>OY728131.1:430370605-440370605 GCA_963277665.1 Viscum album
AGATTCCAAAAATTTGAAATAAGGTTACTACATTTTTAAAATAAACTTATCATAAATCCCCTATATAGAATAAAGTATATTTAAGCATCACATACCAAATATTTTAATACCTTGATCATATATTCTCATAAAACATGGTAATAAATTGAATTACCATAAAACCTAACGAAAACATGCATGCCTTCAAAAATTAACAATATCTTATTTCCTTAAATAGAATCATAGTTTATTGAATAAATTATATAAATCCAAAAATGTTTAAAACTCTATCAAATATAAAATAAACCACTTTTTCATAAAATCAAAAATCAGTTCCAAATTTATCAATATTATCCCATTTATATTATCACAGTAAAACATCTCTTTATATCATTATTATCTCAACATCATGGACTTATTAAGGGAAATATTTCCCTTAATCATTTATTATCTAAAAATATCTCCTTAACACTAAATTACTTTTCTCGATCATCAGAAACATTTAACACATTCTTGAAAATCCTTAAAAAAACCTTTACACAACAATCCCCAGATGTTTCATGGAACTTATAACCAGAATATCATTATAAAAATACTTCTTCAACATAATTCTTGAATTAGAATACATAAGTACTATAATAATTAAACATAAAATATTATCATAACATAGGCTCATCCATGGTCTATGTGTTATCTCTTGGATAATTGTGTTGACTCAGATAATTCACATGTTCTATACACATAATACATTGAACTATAAATGGTACATTAGGATTAAAATAATATCCCCATAAAACTGTTAATTTTTCCTTTATAATTACTTACACTATTACCTTCCTATATATACATAAAACATATTATCATTCCTGTAAGAAATTCCCTTGAGTTCTTATTCCCACATTATTGACATATTGGAAATTGAATCTTCTTTCATTCATGGTCTTCACTACTCAAGTTCTAAGTGAAATATATCCTTATATTCTTTGGCAAGTCAGAGAGTTGGTTGATGTGAATGTTATTAATCAAATATTCTGATAACTTATTATTAATAATCATAATATTCTTCAATATAGTAATTATACCATATAGTTTTTCATCAACACATTTTCCATCACATTCAATGTGAACCCAGTTCCTTCTGGTTTCCGCCTTTGACTAAAACCAAAAATCTTAGTGTGAGCAATGATAATAATAGTGGAAAACAAAATAATCATTAAAAATCATTAATAATATGTTTAAATCATGAAAACCTATTTTCAATCCATGACATCCTATGTTTAACCTAGGTTATCCATAATCATCATCTAATCAAATCCTTTATAGTGGTTCATAAAGGAAATGTGAATTAACCCAAACATATCCTCGAGAGTGTAAAAATAGGTACATAGTAAGTTAACTCACACCATGCACCATAATTATAGATAAGATATACTTGAAAAAGTATTTTTTGGGGTTATTACCCCTATTTTAATCTATTCTAAAACCACATCCATAAGGATGTATTAATAGAAAAATCATAAAATCTATTCCTTACAAAAACTTTAGGATGTTTTCATATACTTAGGATTATCCCCAAGGTTTTCAATAAAGTTTTACAATAATAATATCTAAATATTGACTAAATAATTTCTATCATACCTACTATAGTGAACCAAGATTTTCATGATTGAATATTACATATTTTTAGATTAATATTCAATATATTTCACAATTACACACCTGGGGACCATAAAATTTTATTTTCTTTAGAGACTAGATAAGAAATATTATTATTTCATGAAAGATATTCAACATGTATCATAATGATCTTCCCACATAATACTCTTCATAGATATACCCAACTTAAACCTTTCTTCCTAACCTAGGGAAAGGAAACTTTTGAAAGGGTGATCTAAAATGCTTAGTAAGGGTAAACATGGGAAATAATAATCAATGATCAAATGAAAGCATAATATAATAATAAGGGTGTTATATCATGACCATAAATACAAATTTCTTACCTAACCTTTAAAAGATTGTAAAAATGACTCATGGAATAAATCTTTTTCATTTCAAAAGACATGATTTATAATAGTGATAAATCATCATAAATTAATCATGAACCATAAGTTCATGTCCTAAATGTGTGGCATGATTATAGGTATATAACTATTTCATGTGTAAAGGTTACCAAATAATTCCATAAAATCATAACATGTCAGGCCTTAACACCAATTTCCCATAGTGGATCAATCGCATCAACTAGTTTCCTATAATGGATTAAGAACATTGACTTCTTTACTTTAATGGATCAAGCACATAGTTTTGTTTCCCATAGATATATCATGATATATAAAACATTACCCAATTATTTAGAGGGCTATATAATTTTAGTCTTATCCATGACATAATGAAAACCATATATATTGATCCCATAATATTATAAAACATCCCTCGTATCATCATATCATAACCCGTCAAAAGAAAAATGTATTCATAAGAATTTCATCAATTCACCATAGTATAACCAATGAAAAATAAATGGGGTTAATAAACATATTATCATAATAAACATAATCCATCCAAATAAATAATACGTGTGGTATCATTGGATCATATACCAAGTAAAACATAATAAACATCTAAGGATGCTATCATAGATGATAATTATTTTAAAATAATCCCTAAAATATATCCTGAGGAAACCATCCTTCAAAATTTAGAAATAACTTATTGAAAATATAAAAATTTCTTAAATATTAAGGAAAAAATTATTTTAAAATAAACTTAGAAAAATTTAAAGGAATATTCAAATAATTAATTGTTCATGACATTATAAAATTTTTTATATGTCATGTAAGTTAAAATAAAACATTTCTTACACACATTTAAAAATTAAAAATGTACCTTGTTCAGAAAACGACAAGAAGATGAATTTAAAATCATTTTTTAAAATTTAAATCAGGGGAAAAATGACTTTAACACTAATAGGATAATATTTAAAACATTCTTGAAACATTTCTAGAAAATATGGACATGGAATAAGAAGGTTTTTCAACAAAATAGTAAAACATAATCAGTTTTCCATAAAAACATTCTTGTGATATCTTGAGTAATTAAAGTGAAGTAAAAAAGGAAAAAATATATTCTCAATAAATAATAAGAGGATAAGAAAAATTAAACTTATTTATCATATAAGGATTAAGTAATTTCCTCAATGAAAATTAAAGCATAAAAATAAATATTAAAATAGGACTAAAACATAAATTCCTTACCACTTAGGTAACTTTTGAATCATAAGTTCCATGAAAGAATAACCTCAACTTAAAATTTCTTGATCGTAATTGTAATGCCCGACCCTTATTACCCAGAGTTAGTGAATTATTACATAACATTGGCATGATCACAGGGGATCGAGTCCTGAAAGACCGATCATTTTAGTAGCCTTGGAAGTACTAGATACAAACATAAGTTTTACATTACATCATTAGATAAAAAAACAAAAAAAATTGTACACTTTTTACACACTTATATCCCTTAGCCTATCCCTACACGTCAACCATAAAATACTTCTTCACATCCTAGTAAAAATAAAACATATAAAGAGGAGAGCTGAGATGCTCAGTAAGGATAACAATATAGCGGAAACTTTCATAAATAAGCATAAACATTAAAGTTAATGTATTCCACTAAAACATAAGCCTTATAAACTTAAACTTCTGAATAATATGGAAAATATAAATTGAATAATTGCATTTAATTATTCACATGGATATTCTACTAGTCGAATAATCACATGCAATATTAATATCCAGTTTCATAATGATGGAATGTATAATGCTGGACATTATAACCACATAGTCAAGGCCTCAAGCCAAGAATACAAATAATATTTTTTTAAGTCCTTGTTCCAAGACACTATTTTGTCTCACGATACCTACCAATGCATCAAGGATCTATAGTGGGCTTCACCTATCACTTACTAAGTCCAATTAATTTCTCATATGAAAAGGTTGAAACATAACATAAAAATTTGTATTAAAACTAACATATGAAATGTTAATACTTTAACCATAAACCATGAATTGTATAAAAATAATACATCTACATTTAAACATATCACAAAACCTTAAATTCAATATGGAATATTGTATCATAAAAAAATCAACTTCAAACAAGTGTAAAATCCATAAAAGGATGTTGACATAGATGAAATCAAAACTATTTGAGAGAAATATATCTTTCTATTTTTAAATCACATAAAATTCAAAAAATTGTAAAATAAAACATTTATTTTGAAAATAATTTTATAAGATTGTAAGGTGAGCTTAAAATTTGTTTGAATGGTGGAAAATAGCCCCACCCATCGTATAAGTTAAAAAACATTATTTCTTTAATTTTGTCGAAAAGGTCGTAAAGGACCTTGTTTGGAAAACAAAAAAAGAATACTTTATAAAAATTCTATAAAAATATCAAACAAGGGCATAAATGACTTTAAAGCATAGTATAGGAAATAGTAAAAATGTTTTTAAATTCATTTTTAAGAAACACGAATGTGGATGATAAAGAGGTCCCACTAGATACTCATGTATAAACAACCTCGGATAATGAAGAGATTGTAGAATTAACCCTTACCTTGTACTTTTACTTGGTAAAGGGTACATTAACCTTTTGTATAATATTTATATTGTTGTTATTAAATTATAAAATATCCACATACATAAATATGATATCATATATGATTTTCTAATATTTCTTTGTTAATAATATTTCAGTAGTATCATTGTTTCGGGTGTTAACTGATTTGTTTCCCTTTATATGCTTGGTTATGTAAACTATGTTTTGTATGTATATGATGTATTTGATTCAGATCAAAAATAATATAAATTTCTTAAAAATTATTTTTAATTATAAAATGAAAATTATTCTTGAATGGTTATGATGGGGAATGAATTTCATCACGTTCGTGGAGATGGTAATCCATACGTACGCACGAGCGACAATATCATTCTATTGATGGTGAAATCGTATGTAATTGGATGGTATATCGTATATAAAGAATATTTAATATGTTATATTTATTATTTACATTATTTATACTAATTATTATACCCATCCAAATAATGAAATGTGTGAATAACAAACTACACCACGATGTGGAGACGGTAAGTCATACGTACGCACGTATGGTGACTTGTCATTCATAGGATGGATAGAATAATGAATATGGTTGTACCATATTTATAATAACATCACAGTATGTATAAGGTAATATATTTATTATATTTTCATTGAAACAACAAAGAAATAGGAAGTGGATGAAGAAAAGAACATTCAAAGAGGTGGTGAAATTATTACCTCTTCTTCAGGTTTTTCCTTTTGAGTTGATCAAAAGGGATCCTTAGGTTGGATTTATGATAAAATTAAGACCTATAGGTATAATTGAGGGTAGTTGGGAGGATATTTGAGCAGGTTTTGGCCGAGACAAATGGATTTGGAGTTGTGATTTTGAAATAAGGGGAAGTACCCTTTTATAAGAGAGGTGAGGGTCACTTTAGGAAAATCTTGAAATATTATTTAATTATAAAATCATATTTCGTTTATAATGGAACCAAAATGATTTATTTCGATTATAAGGTGGTTATGGGCGTAAAACCTCTCAACTAATAGGTTTTGGATAGGTTTAAGTCACCATATTAACCTTGTCTTTTAGATTTAACTCTTAGTTAAATAGTTTAACTTTTACCATGTATTCTTGTATTATTATAATAAATGGTTAATAAAATTACTATAAAAATCCGAGAGAACCCCAAGTGGTCCATTATTAATATATCTAAATTTATATAAGTCCTCTTTCCAAACCTTATATTTTTAAAAATATTATATCAATTAATAATATAGTATTTGTTTTAAAAACTCATTTATGTCAATTTTGACACTATTTGGTATTTTGTTTTTGTGAAAGTCATAAAAACTTTATTACATTAAAAAATAATTTAATAAACCATAAAATTTCATATTAACCTATAAAATTTTTGTAATTTTTTAAAAGTCTCAATTTACATTTATTTGGATATTTATAATATCAATTATTTTAATATTTCATTAATAAGGTAATTACTCCATCATCATTGTGTCATAAATAAATTTAATTATTTAATGTCTAAAAGTTATAAATAAAATATCATTATATAGTAAATCATTTTATATTTATAATAAATATTTATAGTCGAATTTATCATATGTGTAACCCTATATTTATAAAAATTTAGTTACGAAAATTTGAATTTAACACTTTTAACTCTTATTTAAATAAAATAATAATAAAAGTTTTAATCTAATCCAAGTGGACAAAAATGATCATATTTTATTCCAAAGGTTTATTTTGGTCGAAAAACACTTTTCCAATATAAGTAGGACAAGTGTTAGGGTAATTATAATATCATTTTTACCTTTAATTACCCTATTTACTTTTAACCATGGTAAATAAAAGTCAAAAGTTACTATTCACCAAAAAATTAATTTCATCTTATTGAACCAAATTTTACTTAATTATTTCAACCATGTCTCTCGTATTTTTGAAATTCAATTCACAAAAGCAGTAAAATTGTGTTTTATGCAAATTTGCAAATGCGCCTAGAAGGTGGGTAAAAGACGGTAAAAAGTTCAATAATATTTTATATATCTAATATTATTATAAAATGAATCCAATGAATTAAATTGAACATATATAGTTGTTATGTATCTATTTTTATATAATATAAATTTAAATAAGATAACTAATTTTTTAAATAAAAGGTGGTTTTGAACAATAACGCAGTGTTTTTCACTATTCATCAAAAATTGAAAGTTTTTAGAAAAATAACCAATACTATCCCTAAGATAATTGTGATATTCTGAATCCAAAAATGAATTTCATTTTGAAAAATAAAATTTACAAAATTTCAAACAATTTGGGTATTACTATTTATAATGGCTAGTTTGATTGGTCATGGTGTGCTAGAACTCGAAGTTGAGTACAGCGCAAGCAATTTATTATTCAAAGGGAAACTCACCATGGAAACTTGGGGTGTTAAAATAATTGTATTAAATATATAACATGTAAAATTGGATGTGTAAATACCTCATAAATTAATATAGGTGAATTACATAACATATGTCCCAATGAAGACAATTTGATATGATGAAACCTTACCGCTTTAGTAATCTCTGAATAAAAACCAAATGAAAGAGATAAATTTATAGGGGATTATAAATCTCAATAATTTTGATTAAAATAATAATAAAATACATTAATGGGTATTATATACACAACAATAAAGGAAATAATTGGGGAATATGGAATATGTCCCATAAAAATAAAAATGAAATGAAAAATCACTTACCTCAATTCCTGACATTCTTTGTATACATTAAAACATATTTTTTAATAAATATATTTTTTTATACATATTTTAAAGAAACATAATCATATATATCATATCATATATTATTTACTTATAACCTTTTTTCACCCATTTATTAAAAACTCTATATTGAAATCATTATTCTGGGTGATAACCACTTCATTTTTCATTTTGTTTTAGTGTAAAAGTTTGGTCCTTGTAAATTGATCATGATTATATAAATATTATATATATTCATATATATAATCATACATAAAATTTATAGATATAAATATGAATTACACCATTCAGGGAGACGGTAGGTCGTACGTATGCATGAATGTTGTTTTCATTTTTTGAAGGATGGAACAAGAGAAATATAAATAATAATTTTCCATTTTATAATCATTATTATATCATTTAAATAAAAATTATTCATCAAATTTATCCTTATTACCATTCATGTAAAATTGAAATGAAAAATTAATTATATCACTTTGTGGAGGTGGTAATTCACATGTACGCACGAGCGATGTTATTATTTTACAACGGTTTGGAAGGTATGAATTTATATATGATATTATAATTATATAAGCATAATTATATCATAAATATCATATATAAAATTTAAATAAATCATAATATACATCCAAGAAATATGTTTATGGGAAATAAAATGTATTTCTCTTTGGAGAAGGTAAGTCATACGTACACACGAGCGATACTTTCACTTCCTACTTGATAGAAAAATGGGTTAATAAAGGTGGTTTCATAATAATTATAAAACTAAATTATATTTATAATTATTAATTTATTATTTAATTAATAATATAACATATTTAGATGATTTAAAAGAATAATTAAAAAGGAAGCGGTCAGTTAAGGTGATTACCTCATCTTTCAAACAACACCTTTATATATCCTATTAAGAACCCTATGGTTGGTATTTTGGGAAGGAAATAACATCTATAATTAGTATAAGGAATTTAAGAAGTTATTTTTGTAGGATATTTTTAAGCTATAAGTCTCGTAGTGGTGTGAATAAGAGAAAGTATGGGTGCCTTTTATAATAGAGGGGAGAGGCAGTCTTGGAATATCATAAAAGTTTAAAATATAATACCATCATTATCTATCCCAAATTCCCAAACAAAATCTATTGATTCGAATATAATATATTATGGGGTTTAAATAATACCAAAAAATAAAATTTTGGGCATGTTTAATTTGTTTTTTAAACATTGTATTTTGGTTTAACCCCTTAGTTAACCTATTTTAACCTTAACTGCGATAACAGATTTTTCACTCTTAAAGTATTATTGTTTTACTTATATGTTTATAATTGGATTATAAATAGAATAGGGATAAACTTTTTGAACATATATTATCCACATTTCCCTATTTAAATATTTTTATGATTTTTAAATAATTTAATAAAATATCATTATTGTCAATTTTGACACTACTCATTTAATTTTACATAAAAGACATAATGAAAAATTTTGAATCCCAATATAATATTTTAACATAACACTAATACTTCATAATAATCCCTAAAATTCATTCAAAACTATAACTTGTTCAAATTATAATACTTTTAATTTTTTTTAAATTATTTATTTTATTTTTCTATTAATTGAAGAAATACAATGTTTTTGTTGAATAATAATTTAAGGTAATAATATAATTACTAAAAAATTATAAATAAATTTTACATCAGGAAAATAATTTTATTATTATCAAAATAGAAATTTATATTCATTCATAACTTACATTATTTCCCATATAGACATATAATATATATTAAAAAGTATGTAAGTGACATTTTGTATTTTTATTCGCTTTAAATATTATATAGTTAATTTTCATGGACAATTTTCCTTTAAAAAATTAAATTTATATAATAAGGGGGTAAGGGTATAATTAAATTTATCCAATAATAATTAAAATAAAAATGGTGACCTTAACATTTTGTTTTACACTAGTTTAACCCTATTTACCCTTTTACCATGGTGATAAATTTTACAAAGATTGTTGTTCATATTGAGCTAAAATAAAAGAAAACTATTTACCAAATTTTAACCTAATGATTCAAAATATAGAATACATTTAATAAAATTCAATTTATATAAGAAGAAAAAATTAATTTTAAGATAAGTGCACAAAACACGATGAAAAATTCTTGTAAGAAATGAACATTTTATGCATAAAAATGGATTTATTCTTATCTTGTGCATAAAAAAATTATTAGGTGAATGTTAAAACATTTTATTGAATATATAATTTATAATTTTCATTAAAACCATTCACCAATAGTGATTTATTTAATTTATTGTGATAAAAATTTGTTACACTCATAAAAAATAGTTTTCCAGATAAATTCTTTTTTAAGTATAAAAATATTTTTGTAGAAACTCTAACCATAAAATTGATTCAAATAAACTTAATTATATTAATGATAATATAATATAATTAATTTTAGTTTTAAATAATTTTAAAACAAAATGATATTTTTTGAACTCTTGAAACAAGAATACAGTTTTAAATGAAAAACAATATTTTTCACTAGTCACTGAAAAATCAATCTTTTCAAAAAAAATCCCAAAAATTCCTTCTAAACTAATTTTTGACATTATTGTTTAAAAATTAATTTAATTTTATCTAATACATTTTTTACAAGTTTCATAAATTAATTATAATATTATCTCACATAAATCAATAAAAATCATTTTTTAATAAAATGTATTTTCAAAACATAAAACATTTTTACTAGAAATTACCAAAAAAGGTTCAGAAGCCAGGACAACCCTATCCTAAAAAAATTATTTAAAAATAAATGACAGTATATAAATATGAGATACTATGGGATCAAAAATCCTCAACCAGAAAAAGAAAACTACAAGTAGGTTGAACTAGGTTCATCCCCAAAATTATGATCAATAGTATCATCAGTATATTCACCTTCCAACTATGAATTCTAGTGATTTAAAAGAACATAGTAATTTTCCCTATGTTTTAAATGATCAAGAAAAATATCCTTGGAAGATTACCTGGTAGACGATCCATGCCCACATGTAGTCCAGTTATCCCTACCACGTCCTCATCCACGATTATTCTGATGTCGACCTCATTTTCAAGTTTTCATTTGATGTCAATCTCCTTTCAGTTCAAAAAGATTTGGAGAGTGCTCCATAGAGTCATTAATGACTCTTTAAGCCTCGTACACCTCATCTTTCACCCCAATATTTGATTCCATGACCACCATTCTATCCATGGCAGGTGGTGAATGTTGCATGTTACTAGTCTCAATGGAAACATGGTCAACCAAACTGCCTTTCCCTATTGTATGTTCACTGCCAAAAACAATATCTGACTATAACTTCTTTTTACCAAGATGTTTTACATCATTATAAAACCTTGTATCCATCCGGATAAATCAATTAGGGTGACCAAATTGATCACCCTCAGTAACATTATTGTGATCCATCAAATATCCTTCTTCATGCACCTTGTTGTTCAGGTTCTTTTGTGGTTCCCCTACTGCGAAAGAGGAGGAAAGTATCTAAGAACTTTCACTCCCCTATGAAATGTGACCCCTTGTAACAATAAGATGAAACTAGGAATTAATTTTGGTATCATCTCCTTTATTCATTCTTTTTCAGTCTTGCTGCAAATTCCCTCTCATGGAGAAATCTTTACATTTCAACGATTTAAAGCATTTATCCTTGGAATGACCATCAACATTATAAAAAGAAAAAATAATGGAAATATTTCATACTCAATATTCATAATAATATATTTAGTGTGATTATAAAAGATAACCTTATCAATAAGAGTGAAACTGATATTAATTTCAACCAATATCCACAAAAAAAAATTCACATACCTAACCACTTTAGTTTCCTTGTCCATCTGAATAGGAACTCCAATTGTAGTAGCAACATCCAGAAGTATCTTTAGGTGCCAAAAGACCTAATATAGACCATAAATATTTATTAAAGGTTATAAGGGATATAACATCACTAGGATTTTTTCTTGACTAAGACCAACCCAAGACTAAATAACTAAATCATGAGAGAAACCATTTATAGGATAAGTTCAATCTCATCAAGATCACGGCCGAAACCATGTTCATCAAACCACCCTAAACAAATATCACCATCACAAACCGTACCCTTAGATAATTTTCTTATATATTAAAGGGTAATGTATCTAGACCCTAATAGTGTGGATTTTTATATTTTATTTCATTAAAATAATTATTATATTTATTTATTTTTAGTATTACATTTTTAAATGATTTGATAAATATTTTTATAAAATTTTGATTTTGAAAAAATGAAACACAAATTGTATTTTTGGGAAACATATCATTTAAATCAAGACACTCTTTATTATTAAGTCAATATTTCTTGAAATAAATAATATTTTTATAAAAAATTATTAATAAATAATATTTATTAAATATAAATGATAATATAATTTTATGAAGTCAAATGTAATTTCAATAAGAGTCAGAAAACTATTATTGTAAAAAACTAGTATTTTTTAATAAGTATGGATTTTCTATTCAAAATAGTAAATTATAATATTTATATAATTATTTTGATTAAATAAGTATTATTTTTGAAATCATCACATTGAAACTATCTGACAGTGGATTTTTCTTATTTTTCTGAGACAGTCGAATTTTTAGGTCAAAATTAAATATTCCATAAGTATACAGTATGTATTATGACTTCATAAAATAAATAAATTGATTTAATAAATTCTATAGATATTTTAAAAGACAAAAATAATGTTTACCCTTAAATATAATGTGTTTTTAAGTTATTTGATTTATTTTTGAAGCCCTTAATGAATCCTTAAAAACCTATATTAAATTTTAAGGTTTTAAAATAAGTTCTTTATAAAAATGATTGATTTACACATTATAAAGGGTACTATTTCAATGATTTACGTTCTTGAAAATATAAAATAATTAAATTCAACTCTATTTCATAGAAACCATGGGAAAAATATGTGGGATGGTTTGTGTTTTGAATTAATTTATTATATAGATTCCAAAACCTAAGTTTAGAAATTAATAAACAATTATCCTATATTTTTCAATATAAACCGACCAAAACTACCATTAATATTCTCTAAAAACCATTTTATAATTAATTTAATCTTTTCTTTCCTCTATAGATTCATCTCAAGGTTTCCCCAAGCTCATAAGAAGCTCCTACCAAGCTTTAAGATTCACCCTTGTAATGTAAGGGATCCTCTCCTCTAATTTATTCAATCACCTTCTTGAAATTATACCTTTTTCCCAATTTTTCATGTTGGAATATGTTTTTATAAATCCCTATTACCATAATTATTATTTCCAAGTGATTATAGACCCCTTTCACTCTCATTTAACCCTTCCTTAAATCTTTATATACCCTCGTTATGCTACTAAAATCATCATGCAATTTTCCCTGCCAAACATTTTTATAGTGAATACCCATTCCCATTTCAACTAAAAGGTTATAAACTAGTTGTACATATCCTTCATTAATTGGTAATTTCTATGCATATAACCCATACTCCATAAATATTTGGTTTAAAAGTGATTAAATGTGTCTTTATGTTGTATGATCTATGTGGCACACTTATACATGTACATTATATGAAAGTGATGGGTGCACCCAAAATTATATATCCCTATAATGCATTGGGTAATATTTTTATCTCATAAGATTCCATGTATAGTGTGTAAGATATTATCCTAATAACAATATGTCATGATGTCTTTGTAGTTATAAATGACTTGTTGTTATGATGTCATGTTTTATGTTGTTTCCACATTACTATGTTTCCTTCATATTATCATCATATATCATGCATTGATATTCATTTTTATTAATTTGACCCCTTTTTTATCTATTTGATATGACTATTAACTCACATCTGTTACTTTCATCATGTTATAATTTTATTATTCCTTCATTTTCCTTTATAGAACACCCCTTTTTTATGAAAATCCCTAGGTTAAACCTTGTAGTTTTAAATGATCCAAAGAATATAAGGGCATGTTTCAGAGTTTTCAATTATTTATATTGTTCTCATGTTTTAAGATATTATGTCATATACCTTTTTTCTGAAAGATACTATGCCTAAAAATCTTATAGGGTTGTATTGAGTTTTCCTTTATGTAATAAATCATGAAATAAAGTATAAAAAATATATAATTTTCCATAGTTTGTATCAAAGGAAAGTATAGTTATTTTGGGGTATTATGATTAGAAAACTCTATTGAAAGCCTTAGGTATAAGACTAAACATATGAAAAAATCCCTAAATTTTGGAAAAATATAGAGTAATTGGTTTTCAAGAAAATAAATCTGTGTTCGTATAATACAAGTGGATGTGTCTCTGGCATAGTTGTGCCTAGGGGTAATAACCACACAAAAAAGGCACATTGAGATAGACTCGATCATTACTTAGTGCATTAAAATGGGCCTTAATATAGACCTAGTTTGATACTCCCAAGAGATATGATTTGGTAAATTTTCAAACTCATTAAAAAACATTATTAAGGGATAAAAATTCTGATAATATTTTATATTAGAAAATAGGTTATAGATAACTTAAATTAAAACCAATAAATTCATAGGTTATGGAATATATATAATTTATATGTTATCCCTTTAATGTTCATGGTTTCCAATTTTGTGTTTAATAGTTTAAAAATACTCATTCCTAATTTTCCATTTATTTTTATTCAAAAGATTGAAATAGGAGAAACCAATTCAATGAGAAATATGAGGGGAAATTCGATGACTATATAAATGAGATGCCCATACCAATGGGGGAATGAATTGGGAACTTCATTAAAATATGTTCTCAGTTAACTCAGGTTTTGAACCAAAACATGAATCAGGAGGAATGCTCAAATCCCCCAAAAAATAGCAAGTTGAAATGGATACCATTATGTGACAATGGCCTTCAACTTTCTGTGGATATTATAATCCTTTAATTGTCAAACAATAGATAAAATCCATTGAAAAGATCTTCTCCATCCTCCAAATCTCTATGCAAGGGATGGTCATGTTGGCTATTTATCATGTGGAAGGAGAAGATGTTAAATGGTGGGCATGGGTCAAAAATATGAATCCTGGGGAGGATATCAAAGTGATGGAGTGGAAGAAATTTTGGAAACTATTTTTTTTAATTTTCCTTGAACTCTCTAACATAAAATAGAGTGGGGTTTTCTTAGCCTCGAGAAAAATGATGTAGAATCCATTATGGAATATAAAGTAAACCTCATAATACATTCACAATATGCCTTTTTCTTTTTAATTACCCCCAAAATTAAAGTTCAAAACTTCTATGGTGGTCTAAAGTTGAGTTTAAAAAATTGTTATGCTTTCATTACTTTGATAGCTATAAGTAAATGGTATGATGTGCCCTAAAATTTGAAATGGATATTAGTGAATCTCAAGGTTTCCATGGGGAAAAGAAGTTTAAAATTGAGTTTAATTTTGGTGGTACAATGGATAAATATAATAGTGGAAGAAATTCCAACTTCTCACTTGTTAAAAGTTTGGGAATAATAATCCTAATAATTTTCTAAAGGAGATGGGTAAATTCTTCAGGTAGAGGAAGGAAGGGAACCTTTCTAGTGATTTTTATTAATAGAAACCCACCAATGTAATGGAAGAAAAGAATTATTGAGTCTACCCTCGGACTATTTCCCAATTTTTCAAATTTAAGGAATAAGGACACTCTGTGAATTAATGCACTACTCTGAGGGTTGTTGACAACAACTGATGACAACTACCTCTAAGTCCTAGAGAGAAAGGGTGAGTTTTTTCCAGTAGAACTACTGAGGTGGATCCTAAAAATGAAGTGGTGAAATGTATGCTAGTTATTTATTCAAGAATAACCAATGTACTATTTGATTTGGGTTCTACACATTATTTTATATCATTAAATATTATTATAACTATTCAAACACCACCTTAAAACTTGGAAGTTAAGTTTTTAGAAAAGAAGGAAAATTGGTCTATTAGTTCATCCCAAAAATATAACTCATCCCCTACCCAAATTTCTAGGATGAATTTCACATTGGATCTTGTGATAATCGCTATAAGAATTTGATTCTATTTTAGGCAAGGATTTTCTTTAATTATATATATCCAATATAAATTTTTAGGAGAAGGAAATCACCCTCCATATCATGAATTATTCTTCAATTGTATACATGTTCAAGAAATATGATGAATCTTCTTTGGTATCGTCATCTCAGGAATGGATATTATTACCCTATGAGAAAGAGTATCCTTTTAAAATTATTGAGACTAAAGAAAATATCATCCTTAAGGAAATTCCCCATGTGAGGGAATTTTCTGATGTGTTTCTGGAAGAATTTTCTATTCATTCTCATAGTAGATAGGTTGATTTCTCAAGTGATCTTATACCTAGAAATTTTCTAATATCCAAGTCTCTATATAGAATGTACACTATTGAACTTTAAGATCTAAAGAAGAAACTATTAGAGAATATAGATAAAGGGTTTATACTCCCAAGTGTTTCACTGTAGGGTGCACCAATCCCCTTTATCAAGAATAATTATTGATCAATGTGCCTCTTAATTGATTATCACAAACTCAACAAGATCGCGATAAAGAATAAGTATCCTCTTCCATGGATTGATGAATTATTCAACCAGCTACATGGATCACAATACTTATTTAAGGTGGATCTTCTGATGGGATATTGTTATGTAAAGGTGAAAAGGTTAGATATTTTCAAGACTACTTTTGTACAAGGTATGGGTACTATGAGTTCTTAGTGATTCCATATATGCTCACTAATTCTCTAATAGTATTCATGGAATTTATTAATATATTCTTTAGGGATTACTTACAAATTTTATTTTAGAATTTGTAGATGATATTTTATATCTACTCCAAAATAAAGGATGAGCATGAGGAGAATTTTAATTTTTTACTGGAGAATTTGTGAAAGGAAAAATTATTTGTGAATTATAGTAAATGTGAGTGCTTTATGTGGAAAGAAAATTTCCTGGGGAATTTTATCACCAAAAAATGTATATTTATAGATCCTTCGAAAATAAATGTAATTAAAGGATGGTTCAAAAGGACCACTATGATGTAAATCTATAGTTTCTTTTTATTTTCTAGGTAATATCATCGATTTATGAGAATATTCTCATGATTTTCAACCCCAGTAACCAAGATAACTCATAAGGGTTTCAAGTTTTTGTAGACTAGTTAATGAAAAGATATCATTAAATAATAGGATAATTGCTATAATTGTGCTCACATTACCCACCATTGGGGAAGGATTTTTTATCTACAGTGATGCATCCAAAAAGGGATTGGGTTGTGTACTCATGAAAAATAAAAAATTGATTACTTATGCCTCCCTATAATTGAATATACATGAGAAGAAATTCCCAACACATTATCTATATTTGGATATAGTGATCATTGTGATGATGATTTAACACGCTCATGACTCCACTCTCCCCTCCCTCGTCGGTAGTGGAGGGTTCCTTCCCCGCTCCTTTATATTCCAAGATCCAACCCTTCATCTCCTTCACTGACCCTTTTCACCTCCCCAACTTTATCGATATTTAAGCTTTCCCTAAAGTCCCACTACTTTAATATGGTGTTCCATGTCTTTTTATTTCCTCCCTAGAGTTTAAAAATCCATCTTGTCTGCTTTTTCTATCTTTGGTGGGTTGTTTAGGAAATGGGAGACCCTTGGTGGACTTATTTGATAGGTACTGCTTTGATTGTTCGAGTTTATGTGAGTGGACAATTATAGGGCTCCTAGACTAGTGTCATTTTTTGATATATTTTACGAATTCAGAAGATATGATTTTGGCCTAGGATGCCACCCCTCATGCTCTCTCTGGATTTTTTCACTTTTTTGTGGTTGTTTGAGTTCCACCAGAAATGGGAACTACCATCGGCACCAATTTAGACTACTCTTCTCGTATTAACCCTTCCTTTTCAAAATCTAGGGATTCTAAGGTCGATTGGTAACATGGTGGGATGTTTCTTGTGTTTAGATCATTACACATGTACACTCTATCATAAAGTTTCTCCATGGATTTGTGTCAAAATTGATGTGTCCAAAGCCCCAGTTTACTTCATTTGTATTAAGATTTAGGAATAAATTCAATTGAAAAAACATGTATTATTTGAATCATGGGTTGATTTCTATTCATCTTTTAATTGGCTACAGCATGCCATTGTTGTCTACTGGCATGGGGTTAGTCGTTGCAACTGATAAGGTCACTACTCTTTTAGTGGACCAGGTTAATAACAGAGGTACACCACTAGTAAATTATTTTTAGAAAGAACCATGACCCATGGATGAGAATTTGAATATTTTAAATATCTTCAATCGGTTGAGTAATGAACTGGACGATCCCAAGTCTAAAGTGAAAGAACCTCTGGGCTCAGTGGGAACCAAGCGGGTGAGTGGTACTGCCTTGTAACATATCCCAAGTATCTCGATATTTGGCTCCTATTCATGGGTAGTGATATATTCCAAGTAAATAAATAGGAAGTGGTGATATAAGAGACAAGATAGGCAGTCTCAATAGGTTGTAAGGCACTAGAGGACTCAATATAGGGTACTGAAGGTTGGAGGAAAGTTGCAAATGGGATTGTCCTAAGCCGAAACATATCTTGTTTAACTATTAGTAATTGGTTTGAAGGTCTATTTTCATAATTTCTGTTATGTATTATAGTGGGGTTGAATGGTAATATATATACAAGGAAGGAAAATGATTGGTTAAGGTAGAGTATGTTGATGAAACTACTAGAATATTTTCTGATGATAGTGCTGAGGTATTCCATGGAAAAAGGATTCATCCCATGAGGATAAATAAGGGGTGGAAGGGAAACCGAGACTCTGGGAGCTACAGTCTGGTCAAGGGGAAGAAATCAGAAGGCCATAAGGATTATTTCTTCCCAAACCCATGGAAACAAATTATGTCATGAAATTGAGTCCCAAGGATATTTTCTGTAATGATAAAGAATGTGGAGGTGGGGATCATAAGTAAACAAAATTAAAAACAAGTGGTGTGATGTATGGAGACTCCATGGTGGTGGATCTTTATAATATAGATTCTTCATCTGTGCTAGTAGATTCGTAATGATAGGTAGGTACAAATGTTTAATCTAAGGGGATATCTTAGGATCTGATTAACCATTCAGAGGAAGAAATTTTAGAGGAGGCCTTTTTGATCAAGGCCCACTCATAGGTTGTTGATCGGATGTATTATAGATCGATTCTATTGGAAACCAAAAAAGAGAAATGTGATTGAATCAATAAGAAATATCTCATTCTCACAAAAGGATTCAACAAAAGGAAGATTAATGTGGAGGAGTACATCCAAACATGGGATAAGATGGCTTATTAGTTTGAAGATCTGATCAAGGATGACGTCAATACAAATGTAAATTTTATTAATTTGAAATTATTTAGGGATAATGATTCTAACATACTCAAACTAGATTTTAATCATTTGTCTATTTTGTTCGGTACATGATGTTTTGGTTTTCCAACTTGTGAGTTTTCTCACTTTTTCCTTAAAAGTGTGTGGAAATAATAAAAAGGTAATTCATAAAAAGTACATATTCACATAAAAGGATATCAATATTGTAATGTTTCATGTCCTTCTAGTGAGTTACTTTTCTAGTTTTAGGTGTTTTAGGGTAGGCTTGAGAAGGTTTCATTGGCTCGGAGGAGGCCTAGAGTGAGACTGGAGGTGTTGGATGTTAAAAATCTAGAGGAATGAGGAATTAAAATCATGAAAAGTTTACATTATGTGAAATTAAGGTTCACTACAAATAAGTATGGTTCAAAGTTTGTTACATGACATGTAATGAATTCAGGATTTAATGGTTGAAGCGATGAATTTTTCAAAAAAACATAAAACCTGACATTTACACGTCGTGTAAATTCCTTATGCAATGTATATTTAAATACTATAGTGCTTGGGTTTTTCCACAAACCCTTCTCTACTCTCATTTCTATATGACCCAACAGCTCTTCCTCTACCCACCATAGGATTCCTTCATCGAAGATTGATCCTTATCAACCCAACTTTAATATATGGTGACTTCTTATCTCTTTCTCATGTGTTTTCTTCAATTATTCTTTGGGGATCCATAGTAGTGGTGATATTTTGGTTTGGGGTGTTATTTGTTCTATTTTGTGATGATATTTGGGTGTGGTATAGGTTGTTCTATGAATTCTATGTGTAGTGGTGGTTTTGGGTGGTTTCTTCATCACCCTGCGGTTCACAGCGATATTTGAAAGATTCTTTGAGGAAGGGGATCCTTGTTCTCACTCTTTTACATTCTATGTGTGGGGTATGTATTCTTTTTCTTTCCTTTGGGTAGATATTAAGGGTCATTATAATCATATAATTAATTTTAATGTCTAAAATTGATGGTTATATGGAGTTATCTCATGATTTACTGCTTTGATATATGTTGTTGAGATTGTTATGCATTCCTATTTCCAATTCTAGAAATTATGGTTTTTGGGAGACTAGTTTTCATTGTAGTTGTTATACTGTTATGACCCTAGCTATGTTTTTTAGTTATCATACACTAAATAAAAGTATAATGAACGTATATTTGAAAAATATTAGTTTCCCTTATATTCTAGTTTGTGTGATAATACCCATGCTAATATAAAGAAGATATGTGATAATTCCCTTGAATAAATATAGAATCTGGAATGTGAGTTGTGATGTGTGATTATACTTTTTGTATTTTCCTGTGTGGTTTGGGCTGTTATGAGATGATAGATGTGACCAGCTAGGTTGTTCAATGTGTGAGGTAGTGATGTGGTGGTTGGTTGGAATGGATGTGATGTGGGATGTTATGTGATGTGGTGTGATGAGGTTTTGGACCAGAATTTGTGGCACAGTGGTTGTGGTATTGTTGTTATAGAGGAGTGGTTGTGGCGCAGTGTTTGTGGTGCAGTGGTTGTGGTGTGTGGTGATTTTGGTTGTGTGATGGATGTGATGTGTAGTTGTTGTGTTGTGATATGGATTGGGAATTGTGACACAATGATGATAGAGGATGTGTGGTGTTGTGATAGTTGATGTGTATTGGGGTAGTTTTGTAGTGTGGTTGTGTTAGTTTCCTAGGTATAAGTGGAATAAATTATGATGATGAATGAAATTAATAAATGAATAAGTTTGTAATTGAATATAATGGTATGGAAACAGATATGTGTGGTAAATGTATTAATGAATAAATGTTGTGAAACTAGTAATCTGAAAGTGGTATGTTATGTGGCTTGTGTGGAGATTGTGTGTTGTGTTGCATATAGTGGTGGAAAAGTTGTGATGGTTAATTTATGGTATGTGGTGGTGGTGTGGTGTGAACTATTTTTGTTGATGTGAACCCATAGGTTGAGTATTGTATGATATCTCTATATCATTCATGTTTATGTTATTTTATATGTGACCACCCGAGTTGGATAACTTTAGCAATGCATAGAGGTGCGGAGTTCTAGGTGTTTTCCCCAAAATCTAAGAAGGTAGTGATATAGATGTCTAGATACCCCCTCTCCCTCGATCTTTCTTCAGTAGTGATGTATTGGCCTAGGTGTCTATAGGTGAGATATTATATGTTGTCTCAGGTGTCTTTATATTAGATGTGAGGTGTTATCCCAGGTGTCTATAGGCGAAATGTGATGTCATAAAATGTGATATGTGGTAGGGGTCATGCATGGTAGGATGAGGGAATGAGGTTTATGTCCTTCACATTCATGATACCCTACTGTTGTGGTTCTGGTTGTGATTTTTGGATCAACTGTTTGTGGGTCGAATGTGATGTGATGTGATGTGATTTGATGTGATGTGATGTGATGTGATGTGATGTGATGTGGTTTCATTTCATGTCATGTCATGTCATGTGTATCCCAGGTGTCTGTGGTAGGGATGTGGTAGGTGTAAAAGTTATGGGCACTTAGGACATTCAGCGTTGCAGAATCAGAGAAAAAAATTAGTGTGGAAGACGTAGTGGGGTGCCTTTCTTTTTTATGATCTCTATGTTATATTATTATATTATATGCGTGATTTGGTGAGTGGTCTATAGTGAGGCTAGGTTTGGTTAGATGACTAGTATAGTTGTTTTTTTTTCTTATTTTTGTTCACTGGCATAATGGCATGCTCTTTTCACATGTGTACTTCAGGACTTCATTGTGTCCCTAATGATTATACTTATTATACTCACCCTATATAAATAAATTCTCTTCAGGTTTCCCGGAGAAATTTGGGGACTGATCTGGACATTACTAGTTGGGTTGAAGTTTTTTTGAGTTACTGTCATAGACTTGTATTTTTGGTAATTACTTTGGAGACTTTTATATTTATAAGTATTAAATTATTCATACACTATGGTATGGTTTTTGGTTTACCTTTGTATTATCAGTTGGATTTTTTTAGTGATTTTTTATCATATCTTCTGATCCTGTTTCATTTTTAGATGGTAATGCCTTCTATACTATGAGATTTTTATACCTTTAGTGCTAGTCTCCAACTTGAGAAATACTAGAGGTGATCTTCTATGGTCATTATCTATCTCCCTTCATTATGTTATCTTTGATGTAAGGGGGTCATGATAGAGTCGTATCGAAGATGATTGTTGATAAATAAGATGGAGTTTGGAGTTAGGAACAGTGAGAATTGTGTGTGTTGGTATGGAATTAGTTCCATTTGACCTTAGTGTGTGGAATAGGCTAGGGAGAATATCTAGGACATAGGATTTTAGGTCCCCACCCCCTCCATGATCTAGTTCATGGACTTTGAGCTTATCAAACAACCATTTTAGGTAGAACTATTTATAGGGTGGAGACCTAGGAGAGGTACATGAATCATGATGACTTGTGTTATTATTTGAATTAGGTTGTATTGGAAAGGCTAAAATGAGTAAAGTAAAATAAACTGAATAAATTAAATAATATTTGATAAAATTCTATGCTACTGGTCTTAGGATGTCCTCCTTGTTTTGAGGAATCGCTCATGTTTGTTGTCCATGAGTTTCTTTGGTAGTTGAGGTTTAGTAGGATGATCCAGTTGATTATTGGAGGGTTGACATGACATTGGAGGATAAGTCATGGAAGTGGGATTTTCATGATTTTGGGTATGTATAGGGGGAGTGTCTTAGATCTAGAGATGTTGTTTCTTGGTGACTATAAGGAGGAAGATCTGTTGTAGCCTAACTTTCATAAGGAGTTATAGTTAGAGTTTTTGTCTCTAAAAATGAGGGAAGACAATAAGTAGGAGCTTCTCTACCTTTAGTATTGGGTTTTGAGTTTTTGGGAACTTGGGATTAGGTTCAATGTCCTATTACACTTTGCTCCATATTTCTTCCCAAATGAGGAGTCCAGAGCATGGTTTATGGATGAGACCTTGCATCTAGTGATCAGGTATACAGTTGCTCTGTTTACACTCTCAATGTATGTAAAGGTTCAGAAAAAGGATGATGTTATCAAGCATATGATTTCCTTATGATTTTAGCCTCATTAGTATATCCAACAATGTATTTTTAGGAGAAGAACATTAAATAGTGAGTCATGGACATTCAAGAAGTAAGGGTTCCATTCAGTGGGGAACCAGTCATGAAAATTTCTTTCCCAACCATTAGGGGTAATTTTTTTCAAGTACCTTTCAAAGGTTTCCATTTTTATTCCATATATATGGGATATATGGTAACCTACAATCTTAGTTTATGACCACTTAGGGAGTCCAGTTTCATATGGGGTTTTAGGACTCTTTTTAGCAGCAATAGTTTCCTCAGAGATAGTTCCAATGATAGGGACCATAGGTTGTTGTTCAACAACCAAGAGTAAAAAGAGTTGGTATAGGGAATCCTTGTGATAGTCCTAGTCTATAGGAATCTAGGAAGGAGTAAGGTGGCGGAGGATAAAAATAGAGAGGTAGAGGATTTGGGAATAGTCATATGCACATGTTAGAGGCAGTTGTGCTAACATATCTGAGAGTTTTTAAAGGTATGATCATTTAATCATATACCCTTTTGTTTACTTTGTTTGATTTAAGAGACTCACACTATTTTTTTGTTCCTTCCTTGGTATATATGTTGGGACTCTATGTGGATAGGCTTCAAGTTCCCCTGGTGTTATCTATACCAGTTGAAGGTTAGGAATTCTTGTTTGATGTGTTTCGGGAATGTTAATAGGTGATGGGGTAGCAAAGGTCAGTGGGGGACTTCTTGTTATTACAAATGTATCCATATGATATAATCCCTGGTATATATTCTCTATAGTCCATGTATTCAGTCATCAACTTCTTTCATAGAATTGTCACTTTTTATGATGTTTAGGGTCAGTGAGTGGCGTTCATTGGAGGTAGAGGTTATCGGTTAGGTGGTAGGAAATTATATATTCTTTTGTTGTAGTTAGTGGATATGTCGGTAGAATCATAGGCTGGGGATGCTCCTATGGCTGTGGAAAAGTTCCTGGATGTTTTCCAAATGGATCTTATGACACTACCTCCTTGATGTGATGTCGAGTTCAGGATAAAGTTTCAGTCAGGTGCATTTATTATTTCAATGGATCCCTATCGGGTGGCACACAAAAATTTACATGAGTTGAGGATATAGGTGAATGATCTGATGTAGAGGGGTTTCATCCAAACTAGTGTGTCCTCGTGGGGGGGTCCAGTGTTGTTCACTAAGAAGGCATATGGTAGTCTGAGGTTTTATATAGACTACTGAAGGTTGAATCATACCATGGTCAAGAATTTTTGTCCTCATTCAAGGATCAATGATCTATTCGACCAATTTATAGGATCTAGCTAGTTCTTGAAGATCAATTTATTTTTTGGATATCCCCAATTGACGTTGAAATATGAGGATATTCAAAATACTACCTTTAGATGCAGGTTTGGGCACTTTGAATTTATGGTCATGTCATTTAGTTTTTTGAATGAACCATCTATGTTCATGGGAAATATAGACTCTATGTTTTGTGAGCTCCTATACTATTTTATAATTTTAATCCTCGATGATATCTTGGTCTACTCAAAGTTAGAGGAGTAGCATTTTGATCATACCAGAGTTCTTTTGAAGGTCCTTCGAAACCACCAATGTTATGGGATGTTTTCCAAGTTTGATTTTTGGATGCATGAGGTGAATTTACAAGGACATTTATTATCTCTAAAGGGTGTTTAATTGGGCCCATCAAATATATAAGTAGTTGTTCTTGGTAAGCACCCCATAATTTGGCAGAGGTTCATAGTTTCCTTGGTCTTGTGGGCTATTATCGAAGGTTTATAAACAATTTATAACAATTTGCAGCCCCACTAAAAGTATTTACCAGGAAGAAACATATTTTTTTAGTATATATTAGTTCTATCCATTTTTCAGTTACCATAATGAGAAGTTTTTTAGTGATCCAGTGCTTCAGTTTCCTAAGAGGGTGTGTTGTTTGAGGTTTTCTATGATGCATCCTATCTGGGAGTGGGATTCATATTAATATAGAATAGTTTGGTGATATCTTATGGGTATATTAATTTACATCTCCATGATCATGATTATTCAACCCATGATTTGGAGTTGGTGGTAGTTGTTTTTTCACTGAATTTGTGGGGGAATTTCCTCATCGGTGAGAATTTTTTGGTTTTCACAAATCACAAGAGATTAAGATATATTTTTTATCAATGTGATCTGAATATATACCATAAAAGGTGGATATATTTTCTTCAGGATTATTATTTTTATATCTTATACACCATATGTGAGGTTAATGTAGTTGTTGATGCGTTGAGTCATAATTCTCAAGTGCATGTGGCTCGAGAGTCTGTGGATGTTTGGAAATGAATGGAGGCTCTTGTAGCGACGCATTGTAATGACCCAAAGTTTCATTAATGGAAATACCTCTTGAACTAATTAAATGTCTCTTTATGTTTATATAAAATGTCAACTTCATTATTTTTATGTTAAGAATTTTGATCGTTGCTAATATAGTCGTTGAATAGTGATCACATGATTAGTGTAAATATAGGGCTTTAACACATCCAATTTTACTCAGACAAAAGAAGCGATGGCCTCATCCAGTATAATTGCCCCATACGAAGCCCATTTGTCAGAGCTCGGAAAAGAGGTGGCATCCTTGGGGTTCGCCCTTGACCAAGCCCAAACTGAGCTTCACCATGTCAAGCTCGAACGGGGCCGTCTACGGGAAAAGTGGAAGTTGATAGAGATTACCACTCGAGCGATGTTATCCGAGCCACCCCAAGAGTCTGTCACCATCGCACACCTTACCCTTAGGTCTTATGCGGCTGTTTTAAGGGGTTATGTAACAAATAAGTAGTACTATGTTCATGTACATTATTTTTTTATATAATAATGAATATAATTTCTAGTCATTTTTGATACATTGTAAATAGTTTTTAAAGTACAAATGGTGTTTTTAGTTATTATTTAATTAAGAAATATATTTTATTAAATTAAGGGATTTTTTAATTAAATAATATTTTAATAAAATAATATTATTATTATTAAATTAATTTTTATTAAATATAAATGATCATATAATTTTATGAATGCAATTAAAATTTTATATTAAGGTTTGAAAGCCATTTCTGTCAAAACCCGTGAATTTTTTATAAATGTTGGTTTTTATTTTAAAAGTGAAAATTAAAATATTTAGAAATATTTTTAGATAAAATAAATGTTATTTTTTGAATCAGGACGTCGAAATTATCCAACAGTGAATTTTTCATAATTTTCTGAGACAGTCAAATTTTTGAGTAAAAATTAAATATCGTTTAAATATATAATGTGTTTTATGACATAATAATGACCTAGTAGTGATGTAATAAAATAATATAATATTTATTTTCGGCCAATATATGTTTTAACATTAAAATAATGTGATTTTGGGTTTTTTTAACTCACTTTTCAAAGCATTAATGGACCCCTCAAGACTTATTCAACACCTTGCCTTTTTAAATTAATTTCCATGGAAGTGTGACTCGCCTCCACATAAGCAACCCTAATATTTTAAGAAGTTAGGACTTTGGCCTTATAAAATATTGTTTTCTTCTTCCCTTTTCCAAAAACCATGTTCAAATACCATGAGATGTTTTGTGGTTTGGATTAATTTAATATAACGGGTCCCAAACCTAAATAATAAAGAATTCCCTCACATTTCCTATATAAACCCACCTAAGCTCCCAATTCCTCCTCACTCAAAGCATTTGGAGTTCGTCCAACCTCTTCCCAACTCTCTATATAATCCTCCCAAGGTGCCCCAAGCTCCCAATAAGCCTCTCACAAGCCTCTCTCTAGCCTTTGGAAGCACACTTCCAAGTAAGGGTTTTTTCTTCCTTTCTCTTTTTTGTCCAATTTTCTTTAAGTTGTTTTTCCCTTTTAATTTCATTTATAAATGTTGGGGTATGGTTTCGCACCTCCCTCATAATTCCCTATTTATGATTGAATTATGGGATACCCTTTCTCTCTCATTAAATGCCTCCCATGTACACCTGTTACTATGCTGAAATTCCGAAAGGAACTTCTCTCTCCTCTTTTACATTCAAGCAATACTTTTGTATCATGAATCTAAATTCCATTAAAATTGTTGGGACATGTATCTATATGACCTACTTACTGTAAATCACATGTAAATATGATGAGAAACCCCTTTCTCTCTCATCAACCATTTTTATGAATTCTTATGTCACGTCATTACGCTGCCGAAATCGCACCGATTTTCTAAGCCAATGTCATTGTGTAGTGAATACCATGCCCATTTCTCCATCGAGGGTATTCACCTTTATGCACATTTACTTATTGATTTTAAAGTTTCATGTATTAATTCCATATTCCTTTATCGTGTAATAAATGATAATGTTTTAAGAATCCATGTTTTATGATCCATGTGGCACACTTATGCATGAAATGAAATGTTTAAGAAGGGTGCGCCCTTATAGCGCCCCAATGCATTGGGTAAAGTATAGTATCATGATATGTCATGTGAAATGAGTGTTGACTCATGATAATTCAAGTGCAATGAGGGTTTACTCGTGCTTTATGAGAAATGAGGATTTACTCATTCTTCATGTGCAATGAGCCTTGGCTCATGCTAATTCCATGTTAAGTGTTGTTGCCACATCTCCATGTTATGATTATCATGCTTTATCATGCCTTTATGTTCATGTTTCTTTTATGCTCTATTGATATGCCTATTTTCTAACATGTATTTTACTCCTCATGTTATTCCATGTGTACTCCCTTACTGGGCTTTATAGCTCACCCTTTTCTTATGCATGTCCTCAGGTTATCTCATGCAATGCTAAGTACGAAGGAATGTAGTGGTCATGTAAAGGAAGTTTTCAATAAAGATGTTGTATTTAATGTTTTAAGTTTTTATGTAATGATCCAAATCCCCAGAGACACTAAACCACTCAATCTTATTTGTTGTATCAAGTGATGTTTTATGTAATGAATCATGTTTAAGTTGTAATAAAAACAAGGGTTGTCATAGTTGGTATCAGAGGATAGGTTTAGTTATTTTTGGGATTAGGAAACCCTATTAAAGCCTTAGATACAAGACTAAGTACAATAAAAACGTCCCTAAGTTTTGGTGAGTATTGAGTAAGTGGGTTATCAAGCAAATACATCCCTATCTGGATACGAGCAGGTAGAGGCGGCTCTGGCACAGATGTATCCTAGGGGTAAAACCCGAAAACACCGCTTTCAGCTAGACTCGAACGGGAACTGGTGAACGACAACGGGCCTTGCTGGAATCTTGGTTATGAAACTCCCAGGGGATATGTTTTTATAAACTCACAAGCTTAGTATGAACCCTTATTAAGGGAAAAAAATGCCCCTAAGAATATATGTTAGAAAGTAGATCATGAAAATCCTAGATTGAAGCCTATAGACTCATGAGTTAAGGAAATGAAAGTTTATTTATAAGTCATCAATTTTTGTCTTTGGATTACTCTTTATGTGTTACCCCTAACATTCCTTTTATTCCATCCAATGGTCGGTAATAGGAGGACTCGGGGTAACAATTGATGGGAAGATCAGTGTTATGACTGTACTAATGAGATGCCCAATCCAATGGGAGTGGTAATCGCGAACTTTGTCACGCTTCTCTCTCAGCTAAATCAAGCATTGAATAGAAACACGGGTCAAGAGGAATGTTCAACCCCCCCGAAAAAAGAACAAGTCACTATCGAGAGCTTCATGAGACAAAGGCCTTTTACTTTTAGTGGATCATCTGATCCCATGATCGCTGAACAATGGATAAACTCCATTGAAAAGATCTTCTCCATCCTTCAATGTTATGAACAAGAGAAGGTTCTCCTGGCTGCTTATCGTATGGAGGGTGAAGATGATCAATGGTGGAAGTTGATAAAAAATACGAATCCTGAGGAGGAGATCGAGGCATTGGAGTGGAAGGATTTTCGGAAGATGTTTTTTGATAAATATTTTCCGCGCACCCTCCGGCTTAAGATGGAAAGGGACTTCCTTTACCTCAAGAAAAAAGATGAAGAATCTGTTGGAGCGTACGAGGCAAACTTCAAAAGGCTTGCATGATATGCTTCCAGCTTTGTCGTTACCCCCGAATGCAAGGTTGGCCGCTTCTTTGGTGGACTGAAGCCTAGCTTGCAGAAAGTATTAGCGATCCGTGACTTCGATAGCTATGAGGAAATTGTTCGATGTGCCCTCAAGGTCAAAATGGAGATCGGGGAATCATAGGGGTATCATGGGGACAAAAAGTGTAAGGTGGACTTCAATGCTGGTGGTCTGATGGATAAATCCAACGATGCTAAGAAGATCCAGCACCCCACTTGCCAAAAGTGCGGAAAGAAGCACCCTGGAAATTGTCTTAAGGGGACGAGAAAATGCTTCAGGAGTGGAAGAGAATGGCACCTAGCTGTTAACTGTCGACAAGAAGGACCCGCGGCTGCGACAAAGGAGAGGAACGCTCCGTTCGAACCTCAACGAGTTTTTTCAATGCTACAAATGCAAAAAACTGGGTCATTTTTCAAATTAGTGCCCTAATACAAGGGTTATCGGAGGCAACCAACAACCTCTAAGACAGCAAGGAAGATATTTTTCCATCACTTCTGCTGAAGTGAACCCCGACAACGAAGTGGTGACAGGTACGCTAGTTATTCATTCAAGAATAGAGAACATACTTTTTTATTCAGGTTCTACGCATTCTTTTATATCTCGGAAGTTTAGTAAAACAATCCCAGCACCACTACAAATCATGGAATTAAAGATGCCGGTGAGTACGGAAAATGGGGAAATCATTGCATCCCATGAATATAAGTCCTCCCCTGTTATAATCTGTGGATTGAATTTCCCGGGGAACCTCGTCATACTCCCTCTGGTGGAATTTTATGAAATTCTTGGCATGGATTGGCTTTCCTTATATAGAGCCAATATAAATTGTCGGGAGAGGGAAATCACACTCAATATGGAGAATCGACCCCCGATTCTTTACAAGTGTCAGGAGGAAGATGAATCTCTTTTAGCTCCATCATCTCAAGCATGGATATTACTACCTTATGAGCACGCGTATCTGGCTCAAATGATTGAGTCCAAGGAAGAAACCATCCTTGAAAAAATGCCTATTATGAGGGAATTCGCTGAAGTGTTTTCTGAGGAACTGCCTGGTCTTCCTCCTAGAAGAGATGTTGAGTTCTCAATTGAACTTATACCCGGGGTGATACCAATATCCAAGACTCCATATAGAATGGATTTTGTTGATCTTGAAGATCTGAAGAAACAATTACAGGAGAATCTAGATAAAGGGTTTATACGCCCAAGTGCTTCGCCATGGGGTGCACCAGTCCTCTTCGTCAAGAAGAAGGATGGGTCAATGTGGCTCTGCATTGATTATTGTGAACTTAAAAAAATCACGATAAAGAACAAGTATCCTCTCCCAAGAATCGATGTATTGTTTGATCAGCTACATGGAGCACAATACTTATCCAAGGTGGACTTGCAGTCGGGATATTATCAAGTATGGGTGAAGAAGGAAGATGTCCCCAAGACTGTTTTTCGTTCAAGGTACGGGCACTATGAATTCATAGTAATGCCTTTCGGACTCACCAATTCTCCAGAAATATTCATGGACTTGATGAATATATTCTTTAGAGATTACCTTGACAAATTTGCGGTAGTCTTTATAGATAATATTCTAATATACTCCAAAACCAAGGAGGATCATGAGGAGAATTTAAAAACTGTACTAGATACTTTTTTCAAGGAGAAGCTCTATGAAAAGTACAACAAGTGTGAGTTCTGGTTGAAGGAGGTCTCATTCTTGGGCCATATCATCACAAGAAATGGGATATCTGTGGACCCCTCCAAAACAGATGCAATTGAGGGATGGACGAGGACAATATCGGTAATGGATATCCGTAGCTTCTTGGGGTTAGCTGGATATTATCAACGATTTGTGAGAAATTTCTCACGATTGTCCAACCCTCTTACCAAGCTAACTCGAAAGGGAGTAAAGTTTTATTGGAGTGATGAATGCAAAGAAAGCTTTAAGGAGTTGAAAAGGAGGCTTATCACTGCGCCTGTGCTCACTTTACCCACAAGTGGGGAACTTTTTGTGGTATTCAGTGATGCTTAGAAGAAGGGCTTAGGATGTGTGCTGATGTTAAATGATAAAGTGATATCCTATGCCTCAAGGCAATTGAAAATCCATGAGTGAAACTATCCAACGCATGATCTGGAGTTGGTGGCTGTGATCTTTTCCTTGAAAATCTGGCGGTATTATCTCTATGGAGAGAAATGTGAGATATATACTGACCACAAGAGTCTTAAATATATATTCACACAGAAAGAGATTAATATGCGCCAGAGAAGATGGATAGAGCTCATCAAGGATTATGACTGTTCAATAAATTACCACCCTGGGAAAGGGAACAAGGTGGCAGATGCCCTAAGTAGAAAGGATCCAGCGATTCTATCAATGATTAGAATTGAGAAGGATCCAATCTTCTTAGACTTGATGAAGATGGACATGGGAATCATAGAGAAGAGAACATCATCAATCCTTTCACAAATGATTGCTCAACCATCTCTTTTGGAAAGGTTAAAGGATGATGAAAAGGATGATCTGGGAATTCATGAAAAAGTGGAAGCTATCAAAAAGGGGGAATCCTCTGAGTTTAATTTTAATGAAGAAGGAATTGTGCAGTTTGGGAAAAGACTATGTGTTCCATCAAGTCCGGAGCTGAAGAAGGAACTTTTGGATGATGCACATAGTTCAAATTTCTCTATTCACCAAGGGAGCACAAAGATGTATCGAGATATCCAAGAAAACTTTTGGTGGGATAATATGAAGAAGGAGATCATTGAATATACATCAAAGTTCCTGGTGTGTCAGCAAGTGAAGGCAGAGAGGCAAAAGTCTAAGGGGATGATGCAACCATTGCCCATACCAGAATGGAAATGGGAGAACATCACCATGGACTTTGTCACCGGACTTCCAAGGACATGCAAAGGCAACAATGCAATCTGGGTTGTTGTGGATCATCTTACAAAGACTCCACACTTCATTGCTATTCGGGATGATTTCTCATTGGATCAACTGGCACAGATATATATCAGGGAAGTGGAAAGGTTGCATGGAGTACCACTATCTATTGTGTCTGATCGAGATCCAAGATTCACCTCTAAGTTTTGGAAGAGTCTTCAACATGCTCTGAATACTGAACTGAACTTCAGTACGGCCTATCATCCTCAAACTGATGGCCAATCTGAGCGGACTATCCAAACACTTGAGGATATGTTGAGAGACTACTCAATGGACTTTAAAGGAGGATGGGATCAACATCTTCCTCTTTTTGAGTTCTCTTATAATAAAAGTTTCCACTCGAGCATCTAAATGGCACCATATGAAGCCCTGTATGGGAAAAGGTGCAGAACACTGGCATGTTGGGATGAGGTCGGTGAACGTAAGCTGCTTGGACTAGAAATGGTCGAGGAAATGGTGGAGAAGGTGAAAACCATTCAGCATTATATCAAGGCAGCTCAGATTCGACAGAAGAGTTATGTAGATAACCGTCGACAAGACCTTGAGTTTAAAGTTGGAGACATGTTTTTTCTATGCATATCTCCATGGAAGAAGGTCATGAGGTTTGGAAAGAAATGGAAGTTAAGTCCAAGGTACATCGGCCCCTTCGAGATTCTTGATCGTGTCAGGGATGTGGCCTATCGACTAGCACTTCCACCTACTATGGCCAAAGTACATGATGTCTTTCATGTATCCCTCTTAAAGAAGTACATACTGGACCCTTCACATGTACTATCTTCTGATTTGGTACAATTAGAAGATGATCTTTCTTATGATGAGAAACCAGTGAAGATCTTAGATCGTAGAGAAAAAGTTCTATGAAATAAGACAATGCCCCTCGTCAAGGTGTTGTGGAGAAACCACAAGTTTGAAGAAACGACTTGGGAATCGGAGGATATGATGAAGCTGAGTTACCCACATTTGTTTTAGTGTGGGAAAAGGAAAATTTCGAGGGTGAAATTTCTTAAGAGGGGAATATTGTAACGACCCAAAGTTTCATTAATGGAAATACCTCTTGATCTAATTAAATGTCCTTTTATGTTTATATAAAATGTCAACTTCATTGGTTTTATGTTAAGAATTTTTACCGTTGCTAATATAGTCGTTTAACAGTGATCACATGATTAGTATAAATATAGGGCTTTAACACATCCAACTTTACTCAGACAAAAGAAGCAATGGCCTCATCCAGTAGAATTGCCCCATACGAATCCCATTTGTCAGAGCTCGGAAAAGAGGTGGCATCCTTGGGCTTCGCCCTTGACCAAGCCCAAGCTGAGCTTCACCATGTCAAGCTCGAACAGGACCGTCTATGGGAAAAGTTGAAGTTGATAGAGATTACCACTCGAGCGATGTTATCCGAGCCACCCCAAGAGTCTGTCACCATCGCACACCTTACCCTTAGGTCTTATGCGGCTGTTTTAAGGGGTTATGTAACAAATAAGTAGTACTATGTTTATGTACATTATTTTTGTATATAATAATGAATATAATTTCTAGTCATTTTTGATACATTGTAAATAGTTTTTAAAGTACAAATGGTATTTTTAGTTATTATTTAATTAAGAAATCTATTTTATTAAATTAAGGGATTTTTGAATTAAATAATATTTTAATAAAATAATAATATTATTATTAAATTAATTTTTATTAAATATAAATGATCTTATAATTTTATGAATGCAATTAAAATTTTATATTAAGGTATGAAAGCCATTTCTGTCAAAACCCGTGAATTTTCAATAAATGTTGGTTTTTATTTTAAAAGTGAAAATTAACATATTTAGAAATTTTTTTAGATAAAATAAATTTTATTTTTGGAATTAGGACGTCGAAGTTATCCAACGGTGAATTTTTCATAATTTTCTGAGACAGTCAAATTTTTTAGTGAAAATTAAATACCATTTAAATATATAATGTGTTTTATGACATCATAATGACCCAATAGTGATGTAATAAAATACTATAATATTTATTTTCTGCCAATATATGTTTTAACATTAAAATAATGTGATTTTGGGTTTGTTTAACTTACTTGTCAAAGCATTAATGGACCCCTCAAGACTTATTCAACACCTTGCCTTTTTTAATTAATTTCCATGGGAGTGTGACTCACCTCCACATAAGCAACCTTAATATTTTAAGAAGTTAGGACTTTGGCCTTATAAAATATTTTCTTCTTCTTCCCTTTTCCAAAAAACATGGGCAAATACCATTGGATGGTTTGTGGTTTGGATTAATTTAATATAAGGGGTCCCAAACCTAAATAATAAAGAATTCCCTAACATTTCCTATATAAACCCACCCAAGCTCCCACTTCCTCCTCACTCAAAGACTTTTTAGTTCGTCCAACCTCTTCCCTACTCTCTCTATAATCCTCCCAAGGTGCCCCAAGATCCCAAGAAGCCTCTCACAAGCCTCTCTCTATCCTTTGGAAGCACACTTCCAAGTAAGGGTTTTTTCCTTCCTTTCTCTTTTTTGTCCAATTTTCTTTAAGTTGTTTTGCCCTTTTAATTTCATTTATAAATGTTGGGGTATGGTTTATCACCTCCCTCATACTGCCCTATTTATTTTTTAGTGATGGGAGACCCTTTCTCTCTCATTAAATGCCTCCCATGTACACCCGTTACTATGCCGAAATTCCGAAAGGAACTTCTCTCTCCTCTTTTACATTCAAGCAATACTTTTGTATCATGAATCTAAATTCCATTAAAATTGTTGGGACATGTATTTATATGACCTCCTTACTTTCCATTACATGTAAATTTTATGATCAACCCCTTTCTCTCTCATCAACCATTTTTATGAATTCTTATGTCACGCCGTTACGTTGCCGAAATCGCACCGATTTTCTAAGCCAATGTCATTGTGTAGTGAATACCATGCTCATTTCTCCATCAAGGGTATCCACCTTTATGCACATTTACTTATTGATTTTAAATTTTCATGTATGAATTCCACATTACTTTATTGTGGAATAGATTATTATGTTTTATGAATCCATGTTTTATGATCCATGTGGCACACTTATGCATGAAATGAAATGTTTAAGAAGGGTGCGCCCTTATAGCGCTCCAATGCATTGGTTAAAGTATAGTATCATGATACGTCATGTTCAATGAGTGTTGAATCATGATAATTCAAGTGAAATGAGGTTTTACTCGTGCTTTATGTGCAATGAGGATTTATTCATGCTCCATGTGCAATGAGCATTGGCTCATGCTAATTCCATGTTAAGTGTTGTTGTCACATCTCCATGTTATGATTATCATGATTTATCATGCCTTTATGTTCATGTTTATTTTATGCTCTATTGATATGCCTATTGTCTAACATGTATTTTACTCCTCATGTTATTCCATGTGTACTCCCTTACTGGGCTTTATAGCTCACCCTTTTCTTATGCATGTCCTCAGGTTATCCCATGCAATGCTAAGTACGAAGGAATGTAGTGGTCATGTAAAGGAAGTTTTCAATAAAGTTGTTGTATTTAATGTTTTAAGTTTTTATTTAATTATCCTAATCCTCAAAGACATTAAACCTCTCGATCTTCTTTGTTGTATCAAGTGAAGTTTTATGTAATGAATCATGTTTAAGTTGTAATAAAAAGCAGGGTTGTCATACACATCTTGGAATTGGAGAGATTATTGGATGAGGTTGTCATTATCAAATGACCATGGATTAATATTTTATGTAGCAGGTGGATAATTCTCATTAGGGAGACTCAGAGGTAGAGGTGATGTGGGATCATGTTGTCTATAGTGAGGCTCCTTAGGAATGGTTAGAGGGCGGTTAGAACTCGATGTTGTTCCAGGAAAATATTTTTGTCAAAGAGGTGATAAGAGAGATATTCCTCCATGAGTTTTAGATATCATATTTAGTGGTAAATATTAGTGTAAAAAATATGTATAATGTATTGAGGGATGAACTTTGGTGGTTCATGATAAAAAGGTTAGTAACAGAGTTTATGGAAAGATGTCTTCTTTTCCAATTGGTGAAAGTGGAGCGCCATGTTCTGGGAGGTTTGTTGCAGTCCTTGGATGTTAACAAGTATATATGTGAGACAATATTGATGGATTTCATCATATTTTTACCCTATGATCATGGAAATTGTGATGTAGTTTGGGGGATAGTGTTCTGGCTAATGAAAATGGATCACTTTCTAGTGATCTTTAAGTCATGTGTTGTGGATGTTTTGGTGAGGTGGTAAATGGAAGATGTGGTTAGGATTCATGGGGTACCAAGGAACATCATCTCTAATTGGTATTATCTTTTTACCTTGAGATTTTGGTGGGGATTTTAGTATGATTTTGTAACCTAGTTGAACCTTAGCACTTCTTTCCACCCTTAGAAAGATGGGCAGACAATGCAGACAATCCAAATGATGGAGGATATGTATAGGAATGTGTACTTGAATTTGGTGAATCCTGGGAACAAAACCAAAAAAATTTCAAGTTTACATAAAAAATATTTATCACTCATCCATTGGTGAGGCTTTGTTTGAGGCATTGTACGAGAATACATGGCATTCTCTATTTTGTTGGATGGAGGTTGGAGAGTCAGTAGTTCTTGGTCTTAATGTGGTGAATAGAATGACTAGGAAACTATAGTTAGTTCCTGATGATATGAGGTAAATGAAGTACTTTCAAAATTCCAATTATGATTCTAGTATGAGGCACCTAGAGTTCGAGTTTGGAGACCATGTTTTCTTTAGATTCTCTCCTTAGCATGGGAAATAGGTTTGGTTGGGGGAGTAAGCTTTATTCTAGGTTATTTGGGAACTTTTAGTTGTTTGGGTGAGCTTGTGAGGTAAAATATTAGTTGGAATTCCCATCGTGGATATAGAGGATCCAAAATTTATCCCATGTGTCCCAACTACATCCATATCTTCATAATTACTCCCACATTATTTAAGTAGGAGAGTTGGATATTGAGAATGATGTGATGTTTTTGGATCTACCAGTAGAGATCTAGGATCATCAAGAGAAGGTTTTTTGTAATCAAACCAATCCCATGGTTCATGTTTTATAGGAGAAAGGTTTCCTAGAGGAGAGTAATTGGGAGCAAGATACACAAATGTGTTCCCAATACCCAGAGTTTTTTTGAGTTTTTCCTTGTTCTATTTTTCTTATGATGTGTTTTTTGGATCTTTCTATGTTATTAGATGTGATTTTTCCCCTAATTTTTGATGTGTAATAAAACGCCCAACATATGGAAATTTGTTTACAAGATTCCTAATTGATATGAATTAACTTTGATGTGTTAAACCCATGCAGGTGAGTCAATTTTTCCTAGAATGGATAGTATCTTGACATGGAGGAATAAATTTCCTAATTTTTACATTTATGGAAGTGTAGATCGTTGGTTGTGATTGTTATTGGTTTGGTTTATGTGAATGTTAGATGGTTTTTTTGGTGGTTGTGTTATGTTTGGTGTCTTGTGGCCATTATCAGATGTTTGGGTGTTGTGGTTAAATATTGATGAGGTTGTGTGATATATTTCGGGTCTGTTTGGTTTGGCGTTTTTGGCTGGTGGTAGTGTTGAGGAGTAATGATATCCTTGAGAGGTATCTCGCACAGTTTTTGTTTGGGCCTCTTTTTCCTTCTAGGGTTTGTTTGGGATAATTGATGGAGATAATCATTTTATAGGTATCTTATGTAATGGTTTTTATCCTCTTGGTCTGTTAATTTTTTAGTTTTTGGTGTTAGATGTATTTTAGGAGAGGATTGTGGAGGTTTCATAGTGCTCGAAGGAAGAATAGAGAGATACATATAGTGTTATATATTAAAAACTAGAGGCAAGAGGAAAACACATCATGTAAAGTTTACATAGTGTGAAAGGTAGGTTCGTATCTTGTGAAGGATGGTTCATAGGGTGTTACATAATGTGTAATAAATTATAGATTTAATGGTTGAGGTGATGTGTTTTTAGTGAAACATAAAAAAAATCATTTACATGTCGTGTATGGGTTACATTCCATGTAAATTCCCTATAAATTGTTCCATTAAAGCCTTCAGAACTCAGGTTTTTACTCAAACCATACAGCCCTCTCATTTCCAGGTGACCCAGTAGCTCTCCCTCCAACTTCCTTGGGATTACTTCATCGGAGATTGATCCATGGCTTCTTGTATTATATCTATGGTGAGTTCTTATCTCTTTCTCATGTGTTCTCTTCCATTAATCTTTAGGTATCTGATGTGGTGGTTCAGTTTTGGATTGGGTGTGATTAGGGATACGTTTTGATGATATTTGGGGGTGGTGTAGGTTTATCCATGAGTTCCTTGAGGGGCGGTAGTTTCTGGGTGTTTTTTCCTTCACCTTGTGGTATGCAATAAGAATAGAAATTTTTTTTAGGTAGGTTATCCTCATTATCACTCTTTTACATGATATGTGTGGGATTTTAATTCTTTTTCTTACCATTAGTTAGATATTAAATGTAAAAATAATCATATAATTAATTTAAATGTCTAAAATTGATGGTTATAGGGAGTTATCACATTCATTACTAATTTGATATATGTTTTTGATATTGTTATGAATGATTTTTGCTAATTATAAAAATAAAAGTTATTGGGATCCTTGTTTTCATTTTAGTTTTTATGTTTTGATTACCCTTTCTATGTTGTTGTGTGATATATCACTAAATAAAAGTCTAAGATACATATATTTGGATAATTATTAGTTTCTCCTGGATTTTGGTTTTTGTGAAAATATTCATTATAATATAAATAATATATGTGGTAATTTCCTTGAATAAAAATAGAATATTTAATATGTGTTATGATGTGTTCTTATGCTTGTTGTGTTGCCTTGCATGGTTTGGGTTGTTTTTTTATGATAGATGTGATCGGGTGGGTTGTGCAGTCTTTGGGGTAGTGATGTGGTGGTTGTTTTGAATGGATATGATGTGGTAGTTGTGGGGTGTGGGGAAATGAGGTTTTCTCATAGTGGTTAGGTAATAGTTGTTTTGGTTCATTGATTGAGGCATAGTGGTTGTGGAAAAGTGGTTATAGTGAAGTGGTTGTGGCATAATGGTTGTGGTGTGATGTGGTTGTGGCGCAGTGGTCGTGGAATGTGGTGCTTTTGGTTGTGTGATGGATGATATATGTGTTTTTTCTTTTGATATGTATTGGGTGATGACAAATGGCTATGATAGAAGATGTGTGGTGTTGTGATAGTTGATGTGTGTTGTGGTGGTTGTGTGGTGTGGCTGTGTTAGATTCCTAGGTAGAAGTGGAATAAATTATGATGGTGAATAAAATGAATAAATTAATTGATTGGTAATTCAATATAATGGGATGGAAATGGATATTTGTAGTAAACATATTAATGAATAAATGTGGTGAAACTAGTAATTTTAAATTGGAGTGTTGTGTGGATTATATGGAAGTTGTGTAGTGTGTTGCATATTGTGGTGGCAGCAGTTGTGATGGTTGATGTATGGTACATGGTGGTGATGTGGTGTGAACTAGCGTAATTAATGTGAACCTATTGGTTGGGTATTGTCTGTTATCTCTAATTCATGTATGTTAATGTTATTTTATACATACCCCACCCTAGTTGTATAACCATAAAAAATCTCATAAGTGTTGAGTTCTAGGAGTTTTCCCCAACATCTAGGATGGTAGTGATATAGATGGATGGCTACCCCCTCTCCCCCTCTCTTCCTTCAATAGTGATGTGTTGTCCCAGGTGTATACGAGTGAAATGTGACGTGTTTTTTCAGGTTTCTTTGAGCTATATGTGATGTGTTGGCTCAGGTGTCTATGGGTGAGATGTGATATTGTGTGATTTGATATATAGTGGGGGAAATTCATGGTATGATGAAAGAATGAGGTTTATGTAATTCACGTTTATGATACCCTACTACTCTAGTTCTGGTTATAATGTATTTCTAATGTGTCTTTGGGTGTGATGTGATGTGATTCGATGTGATGTGATGTGATGTGATGTGATGTGATGTGATGTGATGTGATGTGATGTGATGTGATGTGATGTGATGTGATGTGATGTGATGTGATGTGATGTGATGTGATGTGATGTGATGTGATGTGATCTCTAGTCCAGGTGTCTATGGGTGGGATGTGATGTGTTTTTATGTGAGGTGATATGTGTGGAAGGGATGGGAGCATATGATGCTCAACGTTGGGGCATGAGAGCATAAAATTAGTGGGGAAGAGGTAAAAAATCGCCATTCTTTATTATGATATTGATTCTATCTTATTATTTTGGATGTGTGATTTGTTGAGTGATCCATTGTGAGTCTCGGTTTTGCTAGATGACCAATATAGGTTCTTATTGGTTCTGTTGTTTTTTCACTAGTTCATTAGCATTCTTCTTTTAGATGTGCATGTGACGTCTTGTTTATATCACTATTGTGTATACCTATTAGACTCACCCTATGTGTATAAACTATTTTTTAGGTTTCCAGGAGGGGTTTGGGGACTGATATAGACATTACAAGCTAGTTTGGAGTTTTTTTAGTAGTTTTTATAGACTTTAATTTTTGGTATTTACTTTAGATACATTTATATGTATAACTATTACTTTATTCATGCATTTTGGGATGGTTTTTGGTTTACCTTTGAATTTATTACTGGATTTTTTTGGGGATTTTTTATCCTATCTCTCAATCTTGTTTCATTTATAGAGGTTAATTCCTCCCATACTGAGATATTTGTATACCCTCAGTGCTATTCATTAACCTAGAGCCTACTAGAGGCTGGACTCGAGCTCATTTTCTCTCTCCCTTCATTGAATTATCATTGGTGGGAGGGTTCATGAAAAATATATTGAAACCAAGGTGGTTAAAGATAATCAAGGATTATTATTTTTCAATCCATTACTATCCTTAAAAGGTGAAAAAGGTGTCATATTCTCTAAATAGAAAGGATCATGTAACCTTATCCATGATGATAACTGCAAGAGATCCAATATTCATGGACATACAGAGGATGTACATGGGAATATTAAAAGGATCACTATACAAACTTTCTCAAAAGACTTCTCAATCATATATTCTTAAAAGGATCAAGGAGGAAAAGAAGTAAGATGAGGTTATAAAGAAAAATTTAGTGACTAAATGAAAATTAAATATTTTTATTGTAGGAAAATTTCATACAAAAGCATCAACCAAATAGCATAGAAGCACAGAAAAAAAAAGGAAAATCATGGAGGTCTGTAGTAGTGGAGACCTAGAGAATATCCTTGTATAATCTTCATGAACTCAAATGGTAAAGATCCAATGGTCCCTTAGATAACAAGTTCCTCACCCAATCTACTTGCTCATGCCATCCCATCTGCCGTAATGTTCTGCTTTCTCCACACATTCTTAACAGAGTTAACATGCCTGATAAGAATTTTATAATTTCTATATAGTACTACCACTCCCACGGAGTGTCCATTTTCCCCTAAATGATCCAAACCAGGGGTTCGCAGTCCAATTCAATTTACTCAACCCCAAAGTTAAACCTTTCATAGAGAGAAATACCGGTGAGTAAGGTTTTAACCTCCTCACCCATGGAGTTTCGGGAACCTTAACAAGTGCTGAATCCCTAGAGAACTGAGCCCATACTATTTCTAACAAGGCCACCTCCCCTCATCAGTCCATCCATGAAGGAGCCATACACATTCAATTTCAGACCCCTACAAGGCAGGATCCAATTGACCCAGTGACCCAACCCAGTTTTAGGCATACTTGGTACTGCAGAAGTGAATAGGCTGGAGAGTCGATTAGAACCCCACCCCCCTCTGACTAGGTGTCTCATCTTCACTGACAACATTCTCATCCAGATCTACAATTGAATAGTGCAACACTACTATCCATCCCTTACTGTTTTACAAGACTCCTAGATAGTTCATCATATAAACACATATAGGAAAGCATAAGCCCGGATCTAGCTCTCCACATGCCCCGCTTCTTGCATGCATTCCGTAATGAATTCCTAGAAAACTTTTCCCTATTCCAAGATGTGAAACCCAACCAATACCCAAATCCCTTTTCCCATTCAGATTAAAAAAGAGATGAACTGTGGATTCTCTCTGGTGACTAAAGAATCAAAAACATCAGGATACAAGATTGATACATTTTCCCTGCATGTTGTCGTCCATGGGAATATCTTGATTCCTAATACTCTAAGTAAGAAAGTTCATTTTGAGTGGTACTTATATGAAAAACATTTTAAAATCAAAAATATCCAATGAGTTATAATAGTGAAATATGGTTCTATAGTCACAGTTCATAAACTGAACAGAAGAAGTGCCAGTGAAACAACATCTGTCTGGAGCATCAATCAATAAAATGATATCAAAAATCACCTTATTTTCCTTATTAAGAATAGAATCCATCAAATACTAATTTTTTCTATCCATTTTGAAAGATAACTTAGGTCCAAGGAACCCTATAAAAGAGTTCATTCATATATAAATGTGGAATAAATTCATGAGGTTTGAAAATAATGAAAAGATTAGTCCAAGATACATCATCCCCTTCAAGATTCTTGGTTACATCGGAGTGCTAGAATATAGGCTAGCACTATCACCTAACCTATATTAAGTACAAAATGTGTTCCTTGTATCCCTCTTGAGGAATTACATAATATAACACTCACAATTAATAAATTTAGAGGTGATACCATTGGGTAATGATCTTTCATACAAGGAGTGGATAGTGGAGATCATAGATCATAAAGAAAAGGAACTATGAAACAAGAAAACTCACCTGGTAAAAATGTTGTGGAATAACCACATGTTTGAAGAAGAAAAATAGAAACTAGAAGAGGTGATGAAATATAAGTTCCCTCGTATATTTTAGTTCATGAAATGAAAATTTCAAGGGTGAAATTTATGAAGGTGGAAAAATGTAACAACCCAAAATTTTATAAATGAAATTCCCTTTTTTAATGAATACATTTTTATTGAGTAATGTGGTTATGGAAGACACATGAACTGCTCTAGTTATTTTAGACTTTTTTATGGTTTTTCAGATTTAAAAGACCATAAATTATTATAACCAATAATAATATAGCCATTGTAGATTGACCATTAATATTAGTATTTTAAGGGTTGTGATAAAATCCAATTAACACAGAAGAAAGGATCGATGGCCCCATACACTAAGATTATACCTAATGAAGTCCATTTTTCGGAGCCTATAAGGGAGATAGAATCATTGGGATTTTCCCTTCTCCAAGACCAAGTCAATATTCAAAAAATAAATCACAATTGAAACCATTTATGGGATATTTTAAAGATCATCAAGATCATATCCCAAACTATGTTCACTGAACCACCCAAAGAAAATATCACCATCACACACCTTAACCTTGGGGCATACACTGGTGTAATAAAGGGTTATGTATCTTGACCCTAATAGTATGAATTTTTATATTATATTTTAATAAAATAATCATTATATTTTTTCATTTTTATTATTACTTTTTAAAATTATTAGATAATTAGTTTGATAAAATTTAGGTTTTGATATGATGAAACACAAATTTTATTTTTAGGAAATATATTGTTTCAATCAAGGAACTCTTTTTTATGAATTCAATAATTTTTAAAATAAATTATATTTTAATAAAATATTATTACTAAATAATATTTTTTTATTATAAATGATAATATAATTATATAAAGTCAAATCTAATTTCTAAAAGGGTTATATAATTATTATTTTAAAAAAAATTATTTTTAAATGAATTGAGATTTTCAATTTAAAAGTATATATTATCATGTTTATAGAATTATTTTTATAAAATACATATTATTTTCGAAATAAGTATATTTAAATTATCCAATGGTGAATTTTTAATAATTTTCTAAGTCATTCAAATTTTTATGTTAAAATTAAATATGATATAAATATATGATATGTATTGTGGCATCATAAAAGACCAAAAGTGATGTAATGAATACTATAAATATTATAATCAACCAAAATTATGGTTTACCTTTAAAATTATTTTTTATCAAGTTATTTGATAAATTTTATAAACCCTTAATTAATCATCAAACACCTATATTATATTTTATTGTTTTAAAATCAATTATTAATAAAAATGACTTACTTCCATATTACCAAGGGTATTATTTTAATTATTTAGGTTCATAGACTTATAAAATAATGAAACCCACCCCTTTTTGGTAGAAACCATAGGAAAAACGATGGGATGGATTGTGGTTTGGATTAATTTATTATATAGAGTCCAAAACCTATGTTTAGAAATTAATAAAGAATTCCCCTCTCTTTTTCTATAAAAATCCACCTAACCTCACACTATTCTTCACTAAAAACCATATATTAATGAATTTAATATTCCCTTACCTCTATATATCCTTCACAAGGTGCCCCCTATTTATTAATAAGCTCCTCCCAAGCTTTAATTAGAACCCTCTCATGGTAAGGGGTCCTCTCCTTCTCCTATTTATTCACACAACTTCTTTAAATTATGGATTTTATTTTCCAATTTTTCATTTTTTTTATATGTTTAAACATATCCCTATTACCATAATTATGATTTTAAAGGGATGAGATACCATTTTATCTCTCATTTAACCTTTCTATGAATCTTTATGTACACTTGTTATACTGCCGAAATCATCTTGTGATTTTCTATGCAAAATATTTTTATAGTGAATACCCATTCTTATTTATAATCAAAGGTATTCACCTACTTGTACCTATACTTAATTTATTTGGTATTTCCATTTATGTAACCCACACTCTAAAAATCATTTGGTTAAAAGTGATGAAATACATCCTTATTTTGTATGATATATGTGGTACACTTATGCATGTACATGATATGAAAGTGATAGGTGGGATCAGAATTATATATCCCTATAATACATTGGGTAATGTTTTTATCTCATGATATTCCATATATGTAGAAAAGTATTTTATCCTTAGAACACTATTTTATGATGTCTTTGTGGTTATCCTTTACTTATGTTTATGATTTTATGTTTTATATTGTTGTCACATTCCTTGGTTGCCTCCATGCTATCATTGTATTTCATGATTTGATCTTCATGTTTATTATTATTGTCTTTTTTTTGTCTCATTGATATAACCATTGACTCATTTTATTACTTTCATCATACTATACCTTGATTATTCCCTTAATTGGGTTTATAGCTCACCCCTTTCTTATATACATCCTAAAGTTATCACTTGCAGTTTTAGAAGATCCAAGGAATATAAGGGAATATTTCAGAGTTTTAATTAATGATGTTGTACACATGTTTTAATTTATTATTTCATGTACCTAATTTCCAAATTATATTAGGCCTCGTGATATTTTAGGGTTGTATTAAGTGTACCATTATCTAATAAATCATATAATAAAGTGTATAAAGTATATGGGTTGTCATATGTGTACTCTATTAATTTTAAATAAAATTAATATATTTAATTTTTTTTAATATAATTATTGATTGAATTTAAAGGATACTTATATGGTGTTAAGATAAATTGAATTAATTGGATTAATTCATGGAATTTTATCTTAATTAAATAATTAATTGAATTAATTGATGGATAAATTGAAAATGTATGTTTGTTTCATGTTGTGTGGAAGATCGTGAGATTAGACCAAACCTATGTAAATGATTAGTTTCCTTTTAATTTATTATTAAATTAAAATGATGGCCTATATTCACCCCTATAGATTATTATGTATAGTTTTTCATTCCACTAGGTTCTTTAATATTAACCCCCTTATCCAATCCATTGGATCCCCTCACCTTTGTATGAGTAAAAGATTATGTAAGGATGGAGTTATCAGATGAGATGAGGTGGTCTATGTCCTAAATACATAATGAAACCAATCAAGGTGATATTTATGAGTTGAGGTATAATTATTCAACAAAAACTAATATATGGTTCAAGATGTTCTACCCTAGGGTCGAGGGTCAGTTTATCATCCTCTAGATAAACTGACCATTAAATAATATCATGATCATGTCACTTAGATTTTATTTCTCTCAGTTTAATGTTTGCTTATTTATGATTTTTGATGCCACATGATCATGTAATAAATAATTTAACAACAATTCAAGATAGAACAAAATTAAACTGCATTATGCATAAATTTTATCAGACATGGTCAATCACTTAAGTGAAATACACTTAATATTAACAAGAAAAGAGATATGATAAAATAGAGTTTTTACATATAAGTATAAAATCACTCAACTAAAATATTAAGTCAATATAGCCTTATATTACTTGAGCTAGAGTCAAAATCGTAGTTCAAAGTGCTTGATTAGACCAATTCAATGTTCTTTCAATCATCGGTGCACTTTTAACTTGAATTTTTGGGTTGAATTAACTAGGTTCACATTAAGGTTCAACTTCCCAAGAATTACTTGGTGTAACTAAGAGGCAAGGGTTGAGGAAATGTTTATCAAGAATTTCAGGATTGGTGAGACCACTCAACAGATCAGAGAATTGTGAGTTAATTTGTTTTTCAAGATATGCATACCTAAAATTATTCAAATAACTTATAAGATCCAGTCCTAGGTTCTGATAAGAGAATATGGGTCCTTAACACTAGAATATATATGAAACATGATATTCCAAAACTAATGGTGCAGGATATTAGGTTTTTATAAAATAGTGGGATATTAATAAAAAATAATTAAAATTAATAAATTTGATTGGGTAATAAAGGAAGTACTAATAATTTGATATTTAATTTTTGTAGAAATGAAAAACCATATGACTTCAAAAATATCACTATGATCCATACTAGATAAGAAAAACCTTCTCCTCAATGTGAATTTATAGGAATATTATAGATTCATACATGTTATACTATAACATGAATAGAAATTTTATATGATGGAAACCACACTTCCTGAATCTATTGGGAAATAGGCTAATGAGGAATAAGTATCTCTCCACCTAAAACAAGTGGATTATTCAATTTATGTTCAATGTTTAATGTTATCCTCCATGTTTAGTGAGATTATAAAGAAATTTGAGTATATGGATGTATATAGCATCATTTATCACCTTCATGATCTCTATCAAGAGAATAAGAGATATGAGATATATGATATCTCCAACACACTATTCAAGTTAAATATTAGATATTTGGGGATAGATGAGCCTCATGTGATCAAGATGATTGTATATATATAATTCTTAGACATATTGGGGTTTAAGATCCTTGATGAGCTGTATACAAATCTCATTTTTTTCTCTCTACCAAAAACCTTATCCAGTTTAATTGTGAATTATAATATGAGAAATAGTGAGAAGACTCCTTCAGAACTTATTACACTAATTCTCAAAGTTGATTAATACATGGGGTATTAAAAACCATAATCCATATGGTGAATAAAAAATGAATAAAAATGAAAAGGGCCTAAATATTCATTCCAAGTATAAGGCTCCATAGAATTATCCTTCCAAGAATTAGAAGATGTAGAAGTGAGAAAATGGTCAAATTTTTTTGTTTATTTAATTTTTCAATTAAGTCCACTGGAAGAGGAACTTCCCCTGGTCAAATAAATATGTGTAAGATTCAAGTGAGCTTGTTATTAAGTGTAATCTTTCAATATCTAAAATTTGTGTATTAAATATAGTATGTGGTGCTCAAAGTTTTATCCAAATATAAGAACCAAGTATATTTTATAAGGTTGTTATAGGAAAGGTGGATATATGGGTTATTAATATGGAAAGGATATATTCTCTATCCATTAGAGACTACCATATCAAGTTTACAATAGGATTGATTTTAGTGTTAAATAACTGTAATTGGGCTCTTAGTGTTACTAAGACCATTAACTGTATTATTTGTTTATACATGGATGGATTTAATTTTTTTCAAAATAAAAGTTTCTACTTTTATAAAAATGGTATATGGTATGGAATGGAACAATTTATTAACAATATTTATGTATTAAATTATGAGAACCAAATATTGGAAATTGATAATGAATCAAATTTATGTGACACATTTAACACCAAGTTTTAACATCAATATTTTGGTCACATAAGTAAGAAGAATTTGAAAATTATCTATCAAGATGGTTACTTAGACTCTTTTGAGATTAAACCACTTCAAATATGGAATGATTTTTTACAAGGAAATATGACCAAACAATAATTTGGTTGTCAAGGTGAAAGGTCTACAGATATTTTAAAATTGGTACACACTGAGGTGTGTATAAGTTTTCTAGTAGAATCTAGAGGTGGATTCTCAAACTTTATTACTTTTACCAATGAATTGAGTAGATTCATTTATATATAATTGATTTGGTATAAGTCTGAATACTTTGATAAATTCAATGAGTTCAATAATGAAGTTTAAAATCATCTAGGAAAGAAGATAAAGAAACATCTATTAGATCGATACGGTGAATATCCTAACCAAAATTTTATCAACATTCTATGGGAGTATGGGATCTTATCTCAAATCACTCCACCTTATACACTATAGTGGAATGGTGTCAATGAAAGGACGAATAATACCTTACAATAGTTGGTATGGTTAATGATGAGTCACACAAGTCTATCATTATTCTTTTTGTGATATGAATTACACAAGATAGAATACATATTAAAGTGATTACTAATTGAAGAAGAAAATGATATTCCCATTTAGTAGTGGAGTAGAAAGAAACCTATTTTTTCACATACTCATGCATGGGGGAGTGAGGTATTTATTAAGGCTAACACAAGAAACAAACTGAAACCTTGAGTCACAAATTGTATCTTTATATTTTACTCTAAGGAAATGAGGGAATATTACCTATATGATCCCTCTGATAAAAAGGGAGCAGTTTCTAGAAATTTATATTCTTTTAGAAGTGGAACAACCTCAAGAATGATGGTGGGATAAATATTGACTTAAATGAAGTTGATGCTCGAGATAAAAAATATTTGGTATGGGAAATGACTCCATAGTTCATTTTGGATGACATAGTTCCTAAAACAAATGTATTTTATAGGATCACTAGATAGGTTAGAGAATAAAAAATATGTGTTTTCTAATCATAGAATATGGTGACTAATTATTGGTTGAAAATAATGACCCTTTATCCTAAAAGTAGGTATTAGGGAGATCAAATGTTATAATATGGAAGGAATCCAAGAATTATGATATCAATTGCTTATATAAAAACCAATTTTTGGTTCTAATCATTCCACAAGTTGATGTAAATTATGTTGGGTGTAAATGCATATTCAAGAGAAAGATAGAAATTTAAGGCAAGTTTAGTACCTAAAAAGCATATCTAGTGGATAAAGGGATTATATAACCTCAAGTAATTGAATATTATGAAACATTTTCTTTAGTTTCCATTTTTAAATCCATTAGAATTCTACTTGTTGATAGAAAGTTTCCATGATGTTGATAATTGGAATATGGATTTAAAAAACCACTTCCCTTGATGGGAACCTTCTGGAAGATGTGTATATGATAGAACCAGAAGTTTTTGTGACTCCAAGAAATGACAAAAATTTATACAAGTAATAGATATTCATTTATGTATTAAATCAAGAATACAGGTCATGGAACATTTAGTTTGATGAATCTATAAAATAATTTGGTTTCATTGAGAATGAATGTTAGCCATGTGTTTTCAAGCAGTTTGGTGGGAGTATTATTGTTTTAAAATTATTATATTTCAATGACATATTACTAATTTAAAATGAGATACCAACCTTACATGTGGTTAAGGAATGGTTGAGTAAGTACTTCTCTATGAAGGACTTAGGTAAATAAGTCTACATTTTGGGGAAAATATCATGTGTAATATATCAAAGAGAATTCTTAGACTATGTAAAAGTATATACATTGACTAGAAACTAATAGTTTTTTGTGTAGAACAATCTAATAGGAGATTTATTCTAGTGTCAAGTTGTATATATCTTTCTAAGAAAATGTGTCATCAGGCACATCAGGAAAAATAGAGAATGGGTATGATCACATATGCTTCTGCGATATGATCTATCATGTACTCCATGTTATATATGAAACTTTATACTTCCTATGATTTGAGAATAGTATGTGAATATCAATATGATTCAGGTGAATATTATTGTACTGTGGTTAAGAATATCATTAAGTATCTGAGGTGAACAAAGGATATATTCTTGGTGTATGGAGGATATGAAAAGCTAGTAATAAAGGGTTATATAGATGCTAGAATTTAGATATATCTGAAGGATATGAAGTCATGTTCAAGTTATTTATTCAGTATCAATGGAGGAGTTGTGAGATATAATAGTTAAAAATAATAGTTTTCTTTGATTATATAGTGGAATCTGAGTATATTCTGTCTTCAAATGCATCCAAGGAAGTGTTATAGATTCACAACTTTTTCCATAATCCTGATGGGGTTCCTAACAGTCAAGGACCAATCATAGTTTACTGTGTTAACACTATAATGGTGTCTCTTTCCAAAGATCCAAGGTCACACCAAATGAAAAATCATATAATTCAAAATATTCATCTCTTGAGGTATTTTTCTCAATGTGGTGAAGTTCTAGTAACCAAAGTATATATGAAGGAAAATGTGGTGAATCCCTTGATGAAGGCTTTATCTCAATAGAGGCATGAGTATCATGTGAGAGCTAGTGGACTGATGTTTGTAACAATTATCTCTATTGAAAGTGAGAGTTTTTTGAAATTGGTTCCCTATAACCAATTTAAAAGTACTTTGTTATATGTATTGATTTTATTGAATATTAATGATATTTCTTATCACATCAATATTTTTCATCAATATTACATTGTATATGATACTATCTTAAGAATATATGTCATACTAAAATGTAAAAATATTTCCTCACTATGATAAGAATATAGGGTTCCATGAAAATGTTCTTAGACCAATGTTCTATAGTGAGATGATATCATTTGATGGGACACAAATGATATAGGCTATTAAGGGTGGAGACTCGTAGAACATTGAGGCACTCTCTCGAGGTGTGTTCCCTTGGTAATTTCTAGATCATGAGATTAGGAGAATGATTACCACCAATAGAAAATCCATATTTAGGTGTGTCATTATATGTTCATATCTAATGATGTATGTATTGACCCTTATACCTCAATATTATAATTAATAAATATCATAATTCAGGTACTTTGATGTATTGAAGAAAATTATGATGACATATCCTCACAACAAAGTAGGATATATTGGGTGTTTCTTGAGTAATATTACATTCATGGATAATGTGATAAATTATTTATCCATTTTATACCTTAATAGAAGTTTATATCTCATTCCCTTTTATGGAAATGGATCTTTCTTGTTAAATCCATGTCTATAGTTTTCTGTGAGCAAGTTAATTTTCATAAATTCATATAAAGAGACATGAAACACATAGGTTGATAACACTAGGATGTAACATGATTGATTAATATATATATCATTATAAAGGTATTATATTATATATAAAGTCTTTGTAGAAGGTTTTATGTCATTATGAAATTAAATTATTTCTCTATGGATGTATTACCATTTATCAGATGCTAACCTTGGAAGTTAGGGGGTTCTGACTAATGCATCTAAGAAAGAAGCCTATAGGGTCACACACTAAGTATATCCAAAATATCAGTTAAATTAAAATTTAAATTATGGATCCCTTTTCTCCCAGTTATCCCCCTCCTTCTCTCAACTATACTTAGGGTTTCCTCCCAAAACCCTTTGTCGTGGGTCGGTGGCGCGTCTAAAAATTGTTCATCTTCCTTTTTCTTTCTTCTTCCACTCTTTTCTCCACATCCTACCTTCTTACAGCACCATCTGTGTGGCCTCTATGTGGGATATTCCACCTTTTCTCCTTTGAACCTTATTCGTACCTTTTTGTCTTCCTCTTTGGTTTTTTCTTTGGCAGCGGCCTCTGCATCCGCTTGGGTGATGGTGTTCTAGTTTTTTGTCAAATTCTTCTTTCAAGGGAGGTTTTGGGGGACTATAGAAGGTTTTTTACTATCAAAGGTTTTTTCCTCTCATACTATATTCTAATATCATTTTACTCTATGGATCTCCAATTTGGAGTTGAAGTAGTGGAAACAATGATGTTTTGGGATTTGTGGTTTGTCGGTCAACAAATTTTATTCACTTACCGAGTTAGTTTTCTTTTTTTTTTTTGGGTCCTGGTTTGTTGCCTCATCATCATTGTTAATATTTGAATCCCTTGACCAGTCTTTCCCTGCTCTGATCCCAAGTTCTGTCACTGTAATGTCCCGAATCCAGAAGCCACCCAGAGGTGCCCCGTACGCGGTTGGTCACATGGCCTCAAGAGCATTTCCACAAACGCCAGAGGCTGTTGACTAGCAACGATGGCCTTGGTTGTGATAGTGTGGAAACTATTCCCTCATTGGTAGAGTACACGGTGGAAGTGAATAAAACATGTAATAGTGGAAGCAGTAAATATCCAACAACAATAAATAGCAGAAGACTAAAACAATAAACAACTAGAGAACATATGTATATATGAAATGATGCATGATACAGATCTAGGAAAGTATCCAAACAGGTCACAATGCTGGAAATACAAAAAGTACCAAAACAATTACAAAAGAAAAGATAAATAGCTCTGCAGCATCGCAAGCCTAAGCTTGGTCCCATGCTCTCCTACTCCAAAGCAATCAAGTACCCGAAGTCGAAGGGTGCTTGACCTTCTCTATACTTGCAACAACACAGTCTGCTTGGGACCAAAAGCATGGCCCAAATAGGGTGTGAGACTAAATCCCAGTAGGCAACCACCTGAAGATATGTGCCTAATAGTCAGTGAGCATATGGCGGGTAATAGTATAGTAAGAAGTAAACAATAATAGTAAACAGTATGCAGTAAACAGTAAGCAGTAACAGGATGATATACAACAGTAATCAATCCACAGAACAACAAGCAGCAATGAAGCAAACAGCTAACCACAACAGGAACCCCTCTGGGAAGTACTCACAGCCAGCCCCTCTGGTCCTATCCCAAGAAGTACCAATAACCCTCTGGGCAGTACACTCAGCCAAACCCCTCTAATTTGTTCATACGAAAATATAAGACTCTCTGGGGAAGCTCACTCAGTCAATTCCCCTTATAGTCTAGGGTAGTCAAGAAATCTCTGAGGAAGATCACGCGGTCTAACCATCTTATATCCCCAAGGTATATAAACTCTCTGAGGAATCGCACTCATTCAATTCCTCCTATAGTCTCAGGTCTATCACAGACTCTCTAAGGAAGCTCGCTGGGTTAATTCCTCCCCTAGTCTGGAATGGTTTAATGAAATTCAAACAAGTAAAGACTCTCTGAGGAAGCTCACTCGGTCTACCCTCTTGTAGTCTACAATATCCAAGACTCTCTGGGAAGCTTGCTCAGTCTATCTCATATATTCTATAATATCTAAGACTCTCTGGGAAGCTCACTCGGTCTATCCCTTATAGTCTATAATGTCCAAGACTCTCTGGGAAGCTCACTCGGTCTATCCCTTATAGTCTATAGCACCAGGTTCTCATGGTCTCGTGTCTATCAGTGCATAATAATGATATAAGGCCAAGGTACACCTATAGAGCTACTTGGCTAACAAGTCTACCGAAACAAGCTTGTCAAGAATATCACTACATCCTATAGTCACAAGGCATGGAAAACAGGTATAACGGCCAAAGGCTAACAATACCCAAAGGTCGTAAACAGAACAAGGCATGGGAAAAAATCCAAGCACAACAATTATCCTCAAACATGATCAACTTACCTCCGTAAAATAAAACTATCAAGGCATAAAAATAACAGGGGAAAACGGTAAACACGCAATACCTCGTTCACGGGTATTGGTGGAATTTTCACATAAAACTCAAATACTTGGAAAGGTAAGGCACAAACCACCTACCTTGATTCTAGGAGATCAATATACTTGAACCAAGGGGATTTATTCTTCTTAGAATGTCATAGATCTATGAAAATGCACAAAAAGTTCAACCCACGATATCTTGAGAAAGAGGGAAATCATGGATTGAAACTCAAGAAGAAGGAAGAGCTCACCGCTGCGGTTCCAACGCAATCGACGGCAGTAGATTTGGAAAAAAGACGGAGGCTCGGGGGCTCGGAGGATATTTGCGGCCGTATGGATGCTCTCAGTCGAAGAACCTTGAGAAGATGACGATTCTGTCAATTAGGCGCGGCCCCAGTCCGTTTAATGAAAAAAAAAGTACACAATGTGTACTTCTGGAGTACACGGCGTGTGCTAGGCCTTATTGTACTCCACTTTAAGTGGCCTCCACATCACCCCTACACACCATGTGTGTGACCCAAACAGGGCCAGCACACAGACTTTCTCGGCATTGAATTACACGGCGTGTACTCATAAAGTACATGGCGTGTACTTTGAAAATTTCCGGATTTTCCTCTTTTTCTTAAAAACGAACATAAAAGGAAAAAAATACCTAAAACGAAGATCTAGGTTCTTACAAACTTCCCCCCTTAAAGAAATTTGTCCTCGAATTTCCCTAGTGAGGCATAGAAGAAGAAACCCTCGAATAGCTCTGACCACTGTGATCGTACATCGGCCTCCCTCTCCCAGGTCTCTTCCTGTACTCGCTCGTGCTTCCATAGCACCCGTAGTAGATGAATAGACTATCCATGGAGAACCTTCGTACTACGATTGATAATCCGGATAGGATGCTCCTAAAACAATTCATCTGCTTCAAGATTAACCTCCTCAGGTTGAAAGACATGAGAAGGGTCTGAAAAGTAATGTCAGAGCAGAGAGACGTGGAAGACGTCGTGCATAGCCCGGTACCTCTAAGGTAACTGCAACCGATAGGAAACTGTCCCAACTCTCTCCAACACCTCAAACGGCCCGACGTACCATGGTGAAATCTTACCCTATCTCTGAAACCTCTTTTGTCCAAACCTCGGTGCGACACATAGAAAAACCTGATCCCCAACCTCGAACTCTAGAGGTCGTCTCCGCTGATCAGCATAAGACTTTTGTTGAGACTGTGTTGTAGCCATCATCTTCTGAATCAACTCTATCTACCCTAAGGTATCCTAAACAAGACAAGGTCCCAGAAAAGCTACCTCTTCTACCTCTATCCATCACAAAGGTGATCAGCATGGCCTACCATACAAAGCCTCGTAAAGTGCCATCTGAATAGTCTCTTGAAAACTGTTGTTATTGGCAAACTCCACAAGAGGAATATGCTTCTCCCAAGAACTTCCAAAGTCTAGAATGAAAGCTCAGAGGATATCCTCAAGCACCTGGATCGTACGCTCGGACTGGCCATCTGTCTAGGGATGGTATGTTGTACTCAAAAGTACATGTGTACCCAAATCCTTCTGAAGCCCCTACCAGAACCGAGAAGTAAAATGTGCATCCCTGTTTAAAACCCTGGAGTGTGGAACTCCATGTAGATGTACAATCTCTCGTATGTACAACTGCCACAACTCATCAACGCTAAAAGTCTCATTGATCATAAAGAAGTGAGCAACCTTCGTAATCCTGTCAACGACAACCCAAACAGCATCACTCCCTCGAGGTGACCTCGGTAACCCAGTCATGAAGTCCATCGCAACATCTTTCCACTTCCATTCGGTAGTGGGTAACTACTGTAAAAGCCCTGCTAGTCGTTGATGCTCGGCTTTCACCTGCTGAAAAGTAGAACATCTCATGACGAACCCAGTAACATCCCTCTTCATACCTGGCCACTAGTACTAGCGGTGTAGATCATGATACATCTTGGTGATACCAGGATGAACTGACCAAACTGAAGAATGAATATCCCGCATCAGTTCCTTTCGTATGTCTACTGGAACCCATACACATCCCTGGAAATGCAAGATCTCATCCTCGCACACTTTCCATCCAGGAATAGGGTCCTCTCCTGACACACTCTCTCACAGGACTAGGCCTTCTAAGTCTGATAGTTTCCTTATCTGTACCCGATCAAGAAGGGTAGAGGTAACAGCTACAGAAGATAGAAAAGTCTGCCCCTGTTTTTCGTACACCTCCAAATTCATCTCAAAGAACAGATTCATAATATTCCACTCACTACTGGCCTTCTGAACTACTTGAATCTATGTTCTCCTTCTCAACGCATCAACCACTGCATTGCCCTTTCCCTATATATAATCAAGCTCAAAGTCGAAGGAATGAAGATACTCGACCCACCTGTGTTATCTCAGATTCAGATCATGCTATGTGAATATGTACTTGAGACTCTTGTGGTCAGTGAAAACCACAAAGTGCTCTCCCAGAAGGTAATGTATCCAATAGCATAAGGCATGAACAATAGCTTCCAAATCCAGATCGTGCGTCTGGTAATTGTTCTTGTGTGTCCTCAACTGCCAAGACCCGTACGCAATGACTCTATCTCCCTGTATAAGCATAGCTCCCAATCCAACGCTTGATGCATCATAGTAGATTGTATAGTTCTTTCCCATCTCTGGAAATACTAGTATCGGTGCTGACGTGAACCTCCCTTTCAGCTCCTGAAAGCCTAAATCATAGGAATCTGACCACAAGAACTTCGCACATTTCTTGGTCAGGCCTTTCAGTGGTGCTGCAAGGTGTGAAAAGTCCTGTATTAAATGCCTGTAGTATCCATCCAGCCTTAGAAAACTCTTAACCTCAAAGGAATTCTTTGGCTGATCCCAGGAAACTACAGCTCTCACTTTCTCTGGGTCTACTGATACTCATGTCTCTGAGATAACGTGACCCAAGAAGTGAATCTGATCTATCCAAAAGTGGAATTTTGAGAGCTTATCATATAACTGATGCTCTCTCAGTGTACTTAGAATGATCTCAATATGGGTATCATGGTCGTGTCAAGTGTGATAGTACACCAAGATGTCGTATATGAAAACCACCATGAAGGAATACAAGTATGGATGGAACACTCGGTTCATCAGTTCCATAAAAGTTGTTGGTGAATTCGTGAGACCGAATGGAATGACCGTATACTCGTATAGACCATATCTGCTCCTGAAGGCTGTAAGATTTATATCTGATGGTCTAATGTGAAACTGATGATAACCGGACCTCAAATCGATCTTCTAGAACACCTAGTCTCCTTGAAGCTGATCAAAGAGGTCATCGATCCTCGGCAATGGATATCGGTTCTTGACCATCAAATGGTTCAGCTTCCGATAATCCACACAAAGCCTAAGGGTGTCGTCTTCCTTCTTCGCAAACAGGACAGGTGAACCCCAAGGAGAAGTACTGGGTCGGATGAATGCCTTTTCCTACAACTCCTCCAACTACTTCTTTAGCTCCTGCAACTTGGGTTTAGCCATCCTATAAGGAGGAATGGACACTGGTGTCGCTCCTGGAACGAGCTCAATAAAAAAGTCTACCTCACGCTCTGGAGGAAAACCTAAAATGTCCTCTGGAAAGACATCCCTGAAACAATCCACCACTGGAGGAAAGCCTAACTGCGAAGTCCCCTGGTCATCTAGATAAAGACTGGAAATCTGGGCTGTAACTCCTCCCAGCCCATGATGCTCTGGTCCAGCTCTACTCGCCTGGAAATTCCACTAGCCTCTATGAAGAAAAGATCTTCCCTCTGGTGATACGAAACTCACCCTGAGGTGATAGCAATCTACAACTACCTGTAAGAGAACTAACCAGTCCATACTGAGAATGACATCATATCCTGTCATCTCTAGGACATAGAGGTCCCATTAGAAGTGACACCCTTCAACATCAAGAGGGAACTCTCTGCACTGACATACGCTAGATGTCCTCATTTTCAATGGTGTATCAAGAGTCAACATGTCGGTAGATGAAAATATACAGAGCCCAAGGCTCTCCACAACAACAATAGAGATAAAGCTATGTGAAGCACCATTATCGAAAAGGGCTGAAGATAAAACTGAGGATACTAAGATCGTACCTCAAACTGTGGAAGGGCCTGGATCCTTCTCCTAATATGTCTGATCCATGGTGAAAGTCTGGCATGTACTGCAGCCCTGCGCCCCTGGATGACCACTCTGAGCTGATCCACTCTACTGTCGATGGTAACCTGGTGACTGACCACCATGGATGTGACCTCCACCTCAGCCTGAAAAGCCTGAAGAACTCCAATTCCTAGATTGGTGAGAAACTGGTGATACATCTCCTGTACGCGGGGTCATAGAAGAACCCCTACCACCAGTTGTAGGCGAGAAGACCTGACCAAAACGTTGAATATGGCCCATCTTGCCGTAAGATCAGAACTCCATAGGGTCTCTCTGGAACTAAGGCCTAGTATGCCCACTCCTCCCGCATTGGTAGAGTACTACCTGGCTGCCCAAAGATATGTTTTTCCTACCCTGATCTCCTCGAGCAGACTCCCTACGGTGCTTCCTGCTATCAGTAGGAGGAACACTGACTCTGGATATCAAACCGCCCTAGCCCACTACTCCAGAATATCTCAGATTTCGCTCAGTGATTAGCACCTGGTTGAAGATAGTGGATATCAAAGTCAACCTAAAGATATTCACCTAGAAACAGATCTCCTACCTGATACCGTCCTCAAACTTCCTAGTAAGGAATAACTCATCACCTGCTGGAATCATCATGAAGCATTGCATCTCAGTAAAACAAGACAAGTAATCCATAACAGAAAGAGTACCCTGCTCGAGACACATAAAATCCTAGGCTCAGTCGTCCCTCAAGGTCTCCGGATAAAAGTAATCATAGAAGCTGCGTTGAAACTCATCCCAAGTCATACTCTACTAGCGCCCTGAATTTGAGATCACCTCCCACCACCTCTTAGTGGTGTCTCGGAGCATATAAGTAGCCCGCTTTACCCTTTTCTCTGGAGGTATCTCTAGATGCTCGAAGATCGTCAGTGTGGCCTCTAGCCATGACTCTGCAGCTTGGGGTCCTCCATCCCCTGGGAAAGTAGGAGGAGGATGCTGCTGGAAAACCCGCGTCAACTCAGTCATCGACGGGGTAGGAGGTGGTGCTCCCTGAAAGGTCTGCATCATCCTTAGGAATTCCTCCCTGAACTACACATCGGCGCCTGCAACAGGTATAACTGCTGGTGCCAAGGCTGGCACAGCAGGAGGATCTACAGGAGGTCCCTGATCAGCCATATCTGGTGTCTGATCACCATCTGGCAGCTGACATACAACCGGAGGACGTCTCTAAGTCATATCTCTAAAAGGTCAAAAGAACACCTTAGATCAGGATTATCAAGGACAGGGAACACAAGAGTAAAAAATGGGAACAGGAGAAAGAAAATATCAAGTTTTACCAAACACGACTACACGGTGTGTATAAAACTACACGGCATGTTCCTTAAAGCCATTCACATGGGTGTGTACTTCTGCCACAACTGGTCATGTAACACCCCAGAATACATGGTGTGTTGTCCCCATACACAGTGTGTACTTGAACTCAATTCACCTTCCTGAGTCTCTTTACATGGCTAGCTCACACGGTCCTCTTAACCCTATACTACACGGTGTGTTCACTAAGGACACGGTGTGTACTAGAAAATGTTTCGGCGACCGTGTTGTTATTTACATGGTCGGATACATGGCTGACCCCTTACATGGCATGTTCTGAACAAACACGATGTGTATATGAGAAGATAACACTAACCGATGTAGTTCGTGACATGGTCGGGTACCTAGAACAAGGCTACATGGCGTGTTCGTACGAAACACGGTGTGTAGAACACGAGCTTCCCCGATCCGTGTTGTTAGTGACTCGGCCGGGTACATGGCTCACTACTACACGGCGTGTACCTACCGCACACGGCGTGTAGTCATAAAGTACACACCGTGTATTATGGGTTTTTCTGGGCAGTAGCTCAGAAACTACACTGAATCCCAGAAACACTAAAAAACAAACATGGAGGTGCCAAATTCTGATCTGGGAGGGCCCATACTCCCCGCGAATCAAAGCTTGGCATCTCATATAAGTCATATACATGATAAACAAGTCAAAAATCCACCAAGTTCCGATTCATGAGGGCCCATAACACCTCAAGAACCAAAATTTTGCGTTTATTTAAGTAGGGAACAATACAAAGAATTTATCTATCAAACTATAGAGATTCTATCAAATCATCTATCACAATAGAATTCATAATCTACACAACGTTTATCACAAAAAAAAAATCAATCACTAATGCACCCTAGATGGCATGGAAAGAATGCATAGAATGTGATTTCTAACAAGTGCTTATATGATGCATGAGATGGCATACCCTCATCTCATCGGGTTGCGACAGAAATAGAACCGCAATAGGAACAACAATAACAATACAAATCATGTGAGTCACTCAAGGTGAAATCATATCAACTGTAAAATCTCAAAACCAAAAACTACAATAAATGAGGTAGATTGGATTTTCCCTGTACATGGGTTAGCTACTCCCGGGCATAGCTTATTACCAAGTACTGAATCCATCATATCCCTGGCTAAAGGTTCCAAACAGTAAATCAAAAGAAAATAATTCATCTGATACCACTTTGTAACGTCCCAGTTCTGGAAGCCACCCAGTGGCACCCCATACCTGGTTGGTCACATGGCCTCAAGCGCATTTCCCCAAATGACAGAGGCTGTTGACTGGAAATGAGGTCCTTGGGTGTGATGGTGGGGAAACTATGACCTCATTGGGAGAGTACACAGCAGAAGTGAATAAAACATGCAATAGCTGAAGCAGTAAATATCCAACAACAATAAACAGCGGAAGACTAAAACAATAAAAAACTAGATCACATATGTATATATGAAATGATGCATGATACATATATAGAAAATCATCCAAATAGATCACAATGCTGGAAATACAAACAGTACCAAAAAAAGTACAAAAGAAAAGATAAACAGCTCTACAACATCGCAAGCCTAAGCTTGGTCCCATGCTCTCCTACTCCAAAGCAATCAAGTACCTGAAGTCGAAGGGCGCTTACCCTTGTCTATACCTGCAACAACATAGTCTGCTTGGGCCCAAAAGCATGTCCCAAATAGGGTGTGAGACTAAATCTCAGTAGGTAACCATCCGAAGATTTGTGCCTAACAGTCAGTGAGAATATGGCAGGTAATAGTACAATAAGCAGTAAATAGTAACAGTAAACATCAGGCAGTAAACAGTAAGCAGTAATAGGATGATATACAACAGTAATCAATCCACAAAACAACAAGAAGCAGTGAAGAAAATAGCTAATTACAACAGGAACCCCTCTGGGAAGTACTCACAGCCAACCCCTCTGGTCCTATCCAAGAAGTACCAACAACCCTCTGGGCAGTGCACTCAGCCTAACCCCTCTAGTTTGGTCATATGAAAATATAAGACTCTCTAGGGAGTCTTTCTCAGTCAATTACCCTTATAGTATAGGGTAGTCAGGGACTCTATGAGGAAGATCATGCGGTCTAACCCTCTTATAGCCCCAAGGTATAGAAACTCTCTGAGGAAGCACACTCGGTCAATTCCTCCTATAGTCTCAGGTCTGTCACAGACTCTCTGAGGAAGCTTGCTCGGTCAATTCCTCCTCTAGCCTGGAATGGTTTAAGGAAATTCAAACAAGTAAAGACTCTCTAAGGAAGATCACTCGGTCTACCCTCCTATATTATATAATATACAAGACTCTCTGGGAAGCTTTCTTGGTCTATCCCCTGTAGCCTATAATATCCAAGACTCTCTGGAAATCTCACTCGGTCTATCCCTTATAGTCTATAATGTCTAAGACTCTCTAAGAAGCTCACTCGGTCTATCCCTTATAGTCTATAGCACCAGGTTCTCACGGTCCCATGCCAGTCAGTGCATAATAATGCTATAGGGACAAGGTACACCTATAGAGATACTTGGCTAACTAGTCTACAGAAACAAGCATGTCAAGAATATCACTTCATCCTACGATCACAAGGCATGGAAAATAGGTATAACAACCATTGGCTAACAAGACCCAAAGGTGATAAATAGAACAATGCATGGTCATAACATCCAAGCACAACAATTATCCTCAAACATGATCAACTTACCTCCACAAAATCAAACTATCAAGGCAGGAAAACAACAGGGGCAAAACGGTAAACACGCAATACCCCGTTCATGAGCATTGGTGGAATTTTCACATAAAACTCAAAGACATCAAAAGGTAAGGCACAAACCACCTACCTTGATTCTAGGAGATCAATATACTTGAACCACGGGGCTTGATTCTCCTTATAAAGTCATAGATCTATGAAAATGCACAAAACGTTCAACCCACGATATCTTGAGAAAGAGGTAAAATCTTGGAATGAAACTCAATAAGAAGGAAGAGATCACAGCTATGGTTCCAACATAATCGACGGTGGTCGATTCGGCACACAGATAGAGGTTCGGGGGCTCGAAAGATGTTATCAGTCATACGGACACTCTCGGTCAAAGAACCTTGAGAAGAAGACGATTCTATCGATTTGGTGCAACCCCGTCCCATTTAATGAAAAAAAAGTACATGGTGTGTACTTCTGGAGTACACAACGTGTACTAGGCCTTTCTGTACTCCTCTTTAAGCGGCCTCCACGTCGCCCCTACACACAGTGTGTGTGTCCCAGACATGGCCAGCACATGTCCTTGCTCGGCATCGAAGTACACGGTGTGTACTCATAAAGTACACAGCGTCTACTTTGAAAATTTCCAGATTTTCCTCTTTCTCTTAAAAACGACCAGAAAAGGAAAAACATACCTGAAACGAAGATCTGGGTTCTTACAGTCATGCCTCTCCAAGGTGGATCATGAGTAGTGGTAAAAATTATGTTTTGGGATGTATGGTTCGGCATTCATCAGCATTCTTGGCATGATCCCTCGATGATGGATTTATTCATTATAGAAATAACAACATCATGGAGATGTTTCTCAATTGTTGGATTTGTTCAGTGTTTCTTCCTCATTCCAATGGTGAAGGTTTGTAGGTTTTTCTTCTACAAGTGTTTGACTTGGTTGATTCTTGTTTGATGATGATTTCATTTGTGTCTAGTTTTTGGTGTTATTCATTTCTAGCTATGATGGAAGCCATTAGAGTTGGCTAAGATTGTGACCGGTTGATGATGGTGGTGTTTTGATGAGGTTAGATCTTCTATGATGGGGTTTTGATGATGTGGTGAGACATCATCTGATGAGTTCTCACCAGTGATCAGTGAGGTGTAATAATTTGTTAGGGGGAATGGATCAAGGAATCTCACTGCCCGAGATTGTGTAGCTTGAGGACCCCTAACACCCATCTCCTCAGTAACCTTTCTTAGGTCCCTTTCCCTTCTCTAGATCCCTAATCATTAATTCTGTACAAGCACCAAGATACCCAAGCAGGATATGAATATAAACCTAGTTGGAAACCACCAATATATCCTTAACATAAGTGAACATGTACATGGAGGTGTATGACATAAAGTAAAATTAAATTCACATATAAGCATACAACCAATCATGTATCAAAAGAATCATTGGCTAACCAAGATTACATGAACATCGGGAATACATAATTTTGTGGCATAGTGAGAGAAAACACATGTAGTTGATCACATGACATAGATCATGAAATGTAAATTTGTATACATTTAAGGAAAATGAGCATTATTCCTTTAAGGAAAAAATCTACACCCACCTTTAAGGGATAGTCATACCCATGACTTATGGTTACCTACTCACCTGCAATGGTATGCATGGTTATCATGCTTAAACAATGGACTCTCTCTCATATGTAAGGGTGTTCCCCATCGGTGTGTCACACCATTATAAGTGGACACTCTTCCAAAAGGTACATGGAATTACCATGGGATAAACATGATACTATAAGACACTAATCATCCTATGTAAATCCATCACTAATGAGTCATGTCTTCTGTGACCCCCCCTCTAAGGAGTCAGCTGAGTCTGTCAAGGCCACCTATCAACCTAATCACTAAAATAGATATTTCACTGACTATGCAGAAAAACACATATAAATAATGACATAATAAGTAATAGTATATCACAACAATTAATTCCATGGGCTATGAAATATTACACAAGTAATAAACTACATAGAAAGGAACACACAATCCATAAACAAGAAAGGGTTGTGTGGTCTGCCCTACACATTTAAAATGTTCCTATCATGAAAGGGTCTCCACATAAGACACATACACAAAATCCAAACTTGAAAAATAAACATACAAATTCCCAATATGGAAAGTACTTCTTTACTTTAGCGTGACAAATCCAATTCCCATGATCCACCAAGAAACAACACTAATGTACACCTATCATAGGGTATGGAAAAACAATTTTTTATATTACCTAAGTATATTCTAGTGATTACCCCTAGGTAGTATCCCTAATAGGAGTGTACACAAAATATATTTTTACTTTTAATTAAAGGATAAATGGGGTTTTATTGAAATCTTTTGGTTTTGAAAAAAAATGAAAGAAATGAAACAAAATAAATAAATTAAGAAAAATATTTAAAAAAATTGAAAAAGAAGTGATTGAAAACTAGTATATGATAATATTGATCAGGTAGGGGTCGTTTTTCCTATATAAATATAATTATAGTTCTATTTTATCCAATCCTCTTCTTCTAAGTTGATTAAAGTGATATTCCACAATCGCTTCCTCCCACTCCCATGGTCAAATGGTGACGGTGATAGAAAAACATACCAAGATCTTAGTTTGTTTTATTTTCTTTCCTAGTAAAATAGGAGTATAATTAATATCCTCAATTAACATAGTAAATACATTATTGGTTATTGTTTATCCCAAATAATCAAGAACCACCACTACCCATCCCACACATAATGACGATCATCAAGTATTTCACCACTAATCTCTAGTCTATTCCATAGTATATAAACTAGAACCTAAAGGAAAGTGATAATAATAATTGACCAAAGAAAAAGTAAATAACAGAATCAAAAACCATATATGATCATACTTGATAACAAAAAATGATATTTGAATTTAAAATCAACTTTACAAAAGAGAGAAAGAATTTTTATTTAATAATGTGAAAGAACTCAAGCATTAAAAAATAGAAAAACTCCATTTCCCAAATCACTCATAATATTACCCCCACCATGGTAAGGGTAACCTATAATAATAGAGAATAATAATGCATTAAAAATATAATAAGAAAAGAGTGAAAAAGAAATGTTGAAAATTTCCCCTCTAGAATATATTCTCCAAATTTTTTCTCTTGTTTCATCCACCATATGGTTGAATACCCTCAAGGGTCATTATAAGATTCTTAAAATTGAATTTTATATCAACCCTAAACATTTCAAATATTTTTTACCTATATAAAATAAGTTGGGACATAATCAATGATTCACACTTTTTCTAGCCGAATGTTTTCTAAGTCTTCCTCCAATGTTGAGCATATAATGGGGACATTAGTGAGGGAATATTTACGTGATATTTATTTTTTTAAATATAATTATAATTATAATCCAAATCTATATATAATCACATCAATTTGAGTTTTGTAGCCTGATTTATGACTTGTTTACTGGTGCAGGGTCTACTCTATCTTTTAGAACAATTATTCAACTTGATTGATTTTTTAGTATTTTTGGATGTTCGAATCAACTCCTATTTTAGAAGAATAAGTTTAATACCATAAATCATGTAATCATAAAAAATAACTCAAATAGGATCAATATTTTAAGATTTATTATTGAAATACCAAAGAGATAAAAATCTATTAAAATACCAAAATTAAGAAATTTTTACATTTTATCCCAAAATAGATAAAAAATCAAAAATTGATGCAAATATACTCAAATTGATAAATTGGGTGGGTTTAAATAATTGAAATAAATATGAAAAAACTATGGGAATATTATCTCTATCAATTCCCCCATATTTCGAACTTGGAATCTGGGGAAAATAAGCATCAAAATCAAATCAAAGAAAATTCAAAACCCATGTCCATGAGATCGATCAATTTGTTTTTTATAAGAAACAAAATATATAATTCCTCCTAAAAAATTATTTTAAATTATAAATTCATATAATTTAATATATTTACACTTAATTTCTCATCACATGCACACAAAACACCTACCTCACATGAATTTTCACTCATCTCAAAATTTTTAATTTTTCAACAATTCTTTTCTCATTCAAACCATGAAAGAGTCACCATATACTTGTTAAATTCCAATATTTCCACACAATGTGAGTCAACAACATGAGATTATCATGAATAATTTATAGGTTTGTTCTATGTCTTTTTTTTGGATTTAGATGTCAAAACTTCTATGGATGGATGGGGAGGGTTTGGATCTTTTTGAAGAAAAATTTCACGATTCTAATTTTCACTCAGGTATGGTCTCCTCCTCACTCCCCTTAGTAGAAAATCAGCTCCAAAATAATTTCAAAATTTGTTTCATGGGAAGATGATATATTCTCCAATTATTTACCTTTATCATAGAAACTTCTTCCCATAGTTTTTGTTTTTTATTAAATCTCCAGATAGGCACAACTTTCTTTCTCCTTTGGAATCTCTAGAAAGACACAACTTCTTTTCTTTGAAAGCTCCAAAAAGTAATAGATTTTGATAGAATATATTTATCTACAGTAAAATCATATCTTAATAATTTTATTTTCCACCCAAAGTATCTCCAAATGAGGTATCACAATATAAGATAGCTTCCCACCACACTTAAGTTAAATTAGATCATACAATTTCACTTCACGAGTAGGTTGGATAGGGAAAATTGTCTTGTAATGTGGCTAAAATAAAAGTTTGTTCATGGATTATAAGGGTTAAAAGGATTAAATTTAAAATTCAATATAGAATAAAAATTATTACCTTGAAAATAGGGCTTTGAAACCAAATAAATTACTTTATCATTTAAAACAAAAGTACCTAAAACCCTCATGTTTTGATAAAATTAAATCAAATTCTTATTAAAGAAATCATAGTTTGGTTATCTCAAGAAGTGAGTTAAATGTAAAGTATAGAAAAAAATGGTTTAGAATCATCATATGAAAGTTATTTCAATGATAAAGACAGTGAACTATGTTAAGGGATTCAAAAATAAAAGGAATTTTCATGAAATTCCCCAAATATTTAAATGTGAAATAAAGCCATTTTTAGGATTCATTTAAGCTCAGTTTCATAGAATAAATTATTTCACTCGTAAAAATGGGTTTAAAAAATAACAAATATAATAATTTCATCTCACATGTTTCAAAAATACACCAAAATTTAAAAATTAACACACAAAATTTTGAAAAACACACAATTTTTTTGGAAAGAAAAAAAATCAAATACAAAATTAAAAATCCTAAACTACAAAAGTTACATCCTTTATACATAAATAATGAAGTGTAATTAATTCATTATAGTATATTTTAAGATGTAAGAATATTTTTAACTAAATCATAGTAAGAATGAATGTTTTATGGATAGGTACAACCTAATGGATTTTATTGATAAACTGTTTAGAGGAGTGTAATCTCCTCCACTATCTTTGATGGAAAGTTTCCATCGAATTTATTTAGACTAGTACATTTACAGTTATGGTATTATTCTCTCCATCCTTAATAATCTACACAACACTGAAAGGATATAAATTAGTAACTATAAATAGACCTTCCCATCTTAAATGAAGTTTACTTGGAATCTACTCGAGTCTTGAGTTGAATAACAGAATTGTGTCTCCAGGATGGAAGACTTTTGGTTTTATCATCTTTTAATGATATACTCTTGTTATTTATTTTAAATATTGTAATTTTCAAAATAATCTCTTCTAACTTCCTCCTGCTCCTATAACTTCAATCTTCTCTCTTTTCAATCACTTTAAAGATCCAAATTCAACTTTCTCACAACCCAATTTTCATCATTCTCCAATTCAATAGAAAGGTAATATATTTTTCCATAAATCAACCTATATTGATTCATTATTATTTGGGTTTTTTAGGATACCCACTAATCATATAATGTATCCACTAACTTTTGGCTTCAATCCTTCTTATCCGATTTGATAGTCCTTTCCAAAATTCCTTTGATTTACATGTTAGACACTTCAGCTTGTCTATTATTTTGTGGATGATAGGGATATGTTTTTTATGATGAAACCCATACATTTTCAAAAATAATTCATTATTCTATTGAAAAATTGTGTCCATTGATCACTAATTATGGCTCTGGGCACTACAAACCTACAAAATATAATAGCATTGACAAAATCACAAATAACTATAGCATCATTAATCTTTGTTATTTTTCCTCTATCCATTTTGAAACATAATCAACTGCAAGAAATATATAATAATTTCAAATTAAATTAGGAAAGGGCCTCCAAAATCTATCCCTCATACTAAAAAATGTCACAAAAATTTAGTGGATTTTGATATATTTCTTGTATCTTTGAAATATTTCCAACAAACTATCATTTTTTCAAACCTTTTTTAAAATTCTTAAACATCTTTAAAAAGGTTGGGAAAATTAATTCTAGATTCTAAAACTATTTTTCTATTCTTTGAGGTCCAAAGTGACCTCTACAAGATAAAGTGTGACAAAACTCAATGATAGATTCAATTTCACTTTCAGTAAAACATCTTCATATCACTTGATCATTGAAAACATTCCAAATAAATAGATCTTCCCAAATTTAATATCTATATTTAGATTTTTGTTTTTGAATTTGGTGGGAATTTAAATGAGATGAGACCTGAGATGTTACTATATAATTGACCATGTTATCATACCAAGGCACTTCTCCTTTGAAATTACAAATTCTTTTCTATAATTTGATCATTCAGTGGATCTTTATCTATAATTCCATATTTAGTAGTGTTAGGTAATCTACTTAAGTGATCTACCACTTGGTTCTCAAATACCCTATTGTATTTGATTACTATGTTAAACACCTACAGCAGTATCATCTATCTCACTGTCCTCAATTTAGAATCATCTTTCTTCATCAATTGTCTAGGAGCTTTATAATCATAAAATATAGTGATTTTAGTTCCAATAAGATACGATCTAAATCTTTTTAAATCAGAGACAACTGTTAAAAACTCTTTTTATATGGTTTTGTAATTGAATTGAGCCATATATAAGGTTCTTGAGGCATAGTCAATGCCTTGTGTCCTGCCCTCAATTCCCAAATAAAGGACTACTCTAAATGAATGGTTGGAAGCATCATAAATTATATCAAATGGTTCTTCCCAACTTGGTGGTTGAATCACTAGTGGTGTAATCAATCTCCTCTTAAACTCATTAAAGGATTCCATACATGCACCATTGAAATCAAAATCAGTATCTTTAAAAAGTAATCTAGAGAGAGGGAGATAAATATTACTAAAATCTTTGATAAAACTCTTATAGAATCTTTCATTTCCTAAAAATTATCTAACATGTTTCACAAAAGTAGGGTAAGGTAATGAATTTATCAATTCAATTTTTAATTTATCCACTTAAATTTCTCTTTGTTAAATTACATTCACAATTATAATTCCTCTCTCAAATATGAAATTAAAATTTTCAAAATTTTAAGAAATATTCTTTTTAATGTAGGTTTTCAAAACTTTTTCTAAAATTTTCAAACAATTATTAAACAAAACTCCAAAAATTATGAAATCATCTAAGAAAACTTCCATGAAATATTAAATGTGATTAGAAAATATACTTATCATGAGCCTATGAAATATATCTAGAGAATTATATGATCTAAATGGAATACTTTTATATGAAAAAGTTTCGAAGGAATAAGTAAATATAGTCTTCTCTTGATCCTTGGTGGAAATGGGTTCCTATAAATAACCTAAAAATCCATCCAAAAAGAAATAATAAGTTCTCCCTACCAATCTCTCTAAAATATAGTAAATGAATGAGATAGGGAAAGTATATTTCTAAGTGGCCAGATTAAACTTCCTAAAATATATGCACACTCTCCATATATTATGAATTCTAATAGGGATTAATTCATTATTTTTATTCCTCACAGCGGTAAGGCTAGTTTAATTTGGAACTACATGAATGGGGATAACCCACTGTGAATCTGAAATAGGATAGATGGTCCCAACTTCCGAGAGCTTCTCAATCACCTTCTTCAAAACCTCCATTGAGGTGGGATTTATCCACCTTTGGGTTTGTCTGATAGGTTTACAATCTCCCTCAAGATGAATTCTATGTGAGCATATTTTTGGTTTCATTCCAAGAATATCACATAAACTCCACCCTATTCCTTGTAAATTCTATCTCAAAATCGCAATCAATGATTATTATTGGGGTTTAGAAATACTATTAGTAATTATCACTGGTAATTTATCCCCCTACATGAGGTACACATATTTCAAGTCAATGGTATGTGGTTTTAATTCTAGGTTTGGGGGCTTATCAAGGGATGAAACTAAATTAAGGTTCCCTGTTTTTAAAGGTTGGACCTCCTGCACAAAATAAATCATATCATATTCTTTATCATTTAAGAAATAATAAAATAAATTATATTTTATGTCTTCTTCCCACATGTAATTAAAATCTCCACTTTTTTGGGAATTCACATGTTTAGTGATATTTTCAATGGAAAAATTATCTATTAAGTATAATAATTAAGGGAACATACCTAATTATTCAATTGTTCTAGCAACAAATTCATGGGAGAGATAAAATAGTGAGTGATCATCTGATGGGTTCCTCATGGATTAAAAAATATTGAAGTGGGTTGTACTATATTAAAAATCTATGGTGAGTTTCCCTTGATGGACATTGATGATGGTTCTGGTAATCTTTAGTAAAGGTCTCCCCAAAATTACGGGTGGTTGTGATGGGATTTTATCTTCTTCCATATTCAGAATATAGAACTCATCTAGGAATAAATGATCTTTTACTTTCACAAGGACATATTCCAGAACTCCTACTAGGAAAACTATGGATCTCTTTTCAAGATGGACCACCACTCTTATGGGATTCAAGTCTCCCATTTGTAAATAAGTGTATATTGAGTGAGTAAATGCATTAATTGAAGCACCTAGATCACATAAATCATTAGATAAATTTAAAAGATCCAATGGTTCATGGAATGGAAAACATGCATGGATCTTGACATTTTGTTCGAAAATATGGTGTGATAATAGTGGAGGCACTTCTTCCCAAGTTTATACTCTCATTACCTTAATGTATTCTCTTCTTGGTGTAAATAACCTTTAAAAATTTTGTATACCATAGATTTTTTTTAATTCTTCAAGTAGTGGGATATTAAATTTGACTTTCTGGAAGGTTTTCAGAATTTCTTTTTGAAGGAATTCTTCTTGAAATATCTTTGATTCTATAATCATTTATGGAAATGGTGGGGGTTATTCTTTATTATTACTTTTTTCCTTTCCAATGGTGATTATTTTATCTTCATAATAAGCATATCCTTCTTCTCATCCTATTTCTCTTCTTATTTCCATTGTATTTTCATATAATTTTCAGAATTCCCAACTTCATTCTCATTCAATATAGGTGGTCTTGTTTCTGGTTCATAGTTTTCTAGTGGTAGGAGTTATTTTCCTATTATTGTTTTTATCATGATGAAATTATAATTTGGGTTTGGGATTTTATGGGAAGGGATTTTCCCTATATTTTTTGTCATGGAGTTCATGAGACTATTTAATTTAATGGACAAATATTTTACTATGTATTTTATCCCCTAAATATCAAATTACTTCATTTGGTTTTGAATTGAATATTTTTTATAAGTGGATAGTTATTAATAGGGTATATGGAATGTGGGTGGTTTAAAGTCATGCTATTTTTATAGATGTCTGTAGGGTTGTTAGAATGGTGGGTGTTTTTGATATTATTGCTACTAAAAGGGAGGTTGATTGGGGTAATAATTTGGATTAAATGATCTCAAATAGCTTTGTTGGTTTCCATATTCTTTCTGGGTTTGGGTTTGACATAGTTGATTCTCCTAGAAATATCTTGGATGAAAGGTTGCAGTGCAACTTTTTTTCCCCTGTATCTCAGGAAACTGGTTAGTAGATTGAGTCGAATAAGAACATAAACCACATACCTGAGATGAATCTTTTTTCTACTTTCATGATTTACACCTATTTGACAAACACACCTTATGAGGTAATTAATTTTTTTCAATCAATGTATATGAATCATATGTTTGTACCTCATGTATCCCCCTAGTTCATGTACCTCTCATTCCAAATTGTTGTGAGTTTTGTGCAATCTTCTAAATCAGACCTCTGACATCTGTAGGTGACTTGTTAATCAGGGCTTCTCCATATGAGGCATCTATTATATTGTGATCATTTTCAATAATTCCTTGTTATAATAACACAAGGAATTAGTGTTTCTCCAGTTATTAATGTGGTAAACTAGAACATACCTTCTTGAAACACTCCCAGTACTCATATAGTGTCTCTATAGTTGATTTCCATATAACGTAAATCTCCTTTTTGATAGCGGTGCCTATTTGTGGGAAATAACATGAATAATATTTTTAGATATTACTAATCACTGACCTCCCCTAGTTTTAGATTTTGAAACCATTATTTATCTACTTCTTTTAGTGATAAGGGGAATTACCTCCACTAAAATTTGTTTTTAGGTTCTCCTCTTGGCCTGAAGCTTGAGCAGACAAAGTTTAATTCTTGGATATTCCCATTTGGATCTTATCCTATCAGACCAGGAAACTTTAGAAGTAAAAAAATAATATTGACATGTAATTAAAAATAACTTGGTATAGTTGGTGCAGTGAGTTGGTTATTTTCAATGGATAATTGAGGTGCACACATATCACACAGGGTTTGATTTGGATAGCCAGTCATGATTTCAGGTTCAGAGTGATCACTAAGACTGTCACATTAATCTAAGAGGTTTATTTCCCCAAAGTTTCCTATCTGTTTTCTTTATATTTGGGTTAATTTTATTTTAATTTCTGAATCAAATTAAATTAATGGTTTCTTTGAGTTATGATTCATTCAATTTAAAAACAATTAATTTGTTAAGTGGAACTGCCTCCCAAGAAAAGGTGACAATTTTTATGCACACCTATCATGGGGAATGGAAAAAAAATTATATTACATAATTATAGTCTAGTGATTAACCCAAGGTATTATCCTTAAGATGAGTACACACAAAACTGTTTTTCACTTTTAATTAGAGGAAAAATGTGGTGTTTTTGAATTTTTTTTTAAAAAAGCTAATGAAAGAAATGTAAAAAAGGAAATAAATTAAGAGAAAAATTGAAAAAAAATTGGAAATAAAATTGATTTAAAACTATTATATGAGAAGGGTTGCTAGATCGGGGTTTGTTTTCCAATTGAAATGTTATTCTAGTTCCATTTTATCCAATCATATTCTACTAAGTTGATTAAAGTAAGATTCCATGATCACATTCTTATCACTACCTTGGTCAAATGTCTATGGTTCCTTATGTGAGATAGTTTCATTAAATATTCTAAATTGACTTAGGAAATACTCAATCGGGTGTTTTTTATCCCAAACTATCAAGAACATCCACTGCCTCACCCACACATACTGATGATCATCAAGTGCTTCATCACTAATACCTAGTCTATTCCATTGTAAATAAGCCAAAAATTAGTTTATAGATATAATAATCATTGGATAAAGAAAAAATAAATAAAATAATCAAAAACTAAATATGATCAAACTTGATAATAAAAACTGCTATTAGAAATTGAAAGAAACTTTAGAGAAGAGAGGATGAATTTTTATTCAATAAAGTGAAAGAAATCAAGAATTAAAAAATGTAAAGCCTAACATTACCTAATCACTCATCATTTTACCCCACCATGGTAAGGTTAACCAATAATAATGGTGAATTATAAGGAATAAAAAATATAAGAAGTAGAAAATAGAAGAAAAACAGAAAAACAGAGAAGTTCTCCTCTAAAATTTGTTTTTAAAGGATTTCTCATGTTTCTTCCACAATATGGAATAATACCCTAAATTTTCATTCTTATAAGATTCTATAAATTAAATTTTATATTTACGATCAAAATTTCAATGAATTTTGACACATATTAAAGATGTTATGACATAATAATGAGTCACACTCTTTGTGGACAAAATGTTTCCTAAATATTACTCCAATGTTGAGCATCCAATTACTACATTAATGATGTAATATCAATATAATATAATATTTTCATATTCTTAGTTTAATTATCTTTAAAATAAATCTTTATTAATATCAATCAGAGGTTTTTATCCCGAGTTATGACTCACTTACAGAGTTGGAACCCACTCTATTATCTAGAACAATTTTTTAAATTTACTGATTTTTTAGTGCCTATAGATGTTAGAATGAGCTCTGGGTCTATAATAAGAAGTTTAATACCATAAATTCTTTAATCCTATAAAAAAATAATCAATTTAATTGGATCTATATTTTAAACTTTATTCTCAAAATACCAAAGAGATAGATATTTGTTAAAATATCATAATTAAGCAATTTTAACATTTTAGCACAAAACACACCAAAAATATAAAAATGATGGAAATAAACTCAAATAAATAAATTTTTAAGGTTTAAATAATTGAAATACATATGAAAAAATTATATAAGTATTGGCTCTATCAAACAACCAGATCACACTCATGCACCGATGTTCAATAGAAAAAAGAAAAATCCATTATCATAGAGACTATAGAATTGGAATTCTAGGAAGAGATCATGAAAAAATATGAAATCAAAATTAAATTATTAAAATGGAGTCATTATAAATGGTATATCTAAGATAATTCAAAGAGATATCACCAAAACTCAATATCCATCATCGATATATCAATCAAACATTGATTTTCCATTAGATCTAGGTGGAGATATATATATCTGTCAAACATGGATTAGATCCATGATCAATTAAAAATAAAGAAGAATAATATAGACTAGAATAGAAATATATAGACTTAATGGATTCCCTAGATTGATCTAGTATTCATGCATCCAATAGGAGAGGAAGGGTGATCCTAGAGTATTGACGGAGATCTCTCCTAGAGACTCTGATCGTATTAGAGTCAGATTTGGTTAAGGTTTAGATTAATATTAAGTAAGAGTAAAACATATGATAATTCCCTTAATTATGCCCAATTATGGGAACCATGGGCTGGATGATGTGCCTAGAATAATTTCAATCATTCTACCTCAGCCACCAGCTAGTTGGTGTGATCAATAGAAATGTATTCCCACTATCAACACCACCGGTTGTTCGATGAACCCACACTAGCCAGTTATTGACCTTTTTTCAGCCACCATTCAACCCACTATGCCTCCTTCCTCTAACATAATAATTTTGAGACCCCATGAAAACACATATAATGAAGAAAAAAATGCAAGTTACATTTTGATTTAAAATAAAAAATACCCAGAAATTTTAGGATGTTATAATTATACCCCTCTATAAACATACCATCCCTAAGAATTGTATCTAGTGGTTTTGATTGAACAAATTTGTCTATTGCACTAGAATATTAGCCTCACAGTGCCAAACTCATATTGAATCCTTCCATACTAAAAATTACTCTATAAAGTGGAACCATTTTCCCCCACAAAACCTTATCACTCTGTTCAATGATATGAAATAGGGGCTCCACAAAATATATTGTGGGATCCACCTCAACATCCTCATACTCGAACACATGTGTAGGATCAGGCATATACCTCTAAATCTAAGATACATGAAACACATCATGCATACCTCGATAACATAGAGAAAGATACAAATTGTATGCCACTATCCCAATACAATGGGCAATCTCAAACGATCCAATAAATCTTAGCACTAGTTTCCATTTCTTATGTTACCATCGATTCCCTAGTTGTGGAGTCACCCGAAAGAAAACCCTATCACCCATAATGAACTTTAAGGGTCATCTTCTATTATTGGCCTATAATAACTACTTTCATTGAGTAGTGACTAACCACTTCTAGATCATTTTCACTATCTCAAATTTCTCATGTACCATGCTCATCCCCACAACTATTGTCTCACCCACCTCATTCCAACATAATGGTTAGAAACATAACTAGCCATAAAGAGCCTCATAAGATTCCATATGAATTGAATCTTGGAATTTTTTTTTGTATATAACATCAAATAAGGATAGATGATAATTCCAATCTCCAATGAAATATATAACACATGAAAATAGTTTATCCACTAAAATTTAGATCATCCTCTCTGATTGTCTATCTATATGCGGATGATATGTTGTACTTAGTTTCAGTTGGGTACCAAAATCCCTTTGTAATCCCTTAAATACTATGACATGAAGTTTGAATCCTTATGTGATATTTTTCTCAAATGATCCATGTTGAGTCAAAAGTTTCCTTATTAATTTTCTCATTTATTTAAGTTTTGGAAATCATAAACACATTCCTTAATAATATATTCTTTCTATAAGTTTCATTAAAGATATTTTATGTTAGTTTGACAATATTTGGAATCTTGATATTTGATATCTTTCATGTTGTTTTATAGCTAAGTCTAACAAAATATTTTCCTTAATACATAATAGATACTGAGATCAATGAAAATCATATCAATAATTATAATCAAAATCCTACACTTTCTTAATTCTGATTCACTCAAAAAATTTAATATGTTTTTCTATGTTTCTCAATTCTGAATCTCAAATATTTTTTAATCTAATTATTCATGTTTCTTAAATACGATTCTCATAGGTTTTTAAAATACGACTTCCACACTTCCTTAAATCCAATTCATCATTTTTTTCAAATTCAATTTTATCTGCTTCATCAATTCTGATTCTCTACGAATCGTAAATAAAATTCACACCTTCTCAATTTGTATTCGAAAAAAAAATTGAATTTGATTTTCATTCCTCAAATCCAATTCGTTTAAATTTTTTGAATTTGATTTAATTTCCTTAAATATTATTTTCCCATATTTTTTAATCCAATTTACATAGCTCTTCAAATCTGATTCACTTTATTAGAATATGATTCTTAATTTTACTATAATACAATTCATTTCTCTATATTTATTTATTCATATAATTGAATTCATACATATATTACATGATAATGTTTATCATAATATTTTTCCCTTATTCTAAACAATGTCATGTAATCTATTATTATATGACTATTGTAAGTGCTATTTGTGAATATCCCTCTGATTTCCCAGAAAAAATATGACCATTGGAGATCAAGATGATCATTTGAATCCATACATATAAATACCTAGTCATTTGGATGATCTCATAACTTTTATAAATCAATACACAAGAGAGATCTGCCAAACTTTCTTGGTGTGAAAGACTTAAATTGATTAAGTTGTGAAAAACATCTTCAATATACTTGAAATATTCAATAATCTTTTTTTTTGCTTTGTGTGACACTGATCATTGGTGATTATGATCGATGTATTTCAGTTGAAGGAAGAAAGAGGTGTTGATTGCCTACTTATATTAGGGCTTCCAGCTGAAGGAAGATTTAGGTATCGATTACCAACTTAATTGATGGATTGCAGGGATAGAAAGATAGAAGCTGAATTTGATATTTCATGGACCGAGGGATTACTCTAGTGTGGGTAAGACATGCTTTATTGAAAATATAAATCAAGGGACCTTTATCCAAGGTGTTTGGATACCCTACTATTTGGGTTAAATGAATTGTATTATTTTACATGTACTTTAAATTTTCTCTACATTTTTTTACAAATAGAAATTTTTTTTATACTTTAACTTTTGTATTAACTTTGATATAATATTATACATGATTTAAGATAGAATATTTTCTAAGTATACCTGTTTGATTATTTAATTATGATAATAATTGTTATCGAACCTATGTTTTTTTATTAACCTTACAAAAGAGGTTTTAGTGAATCCTTGTTTAACCTTGTTAAACAAATATTTCCTTAAGGTTAAAAATGAAAGTTTTTAAACATAAAATTCCCCCCCCCCTCTTTTATTGTGATATATTCATACATATTTTGATCTAATAATATCCATGTAGGCATAAAATATCTTCTATATATATTATTTTCAACTCATCCTATGAAAGGGTATCTTTAATTTGTAAGAAATAAGACACCTTCATCACCCAGTCAACCACCACCCAAACAACATCTTGACTCCTCTGGGTCCAGGGTAACCCCATAACGTATTTCATTATCACATCATACCACTTACATATAGGCACCAAAACTGGCTAAATAAAACCACAAGGATGTTGATGCTTATCTTTTAACCTTTGGAAGGTAAGGAAACATGAAATGAAATTGGTGATGTCCCTCTTCATGCCTATCCACAAAAACTGTCATCATATATCAATGTACATATTCATCAACCTTAGATGAAATTCCCATTTTTAATCATAAGATTCCCTCATCATCTCCCCCCTAAATAAATCTATCACACCTTATCTCTTATGCATTTAAATCACATCATCGTCATCTAGGGATCATCCTAGAATATAATCATCTCCCACTAAGTATTCTCGCATCATTGCACACTCAAAGTATAACTCTTGGAAGTAATTTTTCCTATAAACTAAGGAATATGTGATAAACAAATGTACACATGTCATCGATGAATCATCCTTATATACATACACTATCCAATCTACTATCAAAATCATTAGATGACATTCCTTATGTGAAGTCCTCTCTCCAAACTCATGTGTCTCTAGAATTTTCCTACTAAGAGTATCTACAACAACATTACATTTTCCTAGGTCATAAGAAATCTCAAAGTTAAATGTTTTCAGATACTCTACCCAATGAATATACATCAAATTGCAATCCCTATAATAGAAAATATATCATAATATCTTGTGGTCTGTTTAAATGACAAACCGTTCACTGAAGAGATAGTGTCACCAAAGAATCAAATAAAAGACCACAACTTCCAAATCTAAGTCAGTCATTGGGTAATTATGATCATGGGTTTATAAAAAACATGGACCATAGGACAATAACTTATCTATTTGTATCAATATTGATCCCTACCTAACATTAGAGTCATCACAATACACCGTGTATCCAATACTAGGATCTGTAAGGGTCAAAATAAGGGTTGTTGTAAATATTTTCTTCAACTCTAGGAAGAAATATTCACACTGATAATACCACTCAAAATTCACCCTATATTTTGTTTGCTATGTCATTTGTTCTTCAAAATAAGATAATTCCTAAATGAAGCATTGATAATACCCCACAAGCCCAAGTAAACTTATGATCTCAAATATATTTCAAGGATGTTCCCAAGACATCATGGAATCTACCTTCTCTAGGTACACTAAATTATATACCTAAGAAATCACATGCCCAAGGAAACACAACTCCTAAATCTAGAAGTATCACTTTTCATTTTTTTTCATAGATAATATGCTTTCAAAGTCTACTCAATACAATCTCGAGGCTCATATCATGTATATATGATGTCTTAGAATATATCAGGATATAATCCATGAATACAGTAAAGAGGGAATCAATATATGGATGGAGAATCCTATTAATGAGATCCAAGAACACCTATATATTATTCTTAGACCCAAAATTATAGATAATATTCTCATAAAATCCATATCTAATTCTAAACACTGTCTTGGGAATATCTATCTCTTTGTCCCATAGATGATGGTAGCCTGAACAAAGATCAATCTTGGAAAACCACTGGGCTCCCTATAACTAAAAATATAGATCATTAATTATAGTTAAAGGGTTCATTTTATTCATTTTTCCTTGATTAATATTTTTTAGTCAATATACAATCATAGACCACCATCCACCTTCTTGGAAAATAGCTTAAGATCACCCCAAGGAGACGTGATCTATCTTATAAACCCATTTTCCCCAAATCCTCTATTTACACCTTCATCTCTATAAACTTAGTTTGTTCCATATGATAATGAGGAATTTATAATGGTTGCGACCTTGGCACAAGATCAATATCAAAATCAATTCCCATATCTATAGGAAAACCTAAAAATTCATCTGGGAAAACATCATGATGATGATTCACTACTAAATGGAATGTTCAGGGAGTCACTATTGAACCTATGTAAGAGAAAATCCTAATAATTATCTTGTGATTTCTCTAATATGGCTCATTTATAGTCTCATATTACCTATTCTGAGATCCCACTCACTGGTTGTAGCACCCCTATATTTTTAAGAAATGTTTTTTAAAATAAATTTAATTTCTTTGATAACATATGTTAGACACAATAGTGAGTTTAGACAACCCATGATTGATATTAAAAAATTATTATCACCTAACAATTGGATTGGAGGGTATTATAAGATCCCATATTTGTTCAGTTATGAAACTTTTTAAATTTTTGGTTAATATGTGTTGTTTTGAATTTAATTTATGGTCTATATTCATTCATAGCCTTGAAAAATTACACCCCATGTAAGTAGTTTTTTTCACGTATTGACATGTCATGAAATAAGATTTCACCACGTGTAATATTTCACCACATGTAATTATATTTCACCATGTGTAATTGGATATCACCACATGTAATCTTTAATTAATTTTTTTTAAATGGTTTGATGGGATTTCCTCAAGAAAAATGGGAAATCAGTAACATGTCATTACACAACATGAAATGAGGATTCATGTCATGTAATTGTCATGCCCAGCTTATTAAAATAACACCCTCAGTGTTGTGTGACCTTATGAACACCCCTATTCTCTTTAACAGAGCATCTATGAACCTCTCGCTTTGATGAAATGCCTTTGTGCACCTCCTTCATGTACTGAAGCTCATTGGAACACCTCCACCTTCGACCAAAACTCTTCGGCACACCTCCACAGAGCTTCCACTTTCACCAAAACCCCTCTACCCACCATTATCTTCAACCAAAGACCATCTATGTACCACCCGGGTATGGGTTTTCTTTTCGTTTTAGATATACCTTTCTCTTCCACTCCTCTTCTCGGATAATTGAAATATGTTTATCCACTATTGGGTCTAGATCTATATTATTTGAATCTAGATCTAGGATTTTTGGATTTAGATAAAAATTTAAGATATCTTGTTTATTTTAACTATGGATTTGGGTTTCAGATCTAGATTATGTTCTTAGTCGCGTTCTTGATGGATCTTCTTCAAATTGGGGATTTTCATTGGCATGTGTTCATCACCATTCTTTAGATAGGTGGTCTAAAATTTAAATCTCATAGTCTTGATTACAATTGTGTGTATTTAATTTTAAAATTTCTATTATTTTTTATCAATTATGTTCTTGATTAAATTAATTAATTAGGTGAATTAATTAACTAAAAGATATGTGAAATTAGGATACTGGGATTTTAGATCATGTATAATTAATTATTAAATTAATTATGAGATATTGAGATTTTTTATTTTAGATAATTAATTGTAGAATAAATTATGGTATATTGACATTAAGAACTTAATAATTAATTTGTGAATTAATTATGAGACTATGAAATTTTGATTTGTATAATTAATTATTGAAAATAATTATGAAGTTATTCAGATCGTTGAACATGATTAATTAACGGTATAATTGATTAATAGGAATGGTTATGATTATAAAATTGCGTTTTTTATAATTAATTGTTGAATTAATTATGAAGAGTTATAGATTGTTGAAACTACATAATTATTTTACAATATAATTATTGATATATTGAAGTTTCTGAATATAGACAATTAATTATATAATTAATTATGTAATATAGTATTTTTTCTTTGAGATAATTCATTGTAGGATTAATTTTGTGATATTTATGTATGGTTTTTGATAATTAATTGTATAATTAATTATATGATATTGAGTTTTGATTCGAGATAATTAATTGTAGAATTAATTATCAAATAATGATGTCTTGAATTGAGATAAATAATGGTAGATTAATTATGATATATTAACATCGTGGATTGATATAATTAATGATATATTAATTACGAGATATGGAAATTATGGGTATGATTATTTAATTATTATATTAAATAATGGGATTAATGAAGGGAGTGAATGTAACTAATTAATTGGAGAATTAATAGAAAGGGGTGAATGTAATTAATTAATTTTGAATTAATTAATCAGTATTGACAAGTAAAATTAATATGAAAATTAATTAATGGGGATTGGTGTGTCTATGTAATTTGAATAAGTTAGATTAATTAATTTTTGAATTAATTAATGGGGACTATTGTGTTGACACAATTGAATGAGTTAAAATTAATTAATTGGATAATTAATTAATGGGGATTGCTTTGTTGACATAATTGAATGAGTTATAATTGATTAATTAGAAAATTAATTAATGGGCATTGTTATGTTATTACAGTTGATTAATAATTAATGGTATATTAATTATGAGATATGTATGTCATGAATTGAGATAACCAATGGTAGATTAATTATGAGATATTGATGTCATGAATTGAGATAATTAATGGTAGATTAATTATGAGATATTGATGTCATTAACTGAGATAATTAATGATAGATTAATTATGGTATATTGATGTCATGAATTGAGATAATTAATGGTATATTAATTATGATATATTGATGTCATTAATTGAGATAATTAATAGTAGATTAATTATGAGATATTAATATCATGGATTGAGATAATTAATGTTTGATTAATTATGAGATATAGAAATTGTGGGTATAATTATTCAATTGTTAAATTAAATAATGGGGTTTTGATATTTTTGAATAAGATAATTAATTGTGAGAATTAATTATGATTGTATTGAGATAGTTGAGTTGTGTATTTGATTGAGAAATAGGGATAATTAAATGTTGATTTAATTATCAAGTAGTCATTTTTTTGTGATCCAGTATAATTAATTGGTTTATTAATTATTGGATGTTTAGATTTTAGATGGTTAATTGATTGTAGAGTTAATTAACAAGATATTTATGTTGTTAATTAGTTGTGGAATTAATTAAATAACTTGATTAATTATTTTATGAATTAATTAATGGATGGGATTTGGAGTGTTAGACATGGAGTTCTGAAATAATAATATAAATAAATGAATGGGATTTGGGGTTTTGGACATGGAATTCTACACCAATAATATAAATAAATAAACGAGATATGGAGTGTTAGACATGGAATTATTCACCAATAATATAATTAAATTAATGGAATTTTGGGTGTTAGAAATGTTGTTCTACACCAATGGGATATGGGGTGTTACACATAACATTCTACACCAATAATGATAAATAATAACTAGTGAGATTTTTGGTGTCAAACATATAGTTCTATATAGATGAGATTTTGGGTGTTATACATGGAAATATACACAGATGGGATTTTGGGGTGCTAGAAATGGAGTTCTAAACCAATGATAAAGATAAATAAATGGGATTTTGGGTGTTAGAAATGGTGTTCTACACCAAGGATTAACATTTATAAGTTCTTAATTGAATGTGTGACTTGGTTCAAACCCAAAATTCTATGTGGTTTAATAAATATTAATTGATAATGTGATAAATGTTCAATTATTAATTGAAATTATTTTATTTATATAACTCTGTGCACTTTTATTGATTGGATTTGTTTTAGACACCATTGGTGGTGGCCTACTAATTTGTACACACATCCTACTTGGGCTCCGTAATCGGTACTCAAATAGACTTTGTGTTTTCAGGATAGGTTAAGGGAAAGGGCCTTGTGCTAGATGGATGAGTTGTTATAGATCATGGATGAGGGAACTAAAGATGGTTTGGGACCCTCTTGGTAATTGTTAGTGTATTTACTTTTAGTTTTATTTTTAGACACTTTGACACTTACATTACCCTATCATATTTTTTGCTTTAGTTGGATGTTGTATTTCTCACTTTGATTATTATGAGTTATCGATATTTTTTATAATTATATATGCTTCTGCTACTGTGTATTTATTTCTGTTGGTTTTTTACTCTGATAAAAGAGGGTATAGTGTCCCCATGACTGAATTACCTGACCCTTAATGCTAGTTAGTATCCTATGGCATATAGGGAGGCGCGCCTGAGGTCATGTAGAGAACTAGCTTAGGGAACTGGTGTGTGGAACCGGATCAGGGCACCAGTGTGTGGCACCAATGCATGGCACCTAGGACAGGATGTTACAAATTTGTATTAGATATCCAGTTTTCTTTTCTTCTCCTTTTGTTTTATTATTTATGAAAGGTATATAAGAGACTAAGAATATTCAGGCTTTGGTTATGAGCTCATGCATGGGAGTAGCTACCCCAGGTATGGGAGAGAACCCAAGTACCCAGGGTGGGATTTTTGTTATTTCTATTTTCTATTACCGTTGAATATTATTTCACCTTGGGTGACACACGTATTGTGTGATGTGATTATTGATTTTGAGATTTTTTTTGAGATTGAAGTGTGGCCCTAAATGGAATGAAAGTTGAGTCTTCATGCATCATTCTAGGCACTCAAGATTATTTTTTGAACATGCATCATTTTAGGAATGAATAGGAAAATGGATTTTGGGAAAGTTGTTGAACTTGAACTGTTTTTCCTTGCTAGTGAAATTGAAATAAAAATGGTGCCTAATATGAAATAAAGTAATATTAAAAAATGATGAAATATGAGGGTTTCTAAATGATACAAATATTATAATGAGAATGTGTTTACCCTTATTAACTAGGAACTAGGTGTAGTATGGTTAAGGGTAGTGATATTGCCTCGATTTTGACCATGTGGATGGATAATGTGGGAAATACTTGATATGGTTTTTTATAAATACCTATTGTTAACTATGATAATTACTATGAAAAAATTTCTTTATTTTGTTTATTTGGACCTTGATGTGGGTAGTCTGGGTAGTTAGAATTCCCTAGTTTGAGAACTCAGATATGGGTTTTGTGAATGATTGTATGGTTTTAGATCAGTGTGGTAAGATGATGGAAGGCAGGGAAGCCCAATACTTTCAATGGGCTAAGATGTTTCTATAGTGGGAGTAAACATAGGTAATAAAGGATTGGTGGTGGTATTCATCGATGACTAATTAGTGTACTTTTAATTATTGATGATCATGTCCCCTACCTTGACATCATCCTGGGTACACTGAGAAAGATTTGGATTTATTCCTAGCTATATAAATATGAATTTGTTGGATGTGGGGCCCCTTAGAGGTTTCTCTTATGAAGTAGTATATGTGAAAATGGATGATGGATGGTATGCCATTGACAGTTTATGGATGAGGTTCTCAGGATGGACCAGATATTGATAAAAACCCATGGTGATAGAGTTTATTGAAAAAGCGGTGTTAACAAAACTCCTATGATAGGGATCGATTTGTTTGTATTTAGTGCGTGAAGCAAGTCCATTGGTTTGAAGTGATGGAATCAGAATTCCCATGAGAAACCTGTAAGGTGTGTGTTTAAAATTACTTGGGAAAAGACCAGGTGAGCCTTGGAGGTGTTGGATTTATATCCTTTCTACACATTTTTTGATGTCAAGGCTAAGTGCCAATATTGGGTGGATTCTTGCGGTGGTTGGAAATAGTGAGTTGGGAAACATGTTGGGAATATTTTTCTTGTTAATATTGAGACTGATGAGTCCTTTTAGGATCATCTAAAATGTGTGTTGGAAAGTAGAGAAAAGGGTTCGTGGTAAAGATTGTGCTTTTAGTTCAAGTATTGTGGAAATATGGATGAGTTATGAAGGAAACTTGGGAGAGAGAAGAGGACAAGAGGGCACATTGTCCCAACATTCTTTGACTCAGAATCTTAGAGAGGCTTGGGAGTGCAGCTCGAGGACGAGATGTTATAGGTGGGAAGATTAAAAGAACCCAAAATTTTCAGGGTATGAATCTTTTTAATTTTTTTGCTAATATGGGTTGTTTTGAATTTAATTTACGGCTTAAATTAATTAAAAACCTTTAAAAATCACACCCCCTTTAAGTAGTTTTCACCGAGTGTTGACATGTCATGAAATACGATTTCACCACATGTAAGATTTCACCACATGTTATTAAATTTCACCATGTGTAAGATTTCACCACATGTAATTAGATTTCACCATGTGTAATATTTTACCATGTGTAATTGGATTTCACCAAATGTAATATTTAATTAATGTTTTTTTAATGGTTTGATGGTATTTCCTCATTAAAAAATGGGAAATACGTTAAAAGTCATTAAGGATGTGAAATGAGGATTCACATCATGTAATTTTCATTACAGTCTTATTAAAATAACACCTCTATTGTCACATAATTTTATGGACTCCCCTCTTTTCCTCAATAGTGCATCTATATACCTCCTTGTTCAATGCGAAGCCTTCATGAACCTCTTTAATGGACTGAAACTCATCAGCGCACCTCTGTCTTCGACCAAAACTCCTCAGATCACCTATACAAAACTTCCTTCTTAGACCAAAACCCCTCCAAACACTATTTTCATTAACCGAAGACCATCTGCACACCTCCTGGGTATGGGTTTTCTTCTTGTTTTAGATCTATCTTTCTCTCACACTCAACTTCCCAGATAAATTAAAGATGATTATCAACTATCGGATATGGATCTAGATTATTTGAATCTAGATCAAGGATTTATGATTTATATCTAGATTTAAGAGATATGTTTTCTTTTAACTGTGGATTAAGGTTTCGGATCTAGACAGTGTCCTTCATCACATTCTTGATGGATCTGCTTCAAATTTGGTATTTCTGTTGGAAAGTGTTTGTCACTATTCTTGAGGTAGGTGGTCTAAAATTCAAATCTCGTAGTCTTGATTAAAATTATGTGTATATGATTTTATAATTGATATTATATGTTTAGAAATTGTGTCCTTGTTTAAATTAATTAATTTGTTAAATTGATTAATTAAAAGATATGTGAAATTGGGATATTTGGATTTTAGATCTTATATAATTAATTGTTAAATTAATTATGAGATGTCAATATTGTTGATTTTATAAAATTAATTGTCGAATTAATTATGGTATATTTATATTATGAATTGAATAATTAATTGGTGAATTAATTACGAGAATATAAAATTGTGATTTGTATAATTAATTGTTGAAATTAATTATGGAGTTATTGAGATTATCGAACATAGTTAATTAATTATAGAATTAATAAATAGTAAATATTAGTATTATAAAATTTTGTTTTTCTATAATTAATTATTGAATTAATTACGTCAAGTTAGATATTGTAGAAATTAAATAATTATTTGAAAATATAATTATTGATATATTAAAGTTATTGAATAGGGATAATTAATTTTATAATTAATTTTGTGATATCGAGTTTTTTCTTTGAGATAATTAATTTTAGAATTAATTATGTGATATTGAATTGTGATTTTCAATAATAAATTGTATAATTAATTATTTGATATTGAGTTATGATTTGAGATAATTAATTGTAAAATTAATTATTGGATAATGATGTCTTGAATTGAGATAATTAATGGTATATTAATTATGATATATTAACATTGTGGATCGAGATAATTAATTCTATATTAATTTTGAGATATGGAAATTATGGGTGTGATTATTTAATTATTAAATTAAATAATGGGATTAATGAAGGTAGTGAAAGTAACTAATTAATTAGTGAATTAATTGAAAGGGTTGAATGTAATTAATTAATTGAGAATTAATTAATTAGAATTAACATGTAAAATTAATTAGAAAATTAATTAATGGGGATTTGTGTGTCGACGTAGTTTGAATAAGTTAGATTAATTAATTATAAAATTAATTAATGGGAACTATTGTGTTGACACAATTTAATGATTTAAAATTTATTAATTAGAGAATTAATTAATGGGGACTCTTGTGTTGACACAATTGAATGAGTTAAAATTAATTAATTGGAAAAATAATTAATGGGAACTATTGTGTTATTGAAATTGATAGATAATTAATGGTGGATTAATTATGAGATATGTTTGTCATGAATTGAGATAATTAATGATAGAGTAATTATGATATATTTATGTCATGAATTGAGATAATTAATGGTATATTAATTATGAGATATAGATTTAATGAATCGAGATAATTAACGGTAGATAAATTATGAGATATTAATATCATAGATTGAGATAATTAATATTAGATTAATTATGAGATATGAAAATTGTGAGTATGGTTATTTAATTAGTAAATTAAATAATGTGATTTAGGGATTTTTTAATAAGATAATTAATTTTGAGAATTAATTATGATGGTATTGAGGTAGTCGATTTGTGTATTTGATTGAGAAATTGGGATAATTAAATGTTGATTTAATTATCAAGTTGTTATTTTTTGTGATCAAAGATAATTAATTGTTTAATTAATTATTGAATGTTGATATTTTGGATAGTTAATTTATTATAGATTTAATTAATAGGTAATTTATGTTGTTATTTATTTTTTGAATTAATTAAAAGATGTTTCTGATGCTTTTTTTGGGGCATGCATGCGTCTGTCGAGGAGGACATGCTGACTGCTACCCCGCATTCCAACTTTCCAAAGTTGGGCGGCATCTATCGCTTATTCAGGGATGTTTTATCCTTGATCTAAATGGGGTGATGGGATGTTGGCTCCTCCTTTTGTGGATTCCTCCTCAAAACTAATTGCCTAGTTCAGGTCTCCCTCATAGATTTGAGTCATGGTTCATGAATCTCATTCCTGATGCCATATCTTTGTGGATGACAATTAATTACACTACTTCTTTCTGGACATTCCAAGGGATATTGACATGGTACCAACCTTCGGTCAGAGTAGATGACAACATCAGGCATGTTGGGTCATCTCTGGATGCGTGGATATTGAGGAACATGTATTCTTCCTCATAAGAGGGCATCTCAAGGGTGAATAACCCGATGCATCCCATGTCAAGTGTGGGAAATTATATTCCATAGACATGTATCTGAGATCTTCCTCAGCTTCCCATATTTAACACAGGTTATGCCATGAGTTTAACGTCTATTAGAGACGGATCAAACTGATCGGAACACTGATGGGAGTGGATCAGATGAGTGAAACCCCTGGAGGGATCACTAATGACGGGGCTAACGCGTGGTTAGTAACCTGATTACAGTTGGGAGTAGTGGGAAAGTGGGTGACATGATCTCACTGGGATGTGGCGGCCTGGGTAAAAATCAGGATGGATGTGGATTGTTGAGAGTGGATGGAGAGTGAGATAGATTTGGTTTTAGGGCGACGGTAAAGTTGGGCTTGAGCCTCGAAGAGACTTCCTACATATCCCCGTGGTAGGGAATCAAAGTCTGTAGAGTTCGGAAGTGTGATGGGACACCTGAGGAGGTGGCCCTTGAGAATAGATGCATAGATAGGACTCTAAGGAATTTGAACCTCTGGGTTGGGACATGACCCTCCTGAAACACATAGGCTCAATCAAGAGACCACGATGGGACATGAGTTATGGGCTTGAACCTTAGGGAGGCTTCCTACGTATCCATGTGGTGGGAAATCAAAGTCTACATATTTTATCTTACAATGGCTTACCATCGTGTGGGGCTGACAATGGCTTACTGCTAGTTGGGATGTAGAGGATCTTACCACTAGATGGGGTACAATAGCTTACCACTTAATGGGGTATAACGACTTACTGCTGGATGGGGTACAATGGATTACCACTAAATGGGGTACAACGGCTTAGCACTGAATGGGATTGAACGTCAACAAGGCTTCCTATATACCCTTCTAAGTAGATAGGGATCAAACCCATGTAGTTCGAAGTTATACAGTTTAGTGTCATGTTGGATGAAAAGGGGGCGTACAGTTTAATGTCATGTGGGACGAGGATGGACTGACGTGAAGTGGTCAGGACCAATGGGTGTTGGGCTTGAACTTCAGGGAGGCTTCCTGCATACCTTTACTAGTAGACAAGGATCAAAATCTATATAGTTCGGTATGGTGGATATAGTTTAACGTCATGCGGGATGAAGGAGAACTAATGTGAAGGGGGTCAAAACCAATGGAGGTGTTGGGATTGAACCTCAGGGAGGCTTCCTACATACCTTTCCTTGGAAAGAATCAAATTCCATATAGTTCAGGATGGTTTAGTTAACTGATGAGAAGGTGTCAGGACCAGTAGGAGTTAGGATTGAAACTCTGGGAGGCTTCCTATGTACCTTGCCTTGGCAAGGATCAAAGTCCACATAGTACGTGATGGTTTTGTGGACAGATGTGAAGGGTTCGGGACCAGTAAGTTTTGGGATTGAACCTTAGGGAGGCTTCCAACGTACCTTTTCCCTGGAAAGGATCAAATTCCACGTAGTTTGGGATGGTTTGGTGAACCAACATGAAGTATTTGGAACTAGTAGCTATTGGGATTGAACCTCTATGAGGCTTCCTACATACCTTGCCTTGGAAAGAGTCAAAGTCCACGTAGTTTGGGATGGTTTTGTGAATCGACCTGAAGGGGTTGGGACCAGTAGGTGTTGGTATTGAACCTTTGGGAGGCTTCCTACGTACCTTTCCTTGGAAAGGATCAAAGGGTACATAGTTAGGGAAATTTTGGTGAACTGATGTGAAGGGTTTGGGACCAATAGGTGTTGGGCTTGAGCCTCAGGTAGGATTCCTATGTACCTTTCCTTCTCAAGGATCAAATTCCACATAGTTTGGGCTGGTTTGGGGAACCAACGTGAAGGGTTTTGGACCAATGGAGGTATTGTGATTGAACCTCATAGAGGCTTCCTACGTACCTTGTCTTGGAAAGGATCAAAGTCCACGTAGTTAGATATGGTTTGGGGCTTACACTCTAAGGCGGCCCAAAGAGGAAACAGGGGCTTATGTGTGGTTAGCAGCCCAGGGAGATGGAGAATGGGACTTACTCCAGGATGGAGGCCTGGTGGTGACAAAGCCCAGAGGGAGAGGGATGAGATAATGAAAGTCTTTGTGCCCCTCCCGCCACTAGTCATTAGCACTAAATAAGAGAGGAGTGGGAATGTTACCTACTGTAAGAAAGTCTAGGGACATAAACTAAGATGGTTTCCCTAGTGCTGCTATGGATAGGCAATGGTGAATGGGGATTATGCATGGAAGCTTCTTGGGTGTCGCTATGGAGTGACAATGGTGAACGATACTTACGCATGGAAGTTGCTCGGGTGCTGCTACAGAGCGGAAATGGTGAATGGGCCTTATGCATAGAAGTTTTCAAGGTTCCACTAAGTAGTGTCAAGGATGAATGGGGCTTACGCATCGACGATGCCTGACTGCCGCTAAAGAGAAGCAATGGTGAATGGGTCTTACGCATAGAAGATCCTCGGGTTCCGCTAAGGATCGGCAATGATGGATGGGGCTTATGCATGGAAGCTACCCGGGTGCCGCTAAGGAGAGTAAATGGTGGATGGGGCTTATGTATAGAAGCATCCCAAGTTCCGCTAAGAAGCGGAAACGGTTGATGGGGATTATGAATGGAAGTTTCCCAAGTGCAGCTAAGGAGAGGAAATGGTGAATGGGTCTTACGCATAGAAGCTTCTTGGGTGATGCTAAGGAGCGGTAATGGTGGATGGGGATTATATATGGAATCTTCCCAGGTGCTGCTAAGGAGAGGAAATAGTGGATGGGTCTTATGCATAGAAGTTGTCTAGGATCCACTAAAGAGTGGCAATGGTGGATGGGGATTACGCATAGAAGTTTCCCGGGTGCCGCAAAGGAGCGGCAATGGTGCATGGGGATTCGGCATGGACACTGCCTAAGTGCCGCTATAGAGAGGAAATGGTGAATGGGGATTACGCATGGAAGTTTCCCAGGTGCCGCTAAGGAGAGGCAACAGTGTATGGGTCTTATGCATGGATGTTGCCTAGGTGCCTCTATAGAGAGGAAACAGTGTATGGGGCTTACGCATGGATGTTTCTCATAATGAATTCCTCATGTATAGCCAAGAGGGAACCCCAACATACTAGTGGGTTAAGGCATATAATTGAGGTCTACACGTATGTTCTAGTGCACAAGCGGGATACCACCAAGAGCATTAGAATTAGTTCAAACAAAGGGAGATGAAAATGTGAATCACATGCCTCACATTCAGAATTGGGTGAGGGTGACATGAAGATGGCGGATAACTGTTGACCATGTTTGAAACACAGAATCCATATCGTGTTAGCCTGAAATGGGGACAAACAAATGAGGGTTGACTATTGATTGTGTTCGAAACACAGGACCTGACTTGAAGTGTCGTCCAAAGTCATCTAGGGCATTGGCCCAGAATGGTAGGTGAGTCGAGGCGGCATGGGACCAGGCCATTAGGGTGTCCCTTCAGAACTAAAATAGAACGAAGATCCGAATAAAGGATATGAAAATCTTGAGGTGGAGTGATGGATTGATCGAACGGTTTCCAACGCTCTTTAAATTATGCCACTGTAATCATAGAATGAGTTATCTTATGCTTGTCAAATAATCCATCTCTTATTTGAAACAAGAGGCATCCTATTATTTAATGATAGGGAATTATACAATTTAAAGTCATGTAGTGAGGACAGTTGGCATATTATTCTTGGAGCATAAGGCATCTCTTGTTTAGAGTAAGAGGCATCCTATATTTGTCACATAGGGAGTACTATATTTTATAGTCATGTAGAGAGGACTATTAGAATCTTATGTTTGGTGTATAAGGAATCTATTGTGAGGCATCCTATGTTTGTCACATAGTGAGTACAATAGTTTAAAGTCTTGTAGATGGGACTATTGGCATCTTATTCTTGGTGCATAAGTCATCTCTGTTTTGGAGAAAGAGGCATCCTATGTTTGGAACATAGGGTGTGCTACAGTTTATGGTCATGTAAAGAGAACTATTAGGCATAAGGCGCCTAGCAATGGATGGTGTTGGGACTTATTCAAGAGTGTCGCTTTCTGGTTCAACCTATCATAGGAGCCAAGTGATAGGGTTTGGAGGAGTTTCTTGATAAATGGTTCAACTCAAGGTACTCAAGGAATTGAAGATGAGAATCTTGACTCATGACATGTGAAAGGGACCAAGAGGAATATGTCAACTCAAGGTATTTCATGGAGTATGGAGGAATATCTTGAATACCCCCATGGTATGGAACAGTGGGTGCGAAGGTAGGATCATCACAAAGTATATAGATTCATGAAGTAGATTCGCGGAGGAATGGTGCTCATGGAGCATGGGGTCTCACAAAGCAACCTCACGAAGAAAAGTCACTCGTGGGGCATGAGGTCTCACGGAGTAAAGAGATTAGTAGAGATGAGGGTCTCACAGAGCAAAGGGCTTCACAGAGATGAGGGTCTCACATAGAAAATGGATTTTTGGAGCCTCGGGCAACCCGAATGATCTCCCTCCTATGCAAAGGGTGGATCCCATTGCGAAGGGCATCACTTCGCGGTGTTCGGGAGATCTGTGAAATGGGAGATCGGTTGCCTAAGGGGTGGCATGACCATGCTTATGAAGGGAGTGAGATGGCTATTTATAGGCGATGGAGGTTAGCGGATCATGTTGTAGAGCACAAATGCATACCACGAAGAGAAAATCACGCCACGAAGGAAATCTCACTCAGCAACAGGAGGGAGTTCCCTCAAGTTTCTCATAACCACAAATTCGACCGTCATCGACCTTCGTGGTGCTCGTGAAGGCTCCGGTCAAGTTCCCTCACGTTCTTAGTAACCACGGATTCAACCATCATCAACCTTCGTGGTGCTCGCAGAGGCTCCGGTCAAGTTCCTCTGCTCTGCGATCGCAAAGGGAGCTTCTCTAATGGGCTCCGCAAACCAGTTTTCCATCCTAACTTCAAATTTCCGTAACTCCTAATTTGTAGCTTTGTTTAGGCTCTACGACCTGTCAAATCAAATCTTACGAAATGGGCTATGATCTTGGATCATGTATGGAATAATTTGGAATATTTTGGGGATGTGTTTTTTAATGCCAACAATGGAATTGATTGATTAATTTATGAATTAATTAATGGCTGAGATTTGGGGTTTTATAAATGGTGTTCTCCACCAATAATATGAATAAATGAATGGGATTTTATGTGTTAGACACAATGTTTTGTGCCAATAATACAAATAAATGAACGGTATTTGGGGTGTTAGGCATGGAATTCTGCACCAATAATCTAAATGAATGAATGGGATTTTGGGTGTTAGACATGGTTTTTTGCACCAATGTGGTTTGGTGTGTTAGATATGGTATTATACACCAATAATGATAAATAATAACTAATGAGATTTTGGGTGTCAAACATGGAATTCTAAACCGATGAGATTCTGGGTGTTAGACATGGAATTCTACACTGATAGGATCTTGGGGTGTTATACATGGACTTCTACACAAATTACAAAGATAAATAAATGGTATTTTGAGTGTTATACATGGTTTTCTACACCAATGATGAACGTGTATAAATTTTGAATTGATTTTGTGACTTGGTTCAACCCTAATTGTCTATATGGTTTAAAAACTATTAATTTATAATGTGATAACTGTTCAATTATTCATTTTAATTATTTTATTTATACAACTATATACAATTTTATTGCCTGGATTTTTTTTAGACATCATTGGTTGTGTTCTATTGATTTGTACTCACACCCTACTCGGGCTGCCTGATTAGTACACGACTAGACTTTGTGTTTTCTGGACAGGTTAATGGAAAAGGCCATGTGTTAGATGTATGAGTTGGGATAGATCATGGATGAGGGAACCAAATGTGTTTTGGGACCTTATTAGGAGTTTTCAGTGTATTTACTTTCAGTTTCATTTTTATACACTTTGACACTTACATTGGCATAGAATGTTTTATCCTTTAGTTGGATATTGATTTACCTCTTTTATTTTTATGAGATGTTGATATTTTTTATGATTATATATGATTCTACTATTGTATATTTATTTACACTGGTTTTTTACTCTAATAAAAGAGGGTATAGTATCCCCATAACTGACTTATTAGACCCTCATTACTAGTCAACAGCCTCTGGCGTATGGGGAAGCATGCCTGAGGTCATGTGGAAAACCTAGTTGTGGCACCTCGGTCTGGATTTTACATGTATGAATAGGATAAACTAAATTATGAAAATATATTTTTTTTCACATGTATTAAATGAATTTATTAGTTATCAATTAATTAGAATTGAAAAAAAATCATTTGAAAATAAAGTATATGTTTTTCTAAAAAATAATCTTATGTATAAAATGTATTTTTATCCTAATAAATTAAATTGATCATTATTGGTGAATTATTTTTAATTTAATTTATAAATTATATATTTAATAAAAAAAATTAACATTCATCTAATATTTTTTATTATGCATAGGATGATAAGAAATCATGTTTTATGCTTTAAAATTTATTTTTATAAAAATATTTTTTTGTCACATTTTTCACACTTTATAATTAATTTATGCCATTTGTAAGTATTTAATTAGATAAAATAATTTAAATATTTATAATCATAAGGTTCAAATTAGTTTAATATTACCATTTTATTTTTGGTCAATATGGATAGTAACTCTGGTAAAATGTATCATCTTAGTAATGGGTAAATCAGTTTCATCTAAGTTAAAAATATGTGGTAAGCCCATAATTTTTTAGTATAATTATTATTGTATAAATGGAATTAGACCCATATCACCTTAGTCACAAAATATATTAGTCTAATTATGATAACCCAGGTCTTTATTACACATTAATTCATGATTTATTTCATAAGAATACACATAATATAGCCTATATGATTGATAAGTCTAGTGTCTTTGGTAATTACATACATATCATAGAATATTGAACATGGGACACAAAAAAAATATTTAAAACTTCCTTAACATGAACTTATAATTCTTCAGTACTCTAAAACTGCATGGGATAACCTGGAGATGTACATATGAAAGGGTGAGCTATAAATCCTGGTAAGGGAATATAGAAGAAGAATAACATGAGGAATTTATTACATGTTAGACAATAAGAAATTAAATGGGAAATAAAATTTTTTAGTATCATAAACATGAAAAATAAGTAATTATGTACTATGGTAACATAAACACAACGTGGGAATGTGAAAATAACTTTAACCATGACATTATAAGTGACATTCAAAGTTAACCACCAAGATAACATAACATAATGTGCTTAGGATAACCTTCCTCACACCACACATGGCATATCATTAGACTAAAACATTACCCAATTCATTGGAGATCTATTTGGGTGCACCCACTATAATCATATCATGTACATGCGTAAGTGTGCCACATTGATCATATACATAAGAACATATTTCATTACATTTAATCCCATAATAATGGGGTGTGGATTAAAAATTTGTAAGTACCCAATAAAATAAGTGTGAGTGCATAAATGTGAACACCATTTATATTAAATGGGTATGGGTTTTCACTACACAATTTTTTGGTATGGGAAGTCATAATGAAATTTCAAAAGCATAATGGGGGAACATAAATATTCATGGGAAGGATTAATGAGAGTGAAAGGGCTATCATAATTTATTCATAATAAGGGAAGTAAAAGGGATATATAATAACATATCCCAAAATTAGTAATTATAGATAAAATTTATAAGATAATTAGTTTTCTTGAATGAAGAAAAGAAGGATAGGATCCCTTACTAAATTTCTGCATGGTAACGTCTTAGGTAAGTGCCAGAATAAGAGGGGATAAATGATATCTCATTAAAAAAACATTAAGTGTAAAGTAAATGGATGTTTATAAATTCATTATAATGTAACCAATTGATATTAAAAATTATACTTACAAATAACGTGCATGAATTGAAAGAGGATATAAAGGTCCCTTACATTGATATGGAAAAGTGAAGGACAATTTCGGTATCAGAATGGGTGTACATAGAGGTCCATGGGAGAGATTAATGAGAGTAAAATTGGTCTATGATCACATGGAAATAAATATTTCAATAATATTGATGTATAAAAACATACCCAATCAAGAGAAAATGGAAATTAAGAGGCATGAAAAAAAAGTTACTTGAGTAAAAATAAGACAGGAAGATCCCTTACTTTGAAAGGGTGATTCCAAAATCTTGGGAGAAACTTATTGAGATCTTGGGGGAACCATGGGAGATCTATAGAGAGATTATAAAAGATTTAATATGTGATACAAAATAATTATTGAAGAGGAATGGGATCTTGGATGAGTTTGAATAGGAAAATTTAGGATATTTCTTTATTATTTCTCAAACTTAGGTTTTGGACTCTATATAATACAATAATCCAAACCACAAACCTTCCCATGGTTTTTTCCAATATTTTCTACCAAATATGAGTTATTTTAATAATTTTATAATTTTTAGGTAATAACGCATTAAAATATGACCCTTGGTGATATGTAAGTGAGTCATGTTTATAAATAATTTATTTTAAAACATTAAAATATAATTTCGGTTTTGGAGGATTCATAAAGGGTTTATAAAATTAATCAAATAACCTAAAAATTATATTATTTTAAATTATAAATATTTATTTTTTCAAGGACACCATTCAGATCATTTATTACATCAGTTGTGGGTTATTATGATGTTATAATACACACCGTATATTTATACCTTATTTAATTTTCCCCAAAAAATTGACTCTCTTGGAAAATTATGAAAAAATAAAAGTTTGAAAATTTAAAGGATTTTATTCAAATAATAATATTTATTTTATGAATTTAATTCTATAAAGATATAAATTTTTACTTTTAAAAGGAAATAATTATTGTTAAATACTGTTTTTTGACAATAATAGTTTTCGAACCCTTATAACAATTACATTTGACTCCATAAAAATTATATTATCACTTATAATTATTAAAAATTACTAACTATTATTATTTTATTAAAATATAATTTATTTTACAATTCATTAATTCATAAAATGTAATTTATTTATTGAAATTTCATATTACACGTAATAAAATTTGAGTTTTATCGTATTAAAAACTAATTTTTATCAAACCCATTACCTAATCATTTATAAAGTAAAAACAATAAGGAATAAATATAATAATTATTTAATTAAAAATTAAATATATATATATATATTCATACTACTATGGTTACCCTTTTTTTCCTTGTTTAGTTATTATTGTATATTTTTATCTTTAATAAACCAATTTTACTTTTATTATGGTAATAAATATTTACTATAGTTACTATTCACAATGTCCAAAAATTAAGTTGATATTATTAAATAATATTAATTATAAATATTATAAATATGGAATAAATTTTATAAAAATAAATTCATTGTTTTTGAATAATTTAATTTAAAATAAAACCTGCAAGCGCGAGGGAAAGCGATGTTTCCAAAAAAATGTATTTTTCAAAGAAAATATGATTTTACTTTAGCTAGATAACTTGTAATTCTCATTTTATGAATTAAAATTAATAATTATAGAAATATAATATATAAATTTAACTTAAATAATTATCCTTTAGGGGATATTTTTAATTAATGAAATTGGAGAAACATTATCCATTTTAAAATTATTTTCATAAAAATGTGTTTTCAAGCCAAAAAATAAACTAATTCTAGAGTCCAGTATTTAAATGTAATTAATTAGATTAAATAAAAATAAAGAATAATTATGTTACATTGAAATAAAATAACAATTTTAAATTTAAATTTCATAATTTATAAAAAGAAATTATAGTTTAAAACAATTGGGTATTTTTTAATATTCACTGAAAAATCAACATTTTCCAAAGAATTCCAAACTTAAATCTCAATATGATGACATAAAAATGAATTTAATTTTATCCAAAACATTTTATAAAAGTTATAGAAATTATTTTGAATTTTTTCACAAAATTAAATAAAAATCATTTTAAAAAAAACATATTTTTGGAGAATAAAATGACATCACTAAAAATTGAGTGATTATTTAATAATAATTAATGAATACATATATGTTGAGTTGGACATACATATTTATATATTTCATAAATTATTTAATCATATTCATACTCACAAATTTAATTTCTAGGTTATAATAGTAATATTTAAATAATCATTGTTTGTTTGGGTCCGGTGTTATGCATCCCATATGTTATCAAACATAATTTTCAATTTTAAAAACTCAGGGTGTTACATTCTTCCCCTTTTAATAAATTTTTTCCTCAAAAATTGAACTTGATCTAAGTAATTACTTTTTTGAAATTTTAAAATATATTTATTGAAAACCAACATCATAAAAAGGGTTATCCACTTGAAAATAGAGAAAGGGAATTAAGAAGGGCAACACATAACTTGGTTTCAATGTAGGAGAACATTATTTTGAAGTGAAAACATAAACATAAAAGAAAAAAATAAACCCAAATAACTAATATAGAATGATATAGAACATGATTAGGAGAAATTTAATTACTAAAACACCATAAATTTGTTATGGGATACCATCAATTCATCAGAAATTATCATAATATGACAAAATTTTGGTTTCAAGATTATTTTCCTAGATTTGAAGAATTAATTTATCATCTAGACTAAGAACATATGAAAATATAATTTCTTGATAAGTATATTTCCATATATTAAGAAATTTTTACAACAATAACATATGTTTCTCCAAAGTATTATAACTCAAGATGAATGTTTTAAGCCTAAAGCACTAGAATAAGCTTCTAACAGATCACATAATCCAACAAAGAATAACAATATATTCCTATTGTATTTACTTAATCAAAAATTATTATTATAAATTAAGTTAATACTAAAAATTAATAAACCTTAGTACATTAATATCCAAAATTAAAAAAAACCAATGGTTTATCATAGATCATTCCTTAAATAAATACTCATGTATTCTAAATATAAAAAATAACCTCAATGTTGAAGAATGTTTTAACCTCAAACATTATACCCTTCAATATAAACCTCCAATAACATAAGAGAATTATTCTCAATTAATCCTTTATATTAAACCTAATGGGTATATATACCTCAACCCAAATAAAACATCTCTTTAAATATCATTAATCACCTGAAAATCAAAAAAAAATATTTGATCATGTAATATGTTTCTGAAAAATATCCTTAGTTGTGATAAACATTCATCACATAAATCTTAAAAAATGGTATCAATGATTTTAAACATAATATTATCCATATAAATATCATCCTAGGACACTTTAGGTTTATCCAAACATAAAACACATATTAAAGGTTATCAATACCTAAATCATGTGTTTTCTAAAATATCATCTTATCACCAAATTTCTTTTATCAGTTTTCGGTACCATTCAACATATGTTTCACATCCTTAAAGAAATTATTATTTAACAATCCTTAGATTTTTCAGGACTCTTATATCCATAATTTCATTGATGTACTAATTATACAAAATAATTCTCATATACTAATAAATAAACACTTCAATCCTTATACTTCAACAATTTCCATTGTATATGTCCTTAATTAGTCTAGAATTTAACCCTTAGATTAGGGAATTAACTTAGATAATTATCATATTATCTAAACATAATAAATTGATCAAAAAAGGGTATCATGGGATATAATTTTTAACCTTCCATCACACTCTTCATTTTTTTATGAAGACTATCTACTTTATGTCCTATTCTTTCACACTTAAAACACATTAAAGTTCCTTTGTGGGATTTCCCTTGGTGCTGCTTTCCAATTTTTTGACACATAGGAAGTTGAATCTTATTCCCTTTATCACCTTTATCATATGAACTTACATAAGACATCATTCTCCTATTATTTGGTATCTTTAGACATTAAACTATGTTCCAATTGTTAATTGTGATTTTTTATAGCTTGTTTGGAATAATCACAATATGTCTTACTTGATCATCCATCATGTTATGAATCTCATTTAGGCAGTCATCACATTTCCCATCACATTAGTTATTGAATTAGTTCTTTTTATTTCCATCCATTGACTAGAATGAAGGGAAAATTATAGATGAGTAATTTTAAACTATTAAACACATAACTGAGAAGAAGATAGTATTAATGGGATAAAGTATAAATGACATGTAGTTCCTTAAATTATTAATTTCAAGGATTAAATATAAGTTATATTATATATATTTCATAACATAAACTCTTATGGGCATTCTTATTTCCTTAATAATGGTTCTTAATGATATTTTAAATTTCCCAAAGCATATCCCTCAAGAGTGTCAAACCAAGTGTGAAACAAGTCCCATTATCAAGAAACAGTTCTAGATCAATTATAGCTTAATATAGTGTTTTTAGGTGTTTTCCCTAGGTATATATGTGCCAAATCCACATCCACTTGTAGTATCCAAACATGGATGTATTTTCCTGAAAACCCCACTTAATCTGTATTTACAAAAATTTAGGGATTTTTTCTTATGTTTAGTATTATCCATAAGGCTTTCACTAGAGTTTTCTAATCCTGATCCCAAAAATAACTAAACTTTCCTCTGATACCAAGTATAAAAACATGTGTCTTTATTACACAATAATTCATGATTTATTACATAATATTACACATAATAAAACCCATAGGATTGAGAATTCTGGTGTATTCGGGAATTAGTTACATATCATAGAATCTTGAACATGGGATAAAACAACATTATTGAAAACTTCCTTAACAAGATCTTAGAAATCATCTATTCTAAAAAACTATATGGGTTAACCTGGGGACGTACATAAGAAAGGGATGATCTCTAAATCCTAGTAAGGGAATATAAAAGAAGCATAATGTTGGACTCCTCCTGTATTAATCATGTTTTAATGATCACAAATCATATATATTCTGTAAAGCCTAGTAATCCTGGGTAATATTTCTTAAATAATGTAAAAATTATTAGTATCCTTATGCTTTATGTAAAGATATCCAAGATCTTAATTTCTATACATTAAGTTTGATTACGGTGCGCTATATTTGATTTAATTTATAATGATTTCTTTGATGAATGATTAAGTCTAATTCATTCTATGAATATCACTGCTTAATTCTGAATATAGATATTTGGATAAGTCTGAGACACCGTGAGTCTGCCACTGGTTATGTTTTTCTGGAAAAGGACCTAGACCCCATGACTAGACACTATGACCATACACTGTGACTAGACACCATGACCATCTAGACACCATGACTATCCAGACAGTGTGATTATCCAGACACCATGACTATCAAGACACTGTGACTATCCAGACACTGTGACTATCTAGACACAGTGACTATCTAGACACCATGACCATTCAGACACTATGACCATTCATACATCGTTTCAAGGAGACACTATTTCATGGTGACACAATTTACAGACAAACTGTGACACCGTTTCTAAATCTATTTTGTCACTTTTTTCATTTAATTTCTAATGGTCATATTTGAAGCTTTTAAATGGGATGACTTAATTAATGTTTCTTTGTAGACATATCACCTGAATGTATGAGGTATGAGGTGAAGAATACATACAACTTGTCGGCTCCAACACATGCACATGAAGAATAAAAGAGAAGTGTGGCCCATGAACACAGTGTGATATACAGAGAGTATACTAACAAAGAACACACGAGCTTTTCGAAGAAAAGAACTGACACATGCAACTCAACATTCCTGAAGAACACACGAAGGATTCTTGAATCAAAAATTTGGACACCATAGATCATAATCATTGAGCACATATTCGCATTTTCAATACAATGAAGAACACTAGAAAGATCTAACTGACTTATGATACTCTATTTTCCATGAGTGGACTCAATTTTTGCATCTGTTTAATCTCAGAAGTCTAGAGCTATATAGACTAACACTCATAGCACTTCTAACCTTATCTCTATACTTCTTCTCTGTTGTGTACTGTTTTCATCTTTCGAGCAGTTTGTGTGTCTGTATAAAAATACACATTGCCTCCTAAATTAAACCAAATGATATGAGATATTCTTTCTCAAACATCCATTTACAACTATGTATTCTCACAGATAAGTGTGGAAGAAGTCCCTATGTGACTTGTTAGTGTTTACCCACGAAGAATTGTGGAATAGGTCGTGTGACCTGGACAGTCTTGTGTACTATTTTAAAGTTCTATACAGGTTGTGTATCAAGTTTATTTATATAAAATTCTTGGTGGTAGGTGATCACCAAGAGGAGTAGATTAGGTAACGTCTTGATACTTAACCACTTGTTTTATATCTATTATGTTGTCTATTTTAGTTTTCTATGTTTTACTATTTAATTTAGAATTCACTAAATTTACTTTGATTCTTAATCTTGGAAAGAAGTTATAATTGTAGTGCCTTATTATAATAGCTTCAAAAGTAATGTTAATAACCAATATTCATATTACTGAGAATTAATCAATCTTTTAAGAATTTATTTAAATATTCAAAAATTCATAACAGTATAACCTTGATTAAATGGGTTGTATTTAACAATTGGGAAACCTTTTAAGAATACCTTTTTAATCATAAATTTTTAATTGATACTCAATTAACCCCCCCCCCCCCCCCTCCCTCTTGAGTACTCTACTCTGACCAAGATTTGGAATCAAAGGAGTGTTTGTTAATCTTATTAAGACTCTGTTTTTAACCTTATTCAACTGTGATTGTATTTGTACTTTAAATATCTGTAAATTTATGTCAATTATAAATTTCTAGATCTTTTAAGTTATTTCTTTATCATGGATAATATATTGGAAGTTGTTGCAACAAATAGACCACCATTATTTATTGGAACCAATTATGCTCAATGGAAAATCAAAATGAAAATGCATTTAGAAAGTATGAGCTTTGAAATCTGGTCTTAAATTATAGATGAATATGAGATTCTTGCTACTGATAGAATCACTTGGGATGAACCTACCAAAACTTCCTACAATAACAATTTAAAAGCTATGAATGCTTTATACTACTCTTTAGTATATGAGGAATTTAATATAATCTATGCTTATAAAACTGCCCATGAAATTTGGGATACCTTATCTGTTTCACATGAAGGAACATCTAGTGTGAAAGAAATGAGACTTAATAACTATACTATTAAATATGATAACTTTAAAATGAAACCTGATGATCCTATTTCTGACATGTATCTCATGTTCAAAGAAATTTTCAACATAATGATTTCTCTTTGAAGAGAAGTCACTACTAAGGAACAAATCATGAGAATTCTTATATTCCTACATAACAGATGGAGAGGAACCTTTTTCTCTATTAGAGAATCATGTGATATCAGTAAGCTACCTGTAAAATAACTCATTGGGAAACTGATGATGTATGAATAGGAGATGAAAGTCAAAAAATAAGATGAGGATGAACCAAAAAACAAAATTCGTTGCGTTCAAGATCACCACCTCTAAACATAGATACAAAGGGAAATTGGAAGTTTCTGTAGAATGTTTCAGTAGTGAACAATCATCACCTGACATTGATCAAGAGATGGCTCAATTATCCAAAAGTTTCAAGATATTTTACAAGAAGAAGAAATTTTTCAAAATGCCTAACTACAAGGGAAAATATGATCACAAAGGAAGTTGGAAGAAAGATTGGAAAAGAAGTGACAATTCTGATGAGATTTCTTTCTATTAATGTAAGCGAAAAGGACATATCAAGGCTGACTATCTAAATCTCAAGTGAAAAATAAAATATGAGGAAAAAGATAGAAAGTGTAAAAAGGAAATGAAAGCAATGTGTAGTGATTCTAAGGATAGTTCAAGTGACTCGCAATCATTAAATAATGAATAGAATAACAAATCCAATATGTGTTTTATGACCAACACATCTGAGGTAACATTGGAATCTTCTGTACTCAATTCATACTATTCTGGAGATGAGAGTGACTCTAAAAATATTTCTAATGAAGAAATGTTTGAATAATTCAATATTCTTGAATAGACGTGCAATGAACTAAAAAATAAATACAAATATTTGAAGAAATATCATGCTCTTACCTCAACTATTAAAACTGAACTCACTATGAAAAGTGAGAAAAATGATCAACTACTCAAAGAGAACAATGAACTAAAATTATCTAATGAGAATTTGAAGAAAGACTTGGAAAATTTTACCAATGGGAAAAATATCCTTACTCAAATGTTAGGTAAACAAATTTCTCCTAAGTATACTACTTTCATTGGCCATCAACCTGGTAAAAGAAATTTTAGAAGAACTAATTTTGTTTCCAAATATAGGACATACATCTTTACTCACAGTTCTGTAAAATATTCAACTAGTTCAAGTTATGATACACTTTCTACTATTTCAAGATTTTCTGGACCAAATAGAGTTTATTTTTCAAATACTTTACATAGTGCTTATAGGAAACCTATTAGGAAGATATGGGTTCCTAAATCACTTATCACTAATATTATTGGACACAAACAAGTGTGGGTGCCAAAATATCTTTTTATTTGACTATTTTGTAGGAAATATATTTAAAGAGTTTCTGTAAGAGTATATGGTACTTGGATAGTGGGTGTTCAAGACACATGATAGGAGACTACTCATACTTCAAGAATTTAATAAAAATTGATGGAGGACATGTCACATTTGGTGAAAATGCCAAATGAAAGATTATTTGACTTAGCCAAATTGGTAACTCTAACTTAGTTTAGATTTCTAAAGTAATGTTTATTGATGGATTGAAAAATAATCTTCTTAGTATCAAAAAATTATGAGATGATGGATTTCATGTTAAATTTTAAAAGGATTCCTGCAATGTTTTTAATTCTAAAGATGAATTAGTGTTTTCTGTATTAAGAAATGAAAATGTTTATTCTGTTAACTTAGATTCTTTTGCTTCTTAAAATGCTTCATGTTTAAGTGTGTTTCACAAAGAGTCATGGATTTGGCATAGGATACTACGACACTGTAACACTCACTCCCTTAGAAAGTTAACTAGAAAAAAGCTTAGTCAAAGACCTACCCAAGCTTGAGTTTGTAAATAGTAAATTGTGTAATCCTTTTCAAAAGGGAAAGAAATAAAAAATTTCCTTAAAAACAAAGAAATAAGTGTCAACTTCTCAACCTCTCAAATTGGTTCACATGGATTTTTTTGGACCATCTAGAGTTTCTAGATTAAATGGGAATCACTATGTTTATGTTCTTATAGATGACTTTTCTAAATATATGTGTACTTTCTTTTTGGATCAAAAAAGTGAATTCTGCTCTCATTTTACCAAATATTCAAAAAACTATAGAAAATATTAGTGGACTTAAAATTAAATCCTTAGGAAGTGATCATGGTCGTGAGTTTGAAAATCAGGAGTTTGAATCATTTTTCTCACAAAATGGATATAGTAATAATTTATATACCCCTAGAACACCTCAATATAATAGAGTTGTAGAATGAAGAAATAGAACCCTGCAAGAGATTATTAGAACCATGCTTAGTGAATATGACCTACCTATTTATTTTTGGTCTAAAGCTGTAAATACAGCATTCTACATAATCAATAGAGTTATGATTGGACCTATTCTTAAAAGGACTCCTTTTGAGTTATGGAACAATAGAAAATCCAAAGTTATCTACTTCAAAGTTTTTGGTTACAAAGTCTATATCCTTAATACTAAGGACAATATTGACAAATTTTCATCAAAGATTGATGAAGGAATATTCTTAGGATATTAAATTTCTAGTAAATCCTATCGAGTGTTTAATAAAAGAACTAAATGTGTGGAAAAATATGTCCATGTCAAATTTAATGAAACAGGTCCACATGAGCCTAAAACCACTCTAGAGAACATAGAGGGTGATGTATCATATCTGTACATTAATTCAAAATCCCCTAACCATCCTGTGAAAGAATCTATGAAAACTTTATGTTCTGGAAATTCCTTAGACTCAAGTGGCAATGATCCTAAACCTATTGATACACCTAAAATCACTAGCCCTTCTTTTTATATATCTATTAGAACTCTTAAGATCCATCCTTTAGATGTTTTTGTAGGAGACTTAGATAAAAAACTAAAACTAAATCTTCTCTTAGTAATAGGGTTGAAGATCAAGTATTTTTGTCAAAACCTGAACCTAAAGACATTAATGTTGATATCAATGATGAATTTTGGGTGATGGATATGCAAGAAGAACTTAATCAGTTTGAAAGGAACAAATTTTGGAAACTTCTTGAAATACAGAAAGACACATTCACCATAGGCACTAAGTGGGTGTTTAGAAATAAGGTAGATGAAGCTGGTAACATAGTTAGAAATAAGGCTAGATTTTTTACACAAGGCTATAATCAAGAAGAAAGAATTAACTATGAAGAGACCTTTGCACAAGTAGCTAGACTTGAAGCCATCAAAATTTTGCTTGCTTATGATACACATCTGAATTTAAAAGTATATCAATGGGTGTCAAAAGTGCATTTCTAAATGGGTATATAGCTGAGGATGTCTTTGTTGAGAAACCCCCTAGTTTTACAAACCCTCATTTTCCAAATCATATTTTTAAGTTATAAAAATATTTTTATGGTTTAAAACAAGATCCAAGAGCTTGGTATGATAGATTAAGTACTTTTCTTATTTCTAAAGGTTTTACACAAGGAATAGATGATCCTAAACTTTTTGTAAAACTAATTTATAATGATTTTTTAGTTGTTCAAATTTATGTAGATTATATTATCTTTGGATATTCAAAAACTACTTTATGTATTGATTTTTCTAAAATGATGCAAAACCAATTTTAAATGAGTTTAATGGGTGAACTAAAATTATTTCTTGGATTTAAAATCTTTCAAAATAATTATGGTATTATTTTAAATCAAATTAAATATACTAGATACCTTCTAAAACATTTTGGATTGGATAGCACTAAAATTAGTGACACTTCAATTAGTACCACTTGTAAGTTGGATCTTGATAAAGATAGAAAATCTGTTGATCAAACCACTTATAAAGGAATGATTGGAAGTTTACTCTACTTAACTGCTATCCAACCTAAAATTAGCTTTAGGGTGTGTATGTGTGCTTGTTTTCAAGAAAATCCTAAGTAATCTCATTTAAATGTTGTTAAAAGAATTTTCAAATACCTAAAGCATACACCCAATCTATGATTGTTCTATCCCATAGGATAACCATTTGAATTAGTTAGTTATTATGATGCTAACTTCGGTGGTTGTAAGTTAGATAGAAAAAGTACCTCTGGAACATGTCACTTTTTAGTCAAGTCACTAGTATCATAGTGTAGTAAGAAACAAAATTATATTGCATTATCTATTGTAGAAGCTGAATACATAGCTACTGGTAGTTATTGTGCACAAATTTTGTGGATGAAACACACATTACTAGATTATGGATATCAATTCAGGAATATACCTATAAATTGTGACAATACAAGTGCTATCAACATCTTGAAAAATCATGTTTAACACTCTAGGACTAAGCATATTGATTTAAGACATCACTTTTTGAGAGATCATTATCAAAAAGGTGATATCACTTTAGAATTCATTGGTACTGAATATCTGCTCGCTGATATATTCACCAAACCACTAAATTCTGAAAGAATAGATTACATAATACATGAATTGGGTATGATAAATATTAGGTAGTTATATTACTATTTCATATCTTACTATTTCATATCTTACTATTTCATATCTTACTGTTTCACACTTTACATTTTCACAAATCACTATCTTGATATTACTATTTAACTCTAATAGCTCTATAGTTTTACTATCTTAAAACATGTTGTTTCATGTTTATGGTCACACAATTACTATTTCTTACTTACTATCTGACACTTATTATCTCAAACAATACAGTCACACTGTTTAGAAATCACATAGTTATGGTCTCACTATGAACACATGTTGCGGTTTCTCCATGAACGCATGTTATTGTCTCACCATGATAGTTAGTTAATGTCTCATCGTAAAGATGTATTATCATTTTATTTATACATTATATCATATATCATGGTAATTACTTATTTTACCCTTTAAATTTCCTGCACTTTTGTTTTTGCAATGATTGGTATTTCTATATTATAAGATAAAAGAAGTTTCACTAGTTCTTCCCTTGAGCTCTCTTCTCTTCTCTCAAACTATAACCATTCTTCAACCCTTCACGCTCTCGAACCTTTAGTGAATTCCCAGGATGAAACCCCATTCATTATCAACTCCTATGAAATGAAATTCAAAGAATAAGAGAAAAATCATGTTGAAGATAGAACCTGAGGGCCCTCTAAATCTTAACCTAGTGAACAGAGTAGTGGTACCTAAAAGGAAGATTTTCCCTAAGTGGATTATGTCGAGTAAGTCTCTGGTTTTCAAATATTTGAAAGAGAAATGATGGTTAGATTTGATTGAAAAGGAGGATAGGCCTATTAACCTGAAGTTAGTTGCACAATTTTACCAATATGTTTAGTTTTCTTTTGATAAGAAAGATGGTTATGTGGTGAGAAGCTGGATAAATGGCTAGAGATTCATTTTTTCCTCGAGGTTATGGGATGAATTCCTTAGAATACCTCATGAGGGTATTTGTGAGGACTATCAGAGAGGTCCTCCACCTCCAAGTGAGATTTTTGTCTTGGAAGAAGCTTTGAGAAGTTTAACTGGAAATGGAACCAAGAGGAGAGCCATAGCTACAGAGCTGGATAGAGACACCAGACTCCTGTTTAAATTTATTCAGAATCCTATTAGCCTCAGAAAAGGTGATTTTGCTGCAGTCAAGTATCAAGATATATTTTTGATACATCTAATGAAAAATGGACATAAGATCAACCTTTGTAAGTATATTATCCACCATATGTGTGATTTGATCAAAATAACCTCTAAGTCAACCTCCCTATTTTATTCTAGGCCTATCTTAGTCATGATTCATGCCAAAGGATTGGTTGGACCAAATGAAGAAGTTATCAAGGATTATTAGTTTTTTCACTCAAAGGTTACAGTAAAGAGGATGAAAATAAATTTAAATCCTTAGAGAAAATCATGGGTAGAAGACAATGATAGGATCTATGAAAATCTTAATCCAGTGGAACACCCTTCAAGACCAAAATATGTTTATGATCCTGGTTTAGAACTAGATGAATTTATTGAGTATCCTAAAGAAGAATAAGAAGAGTATGAGGAGGTTTTTTCACCTGCAATAGAAACTACCCTGAATGAGGAAGATAGTAAACCTATTCTTTATGACTTAGCTGGGAAAGAAGTTCATGTTCATGAAAATGTTGTTGATTTGAAAGAAAAACCTTCCTCAAAATAAGATTCTATTGCTATTGAAATAGAAAATAATGTTTTAGAAGATAATATAGAAGCAGACATGTATCTTGTGCAAGAATATGTTGGTGAGGAACATGTAGAGGAACAAACTGCACCTAAAGTTATTCTTTCTACAGAAAAGAGAATGGATCTAGCCTTTCAGTTATTTAGACAGGAAATGTATGAGGAAATAAGGGATGAAATAATGGAAAAAGATCAAGTATCTAAATCTCACAGTCTTAAGAAGGATGCACCTATTGAGGAGGAGTAGACCCCCAGTATGAAATCTGTTGAAGTGTCTATTCTGCTTGATCCTAGTTCACTGGATACATGGTATAAATTTCCCAGTTATTTCAATGTGAATGATTCATAGGAATTCACAGTCAAAGGTCTTAATATGTCTACTATGTTTTAGTTGAAAATGACATCTTCTCCTAAATATATATATACCAAAAAACTTGATCATGTCTCATATTCTATCTCTTAGACTTCATAAGAACCTTCACACTTGGTGAAGAAGGATGATCTGAAAGAATTTGGAGCTACCCTATTGGTTGGGGTTGAAAAGCTTATGAATAATCAACCTGCTTCTATAACCAATCTAAGTGAGAGAGATGCTTCACTTTTATTGGAAAAATTCATATAGCATATTAAACCCAAAATGTTTCATGAGATTCAAGAAGTCATAATTGAGAATAAACTTCTTAGTGATGGATTAAAGTCTCTAAGAACTATGGTTGAAGATATGAAGGGACTGCTAAACTTGAGACTAGAACCTACTTCTCATACTATTGATAATGTTGTTACACAGACCCCACATGAAGTATCCTAACTGATTCAACCTCATATAACCTATTTAGCTGACAAAGTAGCTGAAAGAAACAAACCGATTGTTCAATATATGTGTGAACTTGTTGTTAGACTTAACAAGTTAATTGATGAGTATAAGGGTTGCCTTCAGAAATTTATAAGTCAACTGAAATCCCTTACCTCAGCTGTCACTACTTCTAATGCCTCTAGACAATCATCTCAACCTAATTTAGACAGTGATCTTCTCAAAATAGTTGTCAAATAGGAACTTCAAGTAGTACTTAGTGGTTTTAATAAAGAATATCTATCTGAAGTTATCAAGAATGGTGATATAGTTATTCATTTAGTAATAATCCATTTCAATATTGCTAATGATGTTGAGCAAGAAATTTCTAAGAAAGTGTACTTCTACTTCAATTGGATCTTCTCTAAGAATGACATGACAAATCACTTCAAGTACCATATAGAAAATCTAAGGATTACTCCTGTTACTCAAGCTTTAAAAACTCAAGTTCAAAAGCTCATAGATTTCACTCATTTGTTGGACAATTTTATGGATAACAATGATGACTTTGAAAACTCCATGCAATATGGTGGAAAGATCATTGCTGATTTTATCAAGATTTTAAGGCCTTGTCTTTATGTTCAGAGTACTGCTATTGTGGTTCCTACAGCTGCACCTCTGAGATCTGGTTTTCCTACCTTCACCTCTACCCTAGCCTCCACATCTATGTCTGTCAGTCAGGCCTTGAGTCAGATCAGGACTGTAATCCTTGATCAACAGTTTCCTCGGTCTTCTACTACCCCTACCTTGGCCCCTTCTATCTTTCAAGGTCTTTCTTTAACTTCTCTATCAAATAATTCACTCCCTTCTTCTACTTCAGCCTCCGATCCTGTGTATTCTTCTTCTAATGTCACTACCAAGGAAAAATAGAAGACCATCCAGTGATGAAGAAAAGTGACTACTATCTTTTTATAGGGATGTTGTTGCATTTGTTTTACTATCTACTATTTATAATGACACTCTTTTTATCTAATGCATTGTGATCTTTTCTTGACCATTTCTTATTCACTCTTTTTGATAATCCCAAAAGGGGGAGAAAATATTCCCATTAAAGAAGGAATAGAGAAATATGTAATTTATATGTAGGGGAGAAAATATTCCCATTAATGAACAAATAGAGGAATATATATTTTATATGTACAATAGAGACATATGTATTCTCTCACTCACATGATTTTTGATCATCAAAAAGGGGGATATTGTTGGAATCCTCATGTATTAATCATGTTTTAATGATCACAAAATATTTATATTGTATAAATCCTGGTAATCTTGTGTAATCTTTCTTAAATTATGTACAAATGATTATTATTTGTATGCTTTAAGTAAATCTATCCAAGATCATAATTTCTATACATTAAGTTTTATTACTGTACATTGTATTTGATTTACTTTATAATGATTTATTTTATGAATGATTAAGACTAATCCATTCTATGAATATCACTTCTTAAGTATGAATATAGATATTTGGATATGTCTGAGACACCGTGAGTCTAGCACTGGTTATGTTTTTCTGGAAAAGGACCCAGACACCGTGACCATACACCATGATCAGACACCGTGACCAGACACCGTGACTATCCAGACACTGTGACAATCCAAACATCGTGACTATCCAGACACCGTGACTATCCATACACCGTGACTATCCAGAAACCGTGACTATCCAGACACTGTGACTATCTAGACACTGTGACCATACAGACACCGTGACTATTCAGACACCATTTCAAGGAGATATTGTTTCATGGAGACACCATTTACAGACAAAATGTGACACCGTTTCTAAATCTATTTTGTAGTTTTTTTATTTAATTTCTAATTGTCATATTTGAAGCTTTTAAATGTGCTGACATAATTTATGTTTCTTTATAGACATATCACCTGATATTATGAGGTACGAGGTGTAGTATACATGAAACCTATTGGCTTCAACACATGCAATTGAATAATAAAAGAGAAGTGTGGCCTAGAAACACAGTGCGATACACAGAGAGTATACCAACGAAGAATACATGAGATTTCATGAGAAAAGAACTGACACATGAAACTCAACATTTCTAAAGAACACATGAAGGATTCTTGAATCAAAAAGCTAGACTCCATAGATCAGAATCGTTGAGTACATCTTCGCATTTTCAATACCACGAAGAACATAAGCCCAATCTAGCTAACTTACGATACTCTATTTTCCATGAGATGACTCGATTTCTACATTTGTTTCATCTTAGAAGTATAGAGCTTCATAGAATAACACTCAAGGAACTTCTAACCTTATCTCTATACTTCTGCTCTGTTGTGTACTATTTTTAGCTTTTGAGCAGTCTGTGTGTATGTATAAAAACACACATTGTCTCCTACATTAAACTGAAGGATAGAAGATATTCTTTCTTAAACATCCTTTTACAACTGTGTATTTCCATGGATAAGTGTGGAAGAATTCCCTGTCTGAATTATTATTGTTTACCCACGAAGAACTTTGGAAGAGGTTGTGTGACCTAGAGAGTCTTGTGTACTATTGTAAAGCCCGATAAAGGCTATGTATCATGTTTATTTATATAAACTTCTTGGTGGCAGGTGATCCCAAAGTGGAGTGGATTAGGTCTCGGCATGAGAATGAACCACTTGTTTTATATCCACTGTGCTATCTATTTTAGTTTTCTCTATTTTAGTATTTAATTCAGAATTCACTAAATTTACTTTGATAGTTAATATTGGAAAGAAGTTATAATTTTATTTCCTTATTATAATAGCTTCAAAATTAATGTTAATAACAAATATTAAGATTACTGAGAATTAATAAATCTTCTAAGAAGTTATTTAAATAGTCAAAATTTCATAATAGTATAACCCTGATTAACTGGGTTGTATTTAACTATTGGGGAACCTTTTAAGAATACCTTTTTAATCAGAAATTTTTAATAGATGCTCAATTCACCCCCCTCTTGAGTACTCTACTCTGACCAACACATAATATAAATAAATTATTACATGTTATACAATATAAATTTAAATGGTACATAAAAGGGGTGATGATTATAAACATGGACAATAAGGCATGATATAGTATAGAAAAATAAAGGTAGCATGGGAATGTGGAAACAACATTAAACATGGCATCATAAACATAAGTCAATGTTGACCACCAAGAAAACATAATATAATTTTATTAGGATAACACCCCAAACACCATACATGGAATATCATGAGACTAAAACATTACCCAATTCATTGGAGGTCTATTTGGGTGCACCCATAATAATCATATCATGTACATGCATAAGTGTGCCACATAGATCATATACATAATAACATATTTATTAAAATTTAATCCCATGACAATGGGGTATGAATTAAATACATGTAAGTCCCAAATAAAATAATTATGAGTGAATAAACGTGAACACACTTGATAAAAAATGGTTATGTTCATTCTCTATATAATTTTTTGGCAAGGAAAATTACATTGAAATTTCAGCAACATAATGGGGGCACATAAATGTTCATGGGAGGGCTTAATGAGAATGAAAGGGGTCTATAGTAATTTTTACCTCATAAGGTAAGTCATATGTATATTTAATAACATATCCCAACATTACTAATTGGACATAAAAATAATAATATAATTAATTTTCTTGAATAAAGAGGAAAATGAAAGGATCTCTTTTTAAATTTCAGCACAGTAACGGATTAGGTAAGCTTCAAAATGAAAGGGTATAAATGATATCTCATTAAAAGAAAATAAAGTGGAAAGTAAAGGTATGTTTATAAATACATGAAAATATGACCAGTTAATGTTCAAATTTCTAATTACAAAGAAGGTTCTTGAATTGAAATAGGAGAGAAAGTTCACTTACTTTTGGCACGTAAAATCGCTAGACAATTTTGGAAGCATAGCGGGTGTACATAAAGGTTCAAGGAATGTATTAATGATAGTGAAAGGGGTATATAATCAAATTGAAATAAAAATTGAAGTAATATGGATGTATAAAAACATACCCAAATAAGAACAATTGGTAACTAATAGGAACGACATAAAAGAGGTGCATGGATAAAAATGAGAGAGGGATATCCCTTACTTTGAGAGGGTGATTCCAAAAGCTTAGGAGGAGGTTATTGAGAGATTTGGGGAACCTTGGGTTAAGAGTAAGGATATTACCCAAGGTTTTTTAATGAATATTAATGGGAGTTTGTGTGGGTTTTATAGGAAAATATAGTGCAATTCTTTACTATTTTTCAAACTTAGGTTTTGGACTCTATACAATAAAATAATAAAAACCACAAACCTTCCCATGGTTTTTACCATTTATTCATCCAAATAAAATTGGTTTTAATTATTTTATAATTAAAAGGTATGAACATGTTAAAACATTACCCTTTTTGATGTGGAATTGAGTCGTGTTTATAAATAATTGATTTTAAAACCTTAAAATATAATACAGGTTTTGAATGATTCATAAAGTCTTTATAAAATTAATCAAATAACCTAAATATCACATTATTTTAATGTTTAAACATATATTTAGTATTTTATACAATTCATATCATTTATTACATCAATTTTGGGGAATTATTATGTCATAATACACACAATATATTTATACAGTATTTAATTTTTATTCAAAAATTCAACTATCTCAGAAAATTATAAAAAAATCACTATTGAATAATTTTGATTCGGTGATTCCAAAAATAATATTAATTTTATAAAAATAATTCTATAAAGATTTAAATTTTTAATTTTAACACTAAAATCGACATTTATTGAGAAATACTAGTTTTTTACAATGATAGTTTTCGAACCCTTATAACAATTAAATTTGACTTCATAAAAATTATATTATCATTTATAATTAATAAAAATTACTTAATAGTATTATTTTATTAAAATGTAATTTATTTTTAAAATTTATGAATTAATCAAAATTAATGTCTTGATTTAAATTTCATATTACAGAAAAATACAATTTGAGTTTTGTCATATTAAAAATTAATTTTTATCAAACACATTACTTAATCATATATAAATGAAAAAAAATAATGTATAAAGATAATAATTATTCCATTTATAATAAAATATATAAATTCATACTATTATTTTTACCCTTTTTTCCATTATTATTATCTTTTTATCTATAATTATCCTATTTTACTTTTACTAGGGTAAAAAATATTAACTATAGTTATGATTCATATTATCCAAAAAATAAGTCGATATTATTAACTAATATTATTTCTGATTATTATAAATACGGAATATATTTTATTAAAATCAATTCATAAAGTTAGAATAATTTAATATAAAATAAAACCCTCAAGTGCGATGGAAAATAAATTTTCAGAAAAATGCATTTTTCAAAGAAAATATTATTTTACAATAACTCTATAACTAGTTTTATTAATTATGTGAATTTAAATTAATAATTATATATATAATATAAAAAATTTAATTTAACTCATTCCCCATTATGGGTTATTTTTAATTAATTAAAATGGATAAACATTGTTCTTTTTAAAACAGTTTTTAGAAAAATGTTTTTTCAAGCCTAAAAGTAAACTTATTCTAAAACCCAGTTTTTAAAATTAATTAATTGGATTAAATATAACTCCATATTAATTATGTTAATTTTATATAAAATAAAAAATAAACTTTTATATTACTTAATTTATCAAAAGAAATTATATTTTTAAACAAATGGGTATTTTCACTATTCGCTGAAAAATCAACATTTTCTGAAGAATCCCAAAATTCCACCCTGATTCAATTTTGATATGTTGATATAAAAATTTAAATTAAATTTATCAAATATATTTTATTAATTTTATATAAATTAATTATAATTATTTTCACAAAATGAAATAAAAATCATTTTAGAATTATAAAATGACATCATTGAAAATTGAGTGATTATTTACTATGAATTTATGAATACATTTAAGTTGAGTTAGATTTATATCTTTATATATTTCATAAAGTAGTTAATACTATTAATACCCATATATTTAATGCCTAGGTTATAACAATCATATTTAAATAATAATTGTTTGTTTGGGTTTGATGTTGTGCATCACATGTGTTATTGAACATAATTTTCTCTTTTAAAACTCAGGGTGTTGCATTAATGGGAACATCTCCATGAAGATTACCTATATAATATTTAAATCATATAAAATTAAAAAATGTCACTCTGTTTGTTTTTAATATCTCTTATGTGTTCATATAGGTAAAAAATAAATTATGAACAAATATAAGAATATATTTTTAGATTAATGAAATTATTTTCCTAATGTAAATTTATTTTTAATTTTTTTTAATTATATAATGACCTTAATTACTTATACAACATTGATTTAGTATTTCTCTGTTTAATAAAAAATATAATAAATGATTTTATAAATATTAAAAGATATATAATTTGAATGAGTTAATGTGTCCTAAGAATTTTATAGATCTATATGACTTATTAGTGAGGTTTGAAATCATTTTATTTTAATTTACCCTTTTTATTGATGTATTTAAAGTTACATTAAATGAATAGTGTTAAAAATGACATTAATGATATTTTATAAAAAATAATATTTTATTAAATGATATAAAATTAATAAAAATGTTATATTCGTTCAAATGGATTGGATCTAGTAGTAAACATAAAACATGGTTAATTTATTGGTCTTCTATCATTTTATTGTGACATTATTAACCCTTAAAGTGTTGAAAACTTTAATATTATAGAAATTGTCAAAAGGGTTAACGGGGGTTCAAACTAAAAGATAATGGTAAAAATGTTATCCAAACTTGTTTATATTTTATTAGATAATATTATTTTAACTCATAATCATCTTATATTTATATAATATCAATTTTGATCCATTTTTAACTCAAATTTAATTTATATTAATTTAATATTTTAAGAAATTCCAAGAGTACCACTCCCCTCAATTATAAAAAGGCACCCCTCCTTTCTCTTTTTCATACCACTTTGAGCCTTCTAGATCAAATAGCCTCTGAGAATTTCTCTTCTACACTTCTATATACACAATATATAGGTCAATTTCTTCCCATAAAACCAACCCTAGATCCCATTAGAGGAGATATAAAGGAGTCATTTCAAAGAAGAGATAATCACTTTAACCGATCACTTTATTTTTAATTATTAATTTCCCTCTTCTAAATATATTAAATTTTTTAATAAAATAATAAATTAAGTATTATAAATACACTTAATTTCATTATAAATATTAAATCACCTTTATTCACCCTCTTTCCATCAAGAGATAAGTGAAAGTGTTGCTCGTGCGTACGTACGGTTTACTGTCTCCACATAGTGATACAATTAATTTTTCATCACCATATTTTATGTATGGATATTATGATGGGTTTAAGATTTATATATGATATTTCTTAAATAATTATTCTTTTTTAATGATAATATTATTTCTACCATATTTCTATAAAATCCATTGGGAAATGATAACGTCGCTCGTGTGTACGTGTGGACTACCACCTCCATGAAACCATGTGATCCGTTTTTCATATATATTTTTACTTGAATGGTAATGAGGATTAATTTTATGAATATATATGACATATATTATATAATAATTATATTATAAATTTGAATTAATATCTACCTTTATTTTTTTTCATTCATCAAAAAATGAAAACAATGTTCATACGTACGTATAGCTTACCATCTCTATGAATGTTCTAATTCATTTTTCTATCCATATATTCTATGGATGACTATATATATACATATAATGAATATATATGATATTTATACCATGATTAAAATTTTTAATATGATGGAACTATGATCAAATTATAAGGATCGAAACTACGAAACCAAAACTTACATGAAAAATGAAGAAATTATCACCTAGAACATAGGTTTTAATAAAGAGTTATTAATAAACGGGTGATAAAATATTAGAAGTAAATAATATATGGTTTATATGAGTATTATTCTATAATAAAATTTATAATAAACCTATATTTATTATACATGAAGTTCAAAAACATATGAAGGAACCTCGACCTATGGTAAGCAGTTTTATGTTCTAATCTCATTGTTTATCAAGATTGTTTATGATTAAGTTATGATAATGAAATCGTATGATATACCTATAAAGATACTCATGAATTTTATTATCTACTAGTTATTTCTTTAAAATACATGTTTTGCTCTCATTTTCTTCACCTTATGTACTCAAGTGGCTAAAATTATGTTTTATAGGTAAATAGAATTTATTTCTCTCTTTAGTTAAAAAAAATATTCCATATCCATGTTTTATGAAAATAATTAAAGAAGGTTTTTACTATTATAAAATGATTTTTAAAATTAATTTTTACCATAATTTTACTTTTTAAAAAATATTTTAAGAGTAATATTCTTATTATTTTATAAACTATGTACTTTTGATTGTTTTTACAAGAATGTGAGAAGAAGGTATTATTTTAATTTAGATGATATGAATGTAATTTCCCACTGTCATGACCACTCAATGTTTTAAAAATTCCATTAAATGATTCCAGGTTTATTTTAAAATAAATTTTTTTCATAATATTCTCTAAATTTTTATATTTTACGAAGTGTTTTCAAAATGGAAAGGTTATTTTACTCAAAATGTATTAATGATATTTTTATTATTTTTTCATTCAATAGAGACAATAAACTTTGATGTTTCTTATTATTTTTTGTGGATATTATCCAATTATACCATCCTTATCTTTTCTCTCGATAGTTTATGTTTATGATGGCATTATTTTTATGAAACTCATTCCTTTTCAACAAGTTTTGTTATGATGAAATGATGAAATTTTTATGAAACTAATTTATTTTCCATGTGTTATGTTATGACGAGTTATTTAAAAAACTCATTTATTATCATGGGTTCTAATATGATGAATGATTTATGATATTATGGCACACATATGTATTTTTTTCATTATGTGATGGGTGGGACCTATATCTCCCTCCAGTGCTTTGGGTAAAGACTGATATCTCATGTGATCACTAGTATAAAAAATAGATTTTGAATCAATCTTTTAAAGTCAGTTATTTAAAAAATTACATTAAAAACATTTTAACATCAACTTCAAAAATAACTAATGTTAAAAACAAGAAGAACTCATTTATCATTTTTGTTTTTAAAAATCGTCATGATAAATGAATTTTTCACGTCGGTTGTTCTAAAAATGACATGAAAAATGAATTTTTCACATCAATTTTAAAACAATAGACATGATAAACTATGTTTTTTACACTGGTTGTTTTAAAGCTGACATGAAAATATTTTTTTCACATTGGTTAGCTAAAAATAGGAGTGAAAATGTGTTTTTTATGTCATTTTTAAAATAACAGATGTGAAATATGAAATTTCATATCACACTAAAGAGGAATTCAATTTTTTGACAATACAACTTTGAAATTTTCAATTGTCCTGTCAAATTTATTATACCAAGGTTCTATTTTCAAGATTATTAATATTCTTTCATGATCCAAATGTATTCCTTTTAAAATCAACTCTTTTGACCATCATCAACATCCCACTGATTCAACTCTTCAAATATTTAGCATCGCTCTACAAATTCTTCCTTCGATGAACTAGTCGTGGTATTTATAATTATTTTTCTATGATTTTATATGTTTTTGCTTGTTTTTCTCAATTTATACCCTATTTAATTATTCTATTTTTATTATCATGAATCATCCCTCTTCCTATGGTGTTAAAACGAAAAGGGTTCATTCAGAGTTTAAAATTCCATCTATGCTACCATATATTTGTTTTCCTCATGAGATATATCATCTGAAGAAAATTTTATCAAAGAAGAGTAAGATAATATTGAAAAGTATGTCAAATATTTAAGTTTCTTTTTATATATTTTATTATGTTTTTATGAACCTTTTCCTTTTAATGATCATTTATTTGTATCTAATGGATTAATTGGCTTTGAAAATTTAAAAAAACAAATTTTTTTTACATCTATTATAAAATAACTGATGTAAAAAACAGAAAAATAGAGTTTTATTTAATTTATTTTATAACTAATGTAAAAAAGTAACATTAAATGTCAGTTATAAAAAAACCAGCATGGTATGTCACTTTTCATATCAGTTATAAAATAATCGATGTAAAAAAACTTCAAAATAAAAATTTTAACATTAGTTATATTAACTGACATTAAAAAAATATCATTTTTTACATCACATACAATAACATCTTCCCTAAAATCGATGTTAAAAACCTAAAAAAACCCAACATGAAAATGTATTTTTGTAGTAGTGGATAAATAGGACTGGGATGGGGAGTAAACCCAGTTTAGCAAGGAAATTTTTCCACTATAATAGTCTTGGGAGTGAACTATTACTACAATGATGGTTTGGGGAGTGAACACAATCCACTATAATTTTCTTTAAAAAGATCCATGACTACTAAGGAAATGATTTTCTATGCTTATGTGTATTCCCCAAACTCATGTCTTATGCTAATTTTATACTCTCATGGATCATGTTATTTAATTACTTTATGATTCATGCCTTATAAACTGCTAATTTTTATTCCATGACCCAATATTATGATTTATGATATATATAGGGTATGGTTTTAAAATTCTAATCTTATATTCTCATACCATTTTTCCCATGTTATACTTATATTACCATTAATATATCCCTTTTTTACCCTTATTGAGCTTCATATCTCACAATTTCTAAGTTTTCCTTTCCCTATTTTATGAAAAAAGGTTTTATGTATGATATGTAAAAGAAGGTGTGATAATTATAAAGATTTAAGTGGGAGATGATGTAGAACTATTATGAACCAGTTGTATATATTTTCACTTTTCCAAAGATACTATACCTATACGATTATAGCATATATTTTTATGTTATATAAAGATTATTCATCTATTTAGATGTAATATCTATGTATAAAAATTCCAGGTCACTATATCGGTCAACATGAACTACTCTCCTCTAAACATGGTGAAAGACACAAGTCTACGGTAGCAGTCCATATGAGTTCAATAATTGGTCGACCAGTCCATTTTTAAAATCACATCGAAATTATTCATCTCCAAGCACATTAATCACTAGAGTTGTATATAGCAAAAAAACAACCACAAGATATTTAGAAGATCATTGGAGATGGTCTACTTTCATTCACAAAGGCATAACAGGAGAGAGAAACTTAGAAGATAACTTAACTGGTAAATATAATCCTGCAACATCGTGAGTATATATGAAATAATGGGTAGCTCATATATCAGAAAAAATTAGTAGATATTGTAGATTTAATAAATATTATAACTATAATAATAGAAGGTCCCTCTCCACTGATTGTTGGATACTCATCCATCTTATAAATCATGTTTTTCTTTAAAGCACTACCTTGATATCTATGGCAAATGGGTTTTTTTCTAAGGACCCCATCCCATATGCTAACTTTTGATTCTCAAATATGGATGTTGATCCTTATTAAAAAAGTGTTTTAGATGACCCATACTACTACATCAGTGATATTTCTTAGGTATATTCACACAAGATGCACTAAAATGTACCCTTTGTCCACAATTATAGAACCTAGTAGAGCCTCCTCCTATAAGGGAGTATTAGAATTCCTACTCTATTCCACCTATCTTCCACCATATTGTACCCTTCATCCTTACTCTTCCTACTACCAGAATAGGCACTCATTGTAGCACTTGTAAGTTCATTCTTCAATGCATTATAAGCTAGAAGTAAACCTATTAAAATGTCCTCCTCTAGTCCCTTTTCTAAATTAAGAAACTTAAGAAGCACCCTAGCATATGATGTCAGGTTAAAGACCATAAATTCATGTCTAATATCTATAATAAGATAAATGTCAAACTTTCTAGATTTCTGAACCTTATTCATAGCCAAAAAGGAGAAAATTGTAGCAACTCTATAAAGCGAGTTGAGTAATCTAAAATCAATGTTTTTTAATAATAAAGCTCTATAATCTTATAACCGTAGTCCATCTTCAGCATGTCAAAAAATAAATTCTCAAAGAAAAACTCTGTGAAGGTCTCCCAAGTAAGACCCTCACACCTGCCTACCTAGCCCATGATTCCCCACCATCACCTGGGGGTCCTTAAAGTATAAATTCTTCCAGTTTCACCTTCTTATCCCAAAGAGTTTTTACTGGGTCAAATATTCTCTCAATGATGTTGATCTAGTATTTATCATCCTAAGGACCTCCAGTTTCCTAGAATCCAAGTAGATTCTAGTGTTGAAAGTCTAAGGAATATTCAATCACCATCCTCTATGCCCCTCTGCCTTGATCAAGAACAATCTCTAAGACTCCAGGATGGGGAAGGTCTACCTCCTAAAAAACTTGAGTATATTCAATAACACGCTCAGGTGTATCCTCCTTCATAGTTTATGGTGGAAAGGGTGCATCATCCCTAAAAAAATTATTTGAAAATCTATGAGGTGGAATTCTTTCTAAAATACCAAAATAATGCTTAGAACGCCTAAAATAACTTTCTTACTAAACAACTTAAAACTTTATAAGTCACACATAATATAATTCTATCGGAATACTTATCCGAGGAGAAACCCACATACAAGGTATACCCCTCCATGGTTTACCCATAACTCTTTTCTAGTCCTTCCATACTTGCAAATTAGTTATAATCATATATATATATATATATAACATAATATCATGATCAAGTTTAACTAACTAATTTCAACACAGATGTATCACAATAATAAAGAGTACATATATATCAGAGAAAAAAAACATGAATCAAGTTATTTAATAAAATAACTACCCTGAAGCATAAAATAGGTATATATATGACATGTGATCCTATGTTCCTACTCATTATGAATGAATGAACCCAAATCCCATAAAACTATAATAGTTATCTCGTCACTAATAACTCAAAGGTATAATACACTTGTTTTGGACATTCACATGGAAACTACCCTACCTGAATTCCACACATCCTAGCTACTTTATACAATAACCCCAAAATAAAATAAAGGAAAACTCAAGCCTTTTATACCATTTTTCAATACCCCAACCATAATGAAAATTTCTAAGATTAAATTCCACATAACATCATACATGACTTCATGTACACAAGGGGTTTTATACTCGTGGATAGTGTCTAAAGTTTCATGGAGAGACTATACCCTTGGTATGCATAACCATAACTGGAATAAATTAGTATAAACATAATCCAACCAAAAAACAGAATATAAGATAACATAAACAAATGTTATAATAGTTGTCATGTTATGTCAAACAAGAGTAACCAAATGGACCCCCAATATTATAGGTCAAAAAATATAATAGTACAACTAGAAATGTTAATAAATAAAAGTGTTGTGAAAACCATTCAGACTCTATCTCGATATTTCATCCATCATCAAATACCATGCTCCTCATCAACCTACCATAGGGCCTTTTCCCTTCTCTAGATCCCTAATCACAAAGCATACATGCACACCAAGATTCTCATGTAGGGTGTGACTATAAACCTAGTAGGACACTAAAAATGAATACTTAACATAAGTTCACATGTATATAGAGGTGTATAACATGAAAGAAAATTAAATTTGTATAGAATCATACAACCAATCATGTACTGATCAATCATGCACTAACCAAGCTACTATGAACCCCAGTCATACTTGCTTCGACACCATATTGGGATAAAATACATGTATTTTATCCCATAAATTAGATCAATAAATATAACTTCATACAAATTTAAGTAAAATTTATGTTTAAACTTTAAAGAATAACTCCACTCTCTCCTTTAACGGAAAGTCTTACCTATAACTCATGGTTAGCTGATCTCCCATGATAGTATTCATGCTTGGTATGATTGAAAAATAGACTCTCTATCATATGAAAGGATTTTCCCCATTATTAGATTATACTAGATTATGTTGACACTTTTCTAATGGAGTATTTCATTCTTATGGGATAAAAAGTCCAAGTTAAGGAGCTAAATATCCTTCTAAAAGACATAATTAATGAGTTATATCGTCCATGATCCCCTATAAGGATTCGATTAATTCCATTAGGTCCACCTGTCAAATTAAACATTGATATAGATATTTGACCATCTATTCAAGAAACCACATATAAGGAATAACATATAAAGAAACAGTATATCATAATAATTAATTCAATAATCTATGAAATATTAAAAAAATAATAAATTACATAGAAAGAAAAAAACAAACTATAAATAATAAAGGGTCTCATAGTCCACCCTATGCACATAAAGCATTCCTATCATGCAAGGGTCTATACACTAAAAATATAAACATAATCCAAACATTCCAAAAAATTCCATATGAATGCCCAAGATAGTAAGGACTTCTTACCTTTGTTATGATGAAGCCAATTCCCAATATCTACCAAGGAATGACACTCAGATCACACTCACACATCGAAGTTCACTAGAATAAGGTCAAATTAAAATTCATAGAGTTTATAGAATTGGAATTCTGGGAAGATATCATTTTAATGGATGAAATCCATGTTAAATTTCCAAAAGGGATTCCCCAACAACCATAAATCTAAGATCGATCAAGGAGAGGTCACCAAAATTTGAAATCCAAAACCGATCTATCAATCAAGTAAGGATTATCTATTAGATATAGGGTTATATCTATAGATATATCCATCATGAATTATATCTATGAATAATTCCAAATAAATAAGGAGAATTTAGACTATAATGGATGAATCTAACCTCAATTGATACCCCCGATCTATCTAGTTTTCAAACGTCCAGGAGGAGAGAAAGGAGAATACTAGAGTATCAAGGGAGATCTATTCAGTAGGTTCTAATTGTATTAGGGTATTATTTTTGTATGGTTTAGTTTAATAATTTATTTTGGGTGAAAAGATGATAATTACCTTAATGAGGCCTGATTTTGGGTTCCACCAGCTAGTCGGTGGCCCTCGCGGCTGGCAGGTGTGATATGAAAAAATGCAGTCCCACTTTCAGTACCACTTGCTAGTTAGTGCACCCCCACTACCAAATTGGTGGCCTTGTTTAAGCCACCATATATTCCACTAAGATTCCTTTCTCTAACTAACTAATTCTAATACCCCTTTACCCATGAAACACATATTTAAGTAAGAAAACAATATGGGTTAAATCATAATTTAAAAAAATGTACCTTCAAAGTCAATAACGTTACAATACCTGGCATGATAACATTCACACTTTGATATCAATTTTACACAATCCTCTATGTTGTATTAGTCAGGGGATGTTTGGGTATGTTTTGGAGCATATTATTGGTTTATTTTTAAGTATGATGTGATTTTTCCTCTCATATGACAAGTATGAAATATGGTCCCTCAATTGAGATAGATTAAAGAAGTGTATGGCCTTGTCTAGATAATTTTTATATGATGTTCTTAATGATCTGGATGAGGGGTATGTGATGTGTTCATCTATCTAGGTAAATGGCATGTGATATTTTCATCTACCCAGTTAGTCTATACTTAGAGAATTAAGAATTTATGAGTTGGTTATATGGTATTGAAAAACTTCATATCCCATGGTCACTCAATGACTTAAACAAAGGGATTATATATAAATTGTGGACATGGTTATGGTGATAGATTTGTTTTATGGAGAAATATTAGATCCCCATGTATCTTGAGTAACACTAATTTTTTTCTAGAGGATTAATGAATTTATAACTGTTTTCAATGCTACAAAGGGAAATGGGGTCTCACTTTTCGGTTGTGTGAATAAGGATTATATTTTTTTATAAATTTATTATATAAAACTTTAATGTCCCCCAGCCCATGACCACTCACTAGTTTCCAGACCAGGTCACCGTGAGACCATAGGAATGAATCCTCATATTCCAAATGACATAGACTAGTAGTGAGGGTCTATGGGATAATAGTGGGGAGATTATACCCTCTGGTGATAGATAATAATACTAACAAAATAATATAAAAATTTTGAATAACACATTACACAAGACAAAATAAACATACAATCACTTTTCTAAATATCTATCATACTATTATAGTCAAAAAATAACCAAGATTGATCATGGGACAATCACATATATATACATGTACAAAATAACCAAATAGAACTATCATCCCATCACTGAGGAACCACCCAGACTATTTACAAAATCATGTATCTAGAATGTGCACTATATACTCATCCATGTCTATTAGGTTTAGAATGTTTTAATTTTTCCCATGCCTAAACCAAGAACCATAAATTCAACAAATTTCTCTAAGGTCCTATGTAGTGTGTGAGAATGAACTCAGTAGGACACTGCCAATAGTTTCCCTATTGTACATCCATACAAATTCTAGTGTATGAAAAAAATGAAATAATATATAATCATAAATAATTCATAGACCACTCTACTTAGGATTAGATATCCTTGAGTGAGTCTTTACCTACCATGGGTAGTGTCGGAGTAGTACAATACATACACAGTTGGTCATACTAGAATATCCCTTAGCCTTTTAACCAAATCCATACATCAGGGAATCACATTCCACCATAACCAAATGAGAATTCCAAGTCGTTATTATTACCTGAAGGCATGTCAAAAACCATATCACAAGTCCCATAGACATACACATTAGTTTTTTAACCACTAGATCAAAGACCTAACAAACCCAAGGCAGATGACACTCATCCTTTAATAATACTGACCCATCATCCCCATCATAAATATTGTTCCTCAATCCCTAACCAGCATCCTCAACTACCATAAACTATAGCCTTATACAAAACACAAATCCTTTATACTAATGGTCAACACCATCCCATGTGCCTCATAATCTACAAAGGCCTATACCCAAAATGAGTGGTCAAAACCACCTCACAGGTCTTATCCTGTGTGCACAGGACACCAATAGCCCCATCAACCACACACCATGAGGGGGATCACCAACAACTATGGAAAACCCATCATTGAACCTTTGTTTCCACCTATTAACCATGTCTCCCACCCATGAAAATTTCCCACACCATCTACTTTATCCTAAAGAACCGTGTTACTCCACTTCTAGTGATAAACACCATCCATAACCATACATGATTCACCCACCACATCTGTATTGAACCCTATCAGTTAACACATCACAAGAATAATATCCATAACTATATTTATCACTCCCAACCAACCAAGGAACTATATATCATAAAAGCCACACCATACCAAGCCTAAACCCATCTTTCCATATATGGGTCTACCCACGGTAACCCCTAGGAAAAATATATACTCTAAGTGATTTCATTACTGATGTAAGATCCTGACCTTTATGGATCTATCTCATGCTCATTTCTAGGGACTATATCACCCTTATTTTTTTATATCTTAGTTGGGTTTTATTTTTGGGATGTTTTGGGAGAAATTGGAGAATTTTTGAAGCCTGAAGGGTTGACTTAGAATTAGGTCAAACCTTTTGGTTTGTCCCAGGAAACCATGTGCCCTATTTTGGTAAGATAGAAGGTGGTGCACAATTGGCACATGATTTTACCAAACTGTGTGGACACCCTCCCAAACTGTGCACCCTAAAATAGTGTGGGTTTTTATGATTGGTATATGATTTCTCAAATCATTCACCACATAAGATAAACTATGAACACTTAAGAAGAGGAACACGGCAAAGCTGCATGTTTTGGAAAACCATTCACCCATTCCTAGGAAACCATGCATATGGGATTTAATTACATTGATTTTTTTTTAAAAATCTTGAACCCTCATTATTTATCCCTATATTCCTTATTTTGAAATAACATGAATTACTTCATTTTTGGAGGCCCCAGAGAGGATTCCGAGTCTTCTCAAACCAATTTCTAAACAAATTAAAGATCTGGTTGAAGGGTCATCTCCCCATTAGTAATTGATTCATTTCTTATTTAGTTTCTTTTCTCTCTCCCTTATTTCTCTCATCTTTTTAAGGATAATTTACTCTATTGGAGATGGTTTAGATCTAGGTTTTCATGGATCTTAATATTTTAAATCTTGATCTTATGTTTTGGTTTCGAAATTCTACATTTTTGTATTGTTAATCATTCTGATTCAATTTTGGCGATTTTTAAGTTGGTGAATGTCTATCAATGATCTTGAGATAAGTGGTCTAAATGTCAAATCCTATAGTCAGGATTATAAATCTGTGTATATGATTATGAAATTGAAATTTTCAAAATGGAAAATTTCATTCTAAATTGAATTAATTTATTGATTTATTTTCCCATGTGATAATGAAATTGGTTGATTATGTGATAATGAAATAAGTGAGTAATGGGATTATGAAATTTATTGATTATTGTTTTATGAAGTTTGTATCGACCCATGGGGTGTACTGGTATAATTTAAATTTATATCAACCCTTGGAGTGTGATGATTAGATGATAATGATGAATTATAATTTTTGATTTATTTAAAAAAATAAATTGTGAAAGGGATGAATAATGAATTATGATGATTGATGATAAATAGTGGGAAATATAGAACCATGTTATGTGATATCTATGACTGAGTTGTGGGAAAGGTATTACTTCTGAAAATACCCACGGTGTTCCAAAATGCTGCACTAGGACCCATTTTTTGAATATAAAATTGGAATGATTTGATAAATAGAAACCCATAATGAAATAAAATGTGATATCCCTTGGGAATGGTTTAGAATCCTTCATAGATCGAAGCAGGTATTGATGGTTCAGGTTTCATCGTGAACCTATATTTTTTTGTGTTTATTTAAAGAATAATTTAATGTGAAAATTGTTTAATTCATTTACTTTATTTTATTATTTATAAAAAATCATACACTTTTATAGAATGGATATTTTTTAGACATCATTGGTAGCATCTTATTAAGTTGTACTTTCACCCTACTTGATCTATTATATCAGTACCTAAAAATATTTCATGTTTTCAGGACAAGATAATGTAAATATCCCTATATTATATGGTTGAGATGGAATGCATCATGGATGAGGGAACTAGACATTAATTCAGGAACCACTTGGGAGTTTTTAGTGTCTTTATTTTGTTTTTTCATTTGAAACTTGACACTTAGATGGAATAACATATATACAACTTCGGTATGGATATTGTTTTCATGTTTGGGTTTATCATGGGATATTGGTTAGTATTAGTTATGGTATTATTTTGGTTATTGTTTATTATCATTTGGATATTAGTTATTTATTTTCATTGTTGTTATAATTTGATTAATATGGTATAATCTCCCAATTTTATCTATATTAGACCCTTGCTTCTAGTCAGTAGCCTCTAGAATATAAGAAGGAATTATTGAGGTCATGTGATCAACTGGATCGGGAAAACGACATGTGGTACCTGAGTTTTGAAGTTAAAAAGTGGTATCAAATGAGGTTTTATTTTCTTTTATTTTCTTTTCTTTTATTTTATTTTCTTTTATTTCATCTTACTATTTGGGAAAGGTAGACAAGAGACTAGGATGAGTGTGCCTTGGTCATGAGATCATGCATGGGAGTATCTAACCCATATATGGGTAAAACTCCAAGTACACAGAGTGGTATTGATGTTATTGATGTTTGATGATACATTTGAATGTTATTTCACCTCGATTGATGCACTTTTTGTGTGATGTTTTTATTTTTTGATATTTTTGAATCATGTCCTAGAATGGAACAAGAGTTGTGTAAACATGCATAATTTTAGGCACTCAAGACTTATTATGACATGAATCGTTTTAGGAATGCATGAAAAAGTACATTTTGTGAGATTTATTTAAATGAAAATGATTTTATTTAATTTTTTAATTTAAATGAAAATTTTCCTAATATGAAATTAATAATTATAAACAACTATAAATGTGGTAAATTTAAGTGAATAAATGGGTATTTAATGGTAAATATTAGAATATGAAAAAAAAATACCCTATGCTAACCATAACCCAAGTGAGGGATGGTTTAGCGTAGTGATAGTGACTCAATTTTGACCAAGTGGAATGGTATGGTGGGTGACCTTTTGTGACTTTATGTGAATACCTCTCATTAAAATGTGTTAATAATGTGTTATGTGTCCTAAGAATTTTGTTTGTAATTGTAGAGATATGCCTACATGATGATTCTTATTGATAATAATGAGGAAATAGTTGAAAATGTTCCTCCCACAATGGAACTTGAGGCTCTAATAGTTTTGGTTGAGGGTGTAAGAGAGTAGCTCCAGAAGAACTTTGATCAACTTATGTAGTTTATGGAGAGATAACTAGGGTGGGTTATGAAAAAAATTTCCAACTTGACACATGAGTTTCAATTGGAACACCCTGTAATATTCATTAGAGAAGGTGGACATGGGGCAGTTGAGTTCTATATTGAGTCTTTCTAGATGATACTTGAACATTTGGAGAATTATGCAGAGAAGAGAGTCAAGTCGGTGGCTTGAATGTTATGTGGTCAAGTGAATCCTTGGTGGTATATCCATACTCGGGATGGAAAGCTAGATAATATGGAGTGGAAGGACTTTCAGAATAATTTCTTAGAGAACTTTTACCCTTAGTTGCTCAGAAAAGAGAGGAAAGTTGAGTTTATGAGGTTGAACTAAGGGAGTATGTTTGTGATGGAATATATTGGTCACTTTACTGATTTTTTTTGCTTTGTTCTAGTGTTGGATGGAGATGATGCTACTATAGAAAATAGTTTTCAAGATGCTATTAAATGTGAGATTTAGTCCCAGTTTAATATATTTTAGCTAAAAAGGTATTCTAAAGTGGTAAATCAGGCTCTAATTTATAAGGGGAACCTGAAGGATACTTCCATTGAAATGTGAGTAGTTTCTATTGGATGGCCAGGAGGTACATATTTTGATATTATGAATCATCGCTATGATAATTTAAACTATGGATATGGAAAATAGATTGGACAAGGAGATGTATTTTCTAAACATACCAGTAACTGAATATACTACCACCAGTGTGGTGGATCGGGACACATTTTACCAAGTGTCTATGACCACCAGCAGAGTGTCGATCTTGCAGTACAATGGATCACTTGCATAGATAGTGTAGAAATCATTGACCTATGTGTAGTGACAGAGGATCTATAAAGATTCATAACACTGAGAGGGGGTATTCTTCCCCATATCAATCTAGTAGTTGGATTTCTACTAGTTATGGTAGTCAAGGTAATGGATGTGGTACTTCAAGGAAAGAGCACCAGTATTAGAAGAGTGAGGCTACTCAGAAAATTAGACTGTAGAGAATGGAAGAGGGGTAGGATAGTTTCATGTAGTACAACCTCCACTTGTGGATAGAAAGGTTGGTCCATCGACAGTCAAAGGTACTGTTATTATAACTTCTATGCTTTCTAGTTCCTTATTTGATATAGGATCCTCTCATTCCATTATATATTTTTTAACTTGTGAACATTTTTAGTCTAGTGGCGGTGTTTTTTAGTGGGGTTTTGATGATCAAAACATCATTGGGAGTATGGTTAAGAGACATCTGCTTGTAAAATGGGTGTTATCTCAAGGTTGGGGAGAATCATTTCTGTTGGAATCTCTACATCCTTAACAAGTTAGGTTTTGAATTGATTTTGGGTAAGGACTAGTTAGTATCATACCAATCCCATATATATTATTACTACAGGATAGTCACCTTTATGTCTTCTAAGGTTGATAGTTATATTCATCATGGAGAGTAGGATATTCAGGAAATCCATGTAGGGATAGTTCATTAGTAACTGAGGAGCTCACCACCTAGGTTACAAGTCTTTTTTTAGGATGAAAAGGTGTAAATAATGATTTCTTTACACCTATAGTAGACTAGTTTCATGTTTTTTTCATAAGTAATTCTCAAGGATTCTACCTGAGAGGTATGTTGAGTTTACAATTGAGCTCATGTTTGGAGATGAGACAATTTCCATTCCATCTTACAGAATACCACAAACAAATATTTTATAGATTAATACTCAATAGGAAGATTTTATGGATAAGGGATTTATCCATTCAATTATGTATCCCTAGGGTTCTATGATTTAGTTTTATAAGAAGGCTTATGTGACATTTCTCTTATGTGTTGATTACTCGAAGTTGAACTGTATGACATTGAAGAATTGGTATCCTCTTTTTCATATCGACAATATATTTAACTAGTTGATAGGGGATTTCATTTTCTATAAGATTAAATTTATATTAGAGTATTTAATTTTAGATTTATACCTTCTGATATACCATGGACTGCTTTCGGAAGTAGGTTTGGCCTATATGAGTTTTTTGTTATGTCATTTGGGCTGATGAACACTTTGGTAGTGTTTATGTCCTCAATAAACAGAATATTCCACCCATATCTAGATCATTTTGTGGTTGTTTTTGTAGATTTTATACTTTTGTCCTAAAATAATCACAATGATCATATGCAACATCATGACAACTTACTGAGTACACTAAGAGAGAGAATTTTCTATGATCGAAGATATCAAAGTGTTAATTCTAGATCAACAGGGTAAATTTCTTGGGTCACATAATCTCTGAGAAAGGTGTGTCAATGAACCCATATAAATTTCAAGTAGTGTTTTTTTGGGAGAATCCAAATATTTTTTTGATATTATAAGCTTTCTAGGGTCTATAGGTTATTATAGGAGGTTCATCTAGGACTTTTCATGATTATCATCACCACTTTTGGGATTTAACAAGAAAGGGATTAAGTTTGAATGGTCTAGAGCATGTGATAATACTTTCCAAGAGTTGAAGAAGTGGTTGACTACCACACTAATCTTGATCCTACCCAGTCCAGGGGAGAAGTATACCATGTTTTGTTATTCATTTGGGATAGGACGTGGAGTAGTATTGTGTGGAGAGATCGAGTTGTGGCATATGGGTTATGGAATTTGAGGCCACATGAATAGAATTACCCGACACATTATCTTGAGTGTGTTTGAAGCATTATTTTTTGGGTGAAAATTTTACTTTGTATATTGATCACAAAATCTTAAATTATATCTTTTATCAATTACATTAAAATCCCCAAAATCTATTTTGGGTTGAGTATACATAGACATTTTATTTTGAGCTAGAATATATTTCTGTGAGGGTAAATAATGTTGTTAATGCTTTGAGAAGGAAAATTCATACTCAAACAATTCTGGTTACAACTTTCCACTCATTGATAGATAGATAGTCAGAACATATGATATTGGTTTTGGAGGATATGTGACAGATGTGAATTCTAGAATTTGGTGGGTCTTGGAAGAAACCCTTAGCACTTATTGAGTTTTCCTATAATAATAGTTAACATGAAATAATTCAGATGGAACCAGATAAGGCTCTTTAGGGTAGGCCATACAGATCACCTCTATATTGGATAGAGGTGGGTGAATCAAAGTTTTTGGGATTAAGTTTCATGCAAGAGAAGTTAGAGCAGGTTCAGTTGATTTGGAAATATATGGATACGGCTCATATTAGGAAAATTTTGTATGTTGATCGATGTCGATGAACCCTTGATTTTATAGTGGGTGATCATGTGTTTCTTCAGGTGTCACCTAGGTCAGGTCACTATAGGATTATGAGGTAAGCAAATTTGATTCCCAAGTTAGTTGGACCTTTTGAGGTTATAGATAGAATCAAGTAAGTGGTGTACTAATTGGATATTCCACAAAGGATTAGTGTTATGCATGATGTTTTTCATGTGCCATAGCTTCAGTAGTATCACCTCAAACCTTCTCATGTGATTTATGTTGATTACATTGAGCTTGAGGACGATGCGTCCTTTGAGGAGAATCTGATTCATTTTATGGATCACAGTGAGAAATTCTTGCAGGGACATACCATGTCGATATTTCATGTATTGTGGAAACATGGCCATTTTGAGGAGGAAACTTGAGATAGAAGTATATATTCAGGATCAATGGCCTTATCTTTTCACCTCATAATCTTAGAGATACTTGGGAGTACATCTCAAGGATGATCTATTATAAGGTGGGAATATTTTAAGATCCCAACCTTTCTGTAGATGTCTTGTGCTCATTTTTAGTTACTCTTTTACCCTTATTTTTGAATATCTTGGTTGGTTTTTACTTTGGGGAAGTTTCAAGTGAAATTAGTGAATTTTGGAATCCCAAGGGGCTATGAATGTTTGGAACATAGTTATAGAAAACCATTTGGTTTGTCCCAAGAAATTGTACACACTATTTTGGTGAGACGGGAGATGGAACATGGTTGGTGCATGGTTTGGCCAAACTGTGTAGCCACCCTCATAAAACATACGCCCCAAAATATTTGTAGTTTTCATATTTGGTACATAGTTTTTCAAACCTTGTTCCACTTAGTAGAAACCATACACCCCTAATAAGAGGCAGATGATTTGGAAAACCATGCACCCCTACCCAGAAAACATTTTGTGGGGGATTTAATTCCTATTATTTTTTAAAAAAATCTAGAACCCTTTATATTTATCTCTAAACACCTTATTTTATCCTAACATGAATTAATTTATTTTTGGATGCCCTAGAGAGGATTTCAAGGCTTCTCAAACCTATTTATTATCAAATCAAAGATCTGGTTAAAGGATCGGCTCCCCATTGGTAAGTGATTCCTTTCTTGTTTGGTTTCCTTTCTCTCTCTCTTATTTATCTCATATTTTAGAAGGATGATTTCCTTCGTGATGGTTTAGATCTATGTTTTCATGGATCTTAATCAATTTAATATTAATCTTAGGTTTTTGTTATATATCTTCTGCACCATTATGTTGTAAATCATTCCACTTCAATTTGGGGATATTTTCATTGGAAAACATCTTTCAATGATCATGTGTTAGGTAGTCTAGATGTCAAATATCATAGTCATGATTATAAATACATTTATGTGATTTTGAAATTTCAATTTCCATAATGTCAATTTCATTCTAAATTTAATTGATTGATTGATTTTCCCATGTGATAATAAAATTTTTTTTATTTTGTGATAATGAAATTAATGAGTAATGGGATTATGAAATTGATTGATTAATGGTTTATGAAATTGTTAGAAACCCATGGGGTATGATAATATAATTGAAATTGATAGTGACCTTTAGGGTGTTCTGATAAGAATATAATGATGAATTGCAATTTTTATTTCTTGATAAAAGAGATTGTGAAATGGGTGAATAATGAATTATGATGATTGGTGATAAATGGTTGGAAATATGAAACCATGTGGTGTGATATTTGTGAATGAATTGTGGGATAGGGATATCTTCTCCAAATACCCATGTGGTGCCTTATTTCTTCACTATTCCCCTAATAAATTTATGTATACATGTGATCACTGAGTTATGGGATAGGGGTTGTAGCTCTAAATACCCTGTGGATGCCAGGATGTCGCTCTAAGATCCCAATATATTTATATATACATGTGATCATTGAGTTTTGGGATAGGGATTATGGATCCAAATACCCATAGGGTTCCAAAATACTATTGTAGGCCCCCGTTTTTTGAATAAAAAATTGGAATTATTTGATTAGTGGAAAACCATAATGAAATAAAATGTGATATACCTTGGAGAAGGTTTAGACTCCGGTATGGGATGAAGTAGGTATTGATAGTTTAGGTGACATCTTGAACATGGGGTTTTATGTGGCTATTTAAAGAATAATTTAAAGTGAAATTTGTTTACAACATTTATTATATTTTATTCTTTATACAACTGCATACACTATTATAGACTGGATATTGTTTTTAGATGTTGTTGGTGTCAGCATATAGAGTTTTACACACACCCTACTTAGGATTCTTGACCAATAACCAAATATATTTTATGTATATAATAGAGGATAATGTTAATATCCCTATGTTAGATGGTTGAGTTGGGATGGGACATGGATGAGGTAACCATACATGATGTTGGGGCCTACTTAGGAGTTTTCAGTGTCTCTATTTTGGTTTTTCACTTGACACTTGAAACATATATGTCATGACATATCTAAAACTTTGGAATGGATATTTTTTTCCTATTTTTTTATCATGTGATACTGGTCTGTATTAGTTATAGTATTGTTCTGGTTATTGTTTATTATCATTTGGTTATTGGTTATTTATGTTTTCTATTATTATGATTTTATAAAGAGGGTATATTATCCCCATGATATATATATATATATATATTAGAACCTTGATTCTAGTCAGTAAACCCTATCATATGGGGAGGAACACCTGAGGTTTTCTGACCAACTGGCTTTGGGCATCGGCATGTGGAACCCAGATCGGGTCATTACAAAGTGGTATCAAAGGAGGTTTTCTTTTCATTTAATTTTTTTAACTTACTATTTGGGAAAGGTATATAGGATACTATGATGAGTGGTTCCATGTTCATGAGATCGTTCATGGGTGTAACTAACCCATGTATGGGGGAAACTCTAAGTACCTAGGGTGGGATTGATGTTCTTGATGTTTGATGTTACATTTGAATGTTATTTCACCTTGGGTGATGCACTTGTTGTGTTTTTTTATTATTTTATAATATTTTTTCATTATGGACTATAATGGAATGAGGGTTGTGTAAGAATGCATCATTTTAAGCACTCAATACTTATTGTGACATTTATAATTTTAGGCATTCATGGAAAATTATGTTTTGTGTGATCTAATTAAATGAAAATTATTTTCTTTTCTTGTTTAATTTTACTGAAAGGGTACATAATATGAAATTTATAACTGTAAATGATGCTAAATGTAGTAAATTGAAGTGGATAAATGGGTCTCTAATGGTAAATATTAAAATCTAAAAAAATATCCTATGCTAACCATGAACTAGGTGAGGGATGGTTGAGGTTAGTGATAGTACATTGGTTTTGACCGTGTGGTGGGTATGGTGGATGAATTTTTAGGAATTTATGTGAATATATCTCATTAAAAAAATTTAATAACATGTTATGTGTCCTAATATGTGTGTTTGTAATTGTTGAGATATTCCTCCATGGATACGCTTGTTGATAGGAAGGCTGGAGGAAATGGGTCGAAATATGCCTCCTATAGTGGAACTTAAGGCTCTGATAGTTCTGGGTGAGGGATGTGGAGAGCAATTCCAAGAGAACTTTGATCACTTTATGTAGTTTATAGAGAGAGAACCATTTTGGTTTGTGTGAAATATGTCTAAATTGACATTGGATTTCCAATTGTAGAACCCTCCAACATTCATCAGAGAAGGTGGACCTAAGGAAGATGAGTTTTGGATTGAGTATATCCAGATAAACCTTGACCATTTGGAGAATCCTACTAAGAAGTGATTCAATATCGTAGATTATATGTTACATGGTTAAGAAAAATGTTTGGATGACATCCAAACTCAGGATGTACATATGGAGAATTTGGAGTGTAAGTACTTTCAGGAGAAGTTCCTAGATCACTTATACCCTAATTCACTCAGTCAAGAGAGGATAGTTGAGTTTATGAGGTTTATCCAAGGGAGTATCTCCTTGATGGAATATTTTGGTCAGTTTACTATTTTGGAGCAATTTTTTCCAATGTTGGAAAGAGATGAGGCTACTTCAATAAAGCATTTTCAAGATGGGCATAAATGTGAGATTAAGTCCTAGGTTTATATATTTCAAATCAAAAAGTTTTCTGAAGTGATGAATCATGATCTCATGTCTAAAGGGAACCTAAAGAAGGCTTCCAGTGGAATGCAGGTGGTTTTTTATCGAAAACCATGAGGTATATATTTCAAGAGTATGAAGCATAACTATGATAATATCAACTAGGTATATTATAAACATATTAGTCAAGGTGAAGCATTGTTTACTCATAGTAGTAACCAAATATACTACTAGTAGTGTTGTAGGTCAGGACACATTCATACCCAATGTTTATGACCACTAGTGGAATGTTGATCTTGTGACAGGATGGGTCACTTAGAGAGGTATTACAAAAATCCTCAACCTATGGGTAGTGACAGAGGATCCAATCAGAGTCATAACACCAAGATGGGGTCTTCTACCACATATCAGTCTAGTAGTTGGAGCTCTACTAGCTATGGTGGTCAAGGTAGAGGATGTGTTACTTTAGGGCAAGAGCTCCTATATCAATAGAGTGGTGAAGCTCATGGAAATCAGGTTGTATCAAAGGGAAGAGGTATAGGACAATGTCATATAGTACAACCTACAATTTATGATAGTGAGGTTGGTCTATTGACATTCATAGATACTATTATTATAAATTCTATTCTTTATAGTGTCTTATTTGATACAATATCCTCTCATTATTTTATTTTAACTAAACTTGTGAATGTTTTGATTATGGAGATGGAGTTTGTGATTGGGGTTTTAACGATCGACACTCTATTTGGATTATTTTCTAGGGACATTTAATTATGCTAGGGGTGTTCTCTCATGTTTGGGGAGTATTGTTTCTATTGGGATCTCTAGATCCATGACATGTTGGGTTTTGATTTTATTTTGGGTATGTACTGGTTAGTAGCATACTGAGCCTACATAGATTGCTACAATAGGAGAGTATCCTTTTTATCTCATGAGGGTGACAATTATGTTCATCATGGAGAGTGGGATATCTAGGTAATCCATGTAGGTACAGTTCATCAGTAGTTGGGGATCTTACCACCCAGGTTTCAATTATTTTTCTTGATAAAAGGATTTTGAAGCATGATTTCTTTACACCCACATTAGACCCATTTCAGGATGTGTTTCTTGAGTTCTTCTTAGGGATTCCACTTAAGAGTAATTTTATGTTTAAAATTAAGCTCATGACTGGAGATAAGCTAGTTTTTATTCCACCTTAGATAATGGCACCAAAAGAGATTCACAAGATTAATACTCAATTGGAAGAGTTTATAGATTAGGGATTTATCCATCTGAGTATATCACCTTGGGTTATATATTTTTTTTTTCTAATAAGGATGATGGGATATTTCACTAATGATTTGATTATCTAAAGTTAAACTATATGAAAGTAAAGAACCGGTATCCTCTTCTACATATCGATGATCTCTTTGACAAGTTGATAGGGGGTTGCATTTTCTCCAATATTGAATTGAGATTAGTGTATCGTCATTTGAGAGTTAGACCTTCTGATATACCATACACTACTTTTTAGAAGTAGTCATGAACTATATGAGTTATTCGTGATGTTTTTCGGGCTGATGAATGCTTGGGAAGTGTTTATAGCCTTGACGAACCAAATATTCCACTTGTATCTAGATCAGTTTTTCATTGTTTTTGTGGAAGACATATTGGTGTACTAAAAGACTCATGAAAATCATGCCCAGCATCTTGATATCAACTTGAGTACACTGAGAGAGAATCATCTATATTTCAAGCTATCAAGGTGTCAATTTTGGATCAATAGGGTATATTTCATGGGTCACATCATCTCGAAGGAAAGTGTGTTAGTGGGCCAACATAATGTTTAGGAATTGGTTTCTTGGGAGTACCTCAATAATTTTTTTGATATAAAAATCTTTCTAGGGTTGGAAGGTTATTATTTAAAGTTCATCCAAGATTTTTCCATCTTGTAAGAACCACTTTTATTATTGAAAAAGAAAGGGATTAAGTTTTAATGGTCTGGATCATGTGATAATTCTTTCTAATATTTGAAGAAGTAGTTGACTACTACACTGATCTTAATCCTACCTGAGCCAATGGAGAAGTATAACAAGTTTTGAAATTCATCTGGGATAGGAATTGGAGTAGTTTTTATATAGGGATATTGAGTTGTGGCGTATGGGTCATGGTATTTGAGTCCAAATGAATAAAATTACCCTGTGTAGGATATCAAGTGTGTTGGAAGCATTATTTATTGGAAAAAAATTTACTATGTATACTAATCCCAAAATCTTAAAGTGCATCTTTTTGTAATGATATTTGAATCTCCAATAGTGGAGGTTGGTTGATTATATGTAGTCGTTTTATTTTGATCTAGCATATACACCTAGTAAGGGAAACATTATTGATGACACTTTGAGAAGGAAAACTCAGAATTAGTAGAATCTTATTACAGATTTCAACCCATAGATAGATGTATATATAGATTTTATGATACAGGTTTTGAAGGATATGTTACGGGAGTGTTTCCTATACATTTTTGGGTCTTAGGAGAAACACTAAGTGCTCATTAAGTTCACCTATAACAATAGTTATTAGGTGAAAATTCATATGGAACTATATGAGGCTCTTTATGGTATTCCATGAAGATCACCTCTATGTTGGATGGAAGTGGGTGAGACAGATTTGTTGGAACTAATTCTCATTCAGGATACATTGAAGCAGGTTCAGTTGATATATAAATGTATGGCTATGGATTAGAGTATTAAAATGTCGTATTATTATTAACATTGATGTCCCCTTGAGTTTATAGTGGTTGATCATGTATTCCTTTGGTTTTCACCTAGGTTAGGTCTCCATGGTATTCGAAGGTAGGGAAAGTTGGTTACTAGGTTTTCTAGACCATTTTAGGTTTTGGAGAGAATCTAGATAGTGACATACCGATTGGATCTTCCAAGGAGGTTTAGTGTTATGAATGATTTTTTTCATATGTCATAGCTTCATAAGTATTACTCTTATCCTTATCATTTTATCTATGTTGATGATGTTGATCTTGAGGTTGATGCATCCATTGAGGGGCATCTTATTCATGTTATAGATAGAACTGAAAAAGTGTTTTGGGAAAGACTATTTTGATAGTTTGTGTATTGTGGAAACATAGACATTTTCAAGATAAATCATGATAGAGAGGAGAAAATATGATAGCTCAGTGGCGAAATATTTTCACCTTGGAATCTTTGAGATGTATTGGAGTACAGCTCTAGGATGAGTTTTTATAAGGTGTGGATGTTGTAAGATACCAAACTTTCTACTAATTTTTCATGTTCATTTTCAAGTACTATTTTACCCTTTTTTTGTTATATCTTGGTTGGGTATTACTTTGGGGATGTTTCAAGTGATATTAGAGAATTTTGGAATCCCAAAGGGATTTTGAAATGTTGGCATATGGTTAGGTAAAACCATGTAATTTGGCCTAGGAAACTACATTCCCTATTTTATGTATAATTGAAATTGATAGGGACCCTTGGGGTGTGTTGATAAGATGATAATGATGAATTTTAATTTGATATTTATTGATAAAATAAATTTTTAAATGGGTGAATAATTAATTATGATGATTGATGATAAATGGTTGGAAATATGGAACTGTGTGATGTGATATCTATGACTGAGTTGTGGGATAGGGACAACTACTCCAAATACCCATGGGGTTCCTAAATGCCTCTATAATCCCCTAATATATTTATGTATACATGTTATCACTGAGTTGTGGGACAAGGAATATTGCTCCAAATACCCATAGGGTGATAGACTACATCTCTAGGCCCCTAATATATTTATGTATACATGTGATCACTAAGTTGTACGATAGGGACTGCTGCTCCAAATACCTATGGGGATCCAGACTTCTGATATTGTACCTCATTGTTTGAATGTGAAATTTTAATGATTTGATTAATGGAAAATCATATTTAAATAAAATTTGATATCTCTTGGGGTGGTTCAGACTCCGACATAGGCTGAAGAAGGTATGATGGTTCAAGTATTATCGTGAACCGAGTTTTTTATGTGGTTATTTAAAAAATAATATAAAGTGAAAAAATTACTTCATTTATTGTATTTTATTATTTATATAATTGTATACACTTTTATAGACTCGATACTATTTTTAAACAACATTGGTTGTGGCCTAATGAGTTTTACTCACACCCTACTCAGGCGGCCTGATCAGTACATAAATAGATTTCATGTTTGTAGGAAAGGATAAGGGAAAGATCCCTATTTTAGATGTCTAATTTGTGATGGAGCATGGATGATAGAATCAGACATGATTTCGGGACTTTATTGGGAATTTTTAGTGTATTTATTTTGGTTTTTTATTTAAATCATTAAACATATATGACATGAAATATCTAAAGATTTGGTTTGAATATTTTTTTCCTATTTTAGTTTATTATGTGATACTTGTCTGTATTGGTTAAGTTATTATTCTGGTTATTGTTTATTATCATTTTTCTATTGGTTATTTATTTTTTGTTGTGAATATTTGATAAAGGGGGTATAGTCTCCCCACATTATCTATATTATACCATCACTTCTAGTTAGAATCCTATGGAATATGGGGAGGCACGCCTGAGGTCATGTGACCAACCGTCTTGGGGCACCGGCATGTGGAACTCTGGTTAGGATGTTACACTTGATCTCAATCAGATCACCCCTCTCGTGCATATTTACTATACATCACATGGATCATATATAACTTATTAATAATCTAGGAACTACCTACCTTGGTTTTATAGGACTCTAATCATTAAAAATCACTAGTTTTTTTAGATTTAATCTGAATATTCATCAAAATATAACAAAAGATCTAAAATTAGGGTTTTCAATAAAGCACTAAGAAATAGAAGGAAATATAAAAATTAGTCATATGTGGATGTTTTGAATTACCTGTATCTTCCACTTACTTTATATGGAATTACATTCTGATAAAAACAAAGGATATCTCTCTTAGATAAGAAAAGAGGAAGGAGAGGTGTGTTTGGATGATTTTCCTTGTTGTAAATGGCATGGAATAGCCCTAATTTCCCTTAAATAAGTATTTATATCCTTTATTTAATATTTTGGAGAAATATAGAAACACTATTCATCATAGATAAATTTTTTAACACACTAGAATGAATTATACTCAATTCATTATCTATCATTGAATGACTCATACTCACTTCAGAGTGTGTCATATAATGACTTGTACTCACTTCATAAAGTTTAATTGAATGAGTCATACTCACTTAATTGTGTTTCATTCTAGGTTTATCCATTTTTATATTCTAGAATAACTCATAATATATTCATAGTGTTTTATTGAATGACTCATGCTCACTTTATAGTGTGTCATCAAATTACACATACTCACTTCCTAGTGTGTCATTCCAAACATAGCCATTTTTCTGAAAAATATACTAAAAGTCCTAAAAACCCTCCAAAACACTAAAAAATAATTTTTAGGCCTTTCAAAAATATTTAAACCCTTAAATAACTGAAAATTTATTCTATAAAACATGAAAATACATTTATAAAAAACTATCCCCTAAGTCCATGACAACCCCTAAGGCATGTTCTTTGACTAATATCGACACATCCAACACCTCTATGGGGTCTAAGTTCACACATTTGATCCATGAACCAACTAGAATCACTATTACAAATACCTAGGACCTTATAACCTTATAATAATACAATAACTCATTCCATAGCTATCCCATCCACTTTTCAGCCAACTCTTATCTAAAACTCAGTCATCCCACTCTCTACATTCTGAAAACAAATAGATGATGATAAACACATCTTTCTATCTTCCAAAAACTCGGGCTACCCTAATAACCTAAATCAAATACATCAACACCTTCTGTTGGAACTTCCCACCATAGTAATTTTCTACTTAGTCGCTTCCCAACCCAATTTATCAACATGAAGATGGTATCCAACCATTCCATAATCCTAGAACATAAGATCCAACCATCATATATCATCATTATCTCATCATATTAAATGCTAATTTCACACCTTCATTATGTATAATGTCTATATAAGTCCTGCATTACACCTAATTCCCATATAAATCTCACATCACTCTTGATACCCACATCTCATCATGCATCACTCTTGATGGACACCTTTATCTCACATCATAACTGGTGCCCACTTTTATCCTACATCATACCTATGGAAAAATTTTGTCCTGATTCCAATCCATCCTACATTTACCATGCATCTTATGTGATTATCACATATTAAACAACACCTAGTTAACCCATTTATCATATACATACCTCATAAATTAGTATCATTAATACAAAACCAAAAACCATGGTTGTACCCTCATGGAATACCTTTAACTACCATAGGATCTTCAACCTACTTTGAATATGTCTCATCAACCATATGAAGATGGCCAAAAGCATGACCACCTGGTGATTTTTCTCTCTATGGAGTCATACTCCAAATTGGCCATTATCCCCACCATTGGGTATATATCCCACTACCACATCCTACACATGCTGATAAATCCCAAATACCAGCTCCTAGTATCATTCTGGGTCCTACCTTAGATCCTTGAGTTTAACCAGGCCCATGAATCCCAACTTTCTAGGAGGCCCTCTAACAAAACCTCTCTAAATTTCTCATTTAGTTGTATACCATGCACTCTTCTAGTGGTCAATCACACTAAAATAGAACATTTCATTCCTTCCCACACTAAAAACATATCTTAAATGATACACTATGTGGTAGAATCATCACACCTCTACTCTAACTACCCTATGGGGTATCCTAATGAACATGCTTCTAACTACCGATAGAACCACCAACTACTTTACCTAACTGATTGTACCACGATTCACTGTTTCATTTTCACCCTTACACCGATGTGCTAAACATATTTTGTATTAAAAATTATAAAAATATTATCAAATTGTGATTAATGTTTGATTCAATAATTTTGTTTTTATCACTGTTAAATAGGGAAATGATACTTGTTTTGAAAATTACAATGTAGGTGGAGGTGATTTGGAGGGCCCATGATAAAGTCCTTGAAAATGGGCCAAACTGCGCAGGATCCAAGAAGTTCAGTGGACTCAAATTCATTCTGATACTCCATAGTGCATCCAAATGGTCTGATATTTTTTGGGCTTATCCAAAACTCATTGGGATACAACTTTCATTTAATAACCCAAGAGAGGTTCTGTAATTAAGGGGCCCAGCCGACCTGATCTTTCCAGCACACCCAATCTGCTTGAGGTCAAAAGTTGTGTGTTGTGATCTGTCCATATCTCGTGCTCCACTTGTTGAAATGATTCCAAACATTCTGTGTAGAAAGTCAAGACGTGGGGATACAAGTTTTTAGTTTTCCACAAAACGTTTTAAGACTTTCTGGTAGGCTAAAACAATGTTCCAAGCGGTTTTAGTAAATCTATGTGCCCAAAACCACCTCCCACATTTCCTATAAAAGGGAACCTTGGGCTCCTCATTTGTAAGTTCGACCAGGATGCAAATCTCTGGTATTTTGGAGACCCAAGGGAGTACTCTCATCATCCAAGAAGTTCTGGAGTCCCCTATCCTCATAGTGGGATCAAGGATGAAGAAGGAGTTTCACTCGAGCCTCCTCCTCCTCACGATGGCTAGCTAAACGGTGGGTGATCGTTTCGAGGGAGCTACACTTACTTGGGAGGGAGTTCCAAAACTTTTCCTTCCACTGGTTTTGTATAATTTTTGTGTCAAATATTTCACTTATGATTAATCTCTATGCTCTTCTCTTCTGAATGCATTTGTGTGGTTTAATTTAAGTGAAACACTTTTTATCTCAACACCGATTGGGTTGAGATTTCAAGTGGGGATCTTGGTTTGTTCCAATAGTACAAGACAAGAACCCTATTAATATCACACATACATAATATTTCAGTATGTTTTGGTAGCCTTAACTTTGTTATTGAGATCCAAACCTTGACAACACGATTGTTTTGTCAAGGGTTGGTGCTTTGTGCAACATTTTAAGAGGCAAGAGGGGAATCAAGATCTTGACAACCCACAACCAAAGAATTGAACAAAACCATGTCAATATTTTCAGAACAATGAACTATCCAAGTTGTGTAGTGAACTTGAAATGATATCCTTTATCACATAATTGTAAAACACCTCTTTTATTTTTCAATTATTAAACTCTTTAAATCAATTCATTTTCTTTAAACTGTTTTCAAAAATACCCCCCTTTTTAGTCCCTTTTATTAAGAACACATACTCTAAACCTACCAACGCTCCATGATAGATGACCTAGGGTCTTCCCTAGACTATATATCATCCTCAAAAACATAATCAATTTGATGTGTCACGACAGCATGGCCTAATTTTGTCACGGTTTCCGGGGACTACTTTGGTTTTTAGTGTGTGTTTTTGATAAAGTAGTTGTAAATTTTGTGAATATTTGTTTGTTTTTTTTTTCTCTACCTTTTTATTTCTTCTTGTGTTATGATCCATATCTTGTGTAGGTTCTGTGCATGACGCATTCTACTTTGAGAGACTTACCACCTTTTGAACCCGAACCGGAGAGGATCCTACGTCAGCGACACCGAGACGCACAAGACCCCCTTTTGAAGGAGGACACACCACTCGAGACTCTTCTAAACCCATATTCTTCTGGAACCAAATTAGAACCTGAAATAATCTTCAATAAAATGGCTAAAAATAATCAAACATTAAAATAATTAACCTCGCCTTATGTTGATATCCAACCCACTTACATTCAAATTCAAGGAGAGGCACCTAATTTTGAACTAAAATCTGGTCTAATCCATTTATTACCAAGATTTCATGGATTGCCTAGAGAAGACCCTCATAAGCACTTAAAAGAATTTCATACTATGTGTTCAACCTTAAAACCTACTAATGTGGATGAAGAACAAGTGAAGCTTAGGGAATTCCCATTTTCATTAGAAGACACTGCAAAAGATTTGTTATACTATGTCAATTCACCAATTAGGGGTTGGGCAGACATGAAACACCTTTTTATTGAAAAATACTTCCCAGCCTCTCAAACTGCAACTATAAGGAAAGAAATATGTAGTATAATACAATCTCAAGGGGAAACATTACATGAATATTGGGAATGCTTTAAAAGGTTATGTTCAAGTTTCCCACACCACCAAATAAGTGATGAACTTTTAATTCAATATTTTTATGAAGGTTTGATTCCTATTGATCAAAATATGATTGATGATTTTGTAGGTGGTGCATTGGTAGATAAGATCCCAATTGCTGCAAGAACCCTCATTGAGAACATGGCATAGAACACTCAACAATTCGGTACACGGTCCAGTGTTCCCATTCAAGGTGTCCATGAGGTGAAAAGTACTGAGTTTGAGAAGAAGGTGGACACGAAGTTCGAAGAGGTAAGTATCCTTCTATGACAAATTTCTCTCTCCCAATGGAAATCTCAATCTCCTCCTCCCATCCATTGTGGAATCTTCTCTTCTGACACCCACTATTCTGACCAATGTCATCAATTGAGAGAAACGTCTGAGAGTTGTGAGGCAATATTTCCAGGACTCCCCTTTAACCAACCCTTTATGAAAGAACCATACTATCCATCCAACCAAAGGTGGAAGAAAACCAAGCCTATAGGCAAGGGGGGTATTCAAACCAACCTCAACAGCAATGGAACCAACAGGGTCAGAGTAGTCACCCACCACCACCCAGAAATCCTCAACCACCCCAAAGGCCATTCCAACCACCCCCTCCAAAAACCAAGCCTAGCATAGAATATATGATGAAGAAAATGGCTGCCAATAATATCCAATTCCAACAAACCACCCAAGCAGCCATACAAGACCTAAAGACCCAACTAGGCCAACTTTCCAACTCGGTGGGGGAAATCCAAAGTCATGGGTCCGGTAAACTACCATCTCAACCAGTAGTAAACCCTAGGGATAAAGGAAATGTTAGTTCCATAACCCTTAGGAGTGGGGCACAACTCAAAAAACAAATGACCCCTCCATTAGAGTCCTCCCATCCAAAGGAAACCACCATCCCAACTACTGAAAATGGTCCAAGAGAAGAAAACCCTTTTCCTGAGAGAATCCCTTACAAAGGAAAGACTATGGCTGTTGATGAGCCACCTATCCCAACCATTCCTCTCCCATTTCCTCAGAGGGATGCCCAACCTAGGAAACAAAAAGAAACCAAACTTCATAAATAAATCTTGGAAACTTTCAAGAAAGTATAGGTTAACATTCCTTTGATTGATGATGTGAAGCAAATTCCAAGATATGCCAAGTTTCTGAAGGAGATGTGTACACACCGAAGGAGGCTTCGTGGTGATGAGAAGGTTATCCTGGGGAGGAATGTTTCAGCATTGATAGAGCCATCACTTCCTACCAAGTGCAATGATCCTGGGACATTCTCGATTCTGTGCACCATAGGGGAGTATTCATGTTCCAATGCTATGCTTGATTTGGGTGCTTCTATTAATGTGATGCCTCACTCTATTTACTCTTCATTGCAGGTCGGTGAACTGAATCCCACTGGTATTGTCGTTCATCTAGAAAATTGGAGTACAGCACACCCCTCTGGTGTGTTAGAGGATGTTCTTGTGGGGGTGCAAAATTTAATTTTTCCTACTAATTTTTACGTGCTTAAAATGGAAGATGATAGGATGAATAGACATGCCCCAATTATATTGGGGAGACCTTTCATGAAAACTGCAAAAACCGTAATTAATGTCCATAATGGTACATTATCTATGGAGTTTGGTGGTAATACTTTCCACTTCAATATCCTTGATTCCATGAAGCACCCCTCATAGGAACAGTCCTCTCTCTCTGTCAATTCAATTGATGTTCTCCCTTCCCCTGAAACAACTTATTTTCATTCACCTGATCCCATTTCTGAGTTTTCTTCATTGATTGAAATGTTAGGTAATGAATCGTGCATTGATTGTTGTAGCGATCTAGAGAAATGTCATGCATGTTTGTTAATTGATGATTTCTTGAACACAGAGGATCACATGCCCATCGATGATACTGCTAAGCTTGTAAAAGCTCATTCCTCATCTGAGGATGTTACCATTGAGCAGTTAGATGAGATCAGTGACTTCTCACTTTCACACACACTTCCTTCAATCCAAAATCCCCCAGAATTGGAACTAAAACAACTGCCTCAAGATTTAAAATACTCATATCTTAAGAATGGAAACAAGTTGCCTGTCATCATTGCTAGTTCACTCCCTCCTGAGCATGAATTGTGACTGCTTGATCTTTTGAGGAAGTATAAACAAGCTTTGGGATGGACACTTGCTGACATTCCTGGCATTATCCCATCAATTTGTACACATTATATTTTATTAAATGATGAAGCTAAACCAGTGAGGCAGCCACAACGTCGACTGAACCCAAACCTACTTGATGTTATTAAAAAATAAGTAACAAAATTGTTGGCTGCTGGAATCATTTACCCTATCTATGACAGTCAATAGGTCAGTCCCGTTCAAGTAGTACCTAAAAAACTAGCCTTACTGTAGTTAAAAATGAAAACAATGAATTGGTTCCAACTCGTGTGCATAATAGTTGGTGTGTCTATATAGACTATCACCGACTAAACCAACACACTAGGAAGGACCATTTCCCATTGCCATTCATTGACCAGATGCTAGAGAGGCTAGCAGGGAAGTCCCATTACTGTTTCCTTGATGGGTATTCTGGATACTTTCAGATCCATATTACCCCTGAGGATTAGGAAAAGACAACCTTTACTTGCCCCTTTGGTACATTTGCTTATAGAAGGATGCCATTTGGTCTATGTAATGCTCCAGGTACTTTCTAACGATGTATGGTTAGTATTTTTTCAGATTACCTGGAGAATTGCATGGAGGTTTTTATGGATGATTTTACTGTTTATGGATCCTATTTTGATGAATGTTTGAGTAGTCTTTCTTTTTTCCTACGTCGCTGTATTGAAAAGAATCTCGTATTAAATTATGAGAAATTCCATTTCATGGTGCGATAAGGCATAGTTTTGGGACATGTCATTTCTGGGGAAGGTATCCAAGTTGACAAATCAAAATTGATATCATTTCCCCCCTACCATTCCCTAAAAATGTTCGGGATGTGCGGTCTTTCCTGGGTCATGCTGTATTTTATCATCGTTTCATTCGTGACTTTAGTAAAATTGTATGTCCCCTCTCCCGATTACTCCAAAAAGAAGAATAATTTGTTTTTGATAAAAAAATGTGAGGAAGCTTTCAATAAGTTAAAATGGATTCTCATGTCACCCCCGATAATCCAACCACCTCAGTGGGATTTACCATTTGAGCTCATGTGTGATGCCTCTAACTATGCAGTTGGGGTAGTCTTATCACAAAGGGTCGACCGAGCTCCACATGTCATAGCTTATGCCTCACGTACTCTGGACCCTGCCCAAGGAAACTATAGCACAACTGAAAAAGAATTTATTGCCATTTTGTTTTCCTTGGATAAATTCAGTTCATACCTTCTAGGGTCCAAAGTCATTGTGTTCTCAGACCATGCAGCCCTCTGGTATCTCCTTAAGAAAACGGAATCCAAACTACGTCTCATTCGATGGATGCTCCTCCTTCAGGAATTTGATCTAGAAATTAGGGATAAAAAAGGAGCAGAGAATGTGGTTGTTGACCATATTAGTAGGATTCTCCCATCCACGGACATTGACTCATCCACATATATTCCCATAAATGAATTGTTTCCTTATGAGTAATTATACCGAGTGCAAGATGTTATTCCTTGGTATTTTGAAATTGTAAATTATTTGGCAGCGTCTTGCATTCCTGCTGATTTCACCAAAAACCAGGCGGACCGTCTAAAACATGAGTCCCATTGGTATATTTGGGATGACCCCTACCTATGGTGCACATGTAGTGATCAAGTTATTAGGCGTTGTGTTACCGATAGTGAGTTTTAGTCTGTCCTTAGGTTCTGCCACACACTTTCCTGTGGGGGCCACTTTGTTCCCCAACGGACTGCTCACAAGGTCTTAGATTCTGGTCTCTTTTGGCCCACATTGTTTAGGGATGCCCATGAATTCTGTAAATCTTGTCCTCGCTGTCAAAGAATGGGGAATGTCTCTAAAAGAAATGAGATGTCCCAACAACCCTTGCTCTTCCATGACATTTTTGATGTTTACGGCATTGACTTTATGGGACCATTCCCCAATTCATTTGGGAACCTTTACATTCTTCTGTCAGTGGATTATGTTTCAAAGTGGGTAGAGGCACGAGCCATGAGGACAGATGATTCCAAGACAGTTGTGGAATTTTTGAGAACCCAAATATTCTGTAGGTTTGGATTACCTAGGTTTATCATCAGTGATCAGGGTTCTCATTTCTACAACCGCACAATGCAATCTCTTTTGCGCAGGTATGGGTTTGGGCATCGAGTGTCTACTGCTTATCAGCCACAAACAAATGGTCAAGCCGAAGTGTCAAATAGAGAGGTAAAATAGATTCTTGAGAAAATGGTTCATCCAAAAAGAAAAGAATGGAGTCTTAGACTCGATGATTCAATATGGGATTACCGTACTGCATTCAAAACTCCAATTGGCATGTCACCATATCAGCTAGTTTTTGGGAAGAGTTGTCACCTCCCTGTTGAGGTAGAGAACCGGGCCTACAAGGCCATTAAACAATGCAATTCTAATCTTTCTGGTGCAGTTATTCAAAGGAATTTGTAGATTCAGGAGTTGGAGGAAATGAGAAGATATTCATATGAGAACTCCCGGATTTATAAGGAGCGAACCAAGGCTGCCCACGACCGTCTCATCCTTCATCATCAATTCCAAATCAGGAAAAAGGTCCTCCTCTAAAATGCAAGGTTGAAGTTGCACCATGGTAAGCTTCGTTCCCGTTGGTTTGGACCTTACATTTTTACCAATGTCTCTCCATTTGGTGTTGTCCAAGTTCAAAATGAAGACACCAAACAAACCTTCACTGTCAATGGGCAGCGGTTGAAGCACTTCCATGAAGCCATTCCGGAGTCCCCAATGGAGGAACTCCATGTTCAAGAAGCGGTCTATGAATAACACTCACTAGGTTTTATCCTTCCTTCCCACAGTCTCTTTTATTACAGTGAGGACACTGCATTCTCTAGGTGTGGGGGGATGGGTACATTCCTGGGTTAGTTAGGAATTTTTTATTATCTTTCCTTCTTCTTCTCTTTTTCGCTTATTACATGGTATTGTCACTTCCCCCCCTCATGGGTACATCCCTATGTTTGTTAGGAATTTTTCATTGTCTCTCTTCTTTGTTCTCTTTTTCGCTTGTTGCATGGTATTGTCACTTTCCCCCCTATTTTCCCCCTCACTTCTGTGCTAAAATAATAATTTTTTATGCCTAATTTATCATGGAAAATGATGCCTATTTTATCATTGAATTTATTGAAAATACATGAGTAATTTCCCATTTTCAAGTTGTTTTAACATTCAAAAAAAAATCTGATGAAATGTGCATTTCAGCATGAATTCAACATTATGGTGTGAATTTCTCTTGAAAATTGGTTGTTGGTCGATGATATGAATGGTTGTATAATTTTGAATCCATTGAGAAGAGTGGTACCCTTTTTGTGAATAGTTTAAGGGAAAATTGTGTCATTTAATCTCTCCACAAATTTTTGCACCCAACCATGAAGTGTGAATATTTCTTACTTTATTGAAGGTAAATATAAGTTAGGTTAATTTTTCTCTACTTTCCAAATGATCTTTACATACATTCGTTCCTTATCCGATCTATTTCATTACTGTACCAGATTGACCTACGCGTGTGTACCTATTATCCAACTATTGTACGCCCTCAAAAAAAACAAAAAAATGGGGTTGTATTTTGGGCAGGTCAAAAACCACCCTTTCTCGACTTTTGATGTTGTTATAACTATTACAATTATTGTCATGAGGACATCAAACATGGGTTGAGATAAGAGTGTGAGATTTGTTCCAAGTGCAACTTTTGAAAAAAAAAATATTGAGGGGAGTGATGAAATGTACAGCATATGGGGATATCTAGGTCGGGAGATTTAGGTTTGACTTCTGGGAATGCTTAATGGAGTGGGTCTTGGAATTTGATTGCAAAGGATGTAGGGCAGGTTTGGTGGAAAGAATCAAGTCAGTAGACTAATTTTAAAATAACTTATATTTATTTAATAGAAAGTGGAAAGAATAGCATGAAATGGTTTTCACACACACACGTGGAGAATTGGTGACATGATTAACTTTTGAATTATTTTCTTTGATTGGTATCATTAGTCTCTTCGAATTTCATTTGGATACAATTTTTTAGATGACTTTTTCCATGATCACTGAGAATAACTCCTCGGTGTGATTTGTGCTTTGATCACAATTCTATCAGAAATTAATTTCTCAAGAATGTTAAATCTTCATGAATTTTGGAATATCTACATGCATAATTTTTAGAAATGTGAATTTGCCTAGGAGTGAAAATGTTTAGGTGTGGGGGTGTGATCGTACCATGATTCACTGTTTCATTTTCACCCTTACACCACTGTGCTAAACATATTTTGTATTAAAAATTATAAAAATATTATCAAATTTTGCTTCATGTTTGATTCAATAATTTTGTGTTTATCACTGTTAAATAGGGCAGTGATACTTTTTTTGAAAATTACAATGTAGGTGGAGGTGATTTGGAGGGCCCATGATGAAATCCTTGAAAATGGGTCAAACTGCGCAGGATCCAAGAAGTTCAATGGACTCAAATTCATGATGATTCTCCACCATGCATCCGAATGGGCTGATATTTTGTGGTATTATCCAACACGCATTGGGATACAACTTTCATTTAATAACCCAAGAGAGATTAGTCCATTAAGGGGCCCAGCCAACCTGATATGTCCAGCACACCCAATCTGCTCGAGGTCAAAAGTTATGTTCTGTGATCTGTCCATATCTTGCTCTCCACTTGTTGAAATGATGCAAAACTTTCAATGGAGATATCCAAGACGTGGGTATACACCTTTTTATTTTTCTACAAAACGTTTTAAGACTGTCTGGTATGCTAAAACAATGTTCCAAGCGATTTTAGTAAATTTGTGTGCCCAAAACCACCTCCCACATTTCCTATAAAAGGGAACCTTGGGCTCCTCATTTGTAAGTTCGACCAGGAGGCAAAGCTCTGGTATTTTGGAGACCCAAGGGATTACTCTCATCATCCAATAATTTCTGGATTCCCCTATCCTCATAGGGGGATCAAGGATGAAGAAGGAGTTTCACCCGAGCCTCCTCCTCCTCACGATGGTGAGCTAAACGGTGGGCGATCATTTCGAGGGAGCTACACTTACTTGGGAGGGAGTTACAGAACTTGTTCTTCCACTGGTTTTGTATAATTTTTGTGTTAAATATTTCACTTATGATTAATCTCTATGCTCTTCTCTTCTGAATGAATTTGTGTGGTTTAATTTAAGTGAAACACTTTTTATCTCAACACCGATTGGGTTGAGATTTCAAGTGGGGATCTTGGTTTGTTCCGATAGGACAAGACAAGAACCCTATTAATATCATACATACATAAGATTTCAGTATGTTTTGGTAGCCTTAACTCTGTTATTGAGATCCAAACCTTGACAACACGATTGTTTCGTCAAGGGTTGGTGCTTTGTGCAACATTTTAAGAGGCAAGATGGGAATCAAGATCTTGACAACCCTCAACCAAAGAATTGAACAAAACCATGTCAATATTTTCAGAACAATGAACTATCCAAGTTGTGTAGTGAACTTGAAATGATCTCCTTTATCACATAATTGTAAAACACCTCTTTTATTTTTCAATTATTAAACTCTTTAAATCAATTCATTTTCTTTAAACTGTTTTCAAAAATACCCCCATTTTTAGTCCCTTTTATTAAGAACACATACTCTAAACCTACCAACGCTCCTTGAGAGATGACCTAGGGTCTTCCCTATACTATATATCATCCTCAAAAACATAATCAATTTGACGTGTCACGACAGCACGGCCACTAACCCAACTATCTAGCTCGGTATGATACCATCCAACAAATTATTATCAACTATCAAAAATTGATCCACTACCTATGAGTATGAGTTCAACATAAATATTTTTACCTACACCATGATAACATGACACAAACCAGCCTCAAATCACTATACCTTCATAGACCCATCCCTCACTAACATCACTACAAACCATAAAAAATCCATAAATCTCCTAGAATAATTTGTTATCAAAGTCTCTATCTGCACCTGGTGTATGAATTACCATATCAAGTATACCATATGTGTATCATCTCCTAGATAACCTAGATACTTACCCTAGATATCTCATACTAACATCACACAAATATTCTCATCTATTCACTGTCCCATCTCCTTTTCCCATTGTAGTTGTTATGCCGACCTCAGAGCATCATTTGAAAGCTCATGATCACCCCATCCCTTAGGGGTCTCATCCCATGTACACCATAGAGGAACCATATCTCCTTCCTATTCACACTCCAATAGAGGTTGTCTTAGTGTCATTTTTAAAAGAACCAAATACCATAATCAACATAAATAAAGGAATCAACATATCAAAAATAGGGAAAGTTGTAATAAGTAGCACAACTCACTAGACCTTACACTTACCCAACTCACCCAAGTCACATGTCATTGGAACTTATGGCCCCCATCTACCCATGTCAATTTCTGGTACCACACACACAATATACACATAGGATCACATACCTAGGATAGATGATTATAATTCCACCAAGAATATATATTGGAAAAAATTATATAAGTTGTTTCTGACACTTTAAATAGTTGAACCCCTTTTCATTTCTAGAACCTCTACCCTTCCTAGATTATCTGAGTGGAATGAAACAAAAAAAATTATGTAGGAAGTCACATTTTATCCTATTTTTTACACTTTAAAAAGATAAAATCTTCCTTTTTATTACAGGTTATAAAAAATCACAAGAAACATACATGTTCCATGTGATCCCAACATGACTAACATAATGCATGATTACTCCCTATTTCCTCTTAGATCCAAGAGTTCAAAACAAAAATCAATAATATCAAAAATTGTTTAATCCATCCCAAATAACTCAAATATGACCATAAAAACCATAATAACTATCATGAACCCCTCCCCCCAAAGGTACCCCTCATGGGTCAGAAATGATAAAAGGGAGATAATAGTGCGAGAAGCCCGCCTTAAATAAGATACATTTTTGTGGCAAGAATAAAGGGTATATCATGCACACAAATGGGAGGAATTACCCTATAAAAAGAACATATGAAAAAAAATATATAACATAAACCACCATAAAAATCCTATTTAAGATAAAAAAAATAACCTAAGTATATTCATGTAATGTCATACAGACTGAAATAACTACGAAAGAAACTAAAGGTACCAAAAGATGATCCTTAGCAGCAACCATGAAGCATAAACATCTCCTGAACAACCATGAGATAGTAAAGTCTATACCAATCTATAACCAACTCCTTAAGACCTAAAAAATAGTTTATATAAATATATTTTGAGCATAACATGTATACTCAATTATATACTCCTTTGAGACTCTCATAAAAATATAAATAAATCATAGTAAAGATTAGTAAACAACAAGTGAAACCAATTCATCACCTAAAAAGGTATACTATATTCCAAACCTCATCATATCTCTCTCACCAAGTATCACACAAAATACATCATATAATATAATATCAAAATAAGGTTCCCCACTACCACTTCCTGACTGGTTTTCCACTTTACTCTAACATAGCACGTCCTAATCCATCTCTCTTCAAAAGTAAGTCTTCTTGAAGAAAAATAGTCAACTATATCAAAACATTCATCTCATGCATCACATCATCTCATAAACCCATGACATATCTCCAAATAGAGGTTGAGTGGGTTTTGGGAGCAACCACAACCTGTATGTCTATTATTATAGCTTAATACATCATATCTAATATATGATATACCTAAAATAATCATTAGGATACTATATTCTGGGATATATGTGTTTGAAATAGCCATAATCCATTACAATACTCTATAAACATATATGGTAATGGTAGACACACCATGCATACCCGCATATTATACTACTTAATAAGAAAGTAGGGTAAGTGGAGGTTGTCACCCATATGTTCCTTACCAACCAAGATGATAGGGAAAACACCCTCCCAAAACCCATTAGGTATCAGTAACCCTACCCACAATGGTGGGGTATTGTATAAAATCACATAACATATAGGATATAATACAGATCACAAAAACTCTATGGGAATTAACCTAGTCTTAGGATCAACTAAATATGTCCTCACTTGGGCACACAACTACAACTTCTAAGGACTAGATACCCTCTAAGAACATAATCATTTAAGAATACTTTCATTAAATTAATTATTTCCTTTAAACATATATTATTTATGTTAATTTATTAATCATCCATTAATTAACATTATTCCTTTCACATAACATTATCAACCAACTAGAGCTCATACCATCTAGGAATAATACAATTGATTCCATGGTTCATCAAGATTTGTCATCATTTAACTTCCATTAATAACTAACCCAATGGGTTAAAAATTTATTTTTTATTAAAATTACATGGTTATATGTACCCTAGAAGTTCTCCTAATATACCATAAAAGAGATGAAGAACTAAGCACAATCAGTTACCTCAAGCAGTGGGGAACAGAATGTAGAAATAAGAAACCTAGACATCTTTCCTTTTTAACAAATTAATTATCAAGAAAGCATCTAGATTTAAGCACAAAAATGGAAATTCTAAGCTTGAACATATACCATCAAACCTAGTTCTATGCATGAAACCATCATGCATATCACAATGCATAACATCATGCATCCTTTTATCTCAGGCATCAACTTCTACTACAAACCTAGGCCTCCCCACCCATATCTCACCAAAAAATCATCCATCCCAGTCTCAAATCGCATCACATCTCAAGAATAAAATCCAAATCAATAACAAAAGGTATAAATAAAATAATAAATATTCAATATGGTATATAGGCCCTAAAAACAATGCATCCATCCTTTATAATAAAATAAGCTCTCATGTCCCCAAAAAATTATCTTTATCAAAAAACTAGTTCATTATCATATTGAATTAATTGATTCATTTACCATAGGTTACTACCACATATATCATATGTTATCATATATTAATATCTATAAGATATTTAAATATTCTTTTAAGTATAACTTCCAATTTCAACAAACTATAGAATAAAATTTTAATTAAACATGCATTTTTATTATTTCAACAATAATAATTACCAGATTCTCATTATTTATCCAATTACATTAATATAATTAATAAAAAATTAAATTAAGTATTCCTCAAGTATCATTTTTTCAACTGGTTTGATCTGCATTGGGATGGTTGGTTTTTTTCTGCATGTTGCTTTGGATCTAAAGGCTAGATGAGATACAGATGTTGCAGTGAGAATTGGTCAACATCTCTTTTCATTTGGAACGCGTGTCTATTTCTTGCAGATGGTGTTGAGTGGGTGACCTCAAAAGAGGTATGAGTGTGCTTACACCCATCATTCTGATTTTTTTTCCTCATTTGGACAGATGGGTACTCTGTTGGTTTTTTCACGGTGTTTTCTGTCAAGTTGTGCGCTGCATCAGGTTGACAGTGTAGTGATTTTCTCAATTGTATCATTGGGTGGGTGGTTCGCAAGAGAGATAGGTGTTTTGGAATCTATCTTCCAATTCTATTCTTACATTTCAGTGTGAGATGGAGGAGTGACTTTCCTTGAATGTGTTTCCAAAATGACACATTTCTTGGCAAGGGGGGTTATGCATCATATTAGACTGATTTCATTGTTGTAGGTTCAAACAGGGGGGAAGACTCTTGGCTTCTTCTTCTTTTGATGTTTGTTTTTTATTTGGTGTTTGGGTCCATGTATGGCCTTCGTGTCCTGTTGGTTTTTATGTTCTCGTTTGTTCCTTGTAATGGGTTCAACCTTTTCCCAGTCTTCAAAAGGAGATCTTTCTTCTGTGTTCAGTAAAAGGCGTTTTCCCCTCAACTATTTAACAAAAAAATAAGAATGGAATAAAAAATTTCATCTCTGATCACATATCTCTCAAGTAAACTGAATCCCCCCAAGGATGCCTCCCCAAAACCATGCTAAAAACATAAAAATAACTCCATAAGAAAAAAATATCAAAATTCATATAATATAAAGATATAAATTAATATAAACAAGATTGAATAGAAAATAAATCACAAGAGAAAAATGGGAAAATACCTTAGATCACCACGTATCGAACATGGGAAGTTAGGGGGTCAATCCCCTAAGAAATGGATTAAAAACACATTGTAAGATCCCCTCTGGTATCCTAGGGTTCAGGAGAGAATGGGGGATTCACGAAAAATACTATAGTATGATCAAATTTATTGGTACACTATCATATGCATATTCACGGTGTGAATGAATCATGTTTCAAGAATTTCCATAAAACATGTCACCTTAGTCCAATAAACCTGAATCAATTCACATTGTGAACTTCATGTTCATGTAATGAGTCTTGAGGGATGGATTCATCAAATAAAAACCTCATCAATTCATTTCATAAACCCAAAGTTCATGTCCTGAATTAGACCATGTGAATCTCCCCTTATTAGGTCATGTAAAACTTTTTCAGGTTGTGAACTGATCACTCAGGTTGTGAACTAGGATTCATAGTATAAACTCCTCCTAATTCCAAATTCCATATCTAAAACTCTACCATACCAACTATAGGTCTCCTCCAAGAACCATGGTATTTAGAACCATGAAAAAATATAGGATACAAGGATCTAGAACCTTACATCAGATACCTGTCAAACTATTCTCATCCTCAGGAATTTAAAACCAACCTAGAGAGAAGTGAATAAAAAAGGGGATCATTCGAATGAGAACTTCATGAGATACCTCTCAAGAGTCTCTACATCACACTAGAATAACTATTTTACTTATAGGAACAAGGTACAAAATAATAGAACATTAACAACCATCTCTCAAACACTCTACTAGGGAAGATACCTCTCAAATAAGAGACAGGAAAAAAATAAGGCATTGAAGAAGAGAAAACTATCTTATAAACCATATGAAGGTAAAAAACCACAAAATTTTGATACAAAAGAAGAGATAAACATAAACCAAGTTGTGATACTTAGTGTGTATCTATGACTCACATTCCCAAGTGGTTACCTCCATGTCATTGTGTCACAACAAGACATGAACAAAGGGAATATTAGGCCTGTGTCACACCTTATCCTAGTATTAATAGATCTCTATTGGCCTATCCTCAAAGGTCTAATCATTTTCAACATAAATATCACCCCCAATAGATGATGTGAAATTCTTAATTAAGATAATTATGAAGTTGTGTGACACATGGAAGACATCATGTATCTGAATCATATTTAGGGGGAAGTGTTATCTGATATTCCATGGCTCCAACATGATCCAGCAACTAAAAAGGACCAACAAACTATGGATAAAATTAACTCCCATGAACAAACCTTCACTACCCATGACAATGATTCACATTCAATAATACAAGGTCTCCAAAATCAATATCCATAGGTTTTTTCCTATGGTCGACTTAAGACTTCTGACAATCCTGCATTGCATCCATCCTCTTGGGAATCACCTAAACCATCTCTATTGTGATCTATTCTAGTTTTAGTCTTAGAATTACTAACTCTTAAAGACCATTCCATCATAACAAAGAATGAAAATGTTTTCCATACAAAGATTCAAATGATTTCATACTAATTATGGAGTGGAAACTATTAAGATAAGAAAACTTGACCAGTGACAGGTTCCTTAACAATGAAACTCCAAAATTCAAGACACAAACATGAAATATATCCTCAAGAATCTGGATAGTGTACTATTTCTGACCATCCATCTATAGATGAAAAGTAGTGCTATAGAATAATTTAGATCCAAAATAATATTTGATACCTCTCTATAATCTGGAGGTAAAATGAAGATCATGATCAGAGATAATCATTCATAGGGATCCAAGGAGCCTCACCACCACCTCTAGGTACTGCCTCAACAAAACCTCAACTGATCTCAAATACTTGATCACTAATAAGTGATTTATTTTTTTCAAATGGTCCACTATCACACATATAGAATTATATCTTCCCTCATCTCAATGTAAACTGGTAACAAAGTCCATCAAGATTTCCTCCCACTTCAACTAAGGAATATCTATTAGCTGGAGAAAACCATCAGGAACACAGTGTTTCACCTTTATCTTCGAGAAAACTAAACATCAAGACACAAACTCTGCAACAGAATTATTTAAACCAAACTATAAAAACTATCCTCTCAAATTATTGTACATATTTTTCAAACTAGGATGTATTTCCAAGGGTGAGCTATGGAAATTAGGTAGAAACACCTTTCACATCACTGAAGGAACAAAATTTCTCCCTTAAAACAACACCCGGTGTTGTACATCCTCAGACCAACCACTAGGGGCATCCTCATAGATAATTTGGTCTCTCCAGACCTCCACTTAAGAATCCCCTAGCAGGGACTCCTCCACTTGAAGCACTAAAGACAACTATAGCATAATTAAAATTTTAAACCTCTAACACTAACCTCATCCATATCATGATGCATCTCTGATAGTTCTTCCATCACTCTCCAAGAATCTCCAGGTTTATGTACAGAAACACTACATGACTTCTTATTCAGTGCATTAGCTACAACATTACCCTTTCCAAGTGTATAGAAAATATCAAAGTTATAATCCTATAAGAATTCCATCCACTATCATTGTCATATGTTTAGTTAATGTTTTGAGATGGCATACCACAGGCTCCTTTCATTAGTGAAAACAAAAAAACACTTGTCGATGAGGTAATGTCACCATAATTTCAAGGAAAATACAATTCTTACAACTCAAGAAAATGGTTGGTATAGTTACACCCATGTGGATGTAACTACCAAGAACTATAATAAACAACTTATCTATATAGTATCAATACACTACCCAATCCAAGATTCAAAGCATCACCAAAAATATCAAACTTTAACTCCCTATTCTGTAAAATGAAGGACTAGAACAAAAACTAACATCTCCTTAAGATAATCAAAATATACATGACACTATTCAGTACACAAAAATTATTGATATTTTTTGTTCAATTATATCATAGGATTCACAACCAAATATAAATAGATTATGAATCTCCTATAATATCCTGTAAGATCAAGGAAACTCTGTACTTCTCCAACAGTATTGGGGGATGCCTAAGATGACACTTCATTGAAATTTGAAGGATACATGTCTACTCCATTTTGGGACATGATATTACGCAATAAATTAACCTCATGATCCTATAAATTACACTTTGATATATTCTTGAATAGCTTTTGACTTGAAGAAATCCAAAAATGGAATGAAAATGTTCTACTTTCTCCACCTCAGTCATGAAGTATACAAGGATATCATCAACTAAAACCACCATGAACCAATCCAAGAACTATCAGAACATTACATTCATAAACCCCATGAACATGGGTAGAGTTTTCATCACACTAAATAGTATCACAATAAACTCATAATGCTCATAATGACATTGAAAAGTGGTCTTTGTTAAATCCTGATCATTCACCCATATATGATGATATCCTGATCGTAGATCAATCTTCAAGAAAAAACTAGATCATTTCATCTGATCAAATAATTCAACAATCCATGGAAGAGGATAGAATTTCTTCACTTTCACCTAGTTAAAGAGACTATAATTTATATATAGATGTAGACTTCCATTATCTTTCTTTATTAATAGAACTAGTTCACCACATGGTAACATAATAGACTAAACAAAACCTCACTACAAAAGGTCATTAGTCTATATTTTTATCTCTTTAAAATTTGATGGAATTATCTTATATGAAGTCATCAATATTGAAGAAGTTCCTACATGTAGCTTTATTACAAAATCAATATCCTATCAAGGGGTAATTCCACAACCTCCTCAATATAAATATCTGGGTACTCTTCTATAACCCTAGGAAACACCATCAGCTAAATGTCAAATGAACTCAACATCATCTTAACCATCAAAGAAGACAAGGAAGGAACATACCTATGACCCAAATGATGGTATCACTCACCAATGAACATGGAAAACTTTCTGTTAGCATCATAAAACAAAATCTACCTCTTGAAGTAATCCAAAATATCCTACATCGAATAAAGTCATTCCATGTTGAGGATAATGTCATATGGTTGTATCTATAAACATAAGAAGTATCCCCAAGAGTATTACTACCCTAGCACTAGATCATAGTCACTACAAAATTCGTATGAATCATATTAACCACAAACTTTCATAGTCAACACCAAGGGAAATAGAATCCTCTTCACCCGATATACCAAATCATGACTAGGGTGAGTGATATAAAGGAGTGTGTAGATCCTGGATCCAACTAAGCATGCACCCAAGTACAAAATAAGAAACAGTTTCCTCAAATGATTCATGGATCACCTACCACTGGAAACTCTAGAGAAACTAGATAATAATGACCTACCCCATGGCCTCTCTAACCCTAATGGTGACTATCTCCATGGCCTTACTCTTCTCTTTGAGGTCAAGGTGAATCAAGGGGCTATCCTATGACCCCCCCTATCTCACCTCTTCTAATTCAAAGTTAAATCATCCTACTGTTATTTAATTATCTCAAACATCCATAATGGAGGAACCTGAAGAGGAAAAACTATTGTATGTTGTTTTCTTATAAATTTTGATCACTCTTGTAATTGATGATTTCTACCTCCACAAGATAAATATGTGTCTGATCCCTTGATAGTGTCCTAAGATCCACCACCCCAAATAAACATTATGATGAGGGTTGGTGACTACCCTCATTTGTCTAAAATCTATTCTTTATTGAAAAATTGGAACCCAAAACCAAATATCTATTACATGGAGAATCCTGATGACTCCCCTCTTATGACAATATAGTCCTAGTTAGCATCCTCTAAATAACCTTTGTTATCGCGAATACATTGATATATGTCAAAATAATAATTAGGGTGACCTGTAGTTGTATCTATTGACACAAATCCTCCTCAAAATGCCTTTCCCTATCCTCCTCATATATAAATAGGTCTAAAACATATCTAAGAAGGGTCCTAAAATGGATCAAAAACTCCCACATGCTAGAGCTCCCCTGTTGAAGGGTATCCAACTCCTGGATATTGAACACCTTCATGTTCAAAGAAATAAAATCTGATTGTAACTAGTCATATAACTTCTCCCATGAGACTATCAACTCCAAATGATCCCTAAGGAATAAAAACCACCATTATATATCGACTCCCTGAAACATCATCACTACCAATGAAACGTAGTAATCCTTTTGAGCACAAATCAAACTGAAAGATCTCTCCACCTCCTCAAACTAGTCCTTTTTCATTGAGTTTGAAATGGTTCCCTCATCATTTTAAAAAATCTAGTACTGAAACTCTTATAGTTTCATCCTCTAAGTGTTTTCATCATTGACCTAGATCTTACGATGATCTATTGGAACATCCTATTGAACATCCTCAATATAAACCTTATGGGGATGTTGACCTAAAGATATACTTATAGAGGAACAAATTTTTAGGGACTTATAAACGTAAAATATGGAATATTTAATATTGATTAATTATTTATTTAAGGTTCAATTGAATCCCAATGTTTTCCTATTTAAAAATATATATGAAAAGAAGAATTATGCATGATCCTTTACTTGGTCACTACCCTGAAACCAGTATCACTACCTTTAATAGGCTCAGTAAACTAAAATGTCCATGAAATGGGCCACAGGTGGCCTAAATACTTGTTTTATAGATGATCTCCCTTTATTACATGACATACTAAACTCGTATGACATTATTTCCCTACAAAATCATGTTGTAATTAACTGTTATTGCCTATAAAATATATCCAATCCCTCAACCTAAACCTTTAATACCACTTTTTTATGACCCTTCCCACCAAAGTTACCCTTCCTAGGCTGGAAACGAGAGAAGTAAGATAGTGATGCTTGAATTCTACCTCCAATAGGACATAGGTTGACAACAAGCATCGAGGGTATATCGTACACACAAATGGAAGGCATTACCCTCTAAGAAGAATGTGAAGAAAATAGATAAGATAAAACCACCATAAAACTCATGTTCAAGATAAAATAAAATATCCAAAGTACATGCTTCTAATTTCATACAGACTGAAATAACTGTAAAAGAAACTATAAGTACCAAAACACAATCCTCGAAAACAACCACAAATCCCAAGCATCTTCTGAACAACCATGATATATTAATGTCAATCATGATATCCTAATATCATATACATACATGAAAAATATATATATAAACATAGGTTGGGAATAACAAGTTTAATCAGTGTGATCCTCCCTAGTGCCTCTTATACAAAATATAGATAAAGCATACTAAAGCTCAGTGAATAATAATTGAAACAAAATTATCACTTAAACAGGTGTGCTAATTTCCAAACTTCACTATGGATCTCTCACCAAATATCACATGTAATAAATCATATAATATAATATCAAAATATGGTTCTCTTTTACTACTTCCCCATCGGTTTTTCACTCTTCCCCAATGTCACACATCCTGAGTTATATCTCTCTAAAATAAAATCATCCCAAATACTTATGGGAAACTGTATCATAACATGCATATCATGCATCATATGATATCATCATCTAATGAAACATCTATAGATAATAACCGAGTAGGTTTCTAGATCCATAATATCCTATATGTCAAGTATTATACCTTAATCCATAACAACCCATACATGACATACCTATAAAAATCATTAGGATAATATATCCGGAGATAAATGTGTGTACAAAAATCACAATCCATTACAACCCTCTACACACATGTATTCATACCAGTACATAATACTACTAGGATATTAGAGTGGGAAAAGAGGTGGCAGTCATCCATTCACTCCATTCCAACCAGGATGTTGGGGAAAACACCCTCCCAGAGTCCATTGGGTGTCAGTATCCCTATCAAAAAAATTGGGGTGGTTAATAATATCATATAAAATATAGGATATAATATAGCTTACAACCAAATTATGGGAATTAACCTAGTATTAGGCTCAACTATAGCTATTTTCACTTAGACATCCATCTTCCAATGCTACAGACTAGATATCCTATAATCACACAATCAATTAAAAATACTTTCATCCATTTAATTGTTTCCTTTAAAAATTTATTATTTATATTAATTAATTAATCATCAATTATTTAACATTATTACATTCACTTAACATTATCAATTGACTAAAGTTCATTCCCTCCAAGCATAATCCAATTTATTCCACGATTCCTCGAGAGTTATCACCATTTACATTCCATTAAGAAGAAACCCCATGGGTTAAAAAAATTATAATTTATTAACATTTCATGATTCTAAGTACCTTATAACTCGTCCTAATATACCATAAAATAAATTCATAACCAATCACAACTAGATACCTTAAGAAGTGGGGTAAGGAATGTAGAAAAAAGTAAACCAACCATCCATACATTTTAGTAGATTAATTATTAATCAAGCATATATCTTGTAATAAAAAAATAGAAAATCACAACTTCAACATAACCCATCAAAACTCATTCCATCCCCAACACCATCATGCATATCACCATTTATCCCACTATATTAAGCATCAATTGTTTCTAAAAACCAGGGCCTCCCCACCCATATCTCACCAAACCATCTGTTATCATAGGATTATATCATATCGCATTATTAGGATCACATATAGAGTAATCACATAAGTAATAATGAAAAAAATATTCAATATGGTATCCAGGCCCTAAAAACGGATCATTTATCCTTCACAAGAAAACATGATTTCTAATCTCTAAAAATTTATCTTTATCAAACAATTGGTTCATTACCATCTTGGATTAATTGATTCATTTAATGCATGTTACAACCATAGGTGGACTAAGGCATCATCTATCAATAACTATAATATATTTAAACATGATTTCTTTCATAACTTCTAGTTTGAAAAAACTAAGGAATATCATTTTAATTAAACATGCCTTTTTATTATTTCAATAAAAATAATTACTAGTGTCTTGTTCTTTATCCAATTCAATTAACATAAATAATAAAAAATTCAATTAAACATGCCTCAATAATTATTTGATTTCCATAAAAACATAAAAGAAATGGTTTTATATAAACATGAATATTAACTTCTTTAGCCAAAAATATTATCATTTTTAAATTATTTTCATTATTTTCATTATATCAAACATGTTATACCAAAACATATTCAAATATGATAACCATTTAATAAATATAGATATAAAAATATCTAGTAAATTAAGTTTCAAACCATTATCACAATGAAAAAACATGTGATCACTAACAACTAAAGCCAATTTTTTCATTAATCCAGTTTCATATTTATTGAAGTTAATTAAACTATTATCCAAGGAGATAAAGAAAGAAAAATTTATGATTTCAAATTAAAATAAGGAGAAGTAATAAATACCCTACCTCAAGGATTTAAACATTCTTAAAATAGGAAAATAACTACAAGGTGAATCTATGATCACCTATCTCACAAGGAAACAACATCCCACTAAGAATTACATGACAAAACCATGCCAAAAAATATTAAAATACCTCTATATGAACAAATGGTATCAACCTACATAGCATGGAAATATTTAACGGATGATAATTGAGATAAAACAAATAAGAACTCACAAGATAAAGATATAAAATCACTTTGGATCACCATAGATCAAAAACGGGAATCTGAGGATCAATCCCCATCAAAATGGATTCAAAATACCTTAGAAGATCTCGTATGGTCTCCTAGGGTGTGGGAGAGATTAAGATTTTTGGTAAAAATCCAAGGGTATGATCTAATTTATAGAAAAAAATCCATATATATATATTCACAGCATGAATGGATCATTCACATCATGAATGGACCAGGTTTAAGATTAGTGGAAAAATGCATTTCCTAGATCTAATAAACCTGGATTGATTCATGTCATTAACTTTATGTTCATGTTGTGAGTTTTTTGGGATATATTCATCGAATATAAACTTCATTTATTCATAATGTAAACCCATAGTTCATGTCCTAAATCACACCCTATGAACCATCCATTCTTAGGTTATGAGTAACTTACTTATTCCATAAACTACTCACTCACATCATGAACTATGATTCAAAATTTGAACTCCTCCTACTTCTAGATTCTAGCTCTAAAAAACTATTGAACTTTATCTAGTCCTCCTCCAAGCACCATGGGATTTAGAACCATGGAAAGGGATGAGATAAAAGGATATGTTCCCTTATAACAAGAATCTCATTTTACCTGGTAACTTAGAATTCATCACATGTAGGTGTTGGATAGACCCACAACATGACATCCATCCCAAGTTTTGGAACTTCCTTAAACCAAAATACATTCCTAGACTAGAGTTTTACCAAAACCCAAATAACAAAACCACTTTTTAATAACCTAAATTTAATATAACTCATTGAAACCACATTGGTACCACTTTTATTAGGTACTACCTTATAAAACCCAATCTCTGATACCAATTTATAACTTCCTTATATTGGGTCACTCCATAGTAACTAGACCACAGTTTCACTAGTCATTAGGCATTCCTCCACTTACACCTAAGTTTTATAACTAGAAACAAGGTTTTATAGGGTGATAGTGGGGAGAATATACCCAATAGTGATAAATAATATTAATAACAAGATAGAAGAAGCAATTTTAAACAAACAACAACACATACTAAATGTAAACTTATGATGATCCAAATAATATCAGTAATCCCATACTAGTCATATAAAATAAGAAAGATTTTCCATAGGATAATATATATATATATATAATAAGAAAAAATAACTGAAATCTCAGCACTAAGGAACCACTTGTCCCATCTAAAAAATATTGAATCTTTCTCATTCACCATCTGCATATAATTTTCAACTATGTTCTAGTCATTGAAGCTTTTACCTTACCTACACTAGGAACCATGAATTTTGCACATGTATTAGAGGGCCCATGGAGGGTGTGAGTATGAACTCAATAGTCCACCAATAATGGTTCCCCTAACATACATCTATACATAAACTAGTGTATGAAAAAATTCCATAAACTATAATCAAACATAATTCATAACCCACTCCAATCAGGTTTAACTAGACCTAAATGAGTATTTACCTACCTTGACCAGTGCCAAAGTAAAATGATACATCCATAGTCTATCATATCAAAAGATCACGCAGTCTTCCAACCCAATCTATACAACATGGAATCACATGACAGCATAAACACATGACCATTCTGATTTATTATGATAACCCAAATGCATTTCCATAAACCATATAAAAATTCCCATGAAATTCCACATTCATTTACCAATTAGTGCTATCAACTACCACCAACTGTGGAATTCTATATTGATAAACTCCTCCATATCAAGGGTTAACACCATCACCTATTCTACCTAATCTATAGAGTCCTACACTTATTATGAGTGGTCAACACCACCTCATAGGTCCTATCATATATACATATGACCCTAATAGACCCATCAACCTCCCATGGTGAGAATCATCACCAATAACGTATTCCACACCATCATTGAACCAATGTTTCCACCTTCAAACAATGTCTCCCACCCACAGTAATGGTCAACACCATCTACGTCATCTCTATGAACAACATAACCCCATATTCAGTGATCAAAATCACTTATAACTATATGGGAATCTCCCAACACATTCATACAAAACCAAATAAATCATTGAATCATAATAACAACATCCATAATTGAAATCATCATTACCAATAAACCAAGGAACCACATATCATTAAATCCACACCATAACAGACCTAAACTAATATTTTCACAAAAGATTATACCCTCAATAACTCTTAGAAATAATAAAAACTCTAATAGATTTTATTCTCAGTATCACCCAGACCACCCCACTCATGCTCATTTACTATGAATTTTATAATACATTTATAACTTAGAAATAATCTAGTCACCACCTACCTATAGATTCTAGGGATCCACTAATTAAGAATCACCTATAAGTTTGGATTTTGTCATAATATTTACAAAAATATTAAAAAACCCCTTTAAATTACGGTTTTTTAGTGAAGGGTGGAGAAATAGAAAGAAATATGAACATTAGTCTCATACAGACAATTAGTCTTACCCAAAGCTCCCTCTTTCTTCAGACAGAATGAGATTTTAAAAACCAAGGAGATCTCACTTGGATAATAAGAGAGGAACTAGAAGGGTGTTTAGATGATTTTATTTTATATACAGGGAAAAAATGTCCCTGATTTCCCTTAAATAAGTTCTTAAACCCTTATTTAATATTTTGGAAAAATATGTAAACATTTTCCATTATAGCCAAAATTTGAAAAAAAAACTAGAATAAATCATACTCACTTTATAGTGTGTCATCAAATGATTCATAATCACTTCTTATTGTGTCATATAAGGACTCATATTCACTTCATATCATTTCATTCAATGACTCATAATCACTTTATTGTGTGTCATAAAATGAAACAAGCTCATTTCATAGTGTTTCATTCCAAAAATAGCCATTTTGATATTCTCTAATAATCTATACACACTTCATATGAAGTCATTAAAATACACATACTCACTTCATATTTTTTCATCGAATGAATCATACTCACATCATAGAGTGACATTCTAGGCTTATTTATTTATTAAAAAAACTACTACAACTCCCAAACCCCCACCCCCCACAAAAAATCTCCAAAAAATCTTATTTAGGCCTTCCAAACCACTCTAAACCTTTAAATAAATGAAAATTCCTAGTAATGCATAAGAAACCAAATTTTTTTAAAAAATAAACCCTTGAACCTAGGACAACCACCAAGGATTGTTCCTTGTACTATAATAATATTTTCAATTCCTCTATAGGGTCCAAGGTCAGATGATTGATCCAAGACCCAACTCAAATCAAAATTCCAAATACCCAGGAGCTTACAAAAACATTACAAGCTACTCCAAAAGTGTTTTTAAGTATATCCAAAAATAACTTTGGATATATTTTCACAAGTTTTTAGCTTTGATGTAACACATAGTGAAAATTAATGATAACTTATCTAAAATAATTTTTTAATGATATTCATGTAATGTATTAATTTTTTCCATCAAAATCTTGGAAATATATCTAGTAATATTTTTTGAGTCAGACGCTGAGATGGAGTGAGATTTGGAGGCCCAATGAACCCAAAATTGATATTCCAAAAATATTAAATATATTTATATAACGCAGACATAGTTTCCCTAGAAAAGTGGAATAAATCATAAAAAGTGTCTCAAATTGGAAATCTAAGTCCACATTTGAGTTCATATTGTGGGTCTTACCCTAGGCATGACATAATCATTTTTGACTTCAAGTTTATTTGAAAAAAAATTGCAGGCATAAATAATAAATTTATTTATTTATTTATTTTATTTTATTGGTGTAAAGGCATAATTAAAACCCTATATAAACTCGTTTATAACCAAATTTCATGTTTGGTCTCATAAAATTGGAATTTTAGAGAGGATCTGGTGGGGTATCTTCTATGTATGATCATCGACGGATCATGATTTGGTGATTAGTGCACCAATGGAACCTATAGATCTCATCAATGACAATATCCCAGAACTATTATTCATCAATGATAGATCCAATATTGAGGTAGTGAATTTATTTTTATATGTATTTATATCCATTTTCTTATCCAATGATTAACTTTAATCAATCAACAAAAATATTTATTTACAGATCGATCGTATTACTGGTATGGGATTATTCTCTTGGAATTTGGGGATTTTTATAGTAGTTTAATTTATATTTCTTCATTCATCATTCTAATAGAAATGAATCGAGGACAACAAAAACATTATACAAGATTCATTTCTCATGTTTTTTTATGAATTTCTTCCCCCATTCTTTTTTCATTCATCACCGAAATTATTTTTGACTAGTGGTTTGAAAAATACCTGGTAATCAATTGTTGCACACCCATTTCTTGGAACAATAGATTTATACCAAAGATTTAGGCTTTTGGTGATGATGGGATGAATCTGTGATTGTGGTGAAAATAAATCCATGCCATATCATATTTCTTCATGAAGGATTTGATGTGTGGCATCGGGATAGCATGATCGAGTGGTTTCTTTTGCGAATCGGGTGTCTGGATTCAGGCGACCAGAGACAGGAAGGCTTGGTCAAACCATATCCATGATTTTTAGTGAGGATTTTGGTTTCATAGGAGGCCAGGGGTGTAGGAAAATATGTGTAAAATAGATCCATGAATTTTGGAAAATCTTGATATACATGGAGTGTAATATGGAGATACATATTGTGCGGGGCCATGGCTGTGGTGCTAGAGTTACTACATATAAGAAAATATCATACGCCATGTTACACAACCTAATGGCTCAATATGTACTCAAGGAGGTACATAGGAATGGACATGTCCATATATATGACACGACCATAATAAATTGTTTGAGTAGCATACTTGGACATGTCCTGGTACCCAGAAATAGTTTGGAACATGGGCATGACTAGGTTTACATGATCACAAGAATAGATATAAAGGAAAGGACAAGGGTAGTTCTAGGGCTAGTGGTATACACAATATAACCTATTTAAATGATGTATACTTTTTTATATAAGGATTAGAGCCTTTAGTCTCTTTAGAATGGATCATTTTCCTTAGGGAATGTTCCCTCGATCCTCTAACATGAGGGTATAGTGTGGCATTATGTCTTAATCACAAGATTGTGATCCCATCTATGGGACTCATTTTAGATGTAGTTTTGGTATCCCCATGTGAGGTTTGGAGTGGTATCCTATATTGTCTTCTACCTTAGGTTGGGTTCCTAGTATCAGCATAACCAGCCCTATACAGGTGTTGATCCCCTACTTAGAAAGTTATTCTATATTATGTTAGTTGGTATTACCCTATGGCCATGGGTGTTATCCCCATATATGTATCAATATATTCATACTTCTATCCCATATCATTCTTATGGTGAGACTTGAAGAAAACAATATCTCAGATGGACATCATCAGTTTTATCAGACTCACATAGTGAGTTCTCTTGGGTGAGTGTTGCTACAAACTCTCAAGAAAAATACTAGGCTAGAAATGTGGTTGTGACATTACCTTGAGACTGAGTGTCTACTATGAGTATATCAAGATGTTATTATTATATGTATCATACTCTGTTGACATTCCATTGTGATGATCGAATAGTTATCTTGAAGCTTTATGCTTATTGATTTATGGGTGACTTACAGGGTATTGTTATACTCAAACATACATGGTCTCTTCCAACACATGTCATGTCTTATGTATATTATGGATTGTTTGACTGGGTTCTTGGTGTTCTAGGAGAATATGAGGCTTAGATTTTGGGATATATAGATTGCGGTATGTATTGTGAGTCAAATTTGACTATAGTCCTATCTTTCTAGTAGGTTATGCTTCTTTATAATTTTTGTTGGGATTTTATTTGGACCTTTTAGGCCTACCATATTTATTACCATTAACTATTGTGGTATTTATATGTATTCATGCATTCGTATTAGTTGTTTTTCATTTCATAATTGTATAGGTTTGGAAGTGTGTGTGTGTGTGTGGGTACCTTAGTCTAAGGCCTCCCATGTGAGTGTTATACCTACTTTATGTCATTCTCTATACCCTAGCCTATTGGAGGTAGGCTTAGAGTAGTCACACTTGGATTATAGATGGAAAAGTGGGACTTGGTGAGTTAGATTATGATAGAGTGATATAAAAGGTGGTTTGTCTTAGGACCAGAGTTCGGAGTTTATTTTTTTTTTAGTAGTGAGTTTGTTTTGGGTTTTATAGAAACAATGACAATTTTTTCGAGTTTGGATCTCAGTACAGGGTGTATAGTATTGGTATAGAAGCTGATTTATTCATACACAAGGACTCTGATAACCTTCTTATTAACTCAGTACATGTAGTCGCTAGTTAAAAAGAAAAATAATTGGTACATGTATCATATAGGAATGGGTTGTGGTTTCCATGTCCTTCTTGATTCATCTCTCTATATATGCTCATTAACCATGGTACATCTTGTTTATTTTAGGATGCCTCCTTAATGATTTTATATTAATATTTAGTATCATGATCATGAGGATTATCCCCTTAGTGATAAGTCTTAAATATGGGGATCTATTTAAGAGATGATACCTCTAAATGGTGCACCAATCTTACAACCACTTGTAGAGAAGCAGATGGTACCATTATTATTGGAATATGAGGTGTAGAGGATAAGTGAACTTTATGAGTTTTAGAGGCATATTCCCCTTAGATTTTGGGGTGATCCAGACCCCCAATAATCTAAGGACTGGATTGAGTTAGTGATATGATTTTTTCATCACACTAGGAAACCTGCAGACCAGATAGTGGTCCTAGAAGTGAGTCTTATCCATGGATATGTAGGATGGTTATGGGGATTAGTGACTCAGATATATGATGAAGTGACTCTATACTAGATAAATTTTGAGTTCCTTTTTAGAGAGTATATTTTTTCAGGTATTTTATAGGCTATGAGGATTTAGGAGTAGGAAAGTATACAGGATGACGGACATGACATAAGAGTAGAGAGATTAGCTAGAGGTGGAATATAATTTGACTTATTTCCACCAACCCTAAGTGGTCCCCTCTAGGATTAGGGAGCTAGTGGTCAACAGTAAAGATAGATGAAGGTGGTTGAGGCTTACAACCCATAGGATCCAGGGATGATACGAGGTATGATCTATATCTTTTCTACCTTAGATACAGTACTGATATACATAGTTTTGAGTCAATCCTTTATTTCCAATTATCAGGTATGAGGCTTAAAGATTCAATTTGATCCCTTAGATCAACCCTTATGCTTATATACTCTTACTAGAGTTAAATCAGTTATCATACACTTCTTCTAGTATTGTAATATTACTCTTGGAGGAGAGAGTTTCATGTGGGATCACTTCATAACAGTGATGAGAACTTAAGATTTCATTTTAGGAATGGACTACCTATCCATAGTTCATACCCAAATTGATTTCTTTAAGATAAAAATTTCGTGTGTCTATAGTAATGGGTTGAGGTTTTTCTTTGTGGGTGAAAATAATCCCAAGAAAAGTATGAAGGACTCATGTGTAGAAGGGTGTAGCTGATTACTCACCAGTTGGATAGGATGAATCTTGGAGTAGTGGATGTTATGGGGTATTAGTTTCTTATAATGGTTTAGGAGTATGAGAATGTATTTCTTGAGGAGGTATCAGGTTTACTACCCCACTGAGAGATATATTTCTACATTTAATTGCACCTAGTGATGTCCCTGATATTTGCATCAGCATATCAGATAGCTCTCGCATAGCTTCTCAAACTGATGATTCAGATAGAGGACTTATAGAGGAAGGGATTTTCTAGACCCAGTGTGTCACCCTAGGTAGCCTGAGTATTGTTCACCAAAAAGGTGTATGGTAGATTGAGGTTTTTTATGGATTATCATCACCTGAACCACCAAGAATCTATAAACTATTTGACTAGTTGATAGGGGAGTGGTGGTTCTCAAAGATTGACCTCAGATCAGTCTATCACCAGATTCAAGTATGGGATGATTATATACCAAATATAGAATTATTATGTCGCTATAGTCACTATGAGTACTTGTTGATTCCCTTCAACATGATGAACGCCCTAGTAGTGTCCATAGGACTCATGAACTAGATCTTTCATCCTCTCTTGGACCAGTTTGGGATGGTCTTCATTGATGATTTTTGAGTGTTCTCAACATCTGAGGATGAGTATGAGATTTACTTAAGGGTAGTTCTAGAAATGATCTATGGGATATATCTATATGGGAAGCTCTCTGAGTCTCAGTTATAGATTTAAGAGATCCAATTTCTGGGATACATCATCTCAGCAGATTTTGTAGTAGTGGAACCAACAAAGGTCCTGGGGGTGTTATCTTTATATCCACCCAATATTGTGATGTAGGTATGGAGCTTACTTGAATTGGTAGGATACTATCAAAGATTCATGATCAATTTATCTAGAGTATCATATCCCTTGACTACTTTGACTTTGAAGGGGTAGCCTTTTATGTAGATGGAGAGGTTCTAGCATGATTTTTAGGAGTTGATTAAGAGATTGAAGAGCACCCTTGTATTTATATTTCTATATGAGGGTGTTGATTATGTAGTGTTTTTTGATACCATAGGGACTAGACTTGGTTGTGTTCTGATGTGGAGGTAGGTAGTGATAGCATATGGCTCACGTCAATTGAGACCACATAAGAAGAATAATGTGACACATGATATTGATTTGGAAGTGGTAGTCTTCACACTGAATGTGTGGAGAAACTGCCTTATGGGTGATCAGTTTATAATATATTCTGACCATGAGAGTCTCAGGTACATCTTCTCTTAGAAGGATCTTAACTTGAAATAGAGGCAGTGGATATATTTCCTCTAGGATTATGACTTCAAGATAGTCTATACTCCTAGGAAGGGGAATGTGGTGGTAGATTCTCTTAGTATGATATGATGTTCTTATTTATTAGTTGAGGTGTTTTAGTAGTTAGCCTCATTTCAATTGTCCTTTTTAGATGAGGATAGTTTGGCTTATCTTTAGTCAATGGTTGTTACCCTGCTAATTCTATAGTGTGTCAGGGAGACTCAGTATAGAGATACCAACTATGAGACCTTATGTGTTCGGATATCCACTAGACGTTCTCTTGATGGATTTTATGAAGGTAGGAAAAATTTCACCCTTTTCAGTGGAAGGATGATGATACTAGTGATTTTTCATGAGGAGGTGATGAGGGAGTTTCATACATCCCCATTGGTGGTACATCCGGGTGTGTAAAAGATGTACTAGGACCTTTGGTATCAGTTTTGGTGGCCATGAATAAAGAAGTATAGAGCATAGTTTGTTTCTCGATGCCTAACTTTTCAGCAGGTAAAGGCCAAGAACAAAGTTCTAGTGGGTTTGGCTCAAACCCTTGAGGTGACAGTGTGTAAGAGGTGTGGTATATCTATGGACTTTGTGATGGGTATTCCATGAACATCTAGAGGACATTATTCCATCTGGGTGATCATAGACTGACTCAGCAAGTTATCCCACTTTCTAGCTATTTGACAGTAGAGTTCAGTTGAGTGCTGGGGACACCTTTATGTGCAGGACATAGTCCATCTCCACAGAGTTCCCTTAATGATCATTTCAAACCATCATTCTTTATTCGCATTGTGATTATATAGAGAATTTAAAGATTACTTTGGGACTTAGTTTCATCTGAGCATGTGTTTTTACCCCTATATTGATGGCTATACTGAGTAGATTATTCAAGTCCTGGAGAAAATTTTATGGGATTTCATGTTAGACTCTTTCTAAAATTGGGAGGATCGTCTACCCATGGTGGAGTTTTTATACAATAATATCCACCATTTAACCTTTAGTATGGCACCATTATAGAACTTATATGGGTGATCCTATAGGTCACCACTTTGTTATAATGATCTAGGGGAGTCAAAACTTATGGGCCCAAAGTTGGTGAGGGCTACGATATTGAATGTTCATATTATCTAGGAGTGGATAAAGAATGCACGGATCCATCATAATTCATATACAAACCAATGAAGGAGGCCTTTAGAGTTTGAGTAGGGAGACCATTTGTCCCTAAAGGAGTCACCTCAACATGGATTGAGGATATTTTTTCAAGGATAAAATCTATCTCCAATATTCATTGTCCCTTTCCATATACTACATAGACTTGGTGAGGTGGTGTACCGCTTAGCTCTACCACTGTAGTTAGACTGGGTACACGACGTCTTCCATGTGTCGTAGCTGAGGAGGTACGTGCATGACTCGTTACATTTTATTGAATGGGAAAATATAGAAAATAAGGATGGATATACCTTTTTAAAGTACCTGATATAGATCAAGGATTTTCATGAGAGGATACTTTGTGAGTGAGTGATTCGTTGGGTGTGTGTCTGGCGGTAGCATGGGAATTTTCAGCAGAGCATTTCAAAGCGATAGACTCAAATGTGAACTTAGTACCCATATCTTTTTTAATAGTATTTTTCTCTTTTTGGGGATAAAAATACCTAATATGGGGAGAATTTAATGACTTTATTCATGTAAATATTTGAAATATATCTAGTATTATTTTCAGATCCAAGCACTGAGACGGCGTGAGATTCTGAGACCCGTTGATCCCAGAATTAATATTATAAAAATATTAAATGTATTAATATCATATGAAAAAATTTCACCTAGAAAAGTGTAATAACTCTTAAATAGACTCTCATATTTAAATTAGAGGTTGATGTTGAATTTATCACATGGTTTTTACCCTAGGTTCAGTATAATCTTTATCGATATTGGGTGTATGTGAAAAAAAATTCATGGGTGAAAATAATAAATAAATAAATTCATTTATTTATTTTATTTTTATGACATAGTGAACTAATTAAAAACCTATATAAACCCGATTATAACCAAATTTTTGTGTTGGGATCATAAACATGTAATTTGAGAGAGGATCTGGTGGAGGAGCTTCCATGATTGATCATCAACAAATCATGCCTTGGCGATCAGTGTTCCAATAGAACCTGTGGATATCATCAACAACAACATTGTAGAACCATTATTCATCAACAATCAATCCATGATTGAGGTAGGATGTTTATTTTTATGTGTATTTATCCTCATTTTATTATCCTATGATGAACAAAAATAAATCAACTAATGGATTGATTTGAGGATCAATCATATTGTGGGTTCAAGATTATTTTCTAGGAATTTGGGGATTTATCTTATGGTTTAATTTATATCACTACATTCTTCATTCTATCAGAAACTAATTGAGGCCAACATGGAAATTGGATGAGTTCTATTCCACATGTATGTGTTTGTTCATTTCTTCCCCTATTCTTTTTGTGTTCATCGCTAGTGTTCATTTTGGTCGGTGGTTCGAAAAATACCCTGTAATCAATCATTGCACACTCATTTCATGGAAAAATGGATTTATACCACATATCTATATTTGTAGTGATGATGGGATTGAGTTTTTATGGTGTTAATGATGTATCTAGACCATACTAGAGTTCATCATGTGGTATTGACATGTGGCATTGGGATGGCATGGTCGAGTGGTTTCTCGTGCGAATCGGGCATCCGAATTCAAGTGAGCAGTGACAGAAAGACTTGGTTGGACCAAATCCATGATTTTTGGTGAGGATCATGGTTGGATAAGAGGACCAAGGTATGGTAGAGGATACATAAATCATATCTATGGATTCTAGAAAATTTCAATATACACTGTGTGAAATTTTATGATACACATCATGTGGGGATTTGGCTGCAACACTAGTGTTTATACAGATAATAAAGTATCACCTTCCATGTAAAATGTGTCACATTCCATGTGAAATTTGTCACATACCATGTGACACAACCTAGAGGCTCGGCATGTACCAGAGGAGGTACACAGGCACAAAGACGGATAGGTACATGACACATATAGAGTACACGAGCTGATCTGTATACTTTGACATGGCATGGTACATGAACATGGTCTGGTACATGGGCACGACCATGTGTGTATGGGAATAGTAAGAGATATACAATAATGGGCATGGGCTGGTTCAAGGTTAGTGGTACACATCATGTACCATACTTACACATCTTGTACATTTTTAGAGAAGTCTTAGAACCCTTCATCTCTTTAGAATGGACTTGTTTACTTAGGGAACATTCCCTTAGTACTCTACCATGAGGGTATAGTGTGGCATTATTTCCTAATAATAGGTTTTTTATCCCCTCTTTGGGACCCATTTAAGGTGTAGTTTTTGTATCCGCACATGATTCCCAGAGTGGGATCCAATATCATCTTCTACCCTAGGTGGGATTCCTAGTATTGGCGTGACCAACACTATATGGGAATTGATCATCTACTTTTCATGGTATCCTATATTAGGTTAGTTGTTATTACCATATGGACCTAGGTGTGATCCCAATCAGTGTATCGATCTCTTCATACTTTCAAAACATATCTTTCTTATAGTGAGACTTGACGAGCATGATATCTCAGATTGACATCATCAATGTTATCAGACTCATGACGGGACTTCTCCCGAGTGATTGTTTCTACAAAATCTCAAACAAAATTCTTGGATAGAAATATGGTTGTGAATTTACCTTGATATTGAGTGTCTACTATGAATATATCTATATGTTATCATTATACATCTCATATTATGTCGGCATTCACTTGTAAAGAGATAACCTTTATCTTGATGCTTTATGCTTAATGATTTCGGGGTGTCTTGCTAGGTATTTTTATACTCGCCCCTTCATGGACTTTTCCCACACATGTCATGTCTTATGTAGATGACAAGTCATTAGATGAGGTTCTTGTTGGGAAAGGAGTAGAAGGAGCTTCTTTTTTAGGCTAGACATAATGTGGTGTGTACCAGGAGTCACATTTGACTGCAGTCCCCTCTTTCTAGTAGGTTGGACTTATTTACAGTTTGGTGGGATTTTATTTGTCTCTTTTATGCCTTCCAGATTTATTATCATACTCTATTGTGGTATTTATATGTATGAATTAATTTGTATCAGTTTTTTTATATTTAAGAATTTTATGGGCCTAGATATCTTTGTGTTTTTATAGATGCCTTAGGCTAAGGCATCCCATGTGAGTGTTATGCCTACTCAGTGCTAGTTGACAACCCCTGGCCAATTTGAGGCAGGATTAGGGTAGTCACACTCAAATTACCTTGGAAAAATGGGCCTCTATCGGTCAGGTCATAACAATTCAAAAGTATTTTGAATATTTTTTATATAATATAAAAGTACACTAAGTCTATAAGGCTTTAGTGTAAGTGAGATATTGATAGAAATAATTATTAAAGATAAAACCATAACATGGTATCGTTAACCACATCAAGGATCATGTTGGAGTAAACCATATTGTAGTGAAGGTCACCACGTCATGGTTCTATTCATAGTAGTACATGAATTATACAATAATGAATATGGATTATTGTTTCCATCCATTATAAGTCATCATCATCTATTGAAATACTATGTGATTATATTTAAGGAGTTTCAAAGATCTGTAATGATTGTTTAAATGTTAAACAATTGATGGAAGTATTAAACCACATGTGACAAGGAATTGTAACACTTATGAAGTTCCCATTGTATTATGGTTGTATTTTTTGTTAGTGTGGATATTTGAGGAAATTCGATGGGTGTTGAAGATGGGTGGTAGAGTGAAAATACACCCACCAAATGAAAGGTGTTGCCCATGCGTTTTTGGAAAATGAAAGAATCTAATGCTATATAAATACCTGGCTAGAAAAATTTAAGTAGTGTCCCTTAAATTAGATGATTATTTAGTTGGTTTGTAGGGAAATGAAAAGTGTAGAATAATAAAGGATGCATTATCTACAACTTGTTAAAAATGGAGTTAGAGAAGATAAGTTGGTTGTTGACCTGGTTTTATTGTGAACAGCTTGTATAGCTATAATTTAAAGAATGAAAATGAATTTTTTTAATATAAATTTTTTAAATAATTTTTTAAATAAGGTTAGGACAAAAATATTTTGAAAACTAATGCGGAAAGGCGGCATCAGCTATGCCAGCTTTCAAAAAAAATATTTATTTTAAATATACATAATTGTATATTTAAAATTTTATTATTATTTTTATTTTGTTTTGTCTTGTTTATATATATATATAACAAAAAAATATAAGAACTGTTGCTTAATATCCAGCATTATTTCTATTAAAACAATCTGAAATTCTGACAAAAACGCTCACTCGTCATTCCCTTTTATAAGAGGACTTGCCTTGGAAATCATTATGGATTTTCGGTGTAGGATTTAGGTTCTCCCTTTCTAGTGCTGAATTAATAATATATTATTATTGATCATTTTTAATCAATTTATAAAAGATATTAATTACTAATAAATAATAATAATAATTCATAAATAATAATTAACTATTAATGTTTACTACTAAATATTAATAATTAACTAATTTATATTAATAATATTTTAAACAATAATAATTAATACTATTAATTACTATTTAATTACTAATAAACTTTTAATAGTTAATAATTAGTAATTAATTAGTAATTAAGCAATATTTAATTACTTATTTATAATAATAATTACTAATTATCAAATTAATTATTAATTATTTTTAAACCATGACTAATAAAAATTTAAAATTATTATTTAGTTACAAAATATTAACAATAGTTATTAAATTATTAAATTCATAATTTTTGATTAATTATTATTATATTAGCATTAATTAATTAACTAATTGTTGCTAATTAATATTAATTACTAATCAATATTAACTAATTTTTTAATATATCAATATTAATTAATAGTAAATATTAATTAAATAATATGATTTACAATTTAATAATATTAGTTTATAATAAATATTAATTACTAGTTAATAATAATTACGAAAATATTTAAATTTATTATTTAGTAACTAATTATTAAAAAATAATATAGTTATTAGTTCTTAATTAATTAGTAATTAAACAATATTTAATTATATATTAAAAATAGTACTTACTAATTGACTAATTAATTATTAATTAATTATTAATTTATTAATAATTATTAATAATAATTATTAACCAATTACTAATAAATATTTAAAATTAGTATTTTGTTAATAAATATTTATAATAATGATTAAATTATTAAATTACTAATTATTAATTAATTATTATTATATTAGTATTTATTAATTAAATATTAATTACTAATAAATATTAATTAAATAGTATGATATAATATTTAATAATATTAATTTCTAATAAAAATTAATTACGAAATAATTTTAATTACTAATAAATATTTAAAATTATTATTTAGTAACTAATTATTAAAAATAGTAATATTATTATTAGTTATTAATTAATTACTAATTATATAATATGTAATTAATTATTAATAATAGTAATTAAAAATAAAGTAACGAATTATTAATTATTAATTATAAACAATTAGTATTATAAAAATACTATTAAATATTTAAAAATATTATTCAGTTGCTAAATATTATTAATAATTATTAAATCATTAAAATATCAATGATTAATTAATTATTATTAAATTATAATTACTTAATTAAATAATTATTGATTATTAATTTTAATTACTAAAAAAATATGTAAATAATATTATTTACTATTTAAGAATATTAATTTTTAAGAAAAATTAATTAATAATAAATATTTAAAATTATTCTTTAGTTACTAAATAATTATTATTATTGTTTTTATTATACGTTATATATTTATTATTTATCAATTGGTTATTATTAATATTATTTTTTATTAATTATATATTATTTAATTTTTAATTAATTAAAACATATTAATTATTATTAACTATTTAGAAATTATTTATTTATTTATTAATATTATTAAATAGTAATTAATAGTATCAATTAATATTGTTTAAAATATTATTAATATAAATTATTTAATTATTAATATTTAGAAGTAAATATTAATAGTTAATTATTATTCATGTATTTTTATTATTATTATTTATTAGTAATTAAAATTTATCATTAATAGATTAATAAAGATTAATAATAATATATTATTAATTCAGTACAGTAAAGGGAGAACCTAAATCCCACATCAAAAATCCAGAATGATTTCCAGGGCAAGTCCTCTTATAAAAAGAATCCCTGGGTTAAGATTTTTTTCATAATTTGGACTACTTTAATGGTAGTAATGATGGATATTAAATAACAGTTAAATTCTATTGAAAATTTTTGTTCTATATATATATATATAAACAAAACAAGAAAAAATAAAAAAAAATAGAAATAAAATTATATATATTTAAAATAAGTATTGTTTTGCTGAAAGGCGGATTCGCCAATGCCCCCTTTCTAGATTATTTTTCAAATATTTTTAACCTATACTTATTTAAATAAATATTTTTTTTAAAAATGTATAAAACTCTATGAAAACATGTCCAATGTTTAGAGAGTTGGAAAAAAAATTAGAGAAACCATATATGGAGTACTTGGTATGAATGTTGTTGAAATCAGTGATGACCATATATTGGATGAAGGTTTTTAAAGGCTAGAGTGAGGGTTGAAATCAGGAGGCAATGGTAATATCTTGAAATAAATGACTTGAGTATTTATATATATCAAGATCATCATTATGGTGCTAAGATTGTTTGATAAAGTTTGAAAAATTCACTAAATTCATTTGTGGTGATTTGAAATATTGATGAAGTTTAAGAATTGACTTGGAGATGTTTGGAGAAGTCCTAAAGGAATTTTGAGTTGGTCTAGATTAATTCTATTTTTACAGAATTCTTAGAATTTTCCTAAGTACTAAAGCCTACACACTACGTAGGGTATACTGGAATCTGCATGGGGTGCAACAAACTTCATAGGGTATAAATATCTTTATAATGTATATCTAAATATATTTGGGTATCCTTTATAGGGTACATATATACTTTGTAGGGTACAAGGGATAGACTCTATGTTGGGTGAGAACTGAACTTTATAGGGTACAACAAACCCTATGATGGAACTTTGTAAGGTAAAATTTATATTGAGGTTGAAATTTTGATAAATTTATGAACCCTACATACATAATAAGTTACATATTCATAGGATACATGTAACGAACCAACCTGGTTCAACTAATCAATCCACCTAAGTCATAATTTAATGGTGGTGTATAACAAATATAACAGTGACAAATCTTGAATATAACCAAACAAAACATAAAACCAGAGTATAATGAAAAAGAAAGAGATAGAACAAGAACTCTAAAATCCCAAGAAAAATAGAATAAACCATGAAAGTATGACATGAAAAACAAGTCTCCAAATGGCCCCTCGTCACCTCTAAACCACCCCACTACGAAGGCAACCAAAAACAAGAGAACTTGGCATGCTACATGATTCCCTTCCCTTTCCCTAAGTCCTGCAAAACAAGGTATGTAGCCACCTAAAGGAAAAATTAGGTTATGAACACAAATTGTAACAACCTAGCTACTTATATATTAATTTTTTTCATATTTATTAGTATTCTTGAATTAAATAGTTAAATTCATTATAAATATGTTAAGTAATTCTTAAAATTAAAAAGGTGATAGTTTTATTAAAATAATTTCTTATAAGGTCATATTTAAAATATTAACTTTAAAATTATATAATTTTAATGTGAAAATAAAATTTTCATTTTCTAATTTATCATGTCAAAATTATCTTAGGATTTTTTTTTGATACTTATATTGAAAAATACTAATTTTTATTGAAAACTATATTTTCATTCACTATATTTACATGGTAAAAAAAAATTAGGATTAGTATTAAATTTTAACTAGCTTATTTTTATTTAATTTAATCCAAATATGGTTTTTTAAATGGATTTTATACTTCAATTATGTTTAGAAATATTTTATATATAAAAAAAACATTTTTCCAAAAAATTGTTTTTCTGGTTTAATTTAAATTAAATTATACAACTTCTAGTGTTTTAATTTTGAAAAATAGATTCCATATTTTTAATTATTGGATCCAAATTTATTAAATTGGTTGCTTTTATTTTTAGACAATATTAATATTAAACTTAGTAATTTTTATTACCACAATAAAAGGTAAATTGGGTAATTAAGGGTAATGATAAAATAATAAGGAATATAAAATGACTTTAAAACTTTCCAAAATTTTATTTTATGAATATTATTTGTCATTAATAATTCAATGTTCGGTTATATGACTATTTTATGCCATTTTAATGTGATTATAACCTTTATAATATTTTATTTAAAGAAAACTCAAAGATGTCACACTCTTGTTTCAATAAGTGTTATGTTTTTAATATGGTGTTATATAGAGTATATGTTCAAATATAAACATTATTTTGAAATATAATATATTTATCTTCATCATGGTAATTTATTTTTTATTTTTAGGGAATAAATAATTACCTTAAATTCTTACACAACACTGATGTATTAATTATTCAATTACTGTAAAAATAAAATAAATGATATTTAAAATATAAAAATAAATATAATTTGATGTAATTAATATGATCCACAAATTTTATGTATGGCCTTGAAATTTTTAGAATATAATAAAATAGTTTTTCAAATTTTAATTTTTCATTAATGTTTTAAAGTCAAAGTAATGAATAGTATCAAATTTGAAAATAATGATTTTTTAGGGAATTAATATTTTATTAAATTATTTAAAAATCAAAAAAATATTAATTAATCCTAAATGGGATAATATATTTTCTAAAATGTTTTCCTTGATTCATTTATAGTCCATTTGGGAGAATTTTTCTCTAGAATAATATTATTATATTTTAAAATTTTGAGAAATTCCAAGAGTGCACCTCCCCTCCCTTATAAAAGGGAACCTCTTCTTCACAATACTTCACACTTAAAACCCCATTTTGATAAACTAATACCTACCAAAATTCTTTTTTATAATCTATCCCATCATTCTATAGGCCTTATTTTAGTTATAACATCAACCTTAGTGGTCTTAAGGTGTTAATAAAAGGAGGTTGTTCGAAGAAGATGTATCGTTTTTAATCAATTGTTTATATTTTATTTCTTATTCCACATCCTTAAAATATTATTCAACTGTGATAAAATAATAAATAAATTATTCTCCATATATTTATATTTTATTGTGTTATTTTAATGACTAATATTCATCTCCACTTCCATCAAATGGGAAAATACTTCATCATTTGTTTGTACTGTAGACTACCACCTCATGAACCAATGTAATTTGTTTTCCATCACCATATCTTAAGACTAGTTATAATTATGGAATTAATTTTTATATATAATATTAATGAAATTATTAAAATATGATATATCATTTAAATTTTTACCTTTCTATGCATAGAAAAATGATAACATCATCTATACATACGTGTGGACTACCTCCTCCACAAAGCGATGCGATTAATTTTTCATAACCCCATCACATGGATGATATATATAAGTATATTTAAAGAATTAATATTATATATATTATATTATGATCATTTTTTAAAGATAAAATTATACTTACCTTCTTTCTATAATGATCATTAAAAATTGAAAATGTTACTCATGCATACATATATCATACCATCTCCATGGCTATAATGTGGTTCATTTTTCAAAACCATATTTAATGGTTTGATTTAAAATTATAATTTATGTATAAAATTGGTAATTATTTAATGTTTATTATTCTTGATATTTTGGAATATGGACCTTTTTTACCATATTCTACATGTTGAATTCATTTTGGACTTATGAACCAAATATCAACAAAACATTTTATGTGAACTTAAATGATTAATAACATGGTAATAAGTGATATAAAAGGAATAATAAATTTTTAAAAGTTTCTAAATCAAGTATAAATTTACCTAATTTTATTATTAAGGGAGAAAAATATTGTACATGATGATTCAGACTCAAGGTAAGGGACATTCTATTAAAAACCTTCTTTTAAAGTTACTCTTTCAACCATTTTTGCAAAAGTCAAAAGGAATATTTTTTTTACTTATATAGAATGAGAATATATTCTCAACATCATTATACCTCAATTATTTGAAGCTTACTTTAAAAGTTTAAAAGTTTATTTTCAAATAAAATCTTTTCATTTATGAGTGTGCATCTTTTAAAAATAGAAAAGTGATTTCAAAATGGAAAAGTTATTTTCCTCAAGAATATTTTTTATACAAGATTTATATGTTTTGATTATGTTATGATTATTTGGAATTATTTATGAGTATAGGTAGTTTTTTTATAAATCAAGGGTGGTTTATCCCATTATATCTCTCTAATTTATCGTGTAAAGGGATGGGGTTAACTTATTTGGTTTCTCCTTAGAGATTATGGGAATATAATACAATGGTCATTCTGAATTTAACTGTGATGGTTACTCCCTGTATAGCCATGAGATCTATAGTATATGTAATAGTGATATGAAAATGGTTCCAAAATATACCTTTATAATTTATTATTTCTATGTATTATATAAAAAAACTTATTATTTTATAAGGTAAGCTAAAGAGCATATGTTTTATGGGTAAAAGTTATAACTTTGTGAAAAGTTTTCATGAAACCTTTATGAGTTTTTATATTGCCTTTATGTTATATTGTGAAATATTTTTATGAAATAATTTGGTAGATAAGGTGATTTATTATGTAATAAAATTTTTATTTTGATCCTAAATTTTAATTTGAAAATGGAAAATGTTTATAAGTATTTATGGACCAATGATTTCTTTATTTCCTTTTATGTCCCTTACTAGGCTCTTTGTTCTCATCCCAAGTTTTAAAATGGTTTTAATAGGTTTTAACAATGGGTAAAGTAAAATAATAAGTTAATTTTAAATTAATAAAGATCTATCATGAAAATAAACCATGTTTTATTTTAAAAAAAATGTTTGGTGGGAAAACTGGATACTGAGTTTAAGTGTCTATTGGTAATGTATGGGTTTGTTATGTATGAGTTATGACCTAATTATCTAAAAATATAAACCTAAAATATCTATATGAATTTAAAAAAAAATAATTCTATTAAAATTTACTTGAATATGTAATGTTTAATTTCAGTTCCTTATACAAATCCTAGAAGGATGCTACCAAAGAATCTATACATGTTCTAATATTAAAAATTCACAAGTTTTAAATTTAAAACCAAAATCCAATTTATAAAGAATTTTCATAAATAAAACGATTTTAAAACATTTCCTTGGTTTTCTATATATTCATACCATATTCACTAAATCTAGGAATATATCAGGTATAAAATAAAAATATGTAAATTAAACTTGTTAGAAATTATCCAGGAAATAAACCATCATGTGATAAACCATCATGTGATAAACCAAGAATAAAATAAAAAGAAAAGTACTTGGGACTTATCCTATTGGAATATGTACTAGACATAAAAGAATCCTAAAAAGGCCCATTTTGGTTGAAACCAATATCCCATCCTTCTACAATATTTCGATATCACAAAAGTAACCCCTTATGGTGCCACACACACTAGGGTCACCTATGTCTATTTCCCAATACACCCAAGGTTCACAATGTACCATGTTTGTTCAAAAACATTTCAAAAATGATGATAGAATTTAATCAAACCTCTTTTTCATCAATCAAAACCCATTTTAATAAGAACATATAACAATTCAAGAATTAGAAACACTTTCATATATCTAGCTACCTCAAGAATGGTGGAACACTATCCGCCTTCAACAACGGATATTGTAAAACCATGGATCAGCATTAAAAATAAAATGCATGGAAACAAGCTCCAAAGAATAGATAGAAGACACAAATCGATCAAAAATTTAAACAATAGTTACAGCTGACATCATAGACACAATTAAAGGTAAATAATAAGTTGAGATATCTCATAACTGAAGGGATGGACTAAAACCACAACAATGATCAGTCATCGAATGAGTGATCTGGAAGGGGTGGAGATATTTAAAAATATCCTTAGAGAGATCTAGGTAATGAGAGGGGAATCTATACACCGAATGAAACAAAATTCATCTTGGTAATGTGTTTAAAACCACTGAACTCAAAGATTAAATGCCATGAATCACTTTCACATCATGTAATCCTGTGAATTAAAAAGACTCCAAAAAATGTGTCACCTTGGATTAAAAATCTTATCCTTGACCATTACATGATGTGAAACCAATACATGGTGTGTAAACCTTTCACACCCTAAACTAGTTCATGGAATTTTTCCTACAACCAATACATGACGTGAACTTGATTCACGGCATGTAAATCTTTTATTACTTAAACCAACTCATTATGCATGTCTTGAAACCAATACACAATGTGAACAGTTTACATGATGGTTAAAAATTTCACAACGTGTAAACATCTCATGATGTGAAATCACCTAGTAGACTACAAATAGAACAGATCCTACTCAAAATACCCAAGACCACTTTCAGTGTTCTCTGAACTCAGGGATAACCCTATGAGGATTTTTAAATAATTATAATCAGACTCCATTAATTCAAGAAAACATATATCCCCAAACTTTAGGTAATTTTTCCCAGTGAAGGCTCTCCATTCCTGAGAATCCCTCAATGCACACAAATAAAAATGGAAACCAAAAACAAAATATAAGGAATTTATAAAGGTAGTTAATGGGGTGTTGAAATCTCCCCACCATAAATGATGTATGTCCCACTACTAAAAAACTGGGTTTATTCAATGCAAGGGATTTAACAGCGCTAGCTAAAATTACTATAAAAGGCCCCCTTTTTAGTGATAAAAAAGTGTTATTAAAGGGGTCCCCTTATTAGCACTTGTAAAAAAATCACTGATAAATGTCTATCATTTATATGTTCTAGTAAAAATCACTAATAAATGGGGTCTTGATTATCAATTGTAAAAAAGAACTGATAAAGGTGGGAATTTATCAGCACTTTTAAAAAAGTGTTGATAAAGGGTGGTTTATATCAGCGCTTTTTTAGAAGCATTGATTTATCAGTGTTTTTATACTACCACTGATAAAGGTTATATTTCAAAAAACAAATTATAATTTGTTAGAAATAATATATTAATATATAAATATATTTATATTGATATATATATATATATATAATATTTTGTAAATATGTTTTGAATAGTTATAAATAAGAATTTACACTTAATATATACGATATTTAGTGAAAAAGGATTATAAAATAATTAAAACATTGTTTTTTAATTAATAATTTGATAATTATTATCAAGTAAGAGTCATTTAATAACAATTTGAAGATAACAAAAATAAAAAAATCAATAAAATATCTAAAATAAGTTGAAAACATAAGTCAAACTTCAAACGTCATAACTTTTGATCTCTGTGTCTGTTTGGGCTCTACCACATATCAAATCAAAGCTTGTGACAATCTCTATGCTGTATTGACCTAGGGAGGCTTCGTTCACTATTTTTTAGAAGCCAAAAATCCCAAAAATGTGTCTAAAACTAAGTTTTTAGTTAGGGTACTCCGATTTTTTTAACATTATATTTATTTTTAGCCTCGTTTAAGGGGGTATTATTATCATTTTTCAGTGGGGACTAAATTTATTCCTTGGTCTTAAATTCATATAAATATTATGGTTTTGAAATTTTATCATTTTTTATAATGTTTTTTTATTTATGATTAAATATATGCATATTTTTTTATATTTATTTATAATAAATCACTTGTGTAAATATATATATATATATATATCAACATATTTATGTAAAAATGTATTTTTAGATATTAAAAATAAATATTTATCATTCATTTTATTCAAAGTAGAAAATTGTCCATTTTATTTACTTTAAAAAAATGCAATAATATGTAGATATATTTTTATATATACATATATTTGTGTATTAATAAACATGTATATATATATATATTCTAATATATATAAATGAATATTAATAAATAATATATTTAAATAAAAATAATTGTATATAAATATATCATGCATTTAACAAAATATACAAATAAATAGAAAATTCAATAAATATACAACAAAACCCCATGACATAGTGGTAAAAAACATTCATTCTCATAAGGGAGGTCCTAGGATCAAATCTAGGCATGTGTAGGTATTCACATTAGCCTTATATAACTGAGGAAGGGGGTATGGTATGTGATGGAGGATGGGGTAGTCGAAATCACTGAGAAAGGGTCTATAAGTGGTGAGAAAGGGGGTGTCGGGGTGCACGAAAAAATAATTATTTTTTTATATTTTTAATAGTGCTTTTTAGCACTGTTAAAAGTCAACCTTTAACAGTGCTAAAAAAGTGCTCCTAAAAGCACTAAAAAAGTTTTGATAAAGGGTACCTTTAATAGCAATTTTTAGTGCTAATAAAGGGTGCCTATAATAGTGATTTTTTAGCACTGTTAAACCCCCCTCCCCCAACATTTCTCACAATATCAGCACTTTTTAAGCACTTATAAAACCCTATAACTAGTGATGTTAAATCTTTAATTTGTAGTAGTGCCCCCAAAAATTCAATATATTCCTAGAATCACAAAAAGGTGAAGGTCACTACTACCTCATCAATAATTCCCTCTCATACGTCTTATGGCTATCCCATTCACACTTCTAGAGTACACAGACCAAAGGAGTCATTTTATCACACAACACAATCTCTTAGAAATCAATAATCTAAACTGGTTTCTCAACCATTGGGATTTTGATCTCAAGATCAACATCCTCCCATTCAATCACATGGGAATGATTTGATCAATACCTCCTCATCTAGGAAACATGAAATTCATCATTGATAGAAGTCAAATGAGTTGGTAATTCTAACTGATATGCCAACTTCCCCAGTGATCTAATGATCTCAAATGGGCCCACAAACCTAGGATTCAACTTACCCTGCTTACCAAACTGATGATGTACCAAGTGAGGTGAAACTCTAAGAAAGACCGGATCACCAACCTCAAAATCCAGGGTATGGTAATGATGGTCATAATAATATTTTTAACAACTTTTTTATGTTATTAATCTCTTCTAGACCAACTAAACCCTCTCCATCATCTCCTGAAAAAGACTCGTCCTAACTAAGTACCATTATCCCAAATCTTCCTAGTAAAAGGGAAATCTACATGGGCACCCATACAAATCCTAGAAGGATGTTATTCTGATCTATGCCTGATAACTTTTTTTATTATAAAACTTGACCAAAGGAAAATTCTTTTCCTAAGAACCACCAAAATCAATCACACAATCTCATATCATATCCTCAAGAATCTAGAAAACTTTATATATTTATCCATCCATTTATGGATTATATATTGTCCTCAATTTTATATAGGAACCCATAACCTCTTTTAGACCTTTCCAAAACCTAGATGTGATCCTCACAACCCTTTTAGAAACAACTATAGAGAGAACCCCATGAAGCCTCACAATCTCTCAGAAATAGAAGTTTCCTAGTTGTTCCACCTTTATTGTCTCCTTGATATGTAGGAAATGTGGTGACTTCATGAGTTGATCAATGATCACCTAAATCAAATCCTTCCCCATAGGAGTACATGGTAAACCAATGATTAAATACATTTAAATCCAATCCCATTTCCATATAAAAATGGGTAAGGTTTGTAATAAAACATCAGGCCTCTGGTGTTCCACCTTAATTCTCTAATAAGTAAGACACTACGATACAAAATCCACAATTGACCATCTCATCCTCTTCCACCAATACCGACATCTAAAATCATGATAAATATTGGTAGTACCTAGGTGTATAGACCAAAAAAACAATTTCAATCTTCTATAAACTCTTGACTCAGGGAAATCAGAATAACCAACCTACTATAGAAGCACAAAGCTCTGTTGGGAGACCGAGAACACTCACCCAGGGTCTCCCCATCATAAATGATTTTACTAAATATCTAGAAATTGGCTTCAAACATCTGATCAAGATTAACCCACTCATAAAATGATGATTCAACCTTCATATAATCTATACATACCTACCCACCATCCTCTTCCATTCCCAAGCTCATCTCGGCAAACAAACTCATCAAAGACCACTCTACCACTGATTCCTTCATTGATTGTGTCACTAATTTCCTACTTATAACATCAGAGACAACATTTTCATTTCCATGAGTATAAAAAATATCAAAATAAAAAGTTTTGATATACTCTACCAGTATCTCTATCGCAAGTTTAAATCCCTCTAAGTGAAAATATACCTCAGGCTTTTATGATCACAATATATCGTAAACCATTCTCCAAAAAGGTAGTGATGCCACATTTTGAGTGCATGCATAACCACTAACAACTCAGTATCATGGATAGGGTAGCTATTTTGATGATACCATAACTTTCTAGAGCCATAGGCTACCACTTTTATCCTTTTCATCATGATATGCCTTAAAAGCATGCCTAAAGCATCGCAGAAAACATCACAATCCAAATATAGTTATGTAAGGATCAAAACTGGATATGAAGTAAATATCACCTTAAATTACTCAAAATATATATAACACTTTTAATTAAACTCAAAAATTACACCTTTATAGGTTAAATATATCATTAGAGATGCAATCTTGGAGAAGTCCTGAACAAACCTCATGCAATGACTAGCTAACCCCAAGAATTTTTAGATTGAAAATTCATTTATGGGTCATTCCCAGGACTAAACTGCATGTACCTTTTCTTAATAAACTAATATTCTCATCTTGAATATAACATTCACCAGAAACTTTACTTATTGAATCCAAAACTCTCACTTTTAAGGTTGATCACGTAGTGATTCACTGTTAATTTTCACCCCTACACCACTATTTTATACTGGTTTTTTATTGGAAATTAAAAATATAATAACAAATTATGGTTTATTATTGATTCAATAATTTAATTTTTATCATTTTTAAAAGGGTTAATTTCACTTTTTTGATGGTTTCATTGTAGGTGGTGGTGATTTGGAGAGCCCATGATGGAATTCAAGCAAAACGGTCCAAACTGTATAAGAGCACACACACACATGTGGACTTAAATATTTACTATGGATAATAAATGCATAATATTGGGCTGAAAATTGGTGTAATAATAAAAAAATGTGTGGTATACATTTCTATAGAAGACCATGGAGCCAAATTCATCAATTTAAAGGCCCAAAATAGGCCCACAATGTGACAAAATTATGGGTGGGCCATATTGGACTACCCTTCTATATTTGGGCCATAACTTGGGCCTTGAACCTCCAATTGGGATGATTCCATATCCATTGGACATCTAACTCGAAGTCCCATCTCTATAATAAATTTTAATACATTTTCACACATTTTGGTTAGTCAACCATCCATATAAAGGATTAAAAAGTCTACCATGTATCATCACCTATTCTCTTAGGCACTAACTTATTTTGTGAAAATTTTGATGTAATTTCCTATAAAAGAACCCCTCTCCCTTATTATGTGAGGTTTATCGACTAGGGGGTAAGTTTTGATACCTTGGTATGTGCTTCTTCCTCATTTATGGATTTCTCCCCCCCCCCCCCCTGATGGAGTTCTAAACTCCTTGTGATCGCTTGGGGATGAATGTGATGCAAATCTCGAGCTTCATGTTTGTATTATTTTGAATAATCTTTAAAATTAAAGGTCTTTATATTGTTTTTCATAAAACCCTATTATTTTTTTATTTAATTATTTACTAGTTTGTCATACTCAAACTCATATGATCATGTTTAGGGGTACCAATCCATGTGATGTTTCACACATTGTTCACCACTTCTTATTCCCTCTTTAAATTATGGTGTTTGTGTGGATAATATTGGTCAATTTAACTCTCATAAACATTGAAATGGACATGTACATTTATTAAATGAAATCACATTGAAATAGGATAAAAAATAGGCAACATATCAAGTTATTCATGTGTTTCCTTGGTGAGTTTTAATTATGAAGTGGGACACAAATCACCCAATCATCGGCAGTATCCGGTGAATCATTATGTGTTTTTGACTGAACCCTATAAGGTATAGTAGTGTAAATTTAGTAAAAAAATTATTATAGATGTTAAAAAATAGGGATTAAAATATTGAAACCCTATGTCTTGAAGATATTAAGGATGATCATCATGATATTTCCCTGGATTGATCACACTTATTCAAATCTGTTAATTTCTACTTTCTTATATCGCTTTCTTTAATATGATTTTATATTAAATTAAAAAAACTCAAATTTATTACAATCCCATTTTCCTTTTTGATAATCAAAACTTTTTTTAAATATTAATGATATAAATCTTCATTGATAGATGACCTAGGGTTCCTGCTATATTATAGAAATTTTAGTTAAAAAATAATATCCAATTTGATGTGCTTAAAACAGAATCAAAATATTACCATAAAAACAAAGTTACATAAAAGTTATAAGAATGATATCCAAATGGTTTATGTTATCCTCCTCTGAATTTAAGTAAACTAAAATATCATCCACAAACACCACAATAAAAGAGTCCAAGAACCAATGAAATATCTGGTTTATCAACACTATAACATCATAGGAGTGTTAGTTAGTCCGAATTTCATAACCAAAAGCTCAAAATTCCCATACCAGCTCTTGAAAACTATCTTAGTTATATCCTATTCTTGGAATCTCAGCTGATGGTGCCCTGACTATAGTTCAATCTTTGAAAACCAATAATCCCCTCTAAGCTGATCAAAGAGATCATCAATCCTAAGAAAGGGATATTTTTTCTTAACAGTTATCTAATTTAACTTCTGATAGTTAATAAAAAGTATGAGGCTTCTATATGCCTTCTTATAAAAGAGGATAGGGGAAGCCCATGGTGACATTCTAGGATGAATAAATTTCTTAGCCTTAAGATCTGCAGTCTAGATCTCAAATTCTACCAAATTTTTTCAGTGTTAGGTGGTAAGATGGCATAAAAATGGACATCGTGCTAGGAAGCAGGTCAATAGTGAACTCAACCTCTCTATATGGTGGTAAACTATAAAAATAATCTATAGAGACTGGTGGTTATTCACACACTACTGTAGGTAGTTGACTACCTAAATAAGGTTAAATAGTATCATGAAACATCTCTGACAACTAGCATGAGATTACCCCAGCGTAAGAAACAAAAAACCCCACCCTTCTTGATCTAGAGTCCCACTCACCCTGAAAAACATGAGTGTACTCATCAAAAGATAAGAACTAAACTAAAAGGTTATAATAGTCTATCTTGGCCTTAACATTGATCATATAATCCATACTGATAATCAATTCAAATATGTCAATATTGATCACTAAAAAGTCCCACTCCACCTCAAATTCGGCTATCATCACTCAACATACGGTACACTTGAAACTTTATTCAGACCTCTTTTCCAAAGGAGTGGAAAGATAAAAAAAATTATAGAGTGATATAAAAATTCAATCCCAATATATAAACTAACATTGATGATATAGAAGAATGATTAGAACCTATATCAAACAAAGCTAGAACTATATAAGAAGAAATAAACATCGTACCTCTAACAGTAGAGGGTACTACTTCATATTCCTCTAGCACATACTATTCCACATAAATACATTTGGTCTCAACTCCTACCTGATATTTCTTAGCCACATAAACATCCCCCTTAGCCTTAGGATAATACCCACCACCCTTGGAAGCATTAGTATGACCCTAATAACCCTTAGTGAATGTGGATCCAACCTTACTATCTTAGGACATCCTATCACAAAAACACTTCATATTTCCAGATATTCCACACTATGAAAATTCTTGGGAGCCTCTACACAATTTGGATTGATATGACTAAGACAACCACACTAATAGATTACAATCTTCTTCTATCCAGATGAATCGCTTGAAACTGATCCTAAAGAAAACTTGCTACCTTTTTGCTTCCTTTTCTAGCCAGAATCTACACCCAGACTAACAACAGCACTAACTGAAGCACCTCCCAAAACTGTTTTTCTAACTATGTAAACCTCTACCAAAAACGATTTATCAACTACCTCCAAAAAGTTTGAAAGGTTCATGAGAAACAACATTGACTGAATATCAGGCCTCAGAACTAACTCAAAAATCTGATTGTTTAGGTACTCATTAGTGATAATCTCTAGTTCCAAATGAACTAACTTAGTAAAAGAGGTGGAATACTCCAAAAAGATACACTCCCCTTGATCCAAGGCTAGAATATCTTGAGTCTTCATCACATGTAACTTCTCAGGATAAAATTCCCGGTTGAATATCTTCTTGAAATAATCCCAGGTAATATCCTCATTAACTTAGTTTTCACAATGAAGTCCCACCATATCCTTTTGGGTCCTTCAATAATATACATGGAAAAAACCACCTTAGAGTCCTTAGGATTATTCATAAAGTTTAAGATCCTCTCAATCCAATAAATCCACTCTTCGGATTCCTATGGTCCTTTGTCACCACAAAAGAAGGGTGATTGTTTCTTTGTAAATTATGAGTCATGACCCACAGCTCATCCTAGGTTCCTGATGAATGCTTTAACCAGAGTCTGAATAGTGCAGATTACTTTTTCTACCAAAGAAGGATCCACTAGGGGGTTTTCCTATGAAACCTATCTCATGTATTCCTCTCTCGGGTTTATAATATCTCTTATAGGAGGAATTTTCAAACAATCACATGAAAAAAAGTAAACAGTCATGAGTAGATTCCAAAATCATAGGTCCAACTTCAGGTATTGATATAAAATCATTAAAACGTTAAGAATTTAAAGAAATTAAGAATTATATTAACAAAATAAAATGATTTAAAGAGTAAATATAACCAGAAAATACATACACATCAGTATGAGCATCTCTTTGATACCAATTTTTAACAAACAAAACTTGGTCAACTAGTCAAGCCATCATAGTTGGCCCATCACATTGAGGTATAACAAATATAATGAAAACAATTATTAAATATAACCAAAAAATACATACAACCAAATTTTAATGAATAAGATAGAGATAAAACAAGATTCATAAATTCCCAATCTAAATAGGCTAAACTAAAAATTATGCCAAGACAAAAACCAGAAAATTCTTCATGTGACCACCTGTCACCTCCAAACCAACCTACTATGAAAGAACCTGATAACAAGACAACTTAACATGTTTCATGACTCCCTTACCTTTCCCTAAGATCTTAAAAACAAGTTCTGAAACTACCCAAAGTAAAAATTAGTTTACGAGAACAAAACCCAATAGGATACCACCAAAGAATCTATATAAGTTCTGATATTAAGAATTCACAAGTTCTATATTTAAAACTAAAATCTAGTTTATAAATCATTTTCAAAAATAAAAACATTTGTAATAATTTATTTTGTTTTCCATACATGCATAGAATATTCACCAAATCTAGGAATATATCAGGTATAAAATAAAAATGTGTAAATTAACTATGTGATCAAATATCCATGAAATAAACCATCATGCGATAAACCAGGTATAAAATAAAAAACAAAATATTCAGGCCCTGGCCTATGGGAAAACATACTAGAAATAATATAATCCAAAACTAGGTCTATGTTTGTTGCAACTAATATTGATTCCTTCTATAGTCTATTGATATCACAAAAGTAACCCCTATTAGTGCCACACACACTAGGGTCACCTATGTCTATTTACCAATGAACCCTAGGTTCCCAATGTGCCAAGTTTTTTTAAACCATTTCAAAATACTTTCTCACATTTAATAAAACCCATTTTTTATCAAATAAATTCCATTTCAATAAGAACATATAACAATTCAAGAATTAGAAACACTTTTGTAGATCCACCTACCTCAAGAATGATGGAACCCTATCTATATTTGACAATAGAGATTTGAAAACCATGGATCAGCCTTTGAAAGACAAGGCATGAAAATAAGCTACAAATGATTGATAGAAGACACCAATCAATCAAAAATATAAATTAAAACTACAACCAATGTCATAGTTTCAACCAAAAAATAATAATAAGTGGAAAGAACTCTTACCCAGAGAAATGTACCACAACCACAATGATGATCAATCATTAAATGAATGGTCTGGAATGAGCATATACCTTCTAAAATTTCTTGGGATATCTTGGGTCATGAGAGGGGAGGATACACACCAATTGAAAAAAAAAATCAGCTAATCCTTGAATTTAAAACTACTATACTCAAAGATAACACATCATGAATCCATTTCATGGTGTGTGATTACATGAATTAAAAAGACACTGAAAAAACATATCACCTATGATTAAAAATCTCAGCCTCTACCATTACATGACGAGAAACCAATACATGATGTATAAACCTCTCATTCTTTGAACCAGTTCATGGCATCTTCCTGGTGACCAATATAAAACATGAAAATTATAAATGGCATGTGAAACTTTCACTCCTTGAACCAACTCACAATTTCTACATAGAAACCAATGCAAAATGTGAACATTTTACACCGAGTTCAAACCTTTCATGATGTGTAAACTTCTCATGATGTGAAATCATCCATAAGACTAAAAATAGAATAGATCCTAATCAAAAGACCCAAAACCACCTTCAGTGTTCTCTAAAATTGAGGATAACCCTATAAGTCCTTTAAAACAATTATACCTAGACTCTGTTAATTCAAGAAAATATACATCCTCAAACTTTAGGCCATTTTCCCTAGTGAAGGGTCTATATTCCCGAGCAGCCTGCAATACACCCAAACAAAAAGGGAAACCAAAAACAAAATACAAGGCATATCTAAAGAAAGGTAACGGGGTGTTACATTACATGGATCATCATAAGGTATAACACTTAGCTAAATTTTTATAAAAGTTATAGGGATGATTAATTCTGGAATATTTTATATTCTGGGAAAATTAATATGGGATGATGTTATAACTATTTCTTAGGGATTAAAACATCAAAAAAACTAAAAGGGTGTGGTATTTGATCTAGTGATCAAGCCAAATAGTTTCATGATAAATTAAATAATGTTTAAATATGTTTTCAACAATAATATATAAATTGTTGAGTTGGTTCTTAGGTTGATCATCATTTTTTAAAATATCACAGAAATTTGTGATTCAAACTCAATGAGAAGAAGGTTGATCTCTATTGTTATTTTTTTATTATAGATTAAAGTTGGAATCTGTATAGGTTTTATGGAATTCTATCAAGATGTGAGAGGAAGATTCCACACTGCACACTGTTGTTGTATATTTTTATATATCCTTTTAAGAATGTTTTTATTTAGATTATCGGTGGTATATATTAAGAAGGATAAAACTTAATCCTATTGTATAAATATCTGAAGATATATTTGATCGGGGATAAAATGAGATAAAAATAAATGAATAGAATTTCAGTAACTTGATGTGTAGAACTACTCCATGTGAAATATTGTAAGAATAACACACATATTAGTGTGAAAATCAAAATTGGTTATATTATAATCTTGGATTTGGGGTGGAAGATTATTTTTATCCATTTATTCATTTTTTTTATATTTGAAATAGTTAGAGTAATTTAATGGTGTCATCTAGAAAACTTTTATTGCTATTGTGAATGTAACATCTTGTTATTATTTTTAGGTACTTCTAAACCCATATTTTGATCATGCTTTGGTTGGGTTTCATCTAAGGGTTTTTTGGGTGAAATTTTGTAAATTTTGAAGGGATTTTGGTCTATGCACGGTTGGCATATGGTTTTCCCAAACTGTGTACCCTACTAGTGAAAACCGTACAAACCTAGGTAGTGGGTGTTTGCACGGATAGAACATGATTTTCCAAAACTCAGTGCCCTACTTGTGAAAACAGTAAAAACCTAGGTAGTGGGGATTTTCACGGTTGGTGTGTTGTTTTAAAAACCATACACCCACCAAGAAGAAACTATAAAACCCCATCATTAGAGGTGTAAGGATAGGGTGAACGGTTTGTCTTACCGTGCAGACCTACCCAGAAAACCATGCATGTGGAATTTAATTAATCCAAAAATTGTTTAAAAATTTAAAAACCCCATTTTTATCCCTCACTCAAGCCTAAATCGACCTAAATTATTTTATTAGGTCTTTAGGGCTCTCAAAATCTAATTTTGGAACCTCCAAACCCCTTACAAGGCATATTGAATCTAGGAAATCTTTATTCGGTCCTTTCATGGTAAGTTTCCTCTCCCTGTTCCTTCTCTCTCACTCTCTTCTCCTCTCCTCATTAAGGTTTGTTAGATCTCCATGAATTTGGAGAATCTAATCCTTATTTTTTTAGATCTTGAATCCAGATTTCAATATTAGATATTCATTTTCAGTGTTCTTCAGTGAAGTTTTTTGTTTAGGGATTTGTGATCCGTGATCTCGTGATCCCAAGGTAGGTGGTTCCATTTAATATTTGACATTTGATTAACCCTAAATTTAATTATTTAAATTAAATTAATATATTTAAATTTAATTGATTTCAATTGGTTTTCAAAAATTACAATTTCATTAAATTGGGGATTTGAATTGAATTTGGCATGAAAGTGGGAAAAACCCCTAATTCCATTGAATTGGGGTGTGATTTGTATTTGATGGTAAATTGTGGAAATTTAAAATGTGGAATTTAAATTGAGAAATTGAATTGTGAAATTTATTTTTGAAATGTATTTCTATTTTTTATTTGAGAAAAATGGATTAAATTGTTTTGATAGAAACCTAGTGGTTTTATCTTGGAAAATGGAATTATTTGATTAAAAACATGATTTCTTTTTTAAATGAAAATTGGAATGTTAATATGGAAATTGGGTGAATTTTATTTTAAATATTTTTTAAATAAATTTTCTATTTTTGAATGTTGTTTGAACACATGGAAGCCTTGGTAGTTAGTGAGTTATTCGGGACAGCACTCTATTAATGCTTTTCAACACTAAAAAAATATATACAGTTGGTCACATCCCTGATGGGATGGTGATGAGTCATCTTTTACCAGTGCCTAAAGGAAATTTTTACACCTATTATCATGATCACTTATTCGAGTGTGTGGGGATCCCATAACTTGTAACTATCATACCTATTGGTAGATGACCATGTAGCTCATTTATTTATATTTTATATATATGCAATTTTTTGTAAACTATTTTACAAATGACTTATGAATTTATATAAAAAAAATTATATAAAATGTTTATTAATCCATTTTTTTAAAGTATTTCCACCATTTGAAATGTAAATCATGATTTGTTTTAAATATTCTTTTGAAATGTTGTGCCTTTTTATTTAAAAATTGAAAGTTTTATCTGGTTAATTATGTTGGAATATTATTATGGAATCCTTGGTGAGTCCCTACTAGGATTTCATATCACAACCTACCTATTACTTTGTAATTTGTAGACTTCCTCCTTCTAGGTTTGAGAAAGGGGAAAATACCACTTAGTGGTGGTAGTTTTTATTGATCTTTGGGATTCAGTTACTATTTCCATTAGAAATTGGGTAGATATTATAAGAACCTGGATTGTCTTTTCAGGTATGCTTTTCTTTTTATGGTGTTTTTGAGAAAAAGAGGTTTTTATGGAAATTTTTTATGTACAGTTTGTGTACATTATAATTACATGTTGTGTACTCTGTTGTCGCTCGTAGTCGTGTAATGGCCGAGCACACAGTCGTGTGTGGTGACCTGGAGACCGCCTAATTAGGGGGCCAGTAAGGGCATGTACACACCATGTACTTTTAAATTACACATTGTGTACTTTCTTTTTATTTCATTAAATGGACCAGGGTCGCATCTAATTAGCAGAAAGCCCTTCTTCGTGACCTAGTTAGTCCAAGAGAGATCATATGGCCACAATCTTTCACTGAGCTCCTGATTGATCATCTTTTCTCCGAATCAACCACTATTGATTGCATTGGGATTGCCCCGGTAATCTCTTCCTTTTTCTAGGGCTTCGTTCCCTGATTCCTCCTCTTTTAAGAGTTATCTTTGGTTGAGCGTTTTTATAATTTTTTGTAGATATATGATGTTATTGGGGGATTAAAGGATTGAGGTTCACTTATAATGATCATACAACACTGAGGTAGGTAGTTCGTGCCTTTCCATTGATGGTATTTGAGTTATATGTGAAAAATTTCCCAATACCCATGAACGGGGTATTGTGCATTTACTATTTTAGCCCTATTAATTGCTTTCCATGCTTGTATTCTTGAGTAGAGGTTAATTGAATGTGAATAGGGTTAATTTTTATTCTTTGGAAGTGTTTTCCCATGCATGTTTTTTTTGTGACCATTTAGTCTTTCTTAGCTTATTAGGCTGCCTTATTTGTTTCCCATGTCTAGTATTGTAGAATGGAGTGATGTTTATCTGACATGTTTTTATACTGTAGACTGTTATCCAAGTAGTTCTTGAGGTTTAATTCGGTCGTATTGCACTGTTGTGCATGTTTGACTTATACAGAGCTGTGGGAACCTGGTGTAGTAGACCATAGGGAGAATGGATGTAAGGGACTCTCTAGAGTGTCTTTTTTTACTATTACAATGTGAGACCATAAGGGAAATTGACTTAAGTGCTTCCTTAGAGTGTCTTTAGTTCCTCGATGTGGACCATAGGGGGAATGTGAAGTAAGATCTTCCCCAGAGCACCTTTTAGTTACTAATATGAGACTATAGGGGGAATTGATGGTGAGTGCTTCCTCGGAGAGTCTATACTTAAGTTGAACCAGAGCGGTTAGACTGTGTGTACTTCCCAGAGGGTTGCTTGTGTTGTTTTGGTTGAACCATAGGGGTTATTATGAGAGTACTTCCCAGAGGGTTACCTGCATTAATTAGTTGCTAACTTGATATGTTGAATTGAATGCTTTGAAATTGTGGAAATGTTTACTACTAAGTACTTCCTTGTTTACAGTTTCTTTTTACTTATTTCCTGCCATATATATTCACTGACTATTAGGTACAAATCTCTTGGTGGTTTCCTACTGGGATTTAGTCTCACATCCTATTTGGGTCATGCTTTTGGGCCCAAACAGATTATATTACTGCAGGTATAGATAAGGTCAAATTCCCTTCTACTTCAGGTAATTGACTGCTTTGGATCTGGAGAGTATGGGACCAAGCTAAGGCTTGCAATGCTGAGGAGTTGTTTATTGTTTTCTTTCATACTTTATCTTAGTAATGTATTTCAGCATTGTGACATGTTTGGATATTTTCCTAGACATATGTATCATGCATCATTATATATGTGCTCCAGTTTCTTATTACTTTCAGTCTTCCGATGTTTACTATTATATGATATTATACTACTTCTGCTATTGATATCTATTTTACTTCTACTGTGTTACTCTTCCAATGAGGGAATAGTTTCCCCACTATCACACCCAAGGCCCTCCCTACTAGTCGGCAGCCTCTGGCATTCAGGGAAATGCACTTGAGGCCATGTGACCAACTGGGTACGAGGCGCCTCTGGGCGGCTTCCAGAACTGGGACATTACAAAGTGGTATCAAAGGGATTCTTTTCTCTTGACTTAATATTTAGAGCCTATAGATAGGGATAGGAAGTAATAGGTACTTGGTAATAAGTTGTGCCTAGGAGTAGGTAACATGTGTACTGGGAAAAGCCAATCTACCTCATTTATTGAAATTTTTCTAGTTTTGCAATTATTACAGTTGATTTTATTTCACCTTGAGTGATTCACATGTTTTGTGTTGTTATTGTTGATGTTATTGAGGTTCCATTTCTGTTGCAACCTGATGATATGAGGGTATTCCATATCGTGCATAATATATGCACTTTCTAGGGATCACATGTCATGCATTCTTGCCATTCCAAATAGGGTGCATTAGCAATTGCATGTTGTTTTGATGGGTGTTGTACTAGATATGCATGTTGTTGTGATAGATGCCTTGATAAAAATACTTGTTGTTTGATAGGGTATTGTTTGTGTAAGGATTTTTTGAATGAACACCAAACTTTGGTTCTTGAGGTGTTATTAGCCTTCATGGATTGTAATTTGGTGAATCATTGCCTTTTTTCCTTGTATATGACATGTATAAGATGTCAAGCTTTGATTCGCGGGGAGTATGGGCCCTCACGGATCTTAATTTGGCACTTTAATGTTAGTTTTAGTGTTTTTCTGGGCTCCGGAGTAGTTTCTGAAGCTTACTGTCCAGAAAAATCCAAAATACACATTGTGTAATGTTGAATACATGCCATGTGTTCTTTTGTTCGGGAAGAAAATGTTTTTCTTAAGTACATGACGTGTACCATATGTACATGCTGTGTAGTCTCTAGCCGTGTCTTATACTGTGTGGGCAGAGACATAGATTTTGGAAAACTTTGGTAGGACATGCCATGTACTGGATGTACACGCCGTTTTGTAGAACCGTGTAATCGACCATGTCACTAACAACATGGGTCATTTGAGTCTTTTTTAATAAACGTTGTGTCCATCTGGAATATGTTGTGTAGTGCAACCCGAGTATCCGGTTGTGTAATGAGCAACACGGGTCAGTTAAATCATCTTGTACATGTTGTGTTTGGCATAAACATGCCATGTATAGTCATATGTGTGTTCACCCGTGTAACTAACAAAACGGGCAGTTAAAACCTAAGAAGTACACACTGTGTCCATCTAGAAAACGCCATGTAGGGTGAGCCGTATAATCAGTCGTGTGACTAACAACACGGGTCAGTGAGGTTCGTCTAGTACACGTTGTGTTTGGAACTAACACGCCATGTAGTCTTCTTCTAGGGGAGTCTTGTGGCTTAGCCATGTAAGATAACTCATGAAGGGGAAGAGGATTCAAGTACACGCCATGTGTTAGGACAACACGCCATGTATGGGGTTGTTACACGACAAGTGTTGACAGAATTACACACCAATGTGAAGGCTTAAGGGAACACACCGTGTAGTCATTATACACGCCATGTATCCATGTTTTGAAAAAAAAAATTAATGCTTTCTTTATTTTGTTCCCTCCTTATAATTCTAAGTTTTAGTCCCTGTTAATCTTGATCTAAGGTGTTTGCTTGAACTTGCAGAGTCATGCCACTAAGACATCCTTCGGTTGTACACCAGTTGCAAGGTGATGATCAGACACCGGACATGGCTAGTCAGGGACTACCAGTAGATCCTCTAGTTGTGACAGTCTTGGCACCAGCCGTCATTCCAGACACAGGTGCTGATGGACAGTTCTGAGAGGGCTTCATGAGGTTCATGCAGACCTTCTATGGAGTACTGCATCCTGCCCTGTCTATGGCAGAGCTGATGTAACACCTCGAGATTTTATGAGATATATTATTTTTTAATTTCTTTGATATCTTCTATTGTAAGCTACACCATGATTATATTGTGCTATAAGCAACACTGTATTAGATTTTAGTATACACAAAACTATTCTTGGTTTGTGTTGCACGCAAGAGCGACCTTCCTCAATAGCGTGTGTTGTACGCAATACCAAGTTTTACTAAACAACGATATATTGGTATAATATTATTATTAACTAGCTGTTATGAATAGTATTAATGAAATTTTGAATTTTATAACAATATCATTCATCTTACACATATTCTAGAACATGGTATGAGAACAAAATAAATTTTTCAGGTAAAATAAGTATTTTTCAAAAAATGCAGTTTTGCCGCCTTTCGATGGCGCACCCACTTTAAATATAGTTTTTGACACGTTTATGAGTTAAATTTGAAAAAATAAACTTATTCATTGCAATAATTATATAAAAATTTACTTTGGATAATTTTTTTAATATTTTTCTGTTAACTTTCATATTTTGATGAATAGTAAAAATACACTAAATTTTAATTAAAAACAACTTTTTCATCAAGATAATTTATATGGTTAAATTATAATATTGAATGGTTTTAAAGTATAAATAGAATATATTTTTACAATTTAATATAATTCAAGTCATTAACATTAATTATATATTGAATTCATAGGTAAAATCATTTCAATCTTATACAATGTTTTAAATTTTAAAACATGTTTTCTCAACAGCGGGATTATTTTTAAATTAAATACTACCACTTATGCGTTTTGAATTTAGAAAAATGGATTCCATATTTGGAATCAGTAAGTTCAAATTATGCTAATAGGATACTTTTAATTTTTAGACATTATGAATAGTAACTATGGTAAATTTTATTTACTACAGTTAAAGGTAAATCGAGTAATTAAGGGTAAAAATGAGATTATAAAATTACCCTAACACCTTCCAAAATTATATTGGATGAATAAAAGTGGACCAATATCACCTAAGGGCCAGAATAGATTCATTTCATGTACTTTTTAAGATGAAAAGTATGTAATTATTATTAATACCAAAGAAAGTGACAACATGTCACTCTCTTATATCTTATAAGTGTAATAATTTTAATTTTGTGATAAAATTCGTAAAACTTAAAACATAAATAGTCACCAGAAATATAATAAAATTATCTACATCATGTGGATTTATTTAGAATTTTAAAGGATTAAATAATTGTCATTAATGGTGACACAATAGTGATGTATAAATTATTTTATTGGTTGAAATATCAAATAAATGGTTTTAAAAATATTAAAATAAATATTATATGAACAAATTTATGTGCTCCATGAATTTTTTTGATGAATATGACATGTTAGGAATATATTAAATATTTTTTTGTAATATATATTCTTTGTGGAATTTATTTAAATTCAAATAATTTAATAGTTTCAAAATTGACACTATTGATATTTTATAAAAATAACATATTATAAAATTGTTTAAAAATCACAAAAATATTTAAAAACTACAAATTTAAAATTATATGGTCTAAAATGTAATAATTTATCTAATTATGTATAATTAACAACACATAAGTTAGTATTTATAACAATTTAAAAATTATAATATTATTACATCAAATAAAATTAAATAGATTAAATAAGGATAAATCAAAATGATAAGGTTTAAAATAAAATCAAAACATGTATAAATTTGATTTTTTGATGATATTACAACCCTATATTACTTAATATCTGAGTTTTAGTCACTTTGGAAGTTTTTATGTGGGGTTTGAGTTTATTATAAATTAATATTTTGGAGGTTTCCAAAAGTGCTCTTCTCCTCTCTTATAAAAGGGCACCTCCTCCCTCTCTTATTCACAACATTTTTAGCCTTCAAGATCGTCCAAAACCTATCCATTTCTATTCTAAACTTCCCTAGAAACATAATATAGGTCTTGTTCTTCTTCAAAGACCAACTTTAGTGCCCTGAGAGGAGGTTTAGAAGAGGCGCATCAAAGAAGAGGTAATATCCTTTAACGATTATTTCAAATTTATTTCTTCTTCTACTTCATCATCTTTATTTTTTTCATTATAAAGTAATAACATAAGTATCACTCATATACTGATATGTTATTATAAATAATAAACAACCCCATTTCACTTTCTATCCATCCTATGGAAAATGAAGTCACCACGCATGTGTACGTACGGAATACCGTCTCCACACTGTGGTGTAATCTGTTTTTCCACCACCACCTTACTTGGATGGGTATAATGGTGGAAATAATAACTATATATTCTTATTATATCATGATTATAATTATGAGATATTATATCATCCACTCCAATTCCATTTAATAATTATGGGAATGATATCATCGCTCATGCGTACGTACGGATTACCGTCTCCACGATGCGATGAGATTCATTCACCATGTTAACCATTAAAGAATGATTATAAAGTATATATAATAAGTAATAATTAAATATATGACATAATAATTCTACTGTATTTAGGTATATATATATTTCATTTACTTCCATTCAATTTAATAAGGAAATGAAAACATTGTTCATGCGTACGTATGGCCTACCATCTCCATGAACGGTGTATTTCATTTCATTTATCAATCTATTATATATATATATATGTATTATGAATATATATTATATATAAATCATGTTTTACATTCTGTAAGTAATTAATCATGATCTAAGTAATCATATGAATAATTACAAGTCAAAACACGTACGATAAATGAAACGATTTCACCCAAAACGTTGTTTTAACATGGAATTGACAAATGAACGGGTAATATAAAGTGGTAAGTGAACCATATATGAAATCATAAATATTATTATCTTTCAGTTACAAGTTAATAATATGTTTAAACCCACTATACATGATTCTCGGACACATACGGAAGAAATTTGACATAAGTTAAGGGGTAACTTTGCCAATCTCGTTTCTATCTGAGATTGTTTATTCGTAAGTATTTACTAGGGTTATATTTATCATCCATGTTAGTGTTTTATAAAAATTTATTCATAAAGTGTTTAATATTCTTCCATTTATGTTTAAAGTCATGATTAACCCTTTTTAATATGTAAGGAATCTTTCTTTTGTTTACCATACAAGGTACTTTTTGAATTTTCCGGCAAAATTATGAGGAGAATATTTATTTAACTTATACAACTTGAAAGGATTTTTACGATTTCATAACGCCTTATTTACATAAATCTTCCTCTATAAGATTTCATGATTATTTTAAAAAATATATATTCTTTTTAATTTCAAGCAATTTGAGAAAATAAAATGATTTGAAAGAAGAAAGTATATTTTCCTCAAAGAATTCATTTAAAGTGTTTTATGGAAACTATTTTCCATCTATGATGACATTATTTAATATGTTTATGTTTCAAGCATAATGTCTCTATTATTTACATGGTTTGATTTTGCTTATGATGAAATTATATCCATTGTTTTATAAGGATTATGTTATGATGGGATGATGTTTATGAAACTCATTTTATTCATTGGGTTATGATGAATGATTTATTTTGTGGCACATGAAATAATGATTTCATTATGAGATGGGTGAGACCTATATCTCCCTCAAATTAATTGGGTAAATATTTATAACTCATGAGATAGACATGGATAGAACAGCAAGTGAATCTGGTTCAGTAATACAGGGCTGGAACGGAAAATAAACTCGGTTTAGTAATGGACTTTGTCCACTATGATGGTCTTGGAAAAAATGCCTTGGCTACTATGTAAATAATATCATGTGCTTAATGGTTGCCACAATTACATGTTTTATTCCCATGCTATTTTATCATGATTAATGTTCCTTTGTGATCTATGCCTTATGTAATGCCAAGATTTATGTCATTACTCATGATTTTGATGTTTTATGTTCATGTTTTTACGTTCAAATGTTTATGGATTGTTTTATGTTATCCATGCTTACCCTTACTGAGCATTTGAGCTCAACCTTTTTATGTTTTCTTTTCCCCAGGATATAAAGAAAGTTTTTAGGTAAGAAAACAAAAGGGGAATATCTTTGTGGGAGATGTTGAAGATCTTTCACCATGATTAGAAGATTATGTTCCGAGTTTCCAAAGACACTAAACTATTACGGTCCTTGGGTGTTTATTTTTGTTATGTATTAAGTATTCTGAAAAAGTAATGTAATGTCCTTGTACATCAAGTTTGGGTCTCTACAGTTGGTATCAGAGGAAAGGTTTAGTTAACCTTTGGAAACTAGGATAAGAAAACTTTAGTGAGATCCCTAGAGATATTTCTAAGGTATGTATAGGGATGTCCCTAAGGTTAAGTATAAGTATAGGTTACAGTCCTAGAATTATGATAATGATCATGAATAACCTAAGATTAAACCTAATATGTTAGATATTGAAAGTACTCCCCTTGATTATGTTGTTTTCCTAATATGATTTTTGCCTCTCACACTACTCTTTTTGGGTTTTATAAAATGGATGGAAACAGGAAGATTCATGATAATGGAGGATATGATGGAAAATAGAATGATATTCTTCATGAGAAACCAAATGAAACAGGATTTGGAAGTCAAAACATCGTTATTATTCTTAATCATCAATCTCATAATATGATCAATAATCTCAACTTTGGTAAGTTTCCTAACTCAGCTAATAAGAGAAAGATGGAATTTCATGATGGTCATAGAGGAAATAAAGTTCAATTTATATCATGTAAATCATGTGGTAAGAGGAATCAGGGGTAATGTTTCAAAGGAACTGTAAGATGCTTTGGGTGTGGAAAAGAAGGACACAAAGCCATTAATTGCAAAGGAAAAGGTTCAGTTAACACCATGGCCAAGGATAATGGTATTGCTAAGACATCAACAATGGTAAAATGTTTTAAATGTGGGATGTTAAGGAATTATTCAAACCAATTACCTAAGGGAAAGTCTCATGAAGAGAATCAGCATGGTTGTATGGGTAGTATTTATGTTGATGATGATGATGAAGAGACTACAAATGATATATGAGATTAAAGAAGTGTTGAGGAATAAAATGATGAAGCTCGGTCAATGGTTTAAGAAGGTAGTGGAATGATTGTATGTTTATCAAGAGTAATATTTTATAGGTAATTTAATGGTACTATGGAATAAAGAAATATCTAAGTATTGTTACACTATTTGAAAGTATATGTTGAATGGTACTGGTAACCATGAAATGTTATTCAAATATTTTTTGGAAAGTAGATGATATGCTCATAATTAAGGGATAAGGAGATAATGAGATGTTTGATAATATTAATGAGATCATGACTTGTATAAGGACAAAGTGATATCATGGTTTGAGTATATATAAATTTTGGGATTTTGGTATGCGGAAAGAGTTAACTTTTGACAGCATTCATGTTTTCACTAAGGTTCTATGGTAACTCATGTTTCAAGAAAATACATGATTAAGGTATTCACATGTTTGGAATGTGACCAACAAGATATATCTTATGATATATGGGGATAAATGATGGTATTCACATGCTCGGTAGATGACCTTTCTAGTAATCATTTTCTTTATACTATGAGATTGGACAGAAGTATTTTGGATAAGCCTAAAGATTGGAATGGATTAAGTTAGACATAAGATAGTATTGTTTAAGGCTAGATCTTTTTGATATTATGATGGTATAGTTTTAGAAAAAGGAAAACATGCAGGATGGGTGACAACCCATCACGTCGGACATAGTTGTGGGAATCAAACCCACAACCGAAGTATGACAGGCCTTTATCGCCTACCACTGGCCTACAGGAAGTCCCTGTTTAGTAGAAATTAGTTTTATTTTATTAAGAGGTATGATAGATGAAGTATCAGTCCATTTTTGGAACTATATATGATTAATCTCACCATAGATGGACTTATGTATATTTAATAACTTTTGCTAACCCTTTGTTTGAGACAGATGAAATGACATATCATTCTATCGCATGATCTGATAACACTACAAGAATGAAAAATTAAACTTCATTTCATTAAATAAGAGATGAAGTGGGAATTGTTCATGGAATGACCAACGATGATATTACACTAAAATAAAGTAAGTATTTATCCTTATGCAAAAATTCATCAACTTTAGGGAAATGATCTTGAAAACCAAAAACATTGTCCCAGTACCCTCATATCCGATGAATCAGATGGTACCTTAGATCATTAAAAATTTATGGCTTTGTGATTGTTAGATTTTTCAAAGCCATGTTCTCTACCAATCTCTATCAGAACTTGATGGTTAGATTTCTCTTCTATATCCATATTTTCACCTATGTTCCCCTATGTGGAAACCCAGTGATGAGTTAATTTGGATAACAGTTATGTTTCATACTTTAGTTTTTAAAATTAAGTTTTAGTATTCCTTTCTACAATGTGGGTTTGTATGAAAGAAACTTTCAAGTAGTAAACCATTTATAACCTTGATGAATTTTGAGGGTGAAATTCATTTTAAGGGCGGTAGAATTTAACACCCTGAGATTTTATGAGATATATTCTTTTTTAATTTATTTGATATCTTATGTTGTACGCTACACCAAGATTATATTGTGCTATATGAAACACTGTATTAGCTTTTAGTATACACAAAACTATTCTTGGCTTGTGTTGCACGCAAGAGTGACCTTCCTCAATAGCGTGTGTTGTACGCAATACTGAGTTTTACTAAACAACGATATATTTCTATAATATTATTATGAACTAGCTGTTATGAATAGTATTAACCACATTTTGAATTTTATAACAATATCATTCATCTTACACGTATTCTAGAACATGGTATGAGAACAAAATAAATTTTTCGGGTAAAAAAAATATATTTCAAAAAATGCAGTTTTTCCGCATTTTGATGGCGCACCCACTTTAAATCTAGTTTTTGACATGTTTTTGAGTTCAATTTGAAAAAATAAACTTATTCATTGCAATAAGTATATAAAAATTTACTTTGGATAATTTTTTTAATATTGTTCTGTTAACTTTCATATTTTGATGAATAGTAAAACTACGCTAAATTTTAATTAAAAACAAATTTTTTAATAAAGATAATTTATATGGTTAAATTATAATATTTAATGGTTTTAAAGTATATATAGAATATATTTTTACCATTTAATATAATTCAAGTCATTAACATTAATTTTACATTTAATTCATAGGTAAAATCATTTCAATCTTTTGCAATGTTTTAAATTTTAAAACATGTTTTCTCAACAACGGGATTAATTTTAAATTAAATACTGCCACTTATGTGTTTTTAATTTGGAAAAATGGATTCCATATTTGGAATCAGTAGTTCTAAATTATTCTAATAGGCTACTTTTTATTTTTATACATTATAGATAGTAACTACGGTAAATTTTATTTACTACAGTTAAAGGTAAATCGGGTAATTAAGGGTAAAAATGAGATTATAAAATTACCCTAACACCTTCCAAAATTCTATTGTATGAATAAAAGTATACCCATATCACCTAAGGGTCTAAATAGATTCATTTTATGGACTTTTGACCATGAAAATGATGTAATTATTATTAAAACCAAAGAAAGTGACAACATGTCACTCTCTTATATCTTATAAGTGTAATAATTTTAATTTAGTGATAAACTTCATACAACTTTAAAAATAAATAGTCAATAGAAATATAATAAAATTATCTACATAATTTGAATGTATTTATAATTTTTATGGATTAAATAATTATCATTAATGGTGACACAATAGTGATGCAGAAATTATTTCATTGATTGAAATATCAAATAAATGGTTTTTAAAAATATTAAAATAAATATTATATGAAAAAATTAATGTTCTACATGAATTTTTTTAATGTATATGAAATTTTATGAATCTATTAAATATTTTTGTTTGAATATATCTTCTTTTTGGAGTTTATTTAAATTCAAATAATTGAATAGTGTCAAAATTGACACTATTGATATTTTATAAAAATAACATATTATTAAATTGTTTAAAAATCAAAAAAATATTTAAAAATTACAAATTTAAAATTATATAGGTAAAAATTTAATAATTTATCTAATTATGGAAAATTCACAACACATAAGTAAGTATTTATAACAATTTAAAAATTAGAATATTATTACCTCAAATAAAATTAAATAGATTAAATAAGGATAAATCAAAAAGATAAGGTTTAAAATAAAATAAAAACATGTCTAAATTTGATAGGTTGATTATATTACAAACCTATCATACCTCATATCTGAATTTGATTCACTTTTGAAGTTTTTATGTGGGGTTTGAGTTTATTATAAATTAATATTTTTGCGGTTTCCAAAAGTGCCCCTCTCCTCTCTTATAAAAGGGCACCTCCTCCCTCTCTTATTCAAAACATTTTGAGCCTTCAAGATCGGCCAAAACTTGTCCATTTCACTTCTCCACTTTCATATCAACATAATATAGTTCCTGGTCTTCTTCAAAGACCAACTTTAGTGCCCTAAGAGGAGGTTTAGAAGAGGCACGTCAAAGAAGAGGTGATATCCTTTGCCGATTCTTTCAAATTTATTTCTTCTTATAATTCATCATCTTTATTTGTTTCATTATAAATTAATAACATCAGTATCAATAATATACTGATATTTTATTATAAATATGAAACAACCCCATTTCACCTTCTATCCATCCTACGGAAAACGAATTCACCATGTGTGTGTACGTACAGAATATCATCTCCACGTTGTGGTGTAATCTGTTTTTCAACCACCACCTTACTTGGATGGGTATAATGGTGGAAATAATAACTATATATGCTTATTATAAAATTATTCTAATTATGATATATTATATCATCCACTCCAATTCCATTCAATAATTATGGAAATGATATCATCGCTCGTGCGTACGTACGGATTACCGTCTCCACGATGCGATGAGATTCATTCTCCATGTTAACCATTTAAGAATGATTATAAAGTATATATAATAAGTAATAATGAAATATATGACATAATAATTCTACTGTATTTATTTATATATATATATATATATATATATATATTTCATTTACTTCCATTCAATTTAATAAGAAAATGAAAACAGCGTTCATGCCTATGTACGGCCTACCGTCTCCATGAACGGTGTATTTAATTTAATTTATCGATATATTATATATATATATTCTGAATATATATTATATATAAATCATATTTTACATTATTAAATTAATTAATCATGATCTAAGTAATCATATGAATAATTACAAGTCAAAACATGTACGATAAATGAAACGATTTCACCTAAACGTTGCTTTAACATGGAATTGACAAATGAACGGGTAATATAAAGTCATAAGTGAATCATATATGATATCATAAATATTATTATGGATCTTTTACAAGTTAATAATATTTTTAAACCCACTATATAGGAGTCTCAGACACATATGGAAGAAATTGTACATAAGGTAAGGGGTAACGTTGCCAATCTCGTTTCTATCCGAGATTGTTTATTCGTAAGTATTTACTAGGGTTATATTTATCATCAATGTCGGTGTTTTATAAAACTATATTCCAAAAGTGTTTAATATTCTTCCATGTATGTTTAAAGTAATGTTTAACCCTTTTTATTATAGAAGGAATCTTTCTTTTGTTTACCATACGAGGTACTTTTTTTACTTTTCCGACAAAAGTATGAGGAGAATGTTTATTTAACTTATACGGCATGAACGGATTTTAATGATTTTATAACACCTTATTTACATAAATATTCCTCTAAAATATTTCATGATTATTTTCAAAAAAAATCTTTTCTTGTAAATTTCACTTCAATTTGAGAAAATAAAATTATTTAAAAGAAGAAAGGATATTTTACTCAAAGAATTCATTTCTAGTGTTTTATGAAAAATATTTTCTATATATGATTACATTCTTTAATATGGTTATGTTTCAAGCATAATGTCTCTATTATTTACATGGTTTGATTTTGTTTATGATGAAATTATATCCATTTTTTTATATGTATTATGTTATGATGGGATGATGTTTATGAAACCCATTTTATTAATTGGGTTATGATGAATGATTTATTTTGTGGCACACGAAAGAATGATTTCATTATGAGATGGGTGGGACCTATATCTCCCTCTAATGCATTGGGTGAAGATTTATATCTCATTAGATATACATGGATGGAACGGAAAGTGAATCTTGTTTAGTAATACAGGGTTGAAACGGCAAGTAAATCCAATTTAGTAATTGACATTGTCCATTATGATGGTCTTGGAAACAATGACTTGGATACTATGGAAATAATATCATGTGCTTAATGGTTTCCACAATTATATGTTTTATTCCCATGCTATTTTATCATGATTAATGTTCCTTTGTGATCTATGCCTTATGTACTACCAAGATTTATGTCGTTACTCGTGATTTTGATGTTTTATGTTCATGTTTTTACGTTCAAATGTTTATGGATTATTTTATATTCTCCATGCTTACCCTTATTGAGAATTTGATCTCACCATTTTTATGTTTTCTTTTCCTCAGGATATAAAGAAAGGTTTTAGGTAAAAAAACAAAATGGGAAGATCTTTATGGGAGATATTGAAGATCCTTCACCATGATTAGAAGATTATGTTCCGAGTTTCCAAAGATACTAAACTATTACGGTCCTTGGGTGTCTATTTTTGTTTTGTACTAAGTATTCCGCAAAAGTAATGTAATTTCCCTGTATGTCAAGTTTGGGTCTCTACAGCTGACACGGGTTTTCCAACAGCAGCATACTCCCACCTTCATAGGGGAAAAAGGACCTCAAGCTACATAGTCATGGTTAGAATCCATGCTTTCCATCTTAGAGCATCTGGAGACACCTCCAGAGAGGAGGTTCAGTCTGTCTACGTACATGCTTCGGGATTCCGCTAAAAGATGGTGGGATGTGATCTCACAGGCGGGACGCCAGCATGTCATTGCTTAGGATGACTTCCAGTGTGCTTTTTATAACTATTTCTATCTGGAGACCTTGAGGGTCAATCGATCTTGAGAGTTCATGAGTATGGAGCAAGGTACTCCCTCATTAATGGAGTACTCTTCCTGTTTCATGGATCTGCAGCGCTTTATGCCTATTCCATGAGGTGATGAGTTATTCTTATTAAGGAAGTTTGAGGATGGTCTCAGGAATGACATTCGATCTCAGGTGAACATCTTCTGGTTGACTTCCATCACTTCTATAGTCAACCACACACAGATCAAAGAGCAAAATCTAAGGGATTTTGGAGTTTTGAGCTAGGTTGGCTCAACATCTAGAGTTAGTATCCCTCCTACTGACAGTAGGAAGCACCACAGGGGGTCTTCACATGGTGATCCAAGGAGGCAAGACACTTATTCTAGAAGCCAGGTGGTGTGCTATCAGTGTGAGAAGAGTGGGAATATGAGGCCACATTTCCCGAGAGACCCAATAGAGTGTCGATCTTGCAGCAAGATGGGTCATCTTTAGAAGTTCTATTTGATCTTCTCACCAGCAGCTGGTGACAGAGGTTCTATAATGACTCCGCGTTTAGGATTAGTGCCACCAGTTTCTCATCAGTCTGGGAACAGGAGTTATTTTGGCCATTTAGTCCGAGGTGGAGGTTGTGGTTGTGGTAGTCAGTCACCAGGCTTTCAGTGACAACAAGGTGGATCAGCTTAGGTTGGTCAGGTAGGGTCATAGGGTCGCGGTGCAGGTCAGAATTTTGTAGTGGAGTAGACCCAGTAGAAGCAGGATCTCAGACTCTCTATAGTTTGAGGTACGATTCTAGTTGCCTCAGTTTTATCTTCTACTCTTTTCGATATAGGGTCTTCCCATAGCTTTATATATTTTATTGTTGTGGAGATCCTTGGGCTTTGTATCTTTACTTATGATGATGTCTTGATGTTGGAAACATCGTTGGGGACTAGGACGGTTAGTGTACGTCAGTGAAAGGAGTTCCCTCTTGAGTTTGGTGGGTGTCACTTCTTATGGGACCTTTATTTCCTAGAGATGACAGGGTATGATGTCATTCTTGGAATGGACTAGTTATTTCCATTCCTGGTATTTGTCGATTTTTATTGTCGTAGGGTGAGTTTCACATCACTAGAGGGAAGATTGTTTCTTCGTAAGGGAGAATGGTATGTCCAGGCGAGTAGAGTGGGACCCGATCATCATGGGTTGAGAGGAGTTATAGTACAGATTTCTAGTCTATATATGGATGACCAAGGGACTTCACAGATATAATTTCCCCCAATGGTGGATCGTTTCAGGGATGTCTTTACAAAGTACTTTTCTTGTTTTCCTCCAGATCAAGAGGTACACTTTTCTATTGAGCTCATTCTAGGAGCGGCACTAGTGTCCATTCCTCCTAAAAATATGGCTACACCAGAGTTACAGGAGCTCAAGAAGCAGTTGGAGGAGTTGCAGTCTAAGGGTTTCATCAGACCTAGTACTTCTCCTTAGGGTCGCATGTCCTGTTTGCGAAGAAGGTGAATGGTACCCTCAGACGTTGTGTGGATTGTCAGAAGTTGAACTAGTTGACGATCAAGAACTGATATCCCTTGATAAGAATTGATGATCTCTTTGATTATCTTAGAGGAGCACGGTTGTTCTCGAAGATTGAATTGAGATCTGGTTATCATCAGTTGTGTATTAGACCATATGATATACCTCTTATAGCCTTCTGGAACAGGTATGGTCTATACCAGTATGTGGTTATGCCATTCGGTCTCACGAATGCGCCTCTAGTTTTCATGGCACTGATGAACCGAGTGTTCCATCAATACTTGGATTCTTTTGTGGTGGTTTTCATGGATGATATCTTCGTGTACTCTCACACTCAATACAACCATGCTACCCATCTTGAGATCATTCTGAGTACACTGATAGGGCATCATTTATATGCTAAGCTCTCAAAATTCCACTTTTGGATGGACCATATTCACTTCTTAGGTCATGTTATCTCAGAGATAGGAGTATTAGTAGACCCAGAGAAAGTGAGAGATGTAGTTTCCTAGGAGAATTCAAAGAATGTATTTGAGGTATAGAGTTTTCTAGGGTTGGCTGGTTACTATATATATTTCATACAGGACCTTTCATGCTTAGTAGCTCCACTGATGGGCCTGACTAAGATGGGTGAAAAGTTCTTGTGGTCAGATTCTTGTGAGTTATCCTTTCAGGAGCTTAAAGGGAGGTTGAATTCAGCACCGATACTAGTTTTTTCAGATCAAGGAAAGAGCTACACTATTTACTATGATGCTTCAGGTATCGGGCTGGGAGTTTTTCTTATGTAGGGAGAAAAATTCCTTGCGTACAGGTCTCAGTAGTTGAGGCCACATGAGAGGAATTACCCAATGCACGATCTCGATCCGGCTGTAGTTGTAATGCCTTACGCTGTTGGAGAAATTATCTGTTGGTAGATCATTTTGTGGTTTTCATGGACCAAAAAATTCTCAAGTATATCTTCACTCAGTGTGACATGAATTTGAGATAGCGAAGGTGGGTTGAGTACCTTCAGTATTGTGACTTTGAGCTTACCTATACTTTTGGGAAAGGCAATGCAGTGGCTGATGTGCTGAGCAGGAGGAATCAAATACAGGTAGTTCAGGAGGCCAGCAGTGAGTGGAAGCTTATAGCTCTATTCTTTGAGATGCATTTGGAGGTTCACGGTAGTCAGGGCAGACATTTATTTCTTCTATAGTTGTTACCTCTACCCTTCTTGATTGAGTTTGAATGAGGAAGCTATCAAATTCTGAAGGCCTAGTCCTATGAAAAAGTGTGTCAAGAGAGGACCCTATTCTTGGATGGACCATAGGAAAGGATGAGATCTTTCATTTTCATGGGTGCCGATGGTTTTCAGTAGACATACGCGAGGAGATGATTCAGGGCTTTCACTCCTTAGTTTGGGTAGTTCATCCTGGCGTCACTAAGATGTATCATGATCTACACCATCATTATTGGTGGCTAGGTTTGAAGAGAGATGTTGTTGGTTTCGTTATGAGGTGTTTCACCTATTTCCAGGTGAAGGCAGAGAATCAACGACCATCAGGGATTTTTCAGTAGTTACCCATTCTTGAGTGGAAGTGGAATGATGTCATGATGGATTTCATAATAGGTTTGTTGAGGTCGCCTCGAGGGAATGATGTTTTATGGGTTTTCATTGACAGACTCACGAAGGTTTCTCACTTCTTACTAGTCAAGGATACCTTTAGTGTTGATGAACTGGGAAGGTTGTACATCTGAGATATTGTGAGTTTGCATGGAGTTCCACACTTCATTGTTTCAGACAGGGATGCACATTTTACTTATTAGGTCTGGAAGGGGTGTCAAAATGATTTGGGAACACAGGTACTTTTGAGTACAACTTACCACCCCCAAATAGATGGCTAGTCCAAGCATACAATTTAGGTGCTTGAGGACATACTTTGTCCATGCATTATGGATTTTAGAGGTTCTTTGGAGAAGCACATACATCTTGTGGAGTTTTCCTACAACAATAGTTTTCAATCAACTATTCATATGGCACCTTATGAGGCTCTATACGGTAGGCCATGCCGATCACCCTTATGTTGGCTGGAGGTAGGAGAGGCAGCTATTATAGGACCTTGTCTTGTCCAGGAGACTATAGAGCAGATAGAGTTGATTTGAAAGAGGATGGATACTGTACAGTCTCGACATAAGTTTTATGCTGATCAGTAGAGACGACCTTTGGAGTTTGAGGTCGGGGATCAAGTTTTCCTGCGTGTCACACTGAGGTTAGGGCGTAAGAGGATTAGGAGACAAGGTAAGCTTTCACTAAGGTATGTTGGGTAACTTGAGGTTTTGGAGAGAGTTGGTCCAATTGCCTATCGGTTCCAGTTACCTCAGAGGTACCAGGCTATGCATGATGTCTTCCACATTTCTCAGCTCTGATGTTACTTTTCATACCCGTATCATGATTTTAAACCCGAGAAGTTTGAGTTAGAGGTGGATGCCTCATTTGAGGAGCATCTTATCTGAATTATTGATCATAGTATGAAGGTTCTCCGTGGCCAGTTTGTTCCTATGGTACAAGTGCTATGGTAGCACGGGCAGGTACAGGACAAGACTAGGGAGAGGGAGGCCGATGTATGATCACAGTGGCTGGAGTTGTTTAAGGATTATTCTTCTATGCCGCCTTACTAGGGAAATTCGGGAATGAATTTCTTTAAGGGGGGATGTTTGTAAGAACCTGGATCTTCTTTTCAGGTATTTTTTTCTTTTTCTGGTGTTTTGGAGAAAAAGAGGAGTTTCTGGAAATTTTTGAAGTACACGTCGTGTACTCTATTGTCTCTCGTAGCTATGTGCTAGTTGTGTAACGGCTGAGCACACAGCCATGTGTGGTGACCTAGAGACCACCTAATTAGGGGGCTGGTAAGGGAAAGTACACATCATGTGCTTCTAAAATACACACCATGTACTTTCTTTTTATTTCATTAAACGGACCAAAGACACGTTTAATTGGAAAAAATCCATCCTTCATGACATAGTTCATCCGGGAGAGACCGTACGGCCGCAATATTTCTTTGAACTCCCGATCGAGCATCTGTTCTATGAATCGACTATCGTCAATTGCGTTGGGATCACCTCGGTAAGCTCTTCCTTCTACAAGAGCTTCCTTTCCTGATTCCTTCTCTTTAAAGTGTTATCTTCAGTTGATATTTTTTAGAATTTTTGTATATCTATGGTGTTCTTGGGAAATTAAAGGGTTGAGGTTCACTTATAATGATCCTACAATACCGAGGTAGGTGTTTTGTGCCTTTCCAATGAAGTTATTTGAGTTATATGTGAAAAATTACCCAATACCCTTGAACGGGGTATTGTGCGTTTATGTTTTAGCCCTGTTAATTGACTGTCATGTTTGTATTCTTGAGTAGAGGTTAATTGAATGTGAATAGGGTTAATTTCTATGATTTGGAAGTGTTTTCTCATGCATGTTTTGTTTGCGACTGTTTGGTCTTGCTTAGCCTGTTCGGATGCCATGTTTGTTTCCCATGCCTAGTATTGTAGGATGGAGTGATGTTTATCTGACATGTTGTTATGTTGTAGACTATTATCCAAGTAGTTCTTGAGGTTTAATTTTTTTATATTGCATTTGTGTGCACATTTTACTTACACAGGGTTTTAGGAACCTGGTGTAGTAAACCATAGGGAGAATGGACGTAAGGGCTTCTCCAGAGTGTCTGTTTTTACTATTACGATGTGAGACCATAGGGGGAATTGATGTAAGTGCTTCCTCAGAGTTTCTTTAGTTTCTCAACATGGGCCATAGGGGGAATGTGACGTAAGATCTTCCCTAGAGCGCCTTTTAGTTTCTGATACGAGACTATAGGGGGAATTGATGGTGAGTGATTCCTCATAGATTCTATGATTAAGCTGAACCAGAGGGGTTAGAATGTATGTACTTCCCAAAGGGTTGATTGTTTTTTTTTTGGTTGAATCAGAGGGGTTAGGCTGAGATTACTTCCCATAGGGTTACCTTATTTGATTAGCTACTTTCTTGATATGTGGAATTTAATGCTTTGAAACTGTGGAAATGTTTACTATTGAGTACTTCCTTGTTTACTGCTTTTTTTTACTTATTTCTTGCCAAATATATTCTCTGACTGTTAGGCACAGATCTCTTGGTGGTTTCCTACTGATATTTAGTCTCACACCCTATTTGGGTCATGATTTTGGTCCCAAACAAATTATATTTTTGCAGGTATAGATAAGTGAAAATGCCCTTCTACTTTAGGTACTTGACTACTTTGGAGCTAGAGAGTATGGGGCCAAGCTGAGGCGTGTGATGCTGAGGAGTTGTTTACTGTTTTATTTCTTACTTTGGATTAGTAATGTATTTCATCATTGTGAAGTGTTTGGATTCTTTCCTAGACATATGTATCATGCATCATTATATATGTGCTCTAGTTTCTTATTACTTTCAGTATTCTGTTGTTTAATGTTGTATGATATTATACTACTTATGTTATTAATATATTTTTTACTTATGTTGTATTACTCTTCCAATGATGGCATAGTTTCCCCACTATCACATCCAAGGCCCTCGCTGCTAGTCAGTAGCCTCTGGCGTTCGGGGAAATGTACTTGAGGCCATGTGACCAACAGGGTACGGGGCACCTCTGGGTGGCTTCCGGAACCGGGATGTTATAGATATCCTATTTTCTAGTACTTTGTGAATGTAATTTGGGTTGTTTATATATGTTTGAATTCTGTTATAGTTCTTTTTATGGAGTTTTTCTTGTATTTATACTAACTTTTATCTCATTCTCCCATTGTTTTTTTGGAAAATTCATTCCCACTTTAATATTTTGTGATTCTAGGTTCTAGTCTCTAACCCATGGGGATTGAGAATGCCCTTCAAGCTATGTCAGTACCAGCTTAGTTATCAAGGTACCAGGGTATCTAAGATGGTTTATGAAAAAGTGGTATCATAGGTGCTATATAATCATCTTTCCTTGATGTCCGTATATAGTTGTGTAATCTTGTCTAGAATTAAGATATAGTTATGACTGAGTGTCTAGACAGATCTCATCATAACAATCCTTAAGTTAATAGGGGTGGTCTATGAAATATGTAATTAGGAGTAGTTCTAGTCTTTCCCTTCATTTTATTTGGTTATATTGAAATCCAAATCTTGTATATCAATCTATTGGGATTTATTTCCCTATTTCCCTTGCTTGATATTTTTTCTATGTAACCTATATAATGTCTTCAATGTTGTTTTTAGATGTTTTGTAGAATCATTCCTCTAATAATATGTGTGAATCAGATCTAGGAGGAAGCTTCTATTGAACCTTAGAGAAAAATCCTCTCATGGAACAAAAATTAGTTGATGTTATCATGCATGTTTTCCAAGATCTGGGATAGGAACCTACACCCATTCCCGTTCAGTCTCCAATTATGGAACCTCAAAGGAATGTTTTACTGATTTTTTTCTCAGGATTTCCTTTTCTAAAATCCTCCATCATTCTAAGGCTCAAATAATCCACAAAAGGTTGAGGATTTTTTGAGATATATCAAGCTTTTTTTTGAGTTCTTGGAGACATCAGATGAATTCAAGGTGAAATGTTCCACCTTCAAGCTAGAGGGACCTAGCAGGAAATGGTCAGACATGATGGTGATGGAGAATAATCATGAGGTATTATAGTAGAAATGCTTAAAAGTTATTTTCACCAACTAGTTATATCCAAAGTATATGGTTTTGTGTAAGGCTTTAGAGTTTTTCAAAATCAAGTAAATTGATAAGTCCGTGACAGAATTTCAAAACCATTTTTCTAAGATTATGTAGTTTTTACCTGAGAATTGTGGTGAATGAGAAGATTAATACTTGAAGATTTGAGATAGGACTTCGATATGATATTTTTTTTCTTAGGTTTTCTTACTGAAGATTCCTTCTTATGTTGATGTGCTAGATAGAACATTGATGGTTTCAATAGACCTAGCTTGTAAGTCCGGTTTAATGGGAGTTTATTTTTCTCCTAGTGGTGGTATGAGTTCCTTTAAAGGAAAGAGGAAGTTTGATGATTATATGGGTGGTTCTTGATAGTAGAGTTATTCTAGACCTCCTATAGCGCCTAGAAGAGGCCATTTGATTTGTTACTAGTGTGGAAATCTCAGGAAATCAAAATGGGTTTGCACTGAGGCACCCAAGATATATGGTTTCCATGGATGCTCAAGTCACCTGAAAAGTTTCTACCATGTCTATTAAACTCCACATAGTGGAATGGGATCATTATTTCCTACTAAAAGTGTGTTGAAATTATATGCTTTAAGGAAAAAGGGGTTCTATCCATAGGCATTTGGAATGAAACTTCTTCACACAGGGGAAGAGTCTCCAAATGAAGAAGATATGGGTAAAATGACTGTGAGAGGTTCCATCACTATAACTTTTTCATTAGTAATTTCTTTATTTGATAGTGGTGCATCTCATTCATTTATTTCAAACAATGTTTTCAATTTTCTTAATCTTCCTACAGAGCTTTTATCTTATGTAATGGATATTACTACACCCCTTGGAAAAAAGAGAGAGCAGGGCCTCCATAGTCTGGCTTGTGTTGTTATTAGATATCGAGCTTTCTTGGGATTTTATGGTTCTCAACATGAAATTTTTTGAAGTCATTTTTATAATGTATTGGATCATTACCAATAAATCTTGGATTGATTGTTATCTTCGACGGGTCTCTGTCACTAAACCTGATGTGGTGTTTCATATCTTTCAAGTAGAATGGGACCTGAGGCTGAGTAGAGCCATACATTCTTATCTAGAATTGGAGAAAGTAATATTATTGTTCGCTTTTTTTCTGAAGAAGGAATATTTTTTCGATAATCTCCTCCAAGTTTTCATCAAGTTTCTTAACATTTTTTTCTTCTGAATTCTATGGTTTTCCACTAGTAAGATAGGTTCAGTTCTCTATTCACTTAGTTCCTGGTACTCAACTAGTATATGTTCCTTCTTACTACATATAACTAGCTAAAATGAAAGATTTGAAGACTTGGTTGGATGATATTTTAGAGAAAGGATTTATATTCCCTAGTGTGTCACATTAGGTGACATCGGTTCTCTTTGGTAAGAAAGATGGTGGGTCACTTTACCTTTATGTTGATTATTAGAAACACAGCTGAGTTACGATAAGTAACAAGTATCTATTGCTATAGATTGATGATATGTTAGACCAGTTGAAATGGGAGAAGTGGTTTTCAAATATTGATCTTCAATCTAATTACCATCAGTTGAGAATAAAATAATCATTCATTCATAAAATCACCTCTCAAAGAATGTATGACCATTATGAGTACCTTTTCATCCCATTTTGTTTAACTAATTCTCCTGTAGTTTTTATGGAATTAATGAAAAATATTTTCCATGAGTACCTTGATACTTTCATGGTTGTCTTTGTGGATGAAATCCTTATTTATTCTAAGTAAAAGGAGGATCATGTTTTTCATCTGATAATAGTTCTAGAATTATTGAGAAGTCACTGAATTTATTCCAATATATCAAAATGTGATTTATGGATTTTTTAAGTGATGTTATTGGGACATGTGGTGTCATAACATGGTATATCAGTTGATCTTGAGAAGTTAAAGGTTATTATTAAATGGGAGAAACCACGAAATGTTTTTAAGATTCAGATCTTCTAGGGTTTAGCTAGCTATTATCACTGGTTTGTAAAGTAATTCTTAAAGTTGTCTTCTCCGATGACTACTCTAACTCAGAAGGGATTAAATTTTTCTTGGGATGAGAAATGTTATAATTATTTTTTTGAGTTGAAATGTCTTTTGACTATTGTGCTGGTGTTGACTCTTCTAGAGTCCGGATAGGGCTATGTAAACATTTGTGATGTATCGGGTTCATATTTGGTTTGTGTTATTATGAAGGGTGATTATGTCATTGCTTATGGATCTAGATATCTGAGGTCACATAGGAAAAATTATCTGACCAATGTGCTTAAACATGAAATTGTGATGAATGTGCTTAAGAGTTGGTGGAATACCTTTTCATCGAAAGGTTTACCATGTATTTAGACCATAATATCTTAAGTTTTATCTTCTATCAAAAATATTTGAATCTGTTCTAGAGGCATTGGGTGGAATTCCTTCAATAGTTTGACTTTGGAATAACCTATACCCTAGGGATAGGGAATTCCATCAAATATTTCTTAAGATGGAAACTTCCAAATCAAGTTGTGAAAGAATCATCGGAAGAGTGGAACTTGATGGATCTTTTTGCACGGTTTCATATTAGAGTCTGGGAATCAGGGGTTGAGGTTTCCTTGGGCAGTGTTCTATTGACCTCAACTCTTCTTAAGATGATTTTTTAGGAACAGCTATTTTATGATGAGTTCCATGCCATTTGATACTATCTTTATGGTTGGGATACCATCATTGACCGGTCATTCTCCATAGAGGGTATTCCGTGTTATGGGAATCATTTTGTGGTACTGTTATCAATCAGGAAAGTTGTGGTGGGAGATTTCCATAATTCCCAGTGGGAAGTTCACCCAGGAACGATGAATATGTTCTATGACATGCAGTAATGATTTTGGTGGCTAGTTATGGGATGAGTCATTGATAATTTTGTCTCTCATTTTTATACAAGAAAACGTGTCAAGGTCCAGCACCAAAGACCTTTAGGTTTTCTTTAGCCACTTCCAGTGCCAACTTCGAAGTGGGATGAGATCTCTATGGACTTTTGTTGGGTTTTTTATACCTAGATAAGGAATAATGAGATGTGGGTTGTGATCAATCAGCGAACTAAATCATCTCACTTTATATTCATTCGTGATTCAACCAAATATGAGGAGTTAGGAAATATCTATTTGAGAAAAAAAAATCATTTTCACATAGCTCCATATGCTATAGTTTTTTATAGGGATCCATCTTTTACTTCTCTATTTTGGAGAGGCCTTCAAGATGCACAGATATCTCAAGTTCATTTGAGTATGGCATACCATCTATAGTTGGATAATCAGAAATAAAGAGTTATACATATTCATGAGGATATGATTTGTGTCTGTGTTCTTGAATTTGGCGGGGTTATGGATGACCATTTGGGGATAGTTGAGTTTGGTTATAATAATAGTTGTCATTTTGAGGTTATAATGGCTCCTTTTGAGGCCTTTTATAGTTGTCTTTTCAAATCTTTTCTGAGTTAGTCAGAGATTGGTGAAATTTATTTGGTTAGACTAAGCTCGGTTCAAGATATGATATTAAAGATTCATTTGATTCACCATATAATTATAAAGGCACATAGATGATGAGTCTTATTCTAGTCATATTTATACACCATTAAAATTTTCATCTGGTGATCATATGTTCTTGAAAGTTTCACCTCGGTTGGGTCATCGATTTCTTGGGATGCAAGCGAAATTTTCTCCTTGTTTTATAGGACCTTTTGAGGTTGTTGATTAGATGGGAAAGGTGCCTTACCATTTAGAGATTCATCCTCATCTGATGTTGATATATAACATGTTCCATATATCTCATTAGCTAAAGTATCTTTCTAATCCATCTAATGTTCTAAACTGGAGTGATGTCGATGTCGAGCCTGATTTATCCATGACAGAGCATCCAGTCAGGATAGTTGATTCTAAAACCAAGGTAATTCATGGTATAATGATACCTTAGATTTGATTTCTATGGTAGCACGATTCTGATATTCATGATATGTGGGAGAGATAGGCATTAATGATAGAATAGTGGCCTCATATTTTTGACATGAAATCTTCTTAACAAGATTTCTGGGGATATGAAGTCTCTATAGTGGGGAGGTTGTAACATCCTATTACTATTTTCAGGTACACCTAACCCCCTTTTTATCATTATTTGTTTGGGTTTCATCTAAGGGTGTTTTGGGTGAAATTTTGGAAAATTTTAAGCGCTTTTGGGTTGTACACAGTTGGCCCAAGGTTTTCCAAAATTGTGTGCCCTACTAGTGAAAACCATGAAAATCTATGCAATTGGGTTTTATATGGTTGGAACACAATTTGAAAAATTGTGCACCCAGAAAGGAGAAACCATGAAACCCCATTAGTAGGGGTGCATAACTAGGGTTCATGGTTTTTCTAACCATGTGGCCCTGTCCAGGAAACTGTATGCAAAGATTTTAATTAATCAAAAAAATTAAAAAAAAAATCAACCCCCATTTTTATCCCCCACTCAGGCCTAACTCAACCAAGAACATTTTATTAGGTCTTTTGGGCTCCCAGGATCCAATTTTGGCTCCTATAAACCCCTTCCAAGGTGGATCTAAGCTAGATAATTTTTATTCGGTCATTTCTCAATAAGTTTCCTCTCCATGTTCATTCTCTCCCACTCTCTCCTCCTCTCTTCCTTACGGTTTTTTTGATCTTTATCTTTTTGGAGGATATAATACCAATTTTTTTAGATCTTGAATCTAGGTTTGATTCTTGTATCTTCATTGTCTATGTTCTTCGTTAGAGTTTCGTGTTTAGGGATTTATGATTTTTGATCCTGTGATCCTGAGGTAGGTGGTTTTATTTAAGATTTTCTATTTGATTAGCCCTAAATTTCTTGATTAAAATTAAATTTATTGATTTATATTTAATTTATTTCAATTGGTTTTTTAAAAACTAAATTCCATTAAATTGGGGGTTTGAATCAAATTTAGCATGAAATTGGGAAAAACCTCCCAATTTAATTGAGTTGTGGTGTGATTTGTATTTGATGGAAACTTTTGGAAATTTAAATTGTGGAATTTAAATTGTGAAATTGAATTATGAAATTGATTTGTGAAATTTATGTCAAATTTTTATTTGAGAAAAAATTCTTAAATTATTTTGATATAAACTTGGCGGTTTTATCCTATAAAAAAGCATGATTTGATTAAAAACCCATTTTGGTTTTTAAATGGAAATTTTCATATTGAAATGGAATCTGGTTGAATTTTATATTAAATAATTTTGAAATAAATTTCCCATTTTTTTATTTTGTTAGAGCGCATGAAATTCTAGGGAGTTATAATTTATTCATAACAGAACTCTATTGATGCTTTACAACTCAAAAATATATATTTAGCGGGTCACATCCCTGATGGGGTGGTGATGATTCCTCTTTGACCAGTGTCTGAGGTATGTTTTTACACATTTTTTCATGATCAAATATTCAAGTGTGTGGGGATCCCATAACCTAGAACTATCATGCCTCTTAGTAGATGATCATGTTGCTTATTTGTTTATATTTGATATATATGTCATTGTTTGTAAACTTTTTTACACATGCCTTATGAATTTATATAAATTATTTTATTTAAAATGTTTATTAAGAAATTTGTTTAAAGTATTTCCATCATTTGAAATTAAATCATGGTTTGTTTAAATATGATTTTGAAATTCCATGCCTTTTTATTTACAAATTTAAAGTTTTATATGGTTAATTATGTTGGAATCTTATTATATAATCCTTGGTGAGACTCTACTAGGATTTTAGCTCGGTCCCTACCTATGCCTTAGGTTGTTTTTAAATTTCCTCCTTCAAGGTTCGAGCAAGGGGAAAGCACCACTTGGATGTGGTAGTTATTATTAATCTTTGGGATCGAGTTGTTGTGTCTATTGGGTATTGGGTGGTTATCCTGTTTCCTGATACTTTGTGGTTGTACTTTTCATTATTTATACTTATTTAAATTATGGTATAGTTCTCGGTATGAAGTTTTTCTTGTATATATACTGAATTTTATCTCTTACTTTAGTTGTGTTTGCAGAAAATTCATTCCCACTTTCACATTGTGTGATGCCAGGTGCTAGTCGCCAACCCATGGGGATCAGGAATAACCTTTGGGCTATGTTAGGACAGGATCGGTTATCAGGGTACCAAGGTATCCAATCTAGTTCATGATATTAAATGAGATGAATGAGTATTATGTGAAGAATAATATATTATTGCACACACTGAATCATTGAAGAGGCATGTAGTATTAATGAGTTTAGAGAGCCAAGAAAAAATAATTTCTCCAGAATAAGAAGAATAAGTTTATACTACTATGTAAATCTTAACTAGTTATGTGTTTAATAATAAGTGAATAATTATATATCAAACTAAACATTTTGAATAGGGTTAGTTGAATAGAAGAAGATAATAAGTAAACCTATGAGGATCTATAAACAATGATAAATAACAAACCCAAGGTTTTTTTGTTTACACACTAGGTAGAATTTATGGGATGTGTTTCTTAGATAATAAAAACAAAGAAGGGATAATGATTAAAGTTCCTATATGATATCTAGTGTTTGTAGAGTTCCTTGAAGTTTTCCTTGAGAGTTACCAACAAACTATTTCTAAAGAATAATTAATAATATGTATAAAAACAAATACAAAGATATATAAAGTGTTCTTGAATATTTATAGGAATTCAAAGACTCTAAGTTTGAGGAAGTAGATTATCTTGTTGGATGTTTTTAAATCCCTAGAAAATTTTAGCAATTTACTTCAAGGAGGAAGGAAGGTAAAAACAACTTGTAGGATGCTAATATAAATAAATGAAATGTGTTGCTATGATATGTTGGTTTACTTGTTAATATAGTGAAAAAATAACCTATATAATATGGTGATAGGGTGAAATATGATAACTACCCCAAAATATACTTATATTGATGATAAAATTATAGTGGAAAATCTATGTCTTGGATATCCTGAGCACAAGAAGGAGTAGGATTACTGAGAGGGGATGAACATTGTAAAAAAACTTATGTCATACTTTAATTTCCATATTGCATTGAATATAGATGTATTCTTGGTTAAAAAAGAAAATATACACCAATCTTAACCAGAAATAGAGGTTCAAATTTCAAAGGGATTAAAATTTTATAATAATAAGTTATAATTTGGTAAAATTTGATCACACTTGATTCACCCCCCCCCCCTCATGTGTGTCTACATCGGTCTACTGGGACTAAAGATTAGTATAAGATCACAAGTTTCCTTATGATTTCATCGATATTATTTTATTAAAATTGATATTATAATAAAGGGTATCTTTAATAGGATCAATAATTTTTAATTCCTATATATTTTTACAATATTATATGAAGTTTTTATTTGAAGTGATTTCTAAATAGCCATAGATAGAAGAATCATTTTTGTTTTTATTAGTTCTAGTTTAGATGTTTTGTCCAAAACCTTATAAAAAAATAGAGGCTAAAAAGATGAGAAAAAGTTCAAAACCAAAGGAGTAATCACCATTAGCTAAAGGAATTCATAATGGTAAGTGTCTTGATAAATCTCTTGAAGATTATGATTCCTCTAGTCAATCAATCTCAAGTTGTGAGGAAGATGAGTTCAACGAATCACACAGTGATTTATATTCTCAAAATAAATATTATTTGAAGAAAACACTTATTTAAGTTTTTACATATATATTTTCCAACATCAAATGAATATATAATTAAAATTCATAGCTAGAAAAGGAATTTTATGCTATAGAAGATGCATTAGCTAAGAAGGTAAATAGTTGCAACACTCTAACAAAACTAGTGAAGGAAAATAAAGAATATATAAAATTTTTAAATGAGATATTTTCTATTAATGATTAATAATTCCAAATTAATTTTTTAAATAAATAATATATTGAAAATTTTATTAATGAAGTGATCCACACATTGAAAAATCTACACCAAGTGTCTATGAATTTCAAGGATGTATAGTTGGAATCAAAAGAAAAACGGTGAAGAATCTTGATGATTCATTATAATAAATAATATATGTATATGATGATCAATTTTTAAGGTTGAAAATTTAATGGGAATGAAGGTTTAGATCAAATAAATATGATAAAAATACCCTCAACCTAAAGTTCCTTGAGTTGGAAATCAAACTAAAAAATCTGGAAGAGGCTAAACCTTAAACTTCCCAATAAGCTGAGAAAATAAGTGTTTCCACAAAATTATATTAAAGTATCATTACTTCAAAGAAGACACAAATCAATGGAAAAAATATCTTTATATCCTATATAGTTCTATATATTTCAATCTCATGGAATAATGTATCCCATTACCTAGTTAAATCAATTTTCACTAAATCTGTTTTATCTACTAGTGCATGAAAAAAGTTAAAAACTATAAAAATGTGGGTGGATAAATATTACACTAAAATTAACCACATAATAAAGGTTGAATATAGTTATATCCATGATTATCATATCCCCAAATATATCCCCAAAAAGTTAGCTTTTTATCCAAAAAAATAAGCCGTGAATTCTGGATAGATTTCATGTACAAGAAAAAGTAATAGGTTTGTAGGCCGATGTTGGTGCTTATAAAGGTTTGGACACATGTACATTTATGATTAGAAAAATATTTCAAAATTTTCAAATCATATAAGGGATAAATAAAGGTTATAAGATCTAAAATCATAAGCAAACCTACTGGAAAGATGTAAAATTCACAGATGAAAAATAATCTGACCATGAAAAGTAAATTTAAAAGTTTGTAGAATTTAAATGAATATTGAAATAGAGGTGATCACTATTATAAATAGTTATTTTATGTACTATCCCAACATAAATATTGTGATAATAAAATTAGAAGGCCACAATATCATAATAAATAAATAAAGTATGTATGTATGCCTTGGAAAATAAATCGGTGAAAAAAGCTAAATCAAACACTCCCAATATAGCATAGAAGAAAAGTGAAGTAGATGTCAAACCAAGGTGGTGATGATTATATTTTGGTGAGAAATTATACTTCATGTATCATTGAAATTTTTCCATTAATATCAATAAATTTAAATGGATAAATATGAAATTCAAAAGAGAATCAATTCAAGAAAGGTATAACATAATTGTTATAGTTACTGACATAAAAGATTAAGAAAATGGATTCTAATAGAGGTTTCCAAAGAAAGGTAACCTAAAATATAATTAATTTTTGTCTGTGAGGTGAAATAAGGTAGGATTAATTACTAAAAATTATATGAAATTATTACTACAATAATATGAATAATTTAATAACAAAGGGAAAGAACTTGTGACACCTAATACTAAAAGTTGTACTGTGAAGAAGGATTTTACACACAATAATTAGGTTGACCATGTGATAATAGAGTTCTTGAAAAATTTCCATACTCATTGGAAAAGTCCAAGGGGTTGAGAAATCTAAAAGGAATGAAAGTGATCTATTTACTAAAGTTTCAAAGCCCATTCCAACTAATAAAAAAGTAGAAAAAGAGAAAAAAATCCATGTTTCCCAAGGGTGTCATGTTATTAAAGTAATTAGTGGAGTAATCATTAGGAAATCTAGATATTTTAAATATACAAATAAGGTAGTCTCTGGGTTGATAAATAAGACCCCACTTTGTTTTTCATTTTAAATAGATTATGAATATTCTATTTATTCCCATATTTTGGTGGTTTTTTAATCATAAGATATGTAATTAAAGGTGAATCTTGAATGAAGAGAAATAATGAAATTTTTGATGTCTAGATAGCTAAAGAAAACCATCCATCCTATAGAATAGTTAAAGTGGTATATTTTTTTTCCTTAAAACATGTTACCTTTTAATTTTTAGTTGGTATCATATATCTAAAATGATATAAAAAATTCTTAGAATATATTTATTAAAGAAGGACATACCATGGTGAATTGTGAAGAGCATACCTAAAAATGGGTCTATCAAACAAGATAAAACTACCATAGATTTATTCATTATTTTTAAATATATAATTCAGAATAACCCCTACAAAAAGGAATATGGTTTATGATTTTTTTCCCGATGTGAATTCGTACCCATGCTTGTTTTGAGTCAATGTAGAACTACTTTCCAAAGGTAGGTGACTTCTTGGATTTCCCCATTGAGGCCTTAAAAGGCGTGTGGGCTAAGAGGATGGAAGGTCAAGATCATCACACCCTTATGGGGGAGAACTATTACATACTTTGGGACTCTCTTATATATTTAAGATGTATTTGTGAATCCTTTATTAAATCCCAAACATCAAATAGGTCACTATTATGTCAATAATAAATTATTTTGTATGAATTGATTTTAGAATCATCTGTATGTATCTAAGGTTCTTCATCAATGGAGACATCTATATGTATCTGAGGTTCTCCATCGATGGTAACCTTTTGTAAAATTATTAGATATTATTATATCATTTATTATCAAGATTCTGGTTTTAAACCACATGGTTGGGTGCTCTATAATTTAACATCAACCAGGAATACATAAGTTATTTTGATGGCAGGATTGGGCCCATGAGATGGGATTCATACATATCATTGTAAAAGGAATAAGAACCCACATAGTTCAATACCACTTAATGGGACACATCATACCTTTTAAGGTCATGTGATTAAGATCAAATAGTTTAGTTTAACATCACATGGAAAATACATTTAGTTGAAAGATGATTATTCAATGGCTAGTGTGGGACTTATGCTGAAGTGGCCCAAAGGACCTAGAAGGGATGTGGAATTCCAAGTGGTGGCATGATCTTGTTGTGAATGTAATCTAATAAGAATAGTTTTTAAGGATACCTAAAAGTAATATGACTCTTTGAGTTGGATATGACCCTACCAAGGATATACCCCAGAGAACATTAGGGTAAATTTGGGGTGTTGGGTTTGGACCTCAAGGGTGATTCTTACGTATCCATTTTGGTTGGGAATAATATCCTATGTAGTTAAAAAGGGTTGGAAATTACACATTTGGATGAGGCCTATTGTGTTTTCCTTATGGGGAATATGGCCCTTTGTGGTGGTGATAACATTTTTTTGAGTCTTATAACTAATAAGAGGCCCATTGTGTTTTACTCATGGGGAGTATGTCCCTTTTAGTTGGTGATAACATGTTTTTTTAGTCTTATTCCAAATAAGAGTCCCATTGTGTTTTCCTTGCAGGTAATATGGCCCTTTGAGGTGGCGATAACATGGTTTTGGGACTTATACCAAATAGGAGGCTCATTGTATTTACATTGTGGGGAGTGTGGCCCTTTTAGGTGGTGATAACATGGTTTTATGACTTGTACTAAATAGGTGGCCCATGATATAGTGAGAGGAATATTAATAAAGGGGATATCCTCTTGAGAAAGGTATTTGATCATGTGGATGTCATGATTATCACTAAAATCTAATCCCATGTGATTCATGTTCAGTGTGAGAAATAAGAGGAAGTGAAAGATCTGACAAACTGCACAATCTCTTTTATCCAATAGTGGGTGAGGTCAGGGTGATGGGAGAGATAAAGGGATTTGGTTCCTGTCTCCTCTCTTTTTTTGGTATCCAAGATATGCACATTTGGATGCCCTTCTAAATGCATCCCTTCAAGAAAGTCTAGGGGCTTATTCCAAGAGGGATGTCCTACTCCCGATTTTCCCTCCACTTTTGGTCGATAAAAGAGGGGAAGAGTGGGGAAATAAAGAAAAGATATCCCCACCTATCCCAGGGTACCTTCTTCCACTATAACTAAGGATAGGACCCTATTTACTATGGTAATGTATGATTGGTAACATTATGAGGATACTCTTTATTAAGTAGGTTAACAATAGGACCACATTTACCATAGGAATGTATGATTGAGAGAACATGTTGATGTTCCTTTTCATCTAATAAAACATATCCGGTGGATTTTTAAGAGTTCTTGGCATGAAAATTCATGAAGGGGTCCATCAGTGGGCTTGCGCTTCATGGGAGAGGTTGACAGAGGTGGTTGTTTGAATAGTTAGTAAAGGGACTGAGATAAGTCCAAACACTATATGGAAAGTCATTGAATCTGAATGACCCCATCTAGAATATTGTTTGCTATGCAGGATATTGATTCATAATGATTTCATTTTCAGGTGGTTCACAAAACACTCGTTCATGAGGGAATTTTCTATGAGTATGGTTTTCCACAAATTATTCTTTGCTATGTGGACTGATTCTTATGTCCCCTTTTGGTTTGTGATATGAGGTAAATGATTACCTACTTAAATCACTTTCTCAAGCTATCTCTATGCTTCTACTTCTTACCATTTTCATGCACAATAAAAATCATCCTTCATCATTCTCTATGTGGGGTTTTTATAGGGGTATAGATATAACTATTTAACCTCCACCCATGAAGAATTTTGATTTTAGGGAGGACTCTTGTTCCACTTTCACAATGTTTCAGGCCTGATTTTTTTTCCTCAAAGGTTGTGTTGAATTTTCCCCCAGCCCAGTGGATTAGGGTTTCTCTTGTACTATAATAGGAACAATTTTTATGGCCACTCTTTTGATTTTATGGAGCTTTATTCTATCATTTTCAAGGTGAATTACATAACATTCACCTAAGTCACCTACTTCTGAAGACATTTTCAAAATTTTCACTATTTTACAATTGACTTCCCTTAAGTAGGAGGCTTGATCGATATTTGCATACACTTGATGAAATATTATTTTGATGGCTTGTTGTCATCTGGAAGAATGTCTATGAGATCTGTTGTTGTCCATTTTTTATTTATAAGTCCATCTGTGGGGAGAAGAGTCTATTTCTTGAAGTCATCCTAGGGTAATAACATTACATGATGTCACCTTTAGTGGGCTTTGTTGATCAAGTATAAAAACTAAGTGAAACATTCCATGTTCTCCCCATCCTCTGACATGAACATCATATTGGGTGTTAGTGATCAAATGGCATAGCCCTTTTAACACATCGAGACATGCACATTGAAGGTCTCTTTACTACTTTCTATTTTTGGATGATGTGCAGCTAGGAGGGACTCCAAGTCGATTTGGTAGTGTATTTATTCTATTACATTGATGTGATTTGTGTATTCATCAAAAGGAAATACTTTTTTTCAATTTAAAAAGAGTGGTACCTATGTTTAGGTAAAAATTTTGCACATAATCATCCAACAACACCTATGTAATAATGAATTGGGAAGTGGATAAAATCCAGAAAATTACCAGTATATTATCCTTTTCTAATTATCTCCTCATCAGAGATATTTATAATTCATATTTTTCAAGAGGTTACTCATCCATATCTGACCAAATTAGATGTATCCTCACTATTTTATTATAAACAATGGGGTTTAAATGTATTTCCTCTATTGTTTTAGGAGTTAGTCAATCCAAGGAGGGTTTAGAGAACAACTCTTGCCTTGGGATATCTTATAGTTGAGAAAGAATGTCACTTGTCAATAATGAGGCATCAGACATGAATGGACTCATTTTATCAAGAACCTCATGGTAGGAGGGATTTCTTGTAGTTGATTCATCAAGGGTATTACCTTTTTGATGAAATGAAATGTTGTGTTGGGTAGGTCCTTCACAGAGACTGCCATTATGGGGAGGACTACCATCACAACTTGATTTACTAATACAGGGAGAAATTTTGAAGTGTATAACCTAGGGAGGACCTTTAGATAGGATGGTAGAAAGGGGAGGACCTTATTTATGTTTGATCTTCTAGACACATTGATGGATACAATGGAACTCATCTGAATATGGGCTCTAAAGATCAATCAAATTCTAAACATGAAGTAAGTCTTCAAATTTAGGTGTCTAGGAAGGACCTCTATAACTAAGGGAATCCAAATTATTAGTAGGACCTTCAAAAATACCTATAATATATCTATAATTTGGTAATTGAGTAGGATATTGAGCCACCATAGATACACATCTATGGTATTCAAGAAAACCAACATTTAGTAGAGAAGGTTTATGGACCATCTCTTCATTTTCCAATCATCTTTAGTGAGGATTCTTTTAAGATGTCTTCCTCTAGGTAATTGAAGCCACCTATTGTGTGTGATGGATTTCATAAATAGAAACCTATTTGATTATTTAATGTGTTTTTGTGGTAATTTTCTGATAGAATTATGTAATTTTGGAAGTTATATATGTCTAGCCTATAGTGGTCACTAGGATAGACTGATGACCTCCAGTTGGAATGGGAATATGGGCCTAATCCAGTTTTCCATTGGTTATGGGATGGCCACGACCCTCTTATATAGGATTAGGGATATGAATTTACTCTGGGATAACTCTATAATTATTCTGGTAAGTCTCTTAAAATGCGGAGGTGGGGTTGTGTTATTGACTCATATTCATCATCGACATTATCATTATATCTTGGAAAACTTGTAGAATGTGAATAGGAATAGATGTTTCTCCTTAAATTATTGACATGATATAAGGAGTTAATTATTTAAATATAAAAATAATATATGCCCATTACATAGCTAGAGAAGATATATATCCATTCTCTTGTCCTATATTTATTGTCTAGATATGTTGATAATAATCAGGTGTGGAGGTAGAGATGTGATTCTTCCCCCTGTTTGTAGACAAGATCTGCCAAATTGTTTCTATGAGTTCCAAAAAACTATACTAGTGGGATTGATGGATTTGGGTAGGTGTGTGTGCCTAATCATGGTTATCCACCTAAGTTTATTGGTGGGATTCTTTGGATTCTTTTGAACTATTCTAGTAGGCTTGACTGGTGTGGGTAGTTTTTTTTTCCTACTCTCGATTTGCATCCAAATTTGTATGGCATGATTATTTAGAGAGAACATAGGTACAACCCTACTCCCTAATAATTTATTTCTACCCTTAACAAACTTTCTTGGGTTCCCGATCCATAGTGACCTGGGCTGGACTCCCAAGTGTGTCACCCCCATCATTCTGAGGGTTTATTATAGCGTGGCATTGGTGGTGGTGGATACTGTTAGGATCCCTTTGGAGGAACCTATGTGTTGTCTATATGATACCATTAGTGACCTATTGATCAGCCTCCGTAATATAAGGGATGAATTGGTAGCAGCATATTGGGGATAATATCTCAAAATAGTTTTACATGGAAACCGATGTTGTGTGCTTCTGGACCACTAGTCGTCGTTGGTTGGATGGCTAGTGGGGATTCATGAGATTTGGGTCTTGTCGAGCTACCTTGAGGGTTGGGATGGTACCTTTTTTATAGTACCCCTAAACAAGCATGTTTGAGACCTATAATTGGAGATGATGGGTCAGTGACGGTGTCCTCTAATTGGATGAGGACTCGGAAGCATATGAAAAAGTTTGAAATGGTTGAAAGGATCCATTGGATTGGATCGAAGGGAGTTCTTTTCAAAAGTTACTGAAATACATATGAAAAAAACAAACAATAAAACCCATAAAAGTAGCATCTCAAAAATTGAACACAAGAATAATTAATTGTTTTAGATCAATTTTTTGGGCCCTCTTTCATTGTTCATGAAGGGGCTTAACATATGGGTGACACAAGTCATATTTCGTTAAGGATTCGCGTCGGGTTCACCATTTTTTGTTTCATGAGGCATGCAAAAAAAATGGTTTGACGTTTGATGGTGAGAAAAAGGAATTCATTTCAGGTTCACCATTTTTTATTCCCAACATTCTTTTTCATCCGTACTTGTTTTGATTCAATTCGGCCCTGCTTTCCAAAGGAATGCAGACACTTGGATTTATCGAATTAGGCCTTATAAGGCATGTGGACTAAGAGGATGGGAGTTTGGGATAATCACACCCTTTTAGAGGGGGATTATTTCCTACTCTAGTACACTCTTATATATTTAAGATAAATTTTTCATTCCTTTATTAAATCCCTAACATCATACAGGTCACTTTTGTGTCAAAAATCAATTATTCGGCATGTGTTGATTTCAAAATCATCTGTATTTATTTGAGGTTCTTCATCAAAGGGTGCATTTGTATGTATATGAGGTTCTCCATTGATGGTACTCTTTTGTAAATGGATTATAGATTCTTATATTTTTTTATTATAAATATGTTTTTTTTAATCCACACATTTGGGAACTCAGTAATTTAACATCATCCAGGAAGATAGAAGTTGTTTTGATGGTGGGATCTGGTCAATGAGATTAGATTCCTATGTATCCTTGTAAAAGTAATCAGCAACCACATAGTTTGGTACCACTTCATAGGACACATCATACCTTTTAAGGTCATGTGATGAGGACCAAACTGTGGAATTTAACATTATGTGTCAAAGATGTCTAGGGGAAAGATGCCTAGTCAATGGCTGGTGTGGTAATTACATCAAAGAAAACAAAAGGACCCAAAAGGGATGTGGTCTTTTAAGTGGGGGTATGATATTATTGGGAATGTAATCCGATAAGTATGACGATGAAGGATATTTGGAAGGAATATGACCCTCTGAGTTGGATTTGACCCTACTAGGGATATAACCCAGAGAACATTAGGTTAAATTTTGGGTGTTAGGTTTGGACCTCAAGGAGGCTTCCTATGTATCCCATTTGGCCAGGAATTAAAGCCCACATAGTTTGGAAGGGTTTGTGCTTACACCTTCGTAGGAGGCCCATTGTGTTTTACTTATGGGGAATATGGCCCTTTGAGGTGGTGATAACATGGTTTTGGGGATTATACCAAATAGGAGGACCATTGTACTTGCCTTATAGGGAATATTTCCCTTCGAGATGGTGATAACATGGTTTTGGAGATTGTACTGAATAAGAGCCCCATTTTGTTTTCCTCGTAGGTAATATGGCCTTTTGAGGTGGTGATAACATGGTTTTGGTGCTTATACCAAATAAGTGGCTTGTTGTGTTTTCCGCATGGGAAATATGTCCCTTTGAGGTGGTGATAACATGGTTTTTGGGTTTATACCAAATAGGTGGCCCGTGAGATGGAGATAGAAATATTCATAAAGGGAATATTCTCTTGAGATAGGTATTTCATCATACAGATGTTGTGATTGTCACTAACTTCTAAGCCCATGTGAGTTATGCTCATTTTGAGAAACAAGATTAATTAGAATATCTGACAAACCACACAATCTTCTTCATCCTATGGTGGATAATTTTAGGGAAACGGGAGATAGAAATGACTTTGGCACCCATCTCCTCTCTTATTTTGGTAACTAGGATAGGTACATCTGACTACCCATCTGGATACAACCCTGTAAGAAATGCTAGGTGCCTATCCCTACTACCAATTTTTTTTTCTCCTCTTTTGACTGATGGAAGAGGAGATGATGGATGGGTGACAAACAATGGGTATCACCACCCATCCCAAGGAACCTACCACCACCATACCTAAGGATGTGACCCTTGTCACCGTGGGATTTTATTATTGGGAATATTCTAAGGATTCACCTTATTAAGTTGGTTAAAAATACAACATAATTTACCATAGGAATTTTTGATCTAGAGTATAGGTTGATCTTCCCTTTAGTCTTATCATGTATTTATCATCTTTGGAAGTGTTCTTATCTTGAAATTTCATAAAGGGGGCCATTTGTGGCCTCATACTTCACGGTATAGGTTGGCGGAGGGGGTTGTTTGAACATTTCATGAAGGGGATGAGATAAGGTTGAATGCTATGTGTAAGGGAATTGAGGTTGAAGTACCCCATAAAACATACTTTTTTATATGCGGGGTGGTGGTTCACAAAGATTTAAAATGCATTCAGTTTGAAAAGGATTTTTCTATATGGATGAAAATCCATAAAGGATTCTTTTCTATGCATATCGATTCTTAAGCCTCTATTTGGTTTGCAATATGCATTAAATGGTTACCTCCTAAATTCTCTTTCTCAAATTGTCTCTATACTTCTAGTCGTACTATTTTTATGCATAAGAAAAATCCTCCTTGATCGGTCCATGTGTGGGGTTTCTATAGGGGTATGGATATAACTTCTCAACCACTACCTGTAAAGGATATTGATTTTCGGGTGGTCTCCTCATATCACAAAGTAAAATTCATTTGTAAGGGGGAGGATTGGGGTGAATCTTCTACAAAGTAAAATTTGTTTTCGAGGGGAAAATGGGAGATAACTCACCCTACAAATCAAATTTTCATTTGTGGGGGGGGGGGTGGAAAAGATACCCTTCCCCACAAACTAATTTTTTATTTTTTTGGGCTTGGAAAATAAACCTCATCTAGAAAAGTGATTTTGATTTATATGGAGGTGCTATGAAGAGGTGTTATATGGTGGAAATATGTGAAGGTATTATGTGGAAATGTTATGTGAAGTCACTATATAGAGCAGTGACTCGTGTAGTGAGTGTGATATGTGAAAGGAGTTCCTTTGAAAATACTTATAATTTACCATTTTAATCTTTATAAAATAGATAAATTGATTTTAATCCATCCATTCCAAAATTCATAAAATTATTCTGCTCATCCATGCAAACTTTTTCGAACCCAATAAAATGCCCCCCGTCAAAATGGGATGTGTTTGGAATGAAGAGGATTCCATTCTGAAGAATAATTTGGTCTAGTTGAATACTTTTCATAATGATTTGTATGTTTTATGTGGACCCAAATAAGGGCCCATGCATATAAAAGTTTTCATACTCAACTCATTTTTTACTTTGTGAACCAAGTTCGTTTCGATCGGCTAGAGCTTCCCAACATATCATACTTCTTTACATAGCATTTTATTTGTCAACAGCCTCTTATGAATAAAAAAACATCATCAGTGAACTGCTATTTTCCATAAACTGTTTTAATTTACCTTTATAGTTGAATTGTCTCCACATAGTAATAATGTGTTCTGAATAAAGACTTAATCACTTTTTAATAAACAAAGTGTCTTAATCATTCCGTGGTCTACATTGATGATTCTAAAATATTTTGTCATATTTTTCTTTCCATAAGGATAAAATGGATTATAGAAAATGAATTATTTATAGTTTGGTGATAGCTTGTGCCTTAATTGAGAGAATAATTTCTATAGTTGAGAATATAAAAAATGATCCTCGACATTATATCATTCCTCGGGAGTGGATTATGAAGAGTATCCTTTCACTAGATCTTCTAGATTATCCACTATCTAATAAATTTCCCCTGTACAACTTTGGGCTTCAATATGATGCTCTAATTCCATCATCTGGTCAAAATATTCCATCTTCTTGGTTTAAGGATTCCTCAAATCTTATTCAAGTAAACATTTCTCATGTGGAACACATCATTTCAAATTCAGGTCAAGATATGGTTTTCACTTGTAGTGGTTCCTCGTGGACTCATAGTAATCAACATGCTCATGACATATCCTTACAGTCTATCATTAAATATTACCCATCCATTTTTAACCTTTCACAAGGTTATCCTAATGAAGGGTGGAGCACCAAGTGGGATTTGTGGTTTGGAGGGAGTTTTTATAATGAGTGGTCTTAGGCATTCTGGGTGTGATAGAATTGTGCATAATGATTCAAACAGTTGGATTCCATTGACTTATATTAAGTAGCATGGATTTTCTAGTTTGTGGTGTATTCAACAATAGGAATTTCTCCCAAATTAATTAGTCATTGGTGTTTGAGAATAAACACCTTCCATTTATCACATGGTGAAGTCAGAATCATTTTGTGATATGTCTACCAATTAAGGGGGATTCCCATTCTTGGTAAATTTTATGATGAGTTACTTCCTAAATATAACATTTAAGAAGATCCTGAATAAGTTTCTCCATTATCAAGAGACTTACTAATCATGATAGATAATTCATTGGGTCACCCCCTTGACACTCATTCACTTATTCCATTTAGTGATAGGATAAATATAATTCTACAATCTAATGGTTTGAGACAAAAATTTTGGAACACCAATACTCATATGACTAAACAATCATGAAGTATTTTGGGTTCGTATTGGTCCACTCTCAAGGAAGGACAACATACTACATGGGGTTATTAGATCTATCCATATGTATCTCCAAAATTTAGGTTAGTAGGATTTTTCACCATGTTTTTGAGTGGACAGCTCATTCCATATCAAAATACTTATACTGGTGTTAGGGTATTCGCTTTGATGATAGTGTCCATGTTGGAAGAGGGATGACCCATCAACCTAGTTGTAACCACTCTCTCTTATATTTATGAGTTAATAGAACATATACAGTAGGGAAGATCCTTGCAACACCATGTCGAACCCTTTCAATTTTTATATGGTTGGGTATTAGAACACTTTCGATGTTATGAATATTAGTAAACCATGAGAATCCTGAAGTCTGATTTTCATCCCTCACTACTCAACATTGTTTTTATTTTCCCAACATCCCTTAGCATCGATGGTTCTATTTATATGTTAAAGGATCTCTCCTATTTTTATTTCATTCCTTACCCAGTACCTTCTAGAGTGGTGGTGGATAATGGTGGAGGAACTTTGGAAGAACGCTCTTACATCCTCTCATTGTGAGATGGGATTTTGATTGATTTGATAGATGGGATGAACTTTTTCAATCCTTATGCTCCCTATATATTTTCATGAAATTTTGGATGTTTTTAATAGGTTTCATATTTACCCCTCACACTAAAAAAATCCAATTAGCGATGCTTTTTTTGAATTAGCGCCATTTTAAAATGTCATTAATTCATTTCGGCAGCCCTCCTCGTGGCGATGGCTTTCTCCCCCACCTCTTTCCTTCTCACCCTTCCTTTCGGCCTTCTTCTTATTTCTTGTTCTTTCCTTCTTCCCGGTGGACCTTTCCTTTCTTCTCTCTAGGGCTCGCTGCAAGGGGATTTCCCATGCTGATCCTTCGATCTTCGCGGCGTTGGCAGTTTGTTGTGGAAGTCCTCAGCCGTTCAAATCCTGCTCTGACCTCATGTTCCCCTACTCCTCTCCAGGTCGAAGATGGAGCATCGGCTCATAGAGGTTTTGGGTCATGTGTTCCGGCAGTCGATGGTTTCCCAGGCGCTTTCGGCGTTGGCTTTCTATCATTATTCCTGCTACTGGTTTTCTTCTCCTCAGGTTATGGCGTCGTTCGGAGTCCCCAGTTGCTCAACCCTACTCTGAACTCAAGTTCCTCAGTGCCTCTCCTAGTCGGATCTAGAGCGGTGGAATCTACTAGGTTCTGGGATGTGTGGTTCGGTGGCCCTCGGTGCTCCAGATGCGTCCTGAGTCAATTTTATCATGTGAATCTTGTTACTTGTTTGACATATATGATTTATGGTGTCGTTTATGTTTCTTTATAAGTGGTGTAGGATGTTGGTGTTGATGGTGATGAAGAAGGTGAGTCGATTCGGGGAGGTTATGGTTTTGGTCTTTGGTTCAATTGGAATCCCCCCTTCCATTTCGATGGTCTTCAGATTTCTACAACTGCAAATATGTTTCTGGTGGTCGTTGATTTCCGGTGATGTGATGACGATGATGTGTTGATTGAGATTTAGTTGGAATGGCTCGAGGTAGATCGTGTCTTGAGGTAATGATGATGTGTCCTGTTTCTTGAATTTAAAATTTGAATTTTTGATGTTTCGGGGTGAATTTTGAATCCTTCCTGATGTTTATGTTTGTGGTTTTTGAAATGTGGTATCTAGTATTGTGAGTTTCCCACTGATCCATAAAGTGGTTTATTTAGAAAATGAAAAAAAAAGGATTTGCAGACGTTCATAAATATCACTATTTAGAGACACCTCATTTATCGACATTTCTAAAAAAATCCAGTATTTTTTTTGAATATTTTTTTGTTGAAAGTAATTATTTTTATTTACTGAAATTTTTTAAAAAATTCGGTAATTTTTTTTTGTAATTTATATTTTTTTTATTTTAATTTTTAATTTTTCTAAATAGTTTATTATAATTAACCCCCCCCCCCCACACACACACACACACATTCTCACCCCACCTCACATCCTACCCCCTTCAGTGTGCCTCATACAACCTTCTCATGCCCTGTGCACCTCACACCCATCCATTAACCCACCCCGCCTCCACGCCCTGCCCTTCTAGCACGTGTGCTCACACCACCATCCCCTACAAGTACCTCCCTCCCCACATCCTAAAGACCTATCCTCCTCCACATTCTCAATAAAATGACTTTGTTGGAAACTAATCCTTGAACCTCAAACATCATAATGAAGAAGCGGGTCAACTCATCTATTGGGATTTTAATTATTTAAATGTATTATGTTATATTTATATATATATATAAAAAAAAATTAGTACTTAAAAAATTCATATATATATATATATATATATTATACATATATTAATATATATATGTGTGTGTGTGTGTGTTTATGTTATATTATGTGTGTGTGTGTGTGTGTTCATATTATAAGTGTTTCATGGTTAAGGTATGAAATCTACCTCTGTGGGCGTTGCACGATACATAATACATGGCCAAGTTTCTACCTCCGTAAGTGCTACACACTCCACATTTCCTCCCATGCTCCATGCTCCATGACCAAGGTAGAATTAAATCTACTTCCACAAGAATTTGAACTGATGACCTATAGGGTTATATTCAAACACCTGACCAACTCACATATGCCAATTATGAATATAAAATGATATTATGTTATATATATATATTTAATTATTTAAAATATTAAAATAATATATATATATATATATGTGTGTGTGTGTGTGTGTGTTTAGATTTTATATTTTATGTTTATTTTTTAAGAAATATGAGAACTACTTTATTGAAAACAAAGGAAAGTTACATGAGTCTGAATGAGATAATTTTACATTTATCCTGAAGAAATATGGGGAGCATATTAACTTGTAGAATGCAATAACATGAGGATCCCTATTTATTAATCCCTTTGTTATCAATACCATCATGGAGGTGGTTAGATTCACATAAAATATGCGTGATAATTAAGTTCAAAGTATAGAGCTTGTCAAGACAGATATCCCATTTAGCTATTAGCTTCCAAGAGAGATGGATCCTTCCCATCCTAACTGATTAAAAAAAATAGTAGTATAATCGCATTTAAACCATATGTTGTGCCATGTTCTTTGATAGGAAAGATCAATGATAGTGATAAGTCCCATAATCTCCGCTTCCAAGGCTTTTTCATTACCATGGGAGCCATAACAATAATCCATAACAACACTATTACAGTCCCTGTAGATTAAACCATATCCTTTCGGCCCGAGATTCCCCCTCGAGGCACCATTCGTGTTTAATTTAAGCCAACCTACAAATGGGGCTATCTAAAAAACCTCAAGAAATCCATGATCTGGAGGGAAGTTACCTTGTAAGTTCAGTCGCCTAAGGAATGATAATTCCTTAACCAAGTTAAGGCAGCGCTCTGCATGCATGTCATTCGAGGTCCGCATTGCTGTAACAATAGTAGAAAAATTATAGGTGTTGTTGAAGCTAGCCCAATCATGGGTGATTTTGTTCCTTCCCTCCCAGATAATATGTAATAGCTCTATGCAAGCAACCCTAAAGAGTGTTGTGAGTTTCTTCAAAAACTGAATATTAAGGATGTCCTGGAGAAGATGCTAGACAAAATCAATTTGAGCGAGATTAATCTCAAAATTAGTAGCAATGGCCCTCTATAAGGATGCATCGGTTTTTCAGGATATGAAGAGATGGTTGAAATATTCATGATGCTAATGAAAAAAGATGCATCTAGAGTATAGAGAAATACCAACACGTTGGAGATTTCCATCCACTAGAATTTTGTTAAGAGAAATCCTCTAGAGCAGGGTGTACCTAGAAGAATGAAACCACATTTTATTTAAGGAATTAATCCACTTTATTTATCCATGAAAGATATGGTTTTAGAATTTTTTTAGAGTCAATATGTCCATTTATATCCTTCTTCCAAATGATCATGTCCTCATGTTTGATGAAATCATGATTTTCCACAACTGAGACAACATACCCAGGAAGCATATCCATGTGAGCAATTTTCTCTCTAATCAAGATATTGTGGTAAATATACTAATCCATTGAGATAACATGATTAGAAAGGGGTTATCTAGTTAAATTAACATTCCAAAAGTTCAGGGATGAGTTCACATTGACCAACCACTGGGAGTGTGTTTGAATTTTCTGGAAAATAATTTTTAGCGCAGACCAAATTGAGGATTCAATGTAACTCTACTTGACTTCAATTAATTGAGTAAGAAGTCTTGATCTGAGGAATTCTAGTGCATGATATTTCTTGTTTATAAGATGATATATTAATTTATCTTGAAAATATTGGTTGAAAAGCTCCAAGTTCTTAATTCCAAGGCCACCTGAGGCTTGGGGCATGCAACATTGTTTCCAGGGAGTGGTAATAACTTTCTTCTCCATTATGATACTGCTCCAAAAAAAATTCCTCATCATAAAATTGATAATATTAATGATAGATACATGAAAAGATTAAATCATGAAAAAGTAAACAATCTTTGAAATCACCACATGATTTATAATAAGATTCTTCCTACCATTGAGAGCGATCCTCTTTTCCAAGATGCAAGAGTTCTTCTGATTTGACTTAAGGAATTAGAGAAGTGAGAGACCTGAGGTCTACCCTAAAACATGGGTACGCCTAGATAAGTGAAGTTAAGGGATCCATCCTATATCCCTAGGTTTTTTATCATTCTTATTTTTCTTGAGGATGATATATTCTTTCCAAAGTAGAGAAAGGACTAGCTCCAACTGATTTCCTAGCCATAAATATTTTCATAATGCAACAGGGAATTATTGATGTTGTTGATGTTCTTCCTATTCCCCTAAGTAAAGATAATTATTTTATCAGAAAAAAATAATTAATATGGAGTATAGATACCTCTAGTTTCCCTAATAGTTTCCATTTCACCCTTGTCCACCATGTGAAGGAGGATCCTGCTAAGGTAGTCTTCTGCAATTGTAAAGATAATGGTTGTAAGAGGATCCCATTGCTTCACTCCCCTTGAGAATCTAAAGTATCCCTTCAGGGACCCATTAACAATAATTTATATATGGGAAGATTCAAGAATAATTATGATCCAAAGAACAAACTATAGACTGAACCCAAATCTTTGAAAAACATTTCTTATAAAGCCCTAGACCATTGTGTCAAAGGATTTTTTGATATCCAATTTCATAGAAATGTTTCCACCTCTATTGGATTTTATGAGGATATTAACACACTCTAAAGTATTAAGTAAACAATCCTAGATGTTCCTACCCTTGATGAACTCAAATTTATTACAAGTAATAATTTTGTCATAAATACAAGAAATTCTGTTGGAAAGTATCTTGGTAATAACTTTGTTAATGGAGTTGACAAGATCAACCGATCTGAACTAGTTGATATCTCTAGCATTATCCACTTTTGGAATAAGGTTGATAATTTGAGCATTTAAGCCTTGTGTGAAAGATCCAACCTTAAAGAAATGTTTGACAAGTTTTCACACGTCACTCTGTACAATATCCCAATAAGATTGGAAGAATTAATTTTTGAACCCATCTAGACTTGGAGATCTATCTTTCTTGAGACCAAAGAATGCATCTTTGATTTCATTTTCCAGGGAAAGAGAAGTAAGAAAAGAGTTTTCCTCATCAGAAACAATTTTTGGAATGATGTTTTCTTTCAGCAATGCACCCCTTGTAGGTCCATTGAAAATATTTGTATAGAAGGAGACAATGTGACTTGAGAGATCCTTTATTCCCTCGAGAATTTGATCTCCATATTTGAGAAAATGCAGGGTCATGTTTTCTCTTTGCACCCTTTGAAAAGAATTGAAAAACTTATTGTTTCTATCCCAATAGGAAATCCATTTGACATTTAAAAGGTTTTTCTTGATGTTATCACTAAGTTGGATGAGATTTTTCAGCCTAGAGGATACCTTGTTTTCCTAGGCATCATATCCCTGGAATTTTTTCTTAGTAGCTTCCTTCTAAATATCATTTAAATAACATTCAAGGGCCTTAATTTCAGCATCAAGCAGGCTGAAATTGACTTTGCTTCATTCCTTCAGTTTGAGTTTGAGAGATTTGATCTTTGATAAGTAGACAAGGGGATTGTCATTATGATCCTCAGAGTTCAAGAATTATTTAATCACCTTGTAACATTCTGGTAGAGTTTTCCAAGAACTATTAAACCTAAAAGGAAGTGTAAGCCTTCTTTCATTGTTAATAAGACTGACCAGAATAGGGTGTTGGTCATAATTATGATTTTCCAAAGTATCACAAGAAAGAGATCTCCAATTTCCAAGAAGATTGTCATTTACAAAGGCCCTATAAATTCTTTTGGACCTCATGCCATCAAGATGTCTCCTATACCATGTGAAATTTTATCTAATTAGATTAATTTTAGTGAGACTAGAATCTTCAATACAAGCTCTGAATTCTTTGGTCGAGATGGTTCTGAAGGTTGTTCTAGTTTTTTCATCCAAGTAAAGGATAGAATTAAAGTCACCTATGATAGTCCATGAGTCCATAATGACACTGGCTAGATCCCTAATCTTAATCCATATAATCCTCCTATCTATGTAGTTGTTGAAGACATGGACAATAGATCAAAACATCTTTCAACCAGAATGATTAAAACTACATGTGATGATCTTCTTATCCTCCTAGATAATAATAGGAATATCAATACTGTTGTGCACCAGGATCTATATTCTGGATAAAATGAATTCAGCCCTAGAAGGCCCAATTAACAAGTACCTTCTGCATTGGGGAAGGGTACCATGATTGTAAGTAATGGAATTTGGTTCAGAGATACCAATGATGTCAGGTTTGTACCTACCTACAAGGGTCCAAGTGGAACCTACCATGCCAGGGTTGGATATTACCTAGTAGTTCCAGAAGAGAATCTTCATTTTAAAGAGAGTTCGGGGGTAATACCCCCTTTTCCTTTTATCTCCATGTGCCTTTTTTATTTCCTAGTGTTTTCTACCTTTGTAGAGACATTTTTGGACCCTTTTGATTCCTCACTAAGAGGAGTCTGAGTGGATGAAGGTTCTACATCCTTTTGAGTACTTTACCTTTTATTTTCTTTCTTGGGAGTACTATATGTGTTCCTAATAATGGCCACATCATCCCCTTTTTCTGTTGGTGTGATTTTTTGGGAATTCACTAGAATAATCATCTCCAGTTGGAGAGAAGCTTCTATGTATGAACCTATAAGATCTAGTAGGAAGTCCTCAGCTTGATAAGAGAGGGTTGTGTATAAGACATCTAAAGTCATAAGATAGTTAAAATATTCCTACAAGTAAGATCTATTATCCTTAGGGGGTTCATTGGAGGCATAAGAATGATATGATGTTGTTCCTCTTCCTCAACCGAAGATGCCCATGAGAATCTGGTTGTAACCGGCTTAGCATAATGTGAACCCTTGGATGAACCAGGGTTGTCCTTCTCTCCATTATCCACCATTTTTGTCTTCCTACCTCTTGAGACCTCCTTCTAGGAAGATGAATTTGTTTTTGGTTTGAATAACTTCTCAACCGCATGACAATTTTTGAATGTGTGACCCACCATCTTTCAGTATTTACAGTAATAGGTAAGATTTTTAAATTCATAATTAACCTCTATATGGAGTTCATTTTCAACCATGTATACCTTTTCAGGTGGGGATTTTCCATGTTGAGATCAATAATCACCCTAGTATAGAGGTTGAGATCCCCATTCATTGTACACTGATCAATCTTAAGTGGTGTTCCTAATCCAGACACCAAATAATTGAGGGTTTTGGGGTGCTATTAAACCCATGGAAACCCATGAATCCTCATCCACACCTATGAATACGAGTGTTGTTGTGCAAATGGATTGAAATTGGGATCCTAGTTAGAAATTTGGAAGAACCCTGACTTGAGATTTAGATTTCTGATACGCCAAACCACATCAAAATCATTTTGTGTTTCCATAATTATATGGAATAAGCCCTTTCCAAATGGGAACATCCTCCACTTGAAGAAACTCCAGTAATGGGAAATATGGTCTTTCATATTCGCATATTACCATGGATTTGTGCCTTTTTTCATAGGAGACTCGTCCGAGCACTGAGAACTTGCAGAGAGCCATTGATGCCTTAGCACGTCTAGCTAATTTTATCCTTATATTTTATGTTTATATGATATATATATATATATATGTGTGTGTGTGTGTGTGTTTATATGTGTGTGTCTGTGTGTTTATAAATATATATGTGTATGTATACATATATATAATTAGACACATTTTAAAACATTGGTAAAAATATCACTAAAATAATCATGTTTTCATAAAAACATGGCTAAATTTAAAATATATGTGTGTTCCTATATATAAATATAAATATATATATTTATATTTATATTTATGTGTGTGTGTATTTATATATATGTGTGTGTGTGTGTGTTTATATATATGTGTCTATGTTTATATATATCTAAATACAAGTTTTTGTGTTTGTATATGTTTATATATATGTTTCAGTATTTAAAAAATTAATATTATATATATATAATTTTATATATTAATATACATATATTAATATGTGTGTGTGTGTGTTTATATTTTATATTTTATGTTTATATATATATAAGTTTATATTATATATATGTTTATATTTTTCATATATGTTTATATTTTATATTATATATGTGTGGGGGGGTTTATATTATATATATATATATATATATATCTTTATATCTGTATGTTTATATTTTATATTTAATATATATGTATGTTTATATTTTATGTTTATATATATATATGTTTATATTTTATGTTTGTATATAGGTTTATATTATATATATGTGTGTTTATATTATATATATATATATATATATATATATATATATATATTATATGTTTATATTTTATATATATCATATGTTAATGTTAATACACACACACACATATGTGTGTGTGTGTTTTTATTTTATATAAATATGTTTTTATATATATGTGTGTGAGTGTGTGTGTGTGTGTGTTTATATATATATATATATGTGTGTGTGTGTGTGTGTGTGTGTGTGTGTGTGTGTATAAATATATATGTTCATGTGTATATATATAATTACAATTATGATTATATATATATATTAAGCTATGGTTTTAAACACTAGTAAAAATGTCGCTAAATATAAATATTTTTAATGGTGTTTCTTGAAAAACGTCACTAAATTAGTGATGTTTTTCTAGAATGATAGCTAAATTAGTGATATTTTTCACTGAAAACTCTAAATTGTCAACGTTTCCAGAAAAACATCTCTAAATTTAAAAATTAGAGACATTTTTAAAAAAAAATATCGCTAAATTATAGTTTGTTGTGGTGTCATTAAGATTAAAAATGAATCACACCCATTCATTATTTTCTAACTATGGTTGATGTTGATGAATGAGGATTCTAGCATGGAAATTCATTTACCTTATGGGAATGGTATGACCAACTTGTTATGGGGTTATGCCAAAACATAGGTGGAATACTATCCAGATACGATGTTAGGGAAACTTTTCTGACAAGTTCATAGTTTGTGGGCTTCTCCAAGTTCCTTATCTATAATGATTTCCTTATCAATTTATGAGAGAGAAAGATGTGCATTCCAACATTCTAAGAATTCCAGAATATTTTCATCTTCAATTTCCCCTTTTTTGGGAGTAGTGAAGACCCATGATTCTTGATTGACATTGTTGGCAGCTTTACTGACATTGGTCTCAGTGATATGGTGTTGGGTATTCCACTGATCAACGCCAAACCTGCCAGTTTAGTCCCTAAAATTAAATAAGAGGTAGTTATGGTGGAATTTCCCCTTTCAGTGTCACAATTCAAAGCAATTTTGTCCACAGTGAATGCGATTCTAGATTATATACTTGTAGAAGTGAGTAAACAAGATTTGAATCCCAGTGCTTCCATTGAACATTAGGTCGTGCGAAAATGGGCTTTGCACCAAGTTTACACTATCATCATGGAGACTCCTTTAGAGAATAATACTAATAAAATGGACATCCCTTGTCAAATTTTCCTTAACTTATGCACATGTGTGTTTGATTGGTGCCACTTTCATGTCCTTGTTCATCAATTTCTCATTTATTGAGAGGAATTAGCTGCTCATGAATGCGATCTTATCCAGTTTAATCTTTCCAATCATCATGAGGAAGCTTTAAAGGATACTATTAATGAGTTTTATCACTTATCTACTAAGGAAGAACAACTTCATGATTGGATTGATTTACAGACTGTGGAGCTATAAGAATATGAGGCTCACATGGCTAAGAAGAAGGCACAGTAGTCATCCAAAAATACGAGGCTTAGATATAAAATTCATGACCTAAATTCCTTTATTAATAAAATTAATCCTTTATCTAAATCTGGATTTGGGTATAAAATCATCCTCAAGCATTTACTTAACGCATCGCATAAGGAATTAACAGATTTGTTGAATCAAATAGGTAAAATTTCACTATAACCACTTTATTTTCTTCTCATCACCCAATAATTTCAAAGAGAGAATCTTGGATATTTATGCTCCTATTTCTCCTTAATATGTGAAATTAAAAGGGGTTTTGTTCTCAATCATATGGATTTTCATTCCAACTTTCCCTTTTAATTTTAATAGTAAACCTAGAATTGACTTATTTGTAGGATTTTCCATGTATTGGCATATTTGACTCAATAATACAAACATAAACATGATATAAATTATTTCTTAGGTCATATGACCAAGATAGTTGAGACTCAAATTTTTTCTTAGGTTACCCTTTGCGAGTTTCCAACCTGACTAGTGTCATATCTATTTTAATTAGAATTTTTAGGGTCTTTCAGGATCGAACAATGCAGCTTTTGTTTTAGGTCGAACAGCTTTGACTAATAGATGTGAGAGTAATAATCTCAAACTAGGGTTGTAGGCCCTAAATATGAAACTCCCTATATATATTTGACTCACATGCAGGGAGAAGGGAATTTTATTCTTATCATGTGTCTGTGGACTAAAGAACATGTTTTAGAATCTTTTATGTAGATCTAAATCATACACAAGAAATAGGGTATTAATATTATAAGGTGAAAATGGTTTTTATGCCAAATACTTTTACATGAATCAAACTCTCGTGTAGGAAAGAAAGTGGTCACGATAAATGGGCCATGGGGTAAAGTTTTGTATCTTTGAATAAAGAAAGAATCCACTCAATTCTATTAATAAAAGTTAATTTTCAGGCTCTATAAGAGTACATGAGTCATGCTTGACATGATAAACAAGAGGAAACTTGAGAAATAATTTAAATTTACATTGGAGTGCATGAAAAGGAATAGGTGGAAACATTTTTCCTTAATTGTATTTCATGGAAATAAATAATTTATGTCAATGAAATCTCACAGTTGGGAATGATATCCATGACTAATGAATCCTTGAGAAAGGATCTGACCCTATATAAATTTTATTCTTGTATAGGGAAGGGAATTTTCTTATTTTATTCTGGTATGATATTAGAATAATTTTAATTTCCAAAGCTAGTATTAGGTACCTTTTTATAGATCTAACTGTCATGTAAGTATTGGTTCGTATAGTATTTATTGTGTGTCACGTAGTTTAATGTCATGTTATAAGTACTTAGGTGTTCTATAGTTTAGGTTCATATGATGAGTACCTTGCCTTACAGTTTAATTTCATGTGTCTTGGATGAGTGTCATACAATTTTATTTCAATGTTATAAGGACATGATTCGCATAGTTTAACATCATGTTTTGGGGATGTATGATTTTTTTCCTCTTAAGGTTGAATGGATTTGACCAAAAGATTAATGATTTTCCATTCCATGGTAATCTGACCGAGAATGTTCTATCATACTTCAGGCATGGATATGGGAAGTTGTAAGTTTTAATATGGGGGCTTACAGATCCAAAAAAATGGTATGGGACATGTATTCAAGGAATGACCATGGACCATGTTTAAAAATAGGTTTCTGGTGTGGTGTACAAAGATAGAAGAGGTCTCTCCTGAGGAAGAATATGCCTTTAGTTGATATGCCATTTAAGGAATTATGCAAATCCAAAAGGGGACTTGTTATGCATAGTCAAAAAAAAGTTTTCCTTAGGAAACTAACATTCCATCATTGATGGGTGAGGAAATCTTATAAAGATTCATATTTTTTAAAACATAGAGTTTGATTTGTGTAAGGATTGTTCATGGGTAAGGAAGGATAATTTTATTTCAAAATCACCCAATAATGGGAAAAATGTCTCTTATGTAGGTCTAACCCATATGTGGGGAGATGGATTTTTTTTATTTTTGTGGTTGATCCTGAGACATAGGGTCTAGGATTCACTACATATCCCATCAAAGTGATAATCTATCCATATATGGTTTTAGAAAGATTCCTCACACTGATTGAATTTTTATGTGGAGAGGGGGGTTTTTTTGAGTATGGGCTCATAAGTGAGGTGAAAATCCATATCGGGGCCTACTATAAAGATATGGATCATACATAGAAGAGTGAGGGTATTTATATTGTATCTGGACTAGGAAATAGGATATGTGCATCATTATGTATCTCTTTAAGGCGATAATCAAGCCATATATAGTTCTTGAATGAAACATACCTATGTAGGTCTATCCCATACATAGGGAGGGGAGACATTTTATGTTGTTTTTGGACCCATAATTGAATATTCGAGAATCACTACATATCCTATGATGATAGGAATCAAGCCATGCATTGTTCTTGGAAACCATGAATGTTCAAATCACACGGCAAGGACGAAATATATATTCCTTTTAAGGTCATGCATCTAAGACCATGTTAACCCTAAAATGAACTGATATTACTTGATTATGTGGGAAATAATTTATTGAAACTCTTAATCCCATGTGAGTTATGCTCAGTGTTAGAAACAAGGAATAGTAAAGGTTTCTTTCATGACATAGAGGTGATTAAAAGCAATGATAGGGGCCTTTTGTATCCTGTGGTGGCTAGTCCATGATGTAATATCCAAGAATCATTTCATATCTCATCAAAGAAATAATCAATAAATACATAGTTCTTGGTTTTTTTATATAGTTTAAGGTCATGAAACCTTGACGAATAGTTGTGGAAATATGGCATTGTCAGCCAAAAAGAAACATACCTAATGTGAAGAGAGGCCTCGAGGGATATTGGATGGTGAATAAAATCTTATGACGGGGGTAAATTTGTGGTTGGGCCTAATATATGAGGTCTATCCATCACTAAATATCATGTATGGAAAATAATAAAGCCATGAATAGTTCCTGAAAACCATTTTTTTTAACATCATATAGAAAAGATGAAGGTTTACTAATGTTATAAAAATAATGAGTGATATAGGACATACAGGTCCAATGATGTTTTGACATGTTTCATATGTGAGTAATGAAATTGTAAACCAAGATATTAGGAGTTCTCAGATAAGTGGAATTGATATGGGACAAGTATGCAAGGAGTGACTACAGACCATGTTCAAAAAGAGGCTTCCATAATGATGTTGTTAGGGATTATGGAGATAGAACAGGTCTCCCCTGAGGATGAATATGCCTTTGGTTAATAGGCCTTTTAAGGGTGAATTATTTAGATCTGAACTAGGGCATGTTATGCATAGTCAAAATAGAAGTGTCCTTGGGAAACTAACATCCCATCACTGATAGATAAGGATAGCTTATAGAGATCTAATTTTTCCCAAGAAAAGGAGTTTTATGTATAGAAGGAATGCATCCAATCATAAAGAAATCATTTTTACCAGCATTTTCCATGGGGTGTGGAGTTCCCTACACATATATGACTCGTGTTTAGGGAAGGGGAAATTTTTTTCCATAATGGGATCCTAAATGAAGGAACCCAGTTAATATATCTTGTATAGATCTTTGTTTGTATGCATGAGAGGGGGTGTTTTCTTTACTTTGTGGCTGAGCCCAGGATATAGGGTCTAAGAATCACTATATATCTCACAAGGGTGGGAATCAAGCCACACATAGTTCTAAGAGAGATATTCTTATTATGGTCTAACCCATACATAGGGGGGGACATTTTTATGTTGTGGTTGGACCTAGGATTGGTGATCTGGGATTCACTACATATCTTGTGATGGTAGGAATCAAGTCACACATGGTTCTTGTATGGAGGTGTGGTGGGAGACCAAAACCAAGGATCGTGATCCACTCAAGCATGGTTCAAAATGCTATGCAATTTTACATCGTACAACAAGGACATGAACCATGAAGGTTAACATCATGCGGTGAGGATGTTGGACTTATAGTTTAACATCATATGGTGAGGATAATGTATCACATAGTTTAACATAGTGTGATTGGGATGTGTGAACTGATATGAATGGTACTCTCCCAGCCTAAGCGGTGGAAGGCGTAGGAGGATACAATGAAGGGAGTACTCCCTAAAGGGGCCTATAAGGAAAAGGAATCTTAGAAGACCTTGTTCTAAGAAAAATAACCTAGGGAGAGTCACGCACATTTTAAGTTCATAGTTATTAGACAAACATGAGGGTGAAAATATGTTCTTTCAAACCAATAAGTAATAAACATGATGTGAAGAGAGGCCTTAGGGGATAAAGGTTAGTGAAAATGATCTTATAAATGGGTGTATTTGAGGTTGGTCCTAAGATAAGAGGTCTAGGCATCACTATATATCTTGTACAAACAAGAATCAATCCATACACAGTTATAGAAAGATAAAGTTGGGGTCAGAGACTAACGCCAATGGTTGTGATCTACTTAAGTACAGATTGAGATGTTATGCAGTTTTATGTCATGCAATAAGGATGTCAACCATGCAGTTTTACATCATGTGGAAAGGACGTTGTCATGTAGTTTAACATCTTGTGACTAGGAAGAAATTTTAGGCATTTTATTTTCATGCAACAAGGGTGATATATGTGCCTTTTAAGGTCATGAAAATAGAACCAATGATGTTATACAGTTTAACATTGTATAGTAAGAATTAAGGGAAACCATACAATTTAACATCTTACGGTCAGGATAATGATTTTAGAACATCCCATATTTATCATATGAGGCATCCTAGTTTAATATGGGTAAGGATGTAGTTTAACATCATGTGCTGAGAAATTTCTTTGGGATTTACACCTTATAGGATTCCCATGTTTCTGAAACCATGAGAAATATCTCAACTCATGGTGAATTAAAGGTTTGATTGTGGCTTACATCTAGGAGGATTCCCATGTTTCTAGAACCATGAGGTTTCTCTCAACTCATGGTTAATTAAAGATTTTATTGGGGATTAAACCTAGGATCACACCCATGTTTATTAAACCATGAGGATTATCTCAACTCATGGTAAATTAAAGGTTTGATTGTGGCTTACACCTATGAAGACACCATAGTTTCTATAACCATGAAGAAGATCTCGACTCATGGTGAATTAAAGGTTTTATTGGGGATTACAAATAGAAGGATTATTATGTTTTTGGAACCATGAGTAATATCTCGAATCATGGTGAATTAAAGGTTTGGTTGGGGCTTACACCTAGGAGGATTCCAATGTTTCTGGAACCATGATGAATATCTAACTCATGGTGAATTAAATTTTTGATTGGGGATTACTTCTAGGAGGACACCCATGTTGGATTTATCACATGAAGTATTTATTGAGAAATATTTCATTTGTTGGGGGTTTAGTGTGTTCCCTGTCCATTGTGATTAAAAAGTAATATCTATTGGATTAGACCTTGTGTATGGAATAAGGTTCCCACCCCCCTCTTTGGTTCAAGATTTAGAGGTTTATTCCCTGGTATCATTGGGGTCCTGAGGATTGGTATCATCTCTCCTTGAAGTAATAAGTGGATATGAAATTTCTTGTTAAAGGGTCATGTTATCCGGTTTTGGCATATTTCTAAGTGATGTAGGGTATACAAACTCTTCTCATTGATTTGATCTAATTCATAAAACTAATTTTGTGATTGTTAATCATCTAATATTTGTTCAAATATAGCTTTTTGGAGTATGGGAAATTGAACCTTGATGGGAAGCACTACTTTTATTCCATAAACTAGTGAATACGGGGTTTCTTGAGCATCAGTGTGGATTGTAGTTAGGTAGGCCCACGATGCATGCAGAAGCTTGTCAAACCAAGATTTATTTTCTCTATCCACCATTTTCTATAGAATGTTCAATATAGTTTTGTTGAAATCCTCTATATATCCATTTTTCATCTTGTGGTAGCAGTAATAATAGTTGTATTTGATATTGTACTCCTGGTACAACTTCTTTAATTTGTAAGAATAGAATTTGGTGTTTTTCCTACCAGTATTGTATGAGGGACACCAAATCAGGTTATTATATTTGAATTCAAGAAATTTATGATACTTTTGGTCCCAACTTCCTTAAGAGGTATCACTTTGACTCATTTAGAGAAAATTTTGATGATAGTATGGATGTACTTGAACTGCTTGGTCATAGTTGGAGGGTATGTACCTATAATATACATTCCCCATATGGTGATTATCTAGGAGTACTTAGTTATATACTAAACCTATAGGTTATGATGGATGAAGTTGGAATACACTTTTCAGAAATGAAACCTTTTGATGAATTGTGTAAAATCCCATGTAATTGAAGTCCATAAATATCTGAGTCTCATTATTTGGTGATAAATCTTGGTTCCTGACTAATGGGAACCACAAGAAATAGCATGAATTCATTTCATGGTGGAATTCATCTTCTCTCTGTCAATGCATCTGAGGATAATTTTATCAAATATTTTCTTTTAAATAACCTTTTGATGGCATGATGTGTCATAAAGAGTGAAATTGACCACCCTCTATTGGATATGTTCTTTTGAGCTCTGTCTGGTGAAAGGTCCTCATTTTAGAGATATTCTAGGATGGGTTTCATCCACCCATTTACAGAATTATCTAGTTCAAGGGTAGAATTGATCATATTGATCTCTTTTATGACACTTTGAATAAATAGTGATTTTGTTCTGTGATGGTAAATGTTTATGACTGTTTCTTCCTAATTCAGATCTACCAAGTCTATTGTGGAATTTTCTAACACATCTTTCTGAGAATGTTTTTGAATGCAGTACATGAGTTATGTTGGATCATTGGGGAGTTCTTCCATAAACTATCAAACATGATTAATCTAGGGGATTATCTCTTCTTTTCTAATGGTATAATCACCATTAATCTATTTAATTACCAACATTAAATCACCTTTTATTCTTATATGAGTCACCATTATTTGAAAATATAGTTCCAAACCTACAATGAGGGATTATTATTCAGCCTCATTGTTAGTAAATCCTTCTGATAGCATAAAGGAATAAAGTAGAACTTCCTTTATTGGTGAAATAGGAAAAATTCCCAACTTGACATTGTTGAGCTTGGGGTTTTCCATTATCTTTCCATTTGGGATTTTGGATACACCATCAAAGTACATTTCCAACATTCAAGTAGAATCATGAATAGAAAATATTTCCTTATCTGTAATTTCGGTACTCATCGGTACTTCTTCCACAGAGGGGTGTTCTTCTAGGAAATTTTCTAAGGAATATCCTTTTATCGCCTTCTGTGGTATGAACCATATGTCAAAATGTTATTAGAATGATGGATCATCACATCAAATATCTATTAAACATGAGATGATTGAGGATATATTTGAGAGTATTGATTCAATAGATCAAATTGACCTCATTATGCTGTAGGTAATGCCTTAATTTTTTAATTATGAAAATCAATGCCAAAAAGTTATTCTCGATATCATAATGATGGGTATTAGTATCAATCATGGTGTGACTGAGATAATAAATGTTTTTTTCACTACCAGCATAATTTCCCTATATAAGGAAGGAACCTAGAAATCATTCTAGGGTCGTTACATATACGATGAGTGGTTTTCCCTTGACTAGTAGCATCATCATTGGTGGAATCAAGAGATATTTATTTATTATTTTGAAGGATTCTTGGAATTCATCAGTCCACTAAAATAAAACCCCTTTGTTCATCATTCAGGTTAATGGAAAATATTTTCCTGTAATTTTTTCTATGAAGTTTCAAATATATGAAAGGTGTCCCTAAAATATTCTCAACTATTTGATATTTTGATTAGGTATCATACCCATAATTTCTTTATTCTTATTAGGGTCAAATTTGATACCATGATGTAATATGAAAAATATGATAAATTTCCTTGAAGTAACACTAAAATCACATTTCAGGGGATTTATCTTCTGAATGTGTGGTCAATTTTTATTGAAGATGATTTTCAAATTAGAAAGGTGATTAGAAAATTGTTTTTATTTAACCACCAAATCATTAACATAACATTAGAAAAAATTTCCCATGAAGGGTTTGAATACGTGATGCATGGAATGTTGATATGTAATGCCAACATTCTTTAATCCAAAATGCATCATCTGATAGTAGAATACTCCTTAGGGTTCCTTGAAGGCGATGGATTCTTCATCTTCTAGGTAAATTTGGATTTTATTGTACCCTAAATATCCATCCATGAAGTAAAGGGATTAATACCCATCTGTTTCATCGATCATAATTTATATAATTGGAATTGGAAAGTAATCTTTTAGACAATGCTAGTTGAGGTTAGTGAAATTGATACAAACCCTGATTTTCTTATTCTTTTTCTTGACAGGAAATATGTTTGAAATCTATTTTAGGTATTGGAATTCCCAAATGGATTTTGATTTTATGAGCTTATCAAATTCATATTTCGCCTTGGAAGTATGATTTAGATATGTCCTTCTAGCTGCCTGCTTGTAGACATGATGGTATTATGCTAGACCCAGTTGATGGGTAACCACATTAGGATCCAGGCCTGGAATCTCAATATAATTACATAAAACACATCTCATTATTTCTTTAGAAAAGAGGTTTAAATTTCCTATTCATCTAGAGACATAATTTCACTAATCAACATTTGTCACAGATCCTCTTTTGTACCCAAATTGATCTATTGGAGTTCATTGATAGTGGTAGAAACTCCTTTTTAAAATGTTGGAGGATCATATCTGAGTTCATTTTATTACTCTTATTTCTTTTATTATTCCTATGTGTCCATTATATAACGGATTAGAGACATATTTGAACCATTAATTTTAGGGGAAAGGTTGGTGTCCTAGGAACTAGATTCCAACAGAGATATCACAACTTTTCCTAGTTTAATGCATGAAGTGGTGTCCTGCTGAAGTTCTGAGGAAAAGGTTGAATCATTTCCATATAAGATATCACTACCAATGGAGGAATACAAGATTTATTCAACATCCTTGGGTTCAACTAATGTGGATGATATTATGAAGACCAATGAGCACATCTTTTAATCTAAGTTGATATCTTTAACCTGGATGATGGGAAGCACATATTCATCACTAAGATCTATGAATAGATCAGCTAAATTCATTTCTAAACCTTTCAAAGTCATAACCTAAGTGATGTCATCAGTTATGTGTTTACTCCCTTAACTTTGGTAGAATAACACATTTATATATTGATATTCACACGATTCGAATGGATATTTTTTACCATGTAATTCTCTAGTATGTCCATTGATACTGTATTTAAGGCATTGATGATATGATGAAGGGATCACTACATATCAGTGAAACCAAGGACTTCCCAAAAAGACATTGAAAGCTATATCTTATTAGACAACTAAGAACTCAAAATCAGACACCAGATCTCCTAACTGAGTTCTAAGGTTAATATAGCCAAGGGTTTTTTTCAATTTTATCATACCCCTGAAGCATTAAAGTGTAAGGGGATATATTAACTTCAATGTATCCCAACCAGTGAATTTTTCTTATAAGAATGAGGTTGAAACCCGAACCATTATCAATGAAATATTGATGGATATCAATATCATATAATCTTCTAGATATGTTTAGGGGCCTGATGTGTCCCTGTATAAAAATATCTTTGTATCCTTCAATGAAAGACATAACTACATGATATTTTGTTGGATAAACTCTACAAGATATACCTCAGTAGCAGAAACTTTATCTTCAAACTCTTGAGTTCATAGAAGAGCCTCTATAAATTCTTCCCATAAATCTTTTGATAGATTATGAGCATCCAGAATTGAAAACTTTGCTAGAACTATAGCCAATTTCTTCAATATGTCATACTTCTAGGTCAATGTTATATATTTCCTTAAAGGGAACTATTCCTGAGGAGGAATTTTTTTAGATGAAGTGTTTGGGGAAGATTTGTTAGTTGGTTAAGAATATGTGAAGGGTACTCTATATACTATTGAATTGATCTACCTTGGCCTACCCATTTTCTTGAGTTTTTCAGGTTATCACATACTCATCAATCGAACTTCCAAAATTATTGGTTCTGAATGATTTTTCTCATGTGTTGTCAATGTGATTTACCATGGGTGTTAGTGTAATAGATTCCTCTAGTAGGGATGTGTCTGGTATTTTGTATTCAGCCATAGTTATGTCTCCCTCTATTTCCTTAGCTCATCTGGCCTTGATTCATATCTTCACAATTTGGCATGGTAAGATTGGGTTCATAATAATACTCATTATTGGATAGGGGATTCATTAAATGAATGAAATTAATGGATTTGAAGATCAATTATTCTTCTGATGATGACTCTGTTTGATGGGTCGGTGCCCATTGTACCATTTGACAGGGCGATGCCCGTTATCCTAGTACTAAAGGCATGAAGTCTGAGAGAGTCAATTTTAGATTTGGACTTGGTGCAGGTTTATCTTCTTGTGTTTGTTTCTCACCCTTCCAGCCATTTCTTTTCTTAGAATATTTTCATTTGGAGGGTTATAGTGCTGACAAAGCTGGTTATACCACAGCAGAAGTAGATGGAGACCCAATTGGTTTCTTCAACTATGCTTGGAGAATAATATGATTTTGGTTTATCATATTTCAATTCATCCAATCATTAAACTTATGTGCACCTTTATCGGTGACTTCTCTCCATTCACCCTCTTCTTATGGAATAGTGGCAGAAACACATGCTACTTGTGCTAGGGGTTTGCCAAGTTTCACCTTCCTAGAATCAACCATATTTTCCATGATATCTTTGAAAAAAACATTCTCATATGGATTTATCAAACATTTTATGAAAGGTTAAATAATTCAAGAAATATTCAAGTCCAACTTGATTGGTCTTTCTAGGTTCTAGTAGAGTTAGCAGGTTTTTTTTCAAGGCTGCTAAGAAATAAACAAGAACATATCCATCTCAGAAGGAGTAGGTTATATTCTTCTGTTCTTCAAATTGGGAGTGTTTTATCTCTCCCCTTTTATCTTGATGAGGTTTTTTTTCTAATATTACCACCCCGTAGGGGGTTCTACATAATAAGGCATAGGCCTTGGAGCAGGATCTGGTACTAGGGTTGGTTTCAGATTAATGGTTGTAGTTTCTAATTTTCATATCCTCTTTCCCTGGGCTATTTTTACTAGTCTAGATTTAGATCAAGATCACAAGATGGGGTCTTCTAATATTTCTGAAACTATAGTAAGGTCTTGGAACCCACCTGTGTACTTGAATGGAATTATTAGTGTTCAAAACTCATCAGGAAAGTTCTCTATGAAAAGACCCAACAAATATTCTTGTGGTAACTAATAATTTAGAGAGTAAGTTAGACCCTTCCACCTATAAATGAGGTCTTAGACTCTCATTTTCTCACTATTTTTAATTCAATAGGTCACGGATCATTTTCATTCATATCATTGAGCTGAAATAATAATGAAATAATAATGAAATAATCGGTAGAGGTATTCCCATCCTTTGATTGACCCTACAGGTAAACTAGTGTACCACACAAAAGTTGGTCCCTATAAGGTTTTCACAAAACACTAGAGTTTGGAGGATTATTATTTTAAAAAAATTCCCATCATGGGGATACACTAAGATATTAAATGCATCAGATCCTCGTCTAGATATCCTAAACCATCAAATGTTGGAAATATAGGATTTCCAAAATTAGATGGGGGAAGAGTCGCATCTACCCATTCAGGGTAAGTTTTTCTTTTTGGTTGCACTAGTGCACATTTTTCTTCCATATCTTTTATCCATACTATCAATAATTGAATAGTGTCATGAGTCCTTTAGAAATAGTCAACTGAGTAGGGGATAGTGAAGGGGGAACAATAGGTTGAACCGAATGTTTTGGACCTATATAAACTTGTTCCTCAGCCATATGGTTGTAATTTTACTAAATTGGTCTAGTTTTTTGTCCAATAGAGGGAAATATTGATAATCTATTGTCACTTTTCCAAATAGATTGGTTTTCTTACACCTACATTGGTTGTACATTGTGAATCTACTTCCTCTAGTATGATGAGATCTTATTGTCGAGGGTCATTATCTAGAGGAGTGAAATGTGGTTCGGTTGGAAGAATATATCTAATGGGAATATGACCTCTAAGTAGTTTGGCATTAATCCTTTTTATTTATCTTATTTATGTATCATATTGATCCAATATTTCCTTGAGTATGAGGGGTTCGACACCCTTGGGTAACAGGTGGGATTGAACTATGTTCTTACAATTTCTTTGGATGATTCCCATTGAGGAGGAGGAAATGGAGAATTAAAAGTAATTATCATATTTTGGGCAATCCTTTGATTTATAGTATACACACATTCTTCTGGTGTTTCAGTGTAAACAATATTTTGAATGGATATATTCTCCCCATTTTCTCCCACATTTTCCAAATGTTATTCAGTATTTTCATAATTGGTATAGATGATGTTTACTCACATTAACTGAATTTTGAACATTTCATTAGTCTCTAAATAGTGGGAGGTTCAGTTTCTCTAGGAGCGTCTACCAAAAGATCCATGATTCCCTAGAGTAGTTATTCTCTTAATAGGTTGTTTCCACTTATGAACATTAAGGGTGATCATTATTTCTTTCAGGGATCCATTCAAATCCATCTAGTGAAGGGTAACCTGAAGGGAACCTCCGGATAATTTTTTCCCCATGTCCCTAATGAAGAAACTATATCATGGGATAGGAAAAGCTGGGAAGATTAATTTTATGAAACTCACCCCAACTGAGAAAATACTAAATTTTACTGAGGTTGAGGTAAAAATACCCACATCCCAATGGGATGTGGGTGCTCCCGTTCCACTTTCACAATATTTCCAACCTAATTTTTTGGCCTCAAAGGTTGTGTTAAAAATACCTTTATTCCTACAGTATGGGGTTTCTCCTATACTACCATGGATGAAATTCCAGCAGCCACTCTTCTAATTTTATGAAGATTTGTTCTAACATGGGATAGGTGAATTGCATGACCAATACTTGAGCTACCTACTTCTGAATAAATCTATGACATTTTCACTATCTGACAATTGACTTCCGTCAAGCATGAGGATTGCTTGATATTTTCATATACTTGATATAAGAGTATTTTGATGCATTTCCCTCTTCTGGTTCGACATCTATATGAGTTTTTGTGGTATATTTTTTGTTGAGAAGACCATCTATAGTGAGAAGAGCCTATTTCTTAAATTCATCCTGGTGAAATAACATTACATGATGTCCCCTTTAGTGGGATTTTTTGATCAGGGAGAGAAGTGAAGTGAAACTCCCTATGCTCACCCCATCATCTGACATGAACATTGGATGGGGTATCAATGATTAGCTGACATAGCCCTTTTAATGCATCAAGACATGTGTGTTAGAGGGATCTTTACTACTTTCCAAGTTTCGGATGATGTGTGGTTAGGAGGGTCTCCAAGTTGATTTGGTAGTGTATATATTATATTACCTTGATGTGATTTGGGTATTCATCATAAGTAAATAATTTATTTTTAAGAAAAGGAGCATTCCCTATGTTTAAGAAATTTTTTGGCACATAATCATCCAACAATTCCTCTAGAATGATGAATTGGGAAGTGGATAAAGGATACAATATTATCGATATATTATCCTTTTCTAATTGTCTCCTTGTGAAAAATATTTCTCCTTCATCTTTTGTGTGAGTTTCCTCTTCCATATTTGACCAAAGTGGACATTTCCCCACTGGTTTATTATAAATAATGGGGTTGGCAGGTATTTCCTCTATTGTATTATAAGGTAGTCAATCCAAGGTAGGTTTTAAGAATAAAAATTTACTTGGGATTTCTTCTAGTTGAGAAATAATATCACTTGTTAATGATGAGGAATTAGGCATGACTGGACTCAGTTTTTCAAGAACCTCATAGTAGAAGGGATTTCTAAAATTTTATTCGTCAAGGGGATGAAATTCTTGACAAAATGAAATGGCATTGCAGGGAGGACCTTTGTAGTCACTGCCATCATGGGGAGGACTACCATCACATCTTGATGTCCTTCTGTAGGAAACAATTTTACAGTGTATACCCTAGGTAATACCTTTAGAAAGGATGGTACTAAGGGGAGGACCTTATTACTATTTAATCTTATATCCATGTAAAGGTCTACTATGGCACTCATTAAGAAATGGGATCTCGAGATCAATCGAATTTTGAAAATGAAGTATGTATTCATAGTTAGGTGTCTGAGGAGAACCTCCAAAACTACTGGAATCCAAATTATAGGGAAGAAATTCACAATTTCCTCTATTATCTCTATAATTTGATAATGGAGGATCTAGATCTTGATCTGCCATAAATAGTCTTATGTGGGCTTCAAGAACACAAAAATTCAAAAAATAAAGGTTATAGACCAGATATTCATTTCCTAATCATCTTTGATGAGGTTTATTTTAATATTTCTTTCTCTAGGTGATTGAAGTCGCCTACTATGGTTGATGAATTTCATATATGGAAACCTATTTGATTAGTTCTATCATTGTTTCAGGAATTTTTTAATATATTTTTGGAATTTTGGTAGGGACATATGCCTTCCCTAGAGTGGTTACTAGGATAAACCGATGACCTCTAGTTTAAATGGAAATATGAGCCTGGTCCAATTTTCCATTTATCATGGGATGGATATGACCCTCCTGGATGAGAGTAGGGATATGCATCTACTATGAGGAGACTCTCAAATTATTATTTTGAGTCACTTAAAATGCGTAGGTGGAGTTGTGTGCCTAACTCCTAGCCACTATTGATTTTGTCATTATATCTTGTAAAACTTATATATTGTGAATAGGAATATATGTCTACCCTTCCATCATCGCTTGGATATAAGGAGTGACTTATTAAGTTAAAACATGGATATATGACCATTTTGTAGCTGGTGAAGGGATTTATTCTCTATCTTATCCTCCATTTATTGTCAAGATATGCCAATAATAATCTGTTGTGGAGTCATAGATATGAGTATCCCCCCTTTTTTTAATCAGTATCTACCAACTTGTTTCTCCGAGTGCCACCAAAATATGCTAGCGGGCTTGATTTATGTGGGAAGGCGCGTATTCCTTCTTGAGAATTTCCAAAAAAAATGATTGTTATAATAGTAACTTGATTGTTGGAAAAGTAAAATGGTCATTAGGGTAAATTATGGATTGGCATTCTAAACATTTTTTACCATTAATTAAATATGTAAATATAAGTATCAAAATACCAAGATATAATTACTCAATCAATGAAACATAATGTAAGTATAAGTTGACATGTTTAGTAAATCATGTATTATATTATTTAATAAAATTATAATTTTTATACTAGAATTAAATATTAAAATAACATAGTTTTTGGAATCATCATTTTGAAATTAGGTAAGGGTGAAGTTTTGGCATTTTTCATGCATAGTAAAATTCATAAGTGAATAGCCAAATACTATATTTTGTAATGGTGATGTATGAATATATTTTGTGGTTTATAGAAGTTATATGAATATTATAGTACCCCATTTACTACTAATTCACATTTCTCTTACTAGTGAATCACATGTTTGATCATTGTTAGGGGAAATGATATTTTATTCCAATTTTATTCTAAAACACCCCTCTCCCTTATAAATATCACCCTCGCTTACCCTCACACATTAATCAAATTAAATTTCCAAATATCAACAAAATCATCTCCCTTAACTCACTTATACATGTTCTAGTGGTTCTTTTCTTCATAAAATACCATTTTATAAATCCCAAGTAGCATATCAAAGGAGGACTTACTAAGGAAGTGGTAAATTATTTCAACCAAACTCTTGAAATTTATTATTCATCTACCTCCTCCAAATATCTTATATCCATCATGATATGATGACATAATTTTAATTTATATACTAAAATTTTATTATATTAATGGAATATTCATTACCTTACTCCCTCTCATTTATTCTAAAATGAAAACCTCTCTCAAATTATGGTCAGTCCACTGCCTCTATGGATGATGTATTGCATTTTTCATCTCTGTTTACATGGATGGTTTTAATATGTTATTCATGAATAATTATATTATAAATTACTAAATTAAAAAATGATTAATATTATTTTATATGAATAGTTAAACCATAAATTAAATATAAAAGTTTTTTTTAAATAAATATATGTTCATGTTTGGTATAACGGTCTATAAGGATATTGTTTTTAAACAACTATTAACACCTTACATAGATGGTTTGAAAAATATATGTAATGAATAAATATAATTTTTATGAAATAATTAATATTCTATAAATATAAAATGGCTATTATATTATTAATATATATAAAAAATAATCAAAATCATTTTATGCTTCTAAAATGGGCATATCGTGATATGTTTACTAATTTGAAACCATTATAGACTATATATTGAACTATGAAACTTATATTATAATATAATTATTAAGAATCCATATCTATAAAATTTTATATATTTTATAACCATTTTAAAAATACCATCGACCATTATATTATTATACCGAAGTAATAATGGGACCATGAACTGAACAAACCCAAATAACTAACATAGGAAAACTAATATAATAAATGAATGGCATGTGATAATAAATGGATTATAATATATGAAATAAAAATTAATAATGTTATTAATTATAAAATTAAAATATTTAATTCAATAATTCAAGAGTTTACAGGAGTGTTTAAGTGAGTTAGGACTTGAGGCAAAGGAACACCTTCAAATTTCTTTCTATATTTCAGTTTATGCATACTCTATAACTCTCATTAACATATTATTTTTATAAATACTTTACTAAATTAATTTATTTCATTTCCACTTTCTTTATTCTAGTTATTTTCATGTTTTTATACTTATTTTAAATTTATTTATTTAAGATAATCTTTTTTAAAGTATATACGAGAAAGTTTTCCATCTATTTTACTTTTAAATTTATTCCTCCCTAATGATTATTTTCATCTATTATATTATAAAACCCATTTTTATATAACCAATAATATGGGTTTTTTATAGTTTTTTAGAAAACAATATCCATCTATTTCCTTTTAAAGACAATTTTCCCATCCCTTTTAATTTTATCAAGAGGTTCTCTCTCAATATTTACTTTGGTATTCTCTCTCTTTGTTTAATACTAATTCAAAAGTTTTCCTATATTTTCTAAACTAATTATAAAATTCATTTCTTATTTACCCTATTATTTTTATTTATATACCTATTATCAAATATTCAATCTTATGTCATGCCTTACAAAATTTTTAAGGGACTTCATGTATTAATATTTTCATTACAAATCATATTCTCTATTCTTTATCTTTTTGTCCCATGTTTTTTATCACATGGATTTATTCTATATCCTTTTCATTATTTATTTTTTATTTACATTGACTTGATTGTATTCCCTTTAACTATATATGGTGTGAACACCCTATATTTTATAATCCAAATTGAATGGTTTTTACCTAGAAATATATTCCATCTATTTGATAGGGGAATATTGACAATCCATATTCCCATTATTTTAAAATGACTAATTATTGATTATGTATCAATTTTTATGAAATAGGTTACTTAGTGAATAATATATATTGTATTTTTTACCTATTCATTCCATATTATGATTGAATTGGACTTATTAAGTAATAGGTGTGGATTGAGATTATATATCCCCTTGGTGCATTGGTAGGTCTCATGGGGAAAACTAGAATAGGAAAATAGGAGTGTCTTTACCATTTATTTATAATTTATTGTCAGAAATCCTTGGAGGTATGGTTATTATGGATAACATTATATGTTCCATCAATATGATATCTTTTATTGGTATCCATGTGATAATTTATTTCCATTTTTATGATTATGGATTTTATTTGTTTATTTATTCCTTCCATGTTATGTATGTCATAGTTATTATATGGTAAGATTTTATTATACATTATCCCTTAATAAGAATCTGAGCACACCCCTTTCTATTATTCTATAATTTCCCAAAGAAACGATGATTAAGGCTACATGTGATCTAAGGATAAGAAAAGAAGGAATAAAAAAGCATCATGTGTTTTTATGATGTATTTTAATTTAAAATGAAATATTATAATCAATTATATATCTATTATCCTATGGACATTGAAATTTTGATTCTAGAATTTTACAATGTAATAAAATTACCATTGGCTCTGTGTAGATGGATTTGAGGTTGTTGTAAGGTGTGTTTATCATTTATGGTTTATTCAATTAAAATGAATGGTTTGATCTTGTGGTAAATAGGTTTTGAGGAATTGTTTTTTCTACATTTGGATAAGGGTTGTCCCTAATAAAACCTAACAAATTCTGTTACATGGAATTATCAAAAAAAACTTACAATCCTAATTAAATTCAATCATATTGTGATTTTTTAAATGTTATCTTTTAGTACTTATATTATTCCTTCACATTGTTTTAAAACATCATAGGTTATTTAATGGTAAGATGTTATGTATTAAATATTTCATTAACATGATATTGGAGTAATATCATTATTGATGCATGGTCATTCACAAGCACTTTATTTCCTTCATTAATTTTATTTCAAGTATTAGTGGAATTAAGACAAATATTAGTATTGATTACTCATAATAGATAATTTCTTATGAAAAATTAAAGTACAAAAAAACTCGAAAAAAATTAATATTTGTGACTCTAAATAACTTTAAAATAATACATAAAAATTAAATAATAATAAAAATGTGTGATGTTTATTAATACTATATTGAAATATTGATTACAAAACAAATTCAATGTTGGGTTTTGATGGAAATATACTATGCCCATATGCAGTAGAATAGAATACAAATCCACTTCGACCTAAGAATATTCTGTGAGATTTTTAAGACATATATTTTAAATTAATAGCATAACTTTTAATATAATTCTTCTTCTTAAACAATTTTTTAATGAATAGATCTCAATAACAACTAAAATAATTCTTCTCCATTGGTATCCATAGATTGTGTATGTCTCCAAGATCCTTTAAAATGAACCCATTTTTCTCATGGTATGTTAGTAACTCCTCTTATAAATGAAATAAAGAAAATGAAGAGATTTTTTATATCAACCCGATCCTTTAACACATTTTATTTCATCATTTTTATCATAGTTTTCTATCAAATACAATCCAAGTATTGAGAGGTCAAGTGTATTTTAGAGATTAAATTTCATGACCAATCCCCCAGGGCCTATGTCGTGACTACCCCAAGCCTAGATTACATAGGCCAGGGGATAGAGACTAGCACCAAATAGAAATATACCAAAAAAAAGGGAAGGCATTTTCCTTTAAACCTATACATACACACACAACACAAACTGTGTAAAGGTAAACACTAAGTAAACCAAAACTGTCACAAGACAACTATTGTGAGTAAAATACAAAATGAAAGTAAAAGGGATAGAATACAAACCCAAAAAAAGTAATCTGCAAAAAAAAGAGTAAAATATCACTAATGAGTCGTACACTGAAAACCCCACCTGATGGGTAAGTATAGAGTAGCTTCCAAAAGTCGTAGAAGTATGCCCCTCCAGCCAGATGGGCACCACCTAGTCCTAGGACACTGAGTCCTCCATCAAGTCTTTGGTTGTCTGCACAAGACACAACATGTGTGGGAGAATCCCATGCATGGGTGAGTAACACAATACTCATTAGGGACCCCAATCTACAAAAGAAAGACCACAAAGCATAACCACAAGGCAAAAACACAAAGCATGATCACAAAGAAAAATAGCTCGCACTAGGTATAACTCAAAGTATATGAAGTAGGATTATCAGTCATAAATATGAACATTCATACTACTGAGGGATTCGACATCAAGTACTGCTCATCACCTGGGCCAGCTGGATCACTAAGACCCACTCGTCTCTGGGGCCAGCTGGATCACCTAGACCTGCTCATCTATGAGCCAGATGGATCATTTAGACTCACGCGTCTCTAGGCCAGATGGATCACTAAGACCTAATCATCTCTTGGTTCATTTGGATCACTTAGACTCGCTCATCTCTGGTCCAACTAGATAACTAAGACTTGATCATCTCTTGGGCCAGCTGGATCACTTAGACCTGCTCGTCTCTGGGTCAACTGGATCACTTAGACCCGCTTGTATCTGGGAAAGCTAGATCACTAAGACCCGCTCATCTTTAGGATATATGAATCACTAAGACCCACTCATATCTTGTCCAGCTTGATCATTAAGACCTGCTCTTTATATCCTTCGCATCACAGCCAGCCGTAGGATTCATGTTTGTAGCATACTTGATTCCAGCAGAATCTACTCCTCGAGCCATTGGTCAAATATCAACTACCACGAAATATCACTTATAGTATTCCCAAAGTATCTGATCCTTTCAAGGTTTCCAACACCATAGACGACACATCAATCAGACGCCTGATCTAAAAGATATTAGCATTTTAGTAAATAGGGGTTGGTTGTGTCTAGGCCCGGTCCGACATGGTTGGACCAACCTAGCATGAGGGTCCTGCATGACCTAACCTAGTTCAGCTGACCCAACCTGACCTGGTGGAGTCTGGGCCGGCCCAGTCTATCCTGGCCCATTGGGCCTTGCTGGACCTGGCTCGGTTTGGCCGTGGGTCCAGCCCGCCAGGTCGCCCAGCGACCCGGTTTCATCCGGCTTGGCCCGCAACTAGCGGGTCGGTTCTTTCCCATCTCGGGCTGCCCAATAGCCTATTTTGTACTTTCATCTTAGCCAGCATCAGTGGACTATCACTTATCCAACTCGGGCCACCCAGCATCCCGGTTCATGCCACCGGCCCAGCTCGCATGGTGGGTCGGTCCTCCCCCTGCCCGGGCCACCACTGGAAATCTGGTTCATGTTGCACGCAGCCGACTGAGGTCAGCTGCCCCTTCTCCACATAAATCCCCACAAAGACCATGTTTCAACCACCTACCACATCCCACCAACATGGGCTTCTCCTCTAGCACGTCGCCCTAGAGGCGCCGCCCTCTTACACTGGTCAACTCATGTGAACTGATTTCCCCCGCATGGCCTGGGGATTTCCCACAGTTCGCAGACTACGTGGTACCTCCGACGTGACTAGGTGTCTACATCCACCTGCCGCCACCTTCCAGCCTCCGTGGTGGAATCCCCTATCACTGCCACGGTGTGCTTTCAGCACACCGCCTCCCACCTACCGTCGCAGCCTTGTACCGCCACCGTGGCTGGGTTCTGTGTCCTCCTTCCACCACTACAACCTCTCATCAGTGCCATAGCCCACTTGGCCATGGCCCTTCTGCCTGGTGCCTCCTTGGCAGATGCACCGCTTCCATTTCTCCACAAAATAATGGGAAGGAATAAATATGAGGATAGGGGAAGGATTCACACATAGAAACACCCAAAGAACGATTCAGGTCTTTGTTCGTGTTAACCCATATGTTTTCTTGTTAGCAATATCACGGAGAACCATAAATAAAGTGGAAATATAACTAAGATAAAATATCCACTTTTTCCTTTCATCATTAACCACCCTTCATGAATGATTGATTCACGAGTTAACTTGTTTGTGAGTTAACCTGCATTCGTCATTTGAAGAAAAAAATAGGGAAAAGCAATAATTCTATTAAAATAAAACCCCCAACTTGGGATAGGATTGTTGGTCAAGGAAGAATGGGATCGTGCACCTCTGTTCTTTATTCTTGATCCACAGCCCCCCCCCCCCTGTCGCTAACGATTCTTATAAGGGTGGAATAATGTGTGTTCTTTGTTCATCATCACCACCCACCAAATCCTCAGAGAAATTACAATATTTTTTCAACAATCATTCATTGGTTGTTAGGATATTAATTGATGAATGTGAATCAGAGTTTATGTTACACTGTGTTACAACATCGTTATGTTGACTCATTAAAGAGGTTCATTAATGAGATTCATCATCTCTTCACTACAGCGCTAACATGCCACTACTCAATAATTAAGAAAACAATTAAAATAACTTTTTAAGTTATTTTATTATTATTTTGAAAAGTCTGAAAATTAACTTTCACCCTCAACCTACGCCGATCAAGGTTAAGCTCTGCCTAAGGGAAAAACAGCCTCACGATCTCAACAGTACTCTCAAATTTCCAATCCAAGTTACATTTTAGGGGTTATAAGTATTTGAAAATAAAATGATTGTTACTTAATTATTGTATTTACAGCCATAAAATACTTTCCACGGTTGGCTCATGTTGACCAATGTTAGGCCCTTTCTAGTTGAATCTCGATGCTCTAAGTTCAACAGTGCCCTAGGATTTTTGATATGGGCACTATTTTAAAAGTTATAAACACCTTCTCACATGTTTATTTAATTAACCTTAAAAATAGTTCAAAAATGTGTTTTTTCCACTCCCGGCCTCAGAATTACATGTCGTCTCAGATCTTGGTCTTGTAATAATCCCATTTAATTTTCAAAAAAATCATGGAATTCTAGGGTATTACATTACTCCCCCCTTTAGGGACTTACATCCTCGTAATCCAATACAAGGGCTAATCAAAAAAATGGGGGTACTGATCACGAATCTAAGCCTCTTTCTCCCACATTTTCTCTTGGAGATTCTCATGCTGCCAACAAACATGCACCAGAGGTATCGACCATCCACAAAGGATTATCTCTTTTCGATCCTCTATCTTCATTGGGTACTCCACGAATGTCACCCCATCATCAATCTTCAGCTCTATGTGTTTGATGATGTAATAAGAGTCATGCACGTATCTCCTCAGTTGGGATACGTGGAAGAAGTTTTGCATTGTCTCTAACTACTGTGGTAGAGCCATATGGTACGCCACCTCTCCCACTCTACGCAGTATTAGGAAAGGTCTGATGAATCGCGGAGATAACTTGTCACCTATAACAAATCTATGTACCCCTCGTCGAGGAGAGACTCGTAGAAATACGTGGTCCCCCTCCTCGAACTCCAAGGGTCTTTGTATCCTATCGTCATAGGACTTATGTTGGCTCTGTGCAGTCTTCATCCACTCTCAGATGACCTTCACCTTCTCAGAGGTAGCCTATATTTTCTCTAGACCCATGAGTTCTGACTCCCTTGAGTTTTTCTACCATAACGGTGATCTACATGGTCGTCTGTATAGTGCCTCAAACAGTTTCATACCGATGGTGGAGTGGTAGCTATTGTTGTACGTAAACTCCATCAATGGTAGTTGGTCCTCCCAACTGTGACCAAAATCAAGAAAGCAAGCACAGAGCATGTCCTCCACAGTCTTTATGGTCCACTCCATCTGACCATCTATCTATGGGTGAAAGGTTGTTCTCAAGTACAGCTGAGTCTCATAAGCCTCCAACAATCCCTTCCACAAATAGGATATAAAGTGTGCATCATGATATAACATTATCATAGATGGGAATCCATGGAGTCAACTATCTACTACACATAGAGGCATCCTAATATCTCTACTAAAATCTGCTCTTGAATGGGTAGGAAATGGTCCAACTTGGTGAGTCGGTCTATGATCACCCAAGTAGTATCATTCCCCCTGAACATACATGGTAAGTCCATCACAAATTCCATATATATTCCATCCTACTTCCACTCTAGTACCTCAAGGGGTTGTGTCAAACTTACTGGAACATGGTGCTCATCCTTCACTTACTGACAAGTGAGGCATCTCGAGACAAACTCTATTATTGCCTTCTTCATCCCCGGTCACTAGTACTAACGTTGGAGGTCTGGTTACATCTTCACCACACCTAGATGTACTCCCAAAGGGGGTGTATGGAACTCCCTCAAAACCTCCTCCTTAAATGCCACTAGTACTGCGGTGCATCCTCTGAAAAGGATGACGTGCTCCCCACCTTTCGAATATCTAATAGGGGCATACCCTATGGACATCTGGGCACGTGTAGTCTCATTGCTGGAATCTTCAAGTTGGGCCTCCCTGACTCATTGTAAGAGTGGAGGGGAAAATACTATCGACTTAAGATAATTTACCTCGTCTCTATCCACAAAGGATATCTGAAGTGAGGAAAACTGCTCTGAGGCCTCATTCAGTAGTTTTGAACTCGATCTTCTATTGAGAGCATCTTCCACCACATTCCCCTTCCCAGGATTATAGATTATCTCGAAGTCATAGTCTTGGAGGAACTCTAGCCAATTCCACTATCTCTGATTCAGATCCTTCTAAGAAAAGATATACTTAAGTCTCTTTTAGTCAAAGTAGAAGATGAATCATTCACCCATAAGGTAGTGTCTCCACATCTTCAGTTCAAAGAATACCACTTCCAACTCAAGGTCATGAGTTGCATAGTTCTACTCATGCGGTTTCAACTATCATGAGCCATAAGCAATCACTACTTTCCCCTACATTAGGAAATAATCAAGCATGGTTTCTGATGTGTCATAGTACACCATTTATTTGGTGATCTCCTCTGGAAACCTCAAGATAGAAGCACTCATCAAGCTCTTACTTATTTGTTGAAAGCTCTATTGATATACTTCTGTCCACATGAATGGTTTTCTCTTCTTTGTTAATGTCTTTATGGGTGATTCTACTCTGGAGAAGTTGGGTACAAACCTCTGATAGTACCCAGCCAACCCAAGAGAAATCCACACCTCGGTAATGCTCTTGGGTGGTTCCCAAGCAAGAACTGCATAGATCTTCACTAGATCCAATGAAATTCTAGCCTTTGAGATGACATGTCCCAGAAAGTGGAATTTTCGTATCCAGAACTCAAAATTTGAGAGATTTCAATAAAGAAAGTGCTCTGTGAGTTTGTCCAGAACCATCCTCAGGTGTATTGTGTGATCCTCCCCTGACGCTGAATACACTAATATGTCATCAATGAAGACCACTACAAATTGTTCTAGGTACAGCTGGAAGATCCTGTTCATGAGTCCCATGAACATAGCTTGGGTGTTCTTCATTCCAAATGGAATCACTAAGTACTTGTAGTGGCCATAGTAACATCTGAAAGTCGCCTTCGAGATGTCCTCACCTCGTACTCAAAGCTGGTGATATCCTAATATGAGGTCTATCTTTTAGAACCATATCACTCCCTTTAGTTGATTAAAGATATCATCAATACTTAGTAGAGGATACTTGTTATTCATGGTCACCTGGTTCAGGTACTGGAAGTCCACACATAACCTCAAGATTCTGTTTACCTTCTTGTAAAACAAAATTGGGGCTACCCATGGTGAAATGTTGGGCCTTATGAACCCCTTCCTCTACAAGTCCTCCAACTGTACCCTCAGCTCACAAATCTCTACAGGAGCTATCCAATATGCAGGTGTAGATATCAATGTTTTCCCGGGGTACAGATCAAGGAATAAGTCTAATTATCTATGAGGAGGTAGTCCTGGAACATCTTCTGGAAAGACATCCTCATACTCATCTACTACTATAAGAAACTATAAAATCATCTCATCTACTGCACTGAGGGTCATGTTATCCAACTGATGATTGATCAGCTACCCTCTTATGTGCAAGTCCATCCCACAATGTAAGGGATCCCTTCTCATAGGTGAAGGAAAACCTGGTCCCATCCTCACAGACACACCACACTTTGTGCCTAAAATAGTCAATCTGGTAATGAACTGTGGATAGCCAGTCTATACCCAGGATGATGTCATAAGGCCTCAACACCACTACTAGGAGATCCTAGCCGAAGCTCTCACCTCCTAGTGTAAGATCACACTGCTGATACTGGTGTGTAATCTCTGAATCCCCTCTCGTGGGAGTCCCTAACTATAAAGATCGATCCAATGGCTCGATCAGAATCTCTGAGCTCTAAAAAAGATCCATGTTAAGGAAAGAGTGACTGGAACCCATGTCTATAAGAACTGCATCCAAGGTGTATAAGACACATATCATACCTCTAATCATCTCTGGAGTGTCGTGGTCATAGGCCTCCATCGCTTGAAGCTGGCCTCGCCCCTATCCACTGGTTATCGAAGCCTATGGTGGACCACCTGGGGGTGGTGTTGGTAGCACCTCAAACCTCTGCCCACCACCCGCCACTGCCTCAGCAGCCCTTAAATCTTCTAATGATCATCTGTGTGGCAGGTCAGGCAGTCACGATCCATGTTTCCCTACCCACCGCATGAGTAGCACACCATACTCCTTTGCTAACTTATGATTCACCGGTGTCATCATACCACCGACCCTGAGTCCTGGGGTCATCCTCTAGATGGTCTGGACCACTTAGACATCTACATCAACTCTCGGATACCCACCATGGATGACTCAGCCACCCATCACCTGGTGGTAGCTCCCATCGTTGGTACCTATTTAGTTAGGAATATCTCTACCAGTAGAGTTCGCTCTAGCACCCCATCCTGCGTAGAAATGCTGAGGGAAATCATCAATGCCCTGATCTCCCATAGAATTCCCTTCTCAAAGGTTCGATCCCTAAATAAAGGGTCCCGCACCATATCTGTAGAGTAACAGGATAGGTTTGTGAACCTCACAGAGTACTTAGCCACTGATAGGTTTCCCAACTGTAAGTGAATCAACTCTTATATGTGCACTAGTGTAAGTTCATAGGAAAGAAATTATCACTAAAAGTCAATAAAAGTCAGACCAGGTGACGGTCGCCTCCTCATGAGTCTAGATGGTCAAACTATACCATATCCCCACTGAGGCTTGTAGAAGGCTCGCTGCTAGAACAACCATCTAATCAAGTGGCATCCTCACTAAGCAGAAGACTCATATCACCGCCTCCATTCAATCCTCAGTGACCTGAGAATCTATCTTTCCCCTAAACTTTGGAGGTCTCTATCACTGGAACTTGTGTAAAGCATTGAGCCTACGTGCGTCCTCTACCGGTAGTGTCAGTAGTAATTTTTGTCTAATGGATGGTGGTATCGTTGGGACACCTCCCAAAGGTTACATATTGGGCAAAAGTCCATATATCGAAGCCTCATCACTCTGTGGACCATCCTCATGGCCACACACTCAAACACTGGTTGTTCGTACGTGTGGAGGAATCCTGAAAGATATCAAGATGAATCATGATTAATATATTATACCTGGTGAGCTGACTCTGACTCATAAATATCACAAGAAAAAATTCAAAGATGCATGAAACTAGTGTTTTCATGTACCAAGTCGGAAATTAGAATTCAGAATCCCGGTGTATGGATACATCGTTCACTACACCAACACTAGACTCCCTGTCCTAAGAGCCAAACTCAAAACACTTAACACTTTTCCCCGTAAAAAATTTATTGACTCTTGGTTCTTATGGTAGAACAAATCTTCTCTGATTCCAATTTTTCATGACCCATCCCCCAGGTCCCAGGTCTTGACTACCCCAAGCCCAAATTCCATAGTCCATGGGCTAGAGACTAGCATCAAATAGGCATATCCCAGAAAAAGGGAAGGTATTTTCCTTTAAACCTGTAAATATGCACAAAGCACAAACTACAGAAAGGTAAACACTAAGTAAACCACAACTTTCACAAGACAACTACTATGAGTACAATAAAAATTAAAAGTAAAAGGGATAGAATATAAACCCAACAAAAGATAACTGAAAACAAAAGGGAGTACAAGATCACTGATAAGCCATCCGCTGAAAACCCCACCAGATGGGTAAGTATAGAGTAGCTGCCAAAAGCCGTAGAAGTATGCCATGTCTGCCAGATTTCACTTGGCACCACTTGGTCCTAGGCCACTGAGTCCTCCATCAAGGTGTCAGTCATCTTCACAAGACACGACACGTGCGGGTAAAGCCCGTGCAGGGGTGAGTAACACAATACTTAGTAGGGACCCCAATCCACAAATGAAAGACCATAAATCATAACCATAAGGAAAAAACACAAAGCATGGTCATGAATAAAACATATCACACCAGGTATAACTCAAATTATATGAAGTATAATTATCAGTCGTAAATCTGAACATTCGTACTATTGAGGGATTCATAATCTAGGCCCGCACATCACCTGGGCTAGCTGGATCACTGAGACCCACTCATCTCTAGGGCCAGCTGAATCACCTAGACCTACTCGTATCTGGGCCAGCTAGATCACTTAGACCCACTCGCCTATAGGCCATCTGAATCACTAAGACCCACTAATCTCTTAGGCCAGATGGATCACTTGGACCCGCTCATCTCTTGGTGAGCTAGATCACTAAGACCCACTCATCTCTTGGGCCAGATGGATCACTTAGACCCGCTCGTCTTTGGGCCAGCTGCATCACTTAGACCAACTCGTCTCTAGGAAATCTAAATCACTAAGAACCACTCCTCTCTGGGAAAGCTGGATCACTAAGACCCAGTTATCTCCTGGCCATCTGGATCACTAAGACTCACTCATCATATCCTTCGTGTCACAGTCAGTCATAGGATTCCTGCTCATAGCACACTTGATTTCAAGAGATTCTAATACTTGATCCAAATATCATATATAAACTACCAAGAAATCTCACTTATATTATTCCCAAAGTACCTTCGCATTGTAAGGGTCCCAACTTTGTAGACGGCGCATCAATCGGATGCCCGATCTGAAAGATATTGGCTATTTAGTAAACAGGGTCCGGTTGTGTTTGGGCCCGGTTTGGCTGACCCGACCTGACCTAGCGGGGTATAGGTCATCCCGGTCCAGCATATATATTGGTAATGGCCCATCGGTCCTTGTTGGGCCTGGCCCAGTTCAGTTTTGGGTCCAACCCGCTGGGTCGCCTAGCGACCCAATTTCATCCGGCCCGGCCGGCAACTGGCCGGCCGATTCTTTCCCAGCCTAGGCCACCTAGAGGCCTATATTTTTCCATTGGCCCAGCCTTCATTAGAGGGATAGCCCTTCTCCAGCCTGATATTCCCAGTGTCTCAGTTTACGCCACCAGCCCGGCCCTCATGGCGGGCCAGCCCTCTCCCTGCCCGAACGCCCGCTGGGCATCCGGTTCGTGCCGCACACGGCCGAATGAGGTCAGCCACCCCTTCTCCACACACAGTCCCATGGGGACCATGTGCCAGACATGGGACGCTCCTCCAATGTGTCACCCTAGCGGCACTTCCCTCCTGCATTGGTCCGCTCACACAGACTGGTTTCCCCCTCGTGGAACACGGCTTTGTTGTGGTTCTATCTCATCATCGCGGTCTATAGACCACATGGTTCCCCCGACGTGGTTAGGTGGCCGTGTCTGACTGTCGCCAGACTCCATGTCGGTGGCCCCTGTCATCATCACAGTGTGCTACCATCACACCGCCTCCCGCCTTTTGTCGTGGCCGAGGTGTCGTCGCGGCCTCCTGTCGCCGCCGCAGCCTCTCGCCGATGTCGCAGCCCACCTGGTCACAGCCCTTCCTCCTAGAGCCTCCTCAGCTGATGCGCCACCATCGCTGCTCCATAAATAATAGGAAGGATGAAAGAAGAGGAGAGGGGAAAGAGTCTCACACAGAAACACCCAAAGAACGATCTGAGTCTTTGTTCTTGTTGACCTGGATGTGTTCTTGTTAGCAGGATCACGGAGAACCATAAATAAGGTGGAAAAATAACTAAGATAAAATATCCACTTTTCCCCATATCATTAACCACCCCGCATGAACGATCGATTTACATGTTAACTTGTTTGTGAGTTAACCCGCATTCTTCATTTGAAGAAAAGAATGTGAAAATTCAAGAATTCACTTAAAAAAAAACCCCTACCAGGGATAGGATTGTTTTTCGAGGAAGAATGGGATCGCGCACCTCTGTTCTTCATTCTTAATTTTCAGCCCCCCCCCCTATCGCTAGCGATTCTTAGAAGGGTAGAAGAAGGTTCGTTATTCTTTTATCATCGCCACCCACCAAAGCCTCAATGAAATTCTAGGATTGTGCCAACAATCCAAAATTTCTTGTTAGGCTATTAATTGATGAACATGAATCATTGTTTCTGTTACACTTCATTACAGCAGCATTACGCTGACTCATTAATATGGTTCATTAATGAGATTCATCATCACCTCATTGGTTCACCACAGTGCTTACGTTCCACTACTCAACGACAAAGAAAATTATTAAAATAACTTTTTAAGTTATTTTATTTTTCTTCCAAAAATTCCAAAAATTAACTTTCATCCTTGACCCGCACTGGTAGAGGTTAAGCTCTGCCTAAGGGAAACATGCCCTCACAAGCTCAATGGTACTCTTGGATTTCCAATCTGAGTTACCATTTAGGAGTTATAAGGATTTTAAAATCAAATAATTGTTACTTAATTATTTTATTTATGGCCAAAAACTACTTCCACTTTTGTCCCATGTCGGCCAATGTTAGGCCCTTTCTAGTTGAATCCTAATGCTCTGAGTTCAACAGTGCCCTCATATTTTTGATCCGAGAACTAGTTTAAAAGTTAGAAAAACTTGATTGCATGTTTTTTTAATGATCCTTAAAAATAGTTCAAAAATACATTCCTACCACTCTCGGCCTCGTAATTACATGTATTCTCAGATCCTAGTCTCAAAATAATCTCATTTAATTTTCAAAAAAAACATGGAATTCCAGGGTATTACATTAAACACATAAATACATCATCTTAAAAATAAATTTCATCATATTTATTTAAAACTTTATATAGTGATTCTAACTAGAATGGGTGTTTTAAAGATACATAGGATACCCTGGGAGATACATAAAGGAAAAGGATGATCTTGAAATCCTAGTAAGGGAATAATCAGAGTAAATCATGATGATGAGACAACACATATAATTTAGGAGGCATAATATGATATATTAAATAGAATTATCATAAGAATGGAAACATGGAATAAGGAAATAATATTATAATATCATGGAGTCATAAATATGTGGAAAAAATACAAAACATGACATCATAAGCATAACTCAAGGCCCACTACCAAAACAACATGACATGCTGTGCTAGGCTAACTGCTTGTGCAGAATACATGGTATATAATGAGATAAAAAACATTAATAAATGAATTATAGGGATATATAGTTCTTGTAACACCCATCGTATAATAATATAAATGTGAATATGTATTCCAGATGATTAAAATAAACCATACATATATCATAATCATGACTAAACCCATGAGAGGAAAGTGGGTTTCATAATATTGTCTCAAAGCATAACTGAACACTATATCAAAAGGATTACCAAGATAATAGGGGATTAAATCATTTTGGATGTTCATATTTGAATAAATAAAAAAGTGATATATCATTGAGTTCCAATTGAGAAATATTTGTGAGAAGGATTGGAAAAGCAGGAATAAAAATGAAGCACTTATATGATGCTTTATGAAATGGGTAAAGGGTCATTTAAAGAAGGGAAGATCTTATTATTTCCATTTAAACCAAAATTGAACCAGGGATTTCCATAAAATAAATATTGATTTCATAAACTATTCATAGTTAAAAATATTTTATAGGGGTGGTACTTGGCATAAAATAAGAAATATGAAAGTTCTCTTAAATTGGGTTCACTTAAAGGAGATAATTGTAAAGGGAACTTAAAACATGTATTATCCCCCAAAAAGAATGGTATAATAATTACTTATATATTTAAGAAACATATATATATAATATGGAATAAATACATGATAATAATATATAGTAAAAGGGACAAAAAGAATGAAGGCGTGTAACCCAAAACTAATGAGGGTGGTTTGGAAGATCCCTTACCTCAGGTCCTGATTCACTTTGTGCGTGAACCTAAAATCCTAAATAATTAAATTAATTTTATTAAATAATTTATTAATAATTTTTTTAATTAATATTTATTTTTATAATATTTATTTACTATTATGTTTTGTTCATTTATTAAATAGCTTTCACTTATGTCGATTACTTGGGGTGGTTTGGTCAATTTCTCTGAAACTTCCTTAGTATATTTATTATGGTAAAAAGTTTTGTAAAATATATTCATAATATATATAATTTAATATTTTATGTTTTTTATTATTATATTATCCCAAAATTTATATAGTTTTATAGGTTTTTCCAAAATGGACTCAAATTAAGAAAGGTATTTCAATATGTTTATTTAAGGTGATTGAGTTTAATATGACCATTTTTTGTTAATATCACTTATATAATTTCCAATATTAACTTTACATAAAATTAATAGTTTTATAAATATATTTTTTATAAATTAAATATATTTTTAAATTCATCCATGTTAGGCGGTAATGGGAAAATGAAATACATTGTTCTGTGTAGGTAGTAGTCTAAATATACACGGATGACTCTTTCATTTTCCATGAAATGTGAGGGGTATAAAAAATAAAATAATTATCATTTAATAATATTAATAATATTACAGTTATTATATTTTTTTCATTAAATATATCTTTTGGACCATCCATGTAAAGTGGTTGTGAAAAATAGAACACGTAGTTCATTGAGGCGGTGGTCTGCACAAACACATGACAATGTATTCATTTTTAAAATGGTTTTAGAAGAAGGTAGAAAATTTATATTCTATTAGTATAATAAAATTAAGAATATTAATAATACTCATGTTATAATTATTTCATGTATAGAAAATATTTTAGAGGGTAGAAGAAGAAAATAACTAAGAGATCTTGATTGATAGCATTACCTCTCCCTTTGGATGTTCTCTATTGGGTAACACCTTAAGGCTCGTTATCTTGGTATTTTAAAAAGATAAAGGTTTATAATACATGTTTAGAGAGTTTATGAGATACTAGGGTAGAGTTTTGATTGAGATAAATCCTTGAAATGGTTGTATAAATGTGGTAGAAGTGGTAGCCTTTTATTAGTGAAGAAAATGGAACTTTTGTAAATACCCATTACTTTCTTAGTGATGGTATGACATTATTAAAGGGTAAAAGGATCCAAAAAAGGAATTAAATTTTATTAGATTATATTTATATTAGTGGTAAAAATTAATTTTAATTGTAAGTATGAAAAACACACACAAAAATAATTTTTAGAAAAAATTATTTTAAAGCATGAAAGAAATTTATTATTATTATTATACCAAAATTTAGTTTGATTTTATAATGGTAAGAATATTGTTACAATATAAATATTATGGCCATGAATTAATGATAAAATTTTGTTATTTTTTATTATCTATATTACCAAATATGATGCACATATATACTTGGAAGGGAGATTTCTATATATAACTTTTTGGGTCATTACATTCTTCCCCCTTAAGAAATTTTACCCTTGAAATTTCATTTCATACACTAAGGTGAAGAAAATGTGGGTACTTATATTTCCTTATATGTTTAGGTTCCCATGTTGACTCTTTAAACTTATGGTTTCTCCAAGTTACTTTTACAAGGTGAGTTTTCTTGTTGTGAATAACTTTGTCTCTATGGTCTAAAATCTTTATTGGATGCTCCTTGTAAGAGAGATCATTCTCCAATTATAACACATATGAATTCAGTATGTGTGGGGTATCAAGTATATAATTCCTTAATAGGGATACATGAAACACATCATTAACTTTATATAGGCTTGGGGGAGTACTAATCTATATTCCATATCCCTGATGCAATCAAGTATCTCAAAGGGGGGAATGAATCTCATAATTAGCAACCCTTTACTCCCAAAATCCAAAAATCTCTTCCATATAGATATATAGAGGAACACTTTGTCAACAACCTCAAACTCTAGGTATTTTCTATGGCTATTGTCATAACTATTCTATCAACTTTGTGTCATTATGATATGTTGTTGAATGGATTTTACCTTGTATACCATTTTATCAACCTGTTATGGTTCTAAAAGCTTACATTCACCAACCTCATACTAACATGTGGGAGTTATAAATTTATTCTCATATAGGGATTCATATGGTTCCATTTGAATACTTGAGTGTAAATTATAATTTTATGATAACTTAGACAAGGAAATATGTTGGTTTCTACCTCCCTTGAAGTTCATAGAACAATCTCTCAACATATCCTCAAGTGTTTGGATAGTTTTTTTGGATTTTCCCTCAGTCTAGGGGTAATTTTCCATATTGAAGTTCAACTCTGTATTTGATTCATGTTGAATACTTTTCTATAAATTAGAGATGAACCTCATGTATCAATCTCATATAATGGATAGTGGTATTCCATATAGCCTCACCACTTTTCTAATGTATATCCTTGCATGTTTATCAAGTGACAAGTCCTATCGAATGGAAATAAAGTGATTGAAATTTGTAAGATTTTCCATCACAACACATATGGAATTATTCCATTTTGATGTGTTCATAATACCCTTGATAAAATCTATAGTGATGTTCTCCCATGTCTATGTGGGTATGGGAAATGGTTGCAATATCCCTTTGGACTTTTTCTTATTTTCCTTCACCTTCTGACACACTAATCACCTTGATATATATTTTTAAATCTCATTTATATTATCCTAATAATAGTTTTTTCAGATATATTTATACATATTCATGCTCCTTGGGTGGATGGATAATGTTAAGTTATGGGAATCATTTAAGATTACCTTATTTATCTCTAGATTTGATGGAATACATATTCATTTTTCAAATCTGATAACTCCTTTATCATCAATATTGAACTCTAAGGATTTCCTTTTTCTCAAAACATCCCCCTTCTTCTATATCTCCACATAATTAATTTGATATTCCTTAATTTTCTCCAGAAGTTATGGTTGAGAAAACATTTATACTCTGAATGGCCTGAAGGCCTTCATTTTTATTGATTTTTTATAACCCCTCTTTCAAGGGGTAAGGGGAAACCCTTACAAGGCCCGTAGGCTCATAGATTACATGGCCCGTAGGCTTATAAGATTACATGACCCGAAGGTCTTAGGGAATTAAACCAGACTATCTACAAGGAACTGCCCCTCCCTAGTATCTGTATCATGATAGTAGCTCTCCACCTTCGCATGGTCGTCTAGCTAGGCTTCCTGTGAAAGAACAGGCTGGTCCTAGTGGCATAGTCATACCCTCTAATTCTGAAAAATCCATTTGGATCTACTCTTGGTGAGTACACTTTCTCTAAATCCTCTTCTAGGGATGCTCCTTTTTTTGTAGTGTGTCTGGAGCAACTACATGTGTCCCGAAGGCTTTGAGGTGGCCCGAAGGCCTTAAAGGTGGCCTGAAAGCCCCATTGACCTGAAGGCCTGGGTGGCCCGAAATCCTTAAGGACTCCAAGCCCAAACCGGTGGCCCAAGGTGAATAGTTCCAACTGCTACAGTACCGAATAGTGCCTGCTACAGTACCCATCCAGTGTACCATTCTACTACAGTACCTATACAGTGTACAGTTCCTACTACAGTACCGGTACAGTGTACAGTTCCTGCTACAGTACTTGTATAGTGTACAGTTCTGCTACAGTACTTGCACAGTGTGCAGTTCTGCGCAGTGTTGTAGTGCTTGCTACAGTACTCCTACAGTACCGAAAATATGCCTCTACCTGGTTTTCAACCTGGGTATTGTGGATTCACTTAAAGATACCTCACCAATTGGGTTGAGGCTCATGTGCTTGAGAAATCATTTAAGAGGTGTAGAATTTTGTTCCATCCTTTATGAATCTAATTTCCATCCATTTTATATTTATGATGATTGGATCCTTATCAATACTCATCATAGATAAAGTTGTAAAATCTTTTCTACTTAGAGATATTCCACTTTATTCGCCATATGAGGATGGTAGTGTATTTAGAAGTCATAATCCTTGATCATCTATAACCATCTTCGTTTATTCATGTTGAGCTCTTTATATGTGAATATATATTTTTTAGAATCTTGTTATAACAAACCCTCTATTTATTACACACTTAAACATGGTTTATTACATAAACTTGCAATTAAGACAAATCTGAGGATAGAGATGTCTAGTGTCTTGGAAAATTAGGGACATTACATGACAAATTTAGACATAAAAATAAAACATATTTATTGAAAACTTATTTTACATGACCACAACATTCTCTCATGCTTAGCATTACATGGGATAACCTGAGGACATAAATAATAAAGGGGTGAGCAATAAAACCTAGTAAGGGAGTAAAAAAGTCATAACATAAAGAATACAATACATGTTAGGAAATAGTAATATCAATGGAGAATAAGAGAAACATTAACATAAAGGCATGATATAGCATGACTATCATAACATGGAAATGTGGCAACAACACTTAACATGATATTATCATGAGATAAGGCTCACTGCACATGGAGCATGAGTAAACCATCATTGCACTTTAATTAGCATGATTAAACCCTCATTTCACTTGAATTAGAATGAGTAAACCCTCATTACACTTGACTTATCATGATACTAAACTTTACCCAATGTATTAGAGTGATATCAAGGCACACCCTTTATAAACATTTCATTTCATGCATAAGTGTGCCAAGTGGATCATACAACATGGATTCATTAAACGTCATAATTTATTCCATGAATAAGACATGTGGAATAAATAAATTTAATTCCTAAATCAAAAAGTACATGTGCATAAAGGTGAATACCCTTGATAGAGAAATGGGTATGGTATTCACTTACCCGGTGATTTTGGCATGAGAAATTTTGGTGTAACTTCGACAGCATAACGACATCAAATAGAAATTGTAAAATTGGTTTATGAGAGATAAAGTGGTCTCTCATAATTTATAAATGAAATAGACAGTAAGGGGGTCATGTAACATAATATCCCAATATATATAATGGAATTTAGATGCATAATATAAAATAATTTCTTGAATGTAAATGAGAAGATATAAATTCCTTATAGAATTTCAGCATGGTAACGGGTGTACATGGGAGGCATTAATGAGAGAGAAAGAGGTCGCTCATCATTAAAACATAAGTAAGGCAGTATGGTAAAGGTTCTAAATCATACCCCAACATTTTTAATTGAAAATAAAAGGGTATAAAAACATAAATAAATTTTTAAAAAATGATAAAGGAAGAAATCCCTTACTTGGAAGTGTGATCCCAAAGGATTAGAAGGGGCTTGAGAGAGGCTTATGTTGAGTCAATAAGGTTTCCTTATGAATTTTTCATTCCTCTATGTTTTGAAAATCACAAACATTCTGTCTTAAAGAAAATTATATTTTCCCTAATAATTATCTTAATAATAAAAAATTTCCGTCCCCAAGGAAATTTTATCATTACCTATGTCTTCATTGATCATTTTATAGTTTTTCTAAATATAACTCTTTTTTCTAAGGGTAAAATTTTGTTCCACATATAAAACCTCAGAATACTATAAATCCTTGGTAATAGATTACTCTATTTTAAGACTCTGAATTCTATAAAAATCAGACTCTGAATTCTCTGAAAATCAAAATCTGAATTCTCTGAAAATCAGACTCTGAATTCTCTAAAAATTAGACTCCAAATTCTCTAAAAATCAGACTCTAAATTCTCTAAAAATCTGAATCCAAATTCTCTAAAAATCTTACTCCGAATTCTCAGAATTCTGACTCTGAATTCCTCAGAATTCTAACTTAGAATTCCTCTAAATTCAGACTCTGAATTCCTTAGAATTCCGACACCGAACTCATTGCAATTCAGACTACGAAATCTATATATTTTTGGTTCTGAATTCCTAGAAAAACATAATATGAATGTCCATGGTTTATATTAACTAAATGTTTATTTTCATAGATTCTGAACTTTATTTTTCCTTAGAATCCAAAAGTTATATTTGGTTAAGCAACCTTATTTTTCTTACACTTGTTATAGTTATGAAACGATGTCGTATATTCTATTTTTAACTAACCGTTGTTTGAGTGACATGTGCATAGGTCCCTCCTAAATTCAAGGAAAAATATGACCATCGGATGAGGGAGTTGACCATTGGAGAAGTTCCTATAAATAGGAGCTCATTTGAATGATCTCAAAGACCTTTTGATCACTCTAGAGATTTCATGCTACTGAAGTGATTTCTAGAGAGAGAGACTCTCATTCCTTGTGCATATTGAACATCTTGTTCATCTTGCTTCGTGCAACTCTGATTATTGTTGTGTAAAATCGGGGACTTCTAGGGGTAGAAAGATAGAGGTGCTGACTAAATTAAAGTTCGAGGACTTTTGTGGATTGGAAGACAGAGGTTCTGACTGCATTAAAGTTCTAGGGCTTGTGGGGATAGCAAGATAGATTCTGATATTCATATCGAGGGCTTACCCTAGTGTGGGTAAGACATACTTTCTTAAAAGTATAAATCAAGGGACCTTTATCCAAGGTTTTTGGATTCCCTACTCTTTGGGTTAAAAGATTTCATACTTTTTACTTGTTTTGTTTCAAGTTTATTTTCGCTGTATTTTGATAAAGAAAGAATATATAACCTTCTTATACTTTCTTGTTCTTTTGTATTATCTAATAAGTAAGATTATATAGGCTTTAAGGTAGAATATTTTCCTTTTAAACTTTCTTTAAGTTTCATTTCTGGAACCATATTTCTAGACCCTAGAAAGATTTTAGAACTAAAAGAGTTATTGTAAATTTACCTTGTTTAACTTTGTTAAACATATTTTTCCTTAAGGTTAAAAATAAAAGTTTTTAAACTTATAATTCACCCCCCCCCCCCTCTTGTATTTGAGAATCTAAATTCATATTTTGATCCTATAATTAGTATCAGAGGAGGTCTCTAAAATACTTATATTCACATATAAGTTTTCTTGCTCAAGTTTTCATTGTTCTAAATATTTTTCTTACTTAGGAATTTTTATCCTTGTTTACAAACTTCTTCTATTAATAAGTTTCAATGGAAATATGTTTTCTTTTAGATGGCAGGAATGAATGTTGATATGATTGATAGTATAAATCTTACTAGGCCACCTATATTTTATGGGAATGATTATGAATATTAGACAGACCATATGAAAACTTTTTTTATTAATACTCGAGTAGACAATTTTGTTATGTTGACTGGAGGTTACAAGATTCCTAATAAGAAAGTCATAACTTTCACCAATCAAGAAAAGCTAGAATATCAAATAAATTACAAGGTACGCAATACTCTATTTTGTTCCATGACTATGAATATATATAGTCAGATTTCTTCTTGGGAAGCAGCGAATTGTATCTGGAAGAAATTGTAGGTTACTCATTTTGGTACATCCAAAGTTATAGAAACTAGAAGAGCTATTCTTAGAGAATAATATCATGGATTTCTATTTCCTTATGGAGAACCAGTATTCAAGGTGCAACAAAGGTTTATATAAAAATTTAACAGTTTACAATCCATGGGTGAGAAAGGTTTAGATGATAAGGCACTTGTGGAAAAGATTATAGATATCATGCCTAATGAGTGGGAATCTAAGAGAACATCTATTGATGAGAATAGTAAAGTATCTCAAATTACTCTTGATGAACTTTTTGGAACTCTTCTACAATATGAGACAAGAATGAAAAGATATGATGATATGAATAAGAAGAAAAATGGTTATGGAAGTGTAGCCTTTACTACTACTAAATCCAAGACTCGTGAAAGGGTTACAAGATCCAAGTCAAAGAAAGTCATTGTTTTATCTGAATCAAGTGAAAGTGAACCTAGTAAGAATGAGTTAGCTAATCTTGCTCAAAGAATGAATAAGATGGTTGGGAATAAAGAATTTCAGTATAGATTTAAGAAGAAAGAAAGAAAAGACAAGAAAGATTCGAAAGTTACTTGTTATGAATGCAAAAGAGCAGGTAATATAAGGCCAGATTGTCCTATGATTAAGAAAAAGGATAGAAAGGAAAATCATTCAAAGAGGAATATTCAGAAGTATTACAAAGCTAAAGAAAAGAAAGTTTTGAAAGTAAATGACACCTGGAGTGCCATTGGTGGTGACTCTTCTAATGAATCCTTTGAGTATGAATCTTTGGATCTGAAGAATATTAGTCTACTAGCCAGACTACCCATTGAAAATAGTTGTCTAATAGCCAAGGAAAATAAAGATAGTACCAACAGCAATACATGGTACGTGGATAGTGGATGTTCCCGGCATATGAATGGTAAAAAAAAATTCTTTGAAAATATTATCAAGATGAAAGGAGGAAAAGTAACCTTCGGAGATAATACTCAGGGAGAAATTATTGGTATATCTCTTTCAAAGAAACCATAAGTGGATGAAACTTACAAGAAGGGTAGAAGAAAGAGGTAGGTGAAGGAACCTGAAGAGAAATAAAAAATCCCTACAGCTAAGGAAACTCAATCAGTGCCCCTAAAACCAAATAAGAAAAAGACTTACTATGATGAAGTGGTTTCTAAGTGGAGAGAATACAAAAAGAACAGGAAGGAAGGGGAACCTATTTTGGTCTTGGACCCTGTTGAAGAAAAGCTTTTAAAATAAAGGCTGCTGAAGATCTTGAGAAACAAGAAAAAGAAAAGAAGTATAAGAAGATGTATAAAGCCTAGATAGTTCAATACCTTCTTAAGGGTTCTTAGAAAGCCTCTAAAAAAATTCAGATACTGGAATCCTTTTTGCAAGAATCACTTCCTATGATTCTGGGAAAGAATATGGTGATTTCAGAACCAGAACAAGAAGAAGAAATAGTTCAAGAGGAAGAAGTGGAAGAAGAAGAAGAAGAATGAAGTGGTGATACATATGACATGATAAAGAAAGTAGATTAATATAATGAGAAGGATATTCCTTCTGAGAAACTATCAATTCGAACTTCTGAAGTAGAATCTTCAAAACTTGATACACTAGGAAAAGAAGAAAAGGGTCAGGAAGAAGTGAATAAACTATCTGAAGAAGAAAGGAGAAACCATGAATTTATTCATTTATAGGATGTTGTGGTAGGTGTCGAGAAAGAAAATCATTAGGAAGACAAGATTGTTCAGTTATCATATAGTGAGCATGAAGAGATAGAAAAAGAATCATCACCAACCAAACACTCTGATTAGGAATCGTCCTCTTTTGGACATGATTTTGTGGTACAATCTTTTAAGAAGTTGGTTGATACCATTCCCTTATTTCTGAGTATAGACTCAAGATTACAGATGATTCAGCATTTGATAAATTAGAAATTAGATTTAGTTTCCATGCTTATGGATAAGTTTGTCATACTCAAGGTTGATTTTAAATCTTTCTTCATTAGTTATGAAGCTCATAAAAGAACATGCAAGAAGATTACAAATCGGTCAAAGAAGAAAATCGAAGACCTAAGAGTCTTTGATGAATTTCAAGATAATGTAAAGGATTATTTCAACACCGAATATGGGAAGTTTAAATATCTTACTAAGAGTTTTTAGGAAAATATGACTCTCGAATAGACAACTCAGAAGCAAAAAGTCAAGGACTTGAATGGAAAGATTAATTCAGTGGCTATGAATCGGAAGAGGGAAATGGATCTCAAAATTGATTTTGAAGACAATCTTGTTAATCAAGAAGAAGTATTTAAGGCTCAGGCAGATATTATTAAGGCTCAAGAATAAAAGGTCAAAGCCTTAGAAAAGAAAAATGAAGATCAGGATCAACTGCTCAAGCGTGTGGAAGAAGATCACAAGGAGCTAAAGAAGCTGAAAACTATTATAAAGAAGTTAATTATGAAGGATAAAAAGGGATAATTCTACCCCGTTCTGATCTTTTGTTTTATTTTCTTATTTGTAAAAATTCTTTCAATCATAATGGAATTTTGGTTGTTCTTTGTATATTGGGTTGTTTAGTACTAATTTTTCAGGTACCATATTTTTTTCTATTCTCTTTATTCCTTTTTAAAAATCACAAAGGGGGAGAAAGGAATGAAAAAAAGAATACTAAGTAAAGAAGAGATTTCCCTAAGTAAGCGTGAGTTCATCTAAAGGGAAGTTATTATCAGAGATGATTTTTGTATGCAAGAAAATGTAAAATCTCATTCAGAAAATCAAGAATACGATCCTTAGGGATTTCAAAACCTAAGGGGTAGTTATTTGTATTCACCATGATTCATAATTAAAGGGAGATAAGTTTTTATTTTTAAGTTCATAAAGAAAAACTCTAAGTCCTTATATTCTTTTTCATAAAGATGTTTGTTCCTTCCAAAAAGGGGGATATTGTTGAGTCAATAAGATTTCGTTATAACATTTCCATTCCTATATGTTTTAAAATCACAAACATTCTATATTAAGGCAAATTATATTTTCCCTAAGAATTATCTTAATAAGGAAAATTTTCCTTCCCCAAGGAAATTTTATCATTACCTATGTTTTCATTGCTTATTTGATAGCTTCTATAAATATAACTCTTTTTCCTAAGGGTAAAATTCAGTTTCACATATAAAACCTCATAATCCTATAAATCCTTGGTTATAGAGTATTCTGTTTTCAGACTCCAAATTCTCTAAAAACCAGAATCTGAATTCTCTAAAAATTAGACTCTAAATTCTATGAAAATCAGACTCTGGATTCTCTAAAAATAAGACTCTAAATTCTCTGAAAATCAGACTTCAAATTTTCTAAAAATCAGACTCTGAATTCTCTGAAAATCAAACTCTGGATTCTCAGAATTCGGACTCTGAATTCCTTATAATTATGACTCCAAATTCCTCATAATTCAGACTCTGAATTCCTTCGAATTCTTGTTCCGAATTCCTTAGAATTCAAACTCTAAACTCATTGTAATTCAGACTCTGAAATCTATATAATTTAGGTTCCTGATTCCTTGAAAAATAAAATCTGAATATCCATGATTTATAGTCACCAAATTTTTATTTTCTTAGATTCAAAACTTTATTCTTTTTTAGAATCCAAAAGTTAGATTTGGTTAAGTAACCTTATTTTTCTTACACTTGTTATATTTATGAAATGATGTCGTATATTTTATTTCTAACTAACCATTGTTTGAGTGACATGTGTATAGGTCCCTCTAAAATTCAAGGAAAAATATGATCATTGGAGGAGGGAGCTGACCATTGGTGAAGTGAATATAAATAGAATCTCATTTGAATGAGCTCAAAGACATATTTATCACTCTAGGCATTTCATGATGTTGAATTGATTTCTAGAGAGACAGACTCTCATGCCTTGTGCATATTGAACATCTTGTTCAGCTTGATTCGTGCGACACCGATTGTTGCTATGTACAATTGAGGACTTCCGAGGATAGGAAGACAGAGGTTCCAACTACCTTAAAGTTCAAGGACTTCCATGTATAGAAAGATAGAAGTTTTGACTACCTTAAAGTTCTAGGGCTTGCAAGGATAGGAATACAAATTCTAATATTCCTATCAAGGGCTTACCCTCATGTGGGTAAGACAGACTTTATTGAAAGTATAAATCAAGGGAGATTTATCCAAGGTTGTTGGATACCCTACTCTTTGGGTTAAAATATTTCATACTTTTTACTTGTTTTTTTCAGGTTTATTTCTGCTTTATTTTGATAAAATAAGAAAGTATAACCTTCTTATACTTTCTTGTTCTTTTTTATACTCTGATAAGTAAGATTCTATATGCTTTAAGTTAGAATATTTTCCTTGTAAAATTTCCTTAAATTTCATTTCCAAAACCACATTTTCAGAACCTATAAATATTTTAGAACTAAAATAGGTCTTGTGAATTTACCTTATTTAACTTTTTTAAACATAGTTTTCCTTAAGGTTAAAAATGAAAGTTTTTAAACTTACAATTCACACCCTCTTGTATTTGAGCATCTACATTCATATTTTGATCCTATAACTTCTTGGGAGATTTGGGAACCTTGGAAGGATTATAGAGAGATGAGGTAATGGGTTTTTCAATCTTTAAATGGTTTGAGTGAAGAGGAATGGGAGGTTGAGTGGTTTTATATAGGAAAGGATAGGGAATTCTTTATTATTTAGGTTTTGGACACTACACATTAAATTTATCAAAACCACAAACCATATAATGGATTTTTCCCATGGTTTTCGCCAAAGGGGAGTGGAAAAATTATTTTATAAGGCAAATGGCCTAACTTATTAAAATATTAAGCTTTCTTATGTGGATTTGAGTCACACTCTCAAGGAAATCATTTTAAATTGTTAAAATGTTTTATAAGTCTTGGAGGGTCCACTAAGGCACTATAAAATTAATCAAACAAATATAAAATCACATTATTTTAAAGGTAAAACGTATGTTTTCTAAACATCCCATTTATAGTATTTTATTACATCACTATTGGGTCAGTATGATGTCATAAAACACATTATATATTTAAACGGTATTTAATTTTTACCCAAAAATTTGACTGTCTCAGAAAATTATGAAAAATTCACCATTGGATAATTTTTAGATCCTGATTCCAAAAATAATATTCATTTTATCTAAATAATTTTCTAAATATTTAATTTTTTCTCTTTTAAAATAGAAACCGACATTTATCGAAAATTCATAGGTTTTGACAAAAATAGCTTTAAAACCTTAATAAAAATTACAATTGTGTTCATAAAAATTATATGATCATTTATATTTAATAAGAAGTTATTTAGTAACAATATTTTATTAAAATATTATTTAATTCTAAAATCCATTAATTCATAGATTTAAAATTAACTAAAAATATTATTTGTTCTTTAAAAACCATTTACAAAGTAACAATAAAATAAATGTATATTATTTATACAAAAAAAATATAAATCACACAATAATGGTGCTAAGGTCGTGTTACGTGTCTTCTTATAACACCCGTATCAGACCTAAGGGTAAGGTGTGCGGTGGTGACAGACTCCTGGGGTGGCTCGAATAACATTACCTAGGTGGTAATCTCTATTAACTTCCACTTCTCCCATAGGCAGTTCCATTAAAGCTTAACATATTGAAGCTCATCTAGGGCTTGGTAAAGAGTGAATCCTAGTGACACCACCTCCTTTCTAAGCTCTAAAAAATGGGCTTCGTATGGAGCAATTCTACTGAATGATCTCATCGCTTCTTTTGTCTGAATAAATTGTATTTATTAAAGCCCTATATTTATACTAATCATTTGGTCATTGTTCAATGTCTATATTATAAATAGTAACAATTATTAATGGTATTTTAAAATACAAAAACATAAAACCAACGAAGTTCATATATCTTATATAACCATTTTACATAGTAATATATTTAATCAGATCAAGAGTAATTTTCATTAATAAAAGTGTGGGTCATTACAATCTTTCCCCCTTAAAAAAATTTTCCCTCAAAATTTCCTTTTCCCATACTAAAATAGATGAGGGTAACTCTGCTTCACCACCTCTTCTGATTCCCATGTTGCTTTTTCAAACTTTTGGTTTTTCCACAACACCTTGACGAGGGGCATTGTCTTATTTCGTAGAACTTTTCTCCTACAATCTAATATTTTCAATGGTTTCTCTTCATAGGATAGGTCATTCTTCAATGGTACCACCTCTAGATTGAGTACATGCAATGGTTCAAGCATGTACTTCCTCAAGAGTAATACATGGAATATATCATGTACTTGAGATGGGTTTGGTGGGAGTTCTAGTCTATAGGCTACTGCTCCAATGCGATCAAGGATCTCAAAAGGGTCGATGTACCTTGTACTAAGCTTTCCCTTCTTCCCAAATCTCATAACTCTCTTACATGATGATATGTGGAGGAATACCATGTCTCCAACATCAAACTTTAGGTCTCATTGACGATTATCATCATAGATCTTTTGTCGACTCTGAGCAGCTTTAATGTGCTGCTGGATGGTCTTAACCTTATCCACCATTTCTTCAACCATTTCTGACCTAAGAGTTTTCACTCCCTAACTTCATCCCAACATGTCGGTGTTCTGCACCTCTTCCCATAAAGGGCTTCATAAGTATCTATTTAGATGTTTTATCGGAAAATGTTATTCTAAGAGAACTTAACCAAAGGAATATTTTGATCACATCCTCATTTGAATTCCATTGAGCATGATCTCAAAATTTCCTCAAGTGTTTGGATAGTCTTCTCAAATTGGCCATCAGTTTGAGGATGATAAGTCGTAGTGAAGTTTAGCTTAGTATTCAGATCTTGTTGAATACTCTTCAAGAATATAGAGGTGAATCTTAGATCTCGATTGGATACAATAGATAGTGGTACTCTATGAAGCCTTACAAATTATCTGATATATATACATGCCAGTTGATATAATGAGAAATCCTTCTGAATTTCAATGAAGTGTGCAGTCTTTTTAATACAATCGACAACAACCCAGATAGAATTTTTTTATTTGGATGTATTCATAAGACCAATGACAAAGTCTATGGTGATGTTTTCCCATTTACATGTTGGTATAGTTAATGGTTTCATCATCCCCTTAGAATTATTCCTTTCAGTCTTCAATTACTAACATACCAGGCACTTTGATGTATGCTCAGCGATCTTCTTATTCATGTTATCCCACCAATAAATCTCTTAGAGATATCAATACATCTTTGTTTTTTTCTGGGTGAATGGAGAAATTTTAACTATGTGCATCATCCAAAAGTTCTTTCTTTAACTCTGGATTTTATGGAACACATAGTCTTGAACCAAATATAATAATTCCTTATTCATTAACATTGAACTATATGAATTTCCCTTTTCGGATAGTTTCCACTTTCTTCTGAATTCCCACATCATCCTTTTGATCATCCTTTAACATTTCCAAAAGATACAGTTGAGTAATCATTTGTGAAAGTATTTATGATGTTCCCTTATTTACGATTCCCATGTCCATATTCATCAAATATAAGAAGATTGGATCCATTTCAATTCTCATCAATGATAGAATTGTTGGGTCCTTTCTGCTTAGAGCATCTTCCACCTTGTTCGCTTTCTTAGGGTGGTAATGGATTAAGCAATCATAGTATTTGATCAACTCTATCTGTCTTCATTGGTGTATATTCAACTCTTTCTGTGTGAATATAAACTTGAGGATTTTGTGATCCATGTATATTTCACACTTCTCCCCAAAGAGGTAATGTCGGAAAATTTTTAAAACTAAGATTAGTACAGCCAACTCCAAATCATGTGTTGGATAGTTTTTCTCGTGAACTTTTAATTTACTTGAATCATAGGCAATGACTTTGTCATTTTTCATCAACACACATCCCAGGAACTTCTTTGAAGCATCACTAAATACCACAAAAAGTTCTCTGCTTGTGGGTAGTGTGAGCACGGGCATAGTGATAATCCTCCTTTTCAACTCCTAGGATCACTCTTCGCATTCATCACTCCAAGAAAACTTAACTCCCTTTCAATTTATCTTGGTAAAAGGGTTTTACAATCATGGGAAATTTCTCAAAAATCAGCGATAATATCCAGCTAACCCCAGAAAGCTACGAATATATGTCACCGATATTGGCCTTGGCCATCCCTCAATTGTAGCTGTCTTGGAGGGATCCACAGATATCCCATTACTTGTGATTATATAACCTAATAATTATACTTCCTTCAACCATAACTCCCACTTGATATACTTTTCATAGAGTTTCTCCTTTATCAAGGTCTCTAGTACAGTTCTTAGATGCTCCTCATGCTCCTCCTTGGTTTTGGAGTATATTAGAATATCATCTATAAAGACTACCACAAATTTGTCAAGGTAATCTCTAAAGACTCTATTCATCAATTCCATGAATATTTATAGAGCATTAGTGAGTTCTAAAAGCATTACTATGAATTCATAGTGCCCGTACCTTGTACGAAAAGCAATCTTGGGGATATCCTTCTTCTTCACCCTTACTTGTTAATATCCCAACCGCATATCCACCTTAGAGAAGTATTCTGCTCCACGTAGCTGATTGAACAAATCATCAATTCATGTTAGAGGATACTTTTTCTTTATCATGATTTTTTTGAGCTCACGATAATCAATGAAAAGGTTCATTGACCCATCCTTCTTCTTGATGAATAGAACCGGTGCACCCCATGGTGAAGCAATTGGGCATATAAAACCTTTATCTAGATTCTCATGTAGTTGTTTCTTTAGATCTTAAATATCTACAGTATCCATTCTATATAAAGTCTTGGATATTAGAAAATCTCAAGTTATAAGATCAATCGAGAATTCAACATCTCTTCTAGGAGGAAGACCAGGAAATTCCTTGGGAAACACTTCGGTGAATTCCCTCGCAATAAGCATGTCTTCATGGATGGTTGCTTCCTTAGACCCAATCATATAAGCAAGATATGCATGCTCATATTTCAGTAATATCCACACTTGAGATGATGGTGCTAAATAAGATTCATCCTCCTCCTTTCACTTGTACAGAATCGGGGGTCGATTCGCCATATGGAGAGTGATTTCCCTCTCATGGAAATTTATTTTTTCTCTATATAGGGAAAGTCAATCCATGCCAAGAATTACATCAAATTATACTAGTGGAAGTATGACTAGGTTCACCAGGAAGATAAATCCACAAATTATGATAGTGGAGGAGTTATATTCATGGGTTGTAATGATTTCCCCATTTTCCCTTCTCACCAACATCACTACTTCCATGATTTTTGGTGATGTTGGGATTGTTATACTAAAATTTCAGGATATAAAATAATGTGCAAAACTATAATCAAAAAGTAAAATCACTATTCTTGAATGAATAACTAGCTTAGTTATCACCACTTCATTTCCAGGGTTCGCTCTGATGGTAATGATGGAAAAATCCCACCCTTGCTGCCTAAGAGGTTGTTGGTTGCCTCCAAAAACCATTATCTTAGGGCACTAGTTTGAAAAATGCCCTAGTTATTTTTAGTTGAAGTAATGAATAGTTCATTTAGGGTCAAATGGAGCATTCCTCTCCTTTGTTTTAGTAGCGGGTTTTTATTTCTGAAATTTAATAGCCAGGTTCCCTTCTCTTTTACACCTAAATCATTTCCTCATCCCCTTTAGGCAATTTTCAGGGTGCTTCTTTCTACACCTTTGGCAAGTGGGGTGCTGGAATTTCATAGCACCATTGGATTTATCCATTAGACCTCTAGAATTAAAGTCCACATTATACCTCTTATCCCCATGATACCCCTAAGATTCTTCGATCTCCATTTTTACTTTGAGGGCACATCATACAAATTCTTCATAGCTCTCAAAGTCACGGATTGCTAGGGATTTCCGTAGGCTAGGTTTTATCAAACCAAAGAAGCGGTCAACCTTTAATTCAAGGGTAACAACAAATCTAGAGGCATATCGTGCAAGCCATGTGAAGTTTTCCTCATACGCTCTGATGGATTCATCATCTTTTTTCTTGAGGGATAGGAAGTCCCTTTCTATCTTAAGTCAAAGGGTGTGAGAAAAATATTTTTTGAAAAACATTTTTCGAAAATCCTTCCATTCCAATGCCTCGATATCCTACTCAAGCTTCATATTTTTTATTAATTGCCACCATTGATCAGCTTCAACCTCCATATGATAAGCAGGTATAAGTACCTTCTCTTGTTCGTAACATTGAAGGATGGAGAAGATCTTCTCAATGGAGTTGGTCCATTGTTCGGAGATTGAGGGATCAGATGATCTATTAAAAGTAAGAGGCCTTTTTCTCATGAAGATCTCGATTGTGACTTGTTCTTTCTTGGGGGGGTTGAACGTTCCTCTTGACCCATGTTTCTATTAAAAACTTTAGTTAACTGATATATTATCATGATAAAGTTTGTGATTCCCTCTCCCATCAGATTGGGCATCTCATTAGAGCAGTCATCACATTAATCTTTGTATCAGTTGTTATCCCAAGTCCTCCTATTATCGGCCATTTCTGGAATAAAAGGAAGGTTAGGGGTAACACATAAAGGGGAATCCTAATACAAAAAGGGATAACTTATAAATTACATTTATTTTCTTAAATTATGAATTTATAGGATTCAACCTATGTTATCCATGATCTAGTTCCCAACATATATCCCTAGGGGAATTTTTTTTATTCCCTTAATAATGGTTTATACTAATATTATTAATTTACTAAAGCATATCCCCTGGGATTTTTGTAACCAAGAGTCTAGAAAGGCCCATTTTCATGCACCAATTCCCGTTTGATTCTTTCTCAAAGTGGTGTTTTTGGGTTTTTCCCCTAGATACATCTATGTTAGAGCTGAATATACTTGTTTGTATCCAAACAGGGATGTATTTTCTCAATAAACCAATTACTCTATACTCACCAAAATTTAGGTATGTTTTTATTATAATTAGTATTATCCCTAATTATTTCACTAGGGTTTTCTAATCTTAATCCCAAAAATAACTAAACCTGTCCTATGATACCAACTATAACAACCCTGCTCTTTATTACACACTTGAACATGATTTATTACATAAACTTTCACTTAAGATGTCTCTGAGGATTGAGAAGTCTAGTGTATTATGAAATTAGGGACATTATATGAAAACTTTAGACATAAAAGTACAACATCTTTATTGAAAACTTAGTTTACATGACCACAACATTCCCTCGTACTTAGCATTTCATGGGATAACCTGAGGACATACATAAGAAAGGGGTGAGCTATAAAGCTCGGTAAGGGAGTAAAAAAGGCATAACATGAAGAATAAAATACAATTCAGTAAATATTAATATAAATGGAGCATAATATAAACATGAACATAAAGGCATGATATAGCATGATTATCATAACATGGAAATGTGGCAACAACACTTAACATGATATTAGTATGAGCTAAGTCTCATTGCGCATGGAGGATGAGTAAACCCTAATTGAACTTTAATTAGCATTATTAAACCCTCATTTTACTTGAATTATCATGATTAAACCCTCATTTCACTTGACGTATCATGATACTAATCTTTACCCAATGCATTGAAGCGCTATCAGGGTGCACCCTTTATAAACATTTCATTTCATGCATAAGTGTGCCACATGGATCATACAACATGGATTCATTAAACATCCTAATTTATTCCAAAAATAATAAATTTTGAATACATAAATGTAAGTCCTGAATAAATAATTAAATGTTCATAAAGTTTAATACTCTTGATAGAGAAATGGGTATAGTATTCACTTACATGATGATTTTGGCATGGGAAATTTTGGTGTAACTTCGACAGCATAACAACGTCGAATAGAAATCGTAAAATAGGTTGATGAGATAGAAAGTTATATCCCATAATTTATACATGAAATTTACATTAAGGGGGTCATGTAACATAATATCCCAACATATGTAATGGAATTTAGATGCATAATATAAAATAATTGCTTTAATGTAAATGAGAAGAGAGAAATTCCTTACGGAATTTATACATGGTAACGGGTGTATATGGGAGGAATTAATGAGAGAGAAAGAGGTATATCATCATTAAAACATAAGGAGGTCAGTATGGGGGAGGTTATAAATCATACCCCAACATTTTTAATTGAAAATAAAAGGGTATAAAAGCATAAATAAATTTGGACAAAATGAGAAAGGAAGAAATCCCTTAATTGGAAGTGTGATCTCAAAGGCTTGAAAGGGGATTGAGAGAGGCTTATTGGGAGATTGGGGCACCTTGGAAGAATTATAGAGAGAGGAGGGAAGGTCTTGGTTGAGCTCCAAATGGTTTGAATGAAGAGGAATGGGATTTTTAGTGGGTTTATATAGGAACAGAGAGGGAATTATTTATTATTCAGGTTTTGGACACTACACATTAAATTAATCAAAACCACAAACCATACCATGGTTTTCGCCCATGTTTTTTCCCAAAGGGGATTGAAAAAAATTATTTTATAAGTCCAATGTCCGAACTTATTAAAATATTAGTCTTGCATATGTGGAGGTGAGTCACACTCTCAAGGAAATCATTTTAAAATGTTAAAATGTTTTATATGTTTTGGAGGGTCCACTAAGGCACCATAAAATTAATAAAACAAATATAAAATCACATTATTTTAAAGGTAAAAAATATTATGGCCGAACATCCCCTTTTTAGTATTTTATTACATCACTATTGGGTCATTATGATTTCATAAAACACAATATATATTTAAACAGTATTTAATTTTTACCCAAAAATTTGATTGTCTCGTAAAATTATGAAAAATTCACCATTGGATAATTTTTACATCCTGATTCCAATAATAATATTCATTTTACCTAAATAATTTTCTAAATATGTGAATTTTTACTTTTAAAATAAAAATTGACATTTATCAAAAATTCATGGGTTTTGACAAAAACAGCTTTCAAACCTTAATAAAAATTACAATTGTATTCATAAAAATTATACAATAATTTATATTTAATAAAAAGTTATTTAGTAATGATATTCTATTAAAATATTATTTAATTCAAAAATACATTAATTTATAGATTGAAAATTAACTAAAAATATTATTTGTGCTTTAAAATTATTTAAAAAGTAACAATAAAATAAATGTATATTCTTTATACAAAAATAAATAAAGCACACAATAATGGTGCTAGGGTATTGTTACATATCCCCTTATAACACTTTCATCAAACCTAAGGGTAAGGTGTGTGATGGCAATAGACTCTTGGGGTGGCTCGGATAACATTGCTCGAGGGGTAATCTCTATTAACTTCCAATTCTCCCATAAGAGGTTCTATTCAAGCTTAACGTGTTGAATCTCAACTTGGGATTGGTCAAGAGCAAAGACTAGTAACACCACCTCCTTTACAAGCTCCAAAAAATGGGCTTTGTATGGAGCAATTATACTGGATGAGGTCATCACTTCCTTTGTCTGAGTAAATTGAATTTGTTAAATCCCTATATTTATACTAATCATGTGGTCATTGTTCAACATCTATATTAGAAATGGTAAAAACTGTTAATGATATTTTAAAATCCAAAAACATAAAACCAAGGAAGTGAATATGTCTTATATAACCATTTTACATAGTGAGACATTTAATCAGATCAAGTGTAATTTTCATTAATAAAAGTTTGGGTCGTTACACTTGTGGTACGTATATATGCCACACTTCTCTTTATAGAGATAATGTCTCCAAATATTCAATGTTTATATTACTCCAACCAACACCAGTTCATTTGTTGGATAATTATTTTCATAAACCTTCAACTTCCTTGAGGCATAAGATATCACTTTATTATTCTTTATGAGTACACAACCCAAACCATTCTTTGAAGAATCACTATAAATCACCAATTTTTTCAAACTTGTGAGTAGTGTGAGTACAGGTGTGGTAATTAACCTCTTATTTATCTCCATGAAGTTTTATTCATATTCATTTTTCTAACTATAACTCACTACCTTATTATTTTTATTAGTTAATAAGTTTTACATTTTTGAGAAGTTTCTCACAAATCACTAATAATACCCAACTAATTTGAAGAAACTGTAGATATTTGTTATATATGTTGGTTTAGGATATTTATTAATTACCTTTATCTTTGAAGAATATAAATATATCCCCTAAGACATGATAATATTCCCCAAGAATGTTAATTTCTTCATCAAAAGTTCACATTTACTACACTTTGTATATAACTTCCCCTTCTTCAATGTCATTATTATAGTATTCAAATTATTTTCATGTTCCTCCTTGATTTTAGATTATATAATAATAACATCTATAAATACTACCAAAAATTTATCAAGGTAATATCTAAAGACTAAATTCCTTAGTTCTATGAATATTGTTGTAGCATTCATGAGTCTGAATGACATGACTATTCACTTATAGTACTTGTACCTTATAGAAATATGGTAGTTGAAATATCTTCTTCCTTCACATTTAACTGATGATATCCCAACTAAAGATCAACTTTAGATAATTACTAGGCCCTACTTTTCTGATCGAACAAGTCATCAATCAGTGGAAGGGGATACTTGTTTTTTATCATGATCTTTTTTTGTTCACAATAATTAATACAGAGATGCATTGACCCTACCTTATTCCTAAAAAAGATGATCATTTTACCCCATGGTGAAGCACTCAGAAATATAAAACCCTTTTCCAGATTCTCTTGTAGTTTCTTCTTTATCTCTTCTTGTTCAATAGGGGCCATTTTATAAGGATTTATGGATATTTGAAGGGATCCAGGTATAAAATAAATTGAGAACTCAACCTCTCAATCAAGGGTAATTCCATAAAACTTTTTGGGGAATACATTATCATATTCCCTTATAATGGTCATACCTTCAAGAGTGTTCATCTCCTTTGTTTCAATCATTTTAGAAGGACATGTTTTCTCATATGGAAATAATATATATTCTTGTAAAGAATAATCCAAAGGAGATTCATACTCCCACTTAAATTTATACAAAATTGGAGAATATTTTAGGATATAGAAAGTGATTTCCTTATCCCAATATTTGATGTGGGATCTAGATTGAGATAGTCAGTCCATTCCTAGTATATCATCGAATTCTTCTAATGGAGGTCTGATAAGGTTTTTTGGGAGATTCATCCAACAAAGTTTCATTTTGGAGGAGTTATATTCTTGTGATGAAAAAAAATTTACATTTTTTTACTAATAATTCAACCCCATGTTTTATAGAGGTTCTTGAATAGTTTTACTAAATATTCGTGATATTAAAGAATGAATAAAACCAGAATCCAATAGTTTTTTCACTATTATTTAATGAATGACTAGTGTACTCATCACCACATCATTGTATTGATCCACCTTAGCATTGGTAATAACATAATACCTCCCTTGATATATTTTCCTTGAAGGTTATTTTCATTGGTTATACTTATAAAACCTTGTCTTAGTGCATTAGTTTTCATAGTGTCTATATTCCTTATAGTTGAAACATTGGACCTTGAGATGAGGATTGATTGGGACATTTCTTCCCTCTATCCTATTGGTAGGATTATTTATCTCAATTCTACATTCATTATCTTGATGTCCCTACTTTACACATTTAAAACATTTCCTAATACCTTTAATAAATTTTCAAAGATTCATTTTCCCAGACTTTTGACATATGGAATGTTGGAACTTCTTTCCACCAAGAGATTTATTAGGTAATCCTCCATAATTAAAATTCATTATTTACTTCTTATCTCCAGTCCCCTAAGACCATAGAGAATCATCAATCTCCATTTCAACTTTTAGGTAACATTGAACAACTTCCTCATAACTATCAAAGTCTTAAATTTCCAAATATCTTTATAAAATCAGCTATAGACTACTAAATAAGAAATTTATTTTACTTTATGTGTTGATGAAAAAACAAAAAGCATGCCATGAAATCATTATGAATTTTTTCTTATAGACCAGATAGATTTTTCTTCATTTTTCTTGAGTGTAGGGAACTCCCTCTCTATTTTAAGATGAAGAGTGATAGAAAAATATTCATTGATAAATTTCCTCTTAAATTTATCCCAATCCATTACTTCTATGTCTTTATTGGGATTTGTATTCTTGATTAGTGTCCACAATTGATCGACTTCTCCCTCAAGGTGATAAACAACCAATATGGGATTATATTTATCAAGGCATTGAAGGACAGTTAATATCTTCATAGTGGAATTAATCTATTATTATTTAATTATGGTATCAAAAGATCCACTAAAAGTTAGAGTTATTTGTTATATAAATGACTCAATTTCAATTTTCTCATTATTAGTCAAAGGATAGAATTTTACGCAATTCAAGTTATTATTCATAACTTGATTTAGTTGTTCTAATACTATCATTAAGTTCTCAGCTTCCACCCTCATCATGTTTTTCATTTCATTAGGGTAATCGTCACATTTTCTATCGCATATGTTTTTTGGAACGGTTCCTCCAATTTCCATTCATTTTCTAAAATAAAGGAAAAATTAGGGGTGAGAGTATTCAAAATAATAATTATATATAAGGTAAACTTTAAACATAGAAGGAATAACCCATAAATGAAATATATACCCTATCTTATGAATTTCAAGGTTTTAATATAGATTATCCATGGTCTATTTCCAATTAAGTTATATATCCTAACATTGTGTTCAAATCCATCATAATTGTTTGTAAATAACATGTTAATTGACCAAAGCATATCCCTTTTAAGTATCTGGTCAGGTGTGCAATCTTAGGCTTATTAATCATGCACCAAGTGAATATTAAGTTAATACTCAACCAAAATTTTTCAAGGTAATTACCCTTGTTCCATCTATTCCATATCTGTATCCACTTTCTAGTATCCAGATAGGGGTGTAATTGTAAAGAAAACCATATAATCTATATTTTACCAAAATTTAAAGATTTTATCCTATAATTATACTTACCACTATGGTTTTCACTAACTAATCATAATTCTTAAAAATAATTTGAATTTTATTTGGTACTAACTATAGAAACTCAAGCATTAAAAAAATATTTCATGATTTTTAACATAGTTTTATAGTAAATAAAAATCAAGTATTGAGAGGTATATTGTCTTTAAGAGATTAGATATATAAATAAATTATCTTAAACATTAATTACATCATCTTTATTTAAAACTCTATATAGTTCTCATAACTCTATTAGGTCTTGTAAAACTTTATAGGATATCTTGGGGAAATACATAAATGAAAAGGGCGGTCTAGACATCCCATTAAGGGAATAATTAGTGTAAAGCATGATGGTGAGACAACACATATAATTTAGGAGGCCTAACATGATATCATAAAGAGAATGATAATTAATATGGAAACATGGAATAAGGAAATTATATCATAAGGTCATGAATTATAAATATGTGGTAAAAATATAAAACAAGACATCATAAGAATAAGTAAATTCCCATTCCCAAAACAACATAACATAGTGTGATAGGTTATCTATCCATGCACCATACATGTTATTTCATGAGATGAAAACATTACCTAATGCATTGGAGAGATATATAATTTTGGACCCACCTATCACATTATAGTATGTATGTTAGCCTAACTGGGTTAAATACCCTAATAGGTGGGGTGAATCATGGTATAACATATTAAAACAACTACCCATTCAAATATTTTTTCATCGTTGAAAAACACTTTTATATCCTTTTCACATAGTAATGTATGAGAAGAAATGAAGGCATGCATGAGACACAACAATTTTACATGGTTCTCCCACACTGGGATAAATCTAAGGAGCATATATAGAAAATTTTCCTATATACCAAATCCAATAAAGTGCACTGCTATTACAAAGTTCAGAGCAGACTCACTATCCCTCCTGGTTCACAACCATTCATAGTTTAAAATCTCAATGCTCTCTCAACTAAAGTGTGATCATGGGTCCTTCAGAATAACTTTTTATTTATCACTTTAATAAATATTTTTTACACATCATTTGGTTTTTATGAAGATATAATGTCATCCAATTTATGAATAACTCTTTTCCTTATAATTTATAGGATAATTATTTTGGTTTGTGTAAGATTAACTTTCATGGAACCATTTTCCCAATTTTTATGAAAATTAAAATTACTTCATGAAACTTTTATCTTTCATGAAAATATTTTATTTCATTAAACTCATAGAATTTCATGAAACTTCCACAGATTTCATGAAACCTCCTTTCTTCGTAAAACTAAATGCTTCATGTGAGAAAAAACCTTCGTGAAACTCTTTTGCGAATTCAGAGTCATTGGATCTTCGTTAAGGTTTCCTCTATTCAAATAAGGGGTTATCTTTATATTTATAGAATTTTCCTCCACTTCACAAAACCTTCAATATCACTACAACATTTTCATGAAACTCTTCATTCCTGTTCTTGAAACTCCCTTTCTTCACTAAGCTTTTGAGAAATTTTTCAAAATCATGAAACTGGTCGTCTTTCGCCAAGCTTGTTGGAAACTTTCATAGTCAGAAAACATTCCACATTTTTCCTTCATGACTCAATATCCTTTCTTAAAACATTCTTTCATGAATCTATAAACCTTTGCGACACTAAAATTTCTTTAATTCCATTCCTTTTCCATATTTTCATGAGGAAATCATGGAACTCTATCTTTTGCAAAACTCTTCTCATCCTAAAAATTTTGGTCTCTAAAAATTTAGAAAACACTAGGAAATGCCAAAACTTGTATGTAAAACTTCCTGAACTACTTCCAGTGATTCCATACCTCTTTAATGGCCCTTTTTTAACATACCTTGTCAAAAATCATGCTATAACTTCACAAAAAGCCCTATCAACCTGATTTTTTAACAAACACAATCCTACTAAAAACACTTCAAAGTCATCTTGAGCGATTTTATCCCAAAAATATCTCCCTTTGGGTTTTTTTACAACTCTTAATACTTTTTCACAAATTTAAAACATCTATAACTACACCTTTGAATTTCACCTTCTCAAATCAAAAATCACATCTTATGACTCCATATAGTGAACAAAGATTTAATCGACACATACTTTAAGCCCATATGAGCCATGATTGACTTGAGAAACGGGAGTAGCATGAAATTTTCATCAATGAATCACCACTGGAAAATTTATTTTATCGCAAACCCCATCTTTCATGATATATTAACTTTGAACAAACATATTCAGCATTTCCATATTTAAAACAAACTCCACCTATATCTTTTATCCCCCTATTAGCTTATCCCCCTATCTTGATCAAGATATTTTTCCCCCTTTTTCAATGAACCCAAAGGTCACTCCTTTATGTATGTAACATTATAAAGAACACATATTAGTACATAAGATAAAAACACATCATACCTCAGGGAGAGGGGGTCTAATGTCCACACTTATTCAAGTGTGGGGATTCTACTGAACTCTAAGATCTAGTTGATGTCATTAAAATGATTCTTTAGGTAAGTCCTTCATTAAAATATCTACAACTTTTAGTTATGTAGGCATATACTCTAACTTCATGAGCCCATGATCCACCTTATCCTTGATAAAATGATATTTTATTTCAATGTGCTTCATTTGTGAGTGATGGATTATATTTTTTCTAAGATTTATAGCACTTGAATTATCACAATGGATTCTTATCAGATACTTCACTACAACTCCCATATCTTTAAGATGATGCTTTATCCATAATAACTATGTAAAATATTGAGTAGTCATAATATATTCATCTTCTAAGGTTCTTAATGAAATGATAAATGAATGTGTCATTTATTATTTTCATCACTTTTAAACCAAAGAAAAACATTAGTTTTCCAATCATTGACATTTCAAACTCATGTTTCATGAATTATTTGAATTATTTGAATTGTGATTAATCTTATACACTAAATATTATGTCATAAATATACACCAAAACCATCATGATTTTATTATTTTCATCATTTACATAGATATTTTAATCAACTCCACCACATTCAAAACTGATCTTCTTCAAAAACTAATCAAGTCTTGAATATCATGCTCTTGGTGCTTGCTTCAACCCATACAGTGCCTTTATCATCCGATAAACTCTTTTCTCATCTTCATGAGTGAGAAAAACATATAGATACTTTATATACACTTATTCTTCTAGAAACTCATTTAGAAATTATGTCTTGACATCTATCTAGAAAACTTTTAACTTTCATTGAATTGTTATGCCTAAGAATAAGCGAATAGTATTAAGCCTTGCAACAGGTGCAAATTTCACATCATCATTAATTTCCTTGATCTAGGAATATACCTTGCACACTATCCATGATCTATTTTTAATTATCAATACATATTCATTAATTTTGTTCCAGAAGACCCATTTGGTACTAATGACATTCTTATCTTCCAGTCTTGAAATAATCTCTCATTTTTGGTTATTTTTTATTTGGTCAAGCTCTTCATTCATAGATTGAACCCAATTTTCATCTCCATATGCTTCTTTAAAGTACTTTGGATCTACCTGTTATAGAAAAGATACTTGATATAGATACATCATTCTACTTGTTCGAATTAGTTCTTCCTAATCACTAATGATATTCTTCTTGCTTATTTATGTATGCCTCATTAGCTTTTATTCAAACACAAGTCTAACCCTATCCTACCCATCATCGGTATCTTCTTATGAATCATAATTTTCCACTTATACTCCCCCTAAGTTTCTTACCTCCTCATCACTGTCATCGGGGAATTTTTCACCAAGTTATTGAATATTATGTTCATTTTATAATATAGTCATATCATTTATTTCAACCACTTTTACCATCCTCTTTTTGAAGAATTTATATACTTTTATTTTTACTTAGTATAAAAGGAATATCCCCTCATATCCATGAGACTCAAAATTTCTATGTTTCTCCTTATTGATAATAAAATGCTTACTTCCAAATATTTGAAAGTATTTCAATGTTGGAATATTTCCATACCATAGCTTATACGAAGTATTTTCTTTATTCAGACACAAAATGATATATTTGATATGTAGATAAGTGTTAAGACTACTTCCTTCTAGAATTTCTCTAGTAGGTCCTTTTCAATGAGAATTTTTTAGGTTATATTATTAATGATCTGATTTCACCTATCAACCACTCCATTTTGTTAATGAGTTATTACTACCAAAACTTGGTGCCTTGTACTATGTTTCTCAAGATAATCCTACACTTGGATGTTTTTGGATTCCTTACCATTATTAGTTTAAAACTTATAAATATTCTATCCAATAATTTTTTCAGATTCCCTCTGATATATTTTTATGGAACTGAACACCTCGGACTTGTGGGAAATGAAAAATATCCATGCCATATTGCTGAAATCATCAATGAAAAGAACATAATACTTCTTCCTGCCAATGTCTCTTAGTGAGATAGGTCCAAACACATATACATACACCAATTCAAGAACTTTGGTTGACTATTTTTCTTTTTCATTTTATATATTTTTGATAATATTCCCTTATTGACACACATTTCATGTGTTGGTATGATCATGTGATAGCTTGAGGAGATCTCAAGCTGCATCACATTTGAACAGATCTTCCAAGGATGGTTGGAATAGATGGAAAATTCATTTATTTCACAAACTATTTTCTTCCTCTTTAGATAGAAATAATGTATCTTCTTCTCCAATCATAATGTATAGATTTCACTTTGTGTGCTTTACCTATAAAACAACTGTACCGTATTTCCCCTTGATGATATATAACCTATTTGTAAAGCTTATAGTATGACCCAAGTCATACAATTTATTAACACTTAGTAAGTTGTGAATGAGACCTTTGAAAGCCAAGGCATCAGAACTTATCATATTTTTCCCCCAAATTTGGCTTTTCTATAGCCAATAATCTTCAAGCCTTCATAATTTCCAAATTTTACCACACCTTCCTTATCATATTTGATTCATGTAACAAGATCCTTATTTTCCAACATATGGGATGTGCATCCATTGTTAAGGATCCATACACCATCATGATATGATACTTTAAGGAAAATATATATATCCACTACTTTCTCAAATATTTTCTTTTTTATCCATTTCATTAATTTTATACCTATTATGGATTGGTATTATTGATTTTCCTTGAAGTATAATGGATCAAATTTATCTTACATAGCTACAAATCAATTTTGTGTTTTCATCACATTTGATGATTCTTAGATATTCTAACAATGACTAATTTTGGTCTACTTCGTCACATTCCTCTGTATTTTTGTTGAGCAATATCTAGACATTTTTCTAAATCCTCCACTCTAAAAACAGTGACCATCAAAATCATTCTTGGAATACTGAACTCTATGTGTCCACCTTTGTTGTTATTATTCCCTTTGATACCTTTTAGCTATGGAATATACATTTTAAAAACATACCATATTTCCAAAACAAAAACACCTAATACAAGATGAATTCTAGTGATTCATTATTGTAGGACCAATTATTCCTTAGCTTCTAAACATTATAATTCTACTTTTTACCCAAATCAATTTTCAACCTCAAATTGGTTGCTTGAAGTCTGACATTAATCATCACATAATTTTTTTTAAATCAATCCCCACATCAAAATTTTAATTTGGATATGATTTTTTCTTCTATTTTTATAAGTCTCAATACTCCAATTCCATATTTTTTACACCTAAGTGATCTGATTTCCCAATGTCATATTAAGATTCAAGAGTCTCTCATAATCTTCTAATTTTCTTCACAGGTTGATAGATTACTCTTAAAGTTATTTGATATATTTTATTTTATCTTTTTATGTGTTATTCAAACCATATATCACTATTTTCTATTCTTCAACTTTGAGATTTTATTCAATAACCTTTGCTGAGTTCTCTAGCAATGAAGACTTAAGATTTTCAATTTCTTCCTTCAACTCAAACTTCTCTTATTTCTACTTATAAATATAGAGTATGGAATACTAAACCACTCTATTGTATTTCTTCATTTTGGATCCCCAAACATATATCTTCTCAAGAGAGACTTCTAATTCATCCTAGAGATCAACCCTTCTTTTGACTTCTCCTTCATCATTTTCACTTTCGACCCTTATCTGGGGGTTACCTACAACTATCACTATATCATTTTCTCCATGATCCTTGTATTCCAACAACTCTTATTCCTAATATTCTTCAAAAATGTCCTTCTCTTATGAAAGTAGGTTCTTCTTCTTTAAAAAATTAAACTTTACATTTTTACTACCATTCACACGGGTCAAAGACTTCTTCATGGGAATTTCAACTTGATCCTCGTCATCATCTTAGGATATCTTGGGGAACCTTGTTGCAATATGTCCAAAATTTCCACATAGAAATCTTTCTAGAGGAAGTTTCCCCTTGAACTTTCATTTTCCTATTCACGGATTTGAGTAAAGGAATGACATGGCCTCATATATCTCTTCTTCTTCCTAGACATCCTCTATAGTGAGTTTCTTTATGGATATGGATGCTACCACTTTATATTTCCCTTTTTCCAAAGCCTCGTTATCATCATTTATCATATTTTATGCAACAATATTACTCTATAAACAATCCAATGTCATCTTTTTTAGATATTTTTCCTCTAGTACAGAGGCTTTTGGATTGAATTAAGGTGGTAGTCTTCTCAAGATGCACTTGAAAATCTTTAAATCATCGATGATTTCTCTAAGACCATGTATATCTTCCACAAAAACATTCACCTGGTCAAAGAATGCATCTACAAAATCATTGAGATGCATTATCAAGTTCTTGTATTTGTTACATAGAACCTAAAATTTAGCATCTCAAACTTTTGAATCACATTCATATGTATTTATCTTCTTTTCCCACATGTAATGTGATGATTTAAATGACATTACCTTTGTGTAGATTGTTTTGGATAAAGTTACTCCTAAGGAATTTATTCCTCTAACATCAACATATAATTTTATTTAATATTCTTCTAACAATGCTCCATTATCCATACTAGTATAAATACCATGCATCACCGTTGTAAATACATCCATACCTAAAGATCAAAAGTAATTCTAGATTCGATCCTTCCACAATTGAAAATTGTTTCCAATGAAAATCAGAATCCATTTGTGATTAATACCCTCTATTGAAATCATTGAGAGAGAAACACTGATTTTAACTTTTCACTATGATACCAATTTTTATCCCAATCAAGGTATGATAGATTAAAAAAATTGACCCTTAGGATCATGTTTCACTGTTAAACAAAAAAAAATTATCTCCCTTTCCTATATTAATGTATGAGCATAAATGAAAGCATGCATGAGACACAAAAATTTTACTTGGTTCACCCGCACTTGGATACATACAATTAGAACACATAGGAAATGTTCCTATGTACCAAATCCACTAAAGAAAATTATTGTTACATTGTTCAGAGTGAACTCATTGTCTCTCCTTATAACACCCTGATATTTTGTGAAATAATTTTTTTTGAATTAATTTAATCTTTTTGATATTTTGAATTTCAAAAAACACTAAATATAGCTTGTGTTATATGAAATCACTAAGTTATTATTTCCTTTTATGCAACACCAAGTCAATATTTTGTTACACACAACACTTAGATTATCTTGTAGTACATTCAAGACTGGGTATTACAGAACTACAATATACTATTAATGTTATTATTAAAATATTATTATATTTATCACCTGTCGATTGGAATGGAAGATATGAATAAGAATAACTAAATTTTAAAATAAGGTTTACACATGTATATAAGAATATTTATTTAGTGACCAATCAGCTATAAATTAAAATAAAACCCTTTGAAAATGTAGAAAATCTTTTGTTGGAAAACAATATTTATGCAAAAAAACATGTTTTAACTTAATAAATCAATTAAATCACTTTTGATAAATGATTTTAATGATAAATATATATATTATATTAAATAAACTATTTAACATTCATATTATGTGTTTTCTAGACGAAAGATAATAATAAAACCAATTTTATGCATAAAAATATATATTTTTCTAGAAGGTAATTTTACCACTTTTAATGGCATGCCTATTTTAAATATAATTTTTTATAATTTTTTAAATTATATTTTATAAAATTATAAAAAAAATTAATTTGTAAGATCAAAATTATCTTAGGTATATTTTTTTTCTGAGAAGTTTCATTTTTGGATGAATAATGAAAAATACAAAATTTTAATTGAAAATTGTTTTTTCATCTAATTTATTTATATAGATAAATAATGTTTTAAATTGGTTTAAAAGTTTAATTATATAAATTATATATATATATATATATATTAATACTATTTATTTCATTTTAACTAATTTTACATTTAAATTAGATATAAAACATTTAAACTTTTGAAAATTTTCACTTTAAAAACTCGTTGTCTCGTCCCGTCTGCAAGATTGATTTTAAATTAATTTCTACCACTTTGTTTTTAGAATTTGGAAAAATTAATTCCATATTTTTAATAATAATAATTTATAATTTATATTAAGTTATAATTAGTTTTTTATCAAAAATATTAGTGAAATTAATTAAAATTAATTACAACGATTAAGGTAAAAACAGGTTTACTTAGTGGTTAAACTTTAACTTAAGAGGAAAAATACCATGGAAACATGTCCAAAATACATTTTATGGAAATATTTAGATAATATAATACCTTTTATATAAAATTAAAAATTATTGGAGTCATTTTATGTAAGGGATACCTCTCAATATTTTTTACCTTTTTATATTTACAAGAATGTCACTCCTCCTCCACTATAAAAGGGCACTCGCTCAATCACTTATTCACACCTATAAATCCCTTTGTATCATACAAAATATGAAAAAATAATATCCCAACTTACATACTCTCAACCTATAATCCTCACGTTGGTCAGAAATCTGACCAAAGAAGCCCTTTGGTGCAAACCAAAAAGAGTTACCCAAAGAAGAGGTAACGTTCAAAAATGTGAATTTAAATTTTATTTCGTTATCCAACCCACTCAACTATTATTATTACATGATTATATAATAACATAAGTATCCAAATTATACTCATATTTTTTTATGTTAAGTTTTTTACCTACACCTATACACACTTCCATCAAATGGGATACGCAATCATTGTTCGTGTGTACAGCGGACTACTGCATCATGAACCGATGTCATTCGTTATTCCATTACCACATGGAAAGGTTGGTAATAATGATGTAATTACTATTTTTATATGATATGTATGATATTTAATATTTATTTATTCTTATTTAATTATTATATAACACATACCTTCATGCTTTCCATTTTTTGGAAATACGATAACTTTGTTTATGGACATGTGAACTAACACCTCCTTAAAGCGATGTGATTCGTTCACACTTTACATGGAATGTATTAAGTATGGGTTCAGTAAACATATATTATATATATGAAATAATAATTATAATTTAATGATAATATATATATACATATATTTCATTTAATTTCTTTATTTTAATATGATAAGAAAACTGAAACAGTGTTCATGTTTACGTACGACCTACCATCGCCATGAATGGTGTATTCAATTTCATATTTATATCTTTTATATATTATTATAAATAATTATATAATTAATATATATGATATTTATATCATGTTTTGCATTCTATAAATAAGTAAATCATGATCTAAATAAAAGGATCAAGGATAATAATTCAAAACATATACAAAGAAACAAAGCAGTTATTAACTGAAATGTAACTTTAACATTAAATTGTTAATAAATGGGTAATATAAAGTCATAATAAAATAATATATGGTATTTAGGAATATTTTTATATGGTATATTTATAATAAAATTATACTTATTATACAGGATTTTTGAATGAGTATGAGGAAAGTCAATACTTAAGGTAAGGGTTTTCTCATCTCACTTTTATTTTTGTGAGATATATGTTATATTCACCACTTATTCTTATTGTGTGGTGTATATACTGACCTAAGACATGTTATATCATGAATTTCATTTATTTTATGATATTAAAAAGTTTTAATTTATTTTATTTTTTCATGGGTATCATGATTTAAAAGTTACTCATGTAGTAAGGGGATTTCTAGTCTCACTTTTATTTTTGTGAGACTTATGCCATATTCACAACTCATTTCTTTTGTGTGCTGTATATACTACCCATGAATGTATTATATGATTAAAATCATTAAATTTATGGGTATTTTCATTTTAATTTTATTATCTCACTTTCATGGGGTTTATGGTTCAGAATTTACTAAATTGGTAAAGTAATTTTGTCTCAATTTTCCTTCTTCGAGACACATGTCATGATATGAATCTATATTCTTATACAAGGTGTATATACTATCCTTGTAACACCCCTCCCCTACCACATTGTCTTGAGAATGTGGTGAGGGTAACTTGGCCTTAAGCGACGTTCCCAAGGCGCCAAAGTCTGGAAATAAATGCCTAGGGATCCAAGAACAAATGGGGAATAATTTTCCCTAAAGACAAAATCAACCAACAAACCACTATATGATGCATGTCAACAAAATCCAACCATTAATTTCCAAAAGACAACCAAGTTGTTTCATAAAACAACCCAAAGCCAATACAACCAAACATGTCCACACAACATCAGAGTACACTGTGGAAACTAACAACCAACACCACAAGCCAAGACACCACCCCAGCTCCACACCAAGCTCCAAGCTCTAAGATCCAACAAGGAATCACAAAGCTCCACCAAAGGATGATGATGCCTTACATTTTCCCACGTCACGATACACGACATCTGCAAAGACACCAACGTGCCAAAGCATGGGGTGAGTACTAAAACTCAGTAGGATTTCCCCAAATGACTTCCCTACACATGCCACTAGGATAAAACCATTGGCACATTTATATAAAACAGTTTATATGAAATAATCACAAGTGAAACCATTACCATAAGCCAAGCATTCTCTTACCAAGCCATCACACCCAACCCAAGCAACCAAAGGAAAGAAAACCACGCATACCACAAACCATTTAATCATTTATACGTTAGCACAACAACTTCCATCTTGAAAAGCAATGCACAACAAACAACCAAAACGGTGGGACTTCCGCCCAACCCGTTCACCCATTCACACCAAAACAATCAAAATGGTGGGACTTCCACCCAACTCGTTCACCCATTCACGAGTAGAAGCACTTCCGACCACTATCCATCACCCGTTTATAGTGGGACTTCCCACCCACTTCAACACAACATTTCAATACCACATTTCAACCAAGAATAAAACCCATCAAGGTCACAACAACATGAAATTAACCAATTTCCATTGCATAACAATCCACTTCAATAAATCACCCATTTATTGAAAAAAAATTTCCATGCCAAACCCTATTTCAATAAAACAACCTTTTTTATTGAAAACCATTTCCATCAATCATTTTCACAAATCAACCATAGCATACCATTTTAAAATCTCTATTTTAAAGTCCACAACAAAATCATTTCACCACAAAACCCTTTTTTCCCCAAAAATCCCCAAAACATCACCCAAGGGATTTTCCACCAATTTCGTACATCAAAACACAATTAATTTCAAGCACAAAAAATTAATTGTAACAAGGAACCACTAGTTCTAACCAAGTGGAGTCGAGAGAGAAGCCACCTACCTTTAGGGTTCCCGAGAAAACGACCCACAAGCCACCGCACCACAAAACCAGCGAACGCACCACCGAAACCTCTCTAGATCCCTTTCCCTAACATTCACAAGCCTTAATATTAACATACAAGGAAACCCAGACCCTATATCTACACAAAACAAGTGTATATATAGAAAACCAAGAAAGATAGGGATGTAGATCTAGAGGAAAACACAAGAGAAACAAGAGGAGAGACTTACCCGAGAGAAATCACCTTGAATCCACCTTGAAACCCCTTAGAATCACTTCCAAAACGTGTGGTAGAGCCCCTCCAACCCTTGAGAACCGAAAATACTGAGTGAGGCTAGAGTGGGAGGAAGAGAGGAGTGAAATGAGGCAATCCCGAGTGAGCCCATATTTAAAAACCCTATTTTTAAGTGGTCGCATGGTTTAGCCTGCACGGTTTGGAAAACCGTGCGCTAACTGTGCACACTCCACTACCTCAAGAGCCTGGGTCCGCACGGTTTACCCGCATGGTTTGGAAAACCGTGCAAAGGCTGTGTGGAGCGTACTGTCTCCCCCTGCACGGTTCCTGGAACATCCGCACAGTTTACACTAACCGTGCTCAAACCGTGCACCCCTTTAAAAGCCTTCAAACTCTTCCAAAACTGTTCCAAACTCTCCAAACCTCTTCCCAACTCATCCCATGCACTTTAAAAACATAAAAAATACATAAAAAAAGGCTACATACCTCAAACCGGGGGTGCTACATTCTCCCCACCATTGGACTTTCCATCCTCGGAAAGTAGTGAACCCGCCCTTTACCAAAAGAGCTCGGGCCACTGCTCGACCATCTCTTTCTCCCGCTCCCAAGTCTCCTCTTGAATCTGACCATGTTTCCACAAAACATGAACTAAACTGATGCTCTTACCCCTCAATACTTTCTCTTGCCTATCCACAACCCGCACTGGCACGTGCACCAATGAAGCATCTGGTTCTAGATCAACATGATCCCAATGAATCACATGGTCACGATTCGGCTGATACTTTTTCAATTGCGACACATGAAACACATTGTGCACCGCACTGAAATGTGGTGGCAAAGCCAAATGATAATCCACCTCACCAACCCTATCAAGAATCTTGAAAGGCCCAATATACCTCAGAGATAACTTTCCCTATTTCCCAAACTGACGATGTACCAACCTAGAAGAGATCCTCAAGAACACACGATCACTCACCTCGAACGACAACGGTCGTCGACGATGATCCGCATACGATTTCTGATGACTCTGAGTCATCTCCATTCTTTTCCTGATCAGCTTGATCTTTTCTGTAGTCTCCTGGACAAGACTCAGTCCAACCATGGAAGACTCACCCGTTTCCACCCAACATAGTGGAGAACGACATGGTCGTCCATACAACGCTTCAAACGGATCCATCTGTATGGATGCCTGATAACTATTATTATACGAGAACTCAACCAACGACAAATGCTCCTCCCACGAGCCACCAAAATTCATAACACAAGCCCGCAACATATCCTCCAAGGTTTGTATCGTCCTCTCAGATTGGTCATCTGTCTGAGGGTGATACTCTGTGCTCATCGTCAACTGTGTCCTAAGGGCTTGCTGTAAGTATTTCCAGAAATGAGATGTAAATCTCGGATCTCTATCGGATACGATTGAAACTAGAACACCATGCATCTTTACCACCTCCCGGATATAGATTTTGGACAGATCCTCCACCGTATGAGATTCACGAATCAGGATAAAATGGGCTGACTTCGTTAGCTGATCCACTATCACCCAAATGGAATCGTGCTTTCTGACCGTTATTGTGAGACCTATGACAAAATCTATCGCTATGTGCTCCCACTTCCAAAAAGGGATTGGTAAATACTACAACATGTCTGCTGGACTCTGATGCTCTGCCTTGACCTGCTGACAAGTCAAGCATCTCGAAACGAACTCAGCCACACCTCTTTCATACCAGCCCACCAGAACTGTGCTTTCAATGCTTTATACATTTTCTGAATTCCAGGGTGTACAGCCCACCTGGAATGATGATACGCCCTTAGAAGATCCTCCTAACAAGAAACTGGTACAACCATCCGATTCCGAAAACACACAACTGAATCTTCATTCAGTTGCCAGCCCTCAATGGTCTCCCCACCATTGAGTTTCGACCCCATGGTCACACACTCCAAATCGGATATCTATGCCTGTCTAACTAGGCCAACCAAGTCAGGAATCAACATAATCGGAAAGAAGACCACTCGATCACCCTGGTCCTCACATTCCAACCGCATATCGGCTATAACTGACATCAACTGCCACTGGTCCGATGCCTATTTCACCACTCGAGCATATGATTTTCTACTTAATGCATCTGCCACTGAATTTCCCTTACCTGGTGTGTACATTAAGTCAATATCAAACATCTGGAGATATTCCATCCATCTCCTTTGCCTCAAGTTCAAATCCCTTTGTGAGAAAATATGCTTCAAGCTCTTATGATCTGTATATACCGTGAACTTCACACCAAAGAGATAATGACGCCACACTTTCAAATCATGCACTACTGCTGCCAACTCCAAATCATGAGTTGGGTAGTTCTTATCATGCACCCTCAACTGTCGTGAGCCATACGCAACCACATGATCCCCTTGCATGAGAACGCACCCCAACCCTGATCCCGATGCATCACAATACACCACGTACCCTCTTCCTAGTTCTGGAAAAACCAAGATTGGTGATGATGTAAGGCGACCCTTTAGCTCTTCAAAACACTGCTGACACTGTTCATTCCACTGGAATGGAACATTATTTCTTGTCAAAGTTGTCATCGGCGAGGATAATCGTGAAAAATCATGAACAAAATTCCAATAATACCTAGCTAGACCAAGGAAACTCTGTATCTCAAAAACATTCTTTGGCGGTTGCCATGAGATAACAGCCTCTATCTTTTCCGGATCCACTGAAATGCCCCTTTCAGAAATCACATGGCCAAGAAAATGGACTTCCTGTATCCAAAAGTCACACTTTGAAAATTTGGCATACAACCGATGATCTTGAAAGATCCCTAGCACTATCTCCAAGTGCTTCTCATGCTCCTCCCTTGTCTTTGAATACACCAGAATATCATCGACAAACACCAACACAAATGAATCTAGATATCTCTGAAATATTTGATTCATCAATGACATAAACATCATTGTTGCATTCGTTAGACCAAAGGTCATAACCACATATTCATAATGTTCATATCTACTTCTGAAAGATGTTTTAGGAATATCCTCCTTCCTCACCCAAAATTAATGATATCCCAACCTGAGGTCGATCTTGGAGAACCACTGAACTCCCCTCAACTATTTGAACAAATAATCAATTCGTGGAAGTGGATATCTATTCTTTATCATTACTTGGTTAAGTATACTATAATCAACACATAGCCTCAAGGTTCCATCCACCTTTTTCACAAACAACGCCAGCGCCGCCCATGGAGATGTGCTAGGCTGGATAAACCCTTTGTTTTTTAACTCTTCCAACTAGATTTTCAATTCCTGCAATTCAGATGGTGCCATCCGGTAAGACGGAAGTGAGATAGGACTGGACCCCAGAAGGAGATCAATCGTAAACTCCACTTCTCTTACGGGAGTTAACCCAGAGAATTCTTTAGGAAAAACATCCATGAACTGATCCACCACTACCGGAAGAACAGTCTGCTCAACACCCTCTGTCGATTCCAGTGACAACACCGCCAACTGATACGATAACGTACCCACTGATGGTGCCAACAAACCCGTTTCACCCTTTCTTTTATGCCTTTCTCCTCTAAAGAGATGTCTAACACCATCGTGTGTCGTAAAATCCAATGTTCGCGCATCACAATCGATGTGTTCCTTGAATACCACTAGCCAATCCATTCCCAGGATTACATCATACCCATCCATCTCAAGCACTGAGAAGTTCCACACTATCTCAACCTCGCCCACAGCGACACAACATTCTCTACACAAGAAGGCTTGACAATCTTTTCGACCCATAGGAGTTTGAAGTTTCAAAATGGAAGGCATCATTTCTACCCTTAAACCCAGCAAATCAACCACATGTGCAGCAATAAAAGAGTGTGAATCACCCATCAGTGGGCTAACTGTGCGCACTCCACTGCCTCTAGATTGATTACATGTGATGGGTTAGGTATGTACTTCCTCAAGAGTGATACATGAAATACATCATGTACTTGAGATAGGTTCGGTGGGAGTTCTATTCAATAGGACACTGCTCCAATGTGATCAAGGATCTTAAAAAGTGTGATATACCTTAGAATAAGATTTCCCTTCTTCCCAAATCTCATAACTCTCTTCCATGGTGATATGTAGAGTAATACCATGTCTCTGATGTCAAACTCTAGGTATTGTCAATGATTATCAGCATAGATCTTTTGTCAACTATGAGCAGCTTTAATGTGCTGTCAGATGGTCTTAACCTTCTCTACCATTTCTTCGGCCATTTCTAGACCTAGGAGTTTTTTCTCCCCAACTTTATCCCAACATATCGGTGTTCTACACCTATTCTCATATAGGGCTTCATAAGGAACCATTTGTATTCTTGATTGGAAAGTATTATTATAAGATAACTCAACCAAAGGAAGATGTTGATCCCATCCTCCTTTGAAGTCTATTGAGCATGATCTCAACATGTCCTCAAGTGTTTGGATAGTACACTCAGATTGGACATAAATTTGAGGATGATAAGTTGTACTGAAGTTCATCTCAGTATTCAGAGAATGTTGAAGACTCTTCCAAAAATTAGAGGTGAATCTTGGATCTCGATCAAATACAATAGATAGTGGTACTCCATGCAGCCTTACCACTTCTCTGATATATATCTGTACCAGTTAATCCAATTATAAATCCTCTCAAATTTCAATGAAGTGTGCAGTCTTTGTAAGACGATCCATAACAACCAAGATAGCATTGTTTCCTTTGGATATCTTTGAAAGTCTGGTGATAAAGTCTATGGTGATGTTCTCCTATTTCCATGATGGTATGGGTAATGGTTTCATCACCCCCTTATAATTATGCCTCTCAGCCTTCACTTGTTGACATACTAGGCACTTTGATGTATATTTAGCGATATAATTCTTCATGTTATCCCACCAATAATTCTATCAGAGATCTCGATACATCTTTGTGTTCCCTGGGTGAATAGAGAAATTATAACTATGTGCATCATCCAAAAGTGTATTCTTTAACTCAGTATTTTATGGAACACATAGTCTTGTACCAAATATCACAATTCCTTCTTCATTAACATTTCACTCAGAGGATTTCCCTTTTCTGATAGTTTCCACTTTCTTCTGAATTCCCACATCATCCTTTTAAGCATCCTTTAACCTTTCCAAAAGATACAGTTGGAAAATAATTTGTGAAAGGATTGATGTCATTCCCTTATTTATGATTCTCATGTCTATATTCATAAAATATAAGAAGATTGGATCTTTTTCAATTCTCACCAATGATAGAATCATTGGATCCTTTCTCCTTAGAGCATCTGCCACCTTGTTCTCTTTCCCAGGGTGGTAATGGATTGAGCAGTCATAATATTTGATCAGATCTAACCATCTTCATTGGAACATGTTCAACTATTTCTATGTGAATATATACTTGAGGCTTTTGTGGTCTGTATATATTTCACACTTCTCCCCAAATAGGTAATGTCAAAGTGAAGATTACTAAAGCCAACTCCAGATCATGTGTTGGATAGTTTTGATCATGAAATTTCAATTGACTTGAAGTATAGGCAATGACTTTTTCATTTTACATCAACACACAACCTAGGCCCTTCTTCAAAGCATCACTAAATACCACAAAAAGTTCTCCACTTGTGGGTAATGTGAGCACGGGCGTAGTGATAAGCCTCTTTTTTAACTCCTTGAAGCTCTCTTCTCATTCATCACTCTAAGAAAACTTGACTCCATTCTGAGTTAGCTTGGTAATAGGGTTTGAAAATCGTGATAAATTTCTCACAAATTGGTGATAATATCCAGCTAACCCCAGGAAGCTATGGATATCCATTACCGATGTTGTCCTCATCCATCCCTCAATTGTATCAATCTTGGAGGGATCCACAGATATATCATTGCTTATGATTATATGACCCAAGAATGAGACCTCCTTCAACCATAACTCACACTTGATGTACTTTTCATATAGCTTATCCTTTTGCAATGTCTCCAATACAGTGCTTAGATGCTCCTCATGATCCTACTTGGTTTTGGAGTATATTAGAATATCGTCTATAAAGACTACCACAAATTTGTCAAGGTAATATCTAAAGACTTTATTCATCAAGTACATGAATATTTTTGTAGAATTAGTGAGTCTGAAAGGCATTAATATGAATTCATAGTGTCGGTATCTTGTACAAAAAAAATCTTGGGGGTATCCTCCTTCCTCACCCTCACTTGATAATATCCTGACCGCAGATCCACCTTGGAGAAGTATTGTGCTCCACATAGCTGATCTAATGATTCATCAATTAGGGGAAGAGGATACTTGTTCTTTATTGTGATTTTTTTTAGCTCAAGATAATCAATGAAAAGGTGCATTGACCCATCCTTCTTCTTGACGAAGAGGACTAGTGCACCCCTTAGTGAAGCACTTGGGTGTATAAACTCTATCCATATTCTCTTGTAGTTGTTTCTTCAGATCCTCAAGATCCACAAAAACCATTATATATGGAGTCTTGGATATTGGCAATGCCCCAGGTATAAGATCAATTGATAATTCAACATCTCTTCTAGGATGAAGACTAGGCGATTCCTCAGGAAAAACTTCAGCGAATTCCCTCACAATAGGCATGTCTTTAAGGATGGTTGCTTCCTTAGACTCAATCATCTAATAAAGATACATGTGATCATAGTTAAGTAATATCCATGCTTGAGATTATGGTACTAAAGAAGATTCATCCTCCTCCTTGCACTTGTACAGAATCAGGGGTCGATTATCTATATAGAGAGTGATTTCCCTCTCATAGAAATATATGTTGGCGCTATATAGAGAAAGCCAATTCATGCCAAGAATTGCATCAAATTCCACCAGAGGGAGTATGAAGAGGTTCTCCATAAATTTCAATCCACAAATTATGATAGGGGGGGATTTATATTCATGTGATGCAATAATTGTCCCATTTTCCATTCTCACCAACATCTTTACTTCTATGATTTATGGTGGTGTTGGGATTGTTCTACTAAACTTTTGGGATATAAAAGAATGATTAGAACCAGAATCAAAAAGTATGTTCTCTATTCTTGAATGAATAACTAGCGTACCTATCACCACTTCATTTTAGGGGTTCACTTCGGCGGTAGTGATGGAAAAAGCTCTCCCTTGTTACCTTGGAGGTTTTTGGTTGCCTCCGAAAAACCTTGGCTTAGGGAACTGGTTTTCAAAGTACCCTAGTTATTTGTAGTTGAAGAAATAAAAAATGCGTTGAGGGTCAAATGGAGCATTCCTCTCCTCTGTCATAACTGTGGGTTTTTCTTGTCGGTAGTTAATGTCTAGGTGCCTTTCTCTTCCACACCTAAAGAATTTCCTCATCCCCTTTAGGAAATTTCTGAGGTTCTTCTTTTCACACCTTTGGAAAGTGGGGTACTGTATTTTCTTAGCACTATTCGATTTATCCATTAGACTACTATAATTGAAATCCTACTTACACTTCTTATCCCCATGATACCTTTGAGATTTTCATATCTCTATTTTGACTTTGAGGGCACATCGGATAATTTCCTCATAGCTCTTGAAATCATGGATCACTAGGGATTTCTGTAGGCTGGGTTTTAGCCCACCAAAGAAGCATTCAACCTTGAATTTGGGGGTAATGACAAAGCCAGAGGCATATCGTGCAAGCCTTGTGAAGTTTTCCTTGTACACTCTGATGGATTCATCAACTTTTTTCTTGATGGAAAATAATTCTCTTTATATCTTAAGTTTGAGGGTGTGAGAAAAATATTTGTCGAAAAACATTTTCCAGAAATCCTTACATTCCAATGCCTCGATCTCATCCTTAGGATTAATATTTTTTATCAATGTATACCATTGATCAACTTCACCCTCCATACGATAAGCATACAGAAGTAACTTATCTTGTTCAGAACATTGAAGGATGTAGAAGATCTTCTCAACGGAGTTGATCCATTGTTCGGTGATTGAGGGATCGGATGATCCATTAAAATTAGGAGGCCTTTGTCTCATAAAGATCTTTATTGTGACTAGTTCTTTCTCGGGGGGTTCAATGTTCCTCTTGACCCATGTTTCTATTCAAAACTTGAGTTAACTGAGAGAGTATCATGAAAAAGTTCTCGATTCCATCTCTCATCAGATTGGGAATCTCATTAGAACAATCGTCACATTGATCTTCACATCGGTTGTTATCCCGAGTCCTCCTATTGCCGATCATTGGCTGGAATAAAAGAAAAGTTAGCGGTAACACATAAAGGGAAATCCAAAGACAAAAATGGATGACTTATAAATTACTTTTATTTCCTTAACTTATGAATTTATAGGTTTTAATCTATGTTATCCATGATCTACTTCCCAATATATATTCTTAGGGGCATTTTTTTATTCCCTTAATAATGGTTCATACTAAGATTATGAATTTACTGAATCATATCCCCCAGGATTTTCATAACCAAGAGTGTATCAAAGCCCGTTTTCATGCACCATATCTCATTCGAGTCTAGCTCAAAGTGGTGTTTTCAGGTTTTACTCCTAGATACATATGTGTCGGAGCCATCTATACTTGCTCGTATCTAGATAGGGATGTATTTTCTGAATAAAACACTTACTAAATACTCACCAAAATTTAGGTATGTTTTTATTATACTTAGTCTTATCCATATGGATTTCACTAGGGTTTTATAATCCTAATCCCAAAAATAACTAAACATATCCTCTGATACCAACTAAAACAACCTTTCTCTTTATTTCACAATTAAAAATAATTTATTACATAAAATATTCATTTTATACAAGATAATATTGATAGGTATAGTGTATTTGGGGCTTAGTAACATTACATAACAACTTAGAACATAAAACACAACATCTTTATTGAAAACTTCTTTTACATGACCACAACATTCCTTCATACTTAGCATTGCATGGGATAACCTGAGGACATGCATAAGAAAAGAGTGAGCTATAAATCCCAGTAAGGTAGTAAAAAAGTCATAACATGAAGAATATAGTACATGTTAAGAAATAGGCATATTAATGTAGCACAATATAAACATGAACATAAAAGCATGATATAACATGATTATCATAACATGGAAATGTGGCAACAACATTTAACATGATATTAGAATGATACAAGAATCATTGCACATGGATATATGTCCCAACATATGTAATTGAATTTAGATTCATAATACAAAAGAATTTATTGAATGTAAATGAGAAGAGAGAAATTCCTTATAGAATTTTGGCATGGTAACAGGTGTACATGGGAGGAATTAATGAGAGAGAAAGGGGTCTCTCATCATTAAAAAATAATGAGGTAAGTATAGGTGAGGTGTGAAATCATACCCCAACATTTTTAATTGAAAATACAAAGGTATATAAACATAAATAAACTTAGACAAAAATGAGAAAGGAAGAAATCCCTTACTTGAAAGTGTGATCCCAAAGGCTTGAGAATGGATTGAGAGAGGCTTCTTGAGAGCTTGGGGTGCCTTGAGAGGATTCTAGAGAGAGAAGGTCAGAGTTTGGTCAAGCTCAAAATGTTTTTAGTGAAGAGGAAGTGGGAGCTTGTGTGGAATTATATAGGAAAAGAGAGGGAATTCTTTATTATTTAGGTTTTGGACACCATATTAAACTAATCAAAACCACAAATAAACCCATGGTTTTTGCCCATGGTTTTTTCCAAAGGGGAGTGGAAACATTATTTTATAAGGCCAATGGAAGAAATTATTAAAATATTAGTCTTTCTTATGTGGATTTGAGTCACATTCTCAAGGAAATAATTTTAAAATGTTAAAATGTTTTATAAGTCTTGGAGGGTCCACTAAGGCACCATATGTAACGCCCCAACCCCAGTTACCCAGAGTCGATGCATTATTGTGTAACATTGTCATGATCACAAAAGATCAAGTCTTGAAAGACTGATTAGTTTAGTAGCCTTGGAAACACTAGATACATTCATAAGTCTTACATTACATCATAAATTAAAACAAAACTACAACAACATCTTGTCTTCATATCCCCTCATACTATCCCTGTAGGTCATTCATAAAATACTTCTTCACATCCTGGAAAAATTAAAACATTGAAAGGGGTTAGCTCAGATGCTCAGTAAGGATAACAATATAGCGGAAGATTTCATAAATAAACATAAACATTTAAGCCAATGTATAACTAAAACAAAAGCCTTTTAAACTTGAACTTCAGCATAATATGGAAAAAGTAAAATGAAATAATGTCATTTACTTATTCACATGGATATTCTACTGGTCGAATAATCACATGAAATATCAATAACCACTTTCATAATGATGGAATGCATAATGTCAGACTATCATAACCATGTAGCCAAGGCCTCGTGCCAAGACTACAAATAAGATTTTTTCAAGGCCTCATGACAAGACACTAGTTTGTCTCATGAGACCTACCAATGCATCGAGGAGCTATAGAGGGATCCACCCCTCACTTACTAAGTCCAATTCATTCCTTATATGAAAAGTTTTAAACATATCATAAACTATAACATAATTGTATCACATAAAACATGCATAAAGGAAACATAACATTTCCACATTTCAATCACAATATATCAATACAACACATTGATATAATAAAACCATTTTCAATGCCAAAATAAAAGAAAATTAAAACTTGGTATTTATTTTTCATTTAAAAAAATGTTATGGCTTGTAGAGGAAGCCGAAACTCAAATAATGGTCACGGCAGTGGAGAAGTCGTTGTCGCCGCATGCGTACGACAAAAAACATTCCTTTTTTTCATTTAGTAAAACGCTTCATATAAAAATATTATTTTTCATAAACGTAAAAGTCAAATGGGTTTATACATCTTATAAAAGAAAGTTATGTATAAAACAAAATATGCCTCAATGAAAGGATATTGAGACGAAGTCCCTTACCTCGTATCCGAATTGACTCGATCGTTCTTTAACCTCCTAAATAATAAACTAGAGTTAATTTCTACTTGCTTAAGAACCATTTTAAAGTTCATTATTTCTTTTATATCACTTATTACCATGTTATGAATATTATTTAATTATTTAAGTTAATAACGGTCGTTTTGTCGATCTTTGGTACTTGAGTTAAAAATAAACTTCTTATAATTACAAGTTGTTCATGTGGTAAAATATCCATCATATCCATAATTATATTCATTATTTATATATAATATATATCATAAATATCTAGTATATACATGAATTTATAATATTACATAACATTTAGAGGTAAGAAATGAAATGCACCGTTCATGGAGACGGTAAGTCGTACGTACGCATGAACGCTACTTTCATTTCTATTTCATATTTAATGGAATGAAATAGTAATTATATAAAGGTATATTATAATTACAGTATAATATCATATATAATATCATTTACTCCATCCTTTATACATCCCACATATGGCATTAATGATTCAAATCACTTTGAGGGGGCGATAGTCCGCACTTCCTAAAATGAAATTATCGTGTTTACCCATAATGGAAATCATAAAGGTATGCCATAAATGAGAAATAAATAAGAATAAGGAAAACATAAAAATAATATATATATCATATATAAATATAGTGACATCTTAATGGCCACCATGAGAGGTGTTAAAAGAATATTGAACAATCATCGTTTCGTGAGGCAGTAATTCGCAACCCACAGAAACAGTATGTTCTTTAACCATTAGACGAAGGTGTGTGTAAGTGTAAATAAAATCCTTATCATAAAAACATCCTAGTATATTTAAGATACTGGTTTTGTTACAAAATAAATGAATAAAAAGAGTTTAAGGGGTTGGAGAATCAAAATAAAATAAAAGAACACAAGTGAATACATTACCTTTAAATCGGGTAACTCTTTTTGATTTGATCCAAAGGCTTCCTTGGGAAGACTTATGCCCAAAGTGAGGCTTCTAAAAGTAAGATAGGGAAGTTTAGAGAGTATTTGGGCAGATTTTGGCCGAGCAAAATGGATTGAAGGTGTGAATAAGGTGGTAGAGGTGGGGGCCTTTTATAAGAGGAGAGGAGGGGCACTCTTGGAAAGTCAAGAAATGTTACTTTATTATATAATGAGTTTAGGATTTTAAAGGTCCCAAAATTATATATTTATAGGATAAGGTGATAAGGGTTCTAAATATACTCATACAATAGATTTTTAACAAGTGTAAGTATTAGATTTTACATTATATTTTCATTTTATTTAAATCGTTAATTAGTGAGGTAATCGTTGCATCATCATGGTGTCATAAAAAAATTAATTTATTTAATGTCTAAAAATTATAAAAAAAAAATATAATTATGTAGGAAATATTTCTATATTTTCAATGAATATTTATAGTCAAAAATATGACTTGTATAACCCCTTCTAAAAATTGTTTTAGTAAAACAATACATGTTTGTGACATTTTTATTTTTACTTTAAATAAAAGGTATTAATGTCATTATTTTACACAAGTGGCTCCATGGGGTCCCAAATATCGTCCCATGGTTTTTCTTGGTCGTCCATGACTCATCCAATAAGAGTAGTACATGTGTAAATATATTTTTATATTCTTATAATATCATTTTTACCTTAAATTACCATAATTACCTCTAATCGCGATTAATAGAACTTAAACGTTACTATTCACCAAAAATTATTTTAATCCCATTGAACCACATTTTAATTACTAATGACAATGATGTATGTCATATTTTTGAAATTCAATTTAAAAAAGTGGTAAAGTTTCATTTAAACAAAAAATTAGTTTTTTAACTACCACTTAGTGGTTTCACTATTCATCAAAAATTGAAGTTTTTCAGAAAAATACCAAAAATTCACCCTAAGCTATATTTGATATTCCTAATTCAAAAATGATGTCTATTTTAAAAAATTCAAAACATATAATTTGAATTAATTAATTTAATAATTAATTCCCGTTGTCACAACAAATAGCGTGTTTTTAAGAAATAATATATATCAAAAGATTGACAATTGTTTAGGTCCAATTTCAAAGTGAAATTAATTATAATGAACACATTTGGATAAAATGGTAAAAATATATTCTAATTATACTTTAAAACCACTCAATATTATAATTTATCACTATAAATAATTTTGATTAAAAAAGTTGTTTTTAAGTATTTTTTTTCTATTCATAGAAAATTGGAAGTTCTCTAAAAATTACAAAAAATTCAACTTAGGATAATTTCAATATTCCGAATACAAAAATGAAGTCCATTTTGAAATATAAAATTTATATAATTTCAAAAAGTGGGTATTACTATTCATAACAGCTACTTTGATTGGTCGCGGTGTGTTAGAACTCGAGGTTGCGTATAACACACACTGCTCTATTATTCAAAGAGAAGCGTACCATGGATGCTTGGGGTGTTACATTCTCCACTCCTTAAATAAATTGTGTCCTTGCAATTTGAAATTTTTCTTTGAAAATAAAAGGTTGAAAATAGAAAATACCTTTTTGGAAAGCCCACATCGGAAATAGGGTTAATAAAAATATAACTTTAAAAGAAAGAAAGAGAGGTACATAGGTCACTCGAGATAGCCCATACTAGGATTCTATGAAAACATGGATATGGAGGAGAAACAAACCATCAAGGTCTGATGGAGAGTTGTAGAAAACAGGATTAGGATAAAGTTAACTACAAGAAAATCACAAACTTGTGATTGGTTAAACGGTCTTTGATTCCCTAGTAGGAAATGTTAACTGACAACGTTTTTTGTCTTAAGTTACCTTTCATAAAGTTGAAGAATTTATTTATGAGATTTATTAAGAACGTAAGGAAATATACTTACTTTTCATGTAAACATTCATTCCTTACTAAATTTTTACCACAAACCCATCTTTCACTCCAAAAGTTAATAGAAATCAAAAAAATTCTATTTATCCTAACCGTATAGGGTTCCAAAAATAAATTTATAATTCCTCTATCAGAACTAAAAAAACTACATTATGCACTCCAGGGACTTCACGTAGTCCAGTGGTAGGTGATAAATCCCAATCGCACTATGGTTGTGGGTTCGATTCCCACAGCTTTGTCCGATGCGACGGGTTGTCACACGGTCTGCGTGTTGTCCTTTTCCTAAAACTATAGTATTATAATATTCCAAAAATAATCTTCAGAAATGTTTTAACCTTAAACAATACTATCCAAAGTTCAAATTAATCCATTCCAACCTTTATAGTTATCCAAAATACCTATGTCTAGACTTTCTCTAAAAGGTCTCTAAATTCCAAAATCAATTCATCAAATTCCCCAAACAAAGTAAAGTTTCTCTTATTGTCATATACTAAAAATATGATTACCTTCATCATATTAAAACCATGATTAAAACAACAAGTACTGTAGTAAAATCCTTATATATATCACATTATTCTTATAACCAGAATATAATCCTTGAGTCCAAAAGCACCAATACATTAATTATTCCACTTCAACTGTAGTAACAGCATAAGATTGACCTTGATCCCTTGGCCTTTTCTGAGGTAAGTTTCCCTAACTCTTAGGAAATTCATTTGCATAATGCCTCATTTCCCTACAATTGTAGCATTCAACATTGATAGCCTCTTTCTTTCCCTTGCAATCACGAGGCTGGTGACCTTTTTCTCCACATTTATAACAAACTCCCATTCCTTTTAGGAAAGTACCGGAGTGATTCTTCCCACAATTATCGCATAATGGAAAATCCTTATTTCCTTTTTTACCTTTATCTGTCTCTTGTTCCACCATTATCTTCTTCTCTTGCTTTACTTTATTGTCATAAGATTTAGAGAATTCATTTTCTGTCTTGATAGAACACGAGACTATATCTTCGTATGTTGAGAAAGATTGTGATACTAAATCTCGATGGATAAATGGTTTTAACCCATCAAAGAAACGATCAATATTACTTCTTGGGTTACATATATAATTTGCAGCATGCCTCGCTAACCTTGTAAGTTAGACTCATACTTTACGACATTCTCATCCTCATTTTTCCACAGACTCAGAAATTGCCTTTCCATATCTGCTCGATGGTCACGAGGAAAGTATTTTTCTAAGAAAATCTCTTTGAACTCCCTCCATTCCATATTTGATACTTCATCATCTTCCTTTGTGTTTTGAATCAATGACCACCATTGATCAGCATCTCTAGTGAGGCGGTAAACTGCCATGATAACCTTTTCCCTTTCACTACTCCCCAAGGCATGGAATATTTTCTATAAGGAATTTATCCATTGCTCAGCTACTAAGGGATTCATACTCCCATTGAATATTTTTGTTTGTTGCCTCATGAAGCAGTCTAACGTTGATCCTCCACGTTGTGGATCAGATTGCTCCATATGAATAAGGTTATTATTCATAACCTGGGTGAGTTGTCCCAGAATGGTGATAAGATGATCAGCACCAGTTGTATCATCAGCTCCATTATAATTATCTTGATCAGGAGGGCAATCCCTACATGGAGTGTGTGCATTGATATGGTTTACATTCCTTCCACTAGGTGCCATTTCTAAACAATGTCATAAACTACATTAGTTCATGAATCAAAATACATAATTCCATACTTGTAAAATACTTAACATAAATTGAACAGTTTGTGGATATAATCCATAATCATAAAAATGTTTTCTTTGAGGAATTATATACTCATAAACCCTTAATAATGGTTTGTAAAGAAAATGAGAATTATCCTAAGCATATCCCCCGGGAGTGTCGTAACCAAGAGTGCAGCAAGGCCCATTTTCATACACCAGTTCCCATTCGAGTCTAGATCAAAGCAGTGTTTTCAAGTTTTACCCCTAGGTACATCTATGCCAGAGCTACCTCAACCTGCTCGTATCCATACAGGGATGTATTGCTCAGAAAACTCACAAAATCTCTATAATACCAAAATTCTAGGAAGTTCTTCTATACTAATCCTCAAAGTATATCTTAGGGTTATGTTCTCTAATCAGAGTTTATCTAAATCTAGCTTCAAAGGTTAGTACTAAACTGCCTCTGATACCAACTGTAACGCTCCGACCCCAGTTACCCAGAGTCGGTGCATTATTGCATAACATTGGCATGATCACAAAAGATCAAGTCTCGAAATACCGATTAGTTTAGTAGCCTTGGAAACACTAGATACATTCATAAGTCTTACATTACATCATAAATTAAAACAAAACTATAACAACATCTTGTCTTCATATCCCCTCATACTATCCCTATAGGTCATTCATAAAATACTTCTTCACATTCTTGAAAAATTAAAACATTGAATGGGGTGAGCTCAGATGCTCAGTAAGGATAAAAATATAGCGGAAGATTTCATAAATAAACATAAACATTTAAGGCAATGTATAACTAAAACAAAAGCCTTTTAAACTTGAACTTCAGCATAATATGGCAAAAGTAAAATGAAATAATGTCATTTACTTATTCACATGCATATTCTATAGGTTGAATAATCACATGCAATATCAATAACCACTTTCATAATGATGGAATGCATAATGCCAGACTATCATAACCACGTATCCAAGGCCTCGTGCCAAGACTACAAATAAGATTTTGTCAAGGCCTCGTTCCAAGACACTAGTTTGTCTCATGAGACCTACCGATGCATCGAGGATCTATAGTGGGCTCCACCCATCACTTACTAAGTCCAATGCATTCCTTATAAGAAAAGGTTTAAACATATCATAAACCATAACATAATTGTATCACATAAAACATGCATAAAGGAGACATAACATTTCCACATTTCAATCACAAGATATCAATACAACACATTGATATAATAAAACCATTTTCAATGCCAAAATAAAAGAAAAGTAAAACTTGGTATTTATTTTTCATTTAAAAAAATTTTATAGCTTGTAGAGGAAGCCAAAATTTAAATAATGGTCACGACGGTGGAGAAGTCGTTGTCGCCACATACGTACGACAAAAAAACATTCCTTTTTGTCATTTAGTAAATCACTTCGTATAAAAATATTACTTTTTCATAAACGTAAAAGTAAAAGGGGTTTATACTCCAAATAAAAGAAAGTTGTGTATAAAACAAAATATGCCTCAATGAAAGGAGATTGAGACGAAGTCCCTTACCTCGTGTCCGACTTGACTCGATCGTTCTTTAACCTCATGAATAATAAACTAGAGTTAATTTATACTTGCTTAAGAAACTTTTTCAAGTTCATTATTTCTTTTATATCACTTATTACCATGTTATGAACATTATGTAATTATTTATGTTAATAACAGTTGTTTTGTCGATCTTTGGTACTTGAGTTAAAACTAAACTTCTTATAATTACAAGTTGTTCATGTGGTAAAATATCCATTATATCCAGAATTATATTCATGATATAGATATCATATATATAATATATATCCAGTATATACATGCATTTATAATATTACATAACATTTATAGGTAAGAAATGAAATGCACTGTTCATGGAGACGGTAAGTCGTACGTATGCATAAACGCTACTTTCATTTCTATTTCGTATTTAATGGAATGAAATAATAATTATATAAAGTTATATTATAATTAAATTATAATATCATATATAATATCATTTACTCTGTCCTTTATACGTCCCACATATTTCATTAACGATTCAAATCACTTTGAGGGGGCGGTAGTCCGCACTTCCTAAAATGAAATTATCACGTTTACCCATAATGGAAATCATAAAGGTATTCCATAAATGAGAAATACATAAGAATAAGGAAAAAATAAACATAATATATATCATATATAAATATAGTGACATCTTAATGTCCACCATGAGAGGTGTTAAAAGAATATTGAATAATCATCGTTTTGTGAGGCAGTAATTCGTCACCCACAGAAACAGTATGTTCTTTAACCATTAGACGAAGGTGTGTGTAAGTGTAAATCAAATACTTCTCATAAAAAAATCATAGTATATTGAAGATACTGGTGTTGATACAAAATAAATGAATAAAAAGAGTTTAAGGGGTTCGAGAAGCAAAATAAAACAAAAGAACACAAGTGAAGACATTACCTTTAAATTGGGTAACTCTTTTTGATTTGAGACAAAGGCTTCCTTGGGAAGACTTATGCCCAAAGTGAGGCTTCTAGGAGTAAGAGAGGGAATTTGAGAGAGTATTTGGTCAGATTTTGGCCAAGCCAAATGGATTGAAGGTGTGAATATGGTGGTAGAGGTGGGGGCCTTTTATAAGAGGAGAGGAGGGGAACTCTTGGAAAGTCAAGAAATGTTACTTTATTATATAATGATTTTAGGATTTTAAATGTCCAAAAATTATATATTTATAGGATAAGGTGATAAGGGTTATAAATATACTCATCCAATAGGTTTTTAACAAGTGTAAGTCTTATATTTTACATTATCTTTTCATTTTATTTAAATCGTTAATTAGTGAGGTAATCGCTGCATCATCATGGTATCATGAAAAATTTAATTTATTTAATGTCTAAAAATTATTAAAAAAATATCATAATGTAGGAAATCCTTTTATGTTTCCAATTAATATTTATAGTCAAAAATATGTCTTGTATAACACCTTCTAAAAATTGTTTTAGTAAAACAATACATGTTTGTGACATTTTTATTTTTACTTTAAATAAAAGGTATTAATGTCATTATCTTACACAAGTGGCTCCATGGGGTCCCAAAAATTGTCCCATGGTTTTTATTGGTAGGACATGACTCATCCAATAATATTATTACATGTCTCAATATATTTTTATATTCTTATAATATCATTTTTACCTTAAATTACCCTAATTACCTCTAATTGCGATTAATAGAACTTAAACGTTACTATTCACCAAAAATTATTTTAATCTCATTGAACCAAATTTTACTTCCTAATGACAATTATGTATCTTGGATTTTTTAAATTCAATTTACAGAAGTGGTAAAGTTTCATTTAAACGAAAAATTAGTTTTTTAACTACCACTTAGTGGTTTCACTATTCATCAAAAATTGAAGTTTTTCAGAAAAATACCAAAAGTTAACCCTAAGCTATATTTGATATTCCGAATTCAAAAATGATGTCTACTTTAAAAAATTCAAAAAATATAAGTTGAATTAATTAATTTAATAATTCATTCCCGTTGTCACAATAAATAGCGTGTTTTTAAGAAATAATATATATCAAAAGATTGACAATTGTTTAGGTCCAATTTCAAAGTGAAATTAATTCTAGTGACCACCATTGGATAAAATGGTAAAAATATATTCTAATTATACTTTAAAATCACTCAATAGTATAATTTATCACTATAAATAATTTTTATTAAAAAAGTTGTTTTTAAGTATTTTTTTCTATTCATAGAAAATTGGAAGTTCTCAGAAAATTACAAAAAATTCAACTTATGATAATTTCGATATTCCGAATACAAAAATGAAGTCCATTTTGAAATATAAAATTTATATAATTTCAAAAAGTGGGTATTACTATTCATAACAGCTGCTTTGATTGGTCGCGGTGTGTTATAACTCGAGGTTGCGTACAACACACGCTACTCTATTATTCAAAGAGAAGCGTACCATGGAAACTTCGGGTGTTACACCATAAAATTAATCAAACAAATATAAAATCACATTATTTTAAAGGTAAAACATATATTGGCTGAAAATATCTTTTTTAGTATTTTATTATATTACTATTGGGTCATTATGATGTCATAAAACACATTATATATTTAAACGATATTTAATTTTTACCCAACATTTTGATTATCTCAGAAAATTATGAAAAATTCACCATTAGATAATTTTAACATCCTGATTCAAAAAATAATATTCATTTTATCTAAATAATTTTCTAAATATGTGAATTCACTTTTAAAATAAAATTTACATTTATTGAAAATTCATGGGTTTTAACAAAAAAACAGTTTCTAAACCTTAATAAAAATTACAATTGTATTCATAAAAATTATACGATCATTTATATTTAATAAAAATTAATTTAGTAATTTTATTAAAATATTATTTGATTCAAAAATCCATTAATTCATCAAAATAGATTTCTTAATTTAATTTAAATATTAACTAAAAATACTATTTGTGCTTTAAAAACTATTTACAAAGTAACAATAATGAAATGAATGTATATTATTTATACAAAAAATATATCACATAATCATAGTTCTAGGGTCTTGTTACATAACCCCTTATAACACCTGCATAAGACCTAAGGGTAAAGTGTACGGTGGTGATGGACTCTTGGGGTGGCTCGGATAATATCGCTTGGGTGGTAATATCTATCAACTTCCACTTCTCTCGTAGGTAGTTTTGTTTAAGATTAATGTGTTAAAGCTCGGCTTGGGATTGGTCAAGAGAGAAGCCCGGTGATGCTACCTCCTTTCCGAGCTTTGACAAATGGGCTTCGTACAGATAAATTCTACTGGATGAGTTCATCGCTTCCTTTGTCTGAGTAAATTGGATTTGTTAAATCCCTATATATATACTAATCATGTGATTGTTCTTCAATGGATATATTAGAAATGGTAACATTTCTTAATGGTATTTTGAAATACAAAATCATAAAACCAAAGAATTTCATATGTTATATAACCATTTTACATAATAAGACATTTAATTAGATCAAGAGGAATTTTCATTAATAAAAGTTCGGGTTGTTACAACCAGAGTACAATAGTGAAAGTACTGGAAAGTAAATAGGTCCATAATACAAGCTCACAAAAAGATTCTGGAAACAGGACCAAAAAAATGGTGATGTGTTGACTGCATCATCCCAATCTAGGAAAGTGATTGCATGAGTTCTTGAAAACCATTTGCAGAAAACCCTACCTGATCCAACCTAAGCGAAATGGTTCTTGGACTAATGTCTGAAGTTGTAGGAGCACACCTCATCTGTCTGGCCTCTCTAAGCAACGCCTAATCCTGGTCCACCTAGCACTCTATCAAAATATCAATTTTCTGCACAAGACACGACACTTACGAGCAAAGCCCATGCAAGGGTGAGTAAAATAATACTCAGTATGACACCCCAAAACCAAAAAGGAAAATACCACAAAGGAAAATACCACAAAGGAAATACCATGAAGTAAATACCACAAAGGAAATGCACAATCAGCTTTACGCAGGTGTGTGTCTACCACACATATAGAAATAACATACAAATATACTCAATCTAAGACTCACATTCTAGAGGTAATCCAAAATCAATTACTAGCCACATGATTATGCTTGAAGCACGCTCGTTCTGGGAGAACTCACTCCTTGATCCATTATATCATCAGAGACACTCACAAAGAGGTCTATCTCATTTGGGCCCTACCCAAATGAGAACATATTGGTCAAGGGATATTATGATACACCGAGAGGGGATTATACACAGATATGCTGGGGGATACCACAAATCACACCTAGTCACACTAGAGGATACCACATACCCAATATGGATCAATTCTCAATGTAGGGGATCATGCCCGGACACCCTGGGGGATACCACGGATCACACCCAAAAACTCTCAGAGATACCACATACCCTACCGATGAGGCCTGCTAGGTAGAGGATCAAAACCCTACTCAGGGAGGTTATGTGATTCCACATACTCCATTAGGGGTGATAGAGGATCACACTCCAATCCCAGGGAGGGATGCCTAACTCTATTTGGGACTCGGCCTATATAGGGAATTACAGTCTAGTGATGTGTACATAATACCATACTAAACCCTTGAGGAAAGGACTAAAAGGAATTTTATCAACCTCTACCATTCCAATATAAAAACTCACCACATCATCTCAAAAGGACCTTCTCATCATCAGGGTCCCAACTCTACAAACAGCTTGTTAAGAAGACATACCATTTGAAAGTTATGGAATTTTGAAGTTTCAAAAGGGGGTCATTGGGCCTGTGGACCGACTCATGGTTAGTCAAAAAACTGGGGAGGTTGACCACCATGGTCGACTGCCCAGACCTGCCACCCTGTGGCTGCTAGATTGATTATGGCCCAGTTCTAACCCAACTAGGGTCGCTCCACCTGGGCTCGTCCCTCTCTTCCTGGTCCCTAACCTCTCTACCTCTAGCCCAGCCCGTAATGTCTGGCCTGACCCTATCACACGTGGTCCTCTTCTCCTAGACCCATTTGGTCTATGGTCCATATCCCATGTGGTCATCGTCTTTGTTTTCTCCCATAATCTATGTTGGCTCCCATGCGGCCACCCGCCATGCCGCATGCCGTTTTTGCCTCTGATCGCTGCCTCTGGTCGCCACCGCCCCAATCACCACCACCTATTGTCATCACCTCACCTCGTTGGACCATCATTCCGGACCCACACCAGTGGTCCCTTCCACAGACCACCGAGCCACCTCTGATGTCTGGAATTCAAAGCGGTTGCAAATTCGTACTCCTCAGGTCCTGATATACACAGACCCGGCCTACGTTGTCGGTTTGCCTCCAATCTGGGGGTCCGATCATGTTCAGAGTCACCCAACAAGTTGAATTGTATCCATAGAGGTCCAATGGTGATGAATGCGAAGAAAGAGGGAGAAGGAAATCATAAGAACACCCAAGGAACAAATCTTGGCCATTGTTTGTGTAACAACCCAAACTTTCATTAATGAAAATTCCTATTGATCTAATTAAATATATTATTATGGTTATATAAAATGTGAAATTCATTGGTTTTATGTTTTTTGATTTTAAAATATCATTAATAATTTTTATCATTGCTAATATATCCATTGAATAATGATCACATGATTAGTATAAATATAGGGCTTTAACAAATCCCATTTACTCAGATAAAGGAAGCGATGGCCTCATCCAGTAGACTTGAACCATATGAAGCCCATTTTTTAGAGCTTGGAAAGGAGGTGGCATCATTGGGCTTCGCTCTTGACCAAGCCCAAGCTGAGCTTGAACATGTTAAGCATGAGTAGAAATGACTACGGGAGAAGTGGAAATTAATAGAGATTACCACCCGAACGATGTTATGCGAGTCACCCCAAGAGTCTATCACCATCACACACCTTACCCTTAGGTCTTATATAGGTGTTATAAGGGGTTATGTAACAAGAACCTAGCATTATGACTATGTACATTATTTTTTTATAAATAATGTGCATTCATTTTATTATTGTCACTTTGTAAATAGTTTTTAAAACACAAATAGTATTTTTTTTTAGTTAATATTAATCTAAGAAATCTATTTTGATGAATTAATGACTTTTTAAATAATATAATATTTTAATAAATATTATTATTATATTAATTTTTATTAAATATAAATTATCGTATAATTTTATGAATGCAATTGTAATTTTTATTAAGGTTTGAAAGCTGTTTCTGTCAAAACCCATGAATTTTCGATAAATGTCAATTTTAATTTTAAAAGTAAAAATTCACATATTTAGAATAATATTTAGATAAAATTAATATTATTTTTTTAATCAGTACATCTAAATTATCCAATGGTGAATTTTTCATAATTTTCTGAGAGTCAAATTTTTGGGTAAAAATTAAATATCGTTTAAATATATAATGTGTTTTATGACATCATAATGACCCAATAGTGATGTAATAAAATAATATAAACATTTTTTTCGGAAAATATATGTTTTAAAATTAAAATAATGTAATTTTGGGTTTGTTTTATTTATTTTAAAAAGCTTTGGTGGACCCTTCAAGGCTTATAAAACATTGTGTCTTTTTAAATTGTTTTCCTTGAGAGTGTGACTCGCCTCCACATAATCCACCCTATTATTTTAAGAATTTCAGTCATTTTCCTTGTAAAATATTTTTTTCCAATCCCCTTTGAAAAAAAACATGGGCAAAAACCATGGGCTGTTTTGTGGTTTTGAATAGTTTAATGTGAGGTATCCCAAACCTAAATAATAAATAATTCCCTCTCCTTTCTTATATAAACCCACCCAAGCTCCCACTTCCTCTTAACTCAAAGCCTTTTTATTTTGACCAACCCCTACCCTCACTTCTATATAATCCTCCCAAGATGACCCATGCTCCCAAGAATCCTCTCTCAAGCCTCTCCCAAGCCTTTGTAAGCACACTTCCAAGTAAGGGATTTCTTCCTTTCTCATTTTTGTCCAATTTTATTTAAATTGTTATGACCTTTTGTTTTCAATTAAAAATTTTGGGGTATAATTTCTCACCTCCCTCATACTACCCTCTTTATTTTTGGATTATAGGAGACCCATTTATCTCTCATTAATTCCTCCCATGTACACCTGTTACCATGCCGAAATTCCGTGAGAGATTTCTCTCTTCTCTTTTACATCCAAGTAATTCTTTTGTATTATGCATCTAAATTTCTTTATATTTGTTGGGAAATGTATCTATATGACCCCCTTACTTTATATTTCATGTAAATATGATGATACGCCCATTTATCTTTCATCAACTATTTTCATGAATCCTTATGTCATGTCGTTATGCTGCCGAAATTGCACCATGTCAAGATCATTGTGTAGTGAATACCATACCCATGTCTCTATCAAGGGTATTCACCTTTATGCACATATACATTTTGAATGGTACTTTCATGTGTTTATTCCACATTACTTAATCGTGGAATAACTTATGATGTTGATTGATTCCCTGTTATATGATCCATGTGGCACACTTATGCATGAAATGAAATGTTTAAGAAAGGGTGTTCCCTAATAACACTCCAATGCATTGGGTAAAGTATAGTATCATGATACATCATGAGTGTTGACTTGTGATAATTCAAGTGAAACAATGGTTTACTCATACTTCATGTTCAGTGAGGGTTTACTCAGGCTCCATGTGCAATGAGTCTTGGCTCATGCTAATTCCATGTTAAGTGTTGTTGCCACATTTCCATATTATGATTATAATGCTTTATCATGCCTTTATATTCATGTTTCTCTTATGCTTCATTGATATGTATATTGTCTAACATGTATTTTATCCCTCATGTTATTCCATTTTTATTCCCTTACTGGGCTTTATATCTCTCCCTTTTCTTATGCATGTCCTCAGGTTATCCCATGCAATGCTAAGTACGAGGGAATGTAGTGGTCATGTAAAGGAAGTTTTCAATAAAGATGTTTTATTTCATGTTTTAAGTTGTTATTTAATGATCTTAATTCCCAAAGACACTATAACTCTCGATATTCCATGTTTTAACAAGTGAATTTTATGTAATAAATCATGTTTAAGTATGAAATAAAGAGCAGGGTTTTCATAGTTTGTGTCAGTCTCAATTTGTTCCCATTCAAACGAAGAATAAAGAAGAATTTAAAACAATCACCCATTAATAAACCCCGCAATTATCAACCATCCCACAAAGATTGATCTATGGATCAATCTATTCATGGATTGACCTATGTTCTTCATGAAAATCAAGAATAGGGAAACCAAAAATAAACAATTTTCCTGCCTAGATTCAGATCAGTCGCTGATGAAGGACGATCGTTGTGTCGTCGTCGTTGGCGAGGTTCCTTTGAATTGGTTGCATGTTAATCATCAATCCACAATATGTCACCATTTTTTTGAGAGATTTATTTATCCATGTCTCAAAGGAATTACAGGGCTATGGTGATTACCCTGAATTCCTAACAAAGGCTTAAAAATGAAAAGTGTCATTTCTTCATACATAATTTTTTTATTTAAATTATTTAATAACAATTACATTATTTTCAAGTTTTTCCACAGAAGACCCATGCTGACTAAATTTAAGCCACACCTAGGGAAAACACCACATTACAAACTCAATGATGGTCTCATATTTTTTATCTAATCCACCATTCATGAGTTACTAGTATTTTAAAAATAAAATAATTTAATTTAATTATTTTATTTACGGTTACATCTTTGGTGACTTTTTCTAAAGATGACCCGCGCTGACCAAAGTTAGGTCACACCTAGGTTAAAGCCTCTATTCTGAGCTCAACTGTGCCCTTGTATTTCTAATCCAGACACCTATTTAATAGTTATTCCACTTTTTTATAAAAATTGTGTTCATGTGCTATTAAAATTTTAATATATTTCAAACAATAGTTCCAGACACACTGGGTCTCGGAATCGCACATCATCTCAGCACTTAGCCTCAAAATTAACCCATATAATTTCTAAAAATAATATGTGAAAAAATCCAAGATGTTACAATACATATTTTAAAGGACTTGATTCATTTTTATTGTATTGATTTTCACCACACTTAGGGACTTTTATTAGTGATTCATGTTTCTTGCAAAACAATATGAAATCATTTGGAAAAGCATGTGTTTTTTTAGAGATCATTCCCATTGAATGTAAAATTCCTTTAGCATCATATGTTCTATATGGAAGTTCATTTTCTTCTAGTAGCATATCATTCAGGAGATCAAGTAGTTGTGTAAAGCTTGTGTCACTCCATCCACTTCCATCTTTCAAATTATATAATTTCAATACAGTTTACATTGTTATGTATTTAGTACAACTGGTATATAATGGTTTCTTATCATAGCTATTTAACTTCTCAAACAACTTTGGAAAATCATTAAGGTCATCTTCAATTTCCATTGTCATTTCTTTCATGCGATCTTCATCGTCATTTACACTGGTATTTATATAAAATGATCCATAAACCATAGTATCATCCCAATCGGTGTGCACGTTTAGTTTTTTCCCATGTTTAGTGTAACATTTATAGATCTGATCTATTCCACGATAAATCAAATGTTATTCCGAATCTTTTGGACTATTTTTTCTTGAATAAAAACAACATAAACATGAACAAAGGATTTGAGAAGGGTCGTATGCATGCTCTATTACAAACTTGATGAACTATTTAACTTTGTTTTCATACTCTTTTTTCAAACGATTAGTATGTATCCATTTTCAATTCATATCAATCCTATTAGGTCTATAAAATATTAATTTTTTACAATAAATAAATAAATACACATAAGATATTCATTATAAAAAGTGAAATTTATAGATAATTATAATAAGGGAAACCCAACATTTGATTGTTTCAAATAATTTCAGTATGCTTTGAAGAAAATGGGTAATTGAATTTAAGAAAATAATTACTCCACTATGGTAGGTGTTATCCTATGAATTCATTTAAATGTGAAAGTTATTGACAATTTTCATCCTCATCAGCTCATCTCCTGAACATTTATCATTGCATTTTGTTGTTTGACACACATCTTCCATCTCTTGTAGAAATGAACCTATGTTGCTTGAAATACTCTAAGAAATAGTCATCCATGGGATGAATAATTCTTAGAGTAGTACAAGAAACATAAAAGAGATAGAGGATGAGTCCCAAGAAACAAAATGCAATAATAACTATTCGGGAGATGAAACTAACGAGGATGACAATTGTAATATATTGTGTTCTCTAAAAGGGGAAATGCCTCTCATTTGTGAGAATTACACCATCGAAACTAGTTATTAACTTGTTTCCTATTGAAGGTGAGATTTGGGGGGCATAAACATTCTTGTTTGTGCTTCAAGGGGTCTATACAAGGACATGTTATGATATATAAATCTTTATGGCCTCTATGAATTCTATATTTATAGGAGAAATCTAACTTTTAATACTTTTAATCCTCTAACTAAGACTAATCCTACCTCTATTAGAAATTTATTATATGAAAAATAATGTAATGTAAGAGGAATTTATAATTGATGAAACGCTAAAGGATTTACAAAAGAAACATCCTTTCATATTAGATATTGGTTTTTCATCTCACATGACATGTAAATTGATGTAATTAAATATTTTTGACAAGTTAAAAGGGTTCTTGTTATTTTAAAAATGGTGGATCTCTTAATATAAATTGTTTTCATTTAATAGATGTTGGAAATAAAAGGCAATGTTAAAGAATGATTTGTTTTTAGATGGATTAAAGTAAAACATGCATAGTGTTTATTATATGTGTGGTGAGGGAAATGAAGTGATTTTTAAGAATTATTAATGAGTGGGTTATCATTTCAAAGATGGATATATTTTTACAAAGTTATATAAAACTAGACAAACCATATTCTAATTTAGGTTTGGTAAAAATTTATGGTAATTGTGTTTGAAATGGGAAATTGGTTTGTGGTGGTGAAAAATTGATCATATTAGATAATGAGATATTTAAAACTGACTTAAAATGGGTGGGATGAGATGTTTTTATGATAATAATATAAAATTGATAGATATTTTTTACTAATTATAATGAGGAGATTGTTAATTATTAAAAAAATAAATTAGATATTTAAATGAAACAACCCTTGGTCTTCCCCTAGTGAGACTTCCTCTTGGATATTCTCTATTAGGTGGTTGTGTACATTTGATGCAACTAGAGATCTTCAAATGTGAGTCCTCTCTCAACTTACTCATAGGTTTTAATTAGAATATCTGGATGAGATATTGTAAGGATCAAAGGAATAGGGGGCTTCCCTTAAGTGAACTTTCCATTCTAGATTTTCATTTCATTTAGCTTGGACCATCATCTCACATAAACTTTGGCCAGGACATTCAAGCATAAAGGCGGCACATTTCACCTTAATGGAAGGTGGAATATAGAGGGTGTACATGATCCTCTCAATTTTCTCCACCCAATCCTCTATCTTTTTAGGATCATATTCCCTTGAAAAGATGGAGGCTTATAGTGAAGAAACTCTTGATCATGATCTTTTTTCTCCATAAAATGTTCAATTAAATCAAAAAAATGGATATAAAAATTCATGTCGCTCTATAAATATAGTGAATGTGCATGGTCCATGGTCCATGGCCCATCACAAATGAAAGGATAAAATAATCGGTAATTAAAATATTGTTCCCAACATCACTTGGAAACTCAAGAGAGGAGGCTAAAAGTTTTGGATAGACACTCCTTCACAACTATTGCTCAAGCTCCGACAGCCCCATCTCTTTTCAACCAAACATCCACAATAAAAATTATTGACCATAGGGATATGTCAATGGTAAAGAAAGAATTATGATAAAAAATTTAAATAGATATCTCCAAACAAGAAATCACTGAGTGAGGAGGTGGAGAAAATAAGATACATTGGATTGAAACTTTGAATCATCTAAGAGAAATTAACGAAATCAAAAACCTGAAAAATGTTCTAGCCTTGGATTTGTTTGACCATTGAATCATTCGAGCCTTGGATTTGAGTCTTCGAATTGTTCAAGCCTAATTCGAGCCTTGATTTGAGCTTTGATTCACCGAGGAGGAGTGTCAGTAGCGGGTGGATTCTGCAAAATGCTTCAGATTTCACGATGAGTTCGTGACTGGTTTGGGTTATTTAAATAGATCAGGACACTTTTATCAGTGTTTATTACTTGATCGTTAATAAAGAATTTATAATTATAATTATAAAAAAGAAATTTTGTAAATATATTTATATAATTATATAAATATATTTAATATATATATATATAGTAAATATATTCATTATTTAAATATATTTATTATAATTTTATAATTATTTAAATATATAATTATTTATTTATAATTATATAAATACTTTTTAAAAAAATAATATTTATATCATTATATATATTTATATATTATATATATGTATATATTTAATAAATATATATAAATATAAATATAGTAAATATATTCATTATTTAAATAAATTTATTATAATTTTATAATTATTTAAACATATATAAATATTTATTTTTAATTATATAAATACTTTTTTTTAAAATAATATTTATTTATTTATAATTATAAATATATAAATGTATAAATTTAGTAAATATACATTTAAAAATATGTTTTTAATATTATTAATGAATATTTAATCTAAAGTGCATGCGTGTTAAAAATGAGTGAAATTGAATAATTAAAAATGAGTATACTTTAACAATATTGAAAAAATGAATAAGTTTTATTAATTAAATATAAATTATTAAAAAAATATGGATATATAATGAAATAAAGATAAATACATATTGAAAATATTAAAACATGGTAAATAAATATATATAAAATAAATAATAGAAATTGATTAAATTCCCAAAAAAATAAAAAATAAATAAAACATATTAAAAATGATTTAATACCTAACTATAATAAAATTAAAAATAAATAAATAAAATTTACCGTGATTAAAGACATGATATATTAAATGCATCAGGTTATAATGAAATTCTAAAATGAATACTAAAATTTGAATAAATTACATAAATATTAGGTGTATGTGTTTTTATATAAGATTTCATTAATTACGTAAATATTTGTGTGGTGTTCTATATAAAAATGCATTAATTAATTATATGTGAAATCAATATAACACGTGTTTGATCTATATTAAATTGAAAAATCAAACGACATTCAATTATGTCCATTACTCGATGTAATTAGTTAGTATTTTTAATTCATATTAATTTTTAAATTATAAACCATTATTCACTAAATATATTACTATTTAATTTAAATAATAAATATTTTTTATTATATAAATCATATTTATATAAATTTATATATATATAATATACTATTTATAAACATTATAAATAATTATTTAATTAATAAAATGTTTAATATTTTTCTCAATTTACTTATTTTTAATTTTTATTTGTTTAATTTTCATTTTACATATATCTATATATTTAATATATATACTATTTATTAGTATTTATAATTTATATATAATATAATCAATTTATTCATTTTTATCAATAATTATTTAATTAATAAAAATTTTAATCTTTTTTTAATAAATTAATTTTTATTTTTTATTTATTTACGGAAATTTATCAATGTTAAAAAAGTGATGATAAAGGATCCCTTTATGGGTGCTAAAAAAAGTACTGATAAAGGGAACTCTTTATCAGCGCTAAAAAATGCTGAAAAAAGGTACATTTTATCAATACTAAAAAAGAACTGATAAAAGGTACCCTTTATCAATCCTTGTTTTAGCACTGATAAATGGCACCTTTATTGGTTCTTTTTTCTAGCACTGATAAAGACCATTTCTATTAAAGGTATGTTTTGTAGTAGTGTACATGAATGATAGTTTCATTTTCTATAAAACGGGAGGGGATAGAAAAAATAAAATCATTATCATTTTAGAATCTTAATCATGTTATAGTTATTATATTTTTTCATTAAATAACTCTTTTGTACCACTCGTGTATGGTGATTGTGAAAAATAGAACATATCATTCATGGAGGTGGTAGTCCGCACAAACGCATGACGACATCTTCATTTTTCGAATGGTTTTGGAGGGAGGTAGAAAAGTAATATTTTATTATTATAATAGCATTAAAAATATTTATAATATTGATGTTATCATAATATCATGGATAGATAAGATTTTATAGGGTAGGATAAGAAAAGAACTAAGAGAGCTTGGTTGAGAGCATTCCTCTCCCTTTAGATGTTCTCCCTTGGTTAACACCTTAAGGATCCTTAGCTTAGAATTTTAGAGAGACCAAGGATTCTAGGACATTGGGAGAGAGTTAAGGATGGAATATTTTATAGTTTTGGTAGATATAAAGCTTTGTAATGAATGTATAAATGTGGTAGAAGTGGTCTCATTTTATATGTGAAGAAAATGAAACTTTTTTAAATACACATTACTTTTTCAATGATGGTGTGACACTATTCAAAGGTCAAAGACATAAAAATGAAAAATAATTGAGTATAGGATGAGGTAAGTTCAATTATCCCTCCACCATTAATTTTTTCCATGTTTTAAATATGTTTTTAGTCTTTTTCCATTGTGTTTTTAACTTTTAACTTTTTTGTTTTTCCCTTGGTAATTAGTTTTCATCCAAATAATTTATATTGTATTAAAAATATAAGCTAACCCCTCTAATCAAATTTTGATGTTCAAAATATAAACTTAATCTTTGTATAATTTTTTGTTAACAACAACAAAGAAGAATTTTTATTAAAATCAAAAAAGGTCCAACGAGATCAGGGGAGTTTAAAGTAATGAAACCTGGGAGCATCTGCTTTTATAAGATCAAAACACCTCAAGGGAAGGGATCCCACACTAGTAGAGGATATAAAAGATGCATACTTGGTTCCCCAATAAGCAAGAAAGTATGCATCTTTGTTACCTTCACACCATGTGTATAGAAAGTTCACTTGGCTATCGATGAGGGTCTTGCATCTTGCTACTACACATACACCCTTTAACAGTATGCAAATCAAATTTTAACAATGCCAACAAAGCACTGTTAATCGCAGCGGTGATAAAGAGGGTCCTCTTTATCAATGCTAAAAAAGTTTTGATAAAGGGGTCCTTTATCCACACTAAAAAAACACTAATAAAGGACCCCATTTATCAGTGCTAAAAATAGCACTGATAAAGTCCTAGCCAGATGCAATCAGCTGTTAACATAACAGCACAACCAGAAGCAAAAAACCTGTAATTTCAAATGCTATATACAACTTGTAATTTCAAAAAATGCTATAATTTCAAACAATGATATATACATTTAATTGGCATCATGAATACAAAAATGACCACCCATGGTATATACAAAAACACATTGCTATGTACATTTCAAACAAAATGTTTTTTATAATTACATTTACAATTATCGAACAAACATTCTAAAACATTAATATTTCCTATTTTGATGCCTGTCATCCCCTCTCAAAAATATCTACCCATGATATCAGTTGCCAAAAAAATAATCTTAACCCAAGAAAAATATTCTTCCTATATAATAAAACAAATATTATGTTAGTAATACTATAAAGAAATAAATTAAACATTAATATGAAAGAATGCATTAAAAAATGTCAATATTTAATAAAAATGACACATTTGGAGTTATAGTGGTCACACCATGCATCCAATTGAGGTGTGTTTGATTCCTACATCTCACAAATGAGTTATGGATCATTATCCTAAAATATCAAAACAATATGAATGTGTTTGTTCGATTTTGAGTATGTCATTTTTTCTTTTACTAAAATTAATGTCAATTTTAAATAATGACACATTTGGAGTTATATTAGTCACATTGTGCATCGTATTGAGGTGAGGATAATTTATACCTATCACAAATTATTGATGGATTGTTGTTCTAAATTATCAAAACAATCCAAATGTGTTTTCTCAGTTTTTAGTATGACAGTTGTGTTGTTTTACTAAAATGTCATTTCAAACTAGAAACACACATTATGAGTCATACCAATCACATCGTGCATAAGTTTTATGTGAGACTGCTTCATACATGTCTCAAATGACTTATGAATCATTTTTCTAAATTATAAATATAATCAGAGTGCAATTGATTGGTTTTTAATAAGTGACACATTTTGAACCAAAATGTCAATTTTAAACTTATAACAGACACTTTTAGTCAAACTGGTCACATTGTGCATCGGATTGAGGTTTGGTTGACTCCTAAAAGTTAAAAATTACTCATGTATCCTTTTACTAAATTATCAAAACAATCTGAATGTGTTTTCATAGTTTTCAATATGTCACTTGTTGTTTTTAATTAAATTAATGTCAATTTGAAATAAAAAAGAGACACTTTGAGTTATAATGACCACACCGTGCGTCGTATTGATATGATTCTAACTCCTAAACATCAAAAATTACTCATGGATAATTTTTCTAAAGTATCAAAATAATTCAAATGTTTTTTCTCAGTTTTTAGTATGTCACTTGTTGTTTTTACTTAAATTAATGTCAATTTTAAATAAAAAGAGACACTTTAAGTTATAACGGCCACACTGTGTGTCATATTGAGGTGTGTATAATTCATACACATCAAAAATTACTAATATATCATTTTCCTAAAATATCAAAATAATTCAAATGTGTTTTTTTTTTGGTTTTTAGTATGTCACTTGTTGTTTTTACTTAAATTAATGTCAATTTTAAATAAAAAGAGACACTTTGAGTTATACCAGCCACACTATGTAGCGTATTGAGTTGCAGATGATTAATACACATCAAAAATGAATCATGGATAATTTTCCTAAAATATCAAAACAATTTGAATGTGTTTTCTTAGTTTTTAGTATGATAGTTGTGTTTTTTTACTAAAATCTCATTTCAAAATAGAAACACACATTTTTTATTCATACTGGTCTCATCATGCATCTATTTGATGTGATACTACTTTATACACATCACAAATTACTTATGAATCACTTTTCTAAATTATCAAGACAATCAGAGCGTGTTTTATTCGTTTTTAGTGAGTGAAATGTTTTGAACTAAATTGTCAATTTTAAATAACAAACACTTTTAGTCATACCGGTCACAACATGATTTGGATTGAGGTTTTATTGACTCCTTCACATCAAAAATGAATCATAGATCATTTTCCTAAAGTATTAAAACAATAAAAATGATTTTTTTTTCAATTTTTAGTATGTCACTTGTTGTTTTTGCTTAAATTAATGTCAATTTTAAATAAAAAGAGACACTTTGAGTTATATCAGCCACACCGTACATCATATTAAAGTGAAGCTAACTCATAAAATTAAAAAATGACTCATTTATTTTTTTTCCTAAAGTATCAAAATAATCTAAATGTGTTTTCTTAGTTTTCAATATGTCACTTGTTGTTTTTACTTAAATTAATGTCAATCTTAAGTAAAAAAAGACACTTTGAGTTATACCATACACACTGTGAATTGTATTGATCTGTGGTTAATTAATAAACATCAAAAATTACTAAGATATCATTTTCCTAAAATATAAAAACAATCTGAATGTTTTTTCTTGGTTTTCAGTATAGAAGTTGTGTTTTTTACTAAAATGTCATTTCAAAAAGGAAACACACATTTTGAGTCATATCAGTCGCATCGTGCATCATCTTGATATGATATTGATTCATACACATAAAAAATTAATTATGAATCGTTTTCCTAAATTATCATTACAATCAGAGCATGTTTTCTTGGTTTTTAGTGAGTGGCATGTTTTGAACTAAAATGTCAATTTTAAACTGATAACAGACACTTTTAGTCATAATGGTCACACCATGAATTGGATTGAGGTGAGGTTGAATCCTACAAATCAAAAATGACTCATGGATCATTTTAATAAAACATAGAAATAATATGAATGTGTTTTTTCAGTTTTTAGTATGTCACTTGTTATTTTTACTTAAATAAATGTCAATTTTAAATAAAAAGAGACACTTTGAGTTATATCGGCCACACTGTGCATCTTATTAAGGTGATTCTAACTCCTACATGTCACAAATGACTCGTGTATTGTTTTATTAAAGTGTCAAAACAATATTAATGTTTTTTATCAGTTTTTAGTATGTCACTAGTTGTTTTTACTTAAATTAATGTCAATTTTAAATAAAGAGAGACACTTTGAGTTATACCTACCACATTGTGTGTCGTATTGAGGTGAAGTTTATTCCTATATGTCACAAATGACTAATAGATCATTATCCTAAAATATTAAAACAATCCTAATGTGTTTATTTTTTTCAGTATGTCACTTATTGATTTTACTTAAATTAATGTAAATTTTAAATAAAAAGTCACAGTTCGAGTCATACTGGATACATCGTGCATTACTATGCTTTCCATTATCATTATTTGTTGAAATATAAACACTTAATTATTTAAATTTATCACTTTTATTCAAGTTACCTCCACTTCCTTTGAAGGAAAGTGATAAATGCTGACAATACAGGGGAAACAAGGTTTTGAGGGAGAATAAGTATGTGAAATACATTGTATACATGAGTATTCAAACATTTAATTTAGATTATGTTAATATAGTAGATAACAGATAATATTATGAGTAAAAATATAGTATATTAAAAAAACTTTACCTTCTCATTGAATTCTAGGTTACAGTCTTGAAGTCCTATCTCTCACATGCATGAACATCTTCGAATGAACCACCCCAAATCAAACAAAGGAATCCATCTGTATAAGAAAACAATTATTATGTGAGTAATACTAAAAAGAAGTAAATTAAACATAAATATTAAACAATACACTACTTCTATGGAATTCACATCTTTATTCTATTTGTGTACATTCTTCCATCAGGTATGTTTCTCATTTATTTCTGAGCACATCTATATCATCTTGTGAATGTGAGTCTTTTCAAAAGTCATAGTAGTACCAGAAAAAATATAAATACATAAATTATTAATAAATGTTTTAAATTAAATAGTGATTATCTTCAAAAATACCTCTTTAGGGATTCTAGTTTGTTCATGTAATATGATCTCTCTCATAAATTTACAAGCATAATAACTGCAATATTTTCCATTGGTTTGTTTCGAACACTATAGAAGAGAATAAGTAATTTGTTTGGATATGTATTTGAATAGTGAAATATTATTATAATACCCTAATAATTATCCAGTCATAGAACTTGTCTTCTTTCTTTTCCTTATCCCCTGGCCTCATTCCTTGTTTTTCACGATAATCATACACTTCCTTATCATGACATAATCCTCATTAAAAATAATATAAATTATATAACTTGATGTTTAGTTCTAAAATGTTGGTTGTAATGTATTACTTATTTAAAAATTCCACAATGTGTGGATGGTTTGTTGGGTATCCATGCATTAAATCAAGGAAATAAATCTTTAGATTATCCAAATTTACCGCAATGATCATCCAATGCTACCTAAAAACACAAAAAATGAATAATTAATAAAAGAAATTAAAATATATTTGATATGATCAATTTTTAGATTTTTACCCCTATATCATTTGTATTAAATAGAGTGTCATCTGAAAGTTTTCTTTGAAATGATTTGATCAGGCTTTTCACTGTTTCATCCTTTTTTTTGTTATCTATTTCTTTTTGTTTTGTAGAGGAGTTGTAAGGACTAATGAGTCTAAAAAATCATAGGAAAATCCATTCAATTGTCTTTCATATATACATCTGCCAAAAATATGAAATTTATTTAGTCATAATTAACACAATATATCAACTTTTGGAAAATAAAATCATGAAAACATACCTCATTTATACATTTACAACTGATCCACCTGGCCAATCATAGTCGAGGATTTCACTTACACTCTCAACACCAATTAAGTCTTGATATTTCTCTCCATACATATTTTCTTCCAAATAAACTATGTTATTATGACCATCTTTTAACTTTTTATCCACATGAACCTTCAATGATAGTAAATTCGAATATAGAATGGGTGGGGTAATGGTGCTTTTGGTAGATCTTTTTGATCATTTATTTGATCATTTTGATGGTTTTGAGGTGGTTTTTCATTTCATACACTTCTCTTTGTCCTTCTATAATAACATTCATAGTTTCAAACCTTTTTTCATTAATTATTAAAGGTTTATCTTAAAAAGTAAATTGGAAAAGAATGCCTCTATGTCGACATGTTTTTTTACAAGATTTGATAGTCATGCGATGAATGTTCCGACAGCTTTTTTGACCATATGAATATATTCCTCATGAATTGGAATAGGTATTTTGGCACTCAGGTCATGGGTAACACTAATTGACATCGCACATGACCTATTGGAAGTGGTCTGTTGTGTAGCATGTCATTTTGGATATTGAACACCGTATCCCTCGCTACAAGGTGATGGGTGAGTGTTGACAGATATAAATCATAGTCATCGTTACCCTGTAGAATATCAGTACAGGAAAGGTAACAGTGTCTGTCTAATTCACATTTCATAAAAAAATTTATTAGAGCATTTATTACCTTGTCTAATACATCTCTTTGAGGGGAATGGCTTGCCTCGTAGCTAGTGTGGGTTGGGGCGGGCTCATGGGGTGTTAGCCGAGTGGTACCCGCTGGTTGTGCCCCTCGCTCTCCCTAGGAACTAGCGCAGGATCAAGTCCCACTAGGCTCGAACACTGTTCGTATTATGAACAGGGCGATTCAAAGCCATTTCTTAGCTGGGGAACGTGGCGTGCACTTGGGATGGTGGGGGCCCGCTCTGGGAGTCGGTGTTAGCAACACACGTTTTCCCATGGGGTGTTAGCTGAGTGGTACCTGCTAGTTGTACCCCTATCTCTCCCTAGGAACTGGTGTAGGATCAAGTCCCACCAGGCTCGAACACTGTTTGTATTATGAACAGGGCGATTCAAATCCATTTCTTAGCAGGGGAACGTAGCGCGCACTTGGGCTGGTGGGGGCCCCCCTTTGGGAGTCGGTGTTAGAAACACGCGTTTTAAATGACTCATATAACACCCAACAGAGCCTCTAAATGGTGGGTCTCAACGTCGCTCCACATCTAGGGTTTCTCCTTGGAAATTTTTTTTCTTCCCTCCTCCGGCAAAGCTCGGTGACTCGGCGTCAGCATCCTTTGGATCTCGTTCTGGGGGCGGTGTGGCTCGGATCTCTGGTGTGCCTCGACGGCGTGGATCTGGTGCGACATGGAGGCTTTGGCATGGTTCGTCATCCTTGGTGTGGCGGAGTGCATCTGGTTGTCTCCAGGGTCAACGAACTCTGCTGGATTCGGCCTCGTCATGGAAGAGTGGATCTGATTGTCTTCAGCATTCCTCGGTGGCTTTGGCATGGATCGACAGCCTCAGCGTGATTCTTGTGGTCTCCGGGCTTCGCTTCTTTACGATGGCACGATCTACGATGGCTCTGGCGTGGTCTTTTGGTGTGGCTCGTCGTCGTCTCCTAAGTGGTCCGAAGGGAGCGGGGATCTCTTTGATTCCGGTGTTTGGAAGCTTCTTGAAGGTTTGATGTTCGGTGATTTTCAATGGTCTTGAATTTGGCGTTTTTTGGGTGTGTTTGCATCGCATCTCTATGCGGTGGAGGTGTTGTTACTCGTGAAGGCTTCTGGTGAATGGTTTGTGAAACTATTGTTGGTTTTGTTTGAATGGTGGAATTTTTTTGCTTGGATGGTTTGTTTTCGATGGTGGGAAGTCTATGGAACTGGACTTGACTTCATGGTACTTGCTTCAAAGGAGGATCCAGAGTTGAAGATCAATATTTGAAGAGTTTTTTTGGATTTGGTTTTTTGGAGGGTATGGAATCAGCCATCGGATCGGGCTTGTGCTTTGACACATGACACTTGTTTGCCGAATAACCTTGCAACGATAGAGAGCTTCATCACGATCAAATGCTAGGGAGGAGCAGCCTCGTGTTGTCATTATGGTTTTATTTTTTCTACCTTTTGAGTGTGATTTTTCATATGTCTATGAAGTATACATGGGTTTCAACCCCTTCATCCCTTAAAATGGGGTTTTATTTTATCTTATAATAATAATAATAAATTAAAGGTCTTTGGGCCGTTGGATGGTGGGTTGGGGTGAGATCTCCATGTTGTGGATGTTCTTGAGTTTCTTCTTCTCTTTGCCTCCCCCCCATTAAAGTTTTCATCATCTCTATCTTCCATTGGAATTCTTATTCAAGGGTAGATATTATTTCTCTCATCTATTTTATTAATTTACTTTGATTCTGCTCTTGTTTTTTTCTCAAAATATGTTCAGGATGTCACCCCAAAACTTGCACCTCTGACATGGCCATACTGTTCTAGTCACTTCAAGGCCACTGATAGTATGTGTCCATCTGGTACAGGTGTTTCTGATTCCTATGACTATGTCATATAGAAAATATAGTAAAATAAATGATCATTGTTATGTAATAGTGATTTAAATCAAAACAAATTTTTATTATGTAATACTTACACATGTTTCTCACACTTTTTGTGTGTTTTTATCTATTAGTGCTATGTATTTATTTATACATGCCTCCTTCCATAACACGTGGTGTAGGATGGAAGTGGCTTTGGATTTGGAGTCATTAATCTGCATATAAACAGAGGAACGTAATTATGGTATTTTTTCATATCACATAAAATTATTATGGTATATTTAAAATGTGTGCCAATTTTTTTCAAGTGAAGTGTACCCCATCCCTCTACTTTATGGTGGGGTATGCTAGTTTTACTAATCATTCCTTATTTCCAGAACTCAGTTGTTGTTTCATAAATAAAAAAAATTCAATAAAAGTGATGAATACACGTATCATAAAACAATGTATTACTATCCATAATGTACCTAAAAAATACACATTTTCATGACAGCCAGTAAACGCATCCCACACTTCTTAGGTTATCAGGTGTGCATAGATAAGCAGTGGGTGTGGGTTTATTTTCCCTTCAATATATTTAAGATGATGTCTTATTAGAATTGTGTTAAATCATCTTTGAATCCTTCTATCAATCATTAATACATATTTCTTGTGAGAGTCATCTACTATAAATGCACTCGGTAGTGGATGATGAAGAGTATGTCAATGTTTCATTATTATTTTTTATTAAAATAAAGAAATGATACCATAATGTTACTGTAATCTCTTCCCATATCAGTGTATTAAGCCTAGATACAACATTGTGCCATGAATCTACATCAATTGGCACGCATTGTTGAGTAATGATTTCAATATAACTATTAAACATGGTCTTGTTGGGGTTAACATGTTAGCCCCATGAATTCTATCTAACCTCGTATTTGATGCCTTTGGATTTCACCTTGATGATTTTTTCCAACACTATTAAACTATGATGCTTCTGTTTTTTCTACATCATCAGTCCTTCACCACCTACTATTTACCCAGAATCAACATCGTCAATATTTTCCTCTGGAGCGGTAGCATCGGCATGTATAGATGGTTATTGTACCTCTGCACTGGGAGCAGTAGTAGGTTGAGAAACCTATTTTTCCTTAGGGATTTAAGAACCATCATGTACAGAAGGTTGTTCCTCTACACTGCGATAAGCAGTAGGTTGAGAGACATGTTGTTCCTTGGGATTGGGAGAACCAGCACGTGCGGAAGTCATTATCTACAGAAGTGGTTTAACATTTAATTTAGATTAAATTAATGAAGCAAAAAATGGATAATAACATGAGGTAACATGATGTATATTATAAAAAAATAACCTTATTATTTAACTATATTTTTCTTTTTAAAAGGCTGAAGGGATTTGACCCCTCTATTAAAAATCTAAATCTATTCATTGTGGTCTCCTGTGACATAAAAAACACTGTCTATATTAGTACTTCTGTGAAATGATTACGACGTCCCAATGAAAGGGTCATCCTTAGTTGAATTTTCATCTGACCCTTCAGTGGTTTTGGTTGATAAAAGAACAATTAACCACTTTAGGTTTGCAGTATCTAGAACATAAAATGATTGCACTACCTATGATTCCATTATAAACGGTTTGTCTTTGTACCCTTCCTTACTAAAATCAACTTTCATGAATCACAATTCATCTATTTTAACAGCACTTCTGTTATCAACCCACTTGCATTAAAAATCATCACTTGGAATGTTGTATCATCCAACTCCCATATTTGTTTGATAATGCCAAATTATGACATATTTTCATAAATTGGATTTATGTTCTTAGTAATATAAACATGCATCGCTGCAAGCATGAGTGTAACTCCACTATTTTGTATGGTACTGTCTTCATCATGCTCATTTGTATATAACGTATAACTATTAATTAAATAACCATTTTAAGATAATGCATGCACACTTAGTCCTCCAGCTAGACATCAAATTAGTTCTGAAATTGAATCTCTATTTTCATATGACTGCTTTAAAATATGGTCATAAAATCATCCTATAAACTATTGATTATGTGTATTTGATATCTATATTTCAGCCCTTGATAGATTCAAATTCCTAAGAATTTATTTGTGGGTTTCAACATATGGGGAAACCTCCAAATTATTATGAAAAAAAGTAAAGGTGGGCCTACTCCCGATCTGTAATATTGATTGTGATAACATCTCTTCAAAAAAATACTTCACCCGCAAGTCCTCCAGTGTAATGAGATTTCGGTAGACCAATGCTTTCCACACCTAACAAATATTTGATACATAATTCAATGTCTTCCTCGACAATATATCAATCTATAATAAAACCCTCTAGACAACTTCAATTTATGAAATACCCTTTAAAAATATTCATATACCGTTCAATGGGGTACATTGATCTATAATGTATAGGACCACATAGTTTAATCTCTCTCACCAAGTAAACCATCAAATGAACCATCATATCAAATAATATTGGCAGGAAGAAAATTTCCAATTCACATAATATGATGGTAATTTATTTTTCCATAGTCGGAAATTTCTTTGGGTCTATTGATTCATATAGCTTTGAAAAATAAATAGATCTTGGTTAATGTATGACATACATTCTTGGTAAAAATGCAACGTAAAGCTATAATCATTAGATCTTGTATCAAAACATGGTAATCATGTGATTTTAGACCCTTTAACTTTAAATTTCTCATTGAAATGATGTTATTGATATTCAATGAATACCCCTATAAAACCTTTACGTCATTCAAGAAGTTGAAAAACTGATATCTCTCCTGTTTGGAAAGAGTGTAAGCAGTTGGAGAAAGAAAAGTTAATTTTTTATCCTTCACTGGTACCAACTCTTCTCATATTCTCATGTCAACCATGTCCAACCTAATATTAATTCCATAATTTGTTTTTATAAGTGCATTTAGTAGCGTGTCTATGACACTATCACATATATTTTTTTCAACATGCATAACATCAAGAAAATTTCTGACATACAGACAATTCTAGTATGGTAATTCAAAAAAAACTGATCTTTTTTTCAACTGGTTTTCATAAGGTTTTTCAAAAATGGTTTACCAAAAGCAGTGTCCACATATTTTACTTTCTTAAATAGTTGATCACCTATCAGTGGATAAATCACTTATACGTTCTTATAAACTTCCATTGAATGATTTCTTCCAAGGTTAGTACTTATGTCGTCAGGGTAGAAATCTGCAATGTCCTAGGAACACAGTTTTTTGATGAATGTTTCAACCTAATTGGTGGTGTACCTTGTTCGCAGATAGGACACCCTTGAGTTACTTTAATGTTATATCCTAAAAAATTTCCATAAGTAGGAAATTAATTTATCACCCTATACATCATGGATCTCAATGTGAAATCTTCATTTATCTATGTATCATATAACGTAACACCTGAATCCCACAATAATTTCAAATCCTTGATCAATGGATCCAAATAAACATCAATATCATTACCCTGTTGTTTTATTCCTGATATAAGAATAGATAATAGGATGTATTTTTGTTTTATGCATAACCACGGTGGTAAGTTATAATTTACTAACATAACTGGCCATGTATTGTGAGTGTTGCTTTGAAAACCAAAAGGATTCACTCCATTTGTAGATAATACAAGACAAAGGTTTCTCAACTCATTTAAAAATTTAGGATACTCATGATCAAATATATTTTATTTAGGGTAGTATGTTGGGTGATGTAGTTTCCCATCTTTAATTCTTATGTCTAAATTCCATGTAAACTGACCTACAGTATCCTCACTTCCATATAGGCACCTAAACTTTGGAATGATTGGAAAGTGTCATACAACTTTCATAGGACCAGATTCGTTTTTTTTGTATCAAGAAGTACCATATTTTGGGAATTCTCTAAGTGATTTTTGGTCCTTGTGAAACAGTATAAATTCATTCGGGCAGACATGTATTCTTTCAGAGATCATACCCATCAAGTGTTGCATTCGTTTGGTGTCGTATGTTTGGATTGGGAGCTCATTATATTCTAGGAACATGTCATTCAAGATAAAAAGTAATTCCATAAAAATTTCATCACTCCATCTGTTTCCTACTTTTAGATTATACAGCTTCAGTACAGATGACAATGTTGTATATTTAGTGAAACCACTATGCAATGGTGTCTTTATATAACTCTTTAACTTCTAAAAAAAATTGGGAAAACATAAAGTTCATCTTCAACTGTCCATGTCATTTCCTCAATATGATCTTCATCATCATTCAGATCTATAATGAAATCCTCGATACATTCTTCTTCACTGTCCACACTTGTAATCATATCAGATGATCTATAAAATGTAGTGTTATTCTAGCCACTAGATACATTCTCTTTTTCCCCATTTTTATTCCAGCATTTATAACTTCGATCTATTTTGTGATAGATCAAATGTTCTTCCAACTCCTCTGGACTAATTTTTCATGAATAAAAATAGTGTAAACATGGACAAAGGGTTTGAGAAGGGTCATATGCATGATATTTTGAAAACTTGATGAACTCTTTCACACCATATTCATACTGTTTTGTCATATGATTGGTATCCATCCATTATTTATTCATATCCATCCTATTTTATTTGGTAATATTAATATTTAACAAAATAAACACACAAAACATTGATATAAAAATTAACCAAGGATAAAAAAAAGTTATAGACTTTAAGTCTCCTTCAATATTTATCCCCAATATCCACTTTCCAGAACTAAGGTCCTTCATTTGGTATCTTCTAGATAAATCAATCTTCAGCTCTTACGGTCTTTCCTTTATTAGTCCAAATAAGATAAATTCATCCACATAAAGAATTAAAATGAAAAAACTTCCATCATAATACACCTTCATCTAGTAGAAATTATTTACATTACACTACATGAACATTAATTCTACCATGAAAGCATTGAAATTCCAGTTACACTGTCTTGGTGCCTACTTAAGCCCAAAAAACTCCATTTGAGACTAGAACCAAACCTTATATTCCATTTATCATGAAACCTTTCAGCTGATCTATGTAGATCTCTTCCCCCGAATCTCCATAAAGGAATATAATCATGACCTTAATTTGTTCTTGAAATACATTTACCCTTTCCATGGTGTTATTATTGATTTTCTTGTCTTCCCTATATAATGTAATGGTTTTCCAAATTCTATAAATATATAAACTTATAAGATTATGAAAAAACAAAATTTCAGATGTCCTTTGAAAACTATTAATAAAATTACAGTTGAAATCCCATTAAAAAAACTAACCATTTACACAAATTCCTCTTTAAAATAACACCCTTTTTAAAATAAACCAATCAGTTCCAAACACTCTTTCACAAAACCCCAATTCAATTTTTTAAATAATTCAAGGAAACTTCATTACCCAAAAATCTTAATCATTTAAAATAAGCAACAACCCTCTATATTTTACAAATTTTCATTTAAAACTTCACACACCCCTTGTTAAAATGAAACTAGCATTATATACGCTTTCAAAACATTCACGTACCTTTATTAAAGACAATCAAGTGAGTTGAAAAATATTTGGCATGCAACCTAAGTCCATGAAAAGTGTTTAAATTATTTTAAAGTTATTTAAAACCAAAAAAGGGTATGCTTAACACATATAGTATTTTAAGAAACATTTCAAAACACTTGAATCATTTTAAAAGAGCCACGTAGGCATTTTCACAAAGACATAAATCCCAAAGAGGAACTTTATAAAGAATACAAGAATCAAAAATAACCAAATTTTTATAAAATGTGAAGCTATAAAAGGTTTATCATGTCTCTCATGAATAAATAGTATGAATCTTATAGTTTACTCCTGTAATATTATTAAGGAGTGAATAAGTGATAGATAAATACATAAGTGTCACTTGTCTATGATACTTTTGAACATAAAGTCGCATGTCTTCAAAGTGGGAAACCATCTTCTACTTGATGCTTGAATCATGTACTACCTAATCTTGATCCTTCCGATATGGTACATTAGAAAAAATGTTCCCCTTATTGAGGGTATACATTAGGTCAAAGTTAAAGGACTATAGGTACTCAAACCTTCTCCACTATCAATGGTTCATTTCACTTTGTGATTAAATATATTTCAAACACTTTTTTTAGTGTATTTAAAAAATATCTCACCCTAAATATAATACCAATAACACCTCATGGAAAGAACCACTATTTCCAAATCTAGGAAATGATTTGGGAATTTTATCTTATGTTTCCTTAACTGTCTGGACCCATAAGCAACCGCATGATCATCATGGATTGTAACTATTCAAATTTTGATTCCTGATACATCATAATATAATACATAGTCATTACCCATATCATTTATGGTTAATATTGGTGTTTTCATAAATCTCCCATTAAGATCTTAGAAGGATATCTCATGAAAATCTAAGTAAAGGAACCATACCACATTCTTGGTTAAGTCCTTCTTAGTGCTTCCAAACAGGAATAATCTCGGTTTACCCTCTCGTAATAGTTGGAAATTCCCAAAAAGATTTAGATCTCAAAAACGTTCTTTGGCCTCTCTAAATAAACTATAACGTCAAACTTCTCAAATTCTAAAAATATGCTATCCACTAATATCATTTTTCCCATGAAGTGTGCATTATCAATCCAAAATATACACTTTGAGATCATGGCATATATTTGATGCTACCTAAGTTTTCTCAAAATGATCTCTAGATATCTAGCATGTTCCTCCCTAGATCTTATACTTTAGCACCTATAAGTTGATCAAATAGTCCATCAATGCGTATAAGTGGATATAAGTTCATTTCTATCACTTAGCATAACCTATAATAGTCCACACATATTCTCAATGATCCATTTGAATTTTTATGGAATAAACTAAGTCACCCCAAGGGGACATAATCATTCATATGAACCCCTTCACCTCGAAGTCGTTAAATTGAGCCTTCTTCTCTCATAGCTCTACAGGATCCATCTTATATAGTGAAATAGCTATATGCTCCACACCTGGTAAGAACACAATCATAAACTCAACCTATCCCTTGTATGGTAACCTAGATAAGTCCTTTGGAAATATATCTATGAACCTATCAATGACAGTAGGACATGCTGACTGATGTTTCTCTTTATCATCCAAAATTACTCTAGAAAAATGGGTTATGATTCTACCCGGCTACAGAAATATAGGTCCTACATAACTAGTTTTCATATCCAACTCTCCAATATATACGTATTCATCACCCTCAAAAAATATAATTCCACCCATAGATGAAAACAATTGATATAGTAGATAAATCACTAAATGGGGGGTTTTAATTATAGTCACAAACTAGACTCAAAGTTTTCATGTAACTGGAACATTCCCCTTCCATTTTTGTGTCTATATTAAGTGGGAATTAATGAGTTTAAAGGTAAAACTATCAAATAGTTGTGAGAAATTCTATGCATCCATTTTTTATATATGTGAAATTTTTATCTCCCTATTATATTTACCTCCTACTTTAAATCAAATTATATATGACCAGAAGTGACTAGGGAGTGGTTGGATCACCTTAAAGGCATTATGAGCCTCATCCTCAATAGTCTGAGTTTGTGTGATCACCGACCTCTCCTAGAACTTGTGAAATACATCATAATAGGTTGGTGGAGGCATCCATTAATGTTTGACTAAAATGAATCCCATGTAGTACTATCCAGTTCATTGAGATATGGGATTTTTATGCTTTTATTTTATCTTCCATAATAAATTTTCTTGGTATGTATTGAATTTCCCTAAAAATATTATTTACCCTCAAAAAATCCCAATATTGGAATCCCCTAGAATTGAATTACTTGAACTATTTTCATTCATTTTCAATTTATATCCCCTTGGGAATTAGTAAAGATAATCCTCCTTATTAGCATGATTGAAACGCACCATTATGTCATTAAGAAAATATTACTTGAATGGTCGAAAAAATTATCTACAATTCCTCGACCTTAGAGGGTTGGGTATGTTTATCTCTGTAACAGATCAACCAAGGTCAACCCATAAATGTAACTAGAATAGAGAAACTAAAAGAATTGAAGCATTCTCTTGATATTCATGGGATGGAGACAAGCACTAGGGTATCATACAAAGAAATGTAGGAATGATTTCACCTTCAACGAACACGTGATAAGATAAGAACAATCACAGTATCACAACAAATATTCACAATACATCACATCTCAAAATAACCAAACCATAAAGGTAACATCCAAAAAATGGATAAAAATGTATAAATAACAAATTAAAAGACTTTCAACATGGATATATAGGCATGGAGATCAGGAGAATTAAAATACTCGTAGTGGTAGAACCTGAGGAGCTGGGTTCGTGGTAGAGGTGGGTTCGTAGAGGAGAAGGGCTTCGCAGTAGAGGTGGGGTTCAGAAATAGATTGAATCTAATAAAATAAAATTCATTTTTGAATTAAAAATATCAACATTAACTTAGGATATTTTTTTGTTTTTTCTAAAACATTTGATTTTTATATGAATAGTAAAAAAAATATGGTTTCTAATATTGTAATGTTTATAACCTTATCATGAAGTAGGTATCACTTAAATACTTATCAACATTTTTTTAGACCAAAAACATATATTTAAGGAGTAAAATGATTCATTTAAAAATAATATGTTGAATTTATAAAAATCATGTTTAACGTTTTTTTGGAAACTTAAGAAAAACTTTACTCTAAAAACTATTTTTATTCACATGTATTAAAAATTAGTTTTCATCACTCGTAGAAATTAAATTTTAAAAAATAGATTTCATATTTTAGAAAAACATGTTCATATTATGTAATAAGGTCAAGTTATTTTTTATACATAAAAATAAGATTAATAGGATTAGAGTTAATTATCACGATAACAGTAAAACTGTTATTTTCAAAAAAAAAATTATTAAAATTGGGTACTTTCTATCTAATCAAATAAATTAATCACTTCTCAAAAAATGACACTAATATAATTTTAAAACCTATATATAAATATATAAACACTCATTTAATTGTAAATCAATACTAAATAAGATTAATAACATTTAATGGTAAAAATATAATTTTCTATAAAATGGTTTTTTATATATATTAAATGTTTTAATTTAAAAAGTTAATTTTATATTATTTCAAAATTGAATTAGATTATATGGCCTCATGGAGGCAGGCACCATACTCAAGAGGCTTGAGGTATGCCACAAAAATAGTATTATGTTGGCCTCAAATGAAACTTATTATTCGGTCATTCACAGCTCTCTCTAAGATAATATTACAATTCCAGCCCCTACAGGCGGCTAGGGTGGTAGGGGGGACGGGGTTTGGGGCACGAGTCGTGGGGTTGAGTCCTCAGACCGCTTTATTTGCTGTTTATTTGTAGTGTGCATGAGTTTTCATTGGATAAATGATCATCGACAATAAGAATATGTCGAGTGAGTCTTCAGATCAAAAATTTATGTTTTAGATTTTATTTTTGTGCTATGTTTAATTTACGTGAGATCCTCAGACCGTACTAGCACTACTGGAAAAATGGATCATTGCAACGGGATCCCGTCGCAAATGATCTTTCATGGAAGACGACATCGCAAATATTATTTTTTGCAATGGACCCTCTCAAAAACTGATTATTTACAACGGGCAGTAGAATCGTCACAAAAAAGATTTGGCATTTTTTTAAGAAACTATTTGTGACGGACCAATAGCTCATCACAAATAGTTTCTCAATTTTTAATCATTTGCAACGGTCTGTCGCAATTACTTCTTGAAATATAAATAAAAAACGCCTTTTTCAACGGACCATCGCAATTAGTATTTGCGACGGACCATCACAAATAGTTAAAAAAATTAAAAAAAAAATAATAATATAATATTAACGATAATATAATATTAATATAAATAAAATCATAATATTAATATTAATATAATAAAATTATTTATAAAATAATAAATATAATATAATATTAATATTAATAAAATATTCATATTAATATTCATTAAATAAAATTATTTATAAAATATTTAATTAATATAATAATATTATTATTAATATTAACGAAATAATAATATTAGTAATATAATAAAAACTTGAGTATTCACAAAAATATAAAAATATATTAGTTAATAAAATAATAAATATAATAAAAAAAATAAATTAATAATAAAAAACTGTAATTTTTTAGATAATATAAAACACAGTATTTAAAACTTTAAATAGTTAATATTACAAAAAAAATACATTCGAATGGATATAAATCGTTAGTAGAAAGACTTAATCGCATGTTTCAGGCTTCTAAAGCAAACGATGGATGCACTTGGTCAAAATGTTTCCATGAATCACCATCAGATGAATGGTTTAAGATTTTACTGGTTGAAATGTTGGTTTTGTGTCATGACATTAATGATGTTGTGTTTTAAGACATAAATAAAAGCTGTAATCTGGGTGTGAGCGGGAAATATCTCAATTGTTTTACAGGAACAAATCCATACTTCCCTAGTTGAGCTTCTTTATACCTTGATTTTCCACATGTAGGAAAACTATCCAACAATTCATTTCCACCATAATATAAGATGTAGTCATTTGAACATGCATGAATCTTCTAATAACCAAGACTCAGATTGCGAACCAGCCTCTTACTCTCATAAAAATTTACAAGCAACACATTTCCTTCAAGTAGCAGTGTTTTTAACAAAAATAATATCTAATCAAAACAACTATTTGACATTCCATTATCTGATTTAATGACCATAAATTTAGCAATTGCTTCAAACTTTCTTATCTTACAATCAGAATATAAGGCATCCTCAGCGGACCACAACAACTCATATAAATGAGATGGTTCCAATTCAGGAGTTAAATCAACATCATTTTGTGTTTCAGTTTGTTGAACAGACGGACCTGCCACATCATGTACTAAACTTTAAAACTGTGTTGGATCTAGAACCAAATTATTAATATCTTCTATGGAACTGCATTCACCATGTTGATACCAAAAAACATAATCTGGTTGAAAACCAAAACACAATAAATAAACTCCAATGTTGTCAAATGTGTCATACATTCTCAGAGCACATTTTTTACAAGAAAACTTAATTATCTCTTTTGAAACAAATTTTGGTTTCAATGATGTAAATGATAAGAAAGTTTGAACACCCTCAATATATATACAGGATTTAAACCAGAACCGTTTGGATTTTTTTGCTGAGTTATCCAAGCATGATCATCTAATAATGACTGTTGTTGACTTCCTCGTTCCATATTTTTCTAAAAAATATGAAATAATTAGTTATTTTGTATAATTAGATATAAAATAAACACTATCCAAAAAAAGAAGACAATTAAATTCTATTTTCTAGCAATTAATAATAATCTCTATTATTTTATAGTTATTTAAACTATTTTTTAAGCTTTTATACTAATCTACACTCATTTATAAAAAAAATATACTAATTACCAATAATTATTATTAATTTCAGGTATTTTGTACTAATTATTTTTAATTACTAACAGCACAATTTCTAATGGATTTCTCATACTCTCGTGCATACAAAAATGGATATTTGTACGTCGGAGCAGACTATTCATAGTACTTTAAGTCGTATAAAGTTGCAAAGGGATGAGTCGTCGGGAAAAAGAGCATCTTTTGTCCGTCAGCTCACCTCCTTGCAACTTTTTCTAACTTAAATCGCTATGAAAAATCTACTCCGACATATGTCAGAGCATATTTTTCATATTGATTTTAGTGGAAAAAGTTTCAAGGAGCTGAGGCGTCGATGAAAATAAATGTCGCCAATCCGTTGGAAATTGTCTCATTTTATCAATGTACTCAGATTTATTATGATTTATTAGAATTTATTGGGATTTATTAGGATTTATTAGGATTTATTAGGATTTATTGCTAATTATTCCTAATTGTTCCTAATTATTACTAATTATTCCTAATTATTCCTAATTATTACTAATTATTACTAATTATTACTAATTAATACTTTTTATTACTATTTATTACTATTTATTCCTAATTATTACTATTTATTACTAATTATTACAAATTATTACTAATTATTACTAATTATTACTAATTATTACTAATTATTACTATTTATTACTATTTATTACTATTTATTACTATTTATTACTATTTATTACTGTTTATTACTGTTTATTACTATTTATTACTATTTATTACAAATTATTACTAATTATTACTAATTATTACTAATTATTACTAATTATTACTATTTATTACTATTTATTACTATTTATTACTATTTATTACTATTTATTACTATTTATTACTATTTATTACTAATTATTACTAATTATTACTAATTATTACTTATTATTAGTAATTATTACTAATTATTACTAATTATTACTATTTATTATTATTTATTACTATTTATTACTATTTAATACTAAATATTACTATTTATTGCTATTTATTGCTATTTATTGCTATTTATTGTTATTTATTACTATTTATTACTATTTAATATTATTTAATACTATTTATTCCTATTTATTCCTATTTATTCCTAATTATTCCTAGTTATTCCTAATTATTCCTAATTATTTTTAATTATTTCTAATTATTGCTAATTATTGTTAATTATTACTAATTATTGTTATTTATCGCTAATTATTGATATTTATTCCTATTTATTCATATTTATTCCTAATTATTCCTAATTATTCCTAATTATTACTAAATATTACTATTTATTACTATTTATTACTAATTATAACTATTTATTACTATTTATTACTATTTATTACTATTTATTGCTATTTATTACTATTTATTACTATTTATTGCTATTTATTCCTAATTATTCCTAATTATTCTTATATATTGCTAATTAGTGCTAATTATTGCAAATTACTGCTAATTACTGCTAATTACTACTAATTAGTGCTAATTAGTGCTAATTATTCTTATTTATTGCTAATTAGTGCTAATTATTGCTAATTAGTTCTCATTGTTATTTATTACTATTTATTACTATTTATTACAAATTATTTCTAATTATAACTAATTATTACTAACTATTACTAATTGTTACTAATTATCACTAATTATTTCTAATTATTACTAATTTTTACTGTTTATTACTATTTATTAATATTTATTACTATTTATTACTATTTAATACTAATTATTACTATTTATTGTTATTTATTACTATTTATTACTATTTGTTACTATTTATTGATATTTATTCCTATTTATTCTTATTTATTCTTAATTATTCTTAATTATTCACTACCACAAACTGGGCATTCCCGGCGCCAACCTTTATCAGCGCTAACGAAAAAGCGCTCCTAAAGGGGGTACCTTTATCAGCGCTAAAAAAAGTGCTGATAAAAGTACTCTTTTATCAGCGTTTTTTTTAGGAGTGCTGATAAAGGGGAGTCTTTATCAGTGCTTTTTAAAAAAGAGCTGATAAAGGGTCTACTTTCAAAAAAAATCATTAAAAAATATATATTAATATTTAAATATATAGATATAGTTATATTGATATAAATATAAATTATATTTTTTAAATATAATTTTAAATATATTTTAGATAAGTATAAATATACAGTTACACTTAATATATAAGATATTTAGTGAAAATGGATTATAAAAAAATTAAAAAAATATTTTTAATTAATAATTTTCTAATTATTATGGAGTAATAGTCATTTAATAACAATTTGAAGACTAAAAAAATGAAAAAAAATCCAAAATATGTTGAAAACCCAACTTGAACTTCAAACGGTCGTAACTTTTCATCCGGGTGTCCGTTTGAGCTCTACCACATATCAAATCGAAGCCTGTGATGAGCTCTACGTCGATGTGATCTGGGAGACCATGGTCGAGGTTTTTTCGAGGAGAAAATAGGCCCAGAAGTCCTCCAAAACTGAGTTTTTAGTCGAGGTACCCTGATTTTTTAACATTTTGTGGGTTTTCAGCCTCGTTTAAAGGGGTATTATTGGCTTTTTTTTGTGGGTACTGAATTTATTCCAAGGTATTACATTCATATTGATATTATGTCTTTGAAATTTTATCGTTTTTTATAATGCACTACTATTTATAATCAAATATATAACAATATCAACATATTTTTTATTTATTCACACATAAAAATTTAATTATAAATATAAATAATAAAATATATTTACATATAAAATATATTAGCTTTATCTAAATAATAATTAATATCCATTTTATTTAAAATACAAATATATGAATATTTATATACCTATATATTAATCTAACTATATGTATATATATATTAATATAACTACATATATATATTAATATAACTATAAATATATATATTAATATCACTATAAATATATATATATATTTATATAACTATATATTTATATTCATATAACTGTATATTTATATTAATATAACTATATATATATATATTAATATAAATATATATTACTATACGAATAAATATAACTAAATATATATATAAATAAATAGATATATCACTAATGGGAGAACAAATCAATATAGGGGAGTGGCAAAGGCTTCAGGCGCGCGGGGGGGGGGGGGGGGGGGTTCGCGAGATCAAATCTGGGTGGAGGCAGGGACGCGCGCGCATGGGTGAATCTGGGGCTAGCGCTGATAAAGGGTGTCTAGCGCTGATAAAGCGTGGAGGGGTGTGTGTGGGCGCTAGAGGGGGTGGAAAAGCGCTGTAAAAGGGGGGTTCAAGCGCTATAAAAGCCCCCCCGATTGGCATGATTTTTTTAAAAAAATATATTTTTTATTTTTTGAACTTTTATCAGTGCTTTAAAAAAGCGCTGATAAAAGGGGTCTTTATCATCGCTTTTTGGAGCGCTAATAAAGGGGACCCCCCTTTAACTTCTCTGACATTAATAGTGCTTTTCTAGTGCTGTTAAAGGTCATTTTTAGCACTGATAAAAGCTGTATTTGTAGTAGTGATTCCTAATTATTCTTAATTATTTCTAATTATTGCTAATTATTGCTAATTATTGCTAATTGTTATTATTTATTGTTATTTATTGCTAGTTATTGCTATTTATTGTTATTTATTTCTATTTATTCCTAATTATTACTAATTATTACAAATTATTGCTATTTATTACAAATTATTGCTATTTATTACTATTTATTACTAATTATTACTAATTATTACTAACTATTGCTATTTATTACTATTTATTACTATTTATTACTATTTATTACTATTTATTATTATTTATTACTATTTATTACTATTTATTCCTAATTATTCCTAATTATTCTTATTTATTGTTAATTAATGCTAATTATTGCTAATTACTGTTAATTACTGCTAATTATTCTTATTTATTATAAATTGGTGATAATAATTGCTAATTAGTTCTAATTACTATTTATTACTATTTATTACTATTTATTACTAATTATTTCTAATTATTACAAATTATTTCTAATTATAACTAATTATTTCTAGTTATTACTAATTAGTTCTAATTATTACTATTTATTACTGCTTATTACTAATTATTACTAGTTATTTCTAACTATTACTAATTATTTCTAATTATTACTAATTATTAATATTTATTACTATTTATTACTATTTATTACTATTTATTACTATTTATTACTATTTATTACTATTTACTACTATTTATTACTATTTATTCCTAATTATTCTAATTATCCCTAATTATTCTTTTTTATTGCCAATTAGTGCTAATTAATGCTAATTACTGCTAATTACTGTTAATTAATGCTAATTACTGCTAATTACTGTTAATTACTGCTAATTACTGCTAATTATTCCTATTTATTCCTATTTATTCGTATCTATTTCTAATTATTCCTAATTATTACTAATTATTACTAATTATTACTATTTATTACTAATTATTACTAATTATTACTATTTATTACTATTTATTACTATTTATTACTATTTATTACTATTTATTAGTATTTATTACTAATTATTACTAATTAATACTAATTATTACTAATTATTACTATTTATTGCAATTTATTACTAATTATTACTATTTATTACTATTTATTACTGTTTATTACTATTTATTACTATTTATTCCCAATTATTACTATTTATTCGTAATTATTAAAATTTATTTCTAATTGTTAAAATTTATTTCTTATTAATCCTAATTATTACAATTTATTACTAATTATTCAGAATTATTACAAATTTATTTTTATTATTACAATTTATTTTTAATTATTACAAATTATTTCTAATTGTTAAAAATTATTTATATTTATTATTGTTTATTACTAATTATTACAAATTATTTCTAATTATTACAGATTATTTCCAATTATTACAAATTATTTCTAATTATTATTAATTATTTCTTGTTATTACTAATTAGTTCTAATTATTACTAATTACTTCTAATTATTATTAATTATTATTAATTAATACAATTTATTACTAGTTATTACAAATTATTTAAAATTATTACAGTTTATTAAAATTTATTGCTAATTAACACTTAGATATAATTATTCATAAAAACAAATATTGAAAAACAAATATTTAATTCTAATTTAATTAATTTACATCTAATTAACAAAAGTTATGAATAATTGAAAATAAAATAAATTGACTAAACAATAAAAAAAATAGATAAATACCTTGAAACTGAAGTTTCTGGAGTATTAAAGTCGTAAATAATAGTCTTACTTAAAAGTTTAAACTATGAAAAATTTTAGAAGAAAATTTTTCAGTAGAGATGGAGAGAGAAGTTGAGTAAAGAGTGAAATGAAAGGAAAAATAGATAATGGTATATATATGTTAGATTATTTGTGAGGGGGTTATTTGTGACGAAGCCCGTTGCAAATACCTTAGCCTGCATTAATTATAGTGGGTCGTTAAAAACTTATTTGCGACGAGTCTCATCGCAAAAATTACCTATCAACAAAGTATTTGCGACGAGTCAAAAATCTCGTCGCAAATACTAAAAACCGTCGTAGGTTACTTGCGACGGGAATAGGAACCTGTTGCAAATAACCTTACCCGCAGTTTGGCGCGTAGTTCGCGCCAAATCTTTTACGACAGGCGGTATCTGCTCGTCGCAAATAGTCATTTTTTCCGTAGTGTGGGGCTCGTATCGCCGAAGACGAAAAATTCCGTCACCCCGGAAAATGAAACATTTTAAATCTTCGACCCACCACCTTCCACTGAGTGCCCCTATACCTTCAATTGGTATCAATAGTATCAGGTAAATTATCCAAGTTAAGAAAAATTAAGTTCCATAAAAATTAAGTAGAGGGTATTAAATCGGTCCCAACGGAACTGACCATGATTCGATCCGAGGTCGAATGACCACGTTACGGCCATCCGGAAAAAAAATTATGGATCGAAATCAGTTTTTGTAGACGTATTAAAATTTAAACATATATTTTATATGTGTTAATTTACCTGTTTTTGCAGGCCAGATATTGGTTTCGGTTTACCAAAGCTATTCCGATTGGGCATCGTGGTCGAAATAGTGTTATTTGGCTTTAGATTTTTTTCTCTAGTGCTTTTAATTTAAATTTAAATTATTTTATTTTAAAAAAATAAAGGCTATCAAATACCCTATATAAATTTGATGAAAGGCGCCAAAATGTGTTATATAAACACAATCCGACAACAAGAATATGTCAATTGCCAACGGCAATTCACGCTCACTGTAAATAAACATCAAATAAAGCAACCTGGGGACTCGACCCCGCGACCGGCAGCCCAAACCCCGTCCCACCCCAGCCACCTGCGGGTGCTGGAATGGTAATGTTCACTTAGAGAGAGTTGTGAATGACCGAAGAATCAGTTTCAACCAAGGCTAACATAATACTATTAGTGTGGCATACCTCAAGCCCCTTGAGAATGATGAAGGCCTACGTGATGCCCTATAATCTAATTCAAATTTGAAATAATATAAAATTAACTTTTAAATTAAAACATTTAATATATAAAAAATGATGTTATAGAAAAATGATGTTTTTACCATTAAGTGTTATTAATCTTATTTAGTATTAATTTCCAATTAAATGAGTGTTGGTATATTTATATATAGGTTTTAAAATTATATTAGTGTCATTGTTGAGAAGTGATTGATTTATTTGATTAGATAAAAATTACCCAATGTTAATAACATAATTTTTTGAAAATAACAGTTTTACCGTTATCGTGATAATTAACTCTAATCCTATTAATCTTATTTTTATGCATAAAAAATAACTTGACCTTATTACATAATATGAACATGTTGTTCTAAAATATGAAATCCATATTTTTGAATTTAATTTCCATGAGTGATGAAAACTAATTTTTAATACATGAGAATAAAAATAGTTTTTAGAGTAAAGTTTTGCTTAAGTTTCCAAAAATGTTAAACATGATTTTTATAAATTCAACATAGTATTTTTAAATGAATCATTTTACTCCTTAAATATATATTTTTGGTCCAAAAAAATGTTGATAAGTCTTTAAGTCATACCTGCTTCATGATAAGGTTATAAACATTACAGTATTATAAACAATTGTTTTTACTATTCATCTAAAAATGTTTTAGAAAAAACAAAAAAAACTATCCTAAGTTAATTTTGATATGTTGAATTCAAAAATTAATTCTATTTTATCATATTCAATTTGTGTGAGTGATAAAAAATTAATTTTAAGTGTAAGTGCGCAAAACGCAATAAAAACAATCTTTAGATTTTTTTTTAAAGCATGGAATGAATTTATTATTATCATACCATAAGTTAGTTTGCTATTCTAACGATACAGATACTTTCCAATGATCATATTATGACCATGGATTAATGATAAAATTTTGTTAGTTTTTATTATCTATATTACCTAATATAACACACATATATACTCAGAAGAGAAAAATCTATATATAATTTCAGGGTTGTTACAATTTTGGCCTTGAGAGAATTTGATATCAAGAATTAGATACAACCACATTTGGTTATGAATCCTTTATATAGGCACCCTTTAGATGCTCCCGATGTTAGGTGAACACTTGGGCATTTCATAAACAGTCTATACATTGCAACACTTCAAACATACACTGTATTACCCAATACAAACTGATCATGAATGTTAACAATAAAACATTCATCATGACGTGTTTCAAATATTTTAAACAACATCTAACGATATTAAGTTAAACGTTTGACTGCTTTATGTGATAGAAATGAAATGGTAGTGCATAATATCTAATGTCTCATGCATATCGCTCCAAATGATGCAAGTCACACAAGTATATCATTCAAAGTGATATACTTATATCATGTGCTTAGTCACTATATTGCATATATCAATATAGTCATTTCACATGTCACTAGATAACTTTATTATACACATATATCTACCTTTCAAATTATCACCTTAAAGATAACAGTTTAGGAAATGATGACAAATTTTTTATCATGATTTATGAAATTAAATCCTTTTATTTGACTCTATCACAACCTTCAATAAAACAAATGTTATTATAGTAGTCACTAAAAAACATTCAAATAGTGGGAAACAAATTGTATTGATACTATGTAATGGCCCGGACCCCTCCGGTCCATTCCTTGTTGAAATCGATGTGGTCAACACGACGTGCGTTATAATGATAAATTTTAATACTGATGATAACGTAAAAATATGTTAAATAATAATGATGATGACATAAATTGTGTGATTAATTAAACTAAAAAGAGAAGAATCATGATAAAATGACTTAATGGGTGTTGTTATTATTAATGATGTGAAGTGGGAAGGTGTGTGACCCATTATAGGTTGATAAATGAAACATGCGGTTGATTACTAATTGAGTAATTGTTGAAATTAAATTTGAATAATAATAATGGGTGTTGTGTTATTAATATTATTCATAATATTAATGAGAAATTAATAAAATGAGTTATGATATTTATTGCAAACAAATAAATGAAGATGCACAATGGAAGCATGGTGGTGCGTTAATAAAATTAAAGGTGAGTTCGTTATTATTATTATGTTAAATAATAATAATAATGGTGGTGTAAAAATATGTTGGGTTTATTAAATTGAATGAATTTAATTTAATAAAAGTGGTTTCAATTTAATCAGTGTGAAATAAAAATAAATAGAATTAAATAATTAAATTGACGGATGTTACGCGACATTGATGTGGCATGGTCAGATTCAGATATCCAACGGGGTTGTTTAACGTGGTCAATGCGATGAGCATAAATATTATCATTATTAAAAATAATAATGGTGATGAGTTAATAAAATAAGTTGATGAATTTTTTTTATTATTGAAAAACAATAAATGACAATGATGGCGTAAAACTATGTGCGAGAGGTTAATGAAATTAAAGGTATTAAAAAGGGGTTGAATATTTAGTTATATTAATTTTGTTTTGTCGTGGATATGGTTTTAATTAAATGGAATGGTTTTAATTTAATATGAGAATAACCGTGGTAAACTAATTTAATGAGATTAAATTAGAACATTAATGATGGGTGTTATTATTAATAATAACATGGAAGAGTTAGATTGGAGAGAGAATGATATAATAGAAAATTGAGAAATAATAAAAGAAAAAAAAGGAAAGGCAATCAAGGAGGTGGGGCGTGATTGACATGGAGCCAAGGAGGCGCCACTTTTGTGGTGGCGTGGGTTTGAGGAGGTTCTTTTGTAAGTCATTATTATTATATATTATAATAATGATTATAAGGTATTAATGGGAATAAAATTAAAAGAGAAATAAATGTAAAAGGTGGGAGTGTTTGTTTCCAACGTGAAAGAGACCAAATCACGATTGATTTGGAGTTATAAAAATAAATAAATAAGTAATTATAATAATAATAAAATAATATTATTATTATTTTGGGTGATCAAAACTTAAAAAGTCTATAACTTCTTCATATGGTGTCGGAATGACGAACCGTCAGCGGCAGTGTAATCATGTAATTAAGACGGTCATTTTAAGACCAGTGATGGATACCTTTTTATGAGTTATGTCTCGGGTCAACGAAACACACATATTAATAAAATTAACGTCTTTTTTCTTAAACGTGTGGAAACCGCGTGACGTGTCGTGTGTTGACCAGTCAAAACACGTAACGGGTGTACAGTCACACCGTGTATTCATCAATACACGCTGCATACTGTTTTACCTATTCGTTGGCTATATAAGAAAGGGTCGCGGATTATTTCCAGACCAATCGCTTCTTCTCCGCACGACGACACTCTTGGATGATCAAGAAGTCTTCCTCCTCTAACTTCTTTGTCTGAGCTCCGAATTACGATCCGTCAGCGGCCACAGGATCGTAGCGACGGGACGAAGCTTCTAAGCCCGGACTTGTCACCTTTCCTTCCGGCCTTCCTTCTCCAGCTTCCATCCTAGGAAGCGTTTTTCGGGTTTGGCGAAGGCGGAGGACACCGAAGGACGTCGTCGGAAGCGGCGTGATCGGGACCTTTTGAGGTAGGGATCTCACCTTTGTCTCTCTAATTTGTGTATCATGTGTGGCGGGTATCCTTTTGTTTTCATGAGAAATGGTTGAACCTTTAAATAAAGATAATAACTGGTTAAAGAATGGGGTTGGGAAGTTAGTGATTGTTGTTACCTTACTTTTTATATCATGTGATATTATATTTGTGAATTGAATGAGCTTCTACCTACTGAAAATCACAGTCGTTGGGGGCCTTTGCTTACGCAATTAAATGTTGCCCTCTCCTTCTGTATTTTCTTATGGATGGAAACTTCATGAAATGTGGAAATTGGTTAATCACGTAAAGTTGACTTTTTAAATGAAAATCTAGAACCCTTGTGTGATCCCCCCGGTTGAACCAAAATGGAATAATGAACATGTGGGTGTTGGCTTGGTTACGTGGCATGTGTTGGGGGTGTTTTGTGGGTTGTTGTGGTTTGGGTGAGCAGCGGGGCTGCGACGTTTGAGTGGTGATCTTATTGGAATGGTTGATGGTGGAAACGTGGAGGTGTGAAATGTTTTGTAAACGATGGGGTTGAAATGGGAAGTGGTTGGTTGTGGAAAATGCCTTTATTTATGAAAAGTGTTTTGATTATGAAAAGTATTTTGAAGTAAAAAAGTGTTTTCAAATGCGGAAATGTTTTGTGTGTGGAAAGGGTTTTATGTGTGGAACTTTGAAATAAATGAATGATGGAATGTTGTATGGTTGTGATAATCTTTTGTAAATGAAATGGCATGTGGTTGCTTGCGTTTTACCTAACCTTGGTTGTGGATGGCAGGGATATGTTTGTGAAAGGTTTTGTCTGGATGATAGTTGCCCAGTAGTAATAATTTGTTAAACCATTGCATGAAACATGAAAACCTAAATGGGGTTGGGGGATGATTGTTTGGTTGTTGATGCATGATTCGTGGTAGCAGTGCCGAGGCACATGCTCAGTTTCTCTTTTTAAGAAGCCATAGGTTGGGCTGTGTGTTTGATATATGTATATATATAATTGTATCTTTGTGTTTTGTCGCACCACACCCATGTCAAGCACCTAGTGCCGAACACTCCCATTTTATGGGAGAGGGTGTTCCCCCTTAGTTACTAGCTCCTTCCTGCTCCTTCTTCCATAGGCTATGATGGGTTGAGGTGACCTTACACCCAAGACTCTTCGGGTAGGTCTCGGAGGCTGTGATGGCTTGAGGCGACCTTTAGCCCAAGACTCTTCGGGCAGGCTTACCGTTCCCAAGAACCTTCGGGATGAGGCCCAGGTGTCTGCGGGCGGGTTAGTGGTTGTGGCCCAGGTGTGTGCGGGCGAGATGCGTGGTTGTGAGGCCCAGGTGTGTGCGGGCGGGATGCGTGGTTTGGCCCAGGTGTGTGCGGGCGAGAAGAGTGTGGTAGCGTCAGGACGTTTGCCGTTAGGAAGAGCAGCATCTAATTAAGTGGGAAATGGTGCGGGGTACCCAATACTTTTGTTCTATATATATACTAAACTTGTTTGTGTTACTTGGTGAGTGTGACCAGTGAGGCTGGGTGGATAGTTTTTCCTTGTTAGTTTCTGGTTCTTCTGTTTTCTCACGGGACCTTAGGGTGTCTCCCCACTTGTGCACGAGAGCTTTAGGTTTCCCTACTGAGTATACTTGTATGCTCACCCTACGTTTACTTTCAGGTTTCCAGGAGGACTACCAGGGCCGTGCGGGACCCTACTAGTCGGGCAGTTGGAGTTGTTGCAGTTGGTGTTCCTTTGTTTTCTTTGGCATTGTACTTTTGAGCTTCCTTGTACTTGTACCTTGTTATAAAAATTGTTTAAACATGCATGTGGGCTTGGTTTGAGTTTATTTATATACACTTGTTCTTTTCCCTTTTTGGTGGTTGACTTGTCCTATTTCCCGATCCAAAATAATAAAAAGGGTAATGTCTCCCATATTTGTGAAAACTCATACCCTTGGTGCTAGTCGCCAACCCGGGGCCTACTGGAGGCGGGACTCGGGGGTCATTATCTCCCTTTCACCATTGCCAGCTCAGGAGGGGCATCTTTGGTGGGAAGGGGTCGTGACATACTATGTTGTAATCAATGTGTTGAGAGAAAACATAAGAATGGAATGACAAAGAGAATGATAGAAAATTGAAATTCAATTTCTCTCACTCCATTTTATATAGTGAATATGTATTTATTGGAACTAGAAAACATAAATATAAAGAAAGACATATTTAACTTTTAATACTTCGTAATAAAAAACATAAATGAGTGGGATGAAAGTTACCACTTCAAATAATTCTTCATCCCACACCACTTAAGAATTTCTCCTTTAAAATAAAAAACATTGAAATCAACCAAACAAACCACCTTCCCATCATTTTTTTTTTCAGTTTACCGAATTTTCATAGAATTGTTGTTTTTTAAAATAAAATCACAATCTTAGTCATGTTTTCCAACTTTAAATTTCATATATTTTTAAGTTTTATAGGAAAAAGACTATTTTGCCCTTGTTTTTAGAGTATATTCTATGTATATGCGGCCGGGAATCTAACGGTCACGTCACGGGGCCTTTATATATATCTTTTATTTTCTGTTTTTTTTTATATGAATAACTGCTCCCCTCCGGGTTTTTTTTTTAAATACGTTTTTCAAAAAAAATATTTTTTAAAAAACGCCCAGGTTAAAAATATTTTTAAAACTGCCCCTCAAAGGCGGCAGGCGCGATGCCGCCTTTGTGTTTCGGGGCAAAGGCGGCATCGCGCCTGCCGGCTTTGGCCTTTACCCGAAAGGCGGCATCTGCGATGCCGCCTTTCCCCTAAAAAAATTTTAATTTTTTTTTTTGAAATTTTTTATTTTTATTTTGTTTTGTTTTGTTTATATATATATATATATATATATAAATATAAATAAAACAAAAATTTTCAGCAGAATTTCTCTGCTACTAAATATCCAGCGGTACTGCCATTACAGTAGTCTGGATTCGGACAGAAACCCTCACCCAGACCTCCCTTTTATAAGATGCATTGCCCTGGAAATCATTCTGCATTTTCGATGTGGGATTCAGGTTCTCCCTTTCCTGCGCAGTACATTCTGCATTTCCGATGTGGGATTCTGTTTCAAGTGCGTGACTTTGAAAGACAATAAAATATAAACTATAAGACCAATATAAATGAAATTTTAAATATTGATTAAACATATAATTAATAGTTGAAATCATAAAGAATTTCCTTAAAAATGATGATGCAAAATAATTTATAAGGTTTCAAAACCGCTTACTTGAAATTTAAAAAAGTTTCAAGTACGTGAATTTGAAAGACTATAAAATATAAAATATAAAACGAATATAATTGAAACTTTAAAGATTGATTAAAGATATAAGAAATAGTTGAAAACAAAAATATTTTCATAAAAAAGATTGATAGAAAATAATTTATAACCTCTCAAAACCGCTTACTTGAAATTTAAAAATGTTTCAAGCACGTGAAACTGAGTGACTATAAAATATAAACTATAGAACAAATATAATTGAAACTTTAAACATTGATTAAACATATAAGAAATAGTTGAAAACAAAAGGAATTTCATAAAAAATGTTAATGGAAAATAATTTATAAGCTCTCAAAACCGCCTACTTGAAACTTAAAAACGCTTCAAATACGTAAATTTGAACGAGTATAATTATATAAGTAATAATTAATAAGTAATAAGTAATAATTATAATGAATAATAATAATTAATATTTATATAACTTATTAATAATTAATAATTAATAATTACTAATTACTAACTAATTAATTATAATTATTAATTATATTACCAATTAACTAAATAATTAGTATATATATAATAACTAATAAGTAATAAGTAATAATTATTAATTATTAATTATAATAAATAATAATAATAATTAATATTTATATTACCAATTACTAATTACTAATTAATAATTAATAATTACTAATTACTAATTACTAATTAATTAGTTACAATTATTAATTATATTACTAATTAACTAAATGATTATTAATTATATTACTAATAATTATTAATTAATAATTAATTAATCATTATTAATTATTAATTAGTAATTATTAATTAATAATTAATTAATAATTAATTAATCATTATTAATTATATTACTAATAATTATTAATTACTTAATTAATAATTATTAATTAGTTAATTAATAATTATTAATTAGTTAATTAATAATTATAAATTAGTTAATTAATCATTAATAATTATTAATTAATAATTAATTAATCATTATTAATTATATTACTAATAATTATTAATTAGTTAATTAATTATTAGTTAGTTAATTAATAATTAATTAATAATAATTATTAGTTAATTATTAATTAGTTAATTAATAATTATTAATTAATTATTAATTAGTTAATTAATATTTATATTACTAATTATTACTAATAATTATTAGTTAATTTTTATTAGTTAATTATTAATTAGTTAATTAATAATAATTAACTAATAATAATTAGTAATTAATTAATCATTATTAGTAATTAATTAATAATTATTAGTAATTAATTAATAATTAACTAATTAATAATTAACTAATTAATAATTAATTAGTAATTAATAATAATTAACTAATTAATAATTATTAATAATTAACTAATTAATAATTAATTAATCATTATTAGTAATTAATTAATAATTATTAGTAATTAATTAATAATTAACTAATTAATAATTAATTAATAATTAACTAATTAACAATTACTAATAATTAACTAATTAATAATTAATTATTAATTATTAATTAACTAATTAATAATTAACTAATAATAATTAACTAATAATTATTAGTTATTAATTAATCATTATTAGTAATTAATTAATAAGTATTAGTAATTAATTAATAATTATTAATTAACTAATTAATAATTAACTAATTAATAATTATTTATTAATTATTACATATATAATGAATAATAATAATTAATATTTATATTACCATTTAACTAATTAATTACTAATAATTATAATAAATAATAATAATTAATATTTATATTACTAATTAACTAATTAATAATTAATATTTATATTACTAATTAACTAATTACAAATTAATTATTAATTAGTTCATTAGTAATATAAATATTAATTATTATTATTATTCATTACAATTATTAGTAATTAATTAATAATTAATTTGTAATTATTAGTAATTAATTATTATTATTATTCATTATAATTATTAGTAATTAATTAGTAATTATTAATTATTAATTATTAATTAGTAATTGGTAATATAAATATTAATTATTATTATTATTTATTATAATTAATAATTAATAATTATTACTTATTACTTATTAATTATTATATATATACTAATTATTTAGTTAATTGGTAATATAATTAATAATTATAATTAATTAGTTAGTAATTAGTAATAATTAGTTATTAATTATTAATAAGTTATATAAATATTAATTATTATTATTCATTATAATTATTACTTATTACTTATTAATTATTACTTATATAATTATACTCGTTCAAATTTACGTATTTGAAGCGTTTTTAAGTTTCAAGTAGGCGGTTTTGAGAGCTTATAAATTATTTTCCATTAACATTTTTTATGAAATTCCTCTTGTTTTCAACTATTTATTATATGTTTAATCAATGTTTAAAGTTTCAATTATATTTGTTCTATAGTTTATATTTTATAGTCACTCAAATTCACGTGCTTGAAACTTTTTTAAATTTCAAGTAAGCGGTTTTGAGAGGTTATAAATTATTTTCTATCAACCTTTTTTATGAAATTCCTTTTGTTTTAAACTATTTCTTATATCTTTAATCAATCTTTAAAGTTTCAATTATATTCGTTTTATATTTTATATTTTATAGTCTTTCAAATTTACGTACTTGAAACTTTTTTAAATTTCAGGTAAGCGGTTTTGAAACCTTATAAATTATTTTGCATCATCATTTTTAAGGAAATTCTTTTTGATTTCAACTATTAATTATATGTTTAATCAATATTTAAAATTTCATTTATATTGGTCTTATAGTTTATATTTTATTGTCTTTCAAAGTCACGCACTTGAAACAGAATCCCACATCGGAAATGCAGAATGTACTGCGCAGGAAAGGGAGAACCTGAATCCCACATCGAAAATGCAGAATGATTTCCAGGGCAATGCATCTTATAAAAGGGAGGTCTGGGTGAGAGTTTCTGTCAGAATCCAGACTGCTGTAATGGCAGTACCGCTGGATATTTAGTAGCAGAGAAATTCTGCTGAAAATTTTTGTTTTATATATATATATATATATATATATATAAACAAAACAAAACAAAACAAAATAAAAATAAAAAATTTCAAAAAAAAAATTAAAATTTTTTTAGGGGGAAGGCGGCATCGCGGATGCCGCCTTTCGGGTAAAGGCCAAAGGCGGCAGGCGCGATGCCGCCTTTGCCCCGAAACGCAAAGGCGGCATCGCGCCTGCCGCCTTTGAGGGGCAATTTTAAAAATATTTTTAACCTGGACGTTTTTTAAAAAATATTTTTTTTAAAAAACGTATTTTAAAAAAAAATCCCCTCCCCTCCTCAAAATCTATATTTTCGCATTTCGTTGCTCGCATCGCTGTGGATCAGTCGGAAGATGGAGGGAAATGGTGGGAGCCCGGGGTGCTCTGATCTCTTTCTCCCTTGTTTTCCTTTTATTATTTAGCACTTAATGTTTTCGACGCATTCAAATTGCATTTCATTGATTCAATCGCGAGGTATATTTGATAAGAATTAACCGATCGCATCTTTTGGAACAGGTTCATTCCAGGAGTTCCTAGCTGTTGCGATCGATGCAGCAAAGAAAGCTGGCGAGGTAATTAATTATATGAACATACACTCCTTCGTACCTCTCTTCGTCTTTTTGATCAAACAGAGTAAATTCACATTAATCGAGTTATCATCGAAGCTCTGGTTTTGCAGATTATCCGAAAAGGGTTCCACGAGACCAAGAACGTCGAGCATAAAGGCGAGGTTATCGTCTATGGACCGATCATATTTACATTTATTTTGATATTTTCTTTCTGCATGCTTTGCATTGGATTCATATTCTTGTTGTGCACGTTTTTATTCTCGCATTCCGATTCAGCCGATTTTATTTTATTTTTGTTGTTTTATTTAGAATGCGACTTCATCCTTTGACGATTACATTTTTTTTTTGCCTTTTGTATCCTAGGTCGATTTGGTTACAGAAACCGATAAGGCATGTGAATTACTCATTTTCAACCTTCTCAAGGAGAAATGCCCCAATCATAAGGTTCATCATTGTTCGATTTTTCTGGCCAAAATCTTCAGGATAGTGCTCATGTCAGCTGGCGTTTTCTCTTCGATAGCTTAATTGGATTTTGTTGACAACATTTGTCTTTTCTAGTTCATTGGGGAAGAAACTACCGCTGCCTGTGGTGCTACAGAATTGACTGATGAGCCGACATGGATTGTTGATCCTCTTGACGGGACCACTAACTTCGTGCACGGGTACTTATGAAATCGCTGTATTTTTAATTCCAGTTTATGTTCAGTCATTTCTTCGATATTGAATTATCTACTTGTCTGTAGGTTCCCCTTCGTGTGTGTTTCTATTGGCCTGACAATCAGAAAAGTTCCTGTGGTTGGGGTTGTTTACAACCCAATAATTAATGAGGTCAGAAATTCCGGACTCCGTATACCTTTGCACCTTACTTTAGTTGTTGTATTTAGTCTAGGCGGTCTTGAGTAGAAATTGTGGCACCCTTTATTGAAACCTGCATTTCCTTTTCCAAATTAATTTTAGTCTGCCTCATGAACCGAAATTTATTGTTTAGCTTGGTATGAGTTGTGGATTTTTTTTATATGTAGCTTTTCACTGGCGTTCGTGGGCAAGGAGCTTTTCTAAATGAAAACCGTATCAAAGGTGAAGATGATATCCATATTCCTGCTTGGTTATTTTGTCATGTCTAACGATGCTTTCATGCATATGTTTTTCAGTTTCATCCCAAACTCAACTTGTGAAGTCTCTCCTAACAACCGAGGTATGAAGCTGCCTATAAATTCAATTTAACGGGTTATTGCACTTAATGACGCTATACTCAAAGTCCTTTTGCATAATTGTTGATGTTAGCTGCCTATAAATTCAATTTACTGGGTTATTCCATTGGAGATTGTTAAAATGACGTTATATATTGTTCCATTGGAGATTGTTAAAATGACGTTATATATTGTTCATATCTTCATCAATATGTAAATGAAACAATATGTAAATGGAACAACGCACATCTACAAGCCTCTTTCATTTGTGGATCCTATTCTTCCTGAATCCACCGCAAGGTGTTTCATATCGAGTAACACTTGTGGGGTCATTTTTGAGCAGTCTTTCGAGATGGTCACAGGGCAATTATGCATTTTTTTATTATTTTGAAATGAAGTTTCTTTGGATTATGTAACAATGTTTTATCATGGGATGATCTTAGGCATCTCATGTAGTTTGTCATAGCTGGGACCAAGTAATAGGATCATGTAGCTTTCATGTCTTGCTGCATTCTGATAATATCATATATTGACACATGGCCTATTGATCACTCCATGTACTTTAGATGTCTTGTTATTGCAACACATGCATAATTTGTTTGGGCTGAAGTTTTTTTATGCAATTCCTCATGTGAAGTTATGGCATAGAAAGTTTCATTCACAAATCACAAAATTTCTAGGGTCCATGGTTTTCTCCTAATGCTGCAAGGATGCTGCAAAACCCCCTGTTATATTTAGAGCTATTTGTATTCTACTAACCTTTGAAAGGTTAATTTTGGGCCAATAACCAAGCATTCTTTAGTGTGTTATAAGGGGCTACAGTCTACCGACCTTCAGGAGGTCGAAAGGGCCTGGGTGGGGTCTTCCTTATACTTCTAACATGGTGCTGATCGCACATGTTCTATATAAGCGTTCACAGATTACTTATTGAGTGCAAGCGTTTTCTTAGAAATTTAACAAACACTTATTTTTTCAAACTGCGTATCAAAAGTGATAGGTGTTATGAACTGATACCATTAAGTGGTGTGAAATGGAGCTTTAGTGGGTGCTAACGATTCCTGGGGGGGTAAATCTGAGATCCATGCATATCCGTTTCCTGTAATCTCTCTCAAGCCTTCCATGTTTCATGAGTTCTTCATCTTCTTCGCTTTTGGTCAAGTTTTATCTTGTACAATTAAATTTATTGTGATGACTAACATAAGAAAAGCTACCATGTTGCAGCAATTTACTAGGCTTCCAATCGAGATCATTAATGACACCTGATAAAAAAATCTTCCACAATTTTTTTATAATTGAAACGAAAGTTTTACTGAAAGGACTGTTCTATGGTAAATTCTCTGATGCAAAGCTTTTTTTGAGTATTAATGGTGACAGAGCACTGTGTGATAATGAATGGTCCTTCAGGGTGATTTTCCTCCAAAAATTTTGAAGTTAATAAAGGTAGGGTACAAACTAATACCACAACTGCAGCTTATGTTTAGAAAAACTATGGTCATTCGTGTATCCTAGTTATACGTTTTGATGCAATTAACTAATACTTTGATTTTATGAATCGTAAATCTCCATAGATAAAAATGATAAAGCTAAGGCCTCGTTTGGTAAACCGGAGAGGGTAAATGAATGGAAAACTGTGGTTTCCTATGTTTGGAAGGATGAAAATGAGAGATGAAATGAGCTAGGAGAGGGGCTTCTGTTGTTTACATGGAAAAGGAAATGGGAAAGACGATTTTATCCCTTAGCAATGTTTTTTATATATTATTTGTAAGAGTATTGTTGTCTTTTGCATTAATTTATCTTCCATCCATTTTCTGTTCTTTCTTATTCTGATCTCATTTTCATTCAATCAAAAAACATTTCCTTTTTTGGCTGTTAGTTGTATCTCTATACCTTTCTATCAGCACATGCTGAAATCTTATTTTGATGAGAATGCAGGTCGGGACAAAACGTGATGAAGAAACTTTGAATGCCACTACTAATCGAATCAAGAACTTACTTTTCAAGGTAAATCTGAATTTAAAGAGTTTTTTTTCTGGGTAAAAATTTGAGGACTATCACGATGAATATAAATTTGTGGTTCGGTCAGGTGAGATCCCTTCGGATGAGTGGATCATGTGCACTGAATCTATGCGGAGTCGCTTGCGGAAGGATCGATTTATTCTACGAACTCGGGTTCGGCGGTCCATGGTACATACTTCATTAAAATAATTATTCGCATGATTTTAATGTTTGTTATATTGGTGACCGGGCTTTTCTGGTCAGGGACGTGGCAGGTGGAGTTGTAATAGTTGAAGAAGCCGGCGGTCTTGTTTTTGATCCGTAAGTAGTCGAACTCATCGTCCAAAGTGTTTTTGTAACTTTCAGAAGGTGATTGGAATTTGACACAATCAATGGAGACTTAGGTTGCGTTTGGTTGCAGAAATGTGTTAGAAAATGTTCATTTGCATTTTGAAAGTACATTTTTCATGTACATGAAAGCTAATGTGTTTGGTGTTTTTGTGCATCAGATCTGGGAAGGGATTTGACCTCACAGCCCAGAGAGCTGCTGCTTCGAATCCTGGACTCAAAGACGCATTTGTCGAGGCCTTGCAGTTTAACGAATGACAAGGCAAAGTTTCCATTCAAAATCATTAATAACCTTGTTTTGCTGTGCTTTGCAGAATTCATGGGGGCACTGTTGAAGCATTTTGGGGACGGTTTGTTCCAATTCCCTTTGCGTTTTTCATTTAATGATTAAACCCCTTCTTGGGGGCTTACCAAACATGTTGCTACATTTTTTCCAGCCCCCTAGAGGTTGTGCTTTGAATTAAAAATTATCAGTTTAATAATGTATGGTATTTTATGTTTTATACTAATTAATGTTCACTAAACATACCAAGAACTCACCCGCCCCAAAGCTCATGCCATTTGGAAAAGAAAGATGGAGAGGAATAAATGAGAGCAGCACTTTTAAGTATCAAAATCTTACAACAGGTTTTTCTGAAAATACAATCATGTTTAAAGATAATAGTAAATATTAATGCGGACTTAAATCTCAAAATCCAAAATCTTCGGAGAATTTAAAAACAAGAATAGAACCACTCAAATGGAATGAAAATTCTACCAATAGGGGCACTGAACAACTAGTGCACTTATCAGCTGACATCTACAACTTGAATTGACTCATTAATGAATCTCATTTACCGAGAAGCAAACAACTCATTTTCCAAGTATTACAAAAATGGGAACACTCTGGACTGAATCAGAATAAGATATAATAGGAATTATGATTATACAATACAGAATTTAATAATATAATTCAAAGGTATTAAAGTTTACTCTGTTTTTTAATAAAAATTATGCATAATTCATAATTTAAATATAAACATTTTATATTTTGACCTCCTTTCATAATTTATAATTCTTTATAAATCACCATTTATGATTTCTAAATGAACAAGTTGTATCATATAATTTGGTTAAATGGTATTTTAAAAATTAACATTTAATATTTGAGAAAAATAGAAGTTTCATGAACATTTAATTAATTAATTATAAACCATTTATAATTAATTTATTAATTCATAAACCATTTATAAATTAAATATTTCAAAAATAATTTACAAACATTTTATAAATCATTAAAACCATTTAAGAATTTAAAAACATTTTTTAAAATCTTTATTGTTTGTTGATAATATAATTCAAAATTATAAAATACATTTACTATGTTTTTTTAATAGAAATTATAAACAATTCATAATTTAAATATAGACATTTTATATTTTAGCCTTATTTCATAATTTATAACCCTTTATATATTATCACTTATGATTTCTAAATAAACACTTATTTTTAAATCACAAACTACACCATATAATTTAGTTAAAAGGTATTTCAAAAATTAATATTTAATATTTTGGAGAAAATAAAAGTTTCATAAACATTTAACTATAATTTTACATATACTGTAAGAGGTAGTGATGAAGATTCCATGTCACTGAACACAGGTGCGAAACAGAAAAATAACTCGAAACAAACATATACATAAAAGTCATTTTAATTATCTACGTTAGGGTAACCTTTAAAATTGGCGTAAAGGTAAAATATTATTTAAAGGTAAGCTTCACTTTGTAAGGGATACATAAAGGCAACCATGAATTCAAAAGTTGCATCAAAGTAACTAATTTCTTATGTAAGGGTAAGGTCAAACTCCAACCTACGTAAGGCTATAAAACTAACCTACTTAAAGGTATAAAGCAAATGTTGCGTAAAGGTAAGCAGTTCGAAAACTAACCTACGCAAGGGTAAGTAATTAGTTACGTAAGGGTACCTTAAATTTCTATGGAGGGGTACCTTTCAATTTCTATGTAAAGGTAAGCTTCACTTTGTAAGGGATACGTAAATGTAACTATGACTTCAAAAGTTGGGTCAAGATAACTCATTTCTTGCGTAAGGGTAAGGTCGAACTATGACTTACATAAGGGTATAAAACTAACCTGCGTAAGGGTATAAAGTTGATGTCACGTAAAGGTAAGCAGTTCGAAAAATAACCTATATTAGGGTATAAATAACCTACGTAAGGGTATAATGAACCTACGTAAGGGTATAATGAACCTATGCAAGGGTAAACAATTAGTTACATAAGGGAAAGTAGTTAGCTACATAAGGGTAAGCTTAAATTTCTACGTAAGGGTAACCTTAACTTTGGAAGTGATACGTAAAGGTAACTATGAATTCAAAAGGTGCGTCAAGATAACTAATTTCTTACGTAAGGGTAAAGTTGAACTCTAACCTACACAAGGGTATAAAACTAACCTAAGTAAGAATTTAAAGTAGATGTCACATAAAGTAAGCAATTCGAAAACTAACTTCTGTAAGGGTATAAAGTACCTATGTAAGGGTAAACAATTAGTTATGTAAAGATAGAATTATCATTGCATAAAAGTAAAATCGTAAAGTCTTCGGTTTTGCCAGTTTAGCCCTTTGAATATTTATATATATATATATATCTATGGATTTTACCTCGGAGTCGGCGCTGTGTTTGAGTGTCGCAGGACTCCATAATTAATGTATTAAAAATATTAATATATATTAAAGCACGTGCACAAATCTTTTCGGAACCACAAAACTGGGTTTCTGCAGCACCACCCTTTATCAGCGCTAAAAAAAAGCGTTGATAAAGGTTACTTTTAACATCGCTAAAAAAAGCACGGTTAAAAGTGACCTTTTATCAGCGCTGTTAAAGGAGATATCTTTATCAGCGTTTTTTTAGTAACATTGATAAGGGGGCTTTATCAACGCTTTTTCCTAGCGCTGATAAAGTTTATATTTCAAAAAAAAAAAATATTTCATGAAAAATAATATATTGTTATATAAGTATATTTATATTGATACACATATAATATATATTTTTTAAATATGTTTTAGATAAGTATAAATAGACTATTACATTTAATATATAAGAAATTTAGTAAAAATTGCTTTAAAATATTTTAAAAAATATTATTAATTAATAATTTTCTAATTACCATTGATTAATAATCATTTAATAACAATTTGAAGACACAAAAAATCAAAAAAAAAAACTAATAAAAAATCTAAAATAAGTTGAAAATGTAACTCAAATTTCAAACGACTATAACTTTTGATCCGGGTGTCTGTTTGAGCTCTACAACATATCAAATCGAAGTTTGTGACGAGCTCTACGCGCTAGTGATCGAAGGAAACTTTCTGCCACATTTTTCAAGGCCCAAAAGGCCTCCAAAATCGAGTTTTTAGTGGCGATACCCTGGTTTTTTAACATTCAAACAGATATAACTTCTGATCTGGATGTCCGCTAGGCCTTTACCACATATCATATCGAATATTGTTTCATTTTCTTTGATTTGACTGGTTTCGGAGTTGAAACTGACTTCTGGATTAGAAGTTATGGTTGTTTTAACATTCTATGATTTTTTTTGACTTTTATCAGCGCTTAAAAAAAGCGCTGATAAAAGATGTCTTTTATCGGTGCTAAAAAAGTTATGATAAAAGACCTTTTTATCATCGCTTTTTTTAGCGTTGATAAAAGGGATCCCCTTTATCTTCGCCTCAATTAACATCATTTTTTTAGCGCTGTTAATGCACTTTTCTACCGCTGATAAAGACCATATTTGTAGTAGTTACTGTTGTTTTTGGGATGCAGGGTTTACCCTAGGTGTGACATAAAGTTGGTCGACATCGAATGTTCGGTGGAAGGCAATCGTTGGCGGATGAGATAATTAATTAAATAATAATTATTTTATTTATTTAATTAAAGGGATATGATATCCCTCCCCTCCCTTTGGCTTCTTACGTATGGAAGGGGGAGGCTTCTCCCACGCTTGACGGACGAATCGAGGAGAGGTGCCATCGAACTTTGTCCTTGACAACATTTGAGATCAGATTGAGGTACAATGACTTTCGGGTGCCGCTTTGGACCCGAAGCTTCTGCGTTTTCACCATGAGGTAGGTAGATTTTGAGTTTTACGTCCCAATCGCGGGAGGTTCGTGGGGATTTCCCCATTCGGGAATCCCGATCACACGATGTGTAGTTTAGGAGCACATGTCGTGTGTTCTTCCCATGAGGTAAGAAAGAGTTTTGGGGACTACACGTCGTGTACTCAAATTACACGTCATGTAGTGGGACTTTGTCATGTGGCCGAGTATATAGGTTGACACCCCATGTAAGGGGGACATGACTGTGTAGTAGTACATGGTCAGACCCTGGGTGTACACGAACATGGGCTGAGGTACACGAGAATGAGCTGATGCAAATGGGCACAAGCCGATAGACACGAGCTCGGGCTGGTCTAGGCAGTACACACCGTTTACTCCATGTACACGTCATGTCAGACCACATGACCAGCCCGAGCTCGTGTGGAGATGACATGTCTTGACGTATAGGCAGGGTCACTCACTGTGTGAGCTATGCACACGTCGTGTACTTTTTGTATGAGACTTCCACCTTGTGTATCTCCTTCCTTGAAACTCGGATTTGGGCCTGTGAGCAGCCTATCATGAGTGGTTTTCCATATACGGTGTGATGCTAAACTTTGTTTTGGCTTTAGAGTTTCAACACGAGGTGTTTCGAGTGTGGCACATTTTTCAGCGATGCTTGTCTAATGGCAGTGATTGGGTTGGATCACTAGAGAGTTGTCGGGGTCGGTAAACCCCTATCAGACTAGGGTGTGGGTCCCCCATACTCTTTACTTAGGTAGAGTCGGTACTCCCCCATACTATAAAGGGTGTGGGTCCTCTATCTACGAAGTGGTACTCCCCTGTTATCAAGGTCCGGTAGGGAACAAGCCTCCACACGAGTTGGTGCACCCTCAGTTGTGGAGTGCATTAGCGAGGTGCAGGCCCCTCCACACAGATTTTGATGAGGTTGTGTTTGATGCTGGATATCGGAGATGGACCTTTGGTATTGCAGGCATACTCATCATTTTTAGTTGGGTTATGGAGGCTGCAATCCCCTTTCTCTCTAGCTTGGGTTTCTTTATGTGCATATCTGATGATGGGTTTTATGTACCATCTTGCTTATGGCTTGAGTTAATTCTTGCCTTTCTGTTGCTCCCTTTTTGGGTTTTTGGGTCGCCTACTGGGTATGTATATAATCATCCCTGCACGGGCTTTACCCGCACATGTTGTGTCTTGTGCAGACGATGAGCAGTTCATTATTGATATTAGTGGACCTAGTTTCAGTAGAGTTTAGCGGCTCTTGGAGCTACCATGTTCGATGGTTGACCTTGGAGATTGTTAGTTGGGATCTTTTCATACCTTACCTTTCTTTGGTTGTTGATAGGTTGGGACCTCATTTATTGGTTGGATGTGTATTTTTCCTCTTTATACTATTATATTGCACTGTAACGACCCAAACTTTTTGAATGATAATTGTTTCTTGAAAATGTGTGTTATATTATTTTATACACAACAAAACTATATCTCTCTAATAATGAAGCAAGTATATTTTGAAATGTGATCATCAGGTTTCAACCATTATATGACCATTGGAAACTACACTCTAAATAATAATTTTAACGTTGTAATTACTATTTATAAGTAGAAATGAAAAAGGAAAATTAATGCAGAAAGAAAAGTTGATGATCTCATCCAGTAGAGTCATGTTGTACGAAACCCATTCGTTAGAACTTGGGAGGGAGGTAGCGTCATTGAGTTTTGCTCTTGAACAAGCCCAAGCTGAGCTTCAACGAGTGAGACTTGAATGAAATCATCTTCAGGAGAAGTTCAAGTTAGTGAAAATTACCACTCGTGCGATGTTAGTCGAGCCGTCCCATGAATCTATCACCATCGCACACCATACCCTTAGGTTATATGCAGGTGTTATAAGGGGTTATGTGTCAAGTCCTTAGTTACTTAATTTATAATCCATTTGTATAAATAAAATTGTTGTTCCATCATTTCTGTTTTGAGTTTAGTTTTTATTAAAAATATGACGAATTTGATAAATTGATTTTTTAGATAAAAATTGTATATTTCATAAAATATATAATTACTATAATAAACTAATTTATTATTAATAATGTTTATTTTAATGAAATAGTATGATTAAAACACTATTATTTAAATTTAAATGATAAAATATTTTTATTTTTGTCAAATGTTAGAAATTTTACTATGCATTTTCTATCAACTATTATTTTTAATAAATAAAGATTTTTATATTTAAAAGTTAAATTTCAAATACTTAAAGAATTATTCTGATAAAATAAACATCAATTTTGTAATCAGAACATCGAAATTACGTTAGGGTGAAATTATGAGAATTTTCTAAAATATTTTGTTTTTCGGTGAATAGTAAAAATACAGTTTTGAGTTTTTGGTATGTTTAATGAAATCATAATGATGTATTACGTAATATAAAGTACTGGTAGACTCTTGTGGATTATAATAACATAATAGGTGTCCCAAGTGGCCAATACCACGAGCAAATACCATGGGCAAGACCATGGTTTTGAATTTACCACTACCAATGTATCCAAGGAAATTAATAAACAAATCCCCCCTTTTTCTATAAATACATACTCATTTCTCCATTATATTTCATTCCCAATTCATCCTACATGAATCTCTGATATTTTTACCTACCAAGGAGTCCTCCCAAGGTGTCCTCAAACCCCCAAGGTCCTAATCTTCGAGTTTTAGGAGTTACACTTCAAGGTAAGAGAAATGTCAACTTCTCTTTTCCTTTCAAGTTATCTTTTTTTTATGTGGTATGTATTTCAAATTTACATACCATGTTCTTCTGTCCATTTTATTTTATCCCTTTACTATATTAAGATTCTTTTATGAATGAGAGACTCTTGTCTCCTCTCTTTTTAATGTTTTCTAAAACCATCTTTCTTACCCGTTATGTCGTCAATTTCTCTCTCTCAAAATTTCTCTCTTTTTCTCAATAAATTCTTTTATTTTCTTTATGTGAATACCCAAACCTCTTTCTTTTTCAGGAGTACTCACCAAGATGTAAAAATGATTTATCTGATTCTGTAATTGATATACATAAAATCCTCATTCCCTTTCCATGAGTTATAAATGACATAATGATCATGTTTTAAACACTTTTTAAAATTCCATGATTTTGATATGAAACATGTTTCTTTTATTCTCTACGGGTTATTTATGAAACGTTTTATTATGATACATGTGGCTCACATTAATTAATACATATGAAGGATGCGTTCTGATAGAGCTCCAATGCATTGGGTAAAAAATTTAATCTATAGAGATGACATGTTTTATAATTCATTGGTGAATAACCTTGGTAATTTTTATGATACATTGGTGAAAAACCTTGGTGATATGCTTATGAATGTCTAAAATAAATTTTGTAGCCACATTTCCAAGTTATGATTCATTTTATTTTATTTATGATATGCCTCATGTTCTCTTTTTCATGTTATAATGATATTCTTCATGTTCTTATTGAATTTCCTCAAGATTACATGTAAACTGTTTCCCCTGTTTTCCCTTACCGGGCCTTATGCTCACCCTTTACTTTGATGTATATCCCCAGGTTATGTGATATGATAATTTTACTTAGGATGAACCTTTGATGTATCCTTTCAAGTGAAATAAAAGAATGTTTTAAGTTTTCATGTATTATGTACCTTTTTTTTCAAGAAACTAAGATTTAAAAGATCATCTGGTTTGTACAATGTAATGAAAGTTATGTAATAAAAAGGTGGGATGCCATAGTTGGTATCAAAGAGAGGTTTAGTTATTTGTGAAAATTAGGATTTGAAAACTTTAATAACAACCCTATAGAAACGTTTAAATATAGTAAAAACATCCTGGTATTTTGGTGAAATATAAGTGGTTTCTGAGCAAAGAAATCCCTATCTGGATACAAACAAGTGGATGTGGCTCTGACATAGATGTACCTAGGGGTAAAAACTCTGATAAGGTGCGCCAGGCCTGATTCGACGTAACCTGGTACACAAAAACAGTTCTTACTGCACTCATAGTTTGACACTCCCAGGGGGTATGTTTGGTTAATCACAATCTTTTTAATAACCATTATGAAGGATTTATAGAAAATGTAATTATTGTTAAAGAATAACATCATTAAGCATGATGTTTTAAGATATGAAACTTCTTTATAATTATAAGATTATTAAATGAAACATGTTTCTCACTAAGTCTTTCTTCTTTTAGAAAATAATGGAAAATAGGAGAAACCACGTAAATGGTGAGCACAACGGATTAGGTGCTGACATCCTTTCGATGGAAGTCGGAATGGAAAACTTCACGAGAATGATGAATCAACTGAATCAAGTTATGATCAATAACTTTAATCAATCTAAGAGTCTGGATTCACCTCGAAGGGAAAAACTTTCCATTGAGTCCTTTATGCGTTAACAACCACCTTCATTCAGTGGATCTACTGACCCATTGATTACTGAACAATGGATAAGCTCTATAGAAAAGATCTTTTCTGTACTCCATTGTTCAGAATAAGAGAAAGTCACCCTGGATGTGTACCACTTAGAGGGAGAAGTTGATCAGTGGTGCACACTGGTTAAAAACACGAAGCCAAGAGGGGAGATTGAATCTATGTAGTGAGAAGAGTTCAGGGGAACCTTTTTCAAAAAATATCCCCTCTATTCAATGCGAACGAAAATGGAGAAGGAATTCCTAGAGCTGAAGCAAAAGGAAAATGAATATGTGGGAAGCTATGAGATGAACTTCACAAGATTTTCCTATTACACCTCTAGATTTGTCATGGAATATAATGGGAAGGTTGATAGATTCTTCAGTGGACTAAGACCCTATCTACAAAATAATCTAGCCAACCGAGACTACGATAACTATGAGGAGATCATAAAGAGTGCTACGAAGGTTGAGCTGGAGTTCGGAGAGACGTAGTGGTCCTATAGTTCGAATGAAAAGAAGATATCTTTAGAGCAAAACTTGGGGAGGATCTTTGATCAAGGAAGAGGAGGAAAGCAATTGAAACTTCCCACATGCAACAAATATGGGAAGAAGCATTTGAGAAACTGCTTTCTTGAGAGCGAGAAATGTTACAAGTGTGGAAGAGATGACTATATTGCTTGGAACTATTTTAGTGAGTTGAAGCCTCAACTTCTCAACACTAATGATAAAGGGAAGATGGTACATACCCTACCTGAATTCCAATGCTTCAAGTGTGGACAACTTGGGCACTTCTCCAATCATTGTCCAAATCTGAAGTTAATGAAGGGGAATCACCATCAACCTCATAATAGGGAAAGGGAGCAAGGTCATGCTTTTGCTATCACGACAGCTGAAGTTGAAACTCCAAATGATGTGGTGGTAGGTACTCTCACTATTCTCTCAAAGATAAAAAGTACTTTGTTTGATTCTGGTTCTATACATTCCTTTATTTCCTCCAAGTTCTCAAAGAATATAAAATCAATCCCTGAACTGCTATAAATATAGTTATCTGTCAAGACTTTTGGAGGGATTATCCAAGCATCAACAGTGTATAGAAACTCTAGTATTCACTTTGGCGAGCACAATCCCATCACAAATCTAGTAGTCATCCCCATGTTGGAATTCAACATTATACTAGGTATGGATTGGATCTCAAAGTAAGATCAACTATAAAAGCAAGGAAATATTAGTATTCTTGAATGGGAAACCAATAGTTGTTTTCAAATGAGAGATATCGCGACCTGAGCTTTATCTAGTAGCACCACTCATAGTCTTCTTTATGGAGATGACCGGTGAATATGAAGAAGGAAATGAAAGTATACGAATAGAGAATGTCCTCATCATTCAAGAATACATTAATGTATTTCTTGAGGAGTTACCTAGATCTCCCCCAAAAAGAGAGGTAGAGTTCTCCATTGAACTCATGTATGGATCCAAGCTAATATCGAAGACCTCGTATAAAATGGAAAATGTGGAGCTGAAGGAATTAAAGAATCGACTCCAAGATCTTTTGGAGAAGGGGTTTATCCGGCCAAGTGTGTCTCCTTGGGGATCACCTATTCTCTTTGTGAAGAAGAAGAATGGATCAATGCAGTTATGAATTGATTATAGAGAACTTAACGAGATCACAGTGAAGAACAAGTACCATTTTCCAAGAATTTATGATTTATTTAACCAGCTTCGTGGGGCTCAATTCTTCTTGAAGATTGATCTTCTATATAGTTATCATCAATTGAGAGTAAAGAAAAAAGATATTCCAAAGACCGTCTTCTGATCAAGATATGGGCATTATGAGTTTGTTGTTATTCCCTTTGGATTGACTAATGCTCTTTCTATTTTTACAGATTTGATGAATAGAGTCTTTAAGGACTACCTTGATAACGTTTTGGTAGTTTTCATTGATGATATTTTGATATATTCTAAAAGTCGCGAGGAACATGAGGATCATATACTGGTTATATTGAAAAATATAAGGAGAGTCTATTTAGAAAGTTTAGAAAATGTGAATTTTGGTTACAATAAGTTTCTCTATTGGGGAACATTGTAACCAATGAAGGAATATCAGTTGATCCTGCCAAGACAAAGTTTGTAGAGGAGTGGCCTCATCTTACAATAGTAACTAAGATTCATAGTTTCCTTGGATTAGTGGGATATTATAGGAGGTTTGTGAAAAACTTTTCACGACATTCTAATCCACTAACTAAGTTAACTTGAAAAGGGGTTAAGTTCATCTAGACTAAGGAGTACGAATAAAGTTTCCAAGAGTTGAAGAAGATATTGGTTACTACACTCGTGTTAACTCTACCCTCTATCATAGAAGGATTCATTATTTTTAACGATGCATCTCTGAAAGGGCTTGGGTGCATCCTCGTGCAAGATGACAATGTGAATGCTTATGCATCTCAATAATTGAAGACTCATGAGTAGAATTATCCTACGCATGACTTGGAGTTGGACACAATTGTTTTTGCTCTGAAGATATGGAGGCACTATCTTTATGGGGAGAAATGTAATATATACACAGACCATCAATGTTTGAAGTATATTTTCATGCAAAATGAATTGAACATGAGACAAAGGAGATGATTGAAACTTCTTAAATACTATGACTATTCAATTCATTATCATCTCGAAAGGGAAATCAAAGTTGCTGATGCATTAAGTAGGAAAGACCCTGTTGTGTGAGAAATTATGAGGATTCAAGGAGATCCTTTGATCAAAGACCTAGTAAAGATGGACATGGGAATTTTAAGGGAAGGGACATCATCAACCCTATCCCAAATGATTTCCCAACCATCATTACTAGAGAAGATCGAGAAATCTCAAAGAGACAATCCTTTTTTTTCAAAACAAGATAGAGGTTGTGAAGGTTGGGAAGTTCCCTGAGTTCAATATTGATCAAGAAGGTGTACTGAAATTTCATACAAGACTATGTGTTCCATCTATTATAGAAATAAAGAAGGAGATAATGGATGAAGCTCATAACTCTACTTTCTCTATACATCTTGGAAGTACTAAAATGTATAGGGATCTTTTTTATCATTATTGGTGGGATAACATGAAAAGGGAGATTTCTAACCACACTATAAGGTGTCTGGTGTGTCAACAGGTGAAGGAAGAGAGACAACTTCTTAAAGGGGCATTACAACTACTATCCATACCAATATGGAATTGAGATAATATCACTATGGAATTTGTCACCGGTCTCTCGAGAACATCCAAAGGAAACAATACGATATGAGTTATAGTGGATCGTCTCACCAAGACCACCCATTTTATCTCTATTTGGGAAGATTTCTCTCTTGACCAACTTGAAAAGGTTTACATAAAGGAAGTGGTGAGGTTGCATGGAGTGAAATTTTCTATCGTTTCGGATCACGATCCAAGGTTTGCATCAAAATTATGGAGAAGTATTCAATATGATCTGAGTACCAAATTGAATTTCAGTATGGCCTATCACCCCCAAACTGATGACCAATCTGAAAGGACTATTCAAACATTCGAGGAAATGTTGTGAACATGCTCAATGGAATTTAAAGGTGTATGAGATCAACATATCTCATTATTTGTTCTCATATACGTGATTCTGAGGCCTAGTGAGCCCGAAATAAGCGTTTAAACTTTTTTTAGTTTATTAAAGTTAGCGCGCATGCGCGGTTTTAACAAATTCCAAATGGATGCCCAGATTAAAAATCTAAGGGCAATGTTGCGTCCAGAACAACAACTTTACCTAAGGAAGGACCTAACCTCGACTGGCACAGGTCGAGAGAAAAAGTTAATTTTCAGGCATTTTAAGAAAAAAATAAACTTAAAAAGTTTATTTTATTCAAAAAAATGTTTTGCTGCAACACAATGATGAGCCAACTGTTTCATTTCATAAATGAAACAACGTAACAAAACTGGGACTCAGCGTAATAGAAACGCTGAAACACATTTCGTCAAGAGCCTAACAGGGATTCAGGATTATTTCCATGATCTTGGAGTTTTTCTTATAGGCTCTGGAGAATTACCATTGACAAATGATAAACGACAACAAACATCTTTCTTCCTTTCTCATCGGAGGATCTCTCCATCGACAATGGATTATGGATCAAGGATCGATGAACGACGATGTGTGAATCCGTTCTTCATCGATGAACGATCCAATCCCAGGTAAGGGGTTTTGATTTCTGTGTGGTTACCCTTCCCCTGTTCTTCTTTTCTAAACGACGAACATGGATCAACTCACTAACAAGTTGAACCACAGATCGGTCGTTCATGCAGGGATTAAAGAAAGGGGATTATATCTTAGTGATTAATTGAATGTATCTTTTTTTCTAACGTGATGAACAAAGGCCAAATGAACAAGACCAACATTCGTTGTTTTGGATGTTCTTTGTGATCCCTCTCTCTCTTTGCGTTTTTGTTGGGAAAAAATCCCTTAAGGTAACATTGCAACATTTTTGGGTTTGTTGTGTTTGTTGACAATGCAGGTTTTCATGGTGAATTGTCAAGTTCCAGAGATATTGTTGACAATCCATGTTGACAAATAAACATGACGAAGGAAGATAAGATCTGGAGGCGGTACAAAAGAATAAATACAAGGTGACACCGTTTTCCAGTGTTTGCCAAATTTTTGGGGTCCAAAATTTGGAGTTTGGTGAGCATCGTGAAAAGTGGATTTCCTTGAAGATCTCATCAAAACATGGTAAATGCATGAGTTTTGCGAAGATGGACTTCTTGATGCGTATTTCGTGAAGACATGAAGAAAGTTGACAGTGTTCTTTGCGATTACGATGAGTTTCGTGAATGGAAGAAGAGATAGAATTGCGGCGGCAAAGAGCATTGCGAGCGGAGCTTCACGGAAAAGGTGCAAAGGAATTGACAAAATGCTCCACGATTACGATGACCTCTGCGATCTGAAAATTTCCATGGTGCTTCGCGATATAGAGAGAATTTTGGTGGAAATTTTAGAGCTTCGCGATTTGAGCTGATGTGGCATAGACTTCACGTAGAAGGTTCGAGGGTCGGTGAAATCACCTATAAATAGACCTTTCCCCCCTCGAGAGAATTAGAGAGTTTTCCAAGAAAAAATTGTTGCTCTCAAATTGCGAAGGAGGTTCGCGGAGGCAGTTTGCTTCGTGAAAGAAAGGAGCTTTGTGACGACTAATCTAGCTCTGCGAAAGTGGTGTGTTCCATGTTGGCTCAGTGAGATTCGCGAAGGAAGTCACTTTGCGATGGATTGAGCTCTGAGGCGGCCTCAACTTTGCGAAGTCTTGCTCTTTGCGAAGGTTTGAGCTCTGCAAAGCAGTGTGATCCGCGAGGCAGTTAGATCTGCGAAGGTGTGTGCTTCGCGAAGAGGCATGGACTTTGCGAAGGCTTGTCCGAGCTTTGCGAAATTGGGAGCTTCGTGAAGTAGGGTGCTTTGCAAAGGTATTTCCAAAGGGCGTTGCCCAGTGATCAGTGGCAAAGGGGGTATTCATCAGTGGATGAATTTTGGATTTCAATAGAGCATCTATATACTGTGGAGGATGAATTCATTAGTGATAAAGAAAAGACCTACATGTCTATAAATTGTGAGTGGATATTCTAAAGTAGTGAGCTCACTTCAGTTGAGAGAGCAGTGATTTCTCAAATTGTGAGTGGTTGTATACCAGGAGGGACAATGATTCCACTTCAAACTTTTAAATAGTAGTGAGCTTATAGTGGATTTGGTACATCGGCACATCGCCAGTGTATGCTCCTTGGACGTAGCCCAGTGAGAGTGTACCAAGTAAAATTGCTATGTCCTGTGCATGATTTAAGATTCTTTTATACTCTACAATGGGAAGGAGAGAGAGAAGAGAATTTTTTCTAACAACAAAACGAGATAAAATGGGGTAGTTGTTTTAATTTGTCTTACCCTGATTTACCCCCCCTCTCAGGGTATCTAGCCTAGTAGACCTAACAATTGGTATCATAGGAAAATATTGATATCAGTGTTTATCTCTCAAATGGAGGTCACCAATCAAAAAGGGATTCTGATCTTTGACGGGAACAATTTTCAGCTATGGAAGAATCGGATGCAACACTACTTCTGATCTTTGGGAATGGATGTGTTCATAGCAGCAATGCATGGCATAACAACCGATATTAATAGTGGTGCATTATTAGAAGCTAAGTGTAGAGAATTGGATGCTGATGCCAAGGTAATTAATGCTTTATGGGGATCCCTATCCAATGCTATCTATACAAAGCTGATGTCATGCAAAAAATCACATGCTATGTGGGAAAAACTACTGAATATATATGAAGGAGATACAAAGGTCAGAGAGGCAAAGCTGCAAGTTCTGTGGAACAAGTATGAAGATTTGAAAATGAACCCAAATGAGTCTGTTGATGCATTCTTTGATAGGGTAAATATTATTGTGGAAGATACTAGGGATCATAGAGAAGTCATTGAAGACATAAAGATCGTAAAGCACATCTTGAGGAAACTTCCACCTTAGTTCAATTTAAAAGTTTTAGTACTGGAAGATAAAGATCCGAAGGAACTGACACTAGACAATTTTCACAGTACCTTGGTTGCATATGAAATGAGGAATGATGATAACGAGGCTGTGGAAAAGGGGAAATCTAAGGAGGTGGAATTCAAGGCCATGAAGAAGTTCACCATTGAATATTATCAGGAGGATGAAGAGACAGATGAGGTGATATCATTTCTTTCTTCAAATTTGCAAATAGGAAAAGGAAAGTTCAAGGGGAAACTTCCACTAGCTTGTTTTTGATGCGGAAAGGTTGGTTATCTTGCAGCAAGGTGTCCCAAAAAGTTCCAAGAAGATGATGATGTCGATGAAGTCGAAATTCCCAATAAGAAATCTTTAGCCTATGAGAAAGGAAAAAAACAGTTCAAGAGAAATTTCTTTAAGAAGAAAAATCTCCTTTCAAAAGAATGTGATGGTTCAGATGAGTCTGGGGTTGAGGAGGTTGAAGATATAGAGAAATGCAAAGATCGTGGAGAAAATTCTATGGTGGCAGTTGTTGGTAGCACTCAGAAAAGGGAAGAAACTGACATTGATGAAGAAGAAGAATTTGAAGGAAGAATTGATATGAAACTGAGTTAGAAGCTACTCTTGAAGAGATAGATGTTTGGAGAGCTAAAACAAATAAAGCCAACAAAGTTGTTCATGACGCCAAACTCTATATGCAGCAGCAAGAAGAAGAGAAGTCTGAGTTGATGGAAGAAATTGAAAAACTCAAGTCATCAACACCAGAGGACTCAAAATCGGTTACTAAGTATAAAATCAATATTAAAGAACAGAAAAGGGAGATCAATGGCTTGAATAACACAATGAAAGATAAGATCAAGTGTATTGATGAACTTGAAGGAGAAGTTGTCGGTCTGCGATAAAAAGTTAAGGACCAAGAAAAACTTATGATTCCCAGCACGTTATCGGGAAAGCAGATCTTTCAGAAGGCTGAAAAAATGAAAGATGAGCCTAGTAGTTCAATAGGAAAGAAGCAAAAATCGAGCTCAGATGTTAAGGCTGATTTGGGGCTCGATTAGAAACAAAAAGCAGTCAGGGTTGAAGTTAGATCGCAAGCACCTGTTCTAAGAATAAAAATTGATGTGGGTACAAAGTAGAATCATAAAATTCATGGAACCGAAGGAAATACTAGCATTATAGAAGTGAAATGTAGGAATGTTCCTTTCATTAGGTGTTATTGCTATGGAAAGATGGGACACTCACAAAATATGTGTTCTATAGCCAGAAGATACCAAAGGGAATGAGAACAGAGGTGAAAGCCAAACAAAGAATGGTTCTCTAGAACATATTTCGAAGGAAACTGTTTTTGGTGCGGAGGATTTGGGCACATGGATAGATACTATACATCGACCATACAAAGGAGTGTGCCAAAGCAGAATCAAAATGTTCACAAGCAGCGGATCAATGAACCAACGGGTGAGTTGAAAATGCAAAATAGATTTGCAGCTTTGCAAGATGAATCCGGTCAATCATACTTTGAGAAAGATCAAAAGTATCAATCTATACTGAGTGTGAAGACAAAAATATGGACCAAGAAGAAGAGAGAAGAGAAAGTAGTGGTTGCTGAAATTTCCCTTAAAGCATCAGACCGTTCTGGTGTGTGGATCCTTGACAGTGGTTGTACGTCTCACATGACAAGAAACAAGGATTTGGTTATAGGCATAAAATATGACAAAGAATAAGTTTTCAAGTTTGAGAATGATGAAGGCCTGAAGATAATTGGATCAAGAAAGGCCAGATTTGGGGGCAAAGAAATACGACGTGCTGATGTTTTGGTTGTAGAAGGTCTCAATCACAATTTGCTCAGTGTCAGTCAACTGTGTGTCTCAGGGAATTCTATATGGTTTACCAAGAAGACATGTGTCGTCAAGGGAAGAGATGGTACAATGATCCTATATGGAAAAAGGACAAAGGAGAATCTCTACTTGGTAAGTGGAGAAGAAGATATGTGCTTATTATCCAGAGAGGAAGAAAACAAGTTGTGGCATAAACAACTTGGTCATCTATGCCAACCATCCCTGGAAGATTTGGTAAAGTGTAATGTAGCTAGAGATCTCCCTAAGCTATCACGGGATTGTTCTCACACGTGTGATGCATGCCAACAAGGGAAGTTCATTAGAAAGATGTATAAGGAAAAGGAAAAGAAGTCAACAAGAGTGCTTGAATTGGCGCATGCTAATGTTTGTGAGACTATCACACCAAGAGAAATTGATGAAAAGAGGTATTACATTCTTTTAATTGATGACTATAATAGAATGGGTATTTATTATTTCCCATAAGTCCGATGTGTTCAGCTTCTTAAAACAATACCGGAGGGAGTGCGAAAGGATGCTTGGACAGAAAATTCTGAAGTTTCGTACTGAAAATGGTACGAAATTCACAAACAGTCAGATGGAAGTCTATCTTGAGAAACACATGATAAGGCATCAAGTTTCCTTAGTGAGAGCTACCCAACAGAATGAAGTGGTTGAAAGGAGAAATTGAATCATCAACAACATGTCCAGAACAATGCTTATAGAAAAAGAGCTATCAGAGAGGTTCTGGAAGGAAGTAGTGTTGACATCGGTCTACATTTCTAACGGAGCACTATTGTGTTTGAAAGAAGGAAAGACTCCATATGAGATGTGGTATGGAAATAAGCCAATAGTGAAATACTTTCAAATCTTTGGAAGTAAGTGCTTCATTCTCAATAAGGAAAAACATAGAAAATATGAGTCATATGGAGATGAGTGGATATTCTTTGGCTACTCAGGAAAAAGAAAAGCATACAAATGCTTTAAAAAAAGGTTGGTAAAAGTAGTTGAGAGCAATGATGTCACTATAGCGGAGAATGAGGAGAGCATTCAACAATGCAATGAACAATTTCTTGATGAAAGTGATGAGGAGGAAAGTAATGCAGGGGGAGTAGAAGTGGCTAATGCTGATTCAGAAGAAGATACTGATGATGATCATGAGGAAGTAAAATTTGTATCTGCACAGAAGCCAAGGAGTCGAGCTGAAATTGACAGACATAATATCATTGGTAATTAGTCAGCTCCAGTTCAGACAAGAAGAATGAAATCACTGCAGCATAAATTTTTCCTATCTCAGGTAGAGCCCAAATGCTTTGCTGATGCATCTGAAGATGAAAACTGACTTCAGGCTATGAATGAAGAGCTCAATTAGATTGAGAAGAATCAAACGTGAGAGATTGTTTCGAGACTAGCAAATAAGAATGTCATCGGGACCAAATGGGTCTATCGCAACAAGATGAATGAAGATGACACAATGATTCGAAACAAAGAATGACTAGTATGTAAAGGATACTCCCAGATAGATGGAATAGATGTTGATGAGACATTTGCACCAGTTGCAAGGCTAGAAACAATCAGATTATTTCTCTCCATTGCAGTGCAACGAAAGTTCAAAGTATTCCAGATGGATGTAAAATCTACATTCTTGAATGGAGTTCTAGAGGAAGAAGTGTATATCGAGTAACCAGATGGTTTTCTCATTTATGAGGATGAGGACAAGGTTTGTCGGCTGAAGAAGACATTATATGAGCTGAAAAAAGCACCAAGAGCTTGATACTCAAGGCTTGATCAGTATTTGAAGAAGGTTGGTTTCTAGCGCGGTGGAGTTGATTACAATCTCCATTTCAATAAGGACAGTAATCAAAGGATGCTGGTGCTGGTTTATGTCGATGACATAATATTTTTCGGATCAGATAACGCTCAGTGCAGACAATTTTCCTAATTCATGAAAAATGAGTTTGAAATGTCAATGATTGGAGAGATGATATTTTTCCTTGGTTTACATGTGTCACAAGGAAGAAATGAAACTTTCATTTATCAATCCAAATATGCCAGGGAGGTTCTGAGAAGATTTGGAATGGAAAATTACAAGTAGATGAAGACTTCGGTTGCTACCCTGATGAAATTATCAAAAGATATTAATGTAAAGGTAGTTAATATCACAGAGTACAGATAGATTATTGGGAGTTTACTATACCTGACAGCGATGAGACCTGATATTTTTTTCTCCACATGCTAAGTAGCATGATACCAAAGCAATCCTAAGGAAAGCCACATGATTCCAGTGAAAAGGATACTTCGGTATATCAAAGGAACTGTGGATTTTAGTTTGATGTATAACGACAAATCTCAGCAAGAGAGTTTGGGATATACAGATGCAGATTGAGCCGGTTCAACAGATGACAGGAAATCAACGTCATGATGTGCTTTCTATCTTGGTGGTTTGTGTATTTCTTGGTTGAGTAAGAAGCAAGATTGCATTTCATTGAGCATTGTAGAAACTGAGTATATTGCGGCCACTCAAGCATGCACACAATTATTGTGTATGAAGCAACAACTTGATGATATGAGAGTGGAAGTGAAGTCTCTGATCGGAATCTAGTGTGATAACTCAAGTGACATAAATCTTAGAAAAAATCCCATCCATCACTCAAGGATGAAGCACATTGAGATAAAGTATCATTTTATCAAGGAGAAGGTTGAGCACAGAATCGTGAAGTTGGAGTATGTGCTTATAGAGCTACAGGTTGCAGACATTATGACAAAGGCCTTACCCAAGGAAGCTTTTGAGAGGCATCGACTGGCTCTGGGAGTCCAGTCAACTCCCCGCACTTCAGAAAGTGTGGATGTGGAACTTCCCCCTCTCCTTGAGGTATGGTGTGTTTTTCTCTAATGTTATAACATGTGTTCTTTCTAATGTTTCATACCACAAAGGAGTTACCTTTGGGTTCTTTGAAAAAGGGGGAGAAATTATGGATAAAGAAGAGAGAAAATGTCTTAGTCAAAGACACGGGGAGAAGCTGACAAGTGGAGTAGCGAGATAGGGGGAGAACAATGAGATAAGAGTATAAGTTTTAAATATGATGATTCTAGAAGTGATCGATCACCAAATAGATATCATGATAGCTAAGGATCATGATAAAAGTTGAAGAGTGGCGTTGGAATGGTGTTAGAAGGTTTCTAGTGATCAGAAATTGGTATCAATATGGTATCAATGATTGGTGTCAGAAATGAAGTGATTCATTGATGAACTTTTCATACTACTCTTGTTTCTCACACTAAGCATTTCACATGTGGGTTTAGAGTATGCGGTGAGTGATTGAATCTTTGGTCACTATCTAAATCACAAGAGGTGAATGATGGTGGATGATGGAAGGAGCTTCAGTGAAGTCTCAAAGTGCAGGGAATAGTTTTGAGAAGATTTGTCAACAAACCCAAAGGGGGAGATTGTTGGTCAAAAATCCCTCAAGGTAACATTGTAGCATTTTTGGGTTGGTTGTGTTTGTTGACAATGTAGGTTTTCATGGTGAATTGTCGAGTTCCAGAGATGTTGTTGACAATCCATGTCGAAAAATAACCATGAAAAAGGAAGAGAAGATCTGGAGGAAGTACAAAAGAACAGATACAAGGTGGTGCCGTTTTCCAGTGTTTTCCAAATTTTTGGGGTCTAAAATTTGGAGTTTGGTGAGCATCGCGAAAAGTGGATTTCCTTGAAGATCTCATCAAAATATAGAAAATACATGAGTTTCACAAATATGGGATTCTTGATGTGGATTTCGTGAAGACATAAAGATAGTTGATGGTGTTCTTCGCGATTATGACGAGCTTCACGAATGGAAGAAGAGAGAGAATTACAGCGGCGAAGAGCATTGTGAGTGGAGCTTCACGGAAAAGGCGCAAAGTAATTGACAGAATGCTCCTCAATTATGACGATCTCCATGATCTGAAAATTTCCTTGGTGCTTCGCGATATAGATAGAATTTTAGCAAAAATTTTGGAGCTTCGTGATTTGAGATGACGTGGCGTTGACTTCGCACAGAAGGTTCGAGGGTCAGTGGAATCACCTATAAATAGACCTTGACCCCCTTGAGAGAAGTAGAGTTTTCCAAGAAAAAAATGTTTCTCTTAAATTGCGAAGGAGGTTTGCAGAGGTAGTTTGCTTCGTGAAAGACCGGAGCTTCGCGGTGGCTAATCTAGCTCTGTGAAAGTGGTGCGTTCTGCATTGGCTCAGTGAGCTTCGCGAAGGAAGTCGCTTTGCGATGACTTGAGCTCTGCAGTGGCCTAAGCTTTGCGAAGGCTTTCTCTTTGAGAAGGATTGAGCTCTGCGAAGTAGTGTGCTCTGCGAGGCAGTGAGCTCTACAAAGGTGTGTGCTTCGTGAAGAGGCAGAGACTTCATGAAGGCTTGTTTGAGATTCACGAAATTGGGAGCTTTACGAAGTAGGGTGCTTTGCGAAGGATTTCCAAAGGGGTTTTCCCAGTGATCAGTGGCAAAGGGGTATTCATCAATGGATGAAATTTGGACTTCAATAGAGCATCTACATACAGTGGAAGATGCATTCATCAGTGATAATGAAGAGACCTATAGGTCTATAAACTGTGAGTAGATCTTCTAAATAAGCAGTGAGCTCACTTCAGTTGAGAGAGCAGTGAGTTATCAAATTGTGAGTGATTGTATACTAGGAGGGACAATGAGTTCACTTCAAACTTGTAAACAATAGTGCGTTTATAGTGGATTTGGTACATCGGCACATCACTGGTGTATGCTCCTTGGACGTAGCCTAGTGAGGGTGAACCAAGTAAAATTGTTGTGTCCTGTGAATGCTTTAAGATTCTTTTATACTCTACAACAGGAAGGAGAGAGATAATAGAGTTATTTCTAACAACAAAACAAGATCAAAAGGGGTAGTTTTTTAATTTATCATACCCTGATTCAGCCCCCCTCTTAGGGTATCTAGTCTAGTGAACCTAATAGTTTTTCACTAACGAACCCCCGCGGTTGTGTCAGATTGTTTCCAGGAGGTTCTGAACATGGCCAGATCCTCAGATTGATGGCGAGATGGCTTGGAGCACAACACTGTGAAGGCAGCGACCCAAGGATCGCGACGGTTCTATTGGATCAAAAAATGGACCACCAGAGTGAGTTCAGTGGCCCACAAAAGAAATCATCAGCGTGCTGCGGCGGCGGAGGAAGCCTGCAACAATGTTGCAGGTGGAGAGAAGGGGCCGCTGACAGGCAGCCGACGGTGGGTCACGGAGGACGCGGCAGGCGAGCCGTGTCACGTGACTAGAGGCTGCAGTCTAGCTGGACCACAGAGCTGACCCACAACATCGGTCGCGGGTGGGATGCGGCGCCCGCCGCGTCTCGGGTGGAGCAGACCGGTTGGGCCCAATGGGCTGGGTTGGACCTGGGTCGGTTCGGTTGATCTGGGTTGGGTTGGCAGACCCCGAGCCATGTCGATTCAAGTCGGTCCGGCCGGGTCAGACCAGACCTGGACCCAACCAACCCCTTTTCACTAAAATGATCATAACTTCCAAACCATATGTCTGATTGACGAGCCGTTTGCAGTGTTGGGACAAACATGACGAGTAGGTCCTTTTGATACATTCTAAGTGGGTTTTTGTGGAAGTTGAGATATGACTGATGGCTTGAGGAGTAGATTCTCCCAAAATCAAGCGTGCTGTGAGTGGGAATCCTGCGGCTGGATGTGATGAGAAGACTGTGATGAGCGGGTCTAGGTGACCCAGCAGGCCTAAGTGGTAAGCAAGTCTCGGTGACCCAAAAGACCTAAGTGATGAGAAAGTCTAGGTGACCGAGCATGCCTAAGTGATGAGCGGGTCTAGGTGACCCAACGTTTCTAAGTGACTCATCGAGGATGAGTGCCTCAGCGGTACAAGGTGTTTAGTGTTTACGACTGATAGTATTGCTTCTCATACTCTAGATTATACCTGTGTGAGTTGAAAAAACTTTGTGCATACTTTTCTTTGTGGTATTACCTTTGTGTTTTGGGGTCCATAATGAGTATTATGTTACTCACCCCTGCACGGGCTCCATCCACACGTGTTGTGTCTTGTACAGATGATAGACTCTTTGACAGAGACCTTGGTGGTTAGGGATCAGGTGGTGCTCAGTGATATCTGACAGTCGAGGCGTACTTCTACGGCTTCAGGTGGTAGCCCCCTTCACCTACCCTTTAGCTAGGGATTACCACAGGCGAACTTCAGAATCTTGTACTTATCTTTTGTTGGACTTGTATTCTGGACCCTTTTCTTTCAGTTTTGTACTGTTACTCTCAGTGGTTGTCTTAGTGGAATGCATGTTTACTTTTCAGCATTGTGGGGTGGGGACTATGTGTTTGTGGGGCAACTGGTGGTACCTAATGGGGCAGGACCTGACAACCATGTTAAGGCGTGGTGTCTATACTGTCAGTGGGGCCCACTTTTTATATTTGGTATCAGAGGAGGGACCCAACCTTAAGTGTGGTGCACTGCCTGAGTTGAGATATAGGGTTCACAACGAGGACATTGTGCTCTAAAGGGTGGGGGGTGAATCTAACACCTCAGAATGATACATGGTTAAATGAATAAATGATATAACCCATTTCAACATGGCACACCTTCCTTTTCAAGAGAAAATCTGATTAGAACTCCACAGTTGAGCGTGATTGTCCTGGAGTAGTGATTAAGATGGATGACCTTCTGGGAAGTTTCTCAGGGTGTGTGTGAGCGAGGACAAAGCATACTGGGAAGGAAATGTGTTGACATGTGGGGATTTTCATTTGTCAAATGACTTGTTTAGGCACGTGGGTGGGCCCCAGGGTGGGGACCATGTGTCTGCGGGGAAACTGGTGGTACCTGGTGGGCCAGGACCTGATGACCATGTTAAGGCAGGGTGTCTGCGGGGCAACTGGTGGTACTTGGCGGGCCAGGACCCGATGACCATGTTAAGGCAGGGTGTATGTGCTGTCACCGTGGCCTAGTTGTTACATTTTTAATAAGGTTTTTTATATTTAAAATTTATATTTCTCATAATTATAGAATTATTATGATAAAATAAACACCATTTTTATTATCAGAACAACTAAATTAGTTTAGGTGAATTTATGAGAATTTTCTAAAATATTTTGTTTTTCGGCGAATAGTAAAAATATAGTTCTGAGTTTTCTTTATATTTAATGACATAACAATGATGTATTATGTAATATAAAATTCTGGTTGACTCTTGTGGATTATAATAATATAATAGGTTTCCTAAGTGGAAAATACCATGGGCAAATAGCATAGGCAAACCTCTGATTTTGAATTTACCACTACCTAGGTGTCCAAGGAAATTAATAAACAAATCACCCCCTTTTTCTATAAGTACCCACTCATTTCTCCATTATATTTCATTACCAATTCATCCTCCATGAATCTATGATATTTTTACCTCCCAAAGAGTCATTCCAAGGTGTCCTCAAGCCCCCAAGGTCCCAATCTTTGAGTTTTAGGAGTTACTCTTCAAGGTAAGAGAAATCTCAACTTCTCTTTTCCTTTCAAGTTCCCTTTTTATGTGGTATGTCTTTCAAATATACATACTATGTTCTTTTATCCATTTTATTCCATCCCTTTACTATATTAAGAGTTTTTTATGAATGGGAGACCCTTCCCCCTATCTTTTTAATGTTTTATAAAACCATGTTTCTTACCTGTTATGCTGCTAATTGTTTTTCTCAAAAAATTATTTTATTTTCTTTATGTGAATACCCAAACCTCTTTCTTTTCCAGCAGCATTCACAAATATGTAAAAATTATTTATTTTATTTTAGAATTGACATACATAAAACCCTCATTCTCTTTCCATGGGTTATAAATGACATAATGATCATGTTTTTAATCATTTTTTAAATGCCATGATTTTGATATGAAACCCATTTCGTTTATTCTCCACAGGTTATTTATGAAATGTTTTATTATGATATATGTGGATCGCATTATTTAAGACATATGAAGGGTGCGCCCTGATAGCGCTCTAATTCATTGGGTAAAGAATTTAATCTCTAAATATGACATGTTTTACGATGCCTTGGTGAATAACCTTGGTAATTTTTATGAAACCTCAGTGACAAACCTCAGTGATATTCTTATGAATTTTTAAAATAAATGTTATATCCACATTTCCAAGTTATTATTCATGTTATTTTATTTATGATATGCCTCATGTTCTCTTTTTCATGCCATAATTATATTTTTCATGTTCTTATTGAATTTCCTCAAGATCACATGTAAACTGTTTCCCTTTCTTTCCCTTATTGGGCCTTATGATCACCCTTTCCTTTGATGTATGTCCCCAAATTATGAGATTCAATAATTTTACTTAGAGTGAACCTTTGATGAATCCTTTCAAGCGGACTAGAAGAATGTTTTAAGTTTTTATGTATTATATACCATTTTTTCAAGAAACTAAAATTTAAAAGATCCTTTATTTTGTACAATGTAATGAAAGTTATGTAATAAAAATATGGTATTCCATATACACTTTTGTACTCTGATGCTCTCCTAGAGGTTGTCACATGCATGGTTACACTCTATATAATCAACCTTTTTATTTTTCCTAGGCATTGTTTCATGGAGGTGATTGTGTGTATGTGTACAGGTACTTAGACTAAGGCCTCCCACATTCATTATTTTCTACTCAGCACTTGTCGCTATCCCCTAGCCAATTGGAGGTGTGATGGGAGTGTCTCACTCGGCTTACCACTGGCTAGGTGGGACCTGGTGAGTCGGATCGTGACAAAGTGGTATCAGAGCAGAGACTTTTCCATGGGATGGTGTGTGGATTTGGGCCTATGTTGGGTTTGGTTTGGGACCTTAGGGAAATAGTTTCAGAGTGTCTTGAGTTCGGATCTCAGGCTAGGGAATCCAGTGTTGTTGTGGCGGCCGACGTATCCTTTCACCAGGACTATGACTACCGCCTTATCGACTTGGAACACCGATACATCAGTTACATGGGATCTATGGTACTTACATCATATAGGAGTGAATTTTTTTTGAATTTCATGTCATTCTAGAGCCAACTCCCCAGATATGCTAATATAACTGTGGTATGTCTTGATAACTTTCAAGACACCTCTATGAAGACAACCATCTTGGATGCCGATACCAGATCATGACGATGATCCATTGAGTGATGAGCCCTCGGTACAGAGACCCACTCATGAGGTGTTTTCTCTAGGTGGGCATAGAGCAGTGCCACCACCTGTTGAGTAGTGTGTGGATCCACCTCTAGTGGTTCAGGTATATGATCGACTACTTATCAGGTAGTTGTTAGCTCCCATAGGATAAGATAATGATACACATAGTCTTAGTTCATTATGCAAATTTTAGCGACAAAGACCGCTGAGGTGTCGCGGTGAGCCAGATCCCCATGCAACAGAGGATTGACTCAAAGTGGTGGTATGAATTTTCAAGATTGTTTGGACCTTGGATGATCATATGGTTTCACTTATGGCTAGTCTTCTGCATAGAGAAACAAGGCACTGGTGGAGTATGATCCCATTGACCCGTGATGAGGTGACACTCATGGTCATAATTCCAGCAGTTGTTCCACGACGAGTATTACCCCTCGAGCTTACGCTCTGTGTGGATTTAGGAGCTTCTCGAGCTGCAACATGGTGATATGTCTGTTGCTAAGTATGTTGTGAGGTTCATCGAACTGATGCATTACTCCCCTGATATGGTGCAATATGGTTTATTTCGAGCATAAAAGTTTGAGTAGGGTCTTCATAGAGACATATGTGCTAGCATCATCTCTTTATGCCTACCCACGTATGTTAGAATACTGGAGCGGGATATGGTTATAGAGAGCTTCCTAGAAGAGTGACTTTGGGAAATTAGAGCTGGTAGTGGTCATCATGAGGCCAAGTAATCTACAATAGCTAGAAGGTGTCAGTTGTCAGGGTCTCAGCATAAGAGGCATATTCATTACCAGGCTTAGATCTGTGGATCTGTAATGTAGGGGTTACATGGAGGATCCAGTTAGCCCATAGAGGTGTGATGCAATGCTTGTGACGAGCGATGTCACATGGCTCACAATTGCCCGACTAGATGTGATGAGGAGGGTAGGCAGGTAGTGGATGAACCAATTTGGAAGAGGCAACATTGCGAACAGGGATCTCCCATGCGTGGTCAGGGCATCCCCCAGTGAGGCAGTGTTGACAGAGGAGTAGGTGGAGTTCTTGAGGGAGGATCCGCGGGTGGAGTACGACACTATGAGCTACTCCCACCACCACCACTAGGTGGCCCACACCAGGCACTGAAAGCCGGTAGTTGAGGCTGCAGGAAGCTGCAGGTTATGGTGGGATATGACTAGGATACTCATGAGATGATTCGAGGTACGATCTATGCCTTTTATACTCTTTCTATAATAATTATAGGCACAAGTGAGAGTTATTCCTTCATCTCTATATCCATTGTGTGATAGATAGAGCTTCCCTTTGAGACTTTATCCTATTATCTATGGCTAGAGGTTCTTACTGGGAGCAATTCTATTGTATCACTCATATACAAGCAGTGCGAGTTGGTGTTCAATGGAGATAGTTTCTTGTTAGACCTTTTGGTTATCATGACGAGAGCTTATGACGTCATCTTGGGCATGGACTGTTTGTCTGTAGTGCATACCCAAATAGTCTATGTAACACCCCAAGATTTCATAGTACGTTATCTTTTTATGGTAATTCAATAACTTGCGCAACACGCAACACCGAGTTTGAGCGCACCACAACTTACCAAACTAGTCGTTCAAAAAGTGGTTATGAATAGTGTAAACCGAATTTTGAATTTTATATACTCTATAAAATTTTAGAATCCATATTATGTGTTTCTTAGACATAATATAAGAACAAATTAATTTTTTTTCAGATAAAAGAAGTATTTTTCAAAAAATGCAATTTTATCTCCTTTTAATAGTGAACCCTTTTTAAATCCAATATTTGACACTTATATATTCAATTTGTCAAAATAAACTTTTTTTAGAATCGGGACATAAAAATTTAGTTTCGATAAATTTTTGGTGTTTTTTTGATAACTTTCATATTTGGGTGAATAGTGAAAAATACTAAATTTTAACTAAAAACAAATTTTTTAATCAAAATAATTTATAGTGTTCAATTATACATTTGAATGGTTTGGAAGTATAATTAGACTATATTTTCAACATTTAATACAATGTTGGTCATTATATGTAATTTCATAATTAAATTTTACATAAACACATGTCAATCTTTTGATAGTTTTTACTTTTTTAAAAACCCGCTTTTTAGTTTTGACAACGAGAATTAATTTTAAATTAATAAATGAAACTTCTATGTTTTGAATTTTATAAAATAGAATTCTTTTTTGAATTCGGAATATCAAAATTAGCTTAGGGTGAATTTTTGGTAACTTTCAGTTTTTGATGAGTTGTGAAAAATACTAAATTTTAATTACAAACAACTTTTTTAATCAAAATAATTTATAGTTCTAAATTATACTATTGAGTAGTTTTAAAGTATAATTAGATTATATTTTTACCATTTAATCCAATGTTGGCCATTGGATGTAATTTCACATTTAAACTAGACATAAACAAGCATAAATCTTTTGATAGTTATTATTTCTTAAAGACACACTTTTTGTTTTGACAACGAGAATTAATTTTAAATTAATTTATGCCACTTCTGTGTTTTGAATTTAGAATAATAGATTCCATATTTGGAATTAGGAGGTCCAAATTATTTAAATAGGTAACTTTTATTTTTAGACATTACGAATAATTACTTCGGTAAATATTTTATTTACCATGGTTAAAGGGTAAATCCGGTAAATAAGGGTAAAAAATAATATTATAATAATACTAAATTACCCTAACATATGTCATATTCCTATTTGTTGATTAATTACGACCATGGGAATTATTGGGTTGACTTTGGGACATCATGGAGCCACATGGGTGTGATAATGACATTTTATATTAAATAATCTAAAGTAAAGACAAAAATAACAAAAGAAAATATCTTTTAGTAAAACAATTTTATATGAGGATATATAATTGATCTATTTGACTATAAATAGTCATTAGAAAGCTAAAAATATTTTATACATCATGATATTTTATTTATAATTTTCAGACATAAAATAAATATATTTATATATGACACAATAATGATGCACTATTTTCCTTATTAATGAAAGAATCAAATAAATGATATTATAAATATTAAAAAAAATATAATTTGAATGTTTTGATTCCATCAACAAATTTTATAGGTTAATATGACATGTTAAGGTTGATTAAATGAAATTTTTTCTAAGTAATAATGCTATTATGACTTAAAAATAAATAAATTATTAAATAATGTTAAAATTGACATAATTGAGTTTTTAAAACAAATACTATATTATTGGTTGATATAATATTCTTAAAAGTTTAAGGTTCATCCAAATGGCCTAAATAATATTATACGTGTCATTAGTGAACATATTGGGGTTCGCTTGGCAGTTTATAGTAAGTTTATTAACCATATAATATAAAAATACAAAGGGTCATGGTAAAAGTCAAACTATTTAACTAAGAGTTAAATCTAAATGATAAAGTTAATATGGTGACCTAAACCTGTCTAAAACCTATTGGTTGAGAGGATTTCAATCCACACCCACCCTATCCACGAAATAAATTATTTTGGAGCCATTAAAAACTGAAAATTATTTTATTATAAAATAATATTTAAAGCTTTTCCTAAAGTGACTTTCACCTCTCTTATAAAAGGGAACTTCCTTTTCTCTTAATTTCACACTTCCAAAGCCTTTTGGTTCAGCCAATGCCTGCCCAAATATCCTCTAAACTATCCTCCCTTCATCCTAGAGGGCTTCCTTTGGCCAGAAAGCCAACTTAAGAATCCCTTTTGATCAAATCAAATGGAAGAACCTGAAGAAGAGGAGGTTAACCTACCCTCAACCAAGGAAAAGAACAAGTTAAGGGGTTTTCACATCACTTCTCATTCCTATGAGATCCATGCTATAATTACCACTATTTTCTTTTGTGTGGTGTATGTACTTCCCATGATTGTATTCTTTGTGTAATATAATTTAACTTATGAGTATTTACATTTTCATTGTATGATCCTTCTTTTATGGGGTGTATGTTTCATAAGATACCAAATCGGTAAGGGTTAATTTCACAATCTCTTTATTATCCGAGGTGGTTTTATTCGTGAGTATCTACTGGGACCTCTTTATCATCCACATCCGTGTTTTCTTAAAAATGTATTTTCAAAATATTTTTACTATATACTAAACTATGGGTTAAAGTCATTTATACCCTTATTTAACCTTATACGTTTTGAAAGGAATCTTTCTGTTGTTTTCCAAACAAGGTACTTTATGAACTTTTCGAAAAAATTAAGGTAAGAATGCCTTTTTTAACTTATACGGTGGGTGAGGTTATTCTCCACCATTATAACATCATCGAAGCTTCCCTTACAAGCTTATAAGAATATTTTCAAAAATAAATATTTTCTTTTATAATTACATGACTTTTAAATGATTTAAAAATTGAAAGAGATATTTCTCTAAAAAGGTTTTGATTTCGTCTATGTCAACATCCTTTGATAAATTTTACACTTGTTTGAAGTTGATTTATTATGATACAAATCTTCCATATTGTATTTAAGGTTTTGTGATATTTTTGATTGTGGATGAGTTATTTTTATGCAATTCATGGTTTATGGTTAAAGTATTGATATTTCGTATGCTAGTTTTAATACAAATGTTTATGTTATATTTCAACCTTTTCTTATGATGAATGTATTGGACTAGTATGTTCCGGGTTGGGGACCATTAAAAGTAAGCCCTCCGGGTTGGGGTCCGGTTACAGAAGACCCTCCGGGTTGGAGTCCGGTTATAGAGGCTCTCCGGGTTGGAGTCAGGTTATAGAGGCTCTCCGGGTTGGAGTCCGGTTAGAGAGCCTCTCTGGGATAGAGTCCGGTTACAGAGGCTCTCCGGGTTGGGGTCCGGTTATAGTTAGCCCCTAGGTCATGGCACGAGGCCTTGACACAAAAATTAAAGTTCGGTATTATACATTCCATCATTATAAAAATAATATTGATGGTTTATGTAGTCATTCGACTAGTATAATACCCATGATTATGTTTTATTATGGCATTATTTACTAAGCTCATATTCCTGGCATAAACATGTTCATGTTTATTACTAGTAAAAGTATGTGTTTTCAATTATTCACCATGCGTAATATTTATGTTATCTTCCACTGTATTGCTTACCCTTAATGAGCGTTTGAGCTCATCCCTTTTTTATGTTTCATTTTCCCAGGATATGAAGAAGTTAGTTATGAGGGACTTGCAGGCATAATCTAGGAGGCTTGGATGTTTCTAATGGAATAAATTAGTGTTGTATTTGTTTTCAAGTTGTAATGTTGAACTTATGTATGAATCTTGTTTCCAATAATACTAAACTGATTGGTCTTTCGGGACATGATTTCCTTGTATCATGCCAATGTTATGTAATAATGCACAGACTTTGGGAAATTGGGGTCGGGGCGTTACAGTTGGTATCAGAGGAAGTTTAGTACAAAACTTGGAAACTAGAGTTAGATAAACTCTGATTAGATCACATTACCCTAAGATATAATTTTAAGATTAGTATAGAAGACCTTCCTAGAATTTTGGTAATGAAGATATTTTGTGAGTTTTCCAAGTAATACATCCCTGTCTGGATACGAGAAAGTAGAGGCGGCTCTGACACAAATATACCTAGGGGTAAAACCTGAAAACACCGCTTTGATCTAGACTCGAACAGGAATTGGTGTACGACAACGGGCCTTGCTTCACTCTTGGTTACGACACTCCCAGGGGATATGCTTAGGATAATTTGCATTTTCATTACAAGCCATTATAAAGGATTTAGGAGTAAATACTTTCTCAAAGAAAACATTTTTATGATTATTAATTATATCTATAAACTGTTCAATTTATGTTAGGTATTTTACAAGTTTGGAATTATGAATTGCGATTCATAAACTGACCTAATGTTTTCCATTATTCAGAAATGGCGCCCAGTAGAAGGAATGAGAACTCCAGAAATACATATGATCTAAAGAGTAAGAAGGATCATATATTTCATGGTATTAAGCCAAAATTTAAAAGGGAAATAGTCTCCCACATATTTTCAACATATGAAGAAATAGTATCATGTGTTAATAAGATAAGTAAAGAATTCTCTGAGTCCTATGGCTTTGAAGGGAAGCAAGAGAAGAAAAGGATTGTAGAGAGAAATATGGATAAAGGGAAGAGGGGGAAGAAGGATTTTCCCATATGTGATAACTGTGGAAAGAATCACCTTGGTAAATTCTTGAAGGGAATGAGAGTTTTTTATAAGTGTGGAGAAAAGGGACACCAAGTATGTTATTGCAAGGGTAAGAAAATGGTTTCAAATGTAAAATGCTTCATCTACAAGGAGCTGGGACACTACGCGAATCAATATCCCAGTCATCAGAGTATACCACAAATGATGTTATTAGATAATAATCAAGTTATTATACTACCACAAATGAAGAATAATGACTAGTTTTCTTATGTTATTACTAAATAATTATGTCATTTCAGTGTTATATCGATGATATACCAGTCATATGAATTATGGAAATAAACAAGGATTGTATTGCAGTACTATTTCATTGAGGATTTGAGATTATATGGTTCTATGAAAAGTGACTCAACAAAAATTTAAACTTTTTGAAAAATACATGGTTGGAGGAAAGGTAATCCTTAATATGGTCTTGATACTGAGGTAGTGATTTTGGAATAAAAGATGGTTGATTTGGATAGATTGTATTGGATATTCTTGACTTTCTTGGAACTGATTAATGGTTTGTTTATTCCGTCATCGCTGGAGTATTCAAAATTTTTGCATATAAGGAATATATCTAGTATTATATAAGGAATAAGGGAGAACTAATGTAATAAATAAGGTTGTTACCATGTTTTGAAAGAATACACGATGAAGGTATTCACATGTTATTACGTGGAAAAAAAGGATTTTCATTGTGTTTACATTCCTTATAAATTTTGGACTATGAGTTTGGATAGAAGTATTTTGGATAAGTCTAAAGGTTGGAATCGATTAAGTTTGACATTGGATACTATTGTTATGGTTAAATCATTTCTTGAGATTATTTTTGGATTATCATAAAAATGACATCCCGGAGGTCGGGTGACAACCCGTCGCATCCGACAAGGTTGTGAGACTTGAACCCGCAACCGAAGGGTGACAAGGGTGCATCACCTACCACTGGACTACGTGATGTCCTAGTTTGTATAATTTCGTTTGTTTTAAATAATCTCACAAATGAATTATAAATTCATTTGTTTTAACCCTATACTATTAGGATAAATAGAGTATTTTATGTTATATTATCTTTTAGAGTGAAAAATGAGTTTGTGGTAGAAATTAGTTAAAGGATAGAACTTTACTTGTCAAGTATATATTTTTTCTCTTATTCTATGAAGAAATTAATTCTTAAACTTTAGTTAAGAGGTCTTAAAACCAAAAATTTATTATCCTGATACCTTATGTTTTGTTGAACTGATGATATTTTAAATCATCATAGATTGATGGCTTTGAGGCCCTCAATTTTATGCTTGTTTGGGATTGATGACCTCAATCACTCCATATAAATATTTACATTTTTCCTCTAATTACATGTCTCTAATTTCCACCAATATTCTACTAATAGAGATCATAGTTTGGTGATGACTTTTCATTTCCCTTTCCCTCTTATTAAGACTAAATTTTATTAACCCAATTTCCGATGTGGGTCTTCCGCAAAGGTATTTTCTATTTTTAACCTTTTATTTTCGAAGAACAATTTCAAATTGCGAGGATGTAATTTATTGAAGTATGGGAGAATGTAACACCCCAAGATTTCATAGTACGTTATCTTTTCATGGCAATTCAATAACTTGCACAACACGCAACACCGAGTTTGAGCGTACCACAACTTACCAAATTAGTCATTCAAAAAGAGGTTATGAATAGTGTAAACTGAATTTTGAATTTTATATACTCTATAAAATTTTAGAATCCATATTATGTGTTTCTTAGACATAATATAAGAACAAATTCATTTTTTTCAGATAAAAGAAGTATTTTTCAAAAAATGCAATTTTACCACCTTTTAATGGAAGAACCTTTTTAAATCCAATATTTGACACTTTTATATATTAAATTTGTCCAAATAAATTTTTTTTTAGAATCAGGATATAAAAATTTAGTTGCGATAAATTGTTGGTGTTTTTATGATAACTTTCATATTTGTGTGAATAGTGAAAAATACTAAATTTTAACTCAAAACAACTTTTTTAATCAAAATAATTTATAGTGTTCAATTATACATTTGAATGGTTTGTAAGTATAATTAGATTATATTTTTATCATTTAATACAATGTTGGTCATTATATGTAATTTCACAATTAAATTTCACATAAACACATGTCAATCTTTTGATAGTTTTTACTTTTTTAAAAACCCGCTTTTTAGTTTTGACAACGAGAATTAATTTTAAATTAATAAATACAACTTCTATGTTTTTAATTTGGTAAAATATACTTCCTTTTTTAATTCTAAATATCAAAATTATCTTAGGGTGAATTTTTGGTATTTTTCTGAAAACTTTCAGTTTTTGATGAGTTGTGAAAAATACTAAATTTTAATTAAAAACAACTTTTTTAATCAAAATAATTTATAGTTCTAAATTATAATATTGAGTAGTTTTAAAGTATAATTAGATTATATTTTTAACATTTAATCCAATTTTTTTCATTGGATGTAATTTCACATTTAAACTATACATAAACAAGCGTCAATCTTTTGATAGTTATTATTTCTTAAAAACACGCTTTTTTTGTTTTGACAACGAGAATTAATTTTAAATTAATTTCTGTCACTTCTGTATTTTGAATTTAGAATAATAGATTCCATATTTTGAATCAGGAGGTCCAAATTGTGTAAATAGGTAACTTTTATTTTTAGACATTACGGATAATTACTTGGGTAAATATTTTATTTACCATGGTTAAAGGGTAAATCCGGTAAATGAGGGTAAAAAAAATAATATTATAATAATACTAAATTACCCTAACATGTGTCCTATTCCTATTGGTTGATTAATGTCCAACCATGGGCATCCTTGGGTTGACTTTGGGACCCCATGGAGCCACATGAGTGTGATAATAACATTTTATATTAAATAATCTAAAGTGAAGACAAAAATAACAAAAGAAAATATCTTTTAGTAAAACAATTTTATATGAGGATATATAATTGATCTATTCGACTATAAATAGTCATTAGAAAGCTAAAAATATTTCCTACATCATGATATTTTATTTATAATTTTTAGACATAAAATAAATATATTTATATATGATACAATAATGATGCAGTATTTTCCTTATTAATGAAAGAATCAAATAAATGATATTATAAATATTAAAATAAATATAATTTTAATGTTTTGATTCCATCAACGAATTTTATAGGTTAATATGACATGTTAAGGTTGATTCAATGAAATTTTTTCTAAGTAATAATTCTTTTATGAATTTAACAAAAATAAATTATTAAATAATGTCAAAATTGACATAATTGAGTTTTTAAAACAAATACTATATTATTGGTTGATATAATATTCCTAAAAGTTTAAGGTTCATCCAAATGGCATAAATAATATTAGATGCGTCATTACTGAACCTATTGGGGTTCGATTGGAAGTTTATAGTAAGTTTATTAACCATATAATATAAAAATACAAAGGGACATTGTAAAAGTCAAACTATTTAACTATGAGTTAAATCTAAATGATAAAGTTAATATGGTGACCTAAACCTGTCTAAAACCTATTGGTTGAGAGGATTTCGACCCACACCCACCCTATCCTCGAAATAAATCATTTTGGATCCATTAAAAACCGAAAATTATTTTATTATAAAATAATATTTCAAGCTTTTCCTAAAGTGACCTTCACCTCTCTTATAAAAGGGAACTTTCCATTATCTTAATTTCACACCTCCAAAGCCTTTTGGTTTGTCCAAACCCTGACCAAATATCCTCTAAACTATACTCCCTTCATCCTAGAGGCCTTCATTTGGTCAGAAAGCCAACCTAAGGATCCATTTTGATCAAATCAAAAGGAAGAACCCGAAGAAGAGGAGGTTAACCTACCCTAAACCAAGGAAAAGAACAAGGTAAGGGGTTTTCATCTCACTTCTCATTCCTGTGAGATCCATGCTATAATTACCACTATTTCTTTTTGTGTGGTTTATGCACTGCCCATGATTGTATTCTTTGTGTAATATACTTTAACTTATTTGTATTTACATCTTCATTGTATGATCCTTCTTTCATGGGGTGTATGTTTCGTAAGATACCAAATTGGTAAGGGTTAATTTCACAATCTCTTTATTATCCGAGGTTGTTTTATTCGTGAGTATCTACTGGGACCTCTTTATCATCCACATCCGTGTTTTCTTAAAAATGTATTTTTAAAACATTTTTACTATATACTAAACTATGGGTTAAAGTCATTTATAACCTTATTTAACCTTATATGTTTTGAAAGGAATATTTCCATCGTTTTCCAAACAAGGTACTTTACGACCTTTTCGACCTTTTCAAAAAAATTAAGGTAAGAATGTCTTTTTTTAACTTATACGACGGGTGAGGTTATTCTCCGCCATTATAACATCGTCGAAACTTCCCTTACAAGATTATAAGAATATTTTCAAAAATAAATGTTTTCTTTTATAATTATATTACTTTTAATTGATTTCAAAATAGAAAGAGATATTTCTCTAAAAAGGTTTTGATTTCATCTTTGTCAACATCCTTTGATAAATTTTACTCTTATTTGAAGTTGTTTTATTATGATACAAATATTCCATATTGTATTTAAGGTTTTGTGATATGTTTGATTGTGGATGAGTTATTTTTATTCCATTTATGGTTTATGATTAAATTATTGACATTTCGTATGCTAGTTTTAATACGGATGTTTATGTTATATTTCAACCTTTTCTTACGATGAATGTATTGGACTAGTATGTTCCGGGTTGGGGATTAGTAAAAGTAAGCCCTCCGGGTTGGGGTCTAATTATAGCAGACCCTCCGGGTTGGAGTCTGGTTACAGAGGCTCTCTAGGTTAGAATCCGGTTACAGAGTCTCTCCGGGTTAGAGTTCGGTTATAGAGGCTCTTCGGGATAGAGTTTGGTTACAGAGGCTCTCGGAGTTGGGGTCCGATTTCAGTTAGCCCCTAGGTACTGGAAGGAGTCCTTGACACAGAAATTAAAGTTCGGTATTATACATTCCCTCATTATAAAAATAATATTGATGGTTTATGTGGTCATTCGACTAGTTGAACACCCCTGATTATGTTTTATTATGGCATTATTTACTAAGCTCATATTGCTGCCATAAAAGTGTTCATGTTTATTACTGGTAAAGGCATGTGTTTTCAATTATTCACCATGCTTAATATTTATGTTATCTTCCACTGTATTTCTTACCCTTACTGAGTGTTTGAGCTCACCCCTTTCTTATGTTTCATTTTCCCAGGATATGAAGAAGTTAGTTATGAGTGACTTGCAGGCATAATCTAGGAGGCTTGGATGTTTCTAATGGAATAAATTAGTGTTGTATTTCTTTTCAAGTTGTAAAGTTGAACTTATGTATGAATCTTGTTTCCAATAATACTAAACTGATCGGTCTTTCGGTACATGATTTCTTTGTATCATGCCAATGTTATGTAATAATGCACTGACTTTGGGCAACTAGGGTCGGGGCGTTACAGTCTATCATCATAGGTGAGTTATATGCCTTCATATGGATGGGATGAGATTCTCCTTTGTGGCTGAGAGAGATCTTATGGATGATAGAGTGGGGCTTGCAGGTAGAAAGTTGCAACCCATTACCCATCAGATGGAGAGATTAGCCCTTGGTGCATCGGGCTCCTCAGGCATCTAGATTCCAATAATAATAGAGGATTATATTGACATCTTTCCCGAAGATGTCCTGAGACTACCTCTAAGGCGAGAGATAGAGTTTTTCATTAACTTACACCACATGATAGTGGCAATATCTTTTGCAGCATATCAGATGGCCCCCACCGAGCTCGATAGTTGATGGTGCAGTTGGAAGACCTTTGAGAAAAATGTTTTATCATACCTAGCGTGTCCCCTTGGGAAGCTTCGGTTTTGTTTGTGAAAAAGGTGGATGAGAGTTTGAGTCTTTTTGTTGATTATCATCACCTAAATAAGGTAATGATAAAGAATAAATACCCCTTGTTGATGATTGACGACCTCTTCAACCAGTTGAGAGGTGTGAGTTGGTTCTCAAAGATTAATCTCAGGCTTGGTTACCACCAGTTGAGGGTTTGTAGGGATGATATTATGAAGATGACATTTTGATGTTGCTATAGAAAATATGACTTCCTGGTGATTCTTTTCAGTGTGAAAAATTCTCTTGCTATGTTAATGACTCTTATGAACTAGATCTTCCAACCATACTTGGACCTATTCATAATGGTCTTTATCGATGAAATTATTATATACCCTATGCTATAGGAGGAGCATGTAGAGCATTTGAGGATGGTTCTAAGATTACTTTGGGAGAACCAAATTTATGGTAAACTCTCAAAGTGTCAGTTTTGGATTCATAATGTTAACTTTTTGGGTCATGTCATCTTTGATAATGGTTTACCTGTAGACTGGTGAAGATCGATGAAGTGATTTCTTGGGAACCACCCAAGAGCACAATGAAGGTGCAAATTTTCCTTAGTTTTTAGGGTACTATAGAAGGTTCTTGGTATAATTTTCCAATATAGGAGCCCATTTGGCCACATTGATGTGGAAAGGGAATCTGTTTATCTTGACTAAGTAGTGTTAGAGAGCCTTTGAGGAGATGAGGCTGATGTTGACCAGTACTCTTGTGTTGAGACTACTATATGAGGTCGTTGAATTCGTAGTGTTTTTAAATTCCTCTGGAGCTGGGCTCAGTTTCATGTTGATACAGAGGAAGACATTGATCTCTTATGGGTTGAGGAAGTTGAGATCCCATCAGTAGAACTATGAGACTCATGACCTAGAGTTGGCAGCATTAGTCTTCTTTATAAAGATGTGGATGCACTATCTTCTAGGAGATCGTTTTGTTTTTTACTCAGACCATCAAAGTCTCAAGTACATCTTCACTCAGAGAGATATTAACCCGAGTTATAGGTGTTGGTTAGAGTTCCTTTAGGACAATAACTCAAGATATTCTATAATCTTGGGAATGGAAACGTGGTGGCAGATGACCTTAGCAGGAAATATCATTCTCACTTGGTGGATGATTCTTCTAAGCAATTGGATTTATTACAGCTGACCCTGGTGGAGGAGAGGGTTGTAGTTTTTCTTCAATCGATGGCGGCATGACTCATTCGCTTCTTCAACTTGTGAGAGAGGCTCATTTGGGAGACATCGACTCTGAGGTTCTATGTGACTAGATATCTTTAGGAGATGCACTTGATGTATTTTCCGAAGGAGGGGAGAATGTTATCCTTTTACAGGGTTAAATGGTGGTTCTAGTCATGTTGTGTGAGGAGGTGATGAGGGAGTTTCATACTTCTCTCTTGAATGCACATATTAGTGTGAAAACGATATACAAGTACCTTCAATGATAGTTTTGGTGGGATGACATGAGGTAGAGTGTCACTAAGTTTGTCTCACAATGTCTCATATTTCAGCAGGTAAAGGATGGACATTAGGTTCCATTAGGTTTGACCCAAACTCTTGAGATCCCTGAATGGAAGTGGGATGACATATCTATGGATTTAATGATGGATCTTCCATAGATAGTGAGAGGCCACAATTCCATTTTGGTGATTATTGATTTAATTACCAAGTCGACACACTTTCTTTTCATCTGGGTGCAGAGTTCGGTGGAGATTTTGAGGTGGTTGTATGTGCAGGAGATCGTACGGATTCTTGGGGTACCCATGATGATCGTCACTAATTGTGATTCTCAGTTTACATCACAATTATGGAGGGGCCTACAAGAGGATTTTGGGACCTATTTATGGATGATCATGGCATTTCACCCCCAGATGGATGAGAAAACCGAGTGAACTATCTAGGTGTTGGAGGATATATTGAGATCCTATGTGTTGGACTTTGGTCAGAGCTGGGAGGATCACTTCATTTATCGAGTTTTCTTATATAACATCTATCACTCTAATATTGTCATGAAACTTTTCAAGGATCTGTACAAAATACCCTTCAGGTCACCCTTGTGTTGGACTGAGATTGGAGAGACATCACTTGTTGGCCCAAAGATGGTGCACGAAATAATAGAGAAGGTTTTGGTGACCCGCGAGCGTATGAGGACATATCAGACCCAATAGAAATCTTATGTAGATTTATATAATAAACCATTGGAGTTTGATAATAGAGACAATGTTTTCCTAAGAGTCTCTCCATGATGAGGACTATAGAGATTTGGCTGGGGAAGCAAACTATCCCCAAGATTCATCAGATCATTCCAAACCCTGTGGAGGGTTGGCGAGGTTGCTTACCTCTTGACCTTTCCCCCTTAGTTAGACCAAGTGAATGATGTCTTCCATGTATCATAGTTGAGGAGATATGTGCAAAACCCATCACACATTATTGACTGGCGTGATCTAGACATCGAGGATGAATCCACCTTTGTGGAGTACTTGGTAGCAATCAAGGACCAACATGAGAGTACCCTACACAGACGAACCTTCCCTTTGGTTTGAGTGATTTGGAATTATGAGAACGTGCATGAGAGATATGGGATAATGAGATTCAAATGTGGACTTAGTACCCCCACATTTTTGTGTAGCTTGTATTTTTCTGGATGAAAAGACTTGAAGGAGGGGAGAATGTAACGACATCAGTTTCGTTAGTTTAGTCTTTTGAATATTTATATACGTGTCTTTGGATTTTACCTCATAATTGATGCTATGTTTGGGTGTCACAACTCCCCATAATTAATATATTATAAATATTAATATATATTAAATCATACATGAACATCTTAAAAAAAATGGGTTTCCCATTGTTTGGGACCTTAGAAAAGAAATACGAGACCATGGTTTTTTCGGGACATAGGGTTTATCCTAGGTGCAACATAAAGTTGGTCAACATTGGGTGTTTGGTGGAATACGATTGGTAGAGAATGTGATAATTAATTAAATAATAATTATTTTATTTAATTAATAAAAGGTACATGATATCCCTTCCCTCCCTTTGTCTTCCTCTGTATGAAAGGATGGAGACTTCTCCCACGCTTAACAAACAAACCTAGGAGGAGAAGAGGTGCCACCAGACTTCATCCTTGATGACATTTGGGACCAGATTGAGGTGCAATGACTTCCATGCATCGCTTTAGACTAGAAGCTTCAGTGTTTTTACTACAAGGTAGGTGAATTTTATGTTTTACATCCTGATCCCCATAGATATGTTATTTAATATTTTTAAATACCTTTAATGACGACTAAGGACCCCTTAGGGGATGATCTATACTTAATCATGAAAAAAGTGGGTTTTAGGGTGTTCATAGGGATTTCCCTGTTTGGGAATCCTAATAACACGACGTGTAGTTTAGGAGAACAGACAATGTGTTCTCCCCATGAGGGAATAAAGAGTTTTGGGGGCTACATTCTGTGTACTTAGAGTACATGCCGTGTAGTGGCCGTGTGGCCGAGTACATGGGTAGAAACCCCATGTAAGGGGGGCATGGTTGTATAGTAGTACACGACCAGACCCCAAGTGTACATGAAAATAGGATGAGGTACATAGGCATGAGATGATTTACATGGGCACATGCCGATGAAAATGGGATTGGGATGGTCTAGATAGTACACACCGTGTACTCCATGTACATAACTTATAGGACTACATAGCTAGATAGGCCGTGTGTGAAGAGGAAATGTCCTAGAATCCAGGAGGGGTCACACAACATATGACCCATGTACATGTAATTCACTTTTTGTATGACATTTCCACCTTGGTTATCTCCTTCTTTGGAACTCAGATTTGGACCTGTGAGTGGTTTTTTGTATGAGATTTCTACCTTGTTTATCCTGAGTGGTTTTTCATGTAGGATGTGATGGTATCCTTTTTTGGCTTTAGAGTTTTGACATGAGGTGTCTCAAGCATGACGCTTCCTTTAGCGATGCTTGTCCAATGAAGTGATTGGGTTGGACCACCAGAGAGTTGTCGGGGTCAGTACTCCATTGTCTCCCCAGGTTGATGGTCCCCCATACTCTTTACTCAGATAGAGTTGATAATTACCCATATTATAGAGGGTTCACATCCTCTATCTAAGGAATGGTACTCCCTCCTTTTCAGTCTTTGACAGGGAGCGGGTCCTCCATAGGAGTTGGTACTCCCTCGACTATGGAGTATAATAGTGAGGAGTGGGCCCCTCCGCACAGATTATAATGAGGTTGTGTTTGGTGCTGGGAATTACAAATGGACCTTTGGTGTTTTAGGAAGACTCATTGTTCTTAGTAGGGTTTTGGATATAGAGATCCCCTTTCTCTATTTCTTGGGTTTCTTTACAAGCATATCTGATGATTAATTTTCTGTACCCTCTTGCTTATGAGTTGAGTTTATTGTTTTCTTTATATTTCTCCCTTTCTAGGTTTTTGGGGTGCCTACTGGGTATTTATATACTCACCCATGCATGAGATTTTCCTACACATGTTGTGTCTTGTGAAGATGACAAGCAGTTTATCGGTGATATCAACAGACCTAGTTTTGGTAGAGCTTAGAAGCACTTTGAGCTAACAATGTTCAATGGTCGGACTTAGAGATTATGATCCGGGATCCCTTAAAACATTACCTTACTCTGGTTGTTGATAGGTTGGGACCTCATTTATTGGTTGGACATGCATTTTTCCCTTTTACACTTTTGTACCACACTAATATACTCTGATGCTTTCCTAGAGGTTGTCACAGGCATGATTACACTCTAGGTCTGCCTTTTTATTTTTCCTCTACACCGTTGTATGGAGATGGTTGTGTGCATACATACATGCACTTAGTCTAAGGCCTCCCACATCCATTATTTCCTAGTTGAGGTTTTTTGCCAACCCCTAGCCTATTGGAGTCAGGATTGGGGTGTCTCACTCGACTTACCACCAGCTAGGCGGGCCCCGGTGGGTCGGGCCATGATAAATACAATAAATTCACATAGCTATATAATGGTAGATAATTTTACATGCATGGGTAAACAGTCTTGCATTTCTATATAAGGGTAAGATATATAATTGTAAATCTACGTAAAGGTAATTTTTAATATCATGTAAGGGTAAAATTATATTCACATAAAAGTAAAATGAACATGAAAATATGAATAGAAACAACCATAATTCAAACAATTAAACTTTAACAGCACCAAATTATTACTACACATGTAGTAAGAAAATTTATAGTTGTTTGGAGAGAAGAATACTCTAGATTTCATTAAAATGAAAAGTACTATATAAATAAAAATAGGTAATCAGTTTTGATATTCACTAAAGACGCAGATAAACGAGGAAACTAGAGAACTAGATGATAAAATGTCAATAATTTTTTTCATCATTCTTTAAGTTTTCCTTAGAAGATGGTTGTGGTCTATTACCATATTCAATTTAAGTTACAAAGTCCCCACACATTACAATGTCACGTTGCACTAAAGTCTCACCATAAAAATTATGCAACAAGTTTTTCTACAAACACAATCGTGTTTTAAGATTAAATAGAAAATATTAATGTGGACTAAAATCTCACAATAAAAAATCTAAATACTAACAAAGTGTAAATTTCAAGTCCAAACTCTAGGAGCTATGGAAGGGTAATTCTAATATCGTGTAAAGGTCACAGTAAAATTCTAGGATCAATGAAAGGGTAATCTGGTTTTATATAAATGTAACTCAAACTCTCTGAAAGATATGTATAGGTAATCAAATTATTAGAAACCAAAATTTATATTATGAAGAATAAATATATATTTAAATCAGATGATACAATGTAGCTTTTCTTTTTGGAATTGATATCACAATATATGAATTGAATAACAAGTTATACCTACTATTAATGAATAAACCATATTTGAAGGCTCGTTTATGAGGAAATGCTTGATCTTGTGTAATGGTTTCAGTATTATGGGTCTACTGAATCTAGATTCTATAACAAATATTTCTAAGTAAAATTGATAAACTAACAAGACCCTATTTCAGGCATAGACTAAAGTGGAAATATAATTTTTCAATTCAAAAGTTACAATAAAAATATCATTCAATTAAGTGAAGAGATATATACCCAAGTATATGAAATATGCATGGTTGATTTAACAAATTCAATGTCAGTTCTACTAAGTTGTGAAGATCCACTGCTATGATGCTCCTACATTGTAAGGATAAATAGAATATTTTAATACGTGTGTTATTATTTTTTAAATATGCAATTTAATAAATTTAAAACAACAGTATCTAGTTATGTTCAAAAGTGTTATCAAAATTGTTGACGTCATTTTAATTTTCTGAGAGGAATAAAACTTTGTAAGTGTTTTGTTCAAAATAATGGTATCAATAGATAACAAAACCCTTTTTGATTTGAAAATATTTAACTATGGAGGAAACCCATAGTCAAAATTGTTTTGTATTGAAAAAAATAGAAATTATTTTTAAATTTAAGTGGAAATATATTGACATAATGTATGCCCCTAGGGCCTAGCCTAGTGGCAAATGGCCTTGTGAGGTGTCGGGGAGGTTTGAGTTTGAGTCTCCCTAGTTTTCTGCATGTGTGTGTTTGTGTATTTCTTTGTAGATTTATAGTTCACCTTCCCCGACTATTTAACACAATGTATGCTATTATATATTTATACCTTTATCAAAGAATTTCTCAATTGAGCAACTATTTTAGTTATAAATTGCATACTTTCTTATCAAAGAGAATAACAAAAATCGATTCCTTGCAATCAGTCATCATCAATTGCACCTTGAATTTATTGGATTTTAAAATTACGTTAGATAGTGATTTATGTAAAATAATAAATTCTAAAAAGAATTAATTAAATAAGAAATTAGTAAGTAATATAGAAAATAAACAGCTGAAAACCTTAGAGTAGCGCAATTAGGAGAAGACTTGCAGTTCTGACACCAAATTTTTCCATCAGAAATGTAAACTTTCTTTATGAAAGAGTTGAATGATTCATAATACCACGAGTAGGTGCTTTGAATTTTTCATATTGTAGCTATAATTAAACACCATGTAGGCTAGTAAATAGTGTTAGCAATTAATTTTTTATTTTCATATAATGTAAAACAATATAACATTTATGTAATATTGTATATTATAATTGAAAAGTTCAAGACATTTTACTAAATTCTTGATAGTTTTTAATATCATGAATTGTTTTTTTTGTTCTAGTAAAACATAGGTGTAGAAGAATTGTTCCCCAGTGTTGTTCCTAGATTAAGAATCTATGATGGACTAAGTGATGTGCACCTGATAGTTTAAAAATAAGCAACATTATCAATTAAACACAGTGGAAAATACTTATATGATGTAAAAAATCTTAAAAAAAATAAATTATATGTAATTTCAATTGAAATGACACTTGGTTCTGAAGGTTTCAACTATTGGAATATCAGGGTTGAAAAGAAATTTTGTTTCATTAAAGCAAGTTGTGACAATAATGGAAGCTGTATGAAATTTCAAAACATAACATTTGAATAATTATTTGAATACATTTTAAAAAAGAACAATATATATAGAGAAAAAAGATATTAAATATATAGAAAGATTACTGCTCAATATCATTGCCTCGAAAAGTTGCATTACCAAAATAGTAGATGATTAAATGTTCTTTTAAAAATAATTTGACATTTATATGGAAAAATCACCCCATAAATTGAAATTAAATTTTTACCCTCTAAAACAAAATAAAGAAACAAAATTGTTAATTGTAATTTATTGGAAACCTATTTTAAAGTGTCAAACAAATGTCCAATAATGTGTTAAACATAAAATAAAAAATTCATAGTTAGCTAATGAAGATTACAACTATATCAAATCAAATTTAATTTTTAAAATAATAGATTATATATACATGTAAAAGTTGTAGAGACCCGGTTTTTTCTTTTTAAGACTTTTAAATACTTATATATATATATATATTTAGAGTTAGGTATCGAAACAACGTGAAATTCTGAGGCCCGGTATTCCTGTAATTAATTTTATAAAAATATTAGATATATTTTATATTATTAACATTCTTATTCATAAAGAAAATGAGATAAATCTTAAATATAATATTAGATAAGAAATCTGAGATCATAGTTGACTCCAGAACGCGATGTTTACCCTATGTGAAACATAAAATGGGTTGGTGTAGGGCGATAAGACACCTCACTCATTGGCGGTACATTCAATGTATGAATGAATGAATGAATGAATAAACGAATGAATGAATTGTTTCATTTCAATGTAAAAGATAATTCTATAATAATTATTCCAAACTGAATTCATGGGGTTAGTCACATAAACCCTAAGAGAATTCTAGAGCTCTCCATTCCTTCTTTTTTGGCGAATCTCATTGGACGAAGACGAAACGCCAGATCAGATCATATCAGGATGTAGTGAACACAATGACTTCTCTCGATCATTGATAGACACGTTTTTCATCAATGAATGATCCATAGTTGAGGTATGACTCAACAATTGGTGATTTATTCTCTTTGATTAAATTAATTGCGAAGATACACCCTAATTATTGGATTTGCGCCAATTGATGACTGATTGCATGCGCTCAGGTATAAAAACTTATTTATTTTCAATTGTTTTCTAACCCTTGATTCCCATTCTTTATCATTGACCAAGAATGTTTGACCAAAAAATGTTTAAACCATTGTTTTTGTTCTCTTCTTCCTCTTTGCTTTGTGTTCTTCACTGGTTGGACCCCTTGGTCCCAATTCGACATTGTTGGGTGGTACTAAGCCCGATCAGGCCCCCAAAATCATGATGGATCGATGAGAAAGACATAGATAGATGAAACTTGTACAGATCTAGAACGACTATGGGTTGTGGATGATCGTTCCAATGATCGAAGGCCAGATCTTCAATGACTAAAGATTCGGGGCGTGCAACAACATACAACCTTCAGTGGCGACGACTAGGGTTTTTAGAAGAGTTAAGGATGAAATGATGTGAAGACCTCTTACATGCCATGTACCCCTTCCCTAGATGAAAAAATCATGTAGCATATCACACGAGTGGGATCCCGTGTTTTAGTACATGGCCGTGTACCCCAGTACACGGACACAACTAGATAACATGGGTGGTGCCCCATGTGAAGCCACATGCTATGACCTGAAGCACATGAACATGGGTTCAACTACATGGACATGACCCAAGTCCCAGTTGTCTTGGATAAGCTGTGTAGTCCACCTACATGGCATGTACTGTTACATGGATTAGGATCTGTGTACCCCCAATGACACAACCAAGTGGTGGAGTGAGACCACACGCCGTGTGGGTCCCATAACATGCCGTGTATGCCTTAAGTTCTTTTAAGGAAACTTCAATCATCCGTATCTTCTTCTTTTAAACTTATATTTTGGCCTATGAGTATCCTATCATGAGTGTTCTTACACGTATAACATGATGGTGTCCTCCATTTTGGATTACAAGATACTATGTGAAATGTTCTGGGCACAATTCCTGGTTAGGTAATGCCCGATGATGGTAGTGATTGTGCATGATCACCAATAACTTTCTAAGTGGTACCCTCCAGTGAGGCTAGGAAGTAGAGTCCCACAACAATGTTTTCAAGCGGCGCCCTCCAGTAGGGATGGGTAGTGGAGTTCCTAGACAACCTTTCTGAGCGGTACCCTCCAGTAGGGTTGGGTAGTGGTGTTCCTCAATAACCTTTATGAGTGGTACCCTCCAACATGGTTGGGCTGTGGTGTTTCTTGATGACCTTTCTGAGTAGTACCCTCCAGCAGGGCTGGGTAGTGGAGTTCCCTGATGACCTATCGAGCGGTACCCTCCAGAAGGGCTAGGAAATGGAGTTCCTCGATGACTATCATAGTGGGACCCTCCTATCGTACCAGGGCATGGGTTCCCTACATAGAGTTTGTGTCCCCTCAATTGTGAGGCACAATGATGAGGTGTGGCTAGACTTATACAAATACTTATGGGTTGATGCGTGAGATGCTGGACATCGTTGTTGGACTTTTGGAACTGCTGGCTACTCTTCTTATAGGGCTGAGCTGTGAGATGGAGATCCCCTTACTCTATCATTTGGGATTGTTTTGACTGATCATATATATATACACCCTTTTTATCCACACCATAGATTTGGTTACTCTTCTTCTAGGAGAGGTGAAGATGCATGGGGTATGCCACGTGCTTTCCGTGTCTAGCTTCTCATGGTTGGATGAGCCTACTCTCCTACTATAGGTGTAAAAGACTCGATGAGTAGTTCATATACTCACCATTTTCATCCCCTTGTGTTTGGATGAGCTTACTTTCACTATCTTTTTGGGTTAAGCTATTATCTTTCACTGTATCTTATACATACTATCTTTATTTCCTATTATATCTCTTACTACACTCTTCATCTTTCAGGGTTTCTTACTAGGTATGTATATACTCATCCCTGCATGGGATTTATCTGCATGTGTCATGTCTTATACAGACAACGGACATGCCGACTATGACTATAGAGGAGCTTAGGGATACATGGTGTTTTGGACCGTGTATGGTGGTCTTAGCTTGGGATTCAGGAACTAGGATCTCTCAATAGTTTACTTTTCTAGTTTTTTCAGGTTGGGACATATTTCTAGTTTGTTGTCTATTTTTCCTCTTTACTTTTCAATTTACACCACCATAATTTTGTATTTTCTAGAGGTTCATGCATGCTTGGTTTACTTTATAGTAGTGTTGCATCCTTTACTCTTTCCCTCCACATTTTTTCATTGATATGGATGTGTGTGTGCATACAAGTACTTATAAAAAGGCCTCCTTGAGTTTAGTTATGTATTCAACACTTGTCGCCACCCCCAAGCCAATGGAGGCGGGCTTGGGGTAGTTACAGCTCGAGCCCCGACTTGGGTTTGGTCGTGAAATATTGGTATCAAATCAAGTTCATTCCTTGGGATGTTGTTTGGACTATCCCCCTTAATGGGATTTGTTTGGGTATATGGAAACAATGTCAACATGTCTTGAGTGCTTCTCGTAGGCCAAGAAGTCCAGTGATGGTATAGGTGGACAACATTGTAAGATCCCATGTTTTGAACCGGGTTAAAATTGCCAATGTTTCTAAATTTCCTTTTCAGTTTATCAACCAGTCGTTCTTTTAAACCAAGTTTTGAAATTTTATTCCGAGTGTTGGATCACCTGAAGATTTCATTTTTTCGAACTTTGATAGAAGTTTGGAGGTTAAGGGGAAGTCGTACGGGCGACACACAGTTTGTCTAACCGTGCGGCCAAACCGTGCGTAGTTGGTCTTGGAGGCAGTAGCTTCAACATGGGTGGCGCACAATTTTTCTAATCGTGCAGCCAAACTGTGTAAGAGGGGTGGCCGAGACAGTAGCTAATGCACGATTAGCACATAGTTTGTCAAACCAAGTGAACTAACTATGCGGGCACTTAAAATAGATCCTTAAATTGTGGATCTCACTCGTTTTTCCTTTATATGGATAATTTTTCCTCCTAAGCATCCATAACTTGGGATTTTTCTTTTCCTTAGGTCAGAGAAGGTTCTCCCATCGTTTTGGAGGTGATCCGAAGGCTTCTCTTGGATAATCGACGCCGGTTTCTTGAGGTAGGTAGATGTTCTTCTTCGTTCTTGTTCAGTTTCTTAGATCTACTTAGATCTACATCTCATCTTCTCACGATTTCTTAGATCTACACCCGTTATGGGTAAATCTAAGTGTTTAGATGACAAGTATGATGAGTTTTGGTCTTTGTCTTTCTAGGAGAAGTGATAAAGGAGGGTTCTTGAAGAATCAACCTGTTTCTCTTGAGGGTTCTTCATTCATTGTGTTTTTCGTCAAAACCCCGAGGTAGGGTCCCAAATCTTTAACACTTTATTCAAGAATTATAGATTATTTAAATAAATTGAGAATTTGAGTGTCCTTGATTATGATTTGTCGATGCATGACACTTTTAATGTTATTAAGTAATGCCACTCACATGAGATAAATGAGGACTTGAACATGTGTTGATTTTAAGCATGGGTTGCTATTTTTTAGTTAATGTGATATGATTAAAAAATTGAATGATTTGAATGGGAGAATGAGTAATAGTATAATTGATTTTAGAATTAATTATCAAGTCATGAGTTGGGATAAGATTTTGGCTTTTACAGATTATTGGGAACATCGAATATCTGACATGTTCAGAAGATAATTGTAAACTAGTAATAATTAATGGAGGTATTAATTATTTCATGTTAAATGGTAAATGATTAACTAATTGATGATTGGTTAACGAGATAAGGTTTGATTAATTAATTAATTAATTAATTAATTTTCATGCATTAAATTAAGATTGTGATTTGATTGTTTGTTACGATTGTTAGCCAGGAGTACTTTTGATGCGTATTATTTTTCCATGCCTTAAGTTGTCTTGGATGGGGTTGTTTGAAAATATGATATGTTGTGTGAGATAGTTGCTAAATACCTTGGCTTGGTTCAGCATGTTTTGTGATGATTAGGGGGTGCTTGTAGATTGTTAAAGTTCTGGAAGAATCACTGTTTGAGTGGACGGGTTCAGACTTGTTAAGGAATTCGGTTAATTAAGTGTTGTATTATCTGAAGAGCGATTTGTGTTGTTAATTAATTGTTGAATTAATTAACGGGTTGGTTTTATGGTGTTAGACCTGGTATTCTACACCATTGATAAATGTGCATGTGTGATTGATGAATGGGTTGTGAGACATGGACTAATGCTCCAAATACCCACAAGGTGTTATAAATGAAGTTATACACCAATGATAGATGTATGTGTATGATTGATAAATGGGTTTTGAGATAGGGACTGATGCTCAAAATACTCATGGGGTGCTAGACATGGCGTTCTACACCCATCTTGCAAGCAAATATTCTTTTATGGGACATGGACTGATGCTCCCAATACCCATGGGTTGTGAGACATGGATTGATGCTTCGAATACTCACGAGGGTGCTAGACATGATGTTTTACACCCATTAATTAACATTGAACTGTGGATCCAATTGTTCATGTGTGAAATGAGTTAATGGTTAATGAAGGCTGTTGTGACATGATGATTTGTGAATTGTTTATGAGAAAGGGTTCATGCATATTAATGAATTTGGTGAACCATTATTAGTGGACAGACCTGGGAGTAAATCACTATTTTAGTCGATAGGCTTAGACATAATATATGAAATATTAAATTGAATAACTTATGATGCGTTATCCAAGCCAAAGCACAAGCTTGGATTCGATCTTTACATTGAGTACTTAGATGGTCTTTAGAGACATATTTGGTGAGTGACTTATATGGGGGATGTCGGGCGTAGGACGAATCTCAAGACTTTCATAATAATATTTGAGTAATTGATAAACGATAAATGATTATGTAATGATTGTTGAGTATGCATGACAAATGAATGGTGCAGGTTCAGACACCAGCTGAGGGCTGAAGCAGGTACTTGAGTTTATAGTTACCTTGCACTGCTTACTTTATTTTATGCATGCCTTCACGTGTTTTAAATTATTTATTAAATGTCTAGATTTGGGGTAGACACCGGTGGTCCTAGCCTACTGAGATTTATATCTCACACCCTACTCGGGCCGCCATTGCACTGGGTACCCGAGTAGATTCTATTTGGTTGCAGGACTATACTGTTTGCATTTACTTGGGAGTTAGGAGCAGAGGACCAAGCAGAGGCTCGGGATGCTCGAGGAGATCTCCCTTGGGGTTGAGTCATTATTTGTTTATTTCTATATTGGAATGTAAAGCATGCTGTTTTGTTCACTGTTTTTTATTTTGTATCATTACCATGTCATGCATGCATCTACTGTATAATTTGGCGTTGGCCACTTTTACAAAATGAGTATTATTTGTCTTCTGTTGTTTTTCATTTATAAGTTACTGCTTCCGCTATTGTTTGTTATCTACACTAATATACCACTGTGCAATTTTGATAAGAGGGTATAGTCTCCCCACTGACTATCCTTAGACCCTCACTGCTAGTCGACAACCTCTGGAGAAAGGGGGGACGTGCTTGAGGTCATGTGGAGACCAGTTCGGCCACCTATTCAGGGGTGAGCCAGTTCGGGATGTTAAAATGTGGTATCAAAGGTTTAGGTTTCCTTTCCTTTCCTTTGTCTTACTATTTTGGGGGTTGGTATACAGGAGACTAGGAATGTGTCGACGCTTGGGTTAATAGCCGTGCTTGGGACTGATCACCTCATGTACGAGAAATGACCAAGTGGCCAGGGATGAGAATTGATGTTTGTACTATTGGAGGTTATAGTTGATATGATTTTACCTTGATGGACTGGTGTATTTTCTGTGGTTTATTGATTTTGAGAATTTTGAAAAGGATAATTTTCTTGGCCTGATATGGAAAGGAAGTTTTATACATGCATCATCTTAGGCACTTAGAGATTCACATGTCATGCATATAACATTCCATGTAGTTGCATTAGTAGGATGCATGCTAATTTGGATTGTGTTCCTTGGGTGTAATTTCATGTTTGATTTGCTTTAGCATGCCTCTTTATATAGCATGTTACAGTGATATATTTAACATGCTTGGGTGATTATATTTCGTACTGCCTTGGTTATTAGCATGTTTTGTTTTTGTGACATGCTTCCTTGTTATAGCATGTTGTTGTGTTACTGTTTATGCTAACATGTTAGAGAAGTTTTGATATGTGAAAGGGGTGCTAAAGATAAAGTGTTAAATAAATGTTGATTGTGTTAAATGGGAGCCAAAATCCAGCGATAAGGTGTATGGGAATCTTATCGATTGGTAGGCGGACACCCATATAATTTGGGCCATTAGGTTGATCATGTTAATTTCTGAATTGACATTAGTATCGATTAATGAGAGCCAATTTTCAATCCATGGAGTGTATGGGCACTTCATGAATTGGGAAATGACCACTCATATTAAATGTGATGACTTGAGGCCATGTGAAATGGTTATAAATGTGAAATATGTTTAATTTTGATCTGAAGTCAAACGACTAGCTTCCAAAATGCAACTGGGACCAAGTAGGTCAGTTGGGGAGTGTTTTTATGGGATGACCCATTTGGGTGTTTGGAATTTTAATACCTGTGAGTTTGCTATTGGGTTGCTTTATAGAGAAACCAGATTGGTTAAAATGGGATCCTCGTAGGTCGCCTTATCTTCTTAAAAGGAATTTGTTTTGATAAGTTTTTTGAAAATGAAGGGATGTCAACTAACGTAAATGTTTAAAAAGGGAGTTTTATGAAACTTTCCTGTTTTTCCTTGGGGAGTTTTGAAAATGGTACTTGATGTTTTGATTAAATATTTTGATGATTAAAGATTAAAAGTGATTAAATATAAGAGGTTAGAAGTGGAACCTATTGTGGTGTCCATTGTTTAAAACCCTCATGTAAAGGGTAGTTCAGACTTCTCTTGAGTTTCCTTGGAACATAAGCATGAGTATTTTCCATAGGTGTTCTTTTCCTTAGCAATGACCTTATGTTCGGCTTTTGAGCCTAGTGGCTTGTTTGAAGTGACCTGTTTTCGGGTTGTCACTTTTTCTTCATAAGGGGATAACCTGCGGTTAGTAGTGCCCTCAGAACTTAAATGCCTTGCTAGCGCTATGAATTTTCTCACTCTTTTGGATTTGTTAGGTGCCGTTGTCCCAGGTAGGACTTCCAGTTTTCAATGAAACCTTGATCGAACTGGTGGTGATGTGTTTCTTGACCTTATTGTGGGATTGAGCATCGAGTAATGCTCTTTTTCAGCCGGTTATACGCGCCTTGGGCATGGCTGACTGCTTTGTTGGTCATTTGACCATTTATTCTTGGTAATGGATGAATGGTTATGGAGTCATCCAGGAAAATGCTCGTATTAGGCAATATGAATCCAAATAAGTCCTTTTGTATTGTTGAGTACGGTCTTGGGTCAACTCCAGGTAGTGTGACTTGAGCGTTAAAGAATCAATTTCATTTCAATACATGGGATGGTTTTCGAAAGACCCGGGTGTTTTGACACGCCGATCTTGTTGTTAATCTAGCGTGCTGGTGAGCAGATGATATTTTCTTGAGACGTCATGGGAAATACTAAGGTGGGTATTGCCACTTTGTTCATGATGAATGTGTTGGCAGGTGTTGCCGAGCTTTTAGAACAGAGTTTTCTGGTAATGGTTTGACTGATCTTCTTCATGACCTCAATTTTCTCTTAGTGCGCTCTTCTGGACACGACAAGCATGTCCCCTATCTTGACCTCATCATTGAGACACTAAGATAGCGTCGGTCTTGTGCCACGCTATAGTTTAAATGTTGTTGGGCTTTATGAGTAGTTGTTATCTAGGTAGTACGTGGGATGCGTTAATTCTTTGAGCTACTTCCTTTTTTTTGTTTGGGCACGATTGTTTTTAAAATAGTCTTGCAATGGCTTGACTCGGAAAATTTACCAGATGTTGGGTTAGGACTTCGTTACACTAGCAGATGGTTTTGGAATAGTTTTAAAGGCACGTCGTCAGATAAAGGGTTAAAGGTGTGTTTGGCGTTGGGAACGCACCACGTCACTTCTAACGAGATTAAATGACCTTGGTAGGTTGGTTGTTTTAGTAGTGGTTCTTGATGTCTTCTCGGGGATAAGAAGTTTTTAAGGTGGGTATAATGTAAGATCCTGTGTTTTGAACCGGGTTAAAATTGCGAATGTTTCTGAATTTATTTTTCAGTTTATCAACCGGTTATTATTTTAAACCAAGCTCCAGAATTTTATTCCGAGTGTTGGATCACCTGAAGATGTCATTTTTTCGAACTTTATAGAAGTTTTGAGGTTAAGGGGAAGTCGCACGGGCGGCGCACGGTTTTTCTAACCGTGCGGCCAAACCGTGCGTAGTTGGTCTTGGAGGCAGTAGTTTCCACACGGGTGGTGCACGATTTGTCTAACCGTGCGGCCAAACTGTGCGAGGGTGGTGGCCGAGGCAATAGCTAACACATAGTTAGCACACGGTTTGTCAAATCGTGCGAACTAATAGTGCATACACTTAAATGAGATCTTTAAATTGTGGATCTCACTTGTTTTTGCCTTTAGATGGATCGTTTTTCCTCCTAAGCAGCCATAACTCGGGATTTTTCTTCTCCTTAGGTTAGAGAAGGTTCTCCCATCATTTTAGAGGCGATCCAAAGGCTTATCTTGGAAAATCAAAGCCAGTTTCTTGAGGTAGGTAGATGTTATTCTTCGTTCTTGTTCAGTTTCTTAGATCTACTTAGATCTACATCTCCTCTTCTCACAGTTTCTTAGATCTATGACCGTTATGGGTAAATCTAAGTGTTTATATGACAAGTATGATGAGTTTTGGTCTTGGTCATTCTATGATAAGTGATTAAAGGCGGGTTCTTGAAAAATCAACCTGTTTCTCTTGAGGGTTCTTTGTTCGTCGTGTTTTTCATCAAAACCCCAAGGTAGGGTCCCAAATCTTTAACACTTTACTCAATAATTATATATTTTTTAAATAAATTGAGAATGTGAGTGTCCTTGATTATGATTTGTCAATGCATGACACTTTTAATGTTATTAAGTAATGCCACTCACATGAGATAAATAAGGACTTGAACATGTGTTGATTTTAAGAATGGGTTGCTATTTTTAGTTAAAGTGATATGATTAAACAATTGAATGATTTGAATGGGATAATGAGTAATAGGATAATTAATTTTAGAATTAAATATCAAGTCATGAGTTGGTATAAGATTGTGGCTTTTACAGATTATTGGGAATATTGAATATCTGACATGTTCAGAAGATAATTGGAAACTGGTAATAATTAATGGAGGGATTAATTATTTCATGTTAAATGGTAAATGGTTAACTAATTGTTGATTGGTTAAATAGATAAGGTTTTATTAATTAATTGTTGAATTAATTAATTTGCATGCATTAAATTAAGATTGTGATTTTATTGTTTGTTATGATTGTTAGCCAGGAGTACTTTTGATGCGTATTAGTTTTCCATACCTTAAGTTGTCTTGGATGGGGTTGTTTGAAAATATGATATGTTTTGTGAGATGGTTTCTAAATACCTTGGCTTTGTTCAACATGTTTTGTGATGATTATGGGGTGCTTATAGATTGTTAAAGTTCTGGATGAATCATTGTTTGAGTGGACGAGTCCAGACTTGTTAAGGAATTTGGTTAATTAAGTGTTGAATTATCTGAAGAGATATTTGTGCTATTAATTAATTGTTGAATTAATTAACGGGTTGGTTTTATGGTGTTGGACATGGTATTCTACACCATTTATAAATGTGCATGTGTGATTGATGAATAGGTTGTGAGACAGGGACTGATGATCCAAATACTCACAAGGTGTTAGAAATTGCGTTCTACACCAATTATAGATGTATGTGTATGATTGATAAATGGGTTGTGAGATAGGGACTGATGCTCCAAATAATCACGGGGTGCTAGACATGGTGTTCTACACCCAGATTGCAAGCAAATATTCTTTTATGGTACATGGACCGATGCTCCAAATACCCATGGGTTGTGAGACATGGACTGATGCTCCAAATACTCATGAGGGTGCTAGACATGACGTTATACACCCATTAATTAACATTGAACTGTGGATCCAATTGTTTGTGCATGAAATGGGTTAATGATTAGACATGATAATTTGTGAATTGTTTATGAGAAAGGGTTCATGCATATTAATGAATTGGGTGAACCTCTGTTAGTGGACGGACCCGGGAGCGAATCACTATTTTAGTGGATGGGCTTAGAAATAATATATGAAAGATTAAATTGAATAACTTATGATGTGTTATCCAAGCCAAAGCACAAGATTGGATTCGATCTTTACCTTGAGTACTTAGATGGTCTTTAGAGACATCTTTGGTGAGTGACTTATATGGGGGATGTCGGGTGTAGGCCGAATCTCAAGACTTTCATAATAAGATTTGATTAATTGATAAACGATAAATGATTATGTAATGATTGTTGAGTATGCATGACAAACTAATGGTGCAGGTTCAGACACCATCTGAGGGCTGAAGCGGGTACTTGAGTATATAGTTACCTTTTACTGCTTACTTCATTTTATGAATGCCTTCACGTGTTTTAAATTATTTGTTAAATGTCTGGATTTGGGGTAGACACCGGTGGTCCTAGCCTACTGATATTTATATCTCACACCCTACTCAGGCGGCTATTTTACTGGGTACCCGAGTAGATTCTATTTGGTTGCAGGACTATTCTGTTTGCATTTACTTGGGAGTTAGGAGCAGAGGACCAAGCGAAGGCTCAAGATTCTTGAGGAGATCGCCCTTGGGGCTGAGTCATTATTTGTTTATTTCTGTATTGGAATGTAAAGCATGCTGTTTTTTCACTGTTTTATATTTTATATCATTACCATGTCATGCATGCATCTGCTGTATAATTTGGTATTGGCCACTTTTATAAAATGAGTATTATTTGTCTTTCGCTGTTTGTCATTTATGAGTTACTGCTTCCTCTATTGTTTGTTATCTACACTGATATACCACTTTGAAACTCTGATAAGAGGGTATAGTCTCCCCACTGACTATCCTTAGACCCTCGTTGCTAGTCGGCAGCCTCTGGCATAAGGGGAGACATGCTTGAGGTCATGTGGCAACCGGTCTGACTACCGATTCAGGGGTGAGACGGGTGGGGACGTTACAAACATATCTATTCACTAGGACCCTGACTACCTTCTTTTTGACTCGGCATGCTGAGACATTTGTTATGAGGATCAATGGTACATGCATCATATATGATTGAGTCTTTGTCTTCCCTTCTTGAGTCATCTCCCCATTATTATTGATATATATATATATATATATATATATATATATTCTCATTTGATCATGGTACATCTTGATAAATCTCAGGATTCCTCCATGATAATAGCTAGCTAGGATACCAGTTTTGGTTCATAACAACTACCCGATGAGTGATGAAGCCTCAGTTCTGAGTCCATCTCATGACCCCTTCCTTCTAGTGGATAGGTAGTAACACCTCCACTTATCGAGCAACAGATCATTCTATAAGAGTAGTCTGAGGATGCACACATGCTTAGAGAGATCCGTGAGTTCCAGCACCAGAGGCCACTGAGTTTCCACAACAAGCTAGATCCTAAGGCAGTAGAGGATTGGATAGAGTCAGTGGTCTGTATCTTTAGTCTTGTTCAGAACCCAGTGGATCAGGTGGTTTCACTGACATCCATCCTTTTACATGGAGGAGCTAGGTGTTGGTGGAGCCTTGTTACACAGATGCACGATGAGTCGACACTCTTGTGGACTGACTTCCAATAGTTGTTCCGTGAGGAGTACTACCCCTCCTGCTTATGCTCAGTACGGATCTAGGAAATTCTAGAGATGTAGCAGGGAGGGATTATGGTGGATGAGTATGCAACAAGTTTCATAGCCTTCACATAGTTTTCTCTTTACATGATCAAGGATGACTACTCTCGAGTACATAAGATTGATTAGGGAATCCATAGAGAGATCTAAACTATCTTTGTTCCCTTATGTATCCCCACCTTTACTAGGGTGTTGGATTGGTCACTAGTGATAGAGAGATTCCTATCAGAGGGGTTCCAGATAGTTGAAGCTGGCAGTGGGTGCCACCGAGTTGAGCTATCTACAATAGCTAGTAGATGCTAGGCATTAGGATCTTGGTGCAAGGGAACTCCTCGTGATTAGATTCGGGTGTGTAGTTGTACAGTACAAAGGAAATGCATAGTAATAGGGGAGCCCAGAGAGGGTTAGTTATTTTCTTGTGATGGGAGAGGTCACATGGTGCATGACTGTTTGACCAGACATGTCGAGGAGAACATGCAGATAGCTGATGAACCACCACAGTAAAGGAAATGTCATGATTAGGGATCTCCTAGGTGAGGATAGGGTGGTCCACAGGGAGGCAGAGATAGTAGAGGAATAGGAGGATCTATGGGTTGTGGATGATGCTATAAGATACTTCCACCACAACCACCATGAGGCGGCCCACATTAGGCTTAGGGAGCTGGTGGCTGGGGCTGTGGATAGTTATAGGCTTTGTATGTTTATGATCCTACAGTGCACGAGATTATAAGAGGTACAATATGTGTTTATTATACTCTTGACTTGGTATTATTACGCACATATTCCAGTGATTCCTTTATCTCTATACCCCTGGTGCGAGATCTGGAGTTCCCAGTTGAGGCACTTGCCCAGAAGCTTCATCTTGAGGTTCCTACATGGAACACTTCTTATGTATCTTTTATTTGCCGGTAATGCGATCTATCACTTGGTGGAGAGATGTTCATGTGGGACCTTTTTATCATCATGATGGAACCCTATGATTTCATCTTGGGTATGGATTGGTTTCCCATGATCCAATCCCAAATTGACTATCACTACTGGCAAGTCAGATGCCTACGTGATGATGGGATGAGATTCTCCTTTTTTGGAGAGAGAGATCTCATGGCAGGGTAAGTGGGTTCTATGAGCAAGAGGCAGAAACCCATCACCCATTAATTATATCCCTTGGTAAATCAGGTTCTTCAGGCATCTAGGTTCCTTCAATTATGGATAATTACATGGAAATATTTCCTGATGATGTTCTCAGACTACCTTTGAGGTGGGAGATGGAATTTTACATTGACTTGCATCTCGACACTGCTCTGATATCTTCTGCAGTATATCTGATGGTCCCTACCAAGTTTCAGGAGATGCAGTTACAGTTGGAGTACCTTTGAAAGGAAGGTTTCATTAGACCCAATGTGTACCCCTGTGCATCTCTGGTGTTCATAAAAAAAGGTAGATAAGAGCTTGTGACTTTGCACAGATTATCATCACAAGAACCAGGTCATGATAAAGAAAAAGTACCCCTTGTCGAGGATTGATGACCTCTTTGATCACTTGTGGGTCACAAGATGGTTCTCAAAGATCGATCTCAGGTTTAGCTACCACCAGTTGAGGGTTCTCGAGGCTGATATTCCAAAGTTTTCATTATGATATCGCTACAAACACTATGTGTTCCCAATAATTCCCTTTAGTGTGACGAATGCCCTCACCGTGTTTATAGCTTTGATGAACTAGGTCTTCTAGCCGTACTTGGGCTAATTTTTTTTGTCTTCATCGACGGAATACTCGCATACTCTGAATTAATGGAGGAGAATTCAGAGCACTTGAGGATGGTCCTAGATTTCACAACTAGAAATTCACCTACGACCATGGTTTGGAACCGTGGGCGTTGACCAAAAAATCGTGGCAATAGGCCATTGTTATGGGTTTCCAAAATTGTGGTGGCTAGAGCCATTGAAATTGGTCTTACTTATTATCATAGTTTAAACTATTGATATTTCAAGCTACAACCAAAATTTAACTATAACCATTGGATCCCATTTCCATGGTTTAAACTGTGGTAGTAGGTCCTCTATCGCCATAGTTTTAACCCTGGTTACTTCTTGATTTAGACATGTTTTAACCATGTAAATTGGAGGATAATGGAATAGTAAAAAACATGGATATATCTTTTATATGGAATAAAAAAAACTAATACCCAAACATAAAAATGCCTAAATCCATACACATAGTAGAAATGTCTGAATCCAAAAACTATAGGAGAATCATTTTTTCATTTTACCAAATACAAAAACACAGCAGAAATGAAAACACACCATTCACTCTTTTTTGCTGGTCTTCCTTATCTTCTTATCATCCTCATAAGGTCGTTGGATGAGTATAAGTGGGACTTGAATCCTCTTTGATATATTTTCAGATCACTTGCATGGAAATAAGAACTCTACAACATCACATAATTCAGAGTCTAGTTTTGTATAGCTATTATCAATCGGTCTTGGAAACCCAATCCATACATGATTTCCAAATTAATACACTGCTAGGAACATGTAGTGAAATAAACAAGATCCATATCAAAAGTAAATCAAGAAGGTGCAAGACATCATGCTAAAAATAGAACTTCGGACCTCAATAAATATTATTGTAAAATACCTGAGGCTCCTAAAAGAAAATCTCTCTACCATTCCTTTACACTATTCTATTTTCTATATCCTCTGCATGTTTCCTTGCAGATCTAGAGGTTGGGGATGTTTCTTTGAAAAAATTTATACCTTTGAACGACCTGAACATAAAAATATCCATAAAAAGCAACATTTTAGTGGAATAAAATATAAATCAAATGAAGAAATATGTAACATCCCGTTACTGTTTCAGGTATTCCTAAACTTTCTTATGTTAAATTATTATTATGTTAATTGGGAAAAAATATTTTATCAGTAAAAAGTTTAATTTTTGTTAAACACGTCGCAGAATGTTAAAACACCAAATTAATATTCTAGAGTATTCAATTAAATATTTTCTAAGTTAAACACTGAGTAAGTATGAGTTTTTGAGGTCTGAAAAGTCTAGAAGGGGATAGAATAAAAATATTAAATATATTATTTTAAGCATGAGAAATTTATTCAAAATAATTGAATAACTCTAAAACAGTTCATCGTATGAGAAATTTGAGACCACAGTTATATCCAAAATTTGGTGTTTACCCTAGGAGGGGTATAAAATTCAAAGACGTTGGACTTTTGGATGCCTCACTAGTGAGATAAAGTTTTTAAATAATATTTAATATATTATTTATTAAAAATAATTAAATATATCCCAAACGGTGCAACGTATGGGAAACCCAAGACCACCGATGGGTCTGTAATGGAGGGTTTACCCTATACGGGGTATAAAATTTGTAAGCATCAGGTTTTTGGATGCCTCACTCACAAAAATAACACTTTTTATTTTAATTAATTAATTATTATGATTTTTAATTAATAAATCATTAGTATCTCTCAAACGGTGCATCCTATGAGAAATCCAAGACTACCGTTGTGTCCGGAATAGGATTTTTACCCTAGTCGGGTCATAACATTCATGTGCAGTAGATGTTTGATGTTATTTTTTTTAAGTTAAATAAATAATTTTGTTGATTTAATGATCCATTTTTTATAGAATTGTGTACTATTTATCCTCTTCAAGTTTTGACATTCAACCATTATTATCACGTCGAAGGTTATAAAAAGTCAGACTTGAATTCCATTTTACCCGGAAAACCCTTTAACTCTTTAGTAGGTAAAATGAATCACTCGGTACTCAATTTCGAATTGAATAATAGATAAAAAATGGGTATTTAAATTTTCCATTTTTGAAATCCCCATAAGTGCTTAGGGTTCTTTAAATAGTCTGCTTCTCTCCCTTGAAATCTCACCGATAAGTGCAAGAAAACCTATTCCCTTATATTATTGGGTCCTTTCAGTTCGCTTTTCCAAGGGTGAAGCGTACAAGGAGGGTTTGAGGGGGAGGTGTAGAAAATCTCTTCCCGTAGGTTTCAACCTATTTTACCTTTTATTTATTTATTTTTCTTATTCATGTTTCAAAAGAAATTCTGTAAAATAGATAATATGTAAATTAAAAAATATGGCATTATTAAATAATGAAACCTAAATCTCCAATGAATAATTCTTCATAAGATTAACAAAGTTTAGTTGTGAGAATTATTAGATGATAAGTAAAGAATTATAAAATGATAATTACCCAAACTATTCAATGTTAATTATCAAAAATTGTTTTATCACTTTATAGAACCCAAATAATAGAAATAAATTCTATAAAAAATTATCAAAATAAAATTTTGAGATATCATCGGGGATAATTTTATACAAATTATGAAATGATAATAGTGAAAAATCATTTAAATATAATTGCAATAATTTATCTAAGGATAAACGCTTGGGATTATAGAATGATAAATTATTAAATGAAATTATAAAATATTAATTATGTATTATCGAATAATAATTATGAGGAAGTATTAAATGAAAATTTTATTAAATTATTGAAAAGATAATTTTAAATAACCATCAAGCGATAATCACATCAAATTATCATTGGATAAATTGAAAAAAATGATAGTTTATAAAGAGTAATTATTAGAATATAATTACTCAATTAATTAAATGAATAATTATAAAGTAATAATGTAAAGTTATCTTAGGAGAATTTGTAAATTTTTATTATAGGATTTAATTATTCTTGAAGGAGAATAATGAAAGCACATACTTTGACCTAAATGATAAATTTGAATTTATCCAGGAGAGAGAGTGTATTATCACATGAAATTTTTTATTTTGAAATAAAATAACTCACATTGGTTCTAGGACCCCTTGACGAATGTTGAATACTGGTGTGTCGATGAATATGATATTAAGTTCGTGAGGAGGTGTATTGAACCACACAGGGTGGTTTATCCTTACTGCTAACATCGATGACCTTGAGGTAGGTGGTTTCGTCCTGATTATCCAAAAAATAATTAACCTTGAATTGTTTAATTTATTTCAATTGATGATTTAAATTGGAGTTTTATGGAAACTTTTTCAATTAAATTATTGGATTTAATTGTGTGAATGAATCATTAAATGATGGAGTTGGTTTTGAATGGATTTAAAACTTTTGAAAATGTATTAAAATGTTTTGATAAAAACCCATTGGTTTTATCTTGAAAAAAGGCATGTTTTTGATTAAAGCCCATTTTGGGTTTGAAAGGAAAATTGGCATGGAAATGAAAGAATGGGATTTAATTGTATTTTTAAGCAGTCTTAAAATAAATTGCCCATGATTGATTATGTAAGAGCACATGAAATCCTTAGATAGTTAGTGAGTTATTTGGAAAAACTCTATGCTATTACAACATTCTAAAACATACATGCAGCGGGTCACATCCCCGACGGGTTGGTGACGAGTCACCTTTGGCCAGTGTCATCGGGATGTATGTATACACATTTTTCTGATTTCACTTAGAGAGTGAGAAATCCTATAGATGGAAAATATTATCGTACGTATTTGGAAGATGACCATGTTTCTCACTTGTTATTTATATTTGAAATATAAATTCATGCCAATGTTTTAAACTAATTTACATGACTTCTGGATTTACATAAACTATTTTATGTAACTGTTTTTTTTATTTAAGCCATTTTTGTAGAAATATTCCATCATTTATAGAAATCATTGCTTAAAATATTTATTTCCATCATTTGAAATGTATAGCATGATTTGTTTAATTATGCTTTAAAATGTCAAACTTGTTTATCTTTTAAAATTGAAATCACTTTCTTGGTTAAACTATTATTGGAATTTGTTATGGAATCCTTGGTGAGACCCTACTAGGCTTTTTAAATCACACCCTACTCTTCCCTTCAGGTGTTTATAGACTTCCTTCTTCCAGGTTCGAGCAAGGGGAAAGGATCACTTGGAGGTGGATCAAGCTGTTGACCCTTGGTCTTGGTGAGTTGTGTCCTCTGGGACTTGGGTTGTGTTTCCCTATTGTTTTACTTGGGTTGTAATACTTTGGTCTTTTTAAGCCTTGTTGTATTCTGGTACTTCACTCCTAGTGGAGTTTCTTTCGTTATGAATACTGCCTTGTTTTCTTTTACTTCTGCATTCTTGTGGAAAAATCGTTCCCACTTGTATATTGTATAATGCCAGGTGCTAGTCATCGAACCGTGGGGATCGGGAACGCCCTTCGGGCTATGTCATGATTGGCTTAGTTATCGGGTTACAAGGGTAACCAGGCTGGTTCATGACAAAGTGGTATCAAAGTGAGGTTATGCCTTTGTATTGAAGTCAGTATGCATTTATGAAATCTTATTGGGACTTAGGAGGTAGTTGCGATTGAGTTCCTAACCAACTCTCACCGCAATGAACCTTAAGTCACCAGGGTTGGTTAGAGAAATACGACTTGTGGATTAGTTATAGTATTTCCCCCTATTTTTATTTGAATAAAGTGGAATACAAATCTTGTTTATACCTTCTATTAAGAATAGTTTTTCATATTACTCAGTTTGTGTGTTAATCTAAATTTTTTTATTATTTGATGATATTGTGTAGCATCATGCCACTGAGAAGACGTGGGAATCATATCCAAAAAGCGGCTACTGCTAAATCTCATTAAGTGAGTCTTATTGTGGATCCGAGTCTAGTTGAGGTGATTGTTCGCACTATCCAATCTCTGGTATAGGCAGCACCTCCAGTTCCCGTTCAGGCTCCAGCTATGGATCCTTATAGGGATATTCTACGAAATCATTCTCAAGAGTTCCTATGCTAGAAGTCACCAATTTTCAAAGGCTCCACTGACCCTCAACATGCTGGGGAATGGTTGAGTAAGATTGAACATCTGTTTGGGTTCTTGGAGACACCTAATGTGATCAAGGTGAAGTGTGACACTTTCTTGCTGGAGGGTCTGAGTAGGAGATGGTGGGACATGATAGTGACAACTAGGAAACATGAGGGTTTGGAGTGGAAATAATTCAAGGTTATTTTCATTAACAAGTTCTATCAAGAATCAATGGTGTTGGCTAAGGCTGTAAGTTTTTCAAGATTGAGCAGACCAACAAAACCATAACTGAGTACTCAAATAACTTTGCTGAGTTGGTGCAGTTTTCTCCTGAGATTGTATCTAATGAGAAGATAAAGGCTTGATGATTCGAGTTGGGACTTCAATCAGATATATTTCCTCAGGTTTTCTTACTGAAGCTTCCCACTTATGCTGATGTGCTAGATAGGGAGATGATGGTTGAGATGGACTTGGATGGAAATTTAGGGTTGAAGGGAGTACCTTTCCCTCCTAGTGGAAGCGTTGGTTCCTTTAAAGGAAAATGGAAGTGTGACGTTTCTCATGGTAGTTCTTGATGGAAGAGTCATTCCAGACCTCCTGTAGTACCAGGAGGTACTTCATCGACTTGTTATCAGTGTGGAAAGCCAGGACATTCTAAGAGGGTTTTCACTAAGGCACCCAAGAACTGTAGCTCATGCAGTCATTTAGGGAACTTACAGAGATTCTTCCATCACTTCTCTTCTCCACGTAGTGGAACAGGATCATCAAAACCTCCAAAAATTGTGGTGAAATCAAATGATTCACGTACAAAAGGGTTCCAGCCACAGGCATCTAGAACGAAGCTTCTTCACGCAGTGGAAGAGTCACCAGAGGTAGAAAACACAATTCCTACAACTGTGAGAGGTACCGTTACTATAGATTAATCTTTAGTGACTTCTCTATTTGATACCAGTGCATATCACTTATTTATTTCAACCCATATTGTTAATATTATTAATCTACCTATGGAGTTTTTATCTTGTGCAATGTATATTACTACACCCTTGGTACAAAGAGAGAGCAGGGTCTACGTAGTCCTACTTGTGTCTTCTCTCTATCATATTTTGAGCTTTCTTGGAGTTTTTTGGTTATCAACATGAAATTTCTTAACATCATATTTAGAATGGATTGGATCATTTCCAATAAATCCCGAATCGATTGTTATCTTCGACGGGTCTATCTTACTACACCCAATGGTGTGCCTCTTGTCTTTTAAGGATAATGGGACCCAAGGTCGAGAAGAGACGTACCCACTTATCCAGAGTTGGGGAAAGTTATATCAGTATTTTCTTTTGATCTGGAGAGGGATTCAATTTGTGGTGATCTTCCTTCAGTCATCGCTGAGTTTCTCGATGTGTTTCCTTCTGAATTCTCTAGTTTTCCACTAGTAAGGGAGGTTGATTTTTCTATTGACTTGATGTCTGGTACTCAACCAGTTTCTATTCCCTCTTATCTAATGGATCTAGATAAACTAAAAGAACTTAAGTCTCAGTTAGACGATCTTCTTAAGAAAGGATTTATACACCCGAGTATGTCACCTTGGGCAACACCGGTTCTCTTCACCAAGAAAGCTGATGGTTATCTTATCTTATGTGTTGATTATCAAAAGATCAATCAAGTTACGATAAAGAAAAAATATCTGTTACCATGAATTGATGATTTGTTTGATCAATTGAAAGAGGAGATTTGGTTTTCAAAGTTTTATCTTCGATCTGGTTACCATCAGTTGAGGAAAAAAGAATCTAACATTCAGAAGACTGCTTTTCAGAGTAGGTATGGCCATTATGAGTATCTTATTATGCCCTTCGGCCTAACAAATGCTCCTGAAGTTTTAATGGATTTGATGAACAAGGTTTTCCATGAGTATCTAAATACCTTTGTGCTAGTCTTTGTGGATGACATTCTTGTCTACTCCAAATTGGAGGAGGATCATGTGCATTATCTGAGAATAGTTTTGAGTCTACTAAGGAATCACTGACTTTATGCCAATCTTTCAAAGTGTGATTTCTGGATTTAGGAAGTGAAATTCTTAGGGAATGTGGTATCAGAACAAGGAATATCAGTTGATCCTGAGATGGTGAAGGCTATTATGAATTGGGAACAACCACAAAATGTTTTCGAGATTTGTCACTTCTTGGGGTTAACAGGATATTATCACCGATTTGTTAAGGACTTCTCAAAGTTAGCTTCTTTGATGACTAATCTGACTCAAAAGGGAGTGAAGTTTTCCTGGAATGATAAATGTTAGAGTTCTTTTGTTGAGCTAAAACGTTTTTTGAATACTGCACTGGTGTTAACTCTTCCTGAGGCTGGGAAAGGTTATGTGGTCTTCTGTGATGCATCGAGTTCTGGTTTGGGATGTGTCCTTATGTAAGGTAATCATGTTGTTGCCTATGGATTTCGTCAGCTTAAGCCTAATGAGAAGAACTACCCTACCCATGACCTTGAACTTGAAGCTGTAATGCACACACTTAAGTGTTGGAGACATTACCTTTATGGAGAAAGGTTTATTGTTTATTAAGACCACAAGATCTTGGGTTATATCTTCTCTCAAAAATATTTGAATCTCCACCAAAGTCGTTGGGTGGAGTACCTGCAATCTTTCAACTTTGACATTGCCTATACCCTAGGGAAAGGGAATGTCATTGCATATGTGTTAAGAAAGAAACTTCCAACACAGGCTGTGAAAGAATCTTCAGAAGAGTGGAGTTTGATAAATCTTTTTGCTCACTTGGATATTAAATTTCAGTGGAAGGGGGCTAAAGTTTCTTTGGCTAGTGTTCAGTTGAAATATGATCTTCTTGAGTTGATTCTTCAGAAACAACATCTTGATGATGAATTACATAGCATTAGGGACTTTCTTTATGGTGGGGAGATCGACACCTAGTGGTTGTTCTCCAAAGAGGGTGTTCTGTGTTATCTAAACTGTTATGTTGTGCCGTCAGCGGCAAAGAAGGATGTGATGGGGGATTTCCATAACTCCTAGTGGACTGTGCACCCAAAAACCACGAAGATGTTCTATGATATGTGGCGATAGTTCTGGTGGCTAGGTATGATACATGACATTGCTGAGTTTGTATCTTGTTGCTATACATGCCAGCAGGTGAAAGCCGAGCACCAGAAACCTTCAGGTTTGCTTCAACCATTTTCAGTCCCTATATGGAAGTGGGATGAAATCTCTATATACTTTGTGGTTGGGTTACCACAAACCTAAAGGAATAATAATGTGATATGGGTTGTGATCGAAAAGCTGACAAAGTCGGATCACTTTATACCCATTCAAGATACAACCAAAGTTGAGGAGTTGGGAAATCTCTATGTGAAAGAAATTGTTCATTTTCACGGAGTTCCATCTGCTATAGTCTCTGATAGGGATCCTAAGTTTACTTATCACTTTTGGAGAGGCCTTCAGGAGGAACTGGGATCTCAGGTTCATTTGATCATGGCCTACCATCCACAATCAGATGGCCAGACAGAGAGAACTATACATATCCTTGAGTATATGCTTCACGTCTGTGTTCTCGACTTTGGTGGGGCTTGGGATGATCATCTGGGTCTGGTTGAGTTTTCTTACAATAATAGTTATTAGTCCACGATCAAAATGGCTCCTTTTGAGGCATTGTATAGCTGTCCTTGTAAATATCCTTTGTGTTGGTTAGAGATTGGGGAAAGTTACTTGGTAGGACCGAGTCTGGTCCATGAGAAAACAACTAAGATCCACAAAGGGTCACTCTGCAACTGATCCATGAAGGGTTGCTCTACTGCTGATTCATAAAGGGTCTCTCTCATGATGATCCATGGAGGTTTTCTCTACTGTTGATTCTCGAAGGGTCTCTCTCATGCTTATCCATGGAGGGTCGCTCTACTGATGATGCATGAAGGGTCGCTCTCATGATGATCCATAGAGGGTTTCTCTACTACTGATCCATGAAGGGTTTCTCTCATGCTGATCCATGGAGGGTCTCTCTACTACTGATCCACAAAGGGTTGCTCTCATGCTGATCCATAGAGGGTCTCTCTCATTCTTCACATCACAACCGTCCACTGGATTCCTGCACTTAGCATGATTGATTCTAGGAGGATCTTCTCCTCAAGACGTCATTCATACCTAAACTGTCAGGAAGTCCCACATATATTAACCCAAAGGACCATCTTGTCGTAAGGGTCCCAACGCAACAGACGACGCGTCAAACGGACACCCGGTCTGTAAGATATGAGAATTTTTGTAAAAAGGGACCAATTGGATTTGAGTCCGATCCAACCCGGCTATACAATAACCTCTTCCAAAACTCATGTAGAGTATCTCAGAAGGACCGTCTCATCTCAAGGGTTGCTCTTATGATGATCTAAATAGGGTCTCTCTACTTCTGATACACAAAGTGTTTCTCTCATGCTGATCCATAGAGATTATCTCTACTACTGATCCATAAAGGGTCTCTCCTATGATGATCCATGAAGGGCCGCTCTACTAATGATCCATGAAGGGTCGATCTCATGCTGATCCATGGAGGGTCACTCTCATTCTTCACATCACAGCTAGCCACTGGATTTCTGCACTTAGCACGCTTTATTCTGGTAGGATCTGCTCCTCAAGCCATCAATCATACCTCAAACTCTAAGAAGTCCTAGATAGAGTAACCCAAAGGACCATCTTATCATAAGGGTCCCAACGCAATATACGACATGTCGAATAGATGCCCGGTCTGTAAGATATGATCATTTTTGTAAAAGGGTCTCGATTGGATTCGAGTCCGATCCAACCCGACCATATTCCAACCTCCTCCAAAACTCACATAGAGTATCTCCAAAGGACAGCCTCATCGCAAGGATCCTCATGCCACAGATGGAGCGTCAATCGAACGCCCGATCTGTGAGTTATTGACATTTTTACAAAAAGGGGATGGTTGGGTTTGGCCCGACCGATCTGACCTGGCCCGGGATCCCCCGACCCAATCCGACCTGAGTAATCCGACCAGACCCGAGTTCGCCGACCCAACCTGGGTCCGCCGACTCGACCCGGACCCAGCCCAGCCTGGGTCCGGTCTGTTGGGTCGTGGACCCGTTGGGCTGTGGGTCTGACCCACTAGGTTTCCCGGTCCGCTAGATGTAGACTAATTCATCTATAAATCAGGACACAACTGGAAGCTACGTTTGACTCCCCACTTACCCCGTGGTCGATGCGGGGCGGTCTCCTCTGCCACTGTCATGCGACCGCAGCTTGCGCCACACAGATGACCGGTCCGACCGGCTGGACTCCTGCACATGGTCTTCGATCGCATGTCACCAGCTCGCCCGAGCGGCCTAGACATGGTCCACCCCTCCACGTCACCTGTAGACCAAGTCTATGGGTTGACTTGTCAACACGGCACCAGTTTGGCACCATGGGTCTCCAGCACCGCGGCCACAGTCTCTGCCATTTAGTGCGCCACCGGGACACGCCATTTTAATTCACCACCGGCACAGATAACAGCCCTAGTACCCCACCATCCGGCATGCGGCCGACGCCGCTGTGTGCTGCCACCGCCGGCGCCGGAACCGGTGCGTCGACATGAACTTTGGCGAACCACCAAACTTTATCCAGTGGTCTGTTCTTTGTGCTGCTTGTGCCTACGACCTCTGAGGAATTCCCTCTTCACTACGATGGCCTAAGATGCCCCTTACCTCTATCTTGAAAAATCTGTTTACAAATAATGCACATGTGGAGGGGATTATGCCTTGTTCGTGTGGTCCTGTGCCCTCTACGTTAGAAGTTTAAAATTGGGGAGGCTTGGGATGATATTCTATCAACAAAAGTTTAATCCTAAATAGAAATCCGAGATGAAACACCCTCCCACAAGAATTCACGATTAGTAGATTAACCAGTTCATGGGTTGATCTGCATTCTTCGTTTAGAAGTTAGAATGGGGAAACTTTAACAAAATTAAGCCCCCTAACACGATTTTTGAATCCTCTACTGACTTTGGATGAAATCTGCATCGTCGTCATAGATCTGTGAATCGTTGGCGCTTGTCGCTATTCATCGGTCGTTAGATCTGATCTGTTCTCCAGGTGTGTCATCATTCTTCATTGGATAGGAATTTCACCGTAGGTTTGTCATAGAATCCCCAGAGTTTAATTCTCAACTCTCCAATGTGTTAGTTTAATAAAAACAAACACATCGTAACATTTCTGTTATGCTGCGACGTTACATCATTAAGCTGTTTCATTTAAGAAACAGTATAGCAGTTACACTTTCACAACGAGCCATTAATGATCCTCATTTAATGCGCCTTGTCATCGTCTCATCTCTGCACCACAGTGCCACTATCCTCTACTCAACAATGCGTAAGAAAATAAAAAAACTTTTTCTAAGTTATTTTATTATTTTCCAAAAATTCTGAAAATTTACTTTTTTGTCTTACCCTTGTCAGTCAAATTTAAGTCCTTTCTAGGAAAATCCTGGCATTTCGAGTTCAACAGTGCCCTCATATTTTTGATCCGATCACTGGTTCAAAAGTTAGAAAAACCCACTCGCACATTTACTTAAGTAAACTTAAAAAAAAGTTCAAAATTATGTTCCGGGATCACCGGGCCTCAGAATCACATGCCGTCAGAGTGTGTGGTCTCAAAATAATTCCATATAATTAAAAAAAATACATGGAAATTTAGGGACATTACAAGGAAGATATCAAGATTATATCGGTGAACAACATTAGTTTATTCTTAAGGCTATCCTTAAGTATCCAAGAAGAACAGAGTATATGTTCTTGGTGTATGGAGGAGATGAGGATCTAGTCATCAGAGGTTATACTGATGCTATTTTTCAAATATATTAGAATGATTTGAAGTCCTAGTTTGGATATGTCTCCAGTATCAATGGAGGAGTTGTGAGCTGGAAGAGTTCAATGCAGCCCTTTTTCACCGATTCTATATTGGTGTCCAAGTATATAGTGGATTCTGATGTATCCATATAAGTCATCTGGATATGAAAATTTATCTATAATATTTATGTGGTACCTATCATTAAAGACCCTATAAAATTATATTGTGATAATACTACAATGATGGCTCTTGAAAAATATCCAATGATTGATTTTTCTCAGTGGGGTGAAGTTGTAGTAAGAAGAGTTTCTAACTAAGAAAACATGGTGGGACCCTTTACCAAATAATTATCTTAGTAGAAGAATGAGATCATGTGAGAGCTAGTGGGCTGAAGGTTGTTAGTAGTTGGCTCTAGTGCAAGTGAGAGTCTGTTGGAGTTATTTCCCCAAAACCAACTTATATGTACTTTATGATAACCCATATTTATAGTTTTAAATATTAATAAATCACTTATCAAATCATGATTATTCTTCTCTATGACATAGTATGTGATAATATCCTAAGAGTAGTTGTTACACTAAAAGGCCATAAAAATTTCCCACTATGATGAGAACTTAGAAGTACCATGATAGTATTCTTAAATTTATTCTCTATAACTAGATGAAATCATTTTAGGGACAAAAATGATACAGGTTATCAGGGGTGGATACTCATAGGAATTTGAGGCACCTTCTCTTGGTGTACTCCCTTAGTCATTTTTAGTGTAGGAGATTATGATAACAAGACCCACCGATAGGAAATTCACATTGATATGTGTCATTGGATATTTCTATATGCGGATGTGTGTATTGATACTTAGACTTTAAGATTATTATTAATGGATATTATGAGTCGATTACTTTGATGTATTGATGAAAACCATGATGAATTATGTTCACGATGAAGTAGGATATCTCGGGTGTGTCACGAGTAATATTTCATTGATGAATAATGAAAGAAAGGATTTTTTTCTTAGATTCTTTAATTAAAGTTAATATCATAGGACCTTTGATGAAATGATACATCCTAAACAAATCTAATTCCATGGTAATCTATGGCCAAGTTCAATTCCAGAAAAGTCAAAGAAAGAGACATGAAGCACATAGGTTGATAACACTAGAATGAAACCCGATTCATTAGAGATATCATGATAGATGTATTATATTACACATTAAGCATACTTATAAGGTTTTATGTCACTACAATGTTGACTTATTTTTATATGGGTTCCTTGGAATGTTTCTAGATCCTAATCTTAAAATTTAGGTTGTTTCACTTAATTCCATTAATAAAGAGGTCAAGAGGGTTACACACCAAGTGTATCCAGAACCTTATTTATATAATAATATTATTTAACATGTTGAATAAATATTACTCCCACTTGTGGTTTAATAATTATTTGTGTTTTCTTGATCGCATATATCTCATCACTATTTATTCAAGAGAAAAGTTTATGTGCAGAATATTTAATAAATATTTATTTGTTGTTCAGTGAAAATAATACTTATTTATTTATTAGTGAATAATAAAATGATATTTATTTATTAAATAAATAATCATTATTCAAGGCCCGATAAATATTGTGGAGGAATGGAAGATCAATTTTATTGGTATGGTAAGAAATAATATAGAATAAATATTATTTTAAAAAATAATATTTAATTAATTTTCTAGTTTTATGCATGTCAAATAATAATAATAATAATAATATAGACATGGGGTTCTATAGAGATTAAGGAAATAATAAGGGCACATGTTCAATTATAATTTTATAACCCTAGAACTATTTAAACTCAATTATATTATTTCTAGAAAAAGGGGGGTTGTCTTTGTTTTGGTTGTGCAAAACAACATACAGAGAATTATATCAAAGACCTAGAGAGATACCTCTCCAAGAACACTCTCAAGGATAGAGTGTAAAATTTCTCTACAACCACTCTCAATTATAGAGAGATCAAAGAGAATATTTCTTGAAGCAGTTATTTGGGTGATAAAAAAATAATGCACAAGCATTATAATCTACCACAATAGTACCTAGAGATTACTACAGTGATGTTCAAGGTTTCTTATAGCACATTTAGATCACCAACAGCTGGAATATACACTTGATTACTATAACACAATAGTAATACGAAATAGAGGTGTTGTCAAATTCATCAATAAAGAAATAATTATCATAAGGTGATTCTTTATTTACTTATATTAATTAAAAATCATTATGTGATGATCCAATATTTTGGTTTTAGTGTTATCTCATTAAATAATATTTGATTAAATTTTTTTGTTCACAAAATTTATCTTTGATGAACTTCTCAGATTATTCATCGATTATGATAAAATCCAAGTTGGGAATACCCCATCCGGTGCCTCTGTTGTGCCCAGAACCTTCAGTATTTAGTTTTTAAACATGTAAGATATCTGATTTCTATAAAAATAATATATTGGACAATATATAATAAAATATTTTTATAAAATAATAAATTTAATTCCATAAAAATAATGTAAAATGTAAAAATTGCAAACATTTATACACCTTTTTAAATAGGAATTATAAAAATATGGACAATTCCATTTAAATAGAGAGTACTATAACAATTTAATAAAGTAAAATTGTATTTTTAGACTTATTTAACTAATAACTGTTCTCAATGAAAATTATAAGAGTTTTGAGAATAATACCAATTTTTTATGGAAAATCATTGATATTTATAACATTTATTTAACATGATTTATATATCAAAAGTAGTATGTTAGTAATTTTTTTTAATAAATAGAAAAGGAAAATTATAGTAAACATTTTAAAGAATATTTGTACATATTAAATTAGATTATGTGAAACCTATAATGAAAAGAATTAAAATTGTAGTTTATTTATTTATGGAAATTTATAGCTTGAATTAAATAAAATGTAAACATTAACAATAATTTGATGAGATGTAATCTAAAAAGTATATAAATATAATATATGAAAAAATTTATATCAATAGGTTATTAATGTTTAAAAAACACAGAATATAGTGAAACTACATACCTTGTATTTGCAACGTCTAGTGTTGGGTACAAAGAATATCTTCACTCAAAATACTCTAGGTTTCATTCCATACAATATGAGGTCAAAAATTATTATTTGAGAATAACATGATGGAAAATAATCTTTGTAAGGAGTATCCCATACCCTAAAGTGACGTCTCTTTAATAGCTTCAATTAACTCTTTATCGTCAGCTAATAATCCCAAATTGTAGCAGACCTCCCAGAATCTATGATGAATAATGTCATTGACTGTTAATATATCTTGATAATAGGTTTCACCTTTGATATTTGTAAGTAGTATTATAAAGTAATATAACTATCCATTTATAGGCAACACATAATATTGTCTACCAATATAGAATCCATGCTTATAAGGGAAACATTTTATTTCAAAATAGATAAAGAAAAATCTTGTTAGGAATTATTCATAATTTAGAGTCCTGAATTCTACATATATTGAATTTTCTTAAAACTAAGAATAAAACATTGTTTCAGAAATGTTTCATTTAGTCAATATGTCTTCAATATTATCATTACTAGTGTAAGTAACAACGTGTTGTCCTAATAAATGGATATGCAGTCTCTCTACTGGAGGGTATCTATAATGGATATCATAAGAAAAAATTATTCATGAAGCTTTGAAAGGGGATATTTATTGAAAATCATAATACATTTGAATTTCATCCACATTTTTGTCACACAAGTGACTTTTATTGGGCTTATAAAGTTCCTAAGTCACACAATAATGACCCTTTATGATATATTTAAATAGATATTTGATAGAGGATGACTAGTTTAAATTATCAATATTTAGACGATTTTGATAGTTTAACAACAAAACAGGATTTTAGGGGACAATAAACCAGTAATCTAAATGAACTCTATTCTTGATAACTATAATTCCACTATTTATTCTTTGATAAATTGTGTAACCATCATCATCAATTTTTTCATGCCCAACAAATTTATTTTGGTAAAACACTGATTTTTTCCATTTTTTATACAAGGGGACCAGTTATTAGCATCACCACATGTCCCATGAATCATAAAATTTCTAAAAACTTCATGTAGTCTTAGGTAGGTAACTTTATTTAGAATTTAAATAGAGATAATTATATTTATATCTATTGGAGTATTTAATTTTTTTTCTCATGATAAAGAAGTTGGAGAATGTGTACATGAGGAAAACCTCATCTTTCAAATTCCACTATATGAAAAACTATATATAAAATAATAGAATTAGTGAAATAACATAGATTATGTTACATAAATAGTGGATTTTCAAGATTTTAAGAATAGTAACTTCAAATTATAGTACTTACTCAAGAATTTCCAAACAAACCTCATTCTCATAAATCTTTCATTAGATAGTAAACTTTTATATTGAATACTCTTGATAGTATTTGAGGACAATATAGAGGCTGAAGACTGTTATTTTTAAAAATCTAGACATTTCCAGCCACATTAGATAACATGTAAATGTTAAAAACAAATCCAGATATCCTTCCCAATTATAGATTGACATCACATCATGGTAATTTTTTATCATATAACTAGGAACACTAGTAAATATTGAAGGTAAAATAATATTCTTTCTACATGAAGATCCATCACGATCACCTCTAAGGTATGCATCTTGAAATCCTTTGTAAAGTTTAACTCTCAATTTCTTTTGATTAAAGTGAATAAAAAAAAGTCTTTAGGTATCAATCATTATATAAGAATCTATAATAAATTGTTGCAACATCCATCTAAAATGGAGTAGAGTTGATGCATCAATGGAACAAAATTGCAAGTAATAAGAAAAATATTCTCTTATAGTGAATTTTTGGAGTTTAGTAATTCTATTGAAGGATACAACATAATGATATATATTTTCAAAATATCCATCCTAGAAACTAATAAAAATAAGTGGATATTGTAATGGAAGGTACAATAGGTGAATCTCATCTATTTATTAAAGGTTACCTCTCTTGATTTGTATGATCATATCCCTTTATTGATTAAGATATTTAATGTCACTGACTATAAACATTGAAATTTCATAAGTAGTTGGTAAGTTATATGTCAATGTATCTATTCATCATCGTTTAACAAGTTATAGATTTAAATTTAGAATTTCATGTGACTGAATAATATCTCTTAAATTTATGAAATGACGAGCTAAATAATTTTTATCAACAATAATTTCCTATAGTTTCTCCATAATATTAGAATCAATAGATGAGTTAACATTTCTTTTATAAAACCTGTATAAAAAAATATTGATACTTTAAACTAAAAAATGTTTTATCAATTAATTTCATAATGAATTTTATATTTACCCAACTACTCGTATTCTGTTATGTGCCTCATTTTTAGTGTCATATATTTAAATTTGTGAAAATTTTGATATTTGTTCATCAGGAGAAACTAAACTACCTACGTGATGATAGTTTTGACCATTTAATCTAAATATGTTTAGAGACCCACCATTATTGATCGACCTATGAACTTTTCCACCCATTAATGTGAATGAAAACATTTCATTGTAAATGTGGATGTTCTCTTGGAATTTTTTTCCAAGGTAGAATTATAATTGAAAACCAATGTTTTCAGGTATTCTAGAAAAGTAGGTAGTAAGTCCAACACAATCATTCCCAGTGAGAAACATAAAGAGAAATGTGGGTTTTTTGGTACCACATTTTTTATTTCTCTTGTCAAACCAAAACTATGAACCACAATATTGGAAAACATGAAAAGGATCACAAATATATAAGTATTCTAAAATTTCAATGAAATATATTATAACACATTGAGGGAATAGTAGAAATAATATTATAAACACAATTATCATTTTTATTATTATTAAGAAAAAGGTAATTATTAAACTAACCTGTACATTCCACATTTTCAAGTAACAATGAATTTCCTGAAATATCTAATGTTATTGGAATTTAAATTCCCATGTAATTGGTAATATTCTAAAGCTGGATAATAGTCAAAAATTCTAATTTTTTTTGTGGAAATATCTATATAATGTTTCATATCCTATATCATACCATTTTTTATTACATGTGTTCCTAATGGTATATATTTTATTGAATATTGAACATATGAAAATTGGTTAGAGCATACATATGTAGTAGAAGTTTGTCTTGAATACATAATATATTAGAGTATATATTATATATATGTATAAGTAAATTATTCTATTTGAATTCCATTTCATAACATACTTAATACAAAGAATGATTTGAAATTGCTAGTAACATTATCGGTCCAACGATTCATATCAAAAGATGAATGGATAAGAACTATTATTGAATAGAAATTCCATACACAGTATACCAGAATGAGTTCTAATTACTATTTATTTTATGGATTTGCTGATTCATTAACAATATCTTTATAATTCCTTAAATCCATCATGACTAATAAGGTAACACTTAATGAGTACATACAAGTAAGTCTTTTATGTACACTGAAGTGTTCATCATAATTCTGTAACAGCATACTTACAATTCAAATTCCCATGTCATAACATAATATTTGTCCTTTATTTTTTCTTGTTCGATTCAATAGATAAGGTGGACAAATTATCATGTTCTTTACTCACTTCTAATTAAAGGGAAGTATAGTTTTATCATTTTATGTTAATTGGGATGACTTTTAAAATTACAAAATTTTATAATGGTAAACCTAAAATAAAAAATACATTGCATGATATAGTTGATAAAGGCAGGTGTGTTCCTCTATGTGTACTATCATAGGGTGACATTGTTTCACATATAGGAGTAGGCGACTTTCAATTATATTTAATAAAAGAATCAAAGAATTTTTAAGAGAGGCTGAATCTATAATTTTTGAAATAAAATAAATCCATATTTCAAAAGAATCACAATTTACCAAAAGTAATGATAAATACCTATTTAAACCCACTTTTTTATTGTTACATTAGTAATCTCTTACACAACCTTTCTTCTCTAAAACTTTATAGGATTCCATATTTTTGAATGACATATTTGTAATTTATTTTCAAAGATTTCAATAAAATACATAGTATACACATTTATTTGAAGACAATATTTAATATAATTTGTAACAACAAACATAAATTATAGTATGCATGTATAAAAAAACCCTGATATAAAACATTAATCTAGAGTACATATAATTTTTCAGAGTTAAATCAATTACAGTGAAATTAATAAGTCAACGAAAGAAACATTTTATGGTTGACCAATTCAAGTATAAATATATGAAATTAAATAAGAAAATAGTTTTTCATATAGGAATTTTTCAATAATTTTAGTTACCATTACCAAAAAAAAACATATTTTGGTGGTATAGAATAAAAAATCATCGATATTGAAATAAAAAATAGGTAAATAAACCTATGAATAACTGATTTAAGTTTAAATAGTTGAATGGGAAAAAGTGACATACTTTTTTAACATAATTAGGATTGTAAGAATATCTGAACATAAGTGGAATTTAACATAAGAAAAAAGGAATAATATTAGAACATAGGTTAAATTATTACTGAAGTAATGAAGGATAATGAACCATAGGTAAATCAATGTAGGAATCCAAGAATTACATGGATGTAGACTAAAAGATTAAGGTTTTAGAGTGTACTGACTGAGGTAGAAAGTGGTTTGATGTTTTTTTTTTCATTTCCAGATAAGGGAAACTGATGAATGTACCCAAGGGTAATCGGTTGAGGCTTCATGGTATTCCGCAAATTAATATGAAGATATATGCGTTGTAGGGAATCATAGGTACAAGAAGTGATGTAGGTAGGAGTGTGAGGATTGGATAGTTTGATAACAGATGGATATATTGGTAGAGATAGTAATTATTGGAATCAAAGTATAGAGATGGGGAAGATATCAGTTTGCAGGAACCCTAGTGTGAGGGTTGGAAGGATGGGTAAATTGTAGATCATGAAGAGAGGAATAATGGTGAAAATTCTTGAAGTGAAAGAAATATATAAGATCACGGCACATATATTGAGAGATGAAACACTTTATAATAATAAGTAGATTAAATTTCCTATAATTTGGATGAACCCACAAACTATTGGATATGGGAATTAATGCATATCCTTATAACATAAGTTTGACCCACCCAGCTTCAAAATTTATCCCTTTATAATGCAGAAGATGATGTGTTATGATGATTAGCTACATTGGATGCAATTGGTCACATGTTTGTGCATGAGTATCAATATGTGAGATGGTGGCACAAGTTAAATGTGTGGAGGTAACATCGATGGATACTGAAAAGAGAGCATGTAGATGCGTCAGTCAGGTTTCAATTAGAATATCAGTTGTTTATGGGTGTTTTGATGACATAATGAAAATGACATGGGGTAGTGGATATGTTGAGACATAGAAACATTTGCGAGGTGTAATATTCATTGATTCAAGTCCTAGAGTGACGAGAACAATTTTTGTTAGAAAAAATACCTCTATTTTTTTTAAATTTTTGAGTTGTGTTTGTAACAAATCATGTTTAAAAGGTTTCAAAAATATATATATATCTTGATATGTTTATGAAGATATATTTTTTTGGAAGTATTTGGAACTGATATTTTTATGGTAGAAAATTTTTGGAGTCAATGAATAAGTCTCATGAAAAATCCCCCGCAAAGGTATAATTTTCACACAAGACTTATATAGAGGAAATTTTAGTGTAAATGAAGGAATCATGAAAAAATATGAAATAATTATGCTAAGGAAAATTTTTCCTCAAAGGATGAATCATATTCATAATTTAAAAAGGAAATAATTTGTGAAAAGATGGTGGAAGGGTCATGTGGGAAACAAAGTATTTGAGAAGGAATTACACAGAGGCATCATTTACGAAACAAGGAATATGGGACATGTAGGTCACAAAGGATTCATGAAATTATTACATGGATTCATTGTTTTTTGTGAAAGAGAAGTGGAGGTTCTCATGAGATTCAAAAGGAAAATCTTATTTGGGCACCATAAAGGTAACTCTAATTAATGGTGGGTGGGTTGGGTAAGCTTCAGTTAACATGTTAGTTATTGATAAGAATTTTGTTAATTTCATGTGATTGACATCAGGTAGAGTCTATGTTGAGACATGGAAACATTTATGCGATACAGGATGCATCATTGCAGGTCTATAAGTGATGATAAGAGTTTGAATAAGTAAAATTATATCTAGTGTAGTTTTTGAATTTTTGGGTTGTTTTTTTTTGAAAAAATAATGGTGAAAAGGTTCCAAAAAAGAAAACATCTTGATATATTCATGAATATATGGCTGTTGAGGTGTTTGGATTTGATTTTTTATGGTATAAAAGTTCAAAGTCAATGAAGTTTTGTGAAGAATCCATAGTAAAGGATGGATTTTCACATAAAACTTATGTGAAGCCATATAATATTTATATGGAGGAAATATCAAAAAAAGGAAAGAATATTAAAAAAAACTACATGATACCATGAAAAAATTATGTGGATATTTTTTTCTAAAAAGGATGAACCTTATATGGAAGTTACAAAAGAAATCATTTGTGAAAAGAAGGAGAAATGATCATGTGGTTCATAAATAATTCATGAAAGAATTATTTAGAAATACCATTTGTGAAATAAGGAAAAATGATCATGGTAACTACAAATAATTTATAAAATAATTACACAAATTTGGCATCAATTGTGAAAGATAAGCATAGGTTCTCATGGGCCCCGAAAAGAAAATCTTATGCAGTTTACACAAAGGTAACACCAGTGGCTGCTGGAAAGCTGATTTGTAGATGGGTTGGAAAGGATTTAATTATCATGTCAATTATTGATAATAATTTTGATAATATCATGTGATTGACATGGGGTGTATGATATGTTATGACATAGAGGCATTTTTTGGATGTAGGTTTCATTATTACATATCATCAAGTGACGAGCATAGTTTGTGTTAGCAAAAATATATCTATTATGTTTTTGGAGTTTTTGGGTTGTGTTTGTTGAAAAAAATGTTTAAAAGGTTCTAAAAAAGATAAATCTTGATAAGTTCATGAAAATATTGTTTTTTAAGTGTTTGGAACTGATTTTTTTTATAGTAGAAAAGGTGTTGAGTAAAAAAAGAAGTTTCATGAAAAATCACGAGTAAAGGAATAATTTTTAAATATAACTTATGTGAAACAAAATAATATTTATATGGAGGAAATTTCTAAGAAAAGAAAGTAATCTTAAAAAAATAACCATATGATACCATGAAATAATTATGAAAAGGAAAAGTTTTCCATGAAGGATGAATCATATATGAAATATCAAAGGAAATAGTTAAAGAAAAGAAGACTAAATGATCATACGGGCTGTAAAGGATTCACAAAAGTATTATGTAGAGGAATAATTTGTTAAATAATACTGAAGGATCATACTGGATTCAAAGGATTCATAAAATAATTTCATGGAATTAAAGGTTAATTTTCATGCAAATTGGTTTTATGAAAATAGAAAATATATAATATTATGGGGAGAATGATTTCCAATGTCCTTTTCCAATAAATAGACCCCTAATAACTTCATTAGGTAGAGAATAAGGCATTGGAGGAAGATTATAGTGAGTAAATATGTTCATTTTCATAAGCAAGTTTCCATGAAGGAACTATGAAAAAATTAGTATATAGTGAAGAAATTATGTGGTAAGAAGATTACAGTGAAGGACTTATGTGGTAAGTAGACTAAAATTAATAACTTTAATTGTAAGTATATTACTATGAATAACTTACATGGTAAGTAGGAAAATGTTTAGAAACTACTTAGAAGGAAGATCATGAATAAACTATATAGAAGGTAGACTATAAAGAAATTATATGATCAATTTTATATGAAATAGATTTTATGAGAAAGTGAATTTTCAATGATAAAATATTATATTGTAAAGATAAATTCATCTAATTAATGAATAATAAGATTTATTTCATATCAATGTCAATGTGAACCATTTTATAGGTGATTCAGATTATCTGATGATTCTTTTAGAGGATTAGTGAGTTTTCATCAGTTAAGAGGGGGTGCATTCTTAACTGTGTGGATTAGTGAATTTTGGTACATTGGCACATCATTGAGCGTATTCTACTTGTATTTAGCCTAGTGTGGGTGAACTAAGTAATTTTTTTTATTTCTTTCATGATTTATTTTCATTTTACATTGCTATGAGATTAAGTAACAAGTGTGTTTTGTATCATGACAGAATATGATTAGCAAGATATTTGTTTGAAACTTTCATATCTCAATTCACCCATTATTAAGGTGTTTTCTATTGCGTGGGACAAAAAGTTTGTCGATAACTCTATGTAAATGGTATTTTTAATTTCCTAAATAAATATAGCACAATGGCGAACCATGGGTTGTCTCTAAAGTAGGGCACTCGACTAGTCATCCTTCGCAAATTGTTTTTTTACATATTTTTTAAATTAAATAATTAGATAATTAAGGAATTGAAAATAAAAGTGAGAGTGTAAAATAATAAATTGAAATTTTAAAAAATTAATTGAAATTGAAATGAAAAGAAAACAAAAGGAAAATAAGTAAAAAATTTATATGGATAAAAGTTGACCAAAGAAAAGAGTTAGCATGTAATCATTTTTTAATATGTTTATTCTATATTTATTAATTTACTAAGTTATATATAATTACCTTGAAGTACTTACACCATTTAATGTGTGAGTGGTAAGGGTGTTTGATAATATCTCTAAATGAATTAACCTCTTTCTTACTCTATTAAGTATGAGAAATAAAAGACCTATCTCGAGTGCGTGATAATGAAATCCTAACCACATCCCATGTGTTCATAAAATATTTAAACACAATGATAATCTATATATCATGTAAATTTTCCAAAGGGAGTTTGAAAATATTTCATAATGGAATAAGTGGGACATGAAAAATAAAATACATGGGAAAACACCTTTGCACCATGCTTAAATTATCTTTAATCATTCTTTGAATTACAAATAAAAAAGTATAATAATGATGGGGATTATGTGATTTGAACCACCACATGTTATTTTTCCCAGTGTCCATAAATGAACACCAAGATAAGAGAGTCCCAAAATAAAGTGAAAAAAACTCATCCTTTGGAATGGGAAAAGAAGATAAAGGTGAGGGGGTGGGACTACAATTTTTCAAATATCACACTAACCATACTATTGGCACTGGATCTAGCCACATGATTTAATATGCGAGTCCATACGGTTTGAAAAACCATTTTCTGTAACCATGAACCACCCCTTGAGATACTATTTCATTTTTAACTATTTCCTAGAGAATAAACATGGTTTACACAAACCATGATCAAATCATACACTCTTTAAAAATACTCTAAAACACTACATAACTCACCAGAAACTCTTAGAACTCAGACCAATCAATTCATAGCTCAAAATTATATAATTAATGGATAAAATTAAATCATAACACACCTAATAAATTAGAGGCTGTTACAATATCCCCCTCTAAATGCTCTTTATCCTTGATAAGTATCTCTAGGAATCCTACCCAAACAAGTCAGTCCACTAATCCCAAATATCTTCCTCTCATTCCTAAGTTTCCTCCTATATTTTTCCATGCCGCCATAGAATCTAGAAAAGTGGTAATGCCTTAATTTAAAGGAATTTATCACTTCAGTATATATTTTTCACTAGTAATTAGTTTTATAATGCATCATGATCCAACTAAATATCCTCATAGTAGATGATGTGTGTAGGATTAGGAATTTACCTATAGTGATGAGACACATGAAATACATCGTGCATACCTCGATAGTCAGTTGAAAGATCCAGATGGTAAACCACTATTATAATCCAATCAGTGATATTGAATGGTCCAATATATCATGGCTCTAGCTTCCATTTTTTCTAAAAAGTTGGCAGCATATCCTAACCATTGTGTCACTCTAAAAAAACCTGATCACCAATAGAAAACTCCATAGTTATTCTCCTACAGTTGGAATAATTCTTCTTCCTACTCTGAGGTATGTTCAACCAATTTTGAATTAAGTACAATCTCTTAGAGGTCTCTTATACCATATAGGTACCCAAAAATGCTAACTCACTAGACTCATTCCAAAAAATCGGTGAACAACATGACCTCCCATAAAGAGCCTCATAAGGTTCAATTTGAATTGAAGCCTGATAAATATTGTTGTAAGTAAAATAAACCAAGTCTAGGTGATTATCCTATACTCCAAAAAAGTCTTGAATGAAATCCCATATCATATTCTCTAATTTATTAATTTTTCAGTCCAATTATCTGTCTGTCTGAAGATGGTATGCTGTGCTCAATTTCAGCTGAGTCCCTAAGGACTTCTACAAAACCTATCAAAACCAAAATGTAAAACATGCATCTATGTTAGATAAAATACTTAGGGGACTCCATGAAAGTGTACAATCTCATGAACATAAAATTTTTCTGGATCATTTATTTATTGAGTCTCATGGATTGGTAAGATTTGATCATATTTTATTATTTGATCAACAATCACCCAAATAACATCATGGCAACTCAGGATCCTTGGTAACCCCATCAAAAATTACATCATGACTTCCTCCAACTTCCACATGTTCAGAATAAGTGTTTTGAGTAAACCACCTAGACATTGGTGCTTTGAATTTATCCTATGGAACAAAATGAATCAAGAAAAAAATCCAACAATACATATATTCAACTTTGGCTACCAAAACTGCCACCTAAGGCTATAGAACTTCTTTTTCACTCTAGGATGCACCACCCACTTAGTTGTATAGAAGAATATAATAAATTATTCCCTGATAGAATAAGGTACCAAAACTCTCCCATGCACTTTAATTATATTATTATTTTACAATGAACACCAAAGTATTAGGTCACCACTTTTTTCACACCTAGATCTTCAATTCCATGCTTTGTTTCAAATCTTATTTTGGTTCTTAGTTTTCTCTTGGTTTCTTGGTGTTCCAGGATTAGATTTGGTGTCTTGTGTGTTCTTGATCTAAGTAATTAGTCTTGGAATTCTTGGATGGTATTTGTACTTGTATTTTTCTAAAGGGAAGGTATAAGGATGAGGTGGATTGGAATTGAATTTGTGACACTCCTAGTGGCACCTTTTTTGGGGTATGTTTATTGGGGTAGTTTCTTCAAGATTTGGGCCAAACTATGATTCCATTTCCAGATTTAAAAGATTTTTTTCTTTTATAACTCCTTAATTTTTCAAAATATTTCACCCATTAAACTTATCACTTGGACTCCCATGACCTCTTCAAACTACCATATCCATTTGGATCCCTTAGAAACTCATAATAATGGTGGATTTGGGTGATTTATTCAGGCATTGGGCCAACCCATGCTACAATTTCCAAATTTAAGGAAATAATTTATTTATTTTATATGTCATTCATTTTTTAACATTTTTTGGTCATTAAACCTCTCACTAGAGCCCACAAACCCTATCCACACCCCCATGTTCCATTTTTACTCTTTAGATCTCATCTTTAACGTGTATTATGGCGAATTTCCTCAAGGTTTCTCAAATTATCTAGATTTGTAAAGGGAGTTTTTTTCTTTCATAAATAATTCATTTTTTACTCTTTCCCCCCATTTTAGTCCCAAATAAACCTCATCAAACTTATTCGAACCTCCCTTCTAATTTTTGGATGTTTGGAGATTCAACTATTGGTGTATTTGAGGCGATTTCTTCAAAGTTTCTCAAGTAAGTTAATTCTTCTCTTGTTCCTTCCATTTATTTAGGGTTTCTCCCCTCCTTATTGAAGTTACAAATGTTCATAAACTAGGGTTTCATACCTAGGGTTTTATTTTTGGGTTTATTGGTCCAATATTTTGGATTTAGGTTCGTTTTCACTCCCTTGTGGTGCGGTTGAAGTTTCACACAAAGATTTGGGGGTTTTGACACAAAAGGTAGCTGATTCCATGTGTAAGAATTATTTTATGAGTCATATTTATTTATTTACTTATTTATCATGTTCCTCATATGTTTTGTGTGGTGTGAAATCTGTTTTTGATAGAATTGGTTGAGAGTTTAATTTTAAAGTTACATTTTTATTGAAATGTTGTGTTTTTCTTGTGTAACTCTTGTGGTATCATTTAGGGTCATTTTATAACATATGAAAATAGATTAATAAATGTGTCTTGGGAAGAAAAATATGGTTTGGTAGGCTTTTGGTGTGCTTTTGGACTTGAAAGAGGGGTTTTGAATGGGTTTTATGTGCAAAACATTATTATACTTCTTGGAAGTGTTTTATGAAAATTTTAAATGATTTATTAAGTTATACAAAGTGTAAAAAGGATGTTTATGTACTATTTTTGTGGGAATATGCTATTCAAATGGGTTTTTGAAAGATAAAATTATGATTGGTGATTTCAAAAGTTTTGAGACCATTTTATGAATTTTTGAAATGTTTTATTAAATTGTAAGAAGGATGTAAAACATGTTTATGGGTTTGTGTGAGTATGATGTGAAAATGAATTTGAATGTGAATGGAGTGTTATGTGACATGATTTTGGGATTTTTTATGTTTTTGTATTTCAGAAATGAAATTTTAATGTAAAAAATGGAATTTTATGAGATGTGGAACTAGATTGAGCACAAAGAGGGAAACCCGAATATCTAGGTGGGTGAACATGTACTAGTATGCTAGTGATCCAGAGTGGTTTTGTCCCTATTTCACATAGAAAGATTTATGATGAAAATAATAAATAAACTATTATGATGATGTTGGAGACCACTAGGTTATGGATATGTTCCCTACTAGTGGACTGTGCATGAGAATGAATATTTATTATGGTTACTTTTCACTAAGATACGAGGTACCTAGGGCCCACAACTAGCTAGTGCCTAGGGGTGTTCCCGTGACTAGTGATCATTGACTATGATAATCACCATAGCTATATGGTGTGTTTGGTTGGAAAATTAATCATCTTTTTAATTTTATTTTAAAGTGTTCATTCCTTAAAATACCCCCCTTGAAAACTATTTTCATTTAAAGTTTCATCATTTAGAAAATTGTTGCTACCTTTTCTTGTTTATGAAAACTTTCAAGATTTTTATCTTATAATTTTTATTACATGGAATAATTTTAGTGGAATCCTATTGGGATTATTATTACACCCTACTTACACCCTTGGATGTAAGTATACTTGGTAATCTTTTTCATAGATATGGAAAAAGCTTTTAGTACCGGTGGTTCGGGTTGTTAGCTTCCATTCTTGGTGTGGTGTTGTGGAGAAGGCTTAGTGATGATGGACCCTTTCCATGTGGTGGACCTTGAGTTATTTTTTCTGATAATTTTGAGTTTTTTCCTTCTTGATATTTGTATAAAACCATGTATTTTAGTTCTTAATTTTATTAAAGGCTTGTTTGGATTAAATTTTCAGATTCATTTTATTTATTATTTTTGGTTGTTAATGATTCTGAATTCTGTTAAATCATTCCCATAAACATTTTCTATGATACCCGGGCACTTTTTCTAGCCCTTGGGGATTGGGAATTCCCCTCAGGCCTTTCCATGGACCAGGTAGGGTGTTAGTTTTGATGGAGACCATATTTGGTTCCTGAAAAAATGTTCTCTGAGGGAGGTTCTCTATTTTTTGGGTCATGTTCTTTTGGGAAACAGTATGGGTAGATCAGAGCTTGGATTATCTAGACTTGATATTTATATTACAAGTAGTGTTATTAACCAGCACACCTCGTGATGGGATTATTTCCACTAGGGGAAGTTGGGTTTTATCTGATTTCTTTTGTTCTCATGGTTTTTCAATGATTGGGAAAATAAAAAGAGAGTTGGGTTAATGGTCTCAGTGATATCACAGGGCCTAGAAATCCATGTGGAGACAGGGATATTTCTATACAAAAATCTCCATGATGGTGAAGTGATTGGCGTATGGCTTCTAATGATATGTCCAATCCACCCACCCACACTAATTTCCCCTCACATTGTCTTGTGACTTTTTTATTTTGGAATTTTGGAAACTTGGTTTTAAAGAAAAAAATGATGACTTTATTTTAAGAAGTGTGAATTTTTGTGAAATGATTTTATAGTAATGTGGAAAAGGTTTTATTTTTTAAAGGTTATAAATGAAATTTTATAATTTTTTTTAATGATTAAAGGGTGTGCTTACACCTATTTTTAAAGTTTGAATTATGTTAAGGTGGGTTTTGAAAATCTGTTTCAAATAGAGTTTTCTGATCTATTGAAAATTATTTTGAATGGAATAGAGTGTTTTGGTATTTATTTATGGAGTTTGAAGGTGAATTTTTATTTGGTAATTGGTGGGATTTGTAAAAGTTTCATGAATTTCTAGGAACTTGTTTTAAATGGGGATACATGAGTTTCAAAATGAATGGGTGTTGATGAAATGGAGTTTGTCATAAAACTAGAAGTATTTTTTAATGGGATGAGATGTTTTGAAAGTAATATGTTTGACTTGATAGTGAGTTTTAATTAATGTTTGGTGTTTTTCTGAAAATTATTGTAATATTTAAATTGGGTTTTGATTTTGTGGTTAGCGGTTTTGAGAAAAAGTAAGTGTCAGTTGAATGTCTTGGTTTTGAAAAGTGGAAAGAATGTTTGTTTTAACCTTTAGTATTTACGTGAGAGACCACATGCATGGATTTACATGGGAATATGGATGGTTAAGGTCATTAATAAATGAGTTCTAGTATGGATATGATGAGGGTTCCTGGTGTGGAATAGAAACATGCATGTGTGAGGCCCATGGGGTACCATTGGTGGAGGCACCAACTACCGACTCATTTATTTTCAAAGAGATTATTTTAAAGGAAAATTTGTTGTCTTGATGACCAGTTTGGGTGTTGTGTCTTATGCGTTTTTGGGAATTTTCTATTGGGGTATATTTATTTTGATAACCCATCTTTTTTGAGTGATGTTTTGCGTTCTTGTTTTTTTGGTAAGTTGGGTTGAAGTGTTGATTGGTGGCCCTTTGTCAGAAATGTCTTAGGAAGCCCTTGTGGTTTCTCTCTTCATGTGTTTAGACCTAGTTTGTGGTATGTTTTTACCAAAGGACCAGCTTGGTTGGGTCCTTGTATTTTTCTTGTTGATTGGGGTATGCCCCCATAAAGAGTTAATGCACAATTAAAGTGCACCCACAAGTGATTCACTTTTGGTAGGCCCTCCAGTTGATCAATGTAAAAAATATCTTCCTAGGTTTTAGGGTTGAGTCTACCCCTCTTCTTTTTTTGGTTAATTGGATCCTTACGTGGTAGGAGAGTGGTTATGGAATGTTGAAATACACCTTGGTTCCTTAAGTTTCCAGATTTTCTTAAATCATCAAAGGTAAAGTTTGACACCACTATGTCTAAAAGTTTTATTTAAAGTGGTGAAGGGGAATTCCAATGAGAAAGGTGAAAAAAAATCCAGGGTTGTGAGTGTAGAATGATTTCCTGAACAGAATTTGGGTTTTTTGTCAGTCTCATCGTGGTAAGGGTTCATGTTGGGAAACTAGTGTTAAAAAATTGGGTCATTCGAGGATGTTATGATTTATTATAGTAATCTCATGATACTTGGAACACTTTTCAAGGTTTTACTCCTAGTAATAACCCTATCACTTGAAATAGTCAAGTTCAGTGGTGTCTTGTTGGGTTGTGTTAGTTTTTGAGGGAAAAAGTGGATGTTGTGGAACCTTTTGAGGGCTTCTGCTTAAGTGAAAGCATGTTTCTATTATGAGAATTTTGAATTCCTTGTTGTAAGTGAAGATGTCTTCAGTGTGTTTTCCTTCTACTGTTTATTTTTTAGGATAAAATAGGTGATGCATGTGCATCACCCAAGTACCTGTTCAGGTAAAGGTGTGTTGTTTGATCTAGTGATTTTCATGCGGTGTTGTGATCATTAGATCCTAACTGCGGCACATAAAATGCTTCAAACATCAGGGATCCAGCTATAGGCCACGAAGTAAATCTTTTCACGCATTCAGGAAATTGGCAGGGGTGTAAGGGATCTTGGTTTCAATTTTATCTCTGGTGTGGTATGTGGATATAGTTTGAAGTTTCAATGTGTTTGTTTTATTTCAAGTGGTCCTGTGTGGTGGAAAAGGATGCGGGGACCCTATCCCTCAGGGTTGTAATCTATGTTGGTGGAGATGTCCCTCCATTGTTTTAGGAGGGTGGGGTGGTTTTGTTTCCTCAAACCTAGTGCTTGAACCCTTGTGGGCGAAACCCTCGGTGTAGTTGTTCATGTATGAAAAACCTAGTATGATATTTTTTTATCTCATTCATGGTCGGGCTCAATCAAAGACGATGATGCCTGTGGAGGTGGTGAATTGTGGAGTGTCTTTTCTGGTTTGGAGTTTCATTGACTGACCCCCCTTTGCAGTGGGGATTGGATCTTATGGGGTCTTTTTCACATCATCCCCTTCTAGTTGGTAAAGACAGCTAGTTCTTATGGTGGGGAGACCCACCATGTGTCTCATATAGGTTATTTTGGAATAAGTCTAATATTAGTCTATCCCTTATGGTGGGGAGTCTGTTCGGTCTCCCCTTATGGGTGTCTTGGTTCTGTCTCAGGAAATTAAGTTGGATCTTATGGTGGGGAGTCTGTTCGGGCCTCCCTGTATTAGTAATTCAGTTGTATTCCTAGTTTTGGCATGGTGGTAGGTAGTCTCATTCAGAGCTATCTAACCACCAATTTCTTCCTTGGGTAAACGTGGGATTGAAGCACACCCACTGGAATGTGGTTTGAATATATTTGATTCTTTTAGGTAAGTGGGGTAAATTTTTGTTAGTGAGAGTATCCCTTCCTTTTATTGACCAACTAAAGGTGTTTTGGCCTTTTAGGGGTGGGAAAACTTGGCAAGGGAGTCCATCTTAGACTATCAGTTGGATTTTTTTTGTATATTCCATTGCTATGGCTTTCTAGGGTTAGAAAGATTTATGGTGGGGAGAATTTTCACACCTGGATCTTTAATTTCATGCTTTGTTTCGAATCTTATTTTAGTTATTAGTTTTCTCTTGGTTTCTGGGTGTTTCGAGATTAGATTTGGTGTCTCGGTTGTTCTTGATCTAAGTCATTAGTCTTGGAAGACTTGGATGGTATTTGGGATTTTATTTTTTTAAAGGGAAGGTACAATGATGAGGTGTCTTGGAATTGAATTTGTGACACTCCTAGCGGAAACTTTTGTGGGATATTCTTATTGGGGTGGTTTCTTCAAGATTTGGGCCAAACCTTCAGCCCATATCTAGATTTAAAAACAAAATTTGTTTCTTTTATAACTCCTTCTGTTTTCAACATTTTTCAACCATTACACTCCCCACTTGGAATCCCCTAACCTATTAATACCACCATATCTATTTGGACCCCTTATGAACTCATAATCATGGGGTATTTGGGTGATTTAATCAAAAATTGGTCCAACCTGTGATCAAATTTTCAGATTTAAAAAAATAATTTATTTCTTTTATATATCATTCATTTTTTATCATTTTTTGTCATTCCACCTCTCAATCGAGGACAAAAACCCTAGGAACACCCCCATATTCCATTTTCCATCTTTGGAGGTCATCTTCATTATGGATTATGGAGAATTTCCTCAAGGTTTCTCAAATCTTCCATATCTACAAAGGGAATTTGTTTCTTTCATAAATAATTCATTTTTTACTCTCCCCCCATTTTAGCCCTCACTCGACCTCATAATCTTTATCAGAACCTCCATTATAATTTTGGCTTCTTGGATATTCAACTATTGGTGTATTTGGGGAGATTTCTTCAAAGTTTCTCAAGTAAGTAAATTCCTCTCTTGTTTATTCTATTTTCTTAGTGTTTATCTCCTCATTCTTGAAGTTCCAAATGTCCAGAAACTAGGGTTTCGTACCTAGGGTTTGATTTTGGGTTTCTTGGTCCAATATTGTGGATTTAGGTTCATTTTCACTCCCTTGTAGTGCGATAGTAGTGTGGTTGATGTTTCACACAAAGATTTGGAAGTTTTGACATAAAAGGTAGGTGATTCCATGTGTAAAAATAATTTGATGAGTTATGTTGATTTATTTACTTATTTATCATGTTCATCATATGTTTTGTGTGGTTAAAAATATGTTTTTTATGGAATTGGTTGGGCATTTAATTTTAAAGTTGTATTTTTTCTTGAAATGATGTGTATTTCTTGTGTAACTCTTATGGTGTCATTTAAGGTCATTTTATAATATATGAAAATAGTTTATTAAAGGTTTATTGGGATGAAAAATATGGTTTGGTAGGGTTTTTGTGTGCTTTTGTCTTAAAATAGGGGTTTTGAATGGGTTTTATGTGCAAAACATTGTTATACTTCTTGGAAGTGTTTTATGAAAATTGTAAATGGTTTATTGAGTTATAAAAAGTGTGAAAAGGATGTTTATGTACTATTTTTGTGGGATTATGATATTAAAATGGTATTTTTAAAGATAAAATGATGATTAGTTATGTAAAATGTTTTGAGAATATTTTATGAATTGTTGAAATGTTTTATTAAATTGTAAGAAGGGTGTGAAACATGTTTATGGTTGTTTTGTGTGAGTATGATGTTAAAATTAATTTGAATTTTAATGGAGTGTTATGTGAAATGATTGTGGTTTGTTTGGTGTGTGTGTATTTTGGAAATGGAATTTTCATGTGAAAATGGTATTTTATGATATGTGGAACTTGATTGAGCACAAAGAGGGAAAACCGGGTATCTAGGTGGCCGGGTGTGTACTAGTATGCTAGTGATCCAGAGTGGTTTTATCCCTGTTTCACATAGAAATTTTGATGATAACAACACTAACTAAACTATTATGATGATGTTGGGGACCAATAGGTTATGGGTATGTTCCCTACTATTGGATCGTGCATGAGAATGTATATTTATTATGGTTTCTTTTCACCGAGATATGAGGTACCTAGGGCCTATAACTAGCTAGTGACTTGGGGTGTTCCCATGACTAGTGATCATTTATTATCTGATACTCACCATTGGTATAACATGTGTTTGGTTAGAAAATCCAGTAGATTTTGAATTGTATTTAAAAGTGTTCCTTCCATAAAATAGCCCCCTTGAAAACTATTTTCATTTAAAGTTGCATCCTTTAGAAAATTATTGCTACCTTTTCTTATTTATGAAAAATTTCAAGATTTTTATCTTACAATTTTTATCAGATGGAATATTTTTGGTGGAATACTATTAGGATTAGGATCATACCCTACTTACACCCTTGGGTGTAAGTAGACTTGGTGATCTTTTTCATAGGTATGGGAAAAGCTTTTAGTGCCGGTGGTTTGGGTTGTTAGTTTCCATTCTTGGTGCGGTGTTGTGGAGAAGGCTTGGGGATGATAGACTCTTTTTATATGGTGGAACTTGAGTTACTTTTGATGATAATTTTGATTTGTGTCCCTCTTGGGCTTTTTCTAAAACCATGTATTTTTTTTCTGAATTTTATTAAAGGTTTTTTTGGATTAAATTTTTAGATTTAGTTTATTTATTTATTTTGGTTGTTTAATGCTTCTAAATTTAGGTAAATCATTAACAAACACTTTTTTTATGACACTTGGGCACTTGTACCAGCCTGTGGGGATTTGGAATTCCCCTCAAGCCTTTCCAAATACTGGGTGGGGCATTAGTTTTGATGGAGACCAGATCTGGTTCGTGAAAGCTTTCTTGTTATTCCTGCAACACAGAACACTATGGGTTAGATACCTGACCTACCTTCAACCAGTATACCAAATAATATTTTATCACCAATAGATCAAACATCATCGATCCATGGTCCTTATAATAATCCATCCTCCAATAAACTAACAATATTATCATGAACTACTATTTTTTAAGGACATTTACCAAGATCCTAAAGTACCTGCGTCTTATGGATAAGAGTATCGAAAATGATGTTACCTTCACCTGGTACATAGGCCATCTAAAATTTGAATGTATTAATGCAATCTACCTAGTTACTATACCTAAAATTTAAATACCATTTTGTGAAGATATATTGGATGATTTTTTGTCTTTGTAGACAAAAAACCTCTCACTGAGGAGACAATGTCACCAACACTTCAAAGTTTGGACCAACAATTCCATCTCCAAGTCATGAGGGGGGTGGGATATTTCCACTCATTGGGCCACAAATTAAATAAACCATAATTTAATATAAAATTACTCTTCATCTATACTTTCCCCAATACAATTCTTAACATATCATAGTATACGACATAACCAACCCATGGCTCAAGAATAATCAAAACTAGAGCTACAATCAACCTACTATTCAGCTCAAGAAAACCCTCCTCACATTATTATAACCACTAAAACTTCACCTCTTTATTCTCTAGTGTAGTCATGGGTTATAATAAATAAGATAAGTCCTGGATAAAATGAAAATAGTATCCCACTAAACCCATAAAGATCATGATCTCAAAAACATTCTAGGGATGTGTCCAGGAAATCACTACCTCTACTTTCTATGGTTCCACTGATATATCTATCTTATAAATCACATGGCCCAATAATTACAAATTATGAATCCAAAAGTGAAATTCTGATATCTTTTCATATAGCCAATGTGCTCTAAGTGTACTCATAACTATCTTGAGATGTATGACATGTTGCTCTGGGGATGGTGAGTAAATATGGATATCTTCAATGAACACCATGATCGATGAGACATGATATGGGTGGAATATTTTGATAATGAGATACATGAATACTAAATATGAATTCTTCTATCCAAATGATGTCACAATGTACTCATATATCCCATACATACTCTAAAACTATATCTTCAGAACTTCCTCTTCTCTAAACCACAACTGGTGATAACCTAATCAGAGATGAATCTTGGAGAACCACTAGGATCATTGAGACTGATCAAAGAGATAATAGATATTGGGAAAATGGTACCTATTCTTCATACTCACCATATTTAGAGTCTGGTAATATACATATAGTTAATAAATACCATTTTCCTTCTTGGTGATCAAAATAGGTTCACCCTAAAGTGATTTAATTGGCCTAATAAAGCTCTTATATCCCAAGTCCTTGAGTTGTACTTTGAGATCCTTAAACTCATATGGTTCCATATGATAAGGGGTTATTGAAATGGGTAATGCACCTGGCATGAGTTCTACCTCAAATTCAAACTCCTCTATTTGGAAAAAGTCATGTAAATTCATATGATAAGATGTCCTAATAGATATCCAAAACTAGAGGTAAATATAAGGGGACCACCAATGATCCCACTAAAACAGCCAAGTATGAAATCTATGATGCAATAATCCCAAGTTAGCTCAATTTTAAACCAACTCTACCAACTCCCAAATCCAACTCATCGACCATCATAGAATTCTCTCCCTTGGGTAATGTAAATGATACCCTTCTATGATAGAAATCAACGTGGGATCAAAAAATGGTCATCAAGTCCATTCCATTAATCATATAAAAACTTTTTATCTCAAGAATCATGAAGTACCATATATGTCCATAATTGGAAATGCCTATAGGACACTCTGGGAATCATTTAAGATAGTCCACTATCATTCCCAATGATTTATTAAGGGTAAAAAACTCATAATATAACTTGATCGATAAGTAAAGTACAATAATAACTTATATATAAATAAATAAATAAAAAGTACTTATATTAAAAAATTAGTAGACAACGTATAAGTGATCATGACCATTACTCAAACATTAGATGTCCCCTCACCACAATCAGCTGGAGTTTGATCCACTACATGTTCTCAACCTATCTTGGACCTATAACCCTATCCATGAGGTACATGAATCACCTGAGTCATCATTATATGAGAATAATACTAAGAACCCCATATATATCCTAGGGTCATAGATCATGTATATCCTACAATCCTATGGAAACTCATCCTTGATGATCTGAAATAGAACTGTTGGATATTCTTTATCTTTCTACACTACTGACACTTTCTTTGAGGGGAAGTGCATAACTTGCGACAATGTCCGATCTATCCATAGGTGAAGCACTATGGAACTCCTCCAGAGGGGGATGATGATGCTATACTCCTGTGAAACTACATACTACTACTATTATATATGACTTCGATCTTCCTTTTCCTACTATAAGAGGTGACACTCACTGCAGCAGTAGGAGGTCCACCTGCCTAAGTACTGAAGGGTGGAAGAATACCCACTACTCAATCATCCTCCAAGAAATTCTCAATAGTCAAGGACTTATGCAAAATCTCCAAGTATATAATTAGGTAAAAGCTTGTAACTTACCATATAATGTTAGGATGAATACTAATTTCAAACTTTTTGTCCTTCTATGATTCTTTTCTAACCAATAGAGGAGAAAAACAAAGTCACTCAATGAAACAAGAAGAGTATGTAGATATAGTCATGTATCCATGATGAAGCTCCCATATTTCCTAGGAATGATCTAGATTTATAATATTGGGAAATAATTACCTAAATAATAGGTTCTTAAAGGACTCCTATGTGAGACCCTCACATATATCAACCAGTACCATCACACCCCCACCTCCTAGCAGGTCCCTGTAACATGAACAATGCCAGGTTCACCTTCCTGTCCTTAGGTGTCTTAATTATTTAAATAAAACTCTTTATGATATAAATATATTACTCTACATATTATGACCCTCCATTTCCCTAAAATGCTGGTGGATGCTGAAGCTGAAAGTATATGGTGTAGTTGACCATAAACCTCGGGGCCCCTTCACCCAAGAAAATAACATGTGGAAGGAATTTTAATTGAGTTGGGTCTACTACCTATTCCACTAGATTAGGGATGGTATCATTCTATAAGACACCCTCTTACACAGCATGTGGTGGAACAAAGGCGTCCTTCCTAGCAGGGGAATCCCAACCCATGTCATTTAGTGATCTCATTAGTCTCCTTCTAGGTGAAATCTTTTGAAACATGAAGGAAAAAATTATAACATATAAATCCATTAGGAAAGATCCTAATCAATCTAGGTGATCAAAAAAATGTTTTCCTAGGAGTATAACCATAACCGAAGGTATATCCCTCATAGTATTATCTATAGTTCTCCATCCCTGAACATTAGTCACAATCATATATATATAAAACATAATAGATTGATATTTTTGAAAAAATTAATGAAAAAAACATATATCAAATCAACAAGGAATATAGAGAAATATAACTCAAAAAATAATAAAATTATATCTTTAATAGATAAAAAATTGAGTAATTAAATTAAATAACTAGTATACATCACACAATAAGTATATATATGGCATGAGATCCTACATGCCTAATCATGATGCACAAACACAACCAAATCCCATAAAACTGTAACAATAATCCCATCAATGATAAATTGGAGGTCCATTACACATGATCTATCTAGGGACATGAAAAATACACTACCTGAGTCTCACATAGTCTATCTCCTTTCTACCATGCCTGTGGTTAGTAAAATGAAAAGAAGAAAACTGTTCTTTGATACCACTTTGTAACTCCCTGGCCTGAACTATCTGGTTCGATACAGAGATCCACAAGACCTTATGCATGCCTCCTATTATACAAGAGGCCACTGACTATCAATGAGGATATTAATGACTTTAGTGGGGATACTATACCCTATGGTAATCATAGCCATATAGAAAAAATATAAATAAAATAATATAACAATCAGAATGTCAAGAAAAAAACTAAATCATCATAATGTAATAATAGATGAAAAAAATTCATATAATAATAAACCCTAACCCTAGTGACATAATAAAAACTATATTATAGTGAGAAAATAGATAAATAAATAAAATAAATAAGGTATAATCCTTTAGAGTCCATCCTAGTACTTCTACAAGACCCATGCTCCACTGCTCAGCTATTTTTCATGGGCCCCTTACCCTTACCTGGATCCCTATACAAGAATTCTACATGCACATTGAGATACCTATTCAGGGTGTCGATAATAAAACCCATTACGACACTATCAATGAATCCTTAACAAATGTGAACATGCATAACATATTTATTCCATGATAAAAATAAATGCACAAGAAAGAATAAACACTATTATGTTGAGCACTCATGTGCTAACCAAGCCACCTCAAGTCCTAGCTATACCTGCCTCAACTATATGCCTAAAATATAATCATATAGATTTCATAAGTGACCAATATCTATCCAAAAGTCCAATTAATGTTTCACTCCTCATCCTCAAATAACTAGTTAAACATGTTACTCAGTATCCACAAGGTATCATGTTTCAACATGTTACTCAGTATCCATAAGGCATCGAGTGTCAGGCCAGCCACAAGGCTGTCATGATCCCACCCTATGTATAATTGCATAATCGACATCACCACATTTTTTGTTCATCCCCCCTATAAGGGTTAATCATGCATGATGGTCCACCTATCATGAGTACTAAGACAATTACTTCAATGGCATGGTTTTATATGTACAACAAAGTAGATCATAATAAGGAAAAGTATAACATGTCATCATGAGAATATAATATAAACATATACAACATGTGATCAATATCAATAATGTTAACAAGATACTATAAAAATAATCAAGGAATTAAGTATCATGTATGAGTCTGACGGGCTACACACCCACCCACCCACAAGTAATCAACAATATTTATGGTTAACAAGCTATGCGATCATAATATAATATAAAGGAAATCTAGGTTACACAAGGGCCTGAAATGGTAAGGAATTTCTTAACTCATAGTTTTTGATTGATTAATCCAATATTAATCAAAGTATCGAATACCAAATCCCATTATTCACTCTTATAAAACTAGATCACACATCAAGGATGCCTAAATCAGATTATGGTTCATCAAGAATGTGGTTTATAAAAGAAACCTGAGAGATTACATTTCAAGAAGGGATGTTCTAGAATCACATACCTCATATATTCAATAAATAGAACTAATTTCAAGGAACGTAAAAGGAGAGGACTCCAATTCACTAGATCCATTTTTTATTGAATAATTTATCATGAATTCCTCATCAATTCTAAAATAAAACCTAGGTTCTGTCCAAAAAACATCGACCCACCATCAATATTTTAACAGAAAGGATATGCAAGTTGAGATTTAGGAATAAGAGAGTTTAAAGATGATATATCTATAAAAAATTACCTAGAAACATCCACCATTCATGAGAGATATAGCTCTAATAAAAGGGAATGCCGTTGAAACATCGAATCCACCACTGTTCTATAAATGATCTAAGAATTAATTATTATTTGGAATTGGTATTCATAAATCAGGCAGTGTCATACTGAATCTATGAATTGAATCAAGTAAAAATATTTATATAAAGAAGTCACCTAAATAAAAAGGGTTTTTAATGACATACCTAAATTCTATATCTATAACACACTTAGATTCATCAGGATCTTTCTTTAGAGGATAAGAATTGTCAAGGAAGGCTAGAGAAGCCTTTGAAATTGATAGGGATACCTATGATAATAATAATAGATAAAAATGGACCATAATGGCCATTAAAGAAAATTTTAGATCATTAGTTTTGATGATCACATGGTTTGGTTACACAATTTTTCAAAACTTTCACCCATTATAGGCCTCTGTACAAGCCACATAGTTAGGTTACATGGTTTGAAAATCTGTGCATGAACCATGTGAGGTATTCACCTTCATAGTTAGGGGTTATTTTTTTCAAACCAAACACCAACAATGTTATTGGAATTATATTTATCCACACAATTTAACAGGTTAGGACATATGGTTTGTCAAACTATGCACATTAACTATGATCCACCCCTTGAGCCACTATTTTATTTTTCATGGTTTCCTGGAAAATAATCACAATTTGGACAAACCATTCTTAAACCTACACCATTTAAAAAAACTAAAAAACAATCTAAAACCAACCAAAAACTCCCATAACTCATCCTAATCAATTCACAACTCAAAAACATATATTTATCAGTTTAAATTAAATCATAATGCACCTAAAAAATATGAGGTTTTTATAATATGCACATCCAATTGATCACAACAACAATTAATATTTTTGAGGCATTGGGTATTCCTACTAGGTTGTTGGAATCACCCCTAAATACATAAATGGAAATTAATTCAATATACATGGGTAGAATTTCCTATTTTTAATTAGGATATAAGTACTACTTAGAGTTGTATATGTGGTACATGTCTAGTTGGTGGTGAAGGAAAAGGATTCATCAAGATTATTATATGAGTTGGGTCGGAGGAAAACGTATTTATTTTCAGTTATGGTTAAACATGTATTGGATAGTGTGAATTTTATTTATATATAATTCCTGTTATTCCATTATTATCTTCTACTGAACTTCTTTTTTTTGATACATCATATAGAATTGTTTATGAATTTCTATTCTGGATTGTGAGGGCCTATGAGTTTACTAGATTTATGTCTACAAGGTTTGGAATATTTGATATACGGATGGGTCATTACAAATTTTTCGTATAATTTGGGCATCAACCTAGGGTTAATTTTGAGGGTATAGTCTTCCCATGAATACGATAGGCCCTCACTTCTAGTTAAAAACCTCTATAATATGGGGAGGCAAACCTAAGGTGTTGTAGCATCGTTGTGTGAGAATCATTTAGGTGGCCCAAGATGAGGCATTACAAAATGTTATCAGAACATATTTTGAGATGGTATAGTTTTGGTTAGTGATGGAGATAGATTTTTAATAATCAAGAGGTAGATCAAGTACATGCCTGACCAACATGTCATCAAATGAAATTGAAGTTTCTAAGTAATTTATGGTGTTGGTATTGGAGATTTTAGGTTGAGTGAGGTGCTGTTTTGGACTATGAATCCTATTGTGGGATGTATGATACTTGGGATGAGTCATAAGGATCAATTGGGATCTAGTTACTTATTCATGCATCTTGATAGTGGAATACATAGGGCATGATACATGTGCTTATGGATGGTGTTTTTTGACATGAAACCTCATATGAATCCATATTAATTGAAGCAAATTATAATTTAACAATTTTTTCTCACATATATTATAAGGGGTGATTAAATAAATATGGATACGAGGGTATTTTTTGTTGGTTGGGGATGTGATTTTTTGGACACCATAGTACAATGGTTTTTGGGATGGTTATAATTTTTAGGAAAACCTAGTTTTAAAAGAAAATTATGAAGTGGAATGAGATTTGGATAAATATTTTTATAACTTCATTTTATTTGAAATGGATCAAGGAGTCAACAATTTTGAAATGGATGAGATTTTTAGGTTTTTGGAATTGAATTTAAAAATTGTTTTGGAAAAATGAAAGATTTTTGGTAAAGGTTTTGGAAAGTTTGGGGATTTTTTGTGATTTTAGTTTTGGTGAAATCCCTTAGATTCCAGGGGTGTTTTGAAAACTCAGGTGCATTGGTGTGTGTAAAATTATTTGAATGGGTTTTAAAAAAATGACCTGTACCTATGTAAACCATGTTTGCTGGGATTTTTTTGTTAGTTAGGAGTTTATAGGATTATTTAATTGTGTACATAGTTTATGGGCCATGTTTTTTTTTGTAAATAACCATTTGTGATTGGAGTGTGTGGATATGTTTTTATTGGACAATATAAAAAGGAAAATGATGATCGTGTAGGCTGGTTTTCTTGGTTTCCAGTGGTTGATTGGGATAAACTGAGTGTTGTTTTATATGTTTAGTGGGTATGGCATGATAGTTTTTAGGGATGCACATGTGAAAGGATCATAGGATGGATGTTTATGTTATGATCAAGTATTCCATTATGTATTAATGGGTTTAGGGATTAAACCCCTAATGTAATTTTGATGGTTTTATGGGTTGGATAGATTGATGTGTTATTTCAGTAGGTGATTCCTATAGTGGGGAGAACCATTAGATGTAATTATCCTTGTTTATTAGAGTATTATGATGGGAATCACTATAAGTATTGGGATAAATTGATCATTGACACTTCAGTGTTTTAGGATCAACATGTGCAGTTGAGCACTGTCTTAGTGTTTAGTGATTGATGTTCACATTTTGTGATCAAGTGTGAGAAGAGTGGGCATATATAGCCATTATTCATGGTAATGAGTGTGACATGGATTGTGGATACTAGGTTTTTGGTTTAGCAGGGTGATGATAAGGATACTCCAATGGTGGGGAGAATCAAATTAGCCATGGTAATGTGAGACCGTTATGTTAGAAGGGTTGGGGTTTAGTGAGACTGGTTGATGGATGATTGATGTGGAGTCAGAATGATAGTGTAGTGTTATTAATTAATTTGGTCCCATGGAGAATACCAAATGGGGAATTTGGGTGCACAGTTGGTAGAAGTTAGTGCATTGTCTTAGGCTCTAGGTGGAATTGGAGTGATCCAAGAGTGAGTCATATTGGTGGTGTGTTGATGCTCATGGGTAGAGAATAGAGGATAAAAGGGCCAGTTGAGGATTTAGATGGGGAATTACATTGAGATTCATGGTAAAACCTTAATGTGGGTGTTTAAATGATGCGGTGATGCCTATTGGAGTTAATTCATCAGGTTCAAGCGATGTGGTGGTGTGTCGATGGGTGAGGTCGAACGATTTTTGAAGAATTCATATGTAGGTGGAATTACTAGAGTATTTGTTTGTAATTGGATGAACTGATGGAAAAATACATTGGGAGTATTTATTAAGATGTGGTTTTAGGGGTTTTAGGATCAAAATAGGGTTCTCAGGGAAAATATGGTGTATTCTATCTAGGTGATTGGAGTAGTGAAACATAAGTGTGTTGGGTGTTTGAAGATGAGATGTGGATTGTTCATGCTAGATTTATGACTGAGGTAGATTAGGAGACATGGATGGAAAAATAAAATCACTTATTGGGGATGAGAAAAATTATGGTGGGGATTTTTGAACAACTCAAGTTGTTATTGGTTTGAAATTCCTAATAGAATTTGAAATCTTCATTTCATAAAGGGTTATTTTTGAGAACCAGGGATCATGCTAGGTTTCTGAGCATATAAAAAAAATACTTAATAGGTGTTTTATAATATGGTTTTAGGATCAGGTGGTGTCCTGGGTGTTTGGGAGTGCATCAGGGCTAGTTTGGGGTGGTTGGGCCACTAAAATTACCAACAGTAAACTATTAATGGTGTGACCCTTATTCCTCCTTGGTGTACCTTCGATCTAGGAAATTTTAGGGTGTTTTGTAGAGTTATTTTGAGGTAATATATCTATCATATCCTCATTTTCCTCTTCTATAATATTATTTGATTTTGGTTTAGTTGGTAAGGTTTCAATATGAACAATTTCACCCGATCATAACAAAATTATCACACTTGATGGGCCTTTTACATGAGGCCTGTAGAGGGTGTCTCAAGAGGAGTAAATCAAGTTTTTTTTGTTTGATTCAAGGTAAGTTGTTCTATTAATTTATTGAGGTATTCCAAGGAATTTTGGTTAAATTTTCTATTAAATTGATGATGTAATTTGGGGATTTTTTGTGTTTTAGGACCAAGGGTGCACCATGAGTGGACCAAACCCTGTCGCTCGTGGTTTCAGTTCCATTGGGCTACCCAATGAGTTTTTCACCAGATATTCCATTTTGGAAAATTAGTTTTTAATGTTTAATAATCAATCTTATGGTGTTTATTTATGATATAGGTGATCATAGTCTCTGTGGAGGTTGGTATGAGTTTAGAATGGATTTATGGATTGTAGTTGAGGCAGGTTTCCTTTTCATTGATGTGTCTCTTGGTCTTTTTGTTATTTTATGTTTGTGTGATGTCATTAGTATTACTGTATATATATTACCTATATTGTGTGAGTTACACCATATGGTTGGGATTAGATCTTATTGTCTCAATAGTCAATATAGACCGTATATTTTTATAATGGTTTGATGGTGGTGCCTTAGTAGAATGAGTGATAGTGAACCTATTTACATATAGTTTGGAATTATGTGTTGGATCCAAAAAGTAAAATAGTGTTACTTTATAAAATGTGATTTTAAAATATGGGTTTTGGTTCTAAATGGAATTTCATGGGAAAATGGTGATTTGGTAAATGGATTTTGAAATGGTATTTCAAAAGGAAATGGGTGTTCTAAAGAACATTTGACATGATTTTTCTAAGGGTATAGCATGAGTAAGATGACACATGGTGAATTTTTTGAATGATTTATAAAATGGTTTAGACTTAATTTATAAAGTAAATCCTAATATGATTTATTGAGATAGTTTTGATCTGTTTGACCTTGTGTGGGTGATGCCTCATTTTTTCAAAAACTTATGTGCTTCTTGATTTTGGTTTCTTAGTGTGCATGTTAGTGAATGATGATGTATGTTGTGTGGGTAGACCTTTGAGACATTTTCATGTGATACCAAAGTTATGGGTTAGTCTAGGTCAATGGAATGGAACCCATAGATGGTCGAGATGATAATTGGGATGGGTTTTGATATGTGGCTATATCCTGAGTGACTAGTGCCCTACTAGTGCTCTAGTGATATGTGAGATGGGTTACATGCCATGTTTATGTTTTCTCTCATGTATTGACTGGATTCCAGTGATAGGTGATGGATTCTGGTGTAAGAGAGGATCCTGATTTATGGAATCACCATGAGTGAGATGGATTTGGGTGGATCTCCATGGGAGATATGGGCTCCTAGTGTGTATGATGTTATTTCATAACCTAAGTGATAGGGTAGTGGTTGTAGAAGGGGCCTTTCTATGAGTGAGATGGCCCAGTCAACCATGACTTGAGTAAGAATACATGGGTTGATAGATAGATATTGGTTCAGTCATGGGTGAGATGACTATAATGGGATGTGATATCAGATAATGGGATTACCATGAGTGAGATGGGGTGCGAGTTGTGATGTGTTGTGGTTTATAGATAAATTTACCTACCTAAAGTAAAAATATTGTGTTTAGTTGGTAATGTATCCTCCCTTGGATGAGAAGGGGTGGTTTTATGCTTGGTATGAGATCATAAATGGATATAAGATTACCCTCCATATTTAGGTATGATTTGTGTTATAGTATGCGATAAATCCTCCTTCCGACATGGATTCTAAGTAGGCATGGTCAAGTGTCGTGGTGGCCTGTTTAGAACATGATGACATGATTTGTGTGATTGTATGTGAATTATGTGTTATGTTTATAGGTTGGTCTTTTATAAGGAAATGACATCACTTATTTATATATATTTTATTCACATCCACTTTATCACAAAAACACTTAGTATTTTTGATGCATTGGGTATTCCCACTGGGTCAACAAACTCACCCCTACATACATATATGAAAAGGGTTTTGATGTACGTGGGTAGAATTTACTAGTTTCTCTCAAGTCATAGGTAATACATAGATTTGGAAACATGATATAAGTATAGTAGGCCATGGAGGCTGAGTATTCAGAAAAACAATTATGTTAATCAATCCAAAGGCCAATGTATTTATTTTTAGTTATGGTTTAGCATGTATTATCCAATATTCCTTTTATTTATACATGATGCCAATTATTCTAGTCTTACCTACTTCTTCTCTTATTTATTTTGATAAATCATATAAACTAATTTATTTCTTTATATTCTAGACTATGGGGGCTAATGAGGCTCTCCATTTCATGTTTAGAGGGTTTTGGGATGTATTATATACCGATGAGTCATGTTGAATTCACAGAATAATTTATGCATGACCCTAGTGTTTATTTTTAAGGAATAGTATTATAATGACTATGAAAGGACCACATTGCAAATCTATAGCCTCTAAAATATGGGGATTCATTCCTAATGTGTTGTATCATCCCTATGTAGGCACCATTCGGGTGGCCCAGGTGAAGGTATTAAAAAGATGAATTGTTTTAAAAATGTAAATGAAATTCTCAAGCATGAATGGTTGACAGATTTAGTTAGAAATGTATACATGGGTACATTTTCATAATTAGTTTGTCTAATAATTAATCAAATATTATTATTAAATTTTATTACTATCCATATTTTCTACAGGAGTATATATAAAATCAATGTAAAGGGAAGACCTTGTGAAGAAAAATTTGGATTTTTTAGTCCCCATGTCACTTATATAGAAAAAAAATCAATGGAGAAAGATTTAATTTTTGTAAGAGCACACCAGGTAGCCAAAAAATTTGAAAATAAAATAATAGAATATAAAATCTTCTTAATAACTACAATGTATGGGTAAAACTATACACTATAATCATATAAAATATATTTTAATTTTTCCAATTACTTATTCCTTTTTTTAAGACTCAATATATGATCAATGTGATCAACTTAGATAATAAAAAGATATATATTTTTGGATTCAATCCATGTATATCCAAAAAATCTACCACACTTTATGACCATTTTGAATTTTTAATACTCTAAATTTAATATTTTACAAATAACCTTAAAATTATTTGTTTTATATTTTTTTACATGAATTTTTATGATATTACTATGCTTATTTATCAAAAAAACCATGGTATGAGGATGGTCAGTGAACACAAGAAACCTATGGATTTCTATAACTGGATATGTATTATGGTATATATAATAATATTTCCCTATTAAAACTTATAATAAATTAATTTATTTTTTCTCAATGTTTTTACAGTATTTGAAATGAAGTAATCACATAGTTTTTTGTTATTATATTTTTTAATTTATGAAATATATCATATTCCATCCATAAATTAGCATCCCTAAAGAGATACTTTCTAATGCAATTACAATTTAATTTAAAATATTTATTAACCCTTTTTATCTATATTTTTCCAATACTATCAGGACATATGGAAATCCACCTATTCAAAAGTGTAATTAGATTTGTATCAGAATATGTGGGAAGCATACATGGTGTCAGAATGTTTGCATAAATCATGAAGATTTGGTTTCTTATCACATTTGTATTTTTTTTATTTTTCAATGATCATGAAGTGGTGGTTTATCTATTACTTTTTTAGTTAATTTTATTATCATTGAACTTAATTATTGGTGAAATTTTATTTTAGTAATATGAGATTGGAATTTTGTCATATGACCCATAATATTGAATGAATTATATAATTAAAATAATATTATTGATTATAAAAGGGTAAAAAAATTGACTCATTTTAATTTAAAAGTTAAATTTTAGTTCAAAAAAATGAATCACATACTCAAAACTAAGTAAACATGCTTTGATATTCATGATTCTTTAGTAAAAAAATTGTTTATTAATTCATGAAATATTTGAATTAACTGCATGTTAATTTAAAACAATGTGAGAACCTTTATGACTTAAAGTGTACATATTTAGTTTAAAAGTTACATTTTAATTCAAAATAAACATATTTTAATCAAAACCAATAAAATGATCTTAGATTTATTTAATAATTTTCGAAAACTTTTATAATTCATTTGTGTAGATATTAACCATGTAACATCTCATGTTTTGGAAAGGTTGAATAATCCTAAGGGAGTTTGAGTTTTTCATTTGGTGGATGAGAAAAAATATAAACTGGTATTTGGAATGAAATTATGAGATTTATAACACTTAAAATTGTTTTTAGATGGTTTTTAATGCCTAATAGGTGTCTTGGGTGTCTGGACTTGTTTCAGGAGCATTGGTATTTAAAATGTTAGTTTTAGGAGATATAGACTGGGGGGCACGGTTGACGCACAGTTAGTACAAAACATGTAGAAAAACTATATGACCTATTTGGTTTGGGAACATAGATTGATTAACCATATGAGGTGGTACAAACAACCATGGGAAATAGTGAATAGGTGTTGAGAGACTCACACAATTGTTTCATGGTTTGTTTAATCATGTGTTGCAACAGTGTGCGGTAAGAGTACTTGGAGGAAATAACACCGCATGGTTGGAGTATAATTGGTAAACCATGGGAGGCATCCATAAGGTTTGGAGGTGATTTTGACTGAGGAATTTCAGGGTAGGTGCATGCTTTTCCTAACCACATTTCCTAACCATGCACATCTAAAAAAGGAAAACATTACTATTTTCCCATCCGACCATTAAAGTGGTTTTACCCTATTTATCCCTCATCTTCACCCAAGATCACCCCCATGTTAACCCTCCACCTTCTCCTATTACCCTGGTGGGTTATTTGTTTTTAGTATGATTTGATCACCATTGGGTGCATTTAAATCCTAGAGGTGAGTATATAATTCCTCTTTTTTCCTTTCTATATTTTCTTTTCCTACTGAAATGATATTATTATCCAAGATAATGTGACATATTTTTAAATCATTTTTTATTCTTCCAATTTCTAACATTTTGGCACAAATCAAAGGACAATTTTGGATGAATAAAGCATCATAAGGATGAGTTAGGTGGTTTATTTTTTTCCCTAAAAGTCTATAATGTTTATAATATGTTACCATTGTGCTACACACTAGACTTGTCATATGTTTTACTAAAATATGAAATTTATTAAATTGATCACCTAGACCTTGTTTAGATTTTATACGAATCCTTTATACATGGTTAGAGGTGATTAACTTATAATCAACCACCCTTTAGGGTGGGTTCAATTAAATAATCATAATTATTATTTTTTGTCTTAAGACTAAACTTCCCCTTGGGGGTGTTGATCATGACCCATGATAATGAAATGCCTAAATAAATCAAATGGTTTGGACACAACACTTGTTCCTTGATGATTTACCTTATTATTAATGGTTATAAAGGAATTGTCAAATAGAATAAGAAAAATTAAACTATAGTATGAAAAATATTCTTTACTTTCCCCTCTTTATAACTTCTTAGTGATTTGATAAATGAAATGATTAATTGGGATTAAATTAATGGATATATGTTTAATGTAATTGTGTTAGGTAAAATTGACTACACTTGGTCCTTTGTATAATTTAACTGTTATATGACTTTTATTAATGAACCCCATTGGTAAATGGAAAGGGATACCTTTACTAGAAATGATTATGATATTACATGGGTGTTATTACATTATGATTATATTCTATATTTGGTCATGACACACCCCACTGTTTGATTGATTATTGTGGGACATAGAGGTTCCCATCCTTTACTATAAATTTTAGACATGGTGTTCCCAATTTTTAGTGTAATTATGGGCATGACATCCCTTATCATTCATATGATACTATTGGGCATGAAGTCTCTTATCATTCATATGATACTATTGGAAATGGTGTCCCTTTTCATTCATATGAAACTGTTGGGCATGGTGTCCCTTATTATTTATATGAAATTGCTGGGCATGAAATCTCTTATCATTTATTGAGATCATTGGGCATGATGAACCTTATTTAAAGTATGAGGCTGGTATAATATCCTATTGTGGACGTCATCATCTTAATCCTAGGGTCCTCAATAGTGCATATATATCAGTATATAAATCTATATGTATATATATACCTAACGACATGTTCAAATATATTCCAACTTAGGCTGAAGATGGTATAGTTTTCCAGGCGTTCCATAGAGAACCTAAGCCAACATGTATTATATTTTATTATTTTAACTACTTATTATTATACCAATACACTAATTAATTTTATAATAACTGAATAGATATAAATTAGATGTTGTTGTTGGTGGTCTAATGAGTTTTAATCGCAACCTATTCAAGCTACCAATTGGTACCTGAAAATATCTTCTGACTGTAGGTTAGGAATTGGACCGTGCTTCTTTGTCATTTCTTTATAATGGACTAGGACTTGACATGGGAGTTGGGGACCGATCATGTACTCGGGTTTTCTATTAGAGTTGGATATTTTATTTATTTATTCTTTTTTATAATTCAGTCCTGTTGTGTGTATTACCTACTATTTATTGAATTCTTGTATTTGAATTATCATGTTCATGCATGGGTGGATTATTTGGAACTGACCTAGTTATCTATTATGATTAATATTTCCATTTTATTATCTATATTATACTGAATTTATTTATTATTTCTTCCACTATATTTAGTAATTATATAGGGGGTATATTCTCCCCACGGTATCACCCTTAGTCCCTTACAGCTAGTCAACAGCCTTTGGAATACGAGGAGGCATGATTGAGGCCATGTGGTGAACTAAATCAGGGCACCATATTAGTGGATCCCAAGTCGGGATGTTACAAAACACATGTTAATCAAATTCTTGGTGTGGTCTATATAAATAAAAGTGCATGTTTTTATTTTAAAGTGAAATTTTAGTTCAAAACACTCATCACATACTCAAAATTAATCAAATGTTCTTGGATAATTCTTTATAAAAATGATCCATAATTTATTTTTTTATGTATATGAATACAATTAATGTAAATCTATCACAAATTTTAAATGATATGAATAAAATTGTATGTTTTCAGTTTAAAAGTGATATTTTAGTTCAAAACACATGCTGTAAATTTAAAACTAAGAAAAAACACTCATATTATCATGATACTTTAGAAAAAAATTATAATTAAATTTTTACATATCTGAATTAGACTCACATCAACCCAACACATGGTATGTCTAGTATGACTAAAATTTCATGTTTTCAGTTTAAAAGTGACATTTTAGTTCAAAACATGTGTCACATATTCAAAAATAATAAAATAAACTCATATTTACTTGATACTTTAGTAAAACTGTCCATGATTCATTTGTAATATATAGGGATTAATCACACATAAATCAGATACATGGTGTGGTCAGTATGACTGAAAGTGTGTGTTTTTATTTAAAAATGACAATCTATTTCAACACACATATCACATACTCAAAACCAAGAAAACATGCTTGAATTTTCATGATACTATAAGAAAATTATTGGTTTTTCATTTTTAACATGTATGAATTAATCTCACCTGAATTTGATATGTAGTGTGACAAGTATAATTGATAATTCATGTTTTCAATTTGAAACTGTAATTTCAGTTCAAAACACACTTCATATAGTCAAAATAGTGAAAACGTGTTTTTATAATTATGATAATTTAGGATAATGATCTATTATACATTTGTGATATGTATTAATTAACCAAAATAAATCCAATATGCAATGTGACTAGTATGACTACAAGTGAATCATATACTCAAAATAGAGAAAATATGGTGGGAGTGTTGTATTACGTTGTAATATGATTTATTTATATATTATGTTATACTTTTTTTTGTATTATGTTTTACCATTTAATTTTTCCTTTTTATTTATTTTTTTATTATGTATTATTATATCATATTTATATGTTATTTATTTATTTATAGTATTATTAAAATAAAATTTGTTTTTTATTACAGGTACACACTTATTTTCTTCATGGATGGGTTCATCTATCGTGAAGGTCTCATAAAAGTTGTATTATTTTTATTTGGTTATAAATTGTAAATATTTGTAATAAATTGTACATATCAATGTAATTTTAATGTATTTTAATGTTTTTAAAATAAATTTATTTTCAATTATGATTTATTATAACATAAATTTATTTTTAATTTTAATGTATTTATATTGTTTACTCAATGTCTACTGTAGTGTTCTATTCATATAGAAGAACACTACTACAAATAAGGACTTTAATCAGCACTAGAGATATGAATTCACTATTATAACATATGGTAGTTGACGAATGAATCTCTTAATTAAATAAAGAGATCCTATATAAGGGGATGTGATTCCATTTTTAAAGATACATGATACTATTTATCCTAAGACAAATCTCTATCCTTTTCCCTATTTATCATTCATCTTTTTAGAGAAGGTACTAGAACACCTTCATTGTTTGAGGGTCCTCTCATTATGAATAAGGATCTTGATGTCTGATGTCGCCTCTATAGAGGTAGGAGTCCAATGGATATTGCTCGGTGATCTCCATCAAGAAAAAACCATTGTGTTCGATAGAGAATAATATCCTTATAATAAAGGTATTTTTTTTTTATTTTATTTATTCTATATATTTTTTTGTGAAGATATATCAGGAAAAAATTATGGGTTTCTTCCACTACCACATTCATGTAATGATAATCTAAAACACATTAGTGGTATCAAATCCATGTTCATCAATGAATCAACATGTTATTTTATTGACTATAAAAAGAACACGCATATATTAATACACTTGAGGCCATATTATAGAATACAATATATCATGGAAGAATGTTATTAGCTGGATGACTGACCAATACAATATAGGATATCACATTTTTGTTTTTCTAGTCGTCTGGTATGATTGATGTGTATCATAAGGTACAATACACTAAAAACCTATGATTTTGTTCTATGTTTTAAGATATGATATGTGATATAATATGATACAAAAGAAACACGGGTTGCTCTAAAACATAACATCAAGTTATAGTTACAATCTAGCATATATTGTTAATGATGACTGGCCCATACATAAGAAATTTCCAACATGTAAGTTTTTTTCCTTTGTGTGATAAAAACTATTACGTATGGGTTACCCTATATATGACATTTTTACCTTTATGTGAGAGATACAATTACGTATGTGACACTTTATAAGTATGTTTTTCCCTTGATGTAGAAGTTAAAAATGTTACATAAGGGTTAAATGATATATAATGGTTACCAAATACATATAAAACCTACATTTTCTATATAATTTATACATAAGGATTCTTTTAATCCTATCACATATTATGATAGATAATTCCTATTATCTATCATAATATATGATATAATCCAAATATGATGAAAATTAATATTTCTACTAAATATCCTTATATTTTATAAATTTATTATAAAATATTAGTGTTAGGAATTGAAAATATGATATTTTCATGCCTAAATAAAATATGAAACTTCATATTGATGTATCATGTTTGTAAAATAAATATATTTTTTATTTATTTTATTACTCTTGTTTGAATATTCAGGTTTATAAATTTCTTATGAAATGTTAATATTATTTATTCTTTAATTTATTTGATAAATGGATTATTATAAATTAACATGATAATCATTACATGCTAGGTAAAGAAAACATAAGATTTAGTTTATATATACCTTGATCTCAATTTATAATTAAATTTATTATCCTGAATTTTGTTGAATATAGTCTATACATATTAGGTATTAGAGTTATGATAAATTCAAATCTCTCTTGATTAAATTATACCTAATCAGAGGTACTTTGTATTGGACTTACCACTGTCCTAGAGGCATATTCCTTGTTCTAGAATAGTGTGTCTCAGAGGAGGAACCATACCATGTTGGACATGGTTAAAATAATGACGAGACAATGCGACCTCCCTATTTCATTCTATATATATGATTAGGAAAATGTTATGTTATTACTTAAATATGTTTAATATAAGGGATCCATAAAGATATTATATGATATATGGCATGGGAAACTTACCAATATGTATTTTATGAGGATTTGGGTATGTGAAGAATATGTATGAAATTTTGATTCCAATAAACTCATCTTTAAATAAAATAAATGTATATTTATTAGTTATCCCAAAGAGACTATATTATATTAATTTTATAATATTATGAAACATAAAGTCTTTATACCCCAATATGGTGTTTTCTTAGAGACATAGCACACTGTTTAAGGAGTTAGTGGGAGGAAAGTTGAACTTGTATAAGTTCAAGATCAAAAAACAAAAAAATTTCCTGAGATGGAATTATAACTAGTTCTATAATTTTTTTTGAAGAATAATTGACTCATGTTACATAATAACCTTGAAGGTATGGTAGTATTGTTAAAAATCCCAATAGATATAGATTTATTATAACATATGATGATGAAGTAATGATCATTAGTTATGAACCTACCATCAACCATGAGGCCATTAAGAGATTTTATTCTTAGAAATGGTTAAAATCCATGGAATCCAAAATGTACTGCATGCACACTAACCATGTATTGAACTTGGTAGATGCACCTGAAGGGGCACGACCTGTAGGGTTCAATTGGGTCTTCTATAAAAAACTAACATGGATGGTTTAGTGACTACCTATAAAGAATTTCTGGTGGAGAACTATTATAAAAAAACTCATGGTATTGATTATGAAGAAATAGTTTCACAAGTTTTTATAATAAATTCCATTCAAATATAGCTTGGAATAATATCTGAGTCTGATTATGGGATATATAAAATGCAGGTCAAAAATAATTTTTTTAATGGGAATTTAGTCTAGGATTTAGAGACCCAACCCCATAAAGCCCGGAGCCATTTTTTAATAGATTTACATTGGCATAAGATAAAAGTAAATCACATCCTAAAGGACTAAACGGTTTAGTAGTCTTGGTAAACTAGATACATACACGAGTCTTATATTACAAATGAATACACAAATTATAGCATAATTTTTCTTAAAAATATTAACTTTAGTCTATATAGCGCATCCTTGTATAGATTTCTTAGAATAGTTCATAGAATACTAGGGAAAGGAAATATAATAAAAGTGAGCTCAAATTCTTAGTAAGGGTAAGTATGGAAGAATCCATAATTAATAAATGAGAATAATCATTATCGAATGGTAAATAACTAAACACACATACCATGTAGTCAATAAACGGAGAAGAAAGTTCATAAACAATATAGAAAGGTAAAAAAATAAAAACACATTCCATTTAAATAACTAGATAAGGTATAATCAATATAGAAAGGTATGAAACTAAAAAAATTCCATTTGATCAATAAACTAAGAATGAAATGCATCTATAGACTCTGTCATAGTGAAAATCTCATGGATAATAAATACTAAATATTAATGAAGGAAATGCTTAATTATCAGACATCATGTTTCCCAGGAACATGATACCTTTACCATTAATAATTTTCATAAGAAGTTTTATCATACTACTATCAAGACCTTTGAAAAGATAATTTAAATCTATGGGAAAAAACCCATTTATTCTTCTTGTAAAAAAACTTAAATGTTTTTTTTTCAAACTAATTTCATCTCATGAGACTATTGATGCATCATGAGGCTTTCATTAACATATACTGAAACCATAGGTCTTTCATTAAATAGTCCCCAACCCATGTCTTTCATGTACAAATCATTCCTCATATATCAAATAATAAATTTAAATATATAAAAAAATTGCCTTATCAAATATACATATTGAATAAAAGATACTGATTTATAAATAATTACCCAGTTAATCAAATAAATTTTAAAATAAACACTATATGTAAATATGGAATATGGTTTAAGTAATGAACATATCCATGATAAATGATATGAATAATTTTTGGGAAATTCAATGTTTAATGATCATAGAAAATTTAATATTTTAAGGGGAATACAAAAATAAATCAAGGTAGTGAATGTCAATACTAACCTTGGTCAAATAAATCAAGAACTATACAAAGGAATAATAAGGATGGTATCAATATAACATATACTAAGTGGGGTAAAAATAAAGTGTTGTTGTCATTGATGAATGGAAATTTTTAAAAAGATCTTTAAAAAACTTTCTTGAGGAAAATATCCTCTTTATTTTGACAGAAATTTTGAAAATAATTTTCTTGGAAAATCACCTTAAGAAAAAAATTTCTTTAAAATTTAACCTTTTAAACATGAAAAAGATGCTTGGAAAAATAATTATGGGTAAATCAATATAGGTCATACTAGGTAAAAAGAACATTCCTTTTTCATGGTTAAAAAGTTAGAAAAGTGACTTGTTTAGAAGGCGAGAAGGAGATTCCTTTGAAAAAAATTTCAAAATAAAAAAGGGTAAAAATTTCTCTAATAGATAATTTTTTAAATCTTAAAAACATTTTTGAATTTTTTTTTATAAAATAGGGATTTTAAAAGAAAATAGGTTCTCTAACTAAAGAGATAAATGAAGTCATGTTTTCTTAAAAAACATTTATAAAACATTTTGAGTACCAAAGAGTAGAAAATGGTACTATTAATTAAAAAGGGACATGAATAACCAAATTATAATAAAATTAAATGGTTTATTAAATAATTATTACATAATTTTCTTTGATGGACATTCTAGTGTAAACAATCCCGAACAAAATGAGACTCTGAAGTAAACCCTTGAAAAGAACATAACATTGATGTGAGAATCAATCAATGAATAGATTTTGTGTGTCAAATTTAAATCCACATAAAACAAGTGGAAGTAAAATAATATATAGTAAAAAGTTATTATACACATAATCTTAGAATATTAATGACAGTAAGGAAGTAATATAACCCAGTAAAAAAGAATCGGGTTATGAAATTCTTTACCACATGATAACTTTTAATTCAAATCCCCTTAGAAGAAATAATTAAAATTGAAAATAAAAATACCATGAAGATAAAATAATTCATTATATAATATATCAAAATGTTCTATAGATACACCACAAAAAACTAGTAAGTAATGAATACGACATTTATCACACAGATGTAAAAAGTGAGATGAAAATCCCTTATTATTGGATAACTTTTGAATTACAATCCACATGAAAGAAATAACCTAAAATGAATATCTAAATACCATGAAGATAAATTTAAACATGACATAAAATATAATAGGTGAATTTTATACACCACACAAAAGAAATAAGTGATGAAAATGGTGTATGCCTCATAGAAAGAAAAGTGAGACAAGAATCCCTTACCTTGTGTTTCCCTTTCGGGTGAACATACTTTAATATACTATATGATGGTTTTATGAAGATCAATAAATTATATCAGGACTATAATCATATTTATAATTTCATATATTATCTTCTTATAATATCTTATTACCTGCTTATTAGCAATCGTTCATCATGTTCACTATTTCGGGTGTTAATTGCTTAGTTTTTTGAGTATATTTTGACTCGTTATTTTTTTTCTTATTATGTTAATCATGATTTCATCATCTAAAGAATATAAACCATGATTTAATTATAATATATATTCATTATATATGTATTTATAATTATCCATAATATTTGGAGAAAGGAAATGAAATGCACCATTCATGGAGACGGTATGCCGTACGTACGCATAAATGATAATTCCATTTCTTTTTCATATTAAAAGAATAAAGAGTAAATGATATATATGTATATTATAATTCTAGTATAATATTTATGTCATATATTTCACATATCCTTATTAAAAACATCCTTTTATTGTAACACTCCAAGATTCTGAAAATAAATTTAATATTGAATGCATGAAACACTAAGTCTCTACAAAACACCATTTTATTATAACCTAGGCAGTAAACATAGTTTTTCTACCTTTGTGATTTTAATTTCAAAAAAAATAACATACATGGTTGCGTTCAGTAATATATTTAGAGTTTGATAATACAAACTTATTTTTTAGTGAATAGTAACTTACCCTTATGAATAGTAATGTTACCCTTATGAATAGTAATATACCCTTATGAATAGTAATACACCCTTATGAATAGTAACTTGACCCTTATGAATAGTAATATACCCTTACGAATAGTAACTTGAATAGTAATGTACCCTTAGGAATAGTAACCTCACACATGTAAGTAAAAATATAATTTAGGCACCTTATAAATGATAGTGGATATTTTAAAAATTAATAATTAAGTGTTGGTATTTTTATGAGCAATAAATAATGAATTATAATTTTATAATTAATAGATTAATTTAAAATATAATTCATTTTCATAAAATGTATTCATGAATAAATATTTTCTTTTCCAATAATTACAAGATAATTTTATGAGACCCTAGTTAATTTTTCAAAGTGTCATAAAAGCAGTTATAATATTAAAATTGGTATTTTTTGAGTAAATGAAGATTTTAATTAAAAACTAAATTTCTCATATTTAGAATTTTTTTAAAATGGAGTTAATTTTTGTATTCTAAACATCAAAAAATGGTTTGGATGAATTTTTGGAATTTTTATGAAATAGTTAATTTTTGTTGAATAGTAAAACAAATACAGTTTTTTATAAAATACGAAATTTTTCGTGACATCATTATGAAATTATTATGATATAAAAATTTATTTAAACTATGTAATAACTAAATAATTATATTACAAGTGGAATATTGTATAAAATTAATTTGTAACATGAAAATTATATTTTTTCATGATAAGTATAAAAATCATTGTCAATGTCGATGCAGTAATGACAAAGTTAAAATTGGTAATTTATATATAATAATTGAGTGCTAAAAATTACATTCATGAATTATTTATTAATTATTAGGTATTATTTAACTATTGTATTTTTAATTTATAATTTTAGTGCTATATAACATGAGTATTATCCAAATGTCTGTGCAAAGCTTGTGGAGGGAAAGAAAAGATAAAATAACAAAGTTAAGAAGATGTATTGTTTTGTATAAGAGTGAATATACATAATGAATAAATTCATAATTTTATTTTAAACCTAATTAATTTATATTTATGATAATATTTTCTTAATTTTTATATATAAAATAATTAACATTAATGCTTATGCAACACCGATGCAGCGCTCATGCAAGCATAAGAAAAATAAGTAAAATGTTTTTAATTAAAATTAAAAGAATTATTAAATGACCCATATTTTGGATAACACGTTTTATATAATCAATTTTGTACTATTATAAAGTTTTTATTTTAATTTGGGACATTTTGGACCCATATGAATCACTTTAAATCCTTTATAATATTTTATTTCAAAAGGAAATCAATTTGTAACATTATAGTTTTTAATTTAATAATATTGTTATATTAGATTTTACAGAGGTTTTATTTGAAAAATAATAGTATTTGGAAATATAATAAAATTATATTTCTCATGGAATTTTATTTTTAATTTTTAGATAACAAATAAATACCATAATGGCTTCCAAAAAGATGATACAATATTAATTTAATTAATGAATAAATCAAATAAATGATATTAAAAATAACAAAATAAATATAATTTTATATTTTTAAGCTAATTCATGGATTCCCTAGATGAATATAACATTTATATGATATAATATAAAATTTTATTCTATTTTTAAACTTTTTTATGTGTTTAAAGTCATATATATGAATAGTTTTTATCTTGGAAAAATTGTTTTTCATGAATAAAACATTTTATTAAATTATTTAAAAATACCAAAATTATTGAAAAAGTCAAAAAATGATAATATTAATTATAAAATGTAATCCCACTTTATTTTTAGGCCTTTTTTGAGTCTTAAACTTTATAATATATTTATTATATTTTAATAATGTTTGTGATTCCTAAGTTACCCCCACCTCACTTATAAAAGGAGGTTCCTTCCTTCACAAATTTCTTAACCATAAGCATTCTTGTTCGGCCAAACTCTACCAAATTCTATCCTCATCATACCTTGAAACATTATTGTGCTTTGGGTCTCACAAAAATACCACTTCCAAGAGCCTTAATGTGGTTACAAAAGAGAAATATTCAAGAGGTAAGATTTCTTCTTCTTCTCTTTTAAATTCTTTTTCACTTATACCTTATCCCTACCTATTGTACAATTTTTAATTAAAACTAAAGTAGATTATATGTAATGAATTTTTTTTATAATTATGTAATATTCCACCATCATCTCTTATTTTACCTCCTTTTATACTATAAATGAGAACGTCGTCCGAGATGTGTTAATTATCACGTTCAAGGAGGACGAGTTTTCAATTTGCATTACTATCTTCAAGACTGGCCCTGAAGCCTTTATAATAGTTTAACTATATAAAAATATATTTATTTTATCTTATGTAATGTTCTTTAATCCTTACACACTCACAATATAAAATAATAATACAAAACAAGTTCATCATGCACAAAACTTCCAAGTTAATTCAAGCGGTTATCATTAACCTTTATCTAATGAGTCATCCTCATGGTATATAACCAAAATCATTATAAGATAATTTATATCTCTATACTATAACTAATAATATATATTAACAATTCATTATGTTTAACCGCATTTCAAATGAACTTCCATTCGTAAATACAAGTAAACTGATCATGAAAACCAAGGAAGAAAATGCTTCCAAAACAATAAAATCAAACCTCTTAAACCCATAAAAAAGGCCATGAATGAACCTAATAAGGTTAAAATAAATCAATTAAATGTATAGGAGGTTCTGGATTTATTAATTAATGAATCTAAATTTTATTATTAATGTCATTAAGATCAATCGAAGAACACATTTGGGTATAAGGTAAGAGTTTCTTCATCTCACTCCCATTTTTGTGAGATATTCTATATTCACTACTACCACTTGTATATGGTGTATTTATATTTAAAATTGATGTTTAATATCATGAATCTATTTATTTTCATGATAATAAATGTATCATTTAATGGTTATTAATTTTTGGGCCTATGATTCAATTGATTACAAAGTTTTAAGTATTTTCTACCTGAACCTCCATTTCCATTCGGGTTGCTCTTATTATCTACTCACCTCAATGAAATTATTATTTATTCCTATGTACTCCTAATAAATTATGTTTGAATTTTCTATATATGTGTACTAATAATAATTCTTATTTATTTTATGGGGAGTTATATGTTTTAAAAGAATATTTCAAAAAATTGTTCCGAAATGCAAGCCGATTCAAGGAACTTCTCAAAATTCTTTCCTATTTTGAAGTTCACTATATAATCTATTTTAAGACATATTTATCTTTATAAAATCACACATTTTAACATGAAAAATATATTTTTGGTTAATTTATAGTTTTATTAAATCAAATATTCATTGACGCTTTAAAATCCTCTAATATATTCCTTAAACCACACAAAAATGTTTTATCTCTAAAGTTTATTTAAAAAATATTTTTAAATCATTTCACCTCAATAAGACTTTATTTAAGACTCAAATATAATTTCAATGTCCTGGAATATTATTTTTTGGTATATACATGTTTACAATCTGATTTCATGGAAAATACAAATGATATTCCAAAATAAATCTTCTTTCAAAAGTAAAAAGGGATTTTTCCCGTCTCACATTAACTTTTATGAAATATATTCCTTTTCACCACTCATTACATGCATGTGGTGTATGTAATTCCCTTTGGTATATTATATCAAAATTATCCTTATTCTCATTATATTCTGAGTGATTATGATTTGAATGTTTCAAGGTGGTATGTGACACTTTAGATTGTTTAAGGATTATTTCTTCAAATATTTTTCAATGGTCTCATTTAAAAGTATATTCGTCTATGTCAAAATCCTTTGTTGAATCTTGCACTTTATTTAGGTTTATCTCATATGATATCATCCAACATGTTTTATTGCATGATTTATGATTAGTTTGATTGTGGATGTGCTATCTTGAATCCATTCACCATTTTACTCAGAATGGTTAGTGTTTATGTTTAATGATTGGGGAAAGTTATTTATATTTCATATGTTAGTTTCAATATGAATGTGTATGTTGATGATCCCCATTCATATGAGGAATTAATTGGGCTTAGTAAGTCTTGAGTGGGTCCCACTATATCCCCTCGGTGTATCAGTATGTCTCATGAGAAAAACTATGGTCTTGACATGAGACCTTGACAAAATAGTTATTTATGGTCTTGGCACGAGGCCTTGACTGTATGATTAAGATGTCCCACATTATGAATTTCATCATTATGAAACTAGTATTGATAGTTCATGTGGTTATTCAACTGGTATAATACCCATGATTATGTTTTATTATGGAATTATTTATTCATCCCTTAATCCTATCATATTATATTGAAGTTTATTTTTAAAAGCATGTGTTTTTAGTTATTCACCATGCCTAATGTTTATGTTTATGATATCATACACTGTATTTCTTAGCCTTACTGAGCATCTGATCTCACCCCTTTCTTATGTTCCATTTTCTCAGGACGTGAAGAATTTTATTATGAATTACCTTCATGCATAAACTTAGAGTTTTGGATATTCACAAAAAAAACTTATATGTCGTTTTTCTTTTCAAGTTGTAATGTTCAACCAATGTATGTATCTAGTTTTCCAAAACTACTAAACCATTCGTTCCTTTAGGATTTTATTCCTTGTAATAATGACAACGTATTAAAATAATGCACTGGATCTAGGCTTTTAGGATTAGGGCATTACATTTATACATTCCATGTATAGTGTGAATGAATCACATTGCTTTAAAGAGGTGGTAGTCCACACATTAACAAACAATGTTATCGTATTCCAACAGAATGGAAATCACAAAGGAATGTGTTATATAAAAATTACATAATAATAAATAAATTATAAATACAATATATATCATATATAAAAATCATTTCCATCATAATTCCCATTATGATAGTTGGTAAAGTAAGAATGAACCATCATCATTTCGCAAGGTGGTAGTCCACCATACACATGAGCGGTAAGTTCGTTACCCATTAGACAGAAGTATGTGTAAGTGTCAGTATAACCCTTATAATAAAAAAATATAAGTATATTTAGGATAATTATTTTATTATATAATAATTAAATAATAATATTCTAGGGGGTGGAGAATAAAATAAAATTAAAGTGATTATTGAATAATGTTACCTCATTTTCAGGTAACTCCTTTTGGTTTATAAAAAAAGACTTCTTGGTTGGATTTTTTTCCCAATGAGAGTATTATAGGTTGAGGTTATGGATTTTTGGAGCTTATTTTAGTAGATTCTGGGTGATCCAAAGTTCATTAGAGGTGTGAATAAGTGGGTGGGAAGAGTTCCTTTTTATTGTGGAGGAGGAGTGACATTCTTATAAATTATTGAGAAGGGAATTCTACCCACATTTTTCCCATGAAAAGTGGATAAAATAATGAACAAATTTTGAGAAAAGGTAGTATAGGGTCTATATATGAAAATACTATGTCTTTTGGACAAGTTTCTAGGTCATTTTGGAAATTAAGATTTAGGTTTAGTCCCTTATTAAGGTAATTTTTCTCTTAATTGTTATAAATAATTTTAATCACATTCACTAATATTTTTGGTAAAAAAATTATTTTATCTTATTATACATTATAAATTATGATTATTAAAAACATTGAATCCATTTTTCCAAATTAAAATCCCATAATTGGTAGAAATTAATTTAAAATTAATCCCGTAGATGGGACAACAATGCAGGGTTTTAAAGTAAAAATGTTCGAAAGTTTCCTAACTTTTTATATCTAATTTCAAAATTATATTGATTAAAATGGAATAAATTGTATTAATTTATGTAAAATTTATATAATTTGAGTCTAAAATTAATCTAAAATATAATTTAACCTTATAAATTATTGATACAAAAATTCAGTTTTCAATTAAAATTCTGTATTTTTATTATTAATCAAAAAAATAAAACTTTACAAAAAAATACCAAAAATTTAACCTAAGATAATTTTTATGTTAGTATTTAAAAAATAAAGTTTATTTTAACATATAAAATTTATAAAATTTCCAAAATTTAGTTTTAAATAAGGTTTTCCATCAAAAGGCAGCAAAAATATTAATTTTTATGCATAAAAATTAATTTGTTCTCATTTTATGCATATGATATTTATTGGATGAATATAAAAAATATTTTATTTATTATATAGAACATATTTTTTAATTAATATCATTAAATAATATTAATTAATTTAATTTATTAGGATAAAACACCTTTGTGAGAATAAAAACATTTTCTTTATATTTAATTGGTTTTTATATTCATTTCCAATTAATTGGTAACCTATGAATTAATTTTATATTTTTATAAAACATATATTTTTATAATTTAGTTAATAATATAAATAACTACTAGTTTTGTGGGTAGGTTATATCTTATTATATTAAATATTAATATTGTAATAATATATTGTTGTTTGGTAAAACTCAGTCTTGCGTGCAACGAAAGCTATAAAAAAGTCATTATTGCATGTGACCCAAGATAAATAATTATTACATGCATTTCAAGATATATAATATATTAAATTTAATTATAATATTAAATATACCATAAAGTATTGAGAGGTTATAGGCTATCAGATAAAAGTTACTCTTTTAGAATTTTCAGGGTGTCACATTCTCCCCATGTGAAATAAATTGCATCCTCGTAATTTAAACCCAAACTTGGTAATAAATTGTTTTATATTTCATATGTTTAAATCCTACATCATGAGAATGGTTTGTAAAATATCCTCTAGAAAAGATATAATGGTAATTGAAATGTTCATATGGACTAACATATAACTAGGTGTCTATATAGAAGAACATTAGTGGCAAGTAGAGATATGGACTTAGAGGAAAAGCATAAGAATTTTAGGGAGTGATTAAGGTTATAAATAAAAAAAGTGATTTATTAGTGGAATGTGAGGGCCTCAAATCCATAAATCCATGATGATCAAAAGACAATTGGTACAATAAAAATTAAAGTATCAGGGAAACAAATTTTTGATAAATTTCCTAATATTGATTAATTATTTTAATGCCTAAGAATATAAGGAAATATACTTACTTGATACGTTTCAATTTAATATGAACAATTACATGTTTTGGTTATGCTTTGATAAAATTCGAATTTATCCCTTAATCCATGAAATGTATATCCTAGAATGAACCCCTATTTTTTTGAAGCACTAAAATCTTATTTTAATGGATAATAATACCCATAAAACAAGTCATTATATTTTCCTATAACTATTTTATATAACTAAAATGGTTAAGAAATTAATCTATAAACTTAAAAGTAACACTACTGGTTCATCATTAATATTTATTCGTCAAATTGTTTAACTAAAAATAATTACACATTAACTAGGACATTACATAGGCTAGTGGTAAGTGAGAAACCCTTATTGTCCTTCAGTCATGTGTTCAAGTCCTGCAACCTTTCCAGAATTGATGGGGTTTCTCCTAGAATATAGGCTGTACCTTTTATGTTAATATAATTTCCAAAATAAATATGATGTACATACTTCAAATTTAATCATTTAATAACCTTTTTTCTAGGGTTTTCAATAATTTTTTTCTCATAACCTAATAATTTAATTTGACTATTATTACATTGTGAATAATGATAATAATAACATTAAATATTATAAATGCCTTTAAACTCATGTATCTAAAATATAAGGTCATTATTCCTCAAATAGGTTTTCCACTTGAATATATACTTTCCATAAAATTTTCTAAAATTTCCTTCATCTTGGTAGACTCTAATTATATAAAACCTAAAAGATATTTTTAAGAGTTAGAACTTATGATCAACCTCAATATCATAATCCTATGATGGTATCCATTACTCTTAAGTTAATGAAGACATATGTGATTTTAAAATTTTAAACAATATTTATATGTTTCATGATTCTTGTAACTAAAATACTATTTGTAAAAATACTTCTAAAATTTAATTCTAGAATCACAGTAAATACATTAACCATTTTATTTCAACATATTTCCTTCCTTGGTATAATGTTTAACCTATGTATTTCATTTTCATTATCTATTCAAATACTTCATAATGGTTTGTAAAGAAAATGGGAATTATCCTAAGAATATCCCCTAGGAGTGTCAAAATAGGTATGCAGTAAGTCTCGTTGTCATGTACCTGGTTACGCTTGAGTGAGGCCCAACACACCTTTTCAGAGATTTTACCCTTAGGTACATCTGCGCTAGATACAAGTCCACTTGTAGTATCTAGAAAAGTATGTATTTCTAGTGAAACCACATAATCACTATCTAACTAAAACTTTAGGTTTTTCTTCTATACTTATCCTCAAATTCTATTTTAGTGTTATGTTTCCGAATCTATGTTTTCCTAAATCTAGTTCCCAATGTTTCTATTAAACTTTCACTGATACCAACTATAGTGACCCAACCCTAGAAAGCCTAGAGCCAGTGTCTACTACCACTACATTGGCATAAGATACAAGTAAATCATTTTACAAAGGATTGAATAGTTTAGTAGTCTTGGTAAACTAGATACATATACGTGTCATGTATTACAAATGGATACAAAAATTACAATTTTTTTTCTTTTGAGGATAAGATTATTCCCAATTTTATATCCTTGCATATATTTCTTATCACACTTCAAGAAATTCTGGGGAAAGGAAACATAATAAGGGTGAGGTAAAATGGTTAGTAAGGATAATTAAAACATAAAAAATAATGAATAAATGAAAATAATCATTATGTAATGGTAAATAACCGAACACACATGTCATGTAGTCAATAAAATAAGAAGGAAGTGCATAAACAGTATTTCAAGGTAAATAATTGAAAACACATACAATTTAAATAGCTAGATAATACATAATCAATATAGAAAGGTAAAAAACTAAAAACAGATTCCATTTAATCAATAATATGATAATGAAATGCATCCATATACTTCTTCATAGTGAGAATCTCATGGATAGTAAATTTCAAATATTAATGAAGGAAGTGATTAATTATCAGAATTCATATTTCCCAAGAACATGATACCTTTTTCATCAAGACATTTCATAAGATGGTTTATCATACTACTGTCAAGACCTTTCACAAGATAGTTTAAATCTATGGGTAGAAACCCATCTACTATTCTTGTAAACAAACTCAATGGGTTTTTCACTAACTAATTACATCTTATGAGACTACTGATGCATCATGAAGATTACATTAACCAGTCCTCAACTAGAAAGGCATGCATTAAATGGTACACAAGATGTATATTTCATATCCAAAATATTCCACATATATCGAATAATCTATTTAAATTCATAAACAAAGTTCCTTATCAAATATCCATATTGATTAAAAGATATAGATTTATCAACAATTCCCTAGTTAATCGAATAACTTTCTTAGTAAACACCTTATGTAAAGATGATATATAGTTTATCCAATGAACATATCTATGATAAATGATATGGATAATTATGTGAAATTCAAATTTCAATGATCATATGAAATTGAATATTTCAAGGGGACTACAAAAATGAACCAAGGAAGCGAATTTCAATAATATCCTTTGTCAAATTAGTCTAGAACCATCCCAAGGAATAATAAGGAGGGTATATATACAATATATTCCAAGTGGAGTAAAAATAAATGGTTTTTTTCATTGATGAATAAAAATATTATAAAAATATATTTTAAAAAAGTTCTTAAGGAAAATATCCTCTTTATTATGATTTTTTTATAATCCTTTTCTTTGAAAATAAATTTAAGGGGAAAGAGTCTCTAAAAAGCAACTTTTTAAACATGAAAAATAATCTTCAAATAAATGATGATGGTTAAATCCATACAATCCATATAAGGTTAAAATAACATCCCTTTTTCATGGTAAAAGGTTAGAAAAGTGACTTGTTTGGAATGTGACAAGATGATTAATTTGAAAAAATTTATAAAAGGAAAAAGGATAAAAATGTCTTTAATAAATAATTTCAGAAATTTTAAAAGAATTTTTAAAAACATTTTTAGAAAATAGGTCTTTCAAAAGAAAACATGGTTCTCTTACTAAAGAGAGAAATAAAGTCGGGTTTTCTTTAAAACATTTTAAAAAAATTTTGAGTACCAAAGAGAGGAAAAACAACACTATTAAATGAAAAGTTTCATGAATAACCATAAGAGAATAAAATTAAAGGGTTTATTAAATAATTATTATATAATTTTTTTAATGTAAATTCGAGTGTAAACAATCTCAAATAAAATGAGATTGTGAAGTAAATCCTTGAAAAGACCATAACATTGATGTGAGAATAAATAAATGAATAGATAATGTGTGTAAAATTTAAATCCAAATAAAACAAGTGTAAATATAACAATAGATATTAAAAAGTGATTATATACATAATATTAGAATATTAATTATAATTAGGAAGTAATATAACCCAATGAAAAGGAATTGGGTTTTGAAATTATTTACCACATGGTAATTTTTTATTCACATATACATAGAAGAAGAAATTCAAATTGAAACTTAAAATAAAATGAAGATAAAATAATTCATGATATAATATATAAAAATGGGCATTAGATACACTACCAAAAATAATTAATTTGTGAATATTACATTTATCTTAGAGATGTAAAAAGTGAGATGAAAATCCCTTACTTCTAGGTAACTTTTCAATTATAATACCAATGAAAGAAATAAATTCAAATGAATATATAAATGAAATTAAGACAAATTTATACATGATATAAAATAAAATATAGGAAGTATATAAACCACAAAAAATAAATAAATGGTGAAAATTGTGTATGCCTCATGGAAATAAAAGTGAGACAACAATCCCTTACCTTGCGTTTCCTTTTTAGGTGAACATCCTTTAATATCATGTATAATGGTTTAAATCTCGTCACTAACAAATACCAGAACCAGAATAATATTAATAATATCATATATTATCTTCTTGTAATAGCATATTACCCGTTTGTTAACAATCTTTCATTATTTTCACTATTTCGAGTGTTAATTGCCTAGTTTTTCGAGTATATTTTGAATTGTTATATTTTTTGTTATTACATAGATCATGATTTATTAATATAAAGGATTTAAAACATGATTTAATTATAATATATATTCCTTATATATTTACTTATAATAATCCATAATATTTGGAGATAGGAAATGAAATGCACCATTCATGGAGACGGTAGGTCGTGTGTTCACATGAACGCTAATTCCATTTATTTATCATATTAAAAGAATAAAAAGAAAATTATATATATGTAAATTATAATTATATTATAATATTTATATCATATAAATCACATAATTTTATTAAAACCATCCTTTATACATTCCATGTATAGCGTGAATGAATCACATCACTTTGAGGGCAGTAGTCCACACTTCCACAAACGATGTTATCATATTCCCACAAAATGGAAAGCATAAAGGTACGTGTTATATAAAAATTATATAAGCATAAAGAAATTATAAATATCATAAATATCATATATAAATATCATTTCCATCATAATTCCCACCATGATAGGTGGTAAAGGAAGAACAAACAATCATCATTTCACGAGGCAGTAGTCCACCGTACACACGAATGGTAAGTTCATTAACCATTAGATGAAAGTGTGTGTAAGTGAAGGTTTAAACATTAAAATAACAAAATATAATTATATTTAGGACACTTATGTTATTATATAATTACGGAATAATAATATTTTTGGGGGTGGAGAAGGAAATATAATGAAAGTGATCATCGAAGAATGTTACCTCATTTTTGGGTAACTTCGTTTTGTTTATACCAAAATACTTCCATGGTTGGATTCATTCCAAAGGTTATATATATAGGTTTAGGTGATGGATGTTGGGATATTATTTTATCAGTGTTTTGGAGATCCAAAAGGCTTTATAGGTTTGAATAAATGAGAGGGGCGAGTGCCTTTTTATAATGGAGGAGGAGTGTCATTCTTGTAAATCTTTGAAAAGGGAATTCCACCCACATATTTCCCTTAAAAAGTGGATCAAATAATAAAAAATATTCTATTAAATACAGTATAAGGTCTAAATATAAATATAAAATGTATTTTTAATAATTTTATAGGTCATTTTGGCCCTTAATTTTAAGGTTTATTCCCTTGTTAAGTTATTTTTTATCTTAATCGCTGTAATTAATTTTAATCACATTCACTAATATTTTTAGTAAAAAACTAATTTTAGCATATTATAAATTATAAATTATTATTATTCCAAATATATAATATATTTCTTCAAATTATAATCACATAAGTGGCATGAATTAATTTAAAATTAATCCCGCAAATGAGACGACAATATGAGTTTTTAAAGTAAAAATATTCAAAAGTTTGCTAAATTTTTATATCTAATTTCAAAATTAAATTGATTTACATGAAATATATAATATTAATATATATATAATGGATATAATTTTACTTTAAAACAAATTTAAAATATAATTTAACCCTATAAATTATTGATATGAAAAGTCAGTTTTCAATTAAAATTCAGTATTTTTCACTATTAAAAAAATTGAAAATTCACAAAAAAAATACCAAAAATTTACCATAAGATAATTTTGATGTTAAAATTTAAAAAATAAAGTTTATTTTGACATATAAATTTATAAAATTTATAAAATTTAGTTTTAAATAGGATTCTCTATCAAAAGGCGACAAAATTACCTTTAAAAAAATGTTACTTTTTATGCATAAAATTGTGTTTTTTATTATTTTATGCCTATAAAATATATTGTATGAATATAAAAAATATTTTATTGAATATATAATATATATATTTAATTAATATTAGTAAATAATAGTAATTAATTTAATTTATCAGGGTGAATCACCTTTGTGAGCATGAAAACATTTCCCTTATATTCAATTGGTTTTTATTTTAATTTATAATCAATTGGTAACCTATGAATTCATTTTATATTTTTATAAAACATATATTTTAATAAGTTTGTTAATAAAATTCATAAAATATAGTTTAATGGGTAGGTTATATCTTATTATATTAGATAATAATATTTTAATAATATATTTTTGTTCGGTAAAACTAGGTCTTGCGTGTAATGAAAGCTATCGAAAAAAGTATTTGTTTCATGAAACACAAGATAACTCAGTATTGTGTGAATTGAAAGATATATAATATATTAAATTTATTTAAAATATTAAATATACCATAAATTTTTGAGATTTTATATGCTATCAAATAAAAATTACTCCTTTAGAATTTTTTTGGCGTTACAAAGGATGTGTATATAATAAAACATAAAAGTTATAAAGTTACAAATGTGTATATTAAAATTTTCAAGTTACAATGATCCATTTATAGATTGAAGAAAGTATCTTGAAGTTGTAATATTCAATTTTATAATGTAATAAAAGATTATGGTTTTATTAATAACACAAATGATTCTTCTGCATACATACAGATTAATTATAGTGTTGTGGTATTTATGATATTGTATATGAATAATATAATCCTTATTTGAAATGATTTCCAAAATTTAAATTATATAAATATGTGGTTAGGAAAATTATTCTTGATGAAATACATGTGTGAATGAGTGTATATATTGGGTATGAATATCTATAGATATAGATTAAATAGGTTTCTTGGACTAGGTCAGATTGTATATATTTGTAAAGTGCTAAAGTGATTTACCATAGAGAAGACCAAGAATGGGACTTTACCAGTGTTTCATGGAATGAATATTAGGAAGATTCAAGATCCTTATAAAGAGTTAAAAATTATCATTATGATTCCTTATACATCCACTATATAATTTATCTTGTATTCCATGTTGTGCACTTAAACCGATGTCACTTATGATTTGATCATTACAAGTAGATACCAATCCAATTTATTTGAGAATAATTAGATCATTATAATGGAAATCCTTAAATACTTAATAATAATTAAGGAAATATTCTTAGTATTTTGAGGAGATAATGAAAACCATGTAAAGGTTTAAATCGAATCTAGTTTCTAATGTAAGAAATATGATATGATATGTCAATATGGTTTCATGTTTTACTTAAATAATAGAGAAATTATTTTTAAGAGTTATAAATAATCCACCATAGCAGACTCAACAACAGTTTTTGAGTAGATTAATATATCAAATTTTGTGTAGGAAATTGTTTTGATTAATGAGTTCATCACTAAACTTGGGGTGGTACATATTATCAAGGGATAAATTGAGATTTAATATAATAACAATGGAGAAATTTATCAAGAAAAGGAACCCTGGTACCACTAAAGGTCCAAATAAATCATCTTAATGTTTTATCTCATTTGATATATCATTAAGATGTGTTCTGTAAAAATATTTTGGGTGTTTATAAATAAGAATATATAGAATCCTTTGAAAAAATTGTTAGTATAGTAAAAACATTTGGGACATAATAAATATCATGGTATAAGATACATGAGATATTATATTTAATGGTTATAATAAATATCATGAATTTATAATAATTCAATGTTTATTTTATCATTCATTCATGTGTGTGCATATATATTATACAAATAGTGGAATGATATTATCCTATTAAATTATGACTTTGAGTTTTCCCTAATTGATATTCATATTGAAGTATTATGGGTCTGGTGAGATTTGGTTACGATGCTGAGTTGAACCTTTTGGGATATTCTGGCTCCTCTGTGATATCAGTGTGTTGTTTATGGTTGTTTCATTTGATGAATCTGTGATATGTGAAGCTCGTGTGTTGTTTGGTTCCTGCTTGATTTGGCATTGTTGATTTATTTGATTTAGGATGGATGGAGGATGACAGTGGTTGTTTGACGCCTCATTGTGATGTTTTTCTGTTTGTTTTTTACAATGGAATTGATCCCTTCTCGAGGGATTCGGAGTTACAGTGGTGATGGCGATGAGGGGTGGACTGCGAATCCAGGAACGTGACTTGAGGAGGAGAAGTTGAAATCTGATTTTGTGTTTTGATGTTTTGTGGTGGATTTTGGAGGCTATTTGTGATGTTTGAAATTTGGTCTTTTGGTGTTTGAAATTTGGCTCTTGTATTGTGAGGTTACCACTCACCCTTAAAAGTGGTTTATTTAGAAAATGAAAAAAAAGGATTTGACCAAATTATTATGAGTTATGATGATATATTAATATTATAATGAGTAGAATATTTTAATCAATACAAAGTTTTATATTATATACAAAGAATAAACTAATTAGGTAATAAGTTGATACTTAGTATTTGGACTAAACCGTCATAGTATGTCACATGTAACTTCATAAAATCATTGATATACTTAGGGGAGTATGATTATTATAAATCCCTATTACCTATGGCTGGGGAGATACATAATATGATAACCCTCATACATTGGTACCTTTCTTACACAAGCCTTAATTCTTAGTTAATTAGGGGGTAGCTAGGAATGTTGTTGATCATGTCATCATTTAGAGTTCAACCAAGATGGGATTTATCCACTTGTAAGATGAGAAAATAAATATTGACCCATGATTGAATTCTACTGAGGAAATTCATAGCTATTCTTAGTTGAGTGACATGTAATGTGCTCAAAAATTTAGATAGGGGACATTTGATGTGCACATCTTCTATATGAATGAATTGTGATGTATTCATTAACTTAGTTAGTTTATTTCAAATAATCATGAATGAATCAAATGTACTATACTAATTGAAAAGTTCTATGTCTAGTGGTCAATTGATGTCATGTAAAATGAATTATATAGCTTTATATACAATGAATATAATACAACTTTTTGTGGATATATTCATATCGAGATACGGTATTGTTTGTTCAAGATGACACTATACACCATTATATCTTGATTAGAAATAAAATTTTACTATAGGATACACTTTACTTATATTTATAAAATCATTATTTCATATTTACTATCAATTCCACAGAGGCATGTAGGGTCACATGGTTATTCCTTAGGATAAGGATTATTTTTTGGAAAAAGTTTTTTTCCAAAATGAAAATATTTTTATAAATCATATCCAAAAGACTTCAGATGGATTAATAAAGATTTGTAATGTTTTTAATAAAGTTCATATAGTATTTTAGTGGAAGTATGAGATTGATGGAAGTACACTAAAATGGGTATATCATATTGCATGATATACTATGAGTAATAGTTTATGATATGAATGTGATGTATATCACAAATTATGATATCCCAATATTGTATAAAGAAATGTGGTGAATTTAAAATAGAATATGATAGAATTAAAATATAAAGTGCAAGTAATTTTCCACATCTTTCATTATAAATATTCCGGATGATTCATTTTGGGATGAACATTATCATTTTAAATGTTTATAAGATTATACATTAATAAGAATACATTATTTTAATTTATATTAGTTTTCAAGTGTTGGTAGTCGATGAACAACTCTCTTCATTGAATTAAGCAAGCCTATATAATGGTATGTGATACCCCTATTGTAGATACATGATACTATCTATCATAATAAGGATCTATCTCTTCTTTAATGTTCACTATTGTCTTTATGGAGAAGGTTAAATCACACCTTTAGTGTTTGGGTATCCTCTTGTTATGAACAAGGATCCTAGTTGACAGTGTCATCTCTTTGGAGGAAAGAGTTAAATGACTATTTCTAAATGATATCCATCAAGATAAATCAATCATGTTTAACAAAATAGAGGCCACTATGATAACAACATGCCTGTTAATTTTTGTTCTTCATTATGTATATTGATTCTCAATGATAAATTAGATAAACTTTATAGGGTTCTTCTACTACTATGATCATGTAATGATCCTCTAAAACCCATCATGGTTAATATGTGAGTTATTGGAAGGTATTTCGATGAAATCATGTGATCGAAATAGGGTGGAGGATATGTTGTGGCATGGTATCATTTTTAGGGTGTAGGCTGAATCATTTTAGGTCATTGAGTGATGAGAATAATTTATGTTAAAAAAATCCAGCTTGTGCATTTTTAGAATTTTTGGGTTTTGTTTTGTTGAAAAAGTATGCTAAAAATATTCCATAAAAGATGAATCTTGATACATTCACAAATAAATGGTTTCTATATTATTTGATGTTTATTTTTTTTATGGTATAAAAATATTTTATTCAATGAATAAGTTTCACAAAAATTCTTGTGTAAAGGAAGAATTTTAATATAAGACTTATGTAAAATCACATAATATTTATGCGGAGAAAATTTCAATTAAAGGGAAAGAGTCTTTTAAAATAACAATGTGAAGTTGTGAAATAATTATATAGAGGAAAAGTTTTTATGAAAGTTAAATATATAACGAAATCATGAAGGAAATAGTTTTTAAAATGAAGGTAGAAGGATCATACAGTTTGAAAAGGATTAAAAAAATAATTACATAGAGACAATGTCATTTTTAAAAGAATACATAAGGATTGTATAGATAAAAAATCATTGACAAAATAATTACACATAATCAACATCATCTGTTAAATAGAGGTAGAGGTTCTCATGGGTTGCAAAAGGAAAATATTATGTGGATGATACAAAGCATGAAAGTAAATGATAGTTTTTATGTAAATTAGTTTTACATGAAAGATATAAATGTAATATTATATGGAGAATACTTTTATGGTTTCTTTTATTATAAATATACTCCTAAAAACTTTATTAAATGGAGAGGATGACATTGTAGGAATATTTTAATGATTAAATCACTTCATTTGTATATGTAGGATTTTTTGAAGAAACTACATAAAAAATAGTATATTGTAAAGAAATTATGTGATAATTAGAGTACCATGAAGAACTTTCATTATATGTATAACATGGAGAAATTACATGGAAGATAGTTCTTGAAAAAATTAATTGGAATGTAGAATGTGAATAAATTACATGATCAATTTAACACTTACTATATTTTATGTAAAAGTGAATTTTTGAATGGAAAATATTACATGGTAAAGTGGAATTCATCTCATTTATTAAAAGGTAGATTCATGTCACATAGATTTAAATATAAAGCATTTGAGAAGTGATTCATATCATATAAAGATTATTCTATAGGAGTAGTGAGTTCCTAATGTGTTCTCAATTGTAATTGGTTATAAACTAGTGAGATTGTGATTTCACTCCAAACTTGTAAAAAATAGTGAGTATTAGTAAATTTGGGTAAATCATCACATATTAAAGTGTTTTAATTTTAGATGTATCCCATTATGGGATAACTAAGTAAAAATTATTATGTGTATTCCATGATTTTATTTTTATTATACATTGTTATGAGTTTAGGAGATAAGTGTGTTTTTTCTCATGACAAAACATGATTTGTAAGGGGTTTGTTTGAAAATGTTGTACCTTAATTCACCCCAAAATTAGGGTATTTTCCCTTATACAAGAATAATATTTTATCATAATATTCACATTAATAATTTTTTTAATTTTAAAAATGGGCGTAGCCTATTGGAGACCTCTGAGTTGTCTATTGATGAGGGTACTCAACTAGTTGTCCTTATAAAATTGTTTTTATTACTTATTAATTTTTTATTTTTTATTAATTTAAAGAATAAAGAAAAAAATGTGTTAAGAAAATAAATTTGAATTTTAAAAATTTATTGGAATTGAAATTAAAATAAAAAAATAAGGAAAAAAGTTAGCAAGGAAAATTCAACCCAAGAAAAGAGATAGTGTGTATTCATTATCTAAAAGGTTTATTCTATTTTTATTTATCACCTCTATTATAAAATTTCCTTAAATTTATTCAACAATTTAATGTGTGAGTGATTAGAATGTTTTAGAAACTCTGTAAACATGTCATCTACTTGCTCTATGAAGTATGAGTGATAACATTCCTCTATCGAGTGTGTGCTAACACACACACACTTAACTGAATTATCTATGTTATTTAAGTCATGCTGTACATGGATAATTCATATGTTATGTGAAGAAAAATAAATGAGTCAAAAATTATTTTATAGTAGAATAAGTGGTCCATGAAAAATAAGAGGCACATGAAAACACCTTTATCTCATTCATAAATTATATGCAACCAGGATTAGAAATAAAAATGAAATATTTGAATAAAGATGGGATTCAAGAAACACCTCCTATCTATAAAATCAATTGGGAGTTAGTTCTATATCATTATGAAGTATATAGAAGATGAGAATAAAAATAAAATGGATAATAAATGAATAAAAATGAAGATGAAGGATACTATAAATATTAAATAAAAAAAGAAGGAAAATTATTTACAAAGAAAAACAAAATACCCACATTACATTGAACAAAGGGGAGAGGAAATAGACATAGAAAATACACCATATAAATTGAATATAGAAACCACCCCAAGACACTAAACCCACAACCAAACACATTTCTTCTTTTATAACCACAATAACCAGCCTCTCCTATTTCAGATGAACTCCATGAATAATGGAAGGATGAGTGGAACATGGTTCTAGAATCTTTATATTTCCATTGGACTACCCCCATAATATTTCTATGATATTAGACACATGTATAGTTTTTTATGATCATGTATAATGCTTTACAAGTAGAAATTAATGATGGAAACATTAGTTAAGTGGGACCCTATGACCCTCTCTTTAACTTTTCTAGTGTGTTTGAAGCATCCCTGCATGATCATGGAGGTGGGTGGATAACAACATTGTGTACTACATATGGTGAATAATGATTTTTATCGTGGCTTGGTTCGATATTTTTCATGGAGATAATTAAGAACATGTTGTTTTGATATGGTTGACCTTTGACTAGTGTGGGTGGAAGACCCCTTCATTCCCCCTATTTTTTCATGGGATAAAAATTATTTCTATCAAATAAAATATTTTTATTTTTTCTTCTTTAACCTAAAAAAATGACACTAAAATAAGTATAGTATTTTTACAAATATTTTCCAAAATGAATAATTATTTAAAATTTTTTTTTATCCATTTCTAATTTAATTCAATTTTATTCTAAACGATCATAAATGTGTTGATTTAATATTTAATAAATAAAATATAGGGGTTATAATAAATGAAATTCATTGAAAAATAATGGAAAATTTGGATCTCATCACTCCCCCACACTTACCTTTAACACTCTATAAAAAAAATCTATATGAATATCCAATTCAAAATACCAAAATCAAATGTGTGTGGATTTTCAATTCTCATAAAAAATTATTGATCATTCCTTATTTATGATTTAGTTTTCAATGGTAATAAACTCTCCTATCCATGTAAAAATTAATTTTTAATTTCCATCCATCCCCATTTTTTGGATTACCTTACAAGAAATTCAATGTCACTATTCAATTAATAGAATTATTAGGGGAGTTATTATCACACTTCGAAAATTCATGTATTATCATAAGCTTGTAAACATTCTAATTCTCCACACTATGAGACATAAAAATTTAATTAAGCATGATAATTTTAAAAGTTTTGGGTTTTCAATTTGGCTAGGTGCATAAATATTTAATAAAAAAGGATACCATATTAGGTTTTACACTTAAATACAATGCATGATTAATCAAGTAAATTAGTTAAATGGTACCTCACTCAATTCCCATTTCATAATATATCTCCACACTTCCAATTTCAATGAAGTCCATGAGACATAAAATACAACATAGTGAATAATTCAATCCTCATTATCCTTATTTATTTTTTAGTAATTTTTTTTCATATAAAATTTTTATCATATTTTTTAATATTTATTTTTTAATTGGGAGAATGTAATGATTAGATTAAATAAAATGAATAATGATAACCCATGCCCATTATTTTTCCATTCCCAAGATGATGACATAGTTGGAGTTTCTTCCCTATAACTAACCAAAAGTGTACTTTTGATTACTAGAATTTTAATAAATATTTTATCTCATGATTATTATTATTATATATAACATTAATGTGAAACATCCTTAGGGTATTTTCCATATCTAAAGGTTATAACTATTCTATGATATAATGAGAACCCTAAAATTATATGATGATATTATTAAACATTTTTCATATGTTTTGGATGGAATATTATTAATGGGAAACATATGATATTTTACTATAAAGTACTGGAGGCTCATAAGACATTACATCTTCTTCTGTTGAAGTTTACACCTGGTAATCTCCATAAAGGGAGGTTATGAGGGTAAAAATTGTAATAGTAATTCCAGATGCTGTATGTTTCATTGGATATTTCTATTCATAGTTATGTGGATTGGATCTTAGATATGATATTATTATTAATGTATATCATAAATAATGTACTTTGATATATGTATAAAAATCATGATGACATATGCTCACGATTTGGTAAAATACATTGGGTGCATGTAAAAGACCAATCCAAGTCAACCAATAATGTCACCTGAACTAGGATTCCACAAGGCCCAATGTGTATTATTGATCATCATGGGTTGGAAATAAGCACCAGGGTATCATACAAAGAATCATGGGAGTTATTTCACCCTAAATAGATATATTATAAGATAAAAACAATCAAATTATCATAATAAATATAAAAAATAAATCATATTTAAAATAACCAAACCATAAAGGTAACATCCAACAACTAGATAATAAGGTATAAAAAAACAATCTGAAAGTACATCAATATAGAACTTAAAGAAATCCATGGGTCCATCTATACATGACCATATTTCACCACCATACTAACCCACTAGAAGGAAACATGATCCAAGAGAGTCATCCTATACATGTTTCTCTTCCCTTTACCTATATCATGAAAACAAAGTCAACAGACACCCAAAAAAAGTAGAGTGTGAGAACTAAATTTCATTTTGATACCACAAATGAATATATATATATATATATAATGTCTATACGCATGCATCTATTAGTTATTGTGTAATATAGATTTAAAAATATCTCAATAGAAATAATTTTCCATATAAAATCATCCTTTGGTTTTTTTAAAAATTATTTCTTATTATAATAATAATAAATATGAAATAACATATATCTATATGGAATAAGAAAATAAATAAACCATGTTTCAAGCATCAATATCCATATCAAGTGAGAAAAAAAGTATATAAAATAAACATGAATGTAATATATCCATAAGTACCTAAGGTAAATCCATCACACAAGGGTGTACATAAATAAGAAACACAAAGGAAAACTAGATAGAATAAGTGAATCATAAAAATTGGGAACCTTATTCCCCTAGTAAGTTTACCCACCAACAACCATGTCATTACATGCACTTAACTTGGCGATAACTTACTCTACTAAGGTTTTTCTATGTTTAGTTTTTCCCTATACCCCAAGGTCCCCCAATGTTCTATATATCATCCTTAAATTCAATAAAACCAACCCCACATTTTATAAGAAAAATTAAATAGTTATGTAACACCACTTACATGCTTGAAAAACATTTATAATTCAAAACCATCTTTGAGGAATTTTATCAAACTCATCAAGTGCATAAAATCTAGTTTATAAAGAAATCACATTTTGAAAAAACTTTCCATTTACAACAAAAATAAAACATTAAATTTCATAAATTAAAACCAAATGACCAAATAATAAGAACAAAAATAATGTTAAGGTATATAATATAGGATAGAGACACCTACCTCAAGATTGATGAAAATAGTATCACTTTAAAGATTGATGCTGGGAGAGGAAGTGATCATATCCCAGAGAACCTAGATCTAATGGAAACAATGTTAATCCTACATGTCCATGCTAGATCCAAAATCTAGTATAATAAGGGAGAAAACACATAGAGAAAAAAAGAAGAAAACAAATTATAAAGGATCTAACTCACCAAATTACAAACAAAAAAGATCCATGTTTTCAATATATATAATGATCCACCAACAGGAAGAGGGAGAGAGACAAAATAGTAACCAATGAGCCTCTAGATGAATCAAAAAAAGTATATTTAATAGGGTCAGATAATTATAGTCATTTTGGAAAAAATAAACATCATAGTATATCTCATAGGTCCATGAAGCAATGATGCTTAGTCAAAAGTGCATTCGTAATCCATGTCATGGTCAATAAAGAGATCATATAAACCATAAGAAATGACTATAGAATAATTTCCATCACAAATACATATAATCTAAGACCTCAAAATGGAACTATGTCATAACCACTTATCCTTGGTGTAGTATCCCCAAATGTAGAAGAACCACCCGGACTCCACTTCCTAGCTTTGACACCACAATCAATGCTCCACACCATAACCATGAAAAGATATCTAGAACCACCAAAACCACCCATTACATCATAGTTCCCTAACCATTACACATAATCCATTATGAAAAATAATATCCACATCATAGTATCCAGTTCAACTGCTAAAACTTACTTCTCCCAACCTATATACAACCCAAAGTTCAAAAAGGAAAAAACAAAAGAGGCTCCATACCTAATTCCATATACCAACATGTGATTATTTAACCCACTACAAAGGATTTATATCCCCATAAAGGATAAATATCCTTAACTTTAAAGGAGATAAGGCCATTGATGCATGATTAAGTCCTCATGATCCTGTGTCTCATGGTCATACCTACCACACTTCCATATCACATGAACTAATGGGATTGTCTCTCCACGGATCACCTTTTCCCTTAGGTAAACTATCTGAACTAGACTTTTAATAACTAAGGAATCATATTCAATTTCAACATCCTCACACTTGATCATGTGGGGAAGATCTAATTGATACCTCTGTAGTTTGGAAACATGGAAGACATCATAGATACAAATCAAACCAGTATGCTAGTATACTTCATAATCCACCTTCCCGAGTCTCTCTATAATATCAAATGGGATGATATAACGAGGTGCTAAATTACCATGACTACCTATAAATATATGTACCAATAAAGGTTAAACTCTAAGGAAAAAATGATCACCTACCTCAAAATAAAATAAATTAAGATGTTGATTAGCATATGATTTCTAGTGACTCTGAGATGTTACTAACCTCCTCCTAATCAATTACATGATATATTACTCATCTCCTGAATGATGATCAATCAACCTAAGGAACATTCCTCAAATAATTCACCACAAATATGAAATCTACAATTCCTCCCATAAAACACCTAAAATGGAACCATCCTGATCGAAGATTAATATATATTATTATAGGAAAACTCTACTAGGTCATAGGTTTCTCCAATCATCCAATGAAGTCAAGAATGCATTTCCAAATAATGTATTCAAAAATATGGATGGTTCACTTAATCTATCCATCCACTTGTGGATGATAATATTTTCTCAACTTAAACTAATAACCCATCATTTCCTGAAATAAACTCAAAAAATAGGATGTAAATTGAGGATCTAAATAAACAATTATAGCTTATGGAACATCATTGAGTTTTTAAATCTCTAAAACAAAAAAGTTCCCAAAATCCTTTAACTTCATCAACTCTTTGATACGTAGTAAATGCACTAATTTTGAGAGTAAATCATTAATCACACATATCATATTATCACCACTATATTTTAGAGGTATACAAATCAATAAGTCCATGGATATCTCATCCAATTTCATTATTATAATAGGAAAAGGTTACAACAAACCAACATGCTTTAGATGTTCTTATTAATACTTTGACATGTAAGTTATCGAGACACAAAATTCTCAATCAATGGTCTCATTTAAAACCACTAATAATGATCTATAAAGTCATGATACATATTGGTTTCTCTAGTTTGAATGGAGAAATTGGAATGGTGTCCATTATCCATTAATTTATAACTTGGGTCTATTAGAACAACCATCCTACCTTGGAAGCATAAAACCCTATCAGGTGATTGAGACCACTCACCCGAGGTCTATCCACCATAAAGATTCTTGATAAATCATTGACACTACACATACCCAACATATCAAAATCAAACATGATCACCCATAGATGATCCATATCAAGAACAAGTTATGAGTATCTATCTATCATCTCTCCCTTTATCCAAGCACATCTCAGTAAAAAATCTCATCAAGAACTATTCTTCCACTAATTCCTTTACTTCCAAAGTTAGTAATTTGCTACCCAAATCATATGTGACCATGTTTAATTTTTGAAGGGTGTATGAAATATCAAAATCAAAGTTATGAATTTACACTACCCAACATCTATTTCTCAAGTTCATATCTCTATGAGTGAAGATATACTTTAGAATATTATGGTCTTAATACACTATAAATCACTCCCTAAAGAGGTAGTGCCTCCAAGTATTAAGAGTATGAATCAATATCACCAAATCAATATCATGAATGGGGTAGTCCTTCTCACAATGGAGTAATTTATGATAAATATAAAGTAATACTTATATTCATTATATCAGAACATAACCCAAACCCATACTTGAGAAATAACATTAGACATCATATCCCATACCTTTCTCACCAAGGTTTAATACTAGAGTTTAAGACATTATCACTTTTAACTACTCAAAAGATATCTATAATTGATCACTCCAAACAAACTTCACATACTAATGGGTCAAATATATCATAGAAGATACATTATTTGATAATTCACAAACAAAGAATCTGTAATAACTTTATAAGCCCAAGAAATTCCTAATATTAAACACATTTATGGGATTCTCCCAAGACATAACCACTTAAATATTCTTGGGATATACTAATACATCCTTCTTAGAAATCACATGGTCTTGAAATTTCAACTCTTGAATACATAACTAAAATTTAGATATCATTCCATATAAATATTACACTTTCAACATTACAAAGATGATATTTAAATGCTTAACATGATCCTACCATGATCTGGAATAAAAAAGGATATCATCCACAAAAATAACCATGAAGGAATATAAGATCTGATGAAAGATTCAATTCATCAAGTACATAAATACTATAAGAGAATTAGTAAGTCTAAACAACATGAATAGATACTCATTATCCCCATAATTACTAGTGAACACTGTCTTAAGGATATATTCCTCATGGACCCTCACTTTACGGTTCCTTAATCTCATATAAATATTTGAAAACCACCTGGATCACTTAAGATGATAAAAAAAATTCATCAATCCTAGAAAAGAGATATTTATTCTTAACTATCACCTGGTTGAGTTTCCAATAAACAAAATAAAGTTAAAGACTCTATTTAGACTTATTTATAATGACCATTGGTGATTCCCAAGTTGGAACACTAGGATGAATAAACCCCTTATATTTAAGATACTCAAGATAAACCTTTAATTCTTTAAATTTAGTGGGTTACATATTGTATGAAGGTAAGGAAATGGGCTTCATCCCCAGAAGAAAGTCTATAGAAAACTTGACTTATCTCTAAGGTATAAACCTAGAGAAATCATCTAGGAGAACATCAGGATACTCACTCACCACAAGAAGAGGGCCACTAAGATATATATTAACAATATCAAGGAAAATATATAAAAAATTTCATGAGATAATATCAACAATAGGTGAAATGAGACGCACTATCCCAGATCTAGGATCCCACTCACCTTGAAAGACATGAGTTACTCCATCAGAATAAAAAAAATAAACCTAATGTTGATAAAAATCGATCTTGGATTTATAGATAATCATTTAATATATGCAAGTGATCATATAAAAGATATTAAGATCAAGATCTAAAAAGTCCCATATGGTTCCATGGTCAAAAATCACCACCTGAAACTCAGGATATTTAAAATCCTTATCTGAATTCTTTCTTAAAGGAGTGGAAAGAGTCACCATAAAATTCATAATCTCTGATTGTAAGACCAAGACATCCATAATCTTGGATGAGATAAAGAATGAGTTGCACCCATATAAAAAAATTCATAATATGTAATAAATGTCATACCTTTCATGGAATCTAGTCCTACCAGTGACTCCTTAGTTTCACACACTACTATATAGATACATACAGCCTCATTTGGCCCTTTCTCCATAACTTGAGAATCACCCTTAGAACGAGGTTGGGATTCCACCCCTTTTGACGTATCTTATATAAACTGAGATCCCTGGGTGAATGTGGACTAAGCTATACTTCACCAGGATGCTCTCTCACAATAAATCCAAAGATTACTAGATTCACCACATGTATAACACACCTTAGGTGTTGCATTACAATCAGGTCTAAAGAGTCCCTTTTTCCAAAAATGGTAATCGACCACCGTTCCAAGCCATGACATCTATTGAACACTCCTATCACCACCACATTTCTAGTCACCCTGCTTCCTCTTCTAACCAAAAGATAAAATCTACAAACCTCATAGTATCACAGATGATTTATAGAGTCTTTTTTCTTTATCTATGTCTGCCTCATCCATAACTTCCTTGTCCAAAACCGCAATACAGGTGGGTAAGCACATAAGAATCAACATAGACTAAATATCACGCCTAAACTGTATTTTAAACCTATGATTCTTGAGATATTCATTGGAAATAATATCTAAATATAGGTTTACAAAGTTGTACAGAATAGTACTATACTTGATACATTCTTGTCACGAGGTGTGGAAAAAGAAAATTTCAATGTTTTTCCTAGTGCAACATAGTGGATGACAAAGGCCATATCACTTGAGGAGCTTCATAGTTATCTACTTATTATAATTCAACTAAATCTAATTTTTTATTGTTTTTATTATTTTATTAAAACCATTAAAATTTATTTTTGGTTTTTGAAAATAAATGAAGTGAAATAAAAACTATACTAATATACAGATACACCAAAATTAGATTAGAAATAAAGAACTTTGTCCTCGGTTCAGGTATGGGTTCTATCATTATTATTATTTATTTTTTTAAATTGAGTTTGATATTAAAATAATGAAATATCATGAATGAACTACTATCCTTTTATTTATAATATGTTAAATCTTTGAATGCCTAGGAAATATTCTTCTAAAAATGAAAACTCCACCTCCTCCTATAATCAAGGTCGATTGCACACTTCAACTGAGAGTGTGACATCTTCCAAGACTCGACTACATCATATTCCATTTCATCCATTGATAGACTCAACTCTATCATATGAAGAGATTATAATCAATGAAAGGGAGGGTAATGATAAAAATAAAAGAATATAAATAGACTTGAGCTAGATGTTGTGGTGGAAAATCGCCACACCCATGCATGTCTTTCACATCCATAATTTTTTTTAGAATAGTATTCAAGAACACCTAACCTCCCTCAGTCCAAGACTTGACTCAACCCCTAATTATTGAGAGTAAGTGATCACGATGATGAGAAGTAGAGAAATAGAATAAAAATTAAAAGAATAAGAGAGAGAGAATGCAAAGAATAAAAAAATGAAATAAAATAGAAGAGGTAAGAAGAGAAGGGGTGGGGGAGAATAATAAAATAAAATAGAAGAGAATAATAAAAGAAGAAGAACACATGAAAGAAAATAAAAAAATATATAACAGAGAAAGAGAGAAAGAGATAAAAGAAAAAAATAAAATAAAACACTAAGAACTGTAAGAAGATGTAGAAGAAGGAGAATAGGGATGATAGAATAATGATTAAATATTCATGGATGAATTATATTAAATAATTTAAAAAAAAATAAAAAAAATATAAAACTAGAATAAAAGGAACTAATAGTCTCGAACCTCTCTTCTAGTGGTGTAAACTCCCATTGTAGTAGGAAACCCCCCTCTATTTATATAGGTGGAAACCTCCTTCAGTCTTCTCTAAGTAGTGTCCCAAAAATATTTATTATCCTAGTTCAAAGTTTGAATATGTATATATATATATATATATTTAAATATTATATGATACCCACAAGATTTTTCATTGAAATAACTGATGATTTTGGCTGTTCATATTTACAGTGTGAAATAAAATTTGACATGGATTTCTACTTAGGCACATGATGTGCATGAAATTAAAACATGGAAGAAGGCTTGCAATGATAGTGGTGGATCTTCAAATCATCTGGCCTTTATAGTGTCCAGATGAAGCCTCAAAATGGACTTCATCAAGGTCAAATGAGGCTTCAGAGGTTATCCCTAACTGTTCGAGGCTTCATTGGTGGAAGTAGATATTGAGAATGTGATCTCTAGTTGTATCCATGGTGATCTCTAGTGAGCAACAATGGAATTTATGGTGGATATAAGTGAATTAGTGGCTCAAGAAATTTCCAAGCACGGGAAAGCAGGATTAAATATGGATGATATTGTTTCTTTAAAAATGAACAGTTCCCCCACATAACCCGTCCCACATCGAAACTAAGAGAGAGATGAAATATCATTTAAATACCAAGTCATGTTATTCTTGGCTCATAATTACACACCGAGGTGGTCCCATGGATATAGACACACTCACAAACATGGTCCACACCTCACCTTCATGGCCCACGTGGGATTTGTCTAAAATTTTCACCTGCGACTCTCGTTGTGGGCCCCAAATTGCATGGTCCTGGTGTCCCCATATATATCACTCCTTTACTAGTTATAAGGCCTTCCCACTTAGCCTTATTTTCTAGATGGCCCTCCTGAGGGTTAGATAAGTGTCTTGGTATGCCTTGTGGTTGAGGGATATCCATACTTGGTCCTTTCTTTAGTACCAAAACATTATGTGACAACACAAAATAATTTTCACAAGATACTATTTAATAAGATAAACTATTAAAAACCCACATTTAGGTTCATTTTAATTATTTTTTTATCAATTCCCTAAATTTAATAAAATAATTAATTTCATGGTAATTATGAATGAAAATCCATTTAAAATCAATGAAATATTTTACAAATATGCATGGAAATATGAGTATTCCAAATACCCCAAATATTAAACTATAATTATCCTCAAGTATAAAATCTCAACATTGAATTTCAAAGGGAACTGATTTTACCAATATTTGAAATTCAAAGTAATAAAATTTAAATAATTATCAATGGAAAACCAAATTTTAAAATTCTACATAAAATATCAATTTAACTTCTCACTTTTTAAATAAAATATAATGAACCGGTCCTCAGTATCCTAGAGTCAGCATTTTCTTTATTACATTGAAATAAGATACAAGGAATCACATCCTAAAGGAACAAATAGTTTACTAGTCTTGGTAAAATAGATATATACTTGAGTATTAAATTACATTTGAACATAGAAATTAAAACATATTTTTTTAAAGAATAAAAATATTCATTTTAGCATATCCTTTCATGTAAATCATAGTAAAATTCAAGGATTACTAGGAAAATAATCAAAATAAGGGTGATCTCAAATGATCAGTAAGAGTTTTTTACAATGAAAAAAATCACGAAACAATAATAATAATCAATATGGAAAGGTAAATAATTGAACAAACATTACATATAATCAATAAACTAAGAAGGAAGTGCATCTAGAGATAATATCAATGTGAAAATATCACAGATAATAATCAATATGGAAAGGTAAATAATTTAAAAAACATTAAATTTAATCAATAACATGATTAACATAACTGGATAAGGCATAATCAACATGACAAGGTAAATAACTAAAAACAAATTCCATTTAATCAATAACATAGAATGAAATAAATCCAAAGATAATATCGTTGAAAAAATATATTGGATAATAATAAATGAATAAAGTGAACCTAGACTTTTAGACATATTATTACATGATTTTAAGAAAAATTAACCATCAAATTACAATCCAAGGATTGTAAAGTCAAGTGTCTTTGGATGATGAGATACATAAACTTAAAACATGGAAATAGAGTAAAATAGATTTATTTTAATCATCCATAAATAGTCCCTAACTTCCATTTATCCTATAAATATGCATAGGATAACTTGGTTAATGTATAAATAAAACAGGTGAGCTAAAAATCCCAATAAGTGTGTAAACATAGGAATAAAGAAAACTACATGGGTTATAAGGAATAACATAATGACATTAAAAGGAATTGAACCTGAATAAACATAAGAAAGAATAATGTGTAGAGAATGGGGGAATGTAATCATGGAATCATATGAATTTGGTAACAACAAACAACATGACATAAGCATTATTCAAGGCTAACTACTAAGACCACTCTACATGGAGGACAAAGTCCCATAAAGGAATCAGGTTCACTCCCTATCCCAACATGAAATCTCACGAGACTAAACATTACCCAATTTATTGTAGTGCTATCTAGGCACACCCATAATAACATTTTCATTAATACTTGTGCCAAAAAAAGGAATAAAACATGAGGTATAAACATAAGTGTTAGCCAAGGAAAGAATTAGGTATCATAAACATGTCATAAGGCATTACCAAATGGTGTATCATAAAAGAGTTCATGAAAGAATGTATTTAAATCATAAATAAAAATTAATAAAGGAAAATAGGAATAGATAATGATCAATTATTTCTAAATAATCTGAAAACATTTAAAAATACTATTTAGTAAACTTTAGAAATGATCCACTTTAGTGTGGTTTAAGGGAAAACATTAAAGCGTAATTAAAATGGAAAAGTAATAATTGTTTGTATAAAACTAGAAATGAAACAAGATTGTATATTATGATAATATGAGTGATTTTATAAAAATATGGGTGGTTTAAAATATATTAAGTATGGTACTTGAAAATGAGTATGAATTTGAGAAGTTCCCTTTAATCGGGCTTGCTTATTGAGAGGAAAAGGTAAGGGAACATTATAAAATATGTACTTATCCGTAAAAGAAAGAAGAGTAGGGATATGAACATGTGTTTGTAACAAAAAAATTATGTAGGAGGAATAAATAATAATAATAATAATTAATAATTACAATGGGATAAAGATATAGAAAGTGTAAACTGAATGAAAAATGGAGGGTCGGTGAGAATCCCCTACCTTATGCCTGAAAGTGTTCTGCACCTGCTCTTAATGTCCTAGATAATAAAATAAAATCCATAAATTAATTAATTAATATACTTTTCTACATGTATTTTATTCATTATAATTTTATTAAGTTAATAAATGGCATTTTTAATGAGTTTTAATATACAATTTCATCATTCGAGAGCGTTTATTTCTTTGGTTTTCAAGATTGGTTTACTTGAATAAATGTATGAAAGATCATATAAAATGGGAATACATATCCATAAGTGAAGTTATATGTTATTAATGAACATAAATAATATTAAATTTTTTATATAATTAATTTGGTTATTTGGGTTTAGGATGAATCATTAGTGAAGAAGTTAGTGATAATCGTTTAGATTATTTTGTTGGTTTTTTTATCACCATAAACTAGTTTTGTTTCTTTATTCATTATTGTGTATAAAAGTTAGTTTAAGAACATAAAATGGTTATAAAATAAAATTTAAAATCTTTACCAACCATTATGATGGTTTTGTGTCTATCCTTGAAGGCAGTAAAGGAAAATGAAAACTTGTCATCCTCGAAGGCGATAAATCAACACTTCACGGATGATATTTTCATTTTTAGAATAAAATGTATAGGAGAAGAGAATTAATGGTGGATTTTCCATTAACATAATAAAATTAATGTATATAAAGGATAATATAGTTATCATTAATGTTTGGATAGAATTTTTTTTTGAGATTATAAGAAAAGAAAATAAAGTGAAAAGAAAATAAAAAAGCGAAAGAGGATTTTACCTCTTGAATTCTTCTCCTTGAGAACCTCCTTAGGGAAATTTGTTTTGGTATTTTGATGAGACCATAACCTCTTATAAGTGAGAAAGAGACTTGGTAAGATTATTGGATATAAATTGGGAAATATTAAAGTCTTAAGAGTTGTGAGGAGAAGAGGTGGTGAGGGGTGATATTTATATTGGAGGGGAGGGGTGTTTTTTGATTATTTCACTCATTTTTTATTATTATTTTGGCTCAATACAAGAAATAGTGTATATTATTGTGAAAAATTATATTAAATAGCACACATGAGTTAAAAATATTGGTTCTTACATCATCCATACATCAACAATGACTCAATAATTCTTGTATTTAGCTTATACCATAAATTAATGTATTTTATTATTCACAAAAATTAAACTATTTTAGAAAAATCCAAAAAAATAACCCTAACCATTTCTATATGTGTATAATTCAAAAATAAACCTCTTTTTATGAAAATAAATTTCTAAATTTTAGAAATTTTATTTTTAATTAAAATCATCATTTATTAAAAAAATACTAATTTTAAAATTACAACTGATTTTATAACACTTTGTAAAATTAATTAAGGTATCATAAAATTATACTATAATCATAAGACAAAAAAATATTAATCTATGAATATATTTTATGAAAATATATTTTCTTTTTAATTATTATATTAATTATAAAATTCTAAATAAACATTTATATTTCACAAAAATAACAAAACTTAATTTATCAATTTCAAAACATTTATTTACTTATACAATGATGTAATTATATAATATTTTCATTAATGAGATACCTAAATTTTATTTATACTTTCATGGGTGAGGTTACTATTCTATTGGTTGGTTTACTATTCATAAGGGTTATATTACTATCCCAAAGGTCAAGTTATTATTCCATTCGTATAGGTTCCTTAATTTCTAAAAATACCTATTATTTCATTCTTTCTTCATTTATAAAGTCTATTTCATGTTTATATGTGATTTTATACTGTATGAAAATATTTATAAGGAGGGAAAATTTCATTGATTGAATTTTGGGTTGTTACATTCTTCCCCCCATATGAAATTTCACCCTCAAAATTTCATTTTACAAACCAAGGTGAAAACAGGTGGGGTACTTCTCCTTCATCACTTCCTCTGGTTCCCATTTTGCTTACTCATACTTATGGTTCCTCTATATTAATTTGACTATGTGAGCATCCTTGTTACGTAGAACTTTATCTATATAGTCTAAGATCTTCACTGATTTCTCTTCATATGAGAGATCATTTTCCAACTGCACCACCTATGAATTCAGTACATGTGATGGATCTGATATGTACTTCCTCAAGAGGGATATTTAGAATAAATAATGTACTTAAGACATGGTAGGTGGAATTGCAAGTCAACAAGCCACAACTCTGATATGATGAAGAATCTCAAAGGGGCTGATGTACCTGGGACTCAGCTTTCCTTTATTCCCAAATCTCATAGCCCTATTCCATGGTGATATATGAAGGAATACCATGTCTCCAACCTTAAACTCAAGGTCTCATCGATGATTATATTCATATATCTTATATCTAATTTGGGATGCTTTGATGTTCTATTGAATGATTTTCACCTTTTCCACCATTTCTTTAACCATTTCAGGTCCTAGAAGCTTATGTTCACTGAGTTCATCCCAACATGCTGATGTTATGCATATTTTTCCATAAAGGGATTCATATGAAGCCATTTGGATTCTCAAGAAGAAACTATTGTTGTAATAGAACTTGTTAAGAGGAAGATGTTTGTCCCATCATCCTTTGAAGTCCATATAAAATTCTCTCAACATATCTTCCAAACGGTCCATTTAGATTGGCCATAAGTTTGAGGATGATAAGTCATACTAAAGTTTATCTCAGTGTTTAGATCACATTGAAGACTTTTACAAAACTTGGAGGTGAATCTCAAATCTCGATTAGATATAATCAATAGTGGTACTCCATGTAGCCTTACCCCTTATGTGATGTATATCTATACAAGTTGATCTAGTGATAATTCCACTCGAATTGTGATTAAGTGAGCTGTCTTTGTAAGATGATCCATATTAAATCATATAACATTGTTTCTTTTGGATGTATTTTTAAGTCCAGTGAAAAAGTACATTGGTATTTTTTACCACTTTCATGTTGGTATAGTTAATGGTTGCATCATCCCCTTAGAATTTTTCCTTTCATCCTTCACTTTTTGACATACCAGGAACTTTGATATACATTTAGAAATCTTCTTCTTCATATTGTATCTCCAATAGTGCTATCAGAGATCTTGATACATCTTTTTTCTCCCTGGGTTAATATGGAAGGTTGAGATATGTGCATTATTTAGAAGATCTTTCTTTATCTATGGATTGGATGGTACACATAGTCGTGACCCAAATATCACAAATCCTTCCCCATCCATTTTGAACTATGATGATTTACCATTTCTGATAGCTTCCACGTTTTTTTTGAATTTCCTCATAATTTATTTGATAATATTTTATATTATCCATCAGGGATGGTCAAAAAATCATTTGAGAAATTATTGATGATTTTTATTCTTTAAATATTACCATTTCCATTCTTTGAAGGTCTACGAATATTAGATCCTTCTCAATTATTATCGTTGATAAAGATGCAGGATCCGTTCTACTTAGATCATCCACCACCTCATTTGCTTTACCAGGATGGTAGTGGATTGAGAATTCATAATCCTTGATGATATATAACCATATTCTATGGTGCATTTAAACTCATTTTGTGTGAATATATATTTGAGGCTCTTATGATCAGTATATATCTCACAATTCTCCCCATAGAGATAATGATACCATATTTTCAACGCAAAGCTCATAGCTACTAACTCTAGATCATGTGTGTGATAGTTTTTCTCATGAATTTTTAACTTCCTTGAGTCATAGGCTACCAATTTATCATTTTTCATTAGTACACATCCTAATCCCTTATTTGAAGCAACACTTTATACTAAAAAAAGTTTCCCACTTGTCAGTAGTGTGAGCACTGGTGCAGTGATACGCCTCTTTTTGAACACTTTAAAGTAGTATTAACATTTACTACTCCATAAAAACTTTACTCCATTCTAATTTATCTTGATTATTGGGTTTTGAAAATCATGATAAGTTCTTCAAAAATCTTTGGGAATACTTAGCTAGACCAAGGAAACTGCAGATCTCCATTACATATGTTGGCCTAGGACACTAATCAATTTCCCTTTCCTTGGAAGGGTCCATAGATATTCCATTTTTGATGATAACTTGCCCCAATAATGATACTTCCTCTATCCAAAGCTCACATTTACTATAATTTTCATGAAGTTTCTCCTTTCTCAAAGTCTTTAACATAATATTCAAATACTGCTCATGTTTCTCCTTTCTCATGGTGTATATTAGAGTATCATCAATAAGGACTACCAAAAATTTGTCAAGGTAATATATAAATACTCTATTCAATAAATGCATGAAAATTTCTATAGCATTAATGAGTCATAATGGAATCAATATAAACCCATAGTGTACATACCTCATCTGAAATTCAATCTTAGGAATACCTTCCTTTCTCACATTTAATTGGTAATATCCCGACCAAAGGTCCAATTTATAGATATAATTTCCCCCACATAGTTGATCGAACAAGAACTACTGGAAAACAGGCCTATACCCACGGTTTTGCAAAGAACCGTGGGTATAGGGTACCCCTATAGCCACGGTTTTAGAAAACTGTGGGTATAGGGATAATATGGGGACCTATACCCACGGTTTTTGAAAACCGTGGGTATAGGTGAACTATACCCACAGTTTTGTCCAGAACCGTGGGTATAGATTATATTTAAAGACCAATACCCACGGTTTTGAAAAACTGTGGGTATAGGTGTTTTTCTTTGAAGACCTATACCCACGGTTTTGGCCAAACAGTGGGTATAGAGTTTTTTCGGAAGACCTATACCCACGATTTTGAAAAACCGTGGGTATTGTGTTTTTTTTTCAAGACCTATTCCCACGGTTTTTGAAAACCATGGGTATAGCTTTCCTGCCAAAAGGCGGGGGAAAAAAAATCACGCGGGACAATGGAAAAAATTTGGTGGGAAAATGGTTAACATTAATATATATAGGTTTATGCAAATAAAAATAATAAAATTCCCATAGCTGAGTTGGTAAGGAGTCAGTTTTTTTTCGGCATTGGTGCGGGATCGAAACCCTATGCCTTATTTTTTTCTAAAACTGGGATTAATATTAATATATTAATATAAATATAGATATATATTGACATATGTAAGTTGGCTGGTTTGGTTAGCGGCAGAATCTTGCTGTGTTCGACGCGGGTTCGAAACCCGCTAAATGCATTTTTTTCTAATACGATGACAAATTAATATATATTTATAAATATAGATATGTATTAATATAAATGGCGCAGCTGAAGTGGTGAGGTCTGCCGAACTATTTACGGAGGTCGCGGCATGAGATGGATTCAAGACTTGGGTGCTGTAAATAAAATATACCCACAGTTTTGTTAAACCGTGGGTATAGGTTAATACCCCTATACTGACGCCACTCAGCCCCACGGTTCCCAAAACCGTGGGTATAGGCTATACCCACGGTTTTGGGGGCTATACCCACGGTTTTGAACCGTGGGTATAGGTAGTTTTTCCAGTAGTGAAGTCATCTATCCATGGAAGGGGACACTTGTTCTTTATCATGATTTTGTTGGGCTCAAGATAATCAATGAAGAGGTGCATTGATATATCATTATTCTTGACAAATAGGACTTGTGCACCCTACAGTGAAGCACTCGAGTATATAAAACCCTTGTCCATATTCCCTTGTAACCGCTTATTTAGTTCTTACAACTCAATGGTGGCCATTCTATATGGTGTCTTTGATATAAGTAGATATCTAGTAATAAGTTCAATCAAGAACTCAACCTCCTGACCAGGAGGAAGACCAGACAATTCTTTAGGGAATATATTAGTGCAATCTCTCACAATGGGCATGTTTTCAAGTATGATTATCTCTTTTATATCAATTATTTGAGATAGGTACACTTGCTCATAAGGCAATAATATCCACAATTGATATGATGATTCTAAAAGTGATTAATCTTCCTCCTTACACTTGTACAAAATTGGAGTATGCATTGGGATGTGAAGAGTGATCTACCTTTCCATAAAATTGATGTTGGATTTGTATAAATATATACAATACATGCCAAATATAGCATCAAACTTCACCAAATGAAGTAAGACACGATTTAATGGTAGGTTCATTCCAAAAACATCAACCGAGAGGAGTTATATACTTTGGATACAATAATTTCCCCATTTTATATTCTCATAGATAACTCAAACACCATATTTTTAGGTGGTGTTTGAATTGTTATACTCAACTTACAAGATATGAAATAATTCTTAGAACCAGAATCAAATAGTATGTTCTCTATTCTTGAATGAATAACCAGTGTACCTATCTCAATTCCTTGTAGTTTAAATACTACACTATAGTATGAGTATTGATATGAGCCTTCCTTTATTCTTCCACATTAGTGGGATTATTCATATCGCTTTAGTAGTTATTATCCATATACCCCTCTCTTCCACATTTGAAGAAAATTATGGGTTCCCTTTAAGATGTTTCTAAGATGATTCTTCCCATAATTTTCACATGTGGGATGTTGTGTTTTATTTCAATCACGAGATTTATCTATTAATACAATCATATTAAACTCCATTTTTCTATTTTTTTCATCAGTCCCATGAGACCTCCAAGATACTTTGATCTCTATTTAAACCTTAAGGTCATAATGGACAATATCTCCATATCTCTCAAAGTCTAGAATCACTATTTATTTTTAAATAATCAGATTTATTCTACTAAAGAAGAAATCCACCTTGATTTTAGTGTTCATTAAAAATCTAGAGGTGTATTATGAAACCCTTGTGAAGTTTTCTTTGTATGCTCCAATGGACCCATCTTCTATTTGATTCAGTCCAAGGAACTACATTTCCATCTTAAGATGGAGGGTTCGGGGAAAATATTTATTGAAAAATATTTTATTGAAATCTTCCCATTACATAGAATCAATTTCCTCCATGGAATTTGTGTTCTTAATCAATATCCACAACTGATCATCTTCCCCATAAAAACGATAGGCTTCCAACACAACTTTCTCTTCTTCTAAGCACCAAAGGACATATAATATCTTATCAGTGGAGTTAATACATTATTACACAATGATATGATTATATGATCCACTAAATATGGGAGGCCTTTGTCATAATAAGGATTCAAATGAAACTTTCAATTTCCTAGGATAAGAATGGTTCTCCATATGATTCATGTAATTATTCATAACTTGATCCAATTGAGCAAGTACTGTTATGAATTTTTGAGTAGCTGTTCCCATCATTTTTAGCATATCATTAGGGAAATCATCACATTTCCCATCACATTGATTTTTGGCATGGGTTATTCTATTTCTATCCACTAACTAAGAAAATAAAGTATAATTATGGGGCTTGAATACATAGCTAATAATCATATAAAAAGAAAAAATAGAACATAGAGGGATACACTTGTAAATAAAAAGTGTATCATAACTTATGATACCCAAAGTTTCAAACTAGGATATCCATGGTGATAGAATTATCCCTAGAACTCTTACTAAAGTGATATAGTCCTAATATCAAAAAATAACTAGACCATGATCTGATACCAAATAAAGTGACCCTATCCTTTTAGACATATTATTACATGATTTTAACCATAACTAACCATCAAATTACAAGCCAAGGATCATTTAGTATAGTGTCTTTGGATGATTAACAATATAAACTTAAAACATGGAAACAGAATAAAACATATTTATTTTAATCATACATAAATATCCCTTGACTTCCATTGAGCCCCTACATATGCATGGGAAAACCTGGGGAATACATGAACAAATGGGTGAGCTAAAAAACCTATTAAGGGTGTAAATATAGAAATAAATCAAAGTACATGGGTTAGAAGGCATAACATAATGGAATAAAAATGCATGGAACATAAATAAACATAAGGAATAATAACATGTAGAGAATGGGTAAATGTTATCATAGAATCATAGGAATGTGGAAACAATACACAACATGACATAAGCATGAGTTAAGGCTAACTACTAAGACCATTACACCTGGAAGACAAAGCCCCATAATGGAATCAGGTTTACCCCCTGTCCTAACATGACGTCTCACGAGACTAAAAATTACCCAATGAATTGGAGTGATATTTGGGAAAACCCATCATAACATGTTCATTAATATTTCTCCATAAGAATAATCAAACATGAGGTATAAACATAAGTGTTACCCAAGGGCAAAATTGGGTATCATAAACATGTCATAAGGCATAACCAAAGGGAGTATCATAAAAAAGTCCATGAAAGAATAGATTTAAATAATAAATGGGAATTAATATATAAAAATAGTCATATATAATGATAAATTATGTCCAAATAATGTGAAAACATTTAAAAAGAGTGTTTAGTAAACTTTAGAAATGATCCACTTTTGTGTAGTTTAAGGGAAACCATTAAAGAGTCATTAAAATGAAAAGTCATAATTGTTTGTATAAAACTAGAAAAAAAAAGATTTTAATTCATGATAATATTATTGATTTTATAAAAATAATGGTGTCTTAATAAAAATTAATTATGGTACTTGAAAGTGAGTATGAATTCAAGAAGTTCTCTTTAATCAGGCTTGCTTATCTAGAGGAAAAGGGAAGGGAAACTTATAAAATATGTATTTTCCCATAAAAGAAAGAATAAAAGGGATTGGAACATGTGTTTTGAAAATAAAAACATAATTTATGAGGATTAAATAATAATAATTAAGAATTAAATTGGGATAAAGAGAGAGAAATCATAACCCAAAGGGAAAATGGAGGGTCGATGGTAATCCTTTACCTTATATATGAAAGTGTTCTGCACTTGAACTTAATGTTCTGGATAATCAAATAAAATCCATTAATTAATTAATTATGATAATTTTATGAATTTATTTGATTTATTAAAATTTTATTAAGTTCATTTATGGCCTTTTTTATGATTTATAAGATATAATTTGATCGTTTGAGAGCGCTCATTTCTTTGGTTTTCATGATTGGTTCACTTGAATAAATGTATAAAAGATCATATAAAATGGGAATAGATATCCAGAATTAAAGTTATATGTTATTAATTATCATCCATAATATTAAATTTTTATATAATTAATTTGGTTATTTGGGGTGAGGATGAATCATTATATAAGACATTATTGATAATCGTTTATATTATTTTGGCTGTTTTTTGATCATCACAAACTAGTTCTATTTCATTATTCATTATTGTGTATAAAAGTTAGTTTTATAATATAAAATGGGTTATAAAATCCACTTTATTATATTTACTGACCATTATAATGGTTATGTTTCCATTCTTGAAGGAGTTAAAGGAAAATGAAAACTTTTCATCCTTGAAGGTGATAAATCAACGCCTCACGAACAATATTTTCATTTTTAGAATAAAATGAAGAGGAGAAAATAGTTTATGATGGATTTTAAATTAACATAATAAAATTATATTATATACAAGATACTATAGTTATCATGAATTTTTTAAATAGGATGTGATGATATTATAAGAAAAGAAATGAAGGTGAAAAGAAAATAAAGAAAGTACAAGAGGATTTTACCTCTTGAATTCTTCTCCTTGGGAACCTCCTTAGGGAAATTTATTTTGGTCTTTTATTGAGACCAAAACCTATTGGAATTAGGTAAGATAATTGGTAAGATGATTGGGTATAAATTTAGAAAGCTTCAAGTCTTAATAGGTTTGAGTATAAGATGTGGCGAGGGGTGGTCTTTATAGTAGAGGGGTGGGGTGTTTTTTGATTATTTATTCATTTGTTTATTATTTTCACTCAAGAAAAGAAATAGTATGGATTCTTATGACTAAGTACAATAAATATTCCATTTTATTTCTAATTAATTATATTTAAATCATACATACATCAACCATTACTCAATAAGTCTTGTATTTAGCTTATACCATAAATTATTGTATTTCACTATTCACAAAAAAAAAATTCAACTATTTTAGAAAATACCAAAAATTTACCCTAAATTTTTTTCAAAGTGTAAAATTAAAAAATGAACACCATTTTATGAAAGTAATATTTTAAATATGAGAAATTTAATTTTTAATTAAAATCATCATTTATTCAAAAAATATTAATTTTTAAATTATAACTGATTTTATTACACTTTCATAAATTAATCATGGTATCATAAAATTATATTATAATCATAATAAAAAAAAAAATTAAATGAGGAATATATTTTATAAAGATAAATTTTCTTTTAAATTATTATATTAATTATAAAATTCTAAATAAAATTTTTTTTTCACAAAAAATTGAAATCTTATTTTATCATTTTCAAAAAATTTATTATCTTATACTATGATATATTTATATCAAATTTTTGTTTATAAGATACCTAAATTTTATTTATACTTTCATTGGTGGGGTTACTATTCTATTTTATGGTTTACTATTCATAAGGGTCATATTACTATTTCAAAATTCAAGTTATTATTCCATTGATATAGGTTTTTTAATTTTCTGAAATACCTCTTATTTCATTCATTATTCATTTATAAAGTTTGTTTTGTTTATTTTATGTGATTTTATACTATATGAAATAATTATAAAAGGAAAAATTTCATTGATAGAATTATGGTTTATTATACTAAATTCTGAATGAAGGAAATGCTTAATTATTGGACAACACGATCTCAAGAATCATGATACCTGTACTGTCAAGAACTTTTAAAAAATGGTTTAAAACTACTGGGTGTGAACTTATTTGGTTTGGGAAAATGATTTCATGATAGATTATTTATTCACATAATGATACTACCAATTCATCAAGATGATATCTATAACTGGGAACCACCCATGTCTTGAATTTCCAAAGAATTATTTATATATTGAATAATTGATTTAATTTATAAACAATTTTCCTTATAATCAAATATCCATATTGAGTAGAGAATAGAGATTTATCAATATTTTAGTAGATAAAAAAATAAATTTTAATGTAGAACCAATTATTTATAAATGATATATGTCTTAAATAATAAAAATATCAATGATAAATACTATATATTTTTAGGGGGAATTTAATGTCCAATGATCATAGGAAAGTGAAAATTTCATATGAAAGTTATTGGATACAAAAATGAATCAAGGATGTAACACCCCAAGAATTCATAATGTGTTATTTCTTCAAAATAATTCAATAACTTGTACTACACGCAACACCGAGTTCAATCACACCTTGACTTACAAAAAAAGGCCATTAAAAGAGGTCATGAATAGTATTAACTAAATTTTAAACTTTATATAATCTTTATAATTTTAGAATCCACATTATGAGTTTCTTAGTCATAATGCAAGAACAGATTCATTTTCAGTATTGCACTTTTATCAACATTTAATAGTGAAACCTTTTTAAATACAATATTTTAAACTTTTTGACTAAATGGGGACATCAAAAAAATTTAAAATGAAACATCCCAAGCTTCCACGGTACGCTTTCCTTTGAATAAAACAGTAGCGTGTGTTGTACGCAACTTCGTGTTTTAACACGTGCCACAACCGATCAAACTTGCCGTTATGAATAGTAATACCTAATTTTTGAAATTATATATATTTTATTTTTAAAAATGGACTTCATTTTTGGATTCGGAATATCAAATTTAGCCTAAGGTGAAATTTTGGTACTTTTCGGATAACTTTAATATTTTGATGAATAGTGAAAATTACTAAATTTTAATTAAAAACAACTTTTTTAATCAAAATAATTAATAGTGATAAATTATTAATTTGAGTGGTTTTAAAGTATATTTAGAATATATTTTTACCACTTAATATAATGTTGGTCATTGGACATAATTTTACAATTAAACCGAACATAAACAAGTGTCAATCTTTTGATAGTTATTATCTCTTAAAAACACGCTTTTTGTTTTGACAGCGGGAATTAATTTTAAATTAATTTCTGCCACTTCTGTGTTTTGAATTTAGAAAAATGGATTCCATATTTGGAATCAGGATGTTCAAATTGTGTAAATAGGTAACTTTTATTTTTAGACATTTTGAATAATTACTGCGGTAAATATTTTATTTACCATGGTTAAGGGTAAATCCGGTAAATAAGGGTTAAAAAAATAATATTATAATAATACTAAATTACCCTAAAAACGTGTCTTAACCCTATTGGTTGATAGATGGTCGACCATGGGCATCTTTGTGTCAATTTTGGGACCCCATGGATCCACTTGTAAGTGATAATGACACATTATATTAATAAAGTTAAAATAAAAATAAAAATGGCATAAGCTTACATCTTTTTGAAGAACAATTTTTACATAGGGTTATACATGTTGGATTTTCGATTATAAATATTCATTAGAAAGATAAAAAGATTTCCTACATAATGATATTTTATTTATAATTTTTAGACATTAAATAATTTATTTTATTTATGACACAATGATGATGCAGTAATTACTAAAATAGTGAACAATTAAAATAATTGATCTTATAAATACCCAAATAATTATAATATGAAACTTTTAATGAATTAAACTAATTTTCTATGATAATATGATATATTAGGATTGATTTAATTGACTTTGTTCGAAGTAATCAATCTGTTAGGAGTTTCACAAAAATCAACTATTGAATAGTGTCAAAATTGACATAAAAGAGTTCTTAAAACAAATATTATATTATTAATTGATATTAAATTCCTAAAAATCTAAGGTTCGGCCAAGAGACTTATATTAGGATAGGTTCCTCATTAATGGACCACTTGGGGGTCGCTTGGATGTATATAGTAAGTTTATTAACCATATTATATAAAAATACAAAGAGACATTGTAAAAGTGAAACTAATTAACTTAGAGTTAATACTTAAAGATAAGGTTAATATAAGTACCCAAAGCTGTCTAAATTCTATTGGATGAGTTGTTTTCGACCTATCCCCACCTCATCCTTTTAATAGTCAACTTTGGAGCCTTTGGAAACCGAATATGAATTTATTATAAATTAATATTTCTAGCTTTTCCAAAGGTGCCCCTCACCCCTCTTATAAAAGGGCACTCCTCCTTCTCATTTCATCACACCTTCAAAGCCTTTTGGTTCGGCCAAACTCTGCCCAAATACTCTCCCAACATCCCTCACTACAACCTATAGGCCTTAGTTTGATCAGAAAGCCAACCTAAGGAGCCCTTTTGATCAAATCAAAAGGAAGAACCCGAAGAAGAGGTAATGATTTCACCACCCTTTTCTAAGTTCATTTCTTCTTCCACTTCTTCTTCCTTTGTTCTTACCATTCTGAAATAATAACTCCAGTATCTCACATATACTGTGATGTTATTATAAATATGGTACAATCATATTCAGTATTCTATCCACCCTTTGAATAACATGTCACCATACGTGCGTACGTACGGCTTACCGTCTCCACGTCGTGGTGTAATTGTTATTCAATATAATATTATTTGGATGGGTATAATAATGATGTGTAACTCATGTAAATAATAAATATAACATGTTAATGATTCTTTATATATGATATACCATCCATTTATATATTATTTTAATATCAAAAGAATGATATTGTCGCTCGTGCGTACGTACGGACTACCGTCTCCACGAACGCGATGAGATTCATTCTCCATCGTATCCATTCAAGTATAATTATCATTTGATGATTTAAAAATGATGTTTAAGGACTGTATATCATTCTGGATATGAATAAGATACAACAACCATGGCTTATGTAACAAAACATATAAAAGAAAATGAGTAAGTTAACTCCCGAAACGACGATAATTCTAAGATATTATTAACAAATCAATGTTAAAAGATCATATATGATATAATATTAATATATATGATTCTTGTATAATTTAATAACAACTATTTCACCATTATACATGAGGTTAACCTACCCCAACCAAGGAAAAGTACAAGGTAAGGGTTATTTCACAATATCTTCTTTATCCGAGGTTGTTTATACGTAATAATCTACTGGGATCTCCTTATCATCCACATCCATGTTTCTTCAAAATGTATTTCAAAACATTTTTACTATTTACAAGAATATGGGATAAGGTCATTTATACCCTTGTTTGACTTTTTATAAGAGGTTTATAAAGGAATCTTTCCGTCGTTTTCAAAACAAGGTCCTTTTTAACCTTTTCGACGGAATTGAGGTAAGAATGTTTTTTTTAACTTATACGGCGGGTGCGGTTATTTTCCACCGTTATAAAGTCGTTGAAGCTTTCCATACAAGCTTATAAGAATATTTTCAAAGAAAATGTTTTATTTTATATGCATCTTAAATGATTTCAAAATAAAAGGAGATACTTCTTTAAAAAGAATTTTGATTTCATCTATGTCAACATCCTTTGATGGATTTTAAGATTATTTGAAGTTGATTTATTATGATACAAAACTTCTATATTGTATTGAAGGTTTTGTGATATGTTTGACTGTGGATGTTCTATTTTATACCATTCATAGTTTATGGTGAAACTATTGACATTTCGTATGCTAGTTTTAATCCGAATGTTTATGTTATATTTCAAACTTTTCTTCAGATGAATGTGCTAAACAAGTATGTTCCGGGTTGGGGACCGGTAAAATTAAGCCCTCCAGGTTGGGGACTGGTTAAAGTAAGCCCTCCAGGTTAGGGACTGGTAAAAGTATGCCCTCCGGGTTGGTGTCCGGTTATTAGAGGCACTCCGGGTTGGTGTCCGGTTATTAGAGGCACTCCGGGTTGGTGTCCGGTTATTAGAGGCACTCCGGGTTGGTGTCCGGTTATTAGAGGCACTCCGGGTTGGGTTCCGGTTAGAAGTAACCCCTAGGTCTTGGGATGAGGCCTAGACAAAGAAATTAACGTTTAGCATTATGCATTCCAACATTATGAAAGTGGTTATTTATTTTTGCATGTGATTATTCGATTAGTAGAATATCCATGTGAACAAGTAAATGGCATTATGTCATTTTATTTATACTATGTTGAAGTTCAATTTTAAAAGGCTTTTGTTTTAGTAATTCCTTGCCTTAAATGTTTATGCTTATTTTTAATGTTTTGCTTTATTGTTATCCTTACTGGGCATTTGAGCTCACCCCTTTTCTATGTTTTATTTTTCCCAGGATGTGAAGAAGTAAGTTATGAATGACATGCAGGGATAGTATGGGGGGATATGAGTGTGAATTATGAAGACTTTGTTGTTGTAGTAGTTTTTCACTTTAAAATGTAATGTAAAACTTTATGAATATATCTAGTGTTTCCAAGGCTACTAAACCAATCGGTCTTTCGAGATTTGATCTTCTTGTGATCATGCCAATGTTACGAAGTAATGCACCGACTCTGGGTAGCTGGGGTCGGGGCGTTACAGTTGGTATCAGAGGAAGTTTAGTACAAACCTTGGAAACTAGATTTAGATAAACTCTGATTAGAGCACGTAGACCTAAGATGAACTTTGAGGATTAGTATAGAAGAACTTCCTAGAATTTTGGTATTGTAGAGATTTTGTGAGTTTTCCGAGCAATACATCCCTGTCTGGATACGAGCAGGTAGAGGCGGCTCTGGCACAGATGTACCTAGGGGTAAAACCCGAAAACACCGCTTTGAGCTAGACTCGAACGGGAACTGGTGCACGACAACGGGCCTTGCTGCACTCTTGGTTACGACACTCCCGGGGGATATGCTTAGGATAACTCTCATTATCTTTACAAATCATTATGAAGGGTTTATGAGTATATACTTCCTCAAAGAAAACATTTTTATGATTATGGATTATATCCATAAATAGTTCAATTTATGTTAAGTGTTTTATAAGTATGGGATTATGTATTTTGATTCATAAACTGATCTAGTGTATGCCATTGTTTCGAAATGGCGCCCAGTAGAAGGAATGAGAACTCTAACAATGCACATGATCCAAAGAGAAGGAAGGATCATATCTTTCATGGTCTTAAGCTAGAATTTATAAGAGAAATAGTCTCCCATGTATTATCATCATATGAAGAAATAATATCATGTGTTGATAAGATAAGTAAAGAGTTTACTGAGTCTTATGGCTTTGAAGGGAAGCAAGAGAAGAAAAGGATGGAAGAGAGAAAAATGGATAAAGGGAAGAGGGAAAAGAAGAATTTTCCCATATGTGGTAACTGTGGGAAGAAACACCCTGGAACTTGCCTGAATGGAATGGGAGTTTGTTATAAGTGTGGAGGAAAAGGGCACAAAGTACATGACTGCAAGGGTGATAAAATGGTTTCAAATGTACAATGCTTCATTTGCAAGGAGTTTGGACACTACGCGAACCTATTCCCCAGTCATCAGACTATGCCTCAAATGATGCTATTGGATAATAATCAAGTTATGATACTACCACAGATGAAGAGGAATGATTAGAGTTCTTATGTTGATTATGTCAATTGAGTGTTGTATCAACAATGTACTTGTTATAATAATTATGGAGTATATAAGGATTGTACTGTAGTACTATTTCATTAAGGACTTGAGATTGTGTGGAACAAAGAAAAGTGACTCAATAGCAGGATAAATTTTTGGAAAATATATGGTTGAGAGAATGATAAACCATAATATAGTTCTGATACCGAGTTAGTGATTTTGGAATAATACATGATTGTTTTGGATAAATTATATTGGATATTCCTGACTACCTTGGAACTGATTAATGATCTGTATATTCCATTATTGTTGGGGTTTAAAACATTTTTGGATTGATGAGGTATATCCAGCATTCTATATGGAATAAGGGAGCATGAATGTAATCAATAAGGAATATGGTAATTCAGGATGTTTCAGTGTATTAAAAGAATACATGATGAAGGTATTCATATGCTATTACGTGGTAAAAAGGATCTACATTATTTTTAACTTCCTTATAAATGTTGGACTGTGAGTTTGGTCAGAAATATTTTGGATAAATTCTAGTTTGAGATTAATTTTGGATGGCCATAAAAGGACAACCCGGAGGTCGGGCGGCAACCCGTCGCGTCCGGCAAGGCCGTGAGACTTGAACCCGCAACCGAAGGGCGACAAGGGTGTATCACCTACCACTGGCCCACGAGATGTCCTGGATTAAATAATGCAGTTTTTATTAAAAGATCTTGTAGATGAATTATAAATTCGTTTATTTTGTAACCCTATACGAATAGTGTAAATAGATTTTTTTTTACATTCTATTATCTTTTAGAGTGAAAGATGAGTTTGTGGTAGAAATTTATTAATGGATAAAACTCTAATTATAAAGTATGTATACCTCCTTATGATCTTAGCCAATCTAATAAATAAATTCCACAACGTTAAGAAAAGGAACTTAGAACAAAAATGTTGTCCTAGATGGTACCTTAAATAATCACTAATTTATGGCTTTGGGATTGTTGGCCCATTCATAGCCATGTTCTCTACCACTCTCCATAAGATAATTGATGGTTAGATTTCTCCTCCATATCCATATTTACCTACATGGAACCCTAGTATGTGTTATTTTCGGTAATCTTCATACTTTCCACTCTTTATTTTAAACAGAGGCCTCATTAATTCATTTTTCCGATGTGGGTTTTCCCACAAATATATTTTCTATTTTCAACCTTTTATTTTCTAAGAACAATTTCAAATTGCGAGGACGCAATTTATTGAAGGAGGGGAGAATGTAACACCCCAAGAATTCATAATGTGTTATTTCTTCAAAATAATTCAATAACTTGTACTACACGCAACACCGAGTTCAATCACACCTTGACTTACAAAAAAAGGCCATTAAAAGAGGTCATGAATAGTATTAACTATATTTTAAACTTTATATAATCCTTATAATTTTAGAATCCACATTATGAGTTTCTTAGTCATAATGCAAGAACAGATTCATTTTCAGTATTGCACTTTTATCAACATTTAATAGTGAAACCTTTTTAAATACAATATTTTAAACTTTTTGACTAAATGGGGACATCAAAAAAATTTAAAATGAAACATCCCAAGCTTCCACGGTACGCTTTCCTTTGAATAAAACAGTAGCGTGTGTTGTACGCAACTTCGTGTTTTAACACGTGCCACAACCGATCAAACTTGCCGTTATGAATAGTAATACCTAATTTTTGAAATTATATATATTTTATTTTTAAAAATGGACTTCATTTTTGGATTCGGAATATCAAATTTAGCCTAAGGTGAAATTTTGGTACTTTTCGGATAACTTTAATATTTTGATGAATAGTGAAAATTACTAAATTTTAATTAAAAACAACTTTTTTAATCAAAATAATTAATAGTGATAAATTATTAATTTGAGTGGTTTTAAAGTATATTTAGAATATATTTTTACCACTTAATATAATGTTGGTCATTGGACATAATTTTACAATTAAACCGAACATAAACAAGTGTCAATCTTTTGATAGTTATTATCTCTTAAAAACACGCTTTTTGTTTTGACAGCGGGAATTAATTTTAAATTAATTTCTGCCACTTCTGTGTTTTGAATTTAGAAAAATGGATTCCATATTTGGAATCAGGATGTTCAAATTGTGTAAATAGGTAACTTTTATTTTTAGACATTTTGAATAATTACTGCGGTAAATATTTTATTTACCATGGTTAAGGGTAAATCCGGTAAATAAGGGTTAAAAAAATAATATTATAATAATACTAAATTACCCTAAAAACGTGTCTTAACCCTATTGGTTGATAGATGGTCGACCATGGGCATCTTTGTGTCAATTTTGGGACCCCATGGATCCACTTGTAAGTGATAATGACACATTATATTAATAAAGTTAAAATAAAAATAAAAATGGCATAAGCTTACATCTTTTTGAAGAACAATTTTTACATAGGGTTATACATGTTGGATTTTCGATTATAAATATTCATTAGAAAGATAAAAAGATTTCCTACATAATGATATTTTATTTATAATTTTTAGACATTAAATAATTTATTTTATTTATGACACAATGATGATGCAGTAATTACTAAAATAGTGAACAATTAAAATAATTGATCTTATAAATACCCAAATAATTATAATATGAAACTTTTAATGAATTAAACTAATTTTCTATGATAATATGATATATTAGGATTGATTTAATTGACTTTGTTCGAAGTAATCAATCTGTTAGGAGTTTCACAAAAATCAACTATTGAATAGTGTCAAAATTGACATAAAAGAGTTCTTAAAACAAATATTATATTATTAATTGATATTAAATTCCTAAAAATCTAAGGTTCGGCCAAGAGACTTATATTAGGATAGGTTCCTCATTAATGGACCACTTGGGGGTCGCTTGGATGTATATAGTAAGTTTATTAACCATATTATATAAAAATACAAAGAGACATTGTAAAAGTGAAACTAATTAACTTAGAGTTAATACTTAAAGATAAGGTTAATATAAGTACCCAAAGCTGTCTAAATTCTATTGGATGAGTTGTTTTCGACCTATCCCCACCTCATCCTTTGAATATTCAACTTTGGAGCCTTTGGAAACCGAATATGAATTTATTATAAATTAATATTTCTAGCTTTTCCAAAGGTGCCCCTCACCCCTCTTATAAAAGGGCACTCCTCCTTCTCATTTCATCACACCTTCAAAGCCTTTTGGTTCGGCCAAACTCTGCCCAAATACTCTCCCAACATCCCTCACTACAACCTATAGGCCTTAGTTTGATCAGAAAGCCAACCTAAGGAGCCCTTTTGATCAAATCAAAAGGAAGAACCCGAAGAAGAGGTAATGATTTCACCACCCTTTTCTAAGTTCATTTCTTCTTCCACTTCTTCTTCCTTTGTTCTTACCATTCTGAAATAATAACTCCAGTATCTCACATATACTGTGATGTTATTATAAATATGGTACAATCATATTCAGTATTCTATCCACCCTTTGAATAACATGTCACCATACGTGCGTACGTACGGCTTACCGTCTCCACGTCGTGGTGTAATTGTTATTCAATATAATATTATTTGGATGGGTATAATAATGATGTGTAACTCATGTAAATAATAAATATAACATGTTAATGATTCTTTATATATGATATACCATCCATTTAAATATTATTTTAATATCAAAAGAATGATATTGTCGCTCGTGCGTACGTACGGACTACCGTCTCCACGAACGCGATGAGATTCATTCTCCATCGTATCCATTCAAGTATAATTATCATTTGATGATTTAAAAATGATGTTTAAGGACTGTATATCATTCTGGATATGAATAAGATACAACAACCATGGCTTATGTAACAAAACATATAAAAGAAAATGAGTAAGTTAACTCCCGAAACGACGATAATTCTAAGATATTATTAACAAATCAATGTTAAAAGATCATATATGATATCATATTAATATATATGATTCTTGTATAATTTAATAACAACTATTTCACCATTTTACAGGAGGTTAACCTACCCCAACCAAGGAAAAGTACAAGGTAAGGGTTATTTCACAATCTCTTCTTTATCCGAGGTTGTTTATACGTAATAATCTACTGGGATCTCCTTATCATCCACATCCATGTTTCTTCAAAATGTATTTCAAAACATTTTTACTATTTACAAGAATATGGGTTAAGGTCATTTATACCCTTGTTTGACTTTTTATAAGAGGTTTATAAAGGAATCTTTCCGTCGTTTTCAAAACAAGGTCCTTTTTAACCTTTTCGACGGAATTGAGGTAAGAATGTTTTTTTTAACTTATACGGCGGGTGCGGTTATTTTCCACCGTTATAAAGTCGTTGAAGCTTTCCATACAAGCTTATAAGAATATTTTCAAAGAAAATGTTTTATTTTATATGCATCTTAAATGATTTCAAAATAAAAGGAGATACTTCTTTAAAAAGAATTTTGATTTCATCTATGTCAACATCCTTTGATGGATTTTAAGATTATTTGAAGTTGATTTATTATGATACAAAACTTCTATATTGTATTGAAGGTTTTGTGATATGTTTGACTGTGGATGTGCTATTTTATACCATTCATAGTTTATGGTGAAACTATTGACATTTCGTATGCTAGTTTTAATCCGAATGTTTATGTTATATTTCAAACTTTTCTTCAGATGAATGTGCTAAACAAGTATGTTCCGGGTTGGGGACCGGTAAAATTAAGCCCTCCAGGTTGGGGACTGGTTAAAGTAAGCCCTCCAGGTTAGGGACTGGTAAAAGTATGCCCTCCGGGTTGGTGTCCGGTTATTAGAGGCACTCCGGGTTGGTGTCCGGTTATTAGAGGCACTCCGGGTTGGTGTCCGGTTATTAGAGGCACTCCGGGTTGGTGTCCGGTTATTAGAGGCACTCCGGGTTGGGTTCCGGTTAGAAGTAACCCCTAGGTCTTGGGATGAGGCCTAGACAAAGAAATTAACGTTTAGCATTATGCATTCCAACATTATGAAAGTGGTTATTTATTTTTGCATGTGATTATTCGATTAGTAGAATATCCATGTGAACAAGTAAATGGAATTATTTCATTTTATTTATACTATGTTGAAGTTCAATTTTAAAAGGCTTTTGTTTTAGTAATTCATTGCCTTAAATGTTTATGCTTATTTTTAATGTTTCGCTTTATTGTTATCCTTACTGGGCATTTGAGCTCACCCCTTTTCTATGTTTTATTTTTCCCAGGATGTGAAGAAGTAAGTTATGAATGACATGCAGGGATAGTATGGGGGGATATGAGTGTGAATTATGAAGACTTTGTTGTTGTAGTAGTTTTTCACTTTAAAATGTAATGTAAAACTTTATGAATATATCTAGTGTTTCCAAGGCTACTAAACCAATCGGTCTTTCGAGATTTGATCTTCTTGTGATCATGCCAATGTTACGAAGTAATGCACCGACTCTGGGTAGCTGGGGTCGGGGCGTTACAAAGGAAGTGAAAGTAAATACTTCAATTAGTAAAAATGATCATAAACTATCCAGAGGATTAATAATTATGGTAATAATACAACATATTCCCTTTGTATTAATAATAAAGTATTGTTTTCATTGAGGAATAGAAATACCATAAAAGATCTTTAAAAAAATTCTTGAAGAAAACATCCTTTTCATTTTAAAAATAAATTTTTAAAAATAAAATTCCACAAAACAATTTTAAAATAATTTTCTTTGAAAATAAACTTTGAAACCTATAAAAAAATCTATAAATTATTTGAGTGTTCATGAAGGCTAGATATTTAATTCATAGCAAACACATTAAAACAAGGATTCCTTTCACTTTTTTGGTGGAATCCAAATAGGTGTTGTTTTGAAAAGACTTAAATATTCCTTTGAAAAAATTTTTTAAAAAGAAAAAATGGGTAAAAATGTATTTATTAATTCATTTGAAAAAGTTTAAAAACATTTTTGAAAACATTTTTAGAAAACATGGGTTTGGAGGAAAATAAGTTTCCGTCTGAAGAGAGAAATGAAGTCGGATTTTATTAGAAACATTTTCTCAATAATTTTACGTATCAAAGAGTGTGAAAATGGTAATGTTACTTGAAAATATAATGAATAACCAGGGTATAATAAAATTATATGTGTCTATTTAACAATTATCAAATAATTTACTTCAACTTAAATTCAATAATAAACAATCTTAGTGCGAATGAGACTGTGAAATAAACCCTTACAATGATCATAATGTTAAAGTTATAATTAGTAAATGAATTGATTATGTGTATCAAATTTAAATCCATAAAAAATAGTTGTAAATAAAATATATGATAATTAAAATTCACTACATACATAATCTTAGAATATCAAATATGATGAAGTATTATTATAACTCAATGAAAATAAATTGAGTTATGAAATTGATTACCACTTGGTAATTCTCAATAAAAATCCCCATAGATGAAATAATTGAAATTAAATGTTAAAATACCATTAATGTTGAATTTTTCATGATAATACAAGTTAAAGTGGTAGTATATATACCATATAAAAGAAATTGGTGCATAACATACAAATGTGCCTCATTGATAAGAAATTGTGACAGAATCCCTTACCTCACACTTAATTTTGTTTTAACATTATTTAAAATCATGTATAGTGGTTTTAAAAAAGTTATTAACTTATATCATAACCATATTAATATTTAAAATATCATATATGACCCTTTTATAACATTTTATCAACCATTAGTTAATAATATTTCATTATTCCCATTGTTTTAGGTGTTAATTGCCCTGTTTTCTCATTCATGATATTCTATGAAAGTTTCAATTCTTATACATATTATATATTTATATCATATCCAGAATAACAATCATGAAATAATTATAATATTTATATATCAATTATATTTTTAAGAACAATTATTAAATATTTTTTTATAAATAATGTATGTTACGATCATGAGGATGATAGGTCGTACGTATGCATGAGTAAAGTTTCAAATTTTCAATGATATTTATGTAAAGTAGGTAATTAATATTTTATATTTATATAATAATAATAATATCATAACTAAAATATTATTTATCTAAATATTCTTATATATATATATATCATCCATGTATTGTGGTGATGAAAATAGAGTCACATCGCTTCATGAAGGCAGTTGGCCGCACGTACATGAACGATGTTATTATCTTTAAGTGTAAGAATGAAAATGATATATTATATTTTTGGAATGATAAATATTTTATTAATATTATAATTATGTCATGTATACAACATATATTCATTATTTTTACCATCCATGTAAAGTGTTAGTGAAAGAAGAATCACATCACTTTGTAAGGCGGTAGTCCACTATACACATAAACAGAATTATCATATCCTCTAAGGATTGGAAAGTAAAAATATATATACGAAACAATGAATAAAAAGGTATAATTATGTTATAAATATCATATATATAATTTATATCCATCATCATACCCAAATTTGAAAGGTGATAATGAAAAAATAAATTATATCAGTTCATGAGGTGGTAGTCCACCGTACACTTTAATGATGATTTTGTAAACCAATTGATAGAAGTGGGGATGGTTATACGTAATGAAATTAACATAAAAATATCATAATATATAATATAATTTTTTTATTATATAATATTGGTTTAATAATAATTTAATGGCTTTTAGAAAGAAATAAAATAAAAATGCTTGTTGAAGAACATTACCTCTTCTTTTGGTAACCACCATAGGTTTGCACCAAATCCTCCCTAGGTAGGATTTATACCCTAAGTAAGGATTATAGAATGGTACATGGGAATTTTTTAGTTTATTTGGTTAGGTATCAGATTAAACAATGAGGTTTTATTGTGTTAATAAGAGAGGAGAGGGGGTGGTCTTTTATAAATGAGGTGAGAGACACACTTGTAATTTTTTGAAAAGATTCAATCATAACCACATTTTTATAATAAAAAATATTCCAAAATAAAAAATTATCAAAACTATAAGATATAAGGCTGAAATATTTCCATACAATGGGTGTTGGAAAAGTTTTTAGGTCATTTTCAAACTATATCTTCTTAGTTTAACCTAGGATAAATCCATTCTTACCTTAAACGTGATAATTAATTTTTCTATTTTCACTATTAATTTTGGTAAAAAAATAATTTTTAATTATTATAAATTATAAATTATGATGATTAAGAATATGGAATATATTTTTAAAAATTCAATTCACATAATTGAAAAAATTTATTTTAAAATTAATCCCGCAAACACGACAATAAAGCGAGGTTATAAAGAGAAAATGTACAAAAGTTTATAAAGATTTTATATCAAACTCAATATGAAAATGAAACCAATGAACAAAATTGGATTAATTTATATATAATTGAACTAATTTTACATTAAAATCAATAAAATATATGATTTAAATTTAAAAATAATTTAAACTAAAAGGCAGTTTTCAATTAAAATTCAGTATTTTTCATTATTCATCGAAAAATGAAACCTTTTAGAAAAAGCCAAAAAATTCACCCTAGTAAAATTTTGATATTATGATTTAAAAAATGAATTTAATTTTATCAAATAAATTTTATAAAATTGGTAAAAATTAATTTTAAATTATGTGCACAAATCATGACTAGACCATCTTTTAGAAAAAATAAACTTTTTAGAAAACATTTATTTTTCTTCAAAATGATTATTTTTTTATTTATAATATATATACAACCATAAGTTTAATAATTTAGTTATTAATATTAATACTATAAAAATTAACATCTATTTTATAATGGTATACTATATTATGCTTCATTTCGACTTGGTGTTGCGTGTCATACATTCTATAAAAAACAATGTTCTTCTTTTAAAATATTAGGGTGTTATATAAAAAACTAGTTCAAGATTTTTTACATTCACAATTTTTTGAAAAAATGGTTAATATTATCCTTTAATTAATTCAAGTTCCTACATTTATTATTATTAAATATACCATGTCAGGATCAACCACACTTTGAATCTTTTAACTCACCACTCAAGATATAAATTTAAGTATATTTATACTCATATCATGAGAACACGATACTTGACCATAGGCTTGTAAAAGAATTAATTTATCCACTTTGAAATGAAAAAAGGCACATAAAATCACAAGGTATTTCAATAAAGGTTCATATGACTCTGAGGATTATGGTTGTTAGGGATTTATTTTAAAAATTAAGACTTAAAGGACAAGATTATCTATTAAAGTATAAAGCTTGATATAGAAATTAAAATGAAATTCTCAAATTCAAAATGTGGAAACTCTCACTTATTAAACTCAAAGTATGGTCATGAATAATGAAAGCATAATGATTGATTTATAAAACCTATTCATTTTTTTTCTACTTTTATACTTTTTCTTCAAACTATTTTTTTTAAATTTTTTGAAAGTCATGATTGTAATGAACCTAAAATATACCACCTAACCACATATGATGAAAATAATTAGTCTAATAATGGTGATTTTTGATTCTTCCAATCACAACTCATTCCTATATTTGTTTCTTTTTTCTCACGAATGAAAAAAAAAACAAAGTATAATAAATGAATAAACAACCTTTCTCAATAACCAAATTATTAAACCCACACTTTTTACTTACAATATAGTGTTTCCCTTTCATCATGACTCCCATAAACCCCAGACTCTAACTTTAAAACATCATGAAAATATTAAGAGTATGGTAGGAATGGATAAAAATGGATTGAAATACATATCATCCCTAAAAAGGTAATTCATGGTCTCTATGGGATAAATAATGATTAATGTGTAGGGTGTTCTCAAGGTTAAATAGATTTATCAATAAAAACAACTCAATCATTTTAAATGTTTTTTTTCATATTCATTATCTTTGAAAATTTCAAATTAATGTTCTTGAAGGTTTCATGTCCCAAGATCACTCAAGAAATATATTCAAGATAAAATAAGAGTTACTTGGTCTAAAAATCCTCTTGAGAATAGAATATATTATTTTGGACAATCACTAATGGAATAAATAATAATAACAAATAAATTTAGATGAACTTCAGGAATTCAAAGCATAAAAATGATATGGAAATTTCATTTATATGAATCAACTAATTCCCTCAAGTCATGAGTCCTCATTTTAATATCCATGATTGACTATAATTATTCAATTATCCATCTTACTTATTCAATATTATTATCATTAAAATAAAAAACATGAAATCATAGGGTTTCTAAGAAACTCATGTATTATATATAAGTTAATTAAAGAAATAATTCAAAGCATGGGAATGGAAATTCTAGTTTAAAGCTCAAAATAAGTACTTAGTAAAATAATGGGAGTTTTAACATAAATAATTTAAGAATTAACTCCTTATTCTTATGTAATTTCATTCCTCTTACTCTACTATTTGGGGGTTTCCTCATGCCATCATGAATCAATAAAAGATAATAAATCATTAAAACTTAAGGCCATTCCATTTAAGCTAAAAAATATTAGGGGGATTGGGATGCATTATGGATTAATCCTAAGAATAAAATTAAAATATAAATTCATAGAAATAAAATATAAATATAAGACTTAGTTTGGCCCCCAAGTGGTCCCTCGTTTTTTACTACCTCCAGAAGGGCTTTACCGGATGTTATCCAAAATATGATGGTGGGTGGATCTTTTTGTATTTGAACCACCACATGTGGTTTTTTACAGTTTCCACTTCTTCTTTATTGTTGAGGAAAGGTCCATGGATAGAGTATACCAAATCAATCCCCTTAAAAATTAGGTATAACTTTCTTGGAGGGGTAGGATAAAGTATGGATCATCCTCCTCCTTGGTTGCTACTTGTTCAACCTCCTCCTTGTCCAGTTCTTGCTCAATATGGGTTGCATGGATTGAATGATCAAAGGGGAGTTTGGAAATTATTTTAAATTGTAATGAATTAAAAAATTTGGAATAGAAATTATAATTCTTTGTTTAAATATGATTATCCTCCATCTTATTCTCCTTGGGCTAAACCACTTGTATTTCCTCAAGGTCTTCCTTTAATTCATGTTAAATTAGTGATGAAAGTTCCATGTGTTTCTCAGTATGTGCATGTGTTGTTTCTTCATCTTACTTTAAGGAAAAACATGGATTGGACTAATCTGAAATTTCAAAATAGTGGGAGATAATTCTCAATTAATATTGAATAAAATCAAATGATATAGAGTTTGAGACAAAATAAACTCCTTGAGTTGGTTCAACTTGAATCAATTCTTCAGTGGTGAGTGCCTCTTGAAGTTTGATATTTTTGGATAGAAGTAGGTATTCGATATCCTATATATTTTCTTCAAATTCCACCAATTTGGTGTCTTCAACCTCTTCCATTTATAGAGATATATTAAATGGTGATGGAACTTATAATTTTTAAGGAATGTGAAGATCATGTTGTACCTCATACTCATTCCAAAAGTTGTCCAATGGTCCTCGAGTTAGGAATAAACTTCCTAAATCTATTTAGTTAAATTCAGAAAGAATAATGTGTATCAACCCACCCTATATGCCACTTTAAATAGTTCTCTGGGTTGGAGTACCACTGGACCCTAGGAGTGCCTCCCTATATGCTAAAGGTAGCTGACTAGTTGTGAGGGTATAAAGAGGTGATAGTGGGGAGACAATACCCTTAGGTGGTGATAATAATAATAATGATATATATATATATACAATAACATAAGAAAGACCATACTCAACAAAAGTAATAATAATAAATAGCATAATCATAAATAGAAAATAGTAGAAGCATTTAATAAATAAGCCAATCCTACCATTGGCAGAATGAAACACCATTTTCAGCTAAGCATGCATATCAAAGCAGGTCACATATAATATTAGGTAAAATATTGGGTTGCACAAGGCTAATCATGAGTATATACATATAATAAGAATGTTGATATTAAAATAATACAAAAAATAAGAATCTATATGATGGAATAAACACCATGGTCCCTTTCAATACATCCCATGCTATGCAGTACAACATGATCACTAAGGTACAACTCTAGAATTCATTCCCTTACCTGTTTTCAAAATAATAATGTCAATTTGAGTCTCAAAGGGCCTATTTAGGGTGTGAGAATAAATCTTAGTAGGCAAATACCAATTTCTAATTGTCTTAAATTGTTTATAAAAAAGGTGTATCTAAATATAAATAAATAAAACACGCACATTATATAAATACCCTTATTAACTTGTGCTCAATAAACATAATGAATAAATCAGCTACTTCATCCATCACTGATATTTCACATGCCCCCAATTATACATATGGAATAAATCACATGTCTGAATATGTATAATCATAGTGGTGAGGATCCTTAACATAAATCCCAAGGAATCCTCTGATGAAGATGTATCCCAGGTGAACCCTTAGGCCCCACCTCTAAATTACCACACAACACCTTATTCCATCAAGTATATCACTGAGGACCAAAAAGACATGCTCAATAAGTATCTGGTCCCTTAGACGTCAGCTCAGAAAATCACTATCTTCTTGAATCCTGATGTACTTGGCACAACTATTTCTATCCTAAAAATAATAAAAACCATTGGATCAATAATCGATGCCTTGTGGAATGGTGATATCTATCCTCCGAAATAATCCTAGCCCAATGGACTCAATATACAACAAGAATTATCCCCCTAACTGATGATATCAACATCATCAACCGATGGTCCATCACTATTCACATTCCTTTCTATGAAAAACACCTCCAATTTCACTAAGGGTCAACACCATCCTAGTCTACTTCTAATAGAGGCCTCTACCCACTTAAGTGGTCAATACCACATCATAATATGAGTCCTATCTACGCGGACATGACTCCAACAACACGTTGACCAATCAAGATGAGTAGAAATCACCCAAACATTTACCTAATACACATCATCCCGACACCTCATGCTACTAAGACCATGTCACTAATCCCGATGTTCAACACCATATCAAATAACCTAGACCATACCCATAAATTTATGACCTCATCACCTGAATCCGATGACCATGTCCCCCAACCTATGATTGACATCACTCATAGAATTCAGGCATCACCTAACCCGAAAAACTACATTGCCTCAATCTAAGTGGTCAGTCCCACCTCAATCCTTGGGAGAATCCTATAAAATTCCCTTATAACTATGTAATGTATATAAAACAAAATATACCATTTAATTGAATTAAATAAACCCACCTGACCTAACCTTCCAAAGCATTATGAAGAATCTAACCTGATTTAAACCTTTATAGTTAGGGAGAAGCATGACCATAAAAATCACATGTGATCAATTTAATAATTAAAGGAAAAGAATTAAATTACTAGGGTCTCTCTTAGAAAACCCAATGGTGTACTCAAGAACACACTCCTTGAAACACTAAAAAATCAAAGAGAAATCTAGAAACCATCAACCTCATACTGGTAGATGTTTTATCATCTGATATCTTACTCTAAATCGAGTTTAATTGGAAGAAATAGGTTTTTTAGACAAACATCATGAAAATAGGGTAAAATAACTTGCATGGATTTAGTATCCCATATGTATTGATAAACTAATTAAAGTGGATAGTAGATTGAAGGTCTTACCAATGCATTTTCAATGAGGCTGATGAATCTCAGATCGAATCTTAGATGATGGAGATCCATGAAGATCACTAGAGGGTGAAAGATGGTCTCTTTATGGTGTGTGTGTGAGTGGAGAATAAAAATAGGAGGATAAAAAAATATTGTTGGTAAAAATGGCCATTTTTCCCTTTTAAAGAGGCCATATAGTTACTGCATAGTTTGTAAAACTATACGCAAATTGTGTGGTGGCCACTTCCTGAACACCATACTCGCATAAACAAGATGCAAGGTTTCCCAAACCCTACATAGGTTGTGCATGATCCCTCTATAAAAAATTGTATATATCATTAATTGATGTGAACCCCCTCATGAATTAGTTTTCAAACCATGCCTAGTGAAGATGGAGGGACACACGGTTTCTCCTGGGAGGCTATACGATTTGTCTAAACCATGAGCCTCAATCTGTACCTTCCCAAAACTAGGTTTATGGCCTCCAATGCACCCAAATCCTAATTTAAACCCCAAGTCACTTTTCGAGCATTAAAAACTATCCAAAAACAAGGTCTTGGGTAAAGGGAACTCTTATAAATGGGTTTAGATAATCAATAATAGAGTTTCCCCTCTCACTAAACATGAAAAAATTTCATACAGGTTGAGGATTTTAACCTGCTATAAAAGCTTGAGACATTTCAATCTACCCACCTTAACATAGCTCATCCCAAAGATATTAATCATTATCTAGACATGGTACCAAGCATACCCATCTATTTTGAATTATCCAAGTGTACCTATATCATCAAGTCACAGTTCAATTTCCCTAAAGGTGATCTCCACCTTAGGAGTTACCTACTTGGTCATTTCTCGACCCAAAACTAAAATAAACCGATGTCCCACTGACCATCCCAGAACTCAAAAGTCCTCATGGGATGGATTTTCACTCCTTAAACTCATTAGGTACTCAAATAATACCAATTACACATCTGAAGCTAATCATTTACCACATATCATCAAATTCCCACCTCATTCTCACATCACCAACGAAACCTATGATGTCCCCCATCTCAAAAAATTCTCAAAAATATCCCACATCATATATAAATACACACACACACACAGAGATTGTCCTGATGATTATTCATATCATACAATCCAAACATCCATCGATTTACATAAAAAATCCTAGTTCCATGCACATTATATATATATATATATATATATATCATACATCCGAGCTAATTCCAATCCACTAACTAGATCCTGTTTAGTTTAAAATTACATCCCATGCACCTCATGCACCCAAAAACAAGAATGCCTACAAAAAAGGGGCCATACCAAAATAAAAAGGAAACCCAATCATGACCATGGAATACCTATAAATGTAGTTGGATCCCCGGATTTCTCTTCACCTGGAAGATCCACTAAGTTCACCTAGATTGAAGCCCGACCACCTGAGGCCTGGCCTTTTTATAGAGCTTCACCAGATACCAGCCATTGACCCTATTGCTGGGTTCCACTATAAGGCCCCAACCTTAAACATTACTTAATATTGAATTAAATGAATAATTCACATTGATAATCTTTTCAGGTTTAGAGTTTTAGAGAATTAGATCATAACTATTACGTCTCAAAAGATTACACATTATACACTTCTACAATGTTTCCCTTTTTTTACAAGACATGAACTCTTAAAAAAAGAGTCATGTCTAGTTCCATGTTTAAGATATCATGACTTTTCTTTGATCCCATCCTTGACCCTATTCCATATTATGTCCTATAAAAACATTTCAAAAAAACTTGGGGTGAGCATAAAAAGCTCAGTAAGGGATACACAAAGAAATAAAACTGTTAGTTTTTCAAAACATCAAGTAAACCATGAATACTTTATCAAAGTAACACTTTTCACCTTTAAGAAGTAGTAAATACTCTTCACTAAATAAAATATCATTACTTACCCTTTTGTAACCAAAATATTACCATAAAACCCATATAAAGAACACATAACTTATAAAGGTAACTTGAGACATAAACATACTTAAATGGAATAACCATACGGTCGACTTCCACACATATCACTATATGGAATAGCCATACGACCAACATCCATACTCAATGAATTGGAGGTTATAACGTAAACACCCGTCCTGGTATTCACGACACCACCCATCATATGGTTTATCACGTAACAACCCGTCAAATGTTCAAGTACCATTATAAAATCATAAGACATAAAACAAAAATAATGGAAAGAAAACATTTCCACATTTCAATCACAATATATCACTTAAATATATTGACATAACAAATCCATTATAAAAACCATTTTCAATACCAAAATACATAAAAGAGTATATGGTATTTATTTCATTTTAAAAAACATTACGGCTTGTTGAGGAAGCCAAAGACCAAATAATACTCGCGGCAACAGAAAAGGTCATTGTCATCGCGTACGTTAAAAGAAACATTACTTTTTGTCATTTAGTAAAACGATTCATATAAAAATATTCACTTTTAATGAAATGAAAATTCAAAGGTGTTTTATACAGCTTATAATAGAAAGTTGTCTATAAAACAAAATATTCCTCAACGAAAGGAGATTGAGACGAAGTCCCTTACCTCGTGTCTGACTTGACTCGATCACTCTTTAATCTCCTGAATAATAAACTAGTGTTAATTTCTACTTGCTTAAGAACATTTTTTAAGCTTACTATTCCTTTTATATCACTTATTTCCATGTTATAAACATTATGTAATCATTTAAGTTAATAATTTTCGTTTTGTCGATATCTGGTTCTTAAGTCAAAAATGGACTTCTCAAAATTACATGTTGTTTATGTGGTCAAAGGTTCATTATATACATAATGATATTCATGATTTGGATATCATATATATCATATATATCCAGCATATACATGTATTTATAATAGTATATAACATTTAGAGGTAAGAAATGAAATACACCGTTCATGGAGACAGTAAGACGTACGTACGCATGAACGCTACTTTCATTTCTATTTCATATTTAATGGAGTGAAATCATAATGATATAAAGGTATATTATAATTCAAGTATAATATCATATATAATATCATTAACTTCATCCTTTATACATCCCACATATTTCATTAACGAATCAAATCACTTTGAGGGGGCGATAGTCCACACTTCCTAAAATGAAGATATCGCGTTTACCCATAATGGAAACCATAAAGGTATGCCATAAATTAAAAATACAGAAGCATAAGGAATACATAAAAATAATATATATCATATATAAATATATTTACATCTTAATGGCCACCATGAAATGTGTTAAAATAATATTGAACAATCATCGTTTCGTGAGGCATAAATTCTCCAACCACAGAAACAGTATGTTCTTTAACCATTAGACGAAGGTGTGTGTAAGTGTAGCTCAAATTATTCTCATAAAAACATCCTAGTATATTTAATATACTGTATTTGTTACACAAAAAAGGAATAAAAATAGTTTAGGGTGTTGGAGAATCAAAATAAAACAAAAGAACACAAGTGAAGATATTACCTTTAAATCGAGTAACTCCTCTTGGATTGAACCAAAAGGGTTTCTTGAAGAGCTTTATGCCTAAGGTAAGGCTTCTAGGATGAATAGAGGGATGTGTAGAGATAAAATGAGCATATATTGTCCGAACCAAAGGCTTGAGAGGTGTGGGTAAGGAGGTAGAGGTGGGGGCCTTTTATAAGAGGAGAGGAGGGGCACTCTTGGAAAGTTATAAAATGTTACTTTATTATATAATTAGTTTCAGATTTTAAAGGTTAAAAAATTATATATTTCAAGGATAAGGTGATAAGAGTTCTAAATACACACATCTAATAGGTTTTTGACAAGTGTAGGTCTTATATTTTACATTATATTTTTATTTTATTTAAATCGTTAAATAATGAGGTAATCGCTGCATCATCATGGTGTCATAAATAATTTAATTTATTTAATGTATAAAAATTATAAAAAAATATCATGATGTAGGAAATATTTTTATCTTTATAAATAATATTTATAGTAAAAAATATGACTTGTATAACCCCATGTAAAAATTGTGTTAGTAAAACAATACATGTTTGTGACATTTTTATTTTAACTTTAAATAAAAAGTTATTAATGTCATTTTCTTACCCAAGTGGATCCATGGGGTTCCCAAGTTGACCCTTGGATTGTATTGGTCTTCCATGACATATCCAATAAGGGTAGTACATGTTTCAAGGTCATTTTATATTATTAAAACATTATTTTTACCTTAAATTACACTAATTACCTCTAATCGCGATTAATAAAACTTAAAAGTTACTATTCACCAAAAAAATTATTTTAATCCCATTGAACCACATTTTACATCCTAATGAAAACCATTTATGTTTGATTTTTTGAAATTCAATTCAAAAAAGTGGTAAAGTTTCATTTAAACAAAAAATCATTTTTTAAACTACCACTTAGTGGTTTCACTATTCATCAAAAATTGAAGTTTTTCAGAAAAAAACCAAAAATTCACCCTAAGCTATATTTGATATTCCGAATTAAAAAATTATGTATATTTTAAAAAATTCAAAACATATAATCTGCATCAATTAATTTAATAATTAATTCATGCTGTCAAAACAAATAGCATGTTTTTATGAAACAATATATATCAAAAGACTGACACTAGTTTAAGTCCAATTTCAAAGTGAAATTAATTCCAATGACCACCATTGGATTAAATGATAAAAATATATTCTAATTGAACCTTAAAAACAATTCAAAAGATAATCTAATAATATAAATAAATTAGATTAAAAAGAGGTTTTGAATTAAAATACAACATTTTTCTATATTCATTAAAAAATGAACTTTATCGGAAAAATACCAAAAATTTACACAAAGTAAATTTTGCTATCCCGATTCTAAAGAAGAATTTTATTTGTTCCAATAGAATGTATAATAGTGACCAAAAATATATTTAAAGAGGTTTCTCCATCAAAAGGCGATAAGTCAACCTTTTAGTGAATATTAGAGTATCTATGCCTAAAATTGAATTCATTTATTATTTTAAGCCTTTATCTTTTATTGGATAAATGTAAAAACATTTAACAAACATATATAATCATATTTTAGTTATTTATATTCATTCCCGCCAATATAACGGCTACGTGTTAACTACCATTTAAAATAATATTATTATATTACTAGTGTACAACGTAAGATTTCAAAGAAACTCGTTGTTGCGTATCAGGTATGCTATCGAACATAGCAACCCCTTTAAAGTAAAATTAATATTTAATTCGAAAATATTAATAAATATGAAAATGTATTATTCTTTATTTACGTGGGATGTTACATCCTTCCCCCTTTTGGGGATTGCGTCCTCGCAATTTTATTCACTTATCAAAATAAGTGGGGGTATTTATCCCTCATAGCATTTTCAGATTCTCACGTTGCCTCTTCAACCATATGGTTTTTCCACAAAACCTTTACCGGGTGAATTACCATATTCCACAACACTTTCTCTCTTCGGTCAAGAATCTGGACTGGTTATTCTTCATAAGAGAGATTCTATTCCAACTGAACTACCTATAGGCTCAAAACATGAGATGGATCTGGCATATACTTTCTCAACATCGAAACATGAAAAACATTGTGTACCTGGGACAAACTTGGAGGTAAAGCCACTCGGTAAGCAACTGATCCAAATCTGTCCAGAATTTTATATGGTCCAATAAACCTTGGACTCAAATTTCCTTTCTTACCAAATCGCATCACACTTTTCCATTGGGAAACTTTGAGAAAAACATGATCACCTACCTCGAAAGATAATTCCTTCCTCTAGTTATCCACATAACTTTTCTGCCTGCTCTTAGCTGTTCTCATGTGTTTCTGAATCAATTGAACTTTTTCTGCCATCTCTTCTACCAATTCTGGTCCCATCAGATTCCTTTCACCCACTTCATCCCAAAAAGTTGGAGTTCGACACCGCTTCCCATATAATGCCTCAAATGGATCCATCTGTATACTGGAATGAAAACTGTTATTATATGAAAATTCAACCAAAGAAAGATGTTGGTCCCAACTTCCCTGATAATCCACCGAGCAAGCATTTAGCATATCCTCCAAGGTTTGAATTGTTCATTCTGACTGCCCATCTGATTGAGGATGAAAAGATGTACTAAAATTTAATTCAGCACCCAATGACTTCTGAAGGCCTTTCCAAAAGTTAAAATTGAACCTGGGATCACGATCAGATACAATGGAGAGAGGAACTCCATGAAACCTGACTATCTATTTAACATACAATCGAGCAAGCTGATCTAGAGACAAATTATCTCGAATAGGAAGGAAATAAGCAGATTTAGTCAATCGATCAACTATAACCCATATTGCATTATTACCTCGAGATGTCTTTGGTAATCCCACAATGAAGTTCATGGATATATTTTACCATTTCCACTCTGGCACTGGTAATGACTGCAGCATCCCTTTAGGTAACTGTTTCTCTTCTTTAACCTACTGACAAGTCAAACACTTCATAGTAAAATCGGCAATATCTCTTTTCATTCCATCCCACCAGTAATACTCCCGCAGATCTCTGTACATCTTAGTACTTCCAGGATGAACTGAAAACGGGGAACTATGAGCCTCACATAACAACTCATTATTCAACTGTGAATCACAAGGCACACATAATCTCTTCCCAAACTTCAAAAAACAATAATTATCAATGTTAAATTTAGGAAACTTACCCTTCTGAACTAGCTCTACCTTTTTCTGCAACCCACTGTCTTTCTTCTGCACTTGCTTAATTCTGTCTGATAGAGATGATATCACTAACACCTGAAACAAAACAGAAGAACTTTCTACACCAAAAAATTCTATTCCAAAGTTAATCAAATCAAAAACCAAAGGATCTCGTTTCAAACGTAGCATGGTTAATGAAGCATTACTTTTTCAACTCAAAGCATCATCCACTTTATTTGCTTTTCCCGGATGGTAATGAATTGTACAATCATAATCCTTGATTAATTCCATCCATATCCTCTGTCTCATGTTCAATTCTTTCTTAGTGAATATATAATTTAAACTTTTGTGATCAGTATATATTTCACACTTTACTACATACAAATGATGCCTCCAAATTTTTAGATCAAAAACAACATCAGCTAATTCCAAATCATGTGTAGGGTAATTTAACTCATGAGTTATCAACTGACATGAAGGATAAGAAATTACCTGATCATTATGCATAAGGACACAACTAAGTCCCTTCAACGAAGCATCAGTGTAAATAAAAAACTCACCATTCCTGGAAGGAAGTGACAAAATTGGAGCATTCACCAATCTTCTTTTCAACTCCTGAAAACAATCATCACATTCTTTTGTCCAGATAAACTTAACACCCTTCTGAGTTAGCTTAGTCATTGGACTAGATAACCATGAAACATTTTCAACAAACCTTTGGTAGTAACCTTCCAAACTAAGAAAACTACGAATCTCGGTTACATTTGTAGGTCTTGGCCATTCTTCAACATCTTTTTCTTTAGTAGGATCAACAGTTATGCCATTTTTTTGAAACAATGTGACCAAGGAAAGAAATTTGTTGTAACCAAAACTCACACTTGATGAATTTTCCATCCAATTTCTTTTCTTTTAAGGTTTACAAGATAACCCTTAAATGAATTTTAATGTTCCTCTTTACTTTTTGAATAAAACAAAATATCATCAATAAACACAACAACAAACTTATCACCTGAGTCAACTGAGCCATCACTACAACAAACTGTTCAGTTCTGATTTTGACTATCTCAGGATACTGATTTGGAAGGTCATTTCCCTCTGTATGCCTTTCCAGAAAATCTGTTCTATTTACTCTACGAAAAACCATTATTAACACAGAAATATCTTAGGCAAAGCAACATGGTAATCTATAAATGCTATATCATTACTTTATGGATGTTAATTTAACAAATTTTCTAACTCCTAAAGTTGTCTAAACTGACCTTTGATACCAACTATAAGGCCCCATCCTTAAAAATTACTTAATATTGAATTAAATGAATAATTCACATTAAGGATCTTTTCAGGTTTAGAGTTTTAGATAATTAGATCATAACTATTACATCTCAAAATATTACACATTAGACACTTCTACAAAGTTTCCCCTTTTTTTTACAAGACATGAACTCTTAAAAAAAAGAGTCATGTATAGTTCCATGTTTAAGACATCATGAATTTTTCTTGATCCCATCCTTGACCCTATTCCACATTATGTCCTGTGAAAAACATTTCAAAAAAACTTGGGGTGAGCATAAAAAGCTCAGTAAGGGATACACAAAGAAAGAAAACTGTTAGTTTTTCAAAACATCATGTAAACCATGAATACTTTATCAAAGTAACACTTTTCACCTTTAAGAAGTAGTAAATACTCTTCATTGAATAAAAGATCATTACCTACCCTTTTTAACCAAAATATTACCATAAAACCCATATAAAGAACACATAACTTATAAAGTTAACTTGGGACATAAACATACTTAAATGGAATAACCATAGGGTCGACTTCCACATATATCACTAAATGGAATAGCCATATGGCCGACATCCATACCCAATGCATTGGAGGTTATAACGTAAACACCCATCCTGGTATTCACGACACCACTCGTCATATGGTTTATCACGTAACCACCCGTCAAATGTCCAAGTACCATTATAAAATCATAAGACATAAAACAAAAATAATTGAAAGAAAACATTTCCACATTTCAATCACAATATATCACTTAAATATATTGGCATAACAAATCCATTATAAAAACAATTTTCAATACCAAAATACATAAAAGAGTATATGGTATTTATTTCATTTTAAAAAACATTACGGCTTGTTGAGGAATTCAAAGACCAAATAATACCCGCGGCAGCGGAAAAGGTCGTTGTCACCGCGTATGTTAAAAGAAACATTCCTTTTTTGTCGTTTAGTAAAACGATTCATAGAAAACGATTCCCTTTGAATGAAATGAAAAGTAAAAGGTGTTTTATACATCTTATAAGATAAAGTTGTGTATAAAACAAAATATGCCTCAATGAAAGGAGATTGAGACGAAGTCCCTTACCTCGTGTCCGACTTGACTTGATCGCTCTTTAATCTCCTGAATAATAAACTAGTGTTAATTTATACTTGATTAATAACCTTTTTCAAGATTAATATTCCTTTTATATCACTTATTTCTATGTTATAAACATTATGTAATCATTTAAGTTAATAATGTTCGTTTTGTTGATATCTGGTTCTTAAGTCAAAAATGGACTTCTCACAATTACATGTTTTTCATGTGGTTAAAGGTTCATTATATCCAGAATTATATTCATGATTTGGATATCATATATATCATATATATCCAGAATATACATGTATTTGTAATAGTATATAACATTTAGAGGTAAGAAATGAAATGCACTGTTCATGGAGACGGTAAGCCGTACGTACGCATGAACGCTACTTTCATTTATATTTCATATTTAATGGAGTGAAATCATAATGATATAAAGGTATATTATAATTACATTATAAGATCATATATAATATCATTAACTCCATCCTTTATACATCCCACATATGGCATTAACGAATCAAATCACTTTGAGGGGGCGGTAGTCCACACTTCCTAAAATGAAGATATCACGTTTACCCATAATGGAAACCATAAAGGTATGCCATAAATTAAAAATACATAAGCATAATGAAAACATAAACATAATATATATCATATATAAATAGAGTGACATCTTAATTTCCACCATGAAAGGTGTTAAAAGAAGATTGAACAATCATCGTTTCGTGAGGCAGAAATTTGCCAACCACAGAAACAGTATATTCTTTAACCATTAGACGAAGGTGTGTGTAAGTGTAGCTCGAATAATTCTCATAAAAACATCATAGTATATTGAATATACTAGTGTTGTTATAAAATAAATGAATAAAAAGAGTTTAGGGGGTTGGAGAAGCAAAATAAAACAAAAGAACACAAGTGAAGACATTACCTTTAAATCGGGTAACTCCTCGTGGTTTGAACCAAAAGGGGTTCTTGAAGAGCTTTCTGCCTAAGGTAAGGCTTCTAGGATGAAGATAGGTATGTGGAGAGATAAAATGAGCAGATCTTGGCCTATCCAAAGTCTTGAGAGTTGTGGGTAAGGAGGTAGAGGTGGTGGCCTTTTATAAGAGGAGAGGAGGGGCACTCTTGGAAAGTTATAAAATGTTACTTTATTATATAATGAGTTTCGGATTTTAAAGGTCCCAAAATTATATATTTCTAGGATAAGGTGATAAGAGTTCTAAATCCACACATATAATAGGTTTTTTACAAGTGTAGGTCTTATATTTTATATTATCTTTTCATTTTATTTAAATCTTTAAATAATGAGGTAATCGCTGCATCATCATGGTGTCATAAATAATTTAATTTATTTAATGTATAAAAATTATAAAAAAAATATCATGATTTAGGAAATATTTTTATATTTATAACGAATATTTATAGTCAAAAATATGACTTTTATAACCCCATGTAAAAAGTGTTTTAATAAAACAATACATGTTTGTGACATTTTTATTTTAACTTTAAATAGAAAGTTATTAATGTCATTTTCTCACCCAAGTGGATCCATGGGGTCCCCTAGTTGACCCTTGGATTTTCTTGGTCTTCCATGACACATCCAATAAGGGTAGGACATGTTTCAAGGTCATTTCATATTATTAAAACATTATTTTTACCTTAAATTACACTAATTACCTCTAATCGCGATTAATAAAACTTAAATATTACTATTCACCAAAAAAATTATTTTAATCCCATTGAACCACATTTTACATCCTAATGACAACCATGTATGTCGGATTTTTTGAAATTCAATTAAAAAAAGTTGTAAAGTTTCATTTAAACAAAAAATCAGTTTTTTAACTACCACTTAGTGGTTTCACTATTCATCAAAAATTGAAGTTTTTCAGAAAAATACCAAACATTCACCCTAATCTATATTTGATATTCTGAATTAAAAAATGATGTATATTTTACAAAATTCAAAATATATAAGTTGCGTTAATTAATTTAATAATTAATTCCAGTTGTCAAAACAAATAGCGTGTTTTTATGAAACAATATATATCAAAATATTGACACTAGTTTAAGTCCAATTTCAAAGTGAAATTAATTCCAATGACCACCATTGGATTAAATGGTAAAACTATATTCTAATTGCACCTTAAAAACAATTCAAAAGATAATTTAATCATATAAATAAATTAGATTAAAAAGAGGGTTTGAATTAAAATACAACATTTTTCACTATTCATTAAAAATGAACTTTATCGGAAAAATACCAAAAATTTACACAAAGTAAATTTTGATGTCCCAATTATAAAGAAGAATTTTATTTAGTCCAATAGAATGTATAAGAGTGACCAAAACTATATTTAAAGAGGGTTCTCCATCAAAAGGCGATAAGTCGACCTTTTAGTGAATATTAGAGTATCTATGCCTAAAATTGAATTCATTTCTTATTTTAAGAGTTTATATTTTATTGGATAAATGTAAAAACATTTAACAAACATATATAATCATATTTTAGTTATTTCTATTCATTCCCGCCAATACAACGACTACGTGTTAACTACCATTTAAAATAATATTATTATATTACTAGTGTGCAATGTAAGATTTCAAAGAAACTCGTTGTTGCATATCGGGTACGCTATCAAACATAGAAACTCCTTTAAAGTAAAATTAATATTTAATTCGCAAATATTAATAAATATGAAAATGCATTATTCTTTATATACCTGGGATGTTACATCCACTATCTCTATCATGACCTCCACGTGTAGCTGAATCCTAACTACTAGCTTCTAGTATCACTCATGGCCCGAACTCATACACATGAGTTCACCCTAGTCCCTAACTCCCAACTATCTGAGGATTCTTCTTATAGAACCTATCAAGATTCCCAACTTTTCCACATGATTGGAACTCCTTTGGTTCTTGATCACACTACATCCACACATGCCCTGGATTCCTACACTAGAAGAACACCGTCGAAGACCCAATCCTCGGTGGTTTACTCAAATTTATATCCTGAATTCCCCATTGAAATTTATCTCGACCTGACTATATGCTATCTAAAGTATTGCTGCTAACATCACCTGACACCATCACCCAACTTGAGTATGATCGGTCCGTCAAATTTTCAATGGCTATCAATGCTTGATTGACAGCCTTTGAGAATATGGATAATATGAATATATTTACCTTCACCCTAATGGTGTGCCATAAACCATCCTCAAAATGCCTCACTATCAAGGTGTCATCTTCCACAATAATATGTTTGAAACAAGACAAGTCTATGAAATTAGTTTTATAGTCTATGATGGGAATGTCTCCCTACTATAGGATCATGAACTCTCGATATCTCTACGACCGGAGCATATCTGGAAATAAGTGATCGAAGAACTTGACCTTGAAGTTCTTCCAAGATAGTACCTCAAGCTTCAAATCTTGTAACTATACATCCCACTAGAAATTAGTTGGTCCTTTGAGAATGTAGGTATCTAGTTTCACCTTCCGAACTGGGGATGTCTCAAGCTAGTTGAAGATGTTATAGACTGAATCAATCCAGTTCTTAGCTTATTGTATTCCACCCTCACCCTAGAATAACAATGGGTGCTTGGATTGTAACTCCCAATTCAAGTACACCATATGAGGTTCTTCTCCCTAATCTTACCTGTCAATCCCCTGGATGACACGTACCAAGCTCGCCCTGAGCCGCTCATCAAGCCATGGACCACAAGCTACCATTTCCTATGATTGAACAGCCTATACTTGAGCCCATACCTATGGTTGTACATGTGAATTATGCTAATTTCGACCCTCCCAGGCCTCATCCCAACCCTTAGGGACCTCAACCTATGGAATCTCACCCGACACCATATCACCGCCCTATTGACACTCCACTGGAAGTCGTCTAGGTGGAATACTGATGAATACAAATATCATAGTCAAATAACCATTACAATATATATATATATAAATATCACAGACATGGAAAGATGTAATAGGAAGCAAATATCACCACCCTTACAGTTCTCTATCACACTCTGTTATAAGACATCCTCCCTTAAGTCCCCTTACATACCCATATCAGGGTTAGGTATCACATGTAACCTAGCCTCATGCCCCCTACCTACCCACATCAGAGTCAGGAATCAAGTATCATCTAATCTCATGGCCCCTTGCCTTCCCATAAGAGGGTCTAGTGTCACATACGATCCAAGTTAGATGAGTAGAATTCCATAAAAGAGGCTATATAAGAAAACATTATTTAGTTTATTTATTTAAATTTTAAACAACTCAACCCATGTCATAATACCTTCATACTTCTATTATAGAGAGATATATATACACACATATATATCACATATATAATTACACAAAGATTTCATTGGAACCACATGACTAGGATGGATGAGTATAATTCCACCAAAGAGAGGCTAAGCAGGAAAAAATTATTTAGATTCCTTTGTTGAAACTTTAAATAATCCAACCCATATTAGCACAATCCAGTATCCAAATTAAAATAACAAGAAATTTATGACAGTAACACACACACACACACACATATCAATCATCCTATGTTCCTATCAAGAAAACATAAAAAATCATCTATTTCCATACTAGGACAATGGTCCATATCTCCTCCCTTACCATACCAGGCCAAATGCCACATTTCATAATAGATAATAATCACACTCAAGTGAACCAATTGAGGTAGAAATCGAAATAAATTTAAAAGAGGAAAGTAGAATATCAATTTACCACCCATGTAAACTTGGTATTTCTCTAATGCATGGAGATGCATGCACCCAAACACGATCTCTAAAACCAGTTCTGACTACATCATAGTCTCTGATCTACCATAACCAAAATAGTAAGAAAAAATGAAAATAAAATAATTTTATACCATTAGTATCCATCCAAACATGACTACCAATCTAAGAGAAGAAAACTCCTCTGATACCATTTGTAGTTCCCCAACCTAGATGCCACTTTAAATAGTGCTCTAGGTCGGAGTACCACTCGACCTAAGGCACACCTCCCCATATCGCATAGGCTACCGACTAGCTGTAAGAGTATAAATAAGTGATATTAGAGAGACTATACCATTAGGTGATAATAATAATAATAATAATAATAATAATAATAATAATAATAATAATGGTCTATTTATATAAAACAGTTGAAGAAATACCATACTCAGTGGAAGAAATAACAAGAAATAGAGAAAGTATAAAAAGATAGAAGTAACAATGAATAAATAATATAGTCATACCATTTTCAAAATAAAACACAATTTGTAGGTAAGTATGCATATAAAAATAGGTCATATGAAATAGTAGGTAAACTACTAGGCTTCCCATGGCCAACCAGTGGTAAATACATATAATAAGAATGATGATACAAAAGAAGACTCAAAATAAGAATCTAATTAATTCAAGAACCACCATGGTCCCTTTCCATCAATTCCATTCTAAGAAGTGAAATAGGACCACTAAGGTCCAACTCCAAAGATCTTCCCCTTACTTGATAAAAAAAGCATAAAGTCTAAACACACCCCGAAGGGCCCATGTAGGGTGTGAGAATAAATCCCAGCATCCTACCACCAATGTGTGCCTATATTACATATGTAATAATGCAGGTGTATCTAAATATAAATAAAATTAACATGCACATTATATAAATACCCCGCTTACCTTGCGCTCAATATCCACAAGGAATAATTAACCTACTTTGGCCATCGCTGGTATACCACGTGGCCCTAATTATATATAGGGCATATAGAATGTGTCTGCATATATATAGTTGTAGTGGATAAGGTACTTAGCATAAACACCAAGGCATCCTATGATGAAGATGAATCCTAGGTAAACCTCAGGTTTCAACTATAAATTACCACCCAACACCTCATTCCATCAAGCATATCACCAACTTCCAAAAAGTCACACTAAACAATTATGTTGTCCCCCAAACATTAGCTTAGAAAATCCCCGTCAGCTTGAATCCCTGTGTCTAAGTCATGATGATGTCTTACCTCCAAATAATAAACACCATCAACTCAATATATGACACCCTAAGGAATGATGATATATGTACTCCCAAATAAACAAAGCCTAATGGCCTCAATATACAGAAAGCCTTATCCCCCAACTGATGATCTCAACATCATTAACCAATATCCCATCACCATCCATGTGTATTTCTATGTAAATCACCTCCAACATCAGTAATAATCAACACAATCCTAAGCTACATCTAATGGAGTCCTCTACCCACATGAGTGGTCCACACCACCTCATCATTTAAGACCTATACATGTTTAGATGACTCCAATGATGCATCGTCCAATCACAATGAGTAGTAATCACCCAAACATGTACCTAAGAAATATTATCCTGACACCTCATGACCCTGTCACCATGTAACTCATCTCAATGAAAAAACTATCTCAACACAACTAGGCCATTCACATAACTTGAAGACCTCATTGCCTCAATCCGATGACCATGTCACCCAACTTGTGATAAACATCACTCATAGAATTTGGGCCTCACCCAACCCGATGAACTAAGTTGCCTCAATTCAGGTGGTCAACACCACCTCAATCTTTAGTACAATTCCATCACATTACCTCAAAACCACACAATTCATATCAAACATCATATAAAATTTAATTAAAATAATTTAACCCACACAACCTAACTTTTCCAAGTGGTTTGAATCCTCTAACTCAGATTAATCATTTATAGTCAAGGAGATTCATGAAAATAGACATATCATGAGATCAATTTAATAATTAAAGGACAATAATTAAATTACTAGGGTCTCACTCATACAAAACAACATTTATCTTAGGAATTAACCACCCAAGAAACCAAAAAACCAAAGAGAAATCTAGGCACCACCTACCTCATACTAGTAGGTGTACACTCATTTGATATCGGCCGCTAACTCGATCCAGATCTGAATAAATCAGTGTTTTAGAATAAAACCTTGAAAATAAAGTAAAAAATATTTCATATATTTAGTGATCCATATGGTGAGATAAATGAATAAAAGAGGATAGATGAATGAAGGTATTACCAATGCGGTTCTAACGAGACCAATGAATCTTGGATCAGAGATTAGATGAAGGAGATCCCTCAAAATATCTAAATAGGTAAAGGGAGGGTCACCATCTACTATGTGTGAGAGTGGATAAGTAAAATATGAGGAGAAAACATAAATAGAGGGAGGGGAAAATGGTCATTTTTCACTTTTAAAGTGGTCGCACGGTTTGGAAAACCGTGCACAAATCGTGTGGTGCCCACTGCCTAAACATCCCACTTGCACAACCAAGGAACACAATTTCCCAACCCATGCACATGTCGTGTGTGATCCTTTTATAAAAAATTATAGAACTCCTACATGACTGTGTTCCCTCTCCTATATGGGTTTTAAAACCATTCTCAGTAAAGATGGAAGGCTGCATGATTTCTCTTGATAGGAAATATAGTTTTTTAAACCATGCTCCTTAATCTATTCATTCTCAAAACTGGATTTATGGGCTCTGATGCACTCAAAACCCACTCAAAACTCTAAGGAACTTTATAACAATTAAAACCCATTTAAAAATGAGGCCTTAGGTAAAAATGATCTTTTGGAATAGGGTTATGATAATCAAGAAGAAAGTTTTCCTGCTCACTAAATGTGAGAATATTTCAAATGGGTTAAGGACTTTGACCCACTCTAAAAACCAGAGATGTTACAATATCCCCACATTAACATAGTACACCCCCGACCTATCAAGCCTCATCCAAATATGGAACTAGATATACTCATCACTTTTGAATTATCTTGGCCTACCCTGGTTATCAAGTCACATGTCAAATTCCCCCAAAGCACTTCCCACCTTAAGAGTTACCTACCCAGTCAATTCCTAACCCATAACACAAATAAACTAATGGTCCATAGACCCATCCCCAGAATCAAAAATCCTCCCATGATGCATCATCACTCATTCACCCTATTAACTTCTCAAATAAAACCTATTCCACATCTGACACCAATCATGTCATGCATATCATCTGATTCCCACTTTGTGATCATGTCTCATATGACACCTATGAGGTCTCAAATATCAACATATGCTAAAAAAAATACCGCATTATAAATACATATGAATTACCACATAGATCATCCCAATTACTACACATCTCATACAAGAGACACATCCATCAATGCCCATACCAAATCCTGGTTCTAATCACCTCATATATATATATCACACAAATGAGATGATTCCAACCTACTATCCAGCTCCTGGTTAGTTCAAAATTACATCCCATGCACCTCATGCACCCAAAACCATACATACAAAAAAGGTCCATGAAAAAATAAAAAGTAAACCTAGTCACTCCCGTGGCGTACCTCTAAATATAGTTGGCTCCCTGGCCTGCTCTACACCTGGAAGCTCCACTAAGTGCACCTAAACTAAAGCCCAACTACCTAAGGCCTGGCCTCCCTATTAAGCTTCAACAACTACTAGACATTGAACCAATTTCTAGGTACCACTATATATATCATAACCTCTGCATGTAGCTAAATCCCGACTACCATCTCCTAGTACCACTCCCGGTACAACCTTAGAATCATGATCATACCCCAGTCCCTAGTTCCTAGCTATCTGAGAATACATCCTATAGAAACTCTCGAGATTCCCAACCTAGATTCATTCTTGGAATTCCTTCGATGTTCGATCAAACTAAGTCTGTACATGTCCCATTTACCCACACTAGAAGAAAATCATCCAAGACCTACTCATCAGTGGTATTCTTGAATACCTATCTTTAATTATTTATTGAGATTCCTCTCAGCCTCACTTTATTCTATCTGAAGCATTGCTGCTAACATCACCCGACACCATCACCCAACTCAAGTATGACGGGTCCGTCAAATTTCCCTCGGCTATGAACACCTGATTGAATACCTCTAAGAATGAGGTTAACCTAAATATGTTTAACTACACCCTAATGGAATACTGTAAACCATCATTTAAACTCATCACTCTTGAGGTTCCATCACCCACCATACTAGGTGAAAAACGAGGCAAGTCTGTGAAAGTAGCTGTATAGTCCACGATGGACACGTCACTATACTATAGGCTCAAGAACTCTTGTTCTCTCTCTTACCTAATCATTTTTGGGAAGAAGTGTTCAAAGAAACTAACCTCTATGTCCTTACAAGATAGTACCTCATGATTTTCTACCTATAACTGTACACCCCACCAGTATTTATCCAATCCTATGGTCATGTAGGTATCTAGATTCACCCTCTAACTTGGGTGTGTCTCAAGAGGGTCAAAGATGGTATGGACTAACTCAATCCAGTTCTCAAACAATTGTGTTCTACCATCACCCTGTAATAGTGGTGGGTTCTATGAATGAAACTCCTGATTCAAGTATGCCATAAAAGTTTCTACTCCCTAATCTTCCATTTCAATCCCATGGATGACATGTACCAAGATCCCCCTAAGTTGCTGGTCAAGCCATGACCCAAAAAGCTTCTATATCCTATAGCTGACTCTCATGTACCTGATCCTATACATATGTCTATGACTATGGATCATACTCAGCCCAACCCTCTAGGGCCTCATCCTATGCATTCTCATGCGACACCATATCACTACCCTCCTGACGCTCCACTAGAATATGTCTAGGTGGCATCCAACTGAATACCAATATCATGGTTATAAAAATATAACATTATATATATATGAATATCATATATAGGGAATGATGTAATAGGCAGTGCATGTCACCACCCCTACACTCCCCTACCACACCCTGTAATAATACATCTGGCCTCAAGGCTCATTAAATTACCTTATCATGGTTAGGACTCACATACAAACTAGACCCATACCCCCCTTCCAACCCACATTGGATTCAGGTATCATGTATCGCATAACCTCATGGCCCCTCGCCTTCCCCTGAAAGGGCTGAGAATCACATATGATCCAAGGTAGCTGAGTAGAATGACACCAAAGAAGCTATACAGAAAAACATAGTTTAACTTCTTTGTTGACACTTGAAACAAATTACCCTATCATCATACATTCCCACTCCTATCAAAGCCAGAACCATATATATATATATATATATATATATCACATATAGAATCACATATAGATTTCATTGGAACTATATTCATGGGATGGATCAGTAGAATACTACCAAAGAGAGGCTAAGTTGGAAAACACTATTTAGATTCCTTTGTTAACACTATAAAAAACCCAACCCCTTTCTGTGAAATTTAAGTTCTAAATGAAAATCACAAGAAATTTATCACAGAAACACACACACACATACACACACATATCAACCATCTAATGTTCCTATCAAGAAAACATAAAAAATCATCCATTTTCATATCGGTCCAAGGGTCCATATCTCCTCCCTTTCCATACAGGGTCAAGGGTCAATTATTATAATATATAATAATCACAATCAAGTGCACCAATAAAGGTGGAAATTGAAACAACTATAAAATAGAAAACTAGAACAACAATTTCCCACCCATTGAAACTTGATAAGTTCCCCATGCATTGGGATGCAAGCACCCACACATGAGATCTAAACCTAGTTCCAATTACATCCTAATCTCCAGTATACCATAACCCAAATAGTAATATAAAATGAAAAAAATAATATTATACCATTACTATCCAGCCAAACACTACTACTAATCCTAGAGAAGAAAAATCCTCTGATACCATTTGTAGTGCCCTGACCCGGATGCAAATTTAAATAGTGCTCTAGGCCGAAGTACCACTGGGCCTCATGTGCACCTCCCTCTAAACCAAAGCATACCAAATATAAGTGAGAATATAAAGAGGTTATAACAAGGATACTGTAACATCAGGTGGTGATAATAAAAATAGTTATAGACAATAGTGGAAGAAAGACCATACCCAGTGAAAGCAATAAAGAAATAATGGAAGTATAAAAAAGTATAAGAAATTAATAAATAATTCATCCATAAATTTTTTAAATAAAAAAACATTTGTCTCTAAGAATGCATATCAAAATAGGTCATACAAAACAGTAGGTAAACTTGAGGGTTTCTCTTGGAAAACCACTAGTATATAAGTATAATAAACATGATGATACAAGATAAGAATAAAAATAAGACTTTAAATAATGAAAGAACCACTATGGACCCTTACCATATATCCCATGATAATACTTGAATTATGATCCCCAAGGTCCATATCCTATGTTTGGTCCCTTACATGACAACAAAAGCATAAAGTCTACACATGTACCAAAGGGCCCATGTAGGGTGTAAGAATAAATCTAAGTAGGACACCATCAACATGTTCTTATCTTAAATCCATGATAATTAAGGTATATATAAATATAATTAAATAGAACATCCACATTTTATAAATACCCTATTTCCATTTTTCTCAACATCTATAAGGAAGAAATCACTTACTTCAGCCATCACTAGTACACCACGTGCCCCCAATTATACATATGGCATACAACATGTTTATGCATATATATAATCATAGTGGTGAGGATCCTTAGAATAAATCCCAAGGAACCCTATAATGAAGATACATCTTATCTGAAACCATAGATTCCACATCTAAATTACCACATGACACCTCATTCCATCAAGCATATCACCAAAGTCTAAAAAGGAATTCCCAACAATTACTTGGTCCCTCAGACCTCAGCATAGAAAATAATCATTGGCTTCAATCCTAATGTCCAAGTCAAAATGATGGATTTATTCCAAATAATAAACACTTTCTTCTCAATATAGGATTCCCCAAGGAACAACAATATACAACCTCTTAAATAATCCTAACCCAACAACCTCAATATACAGTGAGCCTCATCCCCCAACTGATGGTCTAAACACCATCAACCAATGGTCCATCAGCATCCACATGGATTTCTATGGAAATCACCTCTGACCTCTCTAATATTCAACACCATCCTAATCCACATCTTACTAAGGTCTCTACCCACATGAGTGGTTAACACCACCTCATCATCTGAGTCTTATATATGTAAACAAGAATCCAATGGTGTGTTGGCCAATCAAAATGAAAGGAAATCACCCAAAAATGAACCTAATATATATCATCCTAGCACATCATTCCCCTATGACCATGCAACTCATCCCAATATTCAACACCATCTCAAATCACCCATGCCATACCTATAACCTGACAACATCGTCGCCTCAATCTAACGACCATTTCATCCAACCTATGATCAACATCACTCATAGAATCTAGGCCTCACCCAACCCGATGAACTATGTTTCATCAATCTATGTGATCGGTACCACCTCAATCCTCGGGCCAAGCCTATAATGTTTCCTCAGAACTAAGTAATACATATAATACAATATATACAATTTAATTTAATGAAATTAACCCACCCAGCCTAACCTTTCTAAGTGGTTCAAAGACTCTAACCTAGCTTAAAAATTTATCATTAAGGTGGATAATGTCCATAGACATATCATGTGATCAATTTAATAATTAAAGTAAAAGTATTAAATTACTATGGTCTCTCTTAGAAAACCCAATGGTGTGCTCAAGAGAAACCCCTGAAACACCATAGAATCAAATAAAAAGATATGAACCACTTTCCTCATACGAGTATACATATACCCATATAATATCATCCTCTAAATCATTCCAAATCGAAATAAATTAGTGTTTTAGATGAACTACTTAAAAAAGGGTAAAATGTACTACATGGATTTAGAATTCCATATGAAAATATAAACAAATAAAATAGGATATATGATTTAAGGTCTTATTGATGTGGTTCTAATGATAACAACGAAGATTAGATCTGATCTCAGATGATGGATATCCCTAAAAATCTCTAAAGAGGGTGAATAAGGGTCTCCTTCTACTATGTGTGTGGGTGGTTAAGGAAAAGAGGAGGAAAAAAATTAATAGAGGGAGAGAAAAATGGTCATTATTCCCTTTTAAATAGGCTAAAAAGTTACTATATGATCTGGAAAACCATGAAAAAACCATACGGTGGCTAATACATGAACACCTAACACACACGACCAAGAAGAACAGTTTCCCAAAATGTGCACAGGGCATATGTGAGCCCTCTATCAAAAATTAAAGAGCTCCCACATGAATTTCACTCCATCCTGTACTATTTCTCAAACCATTATTAGTGAAGAAGGAGGGCCATATGGTTTATCTTGGGAGGCCGCATGGTTTTTCCCAACCATGCGCCTCAGTCCGTGCCTTCCTGAAACAAGGTTTCTAAACATCAACACACTTGAAACCCACTTAAAACCTTGATGAACTTACTGAGTATTAAAACCCATATAAAAAAGGACTTGGGTCAAAGGAAATATTATAATTTGGTTTTTGTAATCAAGAAGATATTTTTCCCACTCACCAAACATAAAAATATTTCAAAGGGGATAAGGATTTTGACCCAATCTAAAAACCCAAGATGTTACATAATTCTTATTTATCTGGTTTAGTTTTAGGTTTCTCTTTAAATTTAGGGATATATGTAGTTATACATTAAATTTTTCTTTAGAATTGTTCTATTATTTCTTCAAGTTGTAGCATCAGATCTCCATTTTCATCCATTTGTTCTTAATTCTTCACTTGAGGGGGTTTTTCATAAATATTGGGAGGGAGCAAGGATGAGTCAACATGTGTCCCAACCATTTTTGGATAAACTTTATTGGAAGTAATCCCATATTTTAGTTAAATATATGGAAAATAATTCAATAAATGATTGTTTGAGGGACTCTTTAAGCTTCTAAATGAGGTCCTTGAATTCCTTCTCTATAAATCTTTGGAATCATGCTCCACTGATATGTTTATAAAATAAAGAAACTCTATATTTTGTTGACTAGGATGATTTAGTTAATGATTCTTGTACTTGTGAGTTGTTAATCCATATGAAAAAATAATTATTTTAATTCATTATAAAAAAATATTATTTTTATAAAATAAATCATAAACTATCTACATAGTGTGAAAAATAAAAAATTATATAAATAATGATTGGCTTCCTAAAAGTGGAGCCAGTTTTGATGCATGCCTGCCATGGGGAATGGTAAAATAAAATCTATATGTTTTTACTAGTCAAACACAGTGGCTAAATAGGTTTATCTCACTAGAGGATATTCATAGATCTTTACTTAATTATTCTAATTCTCCTAAATATAATTGTTTTTATTGTTTTTTTATTTTATAAAAACAATTGAAATTGAGTTTTGTTTTTTATAAATAAATGAAGTGAAATAAAAACTATACTAATATATAAATACAACAGAATGATATTAAAAAGAAAGAACTTGGTTCTAGGTTAAGTTTTAGGTTCTATCACCATTCTTATTTATATTCTTAAATTTAGTTTGAAAATACAATTATTTAGTAGTTGTGAAAATTTTTAATTCCTAGAAAATAATCTTTGGAAAACTAAAACTCCACCTCCTCTTATAATCATGGTTGATGGCACACCTCAATCAAGAGTGTAGAATCTTACAATACCTGACTCCATTGTATATTGTTTCATCCATTTAACATCTTAACTCCATCACATAAAGATATTATAATCAATGGAATGGAGGGAGAAGATAAAAATAAAAGAATGGAAATATACTTGAGTTTAATGTTGTCTTGACAAATCACCACACCCATGCATGCCAATCACATCTATAAAAAACACAAGATAAAATTTAAGAAAAAAAAATCAATAACACCTAACTTCCCCATGGAAAATCCTTAGGTCATCCCCTCATTATCAAGAGTAATAGGTCATAATGATGAGAAGAATATAAAGTGAATAAAAATAAAAATAAGAAGAGAGAGAGAGATAGATAGAATGAGAAGAAGAAAAAAATAAATAAAATATAACTAGGTAGAAGAGTTGGGGAGATAAATAGATAATAATAGAATAAAATAGAATAGAATAAGAAAATAATAAGAGAACATGAAATTAAACAAAATAAAAACACAGTAGAGATAAAGATAGAAAGAGAGAAGAAAGAAAAAGAAAAAAACACATAGAACCATAAGAAGAATAAGAAGAAGTTGAAGAAGGAGGATATAACACTGATTAAAAATTCATAGATGAGTTATATTAAATAACATAATAGAAAAATTAAACAAAAATAAAAAATAGGTAAACTAAAACCAAAGCAATTGCAGCCTCGACCCCCCACTTACAGTAGTTCTGACTCCCCTTGTAGTGGGTGAGCCCCCTCAAATTATAGAAGGGGAAACCTCCTTCGATCTTCTCAAATCAGCATCCCCTTGATGTTTATTATCTTAGTTTAAAATTTGAACATGTATATATATATATATTTAAATATTCCATGAGACCCATGTGATCAATCCTTGAAATAACTAAATATTTTGACTCTTTATATTTATAGTGTGGATTTGGATTTGACGTGTCTTCCTTCTCATTTACATGGTGTGTATTGAATTTGGATATGGTGAAAGACATGCATCGATAGTGGTGGATCCTAAAATCATCTATCCTTCACAGTGGACATATGTAGGCCTGGATTGGACTTCATCGAGGTCTACTGTGGCTCCAGAGTTTATCCCTGGTGGTTTGTAACATCAGTGGTCGAAGTAGATCTCAAAAAAAATATCTCCAGGGGAAGACATGGTGATCTACAATGAGAAGTAGCAGCGGTGGTGGTGGTGAAAGGTGAAGCAATGGCTCAAATTTTTTTGAGCACATGGAAGTAGGCTTAAAATGGGATGACATCATTTTGGTAAAAATGAGTAGTTCCCCTGTGCAACCTATCCCACATTGAAATTGAGAGTGAGATGCGTTCTTGTTTAAATAGAAATTCTTGTAATAATTAGCTCAGAAGTTAGTACTTGGGTGGGTTTCAGATACAAATTCAATCACTAACATGGTCCATGCCTCACATTCGCAACCTACATAGGATTTAGAAAAACTTTTCACCTGCAGGCTCTCTCAGTGGGCCACACAATACATGATCCCAGTGTCCCCATGTGGAATTCCCCCTTACTGGATGAAAGGCCTTACCACTTAGCCTCTTTAGCCAGCTGGCCCTCCTGAGTGCAGGCTAAGTGTCTTGGTGAGACATTTGGTTGAGAGTTATCCATACGTGTCCCATTTTATTAATACCTATAAATTATTTAACAAAAAAAATTAATTTCACAAAATATTGTTTAATAAGATAAACCATTAAAACCCACTTTTAGATTCATTTTAAATATTTGTTCATCAATTCCCATTATTTAATAAAACAATTAATTTCATGGAAATTCTAAATGAAAATACATTTAAAATAATTGAAATTGTTTACAAATATGAATGAAAATATGAGTGTGTAAAATAAACCCACACTTAAACTACGCATGTCCTACAACATAAAAGCTCAACAATGAAATTAAAAGGGAACTAATGTTACTAATATTTAAAATTCAAATAAATAAAATTTAAAAAATTATCAAAGGGAAACCAAAATTTCAAATTCCACATAAAATATCAATTTTACTTCTCATTTTTCAAAGAAACAATTAGTTCAAGAATTTTACTTTCTCTTTTTTTTTGAAAAATTGGTGAAACTTATCCTTTAATTAATTCAAGTTCCTAAATTTATTATTAAAAACCATGCCAAGTCATGATTTAACTCACTTTGAATATTTTCACTCATCAATCATGATATAAATTCAATTATAATTATGCTCATATCATGAGAAAAATATCCTTAACCATAATATTGTAAAAGAAATAGTTTCACCACTTTTTAAAGAGAAAAGACACATAAAATAATGAGGGATTATTGTTGGGACCACTTAGTGTATGAAGATTGTATTTGTTGTCAATAGTTGTCAATGCTGGTCAAAATGAAGAAGAATATAAAGAAGGACTCCAAAGTTAATGGAGATTGACTGAAGTGTGGATTCTTATAGAATTGTTATGAAATCATAGTATTGAATTTCATGCTTGGGAAATTCTCCATGAAGTAAATTTAGATGATTGTTGAAGAGATCCAAAGTTCAAATAACTTGTGTCAAAGGTGACACATTGTTTACAACAATGAAGAATAGTGATGTATCATCCATCTGAGGATGATTCAAGAAGAATGAGGATTTTAAGAAGACCATGCAATTCTTCATGATTGCATAAAATCCATGCAAGATCATCCTTAGAGAATATAATCAAATGATTTTCATGAAGTGTGAAATGATATTAGAAGAAGAAGAGAGAATATGGAAGGGCTTGGAATTCTAAGACGACCATTCATTTCACATTGTATGAAAATAGATGATGCTTTGATAATATGTATTTTAGAAATATCATAAGTTAGGAGAACTTGTGATGCAAGCCTTATGAAGGAAAGGGGGAGAAATTATGATGCCAGTCATATACAGTTTTGATTGGAAGGAGTGATGCTGCTAGAAGATAAGGAAGTTTTAGTACTTTCAATTGTAACTCTGACGATGCTAAATCTGATCTATCAAAGGATATATATCACGATAGTGGAGTTCATGATGAAAGATCAAGAATGGATATGGGATTCAGTGAAGAGAGAAATGAAAATGAATCAGACAATCTGGAGGTGGCACAAAAGAATAGTTTAAGGTGGCGCCATTTTCCAGTGTTTGCCAAATTTTAGGGCGTAAAAATCAGAAAATGAAGAGATGCATTTTTGGCAAAGGGAAGTGAGAGAAAAAGGAAAGAGGTGCGCAAAATATTTTCATGGTGCGTGAAAAAATAAAGTGGTGCATGAAATAGTAGCGGGATGCGCGAAATATTAGCGGGATGTGCGAAAAATAAAGCGGTGCGCGAAATATTAGCGTGGTGCACGAAATAGAGGAATGAAGTTTTTCACGCAAGAGGTGTTTCGAGATCAGAATATCAAAATTTGGAAAAGGCATTCAGTACGCGAAAAATTGGGAAAAGTGTGTGAAAAATGATGTTGCGCAAATGGTAATTTTGTGCGAAATATGGAACACAGTTTAGAATTTTGTGCGCAAGTGGAGTTCCACGTCCGACACATGAAAATATGGAAAAGGCATGGATTGCGTGAAAAATTGGTCCGCGTGCCTGAAAAAGAGGTTGCATGAAAGATTGGTTTTGTGTGCAATATGGAACATGGTGTGGAATTTTTCGCACAATTGGTGCATTATAATTTGAAAGTCAAAAAATGACAAAGGAAAGAGGTTCATGAAAAATCAGAGATGTTTGCACAAGGTACGCAGAATATTAGACTTGTGCACCTAAAAATTGGTTGTGCGCAAAATGTGGGTCTGATGTTTTATGCGCAAGAGTGGATTCATGCTTAGAATGATGAAAAATGGAAAAGCCATGAGGTGTGTGAAAAATCCAGGAAGGTGTGCATAATCTAAAGAAGTGAGAGACAATTTTATGCACATGAAGGGGTTTTATGTGCAGGGTAAAAAATGCCTATAAATATGAGGTGAACCCCTATCATTTATAGAGACTCGACACTTAGAAAAATATTGAGCTTTAACACGCAGAAAAATTTAAGTATAGAGTATTACGTGAAAAGAAGAGGTGCAGCGTGAAAAAGGAAGTGTTGCGCGAAAAAGGGAAGTTCTGCGCAAAAAAGAAGAGTTGCGTGAAAAGGATTTTTCATGCCAAAAGGTGTTTTTTACGTGCAAGGTTTGAATTTTATGTGCAAGAAACCTAGAAGGGTGCGTGAAAAATTTGATGGACCCACAAGACTTCTACAAGTGCATATCACTCTCGAAGTGACGATGCGAAGAAGGAATTACTGTGAACCATTAAGTATCACGAAGATAAGTAGATCCGCACTCACACAAATGGTGTTTAACACTCTCGTTTTTCTTTTTGAAGTGAAGAAGAACTATATGTGCAACTAAATTCATATCTACACAAAGGTAGAAGTTAGTATACCAATACACTCCTGTGTTGGTATTGAGAATTGAAGAAAGAGATTAAGACACTGCAATTATACTATGTCAAAGAGAAAGAAAAGAAGAAGAAGAAGAACAGAGTATGCCTAACTGAAGGCTGACAATTATTCAGGGTAGTTTGATTTAGATGATGCCAAGTGAACCGATCTTCATTTCCTGATTAATCATATTGGTGTATGTGATTCTAGCCAAGGATAGAGAAGAAGTTTTAGTGGAGTTGGTTGTTGCACTAAGAATAAGAAAGAAGAAGTATAGTGTAGTTAGTGTTGTACTTGAGAAGAAGAGAAAGAAAAAAGGAATAATTTCTTGCCTACTGATTTGAAAGTAATCAAGTGAAGAGAACTAAAGAAGACCAAGAGCAGAACCTACCTTTTGAAGAAGGAAGAAGTCTGTCTCCATAGGCAGTATAAAGAACCATCTAGAGGCTGCAAGTTGGACTAGGTCATCACCAGTCCAGGGAAGAGGATTGTTTCCCACCCCCTCTAAAGTGTAGGGACTCACACTGGCTGGAGGATTGTTTTCCTAGACACTCCACTATAATTTCATATCACATCATAGTGGATAATCCATACACTAGTCATATCCATGCATGGAAAGGACGTAGCTACTCTTTTTTTAAAAGGTTGGGGCCGAAGCCTCAATTTATTATTTAAAGAAAAGACCTCTTTAGACTGGGTAGAGGGAGACCCATTACATAGCCCGAAGGCCCAAGGCCAAGTGGCCTGAATACAAGGCTTGAAATCCCATTTTTTAAGGATGTAGCTACTCTTATTGAGTGGTGAACCTTGTAAAAATATCCTGTGCATATTTTTACTACTTTCTATTATTGCATGCGATAGGGAAAAGAGAATAAGAAAATCAAGATTCTAACAGGTCAAGATGTACAAGGATAAAAGTTGGAATTGGTTTAAAATTCCCAAACACTGATTCACCCCCTCTCTCAGTGTTAGGTATATCCCAAACTGGTCCTCTCAATTACAACAAAGGTTCATATGAATATGAGTCTTAAGGTTGGTAGGGTTTGATTTTAAAAATTAAGTATAAAAGGATAGGATTATATCTTAAAGTATAAATAATGATATCAAAAGTAAAAGTTCAATAAAATTCTACCCTTCAAATTGTGACAACTCGCACTTCCCAATCTCAAAGTAAGACCATGAATAATGAAAGTGTAATGAAATATTTGTTCACCCTCTTAAATTTTTTCTTCTATATTTTTACATTTTTTCAAAACAATTTTTCATTTTTCATATTTTTATAAATTCAAGATTGGAATGAAAATAACATCCACCACCTAACCACATATGATAAAAATCATCTGCCTAGTAAAGATGATTTTTTATTATTCTATCCATAACCTATTTCTATATTTTTATTTTATCTAAATAAGGGAAAAAATAAAGTATAATTATTAAATAAATAACCTTTCTCAATAACCAATTTAGCACACCCACAATACATCTTTATAATATTATGTTTCCTTTTCATTATGACTCCCATCACCACCCCAATTTAACTTTAAAATATCATGAAAATACTAAGAGTAGGGTAGGAATAGATAAAAATGGTTTGAAATATGGATCATACTTAACAAGGTAATTCATGGTATCTATATGATAATCATTGATTAATATATAAGGCGTTCTCAAGGATAAATGGATTTATCAATAAAAATGAATCAATCATTCTAAATGTGTTTTTTCATAGTCATTAGCTTTGAAAAGTTCAAATTCAAGTTTTATAAGGTAAGACGTCCCGAGATCACTCAAGAAATATGCTCAAGATAAAATGGGAAGTACCTAGTCTAGAAATGCTCTCAGTGATGGAATACATGATTTAGGAAAATCACTCATGACATGAATAATAATAAAAAATAAATTCACATGAATTTTAAAATTTTAAATCATAAAAATGATAAAGAAATTTCATTTACATGAAACAACTAATTTCCTAAATTCATGATTTTTCATTTCAATATCCACAACTCACTCTAATAATTCAATTATATGACTTGATCATTCAATATCATTATCATTGAAATCTAAAACATGGAATCATTGGGTCCCCAAGTAACAAATTTATCCTAGGTAAGTCAAGTAAAGAAATACTTCTGATCTTGGGCATGGAAATTATATTTTAATGCTCAAGATAGGTACTCAAACAAATACAGGGAGTTTTATCATAGAGGATTTAGGAATGATCTCTTTATTCTAATGTAGCTTCATTCCTCTTCCTCTACTATTTGGGGGATTCCTTGTGCCATCATGGACCTATAAAAGATAATCAATCATTCAAACTCAAGGACTATTCCATTTAAGATAAAAAATTATAGGGGAATGTGATAAATGCTGGACTAATCATAAGAATAAAATTTAAATCTAAATTCCTATAAAGTAAATAGAAAGATAATACATAGTTTAATCCCCCAAGTTATCCCTATATTTTTACTTCCTACATAAGGTAAGTACCTTATGTTATCCATAATTTGATGGTGGGTTGATCTTATTGTATTTGAACCACCACATGTGGCTTGTCCATCTTCCACTTATTATTTATTGGTGAGTAAATATCCATGGTTAGAGTATACTAAATCTATCCTCATTACAATTAGGTATAGTTTGCATGGATGGGATAAGATAAAGTATGAATCATCATCCTTATTGGTTTCTACTTATCCAACCTCCTTTTTATTAATGAGTGCTTGTTCAATATAGGTTGGATGGATTGAATGATCAAAGGGGAGTTTATAATTTTTTTAAATTGGACTGAATTTAAACATTTAGAATGTAAATCATAATTCTTCCTACAAATATGAGAAACCTTTGTCTTATTCTCATAAGGTTCATCCACTTGTATTTCCTCAATACTTCCTTTAATTCATGTTTAATTACTATTGGAAGTTCCATGTATTACCCAACAGGTGCATGTGTTGTTTCTTCATCTTTCTATAACAAAAAATAAAGATTTTATGAATCTTAAAAATCAAAATAAAGGTATTTAATACTCAATTATGATTGAATAAAATTCAATAAGGGAGAGTTTGTGATAGGATCAACTCCTTGAGGTAGTTCTACTTTAATCAATTATTTAGTGGTGAATTCCTCTTGAAGTTGTATCTCAGTGGATAGAAGTAGGTAGTCAGGATCTACCATCTTTTCTTAAAATTACATCAATTTGGTGGATTCATCCTCTTCTATATACATATAGATATGAAATGGTACCATATCATTTACATTGTAAGGAATGGATAGATCATGTCTTACCTTATACTCATTCTATAAGTTTTCCAGTTCTATTTGATCTCTCACATATAGCTCAGTAGGCAAGTATTCCTCTCATTAATCCACTCTAGCTCATAATGGTCATCTTGGATATAGATCTTCAATTAATTGGGATGTTGATGGTCCTTTAGTTGGTCCTAAACTTCCTAAATCTCTTTAGTGAAATTTGAAAAGACTAAGTATTCTTTCTAAGGTTCAAGTTTAAGTTTATCTTTGGATTCATAGACATATACTATTATCCATTCTATTTTTCTCTCCATTTTTTATATTATTTCATCAAGATCTTACACTTGAGCTCTTTTGTATGCCACTTGTTCTTGTTTTTTTACTTGAGGGGGTTCTTCTAAAAGGTTGGGAGGGAGAAAGGATGAATCTACTTATGTATTAGACATTTATTGAAAAAATTATGGGAAATGCTCATAGAGTTAAGTTAGTTGTATTTCCAATCATTCAACCAATGGTTATTCAAGGGTCTATTTAAGATTCTAGATGAGGTCCTTGAATTAATCCTCTATGAAAATTCAGATTTGTGTTCCCCTGATCTATCTTTAAAATAAAGCAACACCATATTCTAGAGATCAAGGTGATTTAATTACTATTTTTTTTCACTTGCGAGTTATCATTACATGTAGAATAATAATCCTTTGAATAATTTTTTGTAAAAATAGGTTTTTTTATAAAAGAAATGATAAACTATATAAAAATTGTGATTTTTTTAAATAAACACTCATTGGATCCCCATAAATGGTGTTAGTTTTGATGCACGGCTATCACAGGGCATGTAAAAAGAAAATTTATATGTTTTTTATAGTGCAGTATTCTGGATGACCAGGGTCATATAACTTGAGTATCTTTATAGTTGTTTACTTATTCTAATTCACCTAAATCTAATTGTTTTTATTTATTTTATAATTTTAGGAAAACAATTGAAATTGAGTTTTGTTTTTTGGAAATAAATTAAGTAAAATAAAACCTATACTAATATGTAGATGCAATATAATGAGATTTGAATAAAAGAACTTAGTCCTAGGTCCGGTTATGGGTTATATCATTATTATTTATAATTTTTTTTAAATTTAGTATTATAATCCAATTATTAAATCTCATGAATGAATTACTATCCTTTTATTTAGTATTTTTGAAATCTTTTAATCCCAAGTAAATGTTATTTGGAAAACTAAAACTAAAACTCCTCCTATAATCATGGTCAATAACACACCTCAAACTAGAGTGTGGTATCTTACCAAACCTGGCTCCATCATATTCTATTTCATACATTGATCGACTCAAATCCATCATATGAAGAGATTGTGATCAATGGAAGGCATGGAAAACATAAAAATAAAATAATATAAATCGACATGAGTTTCATGTTGTGGTGGATAATCACCACACCCATGCATGTTAGTTGAATCTATCATAAACCAAAAATAAAAATTAAGAATAAGAATCAAGAACACCAAACCACTCCTCGGGAAATCCTTAGGTTCTACGTTCATTATCAATAGTATGGGGTCAAAATGGTGATAAGAAGAGAAAACTAAAAAAATAAAAAAAAGAGATAGAGATAATGGAAAGAAGAATAAAATGAAATAAAATATAAGTGGGAATAAGAGAGGGTGGAGATAGAATAATAAAATAAAATTTAAGAGAATAATAAAATAATAAGAACACCTGAAATAAAATAAAATAAAAAAATGGAAGAGAGAAAAATATATAGAGATATAAGAAAAAAAGAAATTAAAATACAAAGATATGTAAGAAGAAGAAGAAGGAGGAGGAGGAGGAGGATAGAACAATGATTAAAAATGCATGGATGAATTTTATTAAATAATTTAAAATAAAACCAAAATAAAAATACAAAAGAAGAAAATAAAAAAATAGTAGTAGCCTCAACCATCCTCTTCTATTAGTGTTGAATCCCCCTATAGTGGGTGAGCCACCTTTATTTATAGAGGGGGAAACCTCCTTAGTTCTTCTCATATCAGTATCCCCCAAATATTTGTTTTCTTAGATAAAATTTTTAATATATATATTTAAATATTTTGTGAGACCTGCGGTCTTAGTCATTAAAATAAATGAAGATTTAGTCTCTTCATCTTTGCATCATGGACTGGACTCCGACTTAGATTCCTTCTCATGAACATGGTGTACATGTAATTCATACAAGGAGGTAGGAATGAAGTAGAAGTGGTGGCTCCTAAAATCATTCATAATTCATAGTGGATGGATGAAGCCTCAAAATAGACTTCATTGAGGTCGAAAGAGGATCCAGATGTAATCCTTGGTGGTTTGGAGATTCATTGGTGGTAGTAGAGCTCATGAATGAGCTCTTTAGAATCGACCAAGGTGTTCTCTAGTGAGAATTAGTGGTAGTGGTGGTAGCATGTAGTGAAGAAAAGGATCCAGTAACTTCCAACCATAGGGAAGTGGGATTAATGAGAGATAACATTGTTTTTTTAAAAATGAACAGTGCCCCCACATAATTGGTCCCACATTGAAACTGAAAGTGAGATACACACTCATTTAAATATAAAGTTGTGTGATGCTCAGATCAGAAGCCTACACTAGGTTAGGCTCCCAGATACACATGCACTCACTAACATGGGCCACACATCACATCAGTGGCCTGCGTGGGCTTGGGACCAAATTTTCACCTCTGGGATCTCGTTGCGGACCACACTATGCACTATCCTGGTGTCCCCATATGGATCAATCCCCTACTAGTTATCAGTCCTTCCCACCTAGCCTCTTTGTTTTTCTAGGTCTCCTAAGGGCTGGTTTAGTGGCTTGGTGTATCTTGTGGTTAAGGGATATCCATACTCGGACCATTTTTTTAATACTTGAAAATTTTATAAAAACACCAAAATTAATTTCCAAAATATTATTTAATAAGAAAAACCATTAAAAACCCACATTTATATTCATTTTAACTCTTTGTTTATAAATTACCATAATTTAATAAAATAATTAATTTCATGGGAATTTTAGATTAAAATCCATATAAAATCATTGATTTTTTTTAAAAATATTCATGAAAATATGAGTGTGTCAAATACCATCACACTTAATCTTGGATTTTCCTTAAGAATAAAATCAAAAAATGAATTTCAAAGGGCACCAATGTTACCAATATTTAAAATTAAAAGAAATAAAATTTATCCAATTATAAATGGATTTTTTTTAAAAATTCCACACAAAATATCAATTTAACCTCTCACTTTTCAAAGAAACAATTAGGTCAAGTATTTTGCTTTCTACCCTTTTGAAAAAAATGGTTAAACTTGTTATTTCATTAGTTCATTTTCCTCAATTTATTATTATTAAATATTCCAAGTAATGATCTACCTCAATTTGAATCTTTTCAATCATCACTAATGATATAAATTCAAGTAGATTTATGCTCATATCATGAAAACACTATACTTAACCATAGGCTTGTAAAATAACTACTTTATTTACTTTTTAAAGAAAAAAGAAACATAAAATCATGAGGGTTTTCAATAAAGTTCATATGAATGTGAGGATTAAGGTTGGTAGGTATTGATGTTAAAAATTAAGGCTCAAAGGATAGGCCTATCTCTTAAATTATAAATAATGATCTTAAAAGTAAAAGTTTACTTAAATATCCCCTTGAAATTATGACAACTCCTACTTCCCAAGCTCAAAGTAAGGTCATGAATAATGAAATCATAATGAAATAATTTTTCACCCTCTTGATTTTTATTTGTTTAAAATTTTTACTTTTTTTAAATACTTTGTTAATTTTTTAAACATTTTTATTAGTCATGCTTGGAGTGAAACTCACATCCATCACCTGAACACATATGATAAAAATCATCAGTATAGTAATGGTTATTTTTTATTCTTCCAAGTCACAACCCATTCCAGCATTTTTTTCTTTTTTCTCAAGGGAAAAAATAAATTATAATGAATTAATCAAAAAACTTTATAAATACCCACACTAGAACCCCACATGTTTTCCTTATAATATAGTGTTTTGTTTTTATCATGACTCCTTGAACCACAACACTTTAATTATAAAATATCATTAAATTACTAAGAGTAGGCTGAGAATGGATAAAAATGTCTTAAAATATGGCTAATACCTAAAAAGTTAATTAATATTTTATAAGGTCTAAATAACGATTAATATATAAGGTGGTATCAAGTTTAAAGTTATTTATGAATAAAAATTCCTCAATAATTTTAAATTTATTTTTTCATAGTCATTATCTTTGACAAGTTCAAATGAATGTTCTAGAAGGCGACTTGTCACAAGATCACTCAAGGAATATGATCAAGATAAAATAGAAAGTATGTGGTCTCTAAATCCTCTCATAAATGGAATATATCATTTGGGACAATAACTCATGGAATTAATCTAATAAAAAATCAATTCACATGAATTTTAGAAATTCAAAGCATAAAAATTACATGGAAATTTAATTTACACGAATCAACTAATTCCCTCAATTCATTAGTCCTCATTTTAATATCCATGCATCACTCTAATAATTAAATTTTACATCCTACTCGTTAAATCTCATTATCATTAAATCTAAATAATAGAATTAGAGGGTTCCTAGAAAACTCATGTCTCAAAAAATATGTCAAGTAAAGTAATAATTTAAATCATGGGCATGAAAATTCCAATTTAAAGCTCAAAATAGGTACTTAGTAAAATATAGTGAGTTTTAACATAAATAATGTAAAAATGAACTCCTTTTTCTCATGTTTCTTTATTCTTTTCTATCCATAGTTTAGGGGATGAATTTTGTGATCATAGACCTATAAAAGATAATCAATCATCAAAACACAAGGATCGTTCCATTTAAGCTAAAAAAGAATAGGAGGAATGAAATACATGCTGGAATAATCCTAAGAATTAAATTGAAATCTAAATTCATAGAACGAAAATAGAAAGATAATAATTGGTTTAATCCCCAAAGTGGGCCCTAAATTAATACTAGCTCTATAATGGAAATGCCAACTATTATCCATAATATTATGGTGTGTGGATATTCTTGGATTTGAACCACCACATGTATATTTTTCTAACTTCCACTTATTCTTTGTTGGTGAGGAAATATCCATGGATAGAGTATACTAAATCCATCACCTTAAAAATTAGATATATCTTGAATGGAGTGGGTTGGATAAATTATAGATCATTCTACTTATTTGTTGTTACTTTTTCAACCTACTCCTTTTCCAGTGATTTATAAATATGGGATGCATGGATTGAATGATATAATGAGAGTTTTGAAATGTATATTAAATTGGATATAATTTAAATATTAATAATGAAAATAATAATTCTACCTTTGAATATGATTATCCTATATCTTATTCTCCTTGAGCTCATCCACTTGTATTTCCTCAAGGAATTCCTTTAACTCATGTTCAATTAGTGCTAGAAGTTCAATGTGTTCCATAGTAGGTGCATGTGTTGTTTCTTAATATTCCTCTAAGGAAAAATATAGATTGGAAAATATAAATTTAAAAAAGTGGGAGTTAATACTCAATTTATATTGAATAAAATAAAATTAGATATGGTTTGAGATAAGATATAGTCTATGACTTGGTTCAGATTCAATCACTTCTTCAGTGGTGAGTTCCTTTTGAACTTGGATATCTATGGATGGAAGTAGGTAGTCAGGATCCTCCATATTTTATTCAAATTACACCACTTGTATGACTTCCTCCTATTAAATGGTTAGATATATATGAAATGGTTCTAGACCTTATACTTTTTAAATATTGGAGAGATCATGTTGTACATCACACTCATTCAAGAACCCATCCACATATTGTTGATCTCCTACACCTAGCTCATCAGGAAAGTCTTCCTCCTCATGAATCCACTCAAGATCACCATGGTCATATTGGATATGTATATTTAAATAGTTGGGCTGTTGATGGTCCTCAAGTTGGGCCTAAAATTCTCATCTTCAGTGAAATTCAGAAAGATTAATTATTATTCATCTAGTTCAGGTTTAGGTTTCTATTTGGATGCATGGACATATGTAATTATCTATTATATTTTTCTCTCTAGTTTACAATGATTTCTTTGAGTTATTGCAACCAAGATCTATTTTCAGCCATTTGTTCCTAATTTTTCACTTGATGGGGTTCTTCAGAAAGGTTGGGAGGGTGAAAGGATGACTCTACGCATGTCTCAACCATTTCTGGATAAAATTATGGGAAGTACTTATGGAGTTCAGTTAACTATCTGTCTAATCCTTCAACCAATGGTTATTCGAGGGTCATTTTAAGCTACCAGATGAGGTCCTTGAATTACTTAAAATTTCACTTCATGATACCTATATATATCTATTAAATAAATAAACACCATATTATGTAGACCAAGGTGAGCCAGTTAATGATTCTTGCACCTATGACTTTTCAGTCCATGCAGAATAACAATCATTTGAATACATTATGAAAAAAATGTTTTTATAAAAGTAATAATAAACTATCTAAAAAGTGTGAAAATGAAAAAAGTAATTAAAAACTAATTGGATCCCTGACAGGGATGGAAATTTTGATATATGCTTTTCATAGGGCATGGAAAAAGAAAATTTCTATGTTTTTTTCTAATACAACATAATGGCTGACTAGAGTCATCTCCCTTGATGGGATTAATTTTTTTTACTTATTATAATCCACCTAAATCTATTTTTTTTTTATTTTATGAAAAAAACTAATTTTTTGTTTTTGTTTTTTGGAAATAAATAATGTGCAATAAAAAACTAAACTAATATGTAGATGAAACATAATGAGATTAGAAAGAAAGAACTTGGTCCTAGGTTTGGTTCTGTGTTATATCATAATTATTATTTATTTATTTAAATTTAATTTGATAAAACAATTATGAAATACCATGCATGAATTAATATGATTTTATTTTTTAGTTGTGAAATTAATGAATGCTATGAAAACATTATTTGGAAAACTAAAACTCCACCTCCTTCTATAATCAAGGTTTCTGATATGCCTTAACGTAGAGTGTGAAATATTCTAAGAACCAACTCCATCATATGTCATTTCATCCATTGATTTTCTCAAATTTATCATATAAAGAGCTTATGATCAATGGAAGGGAGGGAAAGGATAAAAATAAACGAATAGAAATAGACATGTGTTGCATGTCATGGTGGGAAATCACCACACCCATGCATGTCACTCACATATATCACAAAAATAAAATAAAATTTAAGAATATAATTCAAGAACACCTAACCTACCCTAGGACCAGACTTGGTTCAAAACCTCATTATCAAGAGTAAGAGGAAAAATGGTGTGAAGAAGAGAAAGAGAATAAAAAATAAGAATAAGAGAGAGATAGAGAGAGAATGAGAAGAAGAAGAAATGAAATAAAATAGAAGTGGGTAGAAGAGAATGGGTTGGGGGAGAGAATAATAAAATAAAATAGAAGAGAATAAAAAAGAAGAAGAAAACATGAAATAAGATAAAATAAAAACACAGAAGGGATATAGAGAGAAATAGAGAGATAAAAAAAGAGAATAAAAGACACAGAACTATAAGAAGAAGATAATGATGAAGTAGAAGAACCAGGATGGAACATTGATTAAAAATACATGGATGAATTATATTAAAAAATTTAAAAGAAAAATTAAACAAAAATAAAATATAATAAAAATAAAATAAAAAATATTAGCAACCTCAAACCCCCTCTTCCAGTGGTGTCGACTCCCCTTGTAGTGGGAGATACACCTCTACTTATATAAGGGTAAAACTCCTTTGGAATTCTCAAATAATTATCCCCCAGATCATTATTATCTCAGATAAAACTTTGAATATGTGTATATATATTTTTAAATCTATCGTGAGACCTGTGAGTCCAGTCATTGAAATAAATGAATAATTTGGATCTTTATGTTTACAGTGTGAAATGGAATTTTATGTGGATTCCTTCTAATGCACATGGTGTACATGAACATCATACATGAAGGCATGAGTGAAATGGAATTGAAATCTCCTCAAATAATTTTACCCTCACAGTGTCTGTATAAAGCCTTGAAATGGACTTCATCGAGTTTGACCGAAGCTTCAGAGGTTGTCCCTGGTGGTACATGGCTTTAGTGGTGGAAGTATAGCTCTAGATGGATCTCTCCAATGGTGAGAATAGTGATATCTGACAATTATAAGTGGTGGTGGTGGTGGAGAGTAGTGAAGTAGTGGCTAAGGAAATGTCTGAGTACAAGGAATAAGTATTAAAGCGTGACAACATCATTTAAGTAAAAATGAATAGGACCACCACATAACCCATCCCACATCAAAACTAAGAGAGATATGCACAATCATTTAAATATCAAGTTATGTGATGTTCATTTGAGAGTCCTAAAATGGGGTATGCTTCTAGATACAAAAACACTCAAAAAATTGGGCCATGACTCACATTCGAAACCTATGTAGGCATTAGACCAAATTTTCACCCATAGGCTCTCGTTGCATTCCACACGTTTCAAAGTCCTGCTATCTCCATGTGGATTTCTCCTTTGTTAGTTTTCAGGTATTACCACTTTCCCTCCTTGGCTACTGACCCTCCTGAGGGATGTATAAGTGGCTTGGTATGCCTTATGGTTTAGGGATAACCCTACTTGGCCCTTTTTTGATACATGAAATTCATGTAACAATGAAAAATAAATTTTATAAATTTTTTTTATATAAGATAAAAAATTAAATACCAAATTTAGATTCATTTTAATTTTTTTTACTAATTCCCATAATTTAATAAAATAAATATTTTAATGGAAATTATGAATGAAAATACATTTAAAATCATTGATTTTTTTACAAATATGCATGAAAATATGAGTGTGTCAATGATCCAGGATATAATGATCTCCCTACACCATAGTAACGAACTCTCATTCCTTTTCCACTTTCAATGTCTATGGATAAAACCATTGATTAAAGGATTTCATGAAATTAGTCTAGTTGATATCTTAATTTAACTTGGATTGAACAATATATTACCACAACTTCCTTCCCATCCCCACAAGCATATAAGTGGAAAAATCAACCTTGGAGTCTTTTTGAGTTTTAGAAGTAGAATACTCTCTCAATACTCTTGATCCATTATTCTGATTCCTATTGGCCCTTATCAAAATGAAAGTTTGATTATTGGTACTAACTAAATCATAATGCATGGACCAACCTATATTCTGATTCAATATTGGTGAGTTGACCTATGAAATATATCATTGAAGCTATTATTTCCTCTAAAATAGAGTCAGTTGGAGGATTTGATTATGGGGCACACTCTATAGCTTCCTCTCAAGAATTAAAAGATATTATTCTTGAAGGATCCATATTCTATAAAAAAAGGATAAAAACCATTTTTAGAGAATTAAATTCCTTTATCATAAATAAAATTTAGAGAACTAAATCAAACAATGATATAATTATAAACTAAGATTCTATAAAACCCTAAACTTCCCATGGTAACTCAAGGTTCATTAAGAAAGTGAGCTGGTTAGGTACACTCCCACACTAACTCTTGAGTTTTGTAAATCCTACCTCTAGTATACCAATTAAACCCATACACAAGAGGGTGATACATGAGCATGAGAATGGGATTGAAAGAGAACATAAGGCTCTAATACCAATTTTGAAAAGACTAACTTAGGTTAAACCCTACTGTCACCCGAATTGGCCTACTACAAGGCCTGAATGACATTGTCAATTACCAATAGATAGTGACAAGAAATATGGTATCATAATAAGAAATATGAGAATTATTTCACCCTCAACATAAATATGATATGATAGAAACATCCCAAGTATAACAATAGATATCGAAAAAAATTATTTCAAATGAAAAAACCATAAAGTTAACGTCCAACAACTGGATAATTCGTTTAAAAAAAATTAAATACTATCAACATGAAATCATAATAAACCCATGGGTCCATCTCAATGTGACCATATTTCACCACCCTCCCAACCCACTAGAAGGAAACATGATCCAATAGAGTTATTTTCTACATGGAACTCTTCCATTTACTTATATCCTACCAAAACGAGGCTATAGATTCCCAAAGGAAAAATTAGGATGTGATACCTAAATCTCAGTAGGATACCACCAAGGAATATATTCAATGTATATCCACATGAATTTTTTAGTTCTTATATAATAAAAATTTCAAAAAATTTATATAGAATTAATTTTCTATATAAAATCAATTTTTAGTTTTCTTTTAAAAAATATTTCATATTATAATAACAAGAAATATGGCATAACATAAATCATTGAGGTATTATCATATGAATAAATAAATTTTCAATCATTAATATTCATATTAATTAGGAAAACAATTATATCAAATAAACTTTCATGTAATATATCAAAAAGAACCAAAGGAAAATCCATGACATGAGGGTGTACAAAACTAATAAATATAAAGTAAAACAAGACAATATAAGTGAAAAATAATGTCTTGTAACCTTATTTCCTCAACAAGGATACCCACTAGTAACCATGTTATCATGGGAACCTTAAATTGTGATAACTTTCTCCATTAAGGATTGTTTATGTTTAGTTTTTCCCATACCCTAAGGTCTCGCAATGTTCTATATAACATTATTATGTTTCAAGAAAACAAAGGCCAAATTTTATAAAATATTTTATATAGTGATTCCACACCACTTACATACTTAAAAACCATTTTCAATTCAAAAACCGTATTTTAGGTATTTTATCAATCACATCATGTGAATAAAATCTTGCTCCCAAAGAAAACCTATTTTAAAAACACTTTCCATTGAAACAAAATATCAAAAAGTATATTTCATAAATCAAAACTTAAAAAAGAATATAAATAACAAGAATAATGATAATGTATAGATCACAATATAGAGACACACACCTCAATATTGATGAAAACAACATCACCTTCATGACCAGTTTTGGGAGAGGATGATATTGGATACTAGAAAACCTAGATATAATAAAAAACATCAATTTTACATGTCCATTATATATATAGTGATATAATATCATAAGGGATAAAAAAAATGGGTTTTAAGAGAGAATAATAGTTTAAAAAGGATCTAACACACTAGATTACAAATGATGAAGATCCAAGATTTCAATCGACATGATGATCTGCCAACTGAAAGAGGGAGAGAGCTAAAATAATCACCAAATAACCTCTAAATCAATGAAAACTGAGTTAGGGTTGATAGGGTTTTATATTTATTGATAGTATAAAAAAGGAATCATAATATGGCTCATAGGGTTATACTTAAATGCATCAAAAAAATACAAAGGACTTTGCCGCAAGGGAGTTAGCCATGTCACAGTGGTGCTTGGTAAATATCACGTCCGAAATCCATACCATGTTCAACAATGAGATCCTATAAATTCGGTTAAAGAACTATGGTGTAATGGTCATCAATACATTTTATCCTCCAATCCATTACATAGAAACTATGCCACAACCACCAGTCCACAAAATAGTGACTCTAATATTGTAAGAACTTCCCAAACTCCACCTTCAAGCCTCCACACCGCAGCCGATGATCCATGACATAACTATTCAAAAGAAACCATAACCACCAAAAATTACCACTATAACATATATTTACAACCACAATATAACTAAATCCTCCATGATGAAAAATAAGATCCACAATATATTATCCAGTCTAACTTCCAAAAAACACTTCTTCGAACCTACAGATGACTCAGAATTCAAGACAAAAAATAGGATCTATACCTAATTTCTTATACAAAGGAGTAATAGTTCATTATATGTGATTTGAAAATAATTAAATAATTCAAGAAAGAATGTTTCCCTTCCAAGTTAAAGGAATAAGATACTATGACACTTTTATTGAAATGGAACTTTCTCATGAAATCCATTGATGTGGTACTTCATCAACGAGTTCATTTTAGAGAGTATTAAAAATTTAAATCAAGCATATAGATTAATGGAATAAGTATGGAGCATACTTGATTAGATATTGATACAAAGGGATTAAAATAAACTATGAAATTTTTGGGAAGGTTTTTGTCATTATTACATTAACTTCTTTCTATATGGGTTCCTTGACATGTTTCTAGTTTTTGACATCACACTTTAGGAAAGTTTACGTAATTCCATCATAAAATAGACCTAGAGGGTCACACACTAAGTACATTTAGAATCTCCTTAAATTTTATATGGAATTTAATATTAAGAATAAATATTATTCCTAGCTTGAGGAATGATTACTAATCAATTATTTTTGATCAAATGAATTCAATCATCCTATATTTGAGTTTAGAATATGTGAGTTGAATTTAATTTTTTATTTATTATTCCCAAGGAAATAAATAAATAAAAAAATATTCACAATTTTAGTGAATATATTAATATAAATATTTATTTAGTTATGTTAATATTAAAATATTTTTTTTTTCTAGTTTACTAAATATAATGAGATGAAGCTTCCTGTTATGGTCATTTTTCTAGAGTTATAGTTGAGGTGTACATTTTTTCTATTCCTATTGAAACTATATTCCTATTTGATCATGAGTTAACGCTTGAGGTTACATTGTAATTCAAATCTATACACAAATTTTATAAGACTTGTTATTGAATTGACTATTCTGATGATAGATGTCACAAGAATATGAGATATAAAACTGTAAGAAACTTGGTCACTTGGTTGAGACTAAAAATTCAAATTACTTATGGATTCAGATAAGAGGGAGATACCTTAGTCAAGGATATATGGTAATGTGGTGAATGTTGGTCATCTTTAAGGAAATAAGGAATTAAAATGTAGCAACCCCTCCCCAGATAGCCCCGATCTGATTCCTTCTATCAATTACATTTGAATTATTGCAAGGAATCAAGCCCCATAGGACCAACCAATTTAGTAGTCTTGGTAAACCAGGTAAATAAATTAGTATTTTATTAAAAATGAATACAATAATTACAACATAATTTTTTTCTTCATTAAAAATAAATAACTTTGAGGATAACTCTAATCTATTTAGTAAATCCATGCATATCTTTCATCGTACACTTCTTGGATACCTAGGGAAGGAAACATAATAAGGCTGGGCCCAAATTCTCAATAAGTGTAAGTAAAGAATATTCAATAAAAAATCAATGAGAATAAATTAACATGAAAAGTTAAATAACTTATAACATATTCCATTCAAATAACCAAATAAGGAAAAAATAAATATGGAATGGTAAGAAATTGAAACACTTTCCATATATATAATTGAAAATGAAATGTATCCATAGATATATTGATGAAAAATCTCATGGATAAATAATATCTAGAACCTAAAACTGAAATTCATCCATATATATGATGACACAAAATATCATGGATGAAAAATAACAAAATATAAATGAGGAAAATGCTTTTAGTTTTGGACCACATGTTTCCAAGGTACATGGTACCTTTACTATCAAGACCTTTCACAAGACAGTTTACAAAATGTAGGGTAAAAAACCATCTAAGGTGGATAGACAAATGAATATTCCCATGAGACTACTAATTCATTTAGGTTCTATCAATAATCTATCCCCACCCATGTCATACCAATCCAAAGCATTCCCCATACATTGAATAATCAATTTAAAAATTTTCCTGATCAAATATCTATATGAAGTAAGAGATACATATTTATCAATATTTACCCAAATAATAAAATAAAATTAAAAGTAAACACCATATGAGAAATAATAGATGGTTCTGGAAATAATCATATCCATGAAAAATTATACAGATATTTAGGTGAATTTCAATGTCGAATGATCATAGGAAATTTAATATTTTAAGGGTACTAAAAGTAATCAAGGAAGTGAATTAAAATACCATCCTTGGAGAAATAAATCATAAGACTTCCAAATTAATATTAAGTATGGTATCAATACAATATAACCTAAGTGGATTAAAATAAAGGGTTCCTGTCATTGGTGAATAAAAATAATATAAAAATATATTTTAAAAAAAATATTGAGAAAAAAATCCTTTTGTTTTGAAAAGACTATTGAAAAACTTTTTATTTTAAAATAAAATTTAAAAACATTTTATCTAAAAATTAAACTTTAAAAAATGCAAATGAAGCATTGAAATAATAACAGGGGGAAAATCCATTCATACTATAAAAGGTAAAAAGAACATTCATTTTGCACGGTAGAAAGTTAAGAAAAACGACTTGTTCGGAAAGATATAATAGGATTCCTTTAAAAACATTTGTAAAATAAAAAAAGGTTAAAAATTTATGTACCAAATAATTTTTATTTTTTTTGAAAACATTTTAATAAAACATGGTTTTTAGAAGAAAACAGGTTCTCCGACTAAAGAGAGAAGTGAGGTTGGGTTTTATTTAAAAAAATTTAAAACACATTGAGTAACAAAGAGTGAAAAATGGTACTTATAATTGAAAATGGTCATGAATGACCATAGAATAAAGAAAGTTTTTATTGAAAAATGTTTATATAATTTCCTCTAATATAAATTTCATTGAAAGATCATTAGTATTAGTATTGAGGAAAACTATCTTTAAACATCCCAAAGTATCCCATACCACTTTGAAACATTTTAAATTATACACCTTATAAAGGAATGATATTAAATTAAAGTTTAAGATTACATGAAGAAAAAATTATTGATGATATAATATAAAAAAATGGGTAGTATATACACCACACAAAATATGTATGTGGTGACCATGACATTTATCTCACAGAAGTAAAAAGTGAGATGAGAATCCCTTACCTTAAACTTATTTGTGTTTTGTGGTATTTATCCTTTTTTATAGTAGGTTTAAACATGTTAATAACTTATAAAATAACCATATTAATATTTATGATATCATATATTATCCTATTATAATATTTTATTACCCATTTTGTTAATAAACTTTCATTATTTTAACTATTTCCGGTGTTAATTGCCAAGTTTGTCGATCATGTTTTAACATGTTATTTGTCATTATTATTAAATATATCATGGTAAAATCATCTCCAGAATTTAAAAAATGATTTTAATATCATATATATACAGTATATATGTATTTATAGTAGTCTATAATATTTGGAGATTACAAATAAAGTGCACTATTCATGGAGACGGTAGGCCGTATGTTCGCATGAATGCTACTTTTATTTATTTGTAATATTAAAATAACGAAATATAAATGATAAATATATATATTATAAATATAGTATAATATCTATGTTATATATGTTAGATACATTTATTAAAACCATCCTTTATAAGTTCCATGTATGGCATAAACGAGTCATATCTCTTTTATGAGGCAATAGTTCACACTTCCTCAAATGAAATTATCATATTTACCCATAATGGAAAGCAAAAAAGTATGTTATAAATAAAAGATATAGAATAATAAATAAATTATAAATATCATAAATAATACATATATAAATAGAGTGTCCATCATTATGGTCACCATGATTGGTGGTAAGGGAAAAATGAGTAATCATCATTTCGTGAGGTACTAGTTCACCGTACACAGAAACAATATGTTTGTTACTAATTAGATGGTGGTGTGTGTATGTTCAGGTCAAAAACTTTACATAAAAACATAATAGTATATTTAAGATTTTGGTTTTTTAATATATTTATGGAAAAAAGATATTTTATTTTGTGGATAATGGAAATGAAACTAGATAGCTTGAGAGAAGATGTTACCTATTAATCAGATAACTTATTTTGGTTTGAACCAGAAGCTTACTTGTATTGCTTTATTACCAAGGGGAGTATTCTAGGATTAGGGGAGGATTTTTGGGATACTAATTGGAGAGATTTTGGACTAAAAAATTTGTCTCTTGAGGGGTGAGGAAGGGGGAGAGTTGGTGGCCTTTTATAGGGAAGGAAAAAGACTCACTTGGAATATTTGGAAACAAGTTAGGTGTACACATGTTCTTTCCTAAAGAAAGTCATAAAAAACTAACCAAACTCAATAATCGAAGGTTAATGGACTAATTATGGATATAAAATTGGTTTTTGATAAGTTTCTAGGTCATTTGGGCCCTTAAATATATGGTTTAGTCCATTTTTAATCCTAATTACACCTTAATCACTATAATTAATTTTAATCACTTTCACTAATATTTTTGATAAAAAATTAAGATTATCTTATTATATTCAAAATATAATCCTTATTAAAAAATTTGATGTCCATTTTTTGAAATTTAAATCACATAAGAGGTAAAATTAATATTAATTTTAATCTTGGAGACAATAAATTTAATTGGTTTTAGTAGAAAAATGTTCAAAAGATTGTGTTGTTTTTATATTCAATTTAAATTTGAAATTGATTATAATAAAATATATTGTATTAATATATGTATTATTGATCTAATTTTACTTTATAAAAATTTAAAATATAATTTAACATTAATAATTATTTAAATGAAAAATAATTTTTAACTAAAATGCAGTATTTTTCACTTTTCATCAAAAAATGACGTTTCTTAGAAAAATACAAAAAATTCATCCTAGTAAAATTATTATATTATTAATTAAATAATGAAGTTTATTTTTATCAAATTAAATTTATAATAGTGTAAAAATTGAGATTTAAAATAGGTTTTCCAATAAAAGGCTGTAAAACTGCCTTTGTAAAAATATAGGTTTTTTATGTGTGAAATAGGGGTTGTTCTTATCTTATGCATATAAAACCTAATAGATAAATATAAAAAATATTTAATTGAATATATAACATATATATTTAATTTAAATCATTAACTAATTATAATTAATTATTTTTATTAAGACAAGAGTCCTTTAGAAGAATAAAAATAATAATATTTCTTTCTATATCCAATTAGTTATTATTTTCGTTTCTAATTAGTTGGTAACCAATGAATTCATATTATATTTATATAAAACAAATTTTTTCATAAGGTTATTTATTTCTATTCATAACTACTAACATAATGTCTAGGTTATATCATATTATATTAAATAATAATAGTTTAATAATACATTGTTATTTGGTGAAACTCAGTCTTGCATGTAACACGAGCTATCGAGGAAGGTCTCTTGCATGTAATTCATGCTATTGAGGAAGGTAAATATTTCATACAATTAAAGTTAACTTAGCATTGCATTCATTAAAAGTTATATCATGTATTGAATATATTTAAAATATTAAATATGTAGTAGAGTCTTAGGATATTTTATTCCCTTACGTGCTTGGTGTTGTGTGTCATGAACTCTATCAAATGTAAGGTACCTACTTTATAATTTTTGGGTGTTACATTCTCACCACCTTAATTAAGTTGTGTCCTCACAATTTAAATTTGATCTTGGTGATATATTGTTTTATGTTTCCTATGTTGAAGTCCCACATTGTGAGCAGGGTTCATAAAAAATCCTATAGAAAAGAGAGATTGTGAAGTACAAAGGTCACATGGACTACCATGTAACAAGGTCTCTAAGTAGGACAACATTAGTGGAAAGAATAGATACATACCTACAGTAAAAGTGTAAATATTTATAGTTATTGAATGAGGTCATCGATTTCAAATAAGTGAATGATCAATGAAAAGTTGAGGGCCTCAAATCCATAAATCTATAATGATTTAGAAGACCACCAGTTCAATAAAAATTAAAGTATTAGGAAAACATTTTATTACTGAGTAATTTTCCTAATATTGGGTAATTATTTTACTACCTAAAAATATAAAGAAATATACTTTCTTGGTAGGTTTCAATTTCGTATGAACAATTATAAATTTTGGTTGTGATTCGATAAAATTCCAATTCATACAAAAATTAATTTTGATGCTTGATGCACTAAAACACATTTATGAAGGATATCAAGGACCATAAAAGAGTGAAAAGTACAACTATTTGTCCTTATCTATATTCCAAAACTAATATGGTTAATAAATTAGTCTCTAATCCTTAAAAGCGAAACTATTGGTTCATAATTAATATTTATTCATTAAATTGTTTAACTAAAAATAATGAAAAATTAACTAGGACATTACATAGGTCAGTGGATGGCATGAAACCCTTATCATCATTTGTTAATGGGTTCAAGACCGACGACCTTGTCATATTTGATTTTTTGTCACTTTAAATACATGTTTTACTTTTATAAAACCAAATTAATATAATTTCCAAAATAAATATGATATAAATACTTGAAATTTATTAATTAAATAGAATCTTAACTAAGGTTTTTAATTCATCCTCAATACAGAAGTACTTGATCCACTTATTTTAACATAGATCCTTCTGTGGTCTAGATTTTATCCTCTAGAATAGGTCATTGAATTGGGTAATGTCTAAGTTCCACACACTTACGACAATAAACTATAAAGGATTTAATAGGATGAGATTCATTTCATTCTAATATACTATTTAGTTTTCTTTATAAATCCTTTACTTTATGTAATTATTTCTCATATATAAATCATTTCCTTGTTCCATTGAGATAATTTACTGGGTTCCACCTTCCACACTTCTCACATGTTGCAAATGGAGCCTTATTTTCTTTATAGTCCCACCACTTGAGATATTAGCAATCTCTATGCTTCTCTTATTTGGTGTGTTTTGGAGTTGGTAAAGGTACATATTGTTAATCATATTTCATGAAAACTAGTTTGGAATAAACTTGATATTCTTCACTTATATCAACTCATCATTTGGTTTCTTATTTTCAACACCTTTCCTTCATGTTAGATGTTAACTTGAATCCTTTGGGTTCTAACCATTGACTAAAACCTGAAATAACAGTGTGAGCAAAAATAGTCATAGTTAGAAAAGCATATAATTATATATAAGATATCTAAATCATGGAACCTTATTTTCAAATCTAAAAAATTAGGTTTAACCTAAAATATTCATTTTCATAATATATTCAAATTATTCATAATGTCTTGTAAAGAAAAATTGTATTATCCTAAGAAAATATCCCGGGAGAATCAAACCAGGTGCGCAGTAAGACCCGTTGTCGTGTACCAATATACCCCGAGTCAGGCCCGGAACACCTTGTCAGAGTTGTTACTCCTAGGTTCATATGTTTCAGATCTACGTCCACTTGTAGTATTCAGACAATGATATATTTCTAAGAATACGCACATAATCTATACTTTACCAAAAATATATGGTGTTATTCTATACTTAGTCTCAAATTATACCTTACGGTTATGTTCACTAACATATATTTTACTAAATTTAGTTTCCATGGTTGTTACTAAACTTCCTCTGATACTAACTATATCAACCCAGCCCCAAATAGCCCATATATGGTGTCTGATATCAAATACATTGGTTTGATTACAAGGAATCAATCCCCGAAGGACCAATTAGTTTATTAGTCTTGGTAAAACAGGTACATAAATGAGCATTTTATTACAAACAAATACACTAATTACAACATAATTTTCTTATTCTTTAAAAATAAATAACATTAAGGATAACTCTAATCTATTTAGTAAATCCATGAATATCTTTCATAGTACACTTCTTAGATACCTGGGGAAAGAAACATAATAAGGGTGAGATAAAATGCTCAGTAAGGGTAAGTAAAGAAGAAGTAATAATGAATCAATGAAAATAAATTAACATGGAAAGGTAAATAACTGATAATATACGTCGTTCAAATAACTTGATAAGGAAAAATAAATATGGCCAGGTGAGAAACTAAAACACATTCCATCTATATAACTGAAAATGAAATGTATTCATAGATATGCCGACACAAAATCGCATGGATGAATAATAATTGAAACCTAAAAATGAAATACAACCATAGATATTTCAATTCCAAATCTCATGGATAAATAATAACTGAATATAAATTAGGGAAATTATTTTAGTATTGGACACCATGTTTCTTATGTACATGGTACCTCTACCTTCAAGGCCTTTCACAAGATGGTTTATAAAATTTAGGGTAAAAACCCATCTAAAGAAGATAGCCAAATGACTCATCCCATGAGAATTCCAATGCATTAATGGTATATCAATAACCAGGCCCCACCCATGTTGTACCAGTCCAAAACATTCCTCATATATTAAATAACCAATTTAATAATGTGCCTTATAAAATATCGGTATGGAGTAAGAGATGTAGATTTATCAATATTTTGCCAAATAATAAAATAAGATTCAAAGAAAACACCGTATTATAAATAATATAAGGTTTAGTAAATAATCATATCCATGGAAAATGATATGGATATTTAGAGTAATTTCAATGTCGAATGATCGTAGGAAATTGAATATTTCAAGGGTACTAAAAGGAATCAAGAAAGTGAATTAGAATACTATCCTTGGAAAAATCAATCATAAACCATCTATTGGAATATCAAGGATGGTATCAATACAAAAAACCCTAAATAGATTAAAATAAATGGTTGTTTTCATTGATGAATGGAAATAACATAAAAATATAATTTAAAATCATTCTTAAGAAAAATATCCATTTGTTTTGAAAAACCTTTTAAAAATAATTTTCCTTGAAAATTAATTTTAAAAACATTTTCTTACAAAATTAACCTTTCAATTATGAAAAGGAATCTTAAAAGGAATGAAAATAGGTAAATCCGTACATTCCATACAAGGTAAATAGAATATTCCTTTTACATGGTAAAAAAGTAAGAAAAATTCCATGTTCGGAAAGTGAAAAAAAGATTCCTTTGAAAAAATTGGTAAAATAAAATAAAGGTTAAAAATTTATTTACTAAATCATTTTAAATTTTTTTTAATAAAACATGGGTTTTAGAAGAAAATAGGTTCTCCGAATAAAGAGAGAAGTTAAGTTGGTTTTTATTTAAAATATTTTTAAAACACTTTAAGTAAAAAAGAGTGAAAAATGGTACTAATAGTTGAAAATGGTCATGAATAGCCATATAATAATGAAAGGGTTTATTGAACAATGGTTATATAATTTCCTTGAATGTAAATTCCATTGAAAGATCATTCATATTAGTCTTGAGGAAAATAATCTTTAAACATCCCAAAGTGTCCCATACCACTTTGAAACATTTTAAATTATAATCCTTATGAAGGAATGATATTAAATGAATGTTTAAGATTCCATGAAGATAAATTTATTAATGATATAATATAATAAAAGGGTAAGTATATACACCACACAAAATATGTATGTGGTGAACATGACATTTGTCTCACAAAATTAAAAGTGAGATGAGAATCCCATAACTCAAACTTATTTGTGTTGTGTGGTATTTATCCTAATGTATAGTGGGTTTAAACATCTTAATAAATTATAACATAACCATATTAATATTTATGATATCATATATGATCCTATTATAATATTTTATTACCTTTTTTCTAATAACCTTTCATTATTTTAACTATTTTAGGTGTTAATTTCCAAGTTTGTCGAGTACGTTTTAACATGTTATTTGTCATTCTTATTAAATAAATCACGGTTTAATCATCTACTGACTGTTAAAAATGATGTTAATATCATATTTATCCATTATATATGTATTTATATTAGTATATAATATTTGGATATTAGAAATGAAGTGCACTGTTCATGGAGATGATAAGTCATATGTATGCATGAACACCACTTTAATTTATTTTTCGTATCAAAATAATAAAATATAAATGATAAATATGTATATTATAATTCCAGAAGAATATATATGTTATATATTTTACATAGGTTTATTAATACCATCCATTATAATTATTATGTGTGGCATGAACGAGTCATATCACTTTGAGGGGGCAGTAGTCCACACTTCCTCAAACAAAATTATCGTATTTACCCACGATGGAAAACATGAAGTTATGTTATAAATAAAAATTATAGAAGAATAAAGAAGTTATAAATATCATATATAATACATATATAAACATATTTTACATCATAATGGCCACCATGAGAGGTGTTAAGGGAAAAATGAACAATCATCATTTTGTGAGACAACAGTTCGCCATACACAGGAAGAGTATGTTTGTTACGAATTAGATGGAGGTGTGTGTATGTGCAAGTAGAAAAATTTACATAAAAATATACTATTATATTTATGATAATTTTTTTATATAATTATGGAAAAAAGATATTTTAGGGGGTGGATAATGGAAATGAAACTCGAGAGCATGAGAGAAGGCATTACCTCTTAATTGGGAAACTTCTTTTGGTTTGAACCAAAAGCTTAGTTGGATTGCTTTATGCCCAAGGGGAGGCTTATAGTATGAGGGTAGGGATGTTTGGATACTAAATGGTCAGATTTTGGATGAACCAATGTGGATTGATAGGTGTGAGTAAGGGGGATATGTGGTGGCCTTTTATAGGGAAGGAAAAAGAATCACTTGGAATTTTTTCTAAACAATTTAGGTGTACACACATCCTTACATAAAAAAGTCATAAAAAACCAACCAAAATCAATAATTTAAGGTTAATGGCCGAGTTATGGACATAAAATGGGTTTTGGAAAAGTTTATAGGTCATTTGAGCCCTTAAATATAGGGTTTAGTCCACTTTAAAGCCTAATTACACCTTAATCACTGTAATTAATTTTAATCACTTTCACTAATAATTTTTGGAAAAAATTAAGTTGATATTATTAGAATCAAAATATAATCCTTATTAAACTATTTTATTTATGTTTTTTTAAATTCAAATCATATAAGTGGAAAAATTAAGATTAATTATAATCTTTAGACAAACAGTTTAACTGGTTTTAGTAAAAAAATGTTCAAATGTTTGTTGAGTTTTTATATTAAATTTCAATGTGAAATTTATTATAATAAAATAAATTATATTAATATATTTATTATTTATCTAATTTTACTTTATAATAAATTTAAAACATAATTTAACATTAATAATTATTTAAAAGAAAAGACAGTTTTTAAATAAAATGCTGTATTTTTCACTACTCATCAAAAAATGATGTTTCTAAGAAAAATACCAAAAACTCATCCTAGGATGATTTTGAAATTATTAATTCAATAATGAAGTTTATTTTATCCAATTAAGTTTATAAGAGCTTCAAAATTATGATTTAAAATAGACTTTCCATTAAAAGGTGGTTAAATTGCCTTTGTAAAAATATAGGTTTTTATGTGTGAAATAAGGTTTGTTCTAATCTTATGCATATAAAACCTAATGGATAAATATTAAAAATATTTTAATGAATATATAACATATATATTTCATCTAAATATTTAACTAATTATAATTAATTATGTTTATTAATACAAAAATCCTTTGGAAGAACAAAAATAATAATAGTTCTTTCTATATCCAATTGGTTCTTATTTTTGTTTCTAATTAATTGGTAACCAATGAATTAATTTTATATTTATATAAAATATAAATTTTCATAAGTTAGTTATTAATATTAATAATCTCTAACAAAATAGCTAGGTTATATCATATTATATTAAATAATAATATTTTAATAATACATTGTTATTTGGTGAAACTCGGTCATGCGTGTAACAAAAGCTATTGAGGAAGGTCAATCTTGCATGTAACACAAGCTATAAAGGAAGGCCTATATTGAGTAAAATTAAAGTTAACTAATTTTTTCATTTATTACAATCTATGTCATCTATTTAATATATTTAAAATAGTAAATATGTAGTAGAGTATCGAGATATTATATTCCCTTACGTGCTTGGTGTCACGTGTCATGCACGCTATTGAATGCAAGGTTATTTATAATTTTGGAGTGTTACATAAAATCTGTGTCTCCCATAACCATATAAATTAGTGATTCTAGTAGGTCTCCCCATTTATATGGGAAATCACCTAATATGGGACCTTTATTGAGGTATACTTGTTTTGAGTCAGAGTTATAGGAGAAGGATGCTTCACCTCACAAGGAGAAAGAAAGAAGGTCCTATAATGATATTGTCCATGCTACTCGAGCATGGAATTATATAAATGGTGTAGATAAGTTAGTATAAAGATCTTATTTGTATTATACTGGAGACTTCCTGGTGAAAAATCTAGTAGATGGCTAGGTTGAGACTCAAGATAGAAATTTGAACATTGAATAGGATGGACAGAAAGTCCAGGCTCCTCCTAAGGATAAAATAAAATACGAAGAGTCACTTGAGACTTATGTTTCTCTTGATTATATTGTTATTATCATTGTATATTTTATGAATTCATGATATATTAAGGATAATTATGTTTTAAATCTTTTCTAGATATTTAAACAAAAAAAGAATCACCTAGAGGTACACACAAGGTCCCCATTGTATCTCAAAGTGTTGGAAAAAAGTATGTTGTTCTCAAGAAAATTAAAAAAGGTTATAGTTATCCATATAAGAATGGAAAAAAGTATCCTATATGACTTTACAGGTCTAATTATAGCACTAAATTACTATAACATAGTATAGAAATTGTGGTTAAATTCTAGGAGACTTATGTCCCTATTGATTCTCAAGACCATGATCCACTGGATTCTAAAAATGGTTACCCTCACACTACTATCTAGATGATATAAGTAGGTGAAAACAAGAATAATTGAGATTATTTTACATCATACAACCTAGATATATTACTTTTATGTGATGAGAAATTGGAATAATGAAAAAATAGGTCCAAGTTCAGAGGGCGGTGAAGTCCCAGTTGCTACCCAGCCTAAGGAGGACATCCCCAATGGTGATAATGTTCCTAAGGGTGAGGATTATATTATAAAGTCTATGATAGTATACATTTTCCATCCAACCGGTTTTTCACCTAAGTTGTCTAGTGTTGGAATGAATTAACAGGGAAGGACTAATGTTGTATCAATACAACACTCTAAGATCTTCCCTCCTATGGACTCTTCCCAAGGTGTTACTCCTTCTACCAAGGCTATTGATAAAATGAATAAGGTTTCAACTATTTCATCCCTAGTAACTGGTGAGAATATGGGGACCCATTCTTTTAACAATGTACTAGATGAGTATTATAAGAAATAATTTTCTACAACACAAATTTTTGGGGAATTCACTACAGGGAACATCCATGTTGGGATCCACTAAGCCCATGGATAATGTAAGTTATTCTAAAGATGTAGTTAAAGGGCCTATATAGTTATATATACACTATATGGAGGTCGATTTACAAGATCTATTTGGGGAAACAACCACTGGTAAGGTTCATAAATATCAAGAGACTCATCGTACTAAGGAACCTAGAGTAGTTTCAGGTGTGAATGAAGAATCTTTATACATGGATGATCATACCACTCCCCAACATTCTATGTGGAGGAGGGGTCGAATTTAAAAAAAGTGGGATGCTCCTAAAAATAGTATAATTAGACATAAAAAGGATCATTCTTTATGTCATACCTTGATATTATTTTTCTTTAGAAATATATTTGTCCATACTTTATTGGTGGTGTTGTTTTTGACACATTTTCTATTCTTGAAACCCCATGTACTTTAGTGTGATTTAATGTTTTTACCTTTTTAATAAAATTTTTAGAGTCATGGGACTAGAATACTATGACACCAACCAAATAAATGTTATGTTTTATTTTTATATTTATTTTTTTATTTATTTATTACAAGATTTTATAAGAGTTTAGGGCAAAAACCTGATTTTTAGGAAACTGGCCCTAGTGCATAGTTGAAGCATGGTTGGTAGCACCCATGAATCTAACCATGTGAGAGGAATTTTTGGGGGAACTAAACCATTTTTCATAGCTTTATTATGTTTCATATAACTATTTTATATTCAATATAAACCATGTGGCTTTCGTTTTGGTGAGAGAGTGGCTCCCGCATGGTTGACACACATTTTTCCTAATCACGTGGTCAAATATTGTGGTTTTTATAGGTCATTAAAAACTTCAATTTTCACCAAAATTACCTTATTAGTCTTTAAAATTTTCTCCATAATTTCCCCCCATTCATATGTAGCTTATCCACCATTCCTAGGATCTATTTCACTTGTATTTTGGAATGATTCCTCTGTAATCTTAGTGATTTAATATTGAGGTAAGCTCATTTATTCTTTATTTCTTCATCCTATCCCATTATTATTATTTTTTTTACATTTTAATGGAGTTTTGTATCCCTATCTTGTTTTTAATCTAAACATAGGGTTGTTTATGGGGGGTTTTGGTTTTTTATTTGTGGTTTATGTGTGTTAGGACCTTTCTTACTTGATTCAAGTGGTTTTCAAAAAAGGTGACAAGTTTTGGTTTAATTTTTGGTAGGTGTCTCTATTTAATTGATTTTTTAATGGATTACCTTTAAATATTGATTTAATTTGGTTTTTAATTTTAAAATTTATCCTGATTTGTGTTACTGTTAATGGTTTACCATGCTTTCGATCATTCTTGTATTTGGTTGGTAATTTAATGGTTTAATGTGTATTTTTAAAGTTAGTTGTTTTTTATTTCACTCCAAGTGTTTATTAAAATTGGTAAAATAGAATTTATGGTTTTAAATGGATTTTTAAATGGGATTTATAAATGGGATTTATAAATGGGTTTTCCTTTATGGTAGGGTGTTTCATCAAAATGGGTATGATGGTTTATTGAAATAGACTTTGAAATGTCTTATGTGTTTGTAACCTGTGGATATTATATGTGTTTGGAAATGAATATAACTTGAGAGACTGTGAGTGTGTTTAGGTGAATTAATTATACAGTGATAATGTTATCCAAGGGACCAATAGAGGATTTGGGAGGAATATTGATGGAGCTTCAATGTTTTGGCCATCTGGACCGATAATGTCCATGGGGTTATTATCGGGCCAAGGGAGGACCAAGAGAGCTTCCAAACATGTAATAATTTCTTACCTGACTAGAAAATCCTTGTTTAGACTAAGTCACACTAGATACTTATGGTCAAAGACCATTGTTCTCATTACTATTGTTGTCTTTTTATATGTTTTTTTCATTATTATAGTTCCTTGGTTGATTGAGTTATCTTATCCTTATTCCCATGTTCCATTATTTGGTTATATGATGGTGATTATTATTATAAACCTATTTATTCCATGTTTGTTTGTGATGAGAATGTTTTATGCTTGGTGTATTTAATTTCTTTATTTAAGAATTATTTACCAAGATTTAAAAATAGTGGGTTTTTTTGAGAAAAACCAAAAGGGATTTCTAAAGTATTATTTTTCAAGTGAACTTGTTCTAAAAGTGAACTTCATTTTGAAAAATGATTTTTCAAACTATAATTATCGGATCACATGTTTAAAGGCCTTACATTTATTCCAGGTGTTATCCTATCGGTCTTTGTACCTCACACCCTTCATATGACTTTGGTAATATACATGCCTTGTTTTTTCAGGCATTGGTAATAGTAATGGCACCATACAGTTTAGTGGCTCTTCTTGATTACTGATGTCTTTAGTGGTTTTTGGATTGTGGAGATGTGGTATCATGGAGTTGGATCATGTGGGTTAGTTTTGAGATTTGGTATCATTGGGACGATGTTTTTTTTACTTATGGTCTTTTTTCTTATTTGGAGCTTTGACTATAGATATCGTATGTTTATGTCTATTTATGACATGCGATGTGATGATTCTATGATATATTATTTTAGTCATTTATATGTTTTATATATTTTATAGATAAATCTATTTATCCCATTTATTGGTTAGTGAGGTTATACATTTAATGGATGGTTCATTCAATATTTTCATGGTAAAAATCATTCCCAAATGGTTTTCTAAGACACCCTAGTTCTTTTTTTAATCCCACGGTGATTAGAAACATACTTCAGGCCTTATAGAATGCTGGATTGGGTTTCAGGTTGGTTTTAATTGAGCTGGTTCATTATAAAATGGTATCATATGTCTTGTTATTTAGGTTTCAATGGTTTAAAAGGTATAGAATCATTGGTGCTCAGGAGGTATGTGTGGAGGAGTTCCTAACTTACTCTTCCTCATGTCATGCCTTGAGTTTCAAAGGGTAGTCAGGAATTATATTTATGATTTGAAATTAGTTTTGGGTTTTTGGATGATATTTTTTGTTTTTCATCAATGGATATGGGTTTTAGGAAGATCCCTTGAGCCGTTTTTAGAAATTATTATCTTCAAGGTGAAATGATGGTAGAATGAAGAGGCACACAATTTAGGCACATTGTTACTAGTAACCATGTAAAACCAATGTGAACAACTCTATAACCTTCTAGTATCATTTATCATGTTTGGAACACAATTTTTCTAACCATGTGTCCAAACCATGAACAATGTAAAAATGTTTAAATTTTTTATGTTTTCACCCCTTCTTATTAGAATTTTTTTCTTATATTGATGTTTATTGATATTCAATTGTGTTTTTATTGAGTTATTATCTTTTGTTTTATAGAAAAATCCATCCAGAATGAGATCTTCTAGATGAAGGGAGGGTGTTTGAAAGAATGATTCATAGGAAACTCCTTTAATTAACCCTACTTTAATAGAGTTAGTGATCTATGCCATTAAATTTCTTGGTGAATACATTGAAAGAGGCTATAAATGTACATTGGACCACTCTAATAAGTTTACTAAGTAGAATCCACCAGTATCCATAGGTGATAGAGGTAACCATGAGACCAATGAATCAATTGAAAGGATTAAGAATATATTCCATTTCCTAAAGACCCCTGATATCTAAAAAGTATGGTTTAACACATAAATATTGAATGTATTGGGTATGAAATTGTGTAACACCTTGGTGTAAGTTGGAATACATGAGGATCTCACTTGGAATACCTTAAAAACAATTTCAATCAGTAGTTTGATCTTGAGACACTAAAGGCAGTGAATGCCCATGAGTTCGTGAAGCAAGATAAAGGAGACCATTCAATAATAGAACATGATACTTGGTTTTTTGAGTTGGTTATTTTGTCTCTTAATCTCCTTGAAAATGACCATCTCAAGGTGAGGAGTTTTGAAGTGGGATTTAAAGATGAAATTAGATTTATTCTTATCATCATTTTCTTAATAACTTATACTGAGGTGGTGGATAAATAAGATATGGGAAATGAAGATTTATTAGGAAATACAGGTCTAAATAGAGTTTATTTAGAAGTCGATAGTAGCTAGATTTATTCCACTATCAAGAAGAGGAAGTAAGATGAACCTCATTTGGACAATTTCAAGGGTGGTCAACAATCATCATGTTTGATGATAGTGAACAATTTTTAAAAAAATCCAATGACTTGATACAAGTATGGATATTTTGGAAACACCAAACCTTATTTCCTAGAGGCTCCGAGGATATGCCTCCATTGTGAGTATCCAGTTCAACTTTAATGCTTCTTCACAGCTTCCCTTTATGGTTCTTCTTTTCCTAAAGGTTCATAAGTGTGATAAAATGATTTCAAAGGTGTGGGATATTTACCTTAGTCTAAGGTGGGTGGTGGGATACTCATGAAACTAAGAAACTCTAGGGTGGGTATTATACGGTAAATATTTATGTAGAATATGTGACACCTAAGGACTCAGAATTTGGGATGGACACCATGAGTGCTATGGTGTTTATTACTTTTTCCACATATTTAGACTTGTTTGATATGGGTACTTCCCATTTATTTATATCATTAAATTTTATTGATTATTTGGGTATGTGAGTGGAGTAGACTACATTTGTGTTAGATCTTCTTACCCCTTTGGGAAGTAGGAAGGAATAATGTTTCAATTTCTCAAAGATTCATGTTTTGGTTTTTCATGTGCAGTCCATGTTTTACTTCCTCATGTTGGACCTGAATTTTTTTGATCTCATCATTAGTATGGATTATATGTTCATTTTCATAGCTCATACTGAATACTATACTTACATGATCTAGTTTCTATCTCATAATGAGAGAACTCAAATTTTCCAGGGTGAGTGGGACACGAGGTCAAGGAGGGAATTTCCAGTTTCTCTAGATGTGGGATAAATTTTTTGGTGGTTATTCATGTTGTTCTTTGAGGTTGTGGAGTAGGGTTCAGATGTTTGTCTTTCAATAGTTGTGGAATGAAACCCCAAGGTATTTCAAGATGATTTTTCTGGGGTTTTCCCCCCAGTGATATGTCAAGTTCATTATCAATCTACTCCTTGGGAGGATCCCATTTATTCCCAATATGTTTTATTATATGTTGTTACTTTCAATAATGCTTAATATAAGTCTTTTGGATATATGTACTCTGAACTAACTCATTCTTCCAATAGAATTCTTAAACAGTTTATAGCTACCGATACAGAACAGTAGCCACCGTTATGGATTAGAGCTACCGATATCGAATAGAGCTACCGATATGGAGTTCACCGATACATCAAGTTCACCGGTACTCAAAGTTCACCGCTACATCAAAGTCTACCGATACGGTACATCAAGTATACCACTACATCGAAGTCGAGAACTACCAATATAGAGCTACCGATATGCTCAAGTCTACTGCTACATCGAAGTTGACAGCTACTAATACAGAGCTACCTATATGCTCAAGTCTACCGCTACATCGAAGTCAACAGTTACCGATACAGAGATAACGATATGCTGAAGTCTACCGATACTGATACAAAGTCTACCGATACTGATACAAAGTCTACCATTACAAATGAAATCTACCAATACAGACACCTACTGTAACACAAGTCTACCGATATCAAGAGCTACCGTTCCAGAGACAGAACCCGACACTGCTTTAATTTCTTTATCTTTGTTTAATCTAACCAACGGTCATATCAGGTATATTTTAATACACTGACATTTATTTAATGTGTGCTGTTGGATGTCAGGGAACCGTACCTCGTACCTGCAAAAAGTAAATCATCTTTTGCCGGAGCACGTGCTTTAAATAAAGGAAGGATGTGCTACTACAAAGATGGATGTATAGACGAATACATAGAGATATACATACCACGAGGTGTGCTGGAAGAACAACCGAGTTTGAATGAAAAGAGACGATTGAACTTACACGAGGAACTCATTCATCACTGCTTACCAGTGAAGAGCTGAGAACGAGAACATAACACAAGAACTTCATCGACTAATTTTTCTCTATCTCTGAACCTGAAAGTCAAGGAAGAAGACGACACTCTGTTTTCCAGACTGAAACCAGAAGAGCACTCAGAACCAATTCTGATCAATCCAAAGGAGTCCAGAGCTGCACTGCAATCACTAGAGCCATTTCTAAACTCTAAATCTTCTCTATGATTTATCTTTTTACATATTGAGCAGTGTGTGTTATCTGCTGTATTTTACACACACACTGTCTCCTGTACTTTAACTAGAGGATCTGTAAATCCTCACTCAAACTCTTGTATCTTTTTTTTCCACTGGGATAGTGGTAGAGGTCGTGCATGACATGGATAGCTGATTGTTGTTGTTTTTGTTCCCACGGATAACAGTAGTAGAGGTCTTGGAACTGGAAAGTTGTATACTATTGTAATCCCCGATCCAGGGTGTGTATCACTTTTATATAAAGTTTTGAGAGGACTAAGTCTCAGCTTGAGACTGAACCTCTTGGTTAAATCTGCTGTGCTTATTTATTTTCAAAGTTATTCTTTTATTCTGCTGCTAATTACTTTAAAACCAAAACTATTTTAAAGTCACTTTGATAATTAAATTCGCAAGTGTTTATATTAGTTATAAATCAGTAAGTTGGTTTCAAAAGTTAATCAACCTTTTTGTTTTGATTAACTGGGAAATAATCAATCCCTTGAGAACCCAATAGAACCTTTACTTTGATATAAATTCACTACAGTTTAATTCAGTATTTTATTTGGGGGTTTTTAAGACAAAGTTTTAAAACAGAAATTTTAATTGGAACTCAATTCACCCTCCTATTGAGTGTCCACTCCGACCAACATTTGGTATTAGAGGTTGTTTAACATATTTTCTGAGACTACTCTGTTTTTCAACTGTGATTTTAGTTGTATTTTAAAGTCCTTAAAATTTCTGTTATTTCTAAATTTTTATCTCTTTAAAATTTTTGTTTTAACCCAATTATCATGGATAATAGACTTGAATGTGTTGCTACAAATAGACCACCCTTTTTCAATGGCACCAACTATGCTCAGTGGAAAATCAAGATGAAAATTCATTTAGAGAGCATGGGTTTTGATATTTGGACTGCTATAGAATTAGAATATAAAATTCCTACAACTATTAGATCTACTTGGAATGAAGCTACCAAGACAGCCTACAATAATAATTGTAAAGCTATGAATGCTTTGTACTGTGCTTTTGGAGATGAGGAATTTAATAGAATATCTACTTGTAAAACTGCATATGAAATTTGGGATACCTTAGATGTTTCTCATCAAGGAACAACTAATGTTAAGGAAATGAGATTTAAAACCTATACTATTAAGTATGATAATTCTAAGATGAAGCCTGATGAACCTATTTCTGACATGTATCTCAGGTTCAACGAAATTATCAACACAATGACTTCTCTGGGAAAGGATGTTCCAGCAAAGGATGAAATCATGAGAATTCTGAGATGTCTACCTGAAAGATGGAGAGGAACTTCTGTCTCAATTAGAGAATCGTGTGACATTGGAGAACTACCGATCAAAGAATTAATTGGCAAACTGATGATGTATAAAGAGGAACTCATGGTGAACAAAGAAGAAGAAGATGAACCTAGAAGGAAGTCTATTGCTTTCAAAACTACAACTTCAAAGAACAAGGATAAGGGAAATCTTCATGTTATAAATGAAAGTTTAAGCTGTAAAGACAGTGAAAGTGCTTCTGATAGTGATGCTGAGATGGCTCACATTCCTAGAATATTTAAAAAGTTTTATAGGAAGAAGAAGTTTTTTAGAAAATCAAATTATAAAGGCAAGTATGATAACAAGGGACATTGAAAAAAGGATTGGAAGAAATCTGACAAATCAGATGAAGTTGTCTGATATGAGTGCAAAAGAAAGGGACACATAAAAGCAGACTGTCCAAAGGTGAAATACAAGAAGAAGTATGAATACAAGGACAATAAGTTTAAGAAATCCATGAAGGTTACTTGGAGTGCTTCTGAGGATAGCTCCACTAAATATGAAGTTTCTGAAACTAAACACAGAAATAAGGCAAACATGTGTTTTATGAAAAACACTTCTGAGGTAACATCTGAAACTCCTGCTTCAAATTTATATTATTCTGAAGATGATTCTGACTCTGATAACATGTCAAAATCTGAACTATTTGAATATTGTGATATGTTAGAAGAAACCTGTAATGAGCTGAAAGAAAAATACAAAGGTTTAAAGAAACATTATGCTTTAACTGTTAAACATAAATCTGATCTTGATATTGAAGTAGAAAAGAATTCTCAGTTTCTTAAAGAGAATACTGAACTGAAATTATCTAATGAACAACTCAAGAAAGACTTAGAGAAATTTACCAATGGTAAATATACTCTTACTCAAATTCTAGGTAAGCAAATAGCACCTAGATACACTACTGGTATAGGATACCAACCTGAACAAAGGAAAATTACCAAAACTAGATTCATTCCTAAATCTGGACAGAATGTATCCAGCTCTGGAACTTCATATGCTTCAACTAGTTATATTCATAGTTATGGATCTAATAAGGTTTATCTTTCAAAATCTGTTGATTCTAGAAATTTTATGGGACCCATTAGACAAATATGGGTACCTAAAGTGTTATTGGATAACCTATCTGGACCTAAGAAAATCTGGGTACCAAAATCATTTCCTGTTTAAATCTGTTTTGTAGGAAACCTGCTTAAAAAGATCCTATAAAAAGACATGGTACTTGGACAGTGGATGTTCAAGACATATGTCAGGAGACTTCTCATGCTTTAAAATCTTAGTCAGAGTTGATGGAGGTTTTTTCACTTTTGGTGATAACTCGAAAGGAAAAATCATCGGCTTAGGCCAGATTGGTAACACTGACTCAGTATTTATTTCTAAAGTTTTATTTGTTGATGGACTTAAATACAATTTGTTAAGTATTTCTCAATTATGTGATGATGGTTTTTATGTTAAATTTGAAAATGATTCTTGTAATGTTTTCAATTCTAAAAATGTTTTAGTGTTTGCTGCTTTGAGAAATGAAAATGTTTATGCTGTTGATTTAAATTCTTTAGCTAAGCAAAATATTACTTGTTTAAATGCTTTTCATAAAGAGTCTTGGCTTTGGCACAGAAGATTAGGAAACTTCAATGTGCATTCACTTAGAAAACTTTCTAGGAAGAACTTAGTTAGAGACCTACCCAGACTTGAATTTCTAGCAGACAAAGTTTGTAATCCCTGTCAAAAGGGAAAGCAACATAAAGTTTCTTTTAAATCAAAGAAAGAAGTGTCAACTTTTCAACCTCTCGAGTTGGTTCACATGGATTTATTTGGACCTTCTAGAGTTTCTAGTTTAAATGGGAAGCATTATGTCTATGTTCTTGTAGATGACTTTTCTAGATATACTTGGTTATATTTTCTAGATCACAAAAGTGAAGCTTGTTTTTGCTTTGTAAAATATTCCAAGTCTGTAGAAAACCTTAGTGAACTTAAGATTAAAACCTTGATAAGTGATCATGGATGTGAGTTTGAAAATCATGAGTTTGAATCTTACTGCTCACACAATGGCTATAGTCACAATTTCTCTGCCCCTAGGACACCTCAACAGAATGGTGTAGTAGAAAGAAGGAATAGAACCCTGAAAGAAATTGCTAGAACCATGCTTAATGAGTATGACCTACCCGTTTATTTTTGGGCTGAAGCTGTAAATACCGCTTGTTATGTTATTAATAGAGTCTTGATCAGACCTGTTCTTAAGAGGACCCCTTATGAGTTTTGGAACCATAGGAAACCTAAGGTTAACTACTTCAAAGTTTTTGGCTGCAAAGTCTTTATTCTTAATACTAAAGATAATCTTGACAAGTTTGCATCCAAGAGTGATGAAGGAATTTTCCTAGGTTACTCTATTTCTAGTAAAGCCTATAGAGTTTTTAATAAGAGAACCAAATGTGTGGAAGAATCTGTTCACATCAAATTTGATGAAACTGATCCACATGAACCTAAGACCTCTCTTGAAAATATTGAATATGATCTCTCTATTTTGAACCTTAATGATAAAGACAGTGGACCTGTAGTTAAAACATCCAGTTCTAGAAATTTTCCAGAACCTGCTTCTGTTGAACCCCAACCTGTTGATAAACCTGAAATCTCTAGCCCTACCTTTTCAAGACCAACTAGGATTCTAAAGAACCATCCTTTAGATGCTGTTGTAGGTAATTTAGATAGAGGAACACAGACTAGAGCTTCTCTAAGAAATTAGGTTGAACATCAAGATTTTCTTTCACAGTTAGAACCTAAAAATATCAATGATGCTATCAATGATGAATTTTGGGTAATAGCTATGCAAGAAGAACTAAATAAATTTGAAAGAAACAAAGTCTGGAAATTAGTAGAAAGACCTAAGGACACTATAACAATAGGCACAAAATGGGTGTTTAGAAACAAATTTGATGAATCCGGAAACATCATTAGAAACAAAGCTAGGATAGTTGCATAAGGTTACAATCAAGAAGAAGGAATTGACTATGAGGAAACCTTTGCACCTGTAGCTATATTAGAGTCTATTAGGATCTTACTTGCCTATGCATCACATCTGAATTTCAAGTTATATCAAATGGACGTGAAAAGTGATTTTTTAAATGGTTTTATTGTTGAAGATGTTTTTGTAGAACAACCACCTGGTTTTTCAAATCCTCATTTTCAAAATCATGTTTTTAAACTTTCTAAAGATTTATATGGTTTAAAACAAGCTCCAAGAGCTTGGTATGAAAGGCTTTCAAACTTTCTTATTTCAAAAGGATTTTCAAAAGGAATTGCTGATCACACTCTTTTTATAAAAAGGATTTCAAAAGATGTGTTAATATTACAAATCTATGTTGATGATATTATTTTTGGATCTTCGAAAAATTCTTTATGTACTGATTTTTCAAAGTTTATGCAAAATGAATTTGAAATGAGCTTAATGGGAGAGCTTAAGTATTTTCTTGGATTTCAAAATTTTCAAACTAAAGATGAAATTATTTTAAATCAAAGTAAATATAATAAGTATTTATTAAAACATTTTGGTTTGGATAGTATTAAGGAAAGTGATATACCTATGAGTACCACCTGTAAATTGGATATTGATGAAACTGGTAAACCAGTAGATCAAACTAATTATAGAGGTATGATTGGGAGTTTACTTTATCTTACTGCTAGTCAACCAGATATTATGTTTAGTGTGTATATGTGTGCTAGATTTCAAGATAATCCTAAAGAATAACACTTACTAGCTGTTAAAAGGATTTTTAAATATCTTAAGTGTACTATGAATTTAGGTTTGTTTTATCCAAAAGGACAATCATTTGACCTAACTAGTTATTCAGATGCTGACTTTGCTGGATGTAAGTTAGATAGGAAGAGCACATCTGGAACATGTCATTTACTTGGAAAGTCCCTAGTATCATGGTGTAGTAAGAAACAGAACTCAGTTGCATTGTCTACTGCTGAAGAAGAGTATATAGCTGTTGGTAGTTGCTGTGCACAGATTCTGTGGATGAAACACACTTTACTCGACTATGGATTTAATTTTAAACATGTTTCAATCAACTATGACAACACTAGTGTGATCAAAATCTCTAAGAATCCTGTGTCTCACTCTAGAACCAAACACATTGATGTTAGACACCACTTTTTAAGAGATCATTATCAAAGAGGTGATATACCACTTGAATTTATAGGCACTGAACTTCAATTAGCTGATATTTTCACTAGGCCTTTAAGTTTATAAAGATTAAGTTTCATTAGACACGAATTAGGAATGATAACTTACCCTTAAATCGTTAGATAATCCTCACCGTTAGAGAAACCTCATCGTTAGAAACCTCACCATTAGAGAATCCTCACCGTTAGAGAATCCTCACCGTTAGAGAAACCTCATCGTTAGAAACCTCACCGTTAGATAATCCTCACCGTTAGAGAAACCTTATCGTTAGAAACCTCACCGTTAGAGAATCCTCACCATTAGAAAATCCTCACCGTTAGAAGACCACACCATTAGGAGACTTTATCGGTACATCTCGCGTTGTTTTAAACTTCTTTAAAGCCGAGACATCGAGTTTTTTTTATAATTTATTTTATTTGTGGATCCTAAATGATATTTAACCAAGTCTAGATTTCACTCAATCTCACCGCGAAATCGTCTGTTCGAATCCCTCCAACCTAACCCTCACAAGCCGCAAAACCCTAAACCTTGAATCTGTAATGGCCCACGTCAAGAGACCCCAAGTCACAGATGGGAGTGATGAGCCGCAAGTGAAATGACAGAAAGTATCGAATGCTAGTACCAGTGTAAGTGGAAGTGTAGCTCGAAGGAATCCAGTAAACCCACATCTCTCAAGGAGAGAGATTGTTGTTGAAAAAGAGGTGTGTGAAGAATGGCTTATGGAGAGCAAGTCCTTGGTTCTTAGAGTGTTAGAAGAACAAGGTTGGATAGAATGCTTCGTGAACAACAACGGACCTTATTATCCAGGACTGTTGAAACAGTTCTATGAATTCGTTCGTTTTGAAAAGTCTGAAGAAAAAAGCAGAATGATTTCTGTGGTAAATGGTCAGGAAGTATCTTTTACTTCAGTGGAATGGGCTAGGAACTTAAGAGTTCCACATGAGGGAGATTATGCGTTCTACTCAAAGTCTGTACCTTCGACCAGTGATGTGTTTCAATATGAAGATGCTTTGTTGGAGCTCACAGGGGATGGGACCCCTAGAAAGGTGATTGCTATAGAGATGGTAGGAGAAGATAAGCTGTTGTTTAAATTTATTCAGCATGTTGTTAGTCCGAGAAGAGGAGAATTTTCCACTTTGAGATTCCAAGACATATATCTGTTATTTTGCTGAAACACAGTGTGAGAATCAATCTATTTAGATTGATTATGGTTCAAGTGGAAGAGATGACTAGACCGAAGTCCAAATCAAATGCACTGTTTTTCTCAAAGCTGATTTCTGTGATGCTAAAAGTGAAAGAGGTTGCTGGACCTCAGGATGAGCTGGTAGTGGTTAAGGACAACTTTTGTATTACAAGAACTGTCTGTAAATACATGAAAGTCAGCTGGAATCCTTGGAAGAAATCATGGTTGAATGATGATGGAAAAATTTATGACAAGTTCACTCCTGTGGATCATCCGTCTAGACCAAAGGATGTGAGAGATCCTGGTCTTGGACCAGATGAGCCAAAACCGATCTACAGTGATGATGAAGCTGAGGAGGAAGAGACATCAGTAGAGGAAGGAGGAGACCCAGACTTACCCCCCTAGTCCTATGCATCAAGTTATTTCTTATGGAGCAGCTAGCCCTCCAAAAGAACTACCAAAGAGAGAAAATGTCTTGAAGGACAATGATACAGAGACTACAGAAGAAGGATAATAAGCATGCTAGTATGTTGTCAAGGACACCTCTGAGGAGGATGAGACAGCTGAATCTGATCATGATGTTAATGGAGAAAAGGAGGCTGATGGTGAAGCAGATGATGATGAAACTGTTGAAAAAGAGCTCAGTTTGAGTCCTCTAATAGTCAGTACAGTCAGGACCATGCCTGATCAGGAAGACATAGCAGCAACACCTGTTGATGAGAGAGTCATTAATGACATAGAACAAATGGCTATTGAATCTACTACAATTGTAGAGGAAATTGTAGAATTACCTCAGGAAGAACAGTTGGAAGATATACCTCAGGAGAATGTTCCAAGTGAGGGGGAGAATCTTGGCTCAGTATCAATGTTATATGACATTGAAGGTTGGACATCAGATCCCGAATATATGATTCTTGGACTTTCTTATAGAGATTCGGATGAGGAAGACCAACCCCAAAAAGAATCAGTTACCTTACCCACTGTGGCTGAAAATGTGGCATCCAAGGAGGACCTTGAGTCCTTAAAAGCTGAATTGAAAGAAGCAATAAGGGAATCAATGGAAGATATGAAGAAAAGTATGGTTGAAGAGATGAAAATCATAGAGCAATCCCTTGAGTTATGTATTGGATGCGGTGTGTCCAGTCCTATGAAAGAAATGGTGGATGAACTTAAGGTGTGCCACACTCAGATTGAGAGTTGGACAGGAGCTGTAGTTGCTCTTAGACAATCAATTGCTTCATTGAATGCTTTGAACAGTTCTCAAACCCAAGTGCACACTGACATTCGTTATATCAAAGAAGTGATCAAACGGTTTGTGGAAGTTTTTGAGTCCTTTAAGAAGTCAGTCAAAGAACATCTGAACAGTCATGATGAACTTGTTCAGAAGGTAGTTAGTAGTCTGACTCAATCTTTCAAGGAGACAGTGACCTTCTCAATGAAACCTCTTCCCTCAACTAGCTCCAGTGTGAACCTTGACCAGATCCGCACTATTATTCAGGAAGAATTGGCTAAGTCCAGTCCCAGTGGTGCATCAGATACTTAGATTCTTGCTACCACTAGGGAAGTTAGTAGTTTTGTTCGTGATCACCTGCGGGCAGCTACTGTTTCTCAAGAGGCAATCAAAAATAAGGTGGATGCTTATTTTGAAAAGGTTTATACCAAGCACCAAATGACAAACCATTTCAAGCTTTTGATTGAGAATATGAAGTTACCTCCAGTTACCCAAGCCTTCAAGTAACAAGTTAGTAAGCTCAGGGAGCTTACTCCTGCTTCAGATAAGTTCATTGAAAATAGGGATGATTTTGTGTCTGCAATGGAGAGAGGAGGAAGCATTATAATGGATTTCCAAAACCTGTTGCTGCCCTTCCTGCATGTGGATTCCAGACCAGTGATTATACCTCCTGCACTTCCTACTTCTGCCTCTGGGAGTACTCCTCAATTGACTCCAGTTCAAGCTATCAGGTGCTTGACACCGATGATCACTCATAGGAGCACATATTTCAGATCCGGTACAATTTCTGTAGCTGAACCACCAATTGTGCCATCAGCCATTCCGAATCCCTCTACTAACCCTGCACCTGAAACCTCTGCTGATCCTAAGGGAAAGACATCTGTTCAGAAGGAGTATTGAGTGTTTCTAGATCTTTTTGATAGGATTCAATTTTTTTTTGTTCTGATTTTATCAGTGTATCTTTTGTATATTAATGAAATTCCTTTTCATTATCTACTTTACTATATTTCTATTACATTGTCATTTATTCTCTTCTAATCTTTATCTCTTCTCTGCTACCCTTATTTTTGTTAATCACAAAGGGGGAGAGAGCCATTGAGCCAATGAGAGCCAATGAGCCAATGAGAGAAAATAAGAAATGAGACCTAAGAGTTAACAAAGGGGGAGTGAGAAACTGTGACTTGAGAAACAGACTTAAGAGAGAATCTTGCAGTACAATTGAAAGGGGGAGTAATATGGAAGTTTTGTTCTGAACAAAACAAAAGAACCTTTTCCTCTAATGCTAATTTATTTTCCACTTTTTTCCCTGATACTATTTCCATTCTCTTGGCATAAGTTGTGATTATCAAAAAGGGGGGGATTATTGAACCCTGTGGGAATTGAGTTGATTTATTATATTTTGATAATCCCAAACTATATTTTATTTATATCTTAGATTATGGTTGATACATCTCCAATATGCTTTATTATATGTTGTTACTTTCAATTATGCTTAATATAAGTCTTTTGGATATATGTACTCTAACCTAACTCATTCTTCCAATAGAATGCTTAAACAGTTTATAGCTACCAATACAGAACAGTATCCACCGTTATGGATTAGAGCTACCGATATCGAATAGAGCTACCGATATGGAGTTCACCGATACATCAAGTTCACCGGTACTCAAAGTTCACCGCTACATCAAAGTCTACCGATACAGTACATCAAGTCTACCGCTACATCAAAGTCGACAGCTACCGATACAGAGCTACCGATATGCTCAAGTCTACCGCTACATCGAAGTCGAAAGCTACCGATACAGAGCTACCGATATGCTCAAGTCTACCGCTACATCGAAGTCGACAGCTACCAATACAGAGCTACCGATATGATGAAGTCTACCGATACTGATACAAATTCTATCGATACTGATACAAAGTCTACCATTACAAATGAAATCTACTGATACAGACACCTACTGTAACACAAGTCTACCGATATCAAGAGCTACCGTTCCAGAGACAGAACCCGACACTGCTTTAATTTCTTTATCTTTGTTTAATCTAACCAACAGTCATATCTGGTATATTTTAATACACTGACATTTATTTAATGTGTGCAGTTGGATGTCAGGGAACCGTACCTCGTACCTGCAAAAAGTAAATCATCTTTTGCCGGAGCACGTGCTTTAAATAAAGGAAGGATGTGCTACTACAAAGATGGATGTATAGACGAATACATAGAGATATACATACCACGAGGTGTGCTGGAAGAACAACTGAGTGTGAATGCAAAGAGACGACTAAACTTACACGAGGAACTCATTCATCACTGCTTACCAGTGAAGAGCTGAGAATGAGAACATAACACAAGCACTTCATTGACTAATTCTTCTCTATCTCTGAACCTGAAAGTCAAGGAAGCAGACGACACTCTGTTTTCCAGACTGAAACTAGAAGAGGACTCAGAACCAATTCTGATCAATCCAAAGGAGTCCAGAGCTGCACTGCAATCACTAGATCCATTTCTAAACTCTAAATCTTCTCTGTGATTTATCTTTTTACATATTGAGTAGTGTGTGTTATCTACTGTATTTTACACACACACTATCTCCTGTACTTTAACTGGAGGATCTGTAAATCCTCACTCAAACTCTTGCATCTTTTATTTCCCATTGGGATAGTGGTAGAGGTCGTGCATGACCTGGACAACTGATTGCTGCTGTTTTTGTTCCCACGGATAACAGTGGTAGAGGTCTTGGACCTGGACAATTGTATACTGTTGTAACCCCCGATCCAGGATGTGGATCACTTTTATATAAAGTTTTGAGAGGACTAAGTCTCATCTTGATACTGAACCTCTTTGTTAAATCTACTGTGCTCATTTATTTTCAAAGTTATTCTTTTATTCCGCTGCTAATTACTTTAAAATCAAAACTGTTTTAAAGTCACTTTGATAATTAAATTCACAAGTGTTTATATTAGTTGTAAATCAGTAAGTTGGTTTCAAAAGTTAATCAACCTTTCTGTTTTGATTAACTGGGAAATAATCAATCCCTTGAGAACCCAACAGAACCTTTACTTTGATATAAATTCACTACAGTTTAATTCAGTATTTTATTTGGGGGTTTTTAAGACAAAGTTTTAAAACAGAAATTTTAATTGGAACTCAATTCACCCCCCTCTTGAGTGTCCACTCCGACCAACAATTATCAATCTACTCCTTGGGAGGATCCCATTTATTTAATGGCATACCAGATAAATCCTATTTAGTTGAAATAGTTAAAGTTTTAGTTGGATGATCTTGAGGGAAAAGGGTTTATTCATCCTAGCAAATAATCATGGACATCACTAGTTTTTTTAAATAATGAATATGAGACTCTCTAAATTTTCATATAATATCATAAGTTAAATCAGGTGAGAGTTAAGAATAAATACTCTTTTACTAGAATTGATTATTTTTTTGATCAACTCAGAGGAGGCTGATTATTTCCAACTATCTACCAGAGCTTATGGTACCATCATTTGAGGGACCATGAAGATGATGTTTTTATGATTTTCATTAGGATCTGGTATGGAAATTTCAATAATTTTTTATGTTGGTTGCCCTTAAAAATGTGTATGTGGTATTTATGGATTTAATGAACCAAGTTTTTCATAATTTTTTGGAACCCTTTATAGTAATGTTAATTGGTGATATCTTTATGTATTCTAAGATAGAGGAGGACCCTAGAAACCATCTAAACTTTATTTTGGGTATCTTAAAAGTGAATTATCTATATGAAATTTTTCCAAGTTCTAGTTTTAGATCTAATAGGTAAAGTTTTTGGTCCATGTGATTTCTGAGAAAGATGTTTTTGTGGACCCTAAGTAAATAAAAGAGGTTATGTACATGGAGCGGCCCAAGAACATGTTTGAGATTCAAATCTTTTTAGGGCTGGACAAGTATTTCTAGAAATTGGCTCAGAACTTCTTCAGAGTAGATTATCCATTGATAGTGTTGAATTGGAAAGGGGTGAAGTTTGAGTGGAGTGAGAAGTGATACTATTATTTTGAGGAGTTGCTGGTCTGTTTGACATCATCCCCAGTCTTTATTCTTATTAATCTTGGGAAGGTATATGTAGTGTATTGTGATACCTCAGGTGTGGGTTACGGTGTGTGCTAATGTAGGATGATCATGTGGTGGCCTATGTCTCTCATTAGCTACACCCACAAGAGAGAAATCACCCCACACATGACTTGGAGTTGGAAGCTATTATGAATGAATTGAAAACTTGGTGTCATTACCTATTTTGGGAGAGATTTATAGTTTAATAAGATCATAACAACCTAAAGTATATCTTCACCTAGAGAGACTTGAACCTCAGAAAAAGATTCTATATAGAGTATCTTAATAATTTCTATTTAGACATTTCTTATACACTCATGAATGGGAATGTGTTCACTGATTCCTTGAGAATAAAGTTATCGATCATAATAGTTAAAGAATCAATGGATGAGTGTAGTTTTCTGGGTTTGTTTTATGATATATATATGGAGATATTAGAGGATGGAGAATGGGTGCCTTTGACAAGTGTTTAGGTCACTACCTCTCTTGTTGATCATATCCAGTGTGATATGTAATCTATCCTTGTCTTTATGTAGGTTAGAAGAGCTCTAAATAGTAGGGATACCTAGTGTGATTACTCCCAGTCTCTCGATGGTACCCTATTATTTATTAAGTGTCCATTTTCCCTTGACCTTGAGGTATTAGGTGATGCATGATGGGAATTATTATAGCTGGACCATTCACATAGGGTATACCAAGATGTTTTATACTCCGATGAGTCAATGTTGGTGGTCTAAGATGAGACATTCAATTGAATATTTTTCTTATTAGTGGGTCAAAGTATAACATTAACGGCTAGATTGATTTTCCTATAAACTTACCATTCTATTTTGGATGTGGTATGAGTTATTTATAGATTTTGAGATCATTCTACCTCATACTACTATTGGAAAAGATTATATTTTGGTTCTTATTTATTGGTTGACTAAGTTATCCCATTTTCTTCCCATTAGGGAATTGGAGAAGGTGGAAGATATTGTAAACTTTTATGTTCAGAAGATAGTTAATCTTTATGAGGAGCCTTCAATGAATTTTTTTTACTGGGATACTTTTTTTACTTCTCAGTTCTGGAAGATTATTTAGGAGGCTATGAGAACCTAGTTAAAGTTGATCATGATTTATCCCCTATAAATGGATGGTCAGACCGAGCAAGCTATCTAAAATATTTAGGATATGATTCATACAAGTATTATTGACTTCAGGGGTTTATGTGAAAGATATATATTATTCATATAGTTTTCATAAAGAAAAGTTACTAATACTCTCTTTGGATGAACTGTTTTTAGGTGTTTCATGAGCAGTTGTGTCAGTCTTATTTGTGTTAGGTTGATTTAGGTGAGCATTCATTTTTTGGACTGAGCTTTATCTAGGAGATGATAGAGAAAGTGAAGTTGATCTGAAAGATATTATCACCAGCTTAAAGTAACCATAAATGTATACTAATCTTCAATATCACCACTTTATTTTAATATTGATGATTAGGTATTGTTTTGGTATCCTTTTAATTGGGCATCATCCGTTTAGAAAGAAAGGGACATTGGAATCATGTTATGTCAGGCCATTTTATATTACTGAGTGTCTTGGAAAGGTAGACTATTGTCACGACCCCCTCCCCACAAAGTGTACCCCTCCTGGGCCGGCAATGTGAAAAGGGAGATAATGACCCCCGAGTCCCGCCTCCAGTAGGCCCCGGGTTGGCGACTAGCACCGAGGGTATAATAACGTACAAATGGGAGGCATTACCCTCTAAGATAACACAAGCAGAAGAGAGAGATAGAATAGACTCCAATCAACTCCAACTCAGAACTGAAATATAAAAAGGAAACCAAGTACATATATGAAATGTCATGCAAAAGTACTACAACTGAAAGGGAAAACTAAAAGTATCCAAAAGAAAGAAAAACGACAGTGACCACAAGCCCGAACAGCTCCTCCTCCAACCGCAAGCTAGTAGTAACCAGCTTGATCTCCAACCTGCTCCAAGTGACCTGAAAAACAGTTTATATGTACATAGGGTGAGTATAACAGTATACTCAGTAGGATCCTCCCCAAGACTCTCGTGCAAAAGTAAAGAAAGCATGCTAAAGCCCAGTGAACAACAAGTGAAACTAACTCGTTATCTAAACAGGTATACTATGTTCCCAACCTCACCATGGCTACTCTCACCAAGTAATGCATACAAGAATATAGCATATAGTAAATAATATCAAGGGTACCCCGCTACTACTTCCCCACTGGTTTGCCGCTTTTCCCCAACGACATACGTCCTGTGCATCTCTCTCCAAAGGCTTGCCCGCAGACACCTGGGCTAAGCTCCACAATCTGCACCTCGTGCACCACAAAGGATTGCCCGCAGACACCTGGGCGAAGCACCACACCGTCCTCACAACCAAAGTAACCGGGTAGTTTCCGGGAGCCACCATAGCTCGTATAACGTGTATCATACGTCGAGTATTATTCCTCAAGCCATCACAGCCCATACGCCGAGTAAGGATCCTCAAGCCATCACAGCCTATACACATTACACCTATAGTATTCCATAGGATACTATATCCAGAGTATATGTGTGTGAAATAACCACAAGCCATTACAACCCTCTACACACATATATGGGTAAAACTAACCACTGTGCCTACCAGCACAAGGATCTACCAAGAGAAGAGAGCGGGGCCAAAGGGGGTAGTCAGCCATTCAACCTCCCATCAGAATGTTGGGGAAAACACCCCCCAGGGCTCAGAATCCCCGGGGTGTCAGTTGCCCTTACCGAAAGGGTCGAGTAGCGTATAGAAACACAAAAAGTACAGAATATATAAGTAACTCACATCCACACTATGGGCATTACCTAGTCTTAGATACAACTGCAGCTAACGTCTCTCAGACTCCAGGCTGCTACTTCTAAGACTAGGTATCCTATAAGCACACAAACAATGAAGAGCTTTATTATATTACTCCATTCTCATTTATCAGTTCCACTGTACATTAATTAATTCTTTAAACATTAATTAAGAATGAAGAATTCCAAATTAAACTGAAATGGCATCACTTTCAAAAACAACTGCTCCTTTTTAAGATTCACATCACCTTTAAATTCCAGCATCTCCATCCTCGTGGATTTTCCCCATTTAATCAAACATTCACTACACAATTACTTTTCCACATTCCCAGGAATTCTAGAAAAACATCCTATGATTCTAAACACAAAGGAGGCTCAACACGGTGAGTAGATATACTACCCGTCGAGTCTTTTCCGCCTATAGAAAGAGCATAGACCCATCCTCCATCGAGAGGCTAAACACGGAAAGCACGTGGCATACCCCGCGTGTCTTCGCCTCCTTCGGAAAGAGGGTAAGCAAGACCAGCTGCCTTGAGCAGTGGGGAAAAGTAAAGCAGATAAGCAACCAAACCAAAACACCAACATCAAACCATCACATTCATCTCATACCATCACCCTTGGTGTCCTCCCCGACACCCATATGCATAAACCGATGCATCTCGCCACACTAGGCGTCATCCGCTGCCACAACCACAAGTCTCCATGCCTCCACATATCACAATAGCCATCCAGGCTCACATCACAGCACAAGCAGCAGGAAAACAAACATCACAAAGTGGGCTCTTAGCCCTTTAACAAACAAGAGGGTAACTCAGAACCCTTTTAGAAATTCCCACATAATCTGTTCTCTAATCCATATTGAATTAACAGACTTGTTATTCATAGGTTCCAATAATGGATACCTAATCAGTAAGCTATCACAATTTAAATAACCATGCTTACTTCCCTAATTTGATTATCCTCAAATTAGAACAACTACAACAACGACAATAACCAGATTAATTTACATGCCTCTTTATCTTTAGCCAATTAATTAACAATTAATTCCGGCTTTACGTTCATTATCAATTTCTATCATGAACGAACAACAAATCAAAGAAAACATAGATATCACTATATCTACGAAAACATGAGGCAAACCGTTATCACGGTATAAAGCAACAGCATGCGATCAACCAATTCTTTTAATCCGGTTCAATTATTTAATTAGGTAAATTTCATTGTGATCCAGAGAGATAAATCATGCTAATTCTACGATTGCACATATACAATTAGAGGAGCCATGAATCCCCTACCTCGAAGAGTTCTTGACGTCCTTTATCCACACAACGGGTCACAGTCCTCTTCTCCTCACGACAGCTACATCCACCGGAGGATGCCACGGTATGACAGTACCAACCAACCCCAAGAAAACCCTATTAGAACCATGGAGATTACATGCTAATATGGAAGGAAGAACAAGAGAAGGTGATACCCGAAGGAACGATGATAAAACATACCTTATATCGAAGAACGATCGACACAACTTGGTTGCATCAACATAGCGGAACTGATCTGAGTAACGTTTGATTGTGAAACTCCTACGAGAATGATTGCAAGGTTATAACGTCTCGTAGATGAGAACCAGGAGGAAGAACAACGAAGAATGATATCTCGTTCCATTTAAAAAAAATTAGAGAGGCGACAGTTTAAGATCCGGTTTATTCTCCATTAAAAACGGATCGCATTAACCCACGCGGTTTGACCAAGTAAAAAAAAACATCCCGGCCTTAGGAATAATTAATATAGGATTTATGGCCTTTGAATCGGCCTTAAAGTCCTTAAAATAAGGTTTTAAAAGTATTTTACGTCAAAGAAAACGTCAAATTTGCGAAGCTGGAAACACTGTTCACATACTCAAAATTTGGCAAAGTATGGAATCGGTAGCTCTTATGAAGTCTGGAAACACTGTTCATTCGTGAAAATTGGCAAAGGAAAGAAAAACTCACCGATAGAACCTTACCGATAGAAACACAAGTCTACTGATAGATCCTCACTGATAGAAGTCCACCGATAGCACCTCACCGATAGAAACACTGTTCACAGAACTAGAAATTTGGCAAAGTCTTAGCCGAGCTACTGCTGGACTGCGGCTACAAGTATACCGAGCTATCAGTATGCCGTGAATACCGGTAAACCCAGCTACCGGTAATCAGCAGCTACCGGTAGACCAAGCTACCGGTAATCAGCAGCTACCGGTAGACCGAGCTACCGGTAATCAGCAGCTACCGGTAGACCGAGCTACTGGTAATCAGCAGCTACCGGTAGACCGAGCTACCGGTAATCAGCAGCTACCGGTAGACCGTGCTACCGGTAATCAGCAGATACCGGTAGACCGAGCTACCGGTAATCAGCAGCTACCGGTAGACTGAGCTACCGGTAATCAGCAGCTACCGGTAGACCGAGCTACCGGTAATCAGCAGCTACCAGTAGACCGAGCTACCGGTAGGCAGCAGCTGGGGGATAAGTCACCTTGTCCTCCCAGAACACCTCCAAAACCACAATTCCACAAAGTAATAGACCGGAGAGGTCCGGGCCATTACATTAGATACCTCTCAAAACATTCTCGTCCTCGAGAATTAAAAACCAACCCAGAAGAAAAGAGGGGTCCGAACAACCACCCCATAAGATACCTCTCAGGGGAAAACCACCATGAGTTGTTCGAAAGCTGGAACAAAACTCTGACATCCGGGAACAAACAATCCATACCCAAACAATTCATTCACAACATCACATCAAAGGTACATAAATAAAACATGAAAGGTCTAACCAGAGAGGAAACATCATTACATGGAAAGAGTTAAACATTAAACAACTATGGGTACTGAGCACGTATCTATGACTCACGCTCCCAGGTACTCTCCTCCATGCCACCGTGTCGCCACAGGACACGAACTAAGGGGATAGAATGCCCACGCAACACCTTCTCCTTGTGGTCTTGGATCTCCACAGGTCGCTCCTCGAAGGTTGCATCATCGTCAATATCGATCTCTCCCCAATCGATAACATGAGATTCATCATGAAGATAATGACGGAGCTGCGATACATGGAAAACATCATGTATCCGACTCATCTGAGGGGGAAGTGCTACTCGATATGCCACAGATCCAACATGAGCTAACACCTCGAAAGGCCCAACAAACCGGGGAGAAATCTTACTTCCACGACCAAACCTTCGCTGCCCACGACGGGGAGTCACCTTTAGAAACACATGATCCCCAACATTAAACTCTAACGGTCTCCTTCTTTGATCAGCATATGATTTCTGACGATCCTGTGCTGTCTTCATCCTCTCACGAATCACCTGAACCATCTCTGTTGTATTCTGCACTAGTTCTGGTCCGAGAATTGCCGACTCTCTGACCCCAGTCCAGCACAACGGAGAACGGCATGGCCGGCCATACAAGGCTTCAAACGGCGCCATACCGATGGTAGAGTGAAAAATATTATTGTAAGAGAACTCTACCAAGGGTAAGTGCTTCACCCATGAACCTCCAAAATCAAGAACACAAGAGCGCAACATGTCTTCAAGAGTCTGGATGGTTCGCTCTGTCTGACCATCCGTTTGAGGATGAAAAGCAGTGCTAAGGCATAGTTGAGATCCAAAAGCATGTTGGAGACCTCTCCACACCCTAGAGGTAAAATGAGGATCTCGATCAGAAATGATCGTCCTAGGTACTCCGTGAAGCCTCACCACCTCCTCCAGATACTGCCTCGACAAAACCTCCACTGAGCTCGACTCCTTGATTGCTATGAAGTGGGCCGATTTAGTTAAACGATCCACTACCACCCATATAGCATCATGTCCTCCCGGAGCTCGAGGTAAACCTGTAACAAAGTCCATTGAGATGTACTCCCACTTCCACTGAGGAATCTCTATGTGTTGGAGAAGACCACCAGGAAGACGGTGTTCGGCCTTCACCTTCTGGCAGACTAAACATCGAGACACACACTCTGCAACCATACGTTTCAGCCCAGGCCACCAGAACTGACTCCTTAAGGATCGGTACATCTTCGTCACACCAGGATGTACTGCCAAGGGTGAACTATGGAACTCTCAGAGAACCGTCTCGCGCATCGCCAAGGGAACAAAAAGCCTTCCATGATACAACACTCGGTGTTGTTCATCCTCCGACCAACCATCAGGGGCCTCCCCACAAACAACTCTGTCTCTCCAAACTTCCACCTCTAAATCACCCAACTGAGACTCTTCCACCTTCTGCATCAGGGATGACTGCACCGTCATCTGGAAAAGCCAACCTCTTCCCCCAACTTCTCCCATATCAAAATTCAAAGATGATAGCTCTTCCATCACTCTCCAGGAATCACCAGATTCACGCACAACATCATTACGTGACTTTCCGCTAAGTGCATCAGCAACAACATTTCCCTTCCCAGGTGTATATGATATTTCGAAGTCGTATTCCTGCAAGAACTCCATCCACCGACGCTGCCTCAAGTTCAAGTCGCGTTGGGAGAAAACATACCTCAAACTCTTATGATCGGTGAAAACCACAAAGTGCTCACCAATGAGGTAATGTCTCCACAACTTCAGAGCAAACACCACGGCTGCCAACTCAAGATCATGGGTGGCATAGTTGCGTTCATGGGGATGCAACTACCGAGACCCATAAGAAACAACGGACCTCTGCTGCATAAGAACACAGCCTAGCCACAGATGTGAAGCATCACAGAAAACATCAAACTGGACTCCCTCCATTGGAAGACAAAGGACTGGAGCACTTACCAACTTCTCCTTTAGATACTCAAAAGCTGTCTGACACTGATTAGTCCATATGAATGCTTGATCCTTCCTGGTCAAAGCTGTCAGAGGAGTCGCAACTCGGGAGAAATTAGCCACAAACCTCCTATAATAGCCTGCGAGACCAAGGAAACTTCGCACCTCTGACACGGTCTTGGGGGCTGGCCAAGACACCACTGCTTCTATCTTCGAAGGATCCACAGCTACTCCCTGTTGGGACACAACATGTCCCAAGAAACGAACTTCTCGAGCCCAGAACTCACACTTGGACAACTTCCCAAACAACTGATGTTGGCGAAGAACTCCCAAAACGGCTCGTAGATGCTTTGCATGCTCCTCTTCAGATGTGGAGTACGCAAGGATGTCGTCGATGAAAACCACAACAAACTTGTCCAGGAATTCACGGAACATAGCATTCATCAACCCCATGAAAACAGCTGGAGCATTTGTCACGCCAAATGGCATTACAACAAACTCATAATGCCCATGACGACAGTGGAAAGCAGTCTTCGGGATATCCTCATACTTTACACGCATCTGATGATATCCTGACCGCAAGTCGATCTTTGAAAACCAACTTGCACCCTTCAGTTGATCGAATAGGTCATCAATCCGTGGGAGAGGATAGCGGTTCTTTATTGTCACTTTGTTTAAGCGACGATAATCGACGCACAACCGCAAACTGCCATCAGCCTTTTTCACAAACAAAACTGGTGCACCCCACAGTGACACACTTGGCCGAACAAAACCACACTGCAACAGACCATCGAGCTGAATACGTAGCTCTCGTAACTCAGAAGGGGCCATCCTGTACGGAGACATAGATATAGAAGATTCTCCTGGCTGTAGCTCGATCCCAAACTCGATCTCTCGTCGAGGGGGTAAGGATACAACCTCTTCTGGAAATACATAAGGATAATCCTCTACGACCCTAGGAAACGTCAACTGTTGAACCTCTGAAGAACTCAGCATCATCCCAGCCATCATGGAAGATAAGGATGAAACTCGTCTATGACTCATCCGAGGATCTCTCTCACCAACAAACACTACTTCCTCTCCGTCTTCATCAAAGAAAACGACCTTCTTCCTGTAGCAATCCACAATAGCCTGCACCGAATACAACCAATCCATGCTGAGGATGACATCATATGGTTGTATTCGTAAACATAGGAAATCTCCCCAAGAGTGGTGCAACCCCAACACTAGCTCAAAGTCTCTACATACTTCAAACAAGCTAGCTCGACCTCCAACTGGCGTAGTCAACGCCAAGGGCACTGGAAGCCTCTCTACCTCAAGTCCCAAAGCGTGGACAAGGGTAGGGGATATAAAGGAGTGTGTCACTCCTGAATCAAACAAGGCATACACCAAGGTAGAAAACAAGCAAAGGGTACCTCGGACGACGTCTGGCTTGCCTGGGGCTGGCAACGCTAGAGCATGAAACTGACCACGACCTCTTCCACGGCCTCTCTGACCCTGATGACGACCACCACCACGGCCGCGCTCTGCTCTCTGAGGATGAGGAGCATCATAGGGCTGTCCTCTGCCTGCTCCATCTACCCTCTGGTGATCTAAAGCTGGTGCAACCTGCTGCTGCTGCCACGGCTGGAACTGCCTCAACGGAGGAACCTGGAGTAGAGCGCCTGGTGCACGATGACTGCTATGAAAAGTTGGGCACTCCCGCTGCTGATGACCATGACCACCACAAGAAAAACAAGCGCCTGATCCCTTGGCATAGGCCTAAGAGTTTCTGCCTCCGGAGAAACGAGATGGGAAGGGCTGGGACCTACCCCCAGGTGAACAGAAACTCTTCTGCCCTGAAAACCGGGAACCCCGGACCACAGCTCTGCTTCGTGAGGAATCATGACGATTCCCCTCTCGTGACGATCCGGTCCTGGTCAAAGTCCTCTCAACAACCTCTTCCCTTGCCAGCACCTCAAGATATGTCTTCAGCATAAATGGGGTGACCTGGCGCTGGATCTCTGGACGCAAAGCCTCCTCGAAATGCCTCGCCCTGGCCTCCTCATCTGGTAACAGGTCTGAAGCATATCGTAGAAGGTTCCTGAAACGGATTCCAAACTCTCGAACACTGGAGCTCCCCTGTCGAAGGGTAAGAAGCTCCTGGCAACTGGACGCCTTCGCAGTCGATGAAAGAAACTCGACTCTAAACCTGTCTCGAAACTCCTCCCACGAGATCGCTGACTCCTCACGATCCCCGAGGAACAAGAACCACCACTGTCTCACTGCTCCACGCAACATTGTCACAACCAAGGACACCCAGTGTTCCTTCCGAGCACGAATCGAACTGAAGCCTATCTCGACCTCCTCCAACCAGTCTTCTGTGACTGCATCTGAAACGGAGCCCCTGTACTTCTGTAGACTCTGGCGCTGAAACTCTCGGAGTGTCTTCCTCCAAGTGTCATCGTCGTCAACCTCTACCCGGCGGCGATCTGCTGGAACAGCCTGCTGGGCACCTTCGGCGCAAACCTGACGAGGACGTCGACCTGGAGCCATACCTGTAAAATAACAACTGTTAGAGCTCCTAAGACTGGAATATGGAAGACTCAACATTAATTAATTAATTATTTTGTTTTATTAATTTTTGGTTACCTATCCCAAGGTCTACCCGTTCAAACACAGGAGCAAAGAATAATGATGCATGATCCTTTCCTAGGTCTCTACCCTGCAACTAGTATCACTTTGTTTAGTAGCCATCGTAAACTTAAAGGTCCGTGCAACAGATCATAGGGGGCCCCGAACGCCTATGTCTTTTCCGGTCTCCAGTGTTTACCCCACTTTCTAAACATGAATGACACTGTTGCCCTACCATCCCATGCATCCTCACCTGTGCCTAACTCCAAACTCCATCCTATCCCTCAACCAGACCTCTGATACCACTCTGTCACGACCCCCTCCCCACAAAGTGTACCCCTCCTGGGCCGGCAATGTGAAAAGGGAGATAATGACCCCCGAGTCCCGCCTCCAGTAGGCCCCGGGTTGGCGACTAGCCCTGAGGGTATAATAACGTACAAATGGGAGGCATTACCCTCTAAGAGAACACAAGAAAAAGAGAGAGATAGAATAGACTCCAATCAACTCCAACTCAGAACTGAAATTTAAAAAGGAAACCAAGTACATATATGAAATGTCATGCAAAAGTACTACAACTGAAAGGGAAAACTAAAAGTATCCAAAAGAAAGAAAAACGGCAGCGACCACAAGCCCGAACAGCTCCTCCTCCAACCGCAAGCTAGTAGTAACCAGCTTGATCTCCAGCCTGCTCCAAGTGACCTGAAAAACAGTTTATATGTACATAGGGTGAGTATAACAGTATACTCAGTAGGATCCTCCCCAAGAATCTCGTGCAAAAGTAAAGAAAGCATGCTAAAGCCCAGTGAACAACAAGTGAAACTAACTCGTTATCTAAACAGGTATACTATGTTCCCAACCTCACCATGGCTACTCTCACCAAGTAACGCATACAAGAATATAGCATATAGTAAATAATATCAAGGATACCCCGCTACTACTTCCCCACTGGTTTGCCGCTTTGCCCCAACGACATACGTCCTGTGCATCTCTCTCCAAAGGCTTTCCCGCAGACACCTGGGCTAAGCTCCACAATCTGCACCTCGTGCACCACAAAGGATTTCCCGCAGACACCTGGGCGAAGCACCACACCGTCCTCACAACCAAAGTAACCAGGTAGTTTCCGGGAGCCACCATAGCTTGTATAACGTGTATCATACGTCGATTATTATTCCTCAAGAAATCACAGCCCATACGCCGAGTAAGGATCCTCAAGCCATCACAGCCTATACACATTACACCTATAGTATTCCATAGGATACTATATCTAGAGTATATGTGTGTGAAATAACCACAAGCCATTACAGCCCTCTACACACATATATGGGTAAAACTAACCACTGTGCCTACCAGCACAAGGATCTACCAAGAGAAGAGAGCGGGGCTAAAGGGGGTAGTCAGCCATTCAACCTCCCATCAGAATGTTGGGGAAAACACCCCCCAGGGCTCAGAATCCCTGGGGTGTCAGTTGCCCTTACCGACAGGGTGGAGTAGCGTATAGAAACAAAAAAAGTACAGAATATATAAGTAACTCACATCCAAACTATGGACATTACCTAGTCTTAGATACAACTGCAGCTAACGTCTCTCAGACTCCAGGCTGCTACTTCTAAGACTAGGTATCCTATAAGCACACAAACAATGAAGAGCTTTATAATATTACTCCATTATCATTTATCAGTTCCACTGTACATTAATTAATTCTTTAAACATTAATTAAGAATGAAGAATTCCACATTAAACTAAAATGACATCACTTTCAAAAACAACTGCTCCTTTTTAAGATTCACATCACCTTTAAATTCCAGCATCTCCATCCCCGTGGATTTTCACCATTTAATCAAACATTCATTACAGAATTACTTTTCCACATTCCCAGGCATTCTAGAAAAACATCCTATGCTTCTAAACACAAAGGAGGCTCAACACGGTGAGTAGATATACTTCCCGTAGAGTCTTTGCCGCCTATAGAAAGAGCATAGACCCATCCTCCATCGAGAGGCTAAACACGGAAAGCACGTGGCATACCCCGCGTGTCTTCGCCTCCTTTAGAAAGAGGGTAAGCAAGACCAGATGCCTTGAGCAGCGGGGAAAAGTAAAGTAGATAAGCAACCAAACCAAACCACCAACATCAAACCATCACATTCATCTCATACCATCACCCTTGGTGTCCTCCCCGACACCCATATGCATAAACCGATGCATCTCGCCACACTAGGCGTCATCCGCTGCCACAACCACAAGTCTCCATGCCTCCACATATCACAACAGCCATCCAGGCTCACATCACAACACAAGCAGCAGGAAAACAAACATCACAAAGTGGGCTCTCATCCCTTTAACAAACAAGAGGGTAACTCAGAACCCTTTTAGAAATTCCCACATAATATGTTCTCTAATCCATATTGAATTAACAGACTTGTTATTCATAGGTTCCAATCATGGATACCTAATCAGTAAGCTATCACAATTTAAATAACCATGCTTACTTCCCTAATTTGATTATCCTCAAATTAGAATAACTACAACAACGACAATAACCAGATTAATTTAAATGCCTATTTATCTTTAGCCAATTAATTAACAATTAATTCCGGCATTAAATTCATTATCAATTTCTATCATGAATGAAAAACAAATCAAAGAAAACATAGATATCACTATATCTAGGAAAACATGAGGCAAACCGTTATCACGGTATAAAGCAACAGTATGCGATCAACCAATTCTTTTAATCCTGTTCAAGTATTTAATTAGGTCAATTTCATTGTGATCCAAAGAGATAAATCATGCTAATTCTACGATTGCACATATACAATTAGAGGAGCCATGAATCCCCTACCTCGAAGAGTTCTTGACGTCCTTTATCCACACAACGGGTCACAGTCCTCTTCTCCTCACGACAGCTGCATCCACCGGAGTATGCCACGGTATGACAGTACCAACCAACCCCAAGAAAACCCATTAGAACCATGGAGATTACATGCTAATATGGAAGGAAGAACAAGAGAAGGTGATCCCCGAAGGAACGATGATAAAACATACCTTATATTGAAGAACGATCGACACAACTTGGTTGCATCAACAGAGCGGAACTGATCTGAGTAACGTTTGATTGTGAAACTCCTACGAGAATGATTGCAAGGTTCTAGCGTCTCGTAGATGAGAACCAGGAGGAAGAACAATGAAGAATGATATCTCATTCCATTTAAAAAAAATTAGAGAGGCGACAGTTTAAGATCCGGTTTATTCTCCATTAAAAACGGATCGCATTAACCCACGCGGTTTGACCAAGTAAAAAAAACATCCCGGCCTTAGGAATAATTAATATAGGATTTATGGCCTTTGAATCGGCCTTAAAGTCCTTAAAATAAGGTTTTAAAAGTATTTTACGTCAAAGAAAACGTCAAATTTGTGAAGCTGGAAACACTGTTCACATACTCAAAATTTGGCAAAGTATGGAATCGGTAGCTCTTATGGTGTCTGGAAACACTGTTCCTTCGTGAAATTTGGAAAAGTATGGAATTGGTAGCTCTTATGGAGTCTGGAAACACTGTTCATTCGTGAAATTTGGAAAAGTATGGAATCATTAGCTCTTATGGAGTCTGGAAACATTGTTCATTCGTGAAAATTGGCAAAGGAAAGAAAAGCTCACCGATAGAACCTTACCGATAGAAACACAAGTCTACTGATAGATCCTCACTGATAGAAGTCCACCGATAGGACCTCACTGATAGAAACACTGTTCACAGAACTAGAAATTTGGCAAAGTGTTAGCCGAGCTACTGCTGGACTGCGGCTACAAGTATACCGAGCTATCAGTATGCCGTGGCTACTGGTAAACCCAGCTACCGGTAATCAGCAGCTACCGGTAGACCGAGCTACCGGTAATCAGCAGCTACCGGTAGACCGAGCTACCGGTAATCAGCAGCTACCGGTAGACCGAGCTACCGGTAATCAGCAGCTACCGGTAGACCGAGCTACCGGTAATCAGCAGCTACCGGTAGACCGAGCTACCGGTAATCAGCAGCTACCGGTAGACCGAGCTACCGGTAATCAGTAGCTACCGGTAGACCGAGCTATCGGTAGGCAGCAGCTGGGGGATAAGTCACCTTGTCCTCCCGGAACACCTCCAAAACCACAATTCCACAAAGTAATGGACCGGAGAGGTCCGGGCCATTACAACTATCCATTTGAAATTTGACCATGTATAACATCAATTCACAATTTCTTCTGTGTACCCTAGTTGAATAAATAACTCTAGACTCATCCCATCAGATAGAGTGGTAGGATTTGGTGTTTTATCCTTATACCACCATTTCAAATATACCAGTTCATATCCTAGACTATCAGAACAAGGTGCTTTATGATAATTCAGTACCATTTTCCCATGTACTTTGGAAGTATGGTAGTGATATTCATAATATTTAGTAATGGGAAGCTTTGGTGAGGGAGCAGTGATCTCACTTGTTTTCTTTTTAGCATCCTTAGGGACTTTGGGGTGGGGGATATGGCATGGTGGGGAGAATTATAACACCCACCAGGTTATTTCTATGTTATATTTTGAGATTGATCTGTTTATTTATTATGATAGTTTCTATTATTTTGGGGGTCATAACCCCTATTTTTTGAGTAAAGAGACCGTGGTGTGTAGTTGGTGCACAATTAGCAGTAACTATGCATCTAACCATATGATAGAAATGTTTGGGGGACAGAGACATTTTTCAAAGCTTCAGCACATTTTTTCTAATCGTGTGGAATTATACATAAACTATACATATTTTGTTTTGGGGAGATAGTGGATCTAGTATGGTTGGCACATAGTTTTCCTAATAATATGAAAAAACAATGTGGTTATCTCAGGTCATTAAAAAAATTGTTTAAAAAAAAAATTCTATTATGTTTTTTATGTTTTCCACCTCATTTCTCTCCCCATTTGTGTGAATATTCTCTCTAATGCCTAAGATCTCTTCTTCTAGGATTTTTGGAGGAGAGTGGATCCTTAAACCAATTTATGTTTTGATAATTAAAAATATTTATTTATTTTATTTAATTTAAATATATTAATAATTTAAATTATATATTTATTAAAGTATAATTAACTTTGATTGTATAAAAATATTTATTTTCTTAAAAAATATTTATATTTCATGTTTTGAATGGTCATTACATGCTCTATATGTTTTATTTTGAGTTTATAGGCTAAATAAGTAATTTGGGACCTTAAAATGTAATTTAGGCATGTTTTATACTATTCCCATGTATAAATATCGATGTTCACCACATATAAAAATGCTTAACCACGTAACCAATCTATAGACCACATAGCCATTTTAAAATCCACGCTTCTAATTTTTGAGAATTGTTTACCCTATTTATTTCAGCCATATATTAAGATACAGAACTCCAAATTGAGTGATTAATTTTTTAGAAAGATAAAAAATTATATACATTTCATTAGAATAAATAAACTTATGATTTGACCTCTATCATGTATAAAATTAGTTTATAAGTAACTATATGTTTTTAGACTGATTTCTATAGTTTTTCAAAATTGTTTTACTAATGTTTTTTATGATAACTTGAGATATAAAAGTCTGATTAAGGTAATTAATTATTCTTTTGAAATATAAATAAATTATATATATATAATTCAAAAGTAACCAAAGATTATTCTTCCATTTAGATAGAATTTTTTAGGTTTAAAATTCGAATAGTTAATTTATTTACAATTTTCAAGAATTTAGATATGTCAATCGCCTACATGATGAATCTTCTTACATGAAATTCCAATGTAGAATCACCTATATTAATCTCATATATGAACCAGATACATAAATATTATTATGTTGATTATCACACATGATCAATTCACTTATGTAGAGAAAAAAACTTACATTAGTAACACTTATGTGAATTTGGCTATGTAGTTTATTAAAATTCCACTATTTTTTCTAAAATCTAAAAAAATGCTCTTTTATATGTTTTGTTTTATATATAAATTGGATTAATGTTAATTTCATATAATTAAACTATTATAATGAAATTTTAAATTAATATTAATCATGTAAAACTCATGCCAAGTGTTTTTCATCATTTTAAACATGTTTTTATAACAATAAAAGTGTTTTTTAGTTTCACACATAAACCTTACAGCTTGAAACCAATTTTTTTTATTTAATGTTGTTTTCTTTGATTTCATTATTTATAATTTAATAATAGTTGATATTAATCTCATTCAAACCTTTTTTAATATATATAATTCAGTGTTATTAACTTTTGAATGTCTCCACATGTTTAATACTTATTTCAAATGGAATGCATTTGAATTTTATATTTCAAATTCAAACTTTATCTTTTCATGGAATCCTTCATTAAGCAATTAATATAGACACTATTTAAATTATTTAATGGGTATTTAAAATTGTTTTGAATTATTATTTATTATTTTGAATATTGGATGTGATTTGACCGATATTTGTGGCAAGATAAATTATCTCTTTTCTCCCTTTTTCTGATAATTCAGTTTTATCATTTTTTTTGAATTTTGAATTCTATAACATCTCTTGGATATGTTGAGTTTATTTTTTTTGAAACGTGTTTGATCCTTTATAATGTAGAAAAAATACAAATATATGTTAAGAGAATATGAACTTTTTAGAATCAAATATTTACTCTGAACTTTGAGGTGTTGTACCTATGCGATCAAGTTTCCATATGCTGGATGATCTCTCAAGGGATGGACAAAAGATTATATAAATACGACTACCTTGATGATACATCATGATACATTTCTCTAGAACCAGTACCAATTCTTTCTTTGTTTATCTTCTTCTTCATCTTGGTTTCTTGGGTCTATAACAATTCTTCCCATATTTCATGTACACTCATTTGTATATTTATTATTTTATATACTAAAGAATTATTCTTCACTATCTTTAGGTTTTGACTCCCATATTTTAATGTTAGTATCATTCAGGTTGTGACTCCCATAGTCTAAATTCAATGGTGTAATTAGGTTGTGACTCCCCATACAAAAGTCTGAAGTCTTGGTTATTCCTCCACTAGAAAAAGTTGGTTATAATTTTTTTATGATTCCCCTTAAAAATAATATTAGTACACAATGTATCTCTCATTGAGTAGAGAGTTATAAAAGTAGAAATTTTCCAATTTGGACCAAATTACTATAAAAACAACCTTATTTTCATTTATTTTCCCATGTCTAATTAAATATATTAAAAAACTGTCTTAATTATCATTAATAATGAAAAATTATCTTTTAAATTTGTTTAATATGGTATATTTACCCCTCTAAACTATCTTTCATTACCCTATCAAGACCTAATAATTGATATTGGATTAGGAAATTTCTTAAGAATCATTTATCTCTATAATTCTTTTCCCTAATACCAAACAATTAGAATTAGAGGATAGATCTATTAGGAATTTATTATTTTATATTCTACTTTTCTAACCCATTCCTAGATCTCACTGTCTAAGGGAAATATATTTAAGATAACAAGAATAAATATAAAATAACTAAAGATTCATTAGAATCCACCTCAATTTTATAGAAATGATTGTGGTTACTAGAAATCAAGAATGGAGGTATACCTTAAATAGTTAATCATGGAACACTGGTCAATTATAAAAAAGTCACAAACACTACCATAATCTAACCTAGATAATCTTATAGGAAACAATGCTTCTTGATATGTTTAAATTACAAATGAGTAAATATTTTTTATTTTTATATTAATAAAAGTTTTTTTAGTCATGTGTCTACATGTAATAAAAAATAGTATATTTGAATGATTATTCAAGTTACTCAACTTGGATACAAACCAAACTTAGAATGCATATAGATGAGTAATATGACTTCAATATGGGTGAAGATGGATCTATGAACCAAATTTTACAAAAAATCACAATCATTGTGAATAGAATAAATTACATAGGAGAATATTTGGAGAATACTGTACTTGTTGAAATAGTTATGCAAGAACTATAGAAGAAATAGTATGAAAAAATGTCTATATTGATGAAATTAAGAACTTCAAAGAGTATACTCTTGATGAATTTATAGGATCACTTATTTAGTATTAAATGGAATTGAATAAAATCACTGAATATGAGAAAACTAATTGAAAAAGTGTAACTTTTAAATATAGGAATGTTGTTTATACTAAATATTATAATTCTAAGATATAGGATAATGAAAAAGAAGACATCTATTAGGTTAGGACTAGTGTCTATAAATGAATTAAAAATAATGGATTTAAGAACTAATTTTGAAGAAACCCACAAAAGTAAAAATGGTAAGGGGATAAGTTGGAAAGTACTAATTATAACACTTTAGATGCTACTTTTTTTGAGTGCATAAATAATAGTAATATCATTCCAGACTATCTAAAACTAAATAATAAATAGAAATACAAAGATAAGTAAAAAAGTATTAAAAACTAGTTAGAGTTGTACGGAAGAATCCAATTCTAGCATACAATCTGGAAATGGGAAATAATATGAAAACATGTTCTTTATGGATTTTCTGAACGAGTTTAGTAATTATAGATTTTATTATGAATGTTATTATTCTGATTATCAATCTAAATATATGAATGTTTTTTAGTAAAATTAAGAAATTAACATTTTGAGAAAATATGTTTTCAAAGATACTGATTTATATAATAATATTAAAGAAAATAATGAGAAACTTGTTAGTGAAAATAAAGAAATTTTATAAGTTAATGAACAAATTAGGAATATGGCTTCCAATTATCACTATATGGTTTATGATAATTTGAAATATTCTATAGATTTGAATGAAAAATTAAAAAAAGAAGTTGAAAGTCTTAAGGAAAGTTTTTATTATTTTGTTCAAGGTTGTGAAAAGTATCATAAAATTATGTATTTGAATAAAATAAATAAAAATAATGATGGAATTGTCTATGATAAGAGATTTCATCAAATATATAAAAATCATTTTTTATAGAAGTAAAAATTCTTGTACTTATACCATTACATGTTTTCAATGTGGCATGAAAGGTCACTATAAAAATAATTTATCTCTTAGATTAAAACCATCATTATAATTTACAAAGACTCATATTTATAAATCATTTTTATCAAGAGTTATAGAATACTTGTTTAAATTATTTACGGGTTCCTAAAAATTATTTTACTAATATGATTGGACCCAAAGTAGCTAATGTACCAAAAATTCCACATAATTGATTTTTGTAAGAAAAATTCCTTGGATGTCTCTAGGAATATGATCAAAGGCCCATCAAATTGTATTATTTATAACAAATGTGATGGAGGCACTGTTATAATGGGAGATAATTCCAAATGAAAAGTAAAAGGTTTTGATAAAGTTGGTATTTCAAATTATAAACTTATTTCTAATGTTTTATATATTGAAGGAATAAAATATAATTTAATTAGTATATCTCAATTATGTGATGATGGAATGAATGTTAAATTAAAAAATAATATGTTTTTAGTTTTTAGGGATGATTCTTTATTATTTTATGCTAATCAAAAGGAAAATATTTATACTATTTATTTTTCTTAACTAATAGTTCAACATGTTAAGTGTATGAATTATGTACATAATGATAACATTTTTTTGGCATCGATGATTAGGTCATGTTAATCTCATAATATTTCATAATCTCCCAAAACATGAGAATGTGTTACAGTTACATACCTTGAAGAAAAAATAGCTTTATGTTTGTGATTCTTGTATAAAAGGTTAATAATGAAAAATTTATTTTATAATTATCATTTAGATAATTACTAGTAGACCTTTAATATTAGTATATATTGATATATTTGGTCCTACTCAAATTCCAAGCCTTAGAGGAAATAGATATATATATTTATTATTGATGATTTTGTTAGATTTATAAGGGTTTAATTTCTTTCACATAAAACTATACTTTACCCGGATTTATTGCTTCTTATAATTTAGTTCAAAATGAATAAGGTTATATTATTGTTTTAGTTCATAGTGATAAAGGAGGTGAATTTCATAATTCATAATTTTCAATTTTTTTTGAAAATAATGGTTATTTTCACAGTATATATTCTTCTAGAACACTATAAAAAATTATGTTATATAAAGGAAAAATAAAAATCTTATTAAAATAGAAATAACTTTGTTAAGTTAATATAATTTTCCTAGATATTTTTGGGATGAATCCATTTTTGTTTCATTTTATATTTAAAATATAATTATTGCTATACATTTTTTGAAGAAAACTTCTTATGAATTTTTTAAAGGTAAAAAGCATAAACTTGGGTTTTTTAGAATTTTTGGTTGTAAAGTTTTTTATTGTTAATTTGAAAGATAATATAGATAAATTTTATGCTAAAAGTAATGAAGGTTTTTTTATTGGTTATTATAATAATAGTAAATCTTACAGAGTTTATAAAAAAATATCTATGATTATTAAATAATCTATTCATGTTATAATTGATGGAAATAATGTGAAATTAAATTCCAATTATAATGTTTTTTATGATGAGTTTGTAGATTTTTACTTTAGTAAATAAATGCCTCAGGATATGGATGAATCAGTTGAGGGGGTGTATACTCCTTCTCAGCATAATCTAAGTTTATATAAGATTCATAAAAATCATCCCATTGACTTTGTGATTGGTAATGTTGGTTCTAGTATGAAAACTATAAGCTCTATTTTAAACTAATTTGCTAACTTTTTTTATGTTCATTTTCCAGATAATGTTGTTGATGATTTAAATGATCCAAATTGGAATATTTATTGAAAAAGATTCTTAATTTATTAATTAAAAATAATTTTTGGTAGTTAGTTGAATTGACTAAGGATAAGAAGGTGATCAAAACTAAATGAATCTTTATAAACAATATGTATGAATTTGGACATACTGTCAAAAATAAAACTAGAATTATTTCCCAAGGATACTCTCAAGAAGAATTTATAGACTTTGAAGATTAATTCTCACCTATTTCTAGGTTAGATGATATTATAATATTATTAAATTTTTATCATTTTCAAGGTTTTAAGTTATATAAAATGGATATTAAAAGTGATTTGTTAAATGGTTTTATAACTAAATAAGTTTATGTTTCTTAACCTCCTAGTTTGGAAAATGAATAATTTCCTAACTACATTTTTAAATTATCAAATGCCTTGTATGGACTCAAAAAATCACTTCATTATTTATATGAGATGCTTTCATTATTTCTATTGAATAATGGTTTTAATAATTGTAATATTGATATTAAATATTTTATTAATATTATTTATAATAATATTATAATTGTGGAAATTTATGTTGACGATACAATTTTTGATTATTATAGTGAATTTATTTATAATGATTTTTCTAATTTTATGTCATCTGAGTTTGATATTAGCTTAATGGAAGAATTAAAGTTATTTTTCAAACTTAAAACTTTTCAATAAAAATATAGGATGTTTCTTAATAAATATATGTATACTAATGATTTTTAAAAAATGTTTAGTCTTGATTCTTATAAGTCTATAAAAAATACTATGATTACTAGTTGTAAATTAGATGTTGATGCATATGGTAAATATATCGATACTAAAGTTTTGGAGGCATGATAGGTAGACTAATTTATGTAACTATATCTTGAAAAAAAAATCAAGTTTTATATTTATTTATTTTCAATATTTTAATCTGATCCTAAATAGATTCATATTAAATTCGTTAAAAGAAAAATTAGATATGTTAATGAATGTGTTAACTATAGTTTATTTTATCCTAAATACATCTATTTTGATTTAATATCTTATTCTAACATTGAATTTGGAGGTTATATAATTGAATGAAAATAACATCAAGAATATGTCATTTTATTAGAAAAAATTTAATTTCTTGGTCTTCTAAGAATAAATTATCTATTTCTCAATATACAATTGAAGAATATTATATTTTTTCTCCAAGTTTTGTGCTCAAAGTTTTTGGATTATGTAAAAGTTTTTCCATTTTGGTATTTATCTTGATAAATTGCCTATATAATTTAATAATACATTTTAAATTTCTATTTTTTGAAATCCTTTACAACATTCAAGAACAAATCATATTAACTTTAGATTTAAATTTATTAGAGATCACATGAATAAGGGAGATATTGGTTTAGAGTTTATCACTATTGAAAATAAACATGGTGATATCTTTACAATGTCATTAGAATTTACTTAGTTATAAAATATTAAATTTGATTTTTGAATTTTCTACTATTAATGATTTTATGTTTTCACATGTTTAGGGAGAGTTTTAATGTATTTATATGCTGAAAATTTCATATTTAAAAAAAATATGTAAATGGAATCTATTTTTAAGATTACATTTGTATAATTTATTTATATTTTTTTTACAATATAACTATTTTAAAACCTATCATACATACTAGATAATATTAACTTACTATTTTAACCTTAATTTTTCATAAAATATTATTTTGTAAAGTATTTAACTTTATTTTACTTAATCTAATTTAGAATTTTTTTACTCACTGCTTTTAATTATATGTTTTAATGGAGGAAGAATTTATTATGAATCGTTGTTACATGTTTAAAAAAAGGGTGGATTTATAGTGGATACTTGACATATTTTTTGACACATGAATGTTTAAAATAATTCTATACACTATTTATATTATTTTTAAAGAAATAATTTTTCCATTTAAATCTTATATTTTTGATAATTTCAAAAAGGGTGAGTTTTTTTTTAAATTATTCTTTGTTATGTAATTATAAAAAAGGGGAAAATGTTGAGTGGCTAGTTGAACCACTTTATGTTTTGATAATTACAAATATTTATTTATTTTATTTCCTTCAAATGTATCAATACTTTGAATTTTATATTGATTAAAGTATTCTTAACTTTGATCATATCATAATATTGTTTTCCTTAAAAAATATTTAGATATAATGTTTTTAATTTTCATAACATTTTGTAGAAGTTTTATTTTGAGTTCCTAGGCTATATAATTCATTTGGGACCTTAAAATATCATATAGTAATGTTTTATTATTATTTAAATTTAGAAAAATTACTATTCACCATGGAGCTAAATGGTTAACCGCATAGCTGATTTGTGAACTATATATCTGTTTTAAAATCCATGTCACCGATTTTCCAAAATCGGTTACCCTATGTATTTCAACTATATATTAATCTATAGAACACAAAATTGAGTGATTATTTTTTTGTTATAAAGGTAAGAAAAATATATTCATTTAATTAAAATAAATAAAATTATAAATTGATCTCTATCTAGTCATAAATTAGGTCATAAATAATTGTATTTTTTGAAGCTGATTTCTGCAGTTTTTCAAAACTGTTTTTACTTTTTTTTTATGATAACTTGAGTTATAAAAATAATATTAATGTGATTATTTGTTATTTTTAAATTTAATGACATTTTATAAATATACGTTAGAAGAATCCAAATATTATTCTTCCATTAATATGTTATTATTTAGGTATGAAATTTGAAAAGTCAATCAGTTTAGATTTTTTTATAAATTCAGATATGTGAATCACCTATGTGATGAATTTTCTTATATGAAATGCATATGTATAATTTCCTATGTTAATACCATAAATAAATCAGATGCATTGATTTTATTATGTATATTCAACTAAATGGTATATTTTATTTCAGAGAAAAATACTTATGTGAAAAACACTAATTTGAATTTGGCTATGTCGTTCAATGAAATTCTATAGGTTTTTCTAAAATATGAAAAATTATTAGTTTTATGTTTTGTTTCATATATCAATTTTTTGAATTTTAATTTATTATATTTAAATTCTTATAATTACTTTATAAACTAATTTTAATTATTTATAACCTATGCTAAGTGTTTTTAATTATTTATATATGTTTTTATAAAATTCAAAGTGTGTTTTAGTTTCACACATGAAACTTATAGCTTGAAAGTCTAAAATGTTTTTTTAATATTTTATATTTTATTCTATGATTATATTGTTTATAAATTAATATTAGTTTATATTAAACTCATTTAAACTTATTTTAATATATTTAAGGTAGTGTTACTAACTTTTTAATTTCTCCACATGTCTACTACTTATTTTAAATGGAATTCTTTCGAATTTTATATTTCAAATTCAAACATGAAATTTTCATGGAATATTTCATTAACTTATTAATATGAAGACTTTTTAAATTATTTAATAGATATTTCAAATTGTTTTGAATGATTCTTTATTTTTTTAAATACTAAATATGAGTTGAGTGATATTTTTGGAACAATAATTTCTCTCCTTTCTCTCTTTCTGATTGTTAAGTTTTTTCATTTTTTTGAATTTTGAACTCTCTAACATATATTAACTATGTTGATTTTATTTTTTTAAATAAGTTAGAGCATTGATGTTGTAACAAAAATACATATACGAGTTATGAGAACATGGATTACTGAAAACCTAAGATTTACTCTAAAATTTGAAGTGTTGTACCTATGTGATCAAGTTTCCATATGTTGGATGATCTCTCAATGGTAGAGTGAAAACTTTTATGACTATTAATGTACTTAATAAACATCCTAATATATTTCTCAATAAATAATACCTATGTTTTCTTTTTTTATCTTCTTATCCTTTTTGGTTTCTTTTGTTTGTAACACTTCATCCCATCTTTCACGTACACTCTTTTTTAATTTATTCTTTTACATATAAAAGAATTATTCTTCTCTTTTTTTTGGATTGAGAATCCTCAATTATAAAGTGGGGAACATTCGGGTTGTGAATCCCAAATTCTAAATTCAATGTTGAAATTGGGTTGTGACTCCTTTAAAAAAGCAAAGTGTCTTGGTTATTCTTCCACCAGGAAAATTAGTTTGTAATTGGGTTATAATTCCCCTTCAAGAATCAGATTAGTGCACAATATATCTCTTTCTGAGTAGAGAGGTATAAGAGTAATATAGGTAGAATTTTAACTGAACTAATATAAAAAATATCCTCATGTTCTTTTATTTCTTTTATTTTTTTTTCTGCTTTTAATTAACAACCTTCATTACTGTTAATACTTAATCCTTCTCTTTTAATTTTTTAATCTAGTCTCTTAAACCCCTTCTAGACCATCTACCACTACCCTATTGGGGAATATCATTATCTTTGATCTTGGTGATTGGATCCTGAGGTAAGTTCATTTCCTCTTGATTTCTTCATCCTCCCCATATTCTCTCTTTTTTTACTTCCATTTTAATGGGGTTTTGAAACCCTATCTTTTTTTGGATGAACCAAGGGTTTTTTATGGAGTTTTCAAATTGTTTCTTTATAGCTTAGTTGTTTGGAGAACTTTCTAACTTGATTCAAGTGGTTTTCATCAAATGAAACATGTTTTGGTTTGATTTTTTGACAGGTGTCTCTATTTAAGGTAGTTTTCCATGAATTTCCTTTGAATACTAATTTACCTTGTTTTTTTATTAAATTTACCCAAATTTGATTTATCGTTAACGGTTTACCATTGTTTTTAGGATTATTAGAATTGTTTCTCGATTCAATTATTTAAAGTGGTTTTTCAAAAGGAGTTAGTTTGTTTCACTCCATATGTTTGTTAAAATGGATGAAAGAGACCTTATGGCTTTAAATATATTTATAAATGGTTTTAAATTGAGGAATATGTTTCATAAAAATGGTAATAATGGTTTATTGAAATAGATTTTAAAATAGCTTTTGAAATGGATATTGTGTTTGGAACTTATGGATGTTACATGTGTTTAATATTGAGTAGAACATGGTAGATGTTGGGTGTGTGTGGGTGCATGACTTGGACAAAGAGAGTGTAATCCATGGAACTGAGGTACGCTTTGGGAGGTAGACTGAGGGATCTTCCATGTTGTTGACATGTGTACCAAGAGTTACCATGAGATTATTTTTGTGTCCAGGGTGGAATGAGAGAGCTTCCAAACTTGTTATACTTTCTTAGACGTCTATCCAAACCATTTTTAGACTAAGGAACACTATAACCTTTTGGTTAGAGACCATGATGCACATTACCTATGATCGATTGCTTTTATATGATTTTTGAATTATGATAGTTCCTTTTTTTATTGAGTTATCTTATTCTTATACACTTGTTCCATTATTTGGTTATATGATAGTGCTTATTATTATGACCTTGTTTATTCCATGTTTGGGTGTGATGAGCATGTTTATATTGGGTGGATTTATGTTTCTTATTTGATCCTTGTTAACCAAGATTGAAAAAGATTATTTGTTTTTTTATAAAAACCAAAATGGATTTCTAAAGTATTTATTTCAAGTGAACTTGTTTTAAAAGTGATATTGGTTTTGAAAATTGTGTTTTCAAAAAAATATATTATATTGTATTTTTAAAGTGTAGCACCCCAAGAATTTAAAAATATATTTAATACAGAATGGAGGAAACATTGAGTCTCTACAAAACACCACTTTGTTATAACCTAGCCAAGTAAACATAATTTTTCCACCTCTGTGATTTGAATTTCGAAAAACTGACATACACACTTTTTTCAGTAAGATTATTAAAGTCTGATAAGACAAACCTAATTTTTGGTGAATAGTAACATACCCTTATGAATATTAATGAATAGAAAATTGGCCAAAAATACAGAAACTTCACCCATGAATGTATAAAAACAATTTAGACATCATAAAAGTGAAAAAAATGATCATAGTATAAGTATTGGTATTTTTGTATGTCACAAATATTTTAATTACAATTTTATGATAAATTTAATAATTTAAAATATAAATGTATTTTCATAAAATGTAATCATAAATTTTTACATTATTTTATTTTGGTTGTAAGAAAATTTTATGGGACCTTGATTAATTTCTCAATGTGTTATAAAATGAGTGATAGTTTTAAAGTTGTTTTTTGGAATAAATTATGATTTTATTTAATAATTAAATTAAAAATATTTAGAAAATTAATTTCAAAAAATGGATTTAATTTTTTAATTCTACACGTAGAAAAATGGTTAGGGTGAATTTTTGGGAGTTTTTTGAAATACTCGAATTTTTTTATGAATAGTGAAATACGGTAAAATACTATATAAACAAATTATCAGTTAAATACACTATTTATGAAATCATGAGTTATTTAAGGACTCTTGGTTAGAAATCACAAGTAATTATCACTATTATGGGTCACATGAAACAACACTATTGGTTGTATTGATGGATATAATAAAATAATGAATAAAATATTCAAAATTCACTCATCTCTTCCAATATAAACCCCCCTCACTCCCTCTTCTCCTCACTCCTCTAAGCCTTGAATCTCCTAAAATTTCTTCCCAAATACTCTCCCCTAGTCACTCCCCACGTCCAAGAATCTCTTGGAATTTACAAAATCCAAAAACCCCTTCTCTTAAAGAGATTCTCAAGGAGGTGGATTCAAGAGGTAAATTCCTCGTTTCATTTCTTCTATTTAAAGTTATCTTTTATGTGGTACGTGTTTTATGTTTTCATACCATGTTATTATTACCATTTTATTCTGTTGAAATAATATTCTATGAGTCTTCTATGAATGGGTGACCCCTTTCCCTTCTCTTTATAATTTTTTCTAAAACTATGTTGCATAGCCGTTATGCTGTAGAATTTTCATCTCAAAATCTCTCTCTTTTTCAAGCACTCTTATTATGTTATTATATTTTAATTTAAATTGTATTATATTGGGATATGTAATTAAATATCTTCTTTACTGTCAATATTATGTAATAATGATGATATACCCTTTCTCTCTCATCAATATATTTTATGAATTTTTAAGTGACGCCGTTAGGCTGTCGAATTTTCATAAGGGATTTCTCAACATTTCTTTTATTTTGATTTCCTTTCTTTTTCTTCCATCTTTTACTTTATTCCAAATGTTGTGATGAATACAGTATCTTACATGTACTATATTTGTTTCATGATAAAGGAATAATTTTTCATTATCTCTCCTTTCCCATTCTTTTATACTAAAAATGAAAACACCACCCGAGATGTGCTAATCTACCACATTCAAGGACGATGGGTTTTCAATTTCTATCAATGTATTAAATTCTAGACATGAAAACATTATTATATTCGAACCAAACAATAATATATGTATTATATATTATCTATGGTTTTGGAATATTTTTTGTACACATGGTTTTGATTTATAAATCAAAATGATTTCGTTGTGTACAAAAACCACAAATTTACCCAAACAGTTTTCATTAAATGATTTAAATAATGATTCATCTTCAATCCAAGTAAAAAAAATGAAATTTACTAACATTTAACCTTCTGTATGTTTACTAATAACATATAACTTCAATTCTGGACAACAATCTTTATTTTACATGATTCTCCGTTCATGTATATAAGTATACTGATCATGAAACAAACAGACCTGAACAATGAAATTGAACCTCTTAACCTATCAAAAAGGCCATGAGTGAACTTAATAAGGTTATAATAAATAAATTAAATGTATAATATATTCTTTAAATATTAATTAATTAATTTAATATGGTTATCCAAGACACTAAGATGAAGTGAAGAACACCATCATACTTAAGGTAAGAGTTTCTTCGTCTCACTTCCATTTTTGTAAGATATTCCGTATTCACTACTATTAATTGTGTATGGTGTATGTATACTACCCAGTGATGTTTCATAGAATGATTCCATTTATTTTCATGATATTAATTGTTTTATTTAATTATTATTAATTTTGGGGCATATGATTCAATTGATTACAAATTTACAACTATTTTTTTACCCGAACCTCCATTTTCATTCGGGTTTCTCTTATTCACTACTCACATAAATGATATTATTTTCTTATGTAATAATAATAAATTATATGTGAATGTTATATATATATATATACCAATAATAATCCTACTTTCATTTATGGGGAGTTATATGTTTTCAAAGGATCTTTCAAAAATTATCCCCGAAATACAAGCTCAATTCACGGAACTTCTCAGATTATTACCTATTTTAAAGTTCACCCTATAATCTGTTTTAATCCATATTTATCCATATAAATTCAAAAATTTTACTATTAAAAAAATATTTTGTTTCATTTCTAGTTTTATTAAAGAAAACATGTCTTTTCTCTTTAAAATCTCTTTAATGAATTTCTTAAACCGCAATTAATGTTTTAATTATAAAGTTTATTTAAAACACTTTTTACACATTTTCACTTCAGTGGGACATAAATTGTGCCTAAAATATAATATCAATGTCTTTAAATTTTATTTTTTGGGATATAAATGTTTAAAACTAGGTTTATGAAAAATACAAATGATTTCCCAAAATAACTCTTATTTCCAAAGTAAAATGAATTTTTCTCATCTCACTTTAACTTTTATGAGATATATACCTTGTTCACTACTTATTCCTTTAATGTGGTGTATATACTTAACTTTGGTATATCATATCAAGAGACTCCTTATTCTCATGATATTCTAATGTATTATGATTTTAATATTTCAAGGTACTATGAGACACTTTGGAATGTTTAAGGATTGTTTCCTCAATAAATTTTCAATGGTATCATTTAAATGTATCTTATCTTTGTCAAAATCCTTCTTGAATATTTTAATTCATTTAGGTTTATCTCCTATGATATCATATAACATATTTAATTTAATGTTTTATGATTAGTTTGACTTTGGATGTGCTATCTTAAAGCCTTTCACCAATTTACTCCGAAGGGTTAGTGTTTGTGATTATTGTTCAGGGAAAGTTATATACATTTAATATGTTAGTTTCAATATGAATGTATATGTTATTTATGTTTATACCCATTAATATAAGGAATGCATTGGACTTAGTAAGTGTCTGGTGGGGCCTGTTATATCCCCTTGGTGCATCAGTAGGACTCATAATACAAACAATGGTCTCGGCACGAGTCCTTGAAAAGATGAATATTTATAGTTTTGGCCGATGCCTTAATCATTTTTAGATGACTTGGCTGAGGACTTTATGGTATATTTTAGAATGTACGACATATGAATTTCCCTAATTATGAAGCTATTAATTGAAAGTTCATGTGGTTATTCGACTTGTATAATACCCATGGTTATGATTTATTATGGCATTATTTACCCATCTAATATTACTTCCTTAATGCGTTCAAGTTTATTATTTGTAGATGAATATGTTTTCAATTATTCACCATGACCATTGTTTATGTTTATGATATCTTATGCTGTATTTATTATCCTTACCGAGTGTTTGATCACACCCCTTTCTTATGTTTCATTTTATTAGGACATGAAGAAGTTTTTTTTATGATTGACCTACAAGGATAAACTTATAGTGGTGGATGTACCCAATAAAACTTATATGTTGTATTTATTTTCAAGTTATAATGTTGAACTTATGTATGCATTTGGATTTTGAAAACTACTAAACTATATGGTCCTTTTGGGATTTGATTCATTGTAATCATGCTAATGTATTAAAATAATTCACTAGATCTAGGCTTCTGGGGTTGGGGAATTATAGTTGGTATCAAAGGAAGTTTGGTAGAAAACTTGGAAACTAGATTTAGAAAACATAGATTAGGGAACAAACCCCTAAGATAGTATATGAGGATGAACATACAAGAACATCCTGTAATCTTGGTAAGGAATAGATTGTGCGAATCTTCCTATAAAATACATCCATTTCGGGATACTACAAGTGGATGTGGTTCTGGAACAGATGTACCTAGGAGGGAAAACTCTGACAAGGAGTTTTGAGCTTGACCCGGGTATCCTGGTACATGACAATCAGCCTCACTGCGCACCTGGTAGGACACTCCCAGAGGATATTCTTAGGATAATTCACATTTTATTTACCCACCATTATGAAGGATTTATGCCCCCAAAGTAACCAAAGTATATGTTTCTAGGATTTATGATGCATAAATTTATGCTATGTACTATAAAATGTTTAGAGTCATAGAGAGTTCATAATGTTACCAGCTAATATATAATATGAAATTGATTAGAAATGATTCATAGCAGAAGGAATGATAACTTCACCAATGCACATGATGTGAAGAGTAATAAGGATCATATCTCTAAGGGTCTCAATCCATCATTTCATAAGAAGATTTTCTCCCAAGTATCCTAATCATATGATAAAATAGTATCATGTGTTGAAAAGGTATTTTAAAACTTCTCTGAGTCCTATGGATTTGATGGGAAGAAAAAAGAGAATAGGATGGAAGGAAAAAACATAGATAAATGGAAGAAGGGAAATAAGTATTTTCCCACATGTGATAATTGTAGAAGGAAACATCGTGGTATATGATTGAGAGGAAAAGGAGTTTGTTTCAAGTATGGAGAAAAATGCCACAATTCTCATAATTTCAATACAAGGAAAGAATTTTCCTATTTTTAATGCTTCAACTGCAAGGAGATGGGACACTATGTGAATCAATGTCCCAATAATCAAAGGAATATACACAAATTATGATTTTGGATAATGATCAAGTTATGATGTTATCGTAGATGAAGTAGAATGATTAATATTCATAGTCAAGAATCATGCCATTTAAATATTTTGTCAGTAATGTACATGTTGTATGAATTATGAGATATATAAGAATTGTACTACAATACTCTTTTATTAAGGATTTGCAGTCATATAATGAATGGTACAAAATAAAAGTGATTAAAAATAACGTTAAACATTTTTGAAAAAATATGACTGAAGGAAAGAAAACCCTTAATATATATATATATATATATATATCTGATGTTGAGATAATGACGATGAAATGATTGATTCAGATAAATACTGACTACCTTGGAACTAATTATTGACTTGTTGAGAAGTGGTCTATGCTATCAATGATGGAGTTTAAAGAACTTTTGGATTTAAGGAATATATCCAATAACATGTATCTTACTTAAGTAATATATAAGAATGCATGTTTCCAATATGGTTTATTGGTAATTCATGTTATTACTATATTTCAAGAGGTTACATGATGAAGTTATTCACATGTTTGGAATGTGAATTTTAGAGATGATTCTTATTGAGTAAGGGTTAATGATATGTTCATCTTGGAAATTTAGAGACATTCATTATAATGCGTTGAATCATTATATTTTGGAATTTTAAGCAGTTATGAAATGGTTAAAGTTTATCATTGTATGGGAATTTAGAGTTTAATGTCACTACATAATGGTTTGATTATTCATCCGTAACCATGTTTCCCAATTAGAATGTGTTCTTTTATAGTAACTGATGCATTTTCCTTTACTCTTATTAATAGGATATTTTAACCATATTCTTGATATGGGTTTCCCAAAAGGTAATTTTAAAGCATCAACCTTTCACTTTTGAAGTTAAATTTCAAATTTCGAGGACGAAATTTTTGTAAGGAAGGGATAATGAAACACCCCAAGAATTGAAAAATAGATTTAATATAGAATGCATGAAACACTGAGTCTTAAAAAAACACCACTTTGTTATAACCTATCCAAGTAAACATAATTTTTCCACCTCTGTGATTTGAATTTCGAAAAACTTACATACATGATTGTGTTTAGTAAGATATTTAGTCTGATAAGACAAACTTAATTTTTGGTGAATAGTAACATACACTTATGAATTATAACATACCCTTATGAGTAGTAATGAATAGTAATGAATAGTAAATCGGTTAAAAAAATATAAACTTCACCCATGAATGTATGGAAACAATTTAAACATCTTTAAACTGAAAAAAAATCATAGTATAAGTATTGGTATTTTTGTATGTTATAAATATTTTAATTACAATTTTATGATAAATTTAATAATTTAAAATGGAACTGTATTTTCATAAAATGTAATCATAAATTTTTACATTATTATCTTATGGTTATAAGATAATTTTATGGGACCTTGATTAATTTCTCAATGTGTTATAAAACGAGCTATGGTTTTAAAGTTGTTTTTTGGAATAAATTATTATTTTATTTAATAATTAAATTAAAAATATTTAAAAAAATAATTTCAAAAAATGGATATAATTTTTCAATTTTAAACATCTTAAAATGTCTAGGATTAATTTTTTGGATTTTTCTGAAATACTCGAATTTTTAATGAATAGTGAAATATGGTAAAATACCGTATATACAAATTATCAGTTAAATACACTATTTACAAAATTCCGAGTGATTTAAGGACACTGAATTAGAAATAATATGCACTTATCACTATTAGGGGTCACATTAAATAATACTATTGGTTGTCTTGATGGTAATAATAAAATAGTGAATAAAATATTGAAAATTCACTCCTCTCCTCCATTATACCCCCTCTCATTCCCTCTTCTCCTACGCCTTTAAGAATTGAAGATCCTAAAATTTCGGCCCAAATACCCTCTTCTAGTCACTCCCAACTTACAAGAAGAACTTGGTCTTTTCAAAAGACTAAAACCTCTTCCCTTTAAGAGATTCTCAAGGAGGTGGATTCAAGAGGTAAATTCCTGTTTTCATTTCTTCTATTTCATATTCTCTTTTATATGGTATATATTTCATGTTTTCATACCATGTAATTATTTCCATTTTATTCTATTCTATTAATTTTTTATAAGTCTTCTATGAATGGGTGACCCCTTTCACCTTTTTTATTATTTTCTAAGACCATGTTGCATAGCCGTTATGCTGCAGAATTTTCATCTCAAAATATCTCTCTTTTTCAAGCACTCTTATTATGTTATTATATTTTAATTTCAATAGTATTATATTGGTATATGTAATTAAATATCCCCATTACTTTTTATATTATTTAATAATGATTATATACCCTTTTTCTCTTATCAATATATTTTTTGAATTTTTAAGTGACGCCATTAGGCTGCCAGATTTTCATAAGGGATTTCTCAACTTCTCTTTTATTTCGAGTTCATTTCTTTTTATTTCCGCTACTAATTTATTAAAAATGTTGTGATTAATCTATTATCTTAAATGTACTATAATTGTTTCATGATAAAGGAATAATTTTTCATCATCTCCCCTTTCCCATTATTTTATACTAAAAATGAAAACACCACCAGAGATGTGCTAATCTACAACATTCAATGACAATGGGTTTTCAATTTCTATTAACATATTCAATTATGGTCATGAAGCAATTATTATGGTTGAAATAGACAATAATATATGTATTATGTATCATCTATTTTTCTGGAATCTTTTTTTACACATGGTTTTGATTTATAAATCAAAATGAGTTCGTTGTGTTTAAAAACCGCAAATTAACCCAAACAGTTTTCATTAACTGATTTAAATAATGATTCATCTTCACTCCAAGAGAAAAAATGAAATTTACAACCATGTAACCTTATGTATGTTTACTAATAACATATAACTTCAATTCTGGACAAAAATCTTCATTTTACATGATTCTCCGTTCGTGTATATAAGTATACCGATCATGAAACAAATGGACCAGGACAATGAAATTGAACATCTTAACCCTTCAAAAAGGCCATGAATGAACTTAATAATGTTATAATAAATAAATTACATGTATAATATTTTCTATATATATTAATTAATGAATTTAATTTGGTTATCCAGGACACTAAGACCAAGTGAAGAACACTATTAGACTAAAGGTAAGGGTTTTCTTCGTCTCACTTCCATTTTTATGAGATATTCCCTATTCACTACTATTACTTGTGTATGATGTATGTATACTTCCAATTGATATTTCATACCAGGATTCAATTTATTTTAATTATATTCAATTTGTCATTTAATTATTTTTAATTTTGGGTCATACGATTCAATTGATTACGAAGTTACAATTATTTTCTACCCAAACCTCCATTTTCATTCAGGTTGCTCTTATTCTTTACTCACCTCAATGATATTATTTTCTTCTTAACTTATCATAAATTATATGTGAATGTTTTATATATGTGTACCAATCAGAATCATACTTTCATTTATGGGGAGTTATATGTTTTAAAAGGATTTTTCAAAAATTCTTCCCAAAATACAAGCTCAACTCAAGGAACTTCTTAGATTCTTACCTATTATGAAGTTCACCCTATAATATATTTTAAGACATATTTATATTTATAAAGTCACACATTTTACCATGAAAAAGATATTTTGGTTCATTTCTGGTTTTATGAAATCAAACATTCCTTTACGCTTTAAAATCTCTTTAATGAATTTCTTAAACCGCACTAAAATGTTTTAATTCTAAAGCTTCTTTAAAAACACTTTTTACACGATTTCACTTTAGTGGGAAATAACTTGTGCCTCAAATGTAATATCAATGTCATTAAATTTTATTTTCTAGGACATAAATGTTTAAACCAGTTTTATGAAAAATACAAATGATTTTAAAAAATAACCATTCTTTTCAAAGTAAAATAGAGTTTTCTCATCTCACTTTAACTTTTATGAGATATACACCTTGTTCACTAATTATTCCTTTAATGAGGTGTATGTACCTCCATTTGGTATATCATATCAAGAGTATAATTATTCCCATGATATTCTAATGGTTTATGATTTTAATATTTCAAGGTGGTATGAGACACTTTGGAATGTTTAAGTATTATTTCCTCAAGAAATTTTCAATGGTATCATTTAAATGTATCTTATCTATGTCAAAATAATTGTTAAATCTTTGAATTAATTGAGGTTTATATCCTATGATATAATATACCATATTTAATTTAATATTTTATGTTTAGTTTGATTGTGGATCTGCTATCTTAAAACCATTCACCAATTTACTCCGAATGGTTAGTGTTTATGATTATTGTCGAGGGAAAGTTATTTACATTTCATAGGTTAGTTTCAATAAGAATGTATATGTTATTTATGCTTATCCCTATTCATATTTAAATGAATTGGACTTAGTAAGTGTTGGGTGGGGCCTGCTATATCCCCTCAGTGCATCAGTAGGTCTCATGAGACAAACTATGGTCTTGGCACGAGGCCTTGACAAAATGAATATTTATTGTTTTGGATGAGGCCTTAATCATTTTAGATGTCTTGGATAAGACCCTGATGGTATATTTTAGAATGTACATAATATTCATTTCCCTCATTATGAATCTATTAATTGAAATTTCTTGTGGTTATTCAACTACCAGAGTACCCATCGTTATGTTTTATTATATAATTATTTACTCAGTTAATATTCCTTCTTTAATGTCACCAAGTTTATTATGTATAGAGGAATGTGTTTTCAATTATTCACCATGGATATTGTTGATGTTTATGATATCTTCCACTATATTTCTTACCCTTACTGTGAATTTTAGCTCACCCCATTCTTATGTTTCATTTTCTCAGGACATGAAGAAGTTTTTTTATGATTGACATACAAGGATAATCTTATAGTGGTGGATGTTCCCAATAAAAATTATATGCTATATTTATTTTAAAGCTATAATGTTGAACTTATGTATGTATCTGGCTTTCCAAAACTACTAAACAACTTGGTCCTTCAGGATTTGAGTCCTTGTAATCATGCCATTGTATTAAAATAATGCACTGAATCCAGGTTTCTGTGGTTGGTTACATAAATACCTTACATAGATTCATGGTGGTATACTACTAGGATTTTTCTAAAACCTTGTATATTCCTTTGGTATTATATAGATATTTCTTTTTAGGATTAAGGTAAGGGTAAGGGAACCATATAGTATAGTGGAATTTCTGGATTACCAGTGTCTATGGTGGTTCTGGGATGGTGGAGATGTGGGTTTATAGAGTTGGATCATGTGGAGAAGTTTTGGGATTTTTTATCATTGTGGTGATGTGTTATCCCTTGTGGTATTTTTTTTTATTTTGAGATTTGACTACGTATATGATATGTCTAATTCTATTTATTACTTATGATGTGATGATGTTATGAGATCCACGTTTGGTCTTTGCTGTGTTTACTCTATTTTATATTTATATATGATAATATTGTTTATGGTTAGTGTGTCTGTCCAATTCATGGACGGTTCATACAAGATTTTGATGGAAAAAAATAATTCCCAAATGTTTTTTTGTGATGCCTTATTTCTTGTCTCCATCCCATGGCAGTCATGAATACACTTTGGTCCTTGTGGTATTTTAAGTGAATTATCATAAGACCTAGAGAGAAATTAATAAGATATTCACTCAAGAACATATATATAATATTTCCACTCTACCCTCTCAAGAATAATAGAGAAGAAGATATAATTTTTTTTTGTGATCAACAATGAATGATGCCAGGTGCTTGGTTCCTTCATGCTAGAACCCTAAATACCATGAGCATTGTTCACAGATTTGTGGATTACATGTTAAAATAACTAGAGGGATACTTGTAACAACCTAGGTAATGTTAATATAAATCATTATAATGTCTTATTAATATTTATTAATGATATTTTATAGATTTATATTCAATATAATAATATTAGGTAATTTGTTAGTCAAAAGTTAATGGATTTATTTCTAACCAAATTGGGGTTTCATACATTATATGGATTTATTTAAAAGATTTATTAAAAAATTATATAATTTAATTTGTAAAAATTAATTTCATTTTTTCATCATGTAAAAATTATCTTAGTATGAGGGGATGCTCTCGGCTTGCATTACTTTAGGACTCCCTAGATTATGTCACCATCTTGCTTGTCTATTTTTTATTTCTCCCGTGCTTGTATCTTTCTCTCTTTATATAAAAATGGAATCGATGATGATGAATGAGTTAAGTTTTATTAAAAATAATCTAATAAATGTTATTTTAATCAGCATTATACTTGAATTTGGTATATAACATTTTTATACTTAAAAGGCATTTTTATAAAAAACCATTTTCATCTGTTTTATGGGTTTAATTTTAAATTATGTTTTTCCACATATATAAATTGAATTTGATAAAATGAATTCCAAATTTCTAATTAGATTAATTAATATTAGGTAATAATATCAACTTAATTTATGGGCTCATTGAATAGTAAAAGTAATAAAAACTTGTTACTGCTACTAAGGTTAAAAAAGATTTACCAGGGGGTTAAACTAAAGTTATAAGGGTTAAAATAACCTAAATAGTTTTATAAACCCTATTTTATGGCCATATTTAGACCCTATATCATCTAAAAATATAAATTAGTCAATTTTTGTGGCATTTTTTTGAGTCAGACTTTAATCTATTTTAATATTTTTTAAAGAATCCAAGTATGTCCTCTCCCCACATATAAAAGGACACCCATCTCCTCTCATATAAAAACATAATGAGCCTTTTGGTTCAGAAAATATCTACCCAAATACATTATGAACATCACTCAAAAATTATTATAGGAATTTTTTGATCACAAAATGAACCTTGTAAGGATTTCGGTATAAATTGAAAGAGGTTTTTCGAAGAAGAGGTATTGTTCTTAACTGAGCGTTTTCATTTTATTTATTCTTCTTTCTCCTTAAAATATTATTAATCCATAGTAAAATAATAAAATAAATATATTACATATAATTAGACATTATAATATTAATTTAATAACTTATATCCATCCCTATTCCATCAAATGGGAAATGAAACTATCATTCGTGTGTATGAAAAACTATCGCCTTGAGAACCAATGTAATTTGTTTTCAATCACCACCTCTAATGAATTGTTATAATGATTTAATTAATGTATATATATGATATTAATTACATAATTATTATTATATGAAGATAATATATATTATATTTTCTTACCTTTTCATGCATTGAAAAATGATAATGTCGTTCATGCATACGTGTGGATTACCACATACACAGAGAGATGTGATTGGTTTTTCATAACCACATCAGATGGATAATATAAATAAGTGTATTTAAATATATAATTTTATATTTATGATATAATAATAATTATTCAAATTTAAAATCATACTTAACTTCTTTCCTTAATGATATTTTAAAAATGAAAACATTACTCATGCATATGTATGGCCTATCATCCATTTGATTTTAACATAATTCATAATTGATAACTATATTTCAGGGTTAGTATTAAAAGTATAATTAATGTATAAAAATTATAATTATGTGATGATTGTTATTCTATAGATGATTTAATACTATAATAAACCAAACATTTCTAAAAGAAACTCCTTTTTTAATGAATACATTCTATATTAAGAAATGTAGTTATAGAAAACACATGCACTACTTTGGTTATATTGAAACTTTATAAGTTATATACTATTAGGTTTAAAATATAATTAAAAACCACAAAATCTAATAATATATATATTATACAGTGATTGTATGATTATTTTATATTAAGGGTTATGATAAATTCAATTGACGCAAAAAGGAAGGAGTGATACCTGGACCAGTAGGATCATAACCTTTGAATCCCATTTATCGGTGATTTTTATGGAGATATTATAACTAGGATTTTCCATTGACCAATATAAATATGAGATTAGATAACTAAATCCTGATATAAACCATTTATAAGAGAATTTCATGCTCATCAAGATCATGACCCAAACCATATACGCTTAACCACCCCAATAAAATCTCACCGTCACACACCTCACCCTTTGGGAATTTTCTAGTGTAATAAAGGGGTATATATATATACCCTAACTACATGAATTTTTATATTTATATTTTTTTAATGATTATATTTATCCTTTTTAATATTATTTTTATAATTATTAAATAATAAGTTTGATAAAAATTAGATATTGATATGATGAAACACAAATTGTATTTTTAGGAAATATATAGTTTCAATCAAGACACCCTTTATAATGAATTCAATATTTTATTTGAAATAAATTATATTTTAAAAAAATATTATTATTAAATAATATTTAATAAATATAAATGATAATATAGTTTTATGTAGTCAAAAAATAATGTTTATAAGGTTCATAAAAAAATTATTGTAAAAAAACAATATTTTTACTAAATATGGATTTTTGATTTTAAAGTGTAAATTCTCATACATAGAGAATTTTATGGATAAATTAAATACTATTTTTGAAATAAAAATTTCAAAATTATCCAATTTTTATTTTCTTCATAATTTTTAGAGACAATTGGTTTTTCAGGTCAAAATTAAATACGGCATAAATATACTGTGTGTATTATAACATTAGAATGAACCAAAAGTGATGTAATATATTACATAAAAGGTATCCACAACCAAATATATATTTAACATTTAAAATAACATTTTTATGCTATTTTAATAATTTTATAATCCCTTAATTAATCCTTCAAACCAATATTGTATTTTAATGTTTTAAAATCAACTATTTATAAACATGACTCACTTCCACATAAAAAGGGGTATTATTTTAAGGATTTAGATTCTTAAACTTATAAAATTATTAAATTAACTCCTAGTTGGTAGAAAACATGGGAAAAACCATGTTATGATTTGTTATTTTGGTTAATTTATTATATAGAGTCCAAAACTTAATTAATAAAGAATTACCCTATCTTTTTCTACAAATACCCACCCATTCTCATTCCTATACACTAAAAATAAATAATCCATGAAGTTATATTCGTTTTAACTCCCAAAGAGTTCATAAAAGGTTTCCTTAATTCCTTAAGGTTTCATTATTAAGTTTTTTAGAACCAATACTTCAAGATAAGGGAATTCTACACTTCTTATTTTCTGTTCATGTAACTCTTTTTTTGGAATGTATTCTTAATATAGAGTTAAAATATTTTCATGCCCTATTTTATTATCCCTTTACTTCCAAAATAGTTTTTTTTATCAATGGGAGACCTCCATCCTCTCCTATTATTCCATTTCCTTAATCCACATTCATACCGTCATGCTACCAAATTCATTTCTTGTTTTTTTCTCTTTGACATGTTTTTTTTTTAATTTTATAAACACCCAAAACATTTTTTTACCCATGGGTATTCACATATATGTAAGAATAATTTATTAGTTGTTGGATTTACTTGTAAGAAACCCATACTCCCTTTTCATGGGTTAAAAAGAAGTTAATGTTCAAGTATTGAAGCCCGTATGTGCTCAATGTTTTTATATGAAATTCAATCCTTACTATCCTTAAGTTATTGGTGAAATTATTTATATGAAATTCAATATTTAATCTCGTTAGGTAGTCTTAACACTGATATACATATCAAATAGATCATTTTTGTGTCTGAATGAAGAGAATACTTCGTACAAGGTATGGTATGGAAAGATTCCAACATTGAAATACTTTCAAATCTTTAGAAGTAAGTGTTTTATTATCAATAAGGAGAAACATGGAAAGTTTTAGTCTCATGGATATGAGGGGATATTCCTTCAATAATAAGGAAAAATAAAATTATATAAATTCTTTAAAAAGAGTATGGGAAAAGTGGTTGAGATAAATGATCTCACTATATTATAAAATGAACAGAATCTTCAACAACATGGTGAACAATTCCCTGATGACAGTGATGAGTAGGTAAGAAACTTAGGGGGAGTATAAGTGGAAAACTATTATTCATAATAATATACTGATGATGAGTAGGATGGGGTTATACCTGTGTTTTAATAGAAGCTAATGAGGCATATGTAAATCAGCAAGAAGAATATCCTTAGTGATTAGGAATCACTAATTCAAACAATTAGAATGATGTCTCTATATCAAGTATCATTTCTATCACAGGTAGGTCCAAAGTATTTTAAAGAATCATTTAAAGATGAAAATTGGGTTCATTCTATGAATGAAGAGCTTGACCAAATAAAAAATAACCAAACATGAGAGATTGTTTCAAGATTGGAAGATAAGAATGTACTCAGGACCAAATGGGTCTCCTAGAACAAACTAAATGAATATGGATTGATAATTCAAAATAGATCATGACTAGTGTGCAAGGGATACTCCTAGATCAAGGAAATTAATGATGATGGGAAAATTTAACATGTTGTAAGGATCAAGACTATTCACTTATTCTTAGGTATAATAGTTCAATAAAAGTTCAATGTTTTCCAGATGGATGTCAAACCATAATTTTAAAATGGGGTTCTAGAAGAAGAAGTGTATATTGAGTATCTATATGGTTTTCTCATTCATGAAGATGAGAAAAGAGTTTATCGGATGAGAAAGGCACTGTATGGGTTGAAGCAAGCACCAAGAGCATGGTATTCAAGACATGATTAGTTTATAAAGAAGCTCCGTTTTCAATGTGGTGGATTTGATTACAATATCTATGTAAATGATGAAAATAATAAAATTATGATGGTTTTGGTGTATATTTATGACATAATATTTAGTGTATAAGATTAATCACAATGCAAATAATTCAAATAATTCATGAAACGTGAGTTTGAAATCTCAATGATTGGAGAACTAATGTTTTTATTTGGTTTACAAGTGATGAAAAGAATAAATGGCACATTCATTTCTAATTTCATTAAGCACCGTAGAATATGAATATATTGTGACAACTCAAGATTTCACATTGTTATTATAGATAAATAAGTAGTTTAAAGATATGGGAGTTGTAGTGAAGTATCTGATCAGAATCCATTATGATAATTAAAGTGATATAAATCTTAGAAAAAATATAATCCATCACTCACAAATGAATCACATTGAAATAAAGTATCATTTTATTAAAGATAAGGTGGACCATGAGCTCATGAAGTTGGAGTATATGCCTACATAACTAAAAGTTGTAGATATTTTAATTAAGTCCTTACCTAAAGAATCATTTGAATGACATCGACTGGATCTTAGAGTTCTGTAGAATCCCCACACTTGAATAAGTGTGGATGTTGGAACCCCTCTCCCTGAGGTATGATGTGTTTTTACCTTATGTACTGATATGTGTTCTTTATAATGTTACAGACATAAGGGATTGACCTTTTGGTTTATAGACAAAGGGGGATAAAATATCTTGATCATGATAGTGGGAGAAGCTAATAGGGGAATAAAAGACATAGGGGGAGTTTGTTTTAAATATGGATATGTTGAATATGTTTTTTCAAAGTTAATATATCCTGAAAGATGGGGTTTGTGATAAAATAAATTTTCCAGTGGTGATTCATTGATGAAATTTTCATGCTACTCCCATTTCTCAAGTCGAGCATGGATCATATGGGCTTAAAGTATGCATTGAGTAAATCTTTGTTCACTATATGGATTCATAGGACGAGATTTATGATTTGAGAAGGTGAAATTCAAAGGGGTAGTTATAAATGTTTTAAATTTGTGAAAAAGGATTAATATTTATAAAAAAACCAAAAGGGGGATATTTTTGGGATAAAATTGCTCAAGGTGACTATGATGTGTTTTTTGTAGGATTGTGTTTATTGAAAAATTAGGTTGACAAGGATATTTGTGAAGTTCTAGCATGATTATTGACAAGGTATGTTAAAAAAGGGCCATTAAAGAGGTATGGAATCACTGGAAGTAGTTCAAGAAGTTTTACATACAAGGTTTTGGCATTTACTAGTGTTTTCCATATTTTTAGAGACTAAAATTTTTAGGATGAGAAGAGTTTTTAAAAAGATAGAGTTCTATGAATGCCTCATGAAAATATGGAAAAGGCATGGAATTCAAGAAAGTTTAGTGTCACAAAGGTTTTTATATTCATGAAAGAATGTTTTGAGAAAGGATATTGAGTCATGAAGTAAAAATGCAGAATGTTTTGTGACTATGAAAGTTCCCAACAAGTTTGGCGAAAGACGGTCAATTTCATGATTTTTAAAAATTTCTCAAAAGCTTAGTGAATAAAGGGAGTTTTGAGAACATGAATTAAGAGTTTCATGAAAATGTTTTAGTGAGATTGTAAGTTTTTCAAAGTAGAGGAAAATTCTATAAATATAATGCTACCCCCTTATTTGAACATAGGAAACCTTAACGAAGATCCAATGAATCTGAATTCGAGAAAGAGTTTTGTGAAGGTTTTTTTTCACATGAAGCATTTAGTTTTGCAAAGAATGGTGGTTACATGAAATCTATGAAAGTTTCATGAAAGGATATGAGTTTAATGAAAGGGAAGAGTTTCATAAAGAGAAATGTTTCATGAAGTATTTTTGATTTTCATAAAAATTGGGAAAAGGGTTCTATGAAAGTTAATCTTACACGAACCAAAAGAATTATACTATAAATTATGATGAGAAGAGTTATTCATAAATTGGATGACAATATAGCTTCATTAAAAACCAAATGAGGTGTAAAAAATATTTATTAAAGTGATAAATAAAAAGTTCTTATAAAGGACCCATGATCACACTTCAGTTGAGAGAAAATTGAGATTTCAAACTATGAATGGCTGTGAACCAGGAGGGATAGTGAGTCTTCTCTAAACTTTTTAATAGTAGTTCACTTTATTTTATTTGGTACATAGGAACATTGCCTATATATGCTCCTTATATGTATCCCAGTGCGGGAGAAAAATATAAAATTATTGTGTCTCATTAATTCTTTCATTTCTTCTCATACATTACTATGGTAAAGGGATATAAAAGTGTTTTGTTTAATGATGAAACAAGATTTGAAGGGGAAGTTGTTTTAATATGTTATACCCAGATTCAACCCACCTATTAGGGTATTTAACCTAGTTAGACTAATATACATACTATAATGTGATAGGTGGGTCCAAAATTATATATATCTCCAATGTACTAGGTAATGTTTTCATCTCATGAAATACAATATATGGTGCATGGATAGATAACCTAGCACACTATGTTATGTTGTTTTGGGAATGGGAATTTACTTATGCTTTTGATGTCTCATTTTATATTTTTACCACATATTTACAATTCAAAACCTTATGATATAATTTCCTTATTCCATGTTTACATACAAATTGTCATTCTCTTTATGATATCATGTTATGCCTCTTAAATTATATGTGTTGTCTCACTATCATGTTTTACACTAATTATTCCCTTAATGGGATGTCTAGACCACCCTTTTCATTTATGTATTTCCCCAAGATATCCTATAAATTTTTACAAGACCTAATGGAGTTATGAGAACTATATAGAGTTTTAAATAAATATTATGTAATTCATGTTTAAGATAATTTATTTATCTGTTTAATCTATTAAAGATAATAGACCTATCAATCCTTGATTTTTATTTACTAGAAAACTATGTTAAAAATCATGAAATATTTTTTTTAATGATTGAGTTTCTATATTTAGTATCAGATAAAATTCAAGTTATTTTTTTTGAATTATGATTAGTTAGTGAAAACCATAGTGTTAAGTCTAATTATAGGTTAAAATCTTGAAATTTTAGTAAAATATAGATTATATGATTTTCCTTACAATTACATCCCTATCTAGATACTAGAAAGTGGATACAGATATGGAATAGATTGAACAAGGGTAATTACTTTGAAAAAGGCTGGTTGAGTATTAAATCAATCTTCACTTGGTTCATGATGAATAAGCCTAAGATTGCACACCTGACCAGATACTTACAGGGGATATGATTTGGTTAAATAACATGTTATTTACAAAAAATTATGATTTATTTGAACACAATGTTAGGCCATATAACTTAATTGGAAATAGACCATGAATAATCTAGATTAAAACCTTGAAATTCATAAGATAGAGTATATGTTTCATTTACGGGTCATTCCTTTTATGTTCAAAATTTCCCTTATATATACTTATTAGTTTGAATACTCTCACCCCTTATATTTCCTTTATTTTAGAAAATGAATAGAAATAGGAGGAACCATTCCAAAAACATATGCGATGGGAAATGTGATGATTACCCTAATGAAATGACAAACATTATGAGGGTGGGAGCTGTGAACTTAATGATAGTATTGGAACAACCAACTCAAGTTATGAATAATAACTTGAATCATATGAAATTACATCCTTCAACTAATAATGAGAAAATTGAAATTGAGTCCTTTATATGAAAAATAACTCTAACTTTTAGTAGATCTTTTGATACCATAATTATAGAACAATGGATTAATTCCATTGTGAAGATATTACCTATCCTTCAATTCCTTGAGAAAGATATGGCCATATTGGTTGTTTATCACCTCGAGGGAGAAGTCGATCAATAGTGGACATTGATCAAGAATAAAAATCCCAATAAATACATAGAATTATTGGATTGGGATAAATTTAAGAGGAAATTTATAAATAAATATTTTCCTATCACTATTCATATTAAAATAGAGAGGGAGTTCCCTACACTCAAGAAAAATGAAGACAAATCTATCTGGTCTATAAGGAGAAATTCACAATGATTTCATGGCATGCTTTTGGTTTTTTCATCAACACCTAAAGTAAAATCAATTTATTATTTAGTAGTCTAAAGCTGAGTTTACAAATATATTTGGAAATTTAAGACTTTGATAATTATGAGGATGTTTTTCGATGTTACCTAAAAGTTCAAATGGAGATTGATGATTATCTATGGTCTTGGGGGACTGGAGATAATAAGTAAAGAATGAATTTTAATTATGGAGGATTACCTAATAAATCTCTTGGTGGAAAAAAGTTCTAACATTCCATATGTCAAAAGTCTGGGAAAATGAATCTTGGAAACATTATTAAAGGGACTAGGAAATGTTTTAAATGTGTAAAGTAGGGACATAAAGATAATTAATGTATAATTGATATGAAGAATCCTACCAATATGATAGAGGGAAGAAATGTCCCAATAAATCCTCATCTCAAGGTTCAATGTTTCAACTGTAAGGAATATAGACACTATGAAAACTAATGCACCAAGATAAGGTTTTATAAGTATAACCAATGACAATAACATTCAAGGACAAGAGATCAAGGGAGGTATTATGTTATTACCACCGCTAAGGTGGATCAAGACAATGACGTGGTGATGGGTACACTAGCTATTCATTAAATAATAGTGAAAAACTATTGGATTCTGGTTCTATTCGTTATTTAATATCATGAATGTTTATTATAACTATTCAAGAACCTCCATAAAACATGGGGTTCAATTATTAGTGAAAAAATGGTGAAATTGTTACATCTCAAGCATATAACTCCTCCACAGCGAAACTTTGTGGGATGAGTCTCCCAAAAAACCTTATCCGACCTCCATTAGAATAATTCGATGATATACTAGGAATGGACTGACTGTCTCAATCTAGATCCCACATCCAATGTTGTGAGAAGGAAATCACTTTCCATATCCTAAATTATTCTCCATTTTGTATAAATTTAAGTGGGAGTATGAATCTTCTTTGGATTATTCTTCACAAGAATAGATATTATTTTCATATGAAAAAACATATCCTTCTCAAATGATTGAAACAAAGGAGATGACCACTCTTGAAGATATGGCCATTATCAGGGAATATGATAATGTATTCCCCAAAGAGTTTTATAGAATTACCCTTGATTGAGAGGTTGAGTTCTCAATTGATTTTATACCTGGATCCCTTCCAATATCCAAAAATCCTTATATAATGGCCCCCATTGAACAGGAAGAGATGAAGAAGAAACTACCAGAGAATCTGGAAAAGGGTTTCATATGTAACACCCCAAGGTTTTCTAAAAATAAAATGAAATTCTTGAAATTTTGTTTAATGTAGATATTTTTAAGTAGACTTTAAACATAATTTTTCTACTTCTATGTTTTGAATTTCTAAGAATGGTTATCTAAAATTGTGTTTAGTATGTTATTTGGAGTCTATTGAAACCAACTTGTTTTTTTTGGTGAATAGTAACATACCCTTATGAATAGTAATATGAATAGTAATATGACCCTAATGAATAGTAAATTGTATTATTATTCTATTTTCTTAAGTATTTAAGATAATTATATCTTGATTCATTTTTAAATGTGATATAAAAGTAGTTTTAGTTTTTAAATTATTAATTTTCGAATAAAGTATGATTTTATTTAAAAATTAAATTAAAAATATTTAGAAAATTATTTTCAAAAAATGGACTTCATTTTTGAATTCTACACGTCGATAAATGGTTAGGGTAAATTGTAGGGATTTTTATGAAATAAATGATTTTTTGGTGAATAGTAAAAAAATTCAGTTTTGAGTTTCAGTGTGTTAATGACATCATTAATGTTGTAATAATGATGTAATAAATGTGGTAGACTTGTGTACAGTAAAATAAGTTATGATGTGTCCCAATTGGCTTATTCCATGGGCAAGCCCATGGTTTTGCAAATACCACTAATGAGGTGTCCCTCGGAAATTATTAAAATAATCCCTCACTTTTCCTATAAATACCAACCCATTCCTTCATTAACTTCATTCCAAATTCCACATCAATGAATATCTGGCCTATTTACCTCCCTAGTAGCCCTACCAAGGTTTCCTCAATCCCCCAATGTCCCAACCTTCAAGTTCTAGGAGTTACTCTACAAGGTAAGAAAATTCTCAATTTCTTTATTTTTTCCATTCAAGTTCTCTTTTATGTGGTATCCACTATGTAACAATGTGTTATTTTATGAATGTATTATGTCCCAATTATCTAAAGATATAAACTTTAAAAGATCCTAAATGTAAATGGAAGTGTTTTCTTGACTAAATTCAAGATTATGTATGTAATAAGGCCGGGTCCTTATAGTTGGTATTAGAGGATGGTTTAGATAAAATTGGGGGTTAGGATGATGTTAAAAGAATACCATAAATGGTTTTTACTCTATAATTAATTTGAAATTTTATAGCATTTAAATATTAACATGTTGCTTCATCTAAGATTTGTTTGTTCGAAATGGTTGTTCGCAGAAGAAACAGAGATATTGAAGAGGAGAGACACCGAAAGAACGACATCCTTCCGGATATACAGCCTAGAATGGTAGGGATTGGAACCAAGAAATTTGTGATAGTAATGGCTCAGTTAATGTGGGAAATAAATTATGGTGGCATCCATGAAAGAGAAAAAATAGAGGTACCACAACAGAACATGATAGTAGTGGAACATTTTATGAGACAACACCCTCCTGTTTTCAATGGATCTTCTAACCTAGTAGCAAGCGTAGGATGGATCAAAGCCCTTGAAAAGATATTCGATGTTATGGGATGTTCAAAAAATCAAAAGGTAAGTCTTTCCATTTAACTTTTTGAAGGTTAATCTGATCAGTGGTTGTCAATGGTTAGGAATATCAGGGGTAAAGTGGATTTTGATGCCTTAGAGCGGGATGGATTTAAAAGTCTTTTCCTTGAAAATATTTTCCTAAGGTGGTGCGACTAATGATAGAGAAGAAATTCCTTGAATTGAAGCAAAAGGAGGAGTATTCAGTGGCTATGTATGAAGTAAACTTCACCCGACTGGCGAGGTATGCTCCAAATCTTATTCTGGATCTTGATAGAAAAATCAACCTCTTTTACTTAGGACTGAAGCCAAGGTATTAGAGGGAATTGGCCTCCTGTTAATTCAAAAGTTATGAGAAACTTGTCTGATGTGCTGAGAGGGTAGAGATGGAGTTTTCTGATGATCATGTTTATTTTGGAAACAAGGAGAATAAGAGGTCTAGGTGGAAAGTGATGGGTAATAATCAACCAAAGAAATCTGATGGTAAGAAAATCTAGTTTCCAGTTTGTGAAAAGTGTGGAAAAAAACACCCTGGGGAATGTCATAGAAAAACTAGGAAGTGTTTTAAATGTGGTAAGTTTGGACATATGGCCTGAGATTTCAATGAAAATGATCCTATTACTAATCCCTATAAGAAAACTATAAAGTGTTTTAAAGGTGGTGAGATGGGTCATTATGAAAATTCCTTCCCAAAGAAAAATTCGAATGATGCAAAGAAGCTAGACTATAAGTATAAAGGTGTAGTGATATCCTTTACGACTACTTCAGCAGATGTCAGGCCATCCAATGAAGTTGTATAAGGTACTTTATTGTTTGTTCACTCAGATTCTTCTAAAGTATTGTTTTATATGAGGTCTACACATTCCTTCATCTTTGAGAAATTTTTGGGTAAACTGGAAATATCACCTCAACAAATGAGACCTGAGCTTGTTGTTAAAACACTAGGGGGAAATATTATAACAAATAGTAATTATAAGAATCTTTCTATTGTAGTCTATGGAAATACTTTACCTGAAAACCTTGTTGTTTTACCCTTAGTCAAGTTTGATTTTATTCTGGAAATGGATTGGCTTTCTATTTATCATGCTAAGATTGAATGTAGAGCTAAAGAAGTTGTTTTTTAGAAATATTTTCTGTTTGTATACAAGAATGAACCCATACAATCAATAAAATATCAAGAAGCTAAGAAACTATTGAAAGATGGAAATGAAAGTTATCTTTCTCATATTATTGAAAACAAGGGAACTATTCAGATTAATGATGTTACAGTGGTAAATGAATACCTTGATGTTTTTTCATGATGATTTACCTGGTGTCATACCTAATCAAGAAGTCAAATTCACAATTGACTTAATTCCTGATGCTAAGCCAATTTCAAAACTCCCATATCATATGAATCAAATAGAACTTCTTGAGTTGAAAAACCAGTTGCAAGATTTTCTTGATAAAGGCTTCATTCGTCCTAGGACTTCACCATAGGGAGCTCTTGTTTTGTTTGTTAAAAATAAATATGGTTCCATGAGACTTTTCATTGATTATAGAGCTTTGAATAACATTACAGTTAAAAACAAGTATCCTTTTCCTCATATCGATGACTTGTTTGATCAGATCCAAGGATCTCATTACTTTTCCAAGATTGAATTGAGATCCAGATACCACTAGCTGAAGGTAAAGAAGGATGACATCCCAAAAACAGAATTTCGTACTATATATGGGCATTATGAATTTGTTGTTATGACCTTTGGGTTAACTAATGCACCTGTTGTATTCATGAATCTTATAAATAGAGTATTTCATGAGTTCTTGGATAAGTTTTTGGTTGTATTTATTGATGAAATTCTGGTATTTTATAAAACTAAAGAGGAGCATGAAAAACATATAAGGGCTATTTTACAAACCTTAAAAGAAAAGAAACTATATAGAAAATTCACCAAGTGTGATTTTTGGTTGCAACAGATTTATTTTCTTGGGAATATTGTAAATAAGGATGGAATAACAGTTGATCCTGCCAAAAAAATGTGGTTGATGAATGGACAAGACCCACAAATGTTATTGAGATACATAGTTTTCTTGGATTAGTAGGTTATTACGAACTTTTTGTTAAGAACTTTTCTTGGTTTTATAACCCAATAAATAAATTAACATAGAAAGGGGTTAAATTTTTTTAGATAGAAGAATGTGATTTTTGTTTTCAGGAACTGAAGAAGTGATTGATAAATGCTCTAGTTTTGGCCTTACCTTCCTGAAATGGTGATTTCGTCATCTATATTGATGCTTCGTTGAAGGGACTTGGTTGTGTTTTGATATAGAATGATCAGGTAATTACTTATGCTTCAAGACAAATAAAACCTCATGAGTTAAATTATCCCACACATGATTTGGAATTGGCAGCTGTGGTTTTTTCTTTGAAAATTTGGAGGCATCATTTATACGGAGCCAAATGTAAAATATATACTGACTATAAAAGTTTGAAGTATATATTCACTCAGAATAAATTAAACATGAGGCATAGAAGATGGCCTGAACTGATAAAGGATTATGATTGCATGATCAATTACCATCCTGGAAAAGAAAACAAAGTGGCAGATACCTTGAGTCAAAACATCATGCATTATTAACCATGTTATATTCGGAACATGATCTCTTGATTAATGATTTGACGGATTTTGGATTATAAGTTTTTGGTGTAGGGAATACATATGTTTTGTTTCAGGTTTCATTGTAGTCTTCATTGTTAGACAAAATTAAGCGAGCATAGAAGGGAGACCATGAGCTACAGAAAAAGATAGAATTGGTTAAAATGGGTAAACTTCTAGAATTTAAATTTGATAAAGTTTGTGTTTCAAGATTTATAAAAAGGTTGTGCGTGCCTTGTGATTCTCAGTTGAAGAAAGATTTGTTGTGTGAAGCTCATAGTTCTACTTTTTCGGTTCATCCTGGTAGTACTATGATGTATAGAGATGTTCAAGAGTATTACTAGTGGGATAGAATGAAAATGGATATTGCTGATTTTACCATGAAATGTTTGACATGTTAGTAGGTTAAAGTAGAGCGGCAGTTACCGAAGGGGATGCTTCAGCCTTTTCCAGTACAAGGGTGGAAGTGGGAGAATGTATCCATAGACTTTGTGGTGGGACTACCTAAGACATCTTGAGGCAAAAATGAAATTTGGGTTATTGTGGATCAGCTGAAAAAATATGCACATTTACTTTATATTCGATATATAATGGATTTGGATCAGCTTTCTCTATTGTAACTCAAGGATAATGTTAGGTCACATGGAGTTCCTCTTTCCATTATATCTGACCGGGATCCCAGGTTCACTTCTAACTTTTGGAAGGGACTTCAGAAGTCGTTGGGCACAAAGTTAAATTTTAGTACAACTTTTCATCCTCAATCAAATGGGCAGTCAAAACGAACGATTCAAACATTGGAGGATATGATTTGAGCTTGTTAAATGGACTACCAGGGAAGTTGGGATCAACATCTTTCTTTAGTTGAGTTTTCTTATAATAATAGTTTTCATTCCAGTATACAGATGACACCTTTTGAGGCTTTGTACGGAAAGCGGTGTCTGACTCTAGCATTTTGGGATGAAGTCAGTGAAAGAAAATTGATGGGGCCAAAATTAGTAACGGAAGTGGCTGAGAAAGTGAAGATGATCCAACAACACATGAGGATAGCTCATAGCATGCATAAAAGTTATGTGGATAACAGAAGGAAAGACTTCTCTTTTTAGGTAGGTGACAATGTTTTCCTTAAAATCTCTCCTTGAAAATGTGTGATGCATTTTGGTAAGAAAGGAAAGCTAAGTCCATGGTTCATTGGTCATTTTGAAATCCTGGAGAAAGTTGGACCAGTTGCATACCAATTATCTTTGCCTCTGAGTTTGTCTTAGGTACACAATGTTTTTGATGTTTTGATGTTGAGGAAGTATGTACCAGATTCGCCTCATGTTTTGAGCCCAGAAGTAGTTCAGCTGGAGGAGAACCATTCATATAAAGATAAACCAGTTCAAATTCTTGATCGAAGGTAACTAGTATTGCGGAATAAGGTAATCCACTAGGTAAAGGTTTTTTTGGAGAAACCACATGGTTGAATAATCAACATGGGAGTCTGAAAATGCTATGAGGTAAAGGTACCCTCACTTGTTTAATAAGTAAATAAAATTGTGAGGATGCAATTTCCAGATGGTGGGGATACTGTAACACCCCAAGGTTTTCTAAAAATAAATTGAAATTATTGAAATTTGGTTTAATGTATATATTTATAAGTATCCTTTAAACATAATTTTTGTTTGGAAGAAATCCCTCAAGTCATTATTGAAGCATTTTTGAGGTGATTGTGTTTGTTGACAAAGTGGACATCTGTATTGTGATTGTTGACAAAACAAAAAATGACATAAAAAATTGTTGAAAAAAGGGATTTCATGGTGGCATGTCGAGTTCATGGGCTATGGTTAACGATCCATGTTTGATTCAAGAACACCGACAAAGGAATGGATGATGTGAAGGTGGTACAAAAAGAACAGATATAAGGTGGGACCATTTTCTAGTGTTTGCCAAATTTTTGGGCCTGAAAATCAATAAATGAAGAAAATTGGTTTTTGGCAAAGGGAATTGCACGCCGTGTACTTGAAGGAGAGGAAAATTTCACGCCATATCTTTTTCAAGATCAAAGCATCAAAATATGGCAAATGGATAAGGGTCGCGCAAGTTTTGGAGTTGGTCACACAAGTGATTTGTCTGGAAGGAGACTTGCACGCCGAAACTTGCACACCGAAGGGAGACTTGTGTGCCATCGCACAGGGTGTTCAAATGACTATAAATACAGGTCGACCCCTCCTCATTCAATAAGAGTTCAAGACTTAGAAAAAATCAGATCTCCCGTCGCGCAGGTGTGGTGGTCGCGAAAATGGTGGTGGGTCGCGTAAGTAGGAGTTGCGCGACAGTTGTTTGTTGCACGCCCAAGGTAGTCTGGGAAAGGAAGGAAGAGAGTTTCACAGGTTCTGAGTTGAATAAGGGAGTGTCGCACAAGTGGTTTGGTGACACTTGCACGCCAAATTTTGAAGAAGCGCGAAAATTGTTGGTTGCGTGCCAATATTGGTTTGGGCGTAAAAGGGTGTACATCGTGCAAGTTTGGAGTTAGAGAATCTTGTGTCATGAAAGTGGTTGATGTGGACTTGTGCACAAGTTTTTACTTGCACACCATGACTTGTGCGCCAGCTTAGAGAAGGGTGCCTAGTAAGGTTGATTCTTGGAAGTGATTCAGGGCTGCGTGGAAGCTGGAAGATTGCCCTATACTTTCGGTGCAAAGTGAGATTCATCTACGGGTGAAAGTTGGACTTCAACAGAGCATCCAAATACAACAGAGGATGTATTCATTAATGATAATTAAGAGACCTAAAGGTCTATAAACTGTGAGTGGATCCTTTCTAGAGAAGTGGGAAAAGGAAGAGGAAGAAGGTGATCCTCTCCACCGGCAGTGAGCCAGAGAGAGAGAGACAGGGAGTGACCCTTGGGAAAGCAGTGAGCTGACCCAAAACTTTGTAAAGGCAGTGAGCCTGGGAATAGAAGTGATCTATCCTAAACCTTGTAAACAACAGTGTGCTTATAGTGGATTTGGTACATCGGCACATTGCCAGTGTATGCTCCTTATACGTATCCAAGTGAGGGCGAACCAAGTAAAAAATTTTGTGTCATGTGCATGCTTTAATTTTTGTTTATATTGTGAAATAGGAAAGAGAGAGAAGAGTGTTTTTCTTAACAGCGAAACAAGATCATAATGTGCTTTAAATTTAAATTAGTCATACCCTGATTCACCCCCCTCTCAGGGAATTCAGCCTTTTGGGCCGAACAATTGGTATCAGAGGGAAAGGTTGATATCAGTTCTTCTCTCAAATAGAGGTCACCACTCATAAAGGGATTCCGATCTTTGATGGGAAAAATTTTCAGCTATGGAAGAATCAGATGCAACAATACTTCCGATCTTTGGGAATGGATGTATTCACAATAGCAATGCATGGAATAACAACTGATATTAATAGTGGTGCATTATCAGAAGCTGAGCGTAGAGAGTTGGATGCTGATGCCAACGAAATCAATGCCTTAGGGGGATCCCTATCCAATCCTATATATAAAAAGGTGATGTATTGAAAAACATCACATGCCATGTGGGAAAAGTTATTGAATATATATGAAGGGGATACAAAGGTCAGAGAGGCAAAGCTTCAAGTATTGTGGAATAAGTATGAAGATATGAGAATGAACTCGAATGAACCGTTGATGCATTCTTTGACAGGGTAAATATTTTTGTGGAGGACATGATAGGTATTAGAGAAGTTATTGAAGATATAAAAATTGTGAAGCGCATCCTGAGAAAACTTCCACCTTGGTTCAATCCGAAAGTTTCTATTTTGGAAGATAAAGACCCGAAAGAACTGACATTGGATAACCTACACAGCACCCTTGTTGCATATGAAATGATAAATGATGATAACAACACTGTGAAAAATGGGATGTCTAAAGAGGTGGCATTTAAGGCCATGAAGAAGATCACCATTGAATATTCTCAGGATGATGAAGAAATAGATGAGGTAATGTCATTCCTCTCCTCAAATATTCAAAGAGGAAACAGAAAGTTCAAAGGGAAACTTCCACTTGCATTCTTTAGATGTGGAAAAGCTGGTCATCTTGCCGCAAGGTGACCCAAAAAGTTTCAAGAAGAAAATGATGAAGATGAAGTTGAAATTACCAATAAGAGATCTTCAACCTATGTGAAAGGGATGAAGCAGTTCAAGAGAAATTTATTCAAGAAGAAAAATATTCTCTCACAAGAAATAGACAGTTCAGATGAGTCTGAGGTTGAAGAGGTGGAGGAGATTGAAAATTGCAAAGATCGTGTAGAAAATGCTATAGTGGCAGTCGTCGGTAGTTCTCAAGTGAAGAACAAAACTGATGGTGATGAAGAAGAAGAAGAAGAAGTTGAAGGAAGAATAGATATGCAAGCTGAGTTAGAGGATGCTCTTGAATAGATAGATGTTTAGAGAGCCAAAACAAAGAAAGCTAACAAAGTTGTTTGTGATTCCAAGCTCTATATATAGCAGCAGGAAGAAGAGAAGTCTGAGTTGATGGAAGAAATTGAGAAACTCAAGTTATCAACACCATAGAACTCAAAATCAGTTAGTGAGTATAATCTCAAGATTGAAGAACAGAAAAGAGAGATCGATGGCTTGAATAGAAAAGTGAAAGATCAAGTCAAGTGTATTGAAGATCTTGAAGAAGAAGTGGTCAGTCTACAATGAAAAATGAAGGATAAAAAAAACAATTGACTCCCAATATGATATCAGGAAAGTTGGTCATTCAGAGGACAAAAAGGATGATAGAGGAGGCTAGTAGTTCAATAGTAAAGAAGCAGTAATCAAGCTCAGATGCTAAGGATGATTTGGGGTCTGATCTAAAATAAAAAACTGCGAATATTGATGTCAGAATGCAAGCACCCATTTCTAAAGTGAAGGTATATTTGGGTACAAAACAGAATATTAGCAAATCCCAAGGGAAAACCAGCAGCGCAGAAGTGACACATAGGAATTCTCCTTACATTAGGTGTTATTACTGTGGAAATATGGGACACTCACAAAATGTGTGTTCTATATCCAAGAGATACCAAAGGGCACAAGAACAACAGTGGAAGCCAAACAGAGATCAATATTATAGAACATCCTTTGAAGGTCATTGTTTTTGGTGTAGAGGATTTGGGAACATGGATAGATATTGCACATCAATCATACAAAGGAATGTTCCAAAGAAAAACTCGAGCAGTCGTAAGAAGCAAGTTAGGGAATCGTCAAGTGAGCTAAAAATGAAAAATCGATTTGCATATCTATAGGATGAAGCTGGTTTATCACAATCTAAGGAAGATCAAGTTCTCAAAACCACACTAGGTGTGAAGTCGAAGACAGGGATCAAAAAGAAAAAGGATGAGAAGGAATTAGTTGCTGAAATTGACCTTAAAGCTTTAGATTGTTCAGGAGTATGGATCCTTGACAGTGGTTGCACATCCCATATGACAGGGAACAAGGATCTCATTACAGGAATTAAGTATGACAAAGAAGGTGTTGTCATGTTTGGAAATGATGAAGGGCTAAAGATTAATGGTTCCAGAAAGGCTAAATTTGGGGGAATAGAAATGAGACGTGCTAATATCTTGGTAGTAGAGGGCCTCAGTCATAACTTGCTCAGTGTCAGTCAACTATGTGACTCTAGGAAATCTATCTGATTTACCAAGAAGATGTGTGTTGTGAAAGGAAAATATGAAGCAATTGTTCTATAGGGAAAAATGAAAAAGGGAATTATTTACCCTGTAAGTGGGGAAGAAGATATGTGTCTCTTATCTAGAGAGGAAGAAAACAAGCCATGGGATAAGCGTCTTGGTCATCTATGCCAACCATCTATGGAAGATCTTGTAAAGTGTAATGCTGCCAGAGACCTTCCTAAATTATCACGTGATCACACTCATACCTGCGATTCTTTCCAACAAGGGAAGATCATCAGAAAGAGATACAAGCCAAAGGAACAGAAATAAACCAGAGTGCTCGAATTGGTGCATGCTGATGTTTGTGGACCGGTCTCACCACGAGCCATAAATGGGAAAAGGTACAATGGGTCTTGTTCCTTGGGCCTATGGGTCATGCACGAGTTCCCCTTCAACCCTTAAAAGGGGGATTATCCATAATAAAATAAAAAATAAGGAATTTGGGCCATTCATACTAGGAGGGAATCGGAAAGGATGCTCGAGCAGAAAATTCCGAAGTTTCGTATTGATAACGGTACATAATTCACAAACTGTCAAGTTGAATACTATCTCGAGAAACACGGGATAAGGCATCAAGTTCCATCAGTAAGAAATCCCCAATAGAATGGAGTAGTTGAAAGGAGAAATCTGATCATCAACAACATGGCCAGAACAATGCTTATTGAAAAGGACCTACTAGAGAAATTTTGGAAGGAAGCAGTTTTGAGGTCGATATATATTTCAAACAGGGCTCTGTTGTGTCTGAAGGAAGGAAAGACTCTGTATGAAATGTGGTACGGAAAGAAGCCAACATTGAAATATTTTTGAATCTTTGGAATTAGGTGTTTCATTATTAACAAAGAAAATCACAGGAAGTTTGAGTCAAGAGGAGATGCGGGGATATTCCTTGGCTACTCAGGTAAAAGCAAAGTGTATAAATGCTTCAGCAAGAGGCTAGGAAATTTTTTTGAGAGCAATAATGTCACTATAGTAGAAGATGAATAGAATAATCAATGACTTAGTGAACAATTTCTAGATGAAAGTGACGAGGAGGTAAGCAACACAGGAGGAGAAGAAGTGGCTAATGCTGATTCAGAAGAAGACACTGATGACGAACAAGAAAGTGTCAAGTCTGTGTCTGCAAGGAAGACAAAGAGCCGAGCTAAAATTTATAGACAGAATATCATTGGTGATCAGGCATATCCAGTTCAGACAAGAAGAATGAAGTCACTATAGAAGACATCTTTTCTATCTCAGGTAGAGCTGAAATGCTTTGCTGATGCAGCTGAAGATGAAAACTGGTTTCAGACTATGATTGAAGAGATTTATTAGATTGAGAAGAACCATACATGGGAGATTGTTTTGAGGCCAGCAGATAAGAACATCATCGATACTAAATGGGTATTTCGCAACAAGATGAATGAAGATGACATAGTGATTCAAAAAAAAAACACAACTTGTGTGCAAAGGATACTCCCAAATAGAGGGTATTGATGTTGATGAGACATTTTCACCAGTTACAAGGCTAGAGACAATAAGATTAATTTTAGCCATAGTAGTGAAAAGAAAGTTCAAAGTATTCCTAATGGATTTCAAATCTTCATTTATAAATGGGGTTATGGAAGAAGAGGTGTACATTGAGCAGCCAGATGGTTTTCTCATTCATGATGAAGAGAACAAAGTTTGCAGGCTGAAGAAGGCGTTGTATGGGCTGAAACAAGCACCAAGAGCATGATACTCAAGGCATGATCAGTATTTAAAGAAGCTTGGTTTCCAGCATGAGGGAGTTGATTACAATCTCTATTTCAGCAACGATAGTAATCAAAGGATGATGGTGTTGGTTTTTTTTAATGACATAATATTTAGCGGATCAGATGAAGATCAGTGCAGACAGTTTTCCAAATTCATGAAAAATGAGTTTGAAATGTCAATGATTGGAGAGCTAAAATTTTTCCTTGGTCTACAGGTGCCACACAGAAGGAATGGAACATTCATTTCTTAATCCAATTAGGCCAAGGAAGTTTTAAGAAGGTTTGGAATGGAGAATTCCAAGGAGATGAAGACTCTGGTTGCTACCCGGATGAAATTATCAAAATATGAGGATGGAAATGAAGTTAATATCACAGAATATAGGAAAATCATTGGAAGTCTATTGTACTTAACTAAAAAATGGCCTGACATTATTTTAACCACATGCCAAGCAGCAAGATATCAGAGCAATCACAAGGAAAGCCACATGCTCAGAGTGAAAAGAATACTTCGGTATATCAAAGGAACCATGTATTTTGGTCTGATGTATAATGATAAACCTCAATCAGTGTTATTGGGTTACACAGATGTAGATTGGGCCAGTTCAGTGGATGATAGAAAATCAAAGTCAGGTGGTGCATTCTATCTTGGTGGATTTTGTATTTATTGGTTAAGCAAGAAGCAAGATTGCATTTCATTGAGCACCGTAGAAGCTGAGTATATTGCGACCACTCAAGAATGCACACATTTATTGTGGATGAAGCAGCAGATTGAAGATATGGGAGTTGAAGTGAAGTCTCCGATCAGAATCCAGTACGATAACTCAAGTGCTATCAATCTTAGAAAAAATCCCATCCATCATTCAAGGACAAAGCACATTGATATAAAGTATCATTTTATCAAGGAGAAAGTTGAGAAAGGAATCGTGAAGTTGGAGTATGTGCCTACAGAGCTACATGTTGGAGAAATTTTGACAAAGGACTTACCCAAGGAAGCTTTTTAGAGGCATCAACTAGCTATGGGAGTTCAATTGACTCCCCGCACTTAAAAGAGTGTGGATGTGGGAACCCCCACCCTTTCTCCCTGAGGTATGATGTGTTTTTCCCTAATGTGCTGATATGTGTTCTATACTCTGTTACAGACTACAAAGGAGTGACCTTTGGGTTCTTGACAAAGGGGGAGAAAATAGTCATTGTTCAAGGGGGAGATAGTGTGACAATTTGATAAATCATGAATGATATGGGGAGAAGCTAACAGGTGGAGCAGCGAGATAGGGGGAGAGCAATGAGAAAGGGGGAGCATATTAAATATGACGATGCTAGATGTGATCAATTAAAGAATAGATATCACAACAGATAAGGATCGTGATGAAAGCAGAAGAGTGGTATTGGGATGTGGTATGAATATTTCCAAAAATTGGTATCTGTTTGGTGTCAACAATGGATGTCAGAGTTGAAGTGATTCATTGATGAACTTTTCATTTAATCTTGTTTCTCACGCCGAGCATTGATCATGTGGTCTTAAAGTATGTGTTGAGTAAATCATTGATCGCTATCAGGAATCACAATGGGCGAATGGTGGATGAAGAATTAACGATGTATCTTTTTATGGAAGAGTTTTCAACAAACCCAAAGGGGTAGATTGTTGATCAAAAATCCCTCAAGGTATCATTGAATCATTTTTGAGGTGATTGTGTTTGTTGAAAAAATGGACATTTGTGTTGTCATTGTTGACAAAGCAAACCATGAGATACAAATTTGTTCAAAAAGGGGATTTAATGGTGGAATGTCGAGTTCAAGGGATATGGTTAATGATCCATGTTTGATTCAAGAACATCGACAAAGGAACGGATGATCTGGAGGTGGTACAAAAAGAACAGATATAAGGTGGTGCCATTTTCTAGTGTTTGCCAAATTTTTGGGCCTACAAATCAACAAATGAAGAAAATTAGTTTTTGGAAAAGGGAATTTCATGTTGTGTACTTGAAGGAGAGTAAACTTGTTCTCCATATGTTTTTCAAGATCAAAGCATCAATATATGGCAAATGGATAAGGGTCGTGCAAGTTTTGGAGTTATTCGCGCAAGTGATTTGCACGGCAGAACACTTGTGCGCTGAAACTTGCATGCCGAAGGGAGACTTGCACGCCGGAATTTTCACGCCGAAGGGAGACTTGCGAACCATCGTGTAGGGTGTTCAAATGCCTATAAATACAGGTTGAACCCTCCTTATTCAGTAAGAGTTCAAGACTTCGATAAAATCAAAGCTCCCATCACGTAGGTGTGGTGGTCGCGAAAGTGGTTGGTGAGTCGTGCAAGTAGGAGTTGTGTGATAGTTGTTTGTTGCACGCCCAAGGTGGTCTGGGAAAGGAAGGAAGAGAGTCGCGCAGGTTCTGAGTTGAAGAAGGGAGTGTCACGCAAGTGGTTTGGTGACACTTGCGCGTCGTATTTTGAAGAAGCACGGAAATTGTTGGTTGCGTGCCAATATTGGTTTGGGCGTAAAAGGGTGTACGTCGCGCAAGTTTGGAGTTGGAGAAGCTTGTGTCACGCAAGTGGTTGAGGTGTAATTGCACACCAGTTTTGACTTGCGCGCTGAGACTTGCGCGCTATCTTAGAGAAGAGTGCCAAGTAAGGTTGATTCCCGACAGTGATTCAGGGCTGCGTGGAAGCTGGAAGATTGCCCGATACTTTCGGTGCAACGTGAGATTCATCTACGGGTGAAAGTTGGACTTCCAAAGAGCATCCAAATACAACAGAGGATGTATTCATTACTGATAATTAAGAGACCTATAGGTTTATAAACTGTGAGTAGATCCTTTCCAGAGCAGTGAGAAAAGGAAGAGAAAGAAGGTTATTCTCTCCACCGGCAGTGATCCAGAGAGAGAGATAGAGAGTGACCCTTGGGAAAGCAGTGAGCTGAACTAAAACTTTGTAAAGGCAGTGAGCCTAGGAATAGAAGTGATCTATCCAAAACCTTTTAAAAAACAATGTTCTTATAATGTATTTGGTATATTGGCACATTGCCGGTGTATGCTCCTTGGACGTAGCCTAGTGAGGGTGAACCAAGTAAAAATTGTTGTGTCCTGTGCATGCTTTACTTTTTATTTATATTGTGCAAAGGGAAAGGGAGAGAAGAGTGTTTTTCTTAATATAGAAACAAGATAAAAACATGCTTTAATTTTAAATTAGTCATACCTTGATTCACCCCCCTCTCAGGGAATTCGGCCTTTTGGACCAAACAATTTTACTGCTTCTATGTTTTGAACTTTGAAAAATGGTAATCTATAATTGTGTTCAGTATGTTATTTGGAGTATATTGGAACCAACATGTTTTTTTGGTGAATAGTAACATACCCTTATGAATAGTAATATGAAACTAATGAATAGTAAATTTGTATTATTATTCTATTTTCTTAAGGATTTTAGATAATTACATCTTGATTAATTTTTAAATGTGATATAAAAGCAGTTATAGTTTTTAAATTATTAATTTTTGAATTAAGTATGATTTTATTTAAACATTAAATTAAAAATATTTAGAAAAATATTTTAAAAAAATAGACTTCATTTTTTTAATTCTAAACATCAATAAATGGTTAGGGTAAATTTTAGGTATTTTTCTGAAATAGTTGATTTTTCAATGAATAGTAAAAAATACAGTTTTGAGTTTCGGTGTGTTAATGACATCATTAATGATGTAAGAATGATTTAATAAATATGGTAAACTTTTGTACTATAAAATAAGTTATGAGGTGTCCCAAGTGACTTATACCATGGTAAAACACCATGGGAAATCCCATGGTTTTTCAAATACCATATAAGGTGTCCCTTGGAAATTATTAAAATAATCCCTCACTTTTGCTATAAATAACAACCCATTCCTTCATTAACTTCATTCCAAATTCCACATCAACGAAGCTATGACCTTCTTACCTCCCTAGTATCCCTCCAAAGGTTTCCTCAAGCCCCCAAGGTCCCAAACTTCACATTCTAGGAGTTACTCTACAAGGTAATAAAATTCTCAATTTCTTTCTTTTTCCATTTAAGTTCTCTTTTATGTAGTATCCACTCTATAAAAATGTGTAATGTTATGAATGAATTATGTCCCAATTCTCTAAATCTATAAACTTGAAAAGATCTTCAATGTAAAAGGAAGTTTTTTCTCAACTAAATTCAAGATTATATATGTAATAAGGCTGGGTCCTTATATCATATGTCTGAGTGCTTCACCATGGGATGAAATGACCCTCTTTTTCATGAAGATGGTTGGGTCAATGCATCTCTATATTAATTATTTTGAACTAAAAAATATCATGATAAAAAACAAGTATCCCCATCCACTGATTGATGACTTATTCGATCAGGTAAGTAGGGACTAGTACTTCTCTAAAGTGGATCTTCAGTTGGGATATCATCAGTTAAATGTGAAGGAAGAAGATATTTCAACAACCATATTTCCATAAGGTACATGTACTATGAGTGCATAGTCATGCCATTCAGACTCACGAATTCTACAACAATCTTCATAGACCTAAGGAATTTAGTCTTTAGATATTTCCTTGATAAATTTTTGGTAGTATTTATAGATGATATTATTATATACTCTAAAATCAAGGAGGAACATGAGAATCATTTGAATACTATACTAATGACATTGAAGAAGGGGAAGTTATATACAAAGTGTAGTAAATGTAAAATTTTGATGGAGAAAGTAACATTCTTGGGGAATGTTATCATGTCTTAGGGGATATCTTTATATCCTTCAAAGATGAAGGTAATTAAAAAGATATCCTAAACTAACATCTATAACAAATATCTATAGTTTCTTCAAATTAGTTGTGTATTATCATTGATTTGTGAGAAACTTCTCAAGAATGTAAAACTTATTAACCAAGAAAAATCATAAGGGAGTATGGTATATTTAGAAAAATGAATATTAATATAACTTCATGGAGCTGAAGAAGATTTTAATTACAACACCTGTACTCACACTACTCACAAGTTTGGAAAAACTTGTGATTTATAGGGATTTTTCAAAGAATGGTTTGGGTTGTGTACTCATAAAGAATAATAAAGTGATATCTTATGCCTCATGGAAGTTGAAGGTTTATAAACATAATTATCCAAAACATGAACTGGAGTTGGTTGGAGTAATATACACATTGAATATTTGGAGGCATTATCTTTATAGAGAGAAGTGTGACATATATACATACCACAAGTGTAACGACCCAAACATTTATTAATAAAAATTCCTCTTGATCTGATTAAATTTCTTACTATGTAAAAAGGTTATATAAAACATATGCACTTCCTTGGTTTTATGTTTTTGGATTTTAAAATACTGTTAAGAATTTTTACTGCTGCTAATATAGCTGTTGAACAATGACCACATGATTAGTATAAATATAGGGATTTAAAAAATTCAATTTACTCAGACAAAGGAAGTGATGACCTCATCCAGTAGAATTGCTTCGTACAAAGCCCATTTTTTTGAGCTCGGAAAGGAGGTGGTTTCACTGGAATTTTCTCTTGACTAAGCCAAATCTGAGCTTCAACACGTTAAGCTTGAATAGAACCGCTTACGAGAGAAGTGGAAGTTAATAGAGATTACCAACCAAGCAATGTTATCTGAGCCACCCCAGGAGTCTCTCACCATCTCACACCTTACCATTAGGTCTGATGCAGGTGTTATAAGGGGATATGTAACAATACCCTAGCACCATGATTGTGTGCTTTATTTTTTGTATAAAGAATATACATTTATTTTATTGTTACTTTATAAATGGTTTTTAAAGCACAAATAACATATTCAGTTAATTTTTAATCTATGAATTAATGGATTTTTGAATTAAATAATATTTTAACAAAATATTTTTACTAAATAAATTTTTATTAAATATAAATTATTGTATAATTTTTATGAATACAATTGTAATTTTTATTAAGGTTTGAAATCCATTTTTGTCAAAACCCATGAATTTTCGATAAATGTCAGTTTTTATTTTAAAAATAAAAATTCAAATATTTTGAAAATTATTGAGATAAAATGAATATTATTTTTTGAATTAGGTTGCCAAAATTATCTAACAGTGAATGTTTTATAATTTTCTGAGACGGTGGAATTTTTAGGTAGAAATTAAATATTGTTTAAATATATAATGTGTTTTATGAAATCATAATGACCCAATAGTGATGTAATAAAATAATATAAAGGGGTTGTTATGAAATTATATGTTTTACCTTTAAAATAATGTGATTTTATATTTGTTTTATTAATTTTATGGTGCCTTAGTGGACCCTCCAAAACATGTAAAACATTTTAACATTTTAAAATTATTTCCTTGAGAGTGTGGCTCACCTCCACATAAGAAAGTCTAATATTTTAATAATTTCGGACATTGGGCTTATAAAATATTATTTTCACTCCCCTTTGGGAAAAAACATTGGTGAAAACCATAGGATGGTTTATGGTTTTGATTAATTTAATGTGTATTGTCCAAAACCTGAATAATAAATAATTCCATCTCCTTTCCTATATAAACCCACTAAAAATCACATTCCACTTCACTCAAACCATTTGGATCTCAACGAATCCCTAACCTCATCTCTCTATAATCCTTCCAAGGTGACCCAATCTTCCAATAAGCCTCTCTCAAGCCCCTCCCGAGCTTTGGGATCACACTTCCAAGTAAGGGATTTCTCCATTTCTCATTTTGTCCAAATTTCTTTATGTTGTTATACCCATTTTTTCAATTATAAATTTTGGGGTATGATTTATAACCTCCCACATACTTCCATCATTATGTTTTAATTATTATATACCTCTTTATCTCTCATTAATTCTTCCAATGTATACCCGTTACCGTGCATAAATTCTGTAAGGAATTTCCCTCTTCTTATTAACATTCAAGAAATTATTTTATATTATGCATATAATTTCCATTACATATGTTTGGATTTTATGCTACATGAACCCCATACTATCTATTTAATGCATAAATTATTGGAGACCCCTTTATATCTCATCATCCCATTTTATGATTTCTATTTGACACCGTTATGCTGCCAAAGTTACACCAAAATTTCCCATGCCAAAATCATCATGTAAGTGAATACCATACCCATTTCTCTATCAAGAGTATTAAACTTTATGCACATTTACTTATTGATTGAATAATTACATTTATATATTCCAAATATTTTATTTTTGGAATAAATTATGATAGTTAATGAATCCATGTTGTATGATCCATGTGGCGCACTTATTCATGAAATAAAATGTTTATAAAGGGTGTGCCCTGATAGTGCTCTAATGCATTGGGTAAAGATTAGTATCATGATACATCAAGTGAAATGAGGGTTTACTCATGTTAATTAAAGTGAAATGAGGGTTTAATCATGCTAATTAAAGTTCAATTAGGGTTTACTCATGCTCCATGTGCAATGAGCCTTAGCTCATACTAATATCATGTTAAGTGTTATTGCCACATTTCCATGTTATGATAATCATTCTATATCATGACTTTATGTTCATGTTTATCTTATGATCCATTGATATTCCTATTTCCTAACATGTATTTTATTCTTCATGTTATTCCGTTTTTACTCCCTTACTGGGCTTTATAGATCTCTCCTTTCTTATGTATGTCCTCAGGTTATACCATGCAATGCTAAGTATAAGGGAATGTTGTCGTCATGTAAAAGAAATTTTCAATAAAGATGTTGTATTTTTATGTCTAAAGTTTTTATATAATGTCCTTAATTTCCCAATACACAAAAACTCTTGATCCTCAGAGTCATATTAAGTTTAAGTTTAAGTAATAAATCATGTTCAAGTGTGTAATAAAGAGCAGGGTTGTTATAGTTGGTAGCAGAGGATATGTTTAGTTATTTTTGGGATCAGGATTAGAAAACCCTAGTGAAATCCTTAGGGATAATACTAAGTATAATAAAAATATCCCTAAATTTTTGTGAGTATATAGTAAGTGATTTATTAATCAAATACTTCCCTGTTTGGATACGAACAAGTAGAGGCGGCTCTGGCATAGATGTATCTAGGGGAAAAACCCAAAAACACCACTTTAAGCTATAATCGAACATGAAATGGTGCATGGCAATGTGCCTTTCTATACTATTGGTTAAAACAATCCTAAGGTATATGCTTTGGTAAATTTATAATCTTATTATAAACCATTATTAAGGGAATAAAAAAATTTCCCTAAGGATATATGTTGGGATGTAGATCATGGATAACATAGATTAAAGCCTATAAATTCATAATTTAACAAAAATAAATTTAATTTATAAGTTATCCATTTTTTTATTTGGATTCCCCTTTATGTGTTACCCCTAACCTTCCTTTTATTCCAGAAATGGCCGATAATAGGATAACTCGGGCTAACAACCGATGCAAAGATTAATGTGATGACTGTTCTAATGAGATGCCCAATCCGATGGGAGAGGGAATCATAAGATTTGTTATGATACTCTCTCAGTTAAATCATGTTTTGAATAGAAACATGGGTAAAGAGGAACATTCAACCCCCCCCCCCGAAGAAAGAACAAGTCATAATTGAGATCTTCATGAGACAAAGGCCTCTTACTTTTAATGGATCATCTGATCCCTCAATCTCCGAACAATGGTTCAACTCCATTGAGAAGATCTTCTCCATCCTTCAATGTTATGAACAATATAAGGTACTTCTAGCTGCTTATTGTATAGAGGTTGAAGTTGATCAATGGTGGAAATTGATAAAAAATACGAATCTTGAGGAGGATATCGAGGTGTTGGAATGGAAGGATTTCTAGAAGAGGTTTTTCGAAAAATATTTTTCTTGCACCCTCTGAATTAATATAGAAAGGGACTTTCCCTCAAGAAAAAATATGACTAATTCATTAGAGTGTATGAGGAAAAAGTCACATGTCTTGCATGATATGCCTTCGGATTTGTTGTTACCCTCGAATGAAAGGTTGACCGCTTCTTTGGTGGTCTAAAATCTAACCTATGGAAATCCCTAGTGATCCGTGACTTCGAGAGCTATGATGAAATTGTTTGATGTTCCCTCAAAGTCAAAATAGAGGTCGGATAATCTCAGGGGTATGATGGGGATAAAAAGTGTAAGGGTGACTTTAATTCTAGTGGTCCAATGGATAAATCCAATGGTGTTAAAAAATTCTAGCACCCCACTTGACAAAGGTGTGGAAAGAAGCACCCCAAAATTTCCAGAAGTGGATGAGGAAATGATTTAGGTGTGGAAGAGAAGGGAACCTAACTATTAACTGTTGGCAAGAAAAACCCACTACTGTAACAGAGGAGAGTAATGCTCTATTTGACCCTCAATGCACTATTAATTTCTTTAACTACAAAGAACCATGGCACTTTACAAACTAGTTCCCTAAGCCAAGGGTTTTCAGAGGCAACCAATAACCTCCTAGGCAGCAAGAGAGAGATTTTTCCATCACTACCACCGAAGAAAACCCCGAAAATGAAGTGGTGATAGCTATGATAGTTATCCATTCAAGAATAGTGAATTTAATTTTCGATTATAGTACTACACATTCTTTTATATCCTGAATTTTTAGTAGATCAATCTAAACATCACCACAAATCATGGAAGTATAGATGTTGGTGAGAAGGGAAAATGGGGAAATCATTGAAACCCACGAATATAACTCCTCCCCTATCATAATTTGTGGATTTAACTTCCTGGTGAACCTCATCATACTCCCTCTGGTAGAATTTGATGAAATTATTGTTATGAATTGACTTTACCTATATGGAGCCAACATAAATTTCCGTGAGAGGGAAATCACTCTCCATATAGAGAATCAAACCCTGATTCTATACCAATTAAAGGAGGAGGATGAATATTCTTTAGCACCATCATCTCAAGAATGGATATTACTGAACTATGATCATGCTTATATTTCTCAGATGATTGGTTCTAAGGAAGAAACCATCCATGAAGACATGCCTATTTTGAGGGAATTTACCGAAGTGTTTATCAAGGAATTTCCTAGTCGTCCTCCTAGAAGAGATGTTGAATTATATATTGTTTATACCTCGGGATTTTCCAATATCCAAGACTTCATATTGAATGGTTGTTTTGGAGCTTGAGGAGATAAAGAAACAACTACAAGAGAATCTGGATAAAGGTTTTATACGCCCAAGTGCTTCACCATAGGGTGCACCAGTTCTCCTTGTCAAGAAGAAGGATTGGTCAATGCACCTTTTCATTGATTATTGTGAGCTCATCAAAACCATGATAAAGAAAAAGTATCCTCTACCATGAATTGATGACTTGTTCGATCAGCTACGTAGAGCAGAATAATTCTCCAAGGTGGATCTGTGGTTAGGATATTACCATGTAAGGGTGAAGAAGGAGGATATCCCCAAGTCTGCTTTTCGTACAAGTTACGGGCACTATGAATTCATAGTAATGCCTTTATAACTCACTGATGCTCTACAAATATTCATGTAATTTATTAATAGATTCTATAGAGATTACCTCAACAAATTTCTGGTAGTCTTTATAGACGATATTCTAATATAATCCAAAACCAAAGAGGAGCATGAAGAGCATCTAAGAACTGTACTAGAGACCTTGAGAAAAGTGAAAATCTATGTAAAGTATAGCCAGTGGGAGTTCTAGTTGAAGGAAGTCTCATTCCAAGGTCATATAATCACAAGCTGTGGAATAACTATGGATCCCTCCAAGACGACTAATATTGAAGGATGGTTGAGGAAAACATCGGTGACAGATATCCATAGCTTCCTGGGGTTAGCTGGATATTATCTCTGAAATTTATCATGATTTTCAAACCCTCTTACCAAGATAACTTGAAAGGGAGTTAAGTTTTTTTGGATTGATGAATGCGAAGAGTGATTCAAGGAGTTGAAAAGGAGGCTTATCACTACGCATGTGCTCACACTACCCACAAGTGGAGAACATTTTTTTTGGTATTTAGTGATTCTTCAAAGAAGGGACTGGGATGTGTGTGGATGAAAAATAGAAAAATCATTGCCTATGATTCAAGGAAACTGAAAGTTCATGAGAAAAACTATCCAACACATGATTTGGAGTTGGATGCAGTAATATTCAATTTTAAAATTTGGCGACATTACCTCTTCAGAGAGAAGTGTGAAATATACATGGATCACAAAAGCCTCAAGTATATATTTACACAGAAAGAGTTGAATATGTGCCAATGAAGATGGATAGAGTTGATCAAAGACTATGAATGTGCAATCCATTACCACCTCAAGAAAGCAAACAAGGTGGAAGATGCTCTAAGAAGAAAGGACCCAACAATTCTATCATTGATGAGAATTGAAATGGATCCAATCTTCTTATATTTGATGAATATAGACATGGGAATCATAAATAAGGGAACATCAAAAATTCTTTGACAAATTATTGATCAACTGTAACTTTTAAAAAGTTTAAAGGATGCTCAAAAGGATGATGTGGGAATTCAGAAGAAAGTGGAAACTATCATAAAAGGGAAATCCTTATAGTTCAATGCTAATAAAGAAGGAATTGTTAGATTTGGGTCAAGACTATGTGTTCCATAAAATCCAAAGTTAAAGAAAGAACTTTTGGATGATGCACATAGTTAAAATTTATCCATTCACCTAGGAAAAAAAGATGCATCGAGATCTCAAAGAGATTTATTAGTGGGATAACATGAAGAAGGAGATCACTGAGCACACATCAAAGTTCCTGGTTTGTCAGCAAGTGAAGGCTGAGAGGCAGGAGTATAAGGGGATGATGAAACCATTAACCATACCAACATGGAAATGGGAAAACATAACCATGGACTTTGTCACTGTTCTTATGAAGACATCCAAAGGAAACAATTGTATCTGGGTTATTGTGGATTTTCTTACAAATACTGCACACTTCATTGCAATTCGCAAGGATTTCTCATTAGATAAATTAGTATGGATATATATCAGATAAGTGGTAAGTATTCATGGAGTACCACTATCTATTGTATCCGATCAAGATCCAAGATTCACCTCTATGTTCTTGAAGAGTATTCAACATGCTCTGAATACTGAGCTAAATTTCAATATGACTTATCATCCTCAAACTGATGGCCAATTTGAGAAGACTATCCAAACACTTGAGGACATGTTGAGAGAATGCTCAATGGACTTCAAAGGAGGATGGGATCAAAATATTCCTATGGATGACTTCTCTTACAAGAATAGTTTCCACTCAAACATCCAAATGGATAATTATGAAGCCCTTTATGGGAATAGGTGCAGAACACCGACATATTGGGATGAAGTTGGGGATTTAAAACTCTCAGGTTATAAATGGTCGAACAAATGGTGGAGAAGGTTAAGACCATCCAGAAGCACATTAAAGTTTCTCAAAGTCGACAAAATATCTATTCTAATAATCATCGACAAGACCTATAGTTTGATGTTTAAGACATGGTATTCCTACGCATATCATCATGGAATAGAGTTATGAGATTTGGGAAGAAGGGAAACCTTAGTACAAGGTATATCGACCCTTTTAAGAACCTTGATCACATTGGAGTAGTGTCCTATTCACTATAACTCCCACAAAACCTATCTCAAGTACATGATATATTCCATGTATCACTCTTGAGGAAGTACATAATTGAAGAAATGCATGTACTCAATCTAGATGTGGTACCATTGGAGAATTCCATCTCCTATGAAGAGAAGTCGGTGAAAATATTAGATCATAGGGAAAAAGTTCTACGAAAGAAGACAATGGCCCCCGTCAAGGTGTTCTGGAAAAACCACAAGTTTGAAAAAGAAACGTGAGAATCAGAGGAGGTGATGAAGCAAAGTTACCCTCATCTGTTTTAGTGTGGGAAAAGGAAATTTCGAGGGAGAAATTTCTTAAGGGGGGAAGATTGTAACTACCAAAACTATTATTAATGAAAATTCCTCTTGATCTAATTAAATGTATTACTATGTAAAATGGTTATATAAGACATATGAACTTCCTTGGTTTTATGTGTTTGGATTTTAAAATACCATTAAGAATTGTTACCTTTGTTAATATAGCTATTGAATAGTGACCACATGATTAATATAAATATAGGGATTTAATAAATCCAATTTACTCAAACAAAGGAAGCGATGAAATCATCCAGTAGAATATCTCCGTACGAAGCCCATTTTTTGGAGCTCGGAAAGGAGGTGGTTTCACTAGGATTCACTCTTTACCAAGCCCAAGATGAGCTTCAACACGTTAAGCTTGAATGGAACTGCCTACAGAAGAAGTGGAAGTTAATAGAGATTACCACATGAGAAATGTTATTCGAGCCACCCCAGGATTCCGTCACCACTACACACCTTACCCTTAGGTCTAATGCGGGTGTTATAAGGGGATATGTAACAAGACCCTAGCAGCATTATTGTGTGCTTTATTTTTTTTATAAAGAATATACATTTATTTTATTGTTACTTTGTAAATGGTTTTTAAAGAACAAATAATATTTTTAGTTAATTTTCAATCTATGAATTAATGGATTTTTGAATTAAATAATATTTTAATAAAATATTGTTACTAAATAAATTTTTATTAAATATTAATGATTAAATATTTTTTATGAATACAATATTAATTTTTATTAAGGTCTAAAAGCTGTTTTTGTCAAAACCCATGAATTTTCGATAAATGTTGGTTTTTATTTTAAAAGTAAAAATTAACATATTTAAAAAATTATTTAGATAAAATGTATATTATTTTTGGAATCAGGACGTCAAAATTATCCATTAGTGAATATTTCATAATTTTCTGAGATAGTCAAATTTTTGGGAAAAAATTGAATACCGTTTAAATATATAATGTGTTTTATGACATCATAATGACCCAATAGTGAAGTAATAAAATAATATAGATGGGATTTCGGTCAACATATGTTTTAAATTTAAAATAATGTGATTTTATATTTTTTTGATTAATTTTATGGTGCCTTAGTGGACCTTATAAGACTTATAAAACATTTTAACATTTTAAAATGATTTCCTTGAGAGTGTGGCTCAGATCCACATAAGTAAGCCTAATATTTTAACAAGTTCAGCCATTGGACTTATAAAATAATTTTTTTCACTCCCCTTTGGAAAAAAAACATGGTAAAAAAATATTGTATGGTTTGTGATTTTGATTAATTTAATGTGTAGTTTCCAGAACCTAAATAATAAAGAATTTATTATTCTTTCCTATATGAAACCACTCAACCTCCCATTCCTCTTCACTCAAACCATTTGGAGATCGACCAAACCATTACCTCCTCTCTTTAGAATCCTTCCAAGGTTCCCAAAGCTCCCAAGAAGCTGTAGGATCAAAATATGAATGTATATTCTCAAATACAAGAGAGGGGGGGGGGTGAATTGTAAGTTTAAAAACATTCATTTTAACCTTAATGAAAACTATGTTTAACAAAGTTAGACAAGGTAAATTCACAAGAACACTTTTAGTTCTACAAACTTTCTAGGTTCCAAAAATGTGGTTCTAGAAATGAAACTTAAGGATAGTTTACAAGGAAAAGATTCCACCTTAAAGCGTATATAATCTTACTTATCAGAGTATACAAAAGAACAAGAAAGTATAAAAAGGTTATACTTTATTCCTTTATCAAAATACAATGGAAATAAAATCAAAACAAAACAAGTAACAAGTATGAAATATTTTAACCCAAAGAGTATGGTATCTAACAACCTTTTATAAAGGTCCCTTGATTTATACTTTTAAGAATGTCTGTCTTACCCACACCAGGGTAAGACCTTGATCGAAATATCAGAATCTGTCTTGTTATCCCTACAATCCCTCAAACATTAAGGTTGTCAGAACCTCTGTCTTTATATCCATGAAAGTCCTTGAACATTAAGGTAATCAGAACCTCTGTCTTCCTATCCCCGAAAGTCTTTGATTGTACACAACAACAATCAGAGTCGTACGAAGCAAGCTGAACAAGATGTTCAATACACACAAGGCATGAGAGTCTCTCTTTCTAGAAATTACTTCAGCAGCATAAAATATATAGAGTGATCAAAAGGTATTTTATCTCATCTAAATGAGATTCTATTTATAGGCACTTATCCACTGGTCGGCTCTCTCCTCCAATGGTCATATTTTTCCTTGAATTTTGTAGGGACCTGTACACGTGTCACTCAAACATCGTTTGGTTAGAAATAGAATATACAGCATCATTTCATAACTATAAAAAGTGTAATAAAAATAAGGTTTCTTAACCAAATCTAACTTTCAGAGTCTAAGAAAAATTAAGTTCGGAATCTAAGAAAATAAACATTTGGTGACTATAAATCATGGATAATCAGATTCTGTTTTTCAAGAAATTCAGAACCTAAATTCTATAGAATTTGGAGTCTGAATTCCAATGAGTTTGGAGTCTGAATTCTTAGAAATTCAGAGTCCGAATATTGAGGACTTCAGAGTCGGAATTCTGAGGAATTTGGAGTCAGAATTCTAAGGAATTATGAGTCTTAATTATGAGGAATTCTGAGTTGGAATTACAAGAAATTCGGTGTATGAATTCTGATAATTTAGAGTCTGATTTTTAGAGAATTCAGAGTCTGATTTTTAGAGAATTTGGTGTCCGATTTTCAGAGAATTCGTAGTCAGATTTTATGAGAATTCCGAGTCTAATTTTTAGAGAATTCAGAGTCTAATTTTCAGAGAATTCAGAGTCTGATTTTCAGAGAATTTGGAGTCTAAAAATAGAATACTCTATAACCACAGATTTATAGGATTCTGAGGTTTTAGATGTGAAACCGAATTTACCATTAGTAAAAAAATTTAGATTTAGATAAACTATAAAATGGTCAATGAAAACATAGGTTATGATAAAATTTCCTTGGGGAAGGAAAATTTTCCTTATTATGATAATTCTTAAGGAAAATAAATTTTTCCTTAAGATAGAATGTTTGTGATTTTCAAAACATAGAGGAATGGAAATTTCATAAGGAAACCTCATTGACTCAACAATCTCCCCCTTTTTAGGAAGGCACAAATATATTTATGAAAAATAATAGAAGGACTTAGTGTTTTTCTTTATATAATTGAAAATAAAAACTTATCTCCCTTTACTTATGAATCATGGTGAATATGGCTAACTCCCCCGTAGGTTTTAAAATCCCTAAGGATCATATTCTTGATTTCTTGAATGAGATTTTAGATTTTATTGCATATGAAAATCATCTTTGATAAGAACTTCCCCTTAGATGAACTCCCCCTTACTTATAGAAATACCATCTTTACTTAGTATTCTTTTTATCATTCCTTTCACCCCCTTTGTGATTTTTAAAAAGTAATAAAGAGAATGGAAAAAAATATGGTACCCAAAAAATTAGTACCAAACAACCAAATATATGAAGAACAACCAAAATTCCATTATGATTGAAAGAATTTATACAAATAAGAAAATACAAAAAAATATCAGAATGGGGTAGAATTATCCTTCTTTCTCATTCAGCATTAACTTTTTTAAAATATTTTTCATCTTATTTAACTCTTTGTGATCTTCCTCAACATGATTGAGCAGCTGATTCTGATCTACATTTTTCTTTTCTAAGGATTTAATCTTTTCTCCCTGAGCCTTAAGAATATCTTCCTGAGCCTTCAAGACTTATTCTTGCTTAACAAGCTTCTCTTCAAACTCAATTATGAGATCCCTTCCCCTCTTCCAATTCATAGCTATTGAATTAATCTTTCCATTCAAGTTTTTGACTTCTTGATTCTTAGTTGTCTATTAGAGAGTCAACTTTTCCTCAAAACTCTTAGTAAGATCTTTACACATCCCATCTTCAGTGTCGAAATCATCTTTCACATTATCTTAAAATTCAAAAAGGACTCTTAGGTCTTCCATTTTATTCCTTGACCAATTTGTAATCTTCTTGCATGATCTTTTACGAGCTTCATAACCAATGAAGAAAGTTTTGAAATTGGCCTATAGTTTGAAAAACTTATCCATAAGAATGGAAAATGAATCTGATTTATGATTTATTGAATGCTGAAGCATTTGGTATCTCGAGTCTATACTCAGAAATAAGGTAATGGTATTAAACAACTTCTTCAAAGATTTTACCACAAAATCATGTCAAAAAGAGGACGATTTCAAATTAGAGTGTTTGGTTGGTGAGGATTCTTTTTCTATCTCTTTAGCTTTTATCTTCGACAAAGCACCAACTTCTTTCTTTTTCACAACTGATTTCTCAGGTGTATCAACCAACACCTTCTTTCCCTTAACGTCTCTTGAAATGATCTCTTATTTTTTGGGTGATTCATTATCACTATCTAATAACTGAACAATATTTTATTCCTCAAGATTTTCTTTCTCAACACCTGCCACAACATCCTCTAGATGAATAAAGTCATGGTTGCTGCTTTCTTATTTAGATAGTTTATTCACTTCTTCCTAACCCTTTTCTTCTTTTCCTAGTTTAGTATGTTTTGAAGATTCTACTTCAAAAGTCTGGATTGATAGTTTCTCAGAAGGACTCTTCTTATCATGATAATCCTATACTTGCCTTATCATATCTTCGGTATCACCACTCCCTTATTCTTGTTCTTATTCTTATAATTCTTCTTCTACTTCTTACTCTTGCACAATTTATTTTTCTTGTTATGGTTATGGAATTACTACCTTCTTTCCTAGAATCATAAGAAGTGATTCTTTGAAAAATGATTCCGGTACCTGGATTTTTTCAGAGGCTTTCTCAGCATCATTAATAAGGAATTGAATGATTTCAGCCTATAACATCTTCTTCTTATGATTCTTTTATTTCTCTTGCTTCTCAAGATCTTCGACAACCTTTATCTTCAAGGCTTTTTCCTCAATAGGGTCTAAGCCAAAAGTAGGCTCCCCTTTATTTTTGTACTTCTTGTCCTCTATCCACTTAGCCACTACTTCATCAGGGTAAGTCTTTTTCTTCTTTGGTTTTGGGCGTGCTGATTGAGTTTCCTTAGCCACATGGATTTTTTCATTTAATTCCAGTTCATTTTCCTTCCTCTTCCTTCCACCATTTTTGGAAGTCTCATCCACTTTCAGTTTCATTGATAGAGCTTCTATTTCTGATTCAGACAAATCATAAAAATATCTAGATTTATAACTGAATCCAACCTTCATCCTTCTCAAGATATCATCGCTAAGCAGCATAACCTTGTAATTTCATGGCTTATAACTGCAAGGGATTTTGAACGATTGAAGACAAAGAACAATAATCTTGGAGATAATTACCGTATACATCATAATTTGAGGCTTGAAATTTATATTCTTGATATTCTCAATTTTAATCGAGAAATAATTCACCATATTTATATTCCTGAGGTTCACCAAGAAATCTAGAATATAGATGTCAATTTTCTTTAGGGATTCCTTATCCTCTTTTCTTGAAATGATATAACCTTGAAATCATAATTCAAGAATCCAGAATTTTGTAGATAGATGAACAATCTTCGGAGTCTCCACTTATTTCAGACCACCAAGGAACTCTAAAGCCATATCCTTCTCAAACGAACCTGATGTATCCAATGATTTATGGGTGTAAAATTCAGCTTCACCTTCATAAGAAATTCAAATTAGACTTGCAGCCTTAGTGTAGGAAAGGGATTAATTATTTCCATAGCTCTAGAAGGAAAACTAATCTCTCCCTCATTCATTGAAGAAACTTAATAATTCGTAAAATTCAACCAACAACTCCAGATAAACTAGATCCTATGCCTTCAGTTTTGATATACAAAGACTTTCCCAACCATTCAGCTTGATGTTTTTTGAAATAATTGAATCAAACTTACAATGAAATTAATATTGACTAACATTTCCTTGTATATATTCCATTAACATATTTCTTTTACAGTCGACATTTCTTTCTGAAGAGAGGCTTCAGAAAACATTCAAAATTGAGGAAAACCTGAAGATCCAGAATGACCTTAGGTAGGGGCAGAACTTTAGTACGCAAAAGATTTGAATATTGATGTGGGACAACCAACAGGGGGTCCTTATATAGGCGTTTCAGACGATGGTTCAACTTCTTTGATTGATCCAATAGTTAAAAAACTATTGATCAGATCTGAAATTTGAGATGATAGCCTAAGAATATATTTTGTAGGTTCCGATTTTATGAGGTTTTTAAGATAAACATTCAGATTTAAGAAAAAGTGAATCTAAAAAAGTTTCTTAAACAAGATAAAAATACCAACATGTAAAAAGAGATTATGAAAATTTAATAAAGAAAATATACCTTCCAGATTTCCAGGAAAAATTATTCGTAATGAGGAAAATTCTTCTTGAAGAACTTTAGATTTAAAAGAAACTGGTTACGAAAATTTTGATTACGGAAATTTCGATTACGAAAAATTTGATTATGAAAAATTGGATTACTGAAATTTTTTTTACGAAAAAATTGATTATGAAAAATTTTGATTATGAAAAAAAATTTTATTATGAAAAAATTTGATTACGCAAAAATTTGATTATGAAAAAAATTTGATTACAAGAAAACAAAATGTACCCTCCCTATGAAAAAGAGTTTCTTACTATAAGAAGATAGGTTTCCACAAGAAGTTAATATGGAATATTACCTTCCAATTATCATTCCTAACTTTTGTTTAATGTATTCAAATATATCAGATGGTAATTTTTTTGTGAAAATATCCACAAGTTGATCTTTCATTCTGATAAATTGAAGAATGATATCTTTTTTGTGTGTGTGATCCCTAATAAAGTGATCCCTAATATCTATGTGTTTTTTATGAGAGTGATCTGCAAGGTTTTTACTTATGGAAATGACACTAGTATTATCACACAATATTGGTGTTTTGGTAAAACTTATACCATAGTCTTTGAGTGTGTGTTGCATCCACAATACTTGAGCACAACAACTTCCAACTACTACATATTCAACTTAAGTAGTGGAAAGTGCTACTGAGTGTTTCTTTTTTCATGACCAAGAAACTAATGAATCTCCTAAGAAATGAAAAGTTCCAGATGTACTTTTTATATCCATTCTACATCCACCAAAGTCAACATCTGAAAATATTTTTAAGATAAAATCATTTCCAGAAGTATAAAAGAGTCATAAATCCATGGTTCCCTTTATGTAGTGAAAAATTATTTTCACTGCCTTTAAATGAGATTCATTAGGATTAGATTGTTGTCTTACATATAATCATACTGAAAATATTATGTCTAGGTGACTAGCTGTCAAGTATAGTAGACTTCCTATCATACCTCTAAATGATGTTTGATCAACTGGTTTCCCAACTTCATCAAGATCAAGTGAATTTGAGGTACCAATGGGTGTACTTATACTCTTCGTATTTTCATATCCATACTTTTTAAAAATATATTTAATATACTTATGTTGAGATATATAAGTTCCTTCTAGTTTTTGAGAAATTTTAAAACCTAAGAAAAATGTTAACTCTCCCATCATACTCATTTTAAACTCAGATTTCATTAGATATGAAAAGAAATTAGTTAAAGATTGCTGAGTTGAACCAAATATAATGTAATCAACATAAATTTTAACAATAAAAACATTTTTATTATATTTCTTTATAAAGATGGTTGGATTAGTATTTCCCTTAATGAAATTGTTTTGTAACAAAAATATTTTAGTTTTAACATACCAGGCTCTAGGGGCTTGTTTAAGTCTATATAAAGCTTTGGTAAGTTTGAAAACATGTTCAGGATGTTTTTTATCTTCAAAACCAAGAGTTTGTTCTACAAAAACTTACTATTGAACATATCCATTAAGGAAAGAACATTTAAAATCCATTTGAAAAAGTTTAAAGTTAAAGAATGCTGCAAAGGCAAGTAGAATACGGATAGATTCAAGTCTAGCTACTGGAGAATAGGTTTCTTCATAGTCTATTACTTCTTGTTGATTATAGACTTTAACAACTAATATAGCTTTATTTATTACTATGATTCCATTTTCATCACACTTATTTATGAAGACCCATTTTACTCCAATAATAGATGTTTCCTTAGGTCTTTTAACCAAGGTCTAGACTTTATTCCTTTCGAATTCATTTAGCTCATCTTTCATGGATTTTATCCAATCATCATCACCTAAAGCTTCATCAGTGATTTTTTGTTCTAATTGAGAATGGAATTATAGATGTTATACTTCATTTATTAAGGAACTTATAGTCCTTATTGGTTAATTTACATCACCAATGATACTATCCCAGGGATGATTCTTAAGAAACAACTAATTTGGGTTTTTTAAAACTTGTTCATCAACATATGGTGGAAAATTTTCTAGGGTAAATATCTCAAAACCATTTTCTTGAACATTTTACTTATCAGAAGGATCTTCTATCAAGGTTTGACAATTAGTTTTTGAAAACACATCCGAATATGTAGGTTGAGGCTGTTTAAAAACAAAAGGATTAGTTTCATCAAATTTAACATGTACTGTTTCTTCAACAGTACAAGTATTTTTATTAAAAAATATATAAGCCATAGAAGTTGTGGATTAGCCTAAGAAAATTCCTTTATCATATTTGGGTGATAATTTATGTAAATTATCTTTAGTATTCAGAGTTAATACCTTCTATCCAAATACCTTGAAGTAGGAATGTGTAGGTTTTCTACAATTACATAACTCATAGCGGGTTTTATTAAGAAAAGGCCTAATCGAAACTCGATTTATAGTATAAAAAGAAGTACTTACAGCTTCATCCCAAAAATGTTTAGCTACCAAATATTCACTCAATATGGTTCTTGTTATCTCTTGAATAATTTAATTTCTTCTTTCAACAACACCATTTTTTTGAGGAGTTCTTGGTGATGAAAAGTTATGAGTAATTCCTATTCTACTACAAAAAGATTAAAAATCAAAGTTTTGAAATTCTCCTCCATGACCACTATGAATAGTTATCAATGGAAGGTTTTTCTCATTTTTGACTTGGGCTCTAAAAATTTTAAAATAAGAAAAATCTTCAGATTTCTTTTCCAGAAAATAGACCCATGTAAATCTAGTGTAATCATCAACTAGGATAAACACAGAGTATTTTGTCTCCAATGCTTCCAATTTGTATTGGACCAAAAAGATCCATATGCACCAACTATAATTTGATAGAAGTTGATACTTCACTGATTGATTTAAATATTTATTTATGTTTCTTTCCATATTTACAAGGATCACAAACTTTTGAAGAATCAAACCTAATCTCCCGTAGATCCTTAACTAGTCTCTTATAAGAGAGTTTACATAGGTTCCTAAGATTAAAATTTCCCAACCTTCTATTCCATTACTAATATTGATCTTCCATTTCAATAAGGTAAGGTAGATCTTGGAACCTAAGGTCTTCTATGTTTAGTGTGTATATATTCTCTTGCCTATGGGCAGAAAGAATAAACTCTTCCTTGGAATTATGTACTAAGCATTTTTCATTCCTAAAATTCACAAGGTAACCTTCATCACATAATTGAATTATGCTGATGAGGTTGTAATTAAGACCTTTAACAAATAAAAAAATTTGAAATCAAAGTTTTTCCAAGAATAACAATGTTACCTATACTAATAATTTTTCCCTGAGCATTATCTCATAAAGTTAATTTTACTCCTTTCATCTTGATAATATTTTCAAAGAAGATTTTGTTACCAGTACTATGCCCAAAACATCCACTATCCATTTACCATGTATTATTGTTGATACTATATTTAGTTTCCTGAAAATAAGAGTGTTAGACTTTCAGAACCCAAAATTTTTTGGATCCAAAAACTTTAGAAAGAAAAATTTTAGGTATCCATATTTTCTTAAAAAAACAGGCTTTATGAAAACCTAAAGATTTAGTTATTTTAAAGACCAATTTTTTTCCCAATTCCCACTACACAGGCACTCCGGGTGTCATTAGATTTTAAAAATTTCTTCGCTTTATCCTTGTAGTACATCTTTATATTTTTCTCATAATGATTTTCCTTTCTATCCTTTTTCTTAAGCATAGGACAATCTGGCCTTATATGACCTGCTCTTTTGCATTTACAACAAGTGAATTCAGAGACTTTCTTGTCCTTTCTTTCTTCTTAAATCTACACTAAAAGTATTTCTTCCAGAATATCTTTTTCATTCTTTGATAAAGATTAGCTAGCTCATTCTTAGAATGTTCACTTTCAATTGATTCAGATAAATATTGACTTTCTTTGATATGGATCTTGTAATCCTTTCAGGAGTCTTGGCTTTAGTAGTAGTAAAGGCTACACTCTCATTACCATTCTTCTTCTTATTCATATCAGCATCTCTTTTTATTCTTGTCTCATGTTGAAGAAGAGTTCCAAAAAGCTCATCAAGAGTAATTTGAGATACTTTAATATTCTCATCAGTAGTTGTTCTCTTAGATTCCCACTCATTAAAAATAATATCTATAATCATGTCTAAAAGTGCCTCATCATCTAAACCTTTTTCACCCATTGATTGTAAATGTCATGACTCGTCCCCCAGGGCCCGTTCTGTGACTGCCCCAAGCCCACCTTCCATAGGCCAGGGGCTGGCGACTAGCACCAAAGGCGTAATTCCCTAAAACTGGTAAGGCATTGCCTTTATAACCTGTAAACACACACATAAGAAAGCACATAGCTGGATACAAAACACCAAGTAAACTGTATAACAAAAGAGTGTTAAAAGTAAAAAGGGGCCAGAATACAAGCCCAAATGGAATGTACATGTACAACTGTGATACAATACAACTAAAGAAAAGGGAAAGTCAGCTGTTGGGTCATCCTCTGAGGTTCCTACTTGAAGTGTAGGTACATACCACCTCATCAGCACTCCTCATCCATCCGTCTCCTCCGTGTACCGACTTGTCATAAGGTCCACCTCCAGGTACTGTCCAATCCTGGTACACTCAGCCTCAGTTAGTGATGTCCGTCGTCTGCATCCAATACAACAAGGTGTGGGCATAGCCCGTGCAGGGGTGAGTATAAAGATACTCAGTAGGGACCCCAAGACCCTCTAGGTCTCACAAAATCCAAAAAGGATAAAACACAAGGTATGAAATCAATAGATAACCTTACTTAGGTATATTCCCATACATATACCTAAGTTATAAAGTAATCCATCTCAATCATGAGGAAAACACAGTGGTTCTGACTCAGCTCACACCAGGACTTATTCTTGGGGTAGTATCAAGTAACATTCCAAAAACAACGTCGAAAACCTCGGCTGCTGGAGAACTCCCCCTCTATCGAGTACATTGGTCCTACCGCGACACACATAGGCACTTCACACTAACCCTGGAATACTGAGGTACTCCTCTTATCGAGTACCGTGGGTTTTCTGCGTCACACCGAGGTGCTCCCCTCTCATGGCCTGCTGGGGTACTCCTCCTATCGAGTACCGTGGGTATTCTGCGTCACCAAGGTGCTCCCCACTGTGGGTCTGCCGCGTCACATAGGCACTCCCCACTAGGCCAGTCCAGTCACTCTAAGTAAAAATGGTCAGCAGTCATCAAGTCTCAGCCAGACACTAGGTCTCTTCACTATGCTCGCTTGTCTCTGGGAGGATCCCCTCTACAATTTATTGGTCGATACTCCAATTATCACATAGTCCCAATAAAAAGTACCTCAAAGGTCTGCCACGTCATAGGGGTCTCAATGCAATAGAAGACACGTCAATCGGACACCTGATCTGTGAGTTATTAACCTTTTAGTACTGGGGGATCGGTTGGATTCATGCTCGATCCAACCTAACCGTTACCCATATTAATCCAAATCTTAGTGGGGTATAACTCAAAGGGACCATCTCGCTCTATGATTTCCAGTACCGCTGATGATTCGTCAAACGGACGTCCGGTTCCAAAGATATGGCCAAAAGAATGTAATTAGGTCGTAGTGGGATCGAGTCCGGTCCGACCCAGTTGGACCGACTCGAACCGACCCAGCCTGGGCCGACCCGGTTCGTGTTGACCTAGCCTAACCCGCTGGGTCCGGTTAGGCCCACTGGGTATCCTAGCCCGTTGGGTTCGGCCCAACCCACTGGGCAGCCCGACCCGTTGGGTTCGGCCCATCCCGTAAGGGCCACGAGGGTGCTGTGAGGGCAACTCGACCGTTGAAAGGCTCAGCCACAGGTTTGCTCAGATCGGGGTAGCTCACAAGGCCGCAATGAGGGTGGCTTGGGTGGCTCAAAGAGTTGCAGTGAGGTCACGGTGGCGGCAGCAGCTTGGCTTGGCCCGGACAATAGTTAGGCACGGCGGGGGCGCAGCTCGGCTCGACCTGGACAGCGGCGTGACTCAGCGGTATGTGGAGGCGCGATCGATCGACATGACGGACGACGACGACATGACAGCTTGGCACAACGGCAGCATGCCGGCTCGGCTCGACACGGTGGCGGCACAACGAGGGGGGTTCGGCCCGGGGCGACACGGCGGCTCGGCACAGCGGCGGCTCGGCATAGCGGCTCGACATGGTGGCGGCCTGGAGGCTGATCACGACGGCATTGTGGTGAGGGGGTTTGGTTCGGGGCAATGCGGTGGCTCGGTCTAGCCGTGGGTGGCTATTTTAAGCGCGGGGCAGGTTCTGCCGGGAGGGCGAAGTGCCGCGGGGCGGTGCGGGTCATGGAGGCCACGAGTGGCATCACCGTTTCCTTCGTCGCCTTCATCACATTCCTCCATTTTGAAGAACACATCAAATAAGAACTGCAGAGGGTCGGTCCATGTTTGTTTGGCCCGCACCCTCCGCATTTAGAGTGGTAGCAAGTAGTTCACAAAGGACGAAGAATGAACGTGTATGGAAGATATTTTAAAACATCATTTCCCACAACCCTCTTCAATCACTATTCCCAATCCCATAAAATAATTATAAGGGGAGAACATGGGAAGCGATAATAAAATAGAAATAAACCCTTACCTCGTTCTCTTGATGATGTTGGCACAAGAAGGTAGTACGGTCGTCGATTCACCATAGATGTGGACGTCCCATGTCGGAAGAAGTCCCGAGGAAGAAGGTCGAAAGGGGTCAATGTTCTTCATTGGCAGAGCATTCTTTGTCGGTGCATCATTATTTGTGGAAGAACGTGTTCTTCGTGGAAGAACGCGTTCTTCGTTTAAGAGCTTTCTCCCAAGAGCTCCTTCCTCCTAATTCCACCAAAGATGCTAAGGATAATAGATTAAGTTCTATAATTAGTTTGTTGGAAAAAATTAAAATTAGCCTAACCAATTAACTAGGTTGGCATATTAAAGGTTTGTGCGTTGGCACAATTAATGTGGAGGAAGTCAAGAGGCTCCTCCACATTAATGACGGGGGACTGAGAGGTTTTTCTCCATAACGAGGGGAGTTCAAGAGGTTTAGGCCTCGAGTGGTCCCCACCACCATAACCTCTCACGGGAGGTTAGGTTTGGGTGGTCCCCACCACCATAACCTCTCATGGGAGGTTAAGGTCTGGTGGTCTCCACTTCTCAACTTCCACATGGAGGTTCTGTTCTGGTGGAACCCACCTCCCAACACCCACATGGGTGTTGCAAATAAAAATAAAATTTCACACACTTCTATTTTTATTTTAGTCTTACACGAAAAACCCAAAAACTAACTTTCACCCTCAACCATCTGTCATCGAGGTGAAAGTCCCCTTAAGTGAATATAGACGTTGCAAGTTCAACGGTTCCCTCAGATTTCAATTTCGAGCACCAGTCCAAAAGTTAGAAAAAACCGCTCGCATGTTTACTGAACATACCTAAACAAAAGTTCATAAATTCATTCCAGGCACTCCGGGCCTCATAATCACGCACCGTCAATTTTTATGGACTTGTAAAATTCCAATTTATTAAAAAAAATTACATGGAAATTCCGAGTCTTTACATTATCTCCACCTTAGGGCTCTACGTCCCCGTAAACCACAACTAAAACTATGTAAACAAGTGGGGGTACTGAGCATGCATCTGAGCCTCCCCTCCCATGTGATGTCTTGGAGGTTCCCGTGCTGCTAGCGAATGCACACTAGAGGCATCAACCATCCACAAAGGACCCGCTCATGTTGATCCTCAATCTCTTCTGGAACCTCCGTAAAAGTCTCCCCATCATCGACATCCATCTCGCTATGGTCGATGATGTAAGAAGGGTTGTGCATGTATCTCCTCAAGTGGGATATGTGGAAGACATCATGCACTCGGTGCAACTGAGGTGGAAGAGCTAAGCGGTAAGCCACCTCGCTAACTCTACTGAGGACCTGAAAGGGTCAGATGAACCTTGGAGATAACTTTACGCCTCAACCAAATCTCCACAAACCTTGTCGAGGTTAGACCCATAGAAAGACGTGGTCGCCATCCTCAAACTCTAGAGGTCTCTGTCTCCTATCGGTATACGACTTCTGCCTGCTCTGTGCAGTCTTCATTCACTCCTGGATGACCTGCACCTTCTCTGTGGTAGCCTGTACCATCTATGGTTCCACTAGTGCTGACTCCCCCGGGTCAGTCCAGCACAAAGGTGATCTGCAAGGTCACCCGTACAACGCCTCAAAAGGATCCATCCCAATGGTGGAGTGATATCTGTTGTTGTATGAAAACTCCACCAAAGTTAAGTGATCCTCCCAGTTGAAACCAAAGTCGAGGACACAATCACAGAGCATGTCTTTGAGGGTTTGAATGGTCCACTCAAGCTGGCCATCGTCTTAGGATGGAAGGTGGGGATCAAACAAAGCTGTGTCCCAAAATCCTCCTGAAACCCCTTCCATAGCTGGGAAGTAAAACATGCATCAAGATTGGAGACAATAATCAAGGGTACTCCACGTAGATGCACAATATCTTGCACATAGAGGCCTACCAAGATCTCTACTGAACCCTGCTCTCTGATCGGTAGGAAGTGGGCCGACTTGGTGAGTCATTCGACGATCACCCAGATCGAGTCATGAACTCTAGATGTACGTGGAAGTCCTATCACGAAGTCCATGGATATCCCATCCCACTTCCACTATGGGACCTCTAAAGGCTGAACCAATCCTGATGGTACCTGATGCTCCACCTTCACTTGCTGACAAGGGAGGCATCGAGAGACAAACTCTGCAACTGCTTTCTTCATTCCTGCCAACCAGTGCTGTTGTCGGAGGTCCTGATACATCATCTCCACTCCTGGATGTACCGCTAGAGGGGATGTGTGGAACTCCCTCAACACTTACTCCTAAAATGACACCAGTACCATGGTACATCCTTTGAAGAGGATGACGTGCTCCCCACCTTCAGAAAATCCATCAGGTGCCTGTCCTATGGATATCTAAGCACGTCGTGCCTCATAGTTAGAGTCCCCACATTGCACCTCCCTGACTCACTGAAGAAGTGGGGGAGTTACTGTAAGAGACTGTAGAAAGGCTGATCCATCTCTATCCACAAAGGATATCTATAAAGCGGCCAACTGCTTCGTTGACTCACCTAGCAGCTGTACACCAGTCCTCCTACTGAGTGCATCTGCTACAAAGTTCCCCTTCCCAAGAGTATAGACTATCTCGAAATCATAGTCCTGGAGGAACTCAAGTCAATGTCGCTGTCTCAGGTTTAGATCCTTCTTGGAGAAGATATACCTGAGACTCTTATGATCAGAGTACACAGTAAAATGCTCACCCATCAGATATTGTCGCCACATCTTCAAGGAAAAGACCACTGCTGCTAACTCTTGGTCATGGGTAGCATAGTTCCTCTTGTGTTGTCTCAGTTGTTGAGAACCATATGAGATCACTAATCACTCCTACATCAGGAAACATCCGAGTCTAGTCCCTGATACGTTACAGTAAACTACATACCATAAACCCTCCTCCGGAAGCCTCAAGATAGGGGCACTAGTCAACCTCTGGCTCAGCTCCTGGAAACTCTATTGGCATCTCTCCGACCACACAAAGGGTTTCCCCTTATTCTTCAAGGATGATAGTGGTTCTGCAACTTTGGAAAAGTCTGGCACAAACCTCTGGTAATATCCATCCAAACCCAAGAAACTCCGTACCTCCGTCACACTCCTGGGTGGCTCCCAATCATGTACCATCTCAATGTTCACTGGATCCACTACAACTCCAACCTCCGATATAATATGTCCCAGAAAGTGAACCTCTCGAATCTAGAACTGGCACTTCGATAGATTACCATAAAACTGGTGCTCTCGGAGTGTGTCCAGTACTATCTGTAAATGATAGGCATGCTCCTCCTCATTAGTCGAGTATATCAGAATTCCATTGATGAATACTACTACAAACCGATCAAGGTATGGCTGAAATATCATGTTCATGAGTCCTATGAACACTGATGGTGCACTGGTTACGCCGAATGGCATAACCAAGAACTCATAATGGCCATACCAACATTTGAAGGCTGTCTTCTGGACATCCTCATCTCGCACTCTAAGCTGGTGATAGCTTGATTTGAGGTCTATCTTAGAGAACCACCATGCACCCTTCAGCTGATCAAAGAGGTCTTCAATCCTCGGGAGTGGGTACTTGTTTCTCACGGTCACCTGGTTCAGGCGCTGATAGTCAACACTAAGCCTCAAGCTCCCATCCTCCTTCTTGGTGAACAAAATTAGGGCTGACCAAGGTGAAACACTGGGTCAGATGAACCCCTTCCCCTGTAAGTCCTCTAAATATACCTATAGCTCACAAATCTCCACGGGAGCCATCCGATATGCAGGTGTAGATATCGGTGTCGTCCCGGGGTACAAGTCAATGTAAAAGTCCACCTCTCTGCGAAGTGATAGACCTGGGACATCATCAGGGAAAACATTCACAAACTGGTCCACCACTATAGGATAGCTCGGAATTTCCATATCAATAACTCTGAGGGTAAGGCTAGCCAACTAATGAGTGATCGGCTATACTCTCATCCAGGTAAGTCCATCCTACGCTGAAAAGTCTCCCTTATTGCCGGTGAAGGTAAAACTAGTCCCATCCATACAGACACACCACACTTTGTGCCTAATACAGTCTATCTGAGCATGGACTGTAGATAATAATTCCATACCCAAGTTGATGTCATAAGGCCTCGACGCTACTACTAGAAGATCCCAACCGATTCTCTCACCTCCTAGAGTAATCTTAGACTACCGGCACCAGTGCGTAATTGTCGAATCCGCTCATGTAGGAGTCTCTAGCCATAAGGATCGAGCCAACGAATCTGTTCGAATCTCTGAACTCCGAATGAGGGCGGTTGCAATAAAAGAATGATTGACACCTATGTCTAAAAGTACTGCATATAAGGTGGAGTAGACACAGTTCGTACCTCATATCATCTCTAGAGCACCGTGATCATAGGCCTTAGCTTCCTGGAGCTGAGCTCGCCCCTATCCACCCACTCCCTATGGTCGGGGTGGACCTCCGGATGGTGGTGGAGGTAACATCTCAAATCGTCACCCACTGCCAGCTGCACGACCATCTCCTATGCCATGTCCGCCTACTCCCTACAGACCTCCTCGGTCAAACCTCTGTCTCTACCTGGGTCGTCCTTCGACCATCTGTTGATCATCCGAATGGTGGGTTGGACAGTCACAATCCATGTGACCCCACCTGACGGAAGTGTAACACTTCCCTCTCCGGGCATGACAAAATCCGATTCAGGTTACCCACACAACCGATCCTGATTCATGTGGTTGTCCACCTGGAGGTTTGGTTCTCTTGGACCTCTAAGATGTCTGTCTGTTTCCAGCTGCAGAAGACTATGTTATGTGACGACTGGTAGTGGGTCTCGCCACTGGTGACTGCTCAACAAGGACAATCTCCACCAAGAGGGATCTCTCTAACACACCCACCTGTGTCGGGATGCTGAGTGAGATCATTGAAGCCCGGATCTCCCACCTGAGTCCCTGCTTGAAGATCCGAGCCCTGAAGAATGGTCCCCACACCATATCTGTGGAGTAGTGTGAGTGGTCAATGAACCTCACTGAGTACTGATCCATAGTCATTCTGCCCTGCTACAGATGAAGAAGCTCCTGTATGCGCACTGCACGAAGAGTTGCTTCAGAAAAACTCTGCCTGAAACAGGCTCTCGAAGTCTACCTAGAGAAGTTTCACCTCATCGTGAACCTAGAGCATCAAGCTCCACCATCTTCCTGCTAATGACTGTAGAAGGATGGCTGCAAGGATCACCATGAGATTGAATGGTGTCCCTACAAGTCGTAAGACTCTCACCACATCCTCCAGCCAATCCTCAGCCGCTTGTGGGTCCATCTCTCCCCTGAACCTTGGTGGCCTATGGCGCTGGAACTCATGCAACACGCTCAAGTGGCATTCACCGTCTGCTACTAGGGATGGTGGAATCAGTGGCCCAACGGGTAATGGTACCATTTGTGCCTCTGCTGGTGCCTCTACTAGAAAAGGGACATGTATCGAAGCCTCATTGCTCGGTGGGCTATCAGTGCATACAACATTCAGAACTCTAGCTGGTTGTCTGCGTGGAGGCATCTTGAAAAAAAAACAGCTGCGCCACAGTCAAAAGTTATACCTGGTGAGTTGAAAGTTATACTTGGTGATCTGAATCAAAAGATCACAAAGAAAACTTTTGAAAACGCACACTCAATCAATGCTTTTGTGCACTGAGTCGGAAATCAGAAGTCAGGGTCCTGGTGTATGGATTCGTCAGCTGCTGCACCAACACTGGACTCCCTAAACTGAAAACCGCACTCATTACCCTCAACACTATTGCTTCACATAAAATATCAGAGTCCTAGTTCTGCGGTATAACTGACTCCTCTGATACCAATTTGTCACGACCCGTCCCCCAAGGCCCGTTCCGTGACTACCCCAAGCCCGCCTTCTATAGGCCAAGGGCTGGCGACTAGCACCAAAGGCGTAATTCCATAAAACTGGGAAGGAATTACCTTTATAACCTATAAACACACACACACAAGAAAGCACACAGCTGGATATAGAACACTAAATAAACTATATAACAAAAGAGTGCTGAAAGTAAAAAGGGGCCAGAATACAAGCCCAACTAGAAAGTACAAGTACAACTGTGATACAATACAACTGAAGAAAAGGTAAAGTCATCTTCTGGGTCGTCCTCTGAGGTTCCTACTTGAAGGGTTGGTACATATCGCCTCCTCAACACTCCTCATCCTTCCGTCTCCTTTGTGTACCAACTCATCGTAAGGTCCACCTCCAGGTACCGTCCAGTTCGGGTACTCTCAACCTCAGTCAACGTTGTCTATTGTCTGCATCCAACACAACAAGGTGCGGGCATAGCCCATGCAGGGGTGAGTATAACGATACTCAGTAGGAACCCCAAGAACCTCTATCTCTCACCAAATCTAACAAGGATAAAACACAAGGTATGAAATCAACAGATAACCTTACCTAGGTATATGCCCATACATATACCTAAGTTATCAAGTAATCCATTTCAATCATGAGGAAAACACAGCGGTTCTAACTCAGCTCACACAAGGATTTATTCTAGGGGAAGTATCAAGTAATATTCCGACCACAACGTCGAACACCTCAAATACTGGAGAAATCCTCCTCTATCGAGTACAGTGGGCATGCTGCATCACATAGAGGCAGTTCCCAATAACCTTGGACTGCTGAGGTACTCCTCCGGTCGAGTACCGTGGGTATGCTGCATTACATAGAGGTTCTCCCCACTGTGGGTGTAACGCATCACACAGAGGTGCTCCCACTCATGGCCTGCTGAGGTACTCCTTCTGTCGAGTATCGTGGGTCTGCCGCATCACCAAGGTGCTCCCCACAGTGGGTTTTCCGTGTCACCAAGGTGCTCCCCACTGGGCCAGTCGAGTCACTCAGAGTCAAAACGGTCAATAGTAGTCAAGTCCCAGCTAGCCACTAGGTCTACGCAATATGCTCGCTCGTCTCCAGGAGGATCCTATCTAAAAGCTAATGTTCGATACTCCAACTGTCACGTAGTCCCACGAAGAAGTATCTCAAAGGTCCGCCATGCCATATGGATCTTGACACAACAGATAACGCATAAATCGGACAACCGGTCGGTGAGTTATTAGCCTCTTAGTCTCAGGGGCCCGGTTGGATTCGTGCTTGATCCAACCTAACTATTCCCCATCTTAATCTAAATCTCGGTGGGGTATCACTCAAAGGGACCGTCATGAACCAATATTTCCAGTGCTGCTGACAGTTTGTCAAATGGATGTCCGGTGCCAAAGATATGGCCAAAAGAATTTAATTGGGTCGTGGTGGGCCCGTGTCTGGTCCGACCCGATTGGACCGACTCGGCCAGACCCGACCTAGGCCGACCCAGTTTGGGTCAAACCGGCCTGACCCGATGGGTACGACCCAGCCCCTTGGGTTTGGCCTAACCCGCGAGGGCTGCGAGGGTGCCTCGAGGGTGGCTCGGCCACGGAATGGATGGACTGTGGGCCAACTCAGCTCGGGGCAGCTCGCAAGGCCACGACTGGGGCAGATCAGGTGACTCGGAGGGCTGCGGTGAGGGCACGGTGGTGGCGGCGACTCTTCTTGGCCCGGACAACAGTTCTACATGGAGGAAGTGCGACTCGGCTTGGCCCGGATAGCGTCGCGTCTCGGTGTATGGCAGCGCGACTCAACAGATGGCGGCGACATGGAGGCGCGGCGACTCGGCACTGCGGATGGCAGCGGCGTGGTGGCTCAGTATGGTGTTAGCGCGGTGGCTCAACACGGCGGATAGCAGTGGCACGACGGTTCGGCACGGCGGCGGTGCGACGAGGGGGGTTTGGCCCGGGGCAGCGCGACGGCTCGGCATGGCGGCAATGCGGCGGCTCGGCACAACGGCTCGACATGGCAGTGGCATGGCAACTTAGCATAGAGGCGGCGCGTCGAGGTGGCTTGGCACAGGGCAGAGTGACAGCTCGGTCCAGCCGTGGGTGGCTCAGCTGGGAGGGCGAAGCGCCGTGGGGCGGCGTGGGCCACGGAGGCCGCGGGTCGTGGCGTCGTTGCCTTCGTCTCCTTCGTCTCCTTCCTCCATTTCGAAGAACACATAAAAGAAGAACGACGTAGGGGCCGAGCCATGTTTGTCTGGCCCGCACCCTCTGCGTTTAGAGTGGTAGCAAGGATTTCACAAAGAATAAAGCATGAACGTGTATATAAGATATTTTAAAACATCATTTTCCACAACCATAGTCAATCTCTATTCCCAATCCCACAAAAAAATTAGAAGGGGAGAATATGGGAAGCGATAATCAAATAGAAATAAACCCCTACCTCATTCTCTTAATGATGTTGGCGCAAGAAGGTTTTACGGTCGTCAATTCGCCGTAGATGAGGATGTCCCGAAATGGAAGAAGTCCCGAGGAAGAAGGTCGAAGGGGGTCGGTATTCTTCATTGGTGAAGCATTCTTCATCGATGGAGCGTTCTTCATGGAATAATGCATTCTTCATTGAAGAGATTTCTCCCAAGAGATCCTTCCTCCCAATTCCACCAAAGATGCAAAGGATAATTGATTAATTTCTCTATTTAGTTCGTTGGCACAAATTCAAATTAGCCTAATCAATTAACTAGGTTGGCATATTAAAGGTATGTGCATTGGCACAATTAATGTGGATGAAGTCAAGAGGATCCTCCACATTAATAAGGGGGGTTGAGAGGTTTTTATCCATAATGAGGGGATTTTAAGAGGCTTAGTCCTCAGGTGGTCCCCACCACCATAACCTCTCACAGGAGGTTAGGTTAGGGTGGTCCCCACCACCATAACCTCTCCTGGGAGGTTGAGGTCTGGTGGTCCCCACTTTTCAACTTCCACATAGAGGTTTAGTTCTAGTGGACCCCACATCCCAACACCCACATGGGTGTTTCAAATAAAAATTAAATGTCACACACTTTTTTTTTATTTTTTTCTTACACGAAAAACCCAAAAACTAACTTTCACCCTCGACCATCTGCCGTTGAGGTGAAAGTCTCGTTAAGCGAATACTGGCGCTGCGAGTTCAATGGTGCCTTCGAATTTCAATTCCAAACACTGGTTAAAAAGTTATAAAAACCCACTCGCATGTTTACTAAACGTACCTGAAGAAAAGATCAGAAATTCATTCCAGGAACTCCGGGCCTTGGAATCACACGCCGTCAATTTTCGCAGACTCGTAAAATTCCCATTTATTTTATAAAAAAGTTACATGGTAATTATGGGTCTTTATAGTAAACTATTAAAAATAGTCATAAACCATTGTTGTACCTTGCACACTGGTTCTCCATAAGGAAATAGAAATCAATGATATTATACTCTAATCATATCTATTCTAGTTTCTATAACCTTGGATGTACCAAAATGAGTAACCTCCAATTTCATCCAAATACAATTTGTAGTTTCATAAGAAGAAATATAACTATATATATTCATGGAAATGGAACACAACAAGGTATTGTGTACCTTGTAGTTTAGTTGATATTCTGAATTTTCTTGATTAGTAAAATTTATGACTTCTTTATGAGGAATCTTGTAATCTCCAGTAAGCATAACAAAATTGTCCACTCCATTATTAATAACAAAATTCTTCATATGATCTCTCCAATATTCATAATCGTTCCCCACAAATATAGGTGGTCTATTAGGATTTAGATTTTCAATCAAACTGACATTCATTCCGGACATCTAAATGAAAATATCTTTTCACAAAAACTTGTTAATAGTAAAAGTTTATAAACAAGGATTAAAATACTAAGCAAGGAAAATATTTATAATAATGAAAACTTGAGCAAGAAAACTTATATGTGAATATAACTATTTCAGAGACCTCCTCTGATACCAATTTTAGGATCTAAATATGAATGTAAATGTTCAATTACAAGAGGGGTGGGGGGTGAATTATATGTTTAAAAACTTTCATTTTTAACTTTAAGGAAAACTATGTTTAACAAAGTTAAACATGGTATATTCACAAGACCCCTTCTAGTTCTACAAACTTGCTAGGTTCCAGAAATGTGGTTCCGGAAATGAAATTTAGGGAAAGTTTACAAGGAAAAGATTCTACCTTAAAGCATATAGAATCTTAATTATTAGAGTATATAAAAGAAAAAGAAAGTATAAGAAGGTTATACTTTCTTACTTTTTCAAAATACAGCAAAAATAAACTTGAAACAAAACAAGTAACATGTATGAAATCTTTTAAACCAAGGAGAAGGGTATCCAACAACCTTGGATAAAGGTCCATTGATTTATAATTTCAAGAAAGCCTGTCTTACCCACACCAAGGTAAGTCCTCGATAGGAATATCAGAATCTGTCTTGCTATCCCCGCAAGCCCTAAAACATTAAGGTATTCGGAACCTCTTTCTTCCTATCCATGGAAGTCCTTGAACTTTAAGGTATTCGGAACCTCTATTTTACTATTCCCATAAGTCCTCTATTGTACACAACAATAATAGGAGTCGCACAAAGCAAGCTGAACGAGATGTTTAGTATGCACAAGGCATGTGAGTCTCTCTCTCTAGAAATCACTTCAGCAGCATGAAATCTCTAAAGTGATCAATTTACTGTTGTTTTGAGCTCGTTCAAATGAGATCCTATTTATAGGCACTTCTCTAATGTTCGGATCCCTCCTCCAACAGTCATACTTTTCCTTGAATTTTATAGAGACCTGTACCCGTGTCACTCAAACAACGATTAGTTAGAAAAAGAATGTATGAAATCATTTCACAACCATAACAAGTGTAAGAAAAAAATGTTACTTAACCAAATCTATTTTTTCCAGAGTCTAAGGAAAAAATAAAAGTTCAGAGTCTAAGAAAATAATAATTTGGAGACTATAAATCATGCAAATTTGGATTCTATTTTTCAAAGAATTCGGAACCTGAATTCTATAGATTTCAGAACCTGAATTCTGAGGAATTTGGAGATGAAATTCAGAGGAATTTAGAGTCCGAATTCTGAGGAATTCAGAGTTAGAATTCTATGGAATTCTGAGTTGAAATTATGAGGAATTTAGAGTCGGAATTCTGAGGAATTCACTGTATGAATTAAGAGGAATTCAAAGTCTGATTTTTAGAGAATTCAACATCTGATTTTTAGAGAATTCGAGTTTCAATTTCAGAGTATTCAGAGTCTGTATTTCAGAGAATTCAGAGTCTAAATTTTAGAGAATTCGGAGTTTGATATTCAGATAATTCATGGTCTGAATTTCATATAATTTGGAATCTGTATTTCATAGAATTCAGAGTCTACATTTCAGAGAATTCAGAGACTGATTTTTAGAGAATTCAGAGTCTTAAAACAGAATACTCTATAACCAAGGAATTAAAGGATTATATGGTTTTAGATATGAAACCAAATTTTAACATTTAGGAATAAAAAGTGTTAGATGCAGAGAAACTATAAAATGAACAATGAAAACATAGGTAAGGATAAAATTTCCTTGAGGAAGGAAAATTTTCTTTATTAAGATAAATCTTAGGGAAAATATAATTTGCCTTAAGATAGAGTGTTTGTGATTTTCAAAACATAGAGTAATGGAAAAGTCATAAGGAAACCTTATTGACATAAAAAATTTTACTATGAAAAATATATTTTGGTTCATTTTTGGTTTTATGAAAGCAAACATTCCTTTTCTCTTTAAGATCTCTTTAATGAATTTCTTAAACCGCACTAAAATGTTTTAATTATAAAGCTTCTTTAAAAATAATTTTTACACGATTTCACTTAAGTGGGACATAAATTGTGCATCCAATGTAATATAAATGTCCTTACATTTTCTTTTATGTGATATAAATGTTTAAAACCAGGTTTATGAAAAATACAAATGATTTTCCAAAAGAACACTCTTTTCCAAAGTAAAATAATTTTTTATCATCTCACTTTAACTTTATGAGATATACAACCTGTTCACTACTTATTACTTTCATGTGGTGTATGTTCTAACATTTTTTATATCATATCAAGAGTCTCTTTATTCTCATGATATTCTAATGGATTATTATTTGAATATTTCAAGATGGTATGAGACACTTTGGAATGTTTAAGGATTATTTCCTCAAGAAATTTTCAATGGTATCATTTAAATTTATATTTTATATGTCGAAATAATTATTGAATCTTGTACTCAATTGAGGTTTATCTCCTATGATATAATCTACCATATTTAATTTAATGATTTATGATTATTTTGACTGTGGATGTGCTATCTTAAAACCATTCACCAATTTACTCTGAATGGTTAGTGTTTGTGATTATTTTTCTGAGAATTTTTTTTTACATTTCATATGTTAGTTTCAATATGAATGCATATTTTATTTATGTTTATCCTTGTTCATATGAAAAATGAAATAGAATTATTAAGTGTTAGGTGGGGCCTGCTATTTCCCCTTAGTGCAACGGTAGGTCTCATGAGACAAACTATGGTCTTGGCATAATGCCTTGAAAAAAATGAATATTTATAGTTTTGGCTGAGGCCTTAATCATTTTTAGAAGTCTTGTCTGAGGCCTTGATGGTATATTTTAGAATGTACAACATATGATTTTCCATCATTTTGAAGCTAGTAATTGAAATTTCATGTGGTTATTAGTCTAGTAGAATATACATGATTATGTTTTATTATGTCATTATTTACTTAGCTAATATTCCTTCCTTAATGTGTTCAAGTTTATATGTAGAGGTATGTGCTTTCAATTTTTCACCATGCCTATTGTTGATGTTTATGAAATATTTTACTGTATTTATTATCTTTACTGATCATTTGAGCTCACCCCTTTCATATGTTTCATTTTCTCAAGAAATGAAGAAGTTTTTTTATGATTGACCTATAAGGATAATCTTATAGTGGTGGATGTTCCCAATAATACTTATATGTTGTATTTATTTTCAAGTTTTAATTTTGAACTGATGTTTGTATTTGGATTTCCAAAACTACTAAACTACTTGGCACTTCATGATTTGATTTCTTGTAATCATACCAATGTATTAAAATAATGCACCGACTCTAGGCTTCTGGGGTCGGGGCGTTATAGTTGGAATCAAAGGAAATTTAGTAGAAAACTTGGAAAATAGATTTATAAAACATAGATTAGGGAAGAAACCACTAAGATAGTCTATGAGGATAAACATACAAGAACATCTTATAATCTTGGTAAGTAATAGATTGCATGGATCTTATGGGAAAATATATCCCTGTCTGGATAATACAAGTGGACGTGGTTCTAGTAAACAAGTACATAGGAGTGAAAACTCCGACAAGGAGTTTAGAGCTTGACCTGAGATATCCTGGTACACGACAATGTGCCTTACTACGCACCTGGTTGGACACTCTTGGGGAATATTCTTAGGATAATATAAATTGTATTTACCCACCATTATGAAGGATTTATGCCCAAAAAGTGACCAAAGTATATTGTTCTAGGATTTATGTTGCATAAATTCATGATATATGCTATACCATGTTTAGAGTCATAGATAGTTCATAATTTCACTAGCTGATATATAATATGGAATTGATTATAAATGAATCCTAGTATAAGGAATGATAACTTCACCAATGCACGTGATGTGAAGAGTAAGAAGGAACAAATCTCTAATGGTCTCAAGCCATCATTTTAAAGTAATATTGTCTCCCAAGTATACACATCATATGAGGAAATAGTATCATGTGTTGAAAAGGTATTTAAAGACTTCTCTGAGTCCTAAGGATTTGAAGAGATGCAAAAGAAGAAGAGGATGGTAGGGAAAAAATGGATGAATGGAAGAAGAGAAAGATGTATTTTCCCACATGTGATAATTGTGGAAGGAAACATCGTGGTATATTATTGATAGGAAAAGGAGTTTCCTTCAAGTGTGGAGAAAATGGCCACCATGTTCATAATTTCTGGACTAGGAAATAATTTTCCTATATTCAAGGATTCAACTACAAGGAGATGAGACACTATACGAATCAATGTCCCAATAATCAAAGGAATATACCCAAATGATGATTTTGGATAATGATCAAGTTATGGTGCTACCAGAGACGAAGTAGAATGATTAATATGCCTCATCCAGAATCACACCATTTGAATATTTTGTCAGTAATGTACTAGTTGTATGAATTATGAGATATATAAAGATTGTACTTCAGTACACTTTCATTAAGGATTTGTGGTCGTATAATGAATGGTATAAAGGAAAAGTGATTCAAAATAAAGTTAAACTTTTTATAAAAAAAAATAATATGATTGAGGGAAAGAAAATCCTTAATATATATATATATATATATCTGATGTTGAGATAATGATGATGAAATGATTGATTCAGATAAATACTGACTACCTTGGAACTGATTATTGAGTTGTCAAGAAGTGGTCTATGCTATCATCGATGGAGTTTAAAGAACTTTTGGATTTAATGAATATATCCAATAACATGTATCTTACTTAAGGAATATGTAATAATTCATGTTTCCAATATGGTTTTTATAGTAATTCATGTCATTTCCATATTTCCAGAGGATACATGATGAAGTTATTCACATGCTTGGAATGTGAATTTTAGAGCTTCTTCTTGTTGATTAAGGGTTAATGATATGTTCAACATGAAAATTTAGAGACCTTAAATATAATGTGTTGAATCATTATATTTTGTAATTTTAATCATTTAATAAATGGTTAAAGTTGATCATTGGATAGAGTTTTAGAGTTTAATGTCACTACATGATGGGTTGATTATTCTTCCATAACCATGTTGTCTATTTAGAATGTGTTGATTTGTAGTAACTAATGCATTTGTCTTTACTCTTATTAATAGGATATTTTAAACATATTCTTGATATGGGTTTCCCACAAGGGAATTTTTAAGTATCAACCATTCACTTTGAAAGTTCAATTTCAAATTTTGAGGATGAAACTTTTGCAAGGAAAGGATAATGTAATACCCCAATAATTTACAAATAGATTTAATAAAAAATAAATGAAACACCAAGTCTCTAAAAAACACCACTTTGTTATAACCTATCCAAGTAAACATAAGTTTTCCACCTCTATGATTTGAATTTTGAAAAACTAACATACACGGTTACATTCAGTAAGATATTTAGAGTCTGACAAGACAAACTTATTTTTTTGGTGAATAGTAACATACCATTTTGAATAGTAACATACCCTTATGAGTAGTAATGAATAGTAAATAGGATATAATAATAGAAACTTCACCTATGAATGTATAAAAACAATTTAGACATCTTAAAAGTGAAAAAATGATCATAGTATAAGTATTGTTATTTTTGTATGTCATAACTATTTTAATTACAATTTTATGATAAATTTAATAATTTAAAATGGAAATGTATTTTCATAAAATTTAATAATAAATTGTTACACTATTTTCATATGGTTATAAGATAATTTTATGGTACCTTTATTAATTTCTCAATGTGTTATAAAATGAGTTATAGTTTTAAAGTCATTTTTTTGGAATAAATTATGATTTTATTAAATAATTAAATTAAAAATATTTAGAAAATTAATTTCAAAAAATGGATTTAATTTATTAATTCTACACGTATAAAAATGGTTAGGGTGAATTTTTGGGATTTTTCAGAAATACTCGAATTTTTGATGAATAGTGAAATATTGTAAAATACTGTATATACAAATTATCAGTTAAATACAATATTTATGAAATCATGAGTTATTTAGGGAAACTTGGTTTGAAATCACAAGAAATTATCACTATTATGGTTCACATGAAACAATACTATTGGTTTTCATGATGGAAATAATAAAATAATGAATAAAATATTCAAAATTCACACATCTCCTCCACTATAAACACCCTCACTCCCTCTTCTCTTCACTCCTCTAAGACCTGAATATCCTCAAAGGTCTGCCAAAATACACTCCCATAGTCACTCCCCACATCCAATAATCTCTTAGTCTTTCCAAAATCAAAAAACCCCTTCCCTTAAAGAGTTTCTCAAGGAGGTGGACTCAAGAGGTAAATTCCTCTTTTCATTTCTTCTATTTCAAGTTATCTTTTATGTGGTATGTGTTTTATGTTTTCATACCATGTTATTATTACAATTTTATTTTGTTCCCCTAATGTTTTATTATTCTTCTATGTATGGGTTACCCCTTTACCCTCTCTTTATAATTTTTTCTAAAACCATGTTGCATAGCCGTTATGCTGCATAATTTGCGTCTCAAAATCTCTCTCTTTTTCAAGCACTCTTATTACGTTATTATATTTTAATTTAAATTGTCTTATATTTTGATATTTAATTTCATATCCCCATTAAATTCTATATTATTTAATAATGATTATATACCTTTTTTATCTCATCAATATATTTTATGAATTTTTTAGTGACGTCGTTAGGATGCTGAATTTTTGTAAGCGATTTCTCAACTTTTTTTCTTTTATTTTGAGTTCCTTTATTTTTATTTCCTCTCCGATTTTATTCCAAATTTAGTGATTAATATATTATATTACATGTACTATAATTTTTTTTCATGACAAAGGAATAATTTTTTATCATCTTTCTTTTTCCATTGTTTTATACTAAAAATGAAAACACCACCCGAGATGTGCTAATCTACCACATTCAAGGACGATGGGTTTTATATCTCTGTTAACTTATTAAATTATGGTCAGGAAACAATTATTATGGTTGAAACAAACAATAATATATGTATTATGTATCATCTATGGTTCTGGATTATTTGTTTACACATGGTTTTGATTTATAAAGAAAAATGAGTTTGTTGTGTACAAAAACCACAAATTAACCCAAACAGTTTTTATTAAATGATTTAAATAACGATTCATATTCACTCTAAGTAAAAATGAAATTTACAACCATGTAACCATATGGATCTTCACTAATAACATATAACTTCAATTCTGGACAACAGTCCTCATTTTACATGATTCTCCATTCGTGTATATAAGTATACCGATCATGAAACAAACAGACCCGAACAAAGAAATTGAACATATTAACCCATGAAAAAGTCCATGAATGAACTTAATAAGGTTATAATAAATCAATTGCATGTATAATATGTTCTGGAAATATTAATTAATGAATTTAATTTGTTTATCCAGGACACTAAGATGAAGTGAAGAACACCATCGGACTTAAGGTAAGGGTTTCTTTGTCTCACTTCCATTTTTGTAAGATATTCCGTATTCACTACTATTACTTGGGTATGGTGTATGTATACTTCCCATTGATGTTTCATATAATTATTCCATTTATTTTAGTTATATTCAATGTTTCATTTAATTATTATTAATTTTGGGGCATACGATTCAATTGATTACAAAGTTACAACTATTTTCTACCCGAACCTCCATTTTCATTCGGGTTACTCTTATTAACTACTCACATCAATGATATTATTTTCTTATGTACTCATAATAAATTATATGTTAATGTTCTATATATGTGTACCAATCATAATCCTACTTTCATTTATGGGGAGTTATATGTTTTAAAAGGATCTTTCAAAACTTATTCCTGAAATACAAGCTCGATTCAATGAACTTCTCATATTCTTACCTATTTTGAAGTTCACCCTATAATATGTTTTATTCCATATTTATCTATCTAAAGTCCCAAATTTTACTATGAAAAATATATTTTGGTTCATTTCTATTTTTATTAAAGCAAACATTTCTTTTCCCTTTAAAATCTCTTTAATTAATTTCTTAAACCACAATAAATGTTTTCATTATAAAGTTTCATTAAAACACTTTTTACACGATTTCACTTCAGTGGGACATCACTTGTTCCTAAAATGTAATAGAAATTTCCTTAAATTTTCTTTTTTGGGTTATAAATTTTTAAAACTAGGTTTATGAAAAATAAAAATGGTTTTCCAAAATAACTCTTCTTTCCAAAGTAAAATGGATTTTTCTCATCTCACTTTAACTTTTATGAGATATACACCTTGTTCACTACTTATTACTTTCATGTGGTGTATATACTTCCGTTTGGTATATCATATCAAGAGTCTCCTTATTATCATGAAATTATAATGGATTATGATTTGAATATTTCAAGGTGGTATATGACACTTTGTAATGTTTAAGGATTATTTCCTCATAAAAATTTCAATGGTATCATTTAAATGTATGTTATTTATGTAAAAATAATTTTTGAATCTTGTAATTCATTGAGGTTTATCTCCTATGATATCATATACCATATTTAATTTAATGGTTTATTATTAGTTTGACTGTGGATATTCTATCTTAAAAAAATTCACCAATTTACTCCAAATAGTTAGTGTTTGTGATTATTGTTCAGGGAAAGTTATATACATTCCATATGTTAGTTTCAATATGAATTTATATTTTATTTATGTTTACCCCCATTCATATGAGTAATGCGTTGGACTTAGTAAGTGTCGGGTGGGGCCCGTTATAGCCCCTTGATGCATTGATAGGTGTCATGAGACAAACTATAGTCTTGGCACGAGGCCTTGACAAGATGAATATTTATAGTTTTGGCCAAGTCCTTAATCATTTTTAGACGTCTTGGATGAGGCCTTGATGATATATTTTAGAATGTATGGAATATGTATTTCCCTCATTATGAAGCCATTAATTGAAAGTTCATGTGGTTATTCGACTTGTAGAATACCCATGGTTATGATTTTTATGACATTATTTACTCATCTAATATTCCTTCCTTAACGTGTTCAAGTTTATTATTTGTAGAAGAATTTGTTTTCAATTATTCACCATGCATATTGTTGATTTTTATGATATCTTCCGCTGTATTTCTTATCCTTACCGAGTGTTTGAGATCACCCCTTTCTTATGTTTCATTTTCTCAGGACATGAAGAAGTTTTTTTATGACTGACCTACAAGGATAATCTTATAGTGGTGGATGTTCCCAATAAAACTTTTATGTTGTATTTCTTTTCAAGTTTTAATGTTGAACTTATGTATGTACCTAGATTTCCAAAATGACTAAACTACTTGGTCGTTCAGGATTTGATTCCTTGTAATCATGCCAATGTTTTAAAATAATGCACCGACTCTAGGATTTTAAGGTTGGGGCGTTATAGTTGGTATCAAAGGAGGTTTAGTAGAAAACTTGGAAACTAGATTTATAAAACATAGATTAGGGAACAAACCCCTAAGATAGTCTATAAGGATAAACATACAAGAACATCCTGGAATCTTGGTATGGAATAGATTGTGTAGATCTTCCTACAAAATACATCCTTTTTTGGATATTACTAGTGGACGTGGTTCTAGAACAGATGTACCAATGAGTGAAAACTCTGACCAAGAGTTTTTGAGATTGACCCGGGTATCCTGGTACAAGACAACGACCCTTAATGCGCACCTGGTAAGACACTCCTAAGGGATATTATTAGGATAATATACATTTAATTTACCCACTATTATGAAGGATTTATTACCCCAAAGTAACCAAAGTATATGGTTCTAGGATTTACGATGCATAAATTTATGCTATGTGTTATACCATGTTTAGTGTCATAGAGTGTTCATAATGTTACCGGCTAATATATAATATGGAATTGATTATAAATGATGCCTAGCATAAGGAATGATAACTTCACCAATTCATGTGATGTGAAGAGTAAGAAGGATCATATCTCTAATGGTCTCAATCCATCATTTTAAAGGAATATTGTCTCCCAAGTATCCTCACCATATGAGGGAATAATATAATGTTTTGACAAGGTATTTAAAGACTTTTCTGAGTCCTATGGATTTGAAGAGAAGCAAAAGAAGAAGAGGATGGTAGGAAAAAACATGGATAAATGGAAAAAGGGGCATATATATTTCCCCACATGTGATAATTGTGGAAGGAAACAATGTGGTATATACTTGAGAGGAAAATGAGTTTGCTACAGGTGTGGAGAAAAGGCTAATATGCTCATAATTTCAAGACAAGAAAAGAATTTTCCTATATTCAATGCTTCAACTGTAAGGAGATGGGACACTATGCGAATCAATGTCCCAATAATCAAAGGAATATACCCAAATAATGATTTTGGATAATGATCAAGTAATGATGCTACCATAGATGAAGTAGAATGATTAATATGCCTAGTCAAGAATCAATCCATTCGAATATTTTTTCAGTAATGTACTGGTTGTATGAATTATAATATATATAAGGATTGTACTGCAGTACTCTTTCATTAAGGATTTGCGATCGTATGATGAATGGTAAAAAGGAAAATTGATTCAAAATAAAGTTAGAATTTTTAGAAAAAAAACATGATTGAATGAAAGAAAACCCTTAATATATATTTATATATATCTAATGTTGAGATAATGATGATGAAATGATTGATTTAGATAAATACTAACTACCTAGGAATTGATTGTTGACTTGTCGAGAAGTGTTCTATTCTATCATTGATAGAGTTTAAAGAACTCTTGATTTAAGTAATATATCCAATAACATGTATCTTACTTAAGGAATATGGAAGAATGCATGTTTCCAATATGATTTTTACAGTAATTCATGTTATTACCATATTTCAAGAGGTTACATGATAAAGTTATTTGCATGTTTGGAATGTGAATTTTAGAGCTGCTTCTTATTGAGTAAGGGTTAATGATACGTTCAACATGGAAATTTAGAGACATTCATTATAATGTATTGAATGATTATATTTTGGAATTTTAAGTAGTTACAAAATGGTTAAAATTGATCATTGTATGTGGTTTTAGATTTAAATGTTACTACATAATTGTTTGATTATTCTTTTATAACCATGTTGTCCAATTAGAATGTATTGTTTTATAGTAATTGTTGCATTTAACTTTCCTCTTATTAATAGTATATTTTAACCAGATTCTTGATATGGGATTCCCCCAAGGGAATTTTCAAGTACCAATCATTCACTTTCGAGGCTAAATTTCAAATTTCGAGGACGGATTTTTTTGTAATGATGGGATAATGTAAGACCCAAAGAATTTACAAATAGATTTAATATAGCATGAATGAAACACTCAGTATCTTCAAAACTCCACTTTTTTATAACCTATTATAGTAAAAATAATTTTTCCACCTCTGTGATTTGAATTTCAAAAAATTGACATACACGATTGTGTTCAGTAAGATATTTAGAGTCTGATAAGACAAACTTAATTTTTGGTGAATAATAACATACCCTTATGAATACTAACATAACCTTATGAGTATTAATGAATAGTAATGAATATTAAATTGGCTAAAAACATATAAACTTCACCCATTAATGTATAAAAACAATTTAGACATCTTAAAAGTGAAAAAACAATCATAGTATAAGTATTGGCATTTTTGTATGTCATAAATATTTTAATTACAATTTTATGATAAATTTAATAATTTAAAATGGAAATGTATTTTCATAAAATGTAATCATTAATTTTTAAATTATTTTCTTATGGTTATAAGATAATTTTATGGGATGTTGATTAATTTCTCAATGTGTTATAAAATGAGTTATAGTTTTAAAGGTGTTTTTTTGGAATAAATTATGATTTTATTTAATAATTAAATTAAAAATATTTATAAAATTAATTTCAAAAAATGGATTTCATTTTTGAATTCTACACTTCAAAAAATGGTTAGGGTAAATTTTTGGGATTTTTCTGAAATACTCAAATTTTTGATGAATAGTGAAATACAGTTAAATACCATATATACAAATTATCAGTTAAATACACTATTTACAAAATTATGAGTGATTTAAGGACACTTGGTTCGAAATAAAATTCACTTATCGCTATTATGGGTTATATAAAACAATACTATTGGTTGTCTTGATGGTAATAATAAAATAATGAAAAACATATTCAAAATTCACTCCTCTCCTCTATTATAAACCCCCCAATCCCTCTTCTACTCACTCCTATAAGCCTTGAATCTCCAAAAATTTATACCCAAATACCCTCCCCTAGACACTACCCACTTCCAATAATCTCTTGTTCTTTCTAAAATACTAAAACCCCTTCCCTTAAAGAGATTCTCAAGGAGGTGGATTCAAGAGGTCAATTCCTGTTTTCATTTATTCTATTTCATGTTCTCTTTTATGTGGAATGTATTTCATGTTTTTATATCATTTTATTTTTAAATTTTTATTATGTTATAGTACTATTTTTTTAGTCTTCTATTAATGTGTTACCCCTTTCCCCTCTCTTTTTAATGTTTTCTAAAACCATGTTGCATAGCCGTTATGCTGTAGAATTTTCATCTCAAAATCTCTCTCTTTTTCAAGCACTCTTATTATGTTATTATCTTTTAATTTAAACATTATTATGTTGGAATATGTAATTAAATATTTCCATTAAATTCTATATTATGTAATAATTATTATATACCCCTTTTCTCTCATCAATATATTTTATGAATTTTTAAGTGACGTTGTAAGGCTGTCGGATTTTCATAAGGGATTTCTTAACTTTTCTTTTATTTCGAGTTACTTTATTTTTATTTAATCTCTTAATTTATTAAAAATGTTGTGATGAATCTATTATCTCACATGTACTATAATTATTTCATGATAAAGGAATAATTTTTCATCATCTCTCCTTTCCCATTATTTTATACTAAAAATGGAAACACCACCTGAGATGTGCTAGTCTACCACATTCAAGGACAATGGGTTTTCAATTTCTATTAACGTCTTAAATTATGGTCATGAAACCATTATTATAGGTGAAACATAAAATCATATATGTATTATTTATCATCTATTTTTCTATAATCTTTTTTTACACATGTATTTTATTTATAAATCAAAATGAGTTCGTTGTGTTCAAAAACCGCAAATTAACCCGAACAGTTTTCATTAAATGATTTAAATAATGATTCATCTTCACTCTAAGAAAAAAATGAAATTTAAAACCATTTAACCTTATGTATGTTCAATAATAACATATAACATCAATTATAGACAACAATCCCCATTTTACATGATTCTCCGTTCATGTATATAAGTATACCGATCAAGAAACAAACGGACCCGAACAATGACATTGAACCTCTTAAACCTTCAAAAAGGCCATGAATAAACTTAATAAGGTTATAATAAATAAATTAAATATATAAGATGTTCTGGAAATATTAATTAATGAATTTAATTTGGTTATCCAGGACACTAAGACCAAGTGAAGAACAACATCAGACTTAAGGTAAGGGTTTCTTCGTCTCACTTCCATTTTATGAGATATTTCGTATTCACTACTATTAATTGTTTATGGTGTATGTATACTTCCATTTTATGTTTTATATCAAAATTAAATTTATTTTAATTATATTAAATTCTTCATTTAATTATTATTAATTTTGGGTCATACAATTCAATTGATTACAAAGTTACAACAATTTTTTACCCAAACCTCCATTTTCATTTGGGTTGCTCTTATTCTATAATCACCTCAATGATATTATTTTCTTATGTACTCCTCATAAATTCTATGTGAATGTTCTATATATGTGTACCAATCAGAATCATACTTTCATTTATGGGGAGTTATATGTTTTAAAAGGATTTTTCAAAAATTCTTCTGAAAATACAAGCTCGATTCAAGGAACTTCACAGATTATTAACTATTTTGATGTTCACCCTATAATCTATTTAAGACATACTAATCTTTATAAATTCACATATTTTAACATGAAAAAGATATTTTGGTTCATTTCTATTTTTATAAAATCAAACATGACTTTGCGCTTTAAAATCTCTTTAATGAATTTCTTAAACCACAATAAAATGTTTTAATTCTAAAGATTCTTTAAAAACAATTTTTACATGATTTCACTTCAGTGGGACATCAATTATGCCTAAAATATAATATTAATGTCCTTCACTTTGGTATATAAATATTTAAAACCCGTTTTATGAAAAATAAAAATGATTTTCCAAAAGAACTCTTCTTTTCAAAGTAAAATATATTTTTCTCATCTCACTTTAACTTTTATGAGATATACGCCTTGTTCACTCCTTATTAATTTAATGTGGTGTATGTAACACACTTTGTTATATCATATCAAGAGTATACTTATTCTCATGATTTTCTAATGGTTTATGATTTGAATATTTCAAGGTGGTATAAGACACTTGGGAATGTTTAAGGATTATTTCCTCAAGAAATTTTCAATGGTATCATTTAAATGTATCTTATCTATGTCAAAATCCTTTTTGAATCATGGAATTAATTGAGGTTTATCTACTATTATATAATATACCATATTTAATTTAATATTTTATGATTGGTTTGACTGTGGATCAGTTATCTTAAGACCATTCACCAGTTTACTCCAAATGGTTTGTGTTTTTGATGATTGTTCAGGGAAAGTTATTTAAATTTCATATGTTAGTTTCAATATGAATGTATATGTTATTTATGTTTATCCCTATTCATATGGGGAATGAATTGGACCTAGTAAGTGTTAGGTGGGGCCTTCTATATCCCATAAGTGCATCAGTAGGTCTCATGAGACAAACTATAGTCTTGGCATGAGGCCTTGAAAAAATGAATATTTATGGTTTTGGCCAAGGCCTTAATAATTTTTAGACATCTTGTCTGAGGCCTTGATGGTATATTTTATAATATATGGCATATTCATTTCCTACATTATTAATCTAGTAATTTAAATTTCATGTGGTTATTTGACTAGTATAATACCCATGGTTATGTTTTATTATGGAATTATTTACTCAACTAATATTCCTTCCTTAATGTCATCATGTTTATTCTTTGTAGAGGAATGTGTTTTCAATTACTCACCATGGATATTATTGATTTTTATGATATCTGCCACTGTATTTATGACCCTTACTGATCATTTTAGCTCACCCTATTCTTATGTTTCATTTTCTTAGGGCATGAAGAATTTTTTTTATGATTGACATACAAGGATAATCTTATAGTGGTGGATGTTCCCAATAAAAATTATATACTATATTTATTTTCAAGTTGTAATGTTGAACTTATGTATTTATCTGGATTTCAAAAACTAGTCAACTACTTGTTCTTTTGGGACTTGATTCCTTGTAATCATGCCAATGTATTAAAATAATGCTCCGAATCCAGGATTCTGTGGTTGGGGCGTTACATAAAGACCTAACATAGATTCATGGTGGTATACTACTAGGATTTTTCATCAAAACTTGTATATTACTTTTGTATTATATAGATATTGCTTTTTAGGATTGAGGTAAGGGAAAGGGAACCATACATTTTAGTGTAATTTCTTGATTACCGGTGTCTATGGTGGTTATGGGATGATGGAGATGTGGTTTTATAGATTTGGATCATGTGGAGAAGTTTTGGTATTTTTTTATCAATGTGGCGTTGTGTTATCCATTGTGGTATTTTTTTTTATTTTGAGATTTGACTATGGATATAATATGTTTAATTCTATTTATTACTTGTGATGCGATGATGTTATGATATCCTATTTTGGTCATTGCTGTGTTTACTCTATTTTATATTTATATATGTTGATATTGTTTATTGTTTGGTGTGGCTGTCCAATTCATGGATGTTTCATACAATATTTTCATGGGAATAATAATTCCTAAATGGTTTTTTGTAATTCCTTGGATCTTATCTTCATCCCATGGTAGTCATGAATGTGCTTTGAGCCTTATGGAATTTTAAGTGAATTATATCAAGACCTAAAGAGAAATTAACAAGATATTCACTCTAGAACATATAGATAATAGTACCAATCCACCATATCAAGAATAATAGAGAAAATATATAATTTTTTTGTGATCAATAGTGAATGATTCAAGGTGCTTGGTTCCTTCATGCTAGAACCCTAAATACCATGAGTATTGTTCATATATTTGCAGGGAACGTGTTAAAATAACTAGAGGGATACTTGTAACAACCTAGGTAATGTTAATATAAATCATTTTCATGTCTTATTAATATTTGTTAATTATATTTTATCAATTCATATTTAGTATAATAATATTAAGTAATTTTTAGTCAAAAGTTAAAGGATTTATTGCTAACCAAATTGGGGTTTCATACATTATATGAATTTATTTAAAATATTTGTTAAAAAATTATGTAATTTAATTTGTAAAAAAGTATTTCATTTTTTCATCATGTCAAAATTATCTTAGGATTAAATGTTAATATTTTTCTAAAAAGTTTTATTTTTCAATGAATAGTGAAAAAGACTGATTTTTATTGAAAACTGTCTTTTCATTTCAAGTATTTTCAAAGTCATGTTCTATTTTGGATTAGTTTTAAAATTTAATGAGTTATTTTTTATTAAAAATAATATAATAAATGTTATTTTAATCAACATTGTACTTGAATTTGGTATAAAAACATTTTTATACTTAAAAGGCATTTTTATGAAAACTGTTTACATCATGTTTTCTAGGTGTAATTTTAAATTATGTTTTTACAAATATAGAAATTAAATGTGATAAAATGATTTCGAAATTTTTAATTAGATTAATTAATATTAGGTAATAATTTCAACTTAATTTATGGTCTCATTGAATAGTTAAAATAATAAAAACTTGTTACCATTGCTAAGATTAAAATAGATTTACCAGGGGGTTAAACTAATGTTATAAGGGTTAAAATAACCTAAATATTTTTCTAAACCCTATTTTATGGCCATATTTAGACCCTATATCATATAAAAATAGGAATTAATCCATTTGTTAGGCATTTGTTGAAGTCATACTTTAATATTTTTTAATATTTTTTAATGAATCCAAGTATGTCATCTCCCCACATACTAAAGGACACCCGTCTCCTCTCATAAGAAAATATAATGAGCCTTTTGGTTCAGAAAATATCTACCCAAATACATTGTTAACATAACTAAAATTACTATAGGAATTTTTTGATCATAAAAGGAAACTTTTAAGGATTTAGGTATAAATCGAAAGAGGTTTTTCGAAGAAGATACATAATTCCTAACTAAGTGTTTTCATTTTATTTACTCTTCTAACTCCTTAAAATATTATTAAACCATAGTAAAATAATAAAATAAGTATATTACATATAATTATATGTTATTATATTAATGTAATAACTTATATCCATCCCTATTCCATCTAATGGGAAATGAAACCATCGTTTGTGTGTTAAAAAAACTACCACCTTGCGAACCCATGTAATTTTTTTCCATCACCACCTCTTATGAATTGTAATAATGATGAAGTTAATGTTTAAATATGATTTTAATTACATAATTATTATTCTATAAATATAATAAATAATATATTTTCTTACCTTTTCATTCATTGAAAAATGACAATGTCAATCATGCATACGTGTGGATTACCACATACACAGAGAGATGTGATTCGTTTTTCATAACCGCATCAGATAAATAGTATAAATAAGTGTATTTAAAGATATAATTTTATATTTATTATATAATAATAATTATTCAAATTTAAAATCATACTTAACTTATTTCCTTCATGATATTTGAAAAATGAAAACATTACTCATGCATATGTATGACCTATCATCCCTTTGATTTTAACATAATTCATTATTGATAAATATATTTAATGGTTAGTATTAAAAGTATAATTAATGTATAAAAATTATAATTATGTTATGATTATTATTCTATAGATTATTTAATACTGTAATAAACCAAACATTTCTAAATGAAACTCCCTTTTTAATGTATAAATTCCATATCAAGAAACGTAGTTATAAAAAACACATGCACTACTTTGGTTATATTAGAATTTTATAAGTTATAAACTATTGGGTTTAAAATATAATTAAAAACCACAAATTCTGATAATATAGCTATTATACAGTGATTGTATGATTATTTTATATTAAGGGTTATGATAAATTTAATTGACACAAAAGGAAGGAGTGATACCTAGACCAGTATGATCATAAACTTTGAATCCCATTTATCAGTGATTTTGAGGGAGGTATTACAACTAGGATTTTCCATTGAACAATAAAAATATGAGATTCAATAAATAAATCATGATATAAACCATTTATGGGAGATGCTCATGCTGATCAATATCATGACCCAAACCATATACGCTGAACCACCCCAATAAAATCTCACAATCACACACCTCACCCTTGGGGAATTTTCTAGTGTAATAAATTCTATGTATACATACCCTAACTACATGAATTTTTATATTTATATTTTTTAATTATTATATCTATACTTTTTAATATTATTTTTATAATTATTAAGTTATAAGTTTGATAAAAATTAGATATTGATATGATGAAACACAAATTATATTTTTAAGAAATATATAGTTTCAATCCAAGAAACCCATTATATTGAATTAAATATTTTATTTGAAATAAATTATATTTTAAAAAAATATTATTATTAAAAAATATTTATTAAATATAAATGATAATATAGTTTTATGTAGTCAAAAAATAATGTTTATAAGGTTCATAAAACAATTATTGTAAAAATATAATTTTTACTAAATATGGATTTTTTATTTTAAAGTTTAAATTCTCATACAAAGAGAATTTTATGGATAAAATAAATATTATTTTTGAAATAAAAAGGTCAAAATTATCCAATTTTTATTTTTTTTCATAATTTTTAGAGACATTTAATTTTTCAGGTCAAAATTAAATACGGTATAAATATACTGTGTGTATTATGACATCAGAATGAACCAAAAGTGATGTAATATATTCCATAAAAGGTATCCACAACCAAATATATATTTAACATTTAAAATAAAAAATTTTATCCTATTTTATTAATTTTATAGTCCCTTAATTAATCCTCCAAAACCAATATAGTATTTTAATGTTTTAAAATCAATTATTTAAAAATATGACTCACTTCCACATAAAAAGGGGTATTATTTTAAGGATTTAGATTCTTAAACTTATAAAATTATGAAATTCACTCCTAGTTGATAGAAATCATGGGAAAACCCATATTATGATTTTTTATTTTGGTTAATTTATTATCTAGAGTCAAAAACTTAATTAATAAAGAATTAACCTCTCATTTTCTTCAAATACCCACCCATTCCCATTACTTTACACTAAAAATCCATAATACATGAAGTTATAGTCGTTTTACCTCCCATAGAGTCTATACAAGCTTTCCTGAAGCCCTCAAGGTTCCATTGTCAGGTTTTTAGAAGCAATACTTCAAGATAAGGGAATTCTCCACCTCATATTTTCTGTTCTAGTAACTCTTTTTTGGAATGTATTCTTAATATAGAGTTACAATATTTTCATTCCCTATTATATTATCCCTTTACTTCCAAAATAGTGTTTTATTAATGGGAGACCTCCATCCTCTACTATTATTACATTTCCTTAATCCACATTCATACCATCATGCTACCAAATTCATTTCTTTAATTTTTCTCTTTAACATTTTTTTTTAATTTTATAGATGACCAAAACATTTTTTACCCATGGGTATTCACATATATGTAAGAATAATTTATTAGTTTTTTGGATTTACTTTTAAGAAACGCATACTCCCTTTTCATGGGTTAAAAAGGAGTTAATGTTCAAGTATTGAAGTACATATGTTCTCAATGCTTTTATATGAAATTCAATCTTTACTCTCATTATGTTATTGGTGAAATGATTTATTTTGATAGATATATATCACATGAATTAATACGCATTTATTGTTTATCATGATAGTTCTCCAATTCATTGGGTAAAAAATTAATCAACAGAGATGACATGTTTTATTATACCTTGGTAATTATGATTTGAGAAACCCTTTTGATAACCCTTGGTGATATACTTATGAATGTATCATTTTTATGATGTATCCACATTTCCATGTTATGATTCATCATTTTTCCTTTTATTATATACCTCATGTTCTTATGATCATTTCCTATTGACATGCCTCATTGTCACATACTATATATCTACTTTTTTATTTCATTATTGGGCTTTATCCTTGCCCCTTTGTTTTTATGTATACCCCCAAGATATGAGATGCAGTAAAAGGATCATAATATGAACTTATGATGAATCCTTTAAAGTGGATTAGAATAATTTCCATGTTTCTTTTCATGTATTATGTTCCTAATTTCCAAGATACTAATCCTTAAAAGAATATATTTATTATTTTTTAAATATTTATGTAATGTTTTATGTATTAAAAGGAATAATGCAATAGTTGGTATCAAAGGGAGGTTAGTTATTAATAAAAATTAGGATTAGAAAACACTATTTTAAACCCTAAGGATAAGTCTAAATATATTAAAACAACATAAAACTTTGGTGAAGTATTAAGGAAGTGTTTTCTAAGAAATTTCATCCCTTCCTAGATACTATAAGTGGACGTGGCTCTATAAAAAAGGTACATAGAGTAATAACCCAAAAAGTTTTTCTTAATCTAGACTCAATCATCACCAGGGGCATGCTAATATGATTTTGTTCACATTTTTTTGACACTCCCAGAGGATATGTTCGTTTAATCTCATTATTTTGATAAACCATTATGAAGGATACATAGAAAATGTAATTGTTTTAATAGTATATTAAGAAATAATGTATTTAATAATGTTTTTATGGGACTTTAACTTTCTTTATAATTGTAATATTTCTAAAAGGAATGCATTTTCACTAAGGTTTTATTATTTTAGAAAAATGGAGGGTAATAGAGGTGATCACATAAATGATGATTGAATCAAATGATGCATTAAATACCTTCCTAATGTGATGGAATCTAGGATGAAAGACTTCATTATGATGATGAATCAATTATCTCAGGTTATAAATAATAACCCAAATCATGTTGAGTGGACAGATTCACCTCGAAGGGAACAAATTTATATTGAGTCTTTCATGCATCAATGAAAACCTTCCTATAGTGGATCTGCAAATCCATTAATTACTGAACAATGTATTTACACTATAGAGAATATATTTTATGTACTCTATTGTTAAGAGATAGAGAAATTAACCTTGGTAGTATAACAATTAGAAGGAGAAGCTGATCAGTGGGGGTCACTGATTAAGAATAGAGTCCAAGAGGAGATATTAATTCCATGGAGTGGGAAGAGTTCAAGATAATATTTTTTAGTAAATATTTCTCAATTATATGAGAACAAAAATAGATAAGTAATTCTTGGATCTATATTAGAATAAAAATTAAATTGTGGGAATATATGAAATGAACTTTAAAAGACTTTTTGTTTCACCTATAGATTTGTTATGGGTTGTAAGGGGAAGGTTGATAGGTTCTTTAGTGGACTGAGGCCCCATATTTAGAGGAATCTAAAAAATTAAGATTATGAAAGCTATGAAAATATTTTGTGGAGTTATATGAATATTTAAATGGAGTTTGGAGAAATACAGTGGTCACATAGGCCTAATTAGAATAATAGAACAATTAATTAAATATAGGGAAGAATTTTGATCATGGAAGAGAAGGGAATAAATTTATTTTTCATATGTGGAAAAAATTTGGGAAGAAACACCTAAAAATATATTTTCTTAGGAGTGGAATGTGTTACATGTGTGGAAAAGATAGCAATATAAGTCAGAACTATCATAGCGAGGTGAAACATCAACATGTGAATGAAAATGATAAGGGGAATATGGGGAAAGTACATCCTGATGTTCAATGATTAAAGTGTAGAAAACTTGGAAACTTTTAAAATCAACGTCTAAATAAAAATATAATAGATAGAAACCACCAAGAACCTCAACATATCTTAAGGATTAAAGGTCATTCTTTCACCATCACGACAGCTGAAGTAGAGGCTCTATACTATGTGGTGTAAGGTACACACATTGTGCTCTGAAAGCTTGTAACTAATTTGTTTAAATATGGTTATATAGATTCATTTATTTAATCAAATTTTACTAAGAATATATAATCAAACCTATAACTTCTAGAAATATAATTAGGAGTTAAGAATTTTAGAGGTATTATCCAAGAATCAAATGTGTATGGAAACTTCTGTATCAACTTTAGTGGGTAAAATCTCATCATAAATCTAGTAGTCATTCCTATGGTAGAATTCGGAACTATACTATGTATGGAATTAATCTCAAGGTATAATTATAAGATCAACTGTATAATTAAGAATATTTTAGTAGTCTTGAATGAACAACTTATTGTCATTTTCAAAGGATAAATATCCTGGCATGAGAATTATCTAGAAGCACCTCCTATAACATTCTTTATGGAGATAATTGGAGAAGAGGGAGGATAAGATGAAAGAATACAGATATAAAATATTACCATCATTCAGGAATAAATTTATGTATTTATAAAAGAGTTACCTAGAACTCCCCTATAAAGAGATGGAGAGTTCCCAATTGAAATCACTCCTAGATCCAATCCAATATCAATGACCCCATACAATATGAAATATATAGAGCTAGAGGAATTAAATAACCAACATCAAGATATTTTGGAAAATGGTTTTATTCAACTAATTGTGTTCACCTTGGGATTCACATGTTCTATTTATAAAGAATATGGATGGATCAATGCAGCTATGTGTTGACTATAGAGAACTTAATAGGATCAAAATGAAGAACAAATACCCTCTTCCCAGGATGGATGATTTGTCTGATGATATTCAGGTAGCTTAATTCTTCTCCAAGATTAATCATAGATAATGGCATAATCAGTTAAGGGTGAATAAATAAGACATCCCAAAGACTTCCTTCAAAATAAGATATGGTAATTATTAGTTTATTTTTATGTCCTTTTTCTTGACTAATTCTCCTACTATATTTAAGGATTTGATAGATAGAGTGTTTAAGGGCTACCCTGATATGTTTATAGTAGTAATTATTGATGATATTATGATACATTCAAAAAGTTGTGATAAGCATGAGGATCATCTAATGGTTATATTACAAACTCTAAAAAAGGATAAGCTATTTGGTACATTCAGAAAATGTGATTCTGGTTACAACAAGTTTCATTCTTAAGGAGCATCGTGACTAGTGAAGTAATATAAGTTGATCCTACCAAGAAAATGTCTATGGAGGAGTGGCCACATCCTACTACTATAATCAATATTTATATTTTCCTTTATTTATTAGGATACTATATAATTGTTTTGAAAAAAATTCATAGATTTCTAATCCACTAAACAAGTTAACTCGAAATGGAGTTATGTTTATTTGGAAAAAGGACTGTGAAGAAAGTTTCCATGAACTAAAAAAGAAGTTGGTTAGTGAACCTCTTCTAGTTTTAACCTATAATGGGAGAGGATTTTTAATTTATAATGATGCCTCCTTAAATGGAATTAATTGTGTACTCGTGAAAAATGAAAAATTTATTACTTATGCATCATGATAGTTAATGTACCATGAGAAAAATTATCATACACAAGACTTGGATATTTATATTGTCATATTTTCCATAAATATATGGAGACAATATATTTATATGAAAAAATGTGATATATATATAGACAACTAAATTTTGGATCATATATGTTTTGGGAAAAAATCCCACAAGGTGACTTTGTAGTGTTTTTGGGTTTATTGTGTTTATTGAAAAAGCATGTTTAGAAGGTTAGTTGTGAAGTTAAAATGTAATTTCTAACCAATTATATTGATAAATATTCAAGAAAAATTTATGGAATCTCTAGAAGTGGTACATAAAATTTCATGCACCAGCTTTCATAATTTCTTAGTGTTTTCCAAATTTCTGGGTCTAGAAATTTGGAGGATGGAATAACGTGTTTTTGAAAAAGGAATTATTTTCACATAAATATAAATTTTTCATGAAAATTTTATGGTTATATATAGAGTTGTGCACATGTGATGATTTGGATCCATTAAATAAAAATACAGAAAAGGCCAGTGTTTTAGGCTAGTTGTGAAAATTTGTTAAAATTAGAGTTGTGAAACATAGGAAGAGTTGCACATGCCCATGAAATAAAGACACATTTGCATGAATGTGGTGAGATTTGTACTAAAGTTGAAATTAATTCATTGAAGTTTATCATCCATGTAAATTTAAACACCCTGTCAAAGGCGCACAAGGTAGTCACATGAAGGGTCATCTATGTTTATAAATAGGTGGCCACACCTCTCATTTGAGAAGATTAACCATTAGATAATATTAGGGCTCTAAATCATGTTATATTTGTGTGAAGTTATTTATTTAATGAATCAATAACTCAAACATTAGTTTCATGTATAAAAATGACTTGTTTCTATAAGAACATGTGAGTTTTGAAACACTCCAAAAGTTGCGTGAAAGTTTAAAGTTTCATGAAAAAATGAATATTTTTTTGAAAGTTAAAGATTCAGGAAAAACATAAATATTGCATGAAAGTTGTTAGAGTTACATGAAATTAAATCAAAGGGTGCATTAAAGACAAAGTTTTGTGAACCTATAAGGGATTTCTATATAATTATGTTGTAAAGTGGTATTCATTATGTGGATGAAACTGTAAATTAATTATGAACCAAATGAAATGTAAATTATATTTTTTCAAGTTATGAAAAGAATAATCCTCTAAAGGATCATTGATAATAATTTAATTGAGAGAGAAATAAGATTTTAAATTGTAATTAGTTGTAAACTAGGAAGGACAACGATTCTGCTCTGAACTTTTTAATACCTGTGATCTATAGTGGATTTGGTACCTAGGAAAATTGAATTTTTATACTCCATGGATATAGTCAAGTGTGGGTATACCAAGTAAAATTTATATATCTCATGCATGTTTTCATTTATGATCATACATTTCTACAAGAAAGGGAGAGAATATTGTTTTGTTCAATAACAAAACAATATCCAAAGGGGTTGATGTTTTAATCTATAATACCGTAATTCACCCCCCCATCTTAGGGTACTTAACCAAGTTGGGATAAAAATATTCACAGAAAAGTATATCAATATATTCCAGTAAATATAGTTAGATCTAATAAAGTATTATGATTTCTCTATTCACTACAACCCTGTAAGGGTGAATAAGGTATTTGGTGCTATTAATAGAAAATAACCTACTACTCTATCCATGAAGTGAATTTAAAAAGACCATATCTTCATAGATATGGAAATGATGGATATGTAAATCATAACATAATTAAATAAATCATATATTTACCAAAATATTTCCCAACTATATATCTAAGAAAGGATCAAGGAGGCACAATTGGATGACCTATATCTTCAAATGAAGGTGAAAGTATTAATGGATGGAAAGATTCATGAATTCCACATCGATGAAGGTGCTTTAATTCGATATAGAACTAGAATTTGTGTGTCTTCATCACCTAAAATAAATATAGAGATATTAGATAATGCACATTGACCATATTTTTCCATCCATTGTTGGAGCCCCAAGATATATTGTGATCTTTGAGAACACTTATGGTGGGAAAAAGTGAAGAGGGAGATCACTGAGTATAATTATAATTTCTTGGTATATAATTAACTTAAAGTAGAGTGAAATAAGTCTAAATGGATGATGCAAACATTTCCCATCCCACATGGAAATAAGATAACATCACCATGGACTTTGTCACTAGTATCCTAAAGATATCCAAAAGAAATAGTGATATATGCAATATAGTATATTGAATTACCGACACTTCCCACTTCATTTCTATTTGGGAATATTTAACTTTGGAAAAAATTTCCATGATATACATAAAGGAAGTGGTGAGGCTATATGGGGAATCTCTTTTAATCATTTATGATCATGATCCAAGGTTCACTTCTAAATTTTGGATAAGTATCTAACATTCTCTAAGCAATGGATTGGGTTTTTGTATATCCTAACACCCCCAAATCGATGTCCAATATAAATTTATTATTAATATAGTTGAATACATTCTAAGAGCTTGATAAATAGAATTAAAAGGTGTATGGGATCAATATATACCATTATTTTTGTTCTCTTACAACAACAACTTCAACTCAAGTATTTAAATGGCTCCATATGAAGAATTATACAGGAAGTGATGTATAAATCATACTTTTTGGGATGAAGTTGGTGAATGAAAGGTACATAGACCCAATATTGTGAAATATATGATAAAAAAGGAATAATACATCCAAAAACATATAAAATATTTTGAAAGTCATTAGAATAGCTTCGATGACAACCATTTAAGAGACTTATAGTTTAATGTTGGATAGTCTTAATTTAAATTTCACCATGGAATAAAGTGATATGGTTTGGAAAGAAATGGAATATTATCCCTAGGTGTATTGGAAACTTCAAGATACTTGATCACATAGGAGAAGTGGTCTATCGACTGGCACTTCCACCAAACATGGATCAAGTTCATGATACAATCCAAATATCTCTCTTAATAATCTACATACCTGATACCTCACATGTACTAAATCCAGAGGTGCTACTGTCAGAAAATGATCTTTCCTACAAGGAGTAGACGATGAGTATCTTGGACCATAAGAAAATGTTCTATGAAATAATAAAACTCACTTATTCAAAGTATTATGGTGGAACCACAAGTTTGCAGAAGTAACATGGGAATCAGAAGAGGTGATGAAACAAAATTACCCACATCAATTTTAGTGTATAAAAATTTCAAGGATGAAATTTCTATAGGGGGAAGAATGTAATGACCCAAAATTTTATAAATGAAAACCCCATTTGAATGAATAAATACCTTATCAAATATAGTTATAAAAAACACATGAACTGCTTTTTTTATTTTTAGACATTATAAGATATATCCTTTTAGATTTCAAAGACTGTTAAAAATCATAATTATTGATAATATATCCATTATACAATGATTTTATGATTAGTTTATATTAAGTGTTATGATAAATCCAATTTACATAGAACGAATGACTGATGACCTTGACCAGTAGGATCATAACCTTTGAATCTAATTTATCAAAAAATTTAAGGGAAATAACATAATTGGGATTTTCCCTTGACCAAGACCAATCCAAGATTCAAAAACTAAAGTATGAGAAGAACATTTTATAGGATAATTTCATGCTCATCGAGGTCATGGCCCAAACCATGTATGCCAAACCACCCCATGAAAATCTCACTATCATACACCTTACACTTATAGATTTTTCTGGTGTAATCAAGGGCTACATATCTAAAACCTAACAATATGAATGTGTATATTTTTATTTTTTAATGATTATATTTATATTTTTTATTATTATATTTATAATGATTAAATAATATGTTTGATAAAAATCATATTTTGATATGATGAAACACGAATAATTTTTTGGGGAAATTTATAGTTTCAATAAAGAAATATTTGTAACGAATTCACAATTTTTCTTGAAATAAATGATATTTTAACAAAATATTGTCATTAAATAATTATTTTTATATATAAATGATAATATATTTTTTTTGCAGTCAAAAATACTTTTTATAAGGGTTATAGAATTGTTATTTTCAAAAAAACCAATATTATTCGATAAATGTGGATTTTTAATTTAAAAGTGTAAATTATTTTACATAGAGAATTTTATAGATAGAATAAATATCATTTTTTAAGTCAGTATATTGAAATTATCCATTGGTTTTTTTCTTCATAATTTTTATAGACAATAAAGTTTTTAGGTCAACATTAAATATATTATAAATATACAGTGTGTATTATAACATCATAATGACCAAAAAGTGATTTAATATATTCCATAAAGTGTATCCATGACCAAGTATATATATTTCTACTTTAAAATAATGTGTTTTAAGGTTATTTGATTAATTTTATAAACTATTAATGAATCCTGTAAAACCAATATTGTATTTTAATATTTTAAAATCAATTCTTTATAAACATAACCCACTTCCACATCACCAAGGGTATTATTTTAAGGATTTAGGTTATTAATATTATAAAATAATGAAAAAAACTCCAAATTTGAATTAATAATGTTCATAAACCATGATATGGTTTGTGGTTTGGATTTATTTATTATAAATAGTCCAAAACCCTAATTAATAAAGAATCCTCCTCTATTTTTTCTATAGATACCTGCCCATTCCCATTAATCTCCACTAAAAATCCATAATCTATTATGTTATGGTCATTTTACCTATCTAATAGTTCTTCTAAGGTCTCCTTAAATCCTTAATGTTCCATTATCAAGTTTTACCTATCTAATAGTTCTTCTAAGGTCTCCGTAACGTAATTCTCCACCTCCTCTTTTTCATTCAATTTCCTCTTTTTTTGGAATGCCTTATAATTGTTAGGTTAGAATATTTTCATACCCTATTTTATTATCCCTTTAATTACAGAATAGTTTTTTATCAGTGTGATACCAGCACTCCATCCTTTATACCATTTTATCAATCCACATTTGTACAGTCATGCTGCCAAATTCATTTCTTGAATTTCTCTCTTTCACATGATTTTTTTTTTGTTTTATGAATTCCCAAAACACTTTATTATTAATGGGAATTCACCTAGATGTAATTATAATTTATTTATTTAGGGACTTATATATAATAAACCCACAATTCATTTCCATGGGTTAAAAATTATTTAATATTTAGGTCTTGAATCACTTATATACTCCATGTTTTTAAATGAAACTCGTTCTTTACTCTCCATGATTTATTGATGAAATGATTTATTTTGATAGATTTGGTTCACTTGAATTATGAAATATAAATAGTGTACCATCATAGAACTCTAATACATCGATTAAAGAATTATTCTCTAGAGATGAAATGCTTTTAGATGCCTTAGTGAATAACCATGTTAATTATGATTTACAACAGCTCGGGGATGTGCTTATGAATATATCATATTTATGATTTTTCCACATTTCAATGTTATGATTCATGATTTTTTATTTTATGATATGCCTCATGTTCTTATGATCATTTCATATTGACATGCCTTATAGTCACATACTAGATATCTCATTTTTTATTCCCTTATCAAGATTTATACTCTCCACTTTCTTTTGATGTATGTACCTAGGATATTACATTCAGTAGAAGTAACTTAAGATGAACCTATGATGAATCCTTTTAAAGTGTATTATAATAATTTCTATATTTATTTTTATTTATCATGTTCTAATTTCCAAGAAACTAAACATTATAAGATCATATGTATTTTTAAATATTGCACTGTGTAAAAAATGTTTTATCTATTAAAGAGGTGGGATGCGATAAATAGTAACCTATTTGACCATAGTCAACCAACTAAAGTCATTTTGTACATATGAGTTGAATATCATAAAAATTCCTGATGTGGGCTTAACCAATTAATTAATTTAACATTTCATTTAAATAAATAAAATAAATGGCTTAATGGTAAGGTATTATACCAAGAAAAGGTTTTTAAGAAATTAAATAATTGATAAAACTTTATTATATAGGAGATAATTAATGTATGTGATGATTTAGAATCGAGTTAAGACACACTTTACCTTAAAAACCACATTTTAAATATTTTAAAAATTTATTTTGTAAATATATTTTTTTCTATATCCATATTCTTAAAATTATTTTATGGATGTATTTATATAGGAATAAATGAATTATAAAGGAAATTTTATGTCTCTTTTTACATCATTTAAATGGTTTTTAGAAGGAATATTTTTACATATTTTATATAGAATGTTATGACAAAAAAGGAAAAGTGTTGTACTATTTTAACATGTATAACATCAACAGTTTTTACCACAACCATAAAAATAAATTAATTTTTGTATTCCTTTATAAGAATAAAATTTTTCTTCAAATAAAAACCCTCCTTCACTTTGATTTGGGTATTTTAAAATATTATTTTAAATGGAATATATCGATATATATAATTTTTTTCTTATGGGTAAAAAGAATATTTTTATGAGTATGATAAAGTAAATAAAATATTTCATGTGTTATGGTTATATTATTCTTATTGATAATTATTTCTAATGATGGGTGATACTGATATAGATCATGATTATGGGTGATACTAATATAGCTCATGATGATAGGTGAGCCTGATATCTCTATCCAATGAATTGGTTAAAGGGATGGAGTTAACCATTTATAGATTTATATTAAGATATTATTGTAATTTACTAGGTTGTTTATTAAAATTTTAAGAGTGAATATAAGGGTGATATAAAAATGTTATCCCTAGTTACATAAAAGATTTATCTATGATTTTTATGGGTTTTTATGGAAATATTATTATTTCACAAGGCAAGTTAATGAGATTTAGTTTAAATGCATACTTATTCAACTTATTAAGGGTGAAATGTATAACTTTTTGAAAAGGTTTTCATGAGTTTTTTAGGATTTAAAAGAAAACCGAATGCTATTTTTTATAAGTTTTTTTATGAAATTTTTAATGATTTGTTTTGGTCAGATAAGTTGATTTCCTGGGTATGAAATTGTTAAGTATATTTTTATAAAGGAAAATTTTTATGAGTATTTATATACTAATGAATTTATTTATTTGTTTTTTTATATCCCCTATGAATATTTTTTTCTCATCATAGATTTTCAAATGTTTTTTACAGGGTTTTAAGGACAAAAAGGTACAATGATGAGGTCAAGATGAAAATTATGAAGATATGTCATGAAAAAAATATATCTTAATAGTTTTATACGACAGAAAAAAATGGATACTGAAAGGAAGTATTCACCTTTTGATTTTTTATTTATTTATGTAAGGTTGTTGACCTAATTTTCTAAAACTCTAAAGCTAAAATATCTTAAATAATAAAAGAAAATAAATTCCTTTTAAAGGTATAATTTATGGATTATTTAAGGTTGGGTCCTTATAGTTGGCACTAGAGTAGAGGATTAGATAATTTTAGAGGTTAATATTATATTATTAAATACCCATAAGAGATTATCATCTAGGTTTATAGTGATATAAAATTTTAGGATTACCATACTGCTTCATCTAGACTATTTATTTTCAGATTGGTTTTCCACAAAGGAATTAGGGATACTAATGTAGGAAGGCACAATGCGGACAATATCCTTAAAAATTAGAAACCTAGAATTGTTTAAATTAAAACATAAAAGGTTCCTCCTATGATGAATCAGTTTACATAGGATATAAATAGTGGAGGAATCCACGGTAGAGAGTAACCATACCTACCACATAGAAACATGATGATATTGTATTATTTTATGAGACAATACTCTCTATAATTTAGTGGATATTCTAACTTAGTGGTATATTAGGGATGGATTAAAGCTCAATAAAATATATTAAAGTTAGGGGTTATTCCAAGTATCAAAAGGGAACTCTTTCTATTTACCAATTTTGAGGTTGACTCTGATCAATGGTGGTCAATGATAAATAATAATAGTGAAATATAAGATATTAACACCATGGAATGAGGTACATTTAAGAATATTTTTCTTGAGAAATATTTCACTAAGGTTGTTTTACTTATAATAAAAAATAAATTTTCGTAATTGATGAAAACGGAGGAAGAATCATTTTCCATGTATGAATAAAACTTCACCTGATTTCAATGGTATGAAATAAATTGTATCTAAGATCTTAATAGTAAAATTAATCAATTTTACACAGGATTAAAGACAATATGCAAAAGAGAATTGGCCTCTCATGTATTTAAAAATTATGAAAAACTTGTTTATTGTGATAAGAAGGTGGAAATAGAGTTCACTGATGATCATGTGTCCTATAGAAATAAGGGAAAAAAGAGGAATAGGTGGAAGGAAAATAGGAAGAATCCCCAAAATAATTTTGATGGTAAGAAAATAATGTTTTCAGTTTGTAATAGGTGTGGTAGAAAGCATGTAGGGGAATGTGTTATGAAATTTGGAAAACGGATCCAACGTGGTATGTTAAGGAATATGGATTAATATTACAGATAAAATGATCTTAGTAGTGGTATAAGAAATTTGTATAATTAGTAAGCAATGTGTTTTAAATGTAATGAGATGGGTCATTATGTGGATGTGTATCTAAATAATAGAATGAATGGTGGGAAATAGAAAGACTATAAGAAGAAGGGTGTATTGAAATTATTTATAACTAATTTAGTAGATATTAGGACATTAAATTAATTTGTAACCAGTACATTATTTATTTATTCATATTATGCTAATTACCTATTTGATTTGGGGTATACACATTCTTTCATTTATGGGAAATTTGACAACAAAATGAAAATTTCACCATTAGAAATGAAGTCTAAACTGTTGGATAAAACACCCTAGGGTAGTATTAAGGGATTAAGGATTTATAAAGATCTTCCTGTTATCATCTGTAGAATGCTTTTCAATAAAAATATTATTATCTTACACTTTTTAGAATTTAATATTGTTCTGGATATGGAATGGATTTCAGTTTATCATGATAAGATAGATTGTATAGATAAAGAAGTTATTTTCCAAAATTAATTTCCATTTGTATATAAGAATAAATTCATACATTTGATAACTTATCAAGAAGCTAAGAAACTGTTAAAATATGGAAATGGAAGTTATCTTGCTCATATTTTTGAAAATTAGGGGAGTATTTATATTAATGATTTTCCAATAGTAAAATAATATCAGGATGTTTTTCCTGATGAGTTTCCTAGTATTATACTTGATTATGAATCTTAATTTTTATTGACTCATTGTCTGATGATAGGAAAATCTCAAAATCCTCTTATTGAATAGACTAAGTAGAACTTATATAATTGAAAAATAAGTTATAATAATTTATTGATAATGATTTCATTTGTCCTAGAAATTCACCGTGGGGTGATCCTATTCTATTTTTTTAAATAAAGAGTTTTCATGAGGCTTTTCATTAATTATATAGAATTTAACAACATCACAGTTAAGAATAAATATCCCTTTCCCCATATTGATGACTTATTTGATCATCTCTAGGGAGCTCAATATTTTTTAAAGGTTAATCTAATGTCCATGTACCATCACATAAAGGTGAAGGAGCATGAAATACATAAGACATCATTTCAAACTAGGTATGTACATTATGAGTTTATGGTTATTAACCTTGGGTTAATGGATTCTCTAGTTGTACTCATAGATCTTATGAATAGATTTTTCAATGAGTTTTTGGATAAGTTTATAGTTATATTTTTTGACGATATTTTAGTTTATTCTAAATGTTATAAGGATCATGTAAAAACTATAATAATTGTTCTTTAAACCATGAAATAAAATAAGTTATATGGAAAATGTAGTAAATGTGATTTTTAGTTGAAATAGATTTCATTCCTTGGGCATATCCTAAACAAAGATGTCATAACTATTGATCCTGTTAAAAATAAAGTGGTTGATGAATGTCCAAGACCTATAAATGTTACAGATATTCATAGTTTTATGGGATTAGCAGGCCATTACTGGTGGTTTGTTGAATATTTTCCATGGTTATCTATCACACTAATTAAGCTAACATGAAAAAGAGTTACGACTATCAGGAAAAAGGATTGAAATGAATGTTTAAAAGAATTTAAAATAAGGTTAGTGAATAATATATTATTGGAACTTCCTTCAAAAAATAGTGACTTTTTTATCTACAATGATGCTTTTTTGAAAGGATCAAGTTATGTTTTAATGCAGAATGATTGGGTAATTGGTTATGCTTCATATAAGTTAAAACCGCATGAGTAAAATTATCCAACACATTGTAAAGACCCCAAACCTAGTAGTCAAGAGTCAGTGGTTACTTTATTAAATTGGAAATATATTCAATATATTTTATCCCAAAGGACCAAACAGTTTAGTAGTCTTGGTAAAATAGATATATAGTTGAAATATCATATAAATTTGAAAACATAAACTAAAATAAATTATTTTCTTTGAGGAAACCATTATTCCATTTAAAGTGTGATTACATATTAATCATAATACAATTTGTATAATTATAGAGAAATTAAACATAATAAATGGGTGAGATCAAATTCTCTTCAAGGGTATACGTACAACTAAAGGTAATAAGGTATGGATTATATCATAGAAATAAATGATAAAAAATACAATATAAGTAATTATACGAGATAGAAAATTATCCAAGGATATAATAACAATTCAAATAATCACATGGTTATAAATAAATTATTTTATAATGATGTTATGAATAATTCCTAACATCTAAAAAATATTGTCCATGCCTCATGCAAAGACATCTAAAAATACCATCATGACCTCGTTCCAAGAAATATCCATAAATGGGTAAGGCCTATACCAAATAAAAAATCTAGTTTATCTAATGATACTTACCAACACATAAATGTTTCTTTTAATTATATGCCCCAATCATAAATTAATAAGTCCAATACATTCATCATATGAATAAAATAAACAACTTAATCAACATGCCTTAAAAAATCAATAATTGTCATTATAAAAAGAAATAGAATATAAAATATAAATAATTTTCCCATTAAAACTGATCATAAAATATGAAAATAAATATAGTTGTTGGTATATTTATATTACATCCACACTAAATCAAAATATTCCACAAAGAATTTTGACATAGTTTTATATACATTCAAAATATAATTAGAAACTTTATTGATAAAATTATCATTTTTCACTTTGAAAACACTTATTTAAAATATAAAATTTTTCCAAATATTGAGGAATTTTTTTTTAAAATAAAATTTTAAACAGTTACTTTAAGATTCAAAAAAATTAGTGTTCATGATGACATTAAATTCTGTTCATGCCGTATAAGTTAGAAAACATTCCTTTTACACTTTTTTCAAAGGTAAAAAAGTACCTCATTCAGAAAATGTTTAGAAGATTAATTTTAATACACTTTAAAAAAAAAGTAAAACATGTGTAAAATTGTCTTTAATAAATCATTATATAATTTTAAAAACATTATTTTATATATTTTAAGGAAAATATTGACATTTAAGAGAAATATTCCTGACTAAGAACAAAAAAAAGTTGGGTTTTCTTAAAACCATTAATTTGGTATCTTGAGTACCAAATGAGACAAAAATGAAAGGAAAAATTAATATTTAGATGAATAAACAATTTAAAATAAAATTTAATTTTTGTTGGTATATAAATATTAAATAATTATCCTAGTAGAGACTTAAACATAAACAATCCCAAACAATGTTGGGATTGCGAAATAAACCCTTACCTCAAGTCTAACTTCCTACGTATGTGTTCAAAATTACTATGTAATAAATATATATTTATTTTACATATATTATATAACCATACTAATATATATCATTCCATATATGATTTACTTATAATCATTTATCACTTTTTTATTAACAATTGTTTGTTAAAATCCCAGTTTTGTGTGATAACTACTTAATTTTTCATGCATGTTTTTATTCAGTCATTTCAATCCTTGTAATTTTATCACAGTCACATAATATATAAAATTTTAAAAATTATATAAATATCCTATATATTCATTATATATTTATTTATAGTCATCCATAAAAGGTAAATATGGAAAATGAATTACACCATTTCGGGATATGGTAAGTCGTATGTACAAACGAGCAATACTTTCACTCTCCATTTGATGGAAAAGAGGGTGGGATTATTGTGGTTTAATATTAATAATATCATTAAGTATATTTAATTTATTTATTTCATTATTTAATGATAAATTCCAAAAATTTATAGGAGGTAAAAATGTAAAAATAAAGTAACTGGTTAAGGAAATTATCTCTTCTTTGAATAAACTCCTTCATATATCCTCTTTGAGACCCTAGGGTTGGAATTTTTAGAGGAATAGATCCTATATAACATGTATAAGTAGTTTTTGAATATAAATGGATAGGTATTGGGTGATTTAGATTTCTAAAAGTGGTGTAAATAAGAGAGGGAAGGGGTGTCCTTTTATAAGGGAAGAAAATGATACAATTAAAATTACTAAAAATATTAAATTATATCTAATGAATTATTAATAAAAATGATTCTAAATGGACACATATTTGAATAAATTTTATGATACGGTTAAAATATCATAAAAAAAAATTTGATAAGTTTAAGTGGTATTTTAAATCTTATCTTCTGGGTTAACCCCTTAGTTAACCTATTTCAACCTTAAACGCGGTAACATTATTTTCACTCTTAAAGGGCTATAATTTTACACATATGGTGAAAATAAGATCATAAATTTCCAGGGGATGAAATTTTAGACAATATAATCTCCATTGTATCCTCTTTAAATATTTTCTTTTAAATAATTTAATATAATATTATTTTTATATGATGTCATTAATGTCATTTTGGAAACTATTCATTTAATTTGACTTTAAATACATTGAAAAAGGATTTATTTAGATTATAATAATTTAAATCATCAATAATATGTTATATTCATCTATAAAATTCATAAAAAACTAAAAATAAATCAAATTATATTACTTTTAATATCTTTAAAATCATTTATTCTATTTTTCTATTAATTGAATAAATCCAACATTGGCTCTATATAAGAATTTAAATTAATTATATAATTTCTAAAAATTATAAATAAATTACTAAAATGAAAATAATTTCATTATTCTCAAAATAAAAATTAATATTCATTCACAAATTTCTTTTATGCCTATGTGAACACATAAGAGATATTTAAAAGTAAGAGAGTGACATTTTTTATTTTTTCTTTGCTTTAAATATTATATTGGACATTTTCATGGAAAATATTTCCTTAAATTAATAAATTTAAATAATAAGGTGATAAGGGTATATTTACATTCATCCAGTAATAATAAAGATAAAAAATGGGAACCATAACACTTAGTTTTAACCTAGGTTCACCTGATTTATCCTTTACCAAGGTGATAAATTTTACCATATTTACTATTCATAATGACCAAAAATAAAAAGGACCTATTTACCAAATTTCAACATTATAATTTCAAATATGGTATCCATTTTTTAATATTCAATGTCTATAAGTGTTATAAATTAATTTTAAAATAAGTGCGTAAAATATGATGAAAACCACTTTCTTATAAAAATATATATTTTTAAGCCTAAAACTAGATTTATTCTTATCCCACACCAAGTAAAAGCTATATAATAATATTAAAAAATTTTATTGAATAAATAATATATAAATTTACTTAAAATAACTTCCCAATAGTGAACAATTTAATTTATTAAGACAAAAACACATTAACCATATATAAACATTTTTTTTCCAGAAAAATATATCTTTTAACTTCAAGTGATTTTATTTTTATTTATAATAAATTAATAACTAATGAATTAGTTTTATACATGTATAAAACAATTTTTTATAATTAAGTTATTATTATCCATACCTACTAATTTTAATTAATTGGTTGTAATAGTCACATTTAAATATTATTTTAATAGTAAACAATGATTTATTTAAACCCAAGGTTGTTTGTAATAAAATATATCAAAGAATAAAATTTATTTAAAAATAAATATATCACAAAATATAGTGGTTTTATGTTAAACCTATCTTAAAGGAAATTTTACCTTAAAATTCTCCCACTATGATATAAACAACTAAGGATACTTTTGATTTATCACATCCTTGGGTTCCCATGTAACTTATTCAAAATTTTTATTCCTCTAGATAATTTTAACAAGTTGGGTAGAATTTTTACATAATATTTTTTATCTTATATCAAATTTTTCTACAAGTTTCTATTTGTGAGAAATATCACGATCTAGTGTTACAACCTATAAGTTCAATACATTTTATGTATTTGGTATCTACTCTCTCAAGAGAGATATCTGGAAAACATCATGAACTTGATAGAGTTTTGTTGGAAGATCCAATAGATTAGATACCATCCCTACTCAATCAATAATTTCAAAGGGTCTAATATAAACAGGTATTAACTTTAAATTATTTTTAAATATCCTAACCATTTCGATGTCAAATTCATAGAAACACCTTCCCACTAAATTCAAACTCATGATCTCACCAATTAATATCAACATAAATTTTCTTTCAATATCGAGCTACCTTAATGTGGTATTGAATGGATATTACTTATTCTCCAATGTCCTCTACTAAACCAAGTCCCAATATATTTATTTCTCTAACTTCAACCCATAATGTTTTAGTCCTATACTCCTTTCCATAGAGTTCATCATAAAGAGCCATCTAAATTGTCGAGTGAAATCTATTATTATAAGAAAACTCAACTAGAGGAAGGTATTGATACCAACCACCTTTATAATACATATAAAAACATCTCAAAAATATCCTATATGGTTTTAATGGTCATTTAAGAATGACCTTCTATCTAAGTTTGATAAGAAGTATTGGAACTTAATTTTTTACCTAGAGATAGCTGAAGAATTTGTATGAACTTCAAGGTAATCCTTAGATCCTGATAAAAAAATAGAAATTGGTACTACGTACAACCTTACTACATATTTAATTTATATTCTAGTAATCTTATCAATAGATAAATATTCTCAAATATCATAAAATGTTCTTATTTTTTAAGGTGATCAACTATAACCCATATAGTGTTGTTCCCTTTATATATTTTTGGGATTCCAATGATGAAATACATGGTGATGTTTTCCATTTTACATTATTTTATTGATAATGGTTGTAACATCCTATTATAATTTTTTCTCTTAGCCTTAACTTTTTGATATATCAAGCATTGGGATACATACATTGCAATATCAATTTTCATATTATCCCATCATAAATACTCTTTCATATATCTATATATATTTATACATCAATGATGAATATATAATGATTAACTACGAGATTCATCTAAAAAAGCCTTTAAGTTTGGTATATATGGTGAACATATACAGTTACTAAAACTTATCATTCCAACATGATCATGGTTGAAATATGGAAATTTTCTTACCTTCTTGTATAATTAAACATCTTCCTTATAAACCTTCTTAATACTATCATGGATGGATGTTTGAGAATTTATTTGAGGAAGATACGATCTTTCCCTTTTCTTTGGGATTTCAAGATTCATCTTCTTAAAATACATAAATATTGGATCTCTTTTAATCCTCATCATGAAAAAACTAACATGGTCTTTACAATATAGAGCATCATCCACATTATTCTTCTTCCCATGGTGGTAATGTATTGAGTAATAATAATATTTGATCAACTCCAACCATCTTCTCTGGTGCATATTCATCTCTTTCTATGTAAATATATACTTAAATATTTTATGACCTATATATATATATCACACCTTTCAACATACATATAATTCATTAAAATGTTCAATTTGAAAATTACCACCACCAACTCCAAATCATGAGTAGGGTATTTTTTTCTCATGAATTATTAATTAGAGAGAGGAATATGCTATCACCATTTAATTATACATGAGGACACGTCCCATTACCTTCTTTAATGAATCAATATAGATTTAAAACCCTTCTCTACAATAGTGTAGTGTAAAAATAGACATGCCAGAAAACCACCTCATAAATTCTTTGAAACTAAATTCACATTAATATATCCCTAAGAACTTAACCCCCTTATGAGATAACTTGGTGAGAATATTGGATAGTCATGATAAATTTCTCACAATTCATGGGTAGTATACATCCAACCCATGAAAACTACAATTTTCTATTACCATGGTTAGTCTAGTATATTTCTCAGTAATATCTATCACTGAAGGATCCACCAATATACCCAAAATTGAGATTATCTGACCCAAGCATGAAAATTTTTGAAGTGAAAACTCTCACTTGGTTAATTTAGAATAAAACTTATCCTTCCTCAGGTTCTTTAAAACAATTCTTAAATTTTCTTCATGCTCTTCCTTTCTCTTTGAATATATTATAATATCATCTATATAGACTACAACAAAATCATCAAGGTAATATATAAAGACTCTATTCATTAAATAAATATTTTTAACATGATAATTGTTAAGTCCAAATGGTATTACTATAAATTAAAAATGACCAAACCTCTTACAAAATACAATCTTGGGTATATACTCATTCTTGATCCATAGTTGATGATATCCTGATCGAAGATCAATCTTGGAAAAATATATAGCTCCTCGTTATTGATTTATTAGACTATTAATATGTGGTAGAGGATAATTATTAGTAATATTGATCCTGTTATGTCCCCAATAATGATTGAAAAGACACATTGACCCATCATTCTTATTAAAAATAGAACAATTGCAACAAGTAAGAGTACTTTTTAAAACTCAACTTCATGATTCAGGGGAAGAATAGGAAAGTCCTTGGAAAATACATCAAAATATTCACAAAAAATAGAAACATTTTCAATGTTGACTTTCACACCAACCATTTGAGATAATTATACCTCATTAATAGGTATAAAAACCCACATTGTGGGAGTAATTTACATTGTACATTCAGGTTCATCCTCACACTGATAAATGATTGAAGTTTGATTGAGAATATCGAATGTAACTTCCCTTGAGAATTGATATGGGATATATACTTAGAGAGCCAATCCATAACCAAAATTAAATAAAATTTAACTAGAAGAAGAATATAAAGACTCACATGAATAATATTCACACAAAATGTTATCATAGAGGATCTATAGACTTGGGATCCTGTCATCCTACCATTAAAAATTTTCACGGATAACTCAACATCTAATATTTGTGGTGATGATGGGATACCCTTAGAAAATTATTTAAATTTAAAAGAGTGGATAAAACTAGAATAAAATAAAAAATCGAAATTCTAGAGTGGACGATATGTGTACCTTTTAATATATCTCTAGTAACTTCCACTTTGGTTATAGTAATTTCATAAACATAGCCTTCCCCCTTGTATTATTTTTTTGGTAATTTACCTTGATGTTTGGATAATTGGTTGGAATAGTTCCCCATACCCTTATAATTAAATCACAATAGTTTGGTGGATTCTCTATTACCCATGAATTCATGAACATGATGGAATTTGTTTCCACATATAATGGAAACTCCTTTTACTTTTAATCATGTACCAAGATGTTTACTTATACAAGTATCACATGTTGGAAAAGTCCTCTTTCCCTTCTCCCACTTATCCATTTTTACTCTAACGTCATCTTATTATATTTCATTCCTTCAAATCCATAATATTTCGATAATTATTTATCTATATTGAAATCACATGATACTATGTACTTATATAATGAGAATGTTTGGGATAATATTGACCTTTGATGGATTGTCTTAAACCCATCAAAGAAACAACTGATATTGATATTTAGATTATGTATATAGTCCACAACATGCATTTCTAGACTTTAAATGTTATCTTAATACTGAGGATACAATCTAATGATACTATCCACCTTATTTATTTGGATGATTTATGATCCATTTGACTGGTGAAAGTATTGATATTATGTGTTCTAGTTCTTCCAATATAACTAGTTTTTATTTTCAGGGTATTTTTATTTAGTTTCGTTTTTATTCATATGATTAATGAATTAGAATTATTAAGTGATGAGTGGGGATAGAATTACCTATCCCCTTGATTCATTTATAAGTTTCATGAGACAAAATAGTTTAGGTATTTGGACGATGCCTTACCCATTTATGTAGATGTCTTGGCACATGGCCTTGAAAGTATTTTTGGATGTCTTAGAACAAGATCTCAATATTAAGTTTTAGATGTATGAAATTTTGAATTCAATCATTATAAAATTATTTATTGATTTCAATGTAATTATTTTAATGGATATGATATTAATGGATAATTTTCTAGCTCATGTGATTATTTATATGAAATTATTTTATCAACATTTATTCTTTTTATATTATTCATTCCTTATTAGGTTCTTCTATATGCATACCCTTATTGAGCTTCAGAGCTCACCCATTTATTATTTTTCATTTTCCTGGGATCCCTAGAAGTGTATTCTGATTTATATATAGGGAAATTATAAAGGTAATAATGGTTTTCTCAAATAAAATACTGGGGTGTATTTTAGGTTTTCAAATGTAATGTGATATTCAAGTATGTATCTAGTTTTCTAAGACTAATTAACTATTATATCCTTTAATATGAGATTTATTATATATTTTAAAAATGTAATAAAGTAACCATTGATGTTTAGATACTAGGGTTGGGTAAATTACAAATTTTATAAAAGAAAAGTCTATTAGAAACCTTGGGAACTAGATTCATGAAAACATAGAATAAGGAATATAAACCTATGATTTACTTCGAGGATAAGTCTAAGTATAGAATGAAATCCTAAACTTTTGGTAAGGTATAGATTATGTGTTTTCCCTAAAAATACAACATTGTATGGATACTAAAAGTTGACTTGGTTTTGTAATAGATACATCTTGGTGTAATAACCCCAAAAAGAGTTGGTTGAGTATATCTTGAACATCATTCTGATGCATGGTGAGTGTTCCCTTACTGTGCACCTAGTTTGACATTCCCATGGGATATTCTTGTGTTAATTCATATTTTATTTAAAAAAAATTAATAATAATTTGAAATTATTTTTATGATTTGATAATATTCCCAAAGAAATCAATTTTATGAATTTGAGTTTAGCTATGCCTAATTTTTTCAATTTATGTTAAGTGTTTCACTTGTTTCAAAATTTTACATTATGTTTCATAATGTTATGATCTAATATAGTTTTATAAATTGATTAGAAATGTCACATATTATAAGGAATTTAAACTATATCAATGAACGTAATCTATTTAGGGATTTTCCCTAAGGAAAGATAATGATGCTAGAGGTGGAGATGCAGTTGGACCTGAAAACATTATAAGTATATTGGGGAAGATGACTTAGGCTATGTCTAATAACCTAGTTCACATAGACCATCTTTATAATCAACAACATGGTGTAAAAATGTTATGGAAACTCATGTGAAAACAACCTCCATCATTCAATGAGACTATAAATCCATTTGCATCCGAGTAGTGGATAAGTTCCTTAGAGAAGATATTTATCATTTTGGGAAGTAATGAAACAGATAAGGTTGTTATGATAGTTTATTATCTCTCAGGGGATGTGGATCAATGATGTTCAATGATTCAAAACACTAAGGATGATGATAAAATAATGAATATGGAATTGAAGGATTTTAAGGTACTTTTCTTGGAGAAATATTTTACCCATGTACAACGAGAAGATATAGAGAGAAAATTCTTGAGTTCGAGACAAAAGGAATATGAAAATGGTTCTAATTATGAAGCTTGCTTTACAAGTTTATCAATTCATGTATAGAACTACATACTTAATCCAAAAATCAAGAATTACCATTTCTTTTATGTTCTTAAGCCAATACTTCGAAGGGAACTAGTATCCAAAACATTCTCATCATATGAGACCATAATATCATGTGCTGTCAAGATATAGAAAAACTTCTACATGTATTATATATTTTATGAAAATAAATAGAAGAATATAGAGGTATAAAAAAAGATATATAAGTTAAAGAAGAGAAAGGGAAAATTTTCAACATGAAATACTTGTGTAAAGTAACACCTTGGTATATGATTAAGTGTAAAAAGGATTTTTCTTTATATATGAAGAAAAAATCCATAATTCTCATGAATTCAAGGGTAAGTTAAAAACAAAAAAAATAAATTTTTTAACTATAAATAGATGGGGAACTATTCCAAACAATTCCCCAAATGTCACGAAAATTTACCCAAAAAAATCCAAGGGGATAAGACTAAGATTATGAAATTACTACAACAAATATTAAAGTTCCTATAAATGTGGTGAAAGTTAAACATATTATTTACTCTAGGATTGAAAATGTTTTATTTGATTCTAGTTCTACCCACTCTTTTATATTTAAATTTTTTTATGGGTATCAGATCACTACCTCAATGATTAGTTATTGAGATGGTTGCAAAAAATCATGATGGAAGGATGACTACATCTCAAGTTTATAACTCCTCTCAGAATGAATTTTGTTGGAATGATCTTCTGGAAAATCTCATTATACTTCCCCTATTTGAATTTGATGTAATTTTGGGTATAGATAGGATATCTCAGTATATATCCAATATTAATTAATTTGGAAGGGAAGTTACATTTGATATTTTGAATCAACCTTGAATAATCTGTTAGTGTGAGGATGAACTTTAACACCCAATTTTTATCAAAGGAATTTTTCTTCTTATTCACGAGAGAAATTTATCTCAATTAGTTGGGAAAAACACAACATTGTAAATATACCTATTGTTTGAGAATATGATTATGTATTTCTAATGGTAAATAATATTCTTCCCACTAATTGTGAAGTTAAGTTTTTAATAGATATCATACCTAGTGGTACACCTATTTTGAAGACTCCTTTTGAAATTTCCCTGATTGAGTTTCAAGAATTGAAGAATAAATTCTAGGAGAATCTAGATAAGTGATTTATGCATACTGGTTATTCAACATGGGGTGTAATTGTTATTTTTTTAAGAATAAAAATTGTTCAATGAGTCGTTTCATCAATTATTGGTAACTTAAGAAGATAAAAATTATGAATAGGTATCCTCTAACCTGTATCGATGATTTGTTTGATCAATTATGGGGGGATATATATTTTCCATGATTGATCTTAGATCTGTATATCATCATTTAAGGATCAAGAAGGGGTATATACCTAATTCAACCTCCTATATGAGGTATGGTCATTATGAATTTATAGTAATGAAATTTTTACTTACTAATGTTTTTGTTATCTTCATGGATTTAATGGATAAAGTTTTTAGAGATTACCCTGATTAGTTTGTAGTTGTATTTATAGATGATATTATTATATATTAAAATTGAATGGTAGATCCTGAATATAATTTTATAATTATACTTAATACCCTATGGATGGAAAAGTTTTAATCTAAATTTATAAAGTGTGAATTTCGGATTAAATAGTGTCATTATTTTATCATATAATCTCAAGTGAGGGTATATCGATGGATCCTTCAATGATGAAAGTTATTAAGAAATGACGGATATGAGCCATAGTAATAAAACTATATAGTTTTTTTTGGGTTGGTGGGATACTACATATGATTTGTGAGATATTTCTAATTACTATCTAATCCACTCACCAGGCTTACTAAGAAGTTGGTTATGTTTTTATGGACAATTGAAAGTGAATGGATTTTTGAAGAACTAAAGAGAAGGTTGCCCAGAACACCTGTTCTTACACAACTCTATAGTAGATAAGGGTTTATATCCTATAATGATGAATCAAAGAAGGTTTGGGATGTTTCATCATAAAGAATGAAATGGTGATTATATATGATTATTTCTAATTAAAATTTCATGAGAAAAATTACCCGACTCCTGATTATTAGTTGGTGGTGGTAATCTTTGCATTGAAAATTTAGAGGAATTATCTGTATGGTGAAAGGTTTTATATTTATACCGGTAATAAAACAATGAATTATATATACATAAATAAAGAGTTGAATATGTTCCCGAGATGATGGTTGGAGTTGATAAAAGATTATGATTTCTCAATTCATTATCACCCTAGGAAGGTGAACAAGGTGGATGATGCTCTAAGTCAGAAAGATGATGCTAGTTTTTCCCTAACGATGATTAAAAGAGATCCAATATTTATAGATTTATTAAATATGGATATTGAAATCATGAAGGAAATGGGAAAGATCTTATATTTCTAAAATGAATGTTCAACCATCTATCCATGAGAGGATTAACAAGGCACATAAGAAAGATGTGGAATTATAGAAAAATGTGAGGAATTTTCCTAAGTTTAACCACAATTAGGATTGAATTATAATATTAAGGAACCTAGTATGTGTATTATCTATTCCAGAATTGAAGAAGGATTTTTTAAATGAAGCTCATAGTTCATCAGTCTCTATTCATCCTAGAAGTATGAAAATGTATAGAGATTTAAAAGAGTATTTATTATGGTATAACATTAAAAGGGATATTTTTGAGTACATATCCTAATTCCTGGTATGTCATCAAGTTAAGGTTAAGATAGATATAATTCTAAGGGGATGTTATAACTATTACCCATACGATAATGGAAATGGAAAAAAATCACTATGGATTTCATCATTGGATAAACAAAAATATCTAAAAGGAAAAATGATATATTGGTTGTAGTTGATCACCTTACGAAGTCGGCACACTTAATTATTATCAAATAAGATTTATATGTTGATCAGAATGCCATAGTATACATTAAATAAGTTTTAATGATGGATGGAGTACCACATTCTATTATATCTGATCAGGATCCTATGTTTACCCCAAAGTTCTAGAAAAGTCATCAGTAGGCTCTGGATACATAGTTAAGTTTTGAAACAAGTTATCATCCTCCGATATATGGTCAGTATGAGAGTAAAATTCAAATCCTAAAGGATATACGAGGTCATATTCTATGGATTTAAAAGTTAGTTGGGGTCAACACACTCCTTCAGTCTTGTTTTCTTACAAGAATAGATTTCACTCGAGCATTTATATGGATCTTTATGAATACCTCTATGGAAAGAAGTGTATAAACCCAATGTATTTTGACGAATTTTTAGAAATAAATCTATTGGGTCTCGAGATAGCAAAGGAAATGGAAAATAAATTCAAATCCATTCAAAAACACATTCGGGTATCTCAGAGTTGAAAGAAAATTTATATTGATAATCATCAATACTATTTGGAGTTATAAATTGGCGAGAATATATTTTTTTCAAAATTGTTAATAGAATATGGTTATGAGATTCAGAAATAATTGAAAGCTAATCCCTAGGTATATCATCCCCATTAATATTATTTATTGAGTAGGGATGGTATATTATCTTTTAGAAATTCTACCAAACATCTCTTAAGTTCATGATATTTTCCATATATCTACCATAAGGAAGTACATACCTAATTAATCACATATATTTAACTTAGAGGTAATACCATTGGAGAAATATTTTTCCTTTGAAGAATAACTGATTTAAATTTTGGTTCTTATAGATAAAGTGACACAAAACAAGACTACTCATCTTGTAAAAGTTATCTGGAGGAATTAGAAATTTAAAGAAGCAATGTGGAAAATTGAATACATGTTTATGGATATATATAGTCTTTTTTTATATTAGAGTAACATAATTTTGAGGGGTAAATTTATTTTAAGTGGGGTATAATGTAACACACTAAAATTTATGATTTATTTATTTTTAAATAAATTTAATTTCATCAATAGATTATGATACACACAAACTCAAGTTTAAATTAATTTTTATATAGTATATAGCTATAAAATAGTCATTAAATTGGTTGGTATGAATAATGTTTAATAATTATGAAAATTTATAGGTTAAACATGTCTAAAATAAATTCATTTTTATCAATTGATTATAAATGAAAATAAAAATCATTTGAAAGTTAAAGAAATGTTTTTTTGAATTTTTTAAGGTGCATAATGAGTTTTTATATTAATAAATTAAATTAATTTACTATTAGTGAATGATATTAATGAAATTTATAAATTATGTATTCAATATGTAAGATCCCAACCTTTCTTAGAGGTATATCCCTATTTAAATTTTGGTTAAAATCCCTTTGTTTTGGTTAATAAAATGGGTCTTGGGTGTATGGGAAGTTTTTGGGGTGTTTCAGAAGTTTGGGATATGAAATATGGAATAAATTATCATCCATTGTATGTTTCATAGTTTTCACATGACTAGTTGTAACCGTACACCATAACCATGCAGGCTTGGGAAGACAGGTGCATGGTTCGAAAACTATTAAAGGGGAGCCTGAAACTGTGCAGTCTTGGACAAAGCCATCCTACACACCTACCACATGGTTTGTCAAACCCGGTAGATTCCTAAGAGGCCATAAAACACATTCACCCACTTGGATAGAGGTTGGTTCATGGTTGGTGCATTGTTTGGAAAACCATGTGTCCAAACTACACACCTCCTTAAAGAAGGGGGAATTTCCAATTTCTCCTCATTGGGATTTATAAAATATCACTATATTTTCCTCTCATTTCACAATACAAGATAAAGGGTTATGAAACTTTCTCCCATAAGCTTCTAAGGGATGATTCTCCCTCAATTCATAGGCGTTTGGAGTTCCGTTTAGTGTGAATTGAAGCTCAAAGTTAGTCTTCAAATTTGTTACATTCTATTTTTAAAAAGAGGTTTCATGTGTTGTTTCATATCCTTTTGAATATCTAGAACCTTTTTTTATACGGAGTTATTTATATTAGTGTTTGAGGTTGGGTTATTTTGAATCAGGGGTTGCGGTTGGGATAGTAATTATCCATGAGCATAAGGTAGGTTGTCTTAAAGATTTTTCACATAGTCTTAATGTGTTATATGTGCATTTAGTTGTTCCAATTCACTACCATGTTTTGTTTTCAATTATTTTGTTAAGGAAATTGATATGGGCCTTAGTTTGTGGTTCAAGACCCTTCATGGACCCCATTGGTTCCATTGATGATTTGTGACCAGACCTTGGGCTACCCTTAGGGTATGAAAAACCTGTGAAAATGGTGAAATGAGTTGGTAAATGTTGATATAGGTTAATTATAAATCTTAATGGTTTGTGAATAGAAAATTGGTTTATGGGATTGGTTGAGGGGATGATTTAATTGATCATATGTTAGATTTTTTGAAATGTGTAATTTGATTTTGAGATGGTTTAACGGACGTGTTTTGGATTTTGACCAATTTTTGGTTTTAAATAATGAATATGATGTTTGAAATTTGATTTTTTTTAAAAGGAGGTGTGAACATCCAGGTGAATTAAAAATGTGTTTTCTTAATGGATTTAAAATTATTATTTTAAAATAGGTTGTGGTAACATTTTTGTGAGAGTGTGTTAATTATTATTTTAAATAGATTGAAATGGAAATGAAAAACTTGGGGAAAAGTTTAGTTTTTATAAAGTAAGACCCCTATTTTAAAGGATGACATCAAATGATTTCAAATAAGTTTTTGATGTGGTGATTTATGCCATGATTTTATTTTAATGGTATGTTGGGTCCTTGATAAATAAAATTATAAAGTGGAAAAATATAATAAATGTTTTATGAAGCATGACGATGTGAATAAGTTGTATGTGTGGGGTATCAGACTGAGGCTCTACTCCCATGGGTTAGGCTAGAATGAGGCTCAAATCCACACCCTTGTATTTCTTTAGTTAGTATTTTGGACTGCGGATCTATGCTCCTAAATAATAGAAAAAGGTTCCTTGTTTGGGTTGGGTTAGACTGATGATCTATGCCCCACTGATGTCGTATTTTGGTTAGGATGTTAGACTGAGTCTCTATGCTACTAAATTAGGGATTGAGGCTTATTTTTTTATGTTTGGATGGACTGATGATCTAGGACCCACCAATGTATTGTTTTGGTTAGTATATTAGAATGAGGCTCTATGATCCTAATGTATTGTAATGGCTTGATTATCAGACTGAGGCTCCAATGTAATTTGATAAATTATTTAAATAGAGAATCCCCCTTTTTGACTAAATGTATTTGACCCCTTGTGCGATGGATTATGATCCCATCATGATCAAAGATAGTTGGTTTGGGTTGGTTGACAGTTGGAACATAAAGAATTAAAAAGGGTTGATTAATAATTGTTTAAATGTGAAACATGTTTATGGTTTTCATTTATATTTATTTCTTATTGATTAAAAATATACATTGTTGTATATACTGGTTATTTATTCAGACACCATTGGCGGTGGTCTAATGAGTTGTACTAACACCCTACTCAGGCCGCTATGGCAGTTGGGTACCCGAACATATGCTACTTGATTTTCTAGTATAGGTTTAGGTTAGGGACCTGGTGTATAGTTCATGCATGGGATATTTGGTTGGATAATGGGATGTTTGGAATGGGTTGGGGCTTAGCACCGTGTTTTGTGATTTTCATTGTTTTGGTATTTTGGGTCTTTACTACATGGCTGCTTGACATGTAGTGTATCCATCACATTGTTATAGCTTGTTTTACTTGGTTATTCATTAGATCTTATTTTTTTCTTCTAATTTATTATTCTTATTGGTTTCATACATGTTGATATTATATTTTATATGGTTTTAATCTAAATAGTGGGTATACTATCCTCATTGTACCTTTATAGACCCACACTGCTAGTCAGTAACCTATGACATACAAGGAGGCGTGCCTAAGGTCATGTGGTGACCCGAATTAGGGCACCTAATATAGTGGATACTAGATCAGGATTTTACAAAGTGATTTCAAAGGATGTTTTGTTTTTTCTTATTATTTGGGAATGCTAGACAGGATACTAGGATCATATCTGGGCTTGGTAATGGGCACATTCCTGGGTGCTTATAGCCCCATGTATGAGGGAGAACCCAAGTTTCTCGGGGTGGGAATTGATGTTCTATTTTGTGATTTTATTTTTTATTGATACTTCCACCTTGATTGGTGCACTATGATGTGATTTTATTTATTTAGGAGGTTTTATATTTTTTCCCGATATGGAAAGAGAGGATGTGTGGTTTCATGAACTTGATATGCGCATAGTATTGATAGGTCATCCGTATATTTCCTGTGATTGGTAGTTCATTTGGATTCATGTGCCAATAGTATATTTTTCTTCTTATAGTTTATTCATGTTGATCTTTCCTTGAAATTGTTGATAATGGAATATTTTTTTAAATATGAATTTGTATAAATCATTTTTTTAAATATTAGGTTAATAAAAAGGTTTTTTAAAGTGTAAATATTTTGTTTTTCAGAATGAAAAAAATTAGAATGTAAACCCTTGGGTTTTAAATGATATAGTTTAATTAAGAAGTAAAATTGGAAATGATGGAACCTGTAGGTAAACTAGGAATAGGTATCCCTAGTATTGTGATTGTACCCTTTGTATGGGTGGTTTGGGAAGTGAGAGTGCCCTAGTTTAATACCTTTATTTTGGGTCGTGAGGATTTATTGGGTTTTGATATATGATAAAATAGATGTTCATTTTGTTCCTTAGGTATGGATATAGAATTTGGGTCATGAAATGTTATTTGTTAATGTGATTGTGGTAACCCATGTGGTTTTTGATCATGTGAGTTGTTTTTTTGACCCTAGAGTGGGTGTTTGGTTCATAGTGCTGATGTATGTGTGTGGGTACCCATGGTATGAGACCAAGAGTACATGGTTTCTTGGTTCATTGGATGTAGTGTGTTTGGAATGGTGGCAAGATTTCCTCCTACGAGTAGTGAATTGTTTGTGGTTTTATGTGTATGTATTAGAGGGATATACAATGGTATTTTCTTTATGTGACCCCATTTTAGAGAGTTGGTATCGTTTGACCTTTGAGGTGACCCATGGGAGAGGTTAGCGGGGTTACTTGTATTTTGGGGTGCATATAGAAAAGGTTGTTGTTTTGGACCTTGAAAGTGGCACATAGAGAGTGTTTCCTAGTGTGGGTTTATCTTTGAGGGCTTAGTGGAACAATTAATGGTTTTGGAGATGCAAATAGAGTTGTGGATATGAGTCAAAAGTCTTGAAAAATCAAGGGTATCCTCCAGGAGGGCCAGCCCAGGGTTATAGGTTCCTCTGAATGTGAAGTGGGTGGTTGCTTCATAGTGGAATCAATGAATGGTTTTTGTCCAAAAAATCAGTAAAATTTTATGGTTATGCCTTGGTCTCCTTCTCAAGGAGGCACCTAATTGGCTGTATTTGGTTGTAAGGTTGGTTTTGATGCAAATACACATTAAGTTACCTTACCCAATAGTGTTAATAATGTTAACTAAAGGACTTGGGTTGAGTTTTAGTGGAAAATAAAATGGTGACCAATGCATGGATCAACAATTTTGTTATGAAAGTGAAACTCAGGGTGAGGGGTGCTCACAGGTTTGGGTTTTTTCATGCGAAAAGCAAGGTCATTGAAAGGGAATGTTGAGAATGCCTCGAGTTATATGGGGTTAATGGAATGGGAGGCATGTTTATTGGTATGAGTGGGAATTTGGGACTAGCATTGGGGTTGTATGTTTTGTGAAAATTTGAGTTGATATCCATGGGTAACCACATAAAAGTGTGGGAACTCAAGGGACATGATGAGGTATGAATGTGGAGGAATGTGCTGGAGGGACATGATTCCATTTGGTATACATGTGAACCAGCTGCTCGGGATGAGCACATGTCATTTTTTGTGTGATCATAGTGGGAAGTGTTGGTTATGCATGAGATAGTTGGGCTTTGGACCAGTGTGGTGGTCATTGTGTTTCGTGTGAATCACCAGGGTTATACTAGAGGAACTCGTGTTGGGGTGATGGCAGTGGTTCCAAAGGGAATGTTGGGTCACAATTTCTTGTAAGAGGGTCATGAATTAGTGGTGGGTTTTTCATGGAAATCCCATTCTATTTTTGGTGATTGAGTTTTGATGAGATGTTGGATGGAAAAGAAGCCTTAAACTTTTGAGAGGTCATGGTGTCCCCGTAGTGGGAGGTAACATCAGCGATGGATACTTCCCATAATTATCACCAATAAAAAAACATTTATGGCTTATTAGTATAAATTTTTCTAGTGAAAATCATTCCCAATAGCTTGAAATCTTCCTAGGTACGCTAAGAGTTCTCTATCTTTATACCTAGATACCTAATTTTTTTGGTTGGATATGGGGCCTCTTGGAGGTTACGTTTGTGGGGAGATATATACGGATTAGGATGGTATAAAGTACACCATAAACCTTTTATAGGTGAGTTTATTATGATGAACCAAGCGTTGATGAATTTTGTGAGTGCTATTCTGGGAAGCCGGTAACAGTTAGTGGTTTATGATGATGTTGTTCTAGTGGTATCTAGACAGTCATGTATATGTTTTAGGTTTTATCTAGTGATTGAAGTGTGAGTTATGATGTTTGTAATTTCTTGAATAATTTAGTGATAATGAAACTCATAAGGTGGGGAGTGATATGTAAGTATTCAATGTTTGGGGAGGAATATAGAGTGGATGTGGTGGCATCAAGATGACAATGAAAACATATGGGGTGATTGGTTGGGTTTCTTGGGAAAGGCTAGATGGGCCTTGGATGTAGTGGTTGATCAAGCCAAGAGTTGGATTTGGGCTCGGGGTGGTTCTAAAAAGAAATATGAGATTCATGTATTAGGGTCGTTAATTGATCTAATGAGGCATGAAACGATTGAGTGAAATGAAGGTTTGTTGTCAGAAACTCATTGAATGTTGGGTATGGACTCGTGTAGGTGTGTTGAAGGGAACATGAAATGCCTTTATGATTGAATAAATCTTGGTAATTTAAAGTAGTGATGTGCCCACAATGAAGTTTGGTGTTTCTAGTATGATTCTATCAGAGATGGATCGACTTGTAAGGGAACAAGGAATGAAAGTAGTGTTTTGTAAACCACCTTCATTGGATGTTTTGTAATGACAAGTTCATTTCAAAAATATAAATTAGTTTTGAGGAAGACCTAGTTATCTTTTGTCAATTTTTAGATAGTAAGGGTGCTTGGGTTATGAATTTTGATGGGTGTAATGGAACATGATAATGTCTTGGAGGGTAGTGGATACTTTGAAGGTGGAGTTTTACTGGAAGTCTAGGAATTTCCTTGGTTGGTGTATCAGATGATGGTGGTATTCCTTACATGAGAAGGCGTTGTGGGAAGGTGAGGTGGGTAACATTCAAAAAATGTAAGATTGACATTTTGGGATGGTCTATTCAAGGATGGTCTGATATGATATGGTAAAAAGGACTAGATGTGGTAAGTTATAATACTCTAATGGTTTTGGGTTTTATTGGAAATCATGTTTCTAAAATTGAGGTGAACTTTAGAGGGTTCAAGGTATTCTTATTATGAAGATGGATGGTGTAGGTATATCCATTATGGGTGGTTTCAATGGAAAGGTTTAATTCCAATGTTGGGTGGAGTTTTCATGTATGTTGGATGTGGTGATTTGGGAAACATGTAGGGTATGATTTATAGGTTTAGTGGAGGTTCTGGTGGTCTTTCTCGATAGTGGAGTTGCCAACCACCAGAAGATGGCAGTGGTGAGATAAAGTGTATGGTGGAGGAAAACCATATAGGGGAAGTGTTCGATTGATGAAATGGCTGTTGTTTTCAGTTATGTGGACTTAGGTTTGATCCATCTTGGTTTTTCAATCTTATTGAAGGGTGTTGGAATGGGTTTTCACTAGTTGAGATCCTTGAGATAATGGTTATGTTGTGGTCATGTTTGGGTGTTCAGATTTGGAACGAGGTCATGGAACTTGAGTTGTGGACCGATATAGGAAAATAAATTTGGTTTTAAAACTATGTGTTTTTATTTAGGTGATTCTAATCTTGGGTTACTAATAGAATTTTTGGAATTGGATGAGATTTCACCAAGTGATTTGGTCCATAAGTTATGGAGAGGATTAAATTGAAGGTGTTCTGATGGGATATCCCTCGGAAGTGTAGTTTTTTATGGTACCCTCATGTGAAGTGGTCCAATGATGTTACCTAGATTTATATCTTGTGTTTTATGTTGGTAATGATGAGGTTTAGGTGAATCCATCATTTGAATACCATCAGGTTCATTATTGCGGGTCACTGTGAGGAATTTTTCTTCAGCGTAGAACTATTTCGTTGTCCAAGTGTGATGATGGCATGATCATGTTCTGGAGAAAACACGGGAGATGAAAGTTTTTTTGGGGGGGGGAATGGAATGACCTTTTGTCTTGGAATATTGGGTTTTTTTGGATATTGAGTCTTGAGGATGATCTGTCATATGGTGGGGAGGTTATATGATCCCAAACTTTCGTGGAGGTACTTCCTTGTTTAAATTTTGGTTAAACTCATTTTTTTGGTTAATGAAATGGTTCTTAAGTGTATGGTAAGTTTTATGGGTGTATTAGGAGTTTGATATGTGAAATAGGGAATAAATGGTCATCCAGTTAATGTTTCATGGTTGGTGCATGATTAGTAGTAACTGTACGTCATAATCTTACAGTCCTCAAAAGATAGGTGCACGATTTTGGATACCTTGTAAGGGGGGACCTGAAATAGTACATGAAAGTATAGATCCATCTCATATGTCTACCAAATTGTTTGTCAAACTGTTTGGGCTCTTAGGAGATCATTCGAGCTTGAACCCCTCTTAGATAGAGGGTGGCACATGGTTGGCACACGGTTTGGCCAGCCATGTGCCCAAACCATAGACCTCATTAAAGATGGGGAAATTTCCAATTTTCCATCTTCGGATTTATGAAACCTCACTATATATTCCACCCATTTCACCTAACAGCTGTAAGGGTTACAAAAATTTCTCCCCCAATATTCCATGGGATGATTCTACCTCGATTCTTAGGCATTAAGAGTTCTGTTTAGTGTGAATTGAATCTCCAGGTAAGACTTCAAATATATTTACTTCCATTTTCTAGAAGAGTATTATTGTGTTTTTCCCACTCCTTTAGAACTATAAAACTTTATTTTTCTAGGTTAGTCTTAATTTTAGTGTTTGAGGATTGTTTAGTTTGAATCAAGGGTTTAGTTTGGGTAAGGAATTATACACAAGTATGAGGTATGCAGTCTTAATGCTTTTTTCCATTATCCTGATGTGTTTTATGTGTATGTAGTTGTTCCAATTCACTCAATTTCATAGTTTTTGATTCCTTTGTTTAAGGAAAAGGATTTGGTCCTTATTTATTGGTGTGAGACCCTTCAAATACTCCAATTGGGTAAGTTGATGATTCGAGATCGGACCTTGGGCTACCCTTGGGGTACGAAAAACCCATTAAAATGGTTAAACGAGTCGGTAAATGTTGGGATAGGGTAACTATGAAAGTGAATAATAATTGAATAGTAAATTGGTATGTGGTCTTGGTTAAGGGGATAATTGAATTGATTATATATTGTATTTTGTGAAATGACTAAGATGATTTTTAAATGGTTTAAATAATGTGTTTTGTGTTTTGATCTAGCTATGGGTTTAAATGAAAAATATGATATTTTAAAGTGGGAAATATTTTAAAAGGTGGTGTGGAGCACAATATGATTTAAAAATGAGTTTTCATAATATATTTAAAATTATGATATTAAATGAGGGTGTGGTCTACTTTTTTTTGAATGTACGTTAATGATTATTTTGAATAGATGGAAATTCAAATGAAAGACTTCATGAAAAGTTTAGTTTTTAAAGAATAAGACTTATGTTTTAAAGGGTGTCTTAAAATGATGTTAATTGAATATTTTTTTTTCATTTTTTATACAATTATTTGATTTTAAAGGTTCTTTGGGAAATTGGTATATGAAATGATAAATTGGCAAAATATGATAAAGAATTTATAAAGCATGTACATGTGAATAAGTGGTATGTGTGTGGTATCAAACTGTAGCTCTAATCCCATGGGTAAATCTAGACTAAGGGTGTTGGACCAAACCTTTTATTTCACGAGTTTGGATGTCAGAAAGAGGCTCTATGATCTTAACTTAGGGATATACGTTCCTTGTTTGGTTTGATCTAGACTGTTAATCTAGGACCCAAATATATTTTGTTTTGGATAGGATAATGGACTGAGGCTCTATTCTCCTAACTTAGGGACAGTGGTTCCTTGTTTGGGTTGGGTTGTAATAATGCTCTATGCACCATCGATGTTTTTATTTTGGTTTGGATGTCAGACTAAGGCTCTATGCTCTTAACATATGGTCAGGTCTTGATTATCGAAACAAGGCTTAGAGGTAATTTGATAAATTTTTTAATTATAGAGTGACCCTTTGTGACTAGAAGCATGTGAACCCCTGTGCTATGGATTAGGATCTCAACATGATCAGAGATAATTTTTTTTGGTTTTGATAAAACTTGGATCATAAAGGATTAAAAAGGGTTAATTAATAATTTTTTAAATGTGAAACATGTTTCTTTTGTTTCCCTATATTTTTATTTCCCCTTTATTACCTATATACACTATTGTACATAGTTTGTATTACTTTAGACACCGTTAGTGGTGGCCTATTGAGTTGTATTCACACCCTATTTGGGATGATATGGCACTTGGGTGTATGAGAATATGATACTTGTTTTTTTGATGCAATTTTAGGATATGGACTTGGTTTACGGTTCATGCACGGGATGTCGGGACTGGGTTGGGACTTGGCACTGTATTTTGGGGATTTTCATAGTTTTTGTAATTTAGTTCTTTACTATATAACTTCCTCACATGTAATGTATCCATCATGTTTTCATATCTTGTGTTACTTGGTTATTGGTTAGATATTTCAATTTTATTTACATTTATTATTTTTATTTGTTTCAACTAGTTTTTTTTGTGGTTTTACTCTAATAAGATGGTGAAGTCTTCTTATTATACCTTTGTTGACCTTCATTTCTAGTCAAAAGCCTCTAGAATATGAGGAGGTGCACTTGAGGTCATGTGGAAACCTATCTTAAGCACTAGATATAGTGGATATTGGGAAAGGATGTTACACAATCAAATGTTTTTATATTCATATATAGTTTTTACTTGGCAGTGGATAATAATAAATATATATTTTTTCTTTAAAACTATATTTTTCTAAGAAAGAGGGTTTTATCATTTTTGTACACTTATTTTATAATTAATTTATGCCACTGCTAGATATTGAATATTAAAAAATGTATACCATATTTGGAACCATGAGTTTCAATTTTTTTTAAAGGTACCTTTTATTTTTTTCATTAAGAATAGTAACTATGGTAAAATTTATCACGTCTCTAAAGGATAAATCAGGTTAACCTGGGTTAAAAATAAGTGATAAGGTCATAATTTTTCATCTTAATTCTTATTAGATGAAGTTAATTCAACCATTATCACATTATTCTAAAATTTTAGTTATTTAAGAAAATATTTTCAATGAAAATGATGTATATAATATTTAAAGAAAAAGAAAAATACAAATTACACCTCTCTTACTTTTAATTATCTCTTATGTGTTTACATTCAGATAAAAATATTTGTGAATGAATATTGATTTATCTATTGTGAATTATAACATTATTTTAATTATAATAATTTATTAATAAATTTTAATGATTATATAATAAACATAAATTCTTACACATCAGTGATATACAATTTATTCAATTAATAGAAAATTAAAATAATTTATTATAAAAATATTAAAATTAATATAATTTGACTAAGTTATAGTGTTCCATGAATTTTATAGATTAATATAACATATTATGGATATGTTAAATAATTATATTTTAATTAAATATTTAACTTGAAGTATTTGAAGTCAAATTGAAAGAATAGTTTGAAAAAAAGATATTAATGATATTTTATGAAAATAATCTTTTATTAAATTACCTAGAAATCATAAAAATATAGAAAGAGAAAAATATGGATAATGTTTGGTCAAAATGTTCATACCTTGTCATTTTATGATCAAATTATCACATTATAATAATTATTTAATATTACAAAATTCATTACCATAGTTATGATTAAAATCAGTTAACCAATGGGATAAACCAAAATATTAGGTTTAAAATGACAATAAAAACATTATAAAATTAATTATATTATTATATTTATAAATAAAACTATTTTTATTTGAATCTATGGCCATTTTTAATAATTTTTATTAACAATTACTTAGTTGTGTTTTAATATTTTTTAAGATTCTTAGTGTATCATTCCCCCCTTATAAAAGGACACATGTTTATCTCAATTATTCACCTTGAATTGAGCCATATATATAAAAAAAACCCTACCCATTTATCTTACTGACATCATTAGAATTGTTTTATAGGTGGTGTTATTCCCAAAAGACTAACCCTAGGTTTCATTAGTGGATATCTAAAGGAGGTCTTTCAAATATGTGGTAAACACCTTAACCAATCATTTTTTTACTTCTTTTTTAACTCCTATAAATATATGGAATTTATCATAAAATAAAAAAATAAGTGTCCTCAATATACTGAAATTAAATTATTATTATTAAACCATAATTTCCACCCTATTTTCCATCAAATGAAAAATGATAACGTCACTCGTGTGTACATGTGGACTACCACCTCCTTGAATGGGATGTGATTCATTTTTCATTTCAACTTTATGTGGATGGTAATAGTGGTATATTTAATAAATATATATGATATAATAATTATTAGGGAAAGGTAAATTATTATTTAACTTTATTTATTTCTATCCCTTGAAAAGAGAAAACATCATTCATGTGTACGCATGTCTTACTATCTCTATGAATGGTGTAACTCATTTTTCCATTTATATATTTTGTGGATAAATATAAATAAATATATAAAGAATATATTTTATAATTAAATAATTATTTACATTCTATATATTATTTAAACATGATCAATGTACAGGTACTGAAACCAATGGACCAAAACATACATGGAAAATGAAGTATTTATCAACTAAAACTGTGTTTTTATAAAGAATTGTTAATATAAAAGAGACAAAAGATTATAAGTAAATCATATATGGTGTTATATATATGATTATTTTTTGAATATCTGAATAATAAATCTATATTTATTATATTTTAGGTTTGATCACATTTTAAGGATGGCGGACCTGAGGTAATGTTTTATTTTACAATCTCTTAATTATTCTAGATTATTTTTTAAGTATCATTTTCTAGAGTTATTTGATATTTTTATCTTAAAACTATTATATTTTATTATCCTTTGGTTATTTCTTGAAATTAATAGTTTTTCTTTCAATTAACTCGCTTTAAGTACTCAAGATATTGAAATTAGGGTTTTAAGGAAAATTGACCTTGTTTTTCTACTCGATCGAGAAAATTTTTCTCTAGTGTCCATATCTTCTTTAAAATGTATAAACTAATGCTTTTAATATTTTTCAACGGCTTATGAAAATCATTTTTACCCATGTTTTAATAATTATTTTTTTAAAATGAATCTTGTTGTCATTTTACAAACAAGGTTCTTTTTGACCTTTTACAAAAGTGTGAAAGACTGTTTTTTAACACATAAAGTATCCCAAAGAACAAAATAGTTTAATAGTACTATTAAACTAGATACATAATTAAAATCTCACATACATTTGAAAATATAAAATAAATCAAATTCTTTTCTTTGACAACACCATTTTTTCCTTTATCATTTCCCTACATACTAATCATAATTGACTTCCTTGCATCTTGTGGAAAGGAAACATAAGAAAGGAGTGATATTAAATTCTTAGTAAGGCTATTCATATTGTGGAATATAGTAATGCATGAATAATATAAACTAAATAAATGATTAATAAGAAATACCATATAAGCAATCATATGAGCTAGAAACATATCCATGGATATCATGACTATTGAAATATTTACTTGGGATTCAATAAATAATTTTATAAGGATATAATAAATAATTCTAGACATCTAAAACATACTGTCGACGTCTCATGTTAAGACATCTAAAAATACCATTAAATATTTTTTTTCAACACTTCTACATAAATGGGTAAGACCTTAGAAAAATAATAAAGAGAGTTTTACACAAGAGTCTTAATAATGTATTAACCGTCTATGTAATTATAGGACCCACCCATCACTTAATATGTCAAATTCATTCATTATTTGAATAAACAATACAAATTAATCAACATTCCTTGAAAAATCAACAATTTTTCACATTGGAAGAAATATCATATGGAATATAAATACTTTCCCCAAAAAAATTGATTATAAACAATTCAAACAAATATGTTGGATGATATCATTAGAGTTTACCCTTAGTAAAGTATAATATTAGAAAAAGGATTATTACATAGATGAAAATACTTTCAAAAGTTCACTGAAAAATTTCTTGACAAAAATACCCTTTTCACTTTGAAATCTATTATTTATAATCAATAATTTTTCCAAATATTGAGGAAAATATTTTCTTTGAAAATAATATTTTAAAATTTTAAATGAATATTCAAAATAATGAGTGGTCATGACAATGTTAAATTCTTTTCATGACATTTAAGTTTAGAAAATATTACATTCACACTTTTATAAATAGTCAGAAAGTACATCGTAAAGAAAACAAGAATAGAATTACTTTTAAAAAGTTTTGTAAAAAGGAAAACATTTGTAAAAATTCCTTTAAAAAATTATTGGAGAATACTAAAAACATTATTTTAGACATTTTATGGAAAATATAGACATGGAAGAGAAATATTCCCGATCATGTAGAAAAAAATGTTGGTTTTCCTTAAAAACTTTTTTTTGTATCATTTAATTTCATAAAAGAACTACAGTAGAAGAAAATATATTGTTTTTAGGATAGAAATATTAAATAATTCTCCCAATAGTCACGTAAACATAAATAATCCATAATAATGATGTGATTGTGAACAAAACCCTTACTTCAGGTCTGACTTCCTTCATATATGTTAAAAGGTTCTGTATAATAAATATAGATTTATTATACATCTATTAAAAACCTAGAATCATATACATCATACAATATATAATTTACTTATAATCTGTTATCACCTATTTGTTAACAATTCTTTTCTAAAATCACAGTTGTGGGTGATAACTACTTCTTTTATCATGTTTGTTTTGGTTCAATGATTTTGGTACTTGTACTATTATAATGGTTCTATAATATACATATTTTTAATCATGATATAAATATAAATTTTTTTTCACTATACATTTATTTACAATCATCCATAAAAGATAGATATAGAAAAATCAATTACACTGGTCATGGAAACAATAAGTCGTACGAACGAACGAGTGAAAATTTTACTCTCCATTTGATAGAAAATAGGGTGGATAATTATAGATTAATAATAATAATAATATAATTTTAGTATATTTAGGATAATTAATTTACTATTATGATAAAAACTACATATATGGAGTAGGTAAAATAAGGATTAAAAAGGAAGTGATCAGTTAAGGTGATTACTTCTTCTTTGAATGAACTACTTTAGACATCCTCTTAAGGATAATAAGGTTGGAATTTTTTGAGGAATATAAGATCTATAATTTGTATAAGGATATTTCAAAGATAAATTATCAGGTATTGGTTCATCTATGTTTCTCAAAGTGGCGTAAATAAGATAGGGAAGGGGTGTCCTTTTATAAGGGAAAAAAATTTCACACTTGGGATTTAAAAAATATAAAAAATATCACTAAGTAATTATCAAGAAAATTTATTCTAAATGGATATAAATTTTAATTTAAGGTATTATATGGTATGAATATCATCAAAAATAATTTTTTATAGGTTTATGTGGTATTTTAAACCTTATCTTTTAGTTTAACCCCTTAGTTAATCTATTTTAACCTTAACTGTGGTAACATCTTTTTGACTCTTAAAGGGTTATAATTTTACTTATAATGTATAAATTGGATAAAAGTTTCCAAGGGGAAAAACTTTAGACCATATATTCTCCACCTTGTCCAATTTTTAGATTTTTATTAATCTTAACTAATTTAATAGAATAACATTTCTATAAAAATATCATTAATGTATTTTTTGATGAAATTCATTTAATTTGAAGTTAAAGACATTAATATAAGGTTTCAATTAAAATATATACTTTAAAACATCTCTAATATGTTATATTAATCTATAAAATTTTTGGAACACTATAAATCACTCAAATTATATTACATTTAATTTTTTTAAAATCATTTATTTTTTTATATTAATTGAATAAATTCAATATCATCATTGTGTAAGAATTTTAATTAATTATATAATAACTAAAAATTATAAATATGTTTCCATAATGAAAATAATTTCATAATGATCAAAATAATAATTAATAGTCATTCAAAAAATTCTTTTATCTCTAACACATAAGATATATTTAAAAGTAAGAGAGTGACATTTTTTATTTTTCTTTTAATTTAAATATTATATAGGAAATTTCCATGGATAGATATACATTATATATATATATATATAGAATAAGGTGATAAGGGTTGAATTCAATTCATCTAGTAATAATTTAAATGAAAAATGGTGACCTTAACAATTAGTTTTAACCTAGGTTTATCTGATTTATCCTTTATCAAAGTGATTTTTTACCATAGATACTATTAATAATGAAAAAAATAAAAGGAGACTATTTAAAAAATCAATATTTCTTAATTATAAATATAGAATCCATTTTTTAGGATTCAATCTCTAGAATTGGAAGAAATTTATTTTATAATACATGCAAAAAATGTGATGGAAACCAATTTTTTCGAAAAATACAGTTTTAATCATAGAACTAGATTAATTGTTATCCCATATCTAGTAAAAAATTATAGTTTAATATTAATTTTTTTGAATGAATACATAATATATAAATTTCTTTAAAATCATTCACCAAAAGTGGTAAATTTAGTTTATTAATATAAAAACACATTGTGAGGATAAAAATATTTTTTCAAAAAAACATCTCATTCGATAACTAATGAATTAATATTTACATATATAAAACATAATTTTTTTATAAATTAGTTTTTTCTATTCATACCCAGTAATTTTAATGGATTTTTTATAATAGTCACATTTAAATAATATTTTAATAGTAGATTGTGGTATATTAAAACTTATGTCTTGGTGTAATGCAAGCTATCAAATAAATTAAATTTATTTTAAAAAAATAAATCATAAAATCTCGAGGTGTTACACACATGACATTTAACTAGTGTTTGAATTGTTTTATTTAAAAATATAGAGGCATAAATTATAGGTATTGAAGTGTGAAATATATACTGATTATAAAATATTGAAGTATATATTCAATTAGAAAGAGTTGAACATGAGACATAGGATATGGATGAAATTGATAAAAGATTATGACTACATAGTTCTTTATTATAAAAGAAAGTAAAACAGAGTAGCTAATACTTAATATCAGAAATATAATTCATCATTAAATATGTTACATCTAGAACATGATCCTTTGGTAAATTGTTTGATGAATGTTGCCTTATGAATTTTACATGTAGGAACTCACTCTATTTTGTTTTAGGAGTTTGGACAATCATCTATATCCTACAGTATTAATAAAGCTCATAAAGAAAACAATGTTTCACTGGAAAAGGTAGAATTAGTTAAGAAAGGTAAGTTTCCTAATTTTAATATTTTAAAATATTTTTTTTGATATTTAGAAAATTTTATGTGTTTTATGTGACCCCAATTGGAGAAATAATAATGGAGTGAGGCTCATAGATATCTATTTTTAATTCATCTTTGTAGTCAAAAATGTATAGATATCTTTAGGAACATTTCTTGTGGGAAGGAATTAAGAAACATATTACTAATTTTACTATGAAATGTTTGAATTGTGAAACTGTTAAAGATTAATGGAAATTACCAAAGGGGATTCTTCAGCTTTTCAATTTCCAAAATAGAAATTGAAGAATATATCCATAGATCTCATGGTGGGATTACCCAAGACATATTGAGGAAATAATGCGATTTGGGTAATTGTTGACAAATTTACTAAATCTAATAAATTTATTTCCCTTAGAGATAATATTTATTTGGATAAACTTTCATGACATTATGATAAAGATATAATTATATTAAATGGAGTCCATATTTCCATTATATATGATCATGATCCCATATTCACCACTAATTTCTATAAAGGACTTCATAAGTCATTGGGTACTGGATTTAATTTTAGTACAACCCTTTATCCTCAATATGATGGATAATCAGAGTGAACGATTCATATTTTTGAGGATATTCATTGAGTTTGATCAATGGATTATCTGAGAATTTGGGATGAAAATTTGACTTTGATTTAGTTTCTTTATAGTAATAATTTTCATTATAGTATACAGATGGAACCTTTTAAGGAATTATTGGGAATGAAATGTCAAAATAAAGTTTATTGGGATGAATTTGGGAAAATAAATCTATTAAAAACAGAAATTGGTAAGAAGAAATGGTTTATAAGGTGAAGATGATTCAAAAGAACATAAGGATGGCTCATAGAAGGTGGAAAAATTATGTAGACAACTGGAGGAATGATCTTTCATTCTAGGTTTTCAATAATAATATTTTTAATGTATCTCCATTAAAAACTGTTATGCCTTTTTGTAAAAAGGTAAATCCAATTCAATAGTTCATTGGAAAATGTAAAATTATAGATAATATTGGATTTGTTTCTTACCAAGCGTCCTTTCCTATAGCACACTTTTACCCAATTTCAGGTTAGTACCTTCTCCTTGATTTATTATTTAATTGGGTGCATCATAGGACTCCCAATAATGGAGATAATTTATTAGGGGGAAATGACTTAAAGTTCAGGGATGTATGTTTGTTTGAATTAATGGAGTCTGAATATAAATGTGTTAATGAAATTTCGAAGTGCTCCACGAGTTCTAAGGATGTCCGAGTTTTTTAGGGGTTTTCGTGTAAGAATCTGTAGGTTTTGTAGGCTATAGGAAAAATAAACACCATGTAATGGGACTACATGACATGTATGTTCCATAGGGTGTATTCCATAAACCTAGTACACATCCTGAAAGGATTAAACACCATGTAAATATTATATACTATGTAATGTTAAGAGTTCAATTTTTAATAAAAAGGTGATGGGGTTTTCAACATATCTAAGTCTCAAGGATTACATGGTGTTTAAAGGGATAACACACTATTTTCATGTCATGGAAAATAATTTTAGGGTTTCATTCAAGAGATTTGTTATTTCATTCTTCCATATGTCTTGTTTCTCTCAACCTAGAATGATTCTCTGAAATTTTTTGGTGTCTCCATTTGATCTGGATTGATTCGTTTGGTGATTAATCATAGTTTCAGTTGGTTTTCATCTCTCTAGGTGAGTAAATTTTTTTTAATTTCATTGACCACGGTAGTACCATTGCATTGAATTGTATGATTTTTTGATACATAGTGATGTTTTAATTTCTCTCTCTCTATATTTATTAAATGATCTTATTCTGGGGGTATTTTTCTTCGTTGTTTATAGTATGGTAAGTGTGCGTTCTTGAGGTATGTGTTTTTTTCCTCTTCTCCTCAAACCATTTTTTTGAATTAAATCATTTCTAAGATGTGTAGGTTGGTTATAGGTCCTGTATTGTCATTATTGTGATCTTAATGTTAGAGGATCCTCTATGGAAATGTGTGACCTTGAGTTTGAGGTAGGTGGTTCTATCTCTATCCTATTTTAGATGAACTATATATCTAATATTTTTTTAAATTTATTTATAAATGAATTTTCATGATTTTTTTGAGGGAAAATGTATTTGTGATAAAAGGTGTGGTTTCCCTAATTTTTTATAAATGGAAAAGGGTTATTTTCAAAGCATTGAAATGATTTATGAAATTACACACATGGAATCCTTGGGTATATAGGTGGAAGGGTTATCTTAGGGATATATTCGATATTACCATTGGGAGGTTATCTCATAGGTATTTTCTCTACTCTCTAGTCCTGTTGTTCTGGGAACATGTTTTTGACATTATTGGGGGCGTGGTCACTCATGGGGTGTTTATTTTCTCTTTAGGCCCATGTTTTAGGGACCTGTTGTGTACTATTCATTTTTTGTGGTACAAGTAGTCTACTAGCATGACCTATTAGCTTCCTTAGAATGATTTAACTATGGTTGTATTTCTACTGTTTTGGATTTGATATGAATTCTTTGGATTTTGATAAATGATAATATAAATAATGCTTGAAATTTATATATCAACCTTTGTTTTTGATTTTTTGGAAAAAAAGAAATATTTACCATACTTTTGATAGAACTTATTTCCCTCTTATAATGGAATGTTTTATTTAAAATGAGCATACTTGAGATTTTTATAAGGACTTGTTATGGAACACCTGGGTTGGATTTTAATAAGTTGTTTAGCTTACACACTACATACCCCTCTGGTCGTGTGTATACTTAGTCTTGTATTTCTATGTAGGGAAAGGCAAGGTGCCTCAGTGAGGTGATGAGGTTTTTTTGTCAACTGAGTTGAGTTACTGGTGGTGAGATGGTGGGAGTCTTACCATGCTATCACATTGAGTATTTTTATTCTTTCCCATTTTTGGCTATCCTTTGTGGTTTTACCTGTACTTGGAGATTGTTTATACTCTTGAGTTTCTTAGTTTATATTGTCTTATGGAATATATTTATCTTTTATGTTGTTATTACTATTGTATATATGTTCCATGTTGTTGTTTCAGATAAGAAGAAATCATTCCCTCTGGTTGTTTCTTGATTCTTGGGTGCTAGTCTTCATCCCATGGGGATAGATAATTCCCTTCGGGTATGCGATATGTTGGGTCAGGTACCAGTTTGAGAGGTTATTTGGGTTGGTTCGTTAAAGTTTGGTATCAGAGGTGGAATTTCCTCAAAAGTCCTTGTATTTGGATTTTTGGTAGAATTGAGATAGGATTATCGAGACATGAGAGGTATATAATGATAAGTTCTTATCCATATCTTATTGTGATGAGACTCACGTTACCATGGAATGTTTGTATGTGTGTATCATGTTTTGATTTCTTGATGTTATTATTAATTCTTTATTATGGGTTTTATAGTTTTAATTGATATTGTTCTATTTTCTGATCTTTTATTTTGTTTGAGTGTACAACAATATTCCACTGAGGCATGTTCTGTGAGTTCCTCAGGAGGGTATAGCTGATGTACCTAAAGGAAATCCACTGATGGATTATAAATTTTTCAAGGATATCATGTGAGATGTTCATTATGTCTATCATAATTTTCCACATCTTTAGAACACATTTGTTGAGGTACAACCAGGAACTGTAGGAGATAATGATAAATCATGTGAATTTCTGTATTAGAGTGAACCATCCTTTACAGTTATGAATAAACCCCAATAGGTGGAGGAATAGATGGAAAAGGTCGATTAGATATTTTATTTCTTGGATATACTTGAGATTATCAAGGTGAAGTGTGCTCTGTTCAGACTTGAGGGTCCTTGGAAGAGGTACTGGGATTGTATGATACATACTGATAAACATGTGGGCTTAGACTAGAAGGGTTTCAAGTCTCTATTCTTCTAGAAATTTTTTCCAAAATCACTAATAATAGATAAGTATATGGAGTTCCTCTCTTTATAGCCAGGAGAGTTTGTGGTGTTGGCATACACTAATCAATTTGATGAGTTGGTTCATTTTTCACTAGAGTTTATTAAGAATGACCAGATGAAATCTCAAAATTACCTCCAAGGTTTTCAAGGAGATATTCAATCATAGGTATTTATGTTAAAGATTTCAACCTATGAAGATAGAATGGATAGATCTATAATGGAATAAATGAATATGGCATGAAAGGATGGATATTCTGCACCATTCTCTTCCACCCAGTTGTAGCTTTAGTGGCATGATAAGGAAAAAAAGGAAGTAGACTAATCACTGTAGGAGTGGTAGAGGTGGTTCTTAGTAGTAGGCCTCTTAAAAACATTCGATTATATCCAATAGCAAACCATTGACTTTAAATCATTGTGGAAAGGTAGGAAAAAGTGGGAGTTCATTTCATTCACCTATAAAGATATGTAATAGTTGTGTACATTATGGTCATCTGTAGCATTTCTGTTAGGCCATGTCTACTCCTTGATATGGTAAAGGATATTTGGATCCCAAGGCCACTGCAACCTAGTCATATGATTTAAAGATTACAAATCTCCAGCCATTGGTTGTAGGATTTAAGAACCTTCACAATGTAGATGAGATTCTAGTAGAGGTAGACATGGGTCTAGCGATAGTGATAAGTGTCGTCTTTATTGAATCCTTAATAGTGATTACTTTATTTAACATTAGTTCTTAAAACACATTTATATCTATCTATTTTTTGATATTCTTAAACTTTTTATTGAAATAATTCCTTTTTAATGGAGTTAGTGACACCTCTTTGGAGGAGGAAAGAGAAGGGGTCTTGGTTCCCTTCTTGTGCATTATTAGTAGATAATGTGGAGTTAGTCTAGAAGTTTCTTGTCCTCGATCTAAATATGTTTCACTTCATCATCGGGATGGATTGGATTATTGTTTATATTGTTGAGGTTGATTATTATCATAAGTGTGCCTAGTTTCTTATAAATTACGGGATCTCACAAGTGTTTTAGGGAGAGTGAGATCTAATTTCTGTTTGTGCATGACCTCCCCGATCAGATCTCAAGAGTTTGTTGTTTTCAATAGCGATTGATATCGATGGAATTTATTTTTTGATCATCCTTCTGATTTTTGGTATTTTCTAATGTTTTCTTAAACGATTTATCTGAGATTTATCTAGAGAGGGAATTAGAGTGTGATTTATATAGTTCTAGTGATGGAGATAATATTGATACCTTCTTATAATATAAAACTAAAAGAGATAAATAGATCAGTACTTAGTTGTAAAATATGGTGGTGAAAGGTTTTTTTTTCTCTCTAGTGTTTAACCATTGGCTGCCCCAATGTTTTTCACAACTAAGTTAGACAATTTACTTTGATTGGTCATGGACTATTTAAAGTTTATCTAGGTAACAGTTAGGAAAAAGTATCCTTTACCTCATATGGAAGATTTTTTTGATCATTTAAAGGGGGAAAACTGGTTATTGGATATCGATTTTGGTCGTGTTACCATCAACTCAAAATTTGAGGGTGTGATCTATGAAAGACAAATTTTAGGAGTAGGTATGAAATTATGAAAATCTTATATTTATTTTTGGTGTGACTAATTCTTATATAGTTTTGATGGCTCTGATGAATCAGATATTCCATTAGTATCTTGAAAATTTTGTGGTAGTGTTCATAGATGACATTTTTGTTTACTCAATATCTAAATGTAAGCATGAGCACCATCTGGGCTTTGATTTGGAAACCCTGAAGAGTCACCGTTTATATGGAAATATTTTGAAATGAAAATTTATAGATTAAATAAGTGATGTTCTTAGGACACTTGATTTCTCAACATGGATTATTAGTTTATCCTGAGAAGGTAAAGGATATCTTATCATGGGATGATCTACAAAATGTATTTGATATTCAAAGATTCCCTGGTCTTCCTGGTTAATATTGATGATCCTTTAAGGATTTCTAAAAGTTCACATCACCATTGACTACAATTAATAGGAATGGAGTGAAATTAATATGGGATGAAAAGTGTCAGTCTTCTTTCGATGAGATAAAATGAATTCTGACATCAACTCATATTTTGATCTTACTAGAGCCCAATAAGGGTTATATGGATTTTTGTGATGCCTCTAGCTCTGGTTTGGGTTGTGTGATCATGATGGAAGATCATGTGGTTCCTTACAATTATCATCAACCAAAATTACATGATAGAAATTAACCCACTCATGATTTTGAAATTTTTGTAGTTATCTTTGCACTTACGTGTTGGGGGTGTTATCTTTTTAGGGAAAGGTTCATGGTCTTTTCTAAACATAAGAGTTTGAGATATATATATTCTTCAATGGAGTTGAATCTCAGATAGAGATAATGGGTGGAATACCTTCATATATTGGACTTTGATATCGCCTATACCTTGGGGAAGGGTAATTTCATTTCTGACACTATTCAGAAGTACCATCACATTATTTTATGGAATCAAAAGAAGAGTGGGACCTTATTGGGTTTTTTTCATAGTTACATATATTTGCTCAGAAGAATGTTTTAGGCATGGTTTTGACCAGTGTTCAATTATATTCATCTCTCCCTATTCCTATTCTACATTGTTAGCTGTAGGATGTTGAGTTTAGAGGAATTTGAGAAACCTTATATAGTGGGGAGACTGTTTCAAGTTGGTCTCTCTCTTCAGAGGATATACTCCATTTTGGGGTCCTATTGGTTATCCTAACACTAGTAAGTAGATTATTTTTGTTTTATTTTCATATTTATTGGTGGTCTTTTCATCACGGAACTAGTGAAGATGTATTAATATAGGATATTGTGATTCTGTTGGCTGAGTATGAAGCGTGACATTGCTGATTATGTTTCCTACTATTACACTCACAAAGAGATAAATGCATAACATTTGAAACCTTCTAGTTTTATCTAGTATCTTTAAATGAATGTGTGGAAATGAGAAAAGATATCCATGGACTTTTTTGTATGATTACTAAAGACTCCCTAAGAGAGGATTTTTATCTCGGTGGTGATTAATCAGTTGATAAAGTCATATCATTCAATTTTGATCAAAGACGCCAAAAAAGTTGATGACATTGATAAGCTATATGTGCAATAAATTATGAGGTTATATGGGGTTACTTATTATATTATTTTAGATCTGGATCTTATGTTTACTTTTATTTTCTCTAGAAGTATCCAAGAGGTGATGGGGGATCATGTTTTGTTGAGTACATCTTACCATCTGTAGTGATTAGATAGAGCATGTTATTCGGATACTAAAGGATATGATCTATGCATATGTCTTTGATTTTGGTGGACCATGGGATAACCATCCAAGACTGATTAATTTTTATTACAATGATAGTTATTAGTATTTGATTATAATGGATTCATTTGAGGCTTCGTATGGTCACTCATGCACACAACATGTTTTTTGGGAAGAGGTGGCCAAACATTCTTTGGTGGGACCGTGTTTTTGTTAGGAGTGGTCTGTGAGGTATCAAGATATACGCTGATGTGTGGTCATAGCACAGAGTTAGAAAACATATTATGTTGATTAGTGGTTTATTCCTTTGGAGTTTTCTATAGGTTACTCGGTTTTCTTGAAAGTATATCCCTGATTGGGTCACTGTAGTCTTGGACACAAGATAAGGATGGACATGAGATATGTTGGAACATTTGAGTTATTTGAGTGGATTGAGAATGTTTCTTATTAGTTTGTGTTTATAGTTTAGTTTATAATAATTCATAAAGTTTTCAACATATCATATCTCATAAAATATCATCCTAACCCGTCTCATGTTCTGAAGTAGGAAGAAATTGAGTTAGATCCAAATGTTTTTGTTTCAGAGTAGCCAATATAGATAATGGAATCTAAAGTAAATGTATTTCATTGGAAATATATTCTATTGGTCAGAGTGTTATGGATACATGGATCATATTCTCATGAGACCTGGGAGAGTGAGTCGTTTATGAGAGAGAAATGAACTCACCTCTTTACTGGACTTCATTATTCCATATAACTTATTAGGGATGGAAAGCATTATGGGGGGTGGGAGTTTGTAACATATCTTTACCCACTTTTAGGTAATTACCTTACCTTTACTTATTTTTCTCTTTTATTGGGCACATCTTAGGACTCTTGAGGATGGAGATATTTTTTTAGGGTAAATGACATAAAGTTCAGGGATGTATGTTTATCTAAATTAATAGAGTCTAGGAATAAATGTGTTAATGTAATTTTAGTGGTTTACTTGAGTTTGGAGAATGCTTGAGTTTGTTTGGGGTTTTGTTGTAAGAATATACAATTTTTTTAGTTTGCAAGAAAAATACATGTTGTGTAATGGGATTACATAATGTGTAAGTTCTGCAGGTTGGATACTGTGAACCTGATACACAACATGAAGTTATTAGACAATGTGTAAATATTACATGATGTGTAATGTTAAAAGGTCAGTTTTTAATAAAAAAAATTATGGGGTTTTTCAGTGAATCTGAGTCCCAAGGTTTATATTACTTGTAAAGGGATTACACACTGTGTAAATGAAGTGAATGGGGATTTTTTGGAACTGTACAAGTGATATGTTATCTCATTCACCTATAAGTATTGTTTCTCTTGACCTAGAAGGATTATCTTGTGATTTTGGGAGTCTTCATTTGATCTTGATTGATCCTTTATATGATGGATCGCCATTATAGTTGGTTTTCATATCTTCTGGTGAGTAAGACTTTCAGATTCTTCATTTCATTGATCGCGGTAATGCCCTTGTTTTGAATTTTCATATCTGTTGATATGTAGTGATGTTTCCTTTCATTTATCTCTAGTTCCATGATGTGATCTTGTTCAGGGGGTCATTTACTTTATTGGTTGTGGTGTGGTGATTGTGTTTTATTTAGGCATGTGTTGTTACCTATTCTCTTTAAACCCTTTTAGAGAATTGAATAAAGTATAAGATGTGTATATTGGTTCAAATACCTTCATTTTCATTGTTGTGATATTATAATTAGAGGATAATCTATGGTATTGTGTAACCCCAAGTTTTAGGTAAGTGGTTCTATATCAATCCTATGTTTTATGAATTATATTGCTCATATTTTTTATAAAGTTATTTTTAATTGAATTTAGAAAAATATTTTTGCATGTGTAAATGGATTTGTGATAAAAGGTGGGTTTACATGGTTTTTGGTAAATGGAAAAGGGGTATTTTCAAATCATTTAGATTATTTATTAAATGCAGCACATGATAAGACTTGGGTATATAGGTTGAAGTTTTATCTTAGGTCCATCATCTATATTACCATTGAAAGGTTTTCCCATGGGGATTTTCTCTACTCCCTAGGCCTTTTTTTCTAGGGACATGTCCTTAACATTATTATGGGGTTTACTCATGGGGTGTTACTATTATCCTTAAACATGTGTTATAGGGACTGGTTGTGTGTTAGTCATTTATTGTGGTATGTATAGTCTTCTATCCTAACTTATTGAGTTTCATGGCACGATTTACCAATTCTTGACTTTGTACTATTTTTTCTTTCATAGGAATTATTAGTATTTTGATAAATGATAAAGTAAATTATTCTTGAAATTTATGTACCATGTAACACCCCAAGGTTTTTAAAATAAATATAGAATAAAATTTTATAATATATCCATTAAAACACAACGTTTCCTCTTCAATGCTTTGAATTTCGAAAAATGGTCATCTAGAGTTTTGTTCAGTAATTCATTTGGAGTTCGATAGAACAAACTTGATTTTTTAGTGAATAGTAACATACTCTATTGAATACTAATATTAATAGTAATATGAACCTAATTAATAGTAAATTTTATTATTATTTTATAATAACATCTTGGTTAAGTTTTCATTGTGATAAAGAAGTAGTTGTAGAATTAGAACTGTTAATTTTTAAATTAAGTATGCTTTTATTTAAAAATTAAATTAATAATATTTAGAGAATTATTTTTGAAAAATGGATTTCACTTTTGAATTTTACACGTCGAAAAATATTAGGGGTGAATTTTTGGGATTTTTCTAAAATACATGAATTTTTCATGAATAGTAAAAATACAGTTTTGGGTATTCGGTAGTTTAATGACATCATAATGATGTAATAAATAAATATAAAAGTATGGTCGACTTGGGTATAATAACTTCTGACATTAGGTGTCTCAAGTGGCTTAAAACATGGGAAAATACCATGGGAAAGCCCATGGTTTGGAAAAAACCACTAATGAGGTGTCCCTTTGAAATTATTAAAAAATTGCCTCCACTTTTTCTATAAATACACACTCATCCATTAATTTTCTTTCATTAAAAATCCCTCATCCTAGAATCTCTGGTGGTTTTACCTCTCTAGGAGTCCTCCCAAGGTGTACCTAAGCCCCAAGGTCCCATATTTCAAGATCTAGGAGTTATTCTACAAGGTAAGGGAATCCTTCATTCTCTTCTTTAAGTCGACACTTCTTTTATGTTAGCTATTTGAAATTCCTTTCTCATATGTTGGGGTTTGATATTATTTATTCTTATTAATATATTTTTTATTTCAATATGATGATATACCCTTTTGTTATCATAATTTTATTTTATTAAATTTTAAGTGATGTCGTTAGACTCCCGAATTTTTCATAAAGAATCTCTAAACTTTTATTTTATTTTCAATTTCATCTCTTTTATTTTTCTCTCCTCACATCCTCTTTCCAAATGATCATGGTAACTATAGTAAAATCTATATACTGGATTTATATCATGTTAATGGAAGAACCATCATAAATATTTTTACTCCCTCCCTTTTATTTTATAAATGAAATTGACGTCCAAGAGATTCCGATTTATAACCTTCGTGGATGATGAAGTTTTGTTCTTCAATTTATTCTTCATTACGGGTCAGGAAACCATATTAATTGTTGAACCAGACTATAATATATTCGTTATAAACTAATTAATATTCATGAACCAGAATATGTACATATAATTAAGTTATATGACCAAAGTAGTTCATAATATTCCAAATACCGCCGAATAATCAAAGTGGTTGTCATCTAATGAGTCATCCTCATTACATGTAACCAAATGATATAAATGAATATTATCAATTATTTATGTTCATTAATAATATATAATTCCAATACTGGAGATTTATATCCATTCCACATGAACTTCATTACATAAAAACAAGTGAACCGAATATAAAAATAAAGGAAACTAACACTCTAGAACGACGAAATTCAATACAATAACTTATCAATAAAGAAATAAATGAACTAACCAGAATTATGGTAAACTAAATACATGTCTAATAGGTTCTTAAATAAGTTATTAACAATTATAATTTCATATTCCCAGAGCTTAAGTACAATAGAGGAACACATTTGGAGTTAAGGTAAGGGTTTTTTCCACCCGACAATCCATTTTCATTCGGGTTACTTTTATTGTCTAACTTTCTAGATGAAATTATTATGTACTCATCATAAATTATGTATGAGTATTATATATATGTATACCAACTAGAATCCTTCCATATTTTCTGTATAGTTACAAGTTTTAGAATAAGCTCTCAAAATTGTTTCAAAAAATACGAGGCCAATACAAGGGAATTTCTAAAATTCATATCTATTTTCAAGGGCAATCTATAATCTGTTTTTGGAAATCATTATACTTATAAAAACTCTAGTTTTATTATGAAAATACTATCTCACTTTACTTCTGGTTTTATACAAATATTTTTCCAAAAGAACTCTTCTTTTCAAAATAAAAGAGTACTTATCTCAAGAATTGCTTAATGATTTTATAAGAGTGTTTTCGTCTAATTCAAAACTCTTGTTGATTATGTGGTATTATTAGGTTTAATAATTTATGAAGTCATCTACCATATTTGATTTATTGGTTTATGACTAACTCTATTGTGGATGATCTATTCTAAAACTATTCACTATATTATTCTGAATGGTTAGTGTTTTATGTTTAATGATTGGGGAAAGATAGTTACATTTCATATGATAGTTTCAATATGAATGTATATGTAGTTTATGTTGATCTCCACTCATATGAGTAATGCATTGGAATTATTATGTGACGGATGGGGCCCATTATATCCCCTCGATGCATCGGTAGGTCTCACGAGACAAATAGACATGGAATTGGCCGAGGCCTTTCCCAATGTGATATGGATTTTGGCCCAGGCCTTAATCACTAGACGTCTTGGCCGAGGCCCTGACAAAATGTATCAGAATGTCCGGAATATAAACTTCCCTCATTATGAAGATATTAATTGAAAGTTCATGTGGTTATTCGACTAGTAGAATACCCATGATTATGTTTTATTATGGCATTATTTACTCATCTCATATTCCTACCACAATGTGTTTCAAGTTTATTATTAAAGGAATGTGTTTTCAATTATTCACTATGTCTAATGTTTATATTATCTTCTGCTGCATTGCTTACTCTTACTAAGTGTTTGATCTCACCCCTTTCTTATGTTTTGTGTTCTCAAGAAATGAAGAAGTAATTTATGAATGACTTTCAAGCATAATCTAGGAGACGTGACTACTCTAGTGGAATAAATTAGTGTTGTTTTTTCCTTTCCATATGTAATGTTGAACTTATGTATGTATCTTGTTTCCAATAATACTAAACTACTCGATCCTTTGGGATTCGTATTCCTTGTATGTATGCCAACGTTATCAAATAAGGCACTGACTCCGGGCAACTGGGGTTGGGTCCTCACAGTTGGTATTAGAGGAAGTTTAGTAGAATATTTGGAAACTAGATTTAGGAAACGTAGAATTAGAGAAGAGTCCCTAAGTTAGTCTTTGAGGATATACATATAATAACATCATGGTATTTTGGTAAGGAATAGATTATGTGGATCTTTTAAGAAATGCATCCCTGTCTGGATACGAGCAGGTAGAGGCGGCTCTGACACAAATGTATCTAGGGGTAAAACCCGAAAACACCAATTTGAGCTAGACTCAAACGAGAACTGGTGCATGACAACGGGCCTTGCTGCAATATTGGTTATGACACTCCTAGTGGATATGCTTAGAATAATTCACATTTTCTTTATAAGCCATTATGAAGGAGTTTAATGTAAATATTCCTCAAAGAAACCATTTTTGTAAATATGGGATTAGCCATGCGTAGGATCTCAATTCTTCTGAGTATTTTTTAAGTTAAGATTATACATTGTGATTCAAAACCTAATATAGTGTATGCCATTATCTAGATATGGCCCCTAGTGGATGGAATGGAAATCACATGAATTCACGTGTCCCCTATAGGGATTTTCCTCCGACGCAAGATAATGATGTTGGCTCTGGTGCTGTGATTGGTCCTGAGCATCTCATAACTATACTGGGACAACTTAATCAGGTTATGAATAATAGCCTTACCCGTATATAGCATCCGAATCCACCATGTGGAGGAGCCATGTTATATCGCTATATGCGGCAACAACCTCCATCATTCAACGGGACTACAAACCCGTTTTTAGCAGAGTAGTGGATATGTTCCTTGAGAAGATATTTCTCTCTTTAGGATGTAATGAAAGAGAGACAGTTGTCATGGAAATATATAGTCTATTGGGAGATGCAGATCATTGGTGGTCATTAATCCAAAACAAAAAGGAGGAGGAGGATATAGAAGAGATGGAATGGAGGGATTTTAGGGAAATCTTCCTAGAAAAATATTTTCCTCATGATCAGTGAGCAGAAATGGATAGAAAATTCTTGAATCTGAGGAAGAAGGAGGATGAAAATGTTTCCAAGTATGAATCCAACTTCACAAGGTTAGCAAGAAATGATGTGGACTATATAAAAAATCCAAGGATCAAAATTGATCGACTATTTAATGGCCTAAAGCCATTCCTCCAGTGGGAATTGGTCTCCCAAATTTTTTCATCATATGAGGATATAGTTTCGTGTGCCACCAATACATGAAAATAATTATCTAAGTCTGATGACTTTAAGGGAAAAAAAGAAAAGAAGAGGGCTGCTGAAAACCCTGGTAAAGGAAATAAGGAAACAGGGAAGAAGGGAAGAGTCGAATTTCCACCATGTGAGAATTGTGGAAGGGAACACCCTGGTGCATGCTTAAAAGGAAAAGGAGTATGTTAAAAATGTGGTTAGAAAGGCCATCGTGCTGGTGATTTTAAAGGGAAGAAGCAAGCCAGTGATGTTCAATGCTATAGTTTTTGAGATATGGGACAATATTCTAATGATTGTCCAAAACTTCAAGGAAATATGCAACAGAAGAGATCAAGGGATCAGGGAAAAGATTATGAAATCACAACTACAGAGTTTGAAGTTCCGAATGACATGGTGGCAGGTACTTTAATTGTTTCCTCAAGTTTAGCCAATGCTTTATTTGATTTTTGATCATCGCATTGTTTTATATCTTCCCACTTTGCTAAGAAAATTATATTTTTCCACTTTTATTTAACAAGGGAGTTGTCATTAAAAACTCCTAAGGGAAGTATCATTGCTATGATGTTCTGTCAATCATTTCCTATTAGGGATTATAAATGTTCTTTATCTGCTGATCTCATCATCATACCCATGATTGAATTTGATATAATCATAGGTATGGATTGGATTTAATACCATGATGTAATAATTTATTATAAGAAGAAGGAGGTTTCGATTTTTGATGAAGATGATAAAGAACAGCATATCTTTAGAGCAGAATTGTCACCACCTGATTCTTATCTAGATCCACCCCAATAGCTCAAATAAATTCAATTATTGGGGAGGAAGAGAATGAAATAACTATGGATGAGGAAAGTAATGTTCAAATAGAGTATGTACCTATTGTGAGAGAATATGTTGATGTGTTTCCAGAAGATTTACCTGGATATCCTCCAGAACAAGAAATTGAGTTTTCCATTGATTTAATTCATGGTTCAAGGCCCATATCGAAGAACCATTATAGAATGTCCACTGTGGAATTAGTGGAGCTAAAGAAACAGCTAGAGGATTTGAGTGAAAAAGGATTTATTCGACCTAGTGTTTCTCCATGGGGAGCCCCAATCCACTTTGTCAAGAAGAAAGATGGATCCATGAGGCTTTGCATTTATTACAGGGAAATCAATGCTATAACAATAAATAACAAGTATACCCTTCCTCGCATTGTTGATTTATTTGACCAACTGCACAGAGATCAATACTTTTCAAATATTGACCTTCGATCTGGATATCATCAGTTGAGTGTAAAGAAGGAAGATATTCTAAAAACAGCATTTCGAACAAGGTATGGGCATTACGAGTTTATAGTGATGCCTTTTGGATTGACTAATGAACCCTCTATCTCCATGGATTTAATGAATAGAGTTTTCAAGGAATATATCGATGATTTTGTAGTGGTATTTATTGGTGATATCTTGGTATACTCCAAAAGCTATAAAGATCATGAAAATCACTTGTGCATTATCCTGAAGACATTTAGAAGACATGAATTATATGGGAAGTTTAGCAAGTGTGAATTCTGGATTTAGGAGATTTCTTTTCTTGGCCATATTGTTTCTAAGGATGGAATCCTAGTTGATCCTGCAAAGAAAAAGACAATCCAAGATTGGCCCATGCCAAAAAACATAACTGAGGTACACAGTTTTATTGGCTTAGCAGGTTATTATCGGTGTTTCGTACAGAATTTTGCCTGACTGGCTAACCCACTAAAGAATCTCACATGTAAAGGGGTTAAATTTGTTTGAAAAAACGATTGTGAGGAATGTTTCGAACAACTAAAGAGAAGATTAGTCAATGCTACTATATTGACTATACCATTAGAGAATGAAGGGTTTGTTATTTATAGTGATGCTTCAAATAAAGGACTTGGTTGTGTCCTTATGCAAAATGATAGGGTTATTTATTATGCATAAAGACCACTAAAAATTCAGGAACAAAATTATCCTACTCATGATCTTGAGTTAGATGCTGTAATCATTGCTTTGAAGATATGGAGACGTTATCTCAATGGTGAAAAATGTGAGCTTTATACAGATCACAAGAGTTTGAAGTATATTTTCTCACAGAAAGAACTCAACATGAGGCAAAGGAGATGGCTTGAACTACTCAAGGATTATGATTTCACGATACAATACCACCCGGGGAAGGAAAATATGGTGGCAGATGCTTTCAGAAGAAAGGATCATGGAGTTTTGAACAAGATGATAGATGAAAGGGATCCTATTTTCATGGATCTAGTAAAGATGGATATGGGAATAACCATGGAAGGTGAAACATCAATGATTTTTCAAATGGTTTCCAAACCATCTTTACTAGAAAGGATAAAAAGTTCTCAGGCTGATGATGTTGAGTTTCAAAAGAAAATTAAAGCTGTCAATGATGGGATATTGAGTAACTTCATATATGAAGATGGAATTTTGAAATTTGGGAAGAGACTTTGTGTTCCCAATATACCTGATCTAAAAAGGGAATTGTTGGATGATTCTCATAGTTACAATTTCTCTATACACCCTGGTACCACTAAGATGTATAGAGATTTGAAGGAACATTTTTGGTGGGACAACATAAAGAGGGATATTGCTGATTTTGTGTCAAGATGTATGGTTTGTCAACAAGTGAAAGCTGGAAGGCGACAACCAGGAAGAGTATTGCAACCTCTTCCCATACCTGAGTGGAAATGGGATAATATCACGATGGACATTGTCATGGGACTACCAAATACTCATAGAAGGAACAATGCAATATGGGTCATCGTTGATCATCTTACCAAGTCAGCACATTTTATTGCTATAAGAGAAGAGCTACCACTTGAACATCTAGAAAGACTATATATTAATAAAGTTGTGAGACTTCATGGAGTACCCCTATCTATTGTTTCTGATCATGATCCACATTTTACATCAAGATTATGGAAAAGTCTTCAGAAGGCCCTAGATACTGATCTTCGTTTGAGCACTGCCTACCACCCACAAACTGATGGAAAATCAGAACAGACAATTCAAACATTGGAAGACATGTTGAGGTCTTGTTCACTTGATTTTCAAGGTATGTGGGATCAGTATTTACCTCTCGTAGAATTTTCCTACAATAATAGCTTTCATTCAAGTATACAAATGGAACCTTATGAAGCATTATATGGGAGGCGATGTCGTACACCAACTTTCTGGGATGATGTTGGTGAAAGAAAGATTGTGGGCCCAGAACTTGTTTAAGAAACAATGGAAAAGGTGAAGATTATCTAAAACTATATCAAAATAGCTCAAAGTAGGCAAAAGAGATATGCAGATAACCGAAGTAAGGATTTGTAGTTTCAAGAAGGTGATCATGTTTTCTTAAAGGCATATCCATGGAAGGGTATTATACGATTCGGTATGAAGGGAAAATTAAGTCCCAGGTACATCAGACCTTTTAAAATTTTGGACCGAATTGGAGCCGTAGCTTACCGTTTGGGAATGCGGCCAAGTCTCTCCAAGGTTCACAATGTGTTCAACATGTCAATGTTAAGAAAGTATATGCCAGACCCAACATATGTACTCACTTATGAAGAAGTGGAACTTGAACCCGATCTATCTTACTATGAAGAGCCTATCATGATTCTTGATACTAGAGAACAAGTATTGAGAAATCGGACGACTCGTCTGGTGAAGGTTCTATGGAGGAATCATAAGATGGAGAAAGCAACATGGGATCCTGAGGAGCTTATGATAAATACATACACAAATATTTTTAGGTAATATTATAGGAATTTCTAGGACAAAATTTTTGTAAGGAGGGGTGAATGTAACACCCCAAGGTTTTGAAAATAAATATAGAATGAAATTTTATAATATAGCCATTAAAACACAACTTTTCCTCTTCAATGCTTTGAATTTCGAAAAATGGTCATCTAGAGTTTTGTTCGGTAAGCCATTTGGAGTCTGATAGAACAAACTTAATTTTTTAGTGAATAGTAACATACCCTTATGAATAGTAATATGAATAGTAATATGACCCTAATGAATAGTAAATTTTATTATTATTTTATAACAACATCTTGGTTAAGTTTTAATTGTGATAAAGAAGTAGTTGTAGAATTAGAACTATTAATTTTTGAATTAAGTATGCTTTTATTTAAAAATTAAATTAATAATATTTAGAGAATTATTTTTGAAAAATGGATTTCACTTTTGAATTCTACACGTCGAAAAATAGTATGGGTGACTTTTTGGGATTTTTCTAAAATACATGATTTTTTCATGAATAGTAAAAATACAGTTTTGAGTTTTTGGTAGTTTAATGACATCATAATGATGTAATAAATAACTATAAAAGTATGGTAGACTTGGGTATAGTAACTTATGACATGAGTTGTCCCAAGTGGCTTAAACCATTGGCAAATAAAATATGCAAGCACATGGTTTGGCAAAAACCACTAATGAGGTGTCCCTTTGAAATTATTAAAAAAATACCTCTCTTTTTCTATAAATATCCACTCATCCATTCGTTTTCTTTCATTAAAAATCCCACATAATCAAAGCTCTGGTGGTTTTACCTCAATAGGAGTCCTCCCAAGGTGTCCCTAAGCCCCAAGGTTCCATCCTTCAAGATCTTGGAGTTATTCTACAAGGTAAGGGAATCCTTTATTCTCTTCTTTAAGTTGAGAATTATTTTATGTTAGATATTTTAAATTCCTTTCCCATATGATAGGGTTTTATTTTAATTATTCTTATTACTATATTTTGGATTCAATATGATGAGATACCCTTTTTATCTCATCATTTGATTTTTTGAAATTTTAAGTGACGCTGTTAGGTTGCCGGATTTTTCATAAGGAATCTCTTAACTTTTCTTTTATTTTCAATTTCATCTCTTTTATTTTTATCTCATCACCTCCTATGTCCAAATTATCATGTTAACTCCAATAAAATCTATATACATGATTTATATCATGTGAATATAATAACCATCATTTATTTTCTTACTCCCTCCCTTTTATTTTATAAACGAAATCGACGTCTAAGAGGTTCCGATTTATAACATTCATGGACGACGAAGTTTCATTGTTCAATTTATTCTTCACTACTAGTCATGAAACCATATTAATGGTTGAACCAAACTATAATATATGTTTTATAACCTAATTAATATTCATGAACCATAATATGTACATATAATTAAGTTATATGACCAAAGTAGTTCATAATATTCCAAATAACGCCGAATAATCAAAGTGGTTGTCATCTAATGATTCATCCTCATTCCATGTAACAAAATGATAGAAAGGACCATTATCAATTATTTATGTTAATTAATAATATATAATTCCAATCCTGGTGATTTATAACCATTCCACATGAACTTCATTACATAAAAACAAGTGAACCGAATATAAAAATAAAGGAAAAGAACACTCCATAACGGAGAAATTTAATACAATAACTTATCACGAAAGACATAAATAAACTAACCAAAATTATGGTAAACTAAATAAATGTCTAATAGGTTCTGAAATAAGTTATTAACAAGTATAATTTCATATTACAGAGCTTAATTAAAAGAGAGGAACACATTTGGAGTTAACGTAAGGGTTTTTTCACCCGAACTTCCATTTTCATTAGGGTTACTTTTACTGACTAACTTCCTTGATGAAATTATTATGTATTAGTATGTACTCTTCATAAATTCTGTATGAGTATTCTATATATGTAAACCAACCAGAATACTTCCTTATTTTCTGGATAGTTACAAGTTTTAAAAGAATCTCTCAAAACAGTTTCCAAAAATACGAGCCCGATACAAGGGAATTTCTCAAATTCATATATATTTTCAAGGGAAATCTATAATATGTTTTTGGAAACCATTATTCTTCTAAAAACACTAGTTTTATTATAAAAATAATATCTTACTTCACTTCTAGTTTTATACAAATATTTTTCCAAAAGAACTCTTCTTTTAAAAACAAAAGAGTATTTATCTCAAGAATTACTTAATGATTTTATAAGAGTGTTTTCGTCTAATTAAACACTCTTATTGATTCCATGGTATTATTGGGTTTAATCATTTATGAAGTCATCTAGAATATTTTATTTAATGGTTTATGACTAACTCTATTGTGGATGATCTATCCTAAAACCATTCACCATGTTATTCCGAATGGTTAGTGTTTTATGTTTATTGAATGGGGAAAGATAGTTACATTTCATATGATAGTTTCAATATGAATGTATATGTTGTTTATGTTGATCCACGCTCATATGAGGAATTAATTAGACTTATTATGTGATGTGTGGGGCCTGCTATATCCCCTCGATGCATTGGTAGGTCTCATGAGACAAATAGACGTGGAATTGGTCAAGGCCTTTCCCAATGTGATATGGATTTTGGTCGAGGTGTTAATCACTAGATGTCTTGGCTAAGGCCATGACAAAATGTATCAGAATGTCCAACATATGTACTTACCTCATTATGAATGTAGTAATTGAATGTTCATGTGGTTATTCGACTAGTATAATACCCATGATTATGTTTTATTATGGTATTATTTACTCAGCTCATTTTCCTTCCATAACGTGTTTCAAGTTTATTATTAAAGGAATGTGTTTTCAATTATACACCTTGTATAATGTGTATATTATCTTCTGCTGTATTTCTTACTCTTACTGAGCATTTGAGCTCACCCCTTTCTTACGTTTCTTTTTCTCAAGACATGAAGAAGTAATTTATGAATGACTTTCAAGCATAATCTAGGAGACGTGATGACTCTAGTAGAATAAATTACTGTTGTTTTTCCATTCCATATGTAATGTTGAACTTATGTATGTATCTTGTTTCCAATAATACTAAGCTACTCAGTCCTTTGGGATTCGTATTCCTTGTCTGTATGACAACGTAATCAAATAAGGCACCGACTTCGGGCAACTAGGGTCGGGTCCTTACAGTTGGTATCAGAAGAAGTTTAGTAGAATACTTGGAAACTAGATTTAGAAAATGTAGAATTAGGGAAGATTACCTAAGTTAGTCTTTGAGGATATACATACAATAACATCCTGGTATTTTGGTAAGGAGTAGATTATGTGGATCTTTCAAGAAATACAACCCAGTCTGGATACGAGCAGGTAGAGGCGGCTCTAGCACAAATGTATCTAGGGGTAAAACCTGAAAACACCGATTTGAGCTAGACTCGAACGGGAACTAGTGCATGAAAATGGGCCTTACTGCACTCTTGGTTACGACACTACCAAAGGATATGCTTAGGATAATTCACATTTTCTTTACAAGCCATTATGAAAGAGTTTAATGTAAATATTCCTCAAAGAAACCATTTTTTTTGAATATGGGATTATCCATTCATAAGATCTCAATTTTTCTGAGTATTTTTTAAGTTAATATTATACATTGTGATTCATAACCTAATATAGTGTATTCCATTATCTAGATATGAAACCTAGTGGATGGAATGGAAATCGCATGAATGCACGTGTCCCCTGTAGGGATTTTCCTCTGACGCAAGATAATGATGTTGGCTCTAGTGCTGTGACTAGTGCTGAGAAACTCATAACTATACCAGGACAACTTACTCAGGTTATGAATAATAACCTTACCCGTATAGAGCATCTGGATCCACCACATGGAGGAGCCATGTTAGATCACTTTATGCGGAAACAACCTCCATCATTCAACGGGACTATAAACCTGTTTGTAGCAGAGCGGTGGATATGTTCCCTTGAGAAGATATTTATCACTTTGGGATGTAATGAAAGAGAGAAGGTTGTCATGGAAGTATATCGTCTATCGGGAGATACAAATCAGTGGTGGTTATTAATCAAAAACACAAAGGAGGAGGAAGAGATAGAAGAGATGGAATGGAGGGATTTTAGGGAAATATTCCAAGAAAAATATTTTCCTCATGAGCAGCGAGTAGATATGGAGAGACAATTATTGAATCTGAGGCAGAAGGAGGATGAAAATTTTTCCAAGTATGAATCCAACTTCACAAGGTTAGCAAGACATGCTGTGGACTATATACAAAATCCAATGAGAAAAATTGATCAATTCTTTGATGGCCTAAAGCCATTCCTCCGGCGGGCACTGGTCTCCCAATGCTTTTCATCATATGAGGATATAGTTTCGTGTGCCATCAAGACAGAAAAATAATTATCTAAGTATTATGACTTTAATTGAAAGCAGGAAAAGAAGAGGGCTTCTGAAAACCCTGGGAAAGGAAATAAGGAAACATGGAAAAAGGGAAGAGTTGAATTTCCACCATGTGACAAGTGTGGAAGGAAACATCCTGGTGCATGCTTAAAAGGAAAAGGAATATGTTACAAATGTGTTCAGAAAGGCCATCTTTCTGGTGATTTCAAAGGGAAGAAGGAAGCCAGTGATGTTCAATGCTATGGTTGTTGAGAGATGGGAAACTGTACTAATAATTGTCCAAAACGTGAAGGAAATATGCAACAAAAGAGAGAAAGTGATCAGGGACAAGCTTATGAAATCACAACTGCAGAGGTTGAAGTTCCTTATGACGTGGTGGCAGGTACTTTAATTGTTTACTCAAGTTTAGCCAATGCTTTATTTGATTCTAGATCATCGCATTGTTTCATATCTTCCCAGTTTTCTAAGAAAATTAGATATTTCTAATTTGATTTAACAAGGGAGTTGTCAGTCAAAACTCTTATGGGAAGTATCATTGCTACAAAGTTCTGTAAATCAGTTCCCATTAGGGATTATAAATGTTCTTTATCTGCTTATCTCATCGTCATACCCATGATTGAATTTGATATAATCCTCAGTATGGATTTCATTTCAGACCATGATGCAAAAATTTATTGTAAGAAGAAGTAGGTTACGATTTTTGATGACGATGATAAAGAACACCTTATCTTTAGAGAAGAATCATCACCACCTGATTCTTATCTAGATCCACCCCCAATAGCTCAACTAAATTCAATTATTGGGGAGGAAGAGAATGAAATAACTATTTCTGAGGATAGGAATGTTCAAATAGAGGATGTACCTATTGTGAGAGAATATGTTAATGTGTTTCCAGAAGATTTACCTGGACATCCTCCAAAATGATAAATTGAGTTTTCCAATGACTTAATTGTTGGTTCAAGGACCATATCGAAGACCCCTTATAAAATGGCCACTGTGGAATTAGTGGATCTAAAGAAACAGAAAGAGGATTTGAGTGAAAAATGATTTATTTAACCTAGTGTTTCTCCATGGGGAGCCCCAGTCCTCTTTGTCAAGAAGAAAGATGGATCAATAAGGCTTTGCATTGATTATAGGGAAATCAATGATATAACAATAATGAACAAGTATCCCCTACCATGAATTGATGATTTATTTGACCAACTACATGGATCTCAATACTTTTCAAAGAATGGACTTCGATCTGGATATCATCAATTGAGTGTGAAGAAGGAAGATATTCCAAAAACAACATTTCAAAATAGGTACGGAATTAAGAGTTTACAATTATGCCTTTTGGATTGACTAATGAACCCTCTATATTCATGGATCTAATGAATAGTGTTTTCAAGGAATATCTTGATGATTTTGTAGTGGTATTTATTGATGATATCTTGGTATACTCCAAAATCTACGAAGATCATTAAAATCACTTGTGCATTATCCAGAAGACTCTTAGAATACATGAATTATATGGGAATTTTATCAAGTGTGAATTCTGGCTTCAGGATATTTCTTTTCTTGTCCATATTTTTTCTAAGGATGTAATCCTAGTTGATCCTACAAAGACAAAGGCAATCCAAGATTGTCCCACACCAACAAACATAACTGAGGTACGTAGTTTTATTGGATTAGCATATTATTATCGTCGTTTCATAAAGAATTTTTTCCCAACTGGATAACCCACTAATGAAGCTCACACTTAAAGGGGTTAAATTTGTTAGGACAAAAGATTGTGGGTAATGTTTCGAAGAACTGAATAGAAGATTAGTCAATGCTCCTATATTGACTATAGCATCGGGGAATGAAGGGTTTATTATTTATAGTGATGCTTCAAAGAAAGGAATTGGTTGTGTACTTATACAAAATGATATAGTTATTTCTTATGCATCACGACCGCTAAAAATTCACAAGCAAAATTATCGTACTCATGATCTTTAGTTAGCTGCTATAATCTTTTATTTGAAGATATAGAGACATTATCTCTATGGTAAAAAATGTGTGATTTATACTGATCACAAGAGTTTGATGTATATTTTCTCGCAGAAAGAACTCAACACGAGGAAAAGGAGATGGCTTGAACTACTCAAGGATTATGATTGCACGATACACTACCACTCGGGGAAGGCAAATAAGGTGGAATATGCTTTTACCAGAAAGGATCATGGAGTTTTGAACAAGATGATAGTTGAAAGGGATACTATTTTCATGGACCATGAAAGATGGATATGGCAATAACCATGGAATGTGAAACATCAACGATTTTTCAAATGGTTTCCAAAACATATTTACTAGAAAGGATAAAAAGTACTCAGGGTGATGATGTGGAGTTTCAAAAGAAGATTAAAGCTGTCAATGATGGAAGATTGAGTGACTTTATATATGAAGATGGAATTTTGAAATTTGGGAAAAGACTGTGTTCTCGATATTCCTATTCTAAAAAGGGAATTTTTGGATGATGCTCATAGTTTTAATTTCTCTATACAACCTGGTATCACTAAGATGTATAGATATTTGAAGGAACATTTTTGGTGCTACAACATGAAGAGGGAGATTTCTGATTTTGTGTCAAGATGTATGGATTGTCAACAAGTGAAGGCTGGAAGGAAACGTCCAAGAAGAGTATTGTAACCTCTTCCCATACCTGAGTGGAAATGGGATAATATCACGATGGACTTTGTTATGGGACTACTAAAGACTCCTAGAAGGAACAATGCAATATGGGTCATTGTTGATCGTCTTACCAAGTCAACACATTTTCTTGATATAAGAGAAGAGATACAACTTGAACGTCTAACAAGACTATATATTAATGAAGTTGTGAGACTTCATGGAGTACCCCTATCGATTGTTTCTGATCATGATCCACATTTTACATCATAATTCTGGAAAATTATTCAGAAGGACCTAGATACGGATCTTCATTTGAGCACTACCTACCACCCACAAACTGACGGACAATCAGAACGGACAATTAAAACATTAGAAGACATGATGAGGTCTTGTTCACTTGATTTTCAAGGCATGTGAGATCAATATTTACCTCTTGTATAATTTTCATAAAACAATACCTTTCATTCAAGTATACAGATGGCACCCTATAAAGCATTATATGGGAGGCGATGTCGTAAACCAACTTGCTGGGATGATGTTGGTGAAAGAAAGATCTTGGGCCCAAAAATTGTTGAAGAAACAATGGAAAAGGTGAATATTATCCAGAACCATATCAAAATAGCCCAATGTAGGCAAAAGAGCTATGTAGATAACCGTAGGAAGGATTTAGAGTTTCAAGAAGGTGATCACGTTTTCTTAAAGGTATCTCCATGGAAGGGTATTATACGATTCGGTAAGAAGGGAAAATTAAGTCCCATGTACATCGGACCTTTTGAAATTCTGGACCGAATTGGAGCTTTATCTTACCGTTTGGCAATGCCGCCAAGTCTCTCCAAGGTTCACAATGTGTTCCACGTGTCAATGTTAAGAAAGTACATGCCATACCCAAAACATGTACTCACTTATGAAGAAGTGGAACTTGAGCCCGATCTATCTTATTGTGAAGAGCCTATCAAGATTCTTGATACTATAGAATAAGTAATGAGAAATCGGATGACTCATCTGGTGAAGTAACTATGGAGGAATCATAAGATGGAGGAAGCAACATGGGAGCATGATGAGCTTATGTTAAAGACATAGCCGAATCTTTTTAGGTAATATTCTGGGAATTTCGAGGACGAAATTTTTGTAAAGATGGGAGAATGTAACACCCCAAGGTTTTGAAAATAAATATAGAATGAAATTTTATAATATATCCATTAAAACACAAGTTTGCCTCTTCAATGCTTTGAATTTTGAAAAATGGTCATCTAGAGTTGTGTTCAGTAAGTCATTTGGAGTCCGATAGAACAAACTTGATTTTTTAGTGAATAGTAACATACACTTATGAATAGTAATATGAATAGTAATATGACTCTAATGAATAGTAAATTTTATTATTATTTTATAATAACATCTTGGTTAAGTTTTCATTGTGATAAAGAAGTAGTTGTAGAAATAGAACTGCTAATTTTAGAATTAAATAGGATTTTATTTAAAAATTAAATTAATAATATTTAAATAATTATTTTTGAAAAATGGATTTCACTTTTGAATTCTACACGTCGAAAAATACTACGGGTGAATTTTTGGGATTTTTCTAAAATACATGAATTTTTCATGAATAGTAAAAATATAGTTTTAAGTTTTCGGTAGTTTAATGACATCATAATGATGTAATAAATAAATATAAATGTATGGTCGACCTGGGTATAGTAACTTATGACATGAGGTGTCCCAAGTGGCTTAAACCATTGGCAAATACCTTGGGAAAGCCCATGGTTTGGCAAAAACCACTAATGAGGTTTCCCTTTGAAATTATTTAAAAATTACCTCTCTTTTTCTATAAATACCCACTCATACATTCGTTTTATTTCATTCCTAATCCCTCATCCTCTAATATCTAGTGGTTTTACCTATCTAGGTGTCCTCCCAAGGTGTCCCTAAGCCCCAAGGTCCCATAATTTAAGATCTAGGAGTTATTCTACAAGGTAAGGGAATCCTTCATTCTCTTCTTTAAGTAGACACTTATTTTATGTTAGCTATTTGAAATTCCTTTCTCATATGTTGGGGTTTGATTTTATTTATTATTATTACTATATTTTTTATTTCAATATGATTAGATACCCTTTTTTTCTCATCATTTGATTTTATGAAATTTTAAGTGACACCGTTAGGCTGCCGAATTTTTCATAAGGAATCTCTTAACTTTTCTTTTATTTTCAATTTCATCTCTTTTATTTTTATATCCTCACATACTCTGTCCTAATGATCATGGTAACTCCAGTAACATCTATATACTAGATTTATATCATGTGAATGTAGGAACTATCATAAATATTCTTACTCCCTCCCTTTTATTTTATAAACGAAATCGATGTCCAAGAGGTTCCGATTTATAACCTTCGTGGACGACGAAGTTTGGTTCTTAAATTTCGTCTTCATTACTAGTCATGAAACCATATTAATGGTTGAACCAGAATATAATATATGTTTTATAACCTAATTAATATTCAGGAACCAGAATATGTACATATAATTAAGTTATATGACCAAAGTAGTTCATAATATTCCAAATACCGCCGAATAATCAAAGTGGTTGTCATCTAAATATTAATACTCATTCCATGTAACCAAATGATAGAAATGACCATTATAAATTCTTTATGTTCATTAATAATATATAATTCCAATCCAGGAGATTTATATCCATTCCACATGAACTTCATTACATAAAAACAAGTGAACCAGATATAAAAATAAAGGAAACGAACACTCCAGAACGAAGAAATTCAATACAATAACTTATCAATAAAGACATAAATGAACTAACCATAAATATGGTAAACTAAATAAATTTCTAATAGGTTATGAAATAAGTTATTAACAAGTATAATTTCATATTCCAGGAGATTAAGTACAATAGAGGAACACATTTGGAGTTAAGGTAAGTGTTTTTCCACCCGAACATCCATTTTCATTCGGGTTACTTTTATTGTCTAACTTCCACGATGAAATTATTATGTATTGTTATGTACTCCTCATAAATTATGTATGAGTATTCTATATATGTAAACCAACCAGAATCCTTCCCTATTTTCTGGATAGTAACAAGTTTTAAGAGAAGATCTCAAAACTGTTTCCAAAAATACGAGCCCGATACAAGGGAATTTCTCAAATTCATATCTATTTTCAAGGGAAATATATAATCTATTTTTGGAAACCATTATTCTTCTAAAAAAATAGTTTTATTATGAAAATAATATCTTACTTCATTTCTAGTTTTATACAATGATTTTTCCAAAATAACTCTTCTTTTCAAAATAAAAGAGTATTTATCTCAAGAATTGCTTAATGATTTTATAAGAGTGTTTTCGTCTAATTCAACACTCTTGTTGATTCCATGGTATTATTGGGTTTAATCATTTATGAAGTCATCTACCATATTTGATTTAATGGTTTATGACTAACTCTATTTTGGATGATCTATCCTAAAACCATTCACCATATTATTCCGAATGTTTGGTGTTTTATGTTTAATGATTGGGGAAAGACAGTTACATTTCATATGATAGTTTCTATATGAATGTATAAGTTGTTTATGTTGATCCCCACTAATATGAGGAATTAATTGGACTTATTATGTGATTTTTGGGGCCCGCTATATCCTCTCGATGCATCGGTAGGTCTCATGATACAAATAGACATGGAATTAGACGAGGCTTTTCCCAATGTGATATGGATTTTGGCCGAGGCCTTAATCACTAGACGTCTTGGCCGATGCTGTGAAAAAAGGTATCAAAATTTCCGACAGATGCACTTAACTCATTATGAAGCTAGTAATTTAATGTTCATGTGGTTATTCGACTAGTAGAATACCCATTATTATGTTTTATTATGACATTATTTACTCAGCTCATATTCCTGCCATAACGTGTTTCAAGTTTATTATTAAAGGCATGTGTTTTCAATTATTCACCATGTCTAATGTTTATATTATCATCCACTATATTTCTTACTCTCACTGAGCATTTGAGCTCACCCCTTTCTTATGTTTCTTTTTCTCAGAACATGAAGAATTAATTTATGAATGACTTTCAAGCATAATCTAGGAGACATGATGACTCTAGTGGAATAAATTAGTGCTGTTTTTCCTTTCCATATGTAATGTTGAACTTATGTATGTATCTTTTTTTCAATAATAATAAACTACTTGGTCCTTTGGGATTCGTATTCCTTGTATGTATGCCAATGTAATCATATAAGGCACCAACTACAGGCAACTGGGGCGGGTCTTTACAGTTGATATCAGAGGAATTTTATTAGAATACTTGGAAACTAGATTTAGAAAAAGTAGAATTAGGGAAGAGTCCCTAAGTTATTCTTTGAGGATATACATACAATAACATCCTGGTATTTTGGTAAGGAATAGATTTTATGGATATTTCAAGAAATATATCCCTGTCTGGATAAGAGCAGGTAGAGGCAGCTCTGGAACATATGTATCTAGGGGTAAAACACGAAAAAATTGATTTGAGCTCGACTCAAACGGGAACTGGTGCATGAAAACATCCCTTGCTGCACTCTTGGTTACAACACTCCTAGGGGATATGCTTAAGATAATTCACATTCTCTTTACAAGCCATTATAAAGGAGTTTAATGTAAAAATTCCTCAAATAAACCATTTTTGTGAATATAGGATTAGCCATGCGTAGGATCTCAATTTTTATGAGTATTTTTTAAGTTAAGATTATACATTTTGATTCATAACATAATATAGTGTATGCCATTATCTAGATATGGAACCTAGTGTATGGAATAGAAATCGCATGAATGCACGTGTCCCATGTAGGGATTTTCCTCTAACGCAAGATAATGATGTTGGCTATGGTGCTGTGACTGGTGTTGAGCAACTCATTACTATACTGGGAAAACATACTTATATTATGAATAATAACCTTACCTGTATGGAGCATTCAGATCCACCACGTGGAGGAGCCTTGTTTGAACGCTTTATGTGGCAACAACCTCCATCCTACAACAGGACTACAAACCCGTTTGTAGCAGAGCAATGGATATGTTCCCTTGAGAAGATATTTCTCGACTTGGGATGTAATGAAAGAGAGAAGGTTGTCATGGAAGTATATCGTCTATCAGGAGATGTATATCAGTGGTGGTCATTAATCCAAAACAAAAAGGAGGAGGAAGAGATAGAAGAGATGGAATGGAGGGATTTCAGGGAAATATTCCTAGAAAAATATTTTCCTCATGAGCAGTGAGCAGATATGGAGAGAAAATTCTTGAATCTGAGGCAGAAGGAGGATAAAAATGTTTCCATGTATGAAGCCAACTTCACATGGTTAGAAAGACATGCTGTGGACTATATACGAAATCCAGGTAGCAAAATTGATCGATTCTTTGATGGTCTAAATCCATTCCTTCGGTAGGAACTGGTGTCCCAATGTTTTTCATCATATGAGAATATAGTTTCATGTGCCATCAAGACAGAAAAAGACTTCTCTAAGTCTTATGACTTTAAAGGAAAAAAAGAAAAGAAGAGGGCTGCTAAAAACCTTAGGAAAGAAAATAAGGAAATGGTGAAGAAGGGATGAGTCAAATTTACAGTATGTGACAATTGTGGAAAGAAACACCCTAGTGCATGATTAAAAGGAAAAGGAGTATGTTACAAATGTGGTCAGAAATGCCATCTTGCTGGTGATTTCAATGGGAAGAAGGAATCCAGTGATGTTCAATGCTATAGTTGTCGAGAGATGGGACACTATGCTAATAATTGTCCTAAATGTCAAGGAAATATGCAACAGAAGAGAGAAAGGGATCAAGGACATGCTTATGCAATCACAACTGAAGAGGTTGAAGTTCCTAATGACGTGGTGCCAGGTACTTTAATTGTTTCCTCAAGTATAGTCAATGCTATTTTTGATTCTGGATCATCGCATTGTTTCATATCTTCCCAGTTTTCTAAGAAAATTAGATATTTCCAATTTGATTTAACATGGGAGTTGTCAGTAAAAACTCATAAGAGAAGTATCATTGCTATAAAGTTCTGTCAATCAGTTCCCACTAGGGCTTATAAATGTTCTTTATCTGTTGATCTCATCGTCATACCCATGATTGAATTTGATATAATCCTCAGTATGGATTGGATTTCGGACCATGATGCAAAAATTTATTGTAAGAAGAAGAGGTTTCAATTTTTGATGATGATGTTAAAGAACACCTTATCTTTAATGAAGAATCATCACCACCTGATTCTTATCTAGATCCACCCCCAATAGCTCAAATAAATTCAATTATTGGGGAGGAAGATAATGAAATAAATATAGGTGAGGAAAGGAATGTTCAAATAGAGTATATACCTATTGTGAGATAATATGTTGATGTGTTTCCTGAAGATTTACCTAGACATCCTCCAGAACGAGAAATTGAGTTTTTCATTGATTTAATTCTGGGTTCAAGGCCCATATCAGAGACCCCTTATAGAATGGCCATTGTGAAATTAGTGGATCTAAAGAAAGAACTAGAGGATTTGAGTGAAAAAGGATTTATTCGACCTAGTGTTTCTCCATGGGGATCCCCAGTCCTCTTTGTCATGAAAAAAGATGGATCCATGAGGCTTTGCATTGATTACATGGAAATCAATGCTATAACAATAAAGAACAAGTATCCCCTACCTTGCATTGATGATTTATTTGACCAACTGCATAAAGCTCAATACTTTTCAAAGATTGGCCTTCGACCTGGATATCATCAGTTGAGTGTGAAGAAGGAAGATATTCCAAAAACAGCATTTCGAACCAGGTATGGGCATTACAAGTTTACAGTGATGCCTTTTGGATTGACTAATACACCCTCTGTCTTCATGGATCTAATGAAAAAAGTTTTCAAGGAATATCTTGATGATTTTGTAGTGGTATTTATTGATGATATCTTGGTATACTCTAAAATCTACGAAGATCATGAAAATCACTTGCGCATTATCCTGAAGACTCTTCGGAGACATTAATTATATGGGAAGTTTACCAAGTGTGAATTCTGTCTTTAGGAGATTTCTTTTCTTGGCCATATTGTTTCTAAGGATGGAATCCTAGTTGATCCTGAAAAGACAAAGGCAATCCAAGATTGGCCCATACCAAAAAACATAACTGAGGTACACAGTTTTATTGTCTTAGCAGGTTATTATCGGCATTTCGTACATAATTTTTCCCAACTGGCTAACCCAATAATAAAGCTCACACGTAAAGGGGATAAATTTGTTTGGACAAAATATTGTGAGGAATGTTTCTAAGAACTGAATATAAGATTAGTCAATGCTCCTATATTGACTATACCATCAGGGAATGAAGGGTTTGTTATTTATAATGATGCTTCAAAGAAGACTTGGTTGTGTCCTTATGCAAAATGATAGGGTTATTTCTTATGCATCACGACTGCTAAAAATTCATGAGAAAAATTATCCTACTCATGATCTTGAGTTAGATATGGTAATATTTTCCTTGAAGATATGGAGACATTATCTCTATGGTGAAAAATGTGAGATTTATACTGATCACAAGAGTTTGAAGTATATTTTCTCACAGAAATAACTCAACATGAGGCAAAGGAGATGTCTTAAACTACTCAAGGATTATGATTGCACGATACACTACCACCCGAGGAAGGAAAATAAGGTGGTAGATGCTTTGAGTAGAAAGGATCATGGAGTTTTGAACAAGATGATAGTTGAAAGGGATCCTATTTTCATGGATCTAGTAAAGATGGATATGGGCATAACCATGGAAGGTGAAACATCAACGTTTTTTTCAAATGGTTGCCAAACCATCTTTACTAGAAAGGATAAAACGTTCTCATGCTGATGATGTGGAGTTTCAAAAGAAGATTAAAGCTGTCAATGATGGGAGATTGAGTGACTTCATATATGAAGATGGAATTTTGAAATTTGGGAAGAGAATTTGTGTTCTCGATATACCTGATCTAAAAAGGGAATTGTTGGATGATGATAATAGTTCCAATTTCTCTATACACCCTGGTAGAACTAAGATATATAGATATTTGAAGAAACATTTTTGGTGGGACAACATGAAGAGAGAGATTTCTGATTTTGTGTCAAGATGTATGGTTTGTAAACAAGTGAAAGCTGGAAGGCAACAACCTGGAGGAGTATTGAAACCTCTTCCCATGCCTGAGTGGAAATGAGATAATATTACAATGGACTTTATCATGGGACAACTAAAGACTCCTAGAAGGAACAATTCAATATTGGTCATCGTTTATCGTCTTACCAAGTAAGCACATTTTCTTTCTATAAGAGAATAGCTACCACTAGAACGTCTAGAAAGACTATATATTAATGAAGTTGTGAGACTTCATGGAGTAACACTATCAACTTTTTCTGATCGTGATCCATGTTTTACATAAAGATTATAGAAAAGTCGTTAGAAGGCCCGAGATACTGATCTTCATTTGAGCACTGCCTACCATCCACAAACTGAGGGACAATCAGAACGGACAATTCAAACATTGGAAGACATGTTGAGGTCTTGTTCACTTGATTTTCAAGGCATGTGAGATCAGTATTTAACTCTTGTAGAATTTTACTACAACAATAGCTTTCATTCAAGTATACAGATGGAAACCTATGAAGAATTATATGGGAGGCGATGTCGTACACCAACTTGCTGGGATGATGTTAGTGAAAGAAAGCTTGTGGGCCCAGAACTTGTTGAAGAAACAATGGAAAAGGTGAAGATTATCCAGAACCATATCAAAAGAGCTCAAAGTAGGAAAAAGAGCTGTGTAGATAACCTAAGGAAGGATTTGGAGTTTCAAGAAGGTGATCACATTTTCCTAAAGGTATCTCCATGGAAGGGTATTATACTATTCGGAAAGAAAGAAAAATTAAGTCCCAGGTACATCAGACCTTTTGAAATTATGGACTGAATTGGAGTTGTAGCTTACTGTTTGGCAATGCCGCCAAGTCTCTCCAAGGTTCACTACATGTTCCACATATCAATATTAAGAAAGTACATTCCCGACCCAATACATGTACTCACTTATGAAGAAGTGGAACTTGAGCCCGATCTATCTTACTGTGAAGAGACTATCAAGATTCTTGATACTAGAGAATAAGTATTGAGAAATCGGACGACTCCTCTGGTGAAGGTTCTATGGAGGAATCATAAGATGGAGTAAGCAACATGGGAGCCTGAGGAGCTTATGTTAAAGACATACCCAAATATTTTTAGGTAATATTCTAGGAATTTAGAGGACAAAATTTTTGTAAGGAGGTGAGAATGTAACGGCCCAAGGTTTTTAAAATAAATATAGAATGAAATTTTATAATACAACCATTAAAAGACAACTTTGCCTCTTCAATTATTTGAATTTCAAAAAATGGTCATCTAGAGTTTTGTTCAGTAAGTCATTTGGAGTCCGATAGAACAAACTTGATTTTTAGTGAATAGTAACATACCCTTATGAATAGTAATATGAATATTAATATGACCCTAACGAATAGTAAATTTTATTATTATTTTATAATAACATATTGGTTAAGTTTTCATTATGATAAAGAAGTAGTTGTAGAATTAGAAATGTTAATTTTTGAATTAAGTATGATTTTATTTAAAAATTAAATTAATAATATTTAGATAATTATTTTTGAAAAATGGATTTCAATTATTAATTCTACATGTTGAATAATAGTACGGGTGAATTTTTGGGATTTTTCTAAAATACATGAATTTTTCATGAATAGTAAAAATACAGTTTTGAGTTTTCGGTAGTTTAATGACATCATAATGATGTAATAAATAAATATAAAAGTATGGTCGACTTGGGTATAGTAACTTATGACATGAGGTGTCCCAAGTGGCTTAAACCATTGCCAAATACCATGGCCAAGCCCATGGTTAGGCAAAATCCACTAATGAGGTGTCCATTTGAAATTATTATAAAATTACCTCTGTTTTTCTATAAATACCCACTCATAAATTCGTTTATTTCATTCAAAATACCTAATACTTGAATCTCTGGTGGTTTTACCTCTCTAGGAGTCCTCCCAAGGTGTCCCTAAGCCCCAAGGTCCCATCCTTCAAGGTCTAGGAGTTATACTACAAGGCAAGGGAATCCTTCATTCTCTTCATTAAGTCGACACTTCTTTTATGTTAGCTATTTGAAATTCCTTTCTAATATGTTGGGGTTTGATTTTATTTATTCTTGTTACTATCTTTTTTATTTCAATATGATGAGATACCCTTTTGTTCTCATCATTTGATTTTATGAAATTTTAAGTGACGTCGTTCGGCTGCCGAATTTTTCATAAGGAATCTCTTAACTTTTCTTTTATTTTCAAATTCATCTCTTTTATTTTTCTCTCCTAACCTCCTCTATTCAAATGATCATGTTAACTCCAGTAATATCTATATACTGGATTTATATCATGTGAATGTAAGAACCATCATAAATATTCTTACTCCCTCCCTTTTATTTTATAAACAAAATCGACGTCCAAGATGTTCTAATTTATAACCTTCGTGGACGACGAAGTTTTTTTCTTCAATTTATTCTTCATTACTGGTCATGAAACCATATTAATGGTTGAAACGGACTATAATATATGTTTTATAACCTAATTAATATTTAGGAACCAAAATATGTACATATAATTTAGTTATATGACCAAAGTAGTTCACAATATTCCAAATACTACCATATAATCAAAGTGGTTGTCATCTAATGATTCATCCTCATTCCATGTAACCAAATGATATAAATGACCATTATCAATTCTTTATGTTCATTAATAATATATAATTCCAATCCTAGATATTTATAACCATTCCACATGAACTTCATTACATAAAAACAAGTGAACGGAATATAAAAATAAAGGAAACAAACACTCCAGAACGACGAAATTCAATACAATAACTTATCAATAAAGACATAAATGAACTAACCAGAATTATGGTAAACTAAATACATGTCTAATAGGTTCTTAAATAATATATTAACAAGTATAATTTCATATTCCAGGAGATTAAGTACAAGAGAGGGACACATTTGGATTTAAGGTAAGGGTTTTTCCACCCGAACTTCCATTTTCATTCGGGTTACTTTTATTGTCTAACTTACTCGATGAAATTATTATGTATTGTTATGTACTCCTAATAAATTATGTATGAGTATTATATATATTTAAACCAACCAGAATACTTCAATATTTTCTGGATAGTTACATGTTTTAAAAGAAGCTTTCAAAACTGTTTCCAAAAATACGAGCCTGATACAAGGGAATTTCTGAAATTCATATCTATTTTCAAGGGAAATCTATAATCTATTTTTGGAAACCATTATTCTTATAAAACACTAGTCTTATTATGAAAATAATATCTTACTTCACATCTGGGTTTATACAAATATTTTTCCAAAAGAACTCTTCTTTTCAAAATAAAAGAGTGTTTATCTCAAGAATTGCTTAATGATTTTATAAGAGTGTTTTCGTATAATTCAACACCATTGTTCATTCCATGGTATTATTGGGTTTAATTATTTATGAAGTCATATACCATATTTGATTTAATTTTTTATGACTAAATCTATTGTGGATGATCTATCATAAAACCATTCACCATATTATTCTGAATGGTTAGTGTTTTATGTTTAATGATTGGGGAAAGATAGTTACATTTCATATGGTAGTTTCAATATGAATGTATATGTTGTTTATGTTGATCCCCAATAATATTAGGAATTCATTGGACTTATTATGTTATGGGTGGGGCCCGCTATAGCCCCTCGATGCATCGGTAGGTCTCATGAGACAAATAGACGTGGAATTGACCGAGGCCTTTCCCAATGTGATATGGATTTTGGTCGAGGCCTTAATCACTAGACGTCCTGGCCAAAGCCATGAAAAAATGCACCAGAATGTCTTACATATGCACTTACCTAATTATGAATCTATTAATTGAAATTTCATGTCGTAATTTAACTAGTAGAATACCCATGATTATGTTTTATTATGGCATTATTTACTCATCTCATATTCCTGCCATAATGTGTTTCAAGTTTATTATTAAAGGAATGTGTTTTCAATTATTCACTATGTATAATTTTTATATTATCTTCTGCTATATTGCTTACTCTTACTGAGCATTTGATCTCACCCCTTTCTTATGTTTCGTTTTCTCAGGACATGAAGAAATAATTTATGAATGACTTGCAAGCATAATCTAGGAGACGTGATGACTCTAGTGGAATAAATTAGTGTTGTTTTTCCTTTCCATATGTAATGTTGAACTTATGTATGTATCTTGTTTCCAATAATACTAAACTACTCGGTCCTTCGGGATTCTTATTCCTTATATGTATTCCAACATAATCAAATAAGGCACCGACTCTGGGAAACTGGGGTCGGGTCCTTACATACCGGCCTTTGTTTTGGAATTTTTAGAGAAAGGGAAATACTTACCATGATTTTAATAAAACTTTTTTAATACTTATCATTTCATCTTTTATTTCAAATAAGAATAATGGATCTTTTTTATATATACTTAAAATAGAAAGCCTAGGTGGGACCCTATTGATCCTATTAGCTCAAACCCGACACACCCCTTTGACAGTGCATAGACTTGGTTATGAATTTCAATGTAGGAAAATTCAAGGCACTTTAGTGAGGTGGTGATGTTTTCTATTAGTTGATTTTAGTATATGGTGGTGAGATGGTGGGACTCTTCTAATGCTATCACATAGAGTGGTTTTCTTCTTTCCTATTTTTGGTATTCCTTTGTGGTTTGACCTTTACTTAGAGATTGTTTTTACTCTTGAGTTGCTTGGTTTCTGCTATTTTATTTCAGTTATAGAGTATATTTATCTTTTTGGTTGTTGTTCCTATAGTTTATATGTACCGTGTTGTCTCTTCATATTAGGAGAAATTGATTCCTCTGGTTATTGTTTAATGCCCGATTGCTAGTCACTAGCCCATGAGGATTCGGAATTCCCTTCGAGTATGTGACTGTCCATGTTGGGTACTGGTTTGAGAGTGTATTCAGGTTGGTTCATAATATTTACCCTATTTCTATCTGAGGCACATAATATATTTCATGTTTTTTGTTAATAAAATATGTTCTAGATACATATCATGTTTTTCTCCCTAAAGTGGTTCAGTTTGAAGAAAAGATTTCTTATGAGGAATATCTAGTAAATATTCTTAACTATGGTGATAAATTATTATAGAATAAAGTGATTTATTGGGATAAGATTTTTTTGGAAAAACCATATGATTAAAGAAACAACATGGGTATCAGAAAAAACTATGAAGTAAAAATATCCCCACTTTTTTATGTATTGAATAAAATTGTGAGGTTTAAATTTTTAAAAGGGGGAATAATTTAAAAAATAATGGAATTCTAATATTAATCATTCTCATTTCTTATTTATATTCATTAATTAGATTTTATAGAGTTATATTGAATATAATAATTTTAGGTAATTTTTTACTCAAAAAGAAAAAATATTTATTTCTAACTAAATAGTGTTTTCATGATTTATATGGATTTATTTAAAATATACATTTCCAAATTATAAAAGTGAAATTATATTTTTTTCATCTTGTTAAAATTATCTTTGGATGATTTGTTTTTGTAATTTTCTAAATTTTTTGATTTTTCAGCAAGTAGTGAAAAATATTGATTTCTATTGAAAACTATATTTTCTTTTCAAGTGTTTACAAAGAAAAATTATATTTTGGATTAGTTTTAAAATGAAATTAGTAATTTTATATTTAACATAATCCAATAAATGTTTTTGTAATAAATTTTATGGTTCAATTTGGTGTAAAAATATTTTTATACTTAAAAATGAATTTTTATGAAGAACCTTTTTATCACATTTTATTGGTTCAATTTCAAATTAAATTATTCACTTATATGTATTGAATTTTATTAAATTTATTCCATATTATTAATCATCATAATTAATATTGGGTAATGAGTTTAACTTATTTTTGTTTCAAAGTTAATAATTAAAATAGTAAAAATTTGTTGTCACAGTTAAGATTGAAACAGATTTATAGCTTGTTTAAACTAAAGTGGTAGGGGTTAACATTTCCTAATACATTTATAAATATTATATTATGGCCATATTTTAACACTGTCTCATAAAATTTTAAGAAATTTTATATTTTTGATATATATTTTTTGAGTATGACAGCAATAAATTTTAATCTTTTTAAAACTTCCAAGTATTTCCACTCTGCTACTTATAAAAAGAAACCCCCATCCTATCCTTTACATACGTAAAGAGTATTTTAGTATGAAAAATACATAATATAATCCATTACCAACATCCATACCCATGTACTATAGTATTTTGTTTATAAAACCAATCTAGGAAGGCTTCTGTGAACAACCTAAAGAGGTTGTCTGAAGAAGAGGTATAATACTTAATTGAGCATTTTAATTTTATTTCTTATTCTACCTCCTTAAAATATTTTTAAAAAATAATGAAATAATATCATCAGTATATTATATAAAATAATATGTTTTTATGAAAATGTAATAACTTATTTATATTTCCTCTTCCATCAAATGGGAAATGAAGCCATGGTTCGGGTGTATGATAGACTACCACCCCGTGAACCAATGTAATTAATTTTCAATCACCAACTCACATAGTTGGTTACATTGATGGATTTAATATATATATATATATATATATTATATTCAATAAATAATTCTATTTATAAAAATATTATATAACATCTATTTTTTACCGTTTTATAAATTAAAAAATGATAAATCCATTCATGCGCATATGTGGATTACCACCTCTATGAAGCGATGTGATTCATTCTCCATCACCGAGTCACATAGATAGTATATATAGATATATTTAAAGATAAAATTTGATATTTATTATACAATAATAATTTTGGAATGTTAAAATGAAACTTACATCCTTTTCCCTCATTATCTTTGAAAAATGAAAATGTTACTCATGTATATACACAACCTACCGTCTCAATGATTGTAACATAATTAGTTTTTTAGAACTATCTTTCATGGTGAGTTTTAAAATGTTAATTAATTTATAAATATGATTATTATTTTATGATTATTATTCTATATATAATGGAATAATGACCTGTTTGACCATAGTTAACCTATTATTGGTTTCCCCTATGATATTATCAGAATTTACCAAGTAGGTTATTACATCTGTAAGATTGATGTAAGATTGATATAAAAATGCATTCCAATGCTAACTAAATGATTTATATATGTTTCATATAGGGTTTTATTGAAATATTATTATTTCACAAGGTAATATAATGAACTTAAATTTAAAGGAATGTTTATATCGCTTCTTAAGTGAAAAATGTATAACTTTTTGAAAAATCTATCACGAGTTTCTAATGATTGAAAAGAAACCCTTATGAGTTTTATTTTAGCTTCAACATTTCTTAGAAATTTTTTTTATGAAAATATTTTGGTAGATAATTTGATTTCTTTCATAATAAAAGTTTTAATTTAAGATCAAATTTTATTTTAAAAATTCATATTTTTATGAGCATTCATAGAATAATGGGGTACTTTATTTATTTTTATATGTCCCTTAATAAGATTTTTTTATCATCCCATTTTTTAAATATGTTTTATAGGGTTTTAAGGATGATTAGGTATATATATGTGGTAAAGATATAAATTATGATTATATTTGATGAAAATAAAACTTTTTGTATCTTAAAAGTTTTCTATATTGGCGAAAATGGATACTGAGTGAAAGTGTCCACTTTGTGATGTCATATTTATTTATATAAGATTCATGGAAAAATTATTTAAAAATATAACCTTAAAAGATGTTTGGGAATACAATAAAATTAATTCATGTATAAATATTAAATTTATGGATTGTTTAAGTTCAGACTGTTATAATCTTAGTTTGGATTCTCCTATACAACAAAAAGACCAAAATAAAAGAAACCTAATTGATTAAAAACAAGAATAATTATAAAGTAAATTTAATCCTTAATTTAATTTTATCATAAATTAAATTTAAAATCCCTTCTATAAAATAGTTTTACATTTTTTTAACAAGTTCTTAGAATACAATCCATTAAAACTGACGAATAACCATTATTTGGCACTGCTCTGACTGCTTTTGATATACCCCAAAATCTTAAAGTGGTATCAAAGTGGTCATATTACAATATATAATTATTTATTTAATCAATTGTTAAACCTATTTTAATATTGATTTACATTTTTTCATTCTCTGATCCAAAAATTGAGATAACACATTTGTTCAAGTTCAAGTGACAAAGAACAGTCAAAGAACAAATGAAAAATTATTGGAGATCCCATATGGAGATGATAAAGATATTGGATAAATGACACATATACATGAAATATAATGGAAAACTACATGTCATGTACCCTTTGTAACGTCCCGGTTCCGGAATCCACCCAGAGGTGCCCCGTACCCGTTTGGTCACATGGCCTCAAGCGCATTTCCCCAAATGCCAGAGCCTGCCGACTAACAGCGAGGGCCTTGGGTGTGATAGTAGGGAAACTATGACCTCATTGGCAGAGTACACAGCGGAAGTAAACAAGGAAGACAAATAGCGGAAGCAGTAAATATCCAAAAACAATAAACAACGGAAGACTAAAACAATAAACAACTAGAGCACACATGTATATATGAAATGATGCACGATACATATGTCTAGGAAAGTATCCAAACAAGTCACAATTCTGAATACAATACTAAACCAAAGTACAAAGAAAAGTAAACAGATAAGAAACTCCTCAGCATTGCAAGCCTCGGCTTGGTCCCATACTCTTCTGCTCCAAAGCAATCAAGTACCAGAAGTCGAAGGGCACTTTCCCTTGTCTATAACTGCAACAACATAGTCTGTTTGGGCCCAAAAGCATGGTCCAAACAGGTTGTGAGTCTAACTCGCAGTAGGTAACCACCCGAAGATCTGTACCTAACAGTCAGTGAGCATATGACATGTGATAGTACAGTAAGTGGTAAACAATAACAGTAAATAGCAGGCAGTAAACAGTAAGCAGTAACAGGATGATATACAATGGTAATCAATCCACAGAACAACAAGCAGTAGTGAAGCAAACAACTAACCACAATAGGAACCCCTTTGATCTTATCCAAGAAAGTACCAACAACCCTTTGGGCAGTGCACTCAGCCTAAAACCTCTGGTTTGGTCATATGAAAATAATAAGACTCTCTGGGGAAGCTCGCTCGGTAAATTCCCCTTATAGTATAGGGTAGTCAGAGACTCTCTGAGGAAGATCACGTGGTCGAACCCTCTTATAGCTCCAAGGTCTAGAAACTCTCTGAGGAAGTTCACTCGGTCAATTCCTCTTATAGTCTCAGGTCTATCACATACTCTCTAAGGAAGCTCACTCAGTCAATTCCTTATCATGCCTGGAAAGGTTTTAAAGGAATTCAAACAAAGTAAAGACTCTCTGAGGAAGCTCACTCAGTCTACCCTCCTGTAGTCTATAATATCCAAGACTCTTTGGGAAGCTCACTCGGTCTATACCCTATAATCTATAATGTCTAAGACTCTCTGGGAAGCTCACTCGGTCTATCCCCGTGTAGCCTATAATATACAAGACACTCTGGGAAGCTCACTTGATCTATCCCTTATAGTATATAGCACCAGGTTCTCATGGTCCCATTACAGTCAGTGCATAATAATTCTATAAGGCCAAAGTACACCTATAGATCTACTTGGTTAACCAGTCTAGAGCATAAAAAGCATGTTCAGAATATCATTCCATCCTACAGTCACAAGTCATGGAAAACAAGTATAACGACCAAATGATAACAAGACCCAAAGGTTATAACAAGAACAAGGCATGGGAAAAACATCCAAGCATAGAAATTATCCACAAACATGATCAAATTACCTCTACACAAGCATACAAGCAAGGTAGGAAAGCAATAGAGTCAAAAAGGTAATCACATAATACCCCGTTCACGGGTATTGGTGGAATTTGCACATTAAACTAAAAGACTTCGAATGGTAAGGAACAAAAAACCTACCTGGATGCTAGGAGATCAAAATACTAGAACCACAAGGCTTGATTCTCCTTATAATGGCGTAGATCTATAAAAATGCACAAAACGTTCAACCCATGATAACTTGAGAAAGAGGAGAAATTGGAAAACAAATCTTTAGGATAAGGAAGAGCTTACCGCTGTAGTCCCAACGCAATTGATAGTGGTCAGTTCAGAGAACATATGGAGGAACGGAGGTTCGGAGAATTTCCATGGCCGTACGGGTTCTCTCGGATGAAGACGACCTAGAAGAAGTGAGTTCTGTCCGTCAGGCACGACCCCGGTCTGTTTAATGAAAAAAAGAAACCACACTGCGTGTACTTCTAGGGTACATGGCGTGTACTTTTCATTTCTGTACTCCACTTTAAGAGGACTCCACATCACCCCTACAGACCGTGTGTGTAGCCCAGACATGGCCAACACACGGCCTGACACTACATCAAAGTACACGGTGTGTACTTCGAAATTTTTCAGATTTTCCTCTTTTTCTCAAAAACGACCAGAAAAAGAAAAACATACCTAAAACGAAGATCCGGGATCTTACAAACATCCCCCCTTAAAAAAATTTGTCCCTGAATTTCCCTACTGAGGCGTAGATGAAGAAACCCCGAACAGCTTTGGCCACTACGATCGTACATCGACCTCCCTCTCCTAGGTATCGTCCTGTACTCACCCATGCTACCATAGCACCCATACCAGAGGAACAAACTGGACACAGAGAACCTTCATACTACGATCGAAAATCTGGATAGGATGCTCCTCAAATGACGCATCTTCTTCAAGTTCAACCTCCTCGGGTTTAAAGACATGAGACGAGAATGAAAAGTAACGTCAGAGCAGATAAACGTGGAAGACATCATGCATAGCCCGATACCTCTGATGTAACTACAACCGATAGGAAACTGAACCAACTCTATCCAACACCTCAAACGACCCGACGTACCATGGTGAAAGCTTGCCCTGTCTCAGAATCCTCTTGTGTCCCAACCTCGGTGCGACATGTAGGAAAACCTGATCCCCGACCTCGAACTCCAGAGGTTATCTCCGCTGATTAGCATAAGACTTCTGTTGAGACTGTGCTGTAGCCATCCTCTTCCGAATCAACTCTATCTACTCTGAGGTCTCCCGAATAAGACAAGTTCCCAGCAAAGATGCCTCTCCTGCCTCCAGCCATCATAAAGTTGTTCAGCATGGCCTATCGTACAAAGCCTCATAAGGTGTCATCTGAATAGTCACCTGAAAAATGTTGTTATAGGAAAACTCCACAAGAGCGATATGCTTCTCCCATGAACCGCCAAAGTATAGAATGCAAGCTCAGAGAATATCCTCAAGAACATGAATTGTACGCTCGGACTGGCCATCTGTTTGGGGATGGTATGTTGTACTCAAAAGTACATGTGTACCCAAAGACTTTTGAATCCCCTACCAGAACCGAAAAGTAAAGAGTGCATCCCTGTCTGAAACAATGGAGTGCGGAACTCCATGCAGACATACAATCTCTCAGATGTACAACATCCCCAGCTCATCAACACTAAAGGTTTCCTTGATTAGCAAGAAGTGATCAACCTTCGTAAGCCTGTTGATGACAACCCAAAAAAAATAACTCCCTCGAGGTGACCTCAGTAACCCGGTCATGAAGTCCATCGCGACATCATTCCACTTCCACTCGGGGATGGGTAACTGCTGTAAAATCACTACTGGTCGCTAATGCTCTGCTTTCACCTACTGACAAGTAGAACATCTCAAGACGAACCCAACAACATCTCTCTTCATACCTGGCCACCAGTACTGGCGGTGTAGATCATGATACATCTTGGTGACACCAGGATGAATTGCCCAAATTGAAGAATGAAAATCCCACATCAGCTCCTCGTGTATGTCTAATGGCAACCATACGCATCCCTCGAAATGAAAGATCTCATCCTCACCCACTGTCCATCTAGGAAGAGGATCCTCTCCTGACACACTCTCCCGCAGGACTAGGCCTTCTGAATCTGATAGCTGCCTCATCCGTACCCGATCGAGAAGAGTTGAGGTAATAGCTATAGAAGACAGAAAAGTTTTTCCCTGTCTGTCGTGCACCTTGAAGTGAATCTTAGAGAATAGAGCCATAAGCTTCCACTCACCGCTGACCTCCTGAGCTGCCAGAATCTGAGTTCTCCTACTCAATGAAACAACCACTGCATTACCCCTTCCCGGCGTATTGGCAAGCTCAAAGTTGATGGACTGAAGATACTCGACCCACCTACGCTGTCTTAGATTACAATCACGCTGAGTGAATATATATTTGAGACGGTTTTGGTCAGTGAAAATCACAAAGTGCTCTCCTAGAAGGTAATGTCTCCAACAGCCTATGGCATGAACAACATCTGCCAACTCCAAATCATGCATTGGGTGGTTCCTCTCATGTGGACTCAACTGCTGAGACCCGTACGCAATGACTCCATCTCCCTGCATAATCATAGCTTCCAATCCGACAACTAAATTATCATAGTAGACAGTATAGATCTTGCTCGGCTCTAGCAAGACTAGTATCAGTGCTGATGTCATCCTCCCTTTCAACTCTTGAAAGGCTGACTCACATGAATTTGACCATACGAACTTCAACCCTTTCTTAGTCAGACCTTTCAGTGGTCCTGCAAGGCGTGAAAAGTTCTATATGAAACGCATGTAGTATCCAGCCAGCCCTAGAAAACTCCTCACCTCAAATACATTCTTCGGCTACTCCCAAGAAACTACAACCCTCACTTTCTCTGGGTCCACGAATATTCCTGCCTCTGAGATAACGTGACCCAATAAGTGAATCTGATCTATCTAAAAGTGGAATTTCGAGAGCTTAGCATATAACAGATGATCTCTCAGTGTACTCAGAATGATCTCAAGATGGGTATCATGGTCATGTCGAGTGAGAGAGTACACCAAGATGTCATCCACGAAAACCACCACAAAGGAATCCAAGTATGGATGGAACACTTGTTTCATAAGTTCCATAAAAACTGTTGGCGCATTTGTTAGACCGAATGGAATTATCGTATACTCGTATAGACCATACCTACTCCTAAAGGCTGTAAGAGGTATATCCGATGGTCTAATGCGCAACTGATGATAACCCAAACTCAAATCAATCTTCGAGAACACCCGGGATCCTCGAAGCTGGTCAAAGAGGTCATCCATACTCGGAAAAGGATATCGGTTCCTGACCATCAACTGGTTCAGCTTTTGATGATCCTCGCAAAGTCTAAGGGCGCCGTATGCCTTTTTCACAAACAGGACAGGCGAACCCCAAGTAGAAGTACTACGTTGGATGAAACCCTTTTCCTACAACTCCTCCAACTACTTCTTGAGCCCCTGCAACTCAGGTGTAGCCATCCTATAAGGAGGGATGGACACCAGTGCCACTCCTGGAATGAGCTCAATTGAGAAGTATACCTCATGATCTGGAGGAAAACCTCAAAATTCCTCTAGAAAGACATCCCTAAAATGATCCACCACTAGGGGAAAGTCTAACTACGAAGTCCCCTGGTCATCCAGATAAAGACTGGAAATCTGGGCAGTAACTCCTCCTAGCCCATGATGCTCTGGTCCAATTCTACCCGCCTGGACATCCCACTCGCCTCTATGAAGAAAAGATCTGTCCTCTGGTGATACGAAACTCACCCTGTGACGATAACAATCTACGATTGCCTGGAAGGGAACTAACCAGTCCATACCGAGAATGGCATCATAGCCTGTCATCTCTAGGACATAGAGGTCCCATAAGAAGTGACACCCTGCAACCTCAAGAGGGAACTCTCTGTACTGACGTACGCTAGACTTCCTCGTTCCCAACGGTGTATCAAGAGTGAACATGTCGATAGATGAAAAGATACAGTGCTCAAGGCTCTCCACAACAACAACAAAGATAAAGCTATGTGAGGCAATAGTATCGAAAAGGGATGAAGATAAAACTGAGGATACTAAGATCGTACCTCGAACTGTAGAAGGGCTGGGATCCTGCACCTGATGAGTCTGCCCCACGATGAAAGTCTAGCCTGCACCGTGGCCCTGCGCCCCTGGCTGACCACTCAGAGCTGATCCACTCTACTATCGCTGATAACCTGGTGACTGACCACCATAGCCGTGACCTCCACCTTGGCCTGAACGGCCGGAAGAACTCCAGTTCCTAGACTGGTGAGAAACTAGCGATACATCTTCTGTATGTGGGGTTATAGAAGAACCCCTACCACCGGCTGAAGGTGATAAGATCTGAAAAAAAACGCTGAAGATGGCCCATATTTCCAAAATATCAGCACTACATCAGGTCTCTCTAGAACTGAGGCCTAGTATTCACACTCCTACCACACTGGTAGAATACTACCTGGCTACCTGAAGATGCATTCCATCTACCCTGATCTCTTCGAGCAGACTCTCTGCGACGCTTCCTACTATTAGTAGGAGGAACACTGACTCTGGATGTCGAACCGCCCTGGCTCACTGCTCCAAAATCTCTTAGATTGCGCTCAGTGATCAGCACCTGGTTGACGATAGAGGAGATCAAATTAAACCTGAAGATATTCACCTGGGAACAGATCTCCTACCTGAGACCATACTCAAACTTCCTAGCAAATAACAACTCATCACTTGCTAGAATCGGCGTGAAGCGATGTGGCTTGGTAAAGTGAGACGAGTACTCCATAACAAAAATATTACCCTTCTAGAGACTCATAAACTCCCAGGCTCGGTCGGCCATCAAGGTCTCCTGATAAAAGTAATCATAGAAGATGCTCCAGAACTCATCCCAAGTCATACTCTGCTGGCATCCTGACTGTGAGATCACCTCCCACCACCTTTTGGCGGTGTCTCGGAGCATATAAGTGGAAAGATTTACCCTTTTCTCCAGAGGTATCTCGAGGTGATCGAAGATTGTCAGCGTGGACTCTAGCCACGACTCTGTAGCCTGGGGTCCTCCATCCCCTGAGAAAGTAGGAGGATGATGCTGCTGGAAAACCCGCGTTAACTCATCCATCGACGGGGCAGGAGGCGGCACTCCCTGAAAGGTATGCATCATCCTCAGGAAGTCCTCACTGAAACGGGCATCGACGCCTGAAGCCAGTATAACTGCTAGTGCCAAGGCTGGCACATCCGAAGGATCTTCCGTAGGATCCACAGGAGATCCCTGATCGGCCATATCGGGTGTCTGATCACCGTCTGGAAGCTAACGAACAACCAGAGGACGTCTCAGAGGCATAACTCTGAAAGATCAAAAGCACGCCTTTGATCAGGATCATCAAAGACTGGTAACACAAGAGTACAAAATGGGAATAGGAGGAAAGAACAAACAAGTTCTACAAAACACAACTACACGACATGTATAAAACTACACAGCATGCCTTCTTATGCTAGACACATGGGCGTGTACTTTTTCCATCGCTGGTCATGTAACACCCCAGACTACATGACGTGTTGTCCCCACACATGGAGTGTACTGTATCTCCATTCCCTTGGCCGAGTATCCTTACACGGCTATCCCACACGGTCCTCTTAACCCTAAAATACACGACGTGTTCACTAAGGGCACGACATGTACCAGACAAGGTTTAGGCATGTCGTGTTCTTCGTTACACGGCCAACTACACAGCTGACACTTACACGGCGTGTTTCGAGAAAACACAGCATGTATAGGAGAGATAACGTCGTCCCGTGTTGTTCATGACACGACCGAGTATCTAGAGCATGGTTACATGTAATGTTCATACTCAACATGGTGTGTACTACATGAGATTTCCCGACCTGTGTTGTTAGTGACACGACCGGGTACACGACTCACTATTACATGGCGTGAAACTACAGTACACGGCGTGTTTTTGAAAACTTTTTCCCCACCCCGTGTTTCTGCTCACACAGTCAGTGACACAGTTTAAAACTACATGGAGTGTAGTCGAGTACATGCCATGTATTCTGGGTTTTTTCTGGCAGTAGCTCAGAAGATGCACAGTAACCCAGAAAACACTGAAAAACAAGCATAGAGGTCCCAAATTCCAATCCGTGAGGGCCCATACTCCTCATGAATCAATTATTTCCATCTCTTATATATCAAATACAAGGGAAACAAGTCAATGATCCACCAAACTCATATTCATGAGGGCCCATAACACCTCAAAAATCAAAATTCGGAGTTCATTTAAGTAAAGGTATAATACAAACAATTTCTCTATCAAACTGTAGGGATTCTATCATAGCCCCTATCACAACAGCATGCATAATCTACACAACGTTTATCATAATAACATGAAATCGTTAATGCACCCTATATGACATGGCAAGAATTCATGGAATGTGATTTCTAACCAGTGCCTATATGATGCATGATATGACATACCCTAATCTCACCGGGCTGCGATAGAAATAGAACTGAAATAGCACAACAATAACAACACAAGGCATGCGAATCACTCTAGGTGAAATCATATCAATCGTAAAATCTCAAAACCAGAAAACTGCAATAAACAATGTAGATTGGATTTTCCTTATACATGGGTTAGCTACTCCTGGGCACAACTTATTACCAAGTACCGAATCCGTCTTATCCTTGGCTAAAGGCTCCAAACAGTAAATCAAGAGAAAAGAATTCCTCAGATACCACTTTGTAACGTCCCGGTTCCGGAAGCCACCCAGAGGTGCCCCGTACTCGGTTGGTCACATGGCCTCAAGCGCATTTCCCCAAACGCCAGAGGCTGCCAACTAGCAGCAAGGGCCTTGGGTATGATATTGGGGAAACTATTCCCTCATTAGAAGAGTACAAAGAGGAAGTAAATAAGGAAGAAAAATAGATGAAGTAGTAAATATCCAAAAAAAATAAACAACGGAAGACTAAAACAATAAAGAGCTGGAGCACACATGTATATATGAAATGATGCATGATACATATGTCTATGAAAGTATCCAAACAAGTGACAATGATGAATATAATACTAAACCAAAGTAAAAAAGAAAAGTAAACAGATAAGCAACTCCTCAGCATCGCAAGCCTCGGCTTGGTCCCATGCTCTCCTGCTCCAAAGCAATCAAGTACCATAAGTTGAAGGGCGCTACCCTTGTCTATACCTGCAACAACATAGTCTGTTTGGGCCCAAAAGCATGACCCAAATATGGTGTGAGACTAAATCCCAATAGGCAACCACCTGAAGATCTGTTCCTAACAGTCAGTGAGCATATGGCAGGTGATAGTACAGTAATCAGTAAACAATAACAGTAAACAACAGGCAGTAAACATTAAGCAGTAATAGATTGATATACAATGGTAATCAATCCATAGAACAACAAGCACCAGTGAAGAAAACAACTAACCACAACAGAAACCCCTCTGGTCCTATCCAAGAAAGTACCAACAACCCTATGGGTAGTGAACTCATCCTAACCCCTCTGGTTTGGTCATACAAAAATTATAAGACTCTATGGGGAAGTTCGCTTGGTCAAATCCCACTTATAGTCTAGGGTAGTCAGGGAATCTTTGAGGAAGATCACTCGGACTAACCCTCTTATATCCCCAAGGTCTAGAAACTCTCTAAGGAAGATCGATTGTTCAATTCCTCCTATAGTATCAGGTCTATCACAGAATCTCTAAGGAAGCTTACTCAGTCAATTCCTTCTCTAGCCTGGAAATGTTTTAAAGAAATTAAAACAAAGTAAAGACTCTCTGAGGAAGCTCACTCGGTCTACCCTCCTGTAGTCTATAATATCCAAGACTCTCTAGGAAGCTCACTCGGTCTATCCCCTATATTCTATAATGTCTAAGACTCTCTGGGAAGCTCCCTCGGTCTATCCCCGTATAGCCTATAATATCCAAGACTCTCTAGGAAGCTCATTCGATCTATCCCTTATAGTCTATAGCACCAGGTTCTCACGGTCCTGGGCCAGTCAATGCATAATAATGCTATAAGACCAAAGTATGCCTATAGAGATACTTAGCTAACCAGTCTACAACATAACAAGCCTGTCCAGAATATCATTCCATCCTACGGTCACAAGGCATGGAAAACAAGTATAACGTCCAAAGACTAACAAGACCCAAATGTCGTAACAAGAATAAGGCATGCGTAAAACATCCAAGGATAGCAATTATCCACAATCATGATCAAATTACCTCTACACAAGCATACAAGAAAGGCAGGAAAGAAACAGGGTCAAAAGGTAATCACGCAATACCCCATTCATGGGCATTGGTGGAATTTACACAAAAAACTCAAAGAATTAAAAAGGCAAGGCACAAAACACCTACCTGGATACTAGGAGATCAAAATAATAGAACCACGAGGCTTGATTCTCCTTATAATGGTGTAGATCTACAAAAACACACAAGACATTCAACCCACGATAACTTGAGAAAGAGGAGAAATTGGAAAACAAATCTCTAGGAAAAGGAATAGCTTACTGCTATGGTCCCAACGCAATCAACGATGGTCGATTCGGAGAATGGATGGAGTCACGGGGGCTCGGAGAAGTTTCGCGGCTGTACAGGTTCTCTCGGACGAAGACAACCTAGAAGAAGCGAGTTCTGTCCGTCAGGCATGAACCCAGTCCATTTAATGAAAAAAAACTACACGACATGTAATTTTGGGGTACATGGAGTGTACTTGTCCTTTACGTACTCCGCTTTAAGCGGCCTCCACATCGCCCCTACACACCTTGTGTGTGGCCCAGACACGGCCAGCACACGGCCTGGCGCTGCATCAAAGTACACGGTGTGTACTTCAAAAATTTCCAGATTTTCCTCTTTCTCAAAAATGACAAGAAAAGGAAAAACATACCTCAAATAAAGATCCATGTTCTTACACCATTGGTCAACCACAATAGGTCGGGTTATGATAATAACAAATTTACATGTGGGACTCAGTACAAAATGTCATTACATGCAATGTATTGATTGCCAACCAACACACGTTTTGATAGGGAGTACATGTTGTGTAGCTGGTGTATTCATTGTGCAACCCCACATGACATTGAATACATTTAAATCATGATAATACATGTGGTCAAAGATTGTGTCATCATTACATACTATTTATTGAATATCAATCAATAAACATAAAAAGATGTGAAGTACACTCCATAGAGTTAGTTGTACACACAATGTAACATTTGAAAACCCAAGTGAGATAAATGTCAAGTATCTAGTAAAGTTTTATGCCTATATAAGAATTGATTAAACAGTGTGTATCTAGTTATACAAGTTGTGTAACTCATTCCAACTCATGCAAGGAACACATTGAGATAAGGATTCCATATTATCCAAACACATGGATAATTAAAGTGATACTAAACTACAAAGTTTGTAGCTAGATGTACAAATTAAGAAATAGGGGTTTATACACTAGGTACATGTCAATTAATTTTTAATGGATCGTGTGCATATAAATTATAAATAATTATTATCTATGTGAATTCTTCAACTATATGATCTGTAACAGTCAAATACACACCATGAAATTCACATACATTTTTAGCGGTACATGTCACGTATATTTATGGTGTGTTGTGTGGTCATGAATTCCATGTAGAATACACTAATTAACCCACATAACTACATGTCATGTATATAATGACACGATGTGTTGGTATACGTGTAGTGAAAGTACACAGTAAAAGACGATCACACATAATGTAAGTCACATGCTGTGTTAGGTGATAGAACACGTACTATAAAAAAAATTCCAGAAATATATTTAATTAGACATAGAATGGAATATTCAATTTCACCTTTGCTACAATATTTATATTTATTAAATTCTATAAATGAATTTAAATAGACCAATAAGGTACACACCACATAACCCCCTCAGTACAGGATGTCTACAAAATTAATTTTAATTAAAATTTCAAATATTTAATTTATTTAAAAGTATACAATATAAAAATCTTGATGTATCTCAATATATATTATTATAGATTTATAATATAAATAATTAATAAATTAATTAATTAAATAAAAAATTATCTTAATATTGAGAATGTATTGATTTAAATAATATAAAATTTAAATTTGTAGTCATTTCATGTTGTGGTTGATCATAAATTTGATCGGACTATGAATGTGTTGGGTTTTTAATTAATATAATTATTATTAAATGAGTTTTATATGATAAATAATTGTTAAATTAAATATTTTGTTCTTTATATAATCTCTTCCTCCCTTATTATGCATGTTCTTTCATGTACACATCTTATTTTATATGATCCAAAAGCACTAGTACACCTCACCTTTGAGCGAGTAAATTTTTTTAAAGGTTCGATCTCCTAATGATAGGATATGATTCAAGATCCAAGACACGATGAAACCAACCAAGAAAAAACACCTATTAATGGATAAATTCTTCAACTCAAGCCATACATTATCTTAAGAAGTTATTTACCCTAGGGTAAAGGTTGGTTTATCTTTTCTTGATAAACCAACTAATATATTAATAGCTCATGATCATATCACATGTTATTTTATTTTTCAAGTTCATTATTATTTATTTTATAATTTCATAGTTTAATTTATGATGAAACATGATCACACAATGTAAATAAATCAATATACATATTAAGATAAAATAAAATAAAAATTATTATTATTAAATTATTTTATAGGGCATGGTTAACTAATTATGTAAAATTTATAGAATATTAACATGAATTTGAGTAATAAAATAAATAATATTTAAATTTATGTTAAATAAAATCCCATGAAGAAAATATGAAGTTATATATTGCCTTCCATTACTTGACTTATAATAAAACCACATATTATAGTATTGTTTCACCCCCATCAAGATAATTTCATTTGTCGAGAAGTTATAATGGAAGTTTCAAGTTGGATGATTAACCACTAAATGAGGATAATATTAATTTTTAATATATATAATATTCATGTGATTTATTATTCATAAACACCGTTTTAGTTCATTTTACACTTTGAACATCAATTCACATTATGATTGTAATTCCTTCTTAAAACTTACTATTATGTGGTACATTTTTAAACATCATTTAAAGTACCCAATTATTCATATGATTTTAAGGAATGTAATTATACACATTTTAATTTTATATTTTGGGAAATTGATGTAAATTTCAATATGAACATGTTTCATTCACGGATAAATGGATAATTCATAGAAGAAGATGGGGATATTTTGTGATGAAAGGAAACAATTCTGGAGAAGTTAGATTGGACACCAGCCCACTGATGAGAATGTGGGGCCCATCATACAGGCCCAATGAAGCCCAAATTTCATGGGATGCTATAATAAATATATAGTAGAAAATAATTATTCAGGATCCAGTGCTAATTCTGCCTTCATTGTGGTTATTCAGGCGGCCCAAGTTGAAGATAAAATTCTGGGCCAGATTCTGTGGCCCAGAAACACAGCCCACCATTTTACACATATCTCGTTAACCATAAACAATTTTAGGCTTCAAATTTACATAAGGTTAGGGGAAATCTGGAGCTTCACTTTTGTATTCTATGTACCACTCCAATTCGGCCATCTAGAAGGTCTTTCAAGTGTATCTGTTCGGTGGAAGCAAGCAGGCTGCCACCTCGGGTCAAGGGTGGAAAAATCTCCTCTCCCTTACTTTCCACCACCCTAGGCCTACCATACTAAAGTGGGATCTTTTTTACTGTTGGAGGATCAACCCAAGGCTCCCAAAATACCTATTTAAGGCATTTTTGATGATGGATTTTATCATATTTTGAGCTTTGTTTCGTTTTAATGCTATGATGTCAATTTGATGTTTTAATAGCATTCCTTCAATTGTAAGTTCCTTGAATTACCTTAGTTTCATTATAAAAGTTCTTCATATTCTCTTTTTATATTCATATTCTTATCACTTTGATACCGTTTCATCAAGGTGTGAAATGTTTCATACCAAACCTTGTGAGATTATCACACAAAGGTAGAGTGATTGTTTTTTTCATTGTTTTTTACTTCTCCAATTCCTCCCTCATGAGTCTACTTTCCGCTTACATTGAAACCATGGGATCAATGGAGGGATAACCCACATATGGGTTGATCCAAGGGAGTATAAAGGGTATGTATTGGATGTTATTTCTCACTCCATTAATTGATAATCAATTATTTTAAATGATATTTTCATTTGAGGACTTTAAAACTTCTTCATCCTTATTGAATTTAAAGTCACACATTTCAAGTGCTAATAAGAATCTTTACCTTGGAGTGCTCAAAACTTTGATCCTTCAAGTGTATAGTTTATTAGTATTAGGTTGTGTAGTCATTAAACCAGTAAGTGATGATTTTGTTTGATCTCCTTAAATTAAACCATCTCAAATATAAGAAATTGAAGTATTTTTACAAGAAAAAGAATGCATTCAATCCACCCCTTGTAATAACCGAGGATCAACCTATCTCATAATTTGAATTCACTTAATAATTTTAGTGGTCACTTAAACCCATCTAAAATCAACCCAAATTTGGACAATCAATATCCAAAAACAGCCCATAGAATTTACGTGTCCATAGGTTACTTCTTAGGTCTTTGAGGATTCGACAACCCAAGCTAAACTACAAATGTCGTTCTACCTTCTTCTCTTGGGTAAATTTGAGTGTGAATCAAATTCTGGCACCGTTTCCAGGGACCCAAGTATTTAATCTAAAAACCCATTATATTCTCCCCTATTTCTTCTTTTCTCATCTAAATTCTCTTATCTTGTACCTTTCTCACTTTTTTTTCTTTTAGCGCATGTCCGCCTACACCCGTAATCAATCAAGCCGTATAGTTAGGGTGGAATGTCCTAGGGATGGGGAGTCAAGTGAACCTATGGGATTATTTCCATTAGATCCTAATCCTATTGATATTCTAGAGTCCAAAATTTATCCCATTTCAAAGGAAGGTTCTCAAAGAAACCAACTCATAAACCTGGGTGGAATCATAAATGGAAACCCAAATGAGGCAGCCCCAAACTTGGGGAAATGCAGTTGATCAAACCATGAATGACTACCTCAAACCTTCCTATACCAATGCCCCCACATGCATTAGAAACAATTCCCTAGGAGATTCCAACTACATCTTGAAACCCCATGTCCTAAACCACCTTCCCACATTCCATAGAATGGAGTTTTAGATGACCTACCTTCACATTAAGGATTTCAATGACATTGTAGAAACCATGTGTCCCCCATATCAACTAGAATTAGATAAGATGATGCTATTTACTTTTTCTTTAAAGGAACAAGATAAAAATTGGATAAAAATTTTTGAGACCATCATCCATCAACTCTTGGGACCAACTACAAAGAGAATTCTACAAAAAATACTTTCCCCACCACAAAACAATTACAGTTAAAAAGAGTATACAAAATTGTTTTGAAAAAGAGGGAGAGTCATTCTATGAAACATGGGAGTGATTAAAAAACACTCTAAAAATGGTTCCACATCATGGTTTTTCTATTCTATAACAAGTGAGAATTTTCTATGAAGGGTTGGGTCTGGGGAAAAAACAATTCTTTGACATGATGTGTAATGGAACCTTTAAAAACAAAGCCCCAAATGATGCTTACAAGTATATAGAAAGCCTTTCTGAACAAAACCAAGCATGGGGAACATCACCTTATTCTGAAAAGACACAAAGAACTACTATAATTCATACACTTAGAGAAGAGGAAAGCCTTAGGGCTAAACTCGCAGCACTCTCTAGGAAGGTTGAAGAGATAGACCTTAGGAAAGCCAATGAAATCCAAACTGTAGACCCTGTTTGAACAATTTGTGACAAAAATGACCATAATATATAAAACTACCCAACCATTCCATCCATCAAGGATGCTATTTTAGGAGGAACCCCAACGAAAGTAAATTCCTTGAACTTTCAAAAGCCTCAATACCAAAACAACTTCAACCCAAGGTATAATGACCACCCAAGCTTCCGCTGGAAAGATAACCAACAACCCATCCAACCACAGGGACAAAATCCTTACCCCCATCAGAACTACCAAACCCATAACTAGTTACAAACCCAACCTATCCAATACCAACAGCCACCGGTCCATTTTCAAAAAACCATACCACCTCCAAAATATACCCATGTGATAAACCAATCTTCTCAAGTAGCAAACCAAATTGTTCCACAAAGCCTACTAGAACAACTGTGCAAACAAATGGAGAAGATGAACTCGGAAGTCTCTTCCCTAAAACAAGAACTTCAAACCATCAAAACTGGAAAGGTACCCATTCCTACTAAGGTGATACCATCCTCAACTTCAAGGGGAGAGTCAAGTTGTACTCAAACAGCTCATGAACAACTAAAGGTTGTGACTGTTTTAAGAAGTTGGAAATCAATTGAGAAACCTGAACAACTAATTCAGAACCCACTTGAAGATTCAAACTTGGATGAAAATTCAAATGAACCAAATGATCAAACTGAAAAACACAATAACACTTTCAAAGAAACAACTCTTCAACAAACAACCCCAAAACCATCAACATTTCTTCAATGCATGAGTGGGAAAACGAAGCCTAAATTGAGTGAAACATTTAGGGAAATATTCTCACAAGTCAAGTTGAACATTCCCCTTCTCAATTCCATCAAAACCATACCTGCCTACTCAAAGTACCTTAAGGACTTGTGCACTTTTAAAAGAAAATTTTCACATAAAAACCAAGTCCTTTTGGCTGCTAATGTGAGTACCACCATTCAAGGGACCATTCCTCCTAAGTTGAAAGATCCGGGTTTCCCTTAAAACAATGTTGAACTAGGAGAGAGAAAAGTTTTCAAGGACTTGTGTGACCTAGGTGCTAGTGTCAATCTCGTCCCCTATGTTGTGTACTTCTAGTTAGGCCTAGAAGATCCCCAACCCACATCTGTCACTCTTCAACTTGCTGATCATAGAATTAGGGTTCCAAAGGGTATTTTAATGGACGTTCTGGTAAAGGTTGAAAACTTCATCTACCCTGCTGACTTCATTGTCCTTGACAACTATCCAAACTTAGTAAATAAGGAACAAACCCCAATAAACCTTGGTTTTCCTTTCCTTGCAACAATCAACTCTGTTATCCAAGTCTGAAATGGGAACATGACCTTCAACTTTGGGAACATGAGTCTAGACTTGAACATCTATAATGAAGGCTCACGAATAGAGGATGATGAGGAAATTTAGGAAGTAAACATGATAAGAATCATTGATAATGAATCCATATAACATCAAAAAATATTTGATGGATGTTTAAGTCAGGATGAGATTGATTTACTTTGTTCACATGAAGGAATTTTATCTCCTTGGCTTGAATTATTTTCAAATTGCTCTTATGATGAATTCTTAGGTCCTACAATCAGTGAAAGCTTTCTGGAAAACACTTTCTTGGAGACCACTACAACTTCCTTCCCTAAATATGATCAAGCCAATATAGTAGCTGAAACTTATAAATATGGGGAATCAATCCTATCTAAAACTCTAGGAAATAAAATTGATCTTAATCCAATTTCCCAATATTCTATTGAAATTTTAAACCAACCTGATATTGAATTGAAAGAACTTCCTGTTGCACTCAAGTATGCCATACTAGGGGACAATCAAACACATATTATTATCATTTATTCTTCTATTTAAGCCAATCATGATAGGATGATTCTATATGTCCTTAGAAAACATAAGAAAGCCATTGGTTGGACCCTGTCTGATATTCCTGGGATTATCCAACTTATCGGGACTCATAGGATTGTTCTGGAATCTGATTCAAAGCCATATCATCAACCTCAACGATGAATCAATCCTAATCTCATGAAATTTGTGAGAAAAGAACTTCTTAAATTGTTAAAATCCAGTATCATATATCCCATAGCTGAGAGTGAGTGGGTAATCCCAATCCAAGTGGTTCCCAAGAAGGCAGGAATCACCGTGATAACTAATAAAGATGGAGAGATTCTTCCAACTAGGGTGAGTAGTGGATGGAGGGTCTAGATTGACTGTAGGAAGCTAAACTAATTCACCAAGAAGGACCATTTCACATTACCATTCATTGACCAAGTCCTTGAGAGAGTGGAAGGTCATGCCTTCTACTGTTTCTTAGATGGGTACTCAAGGTATAATCAGATTGAGGTATCCCTAGAGGATCAAGGGAAAACTACATTCACCTGTCCATTTAGCACCTTTGCCTTTAAACTCATTCCCTTTGGTTTATGCAATGCCACTGGAACCTTCCAGCGGTGCATGATGGGAATCTTCTCAGACATGGTAGGGGAATTTCTAGAGGTCTTCATGGATGACTTCTATGTGTTTGCAGATACATTTGAGGGATGTCTAAGGAATGTAGAGAGAGTCTTGTCAAGATGTGAAAAAAATAATCTAGTCCTAAACTAGGGAAAATTGTCATTTCATGGTTAATGAGGGACTAGTTCAAGGCTATCTAGTCTCAGGTATGGGGATTGAAGTTGATGAAGCCAAGGTTGACATCATTCGTCACCTTCCATCACCCAAAACTATGAAGGAAGTGAGGTCTTTATTAGAACATGATGGTTTCTATAGAAGATTCATCAAGGACTTTAGTTCAATATCCCATCCCCTTTGTGCTCTGCTAGTAAAGTATTCTCCATTTTTTTGGACAGAAAGCTGTGAGGGTTCATTCTCAACCCTAAAATCCTCTCTCACCGCTCCTCCCATCATGAAATCTACAAATTGGAACCTTCCTTTCGAACTTATGTGTGATGCTAGTGACATTGTTGTAGGAGATGTGTTAGGACAACGTTGTGATAAAACTCCTTATGTCATTGCTTATGCAAGAAAATCCTTAAATTATTCCCAAATCAACTACACCACCACTTAAAAGGAGTTACTTGATATTGTGTTTGCCTTAGAGAAGTTTAGGTCCTACCTCTTAGGACCCCCCATCACTGTGTTCACTGACCATTCTGCACTAAAATACCTCTTCCAAAAACAAGATTCCAAGGCTAGACTGATTAGGTGGGTCCTTCTCTTATAAGAATTTGACTTCCCAATAAAAGATAAAAAGGGTGTTGAAAATGTTGTAGCTGATCATCTCCCTAGGATGGAATTAAAAGACAACTCAAATCACCTTTCTGTTTCTGATTCATTCCCTGATGAACACCTATACTCTGTGAGTGATTGCCCTTGGTATGCCGACATAGACAACTTCTTAGTTACAGGAATCATCCCAAATTTTTTAGGGAATCAAGCTCGAAGGAAATTTCTTTCTGATATTAGGTACTACGTGTTTGATGATCCATACCTCTATATGTTCTGCCCTGACCAAGTCATTAGGATGTGTGTCCCAGAAGTTGAACAAGAGTCCATCCTTAAATTCTGTCATAGTGAGGCATGTGGAGGTCAATTTTCCTCTAAGAAAACATCTGCTGAGATTCTTCAGTGTGGTCTCTTCTGGACCACCCTCTCAAGGGACTCCTACACATTTTTTCAAAGCTGTCCAAGGTGTCAAAAAGTAGGGTCCATCACAAAAAGGAATCAAATTGAACTCACTCCCATCTTATTGGTTGAAATCTTTGACTGTTGGGGAATTGATTTCATGGGTCCCTTCTCAAACTCTAGAAGAAATATTTACATTATCTTAGATATTGATTATGTCTCAATATTGGTTGAGGCCATTCCCACAAAATACAATGATCATCAAACTGTGATTAGATTCTCAAAAGAAAACATCTTTTCTAGATTTGGAATTTGTAGGTCTATCATCAGTGATCGTGGAACTCATTTTTTCAATCGTTCATTCTCATCACTCATGGAAAAGTATGAAATTTCTCACAAAGTTTCCGCTGCATACCATCCACAGACCAATGGTCAAGCTGAGTTATCCAATCGAGAAATTAAACAAATTCATGAGAAAAATATTAAACCATCTAGAAAAGATTGGTCAAGAAATCTCTTAGATGCTCTTTGGGCCTATCAGACCACATATAAAACCATTTTAGGAATGTCCCCATATAGGTTGGTTTATGGTAAAGCATGCCATTTGCCAGTGGAGATTGAACATAATGATTTTTGGGCAATTAAGAAAATGAATTATGACCTCTCATTGGTCGAAACAAAAAGGAAATTAGATCTCAATGAACTTGGGGAACTTAGGATGGAGGCTTATGAAAATTCAAGGATTAATAAAGCTAAATTACAAGCCTACCAATCTCGAAATCTTAAAACCAAACACATTGAACCAGGTAAAACTATTATTTTGTATAGTTCTAAAATTTATTTACACCCGGGAATGTTGAGGTCTAGATGGTCAGGTCCATACATAGTGCATAAGGTGTACCTCCATGGGGCTGTGGAAATTCAAGATCCCACCAATCATCAAACATTTAAAGTTAATGGTCATAAAGTCAAAACATTCATAGAACCATTATAAAAACATGAAGTTGATGAAGAATTGTGTGAACCCACCTTAGATGTTGAAAATAATTAATCAATTAGGGGTCCATGTCGGGATAACGATGTTAAAAAAATCATTGCACGGGGGGGGGGGCAATGCGTGGTTTTCATGTTTCCAATCTTTTTTGAATCATCTTTATTTTTCAAATAGGATTAATTAATAATTTTGATATTTCTTTAAAAAAAGACTGTTGAAATATTCTTCTATTATGAGTATGGATGGGAATGAAATGGGAGCACCATATTCATCCGTGTCACGTGGTGTGATCCTTGAGTAATACCTAACCTAGAAATTTAAAAATAAGACAATGTATCATCAGTTCGTTTTTTATGTGTTTATTGGTTATAATAAAAATAAAAAAAATAAAAAAAAATAATAATAATAAAAGGTCACATCATAGGTCGTGGGTAAAACCCCGTCACAACCATCGAAGCCGCGAGGATTTGAACCTAGGATCGAAGGGAGACAGGAGCGCGTACTTTCCAATGACCTACAACTTTTTTTGCTTCCTTATTCTATATTTTTTATATATATACTTATATTTCACTTTATTTATTATATATATATATATAGTTTTTTTGTTTTTTTCTCCACTAGGGAATTATTAGAGTGACATCAAGATCAAGGGATTAAAAGGGAGCAACAAGAATTTCAACTTCAACCACCAGGTGACTTCATTCCCTGATCCTCATATTTCAATTTCCTTTTCAAACTTCCCTTATTTGTCTCTACTCCTTATAAATTTTCATTTCTTGAAACACTGGGGATAGTGTTGTTTTAAGTTGGGGGGAGATGAGATAAAAAAATTCCTTTTGTGAAAAAAAAGAATTTGAAAAAAATGTGTGTAAATGGAAGCAAAAATTCCTTTAACTTTGAACATGGTAATACACATTGCACAATTTGAAACTGAATATAAAATAATTTAGCATGCCCCGATTCTAATTTTAATCCTTGTATAATTTCATGATAATATATTTTGTAAAGTGTGGTTGTCTAATGTGATATTTTATTTTTTATATTTTCATCCAAATAAAAAAAGAATCACAATGCACATCCTTTGGATAGGGGGTATTAGTTTGTGTTCATGGGGTCCCCCAAATAAATAGCATAGGTTTGGTGATTATATTAGTTTTAATATGAGTATTCAATAAAAAAAAATTAAAAAAATATAATAATTTTTTGTGTAGAGCAATGAAATGACCTAATGCGTGGTTTTCAGCACTTGGGGATCGTGACTCCATAGATGTCCGGCCTAGAGTTAGTAATTTTAAATCTATTATTGGTAATTTGAATTTTTTTGACTGAGTTAACTCGAGATGATGCCCGAGTATGTGGGCTTCACTTGGTGCCCTAAGGTCTTTGAGCCTGGGAGTCATCTCCAAAGTCTCACTACATGGGTTGACTCTTTTGAGTGCAATTTCAATTACCATGGAAAAATTACAAAAAAAAAACAAAAAAAAAACAAAAAAAAAACAAAAACACAAAAAAATAAAAAAAAATGAATACTCATCTTAATATTGAAATGTGATTCCACATAGAACTTTTTTCATTTCCCCCTTGAATAAATATGAACCGCCATGTCTATTTTCATACACAACACATCCTCATACTTAATTGATATTGGATGAAATATGGAAATGAATTTGAATAGAGGAATGGGTTTGGGATTGGAATATTCTTATGAAACTATCCTGTATTAAAATATTTTGATGGGTTTCATGATTTTTTGTTATAAGGGTTTTTGGTGATCATAGTGTATTAAAATATTTTTGGAAAATGGAATTCAAATTTCATATTTTTGAGATATATTTTGCTCGGGACCAGCAAAACTCAAGTTGGGGGTGTGATTAGCCACTGAATGAGGCTAATATTTATTGTTAATATATATAATATTCATGTGATTTATTATTCATAAACACCATTTTAGTGCATTTTACACTTTGAAAATCATTTCACATTATGATTGTAATTCCTTCTTAAAATGCACTATCATGTGTCACATTTTTGAACATCATTTAAAGTACCCAATGATTCATATGATTTTAAGGAATGTAATTATCCATATTTTAATTTTATATTTTTTGAAATTTATCTACACTTCAATATGAACATGTTTCATTCATGTATAAATGGATAATTCATGGAATAAAATGGGGATATTTTGTGATGAAAGGAAACAATTCTGGAGAAGTCAGATTGGACAACAACCCACTGATGAGAATGTGGTGCCCCACATACATGACCAATGAAGCCCAAAATTCCTGGGATTCTAGAAGAAATACTTAGGAACAAATAATTATTCATGATCTAGTTCTAATTAAGTCTCCATTGTGGATATTCAGGTGGCCCAAGTTGAAGATAAAATTCTGGTTCAGATTCTGCGACCCAGAAAAACAGACCACCATTTTACACATATCTCGTTAACCATAAACTATTTTGGGATGAAACGTTACAGAAGGTTAGGGGACCACTGGAGCTTCACTTTTTTATGCTATGGCCCACTCCAATTCTTCCATATAAAAGGTCTTTCAATCACATCTGTTCGGTGGAAGCAAGATGGCTTCCACCTCGGGTCAAGGGTGGAAAAGTCTTCTATCCCTTACTTTCCACCACCCTAGGCCTACCATACTCAAGTGGTATCTTTTGTACTGTTGGAGTCTCTACCCAAGGCTTCCAAAATTCCTATTTAAAGCAGTGGTGGTGAAGTATTTTATCATCTTTTGAGCTTTGTTTCGTTTTAATTTTATGCTATCAATTTGATGTTGTAATCGCATTCATTCAATTGTAAGTTCCTTGAATTACCTTAGTTTCTTTATAAAAGTTCTTGATATTATCTTTTTATATTATTATTCTTATCAATTTTATACCATTTCTTCAAGTTTTGAACTTTTTCATACCAAACATGGTAATATTATCACACAACGGTGGAGTGATTGTTTTTTTTCATTGTTTTTTTACTTCTCCAATTCCTCCCTCATGAGCCTACTTTCTACTTCCATTGAAACCATGGGATAAATGGAGGGCTAACCCACTTATGTGTTGATACAAGGGAGTAGAAAGGGGCTTTAATGGATGTTATTTATCACTCCATTAATGGATAATCACTTCTTTTAAATGAGATTTTTATTTGATGACTTTAAATCTTATTCATCCTTATTGAATTTAAGGTGACACATTTCAAGTGCTAATAAGAATATTTACCTTGGAGTGCTCAAAAATTTGATCCTTAAAGTGTGTAGGTGATTTGTATTATGTTTTATAGTCATTAAACTAGTAAGTGATGATTTTTTGATCTAATTAAATGAAACCATCTCAAATATAAGAAATTGAAATATTTTTACAAGAAAAAGAATGCATCCAGTCCACCCCTTGTAATAACCTAGGATCAAACATTATCATAATTTGAATTCACTTAATACTTTTAGTGTTCACTTAAACCCATCTAAAATAAACCCAAAGTTGGACACTAAATAGCCAAAAACAGTCCATATAATGTATGTGTCCGTAGGTTACTTCTTAGGTCTCTGAGGATTCGACAACCCAAGATAAACTACAAAAGCTGTTCTACCTTCTTCTCTGGGGTAAATTTTAGCGTGAATCAAATTTTGGAACCGTTTATGGGGACCTATGTATGTAATATAAACACCCATTCTATTCTCCCCCATTTATTCTTTTCTCATCCAAATTCTCTTATCTTGTCCCTTTCTTACTTTTTTTTCTTTTGACGCATGTCCTCCTACACCCGCGATCAGTCAAACCATCTAGTTAGGGTGGAATGTCCTAGGTTTGGGGAGTCAAGTGAAACTAGAGTATTGATTCCATTAGATCCTAATCCTATTGATATTCTAGAGTCTAAAATTGAGCCCATTTCAATGGAAGGTCTTCAAATAAACTAACTCATAAACCCGGGTGGAAACCAAAATAGAAACCCAAATGAGGCAGCCCCAAACTAGGGGACTACAGTTGATCAAACCATGAATGACTAACTTACACCTTCTTGGACAAATGACCCCTCATGCACTAAACAAAATTCCCTAGAAGATGCCAACTCCATCTTTAAATCCCATGTCCTAAACCACCTTCCCACATTCCATGGAATGGAGTTTGAGATTCCCTACCTTCACATTAAGGATTTCAATGACATTGTAGAAACCATGTGTCCCCCATGTCAACTAGAATCACCTAAGATGTGGTTATTTCCTTTTTGTTTAAAGGATCGAGCTAAAAATTTTCTAAAAAATTTGAGACCATCTTTCATTAAATATTGGGACCAACTAAAAAGAGAATTATACAAAAAATACTTTCCCCACCACAAAACACCTATACTTAAAAAGAGTATCCAAAACCTTTTTGAAAAAGAGGGAGAGTCATTCTATGAAACACGGGAGAGGTTCAAAGATACTCTAAACATGGTTCCAAATCATGGTTTTTCTATTCCAGAACAAGTGATAATTTTCTATGAAGGGTTGGGTCTAGGGAACAAACAATTCATTGACATGATGTGTAATGGAACCTTTAAAAACAAAGCCCCAAATGATGCTTACGAGTATCTAGAAATCCTTTCTGAACAAAACCAAACATGGGAAAGTTCACCTTATTCTAAAAATACAAAAGAACTACTGGAATTCATAAACTTAGAGAAGAGGAAAGCCTTAGGGATAAACTCACAACACTCTCTAGGAAGGTTGAAGAGATAGACCTTAGGAAAGTCCATGAAATCCAAACTGTAGACCCTGTCTGCACAATTTGTGACAAACATGACCATAAGAAAGACAACTTTCCAACCATTCCATCCATCAAGAATGTTCTTTTAGGAGGAACCCAAGTGGAAGTAAATGCCATGAACTTTCAAAAGCCTCAATACCAAAACAACTTCAACCCAAGGTATAATGACCACCCAGGCTTCTGCTGGAAAGATAACCAAATACCTATCCAACCACAGGGACAAAATACTTACCCCCATCAGAACTACCAAACCCATAACCAGTTCCAAACCCAACCTATCTAATACCAATAGCCACTAGTCCATTTTCAAAAAACCATCCCACCTCCAAAATATCCCCCGGGATAAACCAATCTTCTCAAGCACCAACCCAAACTATTCCACAAAACCTACTAGAACAGCTGTGCAAAAAAATGGAGAGGATGAACTTAGAAGTATCTTCCCTAAAACAATAACTTTAAACCATCAAAACTGGAAAGGCACCCATACCATCCTCAAATTCAAGGGGAGATTCAAGTTGTACTCAAACAACTCATGAACAACTAAAGGCTATGATTGTTTTAAGAAGTGGGAAATCAACTGAGAAACCAAAATAACTAATTGAGAACCCACCTGAAGATTTATACTTGGATGAAAATTCAAATGAACTGAATGATCAAACTGAAAAACACAATAACATTGTCAAAGAAAGAACTCTTCAATAAACAACCCCACAACCTGCACCATTTCCTCAACACATGATGGGGAAAACCAAGCCTGAATTGAGTGAAACATTGAGGGAAATATTCTCACAACTCAAGTTGAACATTTACCTTATAGATTCCATCAAAACCATACCTTCCTACTCAAATTACCTTAAGGAATTGTGCACTTTTAAAAGAAAAATTTCACATAAAAACCAAGTCCTTTTGGCTGCTAATGTGAGTACCACCATTCAAGGGACTATTCATCCTAAGTTGAAAGATCCGGGTTTCCCTTACATCAATGTTGAACTAGGAGAGAGCAATGTTTTCAAGGCCTTGTGTGACCTAGGTGCTAGTGTAAATCTCACCCCCTATGCTGTGTACTTACAATTAGGACTAGAAGATCTCTAACCCACATTTGTCACACTTTAACTTGCTGATCATAGCATTAGGGTTCCAGAGGGGATTTTAAAGGAAGTTCTGGTAAAGGTTGAAAACTTCATCTACCCTGCTAACTTCATTGTCCTTGAAAACCATCAAAACTTAGGAAATAAGGAACAAAACCCAATCATCCTTGGTCATCCTTTCCTTGCAACAATCAAATCTATTATCCGAGTCCGAAATGGAAACATGGCCATCACCTTTTGGAACATGAGTCTAGACTTGAACATCTATAATGAAAGCTCACAAATAGGGGATGAAGAGAAAATTCATGAAATAAACATGATAGGAATTATTGATAATGAATCCATAGAATATCAAGGAATATTTGATGGATGTTTAAGTCAAGATGAGATTGATTTCCTTTGTTCACATGAAGGAAGTTTATCTCCTTGGATTGAATAATTTTCAAATTGATATTATGAGGAAGTCTTAGGTCCAACAATTAGTGAAAGATTTCAGGAAACCAATTTCTTGGAGACCACTCCAACTTCCTTCCCTAAATATGATCAGTCAATCTAGTAGATGAAACTTATACATGCGGGGAATCAATCCTATCTAAAACTCTAGGAAATAAAATTGATCTTGATCCAATGTCCCAATCTTCTGTTGCAATTTTAAACCAACTTGATATTGAATTGAAATAACATCTTGCTGCACTCAAGTATGCCTTCCTAGGGGACAATCAAACACATCCTATTTTCATTTCTTCTTCTCTTGAAGCCAATCATGAGAGGATGATTCTAGATGTCCTTAGGAAATATAAGAAATCCATTGGTTGGACCCTGTCTGATATTCTTGGGATTAGCCCACTTATCGGGACTCATAGGATTGTTCTGGAATCTGATTCAAAGCCATGTTATCAACCTTAAGGACGAATCAATAATAATCTCATGGATGTAGTGAGAAAAGAACTTTTGAAATTGTTAAAAGCTGGTATCATATATATCATAGCTGAGAGTGAGTAGGTCATCCCAATCCAAGTGGTTCCCAAGAAGGCAGGAATCACAGTGATAACCAATAAGAATTGAGAGATTCTTCCAACTAGGGTGAGTAGTGGATGGAGGGTCTGAATTGACTATAGGAAGCTAAACTCATTCACCCATAAGGACCATTTCCCCTTACCATTCATTGACCAAGTCCTTGAGAGAGTGGAAGGTCATTCCTTCTACTATTTCTTAGATGGGTACTTGGGGTACAATCAGATTGAGGTATCCCTAGAGGATCAAGGGAAGACTACATTCATCTGTCAATTTGGTACCTTTGACTTCAAATGCATTCCCTTTGGTTTATGAAATGCCCCTGGAACCTTCCAACTGTTCATGATGGGAATCTTCTCAGACATGGTAGGGGATTTTCTAGAGGTCTTCATGGATGACTTCTCTGTGTTTGGGGATACATTTGGGGGATGTCTGAGGAATGTAGAGAGAGTCTTGTTAAGATGTGAAGAAAAGAATATAGTCCTATACTAGGAAAAATGTCATTTCATGGTTAAAGAGGGACTAGTTCTAGGCCATCTAGTCTCAGGTAGGGGGATTGAAGTTGATAAATCTAAGATTGAAATCATTCATCACCTTCCATCACCCAAAACTGTCAAGGAAGTGAGGTCTTTGTTAGGACATGCTGGTTTCTATAGAAGATTCATTAAGGGCTTTAGTTCAATATCCCGTCCCCTTTGTGCTAGGCAAGTAAAGGGTGCTCCATTTTTGGATAGAAAGGTGTGAGGGTTCATTCTCAACCCTAAAATACTCTCTCACCTCTCCTCCCATCATAAAATCTGCAAATTAGAACATTCCTTTCGAACTTATGTGTGATGCTAGTGACTTTTCTGTAGGAGCTGTGTTAGGACAATGTTGGGATAAAACTCCTTATGTCATTGCTTATGAAAGAAAATCCTTAAATGATGCCCAAATCAACTACACCACCACTGAAAAGGAGTTACTTGCTATTGTGTTTTTCTTAGAGAAGTTTAGGTCCTACCTCTTAGGATCCCCCATCATTGTGTTCACTGACCATTTTGAACTAAAATACCTCTTCCAAAAACAAGATGCCAAGGCTAGACTGATTAGGTGGGTCCTTCTCTTACAAGAATTTGACCTCACTATCAAAGATAAAAATTGTGTTGAAAATATTCTAGCTGATCATATCTCTAGGATGGAATTAAAAGACAACTCAAATCACCTTTCTGTGTCTGATATATTCCCTGATGAACACCTATACTCTATGAGTGACAGCCCTTGGTATGCCGACATAGCCAACTTCTTAGTTACAGGAGTCATCCCAAAATTTTTAGGGACTCAAGCTCGAAGAAAATTCCTTTATGATATTAGGCACTATGTGTTTGATGATCCACACCTCTATAAGTTATGCCCTGAACAAGTCATTAGAAGGTGTGTCCCAGAATATGAACAAGAGTCCATCCTTAAATTATATCATAGTGAGGCATGTGAAGGTCACTTTTCCTCTAAGAAAACATCTGCTAAGATTCTTCAGTGTGGTCTCTTCTGGCCCACCCTCTCAAGGGACTCATACACATTTTTTCAAAGCTGTCCTAGGTGTCAAAAAGTAGGGTCCATCACAAAAAGGAATCAAATGCCACTCACTCCCATCTTAGTGGTTGAAATTATCAACTGTTGGGGAATTGATTTCATGGGTCCCTTCCCAAAATCTAGGGGAAATATTTACATTCTCTTAGCTATTGATTAGGTCTCAAAATGGGTTGAGGCCATTCCCAAAAAATCCAATGATCATCAAACTGTGATTAAATTCTTAAAAAAACATCTTCTCTGTATTTGGAATTCCTTGGGCTATCAATGGTGATCGTGGAACTCATTTTTGCAATCGTCCATTGTCATCACTCATGGAAAAGTATGAGATTTATCACAAAGTGTCCACTTCATACCATCCATAGAACAATGGTAAAGCTGAGTTAGACAATCGAGAAATTAAACAAATTATTTAGAAAACTGTTAAACCATATAGGAAAGATTGGTCAAGAAAACTCTTAGATGTTCTTTGGGCCTATCAGACCACATATAAAACCATTTTAGGAATGTCACAATATAGGTTGGTTTATGGTAAAGCCTACCATTTTCCAGTAGAGATTGAACATAAGGATTTTTGGGAAATTAATAAAAAGAATTATGACCTCTCATTGGATGAAACAAAAAAGAAAATTAGATCTCAATGAACTTGAGGTACTTAGGATGGAGGCTTATGAAAATTCAAGGATTAATAAAGCTAAAGTACAATCCTACCAATATCAAAATCTTAAAACCAAACACATTGAACCGGGTAAACCTATTATTTTGTATAGTTTTAAGCTTCATTTACACCCAGGAAAGTGGAGGTCTAGATGGTCAGGTCCATACATAGTGCATAAGGTGTACCCCCATGGGGCTGTTGAAATTCAAGATCCAACCAATGGTCAAACATTTAAAGTTAATGGTCATGAAGTCAAACCATTCATAGAACCATTCCAAAAACATGATGTTGATGAAGAATTGTGTGAACCCACCTTAGATGACAAAAATAATTAATCAATTAGGGGTCCATGTCAGGATAATGACGTTAAATAAAGCGATGCACGACAGGAAACCCGTGGTTTTCATGTTTCCAATCTTTTTTTGAATTATCTTTATTTTTTAAATAGGATTAATTAATCATTTTGATTTTTTTTAAAAATAGACTATTGACCTGTTCTTCTATTATTAGTATGGATGTGTATGAAATGTGAGCACTATATTCATCTGTGTCACATGGTGTGATCCTTGAGTAATACCTTACCCATAAATTTAAAATGAAGAAAATGTATCATCAGTTCATTTTTTATGTGTTTGTAGGTTAAAATAAAAATACAAAAAAATAAAAATATAATAATAATAAAAAAGACCACATCGTAGGTCGTGGGGAAAACCCCATCAAAATCGGAAAAGCCGTGGGGATTCGAACCCAGGACGGATGGGAGACAGGGGCGCGCGCTTACCACTGACCTACAAATTTTTGTGCTTTCTTATTCTATAATTTTTATATATATACTTATATTTCACTTTATTATATATATATATATATATATAGTTTTTTTTGTTTTTTTTCTTTTCTTTTTTATCTCTACTAGGGAATTCTTACAGTGACATCGAGATCACGGGATTAAAAGGGAGCACCAAGAATTTCAACTTCAACCACCAGGAGACTTCATTCCATGATCCTCATATTTCAATTTCCTTTTTGAACTTCCATTATTTGTATCTACTCCTTATAAATTTTTATTTCTTGAAACATTGGGGACAATTTTATTTTAAGTTGGGGGGGAGATGAAATAAAAAAAGTGCTTTTGTGAAAAAAAATTGATTTGAAAAAAAAGTCTGCAAATGGAAGGAAAAATTCCTTTAACGTTGAACATGGTAATACACATTGAACACTTTGAAACTGAATATTAAATAATTTATCATGCCCTGATTCATTATTTTAATCATTTTATAATTTCATGAGAATGTATTTTGGAAAGTGTGGTTGTCCAATGTGATATTTCATTGTTTATGTTTTCATCCAAATAAAAAAAGAATCACAATGCACGTCCCATGAATAGTGGGATATCAGTTTGAGTTCATGGGGTTCGCTATATAAATAGCATAGGTTTGGTGATCATTTTAGTTTTAATATGAGTATTCAATAAAAAAAATTAAAAAAATAATTATAAATTTACGCGTAGAGTAATGAAATGACCTAATGCGTGGCTTTTGGCATTTGGTGATCGTGAGTCCATAGTTGTCTGGCCCAGAGTTAGTAATTTTATCTCTATTTTTGGTAATTTGAAATTTTTTGACTGAGTTAACTCGATATGATGACCGAGTACGTGGGCTTCACTTGGTTCCCTAAGGTTTTTGAGCCTGGGAGTCATCGGAAAAGTCTCGCTACATGGGTTGACTCTTTTGAGTGAAATTTCAATTACCATGGAAAAATTGAAAAAAAAAACAAAAAAAAACACACAAAAATATATAATACAAAAAAAAATTGAATACTCTTCTTAATATTGAAATGTTATTACACCTATCACTTCCGTTATTTCTCCCTTGAATAAAGATGAACCCCCATGTCTATTGTCATACACAACACATCCTCATACTTAATTGATAATGGATGAAATATGGCAATGAATTTGAACAAAAGAATGGGCATGATATTGGGATCATATTATGAAACTATCATATATTAAAATATTTTGATGGGATTCATGATTTTTTGGTATAAGGGTTTTTGGTGATCATTGTGTATTAAAATGTTTTGGGAAAAGGGAATTCGAATTTCATATTTTTGAGATATATTTTTCTCGGGACCAGCAATACTCAAGTTGGGGGGTGTGATTAGCCACTAAATGAGGATAATATTCATTGTTAATATATATAATATTCCTGTGATTTATTATTCATAAACACCATTTTAGTTCATTTTATATTTGAACATCATTTCACATTATGATTGTAATTCCTTCTTAAAATGCACTATTATGTGGTACATTTTTGAACATCATTTAAAGTACCCAATGATTCATCTAATTTTAAGGAAAGTAATTATTAATATTTTATTTTAATATTTTTTAAAATTGATCTAAACTTATATATGAACATGTTTCATTCAGGGATCAATAGAAAATTCGTGGAAGAAGATGGAGATATTTTGTGATGAAAAGAAACAATTCTGGAGAAGTCAGATTGGACACCAGCCCAATGATGTGAATGTAGGGCCCAACATACAGGCCCAATGAAGCCCAAATTTCATGGGAGACTATAAGACATATATAGGAACAAATAATTATTCAGGATAAAGTTCTAATTCGGCCTCCATTGTGGTTATTCAGGCAGCCCAAGTTGAAGATAAAATTCTGATCTAGATTCTGCAACCCAGAAAAATAGCCCACCATTTTACAAATATCTCGTTAACCGTAAACTATTTTGGGCTGAAACATTACATAAGGTTAAGGAACATTTGTACCTTAACTTTTCTCTACTATGGAACACTCCAATTCAGGCATATAGAAGGTCTTTCAAGTGCATCTGTTTGGTGGAAGCAAGCTGGATGCCACCTCGGGTCAAGGGTGGAAAAGTCTCCTCTCCCTTAATATCCACCACCCTAGGCCTACCATACTCAAGTGGGATCTTTTTTACTGTTGCTGGATCAACCCAAGGCTCCCAAAATTCCTATTTAAGGAAGTTTTGGTGAAGGATTTTATCATCTTTTGAGGTTTGTTTCATTTTAATGTTATGCTTCCAATTTGATGTTGTATTCACATTCCTTCAATTGTAAGTTCCTTGAATTACCTTAGTTTCTTTATAAAAGTTCTTCATATTCTCTTTTTATATTCTTCTTCTTATCAATTTGATACCGTTTCCTCAAGGTGGTAACTTTTTCATACCAAACCTTGTGATATTATCACACAATGGTGGAGTGATTGTTTTTTTCATTGTTTTTTTTACTTCTATAATTCCTCCCTCATGAGTCTACTTTCCGCTTCCATTGTGACCATGGGATCAATGGAGGTCTCACCCACTTATGGGTTGATCCAAGGGAGTATCAAGGGTCTATATTGGATTTTATTTCTCACTCCATTAATGGATAATCACTTCTTTTAAATGAGATTTTTATTTTACGACTTTAAAACTTTTCATTGTTATTGAATTTAAGGTGACACATTTCAAGTTCTAAAATGAATCTTTACCTTGGAGTGCTAAAAACATTGATACTTCAAGTGTATAGGTGATTATTATTTGGATTTTTAGGCATTAAAATATTAAGTGATGATTTTTTTTGACCTCCTTGAATGAAACCATCTCAAATATAAGAAATTGAAATATTTTTACAAGAAAAAGAATGAATCCAATCCACCCCTTGTAATAACCTAGGATCAAACTTTATCATAATTTGAATTCACTTAAAACTTTTAGTGTTCACTTAAACCCATCTAAAATCAACCCAAATTTTTCCTCTCAATAGCCAAAAAAAATCCATAGAATGTACGTGCCCATAGGTTACTTCTTAGGTCTATGAGGATTCGACAACCCAAGCTAAACTACAAAGGTTGTTCTACCTTGTTCTCTTGGGTAATTTTGAGCGTGAATCATTGTCTCAACAAAGTTAGCATCAAGAGTAGTTTCCCCTTGAAGACATTGTGAAACTTGGAGGAAAGTGTTGGGGAAATATGATTTTAGGATTTTAGAATTGGGGAGTTCACTCAACAAATTGAGGAACTACGAGTTAATGCATTTGGATGATATATCCTACCTAAACACCTATTAATATTTTAATAAGGATTATGTTTGGGTTATTTGAAGGGGAATATGGATAACTTACACTATAATATTATATAAAAAGTATATTTTGAATCCAAGAGTGAAGAATATTGAGATTTGATAAAATAGTGTGAGACAAACAAAATTAATTTATTATGTCACAATCAGTAATCAAGATAAAATTGTAAAATATTGTTTCATTTAACATATAAAATTGGAATTAAAATCATGAAACACTATGATCATTCTGGGATAAATAAAAGTTCCACTATAATAAAAATTTCCAAGAGTGATATAGTCTCTTGTATATTTTTATACTAAAAGAAATTTTATATTATGTGTTCTAATCCCATATTTCCAATTAGTCACCCCAAAGGGTGAGAAATGGTGAAAAATATGTCTATAAAAGATACATGGATGATGATTTACATGTTCATTGTGTAACACCCCAAGATCCCATGGTACACTTCTTTTTAAATAATTCAATATCTTTCTCTAAATGAAAAACCGAGTTTGATCGCACCATAAACTATCAAAATAGTCATTTAAAATGAAGTTATGAATAGTATTAACCATGTTACAAAATTTAAAAATTTTATTTTCAAAATAGACTTTAATTTTGAATTTTAAATATCAAATATAACTTATGGTGAATTTTTTGATTTTTTCTAAAAAGATTATGTTGAGTCAATAAGGTTTCTTTATGACTTTCCATTCCTTCATGTTTGGAGAGATTGTTGAGCTAATAAGGTTTCCATATAAATTTACCATTCCTCTTGTTTTGAAAATCACAAACACCTTATCTTAAGGCAAATTTCATTTACCCAATGTTTTTACTTGATAAGGGAAATTTTCCTTCCCCAAGGAAATTTATTCTTACCATGATTTCATTGTTTATATTTTATATATGTGTAAAATTCGGCTTCGTATCCAAAATATCAGAATCATATATATACTTAGATATAAAGCATTTTGTATTCCAGATCTAAATTCATGTTCCGAACTCTCTGAATCAAGACACCAAACTTTTATGAGTTCGGGTTCCGAGTTCTGTGAATTCTGATGCCGAACTCTTCTGATTCTAACTCCGAGTTCTCTGAATTCAGGCTCCGAAATATTCTCAGTTCTGACTCTGAGTTCTCTGAATTCAGACTCTGAACTCTTACGAGATAAGACCCCTGAGTTCTATGAATTCAAACTCCGACCTCTTTTGAACTCAGACTCTGAATTCTTATGAATTCAGACTCCAAACTTTCTATGTTCAGATTGTAAATTCTTATGAATTCAGTCTCTGAACTCTCTATGTTCAGGTTCCAAATTAGTGTGAATTCAGATTCCGAATTTCCTTGAAATTAAGACTCTGGAATTCTATAGAATTTAGGTTCCAAATTCCTTGGAAAACAGAATCCGAATATCCTTGTATTATAGATACCGAATGTGTTTTTGGGTAAGACTCCGAACTTTTATTCCTTATATTTCAAATAATTGATTTTGGTTTAATAACCATGTTTTTTCTTACAATTTTTTTGGTTATAAAACGATGTCGTGTATTCAGTTACTTACTAACCGTTGTTTGAGTGACACGTGTATAGGTCCCTCCAGAATTCAAGGAAAAATATGACCGTTGGAGGAGGGAGCCGACCGTTGGAGGTGTGCCTATAAATAAGATCTCATTTGAAACTTTTGAGAAGGTTTATCAATCTAGAGATTGCTTGATGATGAAGTAATTTCTAGAGAGGGAGACTTTATTGCTTTGTGCGTACTGAACATCTTGTTCAGAATTGATTCGTGCGACTCCGAATGTTGATGAGTACATTCGAGGACTTCCGGGGATAATAATACAAAGGTGCCATCTACCTTAAAGTTTTAGGACTTCCTTGCTAAGGAAGACAGAGGTTCTGACTACCTTGAAGTTGAGGGCTTGCGGGGATAGCAAGACAGACTCCGATCTTCGAATCAAGGGCTTACCCTGGTGTGGGTAAGACAGAATTTCTTTAAAGTATAAATCAAGGGACCTTTATCTAAGGTTGTTGGATACCCTACTCTTTGGGTTAAAATATTTACTACTTGTTACTTGTTTTGTTTCAAGTTTTCTGAAAAAAAAAATTTGATAAGGAAAGTATAACTTTCTAATAATTTCTTGTACTTGTATACTCTGATTTAGTGAGATTCTATACACTTTAAGGTAGAATCTTTATCTTTGTAAACTTTTGTTAAGTTTCATTTCCGGAACCAATTTTTCAGAATTACATTCTCAGAATCATATTTCTGGAATCAAGAAAGTGTGTAGAACTTGAGTTTTTGTGAATTACCTTGTTTAACTTTGTTAAACATCCCAATCTTTAAAAGTTTCAAAGGAATTTTTTAAAGTATACAATTCAATCCCTCTTATATATTTATCATCTATATCATTAGATACTACAATTAGTATCTTCATTAAATATTTGGATCCAACAATTGGTATTAGAGGAGGTCTCTGAAATACTTATATTCACATAGAAGTTTTCTTGCTCAAGTTTCCATTGTTCTATTTTTTCCTTGCTTAGGAATATTTTTCTTGTTTACAAACTCTTATTACTAACAACTTTGTGTAGAAAGATATTTTCTTCTAAAGATGACGAGAATCAATGTTTGTTCCATAGACAACCTAAATCCTACTTGACCACCTATTTTTTATGGAAATGGTTACAAATATTAGAGAGAGCGCATGAAGACATTTCTTATCAATATTGGAGTAGATAATTTTGTTATGCTTAATGGAGGATATAAAATCCATGACAAGGAAGTGAGTACATTCACCAACCAAGAAAAGCATGAATATCAACTGAATTATAAGGTACAAAATACTTTACTTTGTTCTATGAATAGAAATATATATAGCCAAATTTCATATTGTGAATAAGAAAATTGTATTTGGAAGATGTTTGAAGTTACTCACCTTGGAACTTCAAAAGTTATTGAAACTAGAAGAGCCATGCTCAGAGCTGAATATCATGGTTTCTGCTTTCCTTATGGAGAACCCATGTATATGGTGCAAAAAAGATTCATGAAAATTGTTAATAATTTACAATCTATTGGTGATAAAGGATTAGAAAATGAAGCTCTTGTGTAAAAGATCATAGACATCATGCCCAATGAGTGGGAATCCAAGAGAACAAATATTGATGAAAATAGAAAGGTTACTCAGATTTCTCTGGATGAACTTTTTGGAACTCTTCTTCAATATGAGACTAGAATGAAGATAACTGCTGATAATGTTAAGAAGAATAATGGAAATGGTAGTGTTTATTTTAATACAACTTCAAATCATATGAAAGACAAGACTCCTAAGAGAGTTACTAGATCTAAATCTAAGAAGGTCATTATTCAATCCGAATGTAATGGAAGTGAATCTTCATAAAATGAGTTAGAAAATCTTGATTGAAGGATGAACAAGATTGTTGGATAGAAGAATTTTCAATCCATATACAAGAAGAAAGAAAGGAAAGATAATAAAGACGCATAAGTCACTTGTTATGAATGAGAAAGAGCTGGACTTAGAAGGCCAGATTGTCCTATGCTTAAGAGAAAGGAAATAAAGGAAAATCATTCTAAGAGAAATTCAAAGAAATAATACAAATATAAAGCTATGAAAGTTCTGAAAGTGAATGACACCTGGAGTTCCAGTGGTGGATACTCTTCTGATGAATCATCAGATTAAGAATCTTCTAGATAGAAGAATCTTGGTCTAATAGCTAGACTGCCAATTATAAATCATTTTTTGATGGCTAAGGTACAAAATTCTGAATCTATGACCAATGTATCCTTGAATGATAATTATAGTGATAGTAAATATTATAACTCTTCTAATGAAGAATATTCTTCTGATGAAGATAATACATTACCTACCTATGAAAAAGTTTTTAGGTTTTCTAAGCTCCCTGAGAATGATAATTCAAAACTCAAGAAATATCTTAATAAGGAAAATTATTGGAATACTATTCTTACTAAGGAAATATTAGATCTTTCTAAAGTTCTTGATAAGAATTTTTTTTATTTTGAAAGTATTTCAAAAAACCTTAAGAAGTAAATTCTGAGAAGGATAAACTTTATAAGGATTTATAAAAAGTAATTTCTAAGCAAAATATTTTCGAGCCCAAATCTAGTCCCAAATGAAATGTTTTGGAAGACAGGAACTTGGTTATTAGACTGAAGTTAGAAATATTTTCCTAGAGTAAGTGTTTGTCAAATTTTACCTTAGTTAAGGATAATTTTGATAAGATGTATTCACAAATCTGACCTCTTAGGAATAATTCTGGTTTTGGTTATACATGTTCAAAACTGATTTTTAGTAACAATTACTTTGTTCCTCAAACTGATCCTTTCTACACTAAGTGCATTGGAAAAAAAATTCTTCCCTAGAGAATATTATGTCTTTAGGATTTCATAAGGTTTATTTTTCAAAGAAGATGTGGATTCCTAAGATTTTTCTTTCTGAAGTTTTTGGATCCAAGAAAGTTTGATTTCTGAAAGTCTAATTCGTTGATTTTCAGAAAAATAGAGAAGGTAACAACCACAATACATGGTACATAGATAGGGGATGTTACCGACACATGACTAGTAACAAAAAATACTATGAAAATATTATCAAGACGAAAGGAGGAAAAGTAACTTTTAGTGATAATGCTCAGGGAGAAAATATTGGTATAGGTAATATCATTCTTCTTGGAAAAACATTGATTTCAAATGTTTTATTTGTTAAGGGTCTTAAGCACAACCTCATTAGCATAATCCAATTGTGTGATGCAGGTTACCTTGTGAATTTTAGTAATTACAAGTTCTTAGTACACAATTCCAAGGAAGAGTTTATTCTTTCAGTACATAGGCAAGATAATGTATATAAACTAAACTTAGAAGACCTTAGAAGCTAGTACTTACCTTGCCTTAGTGCAATGGAAGATCATTCTTGGTTGTGGAATAGAAGGTTAGGTCACTGTAACCTTAGGAACCTATGTAAACTTTCTAATAAAATAAAAGTTAAGGATCTAACGGAGCTTAGATTTAATTTATCAAAAGTTTGCGATCCTTGTCAATATGGAAAGCAACATAAATCAAGTTTTAAATCAGTCAGTGAAGTCTCAACCACTGATGTATTATAGTTAGTTCACATTAATCTTTTTGATCCAACAAAAATTGGATGTATTGGAGGGATATATTATGTATTTGTCTTGGTTTATTATTACACTAGATTTATGTGGGTCTATTTTCTAGAAAAGAAGTCTGAATCTTTTTTTTATTTTAAAAATTTTAGTGCCCAAGTTAAGAATGAGAAAAACCTTACTTTGATAACTATTTATAGTGATCATGGAGGAGAATTTCAAAATTCTAATTTTGAAACTTTTTGTAGTAGAAAAGGAATTACTCATAAATTCTTAGCACCCATAACACCTCAACAAAATGGTGTTGTTGAAAGAAGAAATATAATTCTTCAAGAGAAACATGAACCATATTGAGTGAGTATTTAGTAACCAAATTTTTTTGGGCTGAAGCTGTAAGTACTGATTTTTATACTATAAATCAAGTTTTGATTAGACCTTTTCTTAATAAAACTCTTTATGAGTTATGGAATGGTAGAAAACCTAGACCTTCCTACTTCAAGGATTTTGTTTGTAAGTTATTCATTATAAATACTAAAGATAATATATACAAATTTGCACCAAAATCTAATTAAGAAATTGTCTTAGGATACTCCACAACTTATAATGCGTATAGAGTTTTCAATAAAAACACTTGTATTGTTGAAGAAACGATACATGTCAAATTTGGTGAAACCGATCCCTTTGTTTTTAAACAACACCAACTTACATTTTCAGATGTATTTTCAAAAACTAATTATCAACCCTTGATAGAAGATCCTTATGATAATGAAAATGTCCAAGAAGATATTTCAGAAAAATTTATCTCAAAATACTTCCTACCCTATGTTGAGGAACATGTTTTACAAAACCCAAATCAGTTGTTTCTAAAGAATCATCCCAGTGATAGTATCATTGGTGATATAAATCAATCTGTAAGGACTATAAGTTCCTTACGAAATGAAGTAGAACATCTAGCATTTATTTCCCAATTAGAACAAAAAATAACTGATGAAGCTTTAGGTGATGATGAATGGATAAAAGCAATGCAAGATGAACTAATTGAATTCGAATGGAATAAAGTTTGGACCTTGATTTAAAGACCTAAGGAAACTTCTGTTATTGGAGTCAAATGGGTCTTCAGAAATAAGTTTGATGAAAATGAAATAATAGTAAGAAATAAAGCTAGATTAGTTGCTAAAGGCTATAATAAACAAGAAGGAATAGACTATGAAGAAACCTATTCTCCAGTAGCTAGACTTGACTCTATTCATATTTTACTTGCCTTTGCAGCATTCTTTAATTTCAAACATTTCCAAATGGATGTTAAATGTACTTTCCTTAATGGTTATATTCAAGAGGATGTTTTTGTTGAACAACCTCCTGGTTTTGAAGATACAAAACAACTTTAACATGTTTTTAAACTTACCAAAGCTTTGTATGGACTTAAGCAAGCCCCTTTATCTTGGCATGATAGACCTACATGATTTTTGCTTCAAAATAATTATGTTAAGGGAAATGCTGGTCCAAAACTTTTTATAAAGAAAGATAAGAAAAATGTTTTGAATGTTTAGATTTATGTTGATGACATTATATTTGGTTCATCTCAGCAATATTTTACTGATTTTTTTGCGGATCTAATGAAATATGAGTTTGAAATTATTGTGATGGGTGAGTTAACATTTTTCCTTGGTTTTAAAATTTCTTAAAAACCAAAAGGAATATTCATATCCTAACATAAGTATATTAAATATCTTCTTAAAAAGTATGGATATGACAACACTAAGAGTATATGTACTCCCATCGGTACCTCAAATTCACTTGATCTAGATGAAGCTGGGAAACCAGTAGATCAGACATCTTTTAGATGTATAATAGGAAGTCTACATTACTTGATAGCTAGTCATCCAGACTCAAGCATTTCAGAATGTTTATGGGAAAGATACCAATCCAATCCTAAGGAATCTCATTTAAAGGTAGTGAAAATAATTTTTCTCTACTTAAAGGGAACCATGAATTTATGACTCTTTTATACTTCTGGAAATGATTTTGTTTTGAAAAGTTTTTCAGATGCTGAATTTGGTGGATGTAGAATTGATAAAAAAAGTACATCTAAAAATTTTCATATCTTAAGAAATTCATTAGTTTCTTGGTCATGCAAAAAGAAACACTCAATAGCACCTTCCACGGCTGAAGCTAAATATGTAGCATCTAGAAGTTGTTGTGCTCAAGTGTTGTGGATGCAACACTCACTCACAGACTATGGTATGAGTTTTACAAAAACACAAATTTTGTGTGATAATACTAGTGCAATTGCTTTAAGTAAAAACCCTGCACATCACTCTCATGCAAAACACATAGATATTAGGCATCATTTTCTTAGGGATCACACACAAAAAGGAGATATAATTATTCAATTTATTGGAATGCAAGACCAACTTGCTGATATTTTCACAAAATCTGTACCCTCTGATATATTTGAATACATTAAATAGAAGTTTGGAATGATAATTGTAAGGTAATCATCCATATTAACTTCCTCTTCAAACCAATCTCCTTACGGTAATAAACACCTTTTCATAAGGGGAGTAAATTTGATTGTTAGATTTAATTTTTTTCCTTAATTTCAAACTTTTTCATAATGATGTTTTTCAAAACTTTTCGTAATGATTTTTTTCTAAATTTTTGTAATGACGTTTTTAAAAAAATTTCCTAATGAAGTTTTTCAAAAAAATTTGTAATGAAGTTTTTAAATTTTTTTCGTAATGATGTTTTTCAAAAAAATTTTGTAATGAAGATTTTTATATTTTTTTGTAATGAATATTTTCTAAATTTTTCATAATGAAGTTTTTCGAAAATTTTCGTAATGATGTTTTTCAAAAAAAAATTCGTAATGAAGTTTTTCAAAAAAGAATTTTGAAATGAAGATTTTAAAATTTTTTCCTAATGAATATTTTCAAAAAATTTCATAATTAAGTTTTTCAAAAAATTTTGTAATGAAGTTTTTCAAAAAATTTCGTAGTTATATTTTCAAAATTTTTCAAAATGAAAATTTTCAAAGTGGAATTATTTTTCATAATCGAAATTTTCATAATGAAAATTTTCTTTGTGTTTTTATTTTGTTTAATAAATTTTTCTATTTTTCAAATTTTTCGTAGTCAAGAATTTTTTTTAAACTTTCGTAATGAAAATTTTCTAAATTTTCGTAATGAAGATTTTCTAAATTTTCATAATGAAGATTTTCTAAATTTTTGTAATGAAAATTTCGTTCTCAAAATTTTCGTAATGAGTTTTTTAGTAGTCAAAGTTTACAAATTTAAAATTTTCGGATTCTAATGTTCTTTAAGAAGAATTTTCCCCTATTATGAATAATCTTTCTAGAAATCCGAAAGGTATGTTTTCCTTTATTAAATTTTCGTAATCATCTTTTACTTGTTGGTATCTTCATTCATTTTTAAATTTTCGCATTCTTTTTTTCCTTAAATCTGAATTTTTTTCTTAAAAACCTCAAAAGATCAGATTCTATCAAAATTTACATGTGAATATCATATCACCCATCAGATCTAATCATAAAGTTTCTCAACTATTGTATTGAGTTTGGAAGATGAACCGTCACTTCAAACACCTATATAAGGGACCCCCCGATGGTTTTCCCACATCGAAACTCAAGCCTTCACGCGTTGAAGTTCTGCCCTCCTACTTAAACCCATTCTGAACTTCTTAAATCTTGCTCAAATCCAAATGTCTGTCGAATAATCTTCTCAGAAAGACATGTCAACTGTCAAGCTAATCTCAGAGTGGAAAGTTTATAGAGAAAGTTTGGTTCATCCAAAATTCTTTTCCAAGTGAGATTCTATAATCTCGAAGAACATCAAGATCAATTGATGGGTCATTGTTTTCATATCAAAGCCAAGAGCTCAAGATTTAGTACATCCAGATTTTCTAGTTGAGTTTTATGAAATAGTAAGTTTTTTCAAGGAAGAAGGCAGACATAAGTTTTCTTTCAAAATATATGGGAAGACTTATGCTCTCCCGTACAACAAGGCTGCAAATTTGATTAGAGTTCTGTATAAAGGTGAAGCCAAATTTTGTTCTCATAAGTTGCCAGATGTTCAAGGTAGCTTTATTAAGGTGAAAGCTATGGAGTGCCTTGGTCTTATTGATGTTAAGACTCCGAATATTTTTCACCTCACTACAAATTATCGGATTCTTGAATTATGGGTTCAGGGTTTCATAATTCCGAGAAAAGGGGACAAGGACACATTGAAGAAGGGTGACATGTATATCTTGGATTTCTGGGTTAACCTAAGAAAGATCAACTTGGTTAAGCATATTCTGATTACGATCGAGAATATAAAGAATGAAAATCTAAAGGCTCATATCATTATGTATCCAGCCATTCTGTCTAAGCTGATTGTTCGGTGGTTGGAGCCTTTAAAAATTTCTTGCAGTTCAAATCCAAGGAATTGAAAAGTCATGTTAGTTAGTGATGATACTCTATGAAGGATGAATGTTGGATTTTCCAAAGAATCCTGAGAATTTTATGACGTGCCTGAGGAAGAAGGTGAAGCTATCTCCAAGAAACAGGAGGATGTTGAGACTTCTAAAAAGGGTAAAATGAAGAGGAAAATGAAGGAAGTAGAAGAGAAAGAAATAAACTCTAGAATCTATGAAAACCCAATACACTCCACTAAAGCCTAAGAAGAAAAAATATTATCCAGATGAGGTAGTAGCTAAGTGGAGGGAAAGATAAGAAGAACATGAAAGAAGGGGAGACCATGTTTGGACTAGACCCTGTTGAAGAAAAATCTATGAAGGAGAAGGAAATTGAGTATATAGAAAGGGAAGAGAAAGAAAAGAAACAAAAAAATGGATAAAGCATAGATTGTGCAATCCCTTCTGAGGGATACTGAGAAAGAATATGAAAAAATTTCAGTACCAGAATCCTTCTTGGTAGAGGCTTTACCTGAAACTCTGGGGAAGAAATTTTTGACACAGAAAAGGTCAAAAAAGTAAAAGAATTAGAAGAAGTTGAAGAAGAAGTAGAATGTAGTGGGGACACTGAAGAGTTGATTAAGAAAGTATAAATTTCCATGAGAAAGAAATTCCATCCGAGAAGCTCTCAATCCAAACTTCTGAAGTAGAATCTTCAAAGCTGGCTACCCCTGGGAAAGAAGAAAATGGAGAAGATGACAAGATTGAAGAAGTGAACAAGTTGTATGAAGAAGAAATTTTTAATCATAATTTTATTCACCTTGAAGATGTTGAGGCAGGAGATGATAAGGAACAACAAGATGAAGATAAAATTGTTTAGCTGTCTGACAGTAAACATGAATCTCTGGATGAGGAAGCCATTCCGAGAACTGATAAGGGAAAACAAGTGGTTGTTGATACACCTGGTAAAGAAGTTGTGAATAACAAGGAAGTTGGGGGATCATCAAAGAGGAAACTTGTTGATCTAGAGAAAGATCCCTCACCGAGTAAAGTTTCAGATTCAAAATCATCATCCCTTGGAAATGATTTTGTTGCTTAGTCACTGAAGAATCTTGTTGGGACCATTCCAATTTTTCCAAGCATAGAATCCAGATTCCTGATGCTTCAACACACCTTGAACCAGAAAATCAGATTTTGTAACCATGGTGATTGATAAGTGTGTCAAGCTTGAGGTTGTTTTCAAGAATTTTTTCATCAACTATGAAGCTCATAAAAGATCATGCGGGAAGATGACCAGTTGTTCAAGGAAAACCATATAGGACATGAGAAATCATGATGAGTTCCGAGATTGTGTCAAGGAGGCTTTTGACATTGAATATGGTAAGATCAAGGATATCACAAATAGTTTTGAGTAGAAGTTAACTTTGGAACAATATTCTCAGATCCAAGAAGTGAAGGATTTGAATGGGAAACTGTATTCAGTTTTCCAGAGCTGAAAGAGAGAAAGAGATCTTCAGATTGAGATAGAATAAAATCTTTCAAAGCAAGAGGAAGTCTTGAAGGCTTAGGAAGAAAGAATCAAGACTTTAGAGAAGAAAGCAGAGGATCAGGATCAGCTTCTTAAGCGAGCATAGGAAGATAATAAGGTGCTCAAAAAGCTGCAGACTATAGTCAAGAAGTTGATTCCCAATGAAAAGGAAGGATTATCTTGTTTAAATCTGATATTTTGTGGTATTCCATTCCATGTACAAATTTTTCTTATCATAATGAAATTCTTGGTTGATTGTCTTTTGGATGTTTTTTACTAATCTTTCAAGTACCATAATGTCTTTTCCATTCCCTAAAATTCATTTTTTAAAATCACAAAGGGGGAGAAAGGAAAAATAATACTAAGTAAAGAAGAAATATCTTTAAGTAAAGGGGGTTTATATAAGGGGGAGTTTTCATTATAAATATTTTCGTATTTAAGATAATGAAAAATATCATTCAGGAAATCAGAATACGATCCTTAGTGGTTGCAAAGCCTAAGGGGGAGTTAGTCATATTCAACTTTTCCCATGTGATAAGGGAGATAAGTTTTACTTTTAATGTTTATAAAAATATTTTCGAAGTCCTTATATTATTTTTAGTAAGGTTTTTTGTGCTTTCCAAAATGGGGGAGATTGTTGAGTCAATAAGGTTTCCTTATGAATTTTCCATTCCTTCATGTTTGGAGATATTGTTGAGCCAATAAGTTTTTCTTATGACTTTACCATTCCTCATGTTTTGAAAATCACAAACATCTTATCTTAAGGAAAATTTCATTTACCCTATGTTTTTACTTGATAAGGACAATTTTCCTTCCCCAAGGAAATTTAATCTTACCATGATTTCATTGATCATATTCTTTCTATGTGTAAAATTCGGTTTCGTATCCAAAACCTTAGAATCATATATATACTTATATATAAATTATTCTATTTTCAGGATCCAAATTTAGGTTTCGAACTCTTTGAATTTAGAAACTGAACTTTTATGAGTTTAGGTTATGAGTTCTATGAATTTAGACTCTGAACTCTTCTAAATTCTAACTCTGAGTTCTTTGAATTCAGACTCCGAACACTTCTAAGTTCTGACTCCGAGTTCTCTGAATTCAGACTCAGAACTCTTATGAGATCAGACCCCCAGTTCTCCGAATTCAAACTCCAAAATCTTTTGAATTCAGACTCCAAATTCTTATGAATTCAGAATTTGAACATTCTATGTTCAGACTCCGAATTATTATGAATTCGGACTCCGAACATTCTAATTTCAGGTTCTGAATTCTTGTGAATTTAGATTCAGAATTTCCTTGAAATTCAGACTCTGGAATTCTATAGAATTCAGGTTCCGAATTCCTTGAAAAATAGAATCTGAATATCCTTGTATTATAGATACCAAATGTGTTTTTGGTTACGACTCTGAACTTTTATTCCTTACATTTTGAATAATTGATTTTGGTTAAATAACCATGTTTTTTTCTTACACTTGTTTTGGTTATAAAATAATGTCGTGCATTTAGTTACTTACTAACCATTGTTTGAGTGAGACGTGTATAGGTCCCTCCGAAAATCAAGGAAAGATATGAATGTTGGAGGAGGGAGCTGACCGTTGGAGTAGTGCCTATAAATAGGATCTCATTTGAAAATTTTGATAAGGTTGATAAATCTAGAGATTGCATACTGATGAAGTGATTTCTAGAGAGAGAGACTTTATTTCTTTGGGCGTATTGAATATCTTGTTCATAATTGCTTCATGTGACTCCAAATGTTGTTGAGTACATTTGAGGACTTCAAGGAATTGGAAGACAGAGGTGCCGACTACCTTAAAGTTCGAGGACTTCCTTGCTGAGGAAGATAGAGGTGTTGACTACCTTAAAGTTGAGGGCTTGTGGGGATAACAAGACAGACTCCAATCTTCGTATCGATGGCTTACCCCGGTGTGGGTAAGATATAATTTCTTGAAAGTATAAATAAAGGGACCTTTATCCAAGGTTATTGGATACCCTACTCTTTGGGTTAAAAGATTTACTACTTGTTACTTGTTTTGTTTCAAGTTTTCCGCTGCATTTTGATTGATAAAGAAAGTGTAACTATCTTATACTTTCATATACTTGTATAATCTGATTTAGTGAGATTATATACGCTTTAAGGTAGAATATTTATCCTTTTAAACTTTTGTTAAGTTTCATTTCCAAAACCACTTTTCCGGAATTACATTCTCAAAATCATATTTCTGGAATCAAGCAAGTGTGTTGAACTAGAGGTTTTGTGAATTACCTTGTTTAAGTTTGTTAAAAATCACCATATTTAAAAGTTCCAAAGTAATTTTTTTAAGTATACAATTCAGCCCCCCCCCCCCCTCTTTTATATTGAGCATATATATCATTAGATACTACAATCAGTATCTTCATTCATTATTTCGATCCAACAGTTTCAATATTTGATGAATAGTGAAAAATATTGTATTGTTGTTGAAAATAAACATTTTCATTTAAATAAATATTTTACTCTAAATTGATTTTACAGTAAAAATATATTAATAAAACACATATCAATCAAATATAGTTCATTGAAATAATTTTATAATATAATTAGATATAATTTTTTTGAACTTTTGAACGTCTCTTTTACCAGCCTTCTAACCACATCTACAGGATTTGCATTAAACATAATTTTACCATTTCTCTGAATTAATTTAAGAAAAATGAAAATATATGGTTGTAATTAGTATGAAAAATTTGGTCTAATAGGATCAAAATATTTTTTAGTGAATAATAACTTTTGAATTTTATTTACCATAGTTAAAGGTAAATAGAGTAATTAAAGGTAAAAATAATATTGTAATAATATGAAATTACCCTAACACTTGTCCTAATTTCAATGAATAATTTTTTTGACCAAAATAAACCTTATTTATAAAATATAATCCCCTTAGGATACTTTTTTTAGATTTGGACATTTATTATATTTTATTTAAAGAAGAGTTAAAAATGTCATATTCAATGTTTAATAAGTATATTATTTCTAATATGAGGTTATATAAGTGATATGGATGACTATAAATAGTATTTAGAAAGATAAAATGTTTATCTACATAATTGTAATTAATTTATAATTTTAGGAAATAACTAACTAAATTAAATAGTGACACAATGATGATGAAATAATTGATTTATTAAAGGAAGAATCAATTAAATGATATTAATAATATTAAAATAAATATAATTTTAGCAATTTTATGCCATACAAAAAATTTTGGTTGATATTGACATGTTAGGGATTATTTAATGTATTTTGGTTTATGGAATAATGTTTTTATGACTTAAAAAAATCATGTATTAAACAGAGTCAAAATTTATATAAATGAGATTTTAAAATAAATACTATATTATTAAATGATATAAATGTAATAAAAATATAAGGTTCAGCCAAATAACATGGAGAATGTTAAATATTCCATAAATTATCCAACTTGAGTTTTTTTTTCAATTTATAGTAATAATATAAACATTATAGTATAAAAAGACAAGTAGACATGGTAAGAGTTAAACTGTTTAACTAAGGGATAAACCCAAAAGATATGGTTAATTTTTGACCTAAAATTGTCTAAAAATAAATTTTTAAGAGTATTTAGACCCATACTAATCTTTTATTATAAATAAATCACTTTTTATTTATTTTAAATCTAATATCAATTTATATTAATTTAATAATTTTGGAGTTTCCAAAATACCCTATCCCCTCTCTTATAAAAGGTAACCTCTCCTTATATTTTATTCGCACATATAAATCCATTTGGATTATGAAAAACCTATCTAATTATCCTAAAAAATGTCCTTAATTAATTTTAGAGGCCATACTTTTGGCATAAAGACAACCTAAGGAGTCCTTTTGAGAAAATCAAAATAAGACACTCGCAGAAGAGGTAATTGTTTTACCAATTCAATTCAATTCAATTTATTTTCTTCTTTTACGTCCTATTAATATGTATTTTCTATAATAAAGTAATAAATACGGAATCATATACATTATGATATGTTATTATGATTATGTCACAACCTTATTCCTCCTTTTATCCATCCTAGGAATAATAATATCACCATGTGGGAATATGCACAACTTACCGTCTCTATGATATGGTGTGATTTTTTATTCAACATTACTATATTTGTATGGGTATAATTAGGAATATAATTGATAAAAATAATTAATATTCAATTATAATGATTCTTTAGAATTAATATACCATCCAATTAAAAACCATTTAACCATCAAGGGAATGATATTGTAGCTCATGCGTACGTATGACCTACTGTCTCCACGACACAGTGAGATTCATTCTCTACATTAATGATTCAATAATGATCATCAAATTTATAATATGTGTAAATATAATATTTATGAAATTAATATAATTCTGGATATGAATAAAATATATCTTATGCATAAGAAACATGACTTACTTAATGAAACATGCATAGGAAAACGAAGTAGTTAACACCCGAAAAAAGGTAATAATAAGATATTATTTACAAAATGATATAAGAGGATCATATATGATGTAATAAATATGGATATGGTCCTTGTATAATTTAATAGCATTATTTAACCATTATTAAATAGGTTAATGCACCTTAAACTAAAGGAATGTAAAAGGTAAGGGTTAATTTCAAAGTCTCATTATTATTCCAGGTTGTTTATATGTAAGTATCTACTATGACATTGTTATCATCCATTTCCATGTTTCTTAAAATGTAATACAAAATATTATAAAAAATTGTTTAAATTCATTTTTACCCATTTTTGAATTTTTATAAAATGTTTTGATAGGAATCCTTCCATTATTTCCCAAACGAGGTACTTTATGACCATTTCGACAAATTAAGAAAATAATGTTTTTTAACTTATACAGTTTGAGTAGCCATTTTACTCCATTATAACACATTAACATTTTGAATCTTTCCTTATAATATTAAAAGGTTATTTTAAAAATGTTTTCTTTTATAATTGTGTGACTTTTAAATTGTTTCAAATCCAAATGGATATTTCTCTCAAAGAGTTTTAATGATTTTATTAGACTATTTTCATCTATGTAAACATATTTTGTTGGATTTTATACTTTACGGAGCTTGATTTATTATACAATCTTTTATACTGTATTTAATGTTTTTCGATATTTTTTACTTTGGATGTTCTATTTTGATACCATTCATGGTTTATGGTTAAAGTATTAACATTTTGTATGCTAGTTTTAATACGAATGTTTATGTTATGTTTCACCCTTTTCATATGAGGAATGAATTGGATTTATAAGTGACGGGCAGAGCCCACTATAGCCCCTCGATTAATTGATAGGTCTTATGAGACAAACTAGTCTGGTTTTTTACCCATTTATGTATGGTATTGCAATGAGGCCTCGACGATGTGGTTATGATGTCAAGAATTATACATTCCCTCATTATGAGATTAGTTATTCATATTACATATGAATATTCAACTAGTAGAAAATCCTTGTGAATTTAAAAAAAATTATTTGATTTATTCTTGCCATATTATGCCAAAGATTATGTTTAAAAGGCTTGTGTTTTAGTTTTATACCTTGCCTTAAAATTTTATTCTTATTTATAATAAATTCTTATATATTGTTTATCCTTACTAAACATATGATCTCACCACTTTATTATGTTCCATTTTTCTCTAGGATGCGGAGAAGTATATTTTTACTGACTTTCAGGGATAATCTAAGGGATATGAGTGTTTTCAAAGGAGACACTGGGTTTTTTTTCATTTTATGATGTATTTTAGATATTATGTTTGTATCTAGTTTTTCCAAGTCTTCTAAACCAATTAGTCCTTTGGGATTTGATTTCCTGTGACCATGAGAATGTAATAAAATAGTGCACCAACTCTGGGTAACTAGGGTTGGGGTGTTATAGTTGGTATCAAATGAATTTTAGTATACACCGTGTAAACTATATTTAGAAAAAAATTGACTAGGGGACATTACCATAAGATAATATTTGAGAATAAGTATAGAGGAAAATCCTATAATTTTGGTAAAATATATATTTTGTGGGTTTTAAAATAAATACATCCCTATTGAGATACTACAAGTGTGTGTGGTTCTAGTACAGATTTACCTTGTAGTAACACCTCCAATAAGGTGTTCTGGGCTTGAATCGGGGTAACATGGTATACAAAAAAGGGCCTTATTGTGCACTTGGTTTGATACTTATGGGGGATATTCTTATAATAATTCACATTTTATTCATAAACCATTATGTAGGATTTATGAGTAAATATGTCCCCAAGTAAACCATTTTTATGATTTTTGATTAGATATGAATAATTTTTTAATTTATGTTAAGTATTTTAATAGTTTGAAATTATGTACTATGATTCATTACCAAATCTAGAGAATTAAATTGATTAGAAATGGTGCCTAGTGGAAGGAACAAAAACCATATCAATAAACGTAATTCATGTAGGGATTTACCTGATATGAAAGATAATGACAATGGAGTTGGTGATACAATTGGTGCTAAACAAATCATAACCATATTGGAAAAAATTACTTAGGTTATGAATAATAACCTTACTCGTACTGAGCAGCCTAATCCACAATGCATAGGATCAATGTTATACTACATTATGAGATAACAACCTCTAACATTCAATGGGACAACAAATCCATTTGTGGATGAACAATGGATATGTTCCTTAGAGAAAATATTTATTTCTTTGGGGAGTAATGAAAAGTAATAAGTTGTCATGTAATTTTATCATCTCTTGGGAGATGAAGATCAATGGTGGTCATTAATTAAAAACATGAAGCATAATGAATAAGTATCAAACCAGGAATGGAGGGTGTTTAAATAACATTTTTTAGAAAAATACTTTCCTCATGAACAATGAGCTGGTATGAAAATGTAATTTCTGAGTCTGAGAAAAAAGGAGGATGAGAATGTTGAAAAGTATGAGGATAACATCACAAGGTTATCAAGGAATTATTTAGACAATATACATAACCAAAGAAGTAATATTGATTGGTTATTTTATGGGATAAAACCATTCCTCTTACGGGAACAAGTCTCATAATCTTTCTCATCGTACAAAGATTTAGTCTCATGTGAGATCAAGATGGAAAAGTAATTATATAAGTATTATGACTTTAAAGTAAAGAAAGAGAAGAAGAGTACCACTGAACATTATAAAAAAGTAAATAATGGGAATAAGGGAAAAGTTGAATTTCCACCCAACATTAATTTTGGGAAGAAAAACCCTCATACTTGACTAAAGGGAATGTGAGTTTGTTATATGTGTGTAGAAAAAGGAAACCAATCTTTTGATTACAAGGGGAAGAAATAAAATGTTAATGTTCAATGCAATAATTTTAAAGAAATGGGATATTATGAAAATTATTGTCCTAAGAATCATGGAAGTTTTCCCCATAAAAGGAAATGGGAGCAAGACAAAGATTATACGATCAAAAATAATGAGGTTGAAGTTCATAATGATGTGGTGGTAGGTAATCTAATTATCTCCTCAAATTTAGCTAAAAATTTAGTTGATTCTGGAACATCACATTCATTTATATCTTCCCAATTTTATTTATAAATTAGATATTTAAAATTCAAATTAATAAGGGAGTTGTTAGTCAAAATCCCTAAGGGATGTCTTATATTAACAAAGATATGTATGAAATTTCCCATTTGGCATATAAACAGGCTTCATCTTCTCAATTTATCATCATACCTATGTTCTACTTTGATATAATCATCGATATGGACTAAATATAAAAATACTATGCAAAAATTTATTGCAAGAAGAAGGAAGTTATGATTTGGGAGGATGTCGTAGAATCTGTTATCTTTAGAGAAGAAACGTCATCATATGATTCTTGTCTAGATCCACCCCCAATATATCTTCTAAATTAAATTTTTGGGGAGGAATAGAAAAAATCATCAATGGGTAAAGAAATAAATATTCAAATTGAGTATTAACCTATTGTACAAGAGTACATTGATTTATTTCAATAGGATTTACCTGGACATCTTCCAGAGCAGGAGGTTTATTTTTCTATTAATTTAATCCCTAATAAAAAACCAATATCATATAATCTTTATAGAATGGACTCTATGGAATTATTAGATCTATGGAAACAAAATTAAGAGTTGAGTAATAAGGGATTTATTCACCCTAGTGTTTCTCCATGCGAATCTATAGTTCTTTTTGTTAAGAAAAAATATGGATCAATGAGGTTGTGCATTGAATATAGATAAATAAATACTATTACAATAAAGACAAAGTATCCTCGGCCTCGTATTGATGTTTTTTTTGAACGACTTCATGGATCTCAATATTTTTTGAAGATTGACCTTCATCCTAGATATATTCAATTTTGTGTAAAGAAGGAATATATTCCAAAGACAACATTTTGAACCAGGTATGGGCATTACGTGTTTATAATAATTCCATTCAGACTGACTAATGAACCCTATGTTTATATAGATCTGATGAACTGAGTGTTCAAGGAATATCTTGATAATTTTTTCATAGTATTTATTGATGATATCTTGGTATAATCCAAAAGATACAAAGACCATGAGAATAATTTGTGGATTGATCTGAAGACTCTTAGAAGAAATGAGATATATGAGAAGTTTAGCAAGTGTGAATTATAGATTTAAGAAATTTCTTTTCTTGGCCATATTTTCTCGAAGGATAAAATATATATTGATCCTGCAAATAAAAAGGAAATATTAGAATGACGAGCACCAATGTGCATGACTAAAGTGTGTAGTTTTATTAGTTTAACAAGTTAATATTAGTATTTTATCCAAATTTTTTCCAGATTGGCTAACCTGTTAACCAAGATCACATGTAAATGGGTTAAACTCATTTTAAAAAATGAGTGGGAAGAATTTTTTGAAGTATTTCATAGAATATTATTCAATTATACTATATTAAAATTACCATATATAAATTACAAGTTTGTGATATATAGTGATGCATTAAGGAAAGGACTCAGTTGTGTCCTTATGAAGAATAATATGGTTATTGTTTATATCTCAAGGAAATTAAAAACTCATGAAAAAAACTACCCATATCATGATCTTGAGTTAGTATCAGTAATATTTACTTTGAAGATATAAATACACTATCTCTATGAGGAAGGATGTGAGATATATACTGATCACAAGAGTTTGAAATATATTTTCTCATAGAAAGAAATCAAAATGAGACAAAGGAGATGACTTGAGCTACTCAAGGATTTTTATTTCACAATACACTACCTCCCAAGAAAGGAAAATAATGTGAAAGATGCTTTGAGAAGGATAGACCATGGAGTTGTGAAAAAAATGAGATTTTAAAGGGATACAATGCTCATAAATCTAGTAAATATGGATATGGTAATTTTTATGGAAGGCGAAACATGACTACTTTTTAAATTTTTTTCGAATCCATATTTATTGAAAAGGAATTTTTTTCTCAATCTGATGATGAGGAGTTTCAATAGAAAATTAATTCCATGAATGATGAGATATTTATTGACTTCATATATAAATATGACATTTTGAAATTTGGGAAGAGGATTTGATTTCCTGCTATACCTAAGCTAAAAAGAGAATTATTAGATGATGATCATAGTTTATATTTCTCTATACACCAGAGTATAACTAATATGTATTGATATTTAAAAGAAAATTTTTTCTAGGAAAACATAAAGAGGGATATTTCTGATTATGTGACAAGATGTTTAGTTTTTCAAAAGGTGAAGGCTGGAAGACAATATCATAGAGGAGTCAGGAAACCTCTTCATATACCTATGTGTAAATGGGATTATATTATGATATAATTTTTCATGGGGATACCAATGAATCCCATAATAAATGATGTGACATGGGTTATTGTTGATTTTATTACCTAATTAGAACATTTTATTTCTATAATATAAGATTTACCACTTGAACATTTAGAAAGTCATTACATTAATAAACTTTTAAGACTTCATGGTGTACCCCTATTAATTGTTTCTGACTGTGATCCCCATGTTACATCTAGATTATGGAAATGTTTTCAGAAATCCCTAGATACTAAGCTTTGTTTGAGAACTACATACCACCCTCAAACTAATAGACAATTAGAAATTACTGTTCAATATTTATAAGACATGTTGAGATCTTGATCACTTGACTTTCTAGTTATATGGGATTAGTATTTACCTCTAGTAGAATTCTCTTATAACAATAGATTCCATTCAAGTAATCATATGGAAAAATATGAAGAATTTTATGAAAAGATATTTCATACACCAACTTGTTGTGATGTTTTTGGTGAAAGAAAACTTTTACGCCCAAAAATTATTGAGGAAACAACAAAAAATAAGAAAATTATTCAAACCCATATAAAAGTATTACAAAGTAGGAAAAAGATCTATGCTGATAACCATAGAAAGGATTTGGAATTTCAAGTAGGAGATCATATTTTCTTGAAGTTATCTTCAAATAAGGGTGTTATACGATTCAAAGAGTAAGGGAAATTGAGACCAAGATACATTAGATATCTTTTAAATTCAAGAAAAAATCAGAGTTGTATGTTATCTTTTAGAAATGATTCCAAGTCTCTCCGAAGTTCATGATGTTTTCCACATATCGCTGTTAAAGAAATAAATGCAAAACCCAATTCATGTACTCACATATGAAGAAATAGAATTGGAACATGATATATATTATTTTGAAGAGCCTATTAAGATTATTTATACTAGAGAGAAAGTATTGAGGAATCAAACGACTCGATTGGTAAAGGTTCTTTGGAGAAACCAGTAAATGGAAGAGGTGATGTGAGAACCAGAAGAAGTTATGATGAAGAACCACCTGAATCTTTTTATGAATTGATATTCTATAAATTTTGAGGATGAAAGTATTTTAAGGCGGAAATAATGTAATACCCCAATCATCACTGATAAACTTCTTTTTAAATAATTCAATAGATTTCTCTACACGCAACACCGAGTTCGAGCGCACCATAAACTATCAAACTAGCCGTTTAAAAAGAGGTTATGAAGAGTATTAACCAAATTATGAAATTTATAAATTTAATTTTTCAAAATAGACTTTATTTTTTAATTTATAAAATCAAAATTAGATTGTGGTGATTTTTTAATTTTTATGAAAAGCTTCAATTTTTGATGAATAGTAAAAAATACAGCTTCATTGTTAAAAACTGACTTTTTCATTTAAACATATATTTTACTATAAATTTATTTTAAAGTAAAAATAGATAAATAATACATATATTAATCCAATATAGTTCATTGGAATTATTTTATAATAGAATTAGATATAAAAATTTATTGAACTTTTGAATGTCTATTTTACTCGCCTTCTAGCCACATCTACAAGATTTGCATTAAATGTAATTTTACAGATTATGTGAATTATTTTTTAAATAATGGACATAAATGGTTGTAATAATTATTAAAAAATTGGTATAATGGGATCAAAATAATTTTTGGTGAATAGTAACTTCTTGATTTTATTTACAACAATTAAAGGTAAATAGGGTAATTGAAGGTAAAAATAATATTATAATAATATGAAATTTCCCTAAAACTTGCACTAATTTCATTATATAAGTGTTTTTAGACAAAAATAAAACTTATGTACGAAATATAATCCTTTTGAAGCAACTTGTGTTAGATTAGGACATTTATTATTTTTTATTTAAAGAGGAGTTAAAAATGTCATATTCAAATTTTAATAACTATATCATTTTTAATATGAGGATATATAAGTGACATGGTCAACTATAAATAGTATTTAGAAAGATAAATTTTTTATCTACAAAATAATAATTAATTTATAATTTTAAGAAATAAATAATTAAATTAAATTGTGACACATTGATGATGGAGTAATTGATTTATTAAAGGAAGAATCAATTAAACGATATTAATAATATTAAAATAAATATAATTTGAAATAGTTTATTCCATGAAATTTTTTATGGATGAATTGACATGGTTTTTATGAGTTAATGTTTTTTAAGTAATAAAGTTGTTATGACTTTAATAAAAAAGCATCTATAAATAGTGTCAAAATTGACATAAATGAGGTTTTAAAAGAAATACTATTTTATTAAATGATATACAAGTAATAATAATATAGGATTCAGAAAAATAACTTTTGTAATGTCAAATATGACATAAATGATCCAATTTGGGCTCTTTTGACATTTTATAGTAAATATATTAACCCTATAGTTTAAAAAGACAAGTAGACACAATAAGAGTTAAAGTGTTTAACTAAGTGTTAAACAAAAAAGATAAGGTTATCTTTGGGACCTAAACTTGTATAAAAATCATTGGTTGAGATGATTTATACCAATTATAATCTTATCCTATAAATAACTCACATTCAAGCTATTTAAAAATCCAAAAATAATTTATATTAAATTAATTGTTTTGGAGTTTCCAAAAGTGCCCTTCCTCTATCTTATAAAAGGAAACCTCTCATTCTATCTTATTCACATATAAAAATCCCTTTGGATCGGCCATTACCTACCCAATTAAACTCAAAAATTTCCTCACTTCATCCTAGAGTCCATAATTTGGGCAGAAAGTCAATCCAAGGAGCCCTTTTGTGCAAATCAAAAGGAGATGCTCAAAGAAGAGGTAATTGTTTTACCAATTAAATTCAATTTGTTTTCTTATTATAATTACTCTTCCTAGGTTATTTCCATAACAAAGTAATAAATATAGTATCATATATATTATGAGATGTTATTATGATTATTGAAAAACCTTATTCCTCCTTTTATCCATCCTACGAATAATAATATCACCATGCGTGCATAGACATGACTTACCATCTCCACGTCGTAGTGTAATCTTTTATTCAGAACTAATTGATTTGGATGGGTATAATGATGAATATAATGGATATAAATAATTAATATTAAATGATAAATATTATTTATAATAAATATACCATCCAATTCCAAACCATTTAACCATCAATGGAATGATATCGTCACTCATTCATACGTACGACCTACCGTCTCCACAACGTGGTGAGATTCATTCTCCACAGTAACCATTCAAGAATGATCATAAAATTTTAAATAATAGTGAATATAATATTTAGGAAATTAATATCATCTGGATATGAATAAAATATATCCTATGCATAAGAAACATGACTTACATAACAAAACATGCATAGGAAAACAAAGGAGTTAACACTCGAAATAATGTAAATACTAAGATATTATTAATAAAATGATATAAGATGATCATATATGATATCATAAATATGGATATGGTCCTGTTATAATTTAATAATATTTATTAACCATTATACAAGAGTTTACCACACCCTTCACTAAAGGAAATTACAAGGTAAAGGTTAATTTTACAATCTCATTATTATTTGATGTTTTTTATATGTAAGTATCTAATTGGACATCATTATCATCTATATACATTTTTCAAAAAATGTAATTAAAAATATTATTGACAATTGTTTAAATTCATTTTTACCCATTTTTTTATTTTTATAAAACATTTTGTAAGGACTCTTTCCATCATTTCTCAAATGAGGTACTTTATGACCTTTTTGAAAAATCAAGGAAAGAATGTTTATTTAACATATATGGCACAAGCAACTATTTTCTGTTGTTATGACACCTTAACATTTTAAATCATCCCTTACAAGATTACAAGGTTATTTTCAAAAGAAATGTTTTCTTTTATAATCGTGTTCCTTTTAAATGATTTCAATGTAAAAAATGGATATTTCTCTCAAAGATTTTTAATCATTTTATTATATTATTTTCATCTATGTCAACATCCTTTATTGGATTTTATACTTAATTGAAGTTTATTTCCTATACAATCTTATATATTGTATTGATGGTTTTATGATTTGTTTGACTATGAATTTTCTCTTTTGATACCATTCATGGTTTTTGGTCAAAGTATTAACATTTTATATGCTAGTTGTAATACAGATGTTTATGTTATGTTTCACCCTTTTCATATGAGGAATGCATTAGACTTAGTAAGTGAAGGGTGGGTCCCACTATAGACCCTTGATGCATCAGTAGGTCTAATGATAGAAACTAGTTTGGGTTTGTACACATTTATGTATTGTCTTGGAATGAGACCCGGACGATGTGGTTATGATGTCTGACATTATTAATTCCCTCATTATTAGATTAGTTATTAATATTACATATGAATATTCGACTAGTAGAATATCCATGTGAATGTTTTAATGGAGTTATTTTATTTATTCTTTCCATATTATTATGAATATTATGTTTAAAATCTTATGTTTCATTTTTATACCTTTCCATATAAGTTTATGCTTATTTATGATAGATTCCACTATATTGTTTATCCTTACTGAGCATCTAAGATCACCCCTTTTTTATGTTTCTTTTTCCCCAGGATGTGAATAAGTATATTATGATTGACCTATAGGGATAATCTAAGGGATATGAGTGTTTTCAAAGGATGAACTATGTTGTTTTACATTTCAATATGTACTGTAAAATTTTTGTTTTTACCTCATTTATCCAATGATACTAAACCAATCATTCCATCAAGATTTTATTTCCTATGATCATGAAAATGTAATAAAACAATGCACCGACTTTGGGTGACTCATGTCGGGGCATTACATACTGCATCATGTTATTTTAATTTTCCAAAGAGATGAAAATGAAACATAAATACATGGATGAATAAACTATGATAAATCATATACTAGAACATGAAAAAGGTAAAGATAGGTTAAAGATAAATGAGATTGTCACAAAAATTTTTAAGTCAAAATTGGAAGACATGTACCAAGCTAGTGTTATTACATTCAAGATGTTTAAATGAATTTGTTAGTTAGAAAATTTTGTCTTCCATATGGATAAAAAAGTGTCCATTAATCTCATATTGTCATACTACCCATCAAAATTATTTATATTCATTTTGAATTATAGGTAGAATAATATACATAATCCACTCCTGAATATTTTGAATATGCTTTTTCAAGAAGACAAGGACTCATGGGAGCATGGTTCCTAACCCCTTATGGTGAAAAAGTGAAAGACAATGTTAAAAAGGCCATGAAAAGTTAAGATTCATTGCATACTTTATAATTAACCCTAAAGAAACAAAATATTTAGAGGGATACAAATGAATATGATGCTATCAACTTCACATGCGGAAATAAAGTTCAATGGAAGAGGAACTATAATGAATTGAAGAAGACATAAGAGATACTTTTACTTTTTTTACATTCATCATTTCATGTAATATTTCCATTTTACTTCATGGGTATTAAATAAAACATATAATTAACATATTTATATCAATATACCAGATCCAATTAAGTTTTGAAAGAATACAAGAAGTAAGCTGAATTCTATATAGGTGGTTTTGAAATATATTAAGAGAACATCACAACATCACGTTTCCAATTGGATTTATTCTTATCAAACTATTTTTTTATATTGAGTGTTATCAAAAAATTTATTCAAAACTATAGATTTAGAGACAATGAAAAATTATTTCATATTTGGAGTAATTGTTTTACTGTATTTCATACTTAATTAATAGTGTAGTAATTATTGAATAAAAAATTTCCAATATCATCAATTAATAATAAATATTAAAATATTGGTCTTGAATAATACCTAAATGTTGAAAGATAATTCTTAGTAAAGTAAAATTATAAGTAATTTACAAGAATATATATAGAAGGGTTTTTAGACTATTTGGATCTATAACCCTAGTTTATTTGATATAATTTTTTTTAAATTTTATATAAATAAACTGTAGAGCCCATATGAATCATGCATTGATACATGGAGGGTTAGGGTGAATCAATGTACCCAACTTTTACTGAGTTTTACTTTATTTTAAATTATCACTTCTTACTCTCAAAAATATACCCCATTTAATATGAATATATCTGATATTAACTATCTACAGTCACATAAACATGTAATGAAAATAATAAAATAATTGGAAGTACATCAAGATTTTACAAGGTTAGGCATGAATGTGAAAACCTACTCCTTTCCATGATCAACCTATGGTTGTTTCCTAGATTTTATTATCACTGATATTGTATTAATTGAACATAAATAAAAAAAAATTCATAGTGTTATATATAGTTAACACATAATTCATGTAAAATATACGATCTTGTTTATACTGGTACCGCAAGTTCTTCAATGGAATTTTTTATACTGGCACCAATAATTATTCAAATATCTTACAAAAAACAACTAAATAATATAATTCAGAAGTCCCAAGGATTTAATTGTTTCAAATTGAATAATATTTTATTTATAAAAAAATATATCTTTTATATACAAACTAATACTAAAGGTATTGCATGCTTGCCAGTTATACTATATTAGCTCATTATTAGAATGACTAGGTCTTGTTGAATGTAAAATAATACATTCTACCTTTTTACTCAATTATCAAAATCTTAGATAGATACTCATTGTTATAATGAAGTTCCCAACCTCAATATAATTAGTGGAAGATATGCACACAACTACTTCAACAATATTTTATATAAGAAATCACTCGAAAAACCTCAACTCAGTATTCTTAAATTCTTAGTTTTATTTCACAAGATTACCTCAATGGTACTTTATGAATGAATTTCATGGACTTATTCAACCAAAATACTATGACACATAATTTTTATTATTATTTTATATTAAATTTATTAATTCTTCAAGTTGGATGTTTTTTATTAGGTTCTAAAAATTTTCTCTTCCTGAATTCTTAACTTAATTCATTCATAGATCATGATCATTAAACATGTTTATTTTTTATCATTATATTTTTATGTGCCTTGAGTTTTTAACAATGTTTTTTATGTGTGAACAATTTTTCCCCATGGAATACACTATCTTAAAAATGAAAACCATAATGGGTTTTATGCCATAGTTCTTATACACAGATGTATTCCATGAACGTTCGTCCTCACATGAAATAGAGGGATTTGAGGAGCTATATGTATAATAGGAAGTAATGATTCTATTATTAACATTATCCATGAAGTTTCACACAAAAAATAAGTATTCATGTAACTATTTATTTATAAAATGATTAGTACTTCATAAACTCAAGTTTGTGGTATTGGAAAATTCATTACCAAAGCTTGTTAATGTTCATGGAATCTCTTCCCCATCATATAGGTATGTAAGGCTCACAAGAGTCATTCTTCTTCACGTAATAAGAAATCCATATAGGATTTAATCATTATAAAAGAGTAATTTAAGGGATTTATTCTACCATTTTCAAAAATAAATGCAAGAGGATTATCTATTTTCTTTAAGGAAAACGAGCACTCTCAGATATAATGAGTGAAAATAACTCACTTTTGGTTTTGTGCTTGGGTTTTTATTGATGCTTCCAAACCACCTAAGTTGGACTTAACTACATTCAAATCCTTGTAAATAATGCCTCATAAATGTTTGAAAATAATATCACTGGATATTCTACAACTTTCAATACCTAATGATATATGACTTTAAATATTTTTCACTCAGTTTTCCATCTAATCATGTAATGATAAAAAGGATGGAATCTCATCTTCATGATGATAAATCACATGCATGTGATGATAATTATTCTTTATATATTGAGCTTATCCATGCATTAATGATTAATTTACAACCTTTGTAACTACATTTTCATTTAGAAGAATATCAACTTCATCAAATAAATATGTTCATACAACAAAAAATATTTCATGTATGGACGTTCTAAACCTCACATATTAAACAATTAGCCCTTTGAGATTAGATCAAAGATGGAAGTCGTGACATGAAACCATTCTAGTGAAACAAAATTCTTAAGTGATTGCTAATGTTGTAGACAATCCCTCAACATTGATCGAATTGTCCTGCTAAATTGGATAGAATGAAACATGTAATATCTCTATATTTTTAAATGGATGAACAATGCATCACATTCAAGAGTCCCACATTGATTATATATTTATGAACACTCTTATTAATAATTCAAAGAGTTATACTAAGAGATCGACCTAGAACTGGGTTAAGAACCCGGATACACTACACAAAAATACATGGGATGAGACCCACCACTTTACTCCTTTTGAACCATCATGCACACACCGTGGGAACTATTCCCACCCTCCATGCTTTCTCATGTAGAAAATATTCCATATACTTGCTCTTCCACCAACACCAAGCTCTATGAGCTGGCTCCCCCATGTGGTTGAGACCTCCTACCACAAGTGTGGGTTTTTGATGATACCTTTGCTTGTGGTTGGTTGGTGAATTTTTTTAGAAGGCCACCACTTAGTAGAAAATTAATTATGAAATTCCACCACAACTCAAATATAAATATATATTTTTCAAAATATCACCCATATAGTTCTCAATTATTTATTCTTTTTTCTCAAAAAAACTATAATATTATTTTTTACATGAACCAAAATAAAATAAAAAATCATCATAATATTATCGAAATTTTATTATAATTCACTTAAAGCCACTTCAAATTCTCCTCATGAAATGATATGATTTTTTCATAAGCATCAATTCATCTTCCTTATTCACATAATACTATTATAAAAGATGTTTCATATCCATTTTAAATTCACACATGCCTTTGATCTATTTAAATAATATCATAACAATTTTCAAATTTGTCAGGAAGCACTGTCTTACCAAAATGGAATCTGAAGAATCTATAAAAATCTTATAAGAACCACCGCCATCTATAATTTCCCAGAACCATATTCCACTAAAAGGTACCTCAATCCTGGTTGGCCACATGTACTTATGTGAATCTCCCCAAACACCATAGGCTTATAACTAGCGAAGAAGGCCTAGGGTGTGTTTGTGGGGAGACTATGCCCTCATCACCAGAGTGTGGAAAAGTGGATATACAATAATATATAAGTAGAAGAAGTAAAAAATCATTCATATAATAGAAAATATCCAAGAAAGATATAAATAATCAATAAAATAAGGAATATCATATACATATTATGATGATGATACATGTCATATGTAACTACAAAACAACCAAAATAGGTATACATGGTAGGTTTACAATACATGTAACAAAAGTAAAAAAGGAATTAAAAAAGTAACACATCTAGCATCATGAGCCTCATCTCGGTCATATGCTCCCCTTCTCCTTAGAATAATTTAAGAACCTATTGAATGGTGTTTTCCCTTATCCATACATGCAACCATATAGTTTTTCTGGGTATACAAAGGTGGCCCGAATAGGGTGTGAGATACAATCCCAGTAGGCAACCACCCAAGAACTTGTTCCATCCACATAGTGAATACAAAATAATAATATTTTTTAGGTAGTTATATAATATGTAAAATAAGAATTTAAAGTAAACAACCCATAATGGTTTGGGTTATCATGGACACCCATCCTCTGTTACTAGATTTAACCTTAACTGGAAGCCTCTAAAGAAACAATCTATCATGTGTGAATTTATAATCAAATTAATTTAATTAATCAATCTCATTTAATAAACATGTCTCGAGACCTGACATGTATCCCAACATCCCCCGTATAGTTATGTGATCAGAAGATGCCTAAAAACCCATCTATATTGTGTAAGACAAAGACTAAATCCAAGCTTATGCTTTTTCTTTGAAGACACATCATATAAATCATTTTATGAATTAATCAATTAAGAACCTTCTCAAATCCTTATAATTTATTATTTAGAATCCGGGTATCCCTGTAGGTGTACAATGAACCAAGAACACTACTAGACCATCCTAGGCATTACTCATGGGAGTCCTTGTATCACTCTAAGTGTGGTATAATACCACTTCCCATTGATTCTGTCCTTGGTAGTCCTCTAAGAGAGCCCAAGCTTCACCCATGACATATATAACCAACTTCCCTCTATGTTTGTCCACGAAAATCCATATAAAATCCAAGTATCACTCGAGTTTGTAATAATTATCCCCTATGAGACCATCCTTTGATGTCCATTAGAAAGTACAAGTGTCACTCAAGTGTAAGCAGGGTAGAATCCAAATGAGTCCATCCATGGTTTTCTTATAAGAACCCATGTTTCACCCAAGGTATTTATAAACATTCAACAATATAATTTAACAAAATAATGTTATCACTAAGATCACTTCATTTAAAAAAAACCTTAGAATGTGGATCAAGGCACATATATTCTTAGAATGTGTAGCTTCATATTAACTCACATGGTCATTTCATTATAAGGGAAAATCAAGCTTAACATACAATTACATGGAATGCCTATGGTCATGTTCATTCCACCCCCTTCCTTTAATCGATTCAATTTATATTTTATATTATATTTAAAATTATATGTCAATTCAAAATTTAATTCATCAATTGAAATCCCATTTCAAGGGTAATGGAACACCTCAAAGTGAATTTAAGGTCAAGACATACATGGTGGTCCAATTAATTAAAAACACACCCAAGGAGTGGTTCCAATTTAGGGTTCAAAAACGTTAAACAATTATCAATGGTCTCATTAACTACATAGGTATCAAATATTCATTTTAAAAAAGGATAATAATATATCTAAAGGGAATATCTCTGAATATTGGGTACAATAAACAAAAATATATATATAAACACTTTGACTTTGAAGGAAAAGAACAAGAGAACAGACTGTAGTTCCATATTAGATTTATCATCCAGCATCAGTGCCTGATTCAACTTAGATTGGGAGAACATCGAAGAATAGAAACAGAATCTGAAATTAGGGCATGATATCATTCACCTAAATTTAACATCCAATTCTAAACCAAATTAGGAATGGAAAAAAATGTAATGGATAATCCACCAATAAAAATTCAACAAGATAAAAAACTATTGATTCTGATATATGATGGAGGAGATATCTAAATTCCTACTTTAGGCTTAAAATGAAGATCTCAAAGGAGGAGTTTGTTGTGCAGAGGACGAAAGAGAAATTAGGGTTGAAATAAGTACAATTAAGGTAATTTTTGTAAATTCCCAATAATTACTAGGTCACGTGGTTCGGCCGCACGATTGGCGAAAATACGAGCCATCCATGCACTCTTTACTGTAAGAAAGGTCCACCCCACATGGTTTTCTCACATGGTTTGAATAACCATGTGAAAACATTGTCTCAACCCACTACCAACAACTAAAGATATACCCCCATGACCATGCGCCTCAAATTACATGATTTACCTAACTATGAAGCCTACATGACTCCACCATCTAGCCTCACATGATTATAACCAACCATTCATCCTGTCCTGCAAGGTTTCTAAAAACTGTGCGCTAGTCCTTTTTCTCCCTAAAAGATGGGGTTCGGGCTTCAAACTAGCCCTAGACACCATCGATACCTCTATGAACTCATAGGGAATTCATATTAATCCATACATAAGTATTTAAACTGAAAATTAATGGAAATAAAAACATCTATACCTTAAGTAATTATTAGGTCCTTACAAAATTCCCCCCTTAAAAGAAATTTTCCTTGAATTTCTCTCTGAAGTGTGGTCAAGAATTGACAAAGAATAACTCTAACCACTATACTTTTACATCATCCTCCCACTCTTAGGTCTCTTCCTATACACGTCCATGTTTCTACAACACGCATACTAGAGGAACTGACTGGCCTTAGAGAGCCTTCTTGTTATTATCCACAATATGGATATGATGCTCCTTGAAGGGTGAATCTACTTGTAACTCAACCTACTTGGGATGAAAATATTGAGATGGATCTGAATTGTATAATTTTAGGCAAGATACATGGAAAACATCATGCATGGGCCAATACCTCGAAACAAACTACAACCGATAGGCTACAATCCTAACTCTCCCCAAAATCCTAAATGACCCAACATATCACGATGAAATTTTACCATATCTCCTGATCCTTCAATGTCACAACCTTAGTGAGACATGTAAAAAGACATGATCCCCAACCTAGAACTCTAGAGGTCATCTGCAGTGATCACCAAAAGATTTATGTCAAGCTTTTTCAATAGCCATCCACTTCTGAATCAACTGTACCATCTCTATAGTCTCCTACATGAGACGAGGTTGAAGCATAACTATCTATACTTTTTGTAACCAACACATGGCTTATCAACATTTCCTATCATATAAAACATCATAAGGCACCATTAGAATAGTATCCTGAAAGCTATTATTGTAGGTAAATTCAAATAAGGGTATGTGCCTCTCCCAAGATCCCCTAAAATCTAAGATTCTTTCTCTCATCATGTACTCAAGAACCTATATAATACACTCTAAATATCCATTAGTATGCGGGTGGTATATTGTGTGAAGATTCAACTATGTACTTAATTACCTCAACAATACTTTCCATAATTGTGAAGTAAACCAGACATCCCTATCTGAAATGATAGTACGGGGGACCCTGTGAAGCCGTACAATCTCATGGATATACATCCTACCAAGATCATCAACAGAAAAGTTTTCTTTGATAGTTAGGAAATGAGAAACCTTTTTATCCTATGAAAAAAAACCAAATAGAATCATTAACTAAAGTCAAGCTCGGTAAACTTGTCACATAATCCATCATGACGTCGTTCCATTTCCACTTAAGAATGGGAAGTTTTTGTAAAAGTCCAGAAAGTCACTGGTTTTCTTCTTTCACCTATTGACAGGTGGAACGCCTAACAAAAAAACCAGATATATAATTTTTTATACCTAAAAACCATTATTGATGATGTAAATCCCAATACATCATGGTGACATCAGGGTGCACTACCCAATATGAAGCATGAAAGTTTCACCTCAGCTCATCATGCATGTCTGATGAATCCCATAAACTACCATATATATGAATAATTTCATCCTTTCCTATTATAAAACTAGAAGGAGGGTCCTCACCTTCCACACTACCCCATAGGACTAGGCATTCAGAATCAAATAACAGACTCATCCTCACTCTATCTAGTTGGGTAGAGGTCATAGCTAAGGATGAAATAAAAGTCTACCACTAATTATCTTGCACCTCCAAGTGCATATCAGAGAAAAAAACACATAAGTTTCCACTTTGTACTATCTTGTTTAACTTTATATATCTGAGTCCTCATGCTCTGTGCATCATCCACTACATTTCCCTTATTAGGTGTATAGGAAAGGTCAAAGTCAAAAGATAGTAGGTATTTAACCCACCTTCTCTACCTCATATTTAGATCACACTGTGTAAATATATACTTCTGGATTTTCTAGTTAATATACACAAAAAAATGACCTCCAAGTAAGTAATGTTTCCAATAAAGCAATTTAGAAACAACATCATCAAAATTGAGATATTAAATCAGGTAGTTCCTATTGTGTTTCCTTAACTATTGAGACTTGTACATCATGAATCTATCCCCCTGCATAAGAAAAACTTCCAGCCTGATACCTGAGGTATCACAGTAAATAGTGTAACTCTTGAAAAATTATATAAAAATCATTATCAACACTAAATTTATTCTCCCTTTCAGATATTGAAAGGATTAATTACAGGTATCTGAACATAAAAATTTCACACCCTTCTTAGTAAATCCTTTGAGTAGTGCTGCTAAGAATGATAAGTCCTATATTAAACACCTATAAAATTTAGATAACCCTAAGAAACTCTATATCTCAATGATTTTCTTGGGTTTCTCCTAGGAAACTACTCTTCTCACCTTCTCTAGGTCAACTGATACACTTGTCTCTGAGTTGATGTGACCCAGGTAGTAAATCTGATCCATCCAAAAGTGACACTTTATGATCTTACAATATAACTAATTCTATCTCAATGTATTCAATACAATCTCAATATTTGTTTCTTGTATGTTACAATTGTGTGAATAAACTAATATATCATCCACAAAAAACACAACAAAAGAATATCTATAAGGTTGGAAGACTCGATTCATCAATTATACAATGACTGATGGAGTGTTCGTGAGACCGACCAACATAAAAAAATACTCATATAGATCATATCTTTTTTTAAAGGTTGTGTGAGGTATATCTGGTGGTCTAACACACTCCCAATGATAACCATATCCCAAATAAATTTTTGAGAAAACCTGATATCCTTGTAGTTTTTCAAATATATCATCTATTCAGGGGAGAGGATACCAACTCTTAACCACCAGTTGGTTCAATTTCTAGTAATCTACACATAGACTAAGTGTACCATCAATCTTTTTTTGTAAAAGGGACTGGATAACCCCATAGATAAGTATTCCGTCAGATAAACCCCTTTTCCTCTAAATCCTCTATCTACCTCTTGATATCTTGCATCTCATTTTTAGCCATCCTATAAGGAAAAATGGACACCATTACAACTCCTAGAACTAGTTTGATAGATAAGTCAAGATCACTCATTATAGGTAATACTGAAAATTCAGTCAATAAAACATCCATAAAATGATGAACCACTAGAGGGAAATATGCCTGATGTTTTCCTTGATCATCAAGATATAAAATCACAATCTGATTAGTCATCCAACCACCCCATGATTCTCAGGTCCATCTCATCTCATCTAGAAATCTCATTCCCCTTTGTGAATAAACTCTATGACCTATGGTGATGTGGTGGTCACCCTTCAATGACAACAATCAATGAAATCATGAGAGGATACAAACAATTCCATATCGATAATGATGTCAAAACCAGTCATCTCAAGGAAAAAGGGGTCTCATATGAAGTGACACCCACCAATCTCAAGGGGGAACTCCTTACATTGACATAAATCTTCCATTTAAATCCCCAATATAGTATCAAGTTTCAAAACACAACCAAATAAATATAAAAATAAGACCAAGTATCACCACAATGGGTACATATATAAATCCATGAGAAGCCCCTATATCAAAAAGATAATATTCTAAAGTAGAGGAAACTAGAATAGTACCTCTCATAGTAAAAGGTCTTCGATTATTCTTCTTAGGTGTCTGTTTCACTACATATATCTTGACTGATACTCATCCTTGTGATACATCCTAGATACCTTTAAAATATTCACTCTACTATCATTGAAAACTTGGGGTCTGACTACCATATCCACAACCACCACCTTGGCCTAATCGGATGGTTGTACTACAGATCTTTGTATAATAAGAAGCTTTTAACCCCGCTCCTTCACATGGAGTTTGTGTAGAACCTCTCTCACTGGATATTGGAGTAAAAGTTCTATAGAAGCATTGTATATCACAAATCTTTCCACAAGTTCGATACTTGATTGGGTCTCTTCTTCCATAAGGTCTCATATATTCTAGCCTACCACACTATTGGAACCTCACCTTGGCAGTTGAGTATGTATGCTGGCTACTAATGTTACAGTATGGAATTTCAAGATGATGTTTCCTACTACTATTCATCATAGATCTAGATATAGATGTTGAACCACCCTATCTCACACCCCAATCTCTCTCAGGTTACATTCTATGATAAGTGCCTGATTCACTATTCCAGAAATGGTAGTAAGTAGAAATAATTTAACTTATGATTTGATGTCATACCTGACACCATCTTCAAATCACATAGATTTAGATAACTCATCACCCATCAGAATAGTTGTGAATCACTGGAGATCTATAAAACATGAGGAATAATCCATAACTAATAACACACCATACTCCAAGTGCATGAACACCTAAGATATGTTGGCCCTCAAAGACTTAGGATTGAGGTGATCATAGAAGGACATATGAAAATACCTCCTAGACCTCTTCTAATGATTATCTACCTAAGTAATAAGATCACACCATCTATTGGAAGAATTATACAAAATATACATAGTGAGATTTACCCTCCATTTGGGAGGTGTCTTGAGATTCTCAAAGAAGATAACATGGCCTCTAACCATGTCTTCACAACCTGCTATCTTCCATCCCCCCAAAAAGTGGATGGATGCTACTACTAGAACTCATGTGCCAACTCTTCCATAGTCAGGGAAGGTTGTGGAACTCCTTGAATGGTCTTCATGAATAACATAAATTCTTCACATAACTACAATGTATAACCTGTGTCTGGTACAACTATTAGTGCCATAGTTGGAACCAAAGGAGGATCTTCTTATAACTCATGCCCCACCACCTCTAGAGTTTGGTTGTTTCCACACTCTCAGAATATGACTGGAGGACATCTTGGTTAAATGCCTATATAATTCCAAACACAAGCCTCTGCTAAGAACATTATCAAGGTTCATAGCTCAAAAAATAGGTATTGAAACAAGATATGTTCAAGCCTTCATATATAATAAACACACCCCTATGTATGCTCCTTGAGTTAGTTATGGGCATCGTACAAATCATGTAGAAGAAAGAGATGCTACCTACTTCTCACTACTAAGTTTGGGTATGGGTTAAATTCTATATTGTAAAAAATTCTACTTTTCATTTTATTTTCATATTCAAATTAAACATATCACAATTCATTATTAAATGGGTTAACCAATTGGCTTTCCAAATTATGATCCTAAGGAACCATAATCCATATGAACTAAAATATAGAATCTTCCTAATCCACACCATAACATGTTCTAATCCATGCGACTCATGGTCCATAACTCAAAATGCCACAATTTTATACATATGGTGTCTACTACAACCTAATTCAGAAAACACTACTTAGGTTATGGTAGGAACACTGAGTACCAACCATGTTTCTCAATTCCATTGTCAAAATATATATCACACCATAGGTATATCAGTCATGGAACATATCACAACAGCATGAAATCAGACAATTCATTCAATATGGCATGGGATAATGCATCTCATGTGAAATCTAATAAGTGCCTATATTACTAATGAGATAGAATACCCTCATATCATCAAGTTAAAGAAAAATAAAACCCAAAATTATATCAATAATAAAATCATAATTCATTTTCATCACCAAATGGTGGAATAAAAACAAATTTAATATCCAAAATCTAGAAAATAGAAATTTTATTCAAGGAAATTTGGATTTTTCTTGCACATGGGTTAGCTATGCCTAGTCACAACTCATTACCAAATTAATATTACTTATTATCCATTTTAATTGTCTCAAAATATTAAATAAAACTATAAAATTATTCTTGGATATCACTTTGTAACATCCCAAACCTAGATTCCACTGAAAGGTACCCGAAGCCTGGTCGGCTATGAAACCCACTTACTTTTTTAATTTATAGTTTATATTGTAATTAAAATTAAATATCAATTCAAAACTCAATTCATCTATTGAAATCCCATTGAAAAGGTAATAGAACACGTCAGTGGTGACTCAAGTTAAATCCACTCGCTATGGTCCAATTAGTTAACAACACACCCAAGGGGTGGTTAAAATTAAAGGTTCATGACCATTAAAAAACTATCAACAGTCTCACTAATTACATAGGTCTCACCTATTCATTTTAAATAATGATTAAAATCCATTTCAATTTTGTCACTCAGAAAATTGGGTGTTCAACACAATGGAATATATATAAACATGTTAACATTGAAAGAAAATAATGAGACCACCTACCATAGGTCTGTAGTAGATTCCTCATCCAGTATCAGCCCCCAATTCGAATCAAACAGGGAGAAAAGTGAATAACAGATGAAGAATATAAAATTAGGGATTTTTAGCTTTCACCTAAATAGTGCATCTAATACCAAACCAAACAAAGAATGATAAAAAAGGAATTTAAAAATCACTGATGTGGATCTAATGAGATGAATGGATTTTGATTCCATGATTAGATAAAGGATATCTCTTAATTCATAATTTAGGCATCAAAGGAATCTCTCAAAGGATTATGTTGTTGTGTAGAGGAAGAAAGAGGAATTAGTTTAGAAATATGATTAATTAATGTAATTTCAGTAAATTCCCAACAATTCCTAAGTCATGTGGTTTTGTTGTATGGTTGGCCAAACATTGCACAAAATGAGTACCATTTTTTATAGGAAATGGGCACCCCACATAGTTTGCTCACATGGTTTTACTAAACATTTGATAAGTATGTCTCATCCCATTATCAAAAACTGCTGATGTACCCACATGGTTGTGCACCTCAAATCACAGGATTTATCTAACCATGCGGCCTATAAGACTCCATTTTCCATCCCCACATGGTAAGAACTAACCATGTGTCCTACCCCACACAGTTTCTACTAACTATGATCTAGGACCATTTCACCCCAAAAGCTGGGTTTTAGGCTTCAAACCATCACTAGACACCTCCAATACGTCAATGAACTCAAATGGAATTCATATTAGGCCATATTAAATAATTAAAATAACAAATTGATGGAATTAAAAGGATTCATACCGCAAGGGAGAACTAGGTTCTCACACTATCCTTCTTTAATATTTCTCAAATTCTATCTATCTCCCTCATTCCATGGTTAATCACTAATTATAGAGGACTTCATCATATACTGAATTTTATTTTTTATCTTATATTGACAAAAAATGCAACCATACTCATCAACCATCAATATGGGATTTTCAATCTACCCCTTTTTATTTTTTTTTGACACTATTTCCTTAAATAAAGTCAATGGATTTTCTCCCCCTTATTGGAAATAAATTTTAAGGATTAATTTAGTTAATTTATACTTAAGAGGATGATGCCAATTGTTTCTATATCAATGAGATTTTAGCTAGTCATCTCTATGTCTACATGAAAAAACCCTATGTAGAAAACAAGGGTGATTTACCCAAGACATAAATGTTGTCTATTAACTAATTAAACATGTGATACAAGTTTCCTATTTTTCATCCTAGGGGAAGTACAACAATTTTTTTAGGAAATATATATATCTTGAAATTCACTCAATAAATACATAAAAAATTTATTGTTTGAAAATAAATCACTCCCCCTTTATATAAGGTTATTCATCAACTAACACTTTACCATTATGACCATAGTTGATATAATCAAGGTAAGGATATGAAGTGTAACTGGGTTACCTCTATTTTCAACTCCTGAAGAGAATACTTGAAATTCATGATATTCATAGAACAAAAATTGATGGAATATACTTTATGTTTTCTCCCCCTCAAGGGGTTCTATAACTTCATTTTATCTAGTGGATAATTTCATAAAATAGTATTCAAGATGTTTATGTTGATGATCCACCACTATTCTATATTTAATGTTTTTATTAGATCTTGAATAATCATTCCTACTTGTTGTCTTCCACTTTGTTAATTCAGTTCATCTACTGAGAGTGAGCTTCACCTTTAATTACCAGTAATGTAAGCACACCAATAATATACAATAATTAAGGGAATTCAATGGTACAACTATGAGAATCTTAGTAAGTGAAATAGGAATGAGTATTTTCTCTCAACCCAAATAATATTTTCCTTATAGCTCTAAAGTTTTTGGTAGTATTCATGCTTGTGTCTCCTTTGAAATTCAAATTCTGAGATTTCTTAATTAGCGTGTAATATTTTCTTTTATCTATATTTGTATTTTTTGGATTATTTATCATCACATATTATAGTCATGCAATAACTTACCATGGTAGTTATTTTTCTATCTTTAACATCTCTTATTGAGAAGGTAAAATAGTCATAAAATTTATTGCATTATAACTAGTTTTCTTATACCTTCCACACAATCTATTCAAAACACATTAGTTGTTATTTATTGACAACCTCTCATGAAGTTCATGTTCTTATCCACATGCAACAACCTATTTTCCATTTCCATTTTCTCTAGATAATTATTTATCTTTATATTTTTCCATTTCTTTATAATATTTCACTTGAAGAGGAAAAATAATTAGGCATCCTATCTTAGAATATTCTAATTTAGATTTTCCACATGTCTTCTTCATTTTTATTGAGTTACCTATATGCTGTAACCTTTCCAAATCTTTTTCAGGAATGTATTCAATCAATCCTATCCTATCATTTCTCTCCTGGATTGATTATATTTTTTATTTTTGATTACTTCTACTAATTGTAATTTTCATTGCCTATTTTCAATGGTCCATGGTATGACCTATCTTTCCATGATAGAATAGTAATTTCAAGGTTGAAATTTCATTCTTTTCACCCATATTTTCAATCATTTTAGGAGTGTTTTTTTCCGTTCTTTTCATTTATTGAACACCTTCCTTCACATATTTATCCCCCAAGGTATCTTATTACCCTTTATTTATAACATGATTTTATCTGAGTTTTAGTCCTCTATTCAATATAATATAGAAGTTATACATGGTTTGTTTATAAAGTCACTCTTATTCTCTATGAACACTTATGTTGCAGTACTCACATAAATCTTCAATGAATTTGAATCTATTTCTAGTATGCATATTTATTTCCATATTGGAAACCTGATTCTATATAGTATTTTCATTCTTTCCATCACATATATTACCTATGAATATAGTCCTTATTTTGTATTAATACATGGACATGTTGTGTCAACAAATATCATCCAAATTTTTAAACTTCCAACATCACCAACAATATCCAACGAATCCCCTTCTTTTTATTTTAGAAGTAGTCTGACTATATTTAGTACCTTGTTGTTTCTTGATTTAACACTCCATATTTAGAGAATCATTTCAGGATTTAGTTTTCTTAATAATAACAGTATCCACCTTTGGTGGTTTGGTATATTTATTTTAATTTTTATCTTCCCACATCTTCCCATATTTTGGCTTTTAACTCGTACTAATAGATGAGAGAACGATATTATAAATATAATTAAATAAGTTATGAGTTACCTTATCCCATGAACATGTAAAAGGTTGATCAAGAGATGATTTTGAAATATTATTTCCACCAATATAAGGCTAATTAATATCATCAATAGTTTATATAGAAATAACATTTTTTGGTTTTTAACTATCTTTATATGTTTGGGTGGAATAATTATTCTTTTCATGTTGGAAATTTCCAATATGTGTCTCCATAAAATGTATCAATTTAACATTTAGTTTAAGCCATTTCATGTTGATAGAAAATATTCCATTTTTAAATTTTGTCATCCTGACTTCCAATTCACTTTTCATTTTAAAAATATGATATTCATGATGTATGCTAACATCATTCAAAGAGTTTTCAAGGTCTTTAAGTATTATATATTTAACTTAAAACTAGGATTCCTTGACCCTGATATAGATTTATGTGATTATTCTAGAGAATGGATCTTATAAAAATAAAATTCATGTAAATTTTTATTTTATTCCACTAAAATTTTAAGCTACTTAACCATACATTTTTTTTCTTTAAACTGAGCATGATATTCATGGAAACATTGAACAATGTTTCAAGTGCATGGATTGCTTCATATAAAACATATTTACTCATGATACTCTCATAAACATGACTTTGAAATTCTTCTTCAATTAATGAAATATTTTCATTACAAAGAGTCATAGATTTTTTCTTTGGTTTAATGTGATCTGTGAGAGCATTGCACCTTTTGAATTTATTACCTATTGAATCATCCAAATAACTAATTTTCTATTCAATATATGGTTTTTACACAAGAATATCTTTGATGAAATAAAGTATATATGAAATACATTTATCACACCACAAAAAATAAATGTTTAATGGATGTTTAAACTACTACTAAATTTTTTCATGATGGTTTTTAAAAACCACAACTAATGTTAGATTTTAAATCCAACCTACATTAGTTTTTTCCATTTAGGGATAGTTTTTGGGAAGTGTCATGAAACTATTTTTTTAGCCATGGTAATTTTATTTTTAGTAGTGGTTTCCTTGAAGAAAACCTCACATGAGTTAGCGGCAGTTTAAACCATTGTAAAAAAAATTAGACCATATTTTGCAGTGGTTTAAACCACTACTAATGTATTCTTGACCATATTTAGTAGTGGTTTAAGTCATGGATACATAATGTTGTTAAAAAATCTGCAGAAACTACAACCTTAGAGAATCAATAAAACATAACAGAATAACAATCATCCATCTTAAATTACAACATAACATTAATTACAAGATGGGTAATAAGTCTAAACTCGAACATCATAATATAGAGAAGATAAATTGTACAATACATAAATAGTATAATAAAAGAGATAATACCAAAAATTCTAAATTGGAAACCTCCAAGTTGTAAGAACCCAGACCTTCTTTTCAGGTATGTTTTCCTTTTCTCATCGTTTTTGAGAAAAAGAGTAATTTTCTGGATATTTTTGAAATACATACCGTGTACTTTATGAGTAAACGCCATGTACTCTATGACCACAGGTAGCCATGTGTTGGCTGTGTAACGGTCGTGCACAGAACTGTGTGTGGTGACCTGGAGGCCGCCTAAAGTGGAGTACAGAAATTGCAAGTACACACCATGTACTTCTAATGTATAGGTCGTGTACCTTTTTTCAATTAAATGGATCGGGGTCACGTCTAATTAGAAGAAATGGATTCTTCTCCATCAGACTCAATCGAGAGAGTCCATACGACTGTGAATCTTCATCGAGCCCTCGACCGAGCATCAGATCTCCAATTCGACCGCCGTCGATTGCGTTGGGATCACCTCGGTAAGATCTTCCTTCTTCTAGATCTTCGTTTCATGGTTTCTCATATTTTAAAGTTATACTCTATTGAATTTTTTAGATGTTTTTATAGATATATGGTGTTGTTGGGTGATTCCAGGCTTGAGGTTCACGTATATCGATCTCCTCATACCGAGGTGGGTGGTTTGTACCTTTCTATTGGAAGTCTTTGAGTTATATGTGCCATTTTTTCCAACACCCTTGAATGAAGTATTGCATGTTAAACTTTTTAACCCTGTTAATTTCCTTCCATGTTTGTATGATTGAGTAGTGGATAATTGAATATGAATAGGGTTGATTGCATTAGTTTAGAAGTGTTTTCCCATGAATGTTTTGTTTACGACTATTGGGTCATGTTTATCCTGTTAGGCTTCCTTGACGTTTTTCAATGCCTAGTACTATAAGATGAAGTTAATATTTGGTCTAACATGCTTGATATGTTGTAGACTATTTAGCTAAGTAGTTTTGAGGTTTACTTTGGCCGTATTGCATTTCTATGCTCATTTGACATACACTGGTCTGTGAGAACCTGATTTAGTAGACTATAAGGGGAATTGACCATGTGATCTTCCTCAGAGAGTCTTTAACCACGTAGTCTATAAGGGAAATTAACTGCATGATCTTCCTTAGAGAGTAATTAAACTACGATTGACAATAAGGGGAATTTACTGAGAGTTATTCCTTAGAGAGTCTTTGTTATATCCATGAAATTTTAACTAGAGGGGTAGACTGTGTGTGCTTCTCTGAGGGTTGCTTGTGTTTCCAGGTAGAACCAGAGGGGAAAGGCTATGAGTAATTCCCAGAGGGTTACCTATTTGTGTTTTCCTGCTTTTTAGCTATTTACATGTTATATGAAACCGAATGATTTGAAACTGTAGGATTGGTTACTGCTGAGTACTTTTTTGTTTACTACCTTATTTTCTTATTACCTGCCACATATTCACTGACTGTTAGGAAAAAATATTGTGGTAGTTGCATACTGGGATTTAGTCTCACACCCTATTTGGGCCATGCTTTTGGCCCCAAAAAGATTATTTTGATGTAGGTATAGATGAGGGAAAGCGTTCTTCTACTACAGGATTTTGAGTGCCATGGAGCTAGAGAGCATGTGACCAAGTTGAGGCTTATGTTTCTAAGGAGCTATTATCTGTTTTCTTTTGAACTTTGGTTTCATATTGTTTGTATTCCAACATTGTGATTTGTTTTGCTGCTTTCCTAGACATATGTATCAGGCATCATTTATATATATATGTGTGTGCTCCAATTTATTATTTCAAGTCTTACACTGTTAACTTTTTCATGATTATACTATTTCCACTATTGTATATTTGTTTTACTTCCATTATGTTACCCTGCCAATGAGGGAATAACTTCCACACTATCACAACCAAGACCCTCACTACTAGTCGGTAACCTCTGGCGTTCGGGGAAATGCGCTTGAGTCTATGTGACCAACCGGGCACTGGGTGCCTCTGGGTGGCTTCTGGAACCGGGACGTTACAAAGTGGTATTAGAGGAATTCTTTTCTTCATGAATTATTGTTTGGAGACTATAGCCAAGGATAGGAAAAAAATAGGTACTTGGTAATAAGCTGTGCCCAGAAGTAGCTAACCCGTGTATAGGGAAAATCCAAATTACCTTGTTATTTCCATATTTATGGTTTTTCAAATTTACAGTTGGTTTTATTTCACCATTGAGTGATTAACATGTTTTGTAAGGTTATCATTGATGTTATTAAGGTTCTATTTCTATTGCAACCTGATGAGATGAGGGTATCCCATCTCTTTCATCATATAGGGACTTGTTAAATATCACATGTCAAGCATTCTAGCCATGCCATTTAGGGTGAATTAGTGATTTCATGTTGTTGTGATAGATGTTGTGCTAAATATGCATGTTGTTGTGATAGATGCATAATAGAATACATGTTGTTTGATAGGGTATTGTTTGCAAAATGTTTTTCTTTGAATAAATGAAAAACTTTGGTTCTTGAGTTGTTATGGGCCCTCATGGATCAGAATTTGGTGGATCATTTCCTATTATGTTTGTTTATAACATGTTTAAGATGCCAAGTTTTGATTCGCGGGGAATATGGGCCCTAATAGATTGGGATTTGGCAATTTCAATGTTCATTTTAGTGTTTTTCTGTGATCCGGAGTAATTTCTGAGGCTTACTGTCTGGAAAAACCCGGAACACATGCCGTGTAGTTTTGAATACACTCCATGCATTCTTCTATTCAGGAAGAAACTAGTTTTCTTAAGTAAATTCCGTGTACTATATGTACACGCCGTGTAGTCTCTAACAGTGTCACTGGCTGTGTGGGCAGAGACACGGGGTTGTAAAATCCTTGGGGGAACACACTGTGTACCGGTTGTACACGCTGTGTTGTGTAGACCATGTGTCCACCCATGTGACTAATGACACGAAGTGACGAAGGATTAAGCAATACATTTCATTTTAGTCTTGAACGTGTTGTGTCGTGTAATCCCTGGAATCCAGACGTGTAACTAACAACACAGGTCGGTGGAAATCCTTTACTACATGCCATGTCTAGAACAAACACTCTGTTTAGTCTTGTTCGAGGAGAACCGTGTAGCTTAGTAATGTAGAAGGACTCAGGCAGGGGAAGAGAAATCAAGTACACATCATGTGTTAGGACAACACGCCATGTGTGTGGGGTGTTACATGACTTGGGTTGGCAGAAGTACACGCCCATGTGAAAGGCTTAAGGGAACACGCCGTGTAGGATTTATACATGCCGTGTACCCATGTTTTAGAAACTTGAATGATTTCTTCTCTTGTTCCCTTCTTACACTTATTTGTTTCCAGTCCCTATTAATCTTGATCTAAGGTGTGCGCTCGACCTTGTAGAGTCATGCCAGCAAGACGTCCTTCGGTTGTATGCCAGTTACAGGGCAGTGATCATACACCGGATATGGCAGATTAGGGACTGTCAGCAGATACTCCAGTTTTTCCAATCGTGGAACCAACAGTTATACCTAACACAGGTGCCGATTCACACTTCAAGGAGGGCTTTCTGAGGATGATGCAGACCTTCCAGGGAAAGTCACCTCCTGCCCCGTCGATAGAAGAATTGATTCGGGTCTTTCAGAAGTAGCATCCTCCAACTTTCTCAGGGGATAGAGGATCCCATGCTATAGAGTCATGGCTAGAAGCCACATTTATGATCTTCAAGCATCGGGAGATGCCTCCCGAGAAGAGGGTCAATATCACTACCTGCATGCTTTGAGACTCCGCCAAGAGGTGGTGGGATGTGATCTTACAGGCGGGATGCCAATAGAATATGGATTGGGATGAGTTTCAGTGCATCTTCTATAACTACTATTACCCAGAGACGTTGAGGGTTGATCGAGCCTAAGAGTTGATGAGTTTAGATCAGTTCACTCTTTCTATTTTGGATTATTCCTCTCACTTCATAGAGCTCAGTGCTTTACACCCTTTTAAGGAGGTGATTATTTGTTCCTTTAATGGAAGTTTGAGGATGGTCTCAGGCAGGATATCCGATCTCATGTAAACATCTTCATGTTAACTTCGATATCTTCTATAGTCAACCATGCATTGATCACCGAGTGCAATCTGAGGGATTTTGGAGCTGTGGGCCATGGCGGTTCAGCATCCAGGGTTAGGGATTTTCTAGATGATAGAAAGAAGCACTGCAGGGAGACTGCACAAGGAGATCAGAGTTGGTGGGATGCATCTTCTAGTGGCCATGTGGTGTGCTACAAGTGCAGGAAGAGTGGGAATATGAGGCCACATTGCCCGAGGGACCTAGTGGAGTGCTGATCTTGAGGCAAGATGGGTCATCTTCAGTGCTTCTGTCAGATCTTCTCACCAGCAGCTGGTGACAAGGGTTTTTTGATGAGTCTTTGTTTAGGAGAAGAACCACCAGTTTCCCACCAGTTTGGGAATTGGAGTTCTACTGGCCGTTCAGGCTGAGGTGGAGGTCGTGGCCATGGTAGTCATTCACCAGGATTTCAGTGACAGCAGGGTGGATCAGCTTAGAGTGGTCAGGAAAGGTCACAAGGTCATGGTGTAGGTCATAATTTTGCAGTGGATTAGACCTAGCAGGTGTAGGATCCCTAACCCTCTACTATTCGAGGTACGATTCTAGTTTCCTTAGTTATATCTTCTCCTCTTTTTGATACATGGGCTTTCCAGAGCTTTATATCTGTTGCTGTTGTCAAGATCCTAGGACTTTGCATCTTTTCTTCTTATGATATCTTGATGCTAGACCTCCATTGGGGACTAGAACAGCTAGTCTTTGTCATTGTAAGGAGTGTCCTCTCGAGGTTGGTGGGTGTCACCTCTTTTGGGACCTCTATGTCCTAGAGATGGCATGCTATGACATCATTCTTGGGATGGACTGGTTAGTTCCTTTCTAGGATGTTGTCGATTACTACTACTGTAGGGTGAGTTTCACATCACTAGGGGGAAGATATTTTCTTCACAAGGGAGAATGAGATATCCAGGAGAGCAGAGCGGTACCCGAGCATCATGGGTTGGGAGGAGTTACAACCCAGATTTCTAGTCTTTATCTTAATGACCAGGGGACTTCACATATGGACTTTCCTTCAGTGGTGTATCTCTTCAGAGATGTCTTTCCCGAGGACTTTTCTGGTTTTCCTCCGTAGCATGAGGTATAATTTTCTATTGAGATTGTGCCGGGGGCGATACCGGTGTCCATTCCTCCTTATAGGATGGTTACACCAAAGTTGCAGGAGCTCAAGAAGTAGTTGGAGGAGTTGCAGGCAAAGGGTTTCATCCGACCCAATACTTCTTGGGGTTCACTTTTCCTGTTTTCAAAAAAGGTGGATGGTACACTCAGAATTTGTGTGGATTATTAGAAGTTGAACATGTTGACGGTTAAGAACTGATATAACTTGCTGAGGATTGATTATCTCTTCAATCAGCTTCAAGGAGCCTGGGTGTTCTCAAAGATTTAATTGAGATCTAGTTATCATCAGTTATGATTAAGACCCTCTAATATACCTCTTACAGCTTTCCAGAGTAGGTATGATCAATTCGAGTATGTGGTTATGCCACTTGGTCTCACGAATGCCCCAATAGTCATTATGGCACTGATGAACCGAGTGTTCCATCCATACTTGTATTTTTTCATGGTGGTCTTCGTGGACGATATCTTGGTGTACTATCACACTCGACATGACAATGATACCCATCTTGAGATCATTTTAAGTACACTGAGAGAGAATCAGTTATATGTTATGATCTCAAAATGCCACTTTTGGATGGATGAGATTCACTTCTTGGGCCATGTTATCTCAGAGACCAGAGTATTAGTATACCCATAGAAAGTGAGAGATATAGTTTCCTAGGAGCATCCGAAGAAAGTCTTTGAGGTGCAGAGTTTTCTAGGGTTGGCTGGAAACTACATACATTCCATATAGGACTTTTCACATTTAGCAGCACCATCGACAAGCCTGAATAAGAAGGGTGCAAAGTTCTAGTGGTTATATTATTTTGAGTCATGCTTTTAAGAGTTGAAAGGGAGGTTGAATTCATCACCAATATTAGTATTTCTAGAGCTGGGAAAGAGCTATAATATGTACTGTTATGCTTAAGGTATCATTTTAGGTGCTATGCTTATGCAGGGTAAGGGGTCGTTGTGTACAGGTCTCGGCAGTTGAGGCCGCATGAGAGAAAATACCTGACACATGATCTCAAGTTGGTATCTATTGTTCATTATTTACGCTGTTGGATACATTACATTCTGGGAGATCATTTTGTGGTATTTACCAACCACAAAATTTTCAAGTACATATTCAGTCTACGTGATCTGAATTTGAGACAACAAAGGTGGGTTGAGTACCTTCAGTATTTTGACTTTGAGATTACCTATACGCCTAGGAAGGGCGACATCACGACTGATGCATTGAGTAGGAGGGCTCAAATACAGGTAGTTCAAGAGGATAGCAGTGAGTGGAATCTTATGGATTTGTTCTCTGAGATGCATTTAAAGGTGCATGACAGATAGGGGAAAATGTTTCCTTCGTCTGTAGCTGTTACCTCTACACTTCTTGATCGAGTGATAATGAGGCAACTGTTAGATTATGAAGGCATAGTCCTACGGGAGAGTGCGTCAGGAGAGGAACCTATTCTTGGATAGACCATTGGTGAGGATGAGATATTACATTTCCAGGGGCGCTTATGGGTTCCAGTAGACATATGCAGGGATCTGATGTGGGACTTTCATTCCTCAGTTTGGGTAGTTCATCCTAGTGTCACCAAGATGTATAGTGATCTACACTGTTAGTATTGGTGAACTGGTATGAAGAGAGACGTTTCTGGTTTCGTCATGAGGTGTTCCTCCTGTCAGCAGGTGAAGGCGGAGAATTAAGGACCAGTAGGGCTTTTGTAGTAGTTACCCATTCCTGAGTTGAAGTAGAATGATGTCACGATGGATTTTGTGACAGGGTTTCTGAGTTCATCTCGGGGGAATGATGCAGTATGAGTTGTCATTGACAAACTCATGAAGGTTGCTCACTTCTTGCCGATCAAGGAGACCTTCAGTGTTGATGAGATGGGAAGGTTATACGTTTAAGAGATTGTGCACTTACATGGGGTTCCACACTCCATTGTTTCAGACAGAGATGCATGTTTTACTTCTCGGGTCTAGAAGGGGCTTCAAAAGTCTTTGGGTACACAAGTACTTTTGAGTACAACATACCACCCTTAGACAGGTGGCTAGTCTGAGCATACGATTCAGTTACTTGAGGATATGCTCCAAGCATGCATCCAAGATTTTAGAGGTTCTTGGGATTAGCACTTACCTCTTGCAGATTTTTCCTACAATAATAGTTTTCAAGCAACTATTTAGATGGAACCTTATGAAGCTTTGTACGGTAGGCCATTCCGATCATCCTTATGTTGGTTGGAGGTAGGAGAGGCAGCTATGTTGGGACATCGTCTTGTTCAGGAGACTACAAAGCATATAGAGTTGATTTGGAAGGGGATGGCTGCTGTACAGTCTCGACATAAATCTTATGCTGATCAGTGGAGGCGACCTATGGAGTTCGAGGTCAGGGATTAGGTTTTTCTGCATGTCACACCGAGGTTGGGGCACATAAGGATTTGGAGACAGGGTAAGATTTCGCCGAGGTACGTCGGGCCGTTTGAGGTGTTGGAGAGAGTTGGTCTAGTTTCTTTTCAGTTGTAGTTACCTCATAGGTACCGGGATATGCATGACTTCTTCCACATTTCTCAGATTTCACTACAAAAAAAACTGGGTTTAGCGGCGGTTTTGTGGCGACGGTTCACAAAACCTCCGCTAAACATTTTCGGTGAAGGTTTCGTGGTGGTTTTTAATAAACCGCCGCGAAACCCAAATTTTTTCAGAAACACCGCGACCCTTTCCCCCTCCCCGACCGCGTTCCCCAAACCCTCCCCGATCCCCCCCGGCCTCGGCGACCACTGTGCCCCCCGCACCCTCCGGCGACCTCCGCACTCCCCGCGCCCTCCGGCGAAGCCCTCCGGCGAAACCCGCACTCCCCGCGCCCTCCGGCGAAGCCCTCCGGCGAAACCCGCACCCCCCTGTGCCCCCCCTCGACCACCGGTGACACCTCGAATATATATTATTGTTTTTAGTTTAATTCTTAACCATTGATCTAGTCTCCCTATATATTCATCATGCTTAATTAGGTACTGCATATTTGTTTTTTTTGTCTCATTCCATGGAAACATGGACCTCTGATTTATTGAGTGGTTATTTTATATTTTTGTGTGGAAGTCTTAAGTCTTAATTTTATTTATTTTGAAAACCAATTCCCATGAGTTCCTATATGATTCCTTAGAACTAGTATCTAGACTAATGATATTAAGAGTGTGCCTTGGGTATGTCATGGGCCAAATCTAGTGCCCAGGTCATTGGTGACCCAAAGTTGGTTCAAGAAAAAAATAGTATTACAACCTAGGTAATTAAGAGATATTATTTACCAAGATCCCATTTGATATTTGTATAGTAATTATAGATTATATATATAGATGTAATAAAATGATAGGAAGGTGTGGGGGGATCTGCATGAGATCTTTCTCATTCACTTGGGATATACTTCTTTATACCCCCTTGATTTTGCCATTATATGTTTTTATTATTTTATTTTCATAAAAAGTTGAATTTATAGATTTCTATGAAGTTTTATATGGTTGATAATATTGATGTGATGATTTTGGGTGAGGTCTTAGACATTATTTAAGATTCAAACTTTAGTGTGGGATCCTTATTTGGTTAGACTAGGATGACATAAATCTAGATTAACCATTGGTGCGTCATCTCATTTGGTAGGGTTTATAGAAATGGTTGGGTAGTTGGTCTACTCAAGGGTAAGAAGTACTCATGGTTGAAATCATTTTATAAGGGATCCCTTGGTCTTTTTTAAAAATAGAAGGGTTTTTATGGTGTTTTTTTATAAAAATGGAAATGTTTATATATTTGGAAACAGTTAATGGAAAATATTGATTATTTATTTAATTTTTAATATCTATATTTTGTTTTAGGAAAATGCCATGGGTTTAGGTAATGTTTTATAAAATGAATTTAATGTTTTTGGTTTATCATTTATATGGGGTACATGATATTTTTGAGGGATATCCTACTTTTTTCCTTTAATATCTCCTATATTCCCATATTGGTCAACATTTAGATTATATACAACAAAAAAATGTAAATAAAATACCTCCTCCTTTACATGTTGTGAATCATAGTCTCATATGTGGAGCTATAAAGGAGGTGTAGCTATCCGGTGGTTGGTTGGATCTTGGATTTTTTAGGGGAAACATGGAGGTTCTATTTGGGTGATTTATTAGATAGATAAATATTTAGTTGGGATATCTTTAATACAATGGATTTATTAATCTGAGTGTGTCTACATAGTGTTATCCATTTCTTTTTACCAATATTGCAAGAGTGAGTTATTGATTTTATATTATCTATTATAAATTAAATCATGGTACTCTTAATAATTGGTATCCTTTTCTATGAATTTATGATTTATTCAATTAGTTTAGAGGTTCTTTATGGATTTTGAATATTGTTCATCGATTAGGTTATCAGCGGTTAAGGGTTTGAGCTAAAGGTGTGTCCAAGATATAATTTCAAACACTATATAGTAATTTTGTGTTTTTGGTAATTCTATTTAGGGTAATGGAGAAACCATATGTATTTATAACTTTGATATACCATTTTTTATCCTTTTTTTTCATTCGGGACTATATTTATCAATGATATATCGGTATGATCATGATCCTATGAGGAGAATGAAGAATAGTTGGTTATGTTCTTAGACACATTGAGATATCATCATTTATATGCCAATATATTGAAATGTTATTTCTATAATCAATAGGTGACATTTTTTGGTCGTGAGTTCTCTAAATCTAGGATATTAGGGGATATTGAGAAAGTAGAATCTATAATTTCTTAATAGATTCATACTAATATTGTTGAGATTCATTTTTTCATTGGTCATGTGGTTTCTCATTCTTGCATTATCTTGGAGTTTTCTCACATATTCATTAAAAATATAGTATTGACTTGGAATGGAGTGAATTTTTATTGGGATGATAAATAAGAAGATTCATTTTATGAGATAAAAAATATATTGACATCTACACCTATTCTTATTTGACCAAAGCCAAGGATGAATTATAAGTTCAATAATGAGGCCTCCAATGTGATGTTAAGATTTATGTTGATATGGAGGAATGAGTTTTAGTAAATGGGTCTTGAAACTTATAATAAAGGTCATGTCATTATAGAAACCTTGACCATCACTTTATCTTTACTTTTTTATTTAAAGAAGGTATGATTTCATATTATGTGTTTTGGGTTTTCCATGAATGGTTTTATAGTATGGATTTCATACCTAGGTATATGCTTAGTGAGAATTCTCTATTGTATTTTCATGGGTGTAATTTTTTTATTGACCCCGACACCCCCCACGCCCCCCGTGGCCTCCGGCGACCTCCGCACCCCCCGGCGCCCCCCACGACCCCTTTCGACTTTGGTAATTTTTAGTTTTTCCTTTATTCTTTGATTGCTTCTCATAAACGACGGATAAGTCATGCAAAGTAATTGTGGATTATTTATTTTTCTGGTTTATATATTTCTCCTACATTTATTCATGTATTCATTACTAAAAGTGAGAATATCCATCCACAATTTGAGTAATTTCCTGGAATTTATATTGAGCAGTTGGTTCCTTTGGGATATCACTTAATATTATTTACACCTCAACTCTTTCCAAGAATATAGATATGTTCAATAGATTAAATCCCATCCTATAGACCAATTTCAATTCCAATGGTTTATTTTACAAAAATCCATGTGACTTCTCTCCCGTGTAAATTTGGTCCATAACGACATGTCTTATCATGGATAATGAATTAATTAGGTGCTTCATGTTCTGTAAACATATCCCATTGGAAACCATAAAAAATAGTTGGGTAGATAGTGTTATGATAAGTGTGTAACCCGATATTCTTATTTCTCCTCAATGAGGTGTTGACGCTGTCTCTTATGGACCAGACTTGTTCGGTTGGTCTGAAGTGGTAAATGTGATCAATGAACCATCTTTATTATATTATGCATACTTTATGATCAATGGTTCATCGTTATTATATTATGTTTCTGTAATCTTACACTATCATATATTTTGTGTAGGCACATTGTGGTATACATGGATAAAAGCTGGATCACATTACCGAGGAACACACCTCAATATGTTAAGGGTTTGAATGAGTTTTTAGATTTTGCAATTTCTAATCGATCCGTTGAAGGGAGAATAAGATGTCCATTTCCTAAATGTAAATTTAGAACATGGTTGAAGAGAGATGAAGTTTATGAACATTTAATTCTGAAGTAATTCCCTGATCAATATTTGTGTTGGATTTGGCATGGAGAATCAAACAATACAGAAAGATTGAGGACTGATGTTAATCCACAGAATGAGGTCCCAAGTTTGTCGCCAATGGAAAATGAAATGCAAAACCTCATAAATGATGCATTCGGCACTGCAAGACACCACTATGAGCATCAAAACATATCAGAACAACCAGAAGAGGATGGTACAAATTGCAACGTGACAAGTGATGTTTTTGAGACTGTAACACAAGCAGATCAAGATTGTAACATATCATTGGATCCTCCTCTTGATTCTGTGGAGCCAAATGTAAGGGAAAACTTCAGTGAGGAAAATGATTTTCAGGATTTATTTGACGATGGAAATCAAGAGTTGTATAGTGGGTGTTTGAAATATTCAAAGCTTTCATTTCTGCTGAAGTTGTACCATATCAAATGTCTATGTAGAATTACAAATAAGGCAATGTCCATGTTATTGGAATTGATTCGTGATGCATTTCCTGAAGCAAAAATCCCAGAATCGTTTTATGAGATGAAAAAAGTTGTAAACAAGCTTGGTCTGAATTATACAAAAATACATGTGTGTCCCAATGATTGTATGCTTTACTGGGGAGAGGATTCAAGTAGACAGAAGTGTAAGAAATGTTCTTCTTCTAGATGGCAGTCAAAAGGTGATGTTGGAAGTATGACTGAACATAATTTCATGGAGAAGAAGAAAAGGAACACACCTGCAAAAGTTTTGCGTTACTTTCCTTTGAAGCCTCGATTGCAAAGATTATTCAGGTCATCAAAAACCGCCGAACACATGAAGTGGCATTCTGTAGATAATAACAATGATGGGTTAATGAGACATCCACGAGATTCCCAATCGTGGAAGACATTTGATTCATTACATCCAGATTTCTCAGCTGATCCTAGGAATGTTCGATTGGGATTGGCTGGCGATGGATTCAACCCATTTGGGACTTTGAGTACGAGTTATAGCATTTGGCCAGTTGTTTTGATCCCTTATAATCTGCCTCCGTGGATGTGTATGCAACAAACATATTATATAATTTTGATGATTAATCCTGGAAAACAAATGCCTGGAAATGATATGGATGTATACCTGCAGCCTTTGATTGAAGAATTGCAGGAGTTATGGAGCAACAGTGTTGAGAAATTTGATGTTTCTTCTAAAACAATGTTCAAAATGCATGCTGCTTTAATGTGGACCATTAGTGACTTCCCTGGGCTTGGGAATTTATCTTGTTGGAACACTTATACGGGTTTGGCTTGTCCTGTTTGTAACTTTTATTTCGAGCCCAAACGACTACCTCACAGTAGAAAATGGTGCTTCTTGTGTCATCGAAGATTTCTGGATGCATCTCATAGATTTCGGCTGAACAAATCAAAATTTAATGGTTCCATTGATCGTAGACCACCTCCAAAGTTGTTAACCGGTTCTGAAATATTGACACAGCTTGAAAATGTTAAAACAGAATTTGGGAAGGTTCATCATTTGACTGATAGCGGAAAACGAGTGCGAAGTGCATCGTCAAGTGAAATCAGAACGCAACAATGGAAGAAAAAAAGTATATTCTTCAAACTTCCGTATTGGGAATTTAATTCTTTGCGCCACAATCTTGATGTGATGCATATTGAAAAGAATGTATGTGATAATTTGATTTTCACATTACTTAATGAGCATGGAAAGTCGAAGGATCATCTGAATGCTCGCAAAGACTTACAAGTAATGAACATAAAACGTGATCTCTGGCCAGATGAGAATGAAAAGTATGCTCCTGCCATTTTTTTCAATGAAAAATAGGGATAAAGATGCATTCCTTCGAATTTTAAAGAATGTGAAAGTATCTGATGGGTATTCGAGTAACATCTCGAGGTGTGTTGATTTGAAGAATCGTAAGTTATATGGATTGAAAAGCCACGATTCACATGTTTTGTTACAATAGTTACTACCATTGGCATTGCGTACATTATTACCTGAAAAAGTTACTGCTGTTGTACTGCAATTCTGCACATTTTTCAGGAAATTATGTGAGAAAACTCTATATCCTTTACAGCTTGACAACCTACAGGAGAGGTTTGTATTGACCCTTTGTGCAATGGAGATGATATTTCCTCCATCGTTTTTTACTGTCATGATGCATTTAACTGTGCATTTGGTTGACGAAGCTAAATTAGGAGGCCCCGTTCATTATCGATGGATGTATCCAATTGAGAGGTATTTTATTTATATGTTTCCAGTTAAGTAAACAATATTTGGAATTTAAATAAATGCATAATATTATTATTATTTTTCACAGATATCTTGGGCATTTGAAAGCATACGTGAGAAATAAAGCTCAACCAGAAGGCTATATTGTTGAAGGCTATTTGGCCGAGGAGTGTCTCACCTTTTGTTCCAGATATTTGGATGATATTGAGACAAGATTTAATCAAGTTGGACATGTTGACGACACATCAACTCAATCTAAAATGCATCAGAAATCAAAAATATTTCCTGCTATTGGCCGATCAGTTGGGAGGACCTCATACGCAACACTGACAGAATTGGAGTTATTACAGGCACATAGATATGTGATACTGAATAGTGAAATTGCAGATCCATTTATTGAAGAGTTGAGGATACAAACAAAGAGTCGAATGAGAGGCCGAACACGAAATGAAACAGATATAACTAAAGCTGTGAATAAAGAGCTGGTAGAATGGATTGCACGACGTGTAAGTTTATAAATATTTCAATAAATACGAATAATAGTTTGACACATACAATTTGCAAATCTATTAAATTATATTTTTATTCTTCAGATCGTGAATACTGATACTCGAGAAGACTTGTCAGAAGATTTGAAGTTTCTTGCTAGAGGTCCTATAAAACAAGTTAGAAAGTTCGACGCTTATAATGTGAATGGTTTTAGATTTCTTACAGTCGATCGAGAAATGGGTTTGAAAACACAAAATAGTGGTATATTTACATTTGCTGAAGTGGAATACTATGGAAAGTTGCATGATATTATTGAATTAAACTACCATGGGCATTTTTCTGTTGTTTTATTCAAATGCAAATGGGTCGATATTATCAGAGGTGTTAAAAGAGATTCCTTGCAATTTACTTCTGTAAACTTCTCTCGCTTGATGGATGTTGGTGATCATGAACAGCATGATCCATATATCTTAGCATCGTAGGAAAAAATGGTATATTATGTGAATGATGTTGTGGATGAAGGGTGGAGTGTAGTTACTCATGTAATACAAAGAGATTTGTATGATATGGGTGATGAAGTGGAAGATTTGACCTCTGTAATTGAATTTCATCAACAACAGGAAGCAGAATTATTTGTCCATCATGATATTGAAAATATTAGTCTAGCAAGGATGAATGAAGTGGATGAAGCAATGGAGCAGGAAACCGACATGATTGAAGGGGAAAATGATTGTATGTACAATTATGTATTCATTCAACAACCACTTGTTTCATTTCTGTAGTCATTCATTATCATTGTTATATATATTTTGTTTGTTAGTACTGGGCATCTATTATCATTTTTAATTTTTGTTCTCCATAATTTTTTTGAAATATATATTCTGAACTTAATTTTATTTGATTAAATGACAGGAATGCCAAGGAAGAAGCAGTACACCATTTCATCTACTTCTGCGACAGATGACGATCCGTCTGTCCCCACGGCATCTGAGGCAGCAGCTGCCTACATCCCTGCATCATCTCCCCCTGCACCATCTATGACACCGTCAGTGGATGTCTCATTAGAGGATGAGTCATCACCTCCCCCTACAGGAGCCTCAGCAGCGGGGCAGTGACACGCCCCTTCCAGTTCATCACGAACATTCTGGAGGGTCACAGTCATAGGTACAAATTTTAATTAAATTAATTTATTGCATTTTGTTTATAGTAATTGTTTTCTAATTGCAGATGAAAAAAATGCAACCGTGGAAAAATGATTAAAAATTTCTGATGTTTGGAACATGAATGGCGAGAAGATAGTGGTGCCATTTGATTCTTATGGGGTCCCGACGGATGACGCCGCAGGTTTACTTGGTCAGATTATAGGTCAGCTGGCAGCAGAACTCATTTCCCTGCCTATTTCATATGATGATTGGAGGCATATGCCTCCAAACTGAAAAAAATGAAGTTTTTGATTTTCAGATAAAGGTAATTTTATTACTTTATGGTTTAATTTAATGTCATGTTACTAATATATTCAAAATGAATTTCTGTATACAGATGTTCTTCCACTTTACCATTGCTGATGTGATAGCACGGAAGTGGACATTGAAAAATCTTGGAAAAAAATGGAAAGATTTCAAATGGAGGTTGTGGTGTGATGCCAATGATACTTCATTGACCGTGCAGCATATGTATGAGAAGCTACCCAGTGGGGTACTGAATGAACAGTGGAAAGTTTTTGTCGATAGCCATCGTGATGAGAAGCGGATGGTATTGAAATATATATTATTATATTATCCTCATTTTACATTTATACATGTACATGAAGAGGAGATAGACATTGAATACATTACTGTTAAATTGAATTTTATTTATTTCATGATCTCTCAAGACAGAAGGCATCAAACCGGGCAAAACAAGTCATCCCGCACACTGCGGGCTCAAAAAGCTTTTCTAGAAGCCGAATGTCATTGGTAATCTTTTAATTAGTTTAAATATTTATAAGACAATATTATCTATTTAACATATTTAATTGTTGATTTATCTTTGTTTAATGAAGTCATAGAGTTTAGGTAATGAAGCATCCCGAACAGAACTATGGATGGATGTTCATAAAAAAACATATGGAAGTTTTGTTAATGAACCTGCAAGAGAAGTTGGGGTATGAAGTCAATTATTTATTGTAATATCTTATTGTCAGTTTTTACTGTGTTAATATATATTGATATTTGATTTATAGGTGAAAATTAAAGAAATATGGGATGTCAATCCTGAGCAATCCTACTCAGTCTCCCAAGATGACCCGGTTGGTAAAGTCCTTGGGAAGGAGCATCCTGGTAGAGTGCGCGGGATGGGTTTTGGACCCGTACCATCTGAGGTATTTGGCAGGACATCAGGGATTTCAGCTACATCTACTCCTGGTTCTGGTCAATTCATACCAGAAGATACTCAGAGGGAGATGTCTTCTCTACGAAACACAGTTCACCAGCAGGGGGATCGGATATCTGCTTTGCAGAAAGAGTTGCTTGAAATACGTCAGCATATGAGCAGATATGCCCCCGGTGGTAGTGCATCGGCTAGTGGTGAGCAGGTAAATCACAAAAAAATCAAAATCATTTAGTTTTCACACTTTTATTGGTTTTAAGTTTAATTATAAATATGCAACAATATTTAATTTTCAATATAATGTTCTTATAGGTGGCAGCAGGTAGTGGAGATGAAGGTGGAGAGGGTGACGATGCAGCATCAGATGATGAGTAGTAGTGTTGTTGATGTGTTGAACAAGTTTGAGAACAGTTGGTTTGTATATGTAACATGTATATGGAACATAGTTGCCACCAAACATTTCCATGTCCTAACATTTTTTTTGATTTCTCATGTTTACTTCTATGCATTTTATTTATTTATGATGTTTCATTTTATGTCTTGATTTCTCGAGTGCGGTATACATCATTCCATTTAGGCCTGTGTTTGAATTGGTACCACATCCAATGAGAATACCATATATGTAACCCATATTCATACCATTTCTACTATATAGCAGCATTCAGGTAGCCCCATTGTGTAAGCTCGATTCATACCATAACTGATTCATAGAAGTACCTAGGCAGTCCAACTGTGTAAGTCCCATTCATATCATTGTTTCTCCATAGCAGCACCTGGGTATCCTAGCTGTGTAAGCCCAATTCATACCATCACTATCAAGGCCCAATGAGCCACAACACATTACACAGGCATGAAGAAATTCCCACCTGACAGGCTAATCTTAGACTATACAACCAACATACCAATTATGCTGATAAAGAACTCACGCTCTTATTGACATGGAAAGAGTGAATCTTGGAAGCCTCCCACAATACCTAACTTTAACCGTTATCAGTATGACATGAATCTAAGCATGTATACACTCTATTAGAACACCTAATATGCATCATTACAATAACATCCAAATAATCATAGTTTAACTTAACTTATCCCCCAAATAACCATGTCAATTATTCATGTTAGACTTAACAAAACACAAGCACTACCCATGCTTTTACATTCACAATACCAAATACAATGATATTACTAACTGAATACCAAACCACAATCCACCTATATACCATCACTATTAAACAAAGTGTCTAAACTTACTTTCATTTTTTTAATGAACTCATAGACCTAGGATAAGTCCTCTCTTGGATTACATACATAGAAGAAAACCCTCATCAGGTGGAAATGAGAATCGCTATTTCACTTGATTAGAACACTCCAATCACCAATATCCCAAGATACATCTCAATATTACTAGTCTCTCTCAACCCTAGTTCACATGTCACTTCCTATATAGGATACAACTCATGGAGAAGCATCTATGAACCCATCTCAAATATCACGAGGAAAATCATAGGCCAATATACCCACTCGAGGGTTCTCATGCATATCACAAATCCCATACCCAATCCAACTATGAAATCTAGGTTACTAATCCTAACTAGAAATCGACACACCATACTTCCCCTGAAGGATAAAGATCACATACATGCACATATATATTAATGACATTATCTTATGATAATAACTATTGTGAAAAATCAATATCATTTGGTTTGGTTAAGTATAATTCCACCAATAAGGTATTTAGGAAGACATTAGATAAGTTGTTGAAATTTTAAAAAACTCAAACCTATTTTCATTAACAAAGTCAATAACAACTATATCATGATGCATCCCATCCAACCTGCAACATGATGACCATCATGGGATGTATACATGAAACTCTTATCTCATATCCAATGACATAACTCAAATCCTCAATAGGAATCATGTATAACCTACAAGATCATAAACCATACTCTCTCAAGCACCATGCACGGTTAGCGTGTTGTCCAACCTAAAACACACGCCAATTCACAAGTTACCCATTTTCTATAGTAGGCATTAACAACCAACCCAAAGCACACAACAAACCATACCATAACATACATTCTATAACTACTAAAACATCCATCTTTGGAACAAATTCTATACCCATATAAACATAATTTGTTCTATCCCATAACACAAATCCATTGTTAAAAAAACTCAACCCATATCACAATCCACCCATGAATGTTATATCGGCCAACTTAGAGCATAACCAATTACATATCATTACACATCACCATGGTTAGCATCATCACATAAATTGTATCAAAATTCATAACCATTTATTATATAGAGTATTAGTATCCATATAATATAAATCAACCCTTCTTAAAACACATAAGAAATTAAAGAAGCTAAAAACACATATACATCTTGGGGGTCACATGGATTGGTTACTCACCAAATTGTGATACATAACTTTCCTTAGGTTGGACTCCATAACATGCAAAATTTGCTCATATCCTATTTTTCAATGAATACTACCATTTATTTGTTTGTATGGTGTCTCCTGTTCAATATTCTGGTTTGATTTGTTTTTCAGGGTAGTGGTGTGGTAGGAGCAGAATTATTTTTTTTCCAGGTCAACATTTCGCGGCGGTTTTAACCGCCGCTAATGCCTTACTGGTCAGCATTTAGCGGCAGTTATAACCGCCGCTAATGCCTTATTGGTTAGTATTTAGCGGCGGTTATAACCGCCGCTAAATGTATTATGTTTAAATTTAGCGACGGTTTTCACCGCCGTGACCTAGGCGCATCAAAGGCCAGAATATAGCGGCGGTTAAAACCGCCACAAAAAAAAGTATCATCTACGCATAAAACCGCCGCTAAATGGTCAAAAACCGTCGCGAAAAGAGGCATCTACGATGCTTTTCTTAAACCTCCGCGAAATAGTAAAAACCGCCGCTAATAGATTGCTGACACCCAATTTCGCGGTGGTTTTTGTAAACCGCCGCCAAACCCTATAGCGGCGGTTTAAACCGCCGCCAAATGAAAAAAAACCGCCGCTAGGGGCCGGTTTTGTTATAGTGTTTGGCGTTACTTCTCAGACATGTCTCATGCTTTCCAACCCGAGGGAGTCGATTTGGAGGTGGATGTATCTTTCTAGGAGCATCCTATCTATATTATTGATCGAAGTACGAAGGTTCTCTATGGCCAGTCTGTTCCCCTGGTACAGGTGCTATGGAAACACAGATGAGTATATGATGAGAATTGGGAGAGGGATGCCGATGTAAGATCGCAGTGGCTGGAGCTATTCAGGGTTTCTTCTTCTATGTCTCCTTTCTAGGGAAATTTGGTGATGAATTTCTTTAAGGGGGAAGTTTGTAAGAACCCAGACCTTCTTTTCAGGTATGTTTTCCTTTTCCAGTAGTTTTTGAGAAAAAGAGAAATTTTCTGAAATTTTTTGAAGTACATGTCGTGTACTTTATTAGTACACACTGTGTACTCTGTCACCATAGGTAGCCATGTTCTGGTTATTTAATGGCCGTGCACACGAACGTGTGTGGTGACTTGGAGGCCGCCTAAAGCGGAGTATGAAAATAGCAAGTACATTCCATGTACTTCCAAAGTACATGACGTGTACTTTATTCCATTAAACGTACTGGGGTCACGTCTAATTTTCATAAAGGGCTTCTTCTCTGCCAGACTCAACCGAGAGTGTCTGTACGACCATGAATCTTCACTGAGCCCCTGACTAAGCATCCGATATCCGATTCGACCGATGTCGATTACGTTTGGATTATCTCGGTAAGCTCTTCCTTCTTCTAGAGCATCATTTCTGAATTTATCTTCTTTCTCATGTTATCCTCCGTTGAACGTTTTAGACATTTTTTTAGATTTACAGTGTTCTTGGGTGATTCAAGGATTGAGGTTCACATATATCGATCCCCCCACACTGAGGTAGGTGTTTTGGGCCTTTCATTTGGAAGTCTTTGGGTTAAATGTGCAATTTTTTCCAATACCCTTGAACAAGGTATTGTGTGTTTACTATTTTAACCCTGTTAATTGCCTTCCATGCTTGTATGCTTGAGTAGAAGTTAATTTAATGATAATAGGGTTGATTTCTATGATTAATAAGTGTTTTTCCATGCATGTTCTATTTAGGACCGTTAGGTCTTGTTTATCATGTTAAGCTTCCTTTATGTTTTTTACATGCCTAGTACTATAGGATGGAGTGAATATTTGATCTAAAATTCTTGATATGTTGTAGACTGTTTAACCAAGTAGTTCTTGAGGTTTACTTTTTCCGTATTTCATTACTATGATCGTTTGACTTACAAAGGGCCGTGAGAACCTGGTTTGGTAGACTATAAGGGGAATTAGTGGTGTGATCTTCCTTATAGAGTCTTTAACCACATAGAAAATAAGTGGAATTGACCATGTGAGATTCATAAAAGAGTCTTTAAACTACATTTGACTATAAGGGGAATTGACTGAGAGTGATTCCTCAGAGAGTCTTTGTTATATCCTTGAAATTTGAACTAGAGGGGTAGACTGTGGGTGCTTCCCAGAGGGTTGCTTGTGTTTCCAGGTAGGACCAGTGGGGAAAGGATGTGATTACTTCCCAGAGGGTTACCTGTTTGTGTTCTAATGCTTGTTTTCTATTTAGTTGTCATATGAAACTGAATGCTTTAAAATTTTAGGATTGGTTTCTGCTGAGTAATTCCTTGTTTACTGCCTTCTTTTCTTATTACCTTCCATATATTCACTGACTGTTAAGAATAGATCATGTGGTGGTTTCCCACAAAGATTTAGTCTCACACCCTGTTTAGGTCATGCGTTTGGTCCCAAACAGATTATACTGTTGTAGGTATAGATGTGGGAAAGCATCATTATATTACATGATTTTGAGTGCTGTGGAGCTGGAGAGCATGTGACCAAGATGAGGCTTACGATTCTGAGGAGATGTTATCTATTTTCTTTTATACTCTAGTTTCATGCTATTTGTATTCCAGCATTATGATTTTTTGGATGATTTCCTAGACACATGTATCATGCATCATTTATATATATGTGTGCGCTCCAGTTTATTATTTCTAGTCTTTCACTATTCACTTTTTTATGATTATACTGCTTCAACTATTGTGTATTTGTTTTACTTCCACTGTGTTACTCTGCCAATGAGGGCATAGTTTTCCCCCTATCACACCAAAGGCCCTTGCTGATAGTCAGCAGCCTCTGGTGTTTGGGGAAATGCGCTTGAGGCCATGTTACCAACCGGGTACGGGGCGCCTCTGGGTGGCTTCCGGAACCGGGATGTTACACATGTAAACAAATGTAACTATCCAAAAACATCAGAAAAAGCGGTTATACAAAAAAATAACTAAGCCAAACCTTAAAAAAACAAGGAGGATAATTACATATAATTAAATAATAATAATCATGTATAATATTAATTAAGTCACATAAATTATATGTAATCATGGGAAACTCCCATGTTCATAGTGACGTGGTTTTAAATTTACTCATGTGGAACCATATTCCAACCTATTAATGATGTTCTTATAAAATTACCTCTTATATTACTCCAACAATCCTCACTAGATGGAAGTCTACAGAACACATCATTTAATAGATACCCCTAGCCAAAGTCTCATAATGACTAGCATATAAACCATCTCTCAATATTCAACTTATATGTCATGGGTTCCCATGATAATAGAGATTGATATGTTGAGTCAAAAAGTTTTCCTTATGAATTTTCCATTCCTTCATGTTTTGAAAATCACAAACACTCTTCCTTAAGGAAAATTTCATTTTCCTATGTTTTATCTTCATAAAGAAAACTTTCATTCCCCAAGGAAATTTATCCTTACCATGTTTTAATTGTTCATATTTTAAGTATAAAATTCAGTTTCATATAAAAAACCTCGGAATCATATATATACTTAGATATAAAGCATTCTATTTTCAGGATCCAAATTTAGGGTCCGTGTTCTCTGAATTCAGACTCTGAAAATTCTTAGTTTAGATTCCGAGTTCTCTAAATTCAGACTTCGAACTTTATGTGTTCAGATTCCGAGTTCTCTGAATTCAGACTCTGAAATTTCTGAGTTCAGATTCTAAGTTCTCTGAATTCAGACTCTGAACTTTCTGAGTTTTGACTCCAAGTTCTCTGAATTCAGACTCTGAACTTTTATGAGTTCAGACTCGGAATTCTTATGAGTTCAGACTCCAAATTCTTATAAATTTAGACTCTGAACTCTTATGAGTTCAGATTCAGAATTCTTATAAACTCAGACTCCGAATTCTTATAGACTCAGAGTCTTAATTCTTATGAATTCATAATCCAAAGTTTAAAGAATTTTATGTCCAAATTCCATAATAAAAAGAATCCAAATATCCATGTTTTATAGACTCTGAATTGTTTTTTGATTAGACTCCGAACTTTCCTTTTTTCCTTACACTCCAAAAAATGAATTTGGTTGAGTAACCATATTTTTACTTACTCATTTTTTGGTTATAAAATGATGTCATGCATTTAGTTACTAACTAACCATTTTTTAAGTGAAACATGTACAGGTCCCTCCGAAATTCAAGGAAAAATGTGACCGTTGGAAGAGGGAGCTGACCGTTGAAGATGTGCCTATAAATAAGAGATCATTTGAAAGAGCTCATAACGATTCTACAACTATTGATATTACATGATGCTGAAATGATTTATAGAGAGAGACATTCATGCTTTATGCGTACTGAACATCTTGTTCATAATTTCTTCATGTGACTTTGAATGTTGTTAAGTACATTAAAGGGCTTCCGAGGATAGGAAGATAGAGGTTTCAGCTACCTTGAAGTTGAGGACTTGCGAGGATAGAATGACAAACTCTGATCTTGATATCGAGGGATTACCCTGGTGTGGGTAAGACATACTTTCTTGAAAGTATAAATCAAGGGACCTTTATCCAAGGTTATTGGATACCCTTCTCTTGGGGTTAAAATATTTATTACTTGTTACTTGTTTTGTTTCAAATTTTCCACTGTACTTTTGATTATTGAGGAATGTAAAACTATCTTATACTTCCTTATACTTGTACTCTGATTTGTAAGATTCTATATGCTTTAAGGTAGAATCTTTATCTTTGTAAACTTTTGATAAGTTTCATTTCCGGAATCACTTTTTCGGAATCAAGCAAGTTTGTAGAACTTTGAGGTCTTGTGAATTTACCTTGTTTAACTTTGTTAAAAATTACCATCTTTAAAAGTTCCAAAGGAATTTTTAAAGTATACAACTCACCCCCTCTTGTATATTGAGCATCTACATCATTATTATGATAATAAAAACAGTATAATTTTGATTCTACATGATAGTGGGGAAACATGTATCACATATCAGTACCACATCAGTAATATACCATAAAGAAAATCATATAAATGTCATAACTCATACCCCCATACACCCTTATTGTAAATTAACCATATATAGTTCACTTAAAAACAAACAATAATCACAAATGTCTAATAGGATGAAAAAACATATATAAAACAAGGTTCTATTAGGGAATAAGCTATCCAGATAACACATTTTTTTGTAAAAAAACATTCTAAAAAGGATCAAACAGGACTTTGGTTTTAAGATAATAACCATACATATAAAATCTTCCCTAAAAACCACTTTATAAATGAGTTATTATTTATATAAATTCTTCAAGTGCCTTTTTGAAACCACCATATAAATAAAGGGGAAATTCACTTTAAAATCACTAAATCCAATATTATATATATATATATAATACAACCTCAATAAATAGAATAGAAAACCTCATAAGAAAAATCAATCAATAAGTTATATTATACAATATCAAAGAAACTGTTAGAACCCATAAGTTGTTTGGAATGGAAATAGTTTCTTTGATAAGTGAATCTATTAACCTCTTTAGTTTTTTGAATGATGGAAATTCATAAAGGTTTATAATTGTATAAAATAACTATGTGATAAAATACGGTACGTGGACAAAATCTAAGAGCCTATGAATGACGAGTATAAGGTAAAATTTGGAAGAAAACATAGAAAATCAAAAAATCATATAGATTTAATTCAATGTAAGAGAAATATAGACACCCCTACCTCAAACCACAACATGCCTTATCAATCCCCATGTTAGTGTTAGTATGTCATGAGTATAGTTATACATCACCACCATAAAATCTAAATTCATCCCTAATCACTTCCTAATAAACTATGATAAAAAATGACTCCTTCCCCATCTCCACTCACTACTACTGGTACCTGTATGAAAATTTTCTTGAAAGATAAATAGTATTGTATAGTTAAATTTAAACTTTAAACCAATAAATATATTTGTACCAAAATGATCATGAATTTGGGTAATGTATATGCCCACTCAAACCATCTATCGAATCAATATCATTTGGGACACATATAGTCATCTTCTGATATAATTCAACCGATTATTTCTATAGAGACATGGTAATGTGTAATAATATATGTACAAAGTGATTAATTTATGAAATATTTGAATTTAATTACAAAATGAAATTAAATTGATCCTTAATGTATTAAAATTACCATTATCTAGGAATCAAAGACTTTATTCTTCTAAGATTTAGTCATATCCCTCCAATAAGAATATGTAATTGGAAGGGTAACTAGAACCACTGCCAACTGGCCTATAATTTGAATAAATAATCCTCTAGAAACATCTATGGGGAACCCATAAAAATAAAAAGGTAAAAATATATTCAATCCCTTCAGATTCCAGACATCTGAACTATTCATATATTTCTTGTTAGTAACGTTATTTGCATCTTTTATGGAGAAATATTTATAAGTATAAAAAAGTATAATAACTTCATTCACATTAAAATTTTTACTTATAATTAACACCCTCCAATATCCTCATGAAGAAATATGGAGTCAGTTGGGATGAGTGAAACACTTTCTAGTTGGCATTCCTATCATTTAAACTTGTAAAATTAACTTGAGAACATATATTAGAAAAAAATTAATGTAGAAAAATAAATTTAGAAATGAAAACAAAGGCACAATACTGAAAATTGAAATATTCATAGGTATGATAATTAATTACTGCAAATACAAATAAATATAACATTTAAGTTTTCAGAATTAAATAAATCATGCATAAAAACCAATTTAAATATGATAACATATACATGGTACTATAAATGGATGACATATAATATAGGTGGTTGATAAGTTAATGGATGACGGCACATACATTCATTTTTTCCTTCAATCATGTTGTTTTCTAGATCCATCATTGCTTCATCTACTTAATGTACCCTTTCTAGATTAATAGTTTCAATATAATGATGGGAAAATAAGTCTATTTATTGCAGATGATGGGATTTAATTTCAAGGTAAAATATTCTACTTCATCACTGATATAATACAAGTCTCTTTGTTTAACATGAAAAACTGTACACCAACCTTCATCCACCATTTATTCCACATAATATACCATTTTTTTCTTGTGAGAAAAATATATATGGATGTTCAGTTTTTCCTTAAAATGTGTGTTCTATTTTTAAGAATCACTACTTTTAGGTGGTTTCCATTGGATTTATTCACCAAACCAAAAAAATCCAATAGTTCTTTATCCAGAAGGGAACAGATTTCCAAAGGAAGGTGTTCATTATGTTTGAAATTTATGATACTTAGGAACGTGCATTGGTTGAGAGGATAGGAGGTCAGACTCATCACACCCTTTTGGGTGGAATTATAGTCTACTCTGTGACTCTCTTTATAAATTTAAGATATTTTCATGAATCCTTATCAATTCACCATGTATAACATAAGTTTCCCCTATAATTTTCAAACACTTATTAACATGCGTAAAATTTAGAATCATTCGTATTTATTTTTGGTTCATCACTAATAAAGATATCCTATCATATACTACTTATATATTCTTTTAATCATCATTATGATGATACTGGTTTTAATCCACTCGGTGGAGAAATATGGAATTTAGTTTCATCTAGGGAGACAAAGGTTTGTTTTGATATTGGGATCATACCCATGAAATGGGATACCTATGTATCCTTGCGAAAGGAAACTGGACCCTCATAGTTCAGTTCCACTTAATGGGACACATCATAACTTTTAAGGTCATGTGATAAAGACCTAGCCTTATAGTTTAAAGTCATGTGGTATAGACATCTAATAGAAATGTTCTTAGTCAAACTTGGTGTGAGACATACGCCTAAACAGCCCATGGAACTTGGAAAGAATATAGGTTTCCAAGTAAAATTAGACCCTGTTGGGAATATGGCTCATGGAGAATAGGGTTTATTTGAAGTGTTGGGTTTGAAACTCAAGGAGGCTTCCTACATATCAAATGTGGATGGGAATCAAATCTCATGTAGTTCGATAAGTCTTATATGAGAGTATAGTCCTTTGAGAGAAATGATTGTGGGATTACTTCTTGAAAAGGATGCCTTGGTGGTTTGGGGGTTTAATTTAGGGATTATTCTTAAAGAGTATTCCCAGATTAAGGGAATTAGGGTTGGATTCATGAAGAGGATTTCTAATAAGCTCGGGCTCAGAAAAGGATTCCAACGTATCCCAGTTATGGTGGGAATAAGGGTTATCATAGTTCATTGAGTGTGAAAATGTTGTGATCATGAAAAATATCTAATCCCACGCGAGTCAATCTTGGTGTGAGAAACAATAGGATTACAAATATTCAAAAAATGCACCCACACTTTCCCTTCTCTGCTAGTGGAAGAAGAAGCATCTATGGCGATGACCGTGGATGAGGGAGAGGTGACCTGGGAAGAAGGTGAGGCGACAAGCCTTCCCTCTATTCCCTTTACATTGGATAATTTTTTAATGAATGGGGGAAGGGATGAAGGTTAGGGGATTACACCAGGATGTCTGCCTTAAAATTGATCATGGTAGGGGAAGGAGACTTTTCATTCTCTTGAATGGAAAAGAAAGTGTTAACCTTACCTTCCCTTCCAGTGACCTAAGGTTTCGGCTCTTTGAGAAGGGAGAGGTCAGGACCCAAACCCTAATATTCCAAACCAAGAACTTCCCAAAACTGTTCCTAGGAGAAAATTCCATGTTAATGTATATATAAAAACCCATAGACACAACATGAATCCTGACCCCATTGTGAAACAAATGTGGGAAACCTCTAACTGTGAAAATACAAACCCAAATAAGAGACATGCTGATGTCCATTTCTCAAGGGTTTGATATGTCAGGAGGTATTGGTGGAGGCTTAAACATAGTCCCTTTTAGATAAGGGAACTATGGAAGGATATAATATACCATTTATTGACTTAAAGAGGGTACTTAAGATGGTATATAAGCCTTATACCATGTTCTTCCACGTAGGTACTTCGTGTAAGTGTGCTTCGTAGGTACCCTGCGTTGTTGCGCCGCACAGCTATACCGCACAGGTGTGCTGCGTAGGTTTGTATGATGATTGAAGAATATATTTCATATAGGGTAACCAAGCCTATGTAAAAATTGTGAAATACTCTCAAAACATGCTTATCTAGTTTAATTATCTCTTCTCTCATGTTTTTAGAGAGCTACCTGAGAAAATTTGAGGGATTTGGGAAAAAGGGCTATGCAATGGGAGCATGGGGGAGTCTTTAAACATTTTCAGTCCCTAAAATGGGAAGTACAAGGGTTCTATTTATAGGCATGGATGGGGCTTGGCCGAAGGGAAGTTTTCCATAAAGTTCCTCAGCATAGGTCCTCCATGTAGGTTGGCCGCATAGGGGTACAGAAAATATGCTGCCGTATAGGTATGCCACAAGGTCTGCTGCGTAGGTCTGCCACATAGGTATTTTTCACAAATCATTGGAGGTTTTGGATTTCCTTTGAATTATTCGAACCTCACTTTTGGATATTGAAATATCCAGGGCTATCTTCATAGTATTTTTTTATTCTAAAGTATTGTCAAAAAAATCCCCTCCTCAGGATTGGATCCGATTAGAAAGACGGTCAAGTCCTAAGGTAAAATTGAGGGAAAAAGACTATAGAATAATTGTTAGATAGCGACAGTTTTCCATGGAGCTACTTCTCATAGGTATTCCGCATAGTGTTTTCATACAGGTATGTCAGAGAGATCAACAGATGGATATAAATAAGTTTGATCCTTTGCGATTTTCTTCATCCGTGCTTCAAAATTTTCCAACTTTCATTGTGTAGCTCTTTTATCTAGCCTCAACGTGTTGTGCGCTTGCGTTGTATCCTTGAAATATTATCAAGGTGAAACTACTTTAGTTAGGGAGCTACGAGTAAGGACTTCGTCGAAGGATTTGCGCTAGGACCCTTGTCGAAGGAACTACGTGATGGACCTAGTCGAAGGACATATGTGAATAGTTTCCTTTTCAACATTTTTTTTCCTTTTCCTTTAAGTTGAAATTTGATTTTTTTATCATCTCAAAATTCCAATAAAATGGCTCAAGAAAATGGCTCATTTTATAACCTCTATTGAAGTATCTAAGGCTCGTCAAAATGAAATGATTAATATCGTTGGACCGGACTATTATGGCATTTTTGAAAGTACTCTTCATGGACTAGGGATAGGTTTAATTCCATATCAATGTGAATATCCACAAAGTCCATACTTACCCCTATATGGGCATGGGATTTTACAATATTCCCATGTTCCATCTATTAAGAAGTACTTCCGAAATAATTGGTTTCTTCAATTCTCAAACTGTAACTGCATGAATATTAGTGAAAGGGGAATGATTGTACCTGAAGGAACAATCCATATTGGTTGCATCTTGCATCATCATGGTTGTACTCTGGATATGAAGGATCATGTTGTAGATCCAAGGCCCCATTGCTATGATTCAAAATTTTGGGATTCTCAGACAGATCAGTCTAATGATTGGAAGGAAGACTGGGATCTTCGTTTTGGAGGAGGTGTGAAACCTGAATAGATGTGGGCATTTTGGGTGTTCAAGACTTGTGTAGAATTCAGGAAAGATCTATCAGATGTTTATATTTATGAAGATGTCTAACTGGGAAAAACTTATGTTTATAAAAACGATTTCATTCCTGAATTGCAGAGCCGATGGAGTTCGCAAACAAATTCTTTCCATTTAACACCCGATGAAGTTGACATTAGTTTGTTGGATATCTACCAAATAGTTGGGGTTCCCATTCTTGGTGAAATGTATGAGGAGATTATTCTTCCAGCTACAACATGGGGTAATGTTACCAGAACACCACAATTGGATCGTGAACTATTCAAAATAGAAAAGAAATTACCCAATGAAAAGAAAGATATTCATTCCAAGGTGTAGATGAGAGCCTTTTTAGAACCAACAACAGAGAAAGGTCCCACCTATGGAAATTATACTATTTTTCCTTCTGCAGATAATCGGGGTAGTTCAGACACATATTGGAATACATTGGAGAGAGGTGACTATATGAACTAGGGCCACAAAGTCAAATCTAATATTGATGCAATGATACACTTAGCCTCTTTCCTAGGCCTATGGATAAGCATTTACTTGATTCCAGTTTGTGAGTCCAGAGATGATTTAGGCCATGGACTTTTTTTAATGTAGCTAAATTGGTAGAAGGGAAGTATATTGGGTTGGAAAATCCAGTATTGGCAATAATATGTTATTATCTACTTTATTTATACATTGGGAAGGATCCATTTAGAATAATAGGACCATTACAAGTGTTTTAGGGCTGGATTGCGGCACACTTTTCTTCATACCCAGTGTTGAATTCAGTTAGAGTTCCCATTGGTCGATTCAATCCATTTTTACTGAAAGTTTTTTGTATTTAGCCACAAAATTTGAGACCTAATATGGTGATAAAGGAATTAAATGTCTCACGAGAATTAAGATTCTTTCCTTTTGGTTACCCACCAACTGGAACATTTATTGATGATGGAAAAGAAAAGAATTATGAGTTGAGGTCCTATATGATGGCATTCAGGGATGGTGTATTATCCACCAGGATTGATGGTGAAATTATCTGTGAGGCTTATATCCTTTATAGGTTTTCATATCAGTTTAGATGTCTTCAACAATCAAACACTTTTCCAACCATGTATGTTTGACATGAGAAACACCCAATGGTAGCGAGACAATTATGGATTCTAAAATCTTTAGAGGCATCCAAATTGTCAACTACATTACCTCCATCAGATGCATCAATCAAATTGGAAACTGGATATACCAAATCTTGGGCTTCTCATATCCTAAAGGGGCTTTGAAAAAAGGAATATATCGAGTGGCATCTACAACAGTTTTTGTTCATAGAAATAATGGTAATAAGTACATGACCAGAGATGATGTAGAAGTTTTAGTGGTTTTTGAGCCTTCAAAATATCCTAGTAGGAGGTATACCAAGAAGACTAGGGCTAGAGAATTAATACCTCTGACGCCAAGGTGATTCAGTCACCTCCATTATAAATATATTCCTATTCCATGTTTTGAACTTTCTGAAGGAGAAGGGAGGCTTGAAGAGGCTCACCAGTAAAAATGTGTTGAATCTCCTCCACAACCAACCATATCGAGATCGAGTTATATGAAACCTTCATCCATTCACCATTGGGAGAGTGTGACCCATGATCTTAGGGATTCATGGGAATTCCTCCAACATGGAAATAGAATACCGGATCTGGGTGAAATTAAGGCACCTTATGATTTCAATCCAGATTATAACCTACCTGAAGTATAGGAGTATATTATTAAGCTCGAGGCTTTTATACGTGAAACTGATGAAAAACTCCCAACCACCAAACGAGTATCTCCTGTGATGGACTTAGGAATACATGAAGGGGTAATTATTGACCATGAGGAGGAGTGGGATATTTATGTTAATACTAATAATGTATTTTAATTTTATTTTTTCTCAATTATGATTTACTATTCATCATCATTAATCTTGATGAAATGTATTTTTTCTGCTTGAATGAAGGGAAGGAAACTCTGGACCAGTTCTTGGATCACCAAGGTATGGGCCTGTAGGTTCTCCCGTCGACACATCGAATGATCCTCCCAATTCTCCAAGACATTCTCCAGGAGGGATAATCATGACTGGGGTAATGGCGACAGATAACCCTCATCCATTACCTCAAGTTCTCCTACCAAGAGGAGTGTTTCGATTTCTCCTCAAGCTTATGAAAATAAATTCAAGAGAGTAAGGAGATTAGTATGAGGTTTTATCCAAAGGAGTAAGTATTTATACTATCCTTAGGAAATTATATTATGATCAATACATTCTGGTAATCACATTTATCACCATGAAAGATCCGTATCTCTCTCCTCTCTCAAGGGACTAAGAGATGATTCTTCAAGACTAGAGAAGGAAACCCCAAGAGAAACATAGGTTCATGTTGATGGATCTGTTATCTTAGCAGATAAATCATCAAAAGATTCAGTTGTACCCACTTCTGGATCAAATGAGAGAGAGAAAAACCATGGTAAGATCAAATACATTTCTCATTAATATTAAAATCTTTGATAATATTCTTATTTTTAATATATATCAGATCAGTTAACTTTACGAATAGATCTTGCAACAAGCAATGCTGATATTCCTATTGCTTTGGAAGAAAGGAATGAATACCCAGGGTAGTCTGAGATAAATACTGATGTTGACCCAAACATGGAATGATCTGATGATGCTACACCAATTGAAGAACCAATGGAACATAATGTCAGCCGAGCCAATTTGGGAATCAACCAATATTTGTTGGATACCTTAAATAGTGAGGATGCTATAACATTCCAAGCTGCATACAATGAAATGATGGAATACCTTAATCCAAATATTGATATTCTAAGTTCCATCAAAGAGTTTGGGGATTTTCATGAGAAATTGTAAGGATGTGAGTTCGCATTATTGCAATTTCCCTACATAATTGTTATTATTTTTCTTGATACTTCACATAAAAGTTCACCTTATGTTGATTTATCTGCAGAAAATGTTACTAAGGCTATTCAACAATGGGTAATTCCACTCTATCATTCTTCTGCTGATGTAGGATAAGTACCTTATGGGAACCCCTCATTGAGAGACATTCTAGAGAATTCAACTATGATAACTAGGAAAACTTGGGAGAGTGCCCCTGCCCAAGAAATATATGCTCAAACTGCTGATGTTGAGAATACTGGGGATGAATCCAATCAAGTGGATGACTTATTATTTAGTAAATGCCATCGGATTTCTGTATCATACTATATTTCTACCATTATTTCCTAAAACTGACAATGATCTTGATTTATCATTTAGGATTATTATCTCCTACAATTAGATCGGAAGGTGAAACTTCCACGTTGGCTCAGGTATCAGTATAAGGTGGAGCTTCTACTACTCCGAGAGAATCCGAACAAGGTAGATCTTTAAGTGATATGTTTCCAGAGTACATTTTACCTCATATTAGTGACTCTGATTTAGATTTAGGCAGGCAATATGATCTTTTCATGGTACGTAATAAGACATGGTGAACTATATGGAGCCTAATTACTGAGAAGCCTTTGGATGAGCTATTGTCCCATTTTTCTAAACTCCCAGCATTATTCTGCATATTAGGATTTTGTTGATTTAGTTATCGACCAGCCTATGATGCGATGAAATATATCATTTTTCAATGGTAGAAGGAGCACAAGCTATAAAAATATTTTTAAAAGACTAAATGTCTTATCAATATTGAGAGATTCCAAGATGCGGTAGCTATGGAAGAGGTGGATCATAACAAGAAGTCGATCTAAATCAGCCAACAAATTAAAGAATCCATGAAGGAGTTGTAATATTTTTAACAGAAACTGGATGCTATTCATAACAAAAACAAAAAATTGAACAAAACACTGGGAGAACCCCAATTGGAGGGGATAACCGCCATTTCAACTACTAAGTACTTCGTGAAGCCGAGGAGGCTGAAGTTTCTCAACTGTCTCAACTTCAGCAGGCAGTGGAAGGGGCTCATGAGGCCGTTCAACAAATGAGAAGTCATATTAATAGTTTATTTTAAAAAATGATAGAGAGGATCCATTTTGTTGATGTCCAATAATTTCATATGAATTAAAGAAATTTTTTCTTCAATCATATATACCTTCATTATTTCCCACTTTTTCTTTGATTTAAATATTAAAGGTAATGATGATGATATTATTTAAAAAATCAAACCTCCATGTCTGATAAGTGCTCAGAATTTTCTTATTAAGCCAATGGGATTAATGAGAAAAGTTTTATTTTAACTAGGGTTATATGGAAAACCCCACAAAATTTTTGTCTTTTCACTTTTTACTTCTCAATATTACCTAAATCATACAAAATTTATGTTTAGTCAGTTGGGACTCAACTTTTGTTTAGAGTTCCCTTTACAGGTTCTCAATCTAGTAAGTATCATGTCTCATGTTGTTGAAATATTAGATTCATGTATGTTATACTATAAAGGGATAATGTTTATGGTCGAATAGATTTGACCATAAATTTAGAAATTAGAACCCAAAAAAGGCTCAGTGACTAAGAATTTCATTAATATTCTTTAAATATTTCCATGGGGAATCTTTAGCCATGATTTTTATAGTCACCAAATTTAAAACATGTATCAACATATGGGATTTATATTCCAAGAATGAAGTAACCATTATTTGACAAACCCGTTATGGGGGTTGTATTGTGCAACGCCAAATGGGGCATATGCTGCATAACCAAATAGTGACATCTTTTGACTGACAAACCTGTTATGTAGGAAAATTTTATACAAGGCCACCTAGGGGCACATACTGCATATTCAAGCAAAAGAGCTCTTAGGAATTTAACATTTTACTATTGATAGACAATGGAAAATAATATTAGGGTGACTGAAGACCTAAGTGGGTGGTTTTTCCAAGGAAAAGAATTTTGAGAATAAAGGGTTATCTATGCTGACATATGTCATGAATAGGAAAACCATTTCAATACAAATTTGGTGTATAAGGAATGGTTAAATTTATCAAAAAGGGAAATTTATGATATCAAACTATGTAGTTTTAAGATATGCAGTGAGGATATTGTAATGTGTAGTTTTAAGTTATGCAGTGAGGACATTGCGTGGCTTCAATTTAAGGTCTTTAGCTCTGTCCAAAGGTATGAGACTCTCCCAATTTCTTGATAATTTGTTTGGAAAAGTATTAACATATTTAGGTATGTAAGTGAAAATTGTAAACTATGATTTGGGAATTTCTGGATCTGAAGAATGATATGGGAAAAGGGATAAAGGAATTAGAGGAATTATTTTCCAAGAACAAAGTTAACATTATTTGAAAAACCCATTATGAGGGATGTATTATGACCGGCCAATTGGGGAATATGCTACATAGACAAATAGTGGCATATATTGATAGACATGCCTATTATGTAGGCAGCTTATGCAAGGCCACCTAAGGGAACATACTGCATAGTCAGGTAATAGAGCTTTCAGAAGTTTGACATTCTATTGCTAAAAGATGAATAAAGTCTATGAAGATTCGGATTTTCCAAAGAATAGAGTTTGGTTTATGAAGAAAGGTAACTGAATATGAAGAGGGTATTTCCAATCATGATTTCCAAAGAATCGAAAAAATAGGATTTCTATGAAGGTCTCACCCAAACATAGAAGGTAAGATATCTATAGTTCTAGGTCATATGACTAGGACTAGAAATGGAAACAATATATGATATGTGGTCATGTGATCCAAGGTTATTTCATATTACTTTAGACACATGGAGAGAGATATCTAAACCATGGTCTTGAAGTGTTTGAGGTTGAGAGAAAGATAATAGGACAAATATACATGAATGACTGTATTAAAATATAGATTCTTATATATTTTCATCAAAGTTTGAATGGGACAAAGACACTATAACCAAGAATAAAATTACCATCATTTGACAAACCTATTACGGGGGCTGTATTATGCATATCCAAATAGTGGCATCTTTTGACTGACTGGCCCTTTGTGTAGGAAACTTTTATTAAAGGCCACCTAAGGGAACGTATTGCATAGTCAGGCAAAAGAGTTCTCAGATATTAGAAACTATGTTACCAGAAACTGTAATAAAGATTATGAAGATCTGAAAATATTTAATATTAAAAGTGTGAAATATGGAAGGGAGTTATGCTCAATTCACATGAAAAGTATTTGAATCAATATTATGTTATTCAGTTTAAATTCATGTAGTGAGGAAATTATACTATGCAGTTTTATATCATGTAGTGAGGACATTGTACTGTGCTGTTTTAATTCATGCAGTGATAACATTGTATTATGCTGTTTTAAGTCATGCAGTGTGGACATTGTACTGTGTGTTTTTAAGTCATGTAGTGAACACACTGTTAACCCTAAATTGATTTGAGACACCATATTTATATAGAGAATCTTTTTACCCAATTCCTAATCCCATGGGAGCTATGCTCGGTGTGAGAAACAAGGAGCAGTAAATACTTATTCTATAACAAAAATGTGACACAAGTGAAGAATAGGGGTACTATGATTAAGTGATGGCTGATCCAAGGCATAGAACTAGGGATCACTACATATCTCATTGAAGTAAGAATAAATCCAAACATAGTTATTATATTTCCATGAATTTTAGTATAATGCGGTAACAATGAAGATGAATCAATGTGAAAGGAGGGACATATCATAGCTGGACTAAGGGATAAAACCCAAGTGTCACTACGTGTCTTGCTGGGGAAAGAATCAAGCCATACATAGTTATTTAAACATTCCTTATGCTAGTTTGATTCTTATATATGGAATAAAAGGTTTTTTTATATATATTATGGTTGGTCCCAAGATTGTAGATCTATGCATCTCTACATATCTCATATAGATGAGAATCAAGTTGTATGTAGTTCTTAAAACAATCATTTCCCACACCAATCAAGTTTTATATGGGGAATGAGGTCTTTTGACATGTTTTGAGAGGATGGTTAAAATTAAGACACAAAATGGTATAAGGATCAAACCATTTATCTTAAGGGAATACTCTGTATTGATCTCATTCATATACAGGAGTAGAAAAAAATAAATAAATTGATTTTGTGGTTGCGGCTGGGCCCAATATTGGAGATCCATTCATATCTACGTATCTAAAATAGATGAGAATCATGCCACACGTAGTTCTTGAAATGAGGTCCCTATATAGATCTGACTTAGACATAGGGAAGAGAGGGAATCATGTGCCACTAAAAACTATCAATGATGTCATTTATGCTTACATATAGAAGCTCCTAACGTCAAGTAGAGAAGAGGTTAACTGTACAGTTTTATGTTATGTAATGATGACAAACGATGTCATGATGTTTAACATCATGTGACAAGGAAAAAGATGCTACACATTTTTTCATCATCCAACATGGAAAATTATGGTTTTTATGATTTTTAACATCTTAGAACTAGGACCTCGTACTGTGCAGTTTAGAGTCTTGTAGTGAGGAAATCTGGGTTGTGCGGTTTTCAATCTTGCAGTGAGGAAGATATGCGCAATTACACAAAGTATTTCTTAATGAATCTCACATTGTTTGGAGTTGTAATGAGATATCCATACATTTAAATTATGTCATAATCTCCATTTTAGTAGACCTTATATATGGAATAAGGTCCTTCCCACTTTAGCTCAAGATTTAGAGGTTTCTATCCAGGTGTCATTGGAGTCCTAAGGTCCAATACCAATTCTCCTTAAAGGAATGAGCGGAGGCGAACTTTATTGTTAAATGATCGCACTATTATGTTCTTATAGTCTTCTAAATGAGGAAAATTATGTAATATTTTTTCATCTAATCATTCCAGCTCATCAAACCATTTCTGAGACCTCTAATCTATAGACAACTGATTACAGATTGAAACTCTGAGTGAAAGCAATTGAATTTCAATTAACAAAAATTCTTCTGTTCTGTACACTAATGAATAAGGGGTTGCCTTGGTGTATGTTGGAGTAGTAGTCCGATAAGCCCACAAAGCATGAAAATGTTTATCAGGACATGATTTCCTATCTTTATCCACCATCTTCTGAAGTATTTTTGATATGGTATTATGGATGATCTCTATCTATCCATTTTCCACCACATGATAGCGAGATGAATGGTTGGATTTGATATTATGCTATTGATATAACTTCTTTACTTCAAAAGAATAAAAATTTGTACCATTTTTTATAAATATAGTATGAAGAACACCAAATATGGTGATGATATTAGTTTTAACAAAACTATCAATACTTTTGGATCTTATTTCATTGATAGGTATTGCCTCAACGCATTTAGAGAAGAAGTCAGTAGTAGTAGGAATATACTTGAACTACTTAGCCATGGATGGAGGATAAGGCCCTACAACATCCAGTCCCTATATGGAAAATGGCCATGAATATTTAGTCATTTGTAAAAAATCTGGGGGTTGATGAATGAAGTTTGAATTCACTTGTCCCGGATGACATTTCATAGTGATATTTATGAAATCCTGCATCATTGAAGGCCAAAAAGTATCCAGGACATCAAATTTTATCAAAAAGCCTATGCCCAGACTGGTGAGCACCATAAGCTCCTGAATGTACTTCTTTCATGACAACTATAGTTTCTTTTCCATCCATACACTTGAAGATGATTCTATCAAATCCTTGTTTTTAGAGAATCTTATAGTGATTTAGACTGTCATAAAGAGTAAAATTAGCCTCTCATCTCGGATCTATAATTTTTAATCTCTATCTAGTGAAAGTACTCCATTTTGAAGGTATTCCATGATGGGTGTTCTCCATCCTGTGGTATGACCATATGACTCATAAATAGGGCTAATTTCATTAATTTACTCCTTTATAGTTTGAACGAATGGTGAGACCGCACTACGATGGGCTATGCTGATGATTGTATCATCCCGATTTGGATATGCCAAGGTTGTAGCTGCATTAGCTAGTGCATCAATTTGGGAATTTTGTGATCGCGGGACATAAGATAATTTCAACTCTGAGGGAAATTCATCCATTAACCCTCTAACGTAATCACCCAAAGGGATTAAATATTCTTTTTTGATAGATTATTCCCCATTGATTTTTTTATTGATAATTTTGAATCACCTTTAACTTTCAAGTGATTCACTTGCACCTGAAATGAAAATTTCAAGCCAACGATGAGAGACTGATATTCTGCTTCATTGATGGTACCACCTTCTGACAACAGGAAAGAATAAGTCAATACTTCCTTTTCAAGGGAAATAAGTACAATTCATAACCCAACTTTGTTGAGTTTAGGGTTTTCCATTCACTTCCATTTTGGACTTCTGGAGGCACCATCAAAGTACATTTCCCAGGTTTGAGAACTATTTGAATAGAGAAGACCTATTCATCAAGAAGTTCAATATTGAATGATTTATCTTCCATAGATATATTTTTATAAAGTAATTCATCCATAGCTTGGACCTTTATTGATTTCTGAGGCACAAACTGGATATCAAACTATTACAAAATAACTACCCACCAAGTTAGACACTCTGTAAGCACATGACGACTGAGGATAAATTTGAGCGGGTTATTGCGAGACACCAATTTGACCTCATGATGTTTCAGGTAGTGCCTCAATTTCTAAACTACAATGATTAATTCCATAAAGAAATTTTAAATACTTGAATACCGAGTTTCTACGTCAATCATAGTTTGAATGAGATAGTAAAGGTTGTTTTCATTCCTAACATCATTCTTCTCGGAAAGAAAGGAACCCAATGATCGCTCTAAAGCTGGCACATAGAGAATAAGTGGTCTTCCTTCAATAGGTGGCATTAATACTATTGGAATCAATAGATATTTCTTGAGGGTATAAAATGATTCTTAGAAGTCTTCAATTCATTGATAAGTGAATCCCTTCTTCATTAATCAGGTGAAGGGAAAACACATGCCTACCAAATTGGTGATAATGCACCGAATATAGTCCAAGTGTCCTTGGAGTCTTCTTAATTATTTCAAATTTTGAGTATTTGACATGCCAAAGATTGATTTTGTTTTCTCAGGATAAACTTCGACACCATGATGGTGTATAATAAAGCTGGGGAACTTTCCTGAGGTTACCCCAAAAGCACATTTCAAGGGGTTCAGGTTCAAACTGTGTTGCTGAAGTTTATTGAATATGGTCTCTAGATAATCCAAGTGATTGGAATGTTTTCTGGATTTGACCACCAAATCATCCACATAATATTAAACAAATTTTCCTAATAAGGGTTTGAAGATATGGTGCATGAAAGGTTGATACATTGCACCTGCATTTTTCAATCCAAAGGGCATTACCCGATAGAAAAAACACCTTGAGGGGATCTCAAGGATATAGATTATTCATCCTCTAGGGCTGTATAGATTTGATTATACCCATAGTAGCCATCCGGGGAGGAAAGGGCTTCATAACTAGCTATTGCATCGATTAAAAGCTATGTGATCATAATTGGAAAGTCATCTTTAGGACAATGCTGGTTAGGATATATGAAATCAATGAAAAATATGATTTTACCATTATTGTTTTTTATATAGACAATGTTGGACATCCATTTGGGATATTGAACCTCCCTGAAAATGTTAGCCTTTATAAGATTATCAACTTTAGCTTCAACATTAGAAGCATGAGTTGGGTGTGTTCTTCTTGCTGCCTACTTGAATCCCCGATGATCTTCTGGAAAACCAAAATGATGAGTAGCTACATCAGTATTAACTCTGCGAATTTCCATATAATTACAAGAAAATATATCTTGATGTTGATTTAGAGATTAAGTATACACCTCTTTCTCTTCAGAATCCATGAACACACTAATTAGAGTAGGGCGTTGATCTTCTTCTGTACCCAAATTTATTTCTCTGAGCTCATCCACAATGGTAGAGACACCTTCCTCAAATGCTGTAGGAGTATCCCTGAGATATTCATCTTCTTATTCATCTTCCTTATGTGTCACTTCTGCTATTTCTACTTTCATAATAGATAGCGAAGAAAAACATCCGGAGCTAGGAGAGGAGTCAGTATTTGAACATCCTGAAGAAGAGGCCACCATTTCTGACCCTACTGATGATGAAAGGTCTTCCTGGGGTAATAAAGAGGAGATGATGGATTGGGAATCAACATCCTTGTCTTACTCTATCATTTCTATAACTTCTTATATTCTAATTGATGAATTAGAGGCTTTCTAATGTTTATTGGATGAAATGAAGACATCTCCATTTAAGCTTTCACCACTGCTTGGTGAATCAACAATTTCTCCCATGCTGTTAGGCTTGATTTCTATAATTAATATTATGGTAGTTACTACAAAATTTTTTGGATTTGAGTTTACCTTTTCAATTTGATTGATAGGTAACACATAATCTATACTGAAATTTTTGAATGGGATTGCTGGGATATTTTCTAAGCCATTTAGAGCATTAATTCTAGTTACCTCCTTTATCATGGACTTTGTTCCCTTTTGTGTGATAAAATTATTCGAAAATGTATTGAGATTCAAAGGTTTTTAATGGATCCTTGCCACTATATAATGTCATGATTTGACCATTGAAATAGTATTTGAGACATTGGTGGTATGAAGAATATATGGCCACATGTAGATGTAGCTAAGGCCTTCCAAGTAGAATGTTGAAGGCTATGTCCTGAAGAACAACCATGGAATCTAAATTGGGTATAAGATCCCAAACTGAGTTTTGAGTGTAATCATTCCCAGAGGTTCTTGCTCATTCTTTTCATATCCTTGCAACATTAAAGTGGAAGGAGATAAGTCAGATTCAGTGGGGCCCAATCAACGAAGTGTACGAATAGGAATGAGTTTTACTACTGAGCCATTATCAATGAAGGCTCATGGGATGTTTATGTCATTAAACTTTTTATATAGATACAAGGGCCTGATATGTCCAAGTAAAATATCATTTTCATATTCATCTATAGAAGATATTACTTCATGACATTTTTTAGGATTATCCTCTATATGGTAAACCTCACCAGCAACAACTTCAGTTTCAAACTCTTGTGGACTTAAAAAAGCATCAATAAGTGCTTCTCAATGATCTTTCGATAGATTCAAGACGTCTAAAATTGACAATTTGGCTGGTACATGGGATAGCTGTTTCAAAACATCATACCTTTAGTCCAGAGTTCTGCATTTCTCAGGATGGAAATTCGGTTTCATAGGTACCTTGGAAGTTGATGCTTTTGATGTAGATGTACCATGTGTTATAATAGAAACTAGAAATACCCATGGCCTTGGTAGATTAAACTGAATAGGTCTATCTAATTTTTATAAGGAATATGGTGTGGCTTCTAATTGGTCCTCCAAAATAATATTGTTGGGACTAAACCTGTCATGCATGGAAAAAACTCCTTTTTCTTATTGAGCCCGCTGAAGGGATCTTCCATGAGTTTCTTCCGCATATTTGGTTCAAGTAGGGGTAGAGTTAAAATAGTGGATTATAGAATTCCCACATCTTCCCCTATATCCTCGACCTTGGCCTCTTCCTCCAGTTCCCCAGTTAGGTACAAGGAACTCTGGCTCATTAAAATCAGAATCACCATTGGCATAAGGATTTATTAAGTGGATAATGTTGACAGAACCAAAGATAAATTATTACTCTAATGAATATTCTTCTAGATAGGTCAATTCTAGTTGTTCCATTTGGTGGTACGGTTCCATGATCTTGAAGAAGATGACATGAAATATTCTAGAGTTAAAGACAACTTTGGTCTTGACATGATCTCATCTTCTTCTTATTACTCTTTTCCCTTATGATCATGTTGCTTCTTTGCAGATCGAACTTTTGATTAAGGTGGTTTTTCTATGGCAGGAGTGGCGGAAGACACAATCGGTTGTTTCAACTATGTTTGTAGAATGGAATGAGTTTAGTTGATCATTTTTCTGATCATCCAATCATCATATTTCTACACATTTTTACTTTTGACTTCCTTCCATTCACCTTCTTCCTCTGGATCAATAGCAGTAACACATGCTACTTGAGATGACGAACTTCCCAGTTTCACTTGTTGGTCTACCATTTTTTGTAGGAGGTACTTGAAAACAAAACACTCATGAATGGGATTCCCCAACATCTATTGAAAGGGGAAATAGTTCGGAATATCTTTATCTCCTTTTTTTTGGTTTATTCAGCCTTTGAAACTAAACCAAATTGTTTTCTAGAGATGAGATGAAGTAACTAGGAACAAGTTTATTCTGGAAAGAATTAACTATGTTCTTTAATTCCTAAAACTATTTTCACCTTTGATCTCTTTGATCATCTTGATGAGGTGGTCATTGCTACTAATGCTCTAGAGGCAGACCCCTTTGATATGATGAAGGTTTTGAAGTGGAAGCAGGTACTTGTGCTTTCTTAAGTGTAGCTGTACGAGCCTCTTCTTTCCCTGTTATCCTTCCCAGAGTTGATGTAATTACACAAGTTTTAGCCTTAGTTTCCATAATGGAATCTTCTCTCTATTGAAAAATTGAATCCAGGTCTCGAAATCTTCCCATTTATTTCACAGGGATCAATGGTGTGTATAAGTCATCATACATATTTTCCACACAAATCAGCAATAACTCTTCTTAAGGGAGTATCGGATTTAAAGAATACATTAATCCTTTACATCAAGAAATAAAATCTAAAACTCTTTAATTTTCCCTTTGTTTTAAATTTGTGATATAAAAAATATTGTATTTAGTATCATTGAGCTAAATTGAAGATGGAATTTTTGACGAAGATCTTCCCATCCAGCAATTGATCGAGATTGAAAACTTATGTACCATACATAAGCTGGTCCTTGTAATTACTGCACAAAACACCTAAGATTTACTACTTATTGTTGAGGAGTTCCCATCATGGGATTTTAACGAGAAAAGAAGTGTTGTTATGGATCTCCCAAACCATTAAATATTGGGAATATAGTATTCCAAAAATTTGGTGTGGGAGGAACCAGATCCACCCATTTAGGGTAATCTTTCTCTTCCTGTTGAACTGGTGTACGCTGTTCTTCCATAGCTTCCAATTGAGTTTTTAATTCCCCAATTGTGTTCATAAACCCTTAGAGAATATCCAAATGATATGGTACATGTATAGGTAAAACATCTGGAGCATGAACTGGTGCAACGACTAGAAAACCTACTGGTGGTGGTGCTGGTATTTTCCTTCGATAACCCACAAGAACTGTCCTATAAGGACGTGTTTGATCCTGTCTTAGCTGTGTACCTAATAGAGGGAATTCATTATCCACAGCTGTAGTTACTAGAAACCCTCTTTTCTAAGGATCTCTAATAGGATGTGTAAGTTGAGGATTTTCTTAAGAAGTATGTCTAGTAGAAATTATTCTTCAAAGTAACTCGGTATTGAGTCTTTTTAACTCTTTAATTTCCTTTTCTTACTATGAAAATCTTTTTTCAAGTGAAAGAGATTGACCTTCTCCAATGGAAAAGTGAGATGTAATATGACTTTTACCTTTCCCCTTGTTAGATTCATTTTGGAGGGGTGGGAGTTGGTTATTTAATGGAATACCTAGATTCTGGGTAAGCTTCTAATTTCGAGTACGCAAACCTTCTTCATTTTCTTCAGTGTGTACCATATTATGGATAAGAACATCATCTTTTTATTCCCCTGAACTAGACTAATTTTCTGAAGGATCTTCTGCAATAGTGTTAATAACATTTACTGATGCATAATGCATTGATGAAATTCTATCAGTATATTTGTAAGATCGTCTCCTTCTATATCTTCCATGAGACATTGTTATCCTATTCAATGGATTATCAGGAGGTTTTTGATGGATAGTAACCCTAAGGGAATCCTTGGATAGTTCAATTGTGCACTATATTTGTGTCTTCTTCCATAATCAGGAGAAACCTAACTTCTTTTGAAGAGAGTATATAAGATGTGAAAAATCCCCGAGCCCTATAGGTTGGGGATATTATTGTTCTTCTTCTTCAAACCTTTGAACTTTGTTTATTGAATTAGAATGTTGAATTAAACAAATCCCTATGCCTACAAGATGTGGTGGCTCTTGATCTGTTATGGATGATATTTGCACAACTACTCCTTATATTTTTCTGATTTTGGTTCAGACATTAGCTGGGTGCATTATACGACAACCACTCAAATCACCTACTTCAGAAGATCGCTGTTCTATTTCAGAAATTTGTGTTATCTGATGGATGACATCCTCTAAGAAGGAGGACTTCTCAAGATTCTCAGATGCTTAAAAACTTGTTTTTTGGGCCTGAATCTAATGATAGGTAGTTGAGGCCTGTTCATAAGCATACATTTGATTACATACAAAATCTGTTGATTGTAGCAGGTCATGAGAAATAACATTGCATGAGACCACTTTTGGTGGGATTTTTTGATTATGGAGAATAGTGAAATGCAATGCACCATGTGCACCCTATCCTATGATACAAAAACTAGATGGGGAATCAGAGATTAATTGGAATAGCCACTTTAAATAATTGAGGCATGTACGTTGATGGGTTATCTACTGCTTTTCAACCTTTGGAGGTTGGGAAACTAATAAAGATACCAAGTTAATTTGGCGTAGAAACCTTTCTATTATCGTTACATGATTTTGATATTCATCATATGGTAATACTTTGGTTTTCAAATGATGAAGAGTCTTCTATAAGTTGAGGGAGATATCATGAATGAAGTCTTCTGCCATAAATCCTAGAATTTCTTATTGGGAATTTTCCAAAGTCCAAAATATGATTGATATTTCTCCTTTAGCCAATTTTTTTCTCATGTTTAAGATAAATTCATCATCTTTCACTAGAGGTTTCTCCACTTTGCCTGACCAATGTGGACACTCTGTATTAGAAGAAAAATGACCCACGAGAGGTTTGGAGAAGGATCGTTCCCTTAAGATGTCTTATAGTCGAGAAATTATTTCACCCATCAATAAAAAGGCATCAAACATGACTGGCCTTATATAGGAAAGTGCCTTAAGATAAGTGGACATTCTCATCACTACATTATCAATTATATAATTATCTTGAAAATGTGAAAAACTACTATGGAGAGGACTTTCGCAGTGAATTTCATCATGAGGAGGACCACCAAGATGGATTACAACAAGGGATAAATCCTCTTACTCCTTGGTCTTCTGGCCACACAGAGAGTTTTCGTGGCTCTCATCCAGAGATAGATTCTCTGGATTGACTAAATTTTCATGAAGAAAGCCTTCATGATGAAGTGTCTAATGGAAAACATCATAATTATTGATACAACTCCCATAATTTGGTAAATGAGTTGTAGGATCTTGAGCTTCAATAGATAAATGATTATGGGATTAAAGAACTCTAGCATTAAGAGGAGCTAGATTGATGTTTGACTCTTGATTTTCTAACTGTGTTTGGATAAAATTCTTCTTGGATGCTCTCTTAAACTTATTTGGGTCCACTTTCTGGGAGAATTGGTTATCATGGGCAGGCATATGTGCCTGCCTTGGAATTGCCACCAAAACAGACCAATTATATCCAATTGGAAGGGGTGTATGTTCCCGATCCAGTTTTCCATATGATATGGGGGAGTATGCCCCATGACCCTCCTAGACTGGAAAAGATGTGTATATCTACTAAAGGGTGAAAAGATGATATGTAATCCTAGGTGTGGGGATAGATTTATGTGTCTATTCCCCTAGTATTGCTGAAGTTGTTGTTATAATATTCTAGCATGCTTCCCGAATATGGGTAGGAATTTGTCTCTGCCCTTTCAAAAATGATAAGATGTGTTTAGTGACTTCATAGGATGAAATGAGAATATACATCCATTCCATATCTAGAGTAGGTGTATGTGCCTCCTCCGGTACTCTTTTCCTTATCAATGGGTATTGAAATTACTCATGTATGGCTGCTGAGAGTTGTGTCTGTCCAAGACTTTTCGTCAGAGCATTCCAACTGACTTCTCTAGGTGCTTCCAAATGAGACTGTTGGAAGGCTTGATGAATTCTGGAAGGTGTATGTGCCTACAGGTTGATTCTTATAAAGTATGGTTGAAAGACTTCCTTCAATACTGGTAGACGATATTTCTGGAAGAATTGGTGATTGTAAGTAGGTGTATGTTTCAGTTTACCAGTTGCCACCACATTTGATTGGTGGGCATCTTTAAATGTAGTCAAATGAGCCTGCTAACTGGATGATAATTTGTAAACAGGTGTATGTGCCTATTCATGATACTCCATTGAATTTTTCTAGAAGGATTGATGTGTTACTTCTAGACGAGTCTGCTGGGCAGCAAAATTAGGACACATGGGTGTATGTTCCCGCTCTTTGTTCGCCATCTGGTTAAGTTTATGGACTTCACCAAAGGGGGAAGAGGTAAGAATCAGATCCCTGTTGGCCAGACGTTTTACCTGTTGGTTCTTCTTGCATTCCTAGATCTGAGATACCTAGGCCGAGTGTCCAGAAGCAACACCCCCATCATGTTGGGGGTTCACTATAGCGCGATTATACTAGCGGTGATTATTGGTGGGAGTCCTCAGGAATGACCACTGAATCCTTGAATTGAGGACACAAGGGACATCTTGATCCACCTCCCCATAGTACGGTAGGGATTTTTGGTTACGTTCTAGGGATAAAAACCCAAAATGGTTGAAGAAAGTGGTTGGAACCATCTTCTTCTTGATCATAGGTTGTTATTAGTCGAGTGATTGAGGATTGTTATTGACCTGGAGGGCCTTTCAGGCAGCCTCCAAAGTTGGGATTGTACTATGATGATGGTAATATTTTACCCGAACATTGGAGACCAAACATTGAAGACACTAGGTGGTTGATGGAGTCCTTATCATTGATGAGGATCCAACATAAGCAGTGGTCGGGATGTTCACAGACTTCATCTTGAAGAAATCCATTTTGGACTAAAGGGAGGTCTAAGAAAAAATTGATAATACAACAATAAAATTCATTAAAGCTACATCTTTTAGATGGATACATGCATGGTTGATTCCTTTTTCTGGCCTTACTTTATCAATTGATAGGGGTTGACATGTGGGTAACATTTTTATCTTGGTTAAGGAACCACATCGGGTTCACTATTTTTGTTTTGTAGTTCCTTGAAACGTGTGTTATATTTTTAAGAATCATTTCTTCTAGGTGGTTTCCATTGGATTTATTCATGGAACTCGAAAATTACAATTGTTATTTATCCAAAAGGGACTTTATTTCCAAAGCAATTCTTTCGTTATGTTTGAACTTTATGATACTTAGGAACGTGCATTGGTCGAGAGGATGTGAGGTCAGACTCATCACACCCTTTTTGGGGGAATTATTGTCAACTTCAAGACTCTATTTATAAATTTAATATATTTTCATGAATCCTTATTAATTCACCAAGTATAACATAATTTTTCCTTATAATTTTCAATAACTTATTAACATGTGTAAAACTAGAATCATCTGTATGTATTTGAGGTTCTTCACTAATGGAGATATCCTCTCATATACTACTTAAATATTCTTTTAATCATCATCATGATGATATTGGTATTTAAGGCACTCAATTGGTCACTCTAAATTTTATTTTCATCAAGGGAGATAAAGGTTGGTTTTGATATTGAGATTGTACCCATGAAATGGCCTACCTACGTATCCTTGGGAAAGGAATCAGAATCTTAATAGTTCGGTGCCTATTAATGGGACACATAATACCTTTTATGTTCATGTGATAAGGGCCTAGCCATACAGTTTAATGTCATGTGGTACAAACATCTAAGAAAAAGGTGCTTAGTCAATGTTTGTGTGGGACTTATACCTATGCAGCCCAATGAACTTGGAAAGAATATGGGTTTCCAAGTAAAATTAGACCCTTTTGGGAATATGGCCCAAGGAGAACCGGGTGGATTTGAAGTGTTGGGTTTGAACCTTAAGGAGGCTTCCTACATTTCCCATATGGATGGGAATCAAAGACCACATAGTTTAGTAAGACTCATAGGAGAGTATAGTCATTTGAGAGAAATGAGTTTGGGCTTACTTCCTAAAAAGGATGCCTTAGTGATTTGGGGGGTTTAATTTGGGTCTTATTTTTAATGAGGATTCCCATATTAAGAGAATTAGGGTTGGATACCTGAATCAGATATCCAATGAACTCAGGCCCTGAGAAGGCTTCCTAGGTATCCCAGTTATGGTGGGAATCAAATTTCTCATAGTTCATTAAGTGTGAAAATGTTGTGATCATGAAAAATCTCTAAGACCACGTGAGTCAAGATCGCTGTGAGAAACAAGACAATGTTGAAGATTCAACAAAGGGAACCAAACTTTTCCTCCTACACTGGTGGAAGAGGGTGTGCATAAGGCAGCAATGGTGGAAGAGGGAGAGGCGACTTCAGAAGAGGGAAAGGTGACAAGCCTTCCCTCAATTCACTTTACATTGGACAAGGGTCCAATGAAAAGAATAAGGGATGAAGGTTATGGGAATACACCGGGATGGCTTCCCAAAAATTGATTTTGTTAGGGGAGGGAGACTTTTCATAAACATGAATGTAAAAGAAAGCATGAACCATACCTACCCTATCAGTGACCTGAGGTTTCTGATCTTTGAGAAGGGAGAGGTCAGGACCCAAATCCCAAACATCAAAAATGGGAACTTCCCAACACTGTTCCTCAGAAAAAAGTCCATGTGAGTGTGGATATACAAAACCAAATACACTCTATGAATCCAAACCTTATTGTGAATCAAATGTGGGAAACCTCTGACTGCAGAAATATAAACCCAAATAGGAGACACACGAATGTGCCTTTCCCAAGTGTTTGATAAGTCAGGAGGTTTTCGTGGAGGCTTCAACTTAGCCCCTTTCAAATAAGGGAACCAAGAAGGATATCCCCTTCCATGAATGGCCATAAAAAGGGTACTTAAGTTGGTATATAGGCCTTATACCAAGTTCTTCCATGTAAGTACTTCATGCAAGTGTGCCACGTAGGTACCCCACATTGTTGCGCCGCATAGCTGTATCTCACAGGTGTGCCACATAGGTTTGTATAATGGCTAAAGAATATATTTTACATAGGTGAACCAAGACTATGTAAAAATTGTGAAGGAATTTCAAAACATGATTATCCCATTTATTTATCTCTTCTCTCATGTTTTTAGAGAGCTACCTACGAAAATTTAAGGGATCTAGGTGAAAGAGCTACGCAATGGGATCTTCAGCGAGTCTTTAAACTTTTTCTGTCCATGAAATTGGAAGTCTATGTGTCTTATTTATAGGCATGGATAAGGCCTAGTCGAAGGGATGTTGTCCGTGCATGTCCTCTATGTAGGTCAGCCACATAGGGGTATAAAAAATATACTACTGTGCAGGTCTTCCATGCAATTTTTTCATGCAGGTATGCCACACATGTATTCCGCACAAATCTTTGGAGGGTTTGTCTTTCCTTTGAATTCTTCGAACCTTGCTTTGGGATTTTGAAATATCCAAGGATATCTTCATAGTATTTTTGTATTCCTAATTAGTGTCAACAATGGATAATGTAATTCACAGTCACCTAAATCTATCTAGAAAGAGAAGTTCACATAAGTAAATTGCGAGGAATCTCTTTTAATACCTCTCATAATATTAAACCATTTTCATTTGAATAAAATTACTAAAAAATGATTGTGGTAATTTAATTCAATAATATCAGTAAACTTTCCATAGTATTACATTTTAGAAACTGTAAATATACCATTATCTATGTTTTAAACTCTTTTCCTGATCGAATGCATGAATTTAAATCCATTCACATTTTAAGCATCAAACTTTATAGCAGTTTTAGAGGACTTCAATCTAGAAACTTCAAATCCTTTGAAATATCAACTCAAGTATCGGTATTCAAGATCATCAAATATTTATATACATTATTAGAACTAAAAAATATATGTGTCAACCAAATATCAACATTGATTGAAATATTTATGAACTTACATGATGTGAAACCATTCTACAAGATCTTTCTCAATATAATTTATTATTTCTTTCTAATTTTATGTTTGAATTCTCATTCACCTCTTTTTTTGTATCCTGAGCACTTCAATAAACGGGTCAACAATTTCACTATTTATAAAAACATATCTATGTGTCTGTAATAATTCCATTTCAATTAGGGTAATAACTAATTGAAATTTGAACTATAGACATAGTACATAACCATGGATATAGGGCATGAAACCATAGATATAGGTAATAGCCATGGTTGGGAAACCGTGACTACTATTGTCTTGGAAATAGGGCCATGAATTAAAATCGTGGCTATAGGTCTAGATCCAGTGTTTGAATCATGGCTATAGAACTATAACCATAGTTTCAAACCATGTTAGTAGAACTATATCCATTGTTTGAAACCGTGGCTATAGATAATTTGACTGGAAGCTACAACCACTGTTTATAACTATGGATGTTGGTCTAGATCAATAGTTTTGAACTGTGTCTTTAGGATTCAGTTTTCTGGGAAAAAATAAAACCATTTATAGCATGGACAAACATGGAACGTTGAACCCATCGTCTCCCCCTGTACACCATACACACACCCAGCCCACACCTAGCATAAACTTTGAACGTCCTGTCCCCCTCAAATTCACACTTCCTACCCCCTAAATGCACTCCCTACAGCTCTGCACACTTTATACCCCCTGCACACACTCCCTCAACCCCCTGCACACACCCCCTTCCTCATGCACGCTGCACGCTACACACACTCCCTCCACCCCTACATAGACACCCTCCCCCTGTACCCTTCACACCCCTACACCAACCCCCCTACACACACCCAACACACACCCCCTGAACACACCCGGAACACACCCTTGTACAACCCCTGCACACCCCCTAAACTGATCCACTACACACTTCTATCCCCCCTAACACACTCCCTCTACCCCCTGTCCCTACCCCCTGCACCCTACACACCCCTTACACCCACCCCCGTCACACACCCTGAACCCCCACTACACCCCCTGCACACACCCTCCACCCACCCTACACCCCACCATTCCCTGTACACCCTTTCACACCTTTTCACAACCCCTACACACTTTCTCCACATTCTAAAATATAACAAATAACAAAAAATAAATTCAAGGTTAAATAAATCCTAATGAAAAATGATGAGAACTATAGAGGAATATTGAATGTGCAAAATGGGATTCTAACCAAATATACCACCAACACCAATACCATATGGAGTTTGAACATCTGAACACATACCTATCATGCCAGAGCTAATAATATACCTATCATGCCTAAAGTGTTGCATGTAGATATGCATGTCAACTGTAATAATCGATTGAAAGTATAGGAATAGGAGATATCACATTGAGGTCACTGACTACACTGGAAAATTCACTATTTCTTGGACAAATCACAAAGGATTTTGCAAACAACTCCACCTAATTTCACACTATCATGATATTAAATCACTTACAACTCAATGTCTTGGACTTTGTTTCTATGATCCATGGAGAGATTAATGAGTGATAGATTAGATAGTGGTATGGGAAATGGTTATCCGAATTTTTTTGTGTTTAATAATAGAGGTAATGGTTTGAGAGGATATTGGGGGTTTTGGGGAGATGGTTGGGATATGAGGCAATATATGTCTTTGTAGAGATGAAAATAAGGATGTGAATCAACTAAAGTAGATTTTGGAGTGGTTACCTAGTTGATTCAAGTTATTAGTGGTGGATTTCTGTGAGGATTGGGTGGCTTGGAGATGGAACCATGATTAATAAAATAATAAAAATAACATATGGCATATAGAACCCAATCCTAGTACTCTACTAGTTTCTAAAATATCCAGGATTCCTAAATCCTAACAAACATATCTAGTACATGTCATCCTATTATGGAATACATTAATAATAATACGATGGAGGTCTCATTGTAATCCAAAGAATTTATAAATAATCACCAATTAGGGATCCCACTAATCATAGAAATCATCATTGTCAAGAATCCTTGAATCTTACAAAAACCGCAAATAAATTTTGATCTTAGTTTTCGAAACCCATTCACTAAGAAGGAGGTCTCACCATGAGTATATCAACCCCATTAAATAGAGGGGAAAGTCCTCTACTGATATTTATATCAAGAACCATTATATTTTATATACAATTTAATTTGAAACTAGAGAAAAATTTAGTGAAATGATAACCAAGAGGCCCTTGATACACAATGAGAATTCTCAAGTAGCCCAGGTGTCTTACCCTATCTGTAACGAACCAAACATTTATTGATGAAAATTATTATTTATCTAATTAAATTTATTTTTATATAAATTGGTTATATTAAAAAAATAACTTCCTTTGTTTTATGTTTTTGGATTTTAAAATACCGTTATGAATTGTTACTGTTGCTAATATAGCTATTGAACAATGATCACATTGTCAGTATAAATATAAGTCTTTAACAAATAAAATTTACTCAGAAAAAGGAAGCAATGACCTCATCCAGTAGAATTTCTCCATACAATGCCCATTTTTCAAAGATCATAAAGTTGGTAGAAATACTAGGATTCACTTTTGTACAATCCCAAGATGAGCTTCAATACGTTAAGCTTAAAGAGAACCGAATACGATAGAAGTGGAAGTTAATAGAGACCATCGCCCGAGCAATGTTTTCCGAGCGGCCCCAAGAGACTGTCACAATCACAGACCTTGCTCTTAGGTCTTATGTGACTGTTATAATGGTTATGTAATAAGACCCTAGCATTATGATTATGTGTATTATTAATTTTATATAATAATGAATATACACTCATTTTATTGTTGTTACTTTGTAAATGGTCTTTAAAGCACAAATATATTATTTAGTTAATATTTAAATTCAAATATATGGATTTTTTAATTAAATAATATTTTAATAGAATATTATTACTAAATTACTTTTTATTAAATATAAATGGTCATTTAATTTTTATGAATATGATTGTAATTTTTATTAAGGTTTAAAAGCCGTTTTTGTCAAAACCCATGAATTTTCAATAAATGTCAGTTTCTATTTTAAAATTGAAAAATCAAATATTTTAAAAATTATTTAGATAAAATTAATATTATTTTTGGATTCAAGATGTCGAGATTATATAACAGGGATTTTTTCATAATTTGCTGAGACAGACGGATTTTTGGGTAAAAATTAAATACCATTTAAATATATAATGTGTTTTATGACATCATAACGACCCAATAGTGATGTAATAAAATACTATAAAGGGTTATTTGGCCAGTATATGTTTTAACTATAAAATAATGTGATATATATTTGTTTTATTAATTTTACAATGCCTTAGTGGACTATCCAAAAATTATAAAATATTTCAATATTTTAAAATTATTTCCTTGAGAGTGTGACTCCCCTCCACATAAGAAAGCCTAATATTTTATTATGTTCGGAAATTGGCCTTATAAAATAAATAATTCCACTCTAATTTTTAAAATACCATTGGAAAAAACCATGGGATGTTTTTTGGTTTTGATTAGTTTAATGTGTAGTGTCCAAAACCTAAATAATAAATAATTATCTATCCTTTCCTATATAAACCCACTCAATATCCCATAACTCTTCACTCAAACCATATGGATCTCGATCAAACTATACTATACTCTATATATAATCCTCCAAATTCACCTAAATATTCCAATAAGTATCTCTCAATCCTCTTCCAAGCCTTTGGGATCACACTTCCAAGTAAGGGTTTTCTTCCATTCTAATTTTTGTCCAAGTTTCTTTACGTTGTTATGCCATTTTAATTTCAATTAAAAATATTGGGGTATGATTTCTCACATCACCTAAACTACCCTACATATGTTTTAATGATGATATAACCCTTTATATATCATTAATTCCCCCCATGAACACCTATTACCATGCCAAAATTCCGTAAGGAATTTATCTCTTCTCAATTACATTAAATCAATTATTTTATATTATGTATATAAATTACATTAAATATATAGGGATATTACATTAAATGACCTCATTACTATCCATTTAATCTATAAAGGATGATATAACCATTTATCTATCATCAACACATTTTATAATTTCTATTTTATGTTGTTATGCTGCTAAAGTGACACCAAAAGTTTCCATTACAAAATCATTGTATAAGTGAATACCATACCCATTTCTCTATCAAGGGTTTTCAAATTTATGAAAATGTATTTTTTGATTTAGTACTTACATTTATGTATTCCACATATCTTATTTTTTGAATAAATTATGATGTTTAATGAATCCATATTGTATGATCTATGTGGAACACTTATGCATGAAATGAAATGATTAAGAAGGGTGTGCCTTGATAACACTCCAATGCATTGGGTAAAGATAAGTATCATGATACTTCATGTGAAATAAGGGTTTACACATGATATTTCAAGTGCAACGAGGGTTTAATCATGCTCCTTGTGCAACGAGCGCTGGATCATGCTAATATCATGTTAAATATTGTTGGCACATACCCATGTTAGGATAATCATGCTATATCATGCGTTCATGTTCATGCTTCTATTATGCTCCATTGATATGACTATTGCCTAAAATGTATTGTATTCTTCATGTTATTCCTTTTTTAATCCCTTACGGGGATTAATATATCACCCCTTTTTATGTAAGTTCGCAGGTTATCCCATGCAATGCTTTGTACGAAGGAATGTTGTGGTCATATAAAATAAGTCTTCAATAAAGATGTTGTATTTTTTATGTCTTAAGTTGTCATGTAATGTTCCTAATTTCCCAGGATAATAGACCTATGAATCCTAATATTTGTCTTAGGTGTAAGTTTATGTAATAAATCAGGTTTATGTGTGTTATAAAGATCAGTGTTTTTATAATGTCTGGTGTATGGGAGGTCTGATATTAGGAAGATCAGTCTTGTGATTTCATCGGAAGGAGGAAAGATAAATATATCCATTCCAATGGATATATACCCATTATATTTCTTCTTTAAGGATATACCATTAGTATTAATACCCTACCCACATGCATAAGAAGGAGACCTAGAATGAATAAGATCCAACAACAATATATTCAATTTACTTTTAAAATACATGTTCTAAAAATAGAGTGGACAATGCTTCTAAAAAACATTGACATTAAACACTTATCATTCCCCAAATAATATCCAATAAAAGTTGAGTCGATATATTAGATAGTAATGGATTCAATTATGTTTGGTTCATAGAGAATCAAAATTTCATCAAGTGATACTATATATTTTTTGAAACATAAACATTTCATTATTCGGGAATAAAATCCTCTAAACCATATATTTTTAAACCATAAACAACTGCTTATTTATATTCAATCCACACATTTCCAAAAATTTTGTTGACTATTGTAAAAAAATTTAACACTCATCGTATCAATCCACTAGATTATTAAACTCCTAAAAATTGATACAAAAGTGCTAATATTATTGAGAATGTATAGTGTTTCCATAGATTAAGTTATAAAAAAGAGGTAATATAATTTAAAGACATTTCATATATTGATGTAAATATGTTATGAATAATTTTTTAAGTAAATGAATGAACTATAAAGACCAGGTTCAAACCACAAGGGTTCCATCGAGTCTAGATAGCTATTCTTGTGAATTCTATAACACCACCATTTTAACCTGATGTTCCAATATAGACAAGCACCTGGTAATAATTAAAAGACACCATAAAACTAATTAGCATGACTAGATCTATGAAAAATATATAAGAAAAATATCATGCACAAATTGGGTGCATCATACCTAAATCAAAATTCAGTACTATAATGATTATGTGGTTGGATAAACTATTATAATGCTACAATAATCTATATGACACCCCAACCAGAGAAAATAATTCTACTATTATAAAATTTTGTACTAGTTTTTTTGGAAACTCTCATGGTATGATAGGAAATTAGAGGATCGATTATCCGTAAACCATAAGATGATCATGAATCAACCTGAAGAAGAAATAAGGTCTTTATATAGGAACAAACATTGAAACTATTAATATGAAGGAATTATTATTATATTATACTAATTTTAAGACAAAAAATTGTTTATATTATTGAGATTCAATAGGTTAATCATAAGAATCTATAAGTTTTAAAAAAAACTACGATGAAATATACACTAAAAACTATTTTCATATTGAAGATAATGGTTTTAGTGCATGCATACAAAAGGTTTATTAAAGAGTTTTTATGATAGTGTAATCTTAATATGATATTGGAAATAATATTTTATAAAAGACATGTATTCGTAGGATACCTGTGATTGGTTTTTATGACATGAAATTTCATGTGATATAATATACATTTCAAAAGAAATGTGTGTTCCTATAACATGGTTTGGGATCATGTAAGTCTTTACTGCACATATGAATTTTCTATTTAATAAGAATTTCATTGATATTTTAATATTTTATAAATGTATACAAAAGTTTATTGGTGTATTGAATATACATTAAAAAAATAAGGATACCTGGAACATTATATGTCTCTTAAATTATTACAATTTATCATCTATCACATAAAATATAATATAAATTATGTAGATTTGATGATCATCATTGTATAATAATCAAAATCATTCTAAAGGGTTGTGATTATTATAGGGATTATGAAATCAATAAAAAGTTAGTTTCTATAATGTTTCAAGGATGTTTCTATGTCATTATAATTTTACAAGTTTTTCATACTTATTTGGAATGTTTTAAAATGTTATATATTATAGAGAAGTTTCTATGATATATTAATACGACATGAATATGAAAAACCAAAGCCTCAAAGAAGATTTAAAATATATCCCTGACTTAGTTTGAATGGATTTAAAGAGGAGTAAATATCAACAACACATATCATTTAGTAAACTTTTTTAAAATATTTAAATAATATTCATGAAATTCATGAATATATTTACAAGAGAAGATGTAGAAAAAAAAGTGAGGAAGAAGATAGATCTTTAATCATTTTTGGGACTCATAAAAAATATTTTTTGAAGAAAAATATGAAGACTACTAAACCTTGAAAGAGTATCAATTGGAATTGAAAAAGTAATGGAAATGTTAATAAGAGAAAGTATGACACTACTCCCTATTAACATTCATTGTGTTGAGACCCTTTAATAACAATGAATCCTTATAATCAAAATACATAGGGTAATTTATTTGATAAAATAGAATGGATATAAATGTTTTCATGTCTATATTGACCTAGATGTTAGTGATCTGTTTCATGAGGAATGAGATATCAATAAAGTTATGGCAGGGACATCAGAAGTAGAAAGGGGAGATCTTTTTCATCGAGTTCTCAAAGAACCCTTAAATAACCAGTGACACCATTATAAATAACACCATCATCCAATGGGTGGAAAAATTATTTTATTTTAACTGGGTAATAAAATTAGTATCAAATATGACCAGGTGTGTCATTTATTGGATATATTTTTGTTTCCCAAGTTTTTCAATAGTCTATATGAATTTAATATTTTAAGGGATTTTTGAGAAACCTTAATTATAGATTTTTATTTCTTTATTTTAAGAAAGTGTGTAAACATTAGTAAAAACCATAAGGAATATAAATAAATGTGAGGACAAAAGGTAGAAAAGAACATAAAAGTATAATATGGATAAATCACTACAAGAAGATAATAAAATTTATAGGAATTTTTATATTAGATATTTTGAATGGGGACATTTTAAAGAGAAAATTTCATACTGTGGATAGTATTAATATCATGAGTAAATAAAAATTGATAAATAATTCTACTCTAAAATTTAAAGCTATGTGAAGAATTTACTTATTGAGGTTGTTAATATACTTTTTTAATTGAATAACTTATTGATGATAAATCATATATGGAAGAAGAATTTGAAGAAATAAAGAATGCACTATGAAGGAAATTATGAAAGTGAAATTCTCTCATAGACCTTGTGGAAGAAAACTAATAATCACATGTAATATGCAATGAAATTTTCTCCTTATTTTTAATAATGTTTCAATAGAATGTTTTTGAGAAACACAAGATGAAAATTATCTATCTAATATGAAGAAAGAAGCAACCAAAAAAATACTGGATAAGATTATAGTATATAATATATCATTTATTACTAGAAAGAGTAACCTAAAACTATCTTCTAACGTGTCTTTGATAAGATCCTATTAAAGGATAACCCATTTTCTTGATAATTTTGGTTACACTAATGCTGTTTCATATGCCAGTTCATGTTATAATAAAAAAACTATAAAATATGGGGTGATAGAAATACCAATAAATTCACCGACACATCAAAGGTTTATATTTTAATATACTATAAAAAAATAATTTCATGATGAGCCAATGAAATTAGAGATTCCACTTAAACCAGCATACAATAAAACCCATCCAGATTACCTCAATAAACCAAAGAAGGATATTTATTGGAAAGTGTCAGTACTATTAGAGGTTTGAGTATATTGAAATTAATAATATTATAATAAATAAAAATGAAAGGATGCTTTTTTTAAGGATAAGTAGGGATTATTTTAGGAGAATGATAGTTATTCAAAATCCTACTTTTTATAAAAAAAATAATTTTCATCATGAACATATTAAGTAATCTTGATAAATTAAATGATTATTAATCCATAGGTGGTTAGTGATAGTATTCACCCATAATATATCTTTTTTATTATAAAAGGTAAATAGGTCCACAAAAGAGGAAAATGATATAATAAATTAAGAGAAAGCTTCGTTGGGGTAAAATAAATTGAAGAATGAAGTTCATAAAAAGAAGAGAGCAATGAAAAACACTTCAAATAATATTTAGAAGAAGGAATCAAATCATCTCTCAATAAAGAGTTACCAATACTAATATGTTAATAGGGAAACAACATTTAACATTATAAACAAGAAATGGAAATGGAAATTAAAATATGTATACTGAATCTAGAAATGAAATCAATCAATTGGAGAAACAAGATGATGGGAATGATTGAAGGAGTATCAGGTGAGGTAACTAATGTATTTAATAACAAATTTAAATCCAAGGTTATTAAATAACCGTGTGAAAGCTCAAAATAATATAACTATGTCAAGAGAGAGTTTCAAAGTATCTATCTAGAAAAATTGAAATTTCCCAAACAAATAGAGGAGTAATAAGTAAGTGTTCAATAAATACATGGTGTTTCAAATAATGGAGACTAAAAATTTCAAGATATATTTTACAATAATGATGGAACATGAGTTCAAAAAATATTTTGTGTAAGTTTAAAAGAAGTTAGTCATACATAAGAAAAATATATGACTATTATTCCAATCCAAGAAGAATTTTTTAATATGATTTAAGAAAGGGGTAATGTATATGTGGTTTAAAAATTTTATTTGAAAAGGTGAAAAAACTCATTTTACACACGAATAAATTTCGAGAAAAAAATATGTATATATAGAAAAATTAAGAACATATTTTGAGAATAAAAATTTGAACTAGAATGATAATTTATTGACACTTTAGAGCTACAAAGATTCGTATTTCTAGGTTGAGATTAATGTATCAACCCTGCTTCTCTAACTATGGAACTAATTGACAATTCCAACTTATTCCATTAATAATATTCGTAATAATATGTATGTAATTGAATTATAGAATATAAAATTACATCTATATAATGTTATAGAAACTCTAGAATAGAGAAGGAGTAGTCCATCATGGATTTATTCTTTAAAAAGTTAATTGTGGGGAAGAAATTAGCACATCTTTTGTGGGGAATGCAACATGATGGGTAATATTCAAAGTGGTGTTGTAATTAATGAAACATAAAATTTATAGATAAATCATTAAAACCAAGTGGTTGAGGTATACCAAAAAAACACATCATGAGGTATGGTTTTATTTGGAGTTTTTATATTTGTGTTAATACTGATCATTTGTAAATTTACTATAGCAGCCAAAGTGATGGGGATATTAGCTTAATATTCTCTATTATCATAACTAGAAGGATTCATGAATGTAATAATTAAAAATATATTTTTCACAAAAATATATTTATGGTGCAAGATAAATATGAAAAAATAAATCATAAGGAGAGGTCCAAGTTATCTTTTATATCCTGGTCACAACAACCCTTATTTATGGAGAAGAAGAAAATTTGATGAAGAACACATGATATATAAAAAAAATTCTATTGAATAATGGGTTTTCTATATTGAAAAAATTAATTAAAGGAAACAAATTATCAAACACAAAAGATAGTGTACCCTCCACGACCTACCTGGGGATAAAATAAGTAGTGTTGGAAAGAGTTTTTTAATGAATATGTTTCTCTCATGATAAAAAGGTTTTTATTATTTCATCAAGAATAATATGGAAAAAATTATTTATGGAATATATATTAAGTACCAATAAATATAAAGAAAATCTGATGGTTGAATCAGAGATTATGCAAGAGACATGTCTAAATGGTTTCATCCAGATCAATAGAAAATATAAATAGAGGTAAAACTATCCAATTATGCTTTATTATTTCTAAATGTCACTTTAAATTTTAAATCCATACAAGGGTTATTCAATCCAAGAGCTTAATGTGCTCACAAAGAACACATTATTTAGATATAATTTAAGCAAATAAACAAACTAAAATTAAATATGGATGGAAAACATCTTGATTTGGACTAATAAATGGTGTCAATGAATTATTGGAATCAATTTAGTTGTATTAAGATACATCTAGTGAAACAAACCCAATGAAAATTAGAAAAAAATCACACCCTATGCAATAATTCAAAACAACTAAACCCAATCTGCGAAAAATATGACAATTAAGAAGATAAGAAATTAAAACAAATAAATCTTACGAGTTAAAATTGAAGAGTTAGATGATCTAAAATCAAAGAAACCATATGGAAGAAATCAGATAGAGGTGGGGTGGCCATATCGGAGGAGAAGGAACTTGGGGAGGTGGGGTGGCCGAATCAGAGGAGGACTACATAAGGTGGTGTATTCATGTTAGATTAGCGCTGATCATCAATGAGATACAATGGAGGAGGAGGGTAGAATTAAGGTGGCGGGGGGGGGGGTAATTGGAGGTATATAGACAGGGAGGTAAGGAGGCTGTGCAGGTAGGGAGGTGGGCTAGGTGTACTGGATCCATGTTGGTGGGGATGTGGGGAGGCCTCATCAAAGGTGAGGGAGCAGGGGGAGGAGGGATCGTGGGGGAGGTATCACAGGGGGGGGGGGGGGGACACGAGGCATCGTGAGGGAGGGAGGGGGATGGGGAGGAGTAAGCTCGAGGGGTGGGGAGTACATCCACGACCATCCTTAGGCCCTTGTAATTAGGTTATATATAGAAATGGTTTTTATAAATAGTGTCTATAAATTTGTGGCTATAGACCAAATTTATAGTAGTGAATATTTGAGATCCTCTAAATTGATCAGCTAACAGTAGGAAAGATTTATCATTTCCAATGTAGTTTATATTGATTTTATGTGTCATGAAAACATCCATATTGATTGAATCTAGAATCAATATCATCCAATTGTCTAGAACAGAAGGTAAGACCATCCTATGCAAAATACCCTTTAGAAATAGATCCTTCAAGTTGATATTAATTTTTCACATATGATTTCAAATTACCATGGTATATGTGAAATAATATAATTGAAACATAATTAAATATTTAATGAATTTATAAAAATTGTTTACATAAGAATAAAACCATATAAATAAAGTACCTCTAAAATGGATAAATCAATCGATAATGCAAGAGACCTCATAATTTAGTTTCCTCGATGAAATTCATAGGCAAATGTATCATTAAAATAAAAAATGATGAAGGAAAGATCATCTATATTGTAGAAAGTTTCATTAAAATCTATCTATAAGGTTTTCAAGATCAGTTGGTGTATATTTTTCTAACATAGTTGTCTAAATAATGTGTTAAGTTAGAGTAGAACTATAGTAACCTTTTTAGGTAGCAATGTATGCAACGTCAATGCTAGAAACTGTGGTAATAAATATATGAATCACTAATTTTACATCCATTTATCATATGATGCTTTAAGTTGATACAACTTAATATGTTCCTTAAACATCCATTAGATACCTTCACATGTTTTAAAATTTGAATGAATGTACCTTTATCCCTATTTTTCATTTCAAAAATTGTCAGAGCGTACTTTCCATTCTTATTTGACCATAGATCCTACTTTATATTAATTTTTAAGTAATTATGAGCATTGAGATGGTCCTTCAATTTTCCATGGTCATTATGTAATGTGAAAACCAAAATTTCACAAATTTTCTTTTAAATATACATAACATCATGATTATGAAGAAAAAAAATTAGATTCTCAATACGGAGGTTGGAAGAATATATTTTTTATTCCATTTTTATGTTTTAATTTCAATTTAGGATTCACTTCAAACTCATTTACCACTATCTATCAAATGATGAACTTTCTATTTTTTTTTTCAAGATTTACAAGCTGTTCTAACATTTCAAAACCTATCAATAAATTTAGAGGTGGTCTATGATCAATAGAACCATTCAATTTTGACTTGTTTAACTGAAATCTGTGAGATTCATCTAGAAATACGAAATGATAAAAGAAATGATATTTTTTACTATAAAGAAGTGATTTGGGATCAAAATTAAACCTACATATAGGACAATTCCGACCCATGTAAGTGTTCTAAATAGATAAGTTCCCATGTCTAAGGAAGTCACTAATGGTCAACATTAGAGTAGTGTATATTTTGAACATTGTTCTATAAGATGAATTATATGTATCAACAACTTTTCTCCATAACTCTTATTATTATTCAATTAGAGGCTATAAGTATACATCAATATCATTTGTAGGAATTTTTTCTAGGAATAATCATTGAAATGATAAAAGTCATTTTTTTCATACACATCCATGGATGTTGATTGTAATGTATCAAAACAACTCTCCACAAGATATAACTGGAACTCAAAGTCCCAAATGGGTTTAATCCATTGGCATCCAATCATATTCACACATTCCAATGATTAGATGAAAAAACAGATGTAATGAATGTAATATATTCCATGATTTTGAATGTCTTGAATGTCACATTAATACATCATTGTTATTATCTATAGTAGTCTACTTCAAGTGATCATTGGTTTTTGATGACATGGATAATCTTTGATGTTAGGGTTTTAATGGTAATTAAAAAAAATATGTACGTTTGTTATTTTTATTATTATTAATTCTATTATATTGATTCAGACTTACAACATCACCAAATTATAATCATCTAGAAGAAGAAATTTTTTTCAATCCTTTCGGCTTTAATCATATCCTTAATAAATCATAAAATCATAAGGACATGCATTTATTTTAGTATATTTCATATCAATCTTGTTAAAAACGTTTTCATATCATAAAAATACTTAGGGATCTTAGTTTTAGTAAAGGATTTATGGAACAATTCTAGTATTATGTACATCACCTATTTTTTTAATCCATATAGGCATTTGATATGGTAAAAATTCATCAAAAAGGATGTTTGTAATATTTTATACATCCACCATATAGATCTTTATTTCCATCATCAACTAAAACACGAAACACATTTTTCTTCTCATTGAAGTTATCTATTACATTTTTCTCAATGGAATTAAGAGGGATACCCAATAATATGTTAAGACCTTGATTTTTTTATCATACATTCCAAAAAACATCATTTTCCAAGTAATTATCTGTATCACCCTCAATTAGGTTTTCTAATATGTTATGATATTGATGTTGTTTTCATACAATGCCAAAAGCAGGATTTATAAGGTATTTCATTTCATTTTCCATTGTTAATGAATTTGGGTGCTCATTCTATTGATTGACATTAGTGCTCAAACATTCTATAACGTTCAATTCTCCATGCCAAATACAACTCAAATATGGAACAAGTAACTGATTCAATATCATTTTTTCATAAAAATCATGTGTCTTCAACCATCTTATAAATTTACATTTAGGACAAGGACATATTATTTTCCCATCAACGGATCGATTGGAAATTGAAAAATATCAAAACTCCTTCAAACCATTTGAATACTGAGTTATGTTCCTTGGTAATGTGGTCTTACTTTTATCCATATATATCAAAATGTGCCTACAATTTATTAAATAAAAACAAATCATATAAGTATTACTAATTAGAAAAATATATAAATGGGAGTGAAAAAAACACAACCCAAGTAGTTATAAGAAGAGTCATATAAGTTCTAAAAAGGTAAAAATAAAAAATAGAAAATAAATTTTAGATAGTATAACATAAAATTGAAGAAAAATAAAAACCATGTAGTCACTAAATTAAAACAATCATAATGGGGGAAACACCCTTGGGTCACTAAGTCTAGGTGGCCCTATTAATTATTTGTCCTCCTAGTAGTGGATTTAGAGTTCTAACACATCTCTAATTAGAAGGGGTGTCAGATAATGGTTTACTATAATTTAGAGCGATGGAGTACCTATTAGTATCTAGGTTAGCCTACCCAAAACCCTAGGGTTATCATAAAGTTTAATAAACTGGAACAATTGTTGAAAAAAATATTTCATTAAGAATTAATGGAACGAGTCCCTTTCCACTTCTTGACAAAATAAATGATGTCACAAATATCTCTTAAGGGATATCACTATTTAAGCTCTAATAAATCAGAATGTAATGATTATATTGGTAGCCCCAGGTATCCCTCTTTTATACCCAACAAATGATATTAGAGAAACATTTTTCCTTGTACTTTTTAAAATATTTTTCAAATGGATTTTTTTCCTCTCACTATTTAAAATGGTACTAATTATATATTTTGGAAATATATAATGTAATCATTCATTATACCTAAAATATTTCCAAGATTACAAAATATTCTTATAAATTATTTAATTCTTATGATGAAACTAAAAACCATTATTAGTAATGATATTTCTAGTTTTAATTTAAAGATTTATGTTTATATCATTATCCCTACCAATATAAGTAGTGATGCACACAAAATATTTCTCTAAATTATAACACTCATGATATCTAAAGATTATTTAGTATTTACTATATAGGGATATACCAAAAAAAAAATTATTTCATTTTAAACAATATGTAGAATATATAGTTATATATTTAGATGATCAAAAATTAGTCACCACAACTTCTGAATATTCGACACAAGAAGATAAAGACCTGATAGACTCTAAGGAAAATATAATAATGGTTATATAATTAATGGATGATGTGAAATGGAAATTTATTTTTAAATATTTTTCAACAAAACATAATTTAAAATAAAAAAAATTAAAGGATATGATGTATCAATCAATTTACAAGGATTATTAAATAGGATATCCTTCAATAAATACTATGAAATACTAGTTTCAAAAAAATGGTATGAAACTCATCATATTTGAAAATGGTGGCACTATCCCACCTAAAATAGGCCCAAAACACCAAATAGAAAAAATTGGGACCTAAAAAATAATAAAAACCAAATTTAAAATCAATCCAAAATAGAATAACTAACCAAAATACAAACTAGAAGCATGATGAGGGGAAAGGGGTGGAGTAGTGGTAAAGAGTTCATGAAAGAGAGGGGAGAAGTAGTGTTGTGGTAAGGGTTTTGGGAAAGGGGACAAGTAGTATTGGTTTGGAGAAATATGGAGAAACAAATGAGGATTTGGCAGTATGATGAGGGTTCAGGGTAGAGAGGGTTTCATCAGGTGAGAGTTCGGGGAAAAGGGGGATCACTGACGGTGTGACGAGGGGAAATGGGTGGTAGTGAGGGTTTTGGGGGAGAGAGGGGCCTATGGTGAGGGATCTTCTCTAGGGGATCAGGGGAAGGGGAATCAGGGGGGGTGGTAGGGTTCGAGGGAAGTAGGGGAAATAGTGCATATTTTGAGCGGCAATTTATTAAACCACTGCAAAAAATCAACACTAAAGGCAAAATTTGGTGTACTGTCAGGAATATTATACATATATATTTTATATTTAGAGTATAATTATTTAATATTTTTGATAGATCTATCTTCCTCATACTTTCCAAAACTCGATCTGGTCTCTTCAAAAGGATCTTTGTTAGGAGATTTGATATAGGAGCACTGATCTTTCTCTTATTTCATTCAGATTTATATATCCTATTTTCTTCCCTATTATTATTATTTTTAGAGTCTTATTATAGACCTTTATATATTATTCAACATGAGTGAAGAATAATTCCTCAAATTTGGGTACTTCAAAATCAAACCCAAATATACACCTCAAATAAACCTTGTAGAAAAAACTAGGGATAAAAAATCATTGATCCAATCAGAGGAAAACCTACCCTATGATACAATATATAGAGCCTCTATGGATTGTAAAAGTAAACTAGGGGGGATGAATCATTGTACCTAAATATTAATTATTTTTAATTTCTTTTCAATTAGCCTCTCTTACTCTTGAACCTATTCCCCAGTTAAGAGGAATGAATCTGATATGCACTGTCAAAAAGTACACACACATGTAACGATGATACTAAAATAAAGATCGGATTACATATATTGTACAAGGTTTGATATCAATGATAATTCCTAATACTTTCCATGATTAACCTATAGTTTTATACATATATTCTTACCGCTAATATTATAGTTAATACAAGTGAAGAATAATTTCTACATAATGTTATAGATAGGTGACATCCACTTACTTTAATATATATGACATTATTTATATTGGTACCACCTATTTTTCAATGGTTTTATCTGTACTAGAACCAAAATATTTTTAAATATATTACAAAAAACTTCTCAATAAGGTCTTTCTGTCAGCCCAAGGATTTCATTGAATCAAATTGAATAAGTTATTCATCCCCAGATGATATATCTTTGAAAACCATACTAATATCAAATGTATTACATCTTTGTCAATTATAATATCCCATATCACTATTATAAGGATCAATGATTATTTAAGGAAGAATAATCCAAAATTCCTTATTCCCCAATTATCAAAATATTGGGTAGATACTCCTATTAATGAAGTTACCAAACTCAATCTAATTCATGAAATAGATTCAAATAACTTCATCAATAATATTTTATTTAATAAATCAAGACCAAACCTAAATTAAAGATTATTGGATTCTCAGTTTAATTTCTCATTATTAACTCAATGTTACTTTATTAATTAATTGTATTGACTTCATCTAGAACCCTAGAACATATAATAGTGTTATTATTTTCTATTCACTTTTTGAATTCTTCAAGTTTGAAATGGTTTTATTAAGTTATCAAATTGTTCTCTTTTTCAATTCTAAACTAAATTTGTATGTGGTTCATGATAATTAAACATTTCCATTTTTTATATTTATTATTTTAAGTTCCTTTTATTTTTAATCATGTCATTTTATACATGCACTATGTTGCTTCTGGAAAACCACTATCTTCCTCACAAAAACCTGAATGTGTGTTGATGTCAATGTTCTTCTATGAACATGTATGTCATTTAAGTTATTCCTCAGAAACAATAGAGGGATTAAAAAAACTATATGTATAAGGGGAATAAGTTCTTCACTTATTTTCATTATCCAATTAGTTTCATGCAAGCTAGTGAGGATTCATAGAACTGATTCTTCACTAAAATTATGAGTAATTGATGAAATCAAGTGCGCAATATTCCAATATACTTCATGAAATCATGAAAACAATCACGGAATCTCTTCTCCTTCACATATCCAATTATGGATATTAGGAGGCCTTCTAATTCAATCAAGTAGTAAGGCTCATGGGATATTATCTTCCTAAAATACGAGTTCCAAAGATTTTTTCTACCCTTCACGTAAATAGAATAGATAGGATGCTCTATTTTCTTTAAGAAATCCGAGGCCTCTCAAAAATAATGGGTGAAAAAAAATCTCTCTCATCTTAATGATTGGGTATTTATAGGTGAGTGGGAACCAAATAATTTTTTCTTCATCATATTCAAATCCCAAAAATTAATTTCACGCTAATGTTTTATAATAATATATTTGAACACTCTATAACTTTTAATAACTAAAGATATATCCTTTTAAATAATTTTCATGCCGATTTATTTCTTATCATGTGACACTTAAAAGGATGGTTCATAAATTCATGAATATGTCTCACATTATGATAATGATAAATACATTCCCCTTTAAAGATCATGCTCAAATATACATTATAGATGGAAAAAAATACTATGAAACTTTTATTTTATTTTAATGAATATAAAATTCTTCAAAAAAATGAAAACATTAAAGATAAAATATTTCATGCATGGAGGTTCTCATCCTCAATATCTAAAAAACTTGACTGTTTGAGCTTATATTGATGGTGAAAGTCATGAAATGAAATAATTTTGCTCAATATAAATCCTTATCTGAAGGCTGAGGTTGAAGAGGATCCCTTGACACTAATTATATGTTCATGAAAAAATAAATCTAGTGGACCAAATTATTTACATATATTTTCAAATGTATTAAGAGTGAACAATGTTTAGGAGTCCCACAATGACTATTTGTTTAGGATCACTCTCCTTAATAGTACAGATCATTTTGTGATGAGATCAAGTTGACACTATGGTCATCATAAATATACAATTCACACAAATACATGTGGTGGGTTGCACAATTTTCCCCTTTTATACCACCATGCGCACAATGTGAGTGCTATTCTCATCCACCATACCTGACTGTGTTGGAAATATGACATATCCATGCTATTTTGACAAAAGAATTCTCTATGAGTTGTCTCCCTCATGTGGTTGAGACCTCATACCACACTCATGGTATTTGAGCTAGTCCCTTTTCTTGTGTGTGGCTAGATATATTTTTATATGACCACCACTTAGTAAAAAATAATTATGAAATTATACCACACCTCAAATATAAATCTATATTTCAAAAAATATCTCCCATGTCCTAATCAATTATTTCTTATTTTTCTTATGACAAATATTGTTATTATTATTATTATTATTATTATTATTATGTGGCCTTCAATCGAATAAATATTTTAAACAACATTTTCCACATTTTATTCCAAGTCACTCAGAGACGCTTCACATTCTACTAATTTAATGATATGAATTTTGGATGGGATTAAATTCATCTTCTTTATTCACATCATACTATTATAGAAAAATTGTAATCTCCATTTTCAATTAATACATTCATCTGAGATCATTAATGAACAATATAACAATATTAACATTTAACAAGAATAATTTTCTTACCAAAATTTCAACTAAAGAACACATAACAATCCTCCAAGTGTCATCACCGACATTATTCAATATTTCTAAAATTATTTCCATCATTATCTTTACACTAATAATAAATAATGGTATAGGAATTCGTCATAAATTGATATTGATTCTTTATTATATATAGAAAAAAATATTACCATACTCATCAACTATCCATATGGGATTTTTAGAAACAATTAATATTAATTTTCATAAATCCATAAATATTCTAGAATTATTTTTTCAATCTATATGTGAAATATTATAAGGATAATATAGAGGTAAACTCTTATACTTCATGATATTGATTTATGATATTTTAAAAATGTATATTAGAAGTAAAGAATAAAATTGGTAAAAGATATAATATCCTATAGTAAGGCTACTCAGACAATACCTTAACCAATCATTCATCAACCATTCAAATATAGAGTAGAGTTATTCCTAAAATCAAATTACCTTATACACATCCAAGTGATGATTCTAGTAAAATGAGGATAGATGATGAGTCTTATAAGTATTAAAAGTTTTCCATAATAACTTTTGAGACACCTTTTTCAAATAGAAAAACCACACTTAATCATATCCAAATATTATTGACTAATGGATATCATATATGTCATATTATTATGTATTATATTCATGTGTTATGATGAGAATTTTTTTGTTAAAGTTAATTTTTTTGTTAAAATACACTAAGAAAACACTAAGTTCATCACAATTAATTATCCAAAAACTTTTTAGGATATTAACATCCCTAATATAGAGATGTATTAGTATATTCAATGACTATTTTTTATAATAGGGAATCAATTCTATTGAGATAATGGGAGAAGTCTACATTTGTGAAAATTCATGGATTTAGTTATAGATTATAGTGTATAAGAACACTATCTACACAAGAATAAGTGGGAGGAGTTATTCTAGAGATACATACTATATATAAAAGTTAAAAAAATGTGGCTTATACTCACCATGATTAATTGAAAAATTATTATATGAGAATAATGAATCCTATAAGGATGAATTGAATGGATATATACAAAGATTTTTAAGCTTATATGAATTCAAAAATGGATTCTATATACCAAAATACAGTTATATATTTTGTTAGTTTCTCTAGTTGATGTAAATATGTTTCTTGATATTCCAGAAGAAACCAGACATGGATGGTAAAAGTTGGCCCCAATAAGGTTTGATTGGTTATTGAAGTTTCCAAGTGATGTCTAGACATTGTATTTGATGAAAACATTTTTTTATCACTACTCATGTTAAAATACAATAGAATTATAATTTTCCAAAAAACCTTTTATTATTATGTAATTAAGAAAATGGATGTTATAAACATATTATTTAATGGAAACCTTGTGAAATAAGCCTATATTACTTATTTAAGAGGGTTTGTGACATCAAATATGGATAATACGGAATAAAAGATATTGAGGTCCATTTATGGATTGAATCAAGAATTATGATAATATATAATAGAGTTTTTTATCAATAATGAAGGTATTAAATGTCTTTACAAGAGTTTAGTGGGAGTGTTATGAGTTTTCCAGATGATTATGTTGATAAAATATGGAAAAATTATTTTCTATTATTATTTTTCAACACTAAAAAAGATGTTTATCCATGAATAAGTTAAAGTAAAAAAAATCAAATTTTGGGTAATAATATCTGACAAAATATATATACAGATCTTCTTAGATCTAATCATAGCATATAATTTGATAAGGTATTAAACAATAAAAGGTGGAATAATTCAAGAGGAATTTTTTCTATATGTAACGTGACTCAAAAGATATCCAAGATTCTGTGTTAAGGCATAAAAAAGATTATTATGATAAAAATAATTTTATAAAATAATTATATTGGGATTTATCATATATTCTATGATAAGTACTGATGTATGATATTTATAATACCTAAATCATAATAGAAAAATATCATATAAAACCTGGAGAATTGCTTAGGGTAGTAATTAGAACTATCCAAAAGTACTTGAGATAGTAAAAATGATAATATCCTATTACATGGAGAAGTGTGAATACTAGTAATCAAGGGGATACAAAAATAGTATTCATTCAGATCAATTTGATATAGTACCAGAGTAAGGATAAGGTAATAAGCAAGAGAATATTATTTAAGCCAGTGGTTTAAAAATCTATAGGGATCGAGTACATTGTGAATTCTGATGAATTTTAAGAAGTGATTTGGAAATGATTTCTTCTAGATTTTGTAATTATGTAAATACATAAAAGTATTATCATAATATATATATAATGATAAACTTAATATAATGGTATTATCCAATATTTCAAGTTTATGAAAGAATAAAAAAGGTAAAACTCATTGATATCACTTCATCGTGGATTTTTTAAAAGGTTTAAAGTCCCAATAAGTAGACTAGGTAAAAGATAACATAGAAGCTCAAATAACATTAGTAATACCTTAGTGGAAACATGTTTATCAAATGAGTGATAAAAATTTAAAGGTCATAAATTAGCTATATTACAAGTGAGAATCAATTAGAGTAGGTTCCCAAAAACTTTAGACTTGATTCTTATTATTACCATAATATTTACAAATATTTTATCACATGATTATTGTTCATATGTATAATTTTAATGGGATAATGTACTTAGAGTACATGTCACATTGAATGGTTATAGATTTCTATTATGAAATGAGAACCTGAAAAATCCATGATGATATTCGTAAACATATGTTATATGGTCTAGATGATATCCACCAAACCATTTATAGATTATTTTTGACAATCAGGTGCTGGAGGATCATAAGATATTGATATTTATTCTTATGAATTTCACACTAGGAAATCTCGATGAAAATAGGTTATGAGGATTGAATCATAAATATGAGTTCCATTTATTATTTATGTCATTGAGAATTCCTATTTAGAGACATGCGTATTAGTCCTTTGACTTGCAATTATTATTAATGTATATCATGAATCATGTACATCAATTTATGGATGAATATTGTAATGATATATGCTCATGATGAGGTATAATATGTTGGGTGAGTCATAAGTGATATGAAATTAATTGAATAATCCCAGAAAGGATTTATCTCTTTTTTGGTAATGGAATAATATACCTCTTTAATTATGAAATGGCATCATGTAAATATATATTATATTTTATAAACTCATGTAAAAAAATATTTTAAAATGAACTCCAAATCTTTCAAAGAGAATAATAAAAAGTTATAATTCTAAAAAAATATTTGTTTCACCCAATAAAGTTAGGGTATGATAAATAATATGTCAAAATATGTTAAAATATCTTTCAGAATGGGAAATAAAATTTGGGACATACAGTCATGTGTATGAATTTCAATTTTCTATAAAAAATCATTCAAATGATTTAAAATAAAAAATAATGAAAAAAATAAACCAGGGATATTTTAAAAAATTTATACTAAAAATTGATTAAATTTCAATGAAAAAAACTATATGAACAAAAAATAAGCTCTGATATTTGTTTAATCTCAAAGTTGTGAAAAATAAAAAAATAAAAAATAAATAAAAATAAAATAAATAAAAAACACAACTAAAATTAAAAAACTCTTAAAATGAAGTTCTTACTCACCCCCACACTTCATAGTGATAAGTGTGGAATGGATAGATAAAAAATGAGATATTTTGGGGGAGGTAATAGTTAATCTTCTCACTACACTCCTTGTAATGAAAAAGAAAAGAAAACATGAGAATTTTATTTAAGATAAAAACAAATAAAAATGAGAATGAGTAAGAGAAGAGATTCTTGACTTACCCCTAAGTGGGGTTGTTTTATACTTTTTATAGAAATAATGTTTTGGTGTTCATCACTAATCTTATTATGGATAAGGATTTTTTGATGTGAACCACCACTTTTTCCTTTTCCCAATCTCCATAAGTGAACACTAAGAGTGGGGGGCCCCAATATAAAGTGAAAAGAAACCATATTATAGAATGATAAAAGAAGATAAAGTTAATGGGGGAGGAATAATAAGTCGAGTTGGTCCCTAATAATTAATATATCATTCTCTATTTCAATATTTTTTCAACATATAGGATGTATTTTCTTCATTAAAAGTGTCTTAGGTTTCATAGAATGGATCATTTTCTAGGTAGAGAAACCACCCTAGGACACCAAACACACTACCCAATGTATTCCCCCACCTATTAAAAATACAACAACCAACCTATCCTTTTTAAAATGAACTCCATGTGTAAATAAAACCCAAGTGGATTTCTTCATATAGGATGGTTCTAGAATCTTTATCTTTTTTATTATACCACCCCCGTAATATTTAGAGTAGTTAATAGGGTGGGGAGGGTCAGACCATAGTGTGAATCATGTGGGTTACTAATTCAAAAGAGCGGGCCATCATGATCCATGGAGAATGTGAGATTTTAAAACAAGGGTATGACCCTACCCACATGAGACCCATTGAATTTCATTTCAGCCTTAAGACCTAATTTTTTTTATCCAATAACAATTTCTTTTATAAGTCTCTAAAACAATAATTACTAAATAATACTGAATATAAAACAAAAATTAAACCAAATATATAAAATTATAATATAAAATATTAATATATTTATAAAATTTTAAATTTATATATTTATGAATTTACTCAACACTATGGAGTGGGAAGATGAAGAGAGCCAAAGTAGATATATTATTCCATTTTTTAATTAAAGTTAAGGGGAGTCTCTTTAATTAATTTTTAAAACATTATAACATTATATAATATTCCTAGGTATCATTACCTTATAGAAAAGAGTTAATTTAAATTTTATTATAAATTTTTATTAATATTATTTTTTTGTTAACATATATATACCAAAATTTTAATCAAAATTTAAAATACTGTTTTTTAATTATAATTACCAGAATTAAAGTAATTTGAAAAATATAACTTAATACCCCACACTTGAGTCCCTTTTATAGGGAAAGATACCGTGATGGATTTGAATATGGGATTTACCACCACTTTTCTACCATTTCAATAATAATATTTTATTAATAATAATACATCAATAATAATATGTAATTAAAAATATAAATAATTAAAATAAAATAAAATTAATATAAATAATAATTTATATTATGAATAATAAAAAGAAATAATATAAATAATAATTAATATTATAATCATTTATTAATAATACAATTAATAATTAATAACTTGTCTAATAATTAATAATGAATAATTGGTTAGCTTGATTATGGGCCCATCCTTGAGGGGATGAGGATGATTTATGAGACTTACTATCCCACCAAGTATGTGTGTGTGTTTTTTCTTTACTTATACACCTAGAGACATTAAATAAATAATTAAAATTTAATAACTTAATTAATAAAACAATTCAAAATAACACATATTAATAATAATAACTAATAATATAACTCACATTTAATAACTTGATTAATAACTGATAATTAATAAAGAATAATCATAATATAATTAACAATAAGTAATTAAAAATATTATTAATATAAATAACATGGCTGGGGAATTAGTTCTCTGCACATGAATATGGGTTCTCTTTGTTTATATGAATGGCCGATTAATTTCCACCTATTCTTTATCAAAAATACTTATGAACATGTATGTATTAAAATTTATGATTTGGGTTTGATTATTTAGAATCCCAAAATCTTATATGATATTATTTCAACAATGGTTGTACCTATCTTAATCGATGATGAAACTGGGACACTTCAATTTGGCCATTTTTCTAGAATTTTGTTTAAAATTATTTTGAGTGAAACTCCAATTAATAACATAGTTATATTTATCAAGAGATATGATATTGATATTAAGAGAGAGTACGATAAAATTCATTCTTTTTTATAGATTTTAAGTAACAGGACATTTAAAGGATAAGTTTCATAGGAACTTAAAATGTAGGGTTTTCTCTCTATAGAGTCATGTTAATAAGGAACATGATAGGAATAAATTGAAGGTTAATACTTTGGTGTAGGTTGTGCATATATCTGGAGGGTGGGGTTGTCAACATGAGACTTCAGTTGGATTTCTCATATTACAATGTGTGTTTGAATGTGATACGTGGATCTGGGATGTTGAACCTGAATGTAGTTCTAACCTGTAGGAGCATGGGAAAACACATGTGGAGGTACAAATGGGGATATCTAAGAGACCAACGTGGATGTTTTGAGAAAGATTGGGGTTTATGAATTTAAAGGGAAGTATTAACTATTTTACATGAGAAAAAATAATGATTCAAATTTTATTCATGAAGGATATGAAAATATTATGAGACTGGTTGGGCCAAGATATGTTATTGCTAGTAGTGGGATTTTCACTATTGCTGGTTAGAGGGTTGACACTATAGAATCTATTGTGTGGAAATAATAATACACTAGCGGTGGGTCAAACTCAAGTGGTTGTTTCATTAGGGATAAAACAGTATGGGGAACCTAGTTTGAATCCTTATGGAATAGGCTGATCTTATTGGGAATGATATTGATTTGGTCCATGGGTTGGTTGGAACTTAGGGTATAGATGATATTTCTCCAAAAATTGTCCTTTGAGAAATGTATCCACCAGACATTCAACTAAGGCTTCTAAAACTAAACTCAACATTGAAGATACAGAGAAAAATTTGTTCAATTTATTTGAGAAGGTCAGTCATGTAACGCCCCGACCCCAGTTACCTAGAGTCGGTGCATTATTACATAACATTGGCATGATCACAAGAAAGATCAAATCTCGAAAGACCGATTGGTTTAGAAGCCTTGGAAACACTAGATATATTCATAAGTTTTACATTACATCATAAAATGAAAAACTACTACAACAACATAATATCTCCACAGTCCACACTATTATCCCCTCATAATATCCCTGCAGGTCATTCATAACTTACATCTTCACATCCTGGGGAAAATAAACATAGAAAAGGGGTGAGCTCAAATGCCCAGTAAGGATAACAATATAGCGGGACATTCAAAATAAGCATAAACATTTAAGGCAATGCATTACTAAAACAAAAGCCTTTTAAACTTGAACTTCAACATAGTATGGAAAAAGTAAAATGAAATAATGCTATTTACTTATTCACATGGATATTCTACTAATAGAATAATCACATGAAAAATCAATAACCACTTTCATAATGATGGAATGCATAATTCTAAACTTTAATTTCTTTTCAAGGCCTCGTCTCAAGACTTTGGGGGTAACTGTAACCGGAACCCAACCCAGAGTGCCTCTAATAACCGGACACCAACCCGGAGTGCCTCTAATAACCGGAGACCAAACCGGAGTGCCTCTAATAACCGGAGACCAAACCGGAGGGCTTACTTTTACCAGTCTCTAACCTGGAGGGCTTACTTTTACCAGTCCCCAACCTGGAGGGCTTACTTCAACTAGTCCCCAACCTGGAACATACTTGTCCAACACATTCATATGAAGTAAAGGTTGAAATATAACATAAACATTCTTATTGGAACTAGCATACAAAATGTCAATACTTTACTCATAAACCATGAATGACACATCTACAGTCAAACATATCACAAAAATTCATTACAATATGGAAGTTTTATATCATAAAAAATCAACTTCAAATAATCTTAAAATCCATCAAAGGATGTTGACATAGATGAAAATGTTTTTTTAAAAATTATTGAGAGAAATATCCCTTTTTCATGAAAACATTTTAATGTTACACAATTTAGAAAGTAAGGCATTTAAATACATTTTTGGATCAAAGTGTCTCGTACCACTTTGAAACTTTTGAATGGAATTAACACTTTTAAAACATTCATTTTCATATAAATAAATCCTTACAAACCATTTTGAAAAAGTGGACATAAATGAGGATGATTTAGAAGAATAAATATTTAAAACATTTAAAATGATGTTTTAGTAAAAGTTCCCTTAGAAATAATCCCTTTGAAAACTCTTTTATGAAATATGGACAGGGATAGTAAATATGTCCCTGTAGATACTTACGTAAAGACAACCTCAGATATTAAAGAGATTGCGAAGTAAACCCTTATAAATTTGGTAACTTATGAAACATACAACCCATGAAAGTGGTATCATACAATGAAAATGTAAATACACATAAGGTAAAGTGTATTACACAAAGAATACAATTATGGGCAGTACATACACCACACAAAAGATAATAGTGGAAATATGGCATGAATCTCACAGAAATAAAGAGTGAGATGAAAACCCCTTACCATGTTAATCAACTGAGTCGTATGGACAAAAGTTAATAACCACAAAATTATTTACAGAATAACATGAATATAAAGATAATCATGATAATATATATCAAATTCCAGTACACAATACACCACTTTCAATAATTTAGTGGCGAATAATGGAAATCTCACAGAATTGAATGTGAGATAAGAAAATCCCTTACCTTGTACTTTTACTTGGTTTGGGTAGGTTAACCTCCTGTATAATATTGAAATAATTGTTATTAAATTATACAAGAATCATATATATTAATATGATATCATATATGATCTTTTAATATTGATTTGATAATAATATCTTAGTATTATCGTTGTTTCGGGTGTTAGCTTACTTGTTTTCTTTTATATGTTTTGTTACGTAAGACATGTTTGTAAAGGATAGGCTTTATATTATTCATATCCAGAATGATATAAAGTCCTTAAACATCATTTTTTAAATCATCAAATGATAATTATACTTGAATGGATACGATGGAGAATGAATCTCATCGCGTTCGTGGAGACGGTAGTCCGTACGTACGCACGAGCGACAATATCATTCTTTTGATATTAAAATAATATATAAATGGATGGTATATCATATATACAGAATCATTAACATGTTATATTTATTATTTACATGAGTTACACATCATTATTATACCCATCCAAATAATATTATATTGAATAACAATTACACCACGACATAGAGACGGTAAGCCGTACGTACGCACGTATGGTGACATGTTATTCAAAGGGTGGATAGAATACTGAATATGGTTGTACCATATTTATAATAACATCACAGTATATATATGATACTGGATTTATTATTTTAGAATTGTAACAAAAAAGGAAGAAGAAGTGGAAGAAGAAATGAACGTAGAAAAGGGTGGTGAAATCATTACCTCTTCTTCGGGTTCTTCCTTTTGATTTGATCAAAAGAGCTCCTTAGGTTGGCTTTCTGATCAAACTAAGGCCCATAGGTTGTAGTGAGGGAAGTTGGTAGAGTATTTGGGCAGAGTTTGGCCGAACCAAAAGGCTTTGAAGGTGTGAAGAAATGAGAAGGAGGAGTGCCCTTTTATAAGAGGGGTGAGGGGCACCTTTGGAAAAGCTAGAAATATTAATTTATAATAAATTCATATTAGGTTTATAATGGATCCAAAGTTGATTATTCAAAGGTTAATATGGGGATGGGTCTAAAAAAACTCAACCAATAGAATTTAGACAGGTTTGGGTACTTATATTAACCTTATCTTTAAGTTTTAACTCTAAGTTAATTAGTTTCACTTTTACAATGTCTCTTTGTATTTTTATATAATATGGTTAATAAACTTACTACATGTATCCAAGAGACCCCCAAGTGGTCCATTAATGACGAAACTATCATGATATAAGTCTCTTGGCCGAACCTTAGATTTTTAGGAATTTAATATCAATTAATAATATAATATTTGTTTTAAGAACTCTTTTATGTCAATTTTGACACTATTCAATAGTTGATTTTTGTGAAACTCATAACAGATTTATTACTTAGAAAAAAGTCAATTAAATCAATCCTAATATATCATATTATCCTAGAAAATTAGTTTAATTCATTAAAAGTTTAATATTATATTTATTTGGGTATTTATAATATCAATTATTCTAATTTTTCACTATTATAGTAATTACTGCATAATCATTGTGTCATAAATAAAATAAATTATTTAATGTCTAAAAATTATAAATAAAATATCATTATTTATGAAATCTTTTTATCTTTCTAATGAATATTTATAATCTAAAATAAAACATATATAACCCTATGTAACAATTGTTTTGCTAAAAGATATATGCTTGTGTCATTTTTGTATTCATTTTAACTTAATTAAAATAAAGTGTCATTATCACTTACAAGTGGATCCATGGGGTCCCAAAATCAACCCAAAGATGCCTATGGTCGAACATGTATCAACCAATAAGTTTAGGACACGTTTTAGAGTAATTTAGTATTATTATAATATTATTTTTTAACCCTTATTTACCGGATTTACCCTTAACCATGGTAAATAAAATTTTTACCGCAGTAATTATTCAAAATGTCTAAAAAAAAAAGTTACATATTTACACAATTTGAACATCCTGATTCCAAATATGGAATCCATTTTTCTAAATTCAAAACACAGAAGTGGCAGAAATTAATTTAAAATTAATTCCCGCTGTCAAAACAAAAAGCGTGTCTTTAAGAGACAATAACTATCAAAAGATTGACACCTGTTTATGTTCGGTTTAATTGTAAAATTATGTCCAATGACCAGAATTATATTAAATGGTAAAAATATATTCTAAATATACTTTAAAACCACTTAAATTCATAATTTATCACTATTAATTATTTTGATTAAAAAAGTTGTTTTTAATTAAAATTTAGTAATTTTCACTATTCATCAAAATATGAAAGTTATCCGAAATGTAACAAAATTTCACCTTAGGCTAAATTCGATATTCCAAATCCAAAAATGAAGTCCATTCTAAAATATAATATATATATAATATCAAAAAGTAGGTATTACTATTCATAACGGCTAGTTTGATTGGTTGTGGTGTGTTAGAACTCGAAGTTGTGTACAACACACGCTACTGTATTATTCAAAGGAAAGCGTACCGTGGAAGCTTGGGATGTTTCATTTTAAATTTTTTTGATGTCCCCATTTAGTCAAAAAGTTTAAAATATTTTTTTTAAAATGGTTTCACTATTAAAAGTTGATAAAAGTGCAATACTGAAAATGAATCTGTTCTTGTATTATGTCTAAGAAACTCATAATATGGATTCTAAAATTATAAGGATTATATTAAGTTTAAAATTTAGTTAATACTATTCATAACCTCTTTTGAACGGCTTGTTTGGTAATTCATGGTGTGCTTGAACTCGGTGTTGCGTGTAGTGCAAGTTATTGTATTATTTTAAAGAAATAACACACTATGAAATCTTGGGGTGTTACATTCTCCCCTCCTTCAATAAATTGCGTCCTCGCAATTTAAAATTGTTCTTCAAAAATAAATGGTTGAAAATAAAAAATATCTTTGTTGGAAAACCCTCATCGGAAATTGGGTTACTAAAATTTAGTCTTAATATGAGGAAATGAGAAATGAAAGGGTCACCACCATATTATGATCTCGATTAGGAGAAAATTGGTGGCAATTAGAGACATATAATTGGAGGAAAAACGTAAATATTTATAGGTAGTGATTGAGGTCATCAATCACAAACAAGTACAAAATTGAGGTCCTTAAACTCATCAATCTATGATGATTTGAAATACCATCGGTTCAACAAAATATAGGGTATTCAGATAACACATTTTTGACGTTTCAAAATATCTTAGTTTAAATCCCACATCGAAAAATGAATTAATGAGGCCTCTATTTAAAATAAAGAGTGGAAAGTATGAAGATTACCAAAAATAACACATACTAGGTTTCCATGTAGGAAAATATGGATATGGAAGAGAAATCTAACCATCAATTATCTGATGGAGAGTGGTAGAGAACATGGCTATGAAAAGGCCAACAATCCCAAAGCCATAAATTAGTGATGATTTAAGGTACCATCTAGGATAAAATTTTTGTTCTAAGTTCCTTTTCTTAATGTTGAGTAATTTATTTATGAGATTGGATAAGATCATAAGGAGATATACTTACTTTATAATTAGAGTTTTGTCCATTAATAAATTTCTACCACAAACTCATCTTTCACTCGTAAAAAAAATTCTATTTATACTATTCGTACAGGGTTCCAAAATAAACGAATTTATAATTCATATACCAGATCTTTAAAAAAAACTACATTATTTAATCCAGGACATCTCTTGGGCCAGTGGTAGGTGATACACCCTTGTCGCCCTTCGGTTCCGGTTTCAAGTCTCGCGGCCTTGCCGGACGCGACGGGTTGCCGCCCGACCTCCGGGTTGTCCTTTTATGGCAATCCAAAATTAATCTCAAACTAGAATTTATCCAAAATATTTCTGACCAAACTCACAGTCCAACATTTATAAGGAAGTTAAACATAATGTAGATCCTTTTTACCACGTAATAGCATATGAATACCTTCATCATGTATTCTTTTAATACACTGAAACATCCTGAATTACCATATTCCTTATTGATTACATTCATGCTCCCTTATTACATATATAATGCTAGATATACCTCATCAATCCAAAAATGTTTTAAACCCCAAAAATAATGGAATATACAGATCATTAATCAGTTCCAAGTTAGTCAAGAATATCCAATATAATTTATCCAAAACAATCATGTATTATTCCAAAATCACTAACTCGGTATCAAAACTATATTATGGTTTATCATTCTCTCAACCATATATTTTCCAAAAAATTATCATGCTGTTGAGTCACCTTTCTTTGTTCCACACAATCTCAAGTCCTTAATGAAATAGTACTGCAGTACAATCCTTATATACTCCATAATTATTATAACAAGTACATTGTTGATACAACACTCAATTGACATAATCAACATAAGAACTCTAATCATTCCTCTTCATCTGTGGTAGTATCATAACTTGATTATTATCCAATAACATCATTTGCGGCATATTCTGATGACTGGGACATAGGTTTGCATAGTGACCAAACTCCTTTCAAATGAAGCATTGTACATTTGAAACCATTTTCTTACCCTTGCAGTCACGTACTTTGTGCCCTTTTCCTCTACACTTATAACAAACTCCCATTCCTTTCAGGCAAGTTCCAGGGTGTTTCTTTCCACAGTTACCACATATGGGAAAATTCTTCTTTTTCCTCTTCCCTTTATCCATCTTTCTCTCTTCTACCCTTTTCTTCTCTTGCTTCCCTTCAAAGCCATAGGACTCAGTAAACTCTTTACTTATCTTATCAACACATGATATTATTTCTTCATATGATGATAATACATGCGAGACTATTTCTCTTGTAAATTATGGCATAAGACCATAAAATATATGATCCTTCTTTCTCTTTGTATCATGTGCATTGCTGGAGTTCTCATTCCTTCTACTAGGCGCCATTACTAAACATTGGCATACACTAGATTAGTTTATGAATAACAATACCTAATCCCAAACTTTTAAAACACATAACATAAATTAAATAGTTTATGGATATAATCCATAATCATAAAAATGTCTCCTTTGAGAAAGTATATACTCATAAACCCTTCATAATGATTTGTAAAGAAAATGAGAGTTATCCTAATCATATCCCCCGGGAGTGTCGTAACCAAGAGTGCAGCAAGGCCCGTTGTCGTGCACCAGTTCCCGTTCGAGTCTAACTCAAAGCGGTGTTTTCGGGTTTTACCCCTAGGTACATCTGTGCCAGAGCCGCCTCTACCTGCTCATATCCAGACAGGGATGTATTGCTCAGAAAACTCACAAAATCTCTACAATACCAAAATTCTAGGAAGTTATTCTATACTAATCCTCAAAGTTCATCTTAGGTCTACGTTCTCTAATCAGAGTTTATCTAAATCTAGCTTCCAAGTTTTGTACTAAACTTCCTCTGATACCAACTGTAACGCCCCGACCCCAGTTACCTAGAGTCGGTGCATTATTACATAACATTGGCATGATCACAAGAAAGATCAAATCTCGAAAGACCGATTGGTTTAGCAGCCTTGGAAACACTAGATATATTCATAAGTTTTACATTACATCATAAAATGAAAAACTACTACATCAACATAATATCTCCACAGTCCACACTATTATCCCCTCATAATATCCCTGCAGGTCATTCATAACTTACTTCTTCACGTCTTGGGGAAAATAAACATAGAAAAGGGGTGAGCTCAAATGCCCAGTAAGGATAACAATATAGAGGAACATTCAAAATAAGCATAAACATTTAAGGCAATGCATTACTAAAACAAAAGCCTTATAAACTTGAACTTCAACATAGTATGGAAAAAGTAAAATGAAATAATGCCATTTACTTATTCACATGGATATTCTACTAATTGAATAATCACATGCAAAATCAATAACCACTTTCATAATGATGGAATGCATAATGCTAAACTTTAATTTCTTTTCAAGGCCTCGTCCCAAGACTTTGGGGCTAACTGTAACCGGAACCCAACCCGGAGTGCCTCTAATAACCGGACACCAACCCGGAGTGCCTCTAATAACTGAACACCAACCTGGAGTGCCTCTAATAACCGGAGACCAAACTGGAGTGCCTCTAATAACCGGAGACCAAACCGGAGGGCTTACTTTTACCAGTCCCTAACCTGGAGGGCTTACTTTTACCAGTCCCCAACCTAGAGGGCTTACTTCAACTAGTCCCCAACCTGGAACATACTTGTCCAACACATTCATATGATGTAAAGGTTGAAATATAACATAAACATTCTTATTGGAACTAGCATACGAAATGTCAATACTTTACTCATAAACCATGAATGACACATCTACAATCAAACATATCACAAAAATTCATTACAATATGGAAGTTTTATATCATAATAAATCAACTTCAAATAATCTTAAAATCCATCAAAGGATGTTGACATAGATGAAAATGTTTTTTTAAAAATTATTGAGAGAAATATCCCTTTTTCATGAAAACATTTTAATGTTACATAATTTAGAAAGTAAGGCATTTAAATACATTTTTGGATCAAAGTTTCCCATACCACTTTGAAACTTTTGAATGGAATTAACACTTTTAAAACATTCATTTTCATATAAATAAATCCTTACAAACCATTTTGAAAACGTGGACATAAATGAGGATGATTTAGAAGAATAAATATTTAAACCATTTAAAATGATGTTTTAGTAAAAGTTCCCTTAGAAATAATCCCTTTGAAAACTCTTTTATGAAATATGGACATGGATAGTAAATATGTCCCTGTAGATACTTACGTAAAGACAACCTCAGATATTAAAGAGATTGTGAAGTAAACCCTTATCAATTTGGTAACTTATGAAACATACAACCCATGAAAGAGGTATCATACAATGAAAATGTAAATACACATAAAGTAAAGTGTATTACACAAAGAATACAATTATGGGCAGTACATACACCACACAAAAGATAATAGTGGAAATATGGCATGAATCTCACAGAAATAAAGAGTGAGATGAAAACCCCTTACCATGTTAATCAACTGAGTCGTATGGAAAAAAGTTAATAACCACCAAATTATTTACAGAATAACATGAATATAAAGATAATCATGATAATATATATCAAATTCCAGTACACAATACACCACTTTCAATAATTTAGTGGCGAATAATGGAAATCTCACGGAATTGAATGTGAGATAAGAAAATCCCTTACCTTGTACTTTTACTTGGTTGGGGTAGGTTAACCTCCTGTATAATATTGAAATAATTGTTATTAAATTATACAAGAATCATATATATTAATATGATATCATATATGATCTTTTAATATTGATTTGATAATAATATCTTAGTATTATCGTTGTTTCGGGTGTTAGCTTACTTGTTTTCTTTTATATGTTTTGTTACGTAAGACATGTTTGTAAATGATAGGTTTTATATTATTCATATACAGAATGATATCAAGTCCTTAAAAATCATTTTTTAAACCATCAAATGATAATTATACTTGAATGGATACGATGGAGAATGAATCTCATCGCGTTCGTGGAGACGGTAGTCCGTACGTACGCACGAGCGACAATATCATTCTTTTGATATTAAAATAATATATAAATGGATGGTATATCATATATACAGAATAATTAACATGTTATATTTATTATTTACATGAGTTACACATCATTATTATACCCATCCAAATAATATTATATTGAATAACAATTACACCACGACGTGGAGACGGTAAGCCGTACGTACGCACGTATGGTGACATGTTATTCAAAGGGTGGATAGAATACTGAATATGGTTGTACCAAATTTATAATAACATAACAGTATATATATGATACTGGATTTATTATTTTATAATGGTAACAACAAAGGAAGAAGAAGTGGAAGAAGAAATGAACTTAGAAAAGGGTGGTGAAATCCTTACCTCTTCTTCGGGTTCTTCCTTTTGATTTGATCAAAAGGGCTCCTTAGGTTGGATTTCTGATCAAACTAAGGCCCCTAAGTTGTAGTGAGGGAAGTTGGGAGAGTATTTTGGCAGAGTTTGGCCGAACCAAAAGGCTTTGAAGGTGTGAAGAAATGATAAGGAGGAGTTCCCTTTTATAAGAGGGGTGAGGGGAACCTTTGGAAAAGCTAGAAATATTAATTTATAATAAATTCATATTCGGTTTATAATGGATTCAAAGTTGATTATTTAAAGGTTAAGGTGGGGATGGGTTGAAAACAACTCAACCAATAGAATTTAGACAGGTTTGGGTACTTATATTAACCTTATCTTTAAGTTTTAACTCTAAGTTAATTAGTTTCACTTTTACAATGTCTCTTTGTATTTTTATATAATATGGTTAATAAACTTACTACATACATCCAGGCGACCCCCAAGTAGTCCATTAATGATGAACCTATCATTATATAAGTCTCTTGGCCGAACCGTAGATTTTTAGGAATTTAATATCAATTAATAATATAATATTTGTTTTAAGAACTCTTTTATATCAATTTTGACACTATTCAATAGTTGATTTTTTTGAAACTCATAACAGATTGATTACTTCGAAAAAAGTCAATTAAATCAATCCTAATATATCATATTATCCTAGAAAATTAGTTTAATTCATTAAAAGTTTCATATTATATTTATTTGGGTATTTATAATATCAATTATTCTAACTTTTCACTATTATAGTAATTACTGCATCATCATTGTGTCATAAATACAATAAATTATTTAATGTCTAAAAATTATAAATAAAATATCATTATGTATGAAATCGTTTTATCTTTCTAATGAATATTTATAATCTAAAATCCAACATATATAACCCTATGTAACAATTTTTTTTCTAAAAGATATATGCTTGTGTCATTTTTGTATTCATTTTAACTTAATTAAAATAAAGTGTCATTATCACTTACAAGTGGATCCATGGGGTTCCAAAATCGACCCAAAGATGCCTATGGTCGAACATGTGTCAACCAATAAGGTTAGGACACGTTTTAGGGTAATTTAGTATTATTATAATATTATTTTTTAACCCTTATTTACCGGATTTACCCTTAACCATGGTAAATAAAATTTTTACCGCAGTAATTATTCAAAATGTATAAAAATAAAAGTTACCTATTTACACAATTTGAACATCCTGATTCCAAATATGGAATCCATTTTTATAAATTCAAAACACCGAAGTGGCAGAAATTAATTTAAAATTAATTCCCGGTGTCAAAACAAAAAGCGTGTTTTTAAGAGATAATAACTATCAAAAGATTGACACCTGTTTATATTTGTTTTAATTGTAAAATTATGTCCAATGACCAAAATTATATTAAATGGTAAAAATATATTCTAAATATACTTTAAAACCACTTAAATTCATAATTTATCACTATTAATTATTTTGATTAAAAAAGTTGTTTTTAATTAAAATTTAGTAATTTTCACTATTCTTCAAAATATGAAAGTTATCCGAAATGTACCAAAATTTCACCTTAGGCTAAATTCGATATTCTAAATCCAAAAATGAAGTCCATTCTAAAATATAAAATATATATAATTTCAAAAAGTAGGTATTACTATTCATAACGGCTAGTTTGATTGGTTGTGGTGTGTTAGAACTCGAAGTTGTGTACAACACACGCTACTGTATTATTCAAAGGAAAGCGTACCATGGAAGCTTGGGATGTTTCATTTTAAATTTTTTTGATGTCCCCATTTAGTCAAAAAGTTTAAAATATTGTTTTTAAAAAGGTTTCACTATTAAAAGTTGATAAAAGTGCAATACTGAAAATGAATCTGTTCTTGTATTATGTCTAAGAAACTCATAATATGGATTCTAAAATTATAAGGATTATATAAAGTTTAAAATTTAGTTAATACTATTCATAACCTCTTTTTAACGGCTTGTTTGGTAATTCATGGTGTGCTTGAACTCGGTGTTGCGTGTAGTGCAAGTTATTGTATTATTTTAAAGAAATAACACACTATGAAATCTTGGGGTGTTACAAGTCATAGTCTGAGTGGGAGATGACTGATGATGAGCTTGATTATGACAATGATTTACTGTATTATGACTTTTGAATATGTGTGTATCTTCTTTCTTGGTTGAGGGCAGTCCCCATTACAGAACCTCTTAAATTCTCTTTTTTCCTTGTACATATTGCCCTTTTTCAATAAAGGGTGGAGGCCTTTGGCCTCTTTTGGAGATGATTTCTAAATAAAATGATTTATAATAAGTAATAATACAAATAATAACATGTAATAATATAACTAATAATTGATAATAATATATTATTAACAATAAGAAATTATATAGTATTAATAAGTAATAATATATTTACTAAAATGATTAACAATTAGTAATGATAAAAATAAAAATATATAAAAATATAATTAATAATTAATAATAATATAATAGTAATAATAATACATAAATAACATATTAATAAAAATACATAAATAATAAATTATTAATAATGATAAATATTTTACAATATATAATAAATAATAATACATAAGTAGTAATATATAATTAATAATGTACAACTAATATTATAATTAATAATGCGATCAATAATTAAAAATATATTAAATATTTAAAAATAAAATTAACTATAAATATAAATATAATTAATAATATAATTAATTGTATTATTAAATATTAATTGACAACTATATTATTATTAATTTTTTATTAAATAATATAATTAATGATATAATTAATAATAAACCAAATAGTAATTAATATAATTAATAATATAACTAAGAATATTATAAAACATTTTACTAATTATTAATAATATTATTACATATTATGAATTATAAATTGTAACCTCTATCTATTTCGAATTGAATACCAGTTATTAATTTTTAATTTAATTGCTAATTATATATTATTACTCATAGTTAAATATTAATTATATTATTTTTTGAAACATGTTGGGGGGTCTATGACCCTTTATTGAAAAGGAAAAAGGTGAATAAAATAGGGGATAGTGTAAAAAAACCATTCCTTCGCCCATTAAAAATTCAAGAAAGGCATAACTGAAGCATTTAAGTCAACTCTCAACAAACAAAGAAGGACAATTTCACTTCTTGGATTTTCCTCTGAACCCATATTCTAAGGATGTTGACCACTTCCATATGTATGTAGACCTCTCCTCCCCAAATTTTCTATAGAATAATGTTCATAATCATCATATGATTATCTAGTAGTGGCATCTCTGTGGTTGGGTTGGGAACTATATTTCCATGATAAGTCCATTCTGTTATGCGCCAAATTGGATCACATATTTGCTTTAATATTAGAAGATATGAATATTAGGGTTGTAATATAGTATTTATAACCGGAGGTTTATGTTTTTATCTTAACATACTAATGCTTAACATGTGACATAAACCAATCAACAATATTATCACTCTATCCATTATGAAAACTCTCTTGCACAAACTCCCCTTGTGTGGTTTTAATGCAATAATTTTTTATCCTCAACTTATCAATTTACATGGTTGTGTCATTTCCAAAACTATCATAATTGAACTTCATTAAATCAAATAAATAAGGGGGTAATACCAACCCTCATTAACAAAATCAGCATCTCCCATCCTTGGGGGGGTGGCTCGGTGGGAACTCTAGCTAAATAAGAGTTTCATGGTCAACCTGTAATGCCATGGACCCTCCTGTAGTTCTTAGATCTTGGGAAATACCAAAGGCATCCCTTTTATATCACGATATTGATATTCTAATCACAAGATCACTTTATCCTGTCTATGAGATCCCATAGTAGTCTTAATATCAGGTTGTTCTTGTTGAGTACTTGTAGCGGGCATATTAGAAAAAGACCATAATTTTTTACATAGAACCAAATTAAAACCCTCATGATCTAAAATATCATGGATTTTGACCAAATAATATTTAGGGTGTTGTACATGTAATTGTGCATCCCCCTAGGTTGTCGATCTTGCAGTGGATTCCACAATTTCTAGTCCTCCATATTCAGCTTATGGACCGCCCACAAGAGGTTCTATAGAAGATTAAACCTTGGATGAAGATCATAAGAAATACTCTAGAGGTGGGTGGATAAAAGAAACATCAGGGGAATCAAACCCTCCATCCACTACCATTACTCCTCTATAATGACCCCCTTACGGGAGGAAGGGAACAAAAATTGAGAAGCATCAAACCCTCCACCCTTATTGCTTCAAATAAAGAGGGAATATCCAAAACCTCTAGGTCCTGAAAACATTGAATTTATGTTGGAAGCAACTCCAAAATTTTTATTAAAAATTCAACCACTAAAATTAATTAAGTACATATCTTGACTCAAATAAAGATCAAACTCATTTTGACTGTCAACTTCCCTGGAAGAATCATCATGATATGTGGAATACCTCATCTAAATTCCCTTGACTGGAGTGTCCTTAAAGGAAAAGGTCTCACCATTTATGTCATCCCTTATCCCTATAGCTCTAGGATTCACAAGAGAATGTTCCTTATGATCATATCATAGATACAAGACAGAGGATCACTGATGATAAAGAGGGATAGATAATTCTGGTCTAGCCATATTCATACCATCCTCCCCTTATCATAACTTAGTGTTCTACAAAATGGATCTTATAACTCAAGAATATTACGCCTCTGTACCAGAACCAGCCTATAAAACCCATTAATCCTAATCAAATGTACCACCCACCTTCTTATACTAACTTATATTCTTCTTCCTCTCATCCTTTTTAAATGTACATGACCCATGACCTGTAGTAAAATAGAGAGATCATGTTACCTCTCTTCGACATTGATCTTTCATGTGACCAATTCATTTACAACCCAAAAATAAATAAGAAAACCAATCCTATAGAATTATTAAAACTAGTACTCACCCGTGCTATTGCACGGCATATTTGATTACTACTTTTTCATTTAATAAAAGGTTAGTATTTATAAAATTTTAAAAGAAAATGTAATATTGAATAAATTTTAATTAGAAAGTAGTGGTGTATGATAATGGAATAGAAGTGCATAGAATATGAAGACACAATTCATATAGTTTACAAAGAAAAAGGATAGAGTAAATGTTTATGAAATTTTAAATTACGAGGATTTAAATTCATTTTCAATTTAAATTATAGTTACTATAATGAGGGCACAAAAATAAGTAGTGATAGATAAATCAAAGACAATACAATGGTTGTAATAATAAATTTGAGAACTGTGAAAAAAATGAAATAAAAAAAACGAATGAATGGGTTGTTTCAGGACACTTCCATACTACGTTCGGGTGGTCGTTGCTTGCGACCACCCACTGTCGACCATGAGGACACCACGAACCATCTCCAATCTTCACGGGAACCTTATCCAGAAGAAATCCATTTAAAAAAATAGTAAAAACATAGATCTTCAATTAGAAATTCATAAAAACTGTATGGAAGCAGTTATTATAAATGTCAAGTCCAATAAGAGTTTTTCGGTTAGTTTTCTAAAATGGAACGAAAACCATAGTGGAATGCACCAACCAATGAGATATTTACCTAAATAGTCTCTAAAATGTCCATTACGAAGATCAGTAAATCACATCGTGGATAACAGTGACTTGAAACCTGCACATTATATGTCTTAGAGAAACATGCACATTAAATGGGAAATGTATCACATACACATTAAAGAGGAAGGTGGAAATAGTCAAATACATTGAAAACAAAGTAAAATCATGATCCTGGATGTTTGTTTCTTCTTCTGACAACAGTATGATTCGATTTTCAATAGGTGCGTGCGGTGTTGTCTAGTTTTTTTCCTACCCAAAAATCACAATAAAATGTTATTATGTAGTAAAATAACTAAAGGAAATAAAATGAAATGAAAGGGTCATGAAATAACTGTATGATTCGATCTTCATGAGGTTTGTTAGGTACTGTCCAGCAGTTTTCCTTCCCAGAATACACATAAAAATGTTATTATATAGTAAAAAAACACCTTATGAATGTCAGTAATAATCTAGGTGATCACATGATTCAAGGAATTGTCTTTACTCAGACTTGCAGTGTTAAAAAAATATTCAAATTGGTCAAATAAGGCATTAAATATGCTCCCCTAAACATTAAAAGTATCTTTATTCACCTTAATGCTGGAAATCTGTTTTTGGATCCTTCTCTCCTTGTTCATGATGTGGAAAATTGAGCACTTATATCACCCTCTTTAAGCCATCATATGTATAATGTCTTTTTAATAATCCTTTATTCAGTAGGAATGAGCTCACTAATATTATATTGTAACAGAACTTCTGTAGAAACAGGGGTCATAAATCATTATAAAACAATATGTTGATAATATTTTAGATAAAATATTCAGAAAATATTTCCATGACGAGGAACATTCAGTTTTATCATACAGAATTAAACAAAGGATTTCTATCTATTGAAAATAAGATGGTGACGTTCGTGTGGGTGGGGGGTACATAACACATGTTTTGTTCTCTAAATAAGAACTTCATTAATACAAAAAAGCACCCTATTCAAATAACTACTTTATGACATGTAATGAAATGCATTTAATTAAATTGAATGGCATCACACATGTATTTGGAGGAAGAAGAAATTATTATACAACATACTGAAAGTGCACAGTTGATCACATTAGTATACAACATATTGAAATATCTCAGTATGTTGTATACTAATTTGTTTTGAATGAAATCACACATGCAATCATGATGGATGTAATTAATTTCTTTTAGTGTTGAAGATACACAAAAATTACTTTAGTGAAAATCAACTAAAAACATCGAATGGATTTTTTTCCTTAATCGGGACTGTACATATCATTAGTGTTCGGGTTTGAAAATTCTCTATCATTCAAAATGTGAGTGTATCGCAGACTCAGATCAATACTTTAAACATTAAACAGTTGGATTTCTTCCTATCTACTCTCTTTAAGGTTTAATACATTTTTCCCAATTCCACTAACCTATCACTGATTTTTTTATAATAAAGATATTATATAAATAATATATGTGGTATAATGATAAATATGTGTCTTTGTAATGTCACTTTACCTTCAACTCTATTAGAAAAAATAATCATTTTTTAAATGGGATGTATAAGAATTAAGAGGTACCTTATAAGATTAGGATACTAAGAAAGAATATGTACTTATTTGCTGCAGAAAATACATACTAAAAAGCTTCAAATATGTAAAAGAATAATCCATGATTACCTTGTTGAGGAGGCAGGTCTTGAATCTGATAGATTGTTTTCATCAGTCACAATAGCTATAAAAAATATCGAGGAATATGTTAGACAACGAATAGCATGGCTGTACAACCTACATTCTGTTCAGAATAGAACAATGACATCATACTTACAGAATGAAAGCGAATATTGCCTGAAGTCCGGTCTTCACTAAGGCTTGTTTGATCCTACATAAATTGTTGTCCCAAATGCAGATTGTTGAGGCACTATAGACAAAGTTAAAAATGACTAATTTGTAATGTCACCAAAATATCAAATTTTAGTAGAAAAAATAATCATTTTTATAAATGGGATGTATAAGCATTAAGAGGAACCTTATATGATTAGGATACTAAGAATGAATCTGTACTTATTTGCTGATGAAAATACATACTAAATGGCTTCAAATATGTAAAAGAATAATTCATGATTACCTTCTTGAGGAGGTAGGTATTGAATCCGATATTGTTTTTGTCACTCAAAATATCAATCAAAAATACCGAGGAATATGTTAGACAACGAATAGCATGATTTTACAACCTAAATTTTGTTCACAATAGAACAATGACATCATACTTACAGAATGAAAACAAAGATTGCCCGAAGTCTGGTCTTTGCTATTGCTTGTTTGATCCTACAGAAGAGAGGTTAATTCCAGAATTTTAGGAATACATACCTACTGCAGAGATCCAGATATGTAGGATATCTGAATAAGGTTTTTAGGGCATATAAAACAATATATAGTGGATGCTAATAGAGTTGAAGGTGATGCTAGTAGAGCAGTAGACTCTAATAGATCTAGTAGGCTAAATAAAGTGAATCATGATGTTATCTTCAACCATTAATGAAAAGAAGACATTAAAAGGATAACATTCCCAGTTATGTATTCAAAAAGCTAAGAAGATATCCATCCCAATTTTCCAAACATGTACAACATGATTAAATCCATCACATTGAGAGATGAAAAGGCTGTAAAATTTAATTACCTTACATATGATGCAGTATAGGATTACCTGGTACCAAATTCAACTGAACCACCACATTTTCCATGAAAAAACTTTTTCTTCAATGCGAACCCATACCTGAAATCAATAAAATTCACACATCAAAAAACATTGAAAGGAAAAAACAGCAGTAATCCGTCATTAATCAATAAATGAATTAAAAAATAGTATGCATTTACACATAAAAGTTGTAATAATGTGCAGAAATTTGTGACAATACCATCACAATCGGGTACATACTTCATCAGTATTGACACCAAACCAAGAAAAAACATGTTCTTTAATGCAAAACCATCTCCTGAAATTAATAGAAGCAACACGTTGCAAAAAATTCAAATAAAAAAATAACTGTTAATATACATGAGAGAAAAAACCTGTTAATGTGCACTCACATGAATAGCCCTTTTAGACCACTCAAACCCCTCCCATTCAGATGTATGATTATAAAAAAAAAATTGTAATGTTTTTTTATAACTACATGAAATGTGTCTCCAATAATACATACAATATGTGTAGAAAAAAAAATTAAAAATCGACATTGGTAATAGCACTGACCTTTTTAACTATTGCATAAACATTATAATCATAAGGTTATGATTGATTTTCTGCATCAAAATATTGAACTCCTAAGTTTTCATCCCAAATAAATATATAATCATATGGAGCAAAGGTATATGGATGCAGAAAACTCTTGAAATACCACATAATAGGGTTCAAAAAATTAATATAAAACTCCCACAATATTGAACAAATGTTTATATATTATTGTTTGAAATAGTCAAATATCAAATGTTTCTTACCATTTTATTTGTTTATGTGCACTCACATGAATAACCCTTTGATAACACACAAACTCATCCCATTTAGATTTTTGATTATCATAATGTAGAAGAAAATGATTTAGGTTTGGAAAAAGGAAATTAATTTCATACCTGATATGCGAATAGGAGATGCAGGAACCGAGCTGATAAGATATGATCACAGACCTAAAACTAAGAACTGTGGAAGTTTGTTGTTTTAAAATAGAACATGAAAAATCAGAAAACTAAATTTGAACTTGATGTAATATGTGAAATGATATGAAAAATTCAGAATCAAGGTGTTAGGTTTTGGAATATGTAATTAATCTCATACTTGAACTACGAAGTTGATGCGGGAGGGAATAGGAGATGCAATGCATAGTCGGAGTAAGCAAGACGAGAAGAGATAATCACAAACCTGAACAGCAAAGAACATGTGGGATGGAATAGGGGTTATGATCCATAGTCATAGGCGGTGAGCCGATAATAAATGACTGCATACCTGATGTTCGAAGTAGATGCAGTATGAAAGAGGGATTGCAATGAATAGAGAAATCCAAAAATATCTATGTATAACTAATAGGGAAACAATTACATATAAAGAAAATGACAAAATCCTGTAAAGAACAGAAGACAAGATAATGTTAAAACAATGTTATGTTTTGTATGTTAAACAACAGAAGACAAAATGGAATCCATCCTTCATCCTTCATAATCAGTTTCTTCTAAAAACATCAACACCTCAAAACATCTGGCTCCCAACAGAATGCTTGTGTATATAAATCCAAACCCTGAAAAGAATAATATTAATGCCTGAATGATTTATATGGAACAAATTTAAAATAATCAAATGCACTAAGATCACATGAAACATGTTCATTTATGATTCCTTTCCCATGTGCCTTGGGTTTTCATATGTGAAACACTTATGGGAATGCTGCAAAAAACATGAGAAACCAGTGTATGCTATGAAGGTTGTGAGCTGAAGGCCTATTTATGTAAAAAAATAATGGCTGTATAAAAGGTGAAATCCAAAATAAAGATGAATGAAGAGAATTAACTAATTCAAACTAAAAATTTTTATAAAATTCAACAATAATGTGATGGTATGTGCAATTGGTGAAGTGATTTTGTGCTGAACTGAGCATGTATGATTGTAGCAGTAATAAATTCAAAAGGGATCGATGCAGTGGCGTAGAATACCAGAATAATTTCAAAGTCTCTGCACATAAGTGTATAATCACTGGAAGAAGATTGGAATCCACTACAATTTGTGGTTTCCACTGTAGAATGGGAGGAGGGGGATGATCTTGATGCGGAGCAGATAGAGGAGGTGGCGGAGAAGCCAGAGGAATTGTGGGTTGCTTCATTGGTAGAGGGGGCCGATAGCTGAGGCGAGAAACCTAGGTTTACAGGAAGGAACTATGAGCAGTGGTATATGGAGGAGAAGACTTGGTCGAAGATGAAGATAAAATCGAAGGCGAGGGGAGGGAATGATTTTCAATTGTAAATCTAGGATATAGGAATAGCGGTTGGAGAAGATATTCAGAAACGGTAGGAAATGGCGACTGCTGGAGACGGGGAGTAGGCAGAGAAGAACCTTGGACGTCTGAGTGCGCATTTCAATAGGATGGAGGTCTACGCTGAAACCAGTGCAGCGAAAAAGATGAACTGCGGGGACGTCGGTCTTTAAAAAAGCCTGGAGGTAGATGACGATCACTTCGGGAGTCTGCGAGAACCTTAGGTCGCAAATATTTTTTCGACGACCGCGATCAGGAAATCCAGTAAACATTGACACTGCAGAAGAAAATGGAAGGATGTGGTCAGAGCAGAAATGCGTGGAAGTTGGAGTTGAAACTGGGAGGCGGTGGTCGGAGATAGATGGTTGCTACAGCGCGACTGTGTGGACGAGAGTGGAGGACGGACGATGAATCGGTAGGTCAAGTCGTGTGAGTTTCTGAGCGGGAGCGATTATGGGAGGCTGAGGGAAAAAGTATTTTCGGTGGGGAGGCCCGACGTGGAGGTACAGACGATCGGCACGTATAAAAAAATGATGTGGAGTCTTATTGTTTCGACACGTGGAAGCTGGAATTCCAGGATTAGTAGATATAGTAGATAGATAGTAGATAAGATCATCATCAATAGTAGATAAAAATAATTTATATATCAATATAATATAATGATATGCTTCAACTAAAATTTGGTAATAATGTCCAAATATTGTAGATACCATATATTCATCTATTTTTATTAGAACACCAACAAATGATTTAATGTTTTAGATGATACGAGGATTCCATAAAATTTAATTATGCCCAAATATAATAATCCAATTAAGCACATGGTAATTATTTATAGAAAATGAATTAAAACCGATGACCCAATTCTTAAATGCATAATGATTTTGGATTTAAATTAATGGATCTATATCCCCAGGATTTCAATTTTCACTCATTCGAATTGAAAATAATTCGATAGTAGGTACTTCCAATCATAATGTAATGCCAAAATAGAAATTCATAAACCTTTAATAATTTATTAATGAGATCATCAGGTATCCAAGGGGTTTCACTAATGGAAAAAACAATTATTTCTAAAATAGAATATGTACACAAATTAAAATAGACATAAATGGCTCCTTGATTAAAAAAAACACAAGAAACATTAACTTATAAAAAATTATTTATAGAGACAATTTCATAAAAAAATTGGAATTACGATGAACCGGGGGATCATATCATAGATCTGACACAATATCTAGGGTTTCCTTAAATATTTCATCCTTCAATTCCACTAAATGACCTCATACCATATTATCAAGCCTGATTTTATATTATTAGTCATATTATTAATTATTATTTTATTATTATGTATTATTATTTATATTATTAATTATTAATTATCATGTTATTTACATTAATAATATTTTTAAATTTATAATATTGTAAATTTTATTTTTAATAATTAATAATTGATTCTATGATTAATTATTGGAACGCTTTCCTTTTACTCATATAATTACTTTATTTTAAGTATAAATAACCATAAATTACATACCAAGGATCATAAATTCTAGTGTCTTTGGAAGATTAGGTACATAATTAAACATCATGAAAAAATATTTTACTTAATCTCTAGATTGAGCTATTATATCCTCATAGATAACCTAGGGAATATATAAAAAAAAGGGGTGAGCTAAAAAACCTAGTAAGGAAATAAGAATAGGAATAAAACATATCACATGGGTTAGAAGGCATAACATGATTGCATAAAAGGAATGGAACATTAATAAACATAAGGAAGAATATTATTTATAACATGAGAACATATAATCTTGGAATCATATAAATGGGGAAACAATATATAACATTACATAAAAACGAGCAAATGCTAACCACCAAGACTATATAACATTGTGGACAACCAAAAAGTAATCAGGTTCACTCTATGTACAAACATTGAGTCTCATGAGAATAAACATCACCCAATGAATTTGAGTGATATTTGGGCACATCCATCATAACATGTTCATGAATATGTGTTCCAATGATGAATCATACATAAATAATCAAACATAATATAAAGGTTACCCATGGAAATGAATGGGTTTTATAATCATGTCATAAGGTATTACAAATGGGTATATCACAAAAGTGTCCATGAAAGAATGGATTTATAACATACATGGAAATTAATATAGTAAAATAGGAATAGATAATGATAAATTGTGTCTATGTTAAGTGAAAACAATTTAATAGAGTGTTTAGGAAACTTCAGATATAAGCCACTTTAGTATGGTTTTAAAGGAAAATATTAAAGTGTCTTTAAAATGGAAAAGGCATAATTGTTTTTACAAAACCAGAAATGAACCATGATAGTTTTCAATAACAAAATGAGTTATTTTATAAAAATAAGTTTGGTTAAAAGTATATTATAGATAAAACATGAGAATGGGTAATAAATTGGGATATTCCCTTTAATTAGGCTTTCTTATCGGGAAGATATGAGATGGGAAACTGTTAAAACATGTATTTCCCATCACAGAAGGATGATATGATCAAGATATATTAGTTTGGAACATATAAATAGAATTTATAATAAGTAAAATAAAATAAATAAGAATAAAATTGGAGTAAATTTAAAGCAAGAGTAACCCGAAGGAAAAATGGGTGTTTGGGTAGAATCCATTATCTTATGTCTGGAACAGTTCTGCACTTGATCTTAATGTCCTGAAGAATAAAATTATATTCATTAATTAATAATAACATAACCCTTTCTAGATTTAATTTATTTTTCATAAGTTTATTAATATCATTTTTGGCCTTTTTTATGAGTTATAATGTTCATTTTCATCGTTCGGGAGTTCTCGTTTTCTTAGTTTTCATGATCAATTTTCTTATATAAGTGTATATAAGTTCATGTAAAATGGAAATAGAAATATTGAATTGAAGTTATAATTTATTAACTAAAATAATTAGGGATAATTTATCTTATAAATTTTTTGGTTATATTGTATGAGTATGAATCATTAGATAAAATGTTTCTGATAACTGTTTGGATTATCATGGGCGGTTTTTAGTCACAACGAACTTGTTTTGTTTCATTATTTAAAATCATGTTTATATAATGATTAAAAAACATTATAACATGTTTAATAAGTATAAAATAAGTTGTTTTAACCATATAAAATGGTTTTATGACCAGAGTTTAAGGAATTAATTGAAAATGAAAATGTTTCATCCTTGAATGCGATAAATTAACACATAAAGAACGATGTTTTCATTTCTAGAATAAAAAGAAGAGGAGAAGGGTTTAGATGGTGGATTATTCCATTATAATATAAAATTAAAATATATGTATGGTATTGGAGATTTAGTTCCTTTTGGATGAGGGGATTGGAGGAGAGAATAAGAAAAGAAAATAACTTGAAAATAAAATAAAATAAAAGGAATGAGGAATTTACCTCTAAAATTTCTCCTCCTTGAGAAAATCCTTTGGGAAAGGTTTTTGGTCATTTAATTAGATCAAGAGATGATGGATATAGGGGAGAGTTTTTGGAAGACATTTTAGTAGAATTGTTACATGTCTCAAATCTTGAGATGTGTGAGGAGAAGATGTGGTGAGAGGCTTTATTTATACGGGAGTAGTGGGGTGTTTTCTCATTATTTAATTCATTAGTTTATTATTTTGGATCAAGAATATGAATAGTTTGAAAATTATAAAAAAATATAATAAAATAATTAAGGGATTTTTGAGATTATTGTTTTTTACATCAATGATAATTCAATTAATAGTGTTTTTAACTTATAATGTATATATTCCATAAATTACCGTATTTTACTATTCACCAAAAATTCAACTAGTTTAGAAAAATCTCAACAATTCACCCTAATAAATTTTGAACTTATAGAATTAAAAAATTAACTCCAATTAATGAAAATATTTTTCTAAATATAATAAATTTAATTTTTAATTAGAATCATTATTTAATTGGAAATTACCAATTTTAAAATTATATATGATTTTGTAACACTTTGAAAAATTAAATAAGGTCTCATAAAATTATATTATAATAATGAGATAACAAAATATTTATTTATGCATACATTTTATGAAAATAAATTTTCTTTTAAATAATTATATTAATTATAAAATTATAATTAAATATTTATAACTTACAAAAATACCAACACTTAATTACTAATCTTTAATACATTTATTTACTTATACTATGATAGAATTATATAATACTTCCATTTATAGGATGCCTAAATTTTTTTAAAACTTTCATGGGTGAGGTTACTGTTGTATTGTCTAGTTAACTATTCATAAGGGTCATTTTACTATTCCATAGTGCAAGTTACTATTCATTCAGTATATGTTTCTTAACTTAAAGAAATACCTTAAATTTCATTATTTGTTCATTTATAATGTTTTTATTGTGTTATTAATGTGATTTATACTATATGAAATTATTATAAAAATGGAATTTCCATTGATAAAAATTTAAATTCATTACATTATTCTCCCTTTATCAAATTTCACCCCTGAAATTTGTTAGGTCCTCTATGATAGATACCCTGAGAGGGGGGGGGTGAATCAGGGTATGAAAAATTATAACAACTTTCCCTTTTGATCTTGTTTTGCTGTTAGAAAAAACCTTCTTCTTTCTCCTTCCCGATGCAGAGTATGAATAAAACTTAAAGCATACACAAGACACAACGATTTTTACTTGGTTCACCCTTACTGGTCTACGTCCAAGGAGCATACACTCGCAGTGTGCCAATGTACCAATTCCACTCTTAGTGCACTGCTGTCTACAAGTTTGAAGCGGACTCACTGTCCCTTCTGATTTACAACCACTCAAAATTTGAGAACTCACTGCTCTCTCAACTGAAGTGAGCTCACTGCTTCTTAAAAAGATCCAGTCACAGTTTACAGACCTCTAGGTCTCATCATTTGCATTAATACATGCATCTTCAACTATTGATAGATGCTCTGTTGAAGTTCAACTTTCATCCACTGATGAATACCCCTTTTGGACTTAAACAACGGGAAATTCCTTTTGGAAATACCTTCGCAAAGCACCCTACTTCATGAGGCTCCCAATTTCGTGAAGCTCAAACAAGCCTTCGCGAAGATCCTACCTTTTCGCGAAGCACTCTCGTGAATCTCAAGCCTTCGCAATGCTTAGGCCTTCATAGAGCTCCTGCCTCTTTGAGAAGCACCCTCCTTAGAGCACGCAGCCTTGCAAAGCGCACTGCCTTTCGCGGAGCTAGATTAGACACCGCGAAACACCTCTATTTCGCGAAGAACACTATCTTCAAGAACCACCTTCACGAACCGAGAGTAAAATATTTTCTTCTAAAACTCTCTCTACTTCTCATGAGGGGGTTGAACTCCATTTATAGGCGATTCAACCGACCCTTGAACCTTCCGTGCGAAGTCAATGCCACATCATCACAAATCGTGAAGCTTCGAAGTTCTCGCCGAAATTATCTCAAAATTGCGAAGCACCACGACAATTTTCTGATCGTAGAGCTCATCATATTCATAGAGTGTTATGTCATCTACTTTGCACCTTCACCGCGAAGCTCCCTCACAAAGCTCTTCACCGCCGCGATGCGCTTCAACCTCTGCCGTTCGCGAAGCTTGACATAATCATGAATAACACCATCAACATTTTTTTGGCATTCGCAAATTCCAAACAATGAAGCCTCTCTTCGTGAAATTTATGCCTTTTCCATATTAGAATATTATCATCATGAATATCCACTTTTCGCGATGCTCACAACCTCCAAATTTTGGACCCCAAAAATTTGGCAAACACTGGGAAGCAACGCCACCTTGTACTACTCTTTTGTTCCGCCTCCAGATCATTCCTTCATTTTTTCATCGTTCTTTTGTCAACATGGATTGTCATCAACTTCTCTGAAACTCGACAATTCTTCATGGAAACCTTCTTTGTAAACAAACGAAATCAACCATAAAATACTACAATGTTATCTTGAAGGATTTTCACCCAACAAAATTTCATATTACATTCTATGTTGAGAATATGTGTGGGTACTTCTCCTTCATCAATTTCTCAGGTTCCCATGTTACCTTTTCGTACTTATGGTTCCACCATAGTACTTTGACCAGGTGAGTAGTCTTGTTTCATAAAAACATTATATCTACGATCTAATATCTTCACTAGACGATCCTCGTACGAGAGATCATTTTCCAATGACCCCACCTCTAAATTCCATACATGTGAAGGATCCAAAATTTACTTCTATAATAGGGATATATGGAATAAATTATATACTTGAGACATGGTTAGAGGAGGTTCTAGTCAATATGCCACTGCTCCAACATGATCAATAATCTCAAAGGTACTGATGTACCTTGGACTTAGGTTTTTATTCTTACAAAATATCATGATCTTCTTCTATAGAGAAATGAATAAGAATTCAATGTATCCATCCTTAAACTCAAGGTCTCATTAATGATTATCTGTATATCTATTTTGTTCTCTTTGGTATTCCATGATGTGATACTAAAAGGTTTTCACATTCTCTACCTTTTCATAGACTATTTTATGTCCTAACAGCTTATGTTCACCAAATTCATCCCACAATGCTGGTGTTCTACATCTTTTCTTATAAACGGCATCATATGGAGCCATTTGGAAGCTCGAGTGGAAAAATATATTGTAAGGGAACTCGACTAGTTGCAGATATTGGACCCATACTCCTTTTAATTCCATAGAACACACTCTCAACATGTCTTCCTGGGTTTGAATAGTCCTTACATATTGGAAATTAGTTTTAGGATAACAAGTCGTAAAGATGTTCAGCTCATTTCTTAGAGTATGTTGGATAACTTTATAGAATTTCTAGGTGAATATCGAATCCAAATGTCATACAATCAATAGTGGTACTCCATACATCCTTACCACTTCTATGATATATACATATACAAGTTGATCTACAGGTAAAACCTCTCAAATTTTGATAATGTAATTTGTCTTTGTACGATGATCCACAACCACCCATATAGCATTGTTTCATTTTTATGTGTTCAGAAGTCTGGTGACAAAGTCCATGTTAATGTTCTCCCACTTCCATGTTGGTATGGGTACTGGTTGCATCACCCCCTTAGACATTTTCCTTTCAGCTTTCACTAACTGAGTACCAAGAACTTGTATGTATACTCAGTAATCTCCTTTTTCATATTATCCCGCTAATATTTATGTTAGAGATCATGATACATATTTATGCTCCATAGGTTAATAGGGAAGGTTGAGCTTTTTGCGTCATTTAGAAGCTCCGTCCTTATATTTGGTTCGGAAGGTACACATAGTCACGTGTCGAATCTTACAACTTATTCCTCATCAATTTTTAACTCTTAGGATTTCCCCTTTCTCATATCTTATGGCTTCTTCTGGATTTCCACATCATTTATTTGAGCATCCTTTATTTTATCCATAAGGGATGGTTGAGAAATAATTTGATAAAGGATTATATTTTTTCCTTCTTTAATAATTCCCAAGTCTATCCTTTATAGGTCTAATAAGATTGGATCCTTCCAAATTATAATAATTGATAAAAATGCATGATATTTTCTACTTATAGAATCTGCTACCTTATTTTCCATACCACAATGGTAGTTGAATGAGTATTCATAATCATTGATGATCTATTACTATCTTTGTTGGGGCATATTAAACTCATTCTATGTGAATATATATTTAAGACTCTTGTGATCGGTATATATCTCACACATCTCCCCGTAGATATAATTCTTCTAGATTTTCAATGAAAATATTGTATCTTCCAACTCCATATCATGCATGGGATATTTGTTCTCCTAAATTTTCAACTTACATGAGGAGTAGTTTGTCACATTTTTCATTATTAAATATCCTAATCCCTTATTTTAAGCATCGTTTTACACCACAACGAATTCTCCACTTGTCATTAGTGTGAGTACTGGTGTACTGATAAGCCTATTATTCAACACTTTGAAGGAATCATCACATTCACTAGACCAGAAAAATTTACTCCTTTCAAATTCATCTTGGTTAGTGGGTTTTAAAATTGTTATAATTTATTCACAAATCATTGGTAATACCCAGCTAGACCATGGAATCTACGTATCTCTATTACAAATGTTGGCCTGGGCCACTCCTCAATTTACTTTGTCTTGGAAGGGTCTACAAAAATCACTTTGTTGGTGATTACATTTCCCAAGAATGATACTTCCTTCATCCAGAACTCACATTTACTATTCTTTTCATATATATTATTCCTTCCCAAATTCTTCTACATAGAATTTAAATTATCCTCATGTTCCTCATTTCTCTTAGAGTATATCAGAATACCATCAATAAAAACTTCCAAAAATTTATCAAGGAAATTTCTAAAGACTCTATTCATTAAGTCAATGAAAATTGCTATATCATTAGTGAGACATAAGGGAATCACTATGAACTCATAATGTCCATACCTTTTTCGAAAGGTAGCCTTGAGAATTTCTTTATTCATCACCTTTAATTGGTGATATCCCGATCGAAGGTCCATCTTAGAAAAATAACTATCACTACATAGCCAATCAAACAGTTCATCTATCCATGTGAGTGGATACTTGTTATTTATCCTGATTTTGTTGAGCTCATTATAATCAATGCATATGCGCATTGATCCACCCTTCTTCTTGATGAAGAGGACCAACACACCCCATAGTGAAGCACTCAGGTGTATAAAACCCTTGTCCAGATTCTACTGTAAATGATTCTCTAGTTCTTCCAGATTAATGGTGTACCTTATATATGATTTATTTGATATATTTATAGTTCTAGGAAGAAATTCAATTGATAAATCAACTTATCTATTAGGAGTAAGACCAAGAAACTCTTCTTGAATACATCTATGCAATCCCTCATAATGGGCATGTCATCAAGCAAGATTATATTATTTATCTGAATAATTTGAGATAGATATGATTTATCATAAGGGAACAAAATCCACACCTTGGATGATGATTCTTAAGGAGATTCATCTTCCACCATACACTTGTACAAGATTATAGGATGCTTTGGGAACTGAAGAGTGATCACCCTTTCCCAACTGTCGATGTTGGATTTCTATAAAGATATACAATTTATGCCCAAAATAGCTTCAAACTCTACCAAAGGGGGTATGAAATGATTTTATGGGAGATCCAGTACATAGATATTAACAAGGGAGGAGTTATAAAAAAATTATTTAGTAATTTCCCCATTTTCTATTCTCACAGATAACTCAACCTCCAATTTTTTTGGTGGGGTTTTAATAGTTCTACTAAACATTCATGATATGAAAGAATGCGTAGAAGCAAAATAAAATAGTGTGTTCCCTATTTTTGAATGAATAATCAGTGTACATGTCATAAAATCAATATTGCGATCCACATTATTAGTAGTGATAGAATATTGCATTCCTTGCTACCTTGGAGGTTGTTGTTATTGATTTCATCTAATAAACCATGGATTATAGAAATGGTTTGCATAATTTCTATGTACCTAGTATTTGAAACACTACACTATAGGATGAGTGTTGATATGAAACTTCATTTCGTCTTCCACATTAGTGGTATTCTTTTTATCCCTTCATCAGTTATTATCCATATTCCCCTATCTTACACATTTTAGGCATCTCTTGGTTCCCTTTAAATAGTTTCTAGGATGCTTCTTCCCACACTTTGGACATGTGAGATGTAGGTTCTTCTTTACATCAAGGTATTTATCACCCATATTAAACTCCATTTCCCCCTTTTTGTCATTAGGACCACGAGATCACTGAGAGTCTCTGATCTCTATTTCGACCTTGAGGGAACAATGAAAAATCTTCTCATAACTATTGAAGTCTTGAATCACCAACTCTTTTTATAGACTGAGCTTTTGTCTAATAGATAAGAGATCCACCTTTCTTTCAGTGTTGATGAAATATTCAAAGGGCTATCTTACAAGCCTTGTGATGTTTTCTTCGTAGGCCCCGATAGACTCATCTTCCCCATGCTTCAGCCTGAGGAGTTTCATTTCTATATTAGGATGGATGTTTTGAGGACAATATTTATTTAAAAATATTTTCTTGATATATTCTAATTCCATGGAATCAATTTACTCTTGCAAATTTGTGTTCTTGATCAGTGTCTACCACTGATCAGATTCCCCAACAAAATTATAGACCACTGGAACAAATTTATATTCTTCTGAGCACCAGAGGATAGATAATATCTTCTCAATGTAGTTAATTCATTGTTCTGTGAGGAGGTGATTAGAATATTCACTAAACATGTGAGGCCTTTACCGCATGAAGTATTCAATGAAAACTTGATCCTTATTTAGAGAAGGAGGGTGTTCTATATGACGAAGTAATTATATATAACATGAGACATATGAGAAAGTATTGTCATAAACTTTTGAGTACCCATTATCATCATATTTGGAAAATCATTAGGGCAATCATCACATTGCCTATCACAATAATTTTTGTCATGAGTTATTCTATTTCCATACATTAACTAAAAAAAATAAATTATAATTATGAGTATTTAATACTTAGATATTGATCATATAAAAAGAAAACCTTAAACATATAAGGATAAAACGTTAAAGGAAAATTATATCCTAACTTGTCATTCCATATATTTCAATATAATTTATCCATGATCTACTTCCTAACGTATATTGTTATGGGATTTGTTTCCCTTAATAATGGTTCATAATGAGCTTATGAATTTACAAAAAAATATCCCCTGATAGCATCAAACTAGGTGTATAGTAATGTCCATTGTCATGTACCAAGTTACCCGGAGTCATGCATGAAACACCTTGTCAATGTTTTTAATCCTAGGTACATCTATTAGAGAACCACATCCACTTATTGTATCCATACAAGGATGTATTTTCTTGATAATCCACTTACTCCATAATAACAAAAATGTCGAGATGTTTTATTATACTTAGTCTTACACCTAAGTATTTTGATAGAGCTTTCTAGTCCTAATCAATATATAACTAAAATTTTCCTTTAATACCAACTATAGATAACCTATCCTTTGACACATATCATTACACTATTTTAATCATTATTAACCATAAAATTACAATCCAAGGATAAAAATGTCTAGTATCTTTGGAAGATTAGGTACATAATTAAGCATTATGAAAACATGTTTTATTTAATATCTATATTGATCTTATAATATCCATTAAGATCATATATTTTCATTGGATAACATGGGGAATAAATAAACAAAAAGGTTTATCTAAAAATCCCAATAAAGAAACAAGCATAGGAATAAAACATATCACATGGGTTAGAAGGCATAACATAATGACATAAAAGGTATGGAAAATGAATAAAAAAATGAAGAATAAAATTTATAAAATTGGAACATATAATCATGGAATTATAGTAATGTGAAAAAACAAATAAATATATGTGCCACATGAATAATCATAAACAATGAATATATCATAACATAATGGTTACCCATGGAATGGGATGGGTTTTATAATCATGTCATAAGGCATTACAAATGTGCATATCAAAAACTTTTCCAGGAAAGAATGGTTTTAGAAAATAAATATACATTAATAAAGGAAATTAGGAATATATAATGATATATGGTGTCTAACATAAGTGAAAACATTTTGAAATAGTGTTTAGGAATCTTCCGAAATAAGCCACTTTAGTGGAGTTTTAAAGGAAAATATTAAAGAGTGTTCAAAATAGAAAAGGCATAATTGTTTTCAAAAAAACAAAAATGAACCATGATATTTTTTCCTGATAAAATTATTTATTTTATGAAAATAATTATGGGGAAAAACATATTATGGATAACACCATATAATGGGTAAAAATATATAAGTTCCCTTTTATCGGGTTTGATTATCATGATGATTTTAAAATGGAACCTTTTAAAAAAATTTATTTCAACTCAAAGAAGGATTACATGATCTAGATATTTGAGCTTTGAACATATAAATAGAATTTATAACAATTTAAAAAAATAAATAGTCATTACATTGGAGTAATGAGATAGAAAGATTAACCCACAGGAAAAATGGGGGTTCAGGTTGAATCTCTTACCATATGCCCGAAATGGTTCTGGCCTTGATCTTAATGTAATGAATAATAAAATTAGATTCATTAATTAATAAATAAATATCCCTTTAAACATTTAATTTATTTATTATAATTTTATTAAGATCATTTATTTCCTTTTTATTAAGTTATAGTGTTCAATTTCATCTTTCAGGATTGCTCGTTTTCTTAGTTTTCATGATCAGTTCTCTTATATAACGGTATAGAAGATAATGTAAAATGGAAATAGAAATAAAAAATTTATAAAAAATTTATTAATTAAAATACATAATCTTAAATTATCTTATACGTAATTTGGTTATATGGTATTAGGAGGAATCATAAGATAAAATATAAGTGATAGTCGTTTGGATTATCTTGGGCGGTTCTTACTCACAACGAACTTGTTTTGTTTATTATTTTACATCATGTGTATATAATGATTCCAAAACATTAAAAATTATTTAATAAATATATAATAATCTATTTTAACCATAAAAATGTTTTTATGACAACCATTTAACGAGTAAATGGAAAATGAAAATTTTTCCGCCTTAAAGGTGATAAATTAACACATCATGAATGATGTTTTCATTTCTATAATAAAAGGGAGAGGAGAAGGGGTTTGATGATGGGTTATTCCATTGGAATAATAACATTAAATTATATGTAAGGTAATGTATTTTCATTCCATTAGGATGAGGGTAGGTTAGGATATAATTATAAAAGAAAAGAACTTGAAAAGAAAATAAAAGAAATGAATAAAGAATTTACCTCTTAAATTTATCCTTCTTGAGAACCTCCTTTGGGAAAAGGTTTTGGTATTTTAATAATAAAAATAGATCATGGATGTGGGGGAGAGTTTTGGGAATATATGTTAGTATAAACTTTACAAGGCTCAAATATTGATAGGTGAGAGGAGATGAGGTGGCGTGGGGAGGTATTTACGGGGGATAAGAGGGGTTTCTCATTATTTAATTCACTAGTTTATTATTTTGGATAAAGACTATGAATATTTTTAGTATTATAGAAAAATATAATACAATAATGATTAGATGTTAGATATTATGGTTCTTACATCAATGATAAATCAAGTAATAATGTATTTAACTTATAATGTATATATATTGTAAATTACCACATCTTACTATTGACTATTTTTTTTCTATTTTATAAAAATCCCAAAAATTATCCCTAACTATTCTTCGACTTTTATAACACTAAAATGAAATCCATTTTATTAAAATAAGTTTATAAATATTATAAATTTAATTTTTAATTAAAATCACCATTTACTTGGAATATATAAATTTTAAAATTAAAATTGATTTTGTAACACTTTGAAAATTTTAATAAGGTCCCATTAAATTATATTATAATAATAAAATAATAAAATATTAATTTATGAATAAATTTACTGGAAATAAATTTTCTTTTAAATCATTATATTAATTATTAAATTATAATTAAATATTTATAACTTACAAAAATACCAACACTTAATTAATAATTTTTAAAACATGTATTTATTTATACTACGATATAATTCTAACATAATTTCATTTATAGGATGCCTAAATGTTTTTATACATTCATGGGTGAAGTTATTATTCTATTGGTTAGTTTACTATTTATTAGGGTTATATTACTATTCCAAAGGTCAAGTTTATATTCCTTCATTATATGTTTCTTAACTTCTAGAAATAACTCTTATTTCATTATTTCTTCATTTATAATGTTTTTATTGTGTTATCAAGGTGATTTATACTATGTGGAATTATTATAATAAGGGAATGTTCATTGTTAAAATTTTTGAGTTGTTACATTCTTTCCCCCTTGATAAATTTTTCCCCCAAAATTTCATTTTACATTCTATGTTGAAAGAAGGTGTCGGTACTTCTCCTTCATCACTTCCTCAGGGATCCATATTGCATCTTCAAACTTATGGTTCTGCCATAGTACATTAATAAGGGGATTAGTATTGTTGTATAAAACATTATCTATAAGATCCAAGATCTTCACCAACTACTCCTCGTATGAGAGATCATTTTACAACTATACCACCTCAAAATTTAGTACATGTGAAGGATATGGTACTTAAGAGGGGTATATTGAATACATAATGTACTTGAGACATGGTTGGAGGATGTACAAGTTGATAGGCCACAACTCCAACACGATCAAGAATCTCAATGTGTATGATGTACCTTAGAAATATATTTTCTTTATTACCAAATATCATGATCCTATTCCATGGAGAAATTCATAGGAATACAATGTATCCATCCTTAAACTGAAGGTCTCATTGATAATTTTCTACATAGCTCTTTTTTCAACTTTAGGCTACCTTGATGTGCAGATCAATGGTTTTCACATTTTACACAATTTATTTGATCATTTTAGACCCTAAAAGGTTACATTCATTGAATTAATCCAAGAATACCAGTGTTGAATATCTTTTACCATAAAGGTATTCATATGGATCCATTCGGGTGCTTGAATGGAAATAATTATTATAAGAGAACCTGATTAGTTGCAGATGTTGGTCCAATCCTCCTTTGAATTCCATATAACATGCTCTCAAAGAGTCTTACAATGTCTAAATAGTCCTATCATATTGGCCATTAGTTTAAGGTGAAAGGACATATAGAAGTTCTGTTCAGTGATTAGATCATGTTGGATAGTTTTTCATAATTTTGAGGTAAATGTAAGATACCGATCGGATAAAATCGATAGTGGTACTACATAAATCCTTACCACTTCACTTATACATGTCCATGAAATTTTATATAGTTATAAATACTCTCAAATATCTATTAAATGAGCTATCATTATAAGATGATCCACAACCAACCATATAACATTGTTTCCTTTGGATGTCTTCAAATGTCTAGTGACAAAGTCCATGGTAAGGTTCTCCAACTTCTATGTTGGTATGGGTAGTGGTTTCATCATCCACTTATAATTCTTCATTCCAGACATCACTTACTAACATACCATGAACTTTTATGTATACTTAGTGATCTCCTTTTTCATACTGTCCCACTAAGAATTCTGTGTGGGAGCTTGATAATTATTTTTTCTCCCTGCGTGAATAGAGAAGGTTGAGCTATGTGCATCATTCAAAATCTCCTTCCTTATATCTAGATTGAAAGGCACACATAGTTGAATCCCAAATCTTACAACTCCTTAATAAATTTTGAACTATAAGTATTTACCCTTTCTCATATCTTCTACCTTCTTCTGGATTTCCACATAATTTCTTTGAGAATCCGTTATTTTCACTACAAGGGGTGGTTGAGAAATAATTTGAGAAAGGTTTAATGATGTTCTGTATTTAACTATTCCCATGTACAACCTTTACAGGTCTAATAATGTTGGATCCTTTTCAATTATGATCATTGATAATGATATATGATCCTTTCTACTTAGATAATTGAATACTTTATTTTCCTTACAATAATGGTAGTTTATTGAGCAGTCATAATCCTTGATGAGATCTAGTAATCTTCACTGGATAATATTAAGTTCCTTCTATGTGAATATATATATTAGACTCTTGTGATTGGTATATATCACATACTTCTCCCCATAGAGACAATTCCTCTATATTTTCAATGAAAAGATAAAATCTTCCAACTCCAGATCATGCATGGGATATTTGTTCTCATTAAATTTATACGAACTTGAGGCAAAGGATACAACTTTGTAAATTTTCATTAGTAAATAGCCTAATCCATTATTTTTATTATATTTGTACATCATAAAGAGTTCTCAACTTGTCGATAGTGTGAGTATTAGAGTAGTGATAAGTATCTTATTCAATGCTTTGAAGAAATATTCACATTCACTGGTCAAGACATACTTTAATCCTTTCTAAGTTAGCTTTGTTTGTGGGTTTGAAAATTGTGTGAAGTTTTTCACAAATTTTCGGTAATACCCTGCAAGAATAAGGAATATATAGATCTATATTATAGAAATTGGCCTAGGCTAGTCTTAAATTCCCTTTGTCTTGGGAGGGTCCACAGATATTCCTTTTTTGGTGATTACATGCCCTAAGAATGATACTTCCTCTATTCAGAACTCACATTTTTTTTGTAATTTTCATATATTTTATCCCTTCATAATGTCTTTAACATAGTATTCAAATGATTCTCATGTTACTCAATTCACTTAGAGTATATCAAAATATCATCAACAAATACTACCACAAATTTGTCAAAGTAATATCTAAAGACTCTATTCATTAAGTCCATGAAAATTTCTGGAGAATTAGTGGGTTTTAAGGGTAACACTATGAACTCATAGTTTTTATAACTTTCTCAAAAGGTAGTCTTGGTAATATCTTCCTTCATCACCTTCAATTGGTTATATCCCCACCGAAATTAATCTTAGTGAAAGAACTTGGCCCACATAGCTGATTAAACAATTCATCTATATGTGAAAAGGGATCATTGTTATTTATCATTATTTTTTAAGCTCATGATAATCAATGAAGAAGCGGATTGATTCATCATTCTTCTTGACGAAGAGGAATGGTATACCCCATGGGGAAGCACTCGGGCATATATAACCCTTACCAGATTCTCTTATAACTGCTTATTTATTTCTTCCAATTCAACAGTGGCCATTCTATAAGTTATCTTTAATATAGGTAGAGATCCATTAATAAGTTCAACTGGGAAATCAACCACTCGATTTGGATGGAGTCTTAGAAACTATTCAGATAATACATATTTGTAATCCCTCATGATGGCCATGTAATTGAGCATGATTATATCCTTTATAAAAATCATTTGAGCTAGATATGAATGCTCATAAGGAAAAAATATACACACCTGATACGATGATTCTGAAGTAGATTCATATTTCTCCTTATACTTTTACGTGATTGGAGGATGCTCCAGGAAGTGAAGAGTGATCTCCCTTTCCCAACATTAGATGTTGGATTTGTATAATTATAGCCAATCAATGTCCAAAATAACATCAAAATATACCAATGGGAGAATGGAAATATTTATTGGTAGGTTTAGTATATATAAATTAATTGAAGAGGATTTATAAACTTTAGATGTAGAAATTTCCCCATTTTCTATTCTCGTAGATAACTCAACCTCCAAATTTTGTGGTGGTTTTCGAATTGGTATAATAAACTTGAAAAAGAATTCATAGAACCATAATCAAATAGTATGTTTTCTATTATTCATCGAATAATTAGTGTAACTGTCACCACATCATTATCAGGATCCATATAAAAAATAGTGATAGAATAATTCCTTCACTGTTTCCTTAGAGGTTGTTGTTGTTGATTTCCTCCAACAACCATTGTCTTAGGGAAATGGTTTACATAATTACTGCATTTCTTGAAATTGAAACACTACACTATAGGCTGAGTGTTGATATGAACCTTCATTTATTCTTCCAAATTAGTGGGATTATTCATATCCCTTTAGAGGTTATTAGTCATATGCCCTTCTATTCCACATTTGAAGCATCTCTTGGTTCCCTTTAAGCAGTTTATGGGATCCTCCTTCCAACACTTTTAACACATTTGATGTAGGTTTTTCTTTCCATAATGAGATTTATTACCCATATTAAACTCCATTTTATTCTTTTTGTCACTAAGACCACAAGACCACTGTGATTTTATGATCTCCATTTTGACATTGAGGGTACAACCGACTATCTCCTCATAACTGTCAAAGTCTCGAATCACCAATGATTTTCATGGACTCATCTTTAGTCCAATATATAAGTGATCCACATTTTTTTAAGTGTTCTTGACAAAGCCAAAGGCTATCTTAAAAGCCTTACAAGGTTTTCTTCATATGCCCTGATAGACTCTTCTTCCTTATGCTTCAGTCTGAGAAATAATGTTTCCATATTTAGATGGAGGGTTCGAGGAAAAGATTTATTGAAAAATATTTTCTTTAAATATTACCATTCCATGGAATCAATTTCTTCTTGTTTTACCCATCAAAGCGGTAGACCGCTAATACAAATTTCTCTATTTCTATGCATTGGAGGACAAAGTATATCTTTTCAATGGAGTTAATCCATTTTTCTACAAGGAGGGGGTCATAATATACACTAAACATGGGAGTAGTTTACCTCATAAAGCATTCAAATAAATCGTTCTCCTTATTTGGAGACGGAGGGTGTTACACATGATTAAAGTTATTATTCATAACATGATCCAGCTGAGCAAATACTGTCATAATGTTTTGATCACCCATTCTCATTATAATTGGTATATGATTTGGGAAATCATCACATTTCCTATCACATTGATCATTCAAAAAATTTCTTCTATTTACAGCCATTAAATATGAAAAATAAAGTAAAATTATGGGGCTTGAATACTTAATTGATGTGAATATAAAAAGAACACATTGAACATATATGGAAAAACATGTAAATTAAAATTATATCCTAACTTATGATTCCCTAGGTTTCAATTTAGGTTATTTATGATCTATTTACAAACATATATTCTTATGTTCATTTCCCACCTTAATAATGGTTCATAATGAGATTATGAATTTACCAAATAATATCCTAAAGGAGTTTCAAACTAGGTGCATTATAAGGCCCATTTTTATATAACAGGTTACCCTGTGTTAGTCCTAAAATACCATGTTAGAGTTTTAATCCTAGGTGAATCTATTCCATAACCATGTCCACTTTTAGTATCCAGACATGGATCTATTTTGTTGATAAACCACTTACTCTATAATAAAAAAACATTAAGGATATTTTCTTATACTTAGTACTATACCTAATTATTTTTCTAGAGTTTTTTAGTCCTAATCTAAAAAATAACTAAACTTTTACTCTAATACCAATTATAGAAACACTATACTTTTAAACATATCATTAATAGACTTTAATTATAATTTAACATCAAATTACAATACAAGGATCGTAAAATCTAGTGCATTTGGAAGATTAGGTACATATTTAAAAATCATGAAGATATATTTTATTTAATATTCATATTGACCTCCTAACTTCCATTGAGATCCTATATATTCATAGTATAACATGGTTAATACATTAACTAAAGTGGTTAGCTAAAAATCCATGTAAGAAAATAAGAAAATGAATAAAACATAGCACTTGGGTTAAAAGGAATAACATAATGACATAAAAGGTTTGAAACATGAATAAACATATGGAAGAATAAAATGTATAACAAGGTAAAATATTATCATGGAATAATATTAATGTGGAAATAGAGTTTAATATGACATAAACATGAGTCAAGGCTAACCACCAAGACTATATAACATGGTGTACAAAGTACCATAAAGGAAACAGGTTCACTCCCTGTCCCAACGTGGAATCTCATGAAACTAAATCTTACCCAATGATTTGGAGTTATATTTGGGTGTATATATCATAACATGTTCATTATTTTTTATGTCACATTAAGAATCATACATAAGTAATCAAACATAACATAAGGGTTACCGATGGTAAGGAAAGGGTTTCATAATCATGTCATAAGGCATTACAAATGGGCGTATCACAAAATTGTCCATGAAAGAATGTATTTATAACATTCATGGAAATTCATAAAGGAAAATAGGAATGGATAAGGATATATTTTGTCCATTTTATGTGATTTTTTTAAAATAGTGTTTAGGAAACTTTAGAAATAAGCCACTTTAATGCGGTTTTAAGGGAAAATATTAAAGAATCTTTAAAATGGAAAAGACATAATTGTTTTCATAAAAATTAAAATTAAACATGATTGTTTGACACGATAAAATGAGTTATTTTATAAAAATTATTGTGGAAGAAATATATTATGGGTATCACATTATAATGGGTAAGAAATTGAGAAATTCCCTTTAATCAGTCTTGCTTATCAGGAATATTTGAGAAGGGAAACTTTTAATAACATATATTTACCATCAAATAAGAATGATATGATATGGATATATGTGTTTGGAACATATAAACAGACTTTATAATAATTAAAAAAAATAATCATTACATTGGAGTAATGAGATAGAAAGAGTATCCTGAAGGAAAAATGGGGGTTCAGGTAGAATCTCTTACCTTGCGTCTGAAACAGTTCTACACTTGATCTTAATGTCCAAAATAATAAAATTATATTCAATTATTAATAATTAAAAAACATTTTAAACATGTAAATTATATATTATAATTTTATGATGTTCATTTATGGACTTTTTGATGAGTTAAAGTATTCAATTTCATCGTTCAGGAGTGCTCATTTTCTTAGTTTTCATGATTGGTTCACTTATATAAGAGTATAGATGTTTTTGTAAAATGGAAATATAAATATAGAATTAATTTTAGAATTTATTAATGAACAAAAATAAGGTTAAATTAAATTATAAATAATTTTATTATATGGTATGATTATGAATCATTAGATAAAATGTTAGTGATAATCGTTTGGATTATTTTAGGTGGTTTTGGCTCACAACAAACTTATTTTGTTTTATTATTTAACATCATGTGTATATATTGATTAAAAAACATTAAATATGATGTAATAAATCTATAATAAGTTTTTTAAACCATAACAATGGTTTCACGACTAGCCATGAAGGTGATAATGGAAAATAAAAATTTGTCATCCTTGATGGCGACAAATTAAGACCACATGAACGAAGTTTTCATTTCTAGAATAAAAGGGAGAGTATAAGGGTTTTTATGATTGATTATTAAATTATCATAATAAAATTCCAGTATATTTTATGTAATGGGGTTTTTATTCTATTTGGATGAGGGTCGGTGAGGAGAGAATAAGAATAAAAATGAACATGAAAAGAAAATAAATGAAAATGAATGAGGAATTTAACTCTTGAATTTCTCCTCCTTGAGAACCTCATATGGGTAAATGTTTTGGTCTTTTTATGAGACCAAGGTATTATAGACGTTGGGTAGAGGTTTGGAAAGATATTTTAGCATAATTTGGACAATGTTCAAAGCTTGAGAGGTTTAGGGAGAAGAGGTGGTGAGAGGTGGTATTTATAGGGGAGGAGATGGGTGTTTTCTCATTATTTAATTCATTAGTTTATTATTTTGGATCAAGACAATGAGTAGTTTGAGAATTATCACCAAATATATCAAAATAATTATTGGAAGTTATAGATTATGGTTATTACATCTATTATGACTCAAGGAATTGTGTATTTAACTTATAATGTATATATAAAGTAAATTACGGTATTTTACTTTTTAATTTTTTTAACTATTTTAGAAAAATCCCAAAAATTAACCATAAGAATTTTTCTGTGTGTATAATTCAAAAATGAAATCAATTTTGTGAAATTAATTTTCTAAATATGATAAATTTAATTATTAATTAAAATCATCATTTACTTGGAAAATACCAATTGTAAAATTATAAATGATTTTGTAACACTTTGAAAAATTAAATAAGTTCTAATAAAATTATCTTATAACCATAAGATAAGAAAATATTAATATATTAATACATTTTATGGAAATTAATTTTCTTTTAAATCATTATATTAATTATATAATTGTAATTAAATATTTTTAACTTGCAATGATACCAACACTTATTTATTATCTTTTAAAACATTTATTTAATTATAAAATGATATAACTATATCATACTTTCATTTATAGGATTCATAAATTTTATTTATAAATTCATTGGTGAGGTTACTATTCTATTGGTCGGTTTACTATTCCTAAGGATCATATTACTATTCTAAAGGTCATGTTATTATTCCTTCGGTATAAGTTTCTTATCTTCTAGAAATACCTCTTATTTAATTCTTTCTTCATTAATAATGTTTTTATTATTTTATTAATGTGACATATACTACATGAACTAATTATAAGAAGAGAATTTCCATTGAAAAAAATTTCAAATATTTACATTATTTATTAATTAAATTATATATATAATTATGATATTCATCGTTAATTATTATTATAAGATCCAATGTTTTATCCTAATGGTGGAGGGTTCACCCAAATATTGGCATGGTTGTTGTAGTAGTACTATAGCAGCTGGAGGGTTTTAAATAATACAAAAAAAAATTATCAGTTCATGTAAAAGTGATTTAAACCCTAGTACAAGGATATCCTATGCATAAAAAAATGTAAATGTAAAAAATACTAAAATTAAGAGCAGTATGAAAACATACCATACAACGAAGAGGATCTGAAACATCCAATCATATATTTATATTGTTGATAAAGATCACTAATGTATCCAAAAGACCTAACCTCTTCAAGGTGTATCCATGGTATGATTCGAAATTTTCGACATTCTAGTGGGATCTTATCTTCCTCTATGACTTTCTAGAGCCTCATGCAAAAAAGTAGAAGATGAAAAGAGATTAGGTTCAAGATAGGTTTATCCAAGAATCAATATACATATATCTAATCTATGCATTTTATGGTAGTAGGATTTATAAAGTCTTTAAGGATGTTCCTCGATAGTTCATGATTTAACTCATTCATTTCACTGCATGATTTATTTTTTTAACCAGTATGAACATTCATCATATGAGTGTAACTCATCTTGTACATTACATCTTATGAAATTACCCACTAAATGATATACATGGTGGAAAATGGCTTAGGTGTCAAACACCCATGATACTGTAGTATATATACATATATAAATATCATATATACATATATATCAACTTATATATATATATATATATCAATATATATATATATATATTATTTAGGGTATATACCCTTAAATCTTCAACATAAACTAAAGCATAAAATAAATATTCCCATTTCACTTTATATTGTATTGTATGAAATAACCCGTGAAACCATATCCAAAACACCTTTTGGATATTTTATAAATAACTTTTGGAAATCTATCATTAACTTCACCTTGTTTCATAACATATGAAATACCTATTGAATACCCATACAAAACACTTTTGGATTAACTATAAAACACTTTTAGCATAGTTCGATGAGTCAAACACAATTCCCATTAAGTAAACCAAGCCATTATATAATTGAAAAATATGAATATTTGAATCAATATATGTAATAAAAGAGTATTCACTAGCAAAGAATCAATGCTACTTAACTTCTAAAGGGATTTCACATGATCTCCATCAAACACATGTCTCTTTATAAATGCGTCCACCAGTCTATATCACTTAAAAACATGAATTCTCATATTTTCTCCTTATCCAAGACATCGAGTGTGCATGGGACATAGATAATGTCTATCTTATATGACCAATTCATCTATTTTTGATTCTTGAAGTGTAGAATATATGATCGATGAATAAGTCAAATGTCATTCATCCTTATAGATAAGAACATCACATGTCTATTATCTGGAAAGATATAAAATATATAGGTATGATTGTACACTCCCACAATTTATCTCAATCAAGGGACCATATATCATAGTCAACATATGAGTGGAAAAATCCTATCTTGGTTAAGCTCAAATCAACTACATGATCAGAAACATACCCAACCACTACCATATTAGCTATGTAAATATGTAGACTTGTTTGAGTAGGGTACCAAAGTATGAAGGTTCTCTTGATTGGTATTTTTCAAACCCCAGGTTGTGGGGACTCAAATATGATCCATGCAATTAGAGTATACCAAATACATCTATACGCCACTCCAAGTGGATTACTTAGTTGGTCATAAAATGTAGACAAAAAAAATATTATTATTTTGTGCCAAATGAGAATATTTTGTATCTCTATATATGAATCTTGTTAACACTAACCTTAAAATTTTACCGTAACCTATAATTCACCATAAATAAAACCAGTTAGGGATAAATCAATGTCATACTCTGAGAGGTTTGTTATCACTAGTCTTCAAAAAATAAATATCTATGTATACATTTATGTAATCAATGTGAAATAAGGATAAAGAAGATATTTCATTTTAATATGATATATTTCATAATCTTAAACCCTTTTAAGAATATTTAACAAACCAAAAATAAGAATTTGTTTATCATATCATATAGAAAAGCTACCATATCATCCTTATCTTTATTTCATTATCCATGTATTGTTAAATCATCACATTATATAAAATTCATATTATATATATGTGACCGTACGATAAAACTCCCATACTAAATTCTTTAATTAAAAACATATATGAAGTAATCTAGTTTGAATAATGGTGGGATTTAATAATCATATTCCTAACTACTCAACTCTTTGAAAATATATAAACTTCCTAACTTTAGAACATAAAACATTATGATGTAAACTTATATTGTCTACTTAGAACTCTCTTTATGTTTATAATCAGTATCCTTAAAACCCTATTCCACCAAACATTTTCCATAAATATTGTAATTATTTACATTATTGTTTATTGGACATCATAAAATATTTTAATGTAAAGTAAAAAAACATTAATATAGTAACTAAATGTAACTATTACATTTATATTTAACTCCATAATATAAACTTAATAGGATATTACGGTAAAATTACATTAAATTAAGAATGTTGTAATCCTTTATTTATTAAATATGAAATTATTTAAGTCCAAACGTACTCCCATTAACCTCATAGACACCATATTTCTTTCATGATATCTTACTAAGATACCTAAAACCCAATATGTTTTAGAAATAAAACTTATTTTTGAATCAATATAAACATTTAAAAAACCAACAACTATTTCCATATGTGATATTCTAAATGTTTTGATAATTTTTCATTTGAGAATAGTACTTTTCTAAAATATAATTCTGATGGGTGGTGGGTACACATTCCCTCATATTCTAACAAATAGCTGAATATACACATTAATCCTAGATAAACAAATTTATCCATATATTCTTCCATGAAAATTTTATATAACTTGATGAATCATAAAAAAATGAGCATATAATTAATCATATCATATTATTTATAAACACCATTTGTTATCGAACATATTCTCTTATGATAAGAAATGGTTTGAATATACACATATTTTACCTAGATTTATTTGAACTAGAAGAAATCCTTTACATTTAAATCCTTGATATATTAACTATTTACATAATCTCCTGAATATAATATTTATGCTCAATAAATTCTTATTTTTAACTCATTTATATTTAAAACACTTTTTAAAATATACATTTACTAACACATCCCTTAAAAATAGATTAATTAATTTCTATAACATCCACACCTAACAAGGACATTACTTGTAGTCTCACAAACTCTTCCAAGTATATCTTAGAAAATCCAATCATATTGCAATATTACTCTTTCCTCCCAACAACCCTAGTTTTTAATTACCTTAATTGGATTCTTGAATAAACATTGTCAATATTTTTAACCAACTTTTCTTATTCTAGTGTGAACATTTACCTACTTTTACTATCTATACATTACTTTTGAACACATAAATCATATTCCTAGTTCATAAAAATTCCCCAAACATTGAGAATATTATGTAAATTTTCTTTTAATTTAGTCGTATTTTTAGAAAATGTCTATAGATTATAATAGGCAAAATTCCCTATATAAAATAATGCATTTTTTTCTCCCTTAAATAATGTTATAAAATTAAAGAATTAAAAAAATATTGTGTATTAAAAACAACCATATCTTTTAATTTAAACAACTATTGTTTACATGATCTTCTCAAGAGATAAATGAGATAAAAATACTTATATTGTGACAAGTTTATCCAAGCTTGAATTATCCAATTTATTAATTAAGAAACTTTTTTCTTCATTACTTGTAAGAATACTTTAGGCTTCAATTCTTCTCATATTCAAAACATATGTATATTTAAAAAAATTTGAAACACATACAATTGATATCATATTTCTCTCAAAATAATATAATTAAATTATATAACCAATAAAGTATTAATGAAACCTTTAGTCTTATCGAGTCATCAATATTTTCAATCACATTAAAAATCATTTTACATACCCAATCATATTGAGTATATGGGGCTACAATTCCTTAAATTATTAATGTTCCCAATCATATTGAGTATAATAGTGGAGACTAAGATTACTTTGGTAATTTTTCATATAATTCTTTTGAAGCATTGGATGAATCTCTCTATGCTTATAAAATAATCCTGATTCACTAGTTGATAATTTTTAGCACTTGGTTACTTGGGAAGGAACTATTCCAACACATTGAATTTTCATTAAGTACTTTTATTAAATCACCAATATTAATTAAGAAATGTAGTTTATGTTTTCAGTATTAAGATATAAGTTTATTAAGATTATCCTTATTAAGTATTGATCACAAATTATAGCTTGATAACGATAATGATATTATCTATAATGGAATCTTTTATCAGAGGATTGTCATGTATTATTAATAATTTAATAATGGATTTTATTAAATGGGATCACAGTAAACTAATGCCTATTATTTTTTGAATTGTATATATTAATAGGATGAGATATATATTTCTCTAATAATGTAGTTCTCTTTAGTGTTAATCTCACCACTTATCTATTTAGGAAGGGAATCATTATGGTCATATAATATATGAATCTTAGATATTTTAGTGGAAATATACTATCCCAATCGATCATATTGATCAACTCAACTCTATTCCTCTGGTAATCTAATCATATTAGGGTATCCTGACTAGTGTATCCTATATAAAACTTTAAAGATAGACTAACAAAGGATAAGATAGGGACATCAATATTTAGAATGACCTATACAATTAAATTTCAATGTCACCTATCCATTCTTTCCATGAAAAATAATCTAGGGGCACTTAGCTTGGAAATTACCTACCTAGTTGGATGTCTGAGGTATTAAAAAGTTTATTTTTAGATATAATCTAACAGTTATTATTTGAAGGATATTTTAATATCACCATATTATATCATATTATTCTCTTTATATTTGCATGCTTCTAGTGATTTTAGTTTTTAATAATATTCCCTCCACTAATTAAATATGTTATAACCATATTGATGTGTAACTAATTACACAACTCATAAGTTTGTGTTAATCACCCAAAATTATAAGTCAAGTATATTCATATATATTTGAATCTATCATATACATATGGTAAATGAAAATTTCATAAAAATTCGTTGAGTTATATGAAATTGAAAATCTCCATATGAATAATCCCAAAGTGATATGTAGCCAACCTCATTCACTAACCTAGACAAGGCATAAGCCTCCAAGTAGGTAGGTAGTCCTACCCTAAGTCCCTCTTCCCAATGACACTTTACTCATGAGATAATTTAATTCATAATAAATCTAAAACCTAATATGAATAAACTTTAATCAACGATTAAATTCAAGTTCATAACTTCAATTTAAATATGATATCACGATAGATGAAAACATAAATTCATTATCATACATATAATTTAATTCAAGGATCTATATATATGTAGGTTAACATTTTAAATGAAAGTATACTGAATAAATTTTTTTTATTAATAATGGATGGGAAAGATCCATCAAATATAACTATCATTAAACTTAGGGAGGTCTAAAATAGTGGAGCTCAAGGGAATACCCCTGGATAAAGTTATTTAATTCAAGAGTAAGAGAACCCAAACTGCTAAAAATAATGAGAGAATACTCAGAACTTCCAACACCATAAAGGGAATCTATTGAAAGGTTAGATTCCCTCCAAGTATAATGTACGTTTCTCCCTTGATTTACTTCCACTAAACAACTTCTAATGAGATAAATTAGTTTCCATTAAGGGGAAAGATTCCAATGTAGAGTACACACCAACACCTTAGAGTATGAATCAATATCGGTTATCTAAAGCCCAATCCTTTGGTACGACATGATAATCGAATGTAATGCTCTCACCTCTACAATCATAGAATTCCCAAGGCCATAAGAAGAACTAAAAGTGGTGAGGACTGAACTGCTGGAGTCTATGACCAGACCACCCCTCTCATTTTTCTATTCATATAGGAGTCATCAACATTGAGTTTAGTGCCATTTAATGGTGGTATCCACCAGACCCAATGACTGTGTGCATTAGCGGCAATAATAAGTCTGTTGTTGAAGATACATAGTGTCTCTGACTTCAGAACTCCTTTGATCAACACACCTGGGACATTATCCAGAGCCCTCATTCTTACCTACATGTAAGATATAGAAAGATGATTACCTATCCTTGCAAGGTGAATCATCTCCCATATAGTCCATCATATGGATATAAAAATAAAATAGTGAATCTTAGAAGCTATCTCTTTACATTCCAATCCTCAAAACCATTCAATGAGAAAAACATGCTTGGAAACAACTTCATGACAGAAGAACACCAATTGATTCATGGATGACCAAATATTAAATTCCCAATAACTCTGAATAAACATATGTATAACTGGATCTATCTAAGGACGTTCACAACAAATTCAAAGGCAATCCATGGAAACACCCCTCCTTTGAATGTTATCATCCATAGAGATAGCCTTATTTCACACCATCCAGGAAAGGAAGTTCACTATTTTGGGGATCTTAGTGCACTATAATCTATCATACAATTCATCATGAACATACTATGAATTTATCATTAAACTATAATTGTGTCTTCTAAATTTACCCAAACTCAAACCAGTGAAGAAACACTTGTCATACTCTTCATTCATTATAATGTTTTTGAAGATACTAATCTAATCACTGTTAAAAATAGCCTCTAGTAGGGGAGGATTGCAACTTGCCTCCTCAAAGGTAATATTTGGAACCAGAAATCCTAGAAAGAAAAGATTCACACCCAACTAGTTGTCCTTCCTTATATTGAGATATCCTCTCCCTAAAATCCAACATTTCCCCTCATAAAGAATATCTATATGTCCAAACAAACATCTATCTAGGTTTGAGAGCCTGGGCATTCACCTTTCCCCATCCTCCATGCTCTTTCTATATCTACCCATGAAGATCTTGGACTAAAGAGAGTTCCCTTCATTAATATCCCATGAAAGGCATGCTAGCATGTCCTGAATGGACTCAGTCATCTCTTATAAACCAATCCCCCGTTCTCCACTAGTTTCTCCAGGTGGTTCGAAGAAGCCAAATGGAATTGACCCATATTTTTGGTGTCCCACAAAACCCTTGTCATGATATCCTCTATCTTATCAATCATCCTCTTAGGAGGATTTATGGTTGCAAAGATATGCATTAGAATGGAGGTTAAAACACTATTCATCAGTATGAATCACCCTCCAAATGAAAATAATTTATTCTTACAATTAAAGACCCTACCATAATTCTGCTAATGATATCACTAAAGAAGGTTTTTTCGATACACCCATTATATGTAATATTATTTTAGATACATGATATTTTTGAATTATAAATATTTTTATAATGAAATTTTCTATTAAGGAAATATTTTACATAATCTAATATCACATATTTAATCATCATTTAAACTTTTATTAAATTAATTATCAAAAAACATTTAACATTGTTTTAAAAAAGTTTTAAATAAGGCCTCTTTAATCCAAAAAATTGGGATGAAATAATTATGAATAATTTATAATTAAAATATAAACACTTTATATATTAACCTTATATCACAATTTTTAACCCTTTATAAATTATCATTTATGATGTTTAAATATACACTTTTATTTTTAGAACATAAGTAATGCTGTATAATTTTTTTAAAATGTTTTAAAATATTAACATTTAATACTTGTGAATAAAATGTTTCATAAAAAATTAATTAATTAATTATACAAAATTTATGAAAAATTAATTAATTTATAAATTCAATATAAAGTAAATATTTCCAAAATAATATGATTTATAAAAATTTTATAAAATATTTAAACACATTATATTTTAAAAATAATTTTAATTTGTTTAAAACAATTATACCAACCCTTATTAAAAATCCATATTCTATGTAAGGGTAACATCCTTCTCCGGTTATAAAGAATCTCTATTTAAGGGTAATATGATTCTAGAACCCTCATATTAGTGTAGAATGAGTTTTGTTAATGTTGCCTAAGGGTTGAAATCTAGTTGTAAAAAGGTAATGTGTCTGTTACCATTACTCAAGCCTTAAAACATACTAATATATTTATTTAATTCAACTAAAACACATTATGTAAAGGTAGATCGAGTGACCCTCACATAAATGTAAATAATTTTATTCCAATTTTCCAGAACTTCTAAAACATGATGCTCTGTTCTTCATGATTACTTCATTTTAATAAATTTTCCATAATCCTTAACCATGTAGAACCTTTAATACTAATTAAAGGTTTAGAATGGTACTAATAGTTATTATCAGACCACGTGGAAGTGAATTAAACTACAGTTTGAGGATCTATCATGCATAGAATAATGAAACTACACAAAATTATAAAATAAAGAACACTATAAAAATATACCATACAAGGAAGAGCATTTAAAACCTCTATTATTCATTTGATATTCTTAATAAATATCACTAAGGGTAGCCAAAATATCTACCATCACTGTGGTATATCCATGATATCATCTAAATCGCTCGATGTTTATTTGGAATCCTATCTCCCTTTATGTCCTTCTAGAGCCTTGTGTGAGAAGGAAGATGATGAAAATATCATTTAATTCAAGATAGGTTCGAAAAAATAGGAATATTCATATCTCTACTCTGGATATTGTATGGCACTAAGATTTATAAATCCCTCATGGAAGATCCTCGACACTACATGCATTAACACATGTGTTTCAATGAATGCGTTAATGCTTCTAAAATTATAAACATTCATCATACGAATGCAACTACTCTAAAAAACGTCACTTATGAAATAGCCTACTAAATGATAGAAAAGGTAGAAAATTGATTAGGTGTCCAAAACCCATTATAATATAGTGTGTGTGTCATATATATACTTGAATATATCAAATTATATATATAATAATTTAGGGAATATTTTCTTCATCCACCAAGTGAACCAATACTATAGAAACAAATTTAATATTTATTAGTGGATTTTTAGGCCATTTATTATGGTTTCAAGACACTTGGGCCTCTCTTCTATTCATGCAGGGCCTTTTCTCCATTAATAACAGGTTAAACATGCACATGGTGGGATGATAATTTATCCCATTACATCTAAAATGAATCAAAAGCATGGATACACATAGGTGTTGCCGAGTGAGAGACCTAAAAAGGGTGATGAGTATGGTGAAACCTCTCAACCAACCATCTGTATTATGATGTGGTATAGATGGGTTCTAATCAAGGTGGCTCTTAATATAGTGGGACTAGTCTAATGCTGTTGATCAATAGGTTGGTGGTGGAAAGGGGTACTATGAAATAATCATCAGATGAACTTCTCAAAAGAGAGATAAGTGTATTGGAACCTATAATACAATTTTCCTCCCACACACCATTATGGGGTGGATGAGTTTCTTTTCATGGTGCATTGATATTGTATAGTGCAACAACTTTTTTAGGATGCAACACAACACTCATGACCAGTACCACTTGTGCATTGACTCTAGTAGGGGAAACATGACTAATAACTAATGGAACAATAGGTTGTAGGCTTAAAATGTAAGGGGTAACAATATATTCATACTTCAGGGCCATAGGAATTAGTTCCAAGAAAGTTTTATGGATTATTTTCCTTGTGGACTTCAGGCCGTGTACTATAATAAAATAGGTCTTCTGTGTGCTTGTCATTCCTTGTCGTAAGGGATGAGGCTTGACCCACTGGGGTCTTAAATGTGTGGGTGATTGGTTTCTTGTAATCTACTACACCTATAGTAAATATTAATTATATTAATTATATTATTTATTATAATTTGTATTATTAATTATTAATAATAATAAATAAATATATTATTAATTATCATTTACCATATTAATTGTTAATTATATCTTTACTTTTTATTATTTATGACATAAATTAGTATTTATATTAAAGATATTCTAATTTAATTTGTTATATTTTTACATATATATAATTATATAATAATAATTATTATTATTATTATTTTATACTTGTAATGTTGTCAAAGATAAATTGAACCCCATTTGGAAAATCCATAAGGGTTGTCAAGTTCCATTCCATTATAAAAGGAAGTAATGTGTGTGATTTTTAGTCAATTTTTAGGATTAATTTTTTGATGGAATTCTGTAGAAAAAAACTATTTTAAATAATTTTTAAATTTTTTTAATATATATATAATTTAAAATACAATTAAGTTTTTTTTTGAAAAAAAAGATCAATGAAATCTAAATTTTTTTTACACTGAAACAAAAAAATTATTATTTTTTAATTTGTGATAACATCAATCCATTTGATTCTTTGATCAGGATGGATGATAATTGAATGGTTTGTTGCTCTAATGACCCATTTTTCAAATTTTTAAAAACCTAAAACCAAAAAAAATCTCGTTATAGATATTTTACTGCTCCCATCACTGAGATTCATAATGACATGAAGACATTCAAGAGTGGTTGGAGATTAAAAAATTTGAGAACTAAGTATATTCTAAATTTAGGCTTATGTGTCATTAAATATATAGTCTTATAAGCTATCTTATACCTCCAAATTCATTTTTTATTTTTTTTGAAGAAGACCACTATTTTAGATAATTGGGAACCCTACTTACTTCCAGGTTCAAAATAGAAAACCCACAAGCAATACAACCACAAATTAAAATTCTTACAAAAATCAAATTGTAAAATTTAAAAACAATTAAGGCCAGTTTTTTCAACCATATCATCGATTGTGGAGCTCTAGGATGATAAGACATTCCTCAGGATTTATTCCCATGTGATGGCCAAGGTTACACCCAACCAGGATCACCATCAATGTCGTCACATTATCACTCGAAAAAACCTTCACAAACAGGAGTGGGTACTTCACCAATATCATCACCAAAACAAAAACTTCATGGAGAACAACATAGAATAAATTCAATTATTTACTAATAAAATCATAGAATCAAATTTTTATTCACAATAGAAAAATTGTTTTTTTGTGATGGGATTCTTGTACAAATGACACATAGTAGAAAACGACGATTCAACAAGATTTTTGTGCGAGAAACTTTCAGAAACATATAATTATTATGATGAATATTTATGTCATGCTGCTAATAATTTCTTATGATGGAAATTATTCCCATTTCAAAAAAAAACATAAATATTTTTTGTGATGGAATTAACAATCAATCATAAAAGAGTATTTGTGATTTATTTAATTATCTATCCAAAAATTAAAAAAAAATTAAAAAAAAATATATCCTTTCATGAAAAAGATAATAACCATTTAACACATAGTATCTTTATAAAAAAACATCTTAAAGTTACTATGGAGGAGGGGTCAGATGAAAGGAATGGGGGAGGAAACACCCTACCTAAACCATACACAAGTCATCACTTGTATACTATCTTTTGTTCATGCTATTGATACTGATCCTCATAACACTAATCCTCCTACTGATTTAGATCTTCCTTCTCTATATGTATTCTTTGATCATCATCCTTTTCTAGATACAATGCATATTTCCCTGCATTAAGGATAGCTCATTGAAACATGCCTTAGAAAATACCTTTACTAAAGTATCAACCTTACTCTCCCATGCTTGAGAAGTTACAACCTCATACATCTCCTTTAAATGCAATTAAAAATTACAATAATATAAAAAATTAATTTAAGTTAATTTTAAGAACCGAAGAAATACTAAATGAAATCCAATGTTGTCTATCACCAGTAATCTATATGATAGTATGACTAAATTAATTTCCCTTATAAACATCAAACTCCATAACACCAGGATCAATAGAGTCATATATAAACATAAAAAAAGCTTTTTACATAAAATGTGTATATAAATTAATAAAAAAATTACTTACCATATGTCATGGATTTACCCAAGACACAAGATTCCTAGATTTTTGTGTTACCACTTTCCTCCTCTAGTTTTTTTGAACTAATTACGAAATCCTATAAAAATTCCCCCTTATCTAATTTGAGATCAATCCATACCAATCTAGGGCAGGGGTGTAGTTGAGTCGATGATAGAAGAAATATTGTTAAAATTTTTCTAAAGAATCTGGCTGTATGGATATCTTTCTAAGATTGTGTAAAAATTGAAAAAAGTGCTCATATGTGAAAATATATCATTCCCCCTAAAAACGCTATCAAGATAACATTTAATGGATATAACATTAATGAGAACATTATCCCATGACACCCATATAAATAAAAAATAATTCAGTGGTATATTATTTTCCTTCCAAATAACTATATATAAATAATTGTAAAAATAGAATAGATAATCAAATAATTAATACATAAATAAAATAACTAAAAATAATTAAAATACTCAATTATACATTCCTCTACAAAAGTGGATCAAAATTAAGAGAGGTATGACACTCATGAATGAGGTCTCGAATCTACAACCGCATTATTCCATAATCTCTCTTAGTCAATAGTGAAATGAATTCATCCTATGGGTCATATAATAGGCCATTGAATAGGTCACTAGGAAGCTCAATGTCTATTAGGGAATAAAAATAAATCATATATACCTTTTCAATCCATTTGAAACGTAGAAGTAATTTCCCTTGTGGATAATTGTTAATAAAATTATCAAATATAAAACACACATAAATTTATATAAAAGAATGTAATATGAGATTCTTCTGCTTCTTCATATTCACATTCATCAGTGTTAATGGATTATATTTCCACCTCAAAATCGTCAATTTTCATATGAGCTTCAGTTTTATAATCCCTTGCTATTTAAAATTCACATGTTTCATCATTGAAATTATCAACACCATCATCCATAAACTATGGGGATTCATCATAGATTTCTATATCTCTTTGAGAAAAAGATATGATTGGTGTTATTTCTTGAAAAAATCAATATATTACTCTTAAATAGAACCAATTTTATTTTGCATAAACTTATTTACCAAAAATTTCATTTTTACTACTGCCCACTAGTCACTTAAATCTCTTGATGTTGAACATTAATTTTCAAAATGAAATTATTGTAGTTGATGTGTCAACATAAATGGTTTATTTTTTTTTAAGAAGACTTTTGTATTTAATGTTAATGAATCTATGTCATGGATGAACATAAAACCCTTAATCAATATAAAATCAATGAAATTTAAAACTTATCATGTAATTCAGTACTGCATATCATAACTCAATTATTTCATTTACCATATCATAAAATTCAACCTCACATTCTTTGTGATGGGATCCTTTAAAAAACACTATTTATTTATTTTTTGGATTCATCATATATTAATATAGAAAATTTTAATCCATTAACCACATACACTATGGATAATGTCATGGAGGCCTTAAATTTATTTTGGAAAATTCTATTTTTAACTAGGTTGAAATGGAACTCATACATGGACTGAAATCCCAGTCGAATAAGGCCATTACATAGGCTATATGCCTTGTGTCACATGAACAATTCATGACTTGAAGATCCAACCCCAATATCTCACACTAAATCACCCCCTTTTCCTTTTATTATTCATCTATAACTCTAGGTTATAGTCTTAACTTCATGCATGTCGTTAGTTATCACTTATTATTGTGTACAATATCTTTAATTAGTTTGTGCTAGCCACTCCATGATAGAACCTCCAAGTTAAATTACATAGAAATTCCTATCATTACAATTTTTTCATTTAAATTTCTCAAGAAAGAAGTCCTAATACACAGTTTGTAGGCCCATAGAACTAGATTTCCTAAAATCCCATTTCCAGATGGCTTGTGGTGGCTCAGAGTTCCTGTGGATTGAAGGCCCCATGGATCGAATTCCAAACTCTCTGGCCTATAGACCCAATATAGGTGAATAATTCAATTTCTACAGTAACTACAACATTATATTAAAAAAACAACCCTCCCTAGATTTGAACCTGGGTATTTTGGATGCCAAGCTTGAGCCTATATCACTTGGATACATGCTCATTGGGAAAATGTGTTTATTCTTAATGCTAAACACACAATGGGGAGACCGAAAAATCCCATAGTGCCACCCATATTCCCTAAATAAGAAATAGATTTAAATTTACTTGTTAATAATATGGATATTGTATTATTTTTACTAGATAGAAGCCTGAGCTACTTTCATTGGGTAATAAGATGGACCAACCTTATGTAGAACTTTGATAAGGAATTTGGATAGTGGTTTACTCAGTGCACATAATTGACTATAAATTTTAATTCTATTTTTTATCCAGAGAAATATAAAAATTTATTAATATACATAATAAAAAATTAATTCAATATGTTCGAACATAAAAATTTTTACCTACTAGTATTTAAACCTATAATTATTTAAACCTAGTAGGAAAAATTGAACTATAGAAATTCTTTAGGAGAAGTGAGTGTAATTTGTGTTAAATGTTTTTTAATATGATAATGATATAGTGTATAATATAATTAATATAAATTTACATTTAAAATATATTTAAAAAATTAGTAAAAAAAGAACATATTGAATAGATCATATCATTTCTATATAATTGACCGGAAAATATGTATGAGCTCTAGGTTGTTGTTTATTTTAAGGCTACCATTTATGATCAACACCAAATCCAAGCTTAGTTTAATTAAATATTGATAATCTATGGACCATTACATGAAAAAAATTACTTCACTACAACCCATTTGGTTATGTTTTGAAGAATATTCAGATTTAAAATAATAAGAGTAGAAATTTTAAATTTCTTCATAAAAAAACACTTCTACAGTTGAACCTTAAACTAATTGTAAAGACCCTGACCATAGTAGCCTAGATCCCATGCATTACTCAATTATATTGGTACTAAGATAAAGTGTTCTCATCCCAATGAACCGAATAGTTTAGTAGAATTGGAAAACAAGAAAAATAATAATTGTAACATTACAACTTTGAAAGTAAAAAAAATATAGAAACTCCATTAAAAATATCCATAAACTCCTTGATTATGCCTACAAGTCATTCATAATATACATCTTCACATATCAGGAAAGGATAAAACATTATAAAGGGGTGAGATCCGATTCTTATTTAGGGTAACCAATAAAGTGGAAGATAATATAAAAAACAATAAGGCAAGGTAAATAACTAAAAACACATGTTAGTAAAAAAAATCTTGAGAATATTATGGTTGGAATGAAATCCAAAAGAATAATTCCCTATAAATAATCACATGAGAATGAAACTTAACCATGGATATTATACTAGTAAAATAATAACATGGAGTATCAATTACTAATATCATAATTATGGAATATATAATAATATATATCTAAAACATACCATCAATTCCTCAACCAAGACATTTGAAAATAAGTGGATAACGTCTCAACCAAATCCATATCTGAAAATAAATGGGCAAGGCCCCAAGTAAGTCCATATCTATTTTTTCTCATGAGACCTACTGATGAATAGAGGGTATATAGAAGGCCCACCTAACAATTTCAAAGTCTAATGAATTCATAATATGAATGGGGTGAAACATAAATAATATATACATATTAAATTTAAATAACTTTCCCTAATCATTAAACATAATCACTAACCATTCTGAGTAGTTTGGTGAGTGGTATCAAGATAGAACATCTATAGTCAAATTGATCATAAAAATTTTAATAAAATATTGTAGATGATATAATAGAAGATAAATCCCAATTAATGATTGGATTCAATACATTGTGTTGAAATTGTAGAATATAATCTAATAAAATCATCGAGGAATTCTTGAGATAAATACCATTTTTTACTTTGCAAAGAGGTGTTCTTTTGGAAAAAACATTTATATTTTTCATAAATTAGAACATAACAATATAAATCCTAGAAAATAAAATTTAATGAAAATCAAATTAATTTCTAAGAATAAATTATGTCCAATTTATTTTAAATCATGTTAAAATAGTTTTTAGGAAACTCAAGAAATGGGCCACTTCAGTTCAGTTTTAAGGGAAAATAAAAAGAGTGTTTAAAAATGAAAAAGTCATAATAATTTACATAAAAACAAAAATTAAAAATATAATTTTTCATTATAAAAATACATATTTAATAAAATAATTCTTTATTATAACAAATTAGGGATGGTACTTGAAAATGGGTAAGAAATTGGGAAGTAACCTATAATAGAGCTTGCTTATTGGGATGAATTGAATATAGAACCTTATAAAACACGTATTCTCTCATAAAGTAAAGACGAAATGATATTTATACATGATTTTATAATATATACATATAATTTAGAATAAGTTTCTAAAAATAAATAAGAATTACATTGAGGTAAAGATATATAACTCGTAGCCTGAATGAAAATGGGGGTTTGGGGAGAATCCCTTAACTTATATCAAAAAGTTTTCAGAACCTTCATTTAATGTCTTATATAATGAAATTAGATTAATTAATAATTTAATTTAGAAAAAATTTAAATTTAATTTTATTAATTATAATTTTATTAAGTTAATTTATACCATTTTTGATGAGTTATGAGATTCATTTTCTTCATTCGGGAGTGTTTGTTTCCTTGGTTTTCGTGATTGGTTCACTTGTATACATGTATGAAAAATCATTTGAAATGGGAATAGTTATTTGAAATAGAAATTATATTTTATTAATGATATTTTAGGATATTTAATGTTCCTAAATATAATTTATTTCTAGATATGAGGATGATTCATTAGATAAAGCGTTAATGAAAACCATTTAGAGTATTTTGGTGTTTTTTTATCATCATGAACTAGTTTTGTCTTATATTTTAATATTATGTATGTATTATGGTTATAGAAAATTAAATAAGATTCATTAAATATATTAAATTCTTATTTAACAATAAAAATGGTTTTATGAATATTCTAGATTGTGGAATTGAAAAACGAAAACTCTCCATCCATGATGGTGGTAAATCAGTACCTCACGAATGATGTTTTCATGTTTAGAATAAAAATGGGGAGAGAATAAAATTGATGGTTGATATTAAATTAACAAAATAAAATTACAGTATATGTAAGATAATGGTGTTATCATGCATGTTTGGATATAGGAGGAAAGGAAATGATAATAAAAGAAAATAAAAAGAAATAAAATAAAAAGAATTAAAGAGGATTTTACCTCTTGAATTTCTTTACTTGAGAAACTCTTTAAGGAAAATGGAAATGGTATTTTCGGTGAGAATAGAAATACCATAATATGTGAAATAGGGTTTTTATTGGTATTGGGAATAAATTGGACAATATTTAAGGCTTTGGTGGTGTTAAGAGAATAGGTGGTGATGGGTGGTATTTATAGTGGAGAGGGATGTTTTTTGATTATTTTTTTCATTAGTTTATTATTTTGGCTCAAGATTATGAATAGTTTTTATTACCAAGAATAAATAAAGTAACAATAGAATGATAGTTAGATATTATAGTGCTTACATCAGAAATGACTCAATAAATATCATATTTAACTCATAATGTATATTCACTGTAAATTTCTATAATTCATTATTCACCAAAAATTCAATTATTATATAAATATTCCAAAAAAAATTACCCTAACAATATTTGACATGTACAATTAAAAAATAAAAACCATTTTATGATAATAATTTTACAATTATTATGAATTTATTTTTTAATTTAAAACATCATTTATTCAAAAAATACTGATTTTAAAATTATAACTGATTTTATGAAACTTTAAAAAGTTAATTAACGTCTCATAAGATGATATTATAATCATAAGGAATAAAAATATTTATTTATTAATAAATTTTATGAAAATAAAATTTCTTTTAAATATTTATATTAATTATAAAATTGTAAATAAACATTTATATTTCACAAAAAAACACTTAATTTGTCGTTTAAAAAATTATTTACTTATTCTATGATGTAAATATAAAATATATTTATTTATAAGTTACCCAAATTTTATTTATACTTAATTAGGTGAAGTTACTGTTCTATTATTCATATTACTGTTCCTATTGGTTACACTACTATTTCAACATTCATATTTAATAGTATATTATAGTTTTAAACTCTGTGTTGAGTGAAGCATAAACTATCAAAGATGATAAATTCTAAAAGAGACATACTATAAGATCCTGGGGTGTTCTATTCTCCCCTCCTAAAATATTTTATCCTAGAAATTTCTAGAGTGTCACCTCAAAAAAATATTTGGGTAGTTCATCATCAGAATTTCTTTTGATTCGCACATCACCTATTCAATTTTATAGTTTTTTCCGAAGTATCTTTACAATATGATTCACCTGATTCCACAACACTAGTTATTTAGTGTCCAAAATTAAGATAGACTCTTTAAATAAATACAAATCAGGTTCCAATTCTATTCCTTCATAAGTGAGGACATGTGGTGGGTTTTTAATTTAATTCCATAACAAAGAGATGTGGATCTCATTGTGTTCTTTAGAAAGGCTAGGTGAAATCAAAAAACAATAATCCACAACTCCAATTCACTATAGGATTTCAAAAGGTCGAAAGTAACTAGGACTCAGTTTCCCTTTCTTCATCCACCAATTGAACTAATACTATAGAAACAACTTTAATATTTATTAGTAGACTTTTAGTACATTTATTAGGGTTTCAAGACATCTTGATATTTATTAGTGGATTTTTTAAGGCCATTAATTAGTGGATTCTTTGGTTTGTAATTGTTGGACTGGCACAATTGATGAAAATTGTTTGTTTATATGATAGGGAAATTATGGGTTGACATGTCATTATAGTGGAAAACTATAAATTTAAATGTTGTTGTGATGTGGTAAATGTTCCTTTGTGTTAGTTAGATGGATGATGGTCATGAATGTAGCATCATCATGGTGATTATCGTGAATATACCATCATCAAATGGTAGGGTGATGGGTGTGAAGTCCACACCATGGAAGAGATTGGTTTTTCGTGAATGTGCCATGATTAAAGTAGCACCAGTATTGCATGAATGGTATGAATGGTATTTTTGTGTGACATAATTTTGTGTGTGGTTGAGATATGTGTGCGTTCATGAAAAATGAAATGGGTAATTAAATGTTTGGGGGTCTTTAATAGAATTTTTTTGATTTGGAAATTTTTTTGGTAAGATTGTGCTTTGTATTATTGTTAATTGTTGAAATGTTTCAAGGGAATTATATAATTTTTTATTGTAATCCTACTGATTCTATCCCAGCAGTGTGTGTAGGGAATTTATTTAGAGAAAACCTACTGAGTATTATTACTCACCGCCTACTTTGGAAATTTGGTGTCTTTTAAGATGTGATATTTCAGGACACAGGTAAAGGTAAATAATCTCATTTGTATAGTGGTTCATCATGATTTTGGATGGAATTGTGGTGATTGTATCTTGGTATGGAGATGTGGAGTTTTTTTTAACTTGTTGGGGATTTTTATTTAGTCTTCCACTTGGTACTTTGATTGTGGATTATTGTTGTGTTCTTTAAGTGGCCTTTTGGTCTTGTTTATTTGTAAAACATTTTTTTACATAAATCTTGTAGTTTTGGTTGGTTATGGTATGTTTGGTTGGTTGCTTTTATTTTAGAAGGAAAATTTTCTCCCACCACTCTTGAAGCCCTCAAAATTTATTTCCAGCCTCCTGGAACCTTGTGAATGTATCCTAAGGAAATGTATCATCTCAACACCATCTCAAGATAGTTGGATGGGGATGGATATTACAAGTGGTATTATCCTTTTTGGTCCTTGGCATACAAGTAATGTTTGTCTGATTTGGTCTTGACATCAGTTGCCAATCTTGGAGTTGGAATTTGTTCTTGGTTTATTCCTCGATTTGGGATGGTAGAATGATATAGTATTTTCAGAACATGAAATGTATAGAATAAAAGAACATAGATAACCCTTTTATGTTGAACTTAAAGTTTTCAATTAGTTGGGTACATGAGTGTTTTGAGACACTTATAGGAGTGTGATCTCATTGTCGTGGGTGTATGGTATTCATGGTAGAAATTTCTTCCCACCAGGATGAATATTTCAGTGGGTATAATGATTTATGTAATGATATGAATGTTTGGATGTTGAAAAATATGAATTGGTTTTCAAATGATAATATTTTGAAAAGATAATGGGTGTTATATTTTTAAAATGGGTCGTTTTTCAAAAATTAGTCTATTTTTCAAAATGGTTGAACATGAGAAGTGTAAAAACGTTGAAAGATTGATTGTGATAGTTATAATGTAATTGAAATTGAAATTGTAAGCCTTTAGTTACTAGAGAGTTATACTTATAGCGATTCTTGTATTGATAGGAATTTCACCGAGAAACTGGAATAGAGACTAAGTAGAGGAAGTTGCTGAAAATGTGGTTTCACCAGAGCCACAGGGTAACCAACAGTTGGTTCAAAGTATTCTTAAGGATTTTCAAATCATTTAGTCAAGATTGAAACTAGATACTCTAATTACGATATCTGTCATGCTTATAAATCCAATTTATGTAAGTATGTTTGTATTCACAATAGGTGGTGCGAACCCTAATAGTGAGAGAAAGAGAAAAACAAGCACCTTTTCTCAACGGCATGGAGCACATCAAAATCAAACCACTAGATTGTTAAAAATTCTCCATTGACCCAAATATAAGTTGAGATTTTTTCAGTGTTGTTCTATAGTCCACATGAAACAGGATTGTATGTCACAACATCAATAATGTCATCACTAAAAGTAGATAGGAAATCTTCAGAATTATTGTCATAATGCTGAAAGGTTGGATGGTCGTCACACTCTTTTGGGGTTGTAGGCACCCTAATCCTCGATAAGATGAGAGAAGCAACATACTCTTCACCAGCACTACTGAGTTATTCATGGTGATTCTGGGAATACCAAAACACCTCAGTTGGAGAAATTAAAATAAGGAAACAAAGACCCAAGAAAGGAAAGCATGCAGTAGTTTTGAGGCGAGCAGGCTGCAATGGATGGTCAGTCGGGACCATCTAAGGTGCATGGAATTATTATTCTAAATTTTACCTTTATGAATGTTTTGTTTAATATTAGTTCTTATGATTCTTTCATTTCTCCTCATGATGCTCATTTTTTGGGTTTAAGTGTTGAAATTATGCCTTTATTATTAAAACATCAAACTCCTCTAGATCAAAAAGTGTGTCTTTCCATCCTTGTTTGAGCATGTTGTATTGTTGTTAATGAGATTTGCTTGATTTAGGAGTTCTCATCTCTTGAGATAGATGAGTATGATGTAATCATATGTATGTATTGGATGGCAATGTTTAATTCCCACATAGAATATTATGCACAAATGGTTAGTTTTATGATGGGTAAGAGCATAAAACAACTCTTTAGAGGAGATAAAGACAGGATATCAGGTGCAACTGGGTTGTTGGAACTAGTAGTTGGGATGTTATCATATCAGTTAGCAGTCATGTCCTCAGAATCAATGGAATAGTATATGAGAATAATTTTTCTAGTAATGGTTGATCAGTTTCTAAATGTCATTCCAAAAGAATTCTTTGGTATTTCACCTATGAGAGAAGTTGAGTTTACAATTGATCTCTTTCTGGAGACCAATCCTATATCACTTTTTTCTTACCGAAATGACACCAGTAGAATTGAGGGAATTGAAAGTGTAGTTATAAGGGCTATAAAAAAATGGTTCATCGGACCTAGCATGTCTCAGTAGGGAGCGTCAGTTTTTTTTGTTAAAAAGGAGGGGGAAATATTTGGTTGTATGTTGATTATTGTAATCTTAACAAGGATACACTAAAATAATTAATATCCAATTCCATGAATTTATAAACAATTCAATAAGTTGAGGGGAGCTCAGTGGTTCCCCAAATTATCTTGATATTATGATATCATTAGTTGTAGGTGTGGAAGGATGATATTCCCAAAAAATATTTTAGAAGTAGATATAGCCATTATGAGTACGTGTTTATATCATTTGGTCTTATGAATGCTCTAGTGGTGTTCATGGAATTGATGAATTTGATATTTTAGAGATATCTAGATCCCTATTTGGTGGTATTTGTGGATGACATACAAGTGTATTCATTGAAAAGTGTGGAGCATGTGAAAAACATAGCAGTAGTGTTGGGAATCCTGAGAGATCCTCGATTGTATGAAAAATTGTCCAAGTGTGACTTTTGGATTCAAGAGGTATGTTTTCTAGGCCATTTTTTTTCTGAGATACGTTTTTCAATGGATCCATAAACGATATTGGCTAATATATCATTTAAACCATCAAAAAAAAATTTAGAAACAAAGCTTCCTTGGTCTAGCTAGGTATTATCGACACTATTTTGTGTGACTTATCATGATTATATTCGACGATGAATTCCTTGACAAGATAGAATATTTCATTTCAATGGAGTGATAAGTTCCAAAAATATTTCAGAGAGATTATTGATCATCTTACATCATCACTAATCTTGGTTTTTCCAGAACTAGGGAAAGAGTATGTGGTGTATTGTGATGCATCGAGATCAAGGTTTGGTTGTGTTCTCATGTAAATAGATCATGTGGTTGTATATGGATCATGACATTGGAGGTTTTATGATATGAACTAACCAACACATGATTTGGAGTTGGCATCGGTTGTTCATGCTTTGAAAATGTGGTGTCACTATCTATTTGGTGAGAAATTCATGGTATTTACCAGTGACAAGAGCTTAAAGCATATTTTCTCATAGAGATATCTAAACATGAGGCAAAGGATATTTATGGAGTATATATAGATGTTTTATTTTGACGTGATGTACACATCGAGTAAGGTAAATTTAGTGGTGAATGCATTAAGTGGGAATTCGTATGTGAAAATTGTGAAACATGCATCAGATCAGTGTCAGTTGATGTCAGTTATAGCTGACCAGAGGTTGGAATGTGAAAACTGTTGTGATGTAGCTATTTTATTTCTCATCTCATTGGTTCCTAACATAGTTCTTTTGGTTAATGATGTGTGGAAGTCTAATTCACAATGTGTGGATATGAAGTCAAAACTCAATGCTGGGGAGACCATCAAGGGCTTGAAAATAAATGGGAATTTATTATTGTGATTTTAGAATCTGATGGTTGTACCAATGTATTTCCAAGAACATATTCTATGTACTTATCCTCATTCCAGGTGGGCTTTTCATCCTAAAATTCATAAAATGTATAAGGTGATGAAAGCCAAGTTCTGGTGGGTGGGTATGAAAAGGAAAGTATTAGAGTTTGTTTCGAGATGCTTGAATTGTAAACAAGTTAAAGAAGAGCATTAGTGTCCAGTGGGCATGTTGAAGTCTTTACCTATCCCCATGTGAAAGTAAGAGAAGATAATGATGGATTCTGTTACAGATCTTCAAAAATGGTTATAAAGCGTGATTCCATATGGGTGATAGTGGATCAACTCACAAAGTTAGCATATTTCATCCCTATTTGTGATTCTCATATGGTGGAGGATCTATCCAAAATCTATATCAATGATGTGGTAAAGAGGAATGGTGTACCAGGTTTTATGGTATCAAATAGAGATCTGAGGTTCATGTCTCATTTTCAGAAATCCTTGTAACATGCCCTTGGGACTTAGTTAATGATGAGCATGGAATATGATCCTCATATGGATGGGAAATCTGAGAGGATGATACAAATGTTGGAAGATATGTTGTAGGATTGTGTGATGGATTTTCATGTCTCATTAGAGGAGCACTTTCCATTGGTAGAGTTATAAAAAAATAATAGTTATCAAGCATCTCTACATATGGATCTATTTGAAGAATTTTATGGGCATCCATGTCATTCTCCACCATGTTTGGGGGAAACCTGTGGGTCTTTGTTGGTTGGGCCGAGCCTTGTGAAAGAGAAAGAGTAAAGATCAAGTTTATAGGAAAAGGAATGGAGACATCAATGATTCATTCAGAATCGTATGAGGACCATCATTGAGGACTGTTGTTGTTTGAGATGGGTAATCATGTGATATTTATAGTCTACCCGATATTGGTACATCCTTAGTTTGGAAAGTAGGGAAAGATATCTCCGAGGTATATTGGACCCTTTGAGATACTTAGAACACTAGAGAGGTGGAATATTAGTTGGATTTTCCACAATGTTTTAGTTTTATGCACAATGTGTTTCTTATGTTGCAGTTGAACAAGTATCAGTCGGATCGTGACCATGTGATTTGTTTGGATCATGTTAAGCTCGAGTCAGATTCCCCATTGCTTCATGTTCCACTAAATATTTCAGATAGGAAATAAAATTTCTTTCATTGTTAGATCATCATTCCATTTTGGGTTTTATGGAAAGATGGTCTAATTTAGGAGGATACTTGGGAGTGAGAGAAATAGATGGATGAGAAATGGACCGAGCTCTTTTGACAAAGTGGTGGTTCTCTACATTCTAAGTATGGAAAGTCTAATGGTGGGGAGAATTTAATACCCCTAGACTATGGTATGTGACCCTTTTTCTACCTTATTATGTGTGTATAGTGGTTGGGTAAGGTTTGGGAGAGTTTGGGAATGTTTTAGAATGATTTTGTGGCTTATTTAAGGGAGAATTGTTTGAGCACGGTTAAGGGAAACCATGTGGAACCCCCAAGTAACAGTACAACTTGGGGAAGTGGGCTTTGCATGGTTTGCACATGGTTTTCCTAACTGTGAAAGGAAACCATACAAAACTCCCTTTGAATAGTATAAATCACATGGTTAGCACATGGTTTGTCTCACGATGCGAGATAAACATGCGCGACTTTAACAATTGGGTTTTTAAATCTGGGCTTGGCTTGGATTTTCCCTAAGCCCTCCTTTTCTTCTCCCATAAAAACCCTCTCAAGAATTTTGGTTCTCTAGGGTTGGATGGACTCTACAGCTCATTTTTTAAGTGAATCAAAGGGTTTTCAAGGTCTGGTGATGTTGATTCTCTCTTGGTAAGTATATTATCTTGGTTCTTTCTTGGTTTCTCTTAGATCTAAATCTCCATCTCTCTTAGTTTTCTAGATCTAAATCTATCACATGTAGATCTAGGGGTTTGTTGCTGTAAATGATGATATTGGGGATTTTTTATGATAGGAAAAGGTATCTAAGGTGGTTTTTTTGTAGATTTCACTCAAATTTGAAGTACGGTTGTGAGTTGGTCAATTTCACCGAAACCCTAAGGTAGGTGGCTTCACTATCATTTCCATTTTGATAGAACTAGAAGGCTTTAATTTAAAATTAATTTTTTTATTAATATTTCTTGTTATTATGACGTGGAATCTTATTTAAAACCCATTTTGTGTTACTTTTTGTATTTGGGGGAAATTTCATTTTGTTGTGCAATTTACTTTTGTATGATTTTAAATGGTGATTTTAAAATTTATATGTTGGTTTGTTTTATTGAAATGAGTTGGAAGAACTGTTTTTATGAAAATGAAGGTTTTATTGAAATGAGATTTAGAATGGATGTGGAATAATGGTTTTTCATAGAATGAGATTTTATTTAATGGTTTGGATAAAAAGATATTTTGGGTGGTAATTGTTATCTTGGTTTGATTGATGAAGAGTATTGGTTTATATGATGTAAAAAAATGGGTTGTCTTGTCATTATGGTGGAAAATTGTAAATTGAAATGTTTATGTGATGTGGTAAATGTTGATTTTTGTGAGTTAGATGGATGGTGGTTGAGAATGTAGCACCATCAAGATGATGGTCGTGAATGTACCATCATAAAATGGGATGGTGATAGGCATGATGTTCAACACCATGGAGGAGGCAGATTGGTCATGAATGTGCCACCATATTTGTAGAACCATGATTGCGTGAATGGAATGAATGGTATTTGATGTCTGAAATAATTGTGTGTATGGTTGATATATGTGTGTAGTCATACAAAATGAAATGGTTAATCACATTTTTGGGATTCTTCCTTATAATTGTGTTGATTTCTAAAATTTCCATAGGTAATATTGTGTTTTGGTTTTTTGATAATTGTTGAAATATTTTAATGTAATTACATAAATTTTATATAGTTGTGATAATTTTTATATCATACTGGTGTTTGTAGGGAATTTATTTGGGGGAATCCTACTAAGTATTATTAATCACCCCATCATTTGGAACTTTGGTTTATTTGCACATGTGATATTCTGAGACACAGGTAAAGGTAAAGCATCTCATTTACTTAGTGGTTTGTCGAGATGCCTGGATGGTATTCTAGTGCTTCGAGCATGGAACTTGGTATGGAGATATGGAGTTGTTTCATAGCTTGTTGGGGTTTTGTTATTTAGTTGTCCTCTTGGTACTTTGATTATGGATTATTGTGGTTTTCATGTAGTGGTATTTTGGTCATGTTAATTTGTATAACATTGTAGAAATGAATCATATAGTTCTGGATTATTATGGTATGTTTGCTTGGTTTTTTTATTTCAGAGGGAAAATCAACCCCCACCGTTCTGGAAGACCTCGGCATTTATGTACAGCCTTTGGCACCATAGCGATGTCACCTAAGGCCAAGTAGCATCTCACCACCCTCTCAAGCTAATGGGATTTGGAGGGATGTTACAATCAAGATATTCCTAGAACACTCCATTAATTAGATCCATAAAAATAAAGGGTTCATTAGTCAGTCCAAATGGAATTACTATAAACACATAATGTCCATACCTTTTTAGAAATGGGGTCTTAAAATATCTTCCTTCCCCACACAAAATTGATGATATCTATATTGATGGTCAATCTTTAAAAAATATTGATCTCTATAAAGTTTATCAAATAAATCATCAATGCATGGAAAATGATATTTCTTCTTTGTTTTAATATCATTGATTTCTCTATAGTTGATGGAAAACCTCATGGATCCATCTTTATACATGATAAAGAGAACATGGGATCCCCATAGAGAAGCACTAGGGGAATAAAACCCTTTATTACTGAAGTCCTCTATTTGTTTATTCAGCACAAATTATTCCATAGTGGCCATTCTATAAGGAGTATTTGATATTGGCCTTGCATTATAGATTAAATCATTACAAAACTAAATTTACAGACATGGAGGATGTCCATGTAAGTCCTCTGTAAATACATCAATGTATTCCTGTACAATAACCACATCATTAATTTGAAGATTTATTTATTTACCATATATGATGTTTTCTTTTATTCCCTAATAATTTCATTTAGAAGAGATATTAGAGGTGGATCCGAATATGACTTAGATGATGAAGTGTCCCCTCAAAAGATGAGAAATTCCATAACTTCATCAAAAATCATAATTTTCTTCTCTTTTAAATAAATATTTTCATTATATTTTAAAATCCAGTCCATACCATGGATTATATCAAAATCAACCATGGATTTGATGAAAGAAATCAGCAATTAGATCACGTTTATGTGTCATAATAGGAACTACTTGATAGAACATTGTTACAATAAGGTTTCTACTAAGAGTATTTAATAAAAAATACCGTTAATGTGAATTGAAAATACATAGTTTTTAAGTAAAACTAAGAAGGTACAAAGTAATGCGATGATACAAAATCAAATAAATATTTAGCTAAATTTGAGTATATAATTAAAGTACCTTCCAAAACATAATTAGTAACTTCAACCTCATCAATTATAATTGCATAAGGATTCCCTTGATCCCATGGTATTTTATAATGCAATATTTCTTGGTGCTTCAAACAATAGTTTTCATAGTGTCCCATCTCCCTACAATTGTAGCATTGAACATTGGTATCTTCTTTCTTTCCCTTACAATCATGAGAAAGATTGAATTTCTCACAACACTTGAAGAAAACTAATTTTTCTTTTAATAAGGAACCATCGTGATTCCTTCCACAAGTATAACGTGTTGGAAAATTACATTTTTTATTCTTCCATTTACCCATTATTTTTTCTCACACGCTCTTCTTATATTGTTTTATATTAATGGCATAAGACTTAGAGAATTATTTCTCTGTTATGATAGAAGAAGAGTCTATATCTTCATATGATGAGAAAGTTTGGGAGACCAGTTCCCTTAAGAGGAATGGTTTCAACCCATTAAATAATTGATAAATATTTCTCTTTGGATTACATACATTACTCATAACATGCCCTGCTAACACTGTAAAGATGGATTTATACTTGGAAATATATTTATCCTATTTTTATCCCATATTTAAGAATTATCATTCCATATCCACTCGCTTCTCCCGAGGGAAATATTTTTCAAAGAAAATTTCCTTACAAGAATTACATTACATATTATAAATTCCATCCTCCACCCTTGTGTTTTGAATGAATGACCACAATTGATAAGAATCTCCTGGGAGATGATAAATTTCCATGATAACATTCTCCCTTTAATTACATCCTAAGGTGAGAAATATATTCTCTAAGGAAATTATCCATTTCTTAGCTACAAATGAATTTTTTATACCCATTTAATGATGAAGTCTATTATCACATGAAGTTTTCTTACATTGTTACCCTCAGTTGTGGATCAGGGTGCTCCATACGAGTAAGGTTATTTCTCAAAACCCGAGTCAGTTGTAATAGTATATTTATAATTTTATTAGCACCAGTTGCATATCCCTCTCCAAAATCATTATCTTTCCTTGGAGGGAAATCCATACATAGAATACATGCATTGATATGGTTTCCATAACTTTTTCTAGGCTATATTTCTAAACAATGGAATACACTAAATAAGGTTATGAATTATAATGCATAATTTTTAAACTAGAAAAAATATTAATATAAATTGAAAATTTATGCATAGTTAATCTTATAATCATAGACATGGTTTATTTTGGGACTTGCTTAATTTTAAATCCTTCATAATGGGTTTTAAAGAAAATATGATTTATACTTAGCATATCCCCCGAGAGTGTGAAACCAGGTGCGTAGTAAGGACCATTGTCATATACTAGGTTACGTCAAGTTAGTCCTGATGAAACTTGTCAGATTTGTTACCCCTAGGTACATCTGTTACCGAACCAAATTCACTTATAGTATCTAGTCATGGATTTATTTCTAGGAATACCAACATAATCCCTACCTTAACAAAATTCTAGGATGTCCTTATATGATTATCCTAAAATTCTATCTTAGGGTTCAGTTCCCTAATCTAGTTTCAAAGGTTTCTACTAAACTTCCTTTCATACCAACTATAAAGACCCTGACCCCAGTATCTTGGAGCCAGTGCCTAAATTAATTATATTGGTACTAAGAACAAGATTTCACATCCCAAAGGACGAAATAGTTTAGTATATTTTGCAAACCACATAAAAATATTATTGTTACATCTCAACTTTTAAAGGAAAAACAATATAGAAACTTTACTGGAAATACCCATAAACTCCAATATTATCCCCCAAAGTCATTCATAATACACATCTTCTCATCCATGGGAAACATAAAACATAAGAAAGGGATGAGCTCAAATTCTCATTAAGGTTTAGAAAAATAGTGGAAGCGAATATCAACATAAACAATAAGACAATGTGAATACCTAAAAACCCATTCCATTAAAAACACAATATTGAGTATATTATGGTAGGAATAAAATCTGAATAAATAATTTCTTATAAATAATCACATGAGAATGAAACTTATCCATGGATATTCTACTAGTCGTATAATTGCACGGATTAAAAATTAATATTATCATAATGATAGAATGCATAATACTGGACATTTAAAACATATCATTGAAGCCTTGACCAAGACATCTGAAAATAAATGGATAATGTCTCGGCCAAATCCATATATGAAAATAAATGTGCAAGGCCTTGACCAAGTCCATATCTGTTTTGTATCATGATCCCTAGCAATGAATAAAGGTTATATAGCAAGACCCACCCTTAAATTACTAATTACAATGAATTAGTCATAATATTGGGGTGAAATATAAACAACATATAAAAAAAACTTTCTCCAATCAGTAAATATAATCACTAACCAATCTGAGTAATATGATGAATTGTATCAAGATATCACATCCATGGTAAAAATGATACTAAAACATTTAATAAAATATGGTTGATGATATAATACAAGATAAATACCAATTAATTATAACATTAAATAGAGGATTTTGAAATAGATGAAAGTACTCTAATAAAATCATTGAGTAATTATTGAGAGAAATACCCTTTTTACTTTGCAAAGAACAGTTTTTTTGAAAAAAATAATTTTTATTTGTCAAAATCATATTGTAAAGATGTATATCCCAGAAAACAAAAGCTAAATACAATGAAGTTATTTTTGAGGCATAAATTACTTCCAATTTAAATGAAAACATGTAAAAATAGTTTTTAAGAAACATTAGAAATGGGGCACTTCAGTGCGGTTTTATGACAAAATAAAAAGAGTGTTTAAAATAGAAATAATAATTATTATTTTTTTAAAACCAGAAATGAACAAATACACATTTTCATGATAAAAAAATAATTTTATAAAATAATTTTTCATTAAAATATATTATTCATGATACTTGAAAATGGATATGAAATTGGGAAGTACCTTTTATTCGGGCTTGCTTATCGAGAGGAATTGAATAGGGAACCTTATAAAATATGTATTCTCCCATAAATGAAAGATGAAATGATATGGATACATGAGTTTTAAATATATGCACAGAATGTATAGGAATTATAAAAAAATAAAGAATAATTACACTGGGTTAAATAGAGATAAAAAATAACTTGAATGAAAAATGGAGGTTCAGGGAGAATCCCTTACATTATGTCCGAAAGTGATTTGCACTTGCGCTAAATTTCATGGATAATGAAATTAGATTAACTAATAATTTAATTTAGAAACTATTAAACAATTATTTTATTAATTTTAATTTTATTAAGTTTATTTAGGGGCTTTTCTATGAGTTATGAGTTTCAATTTCGTCATTTTATGGTGTTTTTTTCCTTGGTTTTCATGATTAGTTCACATGTATAAAAGTACGAAAGATTATGTGAAATGGGAATAGTTATCCAGGATTGAAATTATTTGTTATTAATGAAATTTAAGGATATGTAATGGTCTTATATATCATTTTATTTCTAGATATGAGTATGATTCATTAGATAAAGTGTTGTTGATAACCAAATAGATTATTTTGGTATTTTTTCGATCATCACGAACAAGTATTGTATTATGTATTGATATTATGTATATATTTTGGTTACAAAACATTAAATAAGTATTGATACACATATTAAATTATGTTTTAACCATAAAAATGGTTTTATTACCATCATTTAAGGCATAATTTAAAAACAAAGATTCATTGTCCTTAAAGGTGGTAAATCGACAACTCATGAAATATGTTTTCATTTTTATAATAAAAAGGGTAAGAGAAGAGAATTTGTGGTTGATATTAAATTAATATAAAAAAATTATAGTACATATAAGATAATGGATTTATCATGAATTTTTGGATAGAGGAGGTAATGAAAGGATAAGGAAGAAAATAAAAAAGAAAGAAATTTAAAACAATGAAAGAGGATTTTACCTCATGAATTCCTCCCCTTGAGAACCACCTTAAGAAAATTTGAAAGGGTATTTTGGGTGAGACCAGAAAAAAAATTGGGGAGATATTTGTGATATGGATTGGTATGAAATTGGATAGGATTTATGGCTTTAGATATGTTAGGAGAAGAGGTGGTGGGGTTGTATTTATAGTGGAGGAGAGGGGAGTTTTTTTATTATTTTACTCATTAGTTTATTATTTTGGATAAAACTATGAATAATTTTGATTCCCATGAATAAATACAATAAATATATATGTATATTTCTAGATTATGATTATCACATCATTAATGACTCAATAAATAGTGTATTTAACTTATATTCTATATATACCTTAAATTACCATATTTCACTATTCACAAAAATTCAACTATTTTAAAAAAATCACAAAAATTAAACCTGAATTTTTTTCGACATGTATAATTAAATAATTAACTCCATTTTATTAAAATGAATTTCTGATTTTGAACATTTTAATTTTTAATTAAATGAACATTTATTCGAAAATACTGATTTTAAAATTTTAACTGATTTTATGACACTTTGAAAATTTAATTATCTTATCATAAGATTATCTTATAATCATAAGTCAAAAAAATATTAATTTATAAATCTATTTTATAAAAAATATTCTTTCAAATAATTATATTAATTATACAATTTTTAGTAAACAATTTTGATTCACAAAAAATTAAACAATTAATTTTTAATTTTTAAAAATTTATTTACTTATTCCATGATATAAATATAAAATATTTTCTTTTATAAGTTACCCAATTTTTTTATACTTTAATAGGTGAAGTTAATATTATATTAGTCATATTACTATTCATAATTGTCATATTACTATTCCAATAGTCATATTTAATAGTATATTACAGTTTTAAACTCAGTGTTGTGTGAAGCATAAACTATCAATGATGATAAATTTTAAAAGAGACATACCATAAGATCTCGAGGTGTTACAATGATGATTTGTTTCATATATTATTCTTTAATTATCACTTGTATCTATCATATAGGAACATCCATTAGTAATATACTATCCCTCCACATTTATCTTTATTTGGAAAATGTAATAATAATGGTTTCATTGAATTGAAGAAGTTCGACCCAATTGTTTTCTTCTAAATTACCAAAATTTTTAGAAAAATACTTTTGCAACATACTCATAAAGTCATAGTTTATTGTCAATTAATATATGTATTGGGAAAAAATATTTATATCAATAAATCCAGAATCAAAGAATTTAAAAAGTCTTTAATAATATAGGAAAATTGATTTTTTTTGCAATAAGCTATTTGTGATGGATTATAATTCCATCGCAAATAGTCTATAAGATCAACATATTTATGTCAAAACAATTCACCTGCCACAAATAATTCTTCCATGATGGATTATTTGTGATAACTGAACTAGTCAATCACAAATTGTTTCTGTGCACATGCATGCATGGAGACAGAAATGAAATATTTGTTATGGAATAGAAATCCCATCACAAATAGTTCAATTCCGATAATTATTTAGGATGAACTGATATGTCCACCATAAATAACCCTTTCTGATTACAGGTATTTGTGATAGATCTATAAAAAATACACCTATGACAGGGTATTTGTGATAGATTTCCTTGTAATTATGATTATTCGAAACAAATCTGTCATAAATGCTCTATCATTAGGGATTTTTACTCCAGATCATTCTATCGCAAATATATTTTCCTTGAGTGGGAATTTTTTTTGGCGATGAATTTTTGTGATTGATAATTTATTTCTCTCAAATACCCATAAAAATAAGTAATATTTCAAGATAATCATAAAAAATTGTCCAAATGAGGTCTGTTGTGATGGAAATTCTACCATTAAAAAGTAACAAGAAATATGAACAACCGCCCTCCCCATAATATCCACATAAGCCTTCGGTTTCTATCAAAAAAACACATATGATTTCAAATCCAACCGTTAAATCAGCAGATTATTGATCATAACTACAAATAGTTTAGTGAAGTGCCAATTTCGAGGACATTAAAAAAATTATTTTTCAAAATCGATAATTTTTTCTATTATATATTTTTAAAAATTTAAACAGCTTGTTAGTTAACTTAATTTATTACATTAGCATTATAAAGTATAAATTAGTATATTTTACTACTAATTGCTATAAATTAATATTATATTAGTATAAAATGATATAAATAAATAACAATTATTATAAATTGATATAAATTAATAAAAATTAGTATAAATTAATATAAATAATTTAAAAATAGTATAAATAAGTATAAATTAATATAAATTAATATATATTATTATAAAATTATTTTAAATTATGATAAATTCATATAAATTTTTATAAATTAGTTAAATTCATATAAAATTGGTATAAATTAATAAAAATTACTATAAAGTGATATAATTTAGTATAAAGTGTTATAAATTATTATAAACTTTTAAAAAACAGTGTAAATTATTAAAAAATATATTAAAGTAATAACATTTAACATATAAGAGTATAAATTGATAAAAATATTTAAAAAATAATAAATTTTTTAAATATTCATATAATTTGTATAATTTGATAAAAACATTTATAATTGATATAAATTATCCTTAATTCATAAAACTGTATATACATTATTAGAAATTAATATATTTTTTATAAACTATTATAAATTTAAATAAAATTTTCTAACCTACTATAAATTACTATATGTTATTATAAATTCATAAAAATTAGTAAAAATTCATGATAATTAGTATAAATTAATATAAAATTATAATTTTTTATAAATCATCGTAAATCAATAAAAATTATTATATATTCTTATAAATTAGTATGAATTGATATAATTTAGTATAAATTGTTATAAATTCATATAAATTATTATAAATAACTATAAATAAAAATAAATTAGTATAAATATATAAAATTTATTATAAATTCATTAAATTAGTATAAATTAGTACAAATTACTTAAAATTGTTAATCATTAGTATAAATGAGTGTAAATTAATAAAAATTATTATACATTAGAATAAATTAGTATAAATTAGTATCAAATAATAAAAATTACTATATCCAATTATTAATTACTATAATTTATTATAATATTTATATAAGTTATTGTAATGAGTATAAATTAGAATAAATTAATATAAGTCACTATATTTTTTTAATTCACCACAAATTAAAATAAATTAATATGAATTTCTATAAATTGATATTATATAGTATAAATTAATATAAATTACTATATGTTAACAAAAAAATATTATAATTTAATACAATTTTTTATAAAATATTGCAAATTAATATAAATTACTTTAATTTAATATAAATTAATAAAAATAATTATATATTAGTATAAATTTGTAAAAAAATAGAACAAATTAACACAATATAGTATAAGATAGTATAATTTTTATGATTATTACTAGTTATTTATTTTACTAATCCCAAACACTCTTAAAGTGTTTAATATTTCTTATTAAGTAATGCAAAAATAGATTGATGTCATCATGATGGAACTCTTTGAAGAGTCCATGAAGTTATTTTAAACTAGTTGAATAGGGACTATAATACAACACATTACCCTACATAGTATAATAAGTTTTACAGTACCACTATATGCACCATGATACAGATAGCCGCATGAATTAAGACTAAATCGCAACTCTTAAGACCATGCGGCAACCTAGCCTTGAAAAATATATTTTTGAGATTTATGGAGAAAATCCTGATATTCACATTGTAGTCAAAATTAATGATCCAAGAAACTTGGCCATCTCCATGCCACATGGTAAGCCCTAAAATGTTGTTTTATCTTTAGATGAGTTATCCATACTGCAACCCATGTGATACACTACAATGACACTAATTTTTGAAGTTCCATAAAGAGATTCCATGCTAAATCCTAGATTCTATGTTGTAGGAACCTTGATTTTTGAAGAATCAAAACAATTATCCCCTTAACTCCCTACCATATTTTATTTCCTCACACATTTATGACATCTTCCATGGAGTACAATGTTAAACCACATCATAATCATCCACTTTGAGACTTAAATTTATTCTAGTCAAGATTTCATAAAATTCCATTTCATTACATTTAAATTCCCCAAATGATTCCAAAATATCACCAAAGTATTTAGAGCCTTTAAATATAAATATCTGGAGGCATTGACAAAAACATTGGTACACTTGTGTATCCCCCAAACTGCTCAAATTTCTCATTTTATCTCAATGTTATCTTTTATTCCTAAAATTATTTCAACTTATATAGTTTTTAAAAAATTGTAATATCAATTCACTCTCTTCTATAATTATAATTCCCTATAGTGTTTGTTATATTTTCAGGGAGTATTGATAAAAAGAATGAAAGAAATTAAATCCAAATAGTATTCTCTCTTATTATTTCTTTTATATTTGGTTATCACTACCATTAATGTATGGAACCACGGTTTTATTAAATTTTTCTTTCAAAAATTAATAGGCTATTTCTTCTTCGGTTTTATAGATTAACTATTAATGTGCTAGTGTCTATTGTATCTAGTTTCTTTCTGTTACCTGAAAATAAATATATAGTTTTGGTATCTTGTCTACTTATAATGATAAGGGACTAATTCATTAAATCCTCAAGTAATTGAAGTGGGTGGTGTAGGGTTACCTTTGGGTATTATTTTCAAACTTCCTTACTAATTATGTTATCTTATTTACTTTCTAAATTTTAAATTATTTAACACTTTCAATCACTCTTTTATTAAATTTTTTATTCCACCAAAAAATTCTTAATTTATTTATTTTAACTTATTAATATTTTTTATTTATCTTTTTTTTATTATTATAATTATTTTATTATATTTAATAATATTGTTGTCTTTTTAATATTGTATTCTTTTATTTTTATTTTAAAAAGTTTGAACTCTTCATTTTTATAAAGATGTTATTGAAATTGGATTATTTCCTTCAATTTTTGAAGGGCAATTAACCCCCATATTTCCATTTCACACATATTCTACATATTTTTGGTATCATGGGGGTATTTTTTAAATTTCATTGTTTTAAAATTCATTCAATGTTTTTATTTTCAAAATATTTAGTAAAGTTTTCAGTTATGAATCCATTTTTAAATGAATTTTTCAAACAATAGTGGTAGTTCTGAAGTACATACTTTTATGATCCTCCTTTTTTTGATTTCACTAATTATTCTTATTGGAATTCCAAAATTTCTACATTTCTTATATCTATTTTCTATCCTATTTATCAATTTTTTATGCATGCATATACTCTTTCATCTGATAAAGATGAAAATAGTCCCATGATAATATTTATGATTTTGAATTAGATGGTAAAGTTATGAATACATTAAATTTTGTTTTATATGTTAATTAGTTTAATATAGTTTCTTTATATATAACCACACATGAAATCAATAAATTATTACAATGTATGTTTGAAGCTACAAATAATGTTAAGGAACAAAACTTGATATGTGTTGGTAAGACTTTGAGAGTTGTTTTATGCATCCTAAAGAATCTATTACTTTTATTTTTTTTTCTAAAATTAATGATATTTATTATGGAAAAAATATATTTATTTCAGTCTTTCTACAAAAATTTTGGTCATGAAAATACTTTGAGTTTTACCAAGAAGATGGGCACCAGAAGTCACCATGATCCAAGAAGCTAAAGATGTCCAAAATATTCTCATTGCGAAACTCATAGGTTATCTCATAGAATATAAGATAATGCCCACGTGGCATGGGTGAGTTAGTGAGTGCCAGTGGCATCCTGACCCCGAGGTTCTGGGTTCGAGTCCTCGCAAGGCAACACACACTATATGCCATTATCACCTCTTGTGGGCCCATCTACCTCGTGTGGAACTGGCCTGAAAGTCCCGGTGTCGTTACACCTGGGACTGTGGCTAGGGGAGTACATATAGGCACTCAGTGGCGGGTGACGACCCACCTATACCGTGTAACCCCTTGGGCCTAAAAACCCAGTGTACTTTTTCCCACAGGGCATGGGTGAGTTGGTGAGCGGTGGTGGCGTCATGCCCCTGAGGTTTCGGGTTCGAGTCCTCGCAAGGAAACACACACTATATGCCTTTATCACCTCTCTTGGGCCCCTCTACCTCGTGTGGTTCTGTCCTAAAAGCCTGGGTGCCATTACACCTGGGACTGCGGTTGGGGGAGTACATATAGGCGCTCGGTGGCGGGTGATGGCCCACCTATACCGTGTAACCCCTTCGGCGTAAAACCCAGTGTAATTTTGATTAGTAACGTATAATCTCTAATGATATAGTATAATGGCGAGAGAAGGGGTTGAGAGATTCTCTCTCTACAGTTTCAATGGCTAGGTTTTCGATCCATGGCGAACTACAACTCAATCGATTGTTTCTATCCCACGGAGGTTTTTGTTGGGCCCTCGATGAAGAGGGGTAATGACTCTGGCTTGAAGCAGACCATGCCTCCGGCATCGGTATGTCCTTCTTGCATGGATTCGGTTAAGGTCACGAGCTCTAATAGGTTCTTTCCTGGAGCCAGTTGTGGTGATTCTTATAAACAGATATCGAGGAATGGGGTGCTTGCGGTTTTCGATGCGAACCCTCGGCTCTTTCAGGAGAGAATCGATGCCTGTAAGTGTTCTATTATTTCCAGACTTACTTATAATTTGAATGTAACTTGGAAATTCTACGATCTTCAGAGGCAACTCCAGGAGATATAGGGTTTCAGCGATTGGTGTATGGTGTCGATTGGTATGAATTTTTTTCATTTGACTTTTTGCTCGATTGACTTGAAAATGAGGGCATGGAGCTGAGGATTGGTGAATCTTAAACCTGGGATATTGAGATTTCATAACTGGGATCCTTGGTTTGATCCTTTTCAGGCCAAGAATACCATATCTCAATCCTGGATTTGTGTGAAATGATTGAGCTGGGTATTCTGGCACCCAAGCATTTTATGGGATATTTCACTAGTTGTTGGGACCCCAAATCAAGCTTGACAAGGAGACATCATCGGTTCGATTTGGTCACTTTGCTCACAACTTAGTCGAGTTTGATATGACATTACCTCTTTTAGATACTGGGAACTTTATTGCTGGTGAGTTCAAGTTTGAACTTGAGATTACATTTGAACATGTTCCATAATTTTGTGTAAATTGTTCATCGATCGGGCATGTTAAAGCCAACTGTCATAGGGGTTTGCGATGTTCTAACTGTAAACGTCATGGAATTCTTGTTGAGAATTGCAAGCTCAAACCTATTGCTTTGAAATTGAAGGGTGCTCCTGATGGTTTGAAGGATGGTCCTTCTTCATCCATCAAAGGACCTATGTTGCATGTCACTTCTAGTAGAAATGTGGGCCTGGTTTCTTTTGCTGATGTTGTGGCTGGAAGGAAGTCATTTGATGATCGTTTTGATATTAACAATATTGGAGGTGTGATGCCTTCATATAATTGCATGCCCCCCACTCATGATATTTATGATACCCTTGCTTATGATAAGACATATAAGTTGGATGATGATTACTCTAATGGTCATGAAAGTGAAAATGAAGTGGATCCTACAGTTCTACTTGAAGAACAATTTTTTTCAAAAGGAAAAGTTTTTGGTCCCCTTCAAGGGGACTTTGCTGGGAATGTGTTGGCTACCACTTTCAATGATATTGATCATTCTGTTCCTGAGCAGGTGACAACACCTGCTATTGATTCCCCTTCCATTGGGAATTTGGAGACACATCATGGTGTCTCTAGTGGTTTTGTGTTGGATAAACAAAACATCTCTGTAGGTGATGTGCTCCCTGCACCTGGGAATTCACAACTGGAGCATGTGGATCTGTCTGCTGCTCCTCATGACTTGGGGAAAGAAACAAACCGTCCTGATCTAGAAAAGGAACCAATTCTGGCATCTATTGTTATCTTGGAGGATCCTGTGAAGCCGATTTTTTTTAATGTTCTAGAGTCTATGAACTCTCCTGAATTTGACAGGCTCTACAAGGAGAGTAGGGAATGAAAAGGTAAGAATGTTTTGACTGGTACAAAAGCTAACTGTTCTTATCTGGTCCGTCAGGATAGAAAAGAGTTGTGGTTTGGAAATCCCCATATTGAGGAAATTATAGGAGAACCCATTGGAAGTGGTAAAGGCAAGGATGAGGAGGCAACTGTGGATTAGCTGGACAATCAAGTACCGGAGGTGGAGTCTACTAAACAGCATGATGTGCGGCAGACCCCAAAGAAATGGCATAGGGGACGACACCCAAGAGGTCAAGGGGGACATGGGAGTGGTGGTGGACATAAGGGATAAAATTTTTGCTCCTACTTTGTGTTATTTGATGATGTATGTCACTTGTATCATGAACTCTCCTTGTCTCCTTTGCTTCTTTTTTTAATAATAATTTTGTCGGGCCATGGGGACACCTATGGTCTGCACTTTTCTGGTATAAGATAACCATGAATATACAAGATAAAAACAATGAAAAATTTTCCAAGGAAACTAAATTAACAATTACCTTCAATGAAAAAAATTACGACTCACTTGAAAGTGAATATGATATTTCCATCTTTACTAAGATGGTGCATAAGTACAAAAATAGAAGGGATCCTCTCAAAACATAAAAAAGAGAATAAAATAATTGACCTAAATTTTTATCATTGAGAAAATAAGGGCTACATCAAGCAAGATTATCCCTTGAATGAGAAAAATTAAAAAGACAAGAAGCATGTTAAGAAATCATTAAATGTCCCATCTTAGAGCGATAACAAGAACTCGATTTAAACATTAGAATCAAATAATAAAAGTCACAACCGTATTATGGAACATATTGAGGATGGAATTTAAAAAAAATCATAAATCAAAAAAATAAATTATATTCATATAGTGGGTTCTCAAGGATTATATCTAGCGATCCTTCTGAATTCAATTATCTTGAAGATTTTGATGGAGGACAAGCCACATTTAGAAACGATTTTAAATTGAAATTCACCATTATGGATACAATTTATTACTATAACTATACTATAAGTAAATATATATTTTGAGATAGAGGATTTATGGATAAATAAAAATTTATTCATCAATTATGTGATATTAGTATTACCATATCCAATGTTAAAAATATTTTCATTATTTATCTAAAATATATATAAATTAAAACTATTTAGTTTTTTAAATGAACAAGATAATTAATATTGGATTTGGAATTAGAATCTTGGCTATTGTAATATCCATTCTATTTTCAAACTCATCCATAACTGATTAGTATGAGATTTAATGAAATATTATTTCAAAGATAACAGAGTTTTCGAAACTTTATAAATTATGAATCTACCCAATTCTTAATTAAAATTGAAAAACCTTGTTTCCACTTCTGGATCTAGTCCACATTGACATTTTTAATCCAACTCAATTCACTGGTAGTAGATGTAAAAATTACACCATTATAATTATTAATGCCTTTACTAGATTTATATGGGGTTTATTCTTATCTCATAATAATATGTATTTTAATGTATTTATTAACTTGTTAAAGATTTTAATAAATGAAAAGTCTATAAACTCTTTTCCCTTAGAAGTGACTATGGTGGAGAATTTTATAAAAATGTCATTGAGGATTTTTGTTCTTCTTAATATTATAATAATTAATTTCACTCTTATAGAACACTTCAACAAAATGGTGTTCTTAAAATATGAAGTATCCTCCCATGAAATGGCCAGGACTATCTTCATTTAGTTTTTATATTCTTAAATAATTTTTGGCCGAGGCAGTCAAATACCACATAATTTATCCATAATCATATCATGTAAGACCTATATTAGGAAAAAATCATATGAAATTAAGAAAGTAAACATTATAAAAGTTTTTTTCTTTAGAGTATTTAACACACCAGGGTTTGGTATTTGAGGTAAAACTAGAATTATTTTATAAAATGAGTTTAAAATGGGAAACAATGATTCCACCCTTTTTCTCAAAACTATTTTCAAATTATTTATTAATCATTCACAATTTGGTTGATGATGTTATTTTTGGATCAACTGTAGAAACTCTTTACAATGATTTTTTTATTTAATGTATAAATAGATTGAAATGATTTTTATGAGTGAAATTAAATTCTTCCTTGGTTTTGATATTTATGAAAATTTTGATGGAACCTTTTAAAATAAAGTAAATATACTAATGAACTTCTAAACAAGTTTGGAATGGATAATTATAAGGAAAATATAATTCCCCTGAGTACAAAATGTAAGTTGATGTTGGATAAAGCTAGTCAAATTTCCAACAACAAGAATTATTGAAGTATGATTGGAAGTATACTTTACCAAACTATGTACCACACAGATATCATGTTCAATATATTCCTTTTTCACATTTTCAAATCAATCCAATGGAATTTCATTCAAAATCCCTCAAAATAATTTTTCATTATTTGAAAGGAACTAAAAAATTGTATTATTATCCTAAAGAAACATCTTTTGAACATTATTTTTAATCCAATTGTGGTTTTAAAGGATGATAACTAGATATAAAAAGTACTAGTGGGTCTCTCACATACTAGAAAAATATCTCATCTCATGGATTCAAAAGAAGAACAAATTTTTTGATCGTTGTATAGTCGAAGTGGAATACATAACTGTTGGGTGTTATTATGCCCATGTTTTATGGTTGAAACATAATCTATTGTGATTTTGGATAACATACACTTCCATACAAATCATGTGTCAAAACACTAATGAGATCAGTATTTCTTAAAATCCAATCCAACACTCTTACACTAATCATATTGTCTTGAGACACCATATTCCACAATATCAATTTTAAAAAGGTGACATCATTATTGAATTTATTTTCAAAAATAAAAAAAATTACAATATCTTCACTAAAACACTTACTATTGATCACTTATAATTAATAAATGGTGATTTGGGTATGATGTATTGTGAAAAATTTCTCTTAAAAATAGAAATAATGATAAGTTTTTTGTTTTAAAATCTGTTTCTCAATTATTTTTCCAAAATAGATTTAAAGTTTAATTTTATTTTAAAATGTTTTTCAAAACTTTTTCATAATTTTTGGAAAAGTGAAGTGAGTATAATACTATAAGATTAACATTTCTATATAGATACAAACATGTGGATTTGGATCTAGTTTATATGGTCCTAATGATTTATCTTGAATGGAGTTGATTGGATTTCTTAATAATTTCACTATCCCATGTATAGAGACCCTTCATTTTCTTACTAGACTATTACAACATTTTAAAGATAAAAAAATAATAGAATTAAAAAACCAGAATCCAAAGGTTTAGTGTATTTTTAAAATTTAGACCATACATAACATTTACATAATAAAACATAAAAATTATTTAATACCTTCTCTTCTAGATTATTAGTGGCCCTTATGTAGTCATTAGTATAAGTAATCAGTTGAGGATATACATCAAATAGAGAGGTTTGCTAAAATATTAGTAAGAGGATAGGTAAAAAATGGATCAATATAAAATTGGTGAGCATATTCATAATCATCATAACATAAGAATATTATCATCATAATAATCATTATAGAAATCCTTACATAACATTATGGAATTTGGTAATGTATAAAAATGAAACATCATGTCTAAGTGGTCAAATACCACACATTGTTGTGAACAAAGCTACCATAATGTTCATGCATAACATATGTTCATAATCATAACATCATAAATTTTGAAAGATATAGCATCATGTTCATGAATATTTTACATTATCTGATGAGATACATCACATTACCCAATGCATTAGAGGGCTATATAATTTGGGGTGTTCCCATCATATCATAACATTTACATAATCATGCATGCCACCTGGAATGTATATTAATATTATATATAAAATAACCCATTTAAATTAACGAGTTTCATTTCAAAAAACATACATTTATGAAAAAACTTTGGGGTTTCAAAAAAATAATATAAATCTAGTATAGGAATCATTAATATTGTGTGAATAATAAATAATCTCGAGAGAAGTAAAAGATGTGTTTTTAGATGTAAAAGATAAGTTTATAAAGAATAGTTCTTTAAGAAAAATATTTGAATTTATCATAAAATTAGATTGGGAAAATTTATATACTATGGAATAAAACTTAATAACAATGAAATTATATTTTAGTATTATTAATGAACATTCACACTAATATTTGTCTTGAAAGAAGAATAACCCAAAGAAAAAAATTAGGTTCAAGAATACCATTACCTTATGCTTGAATTCTTCATTCCCTTTAACATATAGGGTAATCAAATTATATTCATTAATTAATAAACGAATATCCTTTTATATATGTAATTTATTTATTATAATTTTATTATGTTAATTTATGGACATTGTGATGAGTTATTGTGGTCAATTATGTCGTTCCAAGAGTGTTTGTTTTCTAGGTTTTCATGATCAGTTCACTTATATATATGAACAATAGATCAGGTAAAATGAGAATAATTATATTGAATTTAAATTATATGTTATTAATGAACTTAAAAATGGTAAAATGGTCTTATATATTGTTTATTTCAGATATTAGGTTGATTCATCAGATAAAATATTAATGATAATCACTTAGATTGATTTGGTGTGTTTTTGATCATAAAAAAGTAGTTTTGATATATTATACAGTGTTATGTATATATGTTACTTCAATATCATAAAAAAGGTTATAATATAAATTTCTAATTTTTTTTCAACCATTATAATGGTTTCATGACCATCCTTGAAGGTGTTAAAGAAAAATTAATACTTTTCATCCTCGAAGGTGATAAATCAACACCTCACGGATGATGTTTTCATTTTTACAATAAAAGGGAGAGGAGAATAGGTTTGATGATAAATTATTACATTAAGAAAATAAAATTATATTATATATAATATAATAGAGTTATCATGACACTTGGATAATGTGAGGTGAGGATATAATAAGAAAATAATGCAAATTGAAAAGAAATTAATAGAAAACAGATGAGGATTTTACCTCTTGAAATTCTTCTCCTTGAGAACCACCTTAGGGAAATTAAGATTGGTATTTTGTTGATACCAAAGGGTCATGGATGTGGGGAAGCGTATAGGAAAAATTACTGGGTAGAATTTGTACAATCATAAAATATTGAATGATTTGAGGAGAACAGGCGGCGAGAGGTGGTATTTATAGGGGAGGAGAGGGGTGTTTTTAGATTATTTTATTCGTTAGTTTATTATTCTGGATCAATTCTATGAATATTTTCAACCTTATAATTAAATATATTAAATAATTAAGTAGGTTTAGAGATCAGTGTCTTAGTATATACATATGTTATCTATGACTCAATAATTCATGTATTTGTTAAATACCGTAATTATTGTATTTCAATATTAACCAAAAAAATTCAACTATTTTAGAAAAATACCAAAAATTCAACGTAAATATTTTTTGATGTGTAGAATTAAAAAATGAACAAAATTTTATGAAAATAAATTTATTAATATTTGAAATTTAATTTTTAATTAAGATTATCATTTATTCGAAAAATATCGATTCTAATATTATAATTGATTTACAACACATTGAAAAATTAATTAAGGTATTATAAAATTATATTGTAGTTATACGAAAAAATATTAATTTATGACAACATTTTATGAAAATAATTTTTTTAAATAATTATATTAATTCTAAAATTCTAAATTAATATTCATTTTTTATAAAAATACCAACACTTGATTTATTATTTTTAAAACATTTATTTACTTATAATATGATATAATTATATAATATTTTCATTTATAATATGGATAAATTTTATTTATACTTTCTTAGGTGAGGCTACACTTTTATTGGCTAGATTACTATTCATAATTTTCATATTACTATTCCAATTGTGATGTTACTATTCTATTTGTATAATTTCCTTAATTTATATAAATACCAATTATTGCATTATTAATTCAAGAAAATATTGTTTTTATTGTGTTCTTGATTCTATGTATCTGTTTCATACTATATAAAATAATTACAATAAGTGAAAAATTTCCATTGATAACAGTTTGGGTTGTTACATTCTTCCTCACTTTTTAAATTTCTCCCTCAAAATTTTGTTCTACATATTCAGATGAGAACAGATGAGGGAATTTATCCTTCCTTGCTTCCTTAAATTCCCATTTTGAACTCCGTACTTATGGTTCCACCCCAGTTATTTGACAAGGTGAGTAGCCATGTTTCCTAGAACTTTATCTATATTGTCCAAGATCTTCACTAGTTTCTCCTCGTAAGAGAGATCATTATCCAACTATACCACCTATGAATTCAGTTTATATAAGGGTTATGTTATGTACTTTCTCCTCGGGTACTTGAGACATGGTTTGAGGAAGTGCAAGTCGATATGCCACAACTCTGACATAATCAAGAATCTCGAATGGGATGATGTACCTGGGACTTAGCTTTCCTTTCTTCCTGAATCTGATGATGATATTCCATGGAGATATGTAGAGTAATACCATGTCTCCAACCTTAAAATCCATGTGTCATCTATGATTGATTTCGTAGATATTTTATCAACTTCGAGATTCCTTGTTGTGCTGCTGAATGTTTTTCACCTTATCTCACATTTCATAGACCATTAGAGTTTCTAGCAACTTATGTTCACCGAATTCATCCTAATATGATGGTGTTCTACAAATTTTCCCATAATGGTCTTCGTATGGATCCATTTCAATTCTCAAGTGGATAGTATTGTAAAAAGAGAACTCGATCAAAGGACCATTTTAGTACCACCATCCATTTAAGTCCATAGAACATTCTCTCAACATATCTTACAATGTCTAAATATATAGTAAAATAGCCCGAGCCCACTCTTCCATACTCAGTGCTTGAAAATGATGTGTAATTTTTTTTAAAAAAATGAAACTAAATAATTATGCAACAAATTAAAAAAATGAGAACCTTTTACTGGTCTAGGTTTTGGGGAATTAGAAAACACCATACATTTATTAGAGTTGAAAAAAATTAAACATATTCCTAGTACGCTTCGGTGCACTAACACCATATGTCACGACCCGTCCTCAGGGCCTATGTCGTGACTACCCCAAGCCCACCTTCCATAGGTCAGGGGCTGGCGAATAGCACCAAAGGCATAAATTCTGAAAGTAAAGGGAAGGAATTGCCTTTTTATACAGTAAACAAAAGCACAACAAAGTACGCAAGTGAGGTAAGCACTAAGTAAAATTGGGTACAAGGTAAGTTCTGAAAAGTAAATGGGCCAGTATACAAACCCAACTGAAAGTACAGTACAACTAAAAAGAAAGTACAACAACAGTAAGTAAAACAGAAACACCGAGTTGTCCTCTGGGAATCCCACCTGAAGGGTGGGTACATATGGTCTCCTCAACTCCTCGGGCCCGGTCGTCCACTCCGTGTACGTCCCACCAAGGGGTTCACCTCTGGGTACCACCTAGCTCCACAAGCCTCCACCTCGATCAGCATTTTTTTTCATCTACATACAACACAACGTTGTATGGGTATAGCCTGTGCAAGGGTGAGTATACGATACTCAGTAGGGATCTTACCTTCGTCTCTCTCTCTTTTGTATATCATGAGGGGTGGGTACAACTGAATGGAAAGTACAAAAGCAGTAAGTAAAACAGCAAAACCGAGTCATCCTCTGGGAATACCACATGAAGGGTGGGTACAGATGGTCTTCTCAGCTCCTCAGGTCCGGTCTTCTGCTCCGTGTATGTCCCGCCAAGTGGTCCACCTCAGGGTACTGCCCAGCTCCACAAGCCTCCACCTCGATCAGTGCTGTCTGTCATCTGCATCAAACACAATGTAGTGCGGGCATAGCCCATGCAGGGGTGAGTATATGCTACTCAGTATGGACCCCGAGACCCCTGAAGGTCTCCCAGAATCCATGAAGGATAAACCAAAAAGGAAAGATACAATGAAGAAGTATCAACCGACATTATTTAGGTATATTCCCATACGTATCCCTAAGTCATCAATTACAAAACGACTCCAACTCTCGAGCAAAGCACAACCCAATCCACACATGGAAAACACAACCCAATACACACAGGAAAACACAACCCATTCCACATAGGAAATCACAACCAAGTACACATAGAAAAGCACAACCCAGTCCACACAGAAAAGCAAGTCAATCACATCGATGATAATGATTGAAAATCAAGACTCGGATCACACAGGTATATAACTTCGTTTAGCGATAGAGATGATCAGATGTAGCCACTGATTCATCTAAGCTGTCGGACCCACATAGGATACAAGACCAGCTACTCTTCCGGACCCACTCAGGATACAGGTATAGAGGTCATGCTACCGGACCCACGTAGGATACAAGAACAATAGTCATCGATGTCGGACCCACAGAGGATCCCAGTACAGTCGTCATCATTGCTAAACCCACAGAGGATCCAAGTACATTCTTTCTTACTGCCGAACCCACAGAGGATCCAAGTACAGTCCTCCTCCCTACCGAACCCACGGAGGATCCAAGTATAGTCATCCTCACTGCCGAACCCACGGAGGATGCAAGTACAGTCGTCACCGTCGCAGTCGTAGCCAGCTCTAGGGTTCCCGCACACAACATTCTCGATTCAGGGAGGGTCCGCTCCTCATGCCAAGGGGGTCGATACATCAACTATCATGAAGTCCATAGTTTATGTATCCTGAAGTTCCGTCTCGTCAAAATAAACCCAACGCGATAGACGGTGCGTCAATCGAACGCCCGGTTTGAGAGTTATTGGTTTTTCCGTCCTAGGGGCCCGGTTGGTTTTTAAGCTAAAACCAACCCGACCATACTCCAACTTCGTCAAAACCACAATTGGAGTAAGCCAAATGAACCATCTCAACAAAAGTATTTCAACGCATTTGACGGCACGTCAAACGGACATCCGGTCCTTAAGATATAAGCGTTTCTGCTCCAAGGGCTCGGTTGGTTTCAGGTTCGAACCATCACGAATGTATGAAAAAATTTCTGAAACCTCGAGTGTAATATAGAAAAATGACCGCCTTGGTCCAAGGATTCCTACGCAACTGATGGTGCATCGATCAGAGGTTCGTAGCTCAAGTTATGGGCAAAAGACCGAAAATGGTCCGAAGTGGGGGTCTATGCCCGGTCCGACCCGGCACAATCCCCCCCCGGGCGGCCCGAACCAGGTCGACCCGACCCGGGTCCGGGTTCGTCCCGTCTGGGCGCGGCGTGGTCCAGTCCGCGTTGGGGCCCAGTTGTCACATTTGGTATCAGAGGTGGTACCCAGCCTTAAGTGCAGGGCAGTGCGTGGGTTGAGATGTAGGGCCCACAGCGAGAACGTTGTGCTCTAAAGGGGGGTGATTGTAACACTCCAAAATGATAAAGGGTTAAATGACTAAATGATACGACTCATGTCAACAATGTGAACCTTCCTTTTCAGGAGCCTATCTAATTAGAACTCTACAGGTAAGCGTGCTTGACATGGAGTAGTGATCAAGATGGGTGACCTTCTGGGAAGTTTCCCAGGATGCGTGTGAGTGAGGACAAAGCACACTGGAAAGGACATGTGTTGGCCCATGGGGACTATCATTAGTCATATGACTCATTCAGGCACGTGGGTGGACCCTAGGGTGGGCCCCACGTGTTTGTGGGGAAACTGGTGGTACCTAGTGGGTCAGGAAATATTATGCAACCTATTGAACACAAAAACATTGTGGAAACATGAAACATTAAAGGATATCTTGGGCCTACCCACTTGTTGAGGGATTGGGTTCCCTCACGAATACCCTACCATAATTATGACGTTTAAGTGTCAAATTTTACAAAAATCATTATTAATCTTTCTGTACATACATATACATTTTTCACGAGGTTTTAGTTTTAAACACACACACACACACACACACATATAAATAAATATATAATTTGACATGAAATAAACATATTCACTTTTATTTATATATAAATATATAAACACTAATATTCCTTGGAAATTATATTTTTTAACTTGGTACGACCAAATCTCTTGATAAATAGACTTTTCATAATTACATGAAATCATTCAAGAACTTAAACTTTCATTCTTAATCCCATAAAAATCTATTATTTGTGATTTTTATTCAATTATCATGCATATATTTATATACCGATATATATATATACATGTATGAAGTGCCATGAAAAAAAGAATTGATATGGACATAAACGTGATATGCATGACATGTATGCAGTCAATACTAAATAATTACTTTCTATATATTTATGAATAAATAAGTAATAATATTCATTATTTAAATGAAACATAATTTGGATATCTAATCATTATTTGAAAATAAACTCATTTATATTTGTATAAAATAATTTGACCAATAATAAAACTAAACCCACATAAATTATGGACTTATATGAATCCCTTTAGACATATATTTAAAACAAAAAAAATCATCAAAAATTCCTTAAAAAATCTTGGTTAGTATATATTTTTAAATATACTTCTATACACATATATATTAATATATATACATCTTGGTAAAATAAATAGAATACCAAAATTGAAATTTTACAAAATAAATTTAACCATATAAATCAAATCATAATTTTGAAATAATTAAACAAACTATCCCATACTAATTTAGAAATTTAGAACAACAACTTGGAAACAATTTTATCATCACCCTTACTAAAACTTATCAATTCTTTTTGAAACTGAAAATCAGGTTAGATTTTGTTTTGAGGAATCCCATAATTAAACTTGGTTGAAATAAATTTCCTTCACCCAATTATAATTTTGGAAGAAAAATAAATTGGAAAAATAAATATAAAAACCCATATTAATTTTTTGATTGAAGAATCATTCACTCTCTGCACAACAAACATGCAATGCCTTAATATGGATATGAACTACCCTCTCTATTTATAAACTCAAACAAATAGTATATACAAATACACTCTTAAATGCAATAAATTAAATTGATGCAAATTGGTCATAATGAAATACTTATTGAGAAATAGTAATATATTATATTCATATATTATTTCAACTAGGAAAAAAAGGATAATATATTAACTGTTAAGAAATGTTTGATACACTTTATATTGTATAATTAGGTTGGATTAGCATATTTTTTCTGAATTTTCAATACACAACAACACAAAAAATACCAGGAAAATATCTTACAAAATGATGTGAATCTAAAATCGCCACTATCAGATGATAAGTGGGACAAGGAAACTGTGTCAAATAGAGGATGTTTAGACTATTAGAGACACCCTAAATCATCAAAAATACAGATCCAATCGAAATTGGTGGAGCACGGTTAAAAAATTAGTAGTATATCATAGATGATGAAGGACATCTAAATCAAGGAAAATAAGGTATTTATTACATTAGATCTGATAAGATATTCATGATGAATCAGATACGAAAATGGAATTTAGAAACACCTAAACCAGGAGGATGATTATGAAGGCAATAAATGACTCATCGTCCCCTTTTCAGTTTGAATCTGGGTTTCTGCTAACATTTCAGCTTCAAAACGGACCACTTTGATTTTCCTTTTAAACTAGATCTATGATCAGGCTTCGACTGGTGGTTGAAACCACCCACCATCATGCTCAGCCTCTACCATTCATGGATTGAATCAATACCTTTGGTTGACCTTGAATCCATCGTCAAAGACCTCTGCAACCCTTGGATGAAGCTTGATTCGGCCTCTCTTCCTTCTCTTGTGACAAACTCTCTAGAACTCGGTCCCCATTCACTCAAAAAACTCACTTAGAAATCCAAAAATATTAACATTAAACAATTTATCATTTTTTATTCAAATCATTCATCATTTTTTATAACTTATTTCATAAAACAATTGTCTTATTTCATATATATATATAATACATAATTCATAAATATAAATTTAATTTTTATAAGTTAAACATTTATTAATATACATTCTTTAATATATATATATATATATATATATATTTCAATTAAATAAAAATACAAACATAATTTATCATCACAAAGTAAATTAATAAATACATAATAGTAAGTCTGTTTTTAAACAAAATGTCTGAATTTTAATTATAATTAATATTATTTTTAACTTAATTTCAATGTATTATTTATTATAAATATAATTTATTTTATTTTAATTCAAAAAATTATAATAATATATTACTTTTATGATTAACTTTAATTATATTTATTTTATTTTGTTTTGTTTTGTTTTTTAAAACAATATTTTAGAAAATATAATTGATTTCTTTAATATGTCATCATGTAATTTAAAATGTCATATCTTGAAAAATATTTTCAAAGTAGAAAAATTTTATTTTTATTAAATGAAATCCTATAACATTATTTATTTAAATTAAAATAAATTTTTTAATTACTTAATATTTTCTTAGATGTTACACTATCCGCCTTTAAAGGAATTGCGCCGTCAAAATTTGTTCGGCGGAATTAAGAAAAATTCTGAATTTTCTAACTTCAGAATTAAGAAAAACTAAAATTTATAATGGGGAAAAATTACCCAAAAAAAATTCTTACATGCAGATTTAATTTTTATTCAAAAGAAAACATATAATATCCAATGTTTTCTAGGCCGTTCCTCAGATACCAATTATAACAGCCCAAGCCTGCTCTTCTTGACTCAGTGCTTGAAAATGTTGTGTAATTTTGTTTATTAAATGAAACTAATTAATTAAACAACATATTAAAAAAACATGGACCTTTTACCAATATAGGTTCTGGGGGATTAGAAAAAACCTTACATTTATCATTTTTGAACAAAAATTAAACAGATTCCTACTACACTTATGCATGGTAACTCCAAAAGTAACAACATCAGCATTTAATCTTCTAAGATAACTGTGAAAAATTGTATTATTATAAAGTGTAAGCATTCAATTTCCCCATAAGGGGTTTTAAAACCGTTGTAATATTTTTAAGGAAATAGTTATTTTGAAAAAAACTTTTGATTAAATAACCTTGAAATTATTTAGAAAAAAATCATCATTAAAATATCATTAGAAATTCTAATATTTTAATACTTTGAACATATTTACACTTTGAAAATATTTTCACTTCGAAAGTATTTATACATTGGAAATTATTTTAAAATAATCTAGCGAATTTTAGAAAATATTAAGCATGATTTTGAAAACAGAAACACTATGGAAACTTGAAACATTAAAGGCTATCTTGGGCCTATCTACTTGTTGATGGATTGGGTTCCCTCCTTAATATCCTACCATATTTACAACCTTTATGTTCCGACATTTATAAAAATCGTTTTAAGCTTGTTATATGTATATATACATTTTTCACTGGGTTTCAGTTTTAAATATATATATATATATATATATAATCTTACATTAAATAATAATATTCACTTTTTATTTATATATAAATATATAAACACTAATATTCATTAGTAATTAATTTTTTTTGACTTGGTACGATTGAATTTCATGATACATAGACTTTTCATAATTACATGAAATCATTCAAGAACTAAACATTCATTCTTAATCCTATAAAAATCCATTTTTATAAACTTTATTCAATGATCAAGAATATATTTAAATAACCATATATATATATGTGTATGCATTTATGAATTTCCATGAAAAAAAGTCACAAATATGGCCATAATCATTATATGTATGACATGCATGCTGTCAATCATAAATAATCACTTTATATATATTTATGATTAAATAGTTAATAATTATTATTATTCAAATTAAATATAATTTGAATATCTCTTTATTATTTTAAAATAAACACTTTTATATATGTATAAAATGTTTTGTTCAATAGTAATATTAAACCCTTAAATACGATGGATTTATATGAATCCCTTAATACATAAATTTAAAATAAATATTTTCATCAATAATTCTTAAAAAAATAGGTTATTATATATTTGAATATATATATATATACATAATGGTATAATAAATGTTAAACCAAAATTGAAAATTTTCAAAATAAATTTGACCATAAAAATAAAAACATAATTTTGAAATAATTAAACAAACTATCTCATACTAATTAAAAAATTCAGAATTTCAGCTTGAAAAAAATATGAACTTCACCCTCACTAAAATATAATATTTTTTTTAAATCTAAACATCATGATTGGTTTTGTTTTGAGTAAACCCATAAATAAACTTGGAAGAAATAAGTTTCCCTCACATGATTATAATTTGGGAAAGAAAATAAATTAACTAAATAAATATAAAAAAAATACCTTACTAATTTATTGATTAAATAAAACTTCACTCTCTATACAGAAAACATGCAATGCCCTAAAATGTGCATGCAACACCCTCTTTATTTATAACCTCAAACAAACAGTATATAAAAATACACTCTTAAATAAAAAAAATGAAATTTATGAAAATTGGTTCTAATGAAATGATTGTTGATAAATCGTAATATATTATATTCATATATTACTACAAATGGGAAGAAAAATATAATGTATTAACTATTGAAAAATGATTGATAAATTTTATATTGTATAATTCAATTGGATTATCAGCTTCATCGTGACATTTCATTACACAACCACACAAAAATACGTGGACAATATTTGAAATATGTTGTGAATCTAAAATCACCACTTTTAGATGATAGGAAGGGAAAGGAAACTATGTCAAATAGAGAATTTTTGGCCTATTAGAGACACCCTAAATTATCAAAAATACAAATCTAATCAAAATTGGTGGAAGACGTTTAAAAAATAGTAGTATATCGGAGAGGATGAATGATATATAAATAAATGAAAACAAGGTATTTATTACATCAGATCCGATAAGATATTCATGATGAATCAGATACAAAAATGGAATGAAGACACCCCTGAACCATGAGGACGATGATGATGGTGATGAAGGAATCGTCGTCCCCTTTTCAGTTCATATTTGGGTTTTATATGACATCATGTCTTCAAACCGAACCGCTTCGAGTTTTTTTAACCGAGATCTATGCTCAGGCTTCGATCAGTGGTTGAAACCGCTCACCATCACACTCAACCTCTGTCACGACCCGTCCCAGTGGGGCCCGAGCCGCAACTCCCCAAGCCCGCCACCAATAGGCCAGGGGCTGGTGACTAGAACCGAGTAGGCATGCTACTAACATGGGAGGCATTTCCTATAAACCTATACACATACACACACATCTCCAAGCCCACAAAGGTAATAAGTAAAAAATACAAAAAGGAAAAGATGCATGCAGACACTAAAACCCAACCGCAGAGTATGACAGGAATGTAAAGTGCAAGAAAGTAAAACCCTGGGCCAAAAGTACAAGACCACCAAAAATAGAGTCTATAACAAAGTCCAACCTGTAAAGAAAGCTGCTGGGACTGCAGTCTGTAGCTGTAGAATCACACCTTGACCTGTCTGATCTCATTGAGTACCATCCGGTCCTGGTCCGCCTAGAATACTATCAAAGGCTCGCTTGTCTTCACAAGACACGACACGTGATGGTAAAGCCCGTGCATGGTTGAGTATAACAATACCCAGTAGGACACCCCGAAACCACAAAGGAATACAATAAGGGAAATACCACAAAAGAAATATACAGTCATCTCAACAAAATATATGTCTACCGAACATATAACAAGAATATCCAAATATACTCATGCACAATCGACTATCACGAATACCACCCCTAGGATCCATCTTGAAGATTCCACTAAGCATACAACCGGGAGAACACACTCCTAGGTATGAAGAGATAGATACGAAGTACTCGTTCCGGGAGAACACAATCCACAAATACTTGGTAATATGATGCTCAGATGAGGATCACAACCAAAAGCCATGTGGTGATTCCGACAACTCAGTCTGAGCTAATCCACTAAGTAGAGGATCGGTGCCCGGGTAAAGTTGTTCACGTCGATACCAAGAACTCTTCCTAGGGTTCTAGGAATGAATAGAGGATCCAGCTCTGAGCCTCATAGAGGGGATTCTAACAACTCTATTCATGAAGTCCTACTGAAGGGATCATACTCTTGTATATAGGAAATGATGCCAGAACCTTCAGGGAAAAGAACAAGGGTACGAACCCTAAGAGAACTAGTCCAAGTCACAGAAGACAAGTGTCTCAAGCCATCAAGGATTGGTTACATGGAATGTAGTATGGTTACACGCCGTGTTCCTTGACTCTGAGTACTGCCCGTGTAAATGGCATGTGTCATCCCTTCAAGCTGTGTAAAACTAAACTACACGACATGTAGAAAAACTACATCCTGTGTTCTTAACTCCGGGTACTGCCCGTGTAAACGGCCCTTGTCATTCGGCTTGTCGAATAGAAAGTAACTACACGCCATGTAGTAGGATTACACATTGTGTCCAAGCACCTGGGGCTCGATCCGTGTACGCTGGCCATGTGCCCGTACACGGTCTCCATCCGTGTCGCCTGCCCATGTACCAGTACACGGGGTATCACGTGTATCTGGCCGGGTCTGCACGAGGAGGGTATACACGCCGTGTCCGTGGCCATGTACCCAAACCATGTCCGTGTACTCCCAGAGCACACGCCAGGTAGTCTGCCGACGAACACATGTTGTGTAGCCCATACTACACGCCGTTTAGTTGAGATTTTTCCAGAAACGCAGTCTTCTTCCTCACGCTTCGACTGATCTTCTAGATCCGCGATCTCTCATTCGTTCATTCCGATACTCCAGGGGTTGGTTCGTTTCACCATATGAACACCGAAATAGTTGTTTTCGGTCCCTAAATCGGATCATAAACCTCGAATGATCCATCCGAAGAAAGATGCCCGAAAACACATAACCCTCGATCCACTCTGAATCATCTGCCAAAACCATCGCCGCACCTCTACGACGTCGCTCCGGGGTTGGATCTACAATCTTGGATCATTGCACCAACAAACGAACGCTCAACGCTCGATTTACTCCAAGAACACATGGAACGAAATGAAGAATATGCAGAAACCGGGAGAGGAAAACACAACAATAGATAGGAACGAACCTCGATCGATGTTCGTGTCGATCTTGGTTTTTCACCATTATAAGGTTGAACGAAAACCAAATTAAATTCAAGAATCAAATCCCCATGATTCCTGCAAATAGACCATCCCACAAAAATGACTGATCCACGGGCTAATCTGTTTGTGGATTAGTCCGCGTTCATCGTGGAAATCAATAACGGGGAAGAAATCCCAATTTAAACTTCCTACCTAGATTCGCAGCGTTTGCTGGCGAAGATCCGGTCACAACGTCATTGTCGTCGGCGAAGCTCGTCAAAAACACCGTCGTCGCATTGGGAGGTTTTCTCCAGAGCTCTCCAAGGAGATTCAGGGTTATTAGAAAAGTATCCTTGACCCCCCTTGCTAAATATCTATTTACAAGGGAAAAAATATTCCGCTGCAACAAGGATTTAATAAAATATTTTAATTAAATATTTTATTATGGTAACCTCCAAAAACTAGATTTCACCACCAACCTACGCCGGCCTATGTTAGGCCTCGCCTAAGGTAAAATCACTGTTCCGAACGCAATGGTGCCCTCATATTTCTGATCTGAGCACTTGTTCAGGAGTTATTCAACTTTTTCAGGAAAACCACACGCACACGTAATTTAATTATTAAAATAATTTCAAATATTTGTTCCGGGATCACTAGTCCTCGGATCTTCACGTTGTCTCAGAGCCTAGTCTCGAAATAATTCCCATATAATATTAAAATAATACATGGAAAAAATATGGGATATTAAATCACACCCATCTTAGGGATTTTACGTCCCCAAAAAGCCAAACCAAGGGCCACTCAAATAGATGTGGGTATTGCACGCGGATCTGAGCCTTCTGCTCCCACGTGATCTCCTAGAGATTCCCATGCTGCCACCGGACACACAATAAGGGAATAGCTTTTCCACTAAGGATATTCTCCTGCCGATACTTGATCTCCACTGGTTAATCAGCAATGTTCGCTCCATCATCGATGTCCAGCTCACCCCAGTCGATGACGTGTGATAGATCATGCACGTACCTCCGTAGCTGCGACACATGGAAAACGTTGTGTACCTGATCCATCTGAGGAGGTAGAGCCAAGTGATATTTCACCTCACCAACTCTACTTAGAATCTGAAAAGGGCCAAGAACCTCGAAGATAGCTTGCCGCCTCGGCCAAATCTCTGTATCCCCCTTCGAGGTGAGACCCGAAGGAACACATGGTCTCCCTCCTCGAACTTCAACGGCCTATACCTCCTGTTGGCATAAGACTTTTTCCGACACTGTGTAGTCTTTATCCACTCTTGGATGACCTGAACCTTCTCCGTAGTAGCTCTCACCATCTCTGGGCCCATGAGTGCTGACTCTCTTGGGTCAGTTCAGTAAAGTGGTGACCTGCAAGGTTGCCCGTACAGAGCCTCGAATGGTGCCATACCAATAATAGAATGATAACTGTCGTCATAAGAAAACTCCACCAGTGGTAGGTGATCCTCCCAGCTACAACCGAAGTCAAGTATGTAATCTCATAGCATATCATCTAGAACCGGGATGGCCTGCTCTGTCTAACCATCAGTTTGAGGATGAAATGCTGTGCTCAAGCATAAATGAGTCCCAAAAGCTTCCTGCAATCCCTTCCACAACCGAGATATGAAATGATCATCACGATTTGAGACGATCATGAATGGAACTCCATGAAGTCTAACTATCTCCTTCACGTAGAGGCATCCCAATCTCTCTACCAAACTCTACTACCGTATGGATAGAAAGTGGGCCGAATTGTTGAGTCAATCAACGATCACCCAAATGGCATCATGTCCCCTGGATGTACGTGGTAAACCCATCACGAAGTCTATGGATATCGCATCCCACTTCCACTCTGGCACCTTAAGGGGATGAGTCAAACCTACTGGCACCTGGTGCTCAACCTTTACTTGTTGAAAAGTAAGGCACTGAGAAACAAACTCTGCCACACTCTTCTTCATTCCTGGCCACCAGAACTGACGTCGGAGGTCTTGATACATCTTTTCCATGCCTGGATGTACCGACGAAGGGGATGTATGGAACTCCCTCAAAACCTCCTCTCGTAACGTCACTGGTACTACAATACGTCCTATGAAAAGAACAATGTGCTCCCCACCTTTTGAATATCCCTCGGTAGCCTCACCTAGGGATATCTGAGCACGTAGAGTCTCACAGCTAGCATCCCTGTGCTGTGCTTCGGAGATTTGCTGTAAGAGTGGAGGGGTAAAAACCATCGATTGAAGGTAAGCTCCTTCATCTCTATCCACAAAAGATAACTTCAAGGAGGCCAACTACCTCGACGCCTCATCCAGCAATTGCGAACTGGATTTCCTTCTAAGAGCATCTGCCACAACGTTCCCCTTCCCAGGTGTGTAAACGATCTCAAAGTCATAATCTTGGAGGAACTCAAGCCATAACCTTTGTCTCAAATTCAGATCCTTCTGAGAAAATATATATATGAGACTCTTGTGATCAGAGTAGATGGTAAACTGCTCGCCCATCAGGTAGTGCCACCACATCTTCAACGCGAATACTATTACTACCAAATCAAGGTCATGGGTCGTGTAGTTCTGCTCGTGTGGCCTCAACTGGCGTGAGCCATAGGCCATCACCGCTTGCCTCTGAATCATGACACAACCGAGCCCGGTTCCTGATGTGTCGCAGAAAACTATGTACTCGACACCCTCCTCCGGTAATCTCAAGATTGGGGTGCTCGTCAGACTCTGTCTCAACTACTGGAAAGCCTGCTGGCATCTCTCGGTCCACACGAAAGGCTGCCCCTTTCGGGTCAAAGCCTTCATGGGTGATGAAATCCTAGATAAATCAAGAATAAATCTCCGATTGTATCCTGCCAACCCAGGGAAACTCCACACCTCCGTAACGCTCTAGGGTGGATTCCAAGCTAACACTGCCTCTACCTTGGTTGGGTCCACTACTACACCATCTTCTAAGATAACGTGTCCCAGAAAGTGGATCTCTTGTATCCAAAACTGGCACTTCGAGCGTTTTCCATACAACCGGTGCTCTCAGATTGTGTCCAGAACCATCCTTAGGTATCTCGCGTGCTCCTCCTCGGACGCAGAGTACACAAGGATATCATCAATGAAGACCACTACAAACCGATCTAGATAAGGCTGAATGATCCGGTTCATGAGTCCCATGAACACTTCCAGGGTGTTCTTCACACCGAAGGGCATTACCAAGTACCCATAGTGACCGTAACGACATCTGAAAGCCATCTTCAGTATATCCTCATCTCGTAATCGCAACTGATGATACCTTGATCATAGATCAACCTTCGAGAACCATCATGCCCCTCTCAACTAGCCGAAGAGGTCAGCGATCCTCGGTAGTGGATAATGGTTCTTCACAGTCACCTAATTCAAGTGCCGGTAATCCACACATAACCTCAAGCTCCCGTCTGCCTTCTTGGAAAACATCACTGGGGTTGCCCAGGGTGAAACGCTGGGTCTTACAAAGCCCTTATACTACAAGTCTTCCAGCTACACCCTCAGCTCACGATGCTGTGCAGGAGCCATCTGATATGCTGATGCTGATATCAGTGTAATCCCGGGTTGCAACTCAATACAGAAATATATCTCCAGATGGGGAGGTAGTCCGAGGACATCCTTCAGAAAGACGTCCTCGTACTCTGCCACTACTGCTGGAAACTGGGAACTCGTAACATCTACTGTACCAAGGGCTAGGCTATCAAACTGATGTGAAATAGGTTGTGACTTCCTATGCACGAGTCCATCCGGTGCTTCATGGGTCACTCTTTCACTGACAAAAGAGAACCTCGTTCCATCACTGCGGACACACTTCACTCTTTTCCTAAAATAGTCAATATGGGCATGAACTGTGGATAGCCAATCCATACCAAGAATGACATCGTAAGGCCTCGACGCTACCACCAAGAGGTTCCAACCGAAACTCTCGCCTCCAAGGGTCAGGTCACACTGTCTTCAAAGGTGTGTGATCTCTGAATATTCTCCAGTCAGTGTTTCTATGGTTAAGGGTTGAGTCAACGACTCCACTATAATCTCAAGGTCTCAAAAAAGATAAGCATCCAGAACAGAATGACTAGATCCTGTGTCTATTAGTACAACAACCAAAGTAGAAAAGACACATATTATACCTGTAATCATTCCAGGAGTACCTAGGTCATAATCCTCTGCCACCTACAGCTGTCCCTGCCTCTGTCCACCAGCTCCCTAAGCCTGGGGTGGACCTCCTGGGGGTGGTGGTGGTAAAGGATCAAAATCATGACCACCTCCAGCTGCTCTCCTAGTTCCCCTACCATGTCCGCCACCCTGCGGATCTGTCTTCTCCACATGTTACCTCTTCCTCAGTGGTCCATCCACTGCTTCCGTGTTAGTAGTATGGATGGTCGGACAATCTCAAGCAAGATGTCCCCTACCATCACATGAGTAGCATCACCTTTCTTGAGGATGACTGGATGCACCCTGTGAACCCTGTACGGAAGATCCCCTATCCTGGGATCACCTCTAAAAATGTCTCCCACGCCTGGGTCCCTGATGTCGGCTCCCTGCTTCCAAGGACTCTACTCCAGCACGCCCACTACTGACAACTACTGGCTATCTCTTCTCTGACAAGAATCTCTCGACCACAAAAGCCCACTCGAGCACCCCAGCATAGGTAGGAATTCTAACAGGGATGATGCTAGCTCGGATATCTCTGTGAAATCCCCACTCAAAAGTCTGAGCTCTGAAGTACTAATCTCAAACCATATCAATTGAGTACCGCGAGAGGTCGGTAAACCTCGATGAATGGTCATCCACCATCATGGTTCCCTGTTGGAGCTGAAGAAGATCCTGTATACATACTGCCCTCAGGCTAACTTGTGAAAACTCCTCTATGAAGAGATGCTCAAACACCGACCGTGCAAGTGTCACCTCATCGTGAGTCTAGATAATCTAACTCCACCATCATCCTATCGAGCCTTGCCGAAGGCTAACTGCAAGGATCACTATCTGGTCTGCTGGTGTCCTGACCAAACAGAAGACTCTGGACACTGCCTCAAGCCAGTCCTCTGCTTCCTGAGGGTCAGGTTCACGTCGAAACCTGAGGGGTCTCTATTTCTGAAACTCGTGGAGTGCGCTCAAACTGTGCTCCTCCTCCACTGGTACAACATGCACTAAACACTGCACCACAGGTGGCGGGATAACTGGTACACCACCCAATGGTAAAACTGGGGGATCTGGTCCCTGAATCGTAACTTCATCACTGAGGGGGTCATCCTCATGATCGAGCTACTCGATCCTAGCGAGTGTGCGTCGTGGAGGAATCCTGTAAAGAAACAAGATTTATCTCAGTCAGTGAGTATATCTAGAGAGCTGAATCAAGAAGTACATGGAGACCACAACCTATTCCTATATGATGCATGTAACATTATTTCCCCCCTTGAAACTAGTGTTCTCATGATCCAAGTTGAAAAACAAGTTATCAGAGTCCGGATGTATGGATAAGTCATCCGCCCACACCAACACTGAGGTCCCTGGCCTGAAAGCTAAACTCGAAACACTTAACACTGTTTCCCCAAACCAACTTACAGACTCTTGGTCCTAATGTAGAACCAACCATCTCTGATACCACTCTATCACGACCCGTCCCAGTGGGGCACGAGCCGCAACTCTCCAAGCCTGCCTCCAATAGGATAGGGGCTGGTGACTAGCACCGGGTAGGCATGCTACTAACATGGGAGGCATTTCTTATAAACCTGTACACATGCACACACATCTCCAAGTACACAAAGGTTAAAAGTAAAAACTAAAAAAAGGAAGTGATGCATGCAGACACTAAAAACCAACCAAAGAGTACGACCAGAAAGTAAAGTGCAAGAAAGTAAAACCCTGGTCCAAAAGTACAAGACCACCAAAAAGAGAGTCCATAACAAAGTCAAACCTGTAAAGAAAGGTGTTGGGACAGCAGTCTGTAGCTGTAGGAACACACCTCGGCCTGTCTGATCTCACTGAGTACCGTCTGGTCCTGGTCTGCCTAGAATCTTGTCAAAGGCTCGCTCGTCTGCACAAGACACGACACGTGCGGGAAAAGCCCGTGCATGTGTGAGTATTACAATACCCAGTAGGACACCCCGAAACCAAAAAGGAATACAACAAGGGAAATACTACAAAAGAAAGATACATTCAACTTTACACAGTATATGTCTACCGAACATATAACAAGAATATCTAGATAAACTCATGTACAATCAACTATCGTGAATACCACCCCTAGGATCCAGCTCGAATATTCCACTAAGCATGCAACCGGGAGAACACACTCCGAGGTCTGAAGAGAGAGATATGAACTACTCATTCTGGGAGAGCACACTCCACAAGTAATTGGGAACATGATGCTCATATGAGGATCACAACCAAAAGCCATGGGGTGATTCCGACAACTCAGTCTGAGCTAATCCACTAAGCAGAGGATCGGCGCTCGGGTAAAGTTGGTCACGTCGACACCAAGAACTCTACCTAGGGTTACAGGAATGAATAGTGGATCCAGCTCCGAGTCTCACAGAGGGTATTCCAACAACTCTATTCAAGAAGTCCTACTTAAGGGATCATACTCCTGTATACAGGAAATGATGCTAGAACCTTCCGGGAAAAGACCAAGGGTACGAACCCTAAGAGAACAAGTCCAAGTCACAGAAGACAAGTGGATCAATCCATGAAGGATTGATTACATGGAGTTTAGTATGGTTACACACCGTGTTCCTTGACCCTGGGTACTTCCCCTGTAAGCGGCCCGTGTCTTCCGTTCAAGGTGTGTAAAACTAAACTACACGGGGTGTAGAAAAAGTACACGCCATGTTCCTGACTCTGGGTACTGCCCGTGTAAACAGCCCGTGTCATTCGGCTTGTCGGATAGAAAGTAACTACACGACATGTAGTAGGATTACACGCCATGTCCGAGCACCTGGGGCTCGCTCAGTGTACGCTGTCCATGTGCCTGTACATGGTCTCCGTCAGTGTCGCCTGCCCGTGTACTAGTACACGGGGTATCCCGTGTATCTGGCCAGGTCTGGCCAGGGAGGGTATACACACCGTGTCCTTGGACATGCACCCAACCCGTGTTCGTGTACTCCCGGAGTACACGCCAGGTAGTCTATCGACAAACACATGTCGTGTAGCCCATACTACACGCCGTGTAGTCGTGATTTTTCCATAAACACCGTCTTCTTCCTCGCTCTTTGGCCAATCTTCCGGATCCACGATCTCTTGTCCGTTCATCCCGATACTCCAGGGGTTGGTTCATTTCATCATACGAACACTTTAACTGGTGTTTTCGGTCCTTAAATTGGATAATAAACCTCTAATGATCCATCCAAAGAAAAATTCATGAAAATTCATAACCCTCGATCCGCTCCGAATCGTCTGAGGAAACCGTCATCGCACCTCTGTGACATCGCTCCGGGGTTGGATCTACAATCTTGGATCGTTGCGCCAACAAATGAACACACAAAGATTGATTTACTCCATGAACATATAAAACGCAATGAAGAATAGGTAGAAACTGGGAGAGAAAAACACTTCCATCGAGAGGGATGAACCTCAATCGATGTTCGTGTCCATCTTGGTTCGTCACTGTTAGAAGGTTGAATGAAAACCAAATTAATTTCAAGAATCAAATCCCCATGATTCCCGCAAATATCCCATCCCGCAAAAACGACCGATCTGCATGCTAATCTGTTCGTGGATTATTCCGTGTTCATTGTGGAAATCATGAACGAGGAAGAAATCACAATTTAAACATCCTACCTAGATTTGCGGCATTTGCTGGCGACGATCCGGTCGCTACGTCATCATCGTCGGGGAAGCTCGTCAAGAACATCGTCGACGAGTTGGGAGGTTTTCTCTAGAGCTCTCTAGGGAGATTCAGGGTTATGAGAAAAGTATCCCTGGCCCCCCTTGATAAATCTCTATTTAAAGGAAAAAAATATTCCGCTGCAACAAGGATTTAATAAAATATTTTAATAAAATATTTTATTACGGTTACGTCCAAAAACTGGATTTCACCACCTACCTGCGCCGGCCGATGTTAGGCCTCGCCTAAGGTAAAATCGTTGTTCCGAATGCCACGGTGCCCTCATATTTCTGATCCGAGCAACTGTTCAGGAGTTATTGCACTTTTTCAGGAAAACCGCATGTGCGCGTAATTTAATTATTAAATTAAATTCAAACATTTGTTCCGGGCTCACCGGGCCTCAGAACTGCACGTCGTCCTAGAGCCTGGTCTTGAAATAATTCCCATATAATATTAAAATAATACATGGAAAAAATTCGAGACATTACAACCTCAACCATTAGTGGATCCACTTAATACCTGCGATTGACCTTGACTCTATCGTCGAAGACCTATGCAACCCTTGGTTGAAACTTGATTCAGCCTCATCCTATCCTCTCATAAAGATCTCTACAATACTCACTCCCCATTCACCCAAAACCCTCACAATGAAACCCGCAAATTTTAACCTGAAAAAACTTATCATTTTTATTTATTTAAATCGTTTATCATTTTGTTTTTACTTATTTCATAAAACAACTCTCTTATTTCATATATATATATACAACAATTTTAATTCATAAATATAAATTAAATTTCTATAAGTTAATCTTTCATTAATATACATTATTTAAAAATAATAAATATATATTTTAGTTAAATAAAATGAAAAACATAATTTATCCTCAAAAAATAAATTAATAAATACATAATAATAAGTCTATTTTTAAATTAAATGTCTTTATTTTAATTATTATTTTTATTATTTTTACCATAATTTCAAAGCTTTATTTGTTAAAATTTTAATATAGGCTATTTTAATTCAAAAATTTATAATAATATGTTTCTTTAATTGTTACCGTTAATTATATTTACTTTATCTTGTTTTATTTATAAGAAAACAATTTAGAAAATATAATAAATTTTTTAATATGTCTTCATGTATTCCAAAAATTGATATTTCGAAAAATATTTTCATTGTAAAAAAATTTCGTTTTGATTAAATGAAATCACATAAAATTATTTATTGAAATTAAAATTCATTTATTAATTACTTAATATTTTCTTGGATGTTACAGTTATCTCAAAGTTTCTATTAATTTGATGATGATAAGTCATACTAAAGTGTATCTCAGTGTTTAGAGTATGTTGGAGACTTTTCTAGAACTTGGAGGTAAATCTTAGATATCGATCAGATATAATCAATAATGGAACTCAATAAATCAGTTCCTCTTATCTAATATACATCTATGAAAAAAGATCCCCTGATAAGTCTTATAGAATTGTGATAAATTGGGATATCTTTGTGAAATGATCCACAATAACCCATAGAGCATTGTTTCCTCTGTATCTCTTTGGAAGTCCAATGACAAAGTCCATGGTTATGTTTTCCCATTTCCATATTGGTATAGGTAATAGTTTTATCTTCCCCTTAGATTTTTTTCCTTTAAACCTTCACTAGATGATATACCATCCACTTTAATGTATATTAATCAATCCCCTTCTTCATATTGTCCCACCAATAGTGCTATCATGGATCTCGATATATCTTTGTGATTCCTGGGTGAACATTGAAAGTTGAGGTATGTGTGTAATTCAAAATATCTTTCTTTATATTAATATTGGTTGGTACACATAGATGTGACCCAAATCTTATGACTTCTTCCTTATAAATTTTGAACTCTAAACATTTCTCCTTTCTAATAACTTCAGCCTTCTTCTGAATTTCCATATCATTTTTTGAGCATCCTCTATTTTCTCCATGAGGGATGGTTGAGAAATCATTTGAGAAAGGATTGATGATGTTCCTTCTATAAGGATTCCCATGTACATCCTTCTAATATATGAGAAGATTATCTCATTCTAAATTCTCATCATTAGTAATGTTATGTGATCCTTTCTACTTAGAGAATCTACCACATTATTTTCCTTTCCAAGATGGTAGTTGATTAAGAAATCATAATTTGTTGATGAACTCTATCCATCATCAGTGGAGAATGTTAAGATATTTACATTTCAATGTATATTTGAGGCTCTTATAATAAATTTAAATCTCACACATCTCCCCATTAAGATAATTCTTCCATATTTGCAAAGCAAGGATCATAGCTACCAACTCTATATCACGTTCGTGGTAGTTGTTCTCATGAATTTTCATCTTCACTGAGGTGTTGGTTATCAATTTAAAATTTTTCATCATTATACAGCCTGTGAACTTAATTTAAGAATCATTGTATACTAAAAAGAGTACCTCACTTCTCTGTAGTGTGAGTACTAGTGTAGTGATATGCCTATATTTCAACTATTTGAAATAGTATTCACATTCACAGGTCCAGAACAACTTTATTCCTTTACGAAACAACATGGTTATTATATTTTAAAATCATGATAAATTCTTCACAAATCCTCGGTAATACCCAGTTTGAAAAAGGAAACCACATATATCCATTACTGATGTTGGTTTGATCCAATCATCGATTGATATTTTGTTAGGAGGGTCAAAAAATATTCCTTTGCTGGTGATAACAAGCCCCAATAATAATAACTCTTCTATACATAACTCACATTTACTATACATCACATATAGCTTCTCCCATCAAAAAGTCTTCAGCATAGTATGAAAATGCTATTTATGCTCCTCCTTTATTTTGAAATATATTAGAATATCATCAATAAAGACAGTCACAAATTTTTTGAGGTAATCTCAGAAGAATATACTCATTAATTCCACGAATATAGTTGGAGTATTAGTGAGTCATAAATGCATCACTATGAACTCATAGTGTCCATACCTTGTTTTAAAGATAGTCTTTGGAATATCTTCCTTCCTTACATTTAATTGGTGATTTCTGTAGCAAAGATCCACCTTAGAGAAATACTTGGCCCCACAAAGCTGATAAAACAAGTAATCTATCAATGGAAGGGGATAATTATTCTTTATCATGATTTTGTTGAGCTCATTATAATAAATTAACAGTGCCTTGATCCATTATTCTTATTGATGAAGAGGACCTGAACACCCCATGGTGACGTAATTAGGTATATAAACCCTTGTCTAGGTTCTCTTATAAGTACTTCTTTAGTTATTACAACTCAAAGGTGGCCATTCTATAGGGAGTCTTAAATATCATTAGAGATCTAGTAATTAGTTCAACCAAGAACTCAACCTCTCAAATAGTAGGATGACCAGCAAATTCTTCAACGAACACATCAATTTAGTTCCTCACAATGGGCATGTATTTGATCATGATTCCATCATTTTTCTCAATCATTGGAGCTAGATATTATTTATAAAAAATAATATACATAATTGAGATAATGATTATGAAGTAGATTTATCCTTTTCTTTACACTTGTAAAGAATTCGAGGATGGCTCAGGATGTGAAGAGTGATCTACCATTACCGATAGTTGATGTTGTCCTTGTATAAAGATAGCCAATTAATTGACAATATAGCATAAAAATCGACCAAATGAATTAAGATCTGATTTTCTGTGAGTTATATCCAACAAAAATTAACCAGGGAGGAGTTATATACTTTATATTTAATAATTTCTCCATTTAATATTCTCATAGATAACCCAACCACAATATTTTAAGGAAGTGTTTCAATTTTTCTACTCAACTAGAAAGATATAAATGAATTCATAGAAACACAATACAAGAGTAAATTCTCTTTTCTTGAATGAATAACCAGAGTATCTATCACTACATAATATTTGAAGTCCACCTCTATAGTAATGATGGAATAATATTTCCCTTTATCCTTTGGATTTGGTCCCTATTGACGCTGATTACCATCTAGGACTCAAGGTTTAGTTCACTAGCATGCATAGTACCATTTCTCCCTATAGTTGAAGTAATGAACCATGGATGGTTCTCTCATTTAATCCACCACATTTTCTATCTGCATTATGTCTCTTCAATATTCATGATCTTGGTGGCATTCCCTCAAATATTTGAAGCATCTCCTTACCCCTTTGAGGAAATTCACATGATGTTTCTTGCCACATTTTTAATTTGTTTGTGGTTGAGTTTCCTTACCACATTTTTCATTAGATAATCTATCTTGAAACTACATATTTCATTTCCTATCTCTATAGCCATAATACCATTCAAAAAACTCCATCTCCACTTTTAGAGCATATCAAACAACTTCTTCATAACTCCCAAAGTCTCGAATATCTAGATCCTTTCGAAGGTGTGTTTTATACCACTAAATAATCTATCTATTTTTATATTATTTTTTGATAACAAAACCCAAGCCATACCTTACAATCCTTGTGAAATTTTCTTCGAATGTCGTGAGATATTCACCTTCCTTTTGATTCATCCCTATAAACGGTCTCTCCATATTTGAATGAAGAGTGGCGGGGAAATACTTATTAAGAAATATTTTCTTAAAGTCATCCCAATTTATCTCTTCAATTTCATCCTTCTTATTGGTGTTCTTAATCAATGAACGCCATTGGTCTAAATCTCTAACTAAATGATAAACAAACTGTGACATCCTAAATCATAGATGTAATTTTATTATTATAATTAATATTATTAATGTTTTTTTAATAAATGTTGTAAAATATTGAACTTAAAATTTAAGAACAAACAAAGAATAATTTTATTAATAAACCATGGATAACATTGCATCTTTAAAACTGGAGGTTGTGACTAATTCAAAAAACTCATTAAAATCCATAGACACACCACCTAAACACTTCCCATAAACACAATAATATCGAATAGATATCTCTCTTCCCTTGGATGTTCCATAATAACAAAATTATTATCAAGAAGAATAATGAAGATTATAAGAACAAGATGAATATATATCCCCATTATGAAGAAATAAATGGACTTCAGTGAAACTTGGGTTTTCTGAATACCCTTAAACATGGTATTTATAAGACATTTTTTGAGGGTTGGGAGAAAAATGTTACCATTTATGTTTTGACAGTCGTTGGGTTTTTTAAAAATTTAAAATATATTTAAAATTATAGTTTTAAATTAATAATATAGTATTTAAAATAATGTTTTAATTGTGAGTTAAACTTTCAATGTTTTTTATTATAACATTATAAATTAATAAAAATATAATTCAATACAAATATTTTGAAATAAGAATAAAAAATTAATTTTCTTAAAAAATGGTTTAGATGATGTAATGAAGGTGATAAAAATATATATTTATGTCACTTTAATATTTTTCATATTAATAAAACATTTTTATAAAAATCTGGTCATGTACACAACACAAACCAAGGTAGCCCGCACACAAGAAAACCCCAGTTTAGTAGAGGTACCACAGGTGCAAGCCCTTACTGAGCACCATACGAAGTTAGGTACATGAATGGAGTCCCTGAATTTAGATCCAAGTATATTGTTGAAAAAATCCCGTGTGGGAGACCATGTGTAAGGATCCCTAGAGTTTGTGTTTGTGTTATCAAATCACAGAAATTGTGTCTAATACTATAAGGAAATGGTTGAACCTCCCACAATTCAATGGGGGATGAGTTTTCACAAGAAGATGAAATCTAAACCATATAATCGAATATGATTCAATCCGAGCCATCGATCTATTCTCCAGATTGCATCCTCCTCCACTTTAAATCTTTACATTTCCCCCCTCCTCATGCTAGTAGGTAAAGCTTATGATATTCCATCTCCTATATCTTCGAAGTCTCCTTCGACCGTAATCCCTATCTTGACACAGAATCTATAAACAATTCATGGATGATATTAGTTTAAATGGAACCGTTGACTATTTGAGGTTCCCTTTACCCCATTCTAATCTTCTACTACAAGGAAAAAATTATATATATATATATATATATATATATACCATTTACACTAATTTGATCCATTGTTTGATCGGGCATGCGTCAATTTTTCAACTCCTTTCAAAATGTTCAAATACAGAAACTTGAATTATGATATATATATATATATATATATATGAATTTGATTCGAATGATTAGCCAAAATGCATCAGAAACCATCATAAATTTTTGTTAAAAGGGTGTACTCAACATCCCACTAAAAATAATTAAATTTAATATAAATCCTTTATCTCACCATAAAGAATTGAACGCTTCCACTAAAACCCGCTCTATTTTCTTTTGTTAGTGTTTAGAAGACCATAGACCATTTGGTTCATCCTCATTTAAGTTAAGGGATCATTTTGAAATTATTTCTAAACCTATAAATTTAAGTTTTGTAAGGGTTTTATTTTTTTAATCTATCAATATATGTTTGACTTAAAATGTTATATATATATATATATATGAATTTATTATATAAGAGTTTTTTAAATTTATCAAATTATGTATTAATATATAGTTATATTATGGATTTATTTTATTATAAATCGTTCAATTTTTTGTTTTTTCAAGGGTTATATTTTGATTTACTAAATTTATAAATATATATATATATATATATTTGTTAATGTATAACTATACTTTAAAATTTTATGATGAAGGCATGTAAAGATTTTCATAAACTTAAACAATTATGTCTTATAAAATGAAATTTATATTTTTGTTTTAAAAACTCTAATTTTAAATAGAACCCTTATAAGGATAATTGAATTATATGAAAAGAATTAATTTTATAAAGAATTAATTCATAAATTTTTTTAAACAATAACAAATCTATATTTTTTTTTCAAATTGAAATATTTCTTTTATAAATAAAATCTTCATAACATAAGTCATCATTTTATGATTTTCATTTTATATGTATCTTTTATTTGAAAATGATTAATATTTTCATTTTATTTTCTAAATCTAAATAAAACTTATTATTTATTATTTAAAATTGTATTTTCACCTCCTTATATGTCACCTATAATTTATATATGGTCATCAAATAAGTTAGCATCGAAATTCCATTCATTTTCATTCAAGTATCCTTTTATTATGCATTTATAATTATGAATTTTAAATAAGAATTTTTTTTATAAGCATTGATTTCCCATAAATATTATTTTAGGAATTCTTAAAAAATAATTATTCCATGTTAAGAAGTATGTAAGATTGTTTTATATTAAAGAAAATAATTTATTTTTGTATAATTTTGAAATGTTTTTGGGTATTGTTGAGAAAGGTAGGACCATTAAAATGTTTTATTCAAATTTGAACTATAATATCAAATGTTAAGTTATAGTAGGGTGAGTGAACCAATGACCTTAATGGGACATTGTACCATATAAGATATGTCTATGTGGACTTGTGGTTTTATTATGGCCAACTGAGTATCATAATTAATCCTTCAAAATTATAATTTTCTAAACGATAAATTCAAGGAATTATTTTTAAATATTATTACCTTTTAAATTTATGGTTTTCAAAAAATTTATGAAAATTATTACAATTTAATGTTTTCAAAACCTGTTTCTAAGTATATATTAATTAAAAGTAAAAATTTTAAAATTATTTACCAATGATATTAAAACCCCTTATTGGGAAAATTAATGGTTACCCTATTTTTTAACTTTTATTTTTCAATGGTTTAATAGAGTTTATTTATGATGTGTATTTCTTTCAGGAGGCAGCACATGCAAAGAATTTTTTATTATTTAATTTTATTTTATATAGTTTTTTTAAATTATAATTTATGTATATAATTCTTTGAATCCTAGACCAGAAAAGTTCCTAGAATATATTAAATATTATGTATTTGTTCAGTTTCTTTTTTAATAAAAACACATAGCATTTATATGTGCTGAGCCTAGGAGAATGGGTTTGGGTATTCACAATTGGTATCAGAGGAACTGTAAAGATAATTTTCAAAAATTAAAACCAATTAAATTTTTTATGCATCCTTTATAAAATTCTATTAGTTTGATATTTCAAGATGGAAGACAAAATAACATAAAAAAATATTTTTCTTCTTCTAAATGAATTACTTGAGAAGATAATTTCAAAATCATTCTCAACTGATATTGAAACCTTTGAGAACCTTCATCTATCTTGTAAAAACCTTTACATGATATCCAATACTTCTGATATACTCTGATTCTTTCGAGGATTAGGTTTTGATTATTTTTTCATCATGCGTGCACAAAATCCATTTTATGCACATCAAGTAAAATAATTTTATGGTATTTTAAAAGGTTTTACCTTATCTTAATAGATTTATTCTTTAATATACTTTCTAGAAGCTGCAAAGGAGGGTGACCTCTATATAACCTACCTATGTCATGTTTTTTTCTTCAGTTTGCATGTGAGACTTAAAAATTTTAAAATTTGAGAAAATTAGATAGTTCAATTGTTTTATAGAATTAAAGTCCATTATAATCTCTATACACTTTACAACCCTCATGTCAAGATCCTATCACTATGTACATGAGTATGACCCTAGTTTCTTGAGTTGTGTTTGGGGAAAAGAAAGTAAATAACTTTAAACGGTATTTGGGATTAGTTTGAATTGATGAATCCCACCATTTAAAGTGAATATTTAGCATTTGAGATTATGGTGGAGGGTATGAATTAAATGATATAATACAATTATTTTTTAAAAATAAATATTAATAAAGGGTTTTGTGTATGAACACCAAGGCTGAAAGAAGAAAATGAGGAATTTATATACAAATGAATTGCAATGGTGTAATTCAATAAAGGGGGTGGGGGGAATAATGTGACATTCCAAATCACAGATGTACTTTTATCATTATTATTAATGTTATTAATGTTATTAAAAAAATAAATCAAATATAGAATTTAAAAATTAAGAAAAAAGGACTAATTTTATTAATAAACCACTGATAACATTACAACTTTACAATTTTTAGATCATGACCAATTCATAAAACCCATTAAAATACCTATCAACACTACTGGAACATCTCCCTTAAACATAATAAGTCTTAACATGTAGCCTTATTCCCTTTGATATGACATAATAAAAAAAGAAACATAAAGAAGAATGATGAATATGTTAAGAATAAGAGTAATATATAGTACCATTGTGAACAAATAAATAGAATTTAATGAAACCTGTGTTTTTTGAATGTCTTTAAACATAGTATTTATTTGACCGTTTGAGACCATTGGGAGAAAAATGTAACCATTGAAGTTTCAGGAACTATTATGTCTTTTAAAAATAAAAAATAGATTTAAAATGATAGTTTTAAATTAATAATATGGTATTAAAAATGGCATTTTAATTATAATTTAAACTTTAAACATTATATATTATAACTTGAGAATTTAATAAAAATCCAATTCTATATAAATATTTTAAAATTACAATGATAAATTAATTTTCTTAAAAAAATTAGATGATTTAATTAATGCGATGAAAATATATATTTCTGTCACTTTAATATTTTTCCTATTAATAAAATATTTTCTACAAAAAAATTGGTTAGGTATACACGAAAAACCAAGGTAGCCCATTCACAAGCTAATCCCTGGTTCAGTGGAGGTACCACCGGTGCAAGACTATCTTAAGAAACCTACGAGGTTAAGCCTGTGTATAGGCCCACTGATGTTCAATCCATGTATAGAATGTGCCAAATCCTAGGAACGAACCCATGTGTAACGATCCCTTAAGTGTGTGTCCTTGTTATTGAATGGGATAAGAATCTTCTTATATTATAATGAAGCAGTCTAACCTCCCACAATTCAATTTTGGATGAGTGTTTTCACTGGGTGATGCAATCCCAACAATCTAATCAGACATGATTCAATCTGAGCCATAGATCCCTTTTTCTAATCTCATCCTCCCCCATTGTAAATCTTCTATGTTCCCCCCTCACTCTATTAGGTCATGCCAATGACGTTCTGTCACCTCCATCATTGATGTCTCCTTTGACCATCAACCCCATCACGACACCAAATCAAAAAAATGACATGGATGGTATTAGTTTAAATTGAACCCTTGATTATTTGAGGTTTTATTTACCCTCATTATCACCATCCAATATAAGGAACAATATATATATATATATATGTTTCAATTTCTTTAGGATTTATACTAATTATCATCGTTGTTTGATCTAACCTTTGGCAAATTTTTAACCCCTTTAGAAATTTTCAAATATAGCAACTTGGATTGGAATATATATATATATATATATATATATATATATATATATATATGACATTGATTCGAAAGATTTTCCAAATGGTTTCAAAACCCTTGAACATTATTGTCAAAATGGTGTACACAAAATCAACCAAAAAATATTTGAATTTTATATAAACCCTTTATTTCACCCTAAATATTGGAACTCTTCCACTCAAAACATGTTTATTTAATTTTTATTTGAGTTTATAATCCCATAGACCCTTTGATTCATCCTTATTTAAGGTAGGGGATCATTTTTAATTTATTTCTAAAACTATAAATTTATGTTTATTAAAGGGTTTTATTTTTTTAATCTATCAATTTACATTTGATTTACGAAGATATAGAGAAGTTTATATATAAATATATATTGGTTTTTAAGAATTTATGACGCATGTGGTTATTTTAATTAAATCTATCGAATTATGTTTTAATCTAAGGGTATATAAAGGATTTATTTTATTATAAATCTTTCAACTTTTTTGGTTTTTGTAACGATTATATTATGATTTAAAATATATATATATATATGTATATATATTTGTTTATTTATAATTAAACATTAAAATTTTATAATAAATTCATGTAAGTATTTTTATAAATTTCAACTAGTCATTCATAGGAAACTAAATTTTTATATTGTTTTAAAAAACATATATTTTAAATAAAACCATTCTAAGGATAATTGAATTACATGAAAAGAATGAATGTTTTAAAGAATTAGTTCATCGGTTATTTTTAAATAATAACAAAACTTTTTTTTGTCATTTTTAAATTTAAATTGTTTCTTTTATGAATAAAATTTTCATGAGGGACTATATAATTTTATGGTTGTCATTTAATGTGAACCTTTTCTTTACAAATGATTAATACAATAATTTTATGTGATAATTCTAAATAAAACATATTATTTTTTGTGGAAAAATTCTTATGAAACTCCTTGTATATCACTTAAAATTTAGATATGGTTATCGTCTATTTTATCATCAACATTCAATGAATTTTTTTTCATGTGTCCATTTATTTTGCATTTCTATTTATGACTTTTAAATAATAACAGTTTTTTATTAGCATGTATTTCTCCTAAATATCATTTTATACATTCTCAAAAATTTATTATGACATTTTAAGAAGTATGTAATATTATTTCCTTTTAATGAAAAAAATTTATGTATGTATTAATTTGAAATGTTTTTTGGTTTTAATTGAGAAATACATGACCATTAAAATGTTTTTTAAAATTGGCACTAGGGTATCAAATATTAAGTTATGGTATGGGGAGTGAACCCATGACCATAAGGAGAAATTTTCTCATATGATATATGGTTAAGTGGTCTTATGGTTTTCATACAACCTATTGAGTATCATGATTAATCCTTTAAAATTATTATTTTCAAATAAAGAAATCCTAGGAATTATTTTGAAATATTATTACTTTGAAAATTTATTATGTTAAAAAATTATATGAAAATTATTACATTTATATGTCTTAAAAATAAATTTATAAGTAATTTTTTATTCAAAATAAATTTTTAAAGTTTTTACCAATGATCTTAAAACCCTTTACTGCGAAAATTAATGTTCAATTAATGTTTTATATTTTATTTTTTCACAAGTTTAGTATAATTTCTAATTGTTTTATATTTATTTGAGGAGGCATCGCATGGAAATATTTTTTTTTATTTAATTTTATTTCATACCATTTTTTTATATCTTAATGTATGTATCTAATTTTACAAAACCTAGAATAGAAAATTCCCTAGAATGTATTATATTCTCTATATTTTTTAATTTATTTTATAAAAAATACACACCATTTATATGGGCACAACCCAGAAGTGTGAGTTTATGTTATTAAATATCCAGAGACACCTTATCCACCTTTGAAAATAGAATCCTTGAAAAGATATTCTCAATTGATTTGAACCATTATTCCACGACTAGTGTATCATAAAATCCACTAATCTTCGGTGGTCGTTTCTATATAAAATATTCGACAACCAGTTTCTCCCGCTTATGTGAAGGATGGAATTTCACATTATTCAGGTTATTGTTTATAACTTAAAATATTTTGGTAAGCATCAAAATGAAATTTTGAACACCACCTCTAAATAAATTGGGGATTTAATTTTGGAATTTTCTGTATTATCCCTCACATGGTTTTATGGTATGGTATCTCATAATTACCTCAATTTCATAATATATAAACGTTTGAACAAAACATAAGTCTAAAATTCATGAAAACAAAATTTATTCCTCTATAATATTAACTCTAAAAGAATATATTTGTGGGATCCCTATGTTAGGAATTTTTCTAAAACAAACTTCTTAGGTGTTTACATATACTTAGTCTCATAATAAAGGGTTGTCACTAACGTTCTTTAATCCTAGTCCCCAAATTAACTGAAACATTCTTGAATACCAACTATAAAGACCCTTATTTTTGTTAATTAACTATTACATAATTTTAAAATAAACAAACAACAACATTACAAAAATAAGATACAAAGATTTAGTGTAACAGCCCGAGATTTTATGAAAAATATTCTTTTTATTTCACTATTGTCTTGTGTCGTACGCTACACCTAAAGGAGCTTTCACAACACGCATCCTTGACTTGCCTTGCATTACACGCAATCACGACCTTCCTCGATAGCGTGTGTAATACGCAATACCGAGTTTCACTAAACAACGATATGCTCTTAAAATATTATTAAAACTAGCCGTTATGAATAGTAATAACCACTTTTTAAAACTCTGTAAATCTTATTTTTCAAAATGAACTTCATTTTTGGATTCGGAGTATCGAATTTAGCCTAAGGTGAAATTTTGGTACTTTTCGGATAACTTTCATATTCTGATGAATAGTGAAAATTACTAAATTATAATTAAAAACAACTTTTTTAATCGAAATAATTAATAGTGATAAATTATTAATTTGAGTGGTTTTAAAGTATATTTAGAATATATTTTTACAATTTAATACAATGTTGGTCATTTGATGTAATTTCACATTTAAACCAGACATAATCAAGTGTCAATCTTTTGATAGATATTGTTTCTTAAAAACACGCTATTTGTTTTAACAGCGTGATTTAATTATAAAATTAATTAATGCAACTTTTATGTTATGAATTTGGTAAAATAGACTTCATTTTTTGAATTCGTAATATGAAATATAGCTTGGGATGAAATTTTGGCATTGTTCTGAAAAACATCAATTTTTGATGAATAGTGAAACCACTAAGTGGTAGGTTAAAAACTGAATTTTGCATAAAACTTAATTTTACCGCTTCTGTGAATGGAATTTCGAAAATCCGAGAGACACGGTTAATATCAAGGACTAAAATGTGGTTCAATGAGATGAAAATAATTTTTGGTGAATAGTAACTTTTTACTTTTTTTTACCGCGGTTAATAGTAAATAGGGTAACTAAGGGTAAATATGATATTACTATTACCCTAACACATGTCCTAATTCTATTGGACAAGTGTAATTCGACCAAAAACAAACTTAGGAATAAAATATGACCATTTAGGCCCACTTGGATTAGATTAGGACATTTATTATTATTCAATTCAAAGAAGAGTTAAAAGAGTTAAAATCATAGTTTATTTACTAAAACATTTTTAATATAGGGTTATACATAAGATAAATTCGATTGTAAATATTCATTAGAAAGCTAAAAAGATTGCCTACATAATGGTATTTTATTTATAATTTTTAGACATTAAATAATTTAATTTATTTATGACACAATGATGATGCAGTAATTATCTTATTAATGAAATATTGACATAATTGATGTTATAAATACCACAATAAATGTAATTTAAGACTTTTTATGAATTCCACTAATTTTCTAGGTTACTATGATATATTAGTGTTGATTTAATCAACGTTTTTCGAACATATAATTCTTTTATGACTTTCACAAAAATCATATATCAAATAGTGTCAAAATTGACACAAAATAGTTTTTAAATCAAATATTATATTATTAATTGTTATTGTATTCCTAAAAATCTAAGGTTCGGCCAAATGACTTAGATAAGGATATATATATTAATAATAAACAATTTGGGGTTCGTTTGGCATGTTATAGTAAGTGTATTAACCATATAGTGAAAGAAAACAAAAAGACATGGTAAAAGTTAAATTATTTAACTTAGAGTTAAATCTAATTGATAAGGTTAAAATAATATCCTAAACTTGTCTAAATTCTATTGGTTGATAGGATTTAGACCCATCCCCACTTTAGCTTCGAAATAAGACCCTTTGGAACCATTATAAACCGATTTTTACTTTAATATAAAATAATATTTTGAGATATTCCTAAGGTGCCCCTCTCCTCCCTTATAAAAGGACACCTCCTCCCCCTCCTCCTCACACCAATTTGAGCACTCAAGCTCGGCCAAACCATGCCAAAATATCTTCTCCACTTCCCTAGCAAAATCCTAGAGGTTCTGGTCTTCCTCAAAGACCAATTCTAGTGCCCTAAGAGGAGGTCTCAAAGAGGCACTTCAAAGAAGAGGTAATTACCGTTACCAATTCTTTCATCTTTATTTCTTCTTCCACTTCTTCTTCTTAGGTTGTTTCATTATAAAGTAATAAAATCAGTATCACTCATATACTGATATGTTATTATAAGTATGAAACAACCCTATTTCACCATCTATCCATCCTACGGAAAAAGAAATCACCGCGCGTGCGTACGTACGGAATACCGTCTCCACGCCGTGGTGTAATCTATTTTCCACCATCACCTTACAAGGATGGGTATAATGGTGTAATGAGTAACTATATATGATTATTATGAAGTAATATTGATACTGAAATAATATATATATACTCCAATACAATTCCACGATCATAGGAACGATATCATCACTCGTGCGTACGTACGGAATACCGTCTCCACGATGTGATGCGACTCGTTCTACATGATCTTCATTTCATAATGATTATATAAATGAATTGAATGAATGAATATGGTATATACTACACTAATAACATTCTGGAAATGAATTATCTATAACCTAAAGATAAGAATAAGAATTTATTCGACAAAACACGCATAAGAACAAAAAGTTATAAAGACCCGAGTAACAAGTAACAATGAAATATTATTAACAAGAAGCTAAGAATATGACCATATATGATATGATATCAATATGTATGATTCTGGAATAAGTCAATAACATTATTTAAACCATTATACAGGAGCTTCGGAAACGTATAAAGAAAATCGGACCTAAGGTAAGGGAAATATCACAATCTCATTTTTATCCGAGATTGTTTATTCGTAAGTATTTACTGGGGTGTATTTTATCATCCACATCCATGTTTACTCAATATGTAATATTATTTCCATCCACCTAAAATTGTTTAAATCCATTTTTACCCTTCAGTGAGTTTTTAGTAATACGTATGAAAGGAATCTTTTGTCGTTTTTCGTACGAGGTACTTTTTGACTTTTCCGACAAAAGTACGAAGAATGTTTTTTTAACTTATACGGCATGAATGGATTTTTAAAACATTATTTCCAAGAAGCTTCCTTTACAAGTTTTCAAGTTTATTTTTAATCAACTTCTTTTAGTTTATAATTGTATGACATGTTAAGAAAAGAAAAGTGTTTTTGAAGTAGAAAGGATATTTTCCTCAAGAATGAAGTTCAAGTATTTTATCAAAATTATTTTCCATCTAAGATAATAAAAGGGTTCTGTTTTTATCCCTATTATTACATGGATTTGATTATGTTGTGATGGAAATATTTTTATGAATTCCTTTATCTTATATGAATTGTTTTATGATGTCATGTTGTTTAAGAATCCCATTTTTATTACATGGGTTATGAAATGATGTATGATTTATGATTATGTGGCACACATAAGAAAGGATTCATTATAAGATGGGTGGGACCTATATCTCCCTCCAATGCATTGGGTAAAGATTTTATATCTCATGAGATAGACATGGCTGAAATGGTAGGTTATACCGGTTCAGTGAAACAGGACTGAAACGAGGGTTACTCGATTCAGAAAGGGACTTTGTCCACTAAGATAGTCTTGGCAATGAGTCTTGACTAACAAGAAATGATTTTCTATGATTATGTGTGTATGCCACAAAGTTTCATGTTTTAAGTTATGATTATTGGGATTACATTTCACTTCTATGATTTATCCCATGTTATGATATTATGAGCTTTTTTGCAGGTTAAGATTTCCAAAAGCTATGTTCTTATATATATATGATGTGATTGATATTTCTTTTGTTTACCCTTACTGAGCATTTGAGCTCACCCTTTTATGTTTTCTTTTCCCCAGGATATAAAGAAAGGTTTTAGGTAAAAAAAGGGATGACCTTTATGGTAGATATTGAAGAACTTTCACCACGATTAGAAGATTACGTTCCGAGTTTCCAAAGACACTAAACTATTACGATCCTTTAGTGTGTGTTTTTGTTATGTACTAAGTATTCCACAAAAGTAATGTAATGTCAATGTACGTCAAGATACGGGTCTCTACAGTTGGTATCAGAGGAAAGGTTTAGTCAACCTTTGGAAACTAGGATGTGAGAACTTTAGTGAGATCCCTAGAGATATTTCTAAGGTATGTCTAGGGATGTCCCTAGGGATAAGTATACGTATAGGTTATAGTAATAGAATTACGCTAATGATCATAGAATTAAACCTAAGATGTTGGATATTGAAGGTACTCCCCCTTTATTATGTTGTTTTCCCTAGCATGATTTTTGCCTCTCACACTATTCTTTTTGGGTTTTAGACAATGGCTGGAACCCGAAGGAACCGTGTTGATCAATGCAATGGACAATGCAATGATTGCCCTCCTGAACAAACAAATGTTATGGGAGATGGAGTGCAAAATCTTATTACTATACTTACACAAGCTATGAATCATTCTGGACTTCCAAATGAGCAGAGAAGGGAACAATATTCTATTGAGTCCTTCATGAGGCAACGTCCACCTTCTTTCAATGGGTCTTCTGATCCACTTGTGGCTGAACAATGGATCAGTACTACTGAAAAGATATTTTCAGTTCTTCAATGTTCTGAACATGATAAAGTCATCTTAGCAGTATATCGTTTGGAAGGTGAAGCTGATCAATGGTGGAATCTTATCAAGAATACGAGGCCAAGAGATGAAATTGAGTCCATGGAATGGGACGAGTTCAAGAACTTGTTTTTCAGTAAGTACTTCCCTCGTATTCTTAGAAAAAAGATGGAAAAGGAGTTTATTGAGCTGAAGCAGAAGGATGATGAATCTGTTGGTATATACGAAGCGAATTTTACAAGACTTGCAAGGTATGCATCTGGCATTATCATCCAACCTGAAAGTAAAGTTGATCGATTTTTCAGTAGCTTAAAACCAAGTCTTCGAAGGGCATTAGCTATAAGAGACTTCAGTAGCTATGAAGAAATTGTGCGTTGTGCTATCAAGGTAGAAATGGAAGTTGGTGTTACATATCCATCTCATGGTTTTGACAAGAAACGAAAGATGGAGTTCAAGGAGAAATCTCAGAATAATGGTGAAAAGAAGATGAATATTTCCTTATGCACAAAGTGTGGAAAGAAGCATGGTGGAGATTGTCTTAAAGGGACTAGAAAATGTTTTAAGTGTGGAAAAGAAGGTCATCGAGCAGCTGAGTGTCGAAGTAATGGAAAAAGGGTTTCTAATGATGTGAATAAAGCAAACACTGCAGAGAACGCACCGCCAACACTTCAATGCTTCAAGTGCAAGGAAATGGGGCATTATGCTAATAATTTCCCTAATCCAAGGGTTAGTGATGATCAACATGAGCAACCACTGAAGGCAAAGGACAAAGGGAAATCACATGCGATCACTATTGGCAATGTTGAATATGACAACGATGTGGTGGAATGATTAAGTGTTTATGTAATGGGATTCCAAAATAATGTTGTATCATTGAGTATTTCAATATTTATTGATGTGGTATTCAAAGTGATTGAGATATTTTTTGGAAATAAGATGATATGCGCATAATGAAGACGAGAAAATGAAATGTTTAATAGTATTCATGAGCTCATGATTGATATAAGGAATAAGTGATATCATGGTTTGAGTATATAGAATTTTGAGGATTTTGGTATGTGGAAAGTGTTAACTTTTAACTGCACTCATGTTTTCACTAAGGTATTCAAGAGAATACACGATTAAGGACTTTGAATGTTTGGAATGTGACCAACAAGACATATCTTATGATATGTGGGGATCAACGACAGTATTAAATCTCTGGTAATCGTTGTCACTATATTATGAGAGTGGACTGCAGTATTATGTATAAGCCTAAAGATTAGACTGGATTATGTTGGACATAAGTTAGTATTGTTTAAGGATAGAAGATTTTCGATATTATTGATGGGATGTTATAGTAACGTAGTTTTAGAAAAAGGACAACCTGCAGGACGTGCGACAACCCATCGCGTCAGACAAGGCTATGGGAATCGAACCCACAACCGAAGTGTGACTGGCCTTTATCGCCTACCACTGACCTACAGGAAGTCCCTGTTTAGCAGAAACTAGTTTTATTATATTAAGCAGTATGATATATGAAGTATAAGTCCATTTTAGGAACCATATATGATTAATCCCACTATAGGTCGACTTATGTATATAAATTTTGCTAACCTTTTGAGACAGATGGAATGACCTGTCATTCTATCACATGATCTGCTAACACATCACGAATAACAAATTCAACTTTATTTATTTAAGAGATGAAGTGGAAATTGTTAAAGGCACGAACAACAGTGAGATTATACCAAAATAAAGTAAGTATTTATTCTAATTCAAATTCTTTAACTTTAGGGAAATGATCTTGAAAACCAAAAATGTTGTCCTAGTTCTCTTATACCTGATGAATCAGATGGTACCCCAGATCGTCACAAATTTATGGATTTGTGATTACTGGCTTTTCCATAGCCATGTTCTCTACCACTCTCCATCAGAACATGATGGTTAGATTTCTCTTCCATATCCATATTTTCACTTATGTGGAAACCCAGTGATTAGTTTATTTGGGTAATCGTTACATTTCATACTTTAGTTTTTTAAAGCCAAGTTTTGGTATTCCTTTTTACGATGTGGGTTTCTATTAAAGAAACTTTCGAATAGTAAACCATTTATAACCCCGACGAATTTTGAGGGCGAAATTCATTTTAAGGGGGGTAGAATGTAACAGCCCGAGATTTTATGAAAAATATTCTTTTTATTTCACTATTGTCTTGTGTCGTACGCTACACCTAAAGGAGATTTCACAACATGCATCCTTGACTTGCCTTGCATTACACGCAATCACGACCTTCCTCGATAGCGTGTGTAATACGCAATACCGAGTTTCACTAAACAACGATATGCTCTTAAAATATTATTAAAACTAGCCGTTATGAATAGTAATAACCACTTTTTAAAACTCTGTAAATCTTATTTTTCAAAATGAACTTCATTTTTGGATTCGGAGTATCGAATTTAGCCTAAGGTGAAATTTTGGTACTTTTCGGATAACTTTCATATTCTGATGAATAGTGAAAATTACTAAATTATAATTAAAAACAACTTTTTTAATCGAAACAATTAATAGTGATAAATTATTAATTTGATTGGTTTTAAAGTATATTTAGAATATATTTTTACAATTTAATACAATGTTGGTCATTTGATGTAATTTCACATTTAAACCAGACATAATCAAGTGTCAATCTTTTGATAGATATTGTTTCTTAAAAACACGCTATTTGTTTTAACAGCGTGATTTAATTATAAAATTAATTAATGCAACTTTTATGTTATGAATTTGGTAAAATAGACTTCATTTTTGAATTCGGAATATGAAATATAGCTTGGGATGAAATTTTGGAATTGTTCTGAAAAACATCAATTTTTTGATGAATAGTGAAACCACTAAGTGGTAGGTTAAAAACTGAATTTTGCATAAAACTTAATTTTACCGCTTCTGTGAATGGAATTTCGAAAATCCGAGAGACACGGTTAATATCAAGGACTAAAATGTGGTTCAATGAGATGAAAATAATTTTTGGTGAATAGTAACTTTTTACTTTTTTTACCGCGGTTAATAGTAAATAGGGTAACTAAGGGTAAATATGATATTACTATTACCCTAACACATGTCCTAATTCTATTGGACAAGTGTAATTCGACCACAAACAAACTTAGGAATAAAATATGACCATTTAGGCCCACTTGGATTAGATTAGGACATTTATTATTATTTAATTCAAAGAAGAGTTAAAAGAGTTAAAATCATAGTTTATTTACTAAAACATTTTTAATATAGGGTTATACATAAGATAAATTAGATTGTAAATATTCATTAGAAAGATAAAAAGATGTACTACATAATGGTATTTTATTTATAATTTTTAGACATTAAATAATTTAATTTATTTATGACACAATGATGATGCAGTAATTATCTTATTAATGAAATATTGACATAATTGATGTTATAAATACCAAAATAAATGTAATTTAAGACTTTTTATGAATTACACTAATTTTCTAGGTTACTATGATATATTAGTGTTGATTTAATCAACTTTTTTAGAACATATAATTCTTTTATGACTTTCACAAAAATCATATATCAAATAGTGTCAAAATTGACACAAAATAGTTTTTAAATCAAATATTATATTATTAATTGTTATTGTATTCCTAAAAATCTAAGGTTCGGCCAAATGACTTAGATAAGGATATATATATTAATAATAAACAATTTGGGGTTCGTTTGGCATGTTATAGTAAGTGTATTAACCATATAGTGAAAGAAAACAAAAAGACATGGTAAAAGTTAAATTATTTAACTTAGAGTTAAATCTAATTGATAAGGTTAAAATAATATCCTAAACTTGTCTAAATTCTATTGGTTGATAGGATTTAGACCCATACCCACTTTAGATTCGAAATAAGACCCTTTGGAACCATTATAAACCGATTTTGACTTTAATATAAAATAATATTTTGAGATATTCCTAAGGTGCCCCTCTCCTCCCTTATAAAAGGACACCTCCTCCCCCTCCTCCTCACACCAATTTGAGCACTCAAGCTCGGCCAAACCCTGCCAAAATATCTTCTCCACTTCCCTAGCAAAATCCTAGAGGTTCTGGTCTTCCTCAAAGACCAATTCTAGTGCCCTAAGAGGAGGTCTCAAAGAGGCACTTCAAAGAAGAGGTAATTACCGTTACCAATTCTTTCATCTTTATTTCTTCTTCCACTTCTTCTTCTTAGGTTGTTTCATTATAAAGTAATAAAATCAGTATCACTCATATACTGATATGTTATTATAAGTATGAAACAACCCTATTTCACCATCTATCCATCCTACGGAAAAAGAAATCACCGCGCGTGCGTACGTACGGAATACCGTCTCCACGCCGTGGTGTAATCTATTTTCCACCATCACCTTACAAGGATGGGTATAATGGTGTAATGAGTAACTATATATGATTATTATGAAGTAATATTGATACTGAAATAATATATATATACTCCAATACAATTCCACGATCATAGGAACGATATCATCACTCGTGCGTACGTACGGAATACCGTCTCCACGATGTGATGCGACTCGTTCTACATGATCTTCATTTCATAATGATTATATAAATGAATTGAATGAATGAATATGGTATATACTACACTAATAACATTCTGGAAATGAATTATCTATAACCTAAAGATAAGAATAAGAATTTATTCGACAAAACACGCATAAGAACAAAAAGTTATAAAGACCCGAGTAACAAGTAACAATGAAATATTATTAACAAGAAGCTAAGAATATGACCATATATGATATGATATCAATATGTATGATTCTGGAATAAGTCAATAACATTATTTAAACCATTATACAGGAGCTTCGGAAACGTATAAAGAAAATCGGACCTAAGGTAAGGGAAATATCACAATCTCATTTTTATCCGAGATTGTTTATTCGTAAGTATTTACTGGGGTGTATTTTATCATCCACATCCATGTTTACTCAATATGTAATATTATTTCCATCCACCTAAAATTGTTTAAATCCATTTTTACCCTTCAGTGAGTTTTTAGTAATACGTATGAAAGGAATCTTTTGTCGTTTTTCGTACGAGGTACTTTTTGACTTTTCCGACAAAAGTACGAAGAATGTTTTTTTAACTTATACGGCATGAATGGATTTTTAAAACATTATTTCCAAGAAGCTTCCTTTACAAGTTTTCAAGTTTATTTTTAATCAACTTCTTTTAGTTTATAATTGTATGACATGTTAAGAAAAGAAAAGTGTTTTTGAAGTAGAAAGGATATTTTCCTCAAGAATGAAGTTCAAGTATTTTATCAAAATTATTTTCCATCTAAGATAATAAAAGGGTTCTGTTTTTATCCCTATTATTACATGGATTTGATTATGTTGTGATGGAAATATTTTTATGAATTCCTTTATCTTATATGAATTGTTTTATGATGTCATGTTGTTTAAGAATCCCATTTTTATTACATGGGTTATGAAATGATGTATGATTTATGATTATGTGGCACACATAAGAAAGGATTCATTATAAGATGGGTGGGACCTATATCTCCCTCCAATGCATTGGGTAAAGATTTTATATCTCATGAGATAGACATGGCTGAAATGGTAGGTTATACCGGTTCAGTGAAACAGGACTGAAACGAGGGTTACTCGATTCAGAAAGGGACTTTGTCCACTAAGATAGTCTTGGCAATGAGTCTTGACTAACAAGAAATGATTTTCTATGATTATGTGTGTATGCCACAAAGTTTCATGTTTTAAGTTATGATTATTGGGATTACATTTCACTTCTATGATTTATCCCATGTTATGATATTATGAGCTTTTTTGCAGGTTAAGATTTCCAAAAGCTATGTTCTTATATATATATGATGTGATTGATATTTCTTTTGTTTACCCTTACTGAGCATTTGAGCTCACCCTTTTATGTTTTCTTTTCCCCAGGATATAAAGAAAGGTTTTAGGTAAAAAAAGGGATGACCTTTATGGTAGATATTGAAGAACTTTCACCACGATTAGAAGATTACGTTCCGAGTTTCCAAAGACACTAAACTATTACGATCCTTTAGTGTGTGTTTTTGTTATGTACTAAGTATTCCACAAAAGTAATGTAATGTCAATGTACGTCAAGATACGGGTCTCTACAGTTGGTATCAGAGGAAAGGTTTAGTCAACCTTTGGAAACTAGGATGTGAGAACTTTAGTGAGATCCCTAGAGATATTTCTAAGGTATGTCTAGGGATGTCCCTAGGGATAAGTATACGTATAGGTTATAGTAATAGAATTACGCTAATGATCATAGAATTAAACCTAAGATGTTGGATATTGAAGGTACTCCCCCTTTATTATGTTGTTTTCCCTAGCATGATTTTTGCCTCTCACACTATTCTTTTTGGGTTTTAGACAATGGCTGGAACCCGAAGGAACCGTGTTGATCAATGCAATGGACAATGCAATGATTGCCCTCCTGAACAAACAAATGTTATGGGAGATGGAGTGCAAAATCTTATTACTATACTTACACAAGCTATGAATCATTCTGGACTTCCAAATGAGCAGAGAAGGGAACAATATTCTATTGAGTCCTTCATGAGGCAACGTCCACCTTCTTTCAATGGGTCTTCTGATCCACTTGTGGCTGAACAATGGATCAGTACTACTGAAAAGATATTTTCAGTTCTTCAATGTTCTGAACATGATAAAGTCATCTTAGCAGTATATCGTTTGGAAGGTGAAGCTGATCAATGGTGGAATCTTATCAAGAATACGAGGCCAAGAGATGAAATTGAGTCCATGGAATGGGACGAGTTCAAGAACTTGTTTTTCAGTAAGTACTTCCCTCGTATTCTTAGAAAAAAGATGGAAAAGGAGTTTATTGAGCTGAAGCAGAAGGATGATGAATCTGTTGGTATATACGAAGCGAATTTTACAAGACTTGCAAGGTATGCATCTGGCATTATCATCCAACCTGAAAGTAAAGTTGATCGATTTTTCAGTAGCTTAAAACCAAGTCTTCGAAGGGCATTAGCTATAAGAGACTTCAGTAGCTATGAAGAAATTGTGCGTTGTGCTATCAAGGTAGAAATGGAAGTTGGTGTTACATATCCATCTCATGGTTTTGACAAGAAACGAAAGATGGAGTTCAAGGAGAAATCTCAGAATAATGGTGAAAAGAAGATGAATATTTCCTTATGCACAAAGTGTGGAAAGAAGCATGGTGGAGATTGTCTTAAAGGGACTAGAAAATGTTTTAAGTGTGGAAAAGAAGGTCATCGAGCAGCTGAGTGTCGAAGTAATGGAAAAAGGGTTTCTAATGATGTGAATAAAGCAAACACTGCAGAGAACGCACCGCCAACACTTCAATGCTTCAAGTGCAAGGAAATGGGGCATTATGCTAATAATTTCCCTAATCCAAGGGTTAGTGATGATCAACATGAGCAACCACTGAAGGCAAAGGACAAAGGGAAATCACATGCGATCACTATTGGCAATGTTGAATATGACAACGATGTGGTGGAATGATTAAGTGTTTATGTAATGGGATTCCAAAATAATGTTGTATCATTGAGTATTGCAATATTTATTGATGTGGTATTCAAAGTGATTGAGATATTTTGTGGAAATAAGATGATATGCGCATAATGAAGACGAGAAAATGAAATGTTTAATAGTATTCATGAGCTCATGATTGATATAAGGAATAAGTGATATCATGGTTTGAGTATATAGAATTTTGAGGATTTTGGTATGTGGAAAGTGTTAACTTTTAACTGCACTCATGTTTTCACTAAGGTATTCAAGAGAATACACGATTAAGGACTTTGAATGTTTGGAATGTGACCAACAAGACATATCTTATGATATGTGGGGATCAACGACAGTATTAAATCTCTGGTAATCGTTGTCACTATATTATGAGAGTGGACTGCAGTATTATGTATAAGCCTAAAGATTAGACTGGATTATGTTGGACATAAGTTAGTATTGTTTAAGGATAGAAGATTTTCGATATTATTGATGGGATGTTATAGTAACGTAGTTTTAGAAAAAGGACAACCTGCAGGACGTGCGACAACCCATCGCGTCAGACAAGGCTATGGGAATCGAACCCACAACCGAAGTGTGACTGGCCTTTATCGCCTACCACTGACCTACAGGAAGTCCCTGTTTAGCAGAAACTAGTTTTATTATATTAAGCAGTATGATATATGAAGTATAAGTCCATTTTAGGAACCATATATGATTAATCCCACTATAGGTCGACTTATGTATATAAATTTTGCTAACCTTTTGAGACAGATGGAATGACCTGTCATTCTATCACATGATCTGCTAACACATCACGAATAACAAATTCAACTTTATTTATTTAAGAGATGAAGTGGAAATTGTTAAAGGCACGAACAACAGTGAGATTATACCAAAATAAAGTAAGTATTTATTCTAATTCAAATTCTTTAACTTTAGGGAAATGATCTTGAAAACCAAAAATGTTGTCCTAGTTCTCTTATACCTGATGAATCAGATGGTACCCCAGATCGTCACAAATTTATGGATTTGTGATTACTGGCTTTTCCATAGCCATGTTCTCTACCACTCTCCATCAGAACATGATGGTTAGATTTCTCTTCCATATCCATATTTTCACTTATGTGGAAACCCAGTGATTAGTTTATTTGGGTAATCGTTACATTTCATACTTTAGTTTTTTAAAGCCAAGTTTTGGTATTCCTTTTTACGATGTGGGTTTCTATTAAAGAAACTTTCGAATAGTAAACCATTTATAACCCCGACGAATTTTGAGGGCGAAATTCATTTTAAGGGGGGTAGAATGTAACAGCCCGAGATTTTATGAAAAATATTCTTTTTATTTCACTATTGTCTTGTGTCGTACGCTACACCTAAAGGAGATTTCACAACATGCATCCTTGACTTGCCTTGCATTACACGCAATCACGACCTTCCTCGATAGCGTGTGTAATACGCAATACCGAGTTTCACTAAACAACGATATGCTCTTAAAATATTATTAAAACTAGCCGTTATGAATAGTAATAACCACTTTTTAAAACTCTGTAAATCTTATTTTTCAAAATGAACTTCATTTTTGGATTCGGAGTATCGAATTTAGCCTAAGGTGAAATTTTGGTACTTTTCGGATAACTTTCATATTCTGATGAATAGTGAAAATTACTAAATTATAATTAAAAACAACTTTTTTAATCGAAACAATTAATAGTGATAAATTATTAATTTGATTGGTTTTAAAGTATATTTAGAATATATTTTTACAATTTAATACAATGTTGGTCATTTGATGTAATTTCACATTTAAACCAGACATAATCAAGTGTCAATCTTTTGATAGATATTGTTTCTTAAAAACACGCTATTTGTTTTAACAGCGTGATTTAATTATAAAATTAATTAATGCAACTTTTATGTTATGAATTTGGTAAAATAGACTTCATTTTTGAATTCGGAATATGAAATATAGCTTGGGATGAAATTTTGGCATTGTTCTGAAAAACATCAATTTTTTGATGAATAGTGAAACCACTAAGTGGTAGGTTAAAAACTGAATTTTGCATAAAACTTAATTTTACCGCTTCTGTGAATGGAATTTCGAAAATCCGAGAGACACGGTTAATATCAAGGACTAAAATGTGGTTCAATGAGATGAAAATAATTTTTGGTGAATAGTAACTTTTTACTTTTTTTTACCGCGGTTAATAGTAAATAGGGTAACTAAGGGTAAATATGATATTACTATTACCCTAACACATGTCCTAATTCTATTGGACAAGTGTAATTCGACCACAAACAAACTTAGGAATAAAATATGACCATTTAGGCCCACTTGGATTAGATTAGGACATTTATTATTATTTAATTCAAAGAAGAGTTAAAAGAGTTAAAATCATAGTTTATTTACTAAAACATTTTTAATATAGGGTTATACATAAGATAAATTAGATTGTAAATATTCATTAGAAAGATAAAAAGATGTACTACATAATGGTATTTTATTTATAATTTTTAGACATTAAATAATTTAATTTATTTATGACACAATGATGATGCAGTAATTATCTTATTAATGAAATATTGACATAATTGATGTTATAAATACCAAAATAAATGTAATTTAAGACTTTTTATGAATTACACTAATTTTCTAGGTTACTATGATATATTAGTGTTGATTTAATCAACTTTTTTAGAACATATAATTCTTTTATGACTTTCACAAAAATCATATATCAAATAGTGTCAAAATTGACACAAAATAGTTTTTAAATCAAATATTATATTATTAATTGTTATTGTATTCCTAAAAATATAAGGTTCGGCCAAATGACTTAGATAAGGATATATATATTAATAATAAACAATTTGGGGTTCGTTTGGCATGTTATAGTAAGTGTATTAACCATATAGTGAAAGAAAACAAAAAGACATGGTAAAAGTTAAATTATTTAACTTAGAGTTAAATCTAATTGATAAGGTTAAAATAATATCCTAAACTTGTCTAAATTCTATTGGTTGATAGGATTTAGACCCATACCCACTTTAGATTCGAAATAAGACCCTTTGGAACCATTATAAACCGATTTTGACTTTAATATAAAATAATATTTTGAGATATTCCTAAGGTGCCCCTCTCCTCCCTTATAAAAGGACACCTCCTCCCCCACCTCCTCACACCAATTTGAGCACTCAAGCTCGGCCAAACCCTGCCACAATCTCTTCTCCACTTCCCTAGAAACATCCTAGAGGTTATGGTCTTCCTCAAAGACCAATTCTAGTGCCCTAAGAGGAGGTCTCAAAGAGGCACTTCAAAGAAGAGGTAATTACCGTTACCAATTCTTTCATCTTTATTTCTTCTTCCACTTCTTCTTCTTAGGTTGTTTCATTATAAAGTAATAACATCAGTATCACTCATATAATGATATGTTATTATAAGTATGAAACAACCCTATTTCACCATCTATCCATCCTACGGAAAAAGAAATCACCGCGCGTGCGTACGTACGGAATACCGTCTCCACGCCGTGGGGTAATCTATTTTCCACCATCACCTTACAAGGATGGGTATAATGGTGTAATGAGTAACTATATATGATTATTATGAAGTAATATTGATACTGAAATAATATATATATACTCCAATACAATTCCACGATCATAGGAACGATATCATCACTCGTGCGTACGTACGGAATACCGTCTCCACGATGTGATGCGACTCGTTCTACATGATCTTCATTTCATAATGATTATATAAATGAATTGAATGAATGAATATGGTATATACTACACTAATACCATTCTGGAAATGAATTATCTATAACCTAAAGATAAGAATAAGAATTTATTCGACAAAACACGCATAAGAACAAAAAGTTATAAAGACCCGAGTAACAAGTAACAATGAAATATTATTAACAAGAAGCTAAGAATATGACCATATATGATATGATATCAATATGTATGATTATGGAATAAGTCAATAACATTATTTAAACCATTATACAGGAGCTTCGGACACGTATAAAGCAAATCATACCTAAGGTAAGGGAAATATCACAATCTCATTTTTATCCGAGATTGTTTATTCGTAAGTATTTACTGGGGTGTATTTTATCATCCACATCCATGTTTACTCAATATGTAATATTATTTCCATCCACCTAAAATTGTTTAAATCCATTTTTACCCTTCAGTGAGTTTTTAGTAATACGTATGAAAGGAATCTTTTGTCGTTTTTCGTACGAGGTACTTTTTGACTTTTCCGACAAAAGTACGAAGAATGTTTTTTTTAACTTATACGGCATGAATGGATTTTTAAAACATTATTTCAAAGAAGCTTCCTTTACAAGTTTTCAAGTTTATTTTTAATCAACTTCTTTTAGTTTATAATTGTATGACATGTTAAGAAAAGAAAATTGTTTTTGAAGTAGAAAGGATATTTTCCTCAAGAATGAAGTTCAAGTATTTTATAAAAATTATTTTCCATCTAAGATAATAAAAGGTTTCTGTTTTTATCCCTATTATTACATGGATTTGATTATGTTGTGATGGAAATATTTTTATGAATTCCTTTATCTTATATGGATTGTTTTATGATGTCATGTTGTTTAAGAATCCCATTTTTATTACATGGGTTATGAAATGATGTATGATTTATGATTATGTGGCACACATAAGAAAGGATTCATTATAAGATGGGTGGGACCTATATCTCCCTCCAATGCATTGGGTAAAGATTTTATATCTCATGAGATAGACATGGCTGAAATGGTAGGTTATACCGGTTTAGTGAAACAGGACTGAAACGAGGGTTACTCGATTCAGAAAGGGACTTTGTCCACTAAGATAGTCTTGGAAATGAGTCTTGACTAACAAGAAATGATTTTCTATGATTATGTGTGTATGCCACAAAGTTTCATGTTTTATGTTATGATTATTGGGATTACATTTCACTTCTATGATTTATCCCATGTTATGATATTATGAGCTTTTTTGCAGGTTAAGATTTCCAAAAGCTATGTTCTTATATATATGATGTGATTGATATTTCTTTTGTTTACCCTTACTGAGCATTTGAGCTCACCCTTTTATGTTTTATTTTCCCCAGGATATAAAGAAAGGTTTTAGGTAAAAAAAAGGGATGACCTTTATGGGAGATAGTGAAGAACTTTCACCACGATTAGAAGATTACGTTCCGAGTTTCCAAAGACACTAAACTATTACGATCCTTTAGTGTGTGTTTTTGTTATGTACTAAGTATTCTGCAAAAGTAATGTAATGTCAATGTACGTCAAGATACGGGTCTCTACATTTAGGGTCTTTTAAAAAATAGTATTATACATAACTTTTACATAATAAAACATAAACATTATTTAATTAATCCTGTTTTAGATTCTAAGTTCCTCTCACATACCCCTTATTATATGTAATCACCTGAGGAAATACATCAAAGAAATAGGTGAGATAAAATCCCAGTAAGAGGATAGATATGAACATGGATCAATATAAAATGGGTGAGAATAATCATCATAAAAATAACATAAGAATAGGATCATCATCATTATTAAGGTAGGAAGAATTAGATAAAGGAATAGAATGTGGCAATGTAAAAAAAATGAAACATCATGTATTAGTGGTCCAATACCACAAATATTTGTTAATGAAGATAACATCATGTTCACACATAACGTATGAGAATAATCACAACATAATAATTGTGAACAAATAAAGTATCATGTTCTCTCATATTTTACAATATATCATGAGATACATCACATTACCCAATGAATTGTAGTGCTATATAATTATGGTTGCACCTATCACATCATAAAATTTGCATAATCATGCATGCCACCTAGAACGTATATCAAGATTAGACATTAAATAAACCACAGAAATGAATGGGTTTCCTTTCATATATCATAAATTCAAGAGAAAACATTAGGACTCCAAAAAGTTAATAGTATATTGGTATATGAATCATCAATCTTGAGTGATGAATAAACAATCTCAAGAGAAGTAAAAGATGTGATTTTATAAAGAAGAGTTATTTTGGAAAAATATGTTTATTTATCATAAAATAAGATTAGAAACATGTATATCTCATAAAATAAAAGGTATTAACAAAGAAATTATATTTGACTAATATTAAAGAATATATTCAATAAAATTTGGCATGAAAGGGGAATAACCCAAAGAAAGGAAATTGGGTTCAAGAATCCCCTTACCATATATTTGAATATTTACTTCACTTTATTATCCAGGATAATAAAATTAGATTCATTAATTAATAATTAATGAATCTCATGTATATTTATTTTTTTATTATAATTTTATTAAGTTCATTTATGGACATTGTGATGAGTCATGGGGTTTAATTCCATTGCTCGGAGAGTTTTTGTTTTCATGGTTTTCATGATCGGTTGACTTGTATATATGCATTGTAGATTATATAAAATGAGAATAATCATCCATAATTAAAAAAATCTGTTATTAATGAACTTTAATAAGTTTAAATGGAATTAATTTTTTTTTTCTAGATATGATGTCGATTGATTAGACAAAACATTAATCATAATCGTTTAGATTAATTTTGAGATTTTTCAATCATCATGAACTATTTTTTTCATTATTTAGTATTATGTATATATGTTAGTTAAAGAGTGTAAAAAAGGTTATATAATAAACAGTAAAATATATTTCAACCATTATAATGGTTTTATGAATAGCCTTGAAGACTATAAAGGAAAATGAAAACTTGTTGTCCTCGAAGGCGATAAATCAAGACCTTACAAATGATGTTTTCATTTTTAGAATAAAAGGGAGAGAAGAGGTTTGATGATAGATTATTCCATTTAAAAAATAAAATTATATTATATATAATATAATTGATTTATAAATCCATTTGGATAATAGAAGGTGAGTATAAAAAATGAAATAAATGAATTTGAAAAGCAATTAATAGAAAACATAAGAGGATTTTACCTATTGAAATTCTTATCCTGCGAACCTCATTAATGAAATTGGATTTGGTATTTTATCAAGAAAAAAGGCTCATGGACATGGAGAAGAGGATTTATAACAGTATTGTGTATAATTTGGACTATCTTTCAATCTTAGGCGGTGTGAGGAGAAAAGGTTGTGAGGGGTGGAATTTATAGGAGAGGAGATGGATGTTTTTTTATTGTTTTATTCATTAGTGTATTATTTTGGATTTAGACTGTGAATAGTTAGAATCTAATAGATAAATATTTTAATAATTAAGTATAGTTCGATATTATGTGATTATATCAGTCATACATAATCTATTAATCAAAAGTTCATGTATTTATTAAATATGGTAAATTGTTGTATTTCACTATTACCAAAAAATTCAACTATATTCGAAAAAACCAAAAAACTCACTATAACCATTTTGAATGTTAATAATTAACAAATGAAATCAATTTTATGAAAATAATTTCTAAATATGATATATTTAATTTTAGTTAAAATCATCAATTATTCAAAAAATACCGATTTTAATATTATAATCAATTTCAAAACACATTGAAAAATTAATTAAGTTCGCATAAAATTATCTTATAATTATAAGAAAAAATATATTAATTTATAAATAAATTTTATGATTATAAATTTTCTTTTAAATCATTATATTTCTTATAAAATTGTATATAAAAATTTATGTTTCATAAAAATACAAACACTTTTTTTATCATTTTTAAAATATATATTTAATTATACTATGATATAATTATTTCATATTTTTTATTTATATGATGGATAAACAATATTTATAATTTCATAGGTGAGGAAACTATTCTATTGACTAGATTAGTATTCCTAATGCCCACATTACCATTCCAAAGGTCAAATAACTATTCCACTGGTATATGTTAATTAATTTCTATGAATATCACTTATATGATTTTTTATTCCAGAAAATAATGTTTTTATTGGTATCTAGAAGCTATGTTTGTGTTTTATACCAAATAACATAATTAAAAAAAGGAAAAAATCCCATTGATAAATGTTTGGGTTGTTACACTATGCATGGTGATTGATCCTTAATGCACACCTAGTTTGACACACTAGAGGATTTTATTTATATTTTTTTAATACAACCTTCACTTAACCATAATAATGGAATTGTTTTAAAAAATATTCATTTTATAAGTCATTTTTTAAATTTATTATTTTTAATGGATATGATCCCTTTAAACTCTCCTGATACATTAATAATGGGGGAGATAATATTATTAACAGTGAAGTGATCCAAAAACCATCATTTTATTTTTCCAGGTCAATTTCAAAAATTAAATGCCTATTTATTCTTTAAACCAAATAAATTAATATTTATTAAAAAAATATTTTTCAATGTAATATTTTAAATTTAAAAATTTGTTTGGAAAATATTTATTTTTTAAAATCCGTTAATTTTTTATAATTTTCATTTCCAAAACATTATTTTCCTCTCTAGAAAGATCATTAATGATGATAAAGATACATTTAACTTTTATCGCTATATTATCTAACCCCGAGTATATGTTCATTTTTATAAAATCAATGGGGGATAATTGATAGTATTTATCTCAAAGGGGGGAGTTTATTTTTTTGGGAAAAGTTTTTTTAAATTTATTGTGGTTAGAATTTTTATTTCTTTTTAAAATATTGTTTAATTTATTTGTTATTCTAGTGTTTGTGCCCAACACCCGAGCCTCATCCTAGTTGGTGAGGACTCCTTAAGCTCATCCAGGAGACCTAGGATCAAATACAAGTAGAGGCTAATTTTCGGGGTACTATAACAGGAATTGTATGGTACTGTAGCAGGTAATGTAGTGGGGATTGTATCAGGCACTGTTTGGCACTTAGTAGTTTGGAATATTCCCCCGTTTGGGCCTTCGGGCCATTTATTTAGTCCCTGAGTCCTTTAAGGCCTTCTAGCCACCCAGGACTTCAGGACAGTAAGGCATTCGGTCCACCCCAAGGCCTTCGGGCCACCTTAAGGGAAGATGCAAACCAGACAACCTACAAGGAACAAGCTTTAGAAGGAGGACGAGAAATGAGCTTTCACCATACCAAAAGCTAAAAAGATTGCAAGAATTATAGGGTTGGCACCTGTGATCAGGACAAGCCCGTGCGTGCACAGGAAAGCCTAGCCGAACAACCATGTGAAGGGGGAGAGCTGATTTCACGATGAAGATGCTGGGGAGGAGCAGTTCTAAGTAGTTAGTTTGGGTTGTTTTTAATGTTTGAAGCCTACGGGCTTTGACTTCCTCTAAGGATTATGGGACATGTAATACATACACCTACATGCATTTTAAGGGTTCCACCACACCCCTTGAAAGGTGGATTATCAAAAATAAATAAAAATTAAAGGCCTTCGGGGCATTGGAGCAAGTGCTTGTGCTCATTAAAATGGGTTAGGATGTCTTGATTCTAATGATACTTTGATTTTAATGATCACAAACACTCTTAAAGGGTTTAATATTTTCTATTATGTAATGAAAAAATAGCATGATGTGATCATGATAAAAATATTTAAAGAGTTATTCTTGAAGTCATATAATACTCCTTGAACTAGGACTACAATAAAGAACATAGGACCACACTGTTGAATAAGTTTTACAGTGAATCCTTATGCACCATGCCATAGATAAATGCATGAAATAAGAATATAATGTAACCCTCCAGACCATTCCGCAACCTTGAATGGTCAAATATCATTGCATGATATATTATAGAAATCCAATAATTCATATTATAGTAAAATCCAAAAATCCATGAAATATGGGCAGCTTCACAGAGGAAATTAATCCCTAGAACATTGTTTTATTTTTATGAGTTTTTTATAGTATAAACTAGATTCTAGGCCACAACGACCATAGTTTTGGAAGTAACAAAGAGAGAATACACATCATACCTTATAGGTAATGCTTTAGTGAACCCAATTCTGGTAGAACTGCAAAAATGAACCACCTGAATCCACACCGCGATGTCTTTCCTCACATCACAATTCCATCTTCCATAGCACAGTATCCTAGACCACATCAGAACTAGCATGTCCAAGTCTTTTATTTATTATGGTGAAGTTTTTTTTGAACTTGGAAGTCTTCATATTTAAATAAAATACAAAATTTGAGCACATTACCAAAGGATTTGGAGCCTATAAATAGAGACCTTTGTAGGTATTAGAAAAAAAATGACAAATATTCTCTTCCACCAACAAGCTCAAATTGTTCAATTTCTCTAAAAATGAACTATCATTGTAAATACTATTCCTCCTTTACAGTGTGATTTTTTAACTATTAATCACTCTCTTTTATAATTATAAATCACCCCTATTGTTCATCATAATATTTGGTAGAATTGAGTAAATTATTCAATGTGATTTCTTCCTAGAAATCTAGTCACTTATTATTTCTTTTATATTGGATTCTCACAGCCTGTAAAGTAAGATACAATGATATTCCTTCCATTTCCATTAAAAAAGAAAGGGGATATTTTTTCTTGAGGTTTATATCTACACCATTAAAGAGCTAGTATATATTACATCTTGTTTCTTGCTATAACCTAAAAAGTAAGGTATTGTTTTGGTATCTTTGAAACCATTAAAGACACATGATTTGTTTATTAAATCCTCTTACGATTGAGGTGGGAGACAAAAGCATACCTTCGGGTACTATTTTGGAACTTTGTTACCAAATATCTTCTCTCATTTAATTTTTACATCTTCAATTATCTATTGATTTCAATCATTATTTAATTAAATTTCTTAAACCATCAACTAACGCTTAATAATTTTTATTCAAATCACTTAATATTTTTTATTTTTCTTTTTTTACTCTTCCTCTTATTTTATTATATTTGATCACATTTTTTCACTTTTAAACTTTTATTCTTTATTTTTTAACCAAATATTTTATTTTATTTCTTTTTTTATAAAGAAGTTTTTAAAATAGGATTTTTTTTACTTTATTTTTTTAAATTGAAATAAACCCACCTCTGGATATTTTACTCATCTTCATCCTACCCAATTTACTATAAATTGATATAAATTAGTATAAATTAGTTTAAATTAATATAAATTGTAATGTGTTAGAGTAGATTAGTATAAATTAATATAAATAGTGACACATATAGATAAATCAGTGTAAATCATTATAAATTAATATAAATATGTATTAATTCCTCACAGATGAGTTTAAATTAGTATCATTTACTATAAATTAACATAAATTAACATAAATTAATATATATTAATATATATTTATTAAAATTAATATAAATTAATAAAATTAGTATAAATTAATATTAATTAGTATAAATTAGTATTATTTAGTATTAATTAATAAAAATTATTCTTTATTTTTATAAATTTAAAAAATTTATTATAAATTAATATAATTTATTATAAATTATTATTTATTTCTATAAATTATTATTAATTCCTTAAAAATTTGTTAAAAGTACTATAATTTACTATAAATTATTATAATTTAGTACAAATTAATAAAAATAACTTCAAATTAGTGTTAATTCATCACAAAGTAGTTTAAATTAATTTCATTTATAATAATTTAATTTAAAATAATATAAAACATTATAAATTAATAAAATTTATTATACATTAGTATATATTATTATAAATTAATATATTTTATAATAATTTTTTTTAATTACTCATAAATTAGTATAATTTATTATAAATTAATATACTTTAGTATAAATTAACACAAATTACATTAAATTTGTATTAATTACTCCAAAATTAGTATAATATAATATAAATTGATATAATCTTGTATATATTATATTAAATTAGGATAAACTGATATAATTTAATAAGAATTCATAAATTATGATAATAAATTAATACTTATTATAATAATTTAATATAACTCAATATAAATTAGTATAATTCATCAAAAAATAATAAAAATTATTATTTATTAATATAAATTAATAAAAAAATGATATATATTAATATAAATTAGTATTGATTAATAAAAATTATTATTATAAAAATGAAAATTAGTATAAATTTATATAATTTACTATAAATTATTATAATATTATATACATCTAAACATGTTTTATCGACGTGTTGTGTGTGCATCCCTTCATGTGTGATGTCAGCTTCACACAGTCCCATGAGAGGTATATCCATTATGAAATTCTTCCCTTACTCATTGTCTTGTGAAGTGAAAGATCTATTACTAACCAGAGGAGACATCCCCAAGAAAACAAATTCTAGAAATAATGTCCAAGGTATTAAAAAGCATTTCAGTGGATGATTTCCCCGTTAAAGATAAAACAACCTGTCAACGTTGAATAATAAGAATTCAATCCTCCAAAATGATGCATGAGTAAAAATAATAAGGACCAAAGTAAAAAATAAATGAAACAAAATCATTAAAGTGAAAATGGGAAAATGAAAAATGATCAAACACAAAAATGGATTAAAAGACTCAAGATATCAAAAGACACAAATCTAGATACCACTCTAAACTAGCTCCAAGCTCCAACTCCACCTCTCTTATGCAAGGTATCATGAAGCATCACTAGAGAAGTAAGAAACCTTTCTATTCTTGGTATCTTGGTATATGACATCGGTAAATACACTGAAGTTCCCAATAAGGGGGTGAGCATACACTTAGTACTATTTCCCCAAATACTTCCCAACTCATGCCACAAGGACAAAAGCTGGTTTACAAATTTATATAGAACTATTTATGGAAATTAGTGAAATCAATATATATCCAAACCATAAGTAGTTCAATGGAAAACAATAAACAAGGACTTTCAATAATTTCATGTATATTTCACATACCCATTCTCATGTTTCTATACATGCACATGCACCCACACACACATGCATTCCAAGTGATTGTTCTATACTCATGAGTAGGTTCTCATCAATCAAAAAATTCATCACAAGGTGATAATTATCTATGTTCCCCAATGGCACACACCTATTTCTTTCGGTCACATCCATAATGAACTCACACCAACCATATTTCCAAATTCTATTCCAAATTCAATTTCACATTAAAACTAATTCATTATTGAAAAAAATTTCATCAAAAAACATTCATTCATACAAAAACCATAATTTTAAAACTGATATTTTAAAATTATAAACAAATAGAGTTTCCCAAAATCCATATAATTTGCTAAAATTATGAATCTATAACCCAAAATAGATATACATCAAGATTAAAAAAACGTTTTAAAAAAATTTAGAAATATATTTAATAAAAATTAACTTTTTGTGGGTTTGAATAATATACAAGAGAGGGTATCCACCTTCATCTAAACAAATGGAAAAATGATGAATGGTACTAAGATCTTCTATATCTGTATTTTAATCTTCATTCCTTCAATATATTAAATCATATGTCATTAATATTACCATCATAGAACATAGATCCAACCATAAAAAAATAGATCTATGGTCATGGGTGAGATAGGAGAAGAGTATATATTAGAGGAATAAGGAAGAACAAGGACTCACTAATGAATCTAAATCTCCAACATACTTTGATTCACCAAAAGATGTATCTTAATTTCATAGAATCTCCAATGGATCTTTGAGAGGAAGAGTATTTATGATCTTGGGAAAATAGGGGATTAATGTGGATTTTGTGAATTAATTCAGATTAAAGGAAAAAAATTCATGGCATTAACATCAGGTTTCATGGTTATGCATCAATGGTTTTAAAACCACGCGCCAACGGTGAACGTGTTACTTGAAAATCCAATTAGCCACATGCTTTATGTAGCATGGTTATTTAAATCATACACTAAATGTGAATTTATACTATCTTAATACCACAAATCACAAAAATTGGATTTCATAGTTTTAAAATTTGTACTCCAACTATGAGACTTCTCTGTAAACATCAAAACATGTTGCACGGATTTATGGAGGTGCTGCACAGTTTTTACTAACCATGCACAAAACTATGTACCTCCAAAAACACCTGAAAACAATTCAAAAAAATCCTTGTAATTCCTAACACTTAACCTAAGTTTTCTCTAACAAGAAAAAACACAAAACAAGGGTAAAGTACATGAAATTAGGGGCGTAACATTCTCCTCTCTACTCGACATTCTGTCCATAGATTGTAGAAAAACCGAGTTATTCTAAAAATGATCAGGACATTATTCTAATATTTCTACATCACTCTCCCATATATCTTCCCGAATCTAACCATAATACCATAAATCCCATTAAAAAATGGTTTTCCCAAGAAATATATTCTATTTCCTTTACAAAATTTGTATCTGCGTATGAATCAATGCACCATATCATTCAATATCCCCATGGTCTTATAAAATAACTTGATTTGGATAAGTATTTTACTTCTTAAATTATGCTACGTAAAACACATTGTGCACTAAAAGGAATCTTGGTGGTATCCCCAACCAATAATCCATATCAACCATATTTTCATGTATCTCAAAAGGGTTCAGTGCATTGAGGAGAGAACATTTCTTTCTTAAAAAGACAATAATGTCTAAGACTTGGATATATTCTCAAGAAAACATGACCACCCACCTCAAATGACAATGCTTGATGATGGTGATTTGCAAACAATTTGTTAAAACGTTGAGCCATTTGCATTATATTTCTAAGAAACTAAATCATCTTTATTATCTCATGAACAAGGATATGTTTAATGAGTGAAATATTTCATGTTTTGTGATGCGCGAACCTTTTTCATGCGTAATAATAATAATTTTATGGTTTAATTATCGTACAAACAAGTATGGTTTTCATAAAAAAATTATCTCACTTTGTTTACCGATTATTTAAAATAACTATTTTTATTAATCATAATTTGTTCTTATCGAATTATTATTTAAAAGAACATTTTAGATAATAAAATACTAATATAAAAATATACCTAATTTTTTTTTGGTTATAAAATATGATATGTATATATAAATATATAGACATATGTATACTAGATTCGAATTATTTGAAATTCTGATATAAATATAATAATAATATTAAATTATTATTTTATATAGAGTTCTAAATTATATGGAAAATTATTATTTTAATGTATTTTAATGACATTATTTTGTAAAAGTGCATTATTTTAATTATGTTGACAATTATTTAATCTATTATATGAGTTTTGTATATTTTTAAAAATCTGATATATACACATGTATATATATATATATAAAGTAATAATTATTAGATTATAAATAAAATTTTTGAATTTTGTTTAATAAAATTATAAATATATATTACAACTATTTTATTAAAATGATTGAAATTTTACATATATTATTGATCTTTTAATAAAAATTATGGTTACATTGAATCATATATATATAATGTTAACATTTTTTAAAAGTTTCAAAATTTACTAATATTTTTGAAAAAATTATCATAATAATTATTATGTTTTTCAAGGTAATAAATTTTCAATTATTAATTTAATTTATAACATTATTAGTATATAAAATGAAATGTATAAATATATGTTCTATAAAATAATTTCATAATAATAACAATTACTTTTAAAAAAGTAGTGATAAAATAATTTTAAAAGATTATTTATTTTATTAAACTTTTGAATTTTTTAATTTAAGATGATGTGAGATTAAATAAATAAATGATAAAGGTGTAATAATAATAATCTAAATTGGAAATGAAAAAAAAGAAAAGAGGGAATCCCGTGATGAGTTTTGGGGTCCGCGCTCTGGGAGTTGGTGCAGGTCTTGAGTCTGTGACCAAGATGGGGTTTCGTTAGGTTCGCTTCTCACCAAAAGTTGAGCAAGCTCAGAGTGTCGCGCCACCAAGAGGAAAAACCCCTCAAGCATAGGATTTTAGTGGTTCTAGGATTGAGTGTCATGTCACAAGGCAAGGGAGTCTAGGGAGAGGCTGTTCCCACCACACTCAACTAGGGCCTCCTCTGTAGTCGTCGTTGAGCAGCTTCGAGCCGAGAAGCACCAGAGGATTTTGACCATCGTGCGGTCTAGGATCGAGTTCATTGAAGGTATCATGACCGGTGTGAGGTGTACGACCATGGATGTGGAAGACCATCTAGGCAACGTCAAATGGTCTGATCCATATAAGGGTTTGGATTTGCAATGAGATAGGTTCTCTATTCTTGGGCTTTTAATATATGATTAGTAGGTTCCTTATTTCCCCTTTTTAGGTGTTCTGATTTTCTTTTGATAAACTTCGATTCTTGAAGTTTTGGGTGTCCAAACTATTGTGGTCTGTGGAATATTTTTTGTAAGATTAATATATGTGATTACTTCTATTCCTTGTCTTAATTCCGTCACTGTAAATTTTGTGGCATTCAGATAAATTTGTCAACTATTTTATTTTGGTTTGTTCCATCAATTTAGAATATAATATTGTGTAGATTTTAAAATAAATATTTCAATATCTTATTATTTTAAAGAATCTATCTTTGATTATTAAATTTGTGTATTTTAGTTCTATCAATTGTTTTATTCTGGTTGGCCCTATTAGAGTAATTAAGAGTTTTTTTTGTTCTTACATTTTTTATATTACAATGTCTTCCCAGGTAAGCTTCATGGAGTGTATATATATATATACAATATAAAACCCATTTTCTTTTCAATCTATTGTAGAGTTCTACGCTGCCTATTGATGTTTTATTTTTGGTTTTTCTTCCTCTGGGTTTCGTTATACGTGTTACAGAGGGTATTTTATTCCCTACTTCTGCTTCCTTGCTTAGTGTATCAAAGCATCAAAATCCATGTAAGTGGTTATTTATTTCTTTTTAATCAATTTATGTTTAATATTTTGGTCTTGTATGGGAAATTTATTTATTTATGTCAATTTATACCCTCTATTTTCTGGTTTTCATATGTGTTAAATATTTATTTCAAACATTTATTTATTTTATGATCATATATTTTTAAGAGTTTATTTATGATTTATTTTTTGTCTTATGTTCTTCATAAATTTCTGGAAAAAATGTAACTTATTTATCTCAAAGTTATAATTTTTATATTTCATACCTTGCTAAAATATTATTATTATTTGAATACTATCCATGAAATTTACATTTTTATTTAGTAAGATATTTCATCAATTAAATTGATCAAGACTATATTTACTTTATCAAAACTATTTTTAAATCCATTTTGGTGTAAGGGTTAAAATTTTTATTCATATTATAAGGGAAAATTTAATTTATACTTATGTTTTGAAAATATGCTTAAGGGTGTGTTTATACTACCTGTAGCTCATTTTTTCTTCAAAAAACATTTAAGGGATAAAATTTTCCACGAAAAACCCATTCACTCAATTATATTTATATACAGTTTATATATATATATATATACTTTCTAAGGTGAATCCATTATTTCATAGGTTAAAATTTTTCATGTATAAGTATTTCAATATTCTATAATGCTATAAGGGTTCAATTAACATGGTTTTTTATTATGAAAAACATTATATACACTTAGTGCATATTCAGACATACACATTTAATTCATTTCAAATCTATTTTGTGTTATTAATGATGATTTTCAATCATTAAATAAAGACTTGGATTCAAATAATGTTTTGGGCTCAAATGGATTAGTATTATTATTCAAAACATTAGTTTTTAATGTATGTATGTCCATGCACTTATGTACATTAAACGTAAAATAAGTTTTGGTTTTCAGTCCGGTGATATTGGAGATTAAATAATGTTATCAAGTATTTATTATAAGGGTTTAAAATAAATTTTTTGCCTTGTGAAAAACATATTTATACACTTTGTATTTTTGGTTATATATATATATATTCACATAGTTTTAAATAAACATCTATGATTCCATTTTATCATCATATGTTTTAAAAAAATGATATATAGATTAAATTAAAATTATGTATTTTGGAATATAAAATTTTTACTTCCTTAATAAGGACATTATGATTTAAGGGTTATCATTTTATGTGACAAAATGTGTATTTTTGTGTGTCAGTTATTATCACATGTGCAATAATCTGCCTACCATTCTAGTCATTTATTATGTTGCCATGGGGTTCTTAGTTTTGAAACTTAAGTTCACAATTCACTATATATATGTGAATTCCAAAGAATGTAATTAAAATCATAGGACCATTTTTGGAATAAGGAACTAAATTATTCAAAGTGGCATGGGACACCTAGAATTATATGAAATGAGAAATTAAATATTTAATGTGGTATGTGACACTTTGAATATAAAACATTACTTAGAATATGAGGAATGTATTGGAATCAGTATAATATGGGTTGTGGTCTGGTTAATGAAATCCCTACGGGTTGGGGACTGGTTAATGAAATCCATATGGGTTTGGGACCAGTTAATGAGAGCCCTACGATGCATCAATAGTTCTCATGAGACAAATTAGGTCATGGAACGAGGCCTTGGCAGAGTCTGGCATTATACATCTCTCTCATTATGTTTATGATAATTAATTAACCAAGTTGATATTTGACTAGTTGAATATACATGGTTAAGAGCATGTACATATGAGTTTAAAAAGAAGTAAATGCTTGTGGAATAATGATTATTCAGAATTTAAAGAGTTATCAGCTAGTTTATGATTTATAGTGAGAAAGGAAAGAATTGAAGTTATCATTTAATACACAACTTTGATCATTTATTACTTTCATTTATAAAACCGTTCTTTCACTTTCGCATGTCACACTTATTATAGTTAGAATAACTCTTCTTTATATGTTGTACACCTTATATTTTTGTATAATCATGCTTATGAGTGGAACATGTTTCATTGTAACTCTGTAAATATTCCTTTAAATGTTCGCTTTTAATTTTTGGAAAATATGTTATGTATTGCTTCATGTATTGTAGATTTCCTTAGGAAAATGTTTTATGAATAATTTTAAAGGATTGTTTTCAAAAGGATTTAATTAAAATATTATTTTTTCTTTTAAACCCCCATAATTGAGATTCATATTCTCATCAAATGTTTTAATTTAAATTTTATAGGTTTAGTAGATTTGAGTTACACCATTTGGTGGCTACTTTTTGTTGTTCTTTTCTCTTGTATTTTTGATGGAACTGTAATTTTTGTATCTATTTTTCAAGAATCTAAACCCAAAAGATCCTCTTTAATGAATCATGATGTATAAAAATCAGCTTTTTCTTTTTATAAAAAAAATTACACACCATGTTTTATTGAAACTGCACTGGCTCTGGGGCAGTCTGGGGTCAGGGCGTGATAGTTGGTATCAGAGGATTTGTTTAGAAAACCATAGAAAATTAGAAAAATATTAAAAACTTGATTATGTTTTACTAAGTAGAATTTTTATTAAAATTTTTAAAAGGGGGATGAATCAAGTCTTTTGTATCTCCCCACAAAATTATTAGAACACATAATTGTCAAGTCATGTTCGGAGACATACTCGCAATTTTTGAACCTACATATAACCTGTAAATGCCTTTATCAGGTGTCTAACAACCCAAATATCCATTAACTTTATCAAAGACCGAGTATTGTTTACTACCTCATCTCGCAAGCGCAACTTGATTTTTTTGCACACAAATGAAAGTACTACAAAGGCCTCTTCCTGTATTTAACCCTATATGAGGGTTATCTGAACCTAGAGAAGTTGTGAGAAGCTGTAGAGGCGGTCTATCCCCATGAAGCCTATATTTTTAAAGTATTGAGTTACAATAGGTATGGCAGGTTCTATATCATCTGGTTTTTAGAAAACCAAGTCATCTGTTTAGTCTATAAAAACCATGTTCATTCCGATATATCCGAACTTTACACATCTCATGCAACCCATTTGAGGTGTAAGAACCCGGTATTTTCTATAAAAGACTTTGTAATATTCTTGATGTTATTTTGGAGCAGCGCCTTCCGACGACGTGCGATTCCAAGCCTCGGTGTGGATGGGATTAAGTTTTCTATGCGTTCACACTAGGCACACCAAATAAATGGGATAACTCTTAAATGGTAATTCGGATAAAAAAACTGAGAGTACAGATGGGTCCGAAATGGGGTTTTTACCCCAGGAACGACATAAAACATGTCGGCGCGGGACATTGGGACCCCTCGTCCGTTAACAGAACATTAAACGAATAAATAAAATAATTAATTTATTCATTTAATGGTTAAAATCAATTATTTCTTAAACGGTAGCTCAGATTAGAAAACCGAGGGTGCCGTTGAGTCCGGAGTGTGCTGTTTACCCTAGGAGGGGTGCAATTTTCTCGGGCGCGGGCCTTCTGTGGAAAATGGCCCCCGGAACGTTTTTGTAATTTAGCGGCTTCAGACGTTAAATTTTATAACTTTTGAAAGGGGCCTTGGATTAAAATTCCGAGATAGCAATTGTGTTCGAGAGGTGTTGTTTACCCTAGGGGTGGTTTAACCTTTACCCCGCCGAGAGTTTCGGATCTGGGTCCTTTCGTGGGTGATTAAAAATTAATTAAGTGATTTTTTTTATTTTCTTACTTAAGACAAACCCACCCATCTCCTTCCCCATTTCTTTTCTCTAGAAGAAGGAGATCTCAACCAAGGAACCCTCCCCTCTCCTCAAGATTTCCTCTCTAAGGTGATTTCGGTTCTGGTAAGGGAAAATCGATGACGAAGCTTTGGGCTACGCCCAAAGAGGTAAGAGTTCTTCATTTCAAATTTTAATTCCAAGCCTTTATTTTGAACCTGAATTATAGGGTCACATTTTGGTTTAATTTCCGTGAGAATCCCATGGTTGCGTAGTACTTAATCGGAGCTTTCTGATGAATGTTTCTAATTCAAATTCTGAGTCTCGAGGCGTCTGCACCTGTCCGACGAAGATCTCCGGGTTTTTGGGCGGATTCCGGCAGTTCCGGCCGGTTTGGAAGTGGCTCCCCAGGCGGCGGCGGCAGTTCGCTGAGGCGGCACGACGAGCCGAACGACGGACCAGTAAGGGCATGGTCAGCTGTGGGCGGTCAAGGGCGTCAGTGTTAGCGGCAGCGGGAGACGTTCCGGGCGAGATGTCGCGTGAGGTGGCTGGGTGAGCGGAACGATGACAGGGGTGAGCGGGGACCGGCCGTGCGAGTGGTCAGCGGAGGCGGTCGTCACCGAGGCGCGATGATGAGGAGGACCGGGGGAATGTGACCCCAGTTGGTAGACAGGACTTGAGCCACGCAGGTCCACAAGGAGACCAGACCGGTCGAGCCAGTCCGGGCAGTTAGGGGCGGTCCACACGGTGAACTGTGGACCACCAGTCCAGGGAGTGGGTGGGCTGGCCGAAGCGGTCTGGCCCTCCCGTTTCGGTCCCTTAATAATAAAACATGCCAATTTTTCTAAACCGTATATTGGATTTGCATGCCGTCACCAGCGACACGTTCCATGGATCGAGAAAGATATTTTGAGATGGTCTCATAAATTTTTAATTCCCGAGATGAGGGGCTTGGTGGCACGACATGTACATTAAGTGGATTGGCATTTTTCTGGGAGTTCTTGTTTTGGATGGCGCGGACACATCTGATATCTGATTTAAGCTTCGTTATTGGCATTGAGACCCTGGAACCTAGGAGGAGCTTTCCATGGTGGTTTCCGGTGTTGAAGACGGAGTTGAGGTGTGGACCCCACAACCCATCTTTTAAGCTGCGTACAACGCTTTTCAACTTTTTCATCGGATGTCCGTTAGGGGCATGCAAGCAGTCAATTCTAGGTTTTTTCCAAGGGCATCGCAATGGCACAATCCACCCTCTTTAATTCTGCATGATGGTGCAGGCCCCACGATGGTCGTTTTGGGCGTTGACAGTGAATTCCACCTTTGTCACCAGGTGTCCGTTTTAGACAAGTGATTAGTCAATCTTGTGTACTTTTTTGAGAGGATCACAATGGTTCGATCTGTTAGTTGCACTTCAGGAAAGAGATGTAGGTCCCACGAAGCACCGCTCATGTGCGGTATAGAGAAATATATCTTTTTCTCCAGACATCTGTTCCGTGAAATTAAGCAGTAAATTTAAAGTGTCTTTCCGAGGAGATTGCAATGGTGTGATGCGCCCGACTGTTTTCGGGACTGAGGCTGGGGACCACGGGATGCCGTTTGGCCATAAAGCGGTGTTGGATGAATTTTCCATCAGATATCCATTTGAGGCGAGTATATAGTCTATTTTGTGTGTTTTTCCACGAGTATTACAATGGTGTGATCCGTTTGAATGTGTGGAGTCTCATTCGATATCTCATTAAATGTGGAAGCATGGAAGGTGCTCCAGTGGCGGTTTTTTGAACCCTTGGCGTGTGATCGTGTTTACTCCCGTGTGATTGAAGTTCATGTTTGAAGATATGTCGTTGTCCATGCTAAGGCCGTGGAGGAAGAAGGTTGGAAAAATTTCATTTTCTCCCATCGCATTATCGTTGGGTGCCATGTGCACGATAGCCTTTGGGCTGGAAATGTGGTATAATCTGGGAGTATACGGGAATGCTTGGTGGTACATGTTGTAGTCTGTACCTGATGATGATTGTGTACTTGGTTTGCAGATGAGATAGGGCAACACGTCGTGTGGTCCCCTTGTGCGTGTCGTGTTAATCTTTACGTATCTTTGACCTCTAGCGACGTAGAGGGTCCTCTTGTTCACGATGGTTTAGACCAGCAGGGTTGAGTGGTTTCCCCTGGTCCTGTTCTTGATGGTGTGATCGACAGAGTTGTTTGGGTTTCCCTTTTTTCCTTTAGCCGTGTGGGCTTCCAGTATCACATACCTTCGTGTTCCCTAGTAGAATTATGAGGATTCGGTGTGAACAATACAACACGTGGGCACAGATCCTCTACCCAGGAGGTTGTTTCTAGTAGGGATGGCCATAGCAGTTCTAGTTCTACCATCCAGCAGGGCTGGGCCGTGGGTCGCCTATTGACTTCTTCTAGGTCTACCCTCTAGTAGGGCTGGGTAGTGGATCGCCTGTCGACTTATTCAAGGTGTACCCTCCGGTAAGACTGGGCAGTGGGTCGCTTGTCGACTTCTTCCAGGTCTACCTTCTAGTAGGGCTGGGAAGTGGGTCGCCTGTCATCTTATTCCAGGACTACCCTCTTGTAGGGCTTGGAAGTGGGTCGCCTGTCAACTTCTTTTAGGTCTACCCTCCAGCAGGGATGGGTAGTGGTTCACCTGTCGACTTGTTCCAGGTTTACCCTCCAGTAGGGCTGGGCATTGGGTCACCTGTCGACTTATTCCAGGTCTCCCTCCAGTAGGGCTCAGCTGTGGGTCGCCTGATGATGTATTAGGTTTTACCCTCCAGCAGGGCCGGGTAGTGGGACAACTGATATATTATTATGATTTACCCACCAGTAGGGCTGGGAAGTGGGTCACCCATTGGCATTTTAGACTCAGGCCTTATTATAAGACTAGTCGGTGACTTTTCTCCGTGACTACCAGAGCGGGACCCTTAGTTGTATGGGTCAGTGATGTGATAGCTTTGACTTTGAAAAGACTTCTCGATTGTATGACAGTGATGAGGTGTAGTTTGACTTTCCCTAGAACTCTCAAGAATGAGGGGAACTTTCCCCACCGAGATGCGTCATTGTGATGCGACCTAAAATCATTCGGGTGAGTCAGTGCCGCTCTAAGTGGATAGTGTTGAGGTGTGGTGATTTAAGCCCCTTGACTTGCAGTTTGGGGGAGACATACGGGATACTGGGCATTAGTGGTGTTTACTTCTAGGACTGTTGGATACTCACTTTGTTGGGCTGAGCTACAAGATGGATATCCCCTTACGATCTTTTTCGGGTTTCTTGACAGAGCGTATATATATGTATACCTTGTTCCAGTACCTACTCGTTGGGTTTTGGCTACTCTCTTTCCAGGAGAGGTGAAGACGCACGGGGTATGCCACATTATTTCCGTGTCTAGCTTCTTGTTGTTAGAAAAGTCTACTCTCCTGCTATAGGTAGTGAAGACTCGATGGGAAGTTCATCTTCTCACCACTTCTAGCTCCTTGTGATAGGATGAGTCTTCTTCATTCCTCTTGTTAGGTTGAGCTGTACTCTTTACTGCACTCTCGGTTATACTCCTTTACGCTAACCTGTTCGATCTACTTATCACCTCTTCATTACCTCCTTTGTTGCTCCCTCAAGCCTTAGGGGCATCCTACTGAGTATTTATATACTCACCCCTACTTGGGTTTTGCCCACACTTAGTGTGACCTTGCAGATGATGGACATGTTGGTCGTGACTTCAGCAGATCTTAGGAGTTCGGGATCTTGGACAGCGTGTGGTGGTCGTAGTCAAGATTCAGGTGTGGGACTCTCCCAGGTATTTAATTTTGTTCACCTGTTTCTAGGTTGTGGCACTTTTCTGGTTGGGCACATGTTTTTCCCTTTCCTTTCCAGTTTACCTTCAGCACTTTCTTTGTACCTTTTAGTGGTCGATGCACTTTATGTGGTTGTTTATAGCAGTTGGTACTTTACTTTACTTTACTTTTCATTTTTACTCTACACTTCTGCAATGAGTGGGTTGTGTGTGTGTGTACAGGTACTTAGGAAAAGACCGCCCCGAGTTGTTTAGCCTTCGGCGCTTGTCGCCAGCCCCTGGCCTATAGAGGCGGGCTTTGGGTAGTTACGGCTCGAGCCCAGGTAGGGTCGGGTCGTGAAAACGTTGTATCAGAGGTGGTTCATTCCTTGAGACATTGTTCAGACGTCCCTAAAAAGGAATTGGTTTGGATCTAGGGCAATAGTGTAAACATGTCTCGAGAGCGGCTCTCAGGCCAGGGAGTCCAGCGACGGTGTGGCGGCCGACGTATCCATTCACTAGGACCCTGATAACCCGCTTGTCGACTCGGCATGCTGAGACACCTGTTTCAGGGAAAATTGGTTTGTGCATCAAATTGGATTGAGTCCTTGACTTTCCTTCTTGAGTCAGCTCCCCATTGTTGTTACGGTTGTGTACATATATGCTCATCTGATCACGACACTCCTTGATAACATTCAGGATGTCTCCACGAAGACAGCCAGCCAGGATACCTGCTTTGGTACCTGACGATGACCTTGTGGGCTACGAGGCCTCAGTACAGAACCCATCATGTGAGCCCCTTTCTCCGGGTGGGCCGGTAGTAGCACCCCCACATGGTGAGCAGCAGACAGCTCCTACAGAGCAGACAGAGCTTGAGAGTAGGTTGAGCGCGCACCATGAGTTCCAGCAATAGAGACCACTAAGGTTCAGTGATGAGCCAGACCCTTAGGCAGCAGAGGTTTGGCTCGAGACAGTGGTTTGCCTCTTCAGGCTTGTTCAGACACTGACAGATCATAGGGTAGCTTTGGAAGCCATCCTTTTTCCATAGAGTAGCCGGGCGTTGGTGGATTCTGGTGACTCAGTTACTTGATGAGTCGTCTCTTTGATGGGGTGACTTTCAGATACTATTTCTTGAGGAGTTTTACCCCTCCTTCCTATGCTTGGTTTGGATCCAGGAGCTCCTGTAGTTTTAGTAGGGATTGATGACGGTGATTGAGTACACGACTAGTTTCGCAGACCGTGCACGTTTTTACCTAGACTTGGTCTATTAAGGAAACTTCCGAGCACAGAAGTTTGAGAAGGGTCTCCATAGAGAGATTCATGCCATCACAGTACCCTTGTGCACTTCCACTTATGATGAGGTGCTATATTAGGTATTGGTGAGAGAGAACTTCCTGTCACACTCTACAGTTGGTGGTGGTAGCAGGCAGGATGGAGCCGAGCCGTCTACCGCAGCTAGTGGGCGCCGACAGGGAGAACCTCGACATAGGTGGCCTTCCCACTGATGGTTTCAGAGGCATGGTCGTACACCACAATGGCGTTGGAGGGCACCATGGAAGCCCATAGAGCGTCGATGCTATAATTGCGATGGGCAAGGTCACTTGGCACGGAAAAACTAGATCAGGTATGCTGAGAATTTCGGGCAGGCAATTGGTGCACCACCGCGGTAGAGACAGCACCATGATCATAGTGGCGCCTAGAGAGGTGGTTCTAGAAGAGGAGAAGGGGAAGCTGGAAGTGGGGGATGACATTATGAGGTCTTCCCATCACCATCCGACGGTCCATGTCAGGCTTCGAGAGTTGACCGTTGGGACCGTAGAAAACCGTGATTTTCTCCCAAATTCTTGTTGGAGGTGTTACCAGGGTGGCGGGGGGCATCGATGTAACCCTGTGTTGGTGGGATATAAGGCGTGGAACCTTTCTATTTAGTCGATGGTGGAGAATCCTTCTCCTTTCGAGCCTGCAAGAGAGTCTTGGTCGTGGGACATCGACTGTGAAATCTTGTTTGACTAGATATCCTTGGGTGTTTCACCATATGGATATTCTGTAGGAGGGAATCATCGGGCATTGTCCCAGGTCCAAGCAGTGACTGCAGTCGCGGCATGCGATGTAGAGGTTCGACTTGGGATGTGAGCTACCCCCGAGGGACTTCGGCCTATTTGAGACAATGCGAAGGGATGGCGAGGTTGTCTACCGCCTTACCCTAACCCCCCCAATGTCTGTAGTGGGTGCATGACGTCTCCCATGTGACTCACCCTGGAAGAAGAGTGTGTGCTTCTATGAAATTCATTGGCAAGGACATACCACACGTGAAATGATCAAATCCTTTGGTCTATGTGCGGTGGCAAAGAGCTGTGCAAGAGTTCTTCTAGGTACGAGAGAGCCTGGTGGGGGCTTATTACCTTGAGTTGTTCCCCTAGTTTTTCTTTTCAGGGATGAAAATCTTGAAGGATGGAATGATGTAAGAACCTGGTTGTGTCTATAAAAGACTTTGGAATATTCTTGACATTTTTTCGGAGCAATGCCTTCAGATGGCGTGCGATTCTGTGCCCCAGTGTGGCCGAGATTAAATTTTCAGTGCGTTCACACTGGGCACACAAAATAAATGGGATAACTCTTAAATGGTAATTCGGATCACAAAACTGAGAGTACGGATGGGTCTAAAATGGGGTGTTTACCCCCGTAATGAAATAAAACTTGTCGGCGCGGGACATTGGGACCCATCACCAGTTAACAAAAAATTAAACGGATAAATAAAATAATTAATTTATTTGTTTAATGGTTAAACTCAAGTTTCTCTTAAAAGGTAGCAAAAATTTGAAAACTGAGGGCATCGTTGAGTCCGAAACGTGTCGTTTACCCTAGGAGGGGTTAAATTTTCACGGGCGTGGTGGGCCTTCTGTGGAAAATGGCACCAGTGGCGTTTTTGTAATTTAGCAGCTTCGGAAATTAAATTTTATAACTTTTGAACGGGGCCTCAGATTAAAATTCTAAGACCAATTTTGTTCTTGGGAAGTGATTTTTACCCTAGGGGCGGTTTAACCTCGACCCCTCCGAGAGTTTCAGATGTGGGTCCTTTCATGGGTGATTAAAAATTAATGAAGTTAATTTTTTTTTATTTTCTTACATAATCCAAACCCACCCCTCTCCTTCCTCATTTATTTTCTCTTGCATAAGGAGATATCAACCAAGTAACCCTCCCCTCTCCTCGAGCTTTCCTATCTAAGGCGCTTCCAGTTTCGGAAAGGGAAGATCAACGGCGAAGCTTTGGGCTACGCCCAAAGATGTAGGAGTTCTTCGTTTCAAATTTTAATCCCAAACCTCTCCTTTGAACCTGAATTATGGGTTGGAATTTCTGTTTAATTTCCGAGTGAAGCCCATTGTTGCGTATTACATAATATAAGCTTTCTGATGCATGTTTTGAATTGAAATTCCAAGTCTCAAGGCATCCACAGCTGTCCGATGAAGATCCGTGGGTTTTTGGGAGGATTCCGGTGGTTCTTGTCGGTCTGGCGGCAGCTCCGCAGGCGATGACGGTTCACTGAGGCGGCACGGCGAGCCGGACGGAGGGGCAGTAGAGGTGCGGTCAGCGGCGGGCAGTCGAGGGCGTCGGTGCGAGCGACTGCGGGAGATGGTCTAGGTGAGCCGTTGCGCGAGGCGGCCGGGCGAGCGGAGTGACGACGAGGTCGAGCGGGGACTGGCCGGGCGAGCGGTCAGTGGAGGCGGTCGTCACCAGTGCGCAATGACGCAGAGGACTGGGGTCTTGTAACCCCGGTCTATAGGCAAGACCCGCGCCACGCGGGTCCAATGAGATACCGGACCTACCGATTCAGTCCAGGGGGTTTGGGGCGGTCCGCGCGGTGAACCGTGGACCGCCGGTCCAGGGTGTGGGTGGGCCAGCTGAACCGGCCTGGCCCACCCGTTTCGGTCCCTTAATACTAAAACAAAACAATTTTTTTTAAACCATAAATCGGATTCATGTGACTTCAGTGGTGACACATTCCTTGGATCAAGAAGGAAATTTGAGATGGTCTCAGGAATTTTAAATTCCCCAGACGAGGGGCTCGGTGGTATGACACTTACGTTTAGTGGATTGACGTTTTTCCGGGAGTTCTTGTTTTAGATGGCACAGACACATCCAATGTCTGATTTAAGCGCTATTAGCGGTGTTGGGACCCTGGCGTCGAGGCGGATCTTTCCAGGGTGCTTTCAGGTGTTGAACTCGGAGTTGAGGCGTGGACCCCACGACCCGTCTTTTAAGCTACCTGTAGCACTTTACAACCTTTTCATCGGATGTCCATTCGGGGCGTGTGAGCAATCAATTCTGGGTGTTTTTCCGAGGGCATTTCAATGGAGCAATCCACCCACTTTAATTTTGCACGATTGTGTGGGCTCTATGAGGGTCAATTTGGGTGTCGCCGGTGAATTCCATCTATGTCACTGGGTGTCCGTTTTGGACATGTGATTAGCCAATCATGAGTTATTTTTCAAGAGGATCACAACGGTGTGATCCGTTAATTGCAGTTAGGGACCGAGATGCGGGTCCCACGAAGCACTGCTCATGTGCGGTACGATGAAATGAATTTTTTTCTACGGACATCTGTTCCATGCAAGTAAGAAGTCAATTTTACGTGTCATTCCGAGGAGATCGCAATGGTGTGATGCGCCTGACTATTTTCAGGACCGAGATTTGGGACCACGGGACGTCGTTCGGGTGTAAAGCGGTGTTGGACGAATTTTCTATCGGATATCCATTTGAGGTGAGTAGATAGTCTTTTTCACATGTTTTTCCATGAGGATTAAAACGGTGTGATCTGTTTGGATGTGCAGAGTCTCATTTGAGATCTCATTAAATGTGAAAGCATGGAAGGTGCTATGGATGTGGTTCTTCTTGTAATATTTGGAGGAAAACCCTTGGCATGTGATCGCATTCACTCCCGTGTGAGTGAAGTTGATGTTTGAAGAGATGTGGTTGGTCGTGTTAGGGCCGGGGAGGAAGCAGGTTGGCGAAATTGCGTTTTCCCTCTTCGTGTTATCCTTGGGTGATGTGTGCATGATAGCCTTTGGGCTAGAAATGTGGTATACTCTGGGATTATACGGGAATTATTAGAGGTACATGTTGTTGTTTGTACCTGATGATTTCTGTGTACTTGGTTAGGAGATGAGATAGGGCCACACGTCGTGTGGTCCCCTTGTGCAGGTTGTGTTCTGCTTTACATACCTTTGACCTCTCAAGACGTAGAGGGTCCTCTAGTTCACAATGGTTTAGACCAGCAGGGTTGAGTGGTTTCCCCTGGTCCTGTTCTCGACGGTGTAATCGACAGAGTTGTTTGGGTTTCCCTTTTTTCCTTTAGCCTTGTGGGATTTCAGTATCACATCCATTAGTGTTAACCAGTAGAACTTTGAGGATTTGGTGTGACCAATACATCACGTGGGCACCAATCCTCCACTCATGAGGTTGTTTCTAGTAGGGATGGCCAGAGCAGTTCCAGGTCTACCTTTCAGGAGGGCTGGGCAGTGGGTCGCCTGTCGACTTCTTCCAGGTCTACCATCTAGCAGGGCTGGGCAGTGGGTCGCCTGTTGACTTATTCTAGGTCTACCCTCGTGGAAATCTGGACAGTGGGTCGCCTGTTGACTTCTTCCAGGTCTACCCTTCAGCATGGCTGGGTCGTGGGTCGCCTGTCTTCTAATTCCAGGTCTACCCTCCAGTAGGGCTGGGCAGTGGGTCGCCTGTCGACTTCTTCTGGGTCTACCCTCCAGCAGGGCTGGGCAGTCGGTCGAATGTCGACATGTTCCAGGTTTACCCTCAAGTAGGGCTGGGTAGTGGGTCACCTATCGACTTATTCCGGGTCTACCCTTCAGCAGGGCTGGGCAGTAGGTCACCTGATGATGTATTAGGGTTTACCCTACAACAGAGCTGGGCAGTGGGTCACCCGATATCTTATTAAGATATACTGTCCAGTAGGGCTGGGCTGTGGGTCACCCATTGGCATTTCAGAGTCATGCCTTCTTACGAGGCTAGTCGGTGACTTTTCTCTGTGACTATCGAAGTGAGACCCTTGGTTTTACGGGTCAGTGATGTGACAACTTTGACTTTGAGAAGACTTCTCGACTGTATGATAGTGACGAGGTGTAGTTTTACTTTCCACAGAACTCTAAAGAATTAGGGTCACATTCCCCACCAAGATGCATCCTTGTGACGTGACCTAAAACCGTGCAGGTGGGTCAGTGCCACCAAAAGCGGATAGTGTTGAGGTGTGGTGATTTTAGCCCATTGACTTGTAGTTTGGGGCCGATGTACGGGATACTGGGCATCGATGGTGTTTATATCTGGGACTATTGGCTACTCATTTTCTTGGGTTGAGCAACAAGATGGAGATCCCCTTATGATCTTGTTCAGGATTCTTGACAGAGCATATATATATGTATACCTTGTTCCAGTACCCACTCCATGGGTTTTGGCTACTATCCTACCAGGAGAGGTGAAGACGCGCGGGGTATGCCACAAGCTTTCCATATCTAGCTTCTCGTGGTTGGACGAGTCTACTCTTCTGCTATAGGTAGTGAAGACTTGATGGGATGTTCATTTTCTCACCGCTTCTAGATCCATGTGATAGGAATAGTCTTTTTCCTTACTCTTGTGGGGTTGAGTTGTACTCTTTACTACACTCTAGGTTATACTCCTTTACTTTTCCCTATTCGATCTACTGCTCACATCTTCAGTACCTCCTTTGTTTCTCCCTCGAGCCTTCTGGGCATCCTACTGAGTATTTATATACTCAACCCTGCTTGGGCTTTTCTCACACTTCGTGTGCCCTTGAAGATGACAGACAGGTTGGTCTTGACTTCAGTGGAGCTTAAGAGTTTGGGAGCTTGAACCGTGTGCGGTGGTCATAGTCGGGTTCCAGGTGTGGGACTCTCTCAACTGTTTACTTTTGTCCACCTATTGCCGGGTTGTGGCACTTTTCTGGTTGGGAATGTGTTTTTCCCTATTCTTTCCAGTTTACCTTCAACACTTTCTTTGTACTGTTTAGAGGTCGATTCACTTTTTGTGGTTGTTTATAGCAGTTGGTACTTTACTTAAATTACTTTTCTTTTTTTACTTTGCACTTTTACATTGAGTGGGTTGTGTGTGTGTGTTCATGTACTTAGGAAAAGGCCTCCCCGAGTTGTTTAGCCTTCGGCACTTGTCGCCAGCCCTTGGCCTATGGAGGCGGGATTGGGGCAGTTGCGGCTCGAGCCCGGGTAGGGTCGGGTCATGACATGAGGACCTACTATTTCCCACATGAGTTTGAATCGAGTTGTGAGAGGTGTGTCTAGGTGAATGAAATTGATGAGTTTAGGAATGTTTTGGGGATCAATCTAACCAGAAGAACCTACCAGGAAATTCTCCGACAATGATGGACTTAATGAAGGGGCATCAGGGGTGAAGTCTCTGGGTTGGTAATGGGAAGCTTAAGAGAATGAAAGAATTGCAAGGACACAATTCTTTGAAGGGGGGAATAATGTGATTCCTGAACCTTTTTCATGTGTAATAATAACAGTTTTATTATTTAATTATCGTACTAACTAGTATGGTTTTCAAAGTAAATATTTTCTCACTTCATTTACAGATTATTTAAAATATCTATTTTTATTAACCAAAATGTTTTATTATCGAATTATTATTTAATAGAATATTTAAAATAATAATTTTAAAATTATAAATATAGATAATTTGTTGTTTGGTTCGAAAATATGATATGTATATATATACACACATATGTATACTAGATTCAAATTATATGAAATTAGGATATAAAACTAATAATATTATAAAATTATATTTTATATTGAGGTTATAAATGATATTGAAAATTATTGTTTTAATGTATTTTAACGACATTGTTTTGTAAAAGTGAACTATATTAATTATGTGGACAATTATTTAATCTATTAAATGAGTTTTATATATTTTTATAAATATGATATATACACATGTATATATATATATATGAAGTAATAATTATTAGATTATAAATTAACATTTTTAGTTTTTTTAATAAAATTATAAATATAAATTACAACAATTTTTATATAATGATTAAAGTTGTGCATATATTAATGATCTCTTAATAAAAATTATGGTTACTTTGAATCACATACGTATAATATTATCATTTTTTTAAAAAGTTTCAAAATTTACAAATATTTTTGTACAAATTATGATAATTATTATTATTTATTTCAAGAAAATTCATTTTCAATTATTAATTTAATTTATAACATTATAATTATATAATATGAAATGTATAAATATATGTTTATAAAAGAATTTCATAATAATTACTTTTACTTTTTATAAAGTAGTGATAACATAATTTTAATATATTATTAGTTTTATAAAACTTTTGATTTGTTGAAGTTATTAATAATATAATCTAATATAAAATACATAAATGATTAAGGTGTAATAATAATAAAATAAATTGTAAATGGAAAATAAAAGAAAAGAGGGTATCCCGTATTGTTTTTTGGGGGTCCGAGCTCCGACAGTTGGTGTAGGTCTTGAGTTAGTGACCTAGATAGGTTTCGTCATGGTTGTGTCTGGCGAGAAGTTGAGAGAGGTCAGAGTGCCACACCATAAAGTGAAAAAACCCCTCAAGCATAGGGTTTTATAGGGTCTAGCGTTGGGTGTCGCGTCACAAGTCAATGGAGTCGAGGGAGAGGTTGCGGCAGTCACGCTCAACAAGGGTCTCGTCGGGAGTTGAGGTCGAGTGGTTTTGAGATGAATAGGGATGGAGGAGTTCGACCATCATGCAGTCTAGGATTGAGTTTGTCAGGGTATCTTGACCAGTGCGAGGCGTCCCCCAATGGATGGAGAAGACCGTCCAGGCGACCTCAACTAATCTGATCCAGGTTTGGATTTAGATTTTTTGTCAGATAGGTTCTCTGTTCATGGTATTTGAATCTATGATAGGTAGGTTCCCTATTTCACCTTTATAGGTGTTCCTATTTTTCTTTTGATAAACTATGATTCTTGATCTTTTTGCTTGTCTGAATTGATGTGTTTTGTTGAATATTTTTCGTCAGATTGTTATATGTTATTAATTCTATTACAAGTCATAATTTGATCTTTTTAAATTTTACTAGTTTCAGATAAATCTGTAACCTATTTTATTTTGGTTCGTTCAATAAATTTATATTCTATTATAGTGAAAATTTTAAAATAAATATTTTAATTTCTTACTATTTTAATGAATCTATCTTTGATTACTAAATTTTCGTATTCTAGTTCTGTCAATTGTTTTATTCTGGTTGGATCTATTAGAGTAATTAAGAGTTTTATTCTGTTTTGATTTTTATGTATTACAATTTCATCCCAGGTAAGCTTCATAGAGTGTATATATATATATACAGCAGCGAACCCATTTTCTTGTCAATCAACGGTTGAGTTCTATACTGCCTACTTGTCTTTTATTTTTGGGTTTGCATCCTCAAGGTTTCGTTATACTTGTTGTAGAGGGTATTGCATACCCTACTTCTCCATCCCTGCTTAGTGTATCCACGCATTAAAATCCATGTAAGGGGTATTTTTTTCCTTTTAATCTAGTTGTGTTTAAGATTATGGCCTTGTAAGGGAAATTTATTTATTTATGTCAATTTATACCCTCTATTTTTTGGTTTTTGTAAGTGTTAAATATTTATTTCAAAAATTTATTTATTATAAGATAATATATTTTTTAAGGGTTTATATATTATTTATATTGTGTCTTTTTTCGTTTATAAATGTTTGGATAGAATGTTAGTTATTTATCTCAAAGTTATAATTTTTATTTTTCTGGCCTTTCTAAGAGATTATTATTTTTCATATATTATCCATGCAAAATTCCATTTTTATTTAGTAAGATATTTCTTCAATTAAATCTATCAATATTATATTTACTTTATGAAAAAAAAATTTAAATCTTGTTGAGTGTAAGGGATAAAATTTCTATTCATATTGTAAGGAATAATTTTATGTATACTTATGTTTTGAAAACCTGTTTAAGGGTGTGTTTATATTACCCACAACTCATGTTTTCTATAAGAAACTTTTAAGTGATTAAATTTTCTGTACATCACCCATTCACTCATTTTCATGTATATACTATATATATATATATATCATTTCTAAGGTGAATCCTGGTTTTCATAGGTTAAAAGTGTGCATGTATTAATATTTCTAAGTTCGATAATGCTATACGGGTTTAATTAAAATGGTTTTTGATAATGGAAAACCATATATACACTTGGTGCATATTCAGACATACACATTGAATTCATTTCAAATATGTTTTCTGTTATTAAATATGATTTTCAATCTTTAAATAAATACTTGGACGCGAATAATGTTTTGGTTTCAAATTGATTAGTATTCTTATGCAAAACATTAGTTTTTATGTATGTATGTCCATGCACCTATGTACTTTAAACCTAAGATAAGTTTTGATATTCAATCCGGTGACATTAGTGATTAAATAATGTTAAGAAGTATTTAATTTTAGGGTTTAAATTACCTTGTCTGCCTTGCGCAAAACAAATTTATACACTTTTTATTTTTGGTTATATATATATTCCCAAAGTTTTAAATAAACATCTATGATACCTATTAATCATCTTATTTTTTAAATACAAATTAAATCTACCTTAAATTCAAATTATGCATTTTTTAATATAGAATGTTTAGTTTCATTATAAGAACTTTAGGATTTAAGGGTTATCATTTTACGTGACAAAACCTTTATTTTTGTGCATTATTTATCATCACATGTGCAATAATTTGCATACCATACTTGTTATTTATTAAATTGCCATGAAGTTGTTAGTTATGACACTAATGTGCATGATTCACTATATATATGTAAATGACAAAGAATTTAATTAAACTGTTAGGACAATTTCTGGATTGGGGAACTAAATTATTCAAAGTGGTATGAGACAACTTGAATAATATGAAATGAGAAATTAAACATTCAACGTGGTGTGAGGCACTTGGAATATATAACCTTACTTGGAATATGATGAATGTATTGGACCCTGTATATAACGGGTTGGGGACTGGTAAATGAAATCCCTACGGGCTGATAACTGATTAATGAAAGCCCTATGGGTTGGGGACTGGTTAATGAAAGCCCTATGATGCATTGGTAGTTCTCATGAGACAAATTAGGTCATGGAATGAGGCCTTGGTATGGTCTGAAATTATATATCTCCCTCATTATGTTTATAAAAATTAATTAACCATGTTTTTATTCGACTATTAAAATATACATGGTTAAGATCCCGTACTTATGAGTATCTGAAGAAGTAAATTCTTATGGAATAATGTTTATTTAGTATTTATAAATTTATTTCCCAGTTTATTATTTATAGTTAGTAAGTAAGGAATTGAAGTTATCATTTTATGCGAAACTGTGATCATGTATTACTTTCATTTATAAAATTTTGTACTTGCTATTTCTCATGTCACACTTATTATAGTTAGAATAACTTTTCTTTATATGGTGTGCACCTTATATTTTGTATAAGCATGCTTATTATTGGAACATGTTTTATTGTAACTCTATAAATATTCCTTGAAATGTTCACTTGTAATTTTTAGAAAAAAAGTTATGTTATGCTTAATGTATTGCAACATTCCTTACGAAAATAATTTTTGAATAATATTAAACGATATTTTTCAAAAGGTTTAAATTGATATATTATTTTACTTTTAGAATACCATTACTGGGAATTCGTATGCTCACCTTACATTTTAATTTAAATTTTTTAGGGTTAGTAGATTTGAGTTACACCGTTTGGTGACAACTTTGTGGAGTTCTTTTCTCTTCCAGTTTTGAAGGAACTATAATTTTTGTTTGTGGTTTTGAAGAATATAAATCCAAAAGATCCTTTATAGTGGAACATTATGTGTAATAATCATCATTTATTTTTATAAAAAAATTACGCACCATGTATTATTGAAACTGAACTAGCTCGAGGGAGTCTGGGGGTGAGGCATGACATGTTTCAACTACAAAAAGTTTGGAAATAGAAGGAAGACCATACAATGCTTCCAAACAAGCTATATGTATAGAGTATTGATAACTATTATTTTATGAGGACTCCAATATTGGTATATACTCTTCCCACAAGCCTCTGAAATCCATCACACAATCTCTAATCATTTATTCTAACATTTGGATCAACTTTTCATATTTTTAAACCATTTGAGGATAATATGATGTTCTCATGGTCAACTGGGTTCCAAGGGATTGTCATAAGGATTTCCAAAAATCTAGACGTAAACATGATGTCTTGCTCAGATATAATTGAAACTGGAACCCCATGAATCTTTTCAACTTCTCGAATGTATAGTTTTGAAAAATTCTCTATTGTATTAGATTCATGAATAAGGATGAAGTGATCTAACTTTATGAGTTGATCGACAATCACCCATATAGAATTATGTTTCTGAACCATTGTAGGTAGAACTATCAAAAAATCCTTAGCTATTTTTCCTATTTCCATATGATAAATAGTAAAGAATGAAACATACCATCTTGTCATTCATTCTCTACCATGAACTATTGATAGGTGATGCATCTCAAAACAAACTCTTCCATTTCACCTTTCTTTCCAACCCACCATAACCATAAATTCATTTCATTATACATCTCCTATATTCCAAGATGAAAAATCCATCTCAAATAGTGTTAATCATAAATAATTTATTCTTGGTATATTAGAGGAACTACAATCTGATCTCTAAACTGTAAAAAATATTTCTCATCAATCTTCCTTCCCTCAATGGTCTCCCTACCATTGTGTTTTGAAGTCATTATAAAATATTCTAGATCATACATATGATCATCATTCACATGCCCAACCAAATCAGGAACAAATGAAATTAGAATATAGGTTATGATTCACCTTACTCTATACACTCAAAATGCATGTATGATATGACTGAAGTTAACTTTTAATAATATGAAGCGTCTTTAGCAAGATAATTATATAAATTACTTCTTAATCTATCGGCCACATACTTCCCTTTATATAATATATACATCAATTAAATGTCAAAAAATTTAAGGTATTTCATCCATATTCTCTCCCTTATATTCAAATAACATTGTGAGAAAATATTTTTCAAACCCTTATGATCCAAAAACATAAAGATGTTCTCACAAAAAAGATAATGATTCCAACACATCAATGTCTGTAAAAAAATAAAGAATTCTATATCATGTGTAGGGTATTTTCTCTTATACATCAATCACTATTGTGATCCCTACGTAATTACAAGATCTCCATGTATGTGGAAACAACCAAACCCATATTTTGATACATCTCAATAGACCACATATACATGTCCAAAATTTAGAAATGTAAGATTAAGTACTTATGAAATTCAAATATTTAGTTATTGGAAGGATTTATAGAACACATCATTAAACTGGAAATGAATTCCTTTCCTTCTCAATGCCATCAATAGTGAGTCAAGATGTGAAAAATAAATAGAAAATCTTATATATTATCTTTCTAAACCGAGGAAAATGTTTATTTTGAAACATTATATAGTTGTTCGTTAGAGATGAAAACTTCTATCTTTTAAGGATCTAATGAAACATCTTTTTTTAGAAATGAAATGGAAAATGATACACACCTCTTTATAAAAGAATATCACATTGAAAGCCTATCATATAGGTGATGTTCCAACAGGATACCCAACAATATAGAAAAATATTCCTCATGATCATATTTATTTATATAATACACCAAAATATCATCAAGAAACACCACTATAAAGGAATCAAGATACATTTAAAATGTATGATCCCTTAATTCCATAAACACTTATGGTCCATTTGTTAGACCAAAGGTCATAACCACATATTCCTAATGAACATATCGACTACTGAAATATGTCTTTACAATATTCTATTTTCATACTCAAAGTTTGTGATATCCTGAACGTAATTCTATTTTAGAGAAATGCTATGATCCATTAAATTGATCAAAAAATTATTCAATTAATAGAAGAGAATATTATTTATTTATCATAAGTTCATTAATATTATGAAAATCCACACTAATAATAAGAGTTATATATTCCTTATTTACAAAAAGAACTATAATTTCCCACAATCACTTGCTTGGTTAGATGAAACCTTTACATTCCAAATATTTTTTAAATATTTAGTTCTATCAATTTAATTGGTTCTATTTTATAATACATAAGGTAAATAGGTTCAACACCTAGTATGTGATCAATCATAAAATATAATTTTATTTTAGGTGGAAACCCAGAGATGTTGTCACTAAAAACATCAAAAACGGTTTAACTGTAACATCCCAGGTAAATAAAGAACATGACATTATCATATTTATTATTATTGGGGAATTAAATATCAAATTTTCCTTAAATAGAATGCTATGTTCGATGGCGTACCCGACACACAACAATGGGTTTCTCCAAAATCTCATGTTGTACAAAATGTCGAGTCCTGCTGAAAATAAATATAATAATATAATAAAATTTTAAATTTTATTTAATGTATAGTTGTTGTATTGACAGGAATGAATAGAACTGACTAAAATAGGATTCTACATGTTCGTTAAATCTTTTTACATTTATCCAATAAAATTTATAGGCTTAAAATGTGAATGAATTTAATTTTAAGCATAAACACTCTAATATTATTTTAAAGGTTGATATTTACTTTGGATGAAATTTTGGTATTTTTTTGATAATGTTCATTTTCTAATGAATAGTGAAAAATACTGCATTTGAATTCGAAAACAGCCTTTTAATATAATTTATTTATATGGTTAGATTATATTTTTAATTTGTTTTAAAGTATAATTAGATTATATTATTACCATTTAATCCAATTTTTGTTATTTTAAGTCATTTAACTTTGAAATTGAACATAAATAAGTGTCAATATTTTGATAGTTATTATTTACTAAAAACACGTTTTTTGGTTTTGACAATGAGAAATAATTTTAAATTAATTTTTTCAATTTTTTTTAAAATTTGGAAAATTGGATTCCATATTTGGAATGATAAGTTCCAAAATTCTGTAAACTGGTAACTTTTATTTTTAGATATTATGAATATTTACTTCAGTAAATATTTTATTTACTATGGTTAAAGGGTAAATCAGGTAAATAAGGGTGAAAAATAATATTATATTAATATTAAATTACCATTAAACTTGTTTTAACCCTATTTTATGAGATATTTCTGGCCAAGGAAATCCTTGGGTCGATTTTGGGACCCCATGGAGCCACTTGGGAGTGATAATGTACTTTATATTAATTAATATATAGTAAAGACAAAAGTAGCATAAACATATATCCTTCAGTAAAACAATTTTTATATGGGTTTATAAAAGTGATTTTTAATCTATAAATATTCTTTTTAAATCTAAAAATATTTCCTACATCATGACTATTTATTTATAATTATTATATATTAAATAAATAAACTTAATTATGACACAATGGTGATACAATAATTGCTTCATTAATAATGGATTTAAATAAATGATATTATAAATATTAAAATAAATTTATTTTGAAACTTTTATGCCATCCAAGAATTTTAGGGAAAATAATTACTTGTTATATTTTAATTAATGAATTTTTTTATAAATTATAATGTTTTTATATATTTTTTAAAATCCATGATTTGAATAATTTATAAATTGACATAAATGTGTTTTTAAAACAATTAATAATTTATTAAATGATAAAACAATCCTAAAAATCTAAGATTCGGACAAATGATTTAAATAATGTTAGAAATGTTATAAAGGATCCATTTTGGGTCTTTTGACGTTTTATATAAATATATTAACCATATAGTATGATTATATAAGAGGACATGGTAAAAGTTAAATAAGTTAACAAAGAGTTAAATAAAAAAGATAAGGATTAAAAAATATCCAAAACCTGTAAAATTCTAATTGGATTATTTTATTTCAAATTATGTTCACCTAATCTATTAATTTAAAAAGTTTTGGACCTTTTCAAACCGAAAATAATATTATAATAAAATAATACTTTCAAACTTTCCTAAAGATCCCCTCATCCCTCTTATAAAAGGCGACCACATCTAACCCAGTAATCACACCTCTCAATCCCCTGGGATCATACAAACTCTGCTCTAAGAAGCTCCCAACGTACCTTTCTTCCTCATAGAATCATCACTTAGGTATAAGGCAATTGAAGAGATCCCTTTGGTTCATATAAAAAAAGTTACCAAATTTTGAGAAAGCATTGATTATGTCAATATATTGAAATTTTATATTGTGATTGCAATGTGGAAATTTTATCTTTTCTTTATGAATTTTCATGTGTTAATATTACATTATGGTTCTTGGGAATTGTTAATGCATACGGGTTGTTCCATGATAAACCTGGGGTAGGTGAGCCCGAGATAGATCTCCAATGCATTGGGTAACATGATAGAGGTAAATGTTAATGTTTCTCCTAAGAGATTTAGGGAATATACTATGATGGGTATTCCCAACATAACTCCCTACGTAGTTGTGAAATCTACAATGTAAGTGTGATATGGATGCCACAAGTTACCTTTATAATTTATTTTTACAATTTTTTATTCATAAATCTTATGATTTCAAGAGGTATGATAAAGAGAATATGTTTTTTATGTACTTATGGAATAATGTTTTCTTTCTTTATTTTGTAACCCTTTCTGAGATTTTTATGCTCATCCCAAGTTTTTTAAATGTTTTTTACTGGGTATAAGGCCGGGTAAAAGAAATGAAGAATTTAAAAAGATTTATGTCAAGAAAAGAATTTTTTTCATTCAAGAGTTTTTTTATGAAAAAATGGATACAGAGTAGAAGTGTCTACTTTGTAATATTTGAGATGTAATGTAATATTTATGGCCTAATTCTCAAAAACCCTAATCCTAAAAATATCCTCAATTTTAATTCTTAACTTAACTCATGATTGAGTAATGTTTAAGACTGGGGCATTATAGTTGGTATTAGTGGTCAGTTTAGATACCCTTAGGAGTTAGGATATTGTTAAATTAGTATCCATAAATTAATTTATGGTCAAATTTAAATCATATATCATTTACAGATTACCATGTTTCTTCATCTATGATATTTCTGTGATTAGAATGGTTTTCTTTAGAGGAAATAGGGTAGTTATGATGGAACGACTTCTAGAGGAAGACAACCTTCCAAATTAGCAACCTAAGATGGTCAGAATCGGAACTGAACAGTTTGTTGAAGTGATATAATAGTTGAATCAGGACATAAATGGTGGTGGAATCCATGCACAAGATTAGCAAAATCAACCACAGAGGAACATGTCACTAGTGGATCATTTGATGAGGCAACATCCCCCTTTATTCAGGGGATAATCCGACCCTATTCTATTTGAATGGTGGATTAAATAACTGGAGAATATTTTTGTTGTCATGGGGTGTTCAAAACATCAAAAGAATAGTCTCTCTGTTTACCGTTTTTAAGGTGAATCCAATCATTGGTGGTCGATGGTTAAAAATATTAGGGATAATGAAGAGATTGATGCTCTTTGTTGGGATGAATTCAAAGGTATGTTACTTGAGAAATATTTTCCTAAGGTGTTTTTCCTTAGGATGGAAAAACAATTCCTAGAATTGAGGTAGGGGGATAAATCAGTGGAAGCTTATGAAGAAATATTTACTAGACTAGAAATGTATGATCCAAATTTCATACAACATATTGATAGTAAAATCAATTCTTTTTGCTCAGGATTAAATCCAATGTATTGAAGGGCTTTAGCTTCTCATGAGTCCCAAAGTTATGAAAAATTTGTTCGATGTTTAGTGAAGTTGGAAATGGAGTTTGCTGAGGATCATGTGTTCTTTGGAAAACAACAGAATAATAGGTCGAGGTGGAAAACAAAAGGGAATAACTCTTCAAGAAAATTTGATGGTAAGAAACGTAAGTTTACTGTTTGTGAAAATTGTGGTAAAAAGCACACACGAGATGGTCTTTTGAATTCTGGTAAGTGTTACAGATGTGGTAAAATCGGACATAAGGCTCATAATTACAGTGAAAAATATCAAGGTAATGGTATAAAATAAAATATAATTTACAGTCTGTAATATGTTTTAAATGCAATGAAATGATTCTTTATACATATGAGTGTCCAAAGAAGAACTCAACTGAGGGAAAGTATCCAAACTACATGCAGAAAGGAGGGGTGACATCTATTACAACTACTTTGGCAGATGTTGGGCCATCAAATGAAGTAGTACTAGGTACATTGTTTGTTTAATCAGATTATGCCAACATATTGCTTGATTCAGGGTATACACATTCTTTCATTTCTGAGAATCTTTCAAGTAAATTAGGAATTCCATCACAAGATATAAATCCTGAACTTATGGTAAAAACATCGAGAGGAAATGTTGTGACAAAAAGAAATTATAAAAACCTTCCAACCCTTGTGTGTGGATAGAATCTACCTGCAAACCTTATTGTTTTGCCTCTAGTAAAGTTTGATGTTATTTTGGTAATGGATTGTATTTCTATTTATCAAGATAAGATTGACTGCATGGATAAAAAGGATTCTTTTCAGATATAATTTCCGTTTGTGTACAAACATGAACCCTTAATTTTGAAAACATATCAGGAAGATGAGAAACTAGTAAAAGGTGAAAATGAATACTACCTTGCATATATTGTTGAAAACAAAGGAACTGTTTAAATAAATTATGTTCTAGTGGTAAATGAGTATCTTGATGTTTTTCTTGATGAGTTTCCTAGTATAATACATGATCAGATTGTTGAATTCACTGTTGACTTAGTTCTTGATGCTAAGCTAATTTTAAAACCCCCTTATCAAATGGATCAAATTGAACTTTTAGAGTTATAGGAGAAATTAAAGGAGTTATTTGATAATGGTTTCATTCTAACTAGCACATCACCATGGGGTGCTCTTGTCTTGTTTGTTAAAAAGAAAGATGGTTCAACGAGACTTTACATTGATTAGAGAGAATTGAATTACATCACTATAAAGGATAACTATCCTTTGCCTCATATCAATGATTTGTTGGATCAACTCTTGCGAGCTTAGTATTTTTCAAAGATTGACATGAGGTCAGGGTACCTTCAGTTGAATGTAAAGGAATCAAACATTCTGAAGACCACGTTTTGTACTAGATATGGCCATTATGAATTTGTAGTTATGCCTTTTGGGTTAGCCAATGCACCTTCTATATTCATGGATCTTATGAATTGGATTTTCTGTGAGTTCTTATATATGTTTTTCGTAGTGTTTACTGATGATATTTTGGTTTATTCAAAAAGTAAAGAGGAAAATGAATGTCATTTAATGGTTGTCTTTCAAACCTTAAAAGAAAATAAACTGTACTGTAAATCTTGTAAGTGTGAGTTTTGGTTACATAAAATTACATTACTTGGTCACATTTTTTCAAATAATAGCATAACTGTTGATCCTCCTAAAACAAAATTTCATGAAGAATGGCCAAGAACTAAAAATATAAATGAGATCCGTAGTTTTCTTGGTTTAGTAGGTTATTACCAGAGGTATGTTGAAAATTTTTCATAGTTATCTATCCCACTGACTATATTAACTAAAAAAGGTGTTATTTTTATCTAGACAAAATAATGTGATGATTGTTTTTACGAATTGAAAAGAAGATTGGTGAATGCTCTAGTTTTGTCACTACCTTCAAGAAATGGTGAGTTTGTTTTCTAAAGTGATTATTCATTGAAAGGACTTGGTTGGGTCCTAATTCAAAATGACCAGGTAATTTATTATGATTCAATTCAATTAAAACCTCATGATCTAAATAACTTTACACATGATTTGGAATTAACTGCTATTGTTTTCGCTTTAAAAATTTGGAGGCATCATCTGTATAGAGTAAAATGTAAAATATATATTGACCACAAAAGTTTGAAGTATATATTCACTCAAATATAATTGAACATGAGATAGAGAAGATAGTTTGAATTAATCAAGGATTATGATTGGACAATTTACTACCATCCAGAAAAGGAAAATGGGAGTGATAAAGACACTTTATATTAATTAATTTAAAGGAAAGACATAAGTAACATAAACGTATATCTTTTAGTATAAAAAGTTTTATATGGGGTTATATAAGTGATATTTTTGACTATAAATATTACTTTGAAAGCTAAAAATATTTCGTGCATCATGGTATTTTATTTATAATTTTTAGACATTAAATAAATAATCTTAACTATGATACAATGGGGATGCAGTGATTGCTTCATTAATAAAGTATTTAAACAAATGATAATATATATATTAAAATAAATTTATTTTGAAACTTTTATGTCATAAATTAATTTTAGCGAAAATAATGACTTGTTATCTTAAAATTAATGATGTTTTTTCTAAGTAATAAAGTTTTTATAGATCATTTAAATTCCTTGATAGGAATAATTTATAAATTTACATAAATGAGTTTTTAAAACAATTAATATTTTATTAAATGATAAAATAATTATAAAAATCTAATATTCGTCCAAATGACATAAAAAATGTTAAAAATAAAATAAATTATCCATTTTAAGTTTCTTTTCATTTTATAGTAAATACATGTACCATATTTTATGATTATATAATAGCAAATGGTAAAAGATAAATATGTTAACAAAGTGTTAAATAAAATGGATAAGGATTAAAAAATATCCAAAACCTGTCCAATTATTATTGGATGATTTATTTCAACTTATATGAACCTTATATTTGAGTTAAATAAGTTTTGTTCCTTTTGAAACCAAATATAATTTTATAATAAAATAAAACATTAAAAATTTCTTAAAGAGCCCCTCCTCTCTCTTATAAAAGGCCACCACCTCTAACCCATTGCTCACACCTTTCAAGCCCCTTGGCTAATCTAAAATCTGATCTGATAAGCCCCCAAAATCCATATTGTTGTCCTAAAATCCTTCCACTATGCATAAGAAAATTAAAGATAGCCATTTGGCTCAAATCAAATGAAGGTACCCAATTTAAATATAACATCTTCTCTCAAGTTCTTTTATTTTATTTTTATTATCCTACCCCTTAAACTATCTTTTTTACATTATTTTATAACAACACCAGTATCTTAAATATACTAGGATGTTGTTATGAGATTTATTATAACAACACATCCACACACCTCCATCTAATGGATATGTACATACTGCTTCTGTGGATGGTGAACTACTACCTCACGAAACGATGATTGTTCAATTATCTACAACCACCTCTCATGGTGGCCATTATAATGGAACTGTATTTATATGTGATTTATATTATATTTACATGTTCTCTATGCTTCTATTTTTTTCATTTATATAACAACTTTATGGTTTCCATAATGGGCAAACATGATAATTTAATTTGTGGAAGTGCCAACTATCACCTCCTCAAAGTTATATGACTCATTCATACCATACGTGGATCATATAAAATATGGAATTAATGATATTATATATTATATTATAATTGAATTAAAATATACCTATGTATAATTATGTTTTAATTCTATTAATATAAATTAATGTGGCATTCATGCATACATACGACTTACCATCTCCATGAATGGTGAATTTCATTTCTTATATCCAAATGTTATGTAATATTATAAATACATATATGTACTAGATATATATGATATATATGATATAAAAATCATTAATATCATTCTAGAGATAATGCACTTTTGACCACATGTAAAACTTGTAATTATAAGTAGTTCATTTTTGACTCAAGTACCAAACATCGACAAAATGACCGTTATTAACTTAAATGATTATGTAATATTTATAATAGGGTAATATGTAATATAAAAGGAATAATAATCCTGGAAAAGGGTCTTAAGAAAGTATAAATTAACTTTAGCTTATTATTTTGGATATTAAAGAAAAAACAAGTCACGTCGGACATGAGGTAAGGGACTTCGTTTCAATATCCTTTCATTGAGAAATATTTTAATTTATACATGAATATCTTTTATATGGTATATAAACCCCTTTCAATTTTCATTTCATTCAAAGGGATTATTTTTCTATGTAGCGTTTTACAAATTTATAAAGGGAATTTTTATTTTAAATATATGTGGGGACAACAACCTTTCCGCCGCCGCGATCATTTTGATATTTGGCTTCCTTAACAAGCAGTAATGTTTATTAGAGGAATATAAATACCATATACTCTTTTTACATTTTTTGGTATTGAAAATGATTTTGAGAATTCATTTATTATGTTAATATATTTAAATTTTATATTGTGATTGCAATGTAGAAATTCTATCTTTCCTTTATGCTTGTTCATGTGTTATGATTATGTTATGGTTCTTGGGAATTGTTTACAAATACGGGTGGTTCTATGACAAACCTAGGGCGGGTGAGCCTAAGATATCTCTCCAACACATTAGGTAACATGACAGAGGTAAACGTTAATGTTTCTCCTAATAGATTTAGGGAATATACTATTATGGGTATTCCAAACGTAACTCCCTACGTAGGTGTGAATTATACAATGTAAGTATGATATGGATACCACAAGTTACCTTTATGATTTATGATTTCTATGTGTTATTCATAACTCTTATGATTTCATAAGGTATGTTAAAGAGCTTATATTTTTTATGTATTGAGGGACTAATGTCTTCTTTCTTTATTTTTTAACCCATACTGATCTTTTTATGAAAATCTCATGTTTTGAAATTTTTTTCATAGGGTATAAGGCATGGTAGAATAAATGAAGAATTCAGAAAGATTTATATCCGGAAAATAATTTTTGTTTTCTATTATGAGTTTTTATTTTATGAAAAAATGGATCCTGAGTAGAAGTGTCTACATTGTAATATTTGGTACGTATTGTAATATTTATGGCCTAATTTTTTAAAACTCTAAACCTGAAAGGATCCTCAATGTGAATTCTTGACATAAATCGATAATAAGTAATGTTTAAGGATGGGGACATATATTAACAATGGTTGGAAAATCTAATTTTTGGATCTCATCCATTGTTACCAAAGTAACCACTTTCAACTCGTAAGATATGGTTCCAACCACTAATCCCAAAGGTCATGTTCTGCTTGCATTCACTTCCCAATCTTCTTTTAAGATATGTCTAACACCATTGAATGTTGTGAAATTGAATTGCCTAGTATAACCATCGATAAAATCTTTGGATGTCGTAAACAAATACATTCCCAAAATGAAGTCATAGATGTCCATTTTGAGAATAGAAAACTTCCCTACTGATTCAACCTCAAATATAGTCATCATACATACTTTACACTTAAAATACATGTACTCCCATTGGCTGATAAGAGTTTTTAATCTGAAAACTGAAGTCATCATCTCAACCTGAAAACCCCAAAGATTAATAACCTGAGAAGAAATAAAATACTGGGATACGCTAGTACCAAACAAGGCCTATATAAGGCTAAAATTCATAATAATCATACCTTTTAAAATAAAAGGACTATATTAATCATATGTGATCACATAATCAACACCATAAAATTTCTTATTCAATATCCATTTCCATTATTTTCCTACTAAAAAATTTCATAGCATGTGGATCCATGGTTTTTCTAGAATCACCAAGGATCACTTAGTACCAAGGGTTAGTGTTATCCTAATGACATCTTATAGTAAAATAATATGAAGTTTGATAGACTAGAGATGTATTCCTAACACCAATATTCAATGTTCTATGAAAATAATACTAGAGATGTACCATCTGATTACAATTGTGACATGCTCAAAGAGGTTTTTTAAAATATTTCTCTATGTTCTCAAAAGGACCAAATTGGAAATATCCCAACTTACATCTTGATTGAGGAGGGAATTTGACTGATCCCATGGTCTAATTCTGAGGCATACCACTAATTTTTAAATAGGTATCCCTCTCCCAATTATTCCTAGAATTGTATTTCCCACTCGTTCCCATATAGATAAATATGTTCCCTCTAACTATGTTTCCATAGATATCCCTTTTTTATATCTTCTTTATTTTCCATGTTCTTATATTCTACAATACAAAGTATTGAAATATTTTAGAGAATTAATGCTCATAGCCTTGAATAAAAAATTTGTTCCTTGAATAATGAACTTTATTCTAATTTTGGTGAAAATAAAACTATGTCGATGAACTTAGCTGCATACTATATGATCGATAGATTCTCTTGTTTCAAACTGAATAAATGAAATGTTCTTACCATATGAAAGGTGTGATGATATAATTTCTTATTAACAATTACTAAAAATCCTCACATGTAATGCCTTGTTCATATTTAGTATGAATAGATAAATATAACAATTGATGTTCTAGGTCCTCAAGAATGTATGTTTCCAACATGACTTTCAACTCGACCGGTGTTCCTTGAAAATAAAAGATTTGATTCAACTTATTAAACAATAACTCTTTTTTTTTTCATGCATTGAATTATCTCAAAAAATAGTGGATTTTGTTTTTGAAAATGAATTGAGTGATCCATCCATCAAGGTTCATCATTCTGAATTCCCTTATTTATAGTTATAAAATCCTGACTGATGGTTTAGACCAACATTTTGTTCACTTATGGCTCAAGTGAAACCATATTTTCGGATTCCTTTTCTGGTTGGTTTATGAAATGTCTACCTAGCTCCGTTCTCTGTAACAAGAAAAAAAATTATTTAGTCTTACTCATTAGAAAATAGAAGATTATAAATTTTAAATTACAATATTAATAATTTCTACAACCTTTATTTTCAAAATCCAAACATTTTTTTATTCAAAACCATTTATCATAACCATTTTCCATAAACCACGTAATAAAAAATTTAAAATGAAATCCTACTGGTAATACTTAATATGAATGAATGATATGAAAAATAAATTTGCTAAACCCATGATTATGAGGTGAAGACATACTCAAAAGTGTCTTAAAACAATTTTTACCCAAACCACCATTGTAGATTAATGTTTAACATTAAACTTTTAGCTACATATTTTTATGCTATAAATTTGATGTTCTGATGATCTTATCCCCTTACAACCATCCCAATAAAACAGATGTACTGACCAAGATTTATTGAATTTATAATATCCCACCCATACTTATTTTCTGGAGAAGTGATAGAGGTATTACTGGACTTAGGTTACATCCTCAAGACACCAATGGATAGAAATATATTCTAAGATCCAAGGAGAAATTTGGGGTGATATTTTTATCTTTAAATTTAAAACAACCTATCAACGTTGAACAATAAGAATTAAATCCACATAAATGGTTCATGAGTAGAAATAATAAAAACCAAATTTAAAACCAACAATATAAAAGTGATAATAAAAACATGAAAAAATATTATAAAAAACAAATTCATCACAAGACTCAATTCATAAAAAGACACTAATCAAGATAACACCCCAAACTAGTTCTAAGCTCCAACTCCTCCTTTCATGTCTATGTGTCACAAAGAATCACTAGAAAATTAAGACACCTTGATTTCCTGTGTATCATAGTATATGAAATATGTAAATTCACCAATGTTGCCAATTAGGGGGTGAATATAAACTTAGTAGGATTTTAAATAAGATTTCCCAACTCGTACCATTAGGAGAAGTGGTAATCACATTTTTATAAAATAGTTTAAAGAAAATACTGAATGTTTTTTATATAAAAACTATAATTAGTTCCATGGAAAACAATAAACTATGGTTTTTTAATGATTTTACATATATTTGGAATAACCATTCTCATGTTTCTATACACACACATACCCAATACACATGCTTTCCCAGTGACATTTCAATACTCATGAGTGGTTTCTCATCGATCCACGATGTCATCAAAAGGTGAAAAATATCCAAGTGACCTAATGGAACACACCCATTTCTTAGAGTCATGCTCCCAATAAACTCACACCAAACTTGTATAAAAATTCCATGAAGAATTCTATTTTATGTTAAAGAAACTTATTTATTGAATAAATTTCATCATATAGCTCATTTTCAACAAAAAAATACCATAATTTTAAACTAGTATTTTAAAAATAAAAAAGAAGATAGTTTTTTGAATGCCATCCAATATCCTAAAATTCTAATGAAAGAACCAAAATGTATTTCCATCGAGAATCAAACAAGGTTTTCACAGAAATTTCAGGAATAAAATTTAATCAAAACTAGGTCTTGAAATTTTAGAATTTTGGAGATGAGAGAGAATCCATATACATCTAAAAGGATGTAAAAAATAAAGGATGTTACTAAAATCTTACAGCACCAACCTGGGATACTATTTCCTTCAATATATTCACTCATATATCATCAATATTACCATCTTAGAATGTATATAAATCCATAACTGACTAGATATAAGGTTTCTAAAGAGAGTATAATAGTAGATCTAAGAAGAACATGTAAGAAGAATGAATTACTGATGAATCTGAATATCCAACACACTTTGATTCAATAAAAGATGTTTTTAGATCAAATGGAATTCCCAAATAAGCCTTCAGAGGTACATGAATTTGAGATCATGCAAAAATAGGAGACTTATGAGTCTCTTGATCTTTAATTTGGATTAAAATTACATATTTCATGGAATTAACTATATGTCACATAGTTAGGGAACCTAGTTTTTCAAACTGAGTTACAACCATTCACGTGCTGTTGAACAATCCATGTTTCCACATGGTATGGTTTGTATTATTAGTCAAAATGTGCAACAACTATTTGGTGAGACTATCTTAATCCCTCACCCCTCATGGTTGGATATCATACCAACCATTATTTCCCATATATTTGAATTTAAACTTTTTCCATTAGGCACCAACATGGTTTTGAAAAACCATGCATCAATTGTGCACCTACCCAGTGAAAGCAAAAACGTGTTTCATAGTTTCATAGAGGTGGTTCATAGTTTCTAATTACTATTTATACACCATTCAATGCCATAAACACCTTCAAAACAATACAAACCCTTTATGAACCTCAAGCAACAAATCCCAATAATTATCTAATAATAAAAAAACATATAGCAATGGTAATCCCCAGAAACCAGGTGTGTATCATCCCACACCCTAGAGCACATATTTAAAAATTTAAAATAGAAAATTGGATGAAATATTTTATGAAATATATTATAGAATAATAATTAACTGTACATTTAGTGAAAATAATTTATGTAATAATTTTTTTATATAAACTAATTATATTTATATATTTAGAAAATTTTGGACCTTTTAAATAGAAAATATTTTTTTATATCAGATCAGGACGTGATGAATCATCATATAAATCCGAACTATTATGGTATAAATCCTTTTAATATTGAGGTTGTTAAATCATTTATATCATTCATGTCATCAAATTTATAATTTCTCTTGGAAAGAATAATTGACTTATCATTTATGATGTGTGATATCATAAGATATGAAATGTTTGATAATGTTGGATTCCATTTTTTTCATTTTTTTGAATTATTTTGTATTTTGGTATCAACACAGTAAAAAAAGAATGAAATACTAAATTTTTTGTTCCTTAATAATCATAGTTTCAATATTTAGTACGCGATATAACTAGCCCATCAATTTCAAGAAAAAACTCTAAATGATAGTTATAATTCTAAATGATAACCATATAGAATTTATGATTTCGTGAAATCTTCTTAGCATGCCATACATTCTAGTTGAATGATAAAATAAATTTAAGTTGTTAAAAAATGTATGGGTATTAAATGTAATTTTATAATGTCAAATAGTTTATTTGATAAAATATTTTCTTCGATTAAATTATTTTTTCCCGAAGAGAATACATTGCCTATAAATTTATATAAAAGAAAAATATTTTTTTTCAGAATTTGTTTCATATTTATCAAAAGATTCATGTATTTTCAAATGACTACATCTTATATTGTAGTGAATATGAGTCATTTGTTATTTTCCAACATGTAGAAGATGGATGTATAAATAACTACAACAAGGAAAGTCCAAATTTATTTCTATTAAAAAAATTAGGATTTTTCTAATTAAATATATACCAATAAATCTATTTATGTATCACAACATAGATACATTGATGATATGACATATATATAATGTTTTCATCTATAAAATATTAAATATTCATTGTGATGGTGATTCTTGGAAACACTTTGAACAGGGGTATAAATATTTTAATTCAGAACCTCATAAATTATGGTTAGGTCTTTATACTTATGTTTTATATACATTTGGTGCTTATGAAAGTCAATATTGTTGTTAGCCTATTTTCATAAACTAATACAACATACCGCTTTATTTACAGATGAAGAAACAATATATATATATATATATATGTGGAATTTATAATTACATTACACTCAAAAATGAATATTGGTGTTTATTTGAATCCACAAATTGATGAGGTAATTTTATTATAGAATGATGGTGTAAATAGAAATAATATAGTTATATATTAGAATTTTATACTCAAAACTACATTAATGTGGAAAATCAGAAACTTTTTGGCAAGTTTGATTTTATCTGGATGGAGTACACGCGGTCCAAAATCTTGTCCATACTTCATGGTTCATAGAAAAACATTTATTCTTATCAATGGAAGAAAGAATTATTATTTTTTATTTACATTAGATATTTATTCCTATAAATAATTTATTCTGATTGAATAGAAATTATTTTAGAAAAGGTAGAGTTGGAAGAGATGAATTTCCAATAGTTCACTCAGGTATTCAGGTAAAATCCATTGTATCTTCATTACCTCAAATTACTTTTGGATCAACTATCAAAAAATAAAAAAATATGTGTTTTTATTATAGATCACAATTGGATAAAGAGAATTATTTTTTGTGATCTTGAATATATGTATAATTTTTTGGTTCGCAACATGTTTATGTAATAAATATTAAGAAGAATTATCTTTAAAACATATTTTATACAATGTTATACAAACCTAACAAGACCAAACATACTGTGAAGGATCATTTAGATCATTCCCAAATTTGTAGGCATACTGATCGTAGGTTATTTCATAATGAAACATCTCAAAAATTCATGAATACAAAATTATCTTATACACTTTGTAAAGAAATTACATTTTTATTTGGCAGCAATCTGATGGTTATGATTCTATTTTTATTATTATGTCGAAAATAGACATATTATCCAGTTAAAAAGCCTTGACTATCATGTCATCATATTACTAATTATTTTCCTTATAGGGTTGCTAAATTATTTAATTTGGGATGTGTTGAATGAAATATCATATTTTACATGAGACATTAGTGCATAAAAAATAGACTATGATGTAATAATTAAACTACAAAAGGACATCGTTGTGATTTTATGTAAATTTAAAAAAATATTTCCGATGATATTTTTGACTCAATTGAACATTTAATATCGCATTTTTCATATGGAACAAAATACAAAGTAAAAGAAAATTCCAATGGATGTAACCATTCAATATTTGTACACAAAATTGAAGAAAAAGATATATAAAGGTGAATTTTTTTAATGTTCAATTGCTAAATCTTACTTTCATGAGGAAATATTAAACTTATGATCTTATTATTTTCAATTTGAATAATATTAAACATTTAATCAAATGTTTTGTAATAAAGAAAATTTTGATGATGCCATAACAATTGATTCTCAATATTTAATCAGTATGAGCTCATTTTGGGTGTTTATCATGATCAATGGATTTTAGAGAAATAATTGTATAGAGATGACACATATATTCTACTCAATTATGAAGAAATGAAATTATTTGTGTAGTAAGTACGGTTTTTTATTATTTTTTTTATTATTTTTTTGTTAAAATATAATTCATGTTATAATTTTTATATTATATTATGATCATATAAAAATAACATAAATTACCCCCATAGATCATAATGAAAAATGAAAATGAAATTTTTCCTACTAGTTTCAATGGGTGGATATTTAAAACAATTGTGACAAAAAATATGAAATAAATTAGTTATTTTATATTTATTTATTTTTTATCTAAGTATGAAAACCTGAAAATAAAATTTACAGTTCATTATATGATCTGATTAATAAACTATCCAAATTATTTAAATATTATAATTCTTATGTGGTTAATGGATTTCAATTTTATACATCCATATATGGTGAATAAAAATAATCAATGAAAAGAGGTGTTTGTTAAAAAGGATATCATCACAAATAAAATGAAGTTAAATTTTATTGTACACTAGATGAAATTATTGAGTTAAATTATCTATAAAATAATTAAATAAAAAAACTTAAATGTCATTGTTTTGATATTGATTGAGGGCTGTGCACCCATCCATGAAATAAAATAATTGATATTAAACTTAAAATTCATATTATGGAAAACGGACCATTTTTTGGAATATTAAGAATATTAAATTTATTATAAAAATTTATATACATCTTTAAAATATTTAAAATAATAGTGGAGTGTAACAAAAATAAAATCTCATCAGTTTATGGAAAATAAAAGTGGTGTTGTTGAAGAGAAAAGTATTGAAATTTTTCAAGAAACATTGATGTATATATTTATCTCAATCATAGAAATACATATATCTGTAATGATACACCATAGTTAATGGATGATGGTGTTTATAATTGTGATGATGTAAATAATGACTTTGATATTACAAGAGATGATGAAATGAAAGCTCATATGGAAATTTATGATGCTGAAGAGGAAGATGAAGACATTTCCACTAATGAACTGAAGATGAAGACTTTGAATATTGTGCTATTTTTTAATAATATTTGTTTTTTTATATATGATATTTTTATTAATATTTATTTACAATAACTTTATTTTTTCCTAGTTTCTTTAAAAAAATGGTACTATACATTTAAATTATTTATATTTTTTATAATGTATAGAATTTATTATAAAGTTAATTTTATATTTCCGATGCCTTGAGACGATTATGATGACAAGATTCATAGCTTGAATGAGGATGTTCTACCTAGTAATGAGCCTCCTGATTCATCATATGAGGGTGTTAAACCCATAATAACTACTTGGATGGGTCTAATATTTTTTCATTTGATGATTCATGATCCAATTATAAAGTGATGTATATATATTTACTTTGACACTCATGAGAAGAAGTAAAATTAAATATTATTTTTATTCACTTTTTCTTTAATTTAATTTATTTATTAATTATGTTATAAACTATTTTTATTTTCATATCTTTTGACATATATATATTTTAGTTTATTACAATCTTAAGGAACTATTTTTCTATTATATGGGTTTCATGGGATTGGGTTCCTTATGAGTTACATCATTGTATGTTCAATCATTGGTTGGTATATATATATAAACAATTATTTTAGTATAACTTTATAAAATTTATAATTAAGTATATTATTAATTATTTGCAGGGTTTATGGTCTCCTATTGATGAGAGAATGAGACCCTATATATGGAAGGTATGCGAGGATTACATATATGATCATTTCCATCAATTTTTACATAGTCTTTAGTGTAAAGATTTATAGAGGGAATCTAGGACTATATTTAATGATTCTTATAGGTTTCATAAACCTAATGTTGTCTTCACTCAGTCTAGGCGGGTATTTTTCAAATATTATATAAGAAATACATTCTAGAGGAGATTTGATTCTGTTCGACAAAATTGGGAAGATAAGATGTCACACATAGAGTCGGGAGTCATACATTTAGAAGACATCTAGAAAATTTGACATGTAATATTTTTTTAATAATTATATATTTTTAAATAGTAAATTTATGCGATAAATTTTTACAATATATTGTTGACCCAACCATTAAAAAGTATTATGTGTACAAAAGGAAGTACATTGATAGTATTAGTGAACAAATTATCGACAGAAGACAATAGAATACTTTGATTATCCTTTTCTTCTTCAGTTTTTTTAAAATAAAATAATATATTTTTTAATACTCTTAATTTTTGTTTAGTTGTTTTAAGATACAAATGAGATAAAGGTTTTTTCTCGTCCTGATGGTCAGGTCATGATATATGGTAGAGATGAGGTGTGAGTCACTTTTGATGAGGTGGCTTGGATGCGAGTGATAGTGAGTGGTCTTTATAAATATAAGGAGATTGGTATAAGGTTATGATCGATCCATATTAGTTAATATGGAACAAAATAAATGAAATCATATGTCTTGAATGAATAATAATTGTATTTTTTATGAATTTCAAATAAAGAGTATGAGGTGAGGCTTAAAAGTCAGGATTAGGTCATATAGAGATTATTCAGAGAGTAAGAAGAGTAGTGATGATAGTAGGAAGATCATCCATGTTAACAGAAGAATAAATACGATGATATGATGAAGTATATGAATCATCTTACACATGGTTTAGGGATGAAATTACTTCCTCGAACTGAACCAGATCCCCCACCCCTTAGTGAAATTATTATTATTTTTATTTTAAATTTTATGCAATATATTACTTATAACTTTATAATGAATGTTTGTTTTTTGTTTTTTGTTTTATTTTAATAATTTAGAAAATTGTTTTAGTTATTTTTTATAGAATTGGTATTTCATCACAAATATTCATAAGAAAAACTTTTTTATGGAATGTCGGTTCAATCACAATTATTTGTTGCAACAGAATCTGGAATCCATCACAGCAATGTATATACAAGGGAATCAGTATTCTATCGCAATAAAGTATTTATGTAATATTTATTGTGATGGAGAAAATAATATATCACAAATAGTATCTCCATGTGGTTAATTGAGATAGTATATTGAAAATAGTATTATTTGCGACATTGTTCTTTACCATGGAGTTTTTGAAATGGATTTATTCCAAAAAAAGGATTTTACAATGGAAATTTGTTGAAAATAACCCACCGAAAAAGTGAATTTTTATATAGAGTAGGACAAATCAACAATAATCATTCCATTATCAAATGAAAATTCTATAATTTTAATCTATAAATATAACCATTCCGGACACAGCGAGATAAATTTAAAGAATAGTTTTCTATTAATCTTAAATTTTCAATCCACTGATAGAGTATTAATCAAATTTATATAGAAAGTATAAAAGAAAAAATTGGCTTTAATAAATCTTGTGATATTTCATTTTCAAATAAATCAAGTATTGGGTGCATGAATCTTTTATAAAAATCTAACAATTCCTTAATAGTATCATTATTCTTACTATGGGTGTCCAATATGACATAAAATATGTTATAAAAATAGATCTTCTCAATATTCATGAAATCTAACACAAGTAAGACCAACAAATCAGGCCAATAAAGTAGGTCTCAAAAAATACATCACTCTATTCAATTGGGATATCTCTCAAAACCACTTATTTTTTGTATGTTTGTAGTTTCTGTAAAGGTGAGAAAATGTAATGAAGAGACGATAGATTTTATCAAAATTATTGAGTTATTTATAAGAGGTTTATCTCTTTCAATTATACCTTTGTAATATTATTTCTATTACTTCAGAAAAGCTGATATATAGGAAGAAATCTGTAGTGACAATCTAAAAAATGTTTTCATCCATTGAAATGTATAAATTATTTTTTTCACCCATGTAGTATGAACATGATTTGGACTATGTGTACTTTATTAAGATAACAAAACATAGACTACATAGTCACTTATTATCCACATTAATGCAACATCCACTGTAAAATGATGTTATGTACCTATAACAAATATACATACATGATCACTATATAATAAATTTAACTCATCAATCATTATCTTTAAATAGAAATCAATATTTCTCTTTGGATATCTGGTAGTTATAAATTCTAAATAAATATATGGCTTATTCATAAAAATTCAAGGAGGAAAGTTGTAATGATTTATGAAGATAGATCAACAAGAATATTGACCATCATAGGTACCAAATGAAAAAAAACCATCAGTTGAAAGACATAACCATACATTACAATTTTCAGAAACAAAAGATAAATGAACTTGATAAAAGTGTTTTTATGAACCACCATCACAATAATGATTTGTTATTTTACTAATAAATATAATATATTGTTTCCAATTCATCAATACTATTGTGTTGTGATATAAATTAATTTGATAAAAGTGTTTTTATGAACCACCATCACAATAATGATTTTTTATTTTACTAATAAATATGCTATATTGATTCCAATTCATCAATACTATTGTGTTGTGATACATGAATATATTCTAGAATCTAGGTATAAGTAGAAAAAACTACAACTGTTTAATAATAAAAAATATGGATTTTCATTATTGTACCTATTTATACCTCAATTTTCAACATGTGTGATAAATAACCAGTAACTAATATTTACCATAATATATTATGTAATAATTTAAACATGCATGGATCCTCTAATAACTAACACTAATATTACAATCTAAGTTCTAGTTTTTATATAAATTTATAGGAAATGTATTTCCCACTAGTAATAATGATTTTACCAAAAAAAATATTTTATTGAAACAACTATTTGGTATTATATTATTCGATTTTAATAGCCATAAATTTTTCAACAACTTCAGGTTTTCTTATCTTGCATCCTAGGTATAAGTCCTCATTAGAAAATTTCAAAAAATCATAACATTGAGACGACACTAATTCTTGATTCAAATGATCATTTTGAGTTTTTTTTGAAAATACAAGACATCATCCTCATATTCTTAATTTTGAAACCATGATTTATCTAGAACCAAAAAACTTATATCTTTTTCTTATTTATTTTAACAATATTGATATCAAAAAAGTATAGTCTGCTCGAAAAAAAAATGCAATAGATGAACCCAAACATTTTCAAACATTTAAAACCACATAAGATCACACTTATTACATGGATAATTAGTTATAACTTTTGAAATGTATTCTAAATTTTTTGATGAAAATGATATAATTTTTTCAACACCCTCAATACAGATAAAATTTCTACCAAACCAATTGGATTTATTTGACTTTTTAGCCAATCACGATCTCATAAAAAATATATTTTTACTTCCATAGTCCATGGTTTTCTAAAAATATTATAGTAATTAGAATAATATTTAAAAACATTAACACCAATTAATACTAATTATTACTTATTAACTTTAATTATGACTAAATATCACTAATTATAACTAATTTTCCAAATTATTAATAATTTTAACTAATTAACAAGAATTATTATTAGTTAAATCTTGTTAAAACTACTTAATAATAAATATTTGTAATTAAATAACCAAATATGAAAAATTCATTGGAAATATTGGTTATAATTAATCTAATGGAAAGGAATAGTTATGGAGGGATGATATGAGGGATATTAAACAATTAACGACCTAAAAAACACATATACCATTCAATAGTTATAAAAATATGAACAATTCCTAATAAAAATATCTTACGATTAATCTTATAGAAGAGAACAATTAATTAAAAAAATATTAACAATTCTTAAGAAATATTGGTTATGATTAATCTTATTAAAAAAATAATTACAGAGAGATGATCTAAGGGATATCAAAAAATTAGATACTAGAAAAAATGAATGAAATATTTAATAAAATAATAAATTATGAAAAAATAATGATAAAGATTTCTTAAAGATTATTTTGAATTTTTTATTTGTATTTCTAAATATTGATATTTTTTTACTATTTCTATGATTTTTACAATTTTTAACAATTTTTACTATTTTTATTATTGTTACTATTATTGATAATTATTGTTAATTATTACAAACTATTTATAATTATTATAAATAATTTCTAATTATGAATATTTATGGAAAATTATTACTAATTATTAATAATTATTACTAATATTTATTATTTTTCTCTAATTTTTATTATTATTTTGATAATTTTATAGAATTATTAATATTTAATAATTTTCATTTATAATGGTTACTATTATTTAAATGTCATATATTTTTTTAATATTTATTTTTACTACTTATTATTATTTTAAATTTTTTACAATTTTTTACAAATTGTTACTAATAAATTCTATTTTCCAATATTTTATTTATTAATTTTTCACCGATTATCACTAATCATTTCTGATTTTTTCTATTTATAATTAGTTTTTCCTTCTAATTTTTACAAATTAATATTCTTTTACAAACAATCACTAATTATTAAAATTTATTAACAATTATCTATTTTTTCTAATATTTTTTACTAAAAATTATTTTGAAATGAATTGAAAATAATACCATTTTTACGCATTTTAAATATTTATTTTTTTTCTAGTTAATACTAACTAATATTTTTACTAATTATTACCAATTAATATAATTTTTACTAATTTTTAATAATTATGTTTACTTTTCTAATTTTTATTTTCTTTGACGGATTATGACTAATATCATGTAATTATTACTAATCTTTACTAATTATTACCTTCTTTATAATTTTCTACTAATAATTATGATTTATAATATTTTTTTAATGATTATTACTAGTTTTTATGTTTCTTTTTTTCTAAATATTAATAGTTAATAATTTTTTTCTAATTATTACTAATTATTAATATTTTTTATATTTTTTAATAATAGTTTTTACCAATAATTACTTTATTTTAACATTTATAATTAATTATTACTAATTAATATTATTATTTTAAATATTTTTGTTTTAATAATTTTTTAAATATTATTCATATACATTAATATATTTTTACTATTTTTTGACTATTTCGTTTGTCATTAATTAATACAAATGAATATTTTTTAGAAATTATTATTTTTAATATTATTATGAATTAAATTAAATATTAATTTAAACACTAAATAATTAGAAAAATATTATTAACAAAATATGGATATTCAAATAAATAATAATACATTAAATTAAATAATAAATTATGCAAGAACATATAAAAAAATAAAATAAAATATCTAATATTTAAAAACGGTATAAAAAATACATTGAAATTTACATTTGTATCGTAATTAAAATCTTGAAACTAAAAATGATGTTTTAATAGAAATAATTTAATTGTTATCCAAAATCATTTTAAAAGAAGTCTGGATTGTAAAAATTGGTCAAAGATCAAAAAGTTGAGTTAGAATATACTAGGATGAGGTGTTTCATACCTTATATAGATTATATTATTTGTGACCAACTATTAGAGACAAAATTCATCAATAATAGTTTCCATCATAAAATTTTTTCATTCTAATTTAAAAGGAATTTGCAACAAAGATGGTTGTCCATCACAAATACTACCCTCTATATTTTTTATATTACATAGTATTGAAAATGAAATTTCAGTAGACTTGGTTATCCATTGAAAATAATTATCTTTTGCAATGGGCATTCAAATTCCACAATGAATATTTTTATTTGATGTCATGTATTTGTAATAGAAATTAACCAATTTTCAGAAATTATATTCACCACTGATTTTGTGAGAATTTCAACCAAATATTTTAGCGATGAATTACTATCACAACATAAAAACTCCTATCAAAAAACATATTTCGGAAAATTATTTGATCATTCACAAAAAGACCATTTATGGGAACATTTGTGATAAGATTTCTTTTTGTCAGAAATGAATCATAGAAAAAACCTATATTTTCCCTAGGGATTTCTTCACCTTCTAGATCATAAATTTGGTCCCAGAAAGATATATTTCTAATGGGACTAAAATACATCAATAATAAGGATATGGTTGATTTTTGGGTGTAACAACCCTTAAGGGAGAGGGATGTGGTTTAATTCAAACCAACCCATGAATATGAGTATATTTGCGTTTGTTTCTTTGAAACACCCCTCATACCCACTATAAATTAACTCTTTTATAAATAGGGATTACTATTTATGTATAATATAAATTTATTTAATACCATACATTTCACGACCCAACCCAAGCTGGGGCTCGAGCCGTAACTACCCTAAGTCCACCTCCACAGATCAGGGGGTGGAAAAAATCCCTGAAAGACATAGCTTAAATGTGAGGGATTTCCCTAAGTACCTATATGTACACAAACTTACATCTCAATGTATAAGTAAAAATTGAAAATAATAAAAAGATGTAATAGATAGTTGGTAAAACGAAAGTTTATCAGTGATGCCTAGTATCCCATGGGTCTACCTAGAATTGACCACCCAAGTCAATCAATGCCTCGTCTCTGTGTCACACAATCGAGGGGTCACAATCTCTAGGTATATGAATCATTCCCTGGTAAAAAATAGGTTTCCACTCTGAATATTCTATTGGGGACCCATGTCCTATCTGATAGGATGGTTCCACTCCAGAGGTAGAGGACCGATTTTTAGCTGTTTTTGATAGAAACGTGACTTCATTGGGGAAGTAATTATTTAGAATGGTTTCCAATGGGTTTTTTCATGGAACCAAAAACCACCAATGGTTTTATATCCATAAGACCCTAATTTCCAAAGGTAGGTTCTCATGATTTATTTTGACCTGTAATTCTTAAGAACTCACATTGGTCGCGATGATGGGAGGTTGGGCTCATCACACCCATTTGGGGGAAAATATTTCCTACTTTGGGACTCCCTCAAATATTTAAGACATGTTCATTGATCCTTCATTAATTCCCAAGTATGAGGTGGGTTATCCCAATATTAGAAATCAATTATTAGCATGTGTGGGATTTAAACTGAAAAGACCCAGGGAACTTGGAAGGGATATGAATTTTTATGTATAATTTAGACCATGTTGGGCATATGGACCATAAGAATACTGTTAATTTAGAATTTTGGGTTTGAAACTCAAGGATAATTCTTACGTATCCCATTTGTATTGGATTTAAATCACAAATAATGTATTGTTGAGGACACACACATATCGAGGTCCTCAAGGGTATGTATCGCAGAGGAGTATGGGCTTTTGAGATGACATGTTGGGGGTTATTCCAATGTTTGATATCCTCTATGATGGGACCATGAGATATGATTAAACTCATGGTGATTTGGGGGATAAAATCAGGGTTTACTTATAAGGAGGATACCCATATTAAGGGAATTATTATTAAGTATTATTACAATGGAACATGCTCATTAAGATCAGAACCTAAGTTAGTTTCCTAGGTATCCTGGTTAACTAGAATTAAAGTGCTTGTAGTTCCATCCTTTATGTGTATTTTATGATTTTCATGATCACCATTAACTTCTAAGACCATGTGATTAATGCTTGGTGTGAGAAAAAAGAGGAAGATGAAGATTTGAAAAACCACACAGCTGTCCTCATTCGTTGATGGAAGAGGCTCAACCTAAGATGGAAGAGGTCAGGGAAACCAAACATCCCTCTCTTCACTATTCAATTAATGAGATTCGAATGTGAAGAAATAATTAAATTTATGGATGCTGAGGTAGAGTGGAGCAAGAACCCAACATCCCACATGAAAGGCTATGGGCTTACAATATGATAGTTTCCCTAAAATTGGCCGCGTAGTGAGGGAGGAGGCTGTCATTCACCATCAAAAAGAAATTCAAGCATAATCCTCACCCTATATATACCAGAGGCTCTAGATCTTAGAGACTGGAAATGATGTATGGTGTCCTATCCTTAGAATCTAAGTTTTGGAGATCCTCAACACTATCCCTAGGTTAAGGATCTACATTACCATAGATAATTAAATCTATAAAGGCCTTGAGGATGCTGACCCTTTGGAAATATAATTTAAAGAAACCTCTGACCGTAGAAATTCAAATCCAAATGGGAGACACACTGATGTTCCTTTCCCTAATGTTATTAAATTAGGAGGTCTTGGTGGTGGTTTAAACAAGGTCCCATTTAGAAAAGGGATTCCAATAATAAGAGGCCCTACCATGAGTGTATTTGAGGAAGGACAAATGGATATATCATATAGGCTAGAAGGGGATGCTGACCAAGAAGAATATCACAAGGGGTGCACTGCCCAAGTGACGTTGGAAAAAAAGGTAGCACCTTAGGCAAAAAAATCCTGGATGACTATACTTTTTTGAGGATTAGCTTAGGACATCAAGAGTCTTCATAGGTATTCTCAAAATGGAGTAGCAAAAGTTCCTCTTTATGTAAGGGTGGTTTCTCTAGTCCGCTTAAATCAAGGGTTTAGGTGAATGAATCATGCAAGAATTATTTACTTTTAAATATATGGGACTTAAGCTTTACTATCCACTTCCATTCCCTCTCTTTAGGTGTTAGAAAACTATCTTGTAGAGTTATGAGGACTTGGGTGAACTACACGGGTGATCAGGGTAGAAATCAATCATTGGGAAAATTCATTTATACAAATGAAGACCCAAAGGTTCTATTTATAGGTAAATATGAGACCCTGAGTGAATGTTTTTTGGTTGCGTAAGTGGGTGGCGCATTAGTGATTATGCGCCGATGGTAATCGAGGTTCCTTGAGAGAATTTATCTTCAAGGCTTTATGATCCTTTCCATTATTCATCTATTTTCACCTCCTTTTTCTAAGAAATTTCCCTTTGTCACTTTTTCATCCATGTGATGAAATGAAGTGTTAAACCCCCCCATAAGATTGGATATGAATGAAAAAGATTATCTAATCCTAATGTAAAGGGATGAAAATGATATATGGAGTACACAGGCATCCACGATTGGTTATTCTTGCAGGTTTTCCATGTAAGACAATCGCAAAGGTAGACTTCCTCGTCTATTAATAAGGTCTTTACATTGCTATAAAACTCTCATGATTTAGAAATTTGAGATCTGCCTATGCATGTCTTCCATGAAAAATATTTTCTTAGATAAGAGTTTTCTCACACATTTAAATATGTATTTGATCAAGATAATTTCATGGCAGACATTGAACTAGACACTTTCATGATGTATATACTTGTTTGCCACAACGATTTTTACAAATTTTCCTTATTTCCAAATTCTTTCAAATTGAACCTATTATAAAATAAACTTGATATTTATTAATAGGTTCAATATCTCCCAATAAGATCACAACTGCTAATGAAAAATCTATCAAGTGAATTGAGGAAATGATGAATATCATAGGGAATGATTACTATAACATATTCCATACCACCCTTCCTAATCTGGAAGGGCATCTGAAGAAATATAATCACGATTTTCCAAAGAGTACTTATATTCCAATTTATAATTACAACCATCTGTAGGAAGTCGATACACCGAATCCAAATACTTATTTCCCAGTCTCATTGTTTCAAGACCATAATAACTTCTCATCCACCAACATTTTTTGTGAAGGCATATATATTAATGATGGGATGGAAGCGAAGACCTATTTTATGCATCATAGACTATGTGCTCTAGATCTAAAACCACATACAATCGAACTAATGTTACACTACTATTCTTCAATTTTTCTTGATTCAAAAATAGATCAATTGAGTGGATGGAGGACAAGTTGAGATTCTCGTCTAGGAGGGGGTGTTAAGCCCGCATGGATGTGGGCACACTGGTTATAAAAAACTTGTAGAGAGTCCAAACAAGATGTAGAAAACTTCAGAATCTATGAGGCTTTATGTGTAGGTTATACCTACATATATATCTAAATTATGATATTGTGATTGAATTGTTGATCTATTGGAGTCCATAAATGAGTCATTTTCATTTGACGCATGGAGAAGTTGGGCTCTGTTTGTGGGACATTGAGAAGATTTTTGGGGCTTCGATAGTTAGTGATATATATGATGAATTTATTCCTAAAAATATGATATGGAATGACACTAAAAGGATGCCATTTTAGCATGAGATCTACTTAAAATATCCCACAATACGAAGAAGAAAAATCCCCATGCAAGATGGGATATTCATACTGAGATGTGGATGGGTTTTCTTTTAAAGAAGAAGGTAGAAAGACCCAAGTGAAAGAGACCAATGAGTTATACCAAGGGGTAAAGAGAAGTGAACTTGACACCTTCTAGTCGATGCTAGAAAAAGTAGAGTATGGCAAGTGGGGATATGAAATCAACCCCAAAATTCCTTCCAAGACACATATCACAGGCTTTCTGGAAATGTGTCTTAGTATCTATCTATTGGCCATCTGTGATTAGAAAGGTGGAATAAGGCCTAGAAATTTTTTTATAGCGGGCTAGATGATAGATAAAGAAATGATAGGGTTTTCCACCTCTATTTTTGAAAAAATACACAAGAGTTAATTGTACATTCATGGAGGGAAGGATTGTTTCAGAATTGTAGGACCATTATAGGTTTTCTGTGGATGGATCATGACTCATTTCAGTACTTATGCTATGCCGAGTGGGATTCAGGTCCTCCATAGCTCATTCTTACCATTAATTCAAGATTTCTATAGTATTTCACCCTTATCATTAAAAAAGTAGTAAATTTGAACAAGAATTATTTTATTTAAGGATATAAACTTCTATCTGTATGGGAATCCACCGACAGGAATGTTTTTTATGATGGGAATCCCAACATAGAGTTATGTTCTTACATGTTAGACTTTAGGGATGATGTACTGATATCCAAGATCGACTGTGAAATCAGATCTGAGGTATATGATTTGTACCGATTTTCATTCCAATTTAAATTCTTGCAACTAATTACTATATCCCCTTTGGGTCACAATATATTATAATAGAATCTGATGGTGGATTGACAACTATGGTGTCTTACAACTATATAAATGATAAGGGAGGTGATTAATCTATTTGCACCTAATATAGAAAGTAGATTGTCTTCCTGGTATGGTGAATCTTGGATTTCATCATACCTTGAAGGTGTTTTAGAAAATGCTGTTCCTAGGATTGAAATAAAGAGGCAGAGAAGAAAAGAACCTTATCTTTTGGAAGGTGATTTATCTCCTTCAAAGTATGAGTTATCAGAGTTCTAGAGAAAGGATGATGAGGCTCCCAGTTCATCAAGGTGACCTCATGTGATATTTAATCCATATACCAGAATATAGAGGGATACAACATTATCCCAAATGAGGATGCACCTTAGTAGTCTAGGAACCATCACCAAGAAGAAAATCATGTTGCATTTAATTGTCCACCATCTACGATGGAAGGAATTGGTAAGCCTATCAAATCTGGAACTCGAGAATCATCCTCACATTATAATGGGATGTATTCTAAATATGTATGGATAGAGGCACTCAAAACGTGGCAAGACATGTACTTTGATGCAGAAACTATGTGGGATCTCTTATATGAGGGGTTTATTATTCCAGGGATAGGAGATCTCTGAGCCCTTTCTGGTATTCAATTTCAAGATAATCCTGATAAAGTGGGAATCCATATTTGAGAGCTAGATATTCTCATCAATGGAACCAATGATCTAGTACCAACCACAAGGAGAGTGAAGGATATGATAGAACATGGCTTTGCTGGGGGTATCAATAATTCATATTTTGAGGAATTGTGTGACTTTATCAATCCTGAAGACGTATATTCTCTTCTTTTTAAACCCTTTTCTAATTTTCCTCTATATTTCAAACAAATAGTTTTTACTCAGGGGTAACACCATCTTAATTTTCAAATGGATAATGGAAAATTAGTTGAGGTTCCATCGCCATGGTATAGCCCTGGTGGAACTCTGATCTGGGATATTGAATTGCCCCATGAATGAGGAGAAGTATCTCCAAGATGACATGCCATTGAGGATGAGATGGATAGACACTTACCACCTGTAATAACTATTCTTGGAGAGGTCAATAATTTCCCTCCTTTGAAGAAGATAAAGAATAAAGAACACCGAAGTGTGAAATTCATGGATAAACACTTTTTTAATAATAGTAATTCTTCCTCACATCATTAATTATAGCTTTTTCAAAACCATGTGTTTAAAATTCTTGGAATTTTAGGAACTCCTTATGTTTATTCACTTAAGGAAGTTATGAACTATTTTTTGATAAATGAATAGGGTTCTTCCTACCAAGTGTAGATTCATTCCAATGAAATGAATCCTTTGACTGAAGATGCATTTTGGACAGAGAAAAAATAATCTCCTCCTAGTACTGCTCCTATCTCTACTACAGAGAGAGGGGGGATCTGGTATATCAGAAGTTCTTTTTTAGAAGCTATATATCAATGACTGACTTCAATTTCTGTAATATTTCATGTTAGTCGCATGCATCGAAAAATCCTACGACAATTGAAGTTTACCCTATGACTATCACTGAGAAGGATATTTGGGGTATAAATTCATCATCATAGGGTCATGATCCAACCACTCTATGTGATCCCACATGTGAGTTTAACACGAGTTGTGGGATTTCAATAGAATCCATGATGAATCTTGGAATTTCTTTTGATGAAATATTAGAGAAAACTAATATTCCTACTACATTAGAGGAATTTTGGGCACTATATATATATATAACCAAATGGATGTGAGTATTTATTTTATATCCAGTTAATATTCTTATGCCTGATTCTCTAATAATGATTCATTGAGATGTAAAGATCCAACTACAGAAACATTCATAGTAATGGTGTGTAATAGCCTAGAATCCACACTTCCGGATTCGGTACTAAAGACATACAATTTTTAAATTTGACCCAATTTTGTGGCCAGAAAAAATAGAACAAAAAAGGAAATAATAGATTACTTGCACAAAAAAAGACCTTTTACATTTAGATTTTTTGAGAATTGGGAAAAACTCTTAGAAACTTTGGTTCATAAAAAACAGGTTCATAAATTAAAATAAAATATCTCCCACAATGTCAATATTTTATTATTTCACATTAGGTAATTAAAATCTTCCATGTGAAATAAATCTATGAAAAACTCATTTAAAATATTTCCTTTTAACATGGGTAAAATAAACATAAGAAATTATTAGCTTAAATGATCAGTAAGGGTAAACAAGAGAGATTTGTAAGCATAAACTTGAACATAAGGGTATCATAACATTATCATAATAGTAAAATATCATACCCTTAATATCAAATATCATAAACATGAGGTAAGTGATAAATATGGGAAGTTTATAAGACATGAATCACAAGGAATTGAAAAACATAATCCATAAAATTATAACACATGAATAAGACATGGAATTTTTGGAAGAAAAATAAGCACATAATATTATTTCTATAGTATATAAGTAATCTCTTCCAAATACATCATAGTGGAAAATGTCTTATACTGAACAAAGTTCACTCTTCATTCTTTCCATGTGTTATTGAACTAGATTTACATGTTGTTCAAACCATGTATTACAGAACTAGATTTATTTGTTGTTCCAGTCTTGTCGATTTCAAGAGATATAAATTTTTACCCAATTCATCTAATGGATATATAGGTCCCACCCATATCATAATGAAATTATTTTTACATGTTACAAAAAACATAGATCATTCAAAACCCATGAAAGAATATGGGTTTTATAAAACACTTCATCATAGCATTACTCATGGAAAAGAAACAAAACAACAAGTACCAATCCATAATAAAGGTAAAAAATTAAAAGAATAAGAATAATTACATCATTGGTTCATTTCCATAATTAATCATAAGTAATAACAAATAACATCGTCCTATATAGAAAATAATTTTGAGAGGACTATTGAAAATAGTTCTTGAGGAAAATATCCTTATTTATTTGAAAAATCATTTTCAGAACATAAACCATTTCTGAAAACCTTTTTCATTGAATATATATTTTAGAAATTATAATGGAACACTTTAAAACATAAAAAATTTCTTTAAAACCATTTTTGTTAAAAATGAGTTGAAGATATCTTTTAAAAAGATTTCATGGGGAAAATAATCTTCAAACATTTCAAAGTGTCCCACACAACATTGAAAGATTTTTATCACAATCCACATGAAATAATAACAAGAAAAGAATCATATAATACAATGAAATGAAGTAAATTCTTGATATAACATGTAAATAGTAGTATATAAAACTCGTATATGAACACAGGTGCATAATAAAACTTATGTCTCAAAGAAGGAAAATTGAGACAAAAACTACTTTACTCATTTGAAAGCTTTTGAACAATGAATCCCAATGAGATTGAGATCAGAAAATGGATATTTATATATCTATAAATTAAGGTAAAAATTAATAAAATACATTTATGGGAAGTATGTACACCACACAAAATAAATGAGTGGTGAATAAGGCATGTGTCTTAAAGAAATACAATCTGAGATGAAATTCCATTACCTTAGGTCGAGGTACCTTTGTACATATAAAACAATACTGTATAATCGAATAGATAATTATATTATCTTATTCCAAAACTATATTTATATTTATGATATCATATATGATCATATTATCACATGTTTAATAATATTTCCTTATTACTTTTCTTTCACGTGTTAATTACTTCATCTTTTCTAAGAATGTTTTGTCGTATAAGTCCAAAATATTCTTAATATATTATAGTAACATATTTTAAAAAATGTTATTAAGGTATTATATATTATATTTATTCATTTTTACATATATTTAATCATTCATGAATGTAGAATAATGAAAATTAATCTCATCTCATCGTAGAGACGGTAGTCCGTACGTGCACACATGCGATAATATCATATCCTTGAAAGTAATAATAATGGAAGTGAATGGTATATCTTTTATCTAAAAAATAAATATAATGTTATAATTATTTTATATGTCTATTACTTACATCATTATACCTGTCCAAATAATGCGAGGACAAAAAATAGATTACACCCCGGCGTCAAGACGATAGGTCATACGTATACACACATGGTGATTTTATTTTTTCATTAGATGGATAGAAGGTGTAATATCATTGTTACATTACCAAAATAACATCTCAGAATATATGGAATACTATAGATATCATATTATAATAGAACCAACATAAGAAGAGGAAGTACAAGAAGAAATGATGTTGAAATGTCAGTAAGGAAGTTACCCCTTCTTCGAAAATCACTCTCTAAATATCCTCTTAAAAATACAAGAGTTGGTCTTTGGAGAACATAAAAACATTTATAATTTGACTAGGTATGTTTATAAGGTAAATGGTCAGAGCTTTTTAAGCATCAAGACTCATAGGGGTGTGAAGATTTGAGGGACGATGTTCCCTTTCATAAATTGAGGTGAGGGGAACTTTTGGAATTCCTGAAACTATTAATTTATAATAATTTAAAAATCAATAAAAATACCACCAAAATGATATATATTAGAATATAAGATATTATAATATCGTAAAAGCATACTAAAATAAAATTTATACATTTTTTGAGGTCAATTTAGACCTTTAATTTTTAATTAATCCTTAATTGTATATTTTAATTTATACTAAGGTGACTACTTGTCAAATATTAAATGTTTTTTTATGTAAACTAAACCATAAATGAAAAACTTATCAAAAATTTTATCATATTATTCTTATTTTTTATTTTTGAGGATATTTTAATATTTTTAAATAATTTAATAAAACATTATTTTGACAAAATTTCAATAGTGTCAATTTTAAAACTATTTATTGTAATGAATATTTAAAACTGTCAAGATAAGATTATAACATCCAAAAAACACCTAATTATATTTATAAGGGGTAAAATTATTATATAAAATTAATTTTAATTATTAATTATCAAAAATTATATTTCTTTTAATATTTATAATATCATTCATTGATATTTATTTAAATAAAATAATTACTTCAACTATTTTGATTAATTATTTAATATACATATTTTTCACTAAAAATTAAAAATAAAACACCATGATGAAGATAAATATTCTATCTTACTGAGTATTAAATATAGTTTAACATAACTTTTTAACCCTATATTTAAAATGATATTTTATAAACACATATGAATGTGACCTCTTTCACTTTACTTTAAATAAAATAATATAAATGTCATAATCCTTTCTATGTGGTTCCAAATGGTCAATAACTAGAAACATGGATGATTATGGTAAATATATAATCTACCAATAATATTTGGTCAATTGTTTTTTTACTTTTAATGGTTATTATCATTTTCATAAATATTAGTTTATTTATTTTTCCTTAATTATACAATTTCTGCATCATCATTGTATAAGCCTTTAAATTAATTATGCAATCTCAAAAAATTATAATTAAATTACCAGGATATAGATACATACATTATATTTATTTATAATATTTATTGTCCATGTTTTATATTATTTTTGACTATATTAAAATTATTATACTTATAAGAAATAAGAAGGTGACATTTTGTCACCTTTATGTCATTTTCTTTTATTTTAATTATAGTTATAAAATTTTCATGGAAAAAAGCATTTTAAATGAATAAATTTATATCCTGAGGTGTTAGGGTTATATGTTTACTCATAAAATAATATCATTACAAGTGTTAGGGTAATATTATTGTCTTTGTCATATAAATTTGTTACCTAAATTACCCGATTTATCTTTAACCGTGTTAAATAAAAAATACAGTAGTTACTATTAATAATATCACAAAAAGAAAAGTAACTTATTAAAATAATTTTCACCCAAAGATTAAAATTATGGGATCTATTTTTTAATATTTTAAACACATAAGTTTCACTAATTAAATTAAAATTAATCTCTTTGTGGGAATAAGAAGATGTTTAAAAAAAAGTAAAACCCATCAAAAGATTTACATGTGTTCTTATATAATTTCAAAATGAAATTACATCCAATGAAAAAATTGGATTAAATTATAATAAATTAATATAATTATACTTTAAAACCAATTAAAAGGATAATATAACAATATAAATTTATTATATGAAAATTAATTCAATTAACTGCAGTATTTTTCAATATTAATTAAAATAAGAATGTTATCAGAAAAATACGAAAAAATTTATTAAAATTAAAATTTTATGTCTTGATTTTAAATAAGAAATTTATTGTAAAAAATTTCACATATAAAAGTTCAAAAACTATATTTATAATGGGTGATTCATCAAAAGGTGGAAAATTTGTATTTTTTAAAAAATACGTCTGTTATCCGAAAATTAATTGTTTTTATATTATGTATAGATATTATATAATATGAAATGTAAACATTATATTGAATATATTACACTTATATTTCCTTAATAAAATCCATCAAGAGTGATTTTATTATTTTATAAATTCATTTATTCTCATTTAAATAGTTTTTCAGAAAAAACATTCGTTTTGTTTAAAAAGGGTTTTATTTTCATTTTTAATTAATTTCTAACTAAAAGAATTAAGTATATTTTCATTATTCAGTAAATAATATCCATAAATTCTATTATAATGATTAGGTTATAAGGTAATATAATAATATTTGGTTTTTTTCTTAAACCCAGATTGACGTAAAATAAATTCTACCAAAAGAACTCGAACTTGTGTGTAACATAAGCCAAGCATAGTGTTGCGTATACTGCAAGCTAATACGATGTTTCATGTAGTTCAAGATATTCATGGTGTAGAGTAAAAAAAAACATCAATGAAATTAAAAATAATCTATCCCATAAAATTTCAAGGTGTTACATTCTACCCCATTTAAATGAATTTTTGCCTCTAAATTCATCGGGGTTGTAAAAGTGAGGAAACCCACATCGTAAAAATTAATAATAAAACTGCCATTTTAAATGAAATAACTGGAAGTATGATGGATACCTAAGATAAAAACTTCAGGTTACCATGTAGGAAAACAGGGATATGGAATACCAAGATGACCTTCATTTTCTGATGTAGAGTGACAGAAAACATTGTAAGGTGAATGTTAATTGTCACAAAACTATAAATTTGTGATGGGTTAAATGGTATTTGATATCATAAGAGGAAAAGTAAATGTTAAACCTTTTTAATAATTTTTTTATTGTTTTTATTAATTTTATTACTACCTAGACTAATATCATAATGAAATATTTTTACTTGACATGTAGAGTTTCATCATTTAATTACTTTCCACCACAAACTAATCTTTTCATCCTAATTATGAGTATTCTTGATGAGTTTTTCACACCTGAATCACTAGAATAAACTTCTATAGAATCAAATAATCCTAATGATATTACCTAAATATTTCTCTTATCTTTAGACATTAACCAAAATGGTCAGTACAATAGAATATAATTCCCAAAAATAAAAAAACTTATGTGATAATAAACTAATTCAATCTCAAAATTTCAACTATAATACCCAAATTTCAACATAGACCATTCAAAAAATAACTTAACTTGATAATTTGTTGAAAAATATTTAAACCTAGAATTAATAATAATTTTAACACATAATTTTTCATGATAAATATTAACATTTATCTCCAAATAACACCAATCACTGTTAATGTCTTATACAAATAAGTAATTACCCTAATAACATATTATGCATGAATGGTTAATGATTTCCATAAATAACATAATTCAACATAAATCTAAAATTTAAATAATATATAATTCCATAATATAGTTATACCATTTCTCCTCAATTAAAATCCCATAGTATTCTATTTACCTTAATCATATAATGTTCTCTAAAATAGTGAACATCTTCCAAAATAATATATATCACTTAAAACAAAAATAATTTTCCAATAATATGGATATACATATGATAAAACATAATCTCCAAAAACAATCTTGTTCTTAGAACAACAACTTGTTTGACTAAAAAAAGTCATACTAATAAGGGACATCACATAGGCTAGTGGTAGGTGATAAAGCCTTATCACCCTTCATTTGTGGGTTTGATTCCCGCAGCCTTGACCGAAGTGATGAGTTTTAACCCTTTCTGTAGATTTTCCTTTTATAGAACTAAATAATTATTATAAAAATCCAAAAATGTGATAAAATCCAAAAAAAATAGCCATAAAATATTTTAACCTCAATGTTTGGGTCATTCCTGTCATTTCCCATCCAAAAAATGAAATAACTATAAATTAACTTCAAAACTAAATGTTTCCAAAAAACCAATAGTCACGTTAGAATTTCATGACCTAAATCCTCAAAAGGGGGTAATATTACACTGATCATATATTAAACCATTAAATTATAATCCCTTGATGGTATGAATAACTCTTAAAAATCATCATAAACTCAAATGTTTTCTAAAACCTGCTCTGATACGAAATATAATAACCTAGAATCCACACTTCTAGATTCAGAAATAAAGACATAAAATTAAAAATGTGACCCAATTTTTTTTCCATCAAAACATATAACATAAACAGGAAATACGATATCACTTACATACCCAAGGACCTTTTCGGTTTAGAGTTTTAGAGAATTAAGAAAAACTCTTAGAAACTTTGGTTCTTAAAAAACTAGTTCATAAATAAAAACACACTCTCCACCACTATGTCATGATATTTATATTTTACATTTGGTCATTAAAGTCATACATGAGAAATAATTCTATGAAGAACTCCTTTAACATCGTTCCTTTTAACATGGGGAAAAGAAACATAAGAAAGGGTGAGATCGAATGCTTAGTAAGGGTAAATAAGAGAGATATATAAGAATAAACATGAATATAAGGGAATGATAAGATGATAATAATAGTAAAATATCATACCTTACATATAAAATTTCAAAAACATGATTCATGGAATGAAAATAGGATGTTTATAAGACAAGAATCACAGGTAAATAAAGAACATAATCCCTAAAATCCTAACATTTGAATAAGACATTGAATTTGTGGTAAATTAATAATTACCTAATATGATTTCAATAGTATAAAAAGAATCACTTATAAGGAAATAACAGTTGATAAATTCCTATACTGAACCGAGTTCACTCTTTATTCCAACCATGTATTACTGAATCAGATTTACTTTTCATTCCAACCCAGTATTACTGAACCGAATTTACTTATCATTTCGGTCATGTCTATCTCATGGGATGTAAATATTTACCCAATTAATTGGAGGGAGATATAGTTCCCACCCAAATCATAATGAAATCATTTTTACATGTTCCATAAGAACATAGATCATTCATAACTTATTAAAAGAAATGAGTTACATAAAACACTTCATCGTAGCATAACTCATGGAAAACAATCAAAATTCAAAAGTACAAATCCATAATGAATCTAAACCATTCAAATAAAAATAAAAATGGTATAATTGGTTCATATCCCCAAGGAAACATATGTAACATCAAATAAAATAGTCTTATATGGAAAAGAACATTGAGAGAACTCATGAAAACAATTCTTGAGGAAAATATCCTTTTTTTCTTTGAAAATTGATTTTCATAATATAAACCATTTTAAAACCATTTTAATTGAAAATATATTTGAAAACATATAATTTAAAACATTATAATGTAACGAATTTATTTAAATTCAAATTTTTGAAAATGATATGAAGAGATCTTTATAAGACATTTCTTGAGGAAAATAATCTTCAAACATTTCAAAGTTTCCCATAACACTTCGATACATTTGAATCACAATACCCATGAAAAAATAATAATAAAATAATATTATAATACCCAGAAAAGAAGGATATTTTTTATATAACATATCAAATGGTATTATATACACCTCATATAAAAACAATGGTTCATAACCAAACATGTGTCTCAAAGAAGGCATATTGGGACAAAAACTACCTTACTCATTTGGTAAATTTTGAAATGTGAAACTCCATGAAATAGAAATAATAAAGTGGATATATATATATATATATGAATTAGAGTAAAAAAGCCATATATTACATTAATGGGAAGTATTTATACGACACTCAATAATGATTGGTGAAATAAGGCTTGTTTCTCAAAGAAATAAAAAGTGAGATGAAATTCTCTTACCTTTGGTAGAGGTTCCTTTGTACTTAAACCAAAACTCCTATATAATTGATTAAATAATGTTATTATTTTATTCAAAAACCATATTTATATTTATGATATCATATATTATAAGGTCCCAGCCTTAAAACTTACTTAATATTGAATTAAATGAGTAATTCACATTGAGGATCTTTTCAGGTTTAGAGTTTTAGAGAATTAGGACATAACTATTACATCTCAAAAGATTACAAAGTAGTCACTTCTACTAAATTTCCATAAAATAAAAACTCTTAAAAAGAAACATTTCTAGTTCCATTTTTTAGGTAGCATGACTTTCCCTTGATCCCATCCTTGACCCTATTCCATGCTAAGTCCTGTGAAAAACTTTTCAAAAACTTGGGATGAGCATAAAAAGCTGAGTAAGGGATACAGAAACAATGAAAACTGTTAGTTTTTCAAAACAACAAGTAAACCATGTATACTTTATCAAAGTAATACTTTTCACCTTTTCGAAGTAGTAAAAACTCTTCGCTGAATAAAAGTTCATTACTTACCCTTCTGTAACCAAAAGATTACCATAAAACCCATATAAAGATCACATAACATATAAAGGTAACTTGGGACATAAACATACTTAAGTGGAATAACCATAAGGTTGACTTCCACACATATCACTTAATGGAATAGCCATTCGGACAACTTCCATACATACTTAATGGAATAGCCATATGGCCGACTTCCATACCCAATGCATTGGAGGTTATAATGTAACCACCCGTCCTGATATTCATGGAACCACCCGTCATAATGTCCAAGTACCATTATAAAATCATAACACATAAAACCAACATAAAGGAATTGATAACATTTCCACATTTCAATCACAATATATCATTTAAATATATTGACATAATATAATTCTTTATCAAAACCATTTTCAATACCAAAACACATAAAAGAGTACATGGCATTTATTTCATTCTAAAAACATTACGGCTTGTTGAGGAAGCCAAAGATCAAACAATACTCGCGGCGGCGGAAAAGGTCATTGTCACCGCGTACGTTAAAAGAAACATTCCTTTTTGTCATTTAGTAAAACGATTCATAGAAAAAGATTCCTTTTGTATAAAAGTAAAATTAAAAGGGGTTTATACACCGTATAAAAGAAAGTTGTGTATAAAACGAAATATGCCTCAATGAAAGGAGATTGAGACGAATTCCCTTACAAAGACGGTATCCTTGGATTAAAGATAAATCAATTACATAATTATTTTTGACAAACGAATACACCAAATATAAGTGGATATTAAGTGTAAAACAATAAGATGTTGTTCACACATATTCATAGAACGACATATTCAAGGAGTACAAGCTTATCCCAAAGAATCAAAATTGGGTTAAGAAGTTCCCTTGAAAAAATTTTCCGGCCTAACGGCATCACTACAAAATTCAGAAACTGAGTTGATGAGAGATAAAAAGGGTATCTCATCACATGGACATAAAATTTAGATCAATAAGGATATAGAAGAACATATCCCAACATAATATTATGTGAATTAATAGACATAACAAAAGAAGTCTTTTACAAAAAGAGGAGGGTGAAAGGTTTCCTTACCGACATGGGTATCTTTCGAGTCATGCACCCCGCGAAAGAATGACAATACAACATTGATGGAAATACTCATAAATGAAAGTATATTTCACAATTATAAAAATAAAGGGCAGTACATACACCAATCAATGAAAATTGTGGCATATGTAGCATAAATCTCACGAGAATAAAAGTGAGATGAAAAATCCCTTACGAAAACTCGGCAGCCTAACGACGCCACATAAACATACAAAAATTGATTGATGAGATCAAATAGGGTCTCTCATAATATTAACATAATGTTTACATAAAGAGTAATATAAAAGAACATCCCCCAACATAACAAATAGGAGCTTAATAGAAGTGACATAAATGAGAGTACTTAAAAAGAAAGAGAGAGGTTAGATCTCTTACGAAAATTCGGCAGCCTAACGACGCCACTCAAAACATCCAAAATGGATTGATGAGAGAGAATAGGGTCTATCATCATATGAACATAAAAATTACAATAAGATTAATATAAAATAACATCCCAATAACATGAATGATGAGCTTTAGAAGGAATGACATAAAAGAGTGTACTTAAAAAGAAAGAGAGGAGTAAGATCCCTTACCTCGGGTCCGACTTGACTCGATCGTTATTTAACTTCATGAATAATAAACTTGAGTTAATTTATATCTACTTAAGAAACTTTTTCAAGTTCATTATTCCTTTTATATCACTTATTTACATTTTATAAACATTATTTAATCATTTAAGTTAATAATGTTTGTTTTGTCGATATTTGGTTCTTTAGTCGAAAGTGAACTTCTTACAATTACATGTTGTTCGTGTGGTCAATGGTTCATTATATCCAGAATGATATTCATGATTTGGATATCATATATATCATATATATCCAGAATATACATTTTTTTATAATATTACATAATCATTTAGAGGTAAGAAATGAAATGCACCGTTCATGGAGACGGTAAGCCGTACGTACACATGAACGCTACTTTCATTTCTTTGTCATATTAATGGAATTAAAACTAAATGAGAGGTATGTATATTTTAATTCCCGAACTATATTAATCATTTATATGTAACATACATTATATATATTCATTATAAATATGTACTTATAATAGTACATTGCATTTGGGGATTAGAAATGAAATGCACCGTTCATGGAGACAGTAAGCCGTACGTACACATGAACGATACTTTCATTTCTATCTCATACATTAATTGAAAGAAATAATAATGATATATAGTTATATTATAATTAAAGTATAAAATAATATATAATAACTTTAAATCCATCCTTTATACATCCCACATATGGCATTAACGAATCAAATCACTTTGAGGGGGCGGTAGTCCTCACTTCCTAAAATGAAGATATCGCATATACCCATAATGGAAACCATAAAGTTATGCACAAAATGAAAAATACAGAAGTTTAAGGAAAACATAAACATATTATATATCATATATAAATATAGTGTCATCTTAATGGACACCTTTGAAGGTGTTAAAATAATGTTGAACAATCATCGTTTCGGGAGACCGAAATTCGCCATCCACGGAAACAGTATGTTCTTTAACCATTAGATGTATGTGTGTGTAAGTGTAGCTCGAATAATTCTTATAACAACATCCTAGTATATTGATGATACTACAGTTGTTACAAAATAAATGAATAAAAAGAGTTTGAGGGGTTGGAGAAGCAAAATAAAACAAATGCACTCAACTGAAGACATTACCTTAAAATCGGGTAACTCCCTTTGGGTTGAGCTAAAAGGATTCCTTGGGAATACTTCTTCCAAAATTTAGGCTTCTAGGAGTAAGAGAGGGAAGTGGAGAGACAAAATGGGTAGGGTTTGGCCGAGCCAAAGGCTTTGGGAGTGTGGATAAGGAGGTAGAGGTGGGGGCCTTTTATAAGAGGAGAGGAGGGGCACTCTTGGTAAGTAAAGAAAAGTCACTTTATTTTAAAATGATATTCGGATTTAAGAGGTCCCACATTGATATAATTCGAGGTTAAGGTGATAAGGGTTCTAAATTCACTCATCCAATAGGTTTTGGACATGTGTAGGTCTTAGACATTACATTATCTTTCCATTTTTATTTAAATCGTTAAATAATGAGGTCATCGCTGCATCATCATGATGTCATAAATAATTTTAATTTATTTAATGTCTAAAAATTATAAAAAACTACTATTATGTAGAAAATCTTTTTATATTTCCAATTAATATTTATAGTAAAAAATCTGATTTGTATTACCCCATGTAAAAATTGTTTTAGTAAAACAACTCATGTTTGTGACATTTTTATTTTAACTTTAAATAAAAAGATATTAATGTCATTTTCCAACCAAAGTGGCTTCCTGGGGTCCCCAAGTTGACCCATGGATTGTATTGATCGTACATGACACATCCAATTATGGTAGGACATGTGTATAAGTCATTTAATTTTATTAAAACATTATTCTTACCTTAAACTACACTAATTACCTCTAATCGCGATTAAGAACTTAAAAGTTACTATTCACCAAAAAAAATTATTTTAATCTCATTGAACCACATTTTACTTCTTAATGACAACCATGTATGTCGTATTTTTGAAATTCAAAACACAGAAGTGGTAAAATTTCATTTAAACGAAAAATCAGTTTTTATAAGTACCACTTAGTTGTTTCACTATTCATCAAAAATTGATGTTTTTCAGAAAAATCCCAAAAATTCACCCTAAGCTATATTTGATATTCCGAATTAAAAAATGAAGTCTATTTTACAAAATTCAAAACATATAAGTCACATTAATTAATTTAATAATTAATTCCCACCGTCAGAGCAAATAGCGTGTTTTTATGAAACAATAAGTATCAAAAGATTGACACTAGTTTAAGTCTGATTTCAAAGTGAAATTAATTCCAATGACCAGTATTGGATTTAATGGTAAATATATTTTCTAATTTCAGATTAAAAACAATTAAAAGGATAATCTAATCATATAAATAAATTAGATTAAAAAGAGGTTTTGAATTAAAATACAAGATTTTACACTATTCATTAAAAAAGAACTTTATCGGAATGATACCAAAGATTTACAAAAATTAAATTTTGATATCCCGATTCTAAAGAAGAGTTTTATTTGGTCCAATAGAATTTATAAGTGTGAAAAAAACTATATTTAATGACGGTTCGCCATCAAAAGGCGATAAGTGAACCTTTAGTGAAAACTAGGGCCTATACGCCTAAAATTGAATTCTTTCCGTATTTTAAGCCTTTATCTTTATTTGGATAAATGTAAAAACATTTTAAAACATATATAATCATATTTTAGTTATTTCTATCCATTCTTGCGAATACAATGGCTACATGTTAACTACCATTTAAAATAATATTATTTTATTATTAGAGTGCAACGTAAGATTCTTAAGAAACTCGTTGATGCGTGTTGGGTACGCCATCGAGAATAGCATCCCCATTAAAGTCATATTAATATTTTATTCACAAATATGGATAAATATGAAAATTTCATATTCTTTATTTACCTAGGGTGTTACATCCTTCCCCCCTTTTGGGAATTGCGTCCTCATAATTTTTAAAATTGAGCTTGGAAACATCCTTGAAATTCCCACATCGGAACAAGAGTCGGTAAAACAATCACTTTAAAATAAAGAAAGATAAGTACAGAGGTCACCCGAGTTAACCCATAATAGGATTCTATGTAGGAAAACATGGACATTGAAGAAAAATCAAAGGGTCATGTTCTTGAGGGAGAGTGATAGTAAACATGTCTAGGAGAAAGTTAACCATAAGAAAATCACAAACTTGTGATGGGTTAAATGGTATTCGATTCCCCAGAAGGAAAAGTTAATAGACAAATTTTTTGTTTTAAGTTACTTTTTATTGAGGAATTTATTCATAAGGTAACATAATCACTTATCATGTTGACTTTTAACTTTTATTAGATTCCTTACACAAACTCATATTTTCTCCAAAAGACGATTATTTAAGAAGACTTGTTCATATTAAGAGTACTATAATCATCTTCTAGAGAATCACCTAATCCACCAAAGAGAACATTATACTTCCCATGTCTTTGGGATTTAACCAAAACCAAAACCAAAAAGGTTAGTACAAGATCAGATAATCCAGAAAAGGATAACCCTTTAAAAAGAAAATCTATGCTTAATCTCCAAAATTTGTCCAACAAAACCCAAAGTTCAACAAGGACCATCTGATAAACAATTTATCCATAAAATTCTTTAAAGCAAACCAAACTAAGATTGAAACCCAAATATTTGAAGGATTTAATCACATAGTCTTCCAAGGTACAAATTAACTTTTATCTCTAAATAACATTAGTTTCTCTTAACTTATCATATTGAAAAGTAATTAACCTAATCACACATCCTCCATGATAGGTTAATCATTTCTATAGATAACCTAAAATAAACTTACTCTTGATTCTTAAAATCATCGAACTAAAAAGAATAAGTCAAACTAACCAGGGACTTCACGTAGTCTAGTGGTAAGCGATAAATACCATTGGCACTTTGGTTGTGGGTTCGATTCCCGCAACTTTGTCCAACACGACGGGTAGTCACATGGTCAGCGTGTTGTCCTTTTTCCAAAACTATATAATTATCAAATAATTCCCAAAAAAGGGATAAAATCATCAAAAATAACCATAACATAATTTAACCTCAATTTTATCTCATGCCTTTCACTTCAATCATAACATATAGTAACCCATAATTACCTAAAAAGTAAGGATCATATAAACCCAAATGGTTCTTTATAACTATGTCCAAAAAACTAAAGATAACTATTCCTTGAATAAAATTTTCATATATTAAACATCAGGGTTACACATAATATAAAAAGTCTTCCAATGTAACCCCATCATCAAAAGAGACTTAATACTCTTAAGAATTTCACCATAACTCTTGAATCCCTTATATGTTGACATCTTACTCATTCAACATTCTTCATGATCCATTAACCATTCCTTTCTAACTTATTTTGATATACTTCTTTCCTACAAACAAAATCATGAATCATAACCTAAGATTCCAAAATAGGAAAACAATAGACATGAAATAATCCATACCTTTGATTGGTCATTGTCAGTTTATTCATCCTCAATCGTAATGGCATTAGGTATTGGTAAATGAATATTTGTACGATCTTGGTGATCCCATTCCCGATACTTCTTCATAGGACATGTGTTTGCATAATTACCATACACACCACATTTAAAACATTCAATCGATCCCTCAGAAATAACTTATTTCCCTTTCCTCGAGTCAACTAGATGCTTCCTTTTTACATGGTAGGTTCTTGCTTTATGACCTTCATTTCCACATCTATAGCATATTTCTGTCCCTTTGAGACATTTTCCAAGGCGTTTCTTTCCACATGTTTGACAAATAGGTTTTTGAACACGCTTACCTTTATGATTATTAACTGTAGTTCCGTAGGGATTTTTTTCTCTCATATATGATGCCTTATAGAAATCACCAAGGTTTAGGTGGTCAATCATGACTCCAGATAGTTGGTTGAGGATAAACACATGATTTCTCATTGCAGCTCCCATATCATTCAGCTGCTCGCTCAGAAAACGGTCACAGTTTCTTTCACATCCACTGTTACTTTGGTGCCTTTTAGATCCAGCCATTTACTAAAACCAAAAAGGGTCAGTGTGAGTATATCAACAAAACCATCATGTGCTAATGAGGAAGCTATAATTACTCATTCAATTTATCTAAAAACTATGACTCTTTCTGAAATCCTAACCATTATGGTAATGTCACTTATGATTAAAGAATACCCTAACCTCTAAAGTTATCTAAACCGACCTTTGATACCAACTATAAGGCCCCAGCCTTAAACCTTACTTAATATTGAATTAAATGAGTAATTCACATTGAGGATCTTTTCAGGTTTAGAGTTTTAGAGAATTAGGACATAACTATTACATCTCAAAAGATTACAAAGTAGTCGCTTCTACTAAATTTCCATAAAATAAAAACTCTTAAAAAGAAACATTTCTAGTTCCATTTTTTCGGTAGCATGACTTTCCCTTGATCCCATACTTGACCCTATTCCATGCTAAGTCCTGTGAAAAACATTTCAAAAACTTGGGATGAGCATAAAAAGCTCAGTAAGGGATACACAAAGAATGAAAACTGTTAGTTTTTCAAAACAACAAGTAAACCATGTATACATTATCAAAGTAATACTTTTCACCTTTTCGAAGTAGTAAAAACTCTTCGCTGAATTAAAGTTCATTACTTACCCTTCTGTAACCAAAATATTACCATAAAATCCATATAAAGATCACATAACATATATAGGTAACTTGGGACATAAACATACTTAAGTGGAATAACCATAAGGTCGACTTCCACACATATCACTTAATGGAATAGCCATTCGTCCAACTTCCATACATACTTAATGGAATATCCATACAGACGACTTCCATACCCAATGCATTGAAGGTTATAACGTAACCACCCGTCCTGGTATTCACGGCACCACCCGTCATAATGTCCAAGTACCATTATAAAATAATAACACATAAAACCAACATAAAGGAATGATAACATTTCCACATTTCAATCACAATATATCATTTAAATATATTGACATAATATAATCCTTTATCAAAACCATTTTCAATACCAAAATACATAAAAGAGTACATGTCATTTATTTCATTCTAAAAACATTACGGCTTGTTGAGGAAGCCAAAGATCAAACAATACTCGTGGCGGCGGAAAAGGTCGTTGTCACCGCGTACGTTAAAAGAAACATTCATTTTTTTCATTTAGTAAAAAGCTTCGTAGAAAAAGATTCATTTTGTATAAAAGTAAAATCCAAAGGGGTTTATACACCATATAAACAAAAGTTGTGTATAAAACTAAATATTCCTCAATGAAAGGAGATTGAGACGAATTCCCTTACAAAGACGGTATCCTTGGATTAAGGATAAATCAATTACATAATTATGTGTGACAAACGAATACACCAAATATAAGTGGATATTAAGTGTAAAAAAATCAGATGTTGTTCACACATATTCATAGAACGACATATTCAAGGAGTACAAGCTTATCCTAAAGAATCAAAATTGGGTTAAGAAGTTCCCTTACAAAAATTTTCCGGCCTAACGGCATCACTACAAAATTCAGAAAATGAGTTGATGAGAGATAAAAAGGGTATCTCATCACATGGACATAAAATTTAGATCAATAAGGATATAGAAGAACATATCCCAACATAATATTATGTGAATTAATATAAATTACAAAAGAAGTCTTTTACAAAAAGAGGAGGGTGAAAGGATCCCTTACCGACATGGGTATCTTTCGAGACATGCACCCTGCGAAAGAAGGACAAAACAACATTGATTTAAATAATCATAAATGAAATTATATTACACAATGATAAAAATAACCGGTAGTACATAAACCACTCAAATGAAATTGTGGCAGATGTAGCATAAGTCTCATGGGAATAAAAGTGAGATGAAAAATCCCTTACGAAAACTCGGCAGCCTAACGGCGCCACATAAACTTAAAAAAATGGATTGATGAGATCAAATAGGGTCTCTCATCATATTGAAATAATGTTTATAGAAATAGGAATATAAAATAACATCCCCCAACATAACAAAGAGGATCTTAAGAGAAGTGACATAAAGGAGAGTACTTAAAAAGAAAGAGAGAGGTTAGACCTCTTACGAAAATTCGGCAGCCTAATGGCGCCACTCAAAACATCCAAAATGGATTGATGAGAGAGAATAGGGTCTCTCATCATATGAACATAAAAATTACAGTAAGAGTAATATAAAAGAACATCCCAATAACAAGAAAGATGAGAATTATAAGTAATGACATAAGAGAGTGTACTTAAAAAGAAAGAGAGGAGTAAGATCCCTTACCTCGGGTCTCACTTGACTCGATCGTTCTTTAACGTCCTGAATAATAAACTTGAGTTAATTTATAATTGCTTAAGAACCTTTTTCAAGTTCATTATTTCTTTTATATCACTTATTTCCATTTTATAAACATTATGTAATCATTTAAGTTAATAATGTTTGTTTTGTCGACATTTGGTTCTTTAGTCGAAAGTGAACTTCTTACAATTACATGTTATTCGTGTGGTCAATGGTTCATTATATCCAGAATGATATTCATGATTTGGATATCATATATATCATATATATCCAGCATATACATGTATTTATAATATTACATAATCATTTATAGGTAAGAAATGAAATGCACCGTTCATGGAGACGGTAAGCCGTACGTATGCATGAACACTACTTTAATTTCTTTGTCATAGTAATGGAATTAAAACTAAATGAGAGGTATGTATATTTTAATTACAGAATTATAGTCATAATTTATATGTAACATAAATTATATATAACCATTTTAAATATGTACTTATAATAGTACATTACATTTGGGGATTAGAAATGAAATGCACCGTTCATGGAGACGGTAAGCCGTACGTACGCATGAACGCTAATTTCATTTCTATCTCATACATTAATGGAAATAAATAATAATCATATAGAGGTATATTATAATTACAGTATAACATCATATATAATAACTTTAAATCCATCCTTTATACATCCCACATATGGCATTAACGAATCAAATCACTTTGAGGGGGCGGTAGTCCGCACATCCTAAAATGAAGATATCGTGTATACCCATAATGGAAACCATAAAGGTATGCACAAAATAAAAAATACAGAATCTTAATGAAAACATAAACATATTATATATCATATATAAATATAGTTTCATCTTAATGGACACCTTTGAAGGTGTTAAAAGAATGTTGAACAATCATCGTTTCGGGAGGCCGAAATTCACCATCCACGGAAACAGTATGTTCTTTAACCATTAGATGTAGGTGTGTGTAAGTGTAGCTTGAATCCTTATTATAAAAACATCCTAGTATATTTATGATACTGGAGTTGTTACAAATAAATGAATAAAAAGAGTTTAAGGGGTTGGAGAAGCAAAATAAAACAAAAGGACTCAAGTGAAGACATTACCTTAAAATCGGGTAACTCCCTTTGGTTTGAGCTAAAAGGCTTCCTTGGGAAGACTTCTACCCAAAGTGAGGCTTCAGGGAGTAAGAGAGTGAAGTTTAGAGACAAAATGGGAAGGGTTTTGCCGAGCCAAAGGATTTGGGAGTGTGGGTAAGGAGGTAGAGGTGGGGGCCCTTTATAAGAGGAAAGGAGGGGCACTCTTGGAAAGTAAAGAAAAGTCACTTTATTTTAAAATGATATTCGGATTTAAGAGGTCCCAAATTGATATAATTCGAGGATAAGGTCATAAGGGTTCTAAATAAACTCATCCAATATGTTTTGGACATGTGTAGGTCTTAGATATTACATTATCATTTCATTTTATTTAAATCGTTAAATAATGAGGTCAACGCTTCATCATCATGATGTCATAAATAATTTAATTTATTTAATGCCTAAAAATTATAAAGAAAAATAATATGATGTAGGAAATCTTCTTATCTATCCAATGAATATTTATAGTCAAAAATCTAATTTGTAAAACCCCATGTAAAAATTGTTTTAGTAAAATAACTCATGTTTGTGACATTTTTATTTTTACTTTAAATAAAAAAATATTAATGACATTTTCCAACCAAAGTTGCTTAATGGGGTCCCCAAGTTGACCCATGGATTGTCTTGGTCGGCCATGACACATAAAATGAGGTTAGTACATGTTTCTAGGTCATTTCATTTTATTAAAACATTATTCTTACCTTAAACTACACTAATTACCTCTAATCGCGATTAAGAACTTAAAAGTTACTATTCACCAAAAAAATTATTTTAAACTCATTGAACCACATTTTACTTCTTAATGACAACCATGTATGTCGGAATTTTGAAATTCAAAACACAGAAGTGGTAAAATTTCATTTAAACGAAAAATCAGTTTTTATAAGTACCACTTAGTGGTTTCACTATTAATCAAAAATTGATGTTTTTCAGAAAAATCCCAAAAATTCACCATAAGCTATATTTGATATTACAAATTAAAAAATGAAGTCTATTTTACAAAATTCAAACGATATATGTCACATTAATTAATTTAATAATTAATTCCCACTGTGAGAGCAAATAGCGTGTTTTTATGAAACAATAAGTATCAAAAGATTGACACTAGTTTAAGTCTGATTTCAAAGTGAAATTAATTCCAACGAACACTATTGGATTTAATGGTAAAAATATATTCTAATTTCACTTTAAAACCAATTCAAAAGATAATCTAATCATATTAATAAATTAGATTAAAAAGAGGTTTTGAATTAAAATACAACATTTTACACTATTTATTAAAAAATGAACTTTATCGGAAAGATAAAAAATTTTTACACAAAGTAAATTTTGATGTCTTGATTCTAAATAAGACCTTTATTTGGTCCAATAGAATGTATACGAGTGAAAAAAACTATATTTAATGACAGTTCGCCATCAAAAGGTGATAAGTGAACCTTTAGTGAAAACTAGGGCATATACGCCTAAAATTGAATTCTTTACGTATTTTAAGCCTTTATGTTTTATTGGATAAATGTAAAAACATTTAAAAACATATATAATCCCATTTTAGTTATTTCTATCCATTCCCGCCAATACAACGGCTACATGTTAACTACCATTTAAAATAATATTATTTTATTATTAGAGTGCAACGTAAGATTCCCAAGAAACTCGCTGTTGCGTGTTGGGTACGCCATCGAGCATAGCGTCCCGTTTAAAGTCATATTAATATTTTATTCAAAAATATGGATAAATATGAAAATGTCATATTCTTTATTTACCTGGGGTGTTACATATATGATCAATTTATCTCCCATTTAAAAATATGTCATTATTACTCTTCGTTTGGGTGTTAATTGTTTCATCTTTTCTAAGCATTTTTTGTCGTATAAGTCCAACATATTTTTCATAGGTTTATGTAATATCATTTAAATAATTTAATTAAGGAAGTATATATCATTAATTATATACATTTATTTAATCATTCATGAATGTTGAATGAGGAAAATTAATCCCTTCGCGTCGTGGAGATGGTAGTCCGTACGTACGCACAAGTGATAATATCACTTCCTTAATAGTAATAATTATGGAAGTGAATGGTATATAGGTTATTTACATAATAAATATAATTTCATAATTATTAAATATTTATATTACTTACATCATTATACCCATCCAAATAAAGTGGTGATAAAAAAACAGATTACACCACGACGTGGAAACGGTAGGACGTACGTACGCACACGAGGTGATTTCATTTTTTCATTGGATTGATAGACGGTAGAATATGGTAGTTCCAAAACCATAATACATCTCATAATACAACTAATATTGTATTTAATATATTCTAATGTAAAAAACATAATATGATTAAGTAGAGGATGAAATCATTGTGAAAATTCAGTAAAGAAGTTCCCACTTCTTCGACGATCACTATATAAATATCCTCTTTCAAACACTAGAGCGGGTCATTAAAAAAGACCATAAACTCTAGAATTTGAATATGATTAATTACTACATCAGCATTGATTAATAATTTAACGAACATATTTGTTCACTAAAAATTGAAAATAAAATAAAATGATGAATAAAAATTGTCTATTTCTAAATATTTCTCTTAATAAATTAATTACTACATCAGTATTAATTAATAATTTAACGTACATATCTATTCGTTAAAAATTGAAAATAAAATAAAATGACGAATAAAAATTTTCTATATTCAGTAATATTTTCTATAGTCTAATATACATTCTATTTAACCCTATATTTAAATTAATGCGGTATAAAAAATAAAAAAGTGACAACTTTGACTCTACTTTAAATAAAATAATACAAATGTCATAATACTTTATATATGGTTACAAATGGTTAATAAATAGACCCTTGGATGATTATTTTGAGATATACTTGACCAATAATATTTGTTGAAGTGGTTGTATCTTTTAATTTTTATTAGCATTTTAATAAAAATTAGTTTATTGATTTTTCATCAATTAAATAATTTTTGTATCATCGTTGTATAATCCTTTAAAGTAATTATTTATTCTATAAAAATTTTAAATAAATTACCATGATTTAGATAATTTCATTATATTTTTGGAGAATATTGATTATTAATGTTTTATTATTTTTAACATTATATTAAAATTATTATACTTATAAGAAATATGAGTGTGACATTTTGTCAGTTTCTTGTCACTTTCTTTTATTTTAATAATATTTATATCCTTTTCATAGACAATATTCCATTAAATGAGTCAATTTATCTCCTTAAGTGGTAAGGGTATATGGTTACTCATCCAATATGATTTTTATGTTATTAGGGTAATTTTATTATCCTTATCATAATAATTTGTTACCTAAATTACCTGATTTACATTTAACCATGTTAAATAAAAATTACAGTAGTTACTATTTATAATATAAAAAAAATCAAAGTAAAATTTTATCATTATTTGGATCCAATGATTCCAAATATGGGATAAATTTTTCAAAATTTAAAACACACAATATTTAGTAATTAAATTAAAATTAATCTCGTTGAGTGAGTTAGAAAACATGTTTTTAAAAAGTAAAAACCATCAAAATATTGACATGTGTTTATATCAAATTTAAATATGAATGTTGAATGAGGAAAATTAATCTCTTCGCATCGTGGAGACAATAGTTCGTATGTATGCACAAGTGATAATATCATTTTCTTAATAGTAATAATTATGGAAGTGAAAGGTATATAGGATATTTCCAGAATAAATATAATTTTATAATTATTATATATTTCTATTACATACATCACTATACCCATCCAAATAAAGTGGTGACAAAAAATAGATTACACCATGACGTGGAGATGGTAGGTTGTACGTACGCACACGAGGTGATTTCATTTTTTTCATTGGATTGATAGATGGTGGAATATGGAAGTTCCATAACCATAATAACATCTCATAATACAAGTAATATTATATTTACTATATTCTAATGTAAAAAACATAAGAAGATTAAGTAGAAGACGAAATGATTGTGAAAAGTCGGCAAGGAAGTTCCCTCTTCTTCGATGATCACTCTCCAAATATACTCTTTCGAACACTAGTTTTGGTCTTTAGAGAAGACCATAAACTCTAGAATTTGAATATGGATGATTATAAGATAAATGGCCATATTTTTTTTAAATTCTAGGCTCAAAGGGCTGTGAACATTTGAGGGAGGTGGTGCCCTTTTATAATTGAGGTGAGGGGAACTTTTGGAATTTTTGAAGCTATTAATTTATAATAATCTCAAAATCAATAAAAATATCTAAAAATATATATTAGACTATAATATATTATAATATTTTAACATCATCAAACAAAAAAATTTATACAAGTTTTTATGTGAAGTTAAACCTTATATTTTTAGTTAATCCTTAATTATCTATTTTATTTTTTACAAAGGTAATACATTCTCCAATATTAAAAGTATTTAATTTTACTTATTTTATGTCAAATAAAAAAATAAATTAATAATTTATCATATTTTATATAATATTATTATTATTTTATATTTTTAACTATGTCTTATGATTTATAAATAATTTAATAAAATATTATTTTGACAAAATATCAATAGTGTCGATTTTGAGAGTATTCATTTCACAGATTTTAAAAATATCAAGATACAATAATAAACTCAATAAAATATTTTATAATATCCCTAGTGGTGAATTTCATCTATAAAATTCATTTGAAATATTAATTATCCCATATTATATTTATTTTAATATTTCTAATATCATTAACTTAATATTTCTCTTAATAAATTAATTACTATATCAGTATTGATTAATAATTTAATGTAAATATTTGTTCAATAAAAATTGAAAACAAAGTAAAATGATGCATAATTTTTTTTATATTCAGTAATATTTTTTATAGTCTAATATATATTCTATTTAACCATATATTTAAATTAATGCGGTATAAAAAATAAAAAAGTGACAAATTTGACTCTACTTTAAATATAATAATACAAATGTCATAATCCTATATATATGGTTCCAAATGGTCAATAAATCGACCCTTGGATGATTATGTTTGAGACATACTGGACCAATAATATTTGATCAAGTGGTTGTATCGTTTAATTTTTATTAGCATTTTAATAAAAATTAGTTTATTGATTTTTCATCGATTAAATAATTTGTGTACCATCATTGTATAAGCCTTTAAAGTAATTATTTAGTCTCTAAAATTTATAAATAAATTACCATGATTATAATAATTTCATTATATTTTTGGAGAATATTTATTATTAATGTTTTATTATTTTAAACATTATATTAAAATTATTGTACTGATAAGAAATATGAGTGTGCCATTTTTTAACTTTCTTGTCACTTTCTTTTATTTTAATAATATTTATATCCTTTTCATAGACAATATTCCATTAAATGAGTCGATTTCTATCCTTAAGTGTTAAGGGTATATGTTTACTCATCCAATAGTATTTTTAAGGTGTTAGGGTAATTTTATTATCCTTATCATACTAATTTGTTACCTAAATTACTTGATTTACATTTAACCAAGTTAAATATAAATTACAGTAGTTACTATTTATAATATAAAAAATAAAAGTAACTCGTCAACATAATTTGGACCCAATGATTCCAAATATGGGATCAATTTTTCGAAATTTAAAACACACAATATTCAGAATTTAAATTAAAATTAATCCCTTTGATTGAATTAGAAAACCGTTTTTTAAAAATTAAAAACCATCAAAATATTGACATATGTTTATATCAAATTTAAATATGAAATTATGAAATTATTTTTTCAGAAAAAACATAATATTTTTTAAAAAATGGTTTTTTTATTTTATAATTAATTTCTCAAAAAATAATTAAGAATAATTTCATAATTCAGTTAATATTGTTCATATTAACTACTATAATTATTAGTATATAAGGTAACATAAATTTTTTTTGTTCACTTAAACTAGATTTTGCATAAAATGAATTTTATCAAAAGAACTCAAAATTGTGTGTAACACATGCCCATCATAGTGTTACGTATACCTCAATCTAAGATGGTGTTTTGTGTTGAAAATATTAATCTTGGTGTATCATACCAAACATTACATAAAATAAATTACAAATAATATATCTCTTAAAATTTTAGGGTTTTACATCGTGCATAGAGAGGGCATTGAAATCACTCTCAATCCCACTCTTAAGGAGGAACCAGCTCAGGGGGACGTTGAAACATGAATCCTTCCTAAATCTTTTTTGGAATGTACTGGGAAGAGCTAAGGGAGTGTTACTCAATAAGAAGTGAGAGCCCAAACTATTGAGCTTGGGAATGGTGTGGATGAATATTCTCAGGCCGCTGATCTACTGTTGGTTAAGGATCATTAACTATTGTTATTGCACCCCACTCTTTCCATTATTTTGAATATAATGATGATTTTGAATCATCATTTAGGATTATAAGATTTTGTGTCTAGGATTTAGGGTGAATCATTAATATCTACAGAACCATCATCGAAATGAATGAAAACCGCTATTCAAGAGAAAGCAGAACAAAGCACTTATTTGAGTGCATTAATCTTAGAATATATTCCCCCAAATGGTTGTGACTCTAAGTCAGATACCAATTTATATAAATATCTTTTAATTGCATGTTTCAATTCTTGGTGAGATATATGGAAGATAACCTCCTAGGTTCCCTTTACGGAACTGCCTTCACGAATCTCATGGCTTTCAGCTCTGTTTAGTATGTTGGGATTCAGTGGATTTTATTACTATCTAATTCACGATGTGGTGATAGAGAAGAATTATAGGAAAGAATAAGTGTATAGGATTTAAAAAGATATCATCAAGTCGAAACTGCTCGTCAACATTGATGACTCCCAAGCTACATTATTCTAAATGGAGGTCAATCATAGCACAATGTTGGTAGGATTAAAGAAGAAGATCAAGGAGAATACTGTTCAAGTTTCACCACTTTATTAAGAGTTGGATACTATGAAAGGGGAACAAGAAAAACTTCACTTATCATTTGGAGAAGATAAAAAATAAGGGGAAACTTCTATTGCAGTTTCAAAGGAAGTTCTTTGCAAGGCTGAGGAGATTGAAGCTCGTTGGCTAACTGGAATTCAACAAGAAACTGATGGGACTGATGAGGTTATTAAACAAATAATGATATATGTTTAATAACTCTTTTAATATATGACAGAGAGACTCCATTTTGGATATTCCTATGATTTTGATCTACAAATGAAAAGAATTTTATTTCCAATCATATATGTCTTCATCCATTTGTTTCTTCCTATAATCGTAATGGAAAAAATGATTTCTATAGCCTTTCATATTCATATCAGATATTCCAAATTACAAGGATAGGGATGGGGGATCTTTAAATTTTACCTAAATCAATGGGTCTAATGAGAACAGTTTGATAGATTATATGGTCAAATGGAACACCCTACAATCTTCGTGTCTTTTGTGTCATCCCCCTAAATGTTTCCTAAACTAAATATGAAAGGGACATAGAAAGAAAGACTTGGATTTTGTTAAGAACTCCATTTTTGGGTATTCAAAAAAACATGATTTGTTCCTTTTAACTTTTAATTGATCAATATTTACAATAAAAATACAGAGTGTAGGTCTACTAAGCTGAGAGTCGACTTTTTTCTAGGGTTCCATGTGGGTTTTCAATCTGGTGAGTACTATGTCTCTTTTTGTAAGCAGTTTAAATTCATGCATGCTGGACTAGAAGGGCTAGTGTTTTAGGTCGAGAAAAAATAACCATTAATTTTGAGATCATAACCCAGACAGGGCTCAGTGGTAATGAATGTTCTAATATTCTAAAATACTTCCAAGGGGAATCTTGATCCATGATTTTGTGGTTCTTGAATCTAAAACATGATATTTGAGAATAGTGGAGGTGTATTTTAAAAATGAATCTACCACTGATTGAAAAACCCATAATGTGGGTTGTTTTATGCAAGGAAAACTGGGGAACATACTGCATTACTATGTAGCCTCATCCTTAGGCCAACAAGCCTGTAATGTGGATGAATTATACAAGGACAATGGGAGTACATACTGCATAGTCATGTAAAGGATTTCTTAATAATTTAGACATTATTTTTCTGATGAATAAGAATTTTTAATATTTGGCTGTCTCAAGACCACAATGGGTGGTTTGTTCAGAGTAATATTTTTGAGAATGAAAGAATCGTTCAGACCAACACAAGTCATGAAAGGGAAACCACTCCTATATAAATTTTATGTGTGATAAGGGTACATTTTTTTGTAAAGGGGATTTATGATATTATGTTGTACAGTTTAAAGTCATGCAGCAAGGACATTAGGGGGTTGTGAAATTTCAACTCATGCATCAAGGATATTATGTTGTAATGTTTAATGTCATGCAGCAATGATATTGGGGGTTTTCATTTTCAATATATGCAAAAAGGACATTAGGGGTTGTTCAGTTTCATGTCAAGAGGCAAGCATATTATACTGTGCAGTTTAAAGTCATGCAGTAAGAACAGTAGGGGCTATGGAGTTTTAATTCTTGTTTTAAGGAAATTATGTTGTACAGTTTCAAGTCATGCAGTAAGGAATTTAGGGGTTGTACAGTTTTAAGTCCTGCACAAGGACATCAGAGGTTTTATGGTTTCAATTCATACAACAAGGACATAATACTATGTAGTTCAAAGTCATGCAGTAAGAAAATTAAGGGTTTTGCAGTTTCATGTCATGAAACAAGGATATTATGTTGTTAAATTTAAATTCTTGAAATATGGACATTAGAGGATGTTCAATTTTAGGTCACGCAACAAGAAAATTATACTGTTCAATTTAACATCTTGTAGTGCAGACATTAGTGGATTTTAATTTAAGGTCTTATGGTTTGAACAAATATTTTTTGGATCTCAAATTCTATGTAATCTATCTAAAAATATACTTCTATATTCAGGTATTTAATGGGAGAGTTGTAAGATATTATTTGGGAATTCCCAGATATGAATATTGATATAGGAAAAAGGGCTAGTGTCATTAGAGTAGGTATCTCACAAGAATGATGTTACCATTACTTGAAAAACCTGTTATGGGGGGGATGGTTTATGCAAGGCCAACTGGGGAACACATTGTATAATAAAAAATGGTATCATTAGGTTGATAGATCTATTATGTTTGTGGATTTATGAAAGGCCAACTGGGGCTCAAACTGCATAGTCTAGTAAAGTAGCTCTTAAAAATTTAGAAATTCTATCACTAAAAGATGATGAATGTTCATGGATATTTAGATTTTACCAGCTATAGAGTGCGATTGGGGGAGAAACGTGGATGAATAAATAAGAGGAATTTCATGTTATGATTGATAAATAATCAAGGGAATAGGTTTTCTATGAAGGTCTAAGCTAAATATAGAATGTATGGTGCCTGTTTTTTTAATTCAAATGGCTATGACCAAAATATCAATGAAAAATAGATGATATATGGTAAAAATGAACCATGGTTATTCTAATATGCTCTAAACTAGTGAAAGGGAAAAATATTAAAACATGGCCTTGGAGAATTTCAGGTTTTAAGAAAGGATATGGGACAAATATTAAAGGGATGACCACTGATTTGTGGGTTCTAGTATACTATTGTAAAAGATTAAAGGGATAGAAGAGGCTTCTCCCAAGGGCGATGTTACTGCTGATTGAAAAAACTGTTATAAGGGATGTATTATGAAACAAAAACTGTGGAATATACTATATAGTCAAATAGGGGAATCCTTAGGTTGACATGCCCATTATGTGGGTGACTTATGCAAGGATAACCAGGGAACATACTGCATAGTCTGGTAAAAGAGCTCTCAGGTTTTAGAAAATCTGCCACAAAAAAGATAAGGAAATTTTATGAAGATATGAAAGTATTTAATATTTGAAGTTTGATATAATAAAAGGGGTATCATTAAATTCATGAAGGAAACTTTATACTGATACTAGATATAAGTTTGGAGTCCCTAGAAAATATCTAACTTGTATATAGAATGGGGATATCTCTTGTTTCCTTATAGGGATCTTTAAGGAGAGGACCCAAAAATAAAAGATCATGCATTGATTTTTTTCTGATTGTATGTGGGAGAGGAGAATTTTTTTACACTATTACTAAGACTAGAATCTAAGGCCTGGTATTTAATATGTATCTCAATGAGATTAGATTCAATATATACGTTGTTCTCTAGATACCGTACTGTTTAAATCCATGTTGCAAGGAAATCATCCAAGCAGTTTAGCGACTTACAGTAAGGACAACAGTGATTCCAATATAAGAGTGTAATATTGTTGTTAGGGTATGGTATAGAGCCCAAACATCAATACATATACCAATGGTATGAGAATCATGCCACACGTAGTTATTAAACAAAGGTCCCTCACCCTGATTGATTTAATAAGTGGAGGATAATGGGGGTATTCTTGAATATGGGTTCACACATAAGATGAGAACTCCTATTGAATATCATCACATAGATCTGACTAATAAATCAGAGAAAAGAGAAATTATTTTTATTATGTTGCATCTAGTCCTAGGATTGATAATCAAGACATCACAACGTATCTCATAGGGGCGAGAATCAAGCAACTTGTTCTTCTTAAACAAAAATGTATTTTATCATCATGTGGTGAGGATGTGAGTGATTGAGACATGAAATGTAATATTGCAGCAGTAACACCCCAAGCTTCCACGATATACTTCCCTTCAAATAATTCAATAGCTTTCTCTACATGCAACACCAAGTTCGATCACACCATAACCTATCAAATTAGCTATTTTAGAAGAGGTCATGAATAATATTAAACATATTACAAAATTTAGAAATTTTATTTTTCAAAATAAACATCATTTTCGAATTTGGAATACCAAATTATTTTATAGTGTTTTTTGGGAATTTTTCTAAAAATTTTCATGTTTTGAAGAATATTGAAAAATACTGTATTGTTGTTAAAAACCGGCTTTTTCATTTAATAATTATTTTACAATAAATTTATTTTAAAGTCACAATATATAAATAATATATATATATTAATCCAATATAGTTCATAGGAATTATTTTAATGTAAAATTATATATAAAAATTTATTGAACATTTGGACGTCTCTTTTACCCACTGTCTAGCCACAACTATGAGATTTTCATTAAACGTAATTTTACCACTTTTGTGAATTTATTTTAGAAAAACGAACATTCATGGATGTAATTATTCTGAAAAATGTGGTCTAATTGGATCAATATATTTTTTTGGGTGAATAGTAATTCTGTATTTTATTTACCACGGTTAAATGCAATTAGGGTAATTAAAGGTCTAAATAATATTATAATAACATGAAATTACCCTAAAACTTATCTCAATATAATTGTATGGGTTTATTTTATCCAAAAGAAACATTAGGTCGAAAATATATTCCTTATGAAGTCACTTTTGTTAGATTAAGACATTTGTTAAATTTTATTTAATGAAGAGTTAAAAATGTTATATTCAAATTTTAATTACAATATCATTTTTAATGTGTGGTTATATAAGGGACATGGTCAACTATAAATAAGTTTTATAGATATAAATTTTTTATCTATATAATGTTAATTTATTTTAATTTTATGAAATGAATTATTAAATTAAATGGTGACATGATGATGATGTAGTAAATAATTTATTAAATGAATAATCAATTAAATGATACTAATAATAATAAAATAAATATAATTGTTAATATTAGATGTCATACACAATTTTTTTAGATTATTCTAAAATTTTAGGGATGAGTTAATTTTTTTATTTCAATTTAATAATGTTTTTATGACTTTAAAAAAATCATGTATTAAATAGTGTCCAAATTGGAATTAATGAGATTTTAAAATATATACTATTTTATTAAATGATATAAAATTAAGAAAAAATAACATTCATCCAACTTACATGGATAATGTTAAAGATATAATAAATGATCCAATAGGGGTTGTTTTGGAATTTCATAGAAACTATATTAACCCTATAGTATAAAAAGTCATGTAGAAACAGTAGGAGTTAAACTGTTTATCTAAGGGTTAAACCCAAATGATAAGGTTAATTGTTTGACATAAAATTTTATAAATATAATTTATTGAGAGGATTTTGACCCATCCGGATCATAGAATCTAAATAACTCTCTTCAGATCCATATGAAATCGAAAATAAATTTATATTAAGTTAATAGTTTCGGTGTTTCTAAAAGTGGCCCTCATTTCTCTTATAAAAGGGAATCTCTCCTCTTTTATTCACACCTATAAATCCCTATGTATTGGAAAAACCCTACCCAATTATCCTCTCAACATCCCTCAATTCATCATCTAGGCCATACATTGGGATGAAATCCAACACAAGAAGTTCTTTCGTGCAAATCGAAAGGAGACACTCCAAGAAGAGGTAATTGTTTTACCAATTCAATTCAAGTTCTTTTCTTATTTTACGTCCTCTTCCTATGTAGCTTCAATAATAATGTAATAAAACAATTATTATCTACATACTGATATGTTATGGTGAATATGGGACAACCTTATTTCCCCTTTTATACATCCTTCAAATAACAATGTCACCATGCATGCATACGTAAGACTTACCATCTCCACATCATGGTGTAATTTGTTATTCAACACTACTTTTTTTGTATGTATATAATGATGAATATAATAGATATAAATAATGAATATGAAATGAAAATTATTTTGTATAATTAATATACCATTCAATTTAAGAACCATTTACCCATAAAGGGAATGAAATCATTGCTCGTGCATACATATGACCTACCATCTGTACGACACAATGATATTAATTCTCCTCATTAACCATTCCTGAATTATAATAAAATTTATAATATGATTAAATATAATATTTATAAAGTTAATATCATTATGTATATTAATAAAATATATCCTATGCATAAGAAACATGAATTTCATAATGAAACATGCATAAGAAAACGAAGCAATTAACACCCTAAATGATGGCAATAGTGTGATATTATTAACAAAATGATATAAGTGGATCATATATGATATCATAAATATGGATATGATCCTGATATAATTTAATAATTTTTTTTAACTATTATAATGGTGGTTAACACACCCTCGACTAAAAGAAACTATAAGTAAGGGTTAATTTTAGAACCTCATTATCATCTGAGGTTGTTTATATGTATGTATCTACTTGGACATTTTTATCATCCAGGTCTACGTTTCATAAAATATATTTCGAAATATTATTGTATTTTTATAAATTCAATTTTACCCATGTTTAACTATTTATAATATATTTTAATGGAATCATTCCATAATTTTCCAAATGAGGTACTTTATGAACTTATTGACAAATTAAAGAATTTTTTTTAATTTATATGGTGCAAGAATATATTTTCTAATATTATGATTCCTTAAAATTTTGAGGCTTCCCTTATATTAATACAAGGTTATTTTCAAAAGAAATGTTTTCTTTTATAATTTTGTAGCTTTTAAATGATTTCAATGTGAAATAGGATACCTCTCTCGAAGAGTTTTAATGATTTTGTTAAATTATTTTCATATATGTTGACATCCTTTATTGGATTTAATTATTAATTGTGGGTGAATTGTTATTATACAATCTTACATATTGTATTTAAGGTTTGGTGTTACGTTTGATTTTTAATATAATATTTTGATACCATTCATGGTTTATGGTTAACGTATTAACATTTATAATGACTGTTTTAATACAAATTTTTATGTTATGTTTCACCCTTTTTCATATGAGGAATGCATTGGACTTAGTAAGTGATGGGTAGGGCCCACTGTAGCCCTTAATGGCATCAGTAGTTCTCATGAGACAAACTAGTTTGGGTTTTTATCAGTTTATATATGGTCTTGGAATGAGGAATTGATTGTAACATCCCAGGTAAATAAAGAATAAGACATATTTCATATTTTTAAATATTTGTGAATTAAATATTAATTTTAATTTAAAGGGATTGCTATTTTCGATAGTGAACCCGAGACGCAACAACAGGTTTCTTTGAAATATTATGTAGCACACTAATAATATAATATTATAATTTTAAATGTAAGTTAACTCCTAGTAGTTGTATTTTCGGGAATGAAAAAAAGTAACAACAATATGATTATACATGTTTGATAAATGTATTTACATTTATCCAATATCAGTTAGAGGCTTAAAATATGAATGAATCTAATTTTAAGCATAATTTACTTAAAAGGTCTATTTATCGCCTTTTAAAGGAGAACCCCCTTTAAATCTAGATTTGTTCATATTTATACTTTCTATTTTACCAAATAAAATTCTTCTTTAGATTTGGGACATCAAATTTTACATTGGGTAATTTTTTGGTATTTTTCGGATAAAGTTCATTTTTTTAATGAATAGTGCAAAATATTGTATTTTAATTCAAAATTTCCTTTTAATATAATTTATTTATATGGATAGATTACATTTTTACTTGGTTTTAAAGTGTAATTAGAATATATTTTTTCCATTTAATCTAATTCTGGTCATAGGAATTAATTTCACATTGAAATTTGACTTAAGAAAGTGTCAATCTTTTGATAGAAATGGATTCTTAAAACATGCTATTTGTTTTGACAATGGGAATTAATTTTAAATTAATTAATGAAAATTATATTTTTTTAATTTGTAAAAAGAGACATCATTTTTGAATTTTTAATACCAAATATTTCTTAGGATGAATTTTTTGTATTCTTCTGAAAAACTTCAATTTTTGATGAATAGTGAAACCACTTAGTAGTAGTTAAAAAACTGAATTTTTCATTTAAATGAAATTTTACCACTTCTGTGAATTTAATTTTGAAAATACGACATACATGTTTGTTATCAAGAAGTAAAATTTGGTTCAATAAGATTAAAATAATTTTTGGTGAATAATAACTTTTTACTTTTATTTACCGTAGTTAAAGGTAAATAGGCTAATTAAAGGTTAAAAGAATATTTTAATAATTCAAAATTTACCTTAACACTTCTCCTAACATTATTGGATGAGTAATGGCCGAACATGTGCATATTTGGGTCGATTTTGGGACCCCATGGAGCCACTTATGAAAGATAATGACACTTTAGATTAATTAGTTTAATGTAAAGGAAAAAATGACATAAACGAAAAACTTTTACTAAATTAATTTTTATATGGTGTTATTTAAATTATATTTTCAACTATAAAAATTAATTAGAAATATAAATATATTTCCTAAATAATGGTAGTTTTTTTATAGTTTTTATACATCACATAAAATAAATTATTTATGACACACAAAGATGTTGTATTCACCTCATTAATAAAAGATTTAAATAAATAAGATTATAAATATTAAAATAACATCCAAAACCAATCCAATTATTATTGTATGATATCATTTCGACTATGAGTCATCTTATATTTGACTTTAATGAGTTTTCGACCTTTATTAACCGAATATCATTATATAATATAATAATATTATCACACTTTCCTAAAGAGCCCCTCCTCCCCCTTATAAAAGGATACCACTTCTAACCAATTAATCACACATCTAAAGCCTTTTGGATCATCCAAAATCTGCCCAATTAAGCTCCCTACATCACTATCCTCATACTAGAAGCCTTACTTTAGAAATAAGGTACTTCAAGAAGTCTATTTTGTTCAAACCAAAGGAAGTTACCCAAATTAAAGGTACCAGTTTCTCTTAAATTGTTTTCTTTTATTTTACTTCTCCAACCCCTAAACTTTTTTTATTACTTTCTTTTATAAAAAAACAATATCCTAAATATACTAGGATGTTTTTAAAAGAAGTATTAGAACTACACTTACACACACCTCCATCTAAGGGGTGAGGAATATAATGTTTCCGTGGATGGAAAACTAACACCTCACGAAACGATGATTGTTCAATTACCACCTACCGCCTCTCATGGTGGCCATTAAGATGAAAATATATTTATATATGATATATGTTAGGTTTTTTTCTTTATTATTCTGTATTCTTTATTTTATAGAATACCTTTATGGTTTCCATTATGGGTAAGCACGATAATTTCATTTGAGGAAGTGCGGACTACCGCCCCCTCAAAGTGATATGACTCGTGAATACCATATGTGAGACGTAAAAAGGATGGAGTTAATGATATTATATATGATATTATACTGGAATTATAATACTACTATTTATCATTATATTTTAATTCCATTAAATATAAAATAGAAATGGAAGTAGCGTTCATCCATACATAGGGCTTACCGTCTCCATGAACGGTGCATTTCATTTCTTGCCTCTAAATGTTATGTACTATTATAAATACAAGTATATGATGAATAAATATGATAAATATGATATCCAAATCATGAATATCATTCTAGATATAATGAAACTTTAACCACATGAATAACATGTAATTATACGAAGTCCATTTTTGACTCAAGTACCAAATATCAACAAATGAACATTATTAACATAAATGATTACATAATGTTTATAACATGGTAAGAAGTGATATAAATGGAATAAAAAACTTTAAAAAGGTTCTTAAGCAAGTATAAATTAAATTTAGTTTATAATTCAGAAGATTAAAGAACGATCGAGTCAAGTCGGACACGAGGTAAGGGACTTCGTCTCAATCTCATTTCATTGAGGCATATTTTGATAATATATATACCTTCTTCTTTACATAGTGTATAGTAAAACCCTTTGACTTTTACATTCTTTCAAAGGGAATATTTTTCTGCGAAGCGTTTTACTAAATGAAAAAACAGAATGTTTTTTACATTTGAGGCGACAATGACCTCTCTGCCGACGTAATCATTATTTGGCTTCCTCTATAAGACTTAATGTTTTATAAAATGAAAAGGAAATACCTTATTCAGTTTTTGGGTGTTTTGGTATTCAAAATGGTTTTTGAAATGGAATTATTATTTTAATATCTTGAAATTATTTCTTGTGATTGCAAATTAAATGTTATTAGTGAAATGTTTATATTTTCAATATTTTATGTGTTATAATTTTATAATGGTACTTGGAAATTTGACGGGTGGTTATGTGATAAAAAATGATGGGTGGTACCGTGAATACCAGGACGGGTGATTATGTTATAACCTCCAATTCATTGGGTATGGAAGTCGGCCATATAGCTATTCCATTTAGTGATATGTTTGGAAGTCGACCTTATGGTTATTCCATTTAAGTATGTTTATGTCCCAGGTTACCTCTATATGTCATGTGTTCTTTATATGGGTTTTATAGTAATCTTTTGTGTTACAAAAGGGTAAGTAATGATCTTCTATTTAGTGAAGAGTATTTACTACATCATAAAGGTGAAAAGTATTACTTATAAAAAAGTATTTACGGTTTACCTGATGTTTTGAAAAACTAAATGTTTTCTTTCTTTGTGTATCCATTATTGAGATTTTTATGCTAATCCAAAGTTTTTGAAATGTTTTTCACATGAAATAATGTGGAATAGGGTCAAGGATGGGATCAAGGAAAATTCATGTTGTCTTAGACAATGGAACTAGACATGACTCTTTTTTTCAAGAGTTCATGTTTTTAAAAAAAATGGAAACTGTGTAGAGGTGTCTACTTTGTAATATTTTGAGATGTAATAGTTATGTAATAATTCCCTAAAACACTAAAATTGAAAATATACTCAATGTAAATTATTCATTTAATTCAATATTATGTATGGTTTAAAGATGAGTCCTTATAGTTGGTATCAGAGGTCAGTTTAGATAACTTTATGAGTTAGGGTATTGTTAAATAAATGTCCATAAATTAATTTATGGTAATATTGAAATGATATAGAATTTATAGATTACTATGTTGCTTCGCTTAAGATATTTTTGTGTTCAAAATGGTTTTCCACAGAGGAAACATGGCAGCTATGTTTGGAAGACATTAGGAGGAAGATAACCTTCCAAATAAGAAACTTGAGATGGTCAGAATCGAAACTGAACAGTTTGTTCCAGTGATGGAACAATTGACTCAAGCTATAAATGGTGGTTGTATCCATTCATGAGATAAGCCTGATCAACCATAGAGTAACATGTCAGTAGTGGATCATTTCATGTGGAAACTTCCACTATCATTCAGAGGATTATCTGACCTTGTTCTAGATGAAGGGTGGATTTAAGAACTGGAGAAGATTTTCGATGTCATTGGTTGTTCAGAACATCAAAAGGTTAGTCTCACAGTTTACTATTTTGAAGGTGAAGCCGATCAGTGGTGGTCGATGGTGAAAAATATCAGAGATAGTGAGGATACTGATTCTCTTGATTGGGATGAATTCAAAGGTATGTTTCTTGAGAAATATTTTCCTAAGGTGGTTCATCTTAGTATGGAAAAAAATTCCTAGAATTGAGGTAGGAGGATGACTTAATGGCTGCTTATGAAGCAAAGTTCACTCGACTGGCAAGGTATGGACCAAATTTCATCCGATATCTTGATAGTAATATAAATCGATTTTACTCAGGACTGAAGCCATGATAACAAAGAGTGTTAGCCTCTTGTGAGTTCAAAAGTTATGAAAAACTTGTTCGATGTGCGGAGAAGGTGGAAATGGAGTTTGTAGTTGATCATGAGTTCTTTGAAAAACAAAATAATAAGAGGTCCAGTTGGCAGGAAAAGGGGAAGAATTCCTCAAAGAATCCTGGAGGTAAGAAAACTAAATATCCAACTTGTGAGAATTGTGGTAAAAAGGATCCTGGAGAATGTTTATCAATGTCTAGAAAGTTCTTTCGGTGTGGTAAGTCTTGTCATATTTCTCGTAACTGAAAGGAAGATGATCAAGCAGGCAATGAAAAGCCATTGATAAGATGTTTTAAGTGTAATGAAATGAGTCATTATGAAATTGAGTGTCCAGAGAAGAACTCAACTGAGGGAAAGCAGCCGGACTACAAGCAGAAAGGGGTGGTGAAATACTTTTCAACTACATCAGCAGATGTTGGGCCCTCGAATGAAGTAGTATCAGGTATACTGTCTCTTTGTTCATATTATTCCAATGTGTTGTTTGATTCAGGGCCAACACACACATTCATTTCTGATAAGTTTTCTAGTATATTGGGAATTCCATCTCATGATATGAATAATGAACTTATGGTAAAAACACCCGGAGGAAATGTTGAGACAAAATGAAATTATAAGAACCTTCCTGTCCTTGAGTGCGGAAAGAACCTACCTGCAAAACTTATTGTTTTTATCTATTAGAGTTTGATTTTATTTTGGGCATGGATTGGATTTCTTTTTTATCATGCTAAGATTGATTTTAGAGCTAAAGAGGTTTCTTTTCAGAAATATTTACAGTTTGTGTGAAATAATGAACCCTTTCTTTTGATAACATATCAGGATGCTGAGAAACTAGTAAAAGATGAAAATGAATGTTACCTTTCACATATTGTTGAAAATAAAGGAACTGTTCAGATTAATGATGTGTCAGTGGTAAATGAGTACCATGATGTTTTTCCTAATGATTTTCGTAGTATAATACATGATCGGGAAGTTGAATTTACTGTTGACTTAGTTCCTGATTCTAATACAATTTCAAAACCCCTGTATTGAATGGATCAAATTGAACTTTTAGCATTAATGAAGTAATTGGAGTAGCTATTAGATAAAGGTTTCATTCGACCTAGCACATCACCATGGGGTTCTCCTCTATTGTTTGTTAAAAATAAATATGGTTTAATGAGATGTTGCATTGATTATAGAGAATTGAATAACATCACTGTTAAGAACAAGTATCCTTTGACTCGCATCGATGGTTTGTTTGACCAGCTCTTGGGAGCTCAGTATTTTTCGAAGATTGATTTGAGGTCGGGGTACCATCAGTTGAAAGTAAAGGAAGAAGACATTCTTAAGACCACGTTTTGTACTAGATATGGCCATTATGAATTTTTAGTCATGCCTTTTGGGTTAACAAATGCACCTGTTGTATTCATGGATCTTATGAATTGAATTTTCCATGAGTTCTTGGATAAGTTTTTGGTTGTGTTCATTAATGATATTTTGGTTTATTCAAAAAGTAAGGAGGAACATGAAAGTCATTTAAGGGTTGTATTTCAAACCTTAAAAGAAGAGAAACTATTTGGGATATTTAGAAAGTGTGAGTTTTGGTTACAAAAAATTTCTTTCTTTGGTCACATTGTTTCAAAAAATGGCATAACTTTTGATCCTAGAAAAAACAACAGTTGTTGAAGAATGGCCAAGACCCCCAAATGTAACTTAGATTCTTTGTTTTCTTGGTTTGGCAGGTTATTACCAGTGGTTTTTTGAAATGTTTTCACATTTATCTAGTCCAATGACTAAGTTAACTCAAAAAGGTGTTATGTTCATTTGAAAAAAATAATGTGATTATTGTTTTCAGGAATTGAATAGAAGGTTAGTGAATGCTCCAATTTTAGCACTACCATCCAGAAATAGTGAGTTTGTTATCTATAGTGACACTTCATTGAAAAGACATGGTTGTTTCCTTATGCAGAATGATCAGGTAATTTTTTATGCTTCACGTCAGTTGAAACCCGCTGAGTTAAATTACCATACACATGATTTGGAATTAACTACTGTTGTTTTTTGATTTAAAAATTTAGAGGCATCATTTCTATGGAGTGAAGTGTGAAATATATACTGAACAGAAAATTTTAAGTATATATTCACTAAAAAAGAATTAAGCATGAGACATAGGAGATGGTTGGAATTAATAAAGGATTATGATTGCACGATCCATTACCATCTGGGAAAAGAAAATAAAGCGCCTGATGATTTGAGTCGAAAAAGTAATGATTCATTAACTAAGTTACATTTGGAATAAGATCCTTTTGTTTTTTATTTGATGAACTTTGTAATAGAAGTTGTCAGTGCAGGTAATTCTTCTATTTTGTGTCAGGTGTCAGTGAAATCATCTCTATCAGATAGAATAAATCAAGCCCAGAAAGAAGACAGTGAGTTACAGAAAAAGGTAAAGTTGGTTCAGAAGGGTAAGTTTCTTGAATTTAACATTGATAATGATTGTTTTTTGAGGGTTGGAATGAGATTATGTGTGCCTTGTGATTCATAGTTGAGGAATGTGTTGTTATGTTAAGCTCATAGTTCTCTGTTTTGAGTTCATCCTGGTAGTACTAAGATGTACAGAGATCTTCAGGAGTATTATTGGTGGGATGAAATGAAAAGTGATATTGCTGATTTTACTATGAAGTGTTTGACTTGTCAATAGGTTAATACAGAGTGGCAGTTTCCCAAAGGAATTCATCATCCCTTACCAGTGCCAGAGTGGAAATGGGAAAATATATCCATGGACTTCTTTGTGGGTTTACCGAAGACATATCGAGGCCTTCAGAAGTATTTGGGTACTGAATTAAATTTTAGTACAGATTTTCATCCTCAATCAGATGGGCAATCAGAACTAATAATTCAGACCATGGAGGATATGCTACGTTCTTATTCACTGGATTACCAGGGAAGTTCGGTCCAAAATCTTTCTTTGGTTGAATTTTCATATAATAACAGTTTTCTTTCTAGTATACAGATGGATCCATTAGAGGCATTATATCGAAAGCAATGTTGAACTACAGCTTTATGGGATGAAGTGGGTGAAAGGAAGCTGATGAGATCATAATTGGTAGAAGATATGGCCGATAAAGTTCAGTTGATTCAGAAGCACATGAGAATAGCAAAAAGCAGACAGAAAAGTTATGCAGATAACCAGAGGAAGGATCCTTCTTTTGAGGTAGGTGATCATGTCTTTCTCAAAGTTTCTCTATGGATAAGTGTGATATGTTTTGGTACGAATGGAAAGTTAAGTCCAAGGTTTATTGGACCTTATGAAATTCTAGATAAAGTTGGATCAGTTACGTACATAGTGGCTTTACCTCCAAGTTTATCCTAGGTACACAATGTTTTTAATGTTTTGATGTTGAGAAAGTATATACATATCCATCTAATGTTTTGATCCCAGAGGTAGTTCAGTTGCAAGAGAACATCTATTATGATAAAAAACCAGTCCAGATTCTTGACTGTAGAGAGAATGTTTTGCGGAATAAGGTAATTTACAAGGTAATGGTTTTTGGGAAAAACCATATGGTTGAAGAGGCTATGTGGGAATCTGAAAATGAAATGATGGATAAATATGCCCACTTATTTTGATAAGTAAAATTGTTAGAACGGAATTCCCAACAAGGGGGGAAGGATGTAACATCCCAGGTAAATAAATAGTAAGTCAAATCTCATATTTATTAATATTTTTAAATTAAATATTAATATTACATTAAAGGGGTTTCTATGTTCGATAACGTACCCGATACGCAACAATTGGTTTCTTTGAAATGATACGTAGCACACTAATAATATAATATTATAATTTTAAATGGTAGTTAACTCATAGACGTTGCATTTTCGGGAGTGAACAAAACTAACGGCAATATGATTATACAAGTTTTTTAAATTTCTTTACACTTATCCAATAAAATTTAGAGTCTTAAAATATGAATGAATCTAATTTTAAGCATAATTTACATTTAAAGGTCTATTTTCCGCCTCTTAATGGAGAACCCTCTTTAAATCTAGTTTTGGTCATTTTTATATGTTATATTTGACCAAATAAGATTCTTCTTTAGATTTGGGACATCAAATTTTACTTTGGGTAATTTTTTGGTATTTTTTGGATAAAGTTCATGTTATAATGAATAGTGAAAAATATTGTATTTTAATTCAAGAGTGCTTTTTAATCTAATTTATTTATATAGTTAGATTATTTTTTTAATTGGGTTTAAAGTGTAATTAGAATATATTTTTACCAATAAATCTAATTTTGGTCATTGGAATAAATTTCACATTGAAATTGGACATAAGCAAGTGTCAATCTTTTGATATATATTGTTTCTTAAAAACACGCTATTTGTTTTGACAACGGGAATTAATTTTAAATTAATTAATGAAAATTTAATTTTTTTAATTGGAAAAATAGAAATCATTTTTGAATTTGGAATACCAAATATAGCGTAGGATGAACTTTTGGTATTCTTCTAAAAAACTTCAATTTTTGATGAATAGTGAAACAACTTAGTAGTAGTTAAAAAAACTGAATTTTTCATTTAAATGAAATTTTACCACTTCTGTGAATTTAATTTCAAATATCCTCATACATGGTTGTTATCAAGAAGTAAAATGTGGTTCAATAAGATGAAAATAATTTTTGGTGAATAGTAACTTTTGACTTTTATTTACCGCGGTTAAAGGTAAATTGGGTAATTCACGGTTAAAAGAGTGTTATAATAATTCATAATTTACCTTAAAACTTTTTCTAACCTTATTGGATAAGTAATGGCCGACCATGGGCATCTTTGGGTCTATTTGGGGACCCCATGGAGCCACTTATGAAAGAAAAGGACACTTTAGATTAATTAATTTAATGTAAAGGAAAAAATGACATAAACAAAAATCATTTAGTAAATTATTTTTTATATGGTGTTATATAAATTATATTTTCGACTACAAATATTAAGTGGAAAGACAAAAATATTTCTTTCATCATGGCAGTTTTTATATAATTTTTAGACATCACATAAATTAAATTATTTATTACACAATAATGATGTAGTATTTACCTCATTAATAATAGATTTAAATAAATAAGATTATAAATATTAAAACAACATCCAAAACCTATCCAATTACAATTGGATGATATTATTTCGACTATGAGTCATTTTATCTTATAATTTAATTATTTTTGGATTTTTATAAACCGAATATCGTTATATAATAAAAAATTATTATCACACTTTACTAAAGAGCCCCTCCTACCCCTTATAAAAGGATACCACTTATAACCAATTCCTCACACCTCTTAAGACTTTTGGCTCGTCCAACCTCTTAACAATTAAGATCCCTACATTCCTCTCCTCCTCCTAGAATCCTTACCTTAGGCAGAAGGCATTTCAAGATGTTCTTTTGGTTCAAACCAAAGGAAGTTACCCAAATTAAAGGTAACAATTTCTCTTAAATTGTTTTCTTTTATTTTACTTCTCCAACCAATAAACTATTTTTATTCCTTTATTTTATAACAACACTATTATCCTCAATATAATAGTATGTTTTTATGAGAAGGATTTAGGATTCTAACTACACTTATGCACACCTCTATCTAATGGGTGAAGAACATAATGTTTCTGTGGATGGAAAACTAATGCCTCACAAAATTATTATTGTTCAATTACCTCATACCGCCTCTCATGGTGGCCATTAAGATGAAGCTATATTTATATATGATATATTTTATGTTTTTTTATTTATAATTCTTTTTTTTTCTTTTATATAATACCTTTATGGTTTCTATTATGGGTAATCATGATAATTTCATTTGAGGAAGTGCGGACTACTGTCCCCTCAAAGTGATATGACTCGTTAATACCATATGTGGGACTTATAAAGGATAGAGTTAATGATATTATAAATTATATTATACTGGAATTATAATACTACTATGTATCATTATGTTTTAATTCTATTAAATATGAAATAGAAATAGATGTAGCGTTCATGCGTACGTACGACTTACCGACTCCATGAATGGTGCATTTCATTTCTTACCTCAAATTGTTATGTACTATTATAAATACATGTATATGATGGATATATATGATATATTTTATATCCAAATCAGGAATATCATTCTGGATATAATGAACCTTTGACCACATGAACAACATGTAATTATAAGAAGTCCATTTTTGACTCAAGTTCAAAATATCAACAAAACGATCATTGTTAACATAAATGATTTCATAATATTTATAAAATGGTTAATAAGTGATATAAAAGAAATAATAAACTTGAAAAATTTTCTTAAGAAAGTAGAAATTAACTTTAGTCTATTATTATGGAGATTAAAGAACGATCGAGTCAAGTCGGACACGAGGTAAGGGACTTCGTCTCAATCTCCTTTCATTGAGGCATATTTTGATAATATATATACCTTCTTCTTTACACCGCGTATAGTAAAATTATTTTACTTTTACATTCATTCAAAGGGAATATTTTTCTAAAAAACGTTATGCTAAATGAAAAATGGAATGTTTTTAACGTTTGCAGTGATAATGACCTCTCTGCTGCTGTAATCGTTATTTGGATTCCTCTATAAGACTTAATGTTTTCTAAAATGAAAATGAAATCCCTTATTCTGTTTTTGGGTGTTTTGGTATTGAAAATGGTTTTCGAAATGGATTGATTATTTTAATATCTTGAAATTATTTCTTGTGATTGCAAATTAAATGTTATTAGTGAAATGTTTATATTTTCAATATTATATGTTTTAAGATTTTATAATGTTACTAGGACATTTGACGGGTGGTTATGTGATAAACCAAATGATGGTTGGTGCCATGAATACCAGGATGTGTGATTACATTATAACCTCCAATGTATTGGGTACGGAAGTCATCCATATGGCTATTCCATTTATTGATATGTGTGGAAGTCGACCATATGGTTATTCCATTTATATATGATTATGTCCCAAGTTAACTTTATATGTTATGTTTTCTTTATATGGGTTTTATGGTAATATTTTGGTTATAAAAGGGTATGCAATGTTCTTTTATTCATTGAAGATTATTTACTACTTCATAAAGGTGAAAAGTTTTACTTTTGACAAAGTATTCATGGTTTACCTGATGTTCTGAAAAACTAACAGTTTTCCTTCATTATGTATCCATTACTATGCTTTTTATGCTCATCCCAAGTTTTTAAGATGTTTTTCACAGGACATAATGTGGCATAGGGTCAAGGATGGGATCAAGGAAAAGTCATGCTATCTTAGACAAGGAACTAGACATGACTCTTTTTTTCAAGAGTTCAGGTTTTGTAAAAAAATGGAAACTATGTAGAAGCTTATACTTTGTAATCTTTTGAGATGTAATAGTTATGTCCTAATTCTCTGAAACTCTAATCCTGAAAAGATCCCCAATGTTAATTATTCATTTAATTCAATATTATGTATGGTTTAAGGCCGGTTCCTAATATTGATTATGCGGTTATGATGTTAGACATTATGAATTCCATCTTTATGATATTAGTTATTGATTTTACATGTTAATATTTGTCTACTTGAATATCCATGTGAATGTTTAAATGGAATTATTTGATTTATTATTGCAATAAAATGTTGAATATTATGTTTAAATGGACTGGGTTTTAGTTTTATACCTTTCTTAAAAAGTTTGTGCTTATTTAGGATAGATTCCACTATATTTTTTATCCTTACTGAGCATCTGAGATCACACATGTATTATGTTTAATTTTTTCCTAGGATGTGAAGAAGTATATTATGACTAACCTACAAGTATATTCTAAGTTATATGAGTGTTTTCAAAGGATACACTATATTGTTTTTCATTTCAAGATTTATTGTAAAACTTATGTTTGTATCTAGTTTTTTTAAGGCTATTAAACCATTCAGTCCTTTGGGATTTGATTTTGTTATGTTTATTATAGTGTAATAAAAGAATTCATCAACTCTGGGTAACTGGTGTTGGGGAATTATAGTTGGTATCAAATTAATTTTTGTATAGTTATGGGAATCTAAATTTAGAAAAAAAATTTATTAGGAAACATTTCCCTAAGATAGACTATGATAATATGTATTGAAGAAAATACCGTAATTTTGGTAAAAAAGATATTTTGTGGTTCTATAATAGATGTACATAGGAGTAATAAATCCGAAAAGGTGTTCTGAGCCTAACTTGGAGTAACCTGCTACAGGAAAACGAGCCGTACTGTGCACCTAGTTTGACACTCCCTATTACATCTTAGGATAATTCACATTTTCATTATAAACCATTATTAAATATTTATGAGTAAATATGTCCCCAAAGATACCATTTTTATCACTATAGATTAAATTTGAATAAATATTTTAATTTATGTAAAGTATTTTACTTGTTTGGAAATATGTATTATTATTTATAACCTTATCTAATGTATGACATTGTTTAGAAATGGTGAATTATGGAAGGAATGGAAACCATATCAACGTAGGCAGTCCATGTAGGGATTTTACTCGTATTAAAAATAATGATAGTGTATCTAGTGATACAACTTTTGTTGAATAGCTTATAACCATCCTAGGACAGCTGAACCATGTTTTGAATAATAACCTTACCCATATAGTAAACCCTGATCCAAAATGATGAGGTTCAATGTTAGACCACATCATGAGACATCAACCTCTAACATTAAATGGGACTACAGATCCCTTTGTGGCTATACAATGGATATGTTCCTTAGAGAAAATATTTCTTTCTTTGGGGAGTAATGAAATAGAAAAAGTTGTTATGATAGTTTATCATCTCTTAGGAGATGCAGATCAATGGTGTAAACAATTCAAAATATGATGGAAGATGAAGAAGTATGAAAAATGGAATGGTAAGAGTTTAAAAAAATTTCAATAGAAAAATAAATTTCTCACGAATTATGAGATGATATAAAAAGGATATTTCGGAGTTTGAGACAAAAGGAGGATGATAATGTTACAAATTATGAAGCTAACTTCACAAGGTTAGAAAATGATGTTGTAGACTATATCTGTAACCCAATAAGTAAGAGAGATCAATTCTTTGTTGGGTTAAAACCATTCCGGTAATGGGAAATGGTATCACAATATTTATCATCGTATGAAGATATAATGTCATGTGTTATCAAGACGGAAAATGAATTATCTACGTCCATATAATTTAATGTAAATCAAGAGAATAAGAGGGCCTCCAAACACTCTGGAAAAATAACTAAGGGGAAAAAGGGAATAGATGACTTATCACCCTGTAGTAATTGTTGGAATAAATAACCTAGTACTTTCCTAAAGGGAATGAGAGTTTGTTATAAGTGTAGAGAAAAGGCCAATAAGATTTTTATTACAAGGGGAAGAAAGAATAATTCAATGTTCAATGCTACAATTTTAATGAAATGGGAAATTATGAAAATGATTTTCCCAAGCATCATGGAAATATTCCCAAATAATAGCAAGCCCAATATTATGTGATCACAACTGATGAGGTTGATGTTACTAATTATGTGGTGGAAGGTAATTTCATTATCTCCACAAATTTAGACAAATCTTTATTTGATTTTCGATCACCTCATTCATTTATATCATCCCTGTTTTCTTTTGAAAATAGATACTTCAAATTCACATTAACAAGGGAGTTGTTAGTCAAAAAACATAAGGGATGTCTTATTAAAAACAATATGTGTGAAGAAGTTCCCATTATGTAATATAAACATTCATTATCTAGTAATTATATCCTCATACTTACAGTCGAATTTAATATAGTTTTCAATATGGATAGGCTATCAAAATATGATGAAAAAAATTTATTGCAAGAATAAGGAAGTTACGATTTGTGAGGAAGATGTAGAATTTATTATCTTTAGAGAAGAAATTTCCTCATCTTATTCTTCTATAGATCTTCCCCTAATAGCTCTTCGGAATAAAATTCTTGGGGAGGAAGTGAAAAAATAATCTATAAGTAAAGAAATAAATATTCAAATTGAGGATGTACATATAGTACAATAATACATTGATGAATTTCCAGAGGATTTACCTGGACATTATCTTGAGAGGGAGGTTTCATTTTTTATTGATTTAACTCATGGATCAAGACCAATATTAAGGTATCATTATATAATGGGTACTTTATAATTAGTAGAGATGAAAAAATAAATTGATGACTTGAGTAATAAGGTATCTATTCTCCCTAGTGTTTCTCTATGGGGAGCCTCATTTATTTTTGTTATGAAAAAAGATTGATCAATGAGTCTCTTCATTGACTATAGGGAAATCAATGCTATTACAATAAAGAGAAAATATCATATAACTTACATTGATGAGTTTTTTGATCAACTTCATGGATCTCAATATATATTTTTATATTTAAATTCATTCTGGATATCATAATTTTTGTGTAGATAAGGAAAATATTAAAAAGAAAACGTTTTTAACTAGGTATGGGTATTACGAGTTTATAGTAATTCTATTCGGACAGACTAATGCACCCTCTATTTTCATGGTTTTGATGAACTGAGTGTTCAAGAAATATATTGATAATTTTTTATAGCGTTTATTGATGATATATTGGTATACTCAAAAAGCTATGAAGACCATGAGAACCACTTGGGGATTATTCTAAAGACTCTCAGAAGAAATGAGCTATTTGGGGAGTTTATCTAGTGTGAATGTCAGCTTCATGAAATTTATTTTCATGGCCATATTGTCTTGAAGGATGGAATATCTATTGATCCTACAAAGACAAAGGAAATCCATGAATGGCCATCTTCGAAGAGCATAACTGAGTAATGCCTTTTTATTATTTTATAAAGTTACTATCAACATTTCTTCATTAATTTTTTCCGATTGGCTAACCCATTAACCAAGATCACATGTAAAGGGTCTAAATTCATTTGGAAAAAAGAGTGTAAAGAATGTTTTGAATAATTGAAGAGAATATTAGTCAATGATCCTATCTTGACTTTACCATCTGGATATGTTGGGTATTTTATTTATAGTGATTCATTAAAGAAATAACAGAGTCATGCACTTATGAAGAATAATGGGGTTATTTATTATACATCAAGGAAATTAAAAATTCAAGAACAAAACTACCCAAATCATGAAATTGAGTTATCAGCAGTAATTTTTCTCTGAAGATATGAAGAAACTATCTCTATGGTGAAATATGTGAGATATATAATGATCATAAGAGTTTAAAATATATTTTCTCATATAAATAACTTAATATGAGAAAGAATAGATGGATTGAGATAATCAAGGATTATGATTACACAATACACTACCAACAAGGGAAGGGAAATAAGGTGGCACATTCTTTGAGCAAGAAGAACTACAGAGTTTTGAAAAAAATGAATATTTAATGGGATCCCATGTTCATGGATCTAGTAACGATAGATCTAGGAATGAACATGGATGGTGAAACATGACTATATTTTCAAATGGTTTCCAAACATTATTTAATAGAAAGGATAAGAAGTTCTTAGTCTAAAAATGAGGAGTTTCAAAAGAAAATTAAAGCTGTAATTGATGGGACAATGATTGAATTCATATATTAATGTGGAATTTTTATATTTGGGAAGAGGATTTGTGTTCCTACTATACCTGCACTAAAAAGATAGTTATTGGATGATTCTAACATCTTCAATTTATCTTTACACCCTAGTAGTACTATGATGTATAGAGATTTGAAATAAAATTTTTGGTGGGAAAAAATAAAGAGGGATAATGTTGATTATTTGTCAAGATGTTTTGTTTTTCAACAAGTGAAGGCTATAATAAAACATCCTAGAGGTGTCCTAAAACCTCCTAACATACATGTGTGATGATATTACGATGTAATTTGTCGTGGGGATAAAAAATACACCAAGAATAAATGATTCAATATGGGTTATTGTTGACTATCTTTCCATTTTAGCACATTTTCATGCTATAAGAGAAGATTTAACACTTGAATGTTTAGAAATAATTTACATTAATGATGTTTTAAGGCTTCATGGTATGCCCATATCAACTATTTTTGACTATAATCTCAATTTTACATCAATATTTTGAAAAAGTATTTAGAAATACCTAGATATTGAGATTCATTTAAGCACTTCATAAGACCCTAAAACTGATGGACAATTATAAAGGACTATTCGAACAATAGAATACATGTAGAGATATTTTTCACTTTTCTTTCATGGTATGAGGGATCGGTATTTTTAGTAGAATTATCCTATTACAGTATCTTCAATTCAGGTATTTAGATGGCACCATTTGAATCTTTAAAGGGAAAGAGATGTCTTACACCAATTTTTTGGGATGATTCTAGTGAAATAAAACTTTTAGGACCATAAATTATTGAGGAAACAATGGAAAATGTGAAAATTATTCAAACCCATATCAAAGAAGCTCAATGTAGGAAAAACAATTGTGCTGATAACCGTATAAAGGATTTGGAATTTCATATAGGAGATCATGGTTTCTTGAAGGTATCTCCTTGTAAGGGTGTAATATAACTCAGATTGAAAGGGAAATTAAGGATAAGATAAATAGAACCTTTTGAAATTATGGAATAAATTCGAGATATAGCTTACCACATAGTAATTTCATTAAGTCTCTTTAAAGTTCATGATGTTTTTTATGTGTCACTGTTAAGTAAATACATGATAGACCCAACATATGTACTCACTTGTGAATAAAAAGAACTGGAACCCAATCTGTATTATTTTGAAGATCCTATTAAGATTCTTGATACCAGAGAACAAGTGTTAAGGAATTAGATGACTCGATTGGAAAAGGTTCTTTGGAGAAACCATAAAATGGATGGGGCGACATGGGAAATTAAAAAAATAAGATATAGAACCAACCAAATCTTTTTATTAAGTAATATTATTGAAATTTTGAGGGTGAAATTATTTGAAGGATTGAATAATTTTATAACACAAGCTTCCATGATATGCTTCTTTTTAAATAATTCAATAGCTTTATCTACACCCAATAATGATTTTGAGCGCACCATAACCTATCAAACTAGACATTTAATAAGTTGTTATGAATAGTATTAACCACATTTAGAATTTATAAGTTTTATTTTTCAAAATATACTTCATTTGTTAATTCAGAATATCAAAATTATCTTATGGTGATTTTTTGGATTTTTTCTGAATAGTTCCAATTTTTGAGGAATAGTGAAAAATATTACATTGTTGTTAAAAATTGACTTTTTTATTTAAATACTTATTTAACAATAAATTTATTTTAAAGTAAAAATAGATAAATAATACATATATTAATCCAATATATTTAATCGGAATAATTTTATAATATAGTTAGATTTAAATATTTATTGAACATTTAAATGTCTCTTCTACCCGCCTTCTAGTCACATCTACAGGAATTGCATTAAAAGTAATTTTACCACTATTGTAAATTGATTTTATAAAAATATATATACATGGTCGTAATCAATATGAAAAATGGGGTCTAATAGCATCAAAATAATTCTTCATGAATAGTAACTTCTGGATTTTATTTACCACAGTTAAAGGTAAATAGGGTAATTAAAAGTAAAAAAATATTATAATAATATTAAATTAACCTAACACTTTTACTAATTTCATTGGACAAGTTTTTTTGACCAAAATCAACCTTAGTTTGAAAATTTAGTCTTCCATATGCCACTTGTGTCAGATTAGGATATTTATTATATTTTATTTAAAGAATAGTTAAAAACGGAATATTCAAATTATAATGACTAAATCATTTTTAATATGAGGTTATATAAGTGATATGGTTAAATATAAAGACTATTTATAAATCTAAAATGTTAATCTACATAATGGTAATATATTTCTAATTTTAGGCAATACATTTTTAAATTGAATGGTGACACCATGTTGAAGTAGTAATTGATTTATTAAAGGAAGAATCAATTAAATGATATAAATAACATCAAAATAAATAATTTTTTTACTATATTATGCCACATAAAATTTTTTTGGATGAAATTTAAATGTTAGTGATGAGTTAATATTTTTTAAAGGGATAACGATTTTATGACTTTAGCGAAAATAATGTATTAAATAGTGTCAAAATTGACATAAATGAGATTTTAAAATAAATACTATTTTATTAAATGATATAAAAGAAATTAAAAATATAAGGTTTGGAAAAATAACTTATATAGTGTTATAAATTCAAAAAATTATCCAATTTCGGTTCTTCTTTCATTTTATAGTAACTATATTAACTATATAGTATAAAAAGAGAAGTAGACATGGTAAGAGTTAAAATATTTAACTAAGGGTAAAACCCAAAATATAAGGTTAACTTTGTGACCTAAACATATCTAAAAATTATTTTTTGAGAAGATTTAGACCCATAATCATTTTATCTTTTAAACCACACACTTTGGAGGTACTATAAATAAAAAATAAATTTATATTAATATAATATTTTTGGAGTTTCCAAAAGCTCCCCCTCTCTTATAAAAGGGAACATATCCTTATATTTTATTCACTCCTCTAAATCCATTTTACTTTGAGAGAACCTAACCAATTATGATATAAAATTACCTCACTTCATCATAGAGGCAATAATTCGGTCACAAATCCAACCTAAGGAGTCCTTTGGGAAAATCTAAAGGAGACACTCAGAGAAGAGGTTATTGTTTTACCATTTCAATTCAATTTATTTTTATGTTATACTTCCTCTTACTATGTTGTTTCTATAATAAAGTAATAACTCCATTAGAATATACATTTTTATATGTTATTATGATCAGGTGACTACCATATTCCTCCTTTTATCCATCCTACAAATAATATTATCACCATGCGATCTTACGTACGACTTACCGTCTCCACGATGTGGTGTAATTTGTTATTCAACATTACATTATTTCGATGGCTATAATGATGCATTTAGTAGATATAAACAATGAATCTGAAATTATAATAATTATTTATAATTAATATACTATCCAATTCAAAACCATTTAACCATTAAGGGAATGATATTGTCACTCGTGCGTACGTACGACCCACCGTATCCAAGATTCATAGAGATTCATTATCCACATAAACCATTCAAGAATGATCATCAAATTTATAATATGAGTAATTCTGTAATATGAGTAAATATAAAATTTATCAACTTAATATCATTCTGTATAGGAATAAAATATATCTTATTCATATATAACATGCCTTACGCAACAAAACATGTATAGTAAAATGAAGCAGTTAACACCCGAAACAATGGTAATACTGAGATATTATTAGCAAAATGATACAATAGAATCATATATGATATCATAAATATGGATATTGTTATGGTATTATTTAATAAAATTCTTTAACAATTATACAGAATTTTGTTGCACCATCGACAAAAGGAAAGTACAAGGTAAGAGTTAATTTCACAACCTCATTATTATCCGAGGTTGTTTATATGCATGTATCTACCGGGACATCTTTATCATCCATGTCAATATTTCTTAAAATGTATTTCAAAATAGCATCGAAAATGTTTTAAAAAATTATTTTTTACCCATATATTAATTTTAATAATTTTTACGAAAGGGATCTTTCCATCTTTTTTGAAACAAGGTACTTTAAAAGAATTTAAAAAAAATAAGGAAAGAATGTTTTTTTAACTTATATAGTTAGTGCAACTATTTTCAGCCGTTATTATGCCTTAAAATTTTGAAGATACCCTTACAAGATTACGAGGTTATTTTTTAAAGAAATATTTTCTATTAAAACATTATGGATTTTAAATGATTTCAATGTAAAAAAATGGATATTTATCTCAAAGAGTATTAATGATTTGTTAGACTAGTTTCATCTATGTCCACAACGTTTGTTAGATTATTTGGTTAATTAAGGTTGAATTATTATGATAGAATCTTCCATAGTGTATTGAAGGTTTTGTTATATGTTTGACTATGGATGTCTTATTTTGATACCAATCATGGTTTATAGTTAACGTTTTATCATTTCCCATGCTAGTTTTAATATGAATGCTTATGTTATGTTTCACGCTTTTCATATGAGGATTGCACTGAACCATGTAAGTGATGGGAATGGATTTATATATGCCTTCGATGCATTAGTAGATCTCATGAGACAAAATTTTTTTGTTTTATACCCGCTTATATATGGTCTTTTAATGAGGCTTTGACGATGTGGTTATGTTGTCCGACATTATGCATTCCATCATTATGAGATTAGTTATTGACATTACATGTGAATATTGGACTAGTAGAATATCCATGTTAATGATTAAATGGTATTATTTTATTTATTATTGACATATTTTGATTAATATTATAGTTAAATGGCTTGTGTTTCAGTTTTATACCTTTCCTTAAAAGTCTGTGATTATTTGTGATAGCTTCCGCTATATTATTTATCGTTAATGAGTATCTGATATCACCGAATTCTTATGTTTCATTTTTCCCTAGGATGAAAATATGAATATTATGACTAAGATGTAAGGATAATATAAGGTATTATAGTTTTTTTAAAGGACCCACTATGTTGTTTTTCATTTCATGATATATTATAAAACTTATGTGTGTATCTAGTTTCTAAGTATTCTAAACCGACCAGTCCTTGGGATTTGATTTCTTGTGATCATGACAGTGTAATAAAATAATGCACTGACTCTGGGTAACTTGGGTCGGGGAATTTCAATGGATGGACTAGGGAATAAGACACAGGTGTAACTACATATCTTATTTGATAGAGAATGAATCCACACGTAGTTCTTTATAAGATCATGCAGTTTATTATCACACGACGAGGAAATTTGTTATACCTTTTAATTTTCTTGCAACTAAGACCATTGATAACCCTAATGGGAATTGAGATACCCTGTTTACAAAGATAACTCCATTACCAAATGCATAAGACCACCTTAGCTATAAATGATGTGAGAAACAAAGAGTGGTAAAAGTTTATTTTGAATCTCAATGGAAACAAAAATGAAAGATAGGGGAGTGATTATTATATGGTGGTTGAGCCATGGTATAGGATCTGGGAATCACTACATATCTTACTAGGGAAAAAATCTAGCCACACATAGTTCTTGAAATCTGTTCCCCACATCAATTTGGTTTTGATGTGAGGAAAATGGGTTTTGGAAATTTATAGGATGATGGTTGGGATAAAGTAGGAATTCTATGTATGCCTATATACTTTACTATCATGAGAATCAAGACAAAAGTCCTGTAAGGGTTCCCTATATAGATCTTATTCTTACACAGGTATTAAGTGTTTTAAATCGTGGCTGGACAAGGAGATATAACCTGGGTGTCACAAAGTATCTCAATAGAATGAGAACAAGGACACACATAGATCTTGGACTTCCATGAAGTTTAACATCATGTGGTAAGGATGAAGGTGAACTGACTTGAAGTAATTGAAATATTACAGTTAGGAAGAAGACTAAACGTTTGGGCATCTCTACTCATGTCATGAAAATAATAATTCAACCACATGAAGTTTTGGGAAATGTTCCCTATGTAGGTTTGATTAATACACACAAAAAGAAAAGGGTGTTTTTTAATTGTGATTGGACCCAAGATAAGAGATCTAGGCATTACTACGTATCTCACTAAAATGAGAAACAATCCACACATACTTTTGTATGATTGTTCCCCACACATACTGAATTTTGATGTGGTAAATGGGGGATTTAATGCTTTCCAAAATCATGGTTGGTTCCAAGATACAAGATGGTATGAGAATCAAGACATATGGTTTAGAAGAGTTCTTAGTATAAAATTAGTTCATAGTTAGGAAAAAAGAGAAATTGTGTCTTGTATGGTTGTGGATAGTCTTGAGATTGGGGATGTGGATGTCACTATGTATCTCATTGGAATGAAAATCAAGACACATGTAGTTCTTCAGAAATAGTGCAGTTTATCATAATGTGTTGAGGACATGGGTCCCCTGAAATGAATAAAACATTAAGGATATACCTGGTGATAAGACCCACATGTAGATATGTATCATTCTAGAGTAATAATCAAGCCACACGTAGTTCTTGAAAATTATTCCCAATGTAGGTCAAATCCAAACACTGGGAGAAATGGGGATCAATTGGAACTCAAGAGTGGCACAAAGGTTAGTAATGCTTACATATGGAAGCTACCCATTTTTTTGGGGGACCACATGGAATGTCAACTCATGGTATCTTGGGAGATTCATTAACATAAAATAAAGGAGAAATTAACTATACAATTTAAGGTCATGTGGTGAGGAATATTGGTGTTTTTTAGTTTCAGGTCATACGACAATGAACTCATGTCATGGAGTTTATCATCATTCGACAAGAACGATGATGTTATGCAGTTTAATGTCATAAAACATGGACACAAAATGGTTCTAGGTAGTTTAAATTCTTAAAACTCAGAAAAAATTTGCATGATTAAAAAAAGTACCACTTCAGGATCCTTGCATTGGGTAGAGTTGTAAGGAGTTCTCCATCTATTGAGATGAAGGAATAGGCTCCATTATAGTGGACCTTATGTATGAATTAAGGTTTCTCCCACTTTTTCTCAAGTTTCATAGGTTTCTTTACTAGTATAATCAGAGTCCTAAAGACCAATACCAATTATCCTTGTAGTAATGAATAAATATGGATCGTCCTGTTAAAGGTCCATTCTATCCGGTTCTAATATAAATCCAAGTGGTGAAAGGTTTGCAAACTTTTTTCATCCAGTTGCTCTAGACCATCTAGTAATTCATGGGATTTCTCATAATTGGATAACTGGTCAAAATGGAAATATTAAGATATGGAAACTTAAACTCAATGGGAAATACTGCTTCTATTTTGTACACCAATGTGTATGGATTCACTCGCATAACAATACATGTAGAAGTATGATAAGTCTATAAGGAATACAAGAGCATGTTAGGCCATGACTTCTTATCTTTATCCACCATCTTTTGGAGTATATATTATAGAGTATTATTAAAATCTCTATTTATCCATTGTCCACTACATGACAGTGTGATAAATGGTTGGATTTGATATTGTATTCTTGATATAGCTTCTCCATCTCAACAGAATAGGCATTGGTGTCATTTTCCATCATAATGGTACGACAGACACCAAATATATTAATGATGTTAGATTTGTCAAAATTAACAAGGATTTTTACTCTAACTTCTTTGAGGGGTATTGCCTCAGCCCATTTGGAGAGTAAATCACTGGCAGTAAGGATAAACATTAACTGCTTATCCGTAGATGGATGATATGGTCCAAGAAAATACATTCCCCATGTAGAACATGTCCAAGATTATTTATCTTTATACAGTATCTCTAGTTGTTGATTGATGGAATTTTCATGCACTTGGTAGGGATGAAACTTCTTATTGAATATTGTGCAATCCTATATCATCAAAGTCCAAAAGTGTCCAAGAATTTTGATTTGATCAGAAATCCTATACCACGATTGGTGGGAATGATAGGCTCTTCTATGTACTTCTTCTATAATAGCCAAAATCTCTTCTCCATCAACAAATATGAGAATGAATCCATTGAATCCTTTCTATTAAAGGACTTTCTAATGATTTGGGCTATTATAAAGTTTGAAATTATAATCTCCCTTCTGGATCAATTCTCTTCCAACCCTTTCTGGTGGAAGTATTCAATCGTGAGGATATTCCAAGATGGGTTTGAACCATCCCATACTAGGGCAATATGGATCAGGTATGGGACTAACTTCATTGATCTATTCTTCTATGATCCAAAAAATGTTGAAACCATTCAATGATGGGAACTGTTGATGACTTTTTCATCCCTATTTGGATTTGACCAAGTTGTAGCTCCATTTTCCAATGCATCATCCTAATCATTTTGTGATCATGGGATGTGAGTCAATGTTTTCTCTAAGGGAAATTCTACCATTAACCATCATACAAAATCATACAAGGCAATTAACTCTTCTTTTTTATGGCATAATCCCTTTTGATATACTTGATTATCAATTCTGAATCACCCATCACCACTAGGTGGTTCATCGTTACATGTAGTGACAATTCTAGGTATGAAATGAGAGAATGATATTATGCATCATTATTGGTACCACCTTATAATAACATGAAGGAGTATGGAAAAAATTCTTTTTCTGGGGAGATAAGAAAAACTCCCAACCTGATTTTTGTTAAGATTAGGGTCCTCCATCCTCTTTCTCGTTGGACTCCTGGACGCACCGTCAGAATACATTTTCCATGTTCGAGGGTTTTCCTGAATATAGATGACTTTTTTCATCAGATAGTTTAGTATCTAATGATGTTTCATATTTAGATGGGTTCTTAGTGAGGAAGTTTGCTAAGGATTGTTATTTCACTACTTTCTAAGGAAAAAACTGTATATCAAACTGCTCCATGTTCTCTGCCCACCATGCCAGATGTTCTCCTAGAATATGATGACTTAGGAAACATTTGAGTGGGTTATGGTGAGAGACCATATGGAACTAATGATTTTGAAAATAATGCCTCAACTTCTGAATTGAAAAAAATGACTCGAGAAAGATCTTCTCAATATCTTAATATCAATACTCTACGTCTAGCATGGTTCGACTGAGATAGTAAAGGTTGTTTTCATTCCCATCATCATTCATTTGTGAAAAGAAAGATTCCAATGATTTCTCCAAGAATGTTAGGTATATAATCAGTTGATTTCCTTGTCTAGGTTGCATCAATACTAATGGTATCTAGATATTTTTAAGTGCATCAAATGCTTCTTGATAATCATTAATCCATTGATAAGTAACCCATTTATGCATCAATTTGTTGAAGGGTAAACACTTACCTACATGGTTTTCTATGAAGCATCGAATGTAGTCCATGTTTCTTAGAAGTCCTATAAACTCCTTCATGTTTCAAGGAGGTGACATGCTAAGGATTGAATTAGTATTCTAAGGGTAAAATTTGAAGCCATTATGGTGTAAAATGAACACAAGAAATTTTCTTGAGGTAACCCTGAAAGCACATATTGAAGGGGATCATCTTCAAATTATTCTATCAAATATTGCGAAAGATGGTTTCTAGGTCATATAGGTGATTCAAATATTGTCAATATTTGACCACTATATCATCAACGTAGCATTAAAAAAACTTCCCAAAAAAGGGTTTGAAGATGTGAAAGATAGAACATTGGTATGTGGAACCGGTGTTATTCAACCTAAAGGGCATTACCCGATAGTAGAATACACATTGAGGTGTTTTTATAAGTGATGTATTCTTCATCTTCTAGGGCCATCTATATTTTATTATAACCAGAGTATCCATCCATGAAAGATAGGGATTGGCCTTTAGATATTGCATCAATTAAGAGTTTTGTAATTGAATCTAGGATGTCATATTTGGGACAATTCCAATTGAGATATTTGAAATTGAGGGAAACTATGATTTACCCATTATTATTTTTCATAGGAACAATATTGGATAGCCCTTTAGTGTACTATACCGCTCAGATAATATCATCCTTGATGAGCTTGTCCACTTCATCATCAATCATGGAGGTGTCATTTGGGTGTGTCCTCATGACTGCTTTCTTGTATCCTGGATGATCTTCTGGTAAACCCAAATGAAGGGTTTCCACCTTAGGCTCAAGTCCTAGCATCTCTATTTAATAATAGGAAATCATGTCCTGATTCTCCTTTATAAAGGAGGCGTATTCCTCATATTCTTCAGGATTTAAGGATGAACTAATTAGATTGGTTTTTGGATATTCTTTTATACCTGGTTTTATTTCTCTGAGTTCATCCATGGTGATAGAGATTCCTTCCTCAAATGTTGGAGGGGCAGCCCTAAAAATTATTCTTCCCCCTCTCCCTCTTCTTCATTCTCCAATATATTTGATTTTTTCTATGGTTTATGTGATAAAACAAGTTCCTGGAATGGAATAAGAGAGTCACCATTCAGACACCCCTGAGAATGAGGCAATAATTTTGGGCTCACTTGCTGGAATATAACATTTTTGGAGTCCTAATGGGGAAATAAGGGATTGAGAATGAGTCTCTTCACATTCACCTATATTATTTATGTATTCTTCCAGTTTGGCTGGTAGATTTAGGCTTTGTTTAAGATCAAGGGATAAAATTATGAAATTTTCATTCAATATTTCACTATGATTTGGAGGGTTAATAACTTCTTTAACACCTTTGGGATCAATTTTCGTGACTATCATCATGGAAGATACTGAATGAACTCATGAAATTTGTCCCACCCTTTAAATATTATTTATAGGAAGTATGTAATATGCAATGAGATTCTTAAAATGATTTGATAGGAGCAATTCCAAACAATTTAGGGCATTAATATATACAATATCATTCATCATTGATTTTGTACATTCGTTATGATAGAATCCTTCATCAATATATTGTGTTATGTAGGATTTTAATGGCACATTTTCCCCATAAAATGTACCAATTTCACCATTGAAATAATATTAGATACATGATTGGTATAACAAAAGGATTCTAACTTTCTAATGTAGCCAAGATCTTCCCAACAGAACATTAAAATTTGTGTCCTACTAGACTACCATGAATCCAGAGTCAGACATAAGATATCTGAACTGAGTTCTGAGTGTGATCTTGCTGATAGGTTCTTGATCATTCTTTTCATATCCCTGTAAAATCAGTGTGGATAGAGACCTGGGAGATTCATTGAGACCTAGTTTGTGAAGTGTCCAGACTAGGATGAGGTTGAATCCTTTTCCACTATCAATGAAGTCTCATCAGACATCATTGTCGTTTAAATTGTCAAATATATACAAGGGTATGACATGTACTTATATGAAATCATCATCATCTTGGTCAGTCAAGTAAATTAAAACATGAAATTATGTAGGATCATTATCTGCATGATATACTTCAATAGTAGCAAACTCAAATTCAAATTATTGAGGGATTTACAATGCCTCAATGAGTTCTTCTCAGAGGTATTTTGATAGACTTAGAGAATCTAGTATTGAAAACTTAGCTAGAACATTGGATAGTAGCTTCAAGACATCATATTTTTGGTCAAATTGTCTATGATTTCTTGAATGAAGATTCTCTTTTTCTAGCACTATAAGAGCAGATATTTTTTTATGGAAGATCTGTTTCTTGGAAAAGGAGATGGAATTGCTTCTATTCTTGGTGGATTAGACTGGCTAGATCTGCTTACCTTATGAGGAGGTAGTGGGAAATCCTTTAACCAGTATTCTAGTATGACCATGTCAGGGAATACCATATCATGTTTGGAGGAATAACTCCCTATTTTTCTATTGAGATCATTGGATAGATTTCCCATAGGATTTGGTAGTGTATACGGTCTGAGTGGGGGTTTGGAAGAAGTAGTGGCTTCTAACAGAACCATATCTTCTTTTATATCCTTGACCCTAAAAACCAATTCCCCCATTCCTTAATCAAGTGCAGGGAAATCAAGTTCATAATCTGAATCATCACTTGAGTAGGAATCTGTTAGGTGTATAACATTAACCAAACCAAACATAAACTCCTAATATGATGTAGATTCTAACTAGGGGGTCAACTATTGTTGTGTCAATTGGTAAGGCATTGATTATTCTTTTTAGATGGTTGGAATAAGATATTCTCTGTTCAAGGAATACTTTGTCCTTGACATGAGATCATATTATTTTGTTCTTCCTTATCCTTCCATCCATGTAACTTCTTTGGGGATTTTATTTTAGATGACGTGGCCTTTGATAAAGCTATATTTTCTGTAGAGAAAGCGGAAGGAGTCACAATTTGATATTTCAACAATTTTATTAGAATATCAGGAGTCATATTGATTGTTTTTCTGATAATCTAGCCCTTGAACTTCTACTCATTCTTGATTATAACTTATGGCCATTCATCTTCCTCCTCTAGATCGGTAAAAAAACATATGATACATGGGTGGGTGAATTTTTCAGTTTCACATTCCTAAAATCCACCATCTTTTGTAGGAGGTCCTTGAAAAAAACTCTCCAAGATGGGATTCCTCAACATTTTATGGAAGTGGAAATAGTTTGGGAGATCCCCATCACCATATTTTGTTGGCTTCTTCGGTTTTGGAAACTGGACTAAGTTGTTTTCCAAAGATGAGATAAACTAGTCATGGATTTTGTTATTCTAAAATAAATAGAACTTGATTTACCACTCTTAAAACTATTTACTCCTCTAATATATTAGATCATCTAGATGAGGCGATCATTGATGTCGACACTTCAGAGGTGGATCCCTACAGTATGATGTAGACTTTGTGGTAGTAGTAGTTATATGGACCTGATTAAGTGTAACTGTAGTAACCTATTACTTTTCTATTCTCTTTATCGAGTTGATGGGATTATCGGGGACTTGGATTTGGTATCGATGATGGTGGTTTCCAACTACTGATCAATTATGGTAAGATCCCAAAACCCACCTGTGTATTTCATAGGGATCAATGATGTGTGTAATTCATCACAGAGTTTTTCTATGCAGATAGGAAAAAACTCTTCTTGATGAATCAATTGGTTCGAGGGGTAAGTCAATCCCTTCCACCAAGTAATGAAATATGATACTCTTTCATTCTCCATTTGTTTTTAATTTGTGAGATCAAGGACTATTCTCTTCTGTATTGTTGAGCTGAACTGGAAGAGGAACTTATGCCAAAGATCTTTCTATCCAATGATTTATCAGGATGAAAAACTTGTATACCATACAAAGGCTCCCTTTGTAATATGATGAGCCTAGTACACATCATATGTTAATAAATTTTATTTTTGGTAATGAATTTTATTATCTATGTTGAGGCATATTTCATGCATACAATCTTCCACTGACACCATGGGAATTTTATATTGATAGGTGGCTAAAGGAAAGAACATGACTAGTATACAATCTTTAGCCAAATGTTTCCTCATGTTTAGAATATCTAATTCATCTTTCACAAGAGGTTCCTTGACCTAGTTCGACCAGAGTGGATGCTTCTTGATTTTTTTCCACTGAAATGGAATCGAGTGGGTTTCCTCTACTATATTAGAAGGAAAATGAACCAAGGGAGGTTTAAATAATGATCATCGCCTAGAGATGTTGTCTATTTGAGAAAATATTTCACCTACTAGTGACAAGGAAGTAGACATGAATAGACATGTATTTTCATACGACTCATGATAATAGGGCTTTCTCATCACTACATTTTCAATTAGAGAACTATTTTGGAAATGTAAATCACTACTGTGGAGAGAACTTTTGTAGTGATTGCCATCATGTGGAGGACCATCAGGGTGGACTATAGAAAAGGGAAGAACCTCTTACACCTTGGGCTCCTGGCCACAAGGAGAGTTTTCATGGCTCTTAGAGATAGGCTCTCAAGATCGTCCAAATTTTTTTCATGAAGCAATCATTCATAGTGAAGTGTCTAATGAGTACCTTTAGAATTACTAATAATTCTACCATAATTTGGTAATGGGAGGGTAGGATCTTGACGTGAAATAGATAAATGTTTAAGGGTTTCAAGAACTCCAACATCAAGAAAATACTTAATGTAGGTAAAATATTTATTTTCCAATCACGCTTGATGATAATTTTTCTTAGATGGATTCTGATGAATGATTAGGGCCACTTTATGGGAGAAGTGGTCATTATGGGAAAGTATTTATTTCTTCCTTGGAGTTCCCATTGGAATAATAAGATTACCTCTGACTGGAACGAGTGTATGTTCCAGATCCTATTGTCTGTATATTATGGGGGAGTTTCCCCCCCTGACCCACCTGGATGAGAGAAGAGGTATGTGTCTACTTTGGGGTGTTATACTGATGAGACACCCCATTTTTGGGGAAAAAGTTATGTATTTGTCCCCCAAGAACTACTGTCATCGCTATGATGATATCTAGGAAATTCTGTAAGATGTGGGTATGGATTTGTGTATTCCCTTTTACCATTAACGTGATATGCTTGGTAACTTCAGTGACTAGGATAATGATATAGTCCCATGCTGAATCTGAAGTAGTTGTACATACCTACTTATTTCCTCCCTTTCATGACTATGGAAAATGAATGTACTCATGGGTAGAGTTGTGTCTTCCCTCTTCTTGTCGATGAGACATTTCTACTGAATTATCTGCGTGCTGCTAGGCGAGGCTGTTGGCAATCTTGATAAATGTTGGAAGGTGTGTGTGCGGAATCATTGTTTTTCACCAACATGGTCAACCGACTTATTTGAGTGTTTTTAGATGAGTCATCTTGAAATATTGGTGGGTTTAGGAATGTGTTTGTTCTGGCTTATAGTTTTCCACCATATTTGGTTGGTAGAATTATTTGAATGTCGCCATATGAGTCTACTGTCTGGCTGAATGAAGGCAGATAGGTGTATGTTCCTACTCATTGTTTTCCACAAAACTAGGTTGATGGGCTTCTCTAGAGGGGGAATGTTTTGAAACAACTCTCTATTGTTTTATTTTCATTCTCAGTGGGCCAAATTTCATGCCTGTGTCTGACGGACATGGGACAAGTAGCCAAAGGCGACACCCCCATCACGCTGAGGTTTCACTGCTGTGCGTCATTCATGATGACGATATTTGGTTGGATCCCTTGAGAAATATCCTTGTGTCTTCAAGACAAGGAAATAGGTGAACCCCTTATCTACCTCCCTAAAATATAGGAAGGAGTAGTTTTTGTGTTCTAATGATATTCTCATGAAACAGTTGGGACGACGGTCGGTGTTGTCTGCTTCAGGACCACCAATCATTATTGACCATACTATTTTTTTGTGTTGGTTGAGCTGGAGGGCCTGTCGGGGGCCTCTAAGGTTGGGATGGTACTGTGATGAAAATAATTTCAATCCAGAACATTAAATACCGAACATTGAATATGCTAAGTCAGTTATGGAGACCATCGAGTAGATGAGGATCTAGCCTGTGTAGAAGCTAGGGCATTCATTGGTGAAAACTTTAAAAAATATATTTTATTGAAGGGATTTATCTATATGAAGTTCCTATATATAAGAAAAATCAAAGCAATGAACATTGATACAGTAACACATTTCGTGAGTGAACACGTTCTTGATGATTGCCTCATCCAACCCTCACTTCCTTTGAAAAGGGAAGTGACCTAACAGGTAAGTGACACTATCATGTTGGTTAAGGATTTATATTGGGTTCACCATTTTTTGTTTCTAACAGAAATGTGATTTATTTGGGGAAATCATTATTTCTGAATAGTTTCCAATGGGTTTTTTCCTGAAATAAAAAAACCCAATGGTGTACATCCATAGGGGCCTACATTCCAAAGTCAGGCAATCATTAGGTATTTTTACCCACGATGCTTAAGAACTCACATTGGTTGAGATTATAGGAGGTCAGACTCATCAAACACTTTTTGGGGGAGTTATTTCATGCTATGAGAGTCTCTTATAGATTTAAGATATGTTCATGAATACTTCATTAATTCCTATGTATCATGTTGATTATCCCAATAGTAGCAATAAATTATTAGCCTGTGTGGGATTTATACTGAAATGGACCAAGGAACTTGTATGGGATATGAGTTTCAATGTTAAATTTAGACCCTTCTAGTGATATGGCCCAAAAAACATGTTTGATTTAGAATGGTGGGTTTGAACCTCAGGGAGGATTCTTATATATCCCTTTTGGATAGGAAAAATTACCACTTAGTTGGTTGCTGAGGACACACACCATTGGAGGCACTCAAAGTTATATCTCACAGAGGAGTATGGCCCTTTGAGATATCAGGTAGGGGGATTATCCTATGTAGGATATTCTCTATTAAGGGACCATGAGGGATGTATTAATTCATTGTGATTTGGGGGATAAAATCTGGGGTTACTCCAGAGGAGGATACATAGACTAAGGGAATTATGACTGGAGATTATTCCTAAAGAGGATGACCATTGAGCTCAGACCTTAAGTGGGTTTCCTACATATCCTAGCTAACATGAATTAGTGTTCTCATAGCTCAATCCTTCTGGTGGATTGTGTGGGTGTCGTGATAATCATTAACCTCTAAGCCCAGGTCAGTCATGCTTAGTGTGAGAAAAAATAGGAAGTATAATATTTGAAAAACTATACTCTTTTCCCCCACTGATGGAAGAGTCCAAGGCTACGACAGAAGAGTTCCGGGCTAAGGAACTTCCCTATATTTACTTTATATTGAACAACAGTCCAATGTGAGAAAATAATGAAAGTGAAGGGCATGGAGGTAGAGAGGGGAGAGACCAAAACCTCCCACGAGAAATGATAGGGGATTAGACAAGGATAAATTACCTAAAATTGGTCATTTAGTAAGGGTGAAGGATTTCATTTCCCATCAAAAATAAATACAAGCATAATCCTCACCCTCCATACTATAGACTGAAGGATCCGAATATCAGATACGAGTAAGGATGGGTGAAGTCATATCCTAGGAATAAGATATCAGGAACTCTTAAACACTATCCTGGGGGTATGAATCAGTGTGACCCTATATATCCAAATCTATAGATGTCTTGAGACTCCTTACCCTCTGGTAGGATAAGTGCGAGAAACCTCTAACTCTAGAAATCCAAATCTAAATGGGGGCACACTGATGGGCCTTTCTCTAAGGTTTGGTAAATCTGGAGGTCATGGTGGAGGATTCAACAAGGTCCCTTCCAGTCAAGGGATCCAAAGAAGAAGAGGACCTTCTGTGAGTGGATTTGTGGAAGGCCTAATGAAAGGCTTGTATAGGCTGTAAATGGAGTTAGGCCAAGAAGGATCATGCAAGGGGTGCACCATGAAAGTGGGATTGGGTGAACTGGTGGAATCTTAGGCGATGGACAACCTAGATTGATAGACATTGGAAAGGCTTAGCTAATGACTTCAAGAGTCTTCAAAGGTAATCCTATAAGGGAGTAGTGCAAGTTTCTTTTGGAGGAAGCCCAATCACACGAGTCCTCTTAAATCACGGGGTTTCAAGAATGAATCACACAGGTATTATTTATGTTAATCACCATGGGAATTAAGCTCTACAATACCACTTTTATTCTCTCTCTTTTGGTTTTAGGAAGCTACCTTGGAGATTTGGGAGGACTTGAGAAAAGTACAATGATGATCAGAGCAGTAATAGGCCTTTGGAAAAATTCATCTATACAAATGAAGATCCCAATGGTCTATTTATAGGCAAATATGAGACCATATGAGAATGTTTTTTGGTTTCAAAAATGGGGGGCACATATATTCTTGTGTGCTAATGGTACTTGGGGTTACGTTGGAGAATTGATCTACGATTAATTGTGATTGATTCAATTCTATATCAATCTTCTCTTGATTTTTCTAAGGTATTAACCTTTGTCACATTTTCATCCATGTGATGAAAAACTGTCAACTCCAGCCCAGCTGGAGGGCTCCCATATAGAATTCATTAAAGACCCACTACCCATCTCTACTAAATGATACCACTCAGAATAAATTGAGGACACACCACCCAACTCTACTAGAGGGTACCACTTAGAAGTCACCAATGACACTCTGACCAACTCTATTGGAGGGTATCACTCAGATGTCATCAAGAACCAAATTCCTTTCTCTACTTAAGGGTACCACTTATAAGTCTTTAAAATACCATGACTCTTCTCTATTGAATGGTACCACTCAAGAGTCGTCGAGGACACACATCCTAGCTCTACTCGAGGGTACCACTCAGAAGTCTTAGAGAATCACCAAACCAAGAATCATGTCTATAACATTCCAATGATTATCTTGAAAACTGTATCATATGGAACCATTTTGTTGGACATGAAAAATATCTTTTGGTAGGATACTCATGGGGGAAAATCTGAAATCAAATGAAAGAGATACAACAGCTCAAAGTTTCCTAAAAAGTAATTAAGGGGTACACAACATGTGAGGGGACCCAAAGAGCATATAATCCCTCCATTTATCTGGTCTTATTTCAAAAGGTACTTGGATATCCAACCATGGAATAGTAAAAAGTGTGTGAGAGGATATACAGGAAGTTCCCTTTCCACTTGGGGTCTGGCCCATATGGTTGTCCAGGTCCATGTACCTGACCCTATGTTCGTGTATTTTACCCTTTATCTGTGTACTTTAGTGTATGGCTATTTTCCTAGCCATGTACTTCCACATGGAATCCTACCCATGTGATCGACTACAAGGCTCATCCACTTGGATAAGAGATACATGACATGCATGGGGGATACATGTTATGCCAACCTTTTGATTTCATGAAACCCTATTCATCACAGCCAATGTGGATACATGACGTGTGTTCATTCCAGTACACAGGGTTTAGTTAGGGGATTAAAATATTATCTGATATTCTTCCAACACATAGATCCTTACCTTTAATCTATAGATCCCACCTCATTTCCACCTATAATCAGTGGATCAATCCATGGTTCAACTTTTCTGGTCACTGTTCATCAAAAATCAGTGTTTGGTGTTCTTCAATGGTATCATCTCTTGACCCATATGCACCACACCGCTTGTTGATGATAATTTGGTTGTTAATCATTGAAATTATCATCCAAAATAGTAAGCATCCTAGATATACCCATGCATCATTGAACCATACCTTTTTCATGAAACTATTGAAATTTTGGGGGGTTTGACCAGGCTTAGTTCTGCCCAACAATGTTGAACCAGAACCACAGGGTCCATCCTGTGATGAACGTTAAGAAAAATAAGGGTAAAATCACAAGAAATATGTTTTATTGATCATTTCCCAATGTTTTTTTCCCAATGATGTAGAATGGGTCATCTTGGGTTAGAAACCAATTAAATAAAAATAATTAATCTGGTATGTAGGAGCTTTACAATGATGAAATTGGCACATATCAATAGAAGAGATTGATTTACTCAATCAATTTAATCAATAAGGATGGAAACCTAAAATTTAAGAGACCTAACTAGAGATTGGATCATTTTTCATCAAAGAACATGATCACAAAAATTAAAGGATGTTTTTGGGTTCACTACATCATGATATTCTTTGATCTGGAGTTTCATCATCATATGATGTGATCTTAAAACACTTGGAGAGGAAGAGAATCATTGGTGATTATAGGATTATGAGTCTAACCCAACAAAATTCATCATGATGATATATTTTTAGTAAAACTGTTTCGGTAAAATTAATGAATCAATTAATTTAAAAAATTAATTAATCCACTGAATGTGCTGCCAATTGGGAATATGTCCAAATTACTCACACCGTCCTATTTTAAGTTGTACCTAGGGTAAAAAATTAATTTTGTAATCAATCGTGGTCTCAGATTTCTAATATGAACTTCCTATTAAATTTTTTCCTATTTTTTTAAGAAACCATATTCACCCAATAGAAAATATATTTAATACTTTTATAAAACGAATTCTGGGAAAACTAGGCCCCATAATAAAATTATTCCCTAGTTCCAAACTCTAGAAATATATATATATAAATATTTATAAGTATTACAAGGAAAAAACCTGGTCCTTAAATTATTCCAACCTTCATGATTTTTCATCCCTAAAAATAAAAAATAAAAAAAATCGATTTAATAATCTATCATCTGTGTCTCCCACTCATAAGAACTCTCATGCATGTTTCTGTGTTTCCACAACATACAGTCCAAGGGGAAGGTATTTCCACATAATTTCCTCCCCAATTTATCCTTGATCACCACCAGGTGCTCCACTTCGGTGGATCCATCCTCAATATCCAGCTAACCCTAGTCGATGAAGTGCATGGAGGAATGCACGCATCTCCTCAGCTAAGGCATGTGGAAGACTTCTTGCACCCGCTCTAGCTATTGGGGTAGGCTGAGGTGGTATGAAACCTTGATAACCCTATGCATGATCTTGAATTGACCGATGATCCTCAGGGATAGCTTGCCTCTATGGTCGAACCTATGAAATCCACATCATGTGAAGACTATCTGGAAAATATTATCTCCCTACTCAAACTCTAAAGGCCTATGGTGATGATCTGCATAAGATTTATGCCATCTATTAGCTATACTCATCCATTCTCAGATGACCTGAACCTTCTACGTCGTTACTTGAACCATCTCTGCGCCCATAACTAATGTTTAACTGATTTATTTCCATCACAAGGGTGACCTATATGGTATCCTGTAGAGGGCCTCAAAAGGTTCCATTCTCATGATAGAGTGGTAACTATTTTCATAAACAAACTCTACCAAGGTAAAATGATCCTCTTAGGTGTATTCAATGTCGAACACACACATCCTCAACATATCTTCCAATACCTGGATAGTGCGCTCTGTCTGCCCATCATTCTGGGGGTGAAAGACTATACTCATCCTTTTTTAGGTCTCGAATGCCTCCTACAAGCCTCTCCACATTCATGACATAAAACAAACATCACAATCAGAGACAATCATTAATGGCACCCATGAAGGAGAATAATGTACAATATGCACAAATTACCAAGAATCCTTACTGAACTCGTCTCCCTAATAGAAATGAAGTGTGCAGACTTTTTGAGTAGGTCAAATATCACCCAAAAGGATACATGAGAATTCATTGTGCATGAACGCTCTATCATAAATTATATGGATTTTCCATCCTAATTAAACTATGGGATCTCAAGGGGATACAACAAACCTATTGAAGCATGGTGATCAACCTTCATCTATTGACATGTGAGGCACATAGAGATGAAATCAGCTATGCTCCATCTCATTCCAATCAATATAAACCATAGCTTAAGGTCACTGTATATATTCCCCACACCGGGATGTATAACTAAGTGAGATCTGTGGAACTCTCACATCACCACCTCCCTCATCTTGACGAGGACCACCATCAGTCCCTGAAAAAAGATGACATGATTCCTTACATTATAATTTCCTTATGATGAGTCCCCTTGGGATATTTGATCACGCAAGACTTCATAGCTGATGTCTCCCAATTGGGACTCTCTCACACACTCAAGAAATGGAGGAGTCCACACTATCAACTTCATAAAAGTTGTACCCTACTACTCTACTAGGGTAAGCTATTGGGAACCCAAATACTCTGAATCCTCCGACAAAAATAGATCCTAGTACGTTATACTAAGGTAATCAGTGAAAAATGTACCTTTCCATAGAGTATATACTATCTCTATGTGATAGTCAAGTAGGAACCCTAACCAATGTATTTGACTCAGGTTCAGGTCTCTCTATGTGAAGACATACTAGAGAATTTGATGGTGTGAGTAATCCACAAAGAACTCCCCCAAAAGTTATTACCACCATATCCTCATGGTGATGTAGTTCTACTCATGATCTCTCAACAACCTCAACCTGTATGTGATGATTGACTGTCAGTACATCAACATGAAGCCAAGATCAATTCCAGAGGTAATGAAATAAAAAACGTACTTCATGTCGTACACTATAATTATCCACATATGAACTATTTCCATATTCATCCATAACTCCCCCAAGGCCCTCTAGATCCGCTCAGACCAGGTAAACAACATCCCTTTTCGTGATAGGGTAGTCAAAGAAGAGGAAATTCTAGAGAAGCTTTCCTTAAACCTCTTGTAGAACCCTTAAAAGACAGGAAATCTCTACATGACTTAAATAATCTTGTGTGGATCCCAAGGAATCATGAAATAATTCTTCATTGGTCCATGACTAAACCTTACCCAGAAATGAAATTCCCCAAAAAGTGAACCTCATGAATCCATAACCAACACTTTCAGATTTTACCATAAATTTTCTGCTCTCGAAGAAAATATAGAACCATACTCAAGTGTTCTTCATGAAATTATTTTGATTAAAATTATATTATTTTGTTGTCAATGAATGTCACCAAAAACTTATCCATGTACGACTAAAAGATCTGGGTTCATCAAATCTATAAACATGGTGTGGGAATTCGTTATACAAAAGTGCATCACTAAGATATCATAGTGTTCATAAAGACATCAAAATGAAAACATTGAAATACTAGACTCATGAACACTTAACTAGTAGCAGTTGGATTGGAGGTCAATCATTGAGAACCATCTCACACCTCACAACAGGTCAAAGTAGTCATCAATCCTCAACAAGTGGCACTTGTTATTTATTGTGGCTTGGTTTAGGTGATGATAATCCATTAAAATCTCAATATCCTTTCCACATTATTCAAAAACAACACTGACACAATGGATTGGATTAAAACCTTCTCCCATAGGTCCTCTAACTAAAAACATAGCTCTCAGAGCACGGTTGGAGCCATCTAATATGCCACAGAATATATCAAAGTGTTTTTGGGATGGATATTAATGAAAAAATCAGTCTCCCACCTCAGAGGTAGTCCTGTAACAACCTCAGAGAATATTTCTATATAATTGTATATAACTAATGTAATACATGTTCCTAAAGAGCCCTCTACACCACGTTATATAAGCACTAACTGATGGGTGGTGGGCTAAACCCCCTGCTCACAGAACCCACTTCCCCTATCATGAGATCTCTCTCGAAAATAAAGGTGAAAATCATCACATCATTGTGTAGGAATCTGAATCATCTACGGTTATAGTAAATCTGGTCTCGGACTTTCGAAAACTAATCCATAACCAATCTGACATCATAGGGTTACATTGAAAAGACCAAAAGGTCCCACATGGACCTTTATCCACCATGTGATATCTCGCATTACTGATAGATAAAATATGAAAAAAGTGTTCCCTACAGGAACCTTAAGAAGTCACTACTGGCTTAGTTCTTCAACTAAGAGCTCCAACTCTCACACCAAGAGTAGGGAGATGAAGTAATGACTGGAAAATACATCTAAAACTACTAAATAAAGATTAGAATAAACCAATATTTCACCTCTAATCATCTCGTAAATTGTGGGGTTATAATCCTCTAGATCCTCCAACTGTCTACAAACCCAACCATCATCTCCCTAAGCCTTATGTGGGTAGAATAGTGGTGGTGGTAGAAGGATCTCATAACATTTTCCACCACCCATAGATCTCCTTTCTCCCTTTCAAACTCCACCTCCTTGGGGACCAACCTGTCCTCATCTAGGAGATCCATGACCATTATACTATTTATACCTTGTTGGTTCATCTATTACCTATCTTATCCCCTCATCATGTATGGTCGGGATGCCACATTCTATGTGACCTCACCCGTCAGAAGCGTAGAATTGAACCTATTCGGGATTTCCTAGTGCTCTATGTTGTCTTTGTACCATATTACCTTGAACTTAATTTTGATTTTGAAAGGTCATCCTATGAAGTGACCCTACCAACTAGAATGTGTTAGTTATTTTATACCACTCAGTTATGTGATTCCCACATCTAACTCCCACTTCCTGGCATCCCTTTGAAACAAATATATCTATCACTAGCACCTGCTTCAGCACCCCGACATAGGTAGGGATGCACACGGGTATCACGCTGGCATGGATCTAAGGTGTCCTTTCTCCAAATTCCATTCTCAGAAGTAGCTATTGTGAATCACGTTAAAGGAGTACTGGGTATTCTCTATGAATATCACTCTATAATCATCCACCATCATCCCTCCCTACTGCAGTTGAAAAATATCTTGAATCTGGACTGAGCATAAGAATGAGGGGTAATACTTCTCATAGAACAATTAATGGATGATAGGCCTTGAGAGTGTTGAATCATCATACACATGGGTAATAAGGATCCAACAGAGCTTATATTATCTATGGAAAATGATAACTCCTAGTGCAACCACATGATTCATCAGTGTCCGAATGGGCCTAACGATATGGACCACTGACTCCATCAAATCCGCTACTTCCCAAGGATATGAAAATTCATGGAACCTCAATAGACTCCAGTGTTGGAAATTGTGGATCATGTTAGGACTACATGCATACTCATCCTTCTCTATGATAAAAATATTCTACTCAGTGGGTGGAGGTGCAGAAACTAGCCCAGTTGGAGGAATAATCTCAATTGATAATGCCTAAACTAAGTATTAATCACTCATCGGATCTTCATCACAATCGTTAATTGGTATTCTGACCAGATTTCTTTGTGGAGGAATCTTATCATTTATCAAGATGTACCACAGTCAGATGAGAATATATATATAAACAATGGGGAGCTGACTCAAATATTAATGTCAAAGACTCAATCCTTTATGATGCATGTACCCTGGATCTCTGAAACCAATGTTTTGACATTCCAAGTCAACAAGAAGGTAGTCAAGGTCCTGGTGAATGGATACATGGGTCACTAGTACCATCACTAGAAACCCTAGCCTTAGAGTCTCACTTGAGCCACATTGATATTGTTTCACTAATCCTAACCAAATAATCATAAAGGGACTACTCTAGATAACATCCAAAAAAATTAAGTTCTCTGATACCAAACTTTCATGACCATAAACATGTTATGGATCAAGCCGCAACTTCCCCAGGCCTACCTCCATAGGCAATGGGGTGGTGAAAAGAGTCGTAAAACAAAACCTAAATGGGAGGCCTTTCTTAAGTACCTCTATGAACACACCCAACCATCTCAATGTAGAAGTGTAGGGGAATAAATATACAAATATGTAATAGATAGAAATAAAAACAATGTATGAAAAACCATTAGGGTGTATAAGATTACGACAATGAAAACTAGAAATTAAAAGGGGAAAATATGCCCAACCCTCCCAACCGGACCAAACTGAAAAATTCAACTATTGAGAGAACCAATATCCTGATCCCTAAGATGAGACCACTGTATAGGGTCTAAAGTACCATGTATCCCTATGATCCTCTTAATTCATCATCGACCCGTCCATCATATACACAAGACAAGACACATGGAGGAAAATCCCATTTAGGGGTGAGTATTTACATACCCACGAGGACTCCCTAAAAGATGAAGGAGGAGAAGTAAGAGATACAATGAGAAGTAGAAAGATAGTATAATAGTACAATGGATTCAAGATACAGTGAACGAAAATAGACCAACCAAAAAAAGAGAGAGTAACCTCATACAAACCCAAGTGACTCAAAACAAGGTGTAGATGAACTACACATCAAATCTTCTCCACCTATAACACGATATTAGAGTCATCCAACCATGAGAAGGTAAATGTGGAAATCATGTACCATACCCCACAAGTCTTCTCATCTCATGGAAAAAGATTAACCAAATCTTAAGGTATGGATAAATAAGGTATATATATATATATGCTCATTCAAAATAATCATGAATGAGAGAGTAAGGGGATCTCCATATCATAGCTCAGCCCAGGTTGAAGAGGAGAAAATAGATCCAAAAGTGTATCAATTATGTGCAACATCCCACATGTCTACATAGAAGTAACGATCGAAGTCAAGCCATGCCTCATATCTATAATGAAAAGTAAAGGGCCCATAATATATTGGTGGAGAACCCCCTCCATGGTACAACAGGAGGGTTTGACTCTGAATAGTCGATGGAAGAATCATGCCCTGCCCAGCGGGAGGGTTCCAACCAAGAGGTAGAGGACCCATTCCAAAACCAACTAGAAGGTTTTACTCTATAATTTATTGAGGACCCACTTCCCATATCTACTGGAGGGTACCACTCAGAAGTTTTGAATGAACCACTTCCCTACTCTACAAAAGGGTATTACTCAAAATTCCTCAAGGAACCACTACCCAGATCTACTGGAGGGTACCACTCAGAAGTTATCAGGGACCCGCTGCATAACTCTACTGGAGGGTACCATTCCAAAGTCATCATGGTCCCACTACCCATCTGTACTAGATGGTACCTCTCAAAATTCATCGAGGACCCACTACCCATCACTACTAGAAGATACCATTTGAAAAACTTCAAGCATCGCATAACCATGTTTTGTGCCTGAAACATTCCACATCTTATCTTGATAGCCACAACCAAGGGAACTATCATGTTTTATGTGAAAAACACTCAGGATAGGTTACTATTATGACAAAATCTATGTTCAAATAATGGAGATACAAAACCATTATGTAAGTTAAAAAGGAACTGTGGCATCCCACCTTTTTATTACATAACATTTCATTACATTTTGCAAACAGAGGATCTTTAAAGTCTAGTGTCTTGGAAATCAGAAACATAATAAATGAAAACAACCTAAAAAATTATTCTAATCCACTTTTAAGTCTTCATTATAACTTCATACAATGTAGAATTACTGCATCTCATAACCTGGAGACAAATATTCAAAGGAAAGGGTGATCAGAAATCCCAGTAAGGGTAAACAAGGGAGTCAATGTACTTGTGATATCAATAAGAACTTGAATAAAAACATAAAGACATTAGCAATAGAAGAATAGGCATATCATAAAGAAAAAAACTTGGAAAAAAACTTGAATATGTGGCTATAACATTTCATTTATACAATCATTTCTTTATCACCAAGGTCGATCCCCAAGGTGTCATTAAAAATATTACCAAGGTTATTCACCAAGGTACTGTTAAAATGGTCATCTCTAGAGATTAAGTATTTACCCAATGCATTAGAGATCTATCAGGGAGATCCCTTAATTTTTATTTATTATCATGTGATCCAAATATATCATAATCAATCATATCACAAATAAACCATATATCTTAAAAGAAATGTGTTTTATTTCATAGTCATAACATTTTAAAAACTGCTTTAAAGACGTGAACTTTATGTCACTTTAAAACCATGGAAAATGAAAGTGGGTATCATGTATGTAAATACCATAATTTAAAATAGAAAATTTGATATATATGTGAACATACTTATGGAAGAAATATCTTTGAGTATTCACTTAATAAAATAAAATAGTTTGAGAAAAATAGAGAGACATTTTGAGATGAACATTCTGTAGCATAACGACAATGTTACAGGGTTTTAGAAAATATTGAAACGAGAGTGGACATGGGTCACCCACTCATAAATGATCCATAAAACAGTATAGGGATAGAATATAAAGGATATAAGAACATGGTAATGAAATTTTAAATACATACCCTATGAAATGAAAAACATGGAAAGAAGACAAAAATAATATTTCTCTTATGAAAATTCAGCAGCCTAACGGTTTCACTTAAAACATCAAAAATGAATTGATGAGATCAAATAGGGTCTCTCATCATATGAAAATAAAATAAAATTATTATGGATATAGAGATAATACCCCAACATAATAAAAAGGTATTTGAAATACTTGACATGAAAATAGAGCTTGAAAATGAGAAGGGTTAAAGAATCCCTTACAAAAATTCGACAGCCTAACTACGCCACTTAAACATTCGTAAAATGAATTGATGAGAGAAAGAAGGGTTATCTCATCATATAAACATGAAAAGGAAAGTAGTAGGAATATGAAAGAATATCCCAAACATAAGAACATGGAGCTTAAATTAAATGACATAAAGGAGAACACATGAAAAGAAAGAGGTAGGATCCCTTACCTTGAAGAGTAACTTCAAAAGCATGAAGGTCGGGACCCTGGGAGGCTTGAGGCCACCTTGGGGGGACTCCTTGGGAGGTAAAGAGACCAAAACTTCGTTGGGGAGGATTTTTAAATGAAATTAATGAGGGAAAGTCTTGGTATTTATAGGATAAGTGAGAGGACAAAGCATTTATTGCCAAGGGACACCTCATTGATGGTATTGGAAAAACCATGGGCTTGACCATGGTATTTGACCATGGTATTGGACACTTGGGACACATAATACCCTATATTACTAATCATAAGTCGAACAGAATTATTTCATAATTATTACATCCTTAATGATGTCATTAAACACCCGAAACTAAAAAAACTGTATTTTCACTATTCACTGAAAATTCAACTTTCCCAGAAAAATCCAAAAATTTCACCTTAACCAAATATCGATGCTATGATTTCAAAAATGAACAACATTTTATGAAAATAATTTTCTAAATATTTTAATTTTAATTTTCAAATAAAAACACTATTCACGGAAAATTCACCTGTTTCAGAAAAATCCCAAAAATTCACGTTAACCTAATATCAATGCTCTGAATTCAAAAATGAACTCCATTTTATAAAAATATTTTTCAAAATATTTTTAATTTAATGTTAAAATAAATAACACTATTCACTAGAAAATCTAATACTTAAATAGTACTTTCTGGAACAGTTATTTACCTATTTTATTGAATCACATTAATTAATCAAGGTGCCTAGATTATATTAATACTTTCTTAAGTGAGGTTACATAATCAATTTGATCACATTACTAATCATAAGCATAAAATCACTATTCATAATTTACTATTCATAAAAAATTATGTTGATCTTATTAGACTCTAAATTTCTTACTGAACATAACTATAGAAGACCATTTTTTGAAAAGCATTACACATTATTAATTATTTAAGGTTTACATAAATATTTTTAAAATATCCTTTTTCTAAAATTCATCAATAAAATGCTTACTATATTTATCTGGACATTTGAAAATTCACAAACTTCACCATAAGAAGAAATCAAAATTTTTTATTTAAATAAAAGGATTACACAATGCAGTTACGATCTCGTTACATAACCCCTTATAACACCAGCATAGGAGCTAAGAGTAAGGTGTTCTAGGGTGATAGAATCTTGGGGAGGCTCGTTCAACATTGACCGAGTAGTGATTTCTATCAACTTGAACTTCTCGCGAAGGCGATTCCGTTCCAACTTCACACGATGAAGTTCAGCTTGGGTCTGGTCGAGAGCAAAGCCCAATGGTGCTACCTCCTTCCTGAGTTCCATTAGATGGGCTTCGATCAGCCCGAGACTACTGGATGGGGCCATAGAATCATCTTTCTATATTAATTAATCAAGATCACTTGTTTTTAGAGACAACAATCACAACATTTACTTTTCAATGGTCATATTGACAAACGATCATATAACAGTCAAAAATGAACGGTCTTATTTTAATTATACTCATTTTATTAAATGAAATAGTTTTGTTGAGTATAAAATAAAATAACACACAAAGTTAGGAAACAAAATTTATTCAAAATTTCAGGTCGTTACAGGAACCAAGGGGTACACAACAAGTGAGAAAATCCACACAAAGTGTGTTCCCTCTAATTCACCGGTTCATGTCCATAGATTTACAAAGATAACCTATCATGTAGGTTTACATTGTGTGTAAGGGGATATACATGGCGTTCCCTTACCACTTGGGGTCCCACTCGTGTGCTTGGCCTGGTCCATGTACCTTACCCCTTGTCAATGTACTTTATATCGTGTCCCTATACACTGTTACATGGTAGTTTTCTTGACCATGTACTTAAACATGGGATCCCACCCTTGTGATCCACCACAACGTTCATCCATCTATGGATGAGGTACATAGAGTTCAGGAGGGATAATCACAATTCCATCCTAATGATTTATCAAAATCTTAACTACCCAAGACAAAGGTGTTACATATCATGTGTTCATACCAGTACAAAACCTGTAGTTGGGTTTTTCAATGACATTAAGACTCACATACCATACTTTAATCCAAGAAGTTTAGCAATATATTGTTATTCGTTTCCACCCAATATTGGATGATCCATCCATAGTTCAACAATTCCAGATATCCTTTTTCAGAAATAGGGTTCTGATAGTCCTTATTGATTTCAACGCTTGACCTGTACACACCACACATTTTGTCGATGATGATTCATCCATTTATCCATGAAATTAAATTCCAAATACCATAGAAACCACATATATACCCCTTCTTCCTCAATCTTTCCCTCATTCATGAAACCATTTTGATTCTAAGGGTCTGATCCAGCTCGGTACCACATGAAAATGTCAAACTGAGACCATGGGGTCCAACTTGTTGTGAATATGAAAAAAGAGGGGGGAAAGAACAGAAACAATTTTCTTAATGATCATTTCCAAGAGTTCATGTACAATGATCAAGAATGGGTCATCCGTGGTTAGAAAACAATGAAATAAACAAATTAATATGGTATTTAGAAGAATTCCAAAGTTACAATTGGCACAGATAAATAGAAGAGATAGATATTCTCAATCAATTTAATCAACAAGGGTGTAACCCAAAAATTGGTGAGTCCTACATTTAAATTGGATCATTATCTCTTGAAGAACACAAATACTAATGATCAATGTAAGTCATTACATTTACTAAATCCCAATATACTATAATATAGAGTTTCATCATTATATAATGTGATCCTCAAACAGAAGGAGGGGAAGAGTGTTGTTGAAGAATCTTGGATTATGAGGCTGACATAGGGAAATAATCCTTGATTATGTCTTCGTAAGAAAATAGTTTAGGTCAAATGAATGAATGAATTAAATTAATTAATCCACTGAATGTACCACCAATAAGAGATAGGTCTTAACACCCAGCAACAACCTATCTTAGGTCATCCGTAGGGTGAATAACATGTTCCAAACGTAACGGTTGTCTCATATTTCTAATCTGAGATTCTATTTAAGTGTTATTACTTTTTATTTAAGAAACTATCTGTGCACAATATAAAATATATTTAATATATTTTTTAAAATATTTTTAGGCAAACCATTCTGTGGAATCGTAGCCCGTATAACTTCCACACTTTGGAAATATATATAGAAATATTTCAATGTCTTACAAGGAAAAACCAAGTCACTATGATACATTAATTTTTTTATATTTCAAAATCACTCAAAATATAAATAAAAAATTTAATCCATAAAGGTACCACCTCCCAACCCATTTAATGTTACTTTGTCAAGATAAACCTCGAACTTCATGTCTACACTACTTATTTAATTTAAGACACTCATTTTTTAGTAATTGTAATTTCTTTATCCCATTTATTTGTTAAAAAACACAATAAATAAATAAAAATCAATTAAACATTATTTATTAAAAAATGTTGAGTTTTACATCAAGAGGTATCATCCCAATGAGGGGAAACCAAACTTAATCATTCTCCAACAATCTTTTTTTATCTCTTAGATCTTCAAAGGGGAGTAAGTTATAGAGTCATCAAAGCTCCGTGAAGAGTTTTAATAATGGTTATTCAGAGTAATGTTAATGAAAATGGATATACAATTCTCCATAGAGGATATGTACAATGTTTTTGGTAGGAAATTTTATTTAAAAATGGTTTTGGGATTATACCTAAATAATAATTATATCATGTAATTTTTTAATAAAAAATTTATTTATTAAACATAACATAATCCTATGGTTTTATGATAACCTCATATTGTGAACCAATGGGAGGAATTCTCACTGATTGATTAATTTACAAGATTATCCCTACTTTTCCTAACCATATACTATAAAAAAAATATAAGGTACTTGGGGATATTACGAATCCAAAATTTATTTAAAGGTCTATAAAATATTAACATCCATGTTAATCAATCATTCCAATATAAAATATTTTTTAGTATAATAAACCTTCATCATGATTCACAAACTCCCCACACTGATAATAATTTATTAGAAGCCTCTCATATTTAACAATTATAATTTTATTAACAATTTTATCCCATAAAATAAAAACGTTTCATATTCATAACTACAACTAAAATGGAAAACTAACCATGATCTTCCCCATAATAGATTATTCATTTTAAACTAACTGATTTAGAAACCAGTCCATATATATCACAATAAAAAAGGGGGGACTATGTCTCTCTAGTCAATGACAACTCCTAATGAAGGTGACCAAATCAAAACATTTTCATGGGGTAAAATTTAGTGAATATTATTATATTTTACACTTGAGTACAAATAGAAATGGTTTTTATGAGCGAGTTGTTAGGATTAAGATGTGAAAAACCCATTTTTATCTTAGTTTCAGATCAATGAAAGAAGTTAACTCAGTAGTCTAACTTTAGCTAACAGATGGATATGGTGGAGAATCTCAACCATTTTTTAGAAATCTGGATGCAGGATGATAGGAAGATATTAGGCCAAATGATGGTAGCTAGATATTGGGAAATCAGAAGATACCCTATGTTATGTAATATGTAAGCAGTGTGGATATACGAAGGGAATGAATATATTTTTTTACTTTGAAATGTTTTGTAAAAAAATTTCCTTCTATTTTTTAGGGATGAGGGAGTAGATTCTAATCACTTAAAGTCCCTTATTACAATAATCCATTGTAGTGATACTTCAATAACTGGAAGAAACTCTTACATATAATCAAACATTTCCCATGGTTTTAAAGACCAGGAATATGATTTCCAATAACCCTATCCACTTCATATAGTCCTCCTCTTGGATTTTTATAGTAAACTTATAACATTCATTCTGAGACAATCGCATGAAAAAAATAGAAGATGAAAAAATTTATGCAATCATAAAGTAAAAATAATAATAAAAAAAGGATTATATAGATCAAACATTGATTCTTATATCCATCGGAAAAAATTGACATCTGATTAATTCTATAAAGAATGTGTATATATTAGTTTCAATTATTATAAAATTCAAATAACCATATTGACCTCACCATAAGAATCCTCACTAATTCCTTAGTTGTTTAATCTTCTGGTGATATCTTTCCTAGTCTTCCACCTTCATCATTTTTCTTCTGATACTTGAATACATGTAGGTATTATCCTTTTGGATCCACCCCTATTTTTACATATTATAACCTTATGTTATTGATCTTTCCTCTTGTACATGTTTACCAGTCCCACTTATATTGTTGTCCAATCTAGTAATATAGTTACAACATCCTTCCATCATTTGTATGCAAACCTACATTAGAATATTCAACCTAAAAATGATTGTTTCATTTGTTGAATTGTCCACTAACTCCTATTGAATAGTGAATGAATCTCCTTTTTCAATTTTTTTAGGAAATTATTACATGTCACATCATTAATGTTCATAGAATTCATGTACACCAAGATTTCATTCAACTTATAAAAAATTCTGTTTTGAATTCCAAAATGACCTCTTCCATATTCCTCACCCCATTCTCTTGATTTTTAACAACTCTTGAGCACACATATCAGATATACCCCTTAACATTTCCATACTCAGACTCCGTTGTTCTCCATCCAATGAACTCATCTATCAATCCACTACTGCTAATTATAGAGAAATCACACCATCCAATGTACTTCCACTAACCTAACACCCTAGGGCTCCCGTCAAACTTCTGTTCAAATAACACATCTAATTTTAGTGAACTAAAATCTTATACCTAAATTCAAATTCCCTAGGGTGACGGTGTGCTATCCCCATATGGATCATCATGGGTAACTTTTAATTAATGAACTTCCAACACTTCCAACACTTCCAACACTTAATCCAGAAATTTATCCTAATAAAAAACCTAATAATATCTAACTTGAAAATTTATTTCATAGGTTAATACTAACAATATACCACTAGAAGACTATTCTCATAATAAGACCAATGTCCCACTAGCCATGATTCATTTCACCATCCAGCCAAAACATCTTCATGGTTCTCTACTTCTTGTTTATTCTGACCATCAAGGATAACACAAAAACAATTCATCATTAGTTCATCATAGCAATGATATTTTATTCCATTGAATCCATAAAATTCATTTTAATTTTTCTATGAAATTTCATCCAAGATAATTAGAAAAATGTTTCTATCCTATAACATTAATGAATTTCTATCAATATGTGGCACCATAAACTTTGTCTGTGGACATGATCTTTAAAATGTTTTCTTCATAATATCTGATCTCAAATATTTTTCAACCTAAGTGATTACCAGTATTCTAAAATCTAGTGACATCATTTAAATTTAACTCCATCTAATACTATAAGAATGTCTGATGTCATCAACATGGTGAACTCCCACTTAAACCTACTTCAGTGAAAACTATGAATAAATGTCATTTTCTCCCACTATATTTATATTAGATTATACAATTTCGAGGATCCCATATCTATTATCTAGGTCCTTAAAATTCCCTGAGGATCCTAAGATTATTTTTCCACTAATTCGTAAACCCTTAAATAACATGGTTCGAGACTTTGGGTGCTACATTCTTTAACATCAGAAAGATGAAATTCAACATCTTCCATTGACTTTGAAGATAAGAGAAAAAAACTACCCTACTTCCAAAATATATAGTATCATCTATAATATCACTTCATTGAAAGAAAATCACTCACTGTAACCATTTTTTAGTGTTCTAGTTTAGTATTCTCCTTTATAGGAAAACTTAACCTGTAGTCTTCCAAAACTCCATCATTCTTTATATCTTACCATATACCATAATAACTTCCAATACACATACACCATGGATATTATCTATTACATGATGAAGGTATATTTAATTTAAATATATTTCTATGAGATAAACCAGAAAATATTTAATTCCATACTCTTTCACCATGATTTCAATCACTTTCAGTGAGTTCCATCATTGAAATCACATAACTCGGAATTTTCATCCCTACCAATATCTTACTGTTTTATGCTCATATAAAATGAGTCTTGGATTCCATATTGTCGTTATTTTATCCCTATAGTGACAAACCTTCTTTAGAAATCCCCCATCTATATCTAAAACCCTTTCCACACATTCCATCACCATGAATACCCCTAGTGAGAAATTCCCACACCCTTCTAAAATTTCCCTCTCTTTATATGTGATTATCTTCTGATTAAATAGAGACATGTTGCATCACACCTTCATTCATTTCTCTTTTGTATGGACTATCACTTTTCCAATAGCCTTGAGCTTCTTGGAATTAACACTTTTTAATACATTCACAAAAATCAAGTGATGAAATCATAGATTCATCTATATTGAATCAATATGGGATCTCATGAACACTTAAAAACCATTTTAGTCACATCCTCTTAGCTACAAAATTTATGAACATAATAAATGTTATCTTTTAGTAACCGACCTCTTAACCTTCATTGAATTTCATAAAGTTAAACTGATTACTAACTTCCCTTTATGGAAACTCCTTTTAGGAACATGGAACATTTTTCTAGATTATAATCTCTTGAACAATCCTTGTGTTTAGTGTCATGGAATTCATGTTCACTAACATTATTTTGGATTAATTCTCCATCAAATAAAATTATAAACCCTCTCGGTGTAGTAAACTTAGTAGCCTCCATGATCTATGAATTCCACCATTAGATCCTCAAATCATTCCTGACTATTTTCAATGTTATACATAATTAAATGAGATACCATTGAATTAAATAACATATAGGATCATGGAAATATATCACAATGTTAGTAGACTTCCACCAAATTCAAAAATTCCACCCATTGAATGAAACAATCCACATGAATCCTATCAATCAATTAGACATTCAACATTCTCAGTAACACCATTGACACTGCTTTGATCTACCAATAAAATTATATACCACCTAACCATGTAGAACCAATTAATATTCTATAAATATATATTTAACAAAAAAACACACCAAATAAACCTAATCATAATGAGGACTTTTGATATCATATAATCCCTCTAGTATTGCCAATATTCCTCCAATATCATCCTTCCATGTCCTTAATAAACCGATCCTTAAGACATTCAGCTACAATTACTGTTCCCCAGAAATTGAAACTAATTATTGATACCAATTTTTGGGGATGAGGGTGTATATATACCATATATGTATCATAAAAGAAAACAATAAAATAACCAACACAGAAATGAAAGCCCAAAGTACAAACACGATGAACACAAGGATTACATGTTTCAAATATTGAGTCCTACACCCATGGGATAAAGATTAAATATTTTTAATTCTATCAAAAATATGACATTTTTATGTTTAAAGGATTATCAAAATTTTTAAACCCTACCCATAACCCTAAAATAAATTTAACCAATTCCTTAGTGGTTTCATCATTCAGTTTCCTCCTCCTAGTATTCCACCTTTGAAATTTTATCACATTACACCTAGATACACTTAACTGTTCTACTTATAGAGTGACCACTTGCCTTAAATGTCAATTCTTTCCAGAAACAATAATTTAACTTTCACATGTGGACCAATCTAACTGATATAGTGGTCCTATATGGTCATCTAGTAATCCCCACCTTCCGTCTTTCACAAGATACCCTCAATTGGATTGGAAAAACTCAATTTCCTTATAACATTCATTCCATTGAACACCAAATCCCATTAAATAGTGATAATTATCCCTAATTTACTATAATAACGTTGAAAAATATCTATTTACAATATTTTCTAGAAAGTACTTCAACATCACATCATCATTGATCATGAAAATAATGAAAATCATGAAGTTTTTCACTTCCTTCACCTAATGAAGAATTTTGTTTAGATACAAGAAGTTTCTCCCTCTTACCTCCATAATTAATCCTCTTGATAATGGCTGACTATCAAGTACACATATCGAATTATACTAAAAAAAATTTATATACTCACACACCACTAATCTCTTTCCACTAAACACATTAATCTAGTTGGTTCCATTACTTCTAGTGAAATCACACAATCCAATTAAATTCCATAGTCTGGAAACTTTGGGGATCCCCTTGAACTTTAATTCAACTAAAACTACTACTTTGGGTGAATATATTCATACAACCTAAATTCAAACATCCCACAGTTCTAGATTACTATCTTCATATACCTCTTCAAGTTTAATTTCCTATCAATGAACTTCCAAATCTTCCAAATATTAACCTATAAGATATTTATCACACAAAAACTAATATTTTATTATATAATGGTATATATAATGGTCTTTAGGGAGCATATCTAATACTGAACTCATAGGAGTTTGAAAAAAGAACATTATTCACCAGAGTTAGTGATTGATTTGTTGTGATTCTTTCAAAAAAATAGAGTTATGACCATGAAGATCATATCTATATAGAATTCTCCCCATGAATATAAAAAGGCATTGGAGACTAATAAAATTAGATGGACTATGCTATATTTGTTATGACCTAGACCCACACTCCCAAATCTAGTGTTTTAGGAATATTCTTTACACATTGGATTTGATACCAACTAGGAAAAAGCAAACGTAGATATCCGTAATTTCAAAATTTTAATCAAATATTGTACCAATTATATACTCAAGAACTTCTAGGTTTATATTTTTAGAGGATTATGTAAATCTCTTACATAAAAAACCCATAATTTTCACATAGTTTATATTAGCTATATAATTGTATGTTTTTTATCATTATATTTCCTCTTAGTATATCCTTGAATAATTCATACTACTCTTCTTTATTTCCAAGGAAAAAAATGAAAAAAATAAAGGGGTGATCTCAAATGATAAGGTAAAACATATATCTAAATTTTTTAAAGAATAAAAAAGGATTCAATAATTTAGAAAGAATAATCAATAAATTAATAATCACACACAAATAATATCATGAGCATTAAATATATCCATGGATAGAATAGAAATGTAAATAATGACATGGAAAACAATAATATATCTAATAGTTATGAAATTCACAATTTCATACATCTAATTGAATCTTTGAGGGACTCATGCCGAGACATTATAAATTATCAAAACCATCAAGACCTAATATTAAGAAATTTCATACATTTTAAATAATCAAGACCTCATTCTATGGTATTATTAATAATTGAAACTATCAAGGTATAATCACAATAAATTATAAATAAATGGGTATACATGAACCAAATACCTAGACTAGCTTTCTCATGAGATCTATCAATGTCTCAAGGAGCTATGTAATTTTGGGCCACAACTACCACTAAAAATAATAATTAATTAATAATTTAAATTAATGAATAAATAATAAAATACATAATTAACATTCCTTTGAAATCTATAATCACATATCTCAAATTAAAAATCATACAATGTGTTAATATTTATTCAATTAATAGATTGAATAACTTTAATGGTAAATACCCTTCAATATTTTTTATACAATATAGGGTATTCACACTGTATAGTGTAATATATATACAATTAATTCACTAATGGAAATAGTATAGAGTTTATCCATGATATTAAAGAACATGTAGATGAAGGATAAATGTAAAGTCAAGGGAGATCATAATAATATAAAAGGAAATTCAAGGGAAATAAACCTTTTAAAAAATGAAATCAATGAAGTATAAATTAATAAATAATAAATTAATACCATAAATTAATTGTAAATTAATGTAAAATAGTATGTTAGACCCCTAATAACTTGAAATATTTCATAATTTCATTATATCTTTACTAATCTGTCATAGAGAAATAAGTTTCATGGAAACATTTTTAAGTTGTAATCATAAACAATAAAATGAAAAATTTTGGATAGTATCATTATATCATATTCCTATTGAATATTAAGAAACATTAAAGTATTTTTTCATATATGATAAATACATGTATAATAACATTATATATTTTCTTTGAAAAAGAATAAATATACTTTTCTTTTGATAAAATTTATTTTAAATTGAAAAATCCATATGAAAATAGAAATATATATTACATTAAAAAACTCTAAAAACATTACAATGAATCTTTATTAAGACAAATAGTTAAAAAATTGATAAAATGGGTTCATGTGGATGAAATTTAAAAAGTTATTCATGTCACACTTTTGATAAGAAATCCAAAAATAACTTGTACATAAAAAATTTAAAATATTCTTTTTAAACATTTTTAAAAATTGTTAAGGGTAATAAAAACATAATTAATTATTGAGGTATAAATAATAATATCTATATAATAACATAATTAATATTTTCATGGAGGAGAAATATTCTTAACTGAATGAAGATATAAGTCCATCATCCACTTACATGGAATCATTTATTTTAATTGTGTATGAAAGTGTAAGTGGAATAATAAAATGACATGAAAATTCTATAATAAAATTAAGATAAAAAATATATCAGTTTTTATAGAGAAAAATCATTCAATTCCATAAAATTTGAATATATATATATATATATAATATTGATTTCAAAGTGAAATTGGAAAAGAAAACATTTCAATGGTCATAACATTTGAGGTAATAACAAATCATGAAAAATAATTTTTCAAATAAATATAATTACATATAAAATAAATGGAAGTAAAACCTAAAATAATAAGAGTTTCTGATTTAAATAATCTTATAATAACACAGTTAATGAAGAAAGGATATAACTCAATGAAAATATATTGAGTTAAGAATCCCCTAACAACATTGGTAAGGAATCAAAAGAATATGAAGGTGGGATCATGAAAATGACATGTAAATACCCTGAAATAAACTTGAATAATGATTCAATAATTCATTAGGGAATTAAATACATGTTATAAAAAATATTTATTCCTAATATGAAATATGTATCAATAAAGTTAAATTGAGATGAAAAAGCGTTACCTTGATCTTTAAGCCACCTTCATTCGATTGATCATAAGGATTTTAGAGGAGGGTATTTTGGAAAGGCCAAAGCCTTATAAACATAGGAAAGGATGTTTAAATATAAATTTATATAGAAGATAATGATAAAAATAATATTGTGATGTGTTTAGAAATGTTTTGAATGATTCCCCTTTTATATGGAAACATTTAATGGTGTTTTAAAAACATTAATTTTTTAATGGATGAGATTGTAATTTTGTAATGGAAAGTGACTCATAAATGAGAAATTAATGTTATTATTGAGCAATAACCATCCAAACTTGACCGAAGATAAGGTTTAATTATTTTATATTATTTTATAAATCATTTTTAAATTTAAAAACCTTTTAAATTCATTTTATATAAAATTATTGTAATTTCACTTTAAAAATATATTGTTATATTTTGAATTCATAATTAAATATTTAAATTAGTATATAAACATAAAATTTATCTTCCATAACTGTTAAAGACTACAATTCATCTAAATATTACCACTTTAAATATCTTTAAGAGACCTTTTTGACTTTTATCCTGCATACATAAGTGCAACATCAATGCTGCGTAAGAATTTTGAATAATAATATTATTATAAAATGTTAAAAATAATTTTATACCGTAAAAATAATTCAGTATTCATCATTATTATTATCTATTTATATTCATAATATAATTTATTCTTATTAATATCATTAAAACATATTTATGATAACATTTTGAATTTTATAACCATACACAAGAATTTGGGAAACATTTGGATAATTATCATATTATATAACTCTAAAATTTAGAAATATATGTCAATTTAATTAATTATTCATACTATAATGCTTTGAATGTTGAGAAAATACTTATCCTTATAAAATAGTATCAGTAATTTATCAATCATGAATTTTCTGATGTTGTTCCAGCATTGTGTTAACACAAATTTATGTTTTCATACTCATCTACATAGAGAACTAAATTTATATTAATGGTATGATACTTATATTATATTTAAAGTATGTTGTAATTTAGCAATGTTCCATAATTACAAAAAAAATTCATATTTATATCATGATGATGTTTTACATTCAATGGTATTCAAAAAATTTAATATTTATAACTATCCAACAAAAGATCACCTTGTACAAAAATGATACAAAATATTCACCCTAATATAATGTTTATATAATAATACCAAAATTAAATTCCATTTTTTCATATTAAAATTCCAAAATCATGAAATTTTTCTTTTAAATATAATTATATAATATAGGAAGACACAATTTTTTAGAACATAAACTCTTTATTTTTCAATAGAATGATAATATTATTTCTTCATACCTATGTGGAATAATTTATAATAATTTCAAAATTATAATTAACAATATTCATTTATAGAATTATCATGAATATCCATTTATAAAATATGTAATAAATTAATTAATCTTTAAAAGAGAAATGATTTTAGAGAAGTTTATTTCATTTTTTAAAAAATATCCATTATTACGTGAAATAAAAACAATATTTTTAAATTTATAATGAGTAAATAATTTATTTTATAATACCATTTGAGACATGACATAATCATGTATAAATGTTTAATTTAAAAATTAATATTAATAATGATGAAAACTAATACACCATAAAAGTGATATTTTATTAAAATACTTGGGGTGTCCCAATACTAGTAGAGTGAAATAACCTACCATGTATAATTATTTTTTTTGGTTATTGTAATCATATTATTATTCTTAAATATTATTATTAAAACAACCCCTTGGAGTAGGAATACGTCGGAATGATGTATAAGTTGTATTATTATTTTGTCTTTATTTCTTCTAATCATTTTATTTCTGATGTTATTATCTGAGTTGTTCATAGGATAAAGATTCAACACAGTGACTTAGGTGAAGTTTTATTCTCGGTTTTCATGAATTGAGTTTGTGTGTCACACCCATGGTGTCACATTTATGTATGAATTTTATCTATATATTTTTTAATTATACTAATTTTGTTTTTGGGTTTTCATCATTGAAATTTTGATGTTGTTAGAATATAGTGGGTGTTTTTTATATATTTCCATAGATAGGAAAATATGTCGAAAAAAATGAAACTTTAATGACAGTTTTGAATGAGAAGCTTTTCTTGGTTTCGACATGGTTACTAAAATCATGCAGGGTCTCCAAGAGGTTGTTTTACATGTTTTGGTGTGTAAGTTTATCTCAAATGATTGGAACATGGTCAGTAGAAACCATGAAGTAAAAAAATGAAAAAGATCATTTCAAATGGTATTTTCATCCAGTGGATCCCACATAGTTGGCACACAGTTTGGAAAACCAAGTGTTATTACCAGAAAATTAAAAATATTAAATGCCTAATTTACCCTATATTATTTTAACAACCCTAATCCCCATTTCTCACCTCACTCAACCCAGGATCCTTATCTTCTAACATGAATCCCCACTCCTTTCACTGTTGGTGGGGATTTTGAGTTCATTTCACCAAATATTTTAGGGTTTAATCACGTAAGTTTTTCCCCTTACATCATATTGACTTGCTCTTCCTTCTTTCTTGAATTTCACTATTCACTAAGGTCATTGTGACCTAGATTTGTGGCTATTCTACTTTTATGGGGTTGGTTTTTTTGTTTATAGTTTTTTTCAGGCATATTTAGGATCACCCTTTCCATTATAAGTGATTTTACATCATAAGAAAGAGGTTTCCACCTTTTTCTAAGGATCTTTCTTGGTTAAAGGGAAACAGTTTCATGCAGAACTCGAGTTTTATGAAATAATTATGATTTAATTGTTTTATAAAGAATGTTTCAAATTAGTATAATCTATTTATGGTGTTTTGATGGTTAATAATATATGATATGAATGTTTCAAATTTTTTCCCTTGATTGAGATGTAAATTTATTTTTAACAGAATTTTTTGAGAATGAAAAATGAAACCATATTATGGTGTATTGGTGGAAGATATTTTCAAAATATAATGTGGAATGTGTCAAATAAACGTAGAAAAAAGGAAAGTTGGATACTAATAGGGGAATACTTGTGTTATGTATCCCATTTTAATTAGGCCACACTAATGAAATATATTACAATTTTATGAAGGACATGGTGTTATAGAAAATCATCACCACCCTACTAGGATAAGGTATATAATCATTAGTTTTTGATTGGATTCAATGATGTGGGATGGGAGTCACTATATCTATTGGACATGGAATGAACTATTCAGTGGTTTATGTCCACAGTTGGACTATCCATTAGTTATAAAGTTGATTCAATGACCTAGGGTACTTGAAACCTTATATGGCCTAAGTCTCTCTAATGTTTCATGATTAGGGAATTCTTATTTTCATAATATTCACTATTATTTCAAGAATGTTAATGAAGGATAGTTTTTTTCAAATAATTAATGGTTAAAAATTAATTTCATGTGGTTTATTTGAAATTATCATTTTTGGGTTTATCTAATAAAGATAAATCATGAAACACTTGTTGGAATCTTACTTGATAGTGTTACTCAAACCAAATTTACACCTAATGAGTATATGTTGTCCTTATTTTTGTAGGTTCAATTAAATAAAAGGATTTTGTAAATTTAGTGGGAAATATTATTATTGGATCTTGGGTTGGTGGTGGTGGCATTGTGGGGACTTAACCCTCATGCCACACCAAGTTGGGTAGCCATTGTTCTCTTATTTTTGTCAGTATTATTAATGAAGAATGTATCACCAATATTGAATCGATCCCATCTATTTATTATTGGAAATATGTGACCCTAAATTTTTATTATTATTTTGGTTTGATGTAAATATATATACATTGTTTCCATATTGTTGGAATTTTATTTATGTTCCCACATTTGATTTATATTGTTCAAGGATATAAATATTTTGAAGTATGAATTTCTATGTTATGGAAAGGTCATTATATATTGGTGGATTGAATCCATTTAATGAGGATATTATATGAAACCGTGCCGAATTGAAATTATTTATACTCATGAAGTAGTTTCTAGAACATGGGGATCAAGAACAACCTTCAGGCCATTTCTCTAGCCAGATCAGGTTCCTGATTTATTGGTGGCTTGGGTTTCTTCATAGATAAAATGCAATAGAGATATGTTTTGATTTATATTATTTGGGAATTTATCTAGACATGATATAATATTGTGAGGGCCCAAGTGAGGGGTATGAAAAATTTTCTAGTGAATGCATATAGTACTCAACCTTGAGTTTCTCAATGACATTGGGAATGAAATTCTTGTTTCAAATATGCATTACCATTCCTTTTTGTAAAGGTAAATGAGCTGTATACCATGAACATGGGTAGAATTTCATTGAAGGGATATGAAAAACATAATTATATATTGATTATTATATTGTTTTTTCAATAATTTTTTTTGAATTTTATTTAATATTGATTAATCATTTTACAGTATCCCTTTGAATTTGACTTTATATAGTATAATTTCCCCTTGAAGACAACCTGTGAACCCTCTATAATGAGATATGAATAAATTTCCATAGTAGAATCCATTAGGAGGTCATACTTTTATTGAGTATGTAGTTTAAATTGTTTGGGATATATACCAAATAGGGAATTTGAGCCCCACTCAAACTAAAGATGTAGGTTCTTGTTCTAATAAGATCTGATCTCAAGAATTCCTCCATCAAAAATCACTATCATTCTAAGGAAAAAATATTCCTAGGAAGTTGAGGATTGGATGGAAAATACTGGGAGGATTTTAAAGTTTTCAAAGACCATGGATTCAATTAAGGTTATTATGTTATCTTTATTCTTAAAGTCACCAACCATAAATAGTGAGATTATGTCATTCAAAAACCGTATAAAAAAACATAGAATAAAAGGATTTTAAGGTGTCTTTCACCAAAAAGTTTTATAAATAAATGATAAAAATATCTATTATATATTTATTTTTTCTCTCAATTAACGTGTAAAAATACTTATGGAGTATGAAAAACGTTTTACTGAGATTTTCCATTGCATACTTTATCTACTATCAAATGAAAAACTAAAATCTTAAAGGTTTGAGATGGGTCTTCATCATGATGTAAGATCTCATTAAATTTTATTCAAGCTCAAAAAAATGCTGATGTTATGGATCAATAAATGATTTCATATATTGAAGAAAAAGGAATTACATGGATTACATGTGTTCCTACCATGTATGATGTGATATTTAATGGACATTCAGAGAAGAAGAAGAAGTGTGTTTAGTTGAGAAGGTTGGGTAGAATTAGTTCTAGTTTCCCATCTTAGTTTTTAGCTTGTGAGAACTTATGTGGCAGATCTCATGTCTGTTATAAGCATGGAATATTCTGGCATATGAGGTCCTTGTGTAAATATTATCCTAATACATTCTATTCTTATGGATGTTTAAGCCACTTTTATAATTTTTTTGATGATGGTCACTCTCCCTGAAGGGATGTGATCTATTCAGTATATATGGGAACTACTAGTTAGTCAGATGACTCTATGGTTTTAGGAACCTAATACTAGAGGAACATATAAAATGATAAATCATCTCATGTTATGTTCTAGTTAAAAGTAAAACCCTAATCTAGAAATGAACTTCAGACACAGACTGAGATAAGGTAATTTCATGTATTGGAGTTCGTTTCCATGGATTTGGAGGCTAGATTGATGATAGTGAGAGGTACCTTTCTTGTTCCATTATCTATAGTTAGTTAATTATTCGAAACTTATGATTCTCAAAAATTAATATCATCACTTGTTGATGAATTTTTGATACTTACATATTATCTTATTCCCCACATTGTATATATTTCAATATCATTAGTAATTAGTAGTGAGGCCTCTGATGGTAGTCCTAATTTTTTATTTGAAAAGTGGAGTTAGAATGGGACATCCTCACCATTGAGATTGATTGTATTAAACTTATTATTATGATATAATGGATTCTTACCTTTAAGGATCATGTGAATTACTATTAGGGAAAGGTGAAATTCACTACTCTTTATGGTAACTATTATGTGTTTTTCATGGAGATTAGGATCCGTGAACAAACCTGGAATGACCACTACTTCCAAAAGTGTGAAGTTTGGAATGTATGATAATATCTCTCATTGATGGGGTTGATGATGGGATTATACTAACTAAAATTCATCTAGATTTAATTATTTCCCAGAGGTGTTCTCATATTAATTTGAGTGTTTAACTATGGTGTGGGGTATTGATTTCTCTATTCACTTGGTTCCCGAATGATAACTAATTTAATTTACATATAATTTAGATGAAACCAACAGAGTTGAAATAGATATATATCAAGTTGGATGGTCAGTAAGATAAAATCTTTATCAGCAATCTAATTTCTTCATAGGCCACTCAGGTTATCTCTACAAGGAATTAATATGGGTCACTCTACATGTGCATTGAATACTAGAATTTGGAAGATGTCACATTTAAGAATAAGTACCATTTCCCTATATTTATGACATATAAGATTAGTTAAAAGGGGTTAGTTGGTTATCATAAATATATCTCTGATCAAGGTACCATAATCTCAAAGTGAATTAATTGGATGTTACATATTTGTTTTTTATGAGTAGGTATGGTCACTTTGAGTACTTAATGATTTTTTTGGGTTGAATAATTCCCTTGTGGTATTTATAAATCTAAAAATTAGATATCCCACAAATACATTGACTCCTAAATGATAGTATTTTTAGATAACACCCTAGTTTATTCTCATTATGATGAGGATCATGAGAATCATTTGAGTACTATATTGGGAACCTTATGTGACCATATCCACTTTTCCAACTTATCAAAAAGTAGCTCTCCAATCCAATATTTAAAATTCTCAGGAAATGTGTTGAAAAAGGAATATTGGTCAATAAATAAAAGGTAAAAGATATTATGTATTGGGATGAATTGAAAAATGTATTTTAGATTAGTACCTTCTTAGGTCAAGTAAGGTATTACATGTGTCTTGCTAGAGACTTCTCCAAATTGGCGTAACCCTTGACTGCTCTCAACCTAATAGGGAGAAAGTTTGTATGGATCTCTGAATGTAAGGAATCCTTTTCTGAGTTAAAGTGGTATTTTAAATCATCTCATATCCAAATTTTTCTATAAGATGGTAAGGTGTATATGGTGTATTTTTATGTATTTGGTGAAATCTTGGGCAATGTTCTTATGTAAGTGGGATATGTTGTGGCATATTGTTCAAGTTATCTTCCACCACATGGGAGGAACTGCCTAACCCGAGATCATTAGGTCACAACTATTATGTGTTATTTGATGTTTTGGAAACATTATGACTCTGGGTATAATGTTTTAGTCTATTCTAATCAAAATAGTTTAATTTATATTTTATCTCAGAAAGATCTTGTACATAAAATAGGTAGTGGGTTGAGTATTATCTTGAACATGACATTGAAATTTTAATAAATTTGGGATCCCTTAACATAACTTGAGAAATAATTTTCAAATACCATATCATATTTAAAGTGAGTCATGCATGATATATATTTACCATAATTGTGAAGATACTTCTATATCAATTATTTTTATAGTAATGTCCTTATTTTTTTCATATCAACATGTTACAAAAGTTCCCAACTATAATGTGAAACTAATGATTCTATGAAAATAACCACAAAGACATGTATTATGGTACAAATACATCTTTATAATGGGTCAAAAATGATGTTTGACTATCAAGTATTCAGAGGTCATTATCATTGAGACTTATTCTCATGAAGTTCTCACTTGGTGATCTCATGTAGAAGAGATTACGAGGACTGACCCACCAATATGAATTTCATATGTTTCATGTGTAACTGGGTTTTCTTATTAGTTAGAACATGTATTGTTCTAATAAATTTATATCATTATCAATTTAGATCATTTTATTACATACTTTAATGCATAATGAAAACTTTGAAATTTATATTATGTTGAGGTAACTTGTTTTAGAAGTGTTATAAATGATATGAAATTAGTTTAAAGATCAAGAATTATTTTTTTACTTCTAAAGGAAGAGATATCTTTTCCCTAGTTAACTAGGATGATAGTACCTTTATTAAATCCATGTCCACGGTAATCGAAAGAATGTCAATCAGGTAATTCCATGAATAAATTAATCAAGAAAGGACAATGTAAATAAGTTTCCATCTTACTTTATGATATATCATGTGATAAAGATATTATATTATATAGTGACTGTTTGTATGCAAGTTCATCATTTCTATGACTAAACCTTATCTCCTTAGAAGCCCTGATAGGTTGATTGAATCCTCTCCCAGCCTATGAGTAACACTTGTTTTTATCAAGATAAGGGCCTAGAGTGACATACACAACGAATATTCAGAAACATCACCAATTATAATGAATTGGTGTTTTAGGACATGCTGGGCCTCATGATGGGTCTGGGTAGTGTCCATGATTCGGTGATCTTAAGGGAATAAACAAATTCAACATTATCTTTGTTTAGAATAGTAATTTTTGAATTTATATATTATATTAGATAGTTATTTCATGAATTTAAAGAAAAATATTTTTCAAAAGAATATTTAATATTTAATATTCAAGATTCATTTAATATTTATGAGTGATACCTGTTGAGTTAATGAATCATATTTTTTCATGCAAAAAAATTGAGATTTTATAAGTGTGTGATAGAATATTTATGATGTTTACGATGTGCTCACAACATCATACATATCATTTTTTTAATTTAATAGGTTTTATTTTTTAAATGGTCAAGGTGAAATTTTAATATATAAAACCTAGATATATAATAATAATAATGTAAATTTTAGTAAACTATTCATACACAAGAAATATCTATCCTCCCATGTTCTCTCTCATGTTTATAAGAGATAAGAGAGAGATTATATTATCTCGATCCGTGGTCCCCCTTTTGTATCAAAGAAATTATGATCACATGATAATAGTGATGTAGAAGAGCTATATGTTTCTCAATGATAACACTATAAGAGAGGAGATAAAAATTGAAAATATTTTGGAATTCGTATGGATGATTTAGAGGGTCTTGCATTTATTTACCTGAAGCAAAGATTGTAAACGATGCGTGAAACATGTATCCAATAAAAACTGAATGAGGTAAGAATTAAATTTATTTTTAATGCTTATTATAATAACATGGGATCCCCTATTGGTTACTTAGTTATGGTTATACCAGTGATTACATCAAGACAACAATCATAACATAAAATTTTAAAATTCTCATTCTTTTACGCTTCTATTACATGCTCAGTACCAACATACAATATCATAGTAACTATGTATAAAAATGATTTAAATTACTGGTTGTGGGTCAAATATGGGTTGATATAGAATTCACATCAACAGACACAAATGGAGTAATAAAAATCTTCCAAACCTTATAATTATATACTACAGAATATTTCAAGAAAATTAAAATAATATAAAATAAAGGTGGCATGATGATTCCTGTGTTTAAATAGTTCCCCCTAGTAGGGAAAATAGTAGAATAAACTACACCCATTGGAATATATATTGTTTTTTTATAAATCACATTGTATATAATGCCACATTTTTATAACCTTGTGTGTCGGGGTAACTACCAGCTGCTAACTAGGTGTTCTTGATGTGTTGACCCAACCTAACCTCAGATGGGACGAGTCATGTTTCGTTTGATCCACCATACCATCCCGAGATTCCCCATGACCTATAACCACTATAGGCGTGTTTTCGAATCCCTATGAGGCCTGAAAAATAATAAAAAATTCTAATTTTTTGAAAAAAATTTATATTTTAATAAAATTAATTTTAGTTACATGTGATATGTTTATTGTGAATTAAATTAAATTTTATTTTTTAATTCATTAAAAATACTATCGTGTATAATTCTTTGTAAATTTAATTTCTTATGAAAGTTTAATATGTACCGAGTAATCATGATCATTGACCGTACAACACATTTATTATTTTTCAATCAATATTTTATTTAATTATTGTAATTTGTTTAGATGTAATAATTATTTAACAAATTATGACAAGTGAATCATAATTATTTTAATTATATATAAAATTTTCTACAGTTCTATATAAACATTATTTATTTTTATTTTTATTTCCCATGATCCACTTGCCTGTGTACAAGTAATATTGTATAATAACGAGGACACAATCTGATGCAGTTCATGTCAAGACTTGGCGATGCACTATACATGACTTTGACACATTAGATGAGGTGAAGTTAATTTAGAAACGACGTGACTCAAGGAGTTACCCTTGGAGTCAAGTTTGATATTTTATTCTCTTTTTAGATCAAACCTTATAATTGGCTAATGATCATGTAATTATTTTTTATTTATGGATGTTTAATTATTCTTTATGTGTAATATTTATGTTTGGTAACATAAAATATTAAACAAACATGCATAAATAAAAATTAACATACACATTTAATATTTTATATCTCATGAAAGGTTCATTTATGAGTGTGTTTAAAAATAAAAAATATCTATAAATAGTAAAATATTTCATCCACAAATATTAAATAAAATCTATTAAAGAAATATTATGTCAAAGTCCTTATATATCTTTCTCCAATGGCCAAAAGGACTTCATTATTTATTTATTTTGATAATCCACCTTTCAAGGTGTGAGGTGAAACCCTCAGAAGGCCAGTAGGAGTAAGTATAACATGGCCCATAGACATTAGAGGAATTCATTGCTCGTAGGCTTTAAACATTGCATACAACATAGAATAATTACTTGGAACTGCTCTTCCCCAGCATCTTCATCATGAAATCAGCTCTCCAGCATCACATGGCTATTTGGCTAGGCTTTACCGTGCATACACAAGCTTGTCCTGATGGCAGGTTCCATACCCTCTCATTCTGGCAATCTGTTTAGCTTCTAATATGGTGAAAGCTCCTTGCTCCTCCATCATGTGATGTTTTTTACTTTGTAGGTTGTCTGGTTTGAATCTACACTTATGGTGGCCCTAAGGCCATGAGGTGGCCCAAAGGCCTTACTAAGCTAAAGGCTTGGGTGGCCTGAAGGCCTTAAAGGACTCTGGGATCAAATCAGTGGCATGAAGGCCCAAACGAGGGAATATTCCTAGCTTCTATAGTGGAAAACAATTCCTGATACAGTACCACTATAGTACCTGCAATAGTTTTGCACAATACCTCTTACAGTACTTCTATAGTACCCATAAATTATCCTCTGGATGGATTTGATCTCGGGTCTCCTGGATGCACTTAAAGAGTCCTCACCATATATTTGAGGTGCTCTTCAATCATAGTTGAGGGTTCCTCTTACTACTGTGGAGTTTTAATAATGTTTGGTATTGGCTTAAATAAAATTGATAACAAATATATAACTATCACTATAGTAATGCAGCTTTATAGGAAAAGTGTTGAGTAGTAACAGGTTATACATTTTATGAGATATGAATCCACTCAAATGATCAAGGAGAAAAGAGTTTATCTGATTTGCCAACCAAAATAATTCCATGAAACTCAATGATTTTTGGTGTGACCATATCTTTGACTATGAGGAGTGGTCATAAGGATCCTTGTGACTAGAAAACTCAAGATACCCCATCTTCCAAATCTAGTTGTTTAGGGCTAATAGTTTTTGACTAAATAGTGGGATACAATTATGATTAATAAATCTATATTTTTTATGAACTGGTAATGAAGATGAAATGACCAATCTATTAATGTTTTATTTTATATAAAAATTGAAATCAATAACAATATAACACTAAGATCAATGTTGGATGATGCAGACGTAAATCGATGAGTTTTTTAACATCCTTTTTAGGGGATTTAGTATATATTTTATGCTGAAAATGAAAATAATTAAGTTAATAATTGTGTTATGATTAAATTATGGTTGTTTTAGTAAATTAATAAATTTCATAATAAAAAATTATATTTTTCTGCTAGTTATTAGAAAATTTTAAGTTATATTTTATTTTTATTTTGATTACTAATTTTTAGGTCCTTTTATTATTAATTTATGTTATCCGTGTATTCATAATTTATCATGTTTACGTTTTTAATAATAATTTACTAATTAGTTAATTCAAATTTAACTTTTAAATTATTTTATTTAAATAATTTAATATTTAGTACCAATAAAATAGAATTATTTTATAATTTTTATCATTTGTTAATCCTTTAAAGTATTTAATTAGTTAATTAATTTATGAAAGTTAATTTATAATCATTTATTGTCTAAAAACATTAATATTTATATTAAATTAATTATATTTAAATTATTAGTTATCCATTTTACCTTATTTAAAAATGAATATTTATTTTATTATTCAATGTATTTTTAATCCATTAATTATATATTTTTTTGGGTTGCAACACGTATAAAATTCAATGTTCCAATCACAAATCCATTTTCTATTATATCAACTTTTCAGGAACCCATTTTAAAAATGGTTCAAGTATCTAGATTAAATGAATCTTCATGCGTATTTGGTTTGAAGAGGTGGAAATACATCCCAATTTTACAAGATGAATTCACCAATCTAATTTTATGTGGAAACCACATATCCAAATCCTGACCAGTTCCATGTAACCAAATACCATCCAGTTTCACAGAGGAAAATTCTCAAATTCTAATACGTAGCCTTTCTTTCATTAAACCACATATCCATTGAAAGGAAAATCACTTTAGAAGACAAAGACTACGATTATATTTGAGCCAAAGGTTTTAAGCTTGGTTTATGAAATATCCAATCAAACCAAGACTAATCCCATCATGATGGAGTCCACCAGATGTGCATTAAAACAATTATAAAAATATATGTTTCTATACACACAATAAGAACAAAAAAAATTATTTCCATATCCAATGATAGGAATACTGACTAAACTCAATGAAGATATTGAAGATGTAAAAAAGGTCCACTGTGTGGGGGTAGAATCTAAACTAAAATCCAAAATATTCTAACAAAGATGATAATAAAAACCCATAATTTGGTCACAGTGAAGTCTAGAGTAGGATTTCCAATTTTTGATGTCCATGACAGGGTTAAAATGATTTTTAGGTGAATGATGAATTATATCCATGATTAATACTTTTTCACTGAATGATTTGCTCATGTTTTCAGGCTTGATGCACACTAATTGGGTACTCAAGGTGCTGCAATGTATTTCATGAAAATATTTGTAGTTGTTGCTCTGATCATGAGTGATTAATTCTTTATGAAAATCATATATTAAGGAATTTAATTTATTATTTTTTATGATCTTATCGTCACTTTTATTTCGTAACATTTTCTTATTCAGTGATCCCATTTTAATTATTCTTTAGTATCATTTCTACAGTACTTTAGGAACTAATAGGTGGAAGTACTGGATACATTTCCCTTCTTTGTCACCCAAAGAACCTAAAATTAGAAAATGTTGATGAAAATATTCTCTATTAAAGAAATAATAATATCCTTAACTTTTATAAAAAAAATATTTACTAAGGGGATTTTTCTAGACTTTTTAAAATATTTAAATATAGTTGGGATCTCCACACACATTCCCTAAAATATTTTTAAATAAATGATACCTTGTAGTTTGATAATAAAATTACTTTTATCAATACAATGTTCTATGAATCCATAACTCTTCTTTTGCTCGACGCTCTTCATACTATTTTTAAATTCTCCTTCATTTTCAGAGCATCCATTATTTCAATTTTTATCTTTTTTGTTTGGTATGTTTGTTATGTTCATACACGTATATCCTTCCTTGGGGTTCGATACATCTATTCACCACTTAACTAGTAATTAGTAGATTTTAAAATAGTTAAAATTTTCACATTATAAGTGAATAAGTGGTCAATATTTGGCAATTTTTTCAGGGAGAGTACTTGTGAAAAATATTATAAAAATAAAAAACTAAAAAAAATTAAGTTGTAAAAAAACGTTAAAAAATTCAACTGAATAAAATATTCTCATTTATTTCCCATCTTTGAGCTGTTTATAAACTATTGAACCTAAAATCATATGAACACAATAGAAAATACTAAATTTAAAATTATACCTTTAATATCTAAAATTTATATACATTTTAAATCCCTTAATAAGAATAACATATCAAAAATGAAAAATCAAAATCAAAATCAAAATTTGGATGTTTAGAGATATGTTTGGGAAAATAAATAATATTTACAGTAGTTATCCTAGGAATCCATTTTGTCAGAGACCAAGACTTAGGGATTTTTAACTCTCTATAATTTCAAGTAATCCTTTATCTATATGGTAATCCTTGAGTTCTATGAATTATAAAATTAATCAATCATACCTATTAATGTTAATCTCATTTAATGTACTTCTTAGTGAGGATTTGTCAGGGTTTGTTAGGGAATTTTATGGAATAATTTAGCAACGACATTTTCATGGACCTTGTGAAGAGGATATTAGGTTGGAAGTATTTCCAATTTGTTTCTAAAGGGTAAGGCTAAAAGTTATTTCTAAAACATATAAGAAGAAATATTTTATACTTTGGACCGACTATTCAACTCATTTTGGGAACATATTATTCTTGGAATATGGCCACTGAGGTGAGGTATAAAATCATAAGATTCATCTATGTTGAGGGAGATCACTTTCATGAAACATGGGATAGGTTTATTGATATTGTTAGGTGATTTAATAAACATAATCTTTCTTATAATATCTTAATGGAAATTTTTTATAATGATATCACTCTGTACCAGTAGAGTGTGGTTGAATAATTTTTCTGTGGTGATTTTTCAGATCAAACACATCAAGAGTTAAAATAAAATATTTAATAGAATGGATAACAACTAACATCATAAGTGAACTAACAAAAATAACTATCCATTATATTGTGAACCTATCTTAAGATGCTACAATTATTGACAATAACCTTTGAGAGAAAATCCTACAGTATCGTATATTTGAGCACAGTAGGATTTGTTGCCCAAAAGTTTATATACCCATTAAGTAAGATGAGAGTGGTCATTTTTTTGACTATAGCGATAGGAATAAATAAATAATGATTTTTTGAACTAATACTTTGTTGGATATAAAAATCCCCCCAACAGTTTGTGGAGAGAGGAAGGAGTGATCAAACAACCAGCTACCCTTACTTATCCCCAATATCCTAAAAAATATTTCCTAAATTAGTATGGGGTGGAATCCTCTAATTCAAAAGTTGAGTAAAAGGGGAAATTTTATTTGGTTTTTGGAAAAATTACATCATTAAATAAAGACAGATATTGATGAATTAATATACTGTATGTTATATTGAATCAAATGGATAGGGATCTAGGTGGAAGAGAAAAGTGAAAATTTCCCAGCACAAATGAGAAAAATTATAGAGAAAATTTTATGGTTTTCATTACCACATTTGGTTAAAAAACTCAACAACACGTTAGTGAACAACCTATTAATGTTATACCTAAAATTGATGATAAATATGAAAATGAAAATCTGGGAAACTCTAAATATAAATATCTAGACTGAAATGTCTAGCATGACAAAATGTTGAACCATCAACTAAAAAATCAAAAAAAAAAATGAATAAAGAAGAGGGGACAAAAAAATAATGTATTAAGAAAGATAGGATGGAGTATGTGGAGATTAATCAACCCTTCTTGAAGAAATTTTCTCTTCCCATTGCTTCTCCTCAAATACTAAATAATGAATGTGATTATGTCAATTTTTTCAGATATTTAGGGGATTTAATGTTAATATTCAGTTTTTGAAGCCTTGGACAATATCCCATACTATTTTTAATTCCTAAAACTATATTTGGAAAATAAGAGGGATTGTGGTACGACTTTAAGAATAAATCTCAATTAAGAGTGTAGTGACATAGTCCAAATGAATATTTCTCTTAAACTGAAAGAAATTATATCCTTTTTCATAACTTGTATAAGTGAAGAGATTAGATGAATTTTTCAATTAGGTTAAAAAATTAACATTATTAACCACTATTTAATTAAAAAATTTGGTCCTATGGAAGTGAAATAATGATATTTTTCATTGGAACGTGATGATATGTCACTTTTTGTCCTTATGTGAGGGTATATGGACTATTAGTTGATGAAGGGAAACATTATTTTCACAAATAATTCCATATTATTGAAATTAATTATGATAAAACAAAGTTTCAAACATATTATATTGATCATTCTTAGTCACTTATGTGGATAATATTGATGTTTAAGTAGGAAAATTGGCTATTTAAGATTGTAAGGATCAAGAAAATGGTTATAAGAGTCTTCACTTATAGTAAGCTGAAAACAGATTGATGTGGTTGAATATGTTTTTAGATCATAGATTATGATATATATTCATCACCCTTATGAGGATTTAATTCAAGATCCTATAAATGAACAATTTAAAGAAAATTTTCTAGAAACTGAGTACATAATATAGTTAAAAAGGTTGGGTGGTATTAAGAACCAAATTAGTTTATACATTACACAGGTCCATGAAGTGTTCCATCAACTCCAAATCATTCATGTTGAAAGGGTTTCTAATTATGATGATCAAAGTTCACAACCATTATTCCCAGCCTTTTTTCTACTTCTTATAATTTGTAACCTAATATGTGTGAGTTTATTAATGTTGTTTCCTCTACTAAAAAATAGTGTTCTAATGCTGAGGTTGAGTATATATTAAATTTTTTTCATATTAGCATTTATGGTGAGATTTTCCAAACCATTGATAGTGAGTTAGAGGTGTTTTTTGGATGTTTTATCAGATGTGGAATGATAATATTTCCATACTTTTTTGTATTATTTGAATGATAAATTTTTTACAATAAATTTTAGAAATTATTAGATGAATTTGGGGACAATAACCATAATGAATCCATGGATTTTCTGTATGTCAATTGTGATTCATATTAATCAGGTCGTAGAAAATACCGTATCAAATTAGGAGTTGATGAATGACTCATTTGTGGGAGGGGAGTTCCAGTAAAAAATTAGTAGTGAGGTTAGTTATCATGGTCATACCCATGAGTTGTCTTATACTTTTATAAGATATGTGAATGAAAACATCATTCTTAAAGCTACTGGTGAAAGGTTGATTAGTCCAAGAATTGTGGAGTTTTTCAGAGAGTTTTTCAAAATTCTAAATTACATGAAGTCTTGAGTGAAATTTCTAAAATTTCAAAATATAATTCCAGGGAATTGATTAATAATAATTCATACCAATTGAATTATAATGGATAAAACACATTATGGGATAAAGCCTAGATGAATATTTAAAATTTTTTGCTTTATGGGAGGGAACCCATGATTTTATTTTCCATTTCATTTCTTGTTGATTTTGAATAAATTTCTCAGGCCTAATGGTTTTCCACTCTATATTTTCATATCGAACTCTTAGTTTTTTCATGGCCAAATTTTTATGAATTTTCAAGAATGGAATTAAGGATCCTTATTTCTTTTATTTTGGTACTTCACTATAAGAGTCCAAGTGTGTATCAATGATGAGGAGTTGATTTTTGGAAGAAAATATGATATAACTTCCCTAACTCTTCTCTCTGGTTTTTTTGTTTTGAAATTTAAATTCTAAAAATTAATGATTCTCTTATTCATTACGTGGGAGTTGATTTTGAGCTACCAGAGAACTTATTCAATTTTGTGGGGGCCTGTGATTTTGAACTTCAATTATAAAATATTAGTAATATGGGAGTATTTTTTTGAATTCTGTGACTTTTAGTTCTCATTTTTATCAAATATTGGATTCTTTCTACATGGGGTGTTTTAATTAATTTTAGAGTTCATATTTAAGTGTTATTAAAAGATGAATTTATTTTGTAAAACCTGATGGTCATTACTACTATTACTAAATCCTTTAATGTTGAATATCTACCTTTTATGCTCATCTTGATTCCTTAATGATTACCTTTTTAAACTCAATGTGTAGCTTCCATCCTCTAATAGTTTTTTGTTAATGTTCTTGATTTTTTATTTAGAAACCAGTTCGTGTCCTTTTTCATGTTGTGATAGATTAATTTGTTGTGGAAAAATAATTTTTGAACATTATTATAACCCCTAAGACATGAAACATTCACTTATGAACAAGAAAGCATTGTAGAATTTAATTCCATTCAATGTTATTCCCTATTATGTTCAAAAATATAGAAATTTTTGTGATTAAAGCGAGGTGAGGGTAATTTTAATGTGATAAATTTTAATTCATTAAGATCTCATCAAAATCCTCTAATGTTTTTCAAAATTTTGAGTTTTTAGAAATCACATGGAAATTTTCACTGGATGACAATTTTTCTCAAATTTGATAGTTGTGAATTCACTCTGAGGAGGTTAATATTTAATACATCTTAGATTTAATTTTTTTTCTTTTCTCTTATCGCCTTGGAAAATGTGTCCCTTTTTAAATTATTGGGGCAATGTTATACAATTATTATTTTCTTGAACATTTAAATTTGAATTTTACTCATAAGATAAGAATCCCAATGGATTATGAAAGGAAAAGTCAAGTTCAACTTGAACTCATTATTTCAAACACTTTCACTCTTCAATCTTTAAGTTATTGGATGAGTTATTTATTCTACCAAAAAAATTTCTCTCCACCTCAACTAATGGTGTGTTTATTTATTATGAAATTTTAAATCTTGTCAATTTTTCCACCTCTAGGTAAGGAGAAGGTTGGAATTTTAGTTGGATACAAATTTATGTTTGTTAAATTATCTTTAAAATTTTCAATTTAAATCAGTTTTTTTAAAACACTAAAATAATTTTCACTGAAGAAATTTCATTTGAGAGGGAATTCATTATTCTGAATATTAAAGAACCAATGACGTAAAATGAACATGAAAATCTATTCTTAGTGGCATTGTAGATTTTCCATTTTGTGATTCATTTCCTACCATTGAATATGACTAAAGTTTGATTCAGGAAAATAAATGACTTATGTGTGAGGGGATTTCATGTGACATTAAATTTATTCAATTTTTCACATCATTTTGGTGTATTTATTTTTCACTTTATTCTTAAAATGACAATAATTAAGTTAATAATTATATTTTGATTAATTTACTGTAGATTTATAAAATTAACGAAATTATTAATGATAATTTTTTTATTGTTCATTATTTGAAATTAATAAATTCATTTTTAGTTTTATTTTTAGTACTAAATTTCAGGTTATTATTATTTATTTATATATTCTATGTCTTTATTATTTACCACCTTTTTGTTCTTATTAATACTTTAATAATTAAATAATTTTATTTTATCTGGTAAATTACTTTCCATAAATAATTTAATATTTACCAAAAATATTTACAAATATTTAATATTTTTTATCATCTTAGAAATATTTTATTTAATTAATTTATGCATGTAAATTTTTAATAATTTATTGATTTAACAAATTAATGTTAAGTTTAATTAATTTAAATTTAATGTTTATTTGTTTTCTAATTAATTAACAAATGAATTCTCAAATACTAATATATAGGATTTTCTTCTTGAAACCACAAACTGAGACTAAGCTCACTAGATAGAGTCCACAAGATTTAGACAGAACCAATTCTGAAAATCCATACCACCACACCAAGAAGAAGGAAAACTGAATCAATTGATGAAGCTGATGATTGGAATAGTGAATGAACTAGAGGATGATCCCAAAGCTACCACTAAGTTCTACTGTGTACATATTGAATCCAAACCAAGATCCTATCAAGCCACAATTGTGTAACTATATAATTCCGACATAGTGAACTTTGGATCAAGATTTCAATAAGTAGGAGTCTAGAAGAGGGGTCAAATGATTGGTGGGTCAATGATGAAGCTAATATAAGATAAAGGCTTGTTCTCTAGATTAAATTCTTGAATGGATTATTAAAATTACCCTTGTTGAACTCGATTTTTGTTTTTATTTTTTTACACATAATTTCACTACCCAAATCATTGAAGATGATTGATATAAAGGAGAAATCAACTTACAAGAGAATATGTATTCATCTATTTTTTTCTTCATTGGTTCTAATTTTTTGTAATGTATTTTATGAAAATATTTAAATTTATTGATCTGATGATGAGTGGATAAATATTTTTTGGGAAATCATATCATAATGCATTGAATTTACCCTTATGTGCCGATATTTTATCCAATTTTATGTCAGTTCATTTTTCAATTCAGTGATCCCATTTTCATTAATTTTTATTATATTGTTTACAATAATTTATGTATTGATGGGTGACAGTAGTGTATTCTTTTTCTCTATTCATAAACTGATGTGAAAAAATTAGAAAAGTTTGACGATACCTTTCTTTATTAAAGAACCAACAATATCCTCTCCTTTGATTGAAAAATATTTACTACGGAGAGTTCACTGGACTGTGCTAAATAATTTATAATAGTTTGGTGCTTAGCAAACATTATCTACAAAACTGATATAAAAAATATGGCTTGTAGTTAGAGTAAACAATTTCTTTTATCAGTGTGGCGATGTATCATTCCCCAATTCTTCTTTTTATTGCCTATTTTTTTAATGTTTTCTAATTCTACATAAATTTCAAATCATCTATTTTTTCACTTTTATTTCTATTTTGTTTTTTTTGTTTTTTTAGTTGTACAGATCAATCCTTTCTTCTATTTTGATATTCTTACTCACCAAAAAACTAGTAGTTCATATGTTTTAATATAACTATATTTGTCACATTCTGAACGATGACACGGTCATTATAAAAAAAACATGTCTTAACTGAAATATATCTTCAAGAATAGTACATGGTCTTACATATAGTACTATGAGATAATAGAGGAGTGTGTGTTCTAAAGTACCCATGAACTATTAACTCACCTCGAGAAGCATGTAAGGGTGAAAATGAATCTTAAAAGAGATTCATGTGTGACACATAATATATTAATATAGTATTACTATCATCAATTTCCTAGAAATTTCATAATCAATCTATGGTCTTGGATGTTATACCATGTTGTCTCATATTCAAAAAGATTGTAAGGAGAAAGTGAAGCGAGATGAAAAATAGATTATAATTTTACTAAACTAGTGTAAATTGACAGATGGATTCATATTGAGTCATTATCATTAAATAAATCTCATTCCTACATTATTTTCAACCAATTAAAAAAAATTAATTGAGTGTTTTAAAATGAAAAAAATAATGAAACCACTTTAAAGTTTGTTGGGTAAGGGTCACCAGGAATGTGGTATCTTAAATAAAGATAAATATCTAGATTTTATAGTGGAAAATAATAAAAAGAAATTCAAAATGAGGACAAAATATTCAATGCTAAGGGATCCCTATAAAATCCTTATATAAAACAGAAGATATTAAAGTCGAGCATCACACATGAAACTACCTTCTTTTAATGTCACCTCAATGGTCCTCAGAAGGGAAATTTCATCGAATTAAAGAAGAACCAAAAATTTACTTTTACTTCAGAAACATTCATAATTGAATGAAATATTATATTTTATTTCATGGGTATTAGATACTAGTTCTTTGTCACACATTTAATCTGAAATAAAATAACCAATAATTTTCCAGAATATTTAATGAATTCAAGGTGAATTCTCTAAGTAGTTGAGAAAGGGTGATTCCTACATTAATGGTGAGAAGCATGTGATTTATTTTCCCATTGGATCGATTCTTATGAAACTACAATTGCATGTGGAAATTTACTAAAAAATATCTCAATATTCTTTAAGACACAATGATATCTTATTTCTTCTAGAATGAATATTTTTTATGGCATTTCATGTTCTTATAATACTTTGGTAATAAATGAATCATAAAAAATTAACGATGAATATAAAAACATAAGACTCAATAATACCTACCTGTGGAAAGTTGATTATTGGTAAATTAAATCATGAAGCATATCTCAAGTTAACACCATGAAATAAGTTTAGAATATTTATGATCTAAAACTATTAGCTATTCGACATTATTTCTTATTAGGTTAAAAATGTTCCTTTTAACATTAGGTGTTAAATCCCAAAAACATCTAGAAGTAGTTCAATAATATATTTATGGATTTTTTAATTAGAGGTTATAGGAAAATTCATGTTCATTATAAGATTACATTAATAAATTTTAGGAATATAAAAAATAATTACGGAATAATCTTGGTAAAATATATTAGATCCTACTGATGTACTTATTGGAGTATACATTAACAAAGTATTCATTGATAATTAAAATGTATAGTGGATTTATTCTTCAATATACATTTCATTATACACATCAATGGAATTACTTTAGTAAAATGAGGATTGATGATGAGTATTACAAGTATTTATTGATCTTTAAAATGTAGAGTGGAGTAATTTCTATACTAACATTTATATATACACATAATAGGAATTATTGTAGTAAAAAGAGGTAAATGAAATTTTTATATATCTTGAAATGTTTTCCACAATATTTTTTTAAAACATGCTTCACAAATAACAAAGTTAACCCTTAAATAAATGACAACTATAATGAAAAATGGACATAGATTAGGTAATGTATGCTAGAAATCCATTATGTTAATAAATATGTGTTAATACAGAAAAATTATGTTATGTATAAGTCAATAAACAAATAAACATCAAGAAAACACTAGGATAACCTCAGTTACTGATCCTGTAGACAGTGAGCATATTAACATCCAAAATTTATAAATACTAGTCAGAACTGACTACATTTATGAGGGAGCACATATATTTTGAGATATTGGGTTATGGTTAGACTAAATTGATGTCTAGAAATTAAATACAAGGTATTCAGTATAGGAACAATAAACTCCACAAGTCATGGGGAGAATATTTTTCCTAGAGAAACATTCTACCTAGGAAAGTTAAAACCATAGTGATGGTTTTATATTCACCATTACGCGTGATATATTATTATTTATGAAAACTGGTTTGTACTTTAATGAAATAATGGTAAAATGTTATTATTGGAAATATTATAGAAGAAAATAGATCACATATAGGAAAATCATGTCTCTGTTATGGTAGTTTATCATGTTTATATAAATCCACTAATGGGTATTAAAGGGAATATATACATGGGTATTTAAATTGTTCTAATGATACAGATCAATTATCTGTATAAAATCATCAAATTTAAATACATTAAAATTATATGTGTCATAGAAATATTAAATTAATTTCATATTTATGATTAGTTTTCAAGAAAACCTTCATTAATTTCCACCTTGTGGAGTATAACAATAAGACACAATCAAAATATTTGGTGACACCATAGAATGACAACATGGAAAAAAAGTCATATACAACCGGTTTTAGATTAAGAAAAGATAATTCATCATAAAATATTCATTTGGAATGGAAAATTTCCATGTTCATACCAGAGGTTAGTAGAACCACCATAGTATTCCATTTAAAATTTATTGATAATATATAAAAAATAGTTTGACTAGTCTTTTTGTATGTTAAGACTATGTTTGAAAGAAACCCTGCATAGGTTGAATTAAAGTAGAATCCATTTTTATAGACACTATTTTCTTCAAAGCTATATCTAAGGGTTTTATAGACCAAGTAAAAGTACATAACATAACAATGTATTGAAAAATACAACATAGAAAAAATCAAGAGAGAACTATTTACAATGTCACATGAAAAAATCTCTCCATGAAGACATGTATATGATATAAAAGGATATTAGAATTGTGAGTATAACACAATACACTTCAGCAATGGTTCTATCACATTCTCGGTTCTATCTACTTGGTTTGATTATTCCAACACATTCATTATAGTAGGGAAACATCAAATAATTCATAGAGAACTTCATGGGAAGTAGACATAAATATCCCATCGTACTTGAGAAATTAAAAAGGATATGTACCTAGTACTTATAGAGGAAGGAACACTAATTTAAAATGGGGATATAGTCTTCATATAGATCATTTGACCCAATATAATATTTACGCTATGGAAATGAGAAAGGGTAACTCATTAATTATAGTGGTAGACATAACTATAAATACCAAGTATGATTCTTTTCATATTTTAGTTAATGAATTAGTATTTCAAATTCAATGATTGTTTCCTCTTCTTGGAATCATACCTATAAATTAAATTATTTTCATAATATAAATTATGATAAAATTATGATAGAGTTTCTAGATAAGATGTCAAGTTTCTGATAGAATTAAAAATTGGCAAACATGGGGATATAAACTCTTGAGGAGTTTTACTCTAGAAGGTGAAGTCATAGATAACATAGTTACCATGTAGAAAAATGTGGAAGGCCCAATGAATAAGTTAATTAATCAACATAAGCATGATATTATCATGTGATAGTTAACAAGTATATCATTTGTATGTTGGATATTATGAATGTGGGGGTGTTCTGAAGTTAGGTGACCTAGAACCAAATTGGTAATTACAATTTGAATTCCATGTCATGTATATAGAGATTTATGCATGATGTATGCTTAATGTAATTGTGTTGAAACTTTTGTTTCCACTATTTACATGGTAATACCCTTAGATTATCTTTATTATCAATAGGTTATATTACTTCCCAACTAAAATGTGAACATTAAGATATCATGAAAATAATCTTAAGGATATATCTAATGGTGTAGATACATCATACTTATAGGACAAAAATGCTGTGAGGGCATCAGGTCTTGGTGGATGATAAGTATTGAGACTTATTCTCATGATGTTTTCACATAGTGATCTCAAGTAGAGGAGTTTATAAGGATTGTACCATAAATAATAAGGAAACATGGTTCGTGTGTCATGGTGCGTTCATATATGTGAGCATGTGTATTATTCTATTTATTTGAGATCATGTATATATTTTTTTATACTTTTATGTAAGATGAGATCCATGAAGTTTACGATGTGGCAAGGTAACTTGAATTTGGTGCATCATATATGGTATGAAATTGGTTAAATGGTACTGAAAATATTTTCTACATTCAAAAGGAAGAGGTATATTTAACCTAATTGACATGGATGGGATTACCTTTGTTAAATCCATAATCTTAGTGATTGGAGGTAAGTCCATTCTGAAAGGTCATTAATAAATAAATATGGAAAGGATGATGAAACAATGTGTACATCCAAGTTTATGTGGTTTCTTAAGAAAAATATATTAAATCAAATAACATTTTCATGGAGGGGTTATTATTACTATGACTAAATAATTTCTCCTTAGGGGCCCTTATGGGTTTTGAGATGTTGCTTCTAGTTTGGGAGTAGCTGTCACTACTATTGAGATAAGGGTGTAGAGGGTCACAAAAAAACATTTTCAGAAGCCAGAAAATTTTTAGTGAATTGATGTTTTATGGAATAGAGGGCCCCATGATTGGGCCCGATTAATATTAGAGTTTAAAAAATCATAAGGAAAATAATAATTCTTATATTATTTTATTTTATAATAATAATCATTGAATTTATTGATTATATTCATCTATTATTCATTAAATATAAAGTAAAATACTTTTTGAATGAATATTGAATGTCAAATATTCAAGTTTAACATAATATAAATGAGAAATATGACTCATTATAATAACTAATAGTTTATAAAATAACATAGTTTATATGTTACAACTATGTGATTTAATATTTAAAGTGTTTTCAATGTGTTTTCTATTTCTTATATAGAAAATTTGGTTTAATTTCAGAGGTTTCTTTAAATGGTAAATGTGAAATTTTAATAAATAAAACATTCCCATATATATAATATTAAGACAAATTCTAGTGTACTATTCATACAGTTGGATTATCTCCCATATTATGCTTTATTTCATGTTTTATAGATAAAGAGAGATATGCAACTACCTCAATCGAATTTCACCCTTCAGATCAAAGAAATGGTGATCATGTGAATATGGGGATATTAAAGAGCTCTTCATTTATCTATTATAGAACCCCGAATATAGTTATTGATGATCAAAAATATTTTGGAATGAATTTTGATGATCTAGAAGGTTTTATATTAGCCTTCATTGAGACACGATCACTAAATATGAGAAAAAAACTTTTCCAATTGAAAATTAATGAGTTACAATTTTGATTTAATTTTTCTTCTTATTCTAATCACTTGGGGTCCTGAGTTGGTCACTAGGTTGTGGTTACACTGTATAAAAATCATGACATTAATCGCATCATAAATTTTTTAATTGTCATGGTATCATGATTTCCTTCTGTTTTTGATACCATCATATATAACCTATATTCCTGTAAATAGGAACATTGTCCATGATGTTATTAGTGAAAAAGTTCCTTCTCAGGTACTGAACGATTATAGTAATGCATGGACGTCGATGGTTGCTTTATCCAGATGCACTTAAAGGTGAACTAAGAGAAGGAGGATGTGTTTTTTCCAATACTTACCAGATACCACCCATGTTGGGAATCATTTATCAAGAGTATCTAGGTGATGTATAATGTTAATGTGTCAGGAGTTATTTATAAAGTGGGGTGACCACCAATGACTATTCCCTCTCCTTTGAGGCTATTTCCTATCATAAAATCAATAAAGAAGTTTGTTATGAAATATTATTATCGATCTTTATGGGCTATCTAACAAATTTCCACCAAGATTTATTATCAAATAAATCCTTTATTTTAGTATCTAGGTATGATATGTGACATTATAAAATTAATATCATATTTCTATAAATTCTAGAAGATCAAGGATGATCCTAAAAATCCTACTAGCATTATCTATCCACTTCCTATACACATTAGGAAGTGGGTCATGATATATATAGAATTTATTATGGGATTATCTTGGACCAATAAGGGAAATAATTATATCTGAGTCATAATTAATAGATCAGGCTAATCGGGACATTTCATCTAAATTAGAGATACCACTTTGGTGGAAGATATTTGGAGGCTATATGAGTAATAGGTCATGGGGAATTATGGAATACCATATTTTATCATTTTTATAGATACCCCCTTTCTACCTCTTGGGATTATAAGCCAATTCAAGAATATATGAGATTTCATGATAAGATAATAATAATCAACTATCCACAAAGAGAAGTCTAAATAGAGAGAGTGATCCTGGTTCTGGAGAATATTCTTTTTGATTGTGTATTGGATTATTGAGGTTATGAGGATAACCATCTAGTATTGGTGGTTCTTTCCTATAATGAAAATTACTAATCATTTATCATGATGGATAAATTCAAAACATTGTATGGTCATACGTTTTTGGATCCCTTATGATGGATAAAAATTGGTAAAATATCATTGGTAGGGATAAACATTTTACTAAAGACAATAATGAATATTCAGACCATTTGATAGTGCTTAACAACTGCTCATAGTATCCACAAGTCCTTTATTAATTTCTAATTTGTTACTATAGATTTTTTTACATGTAATTAGGTTTTCATGAAGGAATCACCTTGATTGGGACATCATTAGGTTGAGAAGTAATGGAAGATTTCTCCGATGTGTGTGGGGCCATTCAAGGTAATTGAGATTATTATAATGGTTGTTTATCAGTTGAAATTTCCTCCTCGGTTGACATCGATAAATAATGTATTCAACATCTATTTACATAATAAGTATCAACCTAATCCTTACCAAATTTTAAATTTGGAGGAGATCGATCTATGATCTGGTAATTATATGACTGAGAAACAATTTCATAATATCAAATCCTTGGAGAACATACTACATGGAAAACAAATTTTCTTAGTCTATGTGTCATTGAGACATATGAATGATTTTTACAAGACTTATGAGAGATAGTACATTAATGGAGCATTGGTTTCATCTTTTGGTAGATCAATCACCTTTCAGTTCTCTTTCTAAGGGAATAATGTTATATAGTGGGGAGAATTGTCACACCCTCAATGTCATTTTTATATAAAAATGTTCTCTCTTTTATTTTTCTTTCGTGATATTAATGGTTTACAATTATAAATTTTTTTGAATGTAGTGGTTATTTAATGCTCTAAACATGGTTTGTAGAAACCAAATGACAACCATTAAACCCATGTTGTTGCATTGACAGAGGAGTAATTCATAGTTTCCGTATGGTTACACAAATCAGGTATGGATTCCAGGATGCCATGCTTCTTGTTTTTTGTATAAGAGTAACTCACATATTTGATACATTTTATAATAAATCAGTCAAATAAACAATGTTATTTACCCTTAAACAAGATATTTCCATCTTGTGGCTCCAAAATAGTTGATGCATGGTTTGGGAAAATATGCTTCCAACCAATGAGGTATGCCTAGAAAATAAAAAATATGAAATATACACATTTACCTCTAATGATCTAATACAGTAAAACTCTTTTATCACCTCTCCCAACCAAAAAACCACTTCCATTCACAAAAATATCCCCTTCATTCCTCCTTGATGGTGATTTAGAGTGGATTTCAATATGATCTTCAATGCATCATAAAGTATCTATGCTTCCATTATATCTAATTGTTATTTCTTCTTTTTTGTATTAATATATTCCCCAAGATTATGGAAACATATGGTTTTTGTGGGAAATATTTTATGGTGTTTGGTTTTGTACTTAGGGGCCATTAAACCACTCTAGAATTCCCCTTTCCATCCTAAGTATATTTTTATAATAGGAATGTGGTTTACATAAATTGATAATGGTTTGGAATGGTTATAATTAGGTAGTTTTTTGTGGCACTCATGTTTTAGGAAACAATTATACTTTTTGTGTTTTATAAATAGTGATTTAAATAAATCTATGATCGGTATAATAGTTTTGAATTTTAATCATATTTTAAATGAATGTTTGAATTTTTTCTGTTGATTGAAATCTAAAGTGATATTAAACGCTTAATTTGGAAATGATAAATGGAACAGACTTATGGTGCATTTATGGGAGGACACTTGAAACAAGAATGTGACAACTTTATAATGGGCATAGCACATGGGATCCTGAGTATCTAAGAGGGGAAGACTACTGTTAAGTATCAATTTTGAATTAGGACACACTAACTAAACATGCTATACTTGGATGAAGGTCATGGTTCCATATATTCTTATCTCCCCACCACTAGGACTAGGCATATACTACTTAGTGATAAATTGGATGTGGTTCTATGGAATGGGTGACAATTTACCTTTAGTATTGGGACCAAGCTAGCTAGAAGTTGTTTTTTGGATACTGGAAAAGTGATTGCTGAATAGTTTTGAATTTTGTGGTCTTTATGATTAATCACTCCACATTTTTTGTTTAAATATTTAGATAAATAATTACAAGACTAAGAGTATAAGATTTATATTTCTTAAGAAAGTTCATATTTGGAAGTTTTTGGATCTGGAGATTTTTTTGGGTGAACATGTTTTTCAGACTAAGATGTCTTTTGGATGTTGTTTTTGAATGGAGTGAGAATTTGTATCAGATTAATAATGTCTTTAGAGATTCTTGATAAAAAAAATCTGATGATGCTTTTCTAGGAAAAAATATCTCAACATTAGTTGATTAAAAAATTTTGATACCTGATTTTTGAAAAAGGGGATATGATTTGTTTATAGATTCAATGTTTTGGAAATCCGATTGAGTTTTTGATAAAAAAAATAGATGTTGATGAAAAAATGGAATGTTTTAGAACATTACAATATTATTCATCTGATGCTATGCTGATCCAAATTTTAGTAACATCATGAAGAAGTTATGATACAATATAGTGTTTGCCGAAAAAAGATTAATATGATTCTATGGTGCTTCATTGAAGTTGAAGTCTTCCAGAAATAGAATTCATTATAGAATGTTAGTTTTAATGTGATAAAATCAGAGGTTTTAATAAAGGATTAATCAAACGATCCATCATATGGGGTGATCCAGCAACATCCCAGATAAATGAAGAATATGAAATTTCAAATTTATTAATATTTTTGAATTAAATATTAACTTTTCTTTAAAGGGGTTTCTATATTCGATAGCGTACCTGATACGCAACAATGGGATTCATTGAAATCTTACGCTGCACACTAAATATATAATATTATTATTTCAAATGGTAGTTAACTCCTAGCCATTTTATTTGTGGGAATGAAAAACAATAACTACAATATGATTATACATGTTTGTAAAATGCATTTACATTTATCTAATAAAATTTAGAGGCTTAAAATGTGAATAAATCTAATTTTAAACAAAATTTACTTTAAAAGGTCGATTTACCACCTTTTAATGGAGAAACCTATTTAAATAAATTTTTTGTCATTTCAATACATTCTATTTGACAAAATAAAATCCTTAATTATAATGGAGACATCAAAATTTACATTGTGTAAATTTTTGGATTTTTTCTGATAATGTTCATTTTCTAATGAATAGTGAAAAATATTATATTTTAATTCAAAACTATGTTTTAATCTAATTTATTTATATGGTTAGATTATATCTTTAATTGGTTTAAAAGTTTAATTAGAATATATTTTTACCATTTAATCCAATTTTGGTCATTGTAATTAATTTCACTTTGAAATTTGACATAAACAAGTATCAATCTTTTGATAGTTATTGTTTCTTAAAAACACACTATTTGTTTTGATAATGGGAATTAATTTTAAAATTAAATAATGCTAATTCTACGTTTTGAATTTGGAAAAATAGACATCATTTTCTAATTTGTAATATCAAATATAGCTTAGGCTGAATTTTTGGTATTTTTCTGAAAAAAATCATTTTTTGATGAATAGTGAAATCACTTAGTAGTAGTTAAAAAATATGACTTTTTCATTTAAATGAAATTTTACTACTTCTGTGAATTTAATTTTGAAAATTAGACATAAATTGTTGTTATCAAGAAGTAAAATTTGGTCCAATATGATGAAAATAATTTTTGGTGAATAATAACTTTTAACTTTTATTTACCGATGTTAAATGTAAATAGGGTAATTCAAGGTAAAAATAATATTATAATAATTTCCAATTACCTTAACACTTTTCCAAACCTTATTGGTTGATTCATTTACGACCATCGGAATCTTTGGGTCGATTTTCGAACCCCATTGAGCCACTTGGGAGCGATAATGACAATTTAGATTAATTAACTTAAAGTAAAGGCAAATATGACACAAACAAATATCTTTTAGTAAATTAATTTTTATATGGTGTTTTTAAGCACTCCTTTTGACTATAAATATTAAAAAGAAATATAAAAAGATTATCAACATTATTGTATTTTTTTTATAATTTTTAGACATCAAATATGTAAAATTATATGTGACACAATAATGATTCATTGTTTACCTCATTAATAAATGATTTAAATAAATAAGAATATAATGATTAAAATATTATCTAAAACATGTTCAATTATGATTGTATTATTTTATTTATAATATTAGTCATATAATATTTTACTTTAATTATTTTAGGTCCTTTAGAAACTGAATATCATTATATAATAAAATAATATTTTCACACTTTCCTAAAGAGCCCCTCCTCTCTCCTATAAAAGCAGACCACTTCTAACCAAATACTCACACCTCTTAAGCCTTTTGTCTAGTCAAAAATCAGCCCCATTAGGCTCCCTAAGTCCATATCCTCCTCCTATAAGCATTAACTTAGGCAGAAGGCACATCAAGAAGTCCTTTCATTCAAACCAAAGGGAGTTACCCAAATTAAAGGTAACAGTTTCTCTTAAATTGTTTTCTTTTATTTTACTTATCCAACCCCAAAACTCTATTTATTACTTTCTTTTGTAACAAAAACAGTATCCAAAATATACTAGGATGTTTTTATGATATGTATTCTAACTACACTTACACAAACCTCTATAAAATGGGTGAAAAACATAATGTTTCTGTGGATGGAAAACTAACGCCTCACGATATGACGATTGTTCAAATATATACAACCGCCTGTCATGGTGGACATTATGATGGAACTGTATTTATATATTATGTTTATTTTTTCTTTATGATTCATTATTTTTCTATTTATATAAATACTTTGTGGTTTCCATAGTGATTAAATACGATAATATCATTAGAGGAAGTGCGGACTACTGCCCCCTCAAAGTGATATGACTCGTTAAATGCCTTATGTGGGACGTATAAATGATGAAGTTAATAATATTTTATATGATATTATACTGGAATTATAATATAACTATGTATCATTATGTTTTTAATTCCATTAAAATAATAAATATAAATGGATATAGCATTCATGCGTACGTATGGCTTACCGTCTCCATGAACGGTGCATTTCATTTCTTACCTCTAAATTTTATGTACTACTATAAATACATGTATATACTGGATATATATTATATATATGATATCTAAATAATTAATATCATGCTGAAGATAATGTATATCTTACCACATGAACTACTTGTAATTATAAGGTGTTCATTTTTTTACTCAAGTACCAAATATCGACAAAACAGTTTTTATTAACATAAATGATTAAATAATGTTTATAACATGGTAATAAGTAATATAAAAGGATTAATAAACTTTTAAAAGGGTACTTAAGCAATCAGAAATAAAAATTAGTTTATTATTCAGGTGATTAAAGAACGAACGGGTGAAGTCGGACAACGAGGTAAGGGATTTATTATCTCACTTTTAATTCCATGAGATTTCCATTGTTCGCCAATTATTTATTGCATGTGGTGTATTGTGTAGAAACCTCTGATACATATTATCATGATTATCATTATATTCATGGTATTCTGTGATTCATTTGGTGGTTATTAACTTTGGTTCATACGACTCGATTGATTACAACGTGGTAAGGGGTTTTCATCTCACTTTTTATCCTCGTGAGATTCATTCTATATTTTCCACTACTTACTTTCGTGTGGTGTATGTATTGCCCATGATTGTATTATTTGTGTAAGATACTTTAATTTTTGGGTATTTAAATCTTCATTTTCTGATCCTTCTTTCATATGGTGTATGTTTCATATGTTACCAAATCGGTAAGGGAACCTTTCACCCTCCTCTCTTTTAAAAGGCTTCTTTTTTTATGTATTTTAATTCACATCTTCATATTCTAGGATATGTTATTATATATCCTTATTACTATAAATTTTATTTCCAAGTGATGAGATACCCTTTTCTCTCTTGTCAAATCAGTTTCTAAATTGTAATGTGATGCCCTTAGGTTTTCGAATTTTTGCAAGGGGACTTCTTAACCCAATTTCAATTCTTAGGTTTAAACTTGTACTTATTGAGTATGCCATCCTATGAATATATGTGAATGACCTATGATTGTTTTACACTAAATAAACAATCATATTTAGTGTATTTATATTTTTCACACATAATTATGAAATTGATTTATCCTTAATCTAAGGATACCTACTTTGTAAGGGACTTCATCTCAATCTCCTTTCATTGAGGCATATTTTGTTTTAATACATGACTTTATTTTATACGCTATATAAAAACCCTTGACATTTCAAAGGGAATCTTTTTCTACGAAGCATTTTACTAAACAAAAAAAAGGAATGGTTCTTTTAACGTAAGCGGTGACGACAAATATTTCCACCGCCGCGAGTATTATTTGATCTTTTTCTTACCCAAAAAGACGTAATTTTTTTTAAAAAGAAAATAAATACCAAATACTGTTTTATGTGTTTTGGTATTGAAAATGGTTTTGAAAATGGAATTGTTATGTCAATATATTTATGTGATAAATTATGATTGAAATGTGGAAATGTTTTTGTTTCATTTATATTTGTTTTATGTCTTATGATTTTATAATGGTACTTGGACATTTGATGGGTGGTTATGTGATAAACCAAATGACAGGTAGTGCCGTGAATACCAGGATGGGTGGTTACATTATAACCCCCAATTCATTGGGTGTGGAAGTCGGCCGTATGGCTATTCCATTTAGTGATATGTGTGGAAGTCGATCGTATGGTTATTCCATTTAAGTATGTTTATGTCCCAGGTTACCTTTTTATGGTATGTGTTCTTTATATGGGTTTTATGGTATCCTTTTGGTTACATAAGGGTAAGTAGTGATCTTTTTTCAGTGAAGAGTATTTATTACCTCATAAAGGTGAAAAAGTATTACTTATGTTAAAGTATTCATGGTTTACTTGTTGTTTTGAAAAACCAACTGTTTTCCTTATTTGTGTATCCCTTACTAATCTTTTCATGCTCATCCCAAGTATTTTTGAAATGTTATTCAGAGGACATAAGGTGGAATAGGGTCAATGATGGGATCATGGAAATGTCATGCTGTATATAACATGGAACTAGACATGTTTCTTTTTAATAGTTTTTATTTTATGAAAAAAATGGATACTTCGTTGTAGTGTGTACTTGTAATATTCAAGTTCTTATGTAATTGTTATGGCCTAATTCCCTAAATCTCTAAACCTGAAATGATCCTCAATGTGAATTATTCATTTAATTCAATATTATGTATTATTTTAAGGCTGACTCCTTAGAGTTGGTATCATAGGTTAGTTTTGATAACTTTAGAGGTTATGGTGTTTTTTAAGCACATGTGACATTACCATAATGGTTAAGATTTTAGAAAGAGTCATAGTTATTTTTGATAAAGTGAATGAGTTTAAGATAACATGAATAAGTGTATCTTGGTATTTAATCTCCTAATAAGATATTATATGATGATTTTACTAATATACTCACACTTACCTTTTTGGTTTTTGTAAATGGACGAATCTATCATGTACCAAAGTAACAGTGGATGTGAAGAAAACTGTGATGGCTTTCTGCATGAGAAACTAAATGAAATGGGAGCTGCAATGAAAACTATTTTGGTTATTCTCAACCAACAACCTGGAGTCATGATTGACCACCCGAACCATGTTGATTTATATTAAGCATCATTTTTTCTATAAACAAATCCCCACGGAAGTTCAGGTAATAATCATAAAGGTAAGTATATTAAAAAACCTATGTGTCAAGGATGTGGAAAGAAACACAAAAGAAAATATTTCTAAGGGACAAGAGGATGCTATATATGTGGAAATGATGGTCATAAAGCAAGAACATCCCCTGGAAAAAGGAAGCATTCGGTTTACTCTAGGAAAGGGAAAGATGTTCTTTCTGAAGGATCAATTGAATGTTTTAAATGTGGTGTGCATGGTCATTATACAAACACATGTCCTACGAAGATGTTTTGGGAATGGGGTCACCCGGATCATACACATATTTTTTACCAATACCTAACGCCATTCCGATTGAGTATAAAGAAACTGACAATGACCAATGAAAGGTATGGATTATTTCATAACATATGTTTTGATATTATTGAATCTTAGGATATGATTCATGATTCTGTTTGTAGGAAAGAAGTATTTCAAAATAAGTTGAAAAGGAATGGTTAATGGATCATGAAAAATGTTGAATGAGTAAGAAGTCAATATATAAGTGATTCAAGAGTTATGGTAGATTTTAGGATGGTGAAATACTTAAAAGTTTTAAGGCTCTTTCGATGATGGGAACTACATTAGAAGACATTTTTAAAGTATGTGTAACCCTGAAGTTTGATATATAAAAATTTTATTCAAGGAATAATTATCTTTTATTTTGAGTATATAGTTATAAAGAACCATTTGGGTTTCTATGATCCTTGAATTTGAGGCAATTATAGGTTAATACATTTTGGGATGAAAAATGAAAGTTATTAGATAAACTTTTTTGTTAAAACATGTTATGGTTATTTTTGAAAAATTTATATCTTTTTGGGAATTTTATAAAATTATATATTTTTTGAAAAAAAGGACAACACGTGGACCATGTGACAAGCCATCGTGTCAGACAAAGCTGCGAGAATCAAACCCACAACCAAAGTGCAACTGGTATTTATCGCCTACTACTGGACTAAGTGAAGTCCTTTGTTTGTATGAATAATTATTTTTAGTTAAATGATTTTATGAATAAAAAATAAGTTTATTTTGGGTTATCTATGGAAATTATTAACCTATCATGGAGGATATGTGATTAGGTTAATTACTTTTCTATATGAGACTTTAAGAGTAACTGATGTTATTTGGAGATAAATTTTAAGATTTATCTTGGAAGACTATGTGATTAGATCCTTTTTAGATTTGGGTTTCAATCTTAGTTTGGATTACTTTGAAGAATTTTATGGACAATTGTTTATTGAATGGTCTTTGTGGATCTTTGAGTTTTTCTTGACAAATTTGGGAGATTAAGAGTAGTTTTTCTTTTTGTAAAAGATTATCTTTTTCAGGGATTATCTGATCTGGTGCTAACCATTTTGGTTTTTGTTAAGGTCTAAATACATTGGAAATATATTTTTCATCTTTTCTGGATTATTTTATTCTCTCAAAGTTTATTATTGAAATATTAATGTGAAAACAAGTCATCCTGAATACTCATCGTTTGGAGAAAATATGAGATTGTGTTAGAAATATAGTAAAATATGAATGTCTACATGACAAGTAAGTATATTTATGTATGTTTTTAGTTAAGCTCATAAATAAATTCCTCAATAAAAAGTAACTTAAAATAAAAAACTTTATCTGTTAACTTTTCCTACTGAGGAATCAAAGACTGTTTAACCTATCAAAAGTTTGTGATTTTCTGGTGGTTAACTTTCTTCTAAGCATGTTTTCTATCCCTCTCCATCAGAACATGATAGTTTTTTTTCTCCTCCATATCCATTTTTTCATGGAATCCTAGTATCTGTTGTCTCGGATAACCTTTGAACTTCTCTTCCTTTATTTTAAATTGATATTTTTTTTGTATTTTTTTCAATGTGGGGATTTCAATGAAGTTCTCAAGCCCAATTTTAAAATTGTGAGGACGCAATTCCCAAAAGGGAGGAAGGTTGTAACATCCAAAATAAATGAAGAATATGAAATTTTCATATTTATTAATATTTTTGAAATAAATATTAATTTTACTTTAAATGGGTTTCTATGTTCGATAGCATACCCAGTACGCAACAACGGGTTTCTTTGAAATTTTACATTACACACTAATAATATAATATTATTATTTGAAATGGTAGTTAACTCCTAGACATTGTATTGGTGGGAATGAAAAAAATAAATACAATATTATTATACATTTTTGTTAAATTTATTTACATTTATCCAATAAATGTTAGAGGCTTATAATGCGAATAAATCTAATTTTAAGCATAATTTACATTAAAAGGTCGATTTACCTCCTTTTAATGGTGAACCCTCTTTAAATCTAATTTTTTTCACTTCAATAAATTTTATTAGACCGAATAAAATCCTTCTTTAGAATGGGGACATCAAAATTTACTTTGTGTAAATTTTTGGAATTTTTCTGATAAAGTTCATTTTCTAATGAATAGTGAAAAATATCGTATTTTAATTCAATAATGTGTTTTAATGTAATTTATTTATATGTTTAGATTATCTTTTTAATTTTTTTAAAGTGTAATTTGAATATATTTTTACCATTTAATCCATTTTTGGTCATTGGAATTAATTTCACTTTGAAATTTGACATAAACAAGTATCAATCTTTTGATAGTTATTGATTCTTAAAAACAAAGTATTTGTTTTTATAACTAGAATTAATTTTTAAATTAATTAATGCCACTTCTATGTTTTTAATTTTGAAAAATAGACATAATTTTTGAATTCAGAATATCAAATATAGATTAGGCTGAATTTTTGGTATTTTTCTGAAAATCATCAATTTTTTATGAATAGTGATATTACTTAGTAGTTGTTAAAAAAAGCGGCTCTTTCATATAAATGAAATTTTACCACTTCTATGAATTGAATTTCGAAAATCCAACATACATGTTTGTTATGAATAAGTAAAATTTGGTTCAATAAGATGAAAATAATTATTGGTGAATAGTAACTTTTGACTTTTATTTACCAAGGTTAAAGGTAAATAGGGTAATTCAAGGTAAAAATAATATTATAATAATTCCAAATTACCTTAACACTTGTCCAAACCTTATTGGTTGAGTCATTTACGACCATGTATTTATTTGAGTCGATTTTGGGGCCCCATTGAGCCACATGAGAGTGATAATGACAATTTAGATTAATTAACTTAATGTAAAGGAAAAAATGACAAAAACAAATATCTTTTAGTAAATTATTTTTTATATTGGGTTATATAAGTAATCGTTTTGACTATAAATATTCTTTTTAAAGCTAAAACTGTTTCCTACATCATGGTATTTTTATTATAATTTTTAGACATCACATAATTTAAATTAAATATGACACCATAATGATGCAGTGTTTATTTCATTAACAAATTATTTAAATAAATAAGATTATAATGATTAAAATATTATCTAAAACATGTCCAATTATGATTGTATGATTTTATTTCAAATATGAGTAATCTTATATTTGACTTTAACTATTTTTGGTCTTTTATAAACCGAATATCATTATATAATAAAATAATATTTTCTCACTTTCCTAAAGAGCCCCTCCTATCTCTTATTAAAGGAGACCAGTTATAACCAATTACTCACACCTCTCAAGCCTTTTTCTCATCCAAAATCTATACAATTAAGCTCTATACATCCTTATCCTCCTCATATAAGCCTTAACTTAGGCAAAAGGCACTTCAAGAATTCCTTTGGTTCAACCTAAAGGGAGTTACCCAAATTAAAGGTAACAGTTTCTCTTAAATTGTTTTATTTTATTTTACTTCTCCAACCCCTAAAACTCTTTTTATTACTTTCTTTTGTAACAACAAAAGTATCCTAAATATACTATAATGTTTTTTTGAGATGTATTCAAACTATACTTACACACACCTACATCTAATGGGTCAAGAACATAATGTTTCTGTGGATGGAAAACTAACGCCTCACGAAACGATGATTGTTCAAATATCTCCAACCGCCTCTCATGGTGGCCATTATGATGGAACTGTATTTATATATTATGATTAATGCTTCTTTATTTTTCCATTTATATAAATACTTTATGGTTTCCATAGTGTGTAAATACGATAATCTCATTGGAGGAAGCGTGGACTACCACCCCCTCAAAGTGATATGACTCGTTAAATGCCTTATGTGGGATTTATAAAGGATGGATTTAATAATATTGTATATGATATTATACTGGAATTATAATATAATTATGTATCATTATGTTTTTAATCCCATTAAAATAATATATAGAAATGGAATTAGCGTTCATGAGTACGTACGACTTACGGTCTCCGTGAACGATGCATTTCATTTCTTACCTCTAAATGTTATGTACTATTATAAATTCATGAATATACTGGATATATATGATATATATGATATCTAAATCATTTATATCATTCTGAAGATAATTTATATCTTACCACATGAACAACTGGTAATTATAAGTTGTTCATTTTTTTACTCAAGTACCAAATATCGGCAAAAGGACTCTTATTAATTTAAATGATTACATAATGTTTATAAAATGGTAATAAGTAATATAAAAGGAATAATAAACTTTAAAAAAGTTTCTTAAGAAATTATAAATTAAAATTAGTTTATTATTTAGGAGATTAAAGAACAAACGGGTCAGGTCGGACAATGAGGTAATGGATTTCTTATCTCACTTTTAATTCCTTGAGATTTCCAATGTTCGGCATTTATTTATTGCATGTGGTGTATTGTGTACTGAATTTTGATATATATTATCATGATTATCATTATATTGATGGTATTATGTGATTCATTTGGTGGTTATTAACTTTGGGTCATACGACTCGATTGCTTACAATGTGGTATGGGGGTTTCATCTCACTTTTTATCCCCGTGAGATTCATGTGATATTTTCCACTACTTCCTTTTGTGTGGTGTATATAATGCCCATGATTGTATTCTTTTTGTAAGATAATTTAATTTATGGGTATTTACATATTCATTGTATGATCTTTCTTTCATGTGGTGTATGTTTCATAAGTTACCAAATCGGTAAGAGAACCTTTCACCCTCCTCTCTTTTAAAAGGATTATTTTTGTTATGTATTTTAATTAACATCTTATTATCTTGGGATATGTTCTTCTATATTCTTATTGCTATAAATTTTTTGTCCAAGTGATGAGATACCCTTTTCTCTCTCATCAACTCAGTTTATGAATTGTAATGTGACACCATTAGGTTGTCAAATTTTTGCAAGGGAACTTCTTAACCCAATTTTGATTCTTTGGGTTAAACTTGTACTTCTTGAATATTTCATCCTATGAATACGTGTGAATGACCTATGATTGTTTTACACTGAATAACCAATCATATTTATTGTATTTATATTTTTCACACATAATTATGTAATTTATTTATCCTTAATCTAAGGATACCATCTTTGTAAGGGACTTCGTATCAATATCGTTTCATTGAGGCATATTTGGTTTTAATACACAACTTTCTTTTATACACTATATAATCACCCTTGAAATTTAAAAGGGAATATTTTTCTACGAAGTGTTTTTCTAAACAAAAAAAAAGAAGGTTTCTTTTAATGTAAGCGGTGACAATGACCTTTTCTGCCGCTGTGAGTATTATTTGATCTTTGGCTTCCCCAACAAGCCGTAATTTTTTTTAAAAGAGAAAATAAATACCATATACTCTTTTATGTATTTTGGTATTGAAAATGGTTCTGAAAATGGAATTGTTATGTCAATATATTTATGTGATATATTGTGATTGAAATGTTGAAATGTTTTCTTTCCTTTATATTTTTTTTGTCTTATGATATTACAATTGTACTTTGACATTTGACGGGTGGTTACGTGATAAACCAAATGACGCGTGGTGTCGTGAATACCAGGACGAGTGGTTACGTTATAACCTCCAATTCATTGGGTATGGAATTCGGCCGTATGGATATTACATTTAGTGATATGTGTGGAAGTAGACTATATGGTTATTCCATTGACGTATGTTTATGTCCCAAGTTACCTTTATATGTTATGTGTTATTTAAATGGGTTTTATGGTATCCTTTTTGTTACAAAAGGGTAAGTAGTGATCTTTTATTTAGTGAAGATTTTTTATTACTTCATAAAGGTGAAAAGTATTACTTATGTTAAAGTATTCATCGTTAACTTGTTGTTTTGAAAAAATAACAATTTTCCTTCTTTGTGTATCCCTTACGGAGATTTTTATGATCATCCCAAGTTTTTTTGAAATGTTTTTCACAGGGCATAATGTGGAATAGGGTCAACGATAGGATCATGGAAAAGTAAGGCTATCTAAAACATGGAACTAGACATGTTTCTTTTTAAGAGTTTTTATTTTATGAAAAAATAGATACTGTGTAGTAGTGTCTACTTGTAATATTCAAGTTCTTATGTAATAGTTATGGCCTAATTCTCTAAAACTCTAAAACTGAAAAGATCCAAAATGTTAATTATTCATTTAATTCAATATTATGTAATGTTTTGAGGCCGGGTCCTTATAGTTGGTATCAGAGGTCGATTTAGATAACTTTAGAGGTTAGAGTATTCTTTAAGCATAAGTGAAATTTCCATAATGGTTAGTATTTTAGAAAGAGTCATAGTTATTTTAGATAAAGTGAATGAGTTTAAGATAACATGAATAAGTATATTTTGAAATTTACTCTGCTCATAAGATATTAAATGATTATTTTACTGATATACTCACTCTTACCTTTTTGGTTTTAGAAAATGGATGGATCTAGCAGTCACCAAAGTAACAGTGGATGTGAAGAAAACTATGATGGATTTATTAATGAGAAACTGAATTAAATGGTAGCTAAAATGAGAAAACTTGTGGTTATTCTCAACCAACTATTTGGAGTCATGATTGACCACCTGAACCTTGTTTATTTTTATAAGGCATCATATATTCGAGAAACAAATCCCGAAGAAGTTCAGGTAATAACCATAAAGGTAAGTATATTCAAAAACCTATGGGTCAAGTATGTGGAAAGAAACACATAGGAAAATGTTTCAAAGGGAGGAGAAGATGCTATAGATGTCGAAATGAAGGTCATAAAGAAAGAACCTGCCATAGTAAAAGGAAGCTTCTAGTTGAATCTATGAAATGGAAAGAAGTTCTTTCTGAAGGATCAATTGAATGATTTAAATGTGGTGTGAATGGTCATTATACAAACACATGTCCTACAAAGATGTTTTGGGAATGGGTTCACCAGGATCATTCACATATTTTTTTACCAATACCTAATGACTTTCTGATTGAGTGTGAAGAAACTGACAATGACCAATGAATGGTATGGATTATTTCATAACATATGTTTTGATATTATTGAATCTTAGGATATGATTCATGATTCTGTTTATAGGAAAGAAGTATTTCAGAATAAGTTGAAAATGAATGGTTAATGGATCATGAAGAATGTTGAATGAGTAAGAAGTCAACATATAAGGGATTCGAGAGTTATGATAGATTTTAGGATGGTGAAATGCTTAAAAGTATTAGTGCTCTTTTGATGATGGGAATTACATTAGAAGAATTTTTATTGTATATGAAACCCTGATGTTTGATATATGAAAATTTATTCAAGGAATAATTATATTTTCTTTTGTGGATATAGTTATAAAGAACCATTTGGGATTATTTGATCCTTGAATTTGAGGCAACTATAGGTTAATACATTTTGGGATGAAAAAAGAAAGTTATTAGATAAAATTTGTGGGTAAAATATTTTATTGTTATTTTTGATAAATTTATCTCTTTTTGTGAATGTTATAAAATTATATAGTTTTTGAAAAAAAGGAAAACATGCGGACTGTGTGACAACCTATCGCGTCAGACAAAGCTACAGGAATCGAACCCACAACCCAAGTGTGACTGGTATTTATTGCCTAACACTGGACTACGTGAAGTCCCTGGTTTGTATGAATAATTATTTTTAGTTAAATGATTTTATGAATCAATAATAAGTCTATTTTGGGTTATCTATGGAAATGATTAACCTATCATGGAGGATATGGGATTAGGTTAATTACTTTTCTATATGAGATTTAACAGTAACTGATTTTATTTGGAGATAAATTTTAAGATTTATCTTGGAAGACTATGTGATTAGATCATTTTGAGATTTGTGTTTCAATCGTAGATTGGATTACTTTGAAGAATTTTATGGACAACTTTTTATTTAATGGTATTTGTTGAACATTGAGTTTTGTTTGATTAATTTTGGAGATTAAGAGTAGTTTTTCTTTTTGTAAAAGATTATCCTTTTTGGGGATTATCTGATCTGGTGCTATCCATTTTGGTTTGGGTTAAGGTCTAAATACATGGGAAATATATAGTTCATATTTTGTGGATTATATGATTCTCTCTATGTTGATTTTAGCGCTCTGAATCTGAAAAAAAGTCATCATGAATACTCATCATTTGGAGAAAATATGAGTTTTTGTTAGAAATCTAGTAAAATAAGAATGTCTACCTAAAAAGTAAGTATATTTCCTTATGTTTTTAGTTAAGCTCATAAATAAATTCCTCAATGAAAAGTAACTTAAAACGAAAACCTTGTTGGTTAAATTTTCCAACTAGGGAATCAAAGACTGTTTAACCCATCACAAGTTTGTGATTTTTTGTTGGCTAAGTTTCTCCTAAACATGTTTTCTATCACTCTCCATCAGAACCTGATGGTTTGTTTTCTCCTCCATATCCATGTTTTTATGGAATCCTAGTATCTTTTGTCTCGGGTAAACATTGTACTTCTCTTACTTTATTTTAAAGTGATAGTTTTATTGTCTTTTTTTCGATGTGGGGCTTTTAATGAAGTTTCCGAGCCCAATTTTAAAATTGCGAGGACACAATTCCCAAATGGGGGGAAGGATGTAACATCGCGGAATAATTAAGAATATAAAATTTTCATATATATTAATATTTTTGAATGAAATATTAATTTTACTTTAAAGTGGTTGCTATGTTCGATAGCGTACCCGATACGCAACAATGAGTTTCTTTGAAATCTTACATTACACACTAATAATATAATATTATTATTTTAAATGGTAGTTAACTCCAAGACGTTGTATTATTGGGAATGAACAAAACTAAATACAATATGATTATACATGTTTGTAAATTTATTTACATTTATCCAATAAAAGATAGAGACTTAAAATGTGAATAAATATAATTTTAAGCATAATTTACAATAAAAGGTCGATTTACTGCCTTTTAATAGGGAAAACTCTTTAAATATAATTTTGGTCACTTTAATACATTATATTTGACCAAATAAAATCCTTCCTTAGAATGGGGACATTAAAATTTACTTGTGTAAAATTTTGAAACTTTTCTGACAAAGTTCATTTTCTAATGAATGGTGAAAAATATTGTATTTTAATTCAAAAATGTGTTTTAATATAATCTATTTATATGGTTATATAATAATTTTAATTGGTTTTAAAGATTAATAAGAATATATTTTTACCATTTAATCCAATTTTGGTCATTCGAATTAATTTCACTTCGAAATTTGACATAAACAAGTATTAATCTTTTGATAGTTATTGTTTCTTTAAAACACACTATTTGTTTTGATAACGGGAATTAATTTTAAAATTAATTAATTCCATTATATGTTTTTAATTTGGAAAAATATAAAACATTTGTTAATTCAGAATATGAAATATAGCTTAGGCTAAATTTTTGGTATTTTTCTGAAAAACTTCACTTTTTGATGAATAGTGAAATCACTAAGTAGTAGTTAAAAAACCGACTTTTTCATTTAAATGAAATTTTACCAATTATGTGAATTTAATTTAAAAAATATAACATACATGTATTAATTAATAAGTAAAATGTTGTTCAATAAGATGAAAATAATTTTTTGGTGAAAAGTAACTTTTGACTTTTATTTACGGTGGTTAAAGATAAATAGGGTAATTCAAGGTAAAAATAATATTATAATAATTCAAAATTACATTAACACTTGTCAAAACCCTATTGGTTGAGTCATTTACGACAATGAACATTTTTTGGTCGATTTTGGGACCCCATTGAGCCACTTGGGAGTAATAATGACAATTTAGATTAATTAACTTAAAGTAAAGGCAAAAATGACAAAAACAAATATCTTTTGGTAAATTAATTTTTATATGGTGTTATATAGATTTTTATGAACTATAAATAATCATCGGAAAGATAAAAATATATCATGGTATTTGTTTTAAAATTTCTAAGCATCAAATAATTTAAATTATATATGACACAATAATGATGCAATGTTTACCTCATTAATAAATGATTTAAATTAATAAGATTATAATGATTCAAATATTATCCAAAACATGTAAAATTCTTATTTGATGATTTTATTTCGAATATGAGTCAACTTATCTTTGAATTTAATTATTTTTGGACATTTATAAACCAAATATCATTATATAATAAAATAATATTTTCACACTTTCCTAAAAATCCTCTCATCTCTCTTATAAAAGGAGACCACTTCTAACCAATTCCTAATACCTCTCAAGAATTTTGGCTCATCCAAACTATGACCAATTAATCTCCCTGCATCCATATACTCTTCCTAGAAGCCTTAACATAAGCATAATGCACTTCAAGAAGTCCTTTGGTTCAAACCAAAGGGAGTTACCAAAATTTAAGGAAACTCTTTCTCTTAAATTGTTTTTTATATTATTTCTCCAACCCCTAAAACTCTTTTTTATTCCTTTATTTTGTAAAAACACCAGTAACCTCAATATACTATGATTTTCTTATGAGATTTATTCTAACTACACTTACAAACACCTCCATCTAATGGGGAATAACATAATGTTTCTGTGGATGGAAAACTAACACCTCACGAAACGATGATTGTTCAAATATCTTCAACCGCCTCTCATGGTGGCCATTATGATGTCACTATATTTATATATTACATTTATGTTTTCTTTATTCTTCTGTATTTTTCCATTTATATAAATACTTTGTGGTTTCCATAGTGGGTAAATACGATAATCTCATTATAGGTTGTACGGACTATCGCCCCCTCAAAGTGATATGACTCATTAAATGCATTATGTGGGACATATAAAGGATAAAGTTAATAATATTGAATATGAAATTATACTGGAACTATAATATAACTATTTATCATTATGTTTTTAATTCCATAAAAATAATAAATAGAAATGGAGGTAGCGTTCATGCATACGTACGGCTTACCGTCTCCATGAACGGTGCATTTCATTTCTTACATATAAATGTTATGTACTATTATAAATACATGTATATACCAGATATATAAAATATATATGATATCTAAATCATTAATATCATTTTGAATATAATTTATATCTTACAACATGAACAACTTGTAATTATAATGTGTTCAATTTTTTTACTCAAGTACCAAATATCGAAAAAACAACCGTTATTAACTTAAATGATTACATAATGTTTATAACAAGGTAATAGTAATATAAAAGGAATAATAAACTTTAAAAAAGGTTCTTAAGAAATTATAAATTAATATTAGTTTATTATTCAAAATATTAAAGAACGAACGGGTCATGTCAGACAACGAGGTAAGAGATTTCTTATCTCACTTTTAATTCCATGAGATTTCCATTGTTCACCACTTATTTATTGAATGTGGTGTATTGTGTACTACCATTTTATATATATTATCATGATTATCGTTATATTCATGTTATTCTGTGATTTATTTTGTGGTTATTATGTTTGGGTCATACGACTCGATTGATTACAACATGGTAAAGGGTTTTCATCTCACCTTTTATCCCTGTGAGATTCATGATATATTTGACACTAATTCCTTTTGTGTGGTTTATGTACTACCCATGATTGTATTCTTTGTGTAAGATACTTTATGTTATGGATAGTTACATCTTCAAGGTATAATCCATCTTTCATGTGGTTTATTTTTTGTAAGTTACCAAATCCGTAAGGGAGCCTTTCACCCTCCTCTCTTTTAAGAGGATACTTTTTGTTATGTATTTTTATTCAAATCTTCTTATTTGGGATATGTTCATAAATATCATTATTTCTGTAAATTTTATGTCCAAGTGATGAGATACCCTTTTCTTTCTCATCAACTCAGTTTCTGAATTGTAATGTGACACCGTTAGGTTGTCGAATTTTTGCAGGGGAACTTCTTAACCCAATTTTGATTGTTTGGGTTAAACTTGTACTTCTTGAATATGTAATCCTATGAATATGTGTGAATGAACTTTGATAGTTGTAAACTGAATAACCAATCATATTTAGTGTATTAATATTTTGCACACATAATTATGTAATTGACTTATCCTTAATCTGCGGATATAGTCTTAGTAAGGGACTTCATCTCAATCTCCATTCACTGAGGAATATTTTGTTTTAATACATGAGTTTCTTTTATATGCTGTATAAACACCCTTGACATTTTATAGGGAATATTTTTCTATGAAGAATTTTACTAAACAACAAAAAGGAATATATCTTATAACGTAAGTGGTAACAATGACCTTTTCTGCCACCGCTAATATTATTTGATATTTGGCTTCCTCAACAAGCCGTAATTTTTTAAATATAAAATAAATACCATATAATCTTTTATGTATTTTGTTATTGAAAATGGTTTTGAAAATGGAATTGTTATGTCAATATATTTAAGTGATATATTGTGATTGATATTTGGAAATGTTTTCCTTCATTTATATTTGTTTTATGTCTTATGATTTTATAATGTTACTTGGACATTTGAAGGGTACACTACTGGAAATGTTGTTTTTCCCAACAGGTTTTTACCAACGGTTTGCTAAAACCATTGGCCTTGAAGGACTAATAAAGCCTTTCCCAACGGTTCATTGAAACCGTTGGGAAAAGCCACCCCTTTGCCAATGGTTTGAAGAAACCGTTGGTAAAGGGGTGAGTTAATCACCTTTTGCCAACGGTTCAAGAGAACCATTGGGAAAGGGTCACCCCTTTGCATCTCTTTCCCAATGGTTCTTTAAAACCGTTGGGAATTATTTCCCCCAAATCCTGCTCTCCCCCATTCGTACAGAACCTAATTTCATCCGCTCCACCGCTCTCCTGCCGAAATCCCCTATCCGAAGAGGTGAAATCAGGTATCTTTTCATTTAGACACATATACTTCCTTATTTTTATTGTTATTGATTTAGTATTTTAGTTTTAATTTATCAATCCACCTCCACCTCTCTACTGCTCTCCAAATCCCCCATCCAGATAGGTGAAAACCCATTTGAATCATCTCAAATCAAGTAATTTTTTCTTTATACACATATGGTACCTTGTTTTTATTGTTATTGATATAATATTTTAGTTTTAAGTTTGGATTTTGATTTGATTTCACCGTGTAAAATAGGGAAATGAATAAATATTTTGTTAATTAATTAGTTTCCCCTGGAATATCAGTTGTGTTTTAATGTCCATGCTAAATAAAGGGGTAATGTAATAAAAGACCTTGAATAAATAAATTGTGGAAGTTGGGGTATGTTGCCTCTATGAGAGGTTTTTTGTTGTGTTTCATTGTATGTTGTAGGCTGTTTTATGGGGATTGAGGTGACCAGTTGGGCTTTGTGATATGTGGGGTTGTAATGTGATGGTTAGTGGGCATAGATGTGTCATGTGAAGTTGTATGATAGTGATGATGTGTGGTGGTGTTATGTCGTGTGGAGGTGTTGTGTGATAAAGTTGTGGTGTATAATGTGGTGAGGTGGTTTTGGTTGTGCGGTGGTTTGTGATGTGCAATATTTTTATTGTGATATGTGGTTGTTTTGTTGAGATGGTTGGTCGATGTAACATGGTGTCGATGGTTATTGTGAGATGGTGAGTTGTTGTGTGGTGGTTTTATTAGTTTCCTGGTTATCTATTGAATAAATTATGTTGTTAAAACAAAAAAACAAGATATTAAATAAATGAGATGGAATAGAAATGGATGTGTGGTAAATGGATTTAATTAATATAACATTAAATGAATGGACAATGTATGTGTGAATGAAGTGGCTTATAAATGAATGTGAGAAATGCTATGCGTCTTGTGTGGTGGTTGTGTGGTTTATGTGTTTTATGGTAGTAGTGAAGTGTGTGATTATGTAGTTAATGTGAACCCATAGATTGAGTATTTTGTGCTATCTATATATCATGTATTTTTATGTTATTTCTACACATTCCAGGGGGGTGGTATATCTAGGTGGTGGTGGTGGGGTTGCAGGGGAGGGGGGTGTGGGCTATTTGGGAGGGTGGGCGGGGCTATCCAGGGGGGGTACGGGGTGTCCAGGGGGGTACGGGGGTGGGCGGGCTGTCCACAAGGGTGGACGGGCTGTCCACGGGGGTGGTCGGGCTGTCAAGGAGGGGTGGGCGGGCTGTCCAGGGGGGTGGGTGGGCTGATGGAGAGGGAGCTCAAGCTTCAAGGATGGAAATGGATCACAAGAGGCCTTGGAGATTTGTCGTTAGAGCATCAAGACATCAAAATATCATTAGGTTATGTTCCCGACATCCATGGTTTCTTATTTATAGGAGAAATACCCATAAAAACTTCAATATGGCCGTTGGAGGGATTCCGGAGCCATTGGGGGTCAAAAGTACAAGTCTGGTCGTAGTTTGACTAGGCACACCGGCTGGCCGGTGGTGTCTCACCAGCTGGCCGGTGGTCCACCGGCTGGCCGGTGCAGAGCTCCAGGATGGCCGGTGGTCCAGACAGAGCAGGCTTTCTCTCTGGGTTCCACCGGCTGGCTGGTGGTCATCCACCAGTTGGCCGGTGGAACCAGGCAGTGGGCAAGCCTACTGCCTGGGTCCTCCGGCTGGCCGGTGGGCAAGAACCGGTTGGCCGGTGCCCATACCGGCTGGCCGGTGGAAATCCATCGGCTGGCCGGTGGACTCAGAGAGTCCACTATCAGCCTTCTTGGGCCAACTCCTGGGCAACCTTTTTCCTAGCATCAAAACACTTGAAAACAAGTTAGAACACGATGAGAGTGATTGTGATCATTAAAATCAAAGAGAGAGGGGTACAACAATGGAGGGGTGGGCGGGCTGTCCAGGGGGGGTGGGTGGGCTGACTACAGGGGGTAGGGGTGTCCAGGGATGTGGGCGTGCTATCCAAGGGGGTGGGGGCTGTCCATAGGGAGAAGGGGTGTCGTGGGGGGTGGGTGGGCTGTCCATTGGGGTGGTTGGACTGTCTAGGGGGTAGGGGGTGTCCACGGGGGTGGGTGGGTTGTCCACGGGGGTGGGCGGGGCTGTCCACGAGGGTACCCTACTAATATGGTTATGGGATGAGGCATGCTCTGATGTGATAACACATTAAGTTCTTGTTGGTTTTACATTTTTTCAATAACACATTAGTATGTTTTTTTCACATGTCTAGTTGATACCATGATTATTTTCTTACTTTATCGTTTACTTAAATGTATTTTCTATTAAAGTTAAATCCTATTGAATTGTTTATGAAAAAATGACTTATATGAATTTTTTTACAGAATGGACAGAAGTTGGATGTATGAAACCGATCATATCTCAAGCGATTTTCAAACCAATTTGGAGAGCTTTATAGATTTTTCATTTCACAATGCTTCAGATAGTGGACGCACACATTGTCCATGTTCCAATTATGTTGGTAGACCTTGGTTGAGTCGTGAAGAAGTCAGCTACCACATAACCAAAAATGGTTTTCAAGAAAACTACTTTGTGTGGTATCACAATGGGGAGAAAATGAAATCTCAAATTGGTGATGATCGAAATGAAAGGACTGGAATGGAGAATTTGTTAGATGATCAGTTTCTGTTTATTCGTCATCATGAAAAAGAAAGGATTTCGACTCAAGAAGACGTCGATATGAGGAAAACTGATGCATCTAGTGAAAATGATGATATTGATAGGGTGAAAAAATTGAATGATGCTGCCATGACTCTAGTATATCGACAATGCGATAAAATGAAAAAGTTGGAATTTTTAATCTGATTGTTTCATGGAAAAACTATGTATGGGATTTCTAATACAGAAATCGATTACATTCTTACCCTCTTGAAGGATTTACTTCCAGATGATGTAGATATTCCCTCAAACTACTATATGGCATGGAAGTTAGTTGAAGAACTTGGATTTTCCAGAAACAAAATTCATGCTTGCCCGAAAGATTGCAGTTTATTCTGGGAAGAAACCGCTGAACGAAATGAATGTATAAAATGTGGCACATCCCGCTTGAAGTCAAAATCTGTTGGAACACCATCCCGCGTTCCACAGAAAGTAATGTGGCACTTTCCATTGATCCCCAGACTCCAAAATCTTTTTATGTCTGATGACATATCAATAAAAATGAGATGGGATGATACCGAGAGAAAAAAGACTAATGATGAGTTGGTTCATCCTGCAGATGGATTTGCATGGCAAAGATTTGATGCTCGACATCCTGATTTTGCAGCTGACATGCGTAATGTGAGGCTGGGTCTTTCATGCGACAGTTTTAATCCGTTTGGGAAAATGCTTACTTCGCACATCACATGGCCAGTTTTTATACACATTTATAATCTTCCCCCATGGTTGTGTATGAAAAAATCGTTCACTTTCATGAGTATACTCATATCTGGTCCTTCTGATCCCGACATTTATATTGATGTATACATGCAACCTTTAATAAAAGAGTTGATACTTCTTTGGGATGTGGGTGTGCGCACATATGATGCATGTTCGAAAGACATATTTCTGATGCGTGCTGCGCTTATGTGGACGATCAATGATTTTCTGGCTTATGCAATGATGTCTGGATGGAGCATGAAGGGAAAACTGTCATGTCCAGTTTGTATGAAGAATACACGATCCAGAAGACTGAAACATCGTTGTAGTTTCAGTTTTATGGGACATCGACGATTTTTTCCAAAGGATCATCCATATAGAATGAATCGTCAAAGATTTGATAATACTATAGAGACCGATGATCCACCTCAGTGTATGTCTGGAACTGATGTGCTTAATGAATTGAAATATTTCAGTTTTTTGTTCGGGAAGGGTTAAATGAAATCTGGAAAGAGAAAGAATGTTTCCACAGAAACCTATTACAATTAGAGGAAGAGGAGTATCTTTTTTGATTTGCCTTATTGGTCAACCAATTTTCTACGTCATTTCTTAGACGTAATGCATATTGAAAAGAATATATGTGAAATGTTGCTTTCAGTTCTTCTAAATGTCAAGGGGAAGACAAAAGATGATTTACAATCTCGACGTGACTTTGTGGATTGGGGCATCAGACCAGAATTGCATCCTGTGCGTATCAGTGAAAATAAATGGCAACTTCCATGTGCTTCTTATGTGATGAGACCTACTGAAAAAAACAATTTTTTGAAGTATTAGAGACTATTAGAGTTCCTGATGGCTATTCAAGAAACATATCTAAACGGGTCAACAGAAGAGAGTTGAATCTAAAATCATTGAAGACTCATGATTATCACGTTCTACTGCATGAGTTTCTTCCAATAGAAATCTGTCATCTTTTGTCCAATAATGTATGGGTGGGTGTTATTCGGTTGTGCCATTTGTTTAGAGATCTTTGTGCTAAGAAGTTGTCCAAGTATTTCTTGCAAAAAATGTTGACAGATGCCCCATTAATTTTGTGTGAGTTGGAGAAAATATTTCCCCCATCATTTTTCACATGCATGCTGCATCTGACTGTCCATATTCCAACTGAAATACTTCTCGGAGGACCTGTTTCTTTTCGTTGGATGCATCCAACTGAAAGAAATATGTTCACATTAAAGTCTTATGTTCGAAACAAGAATCATCCCGAAGGTTCTATCGTTAACGGTTACTTAGCTCAAGAATGTATGGATTTCTGTTCAATGTATTTGTCTGATCTTACTACAAGAATGAACAGACCAATGAGAAATGAAGAAGAACAATATGAGCAAATTGAACCCAGTTTTCCATCACTTCTTCAAACAGGAGGAATTCCTGGATCATATACATTGAAGACATTAAGCCATGAAGAGCGGGAGATGGCACATCGCACAGTTTTTTTCAACAGTGATCTGTTCGATGACTATATCAGGTAAAAAAATTGAATATGTATATCTTACATATATATCTGTTAAACTATTCATATTTTTTTATCTACAGGGAACATAAAACAATGATAAATAGGAAGCATCATTCTTTATCTTTGAGAAGGAGAGAGACTTTGCATAGCAAAGAGTTTTCTGCTTGGTTAAAATTGAAGGTAAAAATATTACTGTTTAAATTAATTATTTCAATATTTACTTAAGTTTAACTGTCATTTATATTGCAGGTATTGAGTTTGTCTGTTGACTCTGTCTCTGAGGAAATAAGAGCTTTGGCTTTTGGTCCTAATACCGTGGTTCGTGAATGTAAATCAATTGTTATCAATGGGTACAGATTTATTGTCACTGAACGAGCCAAAAACATGAGAACACAACATGATGGTATTATGGTTACTGCCACAACAGATTGTTATGCCAGTGCATCAGATAGTAGACCGCGACTTGAAAATGTGGGTTATTATGGAGTCATTGAGAAAATAATAATATTGGATTATTACTCTCATGGAAGAGTCACAATGATGAAATTCCATTGGTTTGATTCGATGACGAGACATGGCACATTTATTGATGATTGTGGATTTTGAGTAATTAATATGACCCGCACTCTTGCAACCGAAGAACCATATGTGTTGGCATCAATGGCTAAACAAGTTTTTTATGTCAAAGATCAACTTCAACCTGAATTTGGTGTCATAGTTGAAGTAATTCCAAGACATAATTTTGATGATGCTGATGATGGAATTGACACTGTCCCTATTGCCATTGGAACCAATCCATTTATTTCTTTTGATGACTCGAATAGCTCAATTGTCAGAGTTGATTGTGAACCTGAAGTTGTGGTTGGAAATATATAGAATCATTCATCCATGTTCTCAATTATTTTGGTTTACCTCGATTTGGGTTGTTAAGGTTGGTAATATTCATATTTATTTAGTATTGATCACAAATATGTTTTAGCTGACTTGACCGTTATGTGAATTTTCAATGTTTATTGGTTTCTGTTTTATTTGAATTGCATTTTCTAATTTGGAATTGAACTGTATTCAAACCAAATCAAAAAATATTTCTAACTTGGTGAACATTACAACTTGTATGTTTTATTAAATTCATTCAAGCTCTTCTAAAACAATTGATAGCTAAATTACCAATTAATTTTCCTGATGGTGAGGGTGCGCGACTGGAATGTCTAAAGGATTTAGGCGAGCTTTGGAGAGCCTACAAGCATGAGCTGTATATTGGCTGGCGTGCTAGAGTTGGAACTGAGTTAGAGGTGGTACCAGTCGTGGATGATTGTCTTATAGAGCAGTATCGTCAGATGATTACTCATTGGACGAGTACCCAGTTAAAGGTATGAATTACATTTGAGGTATTTAAATAATAACTTTCAAGTTTTTCATTAATATTATCCTTTGAGTTATCGAATTTTATTTAGGAATCATCTGGAAAAAATAAAAAAAACATTGATGCAAAAAAATACCTCCATACACTAGGACGCACGACGATGCCAGATCATGAGAGGCAGCAGGTATGACAATTGTTTATAAGTTTTTTTACGACTTACATTTTATTTTGTTTCCTAAATTATTTAATTATTTGATGAAGTCTTTATATAAATTTTGTTTTCAATGTCATTGTAGAGGCAAGTACAAAATATTGAAGGACGTGTGCCTCGAGCAAAACTGTTTTGCTGGAGTAGACGAAAAAAGGATGGAAGTGCTGTCAACGAAGCGACTCAACAGCAGATTGTAAGTTTTAATCTGTTGATTTTATATTTTAAAATCTATTTCGTAACTTAATAATATATTTATATTTGTAACAGGATGCTTTAGAGGCCCTCGATGCCCAAGAAGCAGACAATTTTGGGCCATCTGATCACTTACATCATGTGTTGGGAGAGGATCATTCTGGCAGAGTACGCTGCCGACCTAGGATAGCCCCGACGAGGTATTGGCCTGCCTCAGGTACGAGTTGTAGTGCCACCGAGCTGTAGCAAGTTAGGGCACAGGCAGAACAGGCTGAGAAAAGGGCCACAGAGACGGCAGAACAGTCTGCTAGGGAAAACAATGCATTTATGAAATTTATTGAAGTTCTACGTCCAACACTTCCAGCAGAGGCTAGCCCAGCGATTGATGAATACATGTCGTCGATACATTCTATATATGGTGCACTAGGTGGCAGTTCCAGTGGTGGTCAGGCCGATGTCCAGCTTGAAGATGATGATGGCGAGCAGTCTGATGCGGAAGAGGAGGGAGATGAGGAGGGCGAGGAGGAGGGCGAAGGCGAGGAGGAAGGCGCTGTGGAGGGTGAGGACGATGAGGAGGACGATGATGATGATAATTATGGTGATGGTGATGCTGATGTGGGACATATTGATCCGTTACATTTTTGACTTATATTACTGAGATTTGATGTTTAATCTATTCTAGTTGTTGGTTTTATCTAGACTCGTAGTATAGTATTGGAGTTGAGTTATTTTTATATATTGTCTGTTTTTATGGATGTTGTTGTATTTTAGTGGTTGTGTGTTTGGGAACTCCCTGGACAACCCCCCTCATTCTTGGACCCTGGACAACCCCCCTCCCCCTTGGACCCCCCTCACGCGTGTTTACAAAGCGCGTGCATCACTTAAAATACGAATATTGAGCCGTACCTCGCAAACCGCACGTCCGATTGACGTGCCTTCTGCGCGTACACGTCACTAATAATAATTAGAATGTTGCACGGTGGTTTCAACTCAATCTGAGGTCGTCCGCTATGAATTTGACAGTTGGACGCCCGTTTTGGTCGTTTATGACACCAGGACTGCGTTGTCGGTCACCGCGGGCACACGGCATGTCCGATTGACGTGTCGTCTGCTCGACCACTTCAGAAATCACTCATCCGTATTTGTCGTCTGATTTCAAGCCATTCCGACTTCGTTCGGCCCGTTTGGACCCCCCTCACGCGCGTTTACGAAGCGCGCGCATCACTTAAAACACGAATATTGAGCCGTACCGCGCAAACCACACGTCCGATTGGCGTGCCGTCTACGCGTACACGTCACGAATAATAATTAGAATGTTGCACGGTGGTTTCAGGTCAATCCGAGGTCGTCCGCTATGAATTTGACCGTTTGACGCCCGTTTTGGCCGTTTATGACACCAGCACTGCGTTGTCGGTCACAGCGGGCACACGACACGTCCGATTGACGTGCCGTCTGCTCGACCAATTCATAAATCACTCACCCATATTTTTCGTCTAATTTCAGGCCATTCTGAAATCGTTCGGCCCGTTTGGACCACCCTCACACGAGTTTACGAAGCGCGCACATCACTTAAAACACGACTATTGAGACGTACCGTGCAAACCGCACGTCCGATTGACGTGCCGTCTACGCGTACACGTCAAGAATAATAATTAGAATGTTTCACGTTGGTTTCAGCTCAATCCGAGGTCGTCCGCTATGAATTTGATCGTTGGACGCCCGTTTTGGCCGTTTATGACACCAGAACTGCGTTGTCGGTCACCGCGGGCACACGGCACGTCCGATTGATGTTCCGTCTGCTCGACCACTTCAGAAATAACTCACCCGTATTTGTCGTCTTATTTCAGGCCATTCCGACTTCGTTTGGCCCGTTTGGAACCCCCTCACGCGCGTTTACGAAGCGCACACATCACTTAAAATACGAATATTGACCCGTACCGCGCAAACCGCACGTCCGATTGACGTGCCGTCTGCGCGTACACGTCAAGAATAATAATTAGAATGTTGAACGGTGGTTTCAGCTCAATCTGGGGTCTTCCTCTATGAATTTGACCGTTGGACGCCCGTTTTGGCCTTTTCTAACACCAGAACTACGTTGTCGGTCACCGCAGGCACACGGCACGTCCGATTGACGTGTCGTCTGCTCGACAACTTCATAAATCAGTCTCCCGTATTTGTCGTCTGATTTCAGGCCATTCCGACTTCGTTCGGTCCATTTGGACCCCCCTCATGTGCGTTTACGAAGCGCGCGCATCACTTAAAACACCAATATTGAGTCGTACCGCGCAAACCGCACGTCCGATTGACGTGCCGTCTGCGCGTACACGTCACGAATAATAATTAGAATGTTTCAAGGTGGTTTCAGCTCAATCCGGAGACGTGGTGTGGCCGGCACCACTCAAAGTGTCCGTCTTTTGTTTCAAAAGGACGTCATTTTAGGTGAAAAGCATCAACTGACATACGGAAAACCGACCAAACGCATTCCGAATCTGTTGATAATTTATCCCAACAATCCATGGGTCATATGTGACATGTACGAGCCAACCCGGGATGAATCTGAGTCACGGTGTGTCCAGGATAAGTCTAAGTGACTCTCTTTTGTTTAAAATGGACACCATTTTAAGTACATACGGAAAAACGACCAAACTGATTCGGTTTTCGTTGAAACTATAGGAGACTGATCCATGGGTCATATGTGACATGTACGAATCATCCCCACTTCAATCCGACATGTGGTGTGGCTGACACCACTCAAAGTGTCCGTCTTTTGTTTCAAAAGGACGTCATTTTAAGTGAAAGGTATCAACTGACATACGGAAGAACGACCAAACACATTCAGATTCTATCGATACTTTAGCACAACGATCCATGAGTCATTTGTGACGTGTACAAGTCAACCCCATCTTAATTCGAGACGCGGTGTGGCCGAAACCTCTCTAACTCTATCTATTTTTTTTAAAATGGACATGATTATAAATGAAAAGAACAACTGACATACGCAAAACCGACCAAACGCATTCGTAATCTTTTGATAATTTATCACAATGATCCATGGGTCATATGTTACATGTACGAGCCAACCCGGGATGAATCTGAGTCGCGGTATGGTCAGGATTAGTCTAAGTGTCACTCTTTTGTTTAAAATGGACAACATTTTAAGTACATACGGAAAACCGACCAAACGCATTCGGTTTCCATTTAAACTTTAGGAGAACGATCCATGGGTCATATGTGACGTGTACGAATCAACCCCGCCTCAATTGGAGACGCGGTGTGGTTAGCACCACTCATAGTGTCCGTCTTTTGTTTCAAAAGGACGTCATTTTACGTGAAAAACATCAACTGGCATACGGAAAACCGACCAAACGTATTCGGATTGTGTCGATACGTTAGGAAAATGATCCATGGGTCATTTGAGACGTGTAAGAGTCAACCCCATCTAAATCCGAGACGCGGTGTGGCCGGTACCACTCTGACTGTGTCTCTCTTGTTTAAAATGGACAATATTATAAGTGAAATAAACAACTGACATATGAAAAACTGACCAAACGCATTCAGAATCTGTTGAAAGTTTAGGACAACGATTCATGGGTCATATGTTACGTGTACGAGTCAACCACGCCTCAATCTGAGTCGCGGTTTGGCCGAGACCACTCTAAGTGTATCTCTTTTCTTTAAAATGGACTACATTTTAAATTCATACGGAAAACCAACCAAACGCATTCTGATTGTGTTTATATTTTAGCACAACAATCCATGGGTCATTTGTGATGTGTACGAGTTAACCCCGCCTCAATACGAGACACGGTGTGGCCGACACCATTCAAAGTGTCTCTCTTTTATTTAAAAAACCCTTTATTTTAAGTGAAAACAACAACTGACATACGCAAAACCGACCAAACGATTTCGGAATATGTTGATACTTTAGGACAACGATAAATGATTCATTTTTGACGTGTACGAGTTAACTTCGCCTCAATCCGAGGCACGGTGTGACCGGTATCATTCCAGATGTATGTATTTTGTTTAAAATGGATATCATTTCTATTAAAAATATATGGTATATGAAAAACCAATCAAATTATGAATTGAATTCCGGATTCAACATATGATTGTCATCTAAATTTTAAAATGAATTCTAAATGAATTATGTATGTTTATAATTATGTTATGAATTCTACTTTAATTATGGATGAGTATATTTTCAAGATGCATTATATGTGTTGGTTGGTTGGTTTTCATTATTTTTATGTGTTGGTTTGTTCTCTATATGTATGCATTATATGTGTTACAGGTACAATAATTGGATTGAAAAATGAATTGAAAACGAGGGCATAATTGGATTGAAAATTGAATTGAAACCGAGGGTGAATGCCCAAACACCAAACCTGCTGTGCAAATTGCAGGCTGCTGTGAAATTTGCACAGCAAAGCCTATGCCAACGGTTTGAAAACCGTTGGCATAGGCTCTATTAGCTGTTTTTACCAACGGTTCAAGGAACCGTTGGTAAAAACACCTATCCCAACGGTTTGAAACCGTTGGGATACCCTGTCACATGGTTGTTTTTACCAACGGTTTGTAAACCGTTGGGAAAGGAAATTATGTGTTGATTTCCCAACGGGCCAAACCGTTGGGATAGGTTGATTTTTTCTAACCTATCCCAATGGTTCTGTGTAAACCATTGGGAAAAGCCTTTCCCAACGGCTTACTTCCCCACAGTTTGCAGAACCGTTGGTATAACATATACCAACGGTTCTGCAGCCTTTCCCAACGGTTCTAAACCGTTGGGAAATTCTAGATTTCCAGTAGTGGTAGTTACGTGATAAAACAAATAACGGGTGGTGCCGTGAATACCAGGATGGGGGGTTACATTAAAACCTCCAATGCATTTGGTATGGAAGTCGTCCGTATGACTATTCTATTTAGTGATATGTGTGGAATTCGACGGTATGGTTATTCCATTTAAGTATCTTTATGTCTCAAGCTACCTGTATATGTTATGTGTTATTTATAAGAGCTTTATGGTAACCTTTTGGTTACAAAAGGGTAAGTAGTGATCTTTTATTCAGTGAATAGTTTTTAGTACTTCATAAAGGTGAAAAGTATTACTTATGTTAAAGTATTCATGGTTAACTTGTTGTTTTGAAAAAATAACAGTTTTCCTTCTTTGTATATCCCTTACAGAGCTTTTTATGATCATCCCAAGTTTTTTTGAAATGCTTTTCACAGGGAATAATGTGGAATAGGGTCAAGGATGGGATCATGGAAAAGGCAGGCTATCTAAAACATGGAACTAGACATGTTTCTTTTTAAGAGTTTTTATTTTATGAAAAAAATGGATACTGCGTAGTAGTGTCTACTTGTAATATTCAAGTTCTTATGTAATAGTTATGGCCTAATTCTCTAAAACTCTAAAACTGAAAAGATCCTCAGTGTGAATTATTCATTTAATTCAATATTATGTAATGTTTTGAGGCCGGGTCATTATAGTTGGTATCAGAGGTCGGTTTAGATAACTTTAGAGGTTAGAGTATTTTTAAGCATAAGTGAAATTTCCATAATGGTTAGGATTTTAGAAAGAGTCATAGTTATTTTAGATAAATTGAATGAGTTTAAGATAACATGAATAAGTATATTTTGAAATTTACTCTCCTCATAAGATATTAAATGATTATTTTACTGATATACTCACACTTACCTTTTTGGTTTTAGAAAATGGCTGGATCTAGCAGGCACCAAAGTAACAGTGGATGTGAAGAAAACTATGATGGATTTATTAATGATAAACTGAATTAAATGGTAGCTACAATGAGAAATCTTTTGGTTATTCTCAACCAACTATTTGGAGTCATGATTGACCACCTGAACCTTGTTAATTTTTATAAGGCATCATATATTCGAGAAACAAATCCCCACGGAAGTTCATGTAATAACCATAAAGGTAAGTATATTCAAAAACCTATGGGTCAAGGATGTGGAAATAAACACATAGGAAAATGTTTCAAAGGGACGAGAAGATTCTATAGATGTCGAAATTAAGGTCATAAAGCAAGAACCTGCCATAGTAAAAGGAAGCTTCTAGTTGACTCTAGGAAAGGGAAAGAAGTTATTTCTGAAGGATAAATTGAATGATTTAAATGTGGTGTGCATGGTCATTATACAAACACATGTCCTACAAAGATGTTTTGGTAATGGGGTCACCAGGATCATACACATATTTTTTTACCAATACCTATTGACTTTCTGATTGAGTATGAAGAAACTGACAATGACCAATGAAAGGTATGGATTATTTATTAACATATGTTTTGATATTATTGAATCTTAAGATATGATTCATGATTCTGTTTATAGGAAAGAAGTATTTCAGAATAAGTTGAAAATGAATGGTTAATGGATCATGAAGAATGTTGAATGAGTAAGAAGTCAACATATAAGGGATTCGAGAGTTATGGTAGATTTTAGGATGGTGAAATGGTTAAAAGTATTAGTCCTCTTTTGATGATGGGAATTACATTAGAAGAATTTTTATTGTATATGAAACCCTGATGTTTGATATATGAAAATTTATTCATGGAATAATTATCTTTTCTTTTGTGGATATAGTTATAAAGAACTATTTGGGATTATTTGATCCTTGAATTTGAGGCAACTATAGGTTAATACATTTTGGGATGAAAAATGAATGTTATTAGATAAACTTTGTGGTTAAAATATTTTATTGTTATTTTTGATAAATTTATCTCTTTTTGTGAATGTTATCAAATTATATAGTTTTTGAAAAAAAGGACAGCACGCGGACCGTGTGACAACCCATCGCGTCAGACAAAGCTGCGGGAATCGAACCCACAACCCAAGTGCGACTGGTATTTATTGCCTAACACTGGACTACGTGAAGTCCCTGGTTTGTATGAATAATTATTTTTAGTTAATTGATTTTATGAATCAATAATAATTCTATTTTGGGTTATCTATGGAAATGATTAACCTATCATGGAGGATATGGGATTAGGTTAATTACTTTTCTATATGAGACTTTAACAGTAACTGATTTTATTTGGAGATAAATTTTAAGATTTATCTTGGAAGACTATGTGATTAGATAATTTTGAGATTTGGGTTTAAATCTTAGATTGGATTACTTTGAATAATTTTATGGTCAAATTTTTATTTAATGGTATTTGTTGAACATTGAGTTTTGTTTGATTAATTTTGGAGATTAAGAGTAGTTTTTCTTTTTGTAAAAGATTATCCTTTTTGGGTATTATCTGATCTGGTGCTATCTATTTTGGTTTTGGTTAAGGTCTAAACACATGGGAAATATATAGTTCATATTTTGTGGATTATATGATTCTCTCTAAGTTGATTTTAGTTCTCTTAACGTGAAAAAAGTCATCATGAATACTCATCATTTGGAGAAAATATGAGTTTTTGTTAGAAATCTAGTAAAATAAGAATGTCTACCTAAAAAGTAAGTATATTTCCTTATGTTTTTAGTTAAGCTCATAAATAAATTCCTCAATGAAAATTAACTTAAAACAAAAACCTTGTTGGTTAAATTTTCCAACTAGGGAATTAAAGACTGTTTAACCCATCACAAGTTTGTGATTTTTTGTTGGCTAACTTTCTCCTAAACATGTTTTCTATCACTCTCCATCAGAACCTGATGGTTTTTTTTCTCCTCCATATCCATGTTTTCATGGAATCCTAGTATCTTTTGTCTCGGGTAAACATTGTACTTCTCTTACTTTATTTCAAAGTGATAGTTTTATTGTCTTTTTTTCGATGTGGGGTTTTTAATGAAGTTTCCGAGCCCAATTTAAAAATTGCGAGGACACAATTCCCAAAAGGGGGGAAGGATGTAACATCCCAGAATAATGAAGAATATAAATTTTTCATATATATTAATATTTTTGAATAAAATATTAATTTTACTTTAAAGTGGTTGCTATGTTCGACAGCGTACCCGATACGTAATAATGAGTTTCTTTGAAATCTTACGTTGCACACTAATAATATAATATTATTATTTTAAATGGTAGTTAACTCCAAGCCGTTGTATTATTGGGAATTAACAAAACTAAATACAATATGATTATACATGTTTGTAAATGTATTTACATTTATCCAATAAAAGTTAGAGGCTTAAAATGTGAATAAATCTAATTTTAAGCATAATTTACAATAAAAGGTCGATTTACTGCCTTTTAATGGGGATAACTCTTTAAATATAATTTTGGTTACTTTAATACATTATATTTGACCAAATAAAATCCTTCCTTAGAATGGGGACATCAAAATTTACTTGTTTAAAGTTTTGAAACTTTTCTGACAAAGTTCATTTTCTTATGAATGGTGAAAAATATTTTATTTTAATTCAAAAATGTGTTTTAATCTAATCTATTTATATGGTTATATAATAATTTTAATTGGTTTTAAAGTTTAATAATAATATATTTTTACCATTTAATCCAATTTTGGTCATTCGAATTAATTTCACTTCGAAATTTGACATAAACAAGTATTAAACTTTTGATAGTTATTGTTTCTTTAAAACACACTATTTGTTTTGATAACAGGAATTAATTTTAAAATTAATTAATGCCATTATATGTTTTGAATTTGAAAAAATATACAACATTTGTTAATTCAGAATATCAAATATATCTTAGGCTGAATTTTTGGTATTTTTCTAAAAAACGTCACTTTTTGATGAATAGTGAAATCACTTAGTCGTAGTTAAAAAAACCGACTTTTTCATTTAAATGAAATTTTTCCACTTATGTGAATTTAATTTCAAAAATATAACATACATGTATTAATTAATAAGTGAAATTTTGTTCAATAAGATGAAAATAATTTTTTGTTGAAAAGTAACTTTTGACTTTTATTTACGGCGGTTAAAGGTAAATAGGGTAATTCAAGGTAAAAATAATATTATAATAATTCAAAATTACCTTTACACATGTCCAAACCCTATTGGTTGAGTCATTTACGACAATGAACATTGTTGGGTCGATTTTGGGACCCCATTGAGCCACTTGGAAGTGATAATGACAATTTAGATTAATTAACTTAAAGTAAAGGCAAAAATGACAAAAACAAATATCTTTTGGTAAATTAATTTTTATTTGGTGTTATATAATTTTTATGGACTATAAATAATCATTGGAAAGATAAAAATATATCATGGTATTTGTTTTAAAATTTTTAATCATCAAATAGTTTAAATTATATATGACATAATAATGATGTAATGTTTACCTCATTAATAAATGATTTAAATTAATAAGATTATAAGGATTCAAATATTATCCAAAAAATGTAAAATTCTTATTTGATGATTTTATTTCTAATATGAGTCAACTTATCTTCGAATTTAATTATTTTTGGACATTTAGAAACCAAATATCATTATATAATAAAATAATATTTTCACACTTTCCTAAAAGGCCCCTCATCTCTCTTATAAAAGGAGACCACTTCTAACCAATTCCTAACACCTCTCAAGAATTTTGGCTCATCCAAAATATGACCAATTAATCTCCCTGCATCCATATACTCTTCCTAGAAGCATTAACTTAAGCATAAGGCACTTCAATAAGTCCTTTGGTTCAATCAAAAGGGAGTTACCAAAATTTAAGGCAACTCTTTCTCTGAAATTGTTTTTTTATATTATTTCTCCAACCCGTAAAACACTTTTTTATTCCTGTATTTTGTAACAAAACCAGTATCCTCAATATACTAAGATTTTGTTATGAGATTTATTCTAACTACACATACAAATACCTCCATCTAACTGGGGAATAACATAATGTTTCTGTGGATGGAAAACTAACACCTCACGAAACGATGATTGTTCAAATATCTTCAACTGCCTCTCATAGTGGCCATTATGATGGCACTATATTTATATATTACATTTATTTTTTTCTTTATTCTTCTGTATTTTTCCATTTATATAAATACTTTGTGGTTTCCATAGTGGGTAAATACGATAATCTCATTAGAGGAAGTACGGACTACCGCCCCCTCAAAGTGATATGACTCGTTAAATGTATTATGTGGGACATATAAAGGATAAAGTTAATAATATTGAATATGATATTATAATGGAATTATAATATAACTATGTATCATTATTTTTTTTAATTCCATTAAAATAATAAATAGAAATGGAGGTAGCGTTCATGCATACGTACGGCTTACTGTCTCCATGAACAGTGCATTTCATTTCTTACATATAAATGTTATATACTATTATAAATACATGTATATACTAGATATATAAAATATATATGATATCTAAATCATTAATATCATTTTGAATATAATGTATATCTTACCACATGAACAACTTGTAATTATAAGGTGTTCAATTTTTTTACTCAAGTACCAAATATCGACAAAACAACCGTTATTAACTTAAATGATTGCATAATGTTTATAACAAGGTAATAAGTAATATAAAAGGAATAATAAACTTTAAAAAAGGTTCTTAAGAAATTATAAATTAATATTAGTTTATTATTCAGGAGATTAAAGAACGAACGGGTCATGTCAGACAACGAGGTAAGAGATTTCTTATCTCACTTTTAATTCCGTGAGATTTCCATTGTTCACCACATATTTATTTAATGTGGTGTATTGTGTACTAACATTTGGTATATATTATCATTATTATCATTATATTCATGTTATTCTGTGATTTATTTGGTGGTTATTAAGTTTGGGTCATACGACTCGATTGATTACAACATGGTAAGGGGTTTTCATCTCACTTTTTATCCCTGTGAGATTCATGATATATTTGACACTAACTCCTTTTGTGTGGTTTATGTACTACCCATGATTGTATTCTTTGTGTAAGATACTTTATGTTATGGATAGTTACATCTTCATTGTATAATCCATCTTTCATGTGGATTATTTTTTGTAAGTTACCAAATCGGTAAGGGAGCCTTTCACCCTCCTCTCTTTTAAGAGGATACTTTTTGTTATGTCTTTTAATTCAAATATTCTTATTTGGGATATGTTCTTCAATATCCTTATTTCTGTAAATTTTATGTCAAAGTGATGAGATACCCTTTTCTCTCTCATCAACTCAGTTTCTGAATTGTAATGTGACACCGTTAGGTTGTCGAATTTTTGCAAGGGAACTTCTTAACCCAATTTCGATTCATTGGGTTAAATTTGTACTTCTTGAATATGTAATCCTATGAATATATGTGAATGAACTTTGATAGTTTTAAACTGAATAACCAATCATATTTAGTGTATTAATATTTTTCACACAAAATTATGTAATTGATTTATCCTTAATCTGCGGATATAGTCTTAGTAAGGGACTTCATCTCAATCTCCATTCACTGAGGCATATTTTGTTTTAATACATGAGTTTCTTTTATACGCTGTATAAACACCCTTGACATTTTATAGGGAATATTTTTCTATGAAGCATTTTACTAAACAACAAAAAGGAATATATCTTATAACGTAAGCGGTAACAATGACCTTTTCCACCGCCGCTAGTATTATTTGATATTTGGCTACCTCAACAAGCCGTAATTTTATAAATAGAAAACAAATACCATATAATCTTTTATGTATTTTGTTATTGAAAATGGTTTTGAAAATGGAATTGTTATGTCAATATATTTAAGTGATATATTGTGATTGATATTTGGAAATGTTTTCTTTCCTTTATATTTGTTTTATGTCTTATGATTTTATAATGTTACTTGGACATTTGAAGGGTCGTTATGTGATAAACCATATAACGGGTGGTGCCGTGAATACTAGGATGGGTGGTTACATTAAAACCTCTAATGCATTTGGTATGGAAGTTGGTCGTATGACTATTCTATTTAGTGATATGTGTGGAATTCAACGGTATGGTTATTCCATTTAAGTATCTTTATGTCTCAAGCTACCTTTAAATATTATGTGTTCTTTATAAGAGCTTTATGGTAACCTTTTGGTTACAAAATGGTAAGTAGTGATATTTTATTCAGTGAAGTGTATTGACTACTTTATAAAGGTGAAAACTATTACTTATGTTAATGTATTCATTGATTACTTGTTGTTTTGAAAAACTAACAGTTTTCCTTCTTTGTGTATCCCATACTGAGCTTTTTATGCTGATCCCATGTATTTTGAAATTTTTTTACATGACATAATGCGGAATACGGTCAAGGATGAGATCATGGAAAAGTCATGGTGTCTAAAACATGGAACTAGACATGTTTCTTTTTAAGAGTTTTTATTTTATGAAAAAAATGGATACTGTGTAACAGTGTCTACTTGTAATATTCAAGTTCTTATGTAATAGTTATGGCCTAATTCTCTAAAACTCTAAAACTGAAATGTGAATTATTCATTTAATTCAATATTATGTAATGTTTTGAGGTCGGGTCCTTATAGTTGGTATCAGAGGTCGGTTTAGATAAATTTAGAGGTTAGAGTATTCTTTAAGCATAAGTGAAATTTCCATAATGGTTAGGATTATAGAAAGAGTCATAGTTATTTTAGATAAAGTTAATGAGTTTAAGATAACATGAATAAGTATATTTTGAAATTTACTCTCATCATAAGATATTAAATGATTATTTTACTGATATACTCACACTTACCTTTTTGGTTTTAGAAAATGGCTGGATCTAGCGGGCACCAAAGTAACAGTGGATGTGAATAAAACTATGATGATTTTATTAATGAGAAACTGAATTAAATGGTAGCTACAATGATAAATCTTATGGTTATTCTCAACCATCTATTTGGAGTCATGATTGACCACCTGAACCTTGTTTATTTTTATAAGGCATCATATATTCGAGAAACAAATCCCCATGGAAGTTCAGGTAATAACCATAAAAGTAAGTATATTCAAAAACCAATGGGTCAAGGATGTGGAAAGAAACACATAGGAAAATGTTTCAAAGGGACGAGAAGATGTTATAGATGTCGAAATGAAGGTCATAAAGCAAGAACCTTCCATTGTAAAAGGAAGCTTCTAGTTGACTCTAGGAAAGGGAAAGAAGTTCTTTCTGAAGGATCAATTGAATGATTTAAATGTGGTGTGCATGGTCATTATACAAACACATGTCTTACAAAGATGTTTTGGGAATGGGGTCACCAGAATCATACACATATTTTTTTACCAATACCTAATGACTTTCCGATTGAGTATGAATAAACTGAAAATGACCAATGAAAGGTATGGATTATTTCATAACATATGTTTTGATATTATTGAATCATAGGATATGATTCATGATTATGTTTATAGGAAAGAAGTATTTCAGAATAAGTTGAAAATGAATGGTTAATGGATCATGAAGAATGATGAATGAGTAAGAAGTCAACATATAAGGGATTCGAGAGTTATGATATATTTTAGGATGGTGAAATGCTTAAAAGTATTAGTGCTCTTTTGATGATGGGAATTACATTAGAAGACTTTTTATTGTATATGAAACCCTGATGTTTGATATATGAAAATTTATTCAAGTAATAATTATTTTTTCTTTTGTGGATATAGTTATAAAGAACCATTTGGGATTATTTGATCCTTGAATTTGAGGCAACTATAGGTTAATACATTTTGGGATGAAAAATGAAAGTTATTAGATAATCATTGTGGTTAAAATATTTTATTGTTATTTTTGATAAATTTATCTCTTTTTGTGAATGTTATAAAATTATATAGCTTTTGAAAAAAAGGACAACACGCGGACCGTGTGACAACCCATCGCGTCAGACAAAGCTGCGGGAATCGAACCCACAACCCAAGTGCGACTGGTATTTATTGCCTAACACTGGACTACATGAAGTCCCTGGTTTGTATGAATAATTCTTTTTAGTTAAATGATTTTATGAATCAATAATAAGTCTATTTTGTGTTATCTATGGAAATGATTAACCTATCATGAAGGATATGGGATTAGGTTAATTAATTTTATTTATGAGACTTTAACAGTAAATGATTTTATTTGGAGATAAATTTTAAGATTTATCTTGGAAGACTATGTGATTAGATCATTTTGAGATTTGGGTTTCAATCTTAGATTGGATTACTTTGAAGAATGGAAAACTTTTTATTTAATGGTATTTGTTGAACATTGAGTTTTGTTTGATTAATTTTGGAGATTAAGAGTAGTTTTTCTTTTTGTAAAAGATTATCCTTTTTGGGGATTCTCTGATCTGGTACTATCCATTTTGGTTTTGGTTAAGGTATAAATACATGGGAAATATATAGTTCATATTTTCTGGACTATATGATTCTATCTAAGTTGATTTTAGCGCTCTTAATGTGAAAAAAAGTCATCATGAATACTCATCATTTGGAGAAAATATGAGTTTTCGTTAGAAATCTAGTAAAATAAGAATGTCTACATAAAAAGTAAGTATATTTCCTTATGTTTTTAGTTATGCTCATAAATAAATTCCTCAATGAAATGTAACTTAAAACAAAAATCTTGTTGGTTAAATTTTCCAACTAGGGAATCAAAGACTATTTAACCCATCACAAGTTTGTGATTTTTTGTTAGCTAACTTTCTCCTAAATATGTTTTCTATCACTCTCCATCAGAACCTGATGAATTTTTTTCTCCTCCATATCCATGTTTTCATGGAATCCTAGTATCTTTTGTCTCGGGTAAACTTTGTACTTCTCTTCCTTTATTTTAAAGTGATAGTTTTACTGTCTTTTTTTCGATGTGGGGCTTTTAATGAAGTTTCCGAGCCCAATTTTAAAATTGCGAGGACACAATTCCCAAAAGGGGGGAAGGATGTAACATCCCAGAATAATGAAGAATATAAAATTTTCATATATATTAATATTTTTGAATGAAATATTAATTTTACTTTAAAGTGGTTGCTATGTTCGACAGCGTACCCGATACACAACAATGAGTTTCTTTGAAATCTTACGTTGCACATTAATAATATAATATTATTATTTTCAATGGTAGTTAACTCCAAGCCATTGTATTATTGGGAATGAACAAAACTAAATACAATATGATTATACATGTTTGTAAATGTATTTACATTTATCCAAAAAAAGTTAGGGGCTTAAAATGTGAATAAATCTAATTTTAAGCATAATTTACAATAAAAGGTCGATTTACTGCCTTTTAATGGGGAAAACTCTTTAAATATAATTTTGGTCACTTTAATACATTATATTTGACCAAATAAAATACTTCCATAGAATGTGGACATCAAAATTTACTTGTGTAAAATTTTGAAACTTTTCTGACAAAGTTCATTTTCTAATGAATGATGAAAAATATTGTAATTTAATTCAAAAATGTGTTTTAATCTAATCTATTTATATGGTTATATAATAATTTTAATTGGTTTTAAAGTGTAATATGAATATATTTTTACCATTTAATCCAATTTTGGTCATTCGAAATAATTTCACTTCGAAATTTGACATAAACAAGTATTAATCTTTTGATAGTTATTGTTTCTTTAAAACACACTATTTGTTTTGATAACAGGAATTAATATTAAAATTAATTAATTCCATTATATGTTTTGAATTTGAAAAAATATACAACATTTGTTAATTCAGAATATCAAATATAGCTTAGGCTGAATTTTTGTATTTTTCTGAAAAACATCACTTTTTGATGAATAGTGAAATCACTTAGTAGTAGTTAAAAAAACCGACTTTTTCATTTAAATGAAATTTTACCACTTATGTGAATTTAATTTCAAAAATATAACATACATGTATTAATTAATAAGTAAAATGTTGTTCAATAAGATGAAAATAATTTTTTGGTGAAAAGTAACTTTTGACTTTTATTTACGGCGATTAAAGGTAAATAAGGTAATTCAAGGTAAAAATAATATTATAATAATTCAAAATTACCTTAACACTTTTCCAAACCCTATTGGTTGGGTCATTTACGACAATGAACATTTTTGGGTCGATTTTGGGACCCCATTGAGCCACTTGGGAGTGATAATGACAATTTAGATTAATTAACTTAAAGTAAAGGCAAAAATGACAAAAACAAATATCTTTTGGTAAATTAATTTTTATATGGTGTTATATAATTTTTTATGGACTATAAATAATCATCGGAAAGATAGAAATATATCATGGTATTTGTTTTAAATTTTTTAAGCATCAAATTATTTAAATTATATATGACACAATAATGATGCAATGTTTACCTCATTAATAAATGATTTAAATTAATAAGATTATAATGATTCAAATATTATCCAAAACATGTAAAATTATTATTTGATGATTTTATTTCGAATATGAGTCAACTTATCTTCGAATTTAATTATTTTTAGACATTTAGAAACCAAATATCATTATATAATAAAATAATATTTTCACACTTTCCTAAAAAGCACCTCATCACTCTTATAAAAGGAGACCACTTCTAACCAATTCCTAACACCTCTCAAGAATTTTGGCTCATCCAAACTATGACCAATTAATCTCCCTGCATCCATATACTCTTCCTAGAAGCCTTAACATAAGCATAAGGCACTTCAAGAAGTCCTTTGGTTCAAACCAAAGGGAGTTACCAAAATTTAAGGCAACTCTTTCTCTTAAATTGTTTTTTTTATATTATTTCTCCAACCCCTAAAACTCTTTTTTATTACTTTATTTTGTAACAATGCCAGTATCCTCAATATACTAGGATTTTTTTATGAGATGTATTCTAACTACACTTACAAACACCTCCATCTAATTGGGGAATAACATAATGTTTCTGTGGATGGAGAACTAACACCTCACGAAACGATGATTGTTCAAATATCTTCAACTGCCTCTCATGGTGGCCATTATGATGGCACTATATTTATATATTATATTTATGTTTCCTTTATTCTACTGTATTTTTCCATTTATATAAATACTTTGTGGTTTCCATAGTGGGTAAATACGATAATATCATTAGAGGAAGTACGGACTACCGCCCCCTCAAAGTGACATGACTCGTTAAATGCCTTATGTGGGACATATAAAGGATAAAGTTAATTATATTGAATATGATATTATACTGGAATTATAATATAACTATGTATCATTATGTTTTTAATTCCATTAAAATAATAAATAGAAATGGAGGTAGCGTTCATGCATACGTACGGCTTACCGTCTCCATGAACGGTGCATTTCATTTCTTACATATAAATGTTATGTACTATTATAAATACATGTATATACTAGATATATAAAATATATATGATATCTAAATAATTAATATCATTCTGAATATAATTTATATCTTACCACATGAACAACTTGTAATTATAATGTGTTCAATTCTTTTACTCAAGTACCAAATATCGACAAAACAACCGTTATTAACATAAATGATTACATAATGTTTATAACAAGGTAATAAGTAATATAAAAGGAATAATAAACTTTAAAAAAGGTTCTTAAGAAATTATAAATTAATATTAGTTTATTATTCAGGATATTAAAGAACGAACGGGTCATGTCAGACAACGAGGTAAGAGATTTCTTATCTCACTTTTAATTCCGTGAGATTTCCATTGTTCACCACTTATTTATTGAATGTGGTGTATTTTGTACTACCATTTGATATATATTATCATTATTATCATTATATTCATGTTATTCTGTGATTTATTTGGTGGTTATTAAGTTTGGGTCATACGACTCGATTGATTACAACATGGTAAGGGGTTTTCATCTCACTTTTTATCCCTGTGAGATTCATGATATATTTGACACTAATTCCTTTTGTGTGGTTTATGTACTACCCATGATTGTATTATTTGTGTAAGATACTTTATGTTATGGATATTTACATCTTCATTGTATAATCCATCTTTCATGTGGTTTAATTTTTGTAAGTTACCAAATCGGTAAGGGAGCCTTTCACCCTCCTCTCTTTTAAGAGGATACTTTTTATTATGTCTTTTAATTCAAATATTCTTATTTGGGATATGTTCTTAAATATCCTTATTGCTGTAAATTTTATGTACAAGTGATGAGATACCCTTTTCTCTCTCATCAACTCAGTTTCTGAATTGTAATGTGACACCAATAGGTTGTCGAATTTTTGCAAGGGAACTTCTTAACCCAATTTCGATTCTTTGGGTTAAACTTGTACTTATTGAATATGTAATCCTATGAATATGTGTGAATGAACTTTGATAGTTTTAAACTTAATAACCAATCATATTTAGTGTATTAATATTTTTCACACATAATTATGTAATTGATTTATCCTTAATCTGCGGATATAGTCTTAGTAAGGGACTTTATCTCAATCTCCATTCACTTAGGAATATTTTGTTTTAATACATGAGTTTATTTTATATGCTGTATAAACACCCTTGACATTTTATAAGGAATATTTTTCTATGAAGAATTTTACTAAAAAACAAAAAGGAATATATATTATAACGTAAGCGGTAACAATGACCTTTTCCACCGCCGCTAGTATTATTTGATATTTGGCTTCCTCAACAAGCCGTAATTTTATAAATAGAAAATAAATACCATATAATATTTTATGTATTTTGTTATTGAAAATGGTTTTGAAAATGGAATTGTTATGTCAATATATTTAAGTGATATATTGTGATTGATATTTGGAAATGTTTTCCTTCCTTTATATTTGTTTTATGTCTTATGATTTTATAATGTTACTTGGACATTTGAAGGGTAGTTACGTGATAAACCAAATAACGGGTGGTGCCATGAATACCAGGATGGGTGGTTACATTAAAACCTCCAATGCATTTGGTATGGAAGTTGGCCATATGACTATTCTATTTAGAGATATGTGTGGAATTCGACGGTATGGTTATTCCATTTAAGTATCTTTATATCTCAATCTACCTTTAAATGTTATGTGTTATTTATAAGAGCTTTATGGTAACCTTTTGGTTACAAAAGGGTAAGTAGTGATATTGTAATCAGTGAAGTGTATTTACTACTTTATAAAGGTGAAAACAATTACTTATGTTAAAGTATTCATTGTTTACTTGTTGTTTTGAAAAACTAACAGTTTTCCTTCTTTGTGTATCCCATACTGAGCTTTTTATGCTCATCCCATGTTTTTTGAAATTTTTTTTACATGACAGAATGTGGAATAGGGTCAAGGATGAGATCATGGAAAAGTCATGGTGTCTAAAACATGGAACTAGACATGTTTCTTTTTAATAGTTTTTATTTTAAGAAAAAAAATGGATACTGCGTAGTAGTGTCTACTTGTAATATTCAAGTTCTTATGTAATAGTTATGGCCTAATTGTCTAAAACTCTAAAACTGAAAAGATCCGCAATGTGAATTATTCATTTAATTCAATATTATGTAATGTTTTGAGGTCGGGTCCTTATAGTTGGTATCAGAGGTCGGTTTAGATAACTTTAGAGGTTAGAGTATTCTTTAAGCATAAGTGAAATTTCCATAATGGTTAGGATTTTAGAAAGAGTCATAGTTATTTTAGATAAAGTTAATGAGTTTAAGATAAAACGAATAAGTATATTTTGAAATTTACTCTCCTCATAAGATATTAAATGATTATTTTACTAATATACTCACACTTACCTTTTTGGTTTTAGAAAATGGCTGGATCTAACAGGCACCAAAGTAACAGTGGATGTGAAGAAAACCATGATGGATTTATTAATGAGAAACTTAATTAAATGGTAGATACAATGATAAATCTTGTGGTTATTCTCAACCAACTATATGGAGTCCTGATTGACCACCTGAAACTTGTTTATTTTTATAAGGCATCATATATTCGAGAAACAAATCCCCACGGAAGTTCAGGTAATAACCATAAAGGTAAGTATATTCAAAAACCTATGGGTCAAGGATGTGGAATGAAACACATAGGAAAATGTTTCAAAGGGACGAGAAGATGATATAGATGTCGAAATGAAGGTCATAAAGCAAGAACCTGCCATAGTAAAAGGGAGCTTCTAGTTGACTCTAAGAAAGGGAAAGAAGTTATTTCTGAAGGATCAATTGAATGATTTAAATGTGGTGTGCATGGTCATTATACAAACAAATGTCCTACAAAGATGTTTTGGGAATGGGGTCACCAGGATCATACACATATTTTTTTACCAATACCTAATGACTTTCCGATTGAGTATGAAGAAACTGACAATGACCAATGAAAGGTATGGATTATTTTATAACATATGTTTTGATATTATTGAATCTTAGGATATGATTCATGATTATGTTTATAGGAAATAAGTATTTCAGAATAAGTTGAAAATGAATGGTTAATTTATCATGAATAATGTTGAATGAGTAAGAAGTCAACATATAAGGGATTCGAGAGTTATGGTAGATTTTAGGATGGTGAAATGCTTAAAAGTATTAGTGCTCTTTTGATGATGGGAATTACATTAGAAGACTATTTATTGTATATTAAACCCTGATGTTTGATATATGAAAATTTATTCAAGGAATAATTATCTTTTCTTTTGTGGATATAGTTATAAAGAACCATTTGGGATTATTTGATCCATGAATTTGAGGAAACTATAGGTTAATACATTTTGGGATGAAAAATGAAAGTTATTAGAAAAAATTTGTGGTTAAAATATTTTATTTTTATTTTTGATAAATTTATCTCTTTGTGTTAATGTTATAAAATTATATAGTTTTTGAAAAAATGGACAACACGCCGACCGTGTGACAGCCCATCGCATCAGACAAAGCTGTGGGAATCGAACCCACAACCCAAGTGCGACTGGTATTTATTGCCTAACATTGGACTACGTGAAGTCCCTAGTTTGTATGAATAATTATTTTTAGTTAAATTATTTTATGAATCAATAATAAGTCTATTTTGGGTTATCTATGGAAATGATTAACCTATCATGGAGGATATGGGATTAGGTTAATTACTTTTCTATATGAGACTTTAACAGTAATTGATTTTTTTTGGAGATAAATTTTAAGATTTATCTTGGAAGACTATGTGAGTAAATCATTTTGAGATTTGGGTTTCAATCTTAGATTGGATTACTTTGAAGACTTTTATGGAAAACTTTTTATTTAATGGTATTTGTTGAACATTGAGTTTTGTTTGATTAATTTTGGAGATTAAGAGTAGTTTTTCTTTTTGTAAAAGATTATCCTTTTTAGGGATTATCTGATCTGGTGCTATCCATTTTGGTTTTTGTTAAGGTCTAAATACATGGGAAATATATAGTTCAAATTTTTTGGATTATATGATTCTATCTAAGTTGATTTTAGCGCTCTTAATGTGAAAAAAAAATCATCATGAATACTCATCATTTGGAGAAAATATGAGTTTTTGTTAGAAATCTAGTAAAATAAGAATGTCTACCTAAAAAGTAAGTATATTTCCTTTTGTTTTTAGTTAATCTCATAAATAAATTCCTCAACGAAAAGTAACTTAAAACAAAAACCTTTTTGGTTAAATTTTCTAACTAGAGAATCAAAGACTGTTTAACCCATCACAAGTTTCTGATTTTTTGTTGGCTAACTTTCTCCTAAACATGTTTTATATCACTCTCCATCAGAACCTGATGGTTTGTTTTCTCCCCCATATCCATGTTTTCATGTAATCCTAGTATCTTTTGTCTCGGGTAAACTTTGTACTTCTCTTCCTTTATTTTAAAGTGATAGTTTTATTGTCTTTTTTTCGATGTGGGGCTTTTAATGAAGTTTCCGAGCCCAATTTTAAAATGGCGAGGACACAATTCCCAAAAGGGGGGAAGGATGTAACATCCCAGAATAATTAAGAATATAAAATTTTCATATATATTAATATTTTTGAATGAAATTTTAATTTTACTTTAAAGTGGTTGCTATGTTCGACAGCGTACCCGATACGCAACAATGAGTTTCTTTGAAATCTTACGTTGCACACTAATAATATAATATTATTATTTTAAATGGTAGTTAACTCCAAGCCGTTGTATTATTGGTAATGAACAAAACTAAATAGAATATGATTATACATGTTTGTAAATGTATTTACATTTATCCAATAAAAGTTAGAGGCTTAAAATGTGAATAAATCTAATTTTAAGCATAATTTACAATAAAAGGTTGATTTACTCCCTTTTAATGGGGAAAACTCTTTAAATATAATTTTGGTCACTTTAATACATTATATTTGACCAAATAAAATCCTTCCTTATAATTGGAAAATCAAAATTTACCTGTGTAAAATTTTGAAACTTTTCTGACAAATTTCATTTTCTAATGAATGGTGAAAAATATTGTATTTTAATTCAAAAATGTGTTTTAATCTAGTCTATTTATATGGTTATATAATAATCTTAATTGTTTTTAATGTGTAATAAGAATATATTTTTACCATTTAATCCAATTTTGGTCATTCGAATTAATTTCACTTCGAAATTTGACATAAACAAGTATTAATCTTTTGATAATTATTGTTTGTTTAAAACACACTATTTGTTTTGATAACGGGAATTAATTTTAAAATCCATTAATTCCATTATATGTTTTGAATTTGAAAAAATATAAAACATTTGTTAATTCAGAATATCAAATATAGCTTAGGCAGTATTTTTGGTATTTTTCTAAAAAACTTCACTTTTTGATGATTAGTGAAATCACTTAGTAGTAGTTAAAAAAACTGAATTTTTCATTTAAATGAAATTTTACCACTTATGTGAATTTAATTTCAAAAATATAACATACATGTATTAATTAATAAGTAAATTTTTTTTCAATAAGATGAAAATAATTTTTTGGTGAAAAGTAACTTTTGACTTTTATTTACGACGGTTAAAGGTAAATAGGGTAATTCAAGATAAAAATAATATTATAATAATTCAAAATTACCTTAACACTTGTCCAAACCCTATTGGTTGATTCCTTTACGATAATGAACATTTTTGGGTCGATTTTGGGACCCCATTGGGCAACTTGGGAGTGATAATGACAATTTAGATTAATTAACTTAAAGTAAAGGCAAAAATGACAAAAACAAATATCTTTTGGTAAATTAATTTTTATATGGAGTTATATAATTTTTTATGGACTATAAATAATCATCGGAAAGATAAAAATATATCGTGGTATTTTTTTTAAAATTTTTAAGCATCAAATAATTTAAATTATATATGACACAATAATGATGCAATGTTTACCTCATTAATAAATGATTTAAATTAATAAGATTATAATGAATCAAATATTATCCAAAACATCTAAAATTCTTATTTGATGATTTTATTTCGAATATGAGTCAACTTATCTTCGAATTTAATTATTTTTGGACATTTAAAAACCAAATATCATTATATAATAAAATAATATTTTCACACTTTCCTAAAAGCCCCTCATCTCTCTTATAAAAGGAGACCACTTCTAACCAATTCCTAACACCTCTCAAGAATTTTGGCTTATCCAAACTATGACCAATTAATCTCCCTAAATCCATATACTCTTCCTAGAATCCTTAACTTAAGCACAAGGCACTTCAAGAAGTCCTTTGGTTTAAACCAAAGGGAGTTACCAAAATTTAAGGCAACTATTTCTCTTAAATTGTTTTTTTATATTATTTCTCCAACCCCTAAAACTATTTTTTATTCCTTTATTTTGTAACAAAACTAGTATCCTCAATATACTAGGATTTTTTTATGATATGTATTCTAAATACACTTACAAACACCTCCATCTAATTGGGGAATAACATAATGTTTCGGTGGATGGAAAACTAACACCTCGCGAAACGATGATTGTTCAAATATCTTCAACCGCCTCTCATGGTGGCCATTATGATGGAACTATATTTATATATTACATTTATGTTTTCTTTATTCTTCTGTATTTTTCCATTTTTATAAATACTTTGTGGTTTCCATAGTGGGAAAATACGATAATCTCATTAGAGGAAGTACGGACTACCGCCCCCTCAAAGTGATATGACTCGTTAAATGCCTTATGTGGGACATATAAAGGATAAAGTTAATAATATTGAATATGATATTATACTAGAATTATAATATAACTATGTATCATTATGTTTTTAATTCCATTAAAATAATAAATAGAAATGGAGGTAGCGTTCATGCATACGTACGGCTTACCGTCTCCATGAACGGTGCATTTCATTTCTTACATATAAATGTTATGTACTATTATAAATACATGTATATAATAGATATATAAAATATATATGATATCTAAATCATTAATATCATTCTGAATATAATGTATATCTTTCCACATGAACAACTTGTAATTATAAGGTGTTCAATTTTTTTACTCAAGTACCAAATATCGACAAAACAACCGTTATTAACTTAAATGATTACATAATGTTTATAACAAGGTAATAAGTAATATAAAAGGAATAATAAACTTTAAAAAAGGTTCTTAAGAAATTATAAATTAATATTAGTTTATTATTCAGGATATTAAAGAACGAACGGGTCATGTCAGACAACGAGGTAAGAGATTTCTTATCTCACTTTTAATTCCCTGAGATTTCCATTGTTCACCACTTATTTATTGAATGTGGTGTATTTTGTACTACAATTTGATATATATTATCATGATTATCATTATATTCATGTTATTCGGTGATTTATTTAGTGGTTATTAAGTTTGGGTCATACGACTCGATTGATTACAACATGGTAAGGGGTTTTCATCTCACTTTTTATCCCTGTGAGATTCATGATATATTTGACACTAATTACTTTTGTGTGGTTTATGTACTACCCATGATTGTATTATTTGTGTAAGATACTTTATGTTATGGATAGTTACATCTTCATTGTATAATCCATCTTTCATGTGGTTTTTTTTTGTAAGTTACCAAATCGGTAAGGGAGCCTTTCACCCTCCTCTCTTTTAAGAGGATACTTTTTGTTATGTCTTTTAATTCAAATCTTCTTATTTGGGATATGTTCTTCAATATCCTTATTGCTGTAAATTTTATTTCCATGTGATGAGATAACCTTTTCTCTCTCATCAACTCAGTTTCTGAATTGTAATGTGACACCGTTAGGTTGTCGAATTTTTTCAAGGGAACTTCTTAACACAATTTTGATTCTTTGGGTTAAACTTGTACTTCTTGAATATGTAATCATATGAATATGTGTGAATGAACTTTGATAGTTTTAACCTGAATAACCAATCATATTTAGTGTATTAATATTTTTCACACATAATTATGTAATTGATTAATCGTTAATCTGCGGATATAGTCTTAGTAAGGGACTTCATCTCAATCTCCATTCACTGAGGCATATTTTGTTTTAATACATTAGTTTCTTTTATACGCTGTATAAACACCCTTGACATTTTATAGGGAATACTTTTCTATGAAGAATTTTATTAAACAACAAAAAGGAATATATCTTATAACGTAAGAGGTAACAATGACCTTTTCCACCGCCGCCAGTATTATTTGATATTTGGCTTCCTCAACAAGCCGTAATTATTTAAACAGAAAATAAATACCATATAATATTTTATGTATTTTGTTATTTAGAATGGTTTTGAAAATGGAATTGATATGTCAATATATTTAAGTGATATATTGTGATTGATATTTGGAAATTTTTTCCTTCCTTTATATTTGTTTTATGTCTTATGATTTTATAATGTTACTTGGACATTTGAAGGGTAGTTACACGATAAACCAAATAACGGGTGGTGCCATGAGTACCAGGATGGGTGGTTACATTAAAACCTCCAATGCATTTGGTATGGAAGTTGGTCGTATGACTATTATATTTAGTGATATGTGTGGAATTCGACGGTATGGTTATTCCATTTAAGTATCTTTATGTCTCAAGCTACCTTTAAATGTTATGTGTTCTTTATAAGAGCTTTATGGTAACCTTTTGGTCACAAAAGGGTAAGTAGTGATATTTTATTCAGTGAAGTGTATTTACTACTTTATAAAGGTGAAAACTATTACTTATGTTAAAGTATTCATTGTTTACTTGTTTTTTTGAAAAACTAACAGTTTTCCTTCTTTGTGTATCCCATACTGAGCTTTTTATGCTCATCCCATGTTTTTTGAAATTTTTTTTACATGACATAATGTGGAATAGGGTCAAGGATGAGATCATGGAAAAGTCATGGTGTCTAAAAAATGGAACTAGACATGTTTATTTTTAAGATTTTTTATTTTATGAAAAAAATGGATACTGCGTAGTAGTGTCTACTTGTAATATTCAAGTTCTTATGTAATAGTTATGGCCTAATTCTCTAAAACTCTAAAACTGAAAAGATCCGCAATGTGAATTATTCATTTAATTCAATATTATGTAATGTTTTGAGGCCGGGTCCTTATAGTTGGCATCAGAGTTCGGTTTATATAACTTTAGAGGTTAGTGTATTCTTTAAGCATAAGTAAAATTTCCATAATGGTTAGGATTTTAGAAAGAGTCAACGTTATTTTAGATAATGTGAATGAGTTTAAGATAACATGAATAAGTATATTTTGAAATTTACTCTCCTCATAAGATATTAAATGATTATTTTACTGATATACTCACACTTACCTTTTTTGTTTTAGAAAATGGCTGGATCTAGCAGGCACCAAAGTAACAGTGGATGTGAAGAAAACTATGATGGATTTATTAATGAGTAACTGAATTAAATGGTAGCTACAATGGGAAATCTTGTGGTTATTCTCAACCAACTATTTGGAGTCATGATTGACCACCTGAACCTTGTTTATTTTTATAAGGCATCATATATTCGAGAAACAAATCCCCACGGAAGTTCAGGTAATAACCATAAAGGTAAGTATATTCAAAAACCTATGGGTCAAGGATGTGGAAAGAAACACATAGGAAAATGTTTCAAAGGGACGAGAAGATGCTATAGATGTCGAAATGAAGGTCATAAAGCAAGAACATGCCATAGTAAAAGGAAGCTTCTAGTTGACTCTAGGAAAGGGAAAGAAGTTCTTTCTGAAGGATCAATTGAATGATTTAAATGTGGTGTGCATGGTCATTATACAAACACATGTCCTACAAATATGTTTTGGGAATGGGGTCACCAGAATCATACACATATTTTTTACCAATACCTAATGACTTTCGGATTGAGTATGAAGAAACTGACAATGACCAATGAAAGGTATGGATTATTTCTTAACATATGTTTTGATATTATTGAATATTAGGATATGATTCATGATTATGTTTATAGGAAAGAAGTATTTCAGAATAATTTGAAAATTAATGGTTAATGGATCATGAAGAATGTTGAATGAGTAAGAAGTCAACATATAAGGGATTCGAGAGTTATGGTAGATTTTAGGATGGTGAAATGCTTAAAAGTATTAGTGCTCTTTTGATGATGGGAATTACATTAGAAGACTTTTTATTGTATATGAAACCCTGATGTTTGATATATGAAAATTTATTCAAGGAATAATTATCTTTTCTTTTGTGGATATAGTTATAAATAACCATTTGGGATTATTTGATCCTTGAATTTGAGGCAACTATAGGTTAATACATTTTGGGATGAAAAATGAAAGTTATTAGATAAACTTTGTGGTTAAAATATTTTATTGTTATTTTTGATAAATTTATCTCTTTTTGTGAATGTTATAAAATTATATAGTTTTGAAAAAAAGGACAACACGCGGACCGTGTGACAACCCATCGCGTCAGACAAAGCTGCGAGAATCAAACCAACAACCCAAGTGCGACTGGTATTTATTATCTAACACTGGACTACGTGAAGTCCCTGGTTTGTATGAATAATTCTTTTTAGTTAAATGATTTTATGAATCAATAATAAGTCTATTTTGGTTTATCTATGGAAATGATTAACCTATCATGGAGGATATGGGATTAGGTTAATTACTTTTCTATATGAGACTTTAACAGTAACTGATTTTATTTGGAGATAAATTTTAAGATTTATCTTGGAAGACTATGTGATTAGATCATTTTGAGATTTGCATTTCAATCATAGATTGGATTACTTTGAATAATTTTATGGAAAACTTTTTATTTAATGGTATTTGTTGAACATTGAGTTTTGTTTGATTAATTTTGGAGATTAAGAGTAGCTTTTATTTTTGTAAAAGATTATCCTTTTTGGGGATTATCTGATCTAGTGCTATCCATTTTCGTTTTGGTTAAGGTCTAAATACATGAGAAATATATGGTTCATATTTTGTGGATTATATGATTCTCTCTAAGTTGATTTTAGCGCTCTTAATGTAAAAAAAGTCATCATGAATACTCATCATTTGTAGAAAATATGAGTTTTTGTTAGAAATCTAGTAAAATAAGAATGTCTACCTAAAAAGTAAGTATATTTCCTTATGTTTTTAGTTAAGCTCATAAATAAATTCCTCAATGAAAAGTAACTTAAAACAAAAACCTTGTTGGTTAAATTTTCCAACTAGGGAATCAAAGACTGTTTAACCCATCACAAGTTTGTGATTTTTTGTTGGCTAACTTTCTCCTAAACATGTTTTCTATCACTCTCCATCAGAACCTGATGGTTTGTTTTCTCCTCCATATCCATGTTTTCATGTAATCCTAGTATCTTTTGTCTCGAGTAAGCTTTTTTACTTCTCTTCCTTTATTTTAAAGTGATAGTTTTATTGTCTTTTTTCGATGTGGGGCTTTTAATGAAGTTTCCGAGCCCAATTTTAAAATTGCGAGGACAAAATTACCAAAAGGGGGGAAGGATGTAACATTACAAAATAATGAAGAATATAAAATTTTCATATATATTAATATTTTTGAATGAAATATTAATTTTACTTTAAAGTGGTTGCTATGTTCGACTGCGTACCCAATACGCAACAATGAGTTTCTTTGAAATCTTACGTTGCACACTAATAATATAATATTATTATTTTAAATGGTATTTAACTCCAAGACATTGTATTATTGGGAATGAAAAAAACTAAATAAAATATGATTATACATGTTTGTAAATGTATTTACATTTATCCAATAAAAGTTAGAGGCTTAAAATGTGAATAAATCTAATTTTAAGCATAATTTACAATAAAAGGTCAATTTACTACCTTTTAATGGGGAAAACTCATTAAATATAATTTTGGTCACTTTAATACATTATATTTGACCAAATAAAATCCTTCCTTAGAATGGGGACATCAAAATTCACTTGTGTAAAATTTTGAAACTTTTCTGACAAAGTTCATTTTCTAATGAATGGTGAAAAATATTGTATTTTAATTCAAAAATGTGTTTTAATCTAATCTATTTATATGGTTATATAATAATTTTAATTGGTTTTAAAGTTTAATAAGAATATATTTTTACCATTTAATCCAATTTTGGTCATTCGAATTAATTTCACTTCGAAATTTGACATAAACAAGTATTAATCTTTTGATAGTTACTGTTTCTTTAAAACACACTATTTGTTTTGATAATGGGAATTGATTTTAGAATTAATTAATTCCATTATATGTTTTTAATTTGAAAAAATATACAACATTTGTTAATTCAGAATATCAAATATAGCTTAGGCTGAATTTTTTGTATTTTTCTGAAAAACTTCACTTTTTGATGAATAGTGAAATCACTTAGTAGTAGTTAAAAAAATCAACTTTTTCATTTAAATGAAATTTTACCACTTATGTGAATTTAATTTTAAAAATATAACATACATGTATTAATTAATAAGTAAAATGTTTTTCAATAAGATGAAAATATTTTTTTGGTGAAAAGTAACTTTTGACTTTTATTTACGGCGGTTAAAGGTAAATAGGGTAATTCAAGGTAAAAATAATATTATAATATTTCAAAATTACCTTAACACTTGTCCAAACCCTATTGGTTGAGTCATTTATGACAATGAACATTTTTGGGTCGATTTTGGGACCCCATTGAGCCACTTGGGAGTGATAATGACAATTTAGATTAATTAACTTAAAGTAAAGGCAAAAATGACAAAAACAAATATCTTTTGGTAAATTAATTTTTATATGGTGTTATATAATTTTTTATGGACTATAAATAATCATTGGAAAGATAAAAATATATCATGGTATTTGTTTTATAATTTTTATTCATCAAAAAATTTAAATTATATATGACACAATAATGATGTAATGTTTACCTCATTAATAAATGATTTAAATTAATAAGATTATAATGATTCAAATATTATCCAAAACATGTAAAATTCTTATTTGATGATTTTATTTCGAATATGAGTCAACTTATCTTCGAATTTAATAATTTTTGGACATTTATAAACCAAATATCATTATATAATAAAATAATATTTTCACACTTTCCAAAAAAGCCCCTCATCTCTCTTATAAAAGGAGACCACTTCTAACCAATTCCTAACACCTCTAAAGAATTTTGGCTCATCCAAACTATGACCAATTAATATACCTGCATCCATATACTCTTCTTAGAAGCCTTAACTTAAGCATAAGGCACATCAAGAAGTCCTTTGGTTCAAACCAAAGGGAGTTACCAAAATTTAAGGCAACTCTTTCTCTTAAATTATTTTTTTATATTGTTTCTCCAACCCCTAAAACTCTTTTTTATTCCTTTATTTTGTAACAATGCCAGTATCCTCAATATACTATGAATTTTTTATGAGATTTATTCTAACTACACTTACAAACACCTCCATCTAATTGGGGAATAACATAATGTTTCTATGGATGGAAAACTAACACCTCACGAAATGATGATTGTTCAAATATATTCAACCGCATCTCATGGTGGCCATTATGATGGCACTATATTTATATATTACATTTATGTTTTCTTTATTCTTCTGTATTTTTCCATTTATATAAATACTTTGTGGTTTCCATAGTGGGTAAATACGATAATCTCATTAGAGGAAGTACGGACTACCGCCCCCTCAAAGTGATATGAGTCGTTAAATGCCTTATATGGGACATATAAAGGATGAAGTTAATAATATTGAATATGATATTATACTGGAATTATAATATAACTATGTATCATTATGTTTTTAATTCTATTAAAATAATAAATAGAAATGGAGGTAGCGTTCATGCATACGTATGGCTTAACGTCTCCATGAACGGTGCATTTCATTTCTTACATGTAAATGTTATGTAATATTATAAATACATGTATATTATAGATATATAAAATATATATGATATCTAAATCATTAATATCATTCTGAATATAATGTATATCTTACCAAATGAACAACATGTAATTATAAGGAGTTCAATTTTTTTACTCAAGTACCAAATATCAACAAAACAACCGTTATTAACTTAAATGATTACATAATGTTTATAACAAAGTAATAAGTAATATAAAAGGAATAATAAACTTTAAAAAAGGTACTTAAGAAATTATAAATTAATATTAGTTTATTATTCAGGAGATTAAAGAACGAACGGGTCATGTCAGACAACGAGGTAAGAGATTTATTATCTCACTTTTAATTCCGTGAGATTTCCATTGTTCACCACTTATTTATTGAATGTGGTGTATTGTGTACTACCATTTGATATATATTATCATGATTATCATTATATTCATGTTATTCTGTGATTTATTTGGTGGTTATTAAGTTTGGGTCATACGACTCGATTGATTACAACATGGTAAGGGGTTTTCATCTCACTTTTTATCCCTGTGAGATTCATGATATATTTGACACTAATTCCTTTTGTGTGGTTTATGTACTACCCATGATTGTATTCTTTGGGTAAGATACTTTATGTTATGGATAGTTACATCTTCATTGTATAATCCATCTTTCATGTGGTTTATTTTTTGTAAGTTACCAAATCGGTAAGGGAGCCTTTCACCCTCCTCTCTTTCAAGAGGATACTTTTTGTTATGTCTTTTAATTCAAATATTCATATTTGGGATATGTTCTTCAATATCCTTATTGCTGTAAATTTTATGTCCATGTGATGAGATACCCTTTTCTCTCTCATCAACTCAGTTTCTGATTTGTAATGTCACACCGTTAGGTTGTCGAATTTTTGCAAGGGAACTTCTTAACCCAATTTCGATTCTTTGGGTTAAACTTTTACTTCTTGAATATGTAATCCTATGAGTATGTGTGAATGAAATTTGATAGTTTTAAACTGAATAACCAATCATATTTAGTGTATTAATATTTTTCACACATAATTATGTAATTGATTTATCCTTAATCTGCGGATATAGTCCTAGTAAAGGACTTCATCTCAATCTCCATTCACTGAGGCATATTTTGTTTTAATACATGAGTTTATTTTATACGCTGTATAAACACCCTTGACATTTTATAGGGAATATTTTTCTATGAAGCATTTTACTAAACAAAAAAAGGAATATATCTTATAACGTAAGCGGTAACAATGACCTTTTCCTCCGCCGCTAGTATTATTTGATATTCGGCTTCCTCAACAAGCCATAATTTTTAAAATAGAAAATAAATACCATATAATTTTTATGTATTTTGTTATTGAAAATGGTTTTGAAAATGGAATTTTTATGTCAATATATTTATGTGATATATTGTGATTGATATTTGGAAATGTTTTCCTTCCTTTATATTTGTTTTATGTCTTATGATTTTATAAAGTTACTTGGAAATTTGAAGGGTAGTTACGTGATAAACCAAATAACGGGCGGTACCGTGAATACCAGGATGGGTGGTTACATTAAAACCTCCAATGCATTTGATATGGAAGTTGGCCGTATGACTATTCTATTTAGTGATATGTGTGGAATTCGACGGTATGGTTATTCCATTTAAGTATATTTATGTCTCAAGATACCTTTATATGTTATGTGTTCTTTATAAGAGCTTTATGGTAACCTTTTGGTTACAAAAGGGTAAGTAGTGATATTTTATTCAGTGAAGTGTATTTACTACTTTATAAAGGTGAAAACTATTACTTATGTTAAAGTATTCATTGTTTACTTGTTGTTTTGAAAAACTAATAGTTTTCCTTCTTTGTGTATCCCATACTGAGATTTTTATGCTCATCCCATGTTGTTTGAAATTTTTTTACATGACATAATGTGGAATAGGGTCAAGGGTGAGATCATGGAAAAGTCATGGTGTCTAAAACATGGAACTAGACATGTTTCTTTTTAAGAGTTTTTATTTTATGAAAAAAATGGATACTGCGTAGTAGTGTCTACATTTAATATTCAAGTTCTTATGTAATAGTTATGGCCTAATTCTCTAAAACTCTAAACCTGAAAAGATCCTCAATGTGAATTATTCCTTTAATTCAATAATATGAAATGTTTTAAGGTAGGGTCCTTATAGATCCATCAGATGATCTAATTTGGAAAATGAACCATTAGTTGTTGTTTTTAGAAGGAAAGAATTCGTTATCATTACATGACCATTAGAAAAACTAATCAACTGATCTGTTAGATGGGTGAAGACCCTAATGTATCACACAAAAGTTTGGTACCATTAAAGTGTCAAATATGGAGTTCCATTATAGGATGAATATTTGGATAACATTATTAATTTGACAAACTATTGTTGTAGAGTGTGACTGAGTAGAGAAGTTTTTGGAATCGATGAATCAGAATGAAATTATGGACCAATCATTTGGAGGGAATAAAATGTTATATTAAACCATTTTTTGTGACATAAAGAATCAAAGTGATGTCTCAAGTTGTTTTGATTTTAATTTGGTCCAAGACTCATCATAAAATATTTTAAATAGATACTTTAGATGGAAAATAGGGACTAATCTATTAGACATATACTGAATCCGATAAGTTATCGCAAGATGGAATTCTTTGGATATAGTATCATTGGTCATTGGAGTTATTGGTCATTTAAAAAAATCTATTAAAAATGTGAAACCCATTGAGGATTCCTTAAAAATTATTTTGGTTTCTAAAATATATAGAATTTTCAAAATATGTATCTTAGAAAATTTTCATTTAGTTTTAAGCATTACAATGGGAATTTATATTTTTTTACAAGTTTTCAATTTGAGTGAGGAAATCCGAATGAATATAAGTTTTTGACTAAAGAAATTTTTTTAAATTTAAAGAAGGATGAAGTTTTTACATGTTTTGATAATATTTGAGACGAATCCAAAATATTTGAAAAACCATGAGAAATGGTAAAAATGAAGTACAAATGAAAATGAAATTAGTGTTTCTGAAATTAGTATGAGAGGGAAAATGAAATTAGATTTAGATTATATCACCCTTCTAAGACACCTATAAATAGATGTGGAAGTAAAATATACTTTAATACCATTCACATGTGGGAGAGAGTGATAGCTCTGGAGGTTTTGAGAAAAACTTTTCCGAGGAAGGTTTCTAGACAATAATATCATGAGAAACGTTTTCTGGAAAGAAGAACTGATAAGAATAAGTTATGGTTAGGATTAATCAGATAAAAATAAGAAATAATATTGAGAAATAAGAATTAATAATTCAGGAATAGAAATAAATGTACCTGGCTTGTTTCTAAACAATCTAATATGATATTTTTGTAGACTGACGAATTGTACTAAAGAATCAGAGTGATCAATTAGATTAATTTTTTAGTTAGAAGCCTAGATAAGTTGTTCCAACCTTCTTTTCAGTAATAAGGTAAAGAATTTTTTTCTGAAGAATTAAAAAGTTTAATTTTTTTAAACAACACAATGAAATGTTTGGAACTAACTAGTGAAGGTTTTATAGAATTGTTACAAAAACATATTTACATTATTTGTGATAAAAAACAACATCCACTGCTGTATTGATCAAAGTGATACACATGTGTAAGGGTATTTATTAATTTTTGTTTCCAAACAAAATGATTGTTTTATAGTGGATTGTATGGTATTGGATCATTTTCAAATCATGAAAAGTACTGTATAATCTTATTGAGTAGTGAATATGACATCCTTATTTTTTATTACATTACTTTTCATTATATTTTATAGACAGAGGATCTTTTAAAATGTAGTGTCTTCGAAAAAAGAACATAATACCTGAAAACATAAACCATTATTCCATTCCACTTGAATGGTTTTTTCAATGTTCATACTAATTACATTTATTTTATCTCAAAACATTGGGACATACATCAAATTAAATGGTGATTATAAGGCCCAGTAAAAGAGAAAACAAGGGAAATAGTTTACTTGTGATATTGGGGAATATCAATAAGAACATGAGGAATTAATTAAGAAATGGTTAATTGTAAAAGAGTAATATAATAATAAAAATAACATGATTCATAACATTTAAATGTTTCAACAACATTTAATTGATTCGTTTATAAGAATATCACTGAGGTTTATCACCGAGGTTTCATAAAAATTACTATGGTTATTCACCAAGGTATCATAAAACTTTTCATCTATAGAGATTAAATTATTTACCCAGTGAATTGGAGCACTATTAGGTATACCCATTTATATGTATTAATTAATATGAGAAGCATTTCTCCTAATAAAAAATAACATAAAAACCCCGTTTAGAATAAATGAAATGGGTTTCATTTCAAAATCCTAGTGTATCATAAAGTGCATAGAAACAAGATCCTTTTTTCATTTTAAACTCAAGAAACATTAATGAGGGTTTCATGTATGTTAATCCAAAAAATTAGCAAATCATTTTTACAACTATTTTAATGCATTTGGATAAGAAATTTTTTTCAGTATTTAGAAAAGAAAAAATAATAATTTATTGATAAAAAGTGATAAATTTTAAGACAAAAATCTAACAGCATAACGGTTATGAAACATGGTTTTAGAAAACATTAATAAGAGAGGTTATAAGGATCTTTCATTCAAAATTAATATAAATAAACTAAAGGGATAGAATAAAATGGATAGAATAAAATAGTATGTAAATATAAAATACATAAAACATAAAAAGGAAACATGAAATGAAAAGTGAAGTTCAGAGTTCCCTTACCATGAATACCGACTCATAAATTTCAAATATCGGGACCTTGGGGGATTGAGAAAACCTTGGGAGGACACATTTGGAGCAAATATTATTAAATATTTCTGTTGGATGAATTTTTAATTAATGGAAACAAATAAATGTTTTGGTATTTATAGAAAAAGCGAGAGAGTTTTTTTATTAATTTATAAGAACATCTTAGTCGTGGTATTTGAAAAAACATGGGCTTTCCCATGGTATTATCTCATTTTATTGGGAACTTAGGACACATATTATCATATTTTCATCCAAAAGAGTAAAAAAATATTTTAAATAACATATTTTATTATGATATCATTAAACATAATGAAAACATAAAACAATATTTTTAATATTCACCAAAAATCAATGTATTTTATAAAATTTTAATAAATTAACCCTAAATAAATATCAACATTATAATTTAAAAAATAAAATTTATTTTATCATAATATTTCTATAAATATAAGAAATATATGTTTTAACTATAAAATTCTTATTTATTAAAAATAATAGTGGACAGAAAATGCATAGTGAAATTTGATACACTTGAAAAAAATAAAATTATTTTATCATTTGTAATTAAATAATACTTGTTTTATAATACTATTTCATTATTGTAAACATTAATAAAACCTTAGTTTAATATAATACTATATATATATTTGAAAATTATAATTTTTCCCCAAAAATTCAGTTTATCAAATTTCATCTAAATATTTAAGAAAAAGTATTCTAAGAATAGAAATGATGAAATAACAATTGTGTTTAGACAAATAAATTACATTTTAAGTAACATGGTCCTCAACACATAACCCCTTATAACACCCATATACATCCTACATGTGAGGTGTGTGATAGTGATAGAATCATAGGGAGGTCTGACTAATATTGCATGAGTGTAATCTCTACTAACTTGAACTTCTACCATAGTCGATTTTGTTCAAGCTTAACTAGTTGAAGCTTAGCTTGGGCTTGGTCAAGAGAAAATCCTAAAGAAACTACCTCCCTCCCATGTTCTGAAAAATGGGATTCGTATGACATGACTCTACTGGATAAGGCCATTAACTCTTATTTCTCTATTAATTAACCATTATTATTTCTATTTATAATTTCAATAATAATTTTAAACTTATTATTATGTGTATTATTTCCAATGGTCTTATTGTCCTATGGTCTTACTGACCAAAACTCATAATTGACCAACAGCCATACAATGGTCAAAATCTAATGGTCCCAATTGAATTATAATCTCTTCATTATTAAGGGGATAAATTTTTTATGAGTACAAAATAATATAGAACACGTTTTCCAGAAAAAAAAATTTATTCAAAAAGTTTGGGTCGTTCCACTCTTCTCCCCTTAATAAATTTCATCCTCGAAATTTCATCTCATTCCCAATGTCGAGAAAAAGTGTCGGTACTTTTACCACATTATCTCCTCTTATTCCCATGTGTATTCCTCATACTCATGGTTCCAACACAATACATAAATGAAGTGGGTAGTATTGTTGGGTAGAAATCCATCTCTATGGTCCAAGATCTCCACCGAATACTCGTCATACGAGAGGTCATGTTCCAGTTGTACCACTTTAGGATCCAATACATGTGAAGGGTCATGTATGTAATTCCTTAATAGAGATATGTGGAAAACATCACGAACATAAGGTAGTTTTTCTGTATGTGCAAGCCGATAGGCCACTAGTCCTTTGTGATCAAGGATTTCATAGGGGGGAATATACCGGGGGCTGATCTACCCTTTATTCCCAAACCACATGAATCTCTTCGAAGATGAAATGCGAAGGAATAGTTTGTCATTAACATCAAACTCTGAGTCCCTTAGATGGTTTTCATCATAACTCTTCAACTTACTCTAAGTAGCCTTTATTTGTCATTAGATGGAGTTGACAATTTATATCATCCCTTACATGAGATCCATCCCAAGAATCAGTCTCTCACCATCTTAATCCAAAAAAGTTAGAGTTCTACATCACTTTCCATATAAGGCATCAAAGGGTGCCATTTGAATAATCTAATGGAAGTTTTTTTCGTATGAGAACTCAAATAAATGGAGAAGTTGATACCATAAACCATTATATTCCACTTATCATGTTATCAGCATGTCCACAAGTTTCTTAATAGTCCTTTTATATTGGCCATTAGTTTGGGGGTGATATGATATACATAAATTCAATTCGGTACCTAGAGCGTGTTGAATAATTATACATAATTTTGAGGTGAACCATGGATGATGATCATATACAATAGAAATTGGAACTCCATGAAACCTTACCACTTCCTTCATGTATATCATGGTGAGTTGGTCAAGAGATAAATCTCCCCCAAAAGAGATAAAATGGGATATTTTGGCGAGATGGTTCTCTATAATCCATATCTCTTTGTTTCCTTTCGAAGTTCTCTAGAGACCAGTAACAAATTCCATAGTGATATCATCCCAATTCCATGCTTGTATAGGTTGTAGTTGTAATACCCATTTATAAATGTTTCTCTATTCCCTCACTTTTTGACACACTAGACACATTGTAGTGTTGTCAGCAATCTCCCTTTTCAGGTTATCCAAACAATAATAATCATGAAGGTCCCTATACATTTTAGTGATAATATGATGTATATAGAAATTAGATCTATTAGCTTCATCCATCACAACCTTCTTTATTTCATCAATAGATGCTACACATAGCCTTGTACGAAATTCTAGTACACCTTCTTGATCAATATTGAAATCACGAAAACATCACATTCTTCACAACCAATATCTTATTCCATAAAAATTATCTTTCCTTTGAGATTTATTTATCTTCTCTAATAATAATGGTTGATAAATCATCTGGTATAGGATTGATTATGTACCTTACCTTACGATTACCATGTCCAGCTTTAATAGGTCTTTGATTGAAGGATCTCTTTGAATCCTCATCACTGTCAGCACAACATGGTCTTCCCAACATAATGCACCAGCGACATTGTTTTCTCTTCCAGGATGATATGAAATTGAACAATCATAGTATCTATGAAGATCCTACCATATCCTCTATCTCATGTTCAATTAATTTTTCATAAAAATACACTTCATACCTTTTATGGTGTGTGTATATATTAAGATTTTCCCTATAATGATCATTCCTCTATATCATTAAAGAAAAAACAACTGTAGCCAGATCAAGGTCATGCATAGGATAGTTCTTATCATAAGGCATAAAAATTAATGATTCTTAATAAATTACCTAGTCATTTTTCTTAAGGATTCACCCAAACCCTTTAATAGATTCATCTATAAAAATAACAAATCCTTCCCGGATAGAGGGTAGAGTTAACACGGGTGCAGTAACCAATCTATACTTGAGATATTGGAAAATTTCATCACACTCATTTATCTAGATGATATTGACCCCTTTCCACATCAACATGGTTATTGGATTATAAATTCATTAATTTTTTTCACAAACCTCATATAATATCCTAATAATCCAAAGAAACTAAAAATTTTAGTTTTTGTTGTAGGCTGAGGACACTCCTCCAAAACCCTTGTCTTGAGAGGGTAAACTGAGATTCCTTTATTATTTATAATGTTCCCCAAGAAAGAAACATGTTTTAAATAAAATTCATATTTTACAACCTTTCCAAATAGAAACTCATTCCTTAGAATTTTCAATTTAACCCTTAGACGATCCTCATGCTCCTCACGACTTTAAAAATATATAAATATATCATTAGTAAAAACTACCACAATGTTATCAAGGTAGTACTTAAAGACCCTATTAATCAAATCCATAAAAATAATAGGATCATTATTCAAGATTAAAGGTGCAACAATAAAATCATAATACCCATATCTGTATCAAAAGGCAGTATTTGGAATATATATTTTCTTCACCCTCAATTGATGAAAACTAGATTGACGATAAACCTTAGAGAATAATTGAACCCCATGAAGATGGTCAAATAAATCATCAATTCCTAAATGGGGTACTTTTTGTTCTCTATGACCCCTTTAAGTTTTTTATAATCAATACATAACCACATTGATCCATCCTTATTCCCCTCAAATAGAATAGGTGCTCCCCAAGGAGACTCACTTGGCCAGATAAACCCATTATCCAAAAGAATATTGAGTTACTTATTTAATTAATATAGCTCCACATTTTCCATTCTATATGGGGTCTTTTAATTCTTCTTGTATATGCATAATGTAACACCCCATGATTCCACATTACACTTCTTTTTAATTATTCAATAGAGTGTGATATACGCAATACCAAGTTCAAGCACATCAAAACCTATCAAAAAAGCCATTTAAAAAGTGGTTATGAATAGTAATAACCATATTATGAATGTTATATATCCCATTTTATTTTAACATTAATCTTATGTGACATAATATATGAAAAAATTCAATTTTTTAGATAAAAGCAGTTTTTTTCAAAAAATACAATTTTCACCTTTTAATGGAGAACCCGATTTAAATCCAATATTTTTCATTTTTATATATTCAATTTTGTGAAATTAAATTCTTATTTAGAATCGGGTCACAATAATTATGTTTGGATAAATTTTGGGTACTTTTCTGATCACTTTATATTTTTTAAATAGTAAAAATACTAAATTTTAATTGAAAACAACATTTTCAATCCAAATAAATTATAGTGTTAAATTTTACATTTGAGTGATTTTAATTTATAATTAGATTATATTTTTATAATTTAATATAACTGATTTCATTTAATTTAAATTCACATTTAAATTGAACATAAACACATGTCAATCGTTTGATAGATATTACGGCTTCAAAAAAAAATTATTTTGACAACGGGAATTAAATTTAAATTAATTACTAAAAATTACGTGTTTTCAATTTGGAGAAATTTATTTCATATTTTTAAGCATATGGTCTACATTTTTTAAATATGTATCATTTATTTTTTGACATTATGAATAGTAACTTCAGTAATTATTTTATTTACCATGGTTAAAGGGTAAATCTAGTAAATAATGATAAAAAATAATATTATAATAATATTACAATACCCTAAAACATGTCCTAATTTTTTTTGATGAGATATATTCGACCAATATTATCCTTAGAACGATTTTGGGACCCCATGGGACTGTTTGGGTGTGATAATGACACGTTCTAATAATTAATTTAAAGTAAAGATAAATATAAAATAATTATGTAACTTTTACTAAATAGATTTTGATATATGGTTATATGACCTGTCTCTTAGAATATAAATATTAGTTAGATATATAAAACTATTTCCTAAATAATGGTAATTTATTTGTAATTTTTAGACATTATGTAATTAAACTTATTTATGACACAATAACGATGCAACATTTTCCTTATTAATGAAATAATTAAATTAATGATATTTTAAATATGAAAATAAATATAATTTGAAAGTTTTTATGCCATAAACGAATTTTATGGATTAAATTAACATATAAGGTATGTGTTAATGCATTTTTTTTGAAATATTCAAGTTCTTATTTCTTTAAAAAAATCAATTACTAAAAAGTGTAAAAATTGACATAAATGAGTTTTAAAAAACGATAATATTTTATTATATTATATAAAAATACTAATAATATGAGATCAATCAAAATGAGTTATATAATGTAAAAAATATCATTTATGATCCAATTTTGGTTCCCCTTTCATGTTAAGGTAAATTAATTAATCCTACAATATAAAAATACAAGAAGACGTTATAAGAGTTAAGCTTTTTAACTATGGGTTAATCCAAAAAGATAAGGATATTTTTGACCAAAACAATTGTAAAACATAGTTTTTGAGTGGATTTATAACCATACTCATATTATACTCAAAATAAATCATTTTTAAGCTATTAGAAACCAAATTTAAATTTATAATAAATTAATACATCAAAAATTTCCTAAAGTGCCCCTTACCTATCTAATAAAAGGTCACCTCCCTTTATATTTATTTCACACCTCTAATGATTTTAATCTTGGAAAAAACCAAACCATATATACTAAAAAAATACATAAAATCATCCTAGAGACAAAACATTAAAATTAAATCTATCTTTAGGAGTCATTTTGTGAAAATAAAAAGAAGACACCTGAAGAAGTGGTAATCGTTTTATCCCTTATTTCAAAGTTCATATCTTCTTATACTTACTCTTACTAAGTTGTTAACATAAGAAAATAATAAATTGAGAATATATTATATAATTATATTTTTTATGTTATGGGACAACCATATTGTTCTTTTTAACGATCCAATAAAAAACTATACCACCATGCATGCGTACGTACGACTTACCCTCTACACGACATGGTGTAAATTGTTTTTCATGTACAATTTATTTATATGGGCATAAATATGAATATAATGGATTTAAAGAATAAATAATTTTTTATTGTTTATATAAAATTCATATTCTATCCAATTACATACCATTTAACCACTAATAAAATGATACATTCTCTCATGTGTACATGGGACTTACCGTCTCCACGACGCGATGAGTCTCATCTTCCATGTTCACCATACAAGAATTTTTATCAGAATAAATATTATTAATAATTATGAAATATATGACATAATAATTCTACTGGTATGATATATATATACGTATATCTAATTCACTTACATCCATACAATATTAAAATAAAAACAACGTTCATGCATACGTAAAGTCTACCATCTCCATGAATGACATATTATATTTCATATATATATATATATGTTTATATATGATATATAAATAATATTATACATTGTAATAAGTAAGTAAATAATTATCTATGTAATATTATCAAGACTAAAAAGTCAAAACACGCATGATAAACAAAGTGATTATTACCTGAAATGTTGCATTGACTTGGAATTGTTAATAAATAAGTAATATAATGTCAAAAAATATCATATATGATATCATAAATATTATTATGATTTTTATATAAGTTAATATTATGTTTAAACTTATTATACAATTGTTTTGGATAGGTATCGAGAGTATCGAACCTAAGGTACGAGTTAATCTCACAATATCATTATTATATGAGGATGTCGACGTGTAAGTATCTACTATGAAATCTTTTTCATACATTTCCATGTTTCTAAAAATGTTTTCAGAAAATGTTTTACTATAATATTATGGATATTTAATGTGATTTTTACTGATGTTTTACTTTTTATAAAATGTTTTGAAAGGAATCTTTTAGTTGTTTTCCAAACGAGGTACTTTATGACCTTTTCGAAAAATTACAGAAATAATATTTTTTAACTTATATGGTGCGAGTGGATATATTCTGTTATTATATAGTCTTACTATTTTTAAGCTTCTCTTACAATATTACAAGGTTATTTTTAAAATAAAACTTTAATTTTAAAATTTCATGGCTATTAAATGTTTTAAAGTAAAAGGGATATTTTCCTCAAAGAGTTTTAATGAAATTATTAAATTATTTTCTCTATGTCCAAATACTTTGTTGGATTTTATTCTTTTTTGAAGTTGATTTATGGTGATTCAATCATTGATATTGTATTTATGGTTTTGTGATTAGTTTAATTGTGGATATTCTATTTTTATACAATTCACGGTTTAATGTTAATGTGTTAACCTTTCGTATAATAGTTTTAATATGAATGTTTATGTTATCTTTCATCCTTTTCCTATAAGGAATTTATTGGACTTAGTAAGTGATTTGAAGGGCCCACTATATCCCCTTTATGAATTAGTAGGTCTCATGAGAAAAAATAGTTTCTTAGCACAAGGCCTTTATAGAATATTAGTGAATAGTCTAGGAACAAGGCCTTGACATCATAGTTATTATGTCCGATGTTATGCATTCCCTCATTATGAAATTAGTCAATATATGTGATTATTCTACAAGTAAAATATCCATGTGCATGTTCATATGGTAATTTTTGATTTATTTTTACCATATTATGTTGATCTATATTTTTAAAAGGCTGTTTTTTATTATAAATCTTGCCTTAAAAGTGTATAGCTTCGGATGAATTATTTACCCATACTGAGCATCTGAGCTCACCCCTTTCTTATGATTTATATTCCTATTATTTTAAGAAGTGTATTATGATTAATATGAAGGGTTAAGCTCTGGGAATAATGGCGTTCTCATTGGATTATTTATTCTTTGTTTTATGTAAGAAAGTATAATGTAACGTTCATGTATGTAATCTTTTTTCCAAGACTGATAAACTAATCAGTCCTTCGGGATGTGATTCCATATAATCATGCCAATGTATTAAAATAATGCACCAGATCTGGGTAACTTGGGTCTCGGAATTACAGTTGGTATCATAGAAAGTTTAACAACAACCTTGGAAATAGATTTACAAGACTATGATTAGGGATCATAACCCTAAGATAAGATTTGAGTATAATTATTAAATATAATACTAGAATATTAAAATAGAGATTATATGGGTATTATTAGAAAATAAATCACTATTTAAATACCATAATTGGGCATGGTTTTGACACAAATGTATCTATGGGTGAAAACTCCAACAAGGTGTTCTGAGCATGACTCGGGGTTACCTGGTACACGAAAATGGGCCTTACTGCACACCTGGTTGGACACCCCTGGGGGATATTCTTATGACAATTCATATTTTCTTTAAAAATAATTATGAAGTATTTATGAGTAAATATGTCCTCAAAGGAACAATTTTTATTATTGTGTATTAGATATGAATAAATTTTCCAATTTATGTTATGTATTTTACTAGTTTAGAACTATGAATTAGGATCTATAACCTAATCTAGTGTATTCCATTATTTAAAAATGGTACATAGTGGAAGAAATGGAAATTTTATCAATGAATGTAATCCATGCAGGGATTGCCCTCCTACGAAAGATAATGATAGTGAAGTTGGTGACACAACTGGTACCAAACATCTTATAACTATACTTGAACAGCTATATCATGTTATGAATAGTTCCCTCACCTGTATGGAGCATCCTAATCCACAAAACAAAGTATTAATGTTATAACTCTTCATGAGACAACAACCTCCAACAATAAATTGGTCTATAAATCCTTTTTGAGCTGAGTAGTGGATAAGTTCCTTAGAGAAAATATTTATTTCCCTAGGAAGTAATGAATGGTAGTAGGTTTTCATGGCAGTTTATCATCTCCCAGAGATGTGGATAAATGGTGGTAATTAATTCAAAACTCAAAGGATAGTGAATAAGTGGGTAATATAGAATGGTGTTAGTTTAAAATTTTTGTGATAGAAATACCTTCCTTTTGAATAATGCGATGATATGGAAAGACAATTTTTGATCTTGAGGAAAAAGTCGAATTAGAAGGTTTAAAAGTATGAGGAAAAATTCACATGGTTATCAATTCATGCTACAAACTTCATATGTAACCCAAGAAGTAAGATTGATCAATTCCTTGATGGGTCAAAACTTATCCTCTGGCAGGAATTGGTCTCCCAATCATTCTCATTATAGTAATATATAGTCTCATGTGTTATCAAGAATTAAAAGGAATTCTATAAGTCTTATGACATTAAAATAAAGTAAGATAAGAAGATAATGGTGAATAAAGAGATAGATAAACAAAAAAAGTGAAAGAATTATTTTCCCTTATGTAATAATTTTGGGAAGAAACACCCTGGTACTTGCCTAAATGGAATGAGATTTTTTTTACAAATGTGGAGAAAAAGGTCATCAGGCTTGTGATTATAAGGGAAATAAATTTTTTTTTGCACTGTTACAATTTTAAAGATATTCAACATTATGAAAATGATTGTCGAAAGTGTCATGTAAATATATCTTGGAAAAATAAAATGAATCAAGGTCAAACATATGATTTTACTGCAGTCCAAGTGGAATAATTAATGCATTTTTTGGAATAAAGAATTATATTCTAGTTATATGAAGAATGTAATATCTATAAGGATTGTACTGCAATACTTATTTTCATTAAGGTTTTAATATAATTAAGGTAATCATATATTCATTATGTTACTATAAGAGAAACAATAAGTTTTTTGGGGAATTTGATGTTACAATTGATTTTGTAAATTTAGAGACCTTATAGACAGAGATTGGACAAAAGTATTTTGGATAAACTCTAAAGGTTTCAAAGGATTAATTTGAACATTTTATAGTATTTTTTAAGGTTAAAACATTTCTTAAGATTATTTCTGGAATGTTATAATACTATAGTTTTAGAAAAACAATAACCTGTAGGTCAGGGGATAACCCATCACGTCGGACAAAGCTATGGGAATCGAACCCCAAACCAAAGTGCGACATGGATTTATTGCCTATAACTAGCCTACATGAATTCCATGGTTCTTATAGAATAGGTTTCTTCATTTAAATGGTATATGTTCATATTCGGAACATTATATAATTGAGAAAAATAGAATATTCTCGAGTTTTATCTTTTAAAGTGAAAGATGAGTTTGTGGTTGGAATTATTTAAAGGATAAAACCCTACATGTAAATTATTTATTCTTACTTGTGTTCATAGTATATGAATTAAATTAATTCTAAAACAATAGGTAAAGGATCATAAAACCCAAAATATTTTCCTATTACTTTTTTTTGCGATGAATCAAATGGTCCCTAACATCATCGCAGATTTATAGCTTTATTGTTGTTAAATTTATCCTAATAATATCATCTATCACTCTCCACCAGAACATGATGGTTAGTCTCCTCTCCCATGTCCATGTTTTCTTACATGGAACCCTAGTATGTGTTATTTCCAATTACATTCTTACGTATATTTCTTCATTTTAAAATAGAGGTCTCATTAATCCATTTTACAATGTAGGATTTGAACTAAGATATTTTGAAATATCAAACCACCTTTATTAAATATTGTGTTTATATTTAAAGGACACAATTCATTGAAGGATGTGATAATGTAACACCCTAAGCTTCCACGGTACACTTCTTCTTAATAATTCAATAGTGTGCAATGAATGCAACACCATGTTCCAGCGCACCACGACCTACCAAACTAGACATTTAAAAAATATGTTATGAATAGTATTAACAATGCTTTTAATTTTATAAATCCATAAATGTTTATAATTCAGCTTATTTGACATAATATAAGGAAAAATTCAATTTTTTCGGATAAAATAAGTTTTTTTTTAAAAAAATACAATTTTTTCCTTTTATTGGAGAACCCTTTTTAAATAAAATATTTGAAACTTTAATATATTAAATTTGGTGAAATTAAATTATTCATTAAAAGCTGGAAAAAATAATCTATTTTGGATAAATTTTTGGTACTTTTCTAAAAACATTCATATTTTAATGAATAGTAAAAAAATAATAAATTTTAATGAAACAAACTTTTTTTAATCGAAGTAATTTATAGTGTTAAATTATATATTTGAGGAGATTTAAAGTATAATTATATTATATTTTTATAATTTAATATAATTTAGGTCATTTGTAATAATTTCATATTTAAATCGAATATAAACACAATTCTATCCTTTCATATATATTAATTCTTAAAAACCCACTTTTCAGTTTTGATAACGAGAATTAATTTTAAATTAATTACAACTAATTCTATGTTCTGAAATTGGAAAATTGGATTCAATATTTTAAATCATAAGGTCCAAATCATGTTAATAAAAACCTTTTATTTTTGGATATTCTGAATAATAACTTCAGTAATTATTTTATTTACCATGGTTAATGATTAAATCTGGTAAATTAGGGTAAAAAATAATATTATAATAATATTAAACTATCCAAACATGTGTTTTAATCCTATGTGATGAGATATATTCAACCATGACTATAATAAATAAGATTTTAGGACCACATGGGACCACTTCGGTGCCATAAGGACTTGTTAATAGAAATAATTTAAAGTATAGATAAATATAACCTAAACATGTAGCTTTTACAAAAAAAATTTAATATAGAGTTAGATAACCAATATTTTTTACTATAAATATTAATTAGAAATATAAAACTATTTCCAACATCATGGTATTATATTTTCAGTTTTTAGACATTATGTAATTAAATTTATTTATGACACAATAAGAATGCTTTATTTTCTTTATTAATGAAAGAATCTAATAAATGACATTATAAATATTAATGTAAATATAATTTGGAAGTTTTGATTCCATAAATGACTTTTCTGGATGACTTTGACATATGAGGTATGATTTAATTCCTTTTTTTTGAAGGAATCAAGTTGTTATGACTTTAAAAGAAATCAATTACTAAATAGTGTCAAAATTGAAAAAAATGAGGTTTTAAAAAAACTACTTAATTAAATGATATAAATATCCTAAAAATATAAGACTCAGCCAAATGAAATATATAATGTTAAAAATTTCACTAATGATCCACTTTATATTCCTTTGGAATTTTATAGTAACTAAATTAATCTTATTGTACAAAAATGAAATAATACATAGTAAGAGTAAAAGTGTTTTACTAAGGGTTAATCCCAAAAGATAAAGAACATTTTATGAAAAAAACATGTCTAAAAGATATTGGTTGAGATTTTTTCAACCCATCCTCATCTTATACTTGAAATAAATCAATATGGATCTATTATAAACCATATATTATTTTATAATAAATTAATACTTCAAGCATTTCCTAAAGTTCCCCTCACCTCTCTTATAACATGACACCCCCTTTCTATTTAATTAACACCTCCAAATCCTATTTTCTCTACCCAATCCAACCCAAATATCATACCAAATTCCCTAAATTGATCCCAGAGTAAAACCTTTGTCTATAAATCCAACTTATGGTGTCCTTTTGTGCAGATCAAAAGGAGACACCCGAAGAAGAGGTAATCGTTTTATCCCTTATTTCAAATTCCATTTCTTCTTATACATCATCTTACTAAGTTGTTATCATAATAAAATAATACCTACAGCATATAATATAGGTTGATAGTTTTTTATTATTATGGAATAACCATATTCATCTTTTTACCTTTCCTATTAAAAACTATACCACCATGCATGTGTACGTACGACTTACCGTGTCCACACCGAGGTGTAAATTGATTTTCATGTACACTTCATTTAAATGGTTACAACAATGAATATAACGAATTTAAATTATAAATATAACATGTTATTGTTTATTTAAAATTCATATTCCATCCAATTCCATATTATTTAACCGTTAAAGAAATGATACTATCGCTCGTGCATACTTACATCTTACCCTCTTTAAAACACGATGAGACTCATCATCCATGTTCACCACCCAATAATTATTGTAAGAATAAATATTAAAAATAATTATGAAATATAAAAAATAATAATTCTACTGGTATTATATATATATATACATATATTTCATTCACTTACTTCTATATGATACAAAAAACGGAAAGAACGTTCATGCGTACATACGACCTACCGTCTTCACGAACTGTGTATTCCATTTCACACACACACACACAAATATATGTATTTATATTATATATATATATATATATATATCATATAATACATTCTAGAATTAATAAAATCATGATCTATGTAATATTATCGAGAATAACATGTCAAAACACATAATATAAACAAAGCAATTATTACCTGAAATGTTGCATTAACTTTGAATTGTTAAAAAAACAAGTAATATAAAGTCATAAAAGAGTCATATATGATATCATAAATATTATTTTGATTTTTTAATAAGTTAATAATATGTTTAAACACATTATACATGATATTTAGACACGTACAACAAGTATCCGACCTAATGTAATGGTTAATCTCACAATCTCATTATTATTTGAGGTTGTTGACGTGTAAGTATCTATTGGGTCATCTTTATAATACATGTCTATGTTTTTATAAATTTTTTCATAAAATGATTTAATATAACTCTATGGATGTTTGAAATCATTTTTACCCATGTTTGACTTTTTATAAAATGTTTTGATAGGAATCTTTCAGTCATTTTCCTAATGAGGTACTTTAAGACCTTTTTGACTAATTAAAGAAAGAATGTTTTTTAACTTATACGAAGTGAGAGGATATTTTCCTCTATTATGTATCCTTTCCATTTTTAAGATTCCCTCAAATAATTATACTGTTATTTTCAAAATAAATGTTTTATTTAAAAAATACACAAATTTTAATTGTTTTAATGTAAAAGGGATATATTCCTCAAAGTTTTTTAATGAATTAATTAGATTATTTTCATCTTTGTAAACATCCAATGTTGGATTTCATGATTGTTTGATGTTTATTTATTATGATTCAATATTCCATATTGTATTGATGGATTTCAAATATGTTTAACAATAGATGTTATATTTTTATACCATTCATGGTTTGTAGTTATAGTATTAACATTTCATATGTTAGTTATAATAAGAATGTTTATGTTAAGTTTAAACCTTTTCATAGAAGTAATGCATTTCAATTAGTAAGTTATGAGAGGGTTCTACTATAGCGCCTTGATGCCTCAGTAGGTCTCATGAAAAAAACTAGTTCTTTGGCACAAGGTCTTGACAGAATAATTTGGAATGGTTTTGACACAAGGCCTTGTCGTATTAGTTATTATGTCCGACATTATGCATTCATTCATTATGAAATCAGTTATTAAATGTGATTATGGGACTATTATAATATCTTGTTCATGTTTATATGGTAATGTTTGATTTATTTTTACCATATTATTTTCATGTTTGTGTTTAAAATGATGTTTTATTATTATAAATATTGCCTTAAAAGTTTATAGCATCCACTGAATTATTTACCCTTATTGAGCATCTGAGCTCACCCATTTCTTATGATTTATTTTCCAAGGATTATAAGAAGTGTATTATGATTGATATAAAGGTTTAAGCTAGGGGAATAGTGAAATTATCAAAAGGATTATTTATACTGTGTTTTATGTTAGAATGTATAATGTAACGTTCAAGTATATAATCTATTTTCCAAGACTCCTATACTTATTGGTCCATAGGGATGTAATTCCTTGAAATTATGCCAATGTATTAAAATAATAAACTGAATCTGGGTAACCAGTGTTGGGGAATTACAGTTAGTATCAGAGGAAGTGTTACAACATCCTTGGAAATAGATTTAGAAAACTATGATTATGGATAATAACCATAAGATTGAATTTAAGTATAAGTATTAATTATAATCCTATAATTTTAAAATAGATATTATATGGATATTATAAGAAAATAAATCCATATCTATATAAAACAAGTGGACTTAGTTCTAGAAAAAATGAATCTTGGGTGAAAACTCTAACAAGGTGTTTTGAGCCATATTTGGGGTAACCTAGAATATGACAACGGGGATTACTGCACACTTGGTTTGACACTCCTAGGGGATATTCATAGGATAATTATAATTTTTTTTACAAACCATTATAAAGGATTTATGAGTAAAAATGTCCTAAAAGGATCCATATTTTGGAATATGGATTAGATATGAATAATTTTTTCAATTTATGTTAAGTATTTTACTAGTTTGGAATTTTTCATTATGATTCATAAACTAATATAGTTTATGCCATTTTTTATAAATGACACCTAGTAGAAGAAATGGAAATAATATCAACACACATAATCCATGTAGGTATTTCTTGACTATGAAATATAATGATTGTGGTTCTCGTGACACAACTATTACTGAACAACATATAACCATACTGGGAAAACTTGCTCAGGTTATGAATAATAACCTTAACCATATAGAGCATCCTGATCCACAATGAAAATGATCAATGCTAGACTTATTTATGACACAACAACCTCCACCATTTAATGGGACTACAAATCCTTTTGTAGCTGTCCATTGGATAGGTTCCTTAGAGAAAATGTTCCTTTCTTTGGGAAGTAGTGAAAGGGAAAAAGTTCACATGGCAGTTTATCATCTCCTAGGAGATGCAGATCAGTGGTGGTCATTAATTCAAAATAAAATGGAGTATGAAGAAGTAGGAAATATGGAATGAAGGTAGTTTAAAGAACTATTTCTAGAGAAATACTTTTCTCATGGACAACGAGTTTATTTGGAAAGATAATTTTTGAGTTTGAGGGAAAAGGAGGATAAAAATGTTGCAAATTATGAGGCTAAATTCACAAGGTTAGAAATTCATGATACAATCTACTTACGTAACCTAAGAAGTAAGAATGATCAACACTTTTATTGGTTAAAACCTTTACTTCGATGGTCATTGGTCTGAAAATCTTTCTCATCGTATGAAGATATATCTCGTGTGCTATCAAGAAAGAAAAGGAATTTTCTAAGCCTTATGACATTAAAGTAAATAAAGAGAAGAAGGAAATAGTAGAGAAAGATATAGATAATGGGAGAAAGGTAAATAAGTATTTTCCCTTATGTGATAATTTGGGGAATAAATACCCATGTACGTGCCTAAATGTAATGGTAATTTGATACAAATGTGGAGAAAAAGGTCACTAGGATCTTGATTGTATGAGAAAGAAAGAATCTGTGCAATGTTATAATTATAAAGATATGGGAAATTATGAAAACGATTTTATATAGCATCAAGGAAATATAGCTCAGAAAAAGAAAATAGATCAAGGTCAAGCTTATACTGTAACTATAGTTAAAGTAGAATAATTAATGTATTTGGGTTTTTGGATTCATGAATTATAATTTGGTTATAAGAATATTGTGATATATATAAGGATTTTACTATAATACTTTTTTTCATTATGGTTTTAATATGATTAATGTAATATTAAATTCATTATGGTATAATAAGAGAAATATTACGTTGGTTGGGGAATCTAATATTACAATTGATTTAAGAAATTTTGAGACCATTTAGACAGAAATTGGATAGAAGTATTTTATATAACTCTAATCATTGGAATTGACTTATTTGAACATTGGATAGTATTTTTTAAGGTTAAATAATTTCTTATAATTATATTTGGAATGTTACAATACCATAGTTTTAGAAAAAAGACAACCTATAGCTCAGGCGATTACTCATCGTGTCAGAAAAAGCTTCGAGAATCGAACCATAACCAAAGTGAAATAATGATTTATCGCCTACCACTTTCCTAAAATAATTCCTTGGTTATTATAAAATTGTTTTCTTCATTTAAATGGTATATTTTTATATTAATAACCTTATATTATTGATATAAAAAGATGTTTTTTGAGATTTATATTTTGAAGAGAAGGAAAATTTTGTGGAAGGAATTAGTTAAAGGATGAAACTCTACATGTAAATCAAGTATTATTCATTTTGTTCTTAGTCTATTAATTAAATTAATTTTACCAAACTAGTGAAAGGATCATTAAACCCAAAAAAAAATTCCTAGTTTTTCCTTTTACGATGAATCAAATTGTCCCTTAGATCATTGCAGATTTATAGATTTATTATTGTTAACTTTTTCCTATTAATAGTCTCTATCAAACTCTATCAGAACATGATGGTTAGTTTTCTCTTATATATCCATGTTTTCCTTCATTGAATCCTAGTATGTGCTATTTCTGATAACCACCATATGTACCTTTGTTTATTTTATAATTGATGTCCCATCAATCCATTTTACGATGTGGGATTTCAAATAAGATATTTTGAAATGTCAAACCTTTAGTTTTCAGCGTCGATATTAAATTGAGAGGATTAAATTTATTTAAGGATAGGATAAAATAACACCCATGCTTCCACAGTATGCTTCTTCCTAATAATTCAATAACATGTGATGTACGCAACACCGAGTTCAAGCGCACCACGACCTATTAATATAGCAATTTAAAAAAGATATTATGAATATTATTATCCATATTTTGAATTTTATATGTCCCATATAATTTTAAAATTAATATTATGTGATATAATATAATTACAAATTCAATTTTTTTGATAAAAGAAGTTTTTTTCAAAAAATATAGTTTTTCACCTTTTAATGGTGAACCTTTTTTGAATCCAATATATGAAACTTTTATATATTAAATTAGATAAAATTAAATTATTTTTTAGAATAGGGAGACAAAAATCTAGTTTGGATAAATTTTTCGTACTTTTCGGATAGCTTTCATATTTTAATGAATAGTTGATAATCTAAATTTTTATTAAAAACAACTTTTATAATAGAAAAACCATATAGTGTTCAATTGTAAATTTGAATACTTTTAAAGTATAATTAGACTATATTTTTATAATTTAATATAATTTATGTTATTTTAAGTAATTTCACATTAAAATCAAACATAAACACATGTCCATCTTTTGATAGATTTTACTTTTTAAAAACCCGCTTTTTGGTTTTGAGAACGGGAATTAATTTTATATTAATTAATACAACTTCTTTGTTTTTAATTTGGAAAAATTGATTCCATATTTTTTATCATAAGTTACCAATCATGTAAATAGGAACCTTTTATTTGTGGACATTATAAATTATAACTTTAGTAATTATTTTATTTACCATGGTTAAAGGGTAAATCTGGTAAATAATGGTAAAATATAATCTTATAATAATATTAATCTACCCTAAAACGTATCCTTATACTATTTGAAGAGATATATTCGTCTATAATTATGGTTATGACAATTTTAGCACCACATGAGACCAATTGGGGGTGATAATGACATGTTATACGAATTAAATTAAAGTAAGGTTAAATATAACCTAAACATGTATCTTTTACTAAATAAATTTTAATATAGGTTTATAAGACATATATATTTGAATATAATTATTTATCAGAAACCAAAAACAATTTCTTAAATCAAGGTATTTTATTTTTAATATTTATACATTAAATAATTAAATTTGTTTATGACACAATAACATTGAAGTATTTTCCTTATTAATGAATGAATCAAATAAATGATATTATAAATATTAAAATAAATATAATTTGAATGTTTTGATGATATCCAAAAATTTTAATGATTAAATTGAATATTTGGTATTAGTTAAAGCCTTTGGTTATAAGGAATCATGTTTATATGACTTAAAAAAAATCAATTATTAAATTGTCTCAAAATTGACATAAATGAGTTTTATATAATATTTTATAAAATAATATAAAATACTAAAAATCTAAGATTCATCCAACTATCATAGTTAATGATATAAATTTAATTAATGATCCAATTTAGGTTCCCATGTAATTTTATCATAATTAATTATTCCTATAATATAAAAATACAAGAAAACATGGTAAGAGTTAAACTGTTTAACTAAGGGTAAATCCCAAAAGATAAGGATACCATTATGAACTAAAAATTTTTAAAACCTATTGATTGATAGGATTTCTACCTATACTAATATTATTCTCTAAATAATTTATTTTAGCTATTATTGACCAAATATCATTTTATAAAAATTTAATACTTCAAGGTTTTCCTAAAGTGCCCCTCACCTCTCTTATTAAAGGGAACCACACTTTCTCTTTAATTCACAACTCCAAAGCCATTTTTATCAAACCAACCATACCAAAGTCTCCTAAAAACTTCCTTCACTTCATATTTGAGTCAAAAAATTAGGCCTAAAGCCATCTTATGGAGTCCTTTTGTGAAAATCAAAAGGAGACACTGGAAGAAGAGTTAATCATTTTATCCCTTCTTTAAAAGATCATTTCTTATTATACTTCTTCATAATAAGTTGTTACAATAATAAAATAATAAGTCCATTATATACTATATTATTATATTTTATTAATATTATGGAAAAACCATATTCCTCATTTTACCCATCATTTGAAAAACTATACCACCATGCGTGCGTGCGTACGACTTACCGTCTCCATGCCTTGGTGTAAATTGTTTTTCATGTAAAATTTATTTATATGGGTATAAAGATGAAGATATTATATTTAATTAATAAATATATAATTTTATTTTTTCTTTAAAATTCATATTCCATCCAATTCCATACCATTTAACCATTAAGGAAATGATACAGTCGCTCGTGTTTACTTACGGCTTACCCTCTCCATGACGCGATGAGACATTCCATGTTAACCATACAAGAATGATTATATGAATAAATATTATTAATAATTATGAAATATATTACATAATAAATTTATTTTTATGATATATATATATATATAAGTATTTCAGTTACTTTCGTACGATACGAATATAGAAACAACATTCATGTGTACGTACGACCTACCGTGTATATGAATGGTGTATTCCATTTAACACACACACACACATATATATATATATTATATAAATCATAGTATACCTTATGGAAGTAATTAAATAATGATATATGTAATATGATCAAAAATAATAAGTCAAAACATGTAATATAAACAAAGCGATTATTACCCGAAATATCGCATCAACTTGGAATTGTTAATAAAAGGGTAATATAAAGTAATAAATTAATCATATATGATATCATAAATATTATTATTATTTTGATATAAGTTAATAATTTTTTTGAAACATTATACTTGAGTTCCAGACATGTAAAGAGATTATCATACATAAAGTAAGGGTTAATCTCACAATATCATTATTATCCGTGGTTGTTGAAATGTAAGTAACTATCAGGATATGTTTATTATCCATGAACATGGTTATCAAAATAATTTAATAATTTTTTTACTATAATACTATGGATTTTTAATTTCATTTTTTCCCATGTTTGAATTTTTATAAAATGATTTGAAAGGATTCTTTCAGTCATTTTCCAAACGTGGTACTTTATGACATTTTGAACAAATTATGGAAATAATGTTTTTGTAACATATACAGCGTGAGTGGCTATTTTCAGATATTATGTCTACTTACCATTTTCATTCTTCCCTTATAATATTACAAGGATATTTTCAAATGAAATATTATTATTTTAAACTTTCATGGCTTTTAAATGTTTTAAAGGAAAATGGATATTTTCCCTAATGAGATTTCATGAATTTATCAAATTATTTTCATCTATATTGACATAAATTATTGGATTTTATACTTGTTTGAAGTTGATTTATTATGAATCAATATTACATATTTAATGGAAGGTTTTTTTGATATGTTTAACTATGGATGTGCTATTTTTATACTTTTCATAGTTTATGGTTAATGTATTAACATTTCATATTCTAGTTTTAATATGAATGTTTATGTTATGTTTCAACATTTTTATATGAGGAATGCATTGAACATAGTAAGTGATGGGAGGATCCCACTATAGCCCATTGGTTCATTGATAGGTCTCACAAGACAAACTAGTATCTTGGTACAAGGCATTGATAGAATATTTGTGAATGCTCTTGGCATAAGGCCTTGATGTCGTAGTTATTATGTCCGACATTATACATTGCATCATTATGAAATTAGTTATTACATGTGATTATTTGACTAGTATAATATACATGTTCATGTTTATATGGTAATTTTTGATTTATTTTTACCTTATTATGTTCATGTTTATGTTTAAAAGGCTGTTATTTTTATTATACATCATTAATTAAAATTTTATAGCTTCTATATAATTATTTACCCTTATTGAGCATCTGGGATCAACCCTTTCTTGTGATTTATTTTCCCAGGATTCCAAGAAGGGTATTATGCTTGATATGAAGGGTTCAGATAGGGGGAAACTGGAATTTCAAAAAGGATTATTTATGTTGTGTTTTATGTTAGAAAGTATAATGTAAAGTTAATGCATGTAATCTATTTTTTAAGACGTCTAAACTTATAAGTCCATAGATAATTGATTCCTTGTAATCATGAAAATATATTAAAATAATGCACCATCATTGGGTAACTACGGTCGGGGAATTAAAATTGTTATCAGAGGAAGTTTTTCAACAACATTGGAAAATGATTATGAAAACTAAGATTAGGGTATCATAACCCCAAGATAGAATTTGATTATAAGAATTTAATATAATCCTATAATTTTAAAATAGAGATTATATTGGAATTCCTAGAAAATAAATCCATGTATAGATATCACATGTGGATATTGTTCTGGCATAAATGTGTCTAGGGTGAAAACTCTAACAAGGTGTTGTGAGTTTGACTCGGGGTAACCTGGTACATGACAACAGGCCTTAATGTACACTTAGTTTGACACTCCTGGGGGATATGCTTAGGACAAATAATATTTTCTTTACAAACCATAATGAAATATTTATGAGTAAATATATCCTCAAAGAAACCTTATTTTTTATTATGGATTAGATATGAATAAAAATTTCAATTTATGTTATGTATTTTTCTTGTTTTGAATTATGTATTATTATTCACAACCTAGTCTAGTGTATGACGTTGTTTAGAAATAACGCCTAGATGAAGAAATGTGAATAGTACCAACACTCGTAATCCATGTAGGGATTCATCTCATATGCAAAATAATGATAGTGGAGCTGGTGACACAACTGGAACTGAGAAACTTATAAACATACAGGGACTACTGAATCCAGTTATGAATAATAACATTACCCGTATGGAGCATCCTGATCCACAATATCAAGGATCAATGTTAGACCGTTTCAGGATGCAAAAACCTCCAACATTAAAAGGGACTAAAAATCCTTTTGTAGCTGTGTAGCCGATAAGTTCCTCAAAGAAAATATTTCTTGATTTGGGAAGTAATGAAAGGGGAATGGTTTCCAGGGTAATTTATAGTCTCCTAGGAGATACAAATCATTGGTGGTAGTTAATTCAAAACACAATGGAGGATGAAGATGTGGGAAATATGGAATGGAGGGACATTAAAGAACATTTTCAAGAAAAATACTTTCCTCAAGAACAACGAGTTGATATGGAAAGACAATTTCTAATCCTGAGGAAAAAAGTGGATGGGAATGTTGCAAAGTATGAGTATAACTTCATACGGATATCAAGGAATGCTACAGAATATATACATAACCTATGTAGTAATATTGATCAATTCGTTGATGGGTTAAAACTTTTACTCTGATGGTCATTGGTCTCTCAATCATTCTCATCGTATGAAGATATAGTCTTGTGTGCTATCAAGAAAGAAAATAAATTATGTAATTATTATGACATTAATGTAAACTAAGAGAAGAATAGAATGGTGGAGCAGGAGACAGATAAATAGAAAAATGGATAGAAGGATTTCCCATTATGTGATAATTGTGGGAAGAAACACCCTAGTGGTTGCCTAAATGAGATGGGAGTTTATTTAAAATGTGGAGAAAAAGGTCACAAGGCTCATGATTATAAGGGAAAGAAAGAAGTTGTGCAGTGTTATAATTGTAAATATATGGTACATTATGAAAATGATTTTCCAAGGCGTCAAGGAAATGTAGCTCAAAAAAATAAAATGGATCATGGTCAAGCTTAGGCTGTTACTATAGTCGACGCGGAATAATTTATTTTTTTACGTTTTTGGAATCATGAATTATATTCTGGTTATAAGAAGAATGTGATATATAAGGATTTTACTATAGTACTTTTTGTTTTCATTATGGGTTTAATATGATGAAGGTAACCATATATGCATTTTGTGTTAATAATAGAAACATTACATTATTTTGGAAACTTGATTTTAAAATTGATTTTGTAAACTTAGTGAACTCTTAGATAGATATTGGACATAAGTATTTTGGATAACTATAAATGTTGGAATGGATTATGTTGAAATTAGATAGTATTTTTTAAGGTTAAAACATTTCTTAAGATTAATTTTTGGAATGTTATAATACTATATTTTTAGAAAAATGAAAACCTGTAGGTCGGGTGATAAACCATCGCGTCAGAAAAAGCTGTTGTAATTGAACCCACAACCGAAGTGTGATAAGGATTTATTGCCGACCACTAGCCTACAAGTATACCCTAGTTATTATAAAATATTTTTCATCATTTAAATGGTATATTTTTATATTTGGAACCTTATATGATTAAGATAAAAATAATATTTTTGAGTTTTATAATTTGAAGAGAAAGATGATTTTGTTGCATGAATTAATTAAATGATGAAACTCTACCAATAAATTAATTATTATTCCTTGTGTTTGTAGTCTATGAAATAATTTTACTCTATAACACTATGGAAAAATCATAAAACCAAAAAAATTTAACTAGTACTTTCTTTTGTGATGAATCAAATGGTCCCTTAGATCATCATAGATTTATGGATTTCTTGTTGTTAACTTTCTCATAATAATATTCTTTATCACCCTCCATTATAACTTGATGGTTATTTTTCTATTCCATATCTATGTTTTCCTACATGGAACCCTAGTATGTGTTATTTCTGATAACCTTCATACGCACCTTTCATTATTAAAAAATAGAGGTCTCATTATTACATTTTATGATTTTGGATTTCAACTAAGATATTCTGAAATTTCAAACCCCTAGCTTTCAATCATGATTTTAAATTTCAAGGACTAAATTTATTTATAGAGGGGATATTGTAATGCCCCAATTTTCTATGGTATGCTTGTTCATAATAATTCAATAGTATGTGATGTACGCAACACCAAGTTCAAGTGCACCACCACCCATCAAAATATCTATTTATATAGCGATTAATAATATTATTAACCATATTTTGAATTTTTTCCCATAAAATTTGAACATTTATCTTATGTGACATAATATAAGGGTGAAGTCAATTTTTCAGATAAAATATTTTTTTCCCAAAAATACAGTATTTCACCTTTTAGCGGTGAGCCAATTTTAAATCCAATATTTGACACTTATATATTAAATTGTAATAAATTAAATTATTCATTAGAAGTGGGACACAAATATTTAGTTCAGATAAATTTTTGGTACTTTTCTAAATAACTTTCATATTTTTATGAATAGTGAAAAATACTAAATTTTAATTGAAAACACCATTTTAAATCGAAATAATTGAAAGTGTTAAATTAGATATTTGTGTGGTTTAAAAGTAAAATTAGATAATATTTTTATAAATTAATTTAATTCAGATAATTTGAAGTAATTCCACGTTTAAATCAAAAATCAACACAAGTTAATCTTTTGATAGATATTACTTCTTTAAACCCCACTTTTTGGTCTTAACAATAGGAATTAATATTAAATTAATTAATAAAAATTTTTTGTTTCGAATTTTGATAAAAGGATTCCATATTTGGAATCAGAATTTTCAAATTTTTTAAATAGGTACAATTTATTTTTTGACATTATTAATAGTAACTTCAGTAAATATTTTATTTACACTGGTTAAATGATAAATCTGGTAAATAATTGTAAAAAATAATATTATAATAATATTAAATAGCCTTAACACGTGTATTAATCATATTGGATGAGATATGTTAGACCATTAGCATCCTTAGTATTATTTTAGGACCCCATGGGACCACTTGGGTGTGATAATGACAAGTTTTAAGAATTAATTTAAAGTAATGAAAAATATAATAAAAACATGTATATTTTACTAAAACTTTTTTTTATATAGGTTTATATGATTAATATATTTTACTATAATTATTCATTATAAATCTAAAAATATTTCCAACATCATGGTATTTTATTTGTAATTTTTAGACGTTAAATAATTAAATTTATTTATGACACCACAGTGAGGTAATATTTTCCTTATTAATGAATGAATCAAATAAATGATACTATAAAAATTAATATAAATATAATTTATAGTTTTGATTCAATAAATAAATTTTATAGAAGACATTGACATATTAGGTATTATTTAATTCATTTTTATCGAATGAATCATGTTGTTATGACTTTAAAAAAAATCAATTTCTAAATAGTGTCAAAATTGACTTAAAGGAGTTAAAAAATATTCTATTTTATTAAATGATATAAAAATCCTAAAAATATAATATTCGGCCAACTGACTTATAAAATGTCCTAAATTTTATTAAGGATCCAATTTATGAACCCTTTTCATTTTATAGTCTCTACATTAATCCTATTTTATAAAAATACAGAAAGATGTGGTAAGAGTTAAACTATTTAACTAGTGGTTAATCTCAAAATATAATGATAATTTTAGGACAAAAAAATTCCTAAAACCTATTGGATGAGATTATTTCTACTCATACTCATATTATCCTACAAATAAATTAATTTGGAGATATTATAAAATGAATATTATTTTGTAACAAATTTATACTTCAAGCATTTCCTAAATTCCCCCCACCTCTCTTATTAAGGGAACATTACTTTCTCTTTAATTCACACATAAAAGGCCCTTTTTATTTTCCAAACCCATCCCAAATCTCCTCAAAAGTTCATTCACTTAATTCTAGAGGAAAACATTTGGGCATCAAACCATCTTAAAGAGTCCTTTTGTGCAAATCAAAAGAAGACACCCAAAGAAGAGGTAATCGTTTTATCCCTTTTTTCAATGTTCATTTCTTCTTTTACTTCCTCATAATAAGTTGTTACCATAATAAAATAATAAATCTAGCATATAATATATTCTAAGATGTTTTTATGATTATGGAACAACTAATTACTCTTTTTATTAATCCTATAAAAAACTATACCACCATGCGTGCGTACGTTGTGGTGTAATTTTGTTTCATGTACACATTATTTATATGGGTATAACGATGACTATAATGGATCTAAATAATAAATATTAAATTTTATTGATTATTTAAAATTTATATTCTATCCAATTCTATAACATTTAACCATTAAGAAATGATACTGTCATTCCTATGTACGTTCGATTTACCGTCTCCACGACGCGATGAGACTCATCTTCCATGTTCACCCTCGAAAATGATTATAAGAATAAATATTATTAATATTTATGAGATATATGAAATAATTATTATACTAGGATGATATATATATATATATAAATATATTTTAATCACTTACTTCCATATGATATGAAAACAGAAACAACGTTCATGCATACGTATGGTCAACCATCTCCATGAATGATGTATTCGATTTCATATATATATATATATAGGATATATAAATCGTATTATAAATTATATAAGTAAATATATCATGATCTAAGTAATATTATCAATAATAACATGTCAAAACACGTACGATAAACAAAGTGATTATTACCCAAAATGTTGCATTAACTTGGAATTGTTAATAAACAGGTAATATAACAATTCCAAGTTACTGTAGCAGAAATGTAGCAGTGGTGGAACTGTAGCAACGATGGGCACTGTAGCGGCAGCAGGTCACTGTAGTAGTGGTAGAGTACTGTAGCAGTGGCAGGTACTTTCCAGAACTATAGCAGTGTGGGTACTGTAGCAGTACTATTCACAGAATGGGCTTTGGGCTAAAAAATGGGCCTACGGGACATGTAATGGGTTAAATGCCCACTGGGCCTTCAGGCTATGTAATGGGTCTCCCACTACCCAATTAAATATTATTTTCTTTGATTTAATAATTAAAGAGGCTTCGACCCCAACCATTAAAAAAAGGTAATATAAAGTCATAAAATATTCATATATGTGTCATAAATATTATTATAATTCTGATTTAATTTAAAAATATTTTAAAATAGATTATATAGGAGTTTTGAACACATATAGAGATTATCAAACCTAAGGTAAGGGTTAATCTCACAATCTCAATATTATTTGAGGTTGCTGATGTGTAAGTATCTACTAGAAAAAATTTATCATCCATGTCCATATTTCTAAAAACATTTTTGCAAAATGTATTACTATATTACTATGGTTGTCTAAATTCATTTTTACTCAATTTTGAATTTTTATAAAATGTTTTGAAATGAATCTTCTAGTCATTTTAAAAATGAGGTACTTTAATACCTTTTAGACAAATTATGTAATGAATGTTTTTTAAACTTATACGAGACAAGCATCTATTTTATAATGTTATGTTGCCTTACTATTTTTAATCTTACATTACAAGCATACAAGGTTATATTCAAATGAAATGTTTTAATTTAAAAGTGAAATGATTTTAAAATTTTTAAAGTAAATGTGATATTTTCCTCAAAGAGTTTTAATGAATTTATTAAATTATGTTCATCTATGTTACTACCCTTTATTGGATTTTATACTTGTTTGATGTTGATTTATTATGGTAAAATCTTCCATATTGTGTTTATGGTTTTGTGATAATTTTATCTATGGATGTGCTATTTTTATACCATTCATGGTTTATGGTTAAATTATTAACATTTCATATGCTAGTTTTATATTTAATGTTTATATCGTATTTTAACCTTTTCATATAAGGACTTAATTACACTTAGTAAGTAATAGGTGAGGCCCGCTAAATCAACTTGACACTTCAGTATTTTTCATGAGACAAACTAGTGTCTTAGAAAAAGGCCTCGAAAAAATATTTGAGAATGTTCTTGGCACAGGGCTTTGAAATAGTAGTTATTATGTCTGGAATTATGCATTCCCTCATTATGAAATTAGTTATTACATTTGATTATTCAAATAGTAAAAAATCTATGTTCATGTTTATATGGTAATGTTTGATTTATTTTTACCATATTATGTTCATGTTTATGTTTAAATGGTTTGTGTTTTTGTTATACATCTTTCATTTAAAGTTTATAGATTCCGCTAAATTATTTACCCTTAATAAGCATAAGAGATCACCGCGTTATAATGATTTATTTTCCTAGGATTCCAAGAAGTGTATTATGATTGATATGAAGGGATAATCTTGGGGAATAATGGAATTATAAAAGGATTATTTATGATTTGTTTTATGTTAGAAATTGTAATGTAACATTCATGTATGTAATCTATTTTCCAAGACTACTTAACTGAACGTTCCTTCAGGACATGATTTCTTGTAATTATGCCAATGTATTAAAATAATGCACTGAGTCTGGTTATCTAGGGTCAGGGCGTTACACATAAGTACAATGGATAACTCTACCTCTCTTTCTGGGGCGCGTCCAGGTAACTGCTTAGGATATACATAAATGTATTTCTAAATGATGTATAAACTATCTATACATATAATTTCATTTACTTCACCGTCTTCACCGTCAATTTCTATAATGAAGAATATGTGTTGTGCTTCTAAACAAGGATCTAGTTGATATATCTCTCATTTAAAAACAACTTTAGGTTTCCAAAACACGATGACTGAGATTTCCTTTCTTTTTCATTTGATCTTAGCATTATACATTAAGATAAAGTCCATGCCTAGTATAATGTTGAATTATAGCATGGGAATGACTACTAGATATTTGATGACAGTATGCTAACCAAAGAAAATAATATAGTTTATATACACCATTTATGCTTTCATAATATCCTAAGGAGTCTTGAATAATAGTTCTATGGATTAATTCTATATTCTATGCAAAATTAGAGGACATCAAGGAATATGTAGAACTAGAATCAAACAAATTTCTTGATAGATTTAAGATATCAATAACAGTACCTTCCACCAAATCATTTGGAGGTTCAAATTCAGATGTTTTGATAAATTATTATTTAACTTTTTCCCTGGGACTATGTTGAGGTTGATGATGATTCCCCGCCAATGCCGCCAGATTTGGATAGTGATGGGAAAAGTGCCCAAGCTATCCATACATGAGGAATTGGACTTCAGGTAGGGATTTCACTATCTTCCATTGTCATTAATATTGATGATTTGATGTTTCACCTCACTACAATAGTTCCAAGCATTATGGAATTATCTTCCAAACTACTAACACATCTCGCCCCCCCCCCGAGTAGGTAGTTCACATAATGCCTCTTCCCACATTTATTGCATGTGGAAAGTTTCACTTGCTTCCCACCTCTTACTTGGTCAAATATTATACCTATATTTTTCTTCAAATAACATTTATTTTCATTAAACTTGTGAGACCACTGCATCACACCAAACACCAGTTCAACATTCATTGCACTTCTCACTATCTTCTCATATCTATCATTGTCTCAATTGGAATGATTATTATAACGAAACATACTTTACATAAATTGTTATTACTTAAAAATTGAAGCATACTTATTACAACATATAACAAAACCATTAAAGGACCGTATAGGTATAGTGTCTTTAGAAACTTGGAAACATAAACAACTGGTTCATAAAGCGTCTACATTGTCTCCCATTTATTTCATCATATCTATAGTCCCTTTTGACATATCTTACTTAATAACCTTTTTCCTGACCTGGGGAAAGAAAACATACAAAAGGGTGAGCTCAAATGCTCAGTAAGGGTAATCAAATTAAATATCAATCACATCATATTCATAAGAACATAACATTTTGGGAATCTTAACCTGCAAAAGAGAGCATAATTTCATAACATGGGATAAATCATAGTAGTGAAATGAAATCCAAATAATGAAAACTTAAAACATGAAACTTTGTGGCATACACACATAATCATAGATAATCATTTATTATTAGTCAAGACTCATTTCCAAGACTATCTTAGTGGACAAAGTCCATTTCTGGACCGAGTTCACTCCTTGTTTCAGTCCTGTTTCACTGAACCTGTTTAACATGTCGTTCCAGCCATGTCTATCTCATGAGATATAAAATCTTTACCCAATGAATTGGAGGGAGATATAGGTCCCACCCATCTTATAATTATACCATTCTTATGTGTGCCACAAAATCATAAATCATACATCATTGCGTAACCCATGTAACAAAAATGGGATTCTTAAACAACATGACATCATATAAAAATTCATATAAGATAAAGGAATTAATAAAAATAATTCCATCACAACATAATCAAATCAATGTTACAATAGGGATATAAACAGAACCCTATATTATCTTAGATGGAAAATAATTTTGATAAAACACTTGAACTCCATTCTTTAGGAAAATATCCTTTCCACTTCAAAAAAAATTTCCTTTCTTAACTTGTCATACAATTTTAAACTAAAAGAAGTTGATTAAAAATAAACTTGAAAACTTGTAAAGGAAGCTTCTTGGAAATAATGTTTTGAAAATCCATTCATGTCGTATAAGTTAAAAAAAAATTCTTCTCATACTTTATTCAAAAAAGTAAAAAAGTACCTCGTACGAAAAACGACAAAAGATTCCTTTCATATCTTTTACTAAAAACTCACCGAAGGGTAAAATTGGATTTAAAAAATTTTAGGTGGATGGAAATAATATTACATATTTAGGAAACATGGATGTGGATGATAAAATACACCCTAGTAAATTCCAAAATATAAACAATCTCGGATAAAAATGAGATTGTGATATTTTCCCATACCTTAGGTCCGATTTGCTTCGTAAGTGTCTGAACCTCCTATATAATGATTTAAATAATGTTATTGACTTATTCCAGAATCATAATTATTGTTATGATATCATATATGGTCATATTTTTAGCTTCTTATTAGTAATATTTCATTACTACTTGTTATTCGGGTGTTTATTACTTTTTGTTCTTATGCGTGTTTTGTCAAATAAATTCTTATTCTTCTATTTAGGTTATAGATAACTAATTTACAGAATGGTATTAGTGTAATATATATCATATTCATTCATTCAATTCATTTATATAATCATTATTCAATGAAGATCATGTAGAACGAATCACATCACGTCGTGGAGACAGTATTTAGTACGTATGCACTAGCGATGATATCATTCCCATGATCATGGAATTGTATTGGAGTGTATGTATACTATTTAAGAATCAATAACACTTTAAAATAGTCATATATATTCATTACATTCACCCTTATACCCATCCAAGTAAGGTGGTGGTGGAAAATAGATTACACCACGGCGTGGAGACGGTATTCCATACGTACGCACGCGCGGTGATTTCGTTTTCAATAGGATGGATAAGAGGTGAAATAGGGTTGTTTCATATTTATAACAACATATCAGTATATGAGTGATGATGATGTTATTACCTCATATTGAAACAACTAAATAAGAGGGAGTAGAATAAGAATGGAACTTGAAGAAAACAGTAGAAGGTATTACCTCTTTCTCGAAGTGCCTCCTTTAAACATTCTCTTAAGGCACTAAGGTTGGTCTTTTGATAAGAACAGTACCTCTAGTAGGTTTCTAAGGAAGTGGGGAAGTGAAATGGGCAGGTTTTGGCCGATTTTGAAGTCTCAAATTGGTGTGAGGAAGAGAGGGAGGAGGTTCCCTTTTATAAGGGAGGAGAGGGGCACCTTTGGAAATATAAGAAGTATTAGTTTATATTAAATCCCAACCCCACATAAAAACTTAAAAAATGACTCATATCAGAATATTATATGAGATAGGGTTTTAATATCATCAAACCATAAAATTTATACATGTTAGGAATTTATTTTAAACATTATCAACTTGATTTATCCTTATTTATCAATTTAATTTTATTTCTGGTAATAATATTCTAAATTTTAAATTATTATAAATAATTACATATGTGTTGTGAATTTTATATAATTTTACACTTTATGAAATTTCGACCATATAAATTTTAATTTATAATTTTTAAATATTTTTGTGATTTTTAAACAATTTTATAATATGTTATTTTTATAAAATAACAATAGTGTCAATTTTGACACTATTCATTTATTTGAATTTAAATAAAATATATACAGAATATATGTTCGAAATAAAAGATTTAATAGATTAATAAGATGTCATATGTATCTAGAAAATTAGTTTAGAACATTAAATAGTTCATATAATATTTCTTTTAGTATTTTTAAAACCATTTATTTGATATTTGAATTAATAAAATAATTTCAACATCACTATTGTGTCATAATTAATGATAATTATTTAATCCCTAAAAATTTTAAATAAGTTCCTATGATGTAGATAATTGTATTAGCTTTCTGGATACTATTCATGTTCGATGTTTCATTAAGTTTATCACCAATGTAAAATTATTATACTTATAAGATTTAAGAAAGTGACATGTTGTCACATTCTTTGGTTTTAATGATAATTAAATTATTTTCATGGAATAAAGTCCATTAAATGAATCTAATCCGAACCTTAGGTGATATGGGTCTACTTTTAGTCATCCCATAGGATTTTGGCAGGTGTTAGGGTAATTTTATAATCTTATATTTACCCTTAATTACCCAATTTACCTTTAACTATGGTAAATAAAATTTACCGTAGTTGCTATTCATAATGCCCAAAAATAAAAAGTAGCCTATTAACATAATTTGGACCCACTGATTCCAAATATGGAATCCATTTTTTAAAATTAAAAACATATAAGTTACAGTAAATAATTTAAAATAAATCTCGTTGTTAAGAAAACAGGTTTTAAAAGTTAAAACATTGCCAAAGATTGAAATGTTTTTACCTATGAATTCAATGTGAAATTAATGATAATGACATAAATTATATTAAATGGTAAAAATATAATCTATTTATACTTTAAAACCAGTCAATATTATAATTTAACTATATAAATTATCTCAATGGAAAAAGTTGTTTTTAATTAAAAATTAGTGTATTTTTACTTTTCATCAAAATATGAAAGTTATCAGAAAAATATAAAAAATTGATCCAAAGTAAATTTTTATATACTGATTTAAAAGAAGAATTTTCTCTTGTCAAATTGAACTTATAAATGTGTCAAAAACTAGATTTAATGTGGGTGCGCCATCAAAAGGCGGCAAAACTGCATTTTTTAAAAATACTTATTTTACCCGAAAAAATTATTTTGTTCTCTTACCATGTTCTAGAAAATGTGTAAGATGAATAATAAAATTCAAAATGTAGTTAATAATATTCATAACAACTAGTTTATAATAATATATCGTTGTTTAGTGAAACCCGGTATTGCGTACTACACGTGCTATCGAGGAAGGTCATGATTGCATGTTATGCAAGCCAAGTCCGTATTGTGTGATGTGAAAAATTCCTTTGGTGTTACGTATAACATAAGACATAAAAAAAATTCTCATAAAATCTCAAGGTGTTACATTCTACCCCCCTTAAAATGAATTTCGCCCTCGAAATTCATCACTACATTACAAACAGATGAGGATACCTCTCCCTCATCATATCCTTAAGTTCCTATATAGCTTCTTCTAATTGGGGGTTCCTCCATAAAACTTTCACCAAGCGAGTGGTCTTGTTCCGTAGGCCTTTTTCGCTATGATCCAGAATCTCTATCGGCTGTTCTTCATAAGAAATATCTTGCTCCAGTGGTACAACTTCTAAGCATAGTACATGTGAAGGATCAGGTATGTACATTCTCTGGAGAGATACATGGAACACATCGTGAACTTGAGAGAGATTCGGTGGAAGCTCCAATCGGTAAGCTACCTTCCCAACACGATCCAGTATTTCGAAAGGACCAATATATCTAGGGCTAAAATTTCCCTTCTTTCCAAATATCATGACCCTCTTCCAGGGAAATATTCGTAAGAACACTTTATCACCCACTTCAAACTCTAAGTCTTTCCTTCGGATGTCGGCATAACTTTTTTTGTCGACTCTGAGCTACTCTTATGTGTTGTTGAATAGATCTGACCTTTTCTGTCATCTCATCAACAAGATCAGGTCCTAATAGCTTTCTTTCCCCAACTTCATCCCATCAAGTTGGATTCCTGCATTTCTTTCCATAGAGAGTTTCATAAGGAGCCATCTGAATACTAGAGTGAAAGCTATTATTATAAGAAAATTCATCGAAAGGTTGGTGTTGATCCCAACCACCGTTGAAATCCATAGAGAAAGCTCTCAACATATCTTCTAGAGTTTGAATTGTCCTCTCAGACTGACCGTCTGCCTGAGGATGATAAACAGTGTTGAAACTCAACTCTATATCCAGAGTATGCTGAAGACTTCGCCAGAACTTTGAGGTAAACCTCAGATCCTGATCAGATATAATGGAAAGTGGTACTCCATGCAATCTTACCACTTCCTTTACATATATCCTGGCAAGCTGATCAAGAGAAAAATCTTCTCTAATAGCAATGAAGTGTGCCGAATTCATAAGATGATCAACTATAACCCATATAGCATTATTGCCTTTGGATGTTTTAAGAAGTCTCGTGACAAAGTCCATAGTGATGTTTTCCCATTTCTATTCGGGTATGGGTAATGGTTGTAACATTCCCTTAGAATTTTGTCTCTCAGCTTTAACTTGCTGTCAAACCAAGCATCGAGAGACATATTCAGCAACATCCCTTTTCATGCCATCCCACCAGGGTACTCTTTAAGGACCCTATACATCTTCGTGCATCCAGGATGAATAGAGAATGAAGAATTATGAGCCTCATCCAGCAGATCCTTCTTTAATTCGGGGATGGGAGGAACACAAACCCTATTCCAGAATTTTATTATCCCATCACAATCAAGGTTGAATTCAGGAACATTTCTCACCTTTTTTGGTAACCAGACATCTTCTTTATGCGCCTCTTTAATCTTCACATGTATAGATGGTTGAACATTCATTTGAGAAAGATACGATTTTCTCCCTTCCATTATAATTCCAAGATCCATCCTTTGTAAATCCATAAATATTTCATCTTTTGTGATCCTCATCATGGATAAGCTAGCATTGTCTTTTCAACTTAATGCGTCTGCTACCTTGTTTGCTTTCCCAGGGTGGTAATCTATTGAGCAGTCGTAATCCTTAATCTGCTCCAACCATCTTCTTTGACGCATATTCAGCTCCTTTTGTGTGAAAATATACTTCAAACTTTTATGATCAGTATAAATATCACACCTTTCACCATAAAGGTAATGCCTCCAAATCATTAATGCAAATATTACCGCAGATAACTCCAAATCATGAGTTGGGAAATTTTGCTCAAGTATTTTCAACTGTCATGAGGCATAAGCTATCACCATATCATTTTGCATGAGAACACATCCCAGTCCCTTCTTGGATGCATCACTGTAGATCACAAACCTTTCTTCACTACAAGGAAGTGTGAGTACAGGTGCACTGGATAACCTTCTTTTCAACTCCTTGAAATTCTCATTACATTCGTCCGTCCACACGAACTTAACTCCTTTTCGAGTCAACCTGGTGAGTGGATTAGATAATCGTGAAAAATATTTCACAAAACGTCGATAATATCCAGCCAAACCAAGAAAACTTCAGATCTCACTTACTGTTGTTGGTCTCGACCATCTTTGGATAACCTCTGTTTTTGCTAGATCCACAGATATCCCCTCTTTTGAGATTATGTGACCCAAAAATGAAACTTTTTGAAGCCAAAATTCACACTTGGTAAATTTGGCATAAAGCTTCTCCTTTTGTCAGGGTCTTCAATATAATTCTCAAGTGACCTTCATGTTCTTCCTTGATCTTTGAATAAACAAGAATATCGTCTATAAAGACTACCAAAAACTGATCAAGATAGTCTCTAAAGACTCTATTCATCAGATCCATGACGATAGAAGGGGCATTATTAAGACCAAATGGCATCACTATAAATTCATATTTTCCATAACTTGTACAGAAAACCATCTTTGGTATATCCTTCTATTTGACCCTTAATTGATGATACCCTGAATGAAGATCAATCTTGGAAAAGTATTGAGCTCCTCATAGTTGGTCAAATAAGTCATCAATGCGTGGGAGAGGATATTTTTTCTTGATAGTGATCTTGTTAAGTTCTCGATAGTCAATGTAGAGTCTCATTGATCCATCTTTCTTCTTAACAAACAGAACAGGTCCTCCCCAAGGTGATGCACTAGGTCATATGAATCCCTTATCAAGATTCTCTTGGAGTTTTTTCTTCAATTCCTGCAACTCAATTGGGGCCATTCTATAAGGTGTCTTTGAAATATGCAAAGCACCCGATACGAGTTCTATTGAAAACTCAACTTCACGATTTGGTGGTAGACCCGGCAATTCCTCTGGAAAGACATCATCAAAATCCCGTACAACAGGCATATGCTTAATCTTTAGTTTCTCTCCAACCATTTGAGATAAATAACCTTCATTTAGTGGAATCAAGACCCATAAGATAGAAGGAATTTCCACTGGAAGGTTATGTTCATCCTTGCATCGATAGACGATCATAGATTGATCTGTAATATGAAATGTGACTTCCCATATTTGGAAATTGATATGAGCTCCATATAAAGAAATCCAATCCATGCCAAGAATCACATCAAATTCCACTATAGGAGGGATCACAAGATTTTCAGGAAGCACTTTCCCACAAACATCAATTGGGGAAGAATTATAAACTTTTGATGCGACTGTTGTTCCATTAGGGGTTGTCACAGCTAACTCAACATCTAATTGTTGAGGTAATACGGTGATACTCTTAGAAAATTCATCAGAAATAAAAGAGTTGTTGGATCCAGAATCAAATAAAACATTTGCTACTTTAGAGTGGATGGTAAGTGTACCTTTCACCACATCGTTATCGTACTCCACATCGCTGATAGAAATTGCATGTGACTTTCCTTTGTCTTTAGCCTTAAGAGTTTTTTGACGTCGACCATCATCATAAACCCTTGGATTTGGGCATTAATTGGCATAATGACCCACCCCCTTTCACATGAAACATTGAAGTGTAGTAGGTTCATTCTGTGTATCCCTTCCTTTTTTTCATCATTAGACATCTTCTTCCCATCATTGCGGCATTCAAATGCCCGATGACCTTCCTTTCCACATTTGAAACATTTACTTGTCCCTTTAAGACAACTCCCTCCATGTTTCTTTCCACACTTTGAGCATAAGGGAAAACTCATCTTTTTTTCATTGTGCTCTTTAGATTTTCCTTTGAATTCCATTTTCCTCTTCTTATCAAACCCATATGACTAGTGGGTTACTCCAATCTCCATCTCAACTTTGAGAGCACATCGAACAATTTCCTCATAGATATTGAAGTCACTTATTGCTAAGGCCCTTAGAAGACTTGGTTTTAAGCCACTAAAGAATCGATCGATCTTACTCTCAGGTTGGATAATAATACCAGATGCGTACCTTACAAGTCTTGTAAAATTTTCTTCATAGGTATCAACAGATTCATCATCCTTTTACTTCAGTTCAAGAAACTCTTTCTCCATCTTTGTTCGGAGAATATGAGGGAAGTACTTATTGATAAATAAGTTCCTGAACTCGTCCCATTCCATGGACTCAATTTCATCCCTTTTCCTCATATTCTTAATAAGTTTCCACCATTGATCAGCATCTCCTTCCAAACGATACACTGCTAGGATGAATTTATCATGTTTAGAACATTTAAGAACTGTAAATATCTTTTCAGTAGTACTAATCCATTGTTCAGCAACTAATGGATCAGAAGACCTGCTGAAAGAAGGTAGACGCTTCCTTGTGAAGGATTCAACAGAATGTTGCTCCTTACTTTGCTCGTTTGGAAGTCCTGCATGATTCATAGCTTGAGAAAGTTGTGTGAGCATGGCTCCAAGATTTTACATTCCAGTTCCCATAATGCTTGGTATCTTAGGGGGAGAATCATTGCATTGCCCGTCGCATTCCGCATTTACACGGTTCCTTCGGGTTCCATCCATTGACTAAAACCAAGAAGAATAGTGCGAGAAACACTAATTATAATAGGAAAACCACATAATCAAGTATAAAATTTCACACTTAAGGTCTTATCCTAGGTTATTCATGGTCATTTCTAAAACACTAATATTGTGTTCTATGCTTAGACTTTTCCTTAGGGTTCTTAGTAAGGCTTTCACATCCTAGTTTCCAAAGGTTGAATATACCTTTCCTCTGATACCAATTATAACGACCCATACTTTACATACATTGTTATTACTTAAAAATTAAAGCATACTTATTACAATATATAATAAAACCATGAAAGGACCGTATAGATATAGTGTCTTTAGAAACTGGGAAACATAAACTACTAGTTTATAAAGCGTCTACACTGTCCCCCATTTATTTCATCATATCTATAGTCCCTTTTGGCATATCTTACTTAATAACCTTCTTCCTGACCTGGGGAAAGAAAACACACAAAAGGGTGATCTAAAATTCTCAGTAAGGGTAAACAAAATAAATATTAATCACATCATATTCATAAGAACATAACATTTTGGGAATCTTAACCTGCAAAAGAGAGTATAATTTCATAACATGGGATAATCATAATAGTGAAATGAAATCCCAACTATCGTAACATAAAACATGAAACTTTGTGTCACACACACGTAATCATAGATAATCATTTCTTATTAGTCAAGACTCATTTCCAAGACTATCTTAGTGGACAAAGTCCATTTATGAACCGAGTTCACTCCTCGTTTCAGTCCTGTTTCACTGAACCGGTTTAACCTGCCGTTCCAGCCATGTCTATCTCATGAGATATAAAATATTTACCCAATGCATTGGAGAGAGATATAGGTCCCACCCATCTCATAATGATACCATTCTTATGTGTGCCACAAAACCATAAATCATACATCATTGCATAACCCATGTAATAAAAATGGGATTCTTAAACAACATGACATCATAAAACAATTCATATAAGATAAAGGAATTCATAAAAATAATTCAATCACAACATAATAAAATCAATGTAGCAATAGGGATAGAAACATAACCCTATATTATCTTAGATGGAAAATAATTTTGATAAAACACTTGAACTCCATTCTTGAGGAAAATATCTTTTCTACTTCAAAACAATTTTCCTTTCTTAACATGTCATCAAATTTTAAACTAAATGATGTTGATTAAAAATAAACATGAAAACTTGTAAAGGAAGCTTCTTAGAAATAATTTTTTAAAAATCCATTCATGCCTTATAAGTTAAAAAAACATTCTTCTCGTACTTTTGTCGGAAAAGTCAAAAAGTACCTCGTATGAAAAACGACAAAACATTCCTTTCATATCTTTTACTAAAAACTCACCGAAGGGTAAAATTGGATTTAAAAAATTGTAGGTGGATGGAAATAATATTACATGTTGATGAAACATGAATGTGGATGATAAAATACACCCCAGTAAATTCTTAAGTATAAACAATCTCGGATAAAAATGAGAGTGTGATATTTTCCCTTACCTTAGGTCTGATTTGCTTCGTAAGTGTCCGAACCTCCTGTATAATGATTTAAATAATTTTATTGACTTATTCCAGAATCATAATTATTGTTATGATATCATATATGGTCATATTATTAGCTTCTTATTAGTAATATTTCATTACTACTTGTTATTCGGGTGTTTATTACTTTTTGTTCTTTTGCGTGTTTTGTCGAATAGATTATTATTCTTCTGTTTAGGTTATAGATACCTAATTTCCAGAATGTTATTAGTGTAATATATATAATATTCATTCATTCAATTCATTTATATAATCATTATTCAATGAAGATCATGTAGAACGAATCACATCATGTCGTGGAGACGGTATTCCGTACGTACGCACAAGTGATGATATCGTTCCCATGATCGTGGAATTGTATTGGAGTGTATGTATACTATTTCAGGATCAATAAAAATTTAAAATAGTCATATATATTCATTACATTCACCCTTATACCCATCCAAGTAAGGTGGTGGTGGAAAATAGATTACACCACGGCGTGGAGACGGTATTCCGTACGTACGCACGCGCGGTGATTTCGTTTTCCATAGGATGGATAAGAGGTGAAATAGTGTTGTTTCATATTTATAACAACATATAAGTATATGAGTGATGATGATGTTATTACCTCATAATGAAACAACTAAATAAGAGGGAGTAGAAGAAGAATTGAACTTGAAGAAAATGGTAGAAGGTATTACCTCTTTCTCGAAGTGCCTCCTTTAAACATTCTCTTAAGGCACTAGAGTTGGTCTTTTGATAAGACCAGTACCTCTAGTAGGTTTCTAAGGATGTTGGAAATGAAATGGACAGGGGTTGGCCTAGATTGAAGGCTCAAATTGGTGTGAGGAAGAGAGGGAGGAGGTTCCCTTTTATAAGAGAGGAGAGGGGCACCGTTGGAAATATAAGAAATATTAGTTTTTATTAAATCCCAACCCCACATAAAAACATCCAAAATGACTCATATCCGAATCTTAGATGAGATAGGGTTGTAATATCATCAAATAATAAAATTTAGACATGTTAGGAATTTATTTTAAGCATTATAAACTTGATTTATCCTTATTTATCAATTTAATTTTATTTGTGGTAATAATATTCTAAATTTTAAATTATTATATATAATTAAATATGTGTTTTGAATTTTCCATAATTTGACACTTTATGACATTTTAGACCATATAAATTTCAATTTATAATTTTTAAATATTTTTGTGCTTTTTAAACAATTTTATAATATGTTATTTTTATAAAATAACAATAGTTTCAATTTTGACACTATTCATTTATTTGAATTTATCTAAACTATATACAGAAGATATGTTCGAAATAAAAGCTTTAATAGATTCATAAGATAACATATGTATCTAGAAAATTAGTGTAGCACATTAAATAGTTCATATAATATTTATTTTAATATATTTAAGATCATTTATTTGATATTTTAATTAATAAAATAATTTCAACATCACTATTGTGTCATAATTAATGATAATTATTTAATCCCTAAAAATAATAAATAAATTCCTATGATATAGATAATTGTATTATCTTTCTGGAGACTATTCATTTTCGAAGATTCATTAAGTTTATAACCAAAGTAAAATTATTATACTTATAAGATTTAAGAAAGTGACATGTTGTCACATTCTTTGGTTTTAATAATAATTAAATTATTTTCATGGACAAAAGTCCATTAAATGAATCAAATCCGACCCTTAGGTGATATGGGTCTACTTTTAGTCATCCAATAAGATTTTTGCAGGTGTTAGGGTAATTTTATAATCTTATATTTACCATTAATTACCCAATTTACCTTGAACTATGGTAAATAAAATTTACCGTAGTTACTATTCATAATGCCCAAAAATAAAAAGTAGCCTATTAACATAATTTGGACCCACTGATTTCAAATATGGAATCCATTTTTTAAAATTCAAAACATATAAGTTGCAGTAATTAATTTAAAATAAATCCCGTTGTTAAGAAAACATGTTTTAAAAGTTAAAACATTCCCAAAGATTGAAATGTTTTTACCTATGAATTCAATGTGAAATTAATGATAATGACATACATTAAATTAAATGGTAAACATATATTCTATTTATACTTTAAAACCATTCAATATTATAATTTAACCATATAAATTATCTCAATGTAAAAAGTTGTTTTTAAATAAAAATTAGTGTATTTTTACTATTCATCAAAATATGAAAGTTATCAGAAAAATATCAAAAATTTATCCAAAGTAAATTTTTATATCCTGATTTAAAATAAGAATTTTCTCTTGTCAAATTGAACTTATAAAATGTCAAAAACTAGATTAAATGTGGGTGCTCAATCAAAAGGCGACAAAACTGCATTCTTTTTAAAATACTTATTTTACCCGAAAAATTTATTTTGTTCTCTTACCATGTTCTAGAAAATGTGTAAGATGAATAATAAAATTCAAAATGTAGTTAATACTATTTATAATGGCTAGTTCATAACAATATATCGATGTTTAGTGAAACCCGGTATTGTATACTACACACGCTATCGAGGAAGGTCAAGATTGCATGTAATGCAAGCCAAGTCCGTATTGTGTGATGTGAAAAATTCCTTTGGTGTTGCGTATAACATAAGACATAAAAAAAATTTCTCATAAAATATCAGGGTGTTACATTCTACCCCCCTTAAAATGAATTTCGTCCTCGAAATTCATCACTACATTACAAATAGATGAGGATACCTCTCCCTCTTCATATCCTCAAGTTCCCATGTAGCTTCTTCTAATTGGTGCTTCCTCCATAAAACATTCACCAAGCGAGTGGTCTTGTTCCGTAGGACTTTTTCGCTACGATCCAGAATCTCTATTGGTTGTTCTTCATAAGAAAGATCTTGCTCCAGCGGTACAACTTCTGAGCTGAGTACATGTGAAGGACCAGGTATGTACATTCTCAGGAGAGATACATGGAACACACCGTGAACTTGAGAGAGATTCGGTTGAAGCTCCAATCAGTAAGCTACCTTCCCAACATGATCCAGTATTTCGAAAGGACCGATATATCTAGGGCTCAACTTTCCCTTCTTTCCAAATCTCATAACCCTCTTCCAGGGAGATATTCATAAGAACACTTTATCACCCACTTCAAACTCTAAGTCTTTCCTTCGGATGTCGGCACAACTTTTTTTGTAGACTCTGAGCTGCTCTTATGTGTTGTTGAATAGATCTGACATTTTCTGTCATCTCATCAACAAGATCAGGTCCTAATATCTTTCTTTCCCCAACTTCATCCCAGCAATTTGGAGTCCTGCATTTCTTTCCATAGAGAGTTTCATAAGGATCCATATGAATATTAGAGTGAAAGATATTATTATAAGAAAATTCAACCAAAGGTTGGTGTTGATCCCAACCACCTTTGAAATCCATAGAGAAAGCTCTCAACATATCTTCTAGAGTTTGAATTGTCCTCTCAGACTGACCGTCTGCCTGAGGATGATAAACAGTGCTGAAACTCAACTCTGTATCGAGAGTATGCTGAAGACTTCACCAGAACATTGAGGTAAACCTCGGATCCCGATCAGATATAATGGAAAGTGGTACTCCATGCAATCTTACCACTTCCTTTACATATATCCTGGCAAGATGATCAAGAGAAAAATATTCTCTAATAGAAATGAAGTGTGTTGACTTCGTAAGATGATCAACTATAACCCAGATAGCATTATTTCCTTTGGAATTTTTATGAAGTCTGGTGACAAAGTCCATAGTGATGTTTTCCCATTTCCATTCGGGTATGGGTAATGGTTGTAACATTCCCTTAGACTTTTGTCTCTCAGCTTTAACTTGCTGTCACGACCCGCCATCGGGGTCCGTGTCGTGACTACCCCAAGCCCGCCTTCCATAGGCCAGGGGCTGGCGACTAGCACCAAGGCGTAAATCCCGGTAAAAAGGGAAGGCATTGCCTTTGTAAAGTAAACAAACACCACAGAGTAAGCAAGCGGAAAGTAACACTAAGCAAAAACAGAGTACAACTAAAAGTGCGGAAAGTAAAAAAGGGGCCGGAAATACAAGCCCAACTGTAAAGTACAACTCGAAAGGGAAAACCGCAACTGAAAAGTAAAGCTGCTACGCCGAGCTGACCACTGGAAATCTCACCTGAAGGGTGGGCACAGATAGCTCCTCTGCTCCTCGGGTCCCGCCGTCTGCTCCGAGTATGTCCCGCCCAGTGGTCTGCCTCTGGGTACCGCCTCGTCGTATAGTCCACCTCCAGGTACCGTCCAGTCCTCGAACACTCGGCCTCTGTCAGTACTGGCAGTCGTCTGCAACCAACACAACGAGGTGCGGGCATAGCCCGTGCAGGGGTGAGTATAACGATACTCAGTAGGGACCCCGAGACCCTCAAGGTCTCACTAAAACCAACAAGGATAACCACAAGAAGATCACAACAGATAAACTCTACTTAGGTATATGCCCATACATATACCTAAGTTATCAAGTAACTCATCTCAGTCATGAGGAAACACAAGGATCATGAGATCAACAGATAACCACTACCCAGGTATATGCCCATACATATACCTAAGTTATCAAGTAACCCATCTCAATCATGAGGAAACACAAAGGTCAAAGTCTCAGCTCAAACCAGGATTTTCATTATCGAAACCGTAACTGCTGAAGAGCTCCGTCTCTAGAGTGTACAGTGGTCCTGTCACGACTCTGAGGCCGCCGCTCACTAACCTAAGACTGCTGAAGTACTCCTCCTGTCGAGTACTGCGGGTCTGCTGCCAACTACCGGGCGCTCCGTCCGCTGAGGGTCTGCTGCCAAATACCGGGCGCTACCCAGATAGCCTACTGAGGTACTCCTCCTGTCGAGTACCGCGGGTCTGCTGCCAACTACCAGGCGCTCCGTCCGCCGTGTGTCTGCCGCCAAATACCGGGCGCTCCGTCCACTGGGCTAGTCGACTCACTCCAAGTCGAGTCGGTCAAGCAGTCGTCAGGTCTCAGCCGGCTACACGGTCTCCGTACTCTGCACGCTCGTCTCCGGGAGGGTCCGCTCCACGAGCTACTGGTCGATACTCCAAGTATCACAAGGTCCCACGAAGAAGTGTCTCAAAGGACCGTCTCGTCACAGGGGTCTCAACGCAACAGACGGCGCGTCGATCGGACGCCCGGTCTGTGAGTTATTAGCATTTTCGTCCCAGGGGCCCGGTTGGTTTCGTGAGCAAACCAATCCCGACCGTAACTCAACTGTACCCCGAACTCCCATAGGGTATACTCAAAGGGACCGTTACTCAACGTAACCACCAACGCCGCTGACGGTTCGTCAAGCGGACCTCCTGTCTGAAAGATATTAGCTTTCCCGTTCCAGGGGCCCGATTGGATTTCGGGTGCGATCCAACCCGGCCACTACTAACTGTATCCAAAACTTGGGCGAAGGATACCAAATGTTCCGTATCGTCAACAGGAATTCAACGCAACAGACGGCGCGTCGATCGGACGCCCGGTCTGAGAGTTATTGGCATTTTCGTCCCCGGGGCCCGGTTGGTTTTTAAGGCAAAACCAACCCGACCGTACTCCACCTGCGTCCAAACCTCGGGCGGAGTATGCCAAAAGATCTGTCTCACTAAGAGGAACACAACGCGGCTGACGACACGTCAATCGGACGTCCGTAGCTCAAGATATGAGCGTTTCCGCTCCGAAGGCCCGGTTGGTTCCGTGAACGAACCAACCCGGCTGAACTCAAATGAATCCGAAAACCTTGAGTGCGATATACCGAAACGACCGTCTCGATCCAAGGATCGCGTTGCCGCAGACGGTTCGTCATTTGGAGGTCCGAGACTCAAGTTATGAGCCAAAAACCGATTCTGGTTCGAAACGGGGGGGTCAGGGGCCGGGCCGACCCGGCCTGACCCCCCCCCCCCCCCCCCCCTGGGCGGCGCGCGGAGGCGGCGCGGCGGCGCGCGGAGGCGGCACGACGGCGCGCTGGGGCGGCGCGGCGGCGCGCTGGGCGCGCAGGCGGTGCGCGGGTGAGACCCCGCCTCCCCGTTTTTCCCTTGGCGGCGCGGCACGTGCCGCGCCGGTTTTTTTAAACAAACCGCCCCCCTCACATGAGGGGGGGCCTGCTGAATGACACGGGGGGGGGCTTTGCCCCCCACAAGGAAACCGCCCCCTCATTAAGAGGGGGGGTTTTGTTGAACCGGCCGGGGGATTTATTCCCCCGGTTTTTCTGCCATCCGGCCGGCCAGCTGGCCGGCCGGTTTTCACCAACGGGACCGGAAATTCCGGTCCCGCCTTCGACTTCCGACGCCGACGGCCCGGCCGCCGGTCTTCACATCCCGCAGTGGCCCGGAACCGGCCGCGGTCTCCTCGTCCCGCCGCGGCCCGGAACCGGCCGCGGTGTTCGTCGTCCGGCGCGGTGCGACGGCACCACGCCCCTTTGCCATGCTTTGATATTCATTCAACGCGGCACGACGGCGTCGCGTTCTTGTTGTTTCTTCCAAGGTGCGCGCGCGACGTCATCGCGTAAGTTGAACGTACAATTAATCCGCGTGGTGCGACGGCACCACGCCACCTTGCTTCCGCCCGCAAGATTAAACAACATGAACGATGGAGGGGGTTCGGCCGTGTTCATGCGGTCCGGCCCCCTCACGTTAATCAATAACGCATCTTTAAATAATCAACATCCCCACGTTAGTTATACGAACCACGAGCAAGAATAAAATAATTAAATATTAAATCAACAACCCCTACCTTGGTATAAGGTTCGAAGATTTGTCTACGTTCCGCGGAAGACGACGTCGCGGTGGTCGGGCGTCGTGGTCGTCGTTCGTCAAATTCGATGACGAAGGGGTGCGTCCGAAGAGGCACGTCGTTGGCGAAACCTTGTACGCTGACGAAGGTTATCCGAGGAAGATGCGGTGTTCTCTCTCGTTGACACCGAAGACGAAGAAGAGCGGAGCGACGTTCTTCGTCGGAACTTGAGCGTTCTCGATAGTCGCACGTTGACGGAGTCGTGGAATATCAGTGTCGATTCCTTTGACGTCGGAGGAAGAGTCGTTGTCGATGGCGTTCGTCGTGGAAAAGATGATGCGGAAGAAGAACGTCACGTCGCGGATATGGCGTCGCGGAAAGACCGTGTTCTTCGGCGAAGAAGTTCTTCGTTGAAGAACGGCGTTCTTCGTGTTCTTCGTCAAGGATGAAGAAGAAAGAAAAGCTCTCAACCACTCCAAGATGGCTAAGAGTTCTAACCCAACAAAATAAGGCAAAGTCTTATTTTATTCACAAAAATAATTTCAAAGGTTTGAAATTCAAATAAGAGATAACTCCACATTTATTAACAAGTTGTCATGTTAATTAAAGAGGGGTTAAGGGAGTTTGAGGGAAGATGAGAGGTTTAGGTTTCGTGTGGGCCCCACCACACTTAATCCTCTCAAGGGAGGTTAAGTGGGTGTGGGTCCCACCCCTAACTCCCTTTAAGAGGAGTTAACCTACAAAAAGTAAAATAAAAAGAATTCACACTTTTTATTCAACTTTTTTATAAAATTTCCAAAAAACTAACTTTCAACCCGAAACAAACGCAACTCCCGAAAAGGTCTCTTTAAGAGAATATCGGCGCTGCCAGTTCATCGGTGCCCTCAGATTTCAATTCCGAGCACCCTATCAAAAGTTAGAAAAACCCGCTCGTTCGTTCACTGAACGTACCCGAGCCAAACTTCAGAAATTAATTCCGGGCACTCCGGGCCTCGGAATCAGGTGCCGTCTGAAACCGCGCTCTTGTAAAATTCTAAAGAAAATTAAGAAAAAATTTCCCTTGAATTTTACGGGTCTTTACATTACTCCCACCACAGGGCTTTACGTCCCCGTAAAGATACATCAAAAACTAGGGAAACAAAATAGGGTACTGAGCACGCATCTGAGCCTCCCGCTCCCATGTGCTCTCCTGGAGATTCCCGTGCCGCCATCTGTTGCGCACAAGAGGAATCGATCGCCCATGTAGGACCCGCTCCTGTCGATCCTCTATCTCCACCGGGACCTCCGTAAAAGTCGCCCCATCGTCAACGTCAAGATCCCCATGGTCAAAGATGTGCGTCGGGTCGTGCACGTATCTCCTCAGCTAAGACACGTGGAAGACGTCGTGCACCCGGTGTAACTGAGGTGGTAGAGCCAGGAGATAAGCCACCTCACCAACCCTGCTGAGGACCTGGAAGGGTCCGATGAAGCGCGGAGATAACTTGTCGCCTTGGCCAAATCTCCGAATACCACGTCGAGGTGAGACCCGCAAGAAGGCGTGGTCACCATCCTCGAAATCTAGTGGCCTCCGCCTCCTGTCAGCGTATGACTTCTTCCGGCTCTGTGTTGTCCTCATCCGCTCCTGGATGACATGGACCTCCTCTGACGTGGCCCGGACCATCTCTGGTCCCACAAGAGCTGCAAGATTTCTTCTTTGCCGATAAGAGAAACCAGGTCTCATCCCCTGGATGAACCACATTCTTTGCCTAAAACAGTCAATTCTAACATGGATGATACTAATCCATACCAAGGATGACGTCGTAAGGCCTCGACGCTACTACTAAGAGATCCAACCGTTACTCTCGCCTCCAAGGGTTGAGTCACACTGTCGGCATCAGTGTGTGGTAACTGGGTCTCCTCCAGTAGATGTCTCACAAGTGAGGGTCAAGTCAACAGTCAACTGGAACCTCTTAGTAACATCACAAAAGAGGACAGGAATGAAAACATCACAAAGGATGCGTCTTTTATTATTGCAGCTCATAATACAAGACGCTACACAAAAGCAACATCAACACGGAACTAGAAGTACAAAAGACGTATCCACTAGTTCCTCCCCTGTCCACCTGCTTTACTGTTGCTCAAGCATTTGTCGCTGCCTCAACCTCGGTGGCTCCCCCCCCAAGCCTGCGGATCGAGGAGTCGGACAGTCACGTGCCAGGTGACCCTTTCCGCGGCATGAGTAACACAACCTGCTCCTTGCACGGTTAGCTCTGTTCCCACTCCGGGTGCCCTGCACCACTGGTCCTAAAACCCGAGATCGCCCAACTGCTGGTCTGGTCCTCCTGGACCTCTGCATCATCTGTCTACTGCCCACATATGACTCGGCTTCTGATCGAAAAACACGCGGTAAAGGCAGAATCTCCTGTACACGCTCGGGGTGTAGAGATACTGGCACAAACTCCACCCTGAAGAAGGCCTCGAAGTCTTCCCATACGAAGTTCATCTCATCGCAAAACTGAAACAAGTGGCTCCACCACCTACCTGCTGCTGCGTGTAGTAGGCTCGCATCGAGGATCACCATGAGGTCTGCTGGTGTCCTCACTAGCCTAAACACTCGAACCACTGCCTCCAGCCAGTCCTCTGCAGCCTGGGGATCCGTCTCCCCGCGAAACCTGGGCGGTCGCTGGCGCTGAAACTCATGCAGTGCGCTGAGGCGACGTGCATCGTCAGCGGCTGCTGCTGGAAGCATCGGGGGCTCGGCGGGTAGAGCTACCGCCGGTGCCACTGCTGACAAAGGGCCCTGCACCGAGGCCTCGTCGCTCGGTGGGTTGTCGTCACGTTCGATTCTCGGAACCCTAGCTGGCTGCCGTCGTGGGGCCATCCTGAAAGAAACAACGTAACACGATCAAACGATTATACCTGGTGAGATGACCTGGTTTGAGCTGTTTTAAGGGAAAAAACCTTTGAAAACACACACGCAATCAGTGTTTTCGTGCACAAAGTCGGAAATCAGTTTTCAGGGTCCTGGTGTATGGATACGTCGGCCGCCCGCACCAACACTGGACTCCCTGAACTGAAAACCACACTCGGTACCCTTAACACTATTGCTTCACAGAAAGAAAGATCAGAGTCTGCGGTAGAACCGACCACCTCTGATACCAATTTGTCACGACCCGCCCTCGGGGTCCGTGCCGTGACTACCCCAAGCCCGCCTTCCATAGGCCAGGGGCTGGCGACTAGCACCAAGGCGTAAATCCCGGTAAAAAGTGAAGGCATTGCCTTTGTAAAGTAAACAAACACCACAGAGTAAGAAAGCGGAAAGTAACACTAAGCAAAAACAGAGTACAACTAAAAGTGCGGAAAGTAAAAAGGGGCCGGAAATACAAGCCCAACTGTAAAGTACAACTCGAAAGGGAAAACAGCAACTGAAAAGTAAAGCTGCTACGCCGAGCTAACCACTGGAAATCCCACCTGAAGGGTGGGCACAGATAGCTCCTCTGCTCCTCGGGTCCCGCCGTCTGCTCCGAGTATGTCCCGCCCAGTGGTCTGCCTCTGGGTACCGCCTCGTCGTATAGTCCACCTCCAGGTACCGTCCAGTCCTCGAACACTCGGCCTCTGTCAGTACTGGCCGTCGTCTGCAACCAACACAACGAGGTGCGGGCATAGCCCGTGTAGGGGTGAGTATAACGATACTCAGTAGGGACCCCGAGACCCTCAAGGTCTCACTAAAACCAACAAGGATAACCACAAGAAGATCACAACAGATAAACTCTACTTAGGTATATTCCCATACATATACCTAAGTTATCAAGTAACTCATCTCAGTCATGAGGAAACACAAGGATCATGAGATCAACGGATAACCACTACCCAGGTATATGCACATACATATACCTAAGTTATCAAGTAACCCATCTCAATCATGAGGAAACACAAAGGTCAAAGTCTCAGCTCAAACCAGGATTTTCATTATCGAAACCGTAACTGCTGAAGAGCTCCGTCTCTAGAGTGTACAGTGGTCCTGTCACGACTCCGAGGCCGCCGCTCACTAACCTAAGACTGCTGAAGTACTCCTCCTGTCGAGTACTGCGGGTCTGCTGCCAACTACTGGGCGCTCCGTCCGCTGAGGGTCTGCTGCCAAATACCGGGCGCTACCCAGATAGCCTACTGAGGTACTCCTCCTGTCGAGTACCGCGGGTCTGCTGCCAACTACCAGGCGCTCCGTCCGCCGTGGGTCTGCCGCCAAATACCGGGCGCTCCGTCCACTGGGCTAGTCGACTCACTCCAAGTCGAGTCGGTCAAGCAGTCGTGAGGTCTCAGCCGGCTACACGGTCTCCGTACTCTGCACGCTCGTCTCCGGGAGGGTCCGCTCCACGAGCTACTGGTCGATACTCCAAGTATCACAAGGTCCCGCGAAGAAGTGTCTCAAAGGACCGTCTCGTCACAGGGGTCTCAACGCAACAGACGGCGCGTCGATCGGACGCCCTGTCTGTGAGTTATTAGCATTTTCGTCCCAGGGGCCCGGTTGGTTTCGTGAGCAAACCAATCCCGACCGTAACTCAACTGTACCCCGAACTCCCATAGGGTATACTCAAAGGGACCGTTACTCAACGTAACCACCAACGCCGCTGACGGTTCGTCAAACGGACGTCCTGTCTGAAAGATATTAGCTTTCCCATTCCAGGGGCCCGGTTGGATTTCGGGTGCGATCCAACCCGGCCACTACTAACTGTATCCAAAACTCGGGCGAAGGATACCAAATGTTCCGTATCGTCAACAGGAATTCAACGCAACAGACGGCGCGTCGATCGGACGCCCGGTCTGAGAGTTATTGGCATTTTCGTCCCCGGGGCCCGGTTGGTTTTTAAGGCAAAACCAACCCGACCGTACTCCACCTGCGTCCAAACCTCGGGCGGAGTATGCCAAAAGATCTGTCTCACTAAGAGGAACACAACGCGGCTGACGACACGTCAATCGGACGTCCGTAGCTCAAGATATGAGCGTTTCCGCTCCGAAGGCTCGGTTGGTTCCGTGAACGAACCAACCCGGCCGAACTCAAAGTAATCCGAAAACCTTGAGTGCGATATACCGAAACGACCGTCTCGATCCAAGGATCGCGTTGCCGCAGACGGTTCGTCATTTGGAGGTCCGAGACTCAAGTTATGAGCCAAAAACCGATTCTGGTTCGAAACGGGGGGGTCCGGGGCCGGGCCGACCCGGCCTGACCCCCCCCCCCCCCCCCCCTGGGCGGCGCGGTGGCCGGCGGCGGCGCGGCGGCCTGGCGGCGGCGCGGCGGCGCGCGGAGGCGGCACGGCGGCGCGCCAGGGCGGCGCGGCGGCGCGCTGGGCGCGCAGGCGGTGCGCGGGTGAGACCCCGCCTCCCCGTTTTTCCCTTGGCGGCGCGGCACGTGCCGCGCCGGTTTTTTTTAAACAAACCGCCCCCCTCACATGAGGGGGGCCCTGCTGAATGACACGGGGGGGGGGGGGGGCTTTGCCCCCCACAAGGAAACCGCCCCCTCATTAAGAGGGGGGGTTTTGTTGAACCGGCCGGGGGATTTATTCCCCCAGTTTTTCTGCCATCCGGCCGGCCAGCTGGCCGGCCGGTTTTCACCAACGGGACCGGAAATTCCGGTCCCGCCTTCGACTTCCGATGCCGACGGCCCGGCCGCCGGTCTTCACATCCCGCCGCGGCCCGGAACCGGCCGCGGTCTCCTCGTCCCGCCGCGGCCCGGAACCGGCCGCGGTGTTCGTCGTCCGGCGCGGTGCGACGGCACCACGCCCCTTTGCCGTGCTTTGAAATTCATTCAACGCGGCGCGACGGCGTCACGTTCTTGTTGTTTCTTCCAAGGTGCGCGCGCGACGGCATCGCGTAAGTTGAACGTACAATTAATCCGCGTGGTGCGACGGCACCACGCCACCTTGCTTCCGCCCGCAAGATTAAACAACATGAACGATGGAGGGGGTTCGGCCGTGTTCATGCGGTCCGGCCCCCTCACGTTAAGCAATAACGCATCTTTAAATAATCAACATCCCCACGTTAGTTATACGAACCACGAGCAAGAATAAAATAATTAAATATTAAATCAACAACCCCTACCTTGGTATAAGGTTCGAAGATTTGTCTACGTTCCGCGGAAGACGACGTCGCGGTGGTCGGGCGTCGTGGTCGTCATTCGTCAAATTCGATGACGAAGGGGTGCGTCCGAAGAGGCACGTCGTTGGAGAAACCTTGTACGCCGACGAAGGTTATCCGAGGAAGATGTGGTGTTCTCTCTCGTTGACACCGAAGACGAAGAAGAGTGGAGCGGCGTTCTTCGTCGGAACTTGAGCGTTCTCGATAGTCGCACGTTGACGGAGTCGTGGAATATCAGTGTCGATTCCTTTGACGTCGGAGGAAGAGTCTTTGTCGATGGCGTTCGTCGCGGAAAAGATGATGCGGAAGAAGAACGTCACGTCGCGGATATGGCGTCGCGGAAAGACCGTGTTCTTCGGCGAAGAAGTTCTTCGTTGAAGAACGGCGTTCTTCGTGTTCTTCGTCAAGGTTGAAGAAGAAAGAAAAGCTCTCAACCACTCCAATATGGCTAAGAGTTCTAACCCAACATAATAAGACAAAGTCTTATTTTATTCACAAAAAGAATTTCAAAGGTTTGAAATTCAAATAAGAGATAACTCCACATTTATTAACAAGTTGTCATGTTAATTAAAGAGGGGTTAAGGGAGTTTGAGGGAAGATGAGAGGTTTAGGTTTCGTGTGGGCCCCACCACACTTAATCCTCTCAAGGGAGGTTAAGTGGGTGTGGGTCCCACCCCTAACTCCCTTTAAGAGGAGTTAACCTACAAAAAGTAAAATAAAAAGAATTCACACTTTTTATTCAACTTTTTTATAAAATTTCCAAAAAACTAACTTTCAACCCGAAACAAACGCAACTCCCGAAAAGGTCTCTTTAAGAGAATATCGGCGCTGCGAGTTCATCGGTGCCCTCAGATTTCAATTCCGAGCACCGTATCAAAAGTTAGAAAAACCCGCTCGTTCGTTCACTGAACGTACCCGAGCCAAACTTCAGAAATTAATTCCGGGCACTCCGGGCCTCGGAATCAGGTGCCGTCTGAAACCGCGCTCTTGTAAAATTCTAAAGAAAATTAAGAAAAAATTTCCCTTGAATTTTACGAGTCTTTACACTTGCTGACAAACCAAGCATCGAGAGACATATTCAGCAACATCTCTTTTCATTCCATCCCACCAGAAGTACTCTTTAAGGTCCCTATACATCTTGGTGAATCCAGAATGAATAGAGAATGAAGAACTATGAGCCTCATCCAGCAGCTCCTTCTTTAATTCGGGGATGGGAGGAACACAAAACCGATTCCTGAATTTTATTATCCCATCACAATCAAGGTTGAATTCAGGAACATTTCTCACCTTTTTTGTAACTAGACATATTCTTTCTGTGCCTCTTTAATCTTCACATGTATAGATGGTTGAACATTAATTTGAGAAAGACACGATTTTCCCCCTTCAATTATAATTCCAAGACCCATCCTTTATAAATCCATAAATATTTCATCTTTTGTGATCCTCATCATGGATAAGCTAGCATGGTCTTGTCGACTTAATGCGTCTGCTACCTTTTTTGCTTTCCCAGGGTGGTAATGGATTGAGCAGTCGTAATCCTTAATCAGCTCCAACCATCTTCTTTGACGCATATTTAGCTCCTTTTGTGTGAAAATAAACATTAAACCTTTATGATCAGTATAATTATCACACCTTTCACCATAAAGGTAATGCCTCCAAATCTTTAATGCAAATATTACTACAGCTAACTCCAAATTATGAGTTGGGAAATTTTGCTCAATGATTTTCAACTGTCATGAGGCATAAGCTATCACCATATCATTTTGCATGAGAACACATCCCAATCCCTTCATGGATGCATCACTGTAGATCGCAGACCTTTCTTAACTACAAGGAAGTGTGAGTACAGGTGCACTGGATAACCTTCTTTTCAACTCCTTGAAATTCTCTTCACATTTGTCTGTCCACACGAACTTAACTCCTTTCTGAGTCAACCTGGTGAGTGGATTAGATAATCGTTAAAAATATTTCACAAAATGTCGATAATATCCAGCCAGACCAAGAAAACTTCGGATCTCACTAAATGTTGTTGGTCTTGACCATCTTCCGATAACCTCTGTTTTTGCTGGATCCACAGATATCCCCTCTTTTGAGATTATGTGACCCAAAAATGAAACTTTTTGAAGCCAAAATTCACACTAGGTAAATTTGGCATAAAGCTTCTCCTTTCTCAGGGTCTTCAACATAATTCTCAAGTGATCTTCATGTTCTTCCCTACTCTTTGAATAAACAATTATATCGTCTATAAATACTACCAAAAACTGATCAAGATAGTCTCTAAAGACTCTATTCATCAGATTCATGAAGATAGCAGGGGCATTAGTAAGACCAAATGGAATCACTATAAATTCATATTGTCCATACCTTGTACGGAAAACCGTCTTTGGTATATCCTCCCTTTTGACCCTTAATTGATGAGACCATGAAAGAAGATCAATCTTGGAAAGTATTGAGCTCCTCGTAGTTGGTCAAATATGTCATCAATGCACGAGAGAGGATATTTGTTCTTGATAGTGATCTTGTTAAGTTCTCGATAATCAATGTAGAGTCTCATTGATCCATCTTTCTTCTTAGCAAACAGAATAGTTGCTCCCCAAGGTGATTCACTAGGGCATATGAATCCCTTAACAAGATTCTCTTGGAGTTTCTTCTTCAATTCCTACAACTCAATTGGGGCCATTCTATAAGGTTTCTTTGAAATAGGCAAAGCACCTGGTATGAGTTCTATTGAAAACTCAACTTCACGATTTGGTGGTATACCCGACAATTCCTCTGGAAAGACATCATCAAAATCCCGTACAACGGTCATATGCTTAATCGTTAGTTTCTCTCCAACCATTTGAGATAAATAACCTTCATTTAGTGGAATCAAGACCCATAAGATAGAAGGAATTTCCGCTGGAAGGTTATGTTCATCCTTGCATCGATAGACGATCATAGATTGATCCGGAATATGAAATGTGACTTCCCATCTTTGGAAATTGATATGAGCTCCATATAAAGAAATCCAATCCATGCCAAGAATCACATAAAATTCCACTATTGGAAGGATCACAATATTTGCAGGAATCACTTTCCCACAAACTTCAATCAGGGAAGAATTATAAACATTTGATGTGACTGTTGTTCCATTAGGGGTTGTCACAGCTAACTCAACATCTAATTGTTGAGGTAATACAGTGATACTCTTAGAAAATTCTTTAGAAATAAAATATTGGTTGGATCCAGAATCAAATAAAACATTTGCTACTTTAGAGTGGATGGTAAGTGTACCTTTCACCACATCGTTATCGTACTCCACATAGCTGATAGAAATTGCATGTGACGTTCCATTGTATTTAACCTTAAGAGTTTGTTGACGTCGACCATCATCATCAACCCTTGGATTTGGGCATTAATTGTCATAATGCCCCATCTCCTTGGACTTGAAACATTGAAGTGTAGTAGGTTCATTCTGTGTATCCCTTCCATTGTTTTCATCATTAGACATATTCTTCCCATCATTGCGGCATTCAAATGCCTGATGACCTTCCTTTCCACATTTGAAACATTTACTTGTCCCTTTAAGAAAACTCCCTCCATGTTTTTTTCCACACTTTGAGCATAAGGGAAAACTCATCTCCTTTTCAGTGTGCTCTTTAGATTTTCCTTTGAATTCCATTTTCCTCTTCTTATCAAACCCATATGACTAATGGGTTACTCCAATCTATATATCAAATTTGAGAGCACATCGAACAATTTCCTCATAGCTATTGAAGTCACTTATGGCTAAGGCCCTTCGAAGACTTGGTTTTAAGCCACTAAAGAATCTATCGATCTTACTCTCAGGTTGGATAATAATACCGGATGCGTACCTTACAAGTCTTGTAAAATTTTCTTCATAGGTATCAACAGATTCATCATCCTTTTACTTCAGTTCAAGAAACTCATTCTCCATCTTTGTTCAGAGAATATGAGGGAAGTACTTATTGATAAATAAGTTCTTGAACTCGTCCCATTCCATGGACTCAATTTCATCCCTTTTCCTGGTATTCTTAATAATATTCCACCATTGATCAGCATCTCCTTCCAAATGATACACTGCTAGGATGACTTTATCATGTTCAGAACATTTAAGAACTGTAAATATCTTTTCAGTAGTACTAATCCATTGTTCAGCAACTAATGGATAAGAAGACCTGCTCAAAGAAGGTGGACGCTGCCTCATGAAGGATTCAACAGAATTATTCTCCTTACTTTTCTCGTTTGGAAGTCCTGCATGATTCATTGCTTGAGAAATTTGTATGAGCATGGCTCCAAGATTTATCATTCCAGCTCCCATAACGTTTGGTTGCTCAGGGGGAGAATCATTGCATTGCCCATCGCATTCCGCATTTACACGATTCCTTCGGGTTCCAGCCATTGACTAAAACCAAGAAGAATAGTGTGAGCAACACTAATTATAATAGGAAAACCACATAATCAAGAATAAAATTTCACACTTAAGGTCTTATCCTAGGTTATCATGGTCATTTCCAAAACACTAAGATTGTGTTCTATGCTTAGACTTTTCCTTAGGGTTCTAACTAACGCTTTCACGTCCTAGTTTCCAAAGGTTGAATATACCTTTCCTCTAATACCAACTATAACGACCCATACATTACATACATTGTTATTACTTCAAAATTGAAGAATACTTATTAAAAAATATAATAAAACCATGAATGGACCGTATAGGTATGGTGTCTTTAGAAACTAGGAAACATAAACAACTGGTTCATAAAGCGTCTACATTGTCCCCCATTTATTTCATCATATATATAGTCCCTTTTGGCATATCTTACGTAATAACCTTCTTCCTGACCGGGGGAAAGAAAACATACAAAAGGGTGATCTCAAATGCTCAGTAACGGTAAACAAAATAAATATCAATCACATCATATTCATAAGAACATAACATTTTGGGAATCTTAACCTACAAAAGAGAGCATAATTTCATAACATGGGATAATCATAGTAGTGAAATGAAATCCCAATAATCATAACTTAAAACATGAAACATTGTGGCCTACACACATAATGATAGAGAGTCATTTCTTATTAGTCATGACCCATTTCCAAGACTATATTAGTGGAAAAAGTCCATTTCTGAACCGAGTTCACTCCTCGTTTCAGTCATGTTTCACTGAACCGGTTTAACCTGCTGTTCCAGCCATGTCTATCTCATGAGATATAAAATATTTACCCAATGCATTGGAGGGAGATATAGGTCCCACCCATCTCATAATGATACCATTCTTATGTGTGCCACAAAATCATAAATCATACATCATTGCATAACCCATGTAATAAAAATGGGATTCTTAAACAACATGACATCATAAAACAATTCATATAAGATAAGGGAATTCATAAAAATAATTCCATCACAACATAATAAAATAAATGTAACAATAGGGATAGAAACATAACCCTATATTATCTTAGATGGAAAATTATTTTGATAAAACACTTGAACTCCATTCTTGAGGAAAATATCTTTTCTACATCAAATTTTTTTTTCCTTTCTTAACATGTCATAAAATTTTAAATTAAAAGATGTTGATTAAAAATAAACATGAAAACTTGTAAATTAATCTTCTTTGAAATAATGTTTTAAAAATCCATTCATGCCGTATAAGTTAAAAAAACATTCTTCTCATACTTTTGTAGGAAAAGTCAAAAAGTACCTCGTACGAAAAACGTCAAAAGATTCCTTTCATATCTTTTACTAAAAACTCACCGAAGGGTAAAATTGGATTTAAAAAATTGTAGGTGGATGGATATAATATTAAATATTGAGGAATCATGGATGTGGATAATAAAATACACCCCTGTAAATTCTGAAGTATAAACAATCTCGGATAAAAATGAGATTGTGATATTTTCCCTTACCTTAGGTCTGATTTGCTTTGTATGTGTCTGAACCTCCTATATAATGATTTAAATAATGTTATTGACTTATTCCAGAATCATACTTATTGTTATGATATCATATATGGTCATATTATAAGGTTCTTATTAGTAATATTTCATTACTACTTGTTATTCAGGTGTTTATTACTTTTTGTTCTTTTGCGTGTTTTGTCGAATAAATTCTTATTCGTCTCTTTAGGTTATAGATACCTCATTTACAGAATGGTATTAGTGTAATATATATCATATTCATTCATTCAATTAATTTATATAATCATTATTCAATGAAGATCATGTAGAATGAATCACATCACGTCGTGGAGACGGTATTCCGTACGTACGCACAAGCGATGATATCGTTCCCATGATCGTGGAATTGTATTGGAGTGTATGTATACTATTTCAGAATCAATAACGCTTTACAATAGTCATATATATTCATTACATTCACCCTTATACCCATCCAAGTAAGGTGGTGGTGGAAAATAGATTACACCACGGTGTGGAGACGGTATTCCGTACGTACGCACGCGCGATGATTTTGTTTTCCGTAGGATGGATAAGAGGTGAAATATGGTTGTTCCATATTTATAAAAACATATCAGTATATGAGTGATAATGATGTTATTACCTCATAATGAAACAACTAAATAAGAGGTAGTATAAGAAGAATGGAACTTGAAGAAAACGGTAGAAGGTATTACCTCTTTCTCGAAGTGCCTCCTTTAAACTTTCTCTTAAGGCACTAGAGTTGGTCTTTTGATAAGACCAGTACCTCTAGTATGTTTCTAAGGAATTTTGGAAATGAAATTTTCAGGGGTTGTCCGAGCTTGAAGGCTCAAATTGGTGTGAGGAAGAGAGGGTGGAGGTGCCCTTTTATAAGAGAGGAGAGGGGAACCTTTGGAAATATAAGAAATATTAGGTTATAATAAATCCCAACCACACATAAAAACTTCCAAAATGACTCATATCCTAATATTAGATGAGATAGGGTTGTAATCTCATCAACTAATAAAATTTATACATGTTAGGAATTTATTTTAAGCATTATCAACTTGATTTATCCTTATTTATCAATTTAATTTTATTTGTGGTAATAATATTATAAATTTTATATTATTATATATAATTAAATATGTGTTGTGAATTTTCTATAATTTGACATTTTATGACATTTTAGACCATATAAATTTCATTTTATAATTTTTAAATATTTTTTTGATTTTTAAACAATTTTATAATATGTTATTTTTATAAAATAACAATAGTGTCAATTTTGACACTATTTATTTATTTGAATTTAACTAAACTATATACAGAAGATATGTTCGAAATAAAAGATTTAATAGATTCATAAGATATCATATGTATCTATAAAATTAGTTTATAACATTAAATAGTTCATATAATATTTATTTTAATATATTTAAAACCATTTATCTGATATTTTAATTAATAAAATAATTTCAACATCACTATTGTGTCATAATTAATAATAATTATATAATACCTAAAAATACTAAATAAATTTCTATGATGTAGATAATTGTATTATCTTTCTGGAGACTATTCATGTTCGAATATTCATTAAGTTTATCACCAAATTAAAATTATTATACTTAAAAGAATTAAGAAAGTGACATGTTGTCACATTCTTTGGTTTTAATAATAATTAAATTATTTTCATGGAAAAAAGTCCATTAAATGAATCTAATCCGACCCTTAGGTGATATTGGTCGACTTTTAGTCATCAAATAGGATTTTTTCAGGTGTTAGAGTAATTTTATAATCTTATATTTACCCTTAATTACCCGATTTACCTTTAACTACGGTAAATAAAATTTACCGTAGTTACTATTCATAATGCCCAAAAATAAAAAGTAGCCTATTAACATAATTTGGACCCACTGATTCAAAATATAGAATCAATTTTTTAAAATTCAAAACATATAAGTTTCAGTAACTAATTTAAAATAAATCCCTTTGTTAAGAAAACGGGTTTTAAAAGTTAAAACATTGTCAAAGATTGAAATGTTTTTACCTATGAATTCAATGTGAAATTAATGATAATGAAATACATTATATTAAATGTTAAAAATATATTCTATTTATAATTTAAAACCATAAAATATTATAATTTAACCATATAAATTATCTCAATGGAAAAAGTTGGTTTAAATTAAAAATTAGCGTCTTTTTACTATTCATCAAAATATGAAAGTTATCAGAAAAATATAAAAAATTTATCCAAAGTAAATTTTTATATCCTGATTTAAAAGATGGATTTTTTCTTGAAAAATTTAACTTATAAATGTGTCAAAAACTAGATTTAATGTGGGTGCACCATCAAAAGGTGGAAAAATTTCATTTTTTTAAAAATACTTATTTTACCCGAAAAAATTATTTTGTTCTCTTACCTTGTTCTAGAAAATGTTTAAGATGAATAATAAAATTCAAAATGTAATTAATACTATTCATAACGGCTAGTTCATAATAATATATCACTGTTTAGTGAAACCCGGTATTGCCTACTACACACGCTATCGAGGAAGGTCATGATTGCGTGTAATGCAAGCCAAGTCCGTATTGTGTTCTGTGAATGCTTCATTTGGTGTTGCATATAACATAAGACTTAAAACAAATTATCATAAAATCTCAGGGTCTTACAATTATTTCATAGATTTGGTCTTATTCTATTGTAGAATCTTTCAAACATACTTTTAGGATCCCTGGAAAATCTATTGGTTTAGTGAGAAAGCATTTTGAATTTCATATCAAAACATCATAAAAAATCATTTTGCTTCTGCTTATGCTCAAGGAATTCCATCTTTATTTTGGTACTCATCGAATGAGGGAAATAATTATTAATGAAGATTCCCCTAAAATCTTCCCACTCCAAAGTATCAATCCCTTCGTTTGGCCTCATGTTTTTAATCAGTGTACACTACTAATCAGCTTCCCCCTCTAAGTGATACATAACAAATGTTACTTTCTCTTGTTCTGAGTAATAATGTAAGAAAAATATATTTTTGATATAGCTTACCCACTATTCAGTAATCAATGGGTTAGTAGATCCACCAAAATATGGTGGTCATTGACGTATAAAGGACCCAATGGAATGTTTTTCTCTTCATGGTGAATTTGGTCTCTCACCTTGATTCAAGTTATTTACCATAAATCAAGTTAGTTGATTCATCATTATCATGAAGGTTTCTAATCTGGCTTCCATCAGAAGGTCGCCAGAATTTTCTCCATTGTGCTCACCATTTACACAATTTCTTTTATTTCCCTCCATATTCTAAAAGAAGAAAACTTTGGTGAGAAACAAGTTTAATTTAATAATATTATATTTTGAAGGGATCTTTTATGTAATATAACATCAAGATTTAACATATTATTCATTAAAAACAATTAAATTTTCTATAAATCCATAATAATTATTCATAAAAATCTTGTGATTAACCATACATATTCCCATAGAGTGTCAATCCAAGAGTTTAGTAAAGACCATTTTTATTCACAAGTTCCCGTTCGAGTTAATCTCAAACTAGTGTTTTTGGGTTTTACCCCTAGATACATCTATCCAAGACCCACATCCACATGTGTGCATCTAGATAGATATTTATTTTATTGGAAACCACTTACTTAATGTTCTCCAAAATAACATGAAGATTTCCTATATTTAATGATTTCTCTACGGTTCTTCCTAAAGTTCTAAAATCCTTGTTTTTAAAAATAACTAAACCATTCTCTGATACCAACTACCAAATACCACCTTTTTACTACCTAACTATGCATTACATTTTACATAGAATCTTATGAAGTCCAGTGTCTTGGAAAAAAGGTACATAACACATGAAAACATAAAACATTATTCTCTTACACTTGAATGGATTATTTAAGGTTCATCCTACGTACATTTATTGAATATCAAAACATGGGTATATACAAAAAAGGAAAGGGAGAGAATTAGGCCTAGTAAGGGAAAAAATGGGAACAATTTACTTGTGATCTTGATGAATATCAATAAGAACTTGAGAAATTGCATAAAAGCATGAGAGAAGAAAAAAATAGGAATATAAATATAAAAAAAAGATGATTCATAACATGAAAATTTTGATACAATAATTAATTTAGTCATTTGTAAGAATATCAAAATGTCTTATCACCAAAGTGTCATAAAAATTACGAAGGAGATACACCAAGGTATCGTAAAAAATGTCATCTCTTGAGACTAAATTATTTATCCAATGTATTAGAGAGCTATAAGGGTGCACCATTAATATTTATTAATTAATTGGAGACACATAGATCATAATAAAACATCACATAACCAACCCATGGAGAATAAAGGAAACAAGTTTCATTTCAAAATCATGGTGTTCTAGACAGTGTTTAAAAACAAGATCCTTTTTTCATTTTAAACCCATGGAAAAGGTAGGAGGGTTTCATGTATGTTAATAATATAATTAAGTGGATAATTTTTAAATCTATGTGAATAAACTAGTGTAATAAAGAGGTTTCAGTATTCCAATAGAAAATAAAATAATTTCTTTATATAAATATAGAAATGTTTAGCCGAATATCTGGCATCATAACCTGTACGAAAAATGTTTTAGAAAACATTAAAAAGAAAGGGGAAAGAGGTATAAAATTAATAAATGAATCTTAATAAAACAAATGGATTGGATAAAATGATTTTATTAACATGGTATAGAAATTTTTAATACATACCGCATAAAAAGGAAACATGAAAGGAAAAGAGAAGTTGAGAGTTCCCTTACCATGTAGAGTCACTCCTAAAACTTGATGATCGATACATTGGGGGTTTTAGATCACATTTGGAGGAAACCATGGGAGGTAATAATTTAATATATTTGTATATAATTAAATTTTTAATGAAAGGAAATGAATAAATGGGTGGGTGTTTATAGAAAATGTGAGGGAGTTTTTTATTAATTTTCGCGACCACCTCATTTGTGGTATTTGAAACACCATGTGATTTCCCATGTTATGAACAAGGTATTGGACACTTGGGAAACCTATTATAATTTTATAATCCAAAATAGTTGACCAGAAATTTATATTACAAATTACATCATTATGATGTAATTAATCATACTAATATCTCAAAACTATATTTTACTATTCATTAGATAACAAAGTATTTTATAAAATTATAATAAATTCACCCTAACCTAATAACAACATTATTATTTCAAAAATGAAATTTATTTTATCCTAATAATTCCATAAATATGACAACATTAACATTAATCTATCAAAATACATATATACTAAAAATAGTAGCAGAAAAAAATGCACAGTAAAAATTTCGACACTTAAAAAATTAAAATTATTTTATCATTTGTAATTAAATAATAGTTTTTTATAGTACTATTTTATTATAATACGAATTATTAAAACTTTAATTTCATATAATAATTTATATCTCTTTAAAAATTACAATTTTTACCTAAAAATCAATTTATCTAATTCTATCTCAATTTTAAGAAAAATGATTCCTTAAACAGAAATGATTAAATAACTATTTTTTAAAATTAAAAGGATTTCATTTTATATATCTAGGGAATCACACATAAACCCTTATAAAACCCTCATATGACTTAAGGGTGTTGTGTGTGATAGTGATAGGCTCATGGGGCGACTCGGCTTGCATCGCTAGAGTGGTAATCTCAACTAAGTTGAACTTATCCCATAGGAGATTTTGCTCGAGCTTAACATGTTGAAACTCAGCTTTGGTTTGGTCAAGAGAGAATTCCAATTATTATACCTTCCCCAATTGTTATTACAAATGGGCTTTTAATAACATTACTCTACTGGATGGGGCCATCAACACTTTACAAATTAATTAACCATTATCATTTCTATTTATAATACCAATTATAACATTAAAATTATTATTTATAGTGTTTTTTTGAATATTTATATTGACCAATGGTCATAATTAACCAATTTTCAAACAACGGTAAAAACCCAAAGTCCAAATATAAATTTTAATCACTTTATTATTAAAGGTATACAGTTTTGTTGAGTGAAAAATAATACAACACACATTTTTAGGAATCAAATCTCATTCAAAAATTTCAGGTAATTATAATGAACCTTGTCAATCATTTTTTCATGTGTATATGTAAATGTTTTTTTTCATAAATGTAATAAATATTCAATATTTTATAATTTTGTCATAAAATAAAGATAACATAAAAGAAATAGATATCATAGACTCACCCCTCCCAATATCAGTGTTTACATTGATCCTTTGTGGGCCTTTCTAATTGTTATCAAAAGAATGGTCCAATCGTTTACTATTTACTGAATTTTTTGAAGAGAAGTTGTTATAAAGAATTTGATTTTGTTTAACAATAATGGTATTCCAGTCATATATTGAATGAACTATTATATCTGAAAACATAGAATGTTACCTTATCTTATGTCTTTTGTGTGTGAGGTTTTGGAATATTCTTTTGATGGATTTCCTCCTCCTCTTAAAAATGTTCAACTAATATATATTGATAAGGAAAAAATATAATTAACCATGATTTTAGTGAAATATTCATACCACAACATAATAGAGTTACTAAATGTAAGAATAGAAGTTTGGTAGAGATGGGATTCACTATGTTAATAGAACATGGTCATTATCACTACTTCTAGAAGAAATCAATGAGGATATCAATCTATATTCATAATATATGTTTTTATAGGAAAAGTTATTATATGAATTTATATTAAATGTTATACAATTAAATTCCATGTTTGAAACACTTAAGGGTTTTTGGTAGTCCATACATCATAAATAACAGAGGTGGAAATCATGGAAATTTTAATCAAAGAGGTAAAGGTGGATTATTTATGGTCTATGATGTTGATGGTAGATGATATAGATGTTTCAATAAAGAAATAAGAATGACAGTTGATTCTATTAATGTAAATGTTCTTGGAAAATATAACAAATATATTTCACAATCACCTAAATATTAAGAAGATGAAGAAGAAGAAAGATTTTTTATTAGGAAACAAGAAATAAACTCCAAAAATATTGATTCTATGTAGATGAAAGAATCAGACACAAATATTTTTAGTGATGAGGATTAAATTTTTATATCTCATCAAAGGATGAGGAAATGGGTGAATGTTCAAAACATTATTTGTTATAAAAAACAAAATGTTCAAACAAAAAGAAAATCAGAGGTAGTTGCACATAATTTTTAGTTTTTAATAGTCAATCCATTATATGTTAATGAAGAATTCAATAATTAGGATTGGATTCATTCTATGAATGAAGATTTATACAATATTGATAAAAATGATTCTTGTTAACTTATAGCCAAACCAAATGATGAAAATGTTATTTGTACAAAGTGGATGTTCTAAAACAAGTTCAATGAATGTAGTGAAGTGATAAGAAATAATTCACGGTGGGTTTTCAATGGTTACTCATAGATTGAAGGAATTTATTTTGATGAGAATTTTTCTCTGGTGGAAATATTAGTGGAAATTCGAATCTTTCTTGCAATTACTGCACAAAATGGTTATAAAATTTTTTAGATGGATTTAAAATCATAATTTCTAAATGGAGAAGATAATGGATAAGTTTATATTGAAAAATAAAGTTTATTTATGATTGGGAAAGATGAAATATATGTATCCAAGATGAATAAATATCTGTATTAGCTAAAGAAAGATCCTACAGCTTTGTATTGAAAATTGGATGCCTTCTTAAGGAAGTTGATTTCAAATAAAGGAAGAGTTGATACTAATCTATAAATCAAATAAAATCCAAAGATTTATCTTATTATAAATATTTATGTTAATGATATTATCATTGATAGAAATTATGGAATAACTTGTGATTTTTTTTGAATATATGAAAATGTTTTTTGAAATGTCAATGCCTAATAAAATGAAATTATTTCTTGGATTAAAAATCTCACAAAATAATGAATACATTTTTGTATCTCAAGATATGTTTGTTATGGAACTTCTTAAGATGTTTGGAATGTATAATTCAAAATCTGTTTCCATGAAAATTTTAATGGGAACTAATTTTTAAAAATATAATGAAGGAATGGAAGTGAATTAGAAAGAATTTAGGAAGTTGATTGAAATTTTCTTGTATCTAACTACTTCAAGACCAAATATTTTTTACGATATTAACTCATTACGATATTTCAAAGTGCGACAAATTAATATCATCTATTATTTGGAAAACATATTCTCAGATATATAATTTATACAGTAGTTTTTGGAATCAAATATTAATGCTTAAAAAGAATTGATTTTTTGGCTATACAGATGTATATTGGGTAGGATGTGAGGATAATATAAGATCAATATTGGGTAGAGTCTTATTTCTATGGGAACATTTTGTGATTTAGACTACCAAAAAGAAAAATTATATATCTATTAGTATGTATGAATCTGAATTTGATTCCACCACTCAAGACACAATGCAATTTATGAAGATGAAGACTTTGTTGGAATGTTTGTAATTTGAAGTCAAGTTACCACTTCTCTTGGGTTGTGATAATAAGATTTCTATAAATATAACAAGAAAGATAGACCAACATTATTGTTCAAAACCTATTAATATCCAATATAACTTTATTAATGAAATTTTGGATAAGAATAAACTCAAATTTAAACATGTTCCTATAATGGATAAAGTTCCAAACATTTTCACAAAACAATTAATGAAGTCAGAATTTTTTAAAATGAGGTTGAATATGGGAGTCCAAACTATTTCTACCCATAGTTGGGGTATATGTTTCTATCCACTCTCTCATCTAGTATTAGAATACTATTTTCAAGGTAGGGGATAAAACGATTTTTTCTAAATATATCCATTAATATGTGATGATTCTTTTAAGGAATATTGTATTTAGAAGGATTTTTGGGTAAGCTGTGAACTTAGTGTGTAATTATGTGAAATTTTCTAATAGTTTTTGCTATGTGGATTTAGGAAACATTTTATAGGAACATTTGAAATTTTATTATAATTAATATAATTTGTGAAGAGTTGAAGAGATTGGATTTAAAAAAATTAGTTTCTTATGTCACTACTTAAGTATAACATAGTTTTTTATAAATGGTTATTAATTCCAATAATGAGTATTCAAACACAGTATTTGATTTTTTTATTATAGATCTAGAACATAAGCTATTAATTTTCCATGATTTGTGATCATTGTTTGACAAAAAAAATCCAAGGGGGGATTTTGTTGGGACCATAATGGCTGGAATTCGTTTTTAAAATATAGGAAGAAGTGGTTACTAAATGGATTTATATTTTGTTTTATTTTTTATAAACCACTTCAATTTTTTTCTTTGGTGTTTGAAAGAAATATTATTGGACATAGATGACCGAACATAGAATTATTATGAAAGTACATATTTTGTAGCTTTCAATTTTGGAGGTTCTTTCTTAGTGACCAATTTTTTCAGAATCACATGTTTTCAAGATGGATTTTTTGTAATCGGGTGAGAATTTGAATCATATGAATAATTTCATTAGATATATTTGACAAAAAATACATTGATGATTTGTTTTGAAAAAATTCTTAAAATAATAAGTTCATCAAAAACATCTAATAAATGATTTTTGAAAGAATGGGGAAGAAAATATGTTCAAGGATTCTTATAATTGAAAAATTAATTGAGTTATTGATGGAAAGAATGAAGTTTTTAAAAATATATAAATTCATAAAACATTCAAAATTAGTGTAATGATGATGAACCAATCCTAATGTTATTAAAATCATGAAGAAATCATGATACAAGAAGAAGTTTGTGTAATAAAATTCAATACAATTTTATGGTTCTTTAATGATGTTGATGTTTACTGGACGTAAAAGTTTTATAGAGATCAGATGTCTGAATGTGCTAAATTTAGAGGTTTTGTAGCAGTTTTGATTGACTGGTCAATATGAAACTATGTTCCACCCGATGAATTGATTCAAAAAATAAACCATCAACTAGTTATTATTTAAAAGGAAATAAGTTACAGTTGTTACCAACCCATCAGAAAAAATCAATCCACTGATCTATGAGATGAGTAAATAAATAAATATATTAGAAACGTGGTTGGTTCTGATAAGCCATAAAATTCAAATTCCCATTAAAGGGAGAACATTGGACTAACATAATATATTGGATGAACTATAGTAATGGTTTGTGATAGAGTGGATAAGTTGTTGGTATCAATGAATCATGATAGAACTTTGGACCTATCAGTTAGAGGGAATGACACAATGTAGTAAAACATTTTCATTTGATCCAAAGCCTCAGAATGAGGTCTTATGTTTTTTTGATTTTCAATTGCTAAATGATTTATCATATGATATTTGACACCAATCCATTAGATGGGAAATAGTGATCGATCCATCAGACACATACTAACACCGATTAGTTATTGGATGTTGGACTTCATCAGATATAGTATAATCAGTTTGGGGAGTTTTTGGTCAAATAAAGAACATGGATGAAATATGGAATCAGGTTGAGGTTTCCATAGAAATTTTATTGGGTTCTAAATTCTATAAAAGTTTTAATAGTTTTTATTGAAATAAATTTTATTTTTTTGAATCATCATAATGGAAAGTCATTTATTTTATATGTTTTCAATCATATCAATAAAATAAAAAGGAGGAATAATTTTAAAATGAGGAATTACTCATAAATTCAAAGAAGTATATAGTTATGAGATATTTTTAGAATATTTCATCAGAATCTAGAAGAGTTTATAAACCTTTATAAATTGTCAATATCGAGATCAAATTAAAATGAAATTGTAGTTTCTAAGATTAGTGTGTGTATGAAAATGAAATTTCATTCCCGCCCCTTGTTTCTTTGGAGACACCTATAAATAGATATGGAAGTAAAACATACATTGAAACTATTAATGTGCGTGACAGTGTGTCAGAATTAGATTTTTTGAGATATAATTATCTGAGGAATGTTTCTAGAAAGAATTTATTACAAAAATGTTTCCAAATAGAGGAACTGTTTTGAATAAGTTATGGCTAGGATTCACTGAATCAAACTATGAAATCAGACTAAGCAATCAGACTTATTGATTCAGGAATAGAAACATGTGTAACTAAATTAGTTCTAGAAAAGACAATCTATCTTGTTTCAGGAATGAAGAATCAAATTGAATAATTAGAGTGATCAATGAAATGGAGTTTTTATTTGATGACCAGAGAATTTGTTCCTTCTTGCTGCTGGGTATGAAAGTGAATAATTGTGTATTTGAGAATTTAAAAAGTTGATGTTATTGAAGTAGCATCGGGACATGTTTAGAAAAAATTGGGGGAGGTTTTTTAAAAACTGTTACAAAAACATATTTACATCATTTATGATAGAAAAACATGCATTGTTATTTTGATCATAGTGCTATAAAAGTGTCAGGGTATTTCCTACTTATTGTATCCATATAAAAGGATTTTTTTCTATTGGATGGTGAGGTATTGGATTATTTCCAAAACCAGGACAAGGACTAGAGAGTATTATTTAGTAGAGAACATATAAATAAATATTTCCCTATAGATGTGTGAATGTTAGTTTTTCAGCAAAGTGAAAAATCATTAATAAGAGGTGAAGATTGTTAAGAAATAATGTTAAAATAAAATAAAAATCTATCACTAATTTACCCCCCTTTAAATGATTAAATTGATATTTGTTGGTCCATTTAATATAGTAAATGGGGATACATGAGAATTACATACAAAATATAACATCATTTTAGTTGAATATTCATTACATCTCATAAGAAAACATTCTCTAGATCCATGATGTTGTATAGAGTTTAAAGAATAGATACATAAAAAATATATTTCATGAAATATCTTCAAAATATATGTTAAATTTATTCTCACATAGTAAACTTATAAGACATGCCCTAAATAAATTTTATTTTCATCACCCAAGGAAATAAAAATAATGAAATTGTTTTTTTAAATGATTAGTAAGGGTAGATAGATGAGATATTAATCTATGTTTGTAAGTGAGAATAAGATAAAAATAATTTTATGAGAAAATGACCATAAATTATGATAATAATATCCAACTATTATTAGATCATTATTCATAAATCATTGTATAAGGATATTTCCAAACAAAAGATATAATTCAAAAGATTTAGGAATCATGAATAATAAATCATGATCCATGACAATATATACTAATAATAAGACATAATTGTGTATAATAAAAATAATCATGGAAAATAATTTCATCAGTCAAGGACAACTGCCATGACTATCATAGTGGATTTGTTTCACTCCCCATTCTATTATTTCCATAATCTATGTTCACTCCCAAGAACATCTTGTCAAATATAATCGATTACCTAACTGTGTTCAATTTCTATTCTATTATTTATTAAATAATGATATATACATATTTACCAAATGCATTAGAGGTATATGTAATTACAGTCCTACCCATCACAAAATAAAAACCATACATATGTGTAAAAAGTATCATAAAAATATTCATCATATCATCATATCATCTTATCCTGACCCATGAAAAGAAAATGGGTTTCATAAAAAACATCATCAGTTCATTATAACATAACCCATGGAAAAGAAATAGGCTTCATAAATGTTTCATCATAACTTAATTAAACCATGATAAAGAAACACATTTAATAGAATCATATTTAATTCATCATCATTATATTTCATATATAGGGATAAAGCAGCTGGTTTCATAATATATTGTCCCCAATGATGCATAACAATCATTATATTTTTTTACATAGATGGAAAATACCTTTAAAATAATATTTAAACATTTAATTGAAAATATGAGAAAAATATCAATTTCTTATAAAAAAATTATCACAATAAAATCCCAGAATAATAAGAAAATTATTTTATTTTTAAATAACCACAGAAAAACACATAAAGAAAGCATCAAATAAAATCATATTCTTTTTGGTGTAAAAATGTGATCCCATTATATATGTAAAAAGAGAACATTCCTTTCACACTTTTGTAAAAAGTCAAAAACAACATGTTCAAAAAATATTTCATTAGAAAAATTCCATTTAAAAATTTGTAAAATAATTAAAAAGATATAATAATTACATTTTTAATAAATTTCAAGTATAGGTAAAAACATTCATTTTTTAAGAGTTTGGGCATGAATTAAAAAGTTCATCGACCAAAAAGGAAGGACGATTGAGTATTCTTTAAAAGAAATTATGAATAATTTTATGTAACAAATGGATGAAATGGTACTAGTACATAAATATTCATAAAATTACCAAAACAAAACAATTTTTTTGGTTTTAATGGATAATAATCATATATTTTTTCCTTAATGGAAATTTAGCATAGATATCCTTAAACGAAATGACTATATAACATTAACCCCTTACCCCAAGTATTATCTTTCATTATATGTGTTAAAATGTACTATATAATAAAAATATATTTATTATAAATATACTACAAAACCATATCCATACATAACATACTATATATCATTCCTTTATAATTTCCAATTATCCTTTTATTAACAATTTATTTATTCATATGACCATTTGAGTAAAAAGATGTCTATTTTCCATGCATGTTTTGGATCAACGGTTCCAGTAAAAGAATATTGGTTGTGTTTTTAAAAAATAAAAAATATTAATAATTAAATAAGTATCATATTTTTAATTTAATATACTCTTATAATCATTCATATATAACAGTGATGAAAAATTAATTACATCACTTTATAGAGACGGTGTTCTATACATACGCATGAGTGATGTTTCCACTTTTTGATAGAGAAAAGGTAAATAATAATTCACTTTTAAAGAGTAATTATTAATTCATAAATACTAAAGAGATTCATGAAATCTATCTTTATTACAATCAATTTGAATCAGAAATAAAAAATAAATAACTTCACCTATTAAAGGTAGTAGTCAACATGTACGCATGAGCGACATAACCATTTTCCAATAGATGGAAATTTAATAAGGTAGAAAAGATATTATAATTAAATAAGAATAATTATTTTATTAATATCATATATTAAAATTAAATCTATCTTAATTATTAACCATGGATTAGGGTGATGAAAAATAAAATACATCGTTTCATGAGGCGGTAACTTGCATGTACACATGTACCTTGCTTCCTTTTCCATTTTATTATATTAAGATAAATATAATGGTTACAAAATCAACATAATAACATCTCAATATATGAAAGTTTCTTTTTTATTATATAATCATGGTTATTATCTAACTTAATGTGGTATAAGAATAAATAATATTAAATCACTCAAATAAGAGGTATACAAATTATTTGGAAAACTTCTTTTATAACCCAAATAAGCCTTATAAGGATAGTATTTTGATCACTAATAAACCCATATATTATAGGGAGGTATTTTCATATCTAATCATGGTAGGTATTTTCCTGGCAAGAATGCTCAGTAAGTGAGTGAAATAAAGGATATGTAGTATCCATTTGTAATGGAGGAGGAGGACACACATGGAATTCCTCAAAACATTAAAATATTTAAATACATTTGTCAAGAAAATATCTACAAAATGACTCATAACTAAATATGATATTATATTGGGTATAAACATGGCCATCTAGTAGTCATTTTAACCCTTATCATTTTAGTTTTAACAATTTTAGTACTCCTTAACTCTTACCATGCCAGCTAATTTTATTTAAAAATGTTTATATTCATAATGATGAAAATTTTATTTGAAATTATTATATTATATAAATTTGAATGGTTCAAATTTCATGAAAAAGTTAAAAAGATTAAATTTAAATAAGTTTTGGAAATAAATTTTAAATTAACTATTCAAAATGCAACAAAACTGTATTTATGAAAAATGAATTTTAATCATAAAAATGAGTTTAACATCATTAATGTATATTTTGGAATGTTGATCAATTCAAAAAAAATCTTTAATAGAAATAAAAATGATTTATTTTATAAGTTTTTTGACTAAAACCCAAATAGTATAGTTCCCTTTAGATATTTTTTAGTATCTAACAATGAAATCCATGGAAATTTCTTCCCACTTCAATTCTGGTATAGGTAATGGTTGTAACATCCCCTTAGAATTCTATATCTTAGCCACAACTTGTTGAAATACCAGAAATTAAGATACATACATTTCAATATCCATTTTCATGTTATCCCACTTGAAATACTCCTTTAGATCCTTAAACATTATCATAATTCTGATATAAATATAGAATGTTAAACTATGAGCTTCATCCAAAATATCGTTCTTCAAGTTAGGTATTAATGGAACACATACATAGTTCCTAAAACTTATCCTTCCATTACATAATGGTTGAACTCAAAAACATTTTTCGTATTTTTCAATAGATCCACATCCTACTTCTGTGAATCATTAGTGCACACATGGATGGATAATTAAAAATTTATATGTGAATGATATGATCAATACCTTTTCCTCATGATTCCATGTTACATATTTTGTAAATATAGTAATATTATATTTCTTTCAACACCCATCATAGACAAACTAGCAAGATCCTTTTAACTCAGAGCATTATCCACCATGTTAGCCTTCCAAGGGTGGTATTATGTTGAGAATTGATAATATTAAATCATTTTATTCCATCTCCTTTGGTTCATATTAAAATATTGTTGTTTGAATATATATTTCAAGACCTTTTTATCCGTTTAAATATCAAAATTTCACTGTAAATATTACATGTCTACAACTGTAATGATAAATTTTTCTACACCAACTCCAAATCCTAAGTTGCATAATTTTTCACATGATTTTTCAATTGGTTCCAGGTATAATCTATCACCATATAATTATGAGAATTAATTATAATAACTTGTTTGATGCATCAATAAAGATTAAAAAACCTTATCCATAGTAGTGTATTGTAAGCCCTTGTGGACTGAACAACCTTCTTTTAAACACATTGATGATTTTCAAACATTCATCTATACAAATAAAATTAGATCCCTTCTAATAAAACTCTGTTCTTGTATTAGATATCTATTTTAAATCCATCACAATGAGATTTTAGTATCTTACCATCCCAAAAAAATATAGATCATAGTTACAATGGTTTCTCTAGGTCGTTGATCAATAACAGGAATCATTGAAGGTTCCATTGATATACACACTCCGGAGACTATATGACCCAATAATGAAAAATATTGTAAACATAATTTACACTCACTAAATTTGTAATATAAATTATCATTCATTGGGGTATTCAACATAATATTAAAATGATTTTAATTATCTTACTTTATCCTAGAATATATAATTATATCATCTATAAATACTACCATACAAAGATTGAGGTAATCTCTAAATACTCTATTCATTAAATCCATGATGATAATAGAGGAATTGGAAAGTAAAAATGGAATCATTATAAATTCATAATGACCCTACCTTTTATGGAATGATTTCTTGGTTGTATCCTCCTTCTATTCCTATAATTAATGATATCCATAATGATGTTTTTTTTGGAAAAGTATTTAACTCTAACTTTTTGATTAAAAAAGTCATCAATACGGGGTAAATGATACTTATTCTTGATAATCTTCTTGTTATGTTCTCCAGAATAAAATAAAATTTACATTTAACTATATTTATTCTTTACAAAAAGAATAGGTACACACCATGGTGACACACTAGGGAATATGAAACCCTTAACCAGATTATCCTAGATTTTCTTCTTTAATTACTATAACTCAATCAGGGTAATTCTATATGGTTTCTTTGAAATAGATATAACACCAGGTAAGAGTTCTATTAAAAATAATCTTCATGATTTGTGGTATGACTAGGAATGTATTTAGGAAATATATTAGAATAATATTGAATAATAGGAATATATTTTATGTGGAGTATCCCACCATCCTCTTGAGATAAATATCCATCATGAATATGTTGAAAGACCGATAAAATAAAAGTAACATCCATTATAGTTTAATATTCATCCTCACACCAAAATATGATTATAGGTTGATTCAAAATATCAAATGAAAATTACCCTACCTAGTAATTGATATGGGATCTACATATATAGAGATCCAATTAATGATCAAAGTCACATAAATTTCATGTAGAGGTAGAGTGATACTATTTATAATAATAACAACCCCAAAAGCTTCTTTCATAGGGGATCTATAAACTTGATATGTGATCATCATAACATTAATAATTTTTACTGATAACTCAACATATAATCATTGAGGTGGTGACATAAAATATTTTGAAATTTATTTAGATATAAAAGAGTGGGTAGATCTAGAATCAAATAAAATAGTTTCATATCATTATATAATGGAAATTATACCTTTCACTAATTTTTTATTTTGACCGACATCAACAGTTGTGATTGCTGTAAATTTAAATTTATCTATTATTTTAAGAGTTTGTGGATTCCAATTATTTTCACTAAACCTTATATTTTTGTAATGATTTCCATACCATCCACGCTCTATGTAATTATAGTATTGGAGTTTGGGTGGAACGTTTGGTTGATATTTTTCTCCATTCCTTTTATTTATTAGCCTCTTTACACCCCTATGATGTTATTTTGGGTGATAGAATTATGTTATACAGTTAAAATATTTTCCATAACTCCTAAATAAATTTCTTATATGGTTCTTTCTATACATTTGAGATGAAATAAGATTAATTTCCTATCCCCATGGGTTTGTTATTATAATTTACATTAAATTACCTTTTTAAAATTTTCCCTACAAAACCATTAGAACACTACGAGTCTAAAATTTACATTTTAACCATTAGTGAATATATAATAATTTCATCATAGATATCACGTTCTATTATAAACAATTACTTTGAGATACTTGGTCTCAAGAAAATAAATTATCCATCAATGTATCATTTAATTTAGAGTATAAAACAAGAATAATACAATGGGTGTCTTTTCAAAATATCCTTATAGGTACAAATGGATTCATAATACTTAAAACATAGTTATAGGAATTCTATATATATTTTATAGTGATGATTTTCAAGAAAATAATTATTGGAAAATACCTTCTTATACTCTTCCCATTTCATGGAGTCAATTTCCCCAATTTCTTTATATTATTTATAAGAGTCTATAATTGATTCACTTTTCCTACAAATTAATATACTTCCTAGAAAAAAATTTCATGTTCCAAAAAATAGTGATAAAAAAATACCATTTTAGAAGTAGTGATCAATTTATCATCAATTAATGGATCATAGGAACCACTGATGAAAGGTGGAAGTATCATTATAAAAGACACAATTGTGAGTTGTTATGTATTTTTTGTATTTGGAAGACAAGAATGATTCCAGTTTTCATTCATATATTAATGGAGGAGGGAAATGATAGATTCAAGATTTTGTGTCTCATCTCCTATTTCATTTTTTTCACAAGGATGAACATTTCATTCTCCATCACATTCAAAAATAACAAAATCCACCTGGGACCATCCATTGACTAATATTAAAAAGGTAAGTGTGAGAATCAATAATCCTCATGAGTAATGATGTAATCATGAAAAATCATTCATAGGATGTCAACATTGTGACACATTATTTTCTATATATTTCATATTAGATTTAACAGAGGCCACTCAATGTTATTATATATTTAAATCCTTTATATTGGTTTATAATGAAAATGTGAATTAACCCTAGCATATCCACCAATAGTGTCAAGCCAAGTGTGTTGTCTTATGTCCACTAATTATACTCCAGTGATGATCATATTATTTCCGAATAATCCAATTTCAGAGTTATTACTCCTAGGTGCATATGTTCCATAACAAAAAACACCTTCCAGTATCCATTCATGGATGTATTTTATATAATAACACATAATTCACAATTTACCAAAACATTATGATACTATGTAGTACTTAAATTATTGGTAGGGGCTTCAATTGAATTATATAATCCTAATCTATGAAAAATAAATAAACCATTCTCTAATACCAACTATGGTGACCAATGATTACATATTTAATATTACATAATTTTAGATTAATATTTAATATATCTCATAAGAATTGATTCCCAATAATCATAAACATTTTGAGTTTTTAGAGTCTATATACATAAACAACTTATTTCATTTAATATCTTCACTATCTCCAATTTTTTTCCTCATATAGTAAAATTTTTATATATACGATAGTTAAAATAATTCATGAAATCATGGGGGAACAAAATATAATATTAGGTGTCTAAATATTCTTAGTAAGAGTAAAATAAGATATATAAATCAATTTTTATAAGTGTGCATAAGATAATCATACGATAATGAGAACATGATTATAAACTATGATAATCATAAAAAAAGTCAATGATTATGAAACATAAATTATTGAATAAGGAATTTTTAAAAAAATACATAATTTATAAGTTTGTGAAATCATAAATAATAAAACATTAGAAAATAGAAAGTAATATAAAAAAATACACATGTTTATGGCATACACATATGTTTATAAATTCACTTCCATTTCCATGGATCACTTCAAATACTATTAGAGTGATTTGGGTTCACTCCCGATTCTATTATTTCCACGGTCAATGTTAAATCCCAATAATATTTTTTTGGACAAATTCCCTTAATTAACCTGGTTCACTACCAATTTCACTATTTATTATCTAATGATATATCCCTCTTTACCCAATGCATTGGTGGGATATATTATTTCAGGCCCATCTATCACATAATGAAAAACCTTACATTTGTGTCCCCCATGATCATAAAATGTTTATCATATATTGATATCATAACCCCTATAAAATAAAAGGTTTCAAAAAAATTTCATCATTTTGTCATAGAATAAATCATAAAAAGGGTTCTTAATGGTTTTATCATAACTTATTAACCCATGGTAAATAAATAAGTTTCATAGAATCACCTTTAAATAATAGTTACCATAATCCACATAGATAATGAAAGTGGAAAGTATCACAAAATTATATCCCCAGTGAATAATAACTATCATTAATGTTTTTTGACATAGATTAAAAATACCTATAAATAAACATTCATTCCTTGAGAAAAATTTCATTTTTTATAACATTTGAACTCAAAATATAAGAAATATTGGGAAATTGTTTTTTATGAAAATAAAAATGGAAAATTTTAAAGTAATATTAAAATAATATAATGGAAATTATAGTTGAAAACAAAATTCTTATGGTATAAATTAAAAGAGACCATTCTTATCACATTTTTGTAAATAGTAAAAAATGAATTAGTTAGAAAAAATACATTTTAAAAGATTCCTTTTAATTTTTTTTAAATAAATTAAAAGTTAATGAAAGTAACCTATTAAAAATATTTCATGTATTGGTAAAAAATTTATATATTTTTTAAATATCATGTACGTGGAAGAAAACTTTCATCGACCAAAAATAAAATATGGTCAGATATTTATTAAAAACATTTTCTCTTTAATTTTAAATTAAAAATTTAATAAAATTGAACTAATACATAAAATTTATAGGAATAAATAGTGGGTAGGTAAATATATGTGCTTTAATGTATTATATCAACATAATTTCCTTCAATGGAAATTTAACAAAAAGAATCCCAAAAAGAAATGAGATTGTAACTTAAAAAACTATCATAAATTCCTCATTTACATTGTCTATGTTAAAATATTATATACAATATATATTAGTTTATTACATATATATTTTATAACCACATATATGTAAAAATTACTATGTTTCTTTAATTTTCTATTTTCTATTTATTATAAATTTCTCCATTAAAAATATCATTTGTGTGCAAACTTATCTATTTGGCCTTGCAAGTATCATCTTTATGGTTTTGGTAATTGAATCTTGGTCATGGTTTCATAATATATAGAATAATAATTATCAAATTAATATAATATTTATTCATCATATAAAATTTTATAATCATTCCCATAAAATGGTGATGAAAAATGAATTATAATACTTTGTGGAGATAATATTCCATACGTACACACACATGATGTTTCCACTTTTTGATGAATTCAAAGAAAAGAAGTTAAAAAATAATTCACCTCTAAATAATCATTATTATATTTTAAATATCATATATATTCATTAAATTTATCATTATTACTACACATATAAAGCATAAATGATTAATTAATCACATCGCTTTGGGGAGGTGGTAGTCTACATGTACACACTATTGACAGTATCATTTTCTAATGAATTAAAGTTAAGAAGATATATAATATATTATAATTATAGAAGAATAATTATGGCCTAAATATAATATATATAAATTAAGTTCGTCTTAATAACAAACCATGTATTATGTGATGAAAAACCAATTACATCGATTCGTGAGGTGGTAGTCCACACATACGCAAGAAAGATACATTCATTTACAATTTTATAGAGAAAGAGATGAATAAATATATTTAAATAAATACACGAAGATATAAGCATATTATATATAAAAATTTTATTATATCATCATTTTTAACCTGTAATTGAAGAAGGTATAAGAAGTAATAAAATGAAGACACTTGGTTGAGATATATAAATCTTATTTGGAAAACCTCCCTTCTCCTACACCTTAATCATTATAAGGACAATATTTTGATCATACAACGAACACTAGATCACGGGATGTGATGTTTTGAAGGTATTAAGTTAGTTATTGGATTATATATAATACTGAAGATGTGTTATTAAAAGAGTATAGTTAGTTTCCATTTATATAGTAGGGAGTGGGCCCACATCAAATCTTTCAAAAGATTAATGTATATTAATGTATTAATCTAGAAAAATGGAAAAAATTACCTTTATTTAAAAATGAGATTATATAGGGTCTAAATATGACAATCAAATATTATTTATTCATGATTTTAGGTCATTGTAATAATTATCTTCTTATTTTTAACCATTTTATCCCATATTTACTCTTACCATAGTAACTAACATTTGTTTTACCAAACTTACTATTCATAATGACCAAAAAATAAGTTTAACTTATTAAATAATATTTATTATTTTGATTGAAAATATATGATGTATTTTATAATATTCAATTTCCATAATTTCAAAACTCCATTATAAAATATATGTAGAAAACAAAAAAAAATGAGTTTTATGAAATACCATTTGTAAGCATAAAACAAAGTCTATATTCATTTCATGCCATGTAAAAACTATAAGATGAATGTTAAGATATATAATTGAATATATAATATAAAAAGTATAATCGATATCATTTATCAATTGTGATTAATTTAATTTATTACGATAAAAACAAATTGTGATTATAAAAATAGTTTCTAATAAAAAAATACCTTTTTTACCTTCCAATAATTTTATTTTGATTTATAGACAAATAAAAATGAATGAATTCATTTTATAAATTTATAAAAAACTGAATTTTTATAATTTAGTTAGTCCTATTGTTACCCTCCAATCGAAGGGAAAGCCCATATATATCACATTAAATAATAATATTTAAATGGTGTATCATTGTATGTTTAAATGTTGTGTTGTATACAGATATAGATACCAAATAAATTAAATTACATTGAAAAGAAATATAACATAAAATATTATAGTAGTCTAGCCAAGGGTTGACTACCTTAGTTTATTTTTCACACATTTTTATTTTCCATTAGTTCACAATTTCATTTAAATAACAAGGGTGCCTGAATTTTTAGATGAACTATGGGTCTCCCATATTCAATGATTATGAAATTTTTTGTTAAATTGAATTTATTAGTATATGAAAATTATTAAAGAATGTTACCTATTTTCCTGCCATTAATGGTCAATTCTTACTTTTTTATAACTCATTTTAGGCCATCTTGGTGGTTTTATTTTAACATGGTTTAATAACAAAACACATGGAGAGATCATACTAGGATAGTGTTTATCACACCCTATATACACCTAATGGGTGTATGTGTAGAAAGCTTTTAGGGGAAGGTAATTGAAAGGTGTCTCATGAAGGTAGTGTGTACTCTTGTTAGTAGAGCTTGGGTTGGTGGTGGTGACATGGTGGGGACATAATGTTCATTTCACACAAATATGGTTAACTATTTTTGTTAACTTCACTTTGTTAGCCTTGTTAATGTAGATTTTATTTGCTACTCATCATCCATGCCATCTCTTTTGTTCTTGGATATATGTTACCCTCATCTTTAATTATTATTTTTCAGGTGTTGTATTAATAATTTTTTATCATATGGTTAGAGTTTTATTTATGTTCCTACATTTTATTTATATTGTCTATGAAAACTTATATTTTAGGTTTTGACTTTCTATGTTAGGAAAATGAATTTCTGAGTTCATGGATTAAAGGTTTTTTATGATTTATTTGTGTGAATCAATTCCCAAGAGGAATTATTGATGCTCAAGAACGTGATTATTGTTTATGGGGATCGAGAACACCAATCAGGACATGTCATGGGATGGATTAGGTGTTCAACTCTGGGGGGACCATGTTAGTTTTTTATATCATGGGTTTATTCTAGAACTTTTATCCTCCTTATAAGTTCGTAAGGAATAAAATAAAGTGGTTTTATAAGATGTTTAATCAGAACTAACAGGTTTCATCATAGTTATGGTTATGATCATCAAATGAAGAGACCCTGTAGAAAGTGATTCAATTATTGGTTTAACAACATCATCCTTCTCTTTTATTTGTTAGATAATTCCAGTAACATGTTCCTAATACCTATCACAAGTTTAATAATTTAAAGGGACTTTACTATTTACATAATCCATGGTATTACATTACTGTAAGTCTTGGGTAGAGACATTTTCTAGGAAGGTTTTCTTATTATAAATGATTAAGATAGGTTATATTATACTTCAGAAGGATCCTTATATTCTATTAATGCGTAATAATTCAAAAGTGATGAAGAAGGAATAATGAGAAATCCTAGATAAGAAAGAACTCACTATGATATAGATTTTACTATCCAAGAATGCATGTTATAACATCTTCAAGGTGAAGAATACTTTAAAACCTATGAAGACACTCATTGATATATATATACATGATAATACATCAATAATAAACAATGACTTCTTATTAGTGACGTTGCTTGACACGATGATACCAGATCGTAAGCCTAAAACTAATCACATCAATGAATTCAATATGATATAGTTTCTGATGGAACAGGTGAAGATAAAATTCAAATATCTTTAATAGGAACTACTTTTACATTTATCACTCAAATTCATGGGATTATATGGTTACAACCACGATAAATTTCCTTTGAAATGTATAATTGGTGTTTATGAATATTAGTGACCTGATTTTTTATGAAGAAATTCATCATAATGAGGTATGTGCATGTTCTATAATTTTTTTATAGTGAACAATGAAGCGGATGTTCCAAAACATAGAAATTTCACATGAATTATAAAAGAAGAAGAATCTGTAGCAGGAATGATTCAGTGGATGGTGTTTCCATATATTGGAATTTTGTGAAGAAATGACACCTGAAGAAATATTACACTAAAATAATAGTCAACTCTATAATATATTCTTCAAGAATTGGATATGAAAATATTATATTTGATGATATGATTGTTCTTCTGCTGAGTGTTTTCAGCTCAATCAAGTCTTCAAATATAGACTAGGGAGATTTATTTCACACTAAATATGAGATAGGAAGTGTAAGAAATTATACTTCTAGATGATATGACACGGTACACCTTAGAAACAAAGGCTCTCTCAATATTATAATAAAGGTGATGTTTCTACCCAAAAAATTGAAAAATGTTTTATAGAGTTGTAATGATTATGATATATACTAGGGTTAAGGTAGAACTTAATTTTCACTAGGGAGCGGGATGATGTGGGTTTTATTAAAAATTCATGGATGAAGCATAAAAAGTAACATTATGTTTCCTGATGGGGGCCAATGAAGTGATCGAAAAAATTTCGTACCAAATGTATTTATCAGATGGTGAAATATATGCATGAAAAATAACTTTCACAATTTATAACATTTCTATTTAGGTCAAATGAGTAAGAAATAGATGAAATCCTCAATTAAAAGAGAGTGTTGAATATCAGAATCATGAAATATGAAACATGTCAATATCTAGTCCTTAGGAAGTAGAGAAAACTGTTATTCTAAATAGAAGGTAGAACACCAATGAACCACAATTTAAAGTGGGTTGATATGGATGTATAAGGGAAATCTCCATTTCATTCTCGGAGAGTATTATTATATAATCATACCTTCATTGACTATGTAACATAGATGATCTGAGGGTTCTTTCTAAATAAAAAAACAATATAATAAAAATATTTATTCGATGGTGACCAATGGTGGAAAATGGGACTAGATAAAAACTAAAATGCCTGAGTTCTGATAATTGAGGGTAGAATGAAACTTGACTGTTCTAGTGGTTTTTTTGTTGGATGGGAATATTTTTTAATAAAATCATACAAGTTAATATTTAATATAATTGAGTCATGGAGATGATTAATCAGACATTACTTTATAAGGAAATGATATTGAGAATTCACATAGAATCCCTTAAGGTTTTTTTGGGTAGATAAGGTTAATTGTGTAGTCTATATGGTAAAATAGAACCCATCATCTCCATCGGGGAAGAAACATTCAGAGATCCATTAATCCAAAATAATGGTTGATATCATCTATCTCAAAGTATTTTTTTCACTTTCCTATATCCAGATTGATACCATATATAGGTAAATAGTAGAGGAAATGTCTTTAGCATATAAATTTATTTGGTAGGAAGGTGAAAATTTTGGTTTTTGAATCATGGATAATAACTCATGGATAGTTTTCCAAATAGAAACTATTATCTTTAATGAAGATATCTTGTTAAATGATTTGAGAATAATGAATAATTCTAATGAGATCAATGTTTTATTATAATTTTAGGTTCAACTAAATGGATGCATAAAATTTATGTATGTTTCTAAAAATTAAGGAAGTATGATAGCTCCAGAAACACCATATAGTACAGAGGTTGTTTTATAAGAAGGTCATGTTACGATCTTGTTTTCAAGGATATAAATACATGGGATATTAGGGACTATAGAACATAGGGGATAGATCCAAAATGTGAAGTTATAGAAGTTATAGTATTAGAAGATGCTGAGCATCAAATATAGTTAATGCGATATAATAGATTTAGGTTCCAAGTGTAGACGAATAGAGTGATCCCGATTAAAAACTACTTCAATAAGACAGAGAACTTATATCCAATAAGATTAGGAAAATATTAAGTATTAAAGCCATTGGAATTTAGCCATGAGGGGTGATATTGATTCTCAATATTTACCTAAAATGAAAGATCTAGTAGAAATGACCACAATAAAGAATGTTTATCAAAATAAATAGTTTTATCAGCTGAATTAAAAAGTATATGGTAGATAGAGGTATATATAATTTCTTGTTGTGAATGTTATTCAATAAATTTAAGGTGTAAATTTTTTCAAAATTATTTTTACTATTTTTTAAACATAATACTATTTAGATGATGATAAATATAGTTTCAATAAAAATAATTTATCAAGAATATATGAATGTGAAGGAAAAATGTATTTTTGGTGACATAAATGAATAAATTTACATGGAGAATCTAATGTTTTATTTAGGGAAACAAGACGTAAATATTATGTGAAAGGTTAAGTGTATCCTTTACATGTTAAAGAAGAACCATGGTAACCATGAAACCATAGACAAAGGCTTACACCTGGTAAGCACACGGTTAAGAAAATCATGTTGAATTTCCTCAAAACCTTGTGAAGGGGTGTTTTTCGGGTAGTGTCTCACACATAGTTTGTGCACGGTTTGGAAAACTATGCGGGTAAATCGTGTGGCCTAGAAACATTTATAAAATTACAAAAAATACACCCCAATTTTTTAAAACCTAACTCAGGATTTTCTCCCATTCCTCCCCTCTCAACCCTAGTGACAAACATGGATGATCCAAGCTTCCAAGAGGTGTTTCTACTTTGATTCATGGCCGTTTTGGACACTATTGGTTGTAAATCGAAGATCCAGGTATGTCTAATCCTCTCCTTTCTTCTCTTTTTTGGATTAGGGTTTGTGATTTCGTCCATCTTCTTCCAAAACCCTAAAAACCACTTTTTTCAGTGGAACATAGGTTGGGGCTTCATGGGGTGTTTGAATATGGATTTAAGGCCACGATTGAGAGTGTGTTCATCATCGTATTCGAAGTAGGTGATCAACAAGTATTATCCCATAGTTTTATTTTGGATATGTGAATGGAATTTGGTGTTACTATTTCCCCCTTTCTGTGTCCTTTGTTCCATTGAAGTGCATGATATATATGGGTATCTAAGTGACCGATTTTAACCCTCACGATCCTCATGGGATACATTGTGAATGACTTTGAAGGTCCAGGGCACATCGGAAGCTCGTGGGTGGATATGCCCACATGACTTTTTGTCATTAACAATGATCAATCTAGGATCAATATGACGAAAAATGCCAGACTCCACGGTTCAAATCATAGAAACAGACAAAGAAGAAGAATAGTCCCGGAACCCCAAAGGAGGAACATCATAGGTTGATTATAAATAATTTAATTAATTGACAAAAAGTACCTTTTATGGCGTTATTTCTTCATTGATATTTGGGATCATGTTTCATTGTGATCCGTCGTTGCATCATAGAATCCAATAGTAGAATTCCTCTAGCAGTGATCCACACGTGCACCATGTATCACTGGATATCGCCAAAGGAATCGCTGGGTGCTAGTGTGGAGAAGCCTTTTCTTGTGTAGTCCTCCTTAAATCGCCTTGATTCGATGAAAGAGGATCACTATCAGTCTTGAGAGAATTATTTTAGGAAGAAGATATTTCAGCCTTGAGAGAATTATCCAGAATTGTTGTGCACAACGATTAGGGAAATGTTTTGGGGTAGTGAGGATATTTATAATTGGGTTTGAGGTTATAGATTTATGCCAATAAATAAATGTGTTATGCATTTTTTATTTATTTCATTAACTATTACTGAAAAAAACCATGTAAAATTATTAATTACTTGACATGAGTCCATGATGATTATAATAAATATCAGTTAATAGAATGATATTATGTCCTCAAAATCCTGACTGGAAAAACTACGCGGCGTGTAATCATTAATACAGAGTGTGTACTTATTTTTCATTTACTTTCCAAAATGAAAACTACACGGCATGTATATTCAATTTATATGACGTGTATATCTTGTTTTCATTTTATTATTACACCAAAATTGATATAATTTAGGCTTCATTGAATAATTATTATACCACATATGGGAATAATATTTATTATACTTGAGATACTTGGATACACTTTGTGTGTGACCTTATATGTCTCTTTCTTGTTGGAATTAGGTGGGCTTTCCTAAAGTCCAAGACTACTATCTAGTAACGGGTCAAGGAACCCAAGGGAAAGATGTTGAAACCACATTGAAGTGTCACATAATACAAATTCTTATCGTGTAATTTAATCACTTTATCTCAATATCTCATCATGAAGGTTTCATGGCATTGTTATAAACATATATGCTTGATCTTTCATTCTTTGACTTCGAGAAATAAACTCATTGTGACACCATGGCCATGGAATTTGGGAGACAGTTCTATTACAATCAAAGGGCCGGAGATATCTACTTTCATAAATATGGAAGGAAAAATCCTTCCACAACATATCGATTAACAACATGTCATTCATGATGCACCCAATGTAACCTACTTCCCACCAACTGTCTTTGTGACAGTTTTCTTCAGTCAATCTATGTGCGTGATTCATGACATGAGTTAATGATAATCATCCAGTCTAAGGACCATTACACACGCTCGTAGATAGCAATGTCGGATTACACTAAGACATGCAGAATTACTACCAGAGGGTCTATTCTCATAATCTCCCATCATGAAGATTACCAAGTGTAAGCTCCATGAGAGAGAGTCTCGTCTTCTTACAAGTACTCACACATGATGGTCTATATACTATGTGTCCTGTCATAGTATGTCATCCAACTGTAGAACTTTATTTAAGAATATTGTTATATAATTTAAAGGTTCTCATCATAGCGGGGATATGCCATGACCTTATTAATGAAAAAAATATTCTATTACATTATTATGTTATAGTCATGCAGAACAATGGACAATATATAATAAGTGTACATTCATGTAATCAAAGTATAAATAGTTGGTTTTCAGGACACCAACTCTTACAAACTCCCACTTGGACTAGAGACAACTCCCTATGACTTTTAGTCTTCTAGACCTAACATGATGATCATGTTTTTTTTAGTCAATGCTTTAGTCAAGGGATCTGCCATGTTGTCTTCCATGGATATACTGCTCATTATAACATCACCTCTCTGGAAAAAATACCTCAAGATATGATACTTCTAATGTATGTTCTTTGTCCACGGATGCCACCTTGGCACTTTTTCATGTGCCACCGCTGTAGTATTATCACAATAGAGTGTGATAGTATCTATATTGCTAGGTACTACATCGAGCTCTTGGATGAAGCTTTACATCCACACTGCTTTATTATCTGCCTTAGAAGCTTCGATATACTCGGACTCTGCTGTAGAATATGATACCACACCTTGCTTTGACCTCTCCTAGCTCATTACACCTCCATTCAAACTGAAGATGTATCCAGCATGCGACTTCATGTCATCTTGATCATTCTGGAAACATGCATCTACATATCCTCTGATGACATAGTTCCTCATCTCCTCCATAAAACAAGAACATATCCTTAGTACGCCATAGATACATAAGGATATTCTTGACTGCCATCCAATGGCGGTCTCCTCAATCAGCTTGATATCTTCGTACCGCACATAATTCTTAAGAAACATCTAGCCTTGTATATAGCATATCATACATGACTGACCAAATCATGGATGCATAATGGATCCTTGACATTTTCATTCTTTATTCATGTTTCAGAGGACACATTTCCTTGGAAATATAAATGCCATGTAACAATGGCAACAATTCCCTCTTGGACTACTCTATACTGAATCTCATCAGTATCGTGTCAATGTACATACTTTGACTCAGGCCCAACATTCTATTGGATATATCATAATGGATGTTGATCCCAAGAATATATGCTGTGTGACCCAAGTATTTCATAGAGAAGCATTTACCCAACCATTCCTTAACTGACTGTAAGACAGTTACTTCATTTCCAATTATTAATATGTCATCAGCATATACTATTAGGAAAGCGACTGCACTTCCTCTAAAACTTTTGTATACACAAGGCTCACATTTGTTATTAAAAAAGACAAATTCCATTATGGCTTCATCAAAAAGAATGTTCTGTGACCTTGATGCTTTATTTTATCCATAAATGGATTTCTACAACTTTCATACCTTGTTGGCATCCTTTTGAGTATCAAACCCTTCAGGCTGTGTCATGTAGACATCTTCCTTGAGGTTCCCATTAAGGAATGATGTTTTGGCATCCATTTTCCAAATTTCATAGTCATGGTAAGCATGAATATCCAATAGGATTCTGATAGATTTCAGCATTGCAACCACTAAAATGGTTTCATCATAGTAAATTCCATGACGATGTCTAGAAACTTTTGTAACCAGTCGTTCCTTATAGGTGCTGACTTGTTCCTCCATATCCAGTTTCTTATTGAATACCCATTTATTACCAACATTATTAACATAAACTAGATTATCTACCAAAATCCAGACATGGTTTGGGTACACGGAATCTATTTTGGAATTCATGGCTTCTTTCCACGTAGCAATGTCTGGGCCTTAAACTGCTTCCTTGTAGGTAAGAGGATCATCATTGACAACCAATAACGAGTCACCATACTCGGTGACAAGAGAATCATATCATTCTGGTTCTATTACCTCTCTCGTACTCATTAATAGTTCTTGTATCTCTAGAATAGATTGTTTTTCCACGGGGGTTTGTGGAATATGTTCTTGTACCAACTCCTATATATCTTGAGCCTCGACTTCATCGAAGTCTATCTCACTCCCACTATCTCTTTTAGAGATGTTCTCCCTCTCACATAATGTAGCATGTCTTTCCACTGCAACCTTTTTATCTAAGGGGTTTTATAGGTAGTATCCCATTGATTCCTTGGGATATCCTACAAAGGTACACTTTTTTCCTCATGGTGCAATTTTTTTACCTGAAGAGGCCATAACAAATTCTTCTCTACCCCAAACATGTAAATTTGATAACACGGCTGTGCGTCCACTCAATAAATCATATAGAATACCATTTATCGATTTAGTTGGTACTTGGTTTAGTATGTGTGCCACTGTTTGTAATGCATATCCCCAAAAGGATAACAGAAGACTTGTATGACTCATCATTGATCTCACCATGTCCAATATGGAATGGTTACTCCTTTAACTTACTACATTCCAATGAGGAATTTAAGGAGTATTGAGTTGAGATAGAATCCCAAACTCCCATTAGAAATCATTGAAGTCCTGATTAAGATATTATCCTTCTTTATTTGAGCAGATTTTCTTAATCTTCTTACCAAGATGGTTCTCAAATTCATTCTTGTATACTTTGAACTAATCAGAAGAATCTAAATTATACCTCATTATGTAAATATATTCATATCTACTAAAATCATTAGTAAAAGTTATGATTTACAAGAACCCACCCCTTGCTTTAACTAGAAATGGTCCATGCACATCTGTGTGAACTAATTATAGAATCTCATTTTCCCTTTCACGTTTCCAAATAAATGGGGATTTGGTAATTTTTCCTTGTAGACACACATGACATACACCATGTGGTTTTATTTTGAAAGAATCTAAATACCCTTCTGGATGTAATTTTGTCCAATGTTTCTCATTGACATGACATATCCAGTGATGCCAATGTTGAGTGTGGTATAAGTCATGTGAATTAACTTTGTCATAGATTTCCATTACTTGGTTTGTGTAGTCTAACACATAAAATCCAATATATAAATATAGAAAAATTAATTTCCAAACATGAAGATGAATCCATAAGTATCTAATATGGACACAGAAATAATATTTTTGGTTACAGAGGGTACATAATAATAACATTTTTTAATACCAAGACCATCCCAGTTGGAAATTGTAGGTGGTAGTCTCTGATAGCTAGAGCAGTGAGTCTGGCTCTATTGGCGGCTCGCAGATCCACCTCACCTTGGTCAATATTTTTTATTCTACTTGGTTCATGTGTCTAGATTCATATGTGAGCACCACAAGTAGTATCTAATACCAAATTGGTAGAAATATATAGATTGCATTTGATAACAAACCCACCTGAAGCTCCCCCTTGCTTCCTTGGCTGGGGGCAGTTTTTCTTCCAGAGGCCCTTCTTGCCACATGCGAAACAAACAACCTCCTATTATCTTGCCTTCCCTTTGACCTTCATTTTCTTGGAATGCCTTGAAGAAGAATTGGGCTTAAATATATTCACCTTACATTTCCTTATATTCACCATAAGGACAGAGGGCTTTTCACGCTTCATATCATTGTCCACCTAGTGAATGAGGATAAGAAGATCAGATAGAGACTTCTTAATGCTGTTCATGTTGAAGTTTACAACAAAGTTAGAGATGCTCTGGGAGAGTGATGAAAGAATGAGATCAGTACCCAGTTTTTTAGGGGATTTTAAACCCTCTAACCTCCAAGTTCTCAATGAATCCAACGATCTTGACTACATGAGGCCCAGCTGGGGCACCCTCTCTGAGCTTGCACTAAAATAGAGCCTTAGAGTTCTCAAACCTTTCCTGTCTTTCTCTCTCCTGGTATAAACCATGAAGGTTCTCGAGCAAGGTATAGGCATCCATGTCTTCAGGCGACTTTATGAGCTCAGTAGACATTGATGATAACATCAAACATTGAACATCAAGTGCATCGTTCAAATGTTGATCATAGACCCAGAAATCTTCATCACTTTCCCCTTGGGCAGGCGAATTAGGAAGTGAGGACTACAACCCGTAATACTTTCGTTCCTAGCATAGGATATCCTGAAGGTACCTAAAACATTCCTGAAGTTACTTCTGGTGAAGATATTGTCTTTATCCAGAATTGATCTGAGAGAAAATGTGGTTTACGAGTTTTTTATATTGATTCTACAAATTAAAAGAGAAGATTTATCAGTACCTTTTGATTGCATTTTTTGAAAAATAATAAATGAATTTATTAATTATCCCACTATTTTATCAAGTCCCAATGGCCCCCACCATTGAACTTGGAATGCCTAGTTTCTAGTACATTCTAGTGGAAAGGATCCATATTCCCCTTCTCATAACCCCGATAAGGGTTGGTCAAGCTATTTAAATTATTTAGGTAGGTAGGTCTTTTCCAACTGTGATCTTAGATTTCCTTTATCTGTTGAGTGGACTCCCAAATCCTGAAATCCTGACTTGGATTTCCTCCACACATGCCTTCATTTTACAACATGTCTATCAAGGGGTACTCCTATTGATGTAAATTGTTTAAGTCAACCCGAAACATTCATAAGAGCTTCCATTATAAAAGTACGTGTCCCAGCAATGGTTGGTCAAACACATAGTTTGATTGAGTCTTGCCCTTAATCATGTAATAGAAGGCTTGGTCTTAATTAATATTGTATTTGAGGGATTTCAATCCTTTATGAATAGTTTTGCAATATCACATGATTTTTAATATTAAGTGGTTCTTTCTTAAGTGAATAACCATATTTTGATAATGTTTACGCATAGTTTGGTTTTTATTTTATTCCATATTTTCATGCTTGTTTATTCCATTAACTATGTGATCGCGACAACACATACATAATAAATGTACCATGCAATTAGATGAAAAAAAATAATATTTCATGACCATGAGCTTCTATTGGTTATCTTATCTAGCGGTTTTGATAAGCTGGCCCTAACCTAAGAAAAAACACCTTGAACTCGATGGTTCGTGTTTTGCAGCTCCCACCTGTCCACCATTGTATCTTATTTGGTTGGTTTCGCCTCATCTTCAAATTTTGAACCATCCCCTCTGGCTTGGGATATCCTCCATTACATAGGATTTACATTAAAGAAACAATTGGCATGGAACCCCTACATTTTATTGGAAGAAGGCTCGTAGACTAACAAATATAAATTAAATAAATTTAAATGAAACCATACACACACAAGGGGTCATTAGTCTAACTCATGATCATCCATATCATGAAATGACATTTACACATATTTTGTATTCAAATTATTTTAATCACTCTTTTATTCAAGATAAGTCAATCTTCAATTCCATTAATTATGATCATATAATTAATCAATTCATTATCTTAAATTCTTTTCTGAATATCATTGATATTCTTATCATCCATATTCATTTTACGGGTCTTTGTACTTTAGAGGAAACCTGGTGAAATTCCATTTTAGTAAAGTACATGGTGTGTAGGATATATTACACTATGTGTATTTTTTTTTCACCGTTTATCCAAAGTACACACCAGGGGCTTGGGCATGTTTTCTGTACTTTGTAAATTTTGGAGTACATGGACTGTCAATTAATCTACCATGACATGTACTTCCTTATTATGCAGTTATCGACCTATCAATATCGTGTACATGGTTACATGACTTATCCTTGTAAAAGGTTTCACCTGGACTATATCGGACTACACGACGTGTTGATTCAACATACACGCCGTGTATTCTAGTCTCCATGCACCATTCAGTTCTGGTCAATATGGTTTATTAAAAAACATAGGTATTCTAAATTCACATGGGGTGGTTTGGTGGATTAGTACCAGTTCATTGAACCTAAGTACACGAAGTGTAGATTTCAATGCAAGCCGTGTATTACTATGTTGTACAGATAGAATGAGCGGCTCCTTCGGATGACTTCCTCATTTTTATTTTAATAAAAGTTAAAATTAAAAAGTTTTTTCTATGATGTGAATCGATAAATAAATGAGGAAGAACATATCTCATTCATTCAGTTTTATTGAATGATTTATCTTGAATTGAATCAAATATAAATGCATAAATTATCAACAAAAACTAAATAACTATAATCAACTTTGTGATAGCTTTGATATAACTTGAAGGTCCCAGGCGTAGCGAAAGCTCATGGGTAGACGTGCCCACTTAACTTTTTTTCATTAGAAATGATCAATTCGGGATCAATATGATGATTCACATTAGAATCTATGGATCTAATCATAGAAATAAAAAAAGAAGTAGAATAGTCCTGGAACCACAAGGGAGGATCATCATAGTTTGATAATAATTAATTTAATTAATTGAGAAGAAGTACATTTTAAGGCGTTATTTCTTCTTTGATATGTATGATCACGTTCTGATGTGATCCGTAGTTGTGTCGCAGAAGCCAAGTGTTGACTTACTCTAGCGGTGATCCACACATGCACAATGTATGTCTGGACATCGCCAAAGGAATCTCGAGGTGCTACCATGGAGAATCATTTGATTTTATTTTCCTCCTTAGATCGCCTTGATCTGATAGAGGAGGATCTCTCTCGGTATTGAGAGAATTCTTGGAAGAAGGAGTTCTTTCATCCTTGAGAGAATTTTCCAGAATTGTTTTGCACAATGATTAGGGAAAAGTGTTGGGGTTGTGAGGAAATTTATAATCGGGATTTAATTTATAGAGTTATGATAATAAATAAACGTGTTACGCGTTTTATTTATTTATTTCATTAAATCTTATTAAAAACCCCCATGTCGAATCATTAATTAATTGACATGTTCCCATGCTGATTATATTAAATATCATGAATAAAATGATATTATTTCCTAAATATCCCAACTGAAAAATCTACACAGCGTGTAATCATTTATACACGGTGTGTACTCGTTTTTCATTTCCATTCAAAAATGAAAATTATACGGCGTGTACATTCAATATATATGACATTTATATCTTGTTTTCATTTTATTCTTCCTCCAACATTAATACTATTTATGCTTTCTTGAATAATTATTAAAACACATAGGGGAATAATCCTTATTCTACTTGAGATACTTGGATACACTTTGTGTGTAACCCTCTAGGCCTCTTTCTTATTGGCATTAGGCGAGTTTTCCTAAAGTCCAAGATTACTATCTAGCAACGAGTAATGGCACCCAGGAGAAAGAAATTTTCTCCACATTGACGTGTCACCTCATACGAAATCTTACCATTTAATTTAATCCCTTTGTCTCAATATCTCATCATGCAGGTTTCCTAGTAGTGTCATACACCTATATTCTTGATCCGTCATTCTTTGACTTCTTGAAATAAACTCGTCATGACATCATGGCCATGAAATTTGTGTGATAGTTCTATTTCAATTGAAGGGACCAAGATATATACTTCCATAAATATAGAAGGTAAAAATACTTCCTTGACTTATCTATTAACAACATGTCATTCGTGACGCACCAAACGTACCCAACTTACCGCCAACTATCTTCGTGACGAGTTGCGTACGAATATTTATGTGCGCGAGTCATGACCTGAGTTAATGATAATATTCCAGTCAAAGGATCATTACACACGATCAAAGACAGAAATGTCTGATAACATCAAAAAATGCCGAATTAAAACTGGTGTGTCTGCTCTCATAATCTCCCATCCTGGAGATTACCAAGTGAGAAATCCATGAGAGGGAGTCTCGTCTTCCTATGAGTACTTGCACATGACGGAATGTATACTATGTGTCCTATCATAGTATTTCATCCAACCGTAGAACTTTATTTAACAATATTGTTAGAGAATTTCAAGGTTCTCTTCATAGAGGGGATCTTCCAAGACCTTATTAATAAAAAACATATTCCAGGACATTATTATATTATTGTCATTCAGAATAATGAACATTATATAATAAGTGTAAATTCATGTAATCAAATTATAAACAGTTGTTTCTCAGGAAACCAACTCTAATAGACTTGACCATTTTAGGTCAACCCATGGTCTGTGCCGACAAACCCAAATCAAGAGTGTGGTACGGTTATGTGCTAGGTTTCCGAATAAGAATGTGAAACCCATGTAGAATTTTTCTTAATGATGGATAATTTATAAATGAAATAATGATAAATATTACTATGGTTATAAAGGAATAAGTTTTTGTTGAAATGACATGTAAATGTGTAATTGGGTTGAAAGATATTATATCGATTATTTCATGAATTTGGTTAGAAATGCCTAAGGGTATTAGGGAATGTTAAATGGTGACCTTGCAATTAGGTAATGGAATGGGAAATGGGGAATGTGTTAATGAGTTATAATTAGGGAATGAATGAAATTGGGGAAAGATTTAATACATGATAATTATGTGGTACACCAAAATGATTGAATGTAATAAAGGGATTATGTTATGTGATATGAGAAAAGTACATGAAATTCATAAGTGTGTAAATGCATTTGAAATGATAAATGGGACAAATGGGTTAATGAATAGTCCCTGATGAATTTGGCTAAGGCATAGGGGATTGTTGAATACACCTAATGGGTTAAGGCATGGAAATGAGAATATGGATAAATGGATATGAATTGTAAATGGTAAATGTATTAATGGGTTATGGGATAGTATTAATTCCCATGTTATTGTTTTGAATTTTTTTATACAATGGAATTGAATATTCTTGGTTGTGTTATGGTATGGTTGTGGTGACTTGAAAGGTAAGCATGTGCACATGGATTGGTAGAGTGAGTATTTACTTGAGGTTTTATGCCCATGGGTCGAGTTATACTGAGGTTCTAAAATCCACCCCAAAATGTACGGGTTAGGGAAGCAGACATAGGCTCTATTCCCCTAATGGTTGCATTCCACCCGGATTGAGGCTTCGAGGTGAAAAGAATGTGTTGATGTGATAAGTGGATCCCTAGTGAGATTAAGACTTTATTTGTTTCCCCTATTCATTTTGATTGATTACCTTATACCCTTGTATTGATATTAATGCCTAACCCATGGAACATGTGATCAATATGGATTATGTAATGAAGATGGTATAAGAAACAGAATTGGGGATAAATACTAGTCATGAACTAAATGAACCTTGTAAACTAATGGAACCTAAACTGTCCTTGTTTAAATACCATTTATTTTGTACTTGAATGCACTATTTGTTGGATTGGATATTTTGTAGACATCTTTTGTGGTGGACTACTGAGTTTTGTACTCACACCCTGCTCGGGTTATCGTTGGGTACCTGAGCTGATCTCTTGGTTGCAGGTCAGGACAAGGGAAAAGGCCCTACATGAAGAAGTTCAGTTGGGCTTGGGATGTTTATGGGGATGGATCCAGACTCACAGTCAGGACCCATTTGGATTTTTGTCGTTTGTCTTACTTTTGGGTTTCATTCACTTTTCACTACTAGTATGACATGACATTATTGTATTTGATTTGTGGTTTGCACCCTTTTTTGGGAAATATATGGTTATTCATGTTTATTGGTTATTCATATTGTTTCCTCTATTTATATTGTTTTATACTATAGTTGGATCTAATAAAGAGGGTATAGTCTCCCCACATGACTTATTAGACCCTCACTGCTAGTCGGAATCCTCTAGAATATGGGGAGGCTCACTTGAGGTCACATGATGACTCGTCTCGGAGCACCGATTTAGTGGCTTATGGGGAGAGGAAATTAAAAAGTGGTATCAGATGAGTTCTTTTCTCTGTATTACTATTTTTTGATGGTACACAGGATATTAGGATATGTTTGGGCTTAGTAATGTGCTCGTGCTTGGGAGTAGTGAAACCGTGTACGAGGGGAAACCCAAGTCACTCAGGGTTGGAATTGTTTTTCTTGATATTTGCTGTTATAGTTGGATGATATTTCACGGTTGGGAGATGCAAATGTTTTGTGATTTGACTGTTTATGATATTTCTCTCATTTCTAGAATGATATGGGGAGGTGTATTCATGCATAATTTTAGGCACCTAATGATATAGGTGGAATGAATCATTATAGGCACACACATGGGATGGGTGTGTAGGGCATAGAGAGTCCTATGCATTTTAATTTCCTGATAAATATGAATAAAATGATGCCTAATAATGGTAATGAAATTGGGTGTTGTTGAGTCAATAAGGTTTTCCTTATGACTTTTCCATTCCTTCTTGTTTTGAAAATCACAAACACCTTATCTTTAAGGAAAAATTGCTTTTATAAGGAAAATAGATTTTATAAGGAAAAATGCTTTTATAAGGAAAATTGCTTTTATAAAGAAAAATTGATTTTATAAGGAAAATTTCTTTTATAAATAAAATTGCTTTTATAAGGAAAATTGCTTTTATAAAGAAAATTTCTTTTATAAGGAAAATTGCTTTTATAAGGAAAATTGCTTTTATAAGGAAATATGATTTTATAAGGAAAGTGGCTTTTATAAGGAAAATTTATTTTCTAAGGAAAATTATCCTTATCATATTTTCATTATCTATATCCATATATTTCTTAAGTATAAGAATCAGATTCATCTCTATATTCTCGGAATCGTTAAATATGTCACGACCCGCCCTCGGGGCCCGTGCCGTGACTACCCCAAGCCCGCCTTCCATAGGCCAGGGGCTGGCGACTAGCACCAAAGGCATAAAATCCCGATAACTGGGAAGGCATTGCTTTTATAAAAGAAAACAAGCACCACAGAGTACAAGCAGAAGAAAAACAGTAAGTACAAAAGAAATGATGAAAAGTAAATGGGCCAGAATACAAACCCAAAAGAATGTACGACTACAGCTGATCAAGGTACAACAGCAAAAAGACAACAGCTGGAAGTAGGAAGTAGCTCCTGGGTCGTCCTCCTCGGATCCTACCTGAAGGGTAGGTACAGATATCATCCTCCACGCTCTCGTCCGTCAACCTCCTCTGTGAGTCATCACGTCGTGTAGTCCACCTCCGGGTACTCACTCGTCGTGTAGTCCACCTCCGGGTACCGTCCAGTCCCCGAACACTTGGCCTCCGTCAGCACTGCCTGTCGTCTACAACCAACACAACGAGGTGCGGGAATAGCCCGTGCAGGGGTGAGTATAACGATACTCAGTAGGGACCTCGAGACCCTCAAGGTCTCACTAAACCAACAAGGATATCCACAAAGAAGATCTCAATAGATAACCTCTACTTAGGTATATGCCCATACATATACCTAAGTTATCAAGTAACCCATCTCAATCATGAGGAAACACAAGGATTGTGAAATCAACGGATAACCACTACCCAGGTATATTCCCATACATATACCTAAGTTAGCAAGTGACCCATCTCAATCATGAGGTAAACACAAGGTCAAAAGTCTCAGCTCAAAGCAGGATTTTCATTATCGAAACCGTAACTGCTGAAGAGCTATGTCTCTAGAGTGTACAGTGTTCCTGTCACGACTCCGAGGTACTGCTCACTAACCTAAGACTGCTGAAGTACTCCTCCTGTCGAGTACCGCGGGTCAGCCACCCATACACAGTAGTGCTTCCCGCCGAGGTATGTCACCCAAACACAGTAGTGCACACCCCCTAGTAGCCTGCTGAGGTACTCTCCGGACGAGTACCGTGGGTTTGCACTGTCACACAGGTAGTGCTCCGTCTGCCATGGGACTGCACCTCAGAAAGTAGTGCTCCGTCCACTGGGCTAGTAGACTCACTCCAAGTCGAGTCGGGCAAGCAGTCGTCAGGTCTCAGCCAGCTACACAGTCTCCATACTCTGCACGCTCGTCACTGAGAGGGTCCGCTCCACGAGCTACAGGTCGATACTCCAAGTATCTCAAAGTCCCACTAAGAAGTATCTCAAAGGACCGGCTCGTCATAGGGGTCTCAACACAACAGACGGCGCCTCAATCGGACGCCCGGTCTGTGAGTTATTAGCTTTTTCGTCCCAGGGGCCCGGTTGGTTTCGTGAGCGAACCAATCCTGGCCATATCTCAACTGCATCCAAAACTCGGGCGAAGGATGCCAAAAGTTCCGTATAACCAACAGGAAGGCAACACAACAGACGGTGCGTCAATCAGATGCCTGGTCTGGAAGTTATTGGCTTTCTCGTTCCGGGGGCCCGGTTGGTTTTTAAGTTAAAACAAACCCGACCACACTCCGACGGTATCCAAACCTCGATAGGAGTAAGCCAAAAGATCCGTCTCACTTAGAGGAAATCAACAAAGCTGACGGCACGTCAATCGGACGTCCGTAGCTCATGATATGAGCGTTTCCGCTCCGAGGGCCCGGTTGGTTTCGTATACGAACCAACCCGGCTGAACTCAAAGTAATCCGAAACCTTAAGTACGATATACCGAAACGACCGCCTCGATTCATGGATCGTTCTGCCGCTGACGGCGAGTCGTTTGAAGTCCCGTAGCCCAAGATACGGGCATTTGAACGAAAGTGGTCCGAAACTGGGGGGTCTGGGCCCGGCCCGACCCCCCCTGGGTCGGCCGAACCGGGTCGACCCGGCCCGGGCGGCGACCCGGCCGGGGCGGCGACCCGGCCCGGGCGGCGACCCGGCCCGACGACCCGGCCCGACTCGGAAAATCCGGCCCGACGCGGCGACGCGGTCCGGCGCGGCGGCGCGGTCTGGCGCGGCGGTGCGGGCCGGCACGGCGGCGCGGCCTAGGCGCCGCATGTGTGCCGCGCGCGGGGGGCAAAGCCCCCCACCCCTTTGTGAAACCGCGGCCCCTTAATTGGGGCCGCTTGAAGACCCGGCCGGGGGAATTAATTTCCTCGGTCTCCACTGCCCGGCCGGCCCGCACTGCCGGCCGGTTCCGCCAGCAAGGACCGGCGACGGTCGGTCCTTCCTTCGCCGACATCGGCGGCCCGGTGCCGGCCGCCGGTCATCTTGCTCCGCCGCAGACCGGAACTGGCCGCGGCCTATGCCATCCGGCGCGATGCGACGACACCGCTCCCCTCCGCCGCAGCCCCGCTCCGGCCGCGGCGCCATCAACTTCCTTCGACGCGACGCGACGGCATCGCGTTCTTGGATTTCATTCCACGGCGCCGCGCATTACTTGCCGCAAGATACCCGCGTGGTGCGACGGCACCACGCCTTCTCGTATCAACCTCACGAAACCATCACGAAAAAAAGGAGGAGGGTCGGCCGTGTTTGTGCAGTCCGACCCCCTCGCGTTATTCGATAACAAAAAGGGTTTTAATCCACGATTATCACCAAGTTTGTATTCATGAACAATTAAATAAATAATCCCCTACCTCGTAATTTTCGTTCGTTGACGATCTTGGAAAAAGGGCGGATATCGATTCCTCGATTGTCGTGTTCGTCACACACTCTTAATTCTCACGCTCATGCGTCGGAAGAAAGAAGGGTACTCGTCGTTTGTGGACGAGCGTTCGGAGGTGACGTCGTCGTTGACGACGTTCTTCGCAGGCGACGTCTTCTCCTTTGACGCGGATGAAGGTCGTTGGAGATGTCACGGGCGTCGCATCCCTTTCCTTGCCTCGGTTGAAGAACGATGAAGAAGATGGCGTCGTCGTGCTTCAGTGGCGGAAGAGACGTTCTTCGTGTTCTTCATCATAGAGAAAGAAGGACTCAGGATTTCCTAATCTTTTTCTCCCAAGGCTCCCAATCTCACATAACCAAGCAACCTAATAAAATAATCCCTCCCATTATTTTATTAACACATGCCAAGCTATTCAAATTCCAAAATTCAAATAACTTCATTGATTTAAAATGTGTTGGCATGCACTTAAGAGGGGGAGAAGTTCAAGAGTTAAAGGAAGATTAAATGGGGGGTTTAGAGGGGTTAGGAAAGTTAAGGAATTTGAAGAGGTGGGGAGGGGTTTGTGTGGGCCCCACCGTTTCAAATATCCACACATGGGAATTTGGATGGATGTGGGACCACCACCAACTTCCCATGGGAGAAGATAACAACTTAACATGAAATAAAATTTATTTAACAATTTTTATTCACTTTTTTAATTAAACCCCAAAAATTAACTTCTTCTCCCGCACAAACGCAACTATGGTAAGGGTTCCCTTAAGTGATTACCGGCGCTGCGATTTCATCGGTGCAATCAGATTTCAATTCCGAGCACCGGTTCAAAAGATAGAAATTCCCGCTCGCTCGTTCACTGAACGTACCCGAGCCAAACTTCGGAAATTAATTCCGGGCACACCGGGCCTCGAAATCAGGCGCCGTCTGAAACTGCGTTCTTGTAAAATTCCAAAGAAAATTCCTTGAAATTTTTGGGTCCTTAAATTACTCCCACCTCAGGGATTTACCTTCCCGTAAAGAATCAACACAATGTAGGGTCACAAAAGCGGTACAGAGCACGCATCTGAGCCTTCTGCTCCCATGTGCTTTCCTGGAGGTTCCGTACTGCCAAAGAAAGTGCACCCGAGGAATCGATCGTCCTCATAGGATCTGCTCATGTCGATCCTCGATCCCCACTGGAACCTCCGTGAAAGACACCCCATCGCCATCGTCCATCTACTCATGGTCGGTGATATGGAAGGGTCGAGCACGTATCTCCTCAGTTGAGATACGTGGAAGTCGTCGTGCACCTAGTGCAACTACGGTGAATGGCTCAAGCGGTAAACCACCCTGCCTACCCAAATGAGGACCTAAGAAGGTCCGCTGAACCTCGGAGATAACTTGCCTCCTTGGCCACATCTCTGTAAACCTCGTCGAGGTGAGACCCGTATAAGGACGTGATCGTCATCCTCGAACTCCAGAGGTCTCCATTTTCTGTTAGAACTGGAACTCGAAAGGCTGCTGCCACGAGGGTATGGTTGACTGACTCAAGAGTGGTCGTTCGCACCCTCTTGTGAAAGAGTTTATTCTGTGCTGCCTAGGGTTTTCTTTTCGCCGACCAAGGAAAACCCATCCCAACGTTTTCCTAAAACCGTCAATTTGAGAATGAACAGTTATTTCCCATTCCATACTCAAACTAACGTCGTAAGGCCTCGACGCTGCCACCAAGAGATTCCAACCGGAACTATCGCCTCGAGGGTCTGACCACACCGTTGGTGTAAGTGTGATTATTGAGTCTCCTCCCAAGGTATCTCCATACGTGAGGGTCAAGTCCACGGCTTACCGGGAACTCTAGGTCTGGGACAAGATTTGTGAAAGCAAGGAATGATTCACATTGACGTCCGTTACTACAGCAGCTAGTAGTGGAAACAAACTGTCCCTTGAATCATTTCTAGAGCCATTGGGTCACACTCCTTGACCGCATGCATCCGCACTCTTCCTCCGCCCTCCAGCTTCCTGAGCCTGGCAGGAATAACTAAGGCGGGTGGTTGTACCATGTTAGGATGTACACCACCTCATGCTGATCTCCGAGCTTTGCCTCCACCTCTCCTGCTTCGTAGACTCATCTCTCCTTTAATCTTCCTCTTCTTTAACACGCCCGAGTCTCTAAGACTGGCACCGGTTTCCTGTTTCTTACTACACTGTGCAGTCTTCATCCTCTCTTGGATGTCCTGGACCTCCTTTAGTCTCACAAGAGATGCTATGATTTCTTCTTTGCCGATAAGAGAAACCCGGTCTCATCCCCTGGATGAACCACATTCGTTGCCTAATACAGTCAATCCTGACATGAATGATGCATTCATGCCATGGATGATGTCGTAAGGCCTCGACGTAACTACTAAGAGATCCAACTGTCACTCTCACCTCCAAGGGTCGAGTCACACTGTCGGCATTAGTGTGAGGTCACTGGGTCCCCTCCAGTATAAATCTCGAAAGTGAGGGTCAAGTCAACAGTTTTAACCGAGACCACTTAGCATCAACCAAGCAAAAGAACAGGAAAGCAAACAAAGATAAGTGTCTTTTTATTATTGCAGCTCATAGTACAAAGACACGAATACAAAAGCAACATGGAACTAGAATTACAAAGGACGTATCCACTAGTTCCTCTCCTTCCCACCTGCTCTCGGAGCTCTACTGCCTTTTCCACTGCTCGGCTGTTGCTCAAGCACCAGCCGCTGCTTCTATCTCAGTGGCTCCTCCAACACCCGCTGATCAACCGTACGAGGATTCAGACAGTCACGTGCCAGGTGACCCTTTCCGCCGCATGTGTAACACAACCTACTTCTGGCATGCCTAGCTCTGTTCCCACCCCGGGTGCCCCGCACCACCGGTCCTAAAACCCGAGAACGTCTAACTGCTTGTCTGGTCCTCCTGGACCTCTGCATCATCTGTCTACTGCCCACAGATGACTCAGCTACTGATCGAAAAACACGCGGCAAAGGCAGAAGCTCCTGTACACGCTCGGGGTGTAGAGCTACTGACACAAACTCCACCCTGAATAAGGTCTCTAAGTCTTCCCAAGCGAAGTTCATCCCATCGCAAAACTGAAACAAGTGGCTCCACCACCTTCCTGCTGCTTCCTGAAGGAGGCTGGTAGCAATGATCACCATGAAATCTGCCGGCGTCCCCACTAGCCTGAAGACTCTCACCACAGCCTCCAGCCAAACCTCAGCCGCCTGCGGGTCTATCTCTCCCCGGAACCTGGGTGGCCTCTAGCGCTGGAACTCGTGCAGCGCGCTCAAGCGTCGTGCATCGCCTACTGCTGGGGCTGGTGGCATTGGTGGCCCAACGGGTAGCAGTACCTCTGGTGCCTCCGCTGGTGCCTCAACTACAAGAGGGCCCTATATCGAAGCCTCATCACTCGACAGGATGTCAGCACGCACATCCCTCTAGGCTCTAGCTGGTCGTCCGTGAAAAGGCATCCTGAAAGAAACATCGTGACACGGTCAAACGATTATACCTGGTGAGATGACCTGGTTTGAGCTGTTTTAAGGGGAAACCTTTGAAAACAGACACGTAGTCAGTGTTTTCGTGCACAAAGTCGGAAATTAGTTGTCAGGGTCCTGGTGTATGGATACGTCGGCCGCCCGCACCAACACCGGACTCCCTGAACTGAAAACCACACTCGATACTCTTAACACTATTGCTTCACAGAAGAAACATCAGAGTTATAAGTTCTGTGGTAGAATCGAACTCCTTTGATACCAATTTGTCACGACCCGCCCTCGGGGCCCGTGTCGTGACTACCCCAAGCCCGCCTTCCCTAGGCCAGGGGCTGGCGACTATCACCAAAGGCGTAAAATTCCGATAACTGGGAAGGCATTGACTTTATAAAAGAAAACAAGCACCACAGAGTACAAGCGGAAGAAAAACACTAAGTACAAAAGAAATGTTGAAAAGTAAATGGGCCAGAATACAAACCCAAAAGAAAGTACGACTACAACTGAACAAGGTACAACAGCAAAAAGACAACAGCTGGAAGTAGGAAGCAGCTCCTGGGTCATCCTCCTCGGATCCTACCTGAAGGGTAGGTACAAATAGCCTCCTCGACGCTCTCGTCCGTCAACCTCCTCTGGGAGTCGTCACGTCGTGTAGTCCACCTCCGGGTACTAACTCTTCGTGTAGTCCACCTCCGGGTACCGTCTAGTCCTCGAACACTCAGCCTCCGTCAGCACTGCCCGTCGTCTGCAACCAACACAACGAGGTGCGGGCATAGCCCGTGCAGGGGTGAGTATAACAATACTCAGTAGCGACCCCGAGACCCTCAAGGTCTCACTAAACCAACAAGGATATCCACAAATAAGATCTCAACAGATAACCTCTACTTAGGTATATGCCCATACATATACCAAAGTTATCATGTAACCCATCTCAATCATGAGGAAACACAAGGATTGTGAAATCAACGGATAACCACTACCCAGGTATATGCCCATACATATACCTAAGTTAGCAAGTGACCCATCTCAATCATGAGGTAAACACAAGGTGAAAAGTCTCAGCTCAAACCAGGATTTTCATTATCAAAACCGTAACTGCTGAAGAGCTCTGTCTCTAGAGTGTACAGTGGTCCTGTCACGACTCCGAGGTACTGCTCACTAACCTAAGACTTCTGAAGTACTCCTCCTGTCGAGTACCACGGGTCAGCCACCCAGACACAGTAGTGCTTCCCGCCGAGGTATGTCACCCAAACACAGTAGTGCACACCCCCTAGTAGCCTGCTGAGGTACTCTCTGGATGAGTACCGTGGGTCTGCACTGTCACACAGGTAGTGCTCCATCCTCCATGGGTCTGCACCTCAAAAAGTAGTGCTCCGTCCACTGGGCTAGTAGACTCACTCCAAGTCGAGTCGGTCAAGCAGTCGTCAGGTCTCATCCAACTACACGGTCTCCGTACTCCACACGCTCGTCACTGCGAGGGTCCGCTCCATGAGCTACAGGTCGATACTCCAAGTATCTCAAAGTCCCACGAAGAAGTATCTCAAAGGACCGCCTCGTCATATGGGTCTCAATGCAACAGACGGCGCGTCAATCGGACGCCCGGTCTGTGAGTTATTAGCCTTTTCGTCCCAGGGGCCCGGTTGGTTTCGTGAGCGAACCAATCCCGGCCGTATCTCAACTGCATGCAAAACTCAGGCGAAGGATGCCAAAAGTTCCGTATTACCAACATGAACGCAACGCAACAGACGGCGCGTCAATCAGACGCCTGGTCTGGAAGTTATTGGCTTTCTCGTTCCGGGGGCCTGGTTGGTTTTTAAGTTACAACCAACCCGACCACACTCCGACGGTATCCAAACCTCGAGCGGAGTAAGCCAAAAGATCCGTCCCACTTAGAGAAAGTCAACAAAGCTGACGGAACGTCAATCGGACGTCCGTAGCTCAAGATATGAGTGTTTCCGCTCCGAGGGCCCGGTTGGTTTCGTGTACGAACCAACCCGGCCGAACTCAAAGTAATCCGAAACCTTGAGTGAAATATACCGAAACGACCGTCTCGATCCAAGGATCGTGTTTCCACTGATGGAGAGTCGTTTGGAGGCACGTAACCCAAGATACAGGCATTTGAACGAAAGTGATCCGAAACTGGGGGGTCTGGGCCCGGGCCGACCCCCCCCCCCCTAGGTCGGCCGAACCGGGTCGACCCGGCCCGACGACCAGGCCCGGCTCGGAAAATCCGGCCCGGCCGGTTGCGTGGTCCGGCGCGGCGGCGCGGCCTGGGCGCCGCATGTGTGCCGCGCGTGGGGGGCAAAGCCCCCCCCCCCCTTGTGAAACCGCGACCCCTTAATTAGGTCCTCTTGAAGACCCGGCCGGGGGAATTAATTCCCCCGGTCTCCACTGCCCGGCCGGCCCACACTGGCCGGCCGGTTCCACCAGCAAGGACTGGCAACGGCCGGTCCCTCCTTCGCCGACACCGGCGGACCGGTGCCGGTCGCCGGTCATCTTGCTCCGCCACGGCCCGGAACCGGCCGCGGCCTATGTCGTCCGGCGCGATGCGACGACACCGCTCCCCTCCACCGTGGCCCTGATCCGGCCGCGGCGCCTTCGACTTCCTTCGACGCGCCGCAACGGCGTCGCGTTCTTGGATTTATTTCCACGGCGCGGCGCGACGACGCCGCACATTACTTGCCACAAGATACCCGCATGGTGCGACGGCACCACGCCTTCTTGTATCAACCTCAAGAAACCATCACGAAAAAAAAGGAGGAGGGTCGGCCGTGTTTGTGCGGTCCGACCCCCTCGCGTTATTCGATAACAAAAAGGGTTTTAATCCACGATTATCACCATGTTTGTATTCATGAACAATTAAATAAATAAACCCCTACCTCGTAATTGTCGTTCGTTGACGATCTTGGAAAAAGGGCGGATATCGATTCCTCGATTGTCGTGTTCGTCACACACTCTTAATTCTCACGCTCATGCATCAGAAGAAAGAAGGGTACTCGTCGTTGGTGGACGAGCGTTCGGAGGTGACGTCGTCGTTGACGACGTTCTTCGCTGGCGATGTCTTCTCCTTTGACGCGGATGAAGGTCGTTGGAGATGTCACGGGTGTCACTTCCCTTTCCTTGCCTCGGTTGAAGAATGATGAAGAAGATGGCGTCGTCGTGCTTCAGTGGCGGAAGAGACGTTCTTCGTGTTCTTCGTCGTAGAGAAAGAAGGACTCAGGATTTCCTAAGCTTTTTCTCCCAAGGCTCCCAATCTCACTTAACCAAGCAACCTAATAAAATAATCCCTCCCATTATTTTATTAACACATGCCAAGCTATTCAAATTCAAAAATTCAAATAACTTCATCAATTTAAAATGTGTTGGCATGCACTTAAGAGGGGGAGAAGTTCAAGAGTTAGAGGAAGATTAAATGGGGGGTTTAGAGGGGTTAGGAATGTTAAGGAATTTGAAGAGGTGGGGAGGGGTTCGTGTGGGCCCCACCCTTTCAAATATCCACACATGGGAAGTGGGATGGATGTGGGCCCACCACCAACTTCCCATGGGAGAAGATAACAACTTAACATGAAATAAAATTGATTTAACAATTTTTATTCACTTTTTTAATTAAACCCCAAAAATTAACTTCTTCTCCCGCACAAACGCAACTACGGTAAAGGTTCCCTTAAGCGATTACCGACGTTGTGAGTTCATTGGTGCAATCGGATTTCAATTCCGAGCACCGGTTCAAAAGATAGAAATTCTCACTCGCTCGTTCACTGAACGTACTCGAGCCAAACTTCTGAAATTAATTCCGGGCACACCGGGCCTCGGAATCAGGCGCAGTCAGAAACTGCGTTCTTGTAAAATTCCAAAGATAATTAAGAAAAAAGTTTCCTTGAAATTTCCAGGTCATTACATAATACTTTGATATAAAGAATTCTGATTTAGGATCCGAACTCTGGATGCGGAATGTAATAAACTTCCACTCCAAATTCTGGATACGAACTCTAATAAAGTTCCACTCCGAATTCTGGATACGAACTCTCATGAAGTTCCACTCCGAATTCAGATGAAAAACTCTCATGAAGTTCGACATCGAATTCTGATGACGAATTCTGATTACGAATTCTCATTCTGAATTCTCCTATTAAACAGAATCTGAATATCCTTGTATTATACACTCAGAATTTATTTGGACTTCGAATATTATTTTTGGTTAGACTCTGATCTTTATTTTTTCTTACACTATTATATTTTACTTACTCTTTGATATTTTGCTTACACTCCAAACCTTCACTCCGAATTATTAAGTTAATCTTAAAATGATGGCGTACTTTCTGTTACACTTGTTTTGTTATAAAACGATGTCTTCTATTCCGTTATAAACTATCCGTTGGCTAAGTGACACGTGTACAGGCCCTCCGAATTTTAAGGATGATATGACCGTTGGAGGAGGGAGCCGACCTTGCCTATAAATAGGATATCATTTGAAAGATCTCTGTAGAAGAACTTCTTCGACATTGTTCACACATGCTGTTGAAGTGATTTTTATAGAGAGAGGCTCTTATTAACTCTCAGCTTCATGAAGAAAGTTTTAAATGCTTGTTCAAACTTTTCCTTGTGGAGATTTGATTCGTGCAACTCTGATTGTTGGTGATTACAATAGAGGGCTTCCGGGGATAGGTAGACAGAGGTTTCCAACACCTTGAAGTTGAGGGCTTCCTTGTTGAGGATGACAGAGGTTTCCAACTACCTTGAAGTTGAGGGATTGCGGGGATAGCAAGACAGAGACTCCGATCTTTATATCGAGGGCTTACCTAGGTCTGGGTAAGATAGAATTTCTTGAAAGTATAAATCAAGGGACCTTTATACAAGGTTGTTGGATACCCTTCTCTTTGGGTTAAAAATTTTTCTTATTATTACTGTTTTTGTTACAAGTTTATTTCTGCTGTGTTTTGTATATTAAGGAAAGTATAACCATATTTTACTTCCTTACATTTGTACTCTGTTAAAGTTAGATTCTATACACTTTAAGGTAGAATCTCTTTTTTTAATCTTTTGATAAAATTAGAGGTGTTGTGAATTTTTTTATGTTTAACTTTGTTAAACATGGCTCTTTCCTTTGTTTAAGGAAATCCTTGTTATTTGTAATCAACTTTAAAGGTTCCAAAGGAATTTTTAAAGTATACTATTCACCCCCTCTTGTATTGTTATCATATTCGATCCTACATTTGAAATATTTGAGTATATTATACTCACATATCATCTCACAATTGGTATCAGAGCATTGGTTCAATCTGAGTTAATCTCACAATTAGATTCAGAAGGAAATTTTCTGGAGTCAGTGTCTCGGAATCTGTTTTTCAGAGTCTTAGTTTCTCGGATTCACATTTTCTTACATCATCTTAACTGTTATATTTTTTTGATTATATTTTTCAGAGTCACATTTTTCGGAATAATATATTTTCTTGTTTCTTTACGATCTTTTGTTACTAACAAGCTTGAACTTTAAGGGTATCTTAAGGATGATAGGTATGAATATTTGGTCAATTGACAACCTAAATCCTTCTAGACCTCTTATCTTTGATGGGAATGATTATGAGTACTGGAGAGATCGAATGAAGACATTTGTGATCAATACTGGTGTAGACAATTTTATAATGCTTACTGGTGGTTAAAAAATTCCTGAAAAAGAAGTCAATACTTTTACTAATCAAGTGAAGCAAGAATATCAACTGAATTACAAGGTACACAATACTTTATTGTGATCTATGACCAGGAATATATACAGATAGATATCTTCTTGTGAAGCAGCCAACTTTATTTGGAAGAAATTTGAAGTCACACATTTTGGTACATCCAAGGTTATAGAAACAAGAATAGAAATGCTTCGTGCTGAGTATCATGGTTTTGTTTTTCCTTATAGAGAGCATGTATGTAAAGTGCCACAAAGATTTATGACAATTGTCAACAGTCTACAATCCATGGGAGAGAAAGGTCTTGACGATGAATCTCTTGAAGACAAGATCATTGATATAATGCCAAATTAATGGGAATCAAAGAGGACAACTATTGATGAAAACAGAAAAGTTTCCCAGATTACTCTTGATGAGATTCTTGGAACCCTTTTACAGCATGAGACAAGAATGAAAAGATATGCTGACAACATCAAAAAGAAGAATGGTAATGGTAGTATAGCCTTTGCATCTAAAGCTAAAACTCATGAGAGAGTTACTATATCCAAATCTAAGAATGTTATTATCCAATCAGAATCCAGTGAGAGTGATGTCTCAGAAAGTGAGTTTTCTAATCTTGTTCATAGGATGAAAAAGATAGTTGGACAATGAAATTTCCAATCCAAGTATAAGAAGAAGGAAATGAAAGATTCAGAAGTTACATGCTATGAATGAAAGAGAGCTGGATACATCAGACCCGATTGACCTTTTCTCAAAAAGAAAGAAAGAAAAGAGAGGCATTCTGAAAGGAACAGAAAGAAGTATTACAAGTCCAAAGCTAAGAAAGTTCTGAAAGCCAATGACACCTGGAGTGCCAGTGGTTGTCACTATTCAGAAGAATCTTCTAATTATGAATCTTCTGGACAGAAGCATCTTGGTCTTATATCCAGATTACCTATTGAAAATCATTACTTTATGTCTAAGGTACACAATGTTGAATCATTGACAAATATTTATTTAAATGCTAATAGTAGTAAATATTATAACTCTTCAGATGAATAATCCTTTTCTGATGAAGAAAATACTTTTCCAACCTATGAAGAAGTTTCTAGATTTGCTGAACTTCTTGGGATTGAGAATTCAAAACTCAACAAAAAGAATGATAAGGAAAATTCTAGGAATACTATTCTTACTAAGGATATATCAGATCTTTCTAAAGATCATGATAAAAAAATGCTGATTTTATAAGTATTTCAAAAATTCTTGAGGAAGTAAATTCTGAGAAGGATAAACTTTCTAAAGATCTAGAGAAAGTAATTTCAAAGAAAAGTGTTTTTGAGCCTAGCTCTAGTTTCAAATCTAATGATTTTGAAGATAAAAACTTTGTTATAAAACTCAAGTATGAAATATTTTCCTTAAAGAAATGTTTGTCGAACTTTACCCTAGGTAAAGAAAATTTTGATAAGATGTATTCGGAAATACGACCTTTAAGAAGCAAATCCGGATTTTGTTATACCCATGCAAAACCTATTTTTTATAACATTTATTTTGTTCCTCAAAGGGACCCATTTTGTACCAAGTGTCAATGTGGTGGTCACTGGGCAAAGAATTGTTCTTTAAAAAAACCCAATATCTAGGATTTCATAAGGCATATTTTACTAAGAATATGTGGGTACCAAAAGTTTTGTTGTCTAACAATCTCGGATCCAAGAAAGTTTGGATTCCAAAAGTATAATTGTTTTCTTATTTTCAGGAAAATAGAAAATGTGCCAACAACAATTTATGGTACATGGATAGTGGATGTTCTCGGCACATGACTAGTAACAAAAGCTATTTTGAAAAGATTATCAAAACGAAAGGTGGGAAAGTAACCTTCAGAGATAATGCGCAAGGAGATATTTTTGGTATATGTAATATCGTTCTTCTTCGAAAAACCCTTATTTAAAATGTTCTTTTTGTTAAAGGTCATAAGAACAACCTTATTAGCATAATTCAATTATGTGATGAAGGTTACCTTGTGAATTTTAGGAATAATAAATTCTTAGTTCACAATTCCAAGGATGAATTTATTCTCTAAGCCCATAGGCAAGATAATGTTTACACTTTGAACTTAGAAGACCTAAGGAGCCAAGACTTACTTTCCTTAGTGCTGTGGAAGATCATTCATGGTTATGGAATAGAAGACTAGGACACTGTAATCTTAGAAACTTGTGTAAACTCTCTAAGAAGAAACTTGTTGAGGATCTACCAGAGCTTAGATTTTATTCTTCTAAAGTTTGTGATCCATGTCAATATGGCAAGAAAAATAAATCTAGATTTAAATCTATTGGTGAAGTCTCAACGACTAATGCATTACAGTTAGTGAAAATGGATATTTTTTGTCGAACACAAAGTGGAAGCATTGGAGGCAAATACTATGTATTTGTCCTGGTTGATGATTACACTAGATTTACATGGGTCTATTTTCTAGAAAAGAAGTCTGAATCTTTTTCTTATTTCAATAGTTATAGAGCCCAAGTCATAAATGAGAAAAACATTTCATTGAAAACTATTCGTAGTGATCATGGAGGAGAATTTCAAAACTCTGATTTTGAAACTTTTTGTAGTAGTAAAGGTATTACTCACAACTTTTCAGCACCTAGAACTCCTCAATAGAATGGTGTAGTTGAAATAAGGAATAAAATTATTCAAGAAATAACTAGAACCATGTTGAGTGAATATTCTATAGATAGAAATTTCTGGGATGAAGCTCTAAGTACTTCTTGTTACAGTATAAATCGTGTTTTAATAAGGCTTTTTCTTAATAAAACTCCTTATGAGTTATGGTTTGGTAGGAAACCTAGACTTTCATACATTAAGGTTTTTGGTTGCAAGGTATTCATTCTGAATACAAGAGACAATCTTCATAAATTTTCAGCAAAATCTGATGAAGGAATTTTATTAGGCTACTCCACAACTTCTAAGGCATATAAAGTCTTTAATAAAAACTCATGTACCGTTGAGGAAATAGTACACGTGAAATTTGATGAGTCTGATCATTTTGTTTTCAAACCATCCCAACCTACATCTTCGGATGTGTTTTCAAAAACAGATTATCAACATTTGATAGAAGATCCTTCTGATAAGGAAAATGTCCGAGAAAATATTTCTGAATCATTTACCCCAGAAGACATTCCACCTTATGTTGATGACCAGGTTTTACAAAGCCCAATTCAGTCTTTTCTGAAGAATCATCCTTCTGATAGTATAATTGGTGATATAAATCAACCTGTAAGGACTAGAAGTTCCTTAAGAAATGAAATATAACATCTAGAATTTATTTCCCAATTGGAACCAAAAATCAATGATGAAGCTTTAGGTGATGATGATTGGATAAAATCTATAAAAGATGAACTGAATGAATTCGGAAGGAATAAAGTATGGACCTTGGTTGAAAGACCTAAAAAAACATCTGTTATTGGAATAAAGTGGGTATTCAGAAATAAGTGTGATGAAAATGGAATCATAGTTAGAAATAAAGATAGATTAGTTTCTAAAGGATATAATCATCAAGAGGGAATATACTATGAAGAAACCTATGCTCCAGTATCTAGACTTGAATCTATTCGTATCTTACTTGCCTTTGCAGCATTATTCAATTTTAAACTTTTTCAAATAAATGTGAAATGTTCTTTTCATAACGGTTATGTTCAAGAGAATGTTTTTGTTGAACAACCTCCTAGCTTTGAAGACACAAAACATCCTGATCATGTGTTTAGACTTACCAAAGCATTGTATGGCCTTAAACAATCCCCATGAGCTTGGTATGATACATTAATATGATTTTTTATTAAAAATAACTATGTTAAGGGAAATGCAGATCCATCCCTTTTTATTAATATATATAAGAAAAATGTTTTGATTGTTCAAATATATGTTGATGACATCATATTTGGTTCAACTCAGCAATCCTTAACCGATTCTTTTGCGGATCTAATGATATCTAAGTTTGAAATGAGTATGATGGGTGAGTTAACATTTTTCCTTGGTTTTCAAATTTCTCAAAAACCAAAAGGAACATATTTATCTCAACATAAGTATATTAAATATATTCTTAAAAAGTATGTATATGAAAACACTAAGAGTATTAGTACTCCCATCGGTACCTAAAACACACTTGATATTGATGAAGCTGGGAAACCAGTGGATCAAACATCTTTTAGAGGTATGATAGGAAGCCTACTATACATGACAGCTAGTCATCCAGACATGATGTTCTCTGTATGCTTATGTGCCAGATATCAATCCAATCCTAAGGAATCTCATCTTAAGGCAGTGAAAAGAATTTTTCTCTACTTAAAAAGAACCATGGATTTATGACTATTTTATTCTTCTGGAAATGATTTCGTTCTAAAAGGTTTTTCTAATGCTGACATTGGTGGATGTAAAATGGATAGAAAGAGTACATCCAGAACTTTTCATTTCCTAGGAGATTCATTAGTTTCTTGGTCATGCAAGAAGAAACACTTTGTAGCACTTTCCACTACTGAAGCTGAATATGTAGCAGCTGGAAGTAGTTGTGCTCAAGTGATGTGGATGCAACACACTCACAGACTATGGTATGAGTTTTACCAAAACAAAAATTGTGTGTGATAATACAAGTTCCATTGCCCTTAGTAAGAACCCTGCACATCAATCTCATGCAAAGCACATAGATATTAGGAATCACTTTCTTAGGGATCACACACAAAAAGGAGATATTATTCTTCAGTTTATCAGAACACAAGATCAACATGCTGTTATTTTCACAAAATCTTTTCCTTCTGATAGATTTGAATACATTAAACAGAAGTTAGGAATGATAACCATAAGGTAATATTTCTTAATTAACTTTCTTTTGAAAAAGTCTCCTTACAGTAATAAACTCCCTTTCATAGGGGGAGTACATATGTTTGTTATTTTCTTTATTTTTTTTAATGAGTTTATACAAAATTTTTTGTACTGAAATGTTCAGAATGAGACTTTCGTACTGAGACTTTCATAGTAAGATTTCTGTATTGAGACATTCGTAATGACATTCTCGTACTAGAATTATTGTAATGAAAATTTCATACTGAAATTCTTATAATGAATTTTTGTTTTTATTATTATAATTCTTTTCGTACTGGGTTTTCCGTACTGAGTTTCTCGTAGTGTGTTTTTCGATCTATGTCTTTTCATAGTAAAGATTTTTTGTATTCAATTTTTCTTCAAGAAGGATGTTTCCCATTACGAATAATCCTCCTAGGCCAATCTGAAAGGTATTATTTCCTTACTCAAGTTTTCCTAATCATACTTTACTAGCTGGTGTTTTCTTATATTTTGTTTTTGGATTCTAGTTTCCTTAAATCTTTGTTTTAATAAAAACCTCAAATGATCGGATTCAAGTTTCCTTGAGAATTTGTTTTCAACCGTCAGATCTGATCTCAGTTTTTTACAACTGTTCGATCACCCAAGGAAGATGAACTCTCATACCGTTGCCTATTTAAAGGGGACCCCAAATGGTCATCCCACATCGGTTTTCAAGCTCCAACGTCTCGAAGCTCTGCCTCTCTGTTTTAAGGTCATTCTGATCATCAGTAATTTTGATTCCGAACATCTCAAAAGTCTTCAGATCAGAATTTCTGTGGAAGTAGCTTCTCAAGACATGTCATCCTCTAAGCCGATTTCCAAGTGGTTAGTATATATAGAAAGGTTGGTTCACCCCGATTTCTTCAACAATTACGATTCCCTTATTTCCAAGAACATAAAGCATAATGGATGGGAAGATTTTGTTGTGTCTAAGCCCATGAATCAAGATGAAGTACATTCAAAGTTTCCTTTTGAGTTATATGAAACGATTTCCTTCTTTAAGGAAAATCATAGGGAGAAATTTTCATTTAAGTCTTATGGAACGACTTATAAGCTTTCTTATTCCAAGGCAGACAGCTTGGTGGGGATGACCTATGAAGGATAATCCGACTTCATCACTCATGTTTTGCCGGATTCGAAGGGAAGCTTCAACAAGGAATAGGCATTGGAGGCTCTCGGTCTGTCAGATGACAAGGCTCCGAAGATTTCTAATCTATATATGAATTTTCTGATTCTAGAATTTTGGGTACAAGGCTTTATCGTACCGAGAAAGGGTGACAAAGAGAGTTTGGAGAAGAGAAAGATCTTTATCCTAGATTTTCTGATAAATATAAGGAAGTTTAATCTGATGAGGCGCATTCTTATTGCCATTGAGAATGTTAAGAAAGGTAATCTGAGAGCTCAGATCGTAATGTATCCAGCAATCATCTCAAAGTTAATATTTCGGTGCCTTGAGTCTTTCAAGGAGGCTTGAAAGTATAATCTAAGAGCTTGAAAAATTATGTTGGTGAGTGATGATACCCTTAAAAGGATGAAAGTTGCTTTCGACAAGAAGACTGGTGAGTTCTTTGATATGCCATTTCAAGAAGAAGGGATTCCGAAAGTTGCTGAACCTGAATCTTCTAAGCCAGTGAAGAAGATAATGTTGAAGGAAGTTGAAGTTGAAGCAAAGAATCTTAAATCTATGGAAGTTCATTCCGCACCTCCAAAACGGAAGAAGAAGAAAGCTTACCCTGATGAGGTAGTGTCTAAGTGGAGGGAATTCAAAGAGAAGAGAGTTCAAGGGGAGCCTTAGTTTGGCTTCGACACTGCGGGGGCTAAGGCTTTGAAGGAAAAGACAGAGGATGAACTAGAAAAACAAGTGAAAGAAAAGAATCTTAAGAAGAAGATGTCTAAAGCTGAGGTTGTTCAGATGTTGTTGAAGTTTTCTGAGATGGCCTCCGGAAACATTCCATTCCCAAGATCTTTCTTTGTGGAATCTCTACCTGAGACTCCAGGAAGAAACTATGTCACTCCGAAGAAGGTAAAAGCTAAGCATGTTAAGGAAGGTGAGTAGATTGAGAAAGTGGAAGAGGAAGAAGCAGTTGCTGAAGGTACTCGTGAGACCGGAGATCTAATGAAGCAAGAAGAAGATTATAAGGAGACACCTTCAGAACATTTGTCGCTCCGAACTTCAAAAGATGAGTCCTCTATGTTAGTCACTCTAGGGAAGGATGAGGAAAAAGGAGAACAAGAAGTAGCTTATCATGTAGAGGAAGAACATATTCTCCATGATATTGCTCAAATGGAGAACATTCAGGATGGTGCTCAAAAAGATGTTTATGATGAAGAAAATGTTGTTCAAGTGTCTGATAGTGAACAGAAAACTCCGGAACATGAATCCAATCTGAAAGTGGAAAAGGGAAAGCAAGTAGTTGTCGATACCCTGAGCTCAATGGCTGTAAAGAGAAGAGAAGTTGGTGGTTCTTCTAAGAAAAAGTTTGACCAAATTGAAGAAGAAAATTCTCCAAGCAAAGTCTCGGATTCCGAGTCATCTTCGTTGGGGCATGAATTTGTTGTTCAGTCATTAAAGACGTTGGTGGGTTCTATTCCGACCTTCTCACGTATTGATTAAAGATGCCAGATGCTCCAACATACTTTGAATCAGAAAATAGACTCTCTATCCATGGTTATGGATAAATGTGTAGAGATGGAGGCTCAGTTCAAATCTTTTATTGTCGGCTATGAGGCCCACAAAAGGTCTTGTATGAAGATGAATAGTTGGTCAAAGAAAACCGTAGATGAGATGAGGCTCTTGGATGAATTCCAAGAAAATGTTAAAGATGCATTTGAGACAGAAGATATGAAGCTAAATTGTAACACCCTGAGATTTTATGAGGAATTTGTTTTATGTCTTATGTTATACGCAACACCAAAGGAATCTTTCATAGCACACAATACGTACTTGGCTTGCATTACACACAATCATGACCTTCCTCGATAGCGTGTGTAGTACGCAATACCGGGTTTCACTAAACAACGATATATTATTATGAACTAGCCGTTATGAATAATATTAATTACATTTTGAATTTTATTATTCATCTTACACATTTTCTAAAACATGGTAAGAGAACAAAATAATTTTTTTGGGTAAAATAAGTATTTTTAAAAAAATGCAGTTTTTCCACCTTTTGATGGCACACCCACATTAAATCTAGTTTTTGACACAATTATAAGTTCAACTTCACAAGAGAAAATTATTCTTTTAAATCAGGATATAAAAATTTACTTTGGATAAATTTTTGATATTTTTCTGATAACATTCATATTTTGATGAATAGTAAAAATACGATAATTTTTAATTAAAAACAACTTTTTCCACTGAGATAATTTATATGGTTAAATTATAATATTGAATGGGTTTAAAGTATAAATAGAATATATTTTTACCATTTAATATAATTTATGTCATTAGCATTAATTTCTCATTGAATTCATAGGTAAAACCATTTCAATCTTTGGAATGTTTTAACTTTTAAAACCCGTTTTCTTAACAACGAGATTTATTTTAAATTAATTTCTGCAACGTATATGGTTTGAATTTTAAAAAATGGATTCCATATTTGGAATCAGTGGGTCCAAATTATGTTAATAGGCTAATTTTGGTTTTTGGGCATTATGAATAGTATCTACGATAAATTTTATTTACCGTATTTAAAGATAAATCGGGTAATTAAGGGTAAATATAAGATTATAAAATTACCCTAACACCTGACAAAATCCTATTGGATGACTAAAAGTCGACCCATATAACCTAAGGTTCGGATTATATTCATTTAATGGACCTTTTTCCATGACAATAATTTAATTATTATTAAAACCAAAGAATGTGACAACATGTCACTTTCTTAAATCTTATAAGTATAATAATTTTAATTTGGAGAGAAACTTAATTAAACATCAAACATGAATAGTCTCCAGAAGTCTAATACAATTTTATACATCATAGGAATTTATTTATAATTTTTAGGGATTAAATAATTATCATTAATTATGACACAATAGTGATGTTGAAATTATTTTATTAAATAAAATATCAAATAAATTGTTTTAAAAATATTAAAATAAATATTATATGAACTATTTAATGTGATACACTAATTTTATAGATACATATGAAATCTTATGAATCTATTAAAGCTCTTATTTCGAACATATATTCTGTATATAGTTTATTTAAATTCAAATAAATGAATAGTGTCAAAATTGACACTGGTTATTTTATAAAAATAACATATTATAAAATTGTTTAAAAATCACAAAAATATTTAAAAATTATAAATTAAAATTTATATGGTCGAAAAGTTCATAAAGTGTCAAATTATGGAAAATTCACAACACATATGTAATTATTTATAATAATTTAAAATTTAGAATATTATTACCACAAATAAAATTAAATTGATAAATAAGGATAAATCAAGTTGATAATGTTTAAAATAAATTCCTAACATGTCTAAATTTTATTGGATGATGATATTACAACCCTATGTCATATAATCTTCGGATATGAGTCATTTTGGATGTTTTTAAGTAGGGTTGGGATTTAATATAAACTAATATTTCTTATATTTCCAAAGGTGCCCCTCTCCTCCCTTATAAAAGGGCACCTCCTCCCTCTCTTCCTCACACCAATTTGAGCCTTCATGCTCTGCCAAACCCTGCCCATTTCACTTCCCCACTTTTTTATAAACCTACTAGAGGTACTGGTATTATCAAAAGACCAACTCTAGTGCCTTAAGAGAAAGTTTAAAGGAGGCACTTCGAGAAAGAGGTAATACCTTCTACCGTTTTCTTCAAGTTCCATTCTTCTTCTAATCCCTCTTCTTTAGTTGTTTAATTATGAGGTAATAACATCAGTATCAATAATATACTGATATGTTATTATAAATATTAAACAACCCAATTTCACCTCTTATCCATCCTACGAAAAACGAAATCACCGTGCGTGCATACGTACGGAATACCGTATCCACGTCGTGGTGTAATCTATCTTCCACCACCACCTTACTCGGATGGGTATAATGGTGTAAATAATAACTATATATATTTATTGTAAAGTGATATTTATTCTAAAATAGTATACATACACTCCAATACAATTCCACGATCATGGGAACGATATCATCGCTCGTGCGTACGTACAGAATACTGTCTCCACAATGTGATGTGACTCGTTATACATGATATTCACTGCATAATGATTATATAAATGATTTAGTGAATGAATATGAGATATATTACACTAATACCATTCTGTAAATGAGGTATCTATAACCTAAAAAGAAAAATAAGAGTTTATTCGACAAAACCCGCATAAGAACAAAAAGTAATAAACACCCGAATAACAAGTAGTAATAAAATATTACTAATAAGAAGCTAATAATATGACCATATATGATATCATAAAAATATGTATGATTAAGGAATAAGTAAATAACATTATTTAAATCATTATACATGAGTTTTGGTCACTTACGAAGCAAATCTGACCTAAGGTAAGGGAAAATATCACAATCTCATTTTTATCCGAGATTGTTTATACTTCGGAATTTACTGGGGTGTATTTTATCATCCACATCCATGTTTCCTCAATATGTAATGTTATTTCCATCCACCTACAATTGTTTAAATCCAATTTTAACCTTCGGTGAGTTTTTAGAAAAAGATATGAAGGGAATCTTTTGTCATATTTCGTACGAGGTACTTTTTGACTTTTCCGAAAAAAGTACGAGAAGAATGTTTTTTTAACTTATATAGAATGAATGGATTTTTAAAAAATTATTCCCAAGATGCTTCCTTTACAAGTTTTCAAGTTTATTTTTAATCAACTTATTTTAGTTTAAAATTGTATGACGTGTTAAGAAAGGAAAATGTTTTTGAAGTAGAAAGGATATTTTCCTCAAGAATGGAGTTCAAGTGTTTTATCAAAATTATTTTACATCTAATATAATATAGGGTTTTGCTTCTATCCCTTTTGTTACATTGATTTTATTATGTTGTGATGGAATTATTTTTATGAGTTCCTTTATCTTATATGAATTGTTTTATGATGTCATGTTGTTTAAGAATCCCATTTTTATTACATGGGTTATGAAATGATGTATGATTTATGATTTTGTGTCACACATAATAATGGTATCATTATGATATTGGTGGGACCTATATCTCCCTCTAATTCATTGGGTAATGATTTAATATCTCATGAGATAGAAATGGCTAGAACGACAGGTTAAATCAGTTCAGTGAAATAGGACTGAAACGAGGAGTGAACTCGGTTCAGAAATGGACTTTGTCCACTAAGATAGTCTTGGAAATGAGTCTTGAATAATAAGAAATGATTATCTATGATTATGTGTGTATGCCACAAATTTTCAAGTTTTATGTTATGATTATTGGGATTTTATTTCACTACTATGATTTATCCCATGTTATGAAATTATACTCTCTTTTTCAGGTTAAGAATCCCAAAATGTTATGTTCTTATGAATATGATGTGATTGATATTTATTTTGTTTACACTTACTGAGCATTTGAGGTCACCCTTTTTTATGTTTTATTTTCCCAGGCCAGGAAGAAGGTTATTCAGTAAGATATGCCAAAAGGGACTATAGATATGACGAAATAAATGGGAGAGAGTGTAGACTCTTTATGAACCAGTTGTTTATGTTTCCCAGTTTCTAAAGACACTATACCTATATGGTCTTTTCATGGTTTTGTTTTATGTTGTAATAAGTATGATTAAATTTTGAAGTAATAACAATGTATGTAAAGTATGGGTCGTTATCGTTGGTATCAGAGGAATGGTAGAGTCAACCTTTGGAAACTAGGATGTGAAAGCCCTAGTAAGAACCCTAATGAAATGTCTAAGCATAGATCACAATCTTAGTGTTTTAGAAATGACCATGAATAACCCAGGATAAGACCTTAAGTGTGAAATTTTATTCTTGATTATGTGGTTTTCCTATTATAATTAGTGTTTCTCACACTATTCTTCTTGGTTTTAGTCAATGGCTGGAACCTGAAGGAACCGTATTAATGCGGAATGCGATGGGAAATGCAATGATTGTCCCCATGAGCAACCGAAAGTTATGGGAGTTGGAATGAAAAATCTTGTAGCCATGCTCACACACCTTTCTCAAGCTATGAATCATGCAGGACTTCAAAATGAGCAATGGAAGGAGCAACATTCTGTTGAATCCTTCATGATGCAGCATCCACCTTCTTTCAGTGGGTCTATTGATCCATTAGTTACTGAACAATGGATTAGTACTGCTGAAAATATATTTTCAGTTCTTCAATGTTCTGAACATGATAAAGTCATCCTAGTAGTGTATTGTTTGGAAGGAGATGCTGATCAATGGTGGAATATTATTAAGAATATGAGGAAAAGGGATGAAACTGAGTCCATGGAATGGGATGAGTTCAAGAACATATTTTTCAATATGTACTTCCCTCGTATTATCCGAAAAATGATGGAGAAAGAGTTTCTTGAACTGAAGAAAAAGGATGATGAATCTGTTGGTACCTATGAAGCAAATTTTACAAGACTTGCAAGGTACGCTTCCGATATTATTATCCAACCTGAGAGTAAGATCGATCGATTCTTTAGTGTCTTAAAACTAAGTCTTCGAAGGGCCTTAGCCATAAGGGACTTCAATAGCTATGGGGAAATTGTTCGATGTACTCTCAAAGTTGAGATGGATATTGGAGTAACCCATCAGTCATATGGGTTTGATAAGAAGAGGAAAATGGAATTCAAAGGAAAATCTAAAGAGCACACTGAAAAGAAGATGATTTTTCCCTTATGCTCAAAGTGTGGAAAGAAACATGGAGGGAGTTGTCTTAAAGGGACAAGTAAATGTTTCAAATGTGGAAAGGAAGGTCATCGGGCATTTGAATGCCGCAATGATGGGAATAAGATGTCTAATGATGAAAACAAAGTAAGGGATACTGTAAAGACCCGTAAAATTCAAGGGAATTTTTTTCTTAATTTTCTTTAGAATTTTACAAGAGCGCGGTTTCAGACGGCACCTGATTCCGAGGCCCGGAGTGCCCGGAATCAATTTCCGAAGTTTGGCTCGGGTACATTCAGTGAACGAACGAGCGGGAATTCCTAACTTTTGATCCGGTGCTCGGAATTGAAATCTGAGGGCACCGATGAACTCGCAGTGCCGATATTCGCTTAAAGAGACCTTTTCGGAAGTTGCGTTTGTTGCGGGATGAAAGTTAGCTTTTGGAAGAATTATAAAAAGTTGAATAAAAGATATGTGGAATTCTTTTTATTTAAACTTGTTGGTTATCTTCTCTCAAAGGAAGTTAGGTGTGGGACCCACACCCACATAACCTCCCTTGAGAGGATTAAGTGTGGTGGGGCCCACACGAAACCTAAACTTTACATCTTCCCTCAAACCCCCTTAACCCCTCTTTAATTAACATGACAACTTGTTAATTAATGTGGAGTTATCTCTTATTTGAATTTCAAACCTTTGAAATTCTTTTTGTGAATAAAATAAGACTTTATCTTATTTTGTTGGGTTAGAGCTCTGTAGCCATCTTGGAGAGGTTGAGAGCTTTTCTTCCTTCTTCAAGCTTTGACGAAGAACACTCAAGTTCCGACGAAGAACGCTCAAGCTCCGACGAAGAACGACGCTCCTCCCTTCTTCGTCTACCGTGTCAACGAAAGGGAACGCCACTTCTTCCTTGGACATCCTACCTTGGGTATAGATTCGAAGATTGTCAACGTTCCGCGGAAGACAACGTCGCGGAGGTCGGGCGTCGCGGTAGTCGTTCTTCAAATCCGATGACGAAGGGGTGCGTCCGATGAGATACATCGTTGGCGAATCTTCGTATGCCGACGAAGGATGTCCGAGGAAGAAGTGGCGTTCCCTTTCGTTGACACGGTAGACGAAGAAGGGAGGAGCGGCGTTCTTCGTCGGAGCTTGAGCGTTCTTCGTTAGAACTTGAGTGTTCTTCGTCAAAGCTTGAAGAAGGAAGAAAAGCTCTCAACCTCTCCAAGATGGCTAAAGAGCTCTAACCCAACAAAATAAGATAAAGTCTTATTTTATTCACAAAAAGAATTTCAAAGGTTTGAAATTCAAATAAGAGATAACTCCACATTAATTAACAAGTTGTCATGTTAATTAAAGAGGGGTTAAGGGGGTTAGAGGGAAGATGTAATGTTTAGGTTTTGTGTGGGCCCCACCAAACTTAATCCTCTCAAGGGAGGTTAAGTGGGTGTGGGTCCCACACCTAACTTCTTTTGAGAGAAGATAACCAACAAGTTTAAATAAAAAGAATTCCACAATTTTTTTATTCAACTTTTTATAATTCTTCCAAAAACTAACTTTCGTCCCGCAACAAACGCAACTTCCGAAAAGGTCTCCTTAAGCGAATATCGGCGCTGCGAGTTCATCGGTGCCCTCAGATTTCAATTCCGAGCACCGGATCAAAAGTTAGGAATTCCCGCTCATTCGTTCACTGAACGTACCCGAGCAAAATTTCGGAAATTGATTCTGGGCACTCCGGGCCTCGGAATCAGGTGCCGTCTGAAACCGCGCTCTTGTAAAATTCTAAAGAAAATTAAGAAAAAAATTCCCTTGAATTTTACAGGTCTTTACATTACACCCACCTCAGGGATTTACGTCCCCGTAAAGATACATCAAAAACTAGGGAAACAAATGAGGGTACTGGGCACGCATCTGAGCCTCCCTCTCCCATGTGCTCTCCTGGAGATTCTCGTGCTGCCATCTGATGCGCACAAGAGGAATCGATCGCCCACGCAGGACTCGCTCCAGTCAATCCTCTATCTCCATCGGGACCTCCGTAAAAGTCGCCCCATCATCAACGTCAAGATCCCCATGATCAATGATGTGCGTCGGGTCGTGCACGTATCTCCTCAGCTGAGACACGTGGAAGACGTCGTGCACCCGGTGCAACTGAGGTGGTAGAGCCAGGAGATAAGCTACCTCACCAATCCTACTGAGAATCTGGAAGGGTCCGATGAAGCGCGGAGATAACTTGCCGCCTCGGCCAAATCTCCAAATACCACGTCGAGGTGAGACCCTCAAGAAGACGTGGTCGCCATCCTCGAACTCCAGTGGCCTCCGCCTCCTGTCAGCATATGACTTCTGCCGGCTCTGAGCTATCCTCATCCGCTCCTGGATGACCTGGACCTTCTCTGTCGTGGCCTGGACCATCTCCGGTCCCACCAGTGCTGACTCTCCAGGGTCTGTCCAGCACAAAGGTGATCTACAAGGTCGGCCGTACAACGCCTCTTACGGTGCCAGCCCGACAGTGGAGTGGTAGCTGTTGTTGTACGCAAACTCCACCAAGGGTAGGTGGTCCTCCCAGCTACGACCAAAGTCGAGGACACATGCGCGGAGCATGTCCTCGAGAGTCTGAATGGTCCTCTCCGTTTGACCATCCGTCTGAGGGTGAAAGGCCGTGCTCAGATGTAGCTGCATCCCGAACGCCTCCTGTAACCCCTTCCAAAGCCGAGAAGTAAAGCGAGCATCTAGATCGGAGATGATAGATGATGGCATGCCGTGGAGCCGCACAATCTCATGAACGTAGAGACGTCCCAATCTCTCTATTGAGCCCTGCTCTCTGATGGGTAAGAAGTGTGACGACTTGGTGAGTCGGTCAACAATAACCCAGATGGAGTCGTGACCTCTGGAAGTGCGTGGAAGTCCAGTCACGAAGTCCATAGATATGCCGTCCCACTTCCACTCCGGAACCTCCAAGGGCTGTACCAAGCCTGCTGGTACCTGATGCTCTGCCTTCACCTGCTGGCAGGTGAGGCATCGAGAAACGAACTCTGCTACTGCCTTCTTCATGCCCGGCCACCAGTGCTGTCGTCTGAGATCCTGGTACATCTTCGCCACTCCAGGATGTACTGCCAAAGGAAAAGTGTGAAACTCTCTCAGCACTTCCTCTCGAAAAGCGACTGGTACCATGGTACGTCCTCTGAAAAGGATGTCGTGCTCTACTCCAAGGGAGAAACCATCAGGTTCCTGTCCCGAGGATATCTGTGCACGCCGTGTCTCACAGTCAGCGTCCCCACGCTGTGCCTCCCTGACTCACTGCAGTAGTGGAGGAGTGACTGTGAGAGACTGAAGGAAGGCTGCTCCATCTCTATCCACGAAGGATATCTGTAAAGAGGCTAGCAGCTCCGTCGCCTCCTCAAGTAGCTGAATGCCCGTCCTCCTGCTAAGGGCATCGGCTACTACGTTCCCCTTCCCAGGAGTATAGACTATCTCAAAGTCATAGTCCTGGAGGAACTCGAGCCATCGCCGTTGTCTCAGGTTCAGGTCCTTCTGCGAAAAGATATACCTGAGACTCTGATGATCGGAAAAGACTGAAAAGCGCTCGCCCATCAGGTAGTGTCTCCATGTCTTCAGAGCGAAGACCACTGCTGCTAACTCCAGGTCATGGGTAGCGTAGTTCTGCTCATGCAGCCTCAACTAACGTGATCCATAGGCGATCACTGCCCGCTCCTGCATCAGAACACATCCGAGTCCGGTCCCTGATGCATCGCAGTAGACTACGTACCCTACTCCCTCCTCAGGCAACCTCAAGATAGGTACGCTAGTCAATCTCTGTCTCAGCTCCTGGAAGATCTGCTGACATCTGTCTGACCACATGAAGGGTTTCCCCTTCTTCGTCAAAGCTGTGAGTGATGCCGCAACTCTAGAGAAGTCTGGCACGAATCTTCGATAGTATCCAGCTAGTCCCAAGAAACTCCGAACCTCAGTCACGCTCCTGGGTGGCTCCCAAGCTAACACAGCCTAAATCTTCGCGGGATCCACTGCAACTCCCGCCTCAGAAATAACGTGTCCCAAGAAGTGGACCTCACGTATCCAGAACTGGCACTTCGAGAGCTTACCATAATGCTGGTGCTCTCGGAGTGTGTCTAGTACAACTCGCAAGTGATAGGCGTGCTCCTACTCTGTCGTAGAGTAAATCAGAATGTCGTCGATGAAGACCACGACAAACCGATCGAGGTATGGTTGAAAGATCCTGTTCATGAGAGCCATGAACACTACTGGGGCATTGGTTACACCGAAAGACATAACCAAGAACTCATAGTGGCCATACCGACATCTGAAGGCCGTCTTCTGTACATCCTCGTCTCTGACTCTGAGCTGATGATAGCCTGACCTGAGGTCTATCTTTGAGAACCACCGTGCTCCCTTGAGCTGATCAAAGAGGTCATCAATCCTCGGTAGCGGATACTTGTTCCTCACTGTCACCTGGTTCAGGCGACGATAGTCAACACAAAGACGCAAGCTCCCGTCCGCCTTCTTGGCGAACAAAATCGGGGAAGCCCAGGGTGAAACACTGGGCCAGATGTACCCCTTGCCCTGCAAGTCCTCCAACTGTACCCGTAGCTCTCGAAGCTCAGCGGGGGCCATCCGATATGCTGGAGTGGATATCGGGGCTGTCCCGGGGTACAAGTCAATATAAAAGTCTACCTCTCTACGAGGAGGTAGCCCTGGAACGTCGTCGGGAAAAACGTCCGCAAACTGATCCACCACTACAGGAAAACCAGGACTCCGCACGTCAACTGTTCCAAGGATAAGGCTAGCCAACTGATGAGTGATGGGCTGTCCTCTCCTCCGCGGAAGTCCATCCTGTGCTGCTAAGGCTCCCTTCTCGCCGGTGAAGGTGAACTTGCTCCCGTCGGTGCGTACACATCGCACCTTGCGCCTAAAACAGTCAATCTGTGCATGGACTGTAGATAGCCAATCCATGCCCAAGATGACGTCGTAAGGCCTCGACGCTGCTACAAGAAGATCCCAGCCGAAGCTCTCGCCTCCTAGAGTAAGCTCACACGGCCCGCACCTGTGTGTAATCGTCGAGTCTGCTCCCGTAGGAGTCTCTAGCTGTAAGGATCAAGCCAACGGCTCTGTCAGAATCTCCGAGCTCCGAACAAGGGCAGCGGCTATGAAAGAGAGGATCTAGCATGTCTAACGTGTGGCTTTGAAATATTTTAAGTTGTGTTACTATTTAACGTGAGGGGGGGGGGACCGCATGAACACAGCCGAACCCCCCCTCCATCGTTCTTGTTTTTTTACCTTGCGGGTGGAAACAAGGTGGCGTGGTGCCGTCGCACCACGCGGTTAATCGTGCGTTTATTTTACGCGACGCCGTCGCGCGCGCACAATGGAAGAAACATCTTGAACGCGACGCCGGCGCGCCGCGTTGAAAGAAATCAAGGCACGGCGGAGGGGCGCGGTGTCGTCGCACCGCGCCGGACGACGAACACCGCGGCCGGTTCCGGGCCGCGGAGGAATGAGAAGACCGGTGGCCGGGCCGCCGGCGTCGGAAGCCGAAGAGGGGACAGGATTTTACGGTCCCGTTGGAGAAAACCGGCCGGCCAGCTGGCCGGCCGGATGGTAATAAACCGGGGGAAATTAATCCCCCGGCCAGCACACAAAACCCCCCCTATTTATGAGGGGGGCGGTTCCTTTGAGGGGGGGCAGGCGGCCCCCCCGTTTCCTTCCAATCAAGCCCCCAACGTTGGGGGGGCGGTTTTGCAAACAGGCGCGGCTAAAAAGCCGCGCCGCCTCCCAATCAAGCGGGGGGAAAAGCCCCCGCGCTGCCTCCGTGCGGCGCCGGGCCGCCGGCCGGCTGGCCGGGCCGGGTCGGACCCGGGTCGGGTCCACCCGGTTCGGGCCGACCCGGGGGGGGGGGGGGGGGGGGTCGGGCCGGGTCGGCCCGGACCCGGACCCCCCGTTTCGGATCAGATTCTGTCTTTTGGCCATAACTTGATCCAAAGACCTCCGATCGACGAACCGTCTGCGGCAACGCGATCCTTGGATCGAGACGGTCGTTTCGATATATCGCACTCAAGGTTTCGGATTACTTTGAGTTCGGCCGGGTTGGTTCGTTCACGAAACCAACCGAGCCTTCGGAGCGGAAACACTCATATCTTGAGCTACGGACGTCCGATTGACGTGCCGTCAGCCGCGTTGTGTTCCTCTTAGTGAGACGGATCTTTTGACATACTTCGCCCGAGGTTTGGACATAGGTGGAGTACGGCCGGGTTGGTTTTGCCTTAAAAACCAACAGGGCCCCGGGGACGAAAATGCCAATAACTCTCAGACCGGGCGTCCGATCGACGCGCCGTCTGTTGCGTTGAGTTCCTGTTGTCGATACGGAACTTTTGGATACATCAACTCTGGACTTTTTGACAGTTGATGTATCAGACTCTCGGCTCGTGGAGCGGATCCTCCGAACGAGCTTGCTGTGTGCGGGAACCCTAGTGCTGGCTGCGACTCTTACTGCGTCTGTGACTGCTACTACTGCTACTGTGATTGTGACGACGACAGTACAGAGATCCTGTGTGGATTCGACGACGACGACTTCAACACTCAGCGATCCTACGTGGATCAGTGCTACAGGTCCTGTGTGGGCCCGATCCTGTGTGGGTCCGATCCTGTGTGGGTCCTTGCGCTCAGCGGTCCTGTGTGAACCAGCGCCTACAGGTCCTGTGTGGGCCCGATCCTGTGTGGGTCTTTTGCGGGGGTTAGTTACCTATCGATCCTTCGTGGGTCCGACGACTTAGATGGATCAGAGATCATCTTTATCGTCCTTGAAGATGTATACCTGTGTGAGATGAATCCTTTTTCTTTCCTGTGTGGATTGTGTTGTGCAATCCTGTGTGGATTACGTTTTGCTTTCCTGTGTGGAATACGTATACTTTCCTGTGTGGACTGAGTTGTACTTGGGCTCGGAGGTTGGAGCGTATTTGAATTGATGACTTAGGTATATGTATGGGCATATACCTAAGCAGTGTCGGTTGTTACTTCGTGATTGTACCTTTCTTCGTGGTTTATCCTTTGTGGATTTGAGAGACCTTCAGGGGTCTCGGGGTCCCTACTGAGTAGCTTATACTCACCCCTGCACGGGCTTTGCCCGCACTACGTTGTGTTGGTTGCAGACGACGGACAGCGTTGACCTTAGCTGAGGCTTGCAGAGCGGGACGGTACCCGGAGGTGGACCACTGGGCGGGACGTGCTCGGAGCGGACGGCGGGACCCGTGGAGCAGAGGAGCTATCTGTACCCACCCTTCAGGTGGGATTTCCAGTGGACAGCTCAGTGTAGCAGCTTTTACTTTTCAGTTGCTGTTTTTCCCTTTCGAGTTGTACTTTACTTTCAGTTTGGGTTTGTATACTGGCCCATTTACATTTCCGCACTTTCAGTTGTACTCTGCTTTTGTTTAATGTTTACTTTCCGCTTGCTTACTCTGTGGTGTTTGTTTACTTTACAAAGGCAATGCCTTCCCTTTTTACCAGGATTTACGCCTTGGTGCTAGTCACCAGCCCCTGGCCTATGGAAGGCGGGCTTGGGGTAGTCACGGAACGGACCCCAAGGGCGGGTCGTGACAGATACACAGAATGAACCGACTACACTTCAATGTTTAAAGTTCAAGGAGATGGGGCATTATTCCAATCAATGTCCAAATCCAAGGGTTGGTGATGATGGTCGACGTCAATAAACTCTTAAGGCTAAAGACAAAGGAAAGTCACATGTAATTTCTATCAGCGATGTGGAGTATGATAACGATGTGGTGAAAGGTAAACTTACCATCCACTCTAAAGTAGAAAATGTTTTATTTGATTCTGGATCCACCCACTCTTTTATTTCTGAAGATTTTTCTTAGGGTATCACCGTAGTACCTAAATAATTAGATGTTGAGTTAGTTGTGACAACACCTAATGGCACAATAGTCGCATCAAAATTTTATAATTCTTCCCCGATTGAAGTTGGTGGGAAAGTGCTTCCTACAAATCTTGTGATCCTTCCAATTGTGGAATTTGATGTGATTATTGGCATGTATTGGATTTCTTTATATGGAGCTCATATCAATTGCCAAAGAAGGGAATTCACATTTCATATTCCAGATGAATCTATGATCGTCTATCGATGCAAGGATGAACATAACCTTCCAGTGGAAATTTCTTCCTTCTTATGGGTCTTGATTCCACTGAATGAAGGATATTTATCTCAAATGGTTGGTGAGAAACTCACAATTAAGAATATGCCCATTGTACAGGAGTTTTATGATGTCTTTCCAGAGGAATTTTCAGGTCTTCCACCAAATCGTGAAGTTGAGTTTTCAATAGAACTCATACCGGGTGCTTTGCCTATTTCAAAGACACCTTATAGAATGGCCCCAATTGAGTTGCAGGAATTGAAGAAGCAACTCAAAGAGAATCTTGATAAGGGATTCATATGCCCTAATGCGTCACCTTGGGGAGCACCTGTTCTATTTGTTAAGAAGAAAGATGGATCGATGAGACTCTGCATTGATTATCGAGAACCTAACAAGATCACTATCAAGAACAAATATCCTCTCCCACGCATTGATGAATTATTTGACCAACTATGAGGAGCTCAATACTTTTCCAAGATTGATCTTCGTTCGGGGTATCATCAATTAAGGGTCTAAAGGGAGGATAGACCAAAGACAGCTTTCTGTACAAGGTATGGACACTATGAATTTTTAGTGATGCCATTTAGTCTTACTAATTCTCTTGCTATCTTCATGGATCTGATGAATACAGTCTTTAGAGACTATCTTGATCAGTTTGTTGTAGTCTTTATAGACGGTATTCTTGTTTATTCAAAGAGAAAGGAAGAACATGAAGATCACTTGAGAATTATATTGAAGACCCTCAGAAAGGTGAAGCTTTATGCCAAATTTACCAAGTGTGAATTTTGGCTTCAAAAAGTTTCATTTTTGGGTCACATAATCTCAAAAGATGGGATATCTCTGGATCCAGCAAAAATAAGGGTTATCGAAAGATGGTCGAGACCAATAACAGTAACTGAGATCCGAAGTTTTCTTGGTTTGGCTGGATATTATCGACGTTTTGTGAATGATTTTTCACGATTATCTAATCCACTCACTAGGTGGACTCGGAAAGGAGTTAAGTTTGTTTAGACGGAGGAATGTGAAGAGAATTTCAAGGAGTTGAAAAGATGGTTATCTAGTGCACCTGTGCTCACACTGCCTTATAGTGGAAAAAGGTTTGTGATATACAGTGATGCATCCAAGAAGGGGCTGGGGTTTGTTCTTATGCAAAATTATATGGTGATAGCTTTTGCCTCACAACAGTTGAAAATCCATGACAAAATTACCAAACACATGATTTGGAGTTAGATGCGGTAATCTTTGCATTAATGATTTGGAGGCATTATCTTTATGGAGAAAGGTGTGACATTTATACTGATCATAAAAGTTTAAAGTATATTTTCACACAAAATGAGCTGAATATGCACCAAAGAAGATGGTTGGAACTGATTAAGGATTATGACTGCTCAATTCATTACCACCCTGGGAAAGCAAACAGGGTGGAAGATACATTAAGTCGACAAGACCATGATATCTTATCCATGATGAGGATCACAATATATCCAATATTTATGGATTTACAAAGGATGGATCTTGGAATTTTAATGGAAGGGGGAAAATCATATCTTTCTCAAATGAATGTTCAACCATCTATACATGTGAAGATTCAAGAGGCACAGAAAGAAGGTGTCGAGTTACAAAAGAAGGTGATAAATGTTCCTGAATTCAACCTTGATTGTGAAGGGATAATAAAGTTCAGGAATCGGGTTTGTGTTCCTCCCATCCCAGAATTAAAGAAGGTGCTGCTGGATGAGGCTCATAGTTTTTCATTATCTATTCATCCTGGAAGCACGAAGATGTATAGGGAACTGAAAGAGTACTTCTGGTGGGATGACATGAAAAGAGATGTTGCTGAACATGTCTCTCGATGCTTGGTTTGTCAGCAAGTTAAAGCTGAGAGACATAAGTCTAAGGGGATGTTACAACCATTACCCATACCCGAATTGAAATGGGAAAACATCACTATGGACTTTGTCATAGGACTTCCTAAAACATCCAAAGGAAATAATTCTATCTGGGTCATAGTTGACCGTCTTACAAAGTCTGCACACTTCATTGCTATTAGAGAGGATTTCTCTCTGGATCAGCTTTCCAGAATATATGTAAAGGCAGTGGTAAGATTGCATGGAGTACCACTTTATATTATATCTGATTGGGATCCGAGATTTACCTCGATGTTCTGGAGAAGTCTTCGGCATACTCTGGATACAGAGTTGAGTTTCAGCACTGCTTATCATCCTCAGACAGACGGTCAGTCTGAGAGAACAATTCAAACTCTAGAAGATATGTTGAGAGCTTTCTCTATGGATTTCAAAGGTGGTTGGGATCAACACCTACCTTTGGTGGAATTTTCTTTATAATAATAGCTTTTACTCCAGTATTTAGATGGCTTCTTATGAAGCTCTCTATGAAAATAAATGCAGGACTCCAACTTGTTGGGATGAAGTTGGGGAAAGAAAGCTATTAGGACCTGATCATGTTGATGAGATGGCAGAAAAGGTCCGATCTATTCAACAACACATAAGAGCAGCTCAGAGTCAACAAAAAAGTTATGCCTAAAACCGAAGGAAAGACTTAGAGTTTGAAGTGGGTGATAAAGTGTTCTTACGAATATCTCCCAGGAAGAGGGTCATCAGATTTGGAAAGAAGGGAAAGTTGAGCCCTAGATATATCGGTCCTTTCGAAATACTGGATCGTTTTAGGAAGGTAGCTTACCGATTGGAGCTTCCACCGAATCTCTCTCAAGTTCACGATTTGTTCCATGTATCTCTCCTGAGAAAGTACATACCTGATCCTTCACATGTACTCAACTCAAAAGTTGTACCGCTAGAGAAAGATCTTTCTTATGAAGAACAACCAATAGAGATTATAGATTGTAACGGAAAAGTCCTACGGAACAAGACCACTAGCTTGGTGAAAGTTTTATGGAGGAACCACCAATTAGAAGAAGCTACAAGGGAACTTGAGGATATGATGAGGGAGAGGTATCCTCATCTGTTTGCAATGTAGTGAAGAATTTCGAGGGTGAAATTCATTTTAAGGGGGGTAGAATGTAACAAACTATGATTTTATGATAATTTTTTTATGTCTTATGTTATATGAAACACCAAAGGAATCTTTCACAGCACACAATACAGACTTGGCTTGCATTACACGCAATCATGACCTTCCTCGATAGCGTGTGTAGTACGCAATACCAGGTTTCACTAAACAACGATATATTATTTTGAACTAGCCTTTATGAAAAGTATTAACTACATTTTGAATTTTATTATTCATCTTACACATTTTCTAGAACATTGTAAGAGAACAAAATAAATGTTTCGGGTAAAATAAGTATTTTTTTAAAAAAATGCAGTTTTGCCGCCTTTTCATAGTGCACCCACATTAAATCTAGTTTTTTACACGTTTATATGTTAAATTTTATGAGAGACAAGTCTTCTTTTAAATCAGGATATAAAAATATACTTTGGATAAATTTTTGATATTTTTCTGATAACTTTCATATTTTGATGAAAAGTAAAAAATACGCTAATTTTTAATTAAAAACAACTTTTTCCATTGAGATAATTTATGTGGTTAAATTATAATATTTAATGGTTTTAAATTATAAATAGAATATATTTTTACCATTTAATATAATGTATGTCATTAGCATGAATTTCACATTGAATTCATTGGTAAAAACATTTCAATCTTTGGCAATGTTTTAACTTTTAAAACTCGTTTTCTTAACAACGGGATTTATTTTAAATTAATTACTGCAACTTATATGTTTTGAATTTTAAAAAATGGATTCAATATTTGGAATCAGTGGGTTCAAATTATGTTAATAGACTACTTTTTATTTTTGGGCATTATAAATAGTAACTACGGTAAATTTTATTTACTATAGTTAAAGGTAAATCGGGTAATTAAGGGTAAATATAATATTATAAAATTACCCTAACACCTGCCAAAATCCTATTGGATTACTCAATGTCGACCCATATTACCTAAGGGACGGATTATATTCATTTAATGGACTTTTTTCTATGAAAATAATTTAATTATTATTAAAACCAAAGAATGTGACAACATGTCACTTTCTTAAATCATATAAGTATAATAATTTTAATTTGGTGATAAACTTAATGAAACTTCGAACATGAATAGTCTCCAGAAATCTAATACAATTATCTACATCATAGGAGTTTATTTAGAATATTTAGGGATTAAATAATTATCATTAATTATGACACAATAGTGATGTTGAAATTATTTTATTAATTAAAATATCAAAATAATTGTTTTAAAAATATTAAAATAAATATTATATGAACTATTTAATGTGCTACATTAATTTTATAGATACATAAGACATCTTATGAATCTATTAAAGCTTTTAGTTCGAACATATATTCTGTATATATTTTATTTAAATTCAAATAAATGAATAGTGTCAAAATTGACACTATTGTTATTTTATAAAAATAACATATTATAAAATTGTTTAAAAATAACAAAAATATTTAAAAATTATAAATTAAAATTTATATGGTCGTAAATGTCATAAAGTGTCAAATTATGGAAAATTCACAACACATTTGTAATTATTTATAATAATAAAAAATTTAGAATATTATTACCACAAATAAAATTAAATTGATAAATAAGGATAAATCAAGTTGATAATGTTTAAAATAAATTCCTAACATGTCTAAATTTTATTGTTTGATGATATTACATCCCTATATCATCTAAGCTTCTTATATGAGTAATTTTGGAAGTTTTTATGTGGGTTTGGGATTTAATATAAACTAATATTTCTTATATTTCCAAAGGTGCCCCTGTCCTCTGTTATAAAATGGCACCGCCTCCCTCTCTTCCTCACACCAATTTGAGACTTCAGGCTCGGACAACTCCTACCCATTTAACTTCCCCACTTCCTTAGAAACCTACTAGGGGTTCTGGTCTTATCAAAAGACCATCTCTAGTGCCTTAAGAGAAAGTTTAAAGGAGGCACTTCGAGAAAGAGGTAATACCTTCTACCGTTTTCTTCAAGTTCCATTCTTCTCCTACTCCCTCTTCTTTAGTTGATTCATTATGAGGTAATAACATTAGTATAAATCATATACGTATATGTTATTACAAATATAAAACAACCATATTTCCACTCTTATCCATCCTACGGAAAACGAAATCACCGCGCGTGCGTACGTACGGAATACCTTCTCTACGTCGTGGTGTAATCTATTTTCCACCACCACCTTACTAGGATGGGTATAATGGTGTAAATTATAACTATATATGATTATTGTAAATTGATATTAATTATTAAATAGTATACACACACTCCAATACAATTCCACGATCATGGGAACAATATCATCGCTCGTGCGTACATACGGAATACCATCTCCATGATGTGATGCGACTCATTATACATGATCTTCATTACATAATGATTATATAAATGAATTGAGTGAATTAATATGATATATATTACACTAATAACATTCTGGAAATGAGGTATCTATAACCTAAAAAGAAAAATAAGAAATTATTCGACAAAACGCGCATAAGAACAAAAGGTAATAAACACCCGAATAATAAGTAGTAATAAAATATTACTAATAAGAAGCTAAGAATATGACCATATATGATATCATAAAATTAAGTATGATTCTGGAATAAGTCAATAACATTATTTAAATCATTATATAGGAACTTCGGACACTTACGAAGCAAATCAGACCTAAGGTAAGGGAAAATATCACAATCTCATTTTTATCCAAGATTGTTTATACTTCAGAATTTACTGGGGTGTCTTTTATCATCCACATCCATGTTTCCTCAATATGTATTATTATTTCCATCCACCAACAATTGTTTAAATCCAATTTTACCATTCGGTGAGTTTTTAGTAAAAGATATGAAAGGAATATTTTGTCGTTTTTCTTACGAGGTACTTTTTGACTTTTCCGACAAAAGTACGAGAAGAATGTTTTTTTATCTTATACGACATGAATGGATTTTTAAAACATTATTTCCAAGAAGATTACTTTACAGGTTTTCAAGTTTATTTTTAATCAAATTCTTTTAGTTTAAAATTGTATGACATGTTAAGAAAGAAAAATGTATTTGAAGTAGAAAGGATATTTTCCTCAAGAATGGAGTTCAAGTGTTTTATCAAAATTATTTTCCATCTAAGATAATATAAGGTTCTGTTTATATCCCTATTGTTACATTGATTTGATTATGTTGTGATGGAATTATTTTGATGAATTCGTTTATCTTATATGAATTGTTTTATGATGTCATGTTGTTTAAGAATCCCATTTTTATTACATGGGTTATGCAATGATGTATGATTAATGATTTTGTGGAACACATAAGAATGGTATCATTATGAGATGGGTGGGAAATATATTTCCCTCCAATTCATTGGGTAAATTTTTTATATCTCATGAGATCGACATGGCTGGAACGGCAGGTTAAACCGGTTCAGTGAAATAAGACTGAAACGAGGAGTGAACTCGGTTCAGAAATGGACTTTGTCCACTAAGATAGTCATGGAAATGAGTCTTGACTAATAAGAAATGACTCTCTATGATTATGTGTGTATGCCACAAATATTCATGTTTTAAGTTATGATTATTGGGATTTCATTTCACTACTATGATTTATCCCATGTTATGAAATTATGCTCTCTTTTGCAGGTTAAGATTCCCAAAATGTTATGTTCTTATGAATATGATGTGATTGATATTTATTTTGTTTACCCTTAATGAGCATTTGATATCACCCTTTTGTATGTTTTCTTTCCCCAGGTCAAGAAGAAGGATATTAACTAAGATATTCTAAAAGGGACTATAGATTTGATGAAATAAATGGCAGACAGTGTAGACGCTTTGTGAACCAGTTGTTTTTGTTTCCCAGTTTCTAAAGACACTATACCTATACGGTCCTTTCATGGTTTTGTTATATATTGTAATAAGTATGCTTCAATTTTGAAGTCATAACAATGTATGTAAAGTATGGTTTGTTATATAAATGATCTTACATCCTCCTTTGAAGAAAAGTTGACAGCTAAGAAGAGTTCCCTGATTCAAGAAGACATAGATCTAAATGGGAAGCTGAATTTTGTTGCTCAAAACTGGAGGAATGAAAGGTATCATTAGATTGAGGTTGATGAGAAGTTATTAAAGAAAGAACAGTTTTTGAAAGCTCAGGAAGAAAATCGTGAAGCCCAGGAAGAAATGCTTGAATCTCAAAGTGCATGAATAGTCGTTTAAGAGAAGCAAGCCGAAGAAGACCATAAGGACTTGAAGAAGATAAAGACTATTCTCAAGGGTCTCATGTCGAAGTAAAAAGATCCAAAATAGACAAATCCGATATTTTGTTGAATCTTAGCCTCCTTGTTTTTGATCTTTAAAACTTAATGAAAATCTTACTTGCTCGTCTCTTTTGTTGTTGTTACTAATTTTTCAGGTACATTGTTATATTTTCCATTCCCTCGAATTCTTTTTGAAAATCACAAAGGGGAGAAGGAAAAAAGAACCTTAACAAATGGGGAGAAGAAAAAGAACTTTAAAAAAGGGTGAGAAGGAAAAAAACTAAAATAGAGTTTATCTAAGGGGGAGTATTCATTAAATAATACATTCTTATTCTTAATGAAATACCATTCCAGAAATCTAGAATACGATCCTTAGAGTTTCAAAGCCTAAGGGGGAGTTAGTCGTATTCATCAGCATCCATAAGCAAAGGGAGATAAGCCTTAATGTTTTCATTTTTTTCTTAGTCTTTCTTTTTCGTAAGGATGTTTGTGCTTTCCAAAAAGGGGGAGATTGTTGAGTCAATAACGTTTTCCTTATGAATATTCCATTACTGATTGTTTTGAAAATCACAAACACATTATCTTTAAAGAAAAATTGCTTTTATAAGGAAAACTGCTTTTATAAGGAAAACTGCTTTTATAAAGAAAATTTCTTTTATAAGGAAAATTGCTTTTATAAGGAAAATTGATTTTATAAGGAAAATTGATTTCATAAGGAAAATTTCTTTTAAAAGTAAAATTGCTTTTATAAGGAAAATTGCTTTTATAAGTAAAATTGATTTTATAAGGAAAATTACTTTTATAAGGAAAATTTATTTTCTAAGGAAAATTATCCTTATCATATTATCCTTATCTATATCCATATATTTCTTAAGTATAAGAATCAGATTCATCTCTATATTCTCGGAATAATTTAATACTTTGATATAAAACATTCTGTTTTAGGATCCGAACTCTGGATGTGAACTTTAATAAAGTTCCACTCCGAATTCTGGATATAAACTCTAATAAAGTTCCAATCCGAATTCTGGATACGAACTCTCATGAAGTTCCACTCCGAATTCAGATGACGAACTCTCATGAAGTTTAACAACGAATTCTGATGACGAATTATGTTTACGAATTCTCATTCCAAATTCTCCTATTAAACAAAATCTGAATATCCTTGTATTATACACTCCGAATTTATTTAGACTCCGAATTTTTTTTTGGTTAGACTCCGAACTTTATTTTTTCTTGCACTATTATATTTTACTTACTCTTTGATATTTTTCTTACACTCCGAACCATCAGTCCGAATTATTACGTTAATCTTAAAACGATGTCGTACTTTCTGTTACACTTGTTTTGTTATAAAACAATGTCGTATATTCCATTATAAACTAACTGTTGGCTAAGTGACACGTGTACAGGTCCCTCCGAATTTTAAAGAAGATATGACCATTGGAGGAGGGAGCCGACCTTGCCTATAAATAGGAGCTCATTTTAAATATCTCTGTAGAACAACTTCTTAGAAATTGTTCACACATGCTGTTGAAGTGATTTCTAGAGAGAGAGGCTCTTATTAACTCTCAGCTTCGTGCAGAATGTTTTAACTACTTGTTCAAACTTTTCCTTGTGCATATTTTCTTCGTGAGACTCCGATTGTTGGTGATCACAATCAAGGGCTTCCGGGGATAAGAAGACAGAGGTTTCCAACACCTTGAAGTTAAGGGCTTCCTTTCTAAGGAAGAGAGAGGTTGCCAACTATCTTGAAGTTGAGGGCTTGTGGGGATTGCAAGACAGAGACTCCAATATTTGTATTGAGGGATTACCTAGGTGTGGGTAAGACAGAATTTCTTGAAAGTATAAATCAAGGTACCTTTATCCAAGGTTGTTGGATACCCTTCTCTTTGGGTTAAAAGATTTATATCTTGTTACTATTTTTGTTACAAGTTTATTTTCGATGTGTCTTGTATATTAAGGATGGTATATCATATTATACTTCCTTACTTTTTTACTCTGTTAAAGTTAGATTCTTTACGCATTAAGTTTGAATCACTTTTAGTAATATTTGGATAAGATTAGAGGTGTTGTGAATTTTCTTATGTTTAACTTTGTTAAGCTTAGCTCTTTCCTTTGTTTAAGGAAATCCTTGTTTTTTGTAATCAACTTTAAAGGTTCCAAAGGAATTTTTTAAAGTATAAAATTCACCACCCTCTTGTATTGTTTGCATATTTGATCCGACATTTGATATAGTTGAGTATATCATACTCACATATCATCTCACAGTTGAATGAAAAGAATGAAAATGAATAGTTAAGAAATATCGTGTATAAAGAAATGTCATGACCAGATTAGTGTTTTGGGTTTTGATAAATCATAATGTGGTTTTTGTGTTAATAAGAAAAAGGGTTTCACAATGACAGTAAAATTGATAATGAATTTTTCCCAATGAAAGGTGTAATTGAGTTAAAATAATAATTTTAAAAAGTTGTGAAATGGGAAATGTGCCTAAGAGGGAAGGAATTGTGTTATAAATAAATAATTTTTTTGAAGAGGTGTTGAAGAAAGACTTGTGATAAATGTAATTGGTTACTCTTTGTTGACCCTGACCCACAATAAGAATGTTATAGGGTAGTGTTCTATGTGTGATGATGACTCTTGGGTTAGGTTATGAGGAATGAGTTGTTTCAGGTTGCGAGTGTGAGTCCTTTTCGGTTTGTAGTTAAGTCCCGTTGGTCATTGTTCAAAGCGTCTAGGGAATGGTATGTCTAAAATCATAATTATTGATTTCAAAAGTGGGTATCCCCTGTGTGTTCAGTTAGACCCTTGTATGCATATGTTGAGTAGTGAGAATTCCCTAGTGGAGACTTTGGATTTGATTTGTGAGGCCTTACCGGTCATGATGTGGCATAAGTGGAGTGTTTAGGGAACCCTCATAAGGTTGTGGCCTTTGGTTTACGAGACATTGTTTGGTAATGTGAGTGAGAGAATTGTTGTGGTTCATGATTGTACGGATTACATGCTGGACCCTAATGATGGTGCTTGGGTCATGGTGGCCTTGTGAATAGAGACCTTGTGAGTTGTGTCTTGAATCTTAGAGAGGATTTTTTTTTCTCGTAATGCTGATTAATGTGACAAATTTTGTAGGGAACCTAGAGTAGATGGTTTTTGGTGTGCTAGGAATAGTGTGCATTAAATGGGAGTGAGTGTTCCATTCATGAGCATTTCTTTCTTTATGCCATGATAAGCATAGTTTGAAGAGAGACCCAATGGATTCTCCTAGTCGCGACTCCAGTTTAGGGAGTTGGAATTATTCAACCATCATGGTGAACTATGAGAGAGGTTGAACGAGGATTCTAGTGATTTTGGGTGTGTGTCGCGCATGCAGATGTTTTGGATTTCGATAGTGGAACTCATGGTGTGGTATGATGTGTATATGGCCTAGGGGGAAAAGTGGGAAGGTTGAGGGTTGGTGGTGTAACTCAAGTTATGGTTATGTGCTGACAGTTATAAAAAATCAAGGGTGACCATGTGGGAGGTTAGCCTAGTGGTACATGTACCTCAAAATATAAATCATGGGAGATGCTTCAGGGGTACGGTTAATGTGTATTGAGTACCACCAAGTTGTAGTAAATTGTATAGTTATACCTGGTTCTTTCGTAATGGAACCCAAGTGCTCGTAATAGGATCTAAGGTTTTTTTTGAATGGTTGAATCATATGGACTCCCGACTCACATATTTGGATGATGATTAATAGAGGCTTGAGGTTCTTTTTGAGTGGAAGAGACGAAGGTGGATGAAATGTGGTTATATGCTTTCACTAGATGGTGACACTTGAGGTAAGGGTGGTCATGTGGTTGAACTTGTTTATATGAATGGTTTGGTTGTAGAGCGATGGATGAACCTGGATGGCAATCACACCTGGGGGTGATGGTTAAGTGTTGATGTGACACATTCGGTAGGGAATCCCATGGTCCCTGGAAGGTCATGGTGTCACATAACATGACATCAAAAACAGATGAGTTGGTGGTGGTGTTATTTGATGACATCTTAGCATACCTCAGCTAGTGACGAGTATACCCAACATCTTGACATTGTCCTAGATATTTTGAGATGATCTTGCTCACGCCAAGTGACATGAAGTTGGTTGGTTGGATGAGGGACATCATGGAGTTTGTGCTTAAGGAAATTGTATGTGTGAAGCAATAAGATGGGGTGTACACCCTCAATGGCTTCTAGAGGGGTCCTCGTGATGGATGAAATGATGAAAAATTCCATGGGTTCTGTTAAAGGAAGCTGAGAACGGGCATTGTGTGATTTTTATTTCCATGTTATGGGAAAATCTGGTTGGACGTGTGTATGGTTGAGGTTTGGCTTGTGTTGCGTGTAAGAAGCGTGGTTGGAATCCATCATGGTGAGAAATGGTAATGACACTACTAAGGTGGGGAGTGATGAGTCATTACCAGATGTGGAGAGGAGAACATCGAGCATATGTGGTGGCACTGAGATGAAAATGAGGGAATTGTGAGGTGCTTATCAGGTTCCTCAGAGAGGCAATGCAGAACTTGGGTGTGGTGATTGATGATAGAAGTGTCAGCTTCGGGCTCAAGGTGGTTCTGTGTGAAGGTCGTGATGTCTGTGCTGATGTTGTAGAAGGGTGTGGTTGGATATGAAAACTGGTAGTGGAAAGATAGTTTGGGTTCTAAAACTCCAATGAGGATCATGTTTAGACTCAGGTAGATCTCCTTGGGTGGTTTTAGAATATCTCAAAGTTGGGTGAACCTTGTCCATGTGATGTGGTTCTATGCCAAGGGTGAAGTCGATGATAGTCTAGAGGGTGGTAGTGTCGTGATGATGGAATTCTACTTGAATTTAAGAATTTACCTTAGTGGTTTCATGGAATTATAATGATAGAAATCAAGTAAGTAAGCACCTTGGAAAGGTGTGAGAGGGGTAGCATACCATTAGTGGAAGTTGGGTGTTATAGGGAAAGCCAGTCGAAGTTGGTATGGCTTGAGATGGCACACATGAATGGGTGAGGTGAGAGTGAACCACCACTGGATTTAAGTTGTATTGGAAAGGGCATTTGAAAACAATGTTGTACCTGAGTGAGGTGAGGATGATCTTACTCCTTAAATTGATAGTGTAGGGATGTCTTCCAAATGGATGTGACGATGCAGATGGATGCCAAAGTAGGGTAATGCCACTATGGATGCTTGGGCATGTTGAGTTGGAACATATTAGGAGATGGGAATGTTGTGTTGAGTCATGGTGTTCTTTCATCAATGGAGGAGATTCCAAATAACTAAAAATGATGGATAGGACCATATCAGATAAATGGTTAGTGGATGACGTGATCAGAGTTCTTGGTTGGAAGGACTCGAGTGGTCACCGCTCAGGTGTGTTGGCATTAGTAGAGAGATTTGGAACTGTTTAACTGGTCTAGTAGCCGAGAGTCTTGAGTTGTTTCTGGCTGTATAGTTATGGAATGTATCTTCAGGAAGCATGGATGGAAGTATCATGTGTTTTCTATCAGGTGATATCGGGTTTGGGTCACCGATAGAGTTTGAAAAATAGAGTAAAATGACACCAATTGATCCAGGTCATGAGTTGTATAGGGAATTGAGCTGATGAGTTGCTGATTGGTTCATCCATGATGATTTGATTTTTTGTTTTAAGTCTCCATGTGTTGTGATTTTTGTTTTATCACTGAAGATTCCCCCATGAAGTCCTTGTGGTGAGAATGGATGAAGTGGATGCGTCATTGAGGATATTTTTTAGATCGTATTTGGGGTTTTTGTGAGTATTCCTTGAAGGGAAAGTTTATAACGACCCATAATTTACATACATTGTTATTACTTCAAAATTGAAGCATACTTGTTACAACATATAACAAAACCATGAAAGGACCGTATAGGTATAGTGTCTTTAGAAACTGGGAAACATAAACAACTGGTTCATAAAGCGTCTAAACTATCTCCCATTTATTTCATCATATATATAGTCCCTTTTGGCATATATTACTTAATAACCTTCTTCCGGACATGGGGAAATAAAACATACAAAAGGGTGAGCTCAAATTCTCAGTAAGGGTAAACAAAAGAAATATCAACCACATCATATTCATAAGAACATAACATTTTGGAAATCTTAACCTGCAAAAAAGAGCATAATTTCATAACATGTGATAAATCATAGTAGTGAAATGAAATCCAAATAATCATAACTTAAAACATGAAACTTTTTTTCAGACACACATAATCATAGAGAATCATTTCTTATTAGTCAAGACTCATTTCCAAGGCTATCTTAGTGGACAAAGTCCATTTCTGAACCTAGTTCACTCCTCGTTTCAGTCCTGTTTCACTGAACCGGTTTAACCTGCCGTTCCAGCCATGTCTATCTCATGAGATATAAAATCTTTACCCAATTTATTGGAGGGAGATATAGGTCCCACCCATCTCATAATGATACCATTCATATGTGTGCCACAAAATCATAAATCATACATCATTGTATAACCCATGTAAAAAGATGGGATTCTTAAACAACATGACATCATAAAACAATTCATATATGATAAAGGAATTCATAAAAATAATTCCATCACAACATAATTAAATCAATGTGATAATAGGGATAGAAACAGAACCCTATATTATCTTAGATGGAAAATAATTTTGATAAAACACTTGAACTACATTCTTGAGGAAAATAACCTTTCTACTTCAAAAACATTTTCCTTTCATAACATGTCATACAATTTTAAACAATAATAAGTTGATTAAAAATAAACTTGAAAACTTCTAAAGGAATTTTCTTGTAAATAATTTTTTAAAAATCCATTCATTCCATATAAGTTTAAAAAACTATCTTCTCGTACTTTTGTTAGAAAAGTCAAAAAGTACCTCGTACGAAAAACGACAAAAGATTCCTTTCATATCATTTACTAAAAACTCACCGAAGGGTAAAATTGGATTTAAATAATTGTAGTTGGATGGAAACAATATTACATATTGAAGAAACATGGATGTGGATGATAAAATACACCCTAGTAAATACCAAAGTATAAACAATCTCGGATAAAATGAGAGTGTGATATTTTCCTTTACCTTAGGTCCGATTTGCTTCGTAAGTGTCCGAACCTCCTGTATAATGATTTAAACAATGTTATTGACTTATTCCAGAATCATAATTATTTTTATGATATCATATATGGTCATATTCATAGCTTCTTATTAGTAATATTTCAGTACTACTTGTTATTCAGGTGTTTATTACTTTTTTGTTCTTATGCGTGTTTTGTCGAATAAATTCTTAATTTTCTTTTTAGGTTATAGATACCTCATTTCCAGAATGGTATTAGTGTAATATATATCATATTAATTCACTCAATTCATTTATATAATCATTATGCAATAAAGATCATGTATAACGAGTCGCATCACATCGTGGAGACGGTATTCCGTACGTACGCACGAGCGATGATATCTTTTCCATGATCATGGAATTGTATTAGAGTGTATGGATACTATCTCAGAATCAATATCAATTTACAATAAACATATATAGTCATTATTTACACCATTATACCCATCCAAGTAAGGTGGTGGTGGAAAATAGATTACACCATGGCGTTGAGACGGTATTCCGTACGTACGCACGCGTGGTGATTTTATTTTCCGTAGGATAGATAGATGGTGAAATAGGGTTCTTTCAAACTTATAATAACATATCAGTATATGAGTGATACTGATGTTATTACTTCATAATGAAACAACTAAAGAAGAAGAAGTGGATGAACAAATAAAGATGAAAGAATCGGTAACGGGCATTACCTCTTCTTTGAAGCGCCTCTTTGAGACCTCCTCTTAGGGCACTAAAATTGGTATTTGAAGAAGACCTGGTCCTCTAGAATGTTTATAGGGAAGTGGAGAGGAGATATTGGTAGGGGTTTGATGAGTTTGAAGGCTCAATGAGGTGTGAGGAAGAGAGGGAGGTGGTTCCCTTTTATAAGGGAGGAGAGGGGGACCTTTGGAATAACTAAAAATATTATTTTATTATAAAGTCAAATTCGGTTTTTAATAGCTCCAAATTGATATATTTCGAATCTAAGGTAGGTATGGGTCGCAATCCCTTCATCCAATATAATTTAGACAAGTTTAGGTCATTATATTAGCCTTATCTTTTAGTTTTAACTCTTAGTTAATTAGATTGACATTTACCATGTCACTTTGTATTTTTATATTATATAGTTAATAAACATACCATATACATCCAAGAGACCCCCAAGTGGTCCATTAATGATAAAACTATAATGATATAAGTATCGTGGCGAAACCTTAGAATTTTAGGAATATAATAACAATTAATAATATAATAGTTTTTTTAAAAACGATTTTATGTCAATTTTGACACTATTTGGTAATTGATTTTTGTGAAAATCATAACAGAATTATTAGTTCGAAAAAAGTTAATTAAATCAACACTAACATGTCATATTAACATTGAAAATTATTGTAATTAATAAAAAGTCTCAAATTACATTTATTTGGGTATTTTTAACATCAATTATGTCAATATTTCTTTAATAAGATAATTATTGCATAATCATTGTGTCATAAATAAATTAAAGTATTTAAAGTCTAAAAATTACAAATAAAATAAAATTATGTAGGAAATATTTTTATATTTATAATGAATATTTATAGTCGAATTTATCTTATGTATAACCCAATATTAAAAATTATTTACTTATTAAACATTTATTTTAACTATTTTAACCCATCTTTAAATAAATTTATAATAAATGTCCAAATCTAATCCATGTGGGCCTAAATGGTCATATTTTATTCCTAAGGTTGTTTTTGGTCGAATTACACTTATCAAATAGAATTAGGACATGTTTTAGGGTATTAATAATATCATTTTTACCTTTAATTACCCTATTTACTTTTAATCGTGGTAAAAAAAAGTAAAAAGTTACTATTCACCAAAAATTATTTTCATCTCATTGAACCACATTTTAGTCCTTGATATTAACCTTGTCTCTCAGATTTTCGAAATTCCAGTCACAGAAGCGGTAAAAATAATTTTTATGAATAAATTCAGTTTTTTAACTACCACATAGTGGTTTCACTATTCATCAAAAAAATGAAAGTTATCCGAAAAGTACCAAAATTTTACCCTAAGCTAATTTCAATATTCCGAATCCAAAAATGAAGTCCATATTGAAAAATAAAATTTACAAAATTTCAAAAAGTTGTTATTACTATTCGTAACAGCTAGTTTTAATAATATTTTAATAGCATATCGTTGTTTAGCGAAACTCGGTATTGCCTATGAGGTAAGATATCGAGGATGGCCGCAGTTGCGTGTAAAGCAATCCAAGCTAGTGTTGTGTGTAGTGAAATATTCCTTTGTTGATTTATATAACAAAAAAACAAAATATTTCTCATAAAAGTATCGGGTGTTACAAAGTTTGTGACCTTTATCCATGTTTGATGGGAATTGTGATGTGTAACCAGAAACATGGAAAGTTGGAATGGATAGGCAGACCATGTGGCATGATCTCTTGTTACAGAAGTTATTGATGCTTGGAAGAGCAGCTTGAGGATGAGCCATTATATTGGGGGAGGTTGTAAGATCCCAGATCTTCTTAAGGTATGTTGTTGTTTATTTTTTTGTTCGACCTCTTCTTTTTTTGTCTTGATAAGTGTTTCCCCATGTTTAGGTGATGTATCAGGGGTGTTTTGGGGATCGTGACACAAAAGAGGAAGAAAAGGGAGTTCTAGGGCATGTTGCATGGTTTGCGCACAATTAGTGAAAACCGTGTAGATCATCCTAGGTAACCATGTAGCCATGGACAAAGGCTTACAAATGGTTGGAACAAGGTTAAGAAAACTATGTGGAATTTCTAGGAAATCGTGTGAAGGGGTTTCCTTCGGGCAGTGGATTATGCATGGTTTGCGCACGGTTTGGAAAACTATGTGGGTAAACCGTGCATCCCATAATCTTTGAGAAAATAAAAAAATGCCACCTTGGGATTTTAAAACCCAACTCAGTATTTTCCCTCATTCCTCCCCTCTCAACCCTATTGACAATCATGGGAAACCCAAGCTTCCAAGAGGTGTTTCTCCTTTGATTCTTGGCCATTTTGGACATATTTGGTTTCCAACCGAAGCTCCAGGTAAGTCCAATCCTCTACTTCCTTCTCTTTTTCAGATTAGTGTTTGTGAGTTCTTCCATATTCTTCCAAAACTCAAAACCCTCTTTTTTGGTGGAACCTAGGTTAGGGATTAAAGGGGTGTTTGAATCTAGATCTATGTCCATGATTGAGAGTGCGTTCATCATCAGATTCGAGGTAGGTGGTCTATAAGTATTATCCCCTAGTTTTATTTTTGATCTGTGCAAGGAAGTTGGTGTTCATGTTTTCCCCTTTTTGTGTCCTTGGTTCCATTGAAGTGTTTGATAAAAATGGTTTTATAAGTGACTAATTGAAACCCTCAATATCCCTGTGGGATTCATTGAGAATGACATGACCATTTTATGTCCACCTATGGGGTGTGTCAGAAAACCTGGACCAGGAGTGTGGTAGGGTTAAGTGGTGGGTCACCAAATAAGAATGTGAACACCATGTATAATGTGTCATAAATACTATTTAAGCTGTAAATGAAATAATGATAAATATTCTGGGGGTGATAGAGGCATACGGTGTTGTTGTAATGACACGTAAATGGGTAATTTGGTTGAAATAGATTTTGTTGATTATTTCATGAATTTTGTTACAAATGCCTAAGAGGATTAGGGAATGATAAATATTGATCTTGAAATTGGGTAATGGGATAGAAAATGGGGAATGTGTTAATGGGTTTTATTAAGGGAACGAATAAATTTGGGGAATGGGTTAATAAATGAGAATTAGATGGTACACCTAATTGATAGAATGTAATAAAGGGATTGTGATATGTGATATGCGAAATGTATTTGAAATGGATAGGTGGGTAAATTATTTTGAAATGATAAATGGGATAAATGGGTGAATGAATAGTCCATGATAAATTCAAAGACATAGGGTATTTTTAATAGACCTAATTAATTAAGGCATGGAAATGAGAATTTGGCTAAATGGATATGAGTTTTAAATGGTAAATTTATTAATGGGTTATGGCATAGTATTAATTCCCATCTTGTAGTTTTGTGGTGTGATATCAAATTTCATTGAATATTCTTGGTTGTGTTATGGTATGGTTGGGGTGACTTGAGAAATAAACTTGTGCACATGGCTTGGTAGAGTAGGGTATTGACTTGGGGTCTATTCCCATGTGTCAAGTTATACTGAGCCTCTAAAATCCACCCCAAAATGAAGAGGTTAGGTAAGGGGATAAAGGATCTATTACCCTAATGGATTCATTCGACTCGGACCGAGGATTAGAGGTGAGTAGAATGTGTTGATGTGATATGTGTATCCCTTGGGATATAGGGAATTTCTTTGTTTCCCTGATGCATTGTGATTGATTTCCTTTTACCCTTGTGTAGATATTTATGCATAACCCATGAAGCATGTGATCAATATGGCCTATGTAATGAAGACAATATAAGAAAAACAAATGGGGGTAAATAGTAGTCATGAATTAAATGAACAATGTTTCCTAATGGAACCCAAACAATCCTTTCTTAATTACCATTTATGTTGTACCAACATGCACTATATACTAGACTAGAAATTTTGTAGTCACCATTGAGTACTCAAGCAGATCTCTTCATTGCAGGCCAGGTCAAGGAAAAAGGCCCAACATGAAGAAGTTGAGTTGGGATTGGTAGGTTTATGTGGAAGGATCTAGACATACATTCGGGACCCATTTGGAGTTTTTTCTTACTTTTGTGATTCATTAACTTTTCACTACTAGTATGACATGAAATTATTGTATTTGGATTGTGGTTTGTATCCCTTTTTGGGAAATGATAGGTTATGCATGTTTATTGGTTATTCATATTGTTTATGCTATTTATATTGCATTTTGATATGGTTGGATCTGATAAAGAGGGTATAGTCTCCCCACATGACTTATTAGACAATTGCCACTTGTCGGCAACTGCTAGAATACGAGGAGGCGTGCTTGAGGCAATGTGAAAACTCAGATCAGAGCACCAGTTTAGTGGCTTCCGGTTTGTGAAGTTACAAAGACTCTATAATATAATCTTGGAATGATTTGATCTCAATAAAGGGATTATTATATGATTTTTGAAGAATTCATAAAGATTGGTCTTTGATACACGATTAAAAAAGTTTAATCCTCATAACCAGCAATATATTGTTTCAGTTATATAAAAATTATATTCATTTAGATGTTTTCATTGGATAGGGTGATAGATATATGGAATATATATGAATATTATAATGTATAATATTTTCTGCTCTAGGTGGTATTCTGCGATTTATTAAGGTGGTGATGGGACTTCATTAGTCTTGGATAACTTGAAGAATGTTTGTAGAACATTATTGACACATAGAGTATAATAAAATATTGGGATCTACGTATGTTAATGGAGGACTTGGTGGTAATCATGAGATTGATTATCAAATTGATTATTATCCAGATCAAGACATGTGAATTGTTTTGGTCAATTTGTAGATCTATCATAACGATCGAATATAGTCATTTAAGTTCCGATGTTAGATGGTGATTGTGGAATGCATTGAACAATGTTTATATTTACAGAGGCATAAATATTTTAAGATAATAGAATAAATTATGGAAGTTTAATGTTGGAAAATAAATATTTTACCCCTAAGTATTCTGATTAATGCAATGTTTATATGCGTAGGAATTGAGAAATCTTTATAATGGAGTACATAAGGGTCTTTAAAGATCATGTATAATATTGAACATCAACGCTTTTTCCAAGCACACAATATTCAACAATAGTAGTGGATGAGGTGGTGCGATTCTTTTACCATGTAGAGGGATGAACACATTGATTAGATTTATGTGGATGTATCTACATAAAGATCAATCAATGATGGTGGATGGTTTCAATGGATGGAATCTACAACATTTGTAGGGTGACATTACTTTTTGTGTATTATTTATATGATGATCGTTGCAATAAACATTCTATTCTTGAATAAAATTATTGTACAGACCCATCCCCTCATGGGTTAAGAAAAATTCAAATCAATTTAAAACTTGTGTTTTTATTTTATCAATACTTATTTAAATCACTATATTTAAAAACAAATCTTGAGTTTTTTAGAGTATAGCTATTTTGTGTATGAAATTATGTGAAATTTTCTTATATGTATTGGGTTGTTGATTATATGGGTTAATATTGGTACTTTATTCCACCTTGAATGTTCCAAAGGCACAAAATCTCGTGTTTTTATATTAAATTACATCAAACCAAATATAAGTCATAATTTAATCCACAATCCATTTATTTAAGTGTATTTAGAAGTATAAATATATAGTCATTCACTCACACTTACCTTTATTTTTTATCATATATAAAATGGATTTCTATAAAATATTAACATTATTGTGAATATATTACACTTAATTATTTTTAGCAAATAAAAGAATATTTTTCAACATACTAAGATTGTATCTAATGTTTCTAAGAATATGATATACCACTAGTAAGGGGTATTGAATCAGTGGTAATTTTTTTCAATTTAATTATAATTAAAATTAACTACATTTTTTAGAAATTGATCTTCTAAAAATTCAAATATTACCCATAACTATATGTTATTGAAATTTAAATTAATATAAGTCACACATGATTTTTACAATCCCCCCTAAGTCGGAGAATATATCCTTGATTTATTTTGGTTGAGTCCAAGCCACAAAATTTCTACTAGTATCAATAATTATTACAAGTGGTGTTGGACAATATCAACCTTTACTCAATAGATTTCACAAAACACCTATATCCCTCAATAACTGTTTATACTGGTACCCACTAGTTTATAAAATTAACACCAAATAGATGGATCTAGATATTTTGATTCTTCTTCCTACTTAAATAAAAAATGATTATACTCCCTTGATCCATTAGAATACTCTGAATGAAAACCTTATTATAAACTAATCTTCCATAACATTAATTTGTGAAAACATCAATGTATATAATTTCAATGTTAGATCTCTCAACTTTATGATGTTATAGAATTTAGGATCTTATCTTCAACAAAATGGATTTTCTAGAATGTGTATATCAGTATCTATTATGATATACAAAATAATTATCAACAGCACTCTCTTATTTAGGTTATACCTTAATATAATTTTTATTAATCCAAAAATATGGTGAAGAAAGATTAAAAATATAGAATCTTTAGCCTTTCATAATTCACTACCAACTGCATTCAATGGTTCGAACAATACATGAGTTTGAAATAAAAAAAAGATTCTAAAAAACAAGGGTTGACCATATTCTAATGATTCAAAGATTCATAGATAGAATCGGAAATTAAGTCTTGTTTAGTTTATATGTCGATTTACAACTCAGAATCAACATCACTAATTTCATCAACTTAATAAATCATTCCTCCAAAACATCTTGTTGATCTTACAAAACCATCAAATTACTCTTAAATTACCTTTATGTCTTCCAAAAAAATCTAAATCATGTCCTGATATTTTGTTGTTGGTATTATATAACTCCAACACAATAATCAAACTCTATCTCATACCATCTCAAGATACTTCCACACAACTCATCATTGCTGCTTCTGATCTTTTCATATTCCAATAATCTCTAGCTTTCTATTTCCTTATACTTTTCTATTTCTAGATTCACAGAGTCTAGATTAGTAAATAAATCACAAATCAAAATACATAATATTTATTTTAAAATTAATTCTTTAACATTAACACAATATAATATTTTTGATAAATGGGTCCAAGGGATCTTAGGGGTTGGCATTTTTCCTAATTCTAGTTGAATTTTTAAACCTACTTCATCAATACTACCATACCTAATTATTTATTTTAAATCTTATTTTAATTTCCAAGGATAACACTATATTATTTGTACTCAATCATCGTATAATTTATCAAGAAGGCATCTGAGGTATTTAACTTAGTCCACATAAACATAATAGGCTATGGGAGACCCCACTTGGGTTCCCTTATATCAATTCTATATAATTGGGTTCAAATACATGGTAATCAAGGATAAAGTCACAAATATTAGCTTACGAGGAACAATAAGAGACATTATACATGTTATTTAATACATTGTAACTGAAAAAAATAATTTAATTTTTTCTCGGATCATTTTCACATGTCAGATGGGTTTTTCATATCATATAACACATTCCACACTATATAGACCTAATATAAAGGATATGGATTGTCTACAAAAGATTGGGAGAATCCATCCTATCAAATATATCAGGATTAAATGGATTTATGTAATTGATCTTAAAGAACCTAATGAAATCCATAAATTAGCGATCAAATACTAAAACATGGTGTAAAAATTAAGGTGACTATAATAAAACACATATAACATGAGAGAAATACACATAAAAACCCCAATGGATTGTAAAACACAAGATATTAGACCAACTGATGAAGATCAATGATTTATAGAGATTAATGGAAGAGATAGTAATTTGGGGATGGGTGTGTGCACTACATATTGTGGTGAAGAGGGATTCAAACCATTTAAAACTTGTGCTAATTTTTATGAAAAAATAATTAAATAAATAAAATAAAACTAGGCCCATGGGAACTATCTGGGGGTCATCTAATGGCATTGGACAACTAGACATGCCGCTGAAACTCTAGTTTCTACCTATTTGGGTTTTAGTAGGATATCTTTACATGGGAATATCTCTCCATCCCAAGATCATTTATTTGAAACCTAATCCCAACCCTCTATGACCCCTCTAATACCCATGGTAAGAAAAAATACCTTATTTTTAATAAAAAGTTGGTCAAATTTATACCATGTAAAGGGTTAGTTGTTACTACTCTAATTGTAAAGAAAGGATCTACAACCTTCTCTATGAATATCAACTCGATCACATGTTTCTAACCTAAATCCAAACTTCATAACACCAATCCTTTCTATAGAATCACACTCAACATTGTCCACTTACCACACAAATAATTATCTTTTCCACTATGATGATATGACTATGTAGATGAATCTTGAACATCCCCTCCCAACATTGATTCTAGTATAACCTTAGATGCTTATGTAAACCATACCCATGACCTCTATATATCTACAAGATCATCTAAAAACACTATAGATTCCCTATTTGACAATAATACCATCACCCATTTGGTAGTTATTCAAACTAGGTCCCAACATGCACTATCTATCCATACTGGTATAACCTCATCGGCAACCCACTCTATAGTGGAAACATAAATCCTTTACTTCTATCACCCAAATAGGTATCATTATATTCTTACTTATAGCTAACCAATTATCTACTACCCATCCCATCAGGCACCATTTTCTAATTGGGAACACCCATCATTCAAGTTCTTTAACACAATTAGTTTCTCATTTAATACATTGAAATATTATTTCAAACTAAAAATGTGTACACATATAATGATTGTGTTATAAATACTATCATCTATTCACCAATCCATGTTGATCTCATACACATCCAACTTTGGTGAAAATAAAAAATATATATGAACCATACAACATAATACATGATCAATTCCCACTTAAACAAACAGAATAGACTGATGATATCAGTTTACCCTCAATGAATCAGGGAAAGAAATGACTAAATAAAATATCCTTTAAATCATTTCCAATAATCACCTCATGCATTCCAGCCTACACCTTTATGTCCCAAGAGTGTTTCCCTGGTCGTCTAAGCATGTACATCTACAAAGTTACCCTCTTCCCTAGTGGAATCTAAATATAATATAAAATAGTATGCACTAACTCAAAGTAATAATTGGTTTCCTAGGGTCCTCCCAATCCCTGAAAAAATAGACGATGATGGAAGTGAGACTCCCATGATAGTTTTTCAATGGACGTATCAACTCTGTAATCTCGATGATCCATGTTCAGTATAGACCATACTAGATTCACCCTATATTGATTATAAAAAAAACCCTATAACGTCAAGAAGAAGTGATTGATACTCCTACATTATAACCTTTACCCATTGTTCATTATAATATTCACTTTCAAGGGACCCATTGTAACACCCCAATATTTTATAGTATCTCTCCTTTTAAATAAATCTAATTTCATTGACAACTTGCATTTCACACAAGACCGAGTTCCAAAAAACAACTATCTATTATTAGGTGACCATTATATCATAGTTGCTAACTTGGATGTAATAAATTGGGAATTTTTTTATTTTATATATGTTTTATACATTTATATAATAAATTCATTGGTTATCAATTGGTACAGAACAAAAATTTTAATAAATTAAAAGAAACATTTTTATGAAAAACGAGTTCTGGGGGCACAATATTTTTATTATGATATTATATTGAATAATTTACTATTTATGAATTATCTTAATTAAATTTATTTATTATATATTCCATAAAATATTATTAAATATTTATAATATTTTTACAATGCATGATATAAGAATAAACCATTTTTTATTCTTAAAAACTGCCTTTTCTTAAAATGCGATTTTTTCTTGTTTTAAACACTTATTTTAAATTTTATTTCAGATACTTATAGGTTAAAAATTTTATTCAATAGATTAAATATTTGTAATAATAATGATAAAATTTTGTTAAGCGGCTGTTTTTTATTTTTAGACATTATGAATAGTAACCATGGAAAATTTTGTCACGCCGATAAAGGGAAAATCTTGTTTATATAGGTTAAAACTAAGTCATACGACCTTAATGTTCAACCAAATTCATAGTGGATAGAGGTAATTAATTCATAAACACCTTTTGTTTAAAATATAGTTTTTTAATGGGAACATTTACATGAAAATGACATATATTATTTAAATCAGTGAGAGTTAGAAAATGTTACTATTTTTAATATCTCATATATATCCACTTAGGGAAAGAATAAATATATGAATGAACCTAAATGAATATTTTTATATTAATGAAATTATTTTTTTTATTTCTTTTTAATGTTTTATAAATTATAAAATTACCTTCAATGTTTATACAACGCTAGTATAATATTTATTCACTTAATAGAAAAATAAAGTATATGATTTTAAATATATTAATTTTGAAATAATTTGAATTATTTAATGTTTTAAATAATTTTTTAGATATATATGACATATTATATGTGTTTAAATGTATTATATTATAATTACCCCTTTATAATTATGTATTTGATGTCAAATGAAATGAGTCGTGTCATCATTAAAAAATGATATTTTTGAAAATAAAATTTTACTAAATTATCTAGAAATAATAAAACATTTAAATAAAAAATATGGATATGATATTATCTAAAACATAATTTAATGTCCATTTATGGTCTAAATGTAACCTTATAATTAAAAATTACAACTCTTTAATGTGAAAAAATGTGTTGGCATTTTTAAATTAATATAGATTAAATAAGGGGAATCAAAATGATAGGGTTTGAAATGACACAAAAAATTGGCTGAAATATTTTTTTGACGTGATTACAGACCTATAATACATTTTTCTCTAAAAACAATGAATTTTTTAATTTTTAATGAGAATTAAGTTATTTTAATTTATTTTATTTGAGAAATTCCAAAAGGGACCCTCACACAAATTGTAAATGGCCACCTTCTCCCTCACTTCTTCACAAAAAATTTATCCATACAGATCAAGAAATACCTACCCATTGATCTTATAATAATTATTACCCAATTTCTTTATGTTCATATCTCAAAAAATGGCCAATATTATGTCCCTTAATAAATGATCCAACGAAGGTCTGTTAATGAAGAGTTAATTATCTTACCCAACCTATTTTATTTTATTTCTCATTCCCCCTCTTCTAAATTTATGGATGTTTTATAAAATAATAACATAATTATAATAAATATACTATAATTTTATTATTATTATTAAACCACCATTACCCACCCTATTTCATATCAAATGGAAAGTGAATGTATCGCTCGGGCATATATACAACATACTGTCTCCACGGAGCTATACAATTAATTTTTAATTAACATATTTTATAGATAGGGATTATGATAGGTTTAATATTTATATATTATATTTATAAAAAAATTATAATTATTAAAAAATAATATCATATCTACCTTCTTACATTCCAAGCTTTTGGTAAATGATAACATCACTCATGTGTACTTGTGGACTGCCACCTCCACGAAGCGATGCGATTTGTTTTTCATTTACATTATACTTGGATGTTACTAGGGACAGATTTGAATAATATAAAAGATTTATATGATATAATAAGGATTCTAGAAAGGATGAACATTATTTAGTATTTTTTTCTATCCATAGAATAAATAAAACAACGTTCATCCGTATGTACGACCAACCGTATCCATGTACAATCTCATACATGTTTCTATATATAGGATTAATGAATTTATTTAAATAAATATACAATGAATATATATTCCATTTAATTAATTATTTAAATTATTTATATTATTTAATGTTGTTTAATGAATAAATTCTGAAACTATCCAACCAAAACATACTTGAGAAACGTATCAGTTATTACCTAAAACAATAATTTTTAACAAATTATTTTTAAGGAAGGGGTTATAAAAGATTATAAGTATGTAATAAATAGTATTATATCTATGAGTATAGTAGTTGAATATTTTTATAATAAATATATATTTATTATAAAATAGGTTTGAACACATATAAAGTAAGTTAGACCTGGGGTAAGGGTTCGTCTCACAATCTCATCAATATTCAAGATTGTTTATGCTTAAGTATCTATTAGGAATTATTTTTCTTCCATATATATATATATATTATATTAAATATTTTAAATAATATTTTATATTCTCCCCTATGTTTTTTAAAATTATTTTTACCCATGTATGACTTCTTATAAAATGGTTTGATGGAAATCTTCTTATCATTTTCCAAATAAGGTACATTTCTACTTTTTCGACAAAAGCGTGAAAGGTATGTTTTTTACCTTGTAAAGAATGAATAGATATTCACATATTAATAAATAATATATTATTTTAAGATTAATATATATTTTTACATGTTTAATTTTAGATAAAATTTTTTCATTCGTAATTGAATAATTTTTTATAAATAAGTGATTTTCATAGTGAAATTTTTATTTATCTATAAATTCTTTGGAAGATATTTTTATGGTATTTTTATTCATCAAAGGCAAAAAAACATTATTTTAATTAAGATTAAATTGGTTTATGTTATGATGATACCATTATTATTATTCCTCTATTTGGTTTATGATCTGTTTAACTAGGGATATAATAATTTGATACCATTCACGATATTAATTTTGATGGTTTATGATTATGTTTCCTGATTGGGGAAATTGTTAAAATTTCAAATGATAGCATCAATATTAATTTTTATGTTTATTTTGACTCATACATTTAATATAAGGAGTTAATCGAACTTAATAAGTGATAAGAGGGTCCTGTAATAACCCCTCAATGCCACCATAGGTCTCATGATACAAACTATCTTGGGTATTGGATGAGGCATTACCCATTTATATAAGATGCCATATCATGAGGCCTCAATGGTATGTTTATGATTTCTGAAATCATGAATTTCCTTCATTATGATATTAGTTATTTATTTCCACGAAATTAAATTATTATTTTTGATATACATGTATATGTTTTTAGATCAAGTGATTATGTAATTATTTCATTTCCATCCAATAACGGCTATATTATTCATTACTTATTTATATTCTGTTGTATGAATACCCTTGCAAGGAATATGCGATTACCCTTTTTCTTATGTTTATTTTTCCCTAGGATTCTGTAAAGATAATTATTATGGATTTTAAGGATAATATAAGAGAATAATGGTGTTATCAAATAAAATACCATGTTGTATTTTATGTTACCAATTTTAATATAATATTCAAGCATGAATATAGTCTTTAAAGACTACTAATCTATTCAGTGTTTTGGGATGTGATTATTTGTATCTAATTCCAATGTAATAAAGTAACTAACAACTCTGGGATACAGGGGTCAGGGACTTTATAGTTGGTATTATAAAAAGTTTATTTGAAATGATGGGAACTAGATTTATAAAAACATAGATTAAGGAAATGAAAATATATAACAGACGTTGATATTATTTCAAATGAAACCAAGTTTAATATTTTGAGATTATTTATAAAAATATATTCAATTTATGTTTCATGTTTCACTAGTTTTGAAATTATACATCATGATTCTATAATATAATATGGTGTATTCCATTTTCTTGAAATGGAAACTAGTGGAAGGAATTAAAACCATGTCAATGCACGTAATCTATGTAGGGATAAAACTCATATACAAGATAATGATGAAGGATTTGGTGCTCTAGTTTGAGATGAAAAAATTATAACAATATTGTGATAACTGACTTAGGTTATGAGAAATATACTTTCTCATATATAAAATCCTACTGATCCAAAATGTGACATGACAATGTTATAAATATTCATGATTCAGTAAAATATATAATTCTATGAGACTATAAATCCATTTATAGTTGAGAAATGGATAATTTCCATAGAGAAGATATTTCTGGGAAGTAATATAAAAGAGAAGGTTGTCATGGTATTTTTACATCTCTCAGGGGATTTGGATCAATCTTGGTTGTTGATTCAAAACACTAAGGAGGAGGATGTGAAATTAACAAAGAAAAAATGTAAGTATTTTAAGGAACTATTCTTGGAAAAAATATTTTCCACCCGAACAATGGGCAGATATAGAGTGACAACTCTATACTCTAACATAGATAGTAGATATGAATATTTATAAGTATCAAGTTGACATTAAAATGTTATTGAGCCATTTCACATAATATATACACAATATAAAGAGAAATATTGACCATTTCCTAGATCAGATTAAGTTAATTATTCAAATAAAACTAGTCTCCCAAAAATTATCATCATATGAGTTTATAGTATCATGTGTTATCGGGAAGGAGAAATAGTTATATAATTTTTTTGGATTCAATGTGATGTACGATTAGAAGAGGGACACTGATTACTCAAAAAAATAAAATAAGGAGAAGGTGAAGAAGGGAAGGGCTGAATTTTCATCTTTCAATAAATGCGGATTGAAACATTATGGAATAAGCTTATTGGGAATTAGAGTTTGATACACGTGTAGAGAGAAAATATACTTGGTCCGTTATTGAAAGGGAATGAAAGAAGTTGGAAATGTGAAATTCATTATCTATAAGTAGATGGGGCACTATGAAAATGATTTTCCATGGTGTTAAGGGTATAATACCTAGATAAGGCCAAGGTATAAAGGCCAAGTTAATGTTATCACAATAAATAGGGTTGACATTTATAATGATGTGGTGGAAGGTACTTTAACCATATCTTGAAATTAAGATAATAATTATTTTCTGATTTTAGATCATTAAATTATTATATATCTTCCCAATTTAAAATAATACTTTTCCACTTCACCTTAAGAAGGTAGTTTTCGGTCCAAAAACTTATTGAAAACCTCACTATAACAAATATGTTTCAAGAAGTTCCCATTATGACACATAATAATTCTCTTTTTGTTGAGTTTATTATCATTCATATGGTTGAATTTGATATAATCCTTGGTATATAATAAATTTCCAAATATAATTCAATAATTTATTACTAAGAGAAGGAAATTTTGATTCATTATATATATATGGAATTCCTTATCTTTAGAGGGGTGAATTCATCATTTGATTAATGCTGGGAACCACCTCCAGTATATCTTCTAAATAATATTGTGATAGAAAAAGAGAAGACAAAACCTATTAATGAAAAAAGAAATCATAAAATTGAGGATGTACCTATTTGATAAAAATACATTGATATATTTCATATAGAACTGAATAGATATCCACCAGAGTAGGAATTTGAGTTTTTAATTAATTAATTACATGATGAAAGGTTTATATAAATGACTCCCTATATAACGATCACTATGGAGTTAACATAGATGATTAAAAAAATATTGGATTTAAGTGTTAATAGATTTATAAACCTTAGTGTTTCACCTTAGGATACCCCTTTTTCATTAAACGTAAATATGGATCTATGAGGATATGAATTGATTATAGCAAAATCAATGTTATTATGATAAAGAACAAGTATCACCTACCGCAAATTGATACATTTTTACCAACTTCATAGAGATAAATTTTTCACAAAGATAGACCTTGGTTATGGATACTATCAATTGAAAATAAATAAGGAATACTTTCCAATTAAAACATTTCAAATAAGGTATGGACATTATGAGTCTACAATAATGCCATTTTTATTGACTAACTCACCCTCTATTTTTATGTATTTAATGAATATCGTATTCAAGTAATATCTTGAAAATTTTATTATGGTATTTATTTATGATATATTAGTGTACTCTAAAAACAATGAGGAAAATTAGAACCACTTATAAATCATTCGTGAGATTATTTGAATAAAATATTTATATGGGAAATTTATCAACTGTGAATTATGTATTCAAAAAGTTTTTTTTCATGGCTATATTTTCTATTAGGATGGGATGTCGATTGATATTGTGAATAAAAAGGTATTACAATAATGTATTATACTAACAACAATAATTGAGGTATGTAGTTTTATTATATTAGTTAGTTACTATCAGTGATTTGTTGAAATGTTTAAAAATCAGCTAACCCCTTAACCAAGCATACTTGTAAAGGGGTTAATTATATTTGAAAAAATGAATTTGAATAATATTTTGACGAATTGAAGAGGTTATTAGTGAATTCTATGATATTGAATATATCATCATGAAATAGTGGATTTTTTAGAAATATTGTTCCATATAGGAAGGGATTTGATTGTGTCCTTAAACATAACGATATATTTATTTTCCCATGCATCAAGGTAGTAAAAAACTCATGAACATAACAATACAACTCATGATCTTGAGTTACTATCCATAATAGTTTCTATGAATATATGAAGACACTATATTTATTGTGAAATATGTGATATATATACAGATCACAAGAGTTTTAAATATATCTTCTTATACAAATAACTAAACATTAGGAAAAGGTGATGGATAAATATACACAAGGATTGTGATTTCTCAATACAGTACCACTACGGGAATGAAAATATGGTTTTAGATGCATTTACCATGAAGTATCATAAATTTCTAAATAAAATTAGGATCAATAAGGATCCCATGTTGATAGATCTAGTAAAGAGGGATATGATAATAATTTTATAAGAGTAAAAATCTCCCCCTTTTCAAATTATTTTCAAACCATTATTATTAGAAAAGATAAAAAGTTATCATCCAAATGATGATAATTTTCAAAAGAAAATTAAAGCTGTGACAGATGGGAAATTTGAAGACTTTGTATATAAATATTACACTCTAAAATTTGGAAATATTATTTGTGTTCCCTCTATATTGAAGAAAAAAAGGGGGACTATTGGATGATGAACATAACTCTAATTTCTCTATAAACCGTGGTAGAATAAAGATGTCTTGGGATTTTAAGGATAATTTTTTGTGAGATAATATAATGTGCTAAATTTCTTCTTATGTGTCAATATATTTGGTTTGTTAACCGGTGAAGGATGAGTGAAAAAATTCTATAGGAATAATTCTTATATGCAAATGGGATGAAATTATTATTTAATGTTTCAATATATTACCAAATAATCCAATAAAGAATGATTTCATATGGGTTATTGTTTATCAACATACCAAATCTACACATTTCCACACTAGATTAGATGATTTCCCACTAGACCACCTTACATTAATCTATATTATTGATGTTTTAAGACATTATAGTTCACACTAGTATGTTGATTTTGATAGTCGTCTATGATTTGGATAAAAATTATAAAAAATTATTCAGAATCCTCATGATACTGAGATTCATTTGAGCACCACGTTTCATCCTCAAACTAATAGGTAGTCATAAAGAACTATCCAAACTTGAAAAGAAATGTTGAGGTCCTTCTAACATTACATTCATGGTATGTGGGATTAATATTTACATTTGGTAGATTTATCTTACAAAAATATCTTCCAATAATGCGTTTACCTAGTCTCAAATGATGTGTTATATGGAAGGATATTTCATACACCAAATTATTGGGATGAAGATGGTGTAAGGAATCTTGAAGGCCCAAGACATATATAAGAAATAATGAAAAAAGTAATGATTATTCCAGTCCATATCAAAGCATCTCAAGGTAGTGAAAATGTACATGTTAATAATTAAAGGAAAGATTTTGAATTTAAAGTGGGAGATATCATTTTCATGATTTTATATCCTTGGAATGGTTTTATATTATTCAATATGAAAGGAAAAATAATCCCAAGGTATATCAAACCTTTTAAAATCATGGGAATAATTGGAGATATGATTTACAATTTTTAAATTCCACTTATCCCTTCAAATGTACACTAAATGTTGCATATCTCTTTTTTAATAAAGTAAATATCAGACCAAACACATCTTCTCACTTGTGATGAAAAATAATTAGAACCTAATTTTTCAAAATATTAATATACTATCACGATTCTATACATAAGAATATATATGTGTTGAGAAATTGAATCACTCAGATAGTAAAGGAAATTTAAAAAAAAATCATAAGATAGAAGAGGGATATGGGAACTTAAAGAAATTTTCATGAAGAACTATGAAAATATATTTATGAGGTTACATTTTGGATATTTTGAGGAATAAATTTTTTTTGATATAGGGAAAAATGTAATACTACAATATTTTATGGTATGTCACTTTCTAAATAAATTTAATCTCTTTGATAGCTTTTATTTCATGCAATACTCAATTCAAAAACACAATGATCTATTCTTAATGGAACACTATAAACTATCCAATAAATTGGTTGGTGTAAATAAGATTTATTAATTTTATAAAAAAAATATATGCTTTATATATTTATATAATAAATCCATTGGTTATTAATTTATTTGAAATAATAACAATTATAAAAATGATTTTTTCTGAAAATTATTTTTGAATGCGCACTATATTTATAACCTAAAAAATTGAATTTTTCACTATTGGGGAATTATTTTGATGAAATTTATATATTATATATTCAATAAAATACCTTATAATTTATTTAAGTTTTTACTATGCATGGGATAAGAATAAAACCAGTTTTCATAAAAAATTTAGTTTCCAAAATGAGTGTTTTATCACAATTTCCACACATATTTTAAAATAAATTTATCATATATACAGGTATTATACTTTATTAAATTGATTCTGTATTTATAATCTTAAGCTCAAATTTTTAATTTATACATTATGAATAATAACAATATTAATTTTTATGACCTCACTAATGAGTAAATTGTGTTAATCTAGATTAAAACTAAGTGATAAAGCTGTATGTTTTCAGAAAAATTTTATTGGGTGAAGTTAATATTTCACTTAACAACCTTATCTTATAAATTGAGTTGTTTAATGGTCACTTGTACATGAAAATGACATGTATATTATTTAAATCAAATATAGTTATGAAATGTCACTCTTTTTGTTTTTAACATCACTTATGTGTCCCCATAGGGAAAAAATAATGACATGGAAGAATATAAATGTATATCAAGAGATTAATGAATTCATTTTCATTATATAAAATATTATTAAACTTTTAGAAATTATATAACTAAATGAAATTCTTATGTGAAGACAATAAAATATTTTTCAAATTAATCATATAATAAAATAAATGATACTAAAACTATTAATTTTGATATTATTTTAATTATTTAATGTTTCTAAAGAATTATATATATATATATATATATGAAATATTATATGGGTTTGAAATCATTATATTCTTATTCCACCTTTTTCTATTGTATTTGATGTCAAATCAAATGAATAATATCTGAATTGAAAAAATGATATCTTATCAAAATAATATTTTATTAAATTATTTTGAAATATTAAACTATTGAAATAGGACAAGTTTGATATTACATGGTCTAAAATGTCATATCATGGGTATCTAATGGCCAATTTTTACCTTAAAAGTAAAAATGTCAACTCTCTAATATGGAAAATTTTGTTACCATAGTTAAATTTGAAATTGATTAACTATTGGTTAATTAAAACGATAAGGCATAAAATGACACCAATACTTGCCTAAATAATATTTTTTTATGGTATTAAAATTCTATAATACGTTATATTATAATACAATCCCATTTTCATCACTTTCAAGAGAAATAATTTATTATAATTTATTCTTTTGAGAAATACCAAAAAGTGCACCTCATAGGAATTATAAAATTTCACCTCCTCCATCACTTATTCACACCACATTAAGCCATCAAACAAGATAAATACCTAAAAATTTCTCTTATTCACATCCTCATACATGTTATGGAGGTCCTAGTATCCTTAAATAAAAAATCATAAGTCCCTTAAGAAAGGATCTAAATAAGGTCCCTCGAAGAAGAGGTAATTGTCTTACCCGAACTCTTTCAATTTATTCCTTATTCCACATATTCTAAATTTCTATAATTTATCATATAATTATAACTTTATTATACTAAATATTCTGAAATTTTTATTGGGATTATGAATCAACCATTACCCAACCTATTTACCATCAATTGTGAAGTGAATGTATCGCTAGTGCGTACATACCACTTATCATCTCTATGTAGCAACACAATTCATTTTTCAATAACATATTTTATGGATGGGAATTATGATAGTTTTAATATTTATGTATTATATTAATAAAATAATTATATTTCATAAATAATAATATCACATCTACCTTCTTACTTTCCAAACCATTGTTAAACGATAACTCCACTTTTGTGTACATGTGGGCTACCACCTCCATGAAGTGAAGGGATTCATTTTTCATTTATATTGTACATGGATGGTAAAAGGCTAGATTTTATGAATATATATAATTTATATGATATAATAAATATTATTTAAAAGATATATATTATTTACCTTTCTTTAGTTCCATCCATAAAATAATAAAAGCAACATTCATGCGTATATACAACATACCATCTCCATGTTCGGTGTAATACATTCTTCAATCTCTACAATTAATAGATAATATTAAACACAAATATATTTAATATAAAATATATGTGTACCATTATTAACATTATATATATGATGGAACATTGATAAATGACATGAATATCATTGAAATTTAGTTAGAGTTTAAAATTTATGTTTTCCTACTACTACTATCTAGTGGCAAGTAGGGTCGAACCCGCAGGGAAGGTTAGTGGCCAATTTTCTTTAAAAAACTATAAATACACCAATATTTTCAGTATCGAGGGAAAAGTAGCATTCATTTTCTTTTCATTTTTTAATTTTTATATATTTTTTCGCATTTTTAAGGATATAAAGTAACACAACACTTTTTTGTGCATTTGTTCTAAACTATGTTGAAAGAGGGAATACTTTGAACGTATGAAGCAACAGAAATGTAGAACGCGAATAGAGGAACAATTAAGATAATAAGATTAGGAAAAAAACATTATTATGTTAGTTTTAAGAATTTACTTCTCACAAGAAATAGATAAAAACGTGACTCTTGAAAGAGTCAGACTTATTTCCCTCATCTGGAAAAAATTCACACAGATTGAACATTCATGTGGTTCCTCGCTCCAAGAAAAGTCCAATGGTAAAAACTTATCTTTGAAAAATTCAATAGATATATTCTCACTAAATGTTGTGAAGTTTTCTTAATGAACATAAAACTTTATAAATTGTACCCATGATCAGAATCACCGAATGACAGCGGGATAAAATATTTTAATACAAGTAGCATGATGCAAATGAATAGATTCAGAGTTGATCTCATCGATCGACTTTGAAACCATTAAAGTGAATGTGTGAAAAGGATGATAAAAGATAACTGTAGAACTAGAAGTTCCCTAAACTCATTGTATTTATCTAACTATGATGTTTATATTCAAAAAATGAAAGCATTTAGTTACAGAATAAGAATTTGAGAAAATATACTAGAAGAATGACAACTACCCTACAAACTATGGTGTTTCCTGTTCTACTCCTTGGATCTCCATGAAAATGGATCTCCAGAATCTCTCTGAAGGATCTGCTTGGCTCCGATGTTTGAGAGGTTTTTGAATGATGAATTTGGAGTTGTGAATGAATCCCACTACTCAGCTCTATCTCTTTTAACTATGCTGTCATCTGCTACACATTACCCCATGTTTTCTATCGACATAGTTTTGTCTCCTTGCTACGCACCACACAAACGAATTTTTTCTGTGAACCATACGTCAGTTTAGTTTTTCCCATGTAACTAACTCTAGAATAGATATTTGAATGTACTTGGACATCATTCCATCACTTGTAGGTACCTACACATCATAAAATAGAGAGAAGATAAAATTGTTAAAAAGTTAAACTAAATAATTCGTTATTATTATTAATGTAAAATTACATACTTAAATGTTATTAATTATTAATTAATATATATTTTAATTAAATATTCTATATTATTTTCTAAAACATACATTCATTATTAATCATTAGAGTTATTATTTTAATTTCATTATAATGTCATTTTAGGATTATAAAATGTTATTATTTAATTAAGTTATTTAAATTATAAATCGATTAAATTATTAAGATTAATATTTATTATTTATTTATTTTTCTATTAACAATATAATTAATTAGTTATTATATATTATTAAATTACAATTAATTTAGTTGAATTAATATTTATTTTATTAATGAAATTTATTATTTAAATTATAATTATTTAATAAGTAGCATTATATTATAATTAATGAATTTATTTCAATTTATTTACTTTAGTTTAATTTATAAGTTATTTTTAATTATATTAGTTTAATTTATTTCATTTAATTAGTTAATTATATAATTTATATTTATTATAATTATTATTATTTAATTAGTTTTATTATTTATCATTTAGTTAATCTTTTTTTCAATATGTCTTTTTAGTTTAGTTTCTTTCCAATTTTTAATTCCTCCCCACCCCCTTCATTATTCTGCACTAAAGTGGGGGAGATAAATCAACTGGTTCATTCTAGAACCCTATGTCGTGGCAGCACTCTCTAATCCAGGGCACAATAATGCTGCATTTTCCATGATCGTGGCTTGAGGACCAGTGTAGCGGTGGGATGATCTCTTCGGACGATGGTGGTTCTTATGGACATCAGCTTGCAGTGTTGGGGATATCTAGCGGTGGTGCAACATGGGAAAGTTATTATTCAGATCAGCTTGACCTCATTCAATGTAGACAGTGAGAGTAATGCTCCTATGTTTGGTCCTTGGAAGAAAATATTCTCCACAATTAGCTTCACTGACTACCGATAGTTCTTTCCCCTTTAACAACAGATCAAAGCAATGATTTCATCAAAGCATCATAGTCTCTTTCAATTTTATTCTTTTGATGCCAAGTCTCCGGTTGAGTTTGAATCTTAATATTAGGAATAGAAATCAAGATTGTGCGGAACCAATAGACATAACTTCAACCACCATGTACCATGTTGGGGAGTTTTGTTTAACATTGCATGTGAAAAAGAACAAGAGCTCAAAGCTACACCATTTGTGGATGAACATGGCATCGCTGAATTCAACAATCGATCCCCTCTTTGAATTTTCGACCTAACTGGGACATTTTCATGAAATATACTAACCTCCCTTCCACCTCAATCTTCCTCGTTTCAGCACTAGTAATGCTTCAACTTGTTTTCTTTTTGATCGGGTTCACCAGCTCAACCAACGAACCCAAAAGCACTACAACAAATTTTCAGTCGCGATGGATGTAGAGGTATCAAAGAGTGATAGTATATTAGTGAGTGAGAAGTGGAATCAGTGAGATGTAGAAACTGTCTCACTAATGGAGGTAGGTGGGTATCGGTGTCTGTGGTAAGGGTCGGTTGGTTGAGGGGTGAGCCAAACACCGACTGTCGGTGTCAGTGGCAAGGAGAAGGCAAGGGAGAAGGTGGGGGACTGGGGTGAAAATAAAACCAATGAGGAAGAAGGGAACCCCATCGATATTGATGAAAAAATGTATCGATGTCGATATAACATAAAAATAATTGTCAGTTGCTAAAAAAATGAAATAATGGTTAGACCAAAATTTAAACTTCATAATAAACATAAAATAAATAAATGAACTAATAACATAAAAAAATTTATAACTAAAATAAAATAAAATAAAACATATTAACACTTAAGTAGATTAAAATAATTAATTTATTTCCTAAATTAAATAAATAAAACATAAAACATAAATCTTAAAACTGAAATTAAAAACTAAATAAAGGAAACTAAAATGAAGGAAGAGGGATTATTATTTAATTTGAAATAATACATTAAAATTATAGAATTAAATTATTTTTAAACACATTTAATTAATAAAAATATTTTATATTAAACTAAATTGAAATGATTAAAATAAAAGATTAAAATATAAATTTATGAATCAATGAGTAGGAGGCATTTAGGTCGGTGACTCAATAAGTCGCCGACAGTAGAGAGAGTGTAGTGTCGGTAGCACACATGCTACCGATAGTTGATGTTATACATTAGTGACTCAATGAGTCATCGACAGTGGTAAAATAGACTACTGACAGGACACATCATATTTAACTGATTAAAACATAGAAACTATACTTGAACTAAAATCTTATTAAATTATTAATTAGAATAGTTAAATTAAATTTAAAGGGTATAAATTAAAAAAATCCAACAAATAAAATTATAATAATTAGATGTAAATAATCATTAAATTATGTTATTTTTTAAATTAATAAAGATTAAAAGATGTGAAGTTAAATTAAAAACAAATTTATTTAAATGAAAATAAAAAGATTAATTAATTAATTAATTAACTTGTCATATTATTAAATGAAGGCTAAAATGAGTAAGCTAATTACAAATTTATTAAACTATAAAAATAAAGTAAGATATAAATTAATTATTTTAAATAATAAAAATACTTAATTTATCATTTTAATTGATTAATTAGTAAAATTTAATTATAAAACTAAGAATGTTTATTTATTTAGTTAAAATTTTAAATTTATTTAATTAAATCATAAAAATTATATAAAAAGTTGTGGAAAAAATTGTAAAAATAAGGCCACATCTAATTCCCCCACACATAAAAATTATTTATGATCAAACAATCTCACGTTTTATTATCTTTGAAAAACAGAAGTATATTTATATTTCTCAGCTCAAATTGTAATATGTATGACTCTTAAAACAAAGGACTCAAATAGTGTCAGTAGGTTTTATAAATAAAATTCTCAAAATATGTCTTTCCTAGAAAAAATTCATAAAGGGTAATGAAGATAAAAAAGAATAATCTATCAAAATATTTGTCCTGTATCATATTTGACTCTACATAGTGACTCATTTCAATCCAAGATCATGAGCCAAATCCAAAAGTGATAAAAAATTAAAACTTAGTGGAATTAAAAACATAATTGTAGGAAGTCTGTTCATTGAATTTTCACATAGGTTCCTAAAATAATTATTTTTTTTGTGAAAAACCCTATTGATACAACCTAAATGATTACCATATGAATCAATTTACCCCTTTTTTCATATGGAATTCATCATTCAATTCACATTAAGGAACTCATTTTTGACCATAGACACTTTATTTTATTTTTCCTAATTCATGGAACATGTGCTGAGCGTTGTTCATATGCACTTATTCAATGTGTAAATAGGTCTCATAGTAAACAGAAATGCACCCAACATCTAGGGTCTCAAAGATTCACCGTGGGATGTGAAATTCCAAAACTACTACAGATACCAAAAGATCTACACAAAAACCCTTTATATTGGCTCACTAAGGTGATTATTTCTTATAAATTAAAAAGAAATTGAGTACCCTTTGAAAGAGTTCTAACATCTAGTTCCTAAGGCTATGATATCAAATCCACAACTAGGTAACCCATATCAATCTGAAATGTGGTTCCTAAACAAAAATTTTAATTGAATCAAAAATTTAATTCATTCATTAGTCATTCACCCACATTAATTTCTGATTCAAAGTAGATTTTAACTTCCACAAGATACATTCATAAGGAATGACCCATTTGAGAAACAACGTAATCCTAAAATTGTGAAAGAAATTTTGAAAAATATTACCCATTTTTTAACAAAATGTTTTAAATTTAAATGGGAGTTGATGGGATTTCATTTAAGCACAGTTTCTCTTAGTTATTAATTCCCCCCCCCCCACACACTGAAAACCCGATATTGTCCCCAAAGATGAATTAAAATGTGGATAAGAACAATTTAACCTATAATGTTCAAAGTAGATTTTCAAAAAAGTAGATTGATGACATGTTTATAGGTCTCATTGAAGTTTAACAAAAAGTGTTTGCAATATTATATATCTAAGAGTAGGTTCACATGATTTTTCATTTAAAATAGCAAAATTATATTCAATATAGTACAAAAGTAGAATTTAACATGAGATGCACAGTAAATTGTGTGTAAGCATTTTAACAGATTGGGTTCAATGAGATTTTCAGTTGAGCAAAAATATTTATGCTAAAAAACCCTAATGAAACAAGAAAACACAATACCAAAAAAAAATTAGTCTAAATGCACCCTTACACATAGTTTATAGTAGTGATGATTTTAAACTAGTGAGTTTCAATTTCCAACAAAGTGGTATAAGCAGATTATTTTTATATTTACACTCTAGATCAAGTAGTAAAATATTTCTAGTAAAGGGGGTGTACCTAATTTTTTAAACAATAGAAATGAAACAAATATATAATAGAATTTACCGAAAGAAAACATGAAACAGACTTGTATCCCGCAATACAACAAATCCCACAATAATAATTTATCTCCAGTATAAGTGGAATTTTTAAGTAATATTTATTGTCTCACAGAAAGTACTATGAATGAGTCACCAATAGTAGTGTATTAGTGGATCAAGTACATCGGTGAGTCAGTGACTCATCGATTGTTGTAAACTGTGACTTGAGAGTGATTTTTTTTAAATTGAAAGGATCAGAAAAATGAATGTAGTATATTCAATTATTAAGTAATTCCCCAAATTGATAATTTTCATTAGAGATTCATCATGGAAATTCCACTCCATTTTGATATCAACTAAAATAGAATAATTATTATTCTAAAAAGAAGAACCAGGAACACCAGGAAGGCATGTCAAATAAAAACAGAACAATAACTAACAGAGAAAGAAGTTTATTCAAAACAAAAAATAGCTCAAAAGTGAAAAAACAGAAAGAGCATGGGTTGACACCCTTGAATTACTATGTTTTTAGTCATTAGTCAAATATTATTTAATTATAATTTTTTTAAAATTTTATTCAGAGCAAAAGAAAAATCATGGGTTCCCTCCCATGCAGAGCTAGGTTTAAATTCCCTAGACGGACATTATTTCATTAGATATTTCTATCCAGGATAATTTAATAAGAATGAATTATTAAAAATTTGAACTTCAATTTTATATAAATATTCCAAAACAAGATCAACCAAGAAATTTTCATCTTCAGTATCAAGCAACATTCTCAAAAATTTATCCCGCACAACAGTTTTTAATATACAGTCCAGATCAGCTCGGTCTGTAAAGACAACATCCTTATCTCTAAAAATGTTCAACAAATTCCTAAAAAAATAACTAAACTGGCCAGAAAATTCTATCACAATATCCCCCACACTTAGGGGATAGATCATCCACAAAAATAGAAGAAAAAACATTAGCATACTCTTCATCTTCTTCAGAAAATGTTTCTAGTACATCTTCTAAAATTACTAACATATAAGACGCATATAATAAGGAATCATACTCAGGTTCCAATGGAGACTTTCCATTGTTCAGGGAGGAATAAAATGATGTGAACCTTCTATTTTTGGGTTGGAATTTATCATTCAATGAAATAAGTTGATTAGTAAAGAGGTTTTCACGATTAAATTCTTCTTTAAAATGGCAATAATCTAATTTTTCAATTGGTCTCAACTCAGAACATTCTCTAGCTTTAGGAACATTAAAATAATCAACTTCATAAAGAAAACTTTCCAAAATGGTTTGAGGCTGTTCAGAAGAATACTGTGACTCACTCTCATGAATGGGTTCCAAGGATATAATATTTTTATCTAATGTAGTGAGTGCGGAAGGAGTAACATCCTCTAGAAAACATTCAACAGGCTGAGGAATCAAAATCTCTGTGACCTCAAGAAGGAAAGAACCATACTCAGCTTAGACCTCAATTTTAAAAAATTAACTCTCATCAACATCTATCCAATCACAACCAACCACTTTTTGGGGATTTCAAAACCCCCAAACTCCTATACATCATCAATATATTGGGGAGTGAGTTTCCCCTTGGACACTTCTAGGAAAGGACCAACGATAGCAAGGAATGGTCTTCCTAAGATGATATGAACTTTTTAATCGTACTCCATATCATTAATAGAAAAAGTTTATGGGAAATGTGAGTTTTCATACACTCACTAATAGGCCATCCACCCTCCCAGAAGGGTGTGTGAGTGACCTATTAGCAAGTTAAAGATAATAGAAGTCGGTTAAGATTCCATAATACCTAGCTTCATAATAAGGGATTAAGGCATAATATTGATGCGTGATCCTAATTAAAAGAAAAAATTATGTTTATCACTTACTTTTATTATTCATTGAATGATAAAACTACCAAGATCCTTCAATTTTGGAGGAATATTATTTAACAAGATTACAATATGATCCTCAATAAGATTTACATTATCCAACTTATTCAAAACATTTTTTTAGAAACCATTTGGTAAATGGGACATATGAAGTGATTTTATCCAAGGATTCGATAAATGAAATATTGATACTAAGGATTCTAATCATTTTAAGAAATATCAAATAGTCAGTTTCATCATTCTTCTTCACTAATTTATGGAAGAAAATGGTTGGGGCATAATTTTTTAGAACAGATTGATTATTATCTTTAACATCAATTCCTCTTTTTTTCATTTCTTATTTAATTAGTTACCACTTAATTTTCCTTGGGTTTTTAACTATTTTAGTTGTGGGTTCCACATTCTATTCAGGTTGGAAAAAGCTATCAAGATCTCATGATTCTATATGAAGGAGATTTTTCTTTCCAAATTCAGTTTTTACATCTGTTTTAGTTTTCCCATGCTGTTACTTTACATGATATCGGGTGTAAAGGACATATCTAGTGCTTACAACCATGATATTACCACTTGGATTAAGAACCGAAGTGCTAGGAATCATTCCTTTTTCTGGACCTCCTGGATCCCTTTCTATTTGACCTATTTGATGTTCTAAATTATGAATCCTATCATATGCATCCTTCCTTAATGAATTGGTCCCTCCCAACACTATTTTTTAACAACCCCTTCAACTCACCGTGAAAATTATAAGATTCATCCCTATATTCCTTTTTTATGTTCTGTTTGGATTGTTGGTGAAAATTATGGGAAACAAGTTGTTTTATCACCCCTTATTGAATCCATGATATATTTGAGTTGATTCTATTTCCATAGTTGTACTGATATGAAAATCCATCACTTTCCCCTTGGTTCCTATCCCCAAACCAAAAAATTGGTCACTCTCATCAAATTGGACATTTAGGTCAAAATTGGTACAACAAGTATGAGTGTGACCGAACATCCCATAATGAATAAATTTCTCTCTTAGGACCCTCTCATTAATAAGATCATCCTGGGGATTGGTTTCACTCTTATATAAGACCCAATTCCAAGATAACTTTTAATGTGATTTTTGTGCAAGATTGTCACACACATGTTTAAGCTCATCAGTAGAGGAGTCAAAAAATTCTCCCCCACAAAATTCATCAACTAAATTATGGTCGTAAGGGGTGAGAGAATTGTAAAACGTTTCCATGGGTAAATGGGGAGAAAATTGGTGATTGATACTTTTCATAAGGAGGATTATAAATCTATCCCATGTTTCATGAAATAACTGTCCCCCATCCTTGACAAACCTAGTCATTTTATGACTAACCTCAGTGGTGGTGTTCCTAGGATAGAATTTTGATACAAAGGAAGTTAATACCTCTTCCCAGGTCTAATTGTTTTTCTCACATATGGTTTGAAACCAATTAATAGAATTTCCCTGAAGAAAAAATGGGAACATTATCAATCTCAACTCATCCTCACACAACTCTCTTAGAGGTAATTGTTGGATAGAACTCTAAAAATGTCTAATAAACTGAAGGGAATACTCTCCTAGAAGACAATTGAATGAAGGATGTTGAGAGGGGTGTGATTTCTTAATTTCATAGTTACTAGGTATAGAGGAAAAACTAATATCAGTTGGGTTTCTTGACAGAAATGAAATTTGAAATTCCAAAAGTCTAGGTTTCTAGGGGGGTGGAACTACATGTTCTGGCTTATTCAAATTTTGGGTTTCAACTATGTTATCCTAATTCTCCATTGAAATGTTTTTCGATAAGTTAATCATTTTTCAATTTTTAAATTTCAAAAGATCTACTCTAGAAATGGAAGACCATATGAACATGCAATTGATAGTAATAGATGAATTCACCACAAACAAGTTCAAGAAGAATTATAGTGGAAGTAAACAATAACAAAAATGAAGGATAATAGAAAGTAACAACAAAATAGAAACAAAAAACACTTGGATTTTTTTTACAGTTTTCAATTTTATATTTTCAATTTTTAGGATGTTTTTTATTTGAATGTGTATCTGATTTTTTTAATGAAAAGTGGTCACTCAAATCCAACGCCAACAATGGTTCTAAAAACCGGACATGACTATCATTGAAATTGAGTCAAAGTTTAAGATTTATGTTTTCTTAATACTATTTTCTAGTTCCATGTAGTTTCAAGCCTACTAGGAAGGTTGGAAACCACTATTCATTAAAAAAACTCTAAATACCCCACTATTGATAGTGGGGAGGAAAAACATGCTTGATTTTTTATTTTATTTTATATTACATTATTTATATTTTTGGTATTTTTATGGTAGTAAATTAACTCCAATTATTTTGTGTTTTTTTCTAAACTATGTTGAAATTATGAATAGTTTCAATGAAGGAACCAATAGAAATGTTGAATGCTGATAGATGTACAATTAGAATAAAAAGATCCGGGAAAAATATATTCTGCTGGTTTTAACTATTTACTTCTCATGAGTAATAGATGAAAACATGAATACTGGAAGAGATTAACGAATTTCCCTATTCAAAAAGTAAGTCACTCAGATTAATCATTATTGGGGTTCGCTTCTCAATGAAAAGATCAACTTTAAAAACTTGTCATTTAAAAAATCCAAAGAGTCATTCATGCCAACTGTTCTGAAGTTTTCTTCTTGAACATAAAACTTTAGAAATTGTATCCATGATTAGACTCACTGAATGATAGTGGAATTGAAATTATAATACAAGTATCTGGATGTAAATGATTAGATTCAGAGTTGATCTCATCAATCAACTCTGAATATATTAAAGTGAATGTGTAAGATGGTTGATAAAAGATACTAGTAGAATGAGAAATTCCCCAAACTCAAAGTATTTATCTATCTGTCATGTGCATATTAAAAAACCCAAGAATTAAGTTACCATAAAAGAGGTTGAGAAAATATATTGGTATAATGAGAACTCCCTGATAAAATATGGTGCTGCCTGCTCTGCTCCATGGATCTCCATGAAAATGGCTCTGTAGGATCTCCCTGATGGTTTTTCTTTTCTATGATGTGTGAGAGGTTTCCAAATGATGAATTGTGAGTTGTGAGTGAATCCCTCTTATACTCATCTCCATATCATTTTAACTATGTTGTCATCTTCTACATGTCACCCACTGTTTTCTACCGACTTAGTCTTGTCTCCTTGTTTCACACTGCACACACATGTTTTTTCCGCAATCCACACATCGCTTTAGCTTTTCCCATGTAATTAATTCTGCGGTAGTTAGCTGAATATACCAAGACTTCATTCCATCAACTGTTGGAACCTATACACCATAAAACATAGAGAAGTTAAAACTATTGAAATATTAAATTAAATAATTTTTTATTATTATTAATGTTAAATTACTCACATAAAAGTTACTTATTATTAATTAATATATATTTAATTAAAATATTTTATTTTATTAGTCTAAAACATACATTAAATATTAATCATTAAAGTTATTAATTTAATTTACTTCTAATATCATTTCAGGATTATAAAATGTTATTATATAATTATGTTATTTATTTTATAATTTGATTAAATTGTTAATATTAATATTTAATATTTGTTTATTTTATTATTCGAATTATAAGTAATAAGTAATTTTATTTTATTAAATTATTATTAATTTATTTGAATTAATTTTTATTTTTTAATAAATTTTATTATTGTCATTATAATTATTTAACATATAATGTTAAATTATAATTAATGAATTTATTAAAATTTATTTGAATTGCTTTAATTTATAAGTTGTTATTAATAATTTTAGATTAATATATTTTATTTAATTATTTAATTTAATAATTTATATTTTATTATTCTTATTATTATTTAATTGGTTTTGTAATTTATTATTTAGTTATGTTTTTAGTCAATTATATTTTTGTTTATTTTTTTATTCTTCCCCCACCACCTTCTTCCACGCTGGGGGGGGGGGGGGAACTGGTTCCTTCCATGAAACCTAAGACACAATGTCACTCTCTAATCTACAACACGACAGTGCTGCATCTGCCATGATGGCAGTGTGAGGATCGAGGTAGCAGCATGCCGATCTCTTTGGACTCCGATGGTTCTTCCTGGAATCAGCTTGGTGCGTGGGGGAACTCCAACGTTGGTGCGACATGGGTGAGTTATTATTCATCTAGGCTCGAAATCCTCCACCGTGGATGGTGAGAGAAGTTCTCCTATGTCTTGTTCATGGGAGATAGGCTACTCCACAATCATCAACGATGACTACCGACAATGCTTTCCCCTTCAACGACAGATCAAAGCAACGATTTCTTCAAATCATTCTAATCTATTTCAATTTTATTCTTTTCATGATGAGTCTTTGGTTGAGATTCAATCTTAGGATTGGGATGAGAAATCAAACTTGTGTGGCACCAATACATTTTTCTTCAACCAAGAGGTACCTCGTTGGGGCATTTCGTTGAACAGTGCATGTGAAAAAGAACTAGACCTCAAAGCCACAATATTTGGGGACATAAGAAGAATTGAAAAATTAAAATACTGATCCTCCTCTTTTCCTTGTCGACCTAACTCAGACATTGTCAAAAACTCTACTGACCTCCCATCAACCTCATTTTTCCTTGATTCAGCACCAATGAAGCGTCTACTCATTTTCTTCTTCAATATGGCTCACCAACTCAACTGACGAACCCAAAATCACTACAAAAAATTTTCAGTTGTGATGGATGTAGAGTCTCCTTTGAGAGTTCGGATATCAATTTGTAAGAAGTGGTGTTGGTGAGACGTAGCGTTGGTCTCACTAATGGAGGCATGCTAGTATCAATGCCTTCAGGAAGGGTCGGTTGGCTGAGGGGTGAGACCGACACCGACAGTCGATGTCAGTATTAAGGAGAAGGTCAGGGTGAAGGTGGTGGACTGAGGTGGAACCGACACCGATGAGGAATAAGGTAAATCCATCAGTATTGATGAAAAAAATGTATCGGTGTCGGTATCACATAAAAAAATATCGGTGGCTAAAAAAAATGAACTCACGGTGAGACAAATATTTAAACTGCATAGTAAACATAATTAATTAATTGATCTAATAACGTAAAAAAAATAAAAAACTAAAACAAAATAGAATAAAACTGTATTAACACTTAATTAGAGTAAAATAATTAATTTATTAACAAAATTAATTACATAAAACATAAAACATAAAATTAAAATTACAAATTAAATAATGGAAACCATGACAAAAGAAGTAGGATTATTATTCAAATTGTTATAATACATTCAACATATAGAACTAAATTATTTTTAACAAAATTAATTAATTAAATTGGTTTATATTAAACTTAATTGAAATGATAAATTAGAAGTTTAAAGATTAAATTTATTAAAAATTTAGTAATAGAGGTTTGCATCGGTGACTCATTGGGTCAACAATAGTATAGAAAGTGTAGTGTTGGTAGCACATTTACTACAGATAGTTGAAGTGGTATGTCGATGACTTAATGAGTCCCCGACAGTGGTAAACAGACTACTAGAAAGACACATAATATTTATTATACAAAAACATAAAACTGAAACCTGAACTAAAAACATGTTAAAACTATTAAACAGAATAGCCAAATTAAATTTAAAGGGTATAAATTATTAAATTCCAACAAATAAAATTAAAACAATTAGATATAAAAAATCATTAATTTAATTTATTTTTTAAATTAATCAAGATTAGAATATAACATGGCAAATTAAAAAATTAGTTATTTAAATTAAAATTAAAATATTATTTAGTTAATTAAATTAGATGCATATTATTAAATGAATACTAACACCACTATGATAATTCAAAATTTTTAGACTATAAAAATAATATAAGACATAAATTGATTATTTTAAATACTAAAAATAAATAATTTTAAATTTTTTTATTAATTAATAAATATAATTATAAAAATACAAAATTAAACTTATTTTGGAAAATATGTAAAATTACCTAATTAAATCATAATAAATTAAATGAAAATATGTGGAAAACTACGTAAAAATAAGACCACGATGAATCATTGATGTTTTAGAATGAATCATTATGAAATGTGTTATAAAATATTAAAAACAAGTCATAAATGGTAGGATATATTTTATTATGTTTCTAGAAATGGTTTATAATAAATATATATTTATTATATCAGATGTTTTAACTTGTATAAATGAATTCATACATAATGTAATGATTTATTTCACAATCACATTAATAATCAAGATTGTTTGTTATGATGACTTTATTAGGGAATATTTTTCTTCCATATCAATATTTTTTGTAGAATGTTTTAAATCTTTTTTAATACTCTCATATGATTTTCTAAACTCATTTTTACACATTTTTTACTTCTTACAGAATGGTTTGAATGGAATATTATTTTCATTTTCTAAATAATGTACTTTTCAACTTTTCTAAAAAAGTATGAAAAAATTGTTTTTTAATGTATAGAGAGATATTGTATTTTACCACCATTAAGAATAATTTTTTCATTGAATCTTTATTTAAAATTTGATACGGTTATTTTGGAAGAAATTTTTTTCTTTTGTAATTTCATAGTTTTTTTAAATGTAAATTATTTTCAAAGTAAAAAATTTTATTTCCCTAAAGAATGCTTTTGAAAAAAAATTTAGGGTTTGAATTTTCATCATTGAAAAAACATTATTTTCGATATAATACATTGGGTTTATATTATAATGATACCATCCTTATTATTTCTCTAAATTGGTTATAATCTGTTTGATTGTGGACGTTCAATTTTGATACCATTCACCATATTACATTGGATGGTTTATGATTATGTTTATTGGTTGGGGAAATTATGTAAATTTAATAAGATAGTTTCAATATGAATTTTTATATTTATTATCGTTCACCCCATTCATATGAAGAATTTATTGGGCATAGTAAGTGATGACAAGGGCATGTTATTTCCCCTCGATGCGTTGTTAGGTCTCTTGAGACAATCAAGTTTGGGTATTTGCTGAGGCCTTACCAATTTATGTAAGATGTATTAGCACAATTCCTCATTGGGTTGTTTATGATATCATGCATTGTCAATTTCCCCCATTATGAGAATAGTTATTGATTTTCATGTGATTATTTGACTAGTTTTGATATCCTTGGATATGTTTTTAGCTCATGTGATTATAGAATTATTTGATTTCCATTTATTTACGGCCATGTTATTCAATACTTATTAAGAATCCATTTTATATATACCATTGATGAGAATATGATATCAATATTTTTCTGGTGTTTAATTTTACGATGATTCCAATAAGTATATTATGGTTGATATATAGGGATAAGCTAGAAGAATTACAGTTTTCTCAAGCTAAATACTATTTTTTTACATTTTCAAATTATAATGAAAAATTCAATTTTTATATAGTATTATAATACTACTAAACTATTCTATTATTTAGAATCATATTATATGTATCCAATGAAAATTTATATAGAAACCATTAACTTTGGGCTACTAGGTATCAGGTTTTTATACCTATTCTATGCATGAATCAATAACACAATATATATTCCCTAATTATACTTCAATAGAGGCTATCATGGTTTCATAATAATGAGAACCAAATATATTGTTCAATAGAAATATTACCATCCAAATTTCACAGATATGAAAAAATATATCATGAAACACATCTCATTATCCCTTTAACTACGTTGTTAACATTAAATACAAAAATAATCTAGCATCGAAGACCCGCCTACCTGAGTTAGGTTCAGGTACCACATACTACATGAAAAAATAAAATATGCATTCTCGAAAACAACATGAACCAAAACTCTATTTAGGTGTGTATAATATTCTAATAATATATATGGAAAAATACCATATATGATGTTGTTGGCAGTTGAAATAACTAAATCCATTCAATTACCAATAAAACATTCAAAATTTCGCTCATACATGTCATGTGAGTCTTATATAACTATAATGATATATGAGTTACCCTATTAACTAGTAGGGAAAAGTGTGAAATCATAAAGAAAATTAAATACTATATATTCCCATATCATGTAACTCAAAAAAATAAAGAAAATCACAAAGATATAACCCAGGTTCCCTAGGAGACTAGTATTTAATGTCTTACTTATGCTACATGGTCACATAACAAGACACACCTACCATGTCCCGACACATGCCAAAATGTATATTTTTCATACCATAAATAATAAAGAGAAACATATTTAGTATCATTTTATATATTCCTAATATGATTCCAATTTTTTGCATCCCTGACAAAGATCACACCAACTGTAACTAATCCAGAGATAAAAAACTTCATGTTGGAATCCATATATACTAGTGGATACCAAATAGAATTGAGGTTTTATATGGTGATAGTGGGGAGACTATACCCATTGATAATAATAAAAATAAACAATAATGAATGAATACATAAATAAACAAACAAAATATATCAACCAAAATACTACTAGATCATAGAACATACTAAGTAAAATAGTCATCTACATTATCATTATAGTCATATAACAACAAACGGGATTGGACATAAAAAAATAACAAAGAGATACATAGTGAAATAGAATAGAACATCAGAACAACACCAAAGATCCACTAGATCTATATCTAAAATCCATGACTACCCATTTATGAAATCCCTTCCACTATTAGCTATTCACTTGTAAAAAGTATAATTCTTTTCCTTACGTTATGAAATATTAAATGTATAGGATTACTAGAGGGATACTGCATGGTGTGAGTATAAATTTAGTTAGACATCCGCAATGATATCTCTAGAAAATTTCTATATGTATATTAGCGTATTAAAATCATAATAAAGGACTCCTTAAAAATAAAATTCACTTTAAACCATACTCATCATGCTAAGAGTGAGATTTTTTACCACTTCGGATAGTGTTTAGTTGGATTTTCACCAAAATATTATCACTCCAGAACAACAATTATCCTTTTAACTATTTCCAAACGAAAAGTTTATAAAAACAAAAACACATCCTATAATGATCCCCTAAACCATTTGTAACAACTCACCAAAATAATATCCACATACTATAAGATAAGTTCAATTTTCAACTAATTCTAATTCCAACCATTAGATAAAACCCAAATGAAATCGAAACATGATGAGAACAAGATCCCCTTTATTGATCCCAGTCACCACCCATAAATTGTGGCCATTACGATGGAACATCCATCCTCTATATTTATTGTCAAAACTGTCCATACTAATCGACTATTCAATAGAGTTTACTAATAAGAAACCAGTTTTCAACATTACCTTATGGCCCCTATCCTATAAAACACAACCCGAACTACCAAGGACCCATCATGAGAAGAAATAAATAAGAAACTATGACTATAAAAAGAATAACATACCTGGACTTCAACCAATGATAGTGATAATTACCACAAATGTCGCATTGGAAAAGTCACATTTTCCCAAAACATCACAAGTGGCGTCAAATGTGTTTCCGATGAACGATATAAATAAATCCACTATAAGAACCACTATATTTCATTAAAATGTGACATACCTCATAACCCTAAAATCCATCAAACATGAACATGAAGAAAAAAATTTCATAAACCACTAATACCAACATGAGATCTCCCCTCGATAACCCACACAAATATTAAGACCAAATGTGGTTAAATAATCAATCACTCACAAGAACGTACACAAGACCATAAATCATAATATTCATAAAAACATTTATAAAATAGGAAATATCTAAGAACCACATACTTGGTAACAATTGATTCCTTTATTTGATTCCAACAATATTGTTGAGTTTGAGGAGGATAAAATTAGAAAATACACAGACAAAATATATGATATTAGTTGAAACTCATTTTAATAACTATAAAACCAATAATAATATAAGAGGCTTACCCTCAATGACTCACAAAAACTAACCACTCAAATAACTAGTGACCGGTGGTAATAATACCCTCTTGAGAGCGAAGATAAATGAATGATAAGGGTTAGGGTTGAGACTTTATTCGAATGGCCAAATAAATAGAATTTACTCATTTATAAAAATTTTAAAAAAATAAATATATATTTTAATAAGTCACTAGAGAGGAACCAGGTAAATTATACCCTAGCACTGGGTATCCACTAGCCACCAAGTATATAACATTAGGAAATTGATGACTTGGTGGCCCTTTAGGGCCTACCTAATCCTCTTTTTAACCCACAAAGTACTTAGTCACTACCCACCAAGTACCTATTGCCATTTTTCATCGAGTGAAAGATCCATATACCTAAAACACATTCCCAAAACTAACCCTAGGTCCTTCTTTGAACCTTTAACATATAAAATGTCTCTAAATAACCATGTCTAGGAAACTCCCAAACCTGAATTACCTTACCCAAATACTTAATCCATCATAAATATATCCCTGATTTTGTTTCAAATATGATGTTTCTTATTGAAATGTTGAATAATAATTTCTAAAATCAGTAATTTATGGTAGTAATTGAAGATAAGACTAAAAGTATTATTTTAGAATTCATGGAATGAAATGTTTTGAATTTATTTTTTTGAGTCTTTTTACAATAAATAGTGCGTCAATATAGGTATGTAATGGTGCTAATTTCATCTTTACTATACACAATGTAAATATAGTGGTTCTAAAAATAACATTGGGTTCAATAAATTGTTTTTGGTTAAGGGTAGTCAAGATCTTGATTCCCCTCTTATAATTTTGTATACCTAGGACTAACCACTGAAACAGAAGTCATTTTTTAAGGATTGGAACATATGAATATAATATTTTATTCTAAATAATACTTTTTTTCTATATCCCAATTTTTATTTCAAGGAAAAATACATTATGGATTACTGGGGACCAAACAAACTTTAACTCAATTCATCCCCACACCTGATAATTCGAATGAGAACCAAGACAAATGATACTAATATCAAAAGATCACGTAATATAAATAACCCTTGTTCTATCCAATAAAATCAATATAATATTCCCACTTAAAATCTGAAGATAATATTTATGGAATAGAGATTGTTTTATTCAATTATACAAAAACAATAGATTCAATGTATAATCAAGATAAGATAAAACTAAAGGAAATGTTTTAAAACATAAATTACACCAAAAATATATGAAAAAGGTTATATAACTCCATATCTATGTGTGTAGATCCATCAAAATGATCTCCCACCATTCAACACTCCATCGAGATGAGGAGAAACTCGAGTGGATCTCCATCATCATCCTAACTATCCTTATAAGAATAGTGAGGTCTGAAAATTATAGTATGTTGAAATAAACCACATTACTCTATTTAAGTGGTATATTACCACATGGATGGACTTATAAAATAGTTATCCAAGGTTATAATTTATCATAAAAGGATAGTAAGGGTTTCTTGCAGAAAGATTTTCGAATACCACTTCTATAACTATCTAGGTAAAGTAAACGACATTTTAATGGATTTGAAAAACCTATAGTGTTTTTGGACTATTTACGGTATCCCTACAAAATATAGTGGTTATCAAAGATATATATTGGGATACGTGGAAAAAATACCATGTTTTTCACTCAACTCTAAACAGTTTTATTTGTTTTTCAAAAAATCACTTCATTAGGGCCTCCAACTGGATGAACAATGATTAGTTTTCTTCTAAATAATTGTTTTCCCATATAGTTATGGATACAATAAAAAAAATTACAACTTTATTTTATTGTTTTATTTTTCATAGTAATAATATAATTGGACACATGCGATTGGTATTCAATGAAATTTGAAATATTTTTCTTCAACTAATTATTGTCTCTAAAAACACCTCCACCTAAAATAAAAACATCAAAACATGTGAGATTTATAATTTTAAAATTTTCTAAAATTAAATAATTTAATAAAATAAAATGTTACCTTCTTTATAGTATTATAAATTATAATATAATTGTCATATTAAATAATGTTATTAGGTGAAATAAAATATTAAATCCTGATGCAATTACACATCAACACATATATTTGTTTAATTATGGTAGTATTTAAATTTCAGTAATTCTAGAAAATGAAATATACTTAAAGATATTATCTATACAAAGAATATTTAACATCTAATTATAGTTAAATTCATGGTCATTGTAGAGACCCGAAGCTTATCGTACATGGACGTTACATTACTTTTGCGGAATACTTAGTACATAACAAAAACACACACACAAGGATCGTAATAGTTTAGTGTCTTTGGAAACTCGGAACGTAATATTCTAATCGTGGTGAAAGATCTTCAATATCTCCCATAAAGATCTTCCTTTTTTTTACCTAAAAACCTTTCTTTATATCCTGGGGAAAAGAAAACATAAAAGGGTGAGCTCAAATGCTCAGTAAGGGTAAACAAAATAAATATCAATCACATCATATACATAATAACATAGCTTTTGGAAATCTTAACCTGCAAAAGAGCTCATAATATCATAACATGGGATAAATCATAGAAGTGAAAATAAGATCCCCGTAATCATAACATAAAACTTGAAACTTTGTGGCATGCACACATAATCATAGAAAATCATTTCTTGTTAGTCATGACTCATTGCCAAGACTATCTTAGTGGACAAAGTCCCTTTCTGAACCGAGTTCACTCCTCGTTTCAGTCCTGTATCACTGAACCGAAATAACCTTCCGTTCCAGCCATGTCTATCTCATGAGATATAAAATCTTTACCCAATGCATTGGAGGGAGATATAGGTCCCACCCATCTTATAATGAATCCTTTCTTATGTGTGCCACATAAATCCTAAATCATACATCATCGCATAACACATGTAATAAAAATGGGATTCATGAAACATCATGACATCATAAAACAAATCATATAAGGTAAATGACTTCATAAAAATAATTCACTTACAACATAATCAAATCAATGTAATAATAGGTATAAAAACAGAACCCCTTTATTATCTTAGATGGAAAATAATTTTGATAAAACACTTGAACTCCATTCTTGAGGAAAATATCCTTTCTTCTTCAAAAACATTTTTCCTTTCATAACATGTCATACGACATTAAAATAAAAGAAGTTGATTATAAATAAACTTGAAAACTTGTAAATGATGTTTCTTGGAAATAATGTTTTAAAAATCCATTCATGCCGTATAAGTTAAAAAAAACATTCTTCGTACTTTTGTCGGAAATGTCAAAAAGTACCTCGTACGAAAAACGACAAAAGATTCCTTTCATACATATTACTAAAAACTCACCGAAGGGTAAAAATGGATTTAAACAATTGTAGGTGGATGGAAATAATATTACATATTGATGAAACATGGATGTGGATGATAAAATACACCCCAGTAAATACTTACGAATAAACAATCTCGGATAAAAATGAGATTGTGATATTTCCCTTACCTTAGGTCCGACTTGCTTTGTAAGTGTCCGAACCTCCTGTATAATGATTTAAATCATGTTATTGACTTATTACAGAATCATATTCATTGTTATGATATCACTTATGACATTATATTACCCGTTCTTTTGTAAATTCCATGTTAAAGAAGCGTTTTGGGTAAAATCGTTTCATTTATCGTAGGTGTTTTGACTTGTTGTTCTTGACATCATTATTACTTATATCATGATTTACTCACTTCCAGAATATAAAATATGATTTATATATCATATATATTCAGTATATATATATATATAATAGGTAGATAAATAAAATGAAAAACACCGTTCATGGAGACGGTAGTCCGTACGTACGCATGAACGCTGTTTTCCTTTCCTTATTGTCTTGAAATGGAAGTAAGTAGATGACATACATATGTATATATATACATAAATCCAGTAGCTTTATAATGTCATATATTTCATTATTATTTTTTATATATACATTATAATCATTCTTAAATGGTTAACATGGAGAATGAATCTCATCGCATCGTGGAGACGGTAGTCCGTACATACGCACGATCGATGATATCATTTCTATAAATATTGAATTGAATTGGAGTGGATTATACAATATATAAGAATCAATATGATGTTGTAATAATTATGTATAGTTATTCTTTACACCATTATACCCATCCATGTAAGGTGGTGGTGGAAAATAGATTACACCACGGCGTGGAGACGGTATTCCGTACGTACGCACGCGCGGTGATTTCATTTTTCCGTAGGATGGATAGAAGGTGAATTAGGGTTGTTTCATATTTATAATAACATATCAGTATGTAAGTAATACTGATGTTATTACTTTATCATGAAACAACTAAAGAAGAATAAGTTGAAGAAGAAAGAAATTGAAAAGATCGGTAATGGATATTACCTCTTCTTTGGAATGCCTCTTTGAATCCTCCACTTAAGGAACTAAGATTGGTCTTTGGAGAAGACCAGGACCTCTAGGATTATTCTAGGGAAGTGGAGAGGAGAAAATGGCAGGGGTTGGCCGAGCTTGAGTGCTCAAATTGGTGTGAGGAGGAGGGGGAGGAGGTGCCCTTTTATAAGGAAGGAGAGGGGCACCTTAGGAATTCTTAAAAATATTAATTTATAATAAATCTAACCCCACTTAAAAACCTCCAAAAATGACTCATATTCTAATATTAGATGAGATAGGTTTGTAATCTCATCAACCAATCAAATTTAGACATATTTGGATCTTATTTGAAACCTTATCATTTTGATTTATCCTTATTTAATCTATTTAAGTTTATTTGTGGTAATAAAATTCTAAATTTTAAATTATAACAAATTATTACTTATTTGTTTTGAATTTTCCCTAATTTTTTGCTTTATAACATTATAGACCATATAAATATAAATTTATAATTTTTAAATATTTTTGTGATTTTTAAACAATTTTATAATATGTTATTTTTGTAAAATAACAATAGTGTCAATTTTGACACTATCCATTTATTTGAATTTAAATAAAATATATACAGAAGATATGTTCGAAATAAAAATATTAATAAAAGGTAATATGTATCTATAAAATTAGTACATCACATTAAATAGTTCATATAATATTTATTTTATTATTTTTAAAACCATTTATTTGGTTTATCTCTTAATAAAATAAATACGACAACATTTTTGTATAATTATTTAATATACTTATTTGTTGCATAAAAATTAAAAATAAAAACCTATGATGAATATAAATCTATTACCTTTCACAATAATACTTTTACTCGAATTTATCATCTTAAAATCACAATATTTAAATTGTTATATTTATTAAATTATGAAGGTGACAACTTTGGCATCATTTAAAATAAAATAATATAAGTGTCATAATCGCTTTTATAAGGCTCCAAATGGTCACATATTAGACCATTGGATGCTTATGGTTTACATTTACATGGAAAATAAGTTTTGGTTAGGTATTTGTGCATTTTATGGTCACTATTAGTTTAATAAAAACAATATTCTTAATTTTTCACTAGATAAACAATTTCTGCATCACTATTGTTTCATAATTAATGATAATTATTTAATCCCTAAAAATTATAAATAAATTTATATGATGTAGATAATTTCATTAGCTTTATGGAGACTATTCATTTTCGAAGTTGCATCAAGTTTATCACTAAATTAAAATTAATATACTTATAAGATTTAAGAAAGTGACATGTTGTCACTTTCTTTGGTTTTAATTAATAATTAAGTTATTTTCATGGAAAAATGTCCATTAAATGATTCTAATCCGACCCTTAGGTGATATGAGTCTACTTTTAGTCATCCAATAGGATTTTGACATTTGTTAGGGTAATTTTAAAATATTATATTTACCCTTAATTGCCCGATTTACCTTTAACTATGGTAAATAAAATTTACCGTAGTTACTATTCATAATTTCCAAAAATAAAAAGTAGCTTATTAACATAATTTGGAACCACTGATTTCAAATATGGAATCCATTTTTCCATATTCAATACACAAAAGATGCAGAAATTAAATTAAAATTAATCCCGTTGTCGAGAGAAAACGGGTTTTTCTTTAAAACATTGCAAAAGATTGAATTGATTTAACCTACGAATTCAAGGTAAAATCAATTCTAATGACATAAATTATATTAAATGGTAAAAATATATTCTGTTTATACTTTAAAACCATTCAATATTATAATTTAACCACATAAGATATTACGATGAAAAAAGTTGTTTTTAATTAAAATATAGCGTGTTTTTACTATTCATTAAAATATGAAAGTTATCTGAAAAATATCAAAACTTTATCTAATGTAAATTTTTATATCCTGATTCAAAAGAAGAATATTATTTTGTCAAATTGAACATATAAACATGTCAAAAATTATATTTAAAGTGGGTGCGCCATCAAAAGGCGGTAAAACTGCATTTTTTGAAAAATACTTATTTTACCCGAAAAATTTATTTTGTTCTTATACCATGTTCTAGAAATGTGTAAGATGAATAATAATGTTATAAAATTCGAAATTTAGTTAATACTATTCATAACGGCTAGTTCATGACAATATTATAATAATATAACATTGTTTATTAAAACCCGGTATTGCGTACAACACACGCTATCGAGGAAGGTCGCGATTGCATGTAATGCAAGCCAAGTCAGGGTTGCGTGTTGTGAAAGAATCCTTCGTTGTTTCGTATAACAGAATCCAACCATATTTCATTTATACATTTAATATATATATATATATATATATATACTCAATGTTGCGTAGAATGACTATTATCAAAATTGTGTGTAACACGGTCCAAGAATAGTGTTGCGTAAACTGCAAGCTAATACGGTGTTGCGTATAGCGCAGGGTAATATTGGTGTAGAATACAACATAAGACATTAATGAAATTAAAATAATATTTTTTTCATAGAATCTCGGGGTGTTACATTCTACCCCCCTTAAAATGAATTTCGCCCTCGAAATTCGTCGGGGTTATAAATAGTTTACTATTTGAAAGTTTCTTTGATAGAAACCCACATCGTAAAAAGGAATACCAAAACTTATCTTTAAAAACAAAAGTATGAAACGTAACGGTTACCCAAATAAACTAATCACTGGGTTTCCACATAGGTGAAAATATGGATATGGAAGAGAAATCTAACCATCATGTTCTGATGGAGAGTGGTAGAGAACATGGCTATGGAAAAGACAGCAATCACAAAGCCATAAATTTGTGACGATCTAAGGTATCATCTGATTCATCAGATATAAGATCACTAGGACAACATTTTTGGTTTTCAAGATCGTTTCCCTAATGTTAAAGAATTTGAATTAGAATAAATACTTACTTTATTTTGGAACAATCTCACGGTTGTTCGTGCCTTGAACAATTTCCACATCATCTCTTAAATAAATGAAGTTGAATTTGTTATTCGTGAAGTGTTAGCAGATTATGTGATAGAATGACGGGTCATTCCATCTGTCTCAAACAAAAGGTTAGAAAAAGTTATTAAATATACATAAGTCATTCTATAGTGAGATTAATCATATATGGTTCCTAAAATGGACTTATACTTCATATATCATACTGCTTAATATAATAAAACTAGTTTCTACTAAACAGGGACTTCCTGTAGGCCAGTGGTAGGCAATAAAGGCCAGTCGCATTTCGGTTGTGGGTTCGATTCCTACAACCTTGTCCGACGCGATGGGCTGTCGCCCGTCCTGCAGGTTGTCCTTTTTCTAAAACTATATTACTATAACATCCCATCAATAATATCGAAAAAAATTCTATCCTTAAACAATACTAACTTATGTCCAACATAATCCATTCCAATCTTTAGGCTTATCCATAATACTGCAGTCCACTCTCATAACATAGTGAAAACGATTACCAGAGATTTAATACCATCGTTGATCCCCATATATCATAAGATATTTCTTGTTGGTCACATTCCAAACATTCAAAGGCCTTAATCTTGTACTCTCTTGAATACCCATTGAACCTTAGTGAAAACTTGAATGCAGTTAAAATTTAACACTTTTCACATACCGAAATCCTCAAAAATCTATATACTCAAACCATGATATCACTTAGTCCTTATATCAATCATGAGCTCATGAATACTATCAAACATTTAATTTTCTCCTTATCCCTTCATTATGCGCATATCATCTACATTCCAAAAATATCTGAATAACCTTTCATGGATACTGGTAACATTAATCATACACATTCAAAACACAAGGAAAGACAACAGTGTAACAATCCATAGATGTCTCTTTATTCCAAAATTACACATGATAAACATGTAATCATTCCACTATATTCTCAAACCATTGACCGAGCTTCAAAAATTCTTTCATCTCACATATCATTTGTAGTCTCTTCATCATCATCCACATAAATACTACCCATATGACCATACTGATTCTCTTCATGAGTCTTTCCCTTAGGGCATTTGTTTGCATAATGCCCATACATTCCACATTTAAAACACTTAACCATTTTTGATGTCGTAGCAATACCATTATCCTCATCCATGGTGTTAACCGACCCTTTTCCTTTTCACTTACTTGCTTTGTGTCCTTCTTTTCCACACCCAAAGCATCTTCCAGTTCCCTTGAAACATTCTCCTTGATGCCTCTTCCCACATGATTTACATAGGGGAAATTGAACTTTCTTTCCTCTATGATCATCATGGAAATCCATCTTTCTCTTATTAGTCGAGTCCGGAAACTTACCAAATTTTACTTTTTTGATCATGTTGTGAGATTGGTGATTCGGCATAATAATGATGTTTTGACATCCAAATCCCATTTCATTTGGTTGCTCATGAAGAATATCATTCCATTGTCCATCATATCCTCCATTATTGTGAATCATCTTGTTTCCAACCATTTTCTAAAACCCAAACAGAATAGTGTTAGATGCAAAAATCATAATTAAGGGGGAGTATCTTAAATATCTATCATCTTTGGTTTAATCTAATATCGTTACCATAGTTCTAGGACTATATCCTATACGTATACTTATCCTTAGGGGCATCCCTAGACATACCTTAGAAATATCTCTAGGGATCTCACTAACGTTTTCGCATCCTAGTTTCCAAAGGTTGACTAAACCATTCCTCTGATACCAACTGTAAAGACCCGTATCTTGACGTACATGGACGTTACATTACTTTTGCGGAATACTTAGTACATAACAAAAACATACACACAAGGATCGTAATAGTTTAGTGTCTTTGGAAACTCGGAACGTAATCTTCTAATAGTGGTGAAAGATCTTCAATATCTCCCATAAAGATCTTCCTTTTTTTACCTAAAAACCTTTCTTTATATCCTGGGGAAAAGAAAACATAAAAGGGTGAGCTCAAATGCTCAGTAAGGGTAAAAAAAGAAATATCAATCACATCATATACATAAGAACAAAGCTTTTGGAAATCTTAACCTGCAAAAGAGCTCATAAAATCATAACATGGGATAAATCATAGAAGTGAAAATGTGATCCCCATAATCATAACATAAAACTTGAAACTTTGTGGCATGCACACATAATCATGGAAAATCATTTCTTGTTAGTCATGACTCATTTCCAAGACTATCTTAGTGGACAAAGGCCCTTTCTGAACCGAGTTCACTCCTCGTTTCAGTCCTGTATCACTGAACCGAAATAACCTTCCGTTCCAGCCATGTCTATCTCATGAGATATAAAATCTTTACCCAATGCATTGGAGGGAGATATAGGTCCCACCCATCTTATAATGAATCCTTTCTTATGTGTGCCACATAAATCATAAATCATAAATCATACATCATCGCATAACACATGTAATAAAAATGGGATTCATGAAACATCATGACATCATAAAACAAATCATATAAGGTAAATGACTTCATAAAAATAATTCACTTACAACATAATCAAATCAATGTAATAATAGGTATAAAAACAGAACCCCTTTATTATCTTAGATGGAAAATAATTTTGATAAAACACTTGAACTCCATTCTTGAGGAAAATATCCTTTCTTCTTCAAAAACATTTTTCCTTTCATAACATGTCATACGACTTTAAAATAAAAGAAGTTGATTAAAAATAAACTTGAAAACTTGTAAATGAAGTTTCTTGGAAATTATTTTTTAAAAATCCATTCATGCCGAATAAGTTAAAAAAAACATTCTTCGTACTTTTGTCGGAAAAGTCAAAACGTACCTCGTACGAAAAACGACAAAATATTCCTTTCATACATATTACTAAAAACTCACCGAAGGGTAAAAATGGATTTAAACAATTTTAGGTGGATGGAAATAATATTACATATTGATGAAACATGGATGTGGATGATAAAATACACCCCAGTAAATACTTACGAATAAACAATCTCGGATAAAAATGAGATTGTGATATTTCCCTTACCTTAGGTCCGACTTGCTTTGTAAGTGTCCGAACCTCCTGTATAATGATTTAAATCATGTTATTGACTTATTACAGAATCATTTTCATTGTTATGATATCACTTATGACATTATATTACCTGTTCTTTTGTAAATTCCATGTTAAAGAAGCGTTTTGGGTAAAATCGTTTCATTTATCGTAGGTGTTTTGACTTGTTGTTCTTGACATCATTATTACTTATATAATGATTTACTCACTTACAGAATATAAAATATGATTTATATATCATATATATTCAGTATATATATATATATAATAGGTAGATAAATAAAATGAAAAACACCGTTCATGGAGACGGTAGTCCGTACGTACGCATGAACGCTGTTTTCCTTTCCTTATTGTCTTGAAATGGAAGTAAGTAGATGACATACATATGTATATATATACATAAATCCAGTAGCTTTATAATGTCATATATTTCATTATTATTTCTTATATATACATTATAATCATTCTTAAATGGTTAACATGGAGAATGAATCTCATCGCATCGTGGAGACGGTAGTCCGTACGTACGCACGAGCGATGATATCATTTCTATAAATATTGAATTGAATTGGAGTGGATTATAAAATATATCAGAATCAATATGATGTTGTAATAACTATGTATAGTTATTCTTTACACCATTATACCCATCCATGTAAGGTGGTGGTGGAAAATAGATTACACCACGGCGTGGAGACGGTATTCCGTACGTACGCACGCGCGGTGATTTCATTTTTCCGTAGGATGGATAGAAGGTGAATTAGGGTTGTTTCATATTTATAATAACATATCAGTATGTATGTAATACTGATGTTATTACTTTATCATGAAACAACTAAAGAAGAAGAAGTTGAAGAAGAAAGAAATTGAAAAGATCGGTAATGAATATTACCTCTTCTTTGGAACGCCTCTTTGAATCCTCCACTTAAGGAACTAAGATTGGTCTTTGGAGAAGACCAGGACATCTAGGATTATTCTAGGGAAGTGTAGAGGAGAAAATTGCAGGGGTTGGCCGAGCTTGAGTTCTCAAATTGGTGTGAGGAGGAGGGGGAGGAGGTGCCCTTTTATAAGGAAGGAGAGGGGCACCTTAGGAATTCTTAAAAATATTAATTTATAATAAATCTAACCCCACTTAAAAACCTCCAAAAATGACTCATATTCTAAGATTAGATGAGATAGGTTTGTAATCTCATAAACCAATCAAATTTAGACATATTTGGATCTTATTTGAAACCTTATCATTTTGATTTATCCTTATTTAATCTATTTAAGTTTATTTGTGGTAATAAAATTCTAAATTTTAAATTATAACAAATTATTACTTATTTGTTTTTAATTTTCCATAATTGTTTACTTTATAACATTATAGACCATATAAATATAAATTTATAATTTTTAAACATTTTTGTGATTTTTAAACAATTTTATAATATGTTATTTTTGTAAAATAACAATAGTGTCAATTTTGACACTATCTATTTATTTGAATTTAAATAAAATATATACAGAAGATATGATCGAAATAAAATCTTTAATATATTAATAAAAGGTCATATGTATCTATAAAATTAGTGCATCACATTAAATAGGTCATATAATATTTATTTTATAATTTTTAAAACCATTTATTTGGTTTATCTCTTAATAAAATAAATACGACAACATTTTTGTATAATTATTTAATATACTTATTTGTTGCATAAAAATTAAAAATAAAATCCTATGATGAAAATAAATCTATTACCTTTCACAATAATACTTTTACTCGAATTTATCATCTTAAAATCACAATATTTAAATTGTTATATTTATTAAATTATGAAGGTGACAACTTTGGCATCATTTAAAATAAAATAATATAAGTGTCATAATCGCTTTTATAAGGCTCCAAATGGTCAAATATTCGACCATTGGATGCTTATGGTTTACATGTACATGGACAATAAGTTTTGGTTAGGTAGTTGTGCATTTTATGGTCACTATTAGTTTAATAAAAACAATATTCTTGATTTTTCACTAGATAAACAATTTCTGCATCACTATTGTTTCATAATTAATGATAATTATTTAATCCCTAAAAATTATAAATAAATTTATATGATGTAGATAATTTCATTATCTTTCTGGAGACTATTCATGTTCGAAGTTTCATGAAGTTTATCACTAAATTAAAATTAATATACTTATAAGATTTAAGAAAGTGACATGTTGTCACTTTCTTTGGTTTTAATTAATAATTAAGTTATTTTCATGGACAAATGTCCATTAAATGATTCTAATCCGACCCTTAGGTGATATGGGTCTACGTTTAGTCATCCAATAGGATTTTGACATTTGTTAGGGTAATTTTAAAATATTATATTTACCCTTAATTGCCTGATTTACCTTTAACTATGGTAAATAAAATTTACCGTAGTTACTATTCATAATTCCCAAAAATAAAAAGTAGCTTATTAACATAATTTGGAACCACTGATTCCAAATATGGAATCCATTTTTCCAAATTCAATACACAAAAGATGCAGAAATTAAATTAAAATTAATCCCGTTGTCGAGAGAAAACGGGTTTTTCTTTAAAACATTGCAAAAGATTGAATTGATTTAACCTACGAATTCAAGGTAAAATCAATGCTAATGACATACATTATATTAAATGGTAAAAATATATTATGTTTATACTTTAAAACCATTCAATATTATAATTTAACCACATAAGATATTACGATGAAAAAAGTTGTTTTTAATTAAAATATAGCGTGTTTTTACTATTCATTAAAATATGAAAGTTATCGGAAAAATATCAAAACATTATCTAATGTAAATTTTTATATCCTGATTCAAAAGAAGAATATTATTTTGTCAAATTGAACATATAAACATGTCAAAAATTATATTTAAAGTGGGTGCGCCATCAAAAGGCGGTAAAACTGCATTTTTTGAAAAATACTTATTTTACCCGAAAAATTTATTTTGTTCTTATACCATGTTCTAGAAATGTGTAAGATGAATAATAATGTTATAAAATTCGAAATTTAGTTAATACTATTCATAACGGCTAGTTCATGACAATATAATAATAATATAACATTGTTTATTAAAACCCGGTATTGCGTACAACACACGCTATCGAGGAAGGTCGCGATTGTGTGTAATGTAAGCCAAGTCAGGGTTGCATGTTGTGAAAGAATCCTTCGTTGTTTCGTATAACAGAATCCAACCATATTTCATTTATACATTTAATATATATATATATATATATATACTCAATGTTGCGTAGAATAACTATTATCAAAATTGTGTGTAACACAGTCCAAGAATAGTGTTGCGTAAACTGCAAGCTAATACGGTGTTGCGTATAGCGTAGGGTAATCTTGGTGTAGAATACAACATAAGACATTAATGAAATTAAAATAATATTTTTTTCATATAATCTCGGGGTGTTACAGTCATAAATATCAATAAAATAATAACCACACCACGTATTTAATCTTAGTAATAAAAAATATAAATATCTCAAAAATTATATTAGAACATGATTTAAGGAGAGCATGATAATAATCATATAAGGGAAATCTATGAGTCAAACACAACTATTAATCCCCATATATGTTTTTACTAATTATTTCAAGCTTATTCTTCTCATTTATATTATATACATATATAAAATTTCAATTTTTATAAGCTCACTTTATTATTTTCCACTAAACCCTTTCATTTCACTATGTAATTAGATTTCAAAACCCACTCACTTAATAATTCCTGAAATTAAAAGCTTTTAGTTTTATTCTATATGTTATGTTGTATTTTTTTTTTTGATTTTTGATTTTATTTTCAATATATTTTTTTCAATATTAGAATTAAGTGTTCACCATAGGTCAACACGGTGTAGTAATGAATTTGATCAAATAAGAAACAATCATATGGGAAATTTTTTTTAAAGATTTATAATATTTACCAATCTTATAAATAAAATCAATTAAGAAATATAGATTAACATTTCTTGGCTGTGTGCACTGATTTACAGGGATATTAAATGATATAATAAACACTTAAATATCTAAAGAATATGGTATCATCATATTAATGGTTTTATAAAGACATAAACATATATATCATTGAAATAAAAACAATTTTACTAAAACCACACATCAATATAAAATTCTTACTCATTCTCATATTAAATCAAAAAATTTGTTTTATTGGATTATTAAATGAACTTGAAATATTGCAATTTTATATACAATTTCATTAAATAATAAGATGAAATATTTAATTAATAAGATTATTTCAATATAAAAGTGATACAAAAATAGAAATAACTGAAATAAGTATAAAAAATATAAAAATACAATAAAATAAGTAAAAATGAGTGAAACAAAATTTATAATGATATAAATTAGAAAAATGAACACAATAAAATTACTAACTTAATATGGAAAACCCATATGTAGACCTTTTATTTTCATTATTATAATGAAAATTAATGATCTATTGAGAATGAAGGATTTAAGGGGGAGTTCCACCACTGGGTAATTTGGAAGAGTTCAATATAATTATGTTATCCAATTCCCATTAATGGTGAAAATTTATTAGTTTTATTTATTTCTCACAGATATAACCCTAAGAGGATATACAATATTGATAGTTCATATTCCAAATTAGTTGGAACAAATGATACCTGAGTAGAAAATCATCCATTGATTATATATGAGGACCTATTATCCAATGTGAGAATAATTATAAATAATAAAGATGGCATTTGAAGCCTGGTTACTTTCCTTGTAGATTCCAGATCTCCTATATTAATCTCTTTGTATTTTCTCCAACTCTTAAATCTATTGTTTTCTAGAATTACCTTAACTTGAATGAGTATATTTCATTATTTCATGTCCTAATACAATTTTTTCTCTATCTAAAAAGGATTCAACAAATATCTCAAAAAATAAGAAGAATTGGTGAATTTCCAATGGATGTTTTAAAAGTTATATGATATCCCCACAAATCCTTATCAAGTATAAGAATAAAATATTTACTCTTGGTTTAGATCTAATTTTTAAATGATTTATTTTACTTCTCTATTAGGCACCTAAAAATTCAAATTTTTAGAGGAGATAATATATGGAAACACGATTACTTACCCCAAGAAATTATTAATGCGATTCAATTGTGTAGATTTAGAAATGAGAGCCCCAATCAATGATGATCAACCTTGTAAATCCTAAATTATTGAATATTTGGGTTCTAAAAATTTTACCAAACCAACTTTGATTCATAAGTTCTTATGGATCATGATTCTATACATTTGGACACGTAAAATACTATAAGAAAACAAAATAATTTTCCAAATGTGATAGATAAAGAACGCATAAATTCGATTCCCCAAACACAATTTTGTCTTAAATAGTATGGGTTTTGGATATTTTATTATTTTAGAAACATTAATATATTTTGAAAAAAATGATAAGATTCTCAAATTCATATACATAAAAAAAATACTTTTATCCAAAATATCCCATAACCATGTAAATTATGATAGTTAATTTGGAAGTGAAATAGACCCCCCCATTAAAAAGTGTTATAGAACCAGAGGAAAAACTAAAAATTTCTCCTAAGCACTTGATCACTACACATGTTCCAAAGACAAGGGTCACCCCAAATGTACCAATGTGATATAAGTTTTATAAATTTATCTTGATTTTTATTGATATTATTAGGAATGATGGATGTTACAGAATAATATAACATTTTATTATACAATAGAATGAAATATTGAATTTAGTATAACCTTGAAAGAGGTGGCATATTAGAAATTAGAATACAAGGGGTTGTGTTGATTTTTGAGGATGGTAGGATACTACATAAATGGGTATCCAACACATTATATTTTCATTTATTATCCCCAATATATATATATATATATATATATTAAATTACTAAATAAGGAACATATAGAATAACATATGTTTTTGGGATTCCATTTTCTTAAATATATACCTGAGGGATTCATTTTTAGAATACAAAATAAATTTTAAACCTAAAAAGAATAACCAAAATTTATCAATAGAAAACAAAATTTCAAAAAATTTATTTTCAGTTGGGGTGTAGTTTACCTAAGAATTGTCTAATGTAAATGAGGTATATGTAATGATATGTGGACATCAATTGAAACATCCTGACAAGACTATCCTAATTGCATAGTTATAAGAATCACAAATTTTCTCAAATGGGAAACCCCATTAAGGTGGATGGATTAACATAGGTGAAATTAGACTCCATTTTAATATTTTAAAATAATTATTATAATTTGTATCAAAAAACATGATTTGTTTTTTAGAGTAATTTTGATAGGGGACGTGAAGTCATTTTGATGATAGGAATGAAATGGTGATAAAATATTATGGGAATAATTAAATACCACATACCAAAAACATTTGTATGGAATTATAATTATGTAAATATATCAACTATTTTTTTAATTTTATTCCATTCATAGAAATGGAATGTAAAAGTAGTATCCCTTTTTACACCATAAAATTTAATTAATTATAATTTTTCACATGATTATTTTAAATGTTACAAATAAGGAAAAAATTATTTCTAAAACACTTCATAAAATATAAAACAGTTATAGTGAAATCATCCATGAATACTCCCATTAAATCATACATATAATTCAAAATATACTAACCACACATTTTTAGATTGTTATTAAAGAATTTCAAATACCAAATGAAATCCTATTATATGAAAACATTTTATGAGGGAAATAAAAGGTTTTATTTTCCCAATATTATTAAAAATAAAGATATGAAAATATCCATAATAATCAACGATAAAATAGTATTATTACTTCATTGCAAAACAATTTAACATATATTTTAGGGTATACAATGGGATATGACCATTCCTAATTTATTGTTTATTCAATGATAGTTTATACATACATAATAACTATATTGTATATAATGTTTTACCAATGAATTATTTTCATTTCTAATTTCCATTAGAAAAATTTTCGTAGGAACTACACACACCATACTGATCCATTTCCTCTTATATATAAGACAAATGTTTCATACAACTAATAATTCTGTTACCTACATTTTTTAAAAAATTGAATAGTTTTGGGTTTATTCATCATTGTTACTACATAACATGTTTAGCCTCATTTTTATTAATATAAGATGTGTCAAAATTAATGGGATACTATTTTGAATGTAATTATTTTTCCAAATAAATTATTTTTTATACTACCACAAAAGGTCAAGAAATCAAAATTATTTCTTTGGAGGGAGTGAACTAAAAATGATAACAAAAAAATCATTTCCATTTTCAGGAAATAAATATTATAATTTTAATGTAGTGGTTTAATTTAGAATTATAGAGGATACACAATTTATGAGAGGAAAAAATAAAGGTGGAGGTCCATAATCTCATCTAACTACTTAATAGTAACTTCCCCTGATGAAGAATAATATTATAAAAGAAGAGTGGAATAATTGATGGTCATTAAGACCATAATTTATAATAAATTAAAAATTAATAATCCTAAATGACAATTTTCTAAATAATTACAAAATTCAACACATGAATAATTTATTATAATTTATATAAATGATAAATACTCATACAGGGTGTTTGAGGAATGAAGGAATGTTTTCTTTGGTATGTGAAGTACATTAGATAAATTAATTTTAAAAGAGAAATGTTTAGCCAAGGGGTGCTTCATTGTATTTTGTATATTAAAATTGAACATTTCACCACCAAAATCCAAATATAATATATCAATATATAAATTGATTATGCTTTTGGTAATTTTGAAGATAGGTCTCCCAAATATAATTGGTTCATTTTTATTCATCTTATCAAAATATATTTTAGAATATAAAAATTAGTAGATATAATGAAAATTTTAACCATTATAAGAACTGCCTCTTACACCCCAGTGGTTTGTGAGGTTCTCTGGTCATCCAGTTAAAAAATTATTCCAACAGTTTTTATGTCACCAACCTTTAATTAAGAGAATATATAGTGGGGAATGAAAATTGTTATCAAAACCAAATAAAAAACCATTAAAAAATAATAACTCCACAATAATACATGGAATTGAGAATTAACCATGATCCTTGAATTTTTAATAAAGTTATGGTTGGGTTAATATAGAGGCATTCTCCCAAATGATAATCTTTTCATCCCCTTGATGTAATTTTCGGTGTGTACACATATACTTTATATAGTTGTGATACATTCAATTTTTGTTCACAAAATTAATCAAAAGAATGTTAATCTGTACTTTCTAAAAAATATTCCATGATTTCCTGATCATGTATAATTTATTTTGGTTTTCTTCATTAGGAATCCCTTTAAGGGAATGAAATTGGAATTTCTAGGCTATGTTCTTCATCAAAATTCACTTTATTTACCTTAGGGGAACTCTTATCAAGTAAATAATTTATTAATATAAATTTTTATGGAAGGATTGAATAGAATATTTATCGAGAAGGACGAATATAACTAAGGGGTGATTAGGATTATCAATTATAAATAACTTCCAAGGGAGATTACACTGAAATTTACCTTTTCCATATGTTATATTATATTTTTAAAAGGATTTTTACACAACCATTAACTTTATATTTTCCCAAACAAGTTAAAGAGTCGATCTAGTTGACTTTTTAGTTATTTTATTGAATCATGGGTTATTTTTGGAATTAGAAGCTATTTATGGCCATTTGGCTCATTAGGTTTAATAGGTTATGTTTGAGTATTCAAGGTGACGGTTTGAAATAACTTTATTGTGGTTTTAGATTTTTAGGTGGTGGTAGAGTACTACTACTCTACCCATAATGGTTACTTCACATTTGAGGATGGATAGAATACAAAATTTCTTATACGATTGGGTAAATTTCTATAAAAAATACTGGTCGTATGGTTATTTTAAATTGGGTTGATGGTATCCATGGCCTAGAAATATTGCATCATAATAATTTCAAGGATCTCTTATATGAGGGTATTAGCTAAAATAATGGGTGCTGATGAAACAGATACCATAGTTATCTAGAGGAGGTAGTTGGGAGTGCCAATGGTAAAATGAATGTTTATAAACAAGGCTAAGTAACACATAAATGTTTATCTAACTTCATATTGGAATTAACAATCATCACCTCAAGGACTCCTTTGATAAGATAAAAAGTTTTAGAAGATAAAAAATATGTATATTGTGCCATTCATTATGAGGTTCCTTATCGAGACTTCATTCATTTTCACAAAGACACTACCTAAAGAAAATATATTAATATTATAATCAATGGGTATTACTATTTCAAAGAATTATGTTATAAAAATTTAATATCTAATTGGCGAGTGTGGACAACATGCACATAATCTTTTAAAATGTAACCAATATTCATGAAATGTTTCAACATTAAATTTCCTTATTCCATAAATATATTTCATTATTATAGGAGTTCAATAAGATAAAAAATATTTTTCACGATAGAGATGTTTTTTGTCCACCCATATCCAAATTATAATTCTTATATAGAAATGAAAATATTTTATGGTGTTCTCTAATAAAGAATTTAATTCTATTAGCTTTCAAAAAAAGTGAATTATATTAATTTGACAAGGTTTTTAGTATCTCTAATTGGTTTTATTTTTGAAAATATGGTATGGAATTTATTTAAATTTTTATTTATGTCCTCTCCAATATGATCATGAATATTTTTAATCCAAAATAATTATAAAATATTTTAGTTCAAAATAAAGTGATTCTATTTTAATTTGATTATATAGGTACAATATCAATATTGGGTGAAGTTATTTCCTTTAATTTATTATTACATTAATCAAATTTATATGTTTTTATTTTAATATCATCATTAGTTCTACAAGAAGAAGGATTTACCCTAATTTTTATGGGTTGTGTGTTCTCATTCAAGAGACCGATTTATGTGTCTTGATGTTTATTACACAAAAGTATATCTAAATTGCGTTGGAAGGGTGAAGCATCTCCTAAAATAGAATGTGTCATTTAAAAAAAACACAAGTTCAGAAAAAATTATAAAATTTTATTTAAATAGAAAAATATTTTTAGAATACATGAAGTTATTATCATAAAAATAGACTAAGAACTATAGTTCCCCCAAAACATTACTCTAAAATTTCAACAAGTTATCAGGAATATTCAAATAAATTAAAATACAGATGATTAAATAAATTATAGGGAATAACATAGTGAAGTTCTCAATCCATGTTGAATGTTTAATTTGTGAATTATATTTTTTAATGAAAAACTAAAATTTGTGTGTGTGGGGCGGGGGGTGTTATGATGATTGGAAACAAAACAAAGAAATAAAATTATTTTAATTAAAATTTGTGTTCCATTTATAACAATATATGTTTTATGGTTGGTAATAAAAGTTGATCATTATAAGTTAACTAAACATAATGAAATGTTCAGGATTCTAAAAATTACATTTGGTTTATTGAAATTAGCCTATAATGGTAACCATGTTTGACCCCATCATTTTTAGGTACATCGTTGTTTAATATTTTGGTAAAACATTATTAAGATAAAAACTTCATTTATGACGTGATTATCAAGTCATTGTGCAATTTAGATTGGTTCTTAGCAGATCCCATGAATTGTATTCTCACCCTAAATAGTTCTGGGTAGATCCCATGAACTTTATTAATTCCCTAAATACTTCTAGATATAACTTATTAGCATAATGAAGGTACTAAATGATTTTAGGTAGACCCCATGAACTTTATTCATACCCTGAATGGTTTTGGGTAGAACCCATGAATTTATTTCATGAATTAAACTATCTCTAATCAAAAAAATCATTTTGTGAAATGGGAATATGATGTGAAATATATTTTTTATGGGGTTTTAAGATTAGATAATGTATTTTTTTATATAATAAGAAACCAAGGAACTAACAATAAAAATATACTCTTCAAATCTTGAATGTTCCGTACCCATCTTCTTTTTAAATTCAATTTCCCTTTGGTTTTGAAATCATGTACCTATTCTCACAGCTACATCCTTTCTACATAACCCCCATGCTTCCTTTCGAAAAAAGAATCATGTTCTGTTGAATCATGGAATTATAGATTTAGAGTTCAAAGGTAAAAAATCAAATCATATTATTCTTTATCTCTATAATCTGTTGGATTTTATTTTTGGGACCATAGTGTGGGCCGACTAAATAGGATTGTGAAGTCATGTATTATTCTAGATGGAGTTTCGGTATTTTTTGAAGGGAAGGAAGGATGAACCCGATTGTACCTTGGATGTGAGGAATTTCCTAGGTTTACACTACTTTTAAGGTGTGTGTTATATAAAAACTCCCTAAATGTATGTTTCATTTCTTATAGTATTGGAAATAAGAGCGAGTGTTCCCACACACCATGTACATGACAATACTAAATTGATAACACGATGTGCTGATGAAATTAACATTCTTAGATTACCCATGGATCCAGTTAGTTCCTTGGACATAAGAGTGGGCTTGTAGCCACCAGAGTGGTGTGCCTACCATTGAAAATGTGATAATCCAACAGTCTTCATAATGTGATTTTATCATAACATGTAATTTTTTATAAATGGTATCTAAGAATGTTTTGATTGTTTTAACTCATCCTAACACATGAGGATCCACCAACATTGAATAAATACCTTGTTAATTGATAACTAAATAAATTGATCAACTTGTTATAATATTTTAATTGTGATAAATGATATATTTATCTTGGTTTTACATGATATTGCTAACATGATTCATATGTTATGGATCCAGTATCTCATGTGACATGATAAGTTTTATTTTTACTAATATACGAGATCCCACCACTTGATATGAGATTGATACTTTCCCCTTAGTTATTTGTGCCATGGAAATACATATGAGACTCTAGTGAGGTGATTTATGAGTGGATCTTTGTGTTATTGGTCACCATCCCCATTGGATATGTATGCTAGGGGAAGATGTAAGAGACTCCAACATGATGATTTATAAATGGATATAGTGAGATAGTTTCATTCAACATGGTGATGTGGACATGGGATGATGTAAGAAACTCCAACACAGTGATATATGAATAGAAACTAGTGTCGTGTTTACTCAATACATGATACATAAATTCATACTATGTGGGATAATCCAACATGGTTAGGGTGATTCATATTAATACAGTAGGATCCAACACTTGATATAGTTATCTGGAATTGATTCAAAGAAGGTTTTTTTGATCCAATGTGTAATAAAGGATCCCTATCTTCATAATAATTATTTAATGATTTATATTAAATCATGAATTAATACTACTACATGTCATGTTACTGAAAGCACTATATATTTAGGATGGATTGTTTAGACATCGAAGGGGTTGTCCTGTTGAGTGTTACTCACGCCCAGTTTGGGCAATGGTTGGTACCTTGGTAAACTTGTTGGACGTGGGTGTGGAAAAGTTCAAGGGAGCTTGTTTTTTTGTTTTCATGCTAGATGGGTTGGTGAATAGAGATGGGACCATCATGGGGTTCAATAAGAGGGGTCTTTTAGTCTCTTTTGTCATGTATATTAAGACATTTATTTTTATAACATACAAGACGCCATTTAGTTATATTCATACTATTATTACATGGTATTTTTTTTAAATCTAGTGAAATGAATTCGTCACCCAATTCATTCCCAAAAGAAATTTATTAAAATAAAAAGTCACAATATAAGTATGTTGTGTAATAAGATTACACCAATTGGGGAATGTGGAGAGTATAAGATGAGGTTTTCTAGAGAAAATAACAAAAGATAGAGTTACTTCAAACTTTTCCGAACCATCTTGTCATAAATCTTTCAATGATACCCTCTAGAAAGGGATAACACCCATTAATTACAGAAAATATAATTCTAAACAAAACAATTCTCAGGCCTTTCCAAAAATACTGAGAAAAAAACACGACATTGACTAAACACACCATGTCTTGAAAACTCCAAGACATTGAGTGATTTGTATCAGCCTCAATCATAAAAAATTCCAAAATAATTACACAATATATTCTAAAGAGAACATAGAAACATGTGAGGTTATATGTAGAAACATTATTAGTTGAAGTGATGCAGTTTCTGAACATCATATCTAGAGTGGAACTAAGAAAGACCAAGGTATCCTTATACTATGAGAAGAAGTCCATCAAATCAAACATTCAAGAGAGATATAAAAAAATAGGAGCACACATACAAGTCCACCTCTCTTAAAAACATTGTGATAATAAAAAAACAAATCTTACAAAAAATCATTGAACCCAGAAGGAATATCGAGGCAAAAAATGATCTAGTATCACATTCCTCAACAGTGGAAAAAAGATTCAAAATCCTTTCAAAATCTAACAAACACCAATATAATAGGACAAAAACACATAAACTCAAAGGAATTGTCAACTCAAATGAGTAGCAGAATCCTAAACAGCATGAAAAACATTTATACAAGTAAAAAAAATAAATCCCAAGGTATATATCCTTTTTTAATGTTAGGATAACTTTTATATTCTTCAACAATCCTGATGAACATACATTTCTTGATTTAAAGGTACTTCTCTGCTATAATGTCACCATTATTGTATTTAAGGAATGTAATTTCATATTGATCAACCATATATAGAATAACTTCTTTCCTTATATCATCCTCAATCATATAACCATCTCTATATACAAGATCATTATTATTTTTTCATATTCCTCCTCATGTAAATGAGATATTGCAAGAGGTTTAATAGCGACTTATTGTTTTTTAATTTTAGTGTTTTCCTTTCTAGAGGCTTCAAATGATCTGGTAACAATTTATATTTCAAGCCTATAGAAGTCCCTATGTTTCCAGTTTTTTTTGGGATTTGGGGTAATATATCCATCAACATCCACCATTGGGGTTTTCTCCTTCATATAATTTGATTTTAGATATGCTTCATTAATTTGATTAGATTGATAATTAGTATCATGTAAATATTAGTTAGAGTTAGAGAGGGAACACTGATCCTTATCTCATGTATCATGTATTTTATCTAAATATACAACCCGGAAAGTATTATCCTTGTTATGTGTTTGCGAACTATAAACAACATCCAGAAAAGCAGAGAGATTGGAGGGAAAGGGCAGTGAACTAGAAGGTATAGTATGGATTTAACTTAAAATGTGATCCCCAGGGGAATTAGAATAGGAATAAATATTTTTTTGGCAATCCTTTTGTAACAAATATAGAATTTTTGTGCAATGTATGTGAAAAGAATTGTCTAATCCCATAGTCCATGGTGTGATTTCAAATTTTGTAACATTTGTAGAAGTAAAGAGGTAAATTTTCATTGATTACTTCTTGAATAAAACCAGAGTCACAATTTTGAATCCATATATGTGATGGCATGTGATGTGAGATGTAAATTTCAAAAAAAAACATGAGTAACATGTGGCCTATTCTGGTTCCGGGTTATGACATCATGTTTTAGAGGCTGTCAAAATAAATATTCAATTGAAAAGTGATAATCCTTTTTGAAATGTTGAAGAAGAAGTCCATGAAAACCTAACCCAATAAGTGCAATGGTGGACTCAAAATTAAAGAAGAAATTTGGATACAATTTCAATACATTCATGAAGTAACCACAAAAATAACAAGTTCCTCTCTTCCATAATCGGTAATAATCACTTTTAGATTGAAATAAAAAAAATCACATTAGAAGAATCCAACAATCCTACATGAATAAAAAAACCCAATCGAATCCAAGATCATCCTATGGAAATTTAAAGATTTAATTTACTTAAAAAATATACCAACGAGCAGAAATAGAAGATAAGAATAATGAAAAAGAACCTCTTCCTTCGAAATGGAAATCACTGATAATCCCTTATGTCAGAATATCTTTGGTTCAATGCGGACAACATATGTTACATCATAATTCATGGAAAATTATTAATGAGCTATAGAAACAAAAACCACATACGAATGATGATATGGATTAGGGATTCTTCGTTGCGCATTTGGGGGAAAAATCTCCCATGAGTATCCCATCATCCTAAATCAATATTGTATTTATTATTATCAAGTTGTATAATTTTTTATTTTATTCTATTTGGATGAATCCTTAAATATTTATATTATTTTAACTATTATTTCTACTCTATACTAGAGTTTATAGTCTCCCAACTATATTAATTACACCCTTGATTCTAGTTATCATCCAAGGGTACATGGGGAGGCATGCTTGAGGTCATGTAAACCCACCCAACATAGTCACGTGAGGGAGCACTAGGTTGTAGACATTACAATATGGTATCAAAGGAGGTTTTTTCGATTTAATTAATATTTTAGAATGGTAGATAGGAGAATATGATTTTTCAAGTCTTGGAAATGTTCTTGTGAAATGGATTCACTATCCCATGTGTGAAGGAAAACCCATGTTCCTAGAGAATGTGATTACTATTATTTCTATTCAGTGTAACAATTTGGTTTTTTTACTACACCGTGGTTTGTTCAATTGTTGTGTGATGATACATTTTATTTTTATTTTACTCATTGAATAGTATGGAATGAAATGAATATACTTTAATCATGTTAGGATCACTTAGATATATATTTATATGGATTTTTCATGATAGGGATACAATTACTACATGTGATGTCCATATTCATATTTAATAGGTGAGAAGAAATCCCTTAATTTATTTAATTAAAAGAAATGAAAGAAACTATTATGTCACACCAATTCACTTGTTATGTTATTTTTTGAAGAACTATAAGCCATTAGTTCTCCATATTTATTTTTTATACTTTTTGAGGTTGACCTTGTTGTAAAATCTGATGTTCTAAGAAACAAGTTGTCCTTTGTAGAGAAAATACCTCCTCATCTTTTTTGAGTTGAGTGTTAAGAGAGTGGTAATCCATATTCTACTAATGTAGATGATCTGTAACATCCTATGTAACACCCCAGATAAATGAAGAATACAACATTTTTTTATTTATCCAAATTTGTGAATAAAATATTAATATGACTATAATGGGGATTCTATTCTCGATGGCGTACCCAATACGCAACAATGAGTTTCTTGGGAATCTTACGTTGCACTCTAAATATAAAATAATATTATTTTAAATGGTAGTTAACATGTAGCCGTTGTATTGGAGGGAATGGATATAAATAACTAAAATATGATTATATATGTATTTAAATGTTTTTACATTTATCCAATAAAAGATAATGGCTTAAAATACAGAAAGATTTCAATTTTAGGCGTATATGCCCTAGTTTTTACTAAAGGTTCACTTATCGCCTTTTGATGGTGAACCGTCATTAAATATAGTTTTGTTCACTCATATACATTCTATTGGACCAAATAAAACTCTTCTTAAGAATCGGGACATCAAAATTTACTTTGTGTAAATTTTTGGTATCTTTCCGATAAAGTTGTTTTTTTCAATGAATAGTGTAAAATGTTGTAATTTAATTCAAAACCTATTTTTAATCTAATTTATTAATATGATTAGATTATCTTTTGAATTGGTTTTAAAGTGAAATTAGAATAAATTTTTACCATTAAATCCAACAGTGGTCGTTGGAATTAATTTCACTTTGAAATCAGACTTAAACTAGTGTCAATATTTTGATACTTATTGTTTCATAAAAACACGCTATTTGCTTTGACAACGGGAATTAATTATTAAATTAATTAATCTGACTTCTATGTTTTGAATTTTGTAAAATATACTTCATTTTTGAATTCGGAATATCAATTATAGCTTATGGTAAATTTTTGGGATTTTTCTGAAAAACTTCAATTTTTGATGAATAGTGAAACCACTAAGTGGTACTTATAAAAACTGATTTTTCCATTTAAATGAAATTTTGTCATCTTTGTGTTTTGAATTTCAAAAATCCGACATACATGGTTGTCATTAAGAAGTAAAATGTGGTTCAATGGGATAAAAATAATTTTTTGGTGAATAGTAACTTATTAAGTTTTTAATCGCGATTAGTGGTAATTAGTGTAGTTCAGGGTAAAAATAATGTTTTAATAATATGAGATGAGCTTTACACATGTCCTACACTCATTGGATGTGTCATGGCCGACCATGAAAACCCATTCTTCAACTTGGGGACCCCATGAAGCCACTTTGGTTGGAAAATGACATAAATACCTTTTATTTAACGTTAATGTAAAAAATGGTACACACATGATATGTTTTACTAAAACAATTTTTTAATGGGGTTATACAAGTAAGATTTTTTATTATAAATATTCATCGGAAAGATAAAAATATTTCCTACCTCATAATAATTTTTTTATAATTTTTAGACATTAAATAAATTAAATTATTTATGACATAATAATGATGCAGCGATGACATCATTATTTGACGATTTAAATAAAATTGAAAGATAATGTAAAATCTATGAACTACACAAGTCCAAAACTTATTGGATGGGTGTATTTCGAACCCTTATCACCTTATCCACGAATTATATCAATGTGGGACCTTTTAAAACCGAATCACATTTTCAAATAAAGTAATATTTCTTTACTTTCCAAAAGTGCCCCTCATCTCCTCTTATAAAAGGACCCCACCTCTACCCCATTTTCACACACTCCTCAAGCCTTTGGCTCAGCCAAACCCTGCCCATTTACTCTCTCCACATCCCACTCCTCATCCTAGAGTATTTCCTTTGTGAAAAATCCTTTCAAAGGAAGCCTTTAGGCTCAAATCAAAAGGAGTTACACTTTTAAAGGTAATTCATTCTCTCATGTTCATTTGTTTTATTTTGCTTCTCCAACCCCCTAAACTCTTTTTATTTACATATTTTGTAACAAAAACAGTATCTTCAATATACTAGGATGTTGTTATAAGATTTATTCGAGCTAAACTCTCACAAAACTACATCAAATGGTTAAAGAACATATGGTTTCCGTGGATGGAGAAATTCTGCCTCCCGAAACGATGATTGTTCAATACTCATTTAACACCTTCAAAGGTGGCCATTATGATGTCACTATTTTTATATATGATATATAATATGTTTATATTTTCCTTAAACTTCTGTTTTTTTTTCATTTTGGGCATACCTTTATGGTTTCCATTATGGGTAAACGCGATCTCTTCATTTAAGGAAGTGCGGACTACCGCCCCCTCAAAGTGATTTGATTCGTTAAATACCATATGTGGGACGTATAAAGGATGGAACTATGATATTATATATGATATTATACTGGAATTTTAATATACCTCTATATCATTATTATTTCTTTCCATTAAATTATGATATAGAAATGAAAGTAGTGTTCATGCGTACGTACGGCTTACCGTCTCCATGAACGGTGCATTTCATTTCTTATCCCCAAATGTAATGTACTATTAAAAGTACATGTATATAATGGATATATATGATGAATGGTATATCTAAATGATGAATATAATTCTGGAATTAAAATATACATACCTCTCATTTAGTTTTAATTCCATTAATATGACAAATAAATGAAAGTAGCGTTCATGCGTACGTACGGCTTACCGTCTCCATGAACGGTGCATTTCATTTCTTACCTCTAAATGATTATGTAATGTTTTAAATGCATGAATGTAATGGATATATATGACATATATGATATCTACATCATGAATATAATTCTGGATATAATAAACATTTGGCCACATGAACAACATGTAATTGTAAGAAGTCCACTTTAGACTTAAGAACCAAATATCGGCAAAACAAATATTATTAACTTAAATGATTACATAATGTTTATGACATTGTAATAAGTGATATAAAAGGAATAATGAACTTGAAAAAGGTTCTTAAGGATGTAGAAATTAACTCAAGTTTATTATTGAGGAGATTAAAGAACGATCGAGTCAATTCGGACCCGAGGTAAGGGATCCTACTCCACTCTTTCTTTTTAAGTACACTCTTTTATGTCATTCCTTTTAAAGCTCATATTTCTTGTTATTGGGATGTTATTATATATTAATATTAATGTAATTTTTATGTTCATGTGATGAGAGACCCTATTCTCACTCATCAATCTATTTTGGAAGTTTTGAGTGGCACCGTTAGGCTGCCGAATTTTTCTAAGAGATCCAACCTCTCTCTTTCTTTTTAAGTACTCTCCTTTTTGTCACTTCTTTTAAGCTCCTATTTGTTATTATGGGGGATGTTATTTTATATTCCTATTTCTTTATATTTTATTGTAATATGATGATATACTCTATTTGATCTGATCAATCCATTTTGGGATTTTTAAGTGGCATCGTTAGGCTGCCAAGTTTTCGCAAGGGATTGTTCATCTCACTTTTATTCCTGTGAGATTTATGCTACATTTGCCACAATTTCCTTTGAGTGGTGTATGTACTGCCAATTATTATACACTTTGTGTAGTATAATTTCATTTATGGGTATTCACATCTTCATTGTATGATCCTTCTTCCATGGGGTGTACGTTTTGAAAGTTACCCAACTCGGAAAGGGGACCTTTCACCCTCCTCTTTTTAAAAGACTTATTTTGTTATGTATTTTAATTCACATACTATTATGTTGGGATATGTTCTTTTATATCCTTATTTATGTAAATTTTATGTCCAAGTGATGAGATTCCTTTTTTATCTCTCATCAACTCATTTTCTGAATTTTGAAGTGATGCCGTTAGGCTGTCAAATTTTTGCAAGGGAACTTCTTAACCCAATTTTGATTCTTTGGGATAAGATTGTACTCCTTGAATATGTCATTCTATGAATATGTGCGAATAACCTATGATTTTTTACACTTAATATCCCCTTATATTTGGTGTATTAGTTTTTCACACATAATTATGTAATTGATTTATCCTTAATCCAATGATATTGTCTTTGTGAGGGACTTCGTCTCAATCTCCTTTCATTGAGGCATATTTCGTTTTATATAGAACATTCTTTTATACGGTGTATAAACCCCTTTGACATTTAATTTTATACAAAATGAATCTTTTTCTATGAAGCGTTTTACAAAACGACAAAAAGGAATGTTTCTTTTAACGTACGCGGTGACAACGACGTTTTCCACCGCCGCGAGTATTATTTGGTCTTTGGCTTCCTCAACAAGCCGTAATGTTTTTAAAATAAAATAAATACCATATACTCTTTTATGTATTTTGGTATTGAAAATGGTTTTTATAAAGGATTCTATTATGTCAATATATTTATGATATATTGTGATTGAAATGTGGAAATGTTATCATTCCTTTATATTGGTTTTATGTTTTATGATTTTATATTGGTACTTGGACATTTTAACGGGTGGTTACGTTATAAACCATATAATGGGTGGTGCCGTGAATACCAGGACGGGTGGTTACGTTATAACCTCCAATTCATTGGGTATGGAAGTCGGCCGTATGGATATTCCATTTAGTATGTATGGAAATTGGCCGTATGGCTATTCCATTAAGGGATATGTGTGGGAGTCGACCGTATGGTTATTCCACTTAAGTATGTTTATGTCCCAAGTTACATTTATATATGTTATGTGTTCTTTATATGGGTTTTATGGTAATCCTTTGGTTACAAAAAGGTAAGTAATGATATTTTATTCAGTGAAGAGTATTTACTACTTCATAAAGGTGAAAAGTATCACTTTGATAAAGTATACATGGTTTACTTTTTGTTTTGATAAACTAAGAGTTTTTATTCTTTGTGTATCCCTTACTGAGTTTTTATGCTCATCCCAAGTTTTTGAAATGTTTTTCACAGGACTTAGCATGGAATAGGGTCAAGGATGGGATCAAGGGAAAGTCATGCTACCTAAAACATGAAACTAGACATGTTTCTTTTTAAGAGTTTTTATTTTATGGAAATTTAGTAGAAGAGGATACTTTGTAATCTTTTGAGATGTAATAGTTCTGTCCTAATTCTCTAAAACTCTAAACCTGAAAAGTTCCTCAATGTGAATTATTCATTTAATTCAATTTTAAGTAAGGTTTAAGGATGGGGCCTTATAGTTGGTATCAAAGGTCGGTTTAGATAACTTTAGAGGTTAGGGTATTTTTTAAGCATAAGTGACATTACCATAATGGTTAGGATTTCAGACAGAGTCCTAGTTTTAGATAAATTGAATGAGTAAGAATATCTTAGTGTTTATCTTCCTCATTAGTACATGATGGTTTTGTTGTTATACTGACACTGACCTTTTTGGTTTTAGTAAATGGCTGGATCTAGCAGGAACCAAAGTGACAATGGGTTTGAAGGAAACTGTGGTGGTTCTCTGATTAAGATACTGGATGAGATGGGGGATTCAATGAGGAATATCATGGTTGTTCTAAACCAACTATCAAGGAGTCATGATCAACCACTTGAACCTTGGTGAGTTCTCTAATGCATCATGTACGAGATGGCCAACTCGATGTGGAAATTCAGGTAATAATTATTAAGTTAACCATTAGGGTTTATATGATCCTTAATTTTTAGGTAATTATGGGTTACTCTATGATATGATGGAAAATGAAAGGAATGAGATAAACGTGAGGTTAAAATATGTTATGATTATTCTTGAAGATTTTATCTCATTTTGGGGAATGTTTTAATAATTATATGGTTTTGGAAAAAGGACAACACACAGACCGTGTGACAACCCGTCACGTCGGACAAAGCTACGGGAATCGAACCCACAATCACAGTGCAACTGGTATTTATCGCCTAACACTGGACTATGTGAAGTCCCTGGTTAGTTTGACTGATTAATTTTTTAAGAGTAAGTTTATTTTGGGTTATTTATGAAAATGATTAACCTATCATAGAGGATATGTGATTAGGATAATTACTTTTCAATGCGAGACTTTAAGAGCAACTGTTTTTGTTTGGAGATAAATGTTACGAGTTAACTTGGAAGACTATGTGACTAAATCCTTCAAATGTTTGGGTTCAATCTTAGATTGGTTTACTTTAAGGAATTTTATGAAAAAATTGCTTATCGGATGGTCCTCGTTGAACTTTGGGTTTCGTTGAACAAATTTTGGAGATTAAGAATAGATTTTCTTTCTAATGGGTTATCCTTTTCTGGGTTATCTGATCTTGTACTAATCTTTTGGGATTTGGTTTTGGTTAAAGTCTAAAGACCTGGGAAGTATGTATTTCTATTTTTTTGGGTTAGTTAATTCTCTAGAAGTTGATTATAGTACTCTTAATGTGAACAAGTCTTCCTAAATACTCGCCTTTTGGAGAAAATATGAGTTTGTGTAAGGAATCTAATAAAAGTTGAGAGTCAACATGATAAGTGATTATGTTTCCTTATGAATAAATTCCTCAATAAAAAGTAACTTAAAAAAAATATTGTCTATTAACATTTCCTACTGGGGAATCGAATACCATTTAACCCATCACAATTTGTGATTTTCTCATGGTTAACTTTATCCTAAACATGTTTTCTATCACTCTCCATCAGAACATGACCCTTTGTTTTTTCCTCCATGTCCATATTTTCATACATGGAATCCATGTATGGGTTAACTCGGGTGACCTTTGTACTTATCTTTCTTTATTTTAAAGTGATTGTTTTACCGACTCTTGTTCCGATGTGGGACTTTCAAGGATGTTTCCAAGCCCAATTTTAAAATTGCGAGGATGCAATTCCCAAAAGGGGGGAAGGATGTAACACCCCAGATAAATAAAGAATAAGACATTTTCTTATTTATCCAAATTTGTTAATAAAATATTAATATGACTATAAAGGGGACGCTATGCTCGATGGCGTACCCAATACGCAACAATGAGTTTCTTGAGAATCTTACGTTGCACTCTAATAATAAAATAATATTATTTTAAATGGTAGTTAACATGTAGCCGTTGTATTGGAGGCAATGGATATAAATAACTATAATATGATTATATATGTTTTTAAATGTTTTTAAATTTATCCAATAAAAGATAATGGCTTAAAATACTGAAAGAATTCAATTTTAGGCGTATATGCCCTAGTTTTCACTAAAGGTTCACTAATCGCCTTTTGATGGCGAACCGTCATTAAATATATTTTTTTTCACTCATATAAATTCTATTGGACCAAATAAAACTCTTATTAAGAATTGGGACATCAAAATTTACTTTGTGTAAATTTTTGGTATCTTTCTGATAAAGTTCTTTTTTTCAATGAATAGTGTAAAATGTTGTAATTTAATTCAAAACCACTTTTTAATATAATTTATTTATATGATTAGATTATCTTTTGAATTGGTTTTAAAGTGAAATTAGAATATATTTTTACCATTAAATCCAATAGTGGTCGTTGGAATTAATTTCACTTTGAAATCAGACTTAAACTAGTGTCGATCTTTTGATACTTATTGTTTCATAAAAACACGCTATTTGCTTTGACAACATGAATTATTTATTATATTAATTAATCTGACTTATATGTTTTGAATTTTGTAAAATAGACTTCATTTTTGAATTCAGAATATCAAATATTGCTTATGGTAAATTTTTGGGATTTTTCTGAAAAACTTCAATTTTTGATGAATAGTGAAACCACTAAGTGGTACTTATAAAAACTGATTTTTCCATTTAAATGAAATTTTGTCACCTTTTTGTTTTTAATTTCAAAAATCTGACATAAATGGTTGTCATTAAGAAGTAAAATGTGGTTCAATGGGATAAAAATATTTTTTTGGTGAATAGTAACTTATTAAGTTTTTAATTGCGATTAGTGGTAATTAGTGTAGTTTAGGGTAAAAATAATGTTTTAATATTATGAGATGAGCTTTACACATGTCCTACACTCATTGGATGTGTCATGGACGACCAAGAAAACCCATGTGTCAACTTGGGGACCCCATGAATCCACTTTGGTTGGAAAATGACATAAATACCTTTTATTTAATGTTAATGTAAAAAATGGCACAAACATGATATGTTTTACTAAAACAATTGTTTAATGGGGTTATACAAGTCAGATTTTTTATTATAAATATTAATTGGAAAGATAATAATATTTCCAACATCATAGTAATTGTTTTATAATTTTTAGACAATAAATAAATTAAATTATTTATGACGTAATAATGATGCAGTGATGACATCATTATTTGACGATTTAAATAAAATTGAAAGATAATGTAAAATCTATAAACTAAACATGTCAAAAACTTATTGGATGGGTGTATTTCGAACCCTTATCACCTTATCCCCAAATTATATCAATGTGGGACCTTTTAAAACCGAAACACATTTTCAAATAAAGTAATATTTCTTTACTTTCCAAAAGTGCCCCTCCTCTCCTCTTATAAAAGGCCCCCACCTCTACCCCATTTTCACACACTCCTCTAGACTTTGGCTCGGCCAAAATCTGCCCATTTACTCTCCCCACATCCCTATCCTCATCCTAGAGGATTTCCTTTTGGCAGAATCCATTCAAAGGAATCCTTTAGGCTCAAATCAAAAGGAGTTACACTTTTAAAGGTAATTCATTCTCTCATGTTCATTTGTTTTATTTTGCTTCTCCAACCCCCTAAACTCTTTTTATTTACCTCTTTTGTAACAACACAAGTATCTTCAATATACTAGGATGTTGTTATAAGATTTATTCCAGCTACACTCTCACACAGCTACATCAAATGGTTAAAGAACATACGGTTTCCGTGGATGGCGAAATTCTGCCTCCCAAAACGATGATTGTTCAATACTCATTTAACACCTTCAAAGGTGGCCATTATGATGTCACTATTTTTATATATGATATATAATATGTTTATGTTTCCTTAAGCTTCTGTTTTTTTTCATTTTGGACATACCCTTATGGTTTCCATTATGGGTAAACGCGATATCTTCATTTAAGGAAGTGCGGACTACCGCCCCCTCAATGTGATTTGATTCGTTAAATACCATATGTGGGACGTATAAAGGATGGAACTATGATATTATATATGATATTATACTGGAATTATAATATACCTCTATATAATTATTATTTCTTTCCATTAAAGTATGAGATAGAAATGAAAGTAGCGTTCATGCGTACATACGGCTTACCGTCTCCATGAACGGTGCATTTCATTTCTTATCCCCAAATGTAATGTACTATTAAAAGTACATGTATATAATGGATATATATGATTAATGGTACATATAAATGATTAATATAATTCTGGAATTAAAATATACATACCTCTCATTTAGTTTTAATACCATTAATATGACATAGAAATGAAAGTAGCATTCATGCGTACGTACGGCTTACCGTCTCCATGAACGGTGCATTTCATTTCTTACCTCTAAATGATTATGTAATGTTATAAATGCATGCATGTAATGGATATATAAGACATATATGATATGTACATCATTAATACAATTCTGGATATAATAAACATTTGGCCACACGAACAACATGTAATTGTAAGAAGTCCACTTTCGACTTAAGAACCAAATATCGGCAAAACAAATATTATTAACTTAAATGATTACATAATGTTTATGACATGGTAATAAGTGATATAAAAGGAATAATTAACTTGAAAAAGGTTCTTAAGGAAGTATAAATTAACTCAAGTTTATTATTCAGGAGATTAAAGAACGATCGAGTCAAGTCGGACCCGAGGTAAGGGATCCTACTCCACTCTTTCTTTTTAAGTACACTCTTTTATGTCATTCATTTTAAAGCTCATATTTCTTTTTATTGGGATGTTATTTTATATTAATCATACTGAATTTTTTATGTTCATATGATGAGAGACCCTATTCTCTCTCATTAATCCATTTTGGATGTTTTGAGTGGCGCCGTTAAGCTGCCGAATGTTTGTAAGAGATCCAACCTCTCTCTTTCTTTTTAAGTACTCTCCTTTTTGTCACTTATTTTAAGCTCCTCTTTGTTATGATGGGAGATGTTATTTTATATTACTTTTTCTGTAAATTTTATTTTAATATTATGATATACTCTATTTGATCTCATCAATCCATTTTGGGATTTTTAAGTGGCGTCGTTAGGCTGCCAAGTTTTCGTAAGGGATTGTTCATCTCACTTTTATTCCTGTGAGATTTATGCTACATTTGCCACAATTTCCTTTGAGTGGTGTATGTACTGCCCATTATTATACACTTTGTGTAGTATAATTTCATTTATGGGTATTCACATCTTCATTTTATGACCCTTCTTCCATGGGGTGTACGTTTTGAAAGTTACCCAACTCGGTAAGGGGACCTTTCACACTCCTCTTTTTAAAAGACTTATTTTGTTATGTCTTTTAATTCACATAATATTATGTTTGTATATGTTCTTTTATATCCTTATTGATGTAAATTTTATGTCCAAGTGATGAGATTCCCTTTTTATCTCTCATCAACTCATTTTCTGAATTTTGAAGTGATGCCGTTAGGCTGTCAAATTTTTGCAAGGGAACTTCTTAACCCAATTTTGATTCTTTGGGATAAGCTTGTAATCCTTGAATATGTCATTATATGAATATGTGTGAATAACCTATGATTGTTTTACACTTAATATCCCCTTATATTTGGTGTATTAGTTTTTCACACATAATTATGTAATTTATTTATCCTTAATCCAAGGATATCGTCTTTGTGAGGGACTTCGTCTCAATATCCTTTCATTGAGGCATATTTCATTTTATACACAACTTTCTTTTATACGGTGTATAAACCCCTTTGACTTTTAATTTTATACAAAAGTAATCTTTTTCTATGAACCGTTTTACAAAACGACAAAAAGGAATGTTTCTTTTAACGTACGCGGTGACAACGACCTTTTCCGCCGTCGCGAGTATTATTTGGTCTTTGGCTTCCTCAACAAGACGTAATGTTTTTAAAATAAAATAAATACCATATACTCTAATTATGTATTTTGGTATTGAAAATGGTTTTGATAAAGGATTATATTATGTCAATATATTTATGATATATTGTGATTTAAATGTGGAAATGTTATCATTCCTTTATATTGGTTTTATGTTTTATGATTTTATATTGGTACTTGGAAATTTTAACAGGTGGTTACGTTATAAACCATATGACGGGTGGTGCCGTGAATACCAGGACGGGTGGTTACGTTATAACCTCCAATGCATTGGGTATGGAAGTCGGCCTTATGGCTATTCCATTTAGTATGTATGGAAATTGGCCGTATGGCTATTCCATTAAGGGATATGTGTGGGAGTCGGCCGTATGGTTATTCCTCTTAAGTATGTTTATGTCCCGAGTTACCTTTATATATGTTATGTGTTCTTTATATGGGTTTTATGGTAATCCTTTGGTTACAAAAAGGTAAGTAATGATATTTTATTCAGTGAAGAGTTTTTACTACTTCATAAAGGTGAAAAGTATTACTTTGATAAAGTATACATGGTTTACTTTTTGTTTTGATAAACTAACAGTTTTTATTTTTTGTGTATCCCTTACTGAGTTTTTATGCTCATCCCATGTTTTTGAAATGTTTTTCATAGGACTTAGCGTGGAATAGGGTCTAGGATGGGATCAAGGGAAAGTCATGCTACCTAAAACATGAAACTAGACATGTTTTTTTAAGAGTTTTTATTTTATGTAAATTTAGTAGAAGAGACTACTTTGTAATCTTTTGAGATGTAATAGTTATATCCTAATTCTCTAAAACTCTAAGCCTGAAAAGATCCTCAGTGTGAATTATTCATTTAATTCAATTTTAAGTATGGTTTAAGGCTGGGGCCTTATATCCTATATCTCTATAGAACCATAATGACAATCACCTCGGTGATATCTTCCCAAGGGTTATGTGATCCATAGAGTTTGAGACAATTCACATTGTTCCTTCGATGACTCACCTAACTTGAGAGTTCTAGTTTTTGTATCAGCTAATGTTTACTACAGAGAGACCCATAGTAAGCCGAGTTCTAGATAGATTCACTCTAAGAAATCATTAAGCATCTTGAGGCACCCAATAATAGTATATTGGATATTTTTAAGTATATATTATCAAGACCATCCAAGCATTCATGGGACATTGTGGAGTAAGATGATCAGAAAAAGAGATTACCTTGAAGTATTTTGTTGAAAATTTCCTGAGTAAATTTTATCTAGAAACATTGTTGGATGAGAGGGATCTTGGATTCATGCACCTAAAATAGGTTGGGAATGTATGTGTTGAACTATGGTGACCACTATACTAACATTCAATGATTTTCTCTATTTATTTTCAATTGATGAGGTATCTTAGAAGAATAATTTCTGGAATGGAATTAATTATGGGATAAAGACACAAGTGAATGTATTTTTCCTGTGTCAAATCACAAACATGATTATCTAGTATCTATTAAATGATGGTAATTTTAGAGAGGCCCCGAGAAGCATCCAAAAAGTCTTAGTAGGTAAATGTGGGAGTTCATTTTCTAGTAACAAGAAGCGCTACTACGATAGTTTCTGCCAAGTTAATAGCTATCAAAAAAACCAAGGGAGAGAATAAAAATATTTGGATTGTGTCGGTAATGAGTAATTTCAATATGGAATGGAATGACAAGAGAGTCTCTAATATCCAAACCCCAATAAAGATTAACCTTCACAAGGGATGTTGGGTTATCTTTAGAGTTTTTATAGGGTTCCAGAATAGTAGAGTAGTGGTAGAGGATAAAGATAAGCACTAGATTCTAATAGGGAATGAAATAATCCTAAACACAATAGTTTCAAGAGTTCCCCTAGAAATTTTAGTTAAGGAATTAGATAGGGTACCCTATCCTAGGAGTTTTAGTCTCAACTGATAATAGTATGATTGGGGAGTTATAGGGATCCCATTGAAGAGGGGTGAGTAAAACACATGCACTAAAGTTTACAATGACCAGTCTATATAAAGAAATTTATTCCATAATATATATGATTCTTATACCATAAAATATTTCTATACCTTTTTTGATATTGTAGAATCACATTTCACTTTATCGTCTGAATTTAAAAATGGTTTGTCTTTAGTCGGGGAGTGCATAAATTTCCTTTGGTCCATCAACATTCCATTTGGTGTGCTACTATAGGGTATCAAAATATGCAAGGAGTTTTCTCTTGAAATTAATGTCTTCCACTTCCTTTGGTAGATTTTATACAATAAATGATAGTCTTATATGTTATCTATTGTATGGATTTTCCAGTTCAATAACTAGATTACATTGACTTTTATTAGAAGAGAGTAACCTTCTTATATCTGGAAGGGGGAAAATATTATCACTAGAGTGAGTAGAATCTTTAGGCTAGTCATGTGGGACCAATTCAGTGTAGATTGGATTTAATTTTGTCTCAAATAGATATCCTTGTTCTAAATTTTGGTACTATTTTGAAATATTATCTTCTACTAGTTTTGGATCATTTTCAAGATTTATACAAGAAATATTTTTATAGTTTACCACCCAAGAGGAAGATAAAGTTCACAATCATGTTGGTGATGGGTACTAATCCAATTTTCATATTACCTTATTGGATGGCAGTGTCAAAGATTCATGATTTGAAAGCTTAGTTGGATGATTTGAACGATAAGGGGTTCATATAGCCTAGTACAACATCATAGGGTTCTCTTATGCATTTCACCGAGATGGTTGAAAAAATTTGTTTCTTATATGTGGATTATTAGAAAATGAGCCATATAATGGTAATGATGTGGTATCTCCTTCCCCACATCAATGAAATCTTCAATCAATTGACAGGTTCCATGATTTTTTGAATGACTAACATGAGCAGAGGGTGTCATTAGTTGAGAGTGTGACCATATGAGATACCATAGACTAATTTTATGAGTAGGTATGCCTTGTATGTGTTTATAGTGATGTCATTAGGTCTAAGAAACATAGTAATAGTAATCATGATCTGGATGAATTAGATATTTCATCCTTTCTTGGATAAATTTGTGGTTGTATTTATTAAGTAAATCATTGTACACTCACATTCTATATAAGATCATTCCAAACACATTGGAAGTGTCTTGAGTATACTAAGAGAGAATTAGCTTTATCCCAATCTATTGAAATGTAGTTTTTGGATCGATAGAGTAACCTTCCTTGCCTTTTTATCTTGGAGGATAGAGTGTTAGTGGGAACATAGAAGGCTTCAATTGTGGTATCTTGGGAGTGAACCAATAACTTATTTATGATTTTAAGATTGTTGGGTCTAAAAATATATTATTGGAACTTAATCTCAGAATTCTCACATCAAGATGCACCCATTTGTGGGATTACCAAGAAAGGGGTTAGGTTTGTTAGACATATGCATACGAGAGTGCTTTCCATGTGATGAGAAGTAGGATTCCCTCAAAACTAGTTGTCACCCAACCAATACTATGTATAGAATATACCATGTAGTATGTCATATCTAGAGTCGAACATGGAATAATTTTGATGTATGAGGAAATTTTTTTTATGGATCTAGACATTTGAGACCACATGAGATGAATTTTCATAACCATGAAATAGATTTTTCTATAGTGGTGAACACATTGAGATGTTGGTGAAACAATATCAAGGGTGAGAGGTTTGTGAGGTACATGGACCACAAGATACTGTGCTAAATTTTTTCTCAGTGATAAATAAACCTTTATAAGAGGAGGTGGGTTGGGTATCTATAGTTTTTCAACATTGAGATGGAATACACACATGGTAAATCAATTTTGTTGTCGATTCATTGATCCTAATGACACCAAAATAGTTAGTATGGGAGGCTTCTAGTGAGTGGAAGCTTATAGATATCCTTGTGTACATGTATATATATTTTTTGGGGTCTTAAGGATGATTTTATTTGACATTGACATATGTTATACCTATGCTTTGGGACCACATCCGGATAGAGCTATTATCTTATCTAAAGGGATTAGATTTCTGGGACATATTATGGGGTGGGGGATTATCTCTTTGAAATGATGATGTTATTATCATCTATAATCATTTATTGGTTCCTATGGGATTTTACAAGGAGATGAAGATGGAATTTCATACTTCTAAATGGGTGGTACGTCAGGGGAAGCCAGCCATATATTGAGATATATATAGACTGTACTAGTGGTCAAAGATAAATGAGGATAGAGTATGTTTTTTTGAAAGATGATCCACCTTTGGGCAGGAAATAGATGAGAATTCTTTGCCTACTAGGATATTGTTTCCCCTAACCACATAGGAATATAAGTGGGATGACATTACTATGGAATTTTTGACAGGATTAACCAATAAAAATTGAAAGAATAATGCAGTATGGGTGATCGTGGATCGACTTATGAAGGGGTCCCACCACTTTCCTACAAGGGAAACCATCACTATTGGTGATCTAGGTAGTCTATCTATTGCATAGATAGTTCGGCTGCATGTTGATCTAAAGAGTGTCATTTCTGATCAAGATTTTCATTTTATTTTTTTATTCTAGTAGGGTATTTATAAATCATTGGGATCACAATTTATTTTATGTATGTCCTATCATCACTAGGATATTGACTAATCTAAATGGATGATTATGACTTTAGTGGAAATGATGCATGCATATGATTTAGATTTAAATGGTTCTTGGGATTATCTTATGGTATTCATAGATTTCACTTAAAAAAATGTTATAGGAATCATTCAAAATTTCTTCTTTTGGAGACTTTTATGGATGGTTGTTCTATTACAATATTTTATAGTTAGATGTATAAGAGTTACTGCACATTGGGACTATTCTTGTACATGAGAGGTCTAAGGAGGTTTTGTTGACCATAAAGTGTTTGGTGACTATAAATAGTAAGAAAATTTCATTTGTTCACCATACAAGATAGATTATGGAGGTTCGGGTTGGTTATCAGGTTTTTCTTCAGGAGTATCCTAGGATGGGGATATGCCACATCAGGAAAAATTGGAAGAAAACACCTAGGATTGTGGACCTGTTTGAGATAATGGAAAGGTTCAATCAAGTGGAATGCTATTTGGACCTACCATAGTTCTATATTTCCAAGAATGACATATTTCACATGTTAAATAAATAGATATATCATCCTGAAAATTATCATGTAATAAATGTTGATGATGTTATGTTGGATTTTGATGCATCTTTTGAGGAGAATCTGGTCCGTATCACGAAACGTAGTGAGATGAATCTCTGAGGGAAAACCATAACTCTAGTGCGAGTGTTGTGGGACTGTGGGTGTGTTCAATAAGAAACCCAGGACAGGGAACTAGATATGTAAAAAAATAGCCAAACTTGTTCATCGATTCCCACTAAGAAGTTATAGAACATAGATTAAGGACATGCTATTATATGATGGGATGGTTATAAGGTCATATATTTTGTAGTTATATCTATTATTAATGTTTTTTATAAACCCGCTTTTGTTTTTTTGTTTTTCATTTAATGAATTTATGATTTGTTTTACTAGTTAGATTGGTTCTGGGAATACCCCATGGATTTCATTCAGGACATGAGTGGTTCTAGGTAGACCCTATCAAACTCATTCAAACCCTAAATGGTTATATGTAAACTCTAGGAACATCATTCATTCCTTGAATGGTTCTAGGAGGAACCCATGGAATTAATTCATTCCTTGAATAGTTCTAGGAAAGCCAAAGGAATTTCATTTCATCCAGAATAATCCCCATTAATCTAAAAACCCATGACGTGAAATGGTTACATAATGAAAAATGGGGTTTTATGGGACTTAAAGTGAAGAAAAAATATTTTTCAACAAATCTGGTAACCTATGGAATTGAAAATGTGAATGGTCATAAACTAACCCACCAAGGTCCAAGCCGAAACTACCCCAAGCCTTCCTCTAATAGCCCACGGGCTAGTGACTTGCACCGAGAAGGCATATCACACACATGAGAGGCATTATATTAATGTACATATATGTACATAATAATCTTCATTCCCATGAAATGATAAAATTTAAACACCTAATAACTGTGATTGCATACATCTATAATCACACAATCAGTGTATAAAAATTTACTAGAATGCATAAAATTGTGCAAAATATAATCCCCCCCAAAGATGGGAAAAAATAACATCTTACTTGTTCATGAGGGGACTTCGTTCAAATGAAACAACGATATACACCTCATTCAAACAAGACAAACTAAGAACCACCTACTCCGAGACCTCTAAGGAATATGTAAGAGATCCTATCTTTGTATAATAAAAGACATTTATAGGCATATACGATGTAGGAGTGATTATAAAAATACTCATTTGGACACCCTAAAATCAGTAATCATAAATAATGAAGTATATTAATCTCATTACAGACATGTCAAACATCATATGGGACATAAAACAAATCATCCAGATATACTAATAGAATACTCTGAGTCCCAAAAGTATCATCCAATACTAACTATATTTACACTACAGATTTAAAAGATAACACTCATCCAAGATGTCTCACTCTATGATACCTACAATTATTTTTGGAAGTCATTCATGAGATATCACTCAATTGATAATCTCTAAACTGATGACGCATCCCTACCATCTCAGATGGAACAAATCTAGGAGAACATGCTCTTTAGGTATCATAACTAATAACTTATAGAGAAATTAGAGGGTTAATTTGAGGTACAAACATTATTTGTATAAAAAACAAGTCATAATGTATATAGAAATTACATCATTTTTGTGTAATACTTATAATATAAAACACATAGAATCCGAAAGACCGTATTACTTTTGTGCCTTTGGAAACATAGAAAAGTAAACATTGTTTTATGATTATGAATCATTATCTCTCACTAGGTTTTCTAAGACAATAATTACTCTTAGACATATCATACATAAAATGTTCTTCATAACCTTGGGAAGGAAACATAAAAATGGGTGATCTCAGATTCTTAGTAAGGGTAAAAATATGTAAGCACAAACATGATCATAATGGTTTGAGAATGTGATCATAACATTAAAAGATCATACCCTATATATAAAATATCATAATCAAGAATAATTTCATAAATGATAGTAGTTCATAGGGCATTAGTATAAGTCATGAAAGTAAAAAAAGGTGTAAGACATGGAATTTTGGCATACACATATACATGTAATACCATTCCCTATAAATCCAGATGCATTGCTAGAACTTATCAAGGAAATTAATGGGGAATATTACTACTAGAAGAGATACACCTCCATCCCAAGTCCTGGTCCTTTTCTTGAAATGGATCAATTTTCCCCATCTTCCTATAGTGGATCGTGTTTCCCAATCATACCATAGTGTATTTGGTTTCCCCACCCATCCATAGTAGATTGAGTTTCCCCGTAATCAAGAGTGGATTGAGTTTTCCCATCATCCATAGTGGATCAAGCTCAATGACATCAATATAATAATTAACTAATGAGATATAAATGTTTACCTAATTAATCATAGATAGATATTGGTCCCACCCATCTCATAATGTAATCATAGATACATGTTCCATAATATCTTAATTAGTCATACCATAACCCATTAAATGAAACAGATCTTATAAACATATAATAAAATCTTAATCTATTGGAATGTGATAGGTTTCATAATCATTTCATCAAATTCATAACCCAAGAAAATAGATGGATTTCATAATCATATAACTGGTGACAAAGATATGGGTTTCAGAAACTTAATTTCATATAGACAAAAACCATTCAAAGAACGAATATGAATGGAACCTTTGTATAATTTCCCCAAAATGGAATGATTAACACCAACAAATTTCATATTACATGTAAAATAATATAGGAATATATTTTAAATACATTTTTTGAATAAAATATTCATGTTGTCATTGAGAAATGATATTTAAAACATAAAGCATTTTCAAACCCATTTTCAGTTAATCCACTTTGAAAACATATAAACAAATCATAATTTCTCCCGAAAAAAATTTATTTAACAAAAATTTAAAATCATATAAATAATGATCCAGAACTTTTTAAAATATATTTCACTAAAAATACTTTGAAAACATATAAAGAATGCATGAAATTTTTTTGAAACCAATTTTTTTGAAAACACTTTAAAATATTATAAACAATGCATGAAAATGTTTTGAAATCATTTTTCTTTTAAAAAAGTTTGAAAAATCAGAAAATAATATTTTAAATTAATTAAATCATTTTATTTGAAAACAACCATTTGAAAACATATAAATAATTCTTTGAAAAAAATTTATTTTCTTAAACATTAAATTATTTTTAAAAACTCTTTTTCTTTGAAAATTATTTTAAAATAATAAATTTTCAAGAATAATATGAATAATAAGTTTTTTCAAACATTCACCATGTAAACATACAAAGTATGAAGGAAAATATGTTCATGATGGTGGGTGTGACCATACATACTGATCATTCATAATGCACATTAAATGTTTCGAAATGTTCCTTGATAAGAAAAAAACAAGAACATTCCATTAATAACAATTTTTTAAAAGGTTATACAAGGGTAAAAATATAATTTAATAGCCATAGTATAATATTAAAAAAATTTTGAATCATTTTTAAAGAACATAGTTTTGAAAGAACATAGACTTATCACCGAAAGGGGAAATAATATGTGGTTTTCATAAAATCGTTTTTTAACTATCTTAAGTAACAAATATTGAAGAAACAGTACCATTAATGGGATATAAAATTTATAAAATAAGGATAAGAAAATTAATAAGATTTATTGATATATGGATCAATATATTTAACAAATACAAGCATAATCATAAATAATCTCAATAAATGATGAGATTGTAGTAACATACAGTTACCACTTTGGTAATTTTGAATCATAATAAAATTGAAATAATAACATTAAATTAAGCTAAAAATATCATGAAAATAATTAAATTAATGATATAACATTTCAATATTAGTATATACACCTCATATAAAAAAATATGCGCATAACATGGCATGTGTCACAAAGAAGGTAAATTGAGAAAACATTTCTTTACAAATTTGGTAAATTTTGTAACATAAACCAAATGAAAGAGATAAAATAAAATGGATATATAAATACAGATAAACTTAATTATAATAATCATAAATAAATCCATGGTCATTATACACACCATATATTATAAATAGTAGTTGATCATGACTTGTATCTCATGGATGATAAAAGTGAGATGAGAAAACCCTTACAACTTGAGTAATTTATATCAATGGTAACCATGAAATAATAACACAAATTTAATATTTTGATATCATTAAATAAATTAAATTAATTATATAACAAGGTATAGGGATGTATGTAAACCACAAAAAAAGAAACAAGTGCTGAATATGGCATGTATCCCATATAAATAATAAATGAGATGAAATTTCATAACATTAGGTCTTGAATCTCACTGGAATCATTCAAACCCACTGTATAATAAATATATGTTTATTATAAATATAAATAAGAACCATATTATTATCTATAATAACTTATATGGCTTTAAATCACCTGTTTATTAACTCTTCCAGGTTATGTTTATGTATCGGGTAATATATGATTTGTTTTACTCATGTTCCTTAATTTTTTACATTTTTGGTCTTTATATGTATATCATGTTTTATAAAATTTCAAAAATCATACCAATATCTTTTATATTCATTATATGTTTATTATAATAATTTATTGAATATCAATGTATTAAATGGAATACACTATTCATGGATCTGGAAGGTTGTACATACAAAAAGAATCCTATTTTCATTTTCTTGTCATTTTGATAGAAAGAAATTAAATGAAATATATGTATACATATAATATTATTAAAGTATAATTTTTTTGTAATATAGATTTAAAAATTTCACTAACACTATCCTTAATAAATTCTATGTAATGTTTGAACGAATCAAATCTCATTGAGGAGCCGGTAGTGCAGAATTCTACAAATAAAGTTATTGTATTGACAGAAAGTGGAAAGCATGAAGTTATGTTTTATATAATTTTTTAAGAATCATAGATACGTCATAAATATAACATATATAATATAAAAATATATTTCCCATCATAATTCCCACCCATGAGAGGTGGTAATGAAAAATCAAACAACATCATTTTTTGGGGCCTTAGTTCACCATACACAAAAACGGAATGTTCAATACCCATTACTTGTATGAAAGTTTACGTGAAATAAAAAATATTATAATAACAAAATATAAGTATATTTATGATAAATAGGTTTTTATATAATCATTTAATAAGAATAATAGAGGTGTTTTAGAAAAAAATAAAATAAAGGAGCTCGAGAAACGATGTTACCTTTTCTTTGGGTAACTCTTTTTCCATTGCACAAAAGAACATCCTTGGTTGGATTGATGATCAAAGGGAGGATTCAATGGAAAATTTGAGGATATTGTGAGATTAATGGTTCAGATTTTGGTCAATCCAAATGGATTTATAGGTCTGAATAAATGGGAGGGTTGAGTGCTGTTTTATAGTAGAGGAGCAGTGACATTCGTGTAAATTTTGGAAAGGGGAATTATACTCTTGTATTTACAATGAGAAGTGGGTAAAATAATAACAATAATTTTATAAAATGTGTGGATATAGTTAAAATATGGCCAGTAAATGGCTTCTGGACAATTTATAGGTCATTTTGGGCCTTAAGTTTATAGTTTACTATATTGTTATGCCACATTTCCACTTAATCGTTGTAATTGATTTTAATTACCTTTTCTAATATTTGTTAAAAAAACTCTGTAAAAACATATTTACAATTATATATTATTATGATTCCAAGTATTTCCACCATTTTTAAAAAGTTAAATCATATAATTTAATAAATATAATTTCAATTTAATCATATAGACCAGACAATAATGAATGTTTTTAAATTACAAATGTTCAAACATTTTCTAGGTTTTTATATTAAATTTCAAATAAATATTTATTCTAGTGACATAAATTGGATTATTTTATGTAAAATTAATATAATTCCACATCAAAACCAATTAGAAATATAATTAATCCTTATAAATATATTAGATGAACAATTAGTTTTGAATTAAAATTTAGTATTTTTAACTTTTAATCATAATATGAAAATTCATATAAAATAAAAACAATTCACCCAGAGATTGCATTTATGTTCCAACTTCAAAAATAATGTTTTTTTAAAAGATAAAATTTTAATTAATCAGATTTAAAATGGGATATCCATTAAAAGGAAGTAAAATTACCTATTATTAGAATACATCTTTTTATTGATATCATTGGATTATTTTTCTATATTACACTTATCAAATGTATTGGATGACTATCAAAAATATTGATTGAATATATAATATATAAATTTTTTTGGAAACTATTAATAAAAAGTGGACTTTTCATTTTTTTAGATAAAATTGTATTTGTACAGAGAAATATATTTTTATTATAAATGTAATTTATTTATATTCAAAAATTTAACAAATTCAATTATATTAATTGATAGCCAAATGATTAATTTTATATACATTTGTAAATAATATTTTCATAATTTATTAATATTATTTTTAAATTACATTCCAATGTCTTGGTGGTAGCTAAAATAATATTTTAATAATCACATTAATAGTATATTGTAGTTCGGTAAAAACTCATCCTTGAATGTTACAAAAGTTATTTAAGGGATTTGGTATTTAGTGTAATACAAGGAAAACATAGTTTTGTGTGTACTATAAGATAATCTAACTATTACATATAGTGTGATTTAATATATATTTATATATAAATTATATTTAGTGTTGGGTGAAATGGAAAATATTAAAAAGAATATATGAATTTGAAAAAAATATTTCACAAATTCTTGAGGTGTTACATTTTAGCCCACATAAAATGAATTTTCCCCCGAAATTTTTCTGGATTATCAAAGGTTTAATACATGAAATTTCTATTCCTATAAACATGCATAATAAAAATTAATAATCAAAATTCCATTAAAAAAGGAAGGTTGGAAACATAACAGTTATCCCAGGTAACATGTTACTAGGTCTTTACAAAGAAGAACCTAGGTGGGATGTGAAAATATCGAGTGGGAGGAAAATATAAAATATTTTTTGGCAGTTATTTTTGTTATCAATAAAAAAGAAATGAAATATCCTGGTAAATTTGAGAGGCTCAAATTCTTAAATCTTTGATGATTTTAAAGGCAACCACATCATCAAAAATTAAGGTATCATGGCACAATTTTATTTCTAGATAGTTCTCATAAAGATAAATAATTGTCTTGAAAAGATATACTTTCATAATTTTAGGAAAACCTTAACCTTTGTTGTACCTTGATAAACTTCCACTTCATATCTAATTTCAAGAGTTGAAGGTGATTTTTTTATTCCTAAATCATTAAAATATCATGAGATCCATGAATAGAATGACAGGTCATTCCATTAATTTTTATCACAACAAAAGGTTATCATAAGTTTTCTAATATGTATAAATGTTCAAATGGAGAGATAATACTTTAATCTCAAAAGCCTTATCCAAATGTTAACACAAACCATTCCATAAATGGTTCACCTTAAAACCCAACTTAAAATGGATTTACAAAACTTTAGAAATATGGCAGTAAATTTCCCAAATATAGCTTAACATTGATTCCCCATATATCATAAAGTAGCTCTTATTTGTCGTTTATTAAACATGTGAATACCGTTATCATGAATTTTATTGAAACATGTTAATAATCTTAATTACCACAATTACTTATGAAAACATTAATGTTTCCTTATTTCTTAGTATATTGGATGTATTTCTTAAATCCAAAATTTTTTTATAAACTTCATCAATCATAACATAACCACTTTCCACAAGACCATAATTAATTTTAATGTAATTAGTACCATATAGTTTATTTATTCATATCCAACATATTTTTATCCAAGAAAATAATATCTTAACATAAGGAGAATATTAAGTATTATATTGCTTTAGTGAGAATGTCACCTTGTTATTAAATCACTCTTCCACTCCATAAAAAACATTCAACATAATCTTCTAAATCCATTTCATGAAACACAAATCGAACAATACTTATATAATTCAACAATCATATATCATAATTCTTGAAAAAAATACAGAAAAACATAAATTATTCCACTTCATCCATGAGCCATAAGAAGGATAACTGGTCATTTTAATTAATACCTCTTCCCATTCAAATTTCATATGTAGTCTTATCATAACAATAAATATAACCATCACTCATACCACCTTGAAGATTTTATTCGGGATCCTTCCACTTATGAAATCTATTTTCATAATTACAATTAATTCAATGGTTATATAATTTAAGATTTTATGATATATTAGGTGGGACAATATTCCCATTCATTTAGTTGTGCGAGACCTTCATTTTTACTTTGTTGTTACTTGCTTTGTGTCCTTCATTTTCACAGTAAAAAAATCTTATTATTCTTATAATACAATCATTTAGGTGATTATTTCAACATTCATGACACATTGTAAACAAAATAATCTATCCTATATGGTCCCCATTACCTAAAATTGTAGAGAAATACTTCCTTCTTTGATCTGGGGACTTCGAGAGTTGGTTAAGGTATATGTTGTTAATTGTGTTCCATGAAAAATGATTAGGAATGACCTCAACATTCATTACTCCATAAGTCATCCCATTAAACTGCTAATCATCAAATTTTACATCACATTCAACAACATTCCAATTCTTTATGGTTTATTCAATTGACTAAAATCATAAATTTTTGACCTCACCTATTTTGATAATCCTAATCTTGTATTCATATGTTTTGACACTCCCAATTATGTGTTCATATATTATGATATTCTCAATTACTATTGATCTACACTTTAATTCTTTCAAATCTATGATCAAGTTAATAATAATGTTAAAATAATTTCTGATTTATGTTAATCTCGATTATCCATGTTTATATAAGTTTTGAAATGATTCTAAGTGAATTAGATGTGTTTTACATAAGACAGTCAAGTGTAAGTATCACTGACTTGAAGAGAGCTACCGATATGCATAATAGCCAGAGCTACTGATAGCCAGAGCTACCGATAGCCAGAGCTACCGATAGCCAGAGCTACCGATAGCCAGAGCTACCGATGCACAGAGATACCGATGCACAGAGCTACAGATGCACAGAGCTACTGATGCACAGAGCTACCGATGCAGAGAGCTACCGATGCACAGAGCTACCGATGGACAGAGAGCTACCGATGCATAGAGCTACCGACAGTCAAGAGCAACTTATGGAACTATGTTCATCGAGCTACCGATAAGAGATACCGATAAGAGCCACCGATAAGAGTTTGAAGAGCTACCGATGGAAGATCCTGCACAGAGTCAACCGTAAACGTCTACAAACAAACGGCTACCTATAATGAACTGTGGAGTCAAATCCTATATCTTCGACACTATTTGTTTATTACACTAATGGCTACATTTGTTACTTTTGATGCATTTAATGTTATTAAATGATTTATGTTTCCATTTCAGGAAACCGTACCAAGTACGATCGAAAAGCATAATCATTCCTTCTTCTCAGTATAATAAAGGCATAAAAAACATCGTGTATGGATGAGTAAAAAAAAGTAAAGTGAAGTAAGACAAGAGACTTGAAGAGATTGAGCACACAGGAACACACTTGCGATCAAGCTCAAAACGTGCCAAGAACAACTGGAGAACCTGCACTCACAAGACTACTACTACCAGAATCCAGAACACAGAGCATACATTGAGCAATCTATGCTAAAGAAGAACTACACAGAACACTTCATTTTCTGAGCCAATAACCAAGCTGAACCTGGAAGCACTGAAAGAAGAATTGATACTTTGTTTTTCATTCAAATACCAGAGAAGGACTCAGAACCATTTCTGATCAAATCCAAAGGAGTCCAGAGCTGCACTGCAATCACCAGAGCCATTCTAAACTCTATATCATGCTCTAAGTGATTTAGTATTTGCATTACGAGCAGTGTGTGTATCCTGTTAATTATTACACACACCATGTATCCTGAACCTTAACTGGAGGATTTGTAAATCCTCACTCATAATCTTTACATTCTTTATTTCCCACTGTGGATAGTGGTAGAGGTCGAGTGTGACCTGGACATCTTTGAGCTGTTGTTTGTTATCCCACGTATAACTGTGGTAGAGGTCTCTTGACCTGAACAGTGTGATCACTGTTGTTAAACCAGATCCAGGGCGTGGATCAATTTATATAAATTTTGAGAGGACTAAGTCTCGGCTTCAGATTGAACCTCTTGGTTTACTCTTGTGTTTTTAGTTAAAATCTATATCCATACTATATACATTTATTTCATATTCCGTTGCTATTACTTTGAAATATAATTTATCTTCAAAGCTACTTTGATAGTTAAACTCGCAAGTGTTTATATTTATTATAAACCAGTAAGTTAGTTTCAAAAGTTAATTTAATCATAAGATTAAGTTAGCTGATAATTAATCAATCTTTGAGAAACTAATTGAACCTTTATAATCTGTATAAATTCACTACAGTTTAATTTGTTTTGAAATTGGGGGATTTTAATAGAAATTGTTTTTAGCAGAAATTTTAATTGGAACTCAATTCACCCCCCACTTGAGTGTCCACTCCGACCAACATTTGGTATCAGAGGATTGTGTGTTTTGCAAAATTTTTATTTACTCTCTGCTTTTCAACTGTGATTTTAGTTGTATTTTAAAGTTCTTAAAATTTCTCTTATTTCTAAATTTTTATCTCTCAAAATTTTGTTTATAATGGATAATAGACTTGAGGGTGCTGCTACTAACTGGCCACCTTTCTTTAATGGAAATAACTATGCTCAATGGAAACTTAAAATGAAAATTCATCTAGAAAGCATGAGTTTTGATATTTGGACTACTATTGAATATGAATACAAAATTCCCACTACTGATAGATCTACTTGGGATGAACCTAGAAATACTGCTTACAATAATAATTGTAAAGCTATGAATGCTCTGTACTGTGCTCTAGGAGATGAAGAATTCAACAGAATTTCTGCATGCAAAACTGCTTTTGAAATTTGGGATACCTTGGTTGTTTCTCATGAAGGAACAAATAATGTTAAAGAAATGAGATTGAAAATTTATACTATTAAGAATGATAATTTTAAAATGATGTATGAGGAACCTATTTCTGACATGTATTTCAGGTTTAATGAGATCGTCAACACGATGAATTCACTCGGAAAAGATTTTCCAGCAAAGGAACAAATTATGAGAATCTTGAGATGTCTACCAGACCGATGTAGAGGCACATCTGTCTCAATCAGAGAATCATGTGACATTGCTGCTCTACCTGTCAAAGAGATTATTGGAAAATTGATGATGTATGAAGAAGAGCTCAAGGTAAACAAAGAGGAAGTTGGTGAACCTAAAAGAAAATCTGTAGCTTTCAAGTCTACTGCTTTGAAAAATAAGGAGAAGGAAAAAATACAAATGGAGGATGAGAGTTCAACAAGTGAAAACATAGAGTATGACAGTGATGCAGAAATGGCTCAGATAGCCAGGAGATTCAAGAAGTTTTATAGGAAAAAGAAATTCTTTAGGAAAACAAATTACAAAGGAAAGTATGATCAACAAGGCGAATGGAAAATGGATTGGAAGAAAGCTGACAGGACTGATGAAGTTGTCTGCTACGAATGCAAGCGAAAAGGACATATCAAAGAAAACTGTCCAAAGTTAAAATTCAAAAAGAAATATGATTACAAAGACAAGAAGTACAAGAAACCCATGAAGGCTACCTGGAGTGCTTTAGAAGACAGCACTAGTGAATCCGAATCTTCGGACTCTGAAAGGAATTGAGCCGACATGTGTTTCATGACAAATACTTATGAGGTAACATCTGACACTCCTGTTTTAAATTCATATTACTCTGGAGATGATTCTGATTCGGAAAACATGTCAAAATCTGAAGTATTTGAGTACTGTGATATGTTAGAAGAAACCTATAATGAGCTTAAAGACAAATACAAAGGTTTAAAGAAACAGTATTCTTTAAGTGTTAAGCATAAATCTGATCTTGATATAGAAATGGAAAAGAATGCTCAACAATTAAAGGAAAATACAGAACTGAAACTGTCAAATGAGAAAATCAGAAAGGACTTAGAAAAATTCACAAATGGAAAGAATGCTCTAACTCAAATGCTAGGAAAGCAAGTTGCACCTAGATATGCTACTAGTTTAGGATACCAACCTGGACAAAGACAGTTCACCAGAACCCGATTTATTCCTAAGTCTGAAAAAAATATTTCTAGTTCCAGTTTTGGAAATTCATATGCTTCAACATGATATTCATATGGTTATAGACCAAATAAAGTTTATCTTTCAAAATCGGTTACTTCTGTTAATTGTATGAAACCAATAAAACAAATATGGGTACCTAAAGCCTTGATTCTTAACCTATCTGGACCCAAGAACATCTGGGTACCAAAGTCATTTCCTGTTTATATCTGTTTTATAGGATACCTGCTTGAAGAGCTGTCACAAGAAGATATGGTATTTAGACAGTGGGTGCTCAAGACACATGACTGGATATTATTCTTGCTTCAAGAGCTTAATAAAGGTTGATGGAGGTCATGTCACCCTTGGTGACAACTCTAAAGGAAAAATCATCGGCCTAGGCCAGATTGGTAACACTGAATCAGTATTAATTTCTAAAGTTTTATTCGTTGATGGACTTAAATATAACTTGCTTAGTATATCTCAATTATGTGATGATGGTTTCAATGTCAGGTTTGAAAATTATTCCTGTGATGTTTTTAACTCCAAAAATGCTTTAGTATTTTCTGCTCTAAGGAATGAAAATGTTAATGCTGTTGATTTAAATTCTTTATCCAAACAAAATATTCCTTGTTTGAATGCTTTTCATAAATAATCTTGGCTATGACACAAAAGATTAGGACACTGCAACATTCACTCACTTAGAAAACTGGCTAGGAAAAACTTAGTTAGAGACTTACCTAAATTATAATTCCCAAATGACAATGTGTGTAATCCCTGTCAAAAGGGAAAACCACACAAAGTTTCTTTTAAATCAAAGAATGAAGTCTCAACTTCTCAACCACTTGAGTTGGTTCACATGGATTTGTTTGGACCATCAAGAGTTTCTAGTTTAAATGGGAAGCACTATGTCTATGTTCTAGTAGATGACTTATCTAGATATACATGGTTATAATTCTTAGCTCACAAAAGTGAAGCTTACTCTTCCTTTGTTAAATACTCCAAGTCTGTAGAAAATCTTAGTGGACTCAAAATTAAGACCCTGAGAAGTGATCATGGCCGTGAGTTTGAAAATCAAGACTTTGAATCTTACTTCTTACACAATGGATACACTCATAACTTTTCAGCTCCTAGGACACCTCAACAGAATGGTGTAGTAGAAAGGAGAAACTGAACCCTTCAAGAAATAGCTAGAACCATGCTCAATGAATATGAACTGCCTATTTACTTTTGGGTTGAAGCAGTAAATACAGCTTGTTATGTTCTCAACAAAGTCTTGATCAGACCTGTTTTTAAGAAAACCCCATATGAGTTGTGGAACAAAAGGAAGCCTAAGGTTAATTAATTCAGAGTTTTTGGTTGCAAAGACTTTATTCTTAAGACAAAGGATAATCTGGACAAGTTTGCTTCTAAAAGTGATGAAGGAATTTTTCTGGGTTACTCTACTTCAAGTAAATCTTATAGAGTGTTTAATAAGAAATCCAAATGTGTGGAAGAATATATTCACATCAAATTCTATGAAACCGATCCACATGAGCCTAAAACCTCTCTTGAGAATCTTGAAGAAGATTTGTCTATTCTGGACCTTAATGATAAATCCAAAGAACCTATTATAAAAACATCCAGTTCTGGACTTTTTCCAGAATCTATTTCGGTTGAACACGAACCTACTGATGCACCTGAAGTGTCTAGTCCTACCTTTCCTAGATCAACAAGAAATCTAAAGAATCATCATTTGGATGCTGTTGTTGGTAATCTTCATAGAGGAACACATACTAGAGCTTCTCTAAGAAATCAGGTTGAACATCAAGCTTTTCTCTCCCAGCTAGAACCCAAAAATATTAATGATGCTATCGTTGATGAATTATGGGTAATGGTTATGCGAGAAGAGTTAAATCAATTTGAAAGAAACAAAGTTTGGGAATTAGTTGACAGACCTAAGGACACACTAACAATAGGCACTAAATTGGTTTTTAGAAATAAAGTTGATGAATCAGGAAACCTAGTTAGAAACAAAGCTAGGCTAGTTGCACAAGGATATAGTTAAGAAGAAGGCATAGACTATGAGGAGACCTTTGCACCTGTAGCTAGACTAGAATCCATTAGGATTTTACTTTCATATGCTGCACATCTAAATTCCACGTTATATCAAATGGATGTCAAAAGTGCATTTCTAAATGGTTTTATAATTGAAGATGTTTTTGTAGAACAACCTCCTGGATTTGCAAACCCCCATTTTCCAAATCATGTTTTTAAACTTTCTAAAGCATTATATGGCTTAAAACAAGCTCCAAGAGCTTGGAATGCTAGACTCATCAACTTTCTTATTTCAAAAGGTTTTACTAAAGGGATTTCTGATCCAACTCTTTTTATTAAAAGAATTTATAAAGATGTTTTAGTTGTACAAATCTATGTTGATGATATTATTTTTGGATCTTCTAAACATTCTTTATGTACTAATTTTTTGAAAAGCATGAAAAATGAATTTGAAATGAGTTTAATGGGAGAACTCAAATACTTTCTTGGATTTCATGTATTTCAAAATGAAAATGGTATTATTTTGAATCAAAGTAAATATACAAAGGATATTTTAAAACGATTTGGTTTGGATAGTATTAAGGAGAGTGAAACTCCTATGAGTACAATCTGTAAATTGGATACATATGAAACTGGGAAACTAGTGGATCAAACCAATTATAGGGGTCTGATTGGTAGTTTACTTTATCTTACATCTAGTCGACCAGATATTATGTTCATTGTATGTATGTGTGCAAGATTTCAAGATAACCTGAAAGAATATCATTTGCTTGCTGTTAAAAGAATTTTCAAGTATCTCAAACATACTGTTAACCTTGGTTTATTTTATCCAAAAGAAAAATCCTTTGAGTTAATGAGTTATTCAGATGTTGACTTTGCTGGTTGCAAATTAGACAGAAAAAGCACTTCATGAACATGTCATTTATTAGGAAAATCCTTAGTGTCTTGGTGTAGTAAAAAGTAGAATTTTGTAGCTCTATCAACTGCCGAAGTAGAGTATATAGCTTCTAGTAGTTGCTGTGAAAAAATTATGTGGATGAAACACACTCTCTTGGACTATGGATTTGATTTTAAGCATTTTTTGATTAACTGTGACAACACTAGTGCAATAAACATCTCGAAGAACCCTGTATCTCACTCAAGAACCAAACACATTGATGTAAGGCATCATTTTCAGAGAGATCATTATCAAAAGGGTGATATTTCTCTTGAATTTATCGGCACTGAACATCAATTGGCCGACATTTTCACAAAACCCTTAAGTGTGGATAGGTTATGCTACATTAGGCACGAGCTCGGGATGTTTAATCTTCACCGATAGAAATCCTCACCGATAGAAATCCTCACCGATAGAAATCCTCACCGATAGAAATCCTCACCGATAGAAATCCTCACCGATAGAAATCCTCACCGACAAAAATCATCACCGATAAAGTGATGTGTTAAATCTTTTGTCTTCCATCAAGAATCTGAACCGTTTTTTTCTTTTATTTTATTTTTATTCATTTAACTTGTGATTCCTAAATGATAAAACTATGTCTGAGCTGCTTCTCACTCCACCGAACCCAAAACATTTTACCTTCGAACCTTAGAACCTGAACCCTCTGCAAACCTGAGATCCCTCGAACCAGCGATGGCAAAAACCAAAATTCCTGTCATCCGAGAAGACTGTGTTGAGCCTAAAGCAAAAAGGCAGAAGTCCGAGCCAGAAGCGATTAGTTCTGTTAGAACTAGGTTAGGAAGGAGACCAGTAAATCCTCATCTGCCAAATAGTCCTATTGTGATCGAAAAAGAGCTGTGTGTAGACTGGTTGCTGCCCAGCAAGTCCTTAGTGCTCGAAGTTCTGGAAGCTCAGAGATGGGTAGACTTCTTTTCAAATAACAACGGTCCCTACTACCCAAAGTTGGTAAAACATTTTTACGAGTTCGTAAGCTTCGAGAAGTTAGAGAATGAGAACCGAGTATCTTCGTTTGTAAATGGTAAAGTGATATCTTTTTCATCAGTAGAATGGGCTGATTGCTTAAAAGTTCCTCATGAAGGTGTGTCTGGATATGTATCAAGAGAAATGCCACCTACCAGTGAAATTTTTGATCATTAGACCACAGTGAAATAACTGACTGGTGATGGAACTCCAAGGCAAGTGGTTGCTGCAGAAATGGATGGAGAGAACAGATTACTGTTCAAGTTTGTTCAACATGTGTTGATACCAAGGAGAGGAGACTTTGCTAATTTGAGATATCAGGATATCTATCTCCTACATCTTTTGAGACATAATGTCAAAGTCAATCTGTACAGATTGGTGATGAATAAAATGGAAGATATGACAAGGATGAAATCAACGACTAACGCCCTATTCTTTGCTAAGCTGATTTCTGTAATGATCAAAGTGAAAGGGATAGCTGAGTCTCAAGATGAGATAGTTGTAGTGAAGAGCAACTTTTGTATCACTACTACAGTTTGCAAATATATGAAAATTAATTGGAATCCGTGGAGAGGAGAATGGGTCAATGATGACCAAAAGTTATATGATAAGTTCAATCCTGTGGATTATCCATCACGTCCAAAGGATAAAAGAGATCCAAGTCTAGGACCTGATGAAGAGGAACCTGAGTACAGTGATGAGTCAGAAGAAGAAGAAGAAGAGGAAGAAACTCCTATAGATGAGGGAGGAGATACTGACTTGCCTCCAAGCCCTACTGCTGAATTTATGTCTTTAGAAAAGGAAGTGCTAGCAGAAGTGGAGACACCTGCTAATGAGGAAGACTAGTCGGTCACTGAGCATGTAGAGGAAGAAAAGAATGTCTCTGAATTATCTGATTCAGCTGATTTGAGTATGAGTCCAGTTATTGGAAGCTCAGTTGTACCTTCTATGGATGAAGAAAGAGAAAGAGGAGAAGCTGTACCTATTCTTGAAAATCATCCTGCTGCTGCAGATATGGAAGTTGTTGTGGAAGATTCTGATGAAGAAATACCAACAGAGAATGTAGTTAATATATATGAGAATTCACCCATTGAGGGGGATCATCACACCAAGTTTGGAAATGTTACAGTGACTATCGAGTATGAAGACTGGGTAGAAGACCCAGGTTTTATAGTCTTTGGATTGGATTATCCTAATTCGGATAATGAAGTATCTTTGAATAGACCAAAGATCAGCTATGACATCAATTATGAGTTATTACCTGCTGATGTGGTCCGAGTACATGATTTAGATGTGCTGAAAGAAAATCTCAAAGTCAGTTTTGTAGAAGAAGTAAAGACAATGGAATCTTTTTTAGTATCCTCGATTCAATCAGTCATGGCTGACTCTATAGTCAGTTTAGCTTCTGAAAGAGTATCTACTACAGTTGTATCTACTGATTTTGTTACAAAGTCTGACCTGGAATCCCTAAAGCATGATCTGAAGGAATCCTTCAGTGTCACTGTTTCTGAGATAAAGCACTATTTTGGTGAATAAATGAAGATGTTATAAAGGTATTTTGAGCTTTCTCTTGGTTGCAATCTGTCAACTTTTTTGGGTGAGCTAATGGAAGAAGTCCAGGAGTGCCAGACTCAAACTTCTAGGCTAGAAGCAGATCTTGAAGCTCTATGGATATCTGTTATTGCCTTAGACTCTTTCATGAGTTCAAAATCTCAAGCTGATAAGGATTTAGCCTATGTGAAGAGTGTTGTAAGTCAGCTGGTCTCGGTGTTTGAAGCTTTCAAAACATCTGTGATGGATCTTGTCAAAGATCAGGACTCTCAAATGAAAAATCTGATTAGTGGGTTGACCACAAGCTTCAAAGAAACTGTATCCTTCTCTCTTGGTCCTCTAGTTCCAAAACCTGCAATTGATCTGAATCAATTTCATGCTCTGATGAAGGAGGATCTTGGTTCTATTTCAACCAGTGGATCTATGGACTCATTAGATTTAAGTCGAGTTGTTCTGTCTACCAGGGATTCAGCTAGAGAAATAATGATAATCGTCCAGGACTACATGAGAGAGGCCTCTGCTTCTCAAGAAGAAATCAAGAATAAGGTGGATACTTATTTTGAAAAGTTTTATACCAAGCAAAAACTGACCAACCATTTCAAACTTCTGCTTGAGAATCTAAAGTTACCTCCAGGGACTCAGGCCTTCAGAGAGCAAGTTAGTAAGATCAGGAAGCTTACTCCTACTTTGGATAAATTCATTGAAAATAGAGATGATTTTGTGTCTGCAATGGAGAGAGGAGGAAGAATTATAATGGATTTTAGAAACCTGTTGCTTCCCTTCCTGCATGTGGATGCCAGACCGGTCATTGTACCTCCTGCTTTGCCTACCTCTGACTCTACTTCATCTCCAGTTCAGATGACTCCTACTCAAGCCATAAGAAGTCTCACTCCTATGATCACTCAAAGTACTTCCCATTACAGGCTCGGCACTATATCAGTTGCTCAGCCTCCTCTGATCATTTCTGGAATTCGAAAGTCCTCCCCAGTATCCTCAACACCTGACTTCTCTTCTGATCCCAAGGGAAAAGCACTCATTGAAGATGTGGATTGCTAAAGTGGAAAGGATGTTTGATAGGAATCATTTTGTTTTTTATACTCTGTTTATGTAATTTGTGTCTGCTCAAATACAAATGAATTTCTTTCCACTGTCTCAGTTTATCAGTTTTCTATGTTTGCTTTCCCACTTTTTGATTATCACAAAGGGGGAGAAATATACAAGGAGAAATATAAAAGGAGCTATATAAAAGGAGAGATATAAAAGGGGAGAAATATGATCAAAGGAGGAGCCTTTGATACTATTTCATACCTTTCCTTCTTTGGTACTAATTATTTCAAACCTTATCCCTGATACTATTGTATTTAATTCTACCTATGATAATTTTTGATCAATATCTTTCTATTTCTATTTCCTCTTTCCTATGATACTGTTTTCTTTGAGAAAATTGAACATTAATGTTATACTATCTAATACTATATTCTCACTATCTTAAAATGGCCATATCATAAGTTGTGATTATCAAAAAGGGGAGATTGTTGACCTCGCCTGTTTTTATAATCCCAATCTTGTATTCATATGTTTTGATACTCCCAATTATGTGTTCATATATTATGATATTCTCAATTACTGTTGATCTACACTTTAAATCTTTCAAATAGATGATCAAGTTAATAATAATGTTAAAATAATTTCTGATTTATGTTAATCTCGATTATCCATGTTTATATAAGTTTTGAAATGATTCTAAGTGAATTAGATGTGTTTTGCATAAGACAGTCAAGTGTAAGTATCACTGACTTGAAGAGAGCTACCTATATGCATAATAGCCAGAGCTACCGATAGCCAGAGCTACCGATAGCGAGAGCAACCGATAGCCAGAGCTACCGATAGCCAGAGCTACTGATGTACAGAGCTACCGATGCACAGAGCTACCGATGCACAGAGCTACCGATGCACAGAGCTACCGATGCACAGAGCTACCGATCCACAGAGCTACCGATGCACAGAGCTACCGATGCACAGAGCTACCGATGCACAGATCTACCGATGGACAGAGAGCTACCGATGCATAGAGCTACCGACATTCAAGAGAAACCGATGGAACTAAGTTCATCGAGCTTCCGATAAGAGCTACCGATAAGAGCCACCGGTAAGAGTTTGAAGAGCTACCAATGGAAGATCCTGCACAGAGTCAACCGTACACGTCTACAAACAAACGACTACCTATAATGAACTGCGGAGTCAAATCTTATATCTTCGACACTATTTGTTTATTACACTAACAGCTACATTTGTTACTTTTGATGCATTTAATGTTATTAAATGATTTATGTTGCCATTTCAGGAAACCGTACCAAGTACGATCGAAAAGCATAATCATTCCTTCTTCTCAGTATAATAAAGGCATAAAAGACATCGTGTATGGATGAGTAAAAAAAAGTAAAGTGAAGTAAGAAAAGGGACTTGAAGAGATTGAGCACATGGGAACACACTTGCGATCAAGCTCAAAACGTGCCAAGAACAACTGGAGAAGCTGCACTCACAAGACTACTACTACCAGACTCTAGAACACAGAGCATACATAGAGCAATCTATGCTAAAGAAGAACTACACAGAACACTTCATTTTCTGAGCCGATAACCAAGATGAACCTGGAAGCACTGAAAGAAGAAAAGATACTCTGTTTTTTAGTCAAATACCCGAGAAGGACTCAGAACCATTTCTGATCAAATCCAAAGGAGTCCAGAGCTGCACTGCAATCACCAGAGCCATTCTAAACTCTATATCTTGCTCTAAGTGATTTAGTATTTTCATTACGAGCAGTGTGTGTAGCCTGTTAATTATTACACACACACTGTCTCCTGAACCTTAACTGGAGGATTTGTAAATCCTCACTCATAATCTTTACATTATTTATTTCGCACTGTGGATAGTGATAGAGGACGAGTGTGACCTGGACAACTTTGAGCTGTTGTTTGTTATCCCACGTATAACTATGATAGAGGTCTCTTGACCTGAACAGTGTGATCACTGTTGTTAACCCAGATCCAGGGTGTGGATCAATTTATATAAATTTTGAGAGGACTAAGTCTCGACTTGAGACTGAACCTCTTGGTTAACTCTTGTGTTTTTAGTTAAAATCTATATCCATACTATATACATTTATTTCATATTCTGCTGCTATTACTTTGAAATATAATTTATCTTCAAAGATACTTTGATAGTTAAACTCGCAAGTGTTTATATTTATTATAAACCAGTACGTTAGTTTCAAAAGTTAATTTAATCATAAGATTAAGTTAGCTGAGAATTAATCAATCTTTGAGAAACTAATTGAACCTTTATAATCTGTATAAATTCACTACAGTTTAATTTGTTTTGAAATTGGGGGATTTTAATAGAAATTGTTTTTAGCAGAAATTTTAATTGGAACTCAATTCACCCCCCTCTTGAGTGTCCACTCCGACCAACATAAATCATAGTCTAAGAATCACTAATAAGAGAAAAAACACATAATAATGAAAACCCACTTATAAGATGTCTAATTCAGGACACCCTCTTTAATATAGGACACATTAGGTTTGTCTTTGGTTATTCATAGCCATAACCTATAAAAATACATTCTTATGGTTCATGAGGAGTTTGTGAATTTCTAAAGTATATCCCTCGAGAGTGTCAAACTAGGAGTGCAGTAATGGTCCTTGTTGTGTACCAGGTTATGCTAGATTTTGGAACGACACACCAAGTTAGATTTTTTAACCCTAGGTAAATCTATGCAAGATATATATTCAATTTTATTATCTAGAAATGTATGTATTTCTAAGAAACCATTCACTCTATCCTTTACCAAAATTCCTGGACATTTTTTTGTATTTTTTCTCGTCCTCAAACTCTTCCTTGGAGACATCCCTAGATATATCTTTAGAAATATTCATAGGAACCTTGTTAATGTTTTCTCATCCTAATATCCAAATTTTGAATAAACTTTTTGTCTATGAAAAACTTTAGAGACCCTCAATTTTCATAAGTTATCATTACATCATTTTTGTGGAATACATAAAAAATTACATAAAGAGATGCCCAAAGACAATATTTGTTTAGTGCCTTTAGAATAACATAAATGTAAAAACTGGAACATTATTGATCTACATTATCTTTCACTTGTTTCTCAATGAATATCACCCCTCATAGAAATATCGTACATAAAATGTATCTTTATAGACTAGGGAAGGAAACATAAAAATTGATGAACTACGATGGTCAGTAAGGATGAAAAAGGGAGATATGTAAAAATAAAATTTGAGTAAGTGTATGAGAATGTGATAATAACATTAAAAGATCATACCCTTCATATTAAATATCATTAAAATGAATCATAACATAATAGTTATTAGTTCATAAGTCATGATTAATAAGTAAATCATGAGAATAATATATGAAATCATAACATAGGAGTAAGAAATGGAATTTTGGAAAACACATAAACATGTAATATCATTACCTAAAACTCAAGATACCTTTATATAACTTACCATGGAACCTAATAGGGTCCAAAACTATTGGGAAGGACACACCCCTACCCCTATTCATAGTCCTTTCCTTATAAGGGGTTAGGCTTCCCCATCCTTCCAAAGTGGATTGGGTTCCCCATATTTCCATATTGGATCTGGGATCCCTATAATCCCATAGGGGAGTAGGTTTACCCATTTTCCCATAGTGGATTCGTTTTCCACATATTGTAAAGTGGACCAATCCTGTTGAATTGAATCCCACCATTATGTCATGAGATATGAATCTTTTTTGGGAAACTCATTTTTATTTTCAAAAAGGGATTCCTTGGACTGATTTATTCAAAAAGGGATAATTCAAGGAGTATGGTAAAGATTTTCGGATCTTATTTTATCATAGGTTAGGCGAAAAAATGGGGTTTAAAGGCATGGATAAGTGGGAGGAGTGAGTGTATTTTTATATTTTAGGAGGAATATCGTTCATGTAAACTTTTAAATGAAAATTCCACACATGTTTTCTCAATGAAAAGTGGATCCAATAATGTTAAACATTAGATAAAAGGGATTATAGGGTCTCAACATGGTCATAAAATGGGGTTTGGACCATTTTATAGGTCATTTGAGGCCATGCGTTTATGTTTTAATCCCTTGTTAACCTAATTTTTCTTATAATCATGGTAATTAATTTAGAATACTTTTACTTTTTTTTTTCAAAAAATATGTTAGAATTATTTGAAATTATATGTTATTATGATTCAAAATATGAAATCCATTTGGTCGATTTTGAATCAAATAAGTGGAATAAATTAATTCAAATTTAATATCGTAGATGGGATGACCGAGTTGGGTTTTAAAGTAAAATTGTTCAAAAGTTTTCTATTTTTTATATATAATTTCAAAGTAAAATTGATTACAATGAAATAAATTGTATTATTTGATGTAAAATTTATATAATGAAACATTAAAACCAATTAAAAATATAATTTCTCTTTTTAAATTGAATAGATGGAAAATAAGTCTTTCATTAAAATTAATTATTTTTCAATATTCATCAAAAAATGAAACTTCATTGAAAAGTACCAAAAAATTATCCCGAAGATAATTTTTATGTTCCAATTTAAAATATAAAGTTTATTCTGTCATATAAAATTATATAAGTGTTAAAAATCATATTTAAAATGGGATCTCCATTAAAATCAGAGAAATTTCCTTTTAGAAGAATACATTTTTTATTCATTAAATGAAAACTTTTATTGTCTTATAATTATCAAAAATATTGGATGAGTATCAAAAATATTTATTGACTATATTATATATAAATTTAATTGAAAAAATGAATAAAAAATGGATTGTTTAATTCATTGAGATTGAATTGTGTTTGTACATATAATAATAGTTTTTTAGAAAAGTAATTTCTTTATTTTAAAATAATTCTTATATTAACTTATAGTAATTGATAACCAAATGATTTTTTATATAAAATTTTAAATATTATTTTTATAATTTAGTTAATATTATTCATAAAATTCATTCAAATGGCGAGATGGTCTCTATAATAATATTTTAATAATTAAATTAGTAGTATGTTGTAGTTTGGTAAAAACACAACCTTGCGTGTAACTCTAGCTATCAATGAGACTCGATATTCTATGTATTACAAGAAAACATAGTGTTACATATACCATAAGATAATCTACATTTTTTATATAGTACGTGTAAGAAAAACATTATCCTTTAATATATATATATATATAGAACTATATTCTGCGTTGTGTGAAATGAAAAATATCAACAATATTAAATTAGTTAATTTTTTTAATAAAATCATAGTGTGTTACGATTGGACAAATAATACATTGTAAAGACCAGATCTCAAAATAAAGGTAGGGGTTTAATGACCAGGGCTTACAAGGGGACACTAGAACATACTGGAAACATCCTCATAGGTAGGGGATCAACACCAATGAAAATAGTTTTCATTCCAATTCCAATAAACCTCATATAAGGAAACAAAAAGGGAAAAGGGGACACATTAAGTCCTATTAGAGCAAGTTATGATCCAAGCCACTGAGTTAGCATTTGAACCTATCTGAGACAACTCACTGGAGAATAAGGGAACACACCCTCACTACAATGATCATCAGAAAGCTACAGAGGGGTAACCCTCTATGAAAAGAACTCGATACCGCACCCAAATCTCATAGTAATTGACCGGAGGAATAGACTCAATCGATACTGGTCCGAGGAATCTCACACTAGATGACAATGAATTATAGATGAGAATAAACAAGAATCCAACCTATCCTAGAAGTAGTACACAATGTGTCCCTGGGGGTAGAAGACTTGTCTCAGTAATCTAGACACATCATGCATCTCGTTCTCACATGACATACATATCTCCATAATACATGGCATGTTCCCTGAGGTACATGACATGTAGAAATATCATTGGAACTCAGTCTGTTGTTCTTCCCATTCCTGTGTAAAATGGGACATATCAGTGTACTTGGCCGCATTTGAGTAAACATATCCACTAGTTTATTCCAACATGCCTATGTACTTCCCAAGTACATGAAGTGTGGAACCACATGGACACCTTGACATGTAATCCCTCTACACACCATGCTATATTCAACATTTTACATAATGTCTGACTAGGAACACATGATAGATGAATCTACATGGACTCCAAGGCATGTACCCCCTATACAGATCGAGTCAATCAACTCATCCTCACATGGAGTGTGACTCAAGTCACATGGAATGTGACACATATTGCTACTCAGAAACCCTAGTACCACAAAGAAAGAACTACATGACATGTTTTCATAAGAAAGAAGACCATGTAATCTGTTTTTTCGTAGAACCAATGGTTAAACTCACACATCTTTCGAATTTATCACCATTGCCTTTGATTCAACCAAATAAAGTCAGATATAGTCAAACTGAGTCACGCCATCACCTACTATCGTGATTCTAGAGACAAAATCATCAAAATCATGACTATCATGGACTATATTCATTGAAATGTCAAATCCCACCCAAGGAGATCTATTATCTGCACTTAATCCTTCAATAGATCTACATCCATCACTAAAACAAATGATCGTATCATCTAATATCTTTCTAACACCCATGGTAATGATCTATTTTTACAAAGACTGAAAGTTTAATGATCATTCAGTGGATAATAGTTTAATCATAGGCTAAAAGAAAATGTGAATGAAGAATGTATATATAACAAGGAGATAAAATAATAATACCTAAACTTGAAGAATAAAGCTTTATTTATTTTAATTTTGTACCTTGATCAATTATTTTTGGAAAAAATGAATGGACGGTATAATCATCAATTAATAAATAAATAATAATTATCCCCAAATCCTGTAATTAAACACATTACTATATAAATGACTGATCTATGAATCAATCTACAAATTGATTGATCCGTTCTTTTCATTGCATAATAAATGAGGATAAATACACAAAACAAACATCCAACCTCAAAATGGATAATTTGCTGATGATGAACGAATCTTCTTCATTTTTCATTGGAAAGATCATCTATTTTTGTTGGGACATTGACTACAAAAGAATGTTCCTTCAGTGTTATTGCATGGAATATAATCTATAGGATCCCCTCTGAAATTAAAAGGTTATGAGGAAAACCCTAAAATTTGGGTACAAAAAGTTTATATAGGATTTTATTAGGTCGTTGTGTCTTAAAATAATAAAAATAAATTTATTTTTTAGGTTCGTAAAGAATTTTTCAAAAACTCCCAATTCATTCAAATATTATATCACACATAGTATAAAAAACACATTCTAAACTCAATGGTTATCTTAGATTTCAATGATGATTATATGATTTGGAGTTATTATAATTTTTTAAAAAATTTAGTGTTCTTGATATTAATATATTTAATATATTTAAAAAATAAATGTTGTGCTTAGAGAGCCTAGGAATATCATACTCTCTCTGAACTAGGCTCCAGAAATATTCTTTGAAATATTCCAGAGTATAACATGATAAAAACTAGGATATTTAATTATCTCATACTTCAAGTCTTTTCATCCTTGAAAATCACAAGATAAAAATGTGGGGATAATAAGATCTCAACTAATTCTCCCACTCCCACGAGTTCTCTCTACATTTTTCTATGATGTGAATAAATATGTACCCAAGGAAACCAATTGACCATGGAGAGTCTTTCTCTTCCTATTTTTAATACCACCAGGCAGTTGAAAATGGAAAGTCCACTCTCAAGGACCATATTTACCAAGTAGACATAGTACAATGACTCATAAACGTAACTCATTAGCTATGACATGTGGGTAACACTAGGAAACCAAAACTATTATGGTCATGGTGTTAATATTTATACAACCTTACTAACTCAATATAGTAGACGGTAATGAAAGTGTCTAAAGACCCCAGAGAGAGTCTATAACCAAGAAAAAATTCTTGATACTCTAAAACTCTAAATTCCAATTTCATTGGTTGATAAAGAAGTCATAACATTTAATGGGTAGTACTCATCTTACCTTGGATGAATTGTACCACTTTACAACTATTAATAGCACCAAAATAGGGTCCGAATTGTTGTTACCCACAACATTAAACCAGCATAGTAGTGTTATGAACGTTATCTAATAAATTCCCTTGAAAAAGTGATACACAGGTGGTGGGGTGGTAATCAGTATGATACACCAACTCTATGGATGATAGATGATCCTCTTAGTAATGGAACAAAAGCAACATACAAACTCAAGCATGTCTGTTAGAACCTAAAAGGTTTACTTTTCATGGCCTACTATATGGGGTAAAAAATTGTTCCCAATAGAAATCGAATCCCCTAAGGATTCCCACTTCCTCACCCTAATCATGTAGTGTGATAATCATCAGTGTCTAAAATAATCTATAAGGGAATTTGAAAAAGATGGAATACCTCCTACACCGACCAGTGTACCAAACTCTCCATTCAACCTCCTCCTACATCCTAACCAGAACCAATGCCCATCCTTGTAAAATGATTATGTGATTATATCCATAATTTAAACCATCGGTAATGTATCCAGTTGATATCTAGTCATGTAACATCTTAAAATTGATATCCCTCATCCTAAATCTCTGTAACTCTGAATAATTAAAGAGTAACAACTATTGACTGGAGTCAAACCACACCATTCTATAGTGCATCATGTGATACATCTCTAATGTTGAGAATACATGGATGTTAATGAATAATACTGTCATGAAATGATCCAAGAAGGGTTGATGATCTAGTCCATATGTCTAATGAATATTTTATGGTGTAAAACATTCTATTGGTATCAATACTAACACAAAAACCCCATAGTGGATTTGAAAATACACTTATTGTACATTCTCCTCCAAAACTGGAGTCGATGATAACATGTTTCAAGGTCAAACTGTGAGAATCACTACTCCCCAAACCACTATTCAAATAATCTATTGATTCTAAAGAGTGGATTTTTTCCCTTGTATCACTTGGTCCAAGTGAAACTAATCCACACCCAACCTCATGAACTCATCGTACTCTTATGTGAATCAACACAATGATTCCCTGAGAAAAATATCTGGACATACAAATACACCTCTCAATAGAATCATACAAATGCACAACCACTACTCAGAGCTATACAAGGTCATCCTATATGCTATCATAGATATTGGGTTATCTCTTGTGAAATTCCATAGAGAAAAAAAAACTCTTGATGTGATGTTAAACCCAAAACATCCCCAACATGGATGCCCTCATACTCCCCAACTATAGAATGTAAGTAAAATCTCAAATCATCCATGTTTCCAAATGTTACATTATCCAACTAATAAGTATGCATGTTTATCCTCTTGTGAATGAGCTCATCATGCTATACTTGGGACCACTCCTTGTCAAAGGAGAAAAAATCCATCCCAAGAAACCAGAACACTACCACACTTGTTGATATAAAAAAATGAGAATGGATAGAGGGAACTAGTCTATACGAATAAAATAACCATAGGGTCTCACTACCATTATGGAATGATTTTTTTGAGTATCTCTCTCTCCCCAAAGATACATGTCACACAATAGATAGAGACATGAAATCACTAATCCTCTCTAAAAAATCCTAAAAAAAGGTTTGAATATAAAGCCTCCACTAGTGAAACTAGGTCCTGAATAGGGGATATGAATAGGTAAAATTGGCCCATAATTCAGTGTGAAAACTGAAAATTGATGAAGTTAGTACACTTGTCAAGTCTTGAACCACACTCGAATTCTCTACGAGCTCATATTTCTCAGAACTAATCATTTATTTTTTACATCCCAATTTACCACCACCATAGACTTTTCTAAAACCTCACTACATTAATTAACCTCAAACACACATGTAATATAAAATCATCCAAAACACATAGACACTATCCTCTTTGGAAATCACTATGTCATCTGTAGAGTTTTAGATCATGTCTTAAGAATGTTTCTTGGTGGGGTAATTGTTCCTCTTCACTGTATGTACAAAGTCAAATAAACCTAACCAAATCAGGGATCCAACAATTACACACATATACATATAAAATAACAAAAACAAATGAGGAAAAATAGGGTACCATGTCTATTCCAAATAGTACTACAATAAGAGTATAAGGGACACCAAACATACCTCAAAACACTCTTTGAGCCTCTAGGTAATGAACATTTGTTCCTACATTTGTTCTGATTTTTACCACAAAATTCATGATTCCATAGTATTCCACTTGAGGGTCATTATTGTAGAATCAAACCAAAGTCCCTACCATCTTTTACTGCTCCTCCAACTCCTCCATCACATGAATCTCCCCACGTAGTTTCCTTCCCCAGCCGCTACCTCAACCTATGTGGTTCTTTGACTGTCACAATAATTTAAATAGAATGTGTAATACAATCCCAAGTTAGATGTCCTATCCCATCAAAAGAATATAAATTTTTAGCCTTGAAGAACTGATATGTCCTTGATATCTCAAATGAATCCTATTGTTTCATGTCTTATGTCCCAATCATTCTATCAATTAGTCATACTGACCTTGCATCCCAAGAGATAAATATCTTTCAATATCAGGATTCTTGATTGATCCTTTCACATAAATTTCCCCCTCCAATAGATCCATCTGTGGCTCATCCTAACATGAAAATTCCACATGAACCTTCAGAGGTGGGTCTACACACTACTCAATGGGTGAAAGTTATACTAGTCAACCACGTAGAAGAAAACCTTCCGTATGACTTGGCCCCATCATGGAGACCTCATCACTCATCAATTAAAACACTCGAACATGCTATAGAAACCACACTAGATGTCACCATGAATACATATTGATATAATAAAATACATACCATGATAAATGGGTTTATCTAGATAGATGATTAGAAAAACGACATGGAAACCATAATGCATTCCAATATGAATCATGTAACAATGTATTCACTAAAACCAATCCCTATACATACTAAGTAAAAAAAAGCTTATAATGGAATTAGTAAATGGATATGTCAGTAACTTCAGTAATAGTAGATACCATAGAATGAGATCCAATATTGAAACATTCTAACATTATTTCCCTAGTTCATACATCAAATGTCACAGCTAGATAATAGAGAAATCCAAACTCCAGTTCGAAATCCAAAAAGTTATATAACATTTCAATAAAGGTACACCTATGATACAATTCATTCATGACCCAACCAACCGGGGTCCACGCCACAACTACCCCAATACCACATCCAACAATCCAAGGGTGGGGTACTAGCACAAAGAAGGCATATCACACACATGGGCATGGGGGGATTATAAAAAATTACTTGAATTCCAAAACACATATACAAGACCATATAATGCTAAAAAGTAAAAAAATGACAACAATTCATGAATATATCAATAATCCAACAATTATAGTGTGAAAAAATTATTTTATTGCATATAAGGGTCTAAATACAAGCCCACCCAAAACAGAAAAAAATGATGCCTGACATGATCAGGAGGGAACTACAGTCAAATGGAACACCATTATACAAATTATCTTATCTAGCACAACTAATATCCACATTATCCTAGCCATATAAGGTCTCTATAAAAGATCTACCAGAATTATAATACATGATATTTGTGGGAATATCTCGTATAGGGGTGAGTATAAAAATACCCTGAAGGACAACCTAAAATCAATAAGTAGAAATCATCAAGAGTAGTCAGCTCATTACAAGGCATGAAAAACATAATACCTGACATAAAATAATACATCAGGATATTCTCATAGAAGAGTATGAGTTGTAATGGACTCAACCGCTACTATTCATAGATCCACTATAGGGTTTCTAGATAATTCTCTTCCTGTAGATCTCACTCCATGAGCCTTTCCATCCCTAATAGAAGTCATCTGAGAGATATCACTAAACTAAGAATAGCTAAGATGATGGAACAACCCAACTATCCCAGATGACATAAAACATAGAGAATAATGTCTTTATATATCAGCACTAAAAAAAGGAAAATTAGAGTGTCCATATGAGATAAAAAATCCATTGGAATAATACCCCATTAGAAATATCAGATCTTGATATACAGATAGGGGGTCAACACCTAGGGCTCACTAGGGGGACACCATACCCTACTTGAAACATCCTATTAGATAGGGTTCATCACCAATGTAAATAGTGGTCATTCCAATTAAAAAAACCCCATATAAGGATGAACAAAGTGAAATGAGGTTTAATTTAAGCCTCTCAGAGGGATACATGAACTAATATGGTGGGTTATTAGTCAAATTTGTCTAAGACTACTCAATATAGAATAAGGGAACTCTCCACCACTGTAAATATCATCAGGTAGCTTTAAAGGGGTCACCCTCTATGTTAAGAATGAGTTACTACAATGAGCCATTATTGGAATGGGATATGGGAACACACTAATGTTATACTAGTATAGGGAAGCCTACACAAGATCACAATGAAACTGAGTTGAGAATAAATAGGAATCCATCATATCCTCAATGTAGTAGATAGTGTGTACCTGAGGGTAGATGATGTGTCTCACTAATCCTATCATTTCCCATCACTTTCACTCACATGACATATATATCTACAAATACATGTTGTGTTCCTTATGTTACATAATCCATAGAAGTCCCCTATTTACTCAGTGGTCCATTTTCCCATGCGAACGTACAACATATTGTTTTCCTGTACTTTTCCTTGTCTAACTACACGACACTTCCCGTGTACTCTGACCTACCCATGTAATTACTATGTACTTGGAATGTGGGGTCACATAGACACCTGGAATTTACTACCTGTACATGTTGATCTGTCTACCACATATTATATGATGCATGGTTTGGTACACATAAAATCTAATACTACATAGTCACCTGGGTGTGTAAACACGGTTTATGTCGATCCAGTCTACCAAGGGTCACATAGAATGTGACTCAAATTACATTGCATGTGATAAATATCACTAAGTAGAAACCCTAGTGCCAACTAGAATGAAATATAAGGCACATTTTCATAGGACTACAAGTCATTAAGTTGGGTTTTTCATAGAACCCGTGGAAAAACTCACGCATCTTCTGATTTCATCACAACTACGGCTGACTCATCCCAAGAAACAAAGATTTTGTTTTAGAATGTCCCTCCATTTATAATAATTGGATTATGTCCATGAAATACTCAAAATCACAACTACCATGTCCTCTCGTCATTGGAAAATGAAAACCAAAACAAGAGGGCCTTTAATCAACACCATATCCATCTATGGATCTACTAATTTCTTCGTAAACCATGAACACGTTTTAAAATATCCATCCCAAACCCACTGTAGTGATCTGTTGTTCCCGAAAATAATATATTAATGGATCTATCACTAGATAATCATCGAATCATAGGAAAAAAGAAACTATAAATGATGAACATATGCTGAACCGGGAGAGAAAACCATAAAACATAATCATGAGGAACAAACATCATGACTTTTTCAATTTCATCCTCAATCCATTATCATGGAAAGGATGAAATAATAGGTATAAACATACAATAAATAATAAATAATAATTATCCCTTAATCCCAAAGTCAAATCCATACCCACAAAATTGTTGATCCTCAATTCAATCCATTAGTTGATTGATCCACACTCATCATAGGATAATAAATTGGGATAAATAAGAAAAAGTCCATCCTTATGATGGGTTAGTCATTGATGAATAATGAATCCATTTTTTTTCATTGGTGAGATCCTAGATTTCTATTTGCACACTAACCGACAATTCTTAATCCATCAGTGTTCATCCACAAAATCACATCTATAGGATCCTCTCTCAAATTATATGGTTATGCGGCCTACCCTAAAACATGGTTATATATAGTTTTATAAAGATCTTTATTAGGTATCTGCATAATCAAATTAAAATTAAAATATATTTATTTATTTAATATTTATTTCTATGAGGAATTTTTTCATAAACTCCCAACATCAAATAATATTATTTTGTATGTTGGGTAAAAACCACCTTCCAAAATAAATGGTGGTATTATGTTTCAAAGTAGAGTCTTGTTTTGAGAGTTATTCGACATTTTCTATAAAAACGTAGACACATGATATTAATATATTAAATATATTATAAAAATCAATTTTGGGATCACTGGGCCTTAGAATATCATTTCTTCTTAGAACCAAGCTTCAGATTTATACCAAGTAATATTATAATGCCTTATAATGGTAGTTGGGGTTTGGCTTAGTGGTAAACACCCCGTAATACTACATGGAAAATGGGGGTTCAAAACCCATGGGGCGCAGGGTACTGTAGCAGTACTGTAGAGGGACTGTAGCAGCGACGACACCGTTCATCAGCGGTACTGTAGCGACGACACGACACTGTAGCGGCGACAGGGGACTGTAGCGGCGGTGATACTGTGTGGTACTATAGCAGCAGGTTACTATTCACAGAATGTGAATTGGCCTTTGAATTTGGGCCTACAGGCTATGTAATGGGCTACAAGACCACTGGGCCTTCGGGCTATGTAATGGGATTCCCTCTACCCAGTTAAAAGAGGACTTTGCTTGGATTTAATAATAAAAATGAGGCTTCGGCCCCAACCATTTAAAAAAATGAGACACCCCAAATATATTTATAAGTTCTAGTTCCATGTGATTATGATATTATGTTTTCTTTATCTCAATTGAAACCCTTGTAGATAACCCCATACATTCCTCAACAAACCATAATAATATTTTATTATATATTTACATTTTGTATCCACAGTTTGAAGGCAAGACTCAAATTATATTATTCTACTCCTCCTTAATATGTTGGACTATCTTTTTAAAACCCTAATGAGAGATAAAAATAGGACTGATATATCAATTTTGGTTCTTATAAAAAATTCAATCTTTATTTAAGGGAAGGAATGAGGAACCTAGTCATACATTGGGAATGATGATTTTCCATCATTTACTCTGGTTTTGTGGTGGGTGGTACAAAAAAACTCCCTAAATGACTATTTCAATTCTTATAGACTGTGAAATAAGATCAAAAGTGCAATAACACTGTCAGAATGACCTATCTAAGTAGATAATTAATAATTTTGATGAAATTATAATTCTTAAATCCCCCATGGATCATATTGGGTCCTTGAAATTAAGACTGCGATTATGGAAACCAAATTGGTGTTCCACCATTTAACATGTGAGGAATCGGTAGCCTTGATACCAAAATTTTGGAATAACATATAATTTATGATAAATGGTAACATAGTATGTTTTAATAGTAGAGATTATTCATAATGTAAGAGGATATACCAATATAGAACGAATTCATTGTTAATTAATTATTGTATAAACTGAACAACTAGAAATAACATATAAATAGTGATAAATGATCTATTTGGACTGTTTGTACTTGATATTGATGACCTGAAGCCTAAGGGATTGATCCACTATCTTGTAAAACGTGGTTATGGTTATTCAATTGGATATAATAGAATCCATCACATGATAAGATATGGATACTTTCCCCTTGGTGATGTGAACCATGGGAAGATGTAAGTGATTTTTTCAAGGTGATATGTGAATAGAGCCTAGTGTGATTGGCCACCCTAACCCTTGGTGATGTCTTTAATGGGAAAAATAAGATACTATAGCATAGTTAGGTAAACAAGGATGCAAGTGAGATGGTCACATTCCCCTTGATGATGTGAACATGGGAATATTTAAGTGACTTTGGTACGGTGATGTACACAAAGATATCATAGACATGGTTACATGAATAATGATATAGAGATTCATCTTATGTAAGAGAATCTTATAGGGTATGTGTGGTATGTTCTGATTTCAGAGGATTGACTACATGATAAAGATATCCAACATGGAGCTGATGCTAGTTTCAGTTTTCTAGGGTGTCAACCATGCACTTGAGGGTTAATTGGTTTGTTTGATGCTGTATATAAAATTTTGAATTAATACCCATTTTTATAATTTTTTACATGTATTATATATTATGAATTTATTATTAAAGTCATCATGGGTATTGTCATATTGATTTATACTAACACTCAGATTTGGAATTGATTGGTACTCAGGGGGACTTCATGGATGTATGTATGGACAAGGGAAAGACACATTTTTGATATTATTTTCTTGTTGGTTGCATTGGAGATTATAATGGAGATCGACATGGGATTCAGGACTAGGGATTTTTGGGTCTATTTTATCATGTTTCTTTAGTTAATTATTTTTATGTACTACAAAACATCATTTAGTTATAGTAATTATTGGGAAAAAATCCCTCAATGTGTCATCTTGGGGTTTTTGGGGTGATTATGTTGTTGAAAAAGTCAGATGACTGTGAATCAGTATAGTTTTTATTTTCGAAATATATATTTAAGGCAACGTAGTTTCCCTGTTTTTTTTCAAATGTTTGGGCTACATAATCTGGACATTGTATTTTGGAAAAGGAATGATTTCATCATAGAAACTATTCGATGCGGACCAGAAAGGATTTCATGGGGCGTGAAGTGTAGAGTTAGCAAACCAGAAATGAGGTTTGAAGAACTGCAAAGGAAGTTACATTATGAAGATGAAGGCACAATTTTCAACTACATCAAATGATAAATTTGTTACACAGACCGCATAGTAAAATTAGTTCATTGGAGGATCACATTTCACTGATAGCTTGTAGTTTTTGAGAATCCTATAATTTTCTGATTAAGGTGGTGATTACGGCTTCCAAAATGGGGTTTTCATTTATAGAAGTCATCAGCCACCAGAACGGATAAAGGATATATGCTGACTATATAACATATCTTGGTGAAGGCTGTACCACATCAAACTTTTGGATAATTTTTATTAGTGGGTTTTATAGATATATTTTTCTCTATAAATACCTCTAATAACATCACCCGGAAAAGAAAATTTCATTAGAAAATATCATCACTTTGGGATGAATTGGGTAATTTATGTTGTATTTTGTCAGGTAGGATTCCACAAAGGGTTAAGTAGTTCATGAGAAAAATTCCATGGAAGGGGTTTGTAGGGATCTATAGCCAGCAAAGGAAAAGGGACCGTGTAACATAGGTTTCTTGTTGAAGAAAGAGGAATCTACAAATCATGTGAAATCTATGGATGAAGTGGTGGTCTGTTGAGGAAGAGGTGGTCCATGGAAGTTGAGGTGGTCTAGGAAGCACTCACACCATGTGGTGAAATGTAGTTCATGGAGGAATCAAGGTAGTTTATAGAGTATTTATGTAAGTTCACAATGTTACAAAAATAGTTCACTAATATAATTTTCAGATACTAACAGTATGTAGAAAAGATGATTTCATCTACGGGTGAAAAATGTAGCTTCAACATAAAATATATCTATATATGAGTATGTATTCATTAGTGAAAATGAAAGGACCTAACAGTCTATAGAAAATGTATGGATCCATTCTAGACTATTGATCAAAGTAAGAGGAAGACGATGATCTAATCAACTAGTAGTGATCCAGAGAAATAGGTATAGAGAGTGACCTTTGGGAAAGTAGTGAGATGACCCTAAGAATGGTAAAGATAGTGAACCTAGAAATTGAAGTGATCTATCCTAAACCTTGTAATTTGGTAGTGCGCCTTAGGGAATTTTTTAAGTCAGCACATTTCCATTGTATGCTCTTTGGACAGAGCCCAATGAGGGTAAACATAAGAAAATTTTTGTGAAATGTGCATGACTTCATTTAAGATTATATATTTTTATAAGAATGAGAGACAAGAGTGTTTTGTTTAACAATGTAATAGGAACCGAAGGGGATGCTATTTTATTCATTCATACCCTGATCGACCCCACATCTTATGGTGTTTAAATAAATTGGGATTACAATTGGAATCAGTGAAAAAGGATGAAATTTAGTGGTTATCACTTAGTTTAAGAAAAAGAACTTTTCAATCACAACGTGATTATGATATTCGATGGAAAATGTTCAATTATGGGAGATTCAGATGAATCACTACTTCAGATCATTAAAAATAGATTTCTTTATAGTAGAAATTAATGGAAATTTGGCCAATATCTATAGTGGGGATTTATCAAAATATGGTCAAAGGGACATGGATGTTGTTTCTTACAGAATAAATGCATTAGGGGAAGGCATATACAATAAAATATATTTGAAGGTGATGTCATATAAGTCAAGAAATTTTATCTGGTAACAGTTATTGAATATTTTTGAGGGTGATTCTAATATTAGAGAAGAAAATAATCATGTTCTCTTGAAAAAGTACGAGGATCTAAAAATTTACCCTAATTATTCTATCAATACATTCATTGATCGAGAAATTTTTTTTTTCGAATACATCTGTTCTCTTAGAGAAATTATTGAATATATTAATATTGATTAGCATATCTTGATAAAACAACTAACCTGGTTCAATCTAAAAGTTTCTGTATTGGAAGATAAAGATCCAATGAGCTGACATTGGATAACATGCAAAGTAATATTATAGAATATGAAATGAGAAATGATGATAAAAATTCTATGGAAAAGGGGATGCACAATGAAATATAATTCATGTCCATTAATAAGCTCACCCTTAATTATTTACATTAAGATGAAGAGACGAATGAGGCGATTTCATTCCTTTTCTCAATTATTCAAAGAGGAAAAGGAATATTCAACGAGAAACTATTGCTCACATTCTTTCGATGTGGAATGGTTCAACATCTTACAACATGCTGCCTGATGAAATTTAAAGAAGATGGAGATGATGAAGTTTAGATTTCCATGAATATGTCTCCAACCTATGTGAATGGAAAGATATATTTTAAGTGAATATTCTTGAAAAATAATAATCTAATTTCAAGAGAAGATGACAGTTCAAAAGAATCTGATGTATATGAATTAGAGGATTGTAATGATCATGAATCATATGCTATTGTGGAAAGTGTCAGAAAATCCTTAACAAGAGATGAAATAGAAAATTATGAACGAGAATATTAAGGAAGATTTTACCTTCAGGTCTAATTAGAAGCTTCTTTTGATGAAATAGATGTTTGGAGAATCAAAACAATGAAAGTCAAAAAAGTGGTTCATGAGGCCAAAATTTATATGCAGCAGTAGGAAGAAGAGATGTTTGAGCAAATTTAAGAATTTGAACAACTGAAGCCTTAAATTCTAGAGATCTCAGATATGGTTTTTAATTATGATCTCATTACTAAATAATAGAAAATAGAAATCTATAGTTTGATTGAAATTGGAAATGATATAATCAAACGTATCGAAGAACATGAATAGAAAGATGTTGGTCTGCGATGAAGTTTTAAGGTTCATGAAAAATTGTTGACCAGTGATATGACATCCGGAAAGAATATTATACATGAATGAAAAAAAGATAAAAGTGGAGCATAGTGGTTTAGAAAAATATAAGCAATATTAAAATCCAACTGATAATTATTTTATAAGGATTGATCTAAAATAGAGCAGTAACAGTTGATATCATACCACTAGCACCCACTATAAGATTTAAGATTGATTTGAGTATGAATTAGAACCAGAATATTCATAGAACTAAATAGAGAATCATCAGTGAAATATTTCCACATAAGGAAGCACCTTAGAAGGGATTTTATTATTTTGGAAAGATGAGATAGTAAAAAAATGTCTATTCCTTAGCCAAGAGGTACCAAAGGGAAAAAATCTAAGAGAGACAACCTTATAGAGATCAATATTCTAGGTCAACATTTGATGGTCATCATTTCAGGTGTGGAGGATTTGGTCACATTGTAAGATATTTCTCATCAATGATGCAAAAACATGTGTCGAAGCATACCAAATATGGTCATTATAAGATGTTCATTTTATAATCAAATGAGATAAAAATGAAAAATTAATTTTAATCCTTGAATGATAATGTTGAAATATCATACACCATGGAAGATCAAGATTACCAATCTGTACCATGTGTGATGTCAAAAACATGGACCAAAAAGAAGATAGTTGAATAGGTAGTGGTTGTGGATATTTCATTCAATGCATCAGATCACACCGGAATATGGTTCATTGATAGTGGATTCACCTACTATGTCATATGAAATATGAAAATGGTGATAGTAATTAGATATGACTTGAAAGGTGTTGTGAGATTTGGTAATGTTAAAGGCGTGAAAATTATTTCTTTTATAAAATCAATGTTTTAGGAAAAGAAATGAGACATGAATATGTCTTGATTATTGAATGACTCAGTATCAATTTACTAAGTGTTAGTAAATTATGTGATTGAAGATATTCTTTAATAATTTATAATAAATTATGGGTCATCAAGGAAAAAATATAGGGCAGTTGTTATATAGGGAAAGAATGTGAAATTGAATGTATACATTTTTAGTGGAGAAGAAGATATGTTCTTTCTATCCAAGGAAGAAGAACAAATGTCATGGAATAAACATCTTGGTCACTTGAGTAAAATATTTTTGTATGATCTGGAGAAATATGATGCTTCTTGAGACCACCCATGATTATCATGTGATCATACTCATGTGTGTGATGCTTTTCAACAAGGAAAGATCATTCAAAATGAATATAAGGCAAAAGAGAAAATGTAAAAAAAAATTCTTGATTTAGTGCATATTGATTTGTGGGCACCTATTTCACTAAGATATATTTATGAGAGGAGCTATTTTTGTTCTCTTTATTAAGGATTTTTAATGAATGGAATGGGTTTTAGTCTTCACTAAAAAATCTTATGTGTTCAATTACATAACAACTTATCGAAGGGATGTTGAAAAAATCACTGGGTTGAATAATCCTAACGATCCAAATTGATAGTGGAACAGATATCACAAATATCCAAGTATAGAATTATCTCGAGAAACTTGGGATAAAGAACCAACTATCAGCAGTAATAACTCCATAGAAAAATGGAGTACTTGAGAGATGAAATCGAATTATCAACAACCTAGCTAGAAAAATACTCATTGAGAAATACATTGTCAAGAAGTATTGGAAATAAGAAACGATGAAATCAATATACACACAAAATAGAGCATTATTATGTCCAAAATAAGTGATCCCTCTATATGAGTTATGGTATGGAAAAAGGTAACATTAATTAAAATTTTAATCTATGGATGTTAGTGTTTCATTATCAATAAAATGAAACATAGGAAGTTTTATTCCCATTGAAATGAATTAATATTCATTGGCTTTTAAATGAAAATAAAATCATATAAATGCTTCAATAATTGGAGATGAAATGTTGTTAAAAGACAAGATGTCAATATAGAAGAGAATGAGCAGAAGATTTGAAAAATAAATGATCAGTTTCTGGAGGACAATGATAGAGAGATTAAAAAACAAGGGGACATTTCAGTTAGAGAGGCTGATTCAGAAGAAGATATGATAATTAAAAGGATGATCACAAACCAAGATTTCCACAAATATTAAAGAGAAGAGATGAAATTGTTTGATAGAAAATAATTCGTGAGAAGACAGTGCCAATATAGTCATAGAGGATGAATACTCTATGACATGTATCATTCTTATCACAGGTAGAGCCTAAATGTTTTGTGGTTGAATTTGGTGAAAAAACTGGTTCCATGCTATGAATGAAAATCATGTCCAAATTGAGAGGAATCAGACATGGGATATTGTTTTGAGCCCAAAAGATAATAATTTTATTGGAAAAAATGAGTCTTCCACAACAATATGAATGATCATTATGTTGTTATTCGAAATAGAGAATGACTTGTGTGAAAAGGGTACTCCTAGATTTAGGGTATCAATGTTAATGAAACGGTTTCACCTATTGCCGGGTTAGAAAAAAATTAGATTACTCTTGTTCATAGGTATAAATTGAAAGTCCAAGTTTTTCTAGATGGAAGTTAAGTCAGAAATTCTTAATGGAGTTCTAGAAAAAGAAGTTTATATTGAGAATCCAAATAGTTTTATCATTCATTAATATGATGAAAGAGTTCTTCACCTAAATAAGTCTCTATATGGGTTAAAGTAAGAACAAAGAGTATGGTATTGAATAATAGATCATGATTTGAATAAGTTCAGTTTGTAGCATGGTGGAGTTGATTATAATCAATAAATGAACAATGATAGTAATACAATGATAATGGTGCTGATATATGCCGATGAAATATTATTTGGTGGATTAGATGATGAAAAATGAAGATAGATCATAGAATTCTGAAAAGTGTATTTGAAATTTCAATGATTAGTTAACTAACATTTTTCCATATCTTACAAGTGATATAAGGAACGAATAGAACATTAATTTCTCTACATAAATATTCCAAGGAGGTTTTGATAATTTTTAGAATGGATAATTACAATGAGATGACATTTCTAGTGGCTACCATGATTAAACATTAAAAAAATGATGAAGGTAATGCAGTTAATGTCACTGAATACAAGAAAATCATTGGAGATCTATTATACTTGACAAAGAGAAGCCATGATATTTTTTTCCACATAACCAGAGGCACATTATCAATGAAATCACAAGGAAACCAATTTATTGTAGTTAAAATAATAATTTGGTGTATTTGGGGTACATTAGATTTTGGGTTAATGTACAATGACAAATCTCAACAGGACATATTTAGATATATAGAGGCAGATTGGGCCAGTTCAACAGATAATATAAAATAAACCTCATGTGGCACATTCTTTCTTGGAGAATTGTGTGTTTCTTGGATAATAAATAAACAATATTGGATTTCACTAATCACCACAGAAGCTGAATATATTATGGCTACACAAGCTGGCATGAAGTTATTGTGGATGAAGTATGGGATTAATGATATGGGAGTTGATGTGATGTATCATATGAGAATCCATTATGATAAATAATGTGCTATAAATCATAGCAAAAATACATCCAATAAGTCATGGAAAAAGCATAATAAAATAAAGTATTATTTTATCAAGGAGAAGGTGGAACAAGGTCTTTAGAAGTTGATGTATATGTTTATATAACTACAGGTTGAACACATTATGACAAAGGAATTACCCAAAGATTCATTTGAAAGGAATCAACTTGCTCTGGGAGTTTAGTCGACTCCCCACACTGAAAAAATTGTGGTTGTGGGACCCCTATCCCTAAGGTATGATGTTTTCCCCCTAAATATACTAATCCATGTTCTTTACCTTATTTCTTACCTCAAAGGAGTATCCTTATAGTTTGTTGAAAAAGTGGGAGAATTTGTGGCTATAAATGGGATAAAATGTATCAATCAATATAAGGGGATAATATGATAGGGAGATCATCAAGGAAGGGAGATTTTTAAATTATATAATGCTAATGAAGATTGATCTGAGGTTATATATCACAAAAAATAAGGTTTGTGATGAAATAAGTTGTGTGGTTTTGGAATGAAGCGATTTTTTGATGAACATTCCATTATACTCTAGTTTTTCATACCGACCATGACTCATGTGGGATTTGAGTGTGTGATGAGTAAATATTTTATTTCTATTTTTATTTCAAGAATAGAATACTAGTATATAAGGGAAAAAGCTTTAATGAGGTATCATAATGTGAAGAGTTGTCAACAAACCCAAAGGGGTAGATTATTGGGGAAAAATATCTAGGCGTCATCAATGTTTTTTGGTGTGATTGTGTTTGCTGAAAAATCTAGATGATTGAGAATAAGTACGGTTTGTGTTGCCGAAGCATATATTTAATGTGACACAGTTTCCTAGTGTTTTCCAAATATTTGGTCATCAAAATCATGAGTTTGTTTTTTGGAAAAGGAAGGATTTACACATAGAAAATGTGATATATGGACCACAACGAAGTTTATGGGCTATGAAGAATAGAGATTTCATATCATAATGGTGGCTTGTGGGACTATAACGGATGTTATGTTCTATGGATGAGGGAATTTTTTCTGCTAGCTTAAATATAAATTTTGTTACTCGAACAATATAGCAAAATAAATTCTTGGGTGGATTAAAGTACACATTAATCCTGTAGTTCATGGGAGGATTATCTTTTATCAATTTAGGTGGGGATTATGGCTAAATGAACCGATTGTTCATATACTAAATACACCATATTATGCAAAGGAGAAAGGCTTAATGTGGACCAAAAATTAGTTCACAGTGAAGGTTGTATTACATCATGGTTTGGGGGTAATTTGGATTATTAGGTTTTACGGATCTATTTTCCTATATATATACCTATAATCACATCATTAGGTAGATTTAATTTAATTAAAAAAATATCATCACTTTAGTAAGAATATATAAATGTCCGAAGTTGTTAATGAGTGAGGATTCAATGAATGGTGATGTAGTTCGCGAGAAGAATTCCAAAAATTATGTTTGTGGGGATTTATAGCCATAAATGGAAAAGGGATATTGTATCATATGTTGTCCACAAAAGAAAATTATGAAGTAGGGGAAATCTGCGGAAGAAGAGGTGGTCCATGGAAGAATATGTAGTCCATAGAAGAAGATATGGTCTGTGAAGCACTTGTGCCATGTGTTGAAATGAAGTTCATAGAGGGAAGAAGGAAGTTCTTGGAGGATTGAAGGAAATTCGCAAAGGCACTAAAATAGAACATGAATGTAATTTACCCAAAACAATAGTATGAGGAAAATTGGATTTCATCTACATTTCAAAATAGAACTTCAATATTATATATATTAAAAACTAAGGATATATTTATTTGTACAAATAAAGGGACATAAATTTCCATACACTATACATGTATCCCTTCAAGAAGAGTGAGAAAATTAAGCGGAAGTCGGTTTTCCATTTTAATGGCAGTGAGCCAACGAAAGAGATATATGAAGTGTCCCTTAGGAAAGTATTGAGATGACCATAATCATTGTAAAGGTAGTGATCCTTGGAATAGAAGTGATCGAGCCAAAACCTTGTAACTTGGTAGCGAGACTTAGTTGATTTGGTACATAAGAACATTATAGTTGTATTCTCCTTGGACATATTCCAGTGAAGTTAAACCATGTAAAATTTTCATGTATTGTTAATTATTTCAGTTCTATTCATATATTTCTATGGTAATGAAGAGAACAGTGTTTTGTTTAACAATGAATCAAGTAATGAATAGGTTGTGGTTTTAATCTTCCAAACCCCGATTCACCCCTCATGGGTATTTAACCTAATTGGGAAAACATTTTTTTGGAAGCAAGGATATTTATTTTTTCTAGAAATGTATTTTTTTTTGTGTTTTCATTCAATACACACTGGTTTGATCAAGTAGTTTTCAAGAAAAGGGATCTTATTGTACATGAAAATAATAGCATTGAGGGGATATAATTTTCTTGTGTTTACCAAATCATTGGGATCACTATCGTATGAAAGAGGATATCATCGTGAAAGGTTTCTTTATAGAATCAACTCTTAATAAATATGGATAATTCATTGGTTTCATGAAGTCTCGGTTATTTACATGTGAGTTTTGTGAGTTAAAAATGGGTTTATGGTGTTCTGCATGACTACGAGATGTGGATCATCATGAATGACTGATACATAGATGGTGATCTCTATGACTACACAAAATTACATAGGAGATCCGCAAAAGAACGAGCTATATGAAGATGTTTTTGAAGGATCAGAAATTTCACTGGAGGCGGTGGAGCATCGGAAAGGTCCTAGCCTATATATATGAGTCTACCCCAACTTCATTACATAATAAAATAATTTGAAGAAATCCAGAATCGATTTGATTTCATGATGGTAGGGGGATCCATGAAACTACCTTTATATATGAGATTGATTATCACCAAAAGACTAGATTAGTCTTGATGGATGCTAATAATTCCGAGTAATGGGTGCATCATGATGATTAAGAATTATATGATAACATAGTGAGCATTGTGAAGTTTGTTTTCATTATAATGGTAGTGAGATTCATGAAGGAGCATCACGAATGACAGTTCTGAACATCCAGTTTTAGTGAATGATGCTTTCAAAGTGCTTCAACACAGTTCTATAGTACAAGAAGTTTCTTGTTCCAGTATGGGAAACAGATTTTAATGCCAATCTACTAAAGCGACCTTCATGTCGATAAACTGAGTAAGACTTCACCCAACAGAGTGAACTTGGGGGAGTCGATAGAAGTGTTCTGAGGGACATAATGTTATATCTATACAATTTTGTAAAGGATTTGTTCCTAGAATAGAGTGAATCTGAATGAACTTATGTATTCCCCAACTAGTGAAGATTAGTGGATTTAGGTGAAGCCAACACACTGTTGGTGTATTCTCCTTAGATTAGATATTAGTGGTCAACGAAGTAAATTTACTATGTTTTATATCTACATGTGAATGTTTAAGATACTAAATATTACAATTTCATTTGTTTAATAGGTTTTTTCCAATGTGGGAACAAGATCCGTCACTTTTGATGAAAAAAGTTAACAACATGATTCACCCCATCCCTCTTAGGGTTTTCTGGTGTCCTTCAAGGGAAACAATGCTACCAACAAAACTATTATCATCCTATGATTCAAGATAAATTTTCGTAACAAATACTTGATCAACCCAATTTAGATTGACAAAAAACAAAAACAAAACTCCGTTTCTAGTAAAGAACAACCTTGGTTCATACAATCTCCCCCACTTAGTTTTATTAGAAATCGATTAATAAATTGAATAAAGCATCATCCACTATCCAAACCTGATATAAAGAAACTACTCATCCAAAGGTCTAAGACCACATGAGATAATAAATTTGTAGAAGAAAAGAGGAAAAACATGAATTTGTTTCTCATGTTTTGGAATGCTTAATGTTGTAAAATATATGTTCTGATCTTATCACAAAATTATTGCTTGCATTGAACTATTTCCTCATAAAACCAAATTGTTATCATGTCACACATGCATTATATGGTTTATCAAAAAAATACAATAACAAATTTTTTAAAATAATGCATTTCTCACACCATTTTTATTCATATAATTACATTGAATTTGTTAATATTGTATATTCTAGTTTTTCCATTTATTATGTCTTGGTTCATTCTTGATTATTTAAATAATTTATATTTTTATTTATACACAATACTATAAGGTATAGTATCCCCACCATATTCCTTACACTCTCAATACTAGTGAACTTCCTTGAACGTATAATGAGTTTCCACTAGGGCCAAAAAACCCACCCGAGTTCATTACATGAGGGTGAACCGGGATAGGGATGTTACAAACGAAAATATTGATTTCTGTATTATCTATTTATCTTTAAATACCGAGAACCTACCATTACCAAAAAAATATATTGGATAAGGTTTGTATATAATGCATCGAATAAAGGAGAATGAAAAATACTGATATCTTGAGTATTTTTGAAGTAGAATGACCTTTGGGTTGTCCAATTGGAAAAATATAAGATTGCTACTTAAAATATAAATTCAATCAGCTAAGGAATAAAAGTGCTTCATTATATCGCATAAAAAATATATTCAAAGTATAACCATGTCAACATATAACTAAAGGAATTTTTTTCAAACATAAATTACCATAATCTAGTAATAAAAAATGTTTCTAAACACTATCTCTTTGTATATATATCCCTTATAAAAATCACACAACATTTAACTCACCAACAAGAAGATGAGGAAGCTCGAGTGGATCTTTATCATCTTCATTTCACTATACCCAAGGTTAAAGAGATAAAAAACATATAGGAGGATGAATGGAAGCATTTACCACTTTCAATGTGTCAGAGTTGCTATATTTATTTAAGACAAAAATAAGGTATTTAAGGTAAAAATTTACATGAAAAGGGTGGCATGGTTTTTTCACATAATTTTTTTAATACCAAATCTATCAGAGTTTTATGAAATTTAATGGATTTATATAACTTTTTACAAGCTATAGATTATTTTATGAAATATTTCATGCCTTTTTATAAATTATAGTTCACATTAGTGTAATATAATTGGAAATATTATTAAAATACCAATATATACTCTTGATTTTTAAAATTATTTGTTTTAAGAATAGATCAATTCATTGTATCCATTAAATGAATTAATTAGGATTAAGTTTCTTCTATTTATATATAACCCACATAGTTATTGATATATCTAAAAATTGTATGCTAAATTTATAGTTGACATATTTTGAATGTGAACTTTGTGAACATGGGTTATCAGGATTTCTTATAGTTTGGGAAATTTTTCTCCAACATCATATTGTCTCTATAAATCACCTCAACATACAAGGAACATATAAAAACAAGTGAAATTTTTATTTCTAATAATATTTAATATTAATTATTTAAATCCAATATGGAGATTAATTGATAATTTTTTTATGAAATTAGAATATTATTCTTTTTTAAAATAGCTATTGAAGTGTGAAATTGAGTAGTGAATCTCTGTGAAATTCAGGAGTAAACACATGTTGTGAAATATGAAGTTCTGACGTAAAACAACATCATAATACATGCTGTAAAACCATTATATAATATGGTTAATCATAAATTTCAATTAAATAGGCTTCGATATGTTGGATCACTTTGTAAGAGCTGTTACATATGAATAAAGTGGATCGAGTTATAATAATGTTCCATAAAGGATGGTGTTATGTTTTGATTTTTAGATGAGATTAAATTGATGATGAAGTAATGATTATTGGACATAGACGACAAAATAATAGGATAATATTTCATCATAGAGTAGGATACCACACCGTAGGTAATACCACATGAAAATATTACTCTAATATGTTTATAGGAGAATATTGTGTCATTCCAAAACTAGATATACAATGTCATATTGAAATATCTCTCTACAAAACGGATGTTTGGTTCATGATGTAATTGAATAAATAGAACCATGGAGCCATATTTACACCATATGAAAAATACATAATATTATCTAGTGGTTATCTATATTTAGGAATTACGCCGTGAGATAGAGTGTTTCAACACAATGCATTTAGGATAGAAATATTTAGAAGAGGTGAAAAAAATGATTTTTAGGATGTTAATTTAGATAACAACATTATTTTCTGTTGGTATTTTTATTGATGTGTGTTATGATGAAATGAAGGATATGATCTATTTAAGCTAAATGGGTCACATGCTATAATGGATTTTATTACACCACAATCACGTAAATTATACAATATTTAAATTATATGGTTTGGATTGAAAATAATGGGATATTTCGTATGTTTTTGGTTGATGAATCAACTTTTATGGAATAATTTGACAACAATAACTCATATAGGGAACACAATATGAAATTAGAATAATAAATCGGGAATAATTGATGGAAAAAATTTAATGATGGTCTTGGATTTTGGAGGGCTATATAAAAACTACTATACTTATTTTAAAAAATGTAGAAATAAAAAAACACTAATCTATTTATTTTTTAGGGATAAATAATATTATAGATGAAAATATGGGTAACTATTGATCATATATAGTTTTTTTTGTGGTGACTATCACCAAATGATAGAGTTCCATTGACCATATATGGATTAATAAAGAAAAATATAAAGCATAGTAAGAATAATTCCACTATGAATTTAGTCTTCATATGGTATAGTTATTGCTGTTTTGTATTTTTTGTGAATATAAATGTATCAAATAACTAATTTAGAATTAATTATCACTTGTGCTGGGAGAATATAATGAATAATAAATTGTATTAATGTATCAAATTAAATTGAAGAGTTATGATGCATAATGATTCCGTGTATTTTTCTAAAATTAAAGAGACAAACATTTCTATAAATTTGTTTTTATGTTTGAATAATTTCTTAAAGAAAGTAAACAATATGTGTACCTTAAGAAGTAGTGAGTGATTCCTAAATTTATTTAATGGTATTGGGCTAAGGTATTGAGTTACTATGAATTAATCCTTATGTACACCAAAAAAGTGAGTATATAAAATATATTTTTGTATTGGAACATCTCTGTGTGTATGATCCTTAGACATATCCAAGTGTTGGTGAATCAAGTAATAAAGTAGTTATTTTTTATCTTTAATTTACATATATTTTATTTTCATTTATCAAGATAAAATTTATTTGATAAATTGATTGTATTGAATCCAATAAGGGGATAACATCTCAAAATGGGGAATGATTAAATTAAAATTTATGAAGGGAATGTTTTAATCTAGTTATCACCCTAATTAACCATGTTTATTGGGTGATTATAGACTGTTATTATTACCTAATAGTCCTAAAAAGTGGTTTAAGATACACAAGTATTGATTTTTATTTTAATACGCCTGATTTATTTTTATTCTATCATTGAAAACAATACTACTTAATCTAGTTCTATTATATGAATAAAATAGGAGATCTAGATATGAGATTCTATTTATCAAATATACTTAATTTATGGAAAATTAACACGAAGATAGAGATCCATTGATCAAATCTAGATTCCTGATGAAAGGGATTAAACATAATCAGAATAATTATGGTATAAACTAATTCTTCACCTAGAGGAGTTATCTTTTTGTTTGTTTTGTGTGAATATAAATGGAATAACTATATCATTAAGAATTATTTATCACCTATAATTATATGATTAAGAGATAAATAATGTGAATTTAAATTTCACATCTAACTACTGAGTTATGATTCAAAATTATAGAATTAATGTTTCTAAACATGGAAACATACAATTCTAAACATTATTATTTCTCCTTAATATAGTGCATTGAGAAGAAAAAAATTAATTTTCCCTTGATTAATTAGTGAGGAAGATCAAAATATTTTTAAATGTAGTGGACTAAGGTATTGAGTGACCACTCCATAATCCATTAACACTACAAAAAATTAGATGACATATAATTTTGGTACATTGGATTATCTCTATGTGTATGCTCCTAGGAATAATCCCATTGTAGGTAAAGGAAGTAAACATCCGAATGTTTATAGTTTTTAATTTATATATTTGTTTTTTGTTTTTTTATTAAAGATAAAATAATGGGGAATATTGAATGTGTTCCTTCCAATGAAAGGAATAATATTTTATAATAGATAAGGAATAAATTTTAATGTGTGAAGGAATAGTTTGAATTTAGTTGGCTCCTAGATTTACCATGAATTTAGTGTTACTCAATAACCACACCATAACCTATTAGTCCAAATATGTGGTATAAGATGTTATAGTTTCTGATTTGGAGTTTAATATAGGAAATATATTCTTGTATTCTTGTCCTTAAATGAATAAATTTATCAATCCTCACATTTTAAATAGTAATAACCTTTATGGGTAAAAAAAATATATGGTTTAGTATCTATAGTCCAGGGGTGAAGTGGTTGTAGATGATATACACTTTCTTGTGGATTTGATAAAACTCATTCGTAGATTTTTTGTTTTGAAATTATAGAATATCCTACTCAGATGAATAACCGGTGAGGTATTTGAGAGTACCTTCTATGTTTTTAGTAAATTTAGAATAAAAAATATTTTGGAAGAAATATATATAATCTCTATAAATGAAAAGGATGAATATATATCATTCTAAAAACACTACTATAAATCCAATGATGATGTAATATAAAAAGACAAAGCTATTTAAAATTTCCTAATGTCAAAAGGAAGGAAGAGGAATAGTAAGAAGAGGGATACCCCTAAGAAAAAGGATGAACCAATTTATATATTTGTGATTGGTTTTGTTGATAAATATAAAACCAGTAATATCTATTAATGTATTTAAATGTCTATAATTATAGTCCACATTTGGAGGTTGATTAATATGGTGATTATAAGAATGAATTATCTAATACATGAATATTTCTATAAAAATAATATTCTTATAGGAACTATGATGAGATTCAACCATTCATTAATAAGGTAGACTATATAGAGATCAGCTATGAAATTTTTTATTTTCTCATTATTGATTTGGTTTTATTGAATCAAAGGTTTATGTAAGAATACATTTCATGTATATAATCCACTAGAATAATGGGTGAAAAAACTTGATTCAAAAATTATTTACTTGGAGAAATTTCAGTAGAATTTAAGCACATAATGGCCAAGGGTAAGTAATTTAAACTGAATTTATCCAGAAAAAATTATATCTTTAGTATAGGAAAAATATAGAATGAATGATGGCTCTGGGACATATCACATGTATGACTAATTGAAAGGGAAGTATGTGTTGATCTAGGAGCATGAAATGAGGATGAAATCCTTAAATTAAAAGAAATATATTTATCTTATAGTAGCGTCTCCAAGAAGATAATAAAAGGTAAAAATTATTAAATTAGTGGATAAATGGATTTTTCATAAAAAACAATTCATTAATGTTGTACTACTGTAGTGTTATGGGACACACCATGGATGTGCATTTTGAATCCAAGGCACTCAATGGTGATAGAAGATCTACTCTTACATCAAATAAGGAAAGGAATACATGAGAAATTATTATATCATGAGATGTTTTAATATTAATAATTGTAGATATATGATGGGGTAAATTAACAAGTTCTGAGTTGAAAGAATCATTAAGAAACCCAACAATACTATGATGAATGCGAATAATGTTTGAATCAAATTAAAATATATATTTTTGAAAAACATATTTAGAACATTGGAGGAACGTGTTGCTAAAAATAAAAAAATTAGTGTTCATCTTATTGAAATGGTTGTTTTATTTTTAATAATAATAATAGTGGGAATGAAATAAACTATATAGGAACAAGAATGAGGTTACCCAGGTTTCACACTTGGATAATGAACACAATAATAAAGTCTCAATAAGGATAAATAATTCTAGTGCATTCACAATGGATTTGAAAGAGGTAAAAAATGAAGCATACCTAAGTGGTATAAAAAATACTACTATAAAGAGTTTTTGTAATATTGGTGTAAGATAAATAAATGGGGAATAAAGGATGAATAATTATGTAATTATGTTGCATCAAAGGATGACATGTGCATAAGTGGGTGTAGTATTAAAATAACTTTGGATTCCACAAAAAAAATAATGTAATCTAAGGAAAATATTTAGTGCGATCTATGTATATGTAATATCATTCAAAGGGGAACTAATAAGACAACTTTGATGAATGTTGGAAAAAATGGTTGGTTCACCATAACCAACTACATTTCTCTACTTATAGATGTTTTAGAAATATCCCCTCTCCCCATGCATTTAATTACTCCAATCATTTATGGAGTGATTTGGGTTTTAGGGGTAGACACAATCCATAGGGTGAGTGAATTTCAAGGATATATATGTTCAATGGAATATGAATACAAAAATTGATGATGAATAGAGAACTTTTGAGTGAAGGAGATATTTGAGTTTATAAGGGATGTTATGAGAAATTACAATCTATATTAATGTTTAATCTTTAAAATCCTTGTGGAATCTTATTAAATACAAAATAATATGCGGTGATATTGTTTCTGAAGTATTATTAATCTTTATCTGAAATTAATGTGGTCTAAAAGGAGAATCTATAGTATCAATTTGTATTAATAAAAATAAGTATCGTTAATTGGGGTCCCACAAAATAATCAGAGAGGATTGTGTGGGGGGGGGAGGGATTTTTGTGTTTATACATTTATATTTTATGTCATGAAAATTGATATTTTCGTTGTTTTATAAAGAAACAATCAATTTTTAATAGTTACTATAAAATTAAAATTTTATATTTAGATGTAATAGAGAAATAACACTAAGATTTTACTTGGTTTACCTTGATTTAGCTATATCCAAAGGGCAATTTCAATGATTAATTGATATGTCTAATAATCACTAATACTCTAGTTGGTTATTAAAATCATTAATATAATCTCACTACTTATCCAAGGTCTATAAACTCGTTCCCTTTTCTAATCACTTCTATCCAAGAGAGTTACATAAATAGATAGTTTCGAATCATATGTTAATCACACAAGATTAATGATAAAATGAATAAAAACTAATAAAAAATTGTCTTCTCTATGATACATTGTTATCTATTTCTTAATATTTACAAGTATGCGAATTAACTATTCACTTAAAAACATGATCATCAATGAAATTAAATCCATCCACAACACACACAATAATTCCATATATTTAGTGACATCCATTTATTTCTCTCTTGTCCTTTTATTCTTCATGAGATTTATATTTATATCATATTCCTATTAATAATTTTATCCTTTTCTAATCCTTACAACTCAATCTTAATATTACCAAGATATTTTTTTTGAATTTCAAATTCAAATTAAATATATTAATTTTTTTAACTTCCTCAACTTTAGATGTTTCCATCAAATAATCATTAAGTAAATATTTACTATTGAACTTCATTTAGTCGTGTCAAAACGTTAAAAATTCAAAAACTAATCTATTTTGGTGAAATCCTTTATTTTTTACTTCAAGGACATAGACCCTATTTAAAATGATCATTTTTTACTACACATAAGAATCAAACACAGTGCATTAAAACCATTACAATAACATAATACTCATTAAAAAAACGCCCTTTGAAATAACTTCCGCTATTTTCAACATGTAATTCCATATTCTAGTATATAAATATAAATTCCTAAAACAACTACATCCAGAACTAGGGAATTATTCATTTTTCCATAATTATTATTCATACATACCAACCACACTATCCTTTAGAACTTTTTTTCCATGTATTCTATCTTACACTGGGATTTTCCATTGAAACATGCTATGTATAATGTCATGGACCCGATTAGGTCCTTCATTAATGAAACCCCCAAACCCAAAGATTTTAAAAATGCTTAGTCAAATAACATTCATGTTAGTTCACATTCTCTATTTATTAAGGATTCCACTTATTCTCTAAAAAATAGTGAAATTATTTCATACATTAATTTCACTTCATTGAAATTATTTCCACCATAATGTGGATATCATGGTCAATATTAATTAAAAATTCATTCTGATAACTTCAATTAAAAAATTACAACAACTCATATATATTATCCATTTCATGATCGACCTTGTTATAGCTTATTTCAGTAAGATATGGTGAGCTTATCCTTCACTAAACATCTCTATTTGTCCAAAACATGAAACTCAAAACATATATTGGCTCTAGTTGAATCCAATAGATTAGACATACTATATTTTAACAATCAGTTACCATTTTCATCCCCATTGGATTTTTTCCAGTAAAATTTTATCAACATATACATGTTTCTTGTTAATATTTTTGTACACTCCCTACATTGTGTATCAATCACTATAGTTTTTCATTATTCACCATTAATAATAATGTTCAACATATTTTTCCATAATATTCTATAACTTTTGTCCATTCATGAAATTTAACAGTTATACTAAAACTATTAAAAGAGTCACTAACAAATTCTCCAAGACTACATAAGTAAAATATTATTTTAGAGAAAAATATAATATACCAATTTCTATATAAATTTCGATATTCTTGTGAAAAAATATTTTTACTTTATAGAATACTCCATGGAATTTTTCTCCCCCATCATCTTAGATGAATACAATATGATCTCATAAAACAACATCAAATATATAAGTAAAGAATTATATACAACGAGGAGAGTGATTTATTTTCTAAACTACTTAGTTTAAGGAATTTTGTTGAGTTATAAATTTCAATTGATTCTTCTCAAACATAATTACAACCATATAATTTTAAAGATATCATCTATTTGATATCGATATCCAATAAACAATAATTTCATAATGATTTTCTACACTTTCTCCTTTTTACAGTGGTAACAAATCACAATATTTTTCAAGTGAGTGTGTTGTACCAGGTTATTTTTTATCTCTAGGGGATTCTTTCCATCACACTAAATCAGCATCAAATATCACAACACTTTTCCAATATCCTCCAAATACATATTTTAGTGATTATTTTCAATGATTTTATAATGAATTTTGATAGGGATAAATAAGACTCACATGGATGGATTGTTATATTATATTCCCATAAGATGTGAGTCATACATGGTTCATGATAGGATTACATTTTCAATTGATTATTAGGGTGTCATAATTTCCTAGACATGAGGTCTTTTAAAACTATTTGGAAAAGATATCAAAAGAAGACAATATAATAGTGAGTACTAGTGAGTTAGAAAGACACTATAAAAGTGGTATCGAAGAATAAATCTACAGGTTTAGGTTATTGGGTCATGAAATAAAATGGATATTACTATAATTATTTTTCGTTCTTTACCAATGTGTATTTTATGGGGTTGAATAATCCTCCCATTGATATCTTGGGATGGGTCAAGAACACATGACATAAGTCTCACCTAGGGTGTGGGAGTGTTAAGTGTCTAATAGATAATATAGGGGAAATAAAAACCTTGAAATATTCAAATTTAAGACCATTTGGAAGTGGTAGAAAAATAATATGGTTCCATGCTATGCTTTGCTGAGGTGGGAATACACTCTAATATTGGTATCATTGTGCAAGTTTATGGGTTTAGTTTTTTTGAAAATGAACTAAGATGGTGATTATTAAGATGAATTATAGTGATTGAAATTTTTTTCTGATAGTGTGGTGTAGGCCTCCCATGGATGGGAAAGGATATATAATTCCTACATGAAAGGATTCCCATGTGGGTCTAGTGAGGATTAAGTTTTCACTTACTAATAACGGTGATATCTTCTACTAAAAAAGAAGGCCTTTTAAAACTATGTGGTAGTTGAATCTAATTAGGATAATATCATGCCAATAAATATTGAACCCAATTAGTGTTGCGTAATATTTATCATTAATTGACATGAATTAAATTATGTTCTTGTTAATATGTGTGGTAATGGAATCTAGGAAGGATTTTGAATGGCCCAGGTATGTTTTTGGGAATAACAAATCTTCCAAGAAAAAGGTTCCAATAAATGTTGAAGTTGAGTACTATTGAATAAAATAATTTTGTATAACACTTTGAATATTTATGATTCAAGTTCAATCATGTTTTATTATTATAAATGATTTTTTTATTAATGGGGAATACAGATAAAATAGTCATCCAAAATTTTTTTGGTGATACATTCACATATGAAGAAACTATTTTGATATTGAGTTTTTGAAAATATTTCATAGAGGTTATTTATATACTAATGATTAGAAAAAGATTGTTTAATGGATGAGGATTTTTATTAAAGGTTCATGTATATAATTTTCTTAAGAAAATATGAATAATTAGAAGAGGATAATATTTTCATCGTGTATTAATATTACTAGAAGCTATATTTCGATGAGAAATTTGAGATGATGGCTAGGGATTGAAGATGAATAAAAGCATGATACTATATTTTTATGTTTCATACTAAGCATTATCTTATTGGAAAGAATTATTTTCCATTAATAATATAATTGAATGATGTTTTAGAATGAGTTCATGTGTCTCTACATTCCATGAAAAGGTATGAATTTTTTTAATGTGAGTTGAAGATTTTTTAGAAATATGATTGAATTCATAAGGATTATGTAATATAGTTCTCAGAATCAGAATATTGTTGTAGTGATGAATCCTACTGAGATATTTAATATTTTTAGTAAGATATGTGTGATATTATCAAATTCATGAAAAAATATAAAATTCAAAGTTCATACTATTATACATAATATCCTCCATGGAATGAATTTGATTTTGGATGATGTTAGAGATAATCTGTGATATAAAATTTCTTTTAGATAAGTGAAAATTGGATAATTAAAAGAACATACAGTGATACCTAATATTCTAATATTTCATGTAATTTTTAAAAGTATGTAATGTGCATTGTGACACATAATGATTCATTAACTCCTAGGTAAAGGTAATCAAAAATAAATATTTATGAATTTTGGAATGTATAGAGTTTATCTATGATATGTAAGGTTTATTAAGTCCATAAATAATCATATCCCATAACTTAAATATAACATTTGTTTTAGTAGATAGTATTATGTTTTGAAAGATTAATTAATAAATTGATAATTTAGAAGAAGAAGATATATCATGGGTATGGAAGATAAGTCCATTCCATAGTGCCTGGAAAATAAAGTGTTGTGGGAGAGCTTCACACAATAATTTTATCTTTGTGACCTTTATGAAAAACCGTCGAATAGGGTAATGGATTGGGTCATTCCATTATTTTATATATCATGATCTATCCATTTAAAAAAAATGAAGAATCTACATAGGGATAGATTTCTTTACACCCTAACAATTCATCAACATGTTATCATGCATACATGGAATTAGGTGCATGTGGTTACTATGGAAGTTTGAAAAAAAACCAAATTCCAAACAGGGGAGACCATGAAAAATGGACGACTAATAATAACGAGATACCAAAGTTATAGTATTGGGTAAATTTATTTTTTTATTCAATATAAATTTTAATCTTTTCAATAACAAAGTATCGAGAAGGAAATAATTGAAGTTTTATGGCCCGTAATTCATGTAAATAATAGTGAGAATAATATTTCTAACTCTATGGATTTATAATCATGGAAGATATAAGTATATATATTTATGGTTTTTGATTCCCTTAAATGTGGAAGATATTGTTCAAGGGAGTTTCTAAGAATAAAAAAATATAAGAGATAGAAGAAGTAAAGATCTTGTGGGAGAGAACTGATGCTATGATTATCTCAAATATTCAATGAGTTAATGAAAAGGGTATAACAAAAAAAATTGTGAGAAGATAATCCTTACTAATTGAAGAAAAATAAGAAGAGAGAGAGAACATATTTATTCTAATAATTTTCATTCTATATGAAGGAAATGAATAAGGGGAAGTTCATCCTATAGTTATTTATATTATATAGAACTATTTTAAGGAAGGCTTATTGATTTCAGCATATAAGATTAACTTGATACATCCCACTAATGCTAATGAGAGAAACTTATGATTACTGTTGATGAAACTTCATAGACATGATATAAAAGTATATCATTTATAGAGTAAGACCTTGTTAATTCAAAATCCAATAGAATAGAAAGTTGGTTATTTTATATAAGTATGGTTTATGCTAGTGTTTTTATGGGTTCAATGATATACTCATTCCTTATTTTCATATTGATAATGAAAGAAAATATATCTTTGTGTGGATTAACAACCATCGTACACAAAATACATAGTCATTCATCTTATAAGAAAACCTTATAAACAAATTCTCATGTGCATATTATTTTGTTTACTTATATCACTTTCTTGTAAACCAATGGTGAACAAATATTGAGAGACCTACATCAATTTGGGGTGGAATAAATGAATGGAATGTGTTTTTATTAGTAAAAATTCACTCACATTCAATCACCCCTCTTAGTGTGGTTCAATAGATCTAACTAGAATAATAATTTTTAATATATCTATGGTTCCATATATGAATCAATTTTCAATTATCATAATATTTGAAGATTTTAATATATTTTTTTCTTTATAAGTTCTTTATTATGTCTAGAAATGGAGAATATGCATCTATAGATGATCAATATTCTATCTATACAAAGATGAAAAAGAAAAAAAAACATGAAGAGGGAATCTCACTTATGTAAAGAAGAGGAGAAACAAGTTTCTCAATACTGTAATCCTAATGAAGATGGATATAGAATTGATAAATTACAGGTAATTAAATCTACAACCAAGAATATGAACAATAAATCAACTTAAGTAATTTCAAAAATATTTTCATGAAGATGATGTAAATGAAATATATTTCCAAAACATTACTACATAAGAACCAAATAAAAGTGGGAAAATCATATATCTAAGGATAAGAAGATAAATCAATTAATTATTTAAAGGACCCCATGAATAATTTCCCAACGTAAATAATAAATTATAATTATGAATCTTTTAAATGAATTAAGTAGAATATTACCCAACCTGGGGAAGATATAAACAATTTGGATAAGGATTTGAAAAAATTATTATTGATGTGGGTAAGAATTAAAAAAAAAAGTTTAAGAAAAAAGTCATAGGAATGTAAATATTTACAAAAAAAGATATATATTTGACAATGAGTGTCTGAACATAATATAGGAAAAGAAATTATATAAGATAGGGGATGAATAAAAGATCCACACATTAGAACAATTATTTATTATTATGTATTCTTAATTAGGGATCGAAGACAATATGATTAGGAAGATTTATATTTCCTAAAAAGAAAATAAAATAAATACATTTAGACCATGTTGAGAATATTAGAATATATTATGAAGATAGATTGAATTTAGTCATCGATGAGAAGAATGCCTTTACAATGAAGTGTCTTGAATAAGGGGTTAAAATTAAAATCAAGAAATGACACATACATAGTTTTAACAACAGTCCATGAGAAAAGTTTATACCACATATTCTTATAATGAGGATTTTTATCCTTAAATACCTCTATATTATGTCATGAAGATCTTAAGATCATCTTTTAAAAAATATTGAGCACGTTCCATCCAAAATATACAATAAACTCTAGGAAACTATGATCATGATAATTATGTTTTCATTCATATTATAGGATCCAAATTAAATTACATTTAATATAGGTTGAAAAAATGGTGAAAATGCACCACTATATCATTTCTGAATGTGATAATTTGTTGTATAAGATTCCCCTAAAAAATGAACCCAACTAGTTAAGAAAAGGAACAAAAACAACAAGATACAATTTTTAGAAAAATTAATGATCAATGGATGAAAGAAGGTTTAATGGCTACAACTGGTGATGTGAATGATTCATGCACATGGAACTTAACTATTTATATAATATTTCAACCTATGCAAATAAAAAAAATCCTTTATCAATAAGGGAAAAACTAAAGTTAACAAAATTACACAAGTGAATGATCAAAATATATGTACCACAAATATATTTGAATGTATTGAACAATTATATGTAAGTAGAAATAAAAGTGGAAGCACTGAAGATGCTTGCTAGTTTAATTCCATAAACATTGTTCTAAAGGAAAATAAAAATGTAAGAGCACAAAATTTGATACCAAAGAGAATTGAATATGTGTCTATGTTGGAAAATAAAAATAATTAAAGTGACTGATAAAATATTTTCAATAATTAAATGATTGGATCCTCAGCTAAAAATAATAAGAAGTGCCATCTATTATGGAATAATAGGTCACACCATTGACCATTACAAATAGAATATGGAAATCAGTGTTGATAGTAATAAACTAAATTAAAAAAGAGAGAGGCTCAATACAAGAGAGAAATAAATGGATTAGTTTGCTCAAATTAATAGATGTGGAATAATTAAAGACTTATGAAAAGTTTCCCAATGTTATTAACATAAATATTTATGTGAACCGATGTGGAAGATCTAACGATACTACCCATAATTATAAGACCCCAACATTTTATAATATAATTCCCATTAATAAATTTAAATTGTTTGATAGTTTTCTTTACACATATTAATTAACTATGTGAATATTTTTTTATATTATAAAATAACAAATAATATAATGTGTTTGAGTAAAATTTAATTATCTAATGTAATTTCAAATTCACTTTAGAAATAATACTTATCCAAATGTAATATTTGAAAATATTTTTTTTATGATTTCTTTACCCTGTATAATTTATATAATGTATTTTTTTGATTAAAAAATTAATTCAGAATATTACAATTAGATAAAATAATTTTTACATGTGAATAATGTTAATTTATTTGTTACTAATCAGTTATAAAGGAAAATAACTCCCTTCAAAGGTAAAAGGTTTGTTTTTATAAAAAATTGTTTCTGGATGTAATGTATTTATATACTAATTAATAAATATTTATGAATTATTTTAGTTTTATTTATATATTTTATATTTCATAATATAATTTAACATTTAGGTAATGATTTTTTTTCTAGAATAATAACTTATACTATTTTATGCTTAAAAATAATTTTTTTGTAATTTTTTTTTCATTTTATTATGCACTATTGTTATAAAATTAATTTCTTGAAGATATAAGAATCTAATTTTATAAAATGGATCCCATATTTTGAATCATAACTTACAAATTTTTTAATGAATCTACTTTCATTATTTGGTTAAAATGAACAGTAAAGGTATTAAAAATATGTTACCATGGTTAGTTTTAAAATTGGTTTACTAGGGGGTGTTAACCAATTGATTAGTGTAAAAAATCATGTTAATCACTTATTAATAATATTGGTTTAAGATATTCTTACCTTATTATATATCACCTTTGAATACATGACCATTTTATTTCACTTTCACATGAAAGCGACTTTACATTATTTATATATTTTAAGTAATTCCAAGTGTATCCCTCCCCTAAATTTTGAATGGGAATCTATTATTAACCATTTGAAAGAAAATATAATCCATATATCCAAGTTAATACCAACCAAAAATCATTTATAGATTATTTACATTCATTATTTTGTTTTGGTTTTACCCTATGTCCATTATATAAAGGCATAAGGTGTATGCCAAAGGCGATATCTCTAAGAAAAGGTAATCACTATACTCATCTCTTTCTATGTTTATATATTCTTATGATTAAAATAAATATATTTTATCCATCATAAAATAATACCTCAATTATCTTCAAAATAATTTTATTTTATTATGATTATGTCCCAACCATTTTATATATCCTTCCCATCTAATAGGAAATGAAACTGTTTCATGTGCGTACATATTGACTACCACCTCTATGAAGAGATATGATTAATTTTTCATTTCCTATTTTCAAGAATGGTAATAAAAATTAATTAGTTAATATATATTCTATTAATGAAATTATTATGATTATGTAATGGTTAATTAATATTTTTCATTTCTTATATCTATCAAAAAGAAAGTGAAAACATTGCTCGGGCGTACATATAAACTATTATCGTCATATAGTGATGTAATTATTTATTCATAAATTATTTTTATAAATAGTTTTAAATGTATATATAATGAATAAATATTATACTAATATCAGGACTAATATTTTAGAGATGATGAAATCATTAACAAGGTTCATGTACCAGAACCATCAGACCAAAACATGCTTGAAAACAAAACTAGTTTTCCCCATTATGTTTATTTTAATGAAGAAGTTGTTAATAAATAGATAATTATAAATTATTATTGAATAATAAATAGAAATAATACTATAAATTCATTATATATCCATAGTTTAAAACTGTGGATAAAGGTAATATCCACAATTTTGTGTATCGTGGCTCCTATTGGTGTGGCAATAGGGTCAAGACTATTGCCAAAGTTTCAACTATGAATGTATACATATATCAAAAAAATTTATTCAGGGCTATAGATTCTACCATGATGACTTATAAAGATGGTTTAAAACCATGAATATAGGTCAAATTACATAGTTTAAGCTATGTAAATATGTCTATTTCCACGGTTTATAACTATTTCTATAGATTTTCGATACAAAAAACACTCTCTTACACAATTTAATCATCAATATTAACTAATATAATTTGGAGAAGTGAGTTCATACATAAAATTATTCAACATACAACAAAAAACGATAATGATTAGGGAACCACATCTAAAATGAGGCTATCATCAATAGCCTCTACAACATCAATTGGAGAACCTTCTTGATAAAATTCTAAAAAGAAGCACACCTGTACGATGAAGATATAATCCAACTGTAATTCAGACTTCTCTACAAAAATCCACCACCACTAAGAACTATAGTGGAAGAAACTCTCACGGATAGTTTGGCTCCTCTAGTGGGGGAATATTGGGGGCTATCCTGAGAAAATGGAACCAAAACTAAAGTGAGGCTATCATCAGTAACCTCCAAAACATCAATTTGATAACCATCTTCATGATAAATCCATGGATCTAAAAAATAAGAGGGATATTATTAATTGTTAATTAGAGGATCAAAGACAAGATCTTTTAGAAGGAACTCTTTCTGAAATAAATAATCCTTGGAGGAATAGTGATACTAGTTATGATAATCTAAATAATTGGGATATAAGGAAAGAGAGGAACACATAGAAGTACATGAAGCCAAAGGGGGGGGGGGATTTGTTTCCTATTGGATACCAAAGTGTCACCTTAGAGGCCAAAAATAGGACCAAAACCCACCTAAGAAAATTGTTATTTTTTATAGATGGTTGAATGATACCTAGAAGAGGAACATCTTCCATGACTATGATATCCAATCATGTGATGCTTCACTACTGCTTGATAATTTTTCCAACACACCAAAACACCATGAAAAATATTCATTGAAAACATAGAATAAAATAAAAAATATATATCACTATACTCAACAGAAAAAATACCATCATGTTTTTATAAACCATCATACAATATATTTATTTCCATGACGAATATCTCAGAGGCCCTAACGTTTTTAATGGGAATTATGTTGAGGTTTCGAGATAGGTTTTATGACTACATCCTAAGATGATGGAACATTGATGATTATTTGGATTATATTCAAGACTTACATTTTATACCTTCATTCATCTTATGAATCCAACTGCTTCCTGTCATCTATGAAACACCACTCCCTCCCACAACTCAATATTGTCTCACATATCACACTTTTCATCCCCCAAATGTCAATATAAAAACTAAAATATCATAAAAAATCATGATTGTATCAAGAACATAAAAGATGAGAAATAAAATTTATTTGATCTTTCATAATAAAACTATCTCCTCTATAAGAAAATGTAAAAATAATGAGAGTCAAAGTAAAAAATCAATGAGAGACCAAACATTAAATAATGAGAAAATTTCCATACCACAAGAAACATGTAATGATCAGTAAAAGATTAAATATTCCATGAAGTAAATAACACGGAGTTGCAAATCACTTTCATAATCCGTATTGGAAATATGAAGGCTCATAATTGGTGTTTATATTATGGCTTTGGACTTATTAATTGTAACACCCCAAGCTTCTATGGTACGCTTCTCTTTGAATAATGTGATAGCGTGTGTTGTACGCAACACCGAGTTCTAACACACCATAACTAATCAAACTAGCTGTTATGAATAGTAATACCTACTTTTTGGAATTATATATATTTTATATTTCAAAATGGACTTCATTTTTGGATTCGGAATATCGAAATTATCCTAGGGTGAAATTTTGGTACTTTTCGGATAACTTTTATATTTTGATGAATAGTGAAAATTACTAAATTTTAATTAAAAACAACTTTTTTAATCAAAATAAGTAATAGTGATAAATTATGAATTTGAGTGGTTTTAAAGTATATTTAGAATATATTTTTACCATTTAATATAATGTTGGTCATTGGACATAATTTTACAATTAAACCGAACATAAACAAGTGTCAATCTTTTGATAGTTATTATCTCTTAAAAACACGATTTTTGTTTTGACAGCGGGATTTAATTTTAAATTAATTTCTGCCACTTCTATGTTTTGAATTTAGGAAAATGGATTCCATATTTGGAATCAGGATGTTCAAATTGTGTAAATAGGTAACTTTTATTTTTACACATTTTGAATAATTACTGCGGTAAATATTTTATTTACCATGGTTAAAGGGTAAATCCGGTAAATAAGGGTTAAAAAAATAATATTATAATAATACAAAGTTAACCTAAAACGTGTCCTAACCTTATTGGTGGACACATACCCGACCATGAGCATCCTTGGGTCAATTTGGGGACCCCTTGGAGCCACTTGTATGTGGTAGGGACACATTATATTAATAAAGTTAAAATAAAAATAAAAATGGCATAAGCTTACATCTTTTAGAAGAACAATTTTTACATAGGGTTATACATGTTGGATTTTCGATTATAAATATTCATTAGAAAGATAAAACGATTTCCTACATAATGATGTTTTATTTATAATTTTTAGACATTAAATAATTTATTTTATTTATGACACAATGATGATGCAGTAATTACTAAAATAGTAAAAAATTAACATAATTGATATTATAAATACCCAAATAAATATAATATGAAACTTTTAATGAATTACACTAATTTTCTAGGATAATATGATATATTAGGATTGATTTAATTGACTTTGTTCGAAGTAATCAATCTGTTATGAGTTTCACAAAAATCAACTATTGAATAGTGTCAAAATTGACATAAAAGAGTTCTTAAAACAAATATTATATTATTAATTGATATTAAATTCCTAAAAATCTAAGGTTCGGCCAAAAGACTTATATTATGATATGTTAATCATTAATGGACCACTTGGGGGTCGCTTGTATGTATATGGTAAGTCTATTAACCATATAATATAAAAATACAAAGAGACATTGTAAAAGTGAAACTAATTAACTTAGAGTTAATACTTAAAGATAAGGTTAATATAAGTACCCAAACCTGTCTAAATTCTATTGGATGAGTTTTTTTCGACCTATCCCCACCTCATCCTTTGAATAGTCAACTTTGGAGCCATTAGAAACCGAATATGAATTTATTATAAATTAATATTTCTAGCTTTTCCAAAGGTGCCCCTCACCCCTCTTATAAAAGGGCACTCCTCCTTCTCATTTCTTCACACCTTCAAAGCCTTTTGGTTCGGCCAAACTCTGCCCAAATAATCTCCCAACATCCCTCACTACAACCTAGAGGCCTTAGTTTGATCATAAAGCCAACCTATGGAGCCCTTTTGATCAAATCAAAAGGAAGAACCCGAAGAAGAGGTAATGATTTCACCACCCTTCTCCAAGTTCATTTCTTCTTCCACTTCTTCTTCCTTTGTTCTTACCATTATAAAATAATAACTCCAGTATCTCACATATACTGTGATGTTATTATAAATATCGTACAACCATATTCAGTATTCTATCCACCCTTTGAATAACATGTCACCATACGTGCGTATGTACGGACTACCGTCTCCACGTCGTGGTGTAATTGTTATTCAATATAATATTATTTGGATGGGTATAATAATGATGTGTAACTCATGTAAATAATAAATATAACATGTTAATGATTCTGTATATATGATATACCATCCATTTATATATTATTCTAATATCGAAAGAATGATATTGTCGCTCGTGCGTACGTACGGACTACCGTCTCCACGAACGCGATGAGATTCATTCTCCATCGTATCCATTCAAGTATAATTATCATTTGATGATTTAAAAATGATGTTTAAGGACTAGATATCATTCTGGATATGAATAAGATACAAAAACCATGGCTTATGTAACAAAACATATAAAAGAAAATGAGTAAGTTAACTCCCAAAACGACGATAATTCTAAGATATTATTAACAAATCAATGTTAAAAGATCATATATGATATCATATTATTATATATGATTCTTGTATAATTTAATAACAACTATTTCACCATTATACAGGAGGTTAACCTACCCCAACCAAGGAAAAGTACAAGGTAAGGGTTATTTCACAATCTCTTCATTATTCGAGGTTGTTTATACGTAATAATCTACTGGGATATCTTTATCATCCACATCCATGTTTCTTAAAAATGTATTTCAAAATATTTTTACTATTTACAAGAATATGGGTTAAAGTCATTTATACCCTTGTTTGACTTTTTATAAAAGGTTTATAAAGGAATCTTTCCGTCGTTTTCAAAACAAGGTCCTTTTTAACCTTTTCGACAAAATTGAGGTAAGAATGTTTTTTTTAACTTATACGGCGGGTGCGGTTATTTTCCGCCGTTATAAATCATCGAAGATTTCCTTACAAGATTATAAGAATATTTTCAAAGAAAATGTCTTATTTTATATGGATCTTAAATGATTTCAAAATTAAAGAAGATATTTCTTTAAAAAGAATTTTGATTTCATCTATGTCAACATCCTTTGATGGATTTTAAGATTATTTGAAGTTGGTTTATTATGATACAAAACTTCTATATTGTATTGAAGGTTTTGTGATATGTTTGACTGTGGATGTGCTATTTTTATACCATTCATAGTTTATTGTGAAAGTATTGACATTTCGTATGCTAGTTTTAATACGAATGTTTATGTTATGTTTAAACCTTTTCATATGGGAATGCATTGAACTTATTAAGTGACGGGTGGAGCCCGCTATAGCTCCTCGATGCATCGGTAGGTCTCATGAGACAAACTAGTGTCTTGGCACAAGGCCTTGACAAAATCTTATTTGTAGTCTTGGCACGAGGCCTTGGCTATGTGGTTATGATAGTCTGGCATTATGCATTCCAACATTATGAAAGTGGTTATTTATTTTTGCATGTGATTATTCGATTAGTGGAATATCCATGTGAATAAGTAAATGGCATTATTTCATTTTATTTATGCCATACCATGTTGAAAGTTCATGTTTAAAAGGCTTTTGTTTTAGTTATACATTGCCTTAAATGTTTATTCTTATTGATGAAAGTTTCCGCTATATTGTTATCCTTACTGGGCATTTGAGCTCACCCCTTTTCTATGTTTTATTTTTCCCAGGTAGTGAAGAAGTAATTTATGAATGACTTGCAGGGATATTATGAGGGGTTAATAGTGTGGATATGAAGACTTTGTTGTTGTAGTAGTTTTTCACTTTGAAATGTAATGTAAAACTTTATGATTATATCTAGTATTTCCAAGGCTACTAAACCAATCGGTCTTTCGAGATTTGATCTTTCTTGTGATCATGCCAATGTTATGTAATTATTGCACCGACTCTGGGTAGCTGGGGTCGGGGCGTTACAGTTGGTATCAGAGGAAGTTTAGTACAAACCTTGGAAACTAGATTTAGATAAACTCTGATTAGAGCACGTAGACCTAAGATGAACTTTGAGGATTAGTATAGAAGAACTTCCTATAATTTTGGTATTGTAGATATTTTGTGAGTTTTCCGAGCAATACATCCCTGTCTGGATACGAGCAGGTAGAGGCGGCTCTGGCACAGATGTACCTAGGGGTAAAACCCGAAAACACCGCTTTGAGCTAGACTCGAACGGGAACTGGTGCACGACAACGGGCCTTGCTGCACTCTTGGTTACGACACTCCCGGGGGATATGCTTAGGATAACTCTCATTATCTTTACAAATCATTATGAAGGGTTTATGAGTATATACTTCCTCAAAGAAAAACATTTTTATGATTATGGATTATATCCATAAATAGTTCAATTTATGTTTAGTGTTTTATAAGTATGGGATTATGTATTTTGATGCATAAACTGATCTAGTTTATGCCATTTTTTAGAAATGGCGCCTAGTGGAAGAAATGGAAACCGTATCAATGCACGCACTCCATGTAGGGATTGCCCTCCTGCTCAAGATAATTATAGTGGGGCTGGTGATGCAACTGGTGCTGATCAGCTAATCACCGTACTGGGACAACTTACTCAGGTTATGAATAATAACCTTACCCGTATGGAGCACCCTGATCCGCAGCGTGGAGGATCAATGTTAGATCGATTCATGAGACAACAACCACCAACGTTCAATGGGAGTACAAATCCCTTAGTAGCTGAGCAATGGATATTTTCCCTAGAGAAAATATTTCAGGCTTTGGGGAGTAGTGAAAGGGAAAAAGTTACCATGGCAGTTTACCGCCTCACTGGAGATGCTGATCAATGGTGGTCATTGATTCAAAACATGAAGGAAGATGATGAAGTATCAAACATGGAATGGAGGGAGTTCAAAGATCTGTTTTTAGAAAAATACTTTCCTCGCGACCATCGAGCAGATATGGAAAGGCAATTTCTGAGTCTGAGACAAAAGGAGGATGATAATGTCACAAAGTTTGAGGCTAACTTTACAAGGTTAGCGAGGTACGCTGGTGATTATATTCGCAACCCAAGAAGTAAGATTGATCGTTTCTTTGATGGGTTAAAACCATTTCTCCGTCGAGCATTAGTCTCACAATCCTTTTCATCGTACGAAGACATTGTCTCATGTGCTATCAAGACCGAAAAGGAATTCTCTAAGTCTTATGACTTTAAAGCAAAGCAAGAGAAGAAGAGACCTGCTGATCAATCTGGGAATGGAAATAAGGGGAAGAAGGGAAAGGTTGAATATCCATCTTGTGGTATGTGCGGGAAGAAACACCCCGATGCTTGCCTGAAGGGAATGGGAGTCTGTTACAAGTGTGGTGAAAAAGGCCACCAAGCTCATGATTGCAAGGGGAAGAAGGAAGCTACCAACGTTCAGTGCTACAATTGCAGGGAGATGGGGCATTATGCAAATGCATGTCCTAAGCGTCAGGAGAACTTACCTCAGAAAAGGCCAAGGGATCAAGGCCAGGCTTATGCTATCACTACTGCTGAGGTAGAAGCTCCGAAAGACGTGGTGGCAGGTAATTTAATGGTTTCCTCAAGTTTAGCAAATGCATTATTTGATTCTGGATCATCGCATTGTTTCATATCTTCCCAGTTTGCTAAGAAAATTAGATATTTCCAATTTGATTTAATAAGGGAGTTGTCAGTTAAAACTCCTAAGGGAAGTATCGTTGCAACAAAGTTTTGTGAATCAGTCCCCATTAGAGCACATAAATTTTCTTTATCTGCTGATTTCATCGTCATACCTATGATTGAGTTTGATATAATCCTCGGTATGGACTGGCTTTCGGACTATGATGCGAAGATTTATTGTAAGAAGAAAGAGGTTACGATTCTTGATGATAATGATAAGGAACACCTTATTTTTAGAGCAGAATCGTCACCACCTAATTCTTATTTAGACCCACCCCCAGTAGCTCAACTTAATTCAATTATTGGGGAGGAAGAGAATGAAGTAACTATCGGTGAGGAAAGGAATGTTCAAATAGAGGATGTACCTGTTGTGAAAGAATTTGTAGATGTATTTCCGGAAGATTTACCTGGACATCCTCCAGAACGAGAAGTTGAGTTTTCTATTGATTTGATTCCTGGATCAAGGCCTATATCGAAGACCCCTTATAGAATGGCCACTGTAGAGTTAGTCGAACTAAAGAAACAACTAGAGGAATTGAGTAATAAGGGATTTATTCTCCCTAGTGTTTCTCCATGGGGAGCCCCTGTTCTTTTTGTTAAAAAGAAAGATGGATCTATGAGGTTATGTATCGACTACAGGGAGATCAATGCTATAACGATAAAGAACAGGTATCCCCTACCTCGTATTGATGATTTATTTGATCAACTGCATGGAGCTCAATACTTTTCAAAGATTGACCTTCGATCTGGATACCATCAGTTGTGTGTAAAGAAGGAAGACATTCCGAAAACAGCATTTCGAACCAGGTACGGGCATTACGAGTTTACTGTAATGCCGTTTGGATTGACTAATGCACCCTATGTATTCATGGATCTGATGAATAGAGTTTTCAAGGAGTATCTCGATGAATTTGTGGTGGTATTTATTGATGATATCTTAGTATACTCCAAAACCTACGAAGATCATGAAAATCACTTGCGCATTATCTTGAAGACTCTGAGGAGGCATGAATTATATGGAAAGTTTAGCAAGTGTGAATTCTGGCTTCAGGAGATTTCTTTTCTTGGCCATATTGTCTCTAAAGATGGAATCTCTGTTGATCCTTCTAAGACCAAAGCAATCCAAGAATGGCCAGCACCTACGAGTATAACTGAGGTACGTAGTTTTATTGGCTTGGCAGGTTATTATCGACGTTTCGTCCAGAATTTTGCCCGATTGGCTAACCCATTAACGAAGCTCACACGTAAAGGGGTTAAATTTGTTTGGACAAAAGAGTGTGAAGAATGTTTCGAAGAACTGAAGAGAAGATTAGTCAATGCTCCTATATTGACTCTACCATCGGGGAATGATGGGTTCGTTATTTATAGTGATGCATCGAAGAAAGGACTTGGCTGTGTCCTTATGCAGAATGATAGAGTTATTGCCTATGCATCACGACAGTTGAAAATTCATGAACAAAACTATCCTACTCATGATCTTGAGTTAGCAGCTGTGATCTTTTCTTTGAAGATATGGAGGCACTACCTCTATGGTGAAAAATGTGAGATTTATACTGATCACAAGAGTTTGAAGTATATTTTCTCACAAAAAGAACTCAACATGAGGCAAAGGAGATGGCTTGAATTACTCAAGGATTATGATTGCACGATACACTACCACCCGGGGAAAGCAAACAAAGTAGCAGATGCTTTGAGCAGAAAAGACCATGGAGTTCTGAACATGATGAGAATTGAAAGGGATCCAATTTTCATGGATCTAGAGAAGATGGACATGGGAATAACCAGGGAAGGTGAAACATCAATTCTTTTTCAAATGGTTGCCAAACCATCTTTTCTAGAAAGGATTAAGAGTTCTCAGAACAATGATGAAGAATTCCAAAAGAAGATTAAAGCTGTGAATGATGGGAGATTGAGAGACTTTGTGTATGAAGATGGAATTTTGAAATTCAGGAAGAGACTTTGTGTTCCCGATTTACCTGATCTAAAAAGGGAATTGCTGGATGATGCTCATAGTTCCAATTTCTCTATACACCCTGGGAGCACCAAAATGTATAGAGATTTGAAGGAACATTTTTGGTGGGACAACATGAAGAGGGAGATTGCTGATTTTGTGTCAAGATGTATGGTTTGTCAACAAGTGAAAGCTGGAAGGCAACAGCCTGGAGGAGTCATGCAACCTCTTCCCATACCGGAGTGGAAATGGGACAATATTACGATGGACTTTGTCATGGGGCTACCAAAGACTCCTAGAAGGAACGATGCAATATGGGTTATTGTTGATCGTCTTACCAAGTCAGCACATTTTCTTGCTATAAGAGAAGATCTACCCCTGGAACGTCTAGCAAGACTATACATTAATGATGTTGTGAGACTTCATGGGGTACCCCTATCGATTGTTTCTGATCGTGATCCCCGTTTTACTTCAAGATTCTGGAAAAGTCTTCAGAAATCCCTGGATACTGAACTTCATTTGAGCACTGCTTACCACCCTCAGACAGACGGACAATCAGAACGGACTATTCAAACCTTAGAAGACATGTTGAGATCTTGCTCACTTGATTTTCAGGGTATGTGGGATCAATATTTACCTCTGGTAGAATTTTCCTATAACAATAGCTTCCATTCGAGTATTCAGATGGCACCATATGAAGCGTTATACGGAAAGAGATGTCGTACACCAACCTGTTGGGATGACGTTGGTGAAAGAAAACTTGTAGGCCCAGAACTGGTGGAGGAAACGGTGGAAAAGGTGAAGGTAATCCAAAATCACATCAAAGCAGCTCAAAGTAGGCAGAAGAGCTATGCCGATAATCGAAGGAAGGATTTGGAATTTCAAGTCGGTGATCATGTTTTCCTGAAGGTATCTCCGTGGAAGGGAGTCATACGTTTTGGTAAGAAAGGTAAATTGAGTCCCAGGTACATCGGACCTTTCGAAATTCTAGAACGAATTGGGGCTGTAGCTTACCGATTGGCAATGCCGCCAAGTCTCTCCAAAGTTCACGATGTGTTCCACGTATCTCTGTTGAGGAAATACATGCCTGACCCAATGCATGTACTCACCTATGAGGAATTAGAACTGGAACCCGATCTGTCTTATTGCGAAGAGCCCGTCAGGATTCTTGATACGAGAGAACAAGTGCTGAGAAACCGGACGACGCGTCTGGTAAAAGTTTTGTGGAGGAATCATAAGATGGAAGAGGCAACGTGGGAACCCGAGGAACTTATGATGAAGAACCACCCGAGTCTTTTTATGCAGTAATACCCTAGAAATTGCGAGGACGCAATTATTTGAAGGAGGGGAGAATGTAACACCCCAAGCTTCTATGGTACGCTTCTCTTTGAATAATGTGATAGCGTGTGTTGTACGCAACACCGAGTTCTAACACACCATAACTAATCAAACTAGCCGTTATGAATAGTAATACCTACTTTTTGAAATTATATATATTTTATATTTCAAAATGGACTTCATTTTTGGATTTGGAATATCGAAATTATCCTAGGGTGAAATTTTGGTACTTTTCGGATAACTTTTATATTTTGATGAATAGTGAAAATTACTAAATTTTAATTAAAACAACTTTTTTAATCAAAATAAGTAATAGTGATAAATTATGAATTTGAGTGGTTTTAAAGTATATTTAGAATATATTTTTACCATTTAATATAATTTTGGTCATTGGACATAATTTTACAATTAAACCGAACATAAACAAGTGTCAATCTTTTGATAGTTATTATCTCTTAAAAACACGCTTTTTGTTTTGACAGCGGGATTTAATTTTAAATTAATTTCTGCCACTTCTGTGTTTTGAATTTAGGAAAATGGATTCCATATTTGGAATCAGGATGTTCAAATTGTGTAAATAGGTAACTTTTATTTTTACACATTTTGAATAATTACTGCGGTAAATATTTTATTTAACATGGTTAAAGGGTAAATCCGGTAAATAAGGGTTAAAAAAATAATATTATAATAATAAAAAGTTAACCTAAAACGTGTCCTAACCTTATTGGTGGACACATACCCGACCATGAGCATCCTTGGGTCAATTTGGGGACCCCTTGGAGCCACTTGTATGTGGTAGGGACACATTATATTAATAAAGTTAAAATAAAAATAAAAATGGCATAAGCTTACATCTTTTAGAAGAACAATTTTTACATAGGGTTATACATGTTGGATTTTCGATTATAAATATTCATTAGAAAGCTAAAAAGATTTCCTACATAATGATGTTTTATTTATAATTTTTAGACATTAAATAATTTATTTTATTTATGACACAATGATGATGCAGTAATTACTAAAATAGTAAAAAATTAACATAATTGATATTATAAATACCCAAATAAATATAATATGAAACTTTTAATGAATTACACTAATTTTCTAGGATAATATGATATATTAGGATTGATTTAATTGACTTTTTTCGAAGTAATCAATCTGTTATGAGTTTCACAAAAATCAACTATTGAATAGTGTCAAAATTGACATAAAAGAGTTCTTAAAACAAATATTATATTATTAATTGATATTAAATTCCTAAAAATCTAAGTTTCGGCCAAGAGACTTATATTATGATAGGTTAATCATTAATGGACCACTTGGGGGTCTCTTGTATGTATATGGTAAGTCTATTAACCATATAATATAAAAATACAAAGAGACATTGTAAAAGTGAAACTAATTAACTTAGAGTTAATACTTAAAGATAAGGTTAATATAAGTACCCAAACCTGTCTAAATTCTATTGGATGAGTTGTTTTCGACCTATCCCCACCTCATCCTTTTAATAGTCAACTTTGGAGCCATTAGAAACCGAATATGAATTTATTATAAATTAATATTTCTAGCTTTTCCAAAGGTGCCCCTCACCCCTCTTATAAAAGGGCACTCCTCCTTCTCATTTCTTCACACCTTCAAAGCCTTTTGGTTCGGCCAAAATCTGCCCAAATAATCTCCCAACATCCCTCACTACAACCTAGAGGCCTTATTTTGATCATAAAGCCAACCTATGGAGCCCTTTTGATCAAATCAAAAGGAAGAACCCGAAGAAGAGGTAATGATTTCACCACCCTTCTCCAAGTTCATTTCTTCTTCCACTTCTTCTTCCTTTGTTCTTACCATTATAAAATAATAACTCCAGTATCTCACATATACTGTGATGTTATTATAAATATGGTACAACCATATTCAGTATTCTATCCACCCTTTGAATAACATGTCACCATACGTGCGTACGTACGGACTACCGTCTCCACGTCGTGGTGTAATTGTTATTCAATATAATATTATTTGGATGGGTATAATAATGATGTGTAACTCATGTAAATAATAAATATAACATTTTAATGATTCTGTATATAGGATATACCATCCATTTATATATTATTCTAATATCGAAAGAATGATATTGTCGCTCGTGCGTACGTACGGACAACCGTCTCCACGAACGCGATGAGATTCATTCTCCATCGTATCCATTCAAGTATAATTATCATTTGATGATTTAAAAATGATGTTTAAGGACTAGATATCATTCTGGATATGAATAAGATACAAAAACCATGGCTTATGTAACAAAACATATAAAAGAAAATGAGTAAGTTAACTCCCAAAACGACGATAATTCTAAGATATTATTAACAAATCAATGTTAAAAGATCATATATGATATCATATTATTATATATGATTCTTGTATAATTTAATAACAACTATTTCACCATTATACAGGAGGTTAACCTACCCCAACCAAGGAAAAGTACAAGGTAAGGGTTATTTCACAATCTCTTCATTATTCGAGGTTGTTTATACGTAATAATCTACTGGGATCTCTTTATCATCCACATCCATGTTTCTTAAAAATGTATTTCAAAATATTTTTACTATTTACAAGAATATGGGTTAAAGTCATTTATACCCTTGTTTGACTTTTTATAAGAGGTTTATAAAGGAATCTTTCCGTCGTTTTCAAAACAAGGTCCTTTTTAACCATTTCGACAAAATTGAGGTAAGAATGTTTTTTTTAACTTATACGGCGGGTGCGGTTATTTTCCGCCGTTATAAATCATCGAAGCTTTCCTTACAAGATTATAAGAATATTTTCAAAGAAAATGTCTTATTTTATATGGATCTTAAATGATTTCAAAATTAAAGGAGATATTTCTTTAAAAAGAATTTTGATTTCATCTATGTCAACATCCTTTGATGGATTTTAAGATTATTTGAAGTTGGTTTATTATGATACAAAACTTCTATATTGTATTGAAGGTTTTGTGATATGTTTGACTGTGGATGTGCTATTTTTATACCATTCATAGTTTATTGTGAAAGTATTGACATTTCGTATGCTAGTTTTAATACGAATGTTTATGTTATGTTTAAACCTTTTCATATGGGAATGCATTGGACTTATTAAGTGACGGGTGGAGCCCGCTATAGCTCCTCGATGCATCGGTAGGTCTCATGAGACAAACTAGTGTCTTGGCACAAGGCCTTGACAAAATCTTATTTGTAGTCTTGGCACGAGGCCTTGGCTATGTGGTTATGATAGTCTGGCATTATGCATTCCAACATTATGAAAGTGGTTATTTATTTTTGCATGTGATTATTCGATTAGTGGAATATCCATGTGAATAAGTAAATGACATTATTTCATTTTATTTATGCCATACCATGTTGAAAGTTCATGTTTAAAAGGCTTTTGTTTTAGTTATACATTGCCTTAAATGTTTATTCTTATTGATGAAAGTTTCCGCTATATTGTTATCCTTACTGGGCATTTGAGCTCACCCCTTTTCTATGTTTTATTTTTCCCAGGTAGTGAAGAAGTAATTTATGAATGACTTGCAGGGATATTATGAGGGGTTAATAGTGTGGATATGAAGACTTTGTTGTTGTAGTAGTTTTTCACTTTGAAATGTAATGTAAAACTTTATGATTATATCTAGTATTTCCAAGGCTACTAAACCAATCGGTCTTTCGAGATTTGATCTTTCTTGTGATCATGCCAATGTTATGTAATTATTGCACCGACTCTGGGTAGCTGGGGTCGGGGCGTTACATTAATGATGAGCTAAAGAATGATTATAGAGTTTCCATGCACTGTGGTCATATATATAGAGTATTTGGGATTCTGACTACTTAAATCAAAAAAAAATGTGAGATAGATACCTACCATCACTAAACTCAATATAAGAATAACATTAAACAATAGATCCCTTTTGAATCTTAAAATGATGGACTAAATACATAGAACCAAACTAAAATTTTGAGAAATCAAAAAATTGATACCAAAATAAAAAAACATTACACTCTTCTTTTAAAAAAAATTAAAATTACTTCTACCAAAAAGAACTTTCATAACACGGTAATGAATATGAAAGGAATCAACTATAAGAAAAACCGTAACCTAGAATTCATGGTTCCAAAATCGTCACATGCTTCCACTTCCCACCAACCACTTCTTTCCACAGTTCCACACTATGGATACCATCTTCCACCACTAGTATATTTCCAGTGACAAGCCAAGAGGCCCTCCAAACTGGAGTGTTGAAGTCCATAAAAATAATCCCATGCCACTATTTCCCTTGTCGGGCCCCCATCCAAATCAACACTCTCCCATCCTGCTAAGTTTCTGAAATGTTGGACTTGGGAAACACTAGGTTGGGTGCCAAAAACATGTCCCTGACCCAGTCTATGTGAATCTATAGTGTCGGGAAGTAGTCCTTCTTCTATTTCCCATTATAGAGCTTCCACACATTCACAATGTTGACAAAACCACTAGATTTTGGGAAATGTTTTTTCAGTTGAGGACTTTATATAATTATAGACATAGTTAGATATCTACAACATTTCCAAAATCCCTAAATTTCAAATATCATCATAATTTCCTTTGAAAAACCTTCCAATAGCCTAAAATAAACATCAAACACAAAATATTAAGTATATTTTTTTATAATAGTTTCAATAATCAAATAATACAATAAAAAAAGATTTAATTCATTTATCAATTAAACTCTATATTATATAAAAAACAATAAAATTTTATATTAACACATGATGTACTAAAAATTATGTTTTGAATCATTTACAGTCAAGATAATAATAATATTCATAATATCATGTTGTTTTTTTAAGATACTAATTCAAATCATTATATTTATCAAAGGATCTTTAGGATTATGTTTATTTTTTAAAAAGAGTGAAAGCTGGAGACCCAGTAGTTATGGATGTGATAAATATTCTTACCTATGGGGTATAGGATTCCAAAGATTCATTGATGAAATCATCAAGTGAGAGATTTTTAGGAATGAGAATATGGATTTATGTTTTGATAATAGATCAAAAACATAAACTCCGAATGAAGTTTCCATATATTTAGTACAAGGATATTGATGGACTCCACCAAATACAGTTTTCGTGGATAATGGTATCTTCTCATTGGTTTTTGATGAGTTTAGTGGTCTAGAAGGTGAAACAAAAATCTAGGATTTATTATGATAGGGTGTTATGGTGGTGTTACATAAAAGTAATTTCTTACTGTCTTGTGGAAAAGGCTTGGAATGACTAAGTCATAGGAGGATCTGAATGAGGAAATTTCATTATTCATCAGATATTATCATTATTAGGTATTTTTAATTTGATATTAGAAATCTCCATAGTATAATGGTAGGATTTCCATAAATATTAGAAGTTAGTGTAAATTGGATTACCAATTTTCACTTACTATAAGTGAGTGGGGCCACATGTACACATTTCATGATAAAATTCATGGATTATTATAATTAGTGTTCTAATAAGCATATAGGGACAATGTTATTGTAAAAAAAAATTTCTTCCAATTAAATTAATGATATAAATGGTGTTCTGTCATATAAGTTGTACTTAAGTATGAAATATTTTATCCCAAATTATTTATTTCTTCCTTTTTTAGGTATAAATGTTTAGAGGTCTTGTTTGAGTGTCTATGAGAAGGTATAATTGGTTCAGGGATTTAAGGCGGGGATTACCATTATCTTAAATTCTGGTATATCATGTTTGGGGCTTCCAATCGATAGAAGGTGACTTAGAGGTTATGTTACTCTATTGAGGGGAGATTTATATGGATAAATTATATAGATCATAATATCTATGGATTCCCAATACCAATTACGGATTTTCAAAACTAATAATGGGATAATTGAACAAGAGTAATATGAATGGTTATTTAACAAGGATGAAAGCCATAGTGAAATATCGTGGCACCATGAAAGAATAAACCAAATTAATAGGCACGACCAAATATTATCCTAAAATTATAATGATAATTATAATCCAAACATTGAAAAAGAATATATAAAAAAGAATAAGGAGTACATAAGAATATCTATTGAAATAAAATTTCACATAAAAATAAATCATTCCACAGTAAGGGGATATCAATGAGAGTTGATATAAAATAAGGACATAAAGTAAATTGTACCTTCAAAATATTATTTTTTGTTGTATCTATTAAAAAACCCAATAATATTTAGTTATAAAACATGTGAATGATACCAAAAATTACATTTATTTAATGTTATCATCAAATATATGTAATACATTCATAATATGTTTACATAGTTTAATGGTAATAGAGTGTGTCGACATCGATCCATGAGGGTTTTTATGTGAAAATAACTGATATCAAGAAGGATAAGATTATTACATAATAATGATCTCACCCAGATTCTATTTTATTCATTTGAATATTTTAGAGTGAAAGGATTTTGTAAATGTAACATCAGGTTTATTTTTTAGTTATGAAAAATTATAGTAACTTATATCCTTTTTCTAAGAACAAATGATTCATAAAAAAGAGGAAATTAAAGATATAAAATAAATATGTTATTGATCTTTTGTTATTTAATTATATAATTACATGTGATATGAAAAAAAATCATGAAATGTACCAATTTATTAGATCACAAATAAATATTCTTATAATAAGAATGTTACCTGTAAACCTAGATATATGCCATATTCTTAAATTCCTAGTTCTAATTCTCCATTCCTAAAAATAAATCAATAGCCTATTACCCAGACATTTTTAGGAAAAAAATATTTTCAATAAACCTCTAATATATAATATTATTCTAACTAATTAATGTTAAACAACTATATGTTCTTTTGAACTGCATACACTAAAGGTTAAAAATGATTAAATGATGAGTGATGGTTCATCTAATTACCTTTCCATTGAAAATTAGTGAAAATGATGGAATCTTCAAAAAATATTGTTTGCCTCATATTTTGACATATGATAAGATATATCCCTAACATATAAGAATTTTATAAATGGTTTTAAAAATCCTAGTGGGTTATCAAAACTATCAACTATCAAACATAAATTATAAAAAATCTTAATCACACTTAAATCCTTGGAATTATGCTTTGAAACATCGTTCTGATAATTATAGGTTGAAATAATAGATATTACATTCCTCTAAGGAGTATGTTCTAAAGAAATATCGTCATCCATATAATGGTCGACCATATATTAGTAATAGTTTTTCATTATGTTTTACATTATTTTTCTAGGATAGTCATATATTCACAATTTTCGTAAAATGATGTAGTATCTTTCTAATAATTTAAAAATAAGGTTAAGAAAAATATATAGAATAATAAATAATTGAAAGATTTGTTACCTTGGATAAGAATCAGAATTAAATTTAAGGAATTATAGAATAGAATTGAATGATCTTATTACTATCATAACTTCCCAGTAAACATCAAGAAGATTGTTCCACAATAAAAATCATGTCATTTATCACCTTTATAACAATTTTTCCTTTCCAATTTATAGATTGTATGGATTCATTACACTTATTCCTAAATATTTTATTTTCCAGTCAAGTATTACTTTGGTTTTTGAAAAGTGTTTTAATTTTAATTATGAAAGAATCCCCCAAAAATGATTATAAAATCTACAAAATAAAAAAATGAACATTTAATGGAGATGAAAAAAAATAGAAACACAACCAGGATATTAGTTTATTATTTAGTAGAAACAATGAAATTTATAATCATATTTTCAGTTCAATAATAGAATGACTCTCAAGACTAGGTATTAGTGTAATGATTCTTTATGTTCTGAAAATAACATGGTCATGATACTACAAATAACCCCCATCATTCTGACTACATATAGAGTCAAATAAAAAACTATTTATGGAATAAATCTCACGGACACACCAAATATAAGTGTAAATAAATGTGAGAATAAATAGAGATTTAACCCCTTTAAATACTTTTTACAAACAAAAAAATAAATATTTGATAGTCACTTCAAATAATCCTTTCAAAAATAAGATCATGCTAACAATAAGACAACTAAACGAACTTGAATGAATCGGTATGAAGATTTCACCATTAAAAAAATCACTATGAAAATAATTAACGTAAAATAATTTATTCAAAATTACATAACATTAAATTTGATGAAAAGTTATATCCTACCAAAAATTATCACTTCACTTCATAAGAATGTTTATTAAATATGATATTGTAACAAAAAAATTTAATTTGAGATTGTACCATTTTGTACTCCAAAAAAATTTTACAACTAAAAGCATTTCTTAAAAAAAATATTCCCTTATTGAGGATTGTTGTTCTTCAAGGATACATTATTTCAGATATCATATGATTATTCAAATTAAAAAATTCAATAAAGGTTCCCAAAATGAAAAATTACATCAAATATGGAGAACAACTCACATATTGACTCAATCTTATTATAGATAAATAAAAGAATTATAAAAAATTATAAACAAACTATGATGATAGTATGGAAACTACAGTAAAAAACGTAGAACCAACCAACAACTGAATTATGTGTGTTTTTATTCTAAAAAATTAATGAATTATAAACTAAAAAAAATAACTTTTCTTTTTAGGAACTTGAAGCCTCTCCAACCATCCAACTTACCTTACCTTGTCTGTTAAAATAAAATCCTTATGATATTTTAAAACTAAAAAATGAAGATGATAACTCTTAAAAAAAGATTAATAAACCCCAAAAATTAAATTCTTGATCTTTGAATTTTATGCCCACCCAACCATCAAGCTGAAACTATCCTTATCCATCAAAATACAATCCTGCATAAAATTTGGGTCATATATGGGTAAGAAAACATCAATTAGTATCCATTTATTATACAGTTCACCACACCACTATGCATATTTAATTATATTAATCATAGTTTAAACACTCATGGTTTTTATATTCTTAATGTCCACTCTGAAGAAGAAAAAACACCTGGTGGAACTAATATATCCAATCACATTTCGAGGTTGTAAAATGAAATAAATAATTAAAAAATAGTTCACATTGAAACATTATTTGAGTTCATCCTAGATTATATTAAACTACTCAAAAAATAATCCACTACATAATCCAAGATTTTGAGTAAATCTTGCAAGCTTTTCCTCAGTAGCAATCAAATCATCAGGGCAAACATTGCAATGGTGTTTATTCTATATTATGTGATTTATTTCATTATGGAATGTAAAATATGATAACATAAATGAGAAAGGGATGGTGCAATAAGAGTCATCCCAAATTTTATTAAATTAAATTCAACTTGAGGACAAGATGGATATCATAATGATGAGAAATTTATTTGATTCGTGTTAGTGGGATAGATGCAATATATTTTTCTTTAAATAAAGAAAACATGGATAAATGTAGTGTGGTCATGTGAGAGTTGTGTCACAGAAGGAGGATCATAGTGAAGTGGGGTATCCACTTCAAAGGAACATCAGAGGAATAGGTGGGGAGTCCACTTTGGAGAAGTGTCATGGGAAAGGTGGGGTTCCAGTGTCGGAGGAGGGATGTGAGGAGGAGATGGGGTGTAAGGAGGAGGAGGATCATGAAATCATCTCACAAGGAAGGTAAAAAAGAGGAGAAGAGATGTGATGAGAATGGGTGTGAGGAGGAGGAGCATGAGATTGATGAGGAGGGTAGCGAGTAGGGGTGCCAAGGTTAGGGTAAATTGTGGAGTGGGGGTGGTCTACTACCGCCACCATTGAAAATTTTGTGGTAATTAACTTGCTACACCCAAAGTCCATGTTGATCATGGATATATGTCCATTTATATAGACCATAATTGTAGTAGTGTAATTTATTTATTAATGTTGTTCTATAAAATAAGTATAATAATTAAATTTCTATTATATATGAGGATTGAATGCATACGAATCAAGATCAACCTTAAGGTATGGGTTTTTATTAAAATATCATTTCATATTTTTGATTATCTATAATATGTTTGTAATTTGGGAAATTATATGGATATTATACATTAAAAACATATATTTTCTTATGCTAAAAATATTCCTATAATTTTCATACAATATCACTATTTTCCCCTCTATGGTACAAAAAATGTTCTAGAAAATGTTTTTATGAAAACCTGACCGTAATTCATCATTGTTCAGCATATTTTTTTCTTAAAAATCCATGTTATTTAAAATTTATTCAAGAATATTATTTTATATGATATAATGATAATTAATTTTCATTTCAACCGTATTTTAATTTTTTTTATCGTTTTTAAAATAATTTTTAAAACATTTTTTGAAGTGGTTATTTACAACTTTTTATAAAATCTTTGAAGGGAACCATTATTTAATGTTTACTAAAAGAATAAATTTTCTCCTCATAATAAATATTATTTTATTTGAAGATTAATTTATGTGTTTTTATAGTCATTTTAAAATAAAATATTTTTCTAAAATATCTTGTATTTTTTAGTTTTAAATAATTTCAAATGAAAAAGTTATCATCCTTATTTTCTATGAAATGATAAAATGATTTTATAAAGTTATATTTCATTAAAGTAAATATAATTTATATATTTTTTATTAAACTAGGGATATGATATTATGATGACATCTATTTTCATTCCCTAGATCAGTTATATTGATGATTATTTAATGATGATTCAATGAAACCCATTTCAATTCCATGGGTTATAATATGATGAATTTTAATGATATTAGAGCACACATATATATTATTTTTATTTTGTGAGGAGTGAGACCAAAATATTATAGCCCCCCAATGCGTTGGGTAAATAATAATATCTCATGAGATAATATAGAGTTGAATGGAAAGAGAACCCATTTCGGTAATAGAATCTATATAATATGTTAGTCTTGGTATTGAACAATGATTAAGGAAACGATGGAATGAGGAGTAAAAACAATCCAATAGGATAGTCTTGGCATTGAGACATGGCTATGGTAATTATTTTGAATTCCGATGTGTGTGAAAAAGACCAATGCCTTATTCTTATGTTATGTTCTCATGACACCTGATTGATTATTGACAGTTCCACACTTTTTGGAATTATTTTAGATGTTATGAAAAAGCCTTATTCCATGATTAATGGTAATAGATATTTGGATGATTGGGTACGACCTTCATAATTTATTTTAATTTTATCATACCCATATGCTTATCTTATTCTCATTTATGACCCCTGATTGAAATATCTTATATTGAACCTTACTAAGAATCTATGATCACCCATTATTATGTCTCATTTCTCCAGGTTATGAGAAAATTTATTAAGTTGGGAATCTCTAGGAATTTTACTATGTGATAAGATATTTATTGTTTATGTAGAAGATATTTCATGAAATTAGATGATTATGTATATTGTCACCAAATACACTAATCATTTATAATTATAGGGCATATATTTGGATGAGATACATTATATATTCATATTTTGTATGTTATGATTGAGTTGCCTCAGTTAGTATCAGAGTAGGAACTACAATTTTTTTTTATATCCATCACTTTCTAAGAGTGCTGTGAAAACACCATTTTGTTAGTGCTAGAGAAAGTGATGTTAAATGAGGTCTTCAATAGATATTTTTAGCACAATTAAATGGGGTCTTTAACAATGAAAAATAAGAGCTATTGAAGGGGTCCATTTATCATCACTTTTGAAAAACCAGTGAGAGTGGTGGGGTTGGGGTGGGTCTTTTTCAATGCTTGTAAAAAAAGTTGATGGGAGGGGGGTTATTTATTATCACTTTTTTAGATTCACTGAAAAAGGCCAACCCATTTATTCTTACTTTTTAACTTGCACTGATAAAGGTTATATTTCAAAAAAATAATATTTAGTTAAATATATATATATTAATACATAAATATATTTTTACTGATATAAATATAATATATTTTTTTAAATATGTTTTAGATAATTATAAATAGGAATTTACACATAATATCCAAGATATTTAAGGGAAATGACATATAACATAGTTAAAAAAATTCTATTAATTAGCAATTTTTTAATTATTATCGAGTAATAGTTATTTATTAACAATTTGAAGATATGAAAACCAAAATATTTTAAAAAAAGAACTAAAATGAGTTGAAAATGAATCCCAAACATCAAACAGCTATAAAATTTGACCAGATAGTCCATTTCGTCTCTACCACATATCAAATTAAAGCATGCGATGAACTCTATGCCATAAAAATAAAGGTGGGATCCAGTCACAATTTTAGAGGAAAAAAGGATTCGAAATCCTCCCAAATAGAGTTTTTAGTCAGGGTAACCCAATTTTTTGACATTCGATGAATTTGTATCCTCGTTTAAGTGGATCATTTTTCACTTATCTAGTGGGGATGAGATTTATTCATTGGTATTACATTAATATTGGTATTATGGTTTGAAATTTTATGCTTTTCTATACTTTACAGATATTTATAATCAAATATATAATAATATATACCCATTTTATATATATTCTAACATAAAAATTTAATTTTATAAATAAATATTTAGATATATTTATAGATTAATTATTTTTCTCAATATAAAAATCATTTATATATAAAAACTAATATCCATTTTATTTAAAATAATAATTTATGAATATTTATATATCTATTCATTTAATTTATATATATATTATATATATATATATATTTGTCTGTCTATTGAAAAATAGATATGTATTTATCTTTATATTATAATATATGTATATAAGTATTAATATATAATATATGTAAGTAAATCTAAATATGTAAAATTAAATTTATAGATGCATATTTATATATAAATATATATGTATGTGTGTATTTATAATCACACACATACACACAAAATATATTTTATCAATGTATTTAAAAATATATATAAATATATAAATAATTATATGGATAAAAAATGTAACAAAAATATATAAATATATAGATATATCACAAAATTCATAACAAAACAATATAGACGAGCGGAAAAGGTGTTAGAGTATGTATTGATGGTCTCAGGATTGAAACTTGCTGAAGGAAGGGCCACATGTGGGAGGGTGTAATAATATAAAGCACAGATAAGGGGAGTGTTAATAAAGGGGTGAGGGGAGCAATAATAAAAAAGTGATGGGAAAAATTATCCCCTTTATCAGAAGGGTATTTTTATGTGATTTTTTAACACTATTAAAGGGGGTCTTGAATAGTGTTGAAAAGGTGCTTATAGAGGCCACATTTATTATCTTTAAAAAATATTCTACAAATCACCCTATGTGGATTCTATTTTAGCATTGTTAAATGGGGCCTTTAGGAAAACTTTTGAGGAGCACTGTTAAAGACGACCCTTTAACATCACTCTCATAGTCAGTTCTTTTATAACACTAATAAATTTCATTTACTAAAAATTTTAAATACCCAATTTTCATTAGAGAGGATTTTTTTATCTTTGAATATTATAATTATATAAATTTATTGAATACCCTAGGGAAAGTTATAAATATAGGATAACATCATAAATCATTGGTAAATTATATATTGTGTGGCTTTCATAGAAAATGAATCCATGTTCATATACTAAAATTTGTATGTTTCTATAGAATATATTCCCCTAGGGGTAAACATTATATAAGTTGTTTAATATTTATTAACTAGATCTTGAAAAGTGTAAGATGATTGGGCCTTATACTAAAAACCTAGATAGACAAACCTAGATGTTTTTCTACTGTTAAATCACATTTTATTTATGAAACATTTTGAAGGATTTGAGTATATAATATCCATGGATGATCGATGACATCCTAATTTTGAAATCATATAAATGATTTTGAAGATTATATGATTTATCACCATAATTATTTTTTCTCATCCTATGTTTTTTGGTATTAGAAAATTATTATAACCGTGATCTAGTTAACATTAAATGTTATGGATAATGAAAATATTGTACTCATGAGAACCTAAATGAAATTATAGATGGAACACAAAACCATTTGATTAGAACTAATTAGATATCCTTTTATATAGTTTTAATCCTTATCATGGGTGAGTTTCATAGAAAACTTAAAAAATAATGATAGAGTTCCATGGGATTTTAGTTGAATAATACCGAATAGGAAAGAAGATACCACTTCCTACATGTTATGAATGTTAGAAACCGTAGCTAGGTAAATGTATCAAAAGAATGAGAAGGTGTTTTATGTGTGGAAAATAAGTTCATATAGAAAGTAATTATCGAGGAAAAAATTTTTTGATGGAGGTATATAAATTACAACCTAAGGTACTAGTAATAGTTTAATATCTTATATGTGAGGAACGTGGTCATTTAATGGGTCAATTCCATAATTAAAGGACTAACTACTAGACCATGGAAGGGACTATGATATGTTAATCATTAATGTGAATCATAATTCATAAGGAATAGCTAATCTACACTTTAATTTTGTGGATCTTATGTTAATGTTTTTAAAAATTTACCCTATTAAAATATTGTAATTATACCATTAGTAAAATTAGATTTTATTTTAATCATTGATTAAGTATCTCTTAATAGATTCTGTATAAATGTATAGAATAAGGAATTCACTTTTAATATTTTGATCCAATGTATGATCCTATATTTTGGAGAGGATAAATGTTTCCATGTAATGAAAATTACTTCCATATCATTTGACTTACCACACATTCCGGAAGGTTATTTTTCTCAAACAGTTGGGATCAAATTAAACATTAAAAATATATCTATTGTTCATGATTATAATTATGTATTTCTTAAATAATTACCTAGGCTTTACTTGAATTGTAATGTAGAGTTTTAAATAGAATTAATAAATGGTGCTATACTATTTTTAAATAATTAATATAGAATGACCCCAAGTAAGTTATACGAATTAAAGAAGAATGTACATGAGAATCATAGTAATGGATTCATTCATCCAAGTGAATCATTGTGTAGTTAACCTATTCTTTTGGTTAGGAAGAAAAATATATCCATGTGAATATGAATTGTGTATTGGGATATTAATAAGATCATGATAAATATATAAGTATCCTTTACTACTGATTTATGATTTATTTGATCAATTTTATGGTTCTCAATACTTATCAAAGATTTACCTTCATTCTGGATACAATCATTTGAGTTACAAAAGTATAGTCACACCTATGAATGCATTACATTCATCGTATAAACACTATATATTTATAATGATTCTATCATGACTTACTAATTCCCCTACAATCTTCATGTATTCAATTATCATGATCTTTAGAGATTACATAATATATTTTTTGTTTGCCTTTATAGAAGATATTCTATTATAATTTATGAGTATATAAGGGAATCAAGATCACATGAGAAATGTGTTTAATTTCTCAAGGGATAAGAAAAACATTAAAAATCATGAAATCTTGAATTCTAGTTATAGAATGTATCATTCATGGGATATGTGATATTTAGTGAGGGTATATTAGTAGATCCATCTAAGATAGAAGTAGTTTAACATTTGACTAGACCAACCACTATGTCATAGGTTTGTAGTTTCCATTTATTTTCAATATATTAATGATTTATTGTGAAGAATTTCCAATTCATGTCTAGAAAATCACTCTATTAACATGGAATTGAGTCATGTTCCTTTGAACTGATGAATGTGGGGGAAAATTTCAAGTAATTGAAGGTAGTTTGTCAGCATACATATGATTAAAATAACATTCTAAAGAGAAGGGTTTGTGATCTATAGAAATGCATCAAATAAGGGACATGGTTGCATCCTCGGGCATAATGACATGACGATAATTACATCACAAAACAAAGGAAAATTCATAGAAAATATTAACCAAATCACGATTTGGAGTTGATGTAGTACTTTGTGAATTGAAAATATAGAGGAATAATCATTATGGTGAGATATGTGATATATAAACTCATAATAAAATATTTAACTATATATTCAAAAAAATGAGTTAAAAATGTTCCAAAGGATATGTATAGATTTGATTATGGATTATTACTGATCAATACACTACCACCATTGGAAGGAAATCATGGTGGTTGATGATTCAATCCAGAAGGATCATGCTAGTTTTTCCATGATGAGGATTTAAATAGATAAAATATTTATGGATTTATAGAAGAAATATCATGAATTTATGATGAATGTGACCCTGTCATATCTATCATAGATGAATGTTGAAGCATCTATCCATGTGATGATTAAAGAGGTGTAAAAGGAATATGTTGAAATATATAAGAATGTAAAGAATGTTCCAGAGATCATCCCAGATTATGATTTAATGGTAATGTTCAGGAACATAGATTGTGTCCCTTCAATACTTGAATTTTAGAAGGATATAATAGATAGATATCATCACTCATCAATATCTATCCATCCCAAGATAATGAATATGTAAATTGATATGATTTTTTTTATGTGATAAAAATAAAATAGATACTGTATGGTTTTCATCTATATGATTAGTGTTTCATCAAGCTAAAGATAAGTTAGAGAATTAAAAGGAGATGTTACAACCATTACCCATACTAGAATGGAAATGGGAAAAAATACATGGATTTCATTAAATAACCAAAACATATAAAGGGTAAAATGATATTTTTATTTTTGTTTATGACCTTATAAAATAGAAATATTTTATTTCTATAAGATAATATTTATCACCTGATTATTTTTTCAAGATATACATTAAGGAAGTGGTATGATTCCATGGAGTACCAAATTATATTATATTTTAACTGATTTTATATTTACCTCAACATTATAGATATGTATTCAATAATATTAGCATATAGAGTTCAATATTAGCACGATATAACAACCTCATATATATTTACATTCTAGAAGGACTATTCAAACCCTAGTAGATATGCTACGATCTTATTCTATGGATTTAAAAGGTGGATGGGATGAACACATTAATTTGGTGGTATTGTATTAAAAAATATATATCAATAGAAAATTCAGATTCTTGTTTATGAAGTCATATATGGTGGAAAGTTTATAATTCCAATATATGGGATTATATTGGATAAATAAAGAAATTGGGACATTAGATAACTGATAAAGTGATCGAGAAGGTTAGAACCATTCAATGAAACATCATGAAATATTATAGTTGATATGAAATTTATGCTAACAATCATCATAAAGATATAGATTTTGATGTTTCAGACAAGGTATTATTATTAATATTTCTTGAGAATAATGTTATGATATTTTCAAGGTAATCCCTAGATATATCAGTCCCTTGGATATTAATTTTCATATTGAGATGGCTTCTTATCTTTTAGTAGTTCCACCTAATCTCTCTCTATTCAAAACTTGTTTCATATATCTGCCTAAAGGAAGTACATGCTTGATCCTTCACATTTAATAAACTCATTGTTGAAACGACTGGAGCGTGGTATCTTATGATTAATAATTATGGAAAATTCCTAATCAAAGAGAAAAAGTTTTTGGAAACCAGAAGACTCACATGGTAAAATTTTTTAGTGAAAACATAAATTTAAGGTAGCTACATCAAATCCCAAGGACGTGATGAGGCTATATTATAATCAATTTTTTGTATCATAGTGATATAATTTTAATGGATAAATTCTTATAAGGGCGTAGATTAAAACACCCTATATTTTTTTGATATATTTATCATCAATAAATTTGATTTTTTTGATAGATTTATTTAAATAGTAAAGTAAAATTATGAGAATAATTATTTTAAAATTATAAAATAAATCACATTATGTTGTATTTATTTGAAATATAATGATCGAAAATAATTTCCAATTAACTAAGGAAATATTACGGATACTAAATACTTGTATTTGAAATATTTTTTGGGGGGAATTGTTCTATCATTTGTTATATTTAAGGGATATTTTTTTAATTTCAAAAACTAAATCACAAATTTTAAAAATATATAAATTTTTTTTACAAGTTTTTAAAATGGAATTAATTTGTTATTAAATTGTTAGAAATGAAAATGGAAGCATTCAGTCATAAAAATTGATTTTTTATCTGTAAAAATGATTTTGTGCACAAAATGCTTTTTAAACTTAATTAATTACTATTTATAAATGATCATTAATAAATTTATAGATTATATATTTCAAAATTGTGTTTATCGTTCTTAAATTTTTTTAGTAGTCATAGAATACGAATAAGTTTAGTGTATGCTTAAAAATAATTTTGTCAAAAAATAATATTCATTGTGTATTCGGTGATTATTTTGAAAATATTTGACATTACATAACATAATCAAATTAGATATAATAGGTTCCACATTTATAATAAATATTTCAAATTTTTTCAATGGGCTCACCATCATTTTTAGTCAAAATAAATAGTAAAAACAGTAAAAAAAAATTACCACAGTTTGGGTTTAAACGGTTTTACCCGTGGGGGTAAGGGGTAAACTAATATATAAGGTTAATAATTCATATATAACTTGTATAAATATTATTTTATGAAGATAATTATACATTATATTATCATATATTTTTATTATGGGACATTTTGTTATAATTTATCATGATATTGACATTATATTATCTAAATGTTTTATGTAATTCCATGTGTGTCCCTCTCCTCACTTATAAAATAGAGAAATTTATCCCCCCTTATTCAAATTGCTTTTTCCCTCTAGCATAGAATAAACATCCAAAAAACCTTCCTATATTCCTTCCCTTCATTCTTGAACTATGTTTTACCTTATTTCTAACCTATGAAGGATTAAGGTGTAATCCAAAAGTGGTTTCTTAAAGAAGAAGTAATTTTCTTACTCGACTTTTTCAATGATTCTTTCATCTTCTACATCCTATAAATGTATTATATATATATATATATTAATTATGTATCATTAACACAATGATATGGTGTTATGATTATTGGTGAAAAAATTATATCTTCTTTATAACTATTGGAAAATGATAACATCACTTACATATACGTGCATACTGAAACCTTCACAAAGTGATGTGTTTTTTTTAAATTTTATATTTAAACTATTTTTTATAAAAATTGATTTAATTTATATGTATAATAAATAATATATAATTAGGTTTGTTTAATGGTGAATTATTATTTACCTTTACTTCATTCCATCCATCAAAAAGGTAAAACATCACCCGTGTGCACGTATGTACTATATTCTCTAGGAATTGATTTAATTAATTTTCAACACGAATTCATATTAATGGGTATAAAATTTTATAAAATTAATGAATATGATTATTATATAATGATTATATTATATTTATGATGAATTTATGACTAAGGTTCAAGTAACATAACCATATAACCGAAAAATGCATGGAAAACATACTAGTTTTTACCTTAATGTTCATTTTAATGAATAAATTCTTATTAAAAGGATAATAAAATTTTATAAAGAAATGATAAATAATTTGTTATGTATGAAAATTGTTATGTAATAAATTTATAATAAATATATATTTATTTTATATAATTTCTGAATGTGTATGAAAGAAACGACACTTGATGTAATGGTTTATGTTACACTCTCATTTCTTTTTGGAAATTTCTATCCATAATTTATTTTAAGGGAAATTATAAAGATTTGATCCTTTAAAATTATTATAATTTATTTTTCTATTTTTATTTCAAAAAATTTCAAATAATATTACTATTATAATATATTGGGTACTTAAAATGATTGAGAAAATGTTTTTATGAAAAATTAGAATTATTTTCACTTTGATCAAAGAACTTTTTCTTCCACATCCACATAATTTTATATGATATAATTAATGTTACGAGTAATTTTAAACCATATTTTATATTTTATTAATGGTTCAAGAATGATATTTTCTAATATTTTTCGAACTATTTAATTATCAATATTTATAAAATAGTTGAAAAATATTATTGTTATAGAATTTACTATACAATTAAATCTTCTAGAAATCATGAATATTAATATCTTTGGTGATTAATTTAAAATTATCCATGTTTATATTCAAATGAAATATATTTTTAAATAGTTCAAGAATTTTTTTTTAAAGACACTAAAGTTAAACAGGTATTTCCCCAGTTTTCAATGATATTCTCAAACGATCTTATAAACCGATTTCAAATCTATCTCAATATACTTTATGTTTTTATATTCTTTTGTGGTGATATGATCTTATGATGAAATCCATTTTATTTATCTCATTATCTTGTAGTGATGATTAGTTATGGATGATTCTATAAAACATATTTCTTTCCCATGGGTTATTTAACTTATACACAAATCTTTTTCAAACAAATTTTTGTTCAATGAGTTATTCTATGATGAAATGATATAATGTTTATGAAATCAATTTCCTTTCCATGGGTCATGATATCATGAATTTATGAACTATCTATGATATTCTAGAGCACATATGTATGGATTTTATTATGGGATGTTTGGGACCATAATTATATAGATATATAATTCATTGGGTAAAGAATGATATATCAGGAGATAATATGTAAACAAATAGGGAGTGAACCTAGTTAATTTAGGGATTATAGCTTGTATGAACATATTGGGAGTGATAACTAACTATATAAATGATGGAATTGGGTGTGAACCCAATAAACTATGATATTATTGGACGTTATGAATAACTAAAGAAATTATTTTCTATTCTTATGTGTGTGCTATAGACCTATTTATCCTGATTATGACATTATTTAATAGATTATTATAGATTATTGATGATTCCACACTCTTATCACTTATTTATTTTATTATAAAAAACATTAATCCATGATTCAGGATTAAATATATTTGGGTATTTCTGTTGGACATTCATATGTTTTGACCATGTTATCATTCTCTTATATATATATATATGTCTTATTCCCACTTATGATCATTGATTAGAATCTTCTATATTTATCCATCCTGATCATATGAGGTCTCCCTTTCTTATTGTTCCTTTACATAGGTGACGAATAATGTTTTAAATTAGGTAATTCTAAAGAATTGTATTATGTTTGAAGATAATTATGATATATTTTTAAGATAATTCATGAAATAAGATGATTATGTATTATGTATCTAAAGACACAAACCCTTTATGGTTATATGGTATATATTTTTATGATAGATATTAAAAATTTATCTAGACTGATGAAATACTGTTGTATTTTATAATCACGTAACATATATGTTTCTAGATACTGATTGATCATTTATATAACACACTAAAATTATAAAATATGAAAACTATATTCGATAGTATATGGGATATGAAACACTAAGCATAAACAACCCATGAAATATATTTCTTTAAATTTGATATCTTCGATAGCCTACATAACAAGGAACCCAGAGCCTAAAGGAACTAAAATATACTATACCATTATATCTAGCTATTTAAAATGTTGGGTATGAATAATACTAAAGAAATTATAAAAATAAATTTTATATATCAATTAAAAATATCATTAGAATCATTTAATTAAAGAAAATATTTTCAAGAAACATGTATTTTTTAAAAAGGGTTTATGAATGCTTTGACCACATAATTTAATATTATTTTATAGAAATTTGGTAAAATTTATTTTTAGAAAAATTAATTTTTCAAAAAATCATATATAAGTTATCTTGTGGATGATTATTTTAATTTTTATGAAAATTTTCATTTTTTGATGAATAATGAAAAATAATTATATTTGTTGAAAACTTCATTTTTTAAGTAATTAACAAGGAAAAATTGTATTTTAATTTATAATTTGTCTAATTATATTAAAATTTAAATAATTTTGGTTATTTTAATAAATTTCAATGTTAAACATATTTCCACTAATCTGATGTTTCTCTTGGGAAATCCCCTTTTTGCTCGCATCTGTAGGCATAATATTACATATGATTCTTGTAATTATGTGAATTTAATTTGGAAAAATTGATTCCATATTTGGAATGAGTATAATTCATATTATATAATATGTTTAGCTTTATTTTGTACTATAATGAATAATGAATACCATAAAAATTACTTACTACGATTAAGGAAACAATAAGTTTACTATGGTGGTTAAACTGAAAGCATAAGGTTTAAAAATGAACAAACACTTTTAAAACATCGATTTTATGTTTATATTAATAAATTTCATCCTATAAGGTTCTAAAATGACCCATTTTTAATCTTGGGACATGATAAAAATCTGGGTGTAATTGATTATATTAAAACATTCCCTGTATGTCTCTACAATACATATAAATGCCACCCCATCTCTTCCCCTATTCATAATATCAAATCCTTTTGGTTTGGAAAATAACTAAAAAAATTACTTCATAAATCCCCTAAAAACATCGATGATCCATTTTTTATTATAAAAAATAAATCCTTCTAAGGATTTTGGTGCAAACCTAAAGATGTTGTTTGAGGAAGGGCCAATGTTCATAAACAAGAAATTTTATTTTTTATATTATTTAAAATCCCTAGAATATAATTAAAACATACATATATAATATCATCAGTATATTAAATATAATTAAATTATATTATGTCAAATTACCTATATCCATCTCCTCTTCCATCAAATGGGAAACAAAACCATTAATCATGTGTACAGTGGACTACCACCTCGCGTACCGATGTAATTAATTTCCTATCACCACCTTTCAATGATTGATATAATTATGGATTTAACAAATTTATATGATATTTATGATATTATTATAATTAAAATTTTATAACATTACATATAATTTCCTTCTTTACATGGATTTTAATATGAGACAATGTTGCTCGTGCAAACGGTGGACTGCCATCTCACAATGCGATGTGATTACTTTTTCAATTTTTCATTACATGAAATGTAACAAGGATAAATTTTATTTATATATGTGATATATATATAAATATGAAATTATATTTATTCTCTAATGTCAAAGTGTCACATACTTATTTATCCATTCACTCATCAATAGAATTATATCATTGCTCGTGCATATATACGACCTACCATCCCCAAAATAAATGTGATTGATTTTCCATCTCCAAATTTCATGAATGAATATGAAAATGTATATAAATATTCAATATTATATTTATAACACAAATATAATTATGTATATTTCTATCTTATTCAAATACCCAAGAACTGAAACATTCTTATCAAAACATTCATGAGAAAACAATACAATTAACCCACAAAATAATGAAAATATTGAAATATTATTAACAAATTGGTCTTAAAATGATATATGAGGATACTAAATGATGTTATAAAAATTAATATGGTTCTATTAAAAATTAATAAAATTATTAAAACCAATATACATTATATTAAATAATGTTCAACCAAGAGAAAGTGCGAGGTAAAGGACATTGTCTCAATTTCCCTTTATTATAGAATATTGTAATGTAGTATACAGATTTTGATTGATGTGGTGTATGTAATAACACATTAGTATGTAATATATTGATTAATTAATTATTAATGGTATTATAAGTTTCAATTTTAATTATTTTATTCAAGGGGACTTGACATTAATGTTACCAAGTCGTAATGAATTTCATAACATTATTTCATTTCAATAGGTTATATAACTTATTATTTACCTTTCAAATTATAATATTATTTGTGAAATTAATACTGAATGAATTGTGATTTATTTATAATTTTTTATTTTTATATACATTTAATACAGAAAATCCATTAATTTGATAATTCTCACATCAATTTTATGATCTTTTGAAGGGTTTTTTTTCACAATTTCATTTTAATTGGGATAGTTAATGCTTGATTTTACATTGAAGGATTTTTTTAATTAGATAATAAACCCCTTAAATTCTATTCTCCCAAATTATTTATTTATTTATTTATGTAATAATTCAAATTTTGAAATATTTTTTCTATAAAATGATTGAGAAATTGTTTTTAATAATGTTTAAATACATTTATCTATTTGATCAAAAATTTATTTTTATCAAAAATAATGTTTTCTAAAAATGAAGCTAAAATTATATAAATGAATTGTTAAAGCTATTGAAATTATAGGAATCACAATTATGAAGAACATGATGTTAAATAATTAAGTATTTCCTTCATTAGTAAATTATTTATTATTATAAATGATATTTTTGTAATAATAATATCTCTGTATGCATTTTCATTCTCAGTTTAACGATCAAATGACATATTTTTTCAACTATTTACTTTTCCTTATTGATTAAACCTTATTTGATAATGATTATAAATTTATTGATTAAAGGTAATGTGTGTTCATATATTTACCTTTACATATTGATTACTCATAACCCAATTAATATATTTATGTTATTTATTATTTTATAATATTTGTTCAGATATTTAACATTATATATTTATTATTCCTTATACAATCATTATAGTCACATTATTTATTAAATGTTATGTGTGTTCAAACATTTAATTTACCATATTTATTATTACTTACCAATTCCTTATTGGGAAATTATTGATTAAATGGAATGCTTATTGAGTTATTTACCATTCTATATAGATTATGCTTTATTGAATATTCTTCATTTACTCGTGATTACTTTTGGTTTATGTAACTTTATTGGAGCATTTGAGTCCATCCTTATTTTTTTTTCATTTCCTCAGAATCCATCAAGATTACTATAAATCATATGAAAGGATATTTTAGAAGGAATAATGATATTCTCAAAGAAAAATTATGATATAATTTGTGTATTCAACTCAAATGCAAGTCTCAATTCTATCTGTAGTTTACCAAGACTACTAAACTTTTATATACATTGGGATGTGATTACTTATAGATTATACCAATGTGATATTGTAAGAATTTAATCTTAGCTACTGGGGTCGAAATAGTCACAATTGGTTTCATAAAAACATTAATAGAATAATTGGGAACTAAATTTAAGAAATAATATATTAGAGATCCTAACCATATGATAGAATTTGAGGACAAGTCTATAAAAACATTATATTGTTGTGTTATGTTATAGATTATGTGGTTTCTCCATGAAATACATCCCTGTATGGATATTACATGTGCACATTGTTCAAGAGTATATTTTTATAGGGGTAATAAATATTAAAAAGGTATATCTAGATTAACACGAGAATTACCTTCTAGGGAACAATGGGCTTCACAACAAACATTTTTTTGATAATCCTAGGGTATATTATTTGTATTATTAAAATTTTATTTACAAAACATTATGAATTATTTGAATATATATGGAAAATGAATGACATAGGTTAAAATGAAGGTGTATCATATTGAAAATAACATGTAATTATTTAGAAATTTCATAAGTGATTCTTTATGATTATGTGGCTTTCCACTATGGGTTTTTTCCCACAATATGTTTTTTGGTTTTATTTAGTGGTTGGAACCCAAATGAATCTTGTAAACATTGAATATGAAGGAAAACATGGTTATTATGAGAAACCATGTGGGATGATGAATTTATTGAATTATATGATCATTTTTCCTAATTAGTTATCCTAAAAGATGATTGACTACATAAACCTTACCAAATTCCTAGACTCCCCATTATAGAGAAATGTTGAGTTCACTAAGAGCTCTAGGGGTGGAAAACATGGATGTAAGAATACTTTACTTCCTTCATGTTGTAAATGTGTAAAGACACACCTATGAAAGTGCATCAAAGGAATTATAATCTATTTTATGTGCTGAAAAAAGGCTATATAGCAATTAGTTGTTGAGAAAAAATTTAAGAGTATAATGAAAGGAAATAAACTTTAACATAGGGATACAATTATAGTTATTTGTCTTAAATGTGGGGAATCAAGGAATAATTAAGGTCAATTCCATCTATTAATGGTTAACTCCATGATCAAGGAAGAACCTTTATTAAAATAAATTGGGTTATGTATTTAACATTATTCGAAAATTATATGATTGAATAATTTTTCCAACTGTATTTTTATAAGAACCATGAAAATTTTAATAAAAATGTTATGTTTAGAAGCATATATTAATTCAGTAACTTGGGAGTTATCGATACTATAACAAGTTTATGATTTTCAGATTGATCATAAGTTCAAATTACTAAATAAATTCTTTGATGTTTTTTGTGGTGGGAGTCTACCAAGATTAATAATTATTTGGGAAACATTTATGGAAGTAAAACCCATTGCTTTATTATATTTTTTTAGTGAAAATGGTAATTAAGAATTAATTCCATTAAATTTAATGGGAAAAACAATAAAGGTATTGGTAATGTTTGGGGTTTATCTTATCATGTTGGTAAATTAATTATGGCCTATTACCTTTTGGGAACATTATATAAATTATATTAATATAGTTTTAAAAAAACACACAACCCACAAGTAGGGTGATTACCCGTCATATCCAACAAGGTCATGTGGCTTGAACCCATAATCGAATGACGACATGGGTGCTTCCCATACCACATGCCTATGGGCTTCTATATTAAATATTTCATTTTTTTAATTGAATGAGTTGATAAAGAAATATTAATGTTGAACCAATGGTTTTATTATTGAGGTTTAGAGATTAATATATTTTATTGTATATCTTATACTAAACATATGGGTTTTAAAAAATAGATAGAGATATACAAAAATGTTTGTCACTCATTTAGGGAACTTATTACTCGTTGAAAGATAATATTAGTACTGTTGGTGTAATGACATATATTTTTTTAAATATTATTTCTTTCTCATGAAAATGTGTGTCATATTATATAATATTATAAATGTAAACAATATATAGGTTCCAAAAAACCTTATCCCGATAATAAATATAATTACATTAATTATCTATGAAACCAATTATAATTACAAACATTATAATGAGAAAAAAATACAAAATATAAACGATAAAATTGAAAAACATGTATCGATCCAATCACTAGAGTTTTCACCTCTATAGATAATGATAAATAAATAAAACAAAATATCACTAAACCAATGAACATCTAAATAAAATGATAATATAACATTAGGTGGAATTCTATTGAATTGTTAGTGAAAGAATGAAGTGGTATTTATAGCGACAAATTTGACTACTGGAGTAGTAATATAACTGTTGATAAATATAACTGTTAATCTATTTTACTACTTGAAATTATAAAACTTGTTAATAATTTTACCATTATAATTTATAATGACAAATCATAATTTATACACAATGTATAAATGGTGAAATCAACTACTAAAGTCATTCTATATGAAGAACATATTTTATAACTTAAAATGTACATAACATTACCAGGTTTTTACCTTGAACAACTGAATCTGATCTTCATTAGGTCATTTTTGAACAAAATAGCTTATGGGAGAAGTTAAATTTAGTGGAGATTACCACTTGGTCGATGTTAGCAGAGCCACGAGCCACCCCATGAAACTACCACTGTTAAACACTTTACCCTTAGGGCATATGTGGGTGTAATAAGGGGTTACTTAACCAAGCTATAATTAATTAATGTATAACTCCTGTTGTTTAAAAAAACATTTATAACATTTATCCCATCTTTATATTTTTATTAATAAAATATTTTTTTAATTAATATTAATTCAATAAATTTATTTTTGGATCCAAAAAAAAAATAATAGTAGTTTTTAAAAAAATACATACACTTTTATAAAAAACCTAGGAATTTTGAATAAAATTTATTTTAATTAAACATATTTTTGAAAAATATTATCTAAATAATTAATGATTAAATAATTAAATAATTTCCAAAGAGATTTTTATAAGTGTTAGAAATTTGATCTTGTCAAATAAAAAATTCTATTTTTAAATAAATAAAAATAATTATATTTAAATGTTAAAATTATAATATTTTGAAAATTTTTATAAAATAATTATTATATTTGTAATAATAATGTTAAAATTCGGTTAGGGTGAATTTTATATAATTTTCTAAAATAGATTAATTTTAAATCCATAGAAAAAACATAGTTTTTCTCTAGTGTGTCTTATGACATCATATTTATTTCACACTGATTTAAAAAATAATTAAACAAAATAACTGTAATAAAAATGAAATTTTATTAATATTATTTATTTTAATATATTTTAATAATTTTTCAGACCTATAAGTGAATTTCCAAAGTCTAAGATGAAAATTTTGATTTTTAAAACATTACCTTATAGATAATTTACTTTTCCATGCCAAAAGGGATATTACACAATGGAGTTCAGTTCTAATGGTTTAAAATTTTATAAAATGTGACTCTAATGTCCAAAATCATGATAAAAAACATGGGTATTCCAATGGATTTTCATTTTACCCAACTATGATTTCCCAGATCTACATATGTAAATTATTATACAATTCCTCCACTTTGGCTATAAATACACACCCATTTCTCTATTCCCTTTACTAGAAATTCATCCTCGACAATTTTTTTCTCAATTTACCTCCCCAAGAGTCCCCCCAAAGGTTCCCTTAATCCCCCAAGGGTACATCCTTATGTTTTAGTAATAAATCTTCTATGTAAGGGAATTCTCATTTCATTATATTCAATTCAAGAACTGGTTTTTGTATATGTCTTATAAATTTTATGATACTATATTTTATTACCTTTTTATTATCATAATATCACAAGAAAATTATGTTTTATCACTATGATACCTTTTTCACTATCATTTCACCCTTTTATAAATCCACATTTTATACCTATCATGCCCCTGAATATACTTCTATATTTTCTCTCTTTTAAATGAAATTTTTTAAATTCTAAACAACTAACCCATTTATTTATCCCTATTAAACCACATAAATGTTAATATTATATATTTATTCAGGTATTTACATATATAAAACCCACATTACCTTTATATGGGTTAAAAATGATGTTGTGGTCATTCCTTTAAGCAATTATATACTTAATGATTTTTTGTGAAACCCATACTTTTTTCACCCAAGGTAATTTAAAAAATTATTTCATACAATCATTGTGTCCCCAAATTAATTAAAACATATAACGGGTGCACCCTAATAGTATTAAATGCATTGGGTAAAGAATTTAATCTCAAGATATGACATGTATTTAGGATACTTTGGTGAATAAACATGGAAATTTTCACTTATAGAACCATAGTGATTAACCATGGTGATATGACTATGATTGTCTCATTAAAATGTTGAATCCACATTTCCATGTTATTATTAATTATTTTATCATGATATTCATAGTTTAGCATTGATCATATTATGTTGTTATACCTATTGTTCTTATTGATATTCCTAATCACGGGGGGAAAAATGTTTACCTTTCTTATTCCCTTACTAGGATCATTCTTACCCATACAATTTAATGTATGTCCCCATGATATGATATGTATTAAATGTGACATAGGGTGAATCCATGAAGGATCATTTCTTGTGTATTAGTAGAACATTTTCTATTTTATTTTATTATTTTCCATATTTTCTTTTAACTAAAAATGAAAAGATCCTTCATATTTTATGCAATAAAAAATATAACTAATAAAAATGAGGTATTCTATATTTGGTATCAGGGTTGATTTAATTATTTTTGGAATCTGGGACATGAAAACTATAAGAACCCGGTTCCTCTAGCACCTACTTTTTCCACTCACGCACTGTTCATCTGGCGAAAAAAGGTATAAAAAATGACTACACGCTGTGTAGTGAGTATATACACGCCGTGTAGTAAGTCGGAAGACAAATAGTAAGGCGGTGAAGGCAGCTGCCAGCTAAGCGACAGTACATGCCGTTTACTCAGGTATTACACGCCATGTACTCATGTCGACAGATGAACAATGCAACAGTGGAAAAAGTAGGTGCTAGAGGAACAGTTAAATGATAAAAGTAGACGCCATGTAGTCAATAATACATGCAATGTAGTTTTTTTTCGCTTAAAACTGGCAGTAGCCTCCCCTGTTCACAGGGAAGGCTTAGAACCGAAGGAGGGTTTGGGAGAGACGGCCAGAGCTTTGGAGATCATTTGAGTGAGCACTGGGAATAAGATTCCGCCTCTGTTGATCTTGTTGGAACCATACGGGTAATCCCTTCCTTCTCCTTATGTCGTTTTTACCAATTCTTTCCTGAGGGGAAGTTATTCACATTTGAACGAGATTTTCTTTTACCTTAGATCTACGTTGTTCATGGATGATCCAAGTACCATCAGTCATGTATATCGATCAGGGGAGATCGAGGTAGGTTTCTTTGTATTTAAATTCCAACTTCTGTGAGTTTGTGTGTACCATTGTGGTAAGAACCCATGTTGGGGTGTCATGTGGCTAAGGCCTTGGCTGTTTTGAATACCTAGAAATGTATAGGAAATTAAATGTGATAATAAACTATTTTTTGGGATCGTTTCTTGGATCCAGGACCAACTCAGGGGTGCGTTCCTCTGTTTAGCCATTTTTCCAGGTTACCTAAGGGTATGCCATAAAATTTAGCATGTTTTAAATTGTATTTAGAGAAATTTTACATAATTTCTAGCTTAGCTATTGGGATCGGCCCAGTTACTTGCGCCTGAGGGTAGTGTTCTATTTGGCCTGAGGGCAGTGTTCTATTTCACCTGAGGGAAACACTTCTTATGCCTAACGGTAGTGACTTCTATGCATGAGGGTGACACCACGTATGCCTGAGGGAAATATCTGTTATGCCTGAGGGTAGATATCTGAGGGTTTCGATTCTTTGTACCTGATGGTAAGGTTTGCATGTATGAGGACATTGAATCTTTACATATAATATTCACTGTGGTGGTATCTTAAATTGAAGGATTAAATGAATTTTAAAATGGAAATATAACTAGTAGTTAGTTACTTTTGAGTGCTTCTTAGTTTATTTTCATTTTACTGCTGCACATGCTATTGCACATTTACCCATACAGTTGGGCACGTGCCTTTGGTGGGTGCCTACTAGGATTTATTTCTCACACCCTGTTTGGGTCATGTCATCGGCCCAAACTAACTATGTTGCTGCAGGTGTGGATAAGGTCAAGGTTTCCTGTACAGGTACTATATTGTTGCTGAGGAGTAGGGGAGCATGGGACAGGGCTTAGGCTCACGATGCTACTGGCTGTTCTATTTTGTTTTGTTGTACCTGTACTTGAGCTATATTGTATTGTATTGTATTGTTGTATAACATGTTATGGATATTTTCTTAGAACTAGAGGCATTTTTCATCATCATCTATATAACTGTTGGTTATCTTTTACTACAGTTGTTCATTTTAAATGTGTATGGTTTGTTTCTTCTGCTGCTATTATACATTATTTATTTTATTATGCTAGGAAACACATTGAAAAATGAGGGCATAGTTTCCCCACTATCAGAACTAGAACTCACTGCTAGCTGGTAGCCTTTGGTGTTTGAGGAAATGCGCATGAGGCCGTGTGACCAACCGGGTCCGGGGCACCCGTTTAGTGGCACCCGGATCCGGGATGTTACAAAGTGGTATCAAAGGGTTTATTTTCTTTGACATACTGTTTGGAGCCATAGTCAGGGATATGATAGAAATGGTAGTCGGTAATAAGCTTTGCCAAGGAGTTTCTAACCCGTGTACATGGAAAAGCCAGTCAACCTCGTATTTTTGCAATTCTTCTGATTTTTCAAATTTTACGGTTGATTTGCTTTTCACCATTAGGGGATGCACTTGTGATTGTGATGTTTATATGGTATCCATGGTACTATTATGTTGTAACCTGATGAGATGAGGGTATGCTGTCTCATGCATCATTTAGTGACATGATAGAAATCACATTCCATGCATAGTTCCATGCCATGCAGGCGCATTAGAAATTGCATGTTGTTGTGATAGTTGTTGTGCTAGAAAAGCATGCTGTTGTGATAGATGCTTTGATAAATACCTGCTATGTGATAGGGTATTTTTGAGATCCTATTGATATAATGAACACCAAACTTTGGTTTTTGGGGTGTATGGTACCTCAATGAATATCATTTAATGGATCATTGACTTTTTTACCTGTGTTTTACATGTATAAGATGCCAAACTTTGATTCGCAGGGAGTATGGGCCCTCACAGATCGGAATTAGGAAGTTACGAATTGTTTTCAATATTTTTCTGGGTTCCAGAGTTGTTTCAGAGGCTTACTATCAGGAAAACCCAGGATAAACGCCATGTAATTCCTCGGACACATGCAGTGTGTTCTTCTGTTCGGGAAGAAAAGAAAACTTTTTGAGTACACGCCGTATACCATTTGTACACGCCGTGTAGTCCCTTCCCGTGTCGTGGACCGTGTGGGAGGGGACATAGGGTAGGGGAATGGCTTGGGAAAAAAACATCATGTGCCATATATACATGCCGTGTGGTGATTGACCCAGAGTCCGACTATGTAACTAACAACACATACGGAGGAGACCTTAAGACATACACACCGTGTCCACTGTGGAACATGTCGTGTAGTATAACCTGGGGACCCGGCCATGTGGCTAACAAACACAGGTTGGTGTTACATCTTCTTGAACACGCTGTGTACCTATGGGACACACTGTGTAGTCCTTGCCGGTGGGAAACTGTGTGGACTTAGCTGTGTGGCTGTGGAAACGGGGTGGTGTACAGGCCGTGTGTGGGTGTAACACACTATGTAGTCTTAGCCGAGTAGTCAGAACTATCACGAATGACATGGGGAAGTTGGAAATTAAACCATACATGCCGTGTATATGACATTCACTCCGTGTAGACTTGTTCAAGAGGAGTCGTGTGGCTTAGCCGTGTAGAAGGACCCAAGCAGTGGAAGAAAAGTTAGGTACACGTCGTGTAGTTAATATACACTCTGTGTAGTCTTGTTTTGAAAATCTTGAAATTCCTTCTTCCTCCTGTTCCCTTTTTGGTCCCCTTGTTTTTAGTCTTTGATAATCTTGATCTAAGGTGTGCGTTTGACCTTGTAGAGTCATGCCACCGAGACGACCATGTTTTTTTCTCCAGGGGAGCGGCAACGATTATACTCCAGAGATGGTAGGCTATAGGCTGCCAGTGGATCCTCCAGTCGAGCCAGATGTGGCACCGGCCATTATACTGGACACAGGTGAAAATGAACCCTTTCGTGAAGTCTTTATGTGGTAATGTAGACCTTTTAGGGAGAACCGCCGGCTGCCACATCTATGTTAGTGCTGACTTGTATCTTCCAGTAGCAGTATCCACCTACATTTCTAGGGGATGGTGGACCATAGGCTGCAGATTCTCGGATGGATTCAATGAAAAATATTTTAGAGAAACTAGAGACGCCCCCAGGGCAGAGGGTTAAGCTCGCTATTTACATGCTGCGTGATTCCACCAAGATTTGGTGGGATTCTTCCACTCAGTCTAAGCATCATAGAGACATGGCGTGGAAAGATTTTCAGACAGCCTTCTATGACTTCTTCTTCTCGGAGATGCTGAGGGAAGATTGAGCTCGAGAGTTCATTAACCTATAGTAGGGCGCTAAATTAGGGATGGATTATTCATCTCGTTTCACCGAGATTCAGTGTTTTGCTCACGTTCTGGTGGGTGATGAGACGTTGAGAGACAGACGCTTTGAGGATGGTCTTTGGTTTGAAATCCGATCACTGGTGAATGTTTTTAGGTTTCCTAAAATACATGAAATTATAAACCAGGTGCTGATTACAGAGAGGAACCTTCGGGAGGCTAGTGGTGTGAGCCAGGGCGGTTTGACACCAGTTTTTGGTACTATTTCTACCAGGAAGAGAAAGATACAGATGGATTTCTCTCACGGTGGCAGTACCATCCAGAAGAATGTTTCAGGTGGTCAAGTCTTGTGGTACTAGTGTAGTAAAGAGGAGAACAAGAGACCGCAGCATCCACGTGACCCAGTGGAGTGCCGAGCATGCGGCAAGATGGTTTATCTATAGTGCTTTTGTAGGGAGTTTCTACCAGTGGCTAGTGAGAGGGGTTCTGTGAAGACTCAACGAGCGGGAGCAGGACCAACAGCTTCATACCAGTTAGGAATCTAGAATATGGATGGGCGTGTATGCCGTGATGGTGGTCGTGGCTGTGGTTTCCAGACACCAGGATCTCAAAGGCAGCAGGGCGGGACAACTCAGGGTAGCCAGGCTGTGTCACAGGGTTATATCACTGGGCAGGCATAAGTAGTGCAACAGACCCAACATGAGTAGGATCTTGGAGCATCTACTGTTAAAGGTACTATTCTAGTAGCTTCTGTTTTATCTTTAGTACTTTTCAATACGGGTGCTACACATAGCTTTGTATCTGTGCCTGTTGGGGAGATCTTGGGCTCTATGTTTCTTCTTCTTATGTTGTTATGACGCTAGACACTCCTTTAGGGAATGAGAACGGAATGTGTGAATCAGTACAAGGAGTTCCCCTAGAGGTTGGTGTGTAACACCCGAAGCTTCCACGGTACGCTTCTCTTTGAATAATATAGTAGCATGTGTTGTACGCAACATCGAGTTCTAACACACACCACAACCAACAAAACTAGCCGTTATGAATAGTAATACCCAATTTTTAAAATTTTATAAATTGTATCATTCAAAATGGCCTTCATTTATGGATTCAGAATATCGAAATTAGCCTATGGTGAATTTTTTGTATTTTTCTGAAAACATTCAATTTTTGATGAATAGTGATAAACACTGTGTTATTGGTTAAAACTGAATTTTTTTTAAATAATTTTTTATTTAAATTTATTTTAGGTAAAAATAGATACTTAATACCTATATAAGTTCAATTTAATTCATTGGAGTCTATTTATAATAATTTTGAACATATAAAAATTTTATTGAATTTTTTCACTCTCTTTTACCCATCTCCTAGGAGAATTTGCAAATTCACATAATACATAATTTTACCACTTTTGTGAGTGGAATTTAAAAAATACGAGAGAAACGGTTAATATAAAGGTGTAAAATGTGTTTCAATAAGATAATAATAATTTTTGGTGAATAGTAACATTTTTATTTTTATTTACCACGGTTAAAAGTAAATAGGGTAATTAAGGGTAAAAATGATATTATTATTACCCTGACACATGTTCTAATTCTATTGGATAAGTATAATTCGACCAAAAACAACCTTATGAATAAGATATGAACCTCTTTGTCTACTTAAATTAGATTAGAATATTTATTATTATTAAATTTAATGAAGAGTTAAAAGTGTTAAATTCAAAGTCTATTAACTAAACCATTTTTAATATAGTGTTATACATAAGATATATTCAACTATAAATATTCATTAGAAATATAAAAAGATTTCATACATCATGGTATTTTATTTATAATTTTTATAAATTAAATAATTAAATTTATTTATGACATAAAGATGATGCAGTAATTACCTTATTAATGAAAAAATTAAATAAATGGTATTATAAATATTAAAATAAATATAATTTCAAAGTTTTTATGACATCCAATAATTTTCTAGGTGACTATGACATGTTATGGATGATGAAATGTATCTTGTTTGAAGAAATCAAGTTGTGATGACTTTCACAAAAACAAAATACCAAAAAGTGTCAAAATTGACATAAATTAATATTTAAAACAAATACTATATTATTGATTGATATAATATAACTAAAAATGTAAGGTTTGGCCAAAAAGCTTAAATAATTTTATATATGTCATTAATGACCCACTATAGGTTCTTTTTGATGTTTAGAGTATGTTTATTAACCATATAGAGTAAGAATACAAGAAGACACAGTGAAAGTTAACCATTTAACTTAGAGTTAAATGTAAATGATAAGGTTATAATGGTAACCTAAACTTGTCTAAAACCTATTGGATGAGTGTTTTTAAAGCCATCCCCACCATATACTTTAAATAATACATTTTTGATCCATTATAAACCTAATATAAATTTATTATAAAACAATATATTAAGTTATTCCAAAGGTTCCCCTCACCCCTCTTATAAAAGGGCACTCCCCCTTCACTCTAATTCACACCTTGTACGCCATTTGTATAAGTCCTCGGACTTAAACCATACTTAATATTGAATTAAATGTATAATTAACATTGTGTATCTTTTCAGGTTTAGAGTTATAGAGAATTAGATCATAAATCATGAATTACATTCCATATTTAAACAACATGGTTACATAAAAGATAGTATTTGTTTTCCCATCAACGGAAACATATTTAAAATAAAACATGGATTTTTTGTAGAAACTTCCTTGACATTATCATCATATAATTCACCTTTCCCTTGAACTGTGAAAAACATTTCAAAAACATGGGATGAGCATAAAAAGCTCAATAAGGGATATAAAAGTACGAAAATAAAACATTAGTCCATGTATGAAATCATAATTTACTCATAAAACATAAGAATTTTAACATAACTCATCAAATAATGAATAAATCATATAAATCATAAGACATAAAGTTAACTTGAGGCATTCATAACATTCTTTCGTAGGGAGTAACCCTGTTGGTTTCGTTTGGAATACCCATCACAGTATATTCCATAAATCTCTTCGGAGAAACCTTAACCTTTAAACCCTTAGCCTTACCCAATGAATTAGAGAGTTGTGTCGGGATCACCTGCCATTAGTTTATCATGGAACCACCCATCTTCATAACAATTCCCACGAACCATAACATAATCGTATCACATAAAACATGCATAAAGGAAACATAACATTTCCACTTTTCAATAACAAGATATCAATACAACCCATTGATATAAAAACATTATGAAAACCATTTACAATACCAAAATAAAAGAAAAGTAAAAAATGGTATTTATTTTTCATTTAAAAAAAGGTATGGCTTGTAGAGGAAGCCGAAACTCAAAAATGGTCAAGGCGGCGGAGAAGCCGTTGTCGCCGCATACGTACGACAAAAAAAACATTCCCTTTTGTCGTTTAGTAAATGCTTCGTATAAAAAATATTCCTTTTGAATAAAAATAAAAAGTCAAAGGGGTTTATACACCGTATAAAATAAAGTTGTGTATAAAACAAAATATGCCTCAACGAAAGGAGATTGAGACAGATTCCCTTACAAAGACGGTATCCTTGGATTAATGATAAATCAATTATATAATTATGTGTGACAAATGAATACACCAAATAGAAGTGGATATTAAGTGTAAAACAATCACAGGTTATTCACACATATTTATAGAACGACATATTCAAGTAGTACAAGTTTATCCCTAAGAATCAAAATTGGGTTAAGAAGTTCCTTTGCAAAAATTTGACAGCCTAACGGCGCCCTTTCAAAATTCAGAAAAAGAGTTGATGAGAGTTAAAATGGGTATCTCATCACTTGGACATAAAATTTAAATTAATATGGTTATAGAATAACATATCCCAACATAATAGTATGTGAATTAAAATACATAACAAAAGAAGTCTTTTAAAAAGTGGAGGGTGAATAGTTCCCTTACCGAATTGGGTGTCTTTCAAAACATACACCCCATGAAAAAATGACAATACAACATTGATGTAAATACTCATAAACGAAATTATATTACACAAAGATTAGAATAATGGGCAGTACATCTACCACTCAAAGTAAATGGTGGAAAATTTAGCATAAATCTCAGGGGAATAAAAGTGAGATGAAAAATACCTTACAAAAACTCGGCAGCCTAACAGTGCCACATAAAAATTATAAAAAAAGAATTGATGAGAGTAAGAGGGGGTATCTCATCATATAAGAATACAAATTACAGTATGGTTAATATAAAATAACATCCTCCAACATAAGAACATGGAGCATAAATGAAATGACATAAACGAGGGTAATTGAAATGAAAGCGAGAGGTCAAATCCCTTACGAAAATTCGGCAGCCTAACAGGGCCACTTAAAACCTCCAAAAATGGATTGATGAGATCAAATAGGGTATCTCATCATATTTAAATAAAATTTATAGCAATAGGAAGATAAAATAACATCCCCCATCATAACAAAGAGGATCTTAAAAGAAGTGACATAAAGGAGAGTACTTAAAAAGAAAGAGAGAAGTTGGATCCCTTACCTCAAGTCTGACTTGTCTTTTTCGTTTCATTATATTACTGAATAATAAACTTTTGTAAAATTATAATTTCTTAAGGACCTAATTTAAAGATTATTATTCATTTCATATCACATATTATAATGCTTTAATAATCGTTTAATAATGTTAGTTCATATCAGTCATTTTTGTCGATGTTTGGTACATGAGTCAAAAATGAACTTGTTTGAAAAATGATTGCCCATGTAGTTATAATTAAATCATTTCCAGAATAGTATTAATGATTAAATGATCATATATATCCAGTACATATTCATTCTATACTATTCCATATAATTTGGAGTTAAAAAACGAAAAGCACCGTTCATGGAGACGGTAGGCCGTACGTACGCATGAACGCTACTTTCATTTTTTTTTCATATTAATGGAATTAAAAATAAATGATATATATATATATATATTATAATTCCAGTATAATATATATTTTATATAGGTCACATAAGTTCATTAATTTCATTGTTTATAAATTCCATGTATTTCATGAACGAGTCACATCACTTGAGGGGGCGGTAGTCCACACTTCCCCATATGAAATTGTCACATTTGCACAACATGCAAAGAATAAAGGTATGTTTTAAATATAAAATACAGAAGCATATAGAAAAAATAAATACCATATATATGATATATTAAATACAGTTACATCATAATGGCCACCTTTAAAGGAGTTAAAATAATATTGAACAATCATCGTTTCGTGAGGCAGTAATTCGCCATCCACAGAAACTGTGTGTTCTTTTACCATTAGACATAGTTGTGTGTAAGTGTTGCTCGAATCCTTCTTATAAAAACATACTAGTATATAGAAGATACTGGTGTTGTTAAAATGGAAATGAATAAAAAGAGTTTAGGGGGTTGGAGAAGAAAAATAAAACATAAGAACACAAGAGAATACACTACCTTTAAATCGGGTAACTCTTTTTGATTTGATCTCAGAGGCTTCCATGGGAATACTTCAGCCCAAAGTGAGGCTTTTAAGAGTTCGAGAGGGATGTGTATAGAAACAATGTTCAGGGTTTGGCTGAGCCAAAGGCTTTAGAAGTGTGGGTAAGGTGGTAGAGGTGGGGGCCTTTTATAAGAGGAGAAGAGGGGCACTCTTGGAAAGTTAAGAAAAGATACTTTGTTATAAAATGATTTTCGGATAAAAAAGGTCCCACAGTTATAAATTTCTAGGATAAGGTGATAAGGGTTAAAAATCCACCCATCCAATAGGTTTCTGATAATTTTAGGTCTTAGATATTACATTATATTGTCATTTTATTTAAATCATTAAATAATGAGGTAATCACTGCATCATCATGGTATCATAAATAATTTAATTTATGTAATGTCTAAAAATTATTAAAAAAATATCATGTTGTAGGAAATCTCTTTAGCTTTCTAATGAATATTTATAGTAAAAAATATCACTTATATAACACCATATAAAAATTGTTATAGTAAAACAACACATGTTTGTGACATTATAATTTTAACTTTTAATAAAAAGGTATTAATGTCATTTTCCAACCAAAGTGGCTCCATGGGGTCCCCAAGTTTACCAAGGGATTTTCTTGGTCAACCGTGAAACATCCAATAAGGTTAGGACATGTGTCAAGTTCATTTCATATTATTAAAACATTATTTTTACCTTAAATTACACTAATTATCTCTAATTGCGATTAAAAACATAAAAGTTACTATTCACCAAAAAATTATTTTAATCCCATTGAACCACATTTTACTTCCTAATGACAACCATGTCTGTCGGATTTTTGAATTTCAAAAAACAGAAGTGGTAAATTTTAATTTAAACGAAAAATCAGTTTTTTAAGTACCACTTAGTGGTTTCACTATTCATCAAAAATTGATGTTTTTCAGAAAAATACCAAAACCTCACCCTAAGATATCTTTGATTTTCCGAATTCAAAAATTATATCTATTTTACAAAATTCAAATCATATAAGTTAAATTAATTAATTTATTAATTAATCCCTGTTGTCATGACAAATAGCGTGTTTTTATGAAACAATATATATCAAAAGATTGACACTAGTTTAAGTCCAATTTTAAAGTGAAATTAATTCCAATTCCCAATATTGGATTAAATGGTAAAAATATATTCTAATTTCACTTTAAAACCAATTCAAAAGATAATCTATTCATATAAATAAATTAGATTAAAAAGAGGTTTTGAATTAAAATACAACATTTTCATTATTCATTAAAAAAGAACATTATCGGAAAAATACCAAAAATTTACACAAAGTAAATTTTGATGTCCCGATTCTAAAGAAGAATTTTATTTTTTCAAATATAACACATAAAATTGTCAAAAGTGGATTTCAAGGAGGTTCTCCATCAAAAGGTGGTTAATCGACCATTTAAAGTATATTAGAATGTTTATGCTTAAAATTGGAATCATTCACATTTTTAATCCTATAACATTTATTGTAAAGAGTAAAAATATTTGATTAACATATATAATCATTTTGTAGTTAGTTCTATTTATTCTTGGCATTACAACATCTAGGCATTAACTACCATTTAAAATAATATTATTTTATTATTAGAGTGCAACGTAAGATTCCCAAGAAACTCGTTGTTGCGTATTGGGTACGCCATCGAGCATAGCGTCCCCTTTAATGTAATATTAATATTTTATTCACAAATATGGATAAATGTGAAAATTTCATATTCTTTATTTACCTGGGGTGTTACATCCTTCCCCCCTTTTGGGAATTGCATCCTCGCAATTTAAAAATTGGGATTGGAAACATCATTGAAAATTCCACATCGGAACAAGTGTTAGTAAGAAAATCACTTTAAAATAAATAAAGAGAAGTACAAAGGTCACCCGAGTTAACCCATAATAGGATTCCATGTATGAAAACATGGATATGGAGGAAAAAATGAAGGGTCATGTTCTGAGGGAGAGTGATAGAAGACATGTTTAGGAGAGAGTTAACCACAAGAAAATCACATACTTGTGGTGGGTTAAACGGTATTCGATTCCCCCATAGGAAAGGTTAATAGAAAACATTTTTTTAAGTTACTTTTCATTGACGAATTTATTTTTGATCTTAATGAAACATAATTACTTGTCATGTTGACTTTCAAATTTTACTAGATTTCTTACACAAACTCGTACTTTCCCCAAATGATGAGTATTTAGGAAGACTTGTTTACATTAAGAGAGCTATAATAAACTACTAGAGAATCACCTAATCCACAAAAGAGAACTATATAATTCCCATGTATTTAGACCTTAACCAAAACTAAAACCTAAAAGGTTAGTATGAGATCAGATAATACCCAGAAAGGATAAAAAATCTATTCTTATTCTCCAAAATTTGTCAAACAATACCAAAAGTTCAAAAAAGACCATTCAATAAACAATTTGTCCATAAAATTATTCAAAGAAAACCAAACTAAGATTGAAACCCAAATATTTTAAGGATTTAATCACATAGTCTTCGAAGGTACAAATTAACACTTATCTCCAAATAACATCAGTTTCTCTTAAAGTCTCATATTGAAAAGTATTTGACCTAATCGCATATCCTCCATGATAGGTTAATAATTTCCATAGAAAACCCAAAATCAGATTACTCTTAATTCATAAAATCATCTAAATAAAAAGAATAATTCATACTAACCAGGGACTTCACGTAGTCCAGTGGTAGGCGATAAATACCAGTCGCACTTTGGTTGTGGGTTCGATTCCCGCAGCTTTGTCCGACGTGACGGGTTGTCACACGATCTACGTGTTGTCCTTTTTATAAAACTCTAAAAATAACCTTAACATGTTTTAACCTTAATAGTTTCTTTATACCTCTCATTTTAATCCAAATTCGTTACGATCTCAACATCTTAATTCTTGAAGTCTTATTTCACCACCACAATATAAAATAAAACGATTCCCAAAATGAATAACATCTTATCGTGATCATGGCATCCACTCGGTTTCATCGTCATCTTGCTCACATAGGTATAAGTCCAATGCATTACAACAATGATTTAGAGATCCTTCAAAATCATTTTCTTCCTCCATCCAAATACACCTTATACAATGTGGTTCATATGGGTTTTCAAAGAAAAACAGTTTTGGAAAATAATCATGTATGACATATAATTCCAAAAGATTTGATAAAACATGATTTCTATAAAATAGTCGGACATAATTTGAGTGGAAACTTTCTATTATTGGTCCTTTTAAAAAACCATAAGTATGTGCTAAGAGGGTATATTTTAAAAGAAAATATAAATAGATTGTGCAAGGGTCTCTTTCCTTATCACCATTTTTAAAATCATATTATGCTTCAAATTATTGTTATAAGGTAAAATATTTTAAAATACCTTCATAATATTTACCTTTCTTGAAAATATGCGAATATTGTGAAAATAGTATTTGTCTAAAAACAACCCATGATCCACAATGATAACGAGGTATAGTGGAGGTGTTTGATATCTCAAACAACTGCTTGCAAGTGAGTTGTATGCTAGAAAAAGTTTCACAATCATCCGAACATGACTTTGCAATAATTATTGCAAGGATGTCATCAGGAAGAGATAGGAATATCGTTTGAGATCCTTCTCCTTCCATTCGTAACCGACTTTACTTGACCTGAACAAAGTTAAAAAACAAGGATTTAACTGAAAAAATAGATATAGGGACTAATCATGTGTCTAACAAAAACTCCTAATCTATAATGTTTTCTAAACTTACCTCTGATACCAACTATAAGGCCCCAGCCTTAAAACTTACTTAATATTGAATTAAATGAATAATTCACATTGAGGATCTTTTCAGGTTTAGTGTTTTTGAGAATTAGATGATAAATCATGAATTACATTCCACATTTAAACAAAGTGGTTATATAAAAGATAGTATTTGTTTTCCCATCAATGGAAACATATTTAAAATAAAGCATGTATTTTTTCTTGACACTTCCTTGACACTATCATCATATCATGCACCTTTCCCTTGACCTGTGAAAAATATTTCAAAAACTTGGGATGAGCATAAAAAGCTCAGTAAGGGATATAAAAGTACGAAAAAAATCATTAGTCCATGTATGAAATAATACTTTATTCATAAAACATAAGCATTTTAACATAACTCATCAAAATAATTATTAAATCATATAAATCATAAGACATAAAGGTAACTTGAGGTATTTATAACATTCTTACATAGGGAGTAACCCTCTTGGTTACGTTTGGAATACCCATCACAGTATATTCCCTAAATCTCTTCGGAGAATCCTTAACGTTTAACCCCTTCGTGTTACCCAATGCATTGGAGAGCTATATTGGGCTCACCCGCCCTTAGTTTATGACAGAACCACCCGTCTTCATAACAATTCCCAAGAACCATAACATAATCGTATCACATAAAACATGCATAAAGGAAACATAAAATTTCCACTTTTCAATCACATGATATCAATACAACCCATTGATATAAAACATTATGAAAACCATTTTCAATACCAAAATAAAAGAAAAGTAAAACATGGTATTTATTTTTCATTTAAAAAAAGGTATGGCTTGTAGAGGAAGCCTAAACTCAAATAATGGTCACTGCAGCGGAGAAGTCGTTGTCGGCACATACGTACGAAACAAAACATTCCATTTTATCGTTTAGTAAATGCTTTGTATAGAAAAATTCCTTTTGAATAATCATAAAAATTCAAAGGGGTTTATATAGCATAAAAAGAATGTTGTGTATAAAAAAAAATTCCTCAACGAAAGGGGATTGAGACAGATTCCCTTACAAAGACGGTATCCTTGGATTAAGGATAAATCAATTACATAATTATGTGTGACAAATGAATACACAAAATATAAATGGATATTAAGTGTAAAACCATAATAGGTTATTCACACATATTCATAGAGCCACATATTCAAGGAGTACAAGTTTATCCCAAAGAATCAAAATTGGGTTAAGAAGTTACCTTGCAAAAATTCGACAACCAAACGACGTCACTTCAAAATTTAGAAAAAGTTTTGATGAGAGATAAAATGGGTATCTCATCACTTGGAAATAAACTTTACATTAATAAGTATATATACTAACATATCCCAACTTAATAGTATGTGAATTATAGGACATAACAAAATAAGTCTTTTAAAAAGTGGAGGGTGAAAGGTTCCCTTACCGACTTGGGTATCTTTCAAAACATACACCCCATGAAAGAAGGACAATACAACATTGACGTAAATATTCATAAACGAAATTATAGTACATAAAGAGTAGAATAATTGATTGTACATATACCACTCAAAGGAAATGGTGGAAAATGTAGCGTAAATCTCACAGGAAAAAAAGTGAGATGAAAAATCCCTTACGAAAACTCGACAGCCTAACGACGCCACTTAAAAATTCTACAAAAAGAAATGATGAGAGTAAGATGGGGTATCTCATCATATAAGAACAAAAATTACATTATGGTAAATATAAAATAACATCCTCCAACATATGAACATGGAGCATAAATGAAATGACATAAAATAGGGTACTTGAAAAGAAAGCGAGAGGTCGGATCCCTTATGAAAATTTGACAGCCTAACGGTGCCACTTAAAACTTTGAAAAATGGATTGATGAGATAAAATAGGGCCTCTAATCATATTTAAAAAATTTACACAAGAGAAAGATAAAATAACATCCCTCAACATAACAAAGAGGAGCTTAAAATAAGTGACATAAAGGAGAGTACTTAAAAAGAAAGAGAGAGGTTGGATCCCTTACCTCATGTCTGACTTGTCCTGTTCGTTTCGTTATATTCCTGAATAATAAACTTTGGTCAAATAATAATTTCATAAGGAACTCCTATAAAGATTATTATTCAGTTCATATCACATATTATAATGTTATAATAATTGTTTAATAATGTTAGTTCATATCAGACGTTTTTGCCGATGTTTGGCACATGAGTCAAAAATGAACTTGTTTAAAAAATGATTGCCCATGTAGTTATAAGTAAATCATTTCCAGAATAGTATTAATGATTGAAATATCATATATATCTAGTAAATATTCATTTTATACTATTCCATATCATTTGGAGATAAAAAACTAAAAGCACCGTTCATGGAGACGGTAGGCCGTACGTACGCATGAACGTTACTTTCATTTTTTTGTCATATTAATGGAATTAAAAATAAATTATATATATATATATATTATAATTCCAGTATAATATATATGTTATATAGGTCACATATGTTCATTAATTTCATTATTTATACATTCCATGTATTGTATTAACGAGTCACATCACTTGAGGGGGCGATAGTCCACACTTCCTCATATGAAATTATCGCAATTGCACAACATGCAAAGAATAAAGGTATGTTTTAAATATAAAATAAAGAAGCATATAGGAAACATAAATACCATATATTTGATATATAAAGTACAGTGACATCATAATGGACACCTTTAAAGGTGTTAAAAGAATATTGAACAATAATCGTTTCGTGAGGGAGTAATTCTCCATCCACAGAAACGGTATGTTCTTTTACCATTAGACGTAGGTGTGTGTAAGTGTAGATCGAATAATTCTTATAAAAACATCCTAGTATATGTCAGATACTGGTTTTGTTACAATAGAAATGAATAAAAAGAGTTTAGGGGGTTATAGAAGCAAAATAAAACATAAGAACACAAGAGAAGACACTACCTTTAAATCGGGTAACTCTTTTTGATTTGATCTCAAAGGCTTCTTTGGGAAGCCTTCGGCCCAAAGTGAGGCTTCTAAGAGTTATATAGGGATGTGTAGAGACATAATGGTCAGGTTTTGGACGAGACAAAGTCTTTGGATGTGTGGGTAAGGTGGTAGAGGTGTGGGCCGTTTATAAGAGGAGAGGAGGGGCACTCTTGGAAAGTTAAGAAAAGATACTTTGTTATAAAATTATTTTCGGATAAAAAATGTCCCACAATTATAAATTTCAAGGATATGGTGATAAGGGTTCTAAATCCACCCATACAATAGGTTTTTGACAAGTGTAGGTCTTAGATTTTACATTATATTGTCATTTTATTTAAATCGTTAAATAATGAGGTAATCGTTGCATCATCATAGTATAATAAATAATTTAATTTATTTAATGTCTAAAAATTATAAAAAAACTATCATGATGTAGGATATATTTTTATTTTTCTAATGAATATTTATAGTAGAAAAATATGACTTAAATAACCCCGTGTAAAAATTGTTTTAGTAAAACAACACATGTTTGTGACATTATAATTTTAACTTTTAATAAAAAGGTATTAATGTCAATTTCCAACCAAAGTGGCTCCATGGGGTCCCCAAGTAGACCCATGGATTGTCTTGTTCGGAAATGACACATCATATAAGGGTATGACATGTGTCAAGTTCATTTCATATTATTAAAACATTATTATTACCTTAAATTACACAAATTACCTCTAATCGCGATTAAAAACATAAAAGTTACTGCTCACCAAAAATTTATTTTAATCCCATTAAACAACATTTTACTTCCTAATGAAAACCATGTATTTTGGATTTTTGAAATTAAAACACAGAAGTGGTAAAGCTTCATTTAAATGAAAAATCAGTTTTTTAAGTGTCACTTAGTGGTTTCACTATTCATCCAAAATTGAAGTTTTTCAAGAAAATACCAATACTTCACTCTAAGCTATATTTGAAATTCCAAATTAAAAAATGATTTCTATTTTCCAAAATTAAAATAATATAAGTTACATTAATTAATTTAATAATTAATTCCTGCAGTCATAATAAATAGCGTGTTTTTATGAAAAATATATATCAAAATATTGACACTAGTTTAAGTCCAATTTTAAAGTGAAATTAATTCCAACGACCACTATCGGATTAAATAGTAAAAATATATTATAATTTCACTTTAAAAACAATTCAAAAGATAATCTATTCATAAAAATAAATTTGATTAAAAATAGTTTTTGAATTAAAATACAACATTTTTCAGTATTCATTAAAAAAAAGAACTTTATCAGAAAAATACCTAAAATTTACACAAAGTAAATTTTGATGTCCCGATTCTAAAGAAGAATTTTATTTTGTCAAATATAACACATAAAATTGTCATAAAGTGGATTTAAAGGAGGTTCTCCATCAAAAGGCAGTTAATCAACCTTTTAGGGAATATTAGAATGTTTATGCTTAAAATTGGATTCATTCACATTTTTAATCCTCTAAAATTTATTGTAAAGAGTAAAAATACTTGATAAACATATATAATCGTTTTGTAGTTAGTTTTGTTCATTCCCGCCATTACAATGTCTAGGCGTTAACTACCATTTTAAATAATATTATTTTATTATTAGAGTGAAACATAAGATTCCCAAGAAACTAGTTGTTGCATATTGGGTATGCCATCGAGTATAGAGTCCACTTTAAAGTAATATTAATATTTTATTAACAAATATGGATAAATGTGAAAATGTCATATTCTTTATTTACCTGGGGTGTTACAATTTGGCTTGACCAAACTCTACCCACATACCATCTAAACTATCCCCCTTCAACCTAAAGGCCTTAGTTTGATCAGAAATCCAACCTAAGGAGCCCTTTTGATCATATAAAAAGGAAGAACCCGAAGAAGAGGTAATGATTTTACCACCCTCTTTCAAGTTCCTCTCTTCTTCCACTTCCCTTTTCATTGTTGTTCTCATTATTAAATTATAACTCCAGTATCTTCTATATACTGTGATGTTATTATAATTATGGTACAACCAAATTCATTATTCTATTCACCCTTTGAATGAAATGTCACCATACGTGCGTACGTATTGCTTATCGTCTCCACAACGCGATGAGATTCATTTCCAAGTTCACCATTCATCGACGATTATAAAAATATATATTACTAATAAGTATGTAGTATATGGAATAATAATGCTACTGGAGATATATATATTTATATATATAAGTATTTATTTACTTACATATATCTTATTTACTTAATCTGTTCAATACTATATGAAAGGGGAATCATCGTTTATACGTACGTACGGACTACCGTCTCCATAAATGGTGTTTTCCATTTCATATATATGTCTATTATGCATATTTATATTCTAAATATATATGATATATAAATTAATATTTCTATATTTTTGAAGTATTTAAATCATGATCTAAGTGATACAATCAGGATTAAAATGTAAAAACACATATGATAAAGAAAGCAATTATTTCCCGAAATATTAATATAGTGTACAAATTGTTATTAAATGGGTAGTATAAAGTCATAAATGAATAATGTATGATATCATAAATATTAATATGGTTTTTGAATAATTTAATAACATAATATATTATTCATACATGAGGTTAAACGTACCTTTGACTAAAGGAAAGTGCAAGGTAAGGTGTTTTCATCTCACTCCTCATTCTCGTGAGATCCATGCCATGTTGCCACTATTACCTTTTGTGTGGTGTATTTACTGCCCATAATTGTATTCATTGTGTAATAAAATTTAATTTATGTGTATTTAAATATTCATTGTATGATACCTCTTTTATGGGGTGTATATTTCGTAAGTTACCAAATTGGTAAGGGTTAATTTCACTATCTCTTTATTATCCAAGGTTGTTTTTATGTAATTATTTACTGGGACCTCTTTATCATCCAAATCAATTTTTCATAGAAATGTATATTAAATAATTATTACTATTTTATAGACTATGGTTTAAAGTCATTTATACCCTTGTTGACTTTTTATAATATGATTATAAAGGAATCTTTCCGTCTTTTTCCAAACAAGGTCATTTTTAACCTTTTCGTCGGAATTAAGGTAAGAATGTTTTTTTAACTTAAACGGTACGTGGGGCTATTTTACGATGTTATAAAGTTTTTTAGGCTTACCTTATAATCTAATAAGGATATTTTCAAAGTAAATGTTTTATTTTATAATTATGTGTCTTTTTAATGATTTCAAAAAAGAGATATTTCAATCAAATAGTTTTGATTTCATCTATGTCAACATCCTTTGATGGATTTTAAGAATATTTGAAGTTGATTTATTATGATACAAAACTTCAATATTTTATTGAAGGTTTTGTGATATGTTTTACTGTGGAAGTGTTATTTTTATACCATTCATGGTTTATGGATAAAGTATTGACATTTTGTATGCTAGTTTTAATATGAATGTTAATGTTATGATTTAACCTGTTTGTATGAGGAATGCATTGGCAAAAATAAGTAATGGGTACAACCCACTATAGCTCCTCGATTCATCGGTAGGTCTCATGAGACAAACTAGTGTCTTGGGACAAGGCTTTGACAAAATTGTATTTGTAGTCATGGCACGAGGCCTTGGCTACATGGTTATGATAGTCTGGCATTATGCCTTCCATCATTATGAAGTGGTTATTGATATTGCATGTGGTATTTTTAATAGTAGAATATCCATGTGAATATGTAAATGGAATTATATCATTTTATCTTTTCCATATTATACTGAACATCAAGTTTAAAAGGATTTTGTTTTAGTTATACATTTCCTTAAATGTTTATGCTTATTTATGAAGGTTTCTGCTATATTGTTATCCTTACTGAGCATCTGAGCTCACCCCTTTCAATGTTTTAATTTTCCCAGGATGTGAAGAAGTAATTTATGAATCACCTGAAGGAATATTATGAGGGAATATGAAGGCAAGATGTTTTTGTTGATTTTTTTCTTTATGATGTAATATAAAACTTATGAATATTGCTAGTTTTTCCAATACAACTAATCTAATCGGTCTTTCAAGACTTGATCTTTTGTGATCATATAAATGTTATGTAATAATGCACCGACTCTGGGTAACTGGGGTCAGGGTGTTATAGTTGGTATCAGAGGATTTTTAATAAAAACATTGGAAGCTATATTTAGATAAACTCTGATTAAAGCACATATCTCTATGATAGACATTGAGGATTAGTATAGAAAAACATCGTAGAATATTGGTATTGTATAGATTTTGTGAGTTTTACAAGAAATACATATCACTCTGGATACAAGCAGGTAGAGGTGGATTTGGAACAGATGTAACTATGGTTAAAACCCAAAAACACCGCTTTGAGCTAGACTCGAACAGGAACTGGTGCACGACAACAGGCCTTGCTGCACTCTTGGTTACGACACTCCTGGGGGATATGTTTAGGATAATTTAAATTTTCTATACAAACCAATTTGAAGTATTTTAATATAAGATGAGAATAAATGACCTTGGTTAATCCTAAGGTGTTCCAAATTGATAATATGGTGTCATGATATTCTCTAAATGATTTTATGACTACTGTTACTCACACAATACATTCTGGTTTTAGTCAATGGCTGGAGTCCAAGGAAGTCATAGTAACATTGAGAATAATGTACAAGGTGGGAACAATGGTAAAAATGAGCAAAAAAATGGAATGTTTATAGGTGTAAAAGATATCATGTTCATGACAAGTTATTTTTACAAAAATATGATCAATAACATATATATTAACGAGCTCTCGGACTCAACAAAGTAGTGAAATGTGATGAATGATAAGAGCTCTAGCTATAGAGACCATGGAGAAAAGAATCCTAAATTTCTATCATGCATGAAATGTTGAAGGAGACAACCAGGAAAGTGTCTCAATGGAACAAAGAAAAGCTTTATGAGCGGGAAAGAAGGACATAAAGTAAAGAATTACCGAGGAAAAATGAAGAGTACTAAGGAAGAAAATAAAAATGGTCCCAAGCATTCATTTACAATAATTTTCCTTAAATGTAGGGAACCTGGCCATTACCAGAGTGAATGCCCTATTCTATAAGATATTTTCTTGGTCAAAGAAGAAGCTATGTGGAAATAAAGTGTTGGAGAAACATTTAAAAGTATTAGTGATCTTTGTTGATGGGATTACTTTGGAATAATTTTGTCTTATGTTTGTAACCTCATAGTTTTCAATGTGAGAATGATATTTGAGGAAGACTTATATTTTCCCTTGTGGATATAGTTATAAATAACCATTTGGTTTTATATGATCATTGGGTTTGAGGAAATTAAAAGTTATTATATTTTGGGATGAAAATGAATGGCATGAGATAAAATTACTAGTTAAAATTATGTTATGGTTATTTTGAGGAATTTGTCGCATTTTGGTAATGTTATAAAATATAGTTTTTGAAAAAGTATAACATGCAGACCATGTGACAACCCATCGCGTCGGACAAAGCTGTGGGAATAAAACCCACAACCCATGTGCGATTGGGATTTATCCCCTACCACTGGACTACGTGAAGTCCCTGGTTATTATGACTAATTATTTTTAGTTAAATGATTTTATTGATCAATAATAAGTTGATTTGGATTATTATGTCTATCAAATGAATACCCTTCCTATAGGAAAATGTTTTGTTGAATAAGTGATAAATTTTATTTTGGAAGATGTTCACATTGTTGGGAACACTATATGCCCAAGGAAACTATAATATAATGGGATTCCATTTGAGGAGTAATGGTGGATTTTAATCTATGTTTTTATTGTGGATTTATAGTGATTTGGGTTATTTATGGAAATGATTAACCTATAATAGAGAATATGTGATTAGTTTAATTACTTTTATGTATGTGACTTTATGAGTAGTTGATGTCATTTGGAGATACAGTCTAACGTGGAAGACTACATAACCAAATTCATCTATGTTTTGGGTTTCAATATATGTTTGGAATATATTGAAGGATTTTAAGGAAAATTTTTTATTGAATGGTATTTATTTAACTTTGGGGTATTGTTGGTTTAATTTTAGAAATTAACTTCAGTGTTCCTTTCTCTAAAGGAATATCCTTTTAGGGGATCATCAGATCCTTTACTAACCATTTTGGTTTTGATTAATCTCTAATGACAAGGTAAATATATAGTTTATCTTTCGTGGATCATGAGATTATATAGAAGTTTATTTTAGCTCTTCTAGTGTGACCAAGTCTTCTTTAATAATAATCGTTTAAAAAAAATGAGTTAGTGGTAGAAATTTGTTAAATAATGAAACTATAATTAAAAAAGTAAGTATATCTCTTTATTTTCTTAGTCAATCTCATAAATTAATTCCTCATCTTTATGTAATGAAACTTAAAAAAAATGTTGTCCGTATACTTTTCCTACTAGGAAACTAATGACCGTTTGTCCCATCACAAGTTTATGGCTTTCTTGTTGTTAGCTTTCTCCTGATCATGTTTTCAATCCCTCTCCATCAGAACTAGACACTTATTTTATCTTCCATAACCTTGTTTTCCTACATGGAATCCTAATATGAGTTATCTTGGGTGACCTTTGTACTTCTCTTTCATTATTTTAAAGTGCCTGTTTTATTGAATCTTTTTATGATGTGGGGACTTCCATTATATTCCCAAGACCAATTTTAAATATTTTGAAGATTAAATTTTTTTAATGAGGGGAGAATGTAACACCCAAATCTTCCACGACACGCTTCTCTTTAAATAATACGTTAGAATGTGTTGTACACAACTTCGAGTTCTAACACACACCACAACCAATCAAACTAGCCGTTATGAATAGTAATACCCACTTTTTGAAATTTTATAAATTTTATCATTCAAAATGGACTTCATTTTCGGATTCGGAATATCTAAATTAGCCTTAGGTGAATTTTTGGTATTTTTCTGAAAAATTTCAATTTTTGATGAATAGTGAAAACACAGAGTTATTGGTTAAAACCGACTTTATATTTAAATAATTATTTATTTTATTTAAATTTATTTTATGTTAAAATAGATAAGTAATACCTATATAAGTTCAATGTAATTCATTGGAGTTATTTTATAATAATTTTAGACATATACAAATTTTATTGAACTTTTCACCGTCTTTTACCAATCACTTAGGAGAATTTGAAAATTCATAGAATACATAATTTTACCATTTCTGTAAGTGGAATTTCAAAAATCCGAGAGACACGGTTAATATCAAGGATTAATTTTTTTTTCAATAAGATAAAAATAATTTATGAATAGTAACTTTTTACTTTAATTTACCACAATTAAAAGTAAATAGGGTAATTAAGGGTAAAAATGATATTATTATTACCCTAAAACATGTCCTAATTCAATTGGTTAAGTATAAATATACCACAATAAACCTTAGGAATAAAACATGAACCTCTTTGGTCCACATGGATTAAACTATGACATTTATTATTATTTAATTTAAAGAAGAGTTAAAAGTGTTAAATTCAAAGTATATTAACTAAACCATTTTTAATATAGGGTTATACATAAGATAAATTAGACTATAAATATTAATTATAAAGATAAAAAGATTTCCTACATCATGGTATTTTATTTTTAATTTTTAGACATTATATAATTAAATTTATTTATGACACAATCATGATGTAGTAATTACCTTATTAATGAAAGAATCAAATAAATGGTATTATAAATATTAAAATATAATTTCAAAGTTTTTATGACATCCAAAAATTTTATAGGTGACCATGACTTGTTAGGTATGATTAAATGTGTCGTTTTTGAAGTAATCAATTTGTGATGACTTTCACAAAAACAAAATACCAAATAGTGTCAAAATTGACATAAATTAATATTTTAGACAAATACTATATTATTGGTTGATATAATATTCATAAAAATGTAATGTTCGGCCAAAAGGATTAAATAATATTATATATTTAATTAATGATCCAAATTATGTTCTCTTGGATGTTTAAATTATGTTTATTAACCAAATAGAGTAAGAATACAAGAAGACACGGTAAAAGATAAACTATTTAACTTAGAGTTAAATCTAAATGATAAGGTTAAAATGTTAACCTAAACTTGTCTAAAACCTATTGGTTGGGTGGTTTTCGACCCATATTTACTTTAGAATTTAAATAATACATTTTTGAGCCATTATAAACTTAATAATAATTTATTATAAAATAATATATTAAGTTATTCCAAAGGTTCCCCTCACCCCTCTTATAAAAGGGCACTCCCCCTTCACTATAATTCACACCTTATAAGCCATTTGGCTCAGCACAACCCTGCCCAAATACCCTCTTGACTATCCTCCCTTAAGCCTATAGGCCTTATTTAGATTTGGAAGCCAACCTACGGATCCCTTTTGATCAAATCAAAAGGAAGAACCCGAAGAAGAGGTAATGATTTCACCACCCTCTTTCAAGTTCTTTCTTCTTCCACTTTCTTTTTATTTGTTGTTCTCATTCTAAAATTATAAATCCAGTATCTCCTATATACTGTGATGATATTATAAATATGTTACAAAAAAATTCATTATTCTATCCACCCTTTTAATGACATTTCACCATACGTGCGTACGTACGACTTACCGTTTCCGCGACGCGATGAGATTCATTTTCAAGTTCACCATTAGTTGACAATTATAAAAATATATATTACTAATAAGTATGTAATATATGACATAATAATGCTACTGGAGATATATATTTTTTTATATAAGTATTTATGTACTTACATATATCTTATTTACTTAGTTTCGTTCAATACTATATGAAAACAAAAACAACGTTTATGCGTACGTACAGACTACCGTCTCCATAAATGGTGTTTTCCATTTCATATATACGTCTATTATACATATTTATATTATAAATATATATGATGTATAAATAATTTTTTTATATTCTGGATGTATTTAAATCGTGATCTAAGTGATACAATCCACATTAACAAGTTAAAACACGTACGATAAAGAAAACGATTATTACCCGAAATATTAATATAACATGGAAATTATTATTAAATGGGTAGTATAAAGTCATAAATGAATAATTTATGATATCATAAATATTAATATGGTTCTGGTATAATTTAATAACATAATATAGTCTTTATACATGAGGATAAACGTACCCTCGACTAAAGGAAAGTGCAAGGTAAGGGGTTTTCATCTCACTCCTTATTCCCATGAGATTCATGCCATATTTCCACTATTACCTTTTGTGTGATGTATTTACTGACCATAATTGTATTCATTGTGTAATACACGTTAATTTATGTGTATTTACATATTCATTGTATGATACCTCTTTCATGGGGTGTATGTTTCGTAAGTTACCAAATTGGTAAGGGTTAATTTCAAAACCTCTTTGTTATCCGAGGTTGTTTTTACGAAATTATCTACTAGGACCTATTTATCATCCACATCCATGTTTCTTAAAAATGTATTTCAAATCATTCTTAATATTTTATAGACAATGGGTTAAAGTCATTTATTCCCTTGTTGACTTTTTATGAGATGTTTATGAAGGAATATTTCTGTCATTTTCTAAACAAGATCCTTCTTAACCATTTTGATAAAATTAAGGTATGAAAGTTTATTTAACTTATACGGCGTGTGCGGCTATTTTATGCCGTTATAAAATTGTCGAGTATTCCCATACAAGCTAATATGGATATTTTCAAAGTAAATGTTTTATTATATAATTATGCGACATTTTACTGATTTCAAAAAAGAGATATTTCTCTCAAATAGTTTTGATTTCATCTTTGTCAACATCCTTTGGTGGATTTTAAGATTATTTGAAGTTGATTTTTTATGATAAAAACTTTCATACTGTATTGAATGTTTTGTGAATTGTTTTACTGTGGATGTTTTATTTTTATACGATTCATGGTTTATGGAGAATGTATTGACATTTCGTATGATAGTTTTAATACGAATGTTTATGTTATGTTTAAACATGTTCACATGAGGAATTAATTGGACTTAATAAGTGATGGGTGGAGCCCGCTATAGCTCCTCAATGCATTAGTAGGTCTCATAAGACAAACTAGTGTCTTAGCACAAGGCTTTGACAAAATCTTATTTTTAGTCTTGGCACGAGACCTTGGCTATGTGGTTATGGTATTCTGGCATTATTCATTCCATCATTATGAAAGTGGTTATTGATATTTCATGTGGTTATTCGAATAGTAGAATATCCATGTGAATAAGTAAATGTAATTCTTTCATTTTATCATTTCTATATTATGTCGAAGTTCAAGTTTAAAAGGCTTTTGTTTTAGTTATACATTTCCTTAAATGTTTATGCTTATTTATGAATGTTTCGTCTATATTGTTATCCTTACTGAGCATCTGAGCTCACCCCTTTCAATGTTTTATTTTTCCCAGGATGTGAAGAAGTAATTTATGAATGACCTATAGGAACAGTATGAGGGGATATGAAGACAAGATGTTGTCATTTTTTTTTACTTTATGATGTAATAGAAGACTTATGAATATTTATAGTGTTTCCAAGACTACTAAACTAATCGGTCTTTCGAGACTTGATCTTTTGTGATCATGCCAATGTTATTTAATAATGCAACACCTCTGGGTAACTAGGGTCGGAGCGTTACATGGTGGGTGTCAATTTCTTTGGGACCTCTATGTATTAGAGATGACAGCTTATGATGTAATTCTCGTGATGGACTGGTTGGTTCCCTTTTAGGCCTTTGTAAACTGTTATCGTCGTAGGGTGTGTTTCACATCACGAGAGGGTGAAGAGATTTCATACAAGGGTGAATGGGATGTTCATGCGAGTCGAGTTGGACTCGAGCATCGTGTGCGAGGTGGAGTCACGTCCCAGATTGTGAGTTTATATCTGGATGACCAGAGAACTTGTCAGGTAGATTTCCATCTGGTGGTTGATTCTTTCAGGGATGTCTTCTAAGATGACTTTTTAGGTCTACCTCCAGAGTGTGAGGTGGATTTATATAATGAGTTTGTGCCAGGAGTGGCACCAGTGTCCATTCCTCCTTATAGGATAGAAACACCTGAGTTACAGGGGCTCAAGAGATAGTTAGAGGAGTTACAATCAATGGGTTTTATCTGGACCAGTACTTCTCCATGGGGTTCTCCTGTCCTTTTTGCGAAGAAGGAAGATATTACCCTCAGACTCCGTGTGGATTATCGGAAGCTGAACTAGTTGACAGTTAGGAACCGATATCACTTGCCGATGATTGATGATCTTTTTGATCAACTTCATGGAGCATGAGTGTTATCGAAGATTGAATTGAGATCGAGATATCATCAGTTATGAGTGAGACCAACGTATATATAGCCTATAGCTTTTTGGAGGAGATATGGTCTATACGAGTACTTGGTTATGCCGTTTGGACTCACGAACGCGGTAGCAGTTTTCATGGCTCTCATGAATCCTGTGATCCATCCTTATCTAGATTATTTTGTGGTAGTATTCATGGATGACATCTTTTTGTACTTTCACAGTCGACACGACCATGCCACTCATCTTGATATCGTACTGAGCACACTGAGGGAGCATAATCTATATGCTATACTCTCAAAGTGCCACATTTGGATGGACCAGATTCACATCCTGGGTCATATCATCTGAGAAACATGAGTTTAGTAGACCCAGAGAAGGTGAGAGAATTATTTTACTGGGAGCATCCTAAGAACGTGTTTGTGATATATAGTTTCTTAAGGCTACCTGGTTACTATAGATGTTTTATACAGGACTTCTCCCGCTTAGCAGCGCCATTGACGGGTTTGACTAAGAAGGGTGTGGAGTTCATTTGGTCGGAAGCTTGTGAGGTAGTCTTTCAAGACCTGAAAAGAAATTTGACATCAGCACCAGTCCTGATACTTCTAGAACAAGGGAAGATCTATAGAGTTTACTGTGATGTATCAGGTATTGGGTTGGGAGCTGTGTTGATGGAGGGTGATCGAGTTGTTGCGTACGGTTCTTGGCTGTTGAGGACACATGAGAGGAATTACTCGACGCATGATCTTGAGTTGGCTGCAGTTGTTCATCTGTTATGTTGTTGGTGACATTATCTCTTGGGAGAGCATTTTTTGGTTTTCACTGACCACAAAAGTCTAAAGTACATATTTAGTCAACGTGACTTGAATCTGAGGCAGCGAAGGTGGGTCGAATACCTTTAGTCCTTTGATTTTGATATTTCCTATACACTTGGTAAAGGTAATGCGGTAGCTGATGCACTAAGTAGGAGGACTCAGATATAGGCAGTGCAGGAGGAAAATGGTGAGTGGAAGTGCATGGCTTAGTTCTCAGAGATGCATTTGGGGGTGCATGACAGTTAGGGGCATACCAATATTTCTTCCTTATATATAACCTCTACCCTCCGGGATAGAGTGAGGATGAGACAACTATATGATTCAGAAGGCCTCATTCTACGGGAGTCGGTGGCAAGTGAGGCCCCTCCTCCTAGATGGACGATAGGCGATGATGAAGTATTATGTTTCCATGGACGAGTATGGGTTCTAAGGGATATACGCGAGGAGTTTATGTGGGAGTTTCATGCTTCAGCTTGGACAGTTCATCTCGAAATTACCAAATATACCATGAATTGAGACGATAGTATTGGTGGCCTAGTATGAAGAGGGAGATAGCTGGTTTTGTTACGAGATGTTCCACCAGTCAGGAAGTGAAAGATGTGCATCAGAGGCCTGCCAAAATATTACCACAGTTACCTATTCCATAGTGGAAATGGGATGATGTCCTGATTGACTTTGTTACTCGGTTGTCGAGGTTACCTCGAGGCAATGATGCAGTGTTTTTTTTCGTGGAAAGACTCAAAAAGGTAGCTCACCTTTTTTGATTCAAGAGACCGTCAAAGTTAACGAGATCAGGAAGTTGTATATCTGAGATATCATACGTCTTCATGGGGTCCCTTGTTCTATAGTATTAGATAGGGACTCCCATTTTACGTCTCATTTCAGGTAGAGTTTTCAGAAGGTAATGGGTACACAGGTGCTTCTGAGCACAGCTTACCACCGTCAGACCGATGGCCAGTCAGTGAGTATGATACAGCTACTAGAGTACAAGATACATGCATGCATCCTAGATTTTGGGGGATCTTGGGAGATTCATATACCCTTGGTCGAGTTTTTCTACAATAACAGTTTTCAGGCGACTATTGAGATGGCACATTACGAGTCTTTATATGGTGGGCCATGCCGATCTCACTTTTGTTGGATGGAGGCAGGTGAGGCTGCTTTACTGGGACCACATCTCATGCTGGAGAATTCTGAGCAGGTCCAGTTGATTCTAAAGCGGATGGCTACAACACAATCTCGTCAAAATCATATGTTTATCGCCGTAGAGGACCCTTGGAGTTCGTGGTTGGGGATCAGGTTTTCTTGCGTGTTTCGCAGAGGCTGGGACACAGGTGGATCAGGAGACAGGGTAAACTTTCACCGAGGAATGTGGGGCCATTTGATATTCTGGAGGGAGTTGGGCCGGTTGCCAATCGGTTGCAGTTACCACAGAGGTATCAGGCCATGCACGAAGTCTTCCATGTATCTCAGTTGCACCGCTATCATTTAGACTTGTCTCACGTCTTTCAGCCCATGGAGGATGAGCTTCAGGTAGATGCATCCTTTTAGGAGAATCTGATTCGTATCGTGGGTAGGAGCACAAAGGTTCTCCGAGGCCGATCAGTTCTTCTTGTATGGGTGCTATGGCAGCATGGCCGAGTGCAGGACAGACCCTGGGAGTAGGAGACCGACATACGTGCTCAGTGGCTAGTGTTTTTCTGAGCATTATCTTCACCACCCTTGGAAGAGAAATTTGGGGACGAATTCCTTTAAGGGAGGATGTTTTTAAGAACACAGTTCCTATTCTTGATGTATGAGTTTCTTCATTTCTCTTTTCTTTAAGTGTTTATGTGTAAATAAGGAAAATGGTGAAAATCACCTTTTTGTGGGTACACGACGTGTACTTTTCCACACGCCGTGTACTCTGACCATGTGGGATGAGTACACAGGGTGTGTAGCCAAGCTGGTGATAAAAGGTGTAAAAATCCACTACACGTCATGTAGTGGGTATGTATTCTCCGTGTAGTAAGTCGGCAAGAAAATAGTAATGCGGTGAAGGCAGCCGCCAACTGAGCAACAGTACATGCCATGTACTCAGGTATTACATGTCGTGTACTCATGTCGACAGATGAACAGTGCGATAGTGGGAAAATTAGCTGCCAGAGGAAAAGTTCAATGAGAAATGTACACACCATGTAGTATATAATACACTACGTTTGGATTTTTTTCTTCTCGTAAAATGGGAAGTAGCCTCCCATATTTACAGGGAAGGCTTAGAAATGGAGGATGGTTTCGTAGAGATGGCTGGAGATTTGGAGATCACCCGAGTGAGCACCAGGAATCTGATTCCACCCCTGTCAATCTCGTTGGAACCGTACGGGTAAGCCCTTCCTTCCCCTTAAGTAGTTCTTAACAATTATTTCCCGAGGGGAATTTATTTATGTTTTCACAGAATTTTCTTTTACCTTAGATCCACATTGTTCTTGGATGATCGATGGAGTGTTGTTCACGTATACCGATCAGGGGGGATCGAGGTAGGTGGCTTGGTGTTTAAATTTCAACTATTGTGTGTTTGTGTGTAACATTGTGCTAAGAACCCGTGTTGGGGTGTCGTGTGACTGAGGCCATTGCTGTTTTGAATACCTAGAATTTTATAGGTAATTAAATGTGATAATAAACTGTTGTTTGGGATCACTACTTGGATCCAGGACCACCCTAGGGGTGCGTTCCTTTGATTAGCCGTTTGGCCAGGTTACTCGAGGGTATTCCATAAAATTTAGCCTGTTCTAAATTGCCATGAGATGAATTTTACATAATTGATTGCTTAGATTTTGGGCTCGGCCCGGTTACTTTATCCTGAGGGTAGTATTCTATTTAGCCTGAGGGCAATGTTCTCTTTCGCCCGAGGGGAACACTTCTTAAGCCCAAGGGAAGTGACATCTGTTCCTGATGGTGACACCTCGTATGCCTGAGGGAAATATCTGATATGCCTGAGGGCAGATACCTGAGGGTTTTGATTTTTTGTACCTGAGGGTATGGTTTGCATGTATGAAGACATTGACTGTTTACTTAAAATATTCACTGTGGTGGTATCTTAAATTGAAGGACTAAATGAATTTTAAAATGGCAATATAACTGGTATATAGTTACTTTTGAGTGATGATTAGTTTATTTTCATTTTACTACTGCACACATGGTTGCACATTTACCCTGATAGTTGGGAAAAGGCCTTTGGTGGGTGCCTGTTGGGATTTATTTCTCTGACCCTATCTGGTTCATGTCTTCGGCCCAAACAAACTATGTTGCTGTAGATGTGTATAAGGGAATGGTTCCCTATACAGGTACTTTATTGTTGCTGAGGAGTAGGGGTGAATGTGACCGGGCTTAGGCTCACGATGCTACTGTCTGTTCTATTTTGTTATGATGTACCTATACTTAAGCCGTATTGTATTGTACTGTATTGTTGTGTAAGATGTTCTGGATGTTTTCTTAGAACTATAGGAATGTTGAATCATTATCTATATAATTGTTGTTATCTTTTACCGTAATTGTTCATTTTAAATGCGTGTGGTTTATTTCTTCTGCTGCTGTTATATGTTATTTATTTTATTCTGTTGCGCTACACTTTGACAAATGAGGGCATAGTTTCCCCACTATCAGACCCCGACCCTCACTACTAGTCGGCAACCTCTAGCGTTTGGGGAAATTCCCTTGAGGTCGTGTGACCAACCGGGTATGGGGCACCCGTTGAGTGGTACCCAGATCCGCGACGTTACAAAAAAATTAGTAAGAAGCCTATCGATTAGTCTAAATATAGTAAATCTTATTGGAATTCTATTGAAGTATTAAGCGAGTGGTTTCCGAGAAATTAAATCCATGTCCATATACTACATGTAGAAGTTTATCTAGAATAGATATACCTAGGGGTTACACCTAAAAACACCACATTGAGCTACACTAAGTCGGGAGATGGTTCATGATAATGGGCCTTTCTACACACCTAGTTTTACATTCTATGGGGGATATGTTTGGTTAATCAATATATTTTTATGAACATTGATGATGGATATATATAAAATATTTTTTTTATTATAAGAGATTAATGAATAATATACTTAAACATATTTTTTTAGGAATATACTCCCATTATAATTATAATATTTTTAAAGGTAACACATTTCTCAGAAAGGCATTCTTGTTTTTGAAGAATGGTGGGAAATATAAATAATTTCATAAAAGATGAGTGAAATATATGATATATTTACAACCATCCGATGCTTTATGGAAGGAAAAACATCACATGGTTAGTGAATCAAATACCTTGGGTTCTGAATAATAACATGAAGAATGTTGAGAGGCCGAATTCACGTTGAAGGGAACAACTTACTATTTAGTATTTAATGAATTAACGAACACCTTATTTTAATTGATCTATTGACCAATTGATTATTTAACAATGAATTACCATTATGTAAAATTTATTTTTTAAATTATTTATTCATATTGATATAAATTAATCTTGTAAGTTTACCACTTATAAAAAGAGGATTATCAATTTGGATACTAATAAAAAAGGTGAATCCAATAAAAAAGATTGATTTTATGTAGTGGGTAGTGTTCAGGTTAATATTTTTCAATAAGAATTTTCCACATTTGATGTAAAAAAAATGTAGAATGAATTTATAGCGATAAACCAAAAGGAAAATAAATCTTTAGAAACATGTGAACTAAAATTGATATGACTTGGTCTATACACAAATATCTTTCTTAAGGATCAAAAAATAAAATTTGATTGACTCTCGAGGGGTCTAAGACCCCATATGTGGTATAATTTATCAAATCGAGAAAATAAAACACATGAGGAGATAGTTTTGAGTTTTATGACAGTTTAATTACAGTTTGGAGAGACGCAATGGTCACATAGGTCAAATGAAAAGAAGAGATAAATATATCCAAAGATATGGAATAATTTTGATCATAGACATGGGGGAATAAAAATGAAACATCCCATGTGAAAAAATTTCAGATTAAACATTTTGGGAACATGTTTCTTGGGATTGGAATGTGATAAATGGGTATATGTGATGAGAATATATATAGAAACTATCATATTGAGGCGAACCATCAACTTATCAACACTAATGAAAAATGGATGAGTTTGTAAGCCTAACAAAAAGTTCAATGATCCATGTGTGGATAGCTTGAAACTTTTCCCATGAATGTCAGAATTGGAATATAATAGAAGGAAACCACCAAAAAAAAGAATAGGATAATGGATAAGGGATGAGTATATTCTATCTTGAAAAATGATTTAGATTATCCAAATGATATTGTGTAAGGTTCACTTATTGATCTCTAAAATCAGGAACGTATTTTTTTTATTATGGTTCTATGAATTCCTTTATTTCATCCATGTTTTCAAATAAAATAGAATCAATACTTGATTTTCTAAAATTAGAGTTATTATCCATGACTCATAGAGTGATTATCCTAGAATAAAAAGTGTATAAAAACAATTGTGTTTACTTTGTAGAGTATAATATCATCATAAATCAAGTAATTATTCCCATGGTGTAATTTGACACTATACTAGGGATGGACTACCTCTCAAGGTATAATTCCAAGATAAAATATAGGAATAAGGAAATTTCAGTTTTCTTAAATGATAAACCAACAATTATTTTTCAATGAAAGATATCTTGGTGTGATAATTGTATAGATGAGTCTCTCATAGCCTTATTTATGGAGATGATAGGTGAATTTAGAGGAGGAAATGAAAATACATGGACAGATAATTTCCCCATCCTTTAGGAATACATTGATGTATTTATAGAAGAGTATCCTAGACCTCCCCTATTAATAGATTTATAGTTCTCTATTGAACTCATAACATGTTCTAATATGTTATTGAGGACACTATATAAAATGAAAAATGTGGAGTTAGAGGAATTAGAGAAACAAATTCATGATCTTTTGGAGAATTGATTTATCCAACCAAGTGTATATGCTTGTACATAACTTTTTCTCTTTGTAAATAAGAAGGATGGATCAATGTAGTTATGCATTGATTATATATAACATAATGAGATCACACTGAATAAAAGAACAATCACCCAAGGATTTATAATTTATTTGAATAGATTTTTGGAGATAAATTATTCTCCAAGATTGACCTCCAATCTAGGAATCATCAATTCTGGGTGAAGAAACAATATATTAAAATGAATTACAGATGAAAAATATATGGGCATAAATTGTTTGTTGTAATTACATTTAGATAAACTAATTCACCTATTATAATTATGGATTTTATGAATAGAGTCTTTAAGGACTACCATGATAAATTCATGATAGTTTTTATTAATGATATTCTGATATATTAAAAAAATCATGAGGAACATGATGGTTATCTAATGGTTATATTTAAAACTCTATGGAGGGAGATTCTATTTGTAAAGTTAAACAAATAAGTATTCTGGTTACAATGAGATGAATTCTTGGGGAAAATTATAACGAATGAAATAATATTTTTTGACCTTACCATGAAAAAGGACAATGAGAAGTGGCCACATCCTATAAGAGTAACTTAGATTCATAGTTTCCATGGTTTAGTATGATATTATAAGAGGTTTATGAGAATCTTTTCATGAATTTATAATCCACTAAACAAGATAACATGAATAACTGATAAGTTCATCAAGACAAATGTGTGTGATGAAAATTTCTATGAACTGAAGAAGAGGATGGTTACTACACCTATGTTATCTCTATCCTATGCTGAAGATGGGTTTGTTATTAATATTTATTTATCTCTTAAAGGGATTGGGTGTGATGTCATGAAAATTGAAAAAGGGATTATATATGAATCCTTATTGTTAAAGATTCCTGAGAAGAATTATCCATGACCTGACCTAGAGTTAGATGAAATATCTATTGATATGAAGATATGGAAGAACTATTTTTATGAGGAGAAATGTGATATATACACAGACCACTAGAGTATGATGTATATATTCATGAAAAAGGAATTGAACCTAAGACAAAGTAGATGGTTGGATATTCTTAATGACTATGACCATTAAATTTATTATAACTCTATAAGTGAACCAAATTCACTAATGCATTACACAGGAGTTACATTATTATACTAGAAGTCATGATTATTCAAGGTGATCCATTTATCAAGTAATAAGTAATGTTGGACATGGTAATCATAAGGGATGGGTCATCATCAATACTATCCCTGGATGATTTATCAACCATCATTACTAGAGAAGATAAAGATAGCTCAAAGAGGAGTTACTTTGACACAAAATACGGATGAGGCTGTGAAAAATGGTAAGTTTCATGGGTTCAATATGGACCAAGAAGTTGTAATAAAAAATCATACAAGGTTACATGCACCATCTATTTTTGAGGTAAAAAAGGAGTTGATGAATGATGCTCATAACTATGAATTATATATACATCCTAGATGCACTAAAATGTATAGGGACCTTCATGATAATTATTGGTTGGATACTATGAAAAGGGATAATGCCTAATATACTGCATGGTTCTTGGTATGTGATCAAGTTATGTGGTATCCCCAACTTTCTAATGTTTTATTGGAACCACTACCCATACCAACATGTTTGTTGGACAATATCACTATAAACTTCATCATTGGTCTCCAAATAACATCCAAATAGAACAATGAGATATATTATAGAATAGATAAGCTCACCAAGACTTCCCATTTCAATACTATTTATGAATATTTCTCCCTTGTCCCACTTTACAAGATATACATAAAGTATGTGGCCAGGATGCATGGGGTACCACTTTCAATTGTCTTTGATCATGATTCAAGGATCACATCTAAATTTGAGAAAATTATTCAAAACGATCTATATAATTAATGAAATTTTAGTAATTCTTAACTTCCCTAAACTGATGGAATATACAGATGGATTATTCAAACACATTAGGAATTTATGAGAACATTATTAATGGAATTTAATGGTGTATGGTATGAATTCCTCCCATTAGTTGTGTTCACATAAAAAAATAACATCCACCCAAGTATTCAAATGACACCATATGAACCTATATATGGGAATTGATGTAGAACTCAAACATTTTTGGATGAAGTTAGTGTGAGAAAGATACTTGGGCCTAATCTTGTAAAAGAGATGATAGAAAAGGTTCATTATTTTCAACAACATACAAAATCATCTCAAATATAGAAGAAGAGTTATATTATTAATCATCTAAGAGACATAAAGTTTCATATTAGAGACAATTTTTTTATTAAAATATCACCATGGAATAGATTCATGTGGTTTGTAAATAATGAGAAGCGTAACCCTAGGTATATTGGCCCAGTGAAATACTTGATCACATATGAGAAGTGTCTAATCAGCTCTCAATACATCTAAATATGGAAATATTTCACAATATATTCCATTAATCTATCTTGTGTCAATAATTACATGATCCCTCAATTGTATTGAATTTGGAGGTGGTGAAACGAGAACATGGACTAACTTATGTTGAGCATTAGTGGAGATATTGGTCTATAGAGATAATGTTCTACATAATAAGAAATTTAACGTTTTCAAAGTGTTGTTGAGGGGCCATAATCATGAAGAGGTGACATGGGAACCATCAGAATCAATAAAATAGAAATAACCTCACATATTCTCAACCAAGAATATGAGTTAAAATTTAAGGGATGAAATTTATAAATGGGAGATGAAAGTAAAGATTCAAGATTTTTAAATGATATTTGTTTCCTAAGAAAATTATAGATATATTATATAATATAATACATGTAAAAAAATAGTGTAACCAAAAAAATCTTATTCCAATAATAAATATCATTACATTATTCATATATGAAACTAATTAAAATTCCCAACCATTAAATTAGATAGAAAACCTAAAATATAAAACCTAAAATGTAAAAATATAGATCAACACAATATTATTGGATAATCACTGCCATAGAAGACACAATATAAATAAAAAAAATAATTGTAAATCAATAATGATCTTAATAAAATGAAAATATAATAATATGAGTAATTATAGTGAATTTTGAGTGAATGAATGAAATGATATTTATAGGGAGAAATGTGAATGGTGGAATAATAACATGAACATTGGTCAATATAACCATTAGTCTATTTGGCCATTTGGTATTATACCCTTTTGCAAAAATTTTACCATTATAATTAGTTTTTATATGTAGTAATACATAAGGATAATTGATTAAAAGGACAATGAACCATAACTAGTGGAGTCATTCTCTTTGAATTCCATTTGTTAGAACAAGGGTGGGAGGTAGCGTCACCATGGTTTCCCTTCTCAAAGCCCAGTATGAGAAGAAACAAGTGAATCTTTAATTAAATAACCTATGAAATAATTTCCCATTATTATATATTTTCATTCGTTTGATTTTATCCAGACCACCCCATGAAGTTACCAATATTGAAAAACATACGCTTACGATGTATGTGGGTGTAGTAAGGGGATTCTTGAATTGGATAATGTTAATTAAATATAAATTCCCCGTGAATAAATAAAATATGTATTCCATCAATCCCATTTTGAGAATAATTTTGTATAATAAAATATATTTTAAGTGATACCATTTGATAAATTTATTGTTAGATACAAATAAAACATGTTTATTTTTTTGAAAATATGTAAAACTATACAATAAACTCAGGTATTTGGAATAAAATTTTTTAACTACATAACCTTTTATAATAATCTCATGTAAATATAAATGTTAAAATTATTTTACAAATCCCTAGTAGATTTCTTCTAAGTGTCATAAATTTGACTGGGTCTTCAAAACAACTATTTTTATTTAAATACAGATTAATATATTTAGAAGTTCAAATTTTCATATTTATAATTTTTTTGATAAAATAAATTTTATATTTGAAATCAAAATGTCAAAATTATATTTGGGAGATTTTTTTAGAATTTTCTAAATGGATTTATTTTTTTTAATTTTTAAAAATACAGTTCTGGAATTTTAGTATGTTTTATGACACAATCTTTATTTCATAATGTTGTAATAATTAATTAACCACAATCCTAAAATTAAAATATTTTATTTTATTAATATTATTATTTTAAATATATTTTAATCAATTTCCGAATTTCTAAGTGATTATCTAAAGTCTGAAATAGAAAATTTGATTTTAAAAACTTTAATTTATGGGAAAATTAGTTTTCCATGTGAAAGGATGTACTAAGAACTAGTGTTTGGTTCTAATGGATTAAAATATCCTAAAATTGAAATCAAATTTCAAAAACCATGAGAAAATAACCATGTTTAAGACAATGGTTTTTTCTTAAAACCTTGTTTTCGAAGAGAAATATTTGGAAATTATTAAACAAATCCTCCACATTGGATATAAATACCCACCCATGTAACAATTACCCTCACCCAAAATTAATCATCAATGATTTTACTCTCAATTTTACTTTCCAAGAGTCCCCAAATGTTTTCTTTAATCCCCCATTGTTCAATATTTATGTTTTAGGAACAAATCAATAAGGTTAGGCAATTATCCTTCCTTTCTCTTCATTTTAAAAATCACTTTTTTATATGTCATATAAATATTTTTTACTCCCTTTTATTACCCTTTTTATCATAACCATACTACAAACATATTTTTAATCAATGGGAGTCTTTTATTCTTTCTCATTTCATTATTTACTAAATCCATATTTTATACCCATCATGATGTCGAATTTACTTCTAAAATTTTTCTCCTTTAAATAAGAAATTTATATATTATTAATAACCAAACCATTTAGTTATCCATGTGTATTAACCTAGAAGTTAATAAAATTTATTTATTCTATGATTTAGATATATGAAACCCAAATTCCCTTTTCTAGGGTTAAACATTATTTTATGTTCATGCATTTAAGTACTTTCATACTCAATAATTTTATATGAATCCTGTAATTTATTATCCTTGAGTAGTCAAAAAAATGGTTTCTTATGATCATAGTGGATCACATGAAATTAATAAATATGGAACGTGTTCCCTGATATCACCCCAATACATTGGGTAAATAATTTAATCTCTATATATGACATGTTTTTATTATACATTGTTGAACAACATTTGTAATTTGGATTTATGAGACCTTTATGATAAACCTCAGTGATATGATTTTTAATGTATCATTTAATTGTTGTAAACACATTTATAATTTATGATTCATATTATTTTTTATCATGATATACCTTATTATCTCTTGACCATGTAATATTTTTATTACACTTTTTCTTATTGATATGCCACATGATCACATTCTAAATGCCACCCTTACTTATTCCATTATTGGGCACATGAGGACTCCATTACTTTTATGTATGACCACAAGATATGAGAAATGGTAAAATTAAATTATATTGAACCAATGAAGGAGAATTTAATGTGGATTAGAATAATGTTTCATATTTTATTTAACATGTTCCTAATTTCTAAGAAACTAAACTTTAAAATACACTTTGTTTTGGTCCATCTAATGAAAAATGTATGTAATAAAATAGAGGGATGCCATATGGGTAGAAAAAATTCATTTTTAGAGACTCATTTCATGGAGTAAAGGATGAATTATAAATTGATCTAGGAATAACCAAATAATTAAAATTGGCTTATGAAATAATAATATTTCAAGTAAATATATTTTGTATATTTTTATAGATAGTAAAATAAATCATCCACTTCAGGAAAAGGATCTTAAAACACAAATTTTATCCTACTACCTTCATTTTTGATGAATCAAATGGTCATTTAAATCATTATAGATTTATTTTTTTAAGGCCTTTATCTTTATATTGATCAACCAATTTCTTTCGATCAATGACCATCATCACAATATGTTAATATTTACTCGTTTATTTTATATTTGTATCTTCACATGCCACTATTTTTATCTTACTTAGAATCCTATAGATGTGTTATTAGATATGAACATTTTTACTTCCCATTCACATTTATTTAAAAGAATTTTATTTAACTTCTTCATGATGTGGGTTTTCAACAAAGGAATTTAAAAATATCATACCATTAATTTATGAGAATAAAATCAAATTATTAGGTTAAAATTTATTTAATATATGGATAATTTAAAACCATGAAATTATAAAATTAGAGTATTTTTTTGAATAGAGTATGTGATATGAAACACCATGAATAGTCTACCCATGAAATATATATATTTTTAAATATAATCTCTTCGATAACTTGTGGAAGATGGAACCCAGAGCCTAAATAAACAATAATATTATACAACGTTATAACCTTGATGTTAAATTACAAGTTATTAATTGTAGAAATTAAATAAAGAAAATTATTTTCATCAATTCTCTAAAAACATAAATAGAGTCATTTAAATTAAAAAAAAAGTTTTGTGAAAAAAAATATTTTTGAAAAAAAATTGATTAGTTTCACTTTTACCAATTTTTTTTAAAACAATTATAAAAAAATCCAAAAATTAATTTTAAAAATGAACTTATATATTGAATTAAAAATATAAATTTTGTCTTAGGGTGAGTTTTTTGGACTTCTCCGAAAAGATTGATTTTTCAATGAATTGTGAAAATACATATATTAATTGAAAAATCTGTTTTCATTTAAATAAATGACAAGGTTAAATTATATTTTAAATCTAATATTAATTAAAATTTGTTTAATTATATTAAAATTTAACTAATTTAGTTAATTGTATTGAATTTCACAACAACATTGGTATTAAAAGCTTCTATATTTATGGGAATTTTCTCTTTGGAAACCCACTTTTTCATTACATCTATGAGTATAATTTTAAATTAGATTCTACCTCTTCTATTAATATAATTTTGAAAAATGGGTTCTATATTTATAATTAGAATAATTTATATTATATAATATTCTCAACAAAACTTTTCACCCAAAATAATAGTAAAAATAGTAAAACTTAATTACCGTGGTTAAGGTAAAAACATGTTTACATTAGGGGTTAAACAAACAATAAAAGGTTTAAAAATGACTAATTTATTTTATAAAAAAAAATTTGGACATAATTAATTTTATAAAAAGTATTCTTATATAATTATGAATTTTATAAGCTTTTTGAAGGATAATAATGGGGGTATAATTTATTATTTTTAAAAAAATACAATGCTTTTCCCTTCCCCAAATATAAAGGACAGCCCTCCCCTATCCTCTTGACACATTAAAAGACATTTGGTTCAGAAAATACCTACTCAAATAAATTAAATACTTTAAAATAAACACCATATCTCCTTTTTTTATAAATCCATCCTAGAATGATTTGGGTGTAATCCTAAAGAAGTTGACTGATGAATTGGCCACATTCATAAATGACCAATTTTTATATTGTTTCTTCTTCCAAATCCTGAATATTTTCTTAAAAAATGCATATATAATATTATAATTATCTTCCATATACTAATATTTTATTAAGTTATGTTCATGACCTATATCCATCTCCTCTTCCATCAAATGGGAAATGAATCCGTCGATCGTGTGTGTGGTGGACTACCACCTCACGAAATGATGTAAATTTTTTTTTCTATCGCCACCATTAAGAATAGATATAATGATTTATTTATAACTTTTATATGATAAATAGGATATTATTATTCTTTTTTAATTATAATATAACATGTAACTTATTAAATTAATTTTTTTAAAAATTTGATTATATTAGTTGTGTGTACAGTGAACTATCACCTCACGAAGCGATGATATTTGTTTTTCAATTATCATTTACATGGAAAGTAATAAGGTTAAATTTAATGAATATATATGAAATATATGAAATTATTTTGAATATTTAATATTAATATTTCCTCTAAATACTTATCCTTTCACTCATTAATGGAATGATATCATCTCTCATTTGTATATATGATCTACCATTTTCTCGAAGCAATGCGATTCATTTTTCATATCCATCATGAAAAAAAATTATAATATTTATATTATGATTAAATAATATATTTATATCATTATTATCATTATGTTTATGATTTATCTATATCATAATGCCATGAACTAGACGTTTCATGACAAAACATGGATGATAAAATGGAAATTAACATATGAAACTATGAAAATAAAGAAATGTTATTAAAAAATTGGGGGCAAAATGTTATAGTAGGATAATAAATGATATTATAAATATTATTATAGTTTTTTAAAAAATAATAAACCTCTTAAACACAATATAAAGGATATTAAATAATGGTCATCCAAAAGTAATCATGCTATAAGGAACTCGTTCTCATTTTCTCTTCATTGTGGAATATTGTAATTTTATAAACATAATTTATTTGATATGGGTTATACAATAACACTTTTAGAAGTAATTTTATGTTATTTAATATTTCATGCTATTCGAAGTTTCAATTTTATTTGTTTCATCCAATGATATTTTACATAAATTTTACCAAGTGGTAAAACATTTCATAACTCAATTTCTTTTCATTGGGTTTTATCAGTTCTTCATTTTCATTGATACTATAATATTATGATTTTAATTATTTATAAATATTTTATGTTAAATTTACACTTATTTTATTAGTATTAAAATTTTATACACATAATCAATTAATGTTTAAAATATCACTTCAATGTTATGATTTTTTAAGGGTTTATTTCACTATCTCATTTTAATTGGGATTTTTTTACATAGAGGAGAATTATTTGATGAATGGATAGAAAAACAATTTAATTTTCTTATCATATCGTCATTAATTAGTTATTCTAGTAATAATACCATTTTTCTAATCATTTTAACTTAATATTATTAATAAATGTTTTTTTAATAAAATATGAGATCATTTCTCTCAACGGTCAAAAATCTATTTCCTTCCATAATCATGTTTTGCAAAAATGTTTTCAAAAACGGGTTTTATGATATTGAGATAATTTATGAAAGTCATTTTTACACATTTTTTATTTTTTTCAAATTTTTTAAAGGATTATTCATCTATTTTTTCTAAATATAGAAAATTTTTATTTTACATAAAATATAAAAGGAATCTTAGTTTTCATGTGTAAAAAATGTATTGAATCTTCTTTCCCTCATGAACACTAAATGATTTATATATGATAATAAATGTTTATAATGTTATTTTCAACGAAGCATATTTAAATTTTTTTTATAAACTTATATTTATAAAATAAATTAGATCAAAAAGCATATTTTGATCATGAATGTTTTTAATGACATTTTATATTATTTCAATTCATAAAAGTATACAAACCCTTATTTTACTTATACGCCACTGGGGATATATTTTATTGATACAATACTTATTAATTTTATAGATGGATTATGATAATTTTCAATAAGGAATGTATTAACCTTCACTTTATTGATTCATTTTTATAATCTTTAACATTCCCTAAAAATATTCACTTTCATGTGATCATTAGACATTAAATTTATCCAAAATATCCATAAATTTTAGCATGAATGATTTTATTTATTAAACCTTATATAATTTATACATATAGGGTTCCACATTGAATGTTGTTTCTTTATCTGGGGAAATAATGATAAATCCATATTGTTTACTCAATATGGATCTTTGATGATAAAAATTATTGTTCATGAATTAAATCAATTATTTGATATAATAAATGCTTTGTACATTAAAAAATAGGTAAGAACCATAATTATATAGTCTGTGGTGCATTAGTTGTCTCATAAATATATTCAATAAGATTGAATTAAATCAGTTCTTACTAATAATTTTGTGAAAGGTCATGATAGAAGAGCTATCATGAATATAGAAGTTATGAAGTAAAATAATTATGAATTACCTTCCTTAAAAAATATGTTATTATTATCCAAGAGATTTTTATAGTGATATTATCTTTGGATTCATTTTCATTATAATTTTATCGACTAAATGACATGTGTATTCTATTATTTAGCATTCCATATTTATTATTACTTATTTAAAAAATGTTGTTAAGTTATTGATTAAAAGGAATGTGTTTTCATATATTTATCTTTCTATACTGATTATCATATATCAATTCTTGATATTCAACTTATTTATTAGATTTTATGTGTGTTAAAATATTTAACCTTTCTTATTGACTATTACTTATCTAATCATGATATTCAATTTCTTAATTAAATGGAATTCATATTTAGAAAATTACTATTCCATATTGAATATTCATTATCTATTCATGATAGTAAAGTTATTGATTATGTTTCATGTGTGTCCATTTATTTACAATTTTATATTGATTATTATTTATTGATTATTATTCATTTACTCATGATAACTTCTACTTTACATAACTCTAATTGAGAATCTGATAAAACAATTATTTTTTATCCTTTTCTAACAATCTAGTAAGCTTACTATGAATGGTATTCAATTATATTCTATAGGTAATAATGATACTCTTGAAAAAAATTAGGTTTTAATTTTTGATTTTAAATGTAATGAAATACATAAGTATGTATAAAGTTTAACCGAACTAAAAGACTATTTAGACCTTCAAGATGTGATCTAATTTATCTTATTTAAATGTAATAAATAAAATAATGGTTTCATTCTATCGGGGTCAGGGTCATTATAATTTTTATAGCTGTATTAGAAATGTTATTATAAATTGATGAATCAAATATGAATGTAAGTGAAAATAGAAAAAAATAAATTCAGTGTGATGAAATTATATTTCCTAAGAGTATGTGAAAAGGAGATTGCCTAACAGTTCATGAGATTAAGTGTGGGAGGTTCAAGTTTTATAGCCATATCTCAAAAGATTGAGTGATCATTTTTCGAGCATGGGAAAAATTGATAATGAGGATGAAGCTTGACCCAAGAATGAAACTAAAGAAGTAATTCCACACCAGAAGGTAATTAAAATGGGAAAAAAGTCCATGCTATAGAAAGAGAACATTAATTGGAAAATCAGAAGAGTAAGAATAAAGAGTTACCTCAAAAACAGATTTAGAGAAAAGGAGTATCGTGGTCGAGATGAAACCCTTAACCTTGTATTTTCCTTAAAGAATAGTGTTGAACAACCTTATTCACTATCCATTATGTTTGTTCATTTTATATTGGTAATTGAAGGCGATTCATGTGTTCAGGGGGATAACTAATGAAACGAGTATTTTACAAAATGATGGAAGAATATTAAATATAAACAACTTGAGTATGATCTATGGTTTGGTATCCTGAATCTTTTTTTAGGAAGATGTCATTAGTGATGTAGTGAGGATGGAATGTATACCTTGAGGAGGAGTATTTTAGACGATTAGAAAATATTATATTTAATGAAAATAAGGAATCTAGGGGAGCGTTCTTGGAATCTGTCATTAAAAATGTATATTTTAATATCCAATCACAATTTTTTTTAAATAATGAATTTTGATGTTAAGGTCATATAATTTGTATTGATCAACAGAATGAAGAGGGAGATGATAAATTCAAGCGATAATTTCTAGAAATAAAGATTCTAACGTTTTATAATGTTCTTTAATCTATGTACTATGATGGGTATATGAATTCTAGTGGAAAATATCAAAAGAATATACTCAGAAAATAGATAAAAAAGTACTTAAACATCACTATAGAAATGATTTACAAGTAGGTATTAGATTTAGTTTATTTATTGAATTTTTTTTAATAAAAAGTAATCCCTCTTATTTTAAACACTGAGAATTAATCACATATACATAGATTGGAAGAATTGAATAAACATTAATTTATCGAAATTATACCACTGTAAATAAAATTTCCTTTTATTTATAATCAGTAAAGAGGATATGTAATAAATATAAGATACATATATTGACATTCATTTTATATATTGGCTTCATAGATGCATGGTTTGGTGGTGACAATTGGTTATATACAGACTCAACTTATGGATTATCCAGTTTTGTTTCAGGTTTATCTCATGGTATTGATGTTTTATATCACATTATTATGTATAATTTTTTCGTCATTATAATATTTTGGTGAGGGGAAAATTAGAAGGGTTTTCTAGTACCCATATTAATGTGAATAATGGAGTTCACATTAATGGTGTCAATATGTTTAAATGTTGTGTAGTGTTTAATATCAGAATATTAGAGAACACCTTGAATCACGTATATTAAAGTTCCTTCAGGTTTAATCATTCTAAATTTTAATTTTAAATAATTGGTAATATTTAATTTATATTAATCTATTAGATTATTAAATATCCATTCACATATGGAAAAATTATTAAATAAAATATTTTTATCCAATATTGCATGGATATTATTTTTCTTCGAATGGTTGTAAAATGTTGTTGAGAGGATGACAGATCTTATTGAATGATCACATGTATAATCACTTTAACAATATTTTAATATTTTTTTGATGTATAGTTAAATAGGTAATTAAAATTTATACATGTAATAACTCTATGAGGAAGTAAAGAAGCTAGTTGTGGGTTTAGAAGAAAACAAGAAAGATAGTATTTTGGTAAAGATATATCTTAAGTATTATTATTTGATTAAGAATTATGATATATGAATAAAATACATAGATAATTCTTATGAATGAGTTTTATTTTCCTTATAAGTGCTGAGAAGGTTTAATGAAGTTTTTAGTTAAGTTGAAAAAGTTCTTGAAATATTACTGTACTTGGAATTCATACATACCTTGGATATATAATAATCATAGGGTGATATAAAATATATTTTAATGTTCATAAAAAAACAAAAAATAAAAGTTCACACTATAATACATAATATCCTTCAAGGATACATAAAATTTGGGATGATACTATAGATATTTTGTGATATGTAATATACAATAAAAAGTGGGAATTAGAAAAGTACGATAATTAATATTGATAAGTATGATTCTTCCATTACCATAAATATGAAAAAATATTGAACCTCATTATGAGTTGTGAGGTTTCTCCAATTCATATATAAAGGGATGAATAATTTCTGACTGGATATTTGTAAATAGATTATCCCTATGATGAATAAGGGTTCCTCAAACCATATGTAAGTGTTTCCCTAATCATATATAATATATTTTGTATAAGTTAATATGGAGTCTTAGAAGCATAATGTATAAAAAAGGATTCGGAATAAGAATCAAATGTGATGATGCTTATATATTATTCAATGTATAAAAAACACTATGCTGATGTTTTGAGTCGTGATTCATGAATATGGTATTATGATGATGAATGAAGAATATGAATTAGCTATACAGTGTGAATAAGATAATCATGTGATAAATATTATTTTGGATGAATAAATAGCCTAACGTGACATAAGGAAAGATATAATCAAAATATAAGGGGAAGGCCACGTCATAATGTGTTTTGATGATGGATTATCATGAGATATTTAATACGTGATTTTATATTGTGAATGATAGAAACTATACTATAATGATTCCTTATATTGAGACACATAATGATTAGATTTTGGAATATTAAACCGTATAAAAATCAAAATTATATTCACTATGAGAAATCTATTTTCATTGAAACCGTATTACTGTATGTTATGGTAGGTACATGAGATTAAGTGTTTGTGATTTTTATAGAAATTGGAAATAAATTAATTAAGATAATAAAGTGATAACATTAGGAAGAAATGGGTTCCATCAATGGGAATTCTAATTTGTATATTTTTTAAACATTATTTATTAATCTATATCATTTATTGAATTATTGAAATATGAGAATAAAAAATGTTATTGCAGAACAATCTTTCTTAGGTATTTATGAAATCAATTTTATAATAATATTATTAACAAGCTCGATAGATATTAATAGAGGATTAATGTTTAATTATTGATTTTTTTCAACCTAAAATATTAAAACTATTATCCATGTAAGTTGTTGGGAATATTACCGTATAAGAAGGATGAATAAGGGAATATCTAATGAGTAACAAATTTTGTTTTGATTATGTTGAATATTTAGTGTGTCAACGAAAAATAGAGAACCCACAATACCATTAAAGGGCCATCCTTGTACAATAAAGATAAATAATAAGGGAGATAGAACAATTTGATTTTACTACATATCATTCAGGCCTAAGAATAAGAACAATTAGAATACATACCTATAATTACTTGTATCATATGGTCTAAGTGTTAAGTATCCTTTATGATTTCAATATATACAAGGAAAGAGATTATATTGATGTCTACAAAAGATACATATGTATTCACCAGAACATACATAATAAAATATCCATACATATCTGGTATTTCGATAGGGTGTCCTAGTTGGTGAAAATGACTAATGAAAATAAAGTCGGTTCAGTAATTCAGGTCTAGTTGGTTATAGAGATTTTAATTGAACATGGTTTTACCCTTTCCTGATCAACATTTATATAATAAATGAGAAGCTATGTATGGGTAAGATAATAACCGATGTACACCTCGAAATGAAACAACCTTTATTAGTATGGTTGTACCATACTTGCTGGAATAAAACATTGGTATAAATGGTATGGATTGACATTTGATTGGATCCCAAATAGTCACAATATTGGAAGACAATGATATTTCGAATTCTATTCTAAAATTAATTATTAATGGAAAAAAGTGTAGAATATGAATCTATTTTTTGTCAATGTTATATCTCTTCTAATGCTATAAATAATTGAAGGAAGTAAGATATTAAATAAATAATAATAAATAATCCATCCTATAAAATGTAAAGTAGAAATCAATTTACCCATATAGTAATCTAGATAGAGTTTTATCTATCACGGAAGAAGAATAATTGTTTTATTAAATATTATACAAAAATATGGACAAAAAGTATACCTATCATATATTCCAATTATTACGTAGAGATGAGGCCACTAAAATCTAATGTGATGTTTCCAATGGATCATGCAATCACACTGAGGGGGGGGGGGGGAATTAAGTGTGAATTGTTTTTAATGAATTATTTTATTTTGATTAACCTTATTCAATCCTCTATCACTTTTTAGTATGAGTGGATCCTATATTCTAAGAATAATGCATATAAAACACAACACACAATATTTTTACAAAGTTTGGTACAAAGACCTACATCCGTAATACAACTGGTTCTACCACATGGTTGTATATTCTTCAACCATATGTTGGTGGATAAAACTAAATAAAGTATCATTCCCACCAACATTGAGTCCCATAATGTTTCAATCCAGAGTCCCACTAGAGTTTATAAGTTCTCACATATACTAGTGACTCATATGTCCCACAAGAGGATCATTATATTACATCCAACTATCCTACCAGCATCTTATTGGCCTAATATAGAGTCCTAATGGAGGATTATTATTCTTCAGAGGCCGACTAAATACTTACAATACCTTTAGTCATGTATGATATGATCCACTAATATTATGATCTATGGATCTTCTTAAATTATCTTTGTTGGATCACACTGGATCTTGTGAAATTCAATAACCTTTTCAATAATATTGGTCTTGATCAAACAATTATAAATAACTATATATGGTTAGCTACCTTAGTACAACAATTCTTGGGGAAATATTCTTTGTTTTATAAAAGACAAGACTTCAGTGAATACTAAATTACTCAGATACAAATTTCTTCAGAAAATAATTCACTGCATTCAGTCTAAACATATTTCATACTTATCATTCAATATATATTGCGTGTGGAATTATCAAACATTATGAATGTATAAAATATTATTTTTTGAATTCTTACTTTATAAATCCATTAATACAATTTCATGAAAATACTCTAATTTTTTCATGTACTTTGTTCATTTTATATTGACTTATAAATGATCATGAACACATGAAATACCCTTCTTCCTTTCAACAATGTGTGGGATAACCTTTAAATAAAACATTTTCACTAACAATATGTATTTCCAACAACAAATTAACCATTCTGTATTTTAAAAATTACCCTACACATGTTTATCATTTGACAGTGTCTCACAACATGTCCTCACACAAGAAAAACACAACACACCCATATTCTTATTCAAGAAATTAATTTTGTGATTCCATTGTGTCTTATGAAATTCAGTCCTTTGCAAGTTCTCAAAAACATGAATAATTTCATTCCATCATCAAGACATACATGAGAAACTCACACTAATAATAGATCCAAATTAAATATTTTTGTTTTTTAAAATATAAATTTTATCCCACTAAGCATAGATCTCATTTATTTTGTGATACTCATGCACTTCTCATATACAGAATATTGAATTCCCTTTCTATTGTCCATGTAAGTGTTGAATATAGTTCTTATTACACCAATACAAACTGGTTTATGGATTCTCACTCTCATCATGTGATAGTGAATTTGAATGATTAGAATGATCACATGAATATTTCTTTGAAAATACAATATACTTGAACACTTTAGTTGGCTCTTGGAGCTCATAAATTGTCCCTCTAAAATGTAAGTGAATCATCTACACAAATGATATCCTTAGGTGGTATTTATTGAAAAATCTGCACTAAATAAGTGCTCTAAAAAATATAGAGAGACGCATGTTTCATAAAATCACACAAACACTGCCCCATCATATTGTTCATGACATATCACCATCATAGAAAACCTTTTATTGAATAAATTCTATTTTTGTTTGGTTTGTTATTTCTTAAATCAAGAAAATAATTTTTCATGACGATTCAATCTTATTTGAATCAATAAGATGATCAAAAAATGATTTGATATCTTGAATCAATGAAATAGCTGATGGTGCATGTAGATACCAGAGAACATAACTCCCAACGAAAATAAGTGGTAGAAGACAGTAGCCGATGAAGATTGGATATCACATATTGATCAAATCAAATGGCCTCACTTATTTTAATATTTTTCAGATTAGATCAATAGTATCCAGAGAGCTAGGTCCACATCAATTTCAAACTTAGTTTCATGATTATTTATAATAGAATGAACATAATCACTCGACTAGAATTGGTAACTAGTCCACTCACATAACATGATGGCACCACCCCCTGATGAAATATTCATCTGCCATCATGACACCTGACATGGTAGATTTCTAATACCATATTCCCCTCCAATGCAGTGATTTTCTTGCCTTGGCCGCTATGTTGGCCATCTATTCACTGGTTGATCCTACTCCCCACTTAAAAAGTGGGGATCCTAGACACCATGTATTTTTGGATGGAACCATATTTTTTATTAAGTAATGGAAGAAAATATTATCCAAAAAATATGCCTAGCCAATCCATATTTATAATCTCAAAATATCCAATATTCAGCAGAATTCTCCTCGATTTTTTTGAATTGAATCATAAATTTCAATGATTTTCACTCATTTTTAAGGTTGTAAACATTATGTCAATTCAAAGTACTACTAATACATATATTTCGGACAATATATCATTTCCAAAATATTAGCATTCAAAACTCTTAATTTTCATATTTTCAATCTATTGATAACAATTTCAAGTTCAAAAATCACCATGGGTTATTAAATCTTCCACTTTCAATTCATTGTCAATGCCCATTTTATATTAAAAGTCAATGAACTATTCTTTAAATTATTAGAAATTAAAGCAAAAATAAATGTATGGGAATGAATTATATTTTCCATCATTCAAACATAAGAAATTATTCTCCTCACTTGATACATTAAGCCTGTTTTACTTCAGATAATGATAGAATCACCACAATCATAGCGATGAGTTAGAATTAACAAACTCTAATTCAATGTGAGAAATGCTCTATATTGAAAAAAAGATTGATGAAATTTAACACCAATGCTATCAATTAATTTATAACAAGTGATACCAACATTGAATTCTCTTTTTATGAATTTTTCCAAATATTTTCAACCAATATCCTATATACATCTCATTAAACAGATTAAAAATATTGAAGTGTAAAACATTTCTTCCCCTTCTAATGATAATTTTCTTATTATCAACAATTCATAAATATATCCCTTATATAATTTTTTTCTGACATGAAAATAGGATAATTTAATCATCTTACATAAATTATGATAATATTTAATCTCTATATTTTTAACATATAAATTTAAACAATCCATACCTCACCAAAACTGATGATATTCCTAATATATCAACTGGGAATAAAATACATGGTGGTTGAATTTATGTTCCCCCTTAAGAGATTCACTCAATAATTCTTAATCATGTTTGACATTCTTAAAGAATAAAATCCACGAATCTTCTTAAGATTATTTGAGATGATGAAAAATGACAAGATAAGGCTAATAGTCTTCCATTATAGATATATTTATAGTTGTAATATGTTCAAAAAATTTATCAAATGTAGGTATCCCCCTGGATTATTTCTTCATCATCAGTTACCTATATAAAAAACAAATACAATGTTTTAATGGGAATAAGGTTATTCTACAACACTCCTCAGTTAGATAAACAAGGAAGAGAGTTTCTTTCTAACTCATATATAATTTTAGATAAAAATTTATTCTTCAAATTTAATAATAAAGAAGATTATGTTTTATCTTCTTCTTCTATCATTCAATCTTCATCCAACTATTCTGGGTATATGATCAACCATTCCTTATAAACATGGTCAGTATTAAATTTGTATGTTTAAATTTTTTTCCCAATATTAAATGTCTAAAACTCTTTCCTTTTCTTCTTCTATAATTTTAATTTTCAGGGTAACCATTTCAAACATTCTTTATCTGAATGTTATAAAATATTAAATATTTCGCAAACAAATTTATAATTAATTAATTCCTAATTTTAGGAACATTTTTTATTCTTTAGAAGATGTTTATTTCTCTAAATAAATCCTATTGTTCCTCTTTTTGATGGATTCATTCTTTTAATCCATATTTATTTCATTAGTCTGAATATTCGTTTCAAAATTGAAAAATGATCCATGATGTGGTCTTTACCACCAAAATAAAATCATATTTTCATTGGTGTGACACTATTCACATCAATAGATGATTTATTTCATTATTGGTATATACTAGAACGTGTCATAATAATTACAACATTAGTTACAATAAATAAATAAATTTTCAATATAATAAAATATTTTCTTGATTGACTTATTCCAATTTTGTTATTTTTTAGGTTTCATAAAATTCCAATTGTCTTTAGCTTTGATCCACTTAAATAGGGGGATTATAAATTTTTATACAATGACATGTATTTTTAATGATTGATTTCCTAATTCCAAGACTACCAACATCCCCAAAAGTTCCCAAAATAACTTGATTTCTTATTCAGTGACATATTTTAAATATATTGTTCATATTATTATTTTTTGGGTGTCGTATTTCTTCTTTTTTTCTTTATTTTTAGAAGAATAATGTATGAAATTATTTATATCAATATTTTAAGATGTTATGGATTTATAAGAATTTTTCATCACCCATTCTTTTCCTTATTTTAATGTTATATCTACACCAGTCATAAAGTTAGTAATGGAACAAACAGGATTGTAACAACAAAGTGGTACCATATTCAATGAGCCTATGGTAGATTTATCCTTGGATAATATCAATATTTTCTTTAGTAAAAACCTAACCATATAATCATGAAGAAAGTTCCTTACTTCATTAAATTGTCATAGATACATGTAAACTATGTCCCAATGGACCAAACAGTTTAGAAATTTTGGAAAACTAGATTACATACATGATTCTTATAATACATTAAGAATGGAAAATAAAGAATAACATATGTAAAAGATAAGTATACTTCATTCTAATTCAATGGATTAATCTTTATAACACGAGGAAAAGAAACATAATAAGTTTGAGATAAGATACTCAGTATGGGTAAGTACAATAGAATAACTAATGAATAAATGCGAATAAATAAACATAGAAACGTAAATAACTAAGAAATAATGCCTTTAAAATATGTTGATAAGGTATAATCAATATTTTAAGGTAGATAAATGAAAGCACAATCCATTTAATCAATAATCGTAGAATGAAATGGATCAATAAATCTTATCAAATAAAAATCTTACTGATAGAATGATAATGCACAATTAAATTAATTCTTAGTCATTTGATTTCAGGTATCAGGCACAAGATATCCTATAATATCAATATATATCCTCAAAAAAGATTAATAATACAGGTAGAAACTTATTTATTTTGGACAAATGAGTTGTATCCAGAGAATATTTCGATGCATCGAGGGTATTTATAATGTCTGGACCCACCCGTCGTTACATGACCAAAGAATTCCTCATATCAATAATCAATTTAATTATTAAACATTATTCATTATTATAAAATATTCACATTGAATAAATAATATTGATTTATCAATAATTACTTTTTGGTGGATAATTAAAAACAAGGGTTGTTGATGTTGATGAATTTAAATTCTCTCAATATATCATTAAATCATTATTGGGGAAAATAATCATTAAACATTCCAATGTATCCCATACCACATTGAAACATTTGAATTATAATTCCCATTAATGAAATGATTTAAATGAAACATTAAATACCATGAAGATAAAATAAATAGGATATAATATATAAAAACGTTTTTGTATATACACCACAAAAAAAGAAATAAGATGTGATAATGGTGTATGCCTCACAAAAAATTGAGATAAAAGCCCTTACCTTGAGTCTAACATGTTACATCTATCTTTAATTTCTTTAATAATAAACCTTTGTTAATTATTTAATAAATTAGGAAAATTTTTCAGGTTTAACAATACTTTTATTTCACTTATTTTAATTTTTTAGACAACGACTTAAACAATTATGTTTATAACAGGTGTTTTGACCGTATTCAGTTTATGTGTACAAAATTACTATGGTATGTCAACTGTGGCCAAACGTATAATTACATAAACATATATAGAATAATAATCATGATATATTTATACTATTTACAAATAAATTAAACTTTTACAACTAATTAGGAAATATTGTTATGAAAAATGAACAAATGTTACAATCATGGAGACGGTAGGTCACACACACACATGAGGAACATTCTTATTTTTCAACGACTGTTATAAAAATAAGGTAAGTAACATTTTATTTTTCAATAATGATAATTATATCATAAATACCATGTTATTTAATCATATATTCATATATATATATATATAATTATTTTTTTTGTAAAATGAACCACATAATGTTGAGGAGGATTTTTCTACACATTCACGACCGACGTTATAACCTTTAGTGTGTGAAAATATTAATTAAGAAAATGATATATTTCATTTACAAAAATAAAATTATTTCATGAATATCATATAGATATAATTTATGTCACATTTATTTAATTAAAACCACAATGTATACATTCCATGTAAAGAGTGAACAAATCACATCTTTTTGAGAAGGTGGTAGTATATATGAAAAAGCAGTTTTGAATTAAAATTCAGCATTTTCACTACTCATCATGAAATAAAACATCACTGAAAAATACCAAAAATTCATACTGAGATAATTTTTATGTTTCTATTTAAAATATTAAAATAATTTTTAAAAATAAACAAAATAAAAGTTCTAAAAATTGGATTTAAAATAAGTTCTACATTAAAAGGTGTTAAAAATAATTTTATTAAAAATACAGGGTTTTGTACATAAAATTAGGTTTATTATTATCTTTTGTCTATAAAATATATTATATTATTATAGAACATAATTTATTAAATATATAACATATATATTTCATAAATATAACTCACTAATTTTAATTAATTTTATTTATTAAGACAAAATTTCTTTAGAAAAATAAAAATAAAAATATTTCATTCATATTCAAATGGTTTAAATATTCGTTTCTAATTAATTGATTACTAATAAATTCATATTATAATTTTATAAACCATAGATTTTCGTAAGTTAGTAAATACTATTTTTAGAATCGTGTATTACATCTAATCTATATATTATTATATAAAATAAAAATAAAATATATTATTTTTTTGGTAAAACTCTCTCTTGAATATTACACAAGCCATCGAGAAATATTGGTTTGGCATGTAACATAAGATAGCCTTATTATTATATGTATAAGAAGATAATATTTATGTGGTCTGCAACATAATATTAACTTGGTGATTAAAATATAAATTATAGGTATAAAAATTACATTTATTTTAAAAGGAAAATATTATAAAATCTTGGGGTGTTACATATTTCCACAAGATTGATTCCTTTCAAAAAAAGGAATCTTATCAGATGAATCCTTATTAGAACATATTTTATAAATTGTTTTGGAATACTAATCTTATGTCTATTCCATATTACATTGTTTCTCTTCATGTTCTAGAAATTTTAATTTGATAGAAATCTTGTCATATTAAAAAGATATAATGATTTCCTCTCTCTGAATTTATAATTCTAAATATTTTCTTCATGCATCTAATTTTATACAATAACAAATTTTCAATCATCTTGATTCCATACACTTCAACATCAATCTCTATATATTTAAATTTCATAGATATATTATGTATAATTTTTAGTGCATGAATAACTTCTATATAGGACATTTCAAAAATACTTTTCTCACAAATATTAATATTCAATTTTTTATAGCTCCATCATAACTTTTTTTTGAATGAGATATTGTTTCTTCATATGATTTAAAAAAAATTGAGTGTGTTTCATATTCAAAATTTTTTATCCAATGCCTCTCTGATAACATTAACCTCTTCGTCCAGCTGTAATTTCTCATGTTAAGGTTCCTTGAATACTCTGATCATATATGTGAACACTTATTTTGAAACTATCTTCAAATGAAATCTAATATAAGAATTTTTCATATCTTCAACATAGAATAAACATGATTTTTTGGAATTATAATCAACTAATTTCCACTAAATAATTACCACTATGAGTTCTTTCATCTAGTTGTTCATATTAATTTATCTTTGAATTATTCTTTTTCTTATTTTCTAATATTTACTACCAATTGTTCCGAGTCTTTACTGAAACATCAACATTTCTTACATAAGGAGTAGGGATAGGATTTTCTATTTGAAGCTCTTTTTAATTTTATGAAAATTAAAATTTATACTTTATATACATCTGAAATAAACAATTGTACTGGTAATGTAGATCCAACAAGAGGTGGAATTTCCTCATATTCAAATGAAGTTTCCAATGGATCACGAAATCAAATTGAGTGGGGTGGGGGTGGGTGAATCAAGTGTGACTTATTTTTATTTAATTATTATTTTTTCATTAACCCTCTTCAAAACTACATCTTCTATTATGATGATTAGATCCTATATGAAATGGGGAATTTAAATGATACACAACACACAATATTTTTAAAGGTTTTGGTACTAAGACCAACATCTATACTACAACGGGTTATATCCCCGGCTTATATATTCTTCACCGTACAAAGATGGTTACAACTTGGGAAAGTATGATTTCCATCAAAACCATGTTCGGTAGTGTTCCACTGTAGAGTCCCATTAGAGTTTACATGTTCCTACCTATATTAGTGACTCTAGATTTCAATATAAGGATATTTATACATAATCACATAATGATACTTTTATCACTCATGTCTGATCCAAAGTCCCGCCAGAGGATTCTGTTGATATAGAGTCACACTGAATACTTCTAAAATAATAATTTACATGAAATATGATCCACTAATATGATGTTCTATTGATCTTCATCGATGATATTGCTAGAAAACACTAGATAATGTAAAATTCAAGATATCTTTGACTCGTATTGGTTTTTACCAAAATCATATGAACACCTATAAATGGTCAGATTCCTTAGTAAACCATTTCATGAGAAAATTTTATTTATCATTATAAAGACACAACCTCACTAAATATTGTATAACATAGATACAAATGTATTTTGAAAGTAATGATCCAATTATAGTCAAAACACATTACACACTGATCATGTAATATACATTGCATGTGATATTATCAACCATCATGAATTTATAAAATAGAATGCATGTTCATATGAATTTATTCAAGAATTAATACATGTACATGGGAATACACTTAATGGTTCATGTACATCGTTCCTTTTATAATAATGTATAAATGAGGATGCATATATGAAATACCATTTTTTCTTTTTTTCTTTTTATTAGAAAAACTCCAAATAAACCCTTTGCACTGAAAATATGTCTATACAAGAACATATTCACCATTCTATCTTCAAAAAATTACATTGTATAACTATATCATAGGATATTATCTCACACATCTCTTCATTAATGTATGAAAAATTCAACACACCCTTAGTATTCATTGCACAATTAATTACAGAATAAAATTGTGTGTTTCACAATTCAATCATTTTCAAGAGATCAATGACTTGTAAAATTTCATTAAATCACCATTACATACATAAAAAACATTAATTAATTAAACATATCATTTATTTTGTGATGCTCATTTTCATCTCACATACAGAATACGATACTCTTGTGTTCATCTTCGCGTAAAAATTTACTTGAGTTATTCTTTAACCTACACAAACTACTTAATGGAATATGAAACTCTCATATTGTTACTATTAATATGAATTCTCAGTTTGAAAACATGGAACATTCTCCACAAATAATTATCACTTGAACTATTCTTTTAGGCTCTTGGATATCTCAAATTATCTCTCCGAAATATGTTCAGCACATCAACAGAAAAGAAGATCCACAAGTTGTGTTTATAAAAAAATATCCATCAAATAATTTCTATTAAAAACATACAGCCATACATTCCATAAAATCATGTACACAATTATATAGCTTACACTTCAAGGTATATCACAATCATAGAAAACAAATTTTTTATTCACTTTTGTTTTATTGGATTGTTCTTTGTTAAATCATTAAAAAAATATTTCACAATGATTCGATCATATTTGAATCAATTGGATAATGAAATAATAATTGGATGTCTCAGGTCAATAAAACAGGTAATGATGCATGTAAATCCTAATGAGAAGAACTATTAGTAAATATAGGTGGTATAATAAAATAGCTAATAAATATTAAATGATGTAGATTTACTAGATCAGATAGAGTCACTTAATTCCATATTTTTTAAATTGGACCCCCACATACCTGGTATCTATGTCCCTCAATTTATTTCAAACATAGTTCCACACCTCTTTAAAATAAAAGGGACATCCTCAAATAGTCATAATTGGATACTGGTCTACTCAGATAACACGCTGGCACCACCCCATGCAAACATGATTCTCTACCCCCATCCCACATCATTCGACGGATTTCCACTCCCATGTACCACTTTTATGATTATCTATTCTTTATTATCACTCTCAGTTGTTTATCAATAGACCGATCTATCCTTGTTCCCACCTAATTAGTGGTGCACGTAGAATTCATCAATTTTTGGTTGGCACCATATTTTTATTTAAAGGAAAATATAAAATGTTTTCCAAAAAACATGCATAGCCATACCATATTAAGAATCTTGAAAATCCAACATTATCCAAAATAGTCATATTTTATATTTGAAATTCCATCACAAATTCGAATTATTTTAACTTATTTCAATGATTAAGCATTTTTTAAATTTAAAAAACCATTGAAAAATTAATTTAAAACTATATATTAGTTCCAAAGTTGTCATATTTATCACTCATTGAATTTTCATTTTCTCAAGGTATTAATTTTTTTTCCAACTTTAACCATCCACTTGGGTTCTTTAAATATCTAATACTAACCTATAAATGAACCATGTACTGGTGGGTAAGATCACGTATTTTATAATTCTAACAAAGAATAAATTGAAATTTTTAATTAAATATTGTACAATTTTCCCCAACACATAATCACTTTTATTTGTGTATGTTTTAGAATCATACATGAGGATATATCCAAGATGGACAAAGAATAAAAAAAGTGATAAGGAATTCGAACACAGAGTTTTTTGTGTGCGTAAAACTATCTAGATATGTTAGATCCAAAAGATCTATTAATTTGTATCATAAATGAAGAAACTCCAAATTTTTGAATGTGTGGATCATTATATTCTTGTAAAATGAATACCCTCATAAATGTCTTCAATAAAATAATTATGAATTAGAATAAGAAACTACTTTCAAGGATTATTTAGTAGGGATAAAATATAATATGATTATGGAGTGGTATATTACATATAATTAAATTAACTAAATGAATAAAGATAATGTTTAAAATATTAAAAATTATTTTTAAGAAACATTGAAGTTAGTTAAACATGAGAAAAAATTTCAATATGAAGTTTCGTATTTGTAATTTAATCATGGAAATATAGAAATGAAACATCCTATGTCATTGGAATAGGTGGAGAGAAGAGGTTCTTCTAATCATTCTTCTTTAGATGATTCATATTCTAAAATAAATTTATCTTTCATCAATAACATCTTGATAACATCAAATGAAAAAATCAGTATATTCTCTAACTAAAATGTATTAACCACTAAAAATACTATAACAGTTCCAATTAAATCTTCTTGCATAGTAATGTTTACAAGTAAAATGTATCAAAAGTTGAATGTGAATAATTTATGAGGAATCCTCCAATATATCTATTTTGGATGTGAGATTGTGTAGAAAAACAAAACCTATAAAACAATCACATTTAGTAGAGAAAAAAAGAAAAAATTAATACGATAATAAAATAATAGAAAATAATTATATATAGGGAAAACACATGTTTATTGGATATTGGTGGTGTTTTGAAAAATACAAGAACAACACACTTAACTATTGGAAAAATATGGTAGACTATAGAAATCAAAAAAATCATACATCGAGAGGGATAAAATACAAAGTGACTAAAACTTCATATACAAAAGATCAAAATCCATTTTACCATATATTTATTTGAAAGTAAATATATTTTTTTTAATTTTAAAAATGTGGTCATAGAAAAGATTCATACTAATTTAAATAAAACAAATCTTGTTTCAAAATAAATCTTGAAGTGAATATCACAATATGTGAAGATTATGAGAAGAAAATATGACTTTACCTCTATAATGGAAAAAACAGAAGAGAAAAATAGTATATTCCCAAGAATACTAATAAGGATGCATCACCAATAATAAAAAAAATAACATTCTTATATTGTGGAAGAATATGTCTCACCATATACAATTTCAAAAAATACCTGGAAATTAGTATATATAGAAAAAATGATGAATCCCAAAATAAATGAATCAATCTAGGATAAAAATAAAATTATTGTTTTTTTATGAAACCCTTGAATAATAATTTAATTATTCTTCAATTTCACCCAATGTTGGAAACAAAATGATTCATAAAATCCCATTTAGAAGATATATTAAGGATGAACATGTTTCTAATGAATTATTTATCATTTTCCTAACTCAGTTGGAACTTGAAAAAATATTTTAAGAAAATTAAAATGTATGTTCTAATGGAAATAAAGTAATTTAACATAAATAAATAAAATTTCATAAGAGGTTTTAAAATGTTGACGACCCAAGAGCATAAGAGATTATGTATGGGGCATGCAATTTTAATATTTATGTCTCATAGGATTTATTTTTTATCATTCCATCATAAGAAGAAATTATAAATAATATAAATCTAACACTAATAAATTTATATTACATTATTTTTTTAATTAAAGAATGAATTCTACACAAGGAGGTTGTTTAAAAAATAAATAATTCTTTTTTTACCAAAGTGAACATTACTTAAAAAAGTTGATTTGCAATAATAGAGAGTTCCCAAAAAATTGAGTTAATAACTAATGAGTATAATAGTTTTGAATAAAATTCTAACATAATTTTTTTGCACTATAGAAAAATAAATAACTATCTTATTCCCTATACTTTTTTTTAGTTCATTTATTTTCATGTAATTAATGTTGGTTCATTTGTTCAGAGGTATATCTAAATAAATATCTATTCCTTTAAATATGTATTTTATATTATATTCAAAATATTGGGTAAAATATATGATTTTTAATTTAAAAATCTATTTTATTAAGAGATAATATTTTTTGAAGTGTTGTTAGAATGTATCTCTTAAGGGGGAGTATTTGAGAAGAAACTAGAATATTATATTTCAAATAGATATGGTATTTCAAAAATGTTTTTTAAAAGTTTCAATGATAAGAAATGATTGTATACTTTTTCTTCCTTATTTTTAGAGAATTAATTTTTATGTTAATGGGTGATATGTTTTATTTACAAATGATATTAAATTAAGAATAAACTGATAAATTCTAGGACTGATTTCTAGAACTAAACCCATTAGCTATTTGGAATATTTTTTAGTCTATGTATTAAGACGAGAAAAAATTATTGATGATAAAAATATTGATATAACATATTCTAAAAATGTTTTTAAGAAATATATTTCAATAACCCTTGGAGAATGAGTTTTGAGTTGGTATCATTATCAAATTTTGTTATGGATAACATTGTTTTCTAATTCAATACCACTTTTTTTAAAAACATGAATTTCTAATATAGACTTAGAGTAGAATAATTTATGGGGAATTTATTTTAGTAAAATTATACCTCCCTATATTGAGTTTCATTTTATATATTTTTAATAATCCTGTGAGGAAAAAAATTGTGAGAAAACATATTACCATGAATTTCTATATTGGTATTGAAAAAAAATCGGATGGGTGGATATTATCGAGACCAATTATTTTTTAGTTGAATTTGTTTTCCATAAGCATGAAATTAATGTGTATGATTTTAATACGTATTAATAAGGAAATATCGGAATGATTTTTGAGTACCCATGCTTATTGATGCAATGAATCTAGTTATTTAAAAAATGATGTTAATATTTGTTGTAGTGGAGTAGTGTTGAAGATGATCTGGATAGATAACACGTTGAATCATGATTATTGAAGTTCCCAAATGATTGATTATAGTACAAAGATTTTTTAATAAGAATTAATTTTTAATTGAGATACAGATTTTGTACTATTGGATATCCATTCAAATGTGGAAAATGTGTTTAAAGAGTGAGATTAGCTGATATTTCATGGATATTATTTATCTATAAATAATTAGAAAATATTGTTGAGATTAGGGGGAATAGAGTTGTTGATTATAATAAAAAACCAGTCTAAGAAAATTTGAATAACTTAAAGAGGATAATATTATCAGGAAGTATTAATGTTGATGTAAATTATACCACTATAAGAACGTTGACAAGATGGCTATGATTAGGAAAAGAATTTGAATTAGCGTCTATTTTAGGGAAACCATGTTCTATGTATTATAATATGGTGAATTCCAATGTCACATGAAAAATAAACTTAAAGGATGTTTGATAAAGATTTTAAGTGGGTTGAGATTCCTTAAGAATGATTAAAGATGTTATAAGTAGTGTTAATGAATTTCATGAAATAAGAGTAAACTTTTAAGTCATATTTAATATATGTCTCATAATCAAGAAAATTAAAAATGTGTTAGAGCTTACCAAGACATATAATATTACCAATAATATATATAAGATACTATTATGCATAATAAAATATATAAAAGAAAAAGTACTCACTATGTAATTTAATATACTTCAAAGAAAACATAAGGCATTGATTACTAAAAAAGATATTCTCTGATATGTTATGTCTTCTAGAAAAGATAATATTTTAAAATAACCAAAACAAATAATGATATGTATGATTTCACTATTTCATGAAATTTAGAAAAAATAATTACTCATGTTGTGTTATATAATAGTTTCCAATTATATTTGAAAATTTACTCTAAATTATGGATTGAAAATTAAATAAATAATGGAGATGGCCTATGATACATAATGGGGATTTAGTCTATCTATAAGGGATTACATAATAATATTAAATAGATTATTTCAGAATACATCATGGAATTTTAGTAGGAAAATTTCTAAAACAAGAATTCAGAAGAAGAATCAAATGTTGATGTTGTTTAACTAGATTTTATAGTATATATCTCACCAAACTAAAGAATTGGGCTATGATTAATGAAACTGGTTTTTGGTGATAGTAAATTTGAATGATAAATTAGATATGATATGTAAAGAATAATATCACACGATAAATAAATCTATGGATGGAAACCAAGATGATTCTAATATTTTAAGTCGAGAAGTATCCACTCTATGAGAATATTTCCACAACATTTTTCACGTAGAATATGGTGTTATTGGAAGTATTTTCATAATGATGTTTTGTTTTGATAGCTATTAATAGTTATATAATTATTTAATTGATCATGTTAAGCTATTATATGAGATACCATAATGAAACCATAAAAAATTAAATGATTCTACATTGTGATAAATTTCTTCACACTACAACAGTGCAACTACATGTTATCACATCGATGAATAATTAAGTGATTAATTTTATTGTTGAATTTTGATTGAAATGAATCATTATTATTGATGGAGATCATGAGGAAGAAAAGGCTATGATTAATGGGATGTCAATGTAAGATATTTTGTCAACTAATATTTAATATTATACTGTTATTTTTGAATTATTAAAGTATAAGAATCAATGAGGTCCTCTTGGAAACATCTTGGTTAGGTATTGATGTATTTAAGATTGATAATAATGTTGTTAAAAATATATTCATAGAATCATAGAGTAATTAAATTCTAATATTAACATTTTTTTCATGATCTAGAATTTGGAAACTATTATCCATGTGAGTTGTTGAGAATAAAAGATATATAGAAGGGTATGATGATGAGATAATGTGATTGAAAATTAAAAATTTGATTACATAGAATATTTAGTGTGTTATATAAATAAAGAGAACTTACAATATTGTGAGAAGATCGTCATTGAAAATTAAAGGCGAATAAGAGAGAGCAGGGAATGGTTTCTATTAATTATCATTGAATACAAAGAAGAAAAAAAATAAGAAGATTGATATATGATTATTTATATTTTTGGATATGATTCTATTTTAGCACTATTGATTACAGTATATTTGAGGAAGGAGATCCGGTCTATAGAAACTCATTGAAGAGAATTTTACTTCCCACTGGATACACATTGAAGAGGACCCACCTGAATATATCTTTTTAAGAGGAAATCCTAGTTAGTGGAAGAGCTTAATGAATTAAAATATTTTTAGTTTATGTAAGTCATGTTAGTTCCATTAATTATATAGGTTCAATAATATACCCCTTTCCCGTTCTTAATCATAATAATTAAATAGAATCCATGTGTGAGTTGGATAATAATCACTGTACACCATCGATGTAGTCATCCAATTTAGGGGAGAACCTCATCAACAAATTCGTGTGAGACTATTATCATTTAAATACTTATATCACATGTATTAAAACCAAAGGTGATGAATTATTTAAAAATATATTCATTGAATAGGTGTATAGTTAAATAAGAGAATGTTTTATAATGGGTAAATAGTCACTGACACAAATTCTCCACCATATTAGTATTTTTTACTATTCATAGAAGGAAAAAACCACATTATCCAAAACAAAGGTGTATATAAATTGGAAACATAAAACTATTATTCCAGTGTTATGATCAATTTTATACTTTTAGGCTTTTTAATTTTCCATTCAACACATTTTTTTTCTAAAGAAAATTTCTCTTCTACTTTTTTTATTTTCATTCTAAGAATATTCTATTGTAAAGCCCTGACCCTAGTTACCAAGAGGCGGTGCATTATTTCGTATCATTGGCATGATAAAAAAAGATCAAGTCACGAATGACCGATTAGTTTAGTAGCCTTGGAATCACTAGATACATTCATAAGGTTTATATTACATCATAAAGTGAAAAACTACAACAACATTTTGTCTCCATAGAGAACACTCATATCCTCATACTATCCATGCAGGTCATTCAAAAAATACTTCTACACATCCTGGGAAAAATATAACATAGAAAGGGTGAGCTCAGATGCTCAGTAAGGATAACTATATAGTAGAAACTTTCCTAAATAAGAATAAGCATTTAAGGGAATGTATAACTAAAACAAAAGCCTTTTAAACATGAACTTAAGAATAATATGGCAAAGAAAAAATGAAATAAATCCATTTACTTATTCACATGGATATTCTACTAGTAAAATAATCACATGCAATATCAATAACCACTTTCATAATAATGGAATGCATATTGGAAGATAATCATAACCACATAGTCAAGGACTTGTTCTAAGACTACAAATAAGATTTTGTCAGGTCCTTATGCAAAGAAACTAGTTGATATCATGAGACCTACTGATGCATCGAGGAGCTATAGCAGGTTCCACCCGTCACTTACTATGTCCAATGCATTTCTCATATGAAAATTTTTAAACAAAACATACACATTCGTATTAAAACTATCATACAAAATGACAATACTTTATCCAAAAACCATGAATGGTATAGAAAAAGCACATCCACAGTCAAAAATAACTTATTTAATACAATATAGAAGATTGTATTGTAACAGATTAACCTCAATCAAGAATAATGAAGGATATTGACATAGATTAAAATAATCATCAAACTATTGAGAGAAATATCCCCTTTTTTCTTGAAAACATTTAAAAGTCACACTATTTTTCAAGAAGTCGTTTAAAAATAGATTTTTGAATCAAAGTGTCCCATACCACTTTGAAAATTTTGAGAGGAATTTTATTTTGAAAACATTAATGTCCATATAAATAAATCCTTAAAACATTTTTAAAAAATGGACATTAATGAAAAATATTTAGAATAATAAATCTTTAAAACATTTAAAATGATATTTTAGATAGAGCTCATAACCAAAAGAGAGGCACATGAATACAAATAATTGAGGTAATAAAAACATTCTATCATCATGAGAATAAATGGATTCATGATATACTATGTTGAAGTAAATTATATACACCATATAAAAGTGATTTGGTGTATAACAACAATGAAGTCTCAATGGGATGTAAATTGAGATGAAATAACTATTAAAGACCGGATCCTTAGGTTAAGGATAAATCAAAGACACAATTATGTGTGAAAAATATAAATACACTCAATATAATTGGATATTCAGTGTAAATCATCTAGAGTACATTCACACATATTCTTGTAAAAACAACACCAATGAATTTGATATTTTACTCGACAAATGGATATTGAGTTAAAATTACTCTCATCAAGTTCATATCGATAACCTGAGAATTTATCAATTGAGTGATTATGTGTATCAAAAGTATATCCACAGAAAGCGGAGTTTAAATTATGACATAAGAAAATGAATAGTGATTCCACACATAATTTTGGGGTAAAATAATCAATGATGTATGCGTATAGCCGAATGAGTGGAAATTGAAATTTCAAATTCCCTTATCGATTTGGTAACATACGAAACATACACCCATGAATCAAGGATCATAAAATGATGATGTAAATATCCATAAATTAATATATATTACAGAATGAATACTATCATGATAAATACGCACACCACATACAATAAATAAGTGGTGAACAATTGAATTCTCAAAGAATTAAAAGTGGGATAAGAAACCCCTTACATTGTAAATTTTCCTTTGTCGAGAGTAGTTTAACCTCCTTTATAATGGTGAAATATTTTCTATTTAATTATACAAGAATCATATAAATCAATATGATATCATATATGATCTTTTAACTTTGATTTTTGATAATATCTTAGTATTATCGTTGTTTCGGGTGTTAAGAGCTTCGTTTTCCTTTATATTTTTTGTTATGTGAGACATATTTTTTATGGATGGGATGTATATTATTCATATACAGAATTATATCAAGTACTTAAACATTATTTTTAATAATCAAATTAGAATTATACTTGAATGGAAACAATGAGGAATGAATCTTATCACGTTCATGGAGACAGTAGTCCGTACGTACGCATGAGCGATAATATCATTATTTTGATATTAAATTAATATATAATTGGATGGTATATAATATATACAGAATAATTATCATGTTATATTTATTATTTAAATGAATTAAACATCATTTTTATACCCATCCAAGTAATAATATATAGAATAACAATTACACCACGACGTGGAGACGGCAGGTCGTAAGTACGCACATATGACGACATGTCATTCAAAGGTGGATAGAATAATGAACATGGTTCTAAAATATTTATAATAACATAACTGTATATAGAAGATACTAGAGATATTATTTTATAATGTAATTAACAAAGAAAGAAGAAGTGGAAGAGGAAAGGAATTGAAAGAGGGTGGTGAAATCATTACCTCTTTTTCAGGTTCTTCATTTTGATTGGATCAAAAGGGATACTTAAGATGGATTTCATACCAATGGATGGCCTCTATGATGAAGGGATGATAGTTTAGAAGGTATTTTGGAAGAGGTTTTCCAAAACAAAAGGCTTTGATGGTATGAATAATTGGTTTGAAGTGGTGTCCTTTTATAAGGGGGAGGATGTGCTCTTTAGGATAAACATACAGTATTAATTTATAATAAATTCATATTCTATTTATAATGGATCCAAATTGGATTAATCAAAGTATAAGGTGAGGATGGGTCGAAATCCTTTCAATCAATATATTTTCGATACGTTTGGGTTATTATATTAACCTTGTCTTTTAGTTTTAACTCTTAGATAATCAGTCTGACATTTACCATGTCACATTGTATTTTTATATTATATAGATAATAAACATACTATATACATCCAAGAGACCCAAAAGTGGTTCATTAATGACACAAATATCAAAATATAAGTCCTTTGGAGGATCCTTGGATGTTTAGAAGTAGAATATCAATTAATAATATAATATTTGTTTTAAAAACTCATTTATGTAAATTTTGAAAATATTTAATAATTTATTTTTGAAAAAGTTTTAAAAACTTTATTAATTCTAACCAAATTCATTTAAGCATTCATAACATGTCATATTAACCAATAAAATTCGTGGATGGCATTAAAATATTTAAATTATATTTATTTTAACATTTATAATATCAATTATTTGATTCTTTCATTAATAAGGAAAATACTGCATCATTATTGTGTTATAAATAAATTTAATTATTAAATGTCTAAATATTATAAATAAAATACCATTATGTCAGATGTCTTTTTATCTTTATAATTAATATTTATAGCTTAAAATATAACACATATATCCATATGTAAAATTTTTTTTCCTTAAAGATATATGCTTATGTCATTTTTGTATTTACTTTAACTTAATTACTAAAAGGTGTCATTATTACTCACAAGTGGATCCATGAGGTCCCAAAATAGACCCAAAGATTCCCATGGTAGGACATGTATCAAAAAAATATGTTTAGGACGCGTTTTAGGTTAAATTATTATTATTATAATATTATTTGTTACCCTTATTTACCAGATTTACCCTTTAACCATGACAAATAAAATATTTACTGAAGTAATAATTCAAAATGTCTAAAAATAAAAGTTACCTATTTACACAATTTGTACTTCCTGATTCTAAATATGGAATCCATTTTTCTAAATTCAAAACATATAAGAGGATTAAATTAATTTAAAATTAATTCCCACTATAAAAAAAAGCGTGTTTTTTTAGAAATAATAACCATCAAAAGATTGACACTTGTTTTTGTCCGGTTTAAATATGAAATTATGCCCAATGTCCAAAATTTTATTAAATGGAAAAATTATATTTTAAATATACTTTAAAACCAATCAAATTCATAGCTTATCACTATTAATTATTAAGATTAAAAAATATTATTAAAAATTATTAATTTTCACTATTCATCAAAATATGAAAGTTATCAGAAATGTACAAAAAATTCACCCTAAGATAATTTTGATATTCCAAATCCAAAAATGAAGTCCATTTTGTATGATAATGTTTATAAAGTCTCAAAAATTTGGTATAACTATTCATAACAGCTAGTTCGATTGGTTGTGGTGTGTTTTAGAACTCGAAGTTGTATACAACACACACTATTGTATTATTCAAAGAGAAGCGTACCGTGGAAGCTTGGGGTGTTACATTCTCCCCTTGTTCAATAAATTGCGTCCACACAATTTTTAAAATTGGGCTTGGAAATATAATGGAATGTCCCACATCAGAAAAAAGATTCAATAAAACTGTCTCTTTAAATGAAAGAAAGAGAAGTATAAAGGTCACCCATGATATCCCATACTAGGATTCCATGTTGGAAAACATGGATATGGAAGATAAACTATGTGTAATGTTCTGATGTATAGGTATATAAAACATGATCAGTAGAAATTTAACAACAAGAAAACCACAAACTTTTGATGGGACAAATGGTCATTAGTTTCCCAGTAGGAAAAATATACGGACATATTTTTTTTAAGTTACATTACATAAAGATGATGAATTTATTAATGAGATTGACTAATAACATAAAGATATATACTTACTTTTTAAGTAGAGTTTCATTCATTAATATATTTCTACCACGAAATCATTTTTTAAAACGAAGAGTATTCAAGAAGCCTTGGTAACACTAGAAGAGCTATAAAAAACTTCTAGAGAATCACATGATCCACAAAGTATAAACTATATATTTACCTTACTTTAGTGATTAATCAAAACCAAAATGGTTAGTACAAGATCTGATGAACCCCAAAAAGATATTCCTTTAGATTAAAAAACACTAATCTTAATTTCTAAAATTAAACCAACAATTCCCCAAAGTTAAATAAATACCATTCAATAAAAAATTGCCCTTAAAATCCATCAATATAATCCAAACTAATATTGAAACCGAAAACATAGAAGAATTTGGTCATGTAGTCTTCCACGTTAAATTATATCTCCAAATGACATCAACTGCTCTTAAAGTCACATACATAAAACTAATTAACCTAATCACGTATTCTCTATTATAGGTTAATCATTTCCATAAAAAACCAAAATCACTATAAATACACAATAAAATCATAGATAAAAATACACTTTTTCTCCTCAAACTAAATCCCATAATATTCAATTTTCCTTGGGCATATAGTGATCCCAATAGAGTGAACATCTTCCAAAATAACATTTATCACTTAATCACCAAATCATTTTCCTATACTAAGGGTATTAATTTGTTAAGACATAAGATCCCAAATCATCTTATTATTGATCAATAAAATCATTTAACTAAATATAATTAGTTACACAAACCAGGGACTTCACGTAGTCTGGTGGTAGGCGATAAACCCAATCGCACTTTTGTTTTGGGTTTGAGTCTCACAGCTTTGTCCAGCGTGACGGGTTGTCACACGGTCTGTGTGTTTTCCTTTTTCAAAAACTATATTTTATAACATTACCAAAATGAGATAAATTCCTCAAAATAACCACAACACAGTTTAACCACAAATGTTATCTCATACCTTGCATTTTCATACCAAAATATAATAACTTGTAATTTCCTCAATCCCAAAGATCATATAAAAAAATGGTTATTTATAACTATATCCACAAGAGAAAAGTTAAGTCTTCCTGAAATATCATTCTCACATGGAAAACATGAGGGTTATAAATACAATAGAAAATTATTCCAAAGTAATACGTTCAACAAGGAGCACTAATCCTTTTAATAATTTCTCCAACCATTTATTTCTACAGAGGTTCTTCTTTAACTAATAAAATATCCTATAGAATAGGTAATTCACTTAGGTAATGGAAAGGTCCCCTACATTTACGGAAAATTACTGTAAATGGATTCTTGGGACAATTTCTATTTTCTTCCAGAGTAATCTTCATTTTTCCTCGGCAATTATTCACTTTATGTCCTTCTTTCCCGCATGTAGAGCATTTCATTGTTCCATTGAGACACTTTCCTGAGTGTCTCCTTCCACATTTCATGCATGATGGAAATTTAGGATTATTTTCTCTGTGGTCTCTACTACTGGATATTTTATCATTCATCACATTTTTCTTTAGTGTTGAGTCCAGGAGTTGGTTAATATATATGTTGTTGATCATATTTTTGGAAAACTAATTTGGCATGAACACGATATCTTTTAAGCCTATCAACATTCCATTTTTTTCTCATTACCACCACTGTTGCCACCCTGTACATCATTCTCAATGTTACTATGACTTCCTTGGAATCTAGCCATTGACTAAAACCAGAAAGCATTGTGTGATTATCTGTAGTCATAAAATCATTTAGGGAATATCATGACACCATATTATTAATTTGAAACACCTTAGGATTAACCAAGGTCATTTATTCTCATCTTATATTAAAATACTTCAAATCAGTTAGTAAATAAAATTTAAATTATCTTAAGGATATCCCCCGGGAGTTTCGTAACCAAGAGTGAATCAATGCCCACTGTTGTGCAGCAGTTCCCGTTCGATTCTAGCTCATAGCGGTGTTTTTAGGTTTTACCCCTAGGTAAATCCATGCCAGAGCCACCCCTACCTGCTCGTATCCAGACAGGGATGTATTTAATGGAAAACTCACAAAATCAATATAATACCAAAATTATAGGAAGTTATTCTATACTAATCCTAGAATTTTATCTTAGGGCTATGTGTTCTAATTAGATTTTATCTAAATCTAGTTTCCAAGGTTTGTACAAAACATCCTCTGATACCAACTGTAAAGCTTCGACCCCAGTTACCCATTGTCGGTGCATTATATCGTATCATTGGCAAGATCACAAAAGATCCAGTCTTGAAAGACCAATTAGTTTAGTAGCCTTAGATTCACTAGATACATTCATAAGGTTTACATTATATCATAAAGTGAAAAACTACAACAACATTTTGTCTCCATAGACCACACTCATATCCTCATACTATACCTATAGGTCATTCATAAAATACTTCTTCACATACTGGAAAAAATAAAACATAGAAAGAGGTGTCCTTAAATGCTCAGTTAAGATAAAGATATAGCCGAAACATTCATAAATAAGAATAAACATTTAAGGCAATGTATAACTAAAACAAAAGCCTTTTAAACTTTAACTTTATCATAATATGGAAAAGATAAAATGAAATAATTCCATTTAATAATTCACATGGATATTATACTAGTTGAATAATCACATTAAATATCAATAACCACTTTCATAATAATGGAATTCATAATTCCATACTATCATAACCACATAGTCAAGGCCTTGTGCCAAGACTACAAATAATATTTTGTCAAGGCCTTGTCCCAAGACACTAGTCTGTCTCATTAGACCTACCGATGCATCGAGGAGCTATAGCGGGCTCCACCCATCACTTACTATGTCCAATGAATTCCTCATATGAAATGTTTGAAATATAACATACACATTTGTATTAAAACTATCATACGAAATGTCAATACTGTATCCAAAAAACATGAATGGTATAAAAATAGCACATCCACAGTCAAACATAACTCATTCAATAAAATATAGAAGATTGTATTGTAAAAGATTATCCTCAATTGATAATAATGAAGGATATTGATATAGATTAAAATAATCATCAAACTATTGCGAGAAATATCCCCTTTTTCTTGAAAACATTTAAAAGTCGCACTATTTGTCAAGAAGTCGTTTAAAAAATGATTTTTTAATCAAAGTGTCCCATACCACATTGAAACATTTGAAAGTAATTTTATGTTTAAAACATTAATTTCTATATAAATAAATCCTTAAAAACATTTTTAAAACATGGACATTAATGATAACGATTTAGAATAATATATCTTTAAAACATTTAAAATGATATTTTAGTTAGAGTTCATAACCAAAAGAGAGACAATTGAATACAAATAATTGAGGTAATCAAAACGTTCTAATATCATGAGAATAAAGGGATTCATGATATACTATTTCAAATTACATTATATACATCATATAAAATTTATTTGGTGTATAACAACAATGAAGTCTCAATGGAATGTAAATTGACATGAAATCATTTATAAAGACAGTATCCATAGGTTAAGGATAAATAAAAGACATAATTATGTGTGAAAAATATAAATACACTCAATATGATTGGATATTAAGTGTAAATCAATCAGAGGACATTCACACATATTCTTGTAAAAACAACACCAATTAATTGGATATTAACTCAACAAATAGAGATTTAGTTAAAATTACTCTTATCAAGTTCAAATCGATGACTTGAGAATTTATCAGTGGAGTGATTATGTGTATCAAAATTATATACATAGAAAGGGGAGTGGAAATTATGACATAATAAAATGAATAGTGATTCCATAGATAATTTTGGTGTAAAATAATCAATGAAGTATGCATAAAGTCGAATGAGTGGAAATTAAAATTTCAAATTCCCTTATCGATTTGGTAACTTGTGAAACATACACCCATGAAAGAAGGATCATAAAATGATGATGTAAATATCTATAAATTAAAGTGTTAGGTGCACAAGGCTGAATACCCCGACAGGGGGGGGGGTGAATTAGGGTATGACTACTTGAAAATTAAAGACCATTCTGATCTTGTTTCATTGTTAAGAAAAACACTCTTCTCTCTCTTTCCTATTGCACAATATAAACAGAAACTAAAGCAAGAACATGGCACAAAAATTTTACTTGGTTCACCACTAAGGGCTACGTCCAAGGAGAATACACCGACAGGTTGCCGGTCGTACCAAATTCCACTAAACTTCACTAGTTTTGGATTACAAGGTCTGGGCAAAATCACTATGTCCTAGGCTCACTGCCTTTCCAATGTTTAGAGTCAGCTCACTGCTATCTCAGGGGTCACTGCATGTTTCTCTCTCTCTGGCTCACTACCTGTAGAGAGGATCACCTTCTTCCTTTTCCTTCGCTCACTGCTCTGGAAAGGATCCACATACAATTTATAGAACTGTTGGTCTCTTCATTTTCAAGAAATAATGAATCCTTTGTTGTATGTGGATGCTCTGTTGAAGTCCATGTTTCACCCATAGATGAATTTCTATTTGCACCGAAGGTATCAGGAAAAATTCCCGCATCCATGCAGCCCATAAAAAATACGGGATAAACAAACTTACTTGGCGTGCATGTCTAAGCTGGCGTGCAAGTCACAATTGGTGTGCAAGTCTTCCTCAACCACTTGTGCGACACAAGCTTCTGCAACACCAAACTTGCACGACTCACTTCCTTCCTCACCTAAACCACCTCAAGCGCGCAACAAACACTTGGCGCGCATCTTCCAACACTAGTGCACAAGTCCCACTTGCGCGACACACCACCACTTGCATGACCACCACACCTACGCGACATGAGCTCTGAATCTTGAAAGTGTTTAACTCCGGTCAGAAATGAGGAAGGGTGGTGTAGTATTTATAGGCAATTTGACCACCCTATGCGACGACGTGCAAGTCAACCCTCGGTGCTCAAGTCTCAGCGCGCAGGTCTCTTCCCCTTCAAGTCACTTGCGTGACCCACTTCAAAACATGCGCTAACCTCTTTCCTTTTCCATATTTTGATGTCTTAATTTTGAAAAACAACAGCCCCGTATGTTTTAAATTCTTCTAGGAACTGGTGCGCAAGTCCTTTCTCTTGACACACATGTCACCTGCGCGACCAACTCAATACTTGTGAAACCCTTATCCCTTTACCATATTTTGATGAGCTGATATTGAAAAACATACGGCACGAAAGTTATCAAGCCATCAAGTACACGGTGCGCAAGTCCATTTTCCAAAAACTACTTGTCTTCATTTGTCGATTTTCAGGCCAAAAAATTTGGCAAGCAGTGGAAAATGGCGCCACCTTGTATTTGTTCTTTTTATGCCACCTCCAGATCATCCATTCCTTTATCGACGTTCTTGAATCAAACATGGATCATTGACCACAACTCTTGAACTCAACATTCCACCATGGAATCCCCTTTGTCAACAAATATGTATGTCATGGTTTTCTTTGTCAACAATCACAGCACATATATCCACTTTTTCAACAAACACAATCACCTCAAAAATACATCATTGATGCCTTGAGGGTTTTTTGCCCAACAATCTCCCCCTTTTGGTTTTTTGATAACTCTTCCATAAAAAGTCACCTCTTAAATTCTTCAGCCACCATTCACCTTTTGTGATTCTGATAGTGATCAATGATTTACTCAACGGACACTCTAATCCCACATGAGCAATGCTCTGCGTGAGAAACAAGAGTAAATGATTTGTTCATCAATGAATCACTTCATCTTTGACACCCATTGTTGAGACCAAAATGATACCAATTTTTACCAAACTGATACCAATTTTTAGAAATATTCATCCAACACCACTCATATGCTTTTATCACGATCCTCAGCTGTCATGATATCTATTCTTTGATCGATCACTTCTAGCATCGTTAGATTTAAAATGCTCACCCTTTATGTTCACAGCTTCAACCCTTGTCAGCTTCAAAACCTCTTTAGCCTTATCTCCTATGTTGTCCAAGCTAATCTCTAGCTAAGCATGTTCAACTAGCTTCAACTCCCCCTATCTAGCTGCTCCACCTATCAACAGGTTCTCCCCATATCATTCACGATTTATCAAATCTCCACATTATCTCCAACTTGAACAATCACTATTTTCTCCCCCTTTGTCAACGAACCCAAAGGTCACTCCATTGCAGTCTGTAACCGAGTAGAGAACATATCAGCACATTAGGGAAAAACACATCATACCTCGGGGAGAGGGGGTGGTTCCACATCCACACTATTTGAAATGCGGGGATTCAACTGAACTCCCAGAGCCATTCGATGCCTTTAAAATGCATCCTTGGGTAAAGCTTTTGTTAGAATGTCTGCAACCTGTAGCTCTGTAGGCACATACTCCAACATCACGATTCACTGCTCAACATTTTCCTTGATAAAATGATAGTTTATCTCAATGTTCTTTGTCCATGACTGACAGATGATATTTTTGGAGAGATTTATAGAACTTGAGTTATCGCACAGGATCTCGATCAGAGACTTCACTTCAACTCCCATATCTTCAAGCTGCTGCTTCATCCACAATAACTGTGTGCATATTTGAGTGGACGCAATATATTCAGCCTCTGCGGTGCTCAATGAAATGCAATAATTCTTCTTACTTAGCCATGAAATACACAATACACCAATATTGAATGAACCTCCTGATGTTGATTTTCTATCATCTGCTGATCCAGCCCAGTATGCATCAGAATATCCCAATAACTCTGTCTGAGATTTATCAGTATATGTCAAGCTGAAATCCACTATGCCTTGGATATACCGAAGAATTCTTTTCACTGAAAGCATGTGGGTTTCCTTGGGATTACTCTGATATCTCGCTGCTTTGCATGTGGTGAAAACAATATAAGGCCTTGTCACAGTCAAGTACAAAAAACATCCAATAATTTGCATTTATTCTGTGATATTAACTGCCTTGACATCCTCATCTTTTGATAATCTCATCCAGGTAGCAATCAGAGTTTTCATCTCCTTGAATTCTCCATGAAAAACCTTCTTAAAACCTCCTTGGAATTTTTGGATTGAGAAATTAATGTTCCTTTCCTTCCTTGTGTCACTTGTAGACCAAGGAAAAACGTTATCTCTCCAATCATTGACATTTCAAACTCATTTTTCATGAATTTAGAAAATTTTCTGCACTGAGCTTCATCTGATCCACCAAATAATATGTCATAGACATAAACCAACACCATCCTCCTTTTATTACTAATGTTTCTGAAATAGAGATTGTAATCAACTCCTCCACACTGGAAACCAAGATTCTTCAAATACTAATCAAGCCTTGAGTACCATGCCCTTGGTGCTTGTTTCAGCCCATACAATTCCTTCTTCAGCCAGCAAACTTTTTTCTCATCCTCATGAATGAGAAAACCATATGGATGCTCAGTATACACATCTTCTTCCAGAACACCATTCAAGAATACATATTTGAAATCCATCTGGAACACTTTGAACTTTCTTTGCATTACTATGGCCAAAAATAATCTGATTGTCTCTATAAGGCCCCAGCCTTAAACATTACTTAATCTTGAGATATTTCAAGAATACACCTTTAGGATCTTTTCAGGTTTTGAGTTTTAGAGAATTAGATCATAAAACAAGAATTACATCCCATATTTAAACAAAGTGGTTACATAAAAGATAGTACTCATTTTTTCCATCAACGGAAACATATTTAAAATAAAACATGGATTCTTTCTTGACACTTCCTTGACATTATCAGCACATCATGTACCTTTCCCTTGACCTGTGAGAAACATTTCAAAAACATGGGATGATAATAAAAAGCTCAGTAAGGGATCTAAAAATATGGAAAGGAAACATGAGTACATGTATACATAAGAATCAATGAAATCATACTATACTCATAAAACATAAGCACTTTAACATACCTCATCAAATCATGAATAAATCATAGAAATCATAAGACATAAAGGTAACTTTAAGCATTCATAACATTCTTACATAGGGAGTAACCCTCTTGGTTACGTTTGGAATTCCCATCACAGTATATTCCCTAAATCTCTTCAGAGAAAACATAATGTTTACCTCCTTCGCATTACCCAATGCATTGGAGAGCTATATCGGGCTCACCTGCCCTTAGTTTATCATGGAACCACCCGTCATCATAACAATGCCGAAGAACAATTACATAATCATATCACATAAAACATGCATAAAGGAAACATAACATTTCCACATTTCAATCACAAGATATCAGTACAACACATTGATATAATAAAAACATTATGAAAACCATTTTCAATACAAAAATAAATGAAAAGTAAAACATGGTATTTATTTTTCATTTTAAAATAAGGTATGGTTTGCAGATGAAGCCGAAACTCAAATAGTGGTCACGGCGGAGGAGAAGTCGTTGTCGCCGCATACGTACGACAAAAACAATCCCTTTTGTCATTTAGTAAAACACATCATATAAAAATATTCTTTTTGGATAAACGTAAAAGTCAAAGGGGTTTATACACCATATAAATGAAGGTTGTGTATAAAACAAAATATGCCTCAATGAAAGGAGATTGAGAAGAAGTCCAATACAAATATAATTTATAAAATAAAATTTATATATTATGTGTATTCACTATAAGTACAGATAAATAAAGTACAAATACAATAAAGGACATAATAATATCATGACATAATTTGAAATTAGGATATTAACCCAAAGAACAGAAATTGGGTTAAGAAGTTCCCTTACATCGGGTCTGACCTGACTCGATCGTTCTTTAAACTCCTGAATAACAAACTTGAGTTAATTTCTACTTGTTTAAGAACCTTTTTCATGTTCATTATTCCTTTTATATCACTTATTACCATGTCATGAACACTATCCAATTATTTAAGTTAATAACGGTCGTTTTAACGATCATTGGTACTTGAGTCAAAAATATGCTCTTTATAATTACAAGTTGTTCATGTATCCATTATATCCAGAGTTATATTCATGATGTATATATCATATATATCATATATATCCAGTATATACATGCATTTATAATATTACATAATGTTTAGAGGTAAGAAATGAAATGCACCGTTCATGGAGACGGTAAGCCGTACGTACACATGAATGCTAATTTCATTTCAATTTCGTATTTTATGGAATGGAATCAAAATGATATAAAGATATATTATAATTTCAGTATAATATCATACATAATATCATTAATTAAATCCTTTATACTTCTCAAATATGGAATTAACGAATCCAATCACTTTGAGGGGGCGGTAGTCTGCACTTCCTAAAATTAAGATATCGTGTTTACCCATAATGGAAACCATAAAGGTATGCCATAAATGAAAAATACATAAGAATAAGTAAATCATAATCATATTATATATCATATATAAATATAGTGTCATCTTAATGGCATACTTTGAAGGTGTTTAAAGAATATTGAACAATCATCGTTTCGTGAGGCAGAAATTCGCCATCCACAGAAACAGTATGTTATTTAACCATTAGATGTAGGTGTGTGTAAGTGTAGCTCGAATTATTCTTATAAAAAAAATCCTAGTATATTAAAAATAATGTAGTTGTTACAAAAGAAATTAATAAAAAGAGTTCAGGGGGTTGGAGAAGTTAAATAAAACATAAGAACACAAGAGAAAACACTACCTTTAAAACGGGTAACTCTTTTTGGTTTGAGCTCAAAGGCTTCCTTGGGAAGACTTTTTCACAAAGCGAGGCTTCTAAGAGTTATAGAGGAATGTGGAGAGGCAAAATGGGCAGGGTTTTTCTGATCCAAAGGATTTGGAAGTGTGGGTAAGGTGGTAGAGGTGGGGGCCTTTCATAAGATGAGAGGAGGGGAACTCTTGGAAAGGTATAAAAGGATACTTTATTATAAAATTATTTTCCAATTTAAAAGGTCCCAAAATTATATATTTCTAGGATAAAGTGATTATAGTTTGAAATACACCCATCCAATAGGTTTTTGACATGTGTAGGTCTTATATTTTACATTATCTTTTCGTTTTATTTAAATCGTTAAATAATGAGGTCATCGCTGCATCATCATGGTGTCATAAATAATTTAATCTATTTAATGTATAAAAATTATAAAAAATATATAATTATGTAGGAAATCGTTTTATCTTTTTAATTAATATTTATAGTCAAAAATATGACTTTTATAACCCCATTTAATAATTGTTTTTGTAAAACAACTCATTTTTGTGACATTTTTACATTAACATTAAATAAAAAGATATTAATGTCAATTTCCTTCCAAAGTGGCTCCATGGGGTCCCCAAGTTGACACATGTATTTTAGTGGTCTGACATGACACATAAAATAAGGTTAGGACATGTTTCAAGTTCATTTCATATTATTAAAACATTATTCTTACCTTAAATTACACCAATTACCTCTAATCGCGATTAAAAACTTAAAAGTTACTATTCACCAAAAAATTATTTTAATACCATTGAATCAAATTTTACTTCCTAATGACAACCATGTATTTAGGATTATTGGAAATTCAAAACAAAGAGGTGGTAAAATTTCATTTAAACGAAAAATCAGTTTTTTATGTACCACTTAGTGGTTTCACTATTTATCAAAAATTGATGTTTTTCAGAAAAATACCAAAACATCACCCTAAGATATATTTGATACTACAAAATAAAAAATGCTGTCTATTTTAAAAAAATCAAAACATATAAGTTTCATTAATTAATTTAATAATTAGTTCCCGCTATAAGAACAAATAGCGTGTTTTTATGAAACAATAAGTATCAAAAGATTGACACTAGTTCAAGTCCAATTTCAAATTGAAGTTAATTCCAACGACAAATATTGGATTAAATGATAAAAATATATTCTAATTGAACTTTAAACCCAATTCAAAAGATAATCTAATCATATAAATATATTAGATTAAAAAGAGGTTTTGAATTAAAATTCATCATTTTCACTATTCATTAAAAAATGAACTTTATCGGAAAATACCAAAAATTTACCCAAAGTAAATTTAAATGTCCCAGTCATAAAGAATAGGTTTATTTTGACAAATAGAGCTTATAAAATTGTCAAAAGTTTGATTTAAAAATGGTTTACCATCAAAAGGAATTAAAATAATCTTTTAAAAATATTAGTGTATTCCATGCTTAAGATTGGATTTTTCTCATTTTAAGCCTCTAAAACACTATCTAATTCATTAATAGACATAGATAAAAATATCTATTATTCATTACTTACTTGAGATGTTACAGTCTCCAGCCTTGCAACCGGTGCAAATGTCTCATCAACATCTATTCCCTCTATCTCAGTGTATCCCTTGCACACTAGTTGTGCTTTGTTCCGAATCGCTATGCCATCTTCATTCATATTGTTGCAATATACCCATTTAGTCCTGATGAAATTCTTGTCTGCTGGCCTCGAAATAATTTCCCATGTCTGGTTCTTCTCAATCTGATCAAGCTCTTCATTCATAGCCTGAACCCAGTTTTCATCTACAGCTGCATTGGAAAAACATTCCAGCTCCACCTGAGATAACAATGATATTTACTATAAATATTTAATTCTTCGAGTCTGAACTGGAGCTTTCTGATCACCAATGATATTCTACCTATCAATTTCAGCTCGAATCATTGGATTCTTTGAAGACACAAACTTTTTTTACTATTGATCATCATCAGTATCTTCTTCTGAGTCAGCTTCTGCCACTTCTACTCTCTCTGTGTTTCTTACCTTGTCATCACTTTCATCCAGAAAATGTTCACTGGGTCATTGAGTATTATATTCATTTTCAACGATAGTGAAATCATTTATCTCAAAAAAAATTCCCAGCCTTTTTTTGAAACATTTATTTGCTTTTCCTTTTCCTGAGTAGCCAAGGAATATTCCCTCATCTCCTCAAGACTCAAACTTCCTGTGATTTTATTTATTGAGAATGAAACACTTTCATACAAAGATTCAAAATTATTTCAATATTGGCTTCTTTCCATACCACATTTCATAAGGAGTCTTTCCTTTATTCGGACACAACAGAGACCTATTCGAAATGTAGACTGATGTCAAAACTGCTTCCTTCCAAAATTTCTCTGGTGAGTCATTTTCAATAAGCATTGTTCTGGCCATGTTGTTGATGATAATATTTCTCCTTTAAAAAACTCCATTTTGTTGGGGAGTTCTTAATGATGAAACTTGATGCCTTATCCCATGTTTCTCGAGATAGTCTTCCAGTTGACTATTTGTGAATTCAGTACCGTTAACTGAACAAAACTGTAAACTTTTCTGGCCAAGCATCCTTTCTGATTCCCTCCTATACTGCTTGATACCACTAACCACTTCTGTCTTATGGGTAATTAAAAATACCCAAGTCATTCTTCTATAATCATAAATGAAAAAGACATAGTACCTTTGCCCATTTATGGATCATGGTGAGATAGGTCCACATACATCAGCATGTACCAATTCAAGCACTCTGGTTGATTTCTATTCCTTTGGCCTATATGTCGTTCTGATGATTGTCCCTTATTGACAAGCATCGCATGTATGAGTACTATCACGTGATAGTTTGGAAAGGTCTCTAGCAGCATCACATTTTACTAGATCATCCATGGATGGTTGACATAGGTGACCAAGTCGCTTATTCCACACCTAGTTTTCTTCCTCTCTGGATAAAAGGCACATATCTTCTTCACCACTTACAAGGAAAAGATTTCACTTTGTCCTTTTTACTGGTAGAACAACTGCTCCATCTTTTTCTTTCACAACACACATCTTCATGGTAAATATGATAGAGTTCCCAGAGTCACATAATTGACTAACACTGAGTAGGTTATGACAAAGCCCCTCTACTAACAAGACATCGGCACGTCTCATTTCTTTTCCACCAAATTTGGTCTTTCTGAAACCAACAATCTTCAGCCCTTCATCATTCCCAAACGTGACAACTCCTTTTTTGTCATATTTTATGTCTGTAATGAGATCCTGGTCCCCAATACTATGGGATGTGCACCCACTATCAGGGATCCATATTTTTGAATGATCTAAAGCTTTAAGGGAAATTTCTGAAACTACTACCTTTTCTTATTTCTTCTTCTTGGTTGATACTTTTTCCTTCACACTAGGTATAGATTGAGACTTCTGTTCTTTCTTAGAGTATGATGGACCAGCTTCATCTTGCAAAGCCGTAAATCTATTCTGCATTTTTAACTCACCTGTGGGTTTATTGATCTGCTGCTTGCGAATGTTTGGATTCTGCACTGGCTCATTTCTCTATATGGTCGAAGTATAGTACCTATCCATGTGTCCAAATCCTCCACACCATAAATAGTGTCCTTCGAAATATGTTTTGTACAACCGTTATCTATTTGGATTCCACCTCTGTTCTTGTTCCCTTCGATATCTCTTGAATATAGAAAACATATACTGTGAATGTCTCATCTTCCCACAACAATAACACCTGATATATGGTGCATTCCTTTATGGTACTTCAGCACTTCGAGTTTCCCCTTGGGATCTTTGACTATTCTGATTCTTCTTTATGCCTAAATCAACCTTCAATCTTGGGACTGGTTCTGGCGGTCTGACTTCAATTGTCACAGATTTTTGTTTATGATTAAGCCCTGAAACAACCTTAACTTCTGAGCTCAAATGCTTCTTTTTCCCTACTGAACTACTGGGATCCTCTTTCATCTTTTCAGTCTTCGTAACAACCTGCCTTCCCAAGAATGTGTTAGGAATCAAATTTTTTTCCTGGTCTTTGACTTTTATCCATAGACCAACAACATCCTCTTCAAGTTCATCGATACACTTGACGTGATCTTTCAATTTTCTGTTCAAGCCATCGATCTCCCTTTTCTGTTCTTTAATCTTGAGCTTATGATCATCAACCTTTTCTGTTCTCTCTAGGATTAAAGACTTAAGGTTTTCTATTTCTTTTACAAACTCATAATTCTAATCTTCCTACTGTTTCATGTAGAATTTGTCATCATGTACCAGCTTGTTCGCTTTATTTGTTTTTGCTCTCCAAATATCTATCTCTTCAAGAGCTGCTTCTAATTTAGCTTCCATGTCAACTCTTGCTTCAATTTATTCTTTTTCTTCATCATTGTCAGTTTCTTACATTTCTTGAGCACTACCGACAACAGCCACCATTGCATTTTGTCCATGATCTTTATAATTTTCAAAATCCTCATCCTCTTCATCCTCAGACTAATCAGAACTGTCTATTTCTTGTGAAAGAAGATTATTCTTCTTGAAGAAATTTCTCTTGAATTGTTTCTTCCCTTTCACAAATGCTAAAGAAATATTCCTGGGAATTTCGACTTCGTCATCATCATTATCGTTATCTTGAAGCTTTTTGGGGCACATTGTCGCAAGATGACCAAACTTTCCACATCGAAAGCATGCTAGTGGAAGCTTCCCTTTAAACTTCACTTTTTCCTCTTTGTAGATTTGAATAAAGTAATGACATCACCTCATCTGTCTCTTCTTCTTCCTGAGAATCTTCAATCATGAGCTTCTTCATGGCCTTAAATGTCGTCTCTTTGGATTTACCCTTTTCCACATCCTCATTATCATCATTCCTCATCTCATATGAAACCAAGGTATTGTGAAAATTTTCCAATGTGAGCTCTTTGGGATCATTATCTTCTAGTACTGAATCTTTCAGATTGAACCGAGGTGGAAGATTTCTAAAGATGTGATTTACGATCTTTATGTATTCAATGACTTCACCAAGTCCTCGCATATAATCCACATCAATATTTACCCTATCAAAGAATTCATCAACAGACTCATTTGGGTTCATCTTCAGATCTTCAAACTTATTCCACAACACTTGAATCTTTGCCTCTCTGACCTTTGTATCTCCTTCATATATATTCAACACTTTTTCCAACATGGCATGTGAGGTTTTTCATGACATCACCTTTGTGTATATGGGATTAGAAAGGGCTCCCCCTATGGCATTGATAGCTTTTGCATCAGCATCCAAATCTCTATCCTCATCTTCTGATAATGAACCACTATTAAAATTAGATGTGATACCATGCATAGCTACTGAAAACACATCCATTCCCAATTATCGAAAATAGTGTTTTATAAGATTCTTCCATATCTGAAAATTACATCCGTCGAAGATCGGAATCCCTTTATGATTAGTGACCTCCATTTTGAGAAGAACAAATATCAACCTTTCCCTCTGATACCAATTTTTAGGTCCACAAGGCTGAATACCCTGAGAGGGGGGGGAGTGAATCAGGGTATGACTAATTGAAAATTAAAGCCCGTTCTGATCTTGTTTCGCTATTAAGAAAAACACTCTTCTCTCTCTTTCCTATTGCACAATATAAACAAAAAGTAAAGAAATAACAAGACACAACAATTTTACTTAGTTCACCACTAAGGGATACGTCCAAGGATCATACGCCGACAGGTTTCCGGTCATTCCAAATTCCACTAAACTTCACTAGCTGTAGATTACAAGGTTTGGGCACAGTAACTCTGTCCCAGGCTCACTGCCTTTACAATGTTTAGAGTCATCTCACTACTTTCCAAAGGTTCACTCCCTGTTTCTCTCTCTCTGGCTCACTGCCGGTGGAGAGGATCACCTTTTTCCTTTTCCTTCGCTCACTGCTCTAGAAAGGATCCACTCACAGTTTATAGACCTGTAGGTCTCTTAATTTGCATGAATTAATGCATCCCCTATTGTATGTGGATACTCTGTTGAAGTCCAAATTTCACCCATTGATTAATTTATCTTTGCACCGAAGGCATCATGAAAACTTCCAACTTCCACGAAGCCTGAAAACACTATTGGAAAACAACCTTACATGGCGTGCAAGTCTAATCTGGAGTGCAAGTCACAACTGGCACGCAAGTCTTCATCAACCACTTGCACAAAACAAGCTTCTTCAACTCCAAACCTGCGTGACTCACTTCCTTCCTCGCCTAAACCACCTCAGGTGCGCAACAAACACTTGGCGCACAAATTCCAAAACTGGCGCGCAAGTCCCACTTGCGCGACACACCACCACTTGCATGAACACCACACCTATGCAACAGGAGCTTTGAATCATGAAAGTGTTGAACTACGGTCAGAAATGAGAAGGGGTGGTCCAGTATTTATAGGCAATTTGACCACTTTGCACGACGGCGTGCAAGTCAACCCTCGACGAGCAAGTCTCACCGTGAAGGTCTCTTCCCCTTCATGTCACTTGCGTGACCCACTTCCAAACTTGCATGGACCTCTTTCTTTTTCCATATTTTGAAGTTCTGATCTTGAAAAACAACAGGCGTGCAAGTTTCCAATTATTCTAGGCACTGGCGTGAAGTCCTTTCTCTTGGCGTGCAAGTCACTTGCACGATTAACTCAATAATTGCGCGACCATTATCCCTTTGCCATATTTTGATGACATGATCTTGAAAAAATATGGTGCACAAGTTTTCAAGCCATCAAGTACACGCCACACAAGTCCCTTTTCCTAAAACCACTTGTCTTGATGTGTCGATTTTTAGGCCCCAAAATTTGGAAAACACTTGAAAATCGTGCTACCTTGTATCTGTTCTTTTTTAGGCCGCCTCCAGATTATCCAGTCCTTTATCGACGTTCTTGAATCAAATAGGGATTGTTGACCAAATCTCTTGAACTCAACATTCAACAATGAAATCCCCTTTGTCAAGAAATTTGTATTTCATGGTTTGCTTTATCAATAATCACAACACAGATACCCAATTTGTCAGCAAACACAATCATCTCAAAAATAATTCAATGATTAGTTGAAGAATTTTTTCCCAACATAATGTATAATAAAAATTGAATACAATCATCCACAGTACCCACACCACATGCAATAAATAAATGGTGCACAATGGAATTTTCAAGGAATTAAAAGTGAGATAAGAAACCCCTTACTTTCTACGTTTTCCTTTGTCGAGGGTAGGTTAACCTCTTGTATAATGGTGAAATACTTGTTATTTAAATATAAAAGAAGCATATAAATTAATATTATATCACAAATGATCTTTTAACATTGATTTTTTGATAATATTGTAGTATTATCATTGTTTCAGGTGTTAACAGATTCATTTTCCTTTATATTCTTTGTTATGTGAACCATATTTTTTATGTATTGGATGTATCTTATTCATATCCAGAATGATATCAAGTCCTTAAAATTTATTTTTAATCCTAAAATTATAATTAGACTTTAATTCATATAATGGGGAATGAATCTCATTGCGTTCGTGGAGACGGTAGTCCATCCGTACGCACGAGCGACAATATCATTATATAGATATTAAAATAATATATAATTGGATGGTATATCATATATAAAAAAATCGTTATATTGTTATATTTATTATTTACATGAATTAAACATCATTATTATACACATCCAAATAATAGTATATTGAATAACAATTACACCACGACGTGGAGATGGTAGGTCGTACGTACACACGTATGGTGACATGTCATTCAAAGGATGGATAGAATACTAAATATGGTTGTACCATATTTATAATAACATCACAATATATATAAGTTACCGGATTTATTATTTTAGAATGGAAATAACAATGAATGAATAAGTGGAAGAAGAAAGTAATTGAAAGAGGGAGATGAAATCATTACCTCTTCTTTGGGTTCTTCCATTTGATTTAATCAAAAGGGTTCTTTAAGATGGATTTCTAACCAATGGAGGGCCTCTAGGATGAAGGGTGGATAGTTGAGATGGTATTTGTGCAGAGGTTGGCCGAACAAAAAGGCATTGAAGGTATGAATAAGTGGTTAAAAGTGGTGTCCTTTTATAGGGTGGAGGGGCTCTTTAGGAAAAAATTAATGTATTAATTTATAATGAATTCATATTTGGTTTATAATGGATCCAAAGTGTATTATTCAAAGTCTATGGTGGGTATGGGTATAAATCCTTTCAACCAATTGATTTTAGACTGGTTTGGATCATTATATTAGCCTTATCATTCAGTGTTAAATCTATGTTAATAAGTTTGACATTTACCATGTCAGTTTTTATTTTTATATTTTATAGTTAATAAACATACTAAATACGTCCAAGCGACCCCAAAGTAGTCCATTAATGATACACCTATCATGATATAATTCCATTGGCCGAGACTTATATTTTTAGGAATATAATATCAATTAATATTATAATATTTGTTTTAAAAACTCATTTATGTCAATTTTTACAATATTTAATAATTTATTTTGGTTAAAGTCTTTAAAACATTATAAATTTGAAAAAAATACATTTAAGAAATCCTAAAATTTCATATTAACCAATGAAATTCGTGTATGGCATCAACATATTTAAATTAAATTTATTTTAACATTTATAATACCAATTATATGATTCTTTCATTAATAAGGAAAATACTGCATCATTATGGTGTCAAAAATAAATTTATTTATTCAATGTCTAAAAATAATAAATAAAATACCATTATGTCGGAAATCTTTTTGTCTTTCTAATAAATATTTATAGTCGAAATGATAACATATATAACCCTATGTAAAAACTGTTTTTCTAAAAGATATATGCTTTTGTCATTTTTGTATTTACATTAACTTAATTAATATAATGTGTCATTATTACATACAAGTGGATCCATGGGGTCACAAAATCAACCCAAAGATACACATGGTCAAAAGGGTATCAACCAAAAATTTTAGGACACGTTTTAGGGTAATTTATTATTATTATAATATTATTTTTTACCCTTATTTACTTGATTTACCCTTTAACCATGGTAAATAAAATATTTACCGAAATAATTATACAAAATGTCTAAAAATAAAAGTTAAATATTTACACAATTTGGACCTAATGATTCTAAATATGGAATCCATTTTTCTAAATTCAAAACAAATAAGTGGTACAAATTAATTTAAAATTTATCCCACTATCAAAACAAAAAATGTAATGCCCCGACCCCAGTTTCCCAGAGTCGGTGCGTTATTACATAACATTGGAATGATCACAAGAAAGATCATGTCTCGAATGACCGATTAGTTTAGTAGCCTTGGAATAACTAGATACATTCATAAAGTTTACATTACATCATAAAATGAACAACGACAACAATATAGTCTCCATAGTCCACACTCTTATCCCCTCATACTATCCCTGCAAGTCTTTCATAAAATACTTCTTCATATCCTGGAAAAAACAAAAACATAGAAAGGGGTGTGCCCAAATTCCCAGTAAGGATAACAATATAGCAGAAACTTTCATAAATAAGCATAAAAATTTAAGACAATGTATAACTTAAAAAAAATCCTTTTAAAACTTTAACTTCAACATAATATGGAAGAAATAAAATGAAATAATTCCATATACTTATTCACATGGATATTCTACTAGTCGAATAATCACATGAAATATCAATAACCACTTTCATATTGATGGAATGCATAATCCCAGACTATCATAACCACATAGTCAAGGCCTTGTGCCGAGAAACTAGTTTGTCTCATGAGACCTACCGATGCAATTTTTTTAGAAGATACTTACGTTTAAAATTTCTCAAATATACTCCAGTGTTCTTTGGAAAACATTAGGCAAGATTCTGAAAACAAAATAACTGATTCTGAGACTACTCAACTAATTACAGGCCACAATGTGTCCACGACCAATCCCTTCCTGTCTACCACACTCGAGAGTCAGGTTTTCTGAAAACATTTTTAAGATTGCGTAAAATACGTATACATTTGCACTGAACTTTCATATATTTGAATGAAATATCTCTCTCTTTTTTTGAAATAATTTAAAAATAAAATAATTATAAATGAAAAACGTTATTTTGAAAATATCTTTATAATTGTGTAAGGGAAGCTTCAAAGGTTTAATAATGGCGTAGAATAACCGCACCTAACGTATATGTTAAAATAACTCTCTTACCTTAGTTTTGTCGAAAAGGTCAAAAATTAACTTGTTTGGAAAACGACGGAAAGATTCATTTCAAAAATGTATATGGTCAATTAAGTATATAAATGACATTAAACCATTTTCTATTAAATAGTAAAAATGTTTTGAAAGTAATTTTTAAGAAACATGGATGTGGATTATAAAGATGTCAAAGTAGATAATTACGTATAAACAACCTCGAATAATGAAGAGATTGTGAAATAAACCCTTACCTATTTGGTAACATATGAAAAATAAAACCTATGAAAGAAGAATCATACAATGAATATGTAAATACAAATAAATTAATTTGTATTACACAAAGAATACAATTATGGCCAGTACATACACCACACAAAAGGTAATAGTGGCAATATGGCATGAGTCTCACGGGAATAAGGAGTGAGATGAAAACCCCTTACCTTGTACATTTCCTTGGATGGGGGTAGGTTAACCTCCTGTATAATGGAGAAATAATAGTTATTAAATTATACAGGAATCATATACATTAATATGATATTATATATGATCTTTTAACATTTCTTTGTTAATAATATATTAGTATTATCGTCATTTCGGGTGTTAACTTACTCATTTTCATTTATTTGTTTTGTTACGTAAGCCGGGTTTTTCATGGATAGGTTGTATCTTATTCATATCTATAATGATATCAATTCCTTAAAAATTATTTTGAAATCATCAAATGATAATTATACTTGAATGGATACGACGAAGAATGAATCTCATCGCGTTTGTGGAGATAGTAGTCCGTACGTACGCACGAGCGACAATATCATTATTTTGTTTTTAAAATAATATATTATTGGATGGTATATCATATATACAGAATCGTTATCATGTTATGTTTATTATTTACATGAATTAAACATCATTATTATACCCGTCCAAATAATAATTTATTGAATAACAATTACACCACGACGTGGAGATGGTAAGCCATACGTACGCACGTATGGTGGAATGTCATTCAAAGGATGGATAGAATAATGAATATGGTTGTACCGTATAATAATATCACAATATATATAAGATAATGGAGTTATTATTTTAGAATGGGAATAACAATGAAAGAATAAGTTGAAGAAGAAAGGAACTTGAAAGAGGGTGGTGAAAACATTACCTCTTCTTCAGGTTCTTCCTTTCGATTTGATCAAAAGGGCTCCTTGGGTTGTCTTTATGATAAAAATAAGGCCTCTAGGTTGAATTGAGGGAAGTTTAGAGAGTATTTTGGTAGGGTTTGGGCGAGCCAAAAGGCTTTGAATGTGTGAATTAGTGAGAAGGGGGAGTTCCCTTTTATAAGATGGGTGAGGGGAACCTTTGGAAAAGCTACATATATTATTTTATAATAAATTAATATTCGGTTTATAATGGCTCCAAAGTGGATTATGTAAAGTTTAAGGTGATTATGGGTAGAAAACCACTCAACCAATATATTTTAGACAGGTTTGGTACATTATATTAACCATATCTTTTAGTTTTAACTCTTAGTTAATTAGTTTGACACTTATCATGACACTTTGTGTTTTTATATTATACAGTTAATAAACATACTATATACCTCCAAGAGACCCCCAAGTGGTCCATTAATGATACAATTATCATTATATAAGTCTCTTGGACGAACCTTAGATTTTTAGGAATTGAATATAAATTAATAATATAATATATGTTTTAAAAACTCTTTTATGTCAATTTTGACACTATTGGGTATTTTGTTTTTGATAAATTTATAACAGAATTATTACTTCAAACAAAATTGATATAAGAAATCCTAACATGTCATATTAACCTATAAAATTAGTGGAATCCATAAAAAGTCTCAAATTACATTTATTTTTATATTTATAATATCAATTATTTTAATATTTCATTAATTAGGTAATTACTGCATCACCATTGTGTAATAAATAAATTAAATTATTTAAGGTCTAAAAATTATTAATAAACTACCATTATTTAGGAAATCTTTTTATCTTTCTAATTAATATTTACAATAGAATTTATCTTATTTATAACACTATATTAAAAATGTTTTAGTAAATAAACTTTGATTTTAACTCTTTTAACTCTTCTTTGAATTAAATAATAATAAATGTCCTAATCTAATCCAAGTGGACCTAAATGATAATAATTTATTCCAAAGGTTGTTTTTGGTCGAGATAAACTTGTCCAATAGAATTAGGACATGTGTTAGGGTAATATTAATATCATTTTACCCTTAATTACCATATTTACTTTTAACCGTGGTAAATAAAAGTAAAAAGTTACTATTCAACAAAAATTATTTTCAACTCATTGAACCAAATTTTACTACTTGATATTAACCGCGTCTCTTGGATTTTCAAAATTACACTCACAGAAGCGGTAAAATTATGTTTTCTGTGAATTTCGAAATTCTCCTAGGTGGTGGGTAAAATACGGTGAAAAGTACAATAAAATTTTTATATATCTAAAATTATTCTAAACTAACTCCAATGAATTACATTGAACTTATATATTTATTATGTATCTATTTTGGCATTAATTAAATTTAAATAAAATAAATAATTATTTAAATAAAAATTCAGTTTTAAACTATAACTCAGTGTTTTTTCACTATTCATCAAAAATTGAATGTTTTCAGAAAAATACCAAAATTTCACCCTAGGATAATTTTGATATTCTAAATCCAAAAATGGAGTCCATTTTAAAAGATAAAATTTATAAAATTTCAAAAAGTGGGTATTACTATTCATAACGGCTAGTTTGATTGGTTGTGGTGTGTGTGTTAGAACTCGAAGTTGCGTACAATACACGCTACTATATTATTCAATGGAAAGCGTACTATAGAAGCTTGGGGTGTTACATTCTACCCTCTTTCAAATAGTTTCTTCCTCGAAATTTCTAGAATACTACCGCATGAAAAGACTCGGGTGGTTCTTCATTCTAAGTTCCTCAAGTTCCCACATTGCCCCTTCCATCTTATGGTTTCTCCACAATACTTTTACCAGACGAGTCATCCGGTTTCTCTATACTTGATCTCTCGTATCAAGAATCCCGACGGGCTCCTCACAATAAGAGAGATCGAGTTCCCGTTCTAATATTTTATAAGTGAGTACATGCATTGGGTTAGGCATGTATTTCCTCAATAGTGATACGTGGAACACATCGTGAACTTTGGAGAGACTTAGAGGCCTTTCCAAACAGTAAGCTACAACCCCAATTCATTCTAGAATTTTGAAAGGACCGATGTACCTGGGACTCAATTTACCTTTCTTTCCAAAACGTATGACTCCCCTCCATGGAGATACCTTCAAGAAAACATGATCTCCTACCTGAAATTCCAAATCCTTTCTTCGGTTGTCAGCATAGCTCTTCTACCTACTTTGAGCTGCTTTGATTGGGTTTTGGATTACCTTCACCTTTTCCATCGTTTCCTCCACCAATTCTAGGCCAACAATTTTCCTTTCACCAACAGCATCCCAACAAGTTGGTGTACAACATCTCTTTCCATATAACGCTTCATACAGTTCCATCTGAATACTTGAATGGAAGCTATTGTTATTGGAAAATTATACCAGAGGTAAATATTGATCCCACATACCCTGAAAGTCAAGTAAAAAAGATCTCAACATGTCTTCTAAGGTTTGAATAGTCCATTCTGATTGTCCATCTGTTTGAGGGTAGTAGGTAGTGCTCAAACAAAGTTCAGTATCCAAGGCCTTCTGAAGACTCTTCCATAATCTTGAAGTAAAACGGGGATCACGATTAGAAACAATCGATAGGGGTACTCCATGAAGTCTCACAACTTCATTAATATATAGTCTTGCCAGACGTTTGAGTGGTAAATCTTATCTTATAGAAAGAAAATGTGCTGACTTGGTAAAACGATCAACAATGACTCATATTGCATCGTTCCTTCTAGAAGTCTTTGGTAGCCCCATGACGAAGTCCATCGTAATATTATAACATTTCCCCTCAGGTATGGGAAGAGGTTGCAATACTCCACCAGGCTATTGCCTTCCAGGTATCACTTGTTGACAAACCATACATCTTGACACAAAATTAGCAATCTCCCACTTCATGTTATCCCACCAAAAATGTTCCTTCAAATATCTAAACATTTTGGTGCTCCCATGGTATATAGAGAAATTGGAACTATGAGAATCATCCAAAAATTCCATTTTTAGATCGGGTATATTGGGAACACAAAGTCTCTACCCAAATTTTAAAATTCCTTCTTCATACAAAATGTCTCTCAATCTCCCATAATTCACAACTTTAATCATCTTATTAAACTCTTCATCATCAGTATGAGAACTCTTTATCATTTCTAGTAAAGATAGTTTGGCATCCATTTGAAAAAGAATTGATGTTTCACCTTCCATGGTGATTCCCATATCCAACTATACTAGATCCATGAAAATAGGATCCCATTCAATTCACGTCATGTTCAAAACTCCATGATCTTTTCTTCTCAATTCATCTTCCACCTTATTTTCCTTCCCCGGGTGGTAGTGTATCATGCAATCATAAACATTGAGTAGTTCAAGTCATCGCCTTTGTCTCAGGTTGCGTTCTTTTTGTGAGAAAATATACTTCAAACTCTTGTGATCAATATAAATCTCACCTTTTTTACCATAGAGGTAGTGTCTCCATATCTTTAAAGAAAAGATCACAACTGCTAACTCCAGATCATGAGTAGGATAGTTTTGTTCATGAATTTTCAGCTGTCTTGATGCATATGCAATAACCCTATCATTCTGCATAAGGATACAACCAAGTCCTTTCCTCGATGCATCACTATAAATAACGAACCCATCATTCCCCGATGGTAGAGTCAATATAGGATCATTGACTAATATTCTCTTCAGTTCTTCAAAACATTATTCACACTCTTTTGTCCAAAAAAATTTAAGCCCCTTACGGGTGAGCTTTGTTAATGGGTTAGCCAATCTGGAAAAATTCTTGATGAAACGTCGATAATAACCTGCTAAACCAATAAAAATGCGTACCTTAGTTATACTCATAGGTGATGGCCATTCTTGGATTGCCTTGGTCTTAGAAGGATCAGTAGAGATTCCATATTTGGAGAAAATATGGCCAAGAAAATAAATCTCCTGAATCCAGAATTCACACTTTCTAGACTTCCCATATAATTCATGTCTTCTCAGAGTCTTCAGGATAATGCACAAGTGATTTTCATTATCTTCGTAGATTTTGGAGTATACCAAGATATCATCAATAAATACCACCACAAAATCATCTAGATATTCCTTGAAAACTCTATTCATTAGATCCATGAATACAAAGGGTGAATTAGTCAGCCCAAAAGGCTTTACCATAAACTCGTAATGCCCGTACCTTGTTCGAAAAGCTGTCTTCAGAATGTATTCCTTCTTCACACACAATTGATGGTATCCAGATCAATGGTCAATCTTTGAAAAGTATTGAGATCCATGAAGTTCGTCAAATAAATCATCAATGAGAGGTACGAGATACTTGTTCATTGTTGTTATAGCATTGATCTCCCTATAGTCGATACATAACCTCGTAGATCCATCTTTCTTTTTAACTAAAAGAATAGGGGCTCCCCATGGAGAAACAATAGGGAGAATAAATCCATTATTACTAAATTACTCTAGTTGTTTCTTTAGTTCAACTAATTCTACAATGGCCATTCTATAAGGGGTCTTAGATATAGGCCTTGATCTAGGAATTAAATCAATGGAAAACTCAACTTCTCATTCCGGAGGATGTCCATGTAAATTTTTTGGAAACGCATCTAAATATTCTTTCACAATAGGTACATCCTCTATTTGAACATTCCTTTCCTTACCCACAGTCATTTCATAATCTTCGCCCCCAAAAATTGAATTTAATTGAGCTACTGGTGGTGGATCTAGATAAGAGTTAGGTGGTGACGATTCTGCTCTAAAGATAAGGTGTTCCTTATCATCATCATCAAAAATCGTAACCTCCTTTTTCTTACAATAAATCTTCGCATCATGGTCTGAAAGGAAATCCATACCAAGGATTATATCAAACTCAAACATAGGTATGATGATGAGATCAGAAAATAAAGAACATTTATGTGCTCTAATGGGGACTGATTCAAAAAACTTTGTTGCAATGATACTTACCTTAAGAGTTTTAACTGACAACTCCCTTGTTAAATGAAATTGGAAATATATAATTTTTATAGAAAAGTAGGAAGATATGAAACAATGTGATGATCCAAAATCAAATAATGCATTTACTAAACTTGAGGAAACCATTAAATTACCATCCACCACGTGTTTCGGAGTTTCTACCTTAGTAGTAGTGATAGCATAAGCTTGGCGTTGATCCCTTGGCCTTTTCTGAGGTAAGTTCCCATGACGCTTAGGACATTCATTTTCATAATGTCCCATCTCCCTGCAATTGTTGCATTGGACATCAGTAGCTTCCTTCTTCCCCTTGCAATCAAGAGCTTGGTGTCCTTTTTCACCACACTTATAACAGACTCCCATTCCATTTAAGCAAGTACCAGGGTGTTTCTTTCCACATTTACTGTAGGATGGATATTCAACTTTTCCCTTCTTCCCCTTATTTTCATTCCCAGATTGATCAGTATATCTCTTATTATCATTCTTTTCAATAAAGTAATAAGACTTAGAGAATTCATTTTCTGTCTTAGTAGCACAAGAGACAATGTCTTCGTACGACGAGAAGGATTGTGAGACTAATGCTCGATAGAGAAATGGTTTTAACCCATCAAAGAAATGATCAATCTTACTTATTGGGTTATGTATATAATCTCCAGTATCCCTTGCTAACCTCGTAAAGTTAGACTCATAATTTGCATCATTCTCATCCTCCTTTTATCTCAGACTCAGAAATTGTCTTTCCATATCTGCTCGATGGTCACGAGGAATGTATTTTTCTAAAAATAGATCTTTTAACTCACTACATTCCATATTTAATACTTTATAATATTCCTTCATGTTTTGAATCAATGACCACCATTGATCGGCATCTTTAATGAGGCGGTAAAATGGCATGATAACTTTTTCCCTTTCACTACTCCCCAATGCATGAAATATTTTCTCTAGAGAATTTATCCATTTCTCAGCTACTAAGGGATTTGTACTCCCATTGAACATTGGTGTTTGATGCCTCATGAAGCGATCTAAAATTGATCCTCCAAATTGTGGATCAGGGTGCTCCATACGGGTAAATTTATTATTCATAACCTGAGTGAGTTGTCCCAGTATGGTGATTAGTTGATCAGCACCAGTTTCATCACCATCTCCACTATAATTATCATGAGCAGGAGGGAAATCCCTACATGGAGTGCGTGCATTGATACAGTTTCCATTTATTCCACTAGGCACCATTTCTAAAAAATGGCATAAACTATATCAGTTTATGAATCAAAATACATAATTCCATACTTATAAAACAATTAACATAAATTGAACTATTTATGGATATAATCCATAATCATAAAAAAAATTCTTTGAGTATGTATATACAAATAAACCTTTAATAATTATTTGTCATGAAAATGAGAGTTAACCTAAGCATATCCCCTGGGATTTTCGTAACCAAGAGTGCCGCAAGGCCCGTTGTCGTGCACCAGTTCCCGTTTGAGTCTAGCTCAAAGTTGTGTTTTTGGGTTTTACCCCTAGGAACATCTATGCCAGAGCTGCCTCTACCTGCTCGTATCCAGACATGGATGTATTGCTCAGAAAACTCAAAAAATCTATATAATACCAAAATTATAGAAGTTCTTATTTACTAATCCTCAAATTCCATCTTAAATCTATGTGCTCTAATCAGAGTTTATCAAAATATAGCTTCCAAGGATTGTATTAAACTTCCTCTGATACCCACTGTAATGCCCCGCCCCCAGTTACCCAGAGTCGATGCATTATTACAGAACATTGGCATGATCACAAGAAATATAAGTCTCAAAAGGCTGATTAGTTTAGTAGCCTTGGAATAACTAGATACATTCATAAACATTACATTACATCATAAAATGAACAACTACAACAATATAGTCTCCATAGTCCACACTCTTATCCCCTCATACTATCCCCGCAGTTTATTCAAAAAATACTTCTTAAAATCCTAGGAAAAATAAAACATAGATAGGGGTGAGCTCAAATGTCCAATAAGGATAACAATATAGTTTAAACATTCATAAATAAGTATAAAAATTTAAGGCAATGAATAACTAAAACAAAATCCTTTTAAAACATGAACTTTAGCATAATATGTCAGAAGTAAAATTAAATAGTTCCATATACATATTCACATGGATATTATACTAGTAGAATAATCACATGCAATATCAATAACCACTTTCATAATGATGGCGTGCATAATGCCATACTATCATAACCACAGAGTCAAGGCCTCGTTCCAAGACTAAAAATTAGATTTTGTCAAGACCTTGTGCCAAGACACTAGCTTGTCTCATGATACCTATCGATGTAATTTTTTTAAAAGATACATTTGTTTAAAATTTCTCAAATATACTTCAGTGTTCTTCTAAAAACATTATGCTAGTTTCTTAAAACAAAATAACTAATTTTGTGACTGCTCAACTAATTCCAGTCCATGATGGGTACGTGCCCAATCCCTTCATGTCTACCACACTCGAGAGTTGGGTTTTCTGAAAACATTTTTAAGCTCGCGTTAAATACGTTTACATTTTCATTGTATTTTCATATATTTGAAAGAAATATCTCTCTCTTTTTTTGAAATAATTTAAAAATCACATAATTATAAAAGAAAACCGTTATTTTTAATGTATCCTTATAAGCATGTAAGGGAAGCTTCAAAGGTGTAATAACGGCAGAGAATAACCACACCTACCGTATAAGTTAAAATAACACTCTTACCTTAGTTTTGTCGAAAAGGTCAAAAAGTAACTTGTTTGGAAAATGACAGAAAGATTCCTTTCAAAAACGTATAAGGTCAAATAAGGATATAAATTAATTTAACCTATTGTCTATTAAATAGTAAAAAAATTTGAAAGACATTTTTAAGAAACATGGACGTGGATTATAAAGATGTCCGAGTAGATAATTACGTATAAACAACCTCGAATAATAAAGAGATTGTGAAATAAACCCTTACCTATTTGGTAACATACAAAAAATAAAACCCATGAATGATGAATCATACAATGAATATGTAAATACACATAAATTAATTTGTATTATACAAAGAATACCATTATGGGCAGTACATACACCACACAAAAGGTAATAGTGGCAATATACCCTGAGTCTCACGGGAATAAGGAGTGTGATGAAAACCCCTTACCTAGTACATTTCCTTGGATGAGGGTTGGTTAACTTCCCGTATAATGGTTAAATAATTGTAATTAAATTATACAAGAATCATATACATTAATATGATATCATATATAATCTTTTATCATTGCTTTGTTAATAATATCTTACTATTATCATCGTTTTGGGTGTTAACTTACTCGTTTTCTTTTATATGTTTTGTTATGTAAGTCGTGGTTTTCATGGATAGGTTGTATGTTATTAATATCCAGAATGATATCAATTCCTTAAAAATTATTTTTAAATCATCAAATGATAATTAACTTTAATGGATACGATGAAGAATGAATCTCATCGTGTTCGTGGATATGGTTGTCCGTACGTACACACGAGCAACAATTTCATTATTTTGATATTAAAATAATATATAATTGTATGGTATATCATATATACATAATCATTATCATGTTATATTTATTATTTACCTGAATTACACATCATTATTATACCCATCCAAATAATAATTTATTGAATAACAATTACACCACGATGTGGAGACAGTAAGACATACGTACACACGTATGGTGACATGTCATTCAAAAGATGGAAAGAATACTGAATATGGTTGTACCATATAATAACATCTCAATATATATAAGATACTAGAGTTATTATTTTAAAATTGGAATAACAAAGAAATAAGAAGTTGAACAAGAAAGGAACTTGAAAGAGGGTCTTGAAAACATTACCTCATCTTCGGGTTCTTCCTTTTGATTTGATCAAAAGGGCTCCTTAGGTTGGAATTATGATAAAAATAAGGCCTATAGGTTGAATTGAGGGATTTTGATAGAGTATTTTGGTAGGGGTTGGCCGAAACAAAAGGATTTGAATTTGTGAATTGGTGAGAAGGGGGACTGCCCTTTTATAAGAGGGGTGAGGGGCACCTTTGGAAAAGCTAGAAATATTATTTTATAATAAATTCATATTCTGTTTCTAATTGCTCCAAAGAGGATTATTTAAATATTAAGGTGGGTATGGGTATAAAAACACTCAACCAATAGAATTTAGACAGGTTTGGGTCATTATATTAACCTTATCTTTTAGTTTTAACTCTTAGTTAATTTGTTTGGCACTTACCATGTCACATTGTATTTTTATATTATATATAGTTAATAACCTTACTATATACCTCCAAGAGACCCAGAAATGGTCCATTAATGATACACCTACCATGATATAAGTCTCTTGGCCGATACTTATATATTTAGGAAATGAATATAAATTAATAATATAATATATGTTTTAAAGACTCTTTTATGTCAATTTTGACACTATTGGGTATTTTGTTTTTAATAAATTAATAACAGCATTATTAATTCGATAAAAATTTATATAATCAATAATAATATGTCATATTAACCTATAAAATTAGTGAAATTCATAAAAGGTCTCAAATTATATTTATTCTGATATTTATAATATCAATTAGTTTAATATTTCATTAATTAGGTAATTACTGAATCACCATTGTGTCATAAATAAATTAAATTATTTAATGTCTGAAAATTATATATAAAATACAATTATGTATTAAATATTTTTAGCTTTCTATGTAATATTTAAAATCAAATATATCTTATGTATAACCCCATATTAAAAATGTTTTAGTAAATAAACTTTGATTTTAACTCTTTTAACTCTTCTTTGAATTAAATAATAATAAATGTCCTAATCTATTCCAAGTTGACCTAAATGATAATATTTTCTTCCTAAGGTTGTTTTTGGTCGAGATACTCTTGTCCAAAAGAATTAGTACACGTTTTAGGGTAATATTAATATCATTTTTACCCTTAATTACCCTATTTACTTTTAACCGTGGTAAATAAAAGTAACAAGTTATTATTCACCAAAAATTATTTTCATCTCAATGAACCACATTTTACTTCTTGATATTAACCATGTCTCTCGGATTATTGAAATTCCACTCACAGAAGTGGTAAAATTATGTTTTTTGTGAATTTTCAAGTTCTCCTAGGAGGTTGGTAAAAGACGGTGAAAAGTTCAATAAAATTTTTATATATCTAAAATTATTCTAAACTAACTCCATTGAATTATTTGTACTTATATAGGTATTATGTATCTATTTTTACATTAATTATATTTCAATAAAATAAATAATTATTTAAATAAAAATTTGGTTTTTAACTATAACTCAGTGTTTTTTCACTATTCATCAAAAATTGAAAGTTTTCAGAAAAATACCAAAATTTCACCCTAGGCTAATTTCGATATTCCGAATCCAAAAATGAAGTCCATTTTGAAAAATAAATTTTTTAAAATTTTGAAAAGTGGGTATTACTATTCATAACAGCTAGTTTGATTGGTTCTGGTGTGTGTGTTAGAACTCAAAGTTGCGTACAACACACGCTACTTTATTATTCAAAGGAAAGCGTATCGTGAAAGATTGTGGTGTTACAAAAAATGTGTTTTTAAGAAATAATAATTATCAACAGATTGACACTTGTTTATATCCGGTTTAAATGTGAAATTACGTCCAATGAACAACATTTTATTAAATGGTAAAAACATATTCTAAATATAATTTAAAACCACTCAAATTCACAATATATCACTATTAATTATTGAGATTAAAAATGTTGTTTTTAATTAAAATTTAGTAATTATCACTATTTATCAAAATATGAAAGTTATTAGAAATGTACCAAAAATTCCACCTAAGCTAATTTCGATATTCTGAATCCAAAAATGAAGTCCATTTTGAAAGATAAAATTTATAAAATTTCAAAAAGTGGGTATTTCTATTCATAACTGCTAGTTTGATTTGTTGTGGTGTGTGTTAGAACTCGTAGTTGCGTAACACACACGCTATTTTATGATGCAAAGAGAAGTGTACCATAGAAGCTTGGGGTGTTACATCTATCCCATATTTCAGTTGAAAAAATCAACAAATATTTACTTTCCCTAGCTTTGAAATCAAATATTCAATTCAATTTTCTTTAAAGATACATTATTATCCTCTTTAATATTGATAGATATTACACCTTTATAAAATTATAAAATCAAGCTACAATGTATATAAAATAAATGATATCTAAACTTGTTGTTATGTGAAATAGTAAACTATAAATAAATATTAAATGTAATATTAATTCTACATTCTTTCTATTATAATGATTTAAAAGTTTCATTCAAACCACTATCAAATTTGAAAATCTTTTTCAATCATTACTTCCAAACATTTTTAATACCAATCATGCATATTACATTTGTGGGATAAATTTGTTTCCTTACTCTTGATTCACTTATACCCCATGAAATTTATGTTACATCAATAATAATTGACTTATAAAAATACAATATTCATTAATTTTTTAAAACTATTAATGGAATTTTTTATTTTCTATTAAAAACAATTTCAAATATACAAAACATCAATAAGAACTACTTCTCATATTAAAAATTCATATAGAGGTTTTTATTGACACTTCCTCTCTTGAACTACATTATTATTAGATATATGTATATCCATGTATTACAATCATGAGGTACTTTATTTAAGAAAAAAATTCATTTTAAGCTATAATCCATGAATTCATCATCTTTAAATGAAAAAAATACTGGATGATTTATAAAGACTTATTTTTTTTCAGAACTCCATTTAGAAATTTCATCATCACACCCATTTGATAACATTTTTATTTCCTTTTAATGTAAATTTAGAAAAAAAATATATGTGATTTCATCATTTCCTTCGGTAAAAAAATTCCTTATTCTAAACTCCTTAAACTATAGAATACCCTTTACAATTATGTATTTACTTTAACCTATACACTATTAATTATTCATAAAATTTGTTTTCCAAGACATATTTTTACTAACCACATATTTATTTCCTTGTATACTCACTAGATCCCTGGTTTTATTCATAGAAATTGGTCCATCTCTTTTTTCATGGATTTCACCCTTGATTCATCCTTTTTTATTCTTTAAATAATGTCTGTTATACCTACGATAGTGTTTTGTTATACATCGTTATTTTCCTTATTTTAGACTATATTGGGGAAGGCTTATTTCCAATAATGTTTCTTGGGTGAAGCCTAACTATTTTTCTTCTTGTTTATGTCATAAATTGAATTCTATGAGTACCATGATTATCCTATAATTGTACTTTGAAATCATCATCATTCTAAGGGTTTTGATTCTTTCTAATCCATATTTACTTATTCTCTTTTCACACACTTCTTTATGGACATAATATTAAATTTTTTATTTATCTTTATTTTCAACAACTTTGACATAAGTAATATTGTTTATAATATTTTTGATACATTTATTGGATGTTCTATTTGTTGAGTAGCCAAAAAGTACTCCTTTCTACATAATATGTCTACCCTTACTATCATTATCATCATTATTTAGAATAAAAATTTAGTTTTAAAAAATGTAAGATGTTTCAAAGAGGTATTTCCCCCATAACACATTTATTATGGATTTTTATCATCTCTAGGATTGATAAATAACATTTTTTTGAGTCTAAGAAATCACATTCAAAATTTATTTCCCTCATAGTTATGATATGTCACTCTTGATCAACAAATTTCTATATATGTTTTCAAACATATGATTGAACCTTTACATAACTCCATTCTATTTAGGAGTTCTTATCTCAAACACTTCCTTATTTTTCTTATATTTTTATTAATAATCTTTATCATTAATAAATGTGTTTTAAAATCCATTATATAAGCATATAATCATCTCTATTCTTCAATTTTCATTCCCTACAATTATTTGAAATTTTTTGTTTCACTGAAAAACTTCTCTCTTAGACCACATGGACACAAAAAATCCCATTCTACTATAATTATAGATAAATATTTTTAAATATTTCTCACCTCAAGTTATTAATTTATTTATTGTACCAAAAACATTGTCAGTAACCAAATATATCATATTTGATGCTATCATAATATTTTTATGTTAAGGGATTCTCACTATAATTCCCCACAAGTATGCATTAAAAGTCATTTCTCTACTAATATTTCAGTAGGAAATATTAATAATAACTTTCAACATTGAAACTTTCTCTATAATCCAATGATTAATATCACCATGAATTGAATTCCATAATATATTTTACACTTATTTATTAAAAGTAAGTGTATTATACTTACTAACAACCTGATACAAGTTCCCATTTATTTTCTATCGCTGTATAATAAAGATTATATCTTTCCCTTGTTATAAAAACCTTTAAAATTGAAAATAACACTCAATCCTGAGTCACATAGTTTAACCACATTATTAAAATTATATTGGTGAATATAATCATATATTACTTTAGATGTTTTTAATTTATCTCCATAAATTTTTTTTCCACATACTTTGATATTTCAATCTCTATCATTTCAAACTAATCCATTACATCAAATATTCCATTCTAATTTTTTAGAAGATTCATGTTTCCAAAAATGTGGGATAATCACCCTCTCTCAAGAATAAGAATAATACTAGTATTTATATATTTAAAATCTATATGAATAAGTATATATTTATACTTCATCTTTATCTTTATCTAATATTATGAAAATACATGATAAGTGGTGATATATGATTAATTATTCATTTTTTTCTTCTAAATGTGAAAGCGTTTATTATAATTATTATTATGATTGATAAAATATATTTAGAAATAATGTTTTTATTGCTTAACTTGAATCCATCGTTATTTTGATTATATAGATATATTTTTCACTCATTTTCTTACATTGAACAACTCTGTGGCCAAATATAAAACACCAAAAACAATATACATATAATGATACTTTTATTTTGAGATGAAGGATATGTTTTGATTCAACATTGGTGAATTGCAATAACTTATAATTTTAAGTAACTTCTACTTCATTGAAATAAAATATCATGTGGCCTAGGTATCTAAATCATACCTTATTCATTGATCCATCTAATTTTTTTAGATACATGCTTATTTCTCAATGATATAGCATACTCCTATGTTTTTTAATCCTATTATTTTTCTCATTGATGGAAAAGTTAATATCATCATTGATCTTAATATTTAACCTATATTTCATATCATTTTTATGTTTCACAAGATAAATTTCATTTTCCCCACAAATTTCTCTAAAGAATAAAATTTCACTTATATATCAACGGAATATCTTGAGGAATATTTTAAAAATTCTCCAAAATTTATATTGTTTTTCATTTATAATTGAATCCCCTAAAATTCAATTTCCAAATACATTTTAGATAAAAAATACCTCTTACTGTTCATCATCTTCTGTATATATTTTAAATTCTCCACTATAGCTATCATAATACCCCTCATGTATATTATAAACTCAATATGAACATATTTTAAAAGATATTATTCAACACCACCGTCCTCTTTGATGGAAAAATTTATGACATTAAAAAATCCCCATCATTGGTCTTCACATCCTCAAGAAGATTCATAGATAATGAGCAATGAATAATTATTTCCATTTGGAAAATTCCATAGTTTCATATCACTCAGTATCCCTTGGTACATGTCTATGCTAACAATTTTTTTTCTTGTTTTAGGAATTATAGATGAATATAGTTTTCACTAAGATGAATTATATTCATTTGTCTTTCTATAAAAAATGTATGTAATTTATGATCCCCATAATCAAATTAAAGCATTTGATATTGATATGGTATATACTTTTTCAACTTCAACACGTTAATGATATCATTATTAACACTATATTTTATAGGTAATGTAAAGTGATTAGCATTATTCTAACAGGATTAGAAAAACCACAGTGTGGGGAGTTGAATTAGTCTGACTGATTTTTTACAAATTGAATATTTAACCCCTCTTTACACAAACTTCTATTTGATGAATTTATCTATCACCCTTTTATCAACATTGATTTACGTGCAGTTGATATGAGTAGGAAAAAATGGAACTCAAGATTTTATTAACACAGTTCACCTCCAAGATGGATGAATACATCCTTAGTGTATGGTTGTTTTTATCACCATCACACTAATATTCCATTTTATTATCATGATTAAGATCTGGAAAGGGTATATCCCTGAACCTCTATAGAAATTTTCACTGACCAAAATTTCATACAATGGCCATGTTTCTATCTACATGATCTATTGACAACCCTGATTTCCTCTAAAAATGATAAATTCACCTAGATCTTTCACAATGTATGAATAATAGTAACTACAAGTCTCTTTAATGGATTTTAATAGATACGATCTCATTCCACACACATATATATATAACAGTAAAAATGATTCATTTTACTACATCATTCCTTATAATATAGAAACAACATAGGCTTCAGTCCTTATAATATTGACATATCGTAGGATACGATGCTCAATGTTTTTAAATAACCAAGATATTGAGTAAAAATGACAACAATTTCTCTTACATATCGTATTATTCATCCTGAACAAATAATAGCATATCTTCCAATAGTTTTGGATCCCTCATTTTCATCATCCCACTGAATATTAAATATTATCACTGTATTATTTTTCTAACTTCTCAATTTTATATTCTCCCATTATTGTATTCTAATATACTTAGTATCTCACCAGGATACTATTTTCATACATTGTGTATGAAAACCTTCCAATATAGATACCTCAATTCTCTAGCATCATTAGTTTTTAAAACTCATTTAAACTCATGAAATATAATATCTCCATAAGACTTGACCATTATTCTCTATCTAATATCAAGAATTATCACAATGTTATCTCACAAAATACCCAAAATCCCTTAATTTAACATCTGTATGCTAATTTTCATTAACACTATTTTAGGCTGAGTAAAACCAAATGATATATATTCCCTATATTTTAGAGTGTTTTCATCATTCCATCTCCTATCATGGTGTTACATGATCTATTATCACTCTGCATCATTGATCCTATCATTCATAGTATAACATCATAATGTGACACTCTCCATTACTTTTTTATTCATCGCACACTAAAACATGAACTATTCCTTAAAACAAAAAAATATCTTATTTATAGAAACATATTTAAATTATATTTTATCAACTTATTTCTTTTTGGTGTGATCTTTTTCTTTATGTTGAATATCCATTTCATTTTCTTCATTCGTCATAATTGAAACTATTTGCTCAAATCCCGATTAAAACTATGATACTGCTATTTAAATGATTTAATAATAGATTTAGACTATTTTAAATTTATAATTCTAATTTACTGATTTTTTATTAACATTAAAAACCTCACATACCACCAGAATAATAAGTGTGACTCTTACATTTTCCCTATACACTAAAGAAAATCCCTATATGTTAATAACAAATATTATATATATACTAAAGAAAAATTTTGCATCACACTATTGCTTCATAATTTTCAGAAATCTTAACAAAATCAACCATCAGGTTTGATTTGGGAATCTTTACGCCTTCACTTGAGAACCCTTATATATACAGTACAGATTAATAATATTTCAATATATCTCATCTACAATATTCGTAACTTTATATATGAGTTTCATAATAATTTATTATAAGAATTTTGTTTTATACACTTTTATATCATATAATGAAATGTATGGAAAACCATAATATGTATATTTTAGTACCTTTATGTATTGACTTCTTGATATATAGTCATTTTCCATATTTTAATAAATTTATTAATATGATAATATCCAAAACTTATATCTATATTCATTAACTAAACATAAAAAATTCTTCCAACCTCCACAAGGAATCTCAATGTACCTCAACTAATTTCAAATCACCTTCGGATATCTTCAGATTTTCATCAACAATTTCTGAATTTTTATAATGCATTTGTAGTATATAAGAACCCCTTAAAGTATATTATTGGTATTCCACTACCTCATTCAAGTCCAATAATTCATCAAACATCATCCCTAAAAATTATTCATTTTATATCAATCTACAAAACATAATAATACTTGGGATGGAATTTTTATCATACATTTATCGACTTCTCCATAGATATTTAATAATCAAAAGTCACTATAATCTATGGAACTCAACTTATTCAAAATATCAATCCATTTTCCATATTTAATTTTCTATCTAAAAATAACTTTAATTGAAGAAAATATTATTATTTATATTTTCATATCATTAATGATAACCACCCACTTCGAAACATAAATGTGTTTCTCAAATCTATAATTATTATTCACAACTCAGCATATAATGACACATTTTTTAGAACATAAATATTCATAACACAAATATGCTTGGTTACTCCAAAATCCATAAAATATATTATATTCAATACATATTTGAATCAATATTAATGAAAAATACTTATTAAAAACAAATAAAACTCAACACTAAGGGTGTTCCATAGTCCCACTGTTGGATTTGTGGTCAATACTAATATTGAAAATGTATCTTAACATTTATTTTCTATTTTCTCATCTCTCCCTATTATTAATTAAGAATAAAAATAATCATGGTAAAATTAATTATCAATTCACTTAAGTTAATGTTCTATTAATTTTTACACTCTTATTCTGCATGAGAAATATTTGGTGGAGAAATTAATTAGGACTAATTTATAAAAAAAATGTTATCCATGAAAACCTCATATATGATACTAAATAAAAAATATTTTATTTTGGTACATTAACTAGAATCTTTTATCAGGTATAATTTTTGAATATATTTCATTAAAATTTAAATATAACTTTTGTAACGCATATCAATAACATATTACAAAATTCGAAACCACTAGTTGGTTTATATTAAAAAAATATTCCTTCAAATTTACCAGTTTCTTATTATGCCTTATGTCAATTAACAATATAGATTCTAAACATAAAAATATACATGGGAATATCTAATAACACATATTCAGTGACTTATTTTCATGAACTTTATTTATATTCCAAATCCCCATGATATGGTAAATCTTTTAGCTTCTAAAATATTCCTCATTAAGGGATACACTATAACATTAATTCATCGTGGTTGATTTATTTATAAAAGTTAATATTTAATATAATAAATGTTAAGATCAATTCAACATGGAGACTTCCATTAGGTATAAAATATTTATTTCATATTTCTCAATTCTTCTAGTTCTTCCCCTTAATCATATATCACCTTCAATTCCATAAATATAATAAATAAACAAATATATACGTTAAGGTCGATTAGATTAATTATATAAGTTGTTTTTTTGAAACCCTATATGAGAAGTATTTTTTGTTTCATGATATGTTTTAAATGAGATTTAGAAGCTGTGGATTTTTTTTGTAGATGTTTTAATGTCATTTAAATATGAATTGATTTTTTTATTCAAATTAGAAAAATGTAAAATTAATTTTTTATTTATGGATCATATTGACTAAAAGAATTAATTTTAAGGTTTCATGGGTGATTATACAAATTTATCCAGACTGTGATAATTTAATTTTTTCTTCAGTTTAACTTATAAATTTGATTTGATGTAATAAAATGAAAAATGCATGAGTGTATGACTTTGATATGGAGTGTTAGTCTTAATAATAATAATTAAATTGAAAATATGGTTGACTTCATTGAAATCAACATAATAATTTAACTTAATTTTATGAAATTGATCTACATTGTAACACATTGAGAAGAAACAAGAATATTTTTTTGAGGGAAACGTAGAATTATATGACTTCACTACCAATTGTATGACTTAAGATTATATGAATTCAAATGAATTACCAAATATATGTGGGCTAAAAATATTAGTAAATCCATAAGATCATATGAAATAATAAAACATATTTAATCTAACCATATAAAAAAAATGGTTGTACTAATTGCAATCTCATAAGATTAATTAAAATGATGGCATGTTTCCAGAACTAGGTATTTTGATAAAAAGGGAATTTATTGTAGAATTTCATTAATATTTTTATATTTCTAAAATATAACAAGCTCAATAGAATCCAATATTATTGTTGCGGTTCATGGATGTTTGAATTTGTTTTAATGATAAATTTTTGTGTGATTTTATAGGGATTTAAAATTCAATTTTGTAAATTTGATTTTATTGTTAACAATTTATTCTTTTAGAATTATTATTGAACCCAATAATCATGAATGTTTCCATAAATTGTTATGGAAATATATTCCATGAATTAATAAGAATATTAAAGGAAAAACTTAATATGAGAAATTAATATGATATTTTAAAATAGGTTGATACATTATTCTATCAAAGAAAGTTAAATTAATGTACATTAACTTGTGGAATATTCTTTGTTTTTCTGAAAAGGATGAGGAAATGTGTTTCTACTACCATTATTCTTGAAATGTTACACTTAGAATGAATAAAATTATTTTGTGTGGGCTTTCTCTCATGCATTAGTTGTTCATTTAGATACATGGAGAGGAATATTGATCTACTTTTACTTCACTTCAATCCTTCTCATAGCAGAGGAACTTTTAAAATATGATCATTTTTTGATGTAGTATAATTCTGATACATATTGAATATATGATTCATTCTAAAGAAAATGGTGAATCTTTAAAAACATGTGGTTCTTATCTAAATAATGACATGAATTCAAATATGAGAAGAATATGAAACCTACCTAAATAGAGAAGTAAATTATTCCTTTTCAAACCATAAAAGACAATTTTAGTAATTTTTAATAAATTATATTTTATAGAGATAAAAAATATATTTACTCGATAGAAGCTCCAACATGAAAAAATATTCTCTCCAATTGATGATAAAATTATTTAATAGTCTAATGTATTATTTTTCTTATTTTATTCTATCAAAATATATGTGGATGTTATTATAAGAGTGAATAAAAAATATATCAAGTTAAAAGTTTGTAATTATAAGAATAAAATAAATTTTTAGAAAATGTTCCATTTATTCAACACCCTAAGTGTTAAACCATCTAATATGAAAACTATAAGTGGTGTCAGAATGAGGTGTCCCAAAATATTATATAATTTGAAAGTTTATCATGGAGAATCTGAATTCTATGAATAACATAGGTGTTCCATTTTTAAATGGAAATAACATTCAATGGAAGAATAATTAAATGATACTATTTATCTTATCACAAGAACTATATGTTAATGTTATCTTTACTATGGGATATACACTTATTAAAATAGATAGATCAATTAAATTTTTAGGTCGTTGTAATCTTGAAATATATTGGAAAATAAACAATTAATTATTATTATATTTTTTGAAATATTTATAACCAAGTGTTTGGGATGAATATAGACAATGAAATTGAGGATAATCTTAATAACATGTTTGACAGAATCATTATGGTAAAACAAATAAAATTGAAAATTTGGAGGGGCAAATTTAAAATGGTGAATATGATATATAATTATATCATTGGATTGGGGAAAACAAAATTATTTAATAGTGGTCCAATAAAAATGACTCATTTTAGGATATATTTGACACAATGATCTCATATTTGGAAAAAATTCATGATTTATATCTTGATGAGTTTCATAATAAACTTATTAATTTTGATATGGGTAAAAAAATTGATGTATAATGATAGGGAGGTGTTGTTTTTGGAATCAGCAAATAAATTAAAGATCATGGAGGATGATTCCTTGAGTGATTCAAATATATATGATGAGAGTGATATAAAAAAAGAAACTTGTGGATCTATAATCTAAAAACATGAGAGGTAAAGTGAAATATAAGGGAATGATTGCACTAAAATTGTTTTAGTTTGGAAAAATCTAATTCTTTTCCACAAATTATCTTATGAATCATTAGAACCTAGAATCTGAGGATAAATAAAGTGATGGGATATTTGGAAGAAATTTTAAAAATAAAATCTCATAACGATTGTAAGAAATATAACAAGGGTAGAGAAAAATTTTAAAAATAATTAAACAAGAATTAATATTAAAGATGAAGAATACAAATCTTGTTTAAGAATTGAATTTGAGGAGGATTGTTCGATAAGAGACACCAACATTATATATCATTTTTAGATAAAAAATAAAAACATAGAGGTGATGAATTAGATAATTAAGATGAAGCATATATGTTGCACATGTTGAGGAACAAACCTGAAATATATCTTGTAAGGAATACATGGATTAAAAGGATGTTAAAAATTTCGTAAAGGAAAATGACTGTCTAAATATATTTAATGAAAAGTTTAATATAATGTAAAATATATACATTGAGTATGTCAAATGTATCAAGGTGAATGTGGTTGAGTGAGAATGTTTTATAAAAGAATCATAGGAAAATATAGATACATAATAAAAATAAATTAAGATGTTAAAATCATGGTGTCTTGATGACAATAAAAACCCTAAAAATGAATTTTGGGTATGAAAAAGATGGTAATATTGGAAATTAGTCACCAAAAAAAATACATTCATTTTTCACCACCTTAGGTAAAATATAAATTTGTAATTCCCAAAAACATTAAATATATCAAGAATAAATGGAAAGGTCCTAAACAAAAAAAAAAGGAAATAATAGGGTGAGAAAAAACATTGATAATGAAACTCTTATATTATAGGTAGATGAGGTAATTTATAATAATATAGTCTTATCAAAGACCAACCACAAAAATGGATAATACCCTAAAAAATAGTAATAATTGTTAGAGGGATAAACTCAAAAACATTATAAAATAATCAATTTTAGTGTCAATAGTTAATAGTTTGGAACCTATAAACATAAAGTATATGTTTTATAGCTCAACATACATATCCCTTGATATAAAATATGTTCATATCTGATGTAATTCAAGTATATAACATAACATAAGGCCTATGAAATGAAAAATAGAAAATGATAACTCATATGTGGTACCCATCCAAAAAAAGTTTGAAGGGATTGAGAATGTTTTTGGATCATTTTAATAGTAAGAAAATCATATTGATGAATTTTTTACAATTATTCAAGGTAAAAACTAATGATTTATCAATATAATAAAATTCGATAGGGAAGAAAGGCCAAAAGATTATTAATTATGGAGGTTGATTTAATAGATAGAAAATTGAGAGGACATTATATTCATGATAGTGTTTTCTCCTCACATATGACATAATATATTGTTATTATGAAAAAAATAGAGAATGATACTACTGCTATTCCCGTTTCGAATTCAAGATCCTTAAAAATTAGGGGTATTATTTTTAATGAAAATAAACTATCCATATTGAATTGATATGTCTTTTTATCCATTTATGGGATCTAATAGAAAATTTTGAGTCCTAGTAAATTATGTTATGAAGTAAATGACGTAATATTCATGTAGAGAATTTATATATATAATTTAAACAATGATATATGTATTATTACATGTTTTGAAATAAGTAGTAGGAATTTATTTTAGACTAAAATTCCAGTAATTCTTGAAATATTAGTTCTAGATTAGATAATAATATGTTGTATAGACGAATTGGATATACTTATTAAAATAATTTGAATATGATCTATAAAGTGATTATGTAGGGAGGCTTACCCCAATTGATCTGAAATAGATATCATTTTTTTACAACATGTTAAAGGGAAAAAAAATTATTTAAGACTCATTAATAAAGAATTATTGAATTAATTCACTGAGATATATATAGATCAATGGGGGAAAATCAACGATATGTGACTTATATTTCATTAAAATAATTTATGATTATATAATAATTAAAAGAGTTTTATTCCTAATGTATTTGTCAAATGATGTGCATATGTTCATGATTTATAAAATAGATATTGAAAGGGAGTATAACATTTATAATAAAAAATGAGAACCAATAATGGATGAAGTACACTAGATATGAATTTGAATAATATGATAGTAATTATCAAATTAAAATTCAATAAAACTCCCCAACACACGTCAATAGAATGTATTAACTAATATAATTAATTAAGACCATGTAGAAATGGGGTGAAAAATATGTTCAAAATTTAAAAGATCAAATTTCATTTAGAGAGAGATTGTCTGAAAAAATTTACACTATAAAAAACAATGATTTCTTAGACCAATATCATATATGACTTCATATGATATGTGCTATAATAAGAAAAAAAATTATTAGAAACTTTAGAGTATTAGAATGTCTATGATTTATCAAAATCAATTACTTGAAACAATGAAAATTTGATGAAATAAAAGAGGAATGAACCATTCTTGGGTAATGATCTAGTGAAGAAACCTATATATACTGATATAAAATAAATAAAAGGAGGTTAATTTTTTTATTTGAAAATAATTTAAAACTAACTGAAAAATAATGTTTATAATATAAATTTTGGTAAAGAAATCAATAAATATACCAAGAAAATTTATAGATATATTAATGAAAAATATGTTTTGTTTGAGCCAAAAAATTGTTCATTTGGATTAATAATAAAGTTTTGATGAAGTGGAAGTTTATATGAATAAGATGTGTAAGTTTTAAAGGATAAAGAAGCACGTCTTGATAGAGAATACCATAAGATAAAAATCTAATCCTATAGAAACTTGAATGAAATTATGATATGATGGTCCTATATAAAAAGTAACTAGATGAAGACTGTCGTTGGAGAATCATACATCTCTTTTATCTCAAGTTAAACCTAAATAAATAATTGTGTATATTAAATAAAAATAGTGGATTGAGGCTATAAATGATGATCTAAACAAGATTGAATAGAATTCAACATGGGACCTTGTTCTGAGACCTATTGACAAAAAAATCATTGGAAGTAAGTAATTATTTTGAAAAAGGATAAATGAAATTGGTGAAGTGATAAGGGAAAAATTATATTTTTTTACTAGGGTTATTATAATGTTCAGTGAATTGGATTTAAATACAATTTTCTACCTATAGAAATATTGTAGGCTATTAGAATATTTATTTTTGTTAAAGCCTATAGATAGTGAAAAAATTAATCGAGGGGGCATAAAAGATAACTTTTTAATTTATGAGATTGAGGAAGAATTATATATTGAGTAACCTGATGGGTTTGTACATGATAATGATTTTATAAGAGTGTGTATATTTAATAAGGATAATTATGCATTAATAAAATCCATGGGGGTTAGATATTTAACGTTTGACAACTTCATGAAAGAGATAAAATTAAAAAAAAAATTAATGTTGAGATAAACATTTATATTAAATAAATAAAGACATGTATACATATTAAAAGATCATATTTTGATGATATCATTTTTACAGGTTGTCATAGTAATTATTTTGATGTTTTTTAAATCAAATGTGAAATAATTTGAGATTTCCATGTTTGGTGAGCATAGATAATTCTGGAGATTACACATTATTATAAAGGCAATTTTTATTTTCTTATCACATGAGAATAAATTTAGAATGTTTTTTTAAAAAAAATGGGGGAGTAAAATATAGTGTCTACAACCATTCAACTATCACTAAAATTATCTAATGATTCAAATGGTGAGAGTGTAAATAAATGAGAATTTTCAATATTTACATAGAGTATATTAAATCCCACAACGTCCATAACATATATCGTATATATATTTTGAGTATTTAGAAAAAATCACATTTACCTAAGTGGGTCACATATTATATATACCAAAATATTTCTCAAATATGTCAAAGGGGTTATGATATAAGGGTTTTTTATAAGAAGAGAAATAAATTAAATATATCAATATTTATTGATTTTGATTTGATATGTGACTGTGATGATATAAGGATCACTTTAAATGGAATTATCCTCCAATGATATAGATGTGTGAGTTAGAAATAGAATAATAAAATTTGGTCACACTGTAACTAAAAAAGTTAAATATTTTATTACGAATAATTCTTATACTAAATTGATTTGTATGAAGGATATGTTTGATGATCTGACGGGGAAGGTGGACAAACCAATCTGAATTCATCATGATAATAAATCTTTTATACTCCTCTCTAAAAACAATATGGAACAATCATTGTCCATGAGTATTGATATCATATTTCACTTCATTAAATAGAAGGTGGAAACTGGTTATATTAATGTGGAATTTATATCTAGTCAAGATAAAATGGATAGAAATTTTCACCATGGTTGTACATAGGGATTGATTTTAGTTTCTTAGGATTAACAATGTCGTTCATCCCCTATCACATAATTAATTAGCTTTGTGATGTACACCAACTAATCTAAAAATTATGTTGTCAATAGGGGAGAGAAGATACACAGATATTTTCTTGAAAAGTAATTTAGTTTTATTATATTTTTTTAAAGTGGATATTATTATTGTTTTATAGGGGGGATTGTTTGAAAAGGTGAGTGAGTGGAATGATGGTGAGAGTACATTATTTGTTGGATACAAGTACTTCTTTTCATTGAGATATGGAGTTATCTTAAAACAAAATTCAAACATGCGGTCTGGTGTCAAGATATTTATATTTTGATAAAATCTATGATTTTGTGTTCATGATTGAGAATATTAGTGTTAAGATGATGTTGAAAACGAGTTTCATGGTTTGAAAACATATAAAAAGGGGGACATTTAAATTCTATTTATTTGTTTGAATTTTTTTCCTTATTTTCAAACATCATGAAAAATATACTGGGTTGATTGAAAAATGTTTTCAAGGAGCCCAAGAAGGCTTTGAGTTGTTTTATGGAATGGTTTGAGCACATTTTAGTAATTATAGAATTTTGGACCTGAATAAAAAAATGTATAGGTCTTTATTCACAATACTTTTACTACAGACCATTACACTTCATTAAAACACTTCATGGGTGATCATATACCTTTATCTAAATTTTAAGACATTAATGTAGATATTTAGTTTAGCATTTGAATTGTCTATTAGGTTAGAAAATATAAAATTCATTAATATATAAATTCAGTATGAAGTGTCAAATATCAATATAAGACATCAACATAACGCTTGAAAAGTTATTTTTTGCTTCATCATTTTACCTTGCGTTAATTGTAAGACAATGATTTCCAGAATAAGACATTTATGAAGGACAATCAAATGACTTTGAGGGAAAGGAAGAATCATATAAATTTTCTTCCCTGAATAGGATGTTGGATCGTAAGATCATAAGAGGCCTCAGATAATATAACTATAAAATATTTTATTGATTTAGGTGTATAAATTCACTAATAATATTAATTATAAATTCATATAATAGGTTATAAAATTCCTTGTTTCCAAAATATAAAATTCTTAACAAATGGGAAATTAATATGATTATTCATTGTTATTTATCTATTTTAAAAAATATCATTAGATAATTAAAATCCTTAATTCATGATGTGATTCATGGAAGTTTAAATGAGTTTTCAGGAGACGGATTGTGGGGATATTTTATTTCATTTAAAATTCACTTTTTGAAATTACATTTTGTAGTCGAAGATTCTATTATTCATATATTATTTACGTAGCGATGAATTATGGGAATTTTAATAAATCATTATGGAAATATCATTCATGAATAAATAAAAATATAAAAGGTATAAATTAATAATGAATGTGTGTCCAAGAATATTTTGAGAAGTCGATACATTACTATATTGAGTAAAGATAATTTAAAGAACATCAACCCATGATGTAGTATTAGTTTTATAAATCATTCAAAGAAATATATTTTTAGTAACATTGATCAAGACTCTTGTTTCATAGAAGGAAGAAAATACTCCCCTGTGTTTATGCTCTCATGCATGAGTTATTAATTTTGATCCAATGAGAGGAAGAATAATCTTAAGTTCCATCATTCCATTATTTTTGGAAATTAAATAACATTAACAAGAATATTTTTTTGATGTAGATTCATCTAGAAACATATTGAAGATCTGATTAATTATAGTGGAAATGAATAATATTTAATAATAGGTGGTTCCTTTATAAATAATTAAATCATTCATTAAATGTAATTCAATGATACATTTCTATATCGGTATATAGATGATACCATCTTATTCCTTGTGTATAAATTTTAGAAATTTATATCCAATATAATTTTATAGAGATAAGAAAATCCAAGTACTAAGAAAATGATGAACATAATAAGTAGTTGGCTCTAACATTGAGTTTGAATCTTCAAAAAATTATTATATTCTCTTTTTCTAATTTTATTCAAGAATATGCAAGAGAAGGTGATTATAAGTGTGATTCATTTTTCTAATAAGTCCAATGGGTATAATTCAAAAAATGAATTTATTTTAAAAAACAAGAACCATTGATTCGCCCCATCAGTGGTACAAAATCTGATATGATAATTCAAATATGGGAATAAGGTGAAAATATTTTTATCCATTAAGATTAAAGAAATATTTAAAGTTTATTATCTACCAAGATATATAATTATTTCCATATATAATGTTTGGAGAAATTTTTATGCATGAACATTTGATATTCAATATTGTATTCCTCAAGAGAAGAATGGTTCCCTTTCATCATCCAATAACCTCTTTATGTGAAACTCCATCATTAATATTATCAATAAATGAACATGAAGTTATTAGTGAAATATTTTTATTCATTTTCATTGCTTATTTATATGAAATGAAAATCAAATAATACATTGAGTCATATCCAGCCTGCTTGCACAACCTATACAAGATCTCACGAACTCTTAGGTCTTCACCTTTTGAAAATCATAATTTAAAATTGACTTCTTCATTATTTGTAAATTTTTTCCATCAATTATTAGATATATTTCTTATTTATTTTTTACAAATTATAATATATATGGATAAATAGTAATATATTCTTTTGGAACACGGTTAGAATGAATTTATTTTTCATATAATTTCTCATAAATTCTTTCACCAAATCGATCATTTTATTTTTATTATGGATTTATTTACTCTATTATTACATAAAATTGTGTCCTCAAAAACCTACACTGATATGATTTATTTCCCAATTACATTTCTTATTCTTCTTCTTCCATAATTTATGAAACTACATATTTTTTAGTGTAACATTCTTCTTGATCTTCTTTTGTTTGTTTGACTCAAATTTTACATTTTTTAAATACAAAGGTTAACTCACCATTATTAAATTGTTGATAATTATTTATATTTTTGGGTCCTATATTCTAAATTTAATTTACACCATGTTTTGTTGGTTTTGAGAAGAATACATCTCCACTATGACAAGTTTCATTATAATAGACATATATATTCCTTATTCATCGAAACTTTTTTTCGATAAATATATTTTTATCCTTTCTTTGTGTGATTTTATTAACATATAATTTACTCCCTTTTGATGTGGGATATTATTTTCATCTATTAGTGGAAATATTGTAAAATATTTCTAAATAATTGTGTCCAAACTTATCACAACACTAGTAGTGGGAAAAAATCCCAATTTTCTCCCACACACACTAATTTGGATTGAATGAGAACCCTACTATTTTTGTAAAAAAATTATTTATTTGAGAATGTTTTAGGAAGTGAAACATGAAATTTAATGGGGAATGGAAAATCATTCTGTTATCTAGTATAATGTTTTTATTAAACCTAGGTAGTCCCTAGAAGAAGAGTGCTAATCAAAATATATTTCACACATATCTTTAATTATTTAGGAAAATTAATTTTTTTGATTTAGATTTTGAAATTGAGAAATTTGAAAGCATATTAATTTAAAATGATAAAAAAAGTATAATGAAAATGGTGATTAGTTTTTTCTTGGATTGACAAAGTGTTATGATATCATGGTTTCCAATTTTACCCAAATCACCTTCTGCTGGTTGGTAAGAGAGATTCTATTATAAATTCCTCTTCTCTTCCTGGTTCAAATGGTGATGATGGGAGTGTCCCTAATTGAAATATAACTTTCGTATAACCACATTAATATGTGAATGGATTTTTAGAAAATCCTATTTGTTAAAAAGGGATATACCCCATAATATATTTTTATTCCATTATATAATAATAATAGTACCCACAATTCCACACATGTGATGAAAATTTCAAAGCACTCACCACCCAAACCTAGCATGTTCCATCATATAAAAACCACAATTGGGTGGAGTTATATTTTTAATCATAAAAAAAATATTGATATAATTAAATCAAAAAATAATTAGATTTAGTATTTATAACATAAGATTGAGAATAAAGAAATCATTTTTAATGAATAACAAACAAAAAATCATACATAGAAATTTTTTCTAGACATTATATTTCTCAATAACTCATGAAACCCCTCCATGGATGACTTAATTGAGTTGATATAAGAAAACGAAGGTATCATAACAATAAATGAAAATAATGGAAAGGAAAGAATCAGTGGCAGGTTGTCATCCCGAACTTCCCATCACCGTGAGAAAATCCTTCTGAATACCCCGACCGTCTATATATATGTCTATGTCATGATAAAGTAGGCTTAATTACTCATAAGTAAAATCATTTAATTATTTATGGGTCAGTACCTGGAGGCCTAGGGGTTCTAGGTCATAAACGGGCCTCCTTCAACGCAAATTGCATTGAATCATCCACTTATTATACGCATCTGAGTCTTTCATAACAGTAATAGTGATTTCACTTCATGAATTCTTCATGGTAGTGAACATAATCAATTTTTTCATGAACCAATCCATGTTTAGAAGTCTTAGATGGCGTTTCATGGAACAATGTATACATTCCATTCCATGAAACATGATTTCATGTTCTAGGTGAGTTTTTTTCACCCTTTGAAGTTTAACCGATAAACGTTATATTATTTTTAGGTACTGTGGTTTTACCCTATAATAATTTGTATTATTTCTATAAATATTTCCAAATCCATGTTATGAGTCAATGTGGAATTCTTGGGCTCAAAGATCATCAATGTAGTGATTTTAAAAATATTCAATATTTTATATCGCATGTGTGAACTTTTTAGTAGTTATAGAGTAACCCATGAGGGGAGTCTCAGATCAGAATTTTGAGATCATGGTTGAGTTTGAAATATGATTTTTACAATAAACAAGATATAAATATTGTTGGTTTTGGGTGCCAATATGAAGGATATCATTGGAAGGTGGGTTTATTATATATTAATTTATTTTAAAATAAATTAATTCATATATCCACACCCATTTGTTTCTCAATCATGGGGAGGAGAAGGAGGATCCCCCTAGTCAACGAACAACTCAATACCGAACTGAGGATAGGAGGTGACACTAAACCCCATTTTTTATACCGATCATCATGAGATCGAGTTTTAGTGGATTCTGAGCATCATGTTAGACCATAAGCATTGAATTTCTCCATGATTTTGGAAAATTTATGATCATTATGTATATATATCCATTTATGAATTATTTTATGTTTTTAGTGCCCTATTGTGACTATTAGAGATCCAATGGGTGTATATCTATGGGTTTAGGTGTAAATTAGAGTGTTTCGGTTGGCATGTAGTGGATTCCTAGATAGAATTCTAGATCCATGACATAGAGTTAAGGAACACATAAAGTATGTTATTCCCATTCAACGACGATAAACAATGGGGAACACAAGCCATGTACAATGGGAACGCACTATCTATTGATCCTATGCCATGTGGTTTAGGACATGGCCATGGATTCTATGTAAGGGGAAATGTTCATGTGTGATTATACCACTAGAGACCTAGGGTGTTCATGGGATGAAGTACACATTTAGGCATAGAAGAATTGGGTTCCATACATTATTTGGGTTAGAGAACTTGGGTGTGGACTTAGGATATGACCAAGTGTCTAGATATTCAATACATGTCATCTAAAGAAGGTACACACCATGTGGGGTGACATGGACATCCATGTTGTGTGTGGGCGAGGAAACACCTAGAGGATATGATGAAGTCACATGCCATGGGACATGGGTACATGATATGTAGTATCTTCATAATCATTTAGTACCATGAATAGAAAATGGTTAAGACCGATTTTTAGAGAAATAATATTTACTATGGGTACACAACATATACCCCCTTGGTGACTTTTTCCTCATGTATCTCAATCTATAAAACTTATATGGAGGCCCATGAGTATCATATCTTGAGTATTTTTATACATTGGTTGTGATGGAATCTATGTTTTTTAATAGAGATGCGATATTAGGTGATGTTTTTGGGTAAATTATGTTAACAGTGTATAGAAAAATATCGGTTGAGTTTTCTACATTTGTACATTCTTATGAGGTTACTATGTGGTGGTATGTACTTGTGCAGGATTGGGATCCCCTCTATAAGACGACTTCAGATGGAGTTCATGTACCCCTCTAGCATATTTTTTTGAGATCCCTTATTATTCTCTCTTTCCAAGATGGGGTTTAGGGTGTCTTCATGACATTCATACACAAGGAATTGATCCCCTATATAGTGGGTTAGCCGAGTTGGGTTTGTGGTATCGTTTAGTATATAATCCCTTATATAAAGGACGTTATCATTAGGGTTTTCATCGTTATCATTTAGATGATCCCATTATTGATTGTTAATTCCATATTTGGGTTTTTGATATCTTCTAGAGGTATTGGGCATGATAACTTATCTCTGTACCATTACTTTGTGTGTTGGTGGGGTTTGTAGCATCACCTAGTAGACCTAGGTGTGACCCTATATCCAAGAGTTATGATTTCTGATAATCCATATTGGGTTATGGATTCACCTAGTGGTCTTGGGTGTGATCAAATATATTTGATTCGAGATATTCTATGTTTCTTCTTTGGTTAGTCTAGTACACCATCAGATATGGGTAAGCCCCCAATTTGTGTATTGATAATCATAGGGATCCAGTATGACATTCTATATGGTGAGATCTGTAGCGAATGTTCTCTCGTATGTAAGCCTCAAATGATGGTAGTGATGTTCCATCACCTTACTAATACCAGATAAATGAGATATATTCAATGAGTTCTATCGGGGATGTAAGGTATGTTCTTGATGAGTGATATCACTTGGATGAGTACCATCAATAATGGAAGGGCTCATGGAGAGAGATCTCCCAGATGAGTGATTCCATTAAGCCTCAAGTTGAATCGTGTAGCTAGAAGTGAGGCTAGGACCACATGAGACTTACTGACTAAGATTAGTACATTTGGGATATTCTAGGAGTCGTTACAGTGATGTCAAATATCTTTACTGACATACCATGTGGTGATGATATGAATTTTCATGTATAGTTGATGATTTGTCGAGATGGAGTTTCTTATTCTCTATCACATGATATTCCTCCATTGGATTTGGGTTGTATAGAATGTTTACTTTAAATATATACTTTTTTTTGTTTTTTGAGTGCCTATTGTGTATTTTTTACTCCCCCATGCATGGTATATTCCAACACATGATTTTTATTTTGTTGACAAAACCATTCTAATAGATTCCTAGGAAGAATTAGAGATGTTGGATCATTGAGAGATAGAAAAACTAAGGTGTGTATCGATCGTATAATTGGATATAAATCCCATCTTTCAAAGAGGGTTGGATTTTTTTCAGTTTTTGGTGGGTTTTTTACATTATCATTATTTTTTGAATTTTTTTTCTCTGATTGTTAGATAGTTGTATTCTGGGATTTATGTTATTGGTTTTTTCATTTTCTATACGTAGATGCATGGAGTTGTATGTGTTTTTGTGCATATAGTTACCATGTGTTAAGGGCTCCCATAAATGATATATGTCTAATTTGAACTAGTCTCAATCCCATAGAATGTTGGAGGTGGGATTGGGGATGTGGTGGATCAGGCTTCCATCAGATCGGTGAGGACTTTGTGGGTTCCATAGTTACTGAGTAGTATAGGAGAAGGTCCTTCCTTAAGACCAGAGTGAAGATAAATCTAGATGTGAGCATGGATTTGGATTTATGGTGACCATGTTGAAGTGTCTTGAGTTTGGTTTTTAGGATATGGACAGCAGAGATAGTGTGGCGGCCGACATATCCATTCTCTAGAAATCTGATAACCTAATTGTTGAATTATAACATTTAGGCAGTAGATGTAGTGGATCATTGGTACATGCATCATATAGGACTTGATTATGGTTTCCATGTACTTATTTATTAATCTCCCTAGATATACACTTGAACATGGAGTGTCTTGATTCAATATTAGGATGCCACATCAATGAAATCCAATCTGGGTTCTACGACAACATTGTGATGATGATCCTCCCAGTGATGAGGCTTCAAGGCATGGGTTTTAATATGAGTTGGTATCTCTGGGTGGTCTTCCAGTAGAGACACAACCTATTAAGAAGAATGTTTTTCTAATAGTTTATTCCATGGGTGGGAATATGATGAGTGTGATACATGAGTTTTAGAGGATGATACCTCCTAGGTATTAGGGTCAGACAGAACCCCAGGCAGCTGATGATTTTCTTGAGATAGGTACATAATGTTTTTCTCTTTGTGAGGACTCCTCTTGATTAGATGGTGGTCTTAGAGGGAATTATTCTATAGGGATCATTTGATAAATGGAATATTATACTAATGTAGACACATGATGAGATGATGATAACTGTGATAATGTTTAAGAATATATTTAAGGATTTGTTTTATCCAAACATGTTTCCATCGATGCATATCCTTTAGATTATATGGCTTTGGAAGTGTAGAATGAACATGGAATTGTATTCAGTGAGGTTCAATGACCTTTCATGGTACTCACTGGATATGGTTATAAATACATTTTTCTGAACGTGGACTTTCAGGTTGGACTTATGAATAGATTTTAGGACTTCAGCAATGTCATTGTGCATTCCAACATTTGCTACAGTTCTCGAAAATGATTTATTATTGGGGTAATTTTTAGATGAATAGGAACCAACTATTAGTGATAGAAACATAGGATCTAAGACATCAAAAATGGGTATACAATTTTGTGTTTAGTGATTTGTGTGTTCATGATCATTCGAGAGACAATCCCAAGATAATGGGTCTGTGGCTTAGGGTTCCCAGGACATATATAGTCATCCACAAGAGAGGCCATGTATTTATTAAGATAGATGGGGAAATCTATCATTATGTTCTTAAATCCAAATTTATCTTTATAGGGAGGTAGTTTAGGAACCACCTAGTCAGATACAACAATAATAGCATGTAGTTCGACATGATGGAGGAAATGGTGGAGGAGCAGGGAGAGAAGCAGGTGGTGCAACATGGTTTGATCTCTTGCAACCACCACCCCCAGTCGGTACGAACTAGACATAAGGAGTTTTAGGTTGGGGTTGGGATATCTGAATTCCATATAGTCATATGACCCTTAGACTCTAAGGATTATTATAGGTACAATATATATCATTTCTACATTTATTGTATTATTTTTAGATAAAGTTGTGAGATACACTTTTTCTAACAATTATTTCTTGATGCATATCCAAGGAAATAGAGGGAATCAGTAGGGCATTGTGTTGGAGATGTTTTATGTATATTCATAATAAAAAAATGGACTCTTCCCCCACTAGTACAAATTCTAATAATGTGATAAAAAACCATGCATCTGATTCAGTATTGAGTGAAGTAGATATTGTCAATGTGTGGTAGACGAGTTCGATTGTCTTGTGGGTTTTGTGGAAGGTTGATGTGTTTAGGTGATGGAGAAGGCCCTATTTGTGTATTATTTTATATAGAGGGAACGGATGGGAATCAAGAATGTGGGAATTATTGTATGAAGGATTGGGTGAATTTTCGTGTGGGATATGATACTTTACTGCCTTGACTATAGTATCAGAGGTTCATGAGCCTCTTTTTCTTGAGTGTAGCCACGTTTCAAGATATAGGGAAACTAGTGGATCCTTTTTTACAGACCATTAAACATAGAGACATCATTAGAGAATATCATAGGTCATGAAATCCTATATTTTCTGTGACCAAACTCTAGCTAGGGGTGAGCCTCGTAAAGAACCTTCTTCTAGCTGTAAAGAGAGATCCTATTATGTATTACTCAATGGGTATTGGTTTCGTACCATATCATTATGTATGGTTATAGCTAGTGGGTGTGGTAGTGTTTCCATCTTGTGGGATGGTGTTTTCCCCCTTTATAGAAGAGTGATCATAGGACATATAGGATGAGCTCTTGTATTAAATTCTATAGCTGGTTATTATCAAAGGGTTACTATGATCCTTATAGAAGTAGTGCGATGAGATTTTTTTTTACTAAGGTTGTGGTGGTTTTGAGGAAATCTATCTAATGGAATATGTATTTTACCTCCTAACAGAGATTTGTCTTATATAGAGAATACAACCCAAGGAATACCCTGATTTTTGTTTTATCATATCAGTTGACTCATATAGAGCTTCATGAGATGTGGTGTAGTTACATGTTTTCAGATAGATAGATTATTTAGAAATTGTGTGTTCACATAGAAATCCCTATGTTGTTCATTGGTACCCTCTTGTGCTCTAAATTAGAGATTAATGTATGTTGATTGTGGAGGATGCGACGTTTCTCTAGTTTTTGGTGGTCACCCGTTTTATTTTTACCAAAGTATGGAGGTAAAACTTAGATATTCTGTTTGAGAGGTCTTTCTTGGTCTAATATCTACGTAACATGTTTTTTTGGATTTTCCAACTGGGGTGAGTAAATTTAACATACAATTAATGATAATGTAACATGTTACTCTGTAAGGTGTGGTGATGAGCAGGTTTCATTCCTTTTTTAATATAGCAATGAGTGGGGTGGTCATTCCAGAGCGAGTGAACCACTCTGGTTCTTGAGAACATTTACAAATTATTCATATTGGTATGGTGTATAATTCACTCAACCATTGACATATCACCATTTGAGGACATGCTTGGGAGGCCCTGTCGGTCACCACTATACTGGTTGGGTCCATTAGGAGAAATATATTTTGGGTCTAGAGTTGGTTCTAGTGATAGATGTTGAGGGTGTAGTTCATTAAGTAGTGGATGAGGAATGATGGGTCACATCAGTTTTTAAATTAGGTTTTCAAGGTTGAGTACTACTAGATCATAAGACTCTAGATAGAACATGTTCTTTGTGTTTCTGAAAAATCATATTTAATAAGATGTGTGAACACTTCGTTGAATGATGTAGATGCAGTTTGAGACGGACAGTAGGTTTGGACTAGCCTTATGAGGTACCCGATGGTGCTTGGGTTCTGACCCGAGTGGAACATTCATGAGATTATGCTTCCCTTAAGTTCATTTTCGGGGACAACATGGGACCCCTTAAGAGATATCATTATTGTTGGAGACCCATTTGAGGGATCAGTCTTCCCCTTTTGCATAGGATTTAAAATTTTAGGAGGATAATCCTAAAGGTGAGCATAGTGTAGTGACCCTAGATTTTTCCTTTAATACATTGGAATATTTCTAATAATAATTCCAAAGTGAGGTGTTTAGTTAGAATGGGATTCCAAGTCCTGGGGATCCTCGATGTGGTGATATTAAAAATATTAATTTTTTTTATATCACACATGTGAAATTTTAAGGAATTGAAAAGTATCTCCAAGAAGAGTATCTGATTTGTAATTTGAGGCTGTAGTCGAGTTTAGAACATGGATTTTATCCAAGGAGTGACATAATGTTTTTTTGCGTCAAGGTCTCGATTGAAGGTGAGAGTTTTCTAGAGTGTTGTTGATATATTAGTTTATCTACAATTAGATTTACTAATACATCCGTCCCATTAGGTCAGAACACATAAAGATGAAAGGGTGTGAGAGGACCAGTTTGGGATATGTCTAACATTGAGAGGGGGGGGGGTGAATTAGTGATGTGGAAATTTTAAACCAATTCCAACTTTTATCCCTATACCTATTGACCTATTAAGATCTTGATTCTCTTATTATATTTTCCCTGTCACATTGAATAATAGAAAGCACTAAAAATATTGACATGATATTTTTACAAGGTTCGCCACTCAATAAGAGTAGCTACGTCCTTTCCATGCATGGGTATGAACACTGCATGGATTCTCCATTATAATGTGATATGCTTTTACAATGGAGTGGCTCAGAAAACAATCCTGTAGCCAGTGTGAGTCCCTACACTTTAGAGGGGGTGGGGAAAAATCCTCTTCCCTGAACTGGTGATAGCCTAGTCCAACTTGTAGCCTCTAGCTGGTTCTTTATACTGCCTATGGAGACCATATTCTTCCTTCTTCAAAAGTTTTCTTCTGCTCATGGTCTTCTTTAGTGTTGTTCACTTGATTACTTGCAAAGTAGTAGGCAATCAATTATTCCTTCTTTCCTTCTCTTCTTTTCTAGTGAAACACCAACTGCAATAAAATTCTTCTTTATTCTTCTTAGTGCAACAACCAACTACACTAAAAATTCTTCTCTCTTCTTGGCTTGAATCACATACACCAATGTGATTATTCAGACACTGAGGATCCACTCACATAACATCATATGAATTAAGTTGCCCTGAATAATTGTCAACCTTCAGTTGGGCATACTATATTCTTCTTCTTCTTCACTTCTTTCTGTGCAGCAAACCTGTAAGTTGCACACTCTTCTTCTTCTTCTGCTTTTTCAATGCACAACCAACTACACTGAAACCTACTCTTCTTCACACATTCTCTTTCAATGCAAAACCATCTGCACCGATCTCTTCATCTTCTTCTTCTTGCTAGAATCACATGTTCTAGTTTGTGCGCCAATCCTTACTTGCGCGTGACCCTGCTTGCACGCCACCCAGCTTTCACTCCACTAATAACTTGTGTGCCAAAACTTGCACACCAAAACATGTGTGGGAATACTTGCGCGGAAATACTTGTGCACCTTGTAAATAACCCTCAGATTATGCGCCACTTTAGCTTGCGCGCCGCTTTCTACAGTTGTGCGTTCAGAGCTCAAATTTTTCTCTTAAGTGTTGAGCATCGATAAATGAGGAGGTGTCTCGTCTATTTATAGGCATTTTTGTGACATTCACACCCTAGACTTGCGCTCCAATACTTGCACTCCGCCTCATCACTTGCGCGCTGCTTCATCACTTGCACGCCGCTTCATTGCTTGTGTGCCGCTTCATCACTTGTGTGCCTCCTTGAACTTGCACGCCTCCTTCCACTTGCACACCTCCTTTATACTTGATCACCTCTTTGTGGAAAGGAAATACTTGCGCGCCACCTTTATACTTGCAAGCCTCTTTGTGGACAGCACAACACTTGCGCGCCACCTAAAAATGAGGCTCAACTTGCGCGCCTCAACCACTTGCGCGCCATACTTCTTCGACTTGCGTGCTCAGAGCTCAAAATATTTCTCTAAGTCTCGATCCTAATGAAATGAAAAGGGTAGTTGCCTATTTATAGGCATTTTGGAAACCTATGTGTCACATTCACTTGCACGCCTCCTTGGTACTTGTGCTCCTTCTTGGCACTTACGCGACTCCCTGGCACTTGTGCGCCTCCTTGGGACATGCACGCCTTCTTGGTACTTGCACGCCTTTTTGGTACTTGCGGACCTTCTTGGCACTTTAGAGCCTTCTTTCCTTTGCCACATTCTTGAAATAATGCTATTTGAAATATGACTTGCGCGCCTCCACATACTTGTGTGCCTACTGCATACTTGCGCGCCTACTACATACCTGCACGCCTACTTCTTTCTCTATCCCTTTCCTTCATAAGGCTTGCATCACAAGATCTCTAAACATATGATATTTGTGAAATAAAAATCAGAAAATTACCATCTTGTTTAATCCATTCTTTTTGGAATATAAATTCCAAAGTAATTCTTTCATCCTTAGATGGATGATACCTTACCATTCATAATTATTGTAAACAATGTGTCACCTTTGACAGAAGTTCTTAAAACTAAGAATCAGTGCATCAGTCATCTGAATTGGATTCATAGAGAATTTCCCAAGTAGGAAATTCAATGATATGATTTCATAACAACTCTCCAGGTATCCTAACTTCATACAATCTCCATTAACTTTGGAGTCCTTCATCTCCTTCTTTATTTTGACAAGTATTGACAACTATTGACAACAAATAAAATCTTCATACATAAAGTTGTCCCAAAAATCTCCCCCTTGGTATTTTGTTGCCAATACCTTAATGTCTCCTCAGATTAATGTGTCAATGTCAAAATGAGATTCAGATCTCTCCCCTTACTTTCTCTCCCCTATACATTCATTTCATTTCTCTCCCCCTTATTGACAAGAAATACAATATTCATGGTAGAGAGGGTATCATTCCATACTTAAGAAATGTGCCATCAATCATTTCACTCTAAGTCTACTTGAGCAATTCTCGGTGTAGAAAACAAGAGGATTTTATTTAGGCAACAAAGATATCCATTACCCACTGAATATGACACCATATGAGATGGGAAATCATACAATTTTCTTCAAGGGGGTTTCCACTTTCATTCCTGGCCAAAGATATTGAAATTGATAAGAAATAATCAATATGAAATTCCTGCACTCACTTCAACAAGTAGATCAAAAACATTCAAGTGAAATTTCTAGGATAACTGGAATTGGGGCACTCTCACTCTGATTATGAAATTGATTATATTTATTACTCCCCCTTTGTAGAATGATATTTATTTTGAGTATCCAAGGATGAGAAATTTAGAAATAATATACCGTTTCCAATGACGTGATCTTCAGACAATCTCCAGTTTAGTAGAATTTAGTACCAACAGAAGTTGATACTTATTGATATAATGACTCTGGAAACTTATTCACGTGTCTCCCCCTCAAGGGAACACTTCTCACCACTGAATCTCAGGTTCTCCCCCGGAGATCTTGCTTCACCTTCAATTCCCTATATTATCAAAAAAAATACAATACACAAAGATTTATTGGAATAAGGTGGATCCTCCATTCTTCTTCAATGTGAGCAGGAAGGCTAAGATGATTTTCTCAACCAATATGATCCATTTCCTCCACTCCTCACACTTTCACATTTGATCTTTAATGCTGACTGTGATTATGTGGACCTCACTATTTCTTCCATCTCTTTCTGTGTGAATATTATTTCTTCAAGGGATTTCAAAGCACTAGAATCTCCTGGAGAAACTTTCATCTTTTTGAGGAATTCTTGTTGTGCTGGAATAAATTCAATGCACTTTCTCACAGTATGATAGCCTTGTTACACCTCACACACAATACTACATTGTCTTCAAGTAGAATTTTCTTTTTTCATTTTGCACTAGCCTTAGCTTGTGCATATTCCATTTTCCTCATTCTGTTCAATTCGCCTGGACAAACCACCAATATATCATTAGGGATTTAGGCATTAAGATTAGATCTTCTACATGGATTCTTCTATGTGGATTCTTTCTTAGTAGTTCTTTTGGATGCACCAACCTTAAACTATTTGGATTTAGAATCCAAAGACTTCTCATCTTCCCTTCCTAAAAGCTTCTTGGGAGAATTTGTTTTCACATTCTTCGTCTGATTTCATCCCAAGGATGCTTCATCATTCTTACCCAGCTTATGTGGTCTTCTTTTCTTATTTGAACATTCACCATTCATATGAAAACTCCTATTGCATACATCACAGATGTTATCTAACATTCCAAATCTGTTTGCAGTATACAGATGTTTCTGGATCTGTGGATGTTGATTCTTCTTCACTAGATTTCTCCCCCTTGAGATGGGATTTCTCTGTGCATTTAAATTTAAGTGATTGTACCAACAATCCAGTGCACAATGCCCAAACCTATTGTAGCACCAACATTGACCTACAAACCTTTACTTCTTGTCATCTCCATGATAAGTTTGCTGAGTCTTATTCTAGGTATGTTGTGCTTTCTGTGGGGATCTATCTTCCACACTCTTTCCCCTATCCACCCTAGCCATGGTTGTTGGTTTCTTCTCACTTTTCTTCATCCATTTTGTTTATAATTTTTCTTCCAACCTGCACTTTTTGTAGAAACAATTTTCGAAGCTTTAGTACAATTTTGTATTGATGGTACCTTCTTATCAGCTTCTTGTGATAGATCAGTGAGTGAAGTCATAATAATCTTATCACATTTTGGAGGTCTTTTGATAGTATAATCCTCCAGTGAACATTGGATAGTAGTAGCACCTATTTTATTCTTTTTTAAAGACTCAATATGTTTCTTCTCAAGATTGGTCAACTGATCTTCCAACTCTAGACATCTCATATTGAGAATTTCCTTTTGGTATTCAATCATAGTCATATTATCTTCACATGCCTTCTTTAATATTTCAACTTCATCTTCATGCATCTTTACATTGTTTTGTTACAAAGATTCATGTTCACTGATCTTCTTGGAATTATATTTCAAATATAACTTCTTGACTTCAATGCCCCTTTTCAGCTCATATTCAAGTGCATGGATCTTCTCTTCCAGAGACTTGTTTACTCCTACCTTTTCATCAAAATCTTTGAGCCACTCTGAAAAACATTCTTCAAATCCCCTCTTTGTTGCTTCAAAGGCTCCATCCTGTCTGGAGAGCATTAGACATTCAACAATTTTTTCTTGTAAGCCTTTCTCCAAAACATCAGTTTCTTCTTCCAGCTGAGTGATATTTTCCTGCATGCACTGAAATACTCCACAAACTAGTGATGTAATTTCTTCAAGAATACCGTGCAGAATCATTTTTAATCTATCAATTGATATTTCTTGAGATGTTGACGATTGATCATCACCACTTGTGCTCGCATTTTCATCATGAGAATAATTTCCAAATGTACTAACACATACCTCTCAATCAGTTGAGGTAGGAAGGTTTCCCATCTTCTTGGTGGGGACATGAGCCACCTTATCATTACTTTCCATGTCTAGTGTGTCTTTAACGTTAGCTAGGTATGGAGAACCAGATGCATCCTCTTCTTTAGATAAGAATGAATCCTTCTTTAACTTTCTCTTCTCTTTCTTTTTCCTATTCATCATGGTCTTGTTAGATATAGACTTCTGATCAATTTTAACTAAATATTCACAAACACTACTCTTCATTGTTGACTCAGGAAATGAACTCATGTCTTCAAAAGATAATAGTTTCACTGTTGAGAATCCAACAGAGGTGAACCTATCCCTCCGATACCAATTGAGAAGACCAGTTTGGGATATGTATAACACTGAGAGGGGGGGGGGGTGAATCAGTGTTGGGGACATTTTAAACCAATTCCAACTTTTATCCATGTACCTCTTGACCTGTTAGAATCTTGATTCTCTTATTCTATTTTACCTATAACATGCAATAATAGAATGCAGTAATAATATGCACAATACATTTTTACAAGGTTCATAACTCAATAAGTTTAGCTACTTCCTCTCCATGCACATGTATGACCACTACATGGATTCTACATTATAATGTGATATTATTTTACAATGGAGTGTCTAAGAAAACAATCCTCTAGCCAGTGTGAGTCCCTACACATTAGAGGGGGTGGGAAACAATCCTCTTCCCTGGATTGGTGATAACCTAGTCCAACTTGCAGCCTCTAGCTAGTTCTTTATACGGCCTATGGAGACAGTCTTCTTCCTTCTTAAAAAGCTATCTTCCGCTCTTTGTCTTCTTTAGTGATGTTCACATGATTACTTTCAAAGCAGCAGGAAAGAAATTCATCCTTATTTCTTTCTATTCTTTTTTAGTGCAACACCAACTGCACTAAAATTCTTCTTTATTCTTCTTAGTGCAACAACCAAATGCACTAAAAAATATTCTCTCTTCTTGGCTAGAATCACATACACCAATGTGATTATTCAGAAAATGAGGATCCGCTCACATAACATCATCTGAATTAAGTTGCCCTGAATAATTGTCAACCTTTAGTTGGGAATACTATGTTCTTCTTCTTCCTCTTAACTTATTTCTATGCAGAAAACCTATAAGCTCCACACTCTTCTTCTTCTTCTTCTTCAATGCGCAACCAACTACACTGAAACATACTCTTCTTCACACGTTCTCTTTCAGTGCAAAACCATATGCACTGAGCTCTTCATCTTTTTATTCTTGCTAGAATCACAAGTTCTAGCTTGCGCGTCAATCCTTACTTGCATGCGACCCTGCTTGTGCGCCACCCATTTTGTGCACCACTAACAACTTGCGTGCCAAAACATGCACGCCAAAACTTGCGTGGGAATACTTGAACGTCATTACTTGCGTGACTATACAAGTGCGACAATACTTGCGCGACAATACTTTCGCAGCAATACTTGCGTGGTGATTCTAACGTGGAAATAATTGCGTGGAGATACTTGCACAATAATACTTGCGTGGCACCCAGCTTTCACGCCTTGTAAATAACCCTCAACTTGCATGCCACATCAGCTTGCACGCCTCTTTCTATACTTGCGCGTTCAGAGTGAAAATTTTTCTCTTCAGTGTTGAGAATCGATAAATGAGGAGGTGAGTCGTCTATTTATTGGCATTTTGTGACTTGCACACCCTAGACTTGCGCCCCAATACTTGTGCGCCGCCTCATCACCTGTGCGACGCTTCATCACTTGCGCGCCGCTTCATCACTTGTGCACCGCTTCATCTCTTGCACGCCTCCTTGAACTTGCGTGCCTCCTTCAACTTGCGCACCTCCTTTATACTTGAACGCATCTTTGTGGACATGCAGTACTTGCACGCCACATTTATACTTGTGTGCCTCTTTGTGGACAACGCAACACTTGTACGCCACCTAAAAATGAGGTGCAACATGAATTCCTCAGCCACTTGCATTCCAGACTTCTTTGACTTGCGTGCTCAGAGCTCAAAATATTTCTCTAAGTCTCGAGCCTAATGAAATGAGTAGGGTAGTCGCCTTTTTATAGGAATTTTGGAAACCTGTTTGTCAAATTCACTTGCATTCCTCCTTGGTACTTGTGCGCCTTCTGGGCACTTGCGCGACTCCCTAGCACTCGCGCGCCTGCTTGGGACTTGCGCGCCTTCTTGGTACTTGTGTTCCTTTTTGGTACTTGCGTGCCTTCTTGGAACTTGCGTGCCATCATTCCTTTGCCATATCTTTGAAATAATGCTATTTGAAAAATGAATTATGCGCCTAATGCATAGTTGCACGCCTACTGCATACCTACGCGCCTACTTCTTTCTCCCTCCCTTTCTTTCATAAGGCTTGCATCACAAGTTCTCCAAAATTATGATATTTGTGAAATATGAATCCGAAAAGCATCGTCTGGTTTAATCCATTATTTTTGGAATATGAATTCCAAAGTACTTCTTTCATCCTAAGATGGATGATACCTTACCATTTATAATTGTTGTAAACAATGTGTCACCTTTTTCACTAGTTCTTAAAACTAAGGATCAGTGCATCAATCGTCTGAATTGGATTCATAGAGAATTTCCCATGTATGACATTCAATGATATGATTTCATAAGAATTCTCCAAGTATCCTCACTTCATACAATCTCAAATATCTTTGGAGTCCTTCTTCATCTCCTTCTTAATTTTGACAATAATTGACAACTACTGACAAAAAATACAATCTTCATACACAAAGTGGTCCCAACAGGGTGTATCTCCCTATGCGTGATAGACAACCTAATGCCAAACTCAGTCGATAAGGTTCCACCCAACCCCATTTTTTGATATTGATCATCACAAGATCAAGGTGCAGTGACCCCCATGAATAATGTTGGACATAAAGCTTCAACATTTATCTATGAGGTAAGTGGATTAATGATATTTATGTCCCAATATCAATTTATGTGTTTTAAGGTTTTAGAGCCCTATTATGATGACTAGAGACCCCATGGGGATAAAATATGGGTTTTTTTTGTAGAAATTGGTGGTTTCAGGTGTCCCATAAGAAATTTCCATCTAGAATTCTAGATCACATGGCATGTTGTGTAGGAAAAAACACCATGTTTTCTTCCAATTCATGTAAAATGAACTTTAGGGACTACATACATTTTATTGTGGATACATACCTAGTAGATATTAATATTATTGTGGATGAGGACATGATAAGGGATGTCCTGTAAGGGACATGATCATGTTTGAGTATAAGACCAATGAACCAGGTGTACAAGGGACTAAGAACCTAGCCAATCACATTGTTAAGGGGTACCAAATAAAGGCATGAGTTGATGACATGTCTAGAATCTAGAAAACCATGAAACACTGTATACAGAGTGTAAATTTTATGGGTGGGGACATGACCAACTTGTCTGTGTGTGGATGAGAACATTATGAAGGTTTGGACAAGGTCAGAAATCTTGTGTCATGGGTACAGAGTGTGTAGTCTCATTTTACATTCTGAGTAAAGATAGGGGACATAACCATGGATTATTTTCTTGAGAAACTCTATTTAATATGGTTACATTCCATGTACTTCCCTTATAGACTTTTCCCTTCTGCATCTATGTCTTCAGGACTCTGATGGAGGCTCACGAGTGGCCTATCTAGAGTTGTATTCAACATTGGATTCCATGAAATCCAAGATTTGGGAGTTAGATATGCGACACAAGGTGAAATTTATGGTTTTCTTCGGTTAAAAATGTATAGAATAATATTCTTTGAGTGTGAAATTTTTTTAATTTCCAATGGAGGTATAATATGGAATTACATCCTCAGTATATAGTAATGTCCATCTGTATTGGATGAGTTTGGATAGAGTTCATGTATCTTATCAGGGGTTCGGGGTGGGATCTTCTATAATATCATCTTTCCTAGGTGGGGTTCATGGTATCATCATGAACTCTTTACATAGGTTAGTAATCCCCTATATCGAGGGATATCCTAGTAGGGTTTGTGGTATCATTGATTATAAGATCCCCTACCTAGAAGACATTATTAGTAGGGGTTGCAATATCGTCATCTATGTGATCCCCTAATTGGTGGTTGTATTCAGATTTGGATTTATGGTATCTAATAATGGTCTTTGAAATGATCTTATATAATTGTATCATGGATTTTAGATTTAGTATGGTTTTTGGCTCCCCTAGAATTCTTGGGTGTGATCCCCTATTGAGCGTTATGATCTCTATAGTTCCAGATTGGGTTCGTGGTGTCCCCCAATAGTCCTAGGTATGACCCCATATCAAATATTTAAGATATTATTGGTTAACAACAGGTTTATTGGAGTCTCCCATCAAGGATATATGGGATACCCTATCTATGTATCAAGAATCACTGAGTTTTAGTTTTCCTTTCTACATTGTGAGACCCATAGTGCATGTTATCTCAGATGTATTTCACCTAAGATAGTAGGGATGTTCAATTGGATTACTGATAACATATGTGTATATCAATTGGATTAGTTCAATTAGGGATGTATGATCTATTCTCAATGAGTTATATCCCTCATATAAGTACCATATGGGATAATTAGGATCTTGGATTGAGATATCTCGGACAAGTGATACCTTTGAGGCTCAAGTAGAATAATGTAGATGGCAGTGAGGTTGGGACTTCCTGAGACAAGGAGTTTGAGATGAGTATATATGGGATATTTAGTGATTACTTGTTCTTATGTGACAAATCCTTATTGGTATACCATGGGGATATGAGATAAATTAACATGTACAGTTGAGGACTAGTCGAGATGGAATTTCTTGTTCCCTCTAACTTGGGATTACTCCTAAGGATTTTCGTTTAGGAGACTGTTGATTTTTGGTTTCTCTCATTTATTTTTGTTTGTTGGGTTACCAACTGGTTATTTTTAAACTCCCCCCATCATGGGATCCACCCACACATATTATGTCTTATGAAAACAACATTCCTTTCCATGTAGTCTAAGGAGGTCCTAGAGTAGGATGATCATAGTGAGCTAGAAATACCTGGGTATATATCGGTGGTTTCAATTCACAACATCTCCCTCCATCTGAGAAGGTTTGGTGATTTATCTATTTTTGTGGTATTTTTTATTTAACTTTTTGATGATTTCAATACTTTTTTCATACTCTAATTTTGGGATTTATGTATTCATGTATTTAGGGTATTATGAGTCTCATTAAGTTTTCTTCATTTCATGGAGATGTATGTGTGACATCCATACAGGTACCATAAGCTAAGGCCTCATATGTGTGAGGTATCCCAAAACAGTACTGTCCACCATCCCTTGGCCAATTGAAGGTGGGCTTGAGGTAGTGGCAGCTTGGCCTTCCTCTAGACATGCGGGCCTCGATGGTTGGGCCATTACATAATTCCAATTGTGAATTGTACAACCATGTTGTGGATGAGTATTTTGAAACTTATTTGACTCTTTTCACATGATTATTTATTTTGAATCATTAGACTCATCCTATGGTCATCCCACATCAAGGGAGTAATTTATTCAATGTATATATAGATCTTCTCCAACCTCTTAGCTTGTTTTGGATCAAACTCTTTATCCCACCATTTATTATAAAAAAAATTAAACACCAATATAATTAAAAAATTAATTTTCATAAAAAACCTATTTTATTTTAAAATAAACCTGTGTAAAATATTTGTTTTCAATTCCCCCTAACATAGAACTTATTTTCTCTCATTGATTTAATCTTAACAAAAATAAAATAGGAATACCATGTATCCATTTTAAATTAAAACAAAATAAAATAATACAAATTAAAATGGGGATGTAAACATTATAGATTCACATAAAACATCAATTAAACTTCATACATTTTAGAGAGACTAATAAACCCAATTATTATACTTTGTCCAATTGAAAAATAGTGTATCCTCTACTTTTATTCATTAATATAAAATAATACATCATTATCAACCATTCCAAATCATGACTGACCTCAAGATGGATTCTTTTCTCTCTAAACATATGATATAGATTCATGTAGATTTATTATGATAAATTGAGAACATGGTCCATTTCCATAGGCTTTCAAAGGATCTACATTATCTACTTTATAAAGATAAAATTCACAAAAAATCACGAGGACATTGAAAATAAAGTTCATATGACTCCTAGGATTAATGTTGTTTGTGATTGATGTTCAAACCATTAAATCTTAAAATGGGGTTAATCCATAAATCCTACTACTATATATTAAAATAAATGTTAAATGAAAATACCAACTATAAAATGATAACTCCCAATCCCCATAACTCAATGAAATGTCCTGATCCATATAAGTATATAGAAATATTTGTACCTTATTGATTTTTTCCTAAATTGTTTTTTCAATTAATCATATTTTTCATTAATTTTAGATATTTTATACATGGAAAAAATATCACATCCATCACCTAACCCCATATTATTAAATCATTTGTCTTGTAATAGTGATTTTTTTATAAAAAATATCCCATTATTTTATTTTATTTTATTTTATTTCAATGAAGGAAAAAATATAATTACAATTAGTGTAACATGATACTATCCCAATACCCATAATGGAACCTCCTAAATTGTTCTTATAATGTAATATATATCTTCATACAATAATAACCTCACCCCACACTTCAACATTAAAATATAATTCAATATAAATAGAGCATTGTAGGAAATGTCATAAGTGTCTTGTAATGTGCCTCATTTAAATCAAGGTCATTCATGGAATCTATAGGATAAAAATGATGGATGAAAAATTCAATTTCAAGGATAAAGGGATAAATATTAAAAATTCCTCAAAAATATAAAATTTGATTATGTAGAGCAACATCTTTGACAAGTTCCAAGGAAAGATCTAATTGGAATATTTCCACAAGATAAGTTATGAATTATGCTCAAGATAGAAATAGAATGTATCTAGTCTATAAGTCCTATCATGAATAAAAAATATTAATTTGGTATAATCTATCATATAATAATATTATAAAAAATCAATCTATATAAATTTCATAAATTCAAAGCATGAAAATGGAAGGGAAATTTCATTTACTCAAATCAACTAATTCTGAAAATCATGATTCATCAATAATAACATCATAATACTCTATATAATTAGTGAATTTATAATTTTACTCTTTCAATTTAATAACATTAAAATCTAAAACATGGAAATGTGGTATTATTATGAAATTCATGTCTCATAGTCCAATCAATTAAAGAAAGAAGACTAACATTGGGATTAAAATTTTCTATTGAACCTAAAAAATAGACATAAAAATATGTAGTTGAAATAATATAACTCATTGAAGCTCATAACAACCTATTAAATGATGCATTAATTATGTTTCACTAGGTCTATTTTCACAATTCTTCATTGTAGTTTTCATGACGTGAATTCATCTTTCACGCCATGAATTTCATTAAAGAAAAATATGTTTCTTTTTGTAGTATTAATTATATAAATCATATTCATTTTTCCATGTTCAATAGATATGGACATAAAAATAAAAAAAAGGAGTGGTAATGGAGGAATTTTATATTTTTATTTAATAATAACCGGGGAAAGAGTGGACTATGGAAATTAAAATGGGTTTCCTCTCAAAAAAGAATTTGTTTAATGTCATTGGCTCAAATAAAAATTAATTTTTTAAAGAAATAATAATAAATATTCCCTCCAAAAAATTAATAAAAATTAATTAATTATATAAGTGGATTTAAAATGGAATTTCTATATTCAATATAATTTAAAGGAAATGTATAACCTGGTGGGTCTTTATTGATAATCATGGTGAAGTTGTGCAATCTTCCCTTCCTATTGTTAAGGTATGTGCACATTAAACCTCTTTATGATATTACCATTTATAATGTATGATATTTCTACTCCTTTTCAATCATTTTTATTCTCTTTATTTTATCATGTTTTTCATCTTTAACCAACTATTTATCCAATTTTAGATGATAGAGACAAACAACTAGGAACACTTTATTACCATTCTTAGTCATATTAAAATCATCACCCATGGGTTTCTTTTGAAAACTATTCCTTTTAGGATCATAGGTGATTTCAAACCTATTTATTATTAATTGAAATAAAATCCAATAAGAATACCCTTTGGGTATATGTTTACAAAAAATCTAAAAATAATGTCAAACATAATTCTTGAAGATTGATTCATGATTTTTTACAATTTTGATTTGTTTTTGTCCTATTGCAAACAAACATTTTTTCCCAAGGGGTTGTGGAATCCTTGGAATATTCTTTCATTCCTTCATTATGGAATTTTATTGCACAATTTTATTGGCCCATATCTCTTCAGTTTTTGTTTTTATATATGCACTATTAAATAAAATAGGTCTATTTGGAAATTGATATAGTACTTATTTAACATTTTTATGATATTTTATACTCATTAGTCTAATAATATTCTATTCTTAACTCTACATCTTTAGTGAAGTCTTACATGGAATTTTTCAACTCAGGTTTTACCATGATTCATATAGATTGTGTCTTGTCATGTTATTCTTCTTTCAGATATAGTTTCTTCTATAAATTCCTGACAAAAATTTAATTTTCATATTTTTTAATTCGGTACATATTAATCTCATCATTTGAGATTTATTTTTAATATTTTTCCTCTTTTAATAAACTATTAATGAAATTATATGTTATTTCATCTTCAAACTTGAATTAAGAATGTGTAAATATTTTGGAACATACATATTCCATAATATTGTTTATTTAAAGGTTCCCACTTAATGTTAAGAATTTTTAAATAATACTTGAGTATTAAATCAATTGTTTACTTTCATTGTGGGTGAGTGTGAAAAGTGAATAGCTTCTTAATTAATGTTTCATTTCATCATGAATGTTAATGTGAGTTTTACTACATATAAGATCCATTATGAGGGTTCCTTCATGCATACTGCTGATGTTTTTTATAATCTTTATGATAATCCTCACAGAAATGATGGGTTAATATGAAAAAATATATTTTCCTATATAATTAAACTTCGAATAGTATATCTTTATCATTCATGAAATCATATTCCAAGATAATCAACTCGAATTCTGTAGATCTTTTTTCAAGATGGACTTCCACTCTATTGGGAACTAATTTTCCAATATGTTAACATTTAAATACGTAGTGAGGGTTGATGTTCATCAATGTCCCCAGATCTCATTAACCATATGTAAAATTAATGGAGACAATAGTGTTGGGAATAAATAACATCACTAGATCAATAAATTTTTTTCGCATTGGTATTTTGAAAAGTATCAAAATGACTTTACCTAAGTTGATTACAACATTTTCATCTAGTCACCTTTTTTGGTGCATATTTTCTTGATAAATTCTATGTACATGGGGATTTTTTGAATGACTTCTAATGGATGGATATTTATTTCAACCTTTTGAATGTTTTCATAGATTTATCTCTTTAGTTGCTCAACTTTATCCTTATAAAACTCAGTTAATTTAGAATGGACCAGTGAATGTATTTCCCTCTTTTCTATTTGTTTTTTTATAGGACAATTTCATTCTATTCCTTTCTAAAATAGATTTTAACTTCTTACTTGTTCTGATCCTCTTATTTTGGAAGTATGGTTTGAGCTACATAATTATTCTCAGAAACATAAACTTTATTTGTTAAGGTGGATAATGATCTTTTATATATAGTGTTGAAATCATGATTACACTTTCCTAGTTGATCATGAGTATTTGTAATTGTATTATTCATTGATTCATTTTCAGAAATACCATAAGTTCTTGGTACTGGTTTTTTATATTATTCAAATTATCTTACAGTCCTAAAACCATGGACCACAACTTATGTTATTCATTCTATGGTGTACTAGTTGAAGTCTAATCATATATATTTTTTAGGAATGGTAGTGGTTGAAAGGATTTATAATATTACTTCAACAAATAGTTTCATTGAAATGGTTTTTGGTTGTAGTATTTCTACTTATAGAAGGGAGTATGTAGTGGGAATTGAATTTGATATAAATATCTCACTTAATTTTTTCTATTTCCAGGTTGGGCCTATGTTTTATATTTCAATTTTTTATTTTACTATAATTTCCTCAGTTGGAAGGCTACCAAAAACCTTCTCATTCCTTTCACTTCATCACTATGGAAAATATATTGTTTAGGTTAGGAAAATAAAATATGTACCTAAGATGGAGCATGTTTTCTAGTTTCATGATTAATTTCTATTTTTCTCCCTCATCTTGCCAGTTCATTCATTTATGTTTTAAATAAATATGATGAATCATATTTTTTACCATATATATTCATCTCATGATTTTACCTATAGTGTCAAATTATTTTGAGTTTTCATAAATCTTCCAAATATGACATCTTTCATCTACTATTAATTTTTTCAGTAGGGATATTTTAGATAAGGTTTTGAGATGGTTTCAACCATTTTTGACCCATCCTTGTTAGAAAAATAAAAATGTGATGTTAATATAAAATATTATTTTTCATTTGGTGCAAAATGTTTTATTCCTATCTTAATATTAATACAAAGTCTATATAATATACTATCAGATAATGTTTATCTCTTTTTATATTACAATAATTATGGAGTTAGGGAAAATTTCCACTTCCCAGTCATTAACATATTTGGGTTGTAGATTGAAACACCGCTCTCTTATAGCTCCATTAACTGAAATGAGGAATGGCCTCCACTTGAGTTGTTCTTTTGTGAATCCTCATGTCCATAAATTATATCATAGATATGTGAATTATTGAATTTTTGGATTCTTTTATTCTCTATAATGAATTCTAATGTTTATAAGTACATTAATCATGTTAATTAATAATTAAATGTAATTATATAAACAAATAAAAAATATTTTGTTTTTTGGTTATAAATTTATGATACACATAGGTATCTATGTGTTTGGTTTCAATTTTCAACCATTATATTTGGATCAATGTGAACACTGAGAGTGTTACTAGAATCATTGTGTTTAATTTCCTCAAATAATATTTTCAATTTTATTTTTCTTTATTGTGGTATTGAAATTTCACATTCAGTATCAAAATTAATAATATGTTATATAAACTATGAGTCATTAATGGTTATGTTTTTTTGAGACCCTAGGTCCTTCAAAATAGTTCTACGTTTTATGTGGAACTCTTAATGGGGTCTGTAAAATCAATTTATTAACTATGTATAATATATTGGTTAACCTTATGTAGTCTCTTGAAGATTAGGGAACATGAAAATATATTTATCAATTTTTTTGTTTCAGAAAATTGATTTTTATTTTTGTTTTAAAATTAATAATTTATAATGTGGATTATTTATTACATATTGAAAAGTTGATGGAAAATGGTGACCATTTTTTTCTTCAATATGCCCAGTGGAATACTATCATAGTTTTTGTTATTAACCAATTCTTATTCAAGTTTCTAGTAAGAGAGAGATTCCTCTATTGATTAAAATTGTCTTCCTCATCTAGATAATGATGTAGAGTGTGTCTCTAATTGAAATTTGAGGTTTTTATACCCTAATTCTTATGTGTATAAAATTTTAGTGGGACCCCTTAATTAATTAGGGAAATAACAAGGTGAGTATTAATATTTAATTTTTTTCTATATTACAATGAAACATTCCACTCACCTGATTGAAATTTTTAGGCAGTCACCACCAAGACATAGAATGGTCAATTGTATACAGACTAGAAATGAGAATATTGATATTTTTTTATTATTTCAAAGTGATCGTCTTTAGATTCCATGTGGTTTTTTTATATTCCAAGATCTTGTTTGAGTAGGCCTGAATCCTCATGAATTCATTGGTTTTATTATTCCTAGTCCAATCTTTAGTTTTTCATGGGGTTTGGATCACAAATGGCCACCACTATCATTAATTATGTTGAATATAATGATTCTTTGTCTAATATATGTGTATCATTATGTGAATAATGATTTCACATTATGAATTCTTTGAGGGTTATAACCTAGTAAGTTTTTTCAATACCTATTTCATATTCTAAATTTATCGAAGGTGTTTCATGATGTGACGTATATGTTTCAAATCATGCTCTTGTTTTCATGCATTCAGTGATAATTTTTCATTCCATAGAGTCTACCCCATAATTATTCTCTAATTTCATGATTCCAATTGTTAATTCAAGACACGAATGAGTTCTTACCAATATCTTGGACACTTTTTCACCCAATTCATCATTTTTATTCCTAGTATAAATAAAATGGTCATAACAAATAGATGGAAGAATCCTTTAGATGTATATTTTCCTCCACATTACTTGTTTATATCATTGTGAATCAACCATTGTATCCTTCCATGAATTACGAAAAAATTAATCAAAAACTGAATTCGTCCTTTACTTTTCTTAAAAATGTGTCTTATATTAAAATAAACGTGAATAAAATGTTTTTTTAATTAAGAAACACTGTAATATTTTATTCTATTTAACATAGATTTGTTTTATGGGTTTTAAATATTTTTCTTGAACCATATTCTCAAAAATTTTAATTATGACCTTAATTATCCATGTGAATATAATTAGTGAATATATTGTTTCTGAAGACAATGGGAACCAATTTATATGAAATTTGTTGAAATTTATTATTAGATGATACAAATATTTTCATACCATAAGATATATGACTTTTAGTTCTTGGATTACATAGGTTGTAATCTTCAAAAACCTTTCATTAATGTCTTCTTCATGAAAAGGTTATGAAATAATTGAGGAAGAAGTGTTGTCTATGTCATTGTTACAAAATTATATTCACCAACCATTCAAGGTATGAAATGTTTAAGTATAAAATATGTTGAATGTAACTTTTCATACTCTATTTATATGAAGGGTGTTTCCTTTCATGAAATCATCATATCATTATTCCACCTTTAATATAGAGTCCTATAAGTGATATAATTATGATCAGTAATAGATTAATATTCCCTTATTTTACACTTCATTATGAGTTTAATAATTGAAACTCAATAAATCAAAAAATTTAGATATTAATTTTTTTGGGAAACCAATTAGAGGTGGAACCATTGCTATGATACCAATTATTATTCCACCATGATTAGTGAAACAACAAATTTTCAGGAAGTTAATTAGTGTGGGTGACTATTTAAAATTAAAAAAATATTACACTCTCTAACTATTCACATATCTAGGGTATGGATCTCTCTCTATTTTATCAACCTGTATTTTCATTAATGTGATATATTTAGAATATAAAAAATAAAATATAATTCAGTGAATGAGGTACACCTCTATGTTATATTACTACATCCAAGATGTAGGTTTTTTTATGTCCCACACACAAAAAAATTAAATATTAATATTAAGATAGAGATTAGGAAAGTTTATATCCATGAAAATTGAACATAACTATCAATAACAAGAATTATATGATACATTCAACTTTTTTTTAATATTATAAAAAATTTATGCCTCCCTCACTCAAGACCAAATTTTGATGGATCCTCATTGAGAAATGATCAATAGTAAGTGAAATACCCTGATAATGAAAGATAAATTGGTTGGATGAATTTATTTTTTTCATTTTTTGTTAGTATATTTACTGGAAGAAAAGTCAATAATTTGATAATTCAATATGTAAAAAAGTTTTATAGTCCTGATTGGTACCATTATGTTTTTGAAGATCCATTAATGTGTTGGAAAAGGAGATGAATCGAAATGTTGAGTTACTATCAAACATAGGTATTGAAATAATATGTTGTTTCTACTTGTATCAATAGTAAAGGATGTATTGTTTAGTTTTGGGTAAGTAGTATTTACCAAAAATTAATATAATATTATATTGATTAAACTAATTAATAAAAGTTAGTTTGAAGTGCAAAGAATATGGTCTTTGAATTTATCTTCTAAAAATATTATGAAAATATAGAAAAGTTGGCTACTTAACTACATATCAAATATTCTGTAAGTATGTACTTATTTAAGGTGGTATAAGAAACATCATAGTGTTCTTAAATAAATATACATTAAGTATATGGAACCATATAAAGGTTACTAAATTATAAGTCTATTTCTATTAATGATTTTTATCCAATGGATGTTGATTTATTTTGTGTGATTTGAAGAAGAATTTATAACTGTAGTGTAGCTACATTGAATTTATAAAATACAAGTACATAATCTATAATTTACTTTGTAATGAAAGTTAAATAACTATGGAAATATTATTGTGTTATCTAAATTCATATAAATGAAAATGATGTTGATTGAGAGTATTGTTAAAGCTTAAACAATAATATTATTTGGTTTTCTATTGAAGAATAAATCCCCTAGAATGTGGTTTCTTTTTAGAGAATAATAATTGATGAATTATAGATGTGAATGTCTATATTGTATTGGATAGTATTTTTAATACACTGATAATATTAAAATTCCAATGACTTTTTATTGTGTTTCAGCTGAGGTAATAGATGCTGGCATGTTCGGTTAGGATTGGAACACTTTTTTTAGAGTTAAAATATTTTAGTTTGAAAAACTCCTATGTGCTCAAAATTTATTATGGAACATTTTGAATATCCCGATGAGAAAATTTAAAAATTCGTGAATAATTCCTTGTGATATTATTAGTTTTTTCGTGACACTATAAGTATTATCTAGTTCCCTATAATGAAAAATATAGGATTTATCATGAAGAATCCTTACATTAAAGGATCCTAATAATGAATAGAATGATTAGTGACTGTATAAAGAGTAATCATTACCATATAAAGATCAATCATATACTTATAACGATCAATCAATAAATTCATAAAGATGAATTTGGACACCTTGGGGGTCATTTAAGACTCCATAAATGTTATATATTGTATATAATTTTGATAATATGATAAACCAATTTCTTTAAAAGAGTAACTTTGATATCAAAAGAGAATAATAGTACCTCAAAAGTGTACTCTGCCTCTTCAAAAGAGTAATATGACACATCAAAATAGTATGTTCACTATGAATGTTTAAAAAAATCATTACTTGTAACAAGGATTTAATAAGAGTAACCTCATTGTTTTAAATAGTAGTTACTAATTTCATAAGAGTCAAATATGTTTTGAAATTATGAATTTTTCAACATGGTGAATATTTTATATTTAAAAAAATATATATAAAGAATTAAATTATAATAGGGGATTCCATGTGAACCAATAATAATCAAACAAAACATCAAAACCACAACTTATCAATCTAGATTGTGTTCTAGAATTCCATAGTGTTAGGAGGAGAACCACGTCATGAAGAAATCATGACATCATGTACACTTAGAGGATAAATATATATAAATAATACATATGGGGTTTCATTATGTTTTTAAAGATAATATTATGTTGATATTTGTGGATTAATTAAAGGATATTATCAAGGATAATATTGGAGGCTATTTCACATTTAAAAATCAAGAAAACAAAAAAAAAATATATTTGTTCAGAAAAGTTCACCCTGATTACGAATAAAAGATAATGATCATGGATCTTTCATATATAGTTTATTCAAAAAATTATAAAATAATATTATAAATATAATAGGATTAATAATAAAATAAGTATTGTATGTTCATGGAAATAATAAAAAGAAATTTTTTCTGAAATAATTAACTTTTGAAATCTCATCTATGTTGAAGAAATTTAAGAGGTATAACTGAATATTAATTTTTAATGAAACATTATAAGTGTATAAAATAATAATATGAACATAAAGAGATTAATTTTATTTGATTTTGTTCATTAAAAAATATTGATGTATTAAGAATAAGAAAGAGATTGCATGACCTATTATAAAAATACTCAGTTTTACCGAATTTTTAGTAGAAAAAGGGAGGTGGAGTTATGTGGATGACATTAATGATATTTTATTGATTTTATTAAGTTAATATAAACATAAATATGAAGAAGGATAATGTGATTTAAATATGGATTCCTTTGGTATTTAGCATCATGAAATCTAAATAGTGATAAATAATTAGTAATTTCTCGCTTTATTGATTGTATTTGATGTAGAAGAAAAAAATTTTAAGATTGAATGTGTAATAATAATGATGTATAACCAAAAAATCTCCATTGATGTTTCGAACGGTGGAAGACTCAATTGATATTTTAAATCACTTGGAAGATTCAAACACAATTAGGAGCTAGTATAATGATCTAGTGATATGTTATATTTTATATTGAAAAAAATATCCAAATGGTTAAAGTTTATTATTTCATATTCCTATGTTTATATAAAAATAATTTAGTTTATATAAAAAAATCTTTAATGATTAGTTTTTATTCTATGATTGATATTATCATAATATCTATGTATTATATTACACTGAGAACCATAATTAATGGAAAATAAAATTGACCAGTAAACCTTTTAAAAATACCACAAGCATATATTTAATTCATTTTTCCATAACACATGTTATTTATAATTAGGTTAAAACAATAAAATTATATCATAACTAGTAATATAAGTTAAAACCCAAAGGGTTTCTAAAATAGTAAGATAGAATTTGTATTTGGTAAAAATTAATCCACTCCTAATTCACCCCACCATGTAGGTGTCTACACAGATCCTATGGGATCTATAATTGGTATCATATTTAGGTTTCCTATTTTTAGATAAAAATTGTATTAAGTACAAATTATGTCTCTTAAAATATATTATTTTACAACCAAAACATTATTAAAATAGAAATTACATCATTTTTGTGGAATAATTAATAAATTACAAAAACAAAAACCCAAAGACTGTATTAGTTTAGTTCCTTTAGAAACCTGGAAGTAAAATATTCTAACTCAATAAATGATCTTACATTTTTTCCAAAATGTTCTTCCCCCTTAGTATTTCTTCTTAAAAACCTTTTTTCACCATATAGGTAAAGGAAACAAAAGAAAGGGGTGATCTCGAATGCTTAAAAAGGGTAAATAAAAGAAATTCATATGTATATCTTGAACACAAGGTTATGAGAACATGAAAAAAAACATTTGAAGATAATAACCGTTATATCAATGATCTTAATCATGACACATTATGTAATTTTTGGAATCTCGTAGGACATGAATCATAAGGTAATCAATAATATAAACCTTGTGATCATATTATAGGCATTCGATATAGGATTTGTAGAATATAAATAAACATGTAATATATTTCCCAATAATCAAGGATCTTTTCCCAAAACCTATCAGTCACTTCATTGGGACTACACATACTAGGAAGGAAACACCAATATCCCCAGTCACAGTTCTTTCCCTATAAGGGACTGGGTTTTCTCATCTTCCCATAGTGGATTTGGTTTTCCCATCTTCCTACAGTTGATAAATCCCATCGACTTAAATCTCATCATTATCTCATGAGATATAAATCATTATGTTAGGAAAAAAAGTGGCTTTGATACCCTTATGGGGGTGAATCGGGGTATGGATATTCTTTCAAAAATAATCCTTTCTGCCCTGGATCTTTACATTTATATTATAAGGGTTACTTTGTTTTCATTTATGTTTTAATACTAATCTTATTCTTTCATTATTTATGTGATGATAATTATTTGAATGAAATGCAGAGAATCAAGCAGGTAGACACTTAGATTTTAACTTAGTTCACCCTCACTAGGCTATATCCAAGGATCATACAATGGTGATGTGGCGATGTACCAAATCCACTAAATCTCACTACTAATTTACAATGTTCGGGCTAGAGCACTTCAATGCCTAGGCTCACTACCTTTACAATGTTTAGGGTCAGCTCACTACTTTCCCAAGGGTCACTTCCTATTTCTCTTGTTGGTTCACTACTGGTATAAAAGATCACCCTCTTCCTCTTCCTTTTCTCACTACTCTGGAAGGGATCCACTCACATTTTTTGAACTTGTAGATCCCTTCATTATGCCTAATGAAATAAAAATCCTTAACTGTTGATAGATTCTCTATTGATTCCAACATTCACCCATATATGATTCTTTCATGTCACCTGGTGTACCGGTCAATTCCAGTTTTTACACACAACCTTCTTTGGCCCTTTCACGTAATTCCCTACTTTTGTGCAAAATACACTTTTTTCACAAAAAATATCTTACGCGCAAACACATCTTTTATGAAAATTATATTATTTTATATGCAACCTTTTATTTAAATTGACAAAATTACTTTACACGGAACAACTGTCTTTTACATGCATCCTTTTCTTTACGTGCAAAAAATTGTTTTACACGCAAACTTAACGTTTATGTGCAACTCCCACGCGTACTACAATTTCTCATTATAGAGCTCATATACTCTCTAAGTCTTGAGCTTTTTTAATTATCAGGGTCATCTCATATTTATATTCAACCTTGACCCCTACGAGAAAAATCCCCCTTGAGCGTGTAATACTCTTTATGAGCGAAGAAAACTTCTTCCGCACAACAATTTATTTCACGCACTACTCAAATATTTCGTGCACCTCATGCCTTTTCCAATTTTCGAGCCTCTAATCTCAAAATACCACTTTCGCGAAAAACATCATTCCTCTATTTTTTCCACCACATTCTTTTTCTTACTCCACTAGAAGTTTTCGTGCACCTCCCTTTGAAAAAAAAATATCACACAATTTTCTGATTTTTAGGCCCAAAAATTTGGATAACACTAGAAAATAGTGCCATCTTGTATCTGCTCTTTTCGTACCACCTCCAAATCATCCATACCATTTCAAGGTTATTCTATCAAACATGGATAGCCATCAAAATCTATTGAACGTGAAAATTCACCATGTAAACCCCCTATGTCATAAAATTGGACATTGGGGTTTGCTTTTTCAACAAACACAACATTGAGACCCTCTTTGTCAACAAACACAACCACCTCAAAAATGATTTAATGATACCTTAAGGGATGTTTTCCCAAAAATCTCCCCCTTTGGGGTTGTGGATAAAAATTTCATAATTTGATACCCCATTAAGGATTATGACATCTTCAACCACCCTTCGCATCTTTCAAATTAGATGGTGATCGAATATTCTATCAATATATACTCTAAGCCCACATGTGCAATGCTCACCATGAGAAACAAGACAAAATGAAAAGTTTATCAATTAATCACATTATTTCTGACCCCAATTATGGATACCAATGTGATACCAATTGCTGATTGCTGGAAACCATCTGTCATGACATCTATTCATTGATTGATCACTTCTAGAATCGTCAGATTCAATACTCTCATTATTCACTTCTTGGGTTATTGTGTTGTCCAAGCTAAACTCCCACTGATCACTTCAAACACCATATACTCTCATCATGATTATACCCCTATCATCTTCATCACCTGTCTTGATAGACTCCCCCTATCTCGCTACTCCACTTGTCAGCTTCTCCCCAAATCTTTGAAAATTTCATTGTCTCCCTTATTTAACCATAGTTTCTCCCCCTTTATGAGTCACTCTTTCTCCCCCTTTTTCAATGAACCCATATGTCACTCCTTGGTGGTCTGGAATTGATTAGATAAGAAATATTAGTACAATAAGGGAAACACAGCTTACCTCAAGGGGGGTCCACATCCAAAAAATTTCAACTATAGGGAGTTGGATAGACCCCTAGAGCCAGTCGATGTCCCTCAAAAGCTTCCTTCGGTAAGAACATTGTTAGAATTTCCCCAAACTGTAAATTTGTAGGAAAATACTACAACATCACTAGCCCTTGATCCACTCTATCCTTGATAAAATGAAATTCTATCTCAGTTTTTGTTTTCCTAGAGTAATGGACTAGATTTTTTCTAATATTTATAGCACATGAGTTATCACACTGGATTCCTATTAGAGACTTCACTTCAACTACCATATCATCAAGTTGCAACTTTATCCACAATAATTGTGTGTAATATTGAGTGGTCACAGTGTACTCATGTTCCATAGTGCTTAATGAAATGCAATCTCACTTCTTCTTTAGCCAGGAAATTTAAAGTCCACCATGAAAGAATGCACCTCCTAATGTTTATTTCATGTCATCGGCTAAACCGGCCGAATCTATATCAGTATATCCCAATAACTCTGATTGAGATTTGTCATTATATTTCTAGCCTAAATCCACCATGCCCTTGAAATACCATAGTTTTATTTTCACTACAATCATGTGTCTTTCCTTGGGATTGCTTTGATATCTCATTGCTTGGAATGTGGCGAACAAAATATCCGGCTTTGTCTCGGCCAAGCACATTAAAATTATAATAATATTCATGAATTCTATGATATTAACTTCCCTTCCTTATTTATATCTTGACAATTTCATCTGTTTAGAAACTAGAGTCTTTAACTCCTTTGAATTTTCCATTGCAAATCATTCTCAACACCTCCATATAATATTTAGATACAAAAATAAATGTTCCTTCTTTCTTGGTGATCTCCCAATTACCGATTCTTCTCAATTTTTACAAGTTCTTCATTCATAGGTTGAACCCAATGTTAATCTTCAAATCCATCTTCAAAAAATATGGGCTCTACCTTTGATAAGTATCATGATTTCTATAGAGTCCTCATCTTCCTCATCTACACTGACATTACTAGATCAATGTTGATATTCTGCATATCAATTTCAGGTCGATTATTTGATTTGTTCATAGATATAGACTTGACATCCTCATGTTCAATATATGTGGCTCCTTAAAAATAAACATTTTTACATATTCTTATCCTTATTCTCTTATCACTTCACCACTTTAAATAATAATCTAATCACTGTGTCATTGTATAGTGACATCATTTCTTTTAGAAACTTCCTACATCTCCTTATTGAAGAATTGTTGATATTCTTTCATAGCTCCATAGAATCCTGGAAACAGTCAGCTGAAACCACATTTAAAAAAAATAATCATTAGGTGCATTATTATTTATGCTTCACCGTAATCCATCTTATCTTGGTGTATAACTAACACCTCAACTGGATCATGACACTGATGGATATATATTCAAGGAAACTCAGAACCACTAGATTATCCATGAATAGCATTTTGAGATTTTGAGATTCAATGTAGGCTCTTTATCATATCATATCCTCTTTCTACAAAACAAAAACATCTAAGATAAATTTTATTGATCAAACTGTAGTTTAAGAGAACTTGTTAAATATGATATTATATGTGTGATTTAACTATTTTTATCATTTTATTCTCATGTAAATTCAGAAACCATCATATCCCTATGTGAAATTTCATCTGATTAGGAGATAGAATTCTCCCCCTATGATTTCCATCTCTTCGAGTTATAAGGAATATTTTTTATACCCATAAATATTATTCTTATCCTATATAATATTTTTCACATGCTATATTAGGCTTGAGAAACTTCTCTAGCTTACATACATCAATGAGATCATCATTAGAACAATTGAACACATATAAATAAGCAATCAACAAAATCTATAAGCCTAAGGAGTTAGAACTCAGTGTCAGAAACAAGATATAATGTTAATAACACAATCACTTTATATTGTTCTTAGTTTCTCCCTTTAAGTTTCAACTCTTTTCCATGATATGAATCGATTTAAACTTTAGAGCATATCAGTTTATCATTCGGCATCTTTTGATGCCACTTCCCATGGTCAGTATCTCCCTGAACCCTGAAACACTTGAAAAATTAGTTAAAAGTATTTATATACATAGGGAGAGGGGATCTTCTATAATCCTCAAGGAATGGATTGTGGTTGATCCTGATGGGTCAACCCTTTGATTTTTTCTTGCAGATCATCACACTCCTTCTGTGATACTTATAGCTGCCTAGCCAACCTCAACTGCACTTGCTAGATGACTAAGCAATCATTACCACCCTGATGAGATTTTTTTTTGTATATGTAGATTCTATAAGCCTGGCCTTTCTCACAATCCAGGGTTTAATCCCACTAGTACACATTCCCACCTTTGATGTTCTACAAATATGCTACTTCCTATGATTCCTTCTCTAGGTAGGAATCTTTATTCTTGTAATCTTCTCTTACTTCTTTCACAATTTCATGTATCTTCTTCTTTCCCCGACATCTCTCTGTGGAACACGACATGTGAATTGTTCAATAAATTAATTTTTCATCTTTATTTTATCAGATATCTGAGTCATCACACTATTTTTCACTGGTGTGAGACTTCCACTGAATGTGAATTCCTCTTACTCACAGCTGGAGTAGACCCCTCCTTAATCTTCTTGGTTTGTTAACATTTTCTCCATAAGAGTTCTGAGTGTGACAGAGAAGGTGATTGATACACCTTTAGTTTATCTATTTGTGATTCCCTTGAGGTAGTAAACCTATTTTTCAATTTAACACATTGTATTCCTTTATATTATTTATCATGATACACCAATAGAGTCAAGAATATCTTTTCATGCTCCTTTTCCATTCCTGCTTTCTTCATGCTATAATGTCTTTCCAAAATCCCATAATAAGAATATATAAAACATTTTACATCAACTTCATAACTCATTTAATAATTTCATAGCCGAGATATTGATGTAGTTTGATTCCTTCTGCTGAAATTGTGCTCCTGAGCTTCCTGATACATACTCATGGTGTGTCCCATTCTTCCACAACAATAGCATCTGATGAATTCTTTCCACTGAGAGAATCTTCTTTCTGATTTCTGATGACACTTATTTTTATTCTCAGATTTAGTAATGTTTCTATTTTCACATCCTGAAATGTATTCCCAATCCTCTGAACTGAAGCTTGAGGTATGGCCATGAATCCCACAAAAATAGAAAATGCATTTAATTGCTTCCGGTAAAATCCTTTTAAGGTATATATCCAGCACCTAAAAGGTTTCCCTAATATCTATAGATTTTCACTAATTATTTCTTATCAGGAATATGATTTAGATCATTATATATAATATTAGATTTTACAAAATGGATTTCCTTTCAGATGATACATCCTTTCATGCTTCTCCTCTAAAGTAGCATATTTGGATTTTTTCATCATCACCTAGAAAAGGATAATCAAATAGTAAGTGTAAGGGCACATGAGCCTTAGCCCAGTTGGTGAGGACTCCTTAAGTGCATCCAAGAGACCCGGGATCAAATCCTTGTGGGGGATAATTTTTAGGTTACTGTTGCTATACTGTGGCAGGAACTGTGCAGAACTGTAGCATGTACTGTAGTGGGAACTATTGCAGGCATTGTTTGGCACTGTACCAGCCAAGAATATTCCCCGATTTGGGCCTTCTGGCCAACGATTTGGTCCCTGAGTCCTTTAAGGCCTTCGGGCCACCCATGCCTTTGGGTGAGTAAGGCCTTCAGGCCACCTCAAGGCCTTCGAGCCACTTTTATGTGTAGATGTAAACCAGACAACCTATAAGGAACAAGCTTTAAAAGGAGGAAGTGTAAGGAGATTTCACCACAGATGAAGCTAAAAGGATTGCAAGAATGAGATGGTATGGCTCCTGCCATCAGGGCAAGCCTGTGAATGCACAGGAATGCCTAGCCGAATAGCCATGCGAAGGTGGAGAGCGGATTACACAATGAAGTTACTGGGGAGGAGTAGTTCCAAGTAGTTAATCTGGGATGTATGTAATGTATGTATCCTATGGGAAATGAATTCTTCTAAGGCCTATGGGCCATTTAATACTTATGCCTATGTGCCTTGTAAGGGTTCCACCTCACCCCTTGAATGGTGGATCATCAAAAATCAATAAAAAAATTAAGGCCTTCAGGCCATTGGAGAAATAGTATGTGCAAGGCATCTAAAAAATCGGTCTTGTATTTAGAATTAGATTTCTTCATTTCATTATTGAATAACTCTATCTCTTCCTCAAGTTATAGAATATTCTTATCTCTTGACTCAAGTTGAGTATTGAGTTCTCTTCTGAGATTATTACCCCTACATATATAATCATCTAATTCAATTTTGAGAATATAAACCATATCACATGGTCCTTTATTTTCATTTTTTTGAGCAACAGAATCAGAGAAGCATGCATTCTCCGGTTGTAGCCTTTGATTCTTCTGAACTAGTTCTATTAGCTGTTTAACAAGATCATCATTTTGGATTTCAGATTGTGAATTTCATCAAGTTCAGATTCATTCCCTTGACATCATCTTTGAGATTTTCTCCCCTTATAGAAATTTTTTCATTTCTTCAACTTGTGAATAATTCATCTCCCTTAGGTCAATAGACATATCAATAAGACTTTGATTTAAGACTCTTAGCTTGTTGAACTCAACATCCAGTACATAGATCTGGATATCTTTATATTTGACTTCTTCATCCTATTTCTAATCTAATTCCTTTCTAATGTCGATATCATCTACTGGTGTCCTCCTAGAAACTTCTTCATCATCAGGAGTTTCAACTTCACTTATAATTTTATGTACTTCAATCAATCATAAGTTATTATTGAGTAAATCTACATTTTTCCTATTAGATTCATCCAAGACATCCTTCATCGAGATGTTTGATTCCTTTAGTTGAATCAAACTTTTTACATAAAAACATCCACACTGAGGAATACTATCTAACTTCTGATTATACATGGATATTATTACCTTTTCCATGAAACACCGGGTCAAGAGAAGATAGAATCATTAACTTGATCAACCAACTGAACAATGTCAGACCAAAAAAAATCTAATAAAAAAACATTCCCTCTTATACTAATTTATAGGACCAAAGGGGAACTATATACCCTGATAGGGGGGAGGGTGAATCTAGCTATGGATATTATTTTTAAAATCATCCCTTTCACATTGGATCATGAACACTTTATTATAAGGGTTAAATTGTTTGAATTTATGTCTTACTATTGATATTATTCTTTCTTTCTTTATGTGATGATAATTCTTTGAATGAAATACATAGAATCATGTAGATAGACACACATATTTTTACATGGTTCACCTGGACTGGGCTACTTCCAAGGATCAGAGAAAAATGATGAGACGACGTAACAAATCCACTAAAGCAGACTGCCAATTTACAATGTTCGGGCAAGATCACTTCTATAACCAGGCTTACTGGATTTACAATGTTTAGGGTCAGCTCACTAATTTCCCAAGGGTCACTTCCTATTTCTCTCTCTATAGCTCACAACCAGTAGAAATGATCACCTTCTTCCTCTTTCTTTTCTCACTGCTATGGGAATGATGCACTCACAGTTTATGGACTTTTGAGTCCCTTCATTATAACCAAGGAAATACGCATCCTTAACTGTTGATTGATGCTCTGTTAATGTACACCTTTCACCTGCAGATGAATAAAACATGGATATGGGTTTAGTGGTACATTTCAATTTTTACATGCAACCTTCCATGGGCCTTGTGCATAATTCCCTTCTTTTGTGAAAAATACACTTTTCGCACAAAACCACTCTTACGCGCACAAACCTTTTTTGTGCATAACCGTCTTATTTTGCATGTGACATTTTATTTACACAGAAACAATTCTTTTATGCACAACAACCATATTTTACGCACATCCTTTTCTTTATGTGAATATAGTTATTTTACGCGCAAACTTTTTGTTTAAGTAAAAATCCCTTATGTACTCCTATTTCGCATGCTAGAGCTCAGATAATCTTTATGTGTTGTTCTATTTTAATGAGGGGGTCACCTAATATTTATAAGAAACATTGACCCCTACATGAAAAACTATCCTTGAGTGCATAATCCTATTCGTGCTCAAAAACTCATCTTCCGCACAACACCATATTTCGTGAACTACTCCCATATTTTGTGAACCTCATGCCTTTGGCAATTTTCGAGCTTCTGATCTCGAAACACCACTTACATGAAAAAACATTCCTCAATTTCAAAAACCACTTTCTTTTTCACACACTGATCTAATTTTTCACGCACCTCCCTTTCTAAAAAACACATCTCCTGATTTTCGTGATTTTTAGGCCCAAAAATTTGGAAAACATTGGAATAAAATTTCACCTAGTATATGCTGTTTTTGTACTGTCTGTAGATCGTCCATTCATTTTTCAAGGTTCTAATGCCAAACATGGACTTCCAACAACATCTCTTGAACCAAAAAATTCACCATGTAAACCCCATTTGCCATCAAATTTTACAACGTCTCCTTCTTTTTCAACAAACACAACATGGATGCCCACATTTTCAACAAACACAACCACCTCAAATATGCTTCAATAATTCCATAAGGGACTTTCCCACCACTTTAACTAATTCATTGGAGGGAGATATAGGTCCCAACCAACTTATAATGAGATCATACATGCATGTTCCATAAGATCATAAATAATAACATCATAATCCATGAAATGTAATCGGTTTAATAAACATGTAATCATTTATTGACTTTTAGAAAAAGTGATAGGTTTAATAATCATTTAACTAAAAAACACACCCATAAAAAGATACAGGTTTCCTAAACATGTATCCTATGAATGTGAAATTATTTTCATTAACATCAGACTATCCAAACATAACGCATTCAGAGAATGAAAATAAATGGCATCTTTATATCATTTCCCCAAAAAGGCAAGAGTAATAACAATGAATGTCAACTTAGATAGAAAAATATTTTTATAGATACAGTAAAAATATTTCTTGAGGAAAATAAAATTTATTATTTTAAAAATTGTTTTAAAAAAAAGAAAAACTTTTTGAAACGCTTTCCCATGAAAATAATCTTTAAAACTTATAAAGAAACTTCAAATTTTTTTGAAAACCATTTCATTGAAATCACTTTAATAACATATAGAGGATTATCGAAAAAACATAGGAAATTGTTAAAATAATTTTACCAATAAAATGATCTCAAAATATCATATTTAAAAAAAAATTGAAAACATTATTGAAAACAATGTTATTGAAATTCAAGGGATGTGTCTCTATAAATGCAAATTTAGTAAAAACTACTTTACCAATTTAGCGACTTTTGAAACACAAGCCATGTGAAATAAATATCATATAATAGATATTTGAATACTCATAAATTTAATTTTATGTATCATATATTAAATCTATGGGAGGCGTAGAAACATCAGATAAGAAATATGAGGTGAAAATGACTTGTTTCATTGGGAAAATAAAAGTATGACCATAAAACCCTTATCTTATGTCTTGACATTCTTCGTTAATGTTAAAATTTTATGTATAATAAATATAAGTTTATTATACTTCTAAAAAATATTCATATTATTATATCTAAAACCATATATGATTGGGTTATGAATTTATATTACCAGTTTATTAAAAACTATTTGTTGATGTTATGTTTCGTGTAATATTCACTTTATTTTTTTTATAAGTTTTAATCTGTTATTCTTGAGCCTCTTACTTAGATCATGATTTAATTATTTCAACAATTGAAAAATGGTACTAATGTCATATATATTCATTATAAATGTATTTATAATTATCTGTATAATATAGAAGTTTGAAGTTAAATACACAATTCATGGAGCTGATAGGCCGTATGTATGCATAGATGATGTTTCTATTTTACTGTCATTTTGAATGAAAGAATGTAAATGTGATATAATTAGAAATATATATATTATAATTATATTCACACTATTAGTTAATATATATGATATATGTTCACTAAATTCATTTTTAATATATCTCATGTACGGTTTGAATGAATCACATCACATTGAGGAGTCTATAGTCTACACTTCCTCAAATTAAATTATTATACTCACAAAAATTGAAATTATGAATTTATATGATATATAGGAATTATAGAAGCATAAATACATAATAAATATCATATATAACATATAAAAATACATTTTCCATCATAATTCCCAACTATGAGAGGTGGTAAAAGAACTAACAACAACGTTTCATGAGACAGTAGTTCTCCTTACACGACAACGGTAGGTTCATTAAAAATTTGATTGAATTGTGCTTAATTTTAGATAGAACACATAGAATTATAAATGTTAGTAAATTGATTATATTTGTGTTATTATATATGTTAGTAATAAAAACAATTTTTTGTTCAAGAATGAAAATAAAAGAAATGATCTTGAGAATGGATGTTACCGCCTTTTGGCGTAACACCTTATTTATTACGAAAAAGGGATACATTAGTTGTATTTATTTCAAAAGTTAGAATTAAAATATTATGGTATAGATTTTATTAGTTTATTTGATCATATTTTTGGTGATCCAAAGGGCTTGAGGGGTGTTAATAAATGGGAGGGGTGAGTTCCATTTTAAAATGGAGGAGGAGCGACATTCTTCTAAATACCAAAACGTGTGGAATAATGGGAGGTATCCCTTACCTCATGTTCTTAAAAACGAAAAAAATGAATAAAGTGAATTTATGATCTAAAAAATTTTAAAAAACAAAATTAATTTCATTTTTATTATTTTAAACCATAATTATTATGTTTAAATATATTTTTTATTTTGGTTTTTAATTCCGATAACAAGTTTTTCAATATTTGAAATTAAACCATTAAGACTAGTTTAAGGTTAGAATTAGTATAAATTATAGGACCAATGAATTATAAATTTTATATATAATTTTAAAAATAATATATCTTTTATGTTTTAAATTAATTTGGATATAAGAGAATGTAATGGAGAAAAACACTACATTAACCCGAATTGTGGAAACAATGTGTTCACTATTTAAGGGTGTATATGTTATTTATGAAAGTTAATTTGGTCCAATTTTAGACCGTATTTTATATATATTAACATCTAAAAATAACTTGGAATAAGGTAAGTTTTTAATTAATTTTAAATCATTTAATAAAATTTAATTTATTTTAAAATAAATTAAATTTCAATTTTGACATATTTTATATAATTTTGATTATAAAAAATAAAAATATTATCTGAATCCAAATATATTAACCTCATATATTTTATAAATTAAAAATTAATCTACTAAGATAATGGAAAAAACAATTCATTTAATTTTCTAATGGTTGTATGCTTTTAACTACATTTTTTATATAATTATTAACTAAATAATCCATGTGTTAGCATCTTTTAAGTGTTTAATGGAAATAATTAATATCTAATAATTAATTTTAAATAATTATTTTAATAATAACTCATTTATATTAAAAAAGGATATGTATAGTTTAAATTATTTTATTTTTTCAATATCTCCATGTTTTATAAATATTAATGGTAGGAAATTTCTTTTGTTGTATTTTTCATTACATAACTTATAAAATAAGGAAATATTTTATAATAGTACTAAAACAACTCATACCATTGTGAAAAATAATTTATATAATCAAAATATAAGTAGAAAAATGATTTAGAACAAGTTTCTAGGTCATTTTTTCATAATAAGTTTATGGTTTAGGCTCTTGTTGAGCTAATTTTAATAGTAATCATTGTAATTAAATTTGATTACAATCACTAATATTTTTTTTCATAATATAATTTGAAATAATTTGATATTATATATTATTTTCATTATAAATAAATAATCCATTTTTTAAAATTCTAATCACATAAGTGGACAAAATGAATTCAAAATTTAATCCAACAAGCATGATGACAAAGATATTTTTTAAAGAAAAATTATTCAAATGTTTGGAATGTTTTATATGAAATTTCAAAATAAAATTGTTCATAATGAAATAAATAGAATTAAATAATGTAAAATTTATCCAATTAAAAATTTAAAATAATAAAAAATTTAATTGAACCATATAAATAAATTATATTGAATTTTTTTTTGAATTAAAATCTTGTATTTTTCATTATTCATTGAAAATTGAAATTTCACATAAAAATAAAAAACTTTACCCAAAGATAATTTTTATAATTGAATATTAAATATTATTTTTATTTCGACATACTGAATCAATTAATGTTAAAAAATCATTTAATATGGGTGCTCCATCAAAAGTCATTAAAATTACTTTTCTAATGGATATATATTTTTATTCATAAAATAATAATTTTTATTATTTTATACCTATAAAATATATTCATTACTATAAAAAATTTCATTGAATGTATTATATAAAACATTTATTTAAAAAAATAATGAAAATTTCTATTTTTAATTACTTTATAACAAATTATGTTTCTACGTAGACAAATAATGTTCTTAGAAAAATAATTTCATTATTTAAAAATTGTTCATATATTTAATTATACTAGTTGATAACCAATGTATTAATTTTATATACATTTTTAAATAAATATTTTACACATCAGTTAATCATATTATTCACATCAATTCGGATGGATATGTGCTTCCTATAAAAATATTTTAATAATAAAATTAATAGTATGTTGTTGTTCTATAAAAATTTGGCCTTGGATTTTATGCAAGCTATTAAAAGAACTTGTAATTATGTGTAAAAAATCCAAACACGGTGTTTCATTTACCAAAAGATAATTTATGTTTGTGGTGTAGTGAAAGGATAAAAAATGTAGTGATTTAATATATGAACAAACAATACTCATTGTCGTATAAAATAAAATAAAATAATTTTTTTAAAATTAATTAAAAAAATCACCACATATTCAGGTGTTATATTCTACTTTCATTAAATGGATTTATCTTTCTAAATTCATCTGGTTTTCAATGATTTAATATTTCAATGTTCCTTTCATATAACCCACATCGCAAAAATTAATATGAAAACCTCATATAAAAATGGGAATATTGGATCCTTAAAAGTCAATCGCGGTAACCCAAAACTGGGTTCCCACATAGTCAAAAATGGATAGAAAGTGAAAACATAGACCTGAAAGAGAAATCTAACCATCATGTTCTGATGGATAGTGTTAAATAATAAGGTATAGATAAAGTTAACAAGCACAATTACATAAATATGTGAGGATATAACGGGATATTTGATTCATCAGAAAAGAAGAAACTGTGATAAACATTTCGAATTCATGATCCTTTCCCTTGATTTGAATAAATTTCATGAGAACATAAACAAACCTGATTCTGTACAATCTCATCCTTTGTTTTCCCTTGATCAATTTCCACATATCCCCTTTCTCAAAAATGGAAGGTGATTTTTTCATTCCATGAAGTACTAACAGATCATGAGATCCATGATAATCTATCTCATCTATCATCTATTACCAAAAAGACAATGTTTTTAGAACATGTTATCCGATATGCATTAATCCTTATGTGGTTCGATAATACATTAATTTCAGAAACATAATATAATGTTTTACATAAACATACTATAAATGGTAAACCTTATAGCCCTTATAAAAGGAAAAACCCATTACATTAGAAATAAGGTAACATAATTAGCTTAACATTGATCTTCCATACTATAAAGTAGCACATGGTTATCACATTCCAAAATTTTGAATACCCTCATCGTATATTCTTTTGAAATATTTTAATAAACTAAATAACCATAAACCCTTATGTAAAAAATAAATGCTTCTTTATTCTAAATATTGTTGAATTTAGTCCATAAATCTATGTTATAAACCTCATCCATGATTAAAAAGAACACTTTTCAACAAATCCTTTGTAATTTATGAGCTCATATATATAATATAATTTACTTTACCCAAATTAATTATATATTTATCATAGATAAACATAATCATCTCAACAACATGAACACATTAAGGATTACATTCCCTTGTTTAAAAAAATCACCTTTCTAATAAATTTCTTTTGGAAGTCTTCATCACCATGCAAAATATACTTTTCAATAATTAATGAAAAACATATACTAAAAATTCATATATATTTCATGATTAATATAACATAATATTTTAATTACATAACATATATACTTCAATCATCCAACATTATTCATAAACTATTACCTTAGCATAATCAACATATTCCAAAATTCCCATTTTCATAGAATATGAAATTTGAATCATGTCTCAATGTTCCATAAAATCAATATAATCCTCCACCCAACATTTAATGTAAAAACTACTTTAATAATATCCCATATCTTCCACATGTCTTTCATGGTATCTTTATCACCATAAGAATAACCAATACTTGTACCACCTTATGAATTATCTTTATAGCATCCCTCCTTTTTATCACATAAACATTCAATACATTTTACAAAACCTAGGATCTTTAAGGTTTAGTGTCTTGGAAACCAGGAACATAAAACATGAAAACATAAAACATTATTCTTTAACACTTGAAAGGCTTCTGCTCATGTTCACCCTAGGTTCATTACTGCACCTCATAACTTGGGGACATACATCAAAAGAAAGGGTGAGAAGAAGGCCCAGTAAGGGAAATAAGGGAAACATTTAACATGTGAACTTGAGATACATCAATAAGGACATGAAAAGAACTTTAAGGAATGAGAAAGAAATCATGAGATACATAATAATAAAAATAAAATTTTTCATAACTTTAATATGTGGATGAAACATTCAATATTGACAATCGTTTCGTTTCACCAAGGTCCATCCCCAAGGTGTCGTTAAAAATTACGAAGGTTATTCACCGAGGCGTCGTTAAAAATGGTCATCTCTAGAGATTAAGTCATTACCCAATGCATTGGAGCGCTATCTGGGCGCACCCTTGACAAGTATTTATTATCATGTGAGCCACATATATCATCATCAATCATTTCATAAACAACCCATACAGCATAAAATAAATGTGTTTCGTTTCATAATTATAACGTTTTAAAAACTGCTTTAAAGACATGATCTTTATGCCACTTTAAACCCACAGAAAAAAGGAAATCGGGTCTCATGTATGTAAATCCCAGAATTTAAAATGGAAAATTTTGATATATATGTGAATACCCCCGTAGAAATAAGAGCTTTCAGTATTCACTTAATAACATAAAATAACTTTAGAAAAAGAGAGAGACATTTTGAGACGGAAATTCTGTAGCATAACAGCTATGTTTCAGGGTTTTAGAAAACATTGCAAAGAGAGAGGACATGGGTCAAACATTCATAAATGACCCATAAAACAGTAGAGGGACAGAATATAAGGTATTTTAGAACATGGTAATGAAATTGGAAAATATACCATATGAAATGAAGAACGTGAAAGGAAGACAAAAATAAGATTTCTCTTATGAAAATTTGGCAGCCTAACAACGTTACATAAACATCAACCAAAAATGAATTGACGAGATCAAATAGGGTATCTCATCATATGAACATACAAGATCAGTATGATAGATATCTAGATCATACCCCAACATAATAAAAAGGGACTTGCAAGAGTTGACATGGAATCAGAACTTTGAAAAGGGAGAAAGGTCCAAGGACCACTTAAAAATTCAGCAGCCTAACGACGCCACTTAAACTTCAAAATACTGAATTGAAGAGATCAAATGGGGTCTCTAATCATATGATCATAAAAGATCAGTATGATAAATATAGAGATCATACCGCAACATAACAAAAAGGAACTTGAAAGAATTGACATCAAAGTAGAACTTCAAAACGAGAAAGGTGAAGAACCAGTTAAAAATTTGGCAGCCTAACGGCGCCACTTAAAACTTCAAAATACTGAATTGAAGAGATCAAATGGGGTCTCTCATCATATGATCATAAAAGATCAGTATGGTAAATATAGATATCATACCCAAACATAAAAAAATGGAACTTGAAATACTTTACATGAAAATAGATCTTGAAAAATGAGAAGGGAGAAAGGATCCGTTACAAAAAATTCGGCAGCCTAACGGCGCCACTTAAAACTTCATAAAACGAAATAATGAGAGCAAGAGGGGGCCTCTCATTATATGAACATGAAAAGGTCAGTAAGAGGAGTATATAATAACATCCTTTAACATAATAACATGGATAATAAAAGAAGTTACATAAATGAGATTTCTTGAAAAGAAAGAGAAAGATCGGATCCCTTACCTTAAAACGTAACTCTTAAAACTCAATGGTTTGGTCCTTGAGGGATTGGGGTCACCTTGGGAGGGCTCCGTAAGAGGTAAGGAGACCAGAACTTCGTTGGGGGAGATTTTTGAGTGAAAAATAAAGGAATAAATGGTGGGTATTTATAGGGAATGTGGGGGGACATGGCATTAATGGCCAAGGGACACCTCACAAGTGCTTTTCTCAAAACCATGTGCTCTCCTTTGGAATTTACCATGGAGTTAGGCCACATGGGGCCCCCGAAACCATAATTCATCACCCTTGGCCGTCCAACGCTTAAAATATCTCATGAAATCATCATGACATAGTTATGATGTCATTAAACATACCAAAACCCTAAAACTGTATTTTTACTATTCACTAAAAATTCAACTTTCTCAGAAAGATCCCAAAATTTCACCTTAACCAAATATCAATGCTATGATTTCAAAAATGAACTCCATTTTATAAAAATAATTTTCTAATTATTTTTAATTTAATTTTTAAATAAATACACTATTCACCGAAAATTCATTTTTTCAGAAAAACCCCAAAAAATTACCATAACATAACATCGACGCTCTGAGTTCAAAATTGAAATCCATTTTATAAAAATAATTTTTTTTAATATTTTTAATTTATTTCCTATTTAAAAAACACTATTCACTCAAAAAAATAATACTTGAATAATAATTTATGAAACCGTTATTTAACCATTTTATTGAATCACATTACTTAATCAAGGTGCCTAGATTGTATTAATACTTTCTTTAAGTGAGATTACTAATCCATTTGGACACATTACTAATCCTAATCATAATGTCACTATTTATATTTTACAATTCATCAATAATCAAGTTTATCTTATTAGACTCTACATTTTGTACTCAACATAATTGTAGAAGACCATTTTTTGAAAATCATTACACATTTTTATTTATTTAAGGTTTACATAAACATTTTTAAAATATCCTTTTTCTAAAATTCACCAAAAATATGCATACTATATTTATCCGGACATTTGAAAATTTATAAACTTCATAAGAAGAAATCCCAATTTTTATTTAAAACAAAGGATTACACAAGGCAGTTATGGTCTCCTTACATAGCCCCTTATCACACCAGCATAGGACCTAAGTGTAAGGTGTGCTATGGTGAGGGAATCTGAGGGAGGCTCTACTAAAATCGCACGAGTAGTAATTTCTATTAGTTTGAACTTCTCGCAAAGTTGATTCCATTCTAGCTTCACACGATGGAGTTCAGCTTGGGTTTGGTCCAGAGCAAAGCCCAGTGGTTCTACCTCCTTCCCAAGTTGTGTTAGACGGGCTTCGATCGGTCCAAGACTACTGGGTGAGGCCATCGAATCTTCTTTCTATAATAATTAACCAAGATTACTTGTATTTACAGAAAATAATCAAAACGTTTAGTTTACAGTGGTCATATTGACCAATGGTCATATAACAGCCAAAACCCAACGGTCTCATTTTAATTATACTCATGTTATTAAATGAAACATTTTTGTTTAGTGTAAAAATAAAATAACAGATAATATTAGGAAACAAGATTTATTCAAAATTTCGGGTCGTTACAATCTCCCCCCGTTAAGAAATTGCGTCCTCACTATTTTAAAATTGGGTTTTGAAATTTCATTGAAAGTCCCACATCGGAAAAGGAGTCAGTAAAATTATTACTTTAAAAGAAAGAAAGGGAAGTAAAAAGGTCACCCGAGTTAACCCATACTAGGATTCCATGTAGGAAAACATGGACATGGAAGAAAAAACAAAGGGTCAAGTTCTGGGGGAGAGTGATATAAAACATGATTAAGAGAAAGTTAACAATAAGAAAATCTCAAACTTAGGATGTGTGTAAACGGTCTTTGATTACCTAGTAGGAAACGTAAACCAACAACGTTTTTGTTTTACGTTCCTTTTCATAATTTTGAGGAATTCATTTACTACATAGAAAAGAAACATAAGAAAATATACCTGTCTTCATGTAGAGTTTCATCCTTTAATAAGTTTCTACCAAAACTAATCTTTTCTCCAAACGATGACCATTCAAAACTACTTGGTCTCATCAAAACACAAGAATCATCTTCTAGAGAATCACGTAATCCACAAAAGATTAACATTATCCCAAAAACAGAAAGGGTAAGGTTAAACAACCCTTCAAAAAGGAAGAATCCCATAGGAATGGAAACTACTTTTAAATCTTCAAAGTTCCATGGTAATACCCAAAGTTCATCATATACCATTCCGTAAATAACTGTCCTTAAAAATCCCCAAAATAAACCAAAATAAGATTGAAACCCAAATACAAGAAGGATTTGATAACATAGTATTCCAAGGTAAACTTTATCATTCATCTCCAAACAACATCAACCACTCCTAACATCTTATAACAAAAGAAACTAACCTAAACATTTTTACCCCAAGATAGGTTAATCATTTCTATAAGTAACCTAAATTACTATATGTCCTCCTTAAATTCATCGATTCTTCAAAATATAAGTCAACCTTAATCCTCAATGAAAATACCGTAGTAATCTATTTACCTCGATCATATAGGGTTCCCAAAATAGTGAACATCTTCCAAAATAATAATCATCTTTTAATCCCCTAATCATCTGTATCATATTAATACGACAATCATCACATTTTCTATCACATTGTTTGTTGGGACATGTTATTCCATTTCCCACCTTTAACTAAGAAGAGAAAGTATAACTAGGGGCTTAAATTCTTAATCGATAATCATGAAAAGGAACTTCAAGCATATTAGGATAACCTGTGGAAGAGAATTATACCCTAACTTTTGATCCCCTAGGTTTCAAACTAGGTTATCCATGATCATATATTCTTATGTGAATCTTTATTTTATTTTATCTTTGTTCCTTTAATAATGGTTCATACTAAGCTTACGAATTTACCAAAGCATATCCCCCGGGAGTGTCATAACCAAGAGTGCAGCAAGGCCCGTTGTTGTGTACCAGTTCCCGTTTGAGTCTAGCTCAAAGTGGAGTTTTCAGGTTTTAACCCTATGTACATCTGTGCCAGAGCCACCTCTGCCTGCTCGTATCCAGACAGGGATGTATTTGCTTGGCAACCCCTTAATCAATACTCACCAAAATACCAGGAAGATTTACTATATTTAAACATTTCTATAGGGTTCTTCCTAGAGATTTCATATCCTAATTTCCACAAATAACTAAACCATCCTTTGATACAAACTATAGAATCCCTCCTTTTTATCACATAAACTTTCATTACATTTTACAAAACCGAGGATCATTAAGGTTTAGTGTCTTGGAAACCAGGAACTTAAAAAATGAAAACATAAAACATTCTTCTTAAACACTTGAAAGTCTTCTCCTCATGTTCACCCTAGGTTCATTACTGCATCTCATAACCTGGGGACATACATCAAAAGAAAGGGTGAGCAGAAGGCCCAGTAAGGGAAATAAGGGAAACATTTAACATGTGAACTTGATATACATCAATAAGGACAAGAAAAGAACTTTAAGGCATGAGAAAGAAATCATGAGATACATCATAATAAAAATAACATTTTTCATAACTTGAAGATGTGGCTGCAACATTCAATATTGACAATCATTTCGTTTCACCAAGATCCATCCCCAAGTTGTCGTTAAAAATTACCAAGGTTATTCACTGAGGTGTCGTTAAAAATGGTCATCTCTAAAGATTAATTCTTTAACCAATGCATTTGAGTGCTATCTGGGCGCACCCTTGACATGTTTTTATTATCATGTGAGCCACATATATCATCATCAATAATTTCATAAACAACCCATATAGCATAAAATAAATAGGTTTCATTTCATAATCATAACGTTTTAAAAACTATTTTAAAGACATGATCTTTATGTCACTTTAAACGCACGGAAAAAGGGAAAGAGGCTTTCATGTATGTAAATACCAGAATTTAAAATGGAACATTTTTATATATATGTGAATACCCCTTTTTAAATAAGAGCTTTGAGTATTCACTTAATAACATAAAATAACTTTAGAAAAAGAGAGATACATTTTGAGACGGAAATTCTGCAGCATAACAACTATGTTTCGGGGTTTTAGAAAACATTGCAAAGAGAGGGGACATGGGTCAAACATTCATAAATGACCCATAAAACAGTAGAGGGACAGAATATCAGGGATTTAAGAACATGGTAATGAAATTTGAAAATATACTATATGAAATGAAGAACTTGAAAGGAAGAAAAAAATAAGATTTCTCTTATGAAAATTATGCAGCCTAACAGCGTTAAATAAACATCAACCAAAAATGAATTGACAAGATCAGATAGGTTATCTCATAATATGAACATAAAAGATCAGTATGATAGATATTGAGATCATTCCCCAACATAATAAAAAGGAACTTGCAAGACTTGACATGGAATCAGAACATTGAAAAGGGAGAAAGGTGCAAGGACCACTTAAAAATTCAGCAGCCTAACGACGCCACTTAAACTTCAAAATACTGAATTGAAGAGATAAAATAAGGTCTCTTATCATATGATCATAAAAGATCAGTATTATAAATATAGAGATCATACACCAACATAACAAAAATGAACTTGAAAGAATTGACATCAAAGTAGAACTTCAAAACGAGAAGGGTGAAGAACCACTTAAAAATTCTGCAGCCTAACGACGCCACTTAAAACTTCAAAATACTGAATTGAAGAGATCAAATGGGGTCTCTCATCATATGATCATAAAAGATCATTATGTTAAATAAAGATATCATACCCCAACATAACAAAAATGAACTTGAAATACTTTACATGAAAATAGATCTTGAAAAATGAGAAGGGAGAAAGGATCCCTTACAAAAAATTCGGCAGCCTAACGGCGCCACTTAAAACTTCATAAAACGAAATAATGAGAGCAAGAGGGGGCCTCTCATTATATTAACATGAAAAGGGAAGTAAGAGGAGTACAGAATAACATCCTTTAACATAATAACATGGAGAATAAAAGAAATTACATAAATGAGATTTCTTGAAAAGAAAGAGAAAGATCGGATCCCATACCTTAAAACATAACTCTTAAAACTCAATGGTTTGGACCTTGAGGGCTTGGGGGCACCTTGGGAGGACTCCTTGGGAGGTAAGGAGACCCGAACCTCTTTGGGGGATAGTTTTGAGTGAAAACTAAAGGAGGAAAGGGTGGGTATTAATAGGGAAAGTGAGGGGAGAAGGCATTAATGGCCAAGGGACACCTCACAAGTGCTTTTCTCAAAACCACATGCTCTCCCTTGGCATTTACCATGAAGTTAGGCCACATGGGGCCCCCAAAACAATAATTAATCACCCTTGGCCGGAAAAACCTTAAAATATCTCATGACATCATAATGACATAGTTATGATGTCATTAAACATACCGAAACCCTAAAACTGTATTTTTACTATTCACTGAATATTCCACTTTCTCTGAAAGATCCCAAAATTTCACCTTAACCAAATATCAATGCTCTGATTTCAAAAATTAACTCCATTTTATAAAAATAATTTTCTAATTATTATTAATTTAATTTTTAAATAAATACACTATTCACTGAAAATTCATTTTTTCAGAAAAAACCCAAAAAATTACCATAACATAACATCAACGCTCTGAGTTCAAAAATGAAATCCATTTTATAAAAATAATTTTTTTAAATATTTTTAATTTAATTATTAATTAAAAAACACTATCCACTCATAAAATTTATACTTGAATAATAATTTATGAAACCTTTATTTAACCATTTTATTGAATCACATTATTTAATCAAGGTGCCTAGATTTTATTAATACTTTCTTTAAGTGAGATTACTAATCCATTTGGACACATTACTAATCCTAATCATAAAATCACTATTCATATTTTAATATTCATCAAAAATCAAGTTGATATTATTAGACTCTAAATTTTGCACTGAACATAATTGTAGAAGACCATTTTTTGAAAATCATTACACTTTTTTATTTATTTAAGGTTTACATAAACATTTTTAAAATATCCTTTTTCTAAAATTCACCAAAAATATGCATACTATATTTATCCGGACATTTGAAAATTCATAAACTTCATAAGAAGAAATCCCAATTTCTATTTAAAACAAAGGATTACACAAGGAAGTTACGGTCTCCTTACATAGCCCCTTATCACACCAGCATAGGACCTAAGTGTAAGGTGTGCTAAGGTGAGGGAATCTGAGGGAGGCTCGGCTAACATCGCACGAGGAGTAATTTCTATTAGTTTGAACATCTCGCAAAGGCGATTCCGTTCTAGCTTCACACGATGAAGTTTGGCTTGGGTTTGGTCCAGAGCAAATCCCAATGGTGCTACCTCCTTCCCAAGTTCTGTTAGATGGGCTTCGATCGGTCCAAGACTACTGGGTGAGGCCATCAAATCTTCTTTCTATAATAATTAACCAAGATTACTTGTATTTAGAGACAATAATCAAAACGTTTAGTTTACAGTGGTCATATTGACCAATGGTCATATAATAGTCAAAACCCAACAGTCTCATTTTAATTATACTCATGTTATTAAATGAAACATTTTTGTTGAGTGTAAAAATAAAATAACACATAAAATTAGGAAATAATATTTATTCAAAATTTTGGGTCGTTACAATCTTTATAGGATCTTAGGACATATAATTCTAGAAATCCTATAAAATCCACATATTAAAGATTCAATTTTACCCAAGTTCATTCTTGTTCCCTCCATTCACTAAAACCATAAAGCATAGTGTGAGAAACAATCATCATAGTGGAAAACCACAAAATCATGAAAAAAAATTACTTAAAGGATTTCAAAATAATGGATTCTACTTCTTTAATAATAGAAAAATTAATTTTTTACATGTTTTTTCATAGTCATTTTCCAATAATATCCTTAATGATGGTTTATGATGAGTTTATGAATCCCTATGTCATATTCCCCTAGGAGTTCCAAACTTGGTTTTCCATAAGGACCGTTGTCGTGTATCGGCTTACACTCGGGTCAGACCCGACACACATTTTTGGAGTTATTCTGCTGATGTATATCTATTCTAGAGACAAAACTACATGTAATATCTTGAAAGGGATGTAATGCTAGGAAACCACTCGCTCCATCCCTTACCAAAACTCTATGACATGTTTCCATACTTTAACCCATCCTTAAACTTATTCTTAGAGACATCCCAAGATATATCCATATAAGTATTCATAGGGATCTCACTAAAATTTTCCCATTATTGATTCAAAATGTTTACTAAAAAAGTGTTATGATATAAACTATAAAAACCAAAGATTAAAAAATATAAACATTACATTATATTTTCAAAATACTAAATATAATACAAAAAAGATACACCCAAAGAGAGTATTATTTTAGTGCCTTTGTATACCTAAAAAAAATAATCTAACTCAGTGAAATATCATAAATGTTTCCCAAAAAGACATCCCCATTAGTAATTCAACATAGAAACATTTCTTCATAACATTAGGAATGTAAAAATAAGAAAGGGGTGAGATCTAATTCCTTGTAAGGGTAAAAAATGTAAATTTATAAGTCTATTAGGAATATAAGGGCCTTGGAACATGAGAATTACATTTGAAGATCATGCCCTATATATCATAGATCAAAATCATGAGGAATCCCATAAATATTGGTTATTTAATAGAAATTAATTATTATATATTACTGAAAAATGATAGCATATCAATGGAATAAGGCATATGATTTGTCTAAAACACATTAAAATGTGTTATATTTCCTTATAAGTCAAGGCTCGTTGCCTAAAAATTATAACGGATCTTCATGGGGATGGAAAATAATATGTGAGACACACAACCATCCCTAGTCACTATTCTTTACATATATGGTATAATGTTTCCCCATTTTGAAATAGTGGATCGGGTTTTTCCCATCCTCCCATAGTGGATTGTGTTTCCCCATCTTCCCATAGTGGATCATGTTTTCCCATCTTCCAATAGTGCATTCTATTTGATGAATTAAATCCCATAATTATCTCATGAGATGTAAATCTTAACCCAATAAATTGGAGGGAGATATAGTTCCCACCTATATCATAATAAAGTCATATATAAATTTTTCAAAAGATCATAAATAGTAATATCATAATCCATGAAATGAAATAAGTTTCATAAACATGTAATCATATATTAACTTGTGGAAAAATACATTAGTTTCGTAATCAGTTCATCAAAATCATACCCATTAAAATAAGAAGGATTCTTAAAAATATAACCCATTAAGAAGAAACGTTTTACATAAAAAATAAAACCCATTAAATAGAAATGGGTTTCATAAATTTCATGTCTTTAAAACATAAACCATATAACGAATGAGTATGAATGGAACCATTTGATCATTTCTCCCAACAGGCTTGGGTGACACGAAAAATATGCCATGTTAGAAGGAAAATAAAATTAAAATATCTTTTAAAAACATTTCTTAAAAAAATACCCTTTATTCTTTTAAATTTTATTTTCATAACATAAAACCATTTCGAAACCCTTTTCTTTGAAAATATACATTAAAAAATATAAATAGATATTGAAAACATTTTGAAAACTATTTCATTGAAAACACTTTGAAAACTTATAAATTATTCCATGAAAAACATTAATCATTTTTAAATAAATTTTCCTTGAAAATGTTCTCAAAATATAATCTTTAAAAACATTTTTGAAAACATGCTTTTGTAAATTCAGGGCATGTGTCTCAAAGAATGAAAAATGAGACCAAACTATTTTTCAGATTTTAAAAATATTGAAACACAAACCCCATTAAATAAATATCATCAAATGGATATGTAAATACCCATAAATATATGTATAATATCTTAATATTAAATAAATGGTTAGTATTCACACGAAATGTAATAAATATGAGGTTAACATGGCTTGTGTATCAAGAAAAATAAAAGCGAGACAAGAAACCATTACCTTAAGTTTTGACTTTATTTGTAAACATTGAAACATCTCATATAATAAATATTAGTTTATTATAAATATAAAATATAATAATAATATTATATATAATACAATATATAATTTTTTAGTACATTATATTTAAAACATCTTAACAACTCCATGTAAATTCTTCATTTCAGGTAATATTTTCTTTATTTTTTAAATAGTCTTCGAATTGTTATTATTGATATTCTTTATTTTATCATGATTTAATTATTTATATAATATAAAACCTGGTTTAAATATCATATAAATTCATTATATTTTTATTTATAATAATCTATATAATATATAAGTATGTATGGAATACATCATTCATGAAGACGATATGTCATATGTATGCATGAATGTGGTTTCCATTTTATTTTCTTATTGAAAGAAAGAAAGTAAATGATATATATATATATATATTATAATTTATATATAATTTTATTTCATATATATCATATGTTTCCACTAAACACATCCTTAATACATTCCATGTAAGGCTTGAATGAATCACATCGCTTGGAGGTGGGGGTAGTCCACACATCCCCAAGTTAGATTATTATACTCACAAAAATGGATATCATGAATTTATTTGTTTTATAATAATTATAAAAGAATACAAACATCATAAACATAATATATTTCATATATAAATACATTTTCCAACATAATTTATAACCATGAGAGGTGGTAATGAAATTAAACGAACAATATCACTGCTTGAGACAGTAGTTCATTCTACACAAGAATGGAATGTTTTTTACCCATTGAATGTAAGTGTGTGTATGTGAAGGTAAATTATATATAATATAAAAATTACAGTAATTTTAAGATATTTTTGTTTTTATATAATTATAAAATAAGAATAATTGAGGTTGTGGAGAAATAAAATAAAATAAAATAGCTTAAAGAAGGATGTTACCACTTTTTTGGGTAACTCCATTTTCTTTGCCCAAAATGGATTCCTTGGATGGATTTATGAAAAATGGAAGGATTAAATAAGAAAGGGAGGGATTTTTGGAGCTCATTTTAGAATATTTTTTATGATATAAATTGTTTTAGAAGTGTGAATAAGTGAGAGAGGTGAGTTCTTTTTTATAGTGGGGGAGGAGTGACATTTTTGTAAATACCAAAAGTTTAGCGTTAATAAGAGGTATCCCATACCTAATGTTTTTAATAAATTTATATATAATGGATTTATGATAATTCATGGATATAAAAAATCTCCAACTGAAAAAAAATTACTGAATTTTTACAATTTTGTTCCTTAATCTTTGTGTTTCCTTATAATTTCCATTTTGGGTTTTCATTTAGGTAACTAGTTTTCCAACCAATGTAAATTAACCATTAACAGTAAATTAAGATGTTATTTATTATAAAATAATGGACCTCATAATTATAAATATTATATATAATTTACAAAAAAAATCTCATGTGTGTTAGAAATCAATTTTAATTCAAGTGCATGTAACAAGCAAAAAACACTACTTTAACTCGAATCATGCTCACAATGTTTTTACTATTTAGGGATCTATATGTTCATTATGAAATATAATTTGGTAAAATAATAGAATAAATATAATATTTATTAACACTTAAATTCACTTATAAAAATTTAGGATTTTATTAATTTTAAATTATTTTATAAAATTAAATTTACTATAAAATAACATTAATTAAAAAATTTACATTAATTATTTATTTATAATTTGAAAACATAAAATCCTTAATGGAATAAATATTTATTAATTTAATATATATTTTACATTATAAATTAATTTATAAAAAAATAATGGAACAAAATAATTATTAAATTTGCATTACTTTGTATATTTTTAGAATCATTTATTTTATTTTATTAATAAATGAATAATACATGTGTTAGCATTTTTTAAGAGTTCGATGTAACTAATTAATTTGTAAAATGTAATGATAAAAAATTATGATAAAAATAACCCATTTATCATCCAAAAGGGAATGTATAATTGAAAATATGTTGTTATTTCTCTATCACAATGTTTTTTAAATGTTAAAGGTAGGAAAATTCATTTTTTTTCATTTCCCTTAATTAACTAATGGAATTGAGAAATATTATTTAATTTTATCCCAATAACACATAAAAGGAGATACATTAATGTATATATTCTAAATATGGGAAGAAAATGTATTTTGGGCATGTTTTTAGGTCATTTTGGTCTTTAAGTTTACAGTATAGTCCCTTGTTGAGGTAATATTCCTCTTAATTATTCTAATAAATTATAATTACATTCAATAATATTTTTAAAAAAATTATAATTTGAACATATTGGATATTATATATTATTATTATTCCAAATATTAAATTCATTTTCATAAATTCTAAACATAGTTGTGGAAGAAATTTACTCAAATTTAATCTCACAAACAGGATGACAAAGCGTGTTTTTAAATTAAAATGTTCAAAATATGGATAGGTTTTTATATCTATTTTCGATGTTAAATTGATTCCAATGAAATAAATTGGATTAATTTATGTAAAATCTATATACTAAATTTTTAAACATAATTAAATATATAATTTAACCTTATATATAAATTAGATGAAAAAGCAGTTTCAAAATATAATAAAGTATTTTTCACAATTCATCAAAAAAATAAAACTACAAAGAAAAATTCCAAAAATTTACCATAATATAATTTTAATGTTAATATTTTAAATTTTATTTTCATTTATAGATATAAAATATATTAATTTTCAAATATTTTATTTAAAATGAGTTCTCTATTAAAAGGGTGTAAAATTACATTTTAAGGGAATATATATATTTAATCATAAAATTGGATTTATTATTATCTAATAAGTATCCAATTTATTAGATAAGTATAAAAATATTTATTAATATATTATATATAAATTTTATTTAAAACATTAATCAAAATTTGTTTTTAGAATTATTTGTGATAAAATTGGGTTTGTACATAGAAAAAAAATATCATAGAAAACAAATTTCATTGTTTTCAAAGGGTTATTACATCTACTAATACAAATTTATAACCAAATTATTAAATTTATATAAATGTGTAAATAATATTATCATAATTTAGATTATAATATTACTCACTACCATACAAATGTCTAGGTTGTAACTACATTAATATTATAAAAATAATATTAAAATTATATTGTATTTTGGTAAAAACAAGAAATTACCTGTTATGAAATATTTGGAAGGAACACAACATTGTGTGTAACAGAAGACAAAATTAGTGTTGTGTGAACTTTAAACTAATTTGATTTTTGTCTGAAATTCATGCAGGCCAAATGTAGTGATTGATTTTATAAAATATCTATATTCAGTGTAGTGTGAAATGAAAAAATATCAAAAAAGGATAACTTAGTTCGAAAAAATCATTTGTTATTTGGGTGCTACATATGAATTCTTTATTTGAAGGTTTTTTTGAATATCTTCTTTTAGTGAAATCATTTTACAATATAGTTTATCCTGATGTGATTGTATTTTTGACGAATCCATGAAAAAATATAAAAAATGAAGAAAATTAGTTGAGAAATGTATAAAAAGAGAAGAAGGATTTATCACCCTTAATAGCTATTCAAAGTATTTTTAGATTATATACCAACTAATTTGGTCACAATATTTTTAATGATGAAATTAATATCTATTTGGGGAATAATAATTTTTAGACTTCCAATATAGTCAAATATCTATACTATAAAGTTAATAAGTTAGTGGGAAAAGTCCATAAGGAAGTATTTTCTCATATAGTTGGATTTTTCAAGGAACTAATTAATGAAAAGACATAACTATAAGAATATGCATAAGAAATAGAAAATTATTTGGCCACGAATTTTAAAAAAAAATTATTGTATCACATATAATAAGTTTATTCTAAACAGAACAAAATAAAAAAATTATTAACAGAATTTGTCTAACTTAAGTTGAAATAAAAAGATGTAATTATGAGATATCCACGACTATAAAATTTATTTCTTCATTAAGAAAACTATATAAAACCTATTTGGATTCCAATAATTCATAACTATATGTTAAATATAATAGGATTATTGAAATGGATATTTCAATTCTCTAAGTCAATAAAATATCATGAAGATCAGGGTCAAAATTTGAAAAAAGAGTTCAAAGAAATGGTATATATTTCTGAAGACTAATATCATTATCTGAATATAATATTTATGCTATAATAAGTGAAATTTTAAAATTTAGAATTCACCCAAGTAGAATCATCTCATGTTATTGAAAAAATAAAAGTAGCTTACACAAAAAAATTTAATGAGTCTTACATTAAAAAATATTTCAATGTTTTTAAAATAATATCATGAGTTTATCCAATTATTTATCCACTTTTATATCATAGAGGAAGGTAACCAATCTCCCAAAAAAATAATTTCGAACCAATACATTTTCTCTTAGAAATGATTTAAAAAATAAATTCTGAAAAATCATGTTGAGAAAAATTATTGGAACCCCACTATGTCATTCAAGGAGGATTTTTTAAATAATAAATTTTATAAATATATAATTAATTATCCAGAGAATAGTTTTTTTTCAGAAATTACAATCAGGATTAGCTAGCTAGTTTATATTCAACAACACAAGATGAGATTTATTGGAAACTATTGTTGATGCTTGAATTACATATATAAGGCAATTGAATTTTGGAATAATATATCAATATATAAAAGTTATATAAGGAAAAAACTGTGGGCGGGAAAACATGGAACTAAAATAATACTCTCTATTAAAGTACATAATTCTTAGAATAAGAAAACTATAGCTACAATAAATATAATTTATTATATTGAAAATTTATAAAATTATTACAAAAAAGTGGCTATATTGAGGTGGAGTTCTGGTATAGACCAATTTATCTAAAGTATTATATGGAAGTGGAAATGAGACTATAATAATAGTTTAAGTATACAAGAAAAGTGAATAAATATATCATTGGAAACAATAAAGAAAACAACTTTTTCAAATCATGTTCTCCCAAGAAAATAATTTAAAAACGCATAGTATTATGTTAAAATAAATAAGAGATTCCCCTATTAGGGAAATATAGGTCACATCATAGAGAAAAAAAAATTGGTTATGAATGTCAAGACTGATGGAAGAATGCGGAAGAAGAATAGAGAATCATTTTGGGAGAGGAATAACAGGATTGGTTTAATTTAGGGAATAATTAAAGAATAATTTAAGAGGATTCCAAATAAAGGAAATATGAAAACTATTGAAGTTATGTGTGATTGAATAAAAAATAAATTCTTACATATAATAAATTCATATCCTAGCTTCCCAAACAATAAGAGTTATTCAATTTTAAAGGGAAATATTGAGTGACTCCAAATGGTAATAAATTTGTTTTGTACAATGAGTCTACACGCATGAAGATGATTGGGGATATTCCCTATGACCTATGAAATTAGTAGAGGCTATGATTTTAGTGCATGATAAAAATAATTAAAGTTCCATATTTTGTAAAGATATTAATCTTCTTTAACCTATGTAGAATTTTGAAAAGAGGAAGAAAACCATACTTCCAAAAGATAAACTCAAATTCAAAATCAATGATAAAAATAGAATGATGTGTTCTTAACATTTTATAATAAGATGGAAAAGAGGTTCTAGGTTGATTGGAAAGACTCAGATATTTTGATTTAATTATAGATATTTTGAAATCTACATTATTCCCATAATTGAATTTTATTTATATAATGGATTTATTATTAAATGTAAATGAAAAATGGGAGAAATAAGTAAAAGATATAATTATTATACTAATAAGATATTTATCGATCACTGTTCACATTTATCATAATTTAATTGTAACATCCCAAGTAAGAAATGAATAATAGATATAGTTATCTATGTCAATTTATGAATTAGATAGTGTTTTAGAGGCTTAAAATGAGAATAAATCCATCCTTAAGCATGAAATACTCTAATATTTTTAAAAGATTGTTTTACCGCCTTTTGAGGGAGAACCATTTTTAAATATATCTTTTGACAATTTTATAAGATATATTTTTCAAACTAAACTTATTCTTTATGACTGGGACATTGACATTTACATTGGATAAATTTCTGGTATTTTTCTGATAATTTTCTTTTTTTAATGAATAGTGAAAAGTGTTGTATTTTAATTAAAAACCACTTTTTAATATAATTTATTTATATTATTAGATTATATTTTGAATTGGATTTAATGTGAAATTTTAATATATTTTTACCATTTAATCCAATAGTAGTCATTGTAATTAATTTCACTTTGAAGTTGGACTTAAACTAGTGTCAATCTTTTGATATACATTGTTTCATAAAAAACACGCTATTTGTTATGACAGTGGGAATTAATTATTAAATTAATTATTTTAATTTAAATGTTTTGATTTTTTTAAATAGAAATAATTTTTGAATTTGGAATATCAAATATAACTTAGGGTGAAGTTTTGGTATTTTTTTGAAAAACTTCAATTTTTGATGAATAGTGAAACCACTAAATGGTACTTAAAAAACTGATTTTTCATTTAAATGAAATTTTACCACATCTGTGTTTTGAATTTCAAAAATCTGACATACATGGTTGTCATTAGGAAGTAAAATGTGGTTCAATGGGATTAAAATAATTTTTTCCTGAATATTAACTTTTAAGTTTTAATCACGATTAGAGGTAATAAGTGTAGTTTAAGTTAAAAATAAGGTTTTAATAATATGAAATGACCTTGACACATTTCCTACCCTTATTGGATGTGTCATGGCCGACCAAGGCAACCCATGGGTAGATTTTATGGGGGGCCATGGAGCCACTTGGGTAAGATAATGACATTAATGCCTTTTATTTAAAGTAAAAGTAAAAATGAAACAAATATATATTGTTTTACTAAAACAATTTTTACATGGGGTTATACAATGTAGATTTTTGACTATAAATAATAATTGGAAATATAAAAAGATTTCTTACATCATAGTATTTTTTATATAATTTTTAGAGATTAAATAAATTAAATTATTTATGACATCATGATGATGCAGCGATTACCTCATTATTTAACGATTTAAATAAAATGAAAAGATAATGTAAAATCTAAGACGTACACATGTCAAAAACATATTGTATGAGTTTATATCGAATCCTTATAACCATATACTCAAAATAAATCAATGTGGGACCTTTAAATTATGAAACTCATTTGAAAATAAAGTAACATTTTATAACTTTCCAAGAGTGCCCCTCCTCTCCTCTTATAAATGGACCCCACCTCTACCTCCTTACCCACACTAGTCAGGCCTTTGGATCAGAAAAACCCTGCCCATTTTGTCTCTCCACATCCATATCTTACTCATATAAGCCTCACTTTGGGCAGAAGTCTTCCCAAGGAATCCTTTGAGCTCAAATAAAAAAGAGTTACCTGTTTTAAAGGTTCTGTCTTCTCTTGTGTTCTTATGTTTTATTTTGCTTCTCCAGCCCCCTAAACTTTTTTTCTTCCTTTATTTTGTAACATCACCAGTATCTTCAATATACTAGGATTTTTTTATGAGAAGTATTAGAGGTACACTTACACACACCTTTATCTAATGGTTAAAGAGCATACTGTTTATGTGGATGGAAAATTTCTGCCTCACGAAACGATGATTGTTCAATATTCATCTAACACCTTAAAAGGTGGCCATTAAGATGAAACTATATTTATATATGATATATATTATGTTTATATTTTCCTTATGCTTCTGTATTTTTCATTTTTGGAATACCTCTATGGTTTTCATTGTGGGTAAACATGATAATTTCATTTTAGGAAGTGCAGACTACCTCCCCCTCAAAGTGATTTGATTTGTTAATGCCATATGTGGGACGTATAAAGGAAGAAGTTAATGATATTATATATTACATTATACTTGAATTATAATATACCTTTATGTCATTATGATTACATTCAATAAAATACAAAATAGAAATGAATGTAGCGTTCATGCGTATGTACGGTTTACCGTCTCCTTGAACGGTGCATTTCATTTATTACCTCTAAATGTTATGTAATATTGTATATGCATGAATATAATAGATATATATGATATATATGATATCTACATAAATAATATAACTATGGCTATAATGGATACATGAACAACTTGTAATTATAAAGAGTTTATTTTTGACTCAAGTACCAATGATCATTAAAATGACCGTTATTAACTTAAATAATTACATAGTGTTCATGACATGATAATAAGTGATATAAAAAGGAATAATGAACTTGAAAAGGGCTCTTAAGCAAGTATAAATTTACTCAGGTTTATTATTCAGGAGATTAAAGAACGATCGAGTCAAGTCGGACCTGAGGTAAGGGAACTTCTTAACACAATTTCCATTCTTTGGTTTATCTCCTACTTCCAAATTATGTCATGATATTATTACGTAATATCATGTATATGTACTTTCCTTATATTTACTTATAGTGAATACACATAATAGATCTATTTTATTTAAAAAATGATCTTTGTATTGGACTTCTTCTCAATCTCCATTCATTGAGGCATATTTTGTTTTATACACAACATTCTTTTATACGGTGTATAAACCCCTTTGACTTTTACGCTTATTCAAAAGAAACCTTTTTTTATACGAAGTGTTTTACTAAACGGAAAAAGGAATGTTTTTTTCTCATACATATGCGGTGACAACGACTTCTCCACCGCCGTGACCATTATTTGAGTTTCATCTTCCTATACAAGCCATAACATAACTTTTTTTGAAAATGAAAAATAAATACCATGTATTAAATTTCTTTTATTTTGGTATTGAAAATTGTATTCATAATGTTTTTATTATATCAATGTGTTGTATTGATATCTTTTGATTGAAATGTGGAAATTTTATGTTTCCTTTATGCATGTTTTACATGATATGATTATGTTATGGTTCTTGGGAATTGTTATGAAGACGGGTGGTTCAGTAATAAACAAAGGGTGGGTGAGCCCGATATAGCTCTACAATGCATTGGGTAATGCAAAGGAGTTAAACGTTAAGGTTTCCCTAAAGAGATTTAGGGAATATACTGTGATGGGTATTCCAAATGTTACCAAGAGGGTTACTCCCTATGTAAGAATGTTATGAATGCCTCAAGTTACCTTTATGTCTTATGATTTCTATGATTTATTCATGATTTGATGAGGTATGTTAAAGTGATTATGTTTTATGGGAAAAGTATGATTTCATTCTTATTTATATATGTACTCATGATTCCTTTCCATATTTTTTTATAACCCTTACTGAACTTTTTATGATCATCCCATGTTTTTGAAATGTTTTTCACAGGTCAAGGGAATGGTACATGATATGATGAAAGTGTCAAGGAAGTGTCAAGAAATAGTCTATGTTTGATTTTAAATATTTTTCTGTTGATGGGGAAAAATGAATACTATCTTTTATTGTAACCACTTTGTTTAAATGTGGGATTTAATGCATGTTTTATGATCAATTCTATAAAACTCTAAACCTGAAAAGATCCTCAAGGTGTATTCTTGAAATATCTCAAGATTAAGTAATGTTTAAGGATGGGGACATATAGTTGGTATCAGAGGTCGGTTTAGATAACTTTAGGAGTTATAATTCTATTAAATGATTATCCAAAAAAAATTATGGTCAAATTGAAATGATATAGAATTTAAAGATTACCTTGTTTCTTCATCTAAGACATGTTTCATCAGAATGGTTTTCCGCATAGGAAACAGGGAAGCAATGCTAGGAAGGCATACATAAGGAAATGACCATCCAAATCAGCATCCTGAGATAGTCAGAATTGGAACTGAACAGTTTGTTGTAGAAATGGATCATTTGACTCAAGTGATAAATGGTGGCGGTATCCTTGCACGAGATCAGCCAGATCAAATGCAAAGGAATATGTCAGTGGTGGAACATTTAATGAGGCAACATCCCCCATCATTCAGAGGATCATTTGACCCTGTGCAAGCTGAAGGGTAGAATAAATCACTTGAGAAGATTTTCGATGTCATGGGGTGTTCAGAAACTCAAAAAGTCAGTCTTGCTATTTACCGTTTAGAGGGTGAAGCAGATTAGTAGTGGTCGATGGTTAAAAATATCAGGGATGTTGATGAGATTGATGCTCTCGACTGGGATGAATTCAAAGGTATGTTTCTGGAGAAGTATTTTCCTAATGTTGTTTGACTTAGGATGGAAAAACAATTCCTAGAATTGAGGTGAGAGGAGGAATCAGTGGATGCTTATGAAGAAAGGTTCAATCGATTGTCAAGGTATGCTCCAAATTTTATCCAAGACCTTGATAGTAAAATAAATCATTTTTACTCAAGATTAAAGCCAAAATATCGAAGGACATTAGCTTCTCATGAGTTCAAAAGTTATGAAAAGATTTTTCGATATGCTGAGAAGGTGGAAATGGAGTTTTCCGATGTTCAAGTGTTTATAACAACCAACAGAAGATGAGACCGAGGTGGCAGGAGAAAGGGAAGAATTCTTCAAAAACGTCTGATGGTAAGAAAACTAAGTTCCCAGTTTGTGATAAATGTTGTAAAAGGCATTCTGGGGAATGTCTTATGAATTCTGGAAAGTGCCATGGATGTGGTAAGATGGGACATAAGGATCTTGATTGCACTGAAAAAGATCAGGGTGATGGTAAGAACAAATTTGATTTACAATTACTGAAATGTTTTAAGTGCAATGAGATGGGTCACTATGCAAATGAGTGTCCGAAAAAGATCTTGAGTGATGGGAAGCAGTTAGAATACAAGTAGAAAGGGGTTGTGAAAACGATTGCAACTACTTCAACAGATGTCAGGCCATCAAATGAAGTTTTATTAGGTACTTTGTTTTTTCAGATTATGGTCGTGTGTTTTTTGATTCGGGGTCTACACATTCTTTCAGCTCTGAAAACTTTTCTAGTAAAATGGTAATACCATCTTAAGAAATGAATCCTGAACTTGTTGTAAAAACACATGGGGTAAATGTTGAGGCAATAAGAATTTATAAGAATCTTCCTATCCTTATCTGTGGAAAGAACCTACTTGAAAACCTTATTATTTATCCTCTAGTAGAGTTTAATTTTATCCTGGGTATGGATTGGCTCTCTATTTACCATGCTAAGATTTACTGTAGAGATAAAGAAGTTTCTTTTCATAAAGACTTTCAGTTTGTGTACAAGAATGAACCCTTACTGTTGATAACATATCAATAGGCCCAGAAACTTGTAAAAGATGGAAATAAATGTTACTTTGAACATACCATTGAAAACAAGGGAACTGTTAAGATTAATGATGTACCACTGGTAAATGAGTATCCTGATGTTTTTCCTAATGAGTTTCTTGGAATAATTGCAACACCCCAGGTAAATAAATAATATGACATTTTTATATTTATCCCTATTTGTGAAAAAATATTAATATTACTTTAAAGGGAACTCTATGCTTAATGGAGTACCCAATACGCGACAACGAGTTCCTTTGAAATCTTACGTTGCACTCTAATAATAAAATAATATTATTTTAAATGGTAGTTAATGCCTATCCATTGTAATGGAAGGAAAGAACTGACTAACTAAAAATTATTATGTATGTTTGTCAAATATTTTTACTTTTTACAATAAATGTTAGAGGATTAAAAATGCGAATGAATCCAATTTTTAAGCGTAAAAATTCTAATATTCTTTAAAAGGTCGATTAACCACCTTTTGATGTCGAACCTCTTTTAAATCCACTTTTTGAATATTTTAAGTGTTATATTTGACAAAATAAAATTATTCATTAGGATCGGGACATCAAAATTTACTTTGTGTAAATATTTTGTATTTTTCCGATAAAGTTCATTTTTTAATGAATAGTGAAAAATGTTGTATTTTAATTCAAAACCGCTTTTTAATCTAATTTATTTATATGATTATATTATCTTTTGAATTGGTTTTAAAGTGAAATTACAATATATTTTTATCATTTAATCAAATAGTGGTCATTGTAAATAATTTCTCTTTGAAATTGGACTTAAACTAGTGTCAATCATTTAATAGATATTATTTCTTAAAAACACGCTATTTGTTTTGACAGCAGGATTTAATTATTAAATTAATTAATGAAACTTATATGATTTGAATTTTGTAAAACAGACAGCATTTTTGAATTCAGAATATCAAATATATCTTATGGTGATTTTTTGCTATTTTCTGAAAAAACATCAATTTTTAATGAATAGTGAAACCACTAAGTGGTACATTAAAAACTGATTTTTCGTTTAAATGAAACATTACCACTTCTGTGATTTAAATTTCAAAAATCCGACATACATGGTTTTCATTAAGAAGTAAAATATGGTTCAATGGAATTAAAATATTTTTTTGGTGAATAGTAACTTTTATGTTTCTAATCGTGATTAGTGGTAATTAGTGTAGTTTAAGGTAAAAATAATGTTTTAATAATATGAGATGAGCTTGACACATGACCTACCCATATTGGATGTGTCATGGCCGACCAAGACAATCCATGGGTCAACTTGGGGACCCCATGGAGCCACTTTGGATGGAAAATGACATTATTATCTTTTTATTTAATGTTAATGTAAAAATATCACAAACATGAGTTGTTTTACTAAAACAATTTTTAAGTGGGGTTATGCAAGTCATAATTTTGACTATAAATAGTCATTGGAAATATAAAATGATTTTCTACATCATAGTAATTTTTTATAATTTTTAGACATTAACAAAATTAAATTATATATGACATCATGATGATGCAGCGATTACCTCATTATTTAACGATTTAAATAAAATGAAAATATAATGTAAACACTAAAACCTACACTTGTCAAAAACCTATTGTATGGGTATATTTAGAACCCTTATCACCTTATACTATAATTATATTAATGTGGGACATTTTAAATCCGAAACTCTTTTTAAAATAAAGTAACATTTCTTTACTTTCCAAGAGTGCCCCTCCTCTCCTCTTATAAAAGGCCCCCACCACTATCACCTTAACCACACCTCTCAAGCCTTTGGTTCTGCCAATATCTGCCCATTTTGTCTCTCCACATCCCTCTATTACTCCTAGAAGCCTCACTTTTGGTAGAAGCCTTCCCAAGTAAGCCTTTGAGCTCAAATCAAAAAGAGTTACCCGATTTTAAGGTAATGTCTTCACTTGTGTTCTTTTGATTTATTTTGCTTCTCTAAGCCACTAAACTTTTTTATTCATTTCTTTTGTAAAAACTCAAGTATATTAAATATACTATGATGTTGTTATAAGAATAATTATATCTACAATTACACACAACAACATCAAATGGTTAAAGAACATACTATTTCTGTGGATGGCGAATTTCTGCCTCATGAAACGATAATTGTTCAACACTCATATAACACCTTCAGAGGTGGACATTAAGATGTCACTATATTTATATATGATATATAATATGTTTATGTTTTACTTAAGATTCTGTATTTTTTCTTTTGTGGAATACCTTTATGGTTTCCATTGTGGGTAAACACGATAATTTCATTTTAGGAAGTGCGGACTACCGCCCCCTCAAAGTGATTTGATTCGTTAATGCCATATGTGGTATGTATAAAGTATGGATTTAAAGTTATTATATATGATTTATGTTACATATAAATTATGAATATAATTCTGGAATTAAAATATAAATACCTCTCATTTGGTTTTAATTCCATTAATATGACATAGAAATGAAAGTAGCGTTTATGCGTACGTACGACTTACCGTCTCCATGAACGGTGAATTTAATTTCTTACCTCTAAATGATTAAGTAATATTATAAATACATGTATATTATGGATATATATTATATATATGATATCCAAATCTTGAATATCATTCTGGATATAATGAAACTTTGACCACATGAACAACATGTATTTGTAAGAAGTCCACTTTCGACTTAAGAACCAAATATCGACAAAACAAACATTGTTAACTTAAATGATTACATAATGTTTATAACATGGAAATAAGTGATATAAAAAGGAATAATTAACTTGAAAAAGGATCTTAAGAAAGTGGAAATTAAATCAAGATTATTATTCAGGACGTTAAAGAACGATCAAGTCATGTTGGACCCAAGGTAAGGGATCCTACCCCTCTCTTTATTTTTAAGTACACTCTTTTATGTCATTCCTTTTAAGCTCATCATTCTTATGATTGGGATGTTATTTTATATTACTACTACTATAATTTTTATGTTCATATGATGAGATACCCTATTTTCTCTCAGCAATTCATTTTGGAAGTGTTGAGTGGCGCCGTTAGGCTGCCGAATTTTCGTAAGGGATCCAACCTCTCTCTTTCTTTTTATGTACTCGCTTTTATGTAATTTATTTTAATCTCATATTTCATATGTTTGGGGATGTTCTTTTATATTCCTCAATATGTTTTTTTATTTTCATGTTATGAGAGACCCTATTTGATCACATAAATCCATTTTTGGAAGATTTAAGTGGCGTCGTTAAGCTGCCGAGTTTTCGTAAGGGATTTTTCATCTCACTTTTATTCTCATGACATTTATGCTACGTTTTCGACTATTTCCTTTGATTTGTGTATGTACTGCCCATTATTATACACTTTGTGTAGTATAATTTCATTTATGGGTATTTACATCTTCATTGTATGACCCTTCTTCCATGGGGTGTACGTTTCGAAAGTTACCCAACTCGGTAATGGGACCTTTCACCCTCCTCTTTTTAAAAGACTTATTTTGTTATGTCTTTTAATTCACATAATATTATGCTGGGATATGTTCTTATATATCCTTATTTATGTTAATTTTTTGTCCATGTAATGAGATACCATTTTCTCTCTCATCAACTCATTTTCTGAATTTTAAAGTGATGTCGTTAGGCTGTCGGATTTCTGTAAGGGAACTTCTTAACCCACTTTCAATTCTTTGGGTTAAACCTCTACTTCTTGATTTTATTATGCCACGATTATGTGTTTAATATCTATGTTGTAATTTCCACAAACCTTTGTGTGGATATAATATTTCTACACATAATCTTCTCATTGATAAATTATTACGAACTTGTATGGGAAATCATAACTCAATCTCATTTCATTGAGTTAAATATCTATGTCATTGGTTTTGTTTTTCCAAGATTATGTGTGAATGACCTATAATTTTTTCACTCTTAATATCCAATTATATTGGGTGTATTTATATTTCTCACACATAATTATGTGATAGATTTATCCTTAATTTAATGATACCATCTTTATAATGGATTTCATCTCAATTTACATTTCCATTGATACTTCATTGTTGTTATGCACCAATTCACTCTTATATGGTGTGTATACTGTCCTTAGACATATTATATGATGAATCCATTTATTCTCATGATATTATAATGTTTGTATTAAATGTTATTCCACAATTATTTTTATTCAAGATTCACTCATTTTGTTAAAAACTCTTTAACAAAAATATCATTTTAAATGTTTTAAAGATTTATTATTTTAAATCTTTATCATTAATGTCCATGTTTTAAAAATGGTTTTCAATATTTATTTATATGGACATTAATGTTTTAAAATTATAATTCCATTAAAAGCTTCAATGTGGTATGGGACACTTTGATTCAAAAATCTCTTTTAAATGGTTTTTGAAAATGGATTGCTTAATTCAATATCTTGGAATTACTTATTGTGATTGAAAATGAAATTTTGTTATTGAAATGTTTATATTTTCAATATATTATGTGTAATGATGGTACTTGAACATTTTACGGGTGGTTATGTGATAAAACATATGACGGGTGGTGTCGTGAATACCAGGACGGGTGGTTACGTTGTAACCTCCAATGCATTGGGTATGGAAGTCGGCCGTATGGCTATTCTATTAAGTATGTGTGGAAGTCGACCGTATGGTTATTCCTTTTAAGTATGTTTATGTCCCAAGTTACCTTTATATGTTATGTTTTCTTTATATGGGTTATATGGTAATCTTTTGGTTACAAAAGGGTAAGTAATGATATTTTATTCAGTGAATAGTTTTTACTACTTCCTAAAGTTGAAAGGTATTAATTTGATAAAGTATACATGGTTTACTTGTAGCTTTGAAAAAACTAACAGTTTTCACTCTTTGTGTATCCCTTGCTGAGATTTTTATGCTCACCCCAAGATTTTTTGTAGTGTTTTTCACAGGACTTAATGTGGAATGGGGTCAAGGATGGGATCAAAGGAAATTAATGCTATCTAATACATGGAACTAGACATGTTTCTTTTTAAGAGTTTTTATTTTATGGAAATTTAGTAGAAGTGACTACTTTGTAATATTTTGAGATGTAATAGTTATGTCCTACTTCTATAAAACTCTAAACCTGAAAAGATCCTCAATGTTAATCATGCATTAAATTCAATATTATGTAAGGTTTAAGGTCGGGGCCTTGTAGTTGGTATCAAATGTCGGTTTAGACAACTTTAGGGATTAAGAGTTTTGTTAGACACATGGTTAACCCCTATATCTATTATTTCAGTTAAATCCTTATTTTATAACTTTTTTTCAGGACAAGTAAAGTCAGTTACGAATGGAAGGAGAAGGATCTCAAACGATATTCCTATCTCTTCCTGATGACATGCTTGCAATAATTATTGCAAAGTCATGTTCGGATGATTGCGAAACTTTTTCTAGCATAAAACTCACTTGCAAGAAGTTGTTTGAGATATCAAACACCTCCACTATACCTCGTTATCATCGTGGATCATGGGTTGTTTTTAGACAAATACTATTTTCACAATATTCTCATATTTTCAAGAAAGGTAAATATTATCAAGGTATTTTCAAATATTTTACCTTATCACAATAATTTGAAGCATATTATGATTTTAAAAATGGTGTTGAGGAAGGAGACCCTTGCACAACCTATTTATATTTTCTTTTAAAATATAGTCTCTCAGCACATACTTATGGTATTTTAAAAAGAACAATAATAGAATGTTTCAACTCAAATTCTGTCCAACTATTTTATAGAAATCATGTTTTATCAGATGTTTTGGAATTATATGTCATACATGATTATTTTCCAAAACTGTTTTTCTGTGAACACACATATGACCAATGTTGTAGAAGGTGTATTTGGATGGAGGAAGTAAATGATTTTGAAGGATCTCAAAATAATTGTTGTAATTCATGTGATGTCTACCTACGTAAACAAGATGATGATGAAACCGAGTGGACTACATGATCAAGGTATGCTGTTATTCATTTTGGGAATCGTTTTATTTTATCTTATGGTGGTGAAATAAGACTTCAAGAAATAAGATGTTGAGATCATAATGAATTTGGATGAAAATTAGAGGTATAAGGAAACAATTAAGGTTAAAACATGTTAGGGTTATTTTTGGAGATTTATAAAAAGGACAACACGCAGACCGTGTGACAACCCGTCATGTCGGACAAAGTTGCGGGAATCGAACCCACAACCAAAGTGCGACTGGTATTTATCACCTACCACTTGACTACATAAAGTCCCTGGTTAGTTTGACTAATTATTTTTAGTAAAAATATTTTATTAATTATGAGTAATTTGATTTTGGGTTATCTATGGAAATTATTAACCTATCATAGAGGATATGTGATTAGGTTAATTACTTTTCAATACGAGACATTAAGAGTAACGGATGTTATTTGGAGATAAGTGTTAATTTGTACCTTGGAAGACTATGTGACTAAATCCTTAAAATATTTGGGTTTCAATATTATTTTGGTTTACTTTGATGTATTTTATGGAAAATTTGTTTATTGAATGTACTTTGTTGTACTTTGGGTTTTGATTGATAAATTTTGGAGATTAAGAATAGATTTGTTTTTTAAAGGTTTTTCTTTTTCGGTTATTATCTGATATTGTACTAACCTTTTTGGTTTTGTTTTTGGTTAAGGTCTAAAGATATGGGAATTATATAGTTCTATTTTTTGGATTAGGTGATTCTCTAGAAGTTGATTATAGTACTCTTATTGTGAACAAGTCTTCCTAAATACTCATCATTTGGAGAAAGTATGAGTCTGTGTAAGAAATCTAGTAAATGTTTAATGTCAACATGATAAGTAAGTATGTTTCCCTATGATTTAGTTAATATCAAAAATAAATTACTCAATGAAAAGTAAATTAAATAAAAAATGTTGTCTATTAACTTTTCCTACTGGGGAATCAAATACCGTTTAACCAATCACCAGTTTGTGATTTTCTGGTGGCTAAATTTCTCTTAAGCCTGATTTCTACCACTCTCCCTCTGAACGTGACCCTTTGTTTTTTTCTTCCATATCCATATTTTCCTACTTGGAATCCTAGTATGGGTTAACTCAGGTGACCATTGTACTTCTCTCCCTTTATTTTAAAGTGATTGTTTTACCGACTCTTGATCCGATGTGGGACTTTCAATGGAGTTTCCAAGCCCAATTTTGAAATTGCGAGGACGCAATTCCAAAAAAGAGGGAAGGATGTAACACCCCAGGTAAATAAATAATATGAAATTTTTATATTTATCCCTATTTGTGAAAAAAAATATTAATATTACTTTAAAGAGAAATCTATGGTCGATGACCTACCCAATACGTGACAACGAGTTCCTTTGAAATCTTACGTTGCACTTTAATAATAAAATAATATTATTTTAAATGGTAGTTAAAGCCTAGTCATTGTAATGGAGGGAAAGGACAGAACTAACTAAAAAAAATTTATGTATGTTTTTCAAATATTTTTACTTTTTACAATAAATGATAGAGGATTAAAAATGCGAATGAATCCAATTTTTAAGCGTACACATTCTAATATTCTTTAAAAGGTCGATTAAACGCCTTTTGATGGAGAACCTCTTTTAAATCCACTTTTTGAAAATTTTAAGTGTTATATTTGAAAAAATAAAATTATTCTTTAGGATCGGGACATCAAAATTTACTTTGTGTAAATTTTCGGTATTTTTCCGATAAAGTTCATTTTTTAATGAATAGTGAAAACTGTTGTATTTTAATTCAAAACCTATTTTTTATCTAATTAATTAATATGATTAGGTTATAATTTGAATTGGTTTTAATGTGAAATTAGAATATATTTTTACTATTTAATCCAATATTGTTCATTGGAATTAATTTCTCTTTGAAATTGGACTTAAACTAGTGTTAATCTTTTAATAGATATTATTTCTTTAAAACACACTATTTGTTTTGACATAGGGATTTAATTATTAAATTAATTAATGCAACTTATATGATCTGAATTTTGTAAAATAGAGAGCATTTTTGAATTCGGAATATCAAATATTGCTTATGGTGAATTTTTTCTATTTTTTTGAAAAACTTCAATTTTTGATGAATAGTGAAACCACTAAGTTGTAGTTTAAAAACTGGTTTTTCATTTAAATGAAACATTTCCACTTCAGTGATTTGAATTTCAAAAAACCCAACAAACATGGTTGTCATTAAGAAGTAAAATATGGTTTAATATAATTAAAATATTTTTTTGGTGAATAGTAACATTTAAGTTTTTAATCGCGATTAGAGGTAATTAGTGTAGTTTAAGGTAAAAATAATGTTTTAATAATATGAGATGAGCTTGACACATGTACTACCCTTATTGGATGTGTCATGGCCGACCATAAAAATCCATGGGGAAACTTGGGGACCCCATGGAGCCACATTGGAAGGAAAATGACATTATTATCTTTTTATTTAATGTAAAAGTAAAAATGTCACAAACATGAGTTGTTTTACTAAAAAATATTAAGTGGGGTTATACAAGTCATAAATTTTACTATAAATATTCATTGGAAATATAAAAATATTTCCTAAATCATATTATTTTTTTATAATTTTTATACATTAACAAAATTAAATTATATATGACACCATGATGATGCAGCGATTACCTCATTATTTAACGATTTAAATAAAATGACACGATAATGTAAAAACTAATACCTACACTTGTCAAAAACCTATTGTATGGGTATATTTCTAACCCTTATCAACTTATACTTGAATTATATCAATGTGGGACCTTTTAAATCCGAAACTCTTTTTAAAATAACGTAACATTTCTTTACTTTCCAAGAGTGCCCCTCCTCTCCTCTTATAAAAGGCCCCCACCACTATCACCTTAACCACACCTCTCAAGCCTTTGGATCGTCCACTATCTGCCCATTTTGTCTCTCCACATCCCTCTCTAACTCATAGAAGCCTCATGTTGGGCAGAAGTCTTCCCAAGGAAGCCTTTGAGCTCAAATCAAAAAGAGTTACCCGATTTTAAGGTAAAGTCTTCACTTGTGTTCTTTTGATTTATTTTGCTTCTCCAACCCACTAAACTTTTTTATTCATTTCTTTTGTAACAACTCCAGTATCATAAATATACTATGATGTTTTTATAATAATAATTCGAGATACACTTACACACACCTACATCAAATGTTTAGAGAACATACTGTTTTTGTGGATGGCGAATTTCTGCCTCACGAAATGATGATTGTTCAACACTCATATAACACCTTCAGAGGTGGCCATTAAGATGTAAATATATTTATATATGATATATAATATGTTTATTTTTTACTTAAGCTTCTGTATTTTTCTTTTGTGGCATACCTTTATGGTTTCCATTGTGGGTAAACACGATAATTTCATTTTAGGAAGTGCAGACTACTGCCCCTCAAAGTGATCTGATTCGTTAATGCCATATGTGGGATGTATAAAAGATGGATTTAATGTTATTATATATGATTTATGTTACATATAAATTATTAATATAATTCTTTAATTAATATATAAATAACTCTCATTTGGTTTTAATTCCATTAATATGACATAGAAATGAAAGTAGCGTTCATGCGTATGTACGACTTACCGTCTCCATGAACGGTGCATTTCATTTATTACCTATAAATGATTATGTAATATTATAAATACATTTATATTCTGGATATATATGATATATATGATATACAAATCATGAATATTATTCTGGATATAATGAAACTTTGACCACACAAACAACATGTAATTGTAAGTAGTCCACTTTCGACTTAAGAACCAAATATCGACAAAAAACATTATTAACTTAAATGATTAAATAATGTTTATAACATGGAAATAAGTGATATAAAAAGTAATAATTAACTTGAAAAATGTTCTTAAGAAAGTGGAAATTTAATCATGTTTATTATTTAGGACGTTAAAGAACGATCGAGTTAAGTCGGACCCAAGGTAAGGGATCCTACCCCTCTCTTTCTTTTTAAGTACACTCTTTTATGTCATTCCTTTTAAGATCATATTTCTTATGATTGGGATGTTATTTTATATTACTAATACTGTTATTTTTATGTTCATATTCTGAGAGACCCTATTTTCTCTCACCAATCCATTTTGGAAGTTTTGAGTGGCGCCGTTAGGCTGCCGAATTTTCGTAAGGGATCCAACCTCTCTCTTTCTTTTTAAGTACTGTCTTTTATGTAATTTCTTTTAATATCATATTTCATATGTTTGGGGATGTTCTTTTATATTCCTCAATCTGTTATTTTTATGTTCATATTATTAGAGACCCTATTTGATCTCATAAATCCATTTTTGGAAGATTTAAGTGGCGTCGTTAGGCTGCCGAGTTTTCGTAAGGGATTTTTCATCTCACTTTTATTCTCGTGAAATTTATGATACGTTTTCCACTATTTCCTTTGAGTGGTGTATGTAATTCCCATTATTATACACTTTTTGTAATATAATTTCATTTATGGGTATTGAAATCTTCATTGTATGACCCTTCTTTGATGGGGTGTAAGTTTCGAAAGTTACCCAACTCGGTAAGGGGACCTTTCACCCTCCTCTTTTTAAAAGACTTCTTTTGTTATGTATTTTAATTAACATACTATTTTGTTGGGATATGTTCTTCTTTATCCTTATTTATGTAAATTTTATGTCCATGTGATGAGATACCATTTTCTCTCTCATCAACTCATTTTCTGAATTTTAAAGTGACGTCGTTAGGCTGTCAGATTTCTGTAAGGGAACTTCTTAACCCACATTCAATTCTTTGGGTTAAACCTCTACTTGTTGATTTTATTATGCCACGATTATGTGTGGAATATCTATGTTTTAATTTCCAAAATCCTTTGTGTGGATATACTATTTCTACACATAAACATCTCATTGATAAATTCTTACGAACTTTTATGGGAAATCATAACTCAATCTCATTTCATTGAGTTAAATATCTATGTCATTGGTTTTGTTTTTCCATGATTATGTGTGAATGACCACTAATTGTTTCACACTTAATATCCAATTATATTGGGTGTATTTATATTTCTCACACATAATTATGTGATAGATTTACCCTTAATTTAAGGATACCATCTTTATAATGGATTTCATCTCAAATTACATTTCTATTGAGACTTCAATGTTGTTATGCACAAATTCACTCTTATATGGTGTGTATACTGTCCATTGACATATTATATCATGATTCCCTATATTCTCATGATATTATAAAGTTCGGATTAAATTTTATTCCGCAATTATTTGTATTCAAGAGTCTCTCATTTTGTTAAAAACTCTTTAACAAAAGTATCATTTTAAATGTTTTAAAGATTTATTATTCTAAATCTTTATCTTTAATGTCCATGTTTTCAAAGTGGTATGTGACACTTTGATTCAAAAATCTCTTTTAAATGGTTTTTGACAATGGATTTCTTAATTCAATATCATGGAATTACTTATTGTGATTGCAAATGAAATGTTGTTATTGAAATGTTTATATTTTCAATATTTTATGTGTAATTATGGTACTTAGACATTTTACGGGTGGTTATGTGATAAACCATATGACGGGTGGTGCCATGAATACCAGGACGGGTGGTTTCGTTATAACCTCCAATGCATTGGGTATGGAAGTCGGCCGCATGGATATTCCATTAAGTATGCGTGGAAGTCAACTGTATGGTTATTCTGTTTAAGTATATTTATGTACCAAGTTACCTTTATATGTTATGTTTTCTTTATATGGGTTTTACGGAATTCTTTTGGTTACAAAGGGGTAAGTAATGATATTTTATTTAGTGAAGAGTTTTTACTAATTCCTAAAGGTGAAAGGTATTACTTTGACAAAGTATACATGGTTTACTTGTTGCTTTGAAAAAACTAACAGTTTTCATTCTTTGTGTGTCCCTTGCTGAGATTTTTATGCTCACCCCAAGTTTTTTTGATTTTTTTTTCACAGGACTTAATGTGGAATGGGGTCAAGGATGGGATAATGGGAAAGTCATGCTATCTAATACATGGAACTAGACATGTCTCTTTTTAAGAGTTTTTATTTTATGGAAATTTAGTAGAAGTGACTACTTTGTAATCTTTTGAGATGTAATAGTTATATCCTAATTCTCTAAAACTCTAAAACCGAAAAGATCCTCAATGTGAATCATTCATTTAATTCAATATTAAGTAAGGTTTAAGGCTGAGGCCTTATAATAATACCAGATCGGGATGTTGAATTTACTATTGACTTAGTTCCTGATGCTAAGCTAATTTCAAAACCCCCTTATCGAATGGCTCAAACTGAACTTTTAGATTTGAAGGAGAAATTGAAAGATTTATTAGATAAAGGTTTCATCCGACCTAGAACATCACAAAGGGGTGCTCTTATTTTATTTGTCAAAAAGAAAGATGGTTCTATGAGACTTTGCATTGATTATAGATCCTTGAATAACATCACTATTAAGAACAAATATCCTTTGCCTCATATCGATGATTTGTTTGATCAGCTCCAGGGAGCTCAGTATTTTTCAAAGATTGACCTAAGATCAGGGTACCATCAGTTGAAGGTAAAGGAAGCATATGTTCCAAAGATCGTATTTCGTACAAGATATGACCATTATGAATTTTTAGTAATGCCTTTTGGGCTAACCATTGCACCTACTGTATTCATGGACCTTATGAATAGAATTTTCAATGAGTTCCTGGATAAGTTTGTGGTGGTTTTCATTGATGATATTTTGTTGTTTTCTAAAAGTAAAGAGGAGCATGAAAAACATTTAAGGGTTATCTTGCAAACCATGAAAGAAAAGAAATTGTATGGGAAATTCAGCAAGTGTGAGTTTTGGTTGAAAAAAATTTCATTCTTGTATAACATTGTTTTTAAAGATGGGATAACTGTTGATCCTCGAAAAACAGGGGTTGTTGAAGAATGGCCAAGACCCACAAATGTAACTGTGATTCGTTGCTTCCTTGGTTTGGCAGGCTGTTACCGAAGGTTTGTTAGATATTTTTCATGGTAATCTAGTCTAATGACTAAGCTAACTTAGAAGGGTGTTAAGTTTATCTGGACAAAATAATGTGATGATTGTTTTCAGGAATTGAAAAGAAGATTGGTGAATGCTCCAGTTTTGGCACTACCTTCCAGAAATGGTGAGTTTTTTATCTACAGTGATGCTTCGTTGAAAGGACATGGTTGCGTCCTAATATAGAATGATCAGGTAATTTCATATGCTTCACGTCAGTTGAAAACTCATGAGGTAAATTACCCAACACATGATTTGGAATTAGCTGATGTTGTTTTCGCTTTAAAAATTTGGAGGCATCATTTGTATGGGGTAAAGTGTGAAATATATACAGATCACATAAGTTTAAATTATATATACACTCTGAAAGAAAATAACATGAGACAGAGGAGATGTCTAGAATTAATCAATGATTATGATTGTACAATTCATTACCATCCGGGAAAAGAAAATAAAGTGGATGATGATTTGAGTCGAAAAAATAATGCTTCATTAACAATGTTGCGTTAGGAATGTGATCCTTTAGTTAAGGATTTGATGAACATTGGCATAAAAGATGTTTGTTCAGGATGTCCTTCTGTTTTGTTTTAGGTATTAGTGAAATCTTCTCTATCAGACAGAATCAAGCAAGCACAGAAGCAAGACGGTGAGTTACAAAAAAAGGTAGACCTAGTTCAGAAGGGTAAGTTGCCTGAATTCAACATTGATAATGATTGTGTTTTGAGATTTGGGAAGAGATTGTATGTACCTTGTGATTCACAGTTGAAGAGAGAGTTGTTATGTGAAGCTCATAGTTCTCCGTTTTCAGTTCATCCAAGCAGTACTAAGATGTACAGAGATTTCCAAGAGTATTACTGGTGGGATGGAATGAAAAGGGATATTGCTAATTTTACTGTGAAGTGTTTGACTTGTTAGCAGGTTAAAGCGGAGCGGAAGTTACCTAAAGGGATGCTTCAACCTTTACCAGTGCCAGAGTGGAAATGGGAAAATATATCCATGGACTTTGTTGTGGGATTACCAAAGACATATCGAGGTAATAATGCAATCTAGGTTGTTGTTGATCGCTTGACTAAATCAGCTCATTTCCTTCCTATTTGAGATACATTCCTTGTAGATCAACTTTCTCAATTCTATATTAAAGAGATAGTCAGGTTGCATGGTGTTCCTCTGTCCATTGTATCTGACTGTGATCCCCGGTTCACTTCTAACTTTTGGAAGGGCCTTCAGAAGTCGTTGGTTATTTAACTAAATTTTAGTACAGCTTTTCATCCTCATTCAGATGGGCAGTCAGAACGAAAAATTAAGACTTTGGATGATATGATACGTGATTGTTTGATAGATTATCAGGGAATTTGGGACCAACATATTTCTTTGGTAGAGTTTTCTTATAATAACAGTTTTCATTCCAGTATACAGATGGCACAATTTGAGGCGTTATATGGGAAGTAGTGTCGAACTCCAGCTTTCTGGGATGATGTGGGTGAAAGGAAGTTGATGGGACCAGAATATGTAGAAGAGTTGGCAGAAAACGTTCAGCTGATACAGAGACACATGAGAACATCTCAGATCAGGCAGAAGAGTTATACAGACAATAGGAGGAAGGATCTCTCTTTTGAGGTAGGTGATCATGTCTTCCTCAAAGTCTCACCATGGAAAAGTGTGATGTGATTTGGTAAGAAAGGAAAGTTGAGTCCATTGTCCATTGGACCATATGAAATTTTGGAGATAGTTGGATCAGTTGCATACCGAGTGGCTTTACCTCCAAGTTTATCTCAGGTACACAATGTTTTTCATGTTTCGATGTAGAGAAAGTATATGCCAGATCCATCTCATGTTTTGAGTCCAGAGGTAGTTCAGATGGAAGAGAATCTATCTTATGAGGAACAATCGGTCCAGATTCATGACCATACGGAGCAAGTGTTGCTGAATAAGGTGATTAATCAGGTAATGGTTTTGTGGAAAACCATATGGTTAAAAAGGCAACGTGGCAATCTGAAAATGCTATGAGGGATAAATACCCCCACTTATTCGATAAGTCAATAAATTTAGGGGATGCAATTTTCTAAAGGGGGGAATTATATAACATCCCAAGTAAGTAATGAATAATAGATATAGTTATCTATGTATATTTATGAACTAGATAGTGTTTTGGAGGCTTAAAATGAGAATAAATCCAACCTTAAGCATTAAATACTCTAATATTTTTAAAAGATTATTTTACCGCCTTTTGATGGAGAAACATTTTTAAATCTATCTTTTGACAATTTTATAATCTATATATGTCAAAATAAACATATTCTTTATGATTGGGACATTGAAATTTACTTTGGATAAATTTCTGGAATCTTTCTGATAATGTTATTTTTTTTAATGAAAAGTGAAAAGTGTTGTATTTTAATTCAAAACCTATTTTTAATCTAATTTATTTATATGATTATATTATCTTTTGAATTGGTTTTAAAGTGAAATAATAATATATTTTTACCATTTAATCCAATATTGTTTGTTGGAATTAATTTCACTTTGAAATTAGACTTAAACTATTGTCAATCTTTTGATATATATTGTTTCATAAAAACACGCTATTTGTTTTGACTACGAGAATTATTTATTAAATTAATTATTGTAACTTATATGTTTTGACTTTTTTAAAATATAAATCATTTTTGAATTCGGAATATCAAATATATCTTAGGGTGAAGTTTTGGTATTTTTCTGAAAAACATCAATTTCTGATGAATAGTGATACCACTAAGTGGTACTTAAAAAACTGATTTTTTGTTTAAATGAAAAATTACCACCTCTGTGTTTCAAATTCCAAAAATCCTACATACATGGTTTTCATTAAGAATTAAAATTTGGTTCAATGGGTTTAAAATAAGTTTTTGGTGAATAGTAACTTTTAAGTTTTAATCGTGATTCGAGGTAATTAGTGTAGTTTAAGGTAAAAATTATACTTTAATAATATGAAATGACCTTGACGCACGTCCTACCCTTATTGGATGTGTCATCTCCGACCAAGACAACCCATGGGTAAATTTTTTGGAACCCCATGGAGCCCCTTGGGTAAGATAATGACAAAATGTCGTTTATTTAAAGTAAAAGTAAAAATGACACAAACATGTATTGTTTTACTAAAACAATTTTTACATGGGGTTATAAAAGTCATATTTTTGACTATAAATAGTCATGGTAAATATAAAAATATTTCCTACATCATAGTATTTTTTTTATAATTTTTAGACATTAAATAAATTAAATTATTTATGACATCATGATGATGTAGCGATTACCTCATTATTTAAGGATTTAAATAAAATGAAAAGATAATGTAAAATATAAGACCTACACATGCCAAAAACCTATTGGATGAGTATATATCTAACCCTTATCACCATATCCACAAAATAAATCAATGTGTGACTTTTAAAATCCGAAACGCATTTGAAAATAAAGTTACATTTTATACCTTTCCAAGAGTGCCCCATCTCTCCTCTTATAAAAGGCCCCCACCTATACCTCTTTACCCACACCTCTCAAGAATTTGGCTCGGCCAAACACTAACCATTTTGTTTCTACACATCCATATCATACTCCTAGAAGCCTCAATTTGGGCATAAGTCTTTCCAAGGAAGCCTTTTAGCTCAAATAAAAAAGAGTTACTCGTTTTAAAGGTAGTGTCTTCTCTTGTCTTCTTATGTTTTTTTTGCTTATCCAACCCCCTAAACTTTTTTTATTCATTTATTTTTTAAAAACACCAGTATCGTAAATATACTAGGATTTTAAATGAGATTTATTAGAGATACACTTACACACACCTTCGTCTAATTGTTAAAGAGCATACAGTTTCCGTGGATGGTGAATTTCTGCCTCACGAAACGATGATTGTTCAATATTATTCTAACACCTTCAATGGTGGATATTAAGATGACAATATATTTATATATGATATATATTATGTTTATGTTTTCCTTATGCTTCTGTATTTTTCATTTTTGGCATAACTTTATGGTTTCCATTGTGGGTAAACACGGTAATTTCGTTTTAGGAAGTGCAGACTACCGCCCCCTCAAAGTGATTTAATTCGTTAATGCCATATGTGGGATGTATAAAGGATTGAGTTAATGATATTATATATTAAATTATACTGGAATTATAATATACCTTTATTTCATTATGATTACATTCCATAAAATACGAAGTAGAAATGAATGTAGCGTTCATGCGTACATACGGATTACCGTCTCCAGGAATGGTGCATTTCATTACGTACCTCTAAATGTTATGTAATTTTATAAATTCATGTATATACTGGATATATATGATATATATGATATCTAAATAATTAATATAACTCTGGATATAATGGATAAATGAAGAACTTGTAATTATAAAGAGTTTATTTTTGACTCAAGTACCAATGATCGTTAAAACGACCATTATTAACATAAATAATTACATAGTGTTCATGACATGGTAACAAGTGATATAAAAAGGAATAATGAACTTGAAAAAGTTTCTTAAGAAAGTAGAAATTAACTCATGTTTTTTATTCAGGAGATTAAAGAAGGATCGAGTCAAGTCAGACCCGAGGTAAGGGAACTTCTTAACCCAATTTCCGTTCTTTGGGTTAATCTCCTACTTTCAAATTATGTCAGGATATTATTATGTCATATCTTGTATTTGTACTTTCCTTATGTGTAATTATAGTGAATACACATAATAGATCTATTTTATTTAAAAAATGATCTTTGTATGGGACTTCGTCTCAATCTCTATTCATTGAGGCATATTTGGTTTTATACACAACTTTCTTTTATACGGTGTATAAACCACTTTCACATTTATGCTTATTCAAAAGGAATATTTTTTATACGAAGAATTTTAATAAACAGAAAAAGGAATGTTTTTTGTCATACATATGCGGTGACAACGACTTCTCCGCCGCCGTGACCATTATTTGAGTTTCGGCTTCCTATACAGGCCATTACCTAAATTTTTTTTAAAATGAAAAATAAATACCATGTATTAATTTTCTTTTATTTTGGTATTGAAAATGGTTTTCATAATGTTTTTATTATATAAATGTGTTGTATTGATATCTTGTGATTGAAATGTGGAAATTTTATGTTTTCTTTATGCATGTTTTACATGATACGATTATGTTATGGTTCTTGGACATTATTATGAAGACTGGTGGTTTCGTGATAAACTAAGGGCGGGTGTGCCCGATATAGTTCTCCAATGCATTGGGTAACGCGAAGGAGTTAAACGTTAAGGTTTCTCCGAAGAGATTTAGGGAATATACTGTGATGGGTATTCCAAACGTAACCCAGAGGGTTACTCCCTTTGTAAGAATGTCATTAATGCCTCAAGTTACATTTATGTCTTATGATTTCTATGATTTATTCATGATTTGATGAGGCATGTTAAAGGGATTATGTTTTATGGGAAAAGTATGATTTCATTCTTATGTATATATGTACTCATGATTCCTTTCCTTTTTTTTTATAACCTTTACTGAGCTTTCTATGCTCATCCCATGTTTTTGAATTTTTTTTCACAGGTCAAGGGAATGGTAAATGATATGATGATAATGTCAAGGTAGTGTCATGAATGAATCCATGTTTTATTTTAAATATGTTTCCGTTGATAGGAATAAATGAATACTATCTTTTATTATAACCACATTGTTTAAATGTGTGATGTAATGCATGTTTTATGATTTAATTCTCTAAAACTCTAAAATTGAAAATATCCTAACGGTGTATTCTTGAAATATTTAAAGATTGAGTAATGTTTAAGTCTAGGGCCTTGTATTAATTGTCTTCAAGAAATATCTCAATTTGATCGAAATGATTTTTCCAAGAGGTTATTATTAGAGAAAATCAGTCACGACGAAAACTTTCCATCCCTTAAGGAGAAGATATCAAAAGGGAAAATCTATCAAAAGTTTAATATCATTTTATTACAATTATTATTCATGAAATACTTTAAATATTTTAATGTTATGTTATATTAATCACTTATCCATTTTTATTATGAAATTACTCTAAAGACATAAATAATTAGGAGTGTTTTTCAAAGGAAAAAGGGGAATGAAATTATTAAACCTGATTGTTATGATTTTTTTGGATGGATTTTAGGGATGGTTCAAATTTATTTATAATTATTATATTCACCACATGAGAATAAGTTATAGTGAGCATAAGATTATAAATAATTTATGGAACGATATGATATTTAAATTTATCACACATGTTTCCTACCTTAATCACGACACATATAGACTTAGATTTGACTAAATGATGACAAATTGCTGGTAAAAATGTTTTATCATCATTATCACATAGAAATTGACTGATTAACTCCAAATAATTAAGGATATAAAGAACTAAAACAAAACCATAAAAGATATTTCAATGAAGTAATAAAGGAGTGTAATGGATTCTAATGTATTGAATAATAAATAAGTGTAAATAAAGGGTTGGCATGGAGTTATCTAATAGGTATCAATTATTTACTCTAGTAACACTATGATTCATATCAAAAAATGGTCTAAATTATTGTCCTACAATTGGGATAAATTTGTCTCGATATTTCTAGTAAACTCAACATTATATTTAAATTCATTAAGGGGGATAAGAATGTGGAATTTATAATTCAATTGGGTATGGAAACAAAATCCTATGGGGAGATTCAAATACCCTAATTAAGAAATATGAATTGGTTGTATTTATTATCAGTATATAAATTAGAATAAAAGTTAATATATGGTTAAGAGTGCAATTTAAGCTACCTTCGATTTTTTTATTGAAGATATATTCCTATGATACAAAATGTGATAAATCAAGAAAATCAGTTACATCCAAACTTCAGTAGTAAAAGAGAATATTATTACTACTTATATTGGATTTAAAAGAGGATCTACCTATTTTTCATAAGTATAGATTATAAAATAATAATATATATTGGAGTGGATAAAAAGTTTAAAAGAATGGATATTAATGTAAATAGATGTCCCAAATCTAGTTTTTATGAGTTTTTTTATTTTCAAATAAATTAAATTTCATCTACAACTTATGTTACCTGCAACACTGAGTTTTAATAAACCAAAAAACATATTATTATTTAAACAAGATAATTATTATATATATTCTAAATATGGAAATGTGGATAAGAATATATTTTTAAAATATATTTTATATTTTATTATATAATGAAAACATATCGATAATATAGTACTTAATTTTTGGTAAAATCCTTATATATTTCAAAAATACAATTTTATAAGAAATTTTATTTTCTTTTCTTGAAAAATAATAAATTAATTTTTAAACCATTATAAAATAATCTATAAAAACATCATCGTTGATTTCATAACAATAAAATCATCCAAGGGTGTATTTTTATATTTTTCTCAAGACAATATTTTTTCAATGAATAATGAAAAATTATGGGTTTTGTTGCAAACTCCATTTTTTAAAACGAATTTACATGGTTATTTTTTAAAAAAACGGGTTTACAAGTATTTTATGTTCAATTATATATATATTAATCCAATTTAACTAAGTTTATTCATTTTAATATCAATTGTTTTATGCAAAAACCATTAGTACTTTCGATCATTTTCTCTTTCAAAAACCACTTTCCCATTACAATTGGGGTGTAATTTTAAATTTCGATTTTCACCTTTTTTGAATAGAATTTGTTAATATTTATTAAATATTTGGATTCACAATAATTTATATTATATAATAAATTCAACAATTTTTTACCATATTTAATAGTAACAACAATAAATATTATTTACTTAGGTTATGGTAAAAATGGGTTTACAAGGGGGCTAAACTAAAACAATGTGTTAAAAATGACCTAGAAAAAATTATAATAACACTTGGAAATAAATACATTTAAAATTATATCATCAATTTTTGATTATGGTATATTTTGGATTCATCTTTAATGGGATAAACATGGGTATAACTTTTTATTTTCAAAAATTATAAATGGGCGACTCACCTCACTTATAAAATGTAACGCCCCGACCCCAGCTACCCAGAGTCGGTGGATTACTTCGTAACAATGGCATGATCACAAGAAAGATCAAATCTCGAATGACCGATTGGTTTAGTAGCCTTGGAAACACTAGATATATTCATAAGTTTTACATTACATCATAAAATGAAAAACTACTACAACAACATAATGTATTCACAGTCCACACTATTATCCCCTCATAATATCCCTGCAGGTCATTCATAACTTACTTCTCCACGTCCTGGGGATAATAAAACATAGAAAAGGGGTGAGCACAAATGCCCAGTAAGGATAACAATATAGCGGAACATTCAAAATAAGCATAAAGATTTAAGGCAATGCATTACTAAAACAAAATCCTTTTAAACTTGAACTTCAACATAGTATGGAAAAAGTTAAATGAAATAATGCCATTTACTTATTCACATGGATATTTTACTAATAGAATAATCACATGCAAAATCAATAACCACTTTCATAATGATGGAATGAATAATGCTAAACTTTAATTTCTTTTCAAGGCCTCGTCCCAAGACCTTGGGGCTAACTGTAACCGGAACCCAACCCGGAGTGCCTCTAATCACCGGACACCAACCCGGAGTGCCTCTAATAACCGGACACCAACCCGGAGTTCCTCTAATAACCGAAGACCAAACCAGAGGGCTTACTTTTACCAGTCCCTAACCTGGAGGGCTTACTTTTACCAGTCCCCAACCTGGAGGGCTTACTTTAACCAGTCCCCAACCTGGAACATACTTGTCCAACACATTCATATGAAGTAAAGGTTTAAATATAACATAAACATTCTTATTGGAACTAGCATACGAAATGTCAATACTTTACTCATAAACCATGAATGCAATATAAATGACACATCTACAGTCAAACATATCACAAAAATTCATTACAATATGGATGTTTTATATCATAATAAGTCAACTTCAAATAATCTTAAAATCCATCAAAGGATGTTGACATAAATGAAAATGTTTTTTTTAAATTATTGAGAGAAATATCCCTTTTTCATGAAAACATTTTAATGTTACACAATTTCGAAATTAAGGAATTTAAATACATTTTTGAATCAAAGTGTCCCATACCACTTTGAAACTTTTGAATGGAATTAACACTTTTAATACATTCATTTTCATATAATAAATACTTACAAACCATTTTGAAAACGTGGACATAAATGAGGATGATTTAGAAGAATAAATATTTAAAACATTTAAAATGATGTTTTAGTAAAAGTTCCCTTAGAAATAATCCCTTTGAAAACTCTTTTATGAAATATGGACATGGATAGTAAATATGTCCCTGTAGATACTTACGTAAAGACAACCTCGGATATTAAAGAGATTGTGAAGTAAACCCTTATCAATTTGGTAAATTATGAAACATACAACCCATGAAAGAGGTATCATACAATGAAAATGTAAATACACATAAGGTAAAGTGTATTACACAAAGAATACAATTATGGGTAGTACATACACCACACAAAAGATAATAGTGGAAATATGGCATGAATCTCACGGAAATAAAGAGTGAGATGAAAACCCCTTACCACGTTAATCAACTGAGTCGTATGGACAAAAGTTAATAACCACCAATTTTTTTACAGAATAACATGAATATAAAGATAATCATGATAATATATATCAAATTCCAGTAAACAATACACCACTTTCAATAATTTAGTGGCGAATAATGGAAATCTCACGGAATTGAATGTGATATAAGAAAATCCCTTACCTTGTACTTTTACTTGGTTGGGGTAGGTTAACCTCCTGTATAATATTTAAATAATTTTTATTAAATTATACAAGAATAATATATGTTAATATCATATCATATATGATCTTTTAACTTTGCTTTGTTAATAATGTCTTAGTATTATCGTTGTTTCGGGTGTTAAGTTACTCGTTTTTTTTTATATGTTTTATTACGTAAGCCATGTTTGTAATGGATAGGTTGTATATTATTCATATCCAGAATGATATCAAGTCCTCAAACATCATTTTTAAATCAGAAAATGATAATTATACTTGAATGGATATGATGGAGAATGAATCTCATCGCGTTCGTGGAGACGGTAGTCCGTACGTACGCACAAGCGACAATATCATTCTTTTGATATTAAAATAATATATAAATGGATGGTATATCATATATACAGAATCATTAACATGTTATACTTATTATTTACATGAGCTACACATCATTATTATACCCATCCAAATAATAATATATTGAATAACAATTACACCACGACGTGGAGATGGTAAGCCGTACGTACGCACGTATGGTGACATGTTATTCAAAGGGTGGATAGAATACTGAATATGGTTGTACCATATTTATAATAACATCACATTATATGTTAGATACTGGAGTTATTATTTTAGAATGGTAAAAACAAAGAAAGAAGAAGTGGAAGAAGAAAGGAACTTGAAAAGGGGTGGTGAAAACATTACCTCTTCTTCGGGTTCTTCCTTTTGATTTGATCAAAAAAGCTCCTTACGTTGGCTTTATGATCAAAATAAGGCCTCTAGGTTGTATTGAGGGATTTTGGGAGAGTATTTGGGAAGAGTTTGGCCGAACCAAAAGTCTTTGAAGGTGTGAAGAAATGAGAAGGAGGAGTGCCCTTTTATAAGAGGGGTGAGGGGAATCTTTGGAAAAGCTAGAAATATTTATTTATAATAAATTCATATTTGGTTTCTAATGGCTCCAAAGTTTATTATTCAAAGGTTAAGGTGGGTATAGGTCGAAACCCACTCAACAAATATAATTTATACAGGTTTGGGTACTTATATTAACCTTATCATTAAGTATTAACTCTAAGTTAATTAGTTTCACTTTTACAATGTCTCTTTGTATTTTTATATAATATGGTTAATAAACATACTATATACATCCAAGAGACCCCCAAGTGGTCCATTAATGATGAACCTATCATGATATAAGTCTCTTGGCCGAACCTTAGATTTTTAGGAATTTAATATCAATTAATAATATAATATTTGTTTTAAGAACTATTTTATGTCAATTTTGACACTATTCAATAGTTGATTTTTGTGAAACTCATAACAGATTTATTACTTCTAAAAAAGTCAATTAAAACAATCCTAATATATCATATTATCCTAGAAATTTAGTTTAGTTCATTAAAAGTTTCATATTATATTTATTTGGGTATTTATAATATCAATTATTTTATTTTTTCACTATTATAGTAATTACTCCATCATCATTGTGTCATAAATAAAATATATTATTTAATGTCTAAAAATTATAAATAAAATATCATTATGTAGGAAATATTTTTATATTTCTAATTAATATTTATAATCTAAAATCCAACATATATAAGCCTATGTAACAATTGTGTTTCTAAAAGATATATGCTTGTGTCATTTTTGTATTCATTTTAACTTAATTAAAATAAAGTGTCATTATCACTTACAAGTGGATCCCTGGGGTCCCAAAATCGACCCAAAGATGCCCATGGTCGACCATGTATCAAACAATAGGGTTAAGACACGTTTTAGGGTAATTTAGTATTATTATAATATTATTTTTTAACCCTTATTTACCGGATTTACCCTTTACCATGGTAAATAAAATTTTTACCGCAGTAATTATTCAAAATGTCTAAAAATAAAAGTTACCTATTTAAACAATTTGAACATACTGATTCCAAATATGGAATCCATTTTCCTAAATTCAAAACACATAAGTGGCAGAAATTAATTTAAAATTAATTCCCGCTGTCAAAACAAAAAGCGTGTTTTTAAGAGATAATAACTATCAAATGATTGACACTTGTTTATGTTCGGTTTAATTGTAAAATTATGTCCAATGACCAAAATTATATTAAATGGTAAAAATCTATTCTAAATATACTTTAAAACCACTCAAATTCATAATTTATCACTATTAATTATTTTGATTAAAAAAGTTGTTTTTAATTTAAATTTAGTAATTTTCACTATTCATCAAAATATGAAAGTTATCCAAAAAGTACCAAAATTTCACCTTAGGCTAAATTCGATATTCCAAATCCAGAAATGAAGTCCATTTTAAAATATAAAATATATATAATTTCGAAAAGTAGGTATTACTATTCATAACGGCTAGTTTGATTGGTTGTGGTGTGTGTTAAAACTCAAGGTTGCGTACAACACACGCTACTGTATTATTCGAAGAAAGCGTACCGTGGAAGCTTGGGATGTTTCATTTTAATTTTTTTTTGATGTCCCCATTTAGTCAAAAAGTTTAAAATATTGTATTTAAAAAGGTTTCACTATGAAAAGTTGATAAAAGTGCAATACTGAAAATAAATCTGTTCTTGTATTATGTCTAAGAAACTCATAATATGGATTCTAAAATTATAAGGATTATATAATGTTTAAAATTTCGTTAATACTATTCATAACCTCTTTTGAACGGCTTGTTTGGTAAGTCATGGTGTGCATGAACTCGGTGTTGCGTGTAGTGCAAGTTATTGTATTATTTTAAAGAAATAACACACTATGAAATCTTGGAGTGTTACATTATCCCCTCCTTCAATAAATTGCGTCCTCGCAATTTGAAATTGTTCTTCGAAAATAAAAGGTTGAAAATAATAAATATCTTTGTGGGAAAACCCACATTGGAAATTGGGTTACTAAAATTTAGTCTTATTATGAGGAAATGAGAAATGAAAGGGTCACCACCAAATTATGATCTCGATTAGGAGAACATTGGTGGCAATTAGAGACATATAATTGGAGGAAAAACGTAAATATTTATAGGTAGTGATTGAAGTTATCAATCACAAACAAGTATAAAATTGAGGTCCTTAAACTCATCAATCTATGATGATTTGAAATACCATCGGTTCAACAAAATATAGGGTATTAGGATAACACATTTTTGATGTTTCAAAATATCTTAGTTGAAATCCCACATCGAAAAATGAATTAATGAGGCATCTATTTAAAATAATGAGTGGAAAGTATGAAGATTACCGAAAATAACACATACTAGGGTTCCATGTAGGAAAATATGGATATTGAAGAGAAATCTAACCATCAATTATCTGATGGAGAGTGGTAGAGAACATGGCTATGAAAAGGCCAACAATCCCAAAGCCATAAATTAGTGGTGATTTAAGGTACCATCTAGGACAAAATTTTTGTTCTATGTTCCTTTTCTTAATGTTGAGGAATTTATTTATGAGATTGGATAAGATCATAAGGAGATATACTTACTTTATAATTAGAGTTTAGTCCATTAAAAAATTTCTACCACAAACTCATCTTTCACTCTAAAAGATAATAGAATGTAAAAAAATTCTATTTACACTATTCGTATAGGGTTCCAAAATAAACGAATTTATAATTAATCTACCAGATCTTTTAAAAAAACTACATTATTTAATCTAGGACATCTCTTGGGCCAGTGGTAGGTGATACACCCTTGTCGCCCTTCGGTTGCGGGTTCAAGTCTCGCGGCCTTGCCGGACGCGACGGGTTGCCGCCCGACCTCCGGGATGTCCTTTTATGGCAATCCAAAATTAATCTCAAACTAGAATTTATCCAAAATATTTCTGACCAATCTCACAGTCCAACATTTATAAGGAAGTTAAACATAATGTAGATCCTTTTTACCACGTAATAGCATATTAATACCTTCATCATGTATTCTTTTAATACACTGAAACATCCTGAATTACCATATTCCTTATTGATTACATTCATGCTCCCTTATTCCATATAGAATGCTGGATATACCTCATCAATCCAAAAATGTTTTAAACCCTAACAATAATGGAATATACAAATCATTAATCAGTTCCAAGGTAGTCAAGAATATCCAATATAATTTATCCAAAACAATCACATATTATTCCAAAATCACTACCTCAGTATCAAAACTATATTATGATTTATCATTCTCTCAACCATATATTTTCCAAAAATTTATCCTACTATTGAGTCACTTTTCTTTGTTCCACACAATCTCAAGTCCTTAATGAAATAGTACTGCAGTACAATCCTTATATACTCCATAATTATTATAACAAGTACATTGTTGATACAACACTCAATTGACATAATCAACATAAGAACTCTAGTCATTTATCTTCATCTGTGGTAGTATCATAACTTGATTATTATCCAATAACATCATTTGCGGCATAATCTGATGACTGGGACATAGGTTCGTGTAGTGTCCAAACTCCTTGCAAATGAAGCATTGTACATTTAAAACCATTTTCTTACCCATGTAGTCACGTACTTTGTTCCCTTTTCCTCCACACTTATAACAAACTTTCATTCCTTTCAGGCAAGTTCCAGGGTGTTTCTTTCCACAGTTACCACATATGGGAAAATTCTTCTTTTTTCCTCTTCCCTTTATCCATCTTTCTCTCTTCCACCCTTTTATTCTCTTGCTTCCCTTCAAATACATAGGACTCAGTAAACTCTTTACTTATCTTATCAACACATGATATTATTTCTTCATATGATGATAATACATGCGAGACTATTTCTCTTGTAAATTCTGGCTTAAGACCATAAAATATATGATCCTTCTTTCTCTTTGTATCATGTGCATTGCTGGAGTTCTCATTCCTTCTACTAGGCGCCATTTCTAAACATTGGCATACACTATATTAGTTTATGAATAACAATACCTAATCCCAAACTTTTAAAACACATAACATAAATTAAATAGTTTATGGATATAATCCATAATCATAAAAATGTCTCCTTTGAGGATGTATATACTCATAAACCCTTCATAATGGTTTGTAAAGAAAATGAGAATTATCCTAAGCATATCCCCCGGGAGTGTCGTAACCCAGAGTGCAGCAAGGCCCGTTGTCGTGCACCAGTTCCCGTTCGAGTCTAGCTCAAAGCGGTGTTTTCGGGTTTTACCCCTAGGTACATCTGTGCCAGAGCCGCCTCTACCTTCTCGTATCCAGACAAGGATGTATTGCTCGGAAAACTCACAAAATATCTACAATACCAAAATTCTAGGAAGTTCTTCTATACTAATCCTCAAATTTCATCTTAGGTCTACGTGCTCTAATCAGAGTTTATCTAAATCTAGCTTCCAAGTTTTGTACTAGACTTCCTCTGATACCAACTGTAACGCCCCGACCCCAGCTACCTAGAGTCGGTGCATTACTTCGTAACATTGGCATGATCACAAGAAAGATCAAATCTCGAAAGACCGATTGGTTTAGTAGCCTTGGAAACACTAGATATATTCATGAGTTTTACATTACATCATAAAATGAAAAACTACTACAACAACATAATGTCTCCACAGTCCACACTATTATCCCCTCATAATATCCCTGCAGGTCATTCATAACTTAGTTCTCCACGTCCTGGGGAAAATAAAACATAGAAAAGGGGCGAGCTCAAATTCCCAGTAAGGATAACAATATAACGGAACATTCAAAATAAGCATAAACATTTAAGGCAATGCATTACTAAAACAAAAGCCTTTTAAACTTGAACATCCACATAGTATGGAAAAAGTAAAATAAAATAATGCCATTTACTTATTCACATGGATATTCTACTAATCGAATAATTACATGAAAAATCAATAACCAATTTCATAATTATGGAATGAATAATGCTAAACTTTAATTTCTTTTCAAGGCCTCGTCCCACGACCTTGGGGCTAACTGTAACCGGAACCCTACCCGGAGTGCCTCTAATAACCGGACACCAACCCAGAGTGCCTCTAATAATCGGACAGCAACCCGGAGTGCCTCTAATAACCAGAGACCAAACCGGAGGGCTTACTTTTACCAGTCCCTAACCTGGAGGGCTTACTTTTACCAGTCCCCAACCTGGAGGGCTTACTTTAACCAGTCCCCAACCTGGAACATACTTGTCCAACACATTCATATGAAGTAAAGGTTGAAATATAACATAAACATTCTTATTTGAACTAGCATACAAAATGTCAATACTTTACTCATAAAACATGAATGTTATATAAATGACACATCTACAGTCAAACATATCACAAAAATTCATTACAATATGAAAGTTTTATATCATAATAAGTCAACTTCAAATAATCTTAAAATCCATCAAAGGATGTTGACATAGATGGATTTTTTTTAAATTATTGAGAGAAATATCCCTTTTTCATGAAAAAATTTTAATGTTACACAATTTAGAAAGTAAGGCATTTAAATACATTTTTGAATCAAAGTGTCCCATACCACTTTGAAACTTTTGAATGGAATTAACACTTTTAAAACATTCATTTTCATATAATAAATACTTACAAACCATTTTGAAAACGTGGACATAAATGAGGATGATTTAGAAGAATAAATATTTAAAACATTTAAAATGATGTTTTAGTAAAAGTTCCCTTAGAAATAATCCCTTTAAAAACTCTTTTATGAAATATGGACATGGATAGTAAATATGTCCCTGTAGATACTTACGTAAAGACAACCTCGGATATTAAAGAGATTGTGAAGTAAACCCTTATCAATTTGGTAACTTATGAAACATACAACCCATGAAAGAGGTATCATACAATGAAAATGTAAATACACATAAGGTAAAGTGTATTACACAAAGAATACAATTATGGGCAGTACATACACCACACAAAAGATAATAGTGGAAATATGGCATGAATCTCATGGAAATAAAGAGTGAGATGAAAACCCCTTACCACGTTAATCAACTGAGTTGTATGGACAAAAGTTAATAACCACCAAATTATTTACAGAATAACATGAATATAAAGATAATAATGATAATATATATCAAATTTCAGTACACAATACACCACTTTCAATAATTTAGTGGCGAATAATGGAAATCTCAAGGAATTGAATGTGAGATAAGAAAATCCCTTACCTTATACTTTTACTTGGTTGGGGTAGGTTAACCTCCTGTATAATATTGAAATAATTTTTATTAAATTATACAAGAATCATATATATTAATATCATATCATATATGATCTTTTAACTTTGCTTTGTTAATAATGTCTTAGTATTATCATTGTTCCGGGTGTTAACTTACTCGTTTTATTTTATATGTTTTATTACGTAAGCCATGTTTGTAATGGATAGGTTGTATATTATTCATATCCATAATGATATCAAGTCCTCAAACATCATTTTTAAATCAGAAAATGATCATTATACTTGAATGGATATGATGGAGAATGAATCTCATCGCGTTCGTGGAGACGGTAGTCCGTACGTACGCACGAGCGACAATATCATTCTTTTGATATTAAAATAATATATAAATGGATGGTATATCATATATACAGAATCATTAAAATGTTATATTTATTATTTACATGAGTTACACATCATTATTATACCCATCCAAATAATAATATATTGAATAACAATTACACCACGACGTGGAGACGGTAAGCCGTACGTACGCACGTATGGTGACATGTTATTCAAAGGGTGGATAGAATACTAAATATGGTTGTACCATATTTATAATAACATCACAGTATATGTGAGATACTGGTGTTATTATTTTAGAATGGTAAGAACTAAGAAAGAAGAAGTGGAAGAAGAAAGGAACTTGAAAAGGGGTGGTGAAAACATTACCTCTTCTTCGGGTTCTTCCTTTTGATTTGATCAAAAGGGCTCCTTAGGTTGGCTTTACGATCACACTAAGGCCTCTAGGTTGTATTGAGGGATGTTGGGAGAGTATTTGGGCAGAGTTTGGCCTAAACAAAAGGCTTTGAAGGTGTGAAGAAATGAGAAGGAGGAGTGCCCTTTTATAAGAGGGGTGAGAGGGACCTTTGGAAAAGCTAGAAATATTAATTTATAATAAATTCATATTCGGTTTCTAATGGCTCCAAAGTTTATTATTCAAATGATAAGGTGGGGATAGGTCGTAAACCACACAAACAATAGAATTTAGACAGGTTTGGGTACTTATATTAACCTTATCGTTAAGTATTAACTCTAAGTTAATTAGTTTCACTTTTACAATGTCTCTTTGTATTTTTATATAATATGGTTAATAAACTTACTATATACATCAAAGATACCCCCAAGTGGTCCATTAATGATTAACCAATCATTATATAAGTCTCTTGGCCGAACCTTAGATTTTTAGGAATTTAATATCAATTAATAATATAATATTTGTTTTAAAAACACTTTTATGTCAATTTTGACACTATTCAATAGTTGATTTTTGTGAAACTCATAACAGATTGATTACTTCGACAAAAGTAAATTAAATCAATCCTAATATATCATATTATCCTATAAAATTAGTTTAGTTCATTAAAAGTTTCATATTATATTTATTTGGGTATTTATAATATCAATTATTTTAATTTTTCACTATTATAGTAATTACTGCATCATCATTGTGTCATAAATAAAATATATTATTTAATGTCTAAAAATTATAAATAAAATATAATTATGTAGGAAATATTTTTATATTTCTAAGGAATATTTATAATCTAAAATCCAAAATATATAACCCTATGTAACAATTGTGTTGCTAAAAGATATATGCTTGTGTCATTTTTGTATTCATTTTAACTTAATTAAAATAAAGTGTCATTATCACTTACAAGTGGATCCATGGGGTCCCAAAATCGACCCAAAGATGCCCATGGTCGACCATGTATCAAACAATAGGGTTAAGACACGTTTTAGGGTAATTTAGTATTATTATAATATTATTTTTAACCCTTATTTACCGGATTTACCCTTAACCATGGTAAATAAATTTTTTATCGCAGTAATTATTCAAAATGTCTAAAAATAAAAGTTACCTATTTACACAATTTGAACATACTGATTCCAAATATGGAATCCATTTTCCTAAATTCAAAACACATAAGTGGCAGAAATTAATTTAAAATTAATTCCCGCTGTCAAAACAAAAAGCGTGTTTTTAAGAGATAATAACTATCAATAGATTGACACTTGTTTATGTTCGGTTTAATTGTAAAATTATGTCCAATGACCAAAATTATATTAAATGGTAAAAATATATTCTAAATATACTATAAAAGCACTCAAATTCATAATTTATCACTATTAATTATTTTGATTAAAAAAGTTGTTTTTAATTAAAATTTAGTAATTTTCACTATTCATCAAAATATGAAAGTTATCCAAAAAGTACCAAAATTTCACGTTAGGCTAAATTAGATATTCCAAATCCAGAAATGAAGTCCATTTTAAAATATAAAATATATATAATTTCGAAAAGTAGGTATTACTATTCATAACGACTAGTTTGATTGGTTGTGGTGTGTGTTAAAACTCAAGGTTGCGTACAACACACGCTATTGTATTATTCAAAGAAAGCGTACCGTGGAAGCTTGGGATGTTTCATTTTAAATTTCTTTTTGATGTCCACATTTAGTCAAAAAGTTTAAAATATTTTATTTAAAAAGGTTTCACTATTAAAAGTTGATAAAAGTGTAATACTGAAAATGAATCTGTTCTTGTATTATGTCTAAGAAACTCATAATATGGATTCTAAAATTATAAGGATTATATAAAGTTTAAAATTTAGTTAATACTATTCATAACATCTTTTGAACGGCTTGTTTGGTAAGTCATGGTGTGCTTGAACTCGGTGTTGCGTGTAGTGCAAGTTATTGTATTATTTTAAAGAAATAACACACTATGAAATCTTGGGGTGTTACATAAAATGGCACCCCTCTTGTCTCCTCTTAACACATCCAAAACCATTTGGTGTTGAAAATATCTACCCAAATAACTTAATAAATTAAAGCATATAATTTTATTATCCTTCTGTTAGTCACAAATCCATCTGAAGAATCCACTTGGTGCTAAATAAAAAATGTTTTCAGAATAATTGGTAATGTCCATAACCAAGTATTTAATTTTATTTCTTCCCCCACCATATTAGATTCTTATTAAACAATTATGATATAATAACATTATAATATTCTTTATAATGAGATTTTGTTATGTTATGTACCTGAAATACATGCATATCCTCTTCCCTAAAATGAGAAATGATAATTTGTCTTGTGTGTACAACAGACTACAGCCTTAAAAGCCAATGTGATATGTTTTCGATCAACACCTCTACCAGTTGCGTATAATGATGGATATTATATATATATATATAAATATATTAAATTAACATTAAATTGTTAATAAGCTAGTAAAAAAGTCATAAATAAATAATATATGGTATGATATATATATATATATATAATGTTATTTAATATATTTAAAATAATCATATATTTATTATATATGTTGTTTGAATGTTTATAAAGGATGTTGATACTAACTTTAAGTGTTTTTTTTGTATCAAATTTACTTATTTGAGTCATAACTTATGTTATAAACCTATACAATTTTATGAGGTGTATATAAATTTATTTTGAAATGTTATATCATGAATATAGTTATTTCCATGATATTTAATTTTTCATTTGATGTAAATCTCTAAAAGTACTTTGGATTTAGAAGAAACCAAACTGTTAATGATTTTATGTTACGATTTCAATGATTACTCGAATTTTTTATGATTATTATATTAATGATGAATTATTAAGACCCATATCTTAAGAATCTAAAAAATTTCATCTTCTTTTATTATTTAATTATAATAATTTTCCCCTCACTATTCAATCTTTATTTACTCAAATTCAAAAATTATATTTTGAAGAAAAATCTTCTTTATTTCCCTCTTTAGTGAAAAATACCTTTTCTTACAAAACCGGGTTTTAAAATAATGTTTTAGAAAATGGTTTAAACTTTCTTAAAATGATTTATAAAATAAATTTATTCAAATTATAGACATTTTTAAAGGAACTATCCTATAATTTTCAAAGTCAATGCCTATTTGGATTTTATATAAAATGTGAAATGAATCATTATTTTGATATGTAAGGATTGAACTGAACATTATGACGTCATTACCATTATATTAATTTAATATTAATTTATATAATTTCATTTTATTCAATGAATAATATTTCCATAATATTTTATGAATTTTTTAATTTAAAAATGTTGATTTTGAATGAAACGATATTTTTCTCAAGAAACATTCCATGTCAATATTCTTCCAAAAATATTTTTCCATATAAGAGGACATCCTTTTATGTTACCCGGTCATTAGTGGGGATATAATATAATGATACTAAATTTATTATTTCTCTGGATATCTTCTATTTATAATGATAAATCTTTTATGAAACCCATTTCCCTTCCTCAGTTTGTACCATGATAAAATTCTTATGAAACCTGCTTATTTTCGCATGGGTTATGCTTTTTCAAATAATTAAATGGTTATGATACTGATTTCATTTCCATTGGTTGTGTTATGATTATATTATATGAAATAAATTTATTTTCATTAGTTCTGATGTGATGATTTTTTATGATCTTATGGTACACATATGTAAGATTCTCAATATGTGAATGGTAGATGATATATTCCCTTTCATTGCATTGGGTAAATATTGATATATCATGAGATAAATAAGATAATAATGGGACGTGAACCATATTCAATAAATGAATAAATCAAATACGATATTCTTGGGAGTGATCCTTGAGTTCTTTTATGGTTTTAGGATTGAACCCATACTACTATGATAATCTCATAAATTACCCTTGAACTACTATGGAAATTATTTTTTATGCTAATGTGTATGCCAAAACTCTTGTCCTATTCCATTATTATACTCTCATGGCTCATGTTATTTGATTACATTATGTTTCATGTCTTATTAATTGAATCTATTTATTCCATGAATAAGGATTAAACTATTTTATATGCTAGGTATGGTTTCATATGTTTAATATTGTTTTAATACCCTTATTCTCATGTTAGGTTTACATATATCACTTTTTTAAACTTATTGAGAATTTTATATAACCATTTCTTATTTTTATTTTCCCTAGAATATGATGAAATTTATTTGTATTATTTTTATTATAAGGTTTATATTTATGATTAACTTGTTGGGGGTGATGTAGTTCACTTGTGAGTTAGTTTTTTATATTTCCATGTTTCCCAATTCACTATACATTTACAATCCTCGGGTATGTATTTATGTAATGTAATGAATGATCATAAAAAATGATCTAATAACATTGTGTGAATGGTTTTTTAACTGTAGTTTCTATCATATGATAGGTTTAGTTAGCCTTGGGAAAATACGATCAGAAAAATTTTGTGAGATGAATTATGATAAGACTAAGTATATGTTAACATCCTAATGTTTTTGTAAGGACGTGATTATGTTGTTCAACTATCAATACATCCATATCTGGACAATACATGTGGCTTTGGTTCTATAAAAGATGTACCTATGGGTAATAACTTTAAAAAAGGAACAATGGTCTTAATTTGAGAGTTACCTAGTACATGGAAATGGCCCTTACTATGAACTTGGTTTGTATCTCCTAGGGGATCTGATTTATTTAAATTAAATTTTATTTTTAAATGACCATGAAGGATTTGAATAGACAATTATAATCCATGACCTATATTAAACACATGTTATCATAGATTTAAAATAAATTTTCTTTGTTTAGATATCCTAAATGATTTTTCATGACTATATGGTTTTCCACTATGAATAGTACTTTTCACGTAGATTTTTTCTTTTACTATATGGATTAAACATGAAGAAATAATGTTAATGATGAATACAAACGAAAATGTAAATATTTTCCTCAGTGAAAAATGTTATGATACATGGAATAATAAATATAATTCTTATGATCACATAACTTTCTCAAGGTATGAATCATATTAGACATCCAAATGAGAAAAGGAGGGAACAAAATTCTTTTAAGTCCGTTATGAGGGAATGTCAAAAAAATTTCAGTACGTATTCTAATACACTAGTTGTTGAGAAAATGATCAGTAAAAATGAAAAGATATTGTCTATCATCCTCTATTCTGAGACTAAGAAATTCATTTTTTTTATCAACCATTTATAAGGTTAAGATGATCAATGGTGAAATGTTATCAATAATACAAGAGAACAAGATAAAATCGACTCTATGGAATGGGATGACTTCATGATGAAATTTTCAATAATGTAATATATTAATATTCTTTGTATAAGGATGGAAATAGTGTTCCTTGAGATAAAGAAAAATGATGATAAATATTTTGGTACTTATGGGGAAATTTTACAAGACATATGAGGTATGATTTTTTTATTATCATTCTACCTAAAATTAAGGTTGATCTATTATTTAGTGTCTTAAAATAAAATATTCTATGGTTTTTAGAAACCATAGACTTTAGTAGCTATGAATATATTTTTCATTATTCTATCATGGTGGTAATGGAGGTTGTATTGACATGTCAATCTCAGGATTTGATAAAAATTGAAAAATTGAATTTAAAGGAAAATCTAAAACCCATTGAGAGAAGAAGATAATATTTTATTTATGCTCAATTTGTGGGATGAAACATAGTGGAAATTATATTTTTTAGATTAGTAAATATTTTTTGTGTGGGAAGGAATGCCATCCATAAATCAACTTTTTATGTGATTGGAAAATTTTAGCTAGGCACTTGAATAGATAGAATGCTCCACCCACACACCAATGTTTCAAATGAAAGTAGTATGGTAACTTGGCAAACTAATTCCAAAATATGATATTTAATGATGATTATCAGTATCAGTAGAATCATAATATGAAGGAAAATGTGAAATCCCATGCGATTACTCTTTATGATGTGGGGTATGATAATGACATGGTAAAAGGTATAATTACCTTCTACTCTAGAACTGATAATGTTGTATTTGAAACTATATCTACCCATTATTTAATATTTGAAAAATTGTCTTATGGTATCAAGTTGAACCCCTCACAAATGAATATATAAATAATTACCACTAAAACCCCTAATGGTATATTGAGAACATCTCATATATACGATTCCTCTCCAGTTGACATATTTTGGCAATGTGCATCCAAAAAATCTTGTTAATATTTCTCTTTTTGAATTTGATGTTACCTTGGAAATTGATAGTATTTCTCTATATAAATCCATCGTTAATTACTAAATAATGGATTCCACATTTAATATTCTAAAACAATGTTTTTTTATTTACATGATAAATAATAACTTATGATGGAAATCACATCTATTGTCTGGGTTTTTATTCATACTCAAGAGGGGTTTTTATCTCAGATGGTTTTAGATAATCTTAAAATTCATGGTATACCTATTTTGGGTGAGTTTAATTATATATTTTTAGAATATATTCCTTTAATTCTACCAAAAAATGATTTATACTTCTCAATTGAACTCATACTTAATGCCACACCTATTTGAATGATGCTCTATAGAATGGTCCCAATTGAGTGTCATGGATTGAAAAAGAAACTCTAGGAAAATATTGACAAGGGATGTATTTATCCAAGTGTGTCACCTTATGAGGCACCAATTATATAATTCAAAAAATAATGTGGATTTATTTGACATTTAATTGATCATCATGTGCTAAAAAAGATCGAAATAAAAAAATTTTATCATATATTATGTTTTGATGACCTATTTGATCAACTTTGAGGAGCTCAATACTTTTCTAAGGCTAACCTTCATTCTGGATATCACAAATTGAGGCCCATGAAGGAGGATATACTTGAGAAATAATTTCATTCATGGAATCAAAACTATAAATATATAGTGATTATATTAAGTCTTACCAATTCCACTATTATCATTATGTAATTAATTAATAGATCCTTTATAGTTTACTTTTTTCAGTTTTTTTGTCATTATAAAATATATTATTATATATTTTATTTGTAAGGAAGATCATGAAGATCACTTGAGAATTATACTAAACACACTAAGTAAGGAGGAACTATAAGAAATATTTATAAAGTGTTAATTGTGGCTAAAAAGGTTTCGTTTTTGGGTCATATAATATTAATAAAGGGTATATATATGGATCTATCAAAGACAATGTCTATTTAACATTGGCCTAGAAAAAATATTATGACTATTATCTAGTCTTTTATTTTCATGGATGGATATTATTGATGGATTATAGAAAATTTTCCAATGAATATATAATCCACTCACCACGAAAACATAAAATCAATATATGTTCCTATAGATAGATGTGTTTGAGGAACATTTCAAGGAACCAAAGACAAGATTATTTAGTGTGCATGTGATTATATTATCATGTAGTGTAGAAGGGATTCTAATATATATTAACATATATAAGAAGTGATTTGGAGTTTTACTTATATATAATTACTTGGGTATATATTATGCATCACAATAGTTGATGGTTCAATTAATTATTACCCCAACCATGATTTTGAGTTAAATACATTAATTTAAAACTTTAATTATATAGAGGCATTATCATTATGTATAAAAGTGTGAAATATATACTGATAAAAAATGTTTAAATTATAAATTCACATAGAAGGAGTTACATATATTCCATATAATATGGTTATAGATGATTAAATATCATGATTTCTCAATACATACCACCTAGAGAAAGAGAACAAGGTGGTTGATGGTTTGAGATGAAATAATCATGCTAGCATATCAATGATGAAGACCATGAATAATCTAATATTTATATATCTTCAATGGATAGTAATATAAATATTGAAGCAAGGAGATAAATATTATCATTACTAATTAAATGATCAACCATCTATTACATGAATATTAAATAAGTTTATAAGGTAGATGTACAACTGAAAAAGAAGATTATAAATATTTCTATGTTCATACTTCCTCATGATGGAATGATAAGGTTTAGGAACCATGTATATGTTCCATACATACCAAATTTGATGAATTATTTTTTAGAGGTTGTTCATAGTTATTAATTCTTTATTCATTATAGAAACATAGTGATGTATATATATTTGAAATAATATTTATAGTTGGATGAAATGAAGAGAGATGTCGTAGAGTTTTTGTGACAAAAAAAATTTTATCAACTGAATTTATCCAGTCCTATAATAATTTTATATATTATAAATCACAGAAAATAACTTACAGAGCATAATAATAACATTATAAATTAATAATTAATAAAATAAGATGTGTTTTTAGATGTTATGTCATGACCCATCACCCAGGGACCGTGATATGACTACCCTAAGCCTGTTGTCCATAGACCATGGGATGGTGACTAGAACTGGAAAGGCATATCCCTAAAACCAAGAAGGCATTTCCTTTTATCCTACAAACTCCCACATCCAAGCACACAGCAAGATATCGTCACAAAGAAAACTATATAGTAATAAGGGTGAGTACAATAAGAAAAATGGGTTTGGAATACAAGCCCAAATCAAAATTACAAGTAAAACTAAAAATAGATTCGATGAACACCCATCAAGGATCCATCCTGAAGGGTAGGTACAACTCTCAAACAGTCGTCTCTCCGGTATGTCTCGTCTAATGGACCACCTCTGAGCAGCCTCTAGTCATGGCAGCCATTGCCTCGATCAATGCAGTCCGACATCTATATAATACATAGTAAGGTGTGGGCGTTGCCCGTGCAAAGGTGAGTATAACAATACTCAGTAGGGACCCTGAGTCCCCCGAAGGTCTCCCAGAATCCAAAAACGATAAACCACAAAGCAAAAACTCAATATCAAACATGAAGCAATAATCATCAACAGTACTTATGTTTATTCCCATACATATGCCTAAGATATCAATAAATACCCATCTCACACTTGAGGGAAGAATACCACAATGGTAACACCACAAATGTAGAATTACCACACAGATTACAACACGATGCTAGAAGTACCACACATGTAACACCAAGAAGGTAAGTACCAGAAATATAACACCAAACAGAAGAATACCATGAAGGAATCACCACATATATGTGTGTCTCAAAGGTAATTCCACAGAGAAGAATGCCACAATGGTAGCACCACACATCAGTTTACCAATAAGGTAAATACTTAGCTAAAATCCGGTATAACTTAAATAAATAAGTATAGATGTTTAGTTGTATTGCTAGATCATCTTACATCGTTGAGAAGCTCTACTGTTGACCCACATAGGATCGAAGATGATCCACACATGATCTGAAAATTACCCACAAAGGATCTGGAGATGACCCACATGGATCGTTATGCGCTAACCCCCACAAGATCACTGAGAACTGACCCACAAAGGATCTGAAGATGACCCACAATGGATCTAAAGACTTCTCAAGTACAGTATACCATAGGGTCACTGCACTAAGCATGCTTGATTACAAGAGGTTATGCTCTCCATGCCCTTGGTCGATAGTTCAACTTCCACTAAGTCCAACAAAGATGTATCATGAAGGTCCATCATGTCATTAGGGACCCAACGCGATAGACGACGCGTCAATCAGACACCTGGTCTGTAAGTTATTAGACTTTTAGTTCCGAGGGCCCAGTTGGATTCAGGTTCGATCCAACCTGAATATACTCCCTCCTTATCTGAAACTCAAGTGAAGTATACAAGAAGGAATGTCTGGATACAATGATTACGGTGCCATAGATGGTTTGTCAAACGGATGCCCGGTTCTCATGATAGGGATAAAAATGCGTATTTGGGTCCAGATAGGCCTTAGTCTGGTTCGGCTCAGACAGACCGACCCAACCCGACTTGGGTATGGCTTGACCCGCAAAGGGGGAGGCTCGGCCCGCTGGGTGTGGCCCGGTCAGAGCGGCCGGATAGGCACGACCTACTCAGTGCACCCCGCTCAGATGGGTGCGGTCCGCCAGGATGGGTGCGGTCCGCCCGGAAGAGTGCGTTTTTCCATGGTGGGGCCGGGCCTACAGGGTGCAGTCTACTGTGGCGGGGAATGCCCGAGCCGCACTAAGGGTATGCGCCCCCGGTATTCTAAATGGTCCAACAAACCGTTCGGATTGGCCAACCCAGTGCCACCATGTGGTGCCCCCTGTTGGAATGTGAGAACCACCGGAGCTATCCCACTCGGCGTGACACGACCATTTGGCGATTTCGGCCGTCTCCCTCTTTCTAGTGGTGTTCCCACATCATTTTCCTTCCACCTCCATCCAGTTGCCAGCTGACCTGGATTGCTGCCGTGGCTCGATAGCCGCGGCCTCCTCCTCCGCCGGCAGCACGGACACACCCCCAAGTTCCTCGCGGCCGGCCAGGGCGCTAGCCCCATCCTTCCACAGTCATGGTTGGTGGGCTGTATCCTCCATTTGTAGCCCATTTGTTCCACCGCCTTCATCCCAGATGGCCAGTCTGTCGGCCTCCTCCCATACCCCTCCGGTGTCGTACGCCGGTGACATGGTCGAGTTCCACTCAACTGTTGATCCGCCCATGAAGAAAATGTCAACATAGAGGGAGCGGAGGGATCATGCCGTGTTTTTTTAGCCTACACAATCCACGTTAGATCGATATCTGGTCATTCAAAAGGATTTTAATCAACTTAAAACCACTAAGTACAATATAAAAACTTCCCTACCTCATTTTCTCATTAGAGGTGGCATTAGGGAGGAGATAGAGACGATGAAGATGCCGACCTCCATCGCACCCGCAACATGAACCAAAGACGGTTCCCCATTCTTGATCCGGAGGATGTTCTTTGTTGAAGGAGGTCCCTCGTAGGAGGATGTTCTTCCATGTTCTCCAAGTCTTTCCCATGTATTCTCTTTTTCCAAAAATCTCCCCCATGATAGGTGAGGATCCAATATTAATTATATTAAGTAAATTAAATCAATTATTTTTGGATAATTAGACTTGGAAAAAACCAATAGTTTCCTCACATTAAAGGGAATTTTTGGTGGTCCACACCACCAAGTTTCAAAAATGAGGTTTTGAGAAATAATAATAAAAATTTATTTATTTTATTTTTCTTCTCCCACAGAAAAACTGAAAAACCAACTTCCAGCCTCAGCCCACTACATTCGAGATGAAAGTCTCCTTATGTTAATATAGGCACTGCAAGTTCAATAGTGTCCTTAGATTTCAATTCCGAGCACCAGTTCCAAAGTTACAAAATGCCACTCATGCATTTATTGGACGTACCCGAAAAAACGATCATAAATTCTTTCCGGGCACATCAAACCTTAGAGTCACACGTCAGCAATTTTCACAGACTCATAATAATTCCATATAATTAATAAAAATCTATTGAAAATTCTAGGTCTTTACATTTTCCCCACCTATAGGCTTTGCGTTCCTGAAAGTCACAACACAAACTAGGGAAACAAGTGGGGCTACTGAGAATGAATCTGACCTCCCGCTCCCATGTGCTCTGTTGGAGGTTCTCGTGCTGCCAACATATGTGCACAGTAGGTATTGATTGCCTACATAGTACTCTCTCTTGTCGATCTTCAATCTCTACTGGAACCACTAAAAATGTCGCACCATCGTCTATGTCTAGCTCAACGTGGTCGATTACGTGAGATGGGTCATGCATGTATCTCCTCAGCTTGGATACATGGAAAACATCTTGCAGCTGGTGCAACTGAGGGGGAAGTGCTGGGCAACATTCCTCCTCACCAACTCTGCTGAGGACCTTAATGATTTTGATGAACCTCAATGATAACTTGCCACCCCGGCCAAATCTCCGTAAACCTCATCAAGTTGAGACTCTTAGAAAGAAATGATCACCATCCTAGAACTCTAGAGGTCTCCATATTCTATATACATAAGACTTCTTCATGCTTGGTATAGTCTTCATCCACTCCTGGATGATCTGCACCTTCTCTGTGGTAGCCCGTACCATCTCTGGTCCAATGAGTGCTGACTCACATGGGCTAGTAAAGCACATAGATGATCTGCAAGTTTGACCGTACTATGCCTCGAATGGTTCCATAAAAATAGTGGAGTGATTGTTGTTGTTGTATATTAACTCCCCAGGGGAAAGTGATCCTCCCAGATGTGGTTGAAGACAAGGACGCAAGCACAAAACATGTCCTCAAGGGTTTGAATGGTCCGCTCTGTCTGACCATCAGTCTGAGGATGGAAGGAGGTGTTAAACTGAAGTTGCGTCCCGAATGCCTCCTCCAACCCCTTGTATAGCTGGGAAGTAAAATGTGCATCATGATCAGAGACAATTTTATATGCCACCCATGCTGCCACATAGTCTCTTGTGCGTAGGGGCATCCCAAGCTTTTTACTTCTCCCTACTCTCTGATAGGTAAGAAGTGTGTTGACTTGGTGAGTCGACCCATGATCACCCATATAGAATTATGACCCTCGAACATGCGTAGTGTCCATGGAAATTCCATCTCACTTCCACACTGGAACCTCTATTGGATGAACTAAGCCGGCTGGAACCTAATGCTTTGCCTTCACATGCAGACAAGTGAGGAACCGTGAGACAAAATCTTCCATTACTTTCTTCATTCACAACCACCAATACTGACATCGGAGGTCCTGGTACATCTTCGCTACTCATAGATGAACCACTAATAGGGATGTATGGAACTCCCTCAACCCTTACTACCATAGCACCACTGGTACAATTGTACGTCCCCTAAAAAGGATATTGTGATCCCCATCGTAAGAAAATCAATCAGGTGCATGTCCTATGGATATTTGAGCACGAAATGCCTCATAGTTAATGTCCCCAAGTTGTTTATCCCTAACTCATAGAAGAAGTGGGGGAGTGACTGTCAGATACTAAAGGTAAGATTCTCTATCTCAATCCACATAGGATATCTGCACAGCGGCTTGCTACATCATCGCCTCACTCAAAAACATTATACCAGATCTTCTGCTAAGTGCATATACTACTATGTTCCCTTTCCCCGGAGTATAGACTATCTTGATGTCGTAGTCCTTGAGGAACTCAAGTCAACGCCTCTATATCCGGATCAGGTCCTTTTGAGAGAAGATATATCTGAGACTCTTGTAATAAGAGTATACTGTAAAACGTTCACCCATCATGTAATGTCGCCAAATCTTCAAGGCGAAGACCATTGCTACTAACTCCAAGACATGGGTATTGTAGTTCTGCTCATGTTGTCTCAACTTTCGAGAACCATATGCGATCACTACTCACTCCTACATCAAGACACATCAAAGCCCGGCCTTTGATGCATCGCAGTAGACAACATACCTAATGCCCTCCCCCGATTACCTCATGATGGGGGCACTCGTCAGTCTCTGCCTCACCTGCTGGAAACTCTGATGTTATTTCTATGACCACATAACGGGTTGCCCCTTATTTTTAAATGCTAATAAGGGATCCATAACTCTAGAAATGATAGGCACAATACTCTGATAGTAACCGGCCAAACCCAAGAAACTCCACAACTCCATCCCACTCCTGGGTGGCTTCTAAGAAAGCATAACCTCAATCTTTGCTGGATCCACTGCAACTCTAACCTCCAAGATGACGTGTCCTGGGAATTGACCCTCTCGATTCTAGAACTAACACATTGAGAGTGTACCATAATGTTGGTGCTCTCAGAGTGTGTCCAAAACTATCTGGAGATGATAGGCATGCTCCTAGTCTGTCTCTGAGTTTATCAAGATGTCGTTGATGAAGACAACTACAAAGCAACTGAGGTATGGCTAGAAGATCATGTTCATGAGTCCCATGAACATTATTAGGGAATTTTTCCTTCCGAATGACATAACCATGAATTCATAATTGACATACAAACATCAGAAGGCCATCTTATGTACATACTCGTATCGTACCCTGAGTTGGTGACAACCTGATCTAAGGAATATCTTCAAAAACCACTGTGCTCCCTTTAGCTGATACAAAAGATTTTCAATATTTTTTAATGGGTAATTGTTCTTCACGGTCACTTGTTTCAAGCACCAATAATCCACATAGAGTCTCAAAATCCCATCTACCTTCTTGGTGAACAAAATTGGGACTACCCAAGGTAAAACACTGGGCCTAATGAACCCCTTTCTCTGCAAGTCCTCCAACTGTACTCATAGCTCTCAAAGATCCACGGGAGCCATCCAATATGATGGTGTAGATATTGGTTCAATACCAGGATACAATACAATATAAATGTCCACCTATCTATGAGGAGTTGGACCAGTAACATCATCTGGGGAAACAATAACGAAATGGTCCACCACTACAGGATAGCTCGGACTCTCAACATCAATCGCTCCGAGGAAAGGCTAGACAACTGATGTGTGATCGACTGCACCCTCCTCTATTTAATTCCATCATATTATGCAATGGTTCCCTTATCACTGGTGATGTAAAATCTTGTCCCATCCTCACAGACACATCGCACTTTGCGCCAAATACAATGGATCTGAGCATGGACTATAGATAACCAATCCATACCCAGAATGACGTCATAAGGCCTTGATGCAGCTACTAAAAGATCCCAGCCAAAGCTATCACCTCCTAGAGTATGTTCACACTACCGAAACAAGTGTGTAATCATCGAATCCTCTCTCTTAGAATTCTCTAACCATAAGGATTGAGATAATGGCTCCCCCAGAATCTTCGAGCTCTGAATGAGGGTCATGCCAATAAAAGAGTGACTAGAATCTGTGTCTATATGTACTACAACTATGGTGGAGTAGACACAGATCATACCTCGAATCATCTCTGAAGCACCTTGGTCATTGGCCTCATATTCCTGGAGTAGAGCTCGTCCCTGTCCACCCTCTCCCTATAGTCAGGGTGGACCACCTAGAGGTTGTGGTGGTAGAACCTCGAATCACCGCCCACCGCCTACTACACGACTAGCTTCTATTCCACATCCACCTGTTGCCTACAGACCTCCTCAATTGAATATTTTCCTCTGCCTAGGTGGCCCTTAAAACATTTTCTAGTCATCCGTATGGTGGGTTGGGCAGTCGCGAGCCATACGACCCTACCCGCCGCACGAGTAACACTGTCTGCTCCTTGCCTCTCATGCTCTATCTCGAGAGCCCTGCACAATTGACCCTATATCCTACGGTCGTCCACCATTTGGTCTGGTCTTCTTGGACCTCTATGTCATCTGTCTTCTTCCATCTATAGATGAATCTACAATGTGACGTCTGGTGGCAGGTCTCTTCACTGGTGACTGCATGGTAAGGAAGCTATCCACTAAGCGTGTACGCTCTAACACCCCCGCCTACATTGGGATGCTAAGAGAAATAATAAAAGATGTAATCTCTTGTATGATCCTCTAATCAAAGTTATGGGCCTTAAATAATGGCTCCCACACCGTGTTATTAGATTAGCACGATAGGTCGGTGAACCTCGCTGAATACTGAGCCACGATCATGTTTCCCCAATGTAAGTGGAGAAGCTTCTGTATACGCATAGAGTGAATGGTTTCTTGAAAAAACTCTACCTTGAAAAGGCTCTCGAAATCTTCCAGATGAGAGTGACCTTATCAAGAACTTGGTTCATCATGCTCCACTATCGGCTCATTGCGTCTTGAAGAAGACTGGTGACAAGGATCACTATGAGATCAACTGGTGTCGCTACCAGTCGAAAAACTCTAACCACGGCCTCCAGCCAGTCCCCAGCTTCCTGTAGATCTGTCTCACCCACGAACCTCAGTGGCCCCTACTGTTGGAAATCGTGAAACATGCTCAAGCGACTTGCAAATTTTTCAGCTAGGTTTGGTGGCATTAGTTTCCCAATGGGTAGTGGTGATGTTGGAACACCACCTGACGGTACTACTGCCTAATGGGGGCCCTGCACCGAAGCCTCTTCGCTCGGTGGGCTGTTATCGCATACTCTACCTGGCTGTCTGTGTGGAGGCATCCTGAAATAAATTAGGTGTGCCATGGTCAATAAGTTATACCTGTTGAGGTGACTCAAAGAGATCTCAAAGAAAACAATTCAAAAAAACACAAACAATCAGTGTTTTTGTGCATAGAGTTAGAAATCAGAAGTCAGGGTCCGGGTGTACAGATACGTCGGCCACCGCACCATCACTAGATTCCCCAAAATTATAACCACACTCATAACACTTAACACTATTGACAAATAAAAAGATCAGAGTCAATGTTATCTGGTAGAACCGACCCCTATGATACATATTTGTCATGACCTGTCCCCCAGGTCCCATTCCGTGACTACCCCAAGCCTACCTTCCATAGGCCAGTGGCTGGAGACTAGCACCGGAAAGGCATATCCCCATAACCGGGAAGGCATTGAATTTTAACAAGAAAACTCACACATCAATTAACACAAAAAGATACCAGAAAAAGTAAACTATATAGTTTTATTTGTCAACACAGTAAGAAAAGGGGGGTTGGAATACAATCCCAACTGGAAAATAAAAGTAAAAATGAAAAAAAGTCATGTGAACACTGCCAAGGATCCTACCATAAGGGTAGGTATAGCTCTTGAACCGTCGTCTATGCGGTATGTCTCGTCTATTGGTCCACCTTCAAGCAGACTCTAGTCTTGCCACCCTCAGCCTCGTTCAATGTAGTCTGTCATCTTCACAAGACATAACAAGGTGTGGGCATAGCCGGTGTAGGGGTGAGTATAAAAATACTCAGTAGGGACCCTGATGAATAGGGAAAATATTGGTTTTTTCTAAATAAGATTTTAATATAATGAAAAGATTAATTTTTTGATGAATAGTGAAAATATTGGTTTTTTCTAAACAAGATTTTAATATAATAAATTTCTATGTTTTATTTTTTTATTATAAAGGAATTAAAAGTAATTTTTTTATTTAATATCAATTAATCCAATTCAGGTGACTGGAATAATATTTATATTGAATTTTTTTATACAAAAGTATAAATATTTTGAACATATTTCCCCTGGAAAACAACATTCTCATCAAAGCTACAGGTTTAATTTTAATTATAATTTTCCCACTTATATGAATTTAATTTGTAAAAATTGATTCCATATTTGGAATCATGATAATTTATATTATCTAGTAAGTACAACATATCTTTGGATCATAATGTATAATAAAAATATTAAAAATTGATTTCCATAGTTTTGGTGAAAATGGGTTTACTAAGGGTTAATTTAAACATATAGGGCTAAACAATAGCCCAAAATATTTCCAACACCCATTTTAATGAATTAACTCAACCTTATCTCTTATTTAATCAACAATGGTATGTTTTTCCCCTTTTGGTATGAGAAAAACATGGGTAAACCATTTTATTTTTTAAAATTACAAGTGATCGACTCACATCACTTATAAAAGGCCACACCCCTCGTATTATATTCATAGTTACAAAACCCTTTTTATCAGCCATTACCTACCCAAATACATTCATTAATTATTTTATAAAATCCTTTAATTTTTAAGTTATTCATAGATACTACCTATGAATAATTTTCTTACGAACCAAAAGAAGTTGTTGAAGAAGTTTCAATTTCTATAACATAGATTTTTTATTATTTCTTCCTCCTGCTTCGATTATTTCTAGAATATTCTGATACAATAGCATTATTATAATTTATATTCTTAAATTTTGTTAATATAAGTGAATAAACTACATCCATATCCTCTTTTATTAAATGGTAAATGATAATGTCACTTGTGTATACAACGCACTACCACCTCGCGAACTGTGATGATATGTTTTCCAACAACACCTTTCATGGTTGCATTTAATGATGGATATAATGTATAAAATTAATATTTTTAATATAAAAATATTTTGAAAATAAATTATCAATTAAATCTTATTTATTCTTCATTCCATAGAGAATACAATAACATTGTTTGTGTGTACGGCGGACTGCCGCCTCACAAAGCGATGTGATTAGTTTTTCACTTATGGTTTACATGGAAGGTAATAATGAATTAATTTATATAATTTATGGGATATATATTAAATATATATGATTATGTAATGTAAATATATTTTTTCCCTTCATTTATATTTATCCTTCCAAGAAATAGATACAATGTTCATTAGTACGTTCGACCTAAAGTCTCTGTGAACAATATATATCATTTTCTATCTCTAATGTTTATAGATTACAGTAAATAAATATATACCAAATATATATGATATTTATATCATGGATAACAATATATATATAACGTTACAATGAAAAAAGTATGTGAAAAAAAAACCAATGAAAAAATACATGAAAAATAAAACAATTATATCCCGAAACGAGACCTTAACATGAAATTTCTAAATAACAGTTAACAAAAGTCATTATTAAATAATATATGTCATCATATATATAATTATGGTTATGTAATATATATATATATAATAAAATTATATTAATTATACTTGAGGATTGAACATTTATAATGTAATTTGATACTTAAGGTAACGATATTTTGTCTCAATATGACTTCTTTGAGACATATGTTATGTTATAAACATATCTTCTTTTATGAGGTGTATATAAAGATCCATTCACAATTTATATCATCAATATACATATTTTCATGATATTTAATGATTCATTTTATGTTAATCTATAATGTTAATTAAAATTCATAATAATTTAATGTGGTAAATATTTTATGATACAATCTCCCTGATTATCCGGATTTTTTCTGATAATGATTCTGATGATCGAACATTATGATAAATCTTTAATAGAGCTCCTGAATTTTCTCGACCTATTGTTATTTTATGAGAAAAAATTTTTTCTTCTCACTTTACTCTCTTTATGTACTCAAGATACCAAAATAATATTTCTATGAAAAATTATCTTTATTTATCTGTTCGGTCAAAAACCAATTTTCATGAAAAACCCTAATTTCTAAACAAGTATTAAAAAAAGTTTTTAACTATATCTGAATGATTTATTAATGGAATTTTTACTCATGTTTGAGTTTTTAATTTTTTTTGAAGTAATATCTTTTTATTTTTGAAAAATATAAACATTTTACATTTTATCAAAAATGTGAAAGGAATTTTTGTATTAATGTGTACGATATGAATTGAATATCGAGACATCATAACCATTTTTCTATTTGAATCTTCCGTTAACATTTTTCTAAGGTTATTTTAAAATAAAAGGATTTCCAAAATATGATCTCTTAATTTAAGTTAAAAATTTTATATTTTAAATGAAAATATATTATCCCTAAGAAACATTCCATGGGATATTTCATTCAGAGACATTTTCCTTCTGACATGACGTCCTCTGATGTTACTTATTCATTACTTGGTATTTGATCCAATGATACCATGTTTATTATTTCTATGTATAGATTTTGGTTTTGATTACAAGATGTTAATGAAATCCTTTTCTATTCGATTGGTATAAACCATAAAAGTCTTATGAAACCCGCTTCCTTTTCCACAGGTTATGCCATTTTGAAATGATTAAATGATCATGAAACCTATTTATTTTCCAAATGTTATGTACTGATGATTTTTTATAAAACCCATTTAATTTTATGGGTTTTTATACGATGCATGTTTTTTGATGTTGTGGCACATATATCTGTGATTTTCATTATTTGATGGGTGGGACATATATCTCCCTCAAATGCATTTGGTAAAGAAGTTTATCACATGAGGTAAAAATGAATGGATTGGGGAGTGAACCCAGTTCAGTAGGGTATTATATCAATGATGATAGTCTTTGGAGTGAACCATTACTACTATGATGTTATGTAGAGTGAACTCATTCAACTATAATAGTCTAATCAATCAGCGTTGAACTACTAAGTAAATGATTTTCTATTATTATGTGTATACCGCAATTCCATGTATTATTCAATTTTAATGATCTCATGGATCATATTATTTGGTTCTATTATGATTCATGTCTTCTGAACTACAACTCTTTATGTCACGACCTATGATTATGTTCTTTAATGTGTAGGGTAAGGTTTTCGAATGTTATTCTCATGTTATGATTATGTATCTACATTTTTTACCCTTTCTGAGAAGTTGAGATCACCAATTCTTTATTTTTCTTTTCCCTATCTAATGAAGAAATTTATTATGTATGATTTTTCTAACATGGGTGATAGTTATGAAGAATGTAGTGGGAGATGATATAGTTCACCTATAAAGAAGTTGTACGGGTTTCTCTGTTTCTAGTAGCATTAAGCAATTATGATACTATGGAATGTCTTTGTGTAATGTAATGAATTTTCTAGAAAAAAACGATTTAATATCTATATATGATACTCCTAGGTTGTTATAAGAGAATATGGTCATGGAATACTCATTGTAAAACAATTATGAAAATGGAGAAATTTTGGAAATTGATTTCCAGTCTAACATACTATTTATATATACATAATAATTCACATTGATGAAAACTCAAGGAATTTTAGACGAAATCAATATTATGTGCAGAGAAACATCCAAAGCTTACTGAAAATGATTTCTTATATTTTCAGTGATTTACAGTAAATGGATTAGAATTCATGATGTGTGATTCAAAACCGAAATTAGAAGTGTGGTGTGACAACTTTTAATTTATCCAAGTGGAGTACATTCAGTGCAAGTGAATTTGGAATGATAGTTGCAACAATTTAAATATATTCTAATATTTCCCAACTTCATTTGAATGAAATAGAAGTGGATTGAGAAGATTTTATAAGATTCATGTTGAGGATGATTTAGCTTTATATTGAACCAGTCATCTAGAATTTGGTTTCTCTATAGATTAGAAGAACTAAACAAAATTTCCAAGTGAATGTCTGTGTTGTGGTGGATTTTTTTCAATACCTATATAGTATTTAGAAACAATTGACTTTATGTGTTTCATTTTAGATTAAGCACTATGGAAAAAATAAATATTTACGACGGGTTATTTGAGACAGGTAAGGGTCTCGTCCCAAATAGTCCGACGAGATGAACTATTTGCGACGAAACCCTCTTTCCATTGCAAAAGGTTTTGTATGAGTTGCGCGCCAAACCACGGGAATGATATTTGCGACGAGCTTTTATGCTCGTCACAAATACCCTGTAGGGGTTTTTAATATTTGTGAAAAGATTTATCCCCTGTCGCAAATAGTATGTCGGTTGGTTTGTATTTGTGATGGGTCCCATCGCAAATATTTTTTTAACCGATGACAATAATTAAATGGGGGTTATTATTTGTGACGGGCATCCCATCGCAAATAAACCCATCACAACTAATCTAACATATATGTATACCCCCATCTGTTTTCATGTAATTTTACTTCCTTCACTTCTCCTATATACCTCTCTACTTATATTTCCTCTCAAAATTTTTCTAAATAAAAAATTTTAAATCGGAGATATCTTCCCAGTGTAAATCCTCAAAAAATATACGTTTAATTTATTTACCAATTTCTTTTATTTTTTAGTTAATTCAATTTATCTGATACCAGTTATAATAATTTTTAATTAGATACAATTAAATAAAATTAGAATTTAATTGATTTATTTTTCATTATTTTTTTACCAATACGTGTGACTAGTATTAATTAGTATGAGTTAATAATTATATTAATTAGTATTAGTTAGTAGTCATTAGTATTAATTAGAAAAATTATTAATTTTTTTAAATAATTAGTCATAAATAGTAATAATTTTCGATGATTACTAAAAATTAGCTTTAATATGTAGTAAATTGAAATAAATATTTATAAATAATAATAAATAGTAATAATTAGAAGTAAATAGTAATAATTAGAATTAAACATTAATTATTAGCAGTAAATTGGAATAATTAGTTATAATTAGTTATAATTAGTAATAGTTAGGTGTAAATAGTAATAATTTGTAGTAAAGAGGAATAATTAGTAATAATTAAGAGTAAATTGTAATAATTACTAATAATTAATAGTAAATTGGAAAAATTAGTAAAAATTAGTCATAATTAAGAAATATTTTTATTAATTATGATTAATTCGTAATAATTTGGATTAATTAGTAAAAATTATAATTTATTTGTAATAATTAGGATTTATTAGAAATAATTATGACTAATTAGTAATAATTAGTATTAATTAAGAATAATTATGATAAATTAGAAATAATTAGTATTAATTCGGAATAATTAGGAATAATTATGAATAATAATGAATAATTAGTAATAATCAGTAATAATTAGGAATAATTGGTAATAATTAGGAATAATTAGTAATAATAAAGAATAATTAATAATAATTAGGAATAATTAGGAATAATTAGGAATAAATAGTAATAATTAGGAGTAATTAGTAATAATTAGGAATAATTCGTAATAATTCTAAATAATTAGTAATAATTAAGAATAAATATGAAAAAATAGGAATAATTAGGAATAGATTTGAATAATTAGGAATAATAAGGAATATTTAAACATATTTAGTAATAATTAGTAATAATTAGTTACGATTAGTAATAATTAGAAATAATTAGAAACAATTATTTATTAATATTTAGTAATAAGTAGTCATAATGAAGAAGAATTAGGAATAATTAGTAATAATTCAGAACAATTTCTAATAATTTGTAAAAATTAGTAATAATTTGGATTAATTTGGAATAATTATGAATAATTAGTAATAATTGGCCATAATTAGGATTAATTAGTAATAATTAACAAATTATTAGGATTAATTATAAACCATTAAGATTAATTACGATTAATTACGATTCATTGGCAGTAATTAGAAATAATTTGTAACAATTAGTAATGATTATTAATAATTAGTAATAATTAGTAAAAATTATTAATAACTATTAATAATTTTAAATAATTATAATTAATTAGGAATAAATAGGCACAAATATGAATAATTAAGAGTAATTAGCAATAATTAGGAATAATTAGTAATAAATTCGAATAATTAGAAATAATTAGGGATAATTAGGACTAATAAAAATAATTAGTAATAATTAGAAATAATTAAGAATAAAAAGTAATAATTAGGATTAAATAGTGATAATTAGGAATAATTAGGAATAATTAGTAAAAATTAGGAATAATTCGGAATATTTAGTATTAATTAGTATTAATTAGGAATAATTAGTAAGAGTTATGATTAATTAGTAATAATTCAGATGAATCATTATTAATGAGTAATAATTAGTAACAATTAGTAATAATAAGTAATAATTAGGTGTAATTATTTATAATTAGGAACATTTAGTAATAATTAGGAACAATTAGGAATAATTAGTAATACATAGGATTGATTAGGATTAATTATGATTAATTAGGACCAATTAAGATTAATTTGGATTAATTAGTATTAATAAGTATTAATTAGTAATAATTATGAATAATTAGGAAAAATTAGTAATAATTATGTTAAATTTTGAATGATTAGTAATAATTAGGAATAATTATTAATAAATAGGAATAATTGTTAATAATTAGGAATAATTTTTAATAATTAGGTATAATTTTTAATAATTTGGAAAACATAGTAATAATTATGAATAATTAGTAATAATAATGAATAATTAGTAATAATAATGAACAATTAGTAAAAATTATGAATAATTATTAATAATTAAGAATAATTGGTAACTATTAGGAATAAATACTAATAATTTTAGATAACTCAGAATAATTATTAATAAATAGTAATAAATAATAATAAATAATAATAATTTGGAATAAATAAGAATAAATATAAGAAATAAGAATAAATATAAGAAATAATAAGAAATATAATAAATAATAATAATTTATAATAAATAGAAATAATTGGGATAAATAATAATAATTACTAAAAATTATGAATAAAGTCTAATAATTAAGAATAAATACTAATAATTACGAATAAATTGTAATAATTTAGAATAATTAGTAATAATTTTTGATAAATATTAATAATTAGCAATAAATATAACTAATTAGGAATAATTAATAATAATTAGTAATATTAAGTAATATTTAGCAATAATTTCTAATAATCACTTATAAGTAAGATTAATTATTAATAATTAGGATTAATTAGTAATAATCATGATTAATTAGTCATAATTATAATAATTTGTAATTGTTAGGAATAATTAGAAAAAATTAAAAATTAGTTGGATTAATTAGAAATAATTAACAATAATTTGTAATAATTTGCAAAAATTAGAAGAAACTAGTAATAATTAGTAATAATTAGTAATAATTATTAATAATTAGTAAGAATTATTAATAATTAGTAATAATTAGAGGTAATTAGTAATAATTACAAATAATCATTAAAAATTAGTAATAATTAAGGGCAATTAGTAATAATTAGTGAAAATTAGTAATAAATTGAGGTAATTTTTAATAATTAGTTATAATTAGTAAAAATTATAGGTAATTAGTAATAACAAGTAAATTTTTGTTATATATAGTGGTAATTATAAATAATTAGTAATTATTAGCAATTATTAGCTACAATTAGTAATAATTCTTCAGAATTAGTAATAATTACTTATAATTAAAGGTAAAAAGTAATAATTAGTAATTATTAGTTGTAATTAGTAATAATAAGTAATAATTATTAAAAACTAGAGATAATGATTAAAAAATTTAATAATTAGGAATAAATAGTAATAAATAAGAACAAATTGTAATAAATAGTAATAATTACTATTAAATAGTAATAATTAGGAACACATATGAATAATTATGATTAATTAGGAATAAATTATAATAATTAGGAACATATAATAATAATTAGTGTTAAGTATGTATAATTAGTAGTAATTGGTAATAATTAATAATAATTTGTAATAAATAGAAATAATTATAATTAATTTGTAATAATTATGATTAATTACAAACAATTAGTATTAACTATCATTAATTTAGAATAATTAGAAACAATCATCATTAATAAGAAATAATTAGTAATAATTACCAATAATTTTTAATAATTAAATATAATTAGTAATAATTAGAAATGACTTGTAATAATTAGTGTTAATTATTAATAATTTGTAATAATTAGATATAATTAGTAATTATTAGGGGAATTAGTAATAATTGGAGGTTATTAGTAATAATTAGAGGTAATAAGTAATAATTTGTAATAATTAGTACTGATTTGGATTAATTAGGATTAATTAATAATAATTAGGAAAAATTTAGATTAATTAGTAATAATTAGCAATAATTAGGATTACATTGAAATAATTATGATTAATTAGTAATAATTAGGATTAATTAAGAATTACTTGAATTAATTAGAAATAATTAAAAATAATTACTAATTATCAATAATAATTAGTAATAATTAGTAATAATTAGGACTATATATGAATAATTAGGAATAATTAGGAATAATTAGGTATAATTAGTAATAATTAGTAATAATTAAGAATAATTGGGTATAATTTTTAATATTTACTAATAATTATAAATAATTAAGAATAATTAGTAATAATTGAGACCTATTAGTAATAAATAGAAATAATTTAGAATCATTAGCAATGATTTACTATAATTTTTAATATATTGGCATAATTTCTAGTGGATTAGCAACATTAATTTTTCACGATGACTCATCTATTTGTAACATTATCTCACTAAAATCAATATAAAAAATCTACTACAACATAATGATATCCATTTTTGAATTCGCAAGAATTGGTATGTGTTTGTTAGAGAAGATTTTCCATACTGATTTCACTGAGAGAAAGTTGGTAGGAGATATGCAGTCAAGAAAAATGGACTCATTTTCCTGAAGAATCATATTATTGAATCTTTCCCATATTGAAATCACAATGATAAATCTTCTTTGCCAATTTAATATCCATTTTTATATGCATGAAAATTTAGAGAAGCACATTCTGGCCTCCCAACACTCTATTCTCGGGCATATAAGTATGGATATTCTTTTTTTGGAGAAGATTTTTCATAGTGATTTCAGTTAGAGAATGTTTCTAGGAGATGAGCTATAAAAAAAGAGATGCCACCAATCCCTTAGAAATTGTGTTGCTTATAATTAGCAGTACATAGTATAAATTTTCTACAATTACCAATAATTAGAGGTAAATAGTATAGATTAATAAAAATTAGTGTAGATTGTTGTATATTTTTTTTTTAAAATTTTAAAAATAAATACACTAAATAACTATGAAATAATAAGAATTATTATGAATTTCTAGAAAAATTAAATTTAATATTCCTCTCTTTTTTAGATAGTGTCTTTATAATATAATTTTTTCCCAAAAAACTAAATATTTAATATTTTTTAGAGAAATATGGAACATGGAAGTCAACAAAAATAAAATCACTTGGACAAATTATATCAAAAATCCAAATAGTTCTCGTTTAAATCCTCTATATATTGAGGGTGTTTTAGCATTCTTATAATTTTTTATCATCAAAACAAGAATTTGTTTAATTATGGATAATTAAATGTCCTTGTAAAAAATGTTCTCTGATGAAATTTGACACATTTCACAATGATGGAGGACATTTATTTCATTTTGGTTTTCAACAAAATTGTGTGTTTTGGTATCAATATGGTGAAAAGAGTTATAGAGAAGATACTAATAATTTTGTTCTGGAGCCATCACAATTTCAAAATTAAGTACATGATGTGGATGCTCGATCTTTTCAACAAATTGAATGTCATAATGAATTTGAATTATCAAATGAGTTGTAACCATTTAAATTTTATGAGTTGTTGAGATTCGATGAGGAAGAATTATTTCCTAGATGCAAGATAACAGAATTCGAAGTAGTTGAAATATTTATGTATATTAAAAAAGATAGTGGATTGTCAAATATCTATTTTGATCAAATATTCTATTTGTTTAAATGACTATTACCTGAAAGAAATGTATTACATAAAAAATTATATGAGAGAAAGTAGCTATTTCGTAATATACGTCTTGGTTATCAAAAGATTCAGTCATGTTAATACGATATCATATTATATTATAGTGAAAATGTGTCATAGGAATGTTTTCCCACATGTGGAAAATTGAGTTTTAAGGTGGCTCAACTAGTAAATTCTGGATTTATTCCTATAATAGAGTGGAGATATTTCCAACTTACACCCAGATTATTGTGAATATTTATGTCTCAAAAGACAATGACATTGATTTCATTTAACAAAACCAATATTTAAACTGGGAAAGTCATAAATCATATCTTTGATAGTAATTTATGGAAAATTTTTGACAACGTGTGTCTGTTTTTTTTATTTAGAATTCTAAAACATGCAATTGGGTCTTCTACTGATGGTTTCTAACCATTTGGATATTACGGTAGTTAGTATTCATGTTGGACTGTCTTTGTTAATCCAAATAATTTACTTCCGTGTATGTTGATTCATGATCGATACATGTTTCCGACCTCATTAATTCTAGTATATATGAAAAAATATATTGATGTTTATTTAAAACCATTGATTTATGAGTTAAATACACTGTGGAGTAGTGGTGTCAGTACATATGATGTTGCTGTGAAATAGAATTTTTTACTAAAATCTGAATTGACATACAAAAGTAGTGACTTTTTAGCATATTGAATTTTATCTGGTTAGAGTACACATGGTTCCAAACCATGTCCCTACTTTATGAGAGACAAAAAATCAATTATGCCAGTCAATTATAAAAAAACTTGTTTTTATACATTCATCGCAGATTCCTTCCAACCAATCATTCTTTTCAGAGGAACGAATATCATTTGAGAAAAGGTATTATTGAAGTTTTTGAACCTCCAATAATAATCATAGGTACATAGGTAAAATCAATTGTCTCTTCATTACCTCTAATCATGTTTCGACTAATATTAAACAAACAAAAAATTGATGGCTTTGGGAAAGAACACAATTAGATAAAATAGATCATTTTTTTGGGAACTTTGATATTGGTCTAATTTTTTTTCCATCACATGTTGGAATACATGAAAATTTATAAGAACTCTTTTGATAATTTATTTTCTATAGATTTGGATACACCAAGTGATACCAAAGATAATATAAAAGCATGATTAGATCTTGATAAAAATTTTAGGCGATCCGAACTTAAAATGTATGAAAATATCAGATCAAAGAATTTAATGAAGATAAAAAAATATTATAGACTTTCTAAATAAAATATATTATTATTTTGTCAGTGGATTTCATATTTGAGACTTCTAGATAGTTATTCTTCCAATTTTGGGAGATATGTCTGAAATGGTCATATTACCAGATTCAAATGTCATGAATGTCATGTGATAATGGAAAGAGTACTATGGATTGGATTAAGAGGTTTGTTTATTTATATTATTTCGCATCCAATAAACTATATATCACATTTTTTTGGATTAATTTTTGGAGGTAATAGACAACAATACACTAAGAAGACTGTAAGAAGAGGTAGTTTTTATTTTATGTAAATTGGAAAAAAATTGTCCAACAACTTTCTTTGACATAGTGGAACATTTAATATTACATTTTTTCAAGAATAATAAGGTAGAGTTGTGGTAAAATTCTGATAGATATACACATAAAAGGTAAGAATGAAGAAATTGTTGAAAAAAGTAAAGAATAAATCTTCCATTGAAGGCTCAATTGAATAAGTTTATTTGCAAGAGGAAATTTATTATTTTTTCTTAATATATTGAATCTGAATATTCCCCAAAACACGAACACATTGGACTTAATGAGGGATATTTTGGGTCTTAATGAGGTATGTGTTGATGATTAAATGAAAAGCCAATTATTAGTTTTTAATCATCCTGAAAATGGCCTTAGTGGAGTTCATGAATGATAGATTTTAGATGATGAACATCAGAATGATCATACATTTGTTCCCCTCAACTATATAGAAGTGAATACCTTTATACTGTTTGTGATCCTATCAATTTTTATATAATATTTGTTAGAGTAAATTAATCTTATTTTCATTTCAGTTTATATGATAATCATATCTAGAAATATCTTCTAAAAACTACAGTATATTCTCTTGAAGAACATTGGAAACTGATTTATCATAATGGTTTCAAAAAATGGTAACAGAAAATATTTTTGGTTTAATATATAATATCATATTTTTACTTTTTATAATGATAATTAATTTTAATTTATTTGGTATCTCAACATATTGATTAAATTAATAATTGATTGTGCATCTTGAGTAACTCACTGACCCAAATGGGTAAATATTATAATGCATATGTCATAATTGGTTTTCTATTTTATACAGGTGTATATATGGAATAAATAAATAATAAATGTTGGTGTCTTCTTGTCAGGATATCATCATAGAGAAAATAATGCTGACTTTAATGGTATGTTGGAAGAATTTTTTGAATTTTTTCGTTGGGAAAGAATTAAATAAAAATGTTTAAATTTCATTGGGTGGATACTAAATGAGGATTGCATGTTCATCTGACCCATCAAATCATTTCTATTAAATATAAATGTATTCATGTATTAAATAAACCATTTGTTTTGCTAATTAGGCATACCAAATTTATTATGCTAATTATTGTGATACATGAAAATGGTTGGTTGATTGGTGGAGCATAATAAAAATTAAATCTTTGGGAAATCAGTTTACTCAAAATAAATATGGGTCCATTGAATTGCACGAAATAGAAAATTTTCAATATACTGCTCCAAATCAATCTTCTTCTTAAAGAGAAACTAATATCAATGATGAAACCCTTTATTTAAGGGTTTATGGTGATAATCATTTTAATGATGTTACAAATGAATTTTAAATGACAAGAGACGAGGAAGATAAAACTCATATGGTAATTGATGATTCTGAGGAGGAATATGAAGCATTGACATCGGTAGGTATAAATATGTGGATTCATATGATTATTAACATTGTTAAATGCTGGTTATAATCATATATAATATATATATATATATATATATATGTTTTTAACTATTTTTTAACAACAATCATTTCTGGTCTTAGATGGACCCAGATCTTTTTGATAAATTGTTGGAGGATGATATGCCTTTGGACGATAAGGATGTTGGATCATCTGACCCTTAAATTTTTGTTCGTTTAGGGAGGACAGAGAGGGGGTATGGTCACACCCAATTAAATATTATTGACCCTATCCTTGAGAAATTTCCAAATCATTACTTCGATCCATGCATGAAGGGGTATTTTTATCTGTGTATTTTAGTTAGTTTTCATTAATTAATTTACATAATTCTTTTTTAATTATTTGTTTTTTTCACAGATTTTCTCATATTTCTGGGGGATAGGGGAGAACTATGTTGTATAACTATTTCTCTAAAGCATGGGCAACATGGGATGAGATTCCTGTTGATATTTAGCTACACATGTTTGATCATTGGATGGTATGTAATTAAATAATATTTATTTTGAAATTTATTTTATTAATAACATGATATTATAATTTATTTGTATGGTTTATGGTATACCATTGATGAGATCATGTGTGGAGCTATCTGGATGGAAATAGGGGGATTTATCTATTAACGTTGTCATCACATTTTGCACAATTTGAAAAATAAATCAATGAAGAATGTAGGAGTGATAGAGTTTGACGAGTCTTTTCAAACCCACCGAACTGATTACATTTCATCTCTGATTTGGGATGCATTATGTTCACATTGTTTGGGTGGAAATTTTCAGAAGAGTTTATCAATAGGTTGACAAAATCAGGGGAGACAGTCCGGGACACATCGAACAAGTAGCCATACATTTGGTATGCATAGGGGACATATGATATGTAATTTTTTAAATAATTTATATAACATTAAATGTAATAGTTTATTCTATATTCAATTAAGTAGTTGAATAACATGATGTTATGGAGTTCTAAATTTATAAGAGTATGGACAGAGATCCGGTCACCATTGAGTCTAGAGGTGTTCACAAGCATCAAAATGTGATTAGTTTTTTTAGATTTAAAATTATCTTAAATTAATATTTTTGACTATTTTAGATTTAAATTGTAATTGATGTTGTCACGACCCCATCCCCAAAAAGTGTACCCCTCCTGGGCCGGCAATGTGAGAAGAGAGATAATGACCCATGAGTCCCGCCTCCAGTAGGCCCCGGGTTGGCGACTAGCACCGATGGTATAATACACACACAAATGGGAGGCATTACCCTATAAGAGAACACATGAAGAAGAGAGAGATTGAATAGAATCCAATCAACTCCAACTCAGAAGAAAAGAGGGATATGAAATATAAAATAAATCCAAGTACATATATGAAATGTCATACAAAAGTACTACAACTAAAAGGGAAAACTAAAAGTACTTAAAAGAAAGTAAAACGGCAGGGACCACAAGCCCAAACAACTCCTCCTCCAACCAAAAGCTAGTAGTAACCAGCTTGATCTCCAACCTTCTCCAAGTGACCTGAAAAATAGTTTATATATACATAGGGTGAGTATAACAGTATACTCAGTTGGATCCTCCCCAAGCCGCTCGTGCAAAAGTAAAGAAAGCATGGTAAAGCCTAGTGAACAACAAGTGAAACTAACTCGTCACCTAAACAGGTATACTAAGTTCCCAACCTCACCATGGCTACTCTCACCAAGTAACGCATATAGTAATATAACATATAATAAAGAATGTCAAGGGTACCCCGCTACTACTTCCCCACTGGTTTGCCGCTTTTCCCCAACGGCATATGTCCTGTGTTTCTCTCTCCAAAGGCTTGCCCGCAGACACTTGGGCTAAGCTCCACAATCTGCACCTCGTACACCACATAGGCTTGCCCGAAGACACCTGGGCGAAGCACCACACCTTCATCACAACCAAAAGTAACCAGGTAGTTTCTGGGTGCCACCATAGCTCGCATAACGTGTATCATACGTCGGGTATAATACCCCAAGACATTACAACCCATACTCGGAGTAAGGATCTTCAAGCCATCATAACCTATACATGTTACACCTATAGTAGTCCATAGGATACTATATCAAGAATATATGTGTGTGAATAACCACAAGCCATTACATCCCTCTACACACATATATGGGGTAACTAACCACTTTGCCTCATGGCACAAGTATCTACCAAGGGAAGAGAGCGGGGCCAAAGGGGGTAGTCATCCATTCGACCCCCCATCAAAATGTTGGGGAAAACACCCCCCAGGGCTCAGAATCCCCGGGGTGTCAGTTGCCCTTACCGACAGGGTGGAGTAGCATATATAAACACAAAAAGTACATAATATATAACTCACATCCACACTATGGGCAATACCTAGTCTTAGATACAACTGCAGCTAACATCTCTCAGACTCCAGGCTGCTACTTCTAAGACTAGGTGTCCTATAAACACACAAACATTTGAAGAGATTTATTAGATTACTCCATTCTCATTTTATCAGTTCTACTGTACATTAATTAATTATTGAAACATTAATTAAGAATGAACAATTCCACATAAAACTGAATTGGCCTCACATTCAAAAACAACTGCTCCTTTTAAGATTCACATCACCTTTAATTCCAGTATCTCCATCCCCGTGGATTTTCACCGTTTAATAAAAAATTCATTACAGAATTACTTTTCCATATTCCTAAGCATTCTAGAAAAACAACCTATGCTTCTAAACAGAAAGAAGGCTCAACACGGTGAGTATATATACTACCCGTCGAGTCTTTACCGCCTATAGAAAGAGCATAGACCCATTCTCCCTCGAGAGGCTAAACACAGAAAGCACGTGGCATACCCCACACGTCTTTGCCTCCTTCAGAAGAAGAGTAGAAAGACCAGCTTCCTTGAGAAGTGGGGAAAAGAAAAGTAGATTAACATTCAAAGAAAACCACAAGCATCCAACAACCACATCCATCCCATTCCATCACCCCTGGTGTCCTCCCTAACACCCACATGCAAAAACTGATGCATCTCTCCACTCTAGGCGTCATCTACTGCCACAACCACAAGGCCTCCATGCCTCCACATATCACAACAGTCATCCAGGCTCACATCACAGCACAAGAAGCATGAAAACAATAGTCACAACCATGGGCTCTTACCCCTTTAACAACAAGAGGGTAACTCAGAACCCATTTTGAAATTCGCACATAATCTGTTCTTTAATCCATATTGAATTAGAATATTTGTTATTCTTAGGTTCCAATTATGGTATACCTAATCCGTAAGCTATCACAATTAAATAACCATGCTTACTTCCCTAATTTGATTATACTCAAATTAGAACAACTACAACAACTGCAATAACCAGATTAATTTACATGCCTCTTTATCTTTAGCCAATTAATAACAATTAATTCCGGATTTATGTTTATTATAAATTTCTATCATGAACGAACAACAAATCAAAGAAAACATAGATATCACTCTATCTAGGAAAACATGAGGGAAACCGTTATCATGGTATAAAGCAACAATATGCGATCAACCAATTCTTTTAATCCGGTTCAAGTATTTAATTAGGTCAATTTCAATGTGATCCAAAGGACTAAGTCATTATAATTCTAAAATTGCACATATACAATTAGAGAATCCATGAATCCCCTACCCCGAAGAGTTCTTGACGTCCTTTATCCACACAACGGGTCACAATCCTCCTCTCACGACAACTGCATCCACCGGAGGATGCCATAGTACAATAGTACCAACCAACCCCAAGAAAAACCCATTAGAATCATGGAAATTACATGGTATAATATGGAAGGGGGAAACAAGAGAATATGATCCCAAAAGGAATGACGATAAAACATACCATATTGGGAAGATTGACCGACAGAGTTCGGCTGCATCCAAAACAGAGAAGAACCAATCCTAGGAGTAAAGATTGATTGTGCAACTCCTAAAGGAATGATTGAAAGGTTCTAGCGTCTCTTAGCTGAGAACAAAGGGAAAGAACAAGGGAGAATTATATCTCGTCCCTTTTTAAGATTTAATGGGGCGACAGTTTGAGATCGGTTAATTCTCTATTAAAAACGGATCGCATTAACCCACACGGTTTGACCAAGTAAAACATTCCAAGCCTTAGGAATAATTAATATAAGATTTATGGCCTTTGAAATGGCCCTAATAGCCCATAAAAAAAATAAGGCTTTAAATGTATTTTACGTCAAAGGAAACGTCAAAAGGGGAAAACTGTAGGAATCTGGAAACACTGTTCACCCATTGTTTCTGTACATGAAACTGATCTGTGAAACTGATCTGTCAGACCGATCTGTGAAACCAATTTGTGAAACTGATCTGTCAGAACGATCTGTGACACCGATCTGTCAGACAGATCTGTGAAACCAATCTGTGAAACCGATCTGTGAAACCGATCTGTGAAACTGATCTATGAGACCAATCTGTGAGACCGATCTGTGAAACCGATCTGTGAAACCGATCTGTCAGAACTATCTGTGAAACCAATCTCTGAAACCGATCTGTCAGACCGATCTGTGAAACCAATCTGTGAAACTGATCTGTCAGACCGGTCTGTGAAACCGATCTGTGAAACCGATCCGTCAGACCGATCTGTGAAACCGATCTGTGAAACCGATCTGTCAGACCGATCTCTGAAACCGATCTGTGAGACCGATCTGTGAGACCGATCTATCAGACTGATCGGTGAGACCGATCTATTACTATTCATAAAACTAGAAACACTGTTCACAGAACTGGAAATTTGGCAAAGTGTTGGGGATAAGTCACCTTGACGTCCCGGAACACCTCCAACACCACATTTTCACAAAGTAATGGACCGGAGAGCTCCGGGCCATTACATTAAATACCTCTCAAAACATTATTGTCCTCAAGAATTAAAAACCAACCCAGAAGAAAAGAGGGGTCTGAACAACCACCCCATAAGATACCTCTCAGAGGAAAACCACCATGAGTTGTTCGAAAGCTGGAGAAAAACTACGATATCCGAGAGTATGGAAACAAACAATCCATATCCAAACAATTCAATCATAACATCACATCAAAGGTACATAAATAAAACATGAAAGTTCCAACCACAAAGAAAACATCATTACATGAAGGGAGTTAAACATTAAACAACTCTGGACACTGAGCACGTATCTATGACTCACACTCCCATTTACTCTCCTCCATCCCATCGTGTCGCCACAAGACACGAACTAAGGGGATAGTACACCCACACAACACCTTCTCCTTGTGGTCTTGGATCTCCATAGGTCACTCCTCGAAGGTTGCATCATCCTCAATATCGATCTCTCACCAATCAATAACATGAGATTCATCACGAAGATAACGACGGAGCTGTGATACTTGGAAAACATCATTATCCGACTCATCTGAGGGGGAAGTGCTACTAGATACGCCACAGCTCCAACACGAGCTAACACCTCGAAAGGCCCAACAAACCAGGGAGAAATCTTACTTCCACGACCAAACCTTCACTGCCCACGCCGGGGAGTCACCTTCAGAAACACATGATCCCCAACATTAAACTCTAAGGGTCTCCTTCTTTGATCAGTATATGATTTCTGACGATCTTGTGCTGTCTTCATCCTCTCACGAATCACCTAACCCATCTCTGTTGTATTCTGCACTAGTTCTGGTCCGAGAATTGCTGACTCTCTGACCCTAGTCCAACACAACGGAGAATGGCATGGCCGGCCATACAATGCTTCAAACGGCGCCATACCGATGGTAGAGTGAAAACTATTATTGTAAGAGAACTCTACCAAGGGTAAGTGTTTCATGCATGAACCTCCAAAATCATGAACACAAGAGCGCAACATGTCTTCAAGATTCCGGATGGTTCGCTTTGTCTGACCATCCGTTTGAGGATGAAAAGCAGTGCTAAGGCACAGTTGAGAGGCAAAAGCATGCTGGAGACCTCTCCACACCCTAGAGGTAAAACATGGATCTCGATTAGAAATGATCGTCCTAGGTACTCCATGAAGTCTCACCACCTCCTCTAGAAACTGCCTCGACAAAACTTCCACTGAGCTCAACTCCTTGATCGCTATGAAGTGGGCCAACTTCGTTAAATGATCCACTACCACCCTTATAACATCATGTCCTCCCGGAGCTCGAGGTAAACCTATAACAAAGTCCATTGAGATGTCCGCCCACTTCCACTGAGAAATCTCTAATTGCTGGAGAATACCACCAGGAACACGGTGTTCGGCCTTCACCTTCTGGCAGACTAAACATCGAGACACACACTCTGCAACTGTACGCTTCATCCCAGGCCACCAAAACTGACTCCTCAAGGATCGGTACATCTTCGTCACAGCAGGATGTACTGCCAAGGGTGAACTATGGATCTCTCGGAGAACTGCCTCGCGCATCGCCAAGGGAACAAAAAAGCCTACCATGATACAACCCTCGGTGTTGTTCATCCTTCGACCAACCATCAGGGGCCTCACCACAAACAACTCAGTCTCTCCAAAATTCCACCTCTAGATCACCCAACTGAGACTCTTCCACCTTCTGCATCAGGGATGACTGCACCGTCATATTGAAAAGACAACCTCTACCCCACCTTCTCCCATATCAAGATGCAAAGCTGATAGCTCTTCCATCACTCTCCAAGAATCACCAGATTCACGGACAACATCATTACGTGACTTTCGGCTTAGTGCATCAGCTACAACATTCCCTTTTCTAGGTGTATACGATATTTCAAAGTCGTATTCCTGTAAGAACTCCATCCATCGACGTTGCCACAAGTTCAAGTCACGTTGGGAGAAAAAATACCTCAAACTCTTATGATCGGTGAAAACCTCAAAGTGCTCACCAATGAGGTAATGTCTCCACAACTTCAGAGAAAACACCACGGATGCCAACTCAAGATCATGGGTGGCGTAGCTGCATTCATGGGGACACAATTGCCGAGACCCATAAGAAACAACTGACCTATTCTTCATGAGAACACAGCCTAGCCCCAGATGTGAAGCATCACAGAAAACATCAAACTCGACTCCCTCCGCTGGAAGACAAAGGACAGGAGCACTTACCAACTTCTCATTTAGATATTCGAAAGCTGCCTGACATTTATCAGTCCATAAGAACGCTTTATCCTTCTTGGTCAAAGCTGTCAGAGGAGTCGCAACTCGGGAGAAATTGGCTAAAACCTCCTATAATAGCCTGCGAGACCAAGGAATCTTCGCACCTCTGACACGGTCTTGGGGGCTTCCCAAGACACCACAACTTCTATCTTCGAAGGATCCACAACTACTCCCTGTTGGGACACAAAATGCCCCAAGAAACGAACTTCTCGAGCCCAAAACTCACACTTGGACAACTTACCAAACAACTGATGTTGGAGAAGAACTCCCAAAACGGCTCGTAGATGCTCTGCATGCTTTTCTTCATAGGTGGAGTACACAAGGACGTCATCGATGAAAACCACAACAAACTTGTCCAGGAATTCACGGAACACAGCATTCATCAACCCCATGAAAATAGCTGGAGCATTCGTCATTCCGAATGGCATTACAACAAACTCATAATGCCGATGACGACAACAGAAAGCAGTCTTCGGGATATCCTCATCCTTTACACGCATCTGATGATATCCTGACAAAAAGTAGATCTTTGAGAACCGACTTTCACCCTTTAGTTGATCGAATAGGTCATAAATCCGTGGAAGAGGATAGCGGTTCTTTATTGTCACTTTGTTTAATCGACGATAATCGACACAGAACCGCAAACTGTCGTCAGCCTTTTTCACAAACAAAACTGGTGCTCCCCACAGTGACACACTTGGCCGAACAAAACCACACTGCAACAGACCATCAAGCTAAATACGTAGCTCTCATAACTCAGAAGGGGAAATCCTATACAGAGACATAGTGATAGGAGATGCTCCTGGCTGTAGCTCGATCCCAAACTCGATCTCGTCGAGGGGGTAAGGATACAATCTCTTCTAGAAAAACGTCAGGGTACTCTTCTAAGACCCTAGGAAACGCCAACTATTGAACCTCTGATGAACTCATCATCACCCCAGCCATCATGGATGATAAGGATGAAACTCATCTATGACTCATCTGAGGATCTCTCTCACCAACAAACACCACTTTCTCTCCATCTTCATCAACGAAAATGACCTTCTTTCTGTAGCAATCCACAATAGCCTGCACCGAATACAACCAATCCATGCCGAGTATGACATCATATGGTTGTATTTGTAATCATAGGAAATCTACCCAAGAGAGGTGTTGCCCCAACACTAGCTCACCGTCTCTACATACTTCAAACAAGTCGGCTCAACCTCCAACTAGCGTAGTCAATGCAAAGGGCACTGGAATCCTCTCTACCTCAAGTCCCAAAGCATGGAAAAGGGTAGGTGTATGGAGGAGTGTGTTTCTCATAAATCAAACAAGGCATACACCATGGAAGAAAACAAGAAAAGGGTACCTCGAACGACATCTAGCTTGCCTAGGGTTGGCAACGCTAGAGCATGAAGCTGACCACGACCTCCTCCATGGCCTCTCTGACCATGATGACGACCACCACCACAGCCGCACTCTGCTCTCTAAGGACATGGAGCGTCATGGGGCTGTCCTCTGCCTGCTCCATCTACCCTCAGGTGATCTAATGCTGGTGCAACCTACTGCTGCTGTCTTGGCTGGAACTGCCTCAAGGGAGGAACCTGGAGCGGAGCGCCCGATGCACGATGACTTCCCTGAAAATTCGGGCACTCCCACTACTGATGACCCCGACCACCGCATGAAAAACAAGTTCCTGATCCCTTGGAATAGGCCTTAGAGTTTCTTCCTCCGGAGAAACGATATGGGAAGGGCTGGGACCTACCCCCAGGTGAACGGAAACTCTTCTGCCCTGAAAACCAGGAACCTCGGACTGCAGCTCTGCTTCGTGAGGAATCTTGATGATTCCCCTCTCGTGAAGACCTGGTTCTGGCCAAAGTCCTCTCAACAACCTCTGCCCTCGCCAACACCTCAAGATATGTCTTTAGCATAAATGGGGTGACCTGGTGCTGGATCTGTGGACGCAAAGCCTCCTCAAAATGCCTCGCCCTGGCCTCCTCATCTGGTAACAGGTCTGAAGCATACCGTAGAAGGTTCCTAAAATGGATTCCAAACTCCCAAACACTGGAGCTCCCCTGTCGAAGGGTAAGAATCTCCTGGCGACTGGACGCCTTCGCATTCGAAGAAACAAACTCGACTCTAAACCTGTCTTGAAACTCCTCCCATGAGATCGCTGACTCCTCATGATCCCCGAGGAACAAGACCCACCACTGTCTCGCTGCTCCACACAGCATCGTCACAACCAAGGACACCCAATGTTCCTTCTGATCACGAATCGAACTGAAGCCTATCTCGACCTCCTCTAACCAGTCTTCTGTGACTGCATCTGAAACGGAGCCCTCGTACTTCTGTAGACTCTGGTGCTGAAACTCTCGGAGTGTCTTCCTCCAAGTGTCATCGTCGTCAACCTCTACCCGGTGGCGATCTGCTGGAACAGCCTACTGGGCATCTTTTGCGCAAACCTGACGAGGACGTTAACCTGGAGCCATACCTGTAAAATAAAAAATGTTAGAGCTCCTAAGCCTGGAATATTGAAGACTCAACATTAATTAATTAATTATTTTGTTTTATTAATTTTAGGTTACCTATCCCAAGGTCTATCCATTCAAAAATATGTGCAAAGAATAATGATTCATGATCCTTTCCTAGGTCTCTACCCTGTAACCAGTATCACTTTGTTTAGTAGCCATCGTAATCTTAATGGTCCGTGCAACAGATCATAGGGGGCCCCACACGCCTATGTCTCTGCCAGTATCCAGTGTTTACCCCACTTGGTAAACATGAATGAAATTGTTTCCATACCATCCCATGCATCCTCACCTGTGCCTAACTCCCAACTCCATCCTATCCCTCAACCAGACCACTGATACCACTCTATGATGACCCCCTCCCCACAAAGTGTACCCCTCCTAGGCCGACAATGTGAGAAGATAGATAATGACCCCCGAGTCCCGCCTTCAGTAGGCCCGGGTTGGCGACTAGCACCGAGGGTATACTACACACACAAATGGGAGGCATTACCCTCTAAGAGAACACATGAATAAGAGAGAGATAGAATATACTCCAATCAACTCCAACTCAGAAGAAAATAGGAATTTGAAATATAAATGAAATACAAGTACATATATGAAATGTCATGAAAAAGTACTACAACTGAATGGGAAAACTAAAAGTATCCAAAAGAAAGTAAAACGGCAGCGACCACAAGCCCGAACAACTCCTCCTCCAACCACAAGCTAGTAGTAACCAGCTTGATCTCCAACCAGCTCCAAGTGACCTGAACAACGGTTTATATATACATAGGGTGAGTATAACAGTATACTCAGTAGGATCCTCCCCATGCCTCTCGTGAAAATGTAAAGAAAGCATTCTAAAGCCTAGTGAACAACAAGTGAAACTAACTCGTCACCTAAACAGGTATACTAATTTCCCAACCTTACCATGGCTACTCTCACCAAGTAACACATACAAGAATATAACATATAATAAAGAATATCAAGGGTACCCTGCTACTACTTCCCCACTGGTTTTCCTCTTTGCCCCAACGACATACGCCATGTGCTTCTCTCTCCAAAGGCTTACTCATAGACACCTGGGCTATGCTCCACAATCTGCACCTCATGCAACACATAGGCTTGCCCGCAGACACCTGGGCGAAGCACTACACCGTCCTCACAACCAAAAGTAACCAGGTAGTTTCCGAGAGCCACCACAGCTCGCATAACGTGTATCATTCGTCGGGTATAATACCTCAAGCCATTACAGCCCATACTCCGAGTAAGGATCCTCAAGCCATCATAGCCTATACATATTACACCTATAGTTGTCCATAAGAAACTATATCTAGAATATATGTGTGTGAATAACCAAAATCCATTACAGCCCTCTACACACATATATGGGGTAACTAACCACTGTGCCTCATGGCACAAGTATCTATCAAGAGAAGAGAGCAGGGCCAAAGGGGGTAGTCATCCATTCGTCCTCCCATCAGAATGTTGGGGAAAACAACCCCCAGGGCTTAGAATCCCTGAGGTGTCAGTTTCCCTTACCGACAGGGTGGAGTAGCATATAGAAACACAAAAAGTACAGAATATATAACTCACATCCACACTATGGGCATTAACTAGTCTTAGATACAACTGTAACTAACGTCTCTCAGACACCAGGCTGCTACTTCTAAGACTCGGTGTCCTATAAGCACACAACCATTTGAAGAGCGTTATTAGATTACTCCATTCTCATTTTATCAGTTACACTATTCATTAATTAATTCTTTAAACATTAATTAAGAATGGACAATTCCACATCAAAATGAATTGGCATCACATTCAAAAACAACTACTCCTTTTAAGATTCACATCACCTTTAAATTCCAGTATCTCCAACCCCGTGGATTTTCACCATTTAATCAAAAATTCATTACAGAATTCCTTTTCCATATTCCCAGGAAATCTAGAAAAACATCATATGCTTCTAAACACAAAGGAGGCTCAACACGGTGAGTAGATATTCTACTCGTCGAGTCATTTCCGCCTATAGAAAGAGAAAATACCCATTCTCCCTCGAGAGGATAAACACAGAAAGCACATGGCATACCCCGCACGTCTTTGCCTCCTTCAGAAGAAGGGTAACAAGACCAGCTGCCCTGAGCAGTAGGGAAAAGCAAAGCATATTAACATTAAAAGAAAAACACAAGCATCCAGCAACCACATCCATCCCATTCCATCACCCCTGGTGTCCTCCTCGACACCCACATGTATAAACTGATACATATCGCCACTCTAGGCGTCATCTACTACCACAACCACAAGGCCTCCATGCCTCCACATATCACAATAGTCATCCAGGCTCACATCACAGCACAAGCAGTATGAAAACAACAGTCACAACCATGAACTCTTGCCCCTTTAATAACAAGAGGGTAACTCAGAACCCTTTTTGAAATTCCCACATAATCTGTTCTTTAATCCATATTGAATTAGCAGATTTTTTATTTGTAGGTTACAATTATGGGATACCTAATCAGAATGCTATCACAATTAAATAACCATGCATACTTCCCTAATTTGATTATCCTCAAATTAGAACAACTACAACAACTGCAATAACAATATTAACTTACATGCCTCTTTATCTTTAGCCAATTAATAAAAATTAATTCCAGCTTTACGTTCATTGTCAATTTCTATCATGAACGAACAACAAATCAAAGAAAACATAGATATCAATATATCTAGGAAAACATGAGGCAAACCATTATCACGGTAAAAAGAAACAACATGCGATCATCCAATTCTTTTAATCCAGTTCAAGTATTTAATTAGGTCAATTTCATTGTGATCCAATGGACTAAATCATGCTAATTCTACAATTTCACATATACAATTAGAGAAGCCGTGAATCCCCTAACTCGAAGAGTTCTTGACATCCTTTATCCACACAACGGGTCACAATCCTCCTCTCCCAACAACGGCATCCACCAGAGGATGCCACGATACGACAGTACCAACCAACCCCAAGAAAAACCCATTAGAATCATGGAAATTACATGGTATAATATGGAAGGGAGAAACAAGAGAAGATGATCACCAAAGGAATGATGATAAAACATACCTTATTGGGAAGATTGAGTGACAGAGTTCAGTTGCATCCAAAACATAGCAGAACCAATCCTAGGAGTAATGATTGATTGTGCAACTTGTACGGGAATGATTAAAAGGTTATAATGTCTCTTAACTGAGAACAAAGGTAAAGAACAAGGGGGAATTATATCTCGTCCCTTTTAAAGATTTAATGGGGCGACGATTTAAGATCTGGTTAATTCTCTATTAAAAACGGATCGCATTAACCCACACGGTTTGACCAAGTAAAACATTCCGAGCCTTAGGAATAATTAATATAAGATTTATGGCCTTTGAAACGACCTTAAGAGCCCTTAAAAAATATGTCTTTAAATGTATTTTACGTAAAAGGAAACGTCAAAAGGGGAAAACATGTAGGAATCTGGAAACAATGTTCACCCACTGTTACTGTACATAAAACTGATATGTGAAACTGATCTGTCAGACCAATCTGTGAAACTGATCTGTCAGACCGATCTATGAAACTGATCTGTCAGATTGATATGTGAAACCGATCTGTGAAACCGATCTATCAGACTGATCTGTGAAACCGATCTGTGAAACTGATCTGTGAGACCGATCTATGAGACCGATATGTGAAACTGATCTGTGAAACTGATCTGTCAGACCGATCTCTGAAACCGATATATGAAACTGATCTGTCAGGCCGATCTATGAAACTGATCTGTCAGACTGATCTGTGAAACTGATCTATGAAACTGATCTGTCATACCGATCTCTGAAACCGATCTGTGAAACCGATCCGTCAGACCGATCTGTGAAACCGATCTGTGAAACTGATCTGTCAGACCGATCTATGAAACCGATATATGAAACTTATCCGTTAGACCGATCTGTGAGACCGATCTGTGAAACCGATCTGTCAGACCGATCTGTTAAACTAATCTGTGAGACTGATCTGTGAGACCGATATGTCAGACCGATCGGTGAGACCGATATGTTACAGTTCATAAAATTGGAAACACTGTTCACAGAACTGGAAAGTTGGCAAAGTGTTGGGGATATGTCACCTTGACATCCCGGAACACCTCCAACAACACATTTTCACAATGTAATGGACCGGAGAAGTCCGGTCCATTACAGATGTAGTCATATGAGGTTGTGGAAACTCATTCATAGATCGAGAGTCATGTTGAGACCAAGGGTCAGACTAGTTCCCACCAATTTTATAAGGTATCATGGGTATAAGAGACCCAATATGCCTTTGAGAAAGGCTGATTTTTTGGTATTATCACTATATTGAAGAATTGGAGTTATTATGATATCGTTGCGATGTCGACATCTATATTGAGAGGAGTTCGTGGAGAATCTTCATCATCTACTTCACATTATTAAGAGCAGCTATGAACTTATAGTGAGTTCATAGAGAGTATGCATAAGAAGTTGGGGGAGATGCATCAATATCCGCAGTAAGATATTACCCAATGGAAGTAACAACAGGATGAGCTCTGGTGACCGCCCCCAAAACAAGTGGAGTATATTTCTCCATGGCAGTAGTAGGATCTGGAGCAGATGGACTACATGCGATATCTTACTCGTGGTTTAGGGACATAGATCCCTCCACCATCTCCTCCCACTCCTCTAGAGGACCCCCAGTGATATATTTGTTTTTGGTGATAAAACAATTGAATGCAATTTTTTTTGTGATAAAATATGACGACTTTTTTCCCAATTAATTTCAATATATTCCACTAAAATGAGAGGTTGATTTCTAAATAAATATTACAATTGAGTATTTTAGACCATTTAAGAGTCCATATATTATGGAAACTATTAATATTAATGATATGAATAAGAAAAGGCATGGGAATATAGATAAGGTTTAATACACCCAAGGGATTCACCTTGGGGTTGAAAAGTTCGCTTTATGAAGAAGGAAGATGTGTAAATACACCTCTGCATTAATTATCATGAGCTCAAATAATCATAATAAAAAATTATTATCCTAAACCACAGATTGAATCCTTGATTGATCAAATATGTGTATCCTAAATCTTATCTCAGTTGGATCCGTGGTTTATATATTATCAATTGGAGGTAAATAAAGAAGATATCACCAAGACTACATTTTCAAAATGTTACAGCCACTATGATTTTATAATGATAAAATTTGGACTCACTAACTATCTATACATCTTCATGGACCTAATAAATAGTCACTAGAAATTAAATTGATAAATTTTTGGTAGACCTTATAGATAATATTATAATCTAATCCAAATGAATGAAGCAACATGAAGAGTATCTGAAAGCTATACTAAAGAACACATGTTAAGATAATTTATATGAAATGTACATTAAATGTTATTCTCGGATAGAGAGTGTAACATTCATGGTGTTTGAAATAACTATAAATGGGATATGAATGGATCCTTTGAAAACAAAGGCAATTGAATAATGGCCCATAACAACATGTGTGATATCTATCTATAATTTCCCTACAAAAGTGAGTACAATTAATAGATTATTGATAAAATTTCAATGATTTTCAAGAAAAATAACCATGCTAACATAGAAGGGAGTGAATTTTTTTATATGGATGAATGTTAGTAGATCATAAAATATTTAAATAAGATGACAATTACTACACCTGTTCTCACTTTATACACAAGTGGGAAAGGATTTGTGATTTATAATGATGCATCAAAAAAGGGATGGGGTTGTGAACTCATGGAAGATGAAAAGGATATGGCCTATGACTCCAATTAATTAATTATAAATGAGAGGAACATCCCAAAACATGATCTGGAATTGGTTGTAGTGATATTCACATTAATGATTTGGTGACATTATCTCTATATGAAGAAATGTAATATATATACTATTCTTAAAAGAGTCATGTATATATTCACCCAAAATGATAATAATACTAACCAACATAGTTGTTTATAGCTAATTAAGGATTATGATTGTTCAATATATTACCATCATTGGAAGGTGAAGAAAGTGGCTGGTGCTCTGAGTAGAAAGGATCAGGAAACCCTATCCATGTTGAGGATTGAAAGGGATTCAATATTCTTGGACATAGAAATTATTTTCATGGAAATCATAAAAGGATACTAATCCTACCTTTCCTAAATAACTGCTAAACCATCCATTCATGAGAGGATTAAGGAGTCCAAGAAAGATAATGAGTAGCTACCGAGAATGGTAACCAACATTATGGTGTTTAATTTTGTAAAAGATGGGTTTATATTGTTTAGAATCATGATATGTTTCTCATCAAAACTAGAGATGAAGACGGAGATTTTGTGCGATACACATAGCTCAGCCTTTCCAATTCATCATAGAATCACTATGATGTATAAATTCATTTTGCAATACTTCTAGTGGGATTACATGAAAAATGAGATTACAGAATTTATATTTGATGCATGCTATTCCAAAATGTATATAATGAATAATAAAGTCTAAAGGTATAATGAAACCATTCCCAAAATATTTTTTAATGGGAAATCATGAAAATTTATTTCATCATCGGAATCCCTAGGACATTTATTTTTAGTAAATCTATTTGGGGTAAGACAATCACATTATAAATTTAGTGCATTTCATTGCTATTATGGAATATTTCTCACCAGACCAAGTCGATTAGATATACAAAAAGAAAGAAAAATACTGTGAAAAGTAAAAATCTTCATTTTATTCGATAGTCATATGAATTTTAGCATGAAGATTTGTAGAATAATTCCACAGAAATTGGATATAGATATGAGCCTCATTATTTCTTACCACCCCCACAGGGATAGTCAGTCTGAGAAAACCATTCAATCTATAGAGGATATACTGGGATCATGTCCAATGGATTTCCAAGGATGCAAGGATCATCACCATCAACTATTGGAGTTCCTATATAACAATAATTTCCATTATATAATTCAAATGGAACCCTATAAGGCTTTGTATGGGAAGAAGTTTCAGAATACAACATATTGGAATGATTTTTTTATAGTGGAAGGTTATGGTACTAGATCCTATCTTAGAGATGAAATAAAATATTTCAACCATTTAACATCACATGAAATCTTTAAAAAGTTGGTTTAAAATATATACAGACAATCATCAATGAGACTTGGTGATTATGGTTGGAGATATTATGTTCCTTCATATATATCCATTGAAGAAAGTCATAATTTTTTAGAATAAGGTAAAACTTTCTCTATGATACATCATCCACTTTATGATCCTTGAACACGTCAGAGTTGTTTCCTATTGACTAGCAAACCTAGAAAAAATATCTAAATTAAATGATTTATTCAATGTATCCCTTAGAGGATAGTACATACCAGACACCTCACTTGTACTGAATCAAGAGGTGGTTTCATTAGATAAATATGTATCAAACTAAGAGTATCTGGTGATGATTTTATATTTTATAGACAAATTTTTAAGGAAAGAAATCATATGGTCAAATTAATATGGTGTAACCACAAGTTTTTTGAAGAAACTTGTGAACTATAAGAGGTGATGAAATAGAAATACCATCATCTGTTATAGTGTATAAAATATAATTTAAATTGGAAAATTTTTAAAGGGGGATGTATATAAAAAAATATTTTCAAAAATGAAATTACCTTTTTAATGAAGGAACATATTATTAAGAAATATATTTATAGAAATCACATGAAATAATTTGGTTATTTTGGAATAATTAAAAAATACATCGTATCAGATTTAAAATACTATTTATAATATTAGACCATGATAAGGGTTATGAGAAATCCCAATTGACATAAATGGATTAAGTGATGCCCTCAACAAGTAGTATTATACCCAATGAATCCAATTTATTGAACCATTTGAGAGAAATGACATCACTTGGATTTTACTTTAACCAATACCAAGCTTATATTCAACAAATTAAGATCAAGATGATATTTTTATGAGATATGTTCAAGATTATAAGGATCATGACACAAACAATGTTCACCTAACTACCCCACGATATCACAACCATCACACACCTTACCCATTGGGAATACACAAGTGTACTAAGGGGTTTTGTATCTTGACCAAACAAATTTTTTTTTATTATATTATAAAATGAAATAATAATTTCATTTATCAATTTTTTTATTTTATTCTAATTGAATATATAATGAGGTTGATAAAAATTATATTTTGATATGAATAATTGAAAATTGTAATTTTGGGAAATATATACTCCCAAATAAGGAAAACATTGGAAGATTTCAATAATTTTTGAAATAAATGTTATTTTCATAAAATATTCTTATTAAATAATATTTATTTAATTATTGGAGATAATATAATTTAATGATGTCCAATATAATTTTTAAAAGGGTTATAATGTTCATAGTTCCATAAAATCCAATATTTGACAATAATTATTGATTTTCATTTATAAGATAAAATTAAAATATTTTGGAATTTATTTTGATATGGAAATATTAGATTTTTTAGTCATTATATTGATATTATCCAATGGTTATTGTTCTATTATTTTTTTAAAGTGATAAAATTTTGTATAAAAATCACATACGATATTGATATATGGTATGTATTATGTCATCATAATAGCCAAAAGGAGATGTAATAAATTCTATTAATGGAATAAATGAAACAATATTTGTTTACCATTTAAAATAAAGTGTCTTTGAGGTTATTTAATTAATTTTATAATCCATTAATGGATATAGTGAAACCAATATTATATTTTATGGTTTAAAAATCAATTCTGTTTAAAAATGATTAACTTCAAAATCAAAAATGGTATTATTTTTATATGTTTAATTGATGGATTTAAAAAATATTTTAATCCACTCCTATTTAAAAAACCATTGTTAAAACCATGGGATTTTTTTGGTCTTGATTATTTTATCGTATAGTGTCCAAAACATTTATCTAGAAATTAATCATGAATTCCCTGTTATTCTCTATAAAACCCACCCATCCTACCACATATATTCACTAAAAACCATTTATTATGAATTTAATATCCCTTTCCCTCTATATTTCAATACCAAGGTGTCACCAAGATCTACAAAATTTACTCCCATGCTTTTAAAATCCCCTCCAAACTATAAGGGATTCTCTCATCCTCTTATTTATTCAATAACTATACATTTATTATGCCATTTTATTTACTATTTTTCATGTTTTAATGTGTTTTTAGGAAAAAAATTACTTTATTTTTTATTTATATTTAATTATTTACCACATTTTACTCTAATTAAACACTTAAATGAATATTTATGTACACCCATTATGCTGCTGAAATTATCCTAAAATTTTCTAGGATTTTTTTTGTGAAAACCAATCCCCATTTTCAATCTAGGGTGTTCATGTAGATGTACCAATCCTTAATTTATTTGGCACTTTTAGGAATTTAACACACACTCATAAACCATTGGATTAAATGTGAATAATAAAATTGTTTTTTTGTGTTATCAATTTAGAATACAAATAGATCTTTATGATATGAAAATTACCGGTGGGAACAAAATTATATATTCCTCAAAAGCATTGGGTAATATTTTTATCTCATGAGATAAAATGTAGAGACCTGATGGGGTATTATTAGAATACTATCTCATGATATATCAATGGTTTTTCAGGAACTATTCTTATAATTTTATATTTTATGTTATTTCAACATTCATTGGGTTCCTTGATGTTATCATATTATATCCTTCTTAAATGTTTAGGTTTATGATTATCACCCATTTTACATAACCTTTATATAAGTCTTGAATAAAATTTATCACAATTATCATGTTATGATTTGAGTATTCCCTTACCAGAATATAAAAATCAATCATTTCTTTTATATATCCATGGGATATCCCTAATAGATTTAGAAGAGCTATAGAATTTTAAGAAGATTATATATTTTTATAAATAATAATTTCATATAATTATTTTATGTTATTATGTTTTGTATAAAATTATATAAATACTATAGGATTTTTTATATTTTAAGAATTTATTATGTGTGAATATATATAATAAATACTTAATTAAGGTCTATTAAGGATATGGGTTGTCATAAAAAGAAAATACCCTTTGATTTTACTTCCTGGTGTGAATTATAGGGTATAAAAATCACAAAACAGGTGATGATCAATTTATTACACAATGCACCATTTTCATGGTAATTAATCCTAGGTACAACTATTCCACATCCACATCTACTTTCTAGTATACAAAAGGGATATATTTTCTCAAAAATCTCATAAACTCTATACTATATGAAAAATATTGTAATTCTTTTATATGATTACTGTTTTCCATAACTAATTCCCTTAGGTTTTAAAATATTAATCTCCTAAAATAACTAGTATTTTTTTGATATCAACTATGAAAACCTATATCTTTTATACCCTTTATTTTGTGATTTATTATATAATTAAACACATAACAAAAACTATAAATAATGAGTGGCCAAGTGTCATTTGGTTATTAGACACACAAAACTATAAAATAAAATAGGGATACAATAACATTTTTTCAAAACTCCATAATATGAACATTGATTCCATTGATCCTCTAAAACAACACTATATAACCCGGTTTTGTACTGAAGGATTTGAGAAATAAACCATGTTAAGGGAAAAATAAAAGAATTGAATAATGTAAACAAGTGCATGTAATTTAAGTGGCACAACTTGATAGTATAGAAAGATTAAAATCATAATAATAAATAAATAATAAAGATAAAATATGTGAACATATAGAAATACTTGGGATTTTGAAACAATATAAAACATGGATTATACTAATAGGTCTAGGATAACCACTAATACATCATTACATAGTGTGATTAGGCTAACTGACCATAAAATATACAATGTATATGATGAGATAAAAAAATACCCAATGGAATAGAGTGGTATATAATTGTAGTTCCATCACCCTCAATAATATTTTGTACTTGAAATTTGTGTTCCACATAGATAATAAAACAGAATAAAACCTTTCAGCACCCTTAATCCCAAAATTTAATCTAGGGAAAAAATCCCTCAATGTAACTTTGCAGCATTTTTTGGTTTGTTGATTTTGTTGACATAGATGGTATTCATGGTGATTTTTTTATTATATATATTTTTTTGACATCCCATAGTGACAAATATCCCTAAAAAATGGATAAGCTGGAGGCGGTTCAAAAAGAATAGATACAAGGTGGCTCCATTTTCCATTTTTTTCCGAGTTTTTGAGGTCCAAAATTTTGAGTTTAATGAGTATTATAAAAAGTTTATTTCCATGAATATATAATCAAAATATGGAAAATTAATTATTTTAATGAATTTTGGCTTCATGATGTGTATTTCTCAAATACATGAATAATGTTGATAGGGATCTCTAAGATTATGAAGAACTTCACAAATGGCATATTTGAAGATCATTCTGAGGTCAAATTGTGACAACACAATGGTTTTTATGGATGAATCCATAATTACAATGAGCATCCCAAAAACATAATAAAATTATATATAGAACAATATATGATTAAAATATGCTTTGTGATCCAAAAAATTATCATGGAGCTTTGGGAAGTAGAGTGAATTTTGGATGAAATTATAGAGCACTGTGATTTGGAATTAAATGGCACATATGTGGTGTGGAATGTTCTAGAGTAAGTGGGAAACACCTATAAATAAGCCTTCATTCCCAAGATAAGTGTAGAGAGTTTTTACAAAAAACATTTAATTCTCAAATCGCAAAGGATGTTTGTAGAGGCAGTGTGCTTCATGAAAGGGAGGTGCTTCATAGTGGCTAATCACGCTCTGAGGAAGAGGTGTGCTTCAAAATGGATTATACGATCTTTGAGAAAGAAGTTTACTCTACGAATGCTTGAGATCATCGAATCAGTTTTCTCTATGAAGTAGCGTGCTCTGCAGAGTAGGGTTCTCTATAAAGGCATGAACTTTGTGACATAGTGGGAACTTTGTGAAGGCTTGTTTGAGATGTGAAAAATATGGAGCTTGCGAAGCACTGATATTTACAAAATTATTTCAATGGTTACTTCCAAGTGTTCAGTGGAAAAGGGGTATTCATCAGTGGGTGAAAATTGGACTTCCAAATAGAATCTACTTACAATGGAGGATTCATTCATTATATGTAATTAAAAGACCTAAAAGTCTCAAAACATTGAGTAAATCATATGAGGAATCAATGAGATCAATTCAGTTGAGATAGCGGTGATCTTTCTTTTGTGATTGGTTTTAATCCAGGAAAGAAAGTGAGTCCACTTTGAACATGTAAACAATATTTATCTTATAGTAGATTTGGATCGTCGATATATAACCGATGTATGCACCTTGGATGTAGCCCAGTGAAGGTGAACTAAATAAAATTGATGTGTCATGTGCATGATTTAAAATTTGTTCATACTCTGCTACTGGAAGGAGAGAGAATATAGTTTTGTATAAACATGAAACAAGGTCAAAAGGGGAATTTGTTTTAATCTGTCATACCATGATTCACCCCTCTCAAGGTATCTGACCCAGTAGTCCTATCAACTGGTTTCATATGGAAAGGTTGACATTAGTGTTTCTCCCTCTCCGTGGATGTCACCAATCATATTGTGATTCCGATCATCAATGGGAGAAAATTTCAGTTATGACTGAATCAGATGTAACACTACTTCCAATATCTGGGAACATATGTGTTTTAACAAAAATTCATATTATCTCAACTAACATCAAAATTGGAACTCTATTAGATGCTAAAATAATACAACTGGTTGCTGATGCTAGGGAATAAATGCTTTAGGTGGAGCTCTATCCAATGATATCTATTCGAAGGTGATGTTAGGAAAAACATCACAAGCTATATGGAAAAATATAGTCAATATATATGAATTACATAGAAAGGTTAAAGAGGAAAAACTACAAGTTTTTTGTAACGAGTATGAATATATGAGAATGAACCTGAATGAGTCTATTGATGCATTCTTTGATAGTGTTAATTTTGTTGTGCAATATAGGCTAGGTCTTGGAGAAGTTAGTGAATACATAAATATTGTGGGGAGAATATTGAGGAAAGTTCCACCTTGGTTCAATATAAAAGAATCAGTTTTGGAAGATAGAGATATGAAAGAGTTGACAATGGATGACTTACATAGTATCTTGGTAGCATATGAAATGAGAAATTATGAAAATGATGTTGTGGAAAAGGTTATGTCTAATGGTGTGGTATTGAAGGCCATGAAGAATTTCACCATGGAAGACTTTCAAGAAGAAGAAGAAACAGATGAGGCGATGTCATTCCTGTCATCAAATATACCAGGAGGAAAAGGAATGTTCAAATGGAAACATTCACTATTATGTTTTTGATGTGTAATGGTTGGAAATAATGTGGAATGTTTCCCTAATAAGTTCTGAGAAGATGATGAGGATGAAGTCAAAATTACTAAGAAGAAGCTTTTATCCTATGTGAATGGAATGAAATAGTTCCAGAGAATTTTTTTATGAAAAATAATATTCCATCAAAATAGTGTGACAATTCATGAGTCTGAGGTTGAATAGGATAGAGATATAGATAACTACAAAGATTGTATTGAAAATTCTATGTTGGCAGCTGTTAAAATTTTTCAGTAAAAGGAATAAACCGATGCTGATGAAGAATAATAAAAAGTTTAAGGAAGATTGGATATGGATGCCGAATTAAAAGTAGCTATTAAGGAGTTACTTTTGAGTTAATAAGGTTTTCTAATGACTTTTACATTCAACTATGTTTTGAAAATCACAAACACTTTATCTTAAGGCAAATTATCTTTCCCTAAGATCTATTTTCATAATGTAATTCTCCCTTCTCTAAGGAACTTTTTTCATTACCTTTATTTTCATTTTCTAATTTTATAATTTATCATAATAAAAATAATTTTATTACTAAGTAAAAAATTAGTATTCATATCTAAAACCTCTGAATCATATAGTTCCCTTGATGTAGAGTAATCTGTTTGAGGCTCTAAATTCTCTAAAAATCAGACTCTGAAATCTCTAAAATTCATATAACGAATTTTCTGAAATTCAAGCACCGAATTCTATGAAATTTCGAATCCTTATTCTCTGAAATTAATATTCAGAATTATATTAAATTCAGAATTAAAATTCAATGAAATTTATATTCTTAATTTTATAAGTTTTAGTTTCTGAATTATCTGAAATTCTGACTCTGAATTCCATAGAATTCAGACTCTCAATTCCTCAGAATTCAAACTCTGAATTCCTCATAATTTAGACTCCGAATTCCTCAAAATTCAGACTCCAAAATCAGACTCTGAATTTTTCTGAATTCAAATTCTAAATTCCTATGAATTTAGACTCTAAATTCGTCATAATTCATACTCTGAATTCTTCATAATTCAGACTATTAATTCCTCATAATACAGAGTTCTAATTCCTCAAAATTCAGAATCTGAATTCCACAAAATATAGACTCTGAATTCATTAGAATTCAGACTCCAGAAGGTTTAGAATTTAGATTTCGAATTCTTTTTAAAATAGAATCTGAATATCCATGTCTTATAGATTTGAATTTTTTATATGATTAAAATCTCAATTCTATTTTTCTCTAGACATCAGATATTCATATTTGATTAAGTTTATCCTTTTTCTTTTCATATGTTATTATTATTAAATTATGTCATGCAATTTATTTCTAACAAACTATTTTTTGAGTGAAACTAGTATAGGTCCCTCCAAAATTCAAAGAAAAATATAACTGTTGGAGGATGCCACTGACCATTGGTGTTTTTCCTATAAATAAGAGCTCATTTTAGTGATCTCACAACCGTTCCATCAATCTAGATATTACATGTTGTGAAGTTATTTTTTGAGAGAGAGACTCTCATTCTTCGTGTGTTCTGAACATCATATTCTGAACATCATATTCAGCATGCTTATACGACTCTGATTATTGCTGATTAAAATTTAGGGCTTCTGGGGATATGAATATAGTGTTTCAGAATACCTTAATGACTGATGGATTGTGGGGATATAAAGAAAAATTCTAGTATTCCTATTGAGGAGTTACATTGGTTTGGGTATGAAATACTTTTTTGAAAGTATAAATCATGGGTCCTTTATCCAAGGTTATTGGATCACCTACTATTTGGGTGAAAATATTTTCTACTTGTTACTTTTTCTCAAATTTCAATTCTGTTGGATTTTGATAGAGGACGAAATGTATAAATTTATTATACATTATTATACTTTTATTTACTCTAATAAGTTAGATTCTATACACTTTATGGTAGAATAATTTCTTAGAAAATAATTTTTATATTTTTCTCCATAAAAATATTTTTTGAACCTAAGAATGTTGTCTCATAGAAAATTTTAGGGTTTGTGAATTTACCTTCTTTATATTTGATAAACATAGTTTTCCTTAAGGATAAAGGCAAATGTTTTTAAAATTAAAAATACCCCCCTCTTGTAATTATGCATATAAATATAAAATTTCGATCTTACAATTAGTATCATAGTATGCCTTAGAAATACTTATTATCACATATAAGTTTTCTTGCTCAATTTTTCCTTAATCAAAATTCTACTTTCTTAACATTCCTCGTTCATTTTTGGTTTAAATCAATTTATCTTTGTTTATAAACTTTTACTACATACAAGTTTTGTGGAATGATATTTTCTTATAGAATGGACAGAATAAATGTTGGTTCCATTTATAACGTTAATCCTATAAGAACAGCTACTATCTATGGTAATGATTATGAGTAAAAGAGAGATAGAATGAGGACGTTTGTTATTAACACTGTAGTGGATAAATTTTTCAAGCTTACTGGTGACTACAAAATTCCAAACAAGGAAGTCAGAACCTTCACCAACAAATACGAATTAGAATATCAACTAAATTACAAGTTACACAATACATTATTGTGTTCTATGACCAGGAATATATATAGTCAGATATCATATTTTGAAGTTGTCAATTTCATCTAGAAGAAACATGAAGTTACCCATTTTTGGACATCCAATGTGATAGAAAATAGAAGAGCTATGTTGAGACCTTAATATCATGTTTTTTTTCCCAATGGGGAACTAGTTTGCAATGTAAAACAAAGTATTATGACTATTGTAAACAGACTAAAATCTATGTGTGAAAAATTATTATATGATTAAATTATTGTGGAAAAGTATATAGATACCATTCCCAACAAGTGAGAATCGAAAAGAACATCCTTTGATGAAAATAAGAATGTTACAAAAATTACTATTGATGAGGTATTTGGAACACTATTACAACATGAAACAATATTGAAAAGTGATGCCGATATGAATAAGAAGATGAACAGAAATGGAAGTTTGGCAATTACTACTACTAAATGAATGACACTAGAAATTGTTACATGATTTAAGTCTAAGAAATTCATAGTTCTATCTGAATCTAGTGAATGTAGACACTCTAAAAATGAGTCATCTTATATTTCTTGAAGGATGAACAATATAGAGGGAAATAAATACTTTTAGTATAGATATAAGAAGAATGAAAAAACAAGTTTTATTTGGAATTCACTTTATATTATTTCAGAAGAGCTCGACACATCATGCCAAATTGTCCAATGCTCAAAAGAAAAGATAAAAATAAAAGCATTATGAGTGAAATAGAAATAAGCATTACATGAATAAGGCTTGTAAATTCATGAAGGATATTGATACATGATGTGGTAGGGGTGGTGACTCATCTAATGAAACCTCAGAGTACGAATATTTAAATTAGAAGAATATTAGTCTACTTTCCCAACTACCCATTTAATGTCATTGTCTAATGGACAAGTTACATAATGATGAATCTATTACTAATGTATATTTGAATGAAAATTATACTAATGATAAATATTATAAGTATTTAGATTAAAAATATTCTTCTAATGAAGATAAATCTTTACCTTCATATAAAGAATTTTCATGGTTTTCTCAACTTCGTGAGAATGAAAATTTCTTTTAAAAAAATAACTTATAGAAAAAAAATTATAGAATTTCTGTTTTATCCAAATAAGTATCATATTTATCTAAAGATATTGATAAAAAAACATAGGATTTTAAAAGGATTTATAAAATCTTTAAGGATGTTAATACTGATAAGGATAAACATTATAATGATTTTGAATGTGTTATTTATAAGAAAAGTGTTTTAAATAATAACGGGGTTCTAAAGATTAATGAATTTGATGATAAAAATTTAGTCATTAGACTAAAATCTGAAATTCGTTTCTTCAAGAAACATTTTTTTAAATTTTACCTCAATATGAAATAATTTGATCAAATGTATTATCAAATTCTTCCTCTATCAAATAGTTCAGTAATTGGTTATAATCACTTGAAATCTATTTTTAGTAATAATTATTTTTTCCACCAAGGTGAACCTTTTTTCACCAAATGGCAATGTTTTGGACATTGAGAAAGACATTGTTCATTAAATGAAACCCAATCTTTTGGTTTTAATAACACTTATTTTTCTGTGAAAATGTGGATTTATAAAATTTTACATTCTAAAATTTCCGGATCGAGGAAAGTTTGGATACTGAAAGTCTTAGTCTCTTATTTTCAGAAAAATAATGAATGTGCCAAAAAAAATTCATGGTATATGGATAGTGGATGTTCTCATCATATTAATGGAAATAAAAACTTCTTCGAAAATATTATTAAGTCAAAATGACGAAAAGTAAAATTCAGAGACAATGATTCAGGAGAAATTATTGTTATTGGTAACATTGTTATTCTTGTAAAAACATTAATTTCAAATGTTTTATTTGTTTATGGTCTTAATCAGAACCTTATTATCGTTATAAAATTGTGTGATCAAGGTTACCTTGTGAATTTTAGGAATTAAAAATTCTTATTACACAATTACAAGGAAGAATTTATTTTTTATTCCCATAGGAAATAGAATATAAACCCACTAAACATAGTAGAACATAGGAGCCAAGATCTACCTTGACATCGTGCAATGGAAGTTAAATCTTGGTTATTGAATATAAGGTTAGGAAACTGTAACCTTATGAACCTATGAAAAACCTCAAAGAAATGTCTTTTAAAGGATATACCAGAGTTATATTTTATTCATGAAAAGTTTTTTATCCTTGTCAATATGCCAAGAAACATAAATAAGGTTTTAAATCAATCGATGAGTTATTTACTTCTGATGCAGTATAGTTACTGCATATGGATCTTTTTGGACCAACCTAGATTAGTCATATTCAAGGAAAATATTATGTATTTATCTCAGTTGATGATTACACCAGATTTAAGTGGTTCTATTTTATAGAAAATAAATATGAATCATTTTTTTATTTCAAAACCTGTAGATCCTAAGCTAAAAATGGGAAAAACCATCCATTGATAACTATACATAGTGACAATGTAGGAGAATTTTAAAATTCATATTTTGAAACTTTTTATGGTAAAAAAGGCATTACTCATATTTTATGAACTCCATGAACTCCTCAATAAAATGGTTTTATTGAAAGAAGAAATAGAATTCTTCTAGAGATAACTATAACCATGTTGTGTGAATATTATATTACTAAAAATATTTGGGATGATGTTTTTAGTAACACTTGTTATACTATAAATCATGTTTTAATCAGACCATTTTAAGAAAAACACCTTATGAATTGCGGACTGGGTAAAACCCTATAATATCTTACTTAAAAGTATTTGGTTTCAATGTATTCATCCAGAAAAATTAAGATAACATATAGAAATTATCACCCTAATATGATTAATGAATTTTCCTATTCTATGCAACTACTTCTATGTAATTTAGAGTTTTTAACAACAATACTTTTACTGTTGAGGAAACTGTGCCAGTCAAATTTGATGAATATGATCCCTTTTCTTTTAGAAAATCACAACCTTAATCCTCGAATGTGTTTTCAAAAACTGATTACCTACCCTTGATGGATGACTCTTCTGATAATGAAAAAAGTTCAAGAAAATTTTTTTCAAGCATTTACCCAAGATTATTTTCTACTATATATTGATTAACAAGTTTTAAAAAACCTAAGTCATCTATATCTTAAGATTAATCCTCGTGATAGTATCGTTGGTGATGTAAATAAACCTGTAAGGACTAGAAGTTCCTTGAGAAATGAAGTAGAACATCAAGAATTTTCCCATTATTATAACTAAAAATCACTAATGAAACATTAAGTGATAATGACTACATTAATGCCATGCAAGATGCGCAAAATGAATTCGAAAGGAATAAAGTCTGGACCATAGTTGAAAGACCTACAGAAACTTCTGTAATTTGAGTAAATTGGGTCTTCAGAAGAAATTGTGATGAAAAAGGAAACATAGTAAGAAATAAAGCATGAGTATTTTCTAAATTCTATAATCAACAAGATGGTGTAGACTATGAAGAAACCTATGCTCCATTAGATATACATGAATCTATTCACATTTTACTATCCTTTGCAACATTTATTAATTTCAATATTTATTAAATGGATGTGAAGTGTGATTTCCTTTACAAATTTTTTAAAGAGGAAGTTTATGTTGAACAACCACCTGGTTTTGAAGAAACAAAACATCCTAATCATGTTTTCAGACATACCAAATCTTTATATATACTGAAAGAAGCCCATAGAGCCTGGTATAATAAACATACAAGATTTTTTTAGAAACCAATTCTGTTAAGGGTCCAGTTGATCCAACTATTTTCATGAAAACATATATAATTTTTTTATTTTTATTCAAATTTTTGTGGATGAAATTATATATGGTTTAACTCACCAATCTTTAATGAATTTGTTTTGCGAATCTAATGAAAACTGAGTTTGAAATGAGTATGATGGGCGAGTTATCATTTTTACTAGGTTTGAAAATATCTCAAAAACTAGAAGGAGAATATATATCACAACATAAGTATATTAAATATCTTCTTATAAAGTATTGATATGAAAAAACTAAAAGTATAAGAAATCCAATTGGTACCTCAATCTCTCTTGATCTTGATGAAGTTGGAATCTAGTAGATCAAACATCATTTAGAGGTATGATATGATTTTTTCTATACATGATAGATAGTAGTCTAGAAATAATGTTTTCAGTATGATTATTTTCCAGATATCAATATAATCCAAAGGAATCACATTTAGAAGAAGTCAAAATAATTTTTTTGTTATTTAAAGAGAACCATGGATTTAGGAATTTTCTATAATTCTGGAAATGATTTTGTTTTAAAAATATTTCTTGATGCTAATTTTGCTAGATTTATAGTGGATATAAAAAGTACATTCAGAGCTTTTCATTTCATAGGAGATTCATTAGTTTCTTGATCACATAAAAAGCAACACTCAGTAGAACTTTTCACTATTAAATCTGAATATGTAGGAGCTGGATGTTACTATGCTCAAGTGTTGTGCATGAAACACACACTCACAGACTATGGCATGTGTTTTACCAAAACATAGATATTGTTTGATCACACTAGTTCCACTTCCCTATGTTAAAACCATACACATCAATCTCTTAAAAAACAAATAGATACTAGGAATCCCTTTTTAAGGATTCACACAATTAAAGGAGATATCATTCTTCAATTTATCAAAATCCAATATCCACTTGTTGATATTTTTACAAAATCACTACCCTCCGATCGATTTAAATGCATTAATGAAAATTTTGGAATGATAACTGTAAGTTAATTTTCTATATTAATATTTTCTTGAAACCTATCTTCTTACTTTATGATACACGTTTTCACAGGGGGAACCCATTGGCTCCATATCTATTTTTAAATCAAATTTTTTGTAACCAAATTTTTTGCTTATTCAAATTTTCTCATAACCAATTTTTTTTCATTTATTTTAGGAACCCAAAATTATAAAATCCTTTATTTTCCATCCTTAATGAAAGTTTACAGAATCATAAATTTCTCAAAAATAAATTTCTCTTTTAACTAAAATGTTCATACCTATTTGGAAGGTATGTCTCCTTACAAATATTTTCTTAACTGAATATTTTACTTGTTATTATTTTTTTCTTCTTTTAAGAACATTTTTTAGATTCAATTTACATAAATACGACTTTTTACCATAAAAACATCAAATGATCATAACTAACCAAATCCTTCTTTGTCTTCTATCTCAACTATTAGTTAACATTGTGTTTTTTTTTCAATTGTTGGATCAAATCAAGAATCCAAACAGTCACTTCAACACATATATAAAGGAACCCTATTTAGTATCCCACATCGATTATAAAGGTCTTCATCCTTGAAACTCATCCTCTCTTCAAAAGGAATGTTATGCTTTTCCGAGTTTTCTCAGACAACATATGTCATTGTTAGCCTCTCTATAGAAACAAATGTTTTCCTCTAAGGAAGTCACGTAGTCGAAAAAATACAGTGAAAGGTTAATTGATCCAAAAAATTTCAATAATTATAATTACATAATTATGAAAAATATCAAGAATAATGGATGGGAGAGTCTTTATGTATCCAAACTAAAATGTCAGGATCTTGTTTACCCAAAGATACAAGTTCAGTTCTTTGAGAAAGTATGTTTTTAAATGAAGGTGGAAGAGGCATGTTTTCATTCAAGAGTCATGGGAAAAACTTTTCCAAATCATTCCGAATTAATTTAAGTATCATTGGAGTATCTTATAGAGGATATAGTATTTTTTTCACCTATAAGTTAGTAGATCAGTCCGGAATCTTTGATATGGAAACATAAATAGAGTGCAATGGAATCAAAGGAGTGAAAACACATAATATCAATCATCTCTCGACAAATTTCAGGATTCTATAATTATTGATACAAGGGTTTCTAATTGAAATAAAATGAAATAAGGACTCCTTAAAAAAGAGACATCTAAGTTCTAGATTTTATGGTCAACTTGAGGAAGATAAATATGGTGAAGAATATATTGTTGAAAATTACCAATATCCGGGATAGAACTCTCAAATCCCAAATAAACTTGTATCCAAAAATTCTATCTAAGGTCACATTGCTATGATTAGAGTCGTTCAATATCCCTTGTATCTATAAGACAAGAACCTTCAAGATTTTGTTACTAAGTTATTACACTTTGAGGAGGATGAAAGTTGGTTTTAATAGAAAATATTGAGAATTTGAAGATCTAATAGAAAGTGAAATTGAAGTTTTAATAATGATGGAGGAAGTGACAGATTCTTCTAAGAAAACACACAAGAAGGGAAAACAGAATGAACTAGAAACCCAAGAGAATTCTTCAATTCTAGAAAGTCAGTCAGCAACCCCAAAACCGAAGAAGAAAAAAATATTCCATGATGAAGTTGAATCAAAATGGGGGTAATAGAAGATGGATAAGAAAGAAGCAGATCCTTGTTTTAGCCTAGATCCTTCCAAGTAAAAGGCCCAGAAGATTAAAAATGTGGAAGATCTAGAGAACCAAAAAAGTATAAGAAAAAGAGGACAAAAATTTCTGAAGCGGAGATTTTTCAAGCAGTTCTCATGGATACTGAGAAATACTTTGAACAAATTTTGGTATCAGAATCATTTCTCAAATAACCATTACTAGTAGATAATTCAAGTAGGAATTCCATAATTTTAAAACATGATGTGGTGGAAGAGATATATTAGGAAGATGAATTAGAATAATAAGAAGAGGAAGAAGGATATGAGAGTAATGATGTGAAATGGCATGTCAAATAATATCATGAGAAGGAAATTCCTTCTGAAAATAATTCAATAAGGATATCCCAAGATAAATAAACCAAAATTATTTCTCATGGAAAAGATGATGAAGGTCAGGAAAAGGTTAATAAACCTTATGATGATGAAAGAATCAATCATGACTTCAATCAGCTTGATGATCTTATAAGAGATGCGAAGAAGGAAAATGTTGACGAAGATAAAATCATTCAAGTCCCACATAGTGAAAAAGAATCTCAATGGGTTATGGAGACTATTTCCAAAGTGGGAAAAGGAATTTAGGTTATTATTGAGACCCCTATGAAAGGTGTTCTCAATAAGAAGGATGTCTGTGAATCATCAAAGTGAAAATATGTAGAGATAGAAAAAGAATCTTCACTTGTAAGGGAATCAGATTCCGAATAATTTTCCATGGATCATGATTTTTTTGTATAATCACTAAAGAAGTCGGTAAACAACATTCCCCTGATTCTTAGAATTGATTCGAAGTGTTAGCAGCTTCAACATTCTTTCAATCAGAAGTCAGATTCTATAAGCTTTCTCCTGTAAAAATTCATCATGCTTGAGTTAGATTTCAAATATTTCCTTCTCGGTTATGATGCTAATAGTAGACCATGTAAGGAAATTATAAAATAGTATAAAAGGAAAATTGAAGAATTTAGGATTCTTGAAGACATCCCTAACTCAGTGAAAGATAACTCCAACAAGTCATAAGATAGAATATAAATCCTTATGACAAGTTTTTCAAAGAATATAAACATTGAAAAAGTATCCTGGAAGAAAGAAGAAAAATATATGAATTTGAATCTAAATTCCGTTGCATTAAATTTGTTGATAGAAAGGGATCTTTGAATAGATTTTGAAGAAAATTTCAATCAGCAAGAACAGACACTAAAGTCTACGACCAAAATCCTTAAATCTCAGGAATGTAAAATCAAGGATTTGGAGAAGAAAAATCATGATCCAGAATAGATTCACAAAAGGTTTGAGGAAGATTAGAAGGAGAATAAAATGTTTAAAAATATCATGATTAAGAACATTATGGAGGAAAATAAATATGAATAAATTATTTAATCAATTCTGATATTTTGTTGTATTACCCAATATCAATTTTTACAATCTTAATGAAAAATATTGTTGTCCTTTATTTTCTTGTTGTGTATAGTTATAATATTTTAAGTGAAATTTTTTAATTCTCTATATTCCATTTTAAAAATAATAAATTGAGAGAAAATAATGACAAAATGAATACTATGTATAAATAAGAGAGTTCCCCATGTAAGGGGAGTTTAACTAAGTGAGATATTACTTAAATAAGACTTTAGTATGAAAGAAAATGTAAAATATCTATAAACAAGTCAAGAATATGATTCATAGATATTTCACAACATAAGGAGGAGTTATTCATATTCATCATTACTCAGAAATAAAGGGAGATATGTTTTTATTTTAATGTTCATAAATAAATTTCATAGTCTCTATATTCTTTTTTGAAAGGATGTTTGTGCTTTCCAAAATGGGGGAGATTGATGAGTCAATAAGGATTCTATATGACTTTTCTATTATTCTATGTTTTTAGAATCACAAACACCTTATCTTGAAAAAAATTACCATTCCTTAAGAAAAATTTTCTTAAGGAAAATTTCCCTTCTCTAATGTAATTTTTTTGTTGATATTTTTTTGTTGTCTCTTTTTATAATTTTTCATAATCAAAATCATTTTATTACTAAGGCAAAAATTCATATTCATATCTAAAACCTCAGAATCTTATTGTTTTATGGATATAGAGTGTGCTATTTTAAGACTTCAAATTCTTTGAAAATCAGATTCTGAATTCATTGAAATTAAGATTTCTAATTCTCTAAAATTCATACTCCAAATTCGTTTAAATTCAGATTATGAATTCTATAAAATTTAGATTCCAACTTCTCTAAAATACAGATTCCTAATTCTCAGAAAATCAAACTTCAAATTCCCAGAAATTTAGATTCCGAATTCCATGAAATGTAGATTCTAAATTCTATGAATTTTGGACTTATAATTCCTTAGAATCCAGAATCTGAATTCCTAAAAATTTAGACTCTGAATTCCTCAAAATTCAAACTCTGAATTTTACATAATTCAGACTACAAATTTATCATAACTAAAACTCATAATTCTCATAATTCTGACTCTGAATTCCTCAGAATTTAGAATTTATATTACTCATAATTATAACTCTTAATTACACAGAATTTAGACATCAAATTACTCACAATTCCGGCTCAAAATTCCTCAGAAATTAGACATTGAATTAATTTGAATTTAGAATTTAAGATCATTAGAATTCAGATTATTATTTCTTTTTAAAGCAGAATCCAAATATGCTTGTCTTATAGATTCTGATTTTTTATTTGAATAGACTATGAATTATGTTTTCCCTAAGACTATGGATATTAATATTTGGTTAATTTAATCCATTTTACTTACACGTGTTATTATTATGAAACAATGACTTTAAATCTGTTTCTAACCAACCGTTTTTTGAGTGACATGTGTACAGGTCCCTCTAAAATTCATTTAAAAGTAATATAGTTGGAGGAGGGATCTAGCCATTGGAGTTTTGAATATAAATATGAGCTCATTTGAATGAGATAACAACTTTTACATCAATCTACTGATTACATGTTGTGAAGTTATTTCTAGAGAGAAAAACTCTCAATCTTTGTGCGTTATAAACAGATTTTTTCATACTGCTTCGTGTGATTCTAATTGTTGTTGAGTACAATTGAGGGCTTATATGAATAATAAGACAAAGGTGTAGACTACCTTAAAGATTTAGGTTCTATTGGATAGCAAGACATATTCTAATATTCCAATCAAGGAATTACCCTATTGTCAGTAAGATCAAATTTCTTGAATGTATAAATCAAGGCACCTTTATCCAAGGTTGTTGGAAACCCTACTATTTGGGAGAAAAGATTTCCTACTTGTTAATTTTATTTATTAAAATTTTAATTATTCTATATTTTTATAATGGAAGAAAATTATAATTTTATTATCCATTCTTATACTTTTATTTACTCGGTTATGTATGATTCTATAAGATTTAAGGTTGAATCTTTTACTAAGAAATTTTTTCTTAAATATAACTTCTGGAAGGATGTTTCCAGAACCTAAACAAGTTGTCTCATAGAAATTTTTTAAGGTTTTTTAATTTACCTTGTTTAACTTTGTTAAACATAGTTTTCCATAATGTTAAAAACTAAATATTGTAAAATTATATTTTACCCCCAACTTGTTATTGAGAATCTACATACCCTATTTTGATCATACATATAGATGTGTGGAGAGAAAAAATAAATAAAGAAAACCAAGTGTTACATGATTTCAAAATCTATATGTAATAGTATGAAGAAGAAAAATCTGCATTGATGAATGGTATTAAAAATATTAAGTCTTCAATGCATGTGGAATCAGGAAAAGTTAATCAATAAAAAATTTGAGTTGAAGAATAGAGAAGGGTGATCAATGGTTTGAATAATGAAGATAAATAACATATCAAAAACGTTGAGGAACATTAATAATATGTTCTCAATCTGCAAATAAAATACAAGGATCAAAGAAAAATATTGACTCCCAATATGAAATCAAAAAAGTAGATCACTCGGAAGACAGAAAAATTCGATGTAAATAATAGTGGTCATGTACAAAAGAATCAACAATAAAGTTCAGATATTAGGACAGATGTGGGGCTTGATAAAAAACAAAAGGCTTTGAAAATTGAAGTCATCCCACAAGAACCAATTTCAAAATTGAAGGCTGATTCTGGAATAAGGAAGAATCATAATATTCATATACCCCATGTGAATCTAGTAGTGCATAAGAGACATGAAAGAATGCACTCTATATCAGGTGTTATTATTGGGGAATGATGGGAAATTCACAAAATGTTTATTCCATATCCAAGAGATACCAAAGGGGATAAGAAAAAATGTTTCATCAAAAAATAGTTCAATATTATAGAACATCATTTTAGATAAATTGTTTTTGGTATGGAGGATTTGTGCAGATTTCATGATATTGTACCTCAATCATTTATAGGAACGTGCCAAAGCAGAATCCAAGTAGTCGCAAGCTGAATATCACATAATCATCAAGTAAGGTGAAAACATTTGATCTGCAGCACCATATGATAATGTTGTTCCATCATACTGTAAGGAAGATCATTATTTTTAAACTACCATGTGTAATGTAAAATAAATAGATCAAAACTAAAAAGGATAAGAAGATGATGGTGGCAGAAATTTCCCATAAAGCATCATATTGTTCTAAAGAAAGGATCTATGATAGTGGCTACACATCCCATATGACAAGAAACAAGGATCATGTTTTAGGAATAAAATACAACAAATAATGAGTTTTCAAGTTTTAGAAAATTGAAGGCCTCAAGATTATTGTCTCGGGAATGTTTGGGTTTGGGGGAAAAGAAATTAGACATGCTAATGTCTTGGTAGTAGAAGGTCTTAATCACAATTTTCTTAGTGTCAGTGAACATAGTGGCTCAGGGAACTCTATATGGTTTACTAAGAAAATGTGTATCTTCAAAGGAAGAGATAATACAATGGTTCTATAGGGAAAAACAATAATGGGAAATATATACCTTGTTAGTGGAGAACAAGATATGTTCATTTTATCTTGATAGGAATAAAACAAGCTTTGGAATAAATGACTGGGTCATCTATTCCAACCATCCATCGAAGATCTGGTGAAGTGTGATGCAACTATAGACCTCCCAAATCTATCACATGATTGTAAACATACATGTGATTCTTGTTAAAAATGGATTATCATCCTAAAGATGTAATAAAAAAAGGAATAGAAGTCAATTAGAGTGTTTCAGTTAGTGCATGTTGTTGTTTGTGGACTAATGTCACTAAGATCTGTTGACAGTAAGAGGTATTATGTTCTTCTCATTATTTATTATAGAATTATGGAATGGTTATTTTTCATTTCCCATAAGTCTTATGTTCTTAGTTCTATAAAATAGTATCAGAGGGAATCTAATGGAATTTTTAAATAAAAAATTATTAAGTTTTGTATTGTTAAGGGTATGGAATTTAGAAAAAGTAATGCACTGAACTATCTTGAGAAACATGTGATAAGGCATCATGTTTCTTCTGTGAGAACACTTTAACAAAATCAAGTGGTTGAAAGAAGTAATCGGATCATCAAAAACATGGAAAGAATAATGCTCATTGAAAAAGACATTCCGGGGAAATTTTTAAAGGAAGTAGTATTGATGTAAGTCTATTTTTATAATTGGGATGTGTTGTCTCTAAAGGAAGGTTACTATCTATATGATATGTGGTAGGGGAAGAATCTAACAATGAAAAACTATCTTAATTTTGGAAGTAAGTGGTTTTTTTTCTGAAAATAGAAAAACATAGGAAATTTGAGTCATATAGAGATGAGTGGATATTAATTGTCTATTTTAGATAAAGATAAGAATATAAATTCTTTTATAAGAGGATTGGAAAATTAGTTAAGAGAATTGGTATCATTGTAGTGGAGAATAAATAAAATAATCAATACCACAATGGAAAATTTCTTGATGAAGGCTAGGAGGAGGAACGCATTACAGGGGGAGTAGAAGTGGCATATACTAATTCAGAAGAAGATACTAATGATGAGCTAGAGGAAGCAATGTCTGTATCTATGACGAAGCCAAATATTCAATATAGAATTGATATCATGAATATCATGGGTGATCAAACAATGCATGTTCAAACAAGATGAATGAAGTCATTACATTAGGAATCATTCTTATCTCTGCTAAATACAAAAAATTTCCATTGTAGCAGGTGATGAGAACTGGGTTCAAGAGATGAATGAAGAGCCAGAACAGATTGAGAAGACCCAGACATGGAATATTGTTTCAAGGCCAACAAATTAGAATTTCATTGGGACTAAATGGTTCTTTCATAACAATATGAACAAGTATTGTGTAGTGATTCGAAACAAAGCATGATTAGTGTGCAAAGGTTACTCCCAGATAGAGGTTATCGATGCCAGTGAAACATTTTCACGCGTTGCAAGGATGGAGACAATCATAATATTCATGGCCATTATAGTGTAACAGAAGTTCATAGTTTTCCAATTGGACATCAAATAAAAATTCTTGAATATATTTCTAGAAGAAAAAGTGTATATTGAGCATATAGAAGGTTTTCTTATTCAGTAAGATTAGAAAAAAGTTCTTCAATTAAAGAATGAACTTTATGTGCTGAAACAAGCACCAAGAGCCTGGTATTCTAGATTTGAATAGTATTTGAAGAAGCTTGGATTTTAGCATGATGGATTTTATTACAATATATATTTCCAAAACATATTAATCAATGATTATGGTTTTGGTATCTGTCATTGAAATAATTTTTGGTGGATCAGATGAAGCATAGTGTACAAAATTTTCATAATTCATGAGTAGTGATTTTAAAATGTCAATGATTGGGGAGGTAACAATTATCATTGTTTTATACATGGAACAAGGATGGAATGGAATTATAATTTATCAATACAAATATTCCAAGTTGGTATTATGATTATTTTGAATAAAAAATTACATGGAGTCTAAAACTCTGGTTTCTACCTAGAAAAAACATTCCAAAGATTATGATAGAAGGGCAGTTAATATCAAAAAGTATAGGAACATCATTTCAAGGTTACTGTACTTGACAGAGACAAGACCTGATATTGTATTTTCCACATCCCAAGTAGTGAGGTATCAAATAAATCCCATGTAAAGCCACATGCTTGCAGTAAAAAGAATACATTGGTATATCAAGGGAACAGTGGACTCCGTCATGATGTATAATGACAAATCTAAACCATAGTTATAGTGATACATAGATTTATATTCAGATGGTTTAGAATATGACATGAAATCAACATTAGTAGGTGATTTTTATGTTGGTAGATTGTGTATTTCTGGGCTGACACAGATATAGGATTTCATTTCATTGAGCACTGTAGAAGCTGAGTATATTGCTTCCACTCAAGCATGCACACATTTATTATGGATGAAAAAAAATTGAATATAAGGGAGTTGACCTGATGTCTCCGATTGGAATCCAGTGTGATAATTTGATTACAATCAATCTTATTAATAATCTAGTTCATCACTCAGGGACTAATCACATTGAGATCAAATATCACTTTATTAAGGAGAAGCTGGAGCAAGGTATTGTGATATTAGATTATATTCATATAGAGCTACTAGTTGAAGGAATTCTTACAAAGGTCTTACCCAAGGTATCATTTGAGAGGCATCGACTGGCTTTGGGAGTTCATTCGACACCCCACACTTGAAAAAGTGATGATGTGGGACTGCCTCTCCCAAATGTATGGTGTTTTTTCCTTAATATTTTGATCTATGTTCTATAATCTCTTGAAAACCAAAAAAGAGTGTCCTTTGAGTTCATTAACAAAGGAGGAAAATGAGTTACTCCTAAATGTGTAGTAATAGTGGGTAATGAATGAGAAAATTTCTTAGTCAAATTCATAGGGAGAAGCTGAAAAGTGGAGAAACTATATTGGGGGAGAGCAATGAGATAAGGGAGATGTCACGAACCGTCCCCCGGGGCCCGTATCGTGACTACCCCAAGCATTCCTTCAATAGAACAGGGGCTGGCGACTAGAACCCAAGGTGTAATTCCCTAAAACTGGGAAGGCATTGCATTTATAAATTGTAATCACACACAACCAGAGAACTAGCTGAAGTAAACACTAAGAAAAAACTATATAACAAGTGTACTGAAAGTATAGGGGGCCAGAATGCAAGCCCAATAGTAAAGTACAATTAAAATTGAAAACATGTACAACTATAAAAGGGACGAATAGCTGAAAGGAGGAAGAAACTCCTGGATCATCCTCCAGGGTTCCTACCTGAAGGGTAGGTACAGATGGCCTCCTCATCACTCCACATCTTTCAGACTCCACTATGTACCAAAATGTCATAAGGTCCACCTCCAGGTACCGTCTCATCCTAGAGCTCTCGGCCTCCATCAGCGATGTCCATCATCTGCATCCAACATAATGATATGTAGGTGAAGCCTATGTAGGGGTGAGTATAATGATACTCAATAGGGACCCCGAGACACTGAAGGTCCCACAAAATCCAATGTGGATGGACCAAAAATTATGATTTCAACAGATTACCATTAATTAGGTATGTGCCCATACATATACTAACATTATTAAGTAACCCATCTCAATCATGAGGAAAACAAAAATGTCATTTACCCAGCTCAAACCAGGATTTTCATTATCGAAACCCTGACTGCTGGAGAACTCCTTCTCTATCGAGTACAGTGGCCCTGTTGTGGCTCCGAAGTGCTATTCAGTAACCTTAGACTGCTGAGCTACTCCTCCTGTCAAGTATCACAGGTCTGCTGCCAAACCGAGCACTCCGTCTATTGTGGGTCTGTCTCCAAACCGGTTGATCCCCCTAAAAGCCGTCAGAGGCACTCCTCATGTCGAGTACCTAGGGTCTGCTTCTAAACCAGGCCCTCTGTCTACCATGGGTCTGCCGAAAAACTGGGCGCTCTGTCCAATGGGCTAGTCGAATCACTCTGAGTAGACTCGGTCAAGAAGTCATCAGGTCTACAGCTACTAGGTCTCTATACTCCTTCTGCTCGTCTCTGGGAGGATCTTCTCCACGAGGTACTGGTCGATACTCCAAGTGTCACGAATTCTCAAGTTGAAGTATTTCAAAGGACCACAACGTCATTGGGGTCTCAACACAACATATGGCGCGTCAATTGGAAGCTCGATATGTGAGTTATTATCATTTTAGTCCTGGGGCCCGGGTGGATTCTTGTACGAACCAACATGACCATGACTCAACTATACCCCGAAATCCTATGGGGTATACTCAAAGGGACAGCTATGATCCCAGAATACTGGGGCATCGGTGCGCCGTGATTCTCGGAATCCGTGGGTAGCTCGTCATTCGTTGTTCCTGCCTTCATCGCTGTTGCTTCTTTTCCATGCTGTAGGGAATCACAAGGAAGTAGAATGACAGAGGAAGTCGGGCCATGTTAGGATGGCCTACATCCTCCACATTTAGTTGGGAAAAAATGGCTCAACAAGAGATGAAGTAGTTAAAACATGACCGAAACAAACCATTTCTATCCGATGATGGGTATAAGAAAAAATATAGCAACTTCATGAAATAAAAACCCATACATTTCTTGTCAGTGTCATTTGATGGAGTCAAGGGAAGGCGACGTTGTTCCATCAACATTGGAAGAGGAAGAGAGGTACTCGTCATTGTCGACGTTCTTCTTGGGTGGCATCTTCTCCTTTGATGCGGATGAAGAAGGAGGAAGATGGTTTCATCATTCTTCAATGGTGGAAGAGACATTCCCTTCCTTTCCCCGGTTGAACAATGAAGAAGTCGGTGATCTTTGTTCTTCTGTGGTTCTTCATTGGAAGATGCATCTCTCGAAGAACTCCCCTTCTCCTTAGTTCTCCCAAAAAAAATAAAGAATCATTCCAACCAAATAATAGATGGTAATGACGTCTATTATTTTTTGGCACCACAATTTGAAAAGTTGTGGTAAATTAAAAGAGGCAACCCATATAATTAATGAGAAGGATGGTTCAAATTTCAAATAAGGGGAGTTGAGGCATTATAATTAATTAATGGAGAGAGGTGTCCAATTAATTAATTGGGAGGTGGAGAGTTTTATCCGCATAAAAGAGGGGGTTAGAGGTGTTAATGATCTCGTGTGGGCCCCACTATTCATACTCCAATTGGGGGTTTAAGGGGGGTAAATCTCATATGGGACCACTTAAAAATATCCTCCCCAGAGATGTTATGTGTTTCTGGGCCCCACCTCCATCCTCTCCTTGGAGGATTAAAATGGCACAAATAAAAATAAAGATATCACTTTAATTTTATTCAGTTTAATTAAAAACCCCCCAAAACTAACTTCCACTCACGTCAGAATGGAACTGCGGTGAAGATCTCAATAATTAATTACTGATGCTGCAAGTTCAGCGGTTCCCTCAGAATTCGATTTCGAGCCCCAGTTCAAGTGTTATAAAACACCGCTCGCACATTTACATAACATACCTAAAAAAAATCGGAAAAATTATTATCACTCACCCTTGACCAACTGCCATCGAGGTTAGGCTCTTCCTAGGTGAAACACTCCCCAACGAACCCAACGGTACTCTCGGATTTTCAATCCGAGATACCGTTTAGATGTTATGAATTTTAAAATAAAATAATTGTCATTTAATTATTTTATTTGCGGCCAAAAACTATCTTTTTCAGGTGGCCCACGCCGGCTAAAGTTAGTATCTTCTTAAATAAATTATGCCTTCATGAGTTCAGTGGTGGTCTCATATTTTTAATCCAAGCTAGAGTTTGTGAGTTATAAGCATTTAAAAAATAAAATAATTTATTTAATTATTTTATTTACGGTTGTGTCATTTTTGGGATTTTTCATAGGAGGCTCGTGCCGAATAAAATTAAGTTGCGCCTAGGGTAAACCCACCATTATGAGCGCAACGATGTGATTATATTTCTGATCTAAGTAACCGTTTAAGAGTTATTCTACTTTTTCAAGAAATATGTTTACGTGCGTTAATTTAAGCTTAACAAAACTTCAGAAATTAATTCCGGGCACACCGGGCCTCGGAATCCAGCACCGTCAGAAACTGAAGACTCATAAAATTTCAATGAATTTAAGAAAAAAACATCCATAGAAATTATGAGTCTTTATATTCTCCCCAACTCAGGGATTTACGACCCCGTAAGCTACAACTCAAACTATGGGTACAAATGCGGGTACTGAGCACGCATCCGAGTCTCCTGCTCCCATGTTCTCTCATGGAGGTTCATGAGCTGCCAACGAATGCGCACCAGAGGTATCGACCATCCATATACGAACCGCTCATGTCGATCCTCAATCTCCACTAGAACCACCTTGAATGTCACCCCGCCATCGATGTCCAGCTCTCCATGGTCGATGATGTGGGAAGGTTCGTGCACGTATCTTCTCAGCTGAGATACGTGGAAGACGTCGTGTACCCGGTGCAACTGAGGTAGAAGAGCTATGTGGTAAGCCACCTCACCTACTCTACTGAGGACCTAGAAAGGTCTGACGAATCGTGGAGATAACTTGCTGCCTCGTCCAAATTTCCATAGACCTCATCGAGCTGAGACCCGTAGGAAGACATGGTCACCATCCTCGAACTCTAGAGGTCTCCATCTCCTAACAGCATAGGACTTCTATCTACACCATGTAGTCTCCATCTGCTCCAGGCATATCTGCACCATCTTCCTGGTAGCTCGAACCATCTCTGCTTTGTCAGAAGTGGGCCGACTTGGTTAGTCAGTCGACAATCACCCAAATAGAGTCATGTCCCCTGGATGAATGTGGAAGACCCATCATGAAATCCATGGATATCTCATCCCTCATCCACTTTGGGACCTCTAAAGGATGAACCAAGCCTACTGTATGCTTGATCTTTTGATGAGAGAATCTACAACAACATTACCTTTCCCAAGAGTATAGACTATCTTGAAGTCATAGTTATGTAGAAACTCAAGCCAATGCCTCTATCTCAAGTTCAGCTCCTTCTGAGAGAAGACACACCTAAGACTATTGAGATTAGAGTAAACTATAAACCATTCGCTCAACAAACTATGGCTGAGACTAGCTGATTGTAAAGAACTCGACTACACCCTTCTTCACCTACGTTCTACAAAAGAATCTCCGATTTCTCCTTTTCTGAAAACCAAAACCCAGTCTAATCTCTTGGATGAACCACATCCTTTGCCTAATAAAGTCAATCATGACATGAATGGTACTAATTTATGTCATGGAACATGTCGTAAGGACTCGATGCTACTACCAAGAGATCCAACCATTACGCTCTTCTCCAAGGGTTGAGTCACACTGTCAGCATTAGTGTGCGATCACTAGGTCTCATCCAATAGGAATATAGAAAGTGAGGTCCAAGTCAATGGTTTCAATCAAGGGTTCATAGTATTAACCTCAAAAAATGGTAGGAATGAAAACATCAAAAGGACAAGTTTCTTTTATTACTGCAGCTCAAAGTACGATGAAAAAATGCAACCGCAAACAACGACATCAAAGAAGCTAAAAGCAGCATTAACAAAGGCCCCTATTCCTGGAACTAGTCCTGATATTTTCCACCTTCTTTCAGAGATCCATGGTCATATGATTCAACTGCATGATGTGTTTCTCTCCCCTGTCCACCCACTCTTTGAGGTCGGGGTGGACCTCTTGGTGGTGGTGGTGTCAACACCTCGAAGCGTCATCCACCACTTGCTGCAGGTCCATCTCCTCGGCCTCGTCCGCCTTCACCCTGCGGTCCATCTCGATCAAACCTCTGCCTCTGCCTAGGAGGTCCCTCCACTGACTGCTGATCGTCTTTATGTCAGGTCAAACAATCACGTGCCATGTGAAAAAGCTCGCCACATGCGAAACACTGCCCGCTCCTGGTATGTGTGGCTCTGTCACCACTATGGGTTCCCCGCACAACCGATCCTGAGTCGTACAATTGGCCACCTATAGGTTTGGTCCTGTTGGACATATGTGACTTCTGTCTACTGTCAGCAGCAGAGGAGTATGTTGCATGTTGACTAGTAGTGTGTCCTGCTACTGGATACTTCTCAGCAAGGAAACTCTCCACAAGGAGGGCTCACTCCAACACCCCCTTCTGCGTCGGGATGTCGTGGGAGATAACTGAAGCTATGATCTCTCACCTTAGTCCCTGCTCAAAGGTCTGGTCCCTATAGAATGTGTCCCATACCATATCAGTTGAGTATCGCGAGAGGTCGGTGATCCTTGCTGAGTCCTGCACCACCATCATCACACCCAGCTATAGATACAGTAGCCCATGTATTTGCACCGCTTGAAGGGTGGCCGGTATAAACTCCTCCAGGAACAGGATCATGAAGTCTGCCCATAGAAGTAACGCCTCATCATGAATCTGGAGCTTCAGGCTCCACCATCTGCCTGCTGCTTCCTAAAAGAGGTTGGTAGTAAGGATCACCATAAAGTCAGCTGGTGTCATTACCAGTCTAAAAACACTCACCAAAACCTCCAGACAATCCTCAGTCGCATGTGGGTCCGTCTCTCTCTAGAACTGGGGTGGCCTCTAGCGTTGGAACTCATGCAACAGGCTCAAGCGGCGTGCATCGTCTGCTGCTGGGGCTGGTGGCATTAGTGGCCCAATGGGGAGTAGTACCGCTGGTGCCTCCGCTGGTGCCTAATCTGGAAGAGGGACTTGTTCTAAGGCCTCGTCTCATAGCAGACTGTCAGTACATAAAAATCTCAGGGATCTAACATGTCATCCATAGGGAGGCATCATGAGAGAATAATATGTGACACGGTCAAAAGACTATACATGGTGAGCTGACATGGTTTGAGCTGACTTAAATAAAACTTTTGAAAACACACACGCAATCAGTGTTTTCATGCACTGAGTTAGAATTCAAAAGTTAGGGTCCTGGTGTATGGATACATCGGTCTCCCACAACAACACTAGACTCCCTCAACTGAAAACCACACTTAGTACCCTTAACACTATTGATTCACAGAAAATAAAATATCACAGTCATAAGTTCTGCGGTAGAACCAATGTCCTCTGATACCAATTTGTCATAACCCATCCCTTGGGGCTTGTATCATGAGTACCCTACGCCTTCCTTCTATAGGCCAGGGGCTGGCGACTAGCACCAAAGGCGTAATTTTCTAGAACTAGGAAGGCATTGACTTTATAAATTGTAATCACACACAACCAGAGTACAAGAGGATGTAAACAATAAGAAAAAAATGTATAACAAGAGTACTGAAAGTAAAGGGAGCAAGAATACAAGCCCAATAGTAAAGTAAAAATACAACTGAAAACAAGTACAACTAAAAAAGGGACCAATAGCTGAAAGGTGGAAGTAGCTCCTGGATCGTCCTCTAGGGTTCCTACTTGAAGGGTAGGTACAAATTACCTCCTTAGCACTCCACGTTAGGCATACTCTACCGTGTACCAAAACTTCGTAAGGTCCACCTCTGGGTATCGTCCTGTACTGGCACTCTCGGCCACCGTTAGCGCAGTTCGTCGTCTTCATCCAACACAACGGGATGTGGGTGTAGCCCGTTTAGGGGTGAGTATAACGATATTGAGTAGGGACCCAGAGACCCTCAAGGTCACAAAAAATCCAACGAGGACAAACCAAAAAGTATTATTTCAACAGATATCCATTACTTAGTTATATGCCCATACATATACCTATGCTATCACGTAACCCATATCAAACATGATGAAAACAAAAATGTCATTGACTCAGCTCAAACTAGGATTTTCATTATCGAAACAACGACTGCTGGAGAAATCCTCCTCTATCAAGTACAGATTACCTTTCTTGACTCCGAGGTGCTACTCACTAACCTTGGACTGCTGAGGTACTTCTCTGGTCGAGTACCGCAGTTCTGCTGCCCAACCGGGAGGTCCGTCCGCTGTGGGTCTGCCGCCAAACCGGGCACTCCCCCTAATAGCCGTCAGAGGTACTCCTCATGTCATGTACCGCCGGTCTACTGCCAAACTAGGCGCTCCATCCACTGTGGGTCTACTGCCAAAACGGGCGATGTGTACACAAGTCTAGTCGAATCACTCTAAGTCGAATAAGTCAAGCAGTCATTGGGTCTACAGCTACTAGGTCTCCGCACTTCGTCTACTTTTCTCCGAGAGGATATTCTCTATGAGCCACATTTCAATACTGCAAGTGTCACGAATTCTCAGGTGGAAGTATCTCAGAGGACCGCCACATCCTGAGGGTGTCAAGGCAACAGACGACGCGTTAATCGAACGTCCGGTCTGTGAGTTATTAGCACTTTAGTCACGGGGGCTTGGATGGATTCGTGTATGAACCGACCTGACCGTGCCTCAACTATATCCTGAAATATAGTGGGTTATACTCAAATGGATGACTATGCTCTAAGAATATCGGCGCCACTAACGGTTCGTCAAACAGACATTCAATTCCAAAGATATGGCCCAAGAAGTTAATTGGTCAGTAATGGGCCAGAGTCTTGTTCGTCCCAGTCGGACCGACTCAGCCCGACCCAGTCGGGGCCAACCCGGTCTTGGTTGACTCGGTCAGACTCGCTGGGTCTGAACTGGCCCATTGGGCGGGTCAACCCGCTATGAGTCTGACCATGTTTGATGGGCCCAACCCAGCGGACCGCGAGGGCGGTTCGGCCTGATAGTTGCCACATAGGCGGCTCTATAACATGGCCCGGGAGACCGGGCCTGTTCGGCCAGCGACACCGCAGGGGTGCAGCGGGTTGGCTTAGCAGGCCAGTGGCCTAGAGGCCTGTGGGCAGGCCGCATGGGGGGTGGGCAGGCCGGCTAGACTTCGGGAAGGCTGTGGATGCATCGGGCAGGCTACGACAAGAGCTAGGCAGCGTGCTGGTAGGGGGTGCGGGGTGCCAGGAGCTCTCATGAAGGGGGATCGGGGTGCCGTGATCTCACCGACAGGGGCGTGGGGCATGGGAAGAATGCCAGAAGGGGTGTGTGGTGCAGGTAGCATGCCCGAAGGGGCGTGGGGCGCCAAGAGCGTGTCGGTAGGGGCGCGAGGCGCCGGGAGCACGCCGACAGGGGGCAGGGCACCAGGTGAACTTCAGTAGGGGTTAGGGAACTGGGAGCACGCCAGTAGGGGTGCGGGGCACGAGGAGTGCGCCAGTAGGGGTGCGGGGCAGTGAGAGAACCATGTAATGGGCGCAAGGCACCGGGAGTGCGACGGCAGCGGCGCCCGGGGCCGGGAGCGCGCCGGCAGGGGTGCGCTGCGCCGGGAGCCCGCCGGCAGGGGGCCCGGGGCGCCGGGAGTGTGCCGGCTTGGGGTGCGGGGTGCCGAGAGTGTGTCGGAAGGGGGCACGGGGTGCCGGGGTGAGCGGCAGCACGAGGAACAAGATGTGGGTAGCGCATCAGTGATCGGTCCGGGGCATCATGCGCCGTGGGTGCAGCGCAATTCTCGGGGGCCACAGGTAGATCAGCCTTCGTTGTTGTTGCCTTTGTCACCATCGCTTATTAACCATGCCGTAGGGAGTCACAAGGAATTAGAACAACAGAGAATGTTGGGCCATGTTAGGTTTTCCTGCATCCTCTTCATTTAGTGGGGAAAACAAACGTCTCAACGAGATAAGTAGTTGATTAAAACATGCTCGAAACAAACCATTTGTATCCAATGAAGGGGATAATAAAAAGTATAAAAACTTCATGAAATAAAAACCCCAACCTTTATTGTCGGTGTCAATTGATAGAGTTGCGGGACATTGGCATTTTTTGCATCAACATCGGAAGAGGAAGAGAGGTAAACGTCATTGGCGACATTCTTCACGGGTGGCGTCTTCTCCTTTAATGCAGATGAAGAAGGATGAAGATAGCGTCATCGTTCTTCGGTGGTGGAAGAGACGTTCCCTTCCTTGCCTCAGTTGATGAAGCAAGAAGTCTATGTTCTTCATTCTTTGGTGGTTCTTCGTTGGAAGATGCAGATCTCCAAGAACTCCCCTTGTCCTTAGTTCTCCCAACAAAAATAAAGAAGCATGCCAATGAAATAATAGATGGAAATGACGTCTATTATTTTTTGGCAACACAATTTGAAAAGTTGTGTTTAATTAAAAGAGAAAAAACATATAATTAATGAGAAGGATGGTTAAAATTTCAAATAAGGGGAGGTTAGGAGTTCTAATTAATTAATGGAGAGAGGTTTCCAATTAATTAATTGGGAGGTGGAGAGTTTTATCCAAATAAAAGTGGTGGATAGAGGTTTTAAGGAGCTCGTGTGGGCCCTACGATTCATACTTGAATTGCAGGTTTAAGGGGGTAAAGATCATGTGGGCCCCACCAAAAAATATCCTCCCAAAGGAGGTTATGTGTGGGTGGGCCCCACCTCCAACCTCTCCTTGGAGGATTAAACCACCACAAATAAAAATAATGTTATCACTTTATTTTTATTCAATTTAACTAAAACCCCCAAAAACTGACTTCCACTCACACCAGAACGCAACTGTGGTGAAGGTATCACTAAGTTATTACTAATACTGTGAGTTCAACAGTGCCCTCAGATTCACTTACGAGCACCGGTTCAAGTGTTATAAAACACCGCTCGCATGTTTACTGAACGTACCTGAAAAAAAATACTGAAATATTATTATCATTCACCCTTGACCAACTGCCATCGAGGTTAGGCTCTTCCTAGGTGAAACATGCCCCAAAAAACCCAATGGTACTCTCATATTTTTAACCCGAGTTACCGTTTAGATGTTTTGATTTTTACAATAAAATAATTTTAATTTAATTATTTTATTTTTGGCCAAAAAATAACTTTTTCTGGTGGCTCGCGCTGGCCAAAGTAAGTATCTTATTAAATAAAGCATGCCCTCACAGGTTCAACGATGGTATTGTATTTTAAATCCAAGCTACCATTTGTGAGTTATAATCATTTGAAAAATAAAATAATTATTTTATTATTTTATTTACGGTTAAGCGATTATTTGGATTTTTCACAGGAGGCTCGCACCGACTAAACTTAAGTCGCGCCTTGAGTAAACCCGCCATCATGAGGGAAATGGTGCCCTAGGATTTCTGATCCGAGTAACCGTTTAAGAGTTATTCCAATTTTTCAGGAAAACTACTTACACACATTAATTTAAGCTTAACAAAACTTCAGAAATTGGTTTGGTGCACACCAGGCCTCAGAATCAAGTGCCGTCAGAAATTGCGAACTCATAAAATTTCCATGAATTATGAAAAAAAAATTCCAAAAAAATTCTATCTCTTTACAAGAGAGCTATAACTTTGATGATGGTTGAAGTGATCAATCAAATATTAGATATCATGATAGATGAGATTTGTAATGAAAGAGGAAGAGTGGTGTTGTAATGGTAACAATGATTGCTGTCATGAATGAGGTGATTCATTGATAAAATTTTTATACTACTCATATTTCTCATCTTTAGAATTTCCCCTGTGGGATTAGAGTTTATGTTGAGTATATATTTGATAGATATATGAATTTCAAGAGGAGAATTCTGGAAGATGATGAAAGAATCTTCAATGAGGTTTTAATGTGTGGAGAATTATTATGAGGAGAGTTTCCAACAAACCCAAAGGATGATATTGTAGGGAAAAAATCCCCCAATGTAACATTGCATCATTTTTGGGTTGGTTATATTTTTTTACAAAGAATATTTTCAAGGTGAATTGCCATGTTCAATAGATATTTTTGACAACCCATTTTGACAATGAACCGTGTCAAAATAATGGATGGTCTGGAGGTAGTAAAAAAAGAATATATACAATGTGGTGCCATTTTCCAATGTCTGCAAAATTTTTTGAGTTCATGATTTTGATTTTAGTGAGCATCGAGTAAAGTGTATTTCCTTTAATAAATAATAAAAAATGGAAAACACATGAGTTTCGTGAATATGGGCTTCATGAAGTATATTTCTCAAAGACATGAATAATTTTTACTCTGATCTTTGTGATTACAACGAGCATTATGAATAATAGAGGTGAAAATCATGGGGACATAGAATTGTGGTTGAACAATGGTTTTGATGGAAATCTCTATTATTACGATAAGAATCATGAAGGAATTGCAATAGAATTGATAGAATATTCCGTTATTATGATGAGCATTGTGATTTGGAAAATTGTAGTAGAGCTTCGAGAAATAGATATAATTTTGGCAGAAATTTCATATCTATGAAATTTAGGTTTATGTGGTTTTGACACACCATGGAAGGTTCTAGAGTCAATTGGAAATGCCTATAAATAGGGATCCATCCCCTGAGATAAGTGTAGAGATTTTCTAAAAAACATGTAGCTCTCGAATCACAGATGTGATTCACGGAGGTAGTGTGATATGTGAAAACAGATTCATGGAGGCTAATATATCCCCACAAAAGTGGTTTTCATCGCAAAGGATTTCCCGATCATTGCAAATGTATTGCTTTCTGCAAGGGATGGAGCTCCACAAAGCAGTTTTCTCTATGAAGTAGTGTACTCTGCAATGTACTGTGCTCTGTGAAGGTGTGTACTTTGCGAAGAGGAATGAACATTTTAACAGCTTGTTTGGTCATTGAAAAATAGGGAGCTTTGCAAATAAATGAGCTTTGAAAAAGTATTTCAAATGTTATTTCACAATGTTCAGTGGAAAATAGGTATTCATTAGTGGATGAAAATTTCACATCAATTGAGCATCTACATACAGTGGAGGGTGCATTCATTAGAGATAATGAAAGGACCTACTAGACTTTAAACCAGGTGTTGATCTTCTCAAGAAGCAGTGAGATGACTTCAGTTGAGAGAGTAGTGAGATTTAAATTGTGATAGGTGGTAATATAAGAGGGATATATATTCCACTTCAAATTTTTAAATAGTAGTGCAGTTATAGTGGATTGGGTGCATCATCACATCATCAGTGTATGCTCCATGGATGCAGCCCAATGATGTTGAACTGAGTAAAATTGATGTGTCTTGTGAATTATTTATGATTTGTTAATACTCTTCAAATGGAAGCTAAGAGAAGAGAGTTTTTTATAATAACAAAACAAGATAAAAAAGGGCAGTTGTTTTAATCTATCATACCTTGATTTCACCCCTATAAGGGTATCTAGCCTTGTGTACCTATCATTTAAGATTGTGGGTTATATACATAGACGTCCCCAATCAATAAATCCAAGGTATATCTAGTTTGATACCCTTGAGGGGAAATGTGGATGGGTATTGAAAATACAAATGTTGTACCAGGAAAATGACATGATAATTTTGGCAGCATGACAGGTATACGTAAAGGATCATGGAATAGATTAATGACAGTGAGAGTTAGGATCTCATTACATGGGAATCATAATGGGAGTAATGGGATGTGAAAAAATATATAACAATATGACAAATATGAAATATAAATGAATAATATAAGGAAATTACTTGAATAAAAAGAAGAGGAAGAGATTCCCTTACCTTAAGAGGGTAATTATAAAAGCATGGTATGAGCTTCATTTGAGATTAGGAATACATTGTGATGGATTTATAGAGGTAAACGGTAGAAAATTAATTCTCAATGGGTTTTTTAGAAAAGAATAATGGGATATTGGGTGAGTTGTTATAGAATAACTAGAGCAGAATTCTTTATTAATTTCTAAAAATTTGTTTTGGACTATATATTATAAATTAATCCAAACCACAAACATTCCCACGGTTTTAGCCCATCGATTTTTAAAAATAGTAGTTCTATCCAATAATATTTTTGGATAATATCCAAAATAATTCAAATATTACGATTTGTAATAAGGAAGTGAGTCATGTTCACAATAAATTGTTTTTGAAACCATTAAATATAATATAGGTTATCAAGGATTAATTAATGTTTTTGTAAAAGTAATAAAAAAATAAAGAACAAAATTATTTTTAAGTGTAAATATAAATTTAGTCATGGATTACATTCATCGCATTTATTAAATAATTTTGAAAAAAATATGATTTCATAATACTATAGTATATGTATACAATTTTAAAATTCTAAAAAAATTTATACTATACAAAAATATTATGAAAAATTCATAATTTTCAAATTTTAACGTTATTATTTGTAAAAAAATATTTATTTTACAAAAATTATTTTTTTAAAAATGTTAATTTACAATTTTAAATAATAATTCTCATTTAATATAAAATACTAGTTTTTTCGACACTAGAAACATTCTGGACCTTTTGAAAATTTCTATTGGACTTAATTAAATTTTATTATCATTTATATTTAAATAAATATTTTTAAATAAAAAATTTCATGAAAAAAAATTATTTAATAAATTTTGGAATTTAAAAAAAAATTTAATTGAAACTAATTATTTTACAAAAATATAATTTTGGTTTATTTGTATCAAAAACAATTTTTTATCAAACTAAATATATTATCATATATATATATAAATTAATTTGAAAAAATATAAATATATCCTTTATTCTATTAAAATAATTATATTTGAATTTATACATTTAGGGTCAAGATACACAAACCATTATTACACATATGTATGCCTTAAGGGTATGGTGTGCGATAGTGGTATTTTCTTTCGTTGTTTCAATAAACATGGTTTAAACTAGGATACCAATACTCTTGAACTTCTACATTGAAAGGATTTTCTCATGTTTCATTAGTTCAATAGTATATTAGGACTAGTAAATGGAACATCCAATGATTCTAAATCCCTTTGATGATCTAATAAATGGAAATCACGGTGTACAACCTTATCAGCCAAGATTTCTTCTTCCTTATGTGCCAATTATAGTTCATCATAAAATTAATATATATGAATCCTAATAGACACTATATAATGAACACATTTTCAATGGTTATGATAATTAATAGTTCTTTATGTTCTACAGACAAAAATTGTAAATAATTTATGATGATCTAAACTATGAATTGGAATATAGTGCATGTGTTTTCAATAATTAAATTAATTAATAATGAATTTATTCATCTAGAAAAGGATTTCACAAATAGATGATTGGTTTTTTAAGTTTCATTATATAACATCAATGATTAATTTTACACAAATTAACTCCATTAATCATGGATTGTCATATGGAATATTCCTTGTGGTGGGGTTGTATATCAATTTACTGAACCAAACTTATATTTCATCCACAATGTTTTTTGGAATGATTTTAATCTTCACGAGACATATCCAATTCATATTCTTGATTATTCATTAATAAAACATGTTTATTGAATCATAATTATAACTATAATCATTATATTTAAATGAATTATAAATAACTGAATCATCTTTTAAATTATTAATTTAGTAATATAATATTTGTTCAATTTTAAAATCCTTATGTACTAACTAATGAATTAGAGTAACTCTTATATTTTCTCTATGAACTCTTTTGTATCCCATGTAAGTTCAAAAAACACTTAAATATGTACTGGAATACATGTAAGCATCAAAAGGAAGCTATATAATTTTCCCAATTCTTAACCTGATCAATCATTAAGAATGATATGAGGAAATGTACACATGCACTAGGAGGCACTTATATATTTTGTGTATATTCAGCACATATCCAAACTTCTAGTCACCAACTATGGATAAATATTCATTTGAGTTGGAAAACACTTTAATATCATAAATATGTTCTATAATTTTGGAAATTATAGTCTAAAAGTTGATTTCAATACCATTATGTATCAACCTTTTTTCATTTAGTCCTTTTCCAATTTTTTGGATATATGCAACACGAGAACATCCATAAAGTTATTTCTAAATTACTCTAATCACCACAAAACATATTTAAGAAATATATTGGAATAATGAGACACATCATTTTATTCTAAAACACCATAGGATATCATAAAATATTACGGAGTTCTATCAGATTTATCCAAATTATTTTTTGAATTTTAAAACCCATAGATTAGTTCAATGGTATTCTTCTTCCATATCCAACTTCGATAATTAATGACAAAAAATCCATGTATATTATTCATATAACATCCATATTTTTCACTTGATAATAATTAGGATGAAAATTGTTTGCTAGATTTATCAAATTATTTACAGAGATATAAAATTCAACTGTCAACATACTCAAGGCAATACAACATTCTAAAAGACACAGTCCCTTCTCCATATATAAGTCGATTTCTAATAATATATATATATATATATTAAGTAACATATATTTATATATTTTCACATGAATATTGAAATCCATTGAATTCTAATATTTAACATGTTTCTCCAATATCCATTCATTATTCAAAAATCAATATATAATTACACATTTCTTATGAACATTAACCTCCTTCTTATCAACATGTTTTTGTATGTGAAACTCTTTGAAGTCTACTCATATTGATACATATTGACATAATAATTATATAAAATTTGAATATTGAAAATATAATATGACCCCACACCATGTAGGTTCAATAATAATAATTCTATATGATCCCTCCATGAATTTAAAATGTTTCGTAAAACCATCGATCCTAATACATTTTTATAAAAATTTTATTATATCCAAAATGAGGTGAGACACAAATAAAAACATGATCTCAAACATCAAAATCCAGAGGAATTCATCTTATATATATATTTCATATAACTAATTTTATATATATCTATTACAGTCTTATTCAAATTCAAAGTTATAGAACCTTTTTGACTAAATACTACCCAAAAGAAACATACCACACATTCTTATATCCACTATATATGTGACTAATGCATACATACATAAAAAACCTTTCAAAAATCCATATAAATAGATTTGATATATTTTTATTAAAAAATTGTATATTCCAAGAATAAAAAGCTTCCCAACTACCACCAATGCGATGACACATGTAAGAATCATATCACTAAGAATATTAATAATAAACAAAAACTATATGTTCATTTCTAGACAATATTTATTACTCAAATTCACTTGAGATTAGATGTTTTATGAAGGACTTGAAAAAATAATGATTTTAATATAATATATTGATAATATGCAATACTATTAGGTACCCTATAATTTATTACAACTTAATTGATATAAGTTTTCTCAAGGACCTCAATAATTTGAGTCCTTTCGACAGAATGAAATAATAAAATTTAGTCAACCACTTGAAAATGAACCAAAATACATCCTTTCCCTTGTACAGTCTTCAAAAAAAATATTAAAATGAACATTGTGCCACCATACCATTTCAATTATTTAATATATAACGATATAATATCATCCAATGGACTTTGATGTTCAGTTTTTACCCATTTAAAAGTGAAAATATCAAAAAACTAGATAAGAACAGTTTCTTACCTATCCATAAAAAATGTTTTTGAATATCATAATACAATATGATCAATCTAGAATGAATTTACAATAAGGAAATATGAAAATAACATATCACTCATTCCCACTGATCCATTATAGTATAATTATATCAATGGGAATACAAGATTGAACCCTCATTAAGATACCATCAAGAAATTTACTCACCACCATATGTTTTATCTAGGAAAACATAGAACTAAAAATACGAACAATATAAATATTTCATTCACCTAATTAAATATTAAGTGATAGTAAAATTTTATAGAACAACATGAACATCCTTTTTAGACACATAAAGAATTAATATTGACAAAATATATACAAGGTACCTCTCATATTAGGATTCCAAAACTACATCTTCTTATGACTTCCTACTCAAAAAATTAACTAAGACACTTACCTTCCCATGTGTATAATCATTTCCAAACAAAATGATTGGATATTATACAAATATCCTCTATCATATATTTAAATACCTCTTAAAAACATACAACTCAAGATTTTATGGCGAGTAAATATCATTAACTTCTCACTGAATAGATAATGATACCATCGTTTTAGTGCATCAACAATACAACTAATTCAAGATCACAAGTAATGTAATTATTATCATGTTCTCTAATATACCATGAACTATATGTCAAAACTATCCCTTAAAACATAAATAAAAATCTTAATCCCACTCCAAAAGTATCACAATATACAATATAACAAATCCTTTGATCGGGTAAAATGAGAATAAGTTGTGATTTCAATCACTTCTTTAACACTTGAAACACAATACAAGATTTATTATTCCATATAAGCATCACCAATTTCATAGTCAATTCCGTTATAATCATATTTGGGTAATATAAGTGACAATAAATTGATAATAACAACCTAAAAGTCCAATGAATATTTCAATATAAAATTCATTATTTAGAATATAAAAAGACAATACAACAATTACATTATTAGGATAAATTGATAGAAAAAAATGAATGTGAAAATTACTAATAAATATCATAAGTTAGAATCATAATTGACTCTTTAACATCTTCAAATACGACCAATGAGAATTAAATCTATCTAATATAATAGATTAATTCCTTCCAATCCCCTCATAAGATCATGAATATGTCAAAATATTATTGATAAATACAAATATGAATTAATATAAATAAGTATTCAAAACATGATTAATCAAATATATAAACTAATTTTGTTTGCTTATGACAACAAATAAAATCACCAAGAATTTGAAATTCCCATAACATTTTTTATAAACTTCCTTATGAAAATTCTATCTCACACTCTCAATTTCTAGTGAAATAATTGAATATAAATATTTGAAAATCATCCTGATTCTTTAATTTCCATTAATAAATCATTAATTATTTGAAAATGATATTGATTCTTAATTGTATCATAATTCAATTTTGGATATTAAGCTTATATTTAAAAATATTATCAGTTTTCATTATAAATAAAACATGTCTTTCCCATAGTGACACACATTTATTGATGAATCTTTTAGATTTATGATATTTAAAAAATTTCTATATACAATTTAGGGTAGATAATTCTATAAGATAAAATGGTATAGGGATAATCGCATTATGTGGAACTAATCCAACTATAAAACCCCAACATTTTATCATTGAAATCCTATAGAATAATTGATAAATATATCCTATAATTTATCAATTATATGAGTATTAAAATTCTAAAATCTCCCTTATATGATCAAATATATATCCCAACTACTATCGATATAATCCATTTTAAATTCTCGAAATCGTAACTGTATTTTCTAGAATGATTGATCCAATCCTATAGAATAATATATGTTTTATTACATACTACAAAGAATATCACCTATCATCAGTAACAATAAATACACACCCAAAAAATAAAAAAATTACACATCCTAATAATCCTATCAAAATATTTTTATCATTAAAATGAATAAATTCTAAGGATTTATGTATCCAAATATATCCATGGTATAATATTGCTACCATCTAATAGGTCCATCAATTCTTCCTAAATAATTATTCACTCACAAATATAAAAATATATTTTCAATAACTAAACAATGGTTATATACCAAAAATTTTGATTTAAAATAATGATATGTAATAAAATAAAACAATGCACTGTCAAAGGTAGGGGAAACCAATATTGTATGTCTTTCCCTCAAAAAACACTTTCCAAAATCAACTGAAGACTTCATAATAGTAAATAATTGAATATAACATATACCTCATCCCAAAACATGGGTTTCCAAACTCCCTTTTTTCGGAATCCCATTTCAAAACCTACACCAATGAAAATTTTCCACCCCCATTACTATATTTCATAGATTTCATATTTCTAGAACATTACTATGGATATCTTATAATTGAAATACCTATATGGAAGATGAATCATCAACTCTAACCCTATGATATTACTTTTAATATAAAATCTAAATATGTCCCATTTGTAGATAATAATAAAAATACATTACGTTAATCGAATTAATAGATTGAGTATATTATCTTCGTCAATACTAATAACACTACTATAATGAATTTCCATTAGAAAATATAGAATAACATATTACCTTGATAGAAGGATCACTCACTTTCCCTGTGATAATTATCTATCGTTCTCCTCTTACCAATCCCCAGTCCACCCATTCTTATTGAATATGTATTATCTTCCATCATATCATAATTTTATGTGATATCCTTTTTTCACTAGTTCTTGGAAGTAGGAAAACAAAAGAGATGTAATATTGATCAAATATCCAATTTCATCCAATACTCGGATTAAGGATCCATATAACTCTCATTTCCTCCTAATGTTAAAAAAATTTAGAGTTTCAATAAATTTCGAATAATAATATAGACAAAATATACCTCCTTACCTTAAATCCATTAATTCCTGACCCCATTCCACCATGCAAATTTGTGGTTACAACTACTCAAATAGATGCACCTAAAAAAATCACATGGAAACCTATCATCCCACTTTTCCATTACCAATATATCCCACCATTTTGAAGTTGGTATAAATTTATAGTGAAAAAAGTATTTTAATTATTCCCATATAGTGAATCCACCAACTTAAATATCATCTCCATTCCCTCTATCAACTCATTTGCAAAATGAAAAACCACATTTGAAACCATTATGAATTTATAAGGTGATACCCATTACAAATTATAAATCACATTAAGAATACTCTCTTAGATCTTCATTTCCAATATAGTATCAGGATCACCCTATAATTTAATATACTAATCTTCCTCTTCAATATTGACCTCTTTAGAATTATTTTACTCAATCTCATTTTCATTAAACTCCCCAACATTCTTCTTAGGTTCTATAGTTATACAGAAATCAACACACTAATTATAAATGAATATTAGTTTTTATAATAGATAATATGCATCATAGATAATGTCGTGAACATAATCATAGAATAAATTTCATACTAAAAAATCATATAAAAAATAAACTTTATTGCATAAAATTCACCTAATTAATCAATTATTAATAACCTATTTTTGAAATAAGAATAAATTTTATTAATAAATAATTTATTCAACATAAATTTTATTCACCAATAATTTATAATAACATTCACACACATATATTTTAGGTCACTATATATAATCAAGATGCTTAAATATCCTAATTTGCACCCTCAATAGAGTGAGAATCTATAAAACATTATTTATAAATCACTGAAAGAAAATACAAAACTCAAAAGGTAAAATTTAAATTTAATTTTTGTGAGATAGTAATGAAAAAATATATAGTTTTTATAATAAGAAATAAATCCTAATATTATCTTAACAATACCAAAATATAATGAACATAGAAAATAAATTGCATAGATTTCATTTGGTAACATCCCACCTCGACACGAATGTGCCCTTCAGACAAGATATCAAATGGCCTAAAGTGACTTACCCAATCACCCAAGGCTAGTGACAAGAAATAATGGTCTAAAGATATCACTTGTGGAGTCATTCATCATGTATAGTTCATCACACCAAAAAAACAACAAATAAAATAAATTACAACAACGAATAGTGAAAATAAAAACAAATATTCTAGAAATGATAAAACAATATCTTAGAACTGATAAAACATGTTACACATCCAAATATGGATCGAGAGTAAAACTCAATTATTTTTTATTATAGTAACCCAAGTTTCATCAAAATATTATTGCAATCCATTTAACATTAAAAATGATAACACACAACCTATAAATCTAGAGGGCATTGTATTTGGGATATTAGATACATTAAACATAAAATTAGACATCGACCACAAATACATTATTTAAATATTTATAATTTTATCCAAAATTCAATTGATCTTTTAATAATATATATTATACCCTAGGTAAAGCTAAAATGAAAATAAGTTATCAAGATAACCCATTAAGGGGAAAAAATGTGAAACATAAGAATATAGAGGCAAAACCTCTTACCAAAAAATAGAAAGGATATATATAATCGTATGAAATCATTGAATAAACAAGTAGATAACATAATAACATGGAATCATAAGAATGTGTATGAAAAATAAAATATTGCATCATAATCACTAGTCAATGGTCACTGCCAAGACTATATAATATAATGTTCTATTCTAACTACCTATCCACCATACATTGTATATCATGACCTAAAAAAATTCCTCAATTTATTAGGAGTTGTATAATTCCGAAATAATATATAAAATACTAATATGTGCCTGAATATGTGTCCACATAAGAAAAAGAAACTATATATATTTGTATGATATTCTTGATATAACCCATATGATGGAATGGGGTTAGATATTATTATCTCAAAGTATAGAAAAATAAAATATCCTAAATACTTGTTGAAAAAGGTGGAATTAATGAATTTTGGAGTTTCATAATTAAAATTAAAATAATATTACATGATCATGAAGTTCAAGGGAATAAAAATTATTATAAATGGATGAAGAATAATGTATAAAATATGTTATCTTTAATAGTTTTTCATAAAATTAGTAAAGAATCATAAAAGAAGACAACAGATTGTGCCTTTCAAAAAACTAGCTATAAAATAATATAATGATCCATAAAATAATGAGTAATTTATTTTAAAAATAAAATATTAAAATAATTTAAGGAATGAAAATTGAAATAAAATAAGAGATATAGAAGTTACCTTTAATAAGTGTTTATTAAAATAAATAATTGAGAAGAGAACATGAAAATCCTATATTAACCCAAAACAAAAAAGGGAAGATAAAATAAGAATATTTTAAATAGAACAATATATAAAACATAAAATAATTAAATGAAAATAATATAGATAAAAATTATGGTATAGAAGGATAAATCATAACCCAAATGGAAATAGGGTTATTTTGAAGTTCCCCTACTCCGGTCCAGAGTCACTTGGTTTAAGAAAATAAACTTCTCAATAAAAAAATAAAATTTATAAAATTTCTACATCATTCATATTTAATTAATTGTTTTTCGTTTTGTTTCATTTATGATAATATTATTCTAACCATATATTCATGTCCATAGTTGCAAGGATGTTTGTTTTATGGATTTGAGGACGTATTATTTTATCGGTATTTAGGAATATTCTTATAAAATGGGCCCATAACTCTAAAAGAGATATGATATAGTGTTAATTTATTTTTATATGTTCAAATTTATTTACATATAAAAAAAATAAAAAATCATAATGAATCATAAATTATTAATCCTCACATTAAATTATTATTCCATTTAGGTTGTTTTCCCAATATTAATGAACTCAATTGGCTTTATTTCATAAATATAATATTTATGTATTGTAGAATAAAAAATAAAATTAAATATTCCAGTCAAGATCATATTAAAATATAATATTACTGTTACAACCATCCATAAAGGTGGTGATTCGAAATGATATGTATCATCTTTGGTGGAGGTGAACCAACAATAATATAGGATACATTTCGATTTTAAGATAGATGAGTGGAGGGTATATAACTGTTATTCCCTTGTCATAATTGAATTTCAATAAATTTTGGATACTTATGGAATTATATAATTATTTATAGAATATTATTTGAGAAATAATAAATGTATTTAATTGAAAAAGAGTGCTTCATATTTATCACCTTACTCTTTGGAAGTACTCATTTATGAAGAAGATTATACATTCTAAGTGTATCTTTATTATGAGACAACAAAATATTAGAATTGTAAAATAGTTTTTAGGGGCAATTTGTTATAGGTATTTCTATTTAATAATATTAATGTCTCAGGATAAGTGTGTTGGTGAAGGGTATTATTTATATGGGGATATGAGGGGTGTTTTTGAATTAAGTATTCATTAGATCATTTTTTTATCTCAAGAATACAAATAATGATGATTCTTGATATTATAAATAGTAATTGGTGTGGTATGGATAACATAATTACCTCTTAAATAATCTATTATACAGTTAAACATGTATATATCTTATAATGTATAAATTGTACTATTTTTCATATATGAATATTCACTGAAAAAATGATGTTTTTCAAATATCCCAAAATATCACCCAACACTAATATCAATGTGATGGTTTAAAAAATTTCATGGGCTTCAGCAAAATAAATTTTCTAAATTTTCTAAATTTAGTTTTTAAATTAAATCCTTATTTTTTTGATAAATAATAATTTTATATCGGGATAAATTTCTAACACTTTCAAAAATTATATATAATTTCATAAAAATATATTATCATTTATAAAAAAAGTATCTACATGTTTATAGTTTTTTAGAATTTTTTTTTAATTTTTTAATATTTCCTAAAAAAGAAATTTTTCTTAAAAATATAAAACATATTTTTATTACTAAAGATACAATTATTTTATATTTTTGTTAAATATTTATTTTTCAATATTAAATTCTTTTATTTTATTTTTTTATATAATTGAAAACCATTACATTTTAATTTCATTAAATATTAAAATATTATTTTACAACTCCAATGGCTAGGTTACTATTCTTAAGGTCTAGGTTAATATTATAATAGAAATATTTCCAATATTAATATATATTTTATACCATATATAAATACATCATATTTCCTACATTCATATTTCACTTCAATTTCTCCAAATGTTATATTATATTCTTTAAAAAAATGGTGATTACATTACTTATGTTTTTCTTCATTTTTGTATTATAGTTCACTTATATGAATATTCATGGGGACCAAGCTGATCCAAATGTCTATATTAAAGTAATGATATTATTAATTATTTATAATCACATTGTACTAATTTCATTTTTATTTGGTATATTTATTGTTTAAATACAATGGTCTAAATTAACATGATAATTTTTTTAGGTTTCCTTATTTGGGAAATGAGTACTATAAAACAGTATTAAATACAAAACATCGTTTTCTGGAAGGATAATTCCAAATAGAAGAGTCCATGTCATTATATAAATGATAAAAAATTGAAATATAAAATGAATTTTTTTGATAACTATTCACATAGATCCAAATGAAAATGTATTTAGCTCCAAGATGTCACCTGAGATCATCTCACAATTTCTGAGGCTACTTAGCTTTACTAGAATTTATATATATATATATATATATTATGTTTATTCCTGAGGTGAGTACTTATATGAAATGAAAATTAATCCCATATAAAAAAAACAAAGAACATGAAATCCCATGGAGTTTAAAATGATTATATTTAAATAGTGTAAATATATTTAATTATTTTACAATATCATTTTTCAAAGATGTTTTTAATGTTCAAGGTGCTAAATGAGACACCTAAATAATTTTATACCTACTTTATACACTATTTATATAGTATCTAATAACAATAGTAAAACAAAGCAACGAAATACATATATAAATTAATCTTATATAGAAAATCATATCATTTCATGCCACTTCATTCGTACTCAATATGTATGAAAATTTGAGACTGAAATTGAATTCCCCATTTCCAAGCCTCAACCAATGCTCCGAAAAAGTGACAAAATTCATATAACTTTTAATAAAAAATAAGTTAAAGTAAAATATTTCAAACAAAAATTATTTATGGAATAAAGTCATAATTAAGTCATTAGTAACTCAAAACAATTAACCATTTACAATAGAAAATAATATGTAAAAACCCATTACATTAATTTTATTTTCATGTTTTAAATCATTTTTTCCTAGATATATACTTTACTTCGAAATACCCATTTTAAAATACGTAATATTATTTCTTATTGATATTATTATAGATCAACCATTTACTGATTTTTTATCATTTTTAATATTTCGAATGTAATTTCTAGCACAATAATATTAAATTCATTCTAAAAATATTCACAAAGAAGTTATTATAACACATATTTAAATCATATAATTTATTAGATGTGTTTACCCACACATTTATATTTTAATTTCAATCTAAAATACATTTTTATCCTTTAGTGGAATTTAACATAAATTATTCATACCTATAAATAAATTATCTGGACAATTCTGAAAAATTCCCATATATAACACATGAATTTATATAGAAGAAAACAACACTAAAAAAATACAAATATAGTTTTGAAACAATATTTATAGTCACTATTTCTTAACCATTAATCCATACATACTGTATATAAATACTTGTCTATTTATTTTCTCATAATACCCATTAAATCAACACTTTACACATCAAATCCAATAATTTCATTATCCAAAATAATTTGTAAAATAAAAATATCACATATTGATTCATGAAAAAATATTCTAAAACTTCAAAACTACTTTTTATTATTGATTTAGGTATACTAATTGTTAAATAATTAATGTATTATATAAATTATAGAAAATAAAATTTTAAACTCCAACGAGTGAAAGTAGTTTGCTTTCACACACTAGAAAAATAAATCCACCTAATGAAAAATTATTGATTCCTTCTATAAAATTATAAAAAAAATCACTATGCTATAATAAAAATAGAATTATTAGAAAATTAAAATGATAGAACAATTAACATAGTCAAAAATTATAACAATATTTAAGATCTTACATTAAAAACCCCAATTCTACCAACTAAAAATGATTCTAACTAAATATGAATGAGAAATCCCAAAATAGTTTTTTAGAGAAAAAGTGATAGTCTAGGGTTAGGTAAAATCATTAAAATGACATTTGGATTGTAGAAAACATAGAATAAAGATTATATATCATAACTAAAAAATTAATTTCACTATTTTAAAAGAACCTTCTAATAGCCAACCATGTGAATGATACATATCAACTAGGTATTTAGTGGGAAACATATACACATGTCTCTCATGCCTCCTCCATCGGGTACTTAGTACCCTAAATAGGGTTCGTGATGGACTTCCTAGTGTAAATTCAAGAAAACTAATCCTTGATTCACTTTATCAATCTCCATATTAAAAAAACCCAATGTTAACCTAAAATAATTAACAAGTTATTCCCTAACATAAAATACAAAACTAAAAGAATACCTTGAAACCATGATGTATTATACTCGGGAATTAACATATATATATATATATGAGTCATAGAATAGAAAACCAAACACTTTTTGGGATGTGGTAACATCTCATCCTATATATTCTGATACATATTCCCACATAAAACGCACCATATAGAACATGATATGAAACATAAAAAACATCCATATTTAAAATAATATTCAGCCCATTGGAAATCTGTTGTGTAGCCATCAATCACCCAGTAGATACTAGTTACTCGTTTTAAGATTTAAAAAACCACCAATGTGATGATCCATAAGTTTCATTCTCTTATAATTTATCTATTAGGTCTCTACTAGACCAACATCAGGTATTTAGTGGTTCCTTAGAAAATATTGTTATAAGGATCACCTCAATTTCTATTATTTAGTTTTCCTTCACTAGAAACATACGATATGTAGTCCATGTTAATTAACATCAACATAAATTCACATACAACAAAATACTAAAATGAACAACGAAACCAAAACTTGTTATAGACACCCAAACAAAGGAAATATCCTCATTTAAATGTATCATTGTGTATCTGTAAGGAATAAAATTAATAATGAAACCTCATATTAACTTCTCAATTTTTTGTATCCTTATGTAATTTTCATTGACATCATAGAACACACAGAATTGTAATAAATATTCCCCACATGATCTTCTCATAATGATCCATATTATTTGGTTGTCTCTTAATAAAATATAAATAAAACTACAATTCCATATCATGTAAATGAATCCATGGATATATCCTTGGTTCCTATTTTCTCAATTTAGATACAAGATATACATCATTATTTCCACTATTTATTAATGGTAACACAAATTAAAAAACAACATACATTATCCACCAAAAAATGTGAAATGGTCTAAGAAATCATTGAGAAAATTTTACTTGTTTTCCAAATATTCACATATTAACTTATGTGAGACATAAATAAAGACTCAGTATTTAATAACAATTAAAAGATCAATGATTTTTTATAGGTCACTTACTCAATAATTGAGCCATGGATAATATCATTTTGATTATATTCACCCTCAAATATGTTTCTTGTACTATATTGGACATGATAAAACATGCCTCACCAATAATTATCTTATATAATGTTAATTTAAATTATCTCACATATAATATTCCAAACATGCCTATCTGAAGAGATAATTTAAGAATATTTTTATAAAGAAAATCTATAAATTTGAAAATTTATTATAATGGACTACCAAAATAAGGTATACCGGAATGTATCATATCCTTGAAGATATGTATAAGGAACATAAATTTTCTATATATTTGTTCATAATTATCCATAACAAACTATTCTTGAGTACTAAAAATCTTTTATATGACATTCAATAATAGAGATGTAAAACTTATATAATGAGTAGGAAAAAAAATTATCCAATTCGGTATAATAATATCTTGGACATTAATCATCATAATCAAATCAACAATTTAAATTTTTGTTTTCCAAAATAAAAGTTAAAACTTTACTCAACTAATAAGAAATAATATAATCTCTATATCTATCATTTAGTGATATATTAAAACATAATAGAAAAATATGGTAGAATTATCCTATTTAATCATTGAAATAGGTAATGACTAAATGATACCCACTTTATTATTATGTTAAATGATTTTACTATTGTAGTTTGGACCTCTCAAAATAAATATTCCTAGTTACTCCCTAATATAGTTCCAATAAATTTTTCTTCAAAAAAATATAGTCCATCTTTGTTAAATTGTGGTGAAATTTCCACAAAAAAACATAACAGTGCATTTTCATTTATTTTTAAAAATTTATGTGGAATAAAAATTCATTTATAATAATATATAAGATAATACTCATCAATAGTTAATCCAGGTATCTAATCTCTACCATAATACTTTTCATAAGAAACATGAAACTAAGAATGTGAACTTGGATCCTCATCAAATTTCTCTAATAGGGATGAAGTGATGGCCATTGGTTCCAAGACTATATGTCCTTCATCTTCTAACCTAACATGACTAAATTTTGTTAAAAGTGAAATATATTGTTAGTCATAATTTTATTGATTATGCACATCCACATGATATTTTCTACTCAATATTTAGATAACGATAATACTTTTCCTTGGAGTATATATATATTTTTAGAAAAATAATATTTTCAAAAACTTACTCGAGAACCCCTTATGAAATTATATTTTATATGTATCAAAATGGATGGCATAGATATGGTGATGTATCTAAACTAGAACTCTTTTGTACCCATCCAAACATCATAATGCTCCCTAAAAACTAAAAAAGTGGAATTATTACAAAATCAAACTAACAACTCACACATTGATGTAATAGATACTTACATGTTTTTATAACATGTATTACATTATAAGAAACATGAAAAAAATTATTTAAGAAGACAACAGTAGAAGTTCATATTGAGTTACAAGAGTCGAAAATGTGAGAACACAACCCAGGATAATAATATTATAACTATATAACTACATGTAAACAATAAAAGCGAACAAAAGAATAATATTTATATAATAGTATAGATAGTCCTTCCACATCCAAATATATTAAATAATTATTATTATGATTTATTCAATTAATATAATATCCAGTAGACCACATTTCTCACTACACCAACTTAGAGCTTCCTGTGAACAATGTATGTGTTCAAAATATTTACTCCAATGTATTATTCATAATATAATACCACTAGTTACACTACATAATTTGTTTCTAACAAAAAACATCATTATGTTACACAATATAATTCTGGACGTTCCTATTTTTTAGAATTTATAACACGCAACCAAAAATGTATTCTAAGGCCAATCATGAAAATATTAAATTAAAAAATAATTTTTACAGCGCCACCACTAAGTCATCCATGACACATTCTAAAAAATCCCTTATCTTACCCTTACTATAATTATTCCACACCTATAATCATTCGACCACCTATTATCAAGTCCTATTGAGGTATAAGTCCATGCAAGAATTTGCAAGACTTTCAAACTGGTGAAAATTTCTACTAGATTATTAATTCCAAAAAATAATAAAAAATTAATAAATCCATTTTAAATAAGATATTAGATGAAGTTAAACTTATGAAGAGTGTATTATATAAATGTTTGGAACACCATAGTCTTCATATGATTTATTTCACCCCAACTTTCATAAAACAAAACTTTTATTTTCTTGCAATATTTTGAGTTCATATAATAAACCAATCTGCCAAATCTTCTCGTTCATTACTTATATAACCACAATTCATTATTTATTAATTTTTTAATGAGTTATAAAAGACTAAATAAGTCACTTCCCACTCATTAAATTTTAACCAAAAGTGAACATAATTCCATTAGTTCTTTTCTAACAATTTTTATAAACTCCAAAGATAGCATCAACATATCTCATTAATGGATAATCTATTCCAAAATATAAGGAAAATCATTCTCTTCCATTTAGATACTAGATATAAAATTAATAAATTTATTTTTCACCCACCTTTTATTTTACATAAATCCATAAACTACTCACATTACAAAAAAAAATTGTGGCCTCATAAAAACTACAAAATACATTTGGATTAAAAAGACTGATGAATCTAAAACATTCACAATTTACATAGACTCTTCATATGTTCGTGGTGTTTTTCCAATGATAAAATAAAATGTATGCACAAAATTATTGTAAATTGTTTTGGTCCAAACATTTTGAACCATTCCATCTCATTTCAAAAGTATAATAAGAGTGAAAAATCCAATTTTATAGTCTTTCAGTCCCTTTATATCCCCATTACTAATGAATACGTTGCATGTTTGAGTTCTTTCATCTTCAACACTATGAAAATAATATATTATCAAATATTATATCCTTTCATTCAAAAATATATCTAAGATAATATCATTGTCGTTACTAATTAAAATGAAGAATCATAAATCATTAAATTCAACCTAATAGTAGATATGATCTGTATTGTACTGAATGAAAATTCATTTTCCTATAAGGGCATGAAACTTATAGTTAAACTTTTTTGGTTTCATTATTTAGGAAATACCTCTATTTATGACCTTCACCCCATATTTTACATTACATTTTCTATGTAAAATATTTTTTTCTTAATAATGATTTCCAACACAAAATAAATATTAATTATTTCATTATTGACATTAAACCTCTCATGATAAAATTTTTTTAATGATACTGGGCTAGGAAGTATCATTATTTTTTATTCTTTTATAATAGTAGAAAATATTTTTTAAATATTTATGACTTATATTATTGAAAAAATGTCACAACTATCTTTTCCATGTATTATTTTATATCACATACTTTTTACATAAACTGGTAAACCAAATTATACTCGATTGATAATTAACCCATAATAATTCTATTAGATCCCATATTTCATTGATGAGAATATATTTCATATATTTGTTCATTATAGATCCAAATATTTTGATTCATTTAGAGGTGATAATTCTTTTAGAAGTATGAGTTTTCCCCTTTCGTAAAATGAATGTCGTTCACTCCAGATATAGACCTCAACACTCTTCTTATGACTCATGTGGACTGCCTAAACTCCTGAGTTTCAACTTCTTCCAAACCCTATGATAATGATACTCTTCTCTATGATTCTAAAATCATAGATTATTTTTTAATATAAGTAATTGATATTAAACAAAGATCAGCATTATTCATTCCAAAACATTTCTATATTTGTGACACCTAGATATTTTGTGTTATATTTTTCTTTAAATATGTCCAAATTCTTTGAATGATTTCATTACACACAACACTGAGTTTAAATAATGGCTTAAAAACTAATTAAATATTATTATGTTACATGTATATAATTTTTAAAATCATCTCAACAATATTGTCATTGATTTATTTTTTTGTATTTTTATAAAAATGTTTATTTTTTATTGAATTGTACAAAATAATGTTTTTTTTAAAAATTGTCATTTCTTTTCATTAAATAAATAAATTTACTATTACCATTATATTTTGAATTAGGTATTAACTTAATATAAGATATAATTTATTTAATACAATTTAGTGAATTCTATTAGGGAAATAATTTAGTATAATTTGGTTACCAGTCAATTTGTAGGCTTCAAAGCACAATTTTCTAGAAAACAGTATTCATTGAATTATATACGGTTATATTTAAATTAATTTCGAAAAATTATTGTAATTGAATTTTATAAAATGGATTACATATTTTTATTTTTAGTATACTTTTTTTTAAACTTAACTTTTTTGTTTTTATGGATGTTGAATAGTAATATTGGTAAAATTTATCACCTTAAGAATGTGTTAATTGGGTAATTAAGGTTAAAAATAATGTGATAAGGAATTAAAAAATTCATCCAAACATTTACTTTATTTCTTTAGAATATTTTGATTTTATAATATCCATAAAAAATTTTAATATATGGATATTTTACTCCATTTTACGTTTGTAATTACCTTTATATTATTTTAAGTAATGAAAAATAAAAAATATCCCCTTATTCCCTTTGAATTTATCCTATATTTTCAAAAAGGGAAAAAAAGTTTTGAATGCGTCAGAAACATTATTTTGAGATTAATTAAATTTTTTTTATTATGTTAATATTTTTTTTAGTGATTTTATAATCTCCTTGGACAACTATACAATATTGGCCTAGTTTTTGTGGATTTAGTGAGAACGTCAAAGTAAATAATTTTAACAACATCATAAATAATGTTTCTGTGATGAATAATTTATCCACAAAAAATTTGTAGGTAAAAATAATTTATTACTAATGGTTTCAACAATAATATTTTAATTCCAACTTTTTCATTGTGTATTTAAACTCAATTGAAATGTATAGTGTCAAAAAATAACATTAATGATATTTTAAGAAAAAATAATACTCTAATATAATATTTAATAATATTAAATTATATAAATTGTAAAATTAGGATAAAAAATGGACTAATATTTTATCCCTTTTATATTTTTGAATTTTTTGAACTGATATGAAAAACTTTAACCCATTATGATTGCAAAAGTTTTCACTGCAATTAAGGTTATAATTGTTTAATGAAGGGGTTACACTAAAATATAAGGATTAAAATACCAATAAAACCAATCAAAAAATTATTGGTTGAATTTATTAAAACCATATACAATATTATATTTTATTTTATGTCCCCATAGTCCCGTTTTTAGATGAATGTTATTTCACTATTGTTACATATTTGTATTAATTCTATGTGATTCCTTTTGATTCACTATAAAAGGCAAAACATTTCTTATTTTCTATAAACCACCTAGATCCACTTATCCCAAAAAAACTGATATTACCCACTTATCAACATACTTACACATGTTATACAAGTGTTTTAATCTAAAAATACTATCCCTGGGTCCATTAATAAGATATCTAATAGAACTATTTCGAAGGAGATGTAATCATCTTCAAATAACACTTTTTCATTTCATCATCTTTTACCACATTAAATTATGACCTAAGTATTCCAAAATAATAAAAAAAGTATCTATCATATAATTATATGTTATTATGTGGATTTCAAAATATTTATTCATATCCTTCTCCATAAGAGGATTTGAAAAATCTTCACTCACGTGTATGAAAACTACTACCTTGCGAATTGATGTAATTTGATTAACATTACCACCTCACATGGGTTGACATAATTATCGAAATAATGTATATATTTGATACTAATGAAATAATTTGTAATAATTATATATAATATATCATCTAATTAATTGCCTTAAACATTTTATAAAATTATTGTGTCACTTTTAACAAACAAACTAAGGAAAACTAGATGAGTGACCCGAATCGTCCTGACACATGACATGGGTAAAAAAGAATAAAAAAAACAAGTCCCGAAGATAGGAAAACAAGATATAAAATCACATTAAAAATCATTGAAAAAATATACTAAAAAAGAAAATGAATCCCAAACAAATATGTTAAACCAGAAAAATTATCATATCCCCATGTAACCAAAAATCACATATAGATAACCCCAATAAAAAAGAGACAACAACAAGAGAAGACACAATGATACAAGACACCCTTACATTTAACAATATAATTTAATAAAAAATCAACATATTAAAAAATGAAAAAGAAGCGTGTGATATAAATTCATGTAGGATTCCAAAAATGTTTTTATACATGTTCTAATACCAAGAATGGAATAATTATAGCCTTTAAAACAAAATAGTTTAAAAAATAATTTCAATAAAATTAATCGAATTGTAAATCATTTCCCCTTCTACTGTAAAAAAATAATTTTTTATCCTTTAAAAAATATGAAAAGTAAAAGTGATAAAAATTAGAAATCATATCTTTGATTAAAGTGGTAAGAAAGTAAACAAATATCTATGAAATAATGAATCATTCAATGCTAATTGATACATCCTCATATATCAAAGACTATGATTTGTTTTCCATGATAAATAAATCCTGATATAAAGAATCAATAATGAAAAATGAAAAATAACATAGTATTTGTATATATCCCATTGGAAAATTCATTCAATACACTCACAAGTATAAATAGGTATATGTTTGATCAAAAAGATATCAAGTCCCCAAAGTTGGCATGAAAAACATTACCTCATTATGGTGAAACAGAAACTAAGGATACCCATGTATCTATACCGATGCAACCAATGTTTATAATGTTCATTTTTACAAATTAAACCCAAAACCATGATCAAAATTTATTAATAATTTTCAAATCCTTGTAGATCTACTTTAGAGTTTCAAAACATATTTTCAAACCCATTAATTTTTTTTTCAAATGAAACCCCCTATTTGAAACAATTTTTCTTTTAATTAAATAATTTTAAGCCATTTATCACATAAAATCAATGAAACTGCAATTTAATTTAACAAGAAAAACCTAAAATTCAAAACAATTATCTATTTTAATGAAACAACTACCTCAACATGGTAAAAACCTACCGTCGTTTGTCTACAATGACTAGAAACCAAGTGAACAACCTTCAAAAGATAAGGCACACCCATATCTCAAAAGTATAGATAGAAAACACCATCTTATCACATAACCACATCCAAACCATTACCTAAACCGAAAGAAAAAAAGAATTATATGTAACACTTAACTTGAGAGAAGAAATCCAACCATAATGGTATTTAATCATTGAATGAAGCAATCCAGAGAAGACGGTATCACCCAAAATTTCATAAGGATCTCTATAGGTTGAGAGAAGTGAAGATAAAAAGGAATAAATGAAATAAAATTCCTAAAACACCAAAAAACCCAGACTCATCACTATTATATGGCATGTAACCAATTTACACGTGTTATACTCCTAGATTCTCATATTTTCCAAAAAAACCCATTTCAGTTTTTTATTACAAATTTTTTTTTATAATATAAAATGTGTACCTATTATGAGGAAGGTAAACCATTAATTCCGTTTATCTAGTTCCCAGCTTCATATATGTATTAATTACATGGAATTTAACTCACTTAGACAGTGTGTGAGTGCCCAGTGAGCAAGAAAAAGTTTATTTCTAAATAGAGAAACCAAAAGAATTCATGAATTCTCCATTACAAGTATCCTCTAAATTTATTCATGGAAGTACTCAACTAGTGAAAAATGAAAACCGAATAAAAGGTAAAAAAACCCAACTGAATGTTAATAGGGAATTATAATCTACCTACCATATATTCTTCCCACACTCCAAAATACATAAAGATACTAGATCCAAATAAAGATATGGCCACTTATACCACATCAACAACTCAGTCTCCCACATATTATTACTATCCTATCCACCCTTCCATAGAATCTAGATCAAGGGGATAATTTTACTATGATATACCTTATACCGATTATCCATAATCTGAACTTGTTTCTCAAACAAAGTGGAATCACGCTGAAGATAAAAAACCTCCCATATAATCACATGGGGTGGATAGGTATATACCTACATAAATAAGATACATGAAGAAAATCATGGATATATTTAAAACAAAATCAAATATGAAACAGATAGTCTACCCTCCCTAATTATCCAAAAATCTCAAAGGGTCCCAAAAACTGTTGTGGAAACTTACCTTTCCAACCAAAATAATGATGTCCCATTTGAGGTGGAACACTGAGAAAGACATGCTCCCCAGCCTCAACTCGAGTGGTTGATGCTGATTGTCTATATAGGATTGATGATGAATCTGTACCTTGATAAAAAACATCTGGGTCAACTGCACCATCTGCTACATCTCCTAAACAACCCTCAACCCAACCATGGGATTCTCTCCCAAATCTACCCCACACAAGAGAGATATACGAGGATACTAATAAAAAGCCTCATGGTTGGAATCCTGATATAAGAATGGAAACTATTTTTATAGGAAGGATAAAAAAATTGAAATTATTTTCCCAAGACCCTCTCTAATCAATCACAGAAGCCCGTACCATATACTCTAAAACATGGATATCCCTTTCTACCTTTCCATATATTTCAAGATTGTATGATGTTCTTAATTTAATCTGGGAACCCATAACCTCCTAAAAACCATTCGAAAACCACGATGTAAACCTTAGATCCCTGTCAGATACAACATTAGAAGGAACCCCATGATGTCTCACAATCTCTCACACATAGAATTCCCCAATATACTACTTTCATTATCGTCATTAAGGTATAAAATGAGAAAATTTTGTTAGTTGATCAATTATTAACCACATCGAATCCTTCTTATTTAGATTCCATGAAAAAACAATGATAAAATACATTAAAATATCATCCCACTTCTATATCAGAATGGGTATAGGTCATAACATCTCTAGAAGTATATGGTGTTCTCCCTTCATTCTTTAACAAGTAAGGAACCACAAAACAAAATCATCTATTGATGACCTTATGTGATTCCAAATATAGTTATGCCATAAGTTGTTATACATCTTGGTAGCTTCAAGATGAATGGACTAACAATAATGGTGACCAATTTTTTAAAAATCCTATATAAATGTGAATGGAACCACAACCCTTATATTGAAGAATAAATCTCTAGTGGGAGACCAAGATCACTCAATTGAGGTCTCCACAAAATAAAGGATTTCACTATATCAATGAAACTTGTTTTCTTCCACCTACTGGAGATGAACTCTAACATAAAATAATATGAGTTAGATTTTATCAAATCTAAGAACACCTATACACCAACCCATTCCACTTCCTAGATCATCTCATCAAACATACTCATTAGTGACCACCAATCACCTGATTACATCATGAATTATGTGGGTAATTTTCTACTCAATGCATCGAAAACCACATTTTAATTCTCAGGTCTATAAGAAATATCAAAATCATAAGAATGAAGATACTCCAGCTAGCATCTCTATCACAAATCAGGATCCCTCTGAGTAAAAATATATTTCTAGATCTTACAAATAGAATATAAAATAAATCTATTTCTAAAGAAATTAAGACACCAAATTTTGAGTTTAGGAATAATATTTTCTAAATCAACATCATGGGAAGGGTATTTATTCTCATGATAGCATAAATAACGAGAGACATAATCCACATCATCTTTCTCCTATATCAAGGAACATCCTAAACCCATAAAATAAGAATCATTGAAAACACCATAACCCAACCCCATTTCTAGAAGAATAAATAAAACATTTGAATTAAATCTCAGATTGAGCTCCTCAAACGATCTATGACACATGACCTAACATTCAAACATTAAACCATTATGGGATACAGATTTCATTGAAGATACAAGCATGCAGAATTCCTGGAAAAACAATATATAAGAACATGAAAATCCATAGAATAACTAGATCTCAAAAACATTTTTGGGATGATCCCAGGAGATTACAGTCTATAGAGTTTAAGATCTACATAGATGCCCCACCTAGATTTCACATGCACTATAAATTTAACATATCAAATACAAGACAAATACTAGGATAACATACAAAAAATGATGTTAATTTAGAGTTATAATAATTATATCTAAATAGTCTACATGATACTCCTATGAAATGGACTACAAAAAAATATCATCCATGAAAACAAAAAAAAAGAGTACAAAAAATAATGAATGGCCTAGTTTATTAAACCCATAAACACCATAAGAGAATTAGTGAGACTGAATGGCATAACAAAAAAAAATTTCCATTTTGAATTTTAGATTTTGTTTTAGGTATATACATATCCTTGACTATCAACTATTTATACACCGAAAAATTTTAAATATTACAAATGAAATTATCCCCTTTAAGATGATCAAATAGATCATCAATCCTTGTAAATGTTTATTTATTCCTAACAGTCACATGATGTATGATTAGAAAAAAATATAAATTCCATGGTTCCTATATTAGTTAATATAATAGAGGAAAATAAAATTCAAAAGTGAAAAAATAGGAATAATAAATCCTTTATCCTCAAGATACTCAAGAGGTACCAAAAGTTACACCAACTCAGTAGGTTCCATGTGTTAAGAAAGTATAATGAAGGGAATTGTACTGGGGAGTAAGTAAATAGTAAAATAAACCTATATATGTAGAATAAAACAATAAAGTTCATCTGAAAATTTATTAGGGTACTCACAAACAAATAAAATAAGTTGAACACCCATTATAGGAGAAGTTGTATCAAGAAACATCTCTCATAACTGACACAAGATTACCCACATTGTATCGAACAAAATTCCATTCTATTTCTTATATAATGTCCCAATCAACATAGAATATAAGAGTGACACCATGAGTTGATAAGAACTAAACTAGGTGAATATAATATTCTATCATGGATTGAAGATTCATCATCTAATCCATTACGGTTACCAGGTCAATGATGTCAAGATAAAAAACCAAAAAATCCCACTCCACCTCAATGTTTTCTATCCTCACCCAACCCGTGGGACAACAGAAGCCTTGTTCGGACCTATTTACAAAATGTTTAGAAATACCCAACAAGAAAGGAATATGTTATTAATGTAATAAAAACATTTCAACTAACTTTTATGATATAAAATATTCAGAATAACATATTAGAAAAATGTTGAAACCACAGAAGATGAAATAACCCCCATTCCTCTAATGATCACATGCAATACTTTAGATACCCATGGTGTATAGACTTCTAAAAAATTTCATCTGGTCTTATCCATATAAATATATCCATGGATTAAGGATTATACTCACCACCCTTGGAAGTATATAAAGGAGACAGTGAACCCTTGGTTAGAGTGGATACAACAGAACTGCCCTGAGATATATTTTCAAAAAAATAACACTAGATTGACGTATCATCCAAAAAGTTAAAAAGATTTAAGAGCCTCCACACAATTAGTATTGGTATGGACTCACCTTCCAGACAGGAATTAGAGAACCTAATTCATCCATGTTGTCTCCCTAGAGACTAGTCTCGAGGAAAACTGAATACTCTTATTCTCCCTTTTCTGGCCACAAGGTACACCCTAGATTACCACCGAAAAAATGAAGCTCCAACCAAACCTGTATTCCATCCACCTAAACTAAATCTACCTTTTAATATATATACACAATGATTTGAAGGCAGAAGACTGTTAATATTGACCAAATATCAATACATAGTCCTATCTTAAACCTTCAAGTCTTAATTCAGTCATTATTGACAAGCTCTGGTGACAGATTCCCTATACCAGAAAATGGGTAGAATACCTCAAAACGGTTTTCTATCCCAACTATATGGTGAGAAGCTATCGATTCTTCCCGACATGAAATGTATTGGGACAAAACATCCCATTAAAGACATTATTTAAGGAATCCTATGTAAGATCCTCATTCAACATAACTTGCATTATTGAGTCCCACCATATCCTTCCTCATTCGTAAAGTTTGTTGATGAAAAAACCCAACGTAAAGTATTTATAATTCTTCAACTAGTTAAAGATCCTTTCTATCCACTCAATCCACTATTTTAATTTTTTTGGGACCTTTTTCACCATGAAATATGGGTGGATTCCTCTTGGTAAATTCAGATCTGTGATCCACTACGCATCCATGGTTTGTGACACCCAATTGACGAAAAGTATAAACATTGTGGGTAACAACATCTCCCCATGTAAGGTCCACTAGAGGGATAGATTACAGAACACATCTAATGGATCCAACTCTTGGATTTGAATGAGATCTTATCAGAATAAATTTTGAAGAAAAGGAATAAAACAACTAATTAGTCGTGATAAAATTCCAAAATCATAGGACCAACATCTAGTATTAATAAAAAATCATTAAAACCATTATAATTTAATGAATCCAAAAAATACCTTACATAAAAAGAAAATGACCAGTTTAAATAATATTCTTATATAGATTATTCAAATGAACTCAAACTCTAATTCTCAAAAAAGGTAAAAGTCCCAAACCTTCCATGGAAACTTGGTTTTAGTCATGGATGTGTGCTAGCCCGGAACCTTTTACTCACCTACAATCTGAATTATGATGGTCCTAACATCATTCCACCCATGACATAGAACCCATCTTATGTAGTGCTAACACACTTCATGTAAAGATTCCCATCTCATAAAAAATTGTAACGAACCATCATGGGTTAATTAGACAAGCAACCTGAACATACTTGGAACCTGATATGGGTAAGTTAGGATAATAATAACCAATCCTAAATATAATAAAAGAACACATAAACCATATTATGAAGTGGAAAACAGACAAGAAACAAAAAAATAAAAAAAATCCCATTGAACAGGATAAAACAGAATGTTTTTCATATCCCCACATAAACAAAAAGGCACCTCAAAACCAACCTAAACCAAAAGATATTGCAACAGAATAATCCAACATGCTATAATATTCCATTTCCATTATCATTTTATACAATAAAACATCTAGAAACACCTAAATACACATGTAGGGTGTGAGGAAAATCACAGAAAGGCACCACCACTATTTCTATATAAGGTCTAATATCAAGAATGAAACAATTAAATATTTTAAAACAAAACAATTTTACAAATAATTTTAATAAAATAAATATAATTTAAAATAATATAACCTTTGGTATTCATACAATAAATCTATTTCGCATAATAATAATTATAAAAATAATAAGTAACAAAAAATAAAATCTTTACCATGCATCAATAGGTATGAAAGTAAGAACATACCCATGAAATGACCTATCTTCCATAAAAATGTCATATAATCTCATATATCTATACTATTGACGAATATTCAAGGATAAAAACATGGTAAAAAATAATGAAAAATGAGAAATAATCTAACACCTTGAACTAGCTTTTTGGAAAATCAATACTACACACTCAAAATTCTAAATATGAATTCTTTTGATACACAAGATTTTGAGTCATACCAGTCAATATCCCAAAAATTTATCTCATAGTACTATAACACACAATAAGGCTACATGGGTCTCCATCCTGCCTCACCGATGTTTGACACGTTGAAATTTTTACTATTTAATATAAAACTATGCCCAAATGTTTATAAACCATTTTCAAATCCACGACGATCCACTTTAGAGTTTGAAAACCCTTTTATAGATCAAGAAAACTCATTTTCAATGAAAACCCACCTTTAGAAATCATTTTACATTCCATGAAATCATATGAAACCATTTATCACATCAAATAAATGAAAAACCAAAAGTAATTTAATAAAAAAACATGTTATTAATAAAATTAATCCATTTTATAGAAACCCCTTGCTCAATATGGAAAAACCTAGATCATTTATATAATCACTACTACAAAACTTGTTTTATCTAGTGCTAGGGCATTAATAGTTCAAGCTAAAAGCACTATTAACAAATCCCTTTATCAGTTCTAGAAAAAGTGATGATAAAGGGGGGTATTTAATAGAAGTCTTTTAGAAGAACTATAAAAGGCACCATTTATGAGTTCTTATAAAAAATCTCATATAAAGACTAGATATTTATCAATACTAGGAAAAAAACACTGATAAAGGTGGACTGTATTAGCACATGTAAAAAACACTTATAGGGGAGAGGGGTCTTTATCAAAACATTTTTAGAAGCATTGATAATGATCCCCCGTTTATCAAAAAATTATTAATAGTTCTGTTAAAAGTTTTATTTCAAAAAAATAATTCATTTAAAAATATTAATATATAAATATATTTATATTGATATAAATATATTATATAATTTTTAATTATGCTCTAGATAAGGCTAAATAAAAATTTACTCTAATATATAGGTTATTTATTGAATATGGATTTGAAAATAATTAAGAAAATATATTTAACTAATAAATTTCAAATTATAATATATTAACTTCGATTTAATAAAAATTTGAATATAATAAATGTAAAAAACTAAATAAATGATCTAAATTATGGTAAAAACATGACTCAAAAGTCAAAAGTCAGTAACTTGTGGTCTGGGTATCCATTTAGGCTATACCACTTTTCAAATCAATTATCTTGATGATATATATTTTTTAGGGTCAAAAGAGGCCTCAAAGGCATCCAAAATTGAGTTTTTTGTGGTACCCCAATATTTTAAAATTTGGTGGAATTTCAGCCTCATTTAAGGGGAAATTTTGCCCATTTTTTGTGGTTATTGAATTTATTCACTGGTCTCAAATTCATATTCATATAATAGTTTTTAAATTTTATCATTTGTTACAATGTATTTTTATTTATTATTAAATATATTCAAAATTTATCACATTTACTTATGATAAAGCACTTCTATAAATACATATATCAACATATTTATGTAAAAATGTATATTTAAAAGTATAAAAAAATATTTATTATTCATTTTATTTATTATAAAACATTATTTCTTTTTCATACTATAAAAATGGTAATATATATGTATATAATTTGTATATATACATCTGTGTGTGTATTAATAAAAACATATATATAAATTTACATTCATATATATATATTTATTATATATATAAATTAATATTAATATATAACATACATAAATTAATATAATTATATATATCACCAATTTCGAACTATATACAAATAAATAGATGAGTTATAAAATATACTGCAAAACATGCATGACATAGTGGTAAAGAGATTTAGTCATATACGGGAGGACCAGGCATCAAATCTATGAAAGTACAAAATTTTTTTGGCACTATTATAGTGACCAAGAAGGGGGGTGTGGAGCGTAAACACTGATGGGTAGTGGAAATCACTGATAAATGGGGCTCTAAGCTCTAAGAAAGGTTGGTGTCAGGGGTGCATGCAGAATTAATTTTTCCATACTTTTTATTCATTCATTTATGCGATACTAATGGCTATCCTTTAAGAGAAAATTTTTTGCATTGTGAAAACCTAACAATTTTACATCACTCACAATATCAATGCATTTTATGTGATGATAAAAGGCCCTAACTAGCACAGTTAAAGCCCTGATTTTTAATTGTAAATGGAGAAAAAAAACAAAAAGATCATCCTTCTAACAACAAAGAATGAAAATAATTTGAAATTGATAGATAAAATACACTATCTGATCATAAAACTAAAACCAAACCATGGCCAAAACCAAATCAATAGAAGAACTAAAAGGAACACTTACCAGAGAGAATTAATCCTACCACAACATCAATAAATTTATGAGAGAAGTGATTCAGACAAAAAAAAATTTACAAGGGAGATATATAGGGTGTGGGAATGGAAGCTCAAAATTAATGAATTAAATTAAAATCCACACAAAGAACTGATATTTTGACTCATGACTATTACACGATGTGTAACCCATTTACACATAGTGTATTCCACGAGGCTCAGATATGATGAGGAATCCATATGTTTTTTAATAAAACCCATATTTCTCGTAATATATGGTATATAACTATTACAAGAAATTTTAAACATTCACTGCATGTATCCAGTTCACAAATTCTTCTCATCGGCCATTACAAGGGGTGTACTTCACTTACACGACTTATAAGTACCCATCGTGCCAAAAAAATTTATGGCCTAAGAGGAAACTTCCAAAAATAATTGAATTAACCATTACTGGTATCAGTCCTATTACTTATCATCCTTAATCATCCAAAAAAAGTGGAACATAAAAATAAAAGAAAAAACAAGCCTGATTGAATAGTAACATGGAATTACATCGCTCGTGGGTATATATGACCTACCATATCCAAAAAGATGTAATATTTTGTTCATGTCTATTTCTAATATATGATATTAAATATTTATATAATTATTATGTATGATATTTTTACCATTATTAACATTATATTGATGATATAGTGATGATCAGTATTAAAGGACCATAACTTCCAAATCAAATTATTCATGAAGAACAAAGCAATTCACACTCAAAAAAATGACATTAATAAAAGACTATTAAGAAATGGGTTATAGGACATTATAAATGGACTATATATGATAATTTAAACATGTATATGGGTTTGGATTTTAATTATATTAAATTTTAATTTATTATATAGGAGGTTAAAATCTATTATGAGGAAAATTAAACATGAGGTAAGATATTTAATCTCAATTTATACACCACTGAGTATTATAAACTGAAATACTTTTTTTGTGTATATACATCCCATTTAATTAATATAACATGAATATATATTTATTCATGATGATTAATGTTTTAGTATATTTTTACTCTTTATAGGTTCTATAATATAAGAGTTACTAAATAACTAAGAATTTACCTACAAATTTATTAAATTGTCTTGGCACAAGGCCTTAGTAGATATATTTCAGGATGTATCATATCAGGAAGTAAAACATTAATAATTTCAAACATTGATAATTTAGTTATTATAATACATAATATTTTTAAATATATAATATCTATGGATTCATTTTGTGCTCATGTTATTGATTAAATAAAATTTGTTTTCAATTCTTTACCTTTCCATATTGAATATGCGATAGATTCTATTGTATCTAACCCTTACTAGGAATTTGGTATCAACCTTTATTTTTCACATTTCCCATATATATTTTTAATTATATTATTAATAATATCATGAATTTGAGAATCTTTCTTAATCTATAATATTTATATTTCCAATATAATATGGGAATAAAATATGTATCTACTTCTTCAAGATTAATAAACTAAATAATACACAGTGATACGATCCATTGTATCATAATTTTTTTAATAATGTATACACCAACATCATGTTAGTAGATGTGAGGTTATTTCAGTAACATAAATACCTTTGTGCTCTATGAGGAGTCTAAAATATCAATAATTATATTCAGATCAACCTGAACATGCATTGGAAATTTTTTCATAACTACATATCAAGGCTAGTTTTGATCCTTTCACAGGATCTCCTCATTAATTATGTAACTTTGGAATATGATTAAAATTTACTTATTATTATCCTATATCCAAATCCAAAATTTTTGACACTATACCCATTAAAGAAACAAGTGTGGGATTTTTTTATAACGTGTCACTCTCACTGTAATCAATATAGTCATAAGAAATATAGAAGAATACTTTCATGTGATATACATGAATACTCCTTAACTATATATTTCAATAAAAAATTCATTCCCCATTGATATGTAAGGACTATGATTCATACTAAATCCATTAAAGGTCATAGTTTCCACCAAAAATTTCTTTTGGAAAAAAAATAAAATATCATACTTCTAGAACTCACATCTATATTCAAAATAATCCATCCATATAAACCATTATTCCTTAGTTTCCCATTAAAATAATTCTTTACACATATTAATTTCATCAAATAGTTCTTTTTGATCAATTTTCTTCAGAATTTACTATTTTTTTCTAGCCATAAAAAAATAATCTTTTCCTTAGACATTTATTCCACCATGTCACTCCACATGAGGAAATTTTTTAAATAAATGTTTATTTTATGAATGAAAACACAAGAAAATTGAGGTGTTATAAATCCAGATAATGTATTATAGTGAGCCTCTGTGAGAACATATCAATGATTGTCTGTATAAATTTTCATGAACTAACTCCAACTTTTATCTTTTTAGTGCCATATCCAAAGATGTATATTACAATGTCTACACCTTCAAGATGATACACTCTTCGCATGTTTCAAAATAAACACAGTCCAAATTATTTATACCAATTAAATCCAAAATATTCAATGCTTTGTCAACAATTTTCCTCATACATTCATTCAAAAATATTGAATTTCCAAAATATTTCATTAAAGAAACTACTTCTCCTAAATTACATATTAGATATGATTTTTTGAATTTAACACCTCTAACCACAACAATAGAATAATGTTTGTTGAAGAAAATGATTTAATTACAATAAGTGAGAATTAAATATTAATAAACCTATAAAAAAATAACATTTTAATATTTCATGGCCCAAAATTCTTATTTTTTAAAATGAATATCAATTTTAAACTTTCATGGTCAAAATAAGCCATGAATGAGTTATTAATAATTTGACAAAGGAATAAAATAATATAATTAATTGAAAATGTAGTATTTAATGAGAAATAATTTTATTTATACCAATTTTTTATAAAATACATAATTATCCATATATTTAATATCAATTTCATTCAAATAAATATAAGATATTTTTGTGGTAAAAGTAATATTTTTCCAAAAACTATTTTTAAATGCATAATGCATTCCAATTTCAACTGATTAAAATAAAATATAATGTTAAATTATTTAAATAGAATTTATATTTAATATATTTGACTATAGGAATTTAAATCCATAAAACAGTTATTATTGTTCATTTATTTAATATAAGATCATGTTTTTCTTGAAAAATGTATTATATAAAAAACATTATTTTATTGTGTTTTGTAGGATTATTTTTAAAATAAATCCTTTCATTTATCTGAATTGAATTTTATAAAAATTCTTCCAAATTTAGACCTGTAATTTGAAATTTTTTTATTGTTTCCACTTTAATTTATGGTCATATTAAATAGAAAAACCTATAAAATTTTTTTAACACTGTTAACATTAAAACGGGTTTACTAGGGGGGTCATATTTAAGATAAGGATTAAAATGACATAAATATTTTATGAATCCACAGTTTACAATTTTATGTCAATATTACCCATATGAACATAAAAAATGAGCCACTCTTCCATTAAAATGGCTTGAAGGTATGTTAGTACTTTTAGAAATTAAACATGTCCCCCTCACCTCAATTATAAAAGGGGACCTCCTCTCCTAAATTATTTAAACATATTCTGACACTTATATTGAGTAAAACATACCAAAATATCTCTCTAAATCATAATTATTCATATTATATGGGTTTTTATTCCCATAATAACAACCATATGGTTCTTAATAATATATCCAAATAGGGGTTTTCTAATCGAAGGTAATCGTCTTCTCCAGGATATTTATTAGTACTTCATCTTTTACTATATTAAAATTTTTATTAATAATGACAATATAATAACACCATTATATAACATATTATGGAATGTTATTATGTTTTTTTAATGAAATTTGTTTACCACATTCTTGATTGAATGGGAAGAGAATAATTGTTTGTTTGTATGACGGACTACTGCCTCACAATCCAATTTGATTTCTTTCCATCACCAACTTAGTTGGATAGTCATAATTACATAAATAATAAATATATATTATTCTCATGAAATAATAATTATTCTATAAAATTAATATATCACCCATTTTCTTATCTTTTTACCCTTCATGGAATTGATAACATCTCTACTGTGTACATAAAATCTATCATCTTCGCGAGGCGTTGGGAATCATTTTCAAAGACTGAATCTCAATAATGACTACCAAAATAAATATAATGAATGAATATGTAATTTAAAACAATAATATGGATATGGATATTATGAAAATATAATCTAAAGTTAATAACTAGATCTTCCATGTAAAATCATGCATACAAATATGAAGCTGTTATCACCTAAAATAATGGTATGAATGAAACAACATTAAAGAAAGGGTAAAAAATTAATAAGAGGAATATATATGATATTATAAATATGAATATGGTTTTTTTATAAATTAATAACTTTTTCATTAACTTTTATATAAGAGGATAATACATGTTCATATAAAGCTAAGTGTGTTGTAATAGGTTTTGGAAAAAAATTCAATTCATTGGGTTATACTTATACATCAATGAATATTTTTTGTTGTTATTTTGCGTGAAATTAATAATGATTCTATTATTTTTTATTTCCAATTATAGTTTTAGGATTTTCATATGAAACAAGTAATCACTTATTGATGTATTCCATTATAGACTCGATCATGCACTCTGATCTAGTGCTGAAAGCATATACATCACAGCTCAAGCATTGATTTCGATGAAGGTGACCCAATTTTCACCATCAAAATAGACAACATCAATAGGAAATACTGGAAAATGTAAATTATCAAGGACATTTTTAGAGTTTCCATGAATTATGAAAAACGCTTACTTAAATAATAGTCATGTCTATAAAAGAGTGTTTCTCTCACACAAACCACTATTTTTTCATATTAATCTGTAATCATAATCAATATGAAATATTTACAGAAACAATTCAATGAATATTATTACTGATAACCTAGATAAAAGTAAACAGAATAAGTGTGATATAAAATTCTTAGTAACGGTAAACATAAGCACTAACAAATTAATTTCACCTCTGAGATTATGATTAATATAAGGAAATGATGATATAATCAAATAACCAGAATATTACATAAGATAAATCATATCAATCAATACCTGGATCACCAAATGAGAAACATGGAATAAAGCTTTAACATAAGAAATATTCTCCATATTCAACAATCATAAGACAGCTGATATCAATCTTGTTCAACAGAAATATTTATAACCCATATAAATCATAGTGAAAACATACTAGTTTCTTGGAATGTCACATTTATTACTCAGTCTAATCCAATGTCAAAAATAACTAGATCCCAGTTAAATCCATAGGGGAAGCCCTCCTGTAAATACCTCTTTGTTTCCTCTAATGAATAAATAAATTAAAAAATGCATTAGAGAACTATATGGGTGCACCCATCATATTATCTATATTAGAATAACTCAGAACTATCTAGGTATACCCATCATATAATATATAATGGGCTGACTCATCACTTTCTGGGTGAACCCATTATCATCAATAATTTCCATGTAAAATTCATGAGTAACTTAAATAGATAATTCATTTCATCATAAACATATAGAACTACTATAACTCATTTAAAAACATGATTAAACTTTTGTAATGAAATGGGTTCCATGATAACTCATTGAAACATCATAAACCCATTGATGAGATATGGGTTCTATAAAAATATTTTTTAAATATGATTAACCCTTTGGAAAGAATTGTTTCCATAAAAATATATTTAAAATCTGATTAACCCATGAAAAAAATAAATCCATAATAATCCATTTGAAAAAATCAATATCCATGTAGATTAATAATGACGATGGTGTAATTATACTCTATTCCCAATTGTTCATAAGTAACCTCAAGGGTTGTTGACATTAATGAATTTAAATAATATTAAAATATCCTAAAAAACATTTTTGAGGAATATTACCATTTTCCCTTTGAAAATTAAATGAAAAAACTAAAATGTCACAAAATATTGTGAAATTTATTTTATTTCAAAAAAATGTTAACATATAAGGGACATTTAAAAGAAAACAATGGCCATGACATTAGAAAATACATACACATTGTAAATGTTTTAAATAAACATTCTTTTCAAAAAATTTGTAAAAGGGAGTCAAAAGTGGATCATAGAAATTAGGTTTAGAAATTTCCTTTTAAAAACATTTAAAATAAGATCAAATAACATGTAAAATATATTTAGGTAGTCATTTATTTTTATAAATAATATTTTTTTAAATAATTTTAGGAATCATGGATTTGGGAGAGAAATATATTCTATCTAAATGAAATCACATGATTAGAATCCCTTACAAATGACTTTATTGCTGTTTATTTAGTAAATAAGTGAGTAAATGGAAATCATAAAAGTGAAAAAAACTAATAACCATTGGATAAGAAATAAATTTGGTTCTACATAATAATATCATATTATTTTCTCCAATGGAACCCTGTACATAAATTATCCTCTAATGAAGGAGATTTTAATATATAACCTATGCCACATTGGTAACTCATAAATCATAATCAATATACAAGAATAACATAAAATGATTTATTAATTTTCAAAAAACTAATAACTATGAATAAAAAAACATGTTAATTAATAGTATATACACAAAAAAAGAAATTATGTGCATACAATAAATTTTTATCTCAAAGAAGGAAAATTTGATTTGAAACCCTTACTCCTTTGGTAATAACTATATTTAAACCTATTGATGAAGGTTACCTCATATGGATTCATAAATCACAATAATTTCTAAAAACATAATAATAGAACTCATTAATTTTCAATATATAAACCACATAATAAAAACAGGTGGTTAATATTTCAAATGTCTCATAGAAATGAAAGGTTTGAAGAGAAAAATCATTACCTTGAGTATAGACATTCCATGTGTGTCATTTAAATCACGTATAAAATGATTATATAAATTTATTGATCTATTAAAAATCATTTACTGGTTTATTACCATATATATTGTAATTCCCCGACCCCAGTTACCCAGAGTCAGTGCACAATTTCATAACATTGGCATGATCACAAGAAATATCGAATTTTGAAATACCGAATAGTTTAGTAGCCTTGGAAACACTAGATATATTCATAAAGTTTTACATTAGATCATAAAAATGAAAACTAAAATAACATAGTCTCCAGATTCCCCACACATATCCCCTCATACTATCCATACAGGTCATTCATAATTTACTTCTTCACATCCTGGGAAAAATAAAACATACAATAGGGGTGAGCTGAAATGCCCAATAAGGATAACAATATAGCGGAAACATTCATAAATAAGAATAAACATTTAAGGCAATGTATAGTTAAAACAAAAGACTTTAAACTTTAACTTCAATATATTATGGAAAAAATAAAATGTAATAATTCCATTTAACTATTGACATAGATATTCTACCAATCGAATAATCACATGCAATAGCAATAACCACTTTCATAATGATGGAATGAATAATGTCGGACTACCATAACCACATATCCAAGGCCTCGTGCCAAGACAACAAATAAGATTTTTTCAACGACTTGTGCCAAGACACTAGTTTGCCTCATGAGACCTACCGATGCATCGAGGTGCTATAGCGCACTCCACCCATCACTTATTAAGTCCAATGCATTCCTCATATGAACAGGTTTAAACATAACATAAACATTCGTATTAAAACTAGCATACGAAATGTCAATACTTTCTTCATAAACTGTGAATGGTATAAAAATAACACATCCATATTCATACATATCACAAGCCAATCAATACAATATGGAAGTATTGTATCATAATAAATCAACTCCAAATAAACTTAAAATCCATCAAAGGATGATGACATAGATGAAATCAAAACTCTTTTTAAAAGAAATATCTCTTTCTATTTTGAAATCATTTATGAGTCATATATTTATAAAATAAAACATTTTCTTTGAAAATATTCTTATAATCTTGTAAGGGAAGCTTCAACGATTTTATAACGGCAGAAAATAGCCGCACCCGCCATATAATTTAAAAAACATTTTTACCTTAATTATGTCGAAAAGGTTAAAAAGCACCTTGTTTGGAAAACGACGGAAAATTTCTTTATAAACCTCTTATAAAAATTCAAAAAAGGGTATAAATGACTTTAACCCATATTCTTGTAAATAGTAAAAATGTATTGAAATACATTTTGAAGAAACATGGATGTGGATGATAAAGAAATCTCAGTAGATTATTACGTATAAACAATCTCGGATAATGAAGTGATTGCGAAATAAACCCTTACCTTGTACTTTTCCTTGGTTGGGAGTCGGTTAAGCTCCTATATAATGGTGAAATAATTGTTATTAAATTATACAAGAATCATATCCATCAATATGATATCATATATGATCTTTTAATATTGATTTGTTAATAATATCTTAGTATTATCATTGTTTCGGGTGTTAACTTACTCATTTTATTTTATATGTTTTGTTACGTAAGCTTTGTTTGTCATGGATAGGTTGTATCTTAATCATATACAGAATGATATCAAGTCCTTAGATACAATTATTAATCATCAAATGAGAATTATACTTGAATGGATACAATGGAGAATGAATCTCATAGTGCTCGTGGAGACGGTAGTCCGTACTTACGCACGAACGACAATATCATTCTTTTGATATTAAAATAATATATAATTGGATGATATATCATATATACAGAATCATTATAATGTTAAATATATTATTTACATGAATTACAAATCATTATTATACCCATCCAAATAATAATATATTGAATAACAATTACACCATGATGTGGAGACGGTAAGCCGTACGTACGCACGTATGGTGACATGTCATTCAAAGGATGGATAGAATACTAAATATGGTTGTACCATATTTATAATAATATTACAGTATATAGGAGATACTGGATTTATTATTTTAGAATGGTAATAACAAATAAAGAAGAAGTTTAAGAAAAAATGAATTTGAAAAAGGGTGGTGAAAACATTACCTCTTCTTTGGGATCTTCCTTTTGATTTGATCAAAAGGGCTCCCTAGGTTTGCTTTCTGATCAAAATAAGGACTCTAGGTTCTAGTGGGGGAATTTGAGAGAGTATTTGGTCAGGGGTTGGCCGAAAAAAAGGCTTTGAAGGTGTTAATTAATGAGAAGGGGAGTTCCCTTTTATAAGAGGGGTGAGGGGCACCTTTGGAAAAGCTAGAAATATTATTTTATAATAAATTCATATTCGGTTTCTAATGGCTCCAAAGTGGATTATTTAAATGTTAAGGTGGGGATGGGTCGAAAACCACTCAACCAATATAATTTAGACTGGTTTTGGTCATTATATTAACCTTATCTTTTAGTTTTAACTCTTAGTTAATTAGTTTGACGCTTGCCATGTCACTTTGTATTTTTATATTATATAGTTATTAAATGTACTATATACCCTCAAGAGACCCCCAAGTGGTCCATTAATGATACACCTATTCTGATATAAGTCTCTTTGACGATCATTATATTTTTAGGAATTGAATATCAATTAATAATATAATATTTGTTTTGAAAACTCTTTTATGTCAATTTTGACACTATTTGGAAAATTGATTTTTGTGAAAATCATAACAGAATGATTACTCGAAAAAAGTTAATTAAATAAATCCAAACATGTCATATTAACCTTGAAAATTAGTTTAATTCATCAAAAGTCTCAAATTATATTTATTTGGGTATTTATAATATCAATAATTTTAATTTTTCACTATTATGGTAATTACAGCATCATCATTGTGTCATAAATAAATTATTTTATTTAATGTCCCAAAATTATAAATAAAATATCATTATGTAGGAAATATTTTTATCTTTCTAATTAATATTTACAATAGAATTTATTCTAAGTATAACCCTATAATAAAAATGTTTTAGTAAATAAACATTGATTTTAAATCTTTTAACTTTTCTTTGATTTAAATAATAGTAAATTTCCTAATCTAATCCAAGTGGACCTAAATGATGATATTTTATTCCTAAGATTGTTTTTGGTCGAGATACACTTGTCCAATAGAATTAGGACATGTGTTAGGGTAATATTAAATTTATTTTTACCCTTAATTACCCTATTTACTTTTAACTGTGGTAAATAAAAGTAAAAAGTTACTATTCAACAAAAATTATTTTTATCTCATTGAACCACATTATACTCCTTGATATTAATTGTGTCTCTCGGATTTTCGAAATTCCACTCATAGAAGCGGTAAAATTATGTTTTATGAAATATTCAGTTTTTTAACTACCACTTAGTGGTTTCACTATTCATCCAAAATAAGAAGCTTTTCAGAAAAATACCAAAAATTCACCCTAGGATAAATTCGATATTCCGAATCCAAAAATGAAGTCCATTCAGAAAAATAAAATTTATAAATTTCAAAAAGTGGGTATTACTATTCATAACGGCTAGTTTGATTGGTTGTGGTGTGTTAGAACTTGATGTTGTGTACAACAGATGCTATTTAATTATTCAAAGAGAAGCGTACCATAGAAGCTTGGGGTGTTACATTCTCCCCTCCAAATAATTTCATCCTCGAAATTTCAATAATACTACCGCATGAAATGACTCTGGTGGTTCTTCATTATAACTTCCTCGGGTTCCCATGTTGCCTCTTCCATCTTATGGTTTCTCCACAAGTCTTTTACCAGACGAGTCATCCGGTTTCTCAGTACTTGTTCTCTCGTATCAAGAATATTTATGGGATCTTCATAATAAGACAGATCGGGTTCTAGTTCTAATTCCTCATAGGTGAGTAGATGCGTTGGGTCAGTCATGTATTTCCTCAACAAAGATACGTGGAACACATCGTGAACTTTGGAGAGACTTGGCGGCATTGCCAATCGTTAAGCTACAGCCCCAATTCATTCTAGAATTTCGAAAGGTCCGATGTACCTGGGACTCAATTTACCTTTCTTACCAAAACGTATGACTCCCTTCCATGGAGATACCTTCAGGAAAACATGATCACCGACTTGAAATTCCAAATCCTTCCTTCGATTATCGGCATAGCTGTTACGCCTACTTTGAGATGCTTTGATGTTATTTTGGATTACCTTTACCCTTTCCATCGTTTCCTCTACAAGTTCTGGGCATAAAAGTTTTCATTCACCAACATCATCCCATCAGGTTGGTGTCCAAAATCTCTTTCCAAATAACGCTTCATATGGTGCCATCTGAATACTTGAATGGAAGCTATTGTTAAAGGAAAAGTCCACCAATGGTAAATATTGATCCCACATACCCTGAAAGTCAAGTGAGAAAGATCTCAACATGTCTTCTAAGGTTTGAATATTCCGTTCTGATTGTCCATCTGTCTGAGGGTGGTAGGTAGTGCTCAAATGATGTTCAGTATCCAGGGATTTCTGAAGACTCTTCTAGAATCTTGAAGTAAAACATGGATCAGGATTAGAAACAATCGATAGGGGTACTCCATGAAGTCTCAAAACATTATTAAAAAATAGTCTTTCTAGACGTTCTAGTGGTAGATCTTCTCTTATAGAAATAAAATGTGCTGACATGGTAAGACGATCAACAATAACCCATATTGCATCGTTCCTTCTAGGAGTCTTTGGTAGACCCATGAAAATGTCCATCATAATATTGTCCCATTTCCACACCGATATGGGAAGAGGTTGCAATACTTCACCAGGCTATTTCCTTCCAGCTTTCACTTGTTGACAAAAAATACATCTTGACACAAAATCAGCATTCTCCCTCTTCTTGTTGTCCCACTATAAATGTTCCTTCAAATCTCTATACATTTTGGTACTCCCAGGGTGTATAGAGAAATTGGAACTATGAGCATCATCTAGCAATTTCCTTTTTAGATCAGGTATATCGGGAACACAAAGCCTCTTCCCAAATTTCAAAAATCCATCTTCAGACACAAAGTCTCTCAATATCTCATCATTCACAGCTTTAATCTTCTTTTTAAATTCTTCATCATTAGTATGAGAACTCTTAATACTTTCTAGTAATGATGGTTTGGAAACCATTTGAAAAAGAATTGATGTTTCACCTTCCATGGTTATTCCCATTTCCATCTTCACTAGATCCATGAAAATTGGATACCTTTCAATTCTCATATTGTTCAAAACTCCATGGTCTTTTCTGCTCAAAGCATCTGCCACCTTGTTTTCCTTTACTGAGTGGTAGTGTATCGTACAATCATAATCCTTGAGTAATTCAAGCCATCTCCTTTGCCTCATGTTGAGTTCGTTTTGTGAGAAAATATACTTCAAATTGTTGTGATCAATATAAATATCACATTTTCACCATAGAGGTAGTGACTCCATATCTTCAAAGAAAATATCACAACTGGTAACTTGAGATCATGATTAGGATTGTTTTCCTCATGAATTTTCAACTGTCATGATTCATATGAAATAACCCTATCCTTTTATATGAGGACACAACCAAGTCCTTTCTCCGATGCATCACTATAACTAACGAACCCATTATTCCCTGATGGTAGAGTCAATATAGGATCATTGACTAATCTTCTCTTCAGTTCTTCAAAACATTCTTCACACTGTTTTTTCCAAAAAAAATTACCCCCTTTACGTGTGAGCTTCGTTAATGGGTTAGCCAATCGGGAAAAATTCTGGACCAAATGTCGATAATAACCTGCCAAACCAATAAAACCTCATACCTTAGTTACACTCGTAGGTGCTATCCATTCTTGGATTTCCTTGGTCATAGAAGGAACAATAAAGATTCCATATTTAGAGACAATATGGCCAAGAAAAGAAATCTCCTAAAGCCAAAATTCACACTTGCTAAACATCCCATATAATTCATGTCTTCTAAGAGTCTTCAGGATAATGAGCAAGTGATTTTCATGATCTTCGTAGCTTTTGGGGTATACCAAGATATCATCAATAAATACCACCACAAATTCATCGAGATATTCCTTGAAAACTCTATTTATCAGATCCATGAAAACAGAGGTTGTGTTAGTCAATCCAAACGGCATTACTGTAAACTCATAATGCCCGTACCTTCTTCGAAATGTTGTCTTCATAATGTCTTCCTTCTTCACACAAAACTGATGGTATCCAGATCGAAGGTCAATATTTTAAATGTATTTAGCTCCTTGGAGTTGGTCAAATAAATCATCAATGAGAGGTAGGGGATACATGTTCTTTATTGTTATATCATTGATCTCCTAGTAGTCGATACATAACATCATAGATCCATCTTTCTTTTTTAACAAAAAGAATAGGGGCTCTCCATGGAGAAACACCCGAGCGAATAAATCCCTTATTTCTCAATTCCTCTAATTGTTTCTTTAGTTCAACTAATTCTACAGTGGCCATTCTATAAGGGTCTTCGATATAGGCCTTGCTCCAGTAATTAAATCAATGGAAAACTCAACTTCTCATTCTGGAGGATGTCCAGGTAAATCGTCCAGAAATACATCTACATATTCTTTCACAACAGGTACATCCTCTATTTGAACATTCATTTCCTCACCCATAGTCATTTAATTATCTTCCTCTCCAATAATTGAATTTAGTTGAGCTACTAGGGGTGGATCTAGATAATAATTAGGTGGTGATGATTCTGCTCTAATGATAAGGTGTTCCTTATCATCATCATAAAAAATCGTAACCTCCTTCTTCTTACAATAAATCTTCACATAATGGTTCGATATCCAGTCCATACTGAGGATTATATCAAACTAAATTATAGGTATGACAATTATATCAGCATATAAAGAACATTTATGTGCCTTAATGGGGACTAATTCACAAAACATTGTTGCAATGATACTTCCCTTAAGAGTTTTAACTAACAGATCCCTTGTTAAATCAAATTGGAAATATATAATTTTCGTAGAAAACTGGGAAGATATGAAACAATGCGATTATACAGAATCAAATAATGAATTTGCTACACTTGAGGAAACCATTAAATTACCTTCCACCACGTCTTTCAGAACGTCTACCTCAGCAGTAGTGATAGCATAAGCTTTCCCTTGATCCTTTTTCCTTTTCTGAGGTAAGTTCCCCTAACACTTAGGACATTCATGTGAAAAATGTCCCATCTCCCTACAATTGTAGCATTGAACATTGGTAGCTTCCTTCATCCCTTTTCAATCACAAGCTTGGTGGACTTTTTCACTACACTTGTAACATACACCCATTCCCTTCAAGCAAGTACCAGGGTATTTCTTCCCACATTTACCAAAGGATGGATATTCAACCTTTCCCTTATTTCCCTTATTTCCATTCCCAGATTGATCAACCGATATATTCTTCTCTTTATTTTCTTTAAGGTCATAGGACTTAGAGAATTCCTTTTCTGTATTGATATCACATGAGACAATGTCTTCGTACGACGAGAAGGATTGTGAGACTAATTCTCGATAGAGAAATGGTTTTGACCCATCAAAGAAATGATAAATCTTACTTCTTGGGTTGCGTATATAATCTCCAGCATACCTTGCTAATCTTGCAAAGTTAGCCTCATACTTTGTGACATTCTCATCCTCATTTTGTCTCAGACTCTGAAATTTCCTTTCCATATCTACTCGATGGTCGTGAGGAAAGTATTCTTCTAAAAACAGATCTTTGATCTCCCTCCATTCCATATTTGATACTTCATCATCTTCCTTCATGTTTTGAATCAATGACCACCATTGATCAGCATCTCCAATGAGGCGGTAAACTGCAATGATAATCATTTCCCTTTCACTACTCCCCAATGCCTAAAATATTTTCTCTAGGGAATTTATCAATTGATCAGCTACTGAGGGATTTTTACTCCCATTGAACGTTGGTGGTTGTTGCCTCATGAAGCGATCTAACATTGATCCTCCATGTTGTGGATCAGGGTGCTCCATACGGGTAAAGTTATTATTCATAACCTGAGTGAGTTATTCCAGTATGGTGATTAGTTTATCAGCACCAGTTGCATCTCCAGCTCCACTATAATTATCTTGAGTAGGAGAGAAATCCCTACATGGAGTGAGTGCATTGATACGGTTTCTATTCCTTCCACTAGGCACCATTTCTAAACAATGGCATAAACTAGATCATTTTATGAATCAAAATACATAAGTTCATACTTATAAAACACTTAACATAAATTGAACTATTTATGGATATAATCCATAATCATAAAAATGTTTTATTTGAGGAAGTATATACTCAAAAAACCCTTCATAATGATTTGTAAATAAATGGAGAGTTATCCTACGAATATCCCCCGGGAACGTCTTAACCAAGAGTGCAGCAAGGCCCGTTGTCATGCACCAGTTCCCGTTTGAGTCCAGATCAAAGCGGTGTTTTTGGGTTTTACCCCTAGGTATATCTGTTCTAGAGCTGCCTCTACCTGCTCATATCTGGACATGGATGTATTTCTCAGAAAACTCACAAAATCTCTACAATACCAAAATTCTAGAAAGTTCTTCTATACTAATCCTCAAAGTACATCTTAAATCTATGTTCTCCAATCAATGATTATCTAAATATAGATTCCAAGGTTTGTACTAAACTTCCTCTGATACAAACTGTAACGCCCCGACCCTAGTTACCCAGAGTCAGTGCATTATTTTATAACATTGGCATGATCACAAGAAAGATCAAATCTTGAAAGACCGAATAGTTCTGTAGCCTTGGAAACACTAGATATATTCATAAAGTTTTATTATTACATAATAAAAATTAAAACTACAACAACATAGTCTCCATAGTCCATACTCTTATCCCCTCATACTATCCCTACAGGTCATTCTTAATTTACTTCTTCACATTCTGGGAAAATTAAAACATAGAAAGGGGGTGAGCTCAAATGCCCAGTAAGGATAACAATATAGCAGAAACATTCATAAATAAGAATAAACATTTAAGTCAATGTATAACTAAAACAAAAGCCTTTTAAACTTGAACATCAACATAGTATGGCAAAAATTAAATGAAATAATTCCATTTACGTATTCACATGGATATTCTACTAATCGAATATTCACATGCAATATCAATAACCACATTCATAATGACGGACTGCATAATGCCAGACTATCATAACCAAATAGCCACGGCCTCATTCCAAGACTAAAAATTAGATTTTGTCAAGGCCTTGTGCCAAGACACTAGTTTGTCTCATGAGACCTACCTATGAATCAAAGAGCTATAGAGGGATCCACCCATCACTTATTAAGTCCAATGCATTCCTCATATAAACAGGTTTAAACATAACATAATCATTCGTATTAAAACTAGCATATGAAATGTCAATACTTTCTTCATAAACCATGAATGGTATAAAAATAACACATCCATATTCAAACATATCACAAGAACATAAATACAATACGGAAGTATTGTATCATAATAAATCAACTCCAAATAAACATAAAATCCATCAAAGGATGTTGACATAGATGAAATCAAAACTCTTTTTAAAGAAATATCTTGTTCTATTTTCAAATCATTTAAGAGTCATATATTTATAAAATAAAACATTTTCTTTGAAAATATTCTTATAATCTTGTAAGGGAAGTTTCAACTATTTTATTACAGTGGAAAATAGTCTCACCTGCCGTATAATGTAAAAAAAACATTCATACCTTAATTCTCTCGAAAAGGTTAAAAAGCACCTTGTTTGGAAAAAGATGGAAAGATTCCTTTATAAAACTCTTATAAAAAGTCAAACAAGGGTATATATGACTTTAAACCATATGAATGTAAATAGTAAAAAAGTTTTGACATACATTTTGAAGAAACATGGAAATGGATGATAAAGAAATCTCAGTAGATTATTACGTATAAACAACCTCGGATAATGAAGAGATTGCGAAATAAACTCTTACCTTGTACTTTTACTTGGTTGGGGGTAGGTTAAACTCCTGCATAATGGTGAAATAATTGTTATTAAATTATAAAAGAATCATATACATCAATATTATATCATATATGATCTTTTAACATTGATTTGTTAACAATATCTTATTATTATCATTGTTTCGGATGTTAACTTACTCATTTTATTTTATATTTTTTGTTACGTAAGATGTGTTTTTCATGGATAGGTTGTATCATAATCATATCTAGAATTATATCAAGTCCATATATACTATTATTAATCATCAAATGAGAATTATACTTGAATGGATACGATGAATAATGAATCTCATCGCGTTAGTGGAGACGGTAGTCCGTACGTACGCACGAGCGACAATATCATTCTTTTAATATTAAAATAATATATAATTTGGATGGTATATCATATATATAGAAACATTATGATGTTATATTTATTATTTACATGAATTAAAAATCATTATTATACCCATCCAAATAATAATATATTTAATAACAATTACACCATGATGTGGAGACGGTAAGTCGTACGTACGCGCGTATGGTGACATGTCATTCAAAGGATGGATAGAATACTCAATATTGTTGTACCATATTTATTATAATATTACAGTATGTATGAGATACTTGATTCATTATTTTATAATGTTAATAACAAATAAAGAAGATGATGAAGGAGAAATGAATTTGAAAAAGGGTAGTGAAAACATTACCTCTTCTTCGGGTTCTTCCTTTTGATTTGATCAAAAGGGCTCCTTAGGTTGGATTTATGATCAAAATAATTCCTATAGGTTGTAGTGAGGGAATTTGAGAGAGTATTTTTTAATGGTTTGGCCGAACCAAAAGGCTTTTAAGGTGTGAATTAATTAGAAGGGGGGGTGCCCTTTTATAAGAGGGGTGAGGGGCACCTTTGGGAAAGCTAGAAATATTATTTTATAATATATTCATATTCGGTTTATAATGGCTCAAAAGTGGATAATTTAAATTTTAAGGTTTTTATGGGTCTAAAACCACTCAACCAATATAATTTAGATAGGTTTGGGTCATTATATTAACCTTATCGTTTAGTTTTAACTCTTAGTTAATTAGTTTGACACTTACCATGTCACTTTGTATTTTTATATTATATAGTTAATAAACATACTATATACCTCCAAGAGACACCCAAGTGGTCCATTAATGATACAACTGTCATGATATAAGTCTCTTGGCCGAACCATGGATTTTTAAGAATTGAATATCAATTACTAATATAATATTTCTTTTAAAAACTCTTTTATGTCAATTGTGACACTATTTGGAAAATTGATTTTTGTAAAAATCATAACAGAATGATTAATTCAAAACCAGTTAATTAAATCAATCCTAACATGTCATATTAACCTAGAAAATTAGTTTAACTTATAAAAAGTCTCAAATTATATTTATTTGGGTATTTATAATATCAATTATTTTAATTTTTCAATATTATGGTAATTACTTCATCATCATTGTGTCATAAATAATTTAAATTTTTTAATTTCTAAAAATTATAAATAAAATATCATTATGTAGGAAAATTTTTTAGATTTCTAATGAATATTTAAAATAGAATTTATATTATGTGTAACCATATATTAAAAATATTTTAGTAAATAAACTTTGATTTTAACTCTTTTAACTCTTCTTTGAATTAAATAATAATAAATGTCCTAATCTAATCCAAGTGGACCTAAATGATAATATTTTATTCATAAGGCTGTTTTGGTCTAGATACACTTGTAGAATATAATTATGACATGTGTTAGGGTAATATTAAAATTATTTTTACCCTTAATTACCCTATTTACTTTTAACCGTGGTAAATAAAAGTAAAAAGTTACTATTCACATAAATTTATTTTCATCTCATTGAACCACATTTTACTCATTGATAATAACCGTGTCTCTCAGATTTTTGAAATTCCACTCAAAGAAGTGGTAAAATTATGTTTTATGAAAAATTCAGTTTTTTAACTACCACTTAGTGGTTTCACTATTAATCAAAAAAATGATGTTTTTCAGAAAAATATAAAAAAATCACCGTAGGCTAAATTCGATATTCCGAATCCAAAAATGAAGTCCATTTTGAAAAATAAAATTTATAAATTTCAAAATGTGGGTATTACTATTCATAACTGCTAGTTTGATTTGTTGTGGTGTGTTAGAACTCGATGTTGCGTACAACACACACTATTGCATTATTCAAAGAGAAGCGTGCCGTAGAAGCTTGGGGTGTTACATATATAAATATTTTATTTTATTTTATTTTATTTTATATTAAAATACATAATCTATTATCTCAATGCCGGGTGATTTGAGGGATTTTAGTTCACTGTTTTGAAACTTATTTAGTGTGTTGATAGTGGTCAAAGAAGTAATTATTTATACAAGTAAATAATAATATTCATTGAATATTTATCATATTTATAAATTAATTATACATTAAAACCAAATCATAAAATATGGTCCCAAAAAATGAACTACATTACAATCATGGAGACAGTTGGTTGTACATACACATCAGTAAAGTCTCCATTTTCAACAATCATTATGGAAAAAGGTATGCAATATTTTATCTTTAAATACTTATAATATAATCATAAATACCAAATTATTTAATTAAATATAGTTATTTATTTCATCCATGATCTGTGGTGATGAAAATGAATCACATCACTTTGTGGAGGCGGTGGTCCACACATGCGCACAAATGACATTTTCATTTTTTAGTGTAAGAAATAATATGATATATTATACTATCATTGTTTTAAATATTTCATAAATGAAATAATTATTTCACTAATATCACATATATTAATTTACATTATACTTATTACCTTTTATGTAGAAATCTAGTGAAAAATGAATCGCATTGTTTCACAAGGTGGTAGTCCACCATACAAAAAAGTGACATTATCATATCCCCTATGGAATGAAAATTAATAAGTAATATGTGATATAAAAACTATATAAGTAAAAATATTATTAAAATTTACAAATATATAATATAAATCCAACACTATAAAAATATATGATAGGTGATGATTTTGTATTCCATTTGATGGAAGAGGAGGTGGATTTTGTTTTGGACATTAACATAAAAAAAATTATATGGATGATAATTTTTTTATTATATTATATAAATTAAAGAATATTTGAAATATATTGAATATTAAATAAAACAAATATTATTGGTAGAGCATGATATCTATTCTTAAGATAACATCCTTAGGTAAGTATTGATGTCATTCATAATATGGATTTCTGATCAAAAAAGGTATCTATGTCATTTTTATTGTTGTTAGTAATTAATTTTTTAACGTATTTATGATTTAAATGTATTTTATAGTGTGAGGAGGATATGATTTATGTTGCAGTTAATTTTTTAGGTAAATGGAACACTTGTAATTTTGGAAAACAAAATGTTATTTATGCATTCTTTTCGGATGAAAAAGGATAAAAAATGGTCCATCACCAATAATTATACATGATAAGCTCTAAAAATTTACATTAAATGGATTTTTTATAATTTTTAGGTCATTTTAACCGTTATCATTTTAGTTTAACCCATACAAGATTCTTGTTTACCATAACTATAGTAATTAATTTTTATTGTTTTCTCTATTCATTTTGATAAAATAGTATGTTGGCTTAAATATATTATATTAATTATTATTTTTAAAAATATGAAATCTATTTTAAAAAATTCAATGCATATTAGTGAAAATATTAAATTTAATGTCAAACTAGCAGAGGTGATGAAAAATTTGGATTTCAAGAAGAGTGTTTTTTTTCAGGATAAATATTATTTTATGTTAACTCACTAACTAATAATAATGACTGTATGAATATGAATTAATATTTTTATATATATAAATAATAAAATTTATTTCAAAATATTCCCATTATAAAATATTTTAGTAAATAATAAAAGGAGAAACATTATCCACTTTAAAAGTGTATTAAAAAAATTACTATTTTTAATCCAATAAATAAAATAATGCTAAAATAAAATAAAAATATGACAAAAAATTAATTAATTATACTAAATATTACTTATAATAATTTAAATAAAAAAAATAAATTGAATTTTAAGTTAATAACTATTTTTATGATAACTTATTTTCTATAAAAAAATATGTATTTTCCACTATTCATAGAAAAATCGTCATTTTCCAAAAAACCAAATATTTTATAAGATTTTTTTAATGAATATATTTACATTAATTATTAATTATTGATTACTAATTATGAATTTATAAATAATACATATTTATTAGTATATATATTTATATATATCATTTATTATTTAATATTATTCATACACTCTAATTTAACGACTAGGTTATAATGGTTATATATTTATTAGGTCAATTAGCAGTACTGTGTGGATAATATTCTATCCAAAATAATTGTGTTTTCTAAATTCTCCTGTTTTTACTAATTTTAACATCAATGGACTGATCTTTATCATATATTTCATCTTAATATCTATTCCATTTAGATATATATAGTATAATTCACCAATTTACTTTTATATGGTGTATATACTACTCCTCTAATTTATTTAACATGAATATATTTTTTATGATTATTAATATATAAATTCAAGTTCACCCTATGAAGGGATTACAATTTGAATGTTACCAAATATGTAATAATTTTTTCACAATATCATTTTTTGGATTTCTCTTATTTCCATTGGATGAATAATATGATATATCATAAAAAAGTCCATAAATTTTATTATAATATGTGTATTTAATTATTTTAAATGATTTATTAAAAACATTATTCCCTTATTCACTAAAATAATGAAAATATACTTTTGAAATAAAATGCGCCCATTTATCCCTTTTATGATTTGTTATGTTTTTCTTCCAAGTCTATATTTTTCAAGTTACCTTTACAAAAATCTTTTTTATTTATTCAGAAAATTTTAAAGGATATTTTATTTTATCCTTGTATTTTTAATATTTTCTTAATTAATAATTCTAATTTTTTATAGGTTAATTTTATAATTTCTTTATAAAATGTTCCTAGGAATGTTCTTTTAACGTTTAAGACGTTAATGAATTTTTACACCACCATAACTGTTTATACTCATAGACTATTCTAAATGTGTTAAATGTTTTTAAAAATAAACCAATTAAATAAAAGATTATTTTTAATGGTTCACTTCTACATTAATCAATTCTTTAACATACTTGAGTTTACTATAAAATCTACATATGTGATGGCCAACACTCATCAATTAATTAATTTTCTGGTTATTAAAATTGTCTCAAAAAATTAAATTTATTCAGAATATTTTTCATTGGGAATTAAATTTCTCTTCAATATCCATATTCTTTGTATCATAGACATTATTATTAATTAAATTTTATATCATTTCTACTTATGGAGTATTAGTATGATATTTATCTAATTTAATTATATAAAATCTTGATAAATTCACATTATTTAGTCAATATAGATATTTTTTTGGCAAGATATTTTTTTTGAATTAAACCAATTATAAAATATTTGGTTAATTCATTGGGAATTTTATGTGGGTTGGATAATGTTTTTAGATATCTCCTCGATGCATCAATAGACTTATTGAAACAAATCACCTAGAAAAATTAAATAGGTTTTGGTGTATAAATACCACAATTTAAATCATCATAGAAAAAGTCATGAAGGTAGAGATATCATGATGTCCGAGATCATGACATATAATTTTGTAAATTTCCTTTAATGAGAATTTAATTATAAATATCCATGATATTATTACACTAATATTTTTTATGATATATTTAAATAAAAGGTTATTGATTTAATGGAATGTGACTTCTGTTGTCTATCATGAAATATTTACTATGACTTATATACAAATGAAAACATCCTATTTACACAACAATTATTGAAAATTTCATGTCGTCCTCATTATTATTATTTTACTTAGTACATAGAGAAGCAATATTTTATTGAGTTAAAGGATGAAAAATATTTACTTTTAGTATATTCGGTTTTTTGTTTTTTTCAAATATAATGTCAGATTCATGTGTACAGAATTTACAAATTCTATTAACCCATTCAGTACATTGGGATTGAGGTGTGATCTATTATATCATATATAAATATAATAATCTAGAAACTAGCTCTAGGATACTAGGTTCAAGATCTTTATCGTCGGTATCATAGAAATTTTAGAAGAAACCTTGAGATCCATATTGTGGAAAACATAAATTATGGAACATAAAACTATGAAAAGATGGTTGAAATCTAGAATTATAATATAATATCATAAAATATTTGTAAAGGCATACATTATGTGTAAATTTCCTGAAAAAATACCTATTTTGATACTACATGTTGGTGAGGTTTTTCTACAAAAAAATCTATGGGTAAAAATTTCAAAAGGAGTTTTTTTACTATATCTCGATCATCGTTCTGGTGTATAGTTGTTGTTATCTTACTATTCCATTATCCTGAAATTGATGAGGGATATTTTAGTGTTATATAAATTTTATTTACTACCAATTAGGACTTTTTTTCAAATATTTCTATGGATTAAAGATATCCCCAATGAAACCTATTTTTTGAATCAGATATGAATGATGCATATAATTTCAATATCTATTATGTGTTACAACATATTTAGAAATATATATTTTGATAAAAAATCATGGTTTTGTGACATAATTTTGTATGTTATATTTTTAGAAATGGTTCTAGAAAAAATAATAATCATATGAGTACTCAAAATAAATGTATAAATCTCCCTACATAGAAATATAATACAATTCGTGTTGTATTTGAATAGATCATTACCATATTAGGGAATTTGACCAAGGTTAGGACTCATAAAAATTATATACAGAGAAAACATATGGTCTGTAAAATGATAAAACAAAATTGGATCATTTCGTGTGAACAAAATCCACCACAATTTATTCAAACTACTAATCTAGTGGTAGCTAAGAAATGCATTGTGTAAGTTGGAAATATATATACGGACTTGGTATATGATGAAAGGGAAAAGGTTATACATTCAATACATAGTACCAAAGGTGATTCTGGTCAGTGGTTGTTTTTGATCAAAAACACATGGGAGGAAGAAGAAATAGAATAGATGGAATATAGAAATTTTAATGTAACATAATTTGCAAAATATTTCCCTCATGAGAAGAAAACTGAAATGAAGTGAAAGTTCCTTAGCTCAAAGAAAGAAGAAGAAGATTTATTTATGGAGTATGAGAATTCTATTTCAAAACTATATTGGTATGGTAAAAATTACATACATAATATGGATATCAATATTGGAAATTTATTTGTAGTGTATAAAACGAGAATCTAAATGGAACTATTATCTCAAACTTCTTCATCATTTTATGAAATAGAATTATAAACCATGTAAATAGAGGTGTACGATTTTGGATCTAATATATTCAAGGTAAATCATCATATAAATATATCTATTTAAATCTATGTAAAATTTCACACATCCATAAATATGTAGAAGAAGAACCAATTTTTAACATGTTTTTTTAAAAGGTTGGGGCCGAAGCACCATTTATTATTAAAGTAAAGCAAAGACCTCTTTATGAAAAGAAACATCCTAGAAAATAATTCAATTTAATGCTATTTTGTTATTAGTGGAGAGATAAGTGTCATATAGATAACGAATGTAAGGTAAATATATATACCACTATAATATAGTTAATTAACTATAAATAAATGGTTTATTATTTGAAATTTTTCCCAAAATTCCATGGAACTTATTAAAAAAGAGTCAAAGTGGATAAGACTAATCTTATGTGATCAATACAGAATAGGTTTGTGTTCATAAAGATATGATGGAATTTAATATAATAATATCCAAAAATATTAAATTATTTATTTTATTTTAGATAATCTTGAATTTTTGTATCATCATTGTTTTAGAATAAAATTAGATATTTCTATACCACCTTAATAAGGGAGAAAATAGTCAAAATTCATAGTAGGAATATCATAACTACACAGACCTTTCAAGTAGATCCCATTATAACATATAAAAATCCTCTATTTTCATACTTAATAATTGAATCTATGGTTTCTTATGATATATTCCTTGGTATGGACTACAATTCAAAATATGATGAAAAAATTTGTTACAAAATGAAGGAAATTTGGATTCATCAAAAAGACGTGGGATTCATTATCTATAGAGTGTAGGCTTAATCATTTGATTCTGTTATAGATCCACACATTGTAGATCATATTAGTAAGATTAATGTGGAAGAAGAGTAGAAAAAAACATGGATGAAAACTTTAATATTTAAATTGAGGATGTACCTTTTGTATAGGAATACATTGATGTATTTCTTGAAGAATATTGTAAACATCAACCATACCACAGGGTTATATTTTCTATTTATTTAATCCATAATTCAATACCTATATAAAATAATCCTATAAGAATGGCCACAATAAAATTAATGATATTTATGGAAAAACTACAGAAATTTTTAATAAGGGATTCATACATGTAGGGTCTCGTGTTTTTTAGTCAAATGAAATTTGTGAAGAAATTTGAGTCCTACTGTTTGATGGATGGTCCATTATTTAAACTGAGATTATGAATGTAAAATGAAGATTGGGAAAACTTATATACATTTATTTAGAAATGGTTTAAGTACCTCCAGTTTCCTTGGGTTTCCCATCTAATTTCACAAGAACTGGCCCAAAAAATATAGTTCAAGATGATTTGTAAGGGTGGATAATTTTTCCAAAATCATGTGGCCCAACAGAGAAAATTGTGATGCCTATTTAGTAGGGTTAAGGGTGTCACATAGTTTTTTATGACCATGCACAATAGAAAACATGGACATATATTTTCTTTATGGGTCTTGATTGAAGGTAAATTCATGGTTGGATCAGACATCCCCAAACAGTGCAGATAAACCATGCAAACCCCCTTTTTTAAAAGTGTCTCAAGCATGGTTAGCACATGAATTAGACAACAATACTTCCAAAGCATGAAAAAAATTAAACGGGGTAAATTCACTATATTTCTTCTCTATCAGTTTTTTTCCATCTTTTCATTTTTCTTCTACTCCTCCATATGCATCATCCAACTATGGGGGCTCATCTAATTCTCTCCTTCCATGAAGAGATATCATTAATCCATTGTTTTTTTGAGTGTCTTCAGGTGATTTAGATATCACCAAATATGTCTGCAACTCCTCTATCATCTTTTATCACTGTCTATCACTATCTTGAATATTATTTCATTGTGAGATCATTCACCCTTTTTTTAGGGAGTTCATAAATTTTTTTAATTTATCTCACACCCGACTGAATGAAGCCTTGATATTTGATTTTTGGATTATACTAAGAATGACATAGTTGGTATATCACTTTTCAGTAATATTTCATTGAATTATAAAATTTTACTGATGTTCCAAGTAACATACCTTTAATGCATCACTATTAAAAGGTACACTACCTTGAATAAGTTTTCTAGAACACATTTTGATGTGTTTTACACTCACCCTTATATAGTTATTATTTTTCCCCTCAACCAAACCATCCCTTTTGGGAGGGTTTTGTAAAAAAAGTGATTTGGATTATGAAAAAATCACCTTTTGAGTCTATATATTGTTTTTATCATGTTTTTATTGAACCACACATGTTTTTATTTTGTTCTAAATTCATCATATTAGTGTATTATGTTATTACAATTCTAGGAGATTTATAATTTTAATTAAGCTGATTATTTGATCTAAATATAATGTTTTATAATAAAATACCTCATTTTTGTACAATTTCATTCTAAAAAAATTGAATTTATTAATGAGGTTCATGGTGCATTCCCTATTACATGTGCACATCCCATGAACTTTTAAATTACAGTTGAATTAAATTGAATACATAATTAATTGATTTGAGAAGTGATGTGACATATTTAAGTAGATATCTCTTATTATTCCCTACTTTGAATTGATTAAGGTGAATGTCCCTCTTGATGTACACAACTTTTTTTGTTTCATTATTTTAAACATGTGTATTTCATTATTAATTTAAATATACAAATTATCCCTAGATTCATTGAAAGACACTTAGTTTCCACTTTGTATAAGTATTTATAAAGGATCATAGGCTATTTCGAATCTATCATACATAGAGAGGTACTCCTGTTTCTTTACAAAGAGTGTCAAGGATGGGCTCAAATGTTACTTGATTTATATATAAATAGGGGGGATACATGATATCCATTGGATGGGACCACCATGAGTATTAACTATATTCACATAAGAGATATCAGTTTAATAGGGGGTACAACATGGAAAAGCGCAGTGGTTAGATGGTTATACCCGGCCATGTTCATTACTAGGTCCCATATGTGTGATAATTGGTATGTGACTTGAGTGTTTTTTCATCCCACCATGCCAAGAGTGATTCTTGGGATTCCATTTAAGGATATATTTGGATAGACTCTTATAGTATTGGCTATTTATTGTAACCATGGAGAAATAGTTGGGATTTCTTTTAAAATCACCATATATTGTATTAGGACACCTTTTATTAAATTCTAATGATGAATTTTATAATAAAGGATGCGAATTAATAGCTATTATCGAGGGGTGAGTCTGCCAGTGAAGATCACATTCTTGGGGTTTTTTCCATCACACAATATTTGTCTTATGATTGATTTTTATCATTTCACATGTATTGTAAAATGGTATCCGTTTTTTAGACATATGATTCTTCAGACAAAGCAATTATAGATTTTCATCTATTCCATGATCATCTGAGACTTATTTATTCATTTATTTGTTTCCATGGGTTTATCATAATGCCAACACATTGATGTATTTTTTATTTACAGGCCAGAATATTCATTAGAGACCATTGGTTGTGGACTATTATGTAACTATATAACACTTATGGGGTCACCACTATAATGGGGTAGCTGAGTTACCTCATGATTGCAAGTCCTCATATTGTACTTGAGGTTCCATCCTTGTTTTTAAGTGTTAAGGGATCTTGACTATGCCAGAGATCTGGATTCTTGTGGAGATTGACCAATTGGGTTTTATGCCTTTTTTAATGATATCATGTATTCCCTAATTTTTTATTGATTATTGTATTTTTATAATCTGTATATACATGAATAGTTTTGTCATTGGTTTTTCCATCTTTATTTAGTCTATATATTTTCCCTTCCTCTATTATGCCCTTCAACATTATTAATTCTTTTGTTGACTTATTTATTTATTTTCTCTTATACCACTGTGCTAATATAACTATGATGATATAGTCTCCACACCATACCACAATTATACCCTTAATGTTATTTTGGTAGCCTCTTCTATAGGGGGAGGTACGCTTGAGGGCATTTGGAAACATGTCTTTCTATTGGTTTCATAGTAATTCGTGCTGGTACATTTCAATGTGGTATGATAGGGTTTTATTTTTTACATTTGTCTTACTGTTTTGGTATGGTAGGAAATATAATGTTGTTATTTCAACACTTGGTAAATAGTTGTTTTTGGGAGTGATCAAGACACACATAGATAAAATTCCATGTGTCCAAGGATTTGATTGTTTTCGTTATTGTTCATTTTTATATTTGACTACAATTTCACATCGAGTGACTGATGTACATTCATATGTTATAGTTTTATGAGATTAAAGTATATAACCTTATCCTAATATGTCAAAGAAGATTCATTACATACATTATTATAGGGACATACAGATTCACATTACATTTATATGTCATTCAATTTAGATTGTATTTCTAGGATATTTGAAATTATTAATGTTCTTTGTGTGTCAACTATAATTCCTATCATATTCCATGTTAGGTAATTTTTGAACATACATAGTTATAAACATTTTAAGGTATTTCATGAGTTTTCTCATTTCATAAAAATATGTCATAATTATTTAGTATATTTTCCTTCCAATCATGATTATATGATTTTAGTGTTATGTTTAGAATAATGATTTATGTACTACATTCATGTGTTTTACCTTATTAAGTAGTATCTTTCCATGGGTTTTTTCAATATTTTATAATAAGTATCATATTTATCTTAATATACTTCTTATGATTGTGTACAGAGTGACAATTTTAATATATAATTGGTTATTAAAGTAAAATTATAATCCAAAATGGTGTTTTCCCACATAGATTGATGGTGATACATTAACAACAAAATCATGGATTTCTTGATCCATGAACAACTGGTTAAATGGGGTGAAACATATTGGTTTCTATTTAGCGGGAGTGAAATTTTAATTGATAAAGTGTATGTGTCCTATATAATTTTGGAAATGCTAACCATTACAATTGAGCCATCATATATGAGCCTTAGATACCTAGATACTATTGTATAATAAAACTGTTAAATTTTTTCATTGAAAGGAAATAATTTAACTTATAAAGTCATAAAACTATGTTTTTTAAATGAAGACCCATGTGGATAAATTATTAAATTCACAATTAGAACAAAGTAAGTTAATTAGGAAATGTTCATATGAGTTTACCCATTCATGGTGTTTTAAAATTTGAAGTTGACTAACATGATGGGACCTATGTAGGTCACATTTCATTTGATGTGACTTATTAAATAACCTATGGGGGAATGTATGTAATATAGGGATGGTTGTTTAATGTGTGTACAACCCATTATATGGTTATATATATATATATATGTTTTTTGGAATCATACAGAACTATTCCCCCCTTATTGAATAAAACACATGTAATCATCTTTTGAGCTTTAATTTTTATGAGGATAAAGATAATTAAAATTCCAATTTCAATATTAATGGTGTTTTAATATTTATATTGGAATTGAAATATTATTTAACTATAAAAATAATTTGAATATTTATGAATAAATTATTGGAGATTAAAATAAATATAAATGACAAATTACCCATCTATGATGGGATGAGAGTGGAATAATTAATGACCTGAAGAAAATTTACTGTAAGATTCCTATGTTTATGTGGTGTTGTATAAATAATGATTCATGCTTTTCACTTAAAAATAATTCTGGATATAAATATAAAAATGATCCTTTAAAATGTTTTAAGTTAAAAAGTATATAAATTTTTTATATTAAATAAAACATTAATGTAGTGACCTTAGTTTTAATCTTCTTATAAGGCCAATTTAAGTGTTCCCTTGAGTGGTTTCCTTGAAATGGGAACATAATAATTATCTATAGGTTTTTTATAGTATGTGATAGGCAGTAGGGCCTAGTGACCTTTTCAGATGTGATGATGTGTTAAGGATGACATGCTATGTTTTAGTAAGGGGTTAGCTCGTGGTAGGTTTCTCCCTTACGAATTTAAAAACCATGGCGATGCTTTGAGATTTCAAAAATAAGGTCCAATTTGGGTTCTGATGTCCCTAATGGGACAGTTAAATTCTAAAAATACATCCCTATCATAATAAGTGGTAGTTTTATTAGATTAACCTTGATACAAGTGTGAAGGATGAGAAATTATTAGTTCATGTTGGTTAGGAATGCCTAGGGAATGGTCGACATCTTAGTTAGTTTTGTGACTTATCTTCCTCTTATTCTTCTTCAGTGATTAATGAATTAATAAGTCATCATTCAGTTAAGAATTTTTCTGGATAATGAGACTGTGGGATAAATCATTATTATGGGCCATCAAATTCTGGGACTCAAAAGGATTATACATATATGGAAAGTGTCATTGATATGTTATTTTTATAGTGAAACCTCAAAGTAGTATGCATAGACAATCATATTACCAATTGAGGTACTAAAATTGTTTGATGAATCATATGATCTCGATGGTAATAGTTAATTTCTTGAGATATTGAACTTCAATCATATGTGTATTGAAGAGAGAGTGAACATGGCATTAATGGAAATCAAACTTGTCCGAATTATTGAGATGATTATCCAATGCGAATAATGTGTTTTTACATTTAATTGGGTTCACTAAGCTTCTGTTTCTAGGACGATGTCGCCTATGGATATAACATAAGAGGAGTGTAACATCCATTTCTAAATGCGAGTCTAATCAAGCAAACTATCTGTCAGCTTGTTTTCACCTCCATTAGATTAAAACCTGATAAAATTGTGTTATCCACCTCCATAACCAATGGTTAGTGGATGATGGAGCATGTAATGTTGGATGAGTCCCACTTACTACTAAATTATGGCTAAGACACTACTAAGGTGGGGAGTTTTGTGTCTAAAGATTCATAGTGTTTCCTCTATGTAGTGCGACCCCATTTGTGAAAATACCATTAGGAAATGGTCAATAATACATTAAATTACAATGAGGCTGACATTTTTCAATCATTTTGGTTCTTGCAAGGCATCACAACAATGATGTGGTTGGGTGAGTATGCCACAATTTAAAGTATACCATTGATCAAGGATATAATTATTTGGTTGTTATTAAGTGATCATGGTGTGGCTTAGGTGGTAAATGAACCATGTATGGTTAATGAAGATGTATTGGAAAGTTAAATATAGTTCTTTTAAAATAAGGTGACTGAGAGTGTTTTGACTCTCTTCCATTCGGTAGTTGGATACAGTGGGTTTGGAGTATTAAAAAGAACCTTTTAGGATGTAACATTACTGTATCAAGTGGTCATTATGATTCATAATATCCTCTCAATGTACACTTCTCTTAGTGATGATCATGTAATATATCTTAATATCATCTATATATATAGAGAGAGTGTTGGTTATACACTATGGTAAATTTAAATGCCAATGGAATTGGAAATTGAACTTAAATAGAGATACATTCTTTCAACGTGATAATTTTAACGGCATGGTCATCCTATGTGATACTAACATTCCAATGAAATAATGTATTTTACCGACTCAGGGGAACTAGCTGACTCAATGGAAAGACTACTGTTAGGTTCATCCAGTGATCTTTGTTTGTGGATGTTCAACTATGTACTGATGTCTCACTTGTAATTGTTGAATTATAAACATCATTGAATGAGCTACACATACTCTAGTTGATGATTCTGAGGTTACCATGGACTTCAATCTAGCATGGATGAAATTTTTTGAGGGTGTCATGCCAAGAAGGCATCATCGATAATGCACCCATGTTTATGTAGTGGCATGACAACTTATATGGACATTTTGGCAAGGGATGTATCTAGAAATTAGTTATGTGATTCAGTGAGCATTTGTGGAGAACATAAAGTGTCTCTTTCACAAAAGGAACCTGTGGTAGATTTTAAAATTCATCAACCATCTAACCCATGTGTTTTTAGTGTAGTCAAATAGAGATGGTCTTCCTAGGTATCTCTCTCTCTCTCTCTTTGACATCATATATGGTTTGTGATGAATTTATTTTAGAACATAATCAGGATTAGGTGAGTGAAATTGGTAATGTTAAGGATTTTATGTAGAACAACATAATCCTAGATAAATTATGTTGAATGAGATTATACCATTAGTTCAATATGATAATTGGGCAGCAGGAATTGTTAGAATTCTATGGGAAGTCATAAATAGAAAATTATGATGGTAACTATACTGTGACTCAAAATTATAATTTTAAATGATAGAACCTATGGAGGGGAATACACATAGGTCGGTTGATGAATAAAATTATGGTCATATCATATATTAGGTTAGACTTTCTCATGTATGATCTGTCTCTATGATTCAGTTAATAACATGAACGTTGGATTGAGTTTTTGTGTCAAAAGTACAGTACCCTTGATGGGATTCTTAGTGGTGTAGCTAAATTTTAGAGATGCAATGTGCCTGTTTGAAGGAAGATTCATGACCCAAGTGGGTTAGATGATGTTTTTTTCTTTACCTTGTGATTCTTGAGGTTCATAGTTTTTAATGTGTGGAAATTATAGCATCCATTCTTTTTGGACCAAATGATATTTTTGATGGAATTTTATTTTTATTGTTGGGTGGACTAGCCATTCGTTGAAACAACTATAGAAATGTGAAAATGGTACATGGAACCCATAAAAGTTCTTTTTAAACATGGGTTAAGGATATAGAGGTTACATGGGAATCTCGTCGATTTTGGGAGTGTTATACCATGGAAACACATGTTTTGGAGGACTGTTAGGGGCGTATGTTTAGTTTGAAACTACACATCCCACCATATGAATCCATGTGACCTATTTAAGAGGGAAGGGGGTGTCAAACATTTTTTTATAAACTTGTGCACCATGATTCATGACCATGAATTATCATCATGAGTCTTGAAAGTGGGGAAATGTAATATTTTCACAATATTTACCAAACCTTGTGCATGAACCATGTGATACCCCTTCTTGGAAAGTAGATCAAGAACAGTTGGGGCATGGTTTGGATAAAATGTGGCTAAACCATGTGTCTTATAAAATAGGGAAAATATACCTTATTTCACCCATATATTTTAATTCATTTTACCCTCTAGTCTTCTCCTCCACTATATACAATTGACCACTATGGTTGATCCTCCTATCTTCTCCTTATATGGAGAAATCTTCTCTATTTGGTGTCCATTTTCAGTACTGCCAGGTATGTAGGATAGACATTGATATGTTAATAAATAATCCTTCTTATTTTGTTGTTTTAAATTTCCATATTATATTTTAGCACTTAATTATCTCATTCACCATATTTTTAGGGTGTTTTCTATTTTTATGATTTCTCTCATACGAGAACAAATCAAGCCCCGATATTTGATTTGTGGGTCATCCTAAGAATACGATAGATTCTATATAACTGTTACATCCAAATGTAAATGATTTATAAAATATACCAAATTTTATACATGCTAGACCATCTGGGAGTCACACCTATAATGTTCATAACATTTAATAAGTTTCCTAGACAACATTGTGTTGTGTTTTACACACCCCTTGATATAGTTGGAAGTTATGTCCTCAATTAAAACACATTATTTTGGGTGGTTTTGCTAAATTAGATATTAAATATAGGATTTATTACAATTAAACAACCATTAGAGTGATTTAACTAAAATTTTAATGATTTTAGTGAACTTAACTTGTTTGGATTATGTTCGAAAGTGCCTATATTTCTGAATTTAGAAATTACAGTAAGATAAGATGACTGATATTAATTATGTAAACTATTTTTTTGGAAATATGATGTTTTGTAATACAATCTCTCAATGTTTTTCACTTTCATCTTAATCAGAAGTGAATTTATTAATTACATTCATGGGGTTTGTGCCTTGGTAGGTGTACTTTATATGAACTTTTAAATTATTGTTCAATGAAATAGTAGTATTAATGATGTTTTTTGAGATGACATGTGGAATTATTGAGTACATAGACCATATTATTCTTTACATGAATTGTTAAGGGGGGTATGGACCTCTTAAAGTCAATGACTTTTGACGGCACATGTTTATGAACATGCCACTTTCCTTTTTTAATTAAAATAGAAAAAACAAACCATGTACACTTTGATATATACTAATGTTCTTTTTTATTGAATTTCTTTTATAGTATAATATGTATTTGGTACTATATCATAACTTCAATGATAAACAGTAATCCATTTTTATAATTCCAAGGATGTTCTCAGGGGGTACCTAATTTGTATATACAATAGGAGAGATACTTTTTACGCCTTCAAGTATCTCACCATTCACTTTCCCTACCTCTTCAAAAGGGATACTAGTTCCCTAGGGGATTCATAATGTATGGGCTAAGTGGATAAATGGTTATTCTAGGCCACTAGTGATACATGATCCCATATAATAGATGCCTCGGACGGGACTCAATGTTCTATTTTCACGCATTACGATTTTTATACTTTGAATTCAATTTTTTGGAACCCCAAGGATATAATCATATGGTATTGGGTATTTATAGTGCCCCAGGAGTGATAAATTGTGTCCTTTTTAGATCTCCATGGACAAGAATAGGGTTCCTCTTATTAAATTTAAATGATGAATTTTATACTAAAGGATGAGAAGGCATAACTATTATCCTGGGACGAATCCTCCAAAACCAATCACATGCTTGGGGTCTATTCCATATCTTGGTAATTATTTTATGATAATTTATTATTATAATAATAATATTATATTTTCACCATTTTCCTTATTCCCAGGAATATATAGCTTAGGTCGAAGAAGGTAGTGTTCCTCATGTATCCCTTGGGGAAATCTGACCAATGTATTTATTTATTTTTCACTGTAAATTTATCTCTATGCCTTCACACTACTATATTTTGTATAATTTTCCCATATTATTCTTTATACACTAGTGGTGGTGGACTATTTAGTATTTCTCACACCATTTTAGAACCATTTTACTGGGATACGTGAGAAAACCTCATGTTTGTAGTTTCATTGAATGTTCTTGTGCTGTCAGGATTTTAACAGGGAGTTTGGGGAAAATAATTTGGCCGAATCTCTGGAATCTCATTGAGATATTCGGCATGTATTTTCACTATTTTTTTTTAATTTATATCATACTATATATTTATCACTTATCATATGTAGCATCATTTGGACATACACACATTGTTCTATATTTGAAATTGGACATGTTTCTTTAGTGTCTATATTTTATCATTTAGTACTTTTCCTTTCATCTGTATTTATTCTAATATTGAGTGATTTATTTATTATCTATTAAAACATAGTTTTACTATAATTATAAAGAAAATTTCTCCCCACCATACCACCATTATACCTTTTATACTAGTCTATATCCTATGGCATATGGGGAGGTGTTCTTGAGGCCATTTAGAGACCGGTCCAACTACTAGTTTGATTGACATTCAAAATGAGATGTTACTATATGCCCAAGTGTTTCACCATGGGAGCCCCAAATTTTTTTTATTTAGAATTATGTATATACGAGGTTGTGAATTGATTATTGGGAAATCAATGCTATCATGATAAATAAAATGTCTCCTCTTCCCCAAAGTGATGACTTATTCGATCAACTTCATGGAGCACATCATTTTTATACGATTGACATTCATTATGGGTATCATAATTTTATTAATGATGGAAAATATTATGAATATATTATTTTGAATGAGGTATGGACATTATGAGTTTAATGTAATTTCATTTGAATTAACTAATGTGAACTTTGTTATTATAGATAAAATAAATAGAGTATTTGAGGAATATCTTGATGATTTTCTTGGGGCATTTATTGAGGATATCTTGTTGTATTCTAAAATCTCGGGACAATGATAATCAATTTCGGATCATTATAGATATTCCTATAAGAAATGAATAATTTTTGAATTATAGATATTGTGAATTTTGATTCAAAATGTTTCTTTTTCATATCCATATTGTCGACAATGATGGAATCTCTTCTGATACTATGAAGACATATACTGTCAAATAATAATATACATCATTCAACATAACCTAGTTATGTAGTTTCTTTGGTAAGGTAGGTTAGTATAAAATAATTATTTGAAAAAATTCCTTCTGAAATACATGTTAACCATTCTTATATGTAATATTTTTATTATCATGTAGACACATGGATACAAATAATGTCTTGAAGAATTTAAAATGTGATTGATGAATGATCATATTTTTAATTTACATTTAAGAAATGATGGATTTTTGATATATTGTGACAAATATAAGAAGGGATTTGGTTGTTTCCTTATTCTAAAATGTAAAATCTATTTCCTAGGCATAAAGGAAGTCAATGACTCTGGTACAGAACTATCTTATACATGATAATGAGTTGGAAGATATATTTGATTATTTGACTATATAGAAACATTATATCTATGGTGACAGATATAAGATATAAATAGACGATATGATCCTAAAATACATCTTTTTCATATATGTTTCTTAGATTGAGGACATGGTGATTTATCAAACTAATATAGGATTATTCTTTCTATAAATACTACAACTCAGGAAATGTAAATATGGAAGACAGTTCATTTACATGGAATGATAATAGAGTCCTAATTAAAATGAGGATTGATAGGGTTCATGTTATAATGTAGTTAGAAATGATGAATACTGAAATTATTAAGGATAGTGAAACATAAAAACTATTTTAAATGACTTAAAAACCATAATTATTTGAATAAATAAAAATATCGTAGAACGATGCTGAGACATTTCAAAAGAAAACTAATGATGTGAATTATGGTAAATTGGAAGACATTATTTATCAATATGTTGTTTTAAAATTTTTAAGGATCCTATGTGTTCAATATATACCTGAGGTAAAATGGGAATTATTTTATGACTCTCATTGTTAATATTTATCTACAAAACCATGTATTCGAAAATGTATTTGGAGTTGAAGGAAGATTTGGGTTGGATAATATAATGTGGGAAATTTTTGATTATGTATCAAGATGTTTGGTTTATCAATAGGTTAAGATTGAGATACATCATCCTAGAGGAGTAATGAAACACATTCCTATTCTTATTTGGAAATAGGATGACATGACTATGGTCTTTCTAACTAGATTGATAATTAATCCTAGAAATATTTATGCAATGTTGGTTAATGTAAAAAACATAATGAAATTTTCACATTTCCTAACTAAAACATAATATTTAGTTCTTGATCACCTTTCATGTCTCTATATTAATGAATTTTTTAAAATTCATGGAATAAATTTTTAAAAATTATTCAATAGAGATCCATTATTTAAATCAAAATTTAAGAAAATTCATTAGAAGATTTTTGACACTGAACTTAAATTGATCACTAAAAACCACATTAATTTTGATGAAATTATGAATGGAATATTAAAAATTTATAAGATATGTTGAGATCGTGCTTACATGACATTAAAGGTACGTGATATCATTATTTAACTTTTTTAGAGTTTTCCAATTATAATAGTTTCAATTATTGTGTTCAAATGGTTCCATAAAAATAATTATATGTTAATAGATATCATACTCCAACATTTTGGGACAAAGATAGAGAAAGGAAAAATATAAGACCAAAACTTATTCGGGATATATAGATGAAGGTAAATAACATACAAATTCATATTAAATCTGTTCCAATTAGGCATAAGTGTACTGTCGATAACCTAATAAAGAATTTTTAATTTCTAGTGGGAGATTTAATTTTCATTAAATAATCTCAGGGGAAGTGAGTTATATAGTTCAGAAATTAAACAATGAGCCCTATGTACATGAATTATTTGAACTTTTGGATATAATTAAAGCTTTAGATTATAAATTAGATATTACACCCAACCTGTCTAAATTACTTGATTTTTTCTATATATCATTTTTAATCACGTATATACCATACCAAACAATGTTTCTCAAATCAAAAGAAATTGAATTTGAACATGATCTATCTTATTAATAGAGTACTATCCAGATTATTAATGAAATGGGGTAGGTTTTGAGAAATCATAAGACATGGAAGGTAATGTTAAAGTTACATTAGAGAAATCATATAATATAGAAAGGAACATGGGAACTAGAGGATGCTATAATGAAACACCACCTCGTTATTTGTTAAAAAAATTAATATTATGGAAAATTTTGATGATTGAATTATTGGAGGGAAGAATTGAAAAACCAAGATTCAATTATAGTAAGTGATAATTAAATTTTATTAATTATATAGTAAAACTTAAATTTTACATATTTCATGCATGAAAATTTAATTTTTTTGGATAAATATCTATTTTAAAAATACTAGTTCAAAAAAAACATTGAATGATTTCCTGAAATTTTACCTTATAAATAGGATTCTATAAATTATTTAATGTTTAGTATTTAATAATTGGTAATTTTATTTGAAATAATGTGTTATAATATATAAAATTAACCATGTTATTATTATTAATTTTTTATAATTAATGATAATATCATTGGGAGGTAAAGGGATGTTTTAAAAAAACGGTTTCTAACTATACAATGTCATTATATTTAATTAATTTATATAATATTTAATGATGAATTAATTAAATGGAATTTATAGATTATTTGTCTAACTATATGAATTTATTACCATTAAATGGTTATTTGTGTTAATATTGATATTGGAACGTCATTATATTATTGAAAACTGATTTTCTTTTAAATATTCATTTTATGACATGTTTTACAGGTTTGTTTTTAAATTAAATTATCTATAATATCTTCAAAAAATCTAAGGAAATGGGTTAAATATTTAGAATCAGAATGAAATTATTCTAATGAGGTTAAATTATTTTTTGGACATAATGAATTGTAAAAATAGTAACCGTTTTCCATCTTGGTTGGGGCTAAAATATATTAACAAGGGGTTAACATAAAAATATACTTGTAAAAATATCCAAAATTGTTTATAAAATCCCATTTTTGGATATATTTTAACCTTATATATATCAAAAACGAATATAATCTATGTGGGATATATTTTTCCAAGAAAGTGGTTTAGAATTATTTTAAAACATTGAAAATTTATAATTGTGAAACTCACTACAATTATAAATGGGCACCTCCAATCCTCACATATTCACCCATTTTAAGCCATTTAACTTAACAAAATCCAATAAAATATCTTCCCAATAGCCTTATTCAACTTCTAGTTCTACTCTAATTTCATAAATACCAACCCTTTAATTCTTAAAAACAAATCAGAAGGATGTTTATCTAAGAGAAGGTAATCGTTTTCATGGTGCCCTTTCATTATTAATTATTCTATTACCACATTTATAAATGTATTTATAATTATAATATAATAACCAAAATATATAACATATTATGGTATTCTATTATATTGAGGGAATAATTTTTTTCCATCTCTTTCTATATCAAATGGGAAACAAAACAACCTCTCATGTGTACGGTGGACTACTGCCTCATGAGGCAATTAAATTTTATTCCATTAATGACTCACAAGGATAGTCATAATAATAAAACTAATAAACACACACAGATATATATATATATATATATATATATGGTATTTACGAAAATTTTGATTATCTAAAATAAATATATCTTACAATTATATACCCTTTCCACTCATTAAAGAAATGGTAACATTTCTTGTTTGAACATATGACATACCGTCTCTATGAAGTGGTTTGACTCATTTTTTAAGTCAAAATTTCAATAATGATACTAATTTTTTTTATAATGAATATATATGATAATTATAACATTAAAATAAGTATATTTTTGAATGCATTATATCCTATTCATATGAAATGGAACAACATTGACAAAAAATGTATCAAAAAATGAAGTATTTAACACTCTAAATAATGGGAATAATGAAATAATATTATCAAATGGGTGATATATTGTCATAAAAGAACCATATATGATATTATAAATATGAATATAGTTTTTTTGAAAATTAACAACATTTTTAAGACAATTATAAAAGAGGCTAAAACATGGTCAACCAAATATAATCACATGGTAAGGGGTTTCTTAACTCAATTTTTATTCACTTAGTTTTACTTTAACTTCATTAACTATGTTATTTTTTGATTATTTTTGAAATGACATGAATTTATTATGTTCTATTTAAAAATGATATTTTTGGATTTATAGTTGAAACACATAATATGTAATATAATATTATTTTATGAAATATTTTTCATCAAATTAATTTATGTTAATAGATAACTTTTTAATTTCATTCACCATGATATTTATTAAAATTATTTAAATGAGTTTAAGGATGTAGAGTAATTTCATTCACTGTATTGTATTAGAATACTTTCAAATATAATGTGAGATTCATGTATATATCTATATTACCAAGACTTCTAAACTAATTAGTCCTTTAGGGTGCGATTTATTCTAAATTAATCCAATGTAATAATGAAACCACCAGACATAGGCTACTGGAATAAGTATCTTCACATGTGTGATTTTAACACACCATCTCAAACAGTTATACCAAACCATTCATTATCCAACTAACTGAAAAAATTATGTTCCTCTATAATACCTTTATGAAAAAATATCATATAACATTATCAAAAATCTTTTATTTATAACCAAAATTGATTCTATATATACAAAATTAACTTTTCCAAATATTCTAGAATTCTGTTTCAAATACATCCTCTTTCAGATGTTGTGTGAAATGATTATATAGTGTCTATAATTTATGAATCGAATGAATTTGAAACAGTTATCACCAATGTTTCATATTTATTAGTCCACTTGATTTTGGAAGAATTGGAAGAATTAATTTTAAAATCAACCCTTTAATCCATATCATCTGTCTTCATATTCCATTTCCTTTATAAATTCAAACACACAAAACAACTAGGCCGATAGATTTATTTTAGCTTGTTTCTCTCATGTACAGTTAATCTTCTATATTTTTCTTTCAGTATAGAACCCCCTAACCACCATACTAAGTGTCATTCTGAAAAAATGTTATAAATTTATACATTTTATTTCATTTTTTTGGAATTAGATCCTTGATCCCCTCAAATTAATATCCATTATTACCACTAAAATTTATAAAATTTGTAACCATTGTATACCATTATATTTTAAATGAAGATTTAAGTATTAATGAACACATTACTCCAGCAAGCTTCCCCAAAATGGACTAGAATTGACTATTGAAAATATTTATGTCATTCACATGATCATCCACCCACCATCCTTCAAAAAAATTATATTGAATAGTCATGTCATAAAAAAACATTTTCAACATTTAATAGTTATAATTTAATTTTAAAACTATTGAGATGAATCCATTAGTTGTTTTACTCTCATAGATATTGAAGTCCATGTTTTATCCCAACATTATCCAAACCACTCACAGATCTTTCTAGTAGGGTCACCACCATTTCCCAATATCCATTACATATTGGTTAATTATTGTTAATGTAATCTATAAACACGTTTTAAATTTGTATTCGTGTACTTGAAACCATAAAAAATAAAATTATGATATATTTAATATTTATAGTCTTACAATAACTTATTCTAATTCCATATTTAATTTCCACATAATAAAAACTATAAATTATAATAATTAAATTTTTAAAAGTTAACTAGTTGGATTTTTATACATAAACAATAACAAATGATACCTATATTATAAAAAATAACTCACAGTCTAGAACATGTTATCAGGAACCTCTCTTGTAGAAAATGGTCGTGTATGATTTGAAATAGAGGAAAAATGTAATATAGTGTATATATATTGATAATCTTCCCAAATTATCCACATAACACAATTAAATCTCAAAAATCCCAAATAGGATCAAAGAGACAAATAAATTATGTACCCACATATCTAATCACTAGATATTTATGGTGTTTGAAACTAGTATAACATCATTATAAATACAATAAACTTTATATTGTAAAAGTGAACAAGAGAACATATCAGTGATTTAAAAGTGTGTTAAATAATATTACACTTACTAGGATAATTGATTGACTAATATATATTGAAGAGTTAATTATATAAGTGAACCAATAGATTTTATTCAATGAATATTCTATGTAGTTTGTCCATTTTCAATGTAATCTAATTTCTTATGATCATCCATCGATCAATCAAGAAAATATCCAGTGGAGTGTAGTTTTAACCACATAAACATATAGCTTATGGTTAACAATGTATGTTAATCGAAAAAATATTCATTTTACAAATAATTTTTTCATTTTATTCTAAATGGGATAATGGTTCTAGCAATTCCAACCATATAGTACTTTACTCGACTTCTAGAAGTTTGTTTTTGATGACTAATAAGACATTCTTTATCACATAAAATATAACATATATATCCTCATAATTAAGTGACTGATGATCTTTATACCAGAATTTTTATCAAATAATAAAATCCAATTGAGAAAATATATAATTACATATCTAATATTCATTATGTATATCAAAATATTTATTAACAAATAATGCCACCAACTCTAATGAATCTTACCTACCACAACCAAATTATTATTATGGGTACAATAATTCATCTCCTACATCATAAGATTCTAGAAACCACAAAACATAGCTTACCTATCCTATATAAACATACACACTTAGAATAAACAGGATTCATATCATTACACATTATAGAACTTCTCTAGATTTTGTAAAACGAGAATTGGTATTGATGTGATTCATCCTATAATACTTGAAATGAAACATCTTGTCTTTCATCCAACTATATCTTTCCCAATTTCTAGTCAACGAATTAATTTGTGAAAATATTTTTGGAAATTATGAAATAGACCTACATTTAAAACCAAAAAATAAAAAATCCACAAGAAATATTAAATTTAAAAATGATTATTTTGTATTTCCCAAGATATCAAAACTACCACCTTTTTAGTGTCTATATATATTCCAAATTAAAAAAACAATTTCCAAGGAATTACACATCTTAGAACCCAAAAATGAATTTCAACATCTTAGTATAAAATATTTGATATATTTTTATGTCCATTAGAATAGAAAAAAAATACTCTCATTCCTCACAAGATCATATGTATATAAATAAAAATTTGATAAATAAGTTTGTAAATTACTCTAAAAATGAATGGAATACACAGTTAATTAAGGCTAAAAAATTTACTTGTGCTTTAATTTCCCCAAATGACATTTAAAAAAACTCACAATTTTAATATGTTCAGGAAAAAACTACATTTGGAATATCATTATCTTCAAATCTAAGATGGTGATAACACAACTAAATATCAATTTCAAAAAAACATTGAACTCACCCCAAATGATCAAAGTGGTAATTATTCCATTAAAATGGGTATTATAATTTTTTGGTGACATAGTTTTACTTGTGATAGATAATAAAAAAGAGAAATATCTAATATTATATATTTGTACATTGATTTTGGTACTAGTGAATTATATTATAAATTATGAGGTACCCTAATAGGGTGGGGTGATAATAAGGGTTATGATTTAATTTAATGTATTCTCATATAACTACAACCCATATTCAGATCTAGTTTCTATAGTGGAAGGAACATATTCAATCTATCACTCCACTTAATTCTCTAACACAAATGTCAAACAAAAATTCAAAATATTGAAGAAAAAATTATTTCACTTATTTCACACATAATGGGATATTTATAAATATCAAATAAAAATTTCTATATAGATGTAACAAAATACTCTATCATGTATTGTTTGGTGGATACAATGTTTCGGTTTTATCACTCCACACATTAGATCATTTTGATAGAATGGATTTCTGGAAAAATCAATTCTTACCCAAGATCCACTATGTTTAGTTCATTATATACACATTACATTGAGAAAATATAACTATTTTTTTCTTGTAGGTCTCTTAAAGATTGGTATAGGAATGATATTCTCATTAAATCTTAGAACTGTAGTTTTGATCCTCTATTTGACTCCATTATTCTTTATTCCCTCTTTAATAAAATATTTAATTAAAACTATTATAAGAGAGTTTATATGATTTAATCATACCAATATTTATAGCATTGAAAAATCATCATAATAAATAATAATTCCACAGTGGAATTACTGTTGTTTCTAGTTTTATTATTCTCTAATGTAGATTCAATGAATGAAAAACCGTGAACATCTAGACTTTTTAAAATTAACTAGTTTTAACTATAATGATATATAATTAGCTCTTATCTATAATTATGATTTATACATTTTATTTTCCTCATATCATTTATTCTCATGAACTTCTATATTAGCTTAAATCAAGGTCCTCTATCTCCAATAATATATATAATTATAATTGATCCATTATATTCTATCAAATTCTATGATATCATTATCTGTATTCTATATGATTTAATGAGGTGAATTTTCTCGAAATGGGTCATGTTTATATAAAAAGTATCGAGACATATTTTCTATTCATAACATTTAATAAATATCATCTTATAATATATATATTCGAAAAATTGCAGTGTGATGCACATTATTTTAGATTAATGGTTATTCATTATGGTGTCATTAAAAAATTATTGCTGGATTCAAATTTGAATAAACTAAGGGAATATGAATAACTTCATTAAATATTTATTGTTACATAATGTTTTGATATTTCTCACTCCTTAATGATGAAACTATTAACATTAGAGAAAAAATATCAGTCCTAGATTTCTATTGTGGAAAAGTCCATATTTCCTAATCTCTAGACTTCTACAGATATAAAATGTGTTATATATTATTAAAAAATGATACCTGAACATAAAAAAATATCCAAAACCTATTTTTTCATTAGTATAATTTTTTTGAATAACATTTTACTTTATATAATAATCACTTCTTTTACATCATGATATATTCCCATAGTCCAAATATATCGAAAAAAATAATTCACACACATTAATCAAGGTTTCATATACATTTTTCCACAGAACGATCCTTCAACTAGTTCCATATAGAGATACTCCATTAAATCATTTATTTTTCATAATACCATAAGGAATTGATTTAATTATTCCAGAATTATCTCTTTTTTACAACATACAATTCATATTAATAAATAACATTGTGGTATATATTTTTCCCTCCCTAAAATCCCATTCTATACTTCTCTAAATACTACCATGAATTATAACAATTATTCCAATTCTATATCAGTCCATAAATAAATATTTTACTTTTCTATATCACCGAAAAATTATATAAAATGATCCATCATTTTTCAACCAATATATAATTCCTCAAACATCATTATCCATTCCATGCTTATATATATTTTTATTTTCACCTCCAATGATATATAAGTATTTATATAAGTGACTTTTATATTTTAATTTTTAGTATTATAAAAAACATCATCACACTATAATGACATATGTGTAAAAGGTATGGATCCTTCAATTTTTCATCATGACCGAATCGAACATTAATTCCCAATATGGTTTTTCAACCTTTTTGTCAGAAAAAATTTCAAATAACCTTATAGTTTCAATATCCACCATTTGTATTTCTTAAAATGATATCATAATTTCAAATTAATATAGTTACATTATTTCCATGAATAATGTAATATTTTTTTTTGTCTTTTTTACCCCATCCAATTTTTTTAACAAAATACCGTTGGTCAGATATTTTGGATTTTATTATTTATTCTCCTCATTTTCACTGAAATTCATAGGCATAACTCTATTAAATATTATCCATATTACCACATATAGGTTTTAATATTTATTTATACAGATATAATCATTTAATATCAATAGTAGCTAAATAAGAATGTTTAATAATATTGATTTTTGTCTCTCCCTTATATAATAATGATATCTTGTTCATTTAAAAATTTATAAAAAATAGGAATTGGAGAATTTGAGCTCACTATTTGATATGTAAATACTTAAAAACATTTATCTATTTTAACTACTTATTCTATTCAATAAAACCTTTTATCTCTATTAAAAAATTATAATCCCTCCTCATCTTTGATTTCCACTATATTGATCGATCAAAAAATTACTTTCATTGCTCTAAATACACTTCTTACTATAACAACATATAAAAAATGTTTTAACGGGTGTTCTTACCTCTTAGAATAGATTAATAAAAAACCCTTTAATAATATATGCCTCAAATCATAGTATATGAATCACTAGTATAAGTCAACAACTTATATAAGATTTATTTAACTAACAAATTTCATTATAATCATTAATGTTATTATTAAAATTCATTTATGAATCTACCAATTATCTTAGTCACACACATATAAGATCATCAATTTGTAACCAATTAGGTAAAAATATAGTGAGTTTTACTAATTATCTTAAACCACAAGCTCCCTCAAAAATATTTCTATTTTATCCCCAATAATGTTTTAACATGAATATCCACTTTCAAAAAGTATTAATATCCTTAAGATTATTTGATGATAGTACATGTTATATCATGTATAAATAAATAATAACTCCTTAAATATAAAAGCATATCATATTTATTCATGGTCTAAACCATATAATAATAATTGATAAGAACATGATACAAACTGATACTCTTAAAATTTAGAAATATATTGCTTTAATTTTAAAATTAGGTTTTAATACAAATTTATATATCTATAACACAACATTTATTTCTTGATCATTCCCAAAAAACACATTGAATTTATTTATATATGTGTTATTAATCCACACACTTTTTAATGCATTTCACTACTACCCATGATTTCTATTGATGGATCATATCCTCGAATTAAATTACACCACTCCAAAAATATTATTTATAATTTAATGTAGGATGAGATGGGTACTTCATAGACATCCTCAAGTTGAGTAATTTGGTCAATGTTTATAAACCACCCATTTGTTTCCAATTTCATTGTTACACATTAGAGTGAGGTTCCGTTAAAAAACACAAACAATGAAATTATTGTAAATATTTTAATTTAAATTCACTATCTTCTTTGGATATATATATATAGAAAATTTGGAGAGTAGTACCAATGGAATATTCTTTCTCCATTGATGCATTATCACTACACCCTTTATTATGATTCATATACCATGTGACAAGTCATCCAACGGTCCTAACCCATTATATATTTTTTATTAGTGAGACAACTTATATAATAACCCCACTCTTTATTACACACTTAAACATGATTTATTAAATAAACATGCACTTAAGGAAACTCTGAGGATCAAGAGGTCTAGTGTCTTTGTAAATTAATAACATTACATAAAAACTTAGAACATAAAACCCAAAATCTTTATTGAAATCCTTGTTTACATGAAGAAAACATTCCATCGTACTTAGGACTACATGGGATAACCTGCGAAAATTCATATGAAAAGGGTGAGCTATACAGCCCAATAAGGGAGTAAACAAGGAATAACATAAACAATATAGTACATTTTAGGAAATAGGAATATCAATGGATCATAAGAGAAACATGAACATAAACGGATGATATAGAATTTTTATCATAACATGGAAATGCGACAACAACATTTAACATGATATCAGAATGAGACAAGGATCATTGTACATGGATCATGAGTAAAACCTCATTGAAAAATAATTTGAATGATTAAACCCTCATTTCACATGACTTACCATGATAATAATATCTACCCAATGCATTGGAGTGCTATTTAGAAGAACGCTTCATAATCATTTCATTTCATGAATAAGTGCGCAACATAGATCATCGAACATGGATTCATTCAACATAATCATTTATTATATAATAAAGGAATGTGGAATAAATACTGGAAACTATATAATCGATTTGTAAATGTATATAAAGGTGAATATTTTTGATTGTAAAATTGGCATGGTATTCATTACACAATGACTTTTTCATTGAAAATCGTGGTGTAGATTCGGCAACATAATGGCGTGACATAAGAATTCAGATAAATTGTTTATTAGAGAAGAAGAGATACCTCATGATATGAACATGAAGTGGACAATAAGGGGATCATATAGATACATGTTCTGACATATGAAATGGAATTTAGAAGCATAATATAAAATAACTTCTCGAATATAAATGAGGAGAGGCAAATCCCTTATGGATTTTCAGCATGGTAACATGTGTACATAAAATGCATTCATTAGAAATAAAGGGGTTTGTAATCATCCAAACAAATGGATAGAAATATATAATAGGGTATAAATAATACTCCATCATTTATAATTTAAAATAATAGTTCACAACAATATAATAAAATTTGTACAAAAATGAGAAAAGAAGAAATCCCCTACTTGGATTTGTGATCCTAAATGCTTGTGAGAGGATTGAGAGGGGATTAATGGGGGATTAGAGTTCCTTGAGAGGATTTTGGTGATATGATGACAGGGGTAAGTCGATATCCAAATGGATTTATTGAATAGTAATGGAAGATTGAGTGGGTTTATATAGGGAAGGAGAGGGAATTCTTTATTATTTAGGTTTTGGACACCACACATTAAACTAATCAAAAAGACAAACCGAACCATGGTTTTTTCCCATTGTTTTTTTCAAAGGGTATTGGAAAAACATTATTTTATATATACAATTTCCAAACTTATTAAAATATTTGTCTTGCTTATGTGGAGGTTAGTCACACTCTCAAGGAAATCATTTCAAAATGTTAAACTGTTTTATAAGTCTTAGAGAGTCCACTACAGTTTTATGAACTAAAAAAACAAAACTAAAATCACATGATATTAAAGGAAAACATATATTGTCCAAAAATACCATGTATAATATTTCATTACATCAATATTGGGTCATTATGATGTCACAAAACACATTATATATTTAAACGGTATTTAATTTTTACACAAAAATTCGGTTGTCTCAGAAAATTCTGAAAATTTCAACATAGGGTAACTTCGAAATCCTGATTCCAAAAATAATATTCATTGAATCAAAATAATTTTCTATATTTGTGAATTTTTAATTTTCAATTAAAAACATATATTTATAAAAAAATCATGGGTTTTGAAAAAACACCTTTAAAACCATAATAAAAATTACAATTTTATTCATAATAATTATATTATCATTTATATGTAATTAAATGTAATATAGTAATAACATTTAATAAAATATAAATCAATTAGAAAATACATTAATTCATCAAAATAGATTTCCTAATTGATTGTTATGTGAAAATACTATTTGTGCTATAAAAACTATTTACAATGTAACAATAATAAAATGAATGTATATTATTTATTCTATAAAAAATAATACAAATAATCACAGTTCTATGGTCCTATTACGTAAAACCTTATAACACCCACATATGACAAAAGGGTGAGGTGTGAGATGGTGAAAAACACTTGGGGTGGCTCAGATAACATTGATCAGGTGGTAATCTCTATTAACTTCCATTTCTCCAGTAGGTGGTTCTATTCATGCCTAACGCCTTGAAGCACAAATTGGGATTGTTCAAGAAAGAAGACTAGTAATGCCATCCCCTTTCCGAGCTCTGACAAATGGGCTTCGTACAGAGAAATTCTTTGGGATGTGGTCATCGCTTCCAATTTCTATGTAAATTGGATTTGTTAAAGACCTATATTTATACTAATCATGTGATCGCTGTTCAACAACTATATTAGAAATGGTAAAAATTCATAGTGGTATTTGAATATCTAGAGACATAAAACAACAGAAGTGCATTTGTTTCATACAACCATTTTACAAAATAATACATTTAATCAGATCAAGAGTAGTTTTCATTTGTAAAATATTGGGTCGTTACAATCTTCCCCCCTTAAGAAATTTCACCCTCTAAATTTCCTTTTCCAGCACTAAAACAGATGAGGGTAACTCTTCTTCATCACTTCCTCGGATTCCCATGTTTCTTCTACAAAAATTTTCATTTTCCATGACACCTTGATGAGGGAATTATATTATTTTTTAGAATTTTTTCTCTATGATCTACGATCTTCCCCGGCTTCTATTCATAGGATAAATCATTATCCAAAGTTAACACCTATTAATTGAGTACATGCGATGGTTCTGGTAGAAGGCCCCGACCTTAAACCATACATAATATAGAATTAAATGAATAATTCACATTGAGGATCTTTTCAGGTTTATAGTTTTAGAGAATTAGGACATAACTATTACATCTCAAAAGATTACAAAGTAGAAACATCTACTAAGGTTCCATAAAATAAAAACTCTTAAAAAGAAACATGTCTAGTTCCATGTTTTAGATAGAATGAATTTCCCTTGATCCCGTCCTAGACCCTATTCCACATTAAGTACTGTGAAAAAAATTTCAAAAAAAAACTTGGGGTGAGCATAAAAAGTTTAGTAAGGGATACACAATGAATGAAAACTGTTAGTTTTTCCAAACAACAAGTAAACCATGTATACTTTATCAAAGTAATACTTTTCACCTTTATGAAGTAGTAAAAACTCTTCACTAAATAAAAGATCATTACTTACCATTTTGCAACCAAAAGATTACCATAAAACCCATATAAAGATCACATAACAAATAAAGGTAACTTTGGACATAAACATACTTAAATGGAATAACCATACGGTCGATTCCACACATATCACTTAATGGAATAGCCATACGAACGACTTCCATACCCAATGAATTGGAGGTTATAACGTAACCACCCGTCCTGGTATTCACGGCCCCACCCATCATATGGTTTATCACGTAACCACCCGTCAAATGTCCAAGTACCATTATAAAATCATATGACATAAAACAAATATAATGGAAAGAAAATATTTCCACACTTTGATCAAAATATATCACTTAAATATAATGACATAAAAAATTCATTATAAAAACCATTTTCAATACAAAAATAAATAAATGTGTACATGGTATTTATTTCATTTTAAAAACATTACGGCTTATTGAAGAAGCCAAAGACCAAATAATACTCGCGGCGACAGAAAAGGTCGTTGTCACCGTGTATGTTAAAAGAGACATTCCTTTTTTTCATTTAGTAAAACTCTTCATAGAAAAAGATTTTTTTGTATAAAAGTAAAATTCTAATGGTTTTATACACTGTATAAAAGAATGTTGTGTATAAAACGAAATATTCCTTAATGAAAGGAGATTGAGACCAAGTCTCATACCTCGGGTCTGACTTGACTCGATCGTTATTTAACATCCTGAATAATAAACATGAGTTAATTTCTAATTTCTTAAGAACCTTTTTCATGTTCATTATTCCTTTTATATCACTTATTTCCATGTTATAAACATTATGTAATCATTTAAGTTAATAATGTTTGTTTTGTCGATATTTGGTTCTTAAGTCGAAAGTGGACTTCTTACAATTACATGTTGTTCGTGTGGTCAAAGATTCATTATATCCATAATGATATTCATGATTTGGATATCATATATATTATATATATCCATAATATGCATGTATTTATAATATTACATAATAATTTAGAGGTAAGAAATGAAATGAACCGTTCATGGAGACGGTAAGCCGTACGTATGCATGAACGCTACTTTCATTTCTATGTCATATTAATGGAATTAAAACAAAATGAGAGGTATGTATATTTTCATTCCAGAATTATATTAATCATTTATATGTAACATACATCATATATATCCATTATATATATGTACTTATAATATTACATTACATTTGGGGATAAGAAATGAAATCCATCGTTCATGGAGACGGTAAGCCTTACGTACGCATGAACGCTACTTTCATTTCTATCTCATACTTTATTGGAGTAAAATCATAATGATATAAAGGTATATTATAATTCCAGTATAATATCATATATAATATCAATAAATCCATCCTTTATATTTCCCACATATGGCATTAACGAATCAAATCACTTTGAGGGGTCGGTAGTCCGCGCTTCCTAAAATGAAATTATCGTGTTTACCCACAATGTAAACCATAAATGTATGCCAAAACTGAAAAATACAGACGAATAATGAAAACATAAACATAATATATAACATATATAAATATAGTGAAATCTTAATTGCCACCTTTGAAGGTGTTAGAAGAATATTGATCAATCATCGTTTCGTGAGGCAGAAATTCTCCATCCACGGAAACAGTATGCTCTTTAACCACTAGGTGAAAGTTTGTGTAAGTGTAGCTCTAAAACATCACATAAAAACATCCTAGTATATTTAATATAATGTTTTTGTTACAAAAGTAATGAATAAAAAGAGTTTAGGGGGTTGGAGAAGCAAAATAAAACATAAGAACACAAGAGAAAACACTACCTTTAAAATGGGTAACTCTTTTTGATTTGAGCTAAAAGGCTTCGTTGGGAAGACATATGACCAAAGTGAGGATCTTAGGAGTAATAGAGGGATGTGTAAAGACAAAATGGTCAGGTTTTGGCCGAGACAAAGGCTTGAGAGTTGGGGGTAAGGTGGTAGAGGTGGGGGCCTTTTATAAGAGAAGAGGATGGGCACTCTTGGAATGTTAAGAAAATATACTTTATTATAAATTTATTTTCGGATACAAAGTGTCCCAAAATTATATATATATATATATGATAAGTTGATAAGGGTTCGAAATACACCCATCCAATAGGTTTTTGATATGTTTAGGTCTTAGATTTTACATTATCTTTTCATTTTTTTTAAATCGTTAAATAATGAGGTAATCGCTGCATCATCATGGTGTCATAAATAATTTATTATATATAATGTCTAAAATTTATAGAAAAACTATCATGATGTAGGAAATATTTTTATCTTTCTAATTAATATTTATAGTCAAAACTCTGACATGTATAACCCCATTTAATAATTGTTTTAGTAAAACAACTCATGTTTGTGACATTTTTATTTTAACATTAAATAAAAAGTTATTAATGTCATTTTACTACCAAAGTGGCTCCATGGGGTCCCCAAGTTGACCCATGGATTTTATTTGTTGGCCATAACACATCCAATAAGGGTAGGACATGTGTCTAGGTCATTTCATATTATTAAAAAAATTATTTTTACCTTAAATTACAATAATTACCTCTAATCGCGATTAATAAACTTAAAAGTTACTATTCACCAAAAAATTATTTTAATCCCATTGAACCATGTTTTACTTCCTAATGAAAACCATGTATGTCGTATTTTTGAAATTCAAAACACCGAGGTGGTAAAATTTCATTTAAATGAAAAATCAGTTTTTTATGTACCACTTAGTGGTTTCACTATTCATCAAAAATTGAAGTTTTTTAGAAAAATACCAAAAATTCACCCTAACCTATATTTGATATTACAAATTCAAAAATTATGAATATTTTAAAAAATTCAAAACATATAAGTTTTATTAATTAATTTAATAATTAATTTCCAATGTCAGAGCAAATAGAGTGTTTTTATAAAACAATAAGTATCAAAAGATTGACACCAGTTTATGTCCAATTTCAAAGTGAAATTAATTCCAACGACCATTATTGGATTAAATGGTAAAAATATATTTTAATTGTACTTTAAAACCAATTCAAAAGATAATATATTCCTATAAATAGATTATATTAAAAAGAGGTTTTGAATTAAAATACAACATTTTTCACTATTCATTAAAAAAATGAACTTTATCGGAAAATACCAAAGATTTACACAAAGTAAATTTTGATGTCCCGGTTCTAAAGATGAATTTTATTTGGTCCGATAGAATGTATAAGAGTAACCGAAACTATATATATAGATGGTTCTCCATCAAAAGACGATAAGTCGACCTTTTGTGAATGTTAGAGTATATATGCATAAAATTGAATTATTTTCGTATTTTAAGAATTTATATTTTATTGGATAAATGTAGAAACATTTCAAAAAACATATATAATCATATTTTAGTTATTTCTATTCATTCCCACCAATAAAAAAGCTACTTTTTAACTACCATTTAAAATAATATTGTTTTATTACAAGTGTGCAACATAAGATTTCAAAGAAACTATTTGTTGCGTATCAGGTACGCTAGCGAACATAGAAACCCCTTTAAAGTAAAATTAATATTTAATTTGTAAAAATTAATAAATATGATAATGTTTTATTCTTTATTTACCTAGGATGTTACATCAGGTATGTACTTACTCAAGAGTGATTCATGGAATACATCATGTACATGGAAGAGGATCGATGGGAGTGTTAATCGATAGACCACTACTCTAATGCGACCAAGGATCTCAAAAGCGCCGACGTACCTTGGACCCAGATTTCCATTCATCCCAAATCTCATAACTCTCATCCACAATTATATGCATAGGAATACCATGTCTCAAATATAAAACTCTAGGTCTCATTGATGATTATTATCCTAGCTCTTTTGTCGACTCTGATCAGCATTAATGTGATGTTGGATAGTCTTAACCTTATCCACCAATTCTTTGACCATTTATAGTCATATGAGTTTTTTCTCCCCAATATCATCCCAAAATGCTAGTGTTCTACACTTCATCCCATAAAGTGCTTCATAAGGATCTATTTGGATACTTGAGTGAAAATGTTATTATAAGAGAACTCAACTAGAGGAATATGTTAATCCCATCATCCTTTTAAGTCCATTTAGAATTATCTCAGCATCTCCCCAATTTTATGGATTATCCACTCAGATTGGCCATCAGTTTGAGGATGATAAGCTGTACTGAAGTTTAGCTCAGTATTCAATGATTATTGGAGACTCATCCATTACATTGAGGTGAATCATGGATCCCAATCAAATATAACAGATAGTGGTACTCCATGCAGCATTACCACTTCTCTGATGTATATCAGTGCAAGTTGATCCAATGAGAAATAATTTTGAATTTCAATGTAGTGTGTTTTCTCCATAAGAAGATCCATAACATCCCATACAGAATCGATTCCTTTGGATGTCTTTGGAACTCCAGTGACAAATTCTATGGGGATGTTATCCCATTTCCATGTTGGTGTGAGTAATAGTTTCATCATCACCTTCGACATCTACCTCTTAGCTTTCACATGCCGACATACCAATAACATTGATGTATACTCAGTGATGTCATTTTTCATGTTATCCCACCAATAATTATCTCAGAGATCTTGTTACATCTCTATGTTTCCTAGGTTAATGGAGAAATTCAAACCATGTGCATTATCCATATGTTCTTTAGTTATATTCAGATTTGATGGAACACATAGTCTTGACCCCAATCTCACAATTCCTTCTTTATTAACATTGAACTCTGAGGATTTCACTTTTCAGATAGTTTCCACTTTCTTCTGAATTCCCACATCAACCTTTTGGGAATCCACAAGCCATTCCCAAAGATATGGTTGAGAAATTATTTGTGAAATGATTGATGATAATCCCTTTATTATGATTCCCATGTCAATCTTTATCAATTATTATAAGATTGGATCCTTTTAAATTCTCATCAGTGATCGAATCGCTGTGTCCTTTCTACATAGAGGATCATCCAACATGTTCTCTTTCTAAAGGAGGTAAATGATTGAGGATTTATAGTCTTTGAACATATCTATCCATATTTTTTGTTGCATGTTGAACTCTTTCTATGTGAATATATACTTGAGGTTTTTGTGATCTATATATACTTCATTCTTCTCCCCAAAGAGGAAATGTCACAAAGTTTTCAATGTAAAGTTTATTTTATCCAACTCAGGATCATGTGTTGGATAGTTTTTCTCATGAAAATTCAATTTATTTGAATCATTGGCAATGAATCTGTCATTTTTCATCATCGCACAGCCCATGCCTTTCTTTGAAGTATCACTAAAAACCAAAAAAAGTGTCAACTAATTGGTAGTGTGAGCACGAGATCAGTGACAATCCCCCTTTTCATCTCCTTGAAACTCTCTTCACATTCATCACTCCAATAAGACATGACTCCCTTCCAGATTATCCTGGTAATGGGGTTTGAAAATCAAGAGAACTTTCTCACAAATTAGTGATAATATCCAACTAACCACATGAACCTACAAATATCCATCACAAATATTGGCCTCATCCATACAGCTATAGAATCTATAATGGAGGTATCTGTCGATATCAAATTTATTGTGATGATATGACCTAATAATGAGACTTTATTCAACTAAAACTCACACTTTCTGAACATTTCATAGAGCTTCTCCTTTCGTAAGGTTTCTAGTATAGTGATTATATGCTCCTCCAGATCCTCTATGATTTTTTTGTATATTAGAATATCATGTATAAACACTACCAAAAAATTTTCATGGTTATCCATAAAAACTCTATTAATCAATTCAATGAATATTGTTGGGGAATTAGTGAGGCTGAAAGGCATTACAATGATTTCATAGTTCCCGTACAATGTACGAAAAGTAGTCTTGGTTATATCCTCCTCCTTCTCCCATACATAGTAATATATCGACAACAAATCAACTTTGGGTGGAGTATTGTACTGCATGTAGATGATTGAATAATTCATCAATTTTAGGTACAAGATACTTGTTCTTTTTTGTGATATTTTGATCTCATGATAATCAATTCAAAGGTGCATTGACCCATCCTTCTTCTTGATAAAGAGGATTGGTGCACCCTATGGAGAAGTAGATGGGCATATAAAACCTATTACCTGATTCTCCAGTAGTTGTTTTTTTAGCTCCTCATTCTCTATAATAGTCTTTGTATAAGGACTCTTGGATTTTGGAAACACCCTAGGTATAAAATCAGTATAGAATTCAATATCTCTTCTTTGAGGAAGACCCAAAAATTCCTTGAGAAACACTTCCTTGAATTCCAACACAATAGGCACGTCTTCCAGGATTTTCTTCTTCCATAGATTCAATCAACTAAGTATGATATGTGTGATCATAGGGTAGTAATATCCAGGATTTATATAATGGTGATATGGAAGATTCATCCTCTTCCTTGATCTTTTACATAATCGGGGGTCGATTTTCCAAATGGAGAGTGATTTCCCTCTCAGGGAAATTTTTTTTAGCCCTATATAGGGAAATCTAATACATGATAAGAATTGCATCAAATTCCACTAGAGATAGTATGAATATGTTCTCTCAAAATTTGAAACCACAAATCGTGATAAGGGAGGAGTTATATTAATCGGATGCAATGATTTCCCAATTTTCTATAATCACCAATATCTTTACTTCCATGATTTGTGCTAGTGTTTAGATTGTTCTACTAAACATTAAGAATATAAAAAATGTGTTGAACTAGAATTAATATGTAAATCAAGTATTCTTTAATGAATAACTAGCGTACATGTAACCACTTCGTTGTCATGGTTTTCTTCGGTGGTAGTGATAAAAAAGCTCTCCCTTGCTGCCTTGGATGTTGTTGGATGCCTCCGAAAACACTTGGATAAGGGAACTGGTTTGAAAATTTTGATGGTTCCTTGATGTGGATGTAATGAAAAATGCATTGAGGGTCGAACGAAGAATTCCTCTCTAATGTCACAAGAGGTGGTATTTTATTTCTTATAGTTAATTTACAGGTTCCCTTCTCTTCCACACCTAAAGAATGTCCTCATCCACTTCATGAAATATCAGGGGTTCTTCTTTCTACACCATTAGAAAGGGGGTGTTATAATTTCTTAGCATCGTTTGATTTATTCATCAGACCGCTGCATTTATAGTCCAATTTCTACTTTTTATCATTATGATACCCTTGAGATTCACTGATCTCCATTTCGACTTTGAGTTAACAGCAGAAAAATTCTTCATCGGTATCAAAGTCTCAGATCTCAAGGGCTTCCTGTAGTCTAGATTTTTTCTCACCAAATAATCGGTCAACCATGGATTCATGGATAATGATAAATCCGGAGGCATATCGTGCCTGACATGTGATGTTTTCCTCATACTTTCTGATGAATTCGTCACCTTTTTTTCATGAGGGAATGGAAGTCCCTTTCTATCTTATGTCAGAGGGTGTGGGTAAAATATTTATCGAAATACATTTTCCAGAAATCATTCAATTCCAATTCCTTGATATCGTATTCAGGATTCATATTTTTGATCATTATCTAACATTTATCATATTCATCCTCTATTCGATAAAAATCCAAAAAACCTTCTCTTGTTCAGAACATTGAATGATGGAGATGATCATTTCAATAGATTTGATCTATTTTTTTGTTATTGAGGGGTCACATTATCCATTAAAAGTAGGAGTCCTTTGTCTCATAACATTCTCGATTACGAGTTAATCTTTTTAGGGGGGGGGGGGGTTAAACGTTCCACTTGACCAAAGATTTTATTCAAAACATGAGTTAACAGAGAGATATTCGTGAAAGGTTTGTGATTCCCCTCCTATAGGATTGGGAATCTCATTAGAATAGTCATCACAGTGATCGTTGCATCAATTGTTAGCCTGAGTCCTCCAATTACTGGCCATTGTCTGGATTAAAATAAAAGTTAGGGGTAACACATAAAGGGGTATCCAATGAAGAAAATGGATAAATTAAAAATTAAATTTTTTTCATTAACTTTTCTATTTTATCCAAGATAGTTTTCCCAAAATATATTCATAGGGGATTTTTTTAATACCCTTTATAATGGTTTATAAAAATCTTATGAATTATCCAAAGCATATCCCCTTGGAGTGTCGTAACCAAAATTGCATAAAGGCTCATCGTGTGCACCCGTTTCTATTTGAATCTATCTCAAAGCGGTGTTTTAATGTTTTTCCACAGGATACATCTGTGTTATAGCAGCCTCTACCTACTCGTATCAAGACATTGAATATTTTCTTGATAAACCACTTACTCAATAATCACCAAAATTTAGGTTTGTTTTTATTATATATTGTATTATCGCTAATTATTTCACTAGGATTCTCTAATCCTAATACCAAAAATAACTAAACCTATAATTTGACACCAACTCTAACAACCCCACTATTTATTACACACTTAATCATGATTTATTACATAAAAATTCACTCAAGACAACAATGATGATCAATAGGTCAAGTGTCTTGGGTTATTAGGCACATTAAATAACAACGTAGAACATAAAACCCAACATATTTATTTAAATCATCTTTTACATGTCCACAACATTCCTTCAAACATAGCATTCCATGGGTTAACCTGTGGAATTGCATAAAAAAAGGGTGCGCTATAAGGCCCAGTAATGTAGTAAAAAGGGAATACCATGAAAATTATAGTAAAAGTAAGGTAATAGATATATCAATGGAGAACCATAGAAGTATGAACACAAAGACATGATATAACATGATTATCATAACATGGAAACAAGGAAACAACATTTGTCATGATATTTTCATGAGCTAAGGCTTACAACACAAGGATAATGAGTAAACAGTAATTTCAATGGAATTATATTGAGTAAAACATCATTTAAATTGAAATATCATGATACTAATCACTACCCAATGCATTGGAGAAATATCAGGGAGCACACTTTTTAATTATTTCATTTCATGTAGAAGTGTTCAACATAGAACATACAATATGGATTCATTAAAAATCATCATTTATTCCATGATAAAGGAATATCGATTAAATACATGAAACTATATAATCAATAAGTAAATTTTCTTAAAGGTCAATACAATTGATATAGATATAGGCATGGTATTCACTATGCAATGACTTTGGATTGGAAAATCGTGGTGTAGATTCGGGAGCACAACAACATGACACAAGAATTCATAAAAATGGATGATGAGAGGGAAAGTGGTATATCATCATATTTAAATTAAATGGACATTAATGGTGTCAAATAGATATATGTCCCAACATATGTAATAGAATTTATATGCATAATATAAAATAATTTCTTGAATGTAAATGAGGATAGGGAAATACCTTAGGGAATTTTGGTATGGTAAGATGTGTTCATGGGAGGCATGAATGATAGAGAAAGGGGTCTCTAATAATTCAAATATAATTAGGGAAGTATATAGGATGTTATAAATCATACCCCCATAATTTTTAATTGAATATAAAAGTCCATAAAAACATAATGAAATTCAATCAAAAATGAGAAAGGAACAAATCCTTTATTAGGAAGTGTGACCCCAAAGGATTGGGGGAGGCTTGAGAGGTGATTATTGGGAGATTTGGGTGAATTGGAAGCATTAAAGAGAGAGGATATAAGTGGTTTTTCATGCTTTAAATGGGTTGAGTATAGAGTATTTATGTATTGAGTGAGTTTATATAACAAAATAGAGGTAATTCTTCATTATTTAGGTTTTGGACAACACACATTAAAGTAATCAAAACCACAAACCATCCCATGGTTTTTCCCATGGGTTTTTACAAAGGGTATTGGATAACATTATATTATGTTTTCAATGTATTAACTTATTAAAATATTAGTATTTATTATGTGGAGGTGAGTCACACTCTCAAGGAAATCATTTTAAAATGTGAAAATGTGTTATCGGTTTGGAGGGTCCACTAAGGATTTAATAAATAAATAAAAAAACATAAAATCACATTATTTTCATGTTAAAAAAATATATAGGAAGAATATACCATTTATAGTATTTTTTCACATCAATATTGGCTCATTATGACGTTATAAAATACAATATATATTCAAACGATATTAAATTTTAACCCAAAAATTCAGCCGTCCCAGAAAATTAAGAAAAATCCACTCTTGGATTATTTCAACATCCTGAACCCAAAATTAATATTAATTTTATCTAAATATTCTTTTAAATATGTTAATTTCTTTATTTTAAAATATAAACTGATATTTATCATAAAATCATAGGTTTTGACAAAAAACAGCTTTCAAAACTTAATGAAAATTGTAACAATATTCGTAAAAATTATGAGATCATTTATATATAATAAAAAGTAATTTAGTAATAACATTGTATTAAAATATTATTTAATTTCAAAATATATTAATTCATCAAAATAATTTTTTTAATTGAATAATAACTAAAATTACTATTTGTGCATTAAAAACTATTTAAAAATTAACAATTATAAAATAAATTTATATTGTTTATTTTAATTAAAATAATTCACATAATAATAGTGGTAGGGTCTTGTAAAATCTCCCCATATAACACCCACATATTTCCTAAGGTTAAGGTGTGCGATGGTGACATGCTCTTGGGGTGTCTTAGATCACATCGATTGTGTGGTAATCTCTATCAAATTCCACTTCTCCCATAAGTTGTTCTGTTCAAGCATAATGTGTTTAAGCTAAGCTTGGGCGTGTGGAAGAGAGAATCACAATGAAGCCACCTCATTTCTGAGGTCCATCAAATGGGCTTCAAATGACGAAATTATACTGGATGAAGCCATCACATACTTTTTTTGAGTAAATTGGATTTGTTAAATCCTTATATTTATATTAATCATGTGATAACTATTAAATGTATATATTAGAAACAATAAAAATTATTAATGGTATTTTAAAATACAATAACATAAAACAGAAAAAGTTTGTATGTTTTATAAAACCATTTTTTATAATAATACATTTATTCAGATCAAGAAGAATTTTCATTCGTAAATGTTTGGCTCATTACAACTTATGAAATATTTTTTATTTTCCACCTTGTAATCTTTATAAACTAACCTAAAATTTTTTATCTACAGAGAATAATTCTTTAGGATTCCTTCCATAAATTTTTCAAAATAGGAAACATCATTTTTCATTTATATTTTCCCATTCTCTATTCATGACTATATTTTATCAACACATTGATGATAGAGTTGATAAAATGCCTTTTAAATTATCTTCTAATCAATGATAACTCCCCCATATAACGAATAATTATATATAATAATTACCTTGGGTTTTCATTATTTTATTTTCCAAGTATACAATTAATCAATCAAATTCCATGAACTTAAAACCTCAAATAAACCATCTAGATATAGAAAAATTATTTCTCTTTAGTTGTCCTCTAAAATTAATATATATCAGTATCATTATCTTACTATCATTACTTATCTAGAATAACCATAATTGTTTTAATAATGCTAAAATAATTCTATGTATATCGATCAATAGTATAGATTTATTCTCATCTTTATATTCTATGTGGTCATGAAATGTGTACCACAAATTAGATTTTTGTAAAATTTATCCAATGGGGTTGAGTATAACCCCAATTAAATTTATCTAGAATATAATTTTTTTAGGAAGATGTCCTTCATCGTGGAATGATGGTCAACTATTGTGGGGTTATTAAATTATTATGTCCTAATTCGTATTCATGCCCCATGTAATCTTTGGATAAATGCATTAAAAAAATTAGTTTCAAAAAATTTCCCTTATTGTATGTCCATTACTAAAAAAATATTTATAACAGAGAAACCACAAAAAATGATAGAAATCAATTATAACATGATATAACTTTACTCATATCAATACTTACAAATAGATGTGGCATGATGTAAATAGTAATATAATGATAATTTCACTTCATAGACAAAATAATTCAAATATATTCATATGGTTACAAAATATTGAAAAATATTTTAAATTCCGGTATAATTACATTAATTATAGTGTGATACCAATCTGGTATCTACCCTTTTATTAGAATTTATTCTTAATAAAATATCATAGATAAATAAATTCAACTGTAAGGATTCACAAAAATTAAAATATAGTTTCTATAATTTATCGTAATGTGATTATCCATGTGTTATTATATGGATTTACTTCTTATGGAATCATATCATCATAAAGACAACCGTTATGGAATAATTATTAGCTTTTCTCTGCGATTTTTCTTCCTTACACAAAATTACATTCTAGGCTTCTACAAAATCATTCCATTCTCACATACACATATTCTATTTTTAGTAATATAAAAAATATATAAAAATTTACATTGTTGTATCGCATCTCAATGGAAGATAATGTTCAATAAATATTCAAATAATAAATATTTATAAAACAACCATATCCATTAATTGATAGGACACTTTCTATTTTAATTTATAGTGGATTCCATGTAGTAATATGAGTGACTTGAATACTTATTCTCTTGATAAATTATAAACATCACCATGATCTAATTACATTTGTTTTAATGTTATACCTCCATCATGTTAAAATTTTATCTAATCTACCATTGATTGGAATAATTGATTTTGAACCATTATTATTTAATGTAATAAATAAAATCCTCCAATACTAATAAAATCACAACAGAACCACAATGTCACAAAAAATTTATTGTGAATTAATTAGATTCAATTTATCCCAATTGGGTTCCCAATTCCATTAACTCAGTTGGAACCATGAAGTAAAAAGGAATAAAGATAAAATACGATTCATAATACATAGTCACACAAAAAATATATATATCCTTTTATTGGAAAATGTCAAAATAATTATAGAAATACAACCTAATAATTGTAAAACATAAAAAGAAAAAAATATTTATTTACACCATCACCTGATCCAAGATCCATTTATATTATGTGAGATATGATAATTCATTTCTTACACGTATTTTATCACTCCAAACATGATAGTCTAACCCCCCCCCCCCCCCCCGATATAAATTTCATCATATTATTTTAATACAATAACATATCTTCAGTAATAATAAATATTATTATAGAACATTCTTATCAAATAAATTCTAGTAGTCACATTAAAAGACATCATTTTCAATATAAAAATTAATTAAATTTTTCTAAACTTACTAATTACAATGGTATAGGTTTGAAATCATCTAATGGTATCCTCTCTCCTTTTAATAAGGGTACTTATAATCTAAACTCCATGAGAAAAATAACTAAAAAAATAGATTCCAATAAAATAAACATATATAAATAAGATGTACCAGTATCAAATCATATACTATTAAAGGTAAAAGTCACTAGCATCATACATATAACCATGAACGATTCCTAAAAATATTAATTTGTTCATTCACTATAGAAAATAACTGAAAATAACTTACAAAATAACAAAATATCTGAGTACCATAACTACACAATGCTATTTTCTACATCAAGTCAATCCTTTTAAATTCCTACTACCACAATCACCATACCTCCTATATAAAATACACCTAATGATTTAATATGGTTTTCTAGCCAAAGAAAAATATTATTAAATGGAAGAAGAATCTAATACTCCACCCCTCCGAGTCACATTCCAAAATAATTTTTGGAGATGTGTTATTTTATTATAAGAATTAAATTTAATTAGCCCACAAGGATATACATATAACTTGGGGATTTTTTAGTCATCCTATTAAAAGTCCTATAATGCACTACCTCTATATTAAATATAATAAAATGTCTTCCCATTCCCCCTTATCATTCAATGTTATATCAATTATCATCCACCTTCTTCCTCTTTCAACAACCATAATACATTAGAAGCAAACAAATCTATGTTTTTCTCTTTTAGATCATTCTTTCTTATAATAATATTATTAAAAATTTCTATAAAATTAGTCAATTAGATGGTATTCACATTCTTATAATGTTATAATATTAATCCAAAATAATAATTGTGAGAGTTGGAAGAATCATAAACAACAAAGGTAACATAAAAATGTTTAATTCTTGTAATATTAAAATAATAACACTTAATAATATAATTTTGATATGTAAATTCATAGAAAAAAATCATTATCAATGTATGAAAACATAATTTTTTAATGAAATTAATTTGAATTTTATTCCATTTAAATGTCTTGGATCTATTTTCATAATCCAAAATGTTCTATCATCATCATTCATGTCCCATGAATATAAAAAATATTGCGTTTACTTTATTTTACTTATAGTGCATCAACAAGTTAAAATATTCCATCAATAAACTCAATATATTCCTCCATAGCATACGTTCCACCATTAACTGTGAAAATCTGAGATTATTGATCCCAAAAAATATGAACTACAATAATAACCACTCTAAAACATGAGAAAGTATTCCCTTAATGTTTTGAAAAAAAATAAACCAAACTCGATAATTATTTTCTCAACTAATGTCTTTGGATCACCCAATAGAGGAACATTTTAGACATATCCCTTAATTTTATGTTTATCAGATTTATTTTGATATATATTTTTATAAAAGGTTTATCAAACTAATTATGTAGTAATATTACTCTAATAAGATCAACACACATGTTAGAAATAAAAATTTAATGTTTCATAAAATAATTACAACGTATATAATTTCCTATAAATAAAAAAAATATATACAAAAAAATAGATTACAACATAAAATAAATGTTAATAATTTCATATATATGATTTTATATGTTTCTAGTTATTTTCAAACAAATGATGTAAAATTAGAGTTGAAAAAATACCAGAAAAACAACTTCCACTTTTTAGAAAAGGATAAGAATAAGAATCTTAATTTTTTTCATAGAATGTATGACCATATAAGGGCCATGTGATTGGGTTATTGGAATCCCATAACCCTCAAAGGGACAAACAATCATGTGACCCCTGATATGTTCACATGACTCCTTGAAGAAAAGAATATAAGACTATTCATATTGGAGATATCATATGATCATTTTTATTTTTGTGATTCCCATAGATTAATGCAATCTTCCCATGATAAATAGACAATGTGATCTACTACAGGGAAAGGATATACTTGATAAGGATCTCATGGATGTTTTTTTCTTCATGTGATTCTCAAGGAATGATACCTTCTATGATGAAATAAGTCACACGACATTAGCTTTTTATGATGGTAAAATCATTGTTTCATTATTTTTATTCTTTTTTCCCCAGAGTCATACATTATCCCATTGATAAAATGATCATCTCCAAGGAGTTGCTATTTATGATGGGACTATATCGTTATCTATTTCCTTCATGTAATGAACCAAGGTTCAACAATGATGGCACACAACCTAGTCTTGTGAGGTGAAAGGGTCACCACTGACTTATATATACATCTTCCACTACCTTTAGCCTAGGTATGTGGATCACCATCCATGTCAATCAGTGATAATATAAGAGGGGAATTTCTAATGGACACCCCTTTGTCATCTGAAAAGAGAAAAATAGATATGTGGAGAGAGAAAATTTTCCAGAGTTAAGTCTAGGTTTTCATTTTCAATAATTTTCAATTGGAGGTTTGTCATGTAAATGTAATAATAAATGATGTGTGAGCCTTGGGTAAATTTGAAAACAATTCGTAGAAGAATTTAATTCATTTCATGACAATTCCTCAATCACATGAACCCATAATAAACCATATGTCAGGTGATCATGTAATTAAATCTCCTTTACCTAACAATATAATTTGATAACCTATCCTATATTTAGTTGTATGATCATGTGACAACCTTTCCCCCATGTCATCAGAACACTACACTACCTTCACATATTTTCATGACCCCCCATTACATACATGAATAATGAGACCCTATATTGTTTATGTGATTATATGAATCCAAAAAGTGAAACTACAATTACATCAGTCCCAATTATATTTTTCTCCCATAAGGTCATGACCCTTAAAACACTTTCTAATATTCTCGTACTAATGAGAAATGTACCTATGATTTCATTCAAGATTATATACCTTCTAGAAGGTAAAAAAATTATGAACTACGAGTACACAGATTCCTATTATAATCTTGATTCATTAGAAACATTTTAAGGATAAATATATATTTGCAATATACTTCCATTATTATATGTAAAAACATATTTCCCCATTAAATCCAATAACATTATCATAGAATTACTTTAAAACTCACCCATATATCCTCTATATAAAAATATTTTTTCTAAAATCCCATGTATTTTATCATGAAGCTATATCATCATGGGACTCATAACCATTTCTCTCTTAGTGTGTCCTCTGTGTATAAAACCCATAAAATTTGATCATATAAACATATTTACTGTGTTAGAACTTCTTCAATCTATTTTTTCTTACACATATAACAACTCTTGTGGGAATAGAGATATACAATGATAATGTCATTAGTATAGAAAATTACTCCATTATGGGAATCCTTTATAGGTACAAGTCCCACCTATATCACATTATTCAACAATGTAATATAATACCAAATGAAATATATCAGGGTTGGCTTATATAAATAATCCCAATATAATCCAATATTACCAAAACGTTTATGTTACAAATGAACATAACATATGTACTAAATATACATGTATTAATTTATTCATAGGACCCATTGGATGCATCTCCAAGGCTTAATCCCCTAGCTTATACTTATATGTACCACCATACATCTTTACCACATGTTTCTAAACTACATGATTTGTTGATGTATTACTACCTTAGACTATGCCATGAAAATTACATGGTCCATTATTTTTATCTTGATATGATATATAAGATGTTTATTTAAGGATCAAAACTAATATTATTTACCTTTCATGATCAGTCAGATAACTTCATATTAGATATGGGATAATTTATTTACTTCCCTCATGTAGATAAACTCTTGTGATTCTAAAAATCATATTCCTTAATTATGTACTTATGAAAATCCATACTCTATCATGATATAATCCATATAAAAAAATTCCACCGCATGGAGGGCCATATTACTTTATGGATTAATATAGCGTTCTTCCTTTTCCATAAAATTTATGAGATATATCATCATAGGGCTATAATTATCATCAATCAAAATAGTCCTTATCAGACCATTTTCTCAATGTGGTTAACCTAACATCACTGATCATGCTTAATCAGCAAAACATCAATTCCTAGAAACTATTCCCATATAATTCAATACTTCATGATGTTAATGTGTAAGGATTATTCCTTAATGTATAAAATTTAAATTCATAATATATCCCAAGCAATGTGGGTTTTTATTCCTTTCATAATGATATGCAAAAAAACTCCTCAGTGGTTCTATATTTACCCAGTTTAAAATTCCCCTTCCTAGATGAGAATAAATTCTAGTACATCCATCTTTAGGTCTTTAAAACATAGGAATATCCAAACTAGAACCACTATGTAGTAATGTGAAATAATATAGATAACCAACGATATATATATATATATTGTGTAATTAGTGAGAGGCCTCTAATATATAGTAATATTCACATCGGTGAATGTTAACAAATCATTTATAATGTCAGTTTAATGATTACCACATCAAGGTATGAGAAAAATTCAAAAACATATCTTAATTCTATTAGAAATTTATATATGAAATAATTTATCTCAATAGGGAATGATAATAACAACCCCCATCCACTCTCCACCACCAATCCATATTTTGTATTTTCTAAAAGAACTTTTATGGGAAAAGTGTGAACCCTAAAAAAAAATTCATTCCCTAAAGAAGTACAACAGGGAAATCAAACATGTTTAGGTTGAAAAGAAGTTAAACACAAATGTAGGTCGCATAGTCATTGAAAACGAGGCTAAAAATTGGATGAATTACTTACCCGATATAAGCACCATTGAAAATCACAAACTTCTGAATCTGGATCATATCTAATACGATCCTCAATGTTAGTGGAGAGATTGTCCCAGATAGTATGTATTCCTCCGCATTGATCTTCTTTTCATTGAATCCGCAAGCTAAGATGCAGTCTTGTTTGTTGATCCAAGCCGTTTGATATTTAAGGGCATTAATACGAAGATCCCTCTCTATGATTTTTTACTTCTCATTATCTAAAGCCTTAAGCTCCATGGTCTCAACTTGTATTTCTTCATTTGAGTGAAGAACAAGCTCGAGTTGTTTCTCTGGTTCTTTAGAAGCAATGTGTTCAACCTGTTGCATTTCCTTTTGAGTGTCCACACACTTCTATTTTCCCCCGGGTTTGGATTCAATCTCGTTATTCTTTGTCCTACCTGAAGATCTGGTTACGATTGTTTTGAGGGTATTCGAGTGGTCCAATTGAGGTCTGGACTCCCCCCCCCCCCTTGGGAATCAGGAAATATCCAAGGAGAGCATTTCCTTGATTCTCATTTCTTGAGCTAGCTCCAACCAAAGTGTGACCGTGAGATTGCTCATGATCCGTTATTAGTTGAGAATCAACCTCACTATCACTTGATTTTGGAGATCGAGACTGGCCCTGCTTTCTTTTCCATCTTGGGATAATGGTTTTCCATCCTTCAGGATCCGCATTCTCGTTTCCAACTCCATCCAAAGTAGCGAAATGATTTTTGGACTTAAAAGACTTTGATTTTTTACATTGTACAGTCACTTCTTTACCCAAAGACACTGTCACATTTAGATCATGGGAGTTAAGCTTATCTATAACCACTCTTAGTTCAGAGTGAGTACATCCATTATTATGAGGAGCCACCTGCTTATCCACCTGACAATTAACAAGCTCACCCAGCATCACTAATTGAGAAAAGGAGTGAGCCATCAAGGTGGAAAGAATATATGAGGCTAGAATGTTCGACTTGGAAGTCCCAAAACCATTACCCATCCTCTCTACCAATATGATTTCCTAGGATTCAATGGTGATGGTCCCCATAGACCGTATATATTTGGAACATAGGATCAAAGTTCATTCTGGACATGGGTAATGTTTGGTGTTTCTAGTTACATTAATAATCCCCATTGGAAACTATTCTATATATTAATAATATATCATTTTATGGGAAACTACATCCTTGATTGAAACAAAGTGATCCCAAGGTGAATCATTCTCTAAATGGAATAAAAAATTAAATTTCTCATTAATAAATAATTTTTCAAGATTATTACTTGGGATTATACACTAATAGGTGTCAATATATCATGTAGTATTTGTGATGGTAGGTACACTTTTCATAAAATTCTTGGGTATATAAGGTAATGGAATCATCATCGGGAAAAAAAATTTCATAATCAATTTAAATGAGACCCACCGCACCCATGAACCATAGGGTGAGGGAACATACCCATTTCCTTTTTTCAAAAGGTGGTGAACATAATGGGTAGGGTGTATCACTAACATAGAACAATTATGACTCCCTAGACATCATGTGAGGTTATTTAGGTACCGAATCTCACAGTATCTCATTCAAGGGGATCTGTAATGAAACCAATTACACTTATCACCACTACATACTTCTTGAGAGAATATACCCATCATATGACAAAAATAACCTTTATTAACATATGATGATGGATAGAGGAGTAAACCCCATCTATAATGTAGTTGATGAGTTTCCTAAGAGGGTTCCTGTCAAATACCATAATCATCATCACCCAACCATATCCCCTCATATTTATACTAAGGAAACTTCTTTGTAGGTTTCTTCCTTAGAAACTATGATCTAGATACATAGAAGATCACTATAGTGATCATGTTACTTTGATCATAGGGAGAATTCATGTGTCCCCAATTAAATTAATGAGGCATTTTTGGCATATTTTGGAGGATTTTTGGGAGAAGGATCATTTATTTTATTTCCCATGTCAAATTTATCAACATATTTTGACCATGAGAATGGGGCCTAAAAATATCCACCCCAATTATGATATCCATTATCATTTTTAGGTTGAAAATTTAGGATAAGTGTTATAATATACTAAAACCACAATCAAATATGTTTTTTAGTGCTTCATGTAAAAAAAATATACTGTCATATACTCCTACACATACCATTCTGATGTGATGTTATATTCTGATAGAAATTGTGTAGATTCATTGGAATATCCTAAAAATGATACAGGTACAAACCTATACTCTGATTCCAATAGACAGAGTAGAATGTCAGCACGATCAATGAGACCCAATAGATACTTTTGAGCAAGAAGATGTCATTTACTTCATTCAAAAGTATTATATACATATTCTGATAAAGAACACAGAACCTGAACAATCTCATATCCCTTTTATAATTGTGCTTCAACAAATTAATTTAGTCATCACCTCAGTAAATGAACATATTTATTTCAAAGTAGGAAAAAGATATGTTCTAAAGTTAGACCAGATTGTGGCTTATATTCCAACTCTAATAGAGTTTTGATGATATATTTGATAGTCTCCTCAATGAAGGCCCACATTACATATTAAAATTCATGATCTTCTCAACATATTATTGAAGCTGAGAGGAATCTACTGTATTTTTGTTTTCTTTATACGAAGGAATTCCTTGGAATCCCTCATACGTTATACAAGATGAATAAAATTTTACTTCTCCCATTATATAGAGCTGTCAAGTTATTCAGGTGGAGATTGAACATATGGATCATGATCATATTCACATATAAATAGGGGATGACTATCATATTCTCAAAGTAAAATATATTAGGGATCATTTTTATTCTTATAATTAAAAAATCATGTAGGTATAATCTAAAAATTTTCTAATATTTAGCCCATATTTCCATGGTATCAAAGATCAATTGTAACATTACATTGGCTGCTATGTAGAATTCTCATATTCTTTCTCGAAACTAAATGGAAGGTCATCACATTCAAACCCTGATTTAGGATGATTCTTATATTCCTACCCTACTCCATTATAGTTTCATAGAGGATACAAATTTCATATTTTAAGCATCTCATGGATCTACTGACTCTTCATTTGATGTAGAAGGTCATACCTACAATGAAAGTCCTTGTCACTGTATTATAGAGATTGATAACATGGATCTAACCATGGGAATCCAAAATAGAAAACCACCCCAAATTTTTGTCTCACCAAGGAAATGAAATCCTATACTTATTATGAATACTATTTATAGAGAGTTGATCAAACAACCAGGTTCAAATATATATGGTACATTGTTAACCGCCAACAAAACTTCACCTCGTTCAGTAGGATATCCTGATTAATGACCACCATCCCTACTTTCTAGAGGTTGTGAATCATTGTCAAAAAAATATGTCTCTGTGGTATGACCAGGTATAGGAATACACCACTAATGAGGATGAATTTTTCATGAGAATATGTACTTAATTGGACAAGAGAAATATTTCTACCATATTCTGGAAAAATTAAAATTCTCTCTATTATATCCAAGATGATTTAAAGAAGGGGAAAATTCTCTACTTATGATGAAACCTTTGGGACAAATATAAGTGGATAAAGGATAAAAACCTCCCTTATAAGGGATATGGGGATCATATACTTTCCCTAAAATGACTGTACTACCAAATAGACTATGATTCATTCTCTATCGCTCAATAAAAAATATTATAAATGCATTGTAAGAGATTATTACATGATTTCCTCCATATCTTAATAGCCCTATTATAAATAATCAATCAAGAATCATTATATTTTTCAACCTAATATGTGGTTAGTATAGAGAATTACTCTTTTCCTAATCACTATGATAACACATTCTCTCAATGTTGTCACAATATTATGTCATATTTCATAGGATGTCCATAGATATTTTCTATTTTGTGAGCCAGTTGGACATTCTAATGAAGTATTAACATATCTAGGAAAAAAATTCCATGAGTGGAGATAGGAGAAATAATAGGTTCTTAATCGTACATCATTGAAAAAAATAAAATATCCTAGATAGTAAAGTTGAAACCTCTAGATTCTCAATTGCACCCCATAGGAGGTAGCTTTCATTTTGATATGGTTCTTCAGTTGACCCATGAATTTGTGGAAATGTGCTATGTTAAGATGAATTTTTTGGTATCTGCCATATAATCCATCCAAGAGAAACCCCAGTATGTAGGCTTGGGGGGAAAATTACCATACCCATGTCCCAGTGGTAATAAAATCTCCATTGAGATTATAAAAAATTATTGGAAGGTCCAAATAAACCCCAAATTATATGTATTGTAGTATTTCTATGACAACCAAAACCTTACGAATAATAAAATTCTCATAAAATTTGGGAAATTCCATATCTGGACCAACATCATCCTCAACCCTTAGTACTATGAAAATTATTACCATAAACACTTAGGATTTCTCTATTCTATAGGCTAGGTAGTGGATACTAATGGAAATAAGCCCAACCATTGCTCCTACCATGTAATAACCATCTTTTTTCAAGACCCATCATGGTGAGGGAAGTAAGAGTGTCCCTCATCGTCATTATTAATAGTCCAGAACTAGATAGACATCAAATAGTTATGATAAAACCCTACACGTTTCTCAAGATATAGAGAACCGTTGAAAGAAAAGGGTTGAGTTAAGACCTTTATTTAACTCTATTGGGAGAAGATGATAGTGAAAATTTACTATAATAATTAGAAGAAAATAATTTGATTAGTTCTTCCTAATAAGCCTTGTTGAATGTTTTCACCGTTATTATAGATGACACATAATGAAAAGTAAACACTAATGTAGGAAATTTGAAAATTTTACCCCTAGAGCTTGGTTATACTAGTTCACAAAATTAAACTAATATTCCCAAAATCAATGGAGGATACATTATTTGGTTCTTCTCAATAAGAAGGTTTAACACTTTAAAAACCATTCTTTTATAGAAAATGGGACTGTTGTGGGTACATCCTACTCTCCACCAAGAAATTTATATTTCCCATCTATATAAGAGAGGACAACACATTATGATAATAAAATATACAATCTCAAATGGATCTATTTAGAATTTATTAGGGTAAACATTATCACGATTCATAACCAATATATAGATGAAATCACTTTCGATCAAATCCATTAAGAGGATGTATTTTTTCAAAAATACTAGACATAGAACATGTTCATGGATCTGATCCAAAAAAATCACTGAATATGAACATGGTACTTTAGGAAGAGAATGATTTTCTTCCATTTGGGTGAAATCCTCCCCAATAGAGGGAAAACCATATTGTCCGAATAGGAGATATAAATCAACATCAGATGATTATAGTGAGACTGTATCAATCTTCTATCACTACCCTGACTCAGTAGGTACCTCAAATATCTAGACCATTATAATTACACTATACTAACATGTCACATACTTCTCAAATAGAATCCATAGAATCATAATTTTCCATTGTGAATCCGAAAAGGAAACCGTATGTCGAATAGAATGATAACAACCTACCACATACATATTTTTGAAGTAAAGTTTTCTCAAATATTGATAGAACATGATATCTTAGAAGAAAGTCCCACACTTTGGTTCTTGATGTGGACTAATAATGTGGCCAAAAGACCTACCAGTGGAAGAAAAATTGAGATGCTTCAAATAGTCTCTTGGGTGGAAAACATTTTCTAGTGTAATATCCTATAAGTAGTGTCCATAATAGGTTGGTAGGACCTTGATTATCAAATTATATACAATTTTATTTTTATAATATGGATTATGATAATAATTGATCTTATGAACTACAAATATTGTGAATATGGAAGGGTTGTCGATGTTATTCCCATAAGGAAATGATTGACATAAACCCTCATCTACCCGCATCCAATGGAGTAGTTTCTAGAACTATGTTTAAAAAATATTCATGATTATTTGTAGACATTTCTAATCTTATTTAAATATCAAAGTAGGTTCTTCGAATTTTAAGAAACATACCAACATTTAGAGGATTTTATTCCTTTTACCAAAGGCATGTCTAGACCTATTGTGTGATGTATGGGAAGAAAATATAATTTTCAAACACAAAAATACTAATAATTCCAATTGAAGTACCTAAACACCTATTATATTGAATGAATCCTCCCATTGAGTGGGAAAAAAATAAAAATCATTCCAATCCAAAGGAAAATGGAGATAAGTGCCACCCATGACATAAGTAATGGTAAAAAATATATTCACATTGAAATTAATAGGTTCTTATTTATTTTATCGACTTCATATAAAACAATATCCTTTAACGTCCAAGAATAAGAAACCTTGAGGGTTCAAAATTATTGTCCATCATGACTATTTCAATTTTTATATGATATTCAACTAAACCATAAAAAACATTTTTTTCATTATGAAAATTATTCAGGTTATGGTTTATTTATGATAGGTAATAATGGGAAAATCCCACGATCATGTGGCCCATAGGTTCACAATAAAAAAATAATAATGCAACTAGAATAATGTTTCAATTATGCATGGTAAAGTATTTATAACTAAAATACCTAAAACATTGTCTATTATGTTCACTCAATTATGATAGAGGAACTATAACCTATAATCTGGGACCCAATATCTATTGTATCTTCCAAATGTATTTTATTAGTCTTATACTTTCTTGGTTGGAATATTCATGAAAATAAAAATATGGAACATGATGAAGAGTCTCATCCACCTCCCATAATGGCCTAAATTTTAGTTCATTTTATATGCTCATTATTCAGATAATGGGAACCGCTTCACCAAACATAACCCTCATTAGGTGAAGAGATACTATCGGTCTCTGTTAATATCAATCACAATGAAAACTACTTATTGATGATCTATATTTATACAATCCCCATTTCACCATACTAGAATAGTGAGTAAGAGACAAATTATACATAAGATAATGGAATGGGATAATAAATAGTCATAGAAAAGAACAATTTCCTAGACACATCTTCGCTATTTCCAAATATGGGGCCTAGGCCTATGAGAAATAAGTTCGGTGATCCGAAAAAGAATAAATAATTATGACCATAACACTGATGATTCATCCAAAACAATTAGTTTGGATGACTAACTGATAGGCCGGAAATATTCAAATAAACCCAGATGATTTGTTAGAACAACACTTCAAACTCTATAAGTTATAAGAACACCTTAAAATTCTATTTACGCACTCGATATATCATTATTGAGTGCTTCATTCCATAATCCACAAGTATTGAACCATCCCCACATTGGGAAGCACAAAGATATAGTGAAAATGTTTGATATCTTGAAACAATATGCAGGTATCATATCCAAGATATCAATCTAGGTTTATATCCATATTTTTAATGAACATAGGGATATAGATATCAATTCCCTCTAGGGTCCCTATTATTTTGATATGTAAATTTATGAAAAAATTTACTTATTAGAGACTTGTTCAACAGAATTAGATTCCACAATATCCTTCATAAATTAATATAAAGGAAGAATCCATTAAGGGGAACACCATACTCCTAAGAATTATAGGACTGTTTTATAGTGTCAACATCTGATAGGATCTAGTTGAAAATAGCACTGAGATTAATATTACCATGGTGAAAATAATTTAAAATTTTAGATACTGTGAGAATGATTTATCTCCCACAAATATTACCATTCAAGGGTATGAAAAAAGTGATTAACACTCCATAATAAAGATCATGCTCAAGGGATAACTTTTCGACCTGGAAATGAATGTGGAGTTCATGGAATAACTTTAGGAAATGAAATATACAATCATTCACATGAGACCATCGATTTATAACCATGTGGAAATTCCATCGGCATTCCACGAACTCTATATTTATCCTATAAAAAAATATTTGAATAGAATATGATGATAGTTCCCCCAGTGAATCCTTTAAATCCTTGTATGCTGAGGTGTGTTTCTATAAGAGGGGAGGGAAAAAGTGAAATAGAAATATGTGAGGATGAACACCCAAACTAGTTTGTGAGATGCACCCGTGAGCCTCCTAATCCTTTACAACAATGATTACAAATTGCACAATAACATAATAGGGAAAAACTAGCTCTGATAAATATAATATAATATAAATCTGAGAGATAATTTCCTCAAATAAATTCACCCCCATTCACCTAGTAGTTGGCTCTAAAAGTTCCCTCATAACATTATAAGAAATTTAGAATTCCATGTGATTTCCATTTCAATTTGGAATGTCAATGCTTTTTAAAGTCCCCTCTTATCGCCAATCAATAAAAAAAGTATTATCATATTTTTTACTAGTCCAAATATCACTTATATAAAAAAATAGATGGAATAAAAATATGTCACCTTAGGGATCCCCCAAAATAATTTGAGGATGGTGTTTGTTCCTTCATCAATGAGTATTGGTAGGTAAATATATGGAAATAAGATGAAACCAAATCTATAACAATCCACGATAACTTGCCTATAAAAGGTAAGGATATTAAAATTTAATTTCTGGGGAAATAGTGATATGTCATAACATATAAATATGCAGAAATTACATGATTGGACCTCAATGTGGATACCCACCACTTGTGCCTAGCAGGTGGCATGGAGGTTATAAGTAATCATCTAAGAGATTTCACTGCTCATATTTTATAAAGGTAGATTCTGGAGTTGAAAATATTATCCAATGTTTCTTCATCTAAGAGGTAAAATACAAAAATGGTATTCCAATATCATCATCACTAAAAAAAGAATGGGAATATTAGTGTGTGAATGCTTTTTAGTGACCCCACCTTACATTTCATGAAGGATGATTTACGAGTTCTAATTATAAAACACCTGATTGATGAAACTAGAGTATTTCAATCACCTTCATATATGGATGAATATTCAGGGTACCATCAGATCGAGATTTTAAAAAATTTATGTAATACACTAATATTAAAGAACATTAAGGCATATTTTGATACTAGGTAATTCTTTTTGGTTTTATGAATTCTAGATACACTAAACAACATTATACGAAACAAATCTCTAAAACCTCTCTTGTAAGAGTACTAATTTTATTTCAATGATTTGGTAGTTCATTATTGGATGAAAAATAAATAATACTATTAAATGATTAATATATCATATTAAAATTTTTAGCAAAATTATTTTTTATGAACATTCAAATGATTTGTTTTAGATTAACATCTGAAAAATTCCATGGCTTTGTAGGGGACCACAACAATATTAAGGTCTATCTAGAGAAGGATAGTGTGACCCTCACAATGTATCCATATCCAAACCAAAAAGTGTTGATAGGAAATCATGGAATCGTCACTTATATTAGTCATTTCATAGACAACAAGGGTAGAATATTCCTCCCATTTAAAAATTGGTTGAATAAGGTGGTCTATTACTGATGGTATGAAGATTTCTAGGAAGCCTTTGTGAACATCAATAAATATTATCTATATCCACCAATTATAATTCAGCTAGTATAATTGAAGTCACTAATTCAATATGTTGATGCTAATATAAAAACACAAGTAATTATAGAATATATAACAATAATATTTATTAATTTTGTTATATTTATTATAAAAATATTAATAATTTTCTTTTAAAAAAAGAAGAGGGTTTTAATTAAATAATTTTTTATATCGATTTTTTTAAAATTTTATTTTAAAATATTGGAATTTGAATTTGAAAAAATAAACAGATTTTCTAAAATAATAATATAAAATTTTACTTATGGAGAAATTTTTGGATATTTTTAGGAAATATAATTTTTTAAGAGAATAGTTAAAAATACGGTTTAAAAAATATCATTTATTTTCAATAAATTAATCCATTTAAAATGTATCATCTGTTTTTAATATAATTTCATGAAATAAAAATTATTTATATTTATTTAATCTACTTAATAACTTTTAAATCAACTTTTATATATAATTTTTGTATATGGTTTTTTTTGGTTTAAAAAAATAGTATTCACTAAAAATTATTTAAAAGTGCATATTGTATCACAATATTAATTAATTAAAATAATACCAAATGAGGAATGTTTCTAATAAAATTTCTATTTTATATATTGATAAATATTAGTTTATATTCATTCAATTTGTATTATTAATCATAGTGTTAATATAAAATCATTTTTTTCTTATAAGGTTCATTACTTGAAAACCATTTTTTATTTCATGCATCTGTTTAATTTTAAATAAAATTATATGTCATATATGGATTGAATTTGATAGAATGGGTTTATTATTTGGAAGTAGAATTATATCAATTTTTTAGTAATGTTAACAAATTTTTTGATTGTAATCAATATAGAAAATTAGAAACAAATTATTACCGTAGTTAAATAGAAATCAAATTTACCTAGTGGTTAAATAAAAAATATAGGGATTAAATTGTCCTAAAAATTATCTAAAATATTTTTCACATAGATATTTAGACCTTATCATGGATAAGTATAGATATGATTCCATTTTTGATCCTATTGTAATGTAACAAACATCTGGGTAACTTTTTCTTTATCAAAATTACATATGTTCCACTCACCTCACAAAAAATAGAAACCATTATCCTATATTATTCACACCATAAATACCTTTTTCTCATAGAGAAACTATACAAATAACTTATTAACTTCAATCCCCATGACCTATATCCATTATTTCAATCATAAATATATTCTTAGATGTATTTTATTGCATACCAAAACGGGTTGTCTGAATATGATGTATTGTGATTAATCTAGTATTTGATTTTATTTATTATTCCACCACCATAATATATTATTAATTTATTATTAGATAATAACATAAGTATATCCCATGTACTTATATGTAAATATTTAAATTTAATTACTGAAATCAGCCTTTTATTCCATCAAATGGTACTCAAAATTAGCATTCATGTGTATGATGTACAACCGCCTCATGAACATATGTCATTTGTTTTCCATCATCACATCTCATAGTTTTTTATACTATGGTTTTAAATTACATATCTGATATATATAACATATTTAATATTTTGAAGTTATTAAATCTCATATACCTTCTTAATATCCATTCATTAGGGGATATGATGACATCAACTATCTGTATAGAAGACTATACCCTCGTGAAGTGATGTGACACAATATTTAGTAACGGTCCAGAAGGATTGTAATAAAAATATGGTTAATGAATATAAGTGATATAAATGACATAATTAGGATATTAATGAAATATTTATCATTTTTTAGTATAATATATCATTTTAATTATTACACTGAAAAATGGTAAATCCATTCTTATGTACGCATGGACAACCACCACCACGAAGCAATGTGATCAATTTTTATCTCTAAATCAAATTTTGATATATATATATATATATATATTTAAAAAAATACTATGGTAATTATTATATTATTAAAATTCTATAGTGATAAAACAATACATATCTTAAATCTATAATGATCCTTGAAAATAGAAACATTACCCATGCATATATATGACCTACCATCACAATGGTCAATATTTAGTTCATTTTCCCAAACCATTAGTCACGATTGGTTTTAAATTGTATAATATATGTATATATATGTTTATTATTTCATTATAATTATTTTGGAGATGTTGGAAAATGATGTTTTTACCAATTTCTATCTGACCAAAGTCATTTATGTTTTATAAGCTTAATACCCTCAAAACATATAAAATATACTTAATTAATGAATTAATTATGTACAGAATGGTCAAAAGTGAAAATAAAGGAAACATAAACATGGAAAAGGGTCTCATGAAATTAGAAAATAGAAAAAATTATATTATTTAGGATGATAAATACACATGTGATAATGTGGACTCATGGAAAGGGACTTTGTCTTAATTTCACTTCGTTAAGGCATATTTTTATGTTATGCACCAATATTATTTTATGAGGTGTCCATAAATCCCATTAAACCAATTATATCATTACATACACTATTCCAATGATGTTTTAATGTTATTTAATTTCATTCTTTCCTCGGTTTTGTGATAAATTTTTTTACAGAGATTAATTTTAATAAATAAATCTTTTTTATGTATTTTCTTGAAACAATATTTTTATCCATGTAAATGTTTTTAAATTTCCATTAAGAATGAAATTATTTTGAAATGAATGTTTTTTAAATGGAAAATCATGTCTTTAATTAAATGTTTTTATAATATAATATTCCTTCAGAATGGTTGACTTTTATTAGAAATAGAAAAAATGAATTTTATATTTAAACTTATACGGAGACAATGAAGTTCCCCAGAACTGTAACTATTATTTGATATTTTTACTCCCAGACAATATTTCAGGTTTTATTCAAATAATTAAACACTTCCACTTTTTCAATATAGTAATGATTTGAAAATTGTGTTTTAAAAGAAAGGATATTTTCATACAGAAAATGGGGTTTTAAATGAAAGGGTATTTTAGTACTCAACATGGGTTTTTAAAATAAATTGGTATTTTGATATCCAAAAGTTACATACATATATGATTAAATGAATTTTTCAATTATTTAATGATGATAATGTGTAATCACAAAAATGTAATCTTTTTAGGATGGGGTACTTGTGCATTATACAGGAAATGGGTGAGCCTGATATAACCTATACAATGGGTGTGCCCATATAATATCAATAGATACCAAAATATATTATACAATGTGTTCAACTAGATAACGATTAGTGATCCTGATATAATATATATGATTGGTGTTCCTAAATAGTGTTATATGATATCAATACAGATTACACGATGGGTGCACCAAGATAGGACTATAATGCATTATGCAATGATTCTTGTCTAAATAGAAACGGAGGAATGAGTTACCAAAGTGTTTCTTCTATGGATTTATTTGGAATCTAGTTACATCTAACATGGGTTTAAAATTGGTAATGAATTCTAAGAGCAGTGTTTCTGAAATGAGTTTTTATTTTCATGCTATGGGTTTAGTGATTTTATTTTAGAAGAAAATGAGTGTTTTTTGATGTTCAAAATTATTTTTTATTTATCTTAATGATCATTAAGTAAATGTAAATAAATTAATGGTTTTTTTGTTCCCTAGACTACTTGTTTAATTTTTTAGGACACTTACTAATATTTTTGTTCTCATCCCATATTTTAAAAAGTGTTTTCATAGGGTTTAAGGATGGTTAAGGGAAAAGAATATGTTGGGCTGAAAGTTGTGATGATTTTCCATGATATGAAACCATGGTTTATTTTTGAAGTTTTATATTATGGGAAAAATATACTAATAAAATGATTAAACTTTTAAATTGAGTGGTTTTTATGTATAAGTTATCACCTAGTTCCCGAAAATATAACCATGAAAAGATCCTTAAATATAATTGAATAAATGTTTGACTTAAATCCCACTATTATGTAATATTTAAGGAATAGTTTTTATAGTTAGTGTCAAATGTCTATGTATAAAAACATAGAGGTTAGTATAATATTAATACCATGCCTATGAAAGATTATACATTATGGTTTTTTGGAATTGATATATATTTTTATGATTACCATATAGATTCATCTAAATTACATCTTTTTTTGAAAATTCTTATAGATAAGAAAAATGAAATTTGTAGTGTAAAGGCTCCAAGAGGAAAATATACTTACAAATTAGAATTTAGAGATGGTTAGAATTAAAATAGGGTAGTCTGATATAGTGATGTATTAGTTGAAAGAATCTATAAATAGTGGTGGTGTCCATTCTTGAGAATAATCTGATCTACCATTAGGTAAATATCTATAGTAATAAATAACATCATAAAAAATCCAACATAATTTTTTGGATAATTAAACCCTATAGAATATGATGGAAGGATCAATACTGTGGATAAGATATTTTATGTCATGGTATATTTACTAAGTAAAATAATAATTCTTTCCATTTATATTTTTGAAGGTAAAAATTGTTGATGATGGTATTTGGTTATGAATATTACAGAAAAATATGATATTGATGCAATAAAAATGTAATTATTTAATGATAATTTACTTTAGAAATATTTCCTTAAGGATGATTGATTATGGATGAGAAGAAACTTCCTCTAATTAAGGTAAGAATATGATGAATCTTCTGCAGAATATAATGAAAAAAATTACAAGATTAGTCAGGTATGTGTTATTTTTGTTCTAGAATCTAATAGTAAAATTAATAAATTTTAAATATTTTTAATAGAATGTTTATAATGAAATTTGGATACATTAGAATTTATAATTTTTTAAAAATTAATCTATTGTAAATAAAATTTTATGATGGATTTTGATGAAATTAATGTTCCTTGAGATGACAATAATATGAAAAGGACAAGGCGATAGGAAATAGAGAAGAAACCAACTAATTAGTCTTGAGGTAAGCACCCAAAATGTTCCAAGTGTGGTAAAAGACATTTCAAGTAATGTTTGGTAAGATATAGAATGTATTTATGGTGTGGTGAGTTTTTCTAAAGTCTCATGGTTGTATATAAGATTCATGAGCAACTAAATAATGGGGTAACCGATAACCATCCATTGGTGATGTGATTTAGTTGAAATGAGTTGGGTGATTATGAAGAATTTTTTTTAAATTTAGTATTACATGATGTAAATCATAATGATTAGAATAATAATGACGTATAAATGATATTTTCAAATAATAAAGTAGATTTTGGACCTTCAAATTAAGTGGTGACAGGTATGATACATGTTTATTTTAATTAATCCAATCCCCTATTTGACTGTGGATCTTTATATTATTTAATTTATGAGATTTTTTTATGTAAAATAGGAATAAAACCACATTAATTTTGACATAAATTTTGGTGAAAACTCCAGGTAGAAATGTTATAGAAATAAAAATTTATCGAAATTAAAATTTTTTATCAGTAGGATTTTGTTTCTGAAAAATCTTATTGAACTGGCTATATTAGAGTGTGATATCATTCTTAGTGTGGATTGGCATTTTTTTAATTATAATATATATTTTAATAGTAAGAAAGTTTTGTTCAATTAATTTACACTATTGAAAAATTACCAATAATCTATTAAATTGATTAGATATGACAGTGAAATTTACCAAGCTCATTATGTTGGAAAAAATAATCTACTGAAATTAGTGATTCAATAGCAGTGAATGAATACATGTTTGTATTTGTAGATTATTTTCTTAGTGATATTCATGATTATGAGGTTGATATTTTATTTAAAGTAGGTTCTAATGTTTAATGTAATTTTAATCCCTCATATTTAATGGGAAAGTTAAAAAACATATAATTGAAAAGGAAATTCTATAGTAGTTAGATAAAGGGTTCGTTCTCCCCCTAAATTCACCATGCAATTCTCAAATTCAATTTTTTAAAATGAAATAATGATTAATGATATTTTTAAATGATTATTAAGATTAAAAGTATCATTTGAATCATATATATGATTTGTTTGATTAGTATTAGAGAGCCATTATTTTTTGATGGTTGATCTAAATTTTGGGTACCATTTTTTGAAGGTAAATGGGAATAAAATTATGATGATCATATTTCAATGTAGATATTGGCCATATCAATTTTTAGTTGTGTCTTTTGAATTTTATAATGAACCAACAATATTTATAAACCTTATAAATTTAGTTTTGCATGGGTTCTTGCATACGTTTGTAGCTATTTTTATTGATGATATTTTTTATATTAAAAAATTAAGTAGGAATATGAATGAAACCTATGGTTTGTTTAAAATAAAAACAATAATAAATTGTTTAGGTAATTTAGTAAATTTTAATGTTGGTCGAAAAAAATTTCTTTCCTTGAAAACATAATTTATCAATATAGAATAACTTATAACCGTAATATTTTTTTAATTAATGTAAAAGTTCCAAAAATATCATGTATATTTGTATTTTTCTTGGTTTATGGGGTTACATCTAGTGTTTTGTGTAAATATTTTCTCAATTTTATACTACACTCACTATGTTACCTAAAAAATGATTTAAATTCATCATAAAATAATATAATAATTATTATTTTCATTAAATAAAATTATGATTGGTTAATTTTCTTGTTTTGGACCTCCTTCTAGAAATGGACATATTTTATTTATTTTAATACTTCTTAAAAGGTAATTTTTTGTGTTCTAATGTAGAATGATGAGGTAATTTTATAATCTTCACATCATTTGAAACCTCATAAATCATGATTTTGAATTAGATATTGTTTTTTTGTATAACAATTTTGAGGAATAATTTATATGGAGTAAATTGGGATGTACATAATGATCATAAAATTTTGAAGTACATATTCACTCAAAATGAATTAATTATGTTACAGAGAGTATATAATGAACTAATAAAGGAATGTGATTTCATGAACCATTACCAACTTAAAAAACAAAACAATGTGTCTAATGCTTTGAGTTAGAAAAATAATGCTTCATTATCCACGTTACACTTGTAACATGACCCTTTGGTTTATGATTTGATTAATTTTTTCCATGATGCAATATATTTAAGGATAACCTCTATTTTGTTTCAGGTTTCATGGAATTAAAAATTATCAAAAATAATAAATCAATCTCAAAAGGAGGATCTTTATTTTTAAAAAATTATATAATCCATTAAGAAGTGAATTTCATGATATTAATGTTGATAAATATAGTTTTCTAGGATTTTGAAAAATATTTTGTGTTCTTTGAGATTCATAGTTGAACAAAGGGTTGTTGAAATATGCTCATAGTTCTCTATTTTCCCTTCCTATGGCAAAGACAAAGTTGTACTAAGGCCATTGGGAGTATTATTGGTTGGATGATATGAAAAGACTTATTTTTGACTTTATAATGATATTATTGGCTTGTTAGTCTGTTATAAGAGAATTAAAATTACAAAAGTGAATTATTAAACAATTTACAATTCCATAGTGTAAATGTGAAAATATATCCCTGAATATTGTGGTCAGATTACCAAAGAATTATTGAGGTAATAATACAATTTAGGTTATTTTTTAACAAATTATTAAATCAAAACATTTTCTTTAGATTCAATATATTATTTCTTTTGATCATATTTATAAATTGTATCTAAAGGATATTTTCAGATTAAATGGTGTTTCTCCATCCATTGTTTCAGGTCATGATCCCATTTTCACATCTAATTTTATGAATGGATTTCATATGTCATTGGTTACTGAATTAAATTTTAGTTCAACATTTTTTCGTATATATGATGGGAAGTCTATGAGAATAATGTTAGCCTTGGAAGATATAGGTTTTTCATGTTCAATGAATTACCAGGGAAGCTAGTATCATTATATTTCTTTGGTTGAGTTGTTTTATTTAACAGTTTTCATTGCAATATATAGACTGGTCCTTTAAAATCATTATATAGAAATCAGTTTTGAATTCCAACTTTTTGTGATGAAGTATGATAATGTAATATTATGGGACTTGAGTTAGAAGATGAAATTGATGATAAGACCCAAATTATATGAAAACATTGGGGGAGGGCTCAGAGTAGACAAAAATGTTATGAGGATAAACAAGAGAAACATTTTTATTTAAGGTTAGGTGATAAAGTTTTTATAAAATTACCTACATGGAAAAGTGTATTAATTTTTGGTTGAATGGGGAATTTGTTTCCATGGTTAATTGCACCAAATAATACATAAGAACATATCAATTTCATACCAAGTATATTCCCACCTTGAGTTTATTCTAGATATAAAATATATTTTCTGTTTTAATTTTATGGAAATATATTCTTGATTCATCTCATTTTTTGATCCATACAAAAGTTAATATGGAAGATAATATTTATTATGAGGAATAGTATGTCCATGTTATTGATCAAAAACTAAAATTAGTTTTGAATGAAGTGGTTCACTATGAAATGTTGTTATGGAAAATAATTTTGTTGAAGAGGTAACATGGGAATATAAAAATGATGTGATGGAAAAATATTCCCACCTGTTTAATAAGTGAATAAAACATAAAATATTAAATTTATAAAATCAATGAACAAATGTAACAATCTTAGAAAATATAGAATAAATCATTTTTTTTATTATTTATTTAGTTATATTTATATCATGTTTTGAGCCCTATTATAGTTTTGTTGGAAGATAATCTTTATAATGAGGAATATAATATTCTTCTTCTTGATCATAGTTTGAAGGTTTTATGGAATAAGGCGATTTAGTATGTAATAGTTTTATGGAAAACGCAAAATGTTGAACAGGTAACATGTGAATCCAAAAATTCTATAATGGAAAAATAATCCCTCTTGTTTAATAAGTGAATAAAACTAAAAATAAGAAATTTTAAAAATGTTTGGAATAATATAAAATTCTTGTTAAATAAATAATAAATCACTTTCATGATTATTCATCTAGTTATATAAATTATAAAAATATTACATAATTTTTAAATAAAAAAATGTTAATTTAATTAATGACCATTATTACCATGTTTTATTTAGTAGGATAAATTCTAAATTTATGGATTTTTTATTTGAAAATTTTAATATTATTTTCTAAATCAGTGTATAAAAAAACTTGGTAAAATTATTTTTTTTCATAATATGATGATTTTTCAGTGAATAATGAAAAGCTCATTTTTTTATCGAAAGGTTATTTATTTAAAAAAATATATAATTTAAATATCCCATTATGATTTTAATATAATTTATAATAACAAAATAATTATTTAATTATCTTAAATCTAATTAGTTTATCTAAAATCATATTTATATTGTATTTTATTATATGTTTATTTTGGGTTTAAAAAATAGTTATTTCTGTGAACTGTTTTAACGTGGATAATGTTTATCTATTTTAATTAATTAAATCTATCCTTAATGATTAATATTTTAGATGAAATTTAAATAATATATATAAATAAATATTAATTTATATTCATACAATTATTATTAATAATATATTATTTAATAAAAAATCAATTTTTTTCATGAAAAACAGACTTCTTGAAAACCATCTTTTCATTGAATTTGTGTGATTAATTTTAAATTATAATTTTCCACTTAAATGGATTAATTTTTGTAAAATGTTTTATGTATTTTATACAATCATAATTTATATATTCCAAGAAATTCAGATTTATTTTTGACCGTAATTAATAGTAAAAATAGAAAAAATTAAATACCACAGTTATGGTGAAAATAGATTTACTGGGGATAAAGAAAAAAATAAGGGTTAAAATGACCTAAAAGCTTATCTAAAAACCGTTTTATAAAAATATTTTTTCCCAATAGTATATAAATTTCAATTGTGGTCCATTTTTCTATCCTTTTTCATTTGAAAAATATGTGTACACATTTTAATTTTCCAAAACTACAAGTCAGTTTGCCACATCAATTATAAAAGGGAAACCCCACTCCTCTCCTCTTAACACCTTAAAATCTATTTGGATCAACCATTTCATGACTAAATAACAGAAATATTCCATCCACATTAATTATATCCCTTATTTTGATCATAAATCTTTCCTGTAAATGCTTTTGGTGATTACATAAGGTGGTTTTTCAATTGAAGAGGTATCATGCATAACCGATCATGTTATTTTATTTATTGTTTCACCTAATTAAAATATACTAATTTTATGATTGTATAATATAAAATATATCTCTAATATATGGATATATTATTATGTTCATGTAATTCCCCATATCCATCTACCCCTCAATTAAATGGGATATGAAAACATCATTTGTGTGTGCGGCATAGTACAACCTCACAAACCGATGTAATTCAATTTCCATCCCTTCCTCTTAGTAATTTTATTAATTTTTTATTTAATATATATATATATATATGATATTTTTAACATATTTATAATTATATAGTTATTATATCACATATATCTTCATACTTTTAATTCTACATGGGATACATTAACGTCGCTCATGGGTGTGGAGGACTACTACCTAACGATGCGATGTGACTCATTTTGCACTAATTCTTTACATGGAAAGAAATAATGAAAAGTTTCATGAATATTTGTTATATAATGGTCATTATTATGATATTAAAGAAATATCTACCATTCATTAATGTTAATATATCATTTCATTTCGTACACTAAAATTATTATAACGCCGTTTGTACGTGTGTATGGACTTCAACATCCAGTAGGATATGTGACACTTTTTTTCAACACTAAAACACATAGTTAATATATATAATTTTATATAAATAAATAATGTGGTTTTTATTATATAATTATAATACTATAAAGATTAAATAATACACACCTTCTTTCTAAAATGGTTATTGAAAAAATGAAATGATACTCATGTGTACATACGATCTATCATTGCAATGATAAAAAAGTTCATTTTTTATAACCATAATTATTGATTTTTTATTCAAACTATAATTGGTGTCTAAAAATGACAGTTATTTCAGGATTATTATTCTATATATGTACTAAATAATTACCTCTTTGAATAATAGTCATCCAACCAATGTAATTTTGACATATAATCCAAATACCAACAAAACATCTAAATTAAACATAATTAATTGAGTAATTGATTATATAATGCAAATTAATGTAATAAAAGGAATATTAAACATGATAAAGGTTATGATTATAGTAAAAAAATATCATGTGTTTATTATTCGGGAAGATAAAGACACACATGCCATGTAAGATGCAAGGTAAGGGACATCCTATTAATTACCTTTCTATGAGACATATTTTATTGTTCAGAAATAATATTTTTTTGGTGTAAATAAATCCCCATTTACATATTTTGTCTTTAATTATTCTATATTCATGAAATTTAATGTTTTTCAAATGTTATCCTATAATGGGGATTACAATTAAAATCATTCTAATGTTTTATTTTTATAAACCAAATCTTATTTTACTGTTTTACTTCAACATTTCATTTTCTCCCATGTATATATTTTTAAAATGATTTTAGAATAAAATTATATATACATGACAATTTTATAAAATTAAATTTATTTATTTCATTAAATATGTTTTAAAAATGAATATTTTTATCGAATTTTTGACCTACATTACCAATAAAAAAAGAATTTTATATTTTAACATTTATGATGACAAAAAAATTTACCACAAGAATAACCATTATTTTATTTTTGTATTCCCGTAAAATATAACATGTTTCATCAAATGTAAAAAAATTCCCTTTCTATAGGTATTCTGGTGTTGAAAATGGTTTTCTAGAAGAAAATGTTATTTTGGTATTGAAAATTGGTTTTGAAATAAAATTTTATTTTGGTATTGGAAAGGTGTTTTTAAAAGAAAATTGTATTTTGATATCGTAAAGTTATTTTCATATGTGCTTAAAGTATTTTCATGAATTTTTTATTATGAATAAGTGTAACATAATTTGTTTCATGATATAACACATCAAAATTATAAGAGAAATGGGTGTACCTGATATTGCATAAATGATGGGTCCGCCAATATAGATCTATGTGAGCCTAATAGATCATGTACTATGGGAATAACTAGATAAAATTGGGTTATACTTTTCATGATCCCATACCATCAAAGATAATGAAAATATGGTATATAGATAATGACCCCCCCCAACTTCAACCACCAATAGGCCCAGTTTAGAATCTAGCACTGAGGGTATAAAAATTTTATTAAATGATAAGATTTTTCCCCTATAAAAATATATTATTGAGAGATAAGGTAATTTATCTAGAAGATAATAATTGATATAATATAAAATAAACCAAAAATGTCTCACATTTAGGTATAAATAAAACTGATACACATAAATTTGTCTATACTAAATACCCAAAAGTAAAGAGAATGAAATGACACGACATTGATCCACGGTCTGTACTATTATTGTACAACATATTCCACGTAATTCTCATATAAACCTTTGAAAAATAATAAATACATAGAGTTAGTATACATATATATTCAGTAGGGTGACTAAACAGTCTCATGAATATTTGTAATAAGCATAATATTTTACATGTTTGTTAAAACACAACTAAAAACCAGTTATGCAATTATAATAAAAAACCCATCCTCACCAATTCACAATCACTAAATAATGAATAATTTGTATAGTAACATAATAATAAGGATATCAAGTAAGGGTACCCAATGCAACTTTCTCATTGATTTTCTTCTCTCATAACCCAACATCGTATATCATGGTGGTCCCATCTCATCAGAATAACAAATACCACCACCCCACAAGCATGGTCGCATCTCATCATGCCAATAGAAACATAGAACCTCTAATCACAACCATAACCAGAGTAGTTGGGTATCATGAACATGAACGAAAAAAACGCATTCACGACTCCTTCCACACATGACCCCCAACATAAGCTACCCTAGAACATGGTCATATAACATCTCACATGAAAACCCCTAAGCCAACTCCCCATGTCACAATAATCTTATATTTACTAAAAAACCTACGACACCGCCCGAGAACATGGTCCTCACATCTCCCCTAAAATCACTTAGGCCACTACCCAATAACAAATTCTTCACAGCTCATCAAAAATCACATGGTACAATACATAGTGCACTAAAAGAACTTCATTAATCACAGGTTGTGGAAATATACATTCCTAGAAGAGAGATAAGGAATGACTAGATTTCAATACATCCATATAACCACTAGGAAGTTTGAAAAACACCATCCCCGTATCTATATGGGTGTCAGAACATAGTTCATGAAATGAGTGGGGTTCATATAGAGATCACAATGAATATTCATGTATATACATATTTTCACACACAAGAACAACCTATGGGTTCACAACCAAACACTAACCAGCTCCCAAAATCACTACTTTCACTACCACCTCTAAATTTATAACACGACACATGCCATAATCCAAAACCCACACCACCATCCAAACCCATTAACTATCAAATTCATTTTATGAGTCAACGTAAACCACATTTATCCATATAGAGAATCATTTTGTCATTTGTTATCCATTTCCATACAATTAACCAAACCAATAGATAACCATTTAAATAATTATTAAATAATTATTTATACCATCACTATTGGTGCATCCAGCATAATGAAACAACACCTTGAAAGATTCTAATACTTACCATCATTGCTTCACCCTACCACCCACAAGAATGGTTAGAAAATCTACCTCACCACCACTAAATCATGACCTAATAACAACAAAATTTCCAACATAAAAGAATGCCCAAAAAACAACAACCTGACTCTCCCAGAATCAAGGAAAAATAGTAACCACCTCACTTCCCAAGAAACATGAAAAAACCACCACATCACCACCCCAAAATCATGGCCTAACAACCACCACAATATTGTCCCAAAACCATTGAATTAAACCACCACCTCACCACCCTAAATGTAAATAATGATCTCACCCATCCTCCCCGCATGGAGTTGCAATAACACATCACCAACCCACAATAATGAAAATATATAAAATACAATTTTTTATATTTAAGAAATGGTAGTTTATCACATTTCACGTTATTTTAGGGGTGTTTTCACATAAGACATAGAGGTGGCTGAAACCATTTTTATATGGAAAATATTAGGGGTTAACCAATTTTAATATTTTGGGTGATAACAATCAATCAAAACAAATATAGTAGTCAGAAAACATATCATCTAGTGAACACCCTCCAAACTACAATTTTCAATGAGGAATCAATCCAGTAAAATTAGTATGTCATAATCATATCAATGATGTAAAAAACATGTGAAACATTCCCCATTTTACCTTATAATATCAACTATCTAATTATTTATCATTAGTTAACCCTAATAAACTATGTTCCATAGATTAATAAGAGTAATCCCCTACAAAATTATATATAATAATGAGAAATAAGTTATTACTTACTTGAATGAATCTTTCCATCTCGTAGTGCATCACAATATGAAAAATATATGCTTGAAAAGCACAACCTCACCATTTGATCACATATCAACCTATAATGAACCCATAGACCATTAAAATGAAACCCAAATCACACCCCAAACCAAAACAAAATCACTATAGAAAATCCTAATGAGAAAAACAAGAATAACTAAATATGATAAAGGAAGGGAATTCCACTTATTTCTAATAGAGATCATCTAGAATCAACATATCAAAGCCAGAGGAAGAGGGATAAATGATCATTCAAAATCCATTATAGATTTAAACAAAGTGGGACAATGGAGGGTTTGGATTAATATGAAAACACTCCATATAATATATCATAAAATCTATAATCCCGCTAGTTTAACATTGTGTAAGCATTAGACAGTCTGTAATCATTGTGTTTACGAAAAATTCTAGATTTTATAAATAATTTATTCACTTATGAATTTATTTAATTCACATCATGAATTACACTTACATGATATGTAATACATGTCAGATCTTCTCCCTTATCAATTTACAATCCATGAACAACAGGTCTAGACAATTAGTGATCCACCTTTACACATCATGAATCCTAGTAACTCGACATTAACTTCTTGAAGTACCTTTGTTTGTAATTCATCCTCCACTAACCCCCCCCCCAAGGACATCTCCAACCACCACAAATTACTATGTAAATAGACTAGATGGTATTATAAATTACATTAGATCCCACTAAACTGATTTCCGCCCCCAAGATTCCAAAAATAAACCAATAAGGAAAGGAGTATAAACAAACACTTTATGTGATACCTCTCACAGATCTCCGTATATCATAAATGCTACTACCATCCAAACATGCCTAACTAAATAGCCACAAAATATTTTAGACTACCTCATCAACAAGGAAAAAATAACCTTTCCAATCCAACGTATAGAGAACTCAAACCAAAAACGACACAAACCGACTAAACACATTGTCCAAAACACATGAATCATTGAATTTCATCCTCCTTGTAAAGACACTATCCAATTTGTGAAAAATTGACTCACCTAAAAGGGTATAATCACAACATAGTATAATGAGTCTTGATTAACAATCATTTCATCACATTTTTACAAGTCAAAATTTTTACAAACCTAATACATAATGAAAAATATCACATCTAATAACCTAGAAGGATTAAAAAATAACACCATAAATAAAAAGAGAGAAGAAAAAACTAAAAAAAAATCATACAAGGAGAAATTCAGAGTTTTTATCTCCCCCTTAATATCCTCAAAGATGTCATGCCACCACAATGCCCGATCCAATGAAATGGTCCATCAATGAAGTTACTTCTCTTGTTGATCCTGGATAGTTATTGGGCTCTCTACAAACATTTTGTTATCCTTAATATCAAAATATCCTAGTAAATGACATGAGATTCATTATGAGGATAACAACGAAGCTCAAATATGTAGGGTACATAGTGTATCTTCTCTATCTATTGTGGAAATGCCAACTAATATAACCCCTCAACAACTCTTCCTAATACATCAATGGTCCCAACAAAACTAGGAGAAATCTAACTCCATGTGTGAAAATTCCACTATCCACATTTTGGGGAAACCTTTAAAAAAATTAGGTCCCCCTACTCAATATCGAAAGACCCCCTCATTTGATATTTATAACAAATTCTCTATTCCTATGATTCATTCATCCCCCAAAAAACAAGATGAAACTTCTCTATTGGTCTCTTCATTACATCGCATCCATAAAATGATACCTCGCCAACCTTTTTCCAATATAGAAAATAACAACAGAACCTCCCATAGAATGTCTCAAAAATTTCCATTCCAATAGAAGAGTAATTTCTGTTTTTGAATGAAAACTCAATAAAATCAAAATTTCATATCTAATATCCACTGGTTTCTATGATTATCTCCAACAATATATCATCAAATTTCTTCATAGTTAGATATATCTACCCATTCTTCTTAGAGTTTAATGTAGTGATGATGAATACCATAGTGGGAAAAAATACTAAAATGATCTCTGGTCTTATGTTGTAAATTGTTCATCCAAAGTAAGGAAAATAATCCTTATATCATCATTAAAATGAAAAACCTCATCAACATACATCATTTTCCAAAGAAAATATTGCCATAAAATTTGTGATCACTATGAAGTGGACCGGTTTTGTCAACCAATCCATGATCTAATAGATTGAATAAAAAAATTCCCTATAACCAGGGTAACCCTATGATAAAATCCATCAAGATTTCATCCTATTTCCCCTTGGGGAAATCAAAAGGATGAAAAAATCCACTACGAACATGATTCTGGACCATTGAAAACTTTAAAACCAAACACCGCATGATGAACTACACCAATTACAATTTCATCCTAGGCAACCAAAAATATATCCTCAAATCCCATTATATAATTTAAACTCCATGGTGTACCACAAAAGGTGACCTCTGATACTCATGAAGGACTCCCTCATGAATCACTACTGGAAAAAACAACCTCCCATGAAACAATAGGATGTTCTAACCAACAACCAACCGTATCTTCGGAGCATCGCCATGGTCAAAACTATAATGTATCATCACTACCTCAGAGTCTTCCAATCAAGACTACTCATTAATCACCATCATAGAAGACTTCACCTTCATTTCAAATAAAATAATCTACCATCATCCACCCATTCCTCTATGTTACAGGCTTTTAACTCCACCATTACATTCAAAAAATCCCTAAAATCATTAACAACATCCTTCCATGAAATCGTGAGGAATTATTAATTCACAATATTTAATTTTACCATGGAGTATGAGGTCTCAAATTCATTAAATTCATGAAACTCCATCAACATATTCTTCCACAAATTCAGATCATGCTACGAAAATATATATCTCAATATCTACAGATCCTTGAAGACTATAAAGCCCTCTCCAATGACGAAATAATTCTAAAAACATTATTGGAAACACAACTAATTATAACCACAGATTATCGGTTGGATGGTTATTATTTTGCGGATTAAACTAATCTGACAGTGGAAAATAGGCCATATAATACACTTATGCATCAAAATATCCCCCTATAAACTAATATATAGAATCCTATAAGGTTACATTTAATAAATAACCATTAAGATGAGAGAATATTTAGGATTTATGTCTATCCTAAGAACAACATCACATTGAGGGGGTTGCATCAAAAACTCATTAAGAAACAAAATCCAGAAACTCCCCACCAACCATTGGGCCCTCTAATATCACAATGCCTACTGATTCCACTAGTAATTCATCCAAATATGTATGAAGGGTTTTGAGATACTAAATGAAAACATGAAAACCCTACTCACCAATGAAAACTACATGATGACCATGCACATCTAAGAACATGGATCTCCTTCAAAATTAGTCGATAACAGAACACCTGAAATAAAAATCATTGACTATAAGTATTACATTTTATTATAGTATTTTTAGTACGAAACGATACCGGTGGGACTGATATAGCCATATAATTAGTATACACCCCCAACACATACCAAATTTTTTTTGTCTTGTAATGATGTATTCAACAACAAGGGATCATGAATCCTTTCTACACATTGTCCTAAAATTGACTAGAGTGGGTGAAACAAAGGATTTTGATGCTCACGAATCATAAAATTTACAAAATATGGAACTAAAGGAATAGACTCTAATGATATCTGGACACTTTGGAAATTCCTCCACCACTATGCATAACTTACCACACCTAACATCTATATCTATCTAATGATGACCACCTCTATGACCATGCATGAGTTGATGTCTCTAAATATGAGGAAAATATTGATGATTAACCCCACATTCCCTATCACACATCATTAGAGAATACAATTATCATCCTAGCTGCTAAATGGGTATCACAAGCAATTGTTGTTGAGGCTGGAACTGAACCAACCCACCATGACCAAAATGAGCTCTTGGAAACACTGGGAAGTAGTTCTGGTGATGACCAAAAACCCCTATCCAAAACACACTATCCTGATATCTTTAGAAAAAAATTGGAAACCATTTTCCCTAGAAGGATGAAAATGAAACTGGGGAGGTTTCCTCCCTAATGTTCAAAACATTGGAGGTCCTAGTGCCTGATAACCAACTCAGAAAATATTCACATAAAGGAACCTTGATGATTCTCCTCTTATGAAAAACCCCCTTAGATGTTATCATCTCGATCTACTCCACATTCATCTAGCCCATCAAATGTGTTTTAAACATAAAAGAAGTGACATTATAATTGGTATAATTACAATTTACCTTCTCAAGATGTCTCTCACTAGAATAATTATCTTAAAAAATATATAGGGAAAAGGGTAGGAGGTCATTAAACATAATTCCCAAACCCAACACTAAAATAAAAAACTGATAATGAGAAGTAAGATCCTTCCTATTATATTCATTCATGGTAGATGAACGGAACTCTTTCAAAAACTATTTCTAAATGTTGGACCTTGAAACATCTTCCTCCTTTTCCTCACCTAGATATAACGTCCACCACTAATCACATATTTACTCATTTGGTTGACTACCTAAGTGATCGAGTATCCCATTGGGGACTAAATCAAATTAAATGTAATCTCAAGATCCTCCATCCAGCTCTCTATCGACACATCCCAAACATTTTCATCACACATACACAAAGTCTTCCTTTGACAATACTAAGATACCCTCTATCAAGTGAAATTATAATACATTAGGATTACACTATGATTATGAATGAGACCATATTTCAAATATTCAAATTTCTTATATACACATATAAAACAAATAGGAGCCATATATGTAAAGAAAATATGAATTTTCTAAACCGAGTTGGTGTTCTGTTCTCTTTTGATTCATTTTAAATGACATTTTTTTACCATTCCCAAAACTGATAAACTAAAACAGTGAAACAATACACCATGATTCATGAACATTTCATAGGATTATACGTTATAAATAGTTCTACATTAATTTTTTCATTGAATAAGTTCAGATTCCATGCACTGGATCATTGGGGCCTTAAAATCCCATGTACTAGCTAGTATCCCTATCCTATGACACACAACAAAGTCAACTAGCAATATTCCTATACCAAACCACGAAATAATCACTATTCCTTACTCCAAAACCCATCATATCTCTTAACAATCACATATGATACAACACTTTCATGACCACCAACCACAATTGATGCCGCAATGAGGTGAGAGAGACTAGGAACCTTGAGACCCACCTCTAGTAGCCTCAAATTTGGTGACTGAAAAAGAGGGTATAAAAATATCATGAAATAGGAGGAATAACCCTTTATAACAATATAATACCAAGAGATAATATGAATAATCCATAAGAAATTAAATTTTAAATTATAAAAGAAACAAAAAAGCATCCCACAAGCATGTATAAGTCAGAATGATACTTATAAAATTATCCAAAGTAAATTCCCAAAAGAAAAGATAAAATGATGACAAAACAATTATCCATGATCAAAACTAGTGACGGGAAACATGGTCTTTATATTAATAATATTAACATGAATTTATTTATATACACATGGTGAGTATACATGTATACTCAGTAGGAAAATCAAAGCCTCACATCAACATGTGACAGAAGAAAAATAATTCACCCATGAGTAGAAAACATAACCAAACAACCCTTATAAAGTTTTAATAGGAAAAATGTCGACCTCACTAAGCCACAATTACTAAATAACATAAGATAAATATAGTGACATATTTTGGTTAATATCTATAAGGGATACCCCACACCACTTTTCCTCTATTTTTTTGCTCTCACACCACAAATTGTATGTCCTCACGCTCCCATATCATCCAAATAAATGATAATAATTCCCCGTAATCACAATCACAAATAATTACACAATAAAAAATCTAGGTCATCACATAACAATAATAACTAGAGTAGTAGGGTTTTATGATCATGAAGAACTTCATTCTCATTCCTTCTTTTTTTCGTGAATGACCACCACCACACGTTGACCTTCAACATGGTCATATCACATCTCACCTGAAAACTCATGGGTCACCTCCCCTCAACACAATCCTAATATCTATCCTAAGTAAAGGTGGGTCGTATCCCTATATCATGATCAACACATTTTTCCTGAAAACACATGGTCCAAAACCCCATTTTACAGTCATTACAACTCGATTGAAAACACATAGGATATCAATTAGTGCAATAAGTGACGTCTGACCATCTACACCTATTCGTATATAGTCACCCAGATGTGAGAGTGGGAAAGAATTGGTAGGCAGACAAATATCCTTATCACAAGGATATTAGTAAAAACACCCTTCATTTGACTATATGTGTGTTGAAAAATATTCTTCAATGTCGTTGGGGTGCTTATAGAAATCACATTGAGTATGAATGTATATACATATAGACATGCACAATGCCAACATAGGAGTTCACATCCAAACCCAACCTAACTCACAACATCACCACTTTCACTTCCACCTCTAAATGAATAACACAACACAATCCAAAAAGTTTCACCATGATCCAAACCCATTAACCAACCCATTCATTTCATTAATCATCATTATTGACATGTAACCACAGAATACATCATTTTTTCAATAATTATTTCAACCCCATTATGAAAACCAAACCCTTGAAATTTCAATAATTATTGTTCAATTATTTATTGCATCGCATCATGGGAATCTATCAAAATGTAACCACAACTCAAAAGAACCACCTCGTTCCCATCGTACCATTCCCCCCATAAGAACAGATAAACAACTACCACATCCCTACCACAATATCAAGCCCAAAATAACCACCACCTCACTACCCCAAAAGCATGAACACAATCCACCACCTCACTCCCCCAAATGAATGACTATAAAAGAAAAACCTTTCCACCCCAAAATCACGTCCAAAAAACCACAACATAGAACCCAAAATATATATCAAAATAACCATGACCTGACCACTACAAAATCGCAGACAAAAAACCCCCTTGATACCACCCGAAAAGCACTTCCAAAAAAATCGCAACTCGCCACCAAAAAAGCATGACCACATGTCACCCATTATTCATACATTGCGTCACAATCACACATCCACACCCCACAACCACTAAAATAAATCCCATACCGTATTATATATTTAAAAAAGGGGTTTTTAAAATGTCACATTATTTTATGGTATTTATCACAAAATTTAAAAACCCAGGGGAAACCGTTTTTATTAGCAAAATATATGTTTTTAATATATATAAATTGTTAGTGAGATATCAAAAAACACAAAAAATGTATCAATCACACCACATATCATCCAACACAAAAAATATCTAAATGGAACAAATTTCTAATAGGGCATCTAGAGTGTAAAGTCAAGATCTGAAAATTATATCAAAGATGTTAAAACTTGTGAAACACTCACCCTTTCCCCTTAAATTTAAATTACCCAATTAATTACATTTTATTATACTAGAACAAAAAATACCATATTTAATAAACTTTAGTCCCATATTGCATGATAAAAAATAACAAGAAATAAGGTATTACCTACCTTAAATAATGCTTTCAACTCACCGCACACAACATAAAAAAGAATAAATTCCCACAAATGACTTCTATACTACTAGATAACAGATCAATATATAGTTCTGGTTTCATGTCATATAAACATTAGAAGGCATATAATATTAATGTTTCCAAAAATTTCATTCATTTACTAAAAATTCAATCACATGAGCATTTATTTAATAAAAATTTTAATTCCTTATACATGACATGTAATCCATATCATGGATTTGAAAATAGCGGTATTTATTTCATGAACTATATTCCTACACATGCTGTGAACTACCTTTACACATTGTGGATTCCACTTATAGGATGTGAATTTCTTGCAGCAGCTCTGTAGTAACTACAAAATCCACCAAAAAAACCCAGAACATTCACCAAATACCGCAACCACTAATAATAGAAATGTACTAATCTTTTAATGCATGCTAAATTATAAGACTAATACAACTTATATAATGGCTACACCTAGATAACACTGCCATGTATTGGGTAATGTTTCATATATTAATAATGTTGAATATTGGTGTTACAAAAGGTTTTCTCAGAATCACATAATTGGGTTCAAGTGACATCTAACACTAGTTTAAAATGGATTATGAATGTGATTATATATGTTTTAAAAAAGTATTTTAATTTGGATGTAGTTATTTTCAATGATTTTCATTGAGAAAAATTTTGTATTTTTCATATAAAAATTCTTTATTTATTTTTCTCAATGAACATTGACATAATGGTAAAATATTTCATAGGTTTTTATGATTTACTTTGTAATAATGGTTTTAATTTCTTCATATGCCCCATAATAATAATTTTCTCATAATACCATGTTAAAAAATATTTTCTACACGGTTTAGTGATGGGAAAAGGAAATGAAGTATACAAATTGGCAATTGTGATGATTTTATTTGAAATATAATCATTCATTATTTTTATTGTTTTTTTATTAAAAATGGATACTAATAAGAAGTTTTAAATCTGGAAATTTATGTTTTTAAATGATTTATTAGTTAATTATAAAAAAATCTAAACCTAAATAGATCCATTAATGTAAAAGAATGAATTTATGACTTAAAACTCAAGATTATTTGATCTTTTTGGATATGATTATATAGATATGTTGTGATTTAAATAGGGACATATCATGAAGATGAATGATGCAGGGAATGGAAAAAATTGATACTCTATCAGGAGGACAATGATAAATAAAGATACATGATATTTTGATATTTTGAAAAAATATTCCATAGACATGTTTTTTGCTGTAAAAAAATAAGAAACTACTTGGGGTACAATGAAGTATACATAGTATCTAATATCAACTCTCCCAACTATATTATCTTCTGACCTTTTCCTAACAGACATACAACTTGATGTTAGGCCATATTATAATTATATAACATTCAATTCATGAAAAAAAAACATAATCAATGGGACAGTTGTTGAGTCAATAAGGTTTTCCTTATGATTTTTACATTCCTTCTTGTTTTGAAAATCAGAAACACCTTATAAATAAGAAAATATTATTTTTACCCCCTTAAGGAAAATTTACTTCTTTATGGAAATTTATCTTAACCTAGATTTTCTCATACATAAAAATATTATTCATAAAATCAATAACTGAATTCATAACCAAATTTCTGGAGCCATATAATGAAAAGATTTGGAGCATTCTGTTTTTAGGATCCAAATTCTGGATGTGATCTGTGATGGTGTTTTAATCCGAATTCTGGACTACAAACTCTTAAGTAGTTAGACTCCGAACTCTGAAGTAGATCGACTCTAAACTCTTAAGTATTTCGACTCCGAACTCTTATGTAGTTAAACTCCAAACTCTCAAGCAGTTCAACTCCGAACTCTGAAGCAGTTCGACTCTGAACTCTGAACAAGTTCTAATCCGATCTCTGAAGCAGTTCGACTCTGTTTTATAGGAATTCGGAGTCTGGATTCACCAGAGATCAGATTTTGGTCTCCTTACACTTGTACTATTATTAGTTTAAGATTCTATACGCTTTAAGGTAGAATCATATATTGTAATCATTAGTTTCAACTCTCCATTTGGTGATTAGAGGTGTTGTGAATTTGCTTAAGTTTAACTTTGATAAACCTAGATTTTCATTGTCTAAGGAAAACATAGTTATCCATAACTAACTTTAAAGGTTCCAAAGGAATTTTTTAAAGTATACAATTCTCCCCACCTCTTGTATATTGAGCATCTACATTGTAATTTTGATCCTAAAATTGGTATCAAAGGAGGTCTCTGAAATACTCATACTCACGTATAAGTTATTCCTTGAACATTGTCATTCCGAATTTTATCATTTCGAACTTTTTCATTCCGAATTTTATCATTCCGAACTTTTTCATTCCGAATTTTATCATTCCGAACTTTTTCATTCCGAAGTTTTTCATTCCGAACCTTGTAGTTATGATCTTTTTCTACTAACTAGTTTGGTTTCCCATGTTGTTTTAGTATGGCAGGAATCAATGTTGGCTCTATAGACAATCTAAATCCTACAAGACCACCGATCTTTGATGGTAATGGCTATGAATACTGGAGAGATTTAATGAAGACTTTTTTCATCAACACTGGAGTGGACAATTTCTTTATTCTTACTGGTGATTATAAAATTCCTGATAAGGATGTTAGAATGTTCACTAACCAGGAAAGCATGAGTATCAACTCAATTATAAGGTTAACAATACTTTACTATGTTCAATGACTAGAAATATATATTTCCAAATGTCTTCTTATGAAGCAGCTAATTTTATCTGAAAAAAGTTATAAGTTACACACTTTGGCACTTCTAAATTAATTGAAACTAGGAGAGGTATTCTTAGAGACGAGTACCATGGATTCAATTTTCCGTATGGTGAACCGATATGCAAAGTTCAACAGAGATTTAGGACTATAGCAAATAGCTTACAGTCTATGGGAGAAAGGGGTTAGATGATGAATCCATTGTAGATAAGATAATTGATATTATGCCCAATGAGTGGGAATCAAAGAGAACAGCAATAGATGAGAACAGGAAGGTCACTCAAATTTCTCTTGATGAGTTATTAAGAAATCTTCTCGAACATGAAACCAGAATGAAGAGAGATGCTGACAACATCACAAAGAAGAATGTGAATCATACTGTTTCTTTTACAACTATGTCAAATCATTTGAATGCTAAGACTCCTGAAAGAGTAACCAGATCCAAGTCTAAGAAGGTGGTTGTTCAGTCAGATTCTAGTGAAAGTGAAGTCTCTAAAAATGAGTTATCAAATCTTGCTCATAGGATGAACAAGATAGCAGACCAGAGAAACTTACAATCCAAGTATAATAAAAAGGAATGGAAAGAAAGGAAAGATGGAGAAGTTACTTGTTATGAATGCAAGAGAGCTATATATATTAGACCAGATTTCCCTCTACTCAAAAATAAAGAAAGGAATGAAAGGAATTCTGAAAGGAGCAGGAAGAAGTATTACAAAACCAAAGCTAAGAATGTTCTAAAAGCAATTGACACCTGGAGTGCCAGTGGTGGTGACTCTTCAGATGAATCTTCTGATTATGAATCTTCAGAAAAGAAGAATCTTGGTCTTATAGCCAGATTACCTATTGACAATCATTGCTTTATGGATATGGTACGAAATGCTGAATCATTGACCAGTGTATCTTTAAATCCTAATGATAGTAAGTATTATAATTCCTCAGATAAAGAATCATCTTCTGATGAAGAAAATACTTCACCTACCTATGAAGAAGTTTCTAGGTTTTATGAACTTCTTGAGATTGAGAACTCTAAACTCAATAAGAAACTTGATTAGGCAATCTCTAGGAATTATATTCTTACAAAAGAGATATCAGATCTTTCTAAAGATCTTGATAAGAAAATGCTGATTTTTTAAGTATTTCAAAAAATCTTGAGGAAGTAAATTCTGAGAAGAACAAACTTTCTAAAGAGTTAGAAAAATCAATTTCTAAGAAAAGTGTTTTTGAGCCTAGCTCTAGTTCTAAATCTAGTGATTTTGAAGATAAAAACTTGGTTATCAAACTCAAGTCTGAAATCTTTTCCTTAATGAAGTGTTTATCAAAATTTATCCATGGTAAGGAAAAATTTGAAAAACTGTATTCTCAAATACGACCTTTAAGAATCAAATCCGGGTTTGGTTATACCCATGAAAAACCAATTATTAGTAACAACTATTTTGTTCCACAAATTGCCCCATTTTGTACCATGTGTCAATGTGGTAGTCACTGGGAAAAGAATTGTTCTTTAAATAAAACCCAATCTTTAGGTTTTCATAAAGCCTATTTTTCTAAGAAAATGTGGGTTCCTAAAATTTTGTTTTCTGGAAATTCCAGATCCACCCAAGTTTGGATTCCAGAAGTTTAATCCTTTTCTTGTTTTCAGGAAGATAAAGGAAGTACCAACAACAATACATGGTACATGGATAGTGGATGTTCCCGGCACATGACTGGTAACAAAAGATACTTTTAAACGATTATCAAAACGAAAGAAGGAAAGGTAACTTTTGGAGATAATGCACAAGGAGAAATTGTTGGTATTGGTAATATTGTTCTTCTAGGTAAAACATTGATTTAAAATGTTTTATTGGTTAAGGTTCTTAAGAACAACCTCATTAGCATAAGTCAGTTATGTGATGAAGGGTACCTTGTGACTTTTAGGAATGATAAGTTCTTAGTACTCAATTACAAGGAACAATTTATTCTCTCAGCCATTAGGGAAGAGAATGTTGACACTATGAAATTAGAAGACATAAGGAGCCAAGATTTACCTTGCCTAAGTGCAATGGAATATCATTTCTGGTTGTGGCATAGAAGACTAGGACACTGTAACCTTAGAAAGTTATATAAACTTTCTTAGAAGAAACTAGTTAAGGATCTACCGGAGCTTAGATTTGATTCTTCTAAAGTTTGTGATCCTTGTCAATATGGAAAGCAACATAAATATAGTTCTAAATCAATTGGTGAAGTCTCAACGACTGGTGCATTATAGTTAGTGAACATGGATCTTTTTGTTCCAACATAAACCGGAAGCATTAGATGAAAATACTATGTATTTGTTCTAGTTGATGATTACACTAGATTTACTTGGGTCTATTTTCTAGAAAAAAAAGTCTAAAGCTTTTTCTTATTTCAAAAGTTTTAGAGAACAAGTTAAAAATGAGAAAAATATTCAACTGAAAACTATTTATAGTGATCAAGGATGAGAATTTCAAAATTCTGATTTTGAACATTTTTGTAGTAGGAAAGTTATTACTCAAAATTTTTCATCACCTAGAACTCCTCCACAAAATGGTGTAGTTGAGAGAAGAAATATATTTCTTCAAGAGGTAACTAGAACCATGTTGAGTGAATATTCTATAGCTAGACATTTCTGGGCTGAAGATGTAAGTACTTCTTATTATACTATAAATTGAGTTTTGATTAGACATTTTCTTACTAAAACTCCTTATGAGTTATGGAATGGTAGAAAACCAAGACTATCCTACTTCAATGTTTTTGGTTGAAAAGTATTCATTCTGAATACTAAAGACAATTTACATAAATTCTCACTAAAATCTGATGAAGGAATTTTCTTAGGTTATTCCACAACTTCAAAGGCTTATAGAGTTATTAATTAAAATACTTGTACTATTGAAGAAACAGTACATATAAAATTTGATGAGACAGATCCTTTTGTTTTCAAACCATCCCAGCCTACATCCTCTGATGTGTTTTCAAAAACTGATTTTCATCCTTTGATATAAGATATTTCTGATAAGGAAAATTTTGAAGAAGATACTTCTGAAACATTCACCCCAGAAGACTTTCTACCCTATATAGATGAACATGTTTTACAAAACCCAAATCATGTGTTTCTTAATAATCATCCCGGTGATAGCATCATTGGTGATGTAAATCAACCTGTAAGGACTAGAAGTTCCTTGATAAATGAAGTAGAATATCTATCATTTCATTCCCAATTAGAACCAAAAAGTACTGATGAAGCTGTAGGTGATAATGATTGGATCAAAGCCATGCAAGATGAACTAAATGAATTTGAGAGGAATAAAGTCTAGACCATGGTTGAAAGACCTAAGGAAACATTTTTTATTTTAGTAAAAAGGGTTTTTAGAAACAAATGTGATGAAAATGGAGTCATAGTAAGAAATAAAGCTAGACTCGTTGCTAAAGGCTATAATCAGCAAGAGGGAATAGACCATGAAGAAACCTATGAAGGAGAAGATGAATTCTACTCTCAAAAACTTCCAGATGTGCAAGTGAGTTTCAATAAGGAGAAGGCACTGAAGTGTCTTGGGCTGAAGGATGATTCAAAAATAAAGATTGCTCGTCTCACTACGAACAATAGAATTATCCAACTTTGGGTGCAAGGTTTTCTGGTTCCAAGAAGGGGAGATAAATACAATCTGATGAAAAGTGATATCTATGTCATATGTTTTTGGTAAATCTATGAAAGATAAATTTGATGAGGCATGTCTTGGTTACGATCAAGAATATCAAAGAAGGAAATAAGAGAGCTCAGATTATTATGTTTCCTACCTTGTTATCTAAGCTGATAGTTTGATGCTTAGAATTTTTCAAGGTATCCTGCTAATCAATGACCCAGAATTGAAAGCTCATTCTAGTCAGTGATGATGCTCTTAAGAGGATGAAGATGGGATTTTCCAGTGAGTCCGTATAATTTTATCCCTTATCTGTGGAGGAGTTTGAAGCAGCTGGAAAAGAAACACAATCTCCAGAACCATCAAAGAGGGAAAGGAAGAAGAGTAAGGCTAATGAAGTGGTTGCTGATGAAGAAATTAATCATGCTAAGGAAACTCAATCTGCTCCCCCAAGACGAAGAAGCAGAAAACATATACAGATGAAGTAGCAGCAAAGTGGAGGGAAGATAAAGAAATGAGGAAGGAAGGGGATCCTCAATTCAGATTGGACCATGCTGAGGATAAAGCATTAAAGTAAAAAGATAATGAGGAGCTAGAGAGACAAGAGAAGGAAAAGAAATTGAGAAAGAAGATGTCTGAAGCTGAACTAGTGTGATCTTTTCTGAAAGATACAGAGTTGGCTTTTGAAAGGCTTCGAGTTCCAGAAACATTTGGTGTTGAACCTTCTTTACCAGAAAATCCAACGAAAAACTATGTCACTCTAGAAAAGGACAAGGGTAAAGAACTAGTAGTACAAGCTGACAAGGATGTTGTTGAGGCAGTAGTGGAAGAAGTTGAAGAAGAAGAATAAGAAGAAGAGGAGGAGAGTTAAGATCTGGATACCTTGATCAAGCATGTACAGAACTACAAAGATAAGGATGAATTCGAAAAAATAGTTACATATGGCAAGGGAGATTAGGAAGCTAGAAAGAATCATCAAGAAGAAGAATAAATTTTTTTGTATGATGAAGAAGAATCCTATGAGAGGAATTTTCATGAGGAAGGTCAAGAAAAACATAAACCAGATGAAGACCAAATCATTCAGCTTTCTGAATCTGACGAAGTATCTCGTAATGTGGAACCCATTTCGAAATCTGATAAGGGGAAGAGAACTCTCATGGAGACACCTATTAAAGATATCATCAGAAGGAAATAGGTTGGTGGTACCTCTATAAGGAAGCTGATTCCAGTTGAAGAAGAGGAATCTCAAAAAGAAGTTTCTGATTCAAAATCATCATCTCACGGGAATGATTTTGTGGTTCAATCTCTAAGGATGTTGGTGGACACCATTATGATTATTCCAACAATAGATTCCAGATGCCAGTTATTGCAACAATCTATGAATCAGATGTCGGATTCTTTATCCATGGTAATGGATATGTTTGTGAACTTGGAAGCTGAATAGAAAAGTTTTCTGATCGATTATGACGTGCATAGTAAGTCCTGTAGTAAGGTAACCAATTGGTCTAAGAGAGTTGATGAAGATTTAGTTCACTTTGAGAATTTTCAAGGTGAGGTTAAAAATACTTTTGAATTGGAGGATAAAAAGGTTAATGAGATTGCTGAGAAGTTGACCCAGGAGCAAAATTTCCGGAATCAAAAATTCTGGGATCTGAATGGGAAGCTTAACACTGTATCTCAAAATTGGAAAACTGAAAGAGATTTCTAGATGGAGTTTTAGCTGAAAATGGAAAACCAATATGTGTTGTTGAAATTGCGGAAAGAAGCCTTGGAGGATCAGGCAGAGGCTTTAAAAGCTCAAGAAGAAAATGTAAAAGCCTTAGAGAGGCAACGAGAAGAAGATCAAAGAGACTTGAAGAAACTCAAAGCCCTGTTGAAGCATCTCATTCTGAAGGAAAAAGAAGTAAAATGAACCCACTCCGATGTTTTGTTGTAGTTTTCTTTCCTTGTAAATTTTTTTTTCTTCCCAACTCAAATGAAATGGTTATCTGGTTGATTGTATCGTGTTATATACTAATGTTTCAGGTACCATACTTTTTTTTCCATTCCCTGCAATTCTTTTTGAAAATCACAAAGGGGGAGAAGGAAAAAGAAATACTCCTAATAAGAAGAAAGGAAAAATTTCTAAGAGAAATATCCTTAAATAAAGGGGGTGTTTCCCACTACGAAGTCTTTCATTCGTACAATAATGAAAACTCTACTCCAGAAACTCATAATACAATCCTTAGAGTTTCAATGCCTAAGGGGGAGTTAGTTTTATTCACTTATATCTATGAACAAAGGGATATAAGTTTTAATTTTCAAAGTCTAATGAAAATTTCTCAAAATCCTTATATGATTTTTCGAAAGGATGATTGTGATTTCCAAAAAGGGGGAGATTTTTGAGTCAATAAGGTTTTCCTAATGATTTTTCCATTCCTTCTTGTTTTGAAAATCAAAAACACCTTATAATTAAGCAAATATTATTTTTACCCCCTTAAGGAAAATTTACTTCGTTAAGGAAATTTATCTTAACCTAGATTTTCTCAAACATAAAAATATTATTCTTAAAATCAAAAACCGGATTCATATCCAAATTTCCGGAGCCATATAATGAAAAGATTTTGAGCATTCTGTTTTTAGGATCCGAATTCTGGATGTGATCTGTAATGGAGTTTTAATCCGAATTCTGGACCCTGAACTCTTAAGTAGTTTGACTCCGAACTCTGAAGTAGTTCGACTCTGAACTATTAAGGAGTTCGACTCCGAACTCTAAAGTAGTTAGACTCCGACATCTCAAGAAGTTCGACTCCGAACTATGAAGCAATTTGACTCCAAACTCTGAAGAAGTTCGACTAATAACTCTTAAGTAGTTCAACTCTGAACTCATAAGTAGTTCGACTCCGAACACTTAAGTAGTTCGACTCCGAACTCTTAAGTGGTTCGACTTCGAGTTCTGCAAGTTCAGAATCTGATCTCTGGTGAAACCAGACTCCGAATTCCTATAAAACAGATTCCGAATATTTCTTAACATAGACACCGAAATTCATTTTGTTTAGACTCCGAACTTTTAGCTTGCTTAAACTCCGAAATATTGATTAGCTTTTACTTACATATGCTTTACTTCAAAACGATGTCGTACATTCAGTTATACATAGTTTGTTATAAAATGATGTCGTCTATTCTATTTATAATTAACCATTGGATGAGTTACACGTGTACAGGTCCCTCCGAATTTCATGTAAAATATGACCGTTGGAAGAGGGAGCTGACCATTGGAAGTTTGACAATAAATAGGATCTCATTTGAAAGAGATCAAAACAGAAATGAATAAGTTGATCGATCTAGAGAACACACGTTGTTAATTTGATTTATAGAGAGATAAGCTTTTCATACCTTGTGCGTACTGAACCGCTCGTTCAGATTACTTTTTGTGACTCCGGATGTTAGTCATTACATTCGAGGACTTCCGGGGATAGGAAGGCAGAGGTGCTGACTACATTGAAGATCGAGGGCTTCCATGCTGAGGAAGACAGAGGTTCCAACTACATTGAAGTTGAGGGTTTGCGGGGATAGCAAGACAAAGATTCCGATCTTTGTATTGAGGGATTACCCTAGTGTGGGTAAGACAGACTTGCATGAAAGTATAGATCAAGGGACCTTTATCCAAGGTTGTTGGATACCCTTCTCTTTGGGTTAATAGATTCATATCTTGTTACTTGTAGTTTTACTACTTGTTTTTCTGCTGCATATTGTATTGTAAGAAAAGTATAACCTTCTTGTATTTCCTTACACATGTACTCTGATTAGTTTAAGATTCTATACGCTTTAAGGTAAAATCTTATATTGTAAACATTAGTTCCAACTCTCTAGTTGGTGATTAGAGGTGTTGTGAATTTGCTTAAGTTTAACTTTGTTAAACCTAGATTTTCCTTCTCTAAGGAAAACATAGTTATCCATAACTAACTTTAAAGGTTCCAAAGGAATTTTTTAAAGTATACAATTCACCCCCCCTCTTGTATATTGAGAATCTACATTGTTATATCGATCCTATAATAGTGTTGAATAATTTATTCACAACACATCAAGAAACATAATAAACACCAATAAACATTGATCTCCAAGATAGAGAGTGTTTCAATGGACATCTCAGATACAAAACATTGGAGATGTATTTTTATAGGGCCTATAATAGTTTTAATGTATTTTATATTCCTTGGGTGATACATTTGTTCATATACAATCCGCATGTACATATTCAATTTGCTTCTACCATTCTTATGCCAAAGTTAAAATTGGACTCTCTAGTGGACTTCCATGGACACACTCATGGGGGATGAATATTACAAGAATGAGTGATACTTTTATTCCATATGAATTTCCAAAGATGTAATCATAGAAAAATTCATCATATACACCATGAGTGACACTTGGGATCCCTTAATGGTATACCAAAGATAGACTTCATGAGCAATGATGTTATAACACACCTAGAGTGATACTGGGATTAATATGAAGAATTCCTAGGAAGTGATTCTATGGTGCTAGGTTCATGATGCACCTAGAAGATTATTTGGATTAAAAATAAGGAATTCCAAGGATGAGTTTAGTTACATAATTGATTAATTACTGAAATGAATTATATGATGCATCTTCAAGAAAAATCACATTGTTGTATTCCATATTTGTCTTGATCATAAAAGATGACATGTTTAGTCATATAATCATAATATACATGTACTATGGATACAATTCAACATGAAAGGTATCTATAAATATTAATTTAATTAGATTTATTATAAAATGGGATAGGTATAACTAATTTATTATAGGTTTCTGGATATGTTTGAAGCATGCCGCTGAGGATGGTTGTCTAGTGTAACCCATACCTTTATGTTTTGTTAAGTTACTATAATTCCCTTACATATTTCATTACTTATAGAAAAAAAATTTATATATATTAACTAACAAAATGACACTAGCCATTTGGTGGTTTCAGACTAGGATTGTATATGACTCCCTATTTATGCCACCTTCTATACTCATAACGACTATATGATTATAAGTAAGGATACATTCATGTTCACTTCTACAGGTTCTTGATTACCACATAATAGTAGGGTAGCATGAGACCGAGCTGAGGATTTTTTTGGTAGATTTTTTTTTCATTTTATTAATTTTTTTATATAAATTGTAAACCATAAATTTAGTAATTTTATAGAGACATATGGCATGTATCAACATCTTCTGTATATGAGTTTCAATATGGTATTTATAATTCAATTTTTTATTTCATGTTGTCTATGGTCTGATTGATTTACAACTTCTAGTACTCATCTCTTTTTGTATGCCCATTTTGATTCACTTTAGTGATGACATAATCGTCTTCCCATAGACAAACCCTTGGCACTCATGTCTAACCAAAAACCTCTGGCATTTGGGGAGATGTGCTTAATGTTATGTGGATAACTGGGCTTAAAGAACCATTTAGTGGAATCTTGGTTTGAGATTCTATACAATCCTCATATAAATTAACTTTTTTAGGTAATGCAAAACGCGTCTATATATTTGGTGGACAATACTATATATAGAGACATGATATGATGATATTTTGAAAAATCTTCATTGACAATGTTTTTTTTAAAATATGACACACTACATATAATAAAATGAAGTCAACAAATTATCTCAAATTAAATATCTCAACTATATTCCCAACCACCATAAGATTAATGAACATATAGTTGAATGGTAGGTCATGCTATAATTATATAACATTCAATTCATGCCCTGAATGAAATCAAGGGGAATGTGTAGAATGATTTCTTCTTGGAAAATCCATCCCCATAAAAAACCAATAAACAAGATTTCCCAAGATTGAGAGGGATTATTTACCCATCACACTCGAAAAATGTGGGAGATATATTTTAATGGGTCTTATCAATGTTTGAATTAGAAAAATTGAAATTCTAATGTTCATCCAAGTTGGTCTAGGGATTGTATTTGTCTCTCTGGCCAAGGTAATTCAGCACTATTCATTCCAACTATTTGAGTGATGCATAAATAATGTTATAAAAAATGAAACCCTTATTAGTGTCCTAAATCAAGAATTGAAATTTTAGATAGAATGTATGAATTTTAGAGTTGTGTAAAAAAAGTAAATAAGAATATCAATAGAAAATAAACCATTAAGAAAGAATAATCTTCCCTTCTTATTAGTTAGTTGGAGGGAATGACGGAAGAATGCCATTTTAAAGCAACATAGTATCACAAACCTCATTATTGGAATTTTCATGACGATATTCAAGATAACACAATGATAATCATTGATGAACCTTACTAGGATAAGATAATCTTCCTTAGCATACACCAACGAGTAGTCTCTTGTGTCATTCCGTGTAACATGGAGAATATGAACTAGATAAAAAATTGTATGAGACATAATGATCCATCATACATTATCAAGTGGATGAACCCCAATATGGATAAAATTCCAAATGGGACCCTCATGTGAGACTATGAAAAAAATATTATATTCAATGTTTTGTGAAGTGTTCTTTTCATGTCACTTTTCAAAAACTAGTGAATATTTTTCATAGTCTAGCACAATAGTTAACCATGTTTATCTAATTTTTAGATCTTTACAACTATTTAATCAATAATTTTTATTCAGTCAAGATTTTGTTTTATGATTTTCTCAAAATAATGTTTAAAATATGAATGAAGTAGTAAAAATATAATCTAAAATTCAATAAAAATTGAATGGGGTTAGATAGAATGTACATAGAACAAGTTTTTAGTTATGGTTTCCTTCATTATTTTTATTTTTTAAAATTCAGTTTGATTTTGTAATTATGAAATGTCACTATTTAACTACTTAAATTAATTCTTTGTGAAATATTTAATTCTTAGGAATACTAAATTCTACACCTCCTCATGTGATGGCTGATAAAACACCTCTATTGTAGGTAAGAAATCTTCTGTGACCTAACTACATCTTATGATGTTTAATTTATTGAAAAACTCAACTCCTTCCTGTGAAGAATTTTTATTCAATAGAAGGGTTGTAAAAGTTATAAATTAAACGATATATATGAATTTGAGATCCGTGTCATGGTTGATGATCTCTACACATGTAAAATTCACACTTATTACCAAAATAAGATTCCAAAAATTTAGAATTTAATTATTGAATTCAGGGAGATTTGATACCCCTCAAGGTAATGCATGGATCAATAACCCATTTTTAGTGTCATAGGTAACATTGGGATGACTGAGGGAGGGGAGGATAAGAGATAAAGTGAGGGAAATAGAGTGAGAAAAACAGATGGGAAAATTTTAAAAAATATAATGTATTAGATATAAATTGTTGAATAACAAAACTAAAATATAAGAAAAAACATAACAAAAAATCTTGTCCCAGTCTTGTGGTCACGATCCTCCAATACATTTTAATAAAAAAACCAAATATTTTTAGATAGAGGATTCCCTTATATTTCTTAGTATTATTATTTTTTGTTGTTGTTCCCCATTTTTTATCTTATAACTATATATATTTTAAATCTCCAAATTAAATATACTATGATATAAGGATTTTTATATTTTAGTGTAAAAACCATCTATACTATGGATAGATTAGTTTTTTCAAAACTACCTTCACTTGTTCAAGGATTCTCCATGGATACAAGTTGGAAAGTTTCCTTATTACATAACTCATTTTCAGACTTATTTGTTCTTAAATCTAATACTCATGCTACAAAATTGGTAGTAGATAACAACCATCCTTTATTCTCATGTTCTTTTTTTATTCAGGATTATGGGGTAGTGACGAACCTATGAAACAAAATATTTTAAATAAAAAAAAACCCACTACTATCAATATGAAACCATGAAAAACCAAATATTTTCCACTTTAGTGTACCTATCATCGTCCTTGGTTAGAAAAAAAAGTAGTGAAGGTGTAACAACACATGGGATTCTTCTCAAGTCCTCTGGACATCTCAATAGTTTAATGAAACTCTTTATCATAATGATTTTTTTGTTCCTACTATGTATGGATTCATAGTTTTCATCTGAGGAACCGTGGATCGTCCATGAAGATCTAAATCATTAGCTTTGGATATTATCCTTGATATTGGAGATTCTTTGTTGTCGAATATTTTCCTATGAGATTTTTTATATGACTCCAAGCTAAGTTGAGTAATGGCAGACAATGTTAAGGGGGTTTTGCAGAATGGTGGAGGAGAACTACGGTATAACAGATCTTTTTAGCTATGCAATGAATAATAGCCACATCACCCACATACCGCATCAATCATTGGAATGGTTGAACACTTATATATAATAAATTTACTCCAATACACATCTCAAACACCAACTATGGGGATGGTCTCCTCGTATAACAATATAGACATACACGACTCATTCCAACTTGCACAAGCCCATGTTCCATATACCAAACACTACACACAATACTCTATGTGTAGATTGATCTTACTCTTCCACACTTATAATCCTTAACTAAATGTTTTCTTGTCCAAACAACCTTTATTGTGCTACCACCATGTCTTGCAGCCTGTGGGTTGAGAGATAGTATAGGATGGAATTTTTTTTACTAATTAAATTAAATTACTTAGTAAAATTCATACTATAATTCCAAAAATAAAATAAACCAATATAAATTAAACATCCTTATTTTTTTCTATCTATATTAATTATATAACCATTATTTCAAAAACATCAAATAATTAATTAATTACATGTTAATATTGATCAAAAACCATTAAATCCAATAAATAATATGAATATATTTTCATAAAATATGGGAGTATCAAATACCCACACACATAGACAATTATTTTCATCAAGCATTGAATTTATACATTACCTTAAATAGAAACACCGTTTTTCAAATGTTTAAATCTCAATTAAGTTGAATATAGTTTTTTTTAATTTTGAGTCTACATATCATGTTCCAAAAAAACAAAAAAATTAACATCATATTTTTCAGAAGATAATTCAATCAAAGTATTTGAATTTATCCCTTTTTAAAATGAGGTATATTTTCATTTCATCAATTCAGCGTTATCAATTAATTATAATCAAGAATTCAAAAGCATGTACTACCTCACATTGAATCTTTTATATTATTCATCACTCAAGGTAAAAATTTGAACTTGGTTTATTATCACAACTTGAATACATTCACCATTATATAAGATTTCAATGGAATTACATTTTTCATATATTTAAAAAAATAACATTAAACATGAGGAAATTTCAAATGATTCACTATTGTATATGAACCATAATTTTTGTAGGCGTCGATGTTAAAAATATTAAGGATTAATAGATGAATCTTTCATTAAAAATATAAATCATGATATCAAAAGTAAAAGTGTTTGGAAAATATACCCTTAAAAATGAAAACACCCCCTTACCGAGATCAAATTAATGTTCACAAACAATGAAATCATAATGAATAAATTGGATGTTCTTCTTATTTCTATACCTTTTTACCATTTTTTTAAAATAATCATTCAATTTTTTTTAAATTGTATAAATTTATATTTGTAAAAAACCTACAATACACCACCTAACAAAAATTGACAAAAAGTATAGATCTGGTAATAGGGATTTTTTATTTTTATAAGGAACAATGAACTATTTCTTCAAATTTTCTTCTTTATTGTCAATTTTTAATGAAGGAAGAAATTAACCTTTAATAGATACATCATAAAGATATATCAATAAACACAACATAACACGTAAACATTTTTGATAAAATTTTTGGGCATTCTAAACCATCAATTTTATAAACCCCCCACATTAACATTAAAATATAATTAAAATACCCATAGCATTGTAGGAATAAGTGTGAATGGATTGAAATGTGTCACATTCATAAAAGTTTCATTCATGAAATCTATGGACGAAATAATTGTTTATTTAAATTTTGTTATTAAGGATAAAATCTTATCTATATAGATAAATTAGTAATATTTAATGTATTTTGTCCAATCATAGATTTGAAATGTTCTAATGTATTTTCTTGAAGGTGACATATACCAAGATCGCACATGAAATATAATTTATATAATATAGAAGTATGAGACAGAAAGATACTCCTGTGAATGTAATATATGAGTTGGGACAATCAATTATGGAATGGATAACAATAATAAATCATTATAAATTAATTTTAAACAATCAATGTGAGAATAATATTAATGAAATTTCATTTATATGAATCAGACATTTCCCTAAAATTTTGATTCATGAAATTAAATTCCCATTATTGACTGTGGGATGGAGTGGAAACCCAAGAGGGGGGTGAATTTAGTTCCTATTAAAAATTATTGTTTAAAATATTTATATGGAAATCCCCCAATTAATAAAACAAGGTAAGCTGTAGTGAATTTACAAAGTTTGTAATTGTTCAATTAGTTTCTCAAAGATTGATTATTTCTCAGTTAACTTAATCTGAATATAAAGTTAGCTTTTGAAACTAACTTACTGGTTCACAATAATTACAAACACTTGCTAGTTCAACTATCAGAGTTACTTGAAAATAGATTTGAATTTTAATGACATTTGTAGTGGAATATAGAAAATATGTAAAGACCTATAAATTTCAAGGGAATTTTTTTTTCATTTTTTTTTGGGATTTTACAAGAACGCAGTTTCTGACGGCGCCTGATTCTGAGGCCCGGTGCGCCCGGAATCATTTTTCGAAGTTTAGCTCGGGTACGTTCAGTGAACGAACAAGCGGGTTTTTCTAACTTTTGAACCGGTGCTCAGAATTGAATTCTGAGGGCACTGATGGAATCAAAACGCTGGAATTTTCTTAGAAATGCCTTATTCGGAGTTGCCTTTGATTAGGTGTGGTTTTTAATTTTTGGGGTTAAGTTAAGAAATAAAATAAAGTGGTGCGACACCTTTATTTTATTTCACTTAAAGCCACTTAAAATCCACTTAAGATAAGTTAAGCGGATAGGGTGGAACCCAAAATATCCTACCCACTTGGTAGGATATTTGTGAGGTGGGGCCCGCACGAGCTCCACCGTTTCTCTCCTTCTATGTAACGCACCCACATCCCCCCTCTTTAATGAAAGTCAACCGTGTGTTTTTCTGGTTATGAAACGCCTCATTAATTTGGCAATTAAATCATTACAATTAATTCATTGAAATAATTTTTCCGTTATTTTCTGTTGAAATTCAAATGTGTCATGTGTGTTAATAAAATAAAATAACTCTTATTTTATTTCTGTTGGAACTTGTGGCGTGGAGAGGATTTGGAGGAAAGCGTTCTTCTTTGACAAAGAACCCGAAGAACACGAAGAACGCGAAGAATGCTCCGACCTCTGACGAAGAACGCCAAACACTCGGAGATCGACGACGCGACGTCATGTACCGCGATTTCAACGAAGCTTCTTCCGAGATGTTTCTTCCACGACGATCCTTCTCTTCCGCGATAAACCTCTTCATCCTCGATGGTTAATTCCACGACGAAATCGCGTTCGACGACAATTCATGAGGTAGGGAATGATGTTTTAAGAATGATTTTATTCCCTTGATTTCTTTCTTCCTAAAGAAAAAAAGAACACAGATCAACTTATTACCTAGTTGATCTGCGAACGTTTTCCTTGCGGGTTGTGAATAATCTTTTGCGGGGAAAAACTGTTTGGGTTGTTTCTCTTTTGTTCGTGAAATTTTCGTGTTGTTCTTCGTCTTTTTGGCCGCTTGTTACCAACTTAACGGGAGGAGGTCGGACCGCACGAACACAGCTGACTCTCCTCCCCCTTTGTTGTTTTGATTTGTTGCGGCACGAACAAAGGTGGCACAGTGAAACGACACCATGCGGACATAAGAATGAATTCGGAGAAGATGCGCGGCGCCGTCGCGCCGCGCCGTTGAGGCCAAACGAAACCGCGGGCGGAGTCGGGGCCGAGGAGGTGATTTGAAGACCCTGTAGTTTTCTGTCGAAGTACGGATCGACGGTCGATGGTGAGGCGGTCCATGAAGTCGTTTTGAAGGCTTTGCAGCGTAGGTCGGGTCCCGGGATGATCACTGCAGATGACCGCTGGCAAATCGGACCACCAGAGCACGTCTGGTGGTCCGTGGAAGCCCCCGCCGACGCGCCCTTCTTGCGCGGCGGCGCCGGCGGTCGCGGGCGGCGGCGCCCGGAGTGCGGACGGAAGAATCCGCTGCTACTGACGCCGCGATGACGAGCAGGGTTCTGCGGCCACGAAGAACTGTGGAACGAGGGACGCGGCCTTGCGCCGCGTCCGGTGTCACGGAGCGGCCCCCGCGCGTGGGGGTGGGGGGGGGGAGCTCCTTCGGCGCAGCCGCTCGACCAGCCCCGAGCCGCCAGTCCGGACCGCCAGTCCGGGTCGCGCCCAGACCGGGTCGGACCGCGTCGGCCGGGCCAAGTCGCGACCATCCGGGTCGGGTCGACCTGGTTCGGCCCGACCCAGGGGGGTGGGTCGTGTCGGTCCGGGCCCAGACCCCCGTTTCCGGACCCCTCATGGTTTTTCGCTCATATCATGAGTTGTAGACCTCCGATCGACGCACTGTCAGCGGCGATGCGACCCTTGGATCGAGACGGTCGTTTCTCTATATAATACTCAAGGTTTCGGAGAATTTTGGGATCGGCCAGGTTGGTTCGGACACGAAACCAACCGGGCCCTCGTAGCAGAAATGCTTATATCTGGAGCTCCGAACGTCCGATTGACGTGTCGTTGACTTTGTTGGATTTATCTTGATGAGACGGAACTTTTGGCATACATCACCTGAGGTTTGGACCCATTTGGAGTAAGGTCGGGTTGGATTGTATCTGACATCCAACCGGGCCCCTGGACCGGAAAAGCCGATAACTTTTAGACCGGACGTCCGTCTGACGAACCGTCAGCGGCGTTGGTGATCCCATTGAGAAACAGTCCCTATGAGTATACCCTATGCGAGATTGGGTTATGGCTGAGATACGATCGGGTTTGTTCGTACACGAAACCAACCGGGCCCCTGGGACGAAAAGGCTAATAACTCACAGACTGGGTGTCTGATTGACGCGCCGTCTTTTGCGTTGAGACCCCAATGACGAGGCGGTCCTTTGAGATACTTTTTTTTGGGACTTTGTGATACTTGGAGTATCGACCAGTAGCTCGTGGAGCGGACCCTCCTGGAGATGAGCGTACATAGTACGGAGACCGTGTAGCCGACTGAGACCTGACGACTGCTTGACCGACTCGACTTGGAGTGAGTCGACTAGCCCAGTGGACGGAGCACCCGGTATTTGGAGGCAGACTCACAGTGGATGGAGCGCCTAGTAGTTGGCAGCAGACCCGCGGTACTCGACAGGAGGATTACCTCTGTAGGCTATCAGGGGGAGCGCCCCGTATTTGGAGGCAGACCCACAGTGGACAGAGCGCCCGATATTTGGCAGCAGTCCCGCGGTACTCAACAGGAGGAGTACATCAGCAGTCTAAGGTTAGTGAGCAGTGCCGTAGAGTCATGATATGGCTACTCTACTTAGAGGAGTTGTTCTCCAGTAGTTGTGGTTTCGGGAATAAAAATCCTGGTTTGAGATGAGTCTATGACCTTTGTGTTACCTCTTGATTGAGATGGGTCACTTGATAACTTAGGTATATGTATGGGCGTATACCTGGGTAGTGGTTATCAATTGATTTCATAATCATTTTGTTTCCTCATGATTGAGATGGGTTACTTGATAACTTAGGTATATGTATGGGCATATACCTAAGTAGAGGTTATCTGTTTAGATCTTCCTTGTGGATATCCTTGTTGGTTTTAGTGAGACCTTGAGGGTCTCGGGGTCCCTACTGAGTATCTTTATACTCACACCTGCACGGGTTATGCTCGCACCTCGTTGTGTTGGTTACAGACGACGGGCAGTGCTGACGGAGTCTGAGTGTTCGAGGAATTGACGGTACCTGGAGGTGGACTACACGACGAGTCAGTATCCGGAGGTGGACTTCACAGCAAGACGACACACGGTGGAGGTTAACGGGCGAGAGCATTGTGGAGGCTATCTATACCTACCCTTCAGGTAGGATCCCTGGTGAACGATCCAGGAGCTGCGCCATCTGTACATAACCTTCAGGTAGGATCCGAGGAGGACGACCCAGGAGCCGCTTCCCTTCTTCCATCTGTTGCCTTTTTCTGTTGTACTTTTGTTCAGTTGTAGTTGTACTTTCAGTTGGGTTTGTATTCTGGACCATTTACATTTCATCACCTCTCTTTGTACTTAGTGTTTTACATCATCTTGTACTCTGTGGTGTTTTGTTGACTTTTATAAAGGGAATTCCTTCCCAGTTATCGGGATTTACGCCATTGGTGCTAGTCGCCAGCCCCTGGCCTATGAAAGGCGGGCTTGGGGTAGTCACGGCACGGGCCCTGAGGACGCGTCGTGACAATTGGTATCAGAGGAGTCGGTTCTACCGTAGAACTTATAACTATGATATTTTCTTTCTATGAATCAATAGTGTTAAGATTACCGAGTGTGGTTTTCAGTTCAGGGAGTCCAGTGTTGGTGTGGGTGGCTGACGTATCCATACACTAGGACCCTGACAACTAATTTCCGACATTGTGCACGAAAACACTGATTGCGTGTGTGTTTCCAGAAGTTTTTAAATATTAGCTCAAACCAGGTCAGCTCACCAGGTATAAATCTTTTGACCGTGTCATGTTTGTTTCTTTCAGGATGCCTCCCCGCGGACGACCAACTAGAGCCCCGAGAGTTGTTCGTACTGACAGCCCGCCATGCGATGTGGCATCAGTACAGGGACCTATCCCAGTTGAGGCACCAGCGGGGGCACCCTCGGTACTAATACCTGTTAGGCCACCGATGCCACCAGCCCCAGCAGTAGAGGGTGCACGTTGTTTGAGCGCACTGCACGAGTTCCAGTTCCAGAGGCCACCTAGGGTCCGGGGAGAGACGGACTTGCAGGTGGCTGAGGATTGGCTGGAGGCTATGGTGAGAGTCTTCAGGCTAGTGGGGACACCGGAAGATTTCATGGTGATCCTTGCTGTCAGCTTTTTTCTGGAAGCAGCAGGAAGATGGTGAAGCCTGATGCTTCTAATGCATGATGAGGCGACACTTCTATGGGCAGACTTCGTGAGCCTGTTCTGGGAAGATTTTGTACCAGCCGCCCTTCGAGCGATGCGTATACAGGAGCTACTTCTTCTCCGGCATGGTAGCATGACAGTGGCACAGTATTCAGTGAGGTTCACAGACCTCTCGCGCTACTCCACAGATATGGTACGGGACCCGTTCTTCTAGGCCCGAGCCTTCGAGCATGGGATCAGGCGAGAGATTAGAGCTTCTGTTGTTTCTCATAGCATTCCGACCCAGAAAGGGGTGTTGGAGAGAGCCATATTAGTGGAGAGTTTCCTTCCTGAGAAGTCTCCAGCAGCACGACCCACCACTAGCTGGATTGCGTCAGAGTCTTCTGGAGCAGGCAGTAGACAGATGACGCAGAGGTCTAAGAGGACCAGACGTACCGGTGGCCGACTGCACGACTCAGGTTCAGTTGTGCGGGGGAACCAGGGTGGAGTCAGAGCCAGTCGTTCCGAGAGTGGACAATGTTAATCTTACGGCGGGATTGGTTACATGGCACGTGACTGTCTGACCCGCCACGCAGATGACCTGCAGTTAAATGAAGAACCTTTCTGGCAGAGGCAGAGGTTCGATCAGGGCAGACCGCAAGGAGCAGGCGACCATGGAAGAGGAGCTGTCTGTGCAGTAGGAGGTGGACGATGCTTCGGGGTGTTGCCACCACCACTACCAGGAGGCCCACCCCGACCGCAGGGGACAGGAGGACATGGGAGAGCTCAGCTTCAGGCAGATGAGGCCTATGGTCATGGAGCTCCGGAAGCAGATGGAAAGGAGAAGGACTAGCTCCAGACCTGGAGGCTATTGATCATGTTTCATCTAGTTGTTTTTATATTTGTTTGTCGTTGCTTCGTGTCTTTGTACTATGAGCTGCAATAATAAAAAGACACTTATCTTTGTGATGTTTGCTTTCCTGTCCTTTTGTTTGGTTGATACTAAGCGGTCCTGGTTAAAACTATTGACTTGACCCTCACTTTCAAGATTTCTACTGGAGGAGACCCAGTGACCTCACACTGATGCCGACAGTGTGACTCGACCCTTGGAGGCGAGAGTGACAGTTTGATCTCTTAATAGTTACGTCGAGGCCTTACGACGTCATCCATGGCATTATTGTGTCATTAATTTCAGGATCGACTGTATTAGGAAATGGGCGTTGTTCATCCAGGGGATGACACCGAGTTTCTCTTTTCGGAAAAGGAGAAATTTTAGAATCTCTTTCAGATCATAGGCAAAGAAGGTGCAGATCATCCAGGAGCGGATGGAGACTGCACAGTGCAGTAGGAAACAGGAAACCGGCGCCAGTCTTAGAGACTCGAGCGTGTTGAATATTTCCATAAGAGGAATCTTAAAGGAGATATGAGTATGTGAAGCAGAAGATGTGGAGGCAGAGCTAGGAGAGCAGAATGAGGTGGTGTACATCATAACATGCTACAACCACCCACCATTGTTACCCCCGCCAGGCTCAGGGAGCTGGAGGGAGGAGGAAGAGAGTAGCTACATGCGGTCAGGGAGAGTGACCCAATGGCTCTAAAAAATGATTCGAGGGACATTATGTGTTCACTACTAGTTGTTGTAGTAACAGACGTCGATATGAATCATTCCATGCTTTCAAAAATCTTGTCCCAGACCTAGAGTTGCCAGTAAGCAGTGGACTGGACCCTCACGTCTGGAGATACCTTGGGAGGAGACTCGATAATCACACTTACGCCGACAGTGTGGTCAGACCCTTGAGGCGAGAGTTTTGGTTGGAATCTCTTTGTGGAAGCGTTGAGGCCTTAAGACGTTAGTATGAGTATGGACTGGGAAATCACAGTTCATACACATAATGAAGGTATTAGGCAAAAAGGTTGTGGTTTAACTATGATGTCAAGATGGGTTTTCCTTGGTCGGCGAAAAGGAAACCCCAGGCAGCACAGGATAAACCTTTGCCCAGGAGGGTGTGACCGATCACTCATGAGTCGTTCAAACTTACCCTCGTGGCAGCGGTTGTTTGAATTCCAGTTCTAACAGGAATTGGAGGCCTCTAGAGTTCGAGGATGACGATCACGTCCTTATACGGGTCTCACCTCGACGAGGTTTACAGAGATGTGGCCAAGGCGGAAAGTTATCTCTGAGGTTCAATGGACCTTTCTAGGTCCTCAGCTGGGTAGGGGAAGTGGTTTACTGCTTGACCCATCCACCTCAGTTTCACCAGGTGCATGATGACTTCCACGTATCTCAACAGAGGAGATCTGTGCTCGACCCTTCGCATATCATCGACCATGGGGAGTTGGACGATGGCGATGAAATGACTTTCACGGAGGTTCCAGTGGGGATCGAGGATCGATAGGGGTGGATCCTATGAGAACGGTATATTCCTCGCGTGCACTTTCACTGGCAGTACGGGAACCTCCAGGTGAGCATATGAGAGCGGGAGACTCAGATGTGTGCTCTGTATTGCTTTTGTGACCCTAGTTTGTGTTAATGCTTTACGAGGACGTAAATCCCTGAGGTGGGAGTAATGTAAAGACCCGGAAATTTCAAGGGAAATTTTTTCTAATTTTTCTTTGGGATTTTAAAAGAACACTGTTTCTGACGGCGCCTGATTCCGAGGCCCAGTGCGCCCAGAATCATTTTTCGAATTTTAGCTCGGGTACGTTCAGTGAACGAACGAGCGGGTTTTTCTAACTTTTGAACCGGTGCTTGGAATCAAATTCTGAGGGCACCGATGGAATCACAGCGCCAGTATTTGCTTAGAAATTTCTTTTTCTGGAGTTGTGTTTGCTCGGGTGTGGTTTTTAATTTTTGGGGTTGAGTTAAGAAATAAAATAAAGTGGTGCGACAACTTTATTTTATTTCACTTAAAGCTACTTAAAAGCCACTTAAGATAAGTTAAGCGGATAGGGTGGAACCCAAAATATCCTACCCACTTGGTAGGATATTTGTGAGGTGGGGCCCAAATGAGCCCCACCGTTTCTTTCCTTCTATGTAATGCACCTGCAACCCCCCTCTTTAATGAAAGTCAACCGTGCGTTTTTCTGGTTAAGAAACGCCACATTAATTGGGTAGTTAAATCGTTACAATTAATTCATTGAATTAATTGTTCGTTTCGTTTCTTTTGAAATTCAAACCTGTCATATGCGTTAATAAAATAAGAAAACTCTTATTTTATTTCTATTGGAACTTGTTGCGTGGAGAGGATTTGGAGGAAAGAGTTCTTCTTCGACGAAGAACGCGATGAACGCAAAGAACGCTCTAACCTCCGACGAAGAACGCCAAACCCTCGGAGGACGATGACGCGATGCCGTGTACCGTGACGTCAATGACGCTTCTTCCGCGACATTTATTCTACGACGATCCTTCTCTTCCGTGACAATCCTCTTCTTCCATGACAGTTAATTCCGCGACGAACTCACGTTCGACGACAACGCTTGAGGTAGGGGATTATGTTTTAAGAATGATTTTACTCCCTTGATTTCTTTCTTCCTAAAGAAAACAATGAACAAGGATCAACTTATTACCTAGTTGATCCGCGAACATTTTCCTTGTGGGTTGGGAATAATCTTTTGCGGGGAAATACTGTTTGGGTTGTTTCTCTTTTGTTCGTGAAATTCCCTTGTTGTTCTTCGTCTTTTGGGCCGCTTGTTACCAACTTAACGGGAGGAGGTCGGACCACATGAACACGGCTGACTCTCCTCCCCCTTTGTTGTTTTGATTTGTTGCGGCACGAACAAAGGTGGCACAGTGCAACGACACCATGCGGACATGAGAAATAATGCGGCGAAGAAGCGCGGCGCCGTTGAGGCCAAACGAAACAGCGGGCGGAGTCGGGGCCGAGGAGGTGATTTGAAGACCCCGCGGTTTGATGTCGAAGTGCGGATCGATGGTCGATGGTGAGGCAGGACGTGAAGGCATTTTGAAGGCTTTGCAGCGTAGGTCGCGTCCCGGGATGATCATTGGCGAATCGGACCACCGAAGCGCATCCGGTGGTCCACGGAAGCCCCCGTCACCGCGCCACGCCGGCGTCGTGGCGCCGGCGGTCGGGGGTGGCGGTGCCCAGAGCGCCGCCGGAAGAATCCGCCGTGGCTAAAGCCGCGGCGGCGAGCAAGGTTCTGCGGCCGCGCAAAACCGGGGAACGAGGGACGCGGCCCCCGCATGGGGGGGGGTGCTCCTTTGGCGTGGCCGCTCGGCCAGCGCCGAGCCTCCCGGCAAAACCGCCAGGCCGGGTCGCACCCAGACCGGGCCGGACCGCGCTGGCCGGGCCGGGTCGCACCCCGCCGGGTCGGACCCGGACCCGGGCCGGGTCGGTCCGGGCCCAGACCCCCGTTTCCGGACCCCTCATGATTTTCGCTCATATCTTGAGTTGTTTACCTCTAATCAATGCACCGTCAGCGGCGATGTGGCCCTTGGATCGAGACGGTCGTTTCGGTATATTATACTCAAGGTTTCGGAGAATTTTGGGTTCGGCTGGGTTGGTTCGGACACGAAACCAACCGGGCCCTCGGAGCGGAAACACTTATATCTTGAGCTCCGGACGTCCGATTGACATGATGTTGACTTTGTTGGATTTATCATGAGGAGACGGAACTTTTGTCATACTTCACATGAGGTTTGGACGTATTTGGAGTAAGGCCGAGTTGGATTGTATCTGAAATCCAACCGGGCCCCTGGAACGGAAAAGCCGATAAATTTTAAATCGGACGTCCGTTTGACGAACCGTCAACGGCGTTGGTGATCATGTTGAGAAACGGTCCCTATGAGTATACCTTATGAGAGATCGGCATAATACTGAGATACGGTCGGGTTGGTTCGTACACGAAACCAACCGGGCCCCTGGGACGAAAAGGCTAAAACTCACAGACCGGGCGTCCGATTGGCGTGCCGTCTGTTGCGTTGAGAACCCTATGACGAGGCTGTCCTTTGACATAATTTTTCTTGGTACTTTGTGATACTTGGAGTATCGACCTATAGATCATGGAGAGGAATCTCCCGGAGAGGAGCGTACGAAGACCATGTAGTCGGCTGAGACTTGATGACTACATGACCGACTCGACATGGAGTGAGTTGACTAGCCCAGTGGACAGAGCGCCCGGTATTTGGCGGCAGACCCACAGCGGATGGAGTGCCTGGTAGTTGGAAGCAGACCCGCGGTACTCGACAGGAGGAGTACCTCTGTAGTCTATCAGGGGGAGCGCCCGATATTTGGTGGCAGACCCACAGCGGACGGAGCGCCCGATATTTGGAAGCAGACCCGCGATACTCGACATGAGGAGTAAATCAGTAGTCTAAGGTTAGTGAGCAGTGCCTCGGAGTCATGACATAGCTACTGTACTCAGAGGAGGAGTTATCCAATAGTTGTGGTTTCTTGAATAAAAATCCTAGTTTGAGCTGAGCCTATGACCTTTGTGTTACCTGTTAATTGAGATGGGTCACTTGATAACATAGGTATATGTATGGGTGTATACATGGGTTGTGGTTATCCGTTGATTTCATAATCTTTGTGTTTCATCATGACTGAGATGGGTTACTTGATAACTTAGGTATATGTATGGTCATATACCTAAGTAGAGGTTATCTGTTGAGATCTTACTTGTGGTTATCCTTGTTGGTTTTAGTGAGACCTTGAGGGTCTCGGGGTCCCTACTGAGTATCGTTATAATCACCCCTGCACGGGCTATGCCCGCACCTCATTGTGTTGGTTGCAGACGACGGGAAGTGCTGACGGAGGCCGAGTGTTCGAGGACTGGACGGTACCTAGAGGTGGACTGCACGACGAGTCAGTATCTGGAGGTGGACTTCACGTCAAGATGAAACATGGATGAGGTTAACAGGCAAGAGCATTGTGGATGCTATCTATACCTACCCTTCAGGTAGGATTCATGGTGGACGATCCAGGAGCTGCGCCATCTGTACCTACCCTTCAGGTAGGATCCGAGGAGGACAACCTAGGAGCCGCTTCTGTTCCTCCAGCTGTTGTCTTTTTTAGTTGTAATTTTGTTCAGTTGTAGTTTTACTTTCCTTTGGGTATGTGTTCTGGCCCATTTACTTTTCAACACTTCTCTTTGTACTTAGTGTTTTACTTCCACTTGTACTCTGTGGTGTTTTGTTTTCTTTTATAAAGGAAATGCCTACCCAGTTATCAGGATTTACGCCTTTGGTGCTAGTCTCCATCCCCTGGCCTATGGAAGGCGGGCTTGGGGTAGTCACGACATGGGCCCTGAGGACGGGTCGTGACAAAATAGTTTAAACAGAAATAAGGTGCACAACAGTTTTAACCAAGAGGTTCAGACTTAATTTGAGACTTAGTCCTCTCAAACAGTTTATATAAAACATTGATCCACCCCATGGATCGAGGTTTACAATAGTACTAAGACTGTCCAGGTCATGAGGCCTCTACCACAGTGTTACATGGGAAAGAAACAACAACAACAAAAAGGCTATCCAAGTCTTTAGACCTCCACCACATTTCTACGTGGGATACACAAGGGTATAAAGAGTTTGGTATGGGGATTTTAGTATCCTCCATTTCAGCATAGGAGTCAATGTGTGTCCAAAAAGACAGAAGCACACACTGCTTGTAATGGAATAAAAATGATAACAAAAGAGAAATAATATGCTGTTGATTTTAGAATTAACTTGTGCGATGTCAATGCATCTCTGGACTCCTTTGGATTGAAATAAATGAATCTTTGAGACCTTTTTAGGATGTTGTGTGGAAAACAGAATGTCGTGATTTAGTTTGTGTTCTTCATGAGGTTCATTAGAGTGAAGATGTTATTTAGGATTCAAATATGCTTTGTGGGTTAAGCAGTGTCGAGTTTCATACAGTGTGCCTTTCTTTTGTAACTTCCTCCAAGTACCTTCTTCATTTTCATGCTCACGACCTTGATTTTTTTTTGTCTCGCTCGTGTTGATTCTGGGTAACACTTCTCATTTAATTTAGAATGAACGTGCTGGAGCCGACATGATTCATGTGTTCTGCACCTCATACCTCATACCATCCGATGATATTTCTAAAAAGAAACATTAATTATGTCAGTTCATTAAAAACATCAAATATGACTGTTTGAAATTAAATTTAAGGAAGACAAAATAGTTTAAGAAGTAGTGTCACAGTAAGTCAAAGAAATGGTGTCTCCTTCACAATGTGTCTAGATTGATCACGATGTCTGAGTGTCACAGTGTCTCATGGTCATGGTTTCTTGCAGTCATGGTGTCTCATTCACGGTGTCTTTTTCACGTTGTCAGGCTTCATGGTGTCTTACTTTCAGAGTGTCAGGCATTCACAGTTTTAGGGTTCACGATGCTAGAAATATATAGCCACTTGCAGACTCACGGTGTCTTAGACATTTCAATGTAACTATGATCAGACATAAATAATGATGATAATATAAAGGATTAGACTGACGTATTTTTCAAATAAGGTATTTTGAATGTAGATCAAAGATAGTATAAAGTAAGTAAACTGAAAATAGAACAATTAAGAATTTGCATGGATCTTCAAAAAGAATAAGAAAACATTAAACATAAATATATATTATTAGATATAATTTATAGGAGTTAACTTTGTTGAATATGATTTGGGATCATTAGAACATGATTAGATGAGTTTTGAGATCATTAAAACTAGATTAATACATAATGAGTCCAAAAATCTCTCCCATTGTCATGATCACAAATAATGTAATGTTAATGTTTATATTGGATTCAAATATAGAGATAAATGAAACTACATAGATATGTGGCTGAAATTTAGAAAATTCTCCACCTTTTCGGATTATCAAAAAATAGTAAATAAGAGTGGTCAAAAAAGTGCACATTCCATTAAGAGTAAATAAGAGACAATATAACAAAAGAGTAATACAAAATCAATAGAATACCTATAAAAATGAGTAATCAATGTTATTCTTCATGGTATGGCCTCCTCTTTGCCTTTAGCTGTAGTGGTGGAAGAGGAAGCCATAGGGGAAGTAGTTGAGGTTGAAGAAGGTAGAGAGGTGTTTGATAATGATGGTAAAGGAAGGCCTTCAAAGACTGAGGGAGCCATGGTTGGAGCAATAGTGGATCTAGGTAGTTGCTGATCATGAATCACATGCCTAATCAGACTGAGTTATTGTCCAATAGACATGTTGGTTGAGGGTAGAGCAGAGGAGAATGTATAAATCCCTGGTCTGAGAGGTGCAATAGCTGGAGAAACAATGGATGTACTCTGGACATGAATATTGGGCCTCAATAGTTTGATGAAATCTAAAATGATCTCTCCACCATACTGCATGGAATTCACAAAATCGTCCTTGTTCTTCATAAACTTGTCCAACAATCGAGTAAACTCTTTTAGCTTCTAGACATTGTTCTTGAAATCTTGAGTCACAGGAAGAATTGACAGATTCTTTACAAGGTACATAAAATGGTTTGTCATATAGGACTTGGGAAAGATTCTATTGAATTATAAATTCACTTTCCTAGAAATATCATGTTGAGCGTCATTAGAAATTTTGGAGTGGATTTGTACTAGGTCAATAAATCTATCACTATTCTGGACCACATCAGATAAATAAGTTGTATTAAAGCCACTAAGGACATTCTGAAGCTCTTCTTTGACTATAGTTATGAGCAGATCAATGTCCAAGGATGGTTTTGGGGATTGACTATATGCTTTGACACCTATGGTCCGATATTTTAGTTGATTTAGCACCTTTTGATGACATCATGTATACGCATCAGTGAGTTTATTAAGATTTGCAACAAGATCATTCATTTATTTCACAATTTGTTTTTTCCTTTTAGAAATATTTTCAACTAAGGATTCTAGATAGGGTTGAATCTGAGACACACCAACTTATGGGATTTGGGGAGCATCAGGTTCTACAGAAGTAGCGAATGATTCATATCTAGAATGTATCTCTCTATGAATGTACTCAACTATACTTATTGGGGTCTTTACATCATTACTGAGAAGCATTTTGTCACCTCTTACTTCAGGAATCTCATGGAGCATCTTAGGTTTTATTTGAAAAATAATCTTGACAAATAATAGTAAGGAATCTCTCTCACATAAATTTGTCACAGGACGAGGTTGGGTATTCATTAGTTTCTCAACTAGAGAAAATAGAGTAGAAACATTTTATATCAGATCATCCTTACTCAGAAAGGATGGTTGTTCAGATAAGGGTTCATGAGTAGGAACTTGTATAGACTCAGGTTCCTTCTTAGGTAGAAATTTGGAGACTAATTTTAACTAAAATAGGGAGGAAGTATCATGTCTGGTTGTTGTAAACTTCTGAGAATCATTCCCATCATAGAAACTAGGAAATTTATACTCAGTGTCTACAGGACTTGACTTAGTTGGATATGAGGCTTCAATAGACTCATGATTTGGAGTTTGATCCGCCTCAATTGATACCTCCTTATTAGGACTAAGAGGCTTAGGATCTTTTTCTAATTCCACAGACTCTGGTCTAGGTTCCTCACTCAATTCATGTCTAGCAAGCTGAAAGGCTCGATTTATCCGCTCTTCAGATGAAGGGATGATTTCAGGAATAGATTGTTCCACAGGGAGTTCCTAAAGATTTACCTCTTGCAAAAGAGGTATCCCTTCCACTTTAGGCTCTTCCATGGCATTCTTTTCAGATTCTTTGGAAGTATATTCTATTATAGCTTCAGGTTGAGTTTCCAAATTAAGATCTTCTTTAGGAGTAGGTACTTCTTCTTCAAGAACTACATGAGGAATAGTAGTCATGTCTTCCTCTACAGTAACAACTTCCCTAGGTTGTACATCAGCCTCTTTTACCTCTTCTTGAGGATACCCAACAATCTCATATGGTTCCAATCCAGGATCACAAATATCTCATTGTCTTGAGGGATAATCCACCAGATTTAATTTTTCATAAACTCTATCATTGTCTTCTACGCATTCCTTTTTCCAAGTATTACAGTTTATCTTCATTCATTTGATAATAGCTTTTGAGAGACATTACTCATAGTCCATAATTACATCCTAATTAGGTCCAACCATACCCTTTGTAAGAAGCATGGATAAAATTATCCGAGAGTAGAACATAGAAGTTGACTTGGATTTGACTTTGATCAACTCACACATGTGGTGTATGATATACTTGCAAAGGTTGATGTTTTTCCCATTTTTCATGAGGTGAATAAATAACACATCTTGATATTTTAAAACAGAAAAAAAAATTCTTAGACTAGCCAAATTCTGTACAAACATGAACAAAATCCTTGTTTCTCCATTTAATTCAATAGCTATGGCTCTTCTCTGGGTTCCATTTCCAGTTAAGGTTTTCAAGGAATCTTCTAAATAAAAGAAATTGGTTGAATGTGGAGATCCACTCTGATAATACTAACAGATGCCTTCATCATGTATCCTAAGGCATGAAACCCATAACCTCGAAGAGATTGAGCATCTCTAGACATTGACCCATCTTCTTACAATATAACTCTCACCATTATCAAATCAGAACTGTACGTATAGGTAAAACTGAACAACTAACCTAGGATATATGGGTATATCATCCTTGGAGAACCCTTCTAACCAGACTTGTTATTCTCACACTTTCAATACCAAAGACTTACTAGACCGAAGCCATTTAGGGAAAATCTATTTCTTAGGTATAACAACAAGGTTAACCAGATTCAGATTTAGAGGTCCTTCGGGTTTCATCTTAGGTGCAATCTTCTTCTCATTTGAGCTACGTTTATCAGGTGTAAATGTTGACAGATGATTCATTCTTGGCATTCACTGATGGTTCGAGAAAGATAATGGTTGCAGGGATGAAGAAGGGTTCAAAAAAGAGTGGGTAGAAGAAAACTCAAATGAATAATCGAGTGATTCTTAAATTGTCTTATAATTTTGGAATACCAAATGTCACAAAAATAAAAATGAGGGAAAATAATTGTAGAGACCCGAAGCATGACGTAAATAGACATTACATTACTTTTGCGGAATACTTAGTACATAACAAAAACACACACACAAGGAACTTAAGAGTTTAGTGTCTTTGGAAACATGGAACGTAATCTTCTAATCATGGTGAAAGATCTTCAACATCTCCCATAATGATCTTCCTTTTTTAATACCTGAAACTTTTCTTTATATCCAGGGGAAAAGAAAACATAAAATGGTGAGCTCAAATTCTCAGTAAGGGTAAACAAAAGAAATATCAATCACATCATATTCATAAGAACATATCTTTTGGAAATCATAACCTGCAAAAGAGATCATAATATCATAACATGGGATAAATCATAGTAGTGAAATGTAATCCCAATAATCATAACATAAAACATGAAACATTGTGGTATAAACACATAATCATAGATAAACATTTCTTATTAGTCAAGACTCATTTCCAAGACTATCTTGGTGGACAAAGTCCCTTTCTGAACCGAGTTCACTCCTCGTTTCAGTCCTGATTCACTGAACCGGTATAACCTACCATTCCAGCCATGTCTATCTCATGAGATATAAAATCTTTACCCAATGAATTGGAGGGAGATATAGGTCTCAACCATCTCATAATTATACCATTCTTATGTGTGCCACAAAATCATAAATCATACATCATTACATAACCCACGTAATAAAAATTCGATTCTTAAACAACGTGACATCAAAAAACAATTCATATAAGATAAAGTAATTCATAAAAATAATTCCATCACAACATAATAAAATCAATGTAACAATAGTGATAGAAACAGAACCCTATATTATCTTATATGGAAATTAATTTTGATAAAACACTTGAACTCCTTTCTTGAGGAAAATATCCTTTCTACTTCAAAAACATTTTCCTTTTTTTAACATGTCTTACAATTTTAAACTAAAATAAGTTGATTAAAAATAAACTTGAAAACTTGTAAAGGATTCTTCTTGGAAATAATGTTTTAAAAATCCATTCATGCCGTATAAGTTAAAAAAAATTCTTCTCATACTTTTGTCGGAAAAGTCAAAAAGTACCTCGTACGAAAAATGACAAAAGATTCCTTTCATATCTTTTACTAAAAACCCACTAAAGGGTAAAATTGGATTTAAAAAATTATAGGTGGATGGAAATAATATTACATATTGAGGAAACATGGATGTGGATGATAAAATACACCCTAGAAAATACCAATGTATAAACAATCTCGGATAAAATGAGATTGTGATATTTTCCCTTACCTTAGGTCCGATTTGCTTCGTAAATGTCTGATCCTCCTGTATAATTATTTAAATAATGTCATTGACTTGTTACAGAATCATATTAATTGTTATTATATCATATATGGTTCACTTATTACTTTATATTACCCGTTCTTTTGTAAATTCCATGTTAAAGAGCGTTTTGGGTAAAATTGTTTCATTTGTCGTCCGTGTTTTTACTTGTAATTGTTCATATGATTACATAGATCATGATTACTTAATTCCAGAATATAAAACATGGTTTATATATAATATATATTCAGAATATAAGTATATATAATAAATCATTAAATGGAATGAAATACACCGTTCATGGATACGGTAGGCCGTACGTACGCATGAACGTTGTTTTCGTTTCCTTATTGAGTTGAATGGAATTAAGTAGATGACATAAATATATATACACATAAATCCAGTATCATTATTATGTCATATATTTCATGATTACTTATTATATATACTTTATAATCATTCATGAATGGTTAAAGTGGAAAATGAATCTCATCGCGTCGTGGAGACGGTAGTCCATACGTACGCACGAGCGATGATATCGTTCTCATGATCGTGGGACTGTATTGGTGTGTATGTATACTATTTCAGAATCAATATAACTTTAAAATAATCATATATAGTTATTATTTACACCATTATACCCATCCAAGTACGGTGGTGGTGGAAAATAGATTTCACCACGGCGTGGAGACGGTATTCCGTACGTACGCACGCACGGTGATTTCGTTTTCTGTAGGAAGTATAGACAGTGAAATAGGGTTTTTTCATACTTATAATAACATATCAGTATATTAGTGATACTGATGTTATTACTTAATAATTAAACAACTAAAGAATAAGAAGCTGAAGAAGAAATAAAGATGAAAGAATCGGTAACGGAAATTACCTCTTCTTTGAAGCGCATCTTTGAGACCTACTCTTAGGGCACTAAAATTGGTCTTTGAGGAAGACCATAACCTCTAGGAATTTTCTAGGGAAGTTAAGAATAGAATTTGGAAGAGGTTTGCCGAGCTTGAAGGCTCAAAGTGTTGTGAGGAAGAGAGGGATGGGGTGCCCTTTTATAAGGGAGGAGAGGGGCACCTTTGGAATAACTAAAAATATTATTTTATTATAAAGCCAAAATCGGTTTTAAATAGCTCAAAATTGATTTATTTAGAATCTAAGGTGGGGATGGGTCTAAATCCTCTCATCCAATAGAATTTAGAAAAGTTTAGGTTCCTATTTTAACCTTATCATTTAGATTTAACATTAAGTTAAATAATTTTACTTTTACCGTTTCTTCATGTATTCTTATACTATAAGCTTAATAAACTTACTATAAGAAGACAAACGAACCCCAAGTTGATTATTATTAATATATATAACCTTATCTATGTCATTTGGCCGAACCTTAGATTTTTAGGAATAAAATAACTATTAATAATATAATATTTGTTTTAAAAACTATTTTATGTCAATTTTGATAATATTTAGTAATTTATTTTTGTGAAACTTATAACAGAATGATTAGTTAGAAAAAAGTTAATTAAATCAATAATAACATGTCATATTAACCTATAAAATTAGTTTAATTCATAAAAAGTCTTAAATTACATTTATTTGGGTATTTATAACATCAATTATGTCAATATTTCATCATCTTTGTGTCATAATAAATGATAATTATTTAATCCCTAAAATTATAAATAAATTCCTATGATGTAGATAATTGTATTAGATTTCTGGATAATATTCACGTTTGAAGTTTCATGATGTTTATCACTAAATTAAAATTATTATACTTATAAGATTTAAGAAGGTGACATGTTGTCACATTATTTGGTTTTAATAATAATTAAATTATTTTCATGGAAAAAAGTCCATTAAATGAATCTAATCCGACCCTTAGGTGATATGGGTCGACTTTTAGTCATCTAATAGGATTTTGATATGTGTTAGGGTAATTTTATAATATTATATTTACCCTTAATTACCTGATTTACTTTTAACTATGGTAAATAAAATTTACCGTAGTTACTATTCATAATTCTCAAAAAAAAAAATAGCTTATTTACATAATTTGGATCCATTGATTCCAAATATGGAATCCATTTTTCCAAATTCAATACACAAAAGTTTCAGAAATTAAATTAAAATTAATCCCGTTGTCGAAAGAAAACGGATTTTTCTTTAAAACATTGCAAAAGATTGAATTGATTTATCATACGAATTCAAGGTAGAATCAATGCTAATGACATAAATTATATTAAATGGTAAAAATATATTATATTTGTATTTTAAAACCATTCAATATTATAATTTATCCATATAAATTATTGCGATGAAAAAAGTTGTTTTTAATTAAAATATAGCATGTTTTTACTATTCATCAAAATATGAAAGTTACAAGAATAATATGAAAAATTTATCCAAAGTAAATTTTTATTTCATGATTACAAAGAAGAATTTTATTTTGTCAAATTGAACTTATAAACATGTCAAAAACTAGATTTAAAGTGGGTGCGCCATCAAAAGGCGGCACAACTGCATTTTTTTAAAAATACTTATTTTACCTGAATAATTTATTTTTTTCTTATACCATGTTTTAGAAAATGAGTAAGATGAATAATAATGTTATAAGATTCAAAATTTATTTAATACTATTCATAACGGCTAGTTCATACTAAAATTACAATAATATATCGTTGTTTAGTAAAACCCGGTATTGCGTACAACACACGCTATCGAGGAAGGTCGTGATTGCGTGTAATGCAAGCCAAGTCAGGGTTGCGTGTAGTGAAAGCTCCTTTTGGTGTAGCATACAACACAATACATCAATAAAATTAAAAAGAATATTTTTCATAAAATCTCGGGGTGTTACATTCTACCCCCCTTAAAATGAATTTCGCCTTCGAAATTCGTCGGGGTTATAAATGGTTTAATATTCGAATGTTTGATTAACAGAAACCCACATCGTAAAAAGAAATACCAAAACATGGCTTTAAAAACTAATGTATGAAATGTAAAAGTTACCCAAATTAACTCATCATTGGGTTTCCACGTAGGAGAACATAGGTGAAAATATGGATATGGAAGAAAAATATTACCATCAAGTTCTGATGGAGAGTGGTAGAGAACATGGCTATGAAAAAGAAAACAATCACAAAGCCATAAATTTGTGATGATCTAGGGTACCATCTGATTCATCGGATATAAGGTCACTAGGACAACATTTTTGGTTCTCAAGATCATTTCCCTAAAGTTGAATAATTTGAATTAGAATAAATACTTACTTTATTTTGGTACAATCTCACTGTTTTTCATGACTTGAAAAATTTCCACTTCATCCTTTATAGAAATGAAGTTGAATTTGTTATTCGTGAAGTGTTAGCAGATCATGTGATAGAATGACGGGTCATTCCATCTGTCTCAAACAAAAGGTTAGAAAAAGTTATCAAATATACATAAGTTCATCTATGGTGAGGTTAATCGTATACGATTCCAAGAATGAACTTATACTTCATATATCATACCATGTAATAAAATAAAACTAGTTTCTACTAACCAGGGACTTCCTGTAGGCCAGTGGTAGGCGATAAAGTCTAGTCGCACTTCAGTTGTGGGTTCGATTCCCACAGCCTTGTCTGACGCGATGGGCTGTCGCCTGTCCTGCAAGTTTCCCTTTTTCTAAAGCTATATTACTATAACTTCTCATCAATAATATCGATAAAAGTTATATCCTTAAACAATACTAACTTATGTCCAACATAATCCATTCCAATCTTTAGGCTTATCTAAAATACTTCGGTCCAAGCTCATAGTATAAAGAAAATGATTACTTGAAATGTCACATAACAATCACGTGAATGCCATCATTTATCCCCCATATATCCTAACATATATCTTGTTGGTCAAACATGTGAATACCTTAATCATGTATTCTCTTGATGAATGAATATCCATTGAACCTTAGTGAAAACATGAATGCAGTTAAAAGTTAACACTTTCCACATACCAAAATCCTCAAAATTCTATATACTCAAACCATGATATCACTTAGTCCTTATATCAATCATGAGCTTATGAATACTATCAAACATATTATATTCTATTTATCCCCTCATTATGTGCATATCATCTGCTTTCCAAAAATATTTCAATCACTTTTCATGGTTACCGATGCCATAAAATTATTGAAAACCACAATAGACCAAAACATAAATATTCAAATATTCAACGATACTATATACAACATTATTCTGGAATCCCATTACATAAACACTTAATCATTCCACCACATCGTTTTCATATTCAACATCACCAATGGTGATCGCATGTGACTTCCCTTTGTCCTTTTCCTTAAGTGGTTGCTCATGTCGATCATCACTAACCCTTGGATTAGGGCATTTATTATCATAATTCCCCATTTCCTTGCACTTTAAGCATTTAAGTGTAGTAGGTTCACACTGTGTATACCTTCCTTTGTTTGCATCATTAAGCATCTTCTTCCCATCATTGCAGCATTCGAATTCCTGATGACCTTCCTTTCCACATTTGAAGCATTTAATTGTCCCTTTAAGACAATCTCCACCATGCTTCTTTCCACACTTTGAGCATAAGGAAACATTCATCTTCTTTTCACCATTATTCTGAGATTTCTCCTTGAACTCCATCTTTCGTTTCTTGTCAAAACTATGAGATGGATAAGTAACAACAACATCCATTTCTACCTTGATATCACAACACACAATTTCTTCATAGCTACTGAAGTCTCTTATAGCTAATGCCCTTCAAAGATTTGGTTTTAAGCCACTGATGAATCGATCAACTTTACTTTCAAGTTGGATGATAAATCCAGATGCATACCTTGCATGCCTTGTAAAATTCGCTTCGTATATACCAACAAATTCATCATCCTTTTGCTTTAGTTCAAGAAACTCCTTCTCCATCTTTGTTCGAAGAATACGAGGGAAGTACTTATTGAAAAATAAGTTCTTGAACTCGTCCCATTCGATGGACTCAATTTCATCTCTTTTCCACGTATTCTTGATAAGATTCCACCATTGATCAGCTTCACCTTCCAGAAGATATACTACTAAGATGACTTTATCATGTTAAGAACATTGAAGAACTGAAAATATCTTTTCAGTGGTACTGATCCATTGTTTAGAAACAAGTGGATCAAAAGACCCACTGAAAGAAGGTGGACGTTGCCTCATGAAGGACTCAATAGAATGATGTTCCCTTCTTTTCTCATTTTGAAGTCCAGAATGATTCATACCTTGTGTAAGTATAGCAATAAGATTTTTCACTCCATCTCCCATAACATTTGTTTGTTCAGGAGGACAATCATTGCATTTTCCATTACATTGATCAACATGGTTCCTTCGGGTTCCAGCCATCGTCTAAAACCCAAAAAGAATAGTGTGAGAGGTAAAAATCATGCTAGGGAAAACAACATAACAATGGGGAATTACCTTCAATATCTAACATCTTATGTTTAATTCTATGATCGTTAGCGTAGTTCTAGTACTATAACCTATACGTATACTTAACCATAGGGGCATCCCTAGACATACCATAGAAATATCTATAGGGATCTCACTAAAGTTCTCGCATCCTAGTTTCCAAAGGTTAACTAAACCATTCATCGGATACCAACTGTAGAGACCCGAATCTTGACGTACATAGACATTACATTACTTTTTCGGAATGCTTAGTACATAACAAAAACACACACACATGGACCGTAATAGTTTAGTGTCTTTGGAAACTTGGAACGTAATCTTATAATTGTGGTGAAAGATCTTCAACATCTCCCATAAAGATCTTCCTTTTTTTATCCTAAAACCTTTCTTTATATCCTAGGGAAATAAAAACATAAAAGGGTGAGCTCAAATGCTCAGTAAGGGTAAACAAAAGAAATATGAATCACATCATATTCATAAGAACATATCTTTTGGAAATCTTAACCTGCAAAAGATATCATAATATCATAACATGGGATAAATCATAGTAGTGAAATGTAGTCTCAATAATCATAACATAAAACATGAAACTTGGTGGCATACACACATAATCATAGATAATCATTTCTAATTAGTCAAGACTCATTGCCATAACTATCTTAGTAGACAAAGTCCCTTCCTGAACCGAGTTCACTCCTCGTTTCAGTCTAGTTTCACTGAACCGGTATAACCTACCATTCCATCCATGTCTATATCATGAGATATAAAATCTTTACCCAATGCATTGGAGGGATATATAGGTCCCACCCATCTCATAATGATACCATTATTATGTGTGCCACAAAATCATAAATCATACATCATTGCATAACCCATGTAATAAAAATGGGATTCTTAAACAACATGACATCATAAAACAATTCATATAATATAAAGGAATTCATAAAAATAATTCCATCACAACATAATCAAATTATTGTGACAATAGGGATAGAAACAGAACCCTATATTATCTTAGATGGAAAATAATTTTGATAAAACACTTGAACTCCTTTCTTGAGGATAGTATCCTTTCTACTTCAAAAACATTTTCCTTTTTTTTAACATGGCTTACAATTTTAAACTAAAATAAGTTGATTAAAAATAACCTTGAAAACTTTTAAAGGAAGCTTCTTGGAAATAATGTTTTAAAAATCCATTCATTCCATATAAGTTAAAAAAACATTCTTCTCGTACTTTTGTCGGAAATGTCAAAAAGTACCTCGTACGAATAATGACAAAAGATTCCTTTCATATCATTTACTAAAAACTCACCAAAGGGTAAAATTGGATTTAAAAAATTGTAGGTGTATGGAAATAATATTGCATATTGAGGAAACATGGATATGGATGATAAAATACACCCCAGGAAATAACAATGTATAAACAATCTCAGATAAAATGAGATTGTGATATTTTCCCTTACCTTAGGTCCGATTTGCTTCGTAAGTGTCCGAACCTCCTGTATAATTATTTAAATAATGTCATTGACTTATTAAAAAATCATATTAATTTTTATGATATCATATATGGTTCACTTATTACTTTATATTACCCGTTCTTTTGTAAATTCCATGTTGAAGAGCGTTTTGGGTAAAATTGTTTCACTTGTCGTCCGTGTTTTGACTTGTAATTATTCATATGATTACTTAGATCAAGATTATGTAATTCCAGAATAGAAAACATGGTTTATATATAATATATATTCAGAATATACATATATAAAATAAATCAGTAAATGGAAATAAATGCACCGTTCATGGAGACGGTAGGGTGTATGTACGCATAAACGCTATTTTCGTTTCCTTATTGAGATGAATGTAATTAAGTAGATGACATACATATATATACAAATATATCAAGTATCATTATTATGTCATATATTTCATGATTACTTATTATATATACTTTATAATCATTCATTAATGGTTAAAGTGGAGAATGAATCGCATCGCGTCGTGGAGACGGTAGTCCGTACGTACGCACGAGCGATGATATCATTCTCATGATCGTGGGACTGTATTGGAGTGTATGTATACTACTTCAGAATCAATATCACTTTAAAATAATCATATATAGTTATTATTTACACCATTATACCCATCCATGTAAGGTGGTGGTGGAAAATAGATTTCACCATGGCGTGGAGACGATATTCCGTACGTACGCACGCGCGGTGATTTCGTTTTCCGTAGGACGGATAGATGGTGAAATAGGGTTGTTTCATACTTATAATAACATATCAGTATATGAGTGATACTGATGATATTACTTCATAATGAAACAACTAAAGAAGAATAAGCAGAAGAAAAAAATAAAGATGAAAGAATCGGTAACGGAAATTACCTCTTCTTTGAAGCGCCTCTTTAAGACCTCCTCTTAGGGCACTAAAATTGGTCTTTGAGGAAGACCAGAACCTATAGGATTTTTATAGGGAAGTTAAGAAGAGAATTTTTCAGAGGTTGGCCGAGCTTGAAGGCTCAAAGTGTTGTGAGGAAGATAGGGAGGGGGTGCCCTTTTATAAGGGAGGAGAGGGGCACCTTTGGAATAACAAAAAATATTATTTTATTATAAAGCCAAATTCGGTTTTAAATAGCTCAAAACATATTTATTGCTAAGATAAGGTGGGGATGGGTCGAAATCCTCTCATTCAATAGAATTTAGACAAGTTTAGGTTCCTATTTTAACCTTATCATTTAGATTTAACATTAAGTTAAATAATTTTACTTTTACCGTGTCTTCTTGTGTTCTTATACAATAAGGTTAATAAACTTACTATAAGAAGCCAAACGAACCCCAAGTTGTTTATTATTTATATATATAACCTTATCTAAGTCATTTGGCCGAACGTTAGATTTTTAGGAATAAAATAACAATTAATAATATAATATTTTTTTTAAAAACTATTTTCTGTCAATTTTGACAATATTTAGTAATTGATTTTTGTGAAAATTATAACAGAATGATTAGTTCGAAAAACGTTAATTAAATCAATACTAACATGTCATATTAACCTATAAAATTAGTTTCATTCATAAAAAGTCTTAAATTACATTTATTTGGGTATTTATAACATCAATTATGTCAATATTTCATCATCTTTGTGTCATAATAAATGATAATTATTTAATCCCTAAAATTATAAATAAATTCTTATGATGTAGATAATTGTATTAGCTTTCTGGAGACTATTAATGTTCGAAGTTGCATGCTGTTTATCACTAAATTAAAATTATTATACTTATAAGATTTAAGAAAGTGACATGTTGTCACAGTCTTTGGTTTTAATAATAATTAAATTATTTTCATGGACAAAAGTCTATTAAATGAAACTAATTTGACCCTTATGTGATATGGGTCTACTTTTAGTCATCTAATAGGATTTTGACATGTGTTAGGGTAATTTTATAATATTATATTTACCCTTAATTACCCGATTTACATTTAACTATGGTAAATAAAACTTACCGTAGTTACTATTCATAATTCCCAAAAATAAAAAGTAGCTTATTAACATATTTTAGATCCACTGATTCCAAATATGGAATCAATTTTTCCAAATTCAATACACAAGGGTTTCAGAAATTAAATTAAAATTAATCATGTTGTCAAAAGAAAACGGGGTTTTCTTTAAAACATTGCAAAAGATTGAATTGATTTATCCTACGAAATCAAGGTAGAATCAATGCTAATGACATAAATTATATTAAATGGTAAAAATATATTCTACTTATATTTTAAAACCATTAAATATTATAATTTAACCATATAAATTATTGCGATAAAAAAAGTTGTTTTTAATTAAAATATAGCGTATTTTTACTATTCATCAAAATATGAAAGTTACCAGAATAATATAAAAAATTTATCCAAAGTAAATTTATATTTCATTATTCCAAAGAAGAGTTTTATTTTGTCAAATTGAACTTATAAACATGTCAAAAACTAGATTTAAAGTGGGTGCGCCATCAAAAGGCGGTAAAACTGCATTTTTTAAAAAATACTTATTTATCCCAAAAAATTTATTTTGTTCTTATACCATGTTTTATAAAATGTTTAAGATGAATAATAATGTTATAAGATTCAAAATTTAGTTAATACTATTCATAACGGCTAGTTCATAATAATATTATAATAATATATCGTTGTTTAGTAAAACCCGGTATTGTGTACAACACACGCTATCGAGGAAGGTCATGATTTTGTGTAATGCAAGCCAAGTCAGGGATGCGTGTAGTGCAAGCTCCTTTTGGTGTTGCGTACAACACAATACATCAATAAAATTAAAAAGAATATTTTTCATAAAATCTCGGGGTGATACAATAAAATAGCTGAAAAGGATAATTACTGCGATATGGGTTTTAATAAAAACAAATAATGAATTTTGATGGTGAGACCATGAGTGGTCGTTATAGTGAGACAGTAAATGAGTTCCACGGTGAGACTGTGAGTGAACTTTTTAGTGCGCGTTACTGTGAGATAGTAAATGTCAGATCGTAAGTATACAATACTAATGGTGAGACCGTAAACATGATAATTTACGGTGAGAAAATAGACATGGGAGATAGTAACTGAGAAACTGTAGTCATGAAAGAGTAAAGTATAACACTGTAAGATATCGAATAGTAAGACTTGAAATAGTAACAAGTAAGGTATCTATTTGATATTTATCATGCCTTGTTCATGTATGATGTAGTCTATTCTCCCAGAATTTAATGGTTTTGTGAATATATCATCAAGATGATACTCAGAACCAATTAATTCCAAAGTGATATCACCTTTTTGATAATGATTTCTAAAAAAATTGAGGTCTTACATTAATATGCATTGTCCTAAATTGTGAAACAAGATTTTTTGAGATGATAATAGCACCTCTGTTGTCACAATTTATAGGTACATGTCTGAATTGATATCCATAATCTAGTATTGTGTGTTTCATCCAAAAGATTTGTGAACAAAAACTACCAGCAGCTCTGTATTCAGATTCTCCAGTAGATAATGCAACAAAATTTTGTTTCTTACTACACCAGGATACTAGTGAATTTCCTAGAAGGTGATATGTTCCAGAGGTTCTTTTTTCTATCTAACTTACAGCCACTGAAGTCATCATCAGAATAACTAAAAAATTCAAACGAATTTCCTTTAGGATAAAATAGTCCTATATTGGGTGTATAATTGAGGTATTTGAAAATTTTCTTTATAGTATTTAAATGAGAATCCTTTAGGTATTCTTGAAAATGATCATGCATACACACACTAAACATAATGTCAGGATGACTAGCAGTTAAGTAATGTAAACTGTCAATAATTCCTCTATAAGTGGTCTGATCAACAGATTTTCCATCTTCATCAAGATCCATCATACATGTGGTTCTCATGGTAGTGTCACTACTTTTAGTGCCATCCAATCCAAAACATTTTACAAGATCCTTTGTATATTTACTTCGATTTAAAATAATACCATTTTCATTTTGAAAAACATCAAATCGAAGAAAATATTTGAGTTCTCCCATTAAACTCATTTCAAATTCATTCATCATCATTTTAGAATAATCCAAACATTAATAATTTTTCAAAGATCCAAAAATCATGTCGTCTACATAGATTTGGACAAATAAAACATTAATAGAAATTCATTTTATAAAAATGGTAGGATCAGCTTTTCCTTTTGTAAAACCGTTGGAAATAAGAAAAGTACTCAATCGGTCATACCAAGATTCTAGATCTTACTTCAAACCATATAAGGATTTTGATAGTTTAAAAATATGATTTGGAAAATGGGGATTTTATAATCTTGGGGTTGTTCAACAAAAACATCCTCAGCTATATACAATTTAAGAATGCAGTCTTAACAACCATTTGATATTGTTTGGAATTCAAATGTGCAGTTTAGGCAAGCAGGATTCTAATGGCTTCATGCCTAGATACTGTTGTAAATGTCTCCTCATAGTCAATTCCTTCTTCTGGACTATAGCCTTGTGCAACTAGTCTAGCCTTGTTTTTAACTATGTTACCATCTTCATCAACTTTATTCCTAAAAACTCATTTAGTACCTATGGTTAAAGTGTTTTTATATCTCTCAACATGTTTCCAAACATTGTTCCTTTCAAACTGATTGTGTTATTCTTGCATAGACATCACCCAAAATTATTCATTGACTGAATCATTGATGTTTTTAGGTTCAAGATGTGAAAGAAAATATTGATATCCAACCTGGTTTCTCAAAGAAGCTCTATATAGTTTCCCTTTATTTAAATCTACAACTACATCATCTAAATGGTGGTTTTTAAGATTCCTAGTTGGTATAGAGAAGGTAGGGATACAAATTCTAGTTTCATTTACAAGTTTGGGTTCTATAGAAACCGGTTATGGAAGATTTATAGAATTGGTTATCATAACAACAAGTTCACTATTTTGTTCATTAAGGTTTCGAATGGACATATCTTCTTCAAGATTTTTAAGAGGGGTCCTAGGTTCATGTGGACCAGTTTCATCAAATTTGATGTGTACAGATTTTTCCACACATTTGGTTATCTTATAGAATACTCTATAGGATTTACTTGATATTGAGTAACCTAGTAAAATTCCTTCATCACTTTTGGATGCAATTTCTCAAGATTATCATTATTATTAGGAACAAAAACATTGCAACCAAAAACTCTAATGTAATGAACCATAGTCTTCCTATTGTTCCAAATATCATAAGGGGTCTTTTTAAGAATTGGTCTAATCAAGACTCTACTAATAATTTAAAAATATATATTAACAACTTCATCCAAAAAGTAAATTGGAAAATCATAATCATTGATCATTCTCCTATAAATCTCTTAAAGAGTCCTATTTCTTCTTTCCACTACACCATTCTGTAAAAGTGTTCTAGGAGTAGAGAAATTGTGACTATAGCCATTATGTGAGAAATAAGATTCAAACTCTTGATTTTCAAACTCACGGCCATGATCACTTCTCATGGTCTTTATCCTATGTTCACTAAGGTTCTCTACAGACCTGGAATATTTAATAAAATAAGAACAAGCTTCACAATTGTGAGTAAGAAAGTATACCCAAGTGTTCCTAGAAAAATCATCTACAAGAACATAAACATTGTGCTTACCATTTAGAATTGAAACTATTGATGGTCCAAACAATTCCATGTGAACCATCTTGATAGGTTGAGAAGTAGAAAATTATTTCATTGATCTGAAAGAAACTTTGTGTTGTTTTCCCTTTTGACAAGGATGACACACTTTGTTATGTGGGAATTCCAATTTTTGTAAGTCTCTAACTAAACCTTTCCTAGTAAGTTTGCTAAGTGGGTGCACATTGCAGTGTCCTAGCCTTCTGTGCCATAGCCAAGATACTTTATGAAAAGCATTTAAACAAGTAACATTTTGGTTATCTAAAGAATTCAAAACTACAACATATACATTTTAATTAATTAATGCATTAAATACCAAGACATTTTTATAATTAAAAACATTACATGAATCATTTTCCAATTTTACATTGAAACCCTCATCACACAACAGATAAATACATAGAATTTTTTATTTTAATCCATCAACAAATAGTACTTTAGAAATTAAAATTGAATTACTTTTACCAATATGGCCTAAGCCAGTGATTTTTCTTTTTGAGTTATCCCCAAAGGTGACATGTCCTCCATCAACTTTGATTATGCTATTAATGCATGAGTATTCCCCTATCATATGTCTTGAATAGACACTGTCCATATATCATATCATCCTACAAGAACTTTTCAAGAGAGATTCCTATAAAATAGATTTAGACAGAAGATAATTTTGGTGCCCAGATTTTCTTGGGTCCAGAATGGTCACCAAGTAAATCTTTAGGAACCCATATTTTTCTAATGGGTTTCATATAATTAACAGATTCAAATTATTTGGATAAGTAATATATTTTTGTTCTATAATAATTTGAATATCTACATAACGAATAAGAGTTTCCATAACTTGAACTAGAAGCATACTGTCCAGATTTGGGAATAAAATTGTTCTTTATAATCTATATCTATCCCGGTTGGTATCTTATACTGGTTGTATACCTTAGTGCAACTTCACTTCCAAGCATTTTAGTTTGAGTATTATTTCCATTTCTGAACTTCTCTAACTCTATTCTAAGTTACTCATTATAAAATTTGAGTTCAGTATTCTCCTTTAATAGTTGATCATTCTTTTCCTTTTCAATACTAAGATAGTATTTAACAGTACTAGTCAAGGCATACTTTTTCTTTAATGATATGTACTTGTCTTTTAGCTCATTACAAGTATCTTCTAACATATTACAACATTCAAATAATTCATCTTTAGAAATATTATTATCATTATCTGAATCACTTTTATTCCCATAATAGTAATCATTCAACATAGGGGAAACATGTACCTCTTATGTTTTAGTCATGAAACACATGTTGGAATGATTATTTTCTTCAGAATCAGAAGCTTCAGATCCACTTGAGCTGTTTTCCAAAGAACTCCATGTTTCCTTCATAACATTATTATATTTTTTGTCCTTATAATAATATTTCATCTTTAACATAAATTTTGTACTGTCACCCATGTCCTTTCATTTTTCATTCATAACAGACTATCTCATCATTTTTATCAGCTTTCTTTCTATCTCTCTTCCAATTACCTTGCTGTTCATACTTACCCTTATAATTTTATTTTCTAAAACATTTCTTCTTTCTGTAGAATTTCTTGAATATCCTGGCTATATGATCCATATCTTCGTCACTATCTGAATCTGAACCTTCACTAGTTGCGCGTTCGATAGGAATGTTAACTTTCTCATTATCCTTGGTTTTTGAGGTAGTAGAGTTAAATGCAACTGACTTTTTCTTATGTTCATCATATTCCCCTTTATTTACCTTCATCTCTTCTTAATACATCATCAATTTTCCAATCACCTCCTTGATAGGTAGCTTTCCATTGTCACATGATTCTCAAATAGATTCTGAGGTTCCTCTCCATCTGTCTGGTAGGCATCTTAGTATCCTCATGATTTGATCCATTTCTTGAACAACTTTTCCTATTGATCTCTGTGTATTTACTATCTCATCAAACCTGACAAAGATGTCAGAAATAGATTCCTCATATTTCATTTTAAAATTATCATACTTAATAGTGTATATATTTATTCTCATTTCCTTAACATTGGTTGTTCCCTCATGGGAAACAGCCAGAGTATCCCATATTTCATAAGCAGTCTTACAGGTAAGTATTTGATTAAATTCTTCATCTACATACGCTCAAAATAGGAAATTCAATGATTTACAATTATTGTTGGAAGTAGCTTTCATAGATTCATCCCAAGTAGTTCTAACAGTGTCTTGAATCTTATACTGAGTATCTATAGTAGTCCAGATGTCAAATCCCATACTTTCTAAATGAATTTTCTTTTTTATTTTCTATTGGGAATAATTGACACCATTAAAGAAAGGTGGCCTATTGGTAGCTACACCTTCTAATTTGTTATCCATAATAACTATGTTTTCAAAAGATATATAAGGATATAAAAGTTTATAATTAATATAATTTTTGAGATCTTTATGATTCAACTAAAATCACAGTTGAAAACTTTTCACAAAAAGGTTTTTTTGAAAAAACCTTTTATCAACACCTCTTATACCAAATGATGGCCGGAATGGATTCTCATGTGGGGGGTGAATTGAGTTCCTATTAAAAATTTTTGTTTAAAATATTTATATTGAAATACCCAAATAAATAAAACTAGTTAAACTATAGTGAATTTATAATTATTGTAGGTGTTTAATTAGTTTCTCAAATATTATTTACATCGTAGTTAACATAATATGACGATTAAGTTAGCTTTTGAAATGAACATACGGGTTCGAAATAATTACAAAAAATTAATAGTTCAACTATCACTGTTACATTAAAACTTATTTGAATTTTAAATAAATTTCCAACAGAATACTGAAAATAGTTTAAACTGAAATAAGATGAAAACAGTTTCAACCAAGAGGTTCAGTCTCACGCTGAGGCTTAGTCCTCTAAAACTGTTTATACAAAACATTGATCTACACCTTGGATTGAGGTTTACAACAGTACTCAGATTGTCCAGGTCCTCAGATCTCTACCATTGTTTTACGTGTGGAAGCAACAACAACAGCACATAGGTTGTCCAAGTCCTCAAACCTCTACCACAGTTCTACGTGGGATACAAAAAGGTATAAAGTGTTTGGTGTGAGGATTTCAGTATCCTCCAATTTAGCATAGGAGTCAGTGTGTGTCCAAACAAACAAAAGTAGACACTGGTCGTAATAGAATAAAAATGATTACAGTAGAGAAATAATATGCAGATGAGTTTATAATGCACTAGTGTGATGTCAATGCAGCTCTGGACTCTTTTTTTTTGAAACAGATGAAGCTTTGAGTCCTTCTTTGGATGTTGTGTGGAAAACAGAGTGTCATGATTCCGTTTGTGTTCTTCATGAGGTTCAACAGAGCGAATATGTTCTTTGGGATTCATATATGCTTTGTGTGTTCCGAAGTGCTGAGTTTCATGCAATGTTCCATTCTTTAGAAACTTCCTCCAAGTATCTTATTTTTTGTTGTTCTCATGGACATTATTTTTGTTTTTTTCTCACGCACGTTGATACTTGGTCACACTTCTCTTTTAATTTGGAATTCACGTGTTGGACCCAACATGATGAATCTGTTCTGCACACCGTACCTCATATTATTCGATGATTTTTCTATAAAGAAACATTAATTATGCCAGTTCATTAAAAACAATAAATATAACCTTTAGAAATTAAATTTAATGATGAAAAAATAGTTTAATAAATAGTGTCACAGATAGTCATTTAAACGTTGTCTCTTTCACATGGTGTCTAGATTGATCATGATGTCTGAGTGTCACAATGTCTCATGGTCACAACATCTCGCGGTCTTGGTGTCTCATTCACAGTGTCATGTTCACGATGTCAGGTTTCACAAAGTCTTCTTTAACAGTGTCGGGATTTCATGGTGTCAGGCTTCATAGTGCCAGAAATACATAGCTAGTGGCAGACTCACAGTGTCTTAGACTTTTCAAACTAACTGTTTTCAGACATAAATAATGATGATAATTTAAAGGATTAAGCTTGAGTATTTGGAAAAGAAGTTATTTTGAAATTAGATCAACGATATTATAATGTATGTAAACTGAAAATAGGTCAATTAAGAGCTTTCTTGGATCTTATTAAAGCATGAGAAAACATTAAACATAAATAAACCTTATTAGATATAATTTATCGGAGGTAATTAGGTTGAATATGATTTGGGATCATTAAAACATGATTAAATAAGATTTGTGATCATTAATACATGATTAATACATGAGGAGTCAAACAGTGACTATAATAACTTCGTTATCCTCCATGATCATTTAATGTCATTATTATTAAAATAGAAAACATAGCATGATATGAATCCTATGAAACACATATATCTATATTTAGTTGAGTAAGATAACCCTGTCGTGTGAATATAATTTCTAGTTTAAATATAAAACCACTATTTTTAGAAAACTGAAGGGAGTTAAAAGATATACATAAAAGTGAACTTCCATTTCAATGAAGAACTATTATAATCCTTTTTTTATTAGGGATACATATTTTATCATACACCTACAAAATAAAATAAACTATAAAAATTCGATGGACTGTATTAAAGAAAGAAAAAAGGATTTTTCTTCCATCCAAAAATAATTCCAATTAATTATATTAAAAGTTTCTAGTAAGATAATAAAAATATAATTCTTGGATGAATCCCCCATTTTTCCCTCTATTTTTATTTACTATATATGTGATGTATTATATCTCATCTATAATCTATCAGTTATTTGAGTTACATTTATTTTAAATGAATTTCTTTTAAGACTTATATCTATCTTTCCATATTGAGGAGGAAAAAATGTATAAAGTACACCAAATCCATCCGATTTTCAATATTGTATAACATTCATGGTGGGGGAAAGATGAATTATAAATCTCCTCTTTCTCTGTTTCTACTAATGAAACCCCATCCTTTCTTTCCAGATCTTACTCAATGCGGGATGCGTCAATTGTGTAATGACCTAGGATATTCAATAATAAATATAGTATATTTTTAGATGAATATTCAATAAATCTAAAAAATACACACCCAAGTACTATAATGGTTTAGTTTCTATGGATACAAGAAACACACTATTTATTTTTGATCAATTTTATTCAACATCTCCTAAAAAGATCTCCATATATATTAATCCTCATAAAAATACCCAACCTAAAACATTTTCATATAAACTAGAGAAATAAAATATAATAAAGGAATATTTTTGATGCCTAGTTAGGGTAAAAATTGATTATATCAATCGATGATCATATGAAAAAATATTGTAAGAATAATGGTATAATAACATCTACATTACATAAAAATATCATACCAAATATGACAAATATCACAAACAAGAGTTACGGTGTAAATAAATATAATTTAAGTTTACATTAATAATTATAGTGTTAAATCATTATAAATAAATAATGAACCATGAGTCCATTTCATAGTAGTGTTTCATTTTCAATGGTATAAAAACCCTTTTATATGTAAATTTAATGCTCTCAGACCATCAAGTCATAGTGGATTAGTCATTTATCCATTTTTTCTAGAGTGGATCAAGCACATCAACTTGTTTCCAAAAATTGATCAAGCTTATAAACATTTTAAAAATAATATATTCTATATATAGACATGCTTCACATAACGAATGACAAATATCAACATATTTTCGATAATTATATCATAAGATATATAAAATATATAATAAATTATTGGGATATATAATTTCAGTCCAACATATAACATAATGAAAATAATTGACATGTGTTCCATTAGTTGAAAAAAGTTTCATCATATCATCATATCATAACCCATTAAAAGAAAGCATGTTTCATAAAATATTCATAATCTCATTATAGACTAACCCATGGAAAAAATGGGTTTCCTAAAAATTTAATCATCATAATTATAAACCATCCATCCAAGGTATAAGGATGGTATTATTAGATAATATCCCTATAAAACATAATTAAAATCAATATATATTTTCAAATATGAAAATTCTATTAAAATAATCATTGGAATATTTCTTGAGGAAAATACCATTTTAATTTTGATATCAAATTTTCAATATATTAGATTTTTAAAATATTAATTATTAAATTTTATTCTAAAATTACTATGAAAACATATAAAGTAATATCCAAATAATTGAGAGGTCTTAACCTCAAGAAATCCCATTAATTCTATATATTTTTGATGAAAACATAACATTCACACATTTTTAATAAAAATGAAAATGAACCTCATTTGGAAAATGATAAAAAGATTCATTTTAAACCATTTTGAAAAAAATAATAATTATTAAAAATGAATTTTTAAAATCAAAATAAAATAATTAAAATGTTTTTTAAAATCACATTTAAAAAAAATTGATATGGTTGGAAATGTTTTTTGACCAAATAGAGATGTAATGTTGATTTTCCGTTGGAAACATTAATTCAATATATAAGGTAATAAAAGAGAGTAAAATGAATGGGGAAAATTTATATTTCGTATATTACTAGATGATATGAAAAATTTAATGGATTTATCAAATAATAATAACATAATTTAATTTATGTAAATTAAAACATAAACAATCCTGATTAAAAATAGACGGAAGTATAAATCCCATGGTGCATAAGAAACATTTGAATCATAAGCCTAGTGAAATAATAAAATAAAATTAAACATTAAATAAAATTAATATCAGTATAATATTGATATTACATGTTAATGGTTATTATATAAAACACATAAAATTAGACTGTTTTATAACATAACCTGTGCTCCAAAAAAGACAATTTAAGGAGAAAATCCCTTACCTAAAGTATCAAATTTAGTCATATGAATTAGAAACTTCTGATCAGTAAATATATATTAATTATATATATTTTATATAAAAAACATTTAAATAATATAATATTTGATTTAATTATAACCTTTTATCCACCATTTAATAATTATTCTATATTAAAATCCTTGTTCTGAGTGACATCTATTTCATTGTTCATGTATGTTTTGGTTCCTTAGTTTTGGTCATTATACATTTATAATAGTTTCATAATATACAAAATATTAATCATAATATATATATAACATATATTCACTATATACATATTTTTATTCATCAATAAAAGTATAGATAGAAAAGATAATTACACTGTATATGGAGACAGTAGACTATATATACTCCTTAACACATATTTTACTTTTTGATGGATGGAATGAAATAAATTTAATGAATAATTCAACATTAAATAATTATTATTATATAATATATGTAATATATACTCATTAGATACATTATTATAACCATCCTTGTAAATTAGAGAAAAAAAATGAATGATATATCTTCTTGGAGGTTGTAGTCCACACATACACACGAGCGAAGTTATCGTTTTCCAATGGTTTGCAAGGTAAGAAATTATATTTGGTATTAATACTCCAGAAGCATAATTATTTCATAAATATCATATATAAAATTTAAAAACATTATAATAACCATTCATGGAATATGTTGAGGGAAAATGAATTGTATCTCCAGGTAGAGACGTTTAGTCCAACGTAAGCATGAGCGATGACTAAACTTCTTATTTAGTGGTAAGAGTATAATGAATTTTGTTTTATTGTAAGAATAAAACATCAAAATATCATGGATAATAATTTTATTATTTTATGTAGAATATAATATATTTATATGTGGTTAAATATGAATTAAAATGAATTGTTTGATTAAGGTGATTACCTCTTCATTGAAACAACTACATTAGATCATTTTTTAAAAACCTCTATGGTTGGTATTTTTTGGAAGGAAGTAACCTATATAATGTGTATAGGGTAGTTAAGAAGGAATTTTTAAGGGTATGGTCAATCTATAAGTCTTAAAGATGCGTGAAAATAGAAATGAGGGCCCCCTTTTGCAATTGAGGAAAAGGGAACTCTTGGGATTTCATGAATGAATAAAATATAATGAATTTTTTTTCTTGAAAACGGAATCCACATGGATAGGGATTGAAAGATAAGATATGATTGGGTAGAAATTATAGAAACCTATATTATCTAAATTGGTTTATGTGGTTTTTTAAAACCTATATTCTTGTTTAAAAACGTATTTAACCTATGTAAACTGTAACCATGGTAATCCATATTTGATTATTAAAGGGTGGTATATAAGGATCAAATTGACACATAAATGGAATATGGACCGAATTTTAGTCCATATATTTTTCACCTTGTAATATTTTATTATTTTTATGATTTTTAAATAACTAAATAATATTTCATTTTGATAAGATATCATTAATGCCAATTTTTACAATATTCAATAATTTCACATTATGATATAAATAAAAAATTGAAATTAGAATATAATGATTTCTAAAAATAATAATTATATATAGTCATCTAAAAAAGTCAAGTAACACTACAACTATACCAAATATATTAATTCTAATACTTTCAAAATCATTTATTTTATTTTTCTATTAATTCATTAAATTATGTATTCACACTGCGCAAGAATAGAAGGTAATTATTTAATGAATATAAACTATAAATAATATTCGATCATGAAGATAATTTCATTATGAAAAAATAGACATTTATAATTATTCGTAAATTTCTTTTGTACATATGTGGACAATGAAAGTTTATTTATTACTAAGAGAGTGACGTTTTATGACATTATTTTCTTTAAATATTATAAAGGTATTTTTCATGTATATTTATCCACTAAAACAAATTTCAATATAAGGTGATAATTTTTTAGTTGCCTTCATCCAATAATTATTTATATGTAAAATGGTGACCTTGAAACTTAGTTTAATCCTAGGAAATCACGATTCACCCATTACATTGGTGATATATTTAAACATGGTTACTTTTCCAAATGCTTAAAAATAAAAAGAAACTATTTCAAAAATATATAACACCAAATTAAAATTATGGAATCCATATTTCATGATAAGATTTATATAATAGAATAAATTAATTTTAAAAATAAGCACACAATACTTGATGAAAACCACTTTTTAGAAAAACAAAATTATAATGGTTAAACTTATTTTATTTATATACCATGATTATGAAAAAATATTAAAATGTATGTTAAAATAATTGGTTGAATATATTATATAAAAATATAATTAAAGTAATTGGAAATTTTGTATATTTTTAATTTATTATGATAGAAATAAATTGCGCACATAATTTATTATTTTTCAGGAAACAAATTTTTTATTTTCAAATGATATTTTTTATTTTTATTTATAAATAATAAATAATTTGTGAATTAATTGTATACATATATAACCATAAGTTCTATATAATTTATTTTTTCCAATTCATAACAACCCATCTAATTTTTGTGTGATAATTTTCATATAATTTTTGTAATAATACTTTATGGTTTATTTAAAATAAATTTTCTATGTAAAACATATTATCTAGGAAATAAAATTTCTTAAATAGAATTATATTATATATTAATAGGGTGTTACGTTCTTCAGTCATTAAACTGAATATATCACCTATAATTCATCACCCAGATATAGAAAATATGGGAATCTCAATTTCATCATATACTCAGGTACCCGTGTAGCATCATGAAATTTATCATTTTTCCATAGAACATTAACCATGTTAGTATTCATATTATGGGTCACATTATTTATATAATATATGATTTATACTGGCTATTTCTCATAGGAAATATCATTCTCAAATAGTAAAACCTCTTAGTTCAGTACATTTGATGAATTAAAATTGTACTTCCTCATGAGAGATAAATGGAACTTGTTGTGATATTATGATATGATCAGTAGAAACACTAATCAATAATATAACATCCCTAATCGATCAAGAATATCAAAAGAAATATTACACCTAGGGTTCAAAATTCCATTATTTCTAATTCAAAAAACCTTATAAATTGGAAATATTAATAGAAAAACATTCTCACATGCATCAAATTTTAGATCATGTCGAAGATTTTCACCTTAACATTTATGTCAACTCTAAGATTCCTTGATTTTATATTGATTTGCTTTAAATTCCTCTATAATTACTTTCAAAATATTCACCACCGTACGTTGGAGGAAGACACTTATTTCTATATATTTATTTTTAAGGATCCATTTAAATGGAATAGTGAAAGAATTTGTTTTGAAAAACTCGACGAGAGGAAGGTGTTGATCCCAAACACCTTTCAAACCCATATAAAAATATCTCGATATATACACTATGGTTTGAGTTATTCTCTTAGAATGAACATATTTATGATTATGGTAATAGGTATTGAAACATAACTATATATCTTGATCCTATTAAACAATTATCTTGAACATCAAGGTAAACATCACATCCCAATCAGATATAATAAATTGTGTTACTCCATTGACCCATTCCCCTTATTTTATATATATTCTAGTAAGATGGTCATGGGAGTAGTCATAATATATGGAAACAAAGTGTTTTGATATAGTAAGGAGATTTACTATAACCTATATGTTATTTATAGACCTTATATGTTTTGCGTAGTATGAAGAAAATATCGATTATGATTTTTTCCCATTTCCATTATGTTAACGAAAATTGTTATAACACCCCATTATAGTTCTATCTCTCATCCATAACCTTATAACATACTAACCACTGAGATATGTACTCTGCTATATCTATATCCGTGTTGTATAACCAAACACTATTTTATATATCTATACATATTCTAACATCCAAGGCGAATATAGAATATTGAACAATAAGGCTCAACCAATAGATCCTTTTTTCAAATATGTTATAATCATTAATTAGATCTAACCATCTTATTTGGAAACATTTAACTCCTTATATGTGAATATAGAAATTAAAATGTTTTGATTAATATATATATATATATATACAATTGTCTCCATAAATATAACTACTTCATTTCCATAATGAAATTATTTCCACAAAGTCTTTTAAATTAAGACCAGTTTAACATTACCATGAATGTTCTTTGGGAATGATGCATAAGCTATCACCATACAATTATGCTCGAGAAAACAATTTTAGTACCTTCTTCGATGAATCACTATAGATTAAAAACCCATCTTTACAATACAGTAATGTAATAATAGGCTGAATAACTAACCTTCTTCTTTGTTCCTTAAAAAGATCTTCACAATCATATATCCAAAGTAACATAGCTTCCTTTTGAGTAAATTTGTATAGTTAATTAAAACATCATGATCAATTCCCCCCAATTCACAAATAATATTCATCCAAACTAGGAAAAATAATGTTATAAATCATAGTGGTTGGTATGAACCAACATTTAATAACTTTATCCTTCGTAGGCTATTCTAATTAACCATCACATCAGTGTATAGGACTCCAGAATGAAACAATTTGTAGCTAAACTTAAAACATGGTAAATTTTTCGTAAAACATCTCATTACTCAGGGTCATTAATAGAATTGTTAGATGTACTTCATGAGACATCCTGATAGTAGAACTACAAGATCTAGCGTTAAATTTTTTTGTATATTTTTATATTTTAAAATTTTAAATTAAAGAATATAAATTACTTTACACACACAAGGATCATCTCGGTCTATGTTATGGAGGATTAGGATAAACCATAAAACATAAAATGGTGTTAGAAAAAAATATAATCAATTATATATCATTACATTATCTATATCCTAAATAAAACCAAATACCATAGAAACACAAATTAATCCTGTTGAAATAATTTCAAAATGTAGGGTGATAAAAAAATTCTCATTAAGGGGTTTTAAAACTAGGATGAAAATACTTATATCAAAAATACTAAAAGGATATTTTAAAAACAAATCAGTTTTTATCAAATATAGAAAATTTTATATAATAACAAAATTTAAAAAATATGAATATCTATTTTTCAAAAACAACATACTAAATACCATTCGAAAACATGAAAAATAAATCCCATTCTAAGCCCATTTCATTTCCAAAAGACAATAAACTGGAAATATAATTTCGATTTCTCCATGAAAACCACAAAATATTACAAGGAAAATATTTTTTTATGGTATACAGTTATAATTTGAATTTTTTTTGAAATCCATGAGGCCGGTAGTAGTATAAATTTTAGGACAACTTCCGCTTGAGGTATTGGGTTCAATCAGATTTATTCATAATAATATTCAATACCCATGTTCTGAAATTTTTTAATAATTTTATTTCAAAGACTACCTTTCTCATTATAAATCCATTAAAACTAATTTTCAAAAATATCTCTTGTAATTTATTTTAAAATATCTAATAGATAAAAAAATAATAAGTTTACTTTATGAAAAAATACTCACATTTCAAATAAATCAATACATTCAAATGAAACATTTAAAAAAACTTGATGAAAATTTAACGTAAATATATGATTTTACAAAAATGAATGGAATACTAACGAAAACTATATTGTATATCCATTCTTATAATCATGAAAAAATTTAATCAAATTATAAAGAACATTATTTTGTACAAAATTGTAATATTAAATCAAAATGATAATATTTAAACCCATTTAAAAATAATAAAATTAAATCATTACGTAATATATTTTTGAAGAGTTATTTAACATAAAAATTCTTTTTTCCCACAATTATCATTTTAAAAGATAATAACAAGTTAAATAAAAATTATTCCAATGTATAATGGGACATGGAAAATTGAAACGTTTATGAAAATTTCTATTACAATCATTAAATTGTAACTTTTAAATAAAAATCCCTTACATTGAAAGAATTTTTTTAAATTAAATCATAAATCCACAACATGCCTTGGTTCTGTAAATCATCAAAATAGAGTAGTTATTTGGAAATAAAAATCTTCAAAATAACCCCATTATAGATGGGCATTAAAATAATACATAATTATGATAAAAATAGTTTCCCTTATATGACAGAAGATAGAATTGAAAAAAACATATAAATGCATCCCTTTTTTGTACCCTCTCACTTTCTCACAAATCCAACTAAAGTTAAAAGTGGGTTTCCGAAAGGGTATCTTACAAGATGTCAGGGAACCTCATTATATAGCCATATTCCGCTTTTCATTCATATTTATAAAATATGAATGAAAATCTATCAATTCACATAGATATTTAAAATTTTCTCCATTTATATAAAGTATAATCATTATGTTTGTGTATAAACATATTTTATTTAACCACCCAAAATAATATAAACATGAAAATTTCTGAAGGATGATATTGGATAGCTTCTCAATCACAATGGGAATATAGACTATAAATCATTAATATTTGTTATTATATATATATATATATATGTGTGTGTGACTAGAAATCATTCCAACAATCTACCATTAGATGATATCAAAATGATTTTCCGAAATGATATAAAAATAAACTATTGTGTATATATACATATATGTTTATTGAGAACAAACAACAACACACTTTATCTTTCCAACTAGTGTACCCCCTCAGATAAAGATAACAACCTAAAATTATTACATTTACTATAGATAATATAAAGGTTTAAATAATTATTTTTACTGGTGTATATAAATATATAAATACTTGGCTAACTTATTTTATCTAATTATATCAATCATGTGCAAGATGTTTCAGACCATGATATTACCCATTGGTACTCAAAAGCAATTTGTCATCTTTATAGAATCCTACCATGAGATTTTCCTGAATAGTTTATAGGTTTTTTCATTATAAACTGGGGGAAAGATACCTCACTGGTAATTTAGGATCAAGAGATCCTCATGTGTATCATTTCATGGTTATTTTATTTGATAACTATGGGGGTTTTCAATGAAATATGATGAAAATGGTGGTTTGATATCAATTATCACCATACATGTGTGATTATGGGGGAAACCATCATAAAATATATAATGAAATTAAATTTCAGGATTAAATTCAATGTATGGTTGAAAATGACATAAAGGATGATTTGGAATATGTTATCAATTTGATCAAAAGACCTATCTTATAAGAAGATGTATTTAAGGTGGAGCTGTAGTGCCCCCAAATTCTATCCCAGATTGAAGGATCGCTAAATTTAGAGATACTATATACAATAAAAATTTCCATTAAATTCATATTCAATATTAGTTGGAGATAGACACAGGTAATACTCACACGCCACACCATGACAATCCCCACCACCCCATTAAATAGTCCATTTAGGAACCTTTTATGTATTTATGTGCACTATACAAATGTTATGTTCATTCCTTATTTTACATCATGATGCCTTGTAATTGAACTAATCGATTAAATCTCACATGCTTGAACTGTAGGGTCCCACAAGTGTTTTTGGAGTAGTACATGGATGGAATATGGTTTGAAAATAATTATAAACAGAAATTTAAAATTATTTACTTTAATGATTCAATAAAAATATAAAAAAACTATATTTAGTTTATTCATATACATATATATTAATTTTAAAATAATAATAATTTTATTCTAATTATAATTAAATTAGTTTGATATAAATTTTTAATTATAAAATAAAATTTTTATAATATGTTTTTTAATGTCAAATATTTTCACTATAGGATAAAAAATATTAGGAACACAAAAAATCTTAAATTTAACTATTTCATTTTAAAAAAGCATCTTAAATTTTATATTTCATAATGATATCTTAAATAAAATAAAATATAAATATTTATATTCTTCCCTAAAAATAAAAATATATTCAAAATTTACAATATTAAATTCATATGAATATGAAATCTATAATTTTTCATATCAAAATAAAAATACATTTAAATAATATAATAATTATTTCCATATTAAATACACTTTTTATTAATAAGGGATTATAATTTATGAAATAATTTCATAGGGTTCTATTATTTACTTATATATATAATGTTTTATATTTAGAATAAAGAATCATATCATTTTAAATATTAATATAGAATATATGTTAATTATACTATTTACTGAAAATTTTTTAAATTTATATTCAGAAAATAAAATTTTGATTCTTTGAAAATAGAATTTATATTTTAATAGTTTAAATATTTAACATAATTTATAAAAAAAATTGGTATTAAATATATATAATTATTTAATTTTATGTTAAATCACTATTTAGTTTGTTTTCCTTATAAAACTTATAATTTTAAAAAATTATTTAAAATAAAGATATATTGAAATTCTTTGGGTGTTACATTCTACACCCTAAAAGAATTTGTGCCCCCAAAAATTCTTTTTAAATCTACTCTTTATTTAAAAATGGCCTACATCTCCCAAAATCCCATATTTAAACTCCATATTCCAATATTTCAATACAAGAAAGTCTAAGGAAAAAATAAAACTTGCTTGTACGTCTATCATGGTAACCACCTAACATCATTGATGTTTCGTTCAAGTAGATAGATGGTCTATGCATTGCAAAAAAATTCTTATAAATTCTTAAAAATACATTTCTTCCAATTTATAAATCATATCATACAATTTGGGTTGTATCAATGACAAAAAATAAATATTTTTTAAAAATATAGTCCAATGATAGGTTATATCAAAACATCTCATGTAACATATTTTTTGTTAAACACTTGGAATGAGTATGATTTCAAACTTTCAAGTAATGTTCCTTCTAAATTACTGAAATTATGACCCAAAATATTAAATTTTTATACCAAATAAAAATAATCTACATATGGGTCACCTTATTAAACATATTTACAATAAAATAGAGCATGATTCTAATTTTTGTGATAGGGAAAATATCTATAAAAATCAATGATGACATTTCCCTTGTTTGTAAAAGTGAGAACGTTAACAATTAAGGATTTAGTTTAAAATAATTACCCAATATATGGTGGTATCAATGTATAGAAGTCATTTTTCATATTTCATAAAACTATTTATAGATGATTTATATGTTTGAAAATGTTTCAAAATTAAATGACCATGATTTTCCAATAACGATTGTAAGCATGTATTATGGATAATACATAAGGGTTTTTATTCAATAATAATACTTCCGTTTTTGGAGATAATTCCATCAATAATAAAAATTATCAAGACAAATATTTTATTAAATATAAATACACATAAAAAATTAACATATTTTTGATAAAATGTTCTAATATCCAATGATTTCTAAGAAATTGTCCTTGTACTAAATGGTACATACCAAAACCCACAATCCTAGATCTAGAAGGAAAACATGATATATATTTTTATTTAAAAATGATAAACTAGAAAATATATATTCCCTAATACACCAAAGAGTCTTTTTATTATAGGGGGTTGAGTATTCAGAAAAATCTAACAACATAACAGAGTTTTAAAAGAAATTATAATCCTTTTTATTAATTTAAATGAATCAACTATTTGAAAGAAACCAAACATCATCAAAACATTGTTTTATCCCATTAAAATAAATTAAAATTTTATTTGGAGAATGATATTTCCCATTAATGGCTTTTAAAACTATTAGTACAATAATTTTATCTAAAATAGTATAAAACAATTATGAAACCATTTAAATTTATATCAATAAAAAAACAATTTAGATAATAAATAACTTCTCAAAATATGAATCTAGCATTTTGAAAAACAATATAGGGCATACTGTTCAATACATTTCCAAAGAAATATATTTGAAAACCCAATTATTTTCAATAAATAAAAACACCTAAAATTAAATTTGGATTTCACCATAAAAGCATTAAATCTTTAGTTTGAAAATATTATGTTTTTATAGTATATAAAAAAATTTAAGAAACATTAGGAAATCTAGGAGGTTTCTACTAGTACAAAGTTTAGGATAATTCCTCCTTGAGGATGTGATGTCACTTATGATCATTTCAAAATAAACTGAAACCCCATTATAATCAATGATTCTCATGGTTTCTCTTAAACCATGCACACCAAACTATTCACCCCATCAAAAACTCCAAAACCCCAACCCCTAAAACCTAACAAAAAACTCACGAGGATACCCAGAACTACCTAGATACCTTTTGAGACTCATTAATCATAAAAAATACATTTCCATGTATAATTAAAACATTAAAACCCATGTTTTAAAAATTAATTCCTAATATAACCCCAACAAATAAAAAACTCAACAGACATTTGAAATTTTACACTCATACAGACATGGGATCTTACAAATCTCACCTAGAACTACATAGAATGATCAATTTAAATTGAATGAAACCACCACTAACCCATTATGGAATACATGGAAAACAATTAATGTAATTAGTCATAGTATTTAACATTATTAAACCCCATAAATGGTCATAGATCATACTGAATAATGGGTAAATCTCAAACTATCATCGGGTATTGGTGACACATATTTGAATCATGATCTCACGTACTCCCCTCCATGATACTTTTTATCTGAAGACATTATGTAGATAAATAACATATAAATTAAATAATTTATCTTATGATATAGGATCCCAACATGCCAACACATGAGAATCACATCATATTTGATTTATAACTCCCCGAACGATGATATATCAATCATATTAATGTAACATTGAACTGCAACACAATGAATTAATCATGAATCTAATCCATCTATGGGTAAGGGGACAACCAATATGAAACATCTCTAACAAAATATAAAATATCAAAAGTTATAATAATAAAGTAGATATATTATTTTATTATACACACCTAAAATCTAAATGATGAGGGGAAACCCTTAATAACACCTGATCTCTAAACTCAAACTCTATAGGCATCAAAATATGATTATCATATTACGGAGGATAGTCTTGCACCACTATTTTCTATTCATGAAAAATATTAATCCTATCAATCATGCTATGAACCAAATATTTTCTAAGGACTAATGGCTCACCAAACATGTTCTACATAACATATTTTAATAGGTATACCCATACAACCCCTCAAAATGATACACACACAAGAATGAGGAAGAAATGTAATAATAAGAAAACCCAACCAAAATAGATAGACCCCCACCATGATACAAAAAACTATGTGATTCCTGTCTAGAATATATCATTTAATTTCTTGATCGTATTCACATTCATCTTATTTTTTTAGGATTAAAGTAAATTCTATGGAATAAATAGCTTCCAAATAATAAGGCAATACTCTATACACATGTATGGTAATAAGAGGATCTCAATCATAAATAATATTTCTTAGTACACGAAAAATCAATACCACGTTATACATAAACTACATCACCTAATTATCAAGATTACTCATCCCATAATTTATGGATGTTGTATGACATCAATAACATATCCATGATCAAAATGATAGTTTGAAATACATTATAGTATTTGGAAAAATGGGTAATGAAATCCATCATGTTGTCCACCCATTTCTATTTAGGAACATCCCATGGATACAAACAATTACCTAGAATATAATTCTCTCTATTAAGTTACTAATAAGACATGATTCAGGACACTAACTCTACCATTATCTATATCACCCTAGACAACCAAAGATGACCCCTCATAGAATGGTAAATTTTGAATAAACCAGGATTCCATGAACTATTTTGATATCAAGATCATAATAAATATTATCAGAAACTACCAATAGAATAAAAACACTCCCATGAAGCATTATATTATGTATATCAGCCTCTGAAGATCCATATGAAGCATCCCCATTGACGTAGTTATCACATGTCAGCTTTACATTCAATCTCCCCACAGAAAATCCTTCACCATCGTAATCATTGATGATTGAATTCTCGTCTAAAGTATGAAACCTCTTGAACTAGTAAATTATAATTAAAAAGGAATCACCAAATAATCCTATATCACCATCCAAAAATATGTTGTGTATAAAAAATATACAATTTATTTACTACAAATAATATCATCCAATACATTTTATTTTCCCATGTTACAGAAGATCTCAATGTCATTGTCCTAGAGAAATGGCATCCACTATTATTCTAAAAAAACAGATTAGACTGAGTGCAAACAAAAATCAAGATATTTTGATATATGAAGAACAAAATATACTATCTAATAGTTAATTTCATTTAGATATTGGGAAAAACATGGCCTACAACATGATAACATGGATTGTATAGTTACACTTTTTGGGATGTAACTACCACCATCATATGATATCAATTTGCAACACCCTATATTTTTTATGAACATTTTTTGAATAAATCAAATTTTATTTATTTATTTAATATCAAATAAAAACAATATAATCTTTATTTATACACTACACCCTGTTATGCATGCACTACATGAAACCCCATTTTAGCTTGCCTTACACACAATAATTGGTTTCTATGAAATAATATTTTTTTATAATTATTTAAAAAATATATTCTTATCAAAGCCATTAAATGTATTAATATGAATACTAATAAAAAATTATTTAAATTTTATTTATAATTTTTTTATATTATTAAAAATTATTGGTAATATAATGTATAATTTTTTTGAACACATTATATGTTTGGAAATTAATATTTTCCCTATTTTATTTTATCTATATGTGAATAATAATAAAATTAATATTTTACACAATAGAGAATTTAATTAAATAAATCAAAAAATATATATTTAATTCATAATGAATACATTATATTTTGGTGAATTTTTGGGATTTTTATCGAATATATCATTTTTCGGATGAATAGTTAAAACTTATGAATTTTAATTGAAAATTTCATTTTCATATAATTAATTAAAATAATTTAGTTATATTTTAAAAAATTTATAAAGTATTACTAGTTAAATTATACATCAATAAATTGAATTTATGTCATTTCAATTTATATCACTATGAACTTGGAATTAAAACCAGTTCAAACATTTAAACATTTTTTCTTTAAAACCTCGTTGTCACGTCCCATCAGCAGGGTTAATTTTTAAATAATTTCTACAAATTATGTGATTAGAATTTTATAAAGTAGATAAAATATTTATAATCAGAATTATTTATAATTTAAAATATGTTAAACTTAATTTTTGACCAAATTAATCAATTAAATGAATTAGAATTAATTAATATGATTAAGGTAAAAAGATGATTACATAGTGGTTAAACATAGAACATAAGGTGTAAAATGTTAATAAATGTTTAATAAACCCATTTTATTGTAATATTTATACCATAATACAACTTTTTTTAATATATTTTATTATTGGTGGCAAAAGCTGTAAAAGAGATTGCCAAATAGTGCTTAACTTGTTGGTATTTTATAGTTTTTCTCCCACCTCCTTTATAGAAGGTCAAACCCTCCCCATATCCTCACCCCTATAAAGCTATTTTACTCACAAACACAATTCAAAAATAAACTTGAAAATTAAATTAATTCATCCTAGAAGCCGAAATTTGTTTATAAATCCAACTAAGTAAGTCTTGTGGGGAAAACTAGAAGGACATACATGAAGAAGAAAAGTTCATTAATGATATATTTTATTTTATTTTTTCCTGAAACCCCATAATATATTTTCATATCATGATTATATAATAACCAAAAATATAATAAATATAAATATATTTTATTATGATACATTTTTTACTTAAAAAATCAAAAACATTCATCAAATAGGATACACAATCATTGTTCATGTGTGCGGCAGATTGTCGCATCGTAACTCGATGTCAGTCATTATACCATTTACAAATTTAATGGGTGGGAATAATGATGTATTTATAGTCTATATATGATATTATTTATTTTTTTGTTGTTGTACTGATTTTATAATTTTAATATGACATTGAACTTTCTTTTTTCCATTTTTTGGTAATACGATAACGTTATTCATGTGTGCGAGAGAGTACCGCCTCATGAAGTGATGTGATTTGTACAATATTTAAGTTGAATGTATTAAAGATGGTTTTAATAATAATATGTGATATATATGAAATAAAAATGATTTTTTATTATATATCATTTAATTTATATTCTTTTAATCTGATATTAAAATGGAAAAAGTGTTTGTATGTACGTACGACCTAAAATCTCCATTAATAGTGTATTTCATTTCATACTTCAATATTTTATATATTATTATAAATACAAATAATGAACATATTTTATTTTTATATCATATTAATAAGTTTTTATGCAATGAAATATTCATGAAATTTAGATTAACATGAATATAGAAAATTAAAGCATATTTGATTGACAATGCGGTCATTACCCAAAACATAACATTAACAAGAAATTATTAATAAAAGAGTATTAAAATGTCATAATAAAATAATATATGGTAAAAAATATACGAATATGGTTCTGTTATATATTTATAATAAACTTATATTTATTATATAAGATTTTAGAATGTGTATTATGACAGTCAAGACTTATGATAAGGGTATTTCTAGTCTCACTTTTATTTTTACAAGGCTTATTCCATATTCACCACTTCTTTTTTTTGTGATGTATATCAATCCATATGACATGTTATATTATGAATTTAATTTATTTATTTATGTTCACTGATTCAGTTGATTTTATTCTTTCATGGATCTCAGGACTCAAAATTTACTCATGAAGTATGTCATTTTCATCTCATGTTTTACTTTGATGATACACATGCTATATGTGCCACATTTCTAATATTTCTTGTGTATATAATTACCATGATGGTATTTTATGATGATCCTAATAAAATTTACTTTCATTTTTCTTATCAATTAGAGCATAAATCATTCATTTTTTTTAATGTAAAAAAATTTCCAAATTAGTAATGGATTTTTGTCTCAATTTTCCATCTATGAGACACATGTTATGTTATGCACCTATAATGTTTTATAAGGTGAATATATTTCTCATTTGACTTTTTATATCATTAATCTAATTTTTTTAATTATATTTTACGATTTATGTAATTTCAATATTTTATGGGTATTTTAATTCAATGTTACAAAAGTGGTAAGAGTTTATTCATACAATATCATCATTTATCCGGATTGTTTACGATTTGGTTTCATTGATGAAATGTTATTATCAATATCTCAATAAATATCATAAATATTATTCTCCTATTTTATTAATGTTATATTTATGTAATGGTACCATTTCACCCCTCTTTTATATTTAGGATAATTAATAAAATGCTTTTAATAAATTCCAACTTTATTTTTAACATTGGACAGAAATCTATATTCTACCAGAAAAAAGTTTTATCAAAATGTTTTCAATAATATTTTATAATTATTTTCGAATAGAATTTCTACCCATGATTTACATTTTTATAAATATAATATTTAAAACTGATATTACTTCCATCTTCTGATCAATAATCTTTTGACTTCTTCTAACAATATAAAATGTATAATTATATTAACATGCACGACATAGATGGACTTCACTACCTCAATTAAAAATCATTTGTTTAGAGAATTATTTTTATTTTTGATTTGATATTTCTATATAAAAATATTCTAATTTTTTTCAATATTACTTTGATTTTTGAAATATTATTTCAAAAAAAATTATTTTAAAAAATTATTATGTTTTTAAAAAAAAATTCAAATAAGACAAGATAATTTCTTTAATAATTTTTTTTAAGGATCTTTACAAATTATTTTCCATATAAGATGATATATGTTATTTGAAACTATTCTGTACTTGTTACATGATCCAATTATACCAATCATATTATTTATTTAATTGTTTATGTTTAGATGAAATGATGTTTATGACACATTTTTATCATAGAAAGGTTAGACCATGATTAAAGTCATATGAAGAATGATTCATTTTACTAGTTTTTCTTTAATGAAATGATTATTAAGGCTATATATTCTTCTGAGGTAATGATATGATTACATTTTTATGATACCCATTTAATCTCATGGGTGATGATATGATAAATGATTATGATATTATTGAACTTATATGTATAATTTCTTTATGTGAAAGGTGGGACCTCAATCTCCATCCAATTCATTAGGTAAATATTTCTATTTCAAGAGAAATAAATGGTTTGAATAGAATGTGAACCAAATTTATTAAAGAAATTTATCTACTAATACAATGTTAGGAGTGATCCATGACAACTAATCTTGTTTGGGGAGTGAACCCATTCTAAAAGTATAGTCATATATGTGTTCCTTGAATACAATTAAAATAATATTATATGATTATGGGTCAACATCAATTGGTTTTTTTGATCCTATATTATGATTTCATGGATTAGGTTCCTAATTCTCTTCTGATTAGTGCCTTACGAAATGTCATTATTTATTCCATGACTCTTTATTATGATATTTGGTTTGCTAGGTATCATCTTCAAATGATATGATCATGTTCTCAAACCATTATTATCATGACTATACATATATATCAGCCTTTTTTAACCATAATAAGCATCTGATCTCATCCTATATAATGATTCCACTCCCACGAATATGTATTTTTGTATTATGTATAAGGATTATAAGAAGGGTTTTATTAATGGAGAACCTCATGGAAGATAACATAGGTTACAAATGGATTATTTTTTATGTTTCCATGTTTCCAAATGAAAAATAATAATATTTTCTTTTAGCGTGTGTTCGTGAAATGTATAAACTCTTCCATAAAAACACTCTAATGTCTATGTATGAGATTCATAAGTTTCTATACACATCCCTCAACTACATAAATACACAATCAAATCCAATACAAGAATCATCACATAACTCTTAAAACATCACTCCCTCTAGTATAATCTAATGAATAGAAGAACCGACTAATCTCCCATTTTGGCACTCAAAATGTACCCCACAATTGCCTTTCCATAATAATCCATGGAACTTATTAGAAATCTAATATCAATTTTTCCATGGACTATAATATGTTATACAATAACCACCATTAATATCCCAAAAGAAATTGAATATATAGACCTCTAAATCATTAATGGGTTCTTCCAAGGAAACACTAATATTAATTTTTGAAGCATCCACTTCTAATCATTTCTGAGATGACACATGCGAAATAATTCACATTACACACACAAATAATTCACTCATAGATCATTACATATAATATATGTTTTTGGAGAACCTATAAAATATATCTATGTATCCCAACATTCTCATCCTCAGTCTTTGAGTATATGAGATTTTCCTCAATGAAGGCTACAAAAAAACCAATTCATTAATTCATGTGTGAAAAAATGTTTAGGATACCCATAAAAACACATTTTCTCTTCATCACAATGAATGAAATGACTATTAACATGAACTAGAAATATTGACATCTAAAATTTGTCTTTTAGATATCCTTATTCTTCACCATCATCTATTGATACCCAAACCATAACTAAATTTTGAAAAACTATCCAACATTCTTAAATAGGTTAATCATATTTAAAAATATTTATAGTTGGTAAAAATTATTCTATCAATTTATTAAACTACAATTATTATATCAAAAAATTAATACCATTTTATTTCTTCATGAAGTATAATACAAAATAAACCATCTATAAAACATCAGGTATGATAATGATATTCTGAATCAGGTCATCACACAGAATCCACTATTATTGTTGCTGTGAGGGTTCTAAATGATGAGGATGTATTGAAATTAAAGAACAACTGGACAAAAAATATATCTTAGATTCAATAGAACACTAATAACTAAAATCCATGAAAACCTCTGTAATAATATCATGGAACTCCCCCATGACTCTAGGAGACCCCACTACTTTCACCTCCACTAAACCTAATGAATATTATTCTATGTGATATAGTAATGGATTCAAGTTTCTATGAATCATATGATTCTTATACTCTCAAATGAAAACCAAATTCTATTAATCCTCATTATAGATCCATACATTTTTCTATAATTAATAAATAAACATTCAAACATTATATAATCAATTCTTTCCAAGAATTAAAACGTATTTTTATACTTTAAATTGAAGTAAATCACAAGATAACTAATTATTACCCATCACTAGCTAACAACCCCCAATAAATAAAAGATTAATTTTTTTGATTCCATATATTGTAATCAATAATTGGGGATATTGAACCCTCTCCACGATAAATTCCAAGTCATGTACTATTATTTTTTAAAAATGGTGACTGATGCTCCAAAATAAAAAATATATGTTTTAGTGGAATATTAACTTACGGTACCTCAATATATATTTAAACCAAATGGTGATGGAACATTAAAACTATAATTCATTCCATGTCTAGATCCTCTACCAAACTATTGGATTCCACCTATCTGGATTCACTCATCCTTATATACTTTATGGATTGGGGAATCACATTTATATTTTATATATCCCTATATTCAATCTATAGAATATAACTAGATTCACACAACTGCTAATAATATTCCAGAGGAAACTATTTTTACAAAGTTTGAAATTGAAACTAACCAAATATAAAACCAAGTTCATTTAGGATTAGCATGTATTAGAATATTTGATGACCATTCTTTACACAATTATAAATCATAGTCTTATATCGACTGATTTGAAAAGGATAACTACTTAAGGTATATAAATTAGAAGAATACCATTTTGGTGGATACACTACCAGAAGTAACCTGGATAGTTTTAATGCATGTGATACACCACCAATAGTTGTGGTCATTGTGGAATCCTAATACATCCAATAAAATATGATATCTACACTCTCCATAAAAAAATAGATTAGAGAAATTTATAAAAATGTACTTAAATATAATCCTTAGCTTCCTCAAACTGATGCTCCCCTACTGAAGAGAGATTATATCCATAAACTAATCCATATATATCATAGATGACATGAAACCTATGACAAACATCCATTAAAAATATTACCATGAAACATCTTCCACCTTATACTCCCTGATAAAAAATATATATGATACCCATTATATTACCCATGTCAAACTAAGAAATAATGAAACCCAATAATCTACCGGAGATCATGTTAGAATAAATGATATACTAAGATTCTCAAGAATGAGAATTAACTCTATATTAGAGACACCCCAATCATTCATTGAAAATTAGTGATGATAAGACTCGCACAATTTAATTAACTAAGTCTCATATTCCTAGTTCAACCATCCTATGTCATATAGGGAGTCTTTATAAACCCTAAAATACGGATCCATTCACTAATGATGAGAATTTGGGAACATTGATAACATAAAATAAACATCCTAACAAAAGTATTACCAACTTCCCTTAATCAATTTAATTTAATTTAGATTAATTAACTTTCATGCGTTTTTCTATATTAAAATATAGGGCAATACATTTATGATTAACATACCTCTCCTATGTATATACACCTTGTGTAGAAACATTTAACATGGCCATTTTGTAAACTTATGGTTTATATATTTGATAATGGTTTCCCCAAGAATCATGTTTCCCAGCCAAAATATCCGGCCTATGTTAGAAAACTAGCTTAATTTGAATTTTTCTCTATCGACTGATATAATCCTAATTAATTAATAATTACTATCTCTAAACTATCTCTCAACCAATACCCACATACATTGGGTACCCATGTTGTGACTGTAGTGAAAAGGAGTCTGGATTTTTAAGCCCTCCTACAAGAGGCCTTGGGTTGGGGAATAAAATTGAGTGTGAAAAATATATATAAAAAATAAATTTCAAAAATATATATAAATAAATATTAGGAAAATGTAAACTAAGCACTAATAAATACTATAAAACTTGTAATTTTATATCGCTAATTATCCCAATGTTCCTGATTAGGATAGACTAATGAAAATCCAAAAATAATGTACCAATCAAGTCCTATAATGAAACACTACAGACAAACTAATTCTCTATGCTAGTATTTCTTAGATAAGCAACAAAAATAACCATATAATACTGAAATTGGTTTATATTTGTAATGGTGGGAATAAAATGTATACTCGGTAGGATAATAACAAATATCTCTTACCCAAATCATGAATGATCTAATTAATTCAAAAGTGATTATACCATAGAACCAAAATCTACCTAACCAATCAACTACTAATTAACCTCACCATGTCTCACACACTAAAAATCATAGTTAATCATTATAAGAAAATATAAGAATAATATAACAAAATGGTTCATCTAACAACATCCCCTCTTGCATGTTTATATCATAGAAAAACATTAAATTTCATATTCTTAGAATCCCATCCATAGTTATGTTTCATTACAATATATCATATATCTAGTAATGTTGGGTATTGTGAAAATAATGTAAATCATCGATATTCCCTTATCCAAGATTGAATTACCCCTACCATTTATACTTATGAAAACAACACTACGTCACATCTTATCAATACCTCGTATGGGTCTTCAAGTGCTTTGATAGTATCATTATCACCAATATACTATATGGACTTCATGTAAAACATGTACCTCCTTTGTCAACACCAATTAAGGTCATCAATAAACCCTATACAATGCTCGAATGATCATACATACATCAAAAATTCATTTCCCATTATACCTATAGAGGTTAGAGTCAATAATAATGCATAGTCTTCCATCCAGTCCCTCACTAACCTAGATTCTTGGGGGAAAACACCTGGTAATTAAATCATGTTGTTTTTTGATTAGGGTATCTAACACAGGTGGGGGTGTGTGTTGAAATAGAAAGAAACTTACATCGTATAATTTTGCCATCAAACATTCCTATCCTAAAAAGGTCACACCCAAAAAAATACCACCAGAGTCTATAAAAATCCCCACACCACCATAGACACATACTATATCCACTGCCCACTATAACACCAAAAACAATCCACATTTCCATCAAACCCATAAAAATAATTTACAAAATTAAAATTAGTTATACTCATACAACACTAATGGATTTTCCAGTTTCCACCAATTTACATTAATAAATCCATTAATTTACCTATTTAATTGGAACACACATTTATCTACTACCCATGATAATTAAATAAGTTACCCATTTCATGTTCCTAATTATAGGATATATTCCATATCATATGGAAAATACCAAATGAAGCCATAACAATTATCTAATGAATCTCCCATAATGACATCCTAATTCCTTCATTCCAAATATGGAATGATATACATATCCTTGATTCATAATCCGTTACAACAATTGTATCCCACTATGTAACCCAGAATTTTTTTACTACACTCACTATACAAATAACACCAAAAACCCAACCAACTTCAAGAAACCTTCTCAAAAATAACCACCAATATGCTCCACGCTAAAAAATGAAACTCTTCTTCAAAAAAATGATATTTCACTAGAATATCCCCACATTCCCTATTGTCAAATATGTAATGGAATACAAAGTCATACTATAAATTTTAAAAAATTCTTCCCTAAAACTATATGATGTGTCTATTGTAGGAATATTTATCCAATCAGATGATAATAATTCCATCATAATATACTACCACATTATTCAATACATAAATATGACTCTCACATTAATTTATTTATTCAATGAAATTTACCTATTAAAATATAAAATCTATTAGAATGTTATGATGTTGTTTCTAATAATCATATTATATTTTCAACACACAATTCTTAAAGACATTAACAATTTTCAGCAATAGTGATAAATAGGAACAATGTGCGAGATAAGTATTTTGATAAAAGGTAAACACATATGAGTAATTTTATTTCCCACTAATAATATTACCTTAAGTCAGTTATTTGTTCTAGATCAATATTTATTATCCATCAACTGAAAAAATCATGATAATCCCATAATTTACAAGAAAAATCGAGAGTTCTTATATTCCCTTCATCAAGAAAAATATTTATTGATCCCTTCATAATTAAAAAAAAATAAGGTATTTTATTTATTATAAAGAAACATTATGAAAAAACAAAATATAAAATGTAGCCATAGTCATTATTTAATCATCGAAAAACCCACAAAAATATAGATCCTAAAGATGAATTACCTAGAAGAGAAAGAAAAAACTAGATGGGGGAAGAACAAGCTTAAAACCGATGAATTATCAATCTCAAAACACTATTGATCAAAGATCATTAAAGGATATATCATGGTAGTCTATGAAAAAAACCTCTTATCACATTTAGTTTGAGATAAAATGAATGTTTTTAGGGAAATATATATAGGAAAAACATTATTTTAAACCTGAAAATAAGTAGTCCCATTACATAAAAGAAAAAACACACCATGGATATAAATTTAAATAATCAAATATGGTATGAAAAGAAAACACAATTACGTATTTATTAGACCTCTTCTAAAGGTCTAAAATTGACAATGAAGATCCCAACAATCTCCCTCTTCTTAAACTGATTTAAAAACTATTAGAAATACAATCAAAGAAGGATCACATTATGACTCATAACATCTGGTAATGAGATTATTTGACACAATGAAACCCATAAAAATATCAATATATTCACAGTATGCTACATATAGTCACTCTATAAATCAAACCATAAGAAAACTTCTGATATTTTATTCCCAATTTTCACTATGGAAAGAATATGAATAAATCAAAAAACACTTTCATCAAAAATTCAACTATACTTGAATATTTTCCCAGCATTAAATATCCATTTATACGAAAACCACTTACTCCTTAGTGAAGTTCCTTGTTTCAAAATCAATCATTTTTTTATAATCACTTTCTATATTTATTATCTTTAAAAAATCACAATGTAATATTTTGGAGAGTTATATGTTGTTATAATCATGTTTGGAATGATAAAATAACAATAAAAATTTATTCATAAAATATTAATATTATAGATAATTTTATTTTCCAAAAACCTAATTTGGTTATAAATTTCATCTTTATCCATTAGATCTATTTATATAACTATTTACATAATGAGTTTATTAATCATGAACTATTTAAACCATATAGGTGGGAAATGGACAATAATATGAATTATGTTTTGATTTTTTTGAATTAAATAGTGGAACTAAAATAAATATTAATCCATAAACAAAATAATAATATAGTACTCTAGTGATATTAATGGTATTTAAAATTAGGATAGGTATAATATACTTGGAGGATATTAAATAAGAAAATTTAAAATAATATAAATGAGAATGTGATTATGCTTTCTTACATTATTCCTTCAGACGTCACATTATTTAATTGGATTTTGCATTTGAGTGTGGTATTAGGATGGGACAAAAATCTATATTATTTGCATAAGATTTTATGGAATGCTTTAGGGAATTATATGGTATACCTAAGAAGATTGTGGTTTTTGGAGAATTTGGGTTGTTAATGGGCCCTTTTACAAGTGATTAGGGAGGTATTTTTTAAATAAAAATATCATAGAAGAAAAGGAAGTCATATTTAAGGAAACCTAATCCAAAATTATTAATTAGTAAGGGTAAGAGAGGGGAAGATAATGAAATCCTTATTCAAATATTTTAAATATGTGGTATTGTGATATTTTATGACATAATACCATGATTTAACTCATTTACCACATTTTCACCTTTACAAGGATGGATAACTTTGATCTTGGTACCTTATTTTAATGCTATAAATATAAATTTTAAATACCTCCTAATATTGATTATAATGCTTCAAAATATTAATTTATTTATGGAATTATATTAATTATTTGGATAAAAAATAACTTCATTATACTTACACATAATCAAATAAAATATTTCTTTAAAATACATTTTCTCCAAGTATTAAAATAAAATTTTACAGATATAATATTTGTTTCGAATGAAAATTATTCGTTTATGATTAAAAAATGAGGGTTATGGGACTTAATATCTAATCTAAAACTAAATATAATCAAATTAATACTTATTTAAAGGATTATTTAAAAAAATATTTTTTATTAAATTATAATATAACTCATATTTGAAAATTTCAATTATTTGTTTCGAAATTCGAAATATTCTTGTAAATGAATTAATTTATTCTAATACTATTTATTCCCTTGTAAATGGTTTCAAAAAAATTAATTAGTTATTCTATATTATTATTTCAATATTATTATGATATTCATAAAAATATCATTTTTTTCCCCAAAAAATAATGTTTTTAGGAAAATACCAAAAATTCACTTTTATCTAATTTTTACAGGATTAATCAAAAAATGATGTGAATTTTGAAAAAATTAAAATTAAAATGTTTGTAAATTTACATGAAAACCAAGGTAATGTAAATAATAATTCAATTTCATGTATTATAAATATATATAAATATATTTTATGTTTCATATTTTCTATAATAATTTAATATGATTTTTCAAATCAAAAAAGAAATGGTTTTATTTAAACTAATGTGTTTTTCAAGTATTAAATTATTTTATATAAATGTAAAATTTCTAAATATTAGAAATTTAATTTGTATAAATTATATAAATTTTTTGTATCACCATATTAAATATATAATAGGCTGAAGATTTGTTCTTTTTTTTTGAATTGATTTATTTTTTATAAATAGTGATTAATAACTTCTTTTATAAACAATTACTTAATTTTTATGTATTTTAAAACAACCATTATAATTTAAAATTTGTTAAATAAATATTAGTCTCTATTGAATTAATATAATCCAAACATTCTATAGGAGTTAAAAATAATCTTTAGTTTGGTATAAATTAAATTTTATTCATTATAATACATTTTGAAAAAACATTTCATTCCATTTTGGGAGCATATACTTAAATTTCATTCTTCCATTTATAAAAATTGAATATTAATAAATTTATTTCATATTGATAATTTATTGTTTCAAATTTATTAATGTGTTCAATTTCATTTTTGGTCATAATAGAGAGTAAGAATGGAAAAATTATTTAGCATGGAGAAGGGTAAAAAAAGTATTTAAATTTTAAACTAAGTGATAATGTCACAAATTTACATCATAAATATTATTGGATGATATTATTTTTACTCTTATCATATTACATTCAAAATGGTTCATATTTATCTCCAAATTTCAATTAGTAAGACTTTATATTATTTTCTATTTTCCAAAATTACATGAGTGCAATACCATCACTTATAAAATGGCACAACATCTCTTATATTATTCACATACATTGAGAATTTTATATTAACAAATAAATTACAAAATTCCTTTAAAGAATTCATACCCACATCCATCAGGTCATGGTATCATAAATAGACCACCCTAAGATGGCATAATTTTAAATCAAATAATGGTTTTTAAATGAAGAGGTATAATTTCAATCCCGTGTTTCATGATTATTTATTCTTCTACATCATTAAAATATTATTTATCAATTTTTAAATTGTGTCATTAAAATGGTCAAAATTATGAAATTTTATTATAATTGTTTTAATACCCTTTTCAACCATTTTCTATCCTATGAGATATTAAAACATCATAAGTCTGTATGTGTGGACTACAACCTCTCATAGGTGATGCATCTATTTTTTTCATAATCACCTCACAATTATTACATTTATGATGAATTTAATGAATATATATGATATCAATGTTATAATTATAATAATATAATGTTATGATATAACTTACCCTATCACCCTCCTACCTATCAGGATGTGATAACATCGCTCATGTGTATGTGTGGATTATCACCTCCCTGAAGAAATGTGGTTCATTTTTAATGACTAACATTGTTATATGGTGAAAATATTTTATATTATTTAAAGAAATGAAAAAAATTTCACGTTTAATATTATAGATATGGTAGAATAATGAATCATTTTCTTATGTTTAACCTAGCAGAAATTGTTTTTTGATCATGAACCAAATGTACTGAATATGTCAGACATGAACTTATCAGATTTAATATTATTATAATACATGTTAGAAATGATAAAAAATTGTAATAATGATGAAAATTGATCATAAATAAATCAAATTATATATTTTATTATACCTGAGTTAAATTAGGTTCCATTTTGGACTCAAGGTAATATATTGTTTTGTTTAAAATATAATTAAATGGTTTTAATGACTATATTCGTTTTTACATGAAAATAATTTTCATTAAAATGATTCATGTATGTTATTAATATAATAATTTGCATCACCAAATTGTTATTATGATATTTTTTCTTTTATTATTTAATTTTTTAAATAATTTATTTATATTATTTCTAAATTGTCTATTTTTTAGATTTTTAAAATAGGGTGAAAGGAATTTCATTTTTAATGATACAACATGAGAAATATTTCCCACCATCATGACTATTAATCTTTAAGAAAAATACTCTATATATTTTCATGGGTTTTTAAATGTAATATAATATTTCCCATTAATGTTTAGATTATTTTTTAAACCAGATTTAATAAAAATGGATTGTTATCATTATATGAATATGGTGTCTAGAAATGAATCTACAAACGTGTTAAATAGAACTATTTATTATATTTGAAACAAAAAATCATGGTTGTATATATTTTTATATATATTATAGTCTTTGTACATTGTTCATGGTTATGGGTGAACCTAATATATCTCTCTAATGAATTGAATAATGATTTTTTTCTGAGTAATATAAAATGGAATTAGATGAGTAAATTATTCCATTTTTAAGAGTGCATTTTAGAGTGACTGTAAGAGTGGTATAAAGATGGTATCCTAAGAGACCATATTACAGTTATATTCTAGAAAATAATTTTTAGTGTCATTATTTTGATTTCATAATATAATATAACTATTGTTTGTTTAGAGGAATCATTATGTAACTTTTTATGTGTGAAAAGTATGTTTTTGAAGAAAATGATTCCATGAGTAATGTTATTTTATGTGAATCCCTCAAGATTAAAATTTTCAATTAATTTATCATATAAGATGTATTAAGAATATGTTTTTAAAAATAAGATTATATCTGGGGTAGGAAAATGAATATTTAATATCAATTTCAAAAAAACAATTAAGGAGAAAATTTCCAATTGGATTTTATGATTTTTAAAATTTACTAATGAGTTTATTTTGATTATATCCCTCAATAATGTTTTTTCTCATTCCATGGTCTCAAAATTTTTCATTATGTATAATAAAAATTAAAAACTTTAATAAGTTAAATCATTCAACTATGGGGAACCATCATTAAAAAATTAAATGGTTTTTAAATTTAAAAAATATTATATTTAGGAATAATATTTTTTTGGAAAATGGATATTGAATATAAGTATCCCCTTTTTTAAGGGATTGATATTTAATTGTTTTTACTAATTTTATAAAAAATCATATAGAAATGAACCTAAAAATTTATGAATGTGATACCATTACTATAAATCATGTAATTATGTGTTATTTATGTTTTGATTTGTTATAGTTTGTTTCAAAGGAATGGTTTAGATAATATTATAGGTTATAATTCCATAAAAATACATTTAACAGGAGATTTTATATAGACTATATTACCATAAGAAAAACCTAAGGTATTATATGTTTCATAATCAATACTATCTCTATGTAAGAATGGTTATCCATATAGAAAACATGGTGAATAAAGTGGAAATTTAACATCTTGATAATGTCCATATAAATAAAAACCCAAGATTAGATGGAATTGAAAAATTACTATTATATCCTTGTAAACTAAGTCACTATAGTATATTAATGGTTCTACCTCTAATAATGTGTAATCAAACTCCCCATATTGGAATATGTATATAGAGGATCATTTTACAAATCAACATCCTTTAGTATTTTATATAGCCTCATATCTAGTGGTATCCATATGATCAATCAAATATAGGGAAAAACTATTTTATATTTCAGGTTTTTTGAACAACAATAGATATTTACTTTTATTTATATATTTAAAATTGATGTCGATCAATGGTGGCCTTCGATTTAAAATACCAAGGAGAAAGATGAGATTGATTTTGTGATGTTTTTAGTATTTAAATGTATTATCCTTTCGATAAATTCTCCTATGGTTGTCCAATATAGGAAAGAAAGAATTTTTTTGGGACTAATGAAAAAGGTGGAGGACTCTATTTTCCCCTTTAATGATAATTTTTCTATATTTCATATGTATGCACAAAATTTCAATATATGAAATGATAATAAAATGAAATTTTTTTCTTAGGATTGAAACCTTGTTTGGGAATTAAATTATCCTATCATGAATTTAAAATACAAGATAATGTTATATGAAATGATGAAAAAATTGAGATGTTGTTTTTTTACTTTTCCATAAATTACGATAAGAAGCACACCAAGTGGGAAACAGTGAAAATGAATTCATTTAATAAATTTAAATGCATAAATGCATAAATATACCTCTTAAGATATGACTACAAAGAGACATCATTATTAGTGTCCAATAAAATCATGAATGTGATTTAGTTGTGGTATTTAAGGGCATTTTTCTCCTAATTGTAATAAAAAAATAAGGGTATTTGTCAAAACAATTAATGGGAAGTCAATGAGAAGTTTTAAAGCAATGAAGTTTGACATTATACGAATATGGCTCCATAGAAAAACATGAATTATTGGAAGAAACAATACCTTAAAGTAGAAGTTTGTGACAAATCCATACACGACAACATCACAAACATCAAGACCATAAAATGAAGTTGTGACCAATATATTATTTGTTTAATCATATTATAGAAATCATTTGTTTTATTTTATGTCTACTCAACCTTTTTTGGGGAAATTAACTAGTAAAATCTATATATTTCATCAGGATATTAAAGAATTTTTTTACTAAAAACATCTATTGGAGAATTTAATGAATACTAGTTTAATATGAATCCTCATAAGATTATTTGTGGAATTGTTTTTCTGGAAAATATTATCCACTTTCCTATATTTGATATTGATGTTATTATAATCATGGATTTCCATTTAGTTAACCATAATAATATTTGATTCAAATATAAGGAAGTTATATAAAATTTTATAAGTGAGTTAGAATTTATATATAAGAATTATTTTTTACCTATGATAATATATAAAGAATATATAGAAATGATTAAATATGGAAATGTTGTTTACAAGACTCATATTGTTAAAAAGAGGTAATTTATTATACTCAGTGGTGTTCCCCTAATAAATGTATATATTGATTTATTACCTAATGATTCTCATAATTTTATTCCTAATTGTATGGTTTAATTTTCTATTAATGTAGTTCCTGATGATAATAAAATATCAAATCCCCTTTATTTAATGGTTATGTTGGTATTATTAGAACTAAAAATGTAGTTACAAGAGTTTATAGAAAATAGTTTAATTCATTCAATCACTTCAACATAGATCACCACTATTATTTAATAAAAACAAAGACCATTCAATGAGACTTTCCAATGATTATAGTGTATTCAATAATATTATAAATTTGAAAAAGTATATTTTTTATCATATAAATGACTTTATTAAATTCATATTTGATGGAAAATAATTTTCAATGAGTTATTCGAGGTTCTAATATAATCAGTTTAATGAAATTGAAAAATATATTATAAAATTTTTATTTAGTTCTAGGTGTGGGGAATTGGGGGGTTATGGTTATTCCCATCAACTTTCTAATAGGCCCAATATAATCATGGACCATATTAATATATTTTTTTAAAAGTTTTTGGATAATAATTTTTTATTAAAGATTTCAGTCTTAATAATAATAATAATAATAATAATATGAAACACTTCTATGGATTATTCAATAGGAATTAAATGAAAAAAAATTATGTAAAATTTACAAAATGTGAATTCTTGTTATAGAAAATGTCATTACATGTAGATATTATCCCTAACCATGGTTTAAATATTAATCCTGAACATACTGAGGTGGTTTAAGAGTTCACAATACATAAAAATTTGACTGATATTGGATGTTGTCTTTAATTATCAAGTTATTACTAATTTTTTTTAAAACATTTCTTAATTATGTTTCCCACCAATTGTTTTAACTCTATAATGAGTAAAATTGATTTTTTCAGAAGAATATGAAAATTTATTTCAATAATTGATAATAAAATTAGTTAATATTATATTTTTATCACTTCTACTTAAACATTATACGTATGTTATTTATGATTATTCGTCATTGAAGGAACATATTTGTGCTCTGATGAAATATGATTGATTAATTTCATATGAATCATTAAAATTAAAAATCCCAGAACATAATTACACAATGCGTGATCTTGAACTTCCTATTGTATTTTTTTATTTAATTATCTAGTTGAATATTTTATATTTGAAAAAATATCAAATATATATATATATATATATATATTAAATTATCGTATTAAATATTGTATTCACTCAAAAAGTATTGAAGATGAGGTAGATAACGTAGTTAAAACATGTAAAGAACCGAAAATTCCATTGAATTATTTTTCTTCATAAATACATGCAATTTTTACGAGCCTGTGAAAATTTACAACGCTTGATTCTGAGGCTCGGTGTGCCTGGAATCAATTTCTGATGTTTTTTTCATGTACATTCAGTAAACATATGAGCGGGATTTTATTACTTTTGAACAGGTGCTCAGAACTGAAATCTATGTGCACCATTGAACTCACAGCTCCAGTATTCCCTTAGGTATACTTTCACCTCTATGGTAGTTGGTCAATAATAAAAGTTAGTTATTGGATTTTTATTAAAAATAATAATAAATTGAAGTGTGCAACACTTTATTTTATTTTAAGCTTCCATGTTTGTGATTGTTGGTTAAAACCTCCACATGGGAGTTAGAGGTGGGTCCGCCACACCCTAACCTCCGATGAGAGGTTATAGTGGTGGGGCCCACCCGAACATAACCTCCTGTGAGAGGTTATGACGTGGGGTCTACATGAGACTAAAACCCCCCAATTAATGGGTGGGTGAAAAATCTCTCAACTCCCCTCATTAATGAGGGGGGAGTTCCTTAACCTCCTTTACCATTTATGGTGCCACCACCTCCCTTTTAATTAAGGGGACAATGCATAATTTATTATTCCAATCCTCCACATTTATTAGATGGAGCCAGTTAATTTACTCTCCCTTTTTGAATTCTATGCCAACGGAATAATAGATAACCAATGTATTATTTTTGTTGGCATGTTTCAATTTGACGGAACGGAGGAAGAGGAGAGCTAGGGAGAAAACCTCCCAACGAAGAACGAGGAAACTCATCTTCCAATAAAGAATGAAGAATGCCAACAACCTTTTTCGACTTCCTCCCTAAGATCCTATCGACGTGGAGTGTCTTCCACTGCCGACGCAGCCCAGGATTGAGAGTACGTGACGAACACGGTGAACGAAAAACTTCATCGTCTTCTTTAAGAATCTCTATCAACAAAAGAAGAACATAGATCGATGAATCAAAGGTAGAGGGTTTATTACTTGTTGACGTTATACCTTTTTTTTACCTTCAACAAAGGATAAAATGGGATTGATGTGGATGTATTATTGATCATCTTCTACTCATGATGAGCCAAATGATATCTCCCTAATCGCGGAGGGTGCGGGCCAACCTAACATGGGCCGACATCCTCCATCGATCTCACACTTCTTGTAATGTTATACGGCATGATGATGAGGTGATGACGACGAAGGAGGAAATGACGAAGGTCACGCTAACCGTAGCCACCGAAAATCGCACCACCCCTCGCGATGTGCTGATGCTTCCATCCAAACAACGCCAGTCCGAGCGGTGCCCGACTCGCCTACCCGTGGCCTCTCAACGGCCTGCCTGAGCAGCGCCCAGCCTGCCTACCCGTGACATCTCAGCGCCCTGCCCGGCGTGTGGCCCACCTGCCCGCGGCTTCCACGGGCCTTGCTCGGCGCGCGGCCTACCTGCACGCAGCCTCCTGGCGCCCTACTCGGCATGTTGCTTGCCAGCGAGCCTGCGCCCTCCCGGCGCCCCCACACCCACTCGGTGCCCTACCGGTGCCCCCACGGCCCGCGCAGCCACTACAGCGCCCTGCCCGGTTCACTATGGCCTGCATGGACCCTGCTGCATCCTCCTAGTGCACCCGTGGCCTGCCTGGTGTCTAGCCGGCCTGCCCACACCCTACGCGCTCTGCCCGCGGGCTGCCCACACTTTGCGCGGCCTCACCGGTCGCCTCCCGAATGGCCCAACCTCCCGGAACAAGACACCCGAGTCGCGCCCCTAGTGGCGCTGGCTGAACCAGCCGTAGCCTTCGGGCCGAGTCACCTACGTGGCGACCTTCGAGCCGAACCGCCCTCGCAGTCCGTTGGGCCGGGGCCAGCGGACCGGGCCGAACATAGCGAGAAGACCCGAACAATGGGCCGGTTCAGACCTACCAGGTTTGACCGGGTTGACCCAGGTCGGGTCGGCCCAGATCGGGTTGGGCCGAGTCAGTTTGACTAGGTCGGACCGGGCCCAGGCCCATTACCGACCCCTTTACATTCTTGGGCCATATCTTTGGCATCAGATGTCCCTTTGACAAACCGTCATCATCGTCTTTATTCTTGGAATGATGTCATCCCTTTGAAAGTACCCCACTATAGTTCGAGGTATATTTGAGATACGGTCATGTTGGATCGTACACAAATCCAACCGGGCTCCTGGGATAAAAATTCTAATAAGATACAGACCGGGAATCTGATTGATGTGTTGTTTGTGGAATTGAGACCGCAATGACGAGGCAGACCTTTGAGATACTTCTTACTGACACTTCGTGATAGTTGGTGTATGGACCAGCAGCTCATGGATCAGATCCTTCAGCGATGAGGATAGAGAGTACAGAGACCAAGTAGATGGCTAAGACCTGACGACTGCTAGACCGATTCGACTCAAAGTGACTGGACTAGCCCATTGGGGAGTGCCTCTGTGTGACGCGGCAGAACCACTGTGGGGAGTGCCTCTAGGTTAGCACGACAGACCCACTGTACTCAACAGGAGGAGTACCTCAATAGGCTACGAGGGTGAGTTCCACTGTGTGAGCCCAGCAGACCCATGGTGGGTATCACCTCTCTGTGACCCGCCAGACCCACAGTACTCGACAGGTGAAGTACCTCAGCAGTCCAAGTATAGTGGGTAGCGCCACTGTTTGATGCGGCATTACAACTGTACTCGATAGAGTTGGAGTATGCCACCAGTCGTGGTTCCAATAATAAAATTCCTGGTTTGAGCTGAGTCAATGACTTTTGTGTTTTCCCCATGATTGACATGGGTTACTATATGACATAGGTATATGTATGGTCATATTCCTAAGTTATGGTTTTCTGTTGATTTCATACTTTTTGGTTCATCCTTGTTGGATTTTGTTAGACCATGAGGGTCTCAGAGTCCCTAATGAGTATCGTTATACTCACCCCTGCACTGGATATGCCTGCACCTCATTGTGTTGGTTGCAAATGAAGAACAATGATGACTTAGGCAGATACATGTCGAATCAAACGTTAGCTAGAGGTGGATCACTCGGTGTGATGATACAAAAAGGTGACAGACAGACGTGGAGTGCTGAGGAGGCCATCTGTACCTACCTTTTAGGTAGGAACCCTATAGGATGACGTAGTAGCTGCTATAATATTCTTCAGTTGTACTTTCTTTTTAGTTGTACTTGTACTTTCTTGTTGGGCTTGTATTTTCTTCCCCTTTTAATCTTCCAAAACTTCTTCTATATATTGTTTTACTTAGTGATTTGCTTCCATTTGTTTACTCTGATATGTTTTCATATAGTTATAAAGGAAATGCATTCACAGTTTTGAGATTTACAACTTTGGTGCTTTTCTCCAGCCCCTGGCCTATTGATGGAGGGCTTGGGGTAGTCACGATATGGGCCCCGGGGGATGGGTCATGGCAAATTGGTATTAGAGGAGTCAATTATACCACAAAACTTAGAACATTGATCTTTTTTTCTATGAAGAAATAGTGTTAAGGGTACTATGTGTGGTTTTCTGTTTAGGGAGTCTAGTGTTGCTACGGGTGGCCAACATATCCATACACCAGGACCCTGACCTCTGATTTCCAACTTTTTTTACGAAAACAATGATTGCGTGTGTGTTCCTAAAGTTTTCATTAAGCCAGCTTAAATATGTCAGCTCACAAGGTATAATATTTGGACAATGTCACATCTGTTTCTTATAGTTTTCCTCCCCGCAGACGAATAGTTAGAGCCTTGAGAGTTGTACGCACTGATATCCCACTGAGTGATGATGCCTCGGTGCATCGTCCTTTACCAGTAGAGGCACCAGCGGTACTACTTCTTGTTGGTCCACCGATGCCACCATCCCCAGCAGCAGATGATTCATGCACCTTAAGAATGTTTCATGAGTTCCATCACCAAGGGACACCCAGTATCAGGGGAGGTATGGGCCCAATGGCATCTAAGGATTGTCTGGTGGCTGTGGTGAGAGTTTTCATGTTACTAGGGACACCAGCAGACATCATGGTGATCCTTGTAGTGAGTCTCCTTCATGCAGTAGCAGGTAGATGGTGGATCCTGATGCTTGAGGTTAATGACATGGAGACACTTCTCTGGGAAGACTTTGAGAGCCAGTTCTGGGTGGAGTTTTATCTAGAGACCATACGAGCGGTGCAAATACAGGATGTACTGCACATATAACAGGGTAGCATGACTGTAGCTCAATACTCAGCGAGGTCCACCGACATCTCGCGATACTCCACGAATATGGTATGGGATCCATTCTATAGGGACCGGACCGTCGAGCATGGGATCAGGAGAGATATCGGAGCTCCAATGATCTCACTTAGCATCTCGACATAGATGAGGGTGCTAAAGAGAGCCCACTTGGTGGAGATTCTTTTTACGGAGCAGTCACCGGTAGTGAGACCCACTACTCGCCGACATGCAACAGAGTCTTCTACAGATGATTGTAGACAGATGTTATACGTGTCCAAGAGGACCATACCTACAGGTGGTTGATCGCATGACTCAGGATATATTATGTGGGTTATATAAAACAGAGACGCACATGCCGGTAGCAGGCAATGTTACTCATGTGGCGGGTAGGGTCACATGGCTCATGACTGTCTGACACGTCATTCAGATGATCGCCACATAGTTGTGGGACCTTCTAGGCAGAGGCAGAGGTATGAACGAGGTGGTCTATAGGGTGGAGGCAGACGTGGCAGAGGATCTAGACATTTAGCTGGGGGTGGAAGACGTTACGAGTAGTTACAACCACCACCACCAGGAGGCCCACCCCGACTACAGGTAGCGGGTGGAATGGGGAGAGCTCAGCTTCAGGCAGCTAAGGCCTATGATCACGGTTTTATAGAGACGATTTTAGTTACGATATGTGTCTACCACACCTTAAATTTAGTTCTTATACACACAAGTTCTAGTTACTCTTTCATTTCCACTACCCCTCATTCAGAGCTCGTAGATTCTGATGAAGCCGTTGGCTTGATCCTTACTGCTAGAGACTCCAACGAGAGATGATTTTATGATTATGCACTGGTACCAATAATGCATGATTATTCTAGGAGGTGATCGCTTCGGATTGGATCTCCTACTATAGGCGTCAAGGCCTTACGATTTCATCTTGGGTATGGAATGGTTATCTACCATCTATGCTCAGATCGACTTTATTATGTGAAATGTGCAGTGTGTCTGCACAGATGGGACCAAGTCTACCTGCACCAGTGAGAATGGAACCTTTGTAGGACATGACAGGCTTACTCAGAGGAGGGTGTAGCCGATCACTCACCAGTTGGCATGACATACCCTCAGAGTAGTTGATGTAGAGAGTCCGACTTATCCTATAGTGGTGGACCAGTACGCGGATGTTTTCCCTGATGATGTTCCAGAACTACCTCCTCACAGAGAGGTGGACTTCAACGTTGAACTTTACCACAGGATGACACCGATATCTACTCCAACATATCAAATGGCTCCCACTGAGATTCGTGGGCTGCGATAACAGTTGGTGGACTTGCAGGTGAAGGGATTCATCTGAACTAGTGTTTCTCCCTAGGCGACCCTGATTCCGGTTTGCCAAGAAGGCGGATGGAGCTTGAGGCCTTGTGTTGAATACCATCGCCAAAACCAGGTGACCATGAAGAACAAGTACACAATCTCAAGGATTGATGACCTCTTTGATCAGCTGAATAGGGAACAATGGTTCTCGAAGATAAAGCTTAGACCTAGACACACCCGCTCAGAGTTCGATATGAGGATGTGTAGAAGACTGCCTTCAGGTTTCGTTACATCCAATACGAGTTCATGGTTATGCCATTCAGTATAATCCATGCTCCATGAGTATTCATAGGACTCATGAATAGAATATTCCATCCATACCTGTCACGACCCGTCCTCTGGGCCCGTGCCGTGACTACCCCAAGCCCGCCTTCCATAAGCCAGAGGCTGGCAACTAGCACCAAGGCGTCATTCCTGGTAAAAAGGGAAGGCATTGCCTATGTAAAGTAAACAAACACCACAGAGCAAGCAAGCAGTAGAAGTAAACAATAAGTAAAAACTAAGTACAACAGTAAGTGCGAAAAAGAAAGTGGGCTAGTATACAAACCCAAACTGAAAGTAAAGTACAACTTAAAGGGAAAACAACAACTAAAAAGTAATTCCATAGCATCGAGCTAACCACTAGAAATCCCACTTGAAGGGTGAGTACATATACCCTCCACATATCCTCAGGTACATCCGTCCGCTCCGAGAATGTCCCGTCCAGTGGTCCACCTCCAAGTACCGTCCTGCTACGAAAGCCTCAACCACAATCAGCGTTGTCCGTTGTCTGAAACCAACACAACGTAGTGCGGGCATAGCCCGGGCAGGGGTGAGTATAAGCTACTCAGTAGGGACCCCGAGACCCCTGAAGGTCTCCTAGAATCCAAAAAGGATAATCCACAAAGGAAAGATACAATCACGAAGTAACATTCGACACTGCTTAGGTATATGCCAATACATATACCTATGTCATCAATTCTCGTTCGGCTCCAACATCTGTGACCAAGTATAACCCAGTGCACACAGGAAGGCAATACGTAAATCCACACAGGATAGCACAAAACAATCCACATAGGAAAGCAAAACAGGATTCAGTTAACACATGTATACTTCTTCGTAAGACGATAGAGATGATCAAATATTTCCACTGATTCATCTAAGCCGTCGGACCCACAAAGGATCGATAGGTACTAACTGCCACAATGACCCACAAAGGATCTGACCCACAAAGGATCGATAGGTAACTAACCCTCGCAATGACCCGCAAAGGATCTGACCCACAAAGGATCGATAGGTAACTAACCCCCGCAAAGACCCAAACAGGATCGGACCCACACCAGATCTATAGGCGCTGGCCCACACAGGACCGTTGAGCGCTGACCCACACAGGATCGGTAGCACTGATCCACGTAGGATCGCTGAGTGCTGTATTCGTCGCCGTCGAATCCACTGAGGATCTCTGTACAGTCGTCGTCTTAGTAGCAGTCGCAGCCAGCTCTTGGGTTCCCGCACACAGCAATCTCGTTCGGGAGGGTCCGCTCCACAGGCCGAGAGGCTGATACATCAACTGACACATAGTCCGGAGTTGATGTATCCAAAAGTTCCATATCGTCAACATAAACTCAACGTCGCAGAGAGTGCGTCAATCAGACGCCCGGTCTGAGAGTTATTAGCTTTTTCATCCCAGGGGCCCGGTTGGTTTTAAGTCAAAACCAACCTGAACGTACTCCAACTGCATCCAAACCTCGAGTGGAGTAAGAGAAAATATTCTTCTCACTAAGAGAAATCCATCAAAGTCAATGACACATCAATCGGACGTCCAGAGCTTAAGTTATGAGTGTTTCCGCTCCGAGGGCCCGGTTGGTTTCGTGTACGACCCAACCCGGACAAACCCAAAGTATTCCAAAACCGTGAGTTCGATATACCGAAACGACTATCTCTATCCAAGGATCGCATCGCAACTGACGGTGCGTCGATCGGAGGTCCGTAGCTCATGTTATGGGCAACGGACCGAAGGAGGTCCTGTATTAAGGGGTTCGAGCCCGGGCTGACCCGGCCTGATACCCCCAAGGTCGGCCTGAACCGGGTCGACCCAAACTGGGTCCGGGTCCGGGCCGCTTGGGCGCGGCCTGGCCCGGCTGGCACAGCCCGACCTGGCGGTCCGGTCTGGCGGACCGTCCAGGGCAGCCGCCCGGCGCGCGGCGCGCTGGCCAGGGACTCGGCCGAACGGCCAAGCTGTTACGGGCGGGGGGTGCTGCCCCCGCGTGAAGTAAACCGCGACCCATTAATGGGGATGCTCCATCCGACCAGCCAGGTGTTTCGAACCCCCGGTTCTTCCATGGTCCGGCCAGCCCGCTCCGGCCGGCCGGCTTCTGCCGCCACAGGACCGGCAAGGCCGGTCCCCTTGCTCCGGCGCCGGCGGCCCGGTACCGGCCATCAGTTCCACTGTTCCACCGCGGCCCGGAACCAGCCGCAACCTGGGTTCGTCCTGCTCAGCGTGATGGCACCACTCCCCTCCTCCGCGGCCCCGCTCCGGCCGCGATAATTTAGTGGTTCTCCGGTGCGGCGCGACAGCACCACATCTTTGGTTCGTTTTCAACGGCATGGCACGACGGCTCCGAGTCTCGGTTCGTCTTCAACGGTGTGGTGCGACGACGCCGCACTCCTCCCCCTTTCCTTATCAAAATTCCGCGCGGTGCTTCAGCACCGCGTTTCCTTGATCGCCGCAACAAAACCAACAACCAAAAAAGGGGGAGGAGTGTCGGCCATGTTCATGCGGTCCGACCTCCTCCCGTTATCACGATAACATGCAGTTCAAAGAAAAGGAGAAGCGATAGAATATTTCACGAACCAACAAATAAAAATAAATCCCTTCCTCAATGTTGTCGTCGAACGAGCGTTCGTCACAGAATTAACCACCGCGGAAGAAGAGGTCCGCCGCAGAAGAAGAAGATCACCGTGGAAGAAGAGAATTGTCGTTGGCGTTAGGTGATCTCTGAGGAAGGTGTCACTCGCCGTCGTCCGCCGTCGGAGATTTGCGTTCTTCGTCGGCGGTGGTGCGTTCTTCGCGTTCTTTGTCGGCGATGGTGTGTTCTTCACGTTCTTCGTCGAAGAACAGAGAATCTTCTCTTTTCACCCAAAGGATTAACACAACCCAAACAATGAAATAAAATAAGTCTAACACTTATTTTATTATCAACCTAAGCTTTTGAAATTAAAAAAATAAGAAACGAACAATTTATTCTAAGAATTAATTGTAATGATTTAACCGCTCAATTTAATGAGGCGTTTCTTAACCATAAAAACACACGATTGACTTTCATTAAAGAGGGGGTTTGCAGGTGAATTACTTAGGAGGGAAGAAATGGTGGGGCTCGTGCAAGCCCCACCTCACAAATATCCTACCAAGTGGGTAGATATTGTGGGTTCCACCTTATCCGCTTAACTTAGCTTAAGTGGCTTTAACTGAAATAAAATAAAGTTGTCGCACCACTTTATTTTATTTCTTAACTTAACCCCAAAAATTAAAAACCACACCCGAGCAAACCCAACTCCGGAAAAGGCATTTCTTAGTAAATACCGGTGCTGCGATTCCATTGGTGCCCTTGGATTTCGATTCCGAGCACCGGTTCAAAAGTTAGAAAAACCCGCTCGTTCGTTCACTGAACGTACCGGAGCCAAACTTCGAACAATGAATCCTGGCACACCGGGCCTCGGAATCAGGTGCCGTCAGAAACTGCGTTCTTGTAAAATTCCCAAGAAAATTAAAAAAAAAATTCCTTTAATTTTACGGGTCTTTACATCAGTCCCACCTCATGGATTTATGTCCCCGCAAATATACATCATAATCTAGGGAAACAAAAGTGGGTACTGAGCACGCATCTGAGCCTCCCGCTCCCAAGTGCTCTCGTGGAGGTTCTCGTCCTGCCATTTGATGCGCACTAGAGGAATCGACCGTCCACATAGGAACTGCTCCTGTTGATCCTCAATCTCCACCGGGACCTCCGCAAAAGTCGCCCCATCATCAACGTCCATCTCCCCATGGTCAACGATATGCGATGGGTCGTGCACGTATCTCCTCAGCTGAGATACGTGGAGGACGTCATGCACCTTGTGCAACTGATGTGGTAGTGCCTGGCGATAAGCCACCTCGCCAATCCTACTGAGGACCTAGAATGGTCTGATGAAGCATGGAGACAACGTGCCGCCTCAGCCAAATATATGTAATCCACATCGAGGTGAGACATGCAAGAAGATGTGGTTGCCATCCTCAAACTCTAGTGGCCTCCGCCTCCTGTCAGCATAAGACTTCTGCCAGCTCTGAGCTGTCCTGATCCGCTCCTGGATGACCTGGACCTTCTCTTTCGTGGCCTGGGCCATCTCTAGTCCCACAAGTGATGACTCCCTAGGGTCTGTCTAGCATAAAGGAGATCTGCAAGGTCTGTCGTACAACGCCTTGTATGGTGCCATCCCGATTGTGGAGTGTTAGCTGTTGTTGTACGCGAACTCCACCAAGGGTAGGTGGTCCTCCCACCTACGACCATAGACTAGGACACATGCACAGATCATGTCCTCGAGAGACTGAATGGTCCTCTCCGTATGACCATCTGTCTGAGGGTGAAAAGCGGTGCTCAGACATAGCTGTGTCCCGAGCGCCTCCTACAACCCCTTCCAAACCCGGGAAGTAAAGTGAGCTTCTCGATTAGAGACGATAGATGATGGCACACCGTGAATCCATACAATATCCTGAATGTAGAGACATACCATGCTCTCCACTGAGCCCTGCACTCTGATGGGTAAGAAGTGAGCCGACTTGGTGACTCGGTCGACAATCAACCAAATGGAGTCGTGACCTCTGGAAGTGTGTGGAAGTCCAGTAAAAATGTCCATAGATATGCCGTCCCACTTCCACTCTGGGACATCCAAGGGCTGTACAATGCCTGCTGGTACCTGATGTTCTGCCTTCACCTGCTGGCAGGTGAGGCATCGAGAAACGAACTCTGCCACAACCTTCTTCATGCCCGGGCACCAGTGCTATCGTCTGAGGTCCTGGTACATCTTCACCACTCTAGGATGTACCGCTAAAGGAGAATTTCAAAACTCTCTCAGCACCTCCTCCTATAAAGCAACTAGTACCAAGGTACGTCCTCTGAAAAGGACGCCGTGCTCTCCTCTAAAATAGAAACCATCAGGTGCCTGTCCGATGGATATCTACGCACGACGTGTCTCACAGTCAGCATCCCCACGTTGTGCCTCTCTGACCCGCTACAGTAGTGGAGGGGTGAATGTGAGAGACTAAAGGAAGGCTGCTCCATCTCTATCCACGAAGGATATCTGCAAAGCGGCTAGCTGCTCTGTCGCCTCCTCAAGTAGCTGAATGCCCGTCCTCCTACTGAGAGCATCAGGTACTACATTCCCCTTCCCAGGAGTATAGTCTATCACAAAGTCATAGTCCTGGAGAAACTCGATCCATCACCGCTGTCTCAAGTTCAGGTCCTTCTGAGAGAAGATGTACCTGAGACTATGATGGTCAGAAAAGACTGTAAAGCGCTCGCCAATCAGGTAGTGTCTCCATGTCTTCATAGCGAAGTCCACTACTGCTAACTCCAGGTCATGGGTAGCGTAGTTCTGCTCATGCGGCCTCAACTGATGTGATCCATAGGTGATCACCGCCCGATCTTGCATTAGGACACATCTGAGTCTGGTCCTTGATGCATCGTAGTAGACTACGTACCCTACTCCCTCCTCCGGAAGCCTCAAGATAGGGGCGCTGGTCAATCTCTGTCTTAGCTCCTGGAAGCTCTGCTAACTTCTGTCTGACCATACAAAGGGTTTCCCCTTCTTCGTCAAAGATGAGAGTGGTTCCACAACTCTGGAGAAGTCTGGCACGAATCTCCGATAGTATCCATCTAGTCCAAAGAAACTCCGCACCTCCGTCACGCTCCTGGGTGGCTCCCAAGCTAGCACTGCCTCGATCTTCGAAAGATCCACTGCTACTCCTGCCTCAGAGATGACATGCCCCAAAAAGTGGACCTCAAATATCCAGAACTGACACTTTGTAAGCTTTCCATAAATCTGGTGCTCTCGGAATGTGTCTAGTACAACCCTCAAGTGGTAGGCGTGCTCCTCCTCAGTCGTCGAGTATATCAAAATGTCGTCGATGAAGACCATGAAAAATCGATCGAGGTATGGCTGAAAGATCCTGTTCATGAGGCCCATGAACACTTCCAGAGCGTTGTACATGCCGAAGGGCATAACCAAGAACTCATAGTGGCCATACCGACATCTGAAGGTCGTCTTCAGCACGTCCTCATCCCGAACTCTGAACTGATGATAGCCTGACCTGAGGTCTATCTTTGAGAACCACTGTGCTCCCTTGTTCTGATCGAAGAGGTCATAAAACATCTGTAGTGGATACTCGTTCCTCGCTATCACCTGGTTCAGGCAACGATAGTCGACAAAAAGTTTCAAGCACCCATCCGCCTTCTTGGCGAACAATATCGGGGAAGCCCAGGGTGAAACACTGGGTGAGATGAAACCCTTGCCCTGCAAGTCCTCCAACTGTACCTGTAGCTCTCGAAGCTCAGCGGGAGCCATCCGATATGCTGGAGTGGATTCGGGGTTGTCCCGGGGTATAAATCAATATAAAATTCTACCTCTCTGCCAGGAGGTAGTCCTGTAGCGTCATTGGGAAAGACGTACGCATACTGATCCACCACTGGAGGAAAACTAGGACTCTGTATGTCAACTGCTTTTAGGATGAGGCTAGCCAAATAATGAGTGATGGGATGTCCTCTCTTCTATGAGATTACATCATGTGCTGCGAAGGCTTCCTTCTCGTCGGTGAAGGTGAACCTGCTCCCGTCGGTGCATACACATCGCACCTTGCGCCTAATACATTCGATCTGTGTATGGACTATAGATAACCAATCAATGACCAAGATGACGTCGTAAGGCCTCAAAGCCGCTACAAGAAGATCCCAGACGAAGCTATCACCTCCTAGAGTAAGCCCACACTGCCGGAAACAGTGCATAATCGTCGAGTCAGCTCCCGTAGGAGTCTCTAGCCATAACGATCGAGCCAACGGCTCTGTCGGAATCTCCGAGCTCTGAACAAGGGAAGCGGCTATGAATGAGTGACTCACTCATGTGTCTATAAGAACAACAGCAAGGTTGTAATAGACACATATAGTACCTCGAATCATCTCGGGTGCACCGTGGTCATAGGCATCCGCTGCCTGGAGCTGTGCCTGCCTCTGCCCGCCAGCTCCCGGTGGCCGGGGTGGACCTCCTAGTGGTGGTGGTGGTATAGCCTCAAAGTGTCGCACACCACCTACTACTCGGACAACTCCTCTGACTCGTCCGCCTGTGCCCTGCGGACCACTACGGTCGACCCTCTACCTCTGCTTGGGTGGCCCCTCAACCGTCTGATGCTCCTCGTCATGGTGGGTCGGGCAGTCAAGAGCCATGTGGCCCTGCCCGCCGCATGTGTAGCACTGCCTGCCTCTCGAAAGACTAGATACTCGCAGTGTGCCCCACACTACTGAGCCAGTGTCCTATGGTCCTATGCGTGAGGGTCTGGTATGCCTTGAACCATGAGTCATTCGTCGACTGCCTGCTGCAGAAGACTCTGCTACGTGCCGCCCCGCGGTAGGTCTCGCTGCTGAAGAAGGCTCAGCAAGAATGCTCTCGACCAAAAGGGCTCGCTCCAGTACTCTTGTCTGGGTAGGAATGCTGAGGGAGATCAGTGATTCCCTAATCTCATGTCTCAATCCCTGCTCAAAGGTCCGGGCCTGGAAGAATGGGTCTCGTACCATGTCTGTCGAGTAGCGCGAGAGATCGGTAAATCTCGCCGAGTACTGGGCGACCGTCAAGCTGCCCCGCCGCAGCTGAAGAAGCTCCTTGATGCGCACCGCACAGAGGGTGGCTGGGATGAACTCTGAGCGGAAGAGGCTCTCAAAGTCTATCCAGATTAGAGATGCCTCATCATGCACCTGGATCATCAAGCTCCACCATCGGCCCGCTGCCGTGTGCAGTAGGCTCGCTGCGAGGATCACCATGAGGTCTGATGGTGTCCTCACAAACCTGAAAACTTGTACCACAGCCTCCAACCAATCCTCAAATACCTGGGGGTCTGTCTCCCAGCGGAACCTAGGCAGTCGTTGGCGCTGGAACTCATGCAGTGCACTAAGGCGACGTGCATCGTCAGTGGCTGGGACTTGAAGAATAGGTGGCTCGGCGGGTAAAGGTACCGTCGGTGCCTCAACTGTCAAAGGGACCTGTACCGAGGCCTCATCGCTCATTGGGCTGTCGTCACACACAACTCTCGGAACCCTAGCTGGCTATCGTCGTGGGGCCATCCTGAAAAGAAACAAGTGTACCACTGTCAAATAGTATACCTGTTGAGGTGACATAAAGTAATCACAATGAAAACTTGAAACACACATGCAATCAATGTTTTCCTGCATTAAGTCGGAAATCAGAAGTCAGGGTCCGGGTGTACGGATACGTCGGAAATCGCACAAAAACTGGACTCCCTATACTGATAAACACACCCAATACGCTTAACACTATTGCTTCACATAGAAAAAGTTCAGAGTCCCAAGTTCTGCGGTAGAACTGTACTCCTCTGATACCAATTTGTCACGACCCATCCTCGGGGCTCGTGCCGTGACTACCCCAAGCCCGCCTTCCATAAGCTAGGGGCGGGCAACTAGCACCAAGGCGTAATTCCTAGTAAAAAGGGAAGGCATTTCCTTTTTAAAGTAAAAAAACACCACAGAGAAAGCAAGTAGTAGAAGTAAACACTAAGTAAAAACAGAGTATAACAGTAAGTGCGGAAAAGTAAGTGGGCCAGTATACAAGCCCTAACTGAATGTAAAGTACCAATGGAAGGGAAAACATCAACTGAAAAGTAAATCCGCAACGTCGACCTGTCCACTGGAAATCCCACCTGAAGGGTGAGTACAGATAGCCTACACAACTCCTCGGGTCCAGCCGTCCACTCCGAGAACGTCCCATCCAGTGGTCCACCTCCAAGTACTGTCCTGCTCTGCAAGCCTCATCCACGATCAGCGCTTTCCGTCATCTTCAACCAACACAACGTAGTGCGGGCATAGCCCGGGCAGGGGTGAGTATAAGCTACTCAGTAGGGACCCCGATACCCCCGAAGGTCTCCCAGAATCCACAAAGGATAATCCACAATGGTGTGATACAATCACGAAGTAACATTCAACACTGCTTAGGTATATGCCCATACATATACCTAAGTCATCAATTCTTGTTCGGCTCCAACATCCGAGCCCAAGTACAACCCAGTCCACAAAGTAAAGAAAAACGTAAATCCACATAGGATAGAACAACACAATCCACATAAGAAAGAAAAACAGGATTCATCTCACACAGATATACATCTTCGTAAGACGATTGAGATGATCAGATATTGTCACTGATTCATCTAAACCGTCGGACCCACAAAGGATCGATATGTACTAACCCCTGCAATGACCCACAAAGGATTTGACCCACAAATGATCGATAGATTACTAACCCCCGCAATGACCCACAAAGGATCTAACCCACAAAGGATCGATAGGTAACTAACCCCCACAAAGACCCACACAGGATCGGACCCACACAGGATCTGTAGGCACTGCCCACACAGGACCGCTAAGCGCTGACCCACATAGGATCAGACCAACACAGGATCGGTAGCACTGATCCACGTAGGATCGCTGAGTTCTGTAGTCGTCGTCGTCGTATCCACTGAGGATCTCTTTACAGTCGTCGTCGTAGTAGTAGTCGCAGCCAGCTCTAGGGTTCCCACACACAACAAGCTCGTTCGGGATGGTCCGATCCATGAGCTGAGAGGCTGATACATCAACTGACACATAGTCCAGAGTTGATGTATCCAAAATCTCCATATCGTCAACAGGAACTCAACGTCGCAGACGGCGCGTCAATCTGACGCCCGGTCTGAGAGTTATTGGCTTTTTCGTCCCAAGGGCCTGATTGATTTTTAAGTCAAAACCAACCCTACCATACTCCAACTACGTCCAAACCTTGATCGGAGTAAGGAAAAAGATCGGTCTCACTAAGAGGAATCCATCAAAGTCGACGGCACGTCAATCGGACGTCCGAAGCTTAAGTTATGAGTGCTTCCGCTCCGAGGGCCCGGTTGGTTTTGTGTATGAACCAACCCGGACGAACCCAACGTATTCTGAAACCTTAAGTGCGATATACCGAAATGACCATCTCAATCCATGGATCTCATTGCAATAGACGGTGCATCGATCGGAGGTCCGTAGATCATGTTATGGGCAACAGACAAAGGAGGTCCGATATTAAGGGGTTCGGGCCCGGGCCGACCCGGCCCAATACCCCTAGGGTCGGCCCGCACCAGGTCGACCCGAACCGGGTCCGGGTCCGGCCCACATGGGCGCGGCCCGGCCTGGCGGTCTGGTCCGGCGGACCGGCTAGGGCAGCCACCCGGCGCGCGGCGCGCTGGCGTGCTGGCCAGGGACTCGGCCGAACGGCCGAGCCGTTACGGGCGGGGGATGCTGCTCCGCGTGAAGTAAACCGCGACCCCTTAATGGGGCTGATCGTCCGAAAACCCGGGGGTTTCGAAACCCCGGTTCCTCAATGGCCCAACCGACCCGCTCCGGCCGGCCGACTTCTGCTGCCACGAGACAAGCATGGCCGGTCCCCTTGCCCCGATGCCGGCGGCCCGGTACCGGCCACAGGTTCCACTGTTCCGCCGCGGCCCAGAACCGGCCGCGGCCTTGGTTAATCTGGCGCTGCGTGACGGCGTCGCGCCCCTCCACCGCGACCCCGCTCCGTCCACTGTACATTAGTGGTTCTCTGGTGCGGCGCGACGACGCCGCATCTTTGGTTTGTTTTCAACAGCGTGGTGTGACGGCGCCACGTCTTGGTTCGTCTTCAACGGCGCGGCGCGACGACGCCGCGCTCCTCCCCCTTTCCTTATCAAAATTCCGCACGGTGCTTCGGCACCGCGTTGCCTTGATCGTAGCAACAAAACCAACATCCAGAAAAAGGGGAGGAGTATCGGCCGTGTTCGTGCGGTCCGACCTCCTCCCGTTATCACGATAACAGGCAGTTCCAAGAAAAGGAGAAGCGACAGAAGATTTCACGAACCAACAAAATAAAAATAAATCCCCACCTCAACGCTGTCGTCGAACGAGCGTTTGTCGCGGTATTAACTGTAACAGCCCAAGATTTTATAATAAAATATTGTTTTTAATTTTATTAAAGTCTTGTGTTGTACGCTACACCAAAAGGAGCTTGCACAACATGCATCCTTGACTTGTCTTGCATTACACGCAATCACGACCTTCCTCGATAGCGTGTGTAATACGCAATACCGAGTTTCACTAAACAATGATATGCTATTAAAACTAGCCGTTATGAATAGTAATAATCACTTTTTGAAATTTTATAAATTTTATTTTTCAAAATGGACTTCATTTTTGGACTCGGAGTATCGAAATTAGCCTAGGGTGAAATTTTGGTATTTTTCTGAAAACATTCAATTTTTGATGAATAGTGAAACCACTAAGTGGTAGGTTAAAAACTGAATTTTGCATAAAACATAATTTTACCGCTTCTGTTAATGGAATTTCGAAAATCCGAGAGACACGGTTAATATCAAGGACTAAAATGTGGTTCAATGAGATGAAAATAATTTTTTGGTGAATAGTAACTTTTTACTTTTTTTACCGCGGTTAATAGTAAATTGGGTAACTAAGGGTAAATATGATATTAATATTACCCTAACACATGTCCTAATTCTATTGGACAAGTGTAATTCGACCAAAAACAAACTTAGGAATAAAATATGACCATTTAGGTCCACTTGGATTAGATTAGGACATTTATTATTAATTTATTTAAAGAAGGGTTAAAATAGTTAAAATCAAAGTTTAATAAGTAAATCATTTATAATATGAGGTTATACATAAGATAAATTCGATTGTAAATATTCATTAGAAAGATAAAAAGATTTCCTACATGATGGTATTTTATTTGTAATTTTTAGACATCAAATAATTTAATTTATTTATTTCACAAAGATGATGCAGTAATTATCTTATTAATGAAATATTGACATAATTGATAATATAAATACCAAAATAAATGTAATTTAAGACTTTTTATGAATTCCACTAATTTAATAGGTTACTATGATATATTAATGTTGATTTAATCAAATTGGTTCGAACATATAATTCTGTTATGACTTTCACAAAAATCATATATCAAATAGTGTCAAAATTGACACAAAATAGTTTTTAAATCAAATATTATATTATTAATTGTTATTTTATTCCAAAAAATATAAGGATCTGACAAATGACTTAGATAAGGATATATATATTAATAATGAACAATTTGGGGTTCGTTTGGCATGTTATAGTATGTTTATTAACCATATAGTGAAAGAAAACAAAAATACATGGTAAAAGTTAAATTATTTAACTTAGAGTTAAATCTAATTGATAAGGTTAAAATAATACCCTAAACTTGTCTAAATCTTATTGGTTGATAGGATTTCGACCCATCCCCACCTTATCTTCGAAATAAGACCCTTTGGAGCCATTATAAACCGATTTTGACTTTAATATAAAATAATATTTTGAGATATTCCTAAGGTGCCCCTCTCCTCCCTTATAAAAGGGCACCTCATCCCCCTCCTCCTCACACCAATTAGTGCACTCAAGCTCGTCCAAACCCTGACAAAATCTCTTATACACTTCCCTAGAAACATCCTAGAGGTTCTGGTCTTCCTCAAAGACCAATTTTAGTGCCCTAAGAGGAGGTCTCAAAGAGGCACTTCAAAGAAGAGGTAATTACCGTTACCAATTCTTTCATCTTTATTTCTTCTTCCACTTCTTCTTCTTAGGTTGTTTCATTATGAAGTAATAACATCAGTATCACTCATATACTGATATGTTATTATAAGTATGAAACAACCCTATTTCACCATCTATCCATCCTACGGAAAAAGAAATCACCGCGCGTGCGTACGTACGGAATACCGTCTCCACGACACGATGAGATTCATTCTTAATGATTAAACATTCATGAATGATTATAAAGTATATATAATAAGTACTAATGAAATATATGACATAATAATGATACTGGATTTATGTATATATATATGTATGTCATCTACTTACTTCCATTCAAGACAATAAAGAAAGAAAAACAGCGTTCAAGCGTACGTACGGACAACCGTCTCCATGAACGGTGTTTTTCATTTCATTTATCTAACTATTATATATATATATATATACTGAATATATATGATATATAAATCATATTTTATATTCTGGATGTAAGTAAATCATGATATAAGTAATAATAATGTCAAGAACAAAAAGTCAAATCACCTACGATAAATGAAACGATTTTACCCAAAACGTTTCTTTAACATGGAATTTACAAAAGAACGGGTAATATAATGTCATAAGTGAACCATATATGATATCATAACAATGAATATGATTCTGTAATAAGTCAATGACATTATTTAAATCATTATACAGGAGGTTCGGACACATACGAAGCAAATCGGACCTAAGGTAAGGGAAAATATAACAATCTCATTTTTATCCAAGATTGTTTATACTTTAGTATTTACTGGGGTTTATTTTATCATCCACATCCATGTTTCCTGAATATGTAATATTATTTCCATCCACCTACAATTGTTTAAATCCAATTTTACCCTTCGGTGAGTTTTTAGTAAAGAATATGAAAGGAATCTTTTGTCATTTTTCTCGTACGAGGTACTTTTTGACTTTTCCGACAAAAGTACGAAGAATGTTTTTTTTAACTTATACGGCATGAATGTATTTTTAAAACATTGTTTACAAGAATCTTCCTTTAAAAGTTTTCAAGTTTATTTTTAATCTACTTCTTTTATTTTAAAGTTGTATAACATGTTAAGAAAGGAAAAATGTTTTTGAAGAAGAAAGGATATTTTCCTCAAGAATGGAGTTCAAGAGTTTTATCAAAATTATTTTCCATCTAAGATAATAAAGGGTTCTGTTTTTATCCCTAATATTACATTGATTTGATCATGTTCTGATTGAATTATTTTTATGAATTCCTTTACCTTATATGATTTGTTTTATGATGTCATGATGTTCCAAGAATCCCATTTTTGTTACATGTGTTATACGATGATGTATGATTTTTGATTATGTGGCACACATAAGAAAGGATTCATTATAAGATGGGTGGGACCTATATCTCCCTCCAATGCATTGGGTAAAGATTTTATATCTCATGAGATAGATATTGCTGGAACAGAAGGTTATTTCAGTTCAGTGATACAGGACTGAAACGAGGAGTGAACTCGGTTCAGAAAGGGTCTTTGTCCACTAAGATAGTCTTGGTAATGAGTCACGACTAACAAGAAATGATTTTCCATGATTATGTGTGCATGCCACAACGTTTCAAGTTTTATGATATGATTATGGGGATCTCATTTTCACTTCTATGATTTGTTCCATGTTAAGATATTATGCTCTCTTTTGCAGGTTAAGATTTCCAAAAAGTTATGTTCTTATGAATATGATGTGATTGATTTTTCTTTTGTATACCCTTACTGAGCATTTGAGCTCACCCTTTTATGTTTTCTTTTCCCCAGGATATAAAGAAATGTTTTAGGTAAAAAAAAGGGAAGATCTTTATGGGATATATTGAAGATCTTTCACCACGATTAGAAGACTACGTTCCGAGTTTCCAAAGACACTAAACTATTACGATCCTTGTGTGTGTGTGTTTTTGTTATGTACTAAGTATTCCGCAAAAGTAATGTAATGTCTATGTAGGTCAGGCTTCGGGTCTCTACAGTTGGTATCAGAGGGAAGGTTTAGTCAACCTTTGGAAACTAGGATGCGAAAACATTAGTGAGATCCCTAGAGATATTTCTAAGGTATGTCTAGGGATGCCCCTAAGGATAAGTATACGTATAGGATATAGTCCTAGAACTACGGTAACGATCTTAGAATTTAACCTAAGATGTTAGATATTGAGGGTGCTCCCCCTTTACTATGTTGTCTTCCCTAGCATGATTTCGCCTCTCACAAAATTCTTTTTGTGTTTTAGTTAATGGAGGGAACCAGAAGGAATTTGGTTAACATTGAATCCAATGGACAAATTGGTGACTATGAGCAACAAAATTGTGTGATGCCTAGAGATAAAGAAATTGTGATTATGCCGAATCAGTCATCGCAATATATGATTAACAAGGTGAAATTTAGTGGTATGACTAATTCATCAAAGAAGTGGAAGATAAACTATTATGCATGTTCGCATGATGAGGAGCATAAAGAAAGGAAGATTGAGATTTCTAAAGAATGGAAGAAGAACCTTGAGGAATACCTCAAATGGAGGGACCGATGTTATCTGTGTGGAGAAAAGGGTCATAGAGTGACAGATTGTTATGGAGTTCAATGTCTTATTTGTGGAGAACATGGGCATTACCCAACTCAATGCCCTGACCTGAAAAGATACTTCTAAATCAAGGAAGGAATTATTCCAGGACAGTCATTGAAGTGGATGGACTGAAGTGTTTATGTATTGGTATTCAAGAATATTGTTGTTGAGGTACTTTTATGGTGTATTGGAATATTTATGTATTGGTCTAATGTGGTATTCGAAGTGATTGAGGTATTTTTGGAAATTAGATGATATGCGCATAATGAAGGGATAATACGATAATGAGATGTCTGATTGTATGCATGAGCTCATGATTGATATAAGGACTAAGTGATATCATGGTTTGAGTATATAGAATTTTGAGGATTTTGGTATGTGGAAAGTGTTAACTTTAAACTGCATTCATGTTTTCACTAAGTTATTCAAGAGAATACATGATTAAGGACTTTGAATGTTTGGAATGTGACCAACAAAACATATCTTATGATATATGGGGATCAACGATGGTATTAAATCTCTGGTAATTGTTTTCACTTTGTTATGAGAGTGGACTGTAGTATTATGGATAAGCCTAAGGATTGGAATGAATTATGTTGGACATAAGTTAGTATTGTTTGTTTTTCGATATTATTTATGTGATGTTATAGTAATGTAGTTTTAGAAAAAGGACAACCTGCAGGACGGGCGACAACCCATCACGTCGGACAAGGCTGCGGGAATTGAACCCACAACCGAAGTGCGACCGGCCTTTATCACCTACCACTGGCCTGCAGGAAGTCCCTGTTTAGTATAAACTAGTTTTATTATATTTAGTAGTATGATATATGAAGTATAAGTCAATTTTAGGAACCATATATGATTAATCTCACTATAGAATGACTTATGTATATAACTTTTTCTAACCTTTTGTTTGAGACAGATGGAATGACCTGTCATTCTATCACATGATCTGCTAACACTTCACGAATAACAAATTCAACTTCATTTATTTAAGAGATGAAGTGGAAATTGTTCAAGGCATGAACAACAGTGAGATTGTACCAAAATAAAGAAAGTATTTATTCTAATTCAATTTTCAAATTTAGGGAAATGATCTTGAAAACCAAAAATGTTGTCCTAGTGATCTTATACCTGATGAATCAGATGGTACCTTAGATCGTCACAAATTTATGGATTTGTGATTACTGGATTTTCCATAGCCATGTTCTCTACCACTCTCCATCAGAACATGATGGTTAGATTTCTCTTTCATGTCCATATTTTCACCTATGTGGAAACCCAGTGATTAGTTTATTTGGGTAACCATTACGTTTCATAATTTTGTTTTTAAAGATTGGTTTTGATATTCCTTTTTACGATGTGGGTTTCTATTAAATAAACATTCAAATAGTAAACCATTTATAACCCCAACGAATTTCGAGGGCGAAATTCATTTTAAGGGGGGTAGAATTTAACAGCCCAAGATTTTATAATAAATTTTTTTTTTAATTTTATTAAAGTCTTGTGTTGTACGCTACACCAAAAGGATCTTGCACAACACGCATCCTTGACTTGCCTTGCATTACACGCAATCACGACCTTCCTCGATAGCGTGTGTAATACGCAATACCGAGTTTCACTAAACAATGATATGCTATTAAAACTAGCCGTTATGAATAGTAATAATCACTTTTTGAAATTTTATAAATTTTATTTTTCAAAATGGACTTCATTTTTGGACTCGGAGTATCGAAATTAGCCTAGGGTGAAATTTTGGTATTTTTCTGAAAACTTTCAATTTTTGATGAATAGTGAAACCACTAAGTGGTAGGTTAAAAACGAAATTTTGCATAAAACATAATTTTACCGCTTCTGTGAATGGAATTTCGAAAATCCGAGAGACACGGTTAATATCAAGGACTAAAATGTGGTTCAATGAGATGAAAATAATTTTTTGGTGAATAGTAACTTTTTACTTTTTTTACCGCGGTTAATAGTAAATTGGGTAACTAAGGGTAAATATGATATTAATATTACCCTAACACATGTCCTAATTCTATTGGACAAGTGTAATTCGACCAAAAACAAACTTAGGAATAAAATATGACCATTTAGGTCCACTTGGATTAGATTAGGACATTTATTATTAATTTATTTAAAGAATGGTTAAAATAGTTAAAATCAAAGTTTAATAAGTAAATCATTTATAATATGAGGTTATACATAAGATAAATTAGATTGTAAATATTCATTAGAAAGATAAAAAGATTTCCTACATGATGTTATTTTATTTGTAATTTTTAGACATCAAATAATTTAATATATTTATGACACAAAGATGATGCAGTAATTATCTTATTAATGAAATATTGACATAATTGATAATATAAATACCAAAATAAATGTAATTTAAGACTTTTTATGAATTCCACTAATTTTATAGGTTACTATGATATATTAATGTTGATTTAATTAACTTGGTTTGAACATATAATTCTGTTATGACTTTCACAAAAATCATATATCAAATAGTGTCAAAATTGACACAAAATAGTTTTTAAACCAAATATTATATTATTAATTGTTATTTTATTCCTAAAAATCTAAGGATCGGCCAAATGACTTAGATAAGGATATATATATTAATAATAAACAATTTGGGGTTCGTTTGGCATGTTATAGTAAGTTTATTAACCATATAGTGAAAGAAAACAAAAAGACATGGTAAAAGTTAAATTATTTAACTTAGAGTTAAATCTAATTGATAAGGTTAAAATAATACCCTAAACTTGTCTAAATCTTATTGGTTGATAGGATTTAGACCCATCCCCACCTTAGCTTCTAAATAAGACCCTTTGGAGCCATTATAAACCGATTTTGACTTTAATATAAAATAATATTTTGAGATATTCCTAAGGTGCCCCTCTCCTCCCTTATAAAAGGGCACCTCATCCCCCTCCTCCTCACACCAATTTGAGCACTCAAGCTCGTCCAACCCCTGCCAAAATCTCTTCTCCACTTCCCTAGAAACATCCTAGAGGTTCTGGTCTTCCTCAAAGACCAATTTTAGTGCCCTAAGAGGAGGTCTCAAAGAGGCGCTTCAAAGAAGAGGTAATTACCGTTACCAATTCTTTCATCTTTATTTCTTCTTCCACTTCTTCTTCTTATGTTGTTTCATTATGAAGTAATAACATCAGTATCACTCATATACTGATATGTTATTATAAGTATGAAACAACCCTATTTCACCATCTAACCATCCTACGGAAAAAGAAATCACCGTGCGTGCGTACGTACGGAATACCGTCTCCACGACGCGATGAGATTCATTCTTAATGATTAACCATTCATGAATGATTATAAAGTATATATAATAAGTACTAATGAAATATATGACATAATAATGATACTGGATTTATGTATATATATATATGTATGTCATCTACTTACTTCCATTCAAGACAATAAAGAAAGAAAAACAGCGTTCATGCGTACGTACGGACTACCGTCTCCATGAACGGTGTTTTTAATTTCATTTATCTATCTATTATATATATATATATATATATATACTGAATATATATATATATAAATCATATTTTATATTCTGGATGTAAGTAAATCATGATATAAGTAATAATAATGTCAAGAACAAAAAGTCAAAACACCTACGATAAATGAAACGATTTTACCCAAAACGCTTCTTTAACATGGAATTTACAAAAGAACGGGTAATATAATGTCATAAGTGAACCATATATGATATCATAACAATGGATATGATTCTGTAATAAGTCAATGACATTATTTAAATCATTATACAGGAGGTTCGGACACATACGAAGCAAATCGGACCTAAGGTAAGGGAAAATATAACAATCTCATTTTTATCCAAGATTGTTTATACTTTAGTATTTACTGGGGTTTATTTTATCATCCACATCCATGTTTCCTGAATATTTAATATTATTTCCATCCACCTACAATTGTTTAAATCCAATTTTACCCTTCGGTGAGTTTTTAGTAAAGAATATGAAAGGAATCTTTTGTCATTTTTCTCATACGAGGTACTTTTTGACTTTTCCGACAAAAGTACGAAGAATGTTTTTTTTAACTTATACGGCATGAATGTATTTTTAAAACATTGTTTACAAGAATATTCCTTTACAATTTTTCAAGTTTATTTTTAATCAACTTATTTTATTTTAAAGTTGTATAACATGTTAAGAAAGGAAAAATGTTTTTTAAGAAGAAAGGATATTTTCCTCAAGAATGGAGTTCAAGAGTTTTATCAAAATTATTTTCCATCTAAGATAATAAAGGGTTCTGTTTTTATCCCTAATATTACATTGATTTGATCATGTTGTGATGGAATTATTTTTATGAATTCCTTTACCTTATATGATTTGTTTTATGATGTCATGATGTTCCAAGAATCCCATTTTTGTTACATGTGTTATACGATGATGTATGATTTATGATTATGTGGCACACATAAGAAAGGATTAATTATAATATGGGTGGGACCTATATCTCCCTCCAATGCATTGGGTAAAGATTTTATATCTCATGAGATAGACATTGCTGGAACGGAAGGTTATTTCAGTTCAGTGATACAGGACTGAAACGAGGAGTGAACTCGGTTCAGAAAGGGTCTTTGTCCACTAAGATAGTCTTGGCAATGAGTCACGACTAACAAGAAATGATTTTCCATGATTATGTGTGCATTCCACAACGTTTCAAGTTTTATGATATGATTATGGGGATCTCATTTTCACTTCTATGATTTGTTCCATGTTAAGATATTATGCTCTCTTTTGCAGGTTAAGATTTCCAAAAAGTTATGTTCTTATGAATATGATGTGATTGATTTTTCTTTTGTATACCCTTACTGAGCATTTGAGCTCACCCTTTTATGTTTTCTTTTCCCCAGGATATAAAGAAAGGTTTTAGGTAAAAAAAGGGAAGATCTTTATGGGAGATATTGAAGATCTTTCACCACGATTAGAAGACTACGTTCCGAGTTTCCAAAGACACTAAACTATTACGATCCTTGTGTGTGTGTTTTTTGTTATGTACTAAGTATTCCGCAAAAGTAATGTAATGTCTATGTAGGTCAGGCTTCGGGTCTCTACATTAACCGTCACGAAAGAAGAGATCTGCCACGGAAGAAGAAGATTGCCGCGGAAGAAGAGAATCACTGTTGGAGTTAGGTGATCTCTGAGGAATGTCTCACTCGCCGTCGCCCGCCGTCGAAGATTCGCATTCTTCATCGGCGGTGGTACGTTCTTCGCGTTCCTCGTCGAAGAACGGAGAATCTTCTCTTTTTCTCCCAAAGTTTTAACACAACCCAACCAAAAAAATTAAATAATTCTAACAATTATTTTATTATCAACCTAAGATTTTGAAATTCAAAAGATAAGAAATGAACAATTAATTCAAAGAATTAATTATGACGATTTAACCGCTCAATTTAATGAGGCATTTCTTATCCATAAAAACGCACGATTGACTTTCATTAAAGAGGGGGTTTGTGGGTGCGTTACTTAGGAGGGAAGATATGGTGGGGCTTGTGCGGGCCCCACCTCACAAATATCCTAAAAAGTGGGTAGGATATTGTGGGTTCCATCTTATCTGCTTAACTTAGCATAAGTGTCTTTAAGTTAAATAAAATAAAGTTGTCGCACCACTTTTTTTTATTTCTTAACTTATCCCCAACAATTAGAAAACCACACCCGAGAAAAAGCAACTCCGGAAAAGGCGTTTCTGATCAAATACCGGCGCTGCGATTCCATTGGTGCCCTCAGAATTCGATTCCGAGAACCGGTTCAAAAGTTAGAAAAACCCGCTCATTCGTTCACTGAACGTACCCGAGCCAATCTTCGGAAAATGATTCTAGGCACACTGAGGCTCGAAATCAGGTGCCGTCATAAACTGCATTCTTGTAAAATTTCAAAGAAAATTAAGAAAACAATTTCGTTGAATTTTATGGGTCTTAAAAATACCTCTATCAATTTTTCGTATTCTTCATCGGAAACATTCTCATCTACTTGACTACTGAGGTGGGCCAGGACTACCATTTGCGGGTAGTACTAGACACACTCTGAGAGAATCAACTTTATGGTAAGCTCTCGATGTGCCAGTTTTGGATTCGACCGGTTCACATAATGGGACACATCATCTTGGAGGATGGAGTTGATGTGGATCCAGCGAAGATTGAGGCGGTACTTCCATGGGAGCCACCAATGAGTATGACGGAGGTACGAAGTTTCCAGGGTTTGGCTGGGTACTATCGGAGGTTCGTTCCAGACATCTCAGGAGTTGAAGCACCACTATCAACCATGAAAAAGAAGGGGGAACCATTTTTGTGGTCGAAGAGATGCCTAAAGATCTTTCAAGAGTTGAGGCAGAGGCTGACTAGTGCCCCCATCTTGAGGCTTCCAGAGGAATGTGTAGGGTACATAGTTTACTACAACGCAATGGGTACCGGACATGGGTGTGTCCTGATGTAGGAGCGACCAGTGATCGCATATGGTTCTCAGTAGCTGACAAAAAATGAGAAGAACTATGATACCCATGAACTAGAGTTAGCAGTAGTGGTCTTTTCTTTGAATATGCGACATCACTATTTGATGGTCAAGCATTTTACCTTGTACTCTGATCATAAGAGTCTTGAGTTTATCATCAGTCAGAAACATGTACCTGAGACATCGGCTTTGTCTTGGAATCCTCTAGGACTATGACTTCAAGTTAGTCTATACCCCTGTGAAGGGAATCTTTGTTGAAGATGTGCTCAACAGGAGGACTGGTATACACCTACTAGGAGAGGCAACAGAGCAACTAGCTACTTTACAGATATCCTTTGTGGATAGAGATGGAGCAGCATTCTTATAGTCTCTTACGGTCACTACCCCCTTCATCCGTTAGTCAGGGAGGCACAACATGGAAACACGGAGTGCAAGACAGTACGTGCTCAGATATCCATCGGACAGGCACCTGTTGGATTTGTTTATGGTTGGGAGCACGTCATCCTCTTCATAGGACGTACCATGGTACCGTTTTCACTTCAGGAGGAGGTGTTGAGGGAGTTCCACACTTCCCCTCTAGAGGTACATCCAGGAGTGGAGAAGATGTTCCAGGACCTCAGACGATAGCACTGGTGACCAGGTATGATGAAGGAAGTAGCATAGTTTTTGTCACAATTCCTCATTTGTCAGCAAGTGATGGTGGAGTACCATGTACCAGCAGGCTTGGTTCAGCCTTTAGAGGACCTAGAGTGGAAGTGGGATGAGATATCCATGGACTTCTCGATGGGTCTTCCACGTTCATTGTTGAAGATAGAATTTTCACATTTTATATAATGTATTTAAATGTTCTAAATCCCACCAATGTGTTATTTTATGGTCAATTGTCACATTTTTAAGCTTTAGTGGTATTTTGAGCTCAAATTAAAAAATGGCTTAATTTAGGTGTTTAACTGTTTTATTTAACTTCATTATTTAGGAAATATAATTTCTTCACTGACCCAAATTATGAAATTCCATTTTTTTAGGTTTCCTTATATCATTGGGCGAATTTAATCCTTCTGGAGGCCCATCTCAATCAATCATTTGGAGGCCCAAAATCAGCTCATAATCCGGACCTCAAAAACTGTGCACATATTTGGAATGTTTTGGAGATGAGCTTGTGTCTCGGATTGAGGAGGTCCATTGGAGCGGAAATTTACCATGGTTCTGGAAGACTAATAAATGAACATCTTTCATTAAGGACTCCAGGTCTTAATCGGTTGGGTTCAAGGACTTAAATGCATGTGAATTTGGAGTTGTGGAAGACGAAGTGTCACATGGACAGATTTAATTGTCCGCACCAAAATAGTCAAAACTCTTTCATATGTCGCCCAATCGGACTGAACATTTGTGGAGGGAAGCAGAAGACTATATGTAACAACGTTCAAGAAGGGTTCATTTACCAATTCGTCCATTTAATGTGACTAAAAGTCAATGAAATCCGGAGGACAGAATTTGAGCGAGTTTTCCTCACCAATTTTCCCTATAAATATGTATATCTTCTCCCTTTTACAAGGATAGACATTTCAATGGGGAAAGGTTGAGTTTAGTTTTTGTACTTGTTCTTTATAGTTATAATATTTATTAGTGTATATTTATTCTTCTTCTGTTCATTTCTTCTTTTCTAACATTTCTTTTATTTTATGTGTTTCTCCCACCGCGCTTCTTTCTAATTCCATGTTTGTGGAGAGCTAACCCTCACTGTTGTTCGAGGGGGGAAGTGGTGGTATTTGAGTTTATTGTACTTTATTGTTTTATCATGACTTGTTCTATGAATTTAGTGGTGGTTAAATGATTGTGGTGAGCGGTCTCCCCACTTTCTCTACCATTGACTTCTTCCTCCTCGTTTAATATGTTTCCTTCCCATCAATATCTACTTCAATCAAACGGTGGAGTTTGGATTGGGCATTGATGTGGAAGATATTACTCCTACATGCATAGGTCTCGGTGTAGGGTAGTACATTTCAAACAAGAGGGTGTGGAGTGATAGGTCTTGATCTCCACATTGAATATCTCATTGATGAATATTTTGGATAACAATGATAATTCCACCATGAAACCCCAAGAATGATGGTTTTCTTCTTCTAACATATTTTTGTCTTTTCTTCATTTTCTTTGTATTTTGTGTTTTTATATTTTTATATATTAATAATATATCTATATTTTATACATTTTAAATTATCCCCCCCATTTATATTAGTATTATCTTTTTAAATTAGTTAGTTTATATTAGTGACAATAGGAAGATTGTGTGTGGAAGTGGCCTCCTTGTGATCGACCCTAGGGTGTGCCACTATGGTGCATTTTTAGGTAAATAAGAATTTAATTGAATTGTGGTTCGTGGAAAACCACTCTCATCAATTTGGCGCCTTTTTCAGGGAGGTCAATTTCTTTCATACTCTATTTTTCATAAAAATCCAAAAAAATTAAAAATTTCAAAAATTAAAAAAAGTGCTTCAATGAATATCATTCTATTTTTTGTCGAGATGGATTACTTTAGAGATTTTTCATATTCTTGGAGTAGTTCTAAATTTTCTATCATGGAAGAGATTTTTATGTTCCAAATGGAACAAGATGAAGTGATGATTCAAAATAATTTCAAAATCCTTGAACAAACAAGCAAGATGATTGCATTGTTGGCGGCTGAAGTTGAAGAAGTTAAAGCTCTTTGGATGGAATGAAAACAACAAAAGTACCATGATGAAGAAGAAGAGGAAAATGTTGTTCCACCTAAATTTGAAGTTTAAGAACCCAAGGAGGACCTAAAGACTCAATTTGAAGATGCAATCATCTCTCCTTGGATATTGCTTGAAGTGGTTCCTGAAGATGAAATCCCAGCTGATACAACTGTGGGAGATCAACATGCATTGGATTAACATTTTTATGATTTTGTTGAAGAACAAAAGGTAAGTGATCCTCCCATATTTTTCAAAGAAGAATTAGTACCTCTATACCCCTCTCTTACTTTCGAAGAAGATAATGAATTCCCTGCTGAAAAAGAGTTCCCAGTGGCCTTGCCTGAAGAGATCACATTTCAAGTTGACCTACACGAAAGAGAAGAATTTTATATTGATTGTTCATGTTTTAATCATATCCAAGTGGAATTGTATTCTAACTGCCATTCTGAATTTTTTGACGCAGCATCACATGTTCAAGCCCCGGATGTTAATGTCGAAGTGGCCAAAGAAGTCATGGCTAGAGAAGTGGAGGACTCATTCTTCCTCCTTCCCCCATCATTCCAGTTTTAACACATTGAAATGGTGAAGGAGCTATTGTACTCTATTTATGGGTTCCTCTATGGATGTTTTATGATGAGGATCATTTGAATAAAGAAGTTCTGGTGGTTTCTGATCAAGAAACCTCATCCACCATCGGATTGGGGTTAATCCGCTGCAACTGCCTGAATAGGGGTAGTAAAAAACTAGCACCCGCTTGGGGGGTCAAACCAAGTATTATCCTCTTTCTTTTCCATTCCTCTTTCTTTTCCATTACTCTTTATTTTTATTTTTTTTTCTTATTTTTTCTTTATTTTATTCTTTTTAGGTTAAGTGGTAGTATCTAGGAACTTAACTCAAGGCTGCCACTGTAAAATAAAGTCAGGTTGTATCTTTCCTTCCTTTTATTTTTCTGGCCATATCATTGTTTTGTTGAGCTGCAGTGGGGGTAGTGAAATCTAGGTGTGGGGGTAGTGTCATCCTTCTTAGATGTTTTGCGTGCTTTATTTTTATTTTTATTTTTCATCTTTTTAGGATCCTTGAGCTTCAATGAATATTCTAATCATTTTTCACACACTAATTGATTTTGAGATGATTGAGATGATTTTTGATAAAATGGATTTTATATGATTGTTGATGTGAGAAACTGTTTTCTGAATTGGAATTTCAAGCATTCTATTGAGTTTGACCGATTTCTGAAATTCATTCCCATGAAACACTGACTCAATATATTTTTCCCATCCTGTGAGGTATTCTAAACCACTTTGAAATATTCTTTCTAATACCCACACTTTCTTGAGAGAAGCTTGGATTATGTGTGAGAACCAGAACTTGTGATTTTTCTCTTTCAAAGATTTGGATTTCATGGAATATTTTTGATATGATTGAGGCATTTGTTTGGATAGCCATATTTTATCTTGAGACGTACCTTTATATTTATCCTTTGTTATCCCTTAGATTCCATGAATTGAATTATAGGTTTGAACCACATTACAAGCTGATTTTTCCTTACCTACCCGCACTCTTGGTATTTTTGCGTGGATATTTCAAGTTTGAGTGTGGGGGAAGGGCCTTTCATGTGCGTTATTTGGGATGTGTTTCATTTTTGGGTTATGTGAGGTGTGTGAAAACTTTTTGGGCAGTGTATGATAAAGATCAAAATGGTAATGAGTAACTCATTCATTGGGCTTTATTGTTTCATCTGGTTCTCCTTCAAAAAAAAATAAAAAAATGGAGATGAGCTTGAATTTATCATGGTACTTCCTTTTATGACTCATGTAAATATATAAATTCAAGGAAATGATGGTCATTATTTCATTGTATTCAATTGTTAGTTCATTCTCCATGAAAAAATAAAAAAAATAAACTAAAGTTGTGCCATTCTGGAGCTTTACAAAAAAATGAAAAAAATGAAAAAAAGGGAGAACTTGGATGTAATCATTCATTGGATTCATTTCCTGGCTCATGACCCATTTCATTCAAAAGGGGTTTTGTGTTTTGTTTCACATTGTTAAGGGGATTGAGTGAGGTTCATCCCGTGTTTTCACTTGATTATTCAAGCATTGTGCTAAAGAGTCCAACCTCCTCTTTCTAGCCTTAATATTTCAATCATTTTTCCACCGACCCTAAGCCACAGAATTCACCTGGAAAACCTCATGATCGAATTCATTTTCATGTTTCGCGCTGTGGAGAGATGAGAATTTTCACAAGCCTATGGTGATACATGCACTTTCCAAGTATGAGCATAACTCCATATTTAATTTCTCCTGAGTGAAGAGTGACACAAATTCCAAGGTGAGGTAGGTTGTGATTGGGCCATGGATGGATTTATGTGGTTGAAAAAATTAAAATGTGAGGAATGAAATTGATTTGGAATTGTTTTTCATAAAGGAGACATGATGTAATTTCATTTTGTAAGAGATCATTGATGTTCTCTCATTGTTGATTTTTGTGTGAATTTTGATTTGTATATATGATGATTTCTCGGGAGTGCAATGCGTAAGTGTGGGGGAGTGATGAAGATAGAATTTTCACATATTATATACTGTATTTAAATGTTCTAAATCCCACCAATGTGTTATTTTATTGTAAATTGTCACATTTTTATGTTTTAGTGGTATTTTGAGCTCAAATTCAAAAATGGCTTAATTTAGGTGTTTAACTGTTTTATTTAACTTCATTATTTAGGCCATATAATTTTTTTCACTGACCCAAATTGTGAAATTCCTTTTTTTAGGTTTCTTTATATCATTGTACGAATTTAATCCTTCGGGAGGCCTAGCTCAATCAATCATTTGGAGGCCCAAAATCAGCTCATAATCCGGACCTCAAAAATTGTGTATACATTTGGAATGTTTTACAGATGAGCTCGTATCTCGGATTTCGGCGGTCCATTGGAGCTGATCTTTAACATGGTGCTGGTAGAATAATTAATGAAAATCTATAATTACGGAGTACACATCTGAACCGGCAAGTTTCAAGGACATAAATGCATGAGAAGTTGGAGTTGTGGAAGACGAAGAGTCACATGGACATATTTAATTGTCCGCACCAAAACAGTCATAACTCTTTCATACGTGGCCCAATCGGACTGAACATTTGTGGAGGTATGCAGAAGACTATATGGACAACATTAAAGAAGGGTCCATTTACAATTCATCCATTTATTGGGCCTTAAAGTCGATGAAATCCGGATGACAGAATTTGAGCGAGTTTTCCTCACCCATTTTCCCTATAAATATGTATCTCTTCTCCCTTTTACAAGGATAGTCATTTCAATGGGGAAAGGTTGAGTTTAGTTTTTGTAATTGTTCTTTATAGTTATAATATATATTTGTGTATATTTCTTATTCTTCTGTTCATTTCTTCATTTCTATCATTTCTTTTATTTTCTGTGTTTCTCCCACCGTGCTTCTTTCTAACTCCATGTTTTTGGAGAGGTAACCCTCACTGTTGTTCGGGGGGGGGGGGGGAGTGGTGGTATTTGAGTTTATTGTACTTTATTGTTTTATCATGACTTGTTCTAATAATTTAGTGGTGGTTAAATCATTGTGGTGAGCGGTCACCCCACTTTCTCTAGCATTGACTTCTTCCTCCTCGTTTAATATTTTTGCTTCCCATCAATATCCAATTCAATCAAAACGAGGAGTTTGGATTGGGAATTGATGTGGAAGAGATTACTCCTACATGTAGAGGTCTCGGTGTAGGGTAATACATTTCAAATGAGAGGGTGTGGAGTGATAGTTCTTGATCTCCACATTGAATATCTCATTGATGAATATTTTGGATAACAATGATAATTCCACCATGAAACCCCAAGAATGATGGTTTTCTTCTTCTAAATTCTTAGTGTCTTTTCTTTCTTTTCATTGTATTTTGGGTTTTCATATATTTATATATTAATAATATATCTATATTTTATACATTTTAAATTATCCCCCCCCATTTATATTAGTAATATTTTTTTAAGTTAGTTAGTTAATATTAGTGACAATAGGAAGATTGTGTGTGGAAGTGGCCTCCTTATGATCGACCCTAGGGTGTGCCACTATGGTGAATTTTTAGGTAAATAATAATTTCATTGAATTGTGGTTCGCGGAGAACCACTCTCGTCATACATCCAGGGGACATGACTGTATTTGTGTGATCGTCGACCGACTCACCAATTCGGCCCACTTCCTACCGATCAGAGAGCAGGGTTCAGTAGAGAGTTTGGGACACCTCTATGTGCAGATGATTGTGCGGCTACATGGAGTACCTTAATATATTGTCTCCAATTGTGACACATTTTATACTTCTCGGCTAAGGAAGGGTCCGTATGAGGATTTTGGTACACAAAATCACTTGAGCACTGCCTTCCATCCTCATATAGATGTTCAGACTGAGAGGACCATTCAGACCCTCGAGGACATTCTACGTGCATGTGTCCTTAACTTCGGTCACAGTTGGGAGGATCACTTGACTTTGGTGGAGTTTTCTTACAACAACAGATATCACTCCACCATAGGGATGAAACCTTTTGAGGCCTTGTACGGGCGACCTAGCAGATCACCCTTGTGTTGGAATGACCCTAGAATGTTAGAACTTGTGTGAATAGAGATGGTATGAGATACTACAGAGAAGGTGTAGACAATCTAGGTGCAGATGCAGACTGGGCAGAGTAGGTAGATGTCGTATGCTGACAGGAGACAGAGACCTATGGAGTTTGAGGATGATGACCATGTCTTTCTATGGGTCTCACATAGACGGGGTCTATGGAGATTTGGCCAAGGGAAAAAGTTATCTCCATGATTCAATGAACCTTTCGAGGTCCTCAGTAGAGTAGGAATGGTGGCTTACCACTTATCTCTTCCACCTCAGTTACACCGGGTGCAGGGCATCTTCCACGTATCTCAGCTAAGGAGATACGTGCATGAACCTTCCTACATCATAGACCTTGGAGAGCTGTATGTAGAATATGGGGACACTGTTATGAAGGTTCTAGGGTAGATTGAGGATTGATAGGAGCAGGTCCTATGTGGACGGTCGATACCTCGGGTGCGCATACACTCATATCACTAGAACCTAAAGGATAGCACATGCAAGTGGGAGGCTCAGATGCGTTGTTAGTACCCCCATTTATTCCCACAGATCAAGTTGTAGTTTATGGGGACATAAATCCCTGAGGTGGGAAGAATGTAATGAATTGGAAATTCTGTGGAAATATTTTATTTAAATACATGTGATTTTTACAAGTCCGTGAAAATTTATGGCACTTGATTCCGAGGCCCGGTGTGCCCGAAATCAATTTCTGATGTTTTGTTCAGGTACATTCAGTAAATATATGAGTGGAATTTTATGACGTTTGAACCAAGGGTCGGAACGGAAATCTGAGGGCACCATTGAACTCGCTGCGCCAATATTTGCTTAAGAAGACTTTCACCTCGACGACAGTTGGTCGAGAATAAACGTATTTTTTGGATTTTTATAAAAAAATAACAAAATAAAGTGTGAAACACTTTATTTTATTTAAATTTGATTTGTGAGTGATGGTTGATTAAAACCTCCACATGGGAGTTGGAGGTGGGTCTACCACACCATAACCTCCCACGAGAGGTTATGGTGGTGGGGCCCATCCAAACATAACCTCCCACGAGAGGTTATGACGTGGGGACCACACAAGACTAAAACCCCTAATTAATGGGTGGCTGTAAAATCTCTCAACTCCCCTCAATAATGAGGGGGGGGGGTCCTTTGACTTCCTCTACCATTTATGGTTCCACCACCTCCCTTTTAATTAATTAGAGAAGGAATAATTTATTATGCCAATCCTCCAAATTTATTAGATGGAGCCAATAAATTTATTCTCCCTTTTTGTATACTATGCCAATGGAATAATAGATAACCAATATATTGTTTTTGTTGGCATATTTCATTTTGTCATAACGAAGGAAGAGTAGAGCTAGGGAGAAAAGCTCCCAATGAAGAACGAGGAACCTCATCTTCCAACTAAGAACAAATAATTCCAAAAACCTTCTTTGACTTCCTCCCTTGGATCCTACCGATGCGGAGTGTCTTACACTGCTGACGTAGCCCCAGATTGGGAGTGCGTGACGAACATGGTGAACGATGAAATTCATCATCTTTTTTCCACAACTTTGTCAATGAGCGACGAATGTCGATCGATGAATCAAAGGTAGGGGGTTTATTACATATTTAAGTTGTACCTTTTTCATACCTTCTTAAAAGGATAAAACTGGATTGATGGAGATGTATTATTCATCATCTTCTACTCATGAGGAAAAAAATGATATCCCCCTAAACGTGGAGGGTGCGAGCCAACCTAAAATGGCATGACATCCTCCGTCGATCTCTCTCTTCTTGTGACGGTCTATGACATGGCAATGAGGGAACACCAATAAAAGAGGAAACGATGAAGGCCACGCTACCCATGACCTCCACGAATCGCGCCGCCCCCCACGACACACCGATGCATCTCGAAGAACACTGTTGGCCTGAGCAGTGCCAAGCCCGCCCACCCGTGGCCTCCCAGCACCCTGCCCGGTGCGCGGCCCACATGGGTACGACCTCTCGGTACCCTTCCCGGTGCACGGCCCGCCAGCCTGTGGCATCCCGTCACCCTGCCCAGTGCGCTGCCCACCGGCCCGTAGCTCCCACGCCCTGCCTGACGCCCTGTTGGTGCTCTCAAGGCCTGCCTGACCACTCTAGCACCTGGCCCGGTGTCCCCACGACCTACCAGGACGATGCAGTGCCCAGCTGACATCGTGCCCGACCTGGCACCCCGCCACCTGCCCAGCCGCATCGTGCCATTCTTGGCGCCCTCGCGCCCTGGTCGGTGCCCTACCGGCACCAGGTCGGCGCCCCAACTTCTTACATGGTCGCTACCATGCCCTGACCGGTGCCCTGCTGGTACCCCCACGTCCTGTCTGCCCCCCCCCCCTGCTCGGACTATTCGGCTCCTATGGCACCCTCCTTGGTGGAACTGTGGCCTGCCCGGCGTCCAGACAGCCTACCCGCACCCCGCACGCTATACCCGAGGCCAGCCCGCACTCCACGTGGCCGTCCTGCTGGCCTCCCGACCAGCCCGACCTCCCAAGCCAAGTCACCCGAGCCACGCCCCTCGTAGTGCTACATGAACCGCCCACGACCTTTGGGTCGAGGCGCCTATGTGGAGACCTCTAGGCCGAACTGCGCTTGTAGTCCGCGGGGTCGGGCCCCGCGGACCGACCGAACATAGCGGGCTGACCGTGTTGACCCATACCAGTCGGCCGAGACTGGGTTGGGCCAAGTTGGTCCCACTGGGTTGGACTGGGCCGTGGCCCATTACCGACCCCTTTACCTTCTTGGGTAATATCTTTGGCACCAGAATTCCATTTGACAAACTGTCAGCAGTGCCATTATTCTTGGAGCGAAGTCTTCCGTTTGAGAATACCCCACCAGAGTTCAGGGTATCATTAGGATACGGTCATGTTGGATCGTACATGAATCCAATCGTGCCTCTGGGACAAAAAGGCTAATAACTAACAGACCGGGAGTCTGATTAATGCGTCGTCTATTGCATTGAGACCCCTATGATGTGGTATACCTTTGAGATGCTTCTTAGTGGCACTTCGTGAAAGTTGGAGTATCGACCAGTATCTCTTGGAGAGGATCTTTCCAGAGGTGAGAATACAGAGTACGGATACCTAATAGTTGGCTAAGACCTGAGGACTGCTTGACCGATTCGACTCGAAGTGACTCGACTAGGCCAATGGGGTGCACCTCTGTGTGACGCGACAGACCCACAATGGGGAGCACCTCTGTGTGAGTGCGGTAGACCAATGATACTCGACGGGAGGAGTACCTCACCAATCTATGAGGGGGAGAACCTCTGTGTGAGCATGGATGACCCGTGGTGGGGAGGGCCTATGTGTGATGCGGCAGACCCACGATACTCGACAAGAGGAGTACCTCAATAGTCCATTGATAGTGGGAAGTGCCTCTACATGACGCGGCAGGCCCACTGTACTCGATAAAGAAAGAGTAAGCCACCAGCTGTGGTTTCGATAAAAAAAATACTAGTTTAGGCTGAGTCAATGACTTTTGTGTTTTACTAATGATGGATATGGTTTACTAGATAACTAAGGTATATGTATGGGAATATACCAAATTTATGGTTATCTGTTGATTTCATACTTAGTGGTTTATACTTGTTGAATTTTTTGAGGAATTGAGGGTCTCGGGGACCCTAATGAGTATCGTTATACTCACCCCTAATCAGGCTATGCCCGCACCTCGTTGTGTTGTTTTCAGATGACATACAACGCTGACTGAGGCATAGAGTAGCAGGACCGAATAGTACCCGGAGGTGGACCACTCGGTGTGATGATACACAGAGGAGACAGATGTATGTGGAGTGCTGAGGAGACCATCTGTACCTACCCTTTAGGTAGGGACCCTTGAGGACGACCAGTACTAGATTTACTTTTCTTCAGTTGTACTTTCTTTTCAGTTGTACTTGTACTTTCCTGTTGGGCTTGTATTTATGGCCCCTTTTTACTTTCTAGAACTTCTTTTTTAAATAGTTTTACTTAGTTATTTTCTTCCATTTGTGTACTCTGATATGTTTGTTTACAGTTATAAAGGCAATGCCTTCCCAGTTTAGGGATTTATTCCTTTGGTTCTAGTCACCACCCCTAGCCTATGGAAGGCAGACTGGGGTAGTCACGATACATTCCCAGGGGATGGGTCATGAAAGAAGTAATAAAATATTATTATATCACGATTTACTATCATCTATGTAAATTAAATAAGGTTGTTTATATGTGGATGTGAAAAGACAATGAATCATTAGATATGATATTTTTAAAATATGATTCCTTTCTCAATGATTTAATTAATGTTGGAATATAGATTTCTCATATAGGGAAACCAACTCTTTAGTTTAGGTGTGGGTGTATTCATACTATCAAAAATATTTATGCAATAATATATGGAAGATTAAGGTTTTCATGAACGATTATATTATGTTAGAATGGTAATTTGTGGAATTTGATTTTTTTGAAAAAGTCGTTATGAGATATGGAAAGAGCATTGAGTGTTCAATTTGGTCCTCAGCTGATGAAGGAATTGCAGAGTGAATTCATAACTCTATTTTTTCATCTTGATTGTACTAATATGTATAGAGATTATAAGGATTATAATTAGTGGGAACGAAAAAATGATGTTATTACAAATTTGAAAATATTTGAGTTTAAAACATTATAAATATATGTAAAAATAAATAAAGAGGACTCTTCAAATTTATCTAGCTAATAAATTTAAATGATATCATGTATCAATGTATTTAGTCGAGTTATTTCCATAGATATCTCAAGGTAATATCCAATTTCAATTATTTTTTATCATTTGAAGAAATTAATGTTTTTATGCTTGTTCAAGATATTATTTCATTAGAAAAAAAAGATAGGATTTATCATAATGATATTATTAGATTACATGGATTCCCAATCATTATTATATCTCACTATGATCCATCATTTAGTTCAAATATCTGTAAGGTATTTCGGAATTGAAAGTGTTTTGATTTCAATTTGAGTACATAATTTCATCCATAATATGATGAATTATAAGATATAACAATTCAATAGTTATATGATATAAAATAGGATTACATGTAGGATTACCAGGGAAGATGGTATCAACATCTCACTTTTTTGTACTTTTCACATAATAATAGTTTTCATTCCACTATATAGATGGAACCCTTTATGGAATTATAGGGAAAGCATTGCTGAACTTCAGTATGTTGGAATGAAGTTAGTTAAATATTTTTTTTAAAATATAATTGGAAAAAGAAACATTAAAATAATTAATGATGATTCTATTTCAAATGATTATTTCTAATAGTTGGTAGAGGATTTAGGAAGACAAAATGGGAAAAAAAACTTTTTTTTTCATGTAAATGATCACGTATTTATCAAAATATATTCATAGAAATTTGTTATGTTGTTTGTTAAAAAAAGTATGTTAAGTATAAATTTTATTGGTCTACATGGAATTATATGATTGGAATGATTGATTTATTAATGAATATTGTTTCCTTTGATTTTATCCCATGTACATGATGTATTTATGTTTTATTATTACTGAAATATATACCTAATGTATCATAGGTTTTGATCCCTAAGGATGTAAAGTTATAAGAGAATATATTATATGAATAAAATTCAATATAAATTCAATATCCCATAGATAATGTGTTATATAATATGGTGTCTCATATGGATAATGTTTTTTGTAAGAAACAAATGACCATGGAAGTGACATGTGAATCTGGAAGGGTTATGAGGTAAAAATAACCCTACAAGTTTAATTGATACATTAAATTATAGGGAAGTAATTTCTGTCATAGGGGATGAATTTGAAACCCCAGGTAACATTAAAAATAAATATACTCCATGTCATATCATGTTTATATTTTAATGAGTCTCATTATTTTTAATATTTTAATATGATTTATAAAATAAAAATGAAATATTAATATACTAACAAAACTGTTTCCTAGGTATTATATGGGTTTTTAATGATATATTTGTTTATTATAAAAATGTAATGTCATAAATAAAATATATTTTTTATATCATCATAAAATAAATATATTAGGTTGAATTTATTTCATTTTTTTAAAAATATCTGTTATTTTATTAATATTAAAACTTACCTATTTGTAAATAATTGTAAATCTTTTCAAAATATTTAACTAGTAATATTCAAATTTAAAATGATTTCAAGGATTAAATAGTCCCCCTTGAAAATAATAAACATTATTAAGGACATAAGCTTCCACATTGTGATTGATTATATTATAAATTTATAATTCCCTTAAATGTTATGTTTCAAAAAATTAATTTCTTTATTATGTTTTTCTTATTTATAAAAAAACTATAGTTTGAAAATTATAAAACTGATTCAACAAAATTATTTTAATATTTTAAATCTAAGTATTTAAATTTATTAATTTGTTAAATTTTATTTATCTTTATTTTAAATAATAACCATGGTAAAAATTCCCCAACACTGTGAAGGGTAAAACATGTTAATTAAGGTTAAAAACAAGTTATTTGGTACAAAAACATCATATTAAAAATTATTTGATTAGATTATATAAGACATCATGATCTTATATTTGAAATGGTATTAATTTTTTCCCACATTCTAATTATTAAAATATTATATATTTTAAAATTTTGAAAAATTACCAGACGGTCACCCGACGTTTAATGTCTGAGTTGTTATAAACCAAATTAATCTTTTGATTTAAATAAATTTCTAATTATATAATATCGTATCATAAAACACCTTAATTTTTTTGTTGTTGTATCAAATTGTACATAAAATATATTTATGTATCATTAGCATTGATAATATAGTCTTTTATTAGTTGTCACCAGATTATTATAAATATAGGGTTATAATAAATCCCATTGACATTGACAAAAGAATCGATGACTTCAACCAGTAAGATCATACCCTAAAATTACTATAAATTAAAGATTTTATGGGAGATATCTCCATTGGGATTTCCCCTTTACCATTCCCATGTTTAGATCCAACATCTTAAGCATGAGAAAAATCCATTTATAAGAGAAGATCAAGCTCATTGAGATCACAACCATAACCATGTCTGCCGGACTGCCCCCTGAAAGCCCCTTCATTTCACAACATTCTCTAAGGGAATTTTCCTGTGTATTAAGTGTATATTTAACATGAACATAGAGATATGAGTATATAATTTGTTCTATAATAGATTTATTTTCATCATATTATTGTTACTTTTAAAATTTTTTTATTTTGAAATAATAAAACAGAAATTGTATTTTTAATAAACATTCAAATTCAATTAAGGAATTTATTTTGATGAATTAATGTATTTTTAAAGAAGGAATACTTAATTAAAATATTAATAATAAATAATTTTTATTAAATATAAATGAAAATATATTTTTTATGAAAAAAATATAATTTTTATATGGGTTTAAAAACAGTAATAGTCAAAAAAATTACCAATTCTCAAAAAATGTCAATTATAATTTTAAAAGTCAAAATTCACATATTTAAAAATTTATTTAGATAAAATGAGTATTATTTTTGTAATCAAAATTTCAAACTAATCTAGTGGTTAATTTTTCTTAATTTTATGATATTGTTGATTTTTTTTGGTAAAAATTAAATAACGTATAAATATACTATGTGTATTATGACATTATAATGACATAAAAGTGCTGTAATAAATAGTATAAGTTTAAAAATGGACAATGTTTTATTTTAACATCAAATTAATGTGATTTATTAATATTATATTAATTTTATAAATCCCTTATAAATCCTCCAAATACATTAATATATTTTAACGTTTCAAAATCATTTCCTTAATTGTATAGATCACCTCCACATAAGAAAGGGAATTATTTTATTAGGTAAGTCCCTTTTATTTAAAAAATAATTTAAAACACTCCAATGTTTTTGAAACCACAGTAAAAAACCATGGGATGATTTGTGTTTTAGGTAATTTTGTTATGTAGAGTCTAAACCCTAAATTATAAAGTATCCGACCTTCCAGTAAAATCTTACTAAAGCTCGTATTTCTCTATTTAATAACTGCTTGGGTCACTTCTATACTCTACCCTACAAACTCTAGATTATTTATTAGGTGCCTCCGTGCTCTTACGTATCCCCTTTCCAATCATTTGGAGTCTCACAATGGTGTAAGGGACCATCCTATCCTCCTTTCAATTCACAAAAATTCATTGAAATTAGTCATTTTAATTTCAATTGTTTATACAATAATTAATAAATTAATTAATAAAAATTTAATTAATGTTTAATTATTTATATTTTAATGGGAGTCCGTTTATCTTACCTCATTTTTCCCCTTACCTAAGTCGTTACTTTTCCATAGTTTATTAAGGGATATATCTCCTCTCATTTCCATTCACGAACTTATTTTATGTTATCTATATTAAATTCCATTTTTCTTTTAATGAGATATTTTCTTACATACTAACTTTAATTTATATTTAATTTATAAATTATTAGGGTCCCATTTCACCCTCATTATTTCCCCCATGATCCTATATGATCATTGTTTACAAATCTAAAATATTATTACGATTATTTTTTTAATTCAAGATTATTCATTAACTTATGACTTATATTTAGAGATTTCTAATGCTAGGATATGATTTTATATTTTCTAATTACTGACGATTTTATTTCTTTGTTGTTTATATCCATTTCAATAAAATGATCCAAATTTTATGAATCATTATGTGATGTCATTATGTTGTTGAAATTTACCCAAAAATTTCCATGCCAAAATGTTTTTTTAATGAATACCATACCCATTTACTATTAAGGGAGTTAGCCTTAATGAACATATAATTTTTTATTGGGGACATAAGATTATGTATTGAACTCTCTTTGAACATGTAATAAAATATCATGTTTAATTTACTAATTTTTTATGATCTATGTTTTACACTTAATAATGAGAGTGAAATGAAAGTGACAGGTCTGCCTAGAATTAAATATCTCTCTAATGCATTGGGTATTGTTTTGTCTCATGATATTCCATGTTGGGATAGGTAGTGAACCTTGTTCCTTTATTTTACCTTTTAAACTTTGATTTCTTGGTAGTTTATACTTGTCCTGTGATTATGTTGGAGGGTTTTCTATTGTTTCCTTATTTCCCATGTTGAATTTATGAATATCATTATATATCATGTTTCATTGTTCATTTTTATGACTACTACTATTTTATTACCCATTAAAATGCCTATTGTATAAAATATATCACCTTATACAATGTTGATTCCCTCACTAGGAAGTATAGATCAACCCTTTATTGTGCTTTCCCATGTAATCCCATAAGATTATCTTAATAATGATGTTTAATCTCATGTTAAAGACGTTATTCTATGAAAATAATTCCAATAGAAAATAGGCTTATCTATATTTTTAGATGTATAAAGTGTAATATTATGGAATAAATATTTTTCAAATGAGAAATAAATATCAGGGTAGGTATATTTGGTATCATAGGAAATGTTCAGTTGTTTTTGGGATTCAAATTTTGAAAACTATAGTGAAATACATAAGAATAATACTACGTTTAAGAAAAGATCCCTAAATTTGTATATATATTGATTAAGTGGTTTATTATGAAAATAAATCCCAATCTAAATACTAAGAGTGGTTGTTTTTTAGGAACAAATATTCCAAGGAGTAACAACACAGATAAGGTGTACTAGGTCTAACTCTGTGTAATCTAGTACACGACAATGAGCCTTACTGCACACCTGGTTTGATAATCATGGGGTATATGCTTTGTTAAATTCAAAATCTCATTATGATCCATTATTAATTTATTAATAAAAATATAATAATTTTATATGTTAGTAAAGAGATAATGGATATTATTGATTAATTCCTAGAAATTCATAAGTTAATAAAAGACTGTAATTTATTAGTTACCCATTTAATGTCATTAGATTACCATTTATGTGTTTAATAGTCTAAAAATACTCATCCCCAGTTTTTCCTTTATTAAATAAAATTGACAGAAATAGCTGGAATTAGATAAACATTCAATGCAACAAGAAATGTGCTGACTTCTTCAATGAGAATCCCAACTTGATGGGAGTATGATTCACAAAATTTATGATGATAACCTCTCAGATGAATCAGTTTCTAAATCAAAACCTAGATCATGAGGATCATATAAAACCCCTAAGTAAGAAAAATGTGTTCTTGAGTCCCTCATATGAAAAATGAATATACCCTTCAACTGATCATTAGATACCTTTATCATGGAACAATGTATCAACTCCATTGATATGATCTTCTCCATTTTTCCATTTTATTAACATGAGATGGTTCTTCTATCTATTTATCATATGGAGGGATAAGCTGATCAACGGCTGACATTGGTCAAAATCAAAATTCTAGAGGAATATATTGATGAAATGGATTTGAAAGAATTATAAAAATCGATTTTCGATAAATATTTTTATATCACCCTTTTACTTAAATTGACAGGGATTTAGTCACCATAAATCCAAAAGATAATGAATCTATAGAGGTGTATGAAGAAAAATTCACAAGAATCGCATTATATTAATTCAGCATTGTCATTTCCCACAAATATAAGGATTACCACTTATTAGGTGGGCTGAAACCTTGTCTATAAAAATCATGGGTGATCCATGAATTTGAAATAAATAAAGAAATTGTCTGATGAGCCATTAAAGATGAAATGGATATCAACAAGTCTGAACATTATCACAGGGATACGAAGTGAAATGTGGAGTTTAATTCACGTAGTCCAATGAAGAAATATAAAGGTGGAAATAAATATCTGCATCCCGCATGTACAAGGTGCAGAATGAAGAACCCCTGAAATTTATTAAAACGAATAAATAAATTTTTAGGTGTGGAAAGGAAGGATACCTATCAAATAATTTGTTGTAGGTGAAACAAAATTATGTTAAGTAGGAAAGAAATGACTCGTTCAAACCTCAATGAGTTTTTCATTGTTACAACAATAAGGAACCATGGGACTTTTCAAACCAATTCACTAAGGCAAGGGTTTTTAGAGACAACAAAAAAACTCTAAGTCATCAATGCTATGATTTTTCCATCACAACCACTTAGATGGATACCGACAACGAACTGGTGACATTTATACTAGTTATTCATTAAATAATAGATAATGAATTTTTTATACTCTTTCTCTGAATTCCTTTATATTAAAAAATATTAGTAGAATTATTCTAACCCCACCAAAAATCATGGAAGTATAAATGTCATTGAAAATATAAAATGGGAGAATTATTATATCCCAATTATATAAATATTCTCCTATAAAATATTGTGGCTTGGAATTCTTCACGATACTTTTCAAAATACCTTTGATGTAATTTTATGAAATTATAGATATCAATTGGCTTTCCCTAAATAAAGCTGTCATAAACATCCACCACAAGTAAAACAATCTCCGTATTGGGAATCATCCTTTGATTCTGTACAAGTTTAAGGAGAAGGATTAATTTTATTTAGCTTAAACATATGAATCATTGATATTTACTCCCTACATGAATGTATATCTAGCTCAAATGGTTGAGTCTCAGGAATGAATCAACCATGAAGACATAACTATTTTTATGGAATACATTGATTTGTTTCCCAAGGAATTTCCCAGTCGTCCTCCTAGATGAGAGGTTGAATTTTCAGTTAAGATTATACTTTGGTTTTTACCTATATCCATGACATTTTATAGAATGGTTATTATGTAATTGAGGATCCCAATAAACAACTATAAGATAGTATAAAGAAATGGTTCATATTCCAATGTGCTTCACCATGGGGAGCACCAATCCTCTTTGTTAAGAAGAAGGATGGGTTAATGCTCATTTTCATTTATTATCGTGAGCTCATCAAGATCACGAAAAATTACAAGTATCCACTTCCTCATATTGATGAATTATTCAATCATCTATGTGGACCATAATACTTCTACCAGGTGGATCATTGGGAGAGATATTACCAATATGGTGCTAAAATAGTGGATATTCTCATGAATTATTTTTTGTATGATGTATGTTCACTATATGTTAATAGGGATGCCTTTTGGGCTCACTAATGCTCTAGAAATCTTGGAATTGATTAATAATGACTTTAGATATTACCTCAAAAAAATATGGAGTATTTATAGATGATATTCTAAAAACCTCCAAAAAAAGAAGGATTGTGGGGAGGGTCTGACTTCTATCATGAAAACCATAAAAATGATAAAATTTATGCAATGTATAGAAAATGTGAGTTTTGGTAGAAAGAAGTGTCATTATTTGGTAATATCATCACCACCAATGAAATATATATAGACCCTTCAAGTACATATGAAATTGAGAAGTGGATGGGACCAACATATGTGACATATATCCATAGTTTTCATAGGTTGGATTGGTATTATCATAAAATTTTGGCAAATATCTAGCAATTATCAATCCCTCTAACCAAGGTATATCAAAAGGGAATTTGTATACATTTAATGGTGTATGGGAAGAGAGTTTCATGGAACTAGAAATGAGTGTTATCACTAAACCCATTCTCACACTACCCAGGAATGAAGATATTTCCATGGTATTTAGCGATGAATCAAATACCGAAATGGGCTATGTGTTAATGCCAAATAAAAAAGTCACAACATATGCATCACTGCATTTAAATGTTCATGAATAGAACAATCCAAAACATGATCTAGAGTTGGATGTTGTAATCTTTTATATGAAAATATGTTTGCATTATCTCTTTTCGGAGAAGTGTGAAATATATATGGATCCCAAAAGATTCAAATATATATATTCACTCAAAATGTTCTGAATATACACCAACAATGATAGCTATATCTGATCGATGACACTAAGAGGATAATCCACTACAACCTAGGTAAATCGAATAAAGTTGAAAATGGGCTACATATAAAGGATCTGTAAATTCTATCATTAATGAAAATTAGGGGAATAAAAATATCTTATATTTATAATAGATGTACATGGGAATCATATATTAATGATCATCATCGATCCATTCCTAAATGGTAGCTCAACCATCACTTATGAATTGGATAAATATTTGTTAAACGGTTGATGTGGGAATTTAGAAGAAAGATTATACTACGTGAAATGTCAAATCCTCATAGATCAATGTCAATGAAGAATGAGTTGTGATATTTGGTTCATGACTCTGTGTATCATTAAATAATGAGTAAAAGAATGAACTATTAGATGATTCACAATGTTCGACTTTCTTCATTAACCCAGGAAGCCAAAAGCTGTATCGAGATCCCCAAGAAGACTATTGGTGGGAGAATATTAAGAATGATATCATAGTGTATACACAAATTTTTCCTGTATGTTGGGAAGTGAATGTATAAATGAAAACATCCAAGGGAATGATGAAACCATTACACATACCTACCCTAAAATGGGAAACAAATCAACATAGAATTTTTCACTAAACTTATGAAGACATCCAAATGGAAATAATTCTCTATATGTTCTGGTGGATCTTATTACCAATAATGATAAATTCATTTTTTATTTGAGATAACATTTATTTTGATTCACATTCACTGATATACATCTGTGAAGTCGTAGGGATACATGATATACAACTGTTGATTGTATTTGATAGAGATTAAGGATTCAATTATATGTTTTGGAAAAGTCTCCAACATTCTCTAAACACATAGATGATCATTATTATGTACTCTTATATGAAAACTAATGGTCAATCTGAGCAGACTATTCAGATACTAGAAGGCATGCTACACGAATTTTTTACAGACATCAAATGGAATATGGGACCAATATCTTCCACCAGTTGAGTTATATTACAAGAAAATTTTCCATCTATGCATAAAAATGGATCCAAATGATTCTATTTATGTTAAGAGGTTCAGAATAGATACATTCATGGATAAAGTGGGGGATTGAAAACATTTGGGTCCTGGAATGGTCAAGGAAATGGCTGAAAGGACAAGACTATTCAGTATCACATAATGGATGATCAGAGTCGATAAAAGGGCTTTGATGATAATCATAGATGAGTTCTAAGGATTGATGTTTGAGACCTAATATTTATATTCATATTTATATGGAAAAAAGTGATGATATTTGTGATGAATGGAATGCTTTTTCGAAGATACATTGTCCAATTTATGATCCTTGATCATATCAGATCATTGGCTTATCAAAGAGCACACCCACAAAACCTATCTAATGTACATGATGTATTCCATGTATCTCTCTTGAGAATGTACATACTAGAACCATAACATGTAAAAAAATCAATGGTGGTACCATTTGAGAATGATATTTCCTATGAAGATAAACCGTTGAATATTATAGATCATAGAGAAAAACTTTGATGAAATAAGACAACACACCTTTCCAATGTGTTGTGGAGAGACCGCAAGCTTTACAAAGAAACATGAGAACTGGAGGAAGTGAGGAAATAGAGTTTCCCTTATTTTTTTTAGTTCTGGAAATGAAAAATTATAGGGAGAAATTTCATACTGGGGAATATTTTAATGAACTAAACTGTTATATATAATGTTACCCTTTTGATTTAATTAAATTTATTAATATATAATATTCTAATAGAAAACTCATTCCCCAGTTTTGTTTTATCATATCCAATTATATTGAAAATAACATTATGTATCCTTAACATTAATAATATAGTCATTGAATAGTGGTCACATTATTAGTATAAATAATGGGGATTAAAAAATCCAATTGACAAAAAAAAGTGATGCCCTTAACCAGTTGGATTGTACCCTAGAAGTCCGTTTATTAGAGAATATGAGGTATACACTATCATTGTTCTTCTGAAATAACCAAGCCCATGATGACATCTAACAAAATAAGCATGATAAAAACAATTTATGGGAGAAGTTCAAGATCATCGAGATCTCATCCCAAACCATCATTGTCGAACCTCCCCATGAATGACCAACCATCACACACTATAGTCTTAGGGAATTTTATGGTATATTGAAGGGATAGGTGTCACGAACCTAGTCATAAGAGTATGTATAATATTTTTTAGGTATATATTCACATCCTATTATTGTTACTTTTTATATAATTTTTATTTTTATACAATAAAACAACAATAATATTTTTTGGTAATATTCATATTAAATTAATTAATTTTTTTAGTGAATTAATGGATTCCTGATATAAATAATATTTAAATAAAATATTTATATTAAATAATGTTTACTAAATATTAATTATCATATGATTTTTATGAATTGAAATGTAATTTTTATAAGGGTCAAAAAATTGTTATTGAAAAAAGAAAACAGTATTTCCCCAAAAATGTCTATTACTATTTTAAAAGGAAATGTTTACATATTTTGGAAAATATATAGATAAAATAAATATTATTTCTATAAATAAAATTTCTAAATTATCCAAAAATTATTTTTTCATAATTTTTCTAGAGATTTGATTTTTTGGGTAAAAAGTAAATATCATATAAATACAGTTTTCATATTATGACATCATAATGACTGAAAAATGATGTAATAAATACTGTAAATGTAAATGACGAAAAAATATATGTTTTAACTTTAAAATAAAGTGATTAAATGTTTGTTTGATTAATTTTTTAAAGAAATTATGAATCCTCCGAAACATTAATATATTCTAAGGTTTAAAAATCATTTCAATAAGAGTATTACTCACCTACACATAATAAAGGTAGTTATTTTATTAAATTTTCCCCTTTTACATAAAAAATATTTTAAAAAACTACCATTTGGAATAAACCATGGGAAAAATGTTATGGTTTGTGGATTTTTTTATTTTATTATGTACAATCCTTACCCTAAAAAATAAAGTCACCCTCTCTTTTCTAATATAAACTCATACATGATTCAATTTATCATCACTAAAAATCATCAAAATATGTCTATCTTACCTAAAATGTATAGATTCATACCATTTTCCCCCCAAGATCTCAGTAATCCCTTCCCATGTATTTGGATTCACACACTAAATTAACAGACCTTCATCTCCTCCATTCAATCCAATAACATTTTTTTAATTTGTTTTTTTAATTTAAATTGGTTATATTTTTATTTATTTATAAAAAATTCCCTTACTATCCAATTGATTTCACATTAATGAGATACAATTTATGCTCTCTCATTTTGACCCTTACCTAAGTTGTTACTATAAGAATGTTTTCAAGGGTTTTATCTCATCTCATTTCTATTGCGGAGATTTATTTTTGTTATGTATATTAAATTCCATTTTTAATATTGGGATATGTTTTGATAAATTTTATATAATAAAAATTTAATTTTTAAATGATGATAGCCAATTTAACTCTCATTAAGCATCCCATTATCCTTTATGTGCACCTTTTACCATGCTGAAATATAGTTAGGATTCTTTTATTTATTCATGATTCATCGTTACCTTATTCCTTCTATTTCAAAACATTTAATATCGGGATATACTTTTAAATGTCCCTATTATATCTAATTTTATATATATCTATTGAGATACAAATTTCTCCCCCATCAACAAACATTTATGAATATTTTTGGGACAATGTTAGGATGTCGAATTGTCAAAGTCATTTTCTACACACAAAAAATTGTGTAGTGAATATCATATCAATTTCATATCAACTGTGTCACCTTTATAATCATTAAATTTATTTATTTGGGACATAAATTTATTTATTATGTGATCCTTGATCATGGAATAAAATATTATGATTAATGAACCAATAATGTATGTTCTATGTGGAACATTTAATCATGAGTATGAAATGAATGTGGCGGGTGCACCTATAATTATATAGAACTCAAAATCATTGCGTAATGTTTTTCCACTTGAGCCATCATTTTTAGAAAGGTGGTAAACCTGATTACATTTGAAACTTTTTACTCTTGTATGTCTAGTTAGTTTATCATTGACCTATGTTTATGGTTTAGTGTTTTGTGTTATTTCCACATTTCCCAGTTTTCCTTTACAATTATCATGATATATCATGTCTCATTGTTCATATTATGATTCCTACACTTTTTATGCACCATTTACAGTCCTATTGAATAACATGTATCACCTTATAACAGGTATATTCCCATACTATGGTTTATAGCTCGCACCTTTTATATGTTTTCCCCCAAGTCATCCCATGAAGTTTTAAAAGTCATGGAATTTTGGAAGCATGTTAAATATGCTTTTAAAAAAAATTCATCCCATGTTCAATATATTATTATATGTACCCCATTCCCAATGAAAGTAGGGATCTCAATCATTGAGGTTACATGATTTCTAATCTTAAGTAATAAATCATGTATTGTTGTGAAATAAAGAGCAGGGTTATTATACAACCCTTATAAAATGGAAAAACCCCTCCCTTATTATTCCAATAAATTGAGCCATTTAAAATGAGAAATAATAACACAAGTACTATAACAACATCCATTAATGATAAAAATAGATCATTGTCTCCTATAAAGACTATCTTCCAAGGGCTTGTGGTTTATTCCAATAGAGGTTTTCCAAAGAAGATATATGCTTATTTTCTTATTGCTTTATTTTTTTCTTCTACTAAATACATAATATAATCTCTTAAAATGATGATATAAAAGAATCAATATATTTTTTATATTTAATTTTATTATGATTATGATTAAATAATTTTTTATCTAATTTTTCTTCACACTATAAATGAAAACATATCACATACATACATGTTGAGTGTCATATCTGCAAAACAATATATCTCATTTTACAACAACAATTAATAAGGTTAATTATTATGATAGACTTAAATAATAAAAATGATTTAAAATAAATAGTTATTATTCTATAATGATATTATATTACTTACCCTATTACCCATCCATCCATTGGAAAACATTGTCGTCCCTCATGCATACATGTGGAATACAACCTCTATGAAAATATGAGATTTAATTTCAATGTGAAAAATTTATTAAAACTTATAAAAATATATTTATTTTTTATTAATGATAAATTTGTCTTGATTTATGTTTTTTAGATTATGGAACAATTATCCATTTGATCTTGGTCAATATACCGATGTTTTTCATCAATTATGAATCGAACATCCCCAAAATGTTTAACAAGAATTCAATTGGATTTTTTATTATATGAAAAAGTGTAATAAATAAAAATAAATGTGACAAATTTTTTTAATAAACCAAAATAAAACTCTCAATCAAATATAAATGTAATATAATTTTATTATATAATAGTTAATGTATATGGAGTGTTGGATTCATGTTAATGGATTTTTCTTCAATACTGTGTTTTAATAGTTTTGATATATTTCTTCTATAATTCATAAATTTTTATAATCATTTGATTATTTAAAATATTTTATTAATTAATGAAAATATATGTTTAATTTCATTCTAATCTATTATTAGTTTCTAAAAAAATGAATGACATATTTTAAAAAATTTCTAAATGGGCTATTTTTTTCATCTTTTAAAAAGTGTACAAGAAAATTTTATTAAAAAATATTCAATGAGAAAGAAACAAATATATAACATCCATTATTATTTTATAATATGATGATATATATTTTTAGGTATATTAATAATAATATCCAATATTTAATTGTATTGGGAATTTTTATAATGTGTTTTCAATGAAAAGTATTGTAATCCCTATTTTAATGTAATTACACAAGCTAATTGTATATAAGTGTTGAATGGAATATTTTATGAGATTTCATGATGGAAATGTAATATTTTATGTTTTTATATGTTTTATAAATTTTAGATTAATCATGTTGCAGATTTTCCTAAGTTAGTTCTTTAAGGCATTGGGTAGTAATTTTTTTTCCATAGATAGTATGTATTTTAATTAAATGATAATACTAGTCAATTTGACAGAGTTATTTTAAGAGTGATTATAAGTGTTATATAATTATTTTTTCAGGATGTACCTAAAAATTTATTTATAACTTAAAATGTGGTTTCATTTAATTATTTTGATTTTATAAGGTATTTATAAAGATGATTTTTAAATTCATTTTCATTAAACTATTAATGTTATAAGGTATGAGATTGAAGATATTAATTTTAGGATTAATAATGTTTTCTAAGAACCTCTAATGGTTATAATTTTCTTTTTAAATTTATAACGTATTTTTTATGAAATATTTTTGTTACTTAAGCTTATTTCATGAGAAAAAAATGAGTACTCCATATTGAAATTTATTATGCGAAAAGGGAAAATATTTTTATGGGAGCTCATTAATTGAAAAATGGACTAATGATTGTTATGGTTATTTAAATTCTTGATCTATTTTTTTTAAAATCCCTTGTTTTCAAATTCATTCCATTGGGATTGAGGATCTGTAGGAATTATATCATGGTCTTATATTCCTCCATGGGTATTCAACATTTATTTAAAATATTTTATGGGTTATATTTTTTTCAATATGTATATATGTGGTCGAAGTGTTTTTTTAGAAAATATTTTACTGGATTTATATGTAAAACGCTCTTTATAGTAGTTAAGAATATTTCATTATGATGTGTGTCTTGTTTCCTTAATAACCTTTACAAATTTTATTTAACAATTTTAGGGAACATTCCCTACAAAGTTAGATGATGGTAAGATATTCTTCATATTCATAACCTAATGATGATTATCAAGGGCCATGAAATGATTGTATACCTTTTTACAAAGTGAAATAAATAAAAAATAATATAATTATAGAGTGAAATAACTTCATGTCATTGTGAAAAATTTTATGGTGGATGTAATCAGAACTAGTATTTGTAAGAAGTTGGACTGTAACACCACTATATTTTAAAAGCACAAAATCATTTTTGATAACATTTATAACAAAAAAACCAATCTTATAACATAATTTAACACCATAATGATTTACAAAATATTTTCTTCAAATAAATTCAATCACTATGACCACTTTTGATGCACACAATACTAGTTTTAAAGGAAACATAATAATCTATTAAAATATTGTTTGAAGATAACCATTATAATCTTTCCATTTAATTGGTATGTATAAAGGGTAATAAATAAGTTACGAAAAAAATAAAATTTTACACATTTTCATTGTTTATATATTTATTATAATGAAAAAATCATTTGAATTAATAACCAATATTTAAAAAAATGTATTTTTCTAAATGGTAGTTTCATCGCTCCCTGTGCACGTTTTTTAAAAATAAATTTTGAAAATTTTTGATTCTTTTCAATAAATTTAAATAAACTTTTTACATCATAACAGAAAATTTTATTAGTTTTAATCAATATTAGTTTTCAAAAATTTTAATTTTTCCCTGAATAGAAAAAAATACATTTTTTTATTGAAAACTATATATAATTTAAATAAATTAATGGTAATGTTTTCATTTAACACAATTTTTAAAATAAAATTAGTTAAATTATATTTTAATAAATAAAATTTATGTTATTTGAATACATTCTACATGGAATTTTTATATTAGTACTTTCTATACCTAGGATGATTTTCGCTTTGAAACACAACTTTTTCATCGCGTCTGATAGTTTAAGATAAAATAAAAAATTCCACATCTATGAGTTTAATTTGATAATAATGATTAAATATTTTTAATCATCATAATTAATATTATATAATTAGGTGAACATAATTTTATTATTAATGAACAGTGAAAATAAAAAAAATTAATTACCACGGTTCAGGATAAAAATAAGTTTACCATAAGGATAAACTACACTTATAAGGGTAAAATTTACCTAAAACATTTATTATATCTATTGGATGACCATATTTTTACCATTATCAAGTTATTATTTATATTTATGATTTTTTGGGACACTATTACCTAAAATAAAATCATATAATAATTTATATATTTAAAAAGAAAAATTTTACCCTTGTTCATTTAAATTTTTATTATGTTTTCACATAAAAACAAAAAATTATATGAATGAATTTTTGTGTTCATTTTCAAATAAATTAAAATAATTTAATGAAGTTAATTTTTTTTATAAAATTTAGAAACCATATAATTACCTAAAATTTTTTCCCAATGCCAATGTAGTAATAATTAAATTATGAGAAAAACATAATAAAAAATACTGAAAATATTACATGTAAAATAAATTTAACGAATTATTGTCTTCTATTTATTTTTTAGATAAATAAATCATTTTATACCAGTTTTTATATAATATATTAGATTTATTATTGACATTTTTTAATTTAAATTAAATTGATAATGAAAAAAATGATATTAATGTTATTTTATAATACTCTATATTTTATTAAATGACTTAAAATTCCATAAAATATTTTATTTTGAAAAAATATTTTTATTTATTCTAAAAGTTCACCTACTATCCATATAAGTACTTATTTACCTTTTTATATTGACTATATTGACTCAAATTGTGTAAAAACATTGTTACTAATGTTATGGTTAAAACATTGTTTTATCACATTACATGTATTTTCCTTAAAATTAATTTTTAACATGCATTGGATTTTTATTTTATAAAATGGATTTCTTAATTTTAAACATTGGGTAAAAAAAATAAAAACATACCATTTAATTAGATTATTATTTAATAATTTGTTTAGGTTAAAAAAACTAGTTGTTGTGGTGAGAAACTAAAATGTTAAAAGTAACATAAAAGTTAATTAAAAATATGTTTAATACAAGTTTTTTATAATTGATGATTGGGAAGATCATATAATCTATTAAACCCTTTATTTATCAATTTTTTTATCCACTTTTCATGTGGTTGAAATCCCATTATTGAATATTATTTTATACTTAAAAAAAATCAAACCTCAATTATTATAGGGAACTCACTCCCCTCACTCCTTCACTATTAATAATATATTTTTATCTAGAAAAATATTAAATAAATCTCAAAAATCCAACTCCAAAATCTATTAGATATTTTATTCTCAAAAGGTCACCCGTAGGGTCCTTAAGAGGTTATCTAAAGGTTTTTTCTCTATGATAAGATACAAATATTAACAAATTCTTTGTTTCATTCTTATTTTAAAACCTTCAATTATGGATTTAAAATTAAAATATAACAGTAATATATTTTAACATATTTTTATAAGTTAGTATATTTATTTAATAATATATGTCTATATCATCGTCTATGAAATAAGAAATGAAATTATCGACCATTTGTAAGGTGGAATACCACCTCACGAATAGATATAACTATTTTTCCATTGACACCACTAATGGATGGATATAATGATAGAATAAATGTATATATAAAATATTTATTATATAATTATACTTTAGTAATATAAAAATTTTATATACCTTGCTACTTTGTGTATATTTTAAAAGATTATAACATCATTCATCTATATGACGAGATACCACCTCGCGAAGCAATGTGATTATGTTTTCCCATACCCTTGTCGTGAAAGGTAATAACAATAATTTTAATCAATATATATGATATATATGACATGATAAAAATTATTTAAATTAATACATCATTCACTTCCTTACCTATTCACCATTTAAGGAAATGATATACTCAGTTGTATCTACATACGACCTAACATCTACTCAAAGTGAAGTGATTCATTTTCAATGTCCAATTTTCCATAATGGTATTACAGATGTATACAATGAAAAGAATATTATTTATAATGATAACATAATTATTGTTAATGAGAAACTATATTATATTTAAAACGTAAAAATTATTCTTTATACAACACGTGTGAGAAAATATAAAAATTAATACATGAGACAATGAAAATAATGAAATATTAGTAAAAAAATAGATGGTAAAATGTTATTAGAGAAAAATATATGTTGTAAAATATATGAGAATGGTTATGTAATAGATATATAATAAACCTATATTTTTTATATAGGATATTTGGATATATATAATGGTTTCCAAACACAAGTTAAGGCTTTATTGTCTCACATTTACATTAATGAGACATATGTTATATTCAACACTTCTTAATTAAGTGTGGGGTATATATATATTAATTTCATATGAAATATTAGGAATATATTTATAATTATTTTATTGAATTATTAATTTTATTTTATTCCTTTCATGGGATATATGAATCAAAATTTACCAAAGTATAATATATTTATGGTAAATAACATTATAATCAAGATATTTTATAATTGGATTTCCATTAAAAGACATTATTTGAAAATATAGTGGTAAAATTTTAATTTTTTATCAAATAGTAATGAATGATCTCTTAATGTAATATTTCCATATTAACCTCTTTAGTACATTAAATTATTAAAAAAATATTTTTAATAAAATATGGCTTTATTTCTCTCTTTGGTCCAAAAACCTTTTTTCAACATAATCCATGTTTTGAAATATGGTTTTAAAAAATTGTTTAACCTAATAAAAAATTATTAATTTGATCATTACCAAAATTTGTAATTTAAAATAATTATTTTAAGGGAATATTCGTCTAATTTCCAAACAAAGCACATTTAACTTTAGATAAAATGACAAAAGTATCATTGTTTTAACATGTATGGATTGAATGTAATTTCCTTCCATCTAGACCACTAAATGTATAAATGAATAATTTATATGTTTCCAAGGTTACTTGGACATAATTTTTTTTCAGTTAATTGGAAACTATTAATTTTGTAAAAATATTATATTTTTTATTTGAATAGGTTGTTTCCCTCAAAAATGTTTTTTTGAATTTATTTTTGTATTTATGTTCATCAATTCCATCAAACCATTATTGTATATATGATCTAAAAGGGTAATTTTTAGTTTATGTCATGATTTTTATTCCTTTTGATGGGTTACGATCATTTTTACTATGGTTGTACAATATAGTTATGATTTATCATATTACTCTGTATGGTTTATGATTATGTTTATATTATTATGGTATATATTGATAATTTTTTTAATTTTTAAATTCAAATTTTTATGTTTATTATGTTTCACCCCTTTTTTATGATGAATGAATTTGAAATAATATGTAATAACTAGGGCCTATTTATATATAGCATGCATTGAAATGTCTCATTAGAAAAATCATTTTTGTAAATAACACAGTTTTTACCAAAATTTTTAAACTATCATGAGAATGGTCCTAATTGTTTGTTTTAAATTTCTAATATTATTAATTCCCCCATTATGATATTACTTATTAATCCACATGTGATTATTATATTAGTTATAATACCATGGATAATTTTCAAGCACATGTGACTATTTATATTGATTTATTTGATCATAATTATTCCTACCATATTATGTTTAAATTATTATATAAATTTAATGTGATATAGTTATTTTATTTTCCATAATAATTAATATTATATATGAATGATATTTTCCTCTATATGCATACCCATACTAATTGTCTAAGATCACCACTTTCTTATGTTTTATTTTCTCCAGGATATGAGGAGGTGGTTTTTGATTGATATGATGGGATTTTATATGGGGAATAATTGTGTTCTCAAAGAAATCACATTTTGTAATTTATTATTTAAAATATAAGTGAAATTCATGTATGTATATTTTTTAAGAAGTATACTAAAAAATTCAGTCTATTCACATGTGATTATTTATATTATATTCCAATTTAATCATTTTGACCCAAGATTCGAGTTATTGCGGTCGGGGTCTTGACATTTGTTATCAAATTTTTTATCATTATAACCATAGGAACTAGATTTATTAAAACATAGATTGAGGAATACAACTAAATGACATAATTTATGGTTGAATAAATGTATAAGATAACATATTAATGTTATTTTTGTTGGACCCTGGGACACCCTGAGAGGGGAGGGGTGAATCAGTGTGGCACCTTTTTCTTATTAAAGTTGTGGATCTTGTTCCCACATTGGTAGGAACTACATAAACCTATATGATGGATATGATCAGCAATGAAACATTCACATGAAAATAGATAACACAACAATTTTTACTTGGTTCACCACTAAGGGATACGTCAAAGGAGAATACGCCGACAGGTTGTCGGTCGTACCAAAATCCACTATGCTTCACTAGCTGTAGATTACAAATGTTCAGGTACAGTCACTCTGTCGCAGACTCACTGCCTTTACGAAAGTTTAGGGATCGCTCACCACATCCCTCGGGTCACTCACGTTGACTCCCCCGGGCTCACTACCGTTGGTGAAGTCCCACTTAGTTTTTAGACGTGAAGGTCTATTCAATAGATTTTCATTGAAGTTTTTTTCTCCTGTTTAGCATGAGACTTTTCTTGCATCAGAGTCCTGATTTCATGCTCTTTTGTATTCAACCTTCTACTTTAGTGCATTAACTGAATACACTGTATCTTCTTCTTCTCTTCCTTTGATTCTCAATACTAACACCCGACTGTATTGATATATTCCCCTCTTTCTGTGCAGATCTGAGTTTAGTTGCACAAACCGTTCTTCTTCTCTTTGCAAAGAACAATGAGGATGTTAAACACCAGTCATGTGTGTGTGGTACCACTTCTATTCATAAAACCAGACTGTTCATTGTTCTTCTGTCTTTCCAAACGAATGCATCATCTGTTGCACTGAAGGTATAGAGCAATCTTTTAGCTTTTGATCAGCTCTAAAAGGACGGGCCTACTCTAACAGCAGATGTCGCTTTTCTCCAAGACCGGCATGCAAGTCCCAATGCAGTGCGCAAGTCCAAACTGGCACGCAAGTGTCACCAAATAACCTGCACGACGCTTCCTTCCCCAACTACAAACTTGCGTGGCCCACTTCTTTTCTCTCCCAAACCGCCTTGGGAATGCAGCCAACAACCGGCGCGCAACCTCTACTTGCGCGACCCAACTACCACTAGCGCTGCTCAAACACCTACACGACGAGATATCAAACAATCTCTAAGTATTGAACTCTGTGAGAAATAAGGAGGGGTGGTCTAGTATTTATAGGCATTTTGACCACCCTGCACGACGGCACACAAGTCAACCATCGGCATGCAAGTCTCGGCGCGCAGGTTTCTTCCCCTGCTATTCACATGCATGAAAAACATAGAAACGTGCGTGAACCACTTTCCTTTGCCAAATTTTGATCTTCTGATCTGGAAAAGACATATGCGTGCAAGTTATCAAGCTTCCAAGGCATTGTTGCGCAAGTCTCTTATCGGCGCGTAAGTCACCTGCGCGACCTCACCAAAACATGTGCGACCCTTATCCCTTTGCCATATTTTGATGATATGATCTTCAAAAATATAGGCTGTGCAAGTTTCCTATCATCCACCATGTATCTGCTCTTTTTTTCCGCCTCCAGATCATCCATTACTTTATTGATGTTCCTTGAATAAAACATAGATCATTATCCATAGTCCTTGAAATCGACATGCCACAATGGAATCTCCTTTTTCAACAAATTTGTATGTCTTTTGTTTGCTTTGTCAACAATCACGATCACCTCAACAACAATTCTTCTTGGTGATCTGTATCCTTCAGTAACTCTTCTACTTTTATCACAAACTACACTATTGTGATATATATTCTTTGAAGGCATGTATTTGGCATCATCATCATCTATGAAAATGTGATGTGCATGGATATCTCAGAATTCCAATCCCCGCACGGCCATCTTAGAATTCCACTCATTTTCACATTGTCATCTTCATCAACCGTCATGATCTACATCATGAAAACCATATGATTCAATTCGTCAAGAAGTCTGTTGCATGGTTCTCATGAAATCATGACTAATTTCATGGTCTACATTCAAAAACCCCATTCTTCGTTAATCATCCTCAGATGGAGTACGCCTCACATTCTTCATTGTTGTAAACAATGTATCACCTATGACACATGATCTTTGAACTTATGATCAGTAAAACAATCGTCTGAATTGTCATTCCTCCACTTCATTGGATTACTTGTTGATCTCCTTCATTTTGATCTTCCATTACTCCATTTCATTGGAGTACTTTATGATCTCCTTTATTTTGATCTTCTATTCCACTATTTCATTGGAGTACTTCTTGATCTCCTTCATTTTGATCTTCATTGACAACTATTGACAACAAATACAACATTATACACAAAGTGGTTCCAACAATTTTAATGTATATATTAGGTGGTTTTCTTAGAAATAAATTCCTACCTATATACAATATGTGGAAATGGTTCTAGTAATGATTTACCAATGGGTAAAAACTCAAAAAATGGTGTGGATAGCTTTACTCAAGCATTACCTGGTATACTGCAGTAGGAATTAATGCACAACTATTCTGACACTATTCAAAATATTATTGGGTTAATTTTAGTATTTTTTTACAAACTATTAGGAGGGATTTTATTTTTTTTATTCTTAAAATTTCCCAATTAAAACATGTTTATGATTATGTGATTAACTGAACATAAATTTTTTAATTTATGATAAGGGTTTCACTTGTTCTGGAATAATATATAATTATATATAATGGTATAATGTAATCAAGTGTACATCAACTGTTATAAATGGATTCTAATAGAAGTAATGCAAAACTTATCAATGAACATTATCTAAATAGTTACAATGATCATTTCATTGTTGTGATTTAGCCAATAATTCAAAATGAACTACTCTCCCAAACATTCTAATAAAACTATGATATAACATCATGTTCTTTCACGATAGATAAATAATTCTCCAAGCTTGATGATTTAAAAGGGAATCAAGAAAAAAAGATGATAGTGGAGAAATATATTGATAAAGGGAAGAATATACTGAAGTATTTTCCCCCATGTGACATTTTTGATGAATACCATGGTACTTTCCTAGAGGAAAATAACTTTTTTTATGAATATAGAGAGAAAGGAAACTATGCACCTAATTTAAATGGTTAAAATGTAACCTTTTATGTTTAGTATTTCTACTATAATAATGTGAAGAACTATGAAAACTAATTCTCCTTGATTCAATGGAATATACCCTATAAGAAACCAACAGATCAAAGAAAAAAAATATGCTATTACTACAGCTGGAGTGGAAAAATTAATATTTTTATGTATTTGGATTAAACTTTTTTTTTATTATGGGAGTATTTTATCAATAATATTTTAGTTATAATAGTTATGAAATATATATGAATTTCAATGTAATTATTTAGTATTAAGGATTTTAGAGAATATGAAAAATTGTGCCAATAAGAAAATATGGATTTGATGGACAGTTGAACTTCATGGAAAATACATGATTGGAAGAAGACAGCTCTTAATATGTGCCCAGTTTCTATATAATATTGTTAAAGTGTTGTTTATAGGATAGTATTGGATAACATTTTATTGGTTAGTGATTTTATTTTTTAAGTGAAAGTTTTAGTTTACTACGTGATTGGATTTATAAAATACATTAGAAAATTAGAGGTTTTTTTAAAGAATTCATTCTGCATTATGATTTTATTTTGATCAAGGTTTTATAATATTTGTATTATCAGAATAAGATCCAAATTACATTCACTAGGAATATATTTACCAATTACTTACCTTCTTCCTAAATGTTTGAATATTGAAGTTTTTCATAAATATTTTGGATGTGTCTTAATGTGAACCATTTATGAAATAAATTATAATATTTTGGGGGGTTATTAATGGGGAATTATAGAATAATATATTATAATAGATATATTGTTATAAACATTTTGGGCTTGGAAAATATATTGATATTCGGGGAATTAAATTTCGATTTATTATAGGAATAATGACCTGTTAAATGATAATTTTAGTAATTTGGGCCTGAAAATTCTTATTTGATATTCATTTCATTGAGTAATAGATAAATTGTAAAATTATTAAAGTAGATCAAAAGTATTAAATTAAACCTATAAAATATAAAGACATAAATTATGTATACTTTCTTATGTTCTTAGTCTACATGCTAAAAGAAATCTTCAACCAAAGGAAATTGATTTAAAAATAAATAAATATCTAATAATAATCAATTACGATTAATCAAATTGTCCCTTAAATAATCATATATTTATTTCTTTTTGATAATTATGTTATCTTTATAATTCATTTTTTATCAATGATCCCTATCGCTCTACGTAATTATTTACTCATTTCATCCATGTACATATATTAAATTTCCACTAATGTTATCCTATTTAGAAACATTATATATGTTATTCCAGATAAAATTCATATATCCCTACATTATTTTTTAAATGGGGTATTTTTATACCCCTTAATGATGTTTTGTATTGGTAATGACACTTTAAAATTTCAATCCCTTGATTATTGATATTGAGATTAAATTGCGGGGATACAACTTATTTAATGGATTTGAATGTAACACATGGAGATATTAAAAGAGGAATATAATTTTAGATTGAATGCATGAAATTAAATATAATTCATTCATGATAATATAAAACCTCAATAATTTATGATAATGTTATTTTTAAATAAATTCAATTTCTTCAATATCTTGAGATGCAGCCAACACCAAGTTGAAATGAAATTTGATGTTCTACTATAATATTATATGAATATGAATTAGATAACCATTCAATTATATGGGTTGTACATATGTGACATAAAAATATAGGAAATAACTTAATTTTTGTGCATTTTTATTATATATCTATTGAGTATAAATAAAAAAAAGAATAATTTTAATGGAAAATAAATTTTATCTGAAAAACTATACTTTTGTAAATTATGTTTCATCGCAGCCTCCACACATATTTTAATGATGTATTTATTTTACCAATTTTAGAAATCATATTTGATAATTTTAAATCCATTTATGATGTCATATTATCAAAACTATATTATGGTGAATTTTTGAGTATTTCAATAAAAATTCATGTTTCAATGAATATTGGAAAATATTAGTTTTTAATGAAAACATACATTAAATTTAAATCATATATATGTAATTTGTTGATATAATTTATTAATGTAATATTAGTTCATATATATTATAATAAAAAAAATTAGATTAGTGGAATAAATTTTATATTTAATTTTGATAATAAAAGTTTATATACTTACTAAAATTTTAAGTTTGAAAAACTGCTTTTTTGTTACATATATGGGTTTAATTCTAAATTTAATTATACCAATTCAATGCGATTAATTTGATAAAAATGATTATATATGTGGAATAATAAAATTAATATTATATAATAAGGTAAAATTTAAATTTTCTATTAATTAATAGTAAAAATGATTTAAATTAATTACTATGTTTATGGTTAAAATGTGTTTACTGTGGAGATAAAATAAATATATAAGGGTTAAAATGACCTAAAAAGTATTATAATTCTTATTTTATAACCATAGTTATATCATATTACCATATCCTCAATTTAATGGGTTTTTGGACACTATCCCTTGAAAGATACCAATATAATAATTTATGTAATGAAAAAAATAAAACATGTCACCCTTTGGCATTTAAATTTCAATTATGAGTTCACCTAGGGTAAAAAAAGATGTGAAAAAATATAGATAATAATTTTTATTATGATGAAATTAATCTTAATCTTTTTTTAGATATAATATAATTAATTTAACCTCGGATGCATTGCCAACGTTGTAATTATTTAATTAATAGAAGAATAAAATAAATGATACTAAAAATATTAAATGAAAAATAAATGGAATGAATTATTGGGTTATTTTATTTTTTTGATAACTATATCATTTTTTATACGTTTTTATATAATATATTTGAATTACATCCATCTATTGATATTTTTTTTCATATTCAATGAATAATCTCCAAATTATTATTGATATTATTTTATGGTAAGAAATTTTTTATTAAATGATTTAAAATTCATAATAATCATGTATTCAAAGAAGTGATTTTAAATTGTATAAAAATATAATATATGGTCCATAAATGGATAAATTTTACTATTATAGTGTCGATATTGACCCCATAAGAGTAAAATCCTTTTTACCATTGTTATGGATTAGATGGTGTTTTTTCACATTACATATGCTTTTGTTAAATTTAATTTTCAACAAACAATAAATTTTTTATAAATTTGATTTCATATATATAACTGGGGGATACAATTTATTTAAATATTCTATTTTTATTTAATTCTTAAACATAAATTACCTAGGATTAAAATACTATTTAACATAGTGAAAAACTAAAATGGTAAAAGTATAGAAACTTAAAAGTTAAGATTTTCTTAAAACATATTTTTCTATGTGGTGGAGAAGTTTATCAACCATATCATATATCCACACCATTAATAAAAAATTATTGAGCCAATTTGAGTGCAGCTGACTTGACATTATTGAATAGTTGTTTGTATTTTATAAAAAATACATTCCCCAATTATATAAGGGAACTCACTCCTCTCACTCATTCACACCACTCAAACCAATTTTACTAACCAAAACCTGAAAAAATTTCTCCTAAAAATCATTATAAACAATTTATATGTTATATTATTCCCAAAATCACAACCCTAGTTTCCTTAATTGAAGATCCATATGAGGTTTCTATATGAGAATGTATTATTCATCACGAAGCCTTTTTTCATCCTTCATTTTGTAAACTTGAATTAGGTGTTATAAAATCAAATATAATAACAAAAATCGTTACCAGATACTTATATGTAAATTATTTTATTTTATTATATATATTCATCTCCACATCCATAAAATGGGAAATGAAATCATTGATATTGTGTACAATGAATTACCGCCTCTTGAACCGATATAATTCTTTTCCCTAAACACCCAACAAGGATGGTTTTAATGAATAATTTAATATAAGTATATAATATTTATGATATAATTACACTTTTTCCTTTAAATTTAACATATATATATTTATGTTCCAATCTGTTTAAAATATAATAAATTCCCTAGCGTGTATGGTGGACAACCACAACACTAAGCGGTGTGATTTTTTGTCCACATATGATTTACACAGATAAAAATTAATAAAGGTATAATGAATATATATGATATATAGAAAATTATATCAATTATTTAAAATTAATATACAATAAACCCCCCTTCCATTTCTTTTTTTAAGGTTATGATATCATTGCATTGTGTACGTATGACCTACTATCTCCACAAAGCGATGTGATTCATTTTCTATGACTAATTTCAAAGAATGGTTATAATAATGTATTTAATGAAAAAAATTATACTTATAATATTAATATATTTCTCATGATAATGTAACTATATCCTAAAATCATGTTCTAAATCCTCCATGATGAAAACATCATGAGAAAATAAGACAATTATCACCCGAAATAATGAAAATAATAGAATATTATTAATAGAGCGGGTTGTAAAATATTATACGAGGATAATATATGGTATGATATATATGATTATAGTAATTTTATAGATGTATAATAAACATATATCTCATATACTGGATGTTTGAACACATATAAAGGGAGTTAAACCTGAGGTATGGGTTTCACATCTCACTTTTACATCTGTGATACATATGTAATATTAACCACATATTCCTTTAGTTTGTTGTATATAGTACCAATTTTTTATTTTTATATCATGAATCTATTAATATTATCTTGATTTAATATTTCATTTTATGTTACTGATTTCTTGGGGCTTACTATTAAAAATTTACTAAAGTGGTACATTATTTACCTTTCAACACAATTTTAATCCAGAATATTTATACTATAATTTCCATTGATAGAAATTATTATTTTATTTTATAACAAATCCTTATAATATTATTAACCCCAATTTATTTATGACCATTTCATATAATATGAACATATTCTATTATTTTATTCTTAAAATGATTGAGATTTTTTAAATGAAATGTATATTTATTTCCCTCTTCGATCAAAAATAATTTTTTTATATAAATCCAAGTTTTATAAAAATGATTTAAAATATGTTTTAACTTTATAAAAAGGAGACATAAAACTAATGTTTTCCTATTTTAAAATTTTTTACAAAATATTTTCAATGCAATCTTATATTTTAAAAAACCTGTTCTATTTAGGTTTTTCCAAAATTTTGAAATTAATATTTCTTTTAACATATATGAAATGAACATAATTTCATGCCATCATGAACAATATATGTTTTAAATTTAACATTATAAGTTTATTAGAGTATTTTAAAATAAATTTTAGTTCAAAATAATTATTAAACATTTATTTTAAAAATAATATTTTCAAAGTGAATAGTTTACTTTCCTTAAAAATGTATTTGATGAAATTCATATTGTATATCAATTTGAAAAAAAAACATAAACCCTTTAATATACATATGATACTCTATAGATATGTTTTATTAATATCGTCATTAAGAATTATTTGTATATTTTATGATATATTTTATTGAAGATATAACTTTTTTTATCATTCACCATATTACTCTAGATATGATATGATTATATTTATTTGAATAGGGTAAGTATTTATATTTCAAAAGATAGTTTTTAATAATATTTTTTATATTAATTATGTTTCACCACTTTCATATGTGGAATGATTTAGACATAGTAAGTTATTGTTGGTGCCTTGTTATAAATAACCCCTCAATGTATCCGTAGTTATCCTAATAAAAAATAGCTTGAAAAAGTATATGTTCCTTTACCCAAGGTTTTAAATAGTATTTTGAAATGTCTTGATAGTATGTTTCAGATATCTGATATTATTCATTCCCTCAGTATAATATTAGTGATTAATATTAACATGATTTTTAGTTAAATTATAATATACCCGGATAAGTTTCAAGTTCATCTAATTATTTATGCCATTATTTGAACATCATTTACTCCACCCATATTATTCTCATTTTATATTTTCTAATTATTTAGAATTTCATATTGATTATTCTTATTTATTCATGATATATTTTATTGTAAACACACCCTTACTAAGAATTGTTTCTCACCCGTTTATTTGGTTTTATTTTCCCTAGGATTTAATGAGGTGTTTTACTAATGATATATTAGGATATGATAAGGGGATAATGGAATTCTCAAAGAAATAAATTTATGTATTTTATATTTAGAAAAATATGTGAAATTCATATTTTTATTTATTAAAAAAATATTAATAAACTATTTAGTAATTAAGGATTCAATTACAAGTATATTATGGAAATTCAATTAAGTACACACCAGATCTAGGGTACTTGTCTTAGGTACTTTATATTTGGTATCAAAGAATGATTAGGAGAATACTTGGCAACCAGATTAAAGAAAACATAGAATAAATAATATAACTATATTAATTAATTTAATGATAATTTAACTTATTGTATAACCTCCTATTATTTTTGAATGGTAGAGAATACATGCATTTTATATTAATAAATTCATATATGGACAGTTCTGGAATATATGTATCTGGGGGAAAAATCTCTGAAAAAGTCATGTGATGTTGGAATTGATCATTACATGGTACAAAAAAAATGGGACATACTACACACCTAAATGGACACACAATAGGGATGTGATTTTTTTAAATCATAGTTTATTTACAAACCATTATATATGATTATAAATGAAACATATGATTTGAAAACATTGCCAATGAAACTAGGTTAATGATTTTGAGATTTATCAAGAATTAATTTTTAATATTATGTTTAGTGTTTCACTATTTTTGGGATTATATATTATTATATATAATGGTATTATTTAATATAGTTTATTATACTCGTTATAAGTGAAACTTGACTGATTTTATGGGAACAGTATCTGTGCATGTAATCCATAGTGTGTGAATGAATATTTCTATTATGGGCTTAATGGAATCATTCAAAGGGGTGTAGAGTCCCAAAAACTCTCATCATATGAGGATATAGTATCATATTCTTTGAATATTGTTAATACATTTCCAAGACATATGGATTATAAGGGAATAATGAAAATAAGATGACTATATAGAAAAAAATTATTGGGTTGAATGGTATGAAAGATTTTCCATATGTAATAAATGTGGACATAAACACTATAATACTTGATTAATATGAATGAGATATTTATATTGGTATAGAGATAAATTTCACCATTATTGTAATTGGAATGGAATGAATAAAAAATTTTACATGTAGTGTTTCAACAACAATTTGATGGGGAACTACGCAAATGAATTCCCTAATCATCAAGGGAATATACCATATAAGAAGCCGAGGGATAAAGGTAAATCATATTCTATTTCTATAATTAGAGTGGAATAAATAATGTGCATGTGTATTTGGAATGAAGAATACTTTTAATGGGTATTTTTAAATTATATTCGAGTTATATTAATTATTAAATCAATATGGATTGTACTAAAATAATTATTTTAAGGTTTAGAGAGAATATATTGAATGGTACTGATGACCTTGAAATTTGATTCGTTGTGAATTTGAACTTCCTTGAAAACACATGATTTGAGGAATATAACACTTAATATGTGAATAATGTTGATATAATAATTATATTATTTTTGTGATAATACAGGTGTCATTTAAATTTATTACTAATTTAATGATTTATATAATGTGTTTCTCGAATTTAATTCATATCATGATTTATATTAACTTTTAAAAAATGTGAGATTTTCTGTTTGGAAGAAAAAATGTTTTGATTAAATTATTATATTGATAATGGTATTCACATATTAGGTTTGATAAATTTAAAGCCACATTATACTTTCCAGATAATATAATATTGATTTAGTGGCCTTCCATCTAAATTATTGGACTTTAATTTTGGTCAGAGTTATTTTAGATGACTATTAGTCTTAAAATTTTATGAAATGGATTAAGATGAATTTTGGTAGTTGTTGTTTTGTTATTAATGATTAATTTATTATATTTTTTAATGTATAATAACCTTCTTGGTTTTGGAAAATATCTATAGACAGGAGGAATGAATTTTGATCCTTTTATGGATATAATGAAAAATTAAAAGTTACTTAAAGTGCCATAAATATGACATGAAAACAACAATTTTATTGGTTTTCAGACGTACAAGGAAAGGTCTGAACAAGACATATAATTAAGGCAGTCTACAGTAATGGAGACCAATGGCATAATTAACCAAAATTTTACCCCCTCAAGGGAAGGGAACCGAAGATTAAGAAGTAGGATATGCTATAGTTCGAGGGAACTTTAGAGGCCAAGAAGTCAGCCACAATATCCCCCCCCCCGCCACGCGTGAGAGATGCATGTACTCTTTCCCAGAAGAAAATTTCACTTCTTGATGTAGTATGTGATGTTTTATGGACACTTATACTCCTTTAAGAGATAATAAAAAATGTTAAGGGACATGGTCTCCACCTCTTCCAGACTGATGCATCTTTCCTTGCAGAGATCCAACCCGGCGACCATCGCCAATGTATCCGCCTAAAAAGAATCACCCACACCCAAAATGGATGAGAAGGCTACTATAATAGAACCCCTTTGATCCCAAAAAACTCCACCTCTTCACATCATTCCGTTAAGAAGAGATCCATCTATATTGAACTTGATGCCCTCCCTTAGAGAATGCCACCGCACCCATTTCCCATGCCCTCACCCTCCTCCCTGTAATGGAGACCCTGGTGCCGAACTGAACCTTTTGATTGAGGGAGTACCCAAGAATCCCTTGAACAAACCAACCATAGCTAGAAGAGTGTTCCTCATCTTGAAAGCGATGCTCATTATTGTTCCTGGGGTGTTACCGTGGCGAGCCTCATTCCCAACCTTCCATAGTGTCCAACAACTGGCCGGATTAATCAGCACCTGACCACACTGTTCTGCCCCTTGAACACCCAGCCCTATGAGCCATGTTGAATGGGAGTTCTCCAGAAAAACATCACTAAGACCCTCTCTAAGTGGAAAACCTGAATTATGCCAACTACTTTGAGCCATGTCGCTGCCCATAAATAGATGGCTGATCATTTCCAGTTGAGGATGGGTTAAGCACCATCACCTTGAGGCCACACTAATTCCAAGACTGTTGACCCCATCGTATGCGGGAATGGAATTATACCGCACATGACAAAGGAGAAAGTAAAATATTGAGGGAATATCCTTAAACCAAAACAATTCCCCCCACTGGTCACTCCTGTTTGTAGTCGTCCTCACCCACCAATACTCTTTTACAGAAAACACACCTAAAGAAGATGCCATGAAGATCAGAGAATCAAGCTCCTCACTGGGCAGAATATCACTGAAGACCTCCAACTAGTTCTCATTCAGCATCACCTGGAGAAAACGTGGGTGCTTATTTCGCTAATGAAATGAATTTGAAGGGGCCGAACAACCTGGAAACTAGAAATAGCAAGACCCCAATCGTGAAGCCAGAAATTCAGGTCGCCCCTTCCCACCATCCACAAAGAATGATGTATCAACATATCAAAATGGGGATGGATCAACATCCATGACATATAAGGATGAGGTATATGTAATACCAATCCATGGATGCATCTACCATATTGGTACCTTCACTATAATGTGCGGCCCTCAAAGCCTCCCATGCATGTTTGGCATGAAGCCCCAACATCGTATCATGGATGCTCCTAATGATGATGCCACCTTCCTATATTGTCCTTAACATGTTCTCACGAGAAGACCAATGATACCTTCCTTTAATTTTCCCACCACAGTCAAAAGAAATCAAAATCCTTTCCAAATTGATGATAACGACATTAGTTACCTTCAATGTAAAAAGCACATGCATGGGAATGGAAACTAAAAAATTATTCACAAGAGTGATGTGACCTCCAAAAGAGAGAAGGAAATTCATCCAGTTGAAGATCCACCCCGTAATATTGTTAAATATTTTATCAAAATGATGGACTCCAGGTACGTAATGGCTGACCGGAGCTCCATGACACTCAATGGAAAACTGCCCTATTCGCATATTCAGAGTTACATTGATACTTAATACCCTTCTCTTAGAGGTCTCTGTGGCGGAAAATTAATGAATATTCTCCCTGTTTAGCAACCACCCAATCCACTTACAATATTCCTCAAGAATACAACAAACACCCTACACTGATCTCCTACAACAATTTCAGAACGAAATCGAGTCATTAGGAAACATCAAGTGAAAAATACTCAAAGGATTATAGAGGTTATTAAAAGGGGTTACTCTCCCCTTTCGAATACCCCTATTGATAAAACAACTGAGATAATTTTGTGAGATAATAAAAATGGTGGGAGATAAGGTGTCATCTTGCCTGAGGCCCCACCACGCCATGAAGAATCCGAACTGTTTTCCCATGAAGGAAAATGAGATCCAAGATGAACTAAAGCAGCGAAACAGAAGATCCCTGGTCTAGTGAGAAAACCCCATGCAAGCCAACACCCTAAGTGTGAAGCCCCATTCAATACGATTATATGACTTATTCATGTCCAACTTGAGAATCATGTTTCCCCCCGAATGTTTTATGATTTATTTCACTAATAATTTCATGTGAAATTCCGATCACCCCCTGAATAGACCAGCATTTGATAAAACTAGGAATTTTTGGGGATAACCATGAGTCCATGTGTATCACCAAAATCTTATTAATGATACTTTCAAGGGTATTATTGGGAAAGTTTCACATACTAAGGGGTCAGTAATTTTCAATGCATTTGGGGTTACATACATTAGGGGGAAACACCAGCTTGGTGGCACATGCAATCCAAGGTAGGTTCCCACCTCTGAAATAATCATGTATTGCATGCAACATGTCCCCCTTTAATAATGTCCTATATAGTCCTATAAAAGGATCCTAGAATGCCGTCTGGGCATAGGGCACTGTCCTGGTTCAATGACCAAATTGACTCATGGAATTATTGTTCATCTGGGCTCCTTCGCAAGCTCTCATCGGTTACCATGGAAATGCAAGTAGGACTATTTCAAAGATCTATGCAGTCCCCCTTGGGTAGCCTGTATTAGAAAGAATGTTTGGGCTTTCATGTATTTGTTTATGTCTTCCATTAAGCATATCTCCTATTTCATCATGATCATTAGAGAAGGATCCATACCCTCTTTGAATATTAGGATTATATCCTCTTCTCCTTTCTTTGAAACAAGTATGGAAATACCTCGTATTCCTATCACCATCATGGTGCCACCACACACTGGCGCTCTCTCTATCCATCCGCTCATGCCACATGAGAATCTAAGAAAGAATATACTTCTTGAATTGAACCTCGTTAAAAAGGCCTTCATCCCATCCATGTTCAAGACCCATCTCTATTCGCTCCACCTCCTCACTGATCTCCTGAACCTCGTGATCAAGGGCATAAATAGTGCTCCTCCATCTTCAAAGTTGATGATTCAGCCCTAAAATCATTTTTTGGATAGTAATCCAGGTATTCCATTCATAAATGAGCAACCAAACCTCTTGAACCAGATCAAAGAGTCCCAGATCCTCAACCCTTTACTTTGAGAACTGGAATTGGGATACCCTCGGTGGAGAATGGCCCATTTTGAGAAGTAAAGGAAAATGATATGAGTTCCATCAAACGAGATGCGACACTTTGTTCCATAGATATAAAACATAATATTGGATATTAATTTATTGGATTAATATTTGGAGTAGTAATTGATTTAACTACAAATAAGGGATTAAAATATTCCTATAAAAAAAATATATTAGTTAACTTTTTATTATGTTTTTAGTCTTAATTGTAAAGTAATTCTTGAACACAAAGAAAATGAACTTGAAAATAACATTTTTTCCTTAAATCATCATTTATGATGAATCATGTAGTCCCATTAATTATATTATATTTACAGATTTTAATCATTTAATTTTTTTTATTCACTTTCATTTAATCTATGATATCAAGCACTCATAATAATTATATACCCTCTTATTCAATGACCATATACCCACTTTCAACCAATTTTATACGATTTGGAATGATAGAATGTGATATTCAAGATGACATTCACACATTCCTTCCTATACTACCGAGGGGTTTTTTATTAACTAATTATATTATTTCAGGTTTCAATAAGGTCAATTTCAAATGTCAACCTATAGATTATTAAGATCAAGATGGAATTTTAATGGGAAAATTTATTTAAGGTGGTAGAATGTAATAACCTAATATTTTAAAAGAGAAAAATTGGGTTAAATAGTGTGTATTCCCTAAAACAGTAGTATTAGAATATAATAAAAATTTCTGTAACATTGTGATATATTTAATATAAAATAAATTCAATTTCATTGACAGGTGATGATGCACACAATACCTACTTAAAATAAAATATGATACCTATTAAAATATTATTTAAATGTTTCCCTCATAACATAATTATTAAACTTGGGGCTATAAATAGGAATAATTAAATAATTAAAAATATATTGTTTTCCCATGTTTTTGTTTTTGTTTTTATTTTAATACCAAAATAAGAACCATTTGAATGAAAATAATAATAATAATGAAAAAACATATTTTTCCAAAAATAGATTTTGTCACAAATTTCAAAGAAATTTAAAAAATAAATAACCAATTTTCTATAATGAATTTGATAAAAATAATATTTTTAAATCAGAATATCAAAATTTTCTTATGGTAATTTTTTAGGATTTTTATGAATAGTTTCACTTTTTAATGAATAGTTTAAAATACAATTTTTTTTAAATATCATTTTCATTTAAATAATTAATTGGTTAATTTATTATTTAATTTTTTGGGAATGTAAAATAAGAACAATTTTATTATCATAATTATAAAATGGGATAGTAAAATAAATGTCATCTTGAATTTAAATATTTAAACAGTCCATACATGTGAGAATGTTTTCATTGGAAAACCCTTTTTTTCATTATTTCTGTTGGTTTAAAATTAAATTAAAATTTTCCACTTTTGTTAGATTTATTTGATAAAAAAATCCCAAATTTTTAATTTAAAATAATTAATATTCTAAAAATTTTCAACAAATAGTTTTATCTCAACAAATATTAAAATAGTAAAAATTAATTACCATAGTCTAGGTTACAATGACTTTACTGTAGGGATAAACATTAAGGATTGGTGTAATAGGACATAGAAAAGTCCAATTCTAATTTTCATACCTTATGTTTACCCTTATCATATCAATACATTTTTATGAGTTTCTGGGATATATTTCTAGGAATATTATCTATGTAATAATTTATGTAAAAAAAAGACATAATTTCATTCTTTTTATTTTAAAATTTAATTATTTGTTCACATTTGTACAAAAAAGAATGTTTAATAAAATAAAGATAGTTATTTTGGAATTAATGAATTTCATTTAATGTATATTATTTTTTAAAAAAATTATTTATCTCATAATTATTTTAAATTATTAATTAACATCAACCCATTAATTTTTTTGTAAATAGAAAAATAAAATAAATGATAGTAGGAATTTTAAAAGAAAAAAAAATTGAATGAATTAGTATGTTAAATTAATTTTTTAGATCAATATATCATGATAAAAAATAGTTTAAATAACATACTATGGGAAGAAAATTCTTTTATATTGAATATTAATGAGTAAAAACATTTTTAACACTTTTTAGGAGTAAACTATGTTTTTTAATGTTACAAGTGTTTGTGTTAAAATTAATTTCAAAAACACATAGTATTTTTACATGATAAATTGTATTTCCTATTTTAAATAATTGGGTTCAAATTTTATTATTATGATCATTTAATTTTATTTTTATAAGGTAAATTACCTAGGATGAAAATACTAGTTACCGTAGTGAAAAACATAATTGGAAAACGTATGGAAACATGAATGTTTAGAAACAAAATGTTTAAAACATTAATTTTATAGTGGAGGTGTGTATAGACCATAAAATATTGCCACAACTATAATTATTAATTTTTAATCATCTTAGGTTGACAGTAACATCCAATTATTTTACTGTTTTGGGATTTTAGAAAAATATCACTCTTCTATTATAAAATAGATCTATGTATTCTCACTCAATCACACCTCTCACGACATTTAGCTCTAAAAAAACATCCCAAATATCCCCCCAATTACTTTAGACACATTATATAGGATATTTTATTCCTAAAATACCTATCTTAGGGATCTTTATGAGGAGATCCCAAGGAGGATTATTTATGAGAAAGTAATCATCTTAAAGAAGCAATTTCAATATCATTGTTATTTAAATTTTTTTATTATTTATTAGAAATTATAATATATTAAATAATTTATATAAAAATATACTAATATTTCATTAGTTTTATTAAATAATATATATCCATATCCTCTTCATTCAAATTGGAATAGAAATCACCGATCATGTGTATAGCGGACTACCACTTCACGAACTGATATAACTCATTTTCAGTCAACACCTCTAAAGGTTAAATATATTGATGAATTTAATGTATATATATAATATTTCTGGTATAATTTGACTTTTTTAATATTAGTATCACACAAATCTTCTTACTTTCCCTTATGTTTAAAATAAAATAGTTTTGCTCGTGTGTATAAAAGACTACCTCTTCATGAAGCGATGTGATTAGTTTTTCATATATTTTCACATGGAAGGAAATAAAGATAAATTTAATTAATATATGTGAACCATATTAATTAATATTAATTTATTATAATTAATATATCATACACTAAATTACCCTTTCACCATTTAAGGGAATGATATCATCACTCATGCGTACATATGACTTATCATCTCCATAAAAATATATAGTTCATTTTCTATGTCCAAATTTCAAGAATGGTAATGAGGATGTATATAATGATATAATTTAATATTTATAACATTAATATCATTATGGTTATGAGGTAACTATATACTATGAACAATAACTATAAATTTCATGAAAAAACATGCATGGGAAAGGTATAAAATTGACACAAGAAACAATGAAAATAATGAAATATTATTAAAATATGGGTGATAAAATGATATAAGAAGATATTTTATTGTATGATATATATGATAATGTTTTTTCATATATTAATAATAAATTTATATTTATAATATAACTAACTTAGGCACATATGAGGAGAGATGAACCTGAGGTAATGGTTTCTCGTCTAACATTAACTTCCATGAGATATATGTCATATTTAACACTTATTAATTTGTTAGGGTTTATATACTACCCTATATGATATATTATGTCATGAATTTATTTCCCTACAATTTATTTATTATTTTATATGATTTTATTCCTTTCAGGGGGTCTAGGTTTCAATATCTACCAAATTAAAAATAGATGTTCATTTCAAAAGAATTTTAATATAGATTTTTATAAATGAATTTAAAATAAAGGAAATTATTTGACTATTTTATATTGAGAAATATTATTTTTCACCTTACTAATTCAGGAATATTTAAATTAATTGTTCTATATTTCTCTGTTTGGTACTTATAATGATAGAGATTTTTTTAATAAAATCCCTCTTTTATTTCTGTGTTTAGTAAGAAATTTTTTTCATCAATACCATTGTTTCAAAAAAGTGTATTCAGTTTTTTCAAACATTTAATAATAAATTTATAATGAAATTTTTACCAGTATTTTTTTATTTTTACAAAAATATTTTGAATGAAATATTCATGTTTTTTTAAAATCATGTCTTATTAGATATTTATTGAAAATTTGAAATGAACAATTTTTTAATGTGTATGGCATGAAAATAATTTCCTGCTCTCATGAACATGAAATTTTTTATAGATTATTTCTTATGTTTTAAAGTTAAAATTTTGTTAAATTTGATTCCGAAATATTTTTTGAAACTTTTGTTTTAAAAATTTATTATCAATATTAAAAGTTTTTTATTAAAAAAAATTACCTTCGTTATTATTATATTTCTATTCATCAATTAAATCATCCTTATATTATAATTATTAATTAATGGGGATTTTTTTCTATTTATATCATCCTTATTATTTCATGGGATGGTTTATCATCAGTTTGACTGAGAATGTAAAATTTTATTACCATTCACTATATTTCTCCCTAGTGTTTATCATAATGTTTATTTAATTAGGGTATGTATTGAAATTAGTTACTTTTTATCAAAATGAATGCTTATGTTGATTTTTATTCACCCCTTTCATATGTGTAATGCATTATAATTAGTATGTGATGGGTGGGGTCTGATTACATATATCACCTTAATAAATCAAAAAGTATAATGAGAAAAATATGTTGTCAAAATTTGATAGGGTTTTAACCATAGTTTTTTCCTATTTTTTGTGAAATGCCATGATAGTATGTTTCAGATGTCTGATATTCAACATTCCATTATTATGGGATTTGTTATTAATGTTCATGTGATGTTTTGATAATTATGAATATTAATGGATAATTTTCATGTCATGTGATTATTTAGAGAGAATAATTTGATCATCATTTATTCCTTCTATATTATGATCAGGTTGTTTCTTAAATTAAATGTGTTCCGATTATTTACCATTCATTATTGATTTTTCTTATTTAATCATGAGAGATTTTTTTGTATTCATACATTTATATATAATATCACCCCATCTATATGTTTTATTTTTCCAAACATATAAGGAAGTGTATTTTGTTTGATATAATTGGATATGATAAGGTGGGAAATGGTGGTGTGAGAGAAAAAACATTATGTACTTTAAATTTTCAAATGTATGTGAAATTGTATTTTGTATCATGTTTTCAAAGAATACATTAATATTCAGTACTATAGTAATCGGTAACTTGTATCTAATGTCAATGTAATAATATATACATGAGTTCCAAGCTACCGACGTTGAGGCGCATACATTGATAATGTGATCTCAAAAGGTTATGAAGTCCACATTACATTAACAGAGATAATGATCACCAGATACAAACTCATAGAGAAAGACTATTAAATAGATATGACTACAAAATGAATCAGTATATTCTGAATGTTACAGTTTCACAAGTATAGTGAATGTAATATACATAATGTTATAGATGACATTTTTTTGGATGTTAACATAACATAATATTGAGTTAATTAGAATATGTATAAATTGGTATAAGTTATAATCAGATTGAAGTTTTAATTATGAAGGCGGATGTTGGGGATGTGTAGAAAGAGTTACTAAAGGGTAACTAGAGCCTTCTACATTATGCTTGAAGGTCTTAATAGTTTTGTGTAAAGGTATGAGAAAAGTTATATGATATATAAAAAGGTTATATTTGTAAATGTGACACATATAAAGGATATATTTTCAAGGATACCAGATGGATAAAATCAGAAGTAGAAAACCTGAATAAGATCTAAAAATGATTCAATAGTTTACATTCCATTGTATAGACACTTGAAAGACAAAAAATATAGGTAATTTCAATTCATCATACTAAGTTCATCCGATGAACATCCATTATATAGATTAACATTAGAAAAAAATTCATGACATTACATGATAGAGAATTTTAAAAATTTTATATTGATTATTGTTTTAGCTTGGATAAAATGATAAATTATATCCTTTTGAAGTCATTATTTAAAGGCTTCATTTTAGATGAACATCTTAGTAAAAATTATGATGACCCAACAGAAGTAAATATGAGATGTCATTATAAAAAAATATGCTATGATAGATGAAGAATATATTTCTTAACAAAGATAAATTGAGTGAAAGACTAATAAGTCATGGATGCTTGTGTGATCCATCAGAGGAAACAATGATGAATTTGTAACATAAAACATAGAAGAAAAACTCTAGAAAAAATATATATTTACACTTGATATTGTATTTCAAAGGATTTGCACATAAACTATGTAAAATAATCAACATTGTAATTCTAGATTAAAATTTACATTTTTTATCACTCAATAAATAATTATGTTGGATGAATATCAATATAATTGAGACTATGGATGTTTAAATGTGGTTATTTCAAGAAACATCAAGATTACTCAAGAAATTCCTAAAATATTTGAGTGGTATCCCATGAAATTTAATTGAGTCGAAGCATGGAGACATAATGTTTCAACGGCTAGGAAAATTCATTTCAGTTCTGATAGAAATTATTGGATATACACATATATAAATTTGTATAAAAAAGTTGACATTACAACAATTTTCATGTTCATAAGATCCAAATTTCAAAAAGTTATTATTCAATGAGTTTCAAAAAAAAGTTCAATCTTAGTTGAATAATAGTTCCATCATAATAAGTTTCATCAAATGGAATAGATCTTGAAATGGACTATGAATCATCAAATAAAGAGGAAGCAACGGGTGAGTAAGCAAATAATTCAATACCTGATCAAAAAAAGATGGATGAAAACTAGGAATAACATTCATTACTAGATGGAAAATAATTTGATAGATTCATTAGATAGATTTTTTAGATTAATCTAATGGGATCGAAGTATTGTGTGGAGCATCAAAATGGGTTAAATTGGATACAATCATTAGATAAAGGGAATAATAGATTGATTTTACTAGACAAACTATTTATATGGATGTTTTTTATATGGGTATGACATGAGATAGATAAAGGAATTATTTATGGGGTGTATATATATTTTATGCATGTGCCTTTGTAATATTGAATGTATTTAGTAAAAAATCCATGTTGGGGGGATACCGACATAGAGAAGAGTTTTTATTTGTACCAAACATTTTCAAAATAATATGATGACCTTTATTTTTATTTGTTTCATATAAATTGTGATATTAAGCGTATCATAACACTATCAAGTTTATGCCTTAATAAGTTATTTTTAGATTAAAAAATTATTGTAAAATAAAAAAAATTGATTATTTATTCACTCCATCCCCCTCTTAGTGATCTTTAATTTTACAAATGATCTCCAATTGGTATAAGAGTATCCTCCCTCTGAATTATCTAACTTTAACAATAGAGAGATTTAGATTAGTGAAATATAGTCGCCTTCTTAATTTCAATAGAATAAATTAAAAAAAATAAAAGAAAATGATGCTTCGTTGTATTATATCTCTTGTCCTTGAAGTTAGATATGAGATAATCGTGATATTTCATATCGACGTTGAAGTTTCTATTATATATAATAATAAATTAGTTATATAACATAATGTGAAAGAATAAAATTCCAATTTGGTGGATATCATATAGAATAATTAAATAAATATAATGTGGTACTAATGAAAAAATGTTGAATATGATTACAATTAGTTACAATGGACAAGATAATGTAGTGGGAGCTAAGATAATAATCTAGAGGGGCAATATTGATGATGATAAGATAGTTTTTGAATTAGGTATTGATGATTAATTTTCAATGGATATAGATATTTTTAAAAATCTCATAACTTTTGGTAAGAAATTGTATGATTATATTTTTGTTAAGATACTTATGAGAAACTTTATCCGAATATATATTTCTAATGTGAATCATTATAAAATAGATAAGATTTATTTCTAGATTATCTTATTAAAATTATTATAGCATATGAGTTGAGGAAAAATTGTCTTGAATAAGTTTTCTAAGGATGAAATTGGTTTAATATTCTTTTTTAAAATGATTCCTTGGGATAATTGAGATGGAGAATAATCAAGTAATTCATTGAAAACTAAATAGAATAGGACTTCCATTAAATAATCACTATTCTTTCAAAGATATAAAATAATGGAAAAAGAAAAGGTAAATATTCTCTTAATTGTTTGAATTGTAGTGATAATTTCATAGTTTTACAAAAGTATACTATAAATAATTATGAAGATAGTAAATCATAATAATGAGATATATAAATAATATTAAAATAAGTGTAATAATTATATTAAATAATTTCTGTAGAAAAATTTGATCTTTTTTTGAGTAGAAGAGAGAAAGATGATTTTTTATTAATAAATGAATCTCAGTATCACATCAACTTCTTAGCATGTTTAATAAAATGAATTGATTCATCTGGTAGTGATGATGATGGTTAATAGAAAACATAACTTGAGTGTATTATAAAATAATATGTGTCTTATGAATCTGAGAAAAATACACATATCATGAAAAGTTAGACTATGAAGAAATAAGTTAAATAAATATAATTTGAGAATGGCGGGTGAATAAAAATAGATTAGATAATACTCAATTTTATTAGAGATCAAACAATGAATAATATAGTGATTAATAGAAAACCGATTTGTTATAGAGATACATCATTTAGGATAGAGAATCCCCCTATGATAGATTCTAAAATTATTAAGGAATGTAAGAAAAACTAGATTATGTTTGATGATTTTGAGAAGATGATAAAAATTCAGAAAGACAGTTTGGATGAGAAAGAGAAAGAGTTTTCAAAACCACAATCAATTTTTATTGTAAATAAAAAATGATACGACTAATGAGATACTACACCACCAATGTAATTGATGTTAAATATGAATCTTCTCAAGATAGTGAAGAGAAAAGTTCACAAAAAGTATGTAGTTTTCATTACATAATAACATTAATGTACATATTCTTATAACTACATTGTAGGTTAATATATGATGATTTAATAGATGTTATATTATACATAGAATGTGTGAAATTTATCGAATAAGTATAATCATGAACAATGTTTCCCACCATTTCTAAAATGGAATCATTAAAAAATGATTTTAATACTACTATAAGTATGAAGGATCAAGATTATGAAGTTGATGCAAGTGTTTTGGAGTTTTCAAACATAGATTATACACATGATGGTATAACATGTATATACCAATAAATATATATTAAACATTTTTCAGAAATATTAATAATGGAACATTTTGTTTTCAATAATGTAGAATAATTATTAAAATAACATTTATAAGGTGAAGAATGTTTAAGATATAAGTGAGAAAAATGTGGAACATATATATCTTGAGAAGATAAAGGAATATAATAATATTGTTCAATTTATGAATTATTATAAAATAAAAATAAATACTTATTTGTTATTTTTTCTATTAAAATATTTATGACTATAATTTTATTTGAACCAAAAAATTATATTTATGAAGAAGTGAATAAACATGTTTCAGAATATGAGAATAATACTCATAAAAATAAATATCAAATTGTTGTTTGAAAATTTTAAAAAACACATGAATTGTGAGTAATATAAAAATTTCAGTAGTAGTTTTATGGTTATATTACAGGACCAAGAAGGAAATATTATGAAGTTTTACATAATCAACGAAAAAGAAATGATTTTAAATTTAAGGGGATGATACATCGTCATAAATAACGATGTAGTATTATGTCCATCCCCTCCAAGTGATTTTATATTTGTAGTTATAAATTATATTTTTATAATTTATGGGTTTCTTCTCCCACATTCCCAATGCTATGGCTTTATAATTTATTCCTCTTTCTCTCAATGAATTCAACATTTGTTCTCATACTTCTATTTATCTTCCTCTCTATTGAGGTTATTGGATGGAAACATTCTCTCCTCTAATGTATTTGTCAGCCTTGATCACCAACTTGTTAATCATAAATCATTGTCCCCAATTGGATCTTAAATAGACACAATGTTGAAGATGAAATTGGTGGCTCTTGTATTTTGTTAGTATATGTCTAATCATGGTGGTTCACTTTGATTATAGTTTCTGAACTCCTAGACCAATGTATCATTCGGGTGTCTTCGTTGTATCAATGCTGACCTAGTGAATTTCATGTAGTCTTTATCACATACAGAGGAAAAGAAGGCGTGATGTTATTTGGATTTTATTTTTCATAGGTTAGTTCACATTATTGGTTTTTTGGTGAAAAAAAAGAGAATGTGGCCTATGTTTTCTATTTTGGTGCAGTAATTTTCCTACGGTGTTTTTAGGTGTTTTCTGAAAATTATTTCTGGTTATCATTTTTCATTGTATCCCCTTTGATTTTTTATGGTGCATAGAATCTTCAAATGGATAGTTTGATGGTGATTTGGTTCAATGTTTAGTTGATGTTAAATCAATGAGAAAGTTAGGAATGGAATGTGGCAGTAGATGGATCTATGGTGCATGAACTAATAGCAGTGAAATATTTCTAGTATTTTCCTTATGTGTTATGATTGAAGCGTGACATTTAAAAATAGAAATCATCATGTAGATAGAAGTGACCAAAAATCTAGTACCCCTCAGTCATCGTAAGAATTTATCATGATATCATGATATCCTTTTGTTTTTTTGGTTAAATTTTATATTGTACATTCAATTTGATATTTGAAATAAAATTATATGAAAATTATAGTTTTCAATTGGGATTTTAATTATAATTTAGAGGTTATGTGAAGTATTTCACTCAACCTCATAAAATTCATTAGTAAAATACAAAAAATTGTTGAGTGGTTTCGGGGAAGAAAATAGTTTCATCAGAAGATACTATATATGAGAAGAAATATTTTAAAAAATCATAGATGTAAGATCATACAGATGAACTCAAATACCATGCTAAGTCAATGAAATTAAATTAGAAGTGTTCCCAACGTGAAGCCTCTCAATATAAGCAAAAATACAGTGAAACTCTGATGTTTATCTTCATTTCCAATTCATTTTTAATTTTTACTAACTAGAAGTTAATTACTAGAAAATATGTAAGGAATTAGGATTAGTGTTGTAGATGATAAATAGAACTTTTTAGAAAACAATCATTGAACACTATTACAAACATGATGATGTAAGTAGTGCTATCGTTTAGGGCCAGAGAAACTAATGTTGAAGTGTGATCATCACACATTTCTTATATGGTATGGATTATAATAATGATGATATGTTTAGGAAAATATGGTTATAAACTTGAAATATTTTGATATGTTTGTTATGATAGATTAATGATTTTCTTTTATTGGTGTTCTTTGAAACCCTTGACATAATGATAAAGGGAAAATAAGAAGGGAAGTATTACATGAAAGAAAATTTATGTAAAATGTGATTACCTTGATTATAAATTCCTTTTTTACACCAGGTTCTCTCACATAGGCATAGAGAAGTTTACGTAAAGGATACGTGTAAAAAAAATCCGGACATTGCATTTTTTCCTGATAAATTTTCTAGAGTTTTGAGATAATGGATAATGAAATGATATTATACTTTGTATCCCTTTAATGTTTAGTTTTTTAGTGTGATAAATAAAATAGGTGTATATTCAGACATCTTGGTTGATAATTGGGAATAAAAATTAACATCGAAAGTATTTTAGGTTATATGTGTGTACAGACAAACAACACAAGGGAGGGTTTTTTTGAAGTGTTTTTGGTGGAAATTATTTTAAATATATAAATGTGTTTTGGAATATAAAATTGAGATAATATTTTGTTACATATATGTTGGGAAACAATATTATGGATATTAAGTAAGTTTCTTTATATTTCTTGGAAACATTCCATGATGAGAGATATTTTTTTAATTAATTATTTTAGTAAAATTTACATACCACATAAAATGATACTATAATTTTCTTCATGTTTCTAAAAGAATTTTTTTTATTATGATCCAAGAGAATTTTTAAAACCAGTTTACAAAGAGTGATATGTACTGAAGGAGAGAAGTATAATGTTAGAGAATTAGAAGTCTGAGAAATAATGTTCAAGGTGGAAGTTATTAACTAGGCAATTTTTAAGATGTTTTATAAATTTATTGGATGTAGATAAGTATTCCATGTTACAATGGATGAGATCACTATCACTATATGAGAAGAATAGATCTAGATTACATGACAGATGTGAGCAAGCAATGATTTAGAAGATTTCTAGGGTTGTAGTTTCACAATGATATTATATGGAACATGAATAATGTTACTAGAGAGGAATAACTATTGAATACTAACATATGAGAGTTAATAATTAATTAAATGAAATATAAAGAGTACATGTTCTCAAACAATGAAATCCAGTGTAATAAAGTTATTTTTTTTGATTGTGTGGACATATTTATATAAAGGTAACTCGAAACACGCACTACTAGCATAACAATATAAAAGGTTCTTCATAAAGGATATATTATAAAATATATATGATTTATGAAGTCATATACATAGAATTATATGAATTTATAATTGAATTAGTAATAGTTTATTTTCTATGAAACTAGAAATAGAATGATAAAATTGATAGAAATTTGTGATTTATTAGAATAGGTCCATCAAACGAACATACACTGTATCAACTTAATTTGGATTAATAAACATGAAGAAAAATTTCATGATTACAATAGAGGGACAAACAAGATTTTTATATTAAGTATGGTTTGAGTTAAGATAGAATGGTCAGATAGAGGATTGTTAAATCATCAGTCAGAGGTTCCAAGTTAAATGAACTAGTTGGAGACCAAAATGAAGATACAACATATAGAGATATGAGATGTCCTGAGATTAATTTATGTAGATAAAAATGGAAGAACGTTTCAAAATAAATATCAGTAGATTAATGGTACACCCAATGATGAAATCTTATGAGATCCCTCTTATGGAAGAATACTGAAGGTGTATCATAAAACATAGACTTTATATTAAAGAAAAATGATAGATACACAATTTATAAAGAAGTGATAAGAGGAATTATATTAAATATGTTATGTTCATAAGGTAATTATGATGTGATAAAAAAATTTAAAAAATATTTTTGAGGTTACAAATGATCATATATATTCCATGAAATTGATTTTAAAGATGTTTGGTGAATGGGTGAGCTTTCATGATAGTTCATCCATAATGTAGAATGTTCTAGAACATTTGATAATAATCCCATGAAATTTAATAGAGTATGAGTTTCATGGTAAAAAATATCATGGGATGAAAAATAAATTTTAGTTATTTCCTATAATACTCAATGAACACCTATATAAAGTGGTAGAAAAAGTATAGTGTATATGTAAATATTTATGGCCTGAGGAGAAAAAGATATGAATATATTTTTCCCATAAGTTTCAAAAAATGTTTCAAACCTAATCAAATATAGGCTTCATCATATTGAGTTTCAACAGATGTATAAGAACTTGTAATAGACCTTAAGTCATTGGACAATGTTGAATAAAAATGAGATTATTTGAAGAAGTTTCTACTAATTTAAATAATGGGGGAAAGGAATTGTGCTGGTAGTTAATTATTTGAAAAAGAATAATTAGATGTAGTCATTATATGGAGCTTGGGACCATATCTCATTAGATTTAAGTGTAGTGTGGACCATGAGATAGGGAAAACCACTTATATTCATCAGATTGAATAAATATCAAATGGAGTCCATCAGTTGATCATTCTCTACGGAAGTTTTCTAGATTATTTTCTATAAATGTTGTGCTTGGGATTTATGTGTTTTAAAATTTATTTTAGGATATATAAATTCTTGAAAAATCATAAGAGAGACACTATAGATTTTAGTTTTTGACATAGGAGAACACAATCCAACATGTAAGTGGGGGGAAAATATCTTTCTATATCAGATCAAAAAAGATGAATGAATGATCTTATAGTTGGACGATATATCCAGTTACTAAAAATGATTTTGGGCTAGGGGGTATATCCCACCAGGAAGATAGTATATACATTTAGTATATTTGGGGGTATAAAAACTATGGAGGTGGAGTTTAATATTTGGGGATTAATCAAGGGTTGGCTAGGGGAATGATTAATGGGGAATAAAACAAATTTATTCTCATGACATTTCAATCATGAAAAAATATAATAAAATATTCGACGTCGGGGAGAGTGGCCAACGTAGAAAGGATTTGGTATTTTTAATAAACCATGAAAATAAAAAGTTCATATATTTCATTACAATTGATCCATCTGAAAGGAAATATTGAGATTTATATTTGAGTGGATCATAAGCCCAATATGTTTTATTAGTTTTCAATATATTCCTTATGAATTTTGGAAAACATTTTCATACAGGAAAAAATAAATAGTGGTCAATAATTCCTCCCACATGTTCTGAGTGATCTTACATTGATCAAAATGATTTTAAATAGAATAAGTGAACATTTTTTCAATAAAAAATAATTTAGAAATTATAATGCTATATTTTTTGAAAAAGGATATTGAGATGAAGTATCTACATTGATCAGTAAGGGATTGATATGTAAGGGGTTTTCTTAAATAAATATATCTATAAACCTAAATGATCCTAAAAATGATAAAAAAATATTAATCCCTTATCATAAATCATTTTATTATGTTTTTTTATTTTTTCGGTAATTATAATTCAACATTTAAACAATAGTATAAAATATAATGAATAACTATTTCGATAGGAAAATAAAATTTTAATTAATAATTGTTCTTATTACTGTTTTATATCAATGAAAATTTAAATCAGTTTTAATATAATTTCTTTTTTAAGTTAATTTTATTATTAAAATAATCTTTTAAAAGTGACCAATTTAATGTAAATTTAATATACATAAAAATAGTTCATGTAAGAATACTATTTCGGAAACCAAGTAATTCCACTCACATAAAATTAAAAATTATTATTTATCATATCATTATTATTAGATATCATCAAATTGTTATCAAAAAAATTGCAAGGAAAAAAAAATATTTTTATAATTAATACTTTTAAATTATTATTTTCATTTTATTTACTTTTGGCTTTAATTATCATGTAATTTTATTGATGATACTGTATTAAATATCTTCATTCATTGTAACAAAATATAATAGTTTTCATTTTTTGGGGGATGTTTTTTATTTTGGCTATTAATTATAATATTTATTTAATGTAAAATTAATACTAAAATATCATTTTTTATATTACAGCACTTTTCTCTATTTTTTAGTTGGGTTTCACTTGGAATTTGAATCTAATTCCCATAGAACAATTTGAAATCAGGTACGGATGAAGTTACATTTTTTTTAATGTCAAGATGAGTTTGTAGGATGATAAAAACATAGTATTTAGTGTGATGTTTCTATATATAAAATGCTACTATATATATTTTTATTTCACTAAATAAATTTTAATTCAATTTGTGGAAGAATAAATTTACAGTATTAGGGATCATTCATGTTATGGGATTAAGGGTGTTATGGGTGTGATCTTCACCATGTTTCCTTAGGTTTAAACATCGTTACACCATCTGTGAGCTATTCATTGATTATTAATAACATAAATAATCACTGAAATAATCATTTTGAATATTAATATATATTTTATAAATAATTTAATTTGATGTTGATTATCTTTTGGTCATAAGTTTTCTAATGATGGAAAATAGAACAATAATAGGTTTAGATAAGATTATTTTATTGTGGTTGGGTTTTACTAAATGTGGTTACGCTAATTAAGGAATATTTTCCTTTAACATCCCCAAATAATTTATCATTTTTTTATGTTTCAAGTAATTTTTATTCTCACAAGCTGCAAGTTATTAGGCATAAATTAAATTAAATTTTTAATATTATTAACCCATACATGTTTCCTTGGGACGTATAGAGGTGTGATAGACTGTACTGTTCATATTTATTGATGCAATGATAATTGATATCCATATGATTTATTTAATGTGGAATAAAAATATATTCTAGACCCCTTGAGGAATTACAATAATTTATTATAAAATATTTATCATCATTTTATCCCTTGATATAGGATATATGAGTAGTAATGAGACTCTTGGGAAATCCGATGACATGGATGTTTAGTTCCATAACATTAGAGAGAGTATGAGTTGTTGAGGATATGTTTAATCCATCGATGAGTGAAAAAGTGATTCTTTGTCCACAAAGTTTCATATATTACTTTTTTATATATAATTTTGTTATAAAACTAATAGTGATACCTCATTATTGACCATATTGTATTAAAAATGGTTGGCACCATCAACCACATTTAAAGATAGAGTTTTTTATTTACCTTGGGGTTTCATTTGGTGGACCTTAACATGATATTTTAATTTATTATTTTCACTTTGGTTTTATATGTGTCAAGGATGTGGTAAACCCTCTTAAATTATATTTATTAGAGGGGATTATACCATGGATTCAGATTCTGGATACATTTATATATGTTGGGAATTTGGGGACCAAAATAGCCTAGACATAATTTTAATTAGATATAATGAATTTTATATTCATCTTGTTATACCATGATGTGTTTGTGTTTATGTTATGGGATGTTATGAATTCATGATTGTTAATTATATTGATGATTTGGAATACCAGTTGGTAACCACTAAGCTAGGGGTGGGGTTGATAATTTTATACTCTTCTATGAATTCTTCCATTTTGAACACAAACTCTTATACATATTAATGATCTCAATCCAATAAATAAAATTTTTAAACCCCACAAAATATGAAGTAATAATAATATAGTTCATAACAAATGGTATTTACAAGGTTCAGTACTAATAACTACTCCTTTCCATGTTGGTTAAGCACCCCATCATGGATTATCTACTATTTTCTTTTTCATAATTAAAATGAATTAGGTAATATTTTTATTAAACAATTTTTTCATTCATATATGTAATCCTAGATTTAAATCCCTCTATAAACACGTTTTCAATGGTAGGTTGTGTACCCCAAACATTACATTCTTCCATGACTAGTTATACACCCTAGACAGAAGACTCTTCCGGAAAAAGTTATACAACCCATTCATAAACTCCTCCTTCTTAATATTTTATGTAGCATAGTAATCTTGTTGTTTCTTCAGATGATCCTTCAACAATATCTTGTAGTATATGGATTGATCATTTAATCCATCATTATTTTTAAAGACTTCATTGAATAGATCTATTGGTCTTATACTAACATCATTATCTAGTGTGAATTGAATTCTAATAGGCCTTAAAATACTTGTGTGTGTCTCATTCAGGGAATCATGGATTTATATATATTTTTTCTTCAATAAATAATGTATTAGTACCTCTGAAGGAACTTCAAATATGAGTAAGAGATATTAAAAAACAAAAAAAAATTATATCTCATCAAACATGAATATATAAATTTCATCTATATATGTAGTTATTCTAGTCCTCAAATACTATAAGAAAAAAGTTATAAATATTTTAATTGGAATTCCATAAGATTTTGGTCAGGTCTACTATAATATCTTCATCATAACTATATATAATAGTAAGTAATATTTTTTGTTCTTTTACTTCAATAAATGGGACCATAATTAAAAATAATCATTAAATATAATTTCAAATAACAAAGAGGCTTAGTTATTTTTATCCCTAATCACACAGTTTATAGATAAAATCAATCTTTATTACACTTAGTTTAATTATTAATGACCCCATCATTAATCAAATGCATGCATCTAGCCACTATTATTACCTCCAGATTGTTCCTTAATAAATATTTTTATAGTGATATATTCATATAAAATTATTAGTTGTACCATATTTCTACATACATGGATATTATTTTTTGATGAATCAACATGTGCATGGGTTCTTGTCATGCGTAATGTAGACATACTTAGATAAACAGATTTGGCTGAGATTCTCCTAACTATTGATCCACACACACATCATACTCTCCTAATATGCATCATAAAACAATATGTTTCCATGAATGATTGTTGATTAAATATGGGTATGTGTATCGTGTTTCTCTAAATAAAACATATGTGGAAATTATTGAGAAATATATTCCATATTTGTTCTAGTAAGAGACCTAGAAATCTTGTTTTTCTTTTTTCACTTGAGTTAAATGGATGAATCTCAGACTACATTATTTTTTAAAAATATTCAAATCACACATCGATATAATCCATTATTATCATACATTCAACTAACCAATCATGTGAATCCCATTAATAATCTGATGATCACAAAATATCATCACGATAGGTATAGTTTTAGCAACATCTTCCTACAGTATGTTTATTGTACATACAATATTTCATTCTCTTCTCCAAGTTGTTGATAAAAAATTGGGCCACTCGTACATCAACCAGCTGATTCAAATTCCCATGATCAATGAAAATTCTCATTTATTAGGTTATATCAGGGTAATTTGACTTTCCATGAAGGTTCCCTTATTTAGTATCCCAAAATGGAAGGTGGAATCATACTTCAAATAAATCAATTTTACCATCTTCTTACAACATCCAGATTTTCATATTCTATCATCAATGTATTTCATGCACACAGTTGATCCACTATCTAATAAGGGTTTCCAATGGTAGATGATTATGTGTCTTTTCATTTAATTAATAAGATTGATCAGATCGAATGATAAGTGGTATATGTGTATCATTTAAATAGATTAACAATACCCACTCCATAGTGATCCCATGTCAAAACTTATACCATCATGAATATAAATAATAATAAATGATTCCTTCTTTTTGTAACTGAATAATATGGGGTGTTGGGGGTTTCCCTATATCCTTCTCTATTGAAACCATTCCTCCATTCTACTCACATGCGTGAAATTCATGTTAACCCTTGTTCATTACAATTTTCAGGCCCTACTAGTATTTCCCCAAAATTCCATCATGTGATGGATAGGTATAACTGAATCATGTGTGGTTGACTTTGTTCACATAGGTATGGTGGAGACCATTCCTTCTTGGCCTATGGTTGGACTTTTTAAAATATAAATCTATAAAATGACTTAGCATAAATTATCCAACCCCATATCTCAAAAATTATTCTAAATAAATATTCAAATATATATATATATCAATATGGATATATAATCAAAACAATTAATAAAATATGAATATTTTTTTAATGTTTTAGGAAATGTTAATTATTTAAACACTTTTATAAAATTTTGTTGACTTTATGAACAACTCTCCAATCATTATATACAAATTTTTACTTTGTCTTTAACTTTTTCAATTGATTTATTCAAGATATCAGTCTCACATTACCTTTTTCATATAACATTTTAAAACTATATTCATTTTATAGACATATATGGATGATTTTTCTCGAGTGGCATCAAACTCCTTCCACATGTTTCTAAAAAATCACTCCATCAATCATTATTTACTCCACTAAACACATATTGAACCATTTAAGACAAATACAATCTATACTTAGGGATTTCAATACCCCCATTTTAATTTATTTCAATTCTATATACAATCAATTTCATTATGTGTGAATACATGAATTTATTTTTCTCCCCCTTATTTAAAACCAATACAATATTTAATGTAATTAATTATCATCGCTTCATAAATGTTTCATTGAACTCATATACACTTCCATAATTTTACATATCATATAAGGATGATTTCACACCATTCTCATAGAAAAGATTATTTTCCAGGCCTACACTATTTTTATATTTGATAACAAGATTTATAAATCCAATGATAAATGACCTAGGATTTCTATACATTCCATTTATTTCCATTCTTATCATACCGTACAATGAAATCATTTTTCACTTAAATAAGTGCCTCTTCAAATTGATTGTCAAACACTATTTCACAATTTAAAAAAATAAAAAATTGTAGTGAAAGAAAAAAATCTCCTCTATTTATCACCTTGTTTTCAATAAAAAATACCTTATAATATGTGTATTTAGTATAATAATAACTAAGGATTAGAAGAGTGATTTCCACACCTTAATCATGATTTTCTTTGAGGGTCTCTTGAAATGATTGGTTTTGTAATGGTGAACATATGATATCTTCTGCCCATGTGTTTCTCTACCTCAAGGTATTTACTCTACTTAGATTCCTTATATTTGTAAAAACTATAAATGAATCCATTTTACTTGTTGTTCTAGTGGTCAAAGCCTCAAACATATCCCCTTAAATTAAATATATGTTAGCTAAAATAAACTACAATATTAGAGAAAAAGGTTCGACTTCTTTTTTTTTTGAGTTGATGTGAGGATTATGAGTTTCTTATTAATGATGGACATTATTTCCATCAATACATACCCTTTTCAATATAAGAAACTAATATATTTTATTATATTATAATAACGATTATTAGATCCGATAGTTATGAATAAAACCGTTTTAAAATAATTACATATGGAAGATAATATAAACCTTGTTATAAATATTATAATGAATAATAGTTGTAAAACCAAGTGTACCATTCATTAAATAGCCCCATCATTCTATGATCATCATCTTCATATCATTTAGGAAAGGATCGCATGAGTGAAAAACATAAAATTCCCACCACTATTGTGTATCCATGGGATATTCTGAAACACATGATGTTTGAGTGGGACTCTCATTCACTTTTTGGTATTCATGTATCTCAATATGAAAATAAGGAATATTTAAGAGATAAATGAGTTCTAGGGAGGTTTGGGCAAGTCCCACGAAGAAACATAGACTTCCATCCCAAGTAATATGCCTATATATTTCATAGAAAATGTGTTTCAATAGTTTTTATTTATTCATGCATTAAATATAATAAATGATCCACAATATATATGCATTAAGAATATGAATTATTCATGTAACATAACCAAATCTAATATCCAATAGATCTTAGTAACTTAACAAATATGGTTATATGCTCCAAAAAAACCAATTAGGAAATCCAAACAACTTGTTTGTCTCATAATACCTAATGATTTATTAAAGGGATATTTATAATAGGACCACACTTGTTGTTGGAACCATGGTTGTTTTTTATTGTAAATGGAGCATGTTTTGTGTTTATTGTTAATACTGACATGGAATAAAAGTTAGAAAAGTGTTTTTGGGAAGGGATTTGATTTTGAGTTATAATTAGGTATATAATGTTACATGGAATATATTTTTTGAGATAAAAGAATCATAATTTGGAAAAGGGATGAAGGGTGTGCATGCCATGGAGTATGCACACAAGGCAAGTGCCCCAACATAGGCTTGGGTGAATAAACTAGCACGTAAGGGGAAAAGATGAATGTAGTGTGTTCAGGGTCACAAAAATACCTATAAATAAGTGATTTCTCTCTATAAATACATAAAAAGTGTTTCTAACAAAGATCCATTGTCTCGGCACACAATCGAGTTGTGAAAAAACTATTTTCAATGGGTAAAACATGCGTACAAGTGTCCCTTTTAACTGTAAAATACATAATTATTTTTAAGATGTAGATATGAGGTTGATAAGGGTTTCATTAGAGTTATAGGTTTTGCAAAATATAAAGGGTTATGTGACTGAGAAGGGTTGGGAGAAAATAACGTGATGCATGAAATTATCATTCATGACAATCCCTATACTTGCGCACCAAAGGTAGTGTTTAGTGAAACTACAATGTTGAGATTATTTAGATTTATATTATTATTATGATTTATAATAGAGTATAATATGGAATTAAACAAGAAAGATCTTAAAATATCATGATGATATGATAATAGGTGGATTTTATACTAGATTTATTATAACATTCCATTATTGAAAAATTTAAGCATTCCTATAAAATGACACTATAAATTAAATTATTATCATTTTGGAAACTTTTAAACTGTTACACATTGAATGGGTAAAGATAAATTGAAACTTTCATCATAATTAATAAATATTAATTCATGTTAATTACAACATATAGGTATCATACACACCAAAAAAATTAAATAGCTTCATAATACCAAATATGTCTCAATGTATTGGAAAATGTGATGAGATCTCATATGAATATCATAAATATGAAGTAATAATTAATAAATAAAGATATTACGGGTATAAAATTTAAATCCTAAAAAACATAACACAAAATAATACAATTTTAGTTCAAGTCATACATAATCCATGTTAATAAGGTATATAATGTAGATGTATAACCTAATTAATGAAAATTGAGTTATGAATCCCCTTACAATTATCATAACATGGATTTAAAAATTAATCAAAAAATTTATTATTATTTTCAAAGGAAAATAAAACTATATAAAGTTGTTGTACAATATAAAGTATTCAATTTTCATTAAACACATAATAATATCATATCAAGGAAAATTAAGAATTAATATATCCTAATGAAAATAGATTGATTCCTGAAATCCATTACCTCATATAAAATTTATAATACAACTAATTTTAACCTCTTTTAAATTAAATATATATTTGTTATAATTACATATAAAACCCATATAGAAATATATAATATATTATATAAACAATTCATATCCTCTTATCACCTATTTGATAACAATATTTTATTATTATTTTTTTGAGTGTTAATGACATCATTTCTAAAAAAAATCTTTGTTCACCAGTCATAGTTCTCTACATTAATTATGGTTACATATTTTCTATAATATTTATCAAGATTTATATTTAATATATATTTAAATTTTTTTTAAATTTTTGTACTTATCCATAAAATGTGTAGATTGAATGATAAATTAATCATCTAATTTCCCGGATTTTCAATTAAATTTTAATTAATTATATGGAATTATTAAGAGTATGTGAAAATTGACGGCATGTGATTCTGAGGCCTGGGGTAACTAGAATGAATTTCTAATATTTTTGTATGTTACGTTCAATTCATAGGAGAGAAGTGTTTTTTTATCTTTTGGATCAGTGCTCAAAATAAAAATCTGAGGATATTGTTAAATCCGCAGTCCCGAGATTCACTTAAGGAAGGCTTCACTTTGACTACATTAGGTCCGGAGAAAAAGTTAGATTTTTGGACTTTTAAAAGAATAATAAAAATTACTTAGTTAATTTTTATTTTCTTTCTTTTCCTCCAATTGACAAGAAGAAACGTGGGACTAGGGACATGTCACGCCAATAAATGGCTTGGCCTTTCAATCCTAATTGACAGCTCCGTTGATGAATTTTGAAGAATCCTAATTATTGAGCCCCAATTAATTTCATATATTGTTAAATTACCTCCTCCTTTCTTATTCATATAGAGCATTGGGAGAGGTATCGACACTACTTCACCAAGAAAAGGTGTACTAACAATGTGTTGAGACGCCAAACCCAAGGAGGATGGAGCTGGTTCAAGTGACTGGTGATGAGAGACTCCGAAATCCCGAACCAAAGATCGAAATTCAAGAGATGTTGTTAGAGGCCAGTTCTCGGGGCGATGAACACCGACCCACTTCCTCAATCATAGGCATTCTCTATCATTCTGGAGGTAGAGGTTTGATTTTTTTTAAAATCAAGTGTTTATCTTGAACCCTTTAGTCCTCCCTCATGATTACAATCTAACACAAATGGCGTGGACGAAACCAACCCAGCCCGAACCCTCCACTATCTTACTACCCTTGCACCTATGTGGAAGAGAATCTGCGTACTGGTAGAAACCGTCTAAAATGGAGGTGGTGCGCCACAGGAGGAGGTCGTGACACTATGTCACGGCAGTCACCAGAGTGGCAGACACTGGTCGGCCACAGAGGAGGTTCAACATGCCATCACGTGCCATTGGTGAGAAAGCGGCCACGACTCATTAGCCACGATGGTCAGAGGAGTTGGTCGGCACATCGGTCGGCCGCGAAAGCAGGGGATGTCGCGAGTAGCACACAACCGGTGGGCAAGAGGCCGCAGTTGACGCAGTTGTGGAGGAGGATCCTCCTACATGGATTTGGTGGTGACTGGGCGGTGCCCATGTGGAACCGTCATTTCACAAGCCGAATGGCCTCTGGGCTGTGTGGAATACTAGGGGACTCACCCCCCTATGGGCTACGCCTTACGCAGTCGGGCAACCTGCCTAGCCGGCAGGATGCACAATGGGTCGCGCTTCGGCAGGCCACCACCTTGAAGACCAGGCCCGACCTCGGCCCGACCCATTATGGCCCAACCAAGCTGGGCTGGACTTGGTCTGGGTCCGGTCGGCTCAGGTCGGGTCGAGTCGAGTCGGCCCGGCTAGGTCGGACCGAACCCGTGCCCAACAGCATCGAGAAACACTTTAACAGCCATTTCTTGAGATCCAAACGAATGTTTGATGAACCATCTATAGCGATGGGACACATACATATAAACGGTCATTTTGGTATACATAACATGAATTTTGGAGATAGTTGGTGTATGACTAGGTTGAATCAAACCTGAATCCAACCGCACCCTCTGAACTAAAACATTTATAACTCCCATACCGAGCTCCTGATCGATGCACCGTCTGTCGTGTTAGAACCCTTAAGACATTTTGTCCTTTTGGGTTACTCTTTAGTAGATCATAGTGGTGGTCGAGGTGTGACCGATATCTCAAGGGGATGATTTTATGGAACTCGAGTGCACCAGGTGCGAGGAATCAAGTGGGAGGTTGTAACGTGAAGAAAGAACATTGATCCTGTGTGGGTCAGGATCTATCGATCATGTGTGGGTCAGCATCTTTTAGATCCTATGTGGGTCATCGCTCAGCAATTTTGTGTGTGTCAGTGCATACTGATCATGTGTGGGTTAAATCCTATGTGGGTTAGTGAGGGTTAGTACATATCAATCATGTGGGGGTCCACAATTGGGATTCTTCTCAGAAAAGGATGATCTATCTTATAAATAATCATCTGTAGTTCTGTACTAAAGTTATATGTGGTGTGGGTTGAGACTTTACCTAAGTGGTACTTCTTCTTCATGGTGTACCTATCTAGAACTTCTACCTTCGTGTTGTTGTCTTCTTTGTGATACCTATGTGGTACTTCTACCTTCATGGTGTTGTCTTCATTGTGTTACACGTGTGGTACATCAATCATCAGGGTGTTACCTGTGTGGTTCTCATATCGTCATGGTGTTACCTATGTGTTACATCTACATTCGTGTTGTTACCATTGTTTTATTCTTATCTCATGTATGAGATGAGTAAGTCATGATAACATAGGCATATGTATGGGAATATGACTTAGTATTGTTGATGTCTGTTGCTTAGTGCTTTTTGATTGAAGTCTTACTTTATGGTATTTACTTTGTGGTAATATGGGAGACATACAGAGGTCTCGGTGTCCCAAATGAGTATCGTTATACATAAACTTTCATAGGCTACACCCGAACCATGCCGTGTCCTATGCAAACGACAGAAATAATTGATCGGGGTTGAGGGAGCCATGACATGACTGTTCTTAGTGGTGGATAATTTGGTGTGATGTGAAACATGGACTAATAATCATGAGTTGTACATTACCTTCATGTTGCATCTTCGGTGGACAAACTTGGAGCTGTATTTCACTTTTTAGTATTATTTCTACATTCCAGTTTTTCATGTAATTTTCTGTTGGGCTTCCATTCCGGCCCATTTATTTTCACCACACTTTTACTACATCAGTTTATTTTTTGGATGCTTCTTGTTATGTTCTTGGACTGTGTTTCTGTAACGGATAAAAGGAAATACCTTCCTATTTTTGGGATACACCTTTTCTATGCTAGCCGCCGGCCCCTAGTCTATGGATGGCGGGCCTGGGGTAGTCACGGCACGGGTCCTGAGGGACAGGTTGTGAAAAAGTGTTATCAGAGGAGTCAGTTAAACTGAAGAACTAGGACTATGATATTTTCCATTTATCAATAGTGTTTTGTGTTATGGATGTGGTTTTAAGTTTGGGGAATCAAGTGTTGGTGCGGCGGCCGATGTATCCATACAACAGGACCATAAATTATGATTTCTGACATAGTGCACGAAAACACAGCTTCCTTGTGTTTTTGAAAAGTCTTTCTTGTGATTTCTTTGAGTGAGCTCACCAGGTATAACTTATTGATTATGGAGAACCAATTTTATTTAAGGATTCTATCATGCAGACAGCCAGCCAGGATTCCCGAGAGAGTACGTGATTATGGCCCACAGAGCAATGAGGCCTCGTTGTAGGTCCCTCTTATGGCGTTATCACCATCAGGTTGTGTACCAGTATAAACACTACATATTGGTCATCTGTTTCCACTAGCCCCTCTAGGAGAGGGTTCATGCCAACTATGCACATTACATGAGTTTCAGTGGCAGAGGTCTTCGAGGATATAACATGAGACAGACCCACATGCGGCTTAGGACTGGCTAGAGGCTGTAGTTAAAGTTTTCCTCTTGGTTGGGACACCAACTGTCCTTTTGGTGATCCTCGCTACCAGTCTTTTTCAGGTATTAGTAGGGAGATGGTGGAGCTTGTGGGTTTAGATACACGAGGAGATGACCCTCATCAGGGTGGATTTTGAGATCCTTTTCAATGTAGAGTTTGTCCCATCGTCTCATCGCTCAGTGAATATATAGGAGTTACTACACTTATAGTAGGGAAGCATTATTTTGGCCCAGTACTCAGCAAGGTTCACAGATCTGTCCCACTACTCCAACAACATGGTACATGCCCCTTTATTTAGGTCCTGGACCTTTTATCATGGTCTCCAATGGTAGATCATAGGACAGATGAAATTTCTCAGCATTCCGACGTAGGATGGGGAGCTTGAGTGAGCCCTTTGGGGGACAACATCCAAGATGACCCGCCACGGACAATGAGAGACACCACCAGACATTAGGTAGTAGAGAAATATGTAGCAGGTAGTAGGCAGATGATGTTGGGGCCTTAGAAGTTCATACCTTCTTGTTGAATACCTTATGATACAAGGTCAGTGGTGCAGGGCTCACGTGATAGAGGAGGATAGATGAGGAGAAGGCAGTGCTACTCGTGTGGCGGGTATGGTCACATGGCTCGCAACTGCATGACTCGTCATACGGATGACCAACAGATGGTTGAGGAACCACCAAGGTAGAGGAAGATATTCAACTTGTGAGGTCCGTAGGTAGCATACAGATGTAGTAGATGAGTCGTCCATGCAGTAGGTGGTGGGAGGCGCTACAAGGTTCTACCACCACCAACTCCAGCTGATCCACCCCGACCACAGAGTGTAGGTGGATAGGGATGAGCTCAGATCTAGGTAGCTGAGGCCTACTACCATGATGCTTTGAATATGATTATAGGTACGATTTGTTTCTACTCCACCTTATATGTAGTACTTATAGACATAGGTTCCAGTAACTCATTTATTTCCATGAACCTTGTTTGGAGCTCAGAGATTCTGGTAGAGTCGTTGGCTCAATATTTATGACTAGAGACATCTATGGGAAATGATTCGATGATAACACATGGGTGCTGACAATGTGAGATCACTCTAGGAGGTGAAAAATTCAGCTGGGATCTTCTAGTAGCAGCTTCAAGATCTTATGACGTCATCTTGGGTATGGACTGGTTATCCACAGTCCATGCTCAGATTGAATGTATTATGTAAAAAGTGCGGTGTGTCCGTGAGGATGGGACTAGGTTTTCCTTCACCAAAAAGAAGTGGAACTTTCAAGCACATGAAGTAGTTACCAATATGAGGGTGTAGCCGATCACACATCAGTTGGCCACCATACCATTAGGGATGTTGATTTTGAGAGTCTGAGCTATCCTGTTGTGGTGGACCAATATGCAAATGTATTTCCTGATGATGTTCCTAGACTACGTCTATATAGAGAACTAGAATTTTACATAGAACTATACTCCGAGATGACACTGATATCTACACCTGCATATCGGATGGATCCTGCAGAGCATTGTGAGTTATGGGTTCATTTGGAGGACTTGTAGAGGATGGGGTTCATAAGGACCAATGTTCCTCAATGGACAACCCCTATTTTTTCCAAGAAGGAAAAAGGGAGTTTGAGACTCTGTGTGGTCTACCAATGCCTGAACTAGGTGAATGTAAATAATAAGTATCCACTTCTAAGGATTGATGATATTTTCGATCAGCTGAAGGGAGAATGATGGTTTTTGATGATAGAACTCAGATCAGGCTATCATCATCTCATAGTACGAGATGAGGATGTGCATAAGACAAAAATCAAATGTTAGTATGGCCACTATGTGTTCTTGGTTATTCCATTCATTGTGAACAATTCCCATATAGTGTTTACGGGACTCATGAAAAGAATCTTCCATCCATTATTTGAGAGCTCCATTGTGGTCTTCATCGATGACATATTGATATACTCATCGTCAAAGGAAGACCATGCCTTTGATCTGTACATAGTTATGGATACACTTTGAGATCACCAACATTATGGTAAGCATATGAAGTTGCAGTTCTGGATAGGAGAGGTCCACCTTCTGGGAAAATTTATCTCAGAAGATGGAGTTGCATTGGATCCGGTGAAGATAAATGATTTGCGTTCTTGGGAGCCCCCTAGGAGTGTGACCATTGTGTGGAGTTTCCTAGGGTTGGCTGGATACTACAATAGGTTCGTAGCTGACTTTTCCAGAGTTTCAGAACCCTTATTAGCTTTGATGAGGAAGGGACAAACCTTCATATGGATGGATAAATGCTAGAAGAGTTTTCCTGAGCTGAGGTAGAGACTGACGAGTGAACCCATATTGAGACTAAGAGAAGAGGGCATTGGGTGTTTAGTCTACCATGACACATCATGAACCAGGAATGGATGTGTCCTGATGCATGAGCGAGTAGTGATCACTTATTGTTCGCGACTACTATGAAAACATGAGTAGAACTAAGGTACCCATGAAAAGGAGTTATCAGTATTGGTCTTTGACTTAAAGATGTGTCGACATTACATGATCGGAGAACGTTTTACAGTATACTATGATCACAAGAGTATCAGGTATATATTATCCTCGACGAACATAAACCTGAGATAGTGGCAATGGATAGTGTTACTCTTGGACTAAGACATTGAGATACACTATACTCCTAGGAAGAGGAATGTGGTGGCAGATGCACTAAGAAAAAGGTTGGGTTTACGACTACTGGGTGAGGTGAAGGAGCAGCTAGCCATGTTGCAGATATTCATTGTGGATAGAGATGGAGCATCTTACCTCCAGTCTTGGAGAGTCACTCCCCCACTCTTTCAGCGAGTCAGGGAGGTGCAATTTAGGGATAATGACTATGAGGATCCACGTGATCTGATATCATTAGGACAAGCAGTTGATTGATTTTCTAAAGGTGGGTAGAATTTCGTCCTCATTAGAGGACGTACCAGAGTACCTGTGGTGATACAGGAGGTTGTGTTGATGGAGGATCATACTCCCCCTTTGGTGGTACATCCTAGTGTGGAGAAGACATACCATGACCTCTAATGTTAGCACTGGTGGCCAAGTATGAATAATGATGTGGCATATTTTATTTCATGATTTCTCACTTGTCAGCATGTGAAGGCCGAGAATCAGGTTAAAGGAGGCCTACTGTAGCCACTATAGGTGTCAGAGTGGAAGTGGGACAGAGTCTCCATGGAATTTGGGATTGGGCATCCACGTATGTCAAGGGGGCATGATTCTATCTGGGTGATTATTGACCGACTCACCAGGTCGGCCCACTTCCTACCTATCCAAGAGCAGGGATCAGCAGAGGGATTGGGATGCCTCTACATGCAGAATATTGTGTGACTTCATGGGGTGCTATCAAATATCTTCTCTAACTTTGATTCATGTTTTAATTCCCAATTTTATAATGGATAGCAGGAGGTGTTTAGGATTGAGCTATGTTTGAGCACCACCATTCATCCTCAAATAGATGGTCAGTTGGAGCAGACCATTCAAGCGCTAGAGGAAAAGCTATGTGCTTGCATCCTTTATTTTTGTCGTAGTTGGGAGGATCACATGCCCTTGGGGGAGTTCTCATACAACAAAAATTATCACTCCACCATCGGTATGGAACAATTCGAGGCCCTATACTATCATCCTTGTAGATAACCTCTATGTTGGATAGTCCCAGGGGAGTCATCACTTATGGGACCAAAGTTGGTGCGGGCTACCTCTAAGAAGGTAAAAATCATCCAGGAGTGGATGAAGACTACACAGAGCAGATAAAAGCCTTATGTTGATAGGAGGAAGAGACCTTTGGAGTTCGAGGAGGGAGATTATGTCTTCATATGGGTCTCACCTCAATGGGGACTATAGGGATTTGGCCATGGCGGAAAGTTAACATAAAGGTTTATCAGACCATTTCAGATACTTAGGAGGATATGTGATAAAACACTTTTTTGTTGAATATTTTATTGATAATAAATGATATAATTTCTTCACAGTGTGCTAAATATTTTCATTTATGAAATATTTGGGATTATATCATTAATTTGAAAATTTGATGAAAATTCTAGTTTTACTCCATTAAAATGAACTATAGTATTTCACACATAAATATATTAATATGACTTATATGAACATAATAGTTTGTTCTAGTGTTCCTCACATAAATTTATACAACTTTAATTCAGGACATTAGAGCTAAAGAGTGCATTTGAGTGGAGTAAATGGGCCTTGAAGTAAAAGGTGGGCTGGACACACCAAATTGGACATGGGTTCTATATTTGTGCCATAACTCCAACATCCTTGATTTCATTGGGATAAAATTTGGAGAGGATATAGAAAAAAAATTTAGAACAGAATATTCTTCTGAAAGGATAGCAATGTCCCATGTTTTGGTGGTCAAGAAGGTTGTGCAAGTGGGATTAAAATATTTGGTATATTCTTTCCATTCACACTTGAAACCACTTTTAACCTAGCCTCCCCTTGTCTCTATAAATTTGTGTATTTCACATTTGTAAGGGTTGGGATGTCCATTATGAAGTTGAGGTATTAAGAGAAGAGGTTACAGTCAAATTTTCCATATAATTCAATAAGGGTATCTCTTGTAGCAAGGATCCCTTCGTCGATTCCCTCTTCTACATCCTCATGTTGTAATGTTTGTGTTTTCATAATAAACTTCTGTGTTCTTCATTTATTTATTCTCTTTTATAATGTTTTGTTCAAACTTCTTCTTCTTTTATCTTCCTTTTTGGGGTGGAATTCTATAGTATAAATGATATTTTGGTTCTACCCTTTCAAAACCTTTTCACATGCAAACCGTCTCTACGGTGACTACACCGCCCATGGAAGAGTAGTTTTTTAGTAATCAATCTACATCTTACTTTGTTCATTATTTTCTTGAATAAATGAGATAATGTAATTAAATTAATATGATCATATTAATTTGGTTTTGAATTTAAATGAAACTATTCAAGAAATTGAACAATAAATAAAAATCACGCGAGGTCGAGAATTTGTGTAAATTGTTAGTGCGCGAACTTAATTGGCAATACAACACCACATGGGAAAATTTGTAGAGTTACAATATAATCTCTAAACTCAATTAATATTAATTTACAGAGTGTATATATATAATAATTAACCACTGAACATACTCAAACCTTTGAACATCAATCAAAGTAGGGTGTTGCGATTGCGTTTCCTGAAGTGAGCCTAGGGTTTAAGTAATTTCATCTTTATGGTTAAGTTAACTCTCATATGGTTCAAGAGTTAAAAAATTATGGGATCATAATTAGGTGGATAATAATTTACATTATAATGATTAATAAGTAAATGAAGTGGTAGATTTACATATATTACCTTTTCTAAAAATAGTTTTATAAAAAACATCTTCTCGTTGTGCTTGGTTAATCAACTTTAATTTAAAAATTAAAAAAAATTAAATCTTCTTCCAACAAACATCATCTAGATCTATAAACAATAAAAAACCACCATCATTTTAATTATTATTCTTTTTTCTTTTATTCTATTTTCAAAATACCATTAATATGTTGTTAAATGTACTTCTTCTTTTGAGAGATGACCTTGGTCATCTAGTTTGCTTCACCTTGTTAACCCAAAACCTATGATCATTTCAAAGCACCCATGACAACACATTTAAAATAGGATCTGTTTCCTGGGATTCAAGTAATTTATTCAACTAATTAGTGTTAATTTTTTTTTCATTTATTTCTTTTCTTTTCTTCTTTATTTCTTCTTTCCCATTTCTCAATTTTATCCTCTTACTATCTTCTTTTATTTTAATCAGACGAACTCAAACTTATTTTATTTTTGTTATGGTCCACTTTTCTTCATTTCCTTTTAACCTTTTATATGATTTATGACATGAAGAAACCCCAAATATCTCTTAGATCATGACCCTGAGATTCAACGTCTCCTTAGAGCTCGAATTAGAAATTCTAAGTCTACATGAAGTTTCAACATTCCACCACATAGAGAATTCCTCCACTCATAGAATATTAGAATTTAAAACACTACTATGTACAACGTAAAAAAACCAATGGCTGATGAAAACAACAATGAAAATAATATAACCATTTGAGAATTTTCTGCACATGATATTAAATGTCAACCGTATTGTATTGCAAACTTGAATCTTGTATCAGACTTCGAACTGTAATCTGTGTTGGTTCATCTTCTTCCAAAGTATCATGGATAATATGGTGTGGATCCAAACCAAAATTTAAAAGATTTTAATGTGGTTTTCTCAACCTTAAAACCAAGAAACATTTCTGAGGATAAAAACAAACTAAGAGAATTCCCATTCTCACATGATAGAGCTTTGAATCATTGGATGTATTATTTACAACCCGAAGATGTAATTTGATGGAAATATTTGAAATATATTTTCATGAAGAAATTTTTTCAATCATCAAGAAACACTTTCCATCATAATGAGATCTCTCAGATAATGGAAGTCCAAGGGGAGTCAACGTATGAGTACTGGGGGAGATTCAAGAAGTTGTTTGCAAGCTTCCCACAACACCAAATAAATGAGAAACTCCTCATACACTAGTTCTAGGAAGGACTCACACCTACGAAGAGAATCATGGTAGATGATGCGGTTAGAGGAGCATTGGTAGATAAGACACTAGTAGATAAACATGTGTTGATCGACAAGATGTATCAAAACTTTCAACAATTTGGCGATCGAGGTACGCCGCATGTTAGGGGAGTACATCAGGTAACTCCTTCTACTCATGAATGTCATTTTATTGATACCAAGTTGGATGAATTGATAACTATAGGGAGACCTATTTCTTTGGCTCAAAAGGCATAAAAAGCCCCTACTTCAAGACCTTGTGGCGTTTTCACTGAGACAAGCCACCAAAACAAACAGATTCCCACAACTATAAGAGACAGAGTATTGCGTAGCAGTATTCCCAGAGAGACCATATCAGCAGCAACAACAGAAATACCCCCCCCCCCAAAGAAGTTTGATTCATTGGATCCACCATAAAACCAAGGGTGGAAGGTTCAATCAGACATAAGGTATAGATCTAGAAAATAACAGAGGACTTATTTTCAACAAAACATCCAGCAGCCACCACATTTCCTCAAACATTTCTAATAACCCCAAAAGTGATTTCAAACCCAAACATCAACAAGCCATCAACAAGGGAATCCCCCGTACAAGGTAGATTCTTGCATAGAGGTGCTTTTGAAACAAATTGTTCTTAATCAACAGAATGATATAAAGAGTCATGGTTCAGAGCTGGGGGAGTTGAAGACAAAAATAAGACAGATTACCACTTCCCTCCATAAACTGGTATGTAAGAATTATGGAAATATACCATCCCAACCAACTCCAAATACCGAGGGGAATGTCAGTGCCATCACATTGAGTAGTGGTAAGAAAACAACAGATACCTATACACCTATCGTTCCACCTGGATTCACCTCAAATATGGAGAATCTGCATTCCATACCAATTGATGAGGAATCCACGGAGAAATATAATGGTACGAAAAATATGGATGATCTTCCTCCGAAACCCATCCATTTCCAAATAGAGTTTTACAAACCAATAAGATGGTATTAAAGAAGAATAAAAAAGAAGTTTTGGATACATTAAATCACTTGTAGATCAACATCCCTTTACTTGAAGACATCATGAAAATCAAAATGTATGAGAAATTATTAATAAAAACTTGTACCAATAGAAGAGGGCTCAAGGGAAATGATAGGATCAATATTGGATGGAATGTGTCAGCACTCATTACACCAACTCTAGCAATGCTGAAAAAGTGCAAGGCTCTAGGGACATTCAATATACCATGAACAAGGGTGGAGTTGCACTTTTTTTATTCACTTTGTTATTTGGGAGCATCCATAAATGTGATGCCTCAATCTATATTCTCCTTCTTGCAGGTTGGTGAGTTGAAGCCCATGAGAGTAGTGGTGCATTTGGAAAATAGAGCTCTGGCATATCTAGTGGGAGTTCTTGAGGATATACTTGTCGAGGTAAGAGACATGTTCTTTCCAGCATATTTCTATGTTCTTAACATGGATGATGATCAGGTAAGTTCTCATGCCCCCATTATCTTAGGTAGACCCTTCCTCAAAACTGAAATAAGTCATAAAATTTAACGATGGTACACTTTCCATTAAATTTGGGGATGAAGTTGTGATATTCAATGTTATGGATTCCATAAAGTACCCCTCATAAGATAATTATACATTTTTTATCTCTGATTTTGAACCACCCAATAAAAACCCCATGGAATTTTATTGTTCAATGCTTAGGGAGATTATGAGTATCAGTTATAGTTTGATTCCTAAGTGTACTTCCACACATATTTCTAATGTACAATACCCTCTTATATTTGATTTTGAAATGGAATCATATTATGATTTTTATCATGTGAACTCTAATTATGACATGACTATTGAGTATGCTGATGGATTTTTTTCTTTATTATCTGATTTTTATGATGTATATTATGATATTGATGCTCTTTGTGCACATATTTCTGTTCCTTCTAAGTCTCCATCCATACTCCATCCCCTACATTGGAACTCAAGACATTACCACCAAATCGCAAATAATCATACTTGTTAAGTGGTGAGAAATTAACTATTATCATTTCTAACAATATCCTTTTTGAACACGAAGAAAAAGTTTTGAATATTTTGAGGGGGAACATCAAGGAAATTAGGTGGACCTTGGAAGAATGATCATATATTATCCCCTCAATTAGCATGCATAAGATTCTTTGGGAGGATGGGGCTAAACCGATTAGGTATCCACAAAGGAGACTCAATCCAACACTTTTAGTGTTTGTTAAAAAAGAGGTTGAAAAATTGCTAGAGACAAGTATAATCAATCCCATTTCAAATTCCTAGTGGGTGAGTCCTATTAAGTTTGTGCCTAAGAAAGGTTGTGTGACATTTGTAAAAAATGATAAAGATTAGTTAGTTCCAATGAGGGTCCAAAACATATGGAATGTGTGTATTGATTATAGGAAACTAAATCAGTCCACTTGCAAAGACCATTTCCCCCTCCCATTTATTGATCAAATGCTTGAGAGACTAGCTGGGAAGAGACACTATTGTTTCTTGGATGGATTTTTTGGATATTTTCATCTTCCTATAGTTTTATAGGATCCTAAGAATACTACATTCACCTATCCCTTTAGCACATTTGCCTACCGAAGGATGCCATTTGGACTTTGCAATGCCCGAGGTACCTTCCAAGGATGTAGAGTGAGTATTTTCTCTTATTTTATTGAGACCTTCATGGAGGTATTCATGTATTTTATTTGATGAATGTATATATAGTTTGGGTAAGGTGTTGAATCATTGTACTTAGAAGAATCATGTCTTTATCATTGATGAGTTTCATTTCATGGTAGATCATGGCATTGCCATAGGGCATGTGGTGTCAGAACATGGGATTGAGGTTGATAGATCTAAGGTAGATATTATTTCATCCTTTCAATATCCTTCATGTGTGCCTGATGTTAGATCATTCCTAGGACATGTAAGATTTTATCATATCTTCATCAAATATTTTAGTAAGATTGATCTTCCAATGTCACGATTACTTCAAAATGATTATGAATTTTAGTTTAATGATTCTTTTAGGAATTGATTTGATGAGAAAAAGATGTGTCAAACCACTCCACATATCATACATGCCCCATGGTGGGAGATTTCTTTAGATCTTATGTGTGAGGCCTCCAACTTCGTAGTTGGAGTTGGCTTATCTCAGAGGGTGGTGGGACGTTCACATGTGATTTCCTATGCATAGAGAACACTAGATTCAGCCCAATCAAACTACACAACCATGAAAATATAGTTTCTTACTATTATATACACTTAAGACAAAATTGTTTCATATTTATTTGGCTCTGAAGTTGTTGTTTTTTTTTCTGACCATGAAGCTCTGAGGTGCCTCTTGAAGAAACCAGATGCAATGCCTGGGCTAATCCGATGGGTGCTCCTTCTTTCGGAATTTGAAATTGAAATAAAGGAAAAAAAGTGATTAGAAAACGTGGTGGCAGACCACATGAGTAGGCTTACTCACACACTAGAGGATGACACCTTGGACCAGGTACCACTTCAAGACACTTTCCCCGATGAGCATCTTTATTCCATCTTAGGTATGAATCCTTCGTATATGGATTAATTGATCTACCTTGTGACATCCGAAATACCATAAAATTTATAGAAACATATTTTCCAAAAGTAAAAGAGTGAGTATAGATTTTATTTGTTGGATGATTCCTACTTATACATCTTATTTAGTGACCAAGTTATTAGGAGGTGTGTTCCTGATCATGAGTCTGAGTCTATTCTGCAATTTAGTCATATAGTTGCTTATGGTTGACACTTTGTAATCCAACGAACATCTAGGAATGTTTTGGACACTGAATTATATTGTACTAGATTATTCCATGATGCCCATGACTTTTGTAAATCATGCTCATGTTTCCAAGACACGGGAAACATTTTTAGGAGAAACGAGATACCCAAATAACCCATACTATTCAGTGAAATTTTTTATGTATGGGGAATCAATTTTATGTGTCATTTTATTAGTTCATTTGGATTATTATATATTTTGGTAGTTGATGATTATGTGGGAAAATGGGTGGTGGCTAAGGCCACTGAGACTGATGATTCTCGTGTTGTTTTGGACTTTTTCAAAGCACATATTATTTGTAGGTTTGGAGTTCTGAAGGCCATCATCAGTGGCCAAGGGGCACATTTCTGGAATTGGAATTTGGCTTCCCTACCTAAGAATTATGGGGTGATAGAAAAAACATCAACACCATACCACCCCCAAAAAAATGGCCAGGCCGAGGTTTCAAATCGTAAGTTGAAACAGATTTTGGAGAAAAATGTGCAACCAAATAGGAAGGATAGAAGCAAGCGCTTGGATGAAGCATTGTGGGATTATAGGACAAAATACATGATTCCCATTGGTATATCCCAATTTTGGATTGTTTTTGGAAAAGAATGTCATCTCCCTGTGGATGTTGAGCATCGGGTGGATTTGGCTACCATGAAATACAACATGTATTTGGACCAAGCTGGAATCCAAATGAAGCTAAAAATTCTAGTGCTTGAAGAGATTTAATTTTATTCATATGGGAACTCAAGTATCTACAAGAAAATATCAAAATGAACACATGAAGGAAGTGATCCAACATAGGGTGTTTCATGTTTGAGAAAAAGTCATTATCTATAGTTCACGATTGAAGCTGATGCCTGGTAAGTTGTGTTCCATGTGGTTAAGTCCTTATGTTGTGACTAATGTTTTTCCTTATGGTGTAGTTGAGATCACATAAGGGGACCCTGAAATGAGATTTACAGTTAATGTGAAACATTTTATGAAATACATTGAGGGTCTTCCTACTGATGTTGTGGATTACATCACACTGCATGACCTCATCATCACTTGAGAATATCAGGTCGTTCCTAACCCTTTAATTTTTATACATTATCCTATTTTAAATTATACATTTTATGTTCATATATCATCTAATTTATTCACATTGAGGAAAATGAAATATTTTAAGTGTGGGGGACAGAACCTTTTTTTTTTAGTAATTTCAATTGTTTTCCAATTTTTTCAATGATTTAAAAAAATGTGTTTTTTAAATTTTGTGTGTTTATTTATCATTTTTTTGTGTGTGTTTTTAAACATTTTTGCTAAAATTATTCTCATAACTATTTTAAAATACCTATCAATAAGTGAAACATTTTTTCCCAAGAAACCGACCTTAAATGAATACTAAAAATAACTTTGTTTCATGTGCAAATATTTAGTAATTTTATGAAAAGTACTCTGAATTTTGAATCCCCTACCACATATCAGAGTCTATTTATTTTAAATCAATTTATTTTGATTCTTTTGAACTATTCTTTTCATATTATTCACATTTAACTCATTTTATGAGAGAACCAAACCATGATTAGTTTAACTAGAATTTAATTTATTCTTATCAAAACATGAGGGTTTGAGGTACTTAGTTATAAATGATTGAGGAATTTGTTTGGTATTAAAGCCCCAATTTCAATGAATCCTTTTTTATAATTGATTAACATGATCATTTAATCCTTTTATCCCTTAGATGTCCTGACCAGCCTGTTAGGTTTTCCACATTATAATCCAATTTTCCTTATCCAACCAACTCTTGAAGTGAAATTGCATATTCTAGTAGAATTTTAGTGTTGGGGAAGCTCCCTTGTGTTTTTCTACCACATTATTTGATAATTTGGGTGGAAAATTAAATTCTAAAGAGATGTGTTTAATGCTAAAGAAAATAATCATATTTAATGTTGTGCCTTTTCTAGATATTTCATGATAAGTGAAGTTGTGACTTTCTGGAGCATCTGATAAAGGGAGAAAGTTGTTCCTATCTATAGATTTCAAGAAAATCTTCATTGAGAAGATTGACATTTTTTACTTCTGAAATGTTGAATTGCGTTCACATTCATTTATTTTTCATGATGATAAACATGAATCTATGCTATGGGGATTAAGGATTAGACCATATTAATGTGAAAATTAGATTAATGCAATTTTTCTTTGAATAGTGTCAAACCCTCCTCATTCAGCCACAAAATTTTTCCCATCTTAATCCAACGAACCGAAATCCACAGAACAGCCTTGAAAAGTATTAATTATAAACATATGTCATTGAATCACATCGAGAGTAAATGTATGAATTTATCAAGCCTATGGTGACCCATGTATGTGATTGGATGATAATCACAATTATAAAACAATTGACATTTGTGTGATAAGAGAAAATTCATGTGAGGTAAGTGTTTTGTGCATGGGAGGATAAATGAAGTGGAAATATATTTAATTAAATAAAGGAAGAACTTGAAATAATGGTTTTTTATGAGGCATTATATCTTTTGTTTCTTGGTGGGGAATTGTTGTATCTCAAGGATATATGTTTTAAAAATTGTTTTGAGTTGATATAGATGTTTTTTTGATATGAGGTTTTTCCCCGGAGTGAAAAAGGGTAAGTGTGAGGGAGTTGATAAAACATTATTTTATGATTATTTTATTGATAATAAATTACATAATTTTCTCACATTGTGCTAAATATATTGATTTATGAAATATTTGGGATCAGATCATTCATTTGAAAATTAGATGAAAATGACATTTTTACCCTTTTAAAATGAACTGTACCATTTCCCACATAAATATTTTAGTATGAGTTATTTTAACATAAATGTTTGGGATGTTTTTCTCACTTAAGTTTCTACAAATTTTACTCAGGACACTAGATCTAAAAAGTGCATTTGAATGGAGTAAATGGGCCATGAATTCAAAGTTGCACTGGACTCGGCAGATTGCACATGGGTTCTGTATTTAGGCCTTAAATCCAACTTCCATGTTTGGAGTGGGTTAAAAATTATAGAGGAGCTTTAAGACCAAATTTCTCACATATTATCCATATAGGATGATAGTTAATTCCAGCGTTTTGGTGGTTATGAAGGTTGTGAATATGGGATTAACATATTTGGCAGAATCTTTTCCTTCACACATGAAACAAATTTTAACCTAGCCCCCTCCAATCTATAAATTTGTATTTTTATAATTTTTATGGTTTGGTACATTAATTAAGAATTTAAGGGGAGTGTCGAAAATTTTCCACTCAAATTATTCAAGAAATTAAATAAAGGTAGATTTTGAGGCAAGGATCCCTTCGTCTAAGCCCTCTTCTTTTTCCTCAAGTTGTAATGTTTGTGTTTTCATAACAAACTTGTTTGTTCTTATTTAATTTCATATATTTTCTTCTGTTTTTTCAATTTTTTTCATCTTTTATCTTCCTCTTTGGGCTTTAATTCTTAATTTGAAATGAGATGGAGTTTTACCCTTTATAATCCTTCACAAATTAAAACTGTTTCAACGATGACTACACCACCCAATGAAGAGTAGTTTTCTTAGTTATCAATCTACCTCTTACCTTCTTAATTCAATTAATTTGAATAAATGAGAAACTATAATTAACATAAAACTTTCTATTAATTGGGTTATAAATTTAAATTAAACTAAGAATGCAATTGTACAATAAATACAAATCACGCAAAGTTGAGATTGTGTGTAAATTGTGAGAGGGAGAACTTAATTGGTAATACACGAACACACGAGATACGCATATAGAGTAAAAATATAATCCCTAAACTCAATTAATACTCATTTATAGAGTGTATATGTTCTATAATTATCCATTGAACATAATCTAACAATATAACATCAATCAAAATAGGGTGTTGTGATTTAGTTCCCTGAATCTAGGCTAGGGTTTATGTAATTTAATCTTTGTGGTTTAGATAACTCACATATGGTTTGAGGGTTAACAAGTTAATGGGTAATAATTATGTGGATATTAATTTAAATGATAATTATTAATAATGAAATGAATAGGTAGAGATTTATCGATTACACTTTATAAAAATTGTTTTCTAAAAAAACATATTATCATTATGATTTGTTAATCAGCTTTTATTTCCAAATTAAAAAATATGAAATATTCTTCCAGCACACATGTTCTAGATTTATAAACAATAAAAACCCCATCATTTTAATTATTATTATTATTTCTTTTATTGTGTATTCAAAATACCATTAATATTTTGTTAAATTTACTTCCTCCTTCGAGAGACGGCCTTGGTCAGCCACTCTGCTGCACCTAAGTAACCCGAAACCGAAGATTATTTTAAAGCACCCACGATACCGCCTTTCAATACAAAAGTTGGCATTCCGCTTGGAAATTATACTACAATTGGAGAGGTTTAATGGTTTAATCCATGTATCCCAGATTAATAGATATGTGTATGACCAACCACACATCATCGACCACGGTGAGCAGGACTTGGGTGATGGGGTGACATTTACGGAGGTTCTATTAGAGATTGAGGATTGATAGGAGTGGGTCCTTTGTGGGTACCTGATACCTGTAGTGCATGTTTTCTAGTAGAACATGAACATCTTAGAGAACACATGGGAGCGATAGGTTCAGATACTTGCTCAGTACACCCATTTATTTTCTTAATCTATGTTGTGACTTTCAGGGATGAAATACCCTTTGGTGGGGAAAATGTAAGGACACTAATTTTTCCATGTATTTTTTTAATTATATGGATTTATTACGAGTCTGCAAAAATTAAAGGTGCATGATTCCGAGGCCTTGTGTGCCCGAAATGAATTTCTGAATTTTTTTAAAGTATGTTCAGTAAACGCAAGAGCGACATTATCTAAATTTTGAACCAGTGCTCAGATTAGAAATATGAGGTCACCATTCAATTCACAGTGCCGAGATTCTCTTAATGGAGGCTTCACTTTGACCGTACTAGGCCTAGAGAAAATGTTATATTTTGGAACTTTTAAAATAATAATAAAAATAACTTAGTTAATTTTTATTTTCGTTCTTTTCCTCTAACGGACTAGAAGCAACATGGGACCAGTGACATGTCAATCAAACAAATGGCTTGACCTTTTAATCCTAAGTGGCAGCTCCATTAGAGAGAGGAGTCAACAATGTTTCACCGAGCAATGATGTGCTACCAAAGTGTTGAGATGAAAATCCCTTGGAGGACAGAGACGGTTCCTATGAGTGGTGACGAGTGATTCTGAAAACCACAACCGAAGATCGATAATCATGCCTTGTTGTTGAAGGATAGTTGGGGGGATGGCGAACACTGACAGACATCCTCAATTGCGGGCGTTCTTGACCGATCCTGAAGTTGGGGTTATATTTTTGTTTAATTCAAGTGTTTTTCTTGAGCTCTTTAATCCTCCCCCATTATTACATACTAAAACAGAGGTCGTGGGCCTTATAAACCCAGAACGGACCCTCCGCTATCTTGCTTCCTTTGTACATATGTGGATGACCGTCGGTATGGCAGCACCAACTGGCTATGTGGGAGGTGGCCCGCCATCACATGCCGCAAGAGGAGGTCACGACAATAAACTGTATTAGTTAGTGGAGTGACTGACACTAGCCAACCATAGAGGTGGTGGGGTGTGTCGTCGCGCTCCTCCGGAGGGCTAGAGGTCACAGCTCCGTAGCCATGATAGTCGGAGGAGGCGGTTGGCACATCGTTCGACCGTCGAAGAGGAAGGCACCATGACTAGTGTACTGCCTGTGGGTAAGAGGCCAGGGCTGAAGCTGCGACGAATGAAGAACTCACCGCGCGGGATTTGTGGAAACCGAGTGGTGCCCACATGGCGTCACTATTTCCCAAGCTGAATGAATTCTGGGCCATTTGTAATACCAGGGGACTCACCCCCCCTCTTCCAGCTCAGGTGGACAACGGGCCACTCCCCTGCAGGCTGTGCCTCACGTGGCCAGGCCGCCTGCCTAGAGGTCCGCTCTCCAGTGAGCTACCCCTTGTGGGCCGGGTCGAACCCGAATTAGGTCGGTTCGGACAAAGCTGGTTCGGGTCTGGTCGGTCCGATCGGGGTGGACTGGACTCGAGACTGACCTGACCCAGAAATAGTAAATGGGATATAACATGATATATGGATGTCTGGTTGTCAAACCTTCTATGGAGACGAGACCCTAGGAACGAGACAATCATTTTGGTATACTCCACTTGAGTTTTTGATACAGTTGGAGTATGGCCGGGTTGGATCGAACACAAATCCAACGAGCCCCTCAGAACTAAAACTCTTAAAACATCTAGACCAGGAATCCAATTAACGCATCGTCTATCACGCTGGAACCCTTAATACATTGAGGTCCATTGGTTTACTAAATGGTGGAGCCTAGTGGTGGTCGAGTTATGGCCAATATTTCTAGGAGCATATTCTAAAGAACTCGAGTGCACTAGGTTCGAGGAATCCAGTAGTAGGCTGTAATGTTAAAAATCAACATCTATCCTGTGTGGGTTAGTGCTCAGCAATCTTATGTGGATCAGCACATACTTATCCAATGTGAGTAAAATCCTACGTGGGTAAGCAGGGGTTAGTACCTTATCAATTCTTTGTGGGTCAGTAATAGCGCTTCCTAACAAAATAAGATAATATAGCTTATGTCTAATCATCTATACTTCTATACCTAGGTTATACATATTGTGAGTTGAGACTTTACCCAAGTAGTAATTTTTATTTGTGGTGTACCGATGTGGTACATATACCATCATTGTGTTTTATTCGTGGTGTTACTTGTGTTGTACTACTACCTTCGTGGTGTGGTCTTCATGGTGTAACCTGTGTGGTAAATCAATCTTTGTGGTGTTACATGGTTGGTATTTCTATCTTCGTGGTGTTATCTATGTGGTACTTCAACCTTAATGGTGTTACCTTTGTGGTATTCTTCTGTCGTGTTTGAGATGAGTATGTCTTCATAACTTAGGAATATGTATGGGAATATACTTAAGCAGAGTTGATGTCTATTTCTTTATGCTTTAATATTGAGGTCTCACATTGTGGAATTTCCTTTTTTGTACTTTGGGATACCTACGGGGGTCTCGGGGTACCTACTGAGTATCATTGTAATCACACATGCATGGGCTACGCCCGCAGCATGTTTTGTATTGTGGAGATGACGAATAGTATTGATCCAAGATAAGGGAGCAAGAACTGGAAAGTGTTGGGAGGTGGATCATTTAGCGTGGTGTGATGCATGGACTACTGATCATGAGATGTACCTACCTGTTAGGTAGCATCCTCGATGGATGAACCAGGAACTGTCATTCACTTTTTAGTTGTATTTTTACTTTCCATTTGTACTTGTACTTTTTATTTGGGCTTGTATTCTGGCCCCTTTAGTTTCAACAGACATTTACTATGGCAGTTAACTTCCTGGTTACTTCCTGTTTGTTTTTGGACCGTGTGTCTGTACAGGTTAAAAGGCAATGCCTTCATATTTTATGGATACACCGTTCTGGTGGTAGTATCTATCCCATTGACTATGGAAGGTTGGATTGGGGTAGTCACGGCATGGGCCTCAAGGGATGAGTCGTGAGAAGACAGCTCATGGAGACGGTAAGTCATAGGTATTCATGAATTTTTTTTTATTTATGACAGATAAAATGAAAGAAAGGTAAAAAATAATTAAAATTTTAAAAATCATTATAAAACATATATATCAAATAAATTCATTAAATCCATTATTACAAGTATTGAAATAATGTGGTGATGAAAAAGAAATTACTGTTCTATGTGGAGACGGTAAGCCATATGTACGCACAAATGAAGTTTTCACAATGTATGATATAAAGAAAGTGGATGATTTTTGTTACATAATAATAATAATAATTAGTAATATTTAATATATTAAATTTATTATTTTGGAAGGATAGCATGGATTTTGATGTTTTAGAAAAATAAATGAAATTGAAATTTCTCAATTAGGATCATTAACTCTTCGTTGGGAAACCTCTTTTGGATTACACCTTAAGCCTTGAGGGGAAGTTATTTTGTGAACAGTAGAAGCTATAGGTTGTATTTAAGGATGATATTTAGAAATTATTAATGGTATTGGATAATATAAAAGAATCAATAAGTGTGGATATGATATGAAAGGTCGTAACTTTTATAGATAAGGGAATGGAAACTATTGGAATTGTATAAAATATTAAATTATATATATCATGATCATATAAAGTAAAAAAATAGTCCACAAATTAAAATATAACCCATGATATGGTATAATTAACTTAAAAAATAAAATATATGATTTTTTAGGATATATTTTAATCATTTACATCTAGTTAAACAACTATAAACACATTTTAAAATTAATAGTGATAACAAAACCCTTTTACCTTCATTATATAATTATATGACCCAAAATAAAGGGGGAATTCTAAAAAAATACATTTTAAATAAAAATTTTGAAACAATATTTTCCATTTTAATTTATTTTGTTGATAGAAATTACTTTTAATATGAGTACATAGAATGAATAAAAGTTATTTTTAGAAAAAAACATAATTAGAGAGTAAAAATCACTTAACAATGAAAACATTTAATAAGTTATTTTGCAGAATTTTTTTTGCTCCAATAATAAAAATCATATACTTTTCAGGAAACCCAAAACAATATGTTTTATTCCAAACATACCATTATATTCAAAGACCCAAAATTTTATTTTAATTTTAATAATATATAACATATCATAAAAAAGGCATGTTTAAATTCCAAATTTCAAAATAATGATTTCAAATAAATTAATTATGTCTATTAACATGTACGTGGCCAAAAAACTCATCCAATAGGATAATTTATACTGTAGGAGAGATTTTAATATAACCCAATTTAACACCTTTCACCGAGGTGACAAATATTTACTATAGTTACTGTTCAAAATGACTAAAATATAATTTTACCCTTTTACACTATATTTTTTTGATTAAAAAAACGAAATCAGGTATATCAAATTCTATTTAATGATGTTTTATTACTTAATAAAAAACTAGACCCTCAAAAGGTGATGAGAAGTTCTTTTCCAAAAAAGGTTCTATTAATTACATAATGTTTTAAAACTAGAACCCAACATAAAATTAATTTCAATAAAAATTACTAGAATAATCATAAAAAAAATTAATTATTGAATCTTTGGAATAATTTTAACATATAATAAAATTTTTAACAATTCATAAATTGAAATAAAAATTTTCAATAAGAATAATAAATTTCATCTTTTCAATGAAAAATTATTCATTTTAGATAAATATACAAAATACCAAGAATTTAATTTTGATATGATTATTTAATATATAATATTATTTATAATAAATAAAATTTAAAAAATTGGTATTAATTAATTATTATAGTTTCCCATAGGGAAAAATAAATCACTTTTTTGAAGTTAATGTATTTTTTAGTGTATATAATAATTTTACTACATATTGATCACATATTTATGAATATATTTTATTTAACTAAAACATTTCTATATAATTTTAATATTTTTATTTTTATTATTTATATTTTCAATTATAATTTCTAGGTGAAAATTATCAAATTTTAATAATAATAATTTTTTATTATATCATGGGTCTTTTAGAGATCGTTTTTCATGTAACGAAATATATCAATGAACTGATAATTTTTTAATGTGAAATATACATTAAACATGGAGTTGTTACATTATATGACCCTTAAATAAAATGTTCCCTTGACATTTTATCATGGCCATCAAAGGATCTATATTTGAAAATAATTTTATTAGAAACCCACACTGTATAGAGGGAAAATAAAGTATATCATAAAAGAGGGAATTTTAAAGGTTAAATGATACATGATATAAAACATAATAAGGATCCAAATAAGAGAAAATAAGTGGGATTAATTTATTTTTTAAATTGATAACATGATAAAATATACTACGAAGACTTGTGTTATTTTGATAAGAAAAACATCATTCTTTTCTTATTCTTTGATCAGTTTCAACTTAATCTTTTACTCCATGAAATAAATATGCAGAATAAAAATTTAAACATGATATAACTAAAATTTACTTTTAGTTGATCATATGATCAGAAAAATAATGACATGGAATTCCTCCTATCTGTAAATATATAAAAAAACAAAAATTATTATCACATATTTTCCAATATGGATAAATATTCATATGATTATATAATACAATAATACTCAATATTCAATAATAAAACCAAAGGTCTAATATATATCATTACATCAATCAAAAAACCTATATCTCAAATAACCTCAAGAACCTAAACATTGATGAATATTTAATCTCAAAGGTTACCTCACACCCTTCATCTTGAATATCAAAAAATGAAATATAATTATTCTCCAATAATCCTTAATATTTGGCCAAATGGTTATATGGACCTCAACACAATAAATAATCTCCCAAAATATCATTAATCACATCAAAATAAACAAAAAATAATAATTTATCCTATAGTATGATTCCAAAATCATCTAAATTTATTTCCATCAAATAAAATAAAATTTCATACTAAACAAGACATCATGTTCGTATATGGTTGGCATTTATCACTTCCCACCCAAAATTTATGGGTTCAATCCCTATAGCATTTCTAGATGTGAGAAATATTCATTTTTTCTATGGGTTGTCCTTTTTTATAAAACTATATTAATATAGATTTTATTAAATTAACAAAAATATTAAAAATAGAAAATTAATTATTAAATTAATTTCTTAAAATAAATATTTTCTATTAAGCTTAGATTTTATTTAAAATAAAATAATCTTAATCGTATTCAATTTCAATTGTTTAAATCATCAAAATAACCTTAATGATTTTGAATAAATTGAATCTTGTTAATAAATAATAAAAAAACTATTCCTCAAATTACCTTCTCAATAAAATATAATCAAAACCAAATTGTTTAATTCATAATAATTTCATTCCAAATAATTATATTTGAGTTAATAATCCTTTATGTAAAACCTAAAAATGGTTATATATGTTCTAGAAATTATGATTAGCCATTTACTTATCAATCCAAGACATAATAGGATTATCGCATATCACTATTTCATATAATACGTTTCAATAGGTCATATTATCTCATTTATAAAAAAGGTTCATAATGAAATTGTGAATTAGATAAAAAATATCCATCAGGAGTGTCAAAAGAGACATATAGTAAGTGAAAATTCATCGTGAATCATAATTATGTCCAATATACTTTTTACCAAAAAAATTTGGGTTTATTATCCCATTATCCATCTATAAAAAAACATATTCACTTATAGTATCCAGATAGATATGTATTTCTAGGAAATTCAAAAAAATATTTACCTTATCAAAATATTACTATGTAATCAAATACATAGACTTATCTTCAATTTTTATCATGGGGTTATGTTCCATAAATAATTTTTTTTAATCTTGATTCATAGGTTTATGCTGAGATTGCTCTAATAAAAACTATAAAGAGGCCAGCCCCAGTAGCCTATAGCTGGTGGTTATTTTAATATATTTCCTTGAGATAAAAATAATTTTATAATGAAGTAATAAATTGTTTAGTATTCAGTAAGATCATGATTCATACATGATTCCAATTTTTTTACATTTGAAAAAATATTAAACATAGTAATAGTGGAAATTGTAATTCCTTGAACTCAATCAAAGATCAATATTCATATACTAGCTAAATGTATTCAAATAATGGTGTTTTCAGAAACTCTTTAAGGGTTATGTATATATAATATATCATTAGTGTATAAGGAATAATCAACATTGAAAAATAAAAGAAAAAACACTTTGTTTAATCAATATCTTCATCCTCGATTGCTTCCATAGATAATATCAATTTTGTACTCTCGTTGAAAATAATATCTGAAATATGAATAATGTTAATGATTAATATTGGACATCACTTATTTTTACATCATGATATCTTTAACATAAATTCCATGTTCCAAAACTATTTAATCAATTGGTATGAATATATAAAAAGCTCATTTAATAATGGTATCCATCAAGTTTTTTCATGAGACACGTCGATGAATTTAGTGTATGTATATAATGTGCCCCACATTTCACTGGATTTCTAAGGAATTCTTTATATACTTAATGATAAATTTAATTCATAAGCAATTTGAATTATCTATAAATGTTTATAGTGAGTGAAGAATATGAAATACCACAATTTTCATAGTTCTTGAAATATAATTCAAATTAAAACAGAATATGTAAAAATGGTGTACAGTTTAGGAAATAATAATATAAAATATGTAATTAAAATGGATATTTATAAGAAATTTAATTTCAATGAATAATGATCTTATTAAATTGAATGTTTTATTGGAAATATAATAACCCAAAAATTAATAATAGATAAAACATTACCATGAATTCATCCAAATTTTTGGTTTTATACTAAAATAATTTACATTAGAAAAAGAAATATACGAAGTAAAATAATTAAAATAATAATTAATTATTGTAATTTATTTTTAAAACCATTTTATGAATATATAAGAAGACAATGCACAAAAAAGTTATGGAATCCAGAAAATTCATTGTAGTTGTATACATTAAAAAGGAAAATTTATTTTATGTTTTTGTAATGAAAGATGAAAATATACCTTTCAAAAACCATTATATAAATTTAATCCACACCTCATAATGTATTTTTATAAAATTTACTCTCATTAATAACATTTTTAAAAAAATTGAAACATATTTTTTTGGAAAGAAAAAATCCCCACCCAAAAAGTTATATAAGAATAAGATTTCTTTTAAACAATTATATGTTTGATTTTGGTTTTAACTATAGGAAACCTTTTATGAAGACATTTAATCTCTATTAATATATATATTATTAAAAAAATGGAGATTATAAATGTTATAAAATTAGATTCAATCAATGAAAAATAAATGTAATCGATGAAAATTATACTTTAAAATAAATTCATACATCTTTGGAAACTTTTAAATTATACCCCTTGAAATAGTAATCATCAATCAAAAAATTAATTATCATAATAAGTTTATATTCAAGTCAAATAATTTAAAATATAATTATATCCTAAAATTTTAATAGGTTTATAATAGAAAATATGTCTCAATGGAGTTTAACTTCATACGAAATCCCTTATGAATATTATACTACAGAACTACAAATTAATCAATGAAGTGATTTTGTGAGACTAATGAATATCAAAAAAATTAAAAATACAAAACAATATAATCAGAGTTTATGTCACATATAATAATGGTATAACATACTCAATTACATTTATGTATAACTCGTTGATTGTAAATGGATTTAAAAACCCTAATAATGATTATAACATTGATTGGAGAATTAATAAATAAATTTATTGTGTATCTAAAATATAAATATCTATAAATCAAGTGTAAATAAAACATATAATATTAAATGATCATTACGCACACAATTTTATGATATCAAATACAATGAAAAAGTAATATAAAAAAATAAATATAACTTGAGTTATGAAATCTATAACATAATGTTTGAATTCCTTTGTAAGAACTTTTAATATACTATATAATAAATTTATATTTACTAGGATTACATATAAGAACCATATAACTATATATAATATCATATATTATATTTATTTAACATCTGATCACTATTTTAACAATATTTTATTATTACACTTGTTTTCAATGTTAGTTCCATTGTTTTTTGGGAAAATTTTAATTCAGTAGTTATATGACTTGAACAATGATTATGGTTCCGTAATCTCCAAAAAAATTAATCATAATATAATTATAGTATATATCCATTATATATAAATATATTAAAGTAAATCTATAAATTTTATATATATAAAAATTAATTACACAAATATTGGAGAGGATATTTCGTAAGTACATATGAATATTGTTTTCACAAGTCACGAAATGGAATGAAAGAATGTTAAACAAAAAATCGCATTTGTTGATTAGTTTTAATAGAATATACTTCATATATATTCATCAGATAAATAAATAAAACCAATCATGTTTTAGGGAGATGAAAAATTATTTACACTTCTATATTGGGAAAATATGTTGTAAGTATGCACATGCGGTGTTTTCACTTTCTCTCAGATGTAAAGTAGGCGGATAATTGTATTTACATAATCCTACTAAAAATTTAATATAATCAATAAACTGGATTAGTTATATTATAATGAGTTTCATGGATTTTTAAAAGGAAAAATAAAAAAATCGAAAATGTTCAGTTAAGAGTTATACCTCTTCATTGAGAAACCACTATTTTATTACAACTTGATCCCTAAATGAATGGAATTTTAAAAAGACCATAATATATAGGATATAATTATGTCACATAGGAATGTTTTTATTTAGATATTTTTGGTGTTATAAGGGTCATTATGTGTGGATAACATACGATATTGGTCTTCCTTTTATAGAAGAGGGAAAATACACCCTTGGAATTAAAGTAATGATTAATATATATACATATTAATATTGAAAAGTAGAACCATGACACACTATATTAAAATATAATGTGTCATATTTAATAAATAAACAAAAAATATCACATTTGGATAAGAGTTTTATATAGTTTAGGATCCTTTATCTAGATAAACCACTTCATCACATTTTATCCATAGACATGATAAATCAACTTTTTTTATCATGAAAGAAAAATTATATGAAAAAAATAAAATGCCATTTATTAAGAAATGTGTAAATGATATTGAATAATTTTTAATCAATTTTATCATATCTAATTTATATCATTGGTAGAAAATACATTTAATATATGAAAACAAAATGCAAGGAAAATAGTTTTTAGGAAAATACTTGATTTAAGAGTAAAATTCATTTAACCTTAAAATAAGATAATACATTGGTTTTAAAAAAATGATTTCGTTTAATATATGATAACTTTTTGAATTTTTGGAAATCTATAATGGAATAAAATCTTCCAACTATTCCATTAAATGAAAATTTCAAAAAATCATTTTTAATTTGATTAACATAAAATATATATCTGTAAAAGTTAATATTGATTTAAAAATTAAATAAATAAGATTTAAAATAAATTATTCAAATAATATAAAATATATTTGGTATAAAAAAACTATATTTATTGGAAAAATAAAAATTTTAATGAGATTTTAATGTTTTACCATCTGGTTTTATCACAATTTTATATCTTTTTCCAATGTGAAAAATATTTAATGTGGATGGTATTAAAAAATCCCAAAATTTCATTATCCATATTAAATTATATTAATTACTCTGATTAAAAATATTTAATACATTTTTGAAATCCAATTCACAATATTTTTAGATTTTAATTTAATATTAAAAATGAATAACTAAGCAGAAAGATATTTTCGAGATAGTTTTTTTCTTATGTATTAAAAGATTGTATTCCTGATTCCAAAAATAAAATTGATTCTAATGAACAAAATTAGACTAATAATAATATTAATTAACTAATTGTAATTTGAAACCATGTTATCAAAAATATTTAAAATTCATGAAATGAAAAACAGTTTTCAATTAAAAGCAGTATTTTCTACAATTCACTGAAAAATTAATCTTTTAAGAAAAATAGAAAACATTCAATCAAACATAATTTTGATATTACGATCTAAAAAATTATATAATTTCTAACCAAATAATTATCTAAAATATTTGGGAATTAATTGTTATTTTTTCATAAAAATCTAGAAAACTTATTTTTAAAAGGAAATGTTTTTTTGAATCATTAAATGATTTCACTAAACATTGAGTACTTATTTAACAATATATTTTATTTTTGAATTTTTTTTTATATAACATTAAAAATTTATTATTCAAATTCATAACACAAATTTTAACGTGTTTGTTTAACATTTTCAACATAAATGGATACAATTTAATACTATCTCATGGTTTTTCTAAGCTCAGTAATGCATGTAACACATGCTATCAAAGAAATTATATTTATTTAAAGGGAAATAGATATTAATATATCATGGTGTTAATGTAAGCCTATTATATTTTTCACCTCATGAAATGATATAACAAATGACAACATTAAATGAGTTTGAATACATCATATATTAACATAATAAATATTTATTTAATCATTCAATTAATTGCAGTACCCTTCATGAAATAATATTTTATTCATACATATTGACATAACATGAAGTCAATATAGCTATGAATCATATACAATATATAGAATTAAGACACATCTCCTTCAATATCCCACTTTAATTAAAGATGAACATACATTATATCATTTCAAATTATATTTCATTATATAAAACAACTTATAAAAACATATATAAAAATAAATTTTGATATCTTCCAAATTTAATTCATAAATATATCATACACTTCCTTTTTTATTAAAAATTATGAGGTACCATGTGAGTACCCACCCAATTTTTTCATTACCCCTAAAACACTTTATGAGTTTCTATCTGAGGAAAAGTATATCCCATTTATAACAATCATTATGTGTGACCCCACTACAGTTAATAGAATTTAAAATAAATACAAATATAAGGATTTATATATGTATGAATAGTGTATCTTATAGAAAAGAATCAATGTTACTGAAGATGTAAATAGATATTACATGATCTCTATCCAAAACCTCTATCCAAATATCTTTTTACACATGTATAAAATATATGAAAAAGTTTATTCTCATATTTTTTCTTTTTCCAAGACATCGAGTGATCAATTAATGAATACATATAATTTAATTCTTCATTATGTATGAACTCATTGCATTTCCTTTATCTAGATGGATATATAATATATTGGTATGGATTCACACTACCATACTATATCTAAATAGAGGGACCCGTTATCAAAATCATTATATGATATGTAATGTCCCACATTTCCAACCAATTAAAAATTCTAGGTGATTTTTTTTTCTTTTAGTGGATGGGCCAAATTGAAAATTTAGATTCAAAAAATTATTTTATGAATAGAGACACATAAATGCTTTTGGATAATGTTTATATCCTAGTATGACTCTTGGGTTATCATATGACATTCTGAATAACTGAGTGTATGAACCTAGTTTTTCACTAAGGTATGGATCCTTTAAATTTCATTATAAATCATTACATTGAACCTATTTTAGATGGATAATGAGTTTACAATGGTTCTGAGGGTGTCAAGGGCTTGTTTCGACCTCAGAACAACTCTTTTTGGGAAAACATGCCAAGTTGCACGGTTTACACACAGTTAGCCCACGATATTCCTAACCGTGTGGATTGTGTTTTTCTAAATAGTGGATCCCCGCACATCTTGTTCATGACCATGTATCGAAACCCTATGGGTGGCCCTTTTTCCTAGGTTTGTGAAGAACTATCTTGAATGGTTTTCTAACGGTCTGACAAACTCTGCGAACAGACTTTACATAGGAAAAAACATGTGTAAAATTTATTAAATGCCCCTAATGATATATAAATACTCCCCCTTCCTCCCTAATCTATTTTTATGTGGTATTGACCTAATTATCTCTCAATTTTGGGGGTTTTGAAGGTCAAATCATGGAGTCAAGAGATGTTCTTTGTTCGGATTCTGATCGAGCTTTCATTGGTCACGTTGGATACACAACGATCTACTCTGATCCAAGGAAAATCAAGGGCCTATACCGGAGGAGAAGGCTCATAAAACCCTAAGGTGCGTGGTATGTAACTAATCCACAACATTTGTTGATTTTGGAATATTCATGTGGGGTCCACTGGTTTCATTGGAAACAATTTCTTAAATAAACATGACATGATTATACTCATTAGAATCCTATGGTTAGGATCTTTCCAAAAATGTGATTAGTTCTTTGTGGTTTCACCCACAACACAATCCACCTCATGTCAAAGGTTATTAAATTATTGGGTTTTAGTGTTTTGGTATGTTTGATCCACCATTTGGGTGTGCCTTTTCCTGACCATTTCAAAGGTTAGACTCCTTATAATAAATGACTTTTAATTACTTAAAATTGCATAATGGCAGGAATTATGTATGATCACCACCTGAACTGAATTTGGTAAGTCAATACAAATTTTATTTACATGTATAATATGAAATTCTAAATGCAAAGTATACTATGTATATAAATTTTCCTTAACAAAAAAGATTGACTTAAGTGTACTTGTCCGTAGCACCCCATTCTTTATGGATGGATGGTAGCAGAGTGAACTTCAATTAATGATTATGAATTAATGGAGAACTAAGACTTGATTAAATGGTTGCAATGCTACATAGCCTATCCACACTAATGGAAGTCAATGATTGAACCAATGGATTCAACTCTACAGGACCTATCCACACTAATGGTAGGGAATACTTGAACCAAATAATTAAAACATGATTACAATGTCAAATTGGATTGGACTGACTCATGCTCACCTTGGATTCTGAGAGGAGAATACTTTGTGTCTCTGAAACCCCATTCTGATTCAAGGATTTAGTTTTCTTAGGTTGATACCCACCTAGATACTATGTCATGTCTATTTCTTGGATGACCGATATACCACTATTGGGTCCCCATTCTTTATTATAGGATACATAGGATACAGTCCTTGGATCCATCATCGACTAATATGTTCCATGGCTAAACCCCATCGGGCCCTATCCTGGTTTTACCTCGTTTTACACTGGTCATAACCTTGGTCTCGATAGGTGAATTATTGTGAATGTCCTTGGAATATTATACTTGGATTACACTCTTACCCACCTTATCTAGACTCAAATACTACTGAGTTACATTTCTGTGAGTTTTCATTACCTTGGTTTTTACAATGGAACTCTTTCACTCGATATCACTGTTTGGTTACTTGTTATGTCTTGGGAGCTTCACTACATATACTATCACGAGGTGATGTGATTTTTGGTTATGCCTGAGATGAAAAATTAACATTAAATGGTAATTGAATAATTAACAAACATGTTACATGTTAAGACACCATCTGAGGGCTGAAGCATGTACATGGTTATTTAGTAATTTGTATTATTTTCTTTACTTTTTTCATATTCTTGCACAGTAATGTATTCCATTACACATGACATATGTTATAGAAACCTTTGGTGGTGGCCCACTAATTTTTTTCTCACACCCTCTCCAAGAACATTTCAGTACCCGGAGTATATTTCCTGGTTGCATGTATTGACAAAGGGAAGCATGCAGCTTCCAATGCTTGCGTATGTACTTGTGGGATACAGCTTGATAACAGATGACCGAGTAGGATATTGGGATGCCTGATGTAGACTTTGTATTTTATGACCTTATGGAACATTTTATATTTATTATCATGTATCCATGCATTCAATTATTCTGGTAACATGACATTACATCATCATTACTCCAACTGATACAGTTAATTTTTATTATATTTTATCTATTACATAAGTTTTCTTATGGTATTTCTATATATGGCATCCATTGTTTACTATTTATTTGTATCCCTTCCTCTATGATACACTCTACTAATGAGGTAATAGTATTCCCACAGACACACTCTAGGCCATTTCTGCTGGTCGGCAGCCACTGGAATTCATGAAGATGCATTTGAGGCTATGTGGCCTATAGGGCTCAGGGAACCTATTAAGTGGCATCCGAGTCTGGGTTGTCACAAAGTGGTATGAAAGGTGTTTTTGTTCTTTATTGAATATTTGGAGACAATAGATTGGAGAAAATTAACGCTTGAAACTTGGTCATATGTCATTCTTGGGCATCATGAACCCATGTTCGGGATATAATCCAAGTTACCCATAATGCAATTGTTGGTAGAATTTTTACTATTAGAGTTGATATTATTTTACTGTTGTGTGACTCATATGTTGTGTGGTGTTACTGATTATTAATCATGGGAACTTATTTAATCCTTGCCTAATGATATAAGGGCAAGTAGTATTGATACATGCATCATTATAGGCACATAGAATTCCCATGTCATGCATAATTCCATTTCATATTGGTGCATAACACTAATTTTCATTACTTGATATGCTTGTGATAATTGAGTGATGTTGTGATAGTTTCTGGTACAAGAATTAATTTGTCTTTGATTAAGTGAATTTTAATTCCAATTCATGATGTGTATGTTCCCACATGGGTTGGGATGAGTAATTTACTGATTTAATCCATTTTTCAATAAGAAATTGGTGTCATTTATGGTGATAGGTGTATGGGAACTAATTCATCGGAAATGACTATCCATTAAAAAGTTATTCCCAAAAAATAAAATGATTTGGTTGAAAATCCTTATCCCTCATTGTCGTGTTTATGAATTTTAAATGAGTGGACCTAAGAATTAACTAAAAAAAGGAATACAACTTATACTTGAGTACATTCCAATACCAGGGGGAATAAGCAGGTAGTTTTGGTAGTATGCCTTAGATAGTGAGTTTCATATATTCACATTGCACTGGTGACTAAATATTATCCACCTAAGCTTGTTCTAAGATGTGTTATTAGAATTTTTATACCAATGTTGTCGCGTCGTCCTCATATCGTTCATCAGGAGGGTGGGGATGACCATGCTCTAGACATGGTGGGCCATGAGCCGCCAGTCTTAGTTACATGAGTGCCAAAGGAGGCACCGCCAGCTGTACCTAGTCTGTGAACTGATTCCCATGTCCATGATAGTTTCCTACATATGATACAGTCCATGATTGGTGCTCCATGATTTGCACCTACAATAGTTGATCTGACCCGTGAGTTCCAGTAGCAGCATCGTCCAACTTTTTTTGGGGATGGCGGATCTCAGACTATTGAGTCTTGGCTAGAAAAGTTGTTTTAAATCATTGAGAATATGGAAATGCCTCCATAGTGGAGATTCAATCATTCTACATACATAATATAGCATTAAACCATGTATTGGTGGGATGTCATTACCCAGGATGGACGTCATCCGAGCATGTTGTGGGATGTCTTCCAGACCGCCTTTTATGATCATTTAATTCATGAATCACTAAGAGCTAACAAAGACAGATATTTCATGCATATGGAGCTGGTTTATATTTCAGTTATGGAATATTCATCATGTTTAACTAATTTTCATCACTTTTCACAGCATTTAATCGGTGATGAGCTTTCACATGGTAGACATTTTGAGGACGGTCTTCAGTACGCCATCTGAACCCAAGTGAAGGTCTTTCTCCTTCCCACGTTATTGGAAATTGTTGAACATACCCTTATCACTGATCATAATGTGAGGGATAGAGTGATTACTAAGTTTGAAGGATCCGTGTCGTGTTAGGCCAGTAGTTCTTCTAGTGGTTGAAAATGTTTCCTTGATGATTATCTTCTGAGCAGTGGCAGCCAGAGTATCCATTTTGATAGTACTGCAGTGTGCCATCAGTGTGGAAATCTATGGCATAAGAAGCCCCAGTGTGATAGAGACCCTATGAAGTGCCTCTCTTTTGGCCTTATGGGTCATTTTTTTCACTTTTTCAAGAACTTTCCACCAATATCGAGTGGAAAGGGAACAGCTTCAACTCCACCTTTAGAAGAGAGTTCTTTTGTGCTGTGTCGGGCAGGAATTTGGAGTAGCGCATGTAGGTCTGGTTGAGGAGGAGGTCATGGCCATGGTAGTCTGGTCCCTGATCACCGACAACACCAGAAGGGAAGTCATGATCGTGGTAGTATATCTATTACACACGATCTTGTATTAGGTCATATGAATGTCATACAACCGATACCCAAGGAACAGGTTGCGAGACCATTTACAGTACAAGGTACTATTCTAGTAGAATCTACTTTATACTCATCATTGTTTGATACAGGTCCTTCAAACTCTTTTATTTCTATATCTATCATGTAATGTCTCATACTAGAGATACTATATCACAATGGTTTAATGACCCATAACACATCGTTAGGCATACAAACGGATGGAATATAACGGTGTCGAGAATATTCCCTCGAGGTTGGCAGTTACCCTTTCTTGGGGAATATCTTTTTTCTTGAGATGACGGGCTTCAATGTTATTCTAAGGATAGACTGGTTGGTCGACTATCATGCCTTTGTAAACTGTAATCGCTAAAGGGTATATTTTACATCACCAGAAGGAAACTATCATCTTTTCAAATATGAATGGGATGTCCAAGCTAGGAGAGAAGGACTGAAGTATCATGGGATAGGTGGAGTGACCTCCAATATTTGAAAATATTTTTTGGGTGGATCAGTGTTTTATTCAAACTGATTTCCCACTAGTAGTTGATCATTTTAGTGATGTTTTCCAGATGACATTTCTAAATTACCCTCTAAGAGAGAGGTAGAGTTTACAATTTATCTTGTTCCAGGATCAGCTCTAGTGTCCATTCATTCTTACATAATGGCTCCTAATCAACATTAAGACCTCATGTGGATGATAGAGGGCATAGAGGCCAAATTATTTATATGGCCTAATATATCCTCTTGGGTTTCACCCATGCTTTTTTCTCACAGGGAAGATGAAACTCTCCATTTTTGAGTGGATTACAAACAGTTTAATAATCCTAATTTCATGAACTGGTATTCACTTCGTCAAATAGATGATCTCTTTGATCATCTCTTAGGAGAAAAGGTGTTCCCTATGATTGACCTGAGATCAGGTTATCATTAGGTGTGAGTCAGACCATCAGACATACCTCGTACAACTTTTCGTAGCAGGTATGGTTAGAATGAGAATCTATTTATGTCATTTATTCTTATGAACATGCCTTCCATTTTCATGGATTTTATGAATATGGTTTTACATCCCTATTTGGAATCTTTCTTCCTAGTCTCTGCGGAAGACATCTTGGTGTATTCGCGCACTCATAACGATCATGCCAAACATCTTGAGATTGTTCTGAGTATACTGAGAGAGAATCAACATTATTCGAATAGTTCTAAATGAAACTTATGAATTGAAAATGTCCACTTATTGGGAAATATTATTTCCGAATCAGGAGTATCAGTTGACCCTAAAATGGTTAGTGCTGTAGTTTATTGGGAGAAACCTAAGAACGTCTTTGAAATTAGGAGTTTCATAGAGGTTGTTGGATATTACATTCATTTCATACAGGTCATCACATGTCTTGGTTACCTTCTTACTAGACATAAAAATAAGGGTGTTATGTTTCGATGGTTAGAAGAACATGAGAAAGCCTCTTAGAAGCAAAAAAGTTAGGCTTGTCTGGAACCTATTCTAATACTTCCACAACCTCGTAAAGGTTATATCATCTTCTACAATGCCTTAAGATTTGGCCGAGGAATAGTGTTGATGCATGAAGATAGAATTGTTTCATATAGATCTCAGTAGTTATGGCCTCATGAAAACAATTACCCAACACATGATCTCAAGCTAGAAACTATTTTCCACACCATACATTGGTAGAGAAAATATCTCTTGGGTTAGCGCTTTGTGTTGTATACATATCACTAGATCCAAAATTATAAATTTTCCTAGATTGAATTAAACCACCGGCAGTAGAAATGGGTTGAATATCAACAATCATTTGAATTTTAACTTTCCTATATGCCTATAAAAGTCAACGTTGTTGCAGATGCATTGAGTCGGAATACTCAAACACAGGATGTACAGAATGCTAATGATGAATAGAAGTTATAGGGCCTCTTTTCTGAACATCATCTGTAGTATCAAAATAGTCATGATTAGTCTTAGCTCTCACCCATAGAAATTAATTGTTTTATTCTTGAGAAGGTGAATATTATGAAATTTATAGATCCTGAATGTTTGCTTCTCCGTAAGAGTATATCCGTAGATAACCCACCTCATGATTGGTCTGTGGACAGAGATGATGTCCTACGTCTACATGGACGTATCTGGGTTCTTATAGAGGTGAGATAGGAGTTGATGAATGATTCCCACACTTCTCAGTGAGCAGTTCATCCAAGAATATCGAAGACGCATCGAGATATTCAACACTAGTATTGGTGTCCTGGGATGAAATATTAGATTGAAGGCCTCATCACTAGGTGTTCAACCTATCAGCAGGTGAAGGTAGGGCCCCAGAGAGCTTGATACTTGTTACTACCATATCCAGTCCCAAAATGGATATGGGAAGATATTGATATGGATTTCGTAGATAGCTTACCTAGGTCACTGAGTGGTAGTGATGGAATTTGGGTATTCATTGAATGACTAATGAAATCCTCCCACATTATTATTATTTGTGAGACATTCTCAGTTGATGAGCTAGTAAGACTGTATATCCACGAGATCGTATGACTACACGGGGTTCCACATACTATCACTTAAGATAGAGATGCTCGTTTCACTTCACGATTCTGGAAGGGTTTATAGAACGCTTTGGGAACTCAAGTGCTTCGAAGCACAACTTTTCACACTCGTATAGATGGACAATCAGAATGGTAAATACATGTTATAGAGGATATTCTATGAGAATGCGTCCTTGATTTCGGTGGTTCACGTGAGAAGAATTCCCCTCTCTTAGATTTCTCCTATAATAAATTTTTTCAGGTGATGATTGAGATGGATACTTTTGAGGCCTTTTATGGTAGGCCATGCCATTCAAATTTATCATAGCTATAGGCTGGTGAGACGGACATACTCGATCCCCGTCTTGTTCAGGAGACTTCAAAATAGATCCACCTGACCAGAAAGTGTATGATTACTAATAATGCTAGACAGAAATCTTATGCTGATTATTGTTGACGAAATCTTGATTTTAAGGTTGGTGATCAGGTTTTAATTCTATTATTTCACATGATATAGAATAGACACTTAAAGAAGAAGGGAAATCGGTCGCCTCGTTACGTCAGGCCATTCGAGATTCTAGAGAGGGTCGGGTCAGTAGCATATCAATTTCTATTACATCATAGGTTTCATTCCTTGCATGATGTATTTCATGTCTAACAGCTTCTCTAATATCATGATGACCCATCTCATACCTTGAATCCTGAGTAAGTGGAGTTAGATGTCGATCCTACCTTTGAGAAGTTTCTAGTATTCGTCATAGACCAAAGAACGAACATTATCTGAGGAATGTTTGTCCTTCTTGTTTGGGTTCTATGGAAGCTTGATTATCTACAAGATGATACATGGGATATGGGAGCCAATGAACATGCTCAATGACCGCATTTGTTCTCATACAGTGAATCATTTCCCTTGGAAGTGGAATTCGGGGGTGAGTTATTTTATGGGGGGAAGACAGTAAGAACCCGGTTTTTCACTATGGTATGGATACATTAATTATCAGTCTAAATCTTTATTTTTTTAACTATTTTATATGACTAATGATTTTTAAGAGGTTATGAGGGTTTTCGGGGCTTGTTTGGAGCTTAGAAAACCTTGTTTTCGGAGAACGGGCCAAGATGCACGGTTAGCGCATGATTTTCCAAACCGTGTGGATTGTTTTTTTCTAGATAGTGGCACCTCTCATGGCTTACACACAACCGTGCACCCTAACCATGATGATTCTCCTTTTTCCTAGGTTTGTACAAAACAATCTCCCTTGGTTTGCACAAAGATTATCAAAATGTGTGCACAAACCATGCACATGCAAAAACCATGTGTAAAATGTCTAAAATTCCCTTAATGATATATCAATCCTCCCATTACTCCCTAATAAAATATTATGTGGGACTGAATTAATTATCTATCAATTATGGGGTTATCAAAGATCAAATTATTGAGTCATGTGATCTTATTCGTCCAGCTTTCGATCGATATTATGTTCATCACATTGGACGAATAAGGATATACTCTGATCCGAGGAAAATCAAGGTCCAATACCATAGGAGTAGGCTCTTAAAACCCAAAGGTGGGTGGACGATAACTCATCACCATGGATCGTATATTTTGGAATATTAATGTGGGTCCCACTAGTTTTCTTGGAAGCTATTTCTTAAATTAACATGCCATGATTACACTCGTTATAATTGATTGTTATGCACATTCCAAATATGAGATTATTTTTTTGTGGATTCTCCCATAATTCAATCTTCCTCATGTAGAATGTTATGCCTTAATTGGGTTTTAGTGTTTCAGCATGTTTGGGCCACCATTTGGGTGTGCCGTTTCTTGACCATTTTAAATGTGATACTCTTTATAAAAAATGAATTGTTGTTACTGTGAATTGTGTAATGGCATGTAACATGTATTCTCACCACTTGACCTTCCTATGTTAGGTGATTACAAATGTTTATTAAATGTGAAATATGAAATGTGAAATATAATGTTTACTATGTATATAACATGGCCTTATCAAAAGAGGATGAATTATGGTTTCAGGTCTATAACACCCATTTCCATGTTGATGGAAGGTAGAGGAGTGATCCACAATAATTGATTAGTCATTTTTTTATAATAATTATAAATCTAATAATGAATAAAACATTATGTATCCTAAAAATCATGATCTTATGATTTCAATAAATTATGCAAATTGGGTTGACATGAATGGAGTGGAATTTGACATTATAGTGATAATATAATATATATTTTTGTTGAAGAAGATCACACATTGTGATGCACAGAGACCAAGAATCATATATAATAACACGATCATAAAGGAATGGGAAACATTATAAACCATCATGAGCTTATATGAAGGACAAAAAAAAGATATTACATTTGGGAAATAGTTTAATTTAATGATGATACCTTGAAACTAAACTTTCTATCCTTTTTATCATAGTGTAAATCTCTAACTTAGTCTATACGAAAACTAATAAATGATTAGATTCCCATAAAATATATGAACCTTAAAAAATATCAGAAGATATTATATATTTTTTATGTACTTCATTAAATATGGATTTGTATGTGGGGAAATGATTAATTATAACCATTAATCATGATAGATAAAAAGGATAGAATATTATGTGGGGGAATTAAAAGGGAAAATTTATTTTGAAAAAAAGTATACACTAATTCAAACCAACTTAGTGAGACTACACGATACAATGGGAACATCAATTGGGATTATATCAGGTATAACAATGATAATATAAATCTTCATTCATAGATGACTTATCAAACATATATGAATTACATATTTGAGGAATTTTTTGTGCATCTCCATAAGTAATATATAGTTCTCATCCATCATATTACCAACATGGAGGCTTCAAAAAAATATTAAAAAATAAATTGAAGGAGGAGGATAATAAACTGTGGATGATCTTATAAGAGGAAAGTTGATCAAAAAAATATTTGAAGGTAATCAAATTATAAATATTCATTTTATATTTGTTAAATATTATCCTCGTTAATTATAAATTTCAATATTTGAAGAGTATATTGGGATTGATTATTTTACTATTCATTATTCTAAAATAGTTGATTTTTTTAGAAAAATTCCCAAATGAGTTCTAAATTTTTAACAATCATTCATTATGTAGATACATATTTTGAAATAAATTTTTTTTTAGAATTTGATATAATTGAAGTGTCATTGGGATATGAAATCATATAATAGAAATAATATCATTTATGATATTAAACGATTGTTTAAACTTTTTTGGACTAATAAATATAAAAAATGCATGGAGAAAATTTAGAGTTTAACTTTTCTGAGAAAACTGATATGATAAAATATTGGGAAGATAGGATGCATGAATTAAAAAGAAATAAAATAGTAACAAATGATGTTGAAAATGAAAAGGTGGAGATCATGGAGAAAATATTGAATGATCCTTTCAATGCTTAACAATAAAATAATAAAACGAATATGACTTAAAATATGTCATTGAATAATTAATGGGATCATAGATTGATATTATCAAATGTTGGTAAAAATAACATCAATATAAATTCACTTGATTTAGTGGTATAAATGAAAAATTTAATTGTGGAATAAGCTAAATATTCTCGTACTAATTAATGAAGAGGTCATTCTTAGAAAAGTTCTATTAAGATCCTTTATTCTAAAAATATGCATTTTTTAATAAAATATAATGATATAATCTAAAGAATAATCAAATATAAGAGCATGTAAAAATATTAAAGATGATTAACTAGATTATAAACCTATTAGTTTTATTTTATTTATTAGTAAAATTTATAAATTAAAATGTAAGAAAATATATGCAGGAAAAATGTGAGAAACCCAAAGAATTGTTATGGATTTATGTTAGAAAGCGTAAGAAGAACCAATCTCCCAGATAATCTCAAAATAAAATATTTTTCCCAATTATAAAAAATTTAAAATTTAGTCGCATTGAAAATATGAAAAAGAACGAATTTCATGAACTGATATTTGTGATACATTATATTTTCAAATAATGGTGTTAAATGTTTTAATAAAATGTAAATTATGGTAATCAATGATATCTTATTCCAATGACAGAAGTTATGAACCAATGATGAACCATGCAGGGCAGAGGAACTTTTGACAAAAAAAAATAAACTAGTTCACAATGACTATCTTATAATGTCTTGATAATTATAGTAAGAATTGTAAAAAATTATTGTCTTAGTAGTGAATATTTATTATTTTTGTTATCGATGCATATACCAAAATCAATAAATGAAATAATACTAGACATTATGATAATTAAAGGACCAATGGAGATTAATATTCTGTAGAATTTAATTAATGGAATATAGTTGATGGGAGTACCCTAGATATGGTTATATTGAAGGATTCCTCACTACAAGAGAGAAGATTCTATAATGTAAGAAAAAATATCTCATAGATCATTGAAAAATATCAATATCTGCCAACATATGAATAAGTAATATTAATAATTCCAGACACTAAATCCATGAAATAATATAATTATTCAACAGATGACATCCAACATGAATAACATGAGAAGTTTAAAGGTAAGGGTAATTTGGAAGTTGTTGTTTGGTTATATAGAAAGCGAAAGTAGATAAAAAATTATCCTAGTAATTTCATGAACAAAATTCTTGTAAATTGATTATGATGTAAGGAAAAGGAAAAGGATCATAAAATCATTTCTACATGAATGATACATTGAATAATTCATCTTCACTCATGAAGAAGGAAAAGCGTTTTTCTATAGTGTGTAGGATGAGTTTTCCCTCACAAATAGAAGATGAAAAGAATGTGGTTGAATCATAGGAAAATTAATGTACATTCCTAGATTATGTAAAAATATTATTCTTGAATTGATTAATCTGAAAAAATATCCATGCTATTAAAGGATATTAATGTTCTCAAAATCATTAGTGAATGATTGAATAAAACTATAGCTATAATGATATGGGTTTCAGGGATTAAATTCATTAAATTTCAATGTTTCACTTTGTAAGTAGCTATAATTACTCCTCGGATTCCCTTATCTAAAATTTATATGTCCATTTTAAAGAAAATGATAGGTTATTTATCCGTTTATTGGTTGACATTAATGAGTTAATGTTATGAAAAATCATATAGCATAAAAAATATCTTTAATATAATTATTCGACTACTACCATAATGAAACTATAAAAAATTTCTTTTTGTATTTGAAATATATTATTTTATTTTATTTCATATTATATGATCCATGATGATATTTTTATGGAGGTTACCCCTTGATGAGGAGTGGAGTTGAATAACTTACAAATATCTAAGTCTCATGAAAATGTGATATTCATAAGTGTTGAATATTGGGATATTCTAGAAATATTATTTTCATGATACTAGATCATAAAATATATATGGATGACATGATTGGATAACAAATGATGTTATTTAGAAAATATAATGTCTTTTATTAATGATGTATGTTTTTTATATTCAACAATCCATATGTGAAAAATAAATTCAAAAATTAAATGAGAGACATTGATCATTTGATGTCCAGAGGAAAACAATATTAAAATGATGAAACCATATTTTTTGATTATTTATGATCTATTTTTTATGTTAGTTTTAAAAGATACATTAAAATTCAATTAAATAAATACAACTAAATTTTCTCTATGTTGGTATCACACGTTGGAGTAATTGTGGACCACTTTGTTGTCTATGGAAATACTTATTCTTTTCTAAATCGAGTGTTACTCAAGTATACATATAAATTATTGATATATGGAACATTTTATAATGAAATTTAATTATATCCTTTACTAAGTGGTTATGTTTTAATATTCAATACAAGTGATGAAATGGGGGGAAAGATGATATTTAGAATGATGATTAGATAATGTATAGAATGTGACATTCCCTCACTCATAGAATTTCAGAATAATATTATAAAATATTTTTTCTATAATCAATTTTTATGGGGGATAGAAACAAATATATAACATTGTAGAAAATGAGAATGTATTAACTAATTAATTTAAATGGTTATTGTGCACATATAAATATTGTAAATTGATGAATCAAAGCAGATTGTGTTGTATACTATTTCAATTGTTATCAATGTCAAGAAAAGTCATCAGGAAGTAAAATCAATATGTTTTTAATGTAATTATTAACTATTAAGGATGTTCGTTCATGAGTTTATTTTTATGATGAAATATAAATGTATTGAAAGTATCATTTGGGTTGACATAAAATGTTGAGTGAAATTTACAACCCATGATTCAAAAGAAAAATTGTCTGAATGAGGTCATCTAAAAAGTTAACACTATGGATAAAAGTTCCACTAAATATATAAAATGATTCATGTATATTAATTCTCAATATTCATGTAATTTATGAATCTACATTATAAATGATTTATTAAATGATATTATTATTGCAACACAATAATTCAGATGATGGAAGATGATGTGTTTGTATAATTAATAGAGTTAATATTTCTTCTATTATAAGATATAGATCTTAGGGTGTTAGTAAAATAGAAGATGAGTAATGGATTCTTAGTGAAATTACCTAAATAATATGATATATAAATGAATATTTACATTTATAATATCAATTTATTGATAAGGCTTATATACCCATATGTTGACCTTTTGAAGTCAACATGAGTAAATATTGATGATATGGGGTTCGAAAGAATTAAAATTCCCATACAAAGTGAATGAATTTGAATAAAAATAAAATATTGACATAAATATAAATAATTTTAACAAACATCACATTGATTTTAATATTGGGACTCATTCTATATATAGATAATATGGTTTTTAATGGTCATGATAAAGTATCTATATTTGGGCGGAATGGAAGATAAAGAAAGGGATATTTGGAATTACCTTAGAGAATCATTTACTAAAGGAATGTCCTAATGTAATAAACAGAACTGGGAAACCCTAAAACCCAACAACCGACTTGATATGTCAAATACCTAAAGGGTATTCTTGATCCACATGGGTTGGAGACAAGCACCAAGGAATCTGCTGAAAAAATAAGGGTGCAATTTCACCCAACCTGATAAACCACATGACATACATATATATAGAATGAAATTAATAACATAATAATAACAAATATAAATGTCATTACATTAAAGAAAATATTGGAAATGAAATAGCTCTAACATAATAAAAAATGAAAGGTAATGTCAAATTTCAAAGGACTACATTCCAAACTGCTGCTCCAAATGATCGCATAGACGAACTCCAACCATCTCACCGCTAGCTACCCATCCTAGATGACATGAACATCTCCACCATAATGTGGAGAAATTCATTTCCCTACATTGGAAGACAAAAAAGTCTATGCACCTCTAAAGCAGTCGACAGGGTGTGAGAAAACAAAATCATTAGGATCCCACCAAGGTGTTCCATAACAAGTCTCTATATAAAAAATCATTAATTCTTATTTGAAAATAATCTAAAGAATAATAAGTAGAAAATAATATTTATAAAAAACATAGTAACCATTCCCCATTCCAATGTTCTAAACAAATTTAGGTATAACTGTCTCATTTGTTAAATTCCTTAACATTTTTCAACAAGAATAAACATCCATATCAAGGTTGAATCAAAAATGGAAAGAAATTCCAAAGAGAAGAACACATATCATAGCACAGAGGAATACTACAGATATAGGAACCAGAATACTTGTACCATAAGATTCAAGGGCACCAAAACTAATCCGAGAACATAGTCCAAAGAAGAATAGAAATACCCCATGAGTAAACCACCCAAAAAGTCACTATCGGTCTCCTAAAACAACAGGACTAGGAAACAATGTAAATAGCCATGAAAATACTCGTCAATAATCACAAAGAAATGGATGATGGACTCATACTAAACCTTACACCTATTTACCAAAGTTAACCCATGCTCTTATTTTCACACACCCATTTGAATAACTTGAAAACCATTTAAAACCATTTATAATCCATCTATTAAAAGCCACGGAAAACCATTTTTCTATCAAAACCCTTTTTAAACACACACAAGAATAATATCAATTTCATAAATCATTTTTTTAAAAAAAAGTCCATTAATAAATGTTCATTATGATAGGGTAGAGATGGAACCAGCTTAATGTTGGGTCACACATGCCCTCAAAAGATTCCAAATCCATAAACAAAACCAAACAGTACCAATGGGGACAAAAGAATCCAATCCATGAAACAATTGATTCAAATATAATCCCAAATGGTTATAGAAAGAGAAGAAACCTACATTCCTGGAATAAGGATTCCCGCCATAGAAAAACCAACAGCAGAAAAATGCATCGAGAATAACATCTCACAACAGACATGGTGAGACACACCGCAAACAAAATAAAGATCCAACATCTATCAGATCGATCCAGATGATGATGAGTCTCTCAAAATTTTCACCAAAACTGCATTAGGTTGAGAGACACAATATTTTTGAGGAAAAAACTGAGAACAACACTTGAACGCATGACTTTAACCATAGTGCAGACCAGGACATGACATGTACCCCTTAGTCATGAGTTTTATGCCACGATAGACAAGTACACTAAAAACCCATCTATTAAGGATAAAAACAACCATTTAACCCCAAAACGACTTATACCTTATGTACACGACTTCTACATGGTCATATCATGAACTACCCATTCACGACTTGTATCCAATACTCAGTAAACGATGTTTACCATTGGTACATGATGTGTACCTATTCTGCAACTAGTAGTAAATCTAGAAAATCACATTTAAGGAATTTAAAACTAGAAGGAACATAGAAAATGGCTAAACATACCTGATTAAGGTAATGGGATGTTACAATATACCCACCCTAAGTACATTATGTCCCTATTATGTCACATGGAAGATGTAATGCATAGGAATATATGAGGCCACTACCCCCCTAATCAATGTATCACATTCCCAAATCTCATGAGAATCTAATCAATGTTACCATATATCCTTGACCAACAGAATCAAATTTTAATGAATGAAATTATCTTAAGAGTCAACAATCTCAATTGGGTCCTCAAAAATAGAAGCATCTAGATCTATCACAATTTCTTCTCAACACAAAACAAGTGCGGGATTATGGTGATACATCCTGAGATGATATATGTGGAAAATGTCATGAATGCCCATAAAATGATCCAATAGTCCTAAATGATATGAAATCCTCCAAAGAAGTTCAGTGATATCAAACAATACAAGATATCTAGAAACTATCATTCCCTGTATTCCAAGTCGACGGTGACTGAATTGAGGAGAAACTATCAAGAAAATCCATTCCCCAATGGAAAAGTCCAAAGGGTGACATAGCCGATCTATGTACATTTTTTTCAATTCTGGGCTATAACTAGACATCGTCGCACAACCAAAATGTTTTTTTGATGTATCCTAAACGGGACTTGGTTAAGACAAAGATACTTCACCCACCTCTCCCCAACAAGGAGTTGATCTGAAAGAGAAACCATACAATGCCTGAAAATGATCCATTATGATCAAAAATTGGTAACTGTTGTTGTAAAAAACTCATTGAGTCACATATTTCTATCCTATGGTCCACCAAAATCCAAGACAAAAGCATGAAGAATAACCTTTAGGATCTTAATTACATGCTTCCTCTTGAAATTTATCTGTGGATGGTATGTTGTTCTCAACATTACCTGAGTCCACATTTCCTCTTCAAGACTCCTCCATAACCATGATGAAATCCTAGGATACATATATGCAACAATAGAAGAAGGATTCCCATGTAACCTTATGATATCATGCACGTAAATCCTACCTAGATATTCAATAGTATGGGTGTCATTGATTGGCATGAAATGGTAAAACATCATCAACAGATCAAAAACCACACAAATAATATTTTTCCCTCAAGGTGTCTATCATTACCCCAAAATATAATCTGTGGACTCCTCATCCAACATAAAAATTGGAACTATGAGATTTTTAATCATACTAGAATGTTTTAGTGATTTACCACTTTCCATTTGAAGGTGTAACATCATGACACATAATTTTCAATTTCACACTTTATACCCGGCCACTAAAATCATCATCTCATGTCATAATACATCTTTATATATAAAAGATGAATGAACCATGAAGATTAATGAAAATCAAACAAGAATAAAATTCTTATTGGTGTTGGAATGAAAATTTTCTTCCCAAAGTGAAGTATGTAATCTCAAGAAGGAGTCCAATAAGGAATCATCTCCCCACCATAATAGTTTTCCGGAATCTTCTGATACTCATCATCTTGATTTTAAATGTTCAACATAGACTCCAGGAAGGATGATGACAACTAAACTCTATTAAAAACCGTAAATTAGATATCCACCTGTGCGTCTAAGTGAAACTTAGTGAAAATCCCTATAAGATTCCACTCCTCCTTCGACTCCAGAATTGTATGTGATGGTAACTTCCTACTTAAAGCATCTGCAGTACATTCCCATTCCTTGGATTGTAGTCCATGTTTAATACAAATGTCGGAAGGTATTATATCCATAATCTATGATTGATATTCAATTCATTAAGAGGGAAAATATATCTAAAACTTTTATGATCGGAGAATACCACAAATATCTCCACAAAGAGATAGTGCCGCTAGGACATAAGTGTATGAATCACCACCAAAATCATTAAATCATGAGTGGGATAGTTTTTCTCGTGAGGTTGGAGATTACAAGAGCCTAAAACTACAACATGATCATCCTGAATCAGCACACATCCCAAACCAGAACCATATGCATCACAAAACACCATGTACCCCTTACAGACTCAGGTTAGATCAAAACGAGTGCTGATGTCAGAATCCATTTTATTTCATCAATGGAAGACAGACAATTTTCATCCCATGATAATTTCACCACTTTCATGGAGTTATATGTCAATGGTGACACTAGATTATAGAAATCTTGGAAAACCCGTCATTAGTATCTATCAAAACCAAGGATGTGTAGCATATCAAGAAAATTTCAAGGTTCCTTCTAGGAATAAACAATTATTACGTTATCATGATTAACTGATTAGCCAATCCTCAGAAATTCAATTCCCTAAGAATGTTACTTATCAAAACCAGAAACATCATTTTTAGTGCATTCAATACCGATGATTATTTCTTAGAATCTCTATAAAAAAAATTCATATGGTGCTCTTTCTCCCAATCAGACTTTGAATTAACCAAAATATCTTCCATAAACACTTCCAAAACACTTTCAACATATTGGTGGAATATCTAATTCATCAAATCGATGAAATATATAAGATCATCAGTTAGAACATAAGTAGTCACAGGATATACATAATGAACATAAATGATACTAAAGGCCATCTTTGGTATATCACACTCCATGAGTCTGAGCTAATGAAAACCTGAACGACGAACATTTTTTGTAAAATAGTTTTCACCATTCAACTAATCATTCAAATATTTCAAATGAGGAAAATAATATTTGTTATCAACCTTTAAGAATATTTTCTTCTGACAGTCTACATAAAACATAAGTGAACCATACACATTCCTGGAAAATAGCACATGGGATGCCCATAGAAAAACACAGGGGCAAACAATACTCATCTCTGACTGGTCATCCAATTGAATCTTGAGTTCTTTCAACACTGCTCGTGCCTTTCGTTAAGAAGGCATAAATATTGGTTTCATTCCTGGAGATAGGTCAGTGGTAATCTCTACCTGCCTTTTGAGAGGATGTCCATGAAATTTTTTTGGGAATACATATTTTATTTGTTGGGCCACAACAGGAACATAACCAATAGATGAAATTTCATTAGTAGAAAACACAACAGTAGACAACCAACTCCTGAGCTCTGGGTGGGATGTCCCTGCAGGAACTAATCTCGGATCCAATTCCACATAAAAAATTATATCCCCCATCAATAATATGAAACTAAACTCGCTGATGATTACAATCAATGTCATGTTTATGAGCGACATGAAAATCCAAAGTGATAATGAAATCATACAGATCCAGACCAAGAATGAGAAAATCTCAAACCAACTCTGTCTCGACTATCATGGACGAACAAGGGCACCAGAACCCCTTAAATTTCCTCTTGATATGAGGTGTTTCTAAAACCCTTATAAAGGGAATACGTTCCATTAGATGTTTCTTCTTTTCTATAAAATGTGAAGAAAATAACAACTTGGAGGCTACAGTCTCAAACAAATAATTAGCTACTGATGTTGTAATAATGAGTGCACATCTCAATATTTCCATACACACACTAAATTACATTGGGAACTCTCCTAATTTGTGTAAATTCTTTACTCCTATGTCTTGTGAATAGATCCATGTGGCCATTAAATCACTTGACTGAACTATAGTAGCCATTGGATCCAACGAACCCTAACCAGAATGAGGATCATTCATAGCCAGAAAAAAAAATTCTATAGATTACCAACATGTCCACAGTAATCCATTGTCTTAATGGGAATAGTACAAGATCATCTGGTGTGACTCCCCTTTTAGAACTGGTAGCATGTTAGAGGAGCACTACCAGTTGCAATGCATAATTCAAGGGAGGCTTGCTACTTAGAACCACCTTCAGGACTCCTGCCACTATCCTATCACATCCTCTTCATCCCATGAATGAAACTAACGCGATCAACAGTTGGAAGAGAAGATGAGGTGAAGCCCAACTTTTCTGCCATGTCCATATCTATAATCGTTTCTCTTTCCATTGTCTTCCTATATGTTGAAACATTCAACATGAACACTAGAGATATACTGGTGGGTCGCAAACCCTACATCTACTTTTGTGTCTTCTGCTAGTCATTCCATACAACATTTATAAAAAATAGACAAGTTCAGTATACCAGTTGGTGTAGGCTGACACAGAATGCTCTCCCTTATGCAATGGTAGAAACTCTAAAGTTTTGTCCAACATCAGAGACTCTGGACAAAAATTATAAAAGAATAGGGTTTTGGAACCCATGAAATTCAATCCCACGCGTTTGTCTTCCTAGACCATAGAGTCACACTAATTATTTCCCTAACCCTCTATTCTGAATGTTTTGCATTACACCATGATATTATCAATAGTCTCCAAGAAGACGAAGATTTTATCGATCCTTCCCAAATAACCCTCCACATCATGATGGTCAGTCATCCCATTAAACGACAATGGATTCTCATTCATGAACTCTCGTGATCTATCTCTTTTCCCTCTAGCTTCTGGTTGTACATCAAACACTACATTTTGAACATTTGGAAAATCCTAATTGACATACCAAAGTACCCATACAATATTATCTTTGTGATTCTCATCCATAGGTGGGTTTCCTTGAGGTTAAACAGCTGCACCATCCCGAGGAACCTGTGGAAGACGTCTCAGAGCCATACAACTTCATAATAAAACATAAGAATGATTAGACACAGAAAGAATCTCAGTTCAATGATGAAAACCCATAAGAAGAAACTAAAAGGTTAAAAGAAAAACCCATCACTAGAGGAATATATCCTGGCATACCATAGTAACGTGAGTCTTGTTATGACAAGAGATGGTTAGGCACCCATTGTAACATTCCTAATTCTGAAAATCACATCTCCAATCTAATAGAAATAAAATGAAATGATTCTTTAGGACATACTAGCCTTGGATACCAATCTGTAATGAACTGACCCATGATACCCTCAAACCCAGTACCCAAACTAATCCATCACATAGCTTATGGTCATTCTAAATACCCACGAGTTGGCCAAAAAAACCAGATAATTGGACATAAAAACAGAGGGAAATGTTTTTCCCAACATAAAAATCCACATATCATATATATAGAGAGAACGAAAGAAAGAATATATGACTAACAAATATATATTTCAAACGATAAAGAAAAATAAAAGAAACTGAATAGTTGTAATATTAGGAAAACCCAAAAGACAAGTCCAACTATAATGGACTACAAGCCAAACTACAACCCCAATGGATGGCATCGATAAACTCCAACCATCTCACCTCTTGCTAAAAATCCAAGCTAACACAAACCTTGCTACCCCACTACATCACCTTTCTGTTCCATACATAGGAAGACAATCAATGGTCTACACACCACCAAAACAGTGTGCATGGTGTGTGCTAATATTCTTAGTCTGATCCCAGTCATGTTTTCCATAACAGGTCTATATATAAAAACTCATGTATTCTTATTTTAAATTAAAACATTTCTCGATAAGAAGTAAATAATTTTATAGAAAACATGGTAAAAATTTACTTTCTCCAAAGTTGTAAACAAATTCATGTTTAACAGTTCCAAAGGATATTTTCCATAATATTTTCCCACAAGCATAAACACACATATCAAGGCTTAATCATAATGCTAATAGCTAAAAAATAGAAGAACTTGTATCACAAAACCACATAATACTACATGCCTAGGTAGAATAATACTCATACCATAAGAATCATGTGTAAAAGAAAACCTATCCTAGATCAAATTCCTTTGATGCAGTGGAATGCAACATGATTAAATCCCCAAAAACATCACTATCGTTCCTGTAGAACTATGAGCCTAGTAAATAATGAACGGGCCTAAGAAAAACTTCCATGATAATCACAATGAAATGGATAATGGCATCAAGATAAACCTTCCACATATTTAACCATGGTGACCCATGTGATCTTTTTCACAAACCCATTTAAATGCCATGAAAACCATTCAAAACCATTTATAATCTATTAATCAGAAGCCTGGGAAAAACACTTTCCAATCAAAACCCTTTTTCAAAACGCAATAAAATACTAATAATTTTATAAATCTATTTATAAAGTAATTTTTAAAGAAAAACAAGTTGGTTCAATATCAAAGACTAGATATGTAACCACCTATATCAAATTTCGTGTTGCACACACACACAATAGAATCCAAATTGCATAACAAAACCCAACAACACAAACGGAGACCTAGAATCCAATACATGACAATATTGACTGAAATATAAACAAAATGCATTTATTTACCTTATTATTTAAATTACTTTATTTTACTATTCATCAAAAATTCAAATATTTTAGAAAAATTCCAAAAATTCACCATTGCCAATTTTTTATGTTTATTATTCAAAAATAGAATCTATTTTAGGAAAATAATTTTATGAATATGAGAAATTTAATTTTTAATTATAATCATCTTTTTCTAAACAAATATTGATTTTAAAATTATAACTGACCCTATAACACTTTGAATAATTAATTATGGACTCATAAAATTATTTTATAATAATAAAACAAAAAAATTAAATTTATGAATCTATTTTAGGAAAAGTATTATTTTTTAAATCAATATATAAATAATAAAATTTTGAATAAAAATTTCTGTTTAATTTAAATACCCTCACTTGATTTTTCATTTTCAAATCATTTATATACTTATACTATAATATAAATATATTATTTTTTTAATTTTAATGTGGATATTTTTTATTTATTCATTCATAGGTGAGGTTAAAATTTTAATGGCCAGGTTACTAGTCTTAAATTTATCATTACTATTTCATGTGTCATGTTACTATTTCATTGGATTAGGTTCCTTAAATTATATAAATACTTATTATTTCATTCATTCTACCTTTACACTATTTTTATTGTGCTATATATTTTATTTTATGGGATTAATTCTATATAAATTAATTATACAAATTTAATTTTCATTTATAAAATTTTGGGTCATTACATAGAGACCAAATATTAACAAACATCCATATTACGTCAATTTAAGGGAATATTCAGCATGTTACAAAAGTACATGCTCGAGGACCATAATAAATTATTTTCTTTGAAAACATGAAAACACAATATTATAATTTTTTGAATGATCTTAACCAAATTCCTTAAATATTACCCACATTGTTACTTATATATATATATATCCAGTTTTCAAAACCTGTGGAAATGAAATATAAGAAGGGGTGACCTCAATTTCTCAGTATAGGTAACCAATGAAAATATGTAAGAATAACAAGAGCATAAGTGTATGGGAAGATGATAATAACATTAAAATATCCTACCTGACATACAAAATATCATAAAAATGAGTCTTTTATGGAATTTTGTTTGATCATAAGACATATATCATAATGGAATTAGGAGCATAATCTATCAAATCATTAAATAGGAATAGGACATGAAATTTGTGGTAGACCCATAGGAATATAAAATGATTTCTCTATTATTCATGTATTATTCCCAAGTCCATATTAGTGGTATGGATTCACTAACCAACCATCTAGGTAGTCATAGTTCACCCCCATGACCATTTTAGATGTCAAGTTCACTCATAAGACCATTTTAGTGGACAAAGTCATGTACTAAACTGAGTTCACTCCCCATTCGAGCCTTGTCAATCTCATGAGGTATAAATCGTTTCCCAATAAATTATATGGATATATATGTCCCAACAATCTCATATTTTTATTCCTAAATACATGTTCCACAAGATCATAAACTATAATATCATACCCCCATGAAATAAAACATGGGTTATAATCAAGAAATCGTATAACAACCTATGGAAAATAGATATGTATCATAATAATATATTCAAAGAATAAAATATTAAAATAAGTGGATTTAATAATAATATAACCAATTAATGATAAACGGGTTTCCTAAACCTATAAACTGTAAAACATAAATGAGTTTCATAAAAACCATGCAATAAAAACATAAACCATTCAGAGAAATAATATTAATGGAACCCATGGTTAATATCCCCACAAAAGGAAAGGATAACACCGCTATATTTCATCTTAGATGGAAAATTATTTTGAAATATCTTTTGAAAACATTTCATGAGGAAAATATCATTTATTTTTATAATTTTTTTAAACATTAAATCTGTTGAAAATTATTCTATATGAAACTATAAATGAAAACATTTAAATCATGAAAGAGATAAATTTGAAATTAATTTTTATTGAAAATATATAAAGGATGTTTGAAAACATTTTGAAAATACCTTTATTTTAAATCATGTGAATTATGTTTGAAAAAATGCTGAAAATAGTTTTCTTGATAAATTATTCGAAAAGATAGAAAGATATTTTGAATATTTTATGAATTTTTTACAAATTAAATTTTCAACTGAATAATGAGAAAACATAAAAAACTATTAAAACATAAAACATTTATTAGAACCTTTTATGAAAACATTTTTTTGAAACACATATATTTCAAACCGAATAGAGTGATAAAGTTGGATATTCTTAGAAAAAATTTATTGATTAAAATAAGTAAAAAATAGCGCAAATGGTGTTAATGTATGATTACATCTTGAATAAATATAGGAGAAAAAAATTTATTATTATTCCTTAGTGATGTATAATAATATTTAATCAGTGCTAGCATAATTGGAAACAATTATGATAAATTATGAAAAAAAACATTACATTATCGAGTTGGTAACATGTGAACCAAAAAACCCATGAAATATAGATCATAATATGGATTTTAAAATTCTCATAAATATAATAAAAATAATAATTTAATATATTAATGGTATTTATATTCACCACACAATAAAATAAGTGGTGAATAAGGTAAAAATCAAAATGGAATAAAAGTGAGACAAAAAAACACTTACCGAAAGTATTAACTTTCATCATACATGTCCAAAAATACTATATATTAAATATAAGATTGTTATACATCTACCAAAGAAACATATTATTATATATAATACCATAAATTATTTTAATATGACTTTATATTACCCATTTATTAACAATTTCATGTTCATGTGATGTTCTGGGTTATATCCTCTTTGTTTTTCGTCGATTTTTTGAATTATTATTGTAGACTCTATTAAATAGATCACGATTTACATATTTGAAAATTTTAAAAAATTATATAAAGATCATATATGTTATGTATATAAATATTTATAGTAATCCATATAATATAGAATCATTAGATGGAATCCACAGTGCTGGGAGAGGATAGGTCATACTTAGGAATAATTATTTTTTCTATTTTCTTATCTCATAGAAAGAAATAAAGTAAATAAAATATATGTGTATATATATTATTGTCAAAATAGAATTATTATTACATATTTATAATAATTTTTTAATAAACCCATAAATAATACATTCCATGTAATTTTTTAATTAATCACATCGCTTTGAGGAGTCTGTAGTCCACATGTCCGCAAAAAATGTTATAGTATTTCCAAAAAATATAATGAATAACTATATAAGTGTTATAATAAAAAAATAATAATAAATAAATAAAAAATATTATGTATAGAATATAAAAATATTATTTCCATCATAATTATAAACCATGATAGGTGGTAAAGGAAAAATGAATGAAATCATTTCGTGAGGCTATAGTTTTCCGTACACAAGAACGGTAAGTATGTTACCCATTTTATTTAAATGTCTGTATGTGTAGGTATAAAACATAGCATAGAAACTATCATTATGATGAGGGTAATTATTATTTATATAATCTTGTAATAAGAATAATTTATGGGAGGGAGAATGAAAATAAAAAAAGTTCTTGTTGAAGGATGTTACTTCTTCATTGGGTAAATATATTTAGTTTACACAAAAATAATATATGTTTGGATATATTCTACAGTTTAGGCCTATATGATGTTGTTATAGAGTTTAATATCTTATTTGGGTTGCTTTAAGAAGATCAAATGTGGCTTGAGAGGTGCGAGGAATGGGAATACGGAATTCCTGCTTATATAGTTGGAGGGGTGGAATACTTATAAATTCTAAAAGGTAAAAAATATTTGGAGGTTTACCATACCTCATGTGATTCCAAAATGAAAAATTAATGTATAATATGGGAATTGTGGTCTATAAAAACCTATAACGCACAAAAATGTTCTTTTTTGTAGTTTTTCCCTTAAATTATTTGTTTCCCCGATTTTTGTCATTTCAGTTTTTACTAAGGTATAAAATTTTCTTACATAAGAAATTTATATTTTAATACTAGATTAAAGTGAGATTTATTATAAAATATTTAACCAATTAATTATAATTATTATATCTAATCATTAAAAAATATATCACATTTGGGTTCTAATCTAATTTTAAAACAATTGCATGTAACAGGCAAAAACCCATCTTTAACTCGAACTAAGAGGACAAAGTTTTTACAATTTCAATGTCAATATTTTCAGTATATAAGATAAATTGGTATATGAAGACAAAAAATTTAATATTTATGAACATTTACAAATATTTTTTCTTAAAATACTATTTTGATAAAATTTTAAATCTTTTAATAAGGTATCATTTATTATAAAATAAGATTAATTTCAATTTTTTAATTATTTACATTATTTAAATTTTCAAAATATAAAGACAGAGATGAAATTTGAATCCAAAAATATCACCCCTATATAACATCATATATTAATATAAAAAATTTAAATACAATAATTTGTACATTTTACATTACTTTTAATAAACATAGTATCACTTATTTTAATTAATTATTAACAAAATAATTATGACATTTCTCATTCCTTAAGCAGTGATGTTTCACATGAGATAATATGAAATATGTGGGAACATGATTTTATTTTTTTTCACAATAATTATGTTATGATTATTTAAATATGTTATATGTGAGAATTATGTGATATTTGTTCATAACAATGTTTAGTAGATTACCACTACATCATGATATTTCATTTTTTGTATTTTTCTTATTCCATGAAATTATTTAATGTTTCCTCTCATTACTAAGATGATGAAAAAAATTTATTTAATTATGATGTTGATTATTCACACCCATGTAATATTGATGATTTTTTTATCAATCCACTTTCATGGAATTTAGCTCACACCAATATATGATTTATATCATGAGGTGACTACATGTACTAATTAGAAAATGTAGACCATTAAGAATGTAGGGGAGAAAGAATTAAATTAATTATTATGTTTTTTTATGTAAAGGTTTTTTATGATCCTAATTTTCCCAATACCCCAAATAATTGGATCCTAGTTTAGTAATGATTTTATTTTTTCCATTAAAATTAATTAATAATAATGTAAGAAAAAGTAGGGTCTCAAAAATGGTTATCAAATCATAGATTAATTAATTTAGGAATTATGTTTATATAGGCATAGTGAATACCCTTAGTATGATACTTTGTATATCTAGGCACCAAATAAAAACTGTTTTAGAAAATTTTAATCCAAGGGATTATAAAATATATTCCTTTATAGTTTATCTGTAAAATGAATAATATATAAATTAATCACTTGTTTAACTATGCTTTGTTCAATCATTTTCAATTTTATAAATTGGAAGGAACTTATAGAAACTAGACCAATAGTCTATGTGAAGGTAAATGCATTTCTTTTATGAACGACATCGCTAATGCCTTTGGATGTGGAGTATAAAATTTCAAGGATATATTTACATAGATTTCTTATGCCATGAATAATAACACGAATAATGTAGAACAACATCCTTTAACTAAGAGGGAGAAATTGGTTATTGAGTCTTTTATGCGGCAACAACCATAGAAATATAGTGGATCTTTCAATCCAATATTCATGGAAGATATGGTCAAACTAGTTGAGAATAACATTTATATGTTTCACTATACTTAGGTGGAGAAGGGACTGTAGTCATTTAACATTTAAATGGAGAGACAGAACAACTATGAGACTTCATTGATAACAAAAATATGAAGGATGAAACTGATTATATGCAGTTTGAGTATTTTAAGAAAATATTTCATAAAAAGTATTTCCCTTGAACTCTTATGACAAAAAGAAGGGAAAATTCATAGAGGTGAAAAAAATATAAGGTGAATCTATCATAGAATATGATGAAAATTTCACAATGATTTCAAGGTATGAATCATTTCATATCAACAATTATTGAAAAAATAAAAAAAATTAATTTCTTAAAAACCAAACCATCAAAAAACCCTTTAAATTAGAGGCATTGGGAGTTTTGAATAAGTATTTCAATGTGATATCAAAGTGGAGAAGGTGTTTGGAGAGTGCTCCCACAACTATAGGGATATGAAAATGAAGATTGAGTTTCGAGCTAGTGGATCTAATGACAAAGTTGAAATTGAAAATCAACCACTCACACGTAAAAATGTGAGAATAAGTATCTTGGTAATTGCATCAAAGGGAATGTGAAATGAAACACCTATTATAGAGAAGGCCATGAAACTCATGAATGTTGAAAATACACGAGGAATCAGGAAAATGTATAAGAGGAATGGATAGAAAAATCCATGGTTCAATAATTCCAAATTAGGGATAAAGAAAACTATAGATGCTATTTCACTAAACCTCGAATCCTCGAGGGTAATCAATGTGTACTACCACCAAATAAAAAGGAGAGATGAAAATATATTTCCATCATTTCTACTGAGGAGGATCCTGATAATTATTTGGTGATAGGTATGTTATTTATTCCTTAAAGAATAGAGAAATTACTATTTGATTCTGGTTCTATGTGTTCTTTCATATCATTCATGTTTCATAGAACTATTCAAAAACAACATCAAAATATGGAGGTTGAGTTTTCAATGATAATATAAAATAGTGAAATTAAGGAATCCTAATTATATAACAAATCCCTATTTATTTTTTGTGGATATAACATCCTAGAAAATCTTATCATAATTCATTTGGGGGATTTGGATGTAATTTTGGGAATGGGATGCCTATACTTATACAAAGATGACATCAATTATTGGTAAATATGGATTAATCTTCAAATACTGAGTCATAGTTTAATTTTGTACAAGTGTATAGGGGAATATGAATCTCATTCAAAACCATAAAATGATATTTGGATGTTATCTATATAATATCAATAATATTTAACTCAAAATATTGAGAAAATAGAGAGAATCATGATCAAATACATGCCCATTGTATGGTACTACACTGATGTCTTTCTTAATGAATTACATGGACTTCCTCTTTATTGAGAGGTTGAATTTTCAATTAATTTTTCCCCCAAATACCTCCATATATCAAAGATACATTATAGATTTCCCTTTATTGAATTTAATGAACTAAATAAGTAGTTGAAAGAGAATCTTGAAGAGTTTTATATTATTTAGTTCTTCACCATGTGGTACACAAGTCCTATTCATTAATAAGAATGATGGATCGATGTGCCTATGCAATGATTATCACGAACTCAAAAAATACTGATAAATAAAAAATATCCTCTTCCATGGATAGTTGAATTTTTTGACCACCTACATGGGGAAAATTATTTCTCTTAGGTGGAACGATAGTATGATTTCAGCAATTGATGTGGAGGAAGAAATATATTACCAATACTCACTTTTGAATGAGGTATAGACACTATGAGAACCTAATTATTCCTTTTGAACTCAATAATTCTCCATAAATATTCATGGACTTAATGAATATAGATTTAGATTTTACCTTGAATTATTTTTTTGTCTTTAATGATTATATTCATATATACTCAAATGGAATTGGGGAACATGATGTGAATTTGAATACTACGATAATGATTTTGAGAAGGGAGAAACATTATGAAAATTATAATAAATTTGTGTTTTGGATAGAGAATGTATAATTCTAGGTGAATGTTATCACCAAAAATGTAATATCTATAGACCCTTCTATGAACACAAAAATCGATGAGTGGACAAAGCCAACATTTGTAATAGAGATCCATAGTTTCCTTGTTCTATGTTGATATTATCGGTGATTTCCGATAAATTTCTTTTTGTTTTCATAAAAAAACGAATGAAGATGACTCAGATGGGAGATAACGTTTCTTTACTAGAAAATTTGAAGTCTTATTCAAAGAGTTAAAAATGAGGCTTATCACTGCACTAATACTCACACATCCAACAAATTGTGATCGGGTTGTGGTATACATGTATTCTTCAAAGTTGATCATAAGTATTTTACTAATGTAAAATGATAAAGATATTTTCTATTCCTCGAAATGATGGAAATTAATGAGAAAAACTATCATACACATGATATGGAGTTGGCGGTTGTGATCTTGTGATTGAAAATATAGTGGAATTATCACTTTCTGGAGAAATGTAAAATATATACTGATCATTATAGACTCAAATATATTTTCAAATAGAAGGATCATAATATGCACCAGTAAAGATGGTTAGAGCTCATCAAGGATTATGACTTCTCAATCTACTACAATCATAGTAATGAAAATAGAGTGGTTGGTTCTCTCCGAATAATTAATTAGGAAACATTATCAATGATGAGAATTGAAATGGATCAAATAATCATATATTATAAATGGATGGACATGGGAATCATTAATGGCTGAACATCACCAATCCTTTATCAAAATATTTCTGAACCATCTCTCATAGAGAAAATAAAAGATTCTCAAATAAATTATGTGGAAACTCAAAAGAAGGTGGAGGCCATGAGAAATGGGAAATCAAAATAGATTAAATTTAATGAGGAAGGAATTGTATAATTTGGGTGTTGACGGTTCGAATCATCTAATCCGAAGATAAATAAGGTTCTTATGAATAACGCATAATTATAAACATTATTTATTTACATTGGGAGCACATGGATGTATCATGATCTCTGAGAGAACTATTGGTGGTTGAATATGAAGAATGAGGTTTCATAGTATACATCAAGATTCAAAGTAATCCATCATGCGATGGAAGAAAAAAACGTCTAAGGGGATAATGAAACCATTACACTACCAAAATGAAAATAAGAAAACATCTCCATGGACATTTTTATTGGTCATTATAATGAAACCATAAGAAATATTGATATATGGGTTTTTATGGATCGTCTTACAAAGAAATATCACTTTATCATAATTTGACCTTACTTCTAACTTAATCAATTTTTATGAATATACATTAGATAAGGGGTGAGGCTTCATGGAGTACTACTATCAACTAAATCGGATCAAGATCTAAAATTCACTTCTATGTTCTAGGAAAGTCTAAAACATGCTCTAAACACTGATATAGACTTCTATATGTCTTATCATCTACAAAATGTTGTCCAATCTGAGTGAAAAATTTCAGTATTTTAATAAATATTGAGAGACTATTTTATAGAATTCAATGGAGCATGTGACTAAAATATAACACTAGTTGTGTTCTCTTACCACAACAACTTCAACCTGATAATCCAAATGTCTCCATATGAATACCTATTTGGGAAAAGATTCATGACATTGGAATTGTGGGATGATATCCGAGAACGTAAGCATCTAGGATATGAAATGGTTAAAGAGACGGTGGAAAAGTTGATAACCATTTATTTTCACATCAAGACAGCCTAGAGATGAAAGAAGATATATGATTACAACCATCGATGATAAAAATAGTTTGAGGTAAGAGACAAGGTATAATTATGTATATCTTCCTGGAAGAAGATCATGAGATTTGTGAAGAAGGGAAATCAATTTTTGACGTACTTCATCCCCTTCGAGATTACTGATTATGTTGGAGTTGTGGCATGTTGAATTGAACATAAACCTACCATGTATCAATTAAATGATGTATTTCATGTATCCCTTTTGAATTATAAGATACCAATTCCCTCATATGTAAAATATCCATTGGTTGTGAAGTTGAAATATTATCTCCCTTGTAAGTAGAAGCCAATGAAGATATTGGACTATAGAGATAATAGCATACACAAAATGATTACTCACCTTGTTAAAGTAATAGAGTGGAACCATAATTACTTATAAGAAACATGGGAATTAGAGGAAGAGATGAAGTATACCTAACCTAACTTGTTATCACCATAGTATGTAAAATGAAATTTCAAGGGTGATATTTCATAAGGGGGAAGAATGTAACATACCAAAATTTTATCATTATAAATTCCCTTATTATAATTATTTCATTTAGTATAAAAAACATAAAATCTCTTTGCGGACAAAATAAATATTTATAAAAGAATAATTAATGAAATAATGGGTAATTGTAGAATTTAAAGAACATGTACGAATTGAATAGTATCATGGAAATTTGAATTGTAAAATCACCATTATGAATAGTAATTCATTCAATAGAATAGTAATATCACATTTTTAATTACTAATAAATACTAGGAATTATATAAATGATAATATGATATAATTACATCATAGTGCAAGTAAATATATATTTTAAAAATTATTAATTTAGTGTTGATATTTTTGTGAAACATAAATGTTAATTTATAAAATAATACTTAATATAACTGTTTAAAAGAAATTTTATTTTAATAAAACATATATATAATATATAACATTATTTTCTTATTATTATAAGATAATTTTATGTTACCTTAATTGATTTTTCTATGTGTTATTAAATCAGTTATAACCCTAAAATCAATATTTTCCATGTATATGATAATTTCAATTAATAATTAAATTTCATATATTAAGAAAATTATTTTCATAAATTTTTTTTTCATTTTTGAATTATAAACATCAATAATTAATTGGGAAAATTTATTGATATTTTTATAGAATTATTCAAAAATATTTGAATACTGAAATACGATAATTGAAGATAAATGCTAAATACATATTTTTTTATCATTACAGATATAATGATATTGTAAGCCCCAAATATCTGAAAATCCTTCATTATTTTGATATTTTTTTGATAAGGATGAAATTATTAATATTCTTGGTCCAAAATAATTATCTAATGAATAAAATAATGACATGACCCCCCTCTCATCCTCTATAAATACCACCCATCACCACCTCTTCAACTCACTCTTTCCCATCCTTGAATATTTCTCATGATCATCCCAAAAATTTTAAAAACACCTTACAACATGTTTGTGATCCCTCGGTATAATCAAAATACCTAAACCTTTTCCCGAATGATGTTCGAAAAAAGTAAAAATCAAGAGGTAAAATCTAAAAAAATTTTCTTCTAATTTCATTTCAATATCATTTCATTTTTTATCCTCTTCTAAACTAAAGTTATCCAAATCAATTGATAAATATATTATATTTTATATACTGTAATTTTGTTATGTTAATTAAATAATTCATCTTCAAATATAGTCATTTTTCCTTTTATTCAAAAAATGAAATTATCCTCAATAGTGTGTTGATTTACCACATGTTTAGACGATTCCTATTCATTTTTCACTACCTCCTTCAAGACATGTCAAATATTAATTATTATTGATAAAAATTATTTTATTTATCATATTATATGTTATATAATGTTCTTTAACGTATATATATAAATATTGCAATATAAGCTAATAATTGTCGTAAGAACTGCAAAATAAACTAAATCATTTTCATTAGCATTCTATCTAATAAATATTCCGCATACCTTATAAAAAATTATATATAAGACCAATTATACTTATTTTTGTTCATTTCTAAAATTTAATTTAAATTTTGTTGAATTGTACTCATTTCACCTGAACTTCCATATTTTTAAAAAATTAATATGATTATGAAAACCACGAAAACTTATACTCCTAGAACGATGAAATTCAGATCTATAACACATAGTAATGAATATTAAGGATAATAATAAAATTATAATGAATGAAAAAATATATAAATGTTTTTTATATATTAAATAATAAATTTAATTTGATTTTACAAGATATTAATGTGATGAAATCACACTGACATAAGGTAAGGGGAATTATCGATCCCAACTCCAATACCTTTGGTTCTCCCTCATCTACTCCATTTTCATTACAGATTTTACATTAATATCATTTATTTTTCCCACCATTTTATTATCTAAGATATACATGTTTCCCATATGGGTTTATGAAAAATGAAAAAAAAATTCCAAAAGAACTCTTCTTTCTTAAAACACATCGTTTACTACACATGAGATTGTTTCATCTTTAATCATGATTGAGATCAAGAATATTATTCCCTCATTATTATAGGAATAGAAAATTTATTCATGAATTTATTCTTTATTAAATTAAAATTATCCCATTGCATGCGTAATTTTATTTTAAATATTAATATATGTTTTATGTTGCATGCCAGATTATGTAATTGTTTTGATGCGATGGGTGAACCTGAAATTATATAGTGCTCCAGTGCAATTGGTAAAGTGATGTCTTTAATTATATAATTTGATATGTGCATGAAAATTATTCTCTCATTTTTCAAAATAGAAATTTTATTATTATGCAAATATTTTATATGTGAATGTGATTTTAACTTTATTCACAACTATGTGTTGTAGTTATCAACTATGACATAATGTTCCATTTTTATGCATTGTCTCATTACATTACATTATCTAATGTTTCTGATCATGACTATGATGATGGTAACATTCTTATGTTACGATGATTTTTATTTTTCTCACCCTTATAATGTTTATTCATGTTCTTATGTACCCTTTTACTAGGGTTTAGATCACCCCTTTGTTTGTTGTATATTCTCAGGTGACTATATGTACTAAAGAGAAAATGTTGGCCACTAAGAAGATAATAAAGAAGGAATTAAATTAATGTTTATGTTTTATTATGTAAAATCTGTGTATGGTATTGATTTTATCGAGACATTAAACCCTCATATCCTGGTTTGGTAACACTTTAATGTTTTTATCATTAAAATTATATTCCTGTTATGTAATAAAATGTAGTGTCCCTATATTGGTTTTATATGAAATTAAATCTCTATACAGATAAGAGCATGATGATGTGGTTTTATCATAGATAAATCTATGGGTAATAACTCTGAGGAGATTTAGTCATGTATATTTCAATCCTCATTCTAGTGCACAATGAATGAGATCTTTTTGTGAACTATATGAGACAGTAAAGGGTATATACTTGGGTAAATTCACATTCTATCTATAAACCATTATTAAGTATTTGAAAAAATGATTTTATAGGAGTTTTCTAGATTAGGTATCCTTATATTATAATGATAATGGGTAATGTAGAATAAAGGTAAAGACTCATATGTTAGGGTATGCACATAATTTTAGAATTATTTCTCTTATTATCATAGTTCCTCCATTACATATAACTATTTATGTATTATCATCCAAAAATGTTTTATAAGATTAATAGATGGAGTATGTTGGAACCATGCTATAAAAGGAAAATAAACAATGTAGTGATTTTCTACACATGTAATACGAAATAAAGGTATAAATCATGGTATTATGATTAATAAATCATAAGTAATTCTAATTAAAAAATTTGTCATATTAACATTCCATATCAAAAAAATAAAATATGGATAGAGTCTCATGAGAATACATGTGATGGTGATGATGATGGGAAAAATACATAATTTCCTTGATTTGAATAATTTGGGATTAAACTCACCATAGAATGACTCAATGTAACTACAAAATTTTTTATGTGTGGAAACGGAGGAAACATTTATCTAGTTGTTGAGGTAAGATAATGCATTCTGTTGTCCCGAGGACACCACTACCATATTGAGATATTCATGTTGGATCATGATGATATCTATGGTGAAATGATGAAAAAATGTCCTAAGGTTTCTTCTATGATGGTGGTATAAATATTTGGTGGGATAATGATGAGTGTGTTCTTTCTGGTGAAGTGGATATGGTGAAAGTGATCTTGACTATTTCGGGGCATGGCTCAAGGCAATGCGCCGCTTGGGATTTTAGGACCTAAATAAATTTGTTAGTGATGGGATCAGTGTGAGGATATTTTTTTATTTTATATTTAACATCATTGGTTTTTTAGGATTTCCCTATTGAATAAGAATTTTTAAATTGCTGAGGTTTGGTTTCAAATAATTTATATGTGATTTTTACACTAAACCACAATGTAGATATAAAAGAAAATTAAAAAATTAATTTTGATGAGTTAACATGATATTGTAGGAATAAAAGGATTATTGTTTATCATAGTATATTAATATAGAACTATCATTTGAAATTTTATCTTAATTCATTTCGGTAATTTTTACATCAATAATGAATATATTTGTAAAAAAGGTTATGGAAACAATTTATTTAAAGAGGGGACAATGTAAAAACCTTTGAATGCATTATGTTTATATTCTTTGAAATAATACTATGTTAGATCAATTTCATTACATTACCTAATTTTAAAACTATGACACATTAATAAATTAATATTTATAACATTTATATTGTTATTAGGTATTGTTATATGATTTAAAATATTTCCTTTCTTTAAATTGTAATATTATTAGAATTTTTATTAAAATCATCTATTAAATGGGTTATATATTTATATTTGGGGTTTCCCCTTTAGGATTTAAGTATTTTGATTTAAAATATTATTTTATAAAATTAACTATATGTTTGAATTTAGAATAAAAAACCAATCGTACTATGACTTTTTTAGTTCATTTAAATTTTACTTTTTTTAAGTGAATATTGAAAAAGACAGGTTTTGGTGAATTATATTAAAAATAATGAAATTAAAGTAAAATAATAATTAGTTAAATATTTATGAGGCAATTTTCAAATACTATTACATATTTTTATTTTATATATCATGTATATAAACCCATGAGAAATATTTTTAGACAGAATAATTATTTTTTATAAAATCCATTTTTGAAATATTATATGTCTTAATTTAAAAGTAAATTAACTCCAATTTATAAATTTAAATATATAATATTGATTATATATTTTTATTCAAAAAATCAAAATTTGGTATGAAGGGACATCGTATATTTTTACTAATAAATTAATTAACCTGATTGATTTTTTATTATGACCAATTAGTGTTTGAATGAATTGTCTAATGTGGAACGAATTATACATAAGCATCAAACCCACTAGAAACCCTGAATTATATTTTAAATTCAAAACATTGTGTTTTAGGTATAGGGAATTTAATAGATATAGCTCATAGCTGGAGTCAGATATCAATTACAATGGCATGATTAAAAATAATCAAATCCTGAAGGATGAAATAGAATAATAGTCTGGGTAAACCTCATACATAAATGATTCTTATATAAAAAATAGAATACACTAATTAAAAAATAAGTTCATTCTTTTTTTCTAAATTTATATCATCGATGGTAACTTTATTCCACCAAGTACGTCCCTATATATCTTTCTTAGTATGCTTCGATGATTTCTTGTGAAAGGAACATAATAACATTCAGACGAAATTCATCGTAATGATAAAATATATTAGAGGAAATAATGAATCAATGATAATAATAATTATGACATGATAAATAATTGATCTTACATGCCATATAATTAACAAAATTAAATGGATTTTCACAAACAATGTGGAATGTTAATAACTAGAACCACATGTAATTAATATATCTTGATATAGAAAAATAAATTTTTAATGGTATGAAACTAAACAATATGAAATTTAATCAATTAAATAACAATTACATGTATTTATAGATATGTTGATGAAAAATCTCATGGAAAAATAATAACTAAAAATAATATGATATAATTTTTAAAATTTTGGAAACTATGTTTCAGAGGTACATAGAACCATTACTATTCAATGGCAGTATACCTATTCCAATTTTCTTAAATAATTCATAACATGAGACTGCCAATGCATCAAGGGGATTTCACTCACTGGTCCCCAATCCATAGGACATTCATTAAATGGTCCTCAACTTATGTATTGAATGTCCAATACAATCTCTATTTAGAATAAAAACTAAGCCTTAACAAATATTTATATTGAATAAAGTATACATATTTACCAACATTTCCACAAATAACCAAATAACATTAAAAGAAAACACCATATGAAAAATGTTATATATTTTAGGAAATAATAATATCCATGAAAAATGATATGGATATTTAGGTGATATTCAAAGTCAAGTTATCATAAGAAATATAATATTTGTAGGGGATAAAAAAGAAATCCAACATGTTAATGTCAATATTATACTTGAAAAAAAGCAATCATAGTTAATCCAATTGAAGATTATGGATGTCATTAATAAAACATAAACCAATTGGAATAAAATAAAGGGTTATATTCTTTGATCAATGGAAATATTATAAAATGATCATTTAAATACATTCATGAATGAATTAACCTTTTATTTTGAAAAAAAATTAGAAAAAAAATTCATTCAAAAATAACAATTGAAAATATTTAATTTAAAAACGAAAATTTTAAAAATCAAAGAAAGCTTTAAAGAAATGATGATGGCTAAATCTGTTCAAGCTGTATGAGGTAAAAAGAAAATACATTTTTTATTATTAAAGGAAGGAAAAATTAATTTATTAGAAATTGAAAAGGAGATTAATTTTAAAACATTGGTAAAAGAAAAAAATGGTTAAAATTTATTTAACAAATCATTTAAATTTTTTTAAACCTTTTTCATAAGTCAAAATTTTCAGGAGAAAATAGGTTCATTATCTAAAGAGAAACCCCAAGTTAGGTTTTATGAATAACATTTTGAGTACAAAAGAGTTGAAAATTATAATAATACTTGAAAATGGTCTTGAATAACCATAGAAAACAAAATTAAGGCTTTAATTGAGCAATGATCATATAATTTCCTAGAAAAGAAATATCATAAAATCACCATTAATTTAATTGTTTAGGAAAATAACCATTAAACACTCTAAACTATCCCATGCCTCTTTGAATGATTTTAAATCATAAAATTAAATAAAATTTTGAAATACCATGAATCTAAAAGTATAAATGATATAATATAACATTATGGTAAATATATATATCACCCAAATATGTAAGTGGTGAACTAGAAATTTTTCTCATAGATGTTAGAAAGAGAGATGAGAATCCCTTACCATGTGTTTCCTTTCGAGTGAAATTAATTTAAATTATTTTATACTTAACTTATGTTAATATTTTACTTTTTTTAGAACCTTTTTCATGTTTATCATTAATTTTATTTAAATTTTTACTATGTTTTATACAACTACTGAAAAAATTATGTTTAGATTGGGTGTTCAGATCAAATTTTGTTTAGGTGTTAAAAACAATTTGGTAGGCCAAATATGGTCAAAGGGATAGTTATATAACATGTAATGATTAATAAAAATTAAATAATTATAATATTTTTAAATGAATTATACTTTTAAAATAAATCATTAAATATGTTTATTAAAAATGATTCTACATTATTATCATGGACATGGTAGGTCGTACGTACGGTTGAGTAACGTTTCCATTTTTCAATGATTATTGTGGAATAAAGTAAGGTAACACTATAACATTATATAAGGATCATTGTATCAGAAAAACCATGTTATTTAGTCATATATACTTATAGATGTAATTCTTTTCCTGTAAAATGAATCACATCATGTCGAGTAGGCGGTCATCCAGATGTCAACAGACGACATCATCGATTTTTAAGTGAGTGAAGGGGTAATAATAAAATTGATATATAATAATAGATTATATTTAAATAACTTTTATTATGTCATTAATATCATATATAGTGTTTTTTATGTCACATATTTTTATTTGAAGCCACCATTTTTCTGTTCCATGTATACTGTCAATTAATCACATCACTTCGATGGGGAAGTAGTCCACATTTCCTCAAATGATATTGTCATATTCATAAAAATGGAATCTACTAAAGGTATGTGTTATTAAGGGAATAAATAAGTATAAATAAATAATAAATATCATATATATCGTATATAAATATATATTTCATCATAATTTCTACCATGAGAGGTGGTAAAAGAAAAATATAAAATCATTGTTTTTTATGGAAGTAGTTCGTCGTACACATAAATTGTTTGTTTTTATCCATTAGATAGAATAGTGAAAAAAATAACGTATAACCATTATAATTAAAACATAATATTATATTTATTATAATTTTTTAAAAAATCACAAAATAGTAATGATTCATGGTTCTCGAATGTAAATAAAACTAAAAATCCTAATGAAAGACGTTACAACTTAAATGGGTAACTTCTTTTGGTTTTAACCAAAAGCTTCATTAGATTGATTTATAATAAATGGGAATATTAATTGATGAGGTTATGTAATTTAGGATCTATTTGGGTAGATTTTCATTCGATCCAATAAGGTTTTAGGGGTTTGAGAAAGCATGCGGAGAGGAGGTCGTTTTATAGTAGAGGAGGAGTGGCACTCTTGTAATATTTTTACAATGGTTTTACATGCATGTTTTTCATGTATAAAGTGGATCCAATAATTGAAAAACATATACTAAATATATTATTGTTTCTAAATATGGCCATAATATAGCTCTCGGACATGTTTATATGTCTTTTTCAGCATTAAGGTTATGCTTTTATCCCTTAATATGCATAATTTAACCTTAATGGTTGTAATAAATAATAATCATGTTCAAAAATATTTTCAGTAGTTTTTTATTATATATGTTATAATGATTCCAAATATTTAATCCATTTTTTCATATTCAAATCTTATAAGTGGTAAAAATTTATTTTAATTGAATCTCGTATGGGGGACGAAAATGCGGGTTTTTAATGTATAATGATCAAAGGCTTGTTAAGTTTTTATAATCAATTTCATAGTGAAATTGATTAAAATTACCTGAATTTTATTAATTAAAAAATATTATCTAATTAAGAAATAAAATAAGATTAAAATAAAAAATTTACTTGATAAAAAAATTACATGAGAAAGCAATTTTGAAATAAAATTCAGTAGTTTTATCTTTTCGTTAAAAATTGTAATGTTTCAGAAAAATATAAAAATTTCAACCTAAAATAAATATTATGTTAATAATTCAAAATTGACGTTTTATACATAATTAATCAAATTTATCGTCAAATGTAAGAATTAAAATGGGTTTTTTGTTAAAAGGTATTAAAATTTACATTATTAAAATTTAGAATTTTATGTGTAAATCGGTTTTGTTCTTTTCTTATGTCTATCTAAACTAAAAATTGAAAATAAAAAGAATTTATTCAATATAGACAATATATTATTTATCAAAATAATTAAATTATTATAATTAAATAAACTTATTATGAAATATTTCCATTGGAAGAATGAAAATAAACATATTTCTTTTTATATAAAATTGGTTCTTATGTTAATTTCTCATTAGTTGGATGCTGATTAATTAATTTTATTTTTTTATAAAAAAATACACATTCATAAGTTAGTTATCAGTATTTATAACCACTAACATAATGGCTAGGTTATATTATAGGAAATATTAATATTTTAATAATATATTTTTATTTGGTGGAACTCAATCTTGCATGGAATGCAAGCTCTCAAGGATGGTCAGTCTTACATATAACAAAAGATATCAAGAAAGGACTCTATCTCATGTAATGAATGATAACTCATGATTTCATCTATTGAAATATATAGAATATATTTTAAATATTATATATATTATAATATATCTAGATATTATATTCCCTTACCTGCTTGGTGTGGTGTGTCATACACGCTCCTGAATACAAGTTTCTTAATTTAGAATTTTTAGGTGTAACATTCTCAATGCCTTAATTAAAATTTTTCATCTCAATTTACTTATAACATTGGTGATAATTTTTTTGACATTTCAAATGCTTAATTCGCACAATGTGTGAAGTGTTCATAAAATATCATATATCAAAGAAAGAATCATAAGTACAAAGGTCACATGGAATACATTATTATTAGGTCTCTAAGTATGAGAATGTTAGTGGAAGGTTAAAATATATACTTGTAGGAAAAAACTAAATATTTATAGGTATTGAAAAAGTTCATCAATCATAAAAATTTGAATGCTCAATAAAGTTTTTGGTGGCCTAAAATGCATAAATATGTGATGATTTAAGAGAATATTGGTTAAATTGAAATTATCGTATTATGACAACATTTTCTTTGGAGCTGTTTTCCTAATGCTGGGTAACTATTTTACTACAAGAGTACACTTTTATGATATTTTTTATAAATATAAATCCAACATTTGGTTGTTCATCAGTCTATTTTTTGTATCATCTCAGTAATCCTAAAAATTATTTTCCAATAATGTTTTAATGCCATAACCACTAAAAGAAACATTTAAATGATCGTAAGTCCTATAAAAATGTGAAAAGTCTAACTATTTGCCTAAAAATATATTCCTAAACTAATATGGACTGTAAATTAATATATGAACCCGAAAAATGATGCTACTGGTTAATCCTTATGCTTTCCTCATCAAATTGTTTAACTAAAATAATGAAAAATTAACGAAGATGTTAGGTAGGTCAGGGGTTGGTGTGAAACCCTTATAATCCTTCGATCGCGAGTTCATGTCTCGTATCCTCTCTAGACATGACTGGTTGTCACCCGACTGATTGGTTTTTTTCTATAAAATAATATTATTATAATTTATAAAGATATATTTGACGTAAATCATTGAAATAACTATAATAACTAAGGATATTTTTATCAAAGGGTTTAAATACCTCCATAATACATAAATACATCATCCAATTATTTCCTCATAGGTCCTTTCATGGCCTGGGGTTTATTAATATGATCATTTTATAGATTCTGAAATCAAGACATTTTATCTTCAATCATAAACAAAATTTATTTAACCTATCTTATTCATTGTAAAAATATTTCATAGTGATTTTTAAATAAATGGTGGATTATTATAAGAATATCTCCCCAAGACTGCCAAACCAGGTTAACTATAAAGCACATTTTCAGGTACAAGGTTACCCTGATTCTGGATTATAACACCATGTCATCATTATTACTCCTGGGTACCTATGTTCTAGAACCATGTATACATTTAGTATACTAATAATGATTTATTTCTAGGAAGACCCACATAGTCTCTACCTTAACAAAATTCTTGGATGTGTTTCTATATTCATCCACAATGTATGTCTTAGGGTATTTTTCTATAATTTATGTTTTCTTAAATATAGTTCTTAAGAATGCTAAAAAATTTCATATGATACCATCTATAGTGACCCAACCACTGATAGATTAGATCCAGTGTCTATTATCTATTAAATTGGAATGATTAAAAGGAATCAAATCCTTAAGGACTGAAGAGTTTATTAGTACTGGTGAACCAGATACATAAATGAGTGTTGTGTTATAAAATAATACACTAATTAAAAAATAATAATTTTTCTAAATATATAGCATTGATGATAACATTAATTCATATATTAAATTACTACAAATCTTTTATAATACTCTTAATGGATTCCTAGGTAAAAAAGTATAACAAGGCTGAGCTCAAATGCTCAGTAAGGGAAACATATAGCAGAAGAAATAATGAATCAATGAGAACAATAATTATGAAAAGGTAAATAACTAAACTCACATTACATATAATAAATAATGATATGGGATGATCATAAACAATATGGAATGTAAAATATATATATATATATGATTTAAATGAATATATAATTAAAAATCAATATGGAATTCTATGAAACAAAAACACATTCCATTTAATCAATAAACTAAAAATGATAAGTATCCATAGATATGTTGATGAAAGATATCATAAACAAATTATAACTAAAACTATTATGAAGATTATTCTTAATAATTATACACAATGTTTCCTATTTAATTGAAACCATTAGCATCAAGAGACAGTTTAACTGTTCGAATTTGTGAAATTTTTTCTTCTCACGAGACTACTAATACGGTCAAAGGGGTCATTATATAAAACCTAAATAATAATAATAATCAGGGAATAAATATTATAATTTTACCATAATTATATATTTAAAATAAATCATTAAATATGGTTTTGAAAAAATGTATCAACTTTATGATCTTGGAGATGGTAGGTCATGGGTATGCATTAGTAATGTTCCCATTTTTCAATGATCATTATGGAACGAAGTTAAGTAACACCATATCTTTCCATAATTATAATTATATAATAAATAAAATGTTATTTATTGATATGTACATATATATATAATTATTTTTATGTAAAATGAGTCATGTTGTGTCGAGGATGCGTTTGTCCACACCTCCACAAACGATTTTATCACTTTTGAAATGTGTAAATGGGTAGTAATTAAAATGATATATACAGTATAATTCAAAAAAGTGATTTATTTATAGAATTTAATATATATATATATATATATATTTTATTTCACATATTTTTAATTTCTACCACCCTATAAACATTCCATGTATAGTGTGAACGAATCACATCACTTCGAGGGGGCGGTAGTCCACACTTTCTCAAACGATGTTATCGTATTGAGGTAAAATGGATGATATTAAAGGAATGATTAATAAACAGGTTAAATATGTATAAAGAAACAATATATATCATAAATATTATATGTAAATAGATATTCTAGTATAATTTCCACCATTAGATGTGTTAAAGGAAAAAATGAGCAATCATTGTTTTGTGAGGTTGTAGTTCACAGTACACGGAAACCGTATATTCATTATCAATTAGAGGGAACTGTGTGTAAGTGTTGGTAGAAAACTTATAATAAAAAATCCTAGTATAATTATGATACTTTATTTATTATAATATCTTATAATAAGATGGTTTGAGTTGTGAGATAATAGAAATAAAACTACAAATATTATGGAAAGATGTTACATCTTAACCGAGTAAATCATTTTAGTTTGAACCAAAAGATTCCTTGGATTTCATTTGTCCAAAGGAAATGATTATAGTATTAGTTATGGAATTTTTAAGATATATTTAGTTAGATATTTCTAAGACAATTTTTATTTTTTGTTGTTTGTAAGTGGTAGTATAGGATGTCCATTTATAGTGGAGGAGGAGTAGCCCTCCTGAAATATTTTTCCAATTGAATTCCATGAACGTTTTCCAAGTTGTATGTCTATAAAATAATGGTAATATTTATATCCATGTTAGTTTAGAGTCTAAATATGTCTATATAATTGGTAGTTGACATGTTTATATGTCATTTGTAGCTTTAAGGTTATGATTTTTCCTTTAATAAGCTTAATTTAACCTTAAATGTTGTAATTCATTTTAATCAATTTCACTAATATTTAAGGTAAAATAAGTTTATATGATTAGAAATTAAAAATTACTATTATTTCAAATATGGAACCCATTTCTAAAAATTCTAATAATAGCTATGTTCAAAATTTATTTAAATTTAATCCCGCGGGAAGGAAGACAATGGAGGTTTTTAAAGTAAAAGCATCTAAAAGTTTTCAATGTTTTTATAATCAATTTCAGGTTAAAATTGATTAAAATTAAATAAATTGAATTAATTAATAAAAATATTATATAGTTAAACATTAATCCCAACTATTAATATAAATTATATTTATAAATAAATTATATTAAAATGTAGTTTTGAACTAATACTATATATTTTTAAATATTCATTAAAAAATGTAATGTTTCATTAAAAATTATAAAATTCAATATATGCTAATTATTATGTTCAAATTTATAATATGTATTTTATTTGGGCATATTGATTCAATCGATGTGTCAAAATTCATATTTAAATGTGTTCACAATTATAAGACAATAAAACTACTTTTATAAAAATATAGGTTTTATGGGTGAAATTTGGATTGTTATTACCTTATGTCTATCCAAACTAATGGATGAATATAAAAAATTGATTGAATATATAATATATATTTCATTAAAATAATTAAACAATTGTAATTAATTATGTTTATTAAGACAAAACACTTTTAAAAGCAGAAAAATTCTTATATTTCCTTTTATATAAAATTGGTTTTATTTTCATTTCGCATTAGTTGGTAACCCATGAATTCATTATATATTTATATAAAACATAAATATTCATAAGATATTTAATACTTTTGATACCCCCTAAAATAATTTCCTTGTTATATTATATTAAATAAAAATATTTTAATAACACATTTTCATTTAGTGAAACCCTCTCTTGCGTATAACACAACCTAGCGTGGAAGGTCGATCCTATATGTAACGTAATCAATTGAGGAAGGTCACCCTTGAATGAATTTAAAGATAAAAGGAGAAAAAATACACCCCTTTCACACTTCACCTCCCATTTAAATTACATAGTACAACTCTTCTCATTGATTCTTCCTAGAACACTGTCCCTTTAACCACAACCTTTGGTCACCCTTAATAATTGTAAGCCTTTGATTTAGAAATATTTTTCTAATTAAAATCTAAGTATATAAAATGATTGTTTCTTATTCTAAATATTTATTTTTTTAATTTACATATATATACAATATATAAATTAATATAATTTATTATGAAAAATATATATAGAATTATCATTATATAAATTAAAAAATAATTACCCATCATCATTCAACTACTTTGAAAAACATTAGCATCGATCATGCATTTTGTGAAATACTATCTCTATGACATGACATGGTTTGTTTTACATCACAACTTTTTTGGGATGGTATCATGGATGGTTTTGATGAAGAAATATGTTTTATATTTCATGTATAAAATTCTGAAATATTCACCTTTTAAATTTACATTATTTCCATCCCTTTCGTAATGGAATAAGATCATTTATCATGTGTATGTATGGAATACCTCACCATGATTGATGAATATTATTTATTTTTACCACCTAGAGTGGATGGAAATTTTTTAAAATTAATGAAATAAAATAATTTTGAAATAATTTTTTTGATTATGAAATTATAAATTATCATATACTATAACTCCATCCACTCAATGAGAAATGGTTTTGTAAATAGATCATACATTAAAACTGTCACCTCCACAAATACTAAAATCCATTCATCCTCACCACCCCACATTAACGGTTCTACAAATATATTTAATAAATACATGTGATATATGATACATTTTTTCTTCTATAAATGCTACCTAAAATTATTTCATATCACTTACTAACCTATTCAGTCATTACAATAAGATTTTATTTTGGTCAGTTTACCGCCTACATGAGAGATGATTTAATTTTTATATGGTTAATCATTATGGAATTTTATATACAATTAATTAAATGTAATATAATTTTATAAAATATGGGTTGATGATTTTTGAGAAATAATATTAATATCTAACAATTTTAATTATGTAACATATCTATTGGTTAAAAACAACAAAAAAATTGGTATTTAACTTCATCTTCTAGATCCATAATTAAAATACTATTGGGATGAAAGTATAAAATTATCAACAATCAGGGTATATACATTAATGAACCATGGGTAACCTAGTACTGATGAAATTAGTATCACATATCAAGGATCAATATTAATATTGCAAATCACATGCAAGATAATTGAAAGTGTTAACACCCAATGTTATCAATAACATATAATGAACATCTATATTCATAGTAAATAATTTTGAATGAAATATATAAAAGGTATATATAGATGAATACTATTATTATATTGATTATTTAAATGTTTTTATTTTTTTATAGTGTTTTAGAGTGTGTTCAACTAAACAGAGATATAAGTTAAGGTATCATTGTCTCAAACTCCATTCATTGAGAAAATATTTACATTATGAACCAATTTACTTTTATATGGTGTTTATTATTCTATATTGTATTTTTATCCAGATATATATTTTATTCATGGTATTTAAGTATTATTATAATGAACTATCTCTTTCATGTGTTTGGGGTAAAAATCTACTTTTGCCTTCACTCATTTTTTCCCATGAGTCTCAAATATTCTTATTGAAATTGATCGTACAAGTCCCATTTATCCATCCATTTCCTTTAAGTATGTTTTATTTACATGATCTGTAATGTAATTGAAACCTCTAATTGATTGTTTTTTCATTGGGGTATCACATACACTTTATGAATGAAACAATTAATGTAATGTTTACCAACCTAATCATACCACTCTTTTTCATCCATATCAATGTTTTCCATATTGATATTATTTCCAATAATATTATAAGAGACCTTCATACATTTATTCACCTATTATATGCGAATGTTTTCAAATTCATTTTCATGATATGGTATTTACTAAAACGTTTTAAAGGAATTTATATTATTTCCACATGATTAGTTTTTAAAAAACCGTTCGTACTAACATTATAAAATGTTCCAAAGCGCGCTATTTAAATATAGGTTTACTGTTTTCTTGAACTCATTGTACCTTTTTAAATGAGTTAAATTTTTTTAAAGTGTGATACATGGGATATTTTCTATGGATTTAATTTTTTTACACATTTCTATGTTAATGTATCATTCCACTAACTTTGTCATTTTGAAATAGTATTCCACTATACACCTTTAGGTTTTTCAAAAAAATGGCTACTATTATTCATATTTTCTAATAAAAAATATCCTTTTTTAAAATCATTCATTGGTAAATGGATATAATTATTTTTAAATTAATGTTCATAATACATAAAATATTGTTATTTATTTAAATCATATTCTTGATGAAGCATACTATTAAAATAATACCAGCCTACTTCTTTATCAGGATTGATAATGAAATTCTGTTTTAAATTTATAGAATTGTCCATAACTAGATTTTTTGTTTTTAATAATCTCTTGGTATATGAATTATACTCTTAAAATGACCATACTATATGAATAACCAATTTTAAATAAATTTTATTAAAGGGTGTTCACCTATATTCCTAATCCAATAACTTAGTTATGAAATTACAATCTATAATATATATCATTTTATAATATGGTTTCCATACCATATTATTAATAATAATTATGTTGTGATCCAAAAAATTAATGCGTATCCCTTTATTTTCCATGATAAATCATTTTATGATAACTGATGAAGTTATTAATGATATTTTTTATGATTCTATTTGAATCATATGAAAAAAAATCATTCATGTATTCTTTCAGATATAAAGGTTAATTTTCATGTTTCATACATAATTAGGTACTAGTTATGTTATGGGTGGGCCTAATATTTTATTGGACTCCAACACATTGATAAATATTTCTATCTCATTAGATATCATGGTTTGTGGGTAGTAATCCTTGGAAAATATTGCATGTGGGAAACTAGTCTTTCCAATTAAAAATATGGTAATGAGGAAGTAAGCCATGACATATGATTTTGACGAAAAGCTTATTGTGTTTCAATATTCTTACGATTACATGTTTTTATGATATGACCATGTTTACATCACGCCCTTATATTATCATCTCATTATGCCATGATTCTATGCTTATGATCATTCCATTTATTATATCATGTCAGTATTCTATTATTACGCATATTTTCCATGTTCACTCCCATAATGGGTTCTCTAGCTCACCCTTATCAATATTTTTTTCAACAGGTTATCATATACATTTTAAATATTAACTATTGTACTTATAATAACACTAGAGAGATTATATAACAACCATTATGACATGTTTTATGATGTGGTATTTATGTGTTTAAACTGTTGAAGAAGCTTGTAATTATATCCTTCTTTTTTGTTCTTCATAAATTATGTTAAATTTTATTAAATGATTTGTGATTAATCCTTTGGTCTCCATATGTTATTAGATAAAATATTTTCCGAGTCCTTCAATAAATTGGAATGGATATGGCTTAAGGTAAGTTGAGGGATTGATGACAAAAACACAATGATGGACTCTATTGAGTGTAGGGTTGTTTATCCTTAATCAAACTAGCATTTGAGAGGAATAATTAATAGAATATTATATAATGGAATTTATTTATCATTATATAAAATGACCTCATCAAATAACTCGACATCTATGAAAAATTACTATAGGGATCAGTGTGAGACAATGATTTCTAAGAGTTCTTGATCTGTGTTATCTCTCTATGGAATAACTAAGATATTAGAAGGATGATATATCACTACCTTCATGATCAATAATCTAGTGAACATAATATGGTTGAGTATATACTATATTGGGAGGGCGTGGGTGATATATTGGACCTAACGATGCAATAAATAAGGAAGTAGATTCTAGACCATAATGAAATAGGGAAAGAAATTTTACATGATGGGAGAATAAATAAACATAGTTTCTAGATTCATATAACTTTTGAAATATATATTTTTCTCTTTTACTTCATTCTTCTTATATGTTTATAGTGAACTTTGACATCTCTCATACAATTTCAGGCATAAGACCAATTGTTAAATTAGGAAAGAAATTATCAGAATATAATGATCCACCAAATAATTATAGATTTCATCTGATGTGACCTTTAATTATCTATAGTACAAGTATCTGAAGCCTTTATTTATAATCATAGAGAATAAGGAAATATTTTTTTCTAAATTATTGATAAAAACTATTTGTATTCAAAGAACCATTAAAATTTCAATAGATCTCATATATTTTTGGGATATATAATTTCAATGCAACCATTGAGAATTACTAGATTGGTCTTCATTTATATTTTAAAAATAATTCTAGAGTATTATATTGAAGTTAACTACAATGAAAACATCAATGGGTTCATCCTTATGTGGAGTGTACTATGTATGCTGAAAACAATCCCAATATCCTTGACATGGTTCAATAATTGGTGGGACATGGCCCAAAAAATTCTTATATAACCATCCACATATTTTTCAAGTAGGTTTTTGATGAAATGATGCATGCACCATTGGTAGGGTTCTCTAGAATTATTCAATATGAATAGAATCAATAAATTTTTATTATTATATAATGTTCCCTGAATGAACTTTCCTCTTCATCTTGAAAGGCCATATATATTTGATTTAATAAAATGAATTTTTCCTTGAAGGAGGGGGAATGGAAACTTTAGTTTCATCAAACAATAACTAAGTAAGTGAAATGGGGAAGACATTCTTCCACAAGTGGGAGTTAAGTTCTTGGATAGAAATTCATAAATTAAATATTCCATTAATCTCCATAATTAGGAAAATACATTTCATCCACATGGGGGGACATAATTCCTTATATAAGTTATTTTTGTTCATATTATCTACAAAAACCACAACAATATTTTCATTTTATGTATGTGTTCTCCCACGATCCTTCTTGATTATTTAGTTTATAATAAGTAGGAACATCTGAAGGGAAATTTCTTATGGGTAGAACCTTTGAATCACTATTTTGTTCCATGAAAATATATCATAATTCTATTTTATTTAATAAATGTACTAGTGTTTTTTTGGGGAATGATGTTTGTTACCAATATCGGGAAAATATATTACTTTATACTAAGGATCTTTTATGTCAGTATATAGATTGTTTTGGATACACCTTCATCAATTTCGAGAGGGTATTTATCAAATTAATGTTAGCTAAAATTGCAAGGAAATGTGGGATGAAATTACTCCTCTTGTATAATCAGTTTCAATGTAGTATCATCTTCATAAGGGGGAATATAATATTCAGAATCAAACTACACTATTTATGTTTTTATATATACTATACTAATAAAGGGTGTGCCTCCTATCACATTTGGTCATATTTATGGTTAGTTATACGTATTTTATTAAATATTTATGGATTGGTTTAATAATAATTGTTATATTCATCCATTTAGAATATATGGCGATGATTCCAATTTGAAGGAATTGGAGGAACATTCTAGTGTTCCAAGAGATATGGATTCTCAGGCCTTCCAGGATCATCTTCTGCATACTAATTATAAGTGATATTTTTTTTTTGATGCTTTCTTTAGGGAACACATCCATCTATTGAGCAATCACTGATCGGTTGCCCTGCATTCCCACATTCCTAAGGCTGATGGCATACGTCACTTATTCAGGGACGTTTTCTCCTAAATTGAAATAGGATTATTGGATGATGGTGTCTCCTTCCATGGATTCCTCTTCAGAACATTCTTCATAGTCCGAGTCTCCCTTAAATATTGAGACGTTGTCTGTGAAACGATTCCCAATGAAATGTCTTCATGGGCGCCAGTTAATTACAGTTCTTTTGTCAGGAACTTCCAAGGGGTAATGTTAGGGAAGAAACCTTCGAACGGGTGAGTAGTCACATTGGATATCACGGGCATGTCTGGATGCTGGAACACATATGCGTTTTTTGCTTCTTCCCCTTATGATAGGGATTATTGAGGGCACATAAGCCCAAGTCATCCCATGTCGAATGCAAGGAATTATATTTCATATGCATGCCTTTGAGGTTTTCCATAGCTTTCCATTCTTAACATTGGGTATACCTCGAATTTAACATCTTGAGGAGACAGACCAGACTGATTGGAACATTGATAAGAGTGGATCATATGGGTGCGACCACAGGAGGGATCACCTAAGATTCATATTAGATAGGTGGATCATAACTTCTACTGAAGAAGTATATAAGAGTATTGGGGTCCCTATAAAGGTGATAATAGGGATTACTATTGGCTGGGAATGTACATATAGGAAGTTTGATACATACCATACCTTGAGAGATAGGGATCAAAACCTGCGTAGTTAAAAGGGGTGATAAATCAGGGTGTACTCAAAGTATAGTGACTAGGAGATGATTTTGGGATTAAATGTTGATTGTGACCCATCGCAAGAGGAATGATATTGGTTGGATGATTATGGACCATGTAGGGATAATGAATAGTCAGCTACCCATAGCAAGAGGGACTCTCTTGGGTGGATGATTGTGTATCATGTGGATCTTAAGCATGGTTAGATGTCCAATTGCCGATAAGAGCTATGAGAAATTGGGTAACTGGATCTCACTGGGGTGTGGCGGCCAAGCTAAGAATCTGGATGGATATAGATGGTTTAGAGAAGTGGATGGAATGAGATAAAACCATCGTGAATGTGATGGTAACATAGGTCTTGAACCTCATAAAGTCATTATATGTATCTTGGTGGTAGGGAATCAATTTTTATAGAGTTTGGTGTTGTGGATGGGACACCTATGTTGGCGGCCATTGAGAATCGATGCATGGATGGGACCCAGAGGAAGTGGAAACTCGGGGTTGGGGTATAACCATCCCGAAACAGAGAGGATATTTGGAGAGACATGAATGAGACATTGGTTATGGGATTGAACCTTAAGGAGTCTTTCTATATATCCCAATGATAGGGGATAAAATCCCACGTAGTTCGGGATGGGGGCATAGATTTAGGATATACCTATAGGACAATAACCAGACGATATACAAGGGATTACAAGTGGTAAATAGCACTGTTTGGTTTAATGCCACTGGAAAAAACCACAGATATGGGTCCCAAAAAAGGGTATTATGATGGCTTAACATTTGTTGGGGACTAAAAAATCATACTACGGGTTGGGGACTAAAATAGATTACCACTTTTCGGGGACTAAAATGACTTACTATTGGTTGGGGACTATAACAGATTACCGCTCGTTGGGGACTACAATGGCTAACCTCTAGTAAGGGACTAAAATGGATTTCTGCTTGTTTGGGACAACAACAGCTTACGACTGTTTGGGGATGAACCATAGGGATGATACAAACGTACCCTCTCCTGGAGAAAGGGATCAAATCCCACATAGTTTGAATGAATATAATTTAGCTTCATGCCGGATGGAAAGGGGGCTTACCATTTAATTTCATGTAAGATGGGGGTGAATGGATGTGAAGTGGTTGAGACCAATGGGTGTTGGGATTGAATTTCAAGGAGGCATCTTACATACCTTTCTTTGATAGGGGAAAGGATCAAAGTCCACATATTTCGGTATAGGGGATATAGTTTAATGTCATGCAGGACAAATGTTGACCGGAATGAAGTGGCTGAAACCAATGGTTGTTGGGCTTGAACCTCAAGGAGGATTCCTACATACCATGCTTGGATAGGGTCAAGGATCAATGCCCACATAGTTTGGTAATTTGGATTGGGACATACACTCATGGGAGGCCTAGGAAGATTCCAAAGTAAATGCTTACTCTAAGCCCACATGATTCATGTATGGTGTGAGAAATAATAGGTGTTAATGGACTGATGATCTGGTCACAAAAGGTGCTTATGCAGGGAACAAATTGGGGATTACATGTGGTTAGTGGCCCAATGAGTAAACAAGGGATTATGAGTCTTTCATTTCCCAGGGATATGAATATTGGAAATTTCACTAGGATGGAGGCCCGATGGGGACAATGATCTCAAGGAGAGGGTTGGGGTAACAAATGTCCTGATTACCAAATATCCTCTAACTCTGTGCACCGAAAAATAAATGTGGATCAATGATGCTACCTCTTGGAAGGAAGACTATGGGATTACACAGAGAATGGTTTCCCCTCCCCACAGAGAAATGTTATTCTAGTAAAGGAAATATAATTCAATGTGAGGAAGATATCACTACCGTGGAGATGAATGGGTGTGGAGCATGTCTAAGATGGGTCACCCAATATATGTTGCACATGGGTGAGGCTATATGTTAATGTCATGTTCTTAAGAAGATAACACTTGGTAGTTTAATGTCCTATTGCTCATATTAGTAAGGTTCACTCCACACCTCTAAAATTTATATAATTGATACCCACCCACCCATGAGGAAGGGAAGGAATCAACAATGTTGTAATGGAGTGGGGTTTTGGAGAGATACAGTGATGGCCTTACATTTTCATGGCTAAGCAAAGAATCTATATCTATTAGTGTGCCTATGTGAAGATGTATGATTCTATGAAACACAATGTGAATCACTGTCCAAGAGACCTTGACATCACTTCGTACAAACCTATAGGGTCATACCATAGATGGGTTTGTGAAGAAAATGGGTTCATAGGGAAGGGCCTTGTGATGTTCTGGTGATCCACATAGTGGAGGGACTCCGAAAAAAGGTATTCCATGGGTTGTGTAGTGGGATATCCAAAGCATAAGGTATTGACGCATATGAAATGTTCATTATGTAGTAGAATTGAATTTGCTGAAAAGGACTTCGTGAAGCTTGTGTACCTTGCAAGAATAGCATTGCAGAGATAAGTGGTTCACGATGAATAGTGACCCAACCTTAGAATGGGGTTAAAATATCCATGGATGGTACATCTCAAAGCATGAGTGCTTTCCGAAGACCTGATTCCCCTTAGGAATCTTCTTCTTTCGTGATGGCTCGTGGGCTCAGCGAAGGGCATCCATACATTAGGAGGGGTTGTATTTGAGTTAAGGGAAAGGTACATTTCAATCCTTATGTACCGTGAAGAGATCATGTTAATAATGGTTTCAAAGAGCAGAGGTTGCTTCGTGATTTGATAACTGAGAAGGAAAAATGTTGGGGTATCCGTCCTTCGGGTCCATGGGAAGATGGGTATTTATAAGAAAGACGCGGTGTGAAGCTCAAACATCTTGTTGTGAAACCACTTGGTTTTCTACGATCCGTTATGGATTGAATCAAGGATGTCATAACCATGGATTCATCCTTCATCCCATACTCGGCAATGATCCATCCCAAATTCCCTTTACGGCGCCTGAGGAGGATTCTATCAAGTTCCAAGGGGTCACAGGGTGATCTGGTTCCCTCTAAGGCATGCAGATTTTGGTCAATTACCTCGTAACCGTGGACCCTATCACATCTTTACACTGTGGTGACTGAAAAGGGGGCCTCATCATGGAATTGGCCCTACTGTTGAAGGGATCCATTAAGGATGCAAGGTTGAAGGCCTCCGCGAAGGAGCATCAGAAGTATGCCCCATTTGGTACTCGTTTCCTCTTTGCGTCCTTTTTCTCTCTAAATTTTTTGGATCAAAAAAATGATTCCCGTATGACATGGAGTTGAGGATAAAAACTAGGGTATATTTATGACTTTATATTTACAAAAAAATTAGGTGAACATAAATGCAATATTGCAAATCTAGTTTGTGATGTAGAGAGGTAATGTACCGGTTGGGAATTCTGCGATGCTCTACATGGCTAGGCGCACTGAAAAGATCAGAGGTCCTTTTCTATAAATAGGGGAGGATGAACCTTATATTTTCCTTACACATATCCATGTTTTTTTCTCGGTCTCTTGATTCTAAATGATCCTCGTGCTCTATGAATTGTCTTTGATAATCGATATTTTTAGCTCTACAGCGCTTATCGAGTCTTCAGACACTGCGATCATGTGCTCTATGGATTATCCCGATGAGTTCTGGGGTAGGGCTCTACGACCTGTCTCTGCAACCGACATATGAAATCGAGCTCTGTGACCAAGCTCCGCATTGTAGAAATAAAAATGTTCAAAAAAATGGTATACAATTTCTAACTAAGAAGTTTTAGGGGGGTTCCTTGCAGATGCTTCCTATAGGGCATAGAAGGCATATAATATATACATTAGGGAGAGTGTACGGAGCCAATTGGACTGAGAATCTATGGTGGTCCTGTTTTTAGATAGTCATAAGAACAATAATTTGTGCCAGAGGCTTCCCTTTTAAGGATTTGTAATGAGGGATGACGTTCTCATTCCTGAAGCGAGAAAGGATGAGCCAACATACTAGTTCAAGAGTATGTCGTGATAGCACTAGTGGTTCAACAAGGATGACAATAATACCAGGGAGAATCCCACACATGTTGATTCCAAATGCCTTTATAACTATGTTAAAAATGATAACAGCAAGGAATTACATCTAGGGGTATCCCCCCTACTATACCACACCATTTCAAAGGTGGCCATGGGGAACCTAGAGAAGGGGTGGACCAATGAGTGGGATCTATGATAGGGAGGCAACTTCACAGATGAATGGGCAAGGGATTATAGGGTTTGTACCTCATATGAGGTGTTTGGGGGTAGAGATGAGGTTTGTGGGCCTGTATGAGGCCGCAAGACCCTCCCAATTCCATATCTACTAGTGGATGCAGCAGATGCCAGTGTTGATGAGAAGGTTGTCATCGAGGACCAACACATTCCATTTTCACCATGAGGAGGTTTTTATTATCCCCAGGGACCTACACAAGATCTACAGGTTCCCTATACTGGGGGATATGTCTGATGAGTTCCTCCCAACCACGAATACATGGGAATACCTAACATAGATGCCTCTACTACGGTAGACATTGATGGACATGGTGTCATGGGAGGACAGACTATCAGCGAGGGACATCCACTTTAAGCGGTGTTTCAGTAAGTTAGTGAATTCCATTTCAGATGGTATGTTTCGTGTGAGGTCTCCACCCTTCCCAATGGGGGTTCAATGCATCCTGGAGAACTCTTATTAGTGAATCTTGATGGACATATAGTGGAAGAACTAATGGTTCAATATCAACACTGAGCAGCAACCAGTGGTTTGGTTGGCTACTTTCATTTCAGTTCTCATCTAGTGATGGATTCTTCCAGTAAGGGACACAATCATAGGTGTGAAACAAAGAATGTTTATCATGGAATCCATGACTGCGATAGGGGATCAGGTAAAATTTGGGATCCTGATGCTCACCATGATATATAAGGTGTTGTTTCATATCATTGAGGGGAAAATATGGATATGGTATAAGGGACATTCTGTCTTTTGTATGGGTGAATATCGTCACATATTAGGGGAATTTATGAATATTTGAACACCATTTTCCCTCTAGTATCGAGCATCTGAACGGCCATTCTTAACGAGGTCAAGAGTTTTCCAACCAAGATGACCTGACCATAGGTGTTGAACCAAGTCTAGAAGGCGGACGAGTTCCACTTCCTACTGTTCAAATGGCAGACTAGTTTTTTCCCTAATGATGGTCAGGAAATGGAGGACCACCAGGCCTACCTACTAGACTATGGGGTGGTGTCCTTGTGGAATGATTTAACCACAATATTTTTTATTAGCCGTACACCTCATATAATTTTTTGAGGTACTTCTAGTGCCTGCAGAATCTCACCTCACATGTTTACATGGGAGTGTTCCATGAGGATCACCCATGTGTGATGATCTAGATGTGTCTCATGTTCACATGGGAGGATGGTAGATGCAATATGAGCAACCTCTGCCCACATCTATCTACAAGCTGGTGAAGGAATACACCAAGAGTTGGGAGGAAACCTACCTAGGGGAGGTGGTGAAGCAATAGACCATATGTACCAGTGATGGGTCTCCTGTCATCCATGAGGTCATGGCCGGAATGTGGCGAGTACATCCCATAGTGGTGGGTCTACAGTAGCGATGAGACTTGCACCATCCAAGAGGAAAACGGCAGTGGCAGACCTAGCGGATTTAGAGAAGCATTGTCATTTGGTGGGGAGGCCAACCAAGGGTTTTCATAAAATACCCACCTATGCGCCGGTGAGGAAGATGTGCCACATAGATATGCCTGATGATGGTGTATTTTCCGAGGATTGGGACACCTAGGATGTCAAAAGGCAATTCCTCAACCCTTCTTATTTATGGCACCATATGAACCATCTTTGGTGGGATTTGGCGGGGATTGGTCATTCTAGTGTCAGTTTTTAAGTATCTCATGAGGAGGTGGTGTAGTAAATCGTCACGTTGGAGGACTTCGAGCACTCTCAGGGTGCTACACATTTGATGGTTGATCGAGTGATGGTAATACTCGATCAAATCGCCCCTCTGCAGTTATCAGCTATCAAATTGGGGGAGTGATTCCCATTCCATAATTTTCAGAATGTTCCCCCTAGGGGGAAGAGGATGGTGGAGGGAGCCCTCTGGAGGAGGGTGAGGTTATATGTTCATACCCGGAGCTATAAGAGTTTGCGGAGGCCCTTGTCGTAAAACCCTGAACCACTTCCTTGTTTTCTTTATCTAGGTAATTTAGGGCTTTTAAACTATCATTTGACCAATGTAAGAGGTCCTCATACCCAAAACATTCTCCCGCACAATAGTATATGGAGTTGAGGATCTTCATGATCAACACCTGTGATGATGATGATAACCGCGATTCAAATGACCCAGACACCCAGGGTGTTTTTACTAGAGTCTTCAAACTTACCCACCATTAATGGAGGGCCACCACTTGAGGTCCCGTCGACAATAGCTCATGGAAGAGTCAAACTGTTTGATATCTATAAGTATTATTTACCATATTAATAACTATTATCCATTGATCAGGTTCACTGATGTCCCTTCACTTTTGTATACATAGTTCTTAAAATTGTGTGGGATGCCTTGATGAGGATGACTAGAGATTCTAGCGCAACATTTCCCAGGGGAATGTTGGTGGTTGTGGAAGCAGACATCCAAACTAACCAACACAATGTGCTCTCACTCACATATGGGACCATTATCATGAAAGAACCAGAATTCATTGAGGTGGAATCTGATGAAGGGGATAAACCAGATGACCTGCCCACTCAAACACCAGACGAAGACCCTGGTGACATATTCCTAAAGGTTTTCCCTATATATGAACCCACTGAACCCGTGGACTAGGATGAGACTACTTATGATAAATAGGATATGAAAATTCTTCCATCGCTTGGCATAGAATATTATTAAGTGCTTCATCAAGGATACCCCTCAAGAAGAATGGATAGACCATATGGGGAGGCTTCATTCCCGATTGTGTGAACAACACACTGGAGGAGTGGGTTCCTAGCATCCTCATATGCTCATTCCAGACATCATGGAAGATAATATTTGGAAACATGATCATAGCCTTAGTGTGGAATGGAAGTGGATGAAATCGATGAACATCAACAGGCTCCATGAGGCTGAAAATGAGACTCATCAGTTTTGAGCATAGGAGAATGAGTACTCCTCTTTCCTCGACGCACAATAGGGGATCGTATCGCACCAGAATGACCAGATGGAAGAAGCCAAAGAATAGATTAGGTAAGCCTATGAGGTGATGGATATCATCCATGTTGACGAGAAGCGGGCCTAGACAGTGGTTGATGAATTACATCCAATCACCTCTGCGGAGGAGCAGTAGATTAAAAGGCGACAGCAGATCCTAGATTCCACTAGCCAGTGAGTGGTGGAGAAAGAACGCTCTATTAAAGAGGTCAAGTCATTTATGGGAAGGGCCAATCCATGGGTGATTTAATGAATGTAAACATATAAATGAACATTCATTCTTGTATTCTATATGTTGATTGTGTGCATGGATTCCGTAGGACATCTTTGGTTTTCTACATATCCATCAATTAATGAAATAGCCATCAACTGATCCCTGTGCTCATGTGGGTCATCCCCAATGTGAGAAACAAGGGATTACTGCATCGTTATTTCATCTGAATATGAGTGTGTCAACCAAGATTCAGGTATCTGGGGTTTGATCAATAAACAAATATTTCTAGAAAGAAATAGGGAGGACTGACAGGAGGATGAAGTTCTCAGAATAATCAAATTGCGACTTTCCTCGACATGCTCTAGTGCACAAGTGGGGTAACATCAGAGGTGTTAGAATCGATCCCAACAAAGGCGAGTGGAATGTGTGAATCATGATACTGAAAAGTAGAAACATTTTTCTCTTGGAATTAAAATGAAGGATAACTGTTGACTGTGTTCCGAACACAGTATCCCTGTTATGTTAGCCTGAAATTGGGATAACAAATGAGTTTCGACCACAGACCATGTTTGGAACACAAGGACTGACTCGAAATGTCATCCATTAGTCTTTCTAAACATTATCCCCAGATAGAAGGTGATCCATAAGCTATGAATCTATATTGTTAGGGGGTTCTTTCAGGCTTGAAATAGGGAGAGGGTCCAAATTAGGGGAACTCGAAGCGTGAAGGGTGGAGTGATGGGTTGTTAGAATGGAGTCCAACACTCAGGAAATTATGCCACCATGATGTGAAAAAATTAGGTGAGTGCATCGGTCTTATCATGGATTGTACCTACTTCCATACATGTCCTCTCTAGTGAGGACCTAGAATGACTTGAAGTTTTACATCATACCAATGGGGACAATAGACAAGTAGTTTGACGTCATACACTGAGGAAAGTGTACGTAGTTTTATGGTCATACTACCTTGAACAAGGATAACAGTTTAATGTCATGTTGCATGGATGGTAGGCTTCCAGTTTACTATCATAGAGACATGACCATAATCAAGACTGAGGGGCTAGAGGGGTTAATAACCCTAGGGCTAGTCCCAAGGTAAAATTCCCGGACACCTCTACAATTCCCATAAGGATGATAATCCAGCCGAACGTAGTTCTTAAACATAGAATGGTCATAGATCAGTGACATCTGGGGAAATACCCTATAGAGTGGAAGCTGACGCATCCCATAGTTATCATAGGTCGTCCTGAACATGTTAAGGGAGGTACTGTAGTTTAAAGTAATGCGTTGAGCACATGGTTACCCAGAAAAGAAACATGTTCTGTGATACATATCCTGACATGAATGATGAAAGTAGGTGTCCATATCAAACAATGTTTTTGCAATGGGATTATTTATTCCATAGATCATAGGTGTCCTGATGTGGGGCTGGACCCGGAGATATTATTTTGGCATTCTTACGTACCCCATAAGGATGAGAATAAATCCATACATAGTTCTGGGATTATAGTTTAACATCATGTAGGAAAAAAATGGAATTTGTGGCACAACTACATAAGTATACATTCCACCAGAACCACAAAGACCATGTGATTCATTCTAAGTGTGTGAAATAAGGGGTAGTGATTGGATTTTCCTGGTTCAAGGAGGAACACATCGGGAGAAATAGAACCCTGGGTGAATGACCTCCCAATATTAAAGATGTGTCTACATAACGGACATAAATAGATGAAGGGTAAAATCAAGTGTGTTGGAATTCCTCTTAGACACAAGGGAATAGAATGATGTGAATCAGGATGCCCGAGATCTAGATCGCATTGAAAACATCGTGATGGTAGAGGATAACTACTGACCATGTTCGAAACATACTATCCATTTCATGTTAGAATGGAATGGGGGCATACAAATGATGGTCTCTTTCTGACCATGTTTGAAACATGAGACGTCTCGCAAGTGTCATCTGGGGTATTTAGGGGCGTTGGCCCTAGACCGCAGGTGAGTCAATGTGGCCTAAGAGAAGGTCATATTGGGGTCCATTAAGACATGGAGGATGATGGGGATCCAAATAAAGGGTTCATGAAGCGTGGACATGAAACTAATGGATTTCAATGTAAAAAATTACTTATATTTGGCTCTTTACCACAACATGTTTTAATACACCAGTGAGATGTGTCATATAGAGTATATTGGATCCCTTTCTGAGGTCAAGGGACCTAGGGTCGCATGATCAAAACATAAGGTCATAGACTGGACCATTAAGAGGGGACATGGTATAATGGAATGTCCGTAGGGTGGAGAAGTAACCAAACCTGATGTGTAGTTCCCATAGGGAGATTTTAGATTAGGGTCATGGAACTCGGACCAAGTTTGGAAGAGAAAAGGGAGACACATGGTCTGGATATTGAAAAACCTCACATAAATGAGAACCCAGGAGGTACTCTCCAAACCACATGACCCCAAAAGAGTTCTGGCCAAGGGGACAAAAAAGGGGCATGATTTAATTTTTTTGGGGTTGGACCAGCGAGCAGAATGTCGTGGCATTTCTATATATCCCATGGGGAATGGAATCAAGTCACATGTAGTTCTGGAATATGACGTGCAGTTATGTTTCCTATGACATGGATGATTAGAACATATATTTCTGATCTTAGAGATAAATATATATATAAAACCTGAGTTAGGGAGACACGTAGTATTATAATTTTAAATCCCGACATGAATGAGTATAGTAGGAGTCCATACCACTCCATGTGCTCCCTACATAGATTTTAGGTCGAGCGAACAAAAATTAAGTTGGGATGTGCCCAAGGAAAACTGTGTGGGCATCCCTACGTAACCCATGATGATGGGGATCAAGCCTTATGTAGTTATAGAAGAGACATGGTAGAGTCCCTATTCCTGGGACAATATTTCCGTGTGGTTTTGGACGACACATCAAAAGAAGTGGAATTTGACAGATCTTGTTTGTTCTTTAAGATGTGTGTGTGTTTTTCTTTTGTGAAGCAACAAATCTAGATTGAAGAATCCATGCATCTCTACTAGAATCAAGCCATATAAGTCCTTTAAAACATTCCATGGTGGATGAATGATACCAAACATTTTTTCCCCTCGAGTGAGGAAATCAAAATGCAGTGTCATTTTTCATCTTGCGGAAAGGACGATAATGTCATAGTTTGGGGTCATATGATTGGACAATCCTAGGTATTTTAACATCATGTAGTAAAAATGAAATATTTTAATGTCATGTCGGTCCAGGAATCATAGTTTTACATCATATGACTTGGATTCATATATAAGAAAAAAGGGGTTATAGGAGAATGTACATGGTGTGATAAAGCATACTCAATGTGAATGAGGACGTGGTCCACCCCACAGCACATCCAATTTGGGGGAATGAGCCTCGAGAAAAGGGGAATGAAAAGGTCATATAATATGGAGTTGAACCCAAGGATGAAATGTTTGGGTGTTTTTATATATCATATGAGAATGATAATAAACCCATACATAGTTCTGAGAGTGCAGTTCAACGTCATGATGGACAAGGGGTATGAGAGACTAGCTCCTAAAATGGGAAAACGTGGTGCATATATTTCACACTAGACGTGAATGAGGGCATAATCCCACACATGCCACACCAAAAAATCTTATGAAATTTTGGAGCAAAAGGATGAACGTGACAGAGAATTAGTGGATATTGAACTGGACCTGAATATGAGACTCTTGGGCGTTCCTACATATAAAATAAAGATGGGAATCAATCCATACATAGTTATAAGGGTGCAATTTAACGTAATGTGGAATGTACCTAGAGATATCTTATTTTATGGTTGTATATCTCAGACCATTAGGAGTGAGAGTCAACTAAACAGGATAAATCCTTGACAAAATCCTTAATCCCACATGAGCTATGCTTAATGTGGTAAACAAGGGTAGAAAAGTTCATTGCAACACGTGGAATTCAAAAAAATATGAAAATGATGTGAAGTCTCTATTGATACCTCATTGTGGCCATGTCCCCATAACGTGCAAACACACACAGAGGGATATCACCAAGAGTGCCAAAATTCAACATGTACAAGATGGAGTGGAAAAGGATGTGAATCATGCAACCGATATTTAGGGACTAATGGTGGTGGTGTGATGATGGAGGATAGATATTGATCGTATTAAAAACACATCATCAATATCATATGACCTAAAATAGGAGCATCAAATGAGCATTGACCGTGGACCATATTCATAATGGGAGACATGTATCAATTGGTTGTTTGAAAATCCTCAGGTTTATTGACTCGAGACAACAAGAGAGAATTAGAGCCTCGCATCCATGCCATTTGAGGGTCCTTACAAATGTGACAGATGATGAAAGCTGAAATAAAAGGGGGAGAAGAAACATTTAAATGGGAAATAACATGTATATATAGAATCCAACACTCTAGGTCCTGATATAGTGTGCTTTCTGTCACATTAGTGAACTACTAATGAGGGTTGAGGGGACCAATTCAAGAGCATCCAAATCAAAAATATAAGTGGAGAACAAGGGGAGGATGAGATCCTAGGATGGATAGGTATGTGGTGTGGCTGTTACAAACTTGACGTGAATGAGAACATAAGCCCATACCACACAACATAACCTTTCTCCCGGAGGACTAAGTCTAAGGAGCCAATGATGTGAAGAGGTTTCTAAGAGACATGGCTAGACCAGAAGTCAAAACATCTATGCCTTCTTATGTATTCCCTAAGGATGTGAATAAAGAAAATTGTAGTTATGGAAGATCCATTTAGATTAATGTCATGTGTTGAAGATGCAGATATGAATGGGGCCCTCGATAAGGAATGTGTATGGAGTGGATAATAACTCAATGTGAATGAGGACATAATCCCACATATGCCACACCATTAATAATTCCTAGAGAAAACATTGGAAAAGAAGATGAGAGAAAGAATAATTGAACCTGGGACAGACCCAAAGACAAAATGTTCGGTTATTCCTATGTATCTTATAAGGATTGTAATAAATAAAAACATAGTTTTAGGATATATAATGCATTTTTATGTCATGTGATGGGGACAAAAACTATAGGAGTGTGTGAAGTGGATTTATACAGTAGGAAAAAATAGCCTTATGAAATGAGGACATAGAGTCTAAACAATACCGCACAATCATAAGTGTGATCCTGGACATAGGGGACGGAATGGTCAATGGACCTGAGGCTATTTTACAGACATAAATTCATATATAGTTTGTAGTTTATTTTCATTCAGAATGAGTATTGAGTGGTTTTGCATCCTTCAGTTTGATCACGTAGTTTAACATATTGCGATGAGGACAGTTGTGATCATATTTTAAGGTCATAGAGATCAGACAATTATTATATAATCATTTATGTGGGTATTTCCTTACCAAATCACCTAATCCCACGTGATCTATGCTCGGTGTGGGAAATAAGGAATTGGACCAGGATTTTGCGAGCCCATAAGGGATCCACAATAAAGGAAAGAGATTTTGTGGGGTCGATCCCCCCAAAACTACATCCATGCCCGAGGCTTGCTGACACTCAAAGGGATAAAATGATTAAATGAATAACTACATCAAATATTTTAAATATATAGGGGTAGGAATAATGAGGGAGGATATATTTTGATCGTATTTGAAACAAAAAATCCATATTGTGTGACCTGAGACTATAAAAAATAAATATGCATCGACCGCTGACCATATTTGCAACGTGAGACTTATATCAAATTGTAGTCCAAAAATTCTTTGGGGATATTGGCCCAATTTGGTAGGAGAGCCCTGTGGTGCAGCATCAATGTCGTTCGGGGGTCCCTTCAGATGTGAATGATGATTGAAACCCTAATTAAAGGGGAAACATGAGGCGTGAGGATGCCCACTCAATTAAATGTCATGTTGACAATGAGATGGGTCGTGATATACATGGAGGGGGATACACGGTGTGATCATGATAAACCTAATGTGAATGGGGGTGAAGAAATCCCACCCCAGACCACATTCTCTTGATAAGCATGTGTGCTAAGGGGTCAGATCCCATGAGAGATCTTGAAGAACAATATGGGCATATGGATGAAATATCTAAGAATTCCTATGTATCCCATGAGGATTTTAATCAAGATATAAGTAGTTCTAAATCCATGAAGTTTAACGTCATGCGATGAGAACATGAGAGGATAAATGAATGGGAGGTACCCATGGTGTGATCATTGAAAACCTGGTACAGATGGGCCCAAGAAAGTCTACAATTCCCTGTATGTGATCATTCAAGGGATCTACTCCTAGGCAGCCTATCAAAGAAGAGGATTTGGGGATCGGAAAATTTTGTAGATTATCATCATGGGGGAGGTGTGATGGGAAGTTTTAAATTCATAATCCTGGGAGTATAATTCATTTTAACACCATGCGTGATGGAATAAAATTTTCAAGTCATATGGGACAATTTAAAGTTTAGATTCATGTGGGACGAAATATAGTATAAATTAATGCGAGACAGGTGATGAGTAGATTTATAAACTTTAGCTCGGAAGGATTAAGCCTTTTAATGTAATGTTGTAATACCATCATAGTTTATGGTCATTTACAACAATTTTACTCTAGGAATGTATTTCATGAAGAATTTGGCATTGGTGGGAGGGGTTATACGCTCACCATCCTTGTTAAATAACGAGTATGTGCCATTAGGGTAATCCTTTTGAATGATGTATGGTCCTTCTCACATGGGCTCCAATTTTTGAAGTTTCCTACCAGGTATCATTGGAATTCTTAGGGATATTTCCATGTCAACTTGTAAGAAAGATCAGAGGATACATTCTTGTTGAATGCTCTTGATATGTTTTCTCGATGCCTCTCCAGAATGTATAGGTCACATAGCCTCTTTTCATCGAGTACATCTAGTTTAGCCAGATGGATTTCAGCTACCTTATCTGGAGTCAGTTGATCATAAAAATGTGTGGCAAACAAAGGAATTATAATCTTGATGGGAATTACTGCCTCTATTCCATACACCAGATATTATGGGCTCACCTGAGTGGCATTGTGAGTGGTCATCTGATAGGCCCAAAGAGCATAGTGTAGTTTTTCCGAAAAACGCTTCTCATTCTAACAAATTTTTTCTTTCAAAATGTTATAGAGGTATTTTTTAACGCATCTATCTCCCCATTTTATTGGGTTTGATAGCAGGAGATATGGTTAGAACGGATTTGGTACAAGGAGTACAATTTCATTTGCTCGACTGCCCAAAATATGGTGCTGTTTTCGGTGAGGATTATGTGAGGGACTCTGAATGATTAGATGATACTGTAGCTCACAAATTCAATGATTGAATATTCCTTACCCTCCATTGGTGGAACTATCTATGTTCAATTTCAAATGAAATAAGTATTGGTTATGATGAATCAACACTGGCGAGCCATCGCTGGTGGATAGGTCCCCACAAAATCGAGTCCCCAGACCGCCTAGGGCCAATTGTACATGGTAATGTTGAAAGGATTTGGCGGATGAGGAAACAAATTGGTATGTATTTGGAATGAATGGAACCTCTTGGAAAATTCGACACTGTCACAGATCATGGAGGTCCAATAATACCAAAATCTCTGGTTCTGGTGATATATCTTTGGCCTGGTCTTATGTGCCCCACAGGAACTAGTGTGAACCTCCTACGTGATCTGAGAAATCTCCCCTCCTTCAATTAAACATAGGATAACCCCATCAAATCCACATCTGCAGAGGATCTAATCAAGACGGATAAAACTCTGGATGGTACACTATAATGTGCGGCGTCAGATTCTCTCATGCTCGGATCGATCTATCGGGGGATGTCCATGATGGAGATACTTGATAAAGGGGTCCTCTATTTGGGAGTCACCTCCAAAACTACAGCAGAATGACTTGGGGATCCTGACGTGGATGAACTATTGGTAAGGTAGCAAACCTGTGGGCTATCATCATTGTCCGGAGTGACATGAGTAATGACTCTTTGATACACCACATGAATAATCAAATCAAATTGGTCAGGATCTGTAGGAGATACAGCCAAGCTGGACAAGGTGTCAGCTTGAACATTCTATGAATGAGGGATATTAGTCACTTCTGTCCAAGATGGGAAATGGGCTATCAACTGGAGGGTAGGTTCAAACATCGGTACGAATTCCAACATCCTAATGACAAAGTCACTATTAATCTGTTTGATGACATGTTCTGAGTCCACTCTCTCTTGCTAGTGGGGAATGTCAATCTCAAGGGCCAGCTCCACACTAGTGATGAGAACCTAGTACTATTCCTCATTGTTGGTACAAACTTCTGACAACATGAACGTATATGATTAAAAAGCTTGTGTTGGCATGATGAGAACGATACATAGGACCACTTTATTTTGACTGGGATCATTGATTATTCTAATGGTAGGACAACAGTAATAAACGTCAATGTGAATTTTCCAAAATGGAATGTCTTGGTCTACCGAGTGTTTCTTCTCATTGGGAAAATCCAGATCTATAGACCTGTCTGCAGGAGTTGGATGGTCGACCATGAGGTCTGACAAATGAATGTCCCTTGATTTCCTTATGAGGGAAAATACTGATGTTGAACTATTAGAGGATCACTTCCCACTGATCTAGATGTCCTGTCAACGTGGGGAGGTTCATATTGTACTTTAACGAATCCACTCGAGTCATTAGCTGTATCTTGTGATGCTTCATGTAGTGTTGCAATTTCTGCATTGTGAATACTAGTGTGAGGAAGCTCTACTCAATAGAGGAATATCTATTCTCTGTTTAGAGGATAATTCATATGATTTAGTACTAACTATTATCTATTCATTAGTTGTATTTATGGTCGATAAGGGCACTGAGAGATCATTCTAGGGCGATCACATAAAGGACTAGTGGGTTTCCAAAAATGGATGGCATCAGAACCAGATGCTGTAATAAGCACTGCTTAATTTACTAAAAAGTAGTCTGACATTCCTAATCCCACTGATAATAAAAAACTTCCTTATTTCTCCTGGAAAAGGAATTACACTTTCCATCCAGATTTAAAATTAATCGGTTTATATAGGCTAAGTGGCCTTGCAAGCCTCGAAAAACCTTACTGTTGCTTGGATGAGACATCTAGATGATAGAATTGATCTTATCTGGATTGATCTCGATGAATTTTTTATCTAACAATGAACACAAGAAACTTTCAAGGGTGACACCAAAGGTGCACTTCAATGGGTTCATTATCAAATGGTGGTACTAGAGGAAGCTGAACATTTTCCCAAGATCATTGTGATGGTCCTGGTTCTGGTGAGATTTACCACAAGATCGTCCACATAGAATTCCACCAATTTCCTGAGGGTTGGCTTAAATATGCTTTAACTAGCCCACTAATAGGCAGAAGCTACATTTTTTAGACAGAAGGGCATTACCTGGTAACAGAATGTACCTTGTGGTGCCTAGAAGTCTGTAGACTATTCACCATCTGGGGCCATTCCAATTTGTCTATACCTAGAATACCAATCCATGTGGAAGAGATCCTGGAAAATAAAGGTGGTGTCAATCAACAACTCTATTTATGGAATGGAAAAATCATCATTCAGACATTGAAGATTGAGATCCCAGAAGTCTATACAAGCTCTAATATGTATGTTCTTCTACCTGATGGGCACAACATTGTCTACCCATCAAGGGTATTGGATCTCCTTGATGAAGTTGTCTCTGATGATTTTATAAACCTTGGCCTTGACCATGGATCCGTGGAATGGGTGCATCTTTCTGGGAGGCAACTTGAATCTTACATGTTTTACCCGAAGGCCGGGGTGATGGATAGTGACCTGAGGATCTAGTCCGGGCATCTCATCATAAATCCAAGAAACAACATAGTTATTATGCTTCAAGAATTCCATAAATTGATTTTACTCTTCGATAGGCATAACATTGATGATCAATGTGTGTTTTGGAAAGGTATTGTTATTGCGGTTCACCTTTACCAATTCATCAACCATGGTGGAGAAACCTACGTAAAAATAACAAGGAGAGTCCTCTAAATAATATTATTCAATTATGGAGGAGGGGAACCTCAGTGTGAGGTGATTTCTCCGATTTGATAGATCCCGATGTGCCACTTCTACAATCTTGAGTGGTGATGGATACTGCATCGAGGAACAACTATGATGCAGAATCTATAGTGATAAAAGCTCTCGACCTGATCCCATCTAGCCTACGGCCCAAGGGTCTATACATGATGAGGTCAAAGCAATAATGGAATTTTTCTTGAATCATTTTATCCAACCCCAATGAAACAAACATGTATGACGTATTTTCATTTCCATGGGGTGAACATCCCAATCCCTTATAGGAGTTGGGGCTCTGGGATCACCCATGCCAACATTGAATAAGAATAAGAGGTGATCATCCAACGTCTCATAGACTTGGGAACGTGCCTCCTCCTCATTCAATAGACAAAAAATCATTTCCCCAATTCAAGAGTTTAATCCTTCTGTCAATGGATCAGAAGATTTTGGAATCTTCTTGGTCTTCCCAAGGGTCAGTTTCATCTATAACATATCCATCCTCGTTAGCATGGATCTACTTGTCCATTCTCTCGTAATTGTTGGCATTCATATAGATGGATTCACAAGACGAAATGGAAAATGTGTCACCATGGAGTATACCCACTCGACCACAAACAGAGTTCATAAGGAATTGGTGATATAGGGAGGGAAACTCCACGTGAGGGTGGATCCATGACCTTCCCATCAATGCATTGTATGCATTGTCCTGCGATACAACCATGAACTCAGTACTGGACACGAGACAACTAGAATGTGTCTTTAGTTGGATCTTTTTGACCATTGTTTTTTCCGTCCTATACTATACTATAATTTTAAACCAGAGTGGCTCATATCATCCTATAACAACCATATCTTCTGAAGAATACAAGTAGAGATGAGGATGATCACAGAGCCTATGTCGACTAGACAACGATAAAATATCATTCCAATGAAGATTAAAATGATTTACATTGGGCATATGTACCCCTGTATGGTAGATCCTGTATATTCTATAGAGAAAGAGATGATGGATTGACATTCTGCATGATCGGATGCCACATAATGGATGGCATCAGTAGTTACAACCTATATCTTGAACTGGAGAGGGATTTTTAAAGCCTCAGCAATGGATTCATGCATATCTACTGATATAAGAATAGAATCAAGGATTGAGAGTCTAATTGGGATGCTAGAATGTTGTTTAAAATATCATAAATCCTTTCTAAATGTTAACTTCTGCTCATAGGATGTCGCTTTGTGGGAGGAGGTATGGTAGGCCCTCTGGCTAAACCAGTGGCTGAATGGTTTTGGGAATGTCATACTACTCACTAGTCGAACAACATGGGATACTACCGGATGAGGGCTATATGACTGAGTCCGTTCTGTACTGTTATGTGTCGGGTCATAGAATTACCATGGTGGCCCTGCCTAATAATGTGGCACAAAAACGGTGAAGGTAAATATGATGATACCATATGAGGACGTTGCACATCCCGAGATCTATGTTGGACCTATTTTATGATTTCTGTGGAATGAATAGCCTAGATGGATATACTGAATGTTGAATTCTGATGACCCATATATCCCTAGCTCCATTGATGCTGGAAGTGTCTTGGCAAGTCAGGAGGATCTGTCAGGCCCTTCTTATTGTCCGGAACCATATAGAGGTTTACCAGATCCATGGTGTTAACCAAAGAATACACTTGAACATAAATTGAAGAATCTTCCACCACAGGACAAATCCTGGGGGTATTATCTAACTCCAAGTGATTTAACTCACCGATATTACTAAATAATGATGGCATCAGTGGGGGAATTGTTTACCCTTGTGTCGCTAATGCTGGCCCTTCCTGGAAGAGGACGTCTGGGACGCCGACAAAGAATTAGTAGTTCTAGATGAATCAATGACTTCTGAATTCTTGGTTTTATTCATGATTACATTATTAATTCCAGGGGAATTATATAATACCTTACAAGCCATCTAGTCATCATATTTTTGAGATCCGTGGTCATGATCCTTCTTCCACTCACCTCTGTTGTTGCAGTCCCTGTCCGGCGGTATGAATAAACACACCATCTGTGCCAAGGACAGACCTAACCTGACTATGATGTTATCAACCAAGTCTTGGAGATAATATTGAAACACATATAAATTCATGATGGTGTGACCAATGATCAGGTGATAGGGGCTGTAATTAGGGTGGTTAGTGGGATATGCCTCTTCGGGTCTCCTACATTCCGACAACCATAGAATTCCATGTTCTAAGGCACTTTTAAAATTACCAGGGACCTATGCCTTATTTAAGTAGTGGTTATGATTCCTTCTATCTATGAAATGGGCACTACGAGTATGACCCTAACTAGGGGATGGAGGATCATGCTGAATAGGTGGAACCTTGTTATCTCTCTAGGGTTGTGGTGGTGCGTTATGTGGGGGCACCTTACTGTTATAGGGTGGGCGATGCTGGGTCAGAGGCTATGCTTTAGATGGAGGGCCTCTGTGATGCTATGTATGTTCCTCTATTGGTAATAAGTCCAGCTACCTGGGGCCTCGATCTGTGCTACTGTAATTTGATAGGCCTTATCAGCTCTTATCATGGGATAAACTGGGGGCAACAGACAGGTTTTCTCAGCCAGCTATGAGGATTCTTCTAGACCCCATGCCTTATCAAAAAAATCTAGGATTCCCCTAGAGTAATTCATGGTGATAATATAGGGGACCAATTCAGTTTTTACAATCCCCATTCACATTTTTAGGAGCTGTTTCTTAGTCAATGGAATATCAAGGTAGTAGGTGAGTAATTTCCACTAGGTGACAAAGTCCGTGATGCACTCAACATGCCTCTGCTTTCACTTGAAGAGGTATGTAATACTGATCATCATGGTGGTAATTCCAAACTAGTAATGAATCTGTCTAAGAAGATCTTATCAGCTGCCTACTGACCCAATGGGTAGTGGGGTATACCTGACAAATGTCGGCCATTACAATAGTTGTATGAAACACCATAGTTTTGCGGCCTCTTGCTGCACTAGAGATCCCAGTAGAGATCCACACATTGAGATGAAGTGCTATAGATGCTGTAGTGGGTCTCCCATCCTACAAAGTATGGATAATGTGGGTTTTCCAAAACCTGGGGGTGTTGTGATATCATCCACCAATTCCAGATAAGTATTATCATCAGGCGTAATTGCCACATTTCATGTTTCCAAAGCCTCAAGGTGGGAAATGAGTGTCTCCATTGGATCATCTAGGTACATCATACTATCTTGATGAGGATCGCTGACCACTAGTGTGTTTTAAGGTTATTCAACATGATAGGAAGGCCCAATGTCTCAATGAGTGACTAGTGGGATTACCTATGAGACTACTAGGGTAATGACTTGTTGAGTGGCTGGGGGAAACTAAGCTGTGTTCTAAAGATTATCGTTCCATTCAGGTGGATTTGGTGACACATATCACACCCTCCTACCTTTTTCTCAGGCTTCTAAACTATCTATGTTAATAGGATGGTCAAGGTCACCCTGGGGGAACATGATGGGGGGATGTTGTACCTTCCCCAATAGCCATGGTCGAAGATCATTGAAGTCTGGTCACCTCTCTGCAGCACGCTCGAGAAAGAGTTCATCAAACATATTCTTATGTTGCATGAGCTATTGACACAATGTGGCATTTTTTAGATATCCTTTCTTTTTATACACTAATCTAGATAGGTCAGAGGGTTTGACATCCTTAAATGCTCTTTGCGCTTATTGGGATTCCAGCCAGGGTCTAATGGCTCGGTAGGTGGGGGAATGCCGAGTAAATTTCATTTTTTATGAGCAACCCATCCAAAATAATTCAATAGATGCGTTAATCTTCCCTGGGGGTATATTCTCTTCAAAGAGCTCAATCTTGTTTTTTACCTCTGATAGGTCGGCCATGTAAACCGCGACTCCACCTGAAGGCATATTGTCAATATGGCCTGGAATGTCAGGCTAGCACCAGATAGAACTGGAATGAAGGGAAACATAATACAGCAAAACACAGACCTGAACATGAGGGAATCCTCTTTGATGATTTTGTAGACCACATTAATGCTCTGAATGCGTTATTGCTGGAGGGTTTGGTGGTGACTGGGAGAATCCAGGTGCTAAGCCACATGGAGTGCATCAATGTCGACCACATTACATTCCTAGCCAACTTCATCTAAGTGTACTTGACTCTTGGGGTAAGCCCCTAACTGATAATGAAGATGTATGTGCATCGACCGAAGGTTTTGGATAAAACATGCATCTTCTTCCAAGGTAACTGATTCTGGCACACTGATGTACGTGGTTACAATTTTCTAGAACATCTATAGGATATGATGCACTAAAAGGATATCCCACAATCTCCTCGAATCAGACTTGGGATCCGGCCCTTGGTTTCCCCACTCATCTACTGGGGGCGGCTGCATGGCAGATAACGACACTAATGAATACTCCTAAGACAGTAGACTAGATGGTGGAGATTACATCGAGCGATCTGAAAATTTGCTACATCTTAGGCTATCTTCAGAAGAATTAAACGACATATCCACCACATTAAAATAATACTAGCTGGTGACAATGGCTTCTGGTGTAGGGGATGCAGTTACTGGTGATAGTCCATGTTTCTGTTCATCCTCTATTAGTCCCCAGAATAACTCTCCATGATTTTTTGTCATGGTAGAGAATGAACATGTTGATGATGGGAAGGAATGTATGTGCATGAATTGGATAGAGGCCAAATATTCATCCTCCTAGATTTATCTGTTGAGGGAGATCGGAATATGGTGGACCTCGTATTCTTGAAGGATAAGACTCATGCATCATTTTCCTACCACAACCCTTGACAAAGAAGATCTAGGTGAGGGTTACATTGCTGAATCATATTCAGACTCAGAATCTAAGAAGATGATGGGAATAATCACGGTTGGAATATTACCCAAATTCATTTTAGGGTATCGGAAACCCACCTACCTAACCCATTATGGATATTTGACACATTTTAGGTTTTTTTTCTTGAGGAGGACCTTCGGTCAAACTGATGATTGTGTGGAGAGGACTTCCACCATGATAATATGTGGTGTGAGGAGCACCTGGAAAGATGTCCAAGGGGAAACTGGGAGGACCTCCATATCCACTTGCTGATGTGCAGAGGGAATCTCCATGGGAAGTGTTGTTGTGGGTCGGCCATTCTCTTGAGCTGACTATATGATCATAGGAAAGGCCTCCATGCATTTTTCCCTTAGTAGTGATGGTATGAGGGTGTCCCACGTAATAGTCAATCTGAATGTGAGTTAGACCTCCACAATGGTCTCCGATGAAGTGGAGTACAACTTCCCATCTCTAATTTCCAGGATGAGGAGGACCTTTGTCGGTTGTGACGATAGCCTATTGAAAACTCATGTGCTTATGGTTAACCTAACAGAGAGGGTCTTCACTTCGATGACTTGTAAGATGAGGAATTACTCTGTAATAGGGATTAAAGGAGCATGGAATTCCTCAATGATCGATGTGAGTGTGAGAGGGAAGGACTTCGGCCAGACTGATGGTGTCAAGGGGAAGGCCTCGATGTTGATCTTATGAGCATGATGGACCTATGATTTCATTGGTGGTTTCATGAGGAGAACCTATGTTCTAGGTATCATTACTACAAGTTGGCTCGATACAGAGGTCACCTGTGTCGGTGACCATGAGAGTCATCCCATCATGACCTTGTGGTGGTTGGGGCCTTGATCCTAGTCGGGCAGATGGAATCCCTTGTTGGTATATAAGTGGTATTGTTGGTATACATCGGCGGTTGTGCGAATCATGATAGTCGTTCATGATGGAACACTTGTTGGTAATCCTCATCAGCTTTCTCCCAACACTGTCATTAGGTTATCCGGATTGGGGATGGTGGTGGATGTGGATAATATACCTATTTCTCATCCTATGGGGCCCGGTGGTGGTGCAGACGCGGCCTGGTGGGATCCCTCCTTGGTGTCTCTATGGAATGGATCACAATTGGGATAGCATAGACATCCCTCACCTCATTGTCCAATGGGAGGGAGCATTGAAGTGTTCTATGGAGAGGCTCCCAAAATGGTTGTAGTTCAGAGTGAGGAGTAGTGGCTCCCTATGCGGCCATTGGGGGAGGTGGCGATGAAGATCTGCACAATCCTATATGTCATGTCGGGCAATATCCTAGGTTGGGATAATTCGTTATTTCTCATTACATCAAATGTGGTTGTTAATTATCCTTCTCTAAATGACCTCAGATGGGGAGATGTGGGGTGGTCACCCAACAACCACAAATGTGGAAGCTTCCATGGAATAGATGTGACCTTGAATTATTTCAGTGTTTCTATGTCCACGAACCCTCAATGGATAGATGGGTGGTGGTCGGTTTACTGTCATAGCATGGGTCCGACAATGTAGGGATATTCAACCATTAGTATTGAACAATGGGAAGAAATGACCAGTTACCTAGTGTTGTCCTATCTTCCATGGTTGGTAAAAAGGGTCCACGCTGACTATATCATAGACTAGGATTTCCCACATTTGATTCCCCAATCTCTAGTGAGTTTCATGCCCGGCCGACTATTTTCATAGTGGGACATGGAACCGAATACATGGATCCTATGACGGGATATTCCATTGTTGTCTCTAACACTAATAATATCCACATTGAGGAGATGAAGTTTATTTCAGGTTCACCATTTCAATTTTTGTCTCTTTATCTGGGGCACACACCTATCATTCGAGGAAGTGCTAATCTGTTGCCCCAGATTCCCACTTTCTAATGGTGGGTGACATTCGTCCCTTATGCAGTGACATTTTATCATTAATCAAAAGGGATGATGGGATGTTGTTCTATCCTTCCATGGGTTCCTCATCAAGACATTATACCAAGTCCAAGTCTCCCTTTACGAATAAGACGTTTTTCATGAAAATCTTACCAGTGCCATGTCTTCATGGATTCTAGTTAATTACATAGCTTTTGTCAGGAGATTCCAAGGGGTCATGTCAGGGCAGCAATGTTCGATCAAGGGAGTAGTCACGTTTGATATTTCTAGTGTGTTGGGACACCAGAACACTGATGTGTTGGGGTTTATTCTCCTTATTATTGGACTTCTCATGGGTGTGGAAGCCTAAGGCACCCCACATCAAATGTGGGGTATTACAGGACATTGGAATGTCTCTATGGTTTTCGTTAGCTTCCCATACTTAACACTTGGTATGGCGTGAGTTTATTGTCTTACAGAGACATATTAGACTAATCAGATCACTGATAAGAGTGGAACAGATGGATCCAACCCAGGAGGGAGCACCATAGTGTCTTATTAGATAGACAAATCATAACATCTATTGAAGACGGATTCGAAGGTATTGGGGTCCCTATAAATGAGACACCAAGGTTTACTATTTGCTGGGATTGAACTCCAGGGATGATTATTATGCACCTTACAACAAGATATTGGGATCAAAGACCACGTAGTTCAAAGTCGTGACCAATTAGGGTGTGCTCAAAGGAAAATGATACAGAAATGATGTTGGGTCTTACGCATGGATTTTGGGACATCACAAGAGGGGTGATCTTGGTTGGATGACTATGGACCGTGAGGGGATTACGCGTGGTTCGCTGACCGTTGCAAGAGGGAATATCATAGGAGAATGATTGTGGACCGTGTGGGGCTTACAGGTTGTTAGATGCACAATTTCTACTAGGAGTTGTGATAAAGATGATGACATTATCTCATCGGGATGTGGTTGCCCAGGTAAGAATTAGGATGGATATGGGTCATAGATATTTGTTGATTGAATGGGATGGAACCATTGTGAATATGAATGTATGCTTGGGATTGAACCTTAGAGAGTCATCCTATGTATATCTATACAAGGTAATCACTCTCAGTGTAGTTCAATGGGACTATGGGACACTTGAGGAGGAGGCCCCTTAGAATGGATGCATGAATGGGACCTAGAGGAACTGGAACCTTCATGTTGGTGTATGAAAATACCAAAACACAGAGGTTCAATGGAGAGACTTGGATGAGATATGGGTGCTGGGATTTAACCTCACGGAGACTTGCTACATATCCTCATGATAGGGAATCAAATTCCACATAGTTTGGGATTGGGTTATAGAATCAGGGTGTAAATATTGGACAAAGACATGATGATATACTAGTTCTTATGCGTGGTTATCCACCTGGGTTGGTCTGATGCCACTGGGACAGACCAGAGATATGTGTCCCAACAAAGGGTATTATAATGGCTTACTAATTTTTGGGGACTACAATGGCTTACCATTGGTTGGGGACTACAATGGCTTATCACTAGTTGGGGACAACAATGGATTACTTCTGGTTGGGGACTACAATGGCTTACCACGGGTTTGGGACTCCAAGAGCATACCACTTGTTGGAGACAACAACATCTTACTACGGGTGAGGGATAAACCTCAAGGAGGCTTCCTACGTACTCTATCAGGGAGATAGATATCAATACCAACATAGTTCAATGGAATAATGATTTGAGTCATGAGGGATTGAAAGGGGTGTATAGTTTAACCTCGTGCAGGATGGGGGTGAACTGATGTGAAGTGGTTAAGACCAATATGTGTTGGACTTGAACCTTAAGAAGGGTTCCTATGTACCTTTGTCAGATATGGTAAAGGATCAAAGTCCACATAGTTCAGTATGGGCGATATAGATTAATGTCATGTGTGAAGAAGGTAGACAGACTTGAATTGGTCGAGACCAATGGGTTTTGGACGTCAACATCTGGGAGGCTTCCTACGTACCTTGATCGGTCATGTTCTAGGATCAAATTCCACGTAGTTTGGTATTGGGGATTGGGAAATACATTCATGTGTGGCCCCGGATGGATACCATGGTCAATACTTAGGCTAATCCCATGTGAGTCAGGCTCAATCTGAGAAACAAGAGGTAGAAAAGACCTAAATATCACATCATGAAAGGTGAGTATTCAGGGAATAAATTGGGGCTTACACATGGATAATGACACAAAGAGGAAAAATGGGCATATGTGTGGTTAGTGTCCTAAGGAGATAGATATTGGGACTTACTACACGATGGAGGCCCAATAGCATCAAAACCCAGAGGGAGAGGGATGAGTTAATTAATGTTCTAGTGCCCATCCCTCATCTAGATTTGTGCACCGAAGACGAAAGGAGGAGCAGAGATGATACATACCCCATGAAAGGCTAGGGGATTACAACAGGATGGTTCCCCTTCCCCGTGGATAGATTTTGTTCTAGTAAAAATAATCTCATTCCATGTGAGGAAGATCTCACTCTCGTGGAGATGAGCTGACAAAGAGAATGTTCGAGGTAGGGAAACCTGTGTATATTTCACGGTGTGAGTCTATAGTTTACCATCATGTGATGAGGATGATTGCACATTTTAGTTTAATGTCCAGTAGCACAGACAAAGAGAGTTCACTCCATACCCCTAAGACATACATATTTAATACCCACCCACCCATGTGGATGGGAAGGTATCAAAAATTCCATAATGAGGCAGGACTATGGTGTGATCCATTGAGGGGATCATGTTAGCACGGATATGCGAAGAAGAAATATCTATTAGCGTGTCTGTGCGAAGAATCATGAGTCTAGTCAACATAATGTGAAGCACTACCCAAGGGACCTTGATGTCGCATCATACCTACCAAGAGGGTCATACGTGAGAAGGTTTTGTGAAGCTAATGTGTTCTCAACGAATGGCCAACGAAAGCTCTTGTGCTCTATATAGTAGAGGGACTCTGCAAAGATGTATGCTTCGAAAAATGGAGTGGCCTAGCCTGGTTATAGGGTATAGATGAAAATGATGGGTGATTTATGATGTAATATGGCTTTTGTGGAGTAGTACTTAACGGAGAATGGTTACCTAGCATAATATAGAACTTTTCAACAATGTGCTTCGTGAAGAACATGGACCCTACCATAGAATGTGGTTCACAAGTGCATGTAAGGTACTTTGTGAAGTAGGAGTGTTTTTTAAAGAATACAGTCCCACTAGGGATATCCTTCATTTGCGATGGACCATGGGCTCCACGAAGGGAATCACTACATGAATAGGAGTTGTATTTGAGCTAAGGGAAAGGTACTTTAAAATTCCCATTTACCTTTAAGAGATCATTTATCATAATGTTTCATAGATCATAGGTTTCTCTGCGATTTGAGGTCTTAATAGGGGAGTGGTTGGGGTAATCGTACTTTGGGTCCAAGGGAATCCAGGCATTTATAGTTATGTGGCAGCATGAAGCTCATACATCTCTTTGCTAAGCCATGTGATTCTCCACAATTGGATGCAGATTGCTACATGTTTTTCATAACCGTGGAGTCATCCATCAACCCCTCCTTAGCGCATAGCCCTCCCCAATTCCCTATAAGGAACTCACAAAGGTTCCTTCCAGATAAAAGGTATCACCTAGGTCATCCAGTTCCATCATATACACATATCTTTCAGATAATTGCATCATAACTACAAATCCTCCCTCCAAATTACACTATGGTGATCACAATGGGGGCATTGGCTTTGCACTGGCCGTGGTGTATAGGGGCTCCGCGGAGGCTGTGGTACTCAACAATTCTACGAAGGAGCTTCGCATGGAAGCCCCATTGGCAATGGTTTCTTCATTGCATCCTTTTCCAATACACATATTTCGGTACCAACAATATGGATTCACTCATTTGTCATGGGTATGATGTATTTTTTCTCTAAATTAGGGTTTCAAGCTCCTTTAATTTAGGAAAACATATAAGGGTTCAATTTAAGCCTTTCACATTGAATGACGAGGTAAAATATGAATCATTGAGAGTATTGACACTCTAATATCATTTTACCTAATGATTTTTCACTACTCATTTTAAAAAAATTGCATTTAAGTTATTGGATTTATCATGAATAAAAGGGATCATCCTCACCATAAATTTACCATATTTAACTAGTGGGGGAGAACAAGATGCATTAGTTAATCAATAAAGGGAGTAGTGTATTCATGTGGAGCCATATACTTTCCAACAAGTCAGTTAATGTGGTGTATAAATGAAAATGCTAAATTATATATATATTTTTACAAATCACCAATCCAGGTATTATGTTTGATCTTTTAAACTGAATTATGTTTCTTTTCATATCCCAAAATTATTATGTTAGAAGGGTTTGGATTAGTTTTTTTGTACCCTACAAAGAAGAGAATCTATGTTATAATGAGATTACTATTGTATTTAGTTTTTACCAAACATAGATGATTATCAGTGTTGTTGATGTTTTATATTTTATAGAGAGGTTATCTCTATACCCATATGATTACAAACATGACATTACTAGAAAAGAAGATGATGGAATGGTGGTCTGAAAATTTTCATTATTCTATAAGTTAAAGAATAGTGTTGGACACATTGGTCTCAATCTCTATAGATCATTTCTAGGAATTGAGAATAATTCTTCAAAGGTATAGAATGTACAATATTGATAGATGACATAGGATAATGTTAATGTTATTAAGAATAACTCACTTCTAGTAGAGGTACACATTATATATACAATTGGATTTCAACTTGATCAAGAGTTTGGAGGGCCCTACTCTATAAGTTTGGGGTAAAATCAATCTGAATAATAAAATTAAACTATTATATTGATAGTTGTGGTAATCAAAATGGTAAACTAACAGAATGGGTCATAGAGTCACATTGTAGGATGCATTCACAGTTATAATTTCTTAAATACCCCACCATAAAGTATATCGTTTAATCTCAACATTGTAGACACAATTTTTTGAAATAATAACAGGGGTATTGCATTTATACGGGGAACACATTCCCTCAACTCAAGAATAGTTGGGTTAAGATTCAATAGGGATTTGATAGAATGATTCATCTCCGATCTATACACTATAATCCCCCAACTATATGGAATTGACAGAAGAAAAATAGTACTCCTGATCATAGGATTCATCCAGAGTAATATATGTGACTAAATCTCTCAAAAATGTATTGGGAAGTATATATATGAGAGAAAATTTTTCCATTGGATGTAAAAGAGGCTCTAGATCAATTTTTTAATTATAGTGATGATAAATTTGAGATTTTTATGGCATTGATGTTACTAGTTTCATTATGGACAATAAGATCCCAATGTTGGTTTCTTATAGATTTAGACATACATTGATGATCAAATAGGTCCAAGTGATCTATTTTCATGATACCCAATAATCAACTATTTTTCTCCCTTATTGAAGACTAATTTACATTCTATGCATGTTTTTTCTTTGATAGGGGAGGTAGAGATGAATGTGACATGTGTTTATCAAACTCATTATTCATTCTATTCATGTTCCATCATGACTTAGGGAGATTGCTTTAAGAGAATTAACATTGGGATGGTTTGTCTAAATAATCAATAGTAGAGATACTAGTTAGTATACATTATCAAATCATATGTTTGTTGATTTTCCTCATGAAATATTAATTGGCTTAAAAACTCTACCTCCATTTCATTTTACATATGGATACATATAAATCCATTCATTAATGAATCAAAATATATTAAAAACATTATTTAGTATTGGATGGTTTGAGTACTTGTGAATTAAATAACCTTCTATTGAGAAAATTTGAAATTAAATTAACATTTAACTATCCAAAGGAACATGACCATTTTTAGTTTAAATTGTTTTTAGATTTTATAATCTTGAGAAATATATTAAAAATAATTGATAGTATACAAATAATCAATAAAAACATCAAATAACTAATACTATAGTTGGTATGGTCCATTCATAGAGAACCATTGTCTTTGATGCCTCAATTAATATACCCTCATTCTTATCACATGGCCCAATAATGTTTATTTCTATAGAAAAAAAATCACACATGAATATTTTTTCATATAGTTACTCCATTCTTATGATCATCACTATTATACTTAAATGTTCATCTTTCACTTCTTTGATCATGTAAATTTATGATAATATCATATATGAGAACTAAAACATATCGATAATGGTTGTCTCCGAAGACTATATTCATTGGATCGATGATGATAGAATTAGAATTTATATGTATGAATGGAATATGTAAATGTTACTCGTTCACGGTCACAATTTCCTTCTGATTATAATAATTAATGAATAGAAAGAATGATCCATCTTTCCTTATAACAATGTGCACTAGTACACATAATGGTGTTGCACATGGATATATAAACCCTTATCTAGATAATTTTGGAGTTTCCTATTCAATTCCACCATGTTAATCATGTCTATTCTATAAAGAGTCTATGATATTGGAATAACATTTGATATATGTTCCATTATAAACACAACCATATGATCCGATGAAATTGATAGAAACTCTTTTAGACATAAATAAAATTATTCTCAAACATTATAAAAATCATAAATAATATGTTTTCCTCTGTACATTTATCCAATATACATATTTAGTATGTTACATGGCCCACGATATCTCTAGAAAAATTATAGTTGACATCATCTTGATAAATTATAATCGGTATATTTTGGATATCAATTGTGATTTAAAATTCAAGAAAATAATATTTCCCCAATGTATAGAGATAAAATACATTTTAAATATCAATATAAATTTATGTAAAGGGAGAATATTAATATTTTTAGATATTAGAAAAATGATATCAGAGAAGATTTATAGATAAACGATTCATTAATCTTACCACATAGATTTTTCAATGATAATCAGATTTATTATTGTTAGGGAAATGAATTATTTATCTTAAAATCATTAAATATAATAAATAATGGGTTAAAATAGAAAACATTAAAATATTCTTTGTTCATAAATATTCGATCAATGTATATTTAACAACTTTATTTTTATATGTTGATAAAAAATCCATTAAATAATGAAATTATTACATAAGTATTAGCATAATAATAGTTTTAAATATTCTACAACCTACAGAGAATTTAGAGGAGATAGTTCATTAGATAATTATTTCAAAAATGGATGATCTATATAGAAGAAACTTTGAATATTTATTGAAATTCATTTAGTAAATAATTATTTAATGGAAAAGGTATAAAGTGATGAATTCCTTAACAATATTAATATCAATAAAAACTATCATAATAGTAATAATGAAAATAATTTTGAAGCTTTGGATACAGAATCATTATCATGTGATAGGGATAATTCCTTATATTTTTATGAAGTATAAATTATGTTTTGAAAAATACTTGAAAATGAAAATAGTAATGTTTGTAAAAAACATAATAATCCCAAATCTAAACTTCTTATATATGATTCCAAAGTTTCTATTTAAACTAGATTACAACCTGATCATTATTTAGTTCTTGATAAAATGTTTTTTGAACAAGATAATATTTCTATGGATCCTTAGAAATCTATTTTTAGGAAAAATAATTTATAGAATGAGTTTTAAAAATTAGTTAATTTTCTTTACTAATGATGATAAGAGCATAGTTGTCAAATTAAAACTTGAAAATTCTAGTTTCATGTGGCTATTATCTACTTATAAATTAATGTAGGAAAAAGGTGACAAGATTTAAAAATAAATTATACATCATTCTGATAATACTGGAATGGGTTTTACTAAAAATAAACCCATTTTTATTAATAACTATTCATTCAAAAAATTCACTATTGTGAAATAATTTCCAATGTGGTGTACCTTAGAAAAAAAAAATTTCTCATAATAAATTTCAATCTGTAGGATTTAATAAATCTTAATTTTCTAAATAAATTAAGTTCTCTTAATGTAGTAATACATTAAAATTTTTGTTACCTAATTTCTTCTGATTATACTAGACCTAAGAAGGATTCAGTTCCAAAGAACTAATTTATTTATTACCAGAAAATAGTCAATGTACTAAAAAACCATTTTTATATTGATAATGGTTTATTTAGGAATATAACAGGATGCAGTATTTATTTAATAATATTAACAATATTAAAGGTGGAAAAGTCACATAATGATATAATGGTTGTTGATAAATCATTGGTATATGTAACATAGTTATTATGGGAAACCAATTAATTTCATTTTTTTGGTTTTTGAAGCCTAAATAAATAAAAGAAAATAATTATGTGATGAGTTTTATCTTTGTAACTTCAGGAATGAAAAATTTATTATTCATAGTTCAAAATATGAGTTTATTATTTCTTCCAATCATCTTGAAAATGTTTAAAATTTAAATGTATAACACTTTAGGGAAGAAGATTTACCTTTCTTAGTGCAATGGAATATCTCTCTTAGTTATGGAATAGAATATTTGGATACTATAATCTTATAAAATTAGTTTTGAAATATAATAAACTAATTTTTATGGATTTTTCGTTATATAGGTTTGATTCTTCAACATTATGTGATCCTTGTCAATATGGTATGCTACATAAGTCCTATTTTAAATCAATTATTGAAGTGTCATTATTAAATGTTTTAGAGTTAGTGTGAATGAATTTTTTTCCTACAAAAACTGAAAGTGTTGGTGTAAGATACTATTTATATGTATTAGATTATGATTACACTAGACAGACAGGGGCTATTTTCTAGGAATAAAATATGAAGCCTTTAGCTTTTTGAAAACATTTATATCCAGAGTTAAAAATTATAATAACCACTCATTGATAACTATTCATAGTGATCATGATGTAGAATCAATAAATTCTAATTTTTAAACTTTTTTTAGTATGAAAGGAATTATATATAACTTTTAGGCATGGATAATTACATATAATAATCATGTAGGTGGAAGAATAAATAATGTTTTTTAGAATTTTAATAGAATGATGCTGAGTGAATTCTTAGTAGCTAATAATTTTTGGACTAAAGATATATATTCTTAATTTTATAATAAAAGTCAAATTTTAATTAAAATTTTTTTTTTCAAAAAACTCTATGTGTGTTGTGGACAGGAAGAAAATTCTAACAATCCTATATTATAATTTTTGGATGAGATTTATTCATTCTAAATACTAATTATAATTTATGTAAATTTTCACCAAAATATGATAAAGGACTATTTTTATGTTATTCAAATACTAGTAATGATAATATATTATTTCATAAAAAATATAAGTATTTTGAAGAAAAAAGTAAAAATTATGTTTGATGAAATTAATCCCTTTGTTTTACAATAACTCCAACCTATATCTAGGGATGTTATTTCTAAAATTGTTTTTCAACATATTTTAATAATCTCTTATTCTGAGAGAAAAAACTGAATAATATTTTTCATAATTTATACCTAAAGAATATTTTCATCCAGTTTTTATAAATGGAATTTTAAAAACACAATATATTAGTTGTTCCTTATTAATCATTTTATTTATAATATCATTACTAATATAGGTCATCCATTTAGAATTATAGGTTCCTTGTGAAATGAAATTTAACATCTAAATTTCATATCTCAATTTGACTTGAATAATCCTAATGAGGATTTGGGTTATGCATATTGGATAAAATCTATGCCAAATGATCTCAATCAATTTGAAAGGATCAATTATTTACTTTAGCGGAATTACCTAAATAAACATCATAAATTGGAGTAAAAAGGATTTTTCATAAAAAAATTGATGAAAATGTAATTTTTTTGTAATAAATATAGAATTATTGCAATGTTTTATAATGAACGTGAATTAATAAACTATAAGGAAACATATTCTCCAATAACTTGAATATATTTTTATTCTTCATGCTTATGTAGTGTTATTAAATTTAAAACTATTTCAAATAGATGTGAACATAAATTCCAATAATGGATATGTTTTAGATTATGTTCATGTTGAAGAGTCCATAGTTTTAAAAATAAAAAAATTAAAGAATGTTTATTAACATTATAAGGATATTTATGGACAAAATAATTTCTTTGAGCTTGGTATGATATGTTAACATGATTTTCTTACCAAATAATTTTATTAAGGTAGATGCAGATCCAAATATTTTTATTAAACATGTGAGAAAAAATAAAATGATTGTAAAAATAAATGTCGATGACATTATACTTTATTAAACTAAATTTTTATATAATAGATTCATTTTCAGATATTATGAATTCAATGTTGGAAATGAGTATAATGGATGAGTATACATATCTTCCAGGTTTTCTAATTTCACAAAAACTAGAAGGAACATATTTATCTCAACATATGTATAAGTAATATCGTTTTAATAAATTTATGAATGAAAACAGTAATAGTATTACTACTCCTATAAGAACCTCAAATATATTAGTTCTTGAGGAATCAATGAAACTAATTGATGAAAATACTTTTATAGTAATGATAAGAAGTTAATTTTATATTAAACCTCATTGTAAGAATTTAATGTTTTCCGTATTCTTATGCACTAGTATAAATCCTAGAAAAAATATTTCCTTTTTAAATTTGATAAAATAATTTATTTTCCACTTTATAGAACTAGGTATTTGTGTTTTGTACTCTTATGGAAATTAATTTGAGTTAAAAAAAAATTTCGAGTGCTAACTATGGAGGATGTATAATGGATATAAAAATTACTTCTATAAAAAGTCATTTCTTAAGAAGATGATTCATTTATTTGTCCTATGAGAAGAAATAAAAATTATCCATTTCCAGTACTAATGATTAATATGTTTCAACTTAATGTTATTTTCCTTAATGGTATAGGATCTTACTCACACTCACTGACTATGGAATAAATTTTACTAAATTTTAAATATTTTTTGATTACACAATTGGAATTGATTTAAGACAAACCCTATAACATAACTCATGTGATAACCACAAAGATATAAGACACCATTTTCATTGTTTACACACACTTAATGGAGATGTAATTTTTCAATTCATCATAATACTAGAAAAACATGTTGATATTTCTAGAAAACCACTTAGTTCTAATCTATTTGAATATATTTAATAGAATCTAGGAATGATCAGTGATAAGTAATTATTCATATCTATATTTATTTACCAATTTATTTACATTAATTAACTCCTCTTCATAAGGGATGATTATATGTTTTTAATATCCTAAAACACTTAGATTCTCATAATACATCAGTTTTCCAAAAACATTTGTATTCTAAAAATACTGTGTTTTCTATAAAGAAATAATTTTTCATATTTAAATATTTGAACATAAAAACATTAAAAAACTTATTCGGAGATAGTTTTTTAAAAATATTCATATCAAAATTAAATATAAAAAAATTCATCAGAGTAATAATTTTATATAATCAACCAAATTTCTAAAATTTCCAGTCCCCCAAATTTTCCCAGAAATTTTTATTATAAAATGACTTCTGAACTAAAAAAATCCCGAAATCAAATTTTGTTACAAAATATTCTCAAAAATATTTTTTTTATAAATATTATCATAGTTTGTTTTCTACAAAAAACCACGAACAACAGATTAGTTATACATATGAAAATATTTTACTCATAATGTTATATTTTTAGTTTTTCCACTTATTCACTACATTAGGTTATAATTATTTTTTAGAGATTATTTTAGTTTTAATTTTTGGTGTTTTTAAACATAATTTTTTAATCATATTTATTTTCACTCTTATAAATATATTTCATAAAGACACTATAAGGGTTCAAATAAATATTCAAAAAACTCTTCAAATAAATCATGATCATCAGATTAAAAAGAGATTAAATGTGATGCATTGACTTTTTCTAGAATATAATCCAAAACTTATCACACTTATATAGAGAAGGGTAACTAGTGTCCTACAACAAATCAATAGATTTATACACTAACTCTTTGCACACATTTTACCTATCATTCTATGGTTTGGCATTCACCCATTCACCAGTACCTCTGTCAGTAATACAGAAACTATGAAAGATTTTGTAAATATGGAATTTTTAAAGAATGAAGTATTGAGGGAGAATGGAATGATTAGTAGGATTATATTTTGAAAAGATTTTTATTTCTCAAGGCTGGGAAAATGTTTAATGGAAAATAAAGATATTGTTTTTGTACTTACATTACCACGAAATAATATGATAATTTTATGCATCAGTTTAGTTTTTATTTGAAGATGATAAATATGAACTATATTTTACTTTATTTTTTAAAATATATATGATTTTATATAAACAATTTGAAAATTTATTTGATGTTTTTTATCTAGTTTAATCTAATCATTCATCTCATAAATTACCTGATAAACATGTATCTTTTAAAAAATATAAGCCTATGATGTATTTATTTCATTTTTCTGTGAATGTAATTAAGGATTCTCACTCAAAACTAGATTCAAGAGTCCTTAGGTTGTTGATTCCAGTATATCCCATATCAAAAATTGGTGAAATGGACATCTAAATATATATATTTATATTATTAATTGATGAATTTCAAGAAAATTATTAAGGTGATGTTTGTGTTCATTATGGTGGAAGCGATTAAGAAACCCCAATAAAGTCAATGATGATAATTTTTCTTTATTTTATAAATAAATTTCGATTGAATTATATAAATAGTTTACAAATTATCAACAAATAATATCCAATGAGAGTAAATTATTCCTTGATTGGTGAAGAAAAAATTTCAATGATGAAGTTGGTTTTTGACTCAAATTTGAAAAATTATCTCAAAAAATAGATAGGTTTGCATATTAACCAAACCAACCATGAGGGTTTAGGTTGTTAATGAAAAAACAATGGATGAATGAACTCTCCTAAAAATTCATAAGAATGAAAAGGGAATTAATGATAATTAATTCATATATTTCATGGAACAATAGGAAAAGAAAAACCTATGAATCCATAATTAGGTTGTGATATGGCTAGGGAAGAAAAAATAATGACCAAGACAACTGATGAATTAAAAAATGTCCAGGAAAGGAAGAAATGGTTATATAATGTTTAATGAATGATGTAGAATGGGATTTTGAAAATATATTTTTATCATTTTCCCCATTATCATTGGTTCATCTTGATCTTCAGTATGAATAAGTACCTCATGTTGATCTATCACATCTAGATGATAGTGTAAAAATAGATATAACATTATTTTAAAATTCATTCATTCCTATATTTTAGATAAGTAAGGTAAATAGTTTATTGAAAAAGTCACAAATTTGGGACAAAACAATTCTCCCTAAAAAGGTTATAAAATATGTAATCAGACTTGTGAGGATGTTTCAGAAAGAACTGAAGGAATATTTATAGAAATAGAATAAGGAAAAAGATTATTAATCCCAATAGGAAGATGTAAAAGAACTAAAATAACAAGAGGGGGAATAATAATAATAAAATTATGAAGAGTAATCTAAAACAGATAATGGAAGGAAAAGAGAATAACATTATATTATTTATCATATCCAACTCCTTTAACTTCTAAATTAGATAAGGATATATACATATAATTATTAATATGTGAAAAATAATCATCACATGAGTATTAAATTCATCATCTAAGCCATAAGAAGAGTCCAAATATCCCTTAATAATGTATCCAAAAAGTTTTAGTTATATAAGGTTGTGGACATTTTATTATTTTCAAAATATGAGAGTGTTTATAATAAAGTTAAAGACAAAGTTGGGAAAAAACACAAGATGTCGAATCCTTCAAACAAAATTATCTTGAATCATTATCAGTATCATTGGATTTTGAATCTAAAATTGATGAAAATTGTTTTTATTACAACCGAAGAACATTAAATTAGGTTTTCAATTTAATCCCATATATTCATAGTATTGAGGCAAGGTGTAAACTTCTTCCAAATGGTACTAATGAAAAATAGTATTCTCTAAATGTTTTATCTTAATCTATTGTTAACATTAATTATTTATTCAATGGTTTCAAAAAAATTATTATGGAATATAAAATATCGTAAATTGAAATTGTTAAGTGTTAAAACCATCTCATCAATGATTTATAGGATCATGATAAATTGTTTTTTTATGTGAAGAATTTTTTTAGAAATGAATGAATACTTTAATAATATATCTAAAAATGTTTTGTACTAGGTGAAGTATATTGAGGATTTTAAATACATGACCGGTTTGCATTAAAATAAAGTAACGGTTTTTGAAGAAAATGTTCAAAATTGGGAGTTTTTAATAGCAGACTCAGAACATGTGATGATGGTATATTTCTTGTAAGTTAGGAGAAAAAAATGGTCATCAAGGAAGTTTAATGTCTATTGATATAGGTTTTGTAATTAGATAGTGATGGATTATGAGTTATTGAAGAAATAGTCATTTGTATTAGAAGATCTGAAGGATTGTGAGGAATTTACGAAAATAAAGGTGATTGTAAAAAATTTAAGGATTAAAGAATAACCATTTTTTAAATGTCGGCATAATATTGTGAAACATTTTGAATGGTTGTTGACTGTGATTCACTTGATATAAAAATTCATTATGTATGAATGTATTCTACTATTTTTTTATATATGTTATTTCTTTAAAGAATTACAGGAATATATAATTCACATGTAATTGTATTTTATGTTATTACTATTATTCATATTCAAGAAATATATTTTACTCCCTATCAATTTTGTTAATCATAAAGATGGAGAAATTTATAAACATGGTCAAATTTATAAAGTGATAAATTTAAGGGGAAAAAGTATTGGATAAATTAAAGGAAATATGTTTAGTGGGGGTTTTCTATATAAAAATATCTAATAACTATATTTATATAGTGGAATAATCCAAAGATTTCATGATTTCTAATAGATTGTATAGAATCAATAAAATCCAGGGGAGTAAAGATATAATGTATATCAATAAAAATATATATTAGAAAGGGATAGTTAGTTTTCAAAGTTATTATTTTCCTTTATGTTTGGACTTTTATGATTTTGAAAATGGGTTATATTGTTGAGTCGAAAGACTTTATTTCTACTTTTCAATTCCCCCAGTTCTAGACATAAAATTTTTTTCTTAAAACCATGTATAATTACATTATATTTGAAATTTTTTTAGTATGTTATTTTAGAAAAAATTAATTTATAAAAAACAAATAAATAGTTCTAATTTATTATGAATTAGAAATTTATTAGTCAATCTCATCTATTGGATTAATGGTGCGACCGATTAATCAGACCAACTTCTCTTCTAATCAGTGGTTATTCTAATGTCTCTTCAATCATACTAAAAAATCCTGTAAATAAAACTATCTCATATTCATTTTATTATATTAAAAAATAATAAGGAATTTCAAAGGACTATGCATTTATTATAATCATAATATATAGATATTTTTTTATCGGATCAAATACAATATAGAAATGTATTAGTGATGAACTAAATGAAGTTATAAAAACAATGTAAAACACATTCTTAGTTGGAATTCTCAAGATCTATATAATGATAACTTGTTAAAGTCAAATAATGAAAAGTCCATTGAAACTGACTTAGAAATATTACTATTAAGGGATTTGTGACAAATAGTTTATCATTTAAAGAGTTTGAAGCTGATGCATTTTCATATCAATTAATTAAAATATTTCTCAATAGGAACACCTCACTACTTTTATTTTTAATAATTTTGATAGATAATGTTAAAAGAAATATATTTGGTGGTTTTAATTCCTTAATAAAAATTTCCACATGTAATCACATGTATGATCATGGTACTGATAAAAGAATTCTATGGATAAGAATAAAAATGTGAATCATAACCTTTAGATATAGAGAATATGGTTCTATAAAGACAAAGTTGAAACTGGTAATTTTATCAAGGTACTTCATGGTCAATAATGATAAATATGATACCAATACCTAGGATTGATGTCTTCCATGGTTTTGGAATATATATTTGATATCGATTAACTGGATAGAGATATTTCCTTATAAGGGAAGACATAACAAACCGTATATACTAAAAATAATGTATATCATTAGTCAATATTTATAAATACCTTAACTCTTAATTATAATTCATAAAATATTTAAAAATATTGGAATTCATTCATAAATTTAAAAACATTTCTATTTATGGTTTTTATATGATCTATATTCTGATTTTCATGTTATATAATGATAGCCTTAATAATATTCTCTTTATAAAAAATAATCTATCATTATAACTTTAAAAACAATAAATATTATTATTTTAATAACATAGTTTCTGGTTCTGATTTCATTACTCTGATTATCATATGGTTAATGAGTCCGATCATTTTTACATTATATGATTTGTGCATTGTTTAGGATTAATTTTTTAAATTAAAAATCACCCCTTACTTGTAGCCATTGTAAACACTTTCGATCGAACATGATATTAATTTTGTATATTAGAAATCTTATTTAGAATTATTGTTTTTAAAATATATAATTATCTTCACTTTAATGTTTCCATAATTTATATATTTCCTGGGTTATAAAACTAGTCCCCATGGTAAAAAACATAACGGGAAAATGAGTAACCTTAATGAATAAGGAATAAAATCTTAGAAAAATAATATTTTTTAAGTTGGGGAGATTTTTTAAACCAAATAAACCCTACCATACATTATTATTAATTTTTTTGGCACAGCAGTTAAGGGATACCACCAAGTAGTGAATACTTCTTGGTAATTAGAAAATTTCCACTAATCCTCAACTAAAGAATTACACTCAATCTCCCTGAGTATTCACATCCTAAAACCACGTAAGCTCATCCAATACCTACCCATACCACTCTATAACTCCCATTAATCATTATTGAACCCATATAATTTGTATTAAATCAATCCATTGAAGTTTTTTGGGAAAACCTAAGGAGAATACCATAAAACGATGTAATGTTATTCTAAAATAGTTTTTTTTATTTCATACTCCTCCTATAGAAATTATTATTATAGCATGATTATATAATGATATAACTATATTAAATATAATAATATGTTGTTATATTAGTTGTATAAACTAAAAATTAATAAAATGAGATAATTTTTTTTGAAATATTCATTCATGTGTAGAGAATATTACTACCTGATGAACCAATGTCGGTTGTTTTTCCATTACCACATTTCAGGGTTTTCTAAAAATGACAGATTTATAGTATATATATGATATATATGATATAATGACATTATTATTATTCTATAACAGTTAGATCACACAATCCTATTTGATTTCCCTTTTTAGGGAATATGATATCGTTGCTTGTGTGTACGGTGGACTGCCTTTTTGAGAAGCGATGTATTTCATTCATGATTTACACAGAATTTAGTATGGATTGTTTTAATAAAATAATTTATATATATTAAATAATTTATATTCTATAATGATAATATATATATATATATACAAATAAATTTTCTTTCATTAATTAATATTATAAAATGGATACAATATTCATGTGTACATATAGTCAACCATCTCAACAAACGCTGTATTTAATTTACTAAAACTAACTTTTATAGATTACTCAAAATAAAAATATATTGGTTACATAAGATATTTAAATCATTATTTAAATTATGGTTATTATAAAATAATGATATATGTATGTTGATAAAAAACATTCAAATCACAATTGAAAAAAGGTAATTATCAAATGAAACAGTGAGAATAATGGAATATATTTAACAAATGGGTGGTAAAATGTTATTAGAGGATAATATATGCTATTATAAATATTATTTTGTTTCTAGTATATATTTATAACGTTTTTAAATGAATACTTTTTTAGGTTAAATTTCCTACAAATAAATTTTATAGTATGTTAATGTATTCTATCTCAATTTATAATCCATTGAGACTAATTTGTTATTATCCATTAGTTCAATTTTACGTGGTTTATATACAAAATATTTGACCTAATATATCATGAATAATTCATTATTCATGGAATTATATGTTTTAATTTTAATTATTTATTCCATGTGGGTTATAATTGAGAATTACAATAGGGTAAAAGTGGTTTTGCAATATCAATTTCTCTTGTGATTGATAACATTCATTTGAAATAGTCACATACTTGTAAAAATTAATCATTAAATTTTCCTTTATCTAAAATATCTGTATTATTATATGGTTGAAATCATTATTCCTTAAACAATATACCATTTTTTCATATCTAGTAGACTTTTGAAGTTATTTTAATATATACGAATATGATGATAAATATGTATTCTTTACTCAAAATGTATATTTGGTGATACAACACATTATTAATTTAGTTATTTGATATATAGAAATGTTTTGGACTTGCATACATGGGTGGGTCCTCATTAATGATATCCATTCAATGTATTGGTAGTCACATGAGATTAAATAGTTGGCCAAATATGATTTTTATGTACCTAGTAGTTTTAAATTTTCATGGGAAAATTTCTAGATGGTAAACGTATCATGATCCAAGGAAAAATGACGTGTAATAATTAATAATTTTCAATATTCTGATTTTATTCATTATTATCCATGTGATTTTCACATTGAAAAAAATATAGATTTATTTAATTATCTACTTATTGATTAAATGAATTTGTGTCCATTTATTTAACATTCAATATTTATTATGTCTTATCCAGTGATTTAGATGGTATGTGTGATTAGTCATATTCCATTACATACTAATCATTTTGTATTGATTCATGGTTGCTTCAGATCTAATTAATCCTTATTAATCATTTAAATCACCATTGTTTCCTTCATTTCCCCTAGTTTTGAATACGGTATCTTTGAATAAGCTCTATAGGATGTAATTAATTTTATTTTGTTATGTAATTTGATTTATTTTACATTGTTAAAGTTAAATGGGTACCATGTATGTATTTATTTCTCTAATACTACTAAAGTAATCAGTTTATAAGGTTTCAACCTATTGTATCTACTAAATTATTATAAATTACAACACTGGTTCTATGATATTAGGTTTGGGGAAATTATAAAATATATATAAGTTACGTACTCAGTAAAAATAATTGATACATGATTTGGAAAATAATTACATACAGTTCTGTAAAATTATATCGAGATTCAAAAACGTATTTTCATAATTTTTTTAGATAATAGTATCAATAATTTCAAGAACATATATACGATTTATTTTATAATTTTTTAACTAATCAAATAAAAATTTTCTTAGGATGAAATTTAATGATTTGAAAGAAAATATTTATTGTCTAGTGAATTATGAAAAAATTCAAATTGTTATATAAAACTATATTTTTTGAGCTTTTAAAAACATCTATTTTATGAGATTTAAAAATAAAAAAAATTATATTATATTATTAATGATAAACTAATTTCATTGGATTCAATTTTATGGTTGAATTTGTTATGAAATCATTTTATTACATAAAAGGCATTATCCTAAAAACTCTTTTATGTTCCATTTTATCATTTTAAATTAAATTCATCCAATTTTAGGAATTGAAATTGATAAAATGGATTCAATAATTTTAAATAAGATGTTTGAATTTTTTTTAAATAGACCACTTTAGGAAAAGGCAGATCAAGACAATTTAGCATAAAAGTAAGTGATATGGTCATAATATTTCATCATAATTCTTATTGAATGATGGGAATTATACCCTTATAACTTTAGGACTGAAATTTATATGTTTAATGGATAATTGTTTTTAAAATTACAATTATAAAATTAAATCAATGAATGTTAAAAAATGTCACCCTATTAGTTTTAAATACCTTTTACGTTTCCACATATGAAAAAATGGACATTATGAATCAACATAAATATAAATCTTGTTCATAATTATATTTTCATAATGATTATAATTTATTTATAAATTTTATGGATTATATATTTACATTAAATTTTTGTGTAATTATAAAATAATATTTATTCAGTTAATAAAAAATAAAAAATATGATATTAAAAATACTAAAAGTGAATTAATTTAAGTTATTTATAGTGTTATATGATAAATTAATATTAATATGACATATTTTTGATGTTTAAATGAATTATATTTTATTTCCAATAATTTATTGATATATTTGATGTTGGATTGAAAGAATATTGTAAAAATTGAAACTGATGGTAATCTGTGAATATAATATTTTATTAAAATATTTAAAAATAATTAAAAGATTAAATGAGTATAAAGGGGATAATATAACTTCATAAATTTCACCCCATTTAAATTTATGAGTCAATATTGACCTTATATGTTATATTTAAACCCTTTATAAGTTAAAAATATTTTTTCATGGGTAATGTGAAAATATATTTACTAAGGTGTTATCCAAAATATATGGTTTACAACACCACAAAAGTCTATCCAAATAAAATTGGTTTGTTATATTTAAAACATATCATATAATAGATTTTATTCCTTATCCACTAATTTGAATTTTTCTTGAGAATTACATTATCATAATTTATTCATGAATGAAATTCCAAAGTGCCTCTCACCTCAATTATATAATGGATTCCCCTCCATCAAATCATTACACAACATTGAGACACCTAGGTCAACCATACCATTCTTAAATATCTTTTAATCATCATTATTTGCATTCTCAAGGTTAATTTAATTCCAAATATCTACTCTATGAACATTTAGAAGAGATTTATTTAATGTTCGTTACAGAAGAGTTAATTCTTCTAAACAACTCTTTCAAGTCTATTTCCTTCTTATACTTCCAATTAATGTGTCATTACCTTAATAAATTAATAAATTATATATATTAAATATAAATATATATTATTATGTTTATGGTAAAACTAAATTTCGGCTCTCTTCCATCCTATGAAATGAAAAAATGTCACTCGTGCTTACGTAAGACTTATCATTTACACAAAGCAATGTAATTCATTTTTCAACCCAAATTTTCATGGATGGTTATAAATATGGTAATAATGAATATATATTATATTAATTAAATTACTTTAACATTATAACTATAATACTATATATAAATTCTTACTTTCCAAACTATTGTTAAATGATAACATCACTCACGCATATGTGTGGACAACTACCTCTACAAAGCGATTGATTCATTTTACATTTACATTTTTATTGGATTGTAATAATGATATATTTGAAGAAATATATATTTATTTTATTATATAATAGTAATTCTATAAGTTATAAGTATTAATTACCATTATTTCATTTCATCCTTCAATAAATTAGAGCAATATTCATGTATGTGTGACCTACCATCTCCATGAGTTGTGTAATTCATATTTATATCTATATCATATATAGATGATCCCAAATATGTATATTATGAATATATCAGATGATTTTATCATAAATAATATTCTGAATATTATATAATCATAATCTATGTTCGAGGACAAAAACCATTTAACAAAAACATTCCTGAAAAATGAAGCAGCTATCACTTGGAAGAGTGATTTGAATAAATAATAATAATAAACGACTTATAATAGTTTATAATTAAATAATATAGTTTATGTTATATATTAATATGTCTAGGTAATATATTTATAATATATCTATATTTATTATGTAGTAGGCTAAATCACATACAAAGGACTTCAAACAAGAGGGATGGTTATCTTATCTTACATTTACATCCATCAGACATTTTACATATTCACTACTTATTTATTTTTTATGGGGTATATACTAATCATTTGATATTATATTTCAGGAATATAATTATATTCATAGTATTTAAAATTTTCAATTCAATATATTTCTTCAATGGGGAGAACGATTGAATGGATTCCAAAGTATCAATTATTTGATTCAAAATATTTTCATTTTTCAGGATTATTAATGATGACATATTCCTTGGGGGAATTATTTGATTATATTATATTAAACCTAATAAATTTTCTCATCATTTATTTTTCAAGATATTTTCATTTAATTTTACAATTTCTCTCTAGTTGGTATGGAAAACATTAAAGAAAATGACATTATGAAAATCATTCCTTATTTTTCTATTTGGAAAATGATATTTTTTATCGTTCACATCCATGTTTTATAGAAACGTTTTCATGAATGTTTTTAAAATTAGCCAATGATTGTTTAAAATCATTTCAACCCATTTTTAACAAATCATAAAATATTTCATGATAAATATTCTAGTTATTTTATAAATTATGTACTTATTTGTTTTACCGAAACGAGAAATTTTTTTATCATTGTCGACATGAATAAAATTTCCCACCTTCACAACCATTAGATGAGTTCATGATTCCTTTTAAAGTTATTATAATTATTTATATATATTTTTTTAGTATTTTTTATCAGATAAATATTTTTTTAAAAGTTATTTTCAATGTGAAAAGAGAATTTTCATATAAAATATTTTAATGAAATTTTATATTAATTTTTTTTCATACATGTCAATGACCAATTATTTACTTCTTACCCATTAGGGATTTGTTGTAATGATACCATTATTATTCATTATCTAGATGTTTTTGAGCATTTTGATAGGCGATTTACAATTTTGATACCATTCACCTTTTTTATTTGGATGGTTTATAAAGATGTTAATTAATTGGTGAAAGCGTTGACATTTCATATGCTATTTTTTGTATGAATGATTACATTAATTATGTATCACCCTATTAAATATAGAATGCATTGGAATTAATATTTGATGGATGAGACCCTTTATTGGCTCTTGATGCATCTATAGGTCTAATGAGGAAAAAAGATAGGGTTTTGTCTAAGGCCTTACGTATTTATTTATAGACATCATGTAATAAGGCCTTGATGATATTTACATATGTCATGGTGACAGATTCAATAGTATGTCTCAAATGTCTAACATTATACATTTACTCATTATGAAATTATGCATTTATGTCCATGTGATTATATTATTTTTTATTATATCCAAGGATGAGTTTCTATGTCTTGTGATTACATATATGAAATAATTTTGACTATCATTTACTCATTCCATATTGTTAGTGCCATATTATATTTCACAATACTTATAACTTCATTGAGAATCTGATATAACCCTTTATTTTATTTATTTTCTTGGGGATATAAATATTGTTATTATGAAAAACAACTGACGAAGAAAAATAACGTTTATGTTGTGTACTTTATATTTCCAATGTAATATTGGAATCATATTTCTAAATGGATCTTCAAGACTAATAAATAGTTTTTTCATCTGGGATGTGATTGATTTAATATTTTTTTCAATGTTATAATGTAACAAACAACTCTGGGATTTTGTGTTTGGAGTCTTTATAGTTGGTATTGGAGAATGTTTTTTAGAAACCATGGAATCTAGATTTAGAAAAATAATGATTTGGGGACATGAACCTATAAATTACTTTGAGAATATTCCAAATGAAACCAATATTATCATTTTAATATTTTTTATACATAAATTTCAAATTTATGATAAGTGTTTCACTCATTTTTAAATTTTATATTATGGATATTATCATATCTAGATTATTCTATTATTTTTAAATGGTATATATTGAATGGAATATAAACTATATCAACAAACATAATCCATGAAGTGACAGCCCTTGGTCATTATTTAGATTCAATAGTTGTAGTTTAAGGTACAGTTATATGTAATCTAATTATAAATGTTATGGAGAAGTTGAATCAGGTTAAAATGAATAACCTAGATTATATAAATTATCATACTAGTCCAAAATGTGGTTTAACAATTCTAGGATACATTATATGTCTCCAAAATCTATTATTTAATAAGGCTAAAAATAATCTTGTACGTTGTTATTGGATAAGTTCCATAGTGAAGATATTTCTTTTGTTGGGAAGTTATAATTTAGAGATTTGTTTCATGGTTGTTTATTATATCTATAGGGACATAGATTAATGGTGGTACTTGATTAAAACACTATGAATGGGGAATAATTGTTGAGTGTGTAATATAAGTATATTAAGGAAATATTCATGGGAAATATTTCTCTCACAAATAATGAGCTTGTTTGGAGATAAAATTATTGAGTTTTTAAAAAAAATATATCAAATAACATGTTTTTATGTTTTAATGTAAAATTACTATGTTAGTAAGGAATACATTGGACTACGTACATAATATAAAGTGTAAGATTGAAGATTTCATTGATGGATTAAAAAAATACTTTCAAGGTAACTACTTTCAAAATAATTCTAATCATTTGAGGATATATTATATTATGATGTGAAGAAGCGGAAAGAGTTATCTATGTCTTATGGAATTGATGTAAATAATCATACGAAAGGTATGTTAGAGAAAAATGGGTAAGTTAAAGAATGAAAATAACTTATCTACCACAACTGATAATTGTGGAATGAAACATCCTAGAAGTTTCATGAAAGGAATGGGAGTTTTATACAATTTTATAAAAAAGGGAAACCGAGATATGGATTGAAAAGTAAATAAAGAAACATAAAATGTATAATAATTCAACTATAAGTGGATGGAATGCAATGAAAATTTTTTATCAAGGGTGAAGAAAATATGCTCATAAAAAATCAATTGGATCAAGGTCATGATTATGCTATTACTACAGCCAATGTTGAATGATTAAATTACTTTTTATTTTGAATTCATAAACTGTCATGTAGAGGCATTTTTATTAATTTTATTTTCATTATATTTATCAAGGAACATCTAAGGATTATACTATACATGTTTTTCATTAAGGATTTCGAAAAATATATTGAATAAAAATGATTAACTATAATAGCGATTTAATACTACGGTAATAATTTAGGGAGACGAAATTAATAAGTGAATGATATCACTTAGTATGTGCTTGAAGGATATATAGTATGTATGTTTATGGTACAAAAAGTATTTATAAAGTAAACAAGATAATACTAATGGCCTTGAAAATGATTTCTAATTTGTTTAGTGATGGATTAAAGAATTTTGTTTATGAAATATATCAGACAATATATGGTTTTATTTGAGGAAAAATGAGAGTTATTTCATGGAAGCATGAATTTTTTCATTATATTTTTAATGTGATTTTGTAATTACAAAAAATATAAAGAATATTGGATCAATATATTTACATGTGACATTAAGAGCCATTTTATGGGGGATTAATGATATTTTGATTTTGTAAATTTAGAAACCTTTTTTAGTTAATTTAATTTGGTCATATAAATTTTAACAAATCATTAAGGTTATGTTTTTATGTACAGTAGTAATTCAATCTTTGAATATTTTTTTGATATTAAATTATGATTTATCATATTTGAAAATTTTTTCTAACATTCTTGTTTTTGTTAAATATTTAGAAGCCTATGATATATATTTTGGATGTTATTATTATTTAAATGTGCTTCAGGTGTGAAAAATTCATATCCAATATCAATTTCTTGGTAATAGATGTAGTGGAAATAGAGTCAAGAATTACCAAAGGATGAGATTATGTTTTTAAAATGGTACTAAAACAAGTATGTTTATCTTTTTGATTGATTTATCAAGACATTAAAATAATACCTTGACATTAGGATAAAGTCATTGAATAAGAAAATTATCTATTTAAATTCTTTTCTATGAAATCAATGGTCTTTTATCCAATCATATTTTTTTGGTTTGTTGGTGCATAACTTACTCATGACCATGTTATATATGGATCTATATTAATCCATGAGAATCATATTTCACTTTAATGCCTATATTTTCAATTCTCATAAATTTTCTCCTATATGGAAACCTATATTTTTGGTTGCCATTATATTTTACATTCCCACTTTTAAATAACTTATTTTGTTAACCCTTTACACGATGTGGATTTTCCAGACATAAAATTTTAAATTGAAAAACCCTTGATTAATACGTAAAAATTAAAATTTTTAGTTTTGAATTTATTATAGTGGGATAATTTAACACCAAAAAATTTTAAAACAACACTATGTTCGATATCATATACAATACGCAACACTAAGCTTAAATGAACAATGAGATTTTATTATATAAATAAGTCCCTTATAAACAATCAATTGAATTGTTTGGTACTAATAGTATTAACTAAAATATTGAATATATTTAAATTTTCTACTTGATATAAAGTCATTGATTAATGCTTAGAAATATAACTATATAATTTTTTGTAAATTTATATTATTCTTCATAAATACCTTTTCTTCAGAAAATAATTTTTTCTCGGATTTTTTTGTGACAAAATATTATGTTGGATTTATGAATATTTTATTATATAATTTCTTAAATATAATAAAATTTTAATTTCTGTATATAAAAATTATATTATGGTGATATTTTTGATCTTTTCTGAAATGGTTGATTTTCTAGTGAATAGTGAAAAATAAAGATCTTCACTTAAAATTATGTTTAGTTTCAATAATTTAAAAAGTTATATTTTTATGTGATTTAATACTAATTTTTTATATATTAATAATAATTAAATTATGGTCATTGGAATCGGGTTTTGGAATGATTTTTCAAAGAAATCTTTTTATACATAAAAGGCATTTTCAGGAAAAAACTACTTTTTATTTCATTTTGAGTTTTTATTTTAAATAAAATAGTACCAGTTATGGGTATTTAATTTGATAAAATTGAATCTATATTATTAAAGTATATGTTTGAACTGGGTAACTAGTTCCCTTTTATTTTATGTCAATATAAATAGTATGAATGGTAAAATTCACCACCTCGGTAAAATGTAGTTCAATTTAATCTATGTTAAATCTAAGTGAAATGTTTATAAAATATCATCTTAAATATTATTTTAATAATTTATTTCAACCCTTATCTACTTAGGAATTCATCTAATATGTCTACATGACACTTTCCCATGAAAACGAACAATATAATATTTCAATCAAATTAATTTACAAATTATTAGTCTCTTATTTTAAAATAAATATTTTGTGACATCATAGAGAAAAAAATATGTTATGAAAGAATATAAATCCAAATTTTTAGAATAAAAATATATTCTAGATTATAAATTATTTATAATTTTTAGTGATTATATAGTTACATTAAATGTGTGTGAAATGCTAACACATTATTTGTTCAATTACATGAAAAATAAAACAAATAAAAAAATATTAACAGTGATATAATTTTAGTTATTTATAGTATTGGAAGAATTTCACAGAACAATATAAAATATTCGGGGAATTATAGTGACATTTGATTCTTATATACAGATATTAAATCATTATGGTTGAAAATTTAATACATTATAGAAAACATGCCCAATGAACATATTAAATTAATTCCTTTTGAAACATTGAAACATAAACAATTATCCATAAGAGAGATATATTATAACATACTAGGTTTACCATAACCAACACCCTTCTTAAAAAACATCATACATAATAAATATCTTCATTACCTGGGGAAAGGTAACATAATAAATGGTCAGACAAGATGCCTAATATGGAAAAAATAGAGATATGTTAGAATAATCATGATAATAATTGTGTGATAGCATGATCATAACATTATAAGATCATACACGATATACAAAAGATCCTAATAAAGAGTCATAACAAAAATATAGGTAGTTAATACGACATTAATAATCAGGGAATCATGAGAGAAAGCCATGAAATCACAACATAATAATAAAACATGTAATTTTAGAAGACACATAAACATATAAAATGATTTCCATATATATCAAGGGGTACAACAATGACTATTTTAATTTAATGGGTTCACTACAAAACTATCTTAGTTGTCAAGGTTCACTCCCAAGACCATCTTACCAAAAAATTGATTTACTGATCTGGGATAACTCCACATTCTATCCTTGTCTATGTCATGATATATAAATCATTACCCAATGCATTGGAGGGTTAAGAATATACCAATAGTCACATAATTAAATCATACATATGTGGGAAAAAATATCATAAGAATTCATAATATTACATATGATGAATAGAAATTGGTATCGTAAACATATCATTGTAAAAAAACTTTGGAAAAGAGACATGTTCCATAATGATTTCCTTAAATCATAACCTGTGAAAATAAGTAGGATTCATAATCATTTTTTAATGGTATTAACTGTGGATTACAAACTAGTTTCATAAGCATCATTATATCAAACCATAAACTATTCAAGAAATAATATAAATAGTATTCTTGGGTCATATAAATATCAAGGAATAGGAAACACCCATGGATTTCATATTTGATAACAAATATGTCTAAAATACCCTTTAAAAACGTGTCTTGTGGAAAATATCTCTTTTGCATTGAAACATTTATTCTAAAAACGTAATAAATTTTAAAAATATATTTGAAAATTTATATAAGTATATTTTGAATGAATTTTTAACAATTAATAAAATAAAAATAATAATTTTTTTTACTTCAAAATTATATAAAATTTCATTTGAAATCATTTTTGAAAAACTAGGTTTTTGAATAAAATGGATTTCTGATCAATGAAATAAATAATGTTGGGTTTATTTAAAAAAATTATCAATTATGTAAAATAACTAAGATTAGAAAAATGGTGTAATTACATGAATATATCCTGATTATCCATAGGAGATGAAAAATAATAAGATTTATTATGACATGGATCATAATATTTCATCAATTGATGCGTAGTGGTAAAAAACCTCGTTAAATGATGAGATTATAGAAATAAAATCTTACACCTTTGGTTACATAGAATTTAAATACCCATGAATTAATAAAATTACATAAAAATTATAATATCATTAAAATATATATAGTAATGATGTAACATGTCAATGATGAATTATTTATACCTCTAAAATGAATATTGGTGCAAAACATAACATGTGTCTCGAATAAGAAAATTTGAAGAAAATGTCTCTTACAACATTGAAAAATATGAAATTGTAAACCCATGAAAGAGAGATACTACAATAGATGAGTAAATACAAATAATGTTATTTACAATATTCATAATTTTCATACATGGGTAGTATATACACCGCATAGAATAAAGAGGTGGTGAATATATCTTGTGTCTCACAAAAGTAGTAAGTTAGACAAAAATTCCTTAATACGTGAGTAAATATTGAATCCTGATATCCGTGAATGAATAACATAAATTGAAATTTTGAATATAATAAAATAATATAATTTAACGATATATCATGTCATAGTTCATTTTAAACACCACACAAATGAAACAAGAGGTAAATATGCAATACGAAAGAAAGAAATTAAAGTGAGACTAGAAACCCATTACCATAACTATTAACACTCTATGTACTTGTTAAAACATCATGTATAATAAGTATAAGTTTATTATGAATATATATAAAAAATCATATTCATATATATAATACCATATAAGTTTTTCTTATTAAATTATATTACTTGTTTATCGTGAATCCCATGCTAATGTAATTTTTCATGTAACAACCACATTTTTTTTTCATTCATTTTTTAATTTTTATATTCCTACTCCTATTATATATATAATTATTTTAATATATATAGAAGAAAAACATGATATAAATTTCATATATTTATATATTCATTAAATAATTATATATAATATTACATAAATGATAGAAGTAAGAAATGAAATAGACTGTTCATTGAGAAAATATAACCATTATATTATCAATCGACTATCACTATTATAATATATATATATATATAAAATATGAATATTATACTCATCGTTAATTCATTCCATGTCAATTTTTAAGGAATCAAATCACTTTGTGAGGTGGTAGTCTGCTGTATAGATAAATGATGTTATCATATTACCTCAAAATAAAAATCATTAAAGTATGAGTTATATAATAATTTCAAAATCATAAACGAATTATAAATTATTTTTATTGTTAATATGGACTCAATTTTTCCAAATTTGAATCACATAACTGGTGTAAAATAATTTAAAATTAAACGAACATACAGAATGAGAAATGGGTTTTTAATGTAAAAATGTTCAAAACTTTCAATTGTTATTATATGCAATTTCAATGTGAAATTGATTAAAATGGCCTAAATTGGATTTATTAATGTATTATGGAACTAATAACACATTATAAAGGTTTATAATTATAATCTAACTATATTAATAAATTATATGAAAAGAAATTTTGTAATTAAAATTCAGTAGTTATGACTGTTTATCAAAAATGAAATATTTTATAAAAAAATCCAAAAAATAACCCTAATATAATTTTGAAATTATAAATTAAAAAATTTATTTTATTTTATAAAAATAAATTCTTAAATTTTTCAAAAAATAATTTTATTATTGTTCAAAAAATAGATGAAATATTGTATTGTAGAAACTCAATGTTGCATATAAGGCATGAAAAGACGATGTTACATGTAGAGAAATGTTAACATGGTGTAGAATTAAATGAAAGAATAAACTAGAGAAGTGTGAAATACAATACATAAAAAATTGAATTTCTTCAATTTGAAAAGGTTTATAAGAAAACTGTGGGTGTTAAATTCTATCCCACATAAAATTAACTTTACCCTTGAAATCCATTAATTTGATAAAAACAGAGGAGTATATTGATACCTCATAATATTATCATGTTCCACCATAGCATTCTCTTATTGGGGTTTCCCCATAAAGAATTTACTAGTTTATTTTTCTTATTTCATGTCAATTGGTCTATAAAATCCATAATTTCAACTGGTTGTTCCTCATAAGAATGATATTGTTCAAATGGTAATACCTCTGCATTTAGTACATGTGAATGTTTGGGTATATAATTCCTCAAGTTAGAGACATTTAAAACATCATAGACTTGTGAGAGGATTAAAGGAAGTTCCATGTGATAAGAAACCATCCCTACATGATCATGGACCTCAAAATGGACAACATACATAGGGAAAATTTTCCCTATCATTTAAAAACACATAACCTTATTAAATGAATAGATTCATGGAAAAAACATCTCACTAACATCAAATTATAGATCATGCTAATGATTTTCATCATAAATTTTTTTTTCAGATTGTTAGATTCCATGATATGTTATTCAATTTTTTAACCTTCTTGTTAATTGCTTCAGCTATCTTATGTCCCGAAAGATTTCTATATCCAACTCCATTTTTGATCTTTGGACGTAAAAATTTTATTCCATAAAGGGAATCATAAGGAGCCATCTAAATTATTCATTTGAGGTTTGTTGTTGTAATAAAACTATACTAGATGATGATTTTGATCCCTACCACATTTGAAATCCATACTATAATATCCCAACATATCATATAGGGGTTGAAATTTTGTTTTAGACTTCCCATACATCTTATGATGTTAAGTAGTTCAAAGACTCAATTTAGTATCATGGTAATTCTAAAGGCTTCTCCATAACTTTGAGTTGAACAACAACTCCCTATTAGATAATATGAAATGTGGTACTCCATGAAACATTACCACTTCTTTAATGTATATCCCAGAAAGATGATCCACAGTGAATCCTTATATTCTAGAAATTAAGAGTGATAACATAGTATAATGATCATCTACAACCCATATCATATTATTCCCTTTAGAGGGTTTGGGAGTCCATTGAAAAAAATCTGTATTGAATTTCTCCCTTTTTCATTCTAGTATTTGTTATGGATGTGACATAACCATATATTTTTTTCCTTAACTTATTTGAATATCACAAAGCGATATACAAACATTGTAATATCTTCCTTCATATCATCCCTCTATAATATTTAATTCAAATATATATACATATTAATACTACTAGTGTAACACCCCAAGATTTCATAGTGTGTTATTTATTCAAAATAATTCAATAACATGCACTACACGCAACACCGAATTCAATCACACCATGACTTACAAAAAAAACCATTCAAAAGAGGTTATGAATAGTATTATCTAAATTTTAAACTTTATATAATCCTTATAATTTTAGAATCCATATTATGAGTTTCTTAGATATAATGAAAGAACAAATTCATTTTTAGTATTTCACTTTTATCAACTTTTAATAGTGAACCCTTTTTAAATACAATATTTTAAACTTTTTGACTAAATGGGGACATCAAAAATTTAAAATGAAACATCCCAAGATTCCACGGTACGCTTTCTTTGAATAATACAGTAGCGTGTGTTGTACGCAACCTTGAGTTTTAACACACACCACAACCAATCAAACTAGCCATTATGAATAGTAATACCTACTTTTCGAAATTATATATATTTTATATTTTAAAATGGACTTCATTTCTGGATTCGGAATATCGAATTTAGCCTGAGGTGAAATTTTGGTAGTTTTCGGATAACTTTCATATTTTGATGAATAGTGAAAATTACTAAATTTTAATTAAAAACAACTTTTTTTAATCAAAATAATTAATAGTGATAAATTATGAATTTTAGTGGTTTTAAAGTATATTTAGAATATATTTTTACCATTTAATATAATGTTGGTCATTGGACATAATTTTACAATTAAACCGAACATAAACAAGTGTCAATCTTTTGATAGTTATTATCTCTTAAAAACACGGTTTTTGTTTTGACAGCGGGAATTAATTTTAAATTAATTTCTGCCACTTCTGTGTTTTGAATTTAGGAAAATGGATTCCATATTTGGAATCAGGATTTTCAAATTTTGTAAATAGGTAACTTTTATTTTAAGACATTTTGAATAATTGTTGCGGTAAATATTTTATTTACCATGGTTAAGGGTAAATCAGGTAAATAAGTGTTAAAAAATAATATTATAATAATAATAAATTACCCTAAAACGTGTCGTAACCCTATTGGTTGAAACATGGTCGACCATGGGAATCTTTGGGTCTATTTTGGGACCCCATGGATCCACTTGTATGTGATAATGACACTTTATTTTAATTAAGTTAAAATGAATACAAAAATGACACAAGCATATATCTTTTAGAAAAACAATTGTTACATAGGGTTATATATGTTGGATTTTAGATTATAAATATTAATTAGAAAGCTAAAACGATTTCCTACATAATGATATTTTATTTATAATTTTTAGACATTAAATAATTTATTTTATTTATGACACAATGATGATGCAGTAATTACTATAATAGTGAAAAATTAAAATAGTTGATATTATAAATACCAAATTAAATATAATATGAAACTTTTAATGAATTAAACTAATTTTCTAAGATAATATGATATATTAGGATTTATTTAATTGACTTTGTTCGAAGTAATAAATCTTTTATGAGTTTCACAAAAATCAACTATTGAATAGTGTCAAAATTGACATAAAAGAGTTCTTAAAACAAATATTATATTATTAATTGATATTAAATTCCTAAAAATCTAAGGTTAGGCCAAGAGACTTATATCATGATAGTTGCATCATTAATGGACCACTTGGGGGTCTCTTGGATGTATATAGTAAGTTTATTAACCATATTATATAAAAATACAAAGAGACATTGTAAAAGTGAATCTAATTAACTTAGAGTTAATAATTATAGATAAAGTTAATATAAGTACCCAAACCTGTCTAAATTCTATTGGTTGAGTGTTTTTAGACCTATCCCCACCTTAACCTTTGAGTAGTCAACTTTTGAGCCATTGGAAACCGAATATGAATTTATTATAAACTAATATCTCTAGCTTTTCCAAAGGTGCCCCTCACCCCTCTTATAAAAGGGCACTCCTCCTTCTCATTTCTTAACACCTTCAAAGCCTTTTGGTTCGGCCAAACTCTGCCCAACTACTCTCCCAACTTCCCTCACTACAACCTAGGGGCCTTAGTTTGATCATAAAACCAACCAAAGGATCCCTTTTGATCAAATCAAAAGGAAGAACATGAAGAAGAGGTAATGATTTCACCACCCTTTTCTAAGTTCATTTCTTCTTCCACTTCTTCTTCCTTTGTTGTTACCATTCTAAAATAATAAATCCAGTATCATATATATACTGTGATGTTATTATAAATATGTTACAACCATATTCAGTATTCTATCCACCCTTTGAATAACATGTCACTATACGTGCGTACGTACGGCTTACCGTCTCCACGTCGTGGTGTAATTGTTATTCAATATAATATTATTTGGATGGGTATAATAATGATGTGTAACTCATGTAAATAATAAATATAAAATGTAAATGATTCTATATATATGATATACCATCCATTTATATATTATTTTAATATCAAAAGAATGATATTGTCGCTCGTGCATACATACGGACTACCGTCTCCACGAACGCGATGAGATTCATTCTCCATCATATCCATTCAAGTATAATTATCATTTTCTGATTTAAAAATGATGTTAAAGGACTTGATATCATTCTGGATATGAGTAATATACAACCTATCCATTACAAACATGGATTATGTAATAAAACATATAAAAGAAAATGAGTAAGTTAACACCCGAAACAACGATAATACTAAGACATTATTAACAAAGCAAAGTTAAAAGATCATATATGATATGATATTAATATATATGATTCTTGTATAATTTAATAACAATTATTTCAATATTATACATGAGGTTAACCTACCCCAACCAAGTAAAAGTACAAGGTAAGGGATTTTCTTATCTCACATTCAATTCCGTGAGATTTCCATTATTCGCCACTAAATTATTGAAAGTGGTGTATTGTGTACTGGAATTTGATATATATTATCATGATTATCTTTATATTCATGTTATTCTGTAAATAATTTGGTGGTTATTAACTTTTGTCCATACGACTCAGTTGATTAACGTGGTAAGGGGTTTTCATCTCACTCTTTATTTCCATGAGATTCATGCCATATTTCCACTATTATCTTTTTTGTGGTGTATGTACTGCCCATAATTGTATTCTTTGTGTAATTCACTTTACCTTATGTGTATTTACATTTTCATTGTATGATACCTCTTTCATGGGTTGTATGTTTCATAAGTTACCAAATTGATAAGGGTTTACTTCACAATCTCTTTAATATCCGAGGTTGTCTTTACATAAGTATCTACATGGACATATTTACTATCCATGTCCATATTTCATAAAATAGTTCTCAAATGGATTATTTCTAAGGGAACTTTTACTAAAAAATCATTTTAAAGGTTTTAAATATTTATTCTTATAAATCATCCTCATTTATGTCCACGTTTTCAAAATGGTTTCTAAAGATTTATTTATATGAAAATGAATGTTTTAAAAGTGTTAATTACATTCAAATGATTCAAAGTGGTATGGGAAACTTTGATTCAAAAATGTATTTAAATTCCTTACTTTATAAATTGTGTAACATTAAAATGTTTTCATGAAAAGGGGATATTTCTCTCAATAATTTTTAAAAAAACATTTTCATCTATGTCAACATCCTTTGATGGATTTTAAGATTATTTGAAGTTGATTTATTATGATCTAAAACTTTCATATTGTATTGAAGTTTTCTGATATGTTGGACTATAGATGTGTCATTTATATAGCATTCATGGTTTATGAGTAATGTATTGACATTTCGTATGCTAGTTCCAATAAGAATGTTTATGTTATATTTCAACCTTTACTTCATATGAATGTGTTGGACAAGTATGTTCCAGGTTGGGGACTGGTTGAAGTAAGCCCTCCAGGTTAGGGACTGGTAAAAGTAAGCCCTCCGGTTTGGTCTCAGGTTATTAGAGGCACTCCGGGTTGGTGTCCGGTTATTAGAGGCACTCCGGGTTGGTGTCCGGTTATTAGAGGCACTCCGGGTTGGGTTCCGGTTACAGTTAGCCCCAAGGTCTTGGGACGAGGCCTTGAAAAGAAATTAATGTTTAGCATTATTCATTCCATCATTATGAAAGTGGTTATTGATTTTGCATGTGATTATTCGATTAGTAGAATATCCATGTGAATAAGTAAATGTCATTATTTCATTTTACTTTTGCCATACTATGTTGAAGTTCAAGTTTAAAAGGCTTTTGTTTTAGTAATGCATTTCCTTAAATGTTTATGCTTATTTTGAATGTTCCGCAATATTGTTATCCTTACTGGGCATTTGAGCTCACCCCTTTTCTATGTTTTATTTTCCCCAGGATGTGAAGAAGTAAGTTATGAATGACCTGCAGGGATATTATGAGGGGATAATAGTGTGAACTGTGGATACATTATGTTGTTGTAGTAGTTTTTCATTTTATGATGTAATGTAAAACTTATGAATATATCTAGTGTTTCCAAGGCTACTAAACCAATCGGTCTTTCAAGATTTGATCTTTCTTTTGATCATTCCAATGTTATGTAATAATGCACCGACTCTAGGTAACTGGGGTCGGGGCGTTACAGTTGATATCAGAGGAAGTTTAGTACAAACCTTGGAAGATAGATTTAGATAAACTCTGATTAGAGCACATAGACCTAAGATGAACTTTGATAATTTGTATAGAAGAATTTCCTAGAATTTTGGTATTGTAGAGATTTTTTGTGTTTTCCGAGCAATACATCCCTGTCTGGATACGAGCAGGTAGAGGCGGCTCTGGCACAGATGTACCTAGGGGTAAAACCCGAAAACACTGCTTTGAGCTAGACTCGAACGGGAACTGGTGCAAGACAACGGGCCTTGCTGCACTCTTTGTTACGACACTCCCGGGGGATATTCTTAGGATAACTCTCATTTTCTTTACAAATAATTATGAAAGGTTTATGAGTATATACTTCCTCAAAGGAGACATTTTTATGATTATGGATTATATCCATAAACTATTTAATTTATGTTATGTGTTTTAAAAGTTTGGGATTAGATATTGTTATTCATAAACTAATCTAGTGTATGTCAATGTTTAGAAATGGCGCCTAGTAGAAGGAATGAGAACTCCAGCAATGCACATGATACAAAGAGAAAGAAGGATCATATATTTTATGGTCTTAAGCTAGAATTTACAAGAGAAATAGTCTCGCATGTATTATCATCATATGAAGAAATAATATCATGTGTCGATAAGATAAGTAAAGAGTTTACTGAGTCCTATGGATTTGAAGGGAAGCAAGAGAAGAAAAGTATGGAAGAGAGAATGATGGATAAAGGGAAGAGGGAAAAGAAGAATTTTCCCATATGTGGTAACTGTGGAAAGAAACACCCTGGAACTTCCCTAAAAGGAATGGGAGTTTGTTATAAGTGTGGAGGAAAAGGGCACAAAGTACGTGACTGCAAGGGTAAGAAAATGGTTTTAAATGGACTATGCTTCATTTGCAAGGATTTTGGACACTACGCGAACCTATGTCCCAGTCATCAGACTATGCCGCAAATGATGTTATTGGATAATAATCAAGTTATGATACTACCACGTATGAAGAGGAATGATTAGAGTTCTTATGTTGATTGTGTCAATTGAGTGTTGTATCAAAAATGTACTTGTTATAATAATTATGGAGTATATAAGGATTGTACTGCAGTACTATTTCATTAAGGACTTGAGATTGTGTGGAACAAAGAAAAGTGACTCAATAGCAGGATAAATTTTTGGAAAATATATGGTTGAGAGAATGATAAATCATAATATAGTTCTGATACTGAGGTAGTGATTTTGGAATAATATGTGATTGTTTTGGATAAATTATATAGGATATTCTTGACTACCTTGGAACTGATTAATGATTTGTATATTCCATCATTGTTGGGGTTTAAAACATTTTTGGATTAATGAAGTATATCCAGCATTCTATATGGAATAAGGGATCATGAATGCAATCAATAAGGAATATGGTAATACATGATGAAGGTATTCATATGCTATTACGGGGTAAAAAGGATCTATATTATGTTTACCTTCCTTATAAATGTTGTACTGTGAGTTTGGACAGAAGTATTTTTGATAGTTCTGGTTTGGATTATTTTGGATTGCCATAAAAGGACAACCCGGAGGTCGGGCGACAACCCGTCGCGTCCGGCAAGGCTGCGATACTTGGACCCGCAACCGAAGGGAGACAAGGGTGTATCACCTACCACTGTCCCACGAGATGTCCTGGATTAAATAATGTAGATTTTATTAAAATATCTAGTAGATGAATTATAAATTCGTTTATTTTGGAACCCTATATGAATAGTGTAAATAGAATTTTTTTACATTCTATTATCTTTTAGAGTGAAAGATGAGTTTGTGGTAGAAATTTATTAATGGATAAAACTTTAATTATAAAGTAAGAATATCTCCTTATGATCTTAGCCAATCTCATAAATAAATTCCTCAATATTAAGAAAAGCAACTTAGAACAAAAATGTTTTCCTAGATGGTACCTTAAATCATCAATAATTTATGGCTTTGGGAATGTTGGCCTTTTCATAGCCATGTTCTCTACCACTCTCCATCAGATAATTGATGGTTATATTTTTCTTCCATATCCATATTTTCCTACATGGAACCCTAGTATGTGTTATTTTTGGTAATCTTCATACATTCTACTATTTATTTTGAATAGAGGCTTCATTAATTCATTTTTCGATGTGGGATTTCAACTAAGATATTTTGAAACGTCAAAAATATGTTATCATAATACCCTATCTTTTGTTGAACCGATGGTATTTCAAATCATCATAGATTGATGAATTTAAGGACCTCAATTTTATACTTGTTTGTGATTTATGACCTCAATCACAACTTATAAATATTTACATTTTTCCTCCAATTATATGTCTCTAATTTCCACCAATGTTCTCCTAATCGAGATCATAATTTGGTGGTGACCCTTTCATTTCTCATTTCCTCATATTAAGACTAAATTTTAGTAACCCAATTTCCGATGTGGGTTTTCCCACAAATATATTTTCTATTTTCAACCATTTATTTTCGAAGAACAATTTCAAATTGCGAGGACGCAATTTATTGAAGGAGGGTAGAATGTAACACCCCAAGATTTCATATTGTGTTATTTCTTCAAAATAATTCAATAACTTGCACTACACGCAACACCGAATTCAATCACACCATGGCTTACAAAAAAAATCCATTCAAAAGAAGTTATGAATATTATTATCTAAATTTTAAACTTTATATAATCCTTATAATTTTAGAATCCATATTATGAGTTTCTTAGATATAATGAAAGAACAAATTCATTTTCAGTATTTCACTTTTATCAACTTTTAATAGTGAACCCTTTTTAAATACAATATTTTAAACTTTTTGACTAACTGGGGACATCAAAAATTTAAAATGAAAAATCCCAAACTTCCACGGTACGCTTTCTTTGAATAATACAGTAGCGTGTGTTGTACGCAACCTTGAGTTTTAACACACACCACAACCAATCAAATTAGCCATTATGAATAGTAATACCTAATTTTAGAAATTATATATATTTTATATTTTAAAATGGACTTCATTTCTGGATTCGGAATATCGAATTTATCCTAAGGTGAAATTTTGGTACTTTTCGGATAACTTTCATATTTTGATGAATAGTGAAAATTACTAAATTTTAATTAAAAACAACTTTTTTTAATCAAAATAATTAATAGTGATAAATTATGAATTTTAGTGGTTTTAAAGTATATTTAGAATATATTTTTACCATTTAATATAATTTTGGTCATTGGACATAATTTTACAATTAAACCGAACATAAACAAGTGTCAATCTTTTGATAGTTATTATCTCTTAAAAACACGCTTTTTGTTTTGACAGCGGGAATTAATTTTAAATTAATTTCTTCCACTTCTGTGTTTTGAATTTAGGAAAGTGGATTCCATATTTGGAATCAGGATTTCAAATTGTGTCAATAGGTAACTTTTATTTTTAGACATTTTGAATAATTGCTACGGTAAATATTTTATTTACCATGGTTAAGGGTAAATCCGGTAAATAAGGGTTAACAAATAATATTATAATAATACTAAATTACTTTAAAACGTGACTTAACCCTATTTGTTGATACATGGTCGACCATGGGCATCTTTGGGTCTATTTTGGGACCCCATGGATCCACATGTAAGTGATAATGACACTTTATTTTAATTAAGTTAAAATGAATACAAAAATGACACAAGCATATATCTTTTAGAAAAACAATTGTTACATAGGGTTATATATGTTGGATTTTAGATTATAAATATTCATTAGAAAGATAAAAAGATTTCTTACATAATGATATTTTATTTTTAATTTTTAGACATTAAATAATTTATTTTATTAATGACACAATAATGATGCAGTAATTACTATAATAGTGAAAAATTAAAATACTTGATATTATAAATACACAAATAAATATAATATGAAACTTTTAATGAATTAAAATAATTTTCTAGGATAATATGATATATTAGGATTGATTTAATTGACTTTGTTCGAAGTAATAAATCTATTATGAGTTTCACAAAAATCAACTATTGAATAGTGTCAAAATTGACATAAAAGAGTTCTTAAAACAAATATTATATTATTAATTGATATTAAATTCCTAAAAATATAAGGTTCGGCCAAGAGACTTATATCATGATAGATGCATCATTAAGGGACCACTTGGGGGTCTCTTGGATTTATATAGTAAGTTTATTAACCATATTATATAAAAATACAAAGAGACATTGTAAAAGTGAAACTAATTAACTTAGAGTTAATACTTAAAGATAAGGTTACTATAAGTACCCAAACCTGTCTAAATTCTATTGGTTGAGTGTTTTTCGACCTATCCCCACATTAACGTTTTAATAGTAAACTTTGGAGCCATTGGAAACCGAATATGAATTTATTATAAACTAATATCTCTAGCTTTTCCAAAGGTGCCCCTCACCCCTCTTATAAAAGGGCACTCCTCCTTCTCATTTCTTCACACCTTCAAAGCCTTTTGGATCGGCCAAACTCTGCCCAAATACTCTCCCAACTTCCCTCACTACAACCTAGGGGCCTTATTTTGATCATAAAGCCAACCTAAGGAGCCCTTTTGATCAAATCAAAAGGAAGAACCCGAAGAAGAGGTAATGATTTCACCACCCTTTTCTAAGTTCATTTCTTCTTCCACTTATTCTTACTTTGTTTTTACCATTATAAAATAATAAATCCAGTATCATATATATACTGTGATGTTATTATAAATATGGTACAACCATATTCATTATTCTATCAACCCTTTGAATAACATGTCACCATACGTGCGTACGTACGGCTTACCGTCTCCACGTCGTGGTGTAATTGTTATTCAATATAATATTATTTGGATGGGTATAATAATGATGTGTAACTCATGTAAATAATAAATATAACATGTTAATGATTCTATATATATGATATACCATCCATTTATATATTATTTTAATATCAAAAGAATGATATTGTCGCTCGTGCGTACGTACGGACTACCGTCTCCACGAACGCGATGAGATTCATTCTCCATCATATCCATTCAAGTATAATTATCATTTGATGATTTAAAAATGATGTTTAAGGACTTGATATCATTCTGGATATGAATAATATACAACCTATCCATTACAAACATGGATTATGTAATAAAAAATATAAAAGAAAATGAGTAAGTTAACACCCGAAACAACGATAATACTAAGACATTATTAACAAGGCAAAGTTAAAAGATCATATATGATATGATATTAATATATATGATTCTTGTATAATTTAATAACAATTATTTCAATATTATACAGGAGGTTAACCTACCCCAACCAAGTAAAAGTACAAGGTAAGGGATTTTCTTATCTCACATTCAATTCCGTGAGATTTCCATTATTCGCCACTAAATTATTGAAAGTGGTGTATTGTGTACTGGCATTTGATATATATTATCATGATTATCTTTATATTCATGTTATTCTATAAATAATTTGGTGGTTATTAACTTTTGTCTATACGACTCAATTGATTAACGTGGTAAGGGGTTTTCATCTCACTCTTTATTTCCGTGAGATTCATGCCATATTTCCACTATTATCTTTTGTGTGATGTATGTACTTCCCATAATTGTATTCTTTGTGTAATAAACATTACCTTATGTGTATTTACATTTTCATTGTATGATAACTCTTTCATTGGTTGTATGTTTCATAAGTTTCCAAATTGATAAGGGTTTACTTCACAATCTCTTTAATATCCGAGGTTGTCTTTACATAAGTATCTAGAGGGACATATTTACTATCCATGTCCATATTTCATAAAAGAGTTTTCAAAGGGATTATTTCTAAGGGAACTTTTACTAAAACATCATTTTAAATGTTTTTAATATTTATTCTTCTAAATCATCCTCATGTATGTCAACGTTTTCAAAATGGTTTGTAAAGATTTATTTATATGAAAATGATTATTTTAAAAGTGTTAATTCCATTCAAAAGTTTCAAAGTGGTATGGGACACTTTGATTCAAAAATGTATTTAAATGCCTTACTTTCTAAATTGTGTAACATTAAAATGTTTTCATGAAAAAGGGATATTTCTCTCAAAAAAATTTTAAAAACATTTTCATCTATGTCAACATCCTTTGATGGATTTTAAGATTATTTGAAGTTGATTTATTATGATTTAAAACTCCCATATTGTAATGAAGTTTTGTGATATGTTTGAATGTAGATGTGTCATTTATATAGCATTCATGGTTTATGAGTAAATTATTGACATTTCATATGCTAGTTCCAATATGAATGTTTATGTTATATTTCAACCTTTACTTCATATGAATGTGTTGGAAAAGTATGTTCCAGGTTGGGGACTGGTTAAAGTAAGCCCTCTAGGTTAGGGACTGGTAAACGTTAGCCCTCCGATTTGGTCTCCGTTTATTAGAGGCACTCCGGGTTGGTTTCCGGTTATTAGAGGCACTCCGGGTTGGTGTCCGGTTATTAGAGGCACTCCGGGTTGGGTTCCGGTTACAGTTAGCCCCAAGGTCTTGGGACAAGGCCTTGAAAAGAAATTAAAGTTTAGCATTATGCATTCCATCATTATGAAATTGGTTATTGATTTTGCATGTGATTATTCGATTAGTAGAATATCCATGTGAATAAGTAAATGGCATTATTTCATTTTACTTTTTCCATACTATGTTGAAGTTCAAGTTTAAAAGGATTTTGTTTTAGTAATGCATTGCCATAAATGTTTATGCTTATTTTGAATGTTCCGCTATATTGTTATCCTTACTGGGCATTTGAGCTCACCCCTTTTCTATGTTTTATTTTCCCAGGATGTGAAGAAGTAAGTTATGAATGACCTGCAGGGATATTATGAGGGGATAATAGTGTGGACTGTGGAGACATTAAGTTGTTGTAGTAGTTTTTCATTTTATGATGTAATGTAAAACTTATGAATATATCTAGTGTTTCCAAGGCTAATAAACCAATCAGTCTTTCGAGATTTGATCTTTCTTGTGATCATGCCAATGTTATGTAATAATGCACCGACTCTAGGTAACTGGGGTCAGGGCGTTACAGTTGGTATCAGAGGAAGATTAGTACAAACCTTGGAAGCTAGATTTAGATAATCTCTGATTAGAGCACGTAGACCTAAGATGAACTTTGAGAATTAGTATAGAAGAACTTCCTAGAATTTTGGTATTGTAGAGATTTTGTGAGTTTTCCGAGCAAGACAACCCTGTCTGGATACGAGCAGGTAGAGGCGGCTCTGGCACAGCTGTACCTAGGGGTAAAACCCGAAAACACCGCTTTGAGCTAGACTCGAACGAGAACTGGTGCACGACAATTGGCCTTGCTGCACTCTTGGTTACGACACTCCTGGGGGATATGCTTAGGATAACACTCATTTTCTTTACAAATCATTATGAAGGCTTTATGAGTATATACATCCTCAAAGGAGACATTTTTATGATTATGGATTATATCCATAAACTATTTAATTTATGTTATGTGTTTTAAAAGTTTGGGATTAGGTATTGTTATTCATAAACTAATATAGTGTATGACAATGTTTAGAAATGGTGCCTAGTAGAAGGAATGAGAACTCCAGCAATGCACATGATACAAAGAGAAAGAAGGATCATATATTTTATGGTCTTAAGCCAGAATTTACAAGAGAAATAGTCTCGCATGTATTATCATCATATGAAGAAATAATATCATGTGTTGATAAGATAAGTAAAGAGTTTACTGAGTCCTATGGCTTTGAAGGGAAGCATGAGAAGAAAAGTATGGAAGAGAGAAAGATGGATAAAGGGAAGAGGGAAAAGAAGAATTTTCCTATATGTGGTAACTGTGGAAAGAAATACCCTGGAACTTGCCTGAAAGGAATGGGAGTTTGTTATACGTGTGGAGGAAAAGGGCACAAATTATGTGACTGCAGGGGTACGAAAATGGTTTTAAATGTACAATGCTTCATTTTCAAGGAGTTTGGAAACTACGCGAACCTATGTCCCAGTCATCAGACTATGCCGCAAATGATGTTATTGGATAATAATCAAGTTATGATACTACCATAGATGAAGAGGAATGATTAGAGTTCTTATTTTGATAGTGTCAATTGAGTGTTGTATAAAAAATGTACTTGTTATAATAATTATGGAGTATATAAGGATTGTACTGCAGTACTATTTCATTAAGGTCTTCAGATTGTGTGGAACAAAGAAAAGTGACTCATTAGCAGGATAAATTTTAGGAAAATATATGGTTGAGAGAATGATAAATCATAATATAGTTCTGATACTGAGGTAGTGATTTTGGAATAATATGTGATTATTTCGGATAAATTATATAGGATATTCTTGACTACTTTGGAACTGATTAATGATTTGTATATTCCATCATTGTTGGGGTTTAAAACATTTTTGGATTAACGAAGTATATCCAACATTCGATATGGAATAAGGGATCATGAATGCAATCAATAAGGAATATGGTAATACATGATGAAGGTATTAATATGCTATTACGGGGTAAAAAGGATCTATATTATGTTTACCATCCTTATAAATTTTGTATTGTGAGTTTGGACAGAAGTATTTTGGATAGTTCTAGTTTGAATTATTTTGGATTGCCATAAAAGGACAACCCGGAGGTCGGGCGGCAACCCGTCGCGTCCGGCAAGGCTGCGAGACTTGAACCCGCAACCGAAGGGCGACAAGGGTGTATCACCTACCACTGGCCCACGAGATGTCATGGATTAAATAATGTAGATTTTATTAAAAGATCTTGTAGATGAATTATAAATTCGTTTATTTTGGAACCCAATACGAATAGTGTAAATAGATTTTTTTTACATTCTATTATCTTTTAGAGTGAAAGATCAGTTTGTGGTAGAAATTTATTAATGGATAAAACTCTAATTATAAATTAAGTATATCTCCTTATGATCTTAGCCAATATCATAAATAAATTCCTCAATATTAAGAAATGCAACTTAGAACAAAAATGTTTTCCTAGATGGTACCTTAAATCATCACTAATTTATGGCTTTGGGATTGATGGCCTTTTCATAGCCATGTTCTCTACCACTCTCCATCAGATAATTGATGGTTAGATTTTTCTTCCATATCCATATTTTCCTACATGGAACCCTAGTATGTGTTATTTTCGGTAATCTTCATACTTTCGACTCTTTATTTTAAATAGAGGCCTCATTAATTCATTTTTCGATGTGGGATTTCAACTAAGATATTTTGAAACGTCAAAAATATGTTATCATAATACCCTATGTTTTGTTGAACCGATGGTATTTCAAATCATCATAGATTGATGAATTTATGGACCTCAATTTTATACTTGTTTTTGATTGATGACCTCAATCACATCCTATAAATATTTACGTTTTTCCTCCAATTATATGTCTCTAATTGCCACCAATGTTCTCCTAATCGAGATCATAATTTGGTGGTGACCCTTTCATTTCTCGTTTCCTCATATTAAGACTAAATTTTAGTAACCCAATTTCCGATGTGGGATTTCCCACAAATATATTTTCTATTTTCATCCTTTTATTTTCGAAGAACAATTTCAAATTGCGAGGACGCAATTTATTGAAGGAGGGTAGAATGTAACACCCCAAAATTTTATATTGTGTTATTTCTTCAAAATAATTCAATAACTTGCACTACACGCAACACCGAATTCAATCACACCATGACTTACAAAAAAAATACATTCAAAATAGGTTATGAATAGTATTATCTAAATTTTAAACTTTATATAATCCTTATAATTTTAGAATCCATATTATGAGTTTCTTAGATATAATGAAAGAACAAATTCATTTTCAGTATTTCACTTTTATCAACTTTTAATAGTGAACCCTTTTTAAATACAATATTTAAAACTTTTTGACTAAATGGGGACATCAAAAATTTAAAATGAAACATCCCAAGATTCCACGGTACGCTTTCTTTGAATAATACAGTAGCGTGTGTTGTACGCAACCTTGAGTTTTAACACACACCACAACCAATCAAACTAGCCATTATGAATAGTAATACCTAATTTTCGAAATTATATATATTTTATATTTTAAAATGGACTTCATTTCTGGATTCGGAATATCGAATTTAGCCTAAGGTGAAATTTTGGTACTTTTCGGATAACTTTCATATTTTGATGAATAGTGAAAATTACTAAATTTTAATTAAAAAGAACTTTTTTTAATCAAAATAATTAATAGTGATAAATTATGAATTTTAGTGTTTTTAAAGTATATTTAGAATATATTTTTACCATTTAATATAATTTTGGTCATTGGACATAATTTTACAATTAAACCGAACATAAACAAGTGTCAATCTTTTGATAGTTATTATCTCTTAAAAACACGCTTTTTGTTTTGACAGCGGGAATTAATTTTAAATTAATTTCTGCCACTTATGTGTTTTGAATATAGGAAAATGGTTTCCATATTTGGAATCAGGATGTTAAAATTGTGTAAATAGGTAACTTTTATTTTTAGACATTTTGAATAATTGTTGCGGTAAATATTTTATTTACCATGGTTAAGGGTAAATCCGGTAAATAAGGGTTAAAAAATAATATTATAATAATACTAAATTACCCTAAAATGTGTCTTAACCCAATTGGTTGATACATGGTCGACCAGGGGCATCTTTGGGTCGATTTTGGGACCCCATGGATCCACATGTAAGTGATAATGACACTTTATTTTAATTAAGTTAAAATGAATACAAAAATGACACAAGCATATATCTTTTAGAAAAACAATTGTTACATAGGGTTATATATGTTGGATTTTAGATTATAAATATTAATTAGAAAGATAAAAATATTTCCTACATAATTATTGTTTATTTATAATTTTTAGACATTATATAATTTATTTTATTTATGACACAATGATGATGCAGTAATTACTATAATAGTAAAAAATTAAAATACTTGATATTATAAATACCCAAATAAATATAATATGATACTTTTAATGAATTAAACTAATTTTATAGGATAATATGATATATTATGATGGATTTAATTGACTTTTTTCGAAATAATAAATATGTTATGAGTTTCACAAAAATCAACTATTGAATAGTGTCAAAATTGACATAAAAGAGTTCTTAAAACAAATATTATATTATTAATTGATATTAAATTCCTAAAAATCTAAGATTCGGCCAAGAGACTTATATCATGATAGGTGCATCATTAATGGACCACTTGGGGTCGCTTGGATTTATATAGTAAGTTTATTAACCATATTATATAAAAATACAAAGAGACATTGTAAAAGTGAAACTAATTAACTTAGAGTTAATACTTAAAAATAAGGTTAATATAAGTACCCAAACCTGTCTAAATTCTATTGGTTGAGTGTTTTTCGACATATCCCCACCTTAACCTTTGAATAGTCAACTTTGAAGCCATTGGAAACCGAATATGAATTTATTATAAACTAATATCTCTAGCTTTTCCAAAGGTGCCCCTCACCCCTCTTATAAAAGGGAACTCCTCCTTCTCATTTCTTCACACCTTCAAAGCCTTTTGGTTCGGCCAAACTCTGCCCAAATACTCTCCCATCTTCCCTCACTACAACCTAGGGGCCTTAGTTTGATCAGAAAGCCAACCTATGGAGCCCTTTTGATCAAATCAAAAGGAAGAACCCGAAGAAGAGGTAATGATTTCACCACCCTTTTCTAAGTTCATTTCTTCTTCCACTTCTTCTTACTTTGTTCTTAACATTCTAAAATAATAAATCCAGTATCATATATATAATGTGATGTTATTATAAATATGGTACAACCATATTCAGTATTCTATCCACCCTTTGAATAACATGTCACCATACGTGCGTACGTACGGCTTACCGTCTCCACGTCGTGGTGTAATTGTTATTCAATATAATATTATTTGGATGGGTATAATAATGATGTTTAACTCATGTAAATAATAAATATAACATGTTAATTATTCTATATATATGATATACCATCCATTTATATATTATTTTAATATCAAAAGAATGATATTGTCGCTCGTGCGTACGTACGGACTACCGTCTCCACGAACGCGATGAGATTCATTCTCCATCATATCCATTCAAGTATAATTATCATTTTCTGATTTAAAAATGATTTTTATGGACATGATATCATTCTGGATATGAATAATATACAACCTATCCATTACAAACATGGATTATGTAATAAAACATATAAAAGAAAATGAGTAAGTTAACACCCGAAACAACGATAATACTAAGACATTATTAACAAAGCAAAGTTAAAAGATCATATATGATATGATATTAATATATATGATTCTTTTATAATTTAATAACAATTATTTCAATATTATACATGAGGTTAACCTACCCCAACCAAGTAAAAGTACAAGGTAAGGGATTTTCTTATCTCACATTCAATTCTGTGAGATTTCCATTATTCGCCACTAAATTATTGAAAGTGGTGTATTGTGTACTGGCATTTGATATATATTATCATGATTATCTTTATATTCATGTTATTCTGTAAATAATTTGGTGGTTATTAACTTTTTTCCATACGACTCAGTTGATTAACGTGGTAAGGGGTTTTCATCTCACTCTTTATTTCCGTGAGATTCATGCCATATTTCCACTATTATCTGTTGTGTGGTGTATGTACTGCCCATAATTGTATTTTTTGTGTAATACACTTTACCTTATGTGTATTTACATTTTCATTGTATGATACCTCTTTCATGGGTTGTATGTTTCATAAGTTACCAAATTGATAAGGGTTTACTTCACAATCTCTTTAATATCCGAGGTTGTCTTTACATAAGTATCTACAGGGACATATTTACTATCCATGTCCATATTTCATAAAAGAGTTTTCAAAGGGATTATTTCTAAGGGAACTTTTACTAAAACATCATTTTAAATGTTTTAAATATTTATTCTTCTAAATCATCCTCATTTATGTCCACGTTTTCAAAATGGTTTGTAAGGATTTATTTATATGAAAATGAATGTTTTAAAAGTGTTAATTCCATTCAAAAGATTCAAAGTGGTATGGGACACTTTGATTCAAAAATATATTTAAATGCCTTACTTTCTAAATTGCGTAACATTAAAATATTTTCATGAAAAAGGGATATTTCTCTCAATAATTTTTTAAAAAACATTTTCATCTATGTCAACATCCTTTGATGGATTTTAAGATTATTTGAAGTTTATTTATTATGATTTAAAACTTCCATATTTTAATGAAGTTTTGTGATATGTTTGACTGTAGATGTGTCATTTATATAGCATTCATGGTTTATGAGTAAATTATTGACATTTCGTATGCTAGTTCCAATATGAATGTTTATGTTATATTTCAACCTTTACTTCATATGAATGTGTTGGACAAGTATGTTCCAGGTTGGGGACTGGTTAAAGTAAGCCCTCCAGGTTAGGGACTGGTAAAAGTAAGCCCTCCGGTTTGGTCTCCGGTTATTAGATGCACTCCGGGTTGGTGTCCGGTTATTAGAGGCACTCCGAGTTGGTTTCCGGTTATTAGAGGCACTCCGGGTTGGGTTCCGGTTACAGTTAGCCCCAAGGTCTTGGGACGAGGCCTTGAAAAGAAATTAAAGTTTAGCATTATGCATTCCATCATTATGAAAGTGGTTATTGATTTTGCATGTGATTATTCGATTAGTAGAATATCAACGTGAATAAGTAAATGGTATTATTTCATTTTACTTTTGCCATACTATGTTGAAGTTCAAGTTTAAAAGGCTTTTGTTTTAGTAATGCATTGCCTTAAATGTTTATGCTTATTTTTAATGTTCTGCTATATTGTTATCCTTACTGGGCATTTGAGCTCACCCCTTTTCTATGTTTTTTTCCCCAGGATGTGAAGAAGTAAGTTATGAATGACCTACAGGGATATTATGAGAGGATAATAGTGTGGACTGTGGAGACATTAAGTTGTTGTAGTAGTTTTTAATTTTATGATGTAATGTAAAACATATGAATATATCTAGTGTTTACAAGTCTACTAAACCAATCGGTCTTTCGAGATTTGATCTTTCTTGTGATCATGCCAATGTTATGTAATAATGCACCGACTCTAGGTAACTGGGGTCGGGGCGTTACAACTAGGATAAAAAGAGAATGAATAACTAAGAGATTAATGTAATATCTTCTTCTTTAAATCTAGTATGGAATAATTTCATAAATTATTCATGAACATGATAATTCCATCATAATAAAGCATAAAAATGGGATCATCTGTAACATTCTTTTAAAAATTTACATCTTCCTTCTACACCACTTTAAATTTCACATGGATAGGGGTTTGAACATTTAATTGAGCTAGAAAAGATATTCCAACATGCATCATGAATTTTAGTTTTGTCTTTTGAAAATCAAGAAATATTAAATCTTTATTTACCCTTAATATGGATATGCTAGCATGATCCATTCATTGCAAAACATCATCCACCTTGTTCACTTTCCCTGGTTGGTAATGTATTGAGAAGTCATAATCCCTTATCGACTCTAACAATATTATCGGGTTCATGTTTTACTCCATCGGTGTGAATATATAAATAAAAAATCTATGATCCATATATATATATATATATATCATGATATTATCCATAATTACAATTCCTCTATATCATTAATGAATAAATTACAACATCTATCTCTAAATCACGAGTGGGGTAATTTTTCTCAGGAATACTCAATTATCACAAGTCATAATCTATATCAATATTATTCTGTTTAAGAAAAAATAATAATCCCATCATCTATGGATCACTATAGAATACAAAACAATCTCCACTACTTGGTAATGTATGCCTAGGTGTGTTAACTAATCGTTGTTTTAGTTTCATGAAAATTTCCCTACAATCATATATTTAAAATAACACTTCTCACTTGCAAGTAAACTTGGTAATATTATTTGATAGTCATGATAAATTATCGATAAACAATTTTTATTATTTGGGCAATCCAAGAATACTTCGGATCTCCATCACCATGGTTTTTCTATGCCAACATTCAATTTCCACTGTATTTTATAGATCTACTTTTATAACCTCCATTGAGATTATATGACCCAAAAATTAATCCTTTTAATACAAAATTCACACGTTTTAAATATCTCATCGAGATTATCATTCTATAGGATTTTTAGTAAAACTATGATCTGGCCTTCATGATTGTGAATCTCTGTGAGTTGATAAGAATATCAGCTATAAACACTACCACACACTTATCAAGGTAATATCTAAAGACTTTGTTCATCAAATCCAGGAATATATAATGGAAATTAGTAAGATTGAAATGCATCACTACATTTTCAAAGTTTCCAGACCATATAAAGAATTTCAACTTAGAAATATCATCCTTCTTAAACATCAATGAAAAATATCATTAATTAAGGTCAATATTGGATTACTATTGAGATCCATGTAGTTGATAAATCAAGTCATCAATATGAGGAAGATGATACTTTTTATGGATCATGATCTTGTTCAACAAACTATAATCAAAGAATAGTTTAATTATACCATCTTTATTATTTGAGAAAAGAATAGGTGCACCCCAAAGTGATACAATTCTCTAAATGAAGCCATTGTTACTGTTTTTTTGTAGATTATTATGTAGTTATTATAACTCAATTGGATCCATTCAATATGGTTTCTTCAAAATTGGTGTGGTAATAGTTATGAGTTCAATTGAGAACACCACCTCAAATTTATGTGTATGGCTAGGAAAATATTCCAGATAGATTTAAAAAAATTCAGAAACTAGAGCCATATCACTGATTTGGATTTTTGACCCAACAATTTGAGATTAATATGCCTTATGAATTGGAAATAAGACACCCAAAATATATTTATTCTATATATAAAAATAATAATTCATTTCACATTGAAAGAAAATCATAGATTGGTATGAAATATAAAACCTTAATTCCCTTCATCAATAATTTTATAGGGATTTAGGTATAGAAAGGAAATACATTCCTAATATGACATCAATTTCAACTAATGGAAAAAATGACAAGATTTGTAGAAATCATATTCCCATTAATGTCAAACAAAGAGGAATCATAGACTTGATTTGTGATCATTGTACCGTTATGGGGTTTAACTTATAATTCCACATCTAATCATTTTGGTGGAATATTAATGCACATTAAAAATTATTTAGATATGAAATAGTGGGTAGATCCAAAATTAAGTAATACATTTGTAGTTTTAGTGTGGATGTTAAGTGTCCTTTAGCCATGTCATTATCACGCACATAATTGGAAATAGTGATCACATGAAATTCACCCTTGTCCCTTGACTTATGATGTTACTAATGTCGATCATCATTATTATCCCTTGTGTTTTTCTAGTAGTTTGTATAATTTCCATCATCATTACACGTGAAGCACTTAAGTATCTTATTGATAATGCCCTTTGGTGACTTGGTTTTAATCCACTAATGAATCGGTCAACCTTAAATTAATGTTAGATGATAACACTATAATCATACCTTGCAAGTCTTGTAAAATTAGCCACTTATATAACAACTAATTCAACATCCCTTTTCATTAACTCATGGAAGTCATTCTCCATCTTCATATGAAGGGTATGCTGAAATTATTTATCAAGGAATATGTTTTTGAAATTTTCACAATCCAAGGATTCAATTTCATATTACTAACTCATATTAATTAATAGAGTATATCACTACCCATTATTACCTTCCTAATGATAAATATAAAAAATCAAATTTTCATATTCCAAACAATAATTAATAGAATCTATTTTTTCAGTGGTACCAATCCATTATTCTGTAACAAGTGGTCTAGAAGGCCCATTAAAAAAGGTGATGTTTCCTTGTGATGGAATAAATAGAACATTGTTCCCTACTTTTCATTTTTGTAATTTCATCATGATTTATAGCCTAGAAAATATGAGTGATTATACATATGATGTTCTATATTCCATCTCCAAAAAAATTGATCCCCAAGATGAAAATCATGGTATTTCCTACCAGACTTTGAATTAATGTTATTCTATTGGGATCTATCTATATCATCACGAGATTTTCTAAAAATAAATACAAATTCATGGAACTTTTATTTAAGTAGATATTTTTAACTAGTCTCCAAAACATAACTTTTCCACATCTATGTTTGGAATTTAGAGAAAATGTCATCTACAATTGTGTTCATTATGTTATTTGGAGTCTATTAGAACCAACTTGTTTTTTGGTTATTAGTAACATACCATTATGAATAGTAATATAAATAGAAATATGACACTAATGAATAGTAAATTTTATTATTATTTGTTTTTCTTAAGGCTTTAAGATAATAACATCTTGGTTAGTTTTTCATCATAATATAAAAATAGTTATAGAATTAGAATTGTTAATTTTTAAATTAAGTATTATTTTATTTAAAAATTAAATTAATAATATTTAGAAAATTATTTTCAAAAAATGGTCTTCATTTTTGAATTCTACTCGTCGATAAATGGTCAAGGTGAATTTTGGGAATTTTTCGGAAATAAAGGATTTTTCAGTGAATAGTAAAAAAATATAGTTTATAGTTTTAGTGTGTTAATGAAATAATTAATGATATAATAATGATTTCATAACTCTGGTCGACTTTTGTAGAGTTAAATAATATGTGAGGTGTCCCAAGTGTCTTATACCATGGGCATGCCCATGGTTTTGCGAATACCCCTAATTTGGTGTCCCTTGAAAATTATTAAAATATTCCCTCACTTTCCCTATAAATACCAACCCATTCCTTCATTAACATAATTACCAATCCCTCCACAATGAATATATGGCCTCCTTACCTTCATAGTAGTCCTCCCAAGGTTTCCCCAAGTGCCCAAGGTTCAATCCATCATGTTTTAAGGGTTACTCTACAAGGTAAGAAAATTCTCAATTTCATTCTTTTTCCATTCATGTTCTATTTTTTATAACATTCAAGATTTGATACCATGTTATTATTTTCTTCTTATTCATGATATATTATGTATTATGAATAATTTTTGGATGGGTGAACCTTGTCCACTCTCTTCATAATGTTTTCTAAAACCCTGTCTCATAGCCGTTGGGCTGCCATATTTTTATAATAGATTTCTTACTTATTCATTTATTATGAGTTCCTTCCTTATTATTTAATCACATATCCTTAACCAAGTGACATTAAATATCCAAAAAACATGTATATTATGTATGATATCATGTATATGGAAAATTTCTCATCATTATTCTTCTCCTCTCCAGCTTTTTTAACGAATAAAAACATTGTCCATGATGTCCTAATTACGGACATTGTGGATGATGTGATTTCAATTTCAATTAATTTTTTCAAGTATAGTCTTGAAACAAATTATATGGTTGAAACAGGTTATAATATATGTTTAAAGACACAAAATTGGTTCTGGAATAATTTTGTACTCATGGTTCTAATTTATATGACAAAATGAGGTTGTCATTATCAATGAACCAATAAAATGTTCTAAAAGAACATCATTAATGTTTTAACTAATGAATTATCCACATTTTAAACATAAAAATGATAAACGGTATAATTTATGTTAGTTGATATATGTAATTAATACACCATTACAATTCTGGAGTTTCACATCCAAACGACAAGAATGTCCATCATGAACCAATCATAGAAATCATGTAAAGAACTCCCCCAAAAACGGTGCAAGGAGAAAAATACTAACAATTAATGGAATGAAATGATGGTATTAAATGATCATATAACATTTTATAGACATGAAAATGTTTCATTAAAATATTATTAACACTCTTTTGACCATTATACAAAATGTTTAAACTAGTTGGAAGTAAGAAAATCCATAGGTATGTGAATTCTCATCCCGTTTTCGATTCTTTGGGTTAACCTTAAACATCATTATTTAAGTTCTATTGAAATTGTTTGTGTGATGGTTTTTGTTTATATTATGTTTTATTATCTATATTTAATTTATATATACATACTCCCTCGACTCTATTATGTCTCTCTTCAATTGAATGTAATTTACAAGTGGCTTTTTTAAACCTATTTTAAAATTTGGTTTTAACAAATTCCAAATAAATGTTTTTATGGAATTAGTCATGTATTATTATTATGTTTTGGTTCTCAGGAATTATTTATGATGAATGGTGGGACCTATATCTCCCTCCAATGTATTGGGTATCTGTATGTTGGAGTTCGGTCGTATGGTTACTCCAAGTGTAACTGTGATGGTTACACAAATTGTAAGGTACCCATGAGGGTTACAAATTATAAGTTAGCTGAGAGGGTTAAAGATTATTTAAGTAATGACCCAAGATACCTCTATGATAATATTTATGTTATCATTTTTGTGTGGATCCTGTGTAATCTCATGTTACATGAAGTATTTATATATGGGTGATAAGCATGTCTTTTGAAAAAGTTTTAATACATTACGAGTATTCATGGAATAATGTGCTATTTGCTTCATTTTTCATCCCTTACTGAGATTTTGTTCTCATCCAAAGTTTTTAAATGAATTTCATAGGTTAATGGATGTGTAAGACAAAGAAAGAAGCCATGTTAATTGTTTAAGAATTGTCAAGGAGTCTTGTTTTATTTTTTAAGGTTTTATATTAAAAAATGGAAATTGTTTTTAAGGTATCCACTCTGTAATAATGTGTAATGTTATGAATGTATTGTCCTAATTATCAAAAGATATAAACATGAAAAGATTATAAAGGTAAAAGGAAGTGTTTTCTTGAATAAATTCAAGATTATGTATGTAATAAGGTCGGGTCCTAATACTATCCATTAACTAAAACCTAATATCATAGGGTAAGAAAAAATAACCATAGTGTAGAACTACATAATAATGAAAAAACATGTACATGATGTCTAATTTATGAATTCTAAATTAAACTAAGAAACCTTATGTTTATACAAGGATATTTATAGAAATTTTTTATTTAAATCCATAACAATGATTCGAAAATAATTTTGGAATTCCCAAAGCATTTCCCCCATGAGTATCAAAATAGTTGTTCAGTAAGGTCCATTCTAATTCACTAGTTCCTAATCAATTCTAGATCAATATAGTGTTTTTGTATTGTTTCCCATAGTTACATATATTTTATATCCACATCCACTTATAGTATCTAGAATAATTTTCATTTCTAGGAAACTACACACTTTATCCTTTACCCAAAATCTTGAATTTTTTTCGGATACTTTAAATCATCCTTAGACTTATCCTTATAAGTGTTTGTTGAGATCCCACTAATGTTTTATCATCCATGTTTTGTAAGGTTAACAAAATTTAATCTTGTATACAAACTATAGTGACCCAATATTCACAAACATTTACATTGAATAATTTGTGAGGAACATTTAATACATTACACAAACAAATGCCCATAGACCGTATCAGTTTCATTCCTTTAGAAACATGTTAACATAAACAATGGTCCATAAGTGACAAAAACTTTCTCCCACTATTTTTTCAATGACTAGAACCCTTCATAGACACATCATAAATAATGTATATCTTAATAACCTAGAGAAAAGAAAATATAATAAAGGGTGAGATCATAAAAATATTGAGGGAAAAATGAAGATATGTAAGAATAGTCATGCACATAGGGGTGGGAGAAAATGATCATAACATAAAATGATCAGGCCCTTTATATTAAAGATCATAATCATGATTAATTTCATAATTATTGGTATTTCATAAGACATTAATCTTAAAGGAATCAATAGAACAAGCCATGAATAAACATCAAAAGAATACAACATGAAATTTTAGAAGACACATAAACAAATAAAATTATTGCCATTGTAATCAGGGCACACAACCAAGGTCATCTTAGTAGTATGAGTGCACTCCCCAAATGATGTTTGTAGTAAAGCTTCACATCCATGTCCATGATAGCAGACAATGTCCTTTATTACAGTGATCCCCATTCCTTATAGGTCTATATAATGATATATAAATCATTACCCAATGCATTGGAGATAGATATATGTCCCAACCATCACATAATTAAATCACACATATGTGTTTCATAAGAACCATTAAAATAATATTTTCATAATCCATGAAATGAAACTAGTATCATAAACATGGTGTCATATCATAACAAATGGAAAATCGATAGCTTTCATTATCATTTGACCAAATCCAATCAGTCAAATATAAATAGGTTCATAAGAATTTCATTATGTTACAACCCATGGAAAAGAATGAGTGTAAAAAACATCATGCTATTAAAAAAACAATTCAATAAAGAATATAAATTTTATTCTTGGAACATATCTTTATTATGGAAAAGTTAACACCAATGGATTTCATATAATATGAAAAATATATTTTAAGGCTCATTTAAAAAAATTAATGAAAATATTCTCTATTCTATGGAAAATTTATTTTTAAAACAGGATTCATTTTGAAAATAAATTTTTTCATAAATAAATTTAAAAAAGTAAAATAGATTCTTTGATAAAACAATTTAAAAATATATTCATTGGAAGAAATTATTATAATCATATTCCTTGAATATGAGAATAAAATATAATTTCATAAAAAATTTAAAATCATTTTTACAAAACATAGGTTTTGAATAAAACATATTTCCAATTGAAGGAACAAATAAACACATTTTTTTAAGAAAAATTATATTAAATAATTTATATAAAAAAGATTGGAAATAAAAAAATTAAATGAATATATCATTAATATTAATAGGGGAATAAAATTCATTATCTTTAGTGAGATAAATATGATAATATTTCATCAACAGAATCACAATTAAAAATAATGCCGATAAACAATGGGATAATAGCAATAAAATCATACCACTTTGGTTAATTGGAATCAAGATCACTATAAATGAAAAAAATTACATGAAAGATAAAATATCGTTAAAAAATGATACTCATGATATAACAAGAAAATTAGGATGTATATATAGCTCCCAAAATAATATAAGTGCACATTAAATTTATCTGAAAGAATGAAAATTGAGGAAAAATTCACTCATAGATTTGGAAAATTTTAAACCATAACACCATGAAAGAGTTATCCTATAATTTTTTTGTAAATACTAAAAATTTTAATTATAATAATATTAAATGATATAAATGATATATATATATAGAACACATATAAGAATGATGTGGTGAATATATTATATGACTCAGAAAAGCAAAATGTGAGACGTAAATCCATTAATACTTGAGTAGATTTTGAATCATGGGATATGTGATAAGATTACAAAAAATAAAACATTTAATATTAAGGGAAAAACATTATACAACTTTTTATATGGAAATATATAACCCTAAAATAGTAAAAAACTATTGTATATGGCATAATTATTGTAAAAATAAAACTAGGACTAGAAATCCCCATACCTTAAGTCTTGAATCTCATTGTACCTTTTCCTTCCTAATATATGATAAATATTTGTTTATAATATATATAAAATAACCATATTCATATATATTATACCATATATGATTTACTTATAACTATATATTAAATTTTATTAACAATTCCATGTTTATGTTACGATTTATGTAATAACCACAATGTTTTTCAGACATGTTTTAATTTATTATATTATTAATCCTCATACATATATCATGATTTAATCATAACCATGATGATAATAATGATATAAATAAAATATAAGTACATATTAACTATTTATTTATTAATAAAAATATGTAAAAAATATATGTATGATATTAAAAAAACTGTATATGGAGAAGGTATGTCATACGTAAATAAGATGGTTGTTTTGATTTTATAATATAATTTAAATAATGAAACATAAATTAAACAAATTTATATTTCCATTAAATTATAACTAATTTATTATTTATGTCACATTTTAAAATTATTTCCACCATTAATAAATACCATGTAACGAGTCATCGAATCACATCACTTTGTAAGGAGGTAGTCCATTCTACACCCGAACGATACAATCGTATTATTAAAAAATAAAAATAATGATGCTATGTGTTATATTATATTTACATAATCATAAATAAAATCTAAATTATTCTAATTAAAAATATAGAAACCATTTTTCCAATTTTTAATAAAATAAGTGGTATCAATTAATATATAATTATTTATGCAAATGGGATGGGACAAGATGTTTTTAATGTTAAACACATTCAATGTTTGAATTGTTTTTATAACCAATTTCAATGTGAAATTTAATCCAATTACCAAAATTGGATATATGATTATATTATTTTAATAATTATAATTTAAAACGAGTATAAAATATAATTTAACTATATAAATAATTTAGATAAAAATAATTTTTCAATTAAAATCTAGTATTTTTCACTTTTCATCAAAAAATAAAATATTTCATAAAATTACCAAAAAATTATCCAAATATATTTTTAAAATTATGAATTGAAGAATTAATATTATTTTATGAAATTAAACCTTAAATATTTCCAAAAATAAATTTATTATTTTTTATAAAAATTTATAAAAGCATCTTTTTGACAAAATATTAATATTAATACCAGACAAAGATATTATTAAGAATAATAAATTTTTTATATGAATGATTTATTTATATAAATCCATTAGAAATCATATTTAAAAAATTATTTATTACAACTCATATTACTAATTTTAACACCTGTGTTGTAACTATCATTTTTAAATAATTATAATAATAAAGAATTATATCGTGGAATATTAATGTTGAATGTAACAGCAGCTATGATATTTTTGCATGAATCCAAACATTAACATGGTGTATCATATAATGATATATTTACTTGTTGTTGTTTTCAATGCAAGAAAACAATGTAATTTAATTTATTTAAATAATAGTTCAAAAAAATTGCTGTCATATGAATTTAAAGGAATTATGTTTGTAGTAAAAAAACTTTTATGAATGTATTTTATGTGAAATGAAATGAATTATGTCAAAATAGATATTAATAATAAATTTTCAAAATATTATATTGTGAATTGTTTTTAAAAATTAATATATTTATATAATAGAAATGTGATAAGATAAGGATGAAAATGTGTCTTCTTTTCTATTTTTTATTCAATTGTTAATGTATATATAAAATTATAACCCTTTAAGTTTAAAAAATATGTTACTGAGGTTGATGAAAAAATTATTTAACTAAGGGGATAAAACAAAATATATATTTTAAAAAATTAAAAAAATAAATCCAAATTTTTTTGGTTGATTATATTTAAATTATATACTACACTAGGATTTAATACATATATGTTTGAATTCATTATTCTAATGAATTAATTAATAATAAATTAATATTTTAGTAAATTTTAAAAGTGAACCTCTCCTTAATTGAAAATAAAAACATTGACCAAAATTCATTACACCTAATTGGGCCAACTAGATGAAGAAAACCTATAATATAATCCCCTAAAAATTAATTATCCACATTATATAGGTATATTTCATTCTAAAATTCTTTCTCCAAGTCCCTTAAATAGTGATTTGAAGGAAGCTAACTAATGAAGAGATAATCATCCATATATACTCTTCAATGTATATTTCATCATCTAAAACTTATTAAGGGTTTTTAACCATCATAAAATAATAAATATAGTATCATAAATAATATGATATTTCATTACAATAATGGGACAACCATATTCTTTTTCTTTCCCATAATCTTAAAAGCTATAACCTCACTCATGCTTACCATCACCATGTAGCGGTGTAATTTTCTATTCATCAACACTTTGCATATATGGTAATAATTATGGTAATAATGATTATATATGATAATTATAAAACAACTATAATTTTGAACAATAATATCATATATAAATTTTTACATTCCAATACATTGGAAAATAATAACATCGCTCGTGCATAAGTGTGGAGGACCACCTCCACAAAGCGATGTGATTATATTTTCTTTTATATTTTTATTTGACGACAATAAGTATTTATTTTATGAATATATAATATTTATATGACATAATAATTATTTTTAAATAATTATTATTATTTGCCTTTATTTTATTTCATTTTTTGAAAAATGAAAATAGCTTCCATGCGTACGTATGGTCTATCGTCTCCAAGAAAAGTGTAATTCATTTTTCTATAGTTAAATTTTATAGATAACACTAAATTTTTCAATAATAAATTAAAATTATAAATATATAATGATTAAAATTATTAATATTATTTAATCAAGATTAAATTACAATGACTGAAAATATTAATGAAAACATACATGAAAAAAGAAGTAGTTATCTAACTAAATAGTGATTTTAACAATGATCAATTATTATATGGGTTGTAAATGAATATAAGTAAATAATATATGGTATGGTAAATATTTATATATTTCTGTAATATAACTACAATAAATCAATATTTATTATAGAATAGTTTTGCACATGTACATAGGAATTCAAAACTTGAGGTATGAGTTTCTCATCTCACTTTTAATTCTGTGAAACTTATATCATATTCACCAATTATTTATTTTGTGTAGTTTATGTACATACCACTAAAAATTCATATCATTAATCTATTTATCCTTATTGTATTTAAAAGTTTAATATATATATATATATATATATATATATATTTCATTGGGATTTTTATTTAGAAGATACCTACAAAGACCCTATCACGAACTATAAGAATTAACCCTTATAAATGGAGCATATTTTTTCAATTAAAAAACCATATAAATGAATATAAAATATTTGTTTCTGAAGAGGATCTTTTAATGGTCTAGGTTTCTGAAAAATATATACAAGACTAACATATCATTTTTTGAAATAATTGATCATTAAATAAATAATGATTCTTCAGAACACTATAACCACAATAGAAATCCATCATTGTGAGTTTTCAAAACATGTAAAAGTGATTATAATATATAGATGTATTATAAAAATGACCACTAAGGGGTTTAAAAACTACCAATTAATTACATAAAAAATTCCATGAAATAAATATACTTACATTAAATAGATTTTTCGATAATACAAGAATATATATATAAAATAGTATTCCACAAAATAGTTAAGATTGAAAAGATGATGGGTAATATCCTTTTAAAATATTAATTTTATATGGCTTGTTAATAAAACTTGGATTAATATATTATAAAAGATAAATATGATCACTAGTAATCACTAATACTTATGGGTTCACTCCCAATTGGGTAACACATTTCAGAATTTCCAATTGTTGAAAACATTTTCCCACAGACCTTCCATTCAAATTTCATAACCATAGTAATTTAAAAAAATTATTACATAATATTATTTCCTTTGAAAGAAAACAAAAAATATCATTTCATAACCATTTCCTCAAAATGATTTAAAATAATTTTAGGGAGAATCCCATTCTCAAAAAAAACACACTGTTAATTGAAAAACATAATTTCATTAAACCTAGATTTATGTGTGTGCATGGTCACATAAATGTCGGTAATGTCACACTTGATCTAGATTATGGGCATACCTATTCATGCATGACTCTTTAGGTGATTGATATGAATGTTTTAACCTAAAATAATAAATTTTTAGACATAAAATGACATGATTAATTAGATGAAAATGTGTAAACAGGGTTAAGAAATGATTTCAAACTTACATAGATTTTTAAACAAAAGTTTGATGGGTGTTAAATAACATTTAAAACTAGAAAATAAATTCAAAAGAATAATATATATTTGTATATATATATATGTATATAAAATTATGTATATATATATATATGTTAATGTGTTTATGATTTGGAATTACGAGTCCCCAAAAACTGAATGTTTTAAAAACAATGCTGTTAAAAACAAGATCCCTCTTATATGTACTTATACCAATAAAAGGTAGATATATATGTGTATATTTTAATGTATACTCTCTCTCTCTCAAACACAAACACACACACATATATATAAACATCACCCTTGTATCATCAATTTAAAAACTAAGACATTACCATATTCACATATGTTTTAGAAATATGATTTAAGACATAATAAAACCTTAACAAATAAATATATATTAAAAATATCAGGCTATATATGTGTATATATGCACAAATATAAATATATATATATGAAAAAATTTGTAAAATGATCCTAAAATTACACCATTAGATAGATGAAATATTATAAATCAAATCCTTTGAATCGTGAAGATTTATTATATATGCGATTTGAATTTGAAATATAAGATAGTAACCTAATCATATATATATATATATATATATATATATTCAATGTAAATAATAAAAAAAATATAATCCTTACGATAATTTAATCGAAATATTGCAGTGGATTTCTAGAATCTCAGAGAGAGAATAATAGTGACAAATCCGCGTTGCATTTGGGTTTGGAAATAGGGGTTACACATATATAACAATATACTATAATATTAATTCAAAATATAGTTTTCCTTAACAAATTTACAATTTTGTAGATATGAATGTCCTATATGAAACAAGACCCTTTGTTGGTTTCCATTTAAAATAAATATTCGAGTTCTTTTTTATTTATATTGTTATCATTTCAATCTTCATATTATGTAATAACATATGTTAATATTCAGTTATATAGTTAGACATAAATTCACACACACACACACATATATATATATGTATTTATATCCTTGAAAAGTATCAAAAATGAGAAAAATTAATCAAAACTTTTAGAAGATATAAATTTACAGAAAAAATTAAAAACATAAACCTTATAAAATCAATTGAAAATAATAAAATCCTTTAGTAGTTATAGGAAACCGATGTTCAGAGGAAACCAACTTCCTGCTAATGAACATGAACCAAAGAGAGGATTTGGTTATGGTCATCTATCCGGGGAGGAGGTTTCTCCCTAAATATCATATACATATAAAAAAAATAGGGGTCATAAGCTTCTCAATGAAGTTGTGTTTTTTAAATAGTTTTTTAAACAAAATTATATAAATACCCTAAATCATGTGTCTAACAATGTTTCATCCAATATTTTAATGTATCAAGCCATTTTAATTAGATTATATATTATTATAATATAATTTAATTTTTTTTTTCATTTCACATTTTCTACCATATGCCTCCTCTCACTTTTCCTCTTTTCCATTTTGATTGGGTGTCACATTAAACACACAATTCCATAATTTAATTCCTTTATTTTATTTTATTATCTCACATTTTAACATCTCTTTCCATTTTCTTTTATTATTGAATTTTATCATCAAATCACCACAACCTTTTATAAATTATTTTCTTTAAAAAATATATAAATTTTTCAATTTTCTAATAAAATAACTCATATAAATAATAAAAAATAAATACATATTTATGATATTAAATAAAACTTATATTTATAATATAATTATTTATATTTATAAACATATACTTATCTTTATGTATAATTATTATTTTAATAAATAAATCTAATCAAATTTTTATTGAACGCATAAATATATTGCACATATTTTCATTATAAAACAATTATACAAATTTATAATTTATATATTTTATAAAAGAAAAACATAATGTAAAATATACTATCATAAAAATAATAAGAATATTTTTCATATTAAAAAATATATTATCCTTTGGTGTTAGAAATTTTTTAAAACATAACGTAATTGTCATTTTTTATTTATTTCAAAGTGATGGTAAAATTATAAATTTAAAAATTTTAAAAAATCCCCATATAAAATAAATTTCTATTTTAATTGCATGGTGTGTTATATTACGAGACCATTAATGGTTACTTTCATACTCATATTTTTATTCGGGATTGTTTATGTTTAAGTCACCCTTGAGGGAATTTATTGATATAACTATATTAAAACTAATTCATTTTATTCACTTATAGTTACTAATCATCATTGATGTTATAATACTATATACATCTATTTGGTTCATAAAATGATCGATGAAATATTTTTAAGAAAAAAATAATTTACTTCTATCATCATTCGAATATAATTTCAATTACCAATCTAGGTTTTATAAATATGATATCAAGTATGTTTTTTCTATATTAATTTTTTTAATTTAATTTTTCCAATTTTGAGTTTTTATTAAAAACAAATTGCATGTAATATTGAAGTAATTTATTGAATGGGGTACTTTTTCCATTTTATTGATTATGTGAAAAGAATCGTTGTTTTAACATATACAAGATGAAAAGAATTTACACCTATCGTGAACATTATTTTATTTTAATCTTACATTACCAGTTTTATGATTCTATTTTATTGAAAATGTTTTTTGTCATATTAATTAATTTTATATCATTTTAAATGTTATTTTAATAGTTAGAATAATATTTTCATCAATAATATAATAAAATAATTTTTTACGTATTTTTTATTCCTCCATGTCAACAACACATTATTTACTTATGATCCCCCGAGGATATTTTATAATAACACGAATATTATTTTTCATAATGAATCATTATGAACAATTAGAATGGGTATGTACTATTTGGAAATAATTCAATATATTACATTAGATTGTTTATGACTACGATTATTGATTTGGTAAAGTATTAACTTTTTGAATAGTATTTTTTCAATACAAATTTTTTACATTAGTTATGATTCAAATATATCATATGAAGAATGAATTGGAATTATTAGGTGGTGGGAAAGTCCCACTATATCCCATTGATGCATTAATAGGTCTCATGAGACACCCCATATTGGTTTTGTCTGAGGCCTTACTCATTTATTTTTTGATTTCCTAGCATAAGACCCACATGATGATTTCAGATATCTTAACCAAGGACTTGATGGTATGTTTTAGATGTCCATAATAATTCATTAAAATATTATAAAATATTTTATTAAGGGGATGCTATTATTTTATTTATTATGATATGAATGGATTATTTTCTATCTCGTTTGATTATTTATTTGGCATTATTTTCACAATCATTTATTATTTCAAAATTATACATGGATTATCAACATTAACTATATGAATACCCATACTAATCATATAATATCATTATTTTGTATAAAAATATGAAAAATTGATTTATAAAAAATATTAAGAATAAAATAATACTTTTATTCTATATATTTTATATTTCCAATGTAATTTGGGAATCTTGTCTGTGCATAGATATTTAAGAAAAATATTCTATTCATTACTTTGGGATTATATTGGATGTATATAGTGACAATGTAATAATGAAACAACTAGCTATGGGATATTGGGGTAAAATAAATTAAATCATTCATTTTATCATAATTAATTGAAAAAATAGTGAAAAATTATTACCACTGTTAGAGTTTAAACGGGTTTAATTAGAGATTAAAATATGGTATATGGGAAGAAAGACCACATTAAATTTTTTTAAATATTATTTTTTAAAGATATTCCAATATTATCTTATATTAACATGTATGTAATGTACATTAGTTTCCACTGTTAGATGAATGTCTCATTATATTATATAAACATTTTATGTAATCATATTTGTGTCCCTATTGTCGCATATAATAGGGAACCACTTCTACTCCCCTATGAACACTTTTTGTTCCCCATTTCTCTTCTAATTATGGACAAAAAATTCTCTAAAAACCCATTACCTTATTTCATGAACTCTTATTCTACCCTAAGACAAACCTACTAAGGATTAACATGGAATCCAAAGGGGGTATCTCAAATAAGGGGTAATCACCACACCAAATTCATTGATTATATATTTTTTATTATACATCATGTAAATATATTTAATACATCCTAAAATATTAATATAATTTCATTAATATTATTCAATTTTTTTAGAACATCATACAACCATTTTCCACCTACTATACATTATATGGGAAATGGAATGTATTAATGTGCGTATATACAAACTACCTCCTCTATGTAATGATAAAATTAATATTCATTCATTATATGTCATGGATGGATATAATGATGGATTTACTAAATATATATTATATTTATGTAATAATAAATATTATGTAGTAAAAAATATTATATACATACTATTCGATTTCTAGTTAGATTATAGAATTATCATTCATATATAAACACTAAATACCATCTCTATGTATTGTATAATGCTTGTTTTTTACTCTTCTTTTTATAGACTACAACATCGATTGACTAAATTTTAGATATGAACCATGTTTCCTTCTGGGTTCTCTTTGTTTTTATTTCCTTCTCTAATTGTTTCCATAGTCATTTTTGTAAATGTTTTGTTGAGGTAATTTTCACCCCGGATGAAATTTTAGAGGGGTGTTAGAGGGTGTTTTGATTCTAGTTTGACAGTTTGAGAGTTTTTCATAGTGTTTATCTCAAAAGTGGACATGGTTTTCTATCTGAATTAGCTATATGATATCTATCAGAATGTTAGTAAGGGATACTAGCCATCCCATAGAGTGATGGTAGTAATATGTTCTTAAAGTAACTCTACTAGAATGTTAGTGGGAGCTGACCGGCCAGCTGATGGAGTAGCTAGTGGGATAATAATTATATCTATCCCAATATCTTATTGGTGTGACATATAGTCATCTAAATTTTCTATTAGGTTTCACTATATTGATGTTTGCATACAAACACTATCCAAGGATTCTAATCAGGTTGATTTATTCCTTGTTAGTATTGAATCGTTACATCTATTGATTCCAACTAGATTGATGCTCAAAACTCCCTAAAATTTCTATTTTAAAGAAACCCATTTTAGACTCAATAAGGAAAAATATGGCCCTCCTAATCGTGATCCTTCATGGATTGAAGTATCAGTTGATGTTTATAATCTCTTCAGACATGTTTAATATTATTTTAATCAAGGATCCTTATTTCACCCTTTCTCTCCATATTTTAGAGTGGTGGAACCTCATGGCTATTATGGGTCATCAGATTAAATTGGGGAATGTTGAATATATAATTATTTGTTGATCATCTTATCCATTCCTATATTTATGGATCCCACACTATGTGTTAACTTTATAGGTATTTTAGGAAGGTGTATTCATAAGTTAATTCATATCAATTGAAAAAAATAATTCTTTTTTATATTGAAATGGAATTCAAATAAATTTAGAAACAAAAAGTATGCTTCTTTATAAATAAAATGTGAGTATAATAGTTTTTTTGATAGATGAAATATCTTTGATGGTTGATTTTTCAGACAACACATTAATTTCTCAAAAATGATCTTTAATTAAAATGAATTAATTGATGATTGATTAGATAATAAATTTTTTTGAAGAAATAGAAAAATGATATTTAAAAATATACTGAATTATAATGGAATGATTTTTTTTTTCATTAAACCTTTTAATTTTTTTTTGAAATAAAATTACTGTTTTTCTTAAAAGATTAACTTGGTTCCCATTTGCAATTATAGACTAATTAAAATAATTATGACCTCTTATGGGATTGATTTCCATAATGCTCATGGAAACCTTGGTTGTTTGGTGGTAATAACACATTCGAGGCATGAATTAGATCTATGTGGATATGGAATTAATGATGACAATAAAATAAAATATATGATATGTATAAGTAGATTATTATTTGTTTATTTTTATTTTTCTCCTAGGATTGGGAACTAAGAATGTGTGAAAACTAGGAGTTGAAACATTAGTAAGAGTGTGATAATCCCAATAAAAACCTTCCAATGGGGATCTAAATCTTTTTTATATGATTGTAAATTATTTATAATTTTTATACTTAGATTTTAATTCTTTTTCATGTATATTTTTTTAACGACGCATATGTATGCCTAATTTTTTTTTTGGAAATTTACCATTACACCGACATTATACATTCCATATAATTGTATTGGAAAATTTTTTCTCTTTAAATTGTGAAAATATTACCATTACATGTTTTAATATAAATTTAAAGTATTTTTTTGATGAAATTTAAATTAATAAGAAATTTTTTGGTTAATTCTAGGGGTATAATATTTCATACACCCAGACAATACTGTTGGGAATATGTAGATATTTTTATATAATTTCCTGAAAAATTAAATGATCTTCTAGAATGTGGTCGGTGTACATTGGTAGTGATACATGGGAGTTTGAGGTGAAAAGTCGATCATGTGATCCAATAAAAACATTGAGACATTGTGATTTTATCATAATCTTTTTACATGAAAAATTAGGTTGACAAACACTATTTATAACTTGTAACAATTTTCTTGTGGTTCTTTTATGTTGATGAGTGTGTTGTATACCAGCTGTTTATTATTTCATATTCACCATTTTTTAATGATGGTATATTCATGTGGTGTTATTTTCATATATTTAATATTTTTTCCCAAGTTAAAATCACATTTTTAGGTATTTGGAATGCCCTTCTGGCCATTTCAAAATATATTAAGGTATCATCTAAGTTGATTATATTGGTCACATTGTGATAAATTGGTATCATAGGGGGTAATCTCTAATTTTGGATGTTAGTATACATTTTGGTATGTTTTAGTATATAATGGATACGATTTTTTAGACATATGGGATATGATATAAGTGTATGTCTGGAAATCACTCATTATATCAAGACTTCAGTTAGCATGGGAAATTGGAAACATATTTCCTTGATGTGTTTTTATTATATTTTAGAATTTTCCCAAGCCGTTAGAATGGATTTTTATCACTAATGAATTATAATTAATATAATTTATTAAATCATGTTTCATGACTAATGTTTCATTTTTATATGTTGTTAATGTGTAGTAGCATTCCCCCAAGAAGAAATTTGGATAGACCTCCATTGGGATATGTTGATGAACCACAAAAATTGAACCATATAGTTGATCAGAACCTGGAAGAGGTTGTAGTATGTATATATTAAGCTCAAGGATAATTGGATCCACATATTTTTATTTACACTCCAATAGTCCGAATTCCAAGGGAAGATGGAATATTTAATTCTTATGATTTTATTCATTATAAACCACAATCATTTAATGGTTCAAATGATCCTCAAATTGTAGAGTATTTGTTGAAATATATTTAAAAACTCTTAATCTTTATAGAGACAATGCATTTTTTTGATTATATATATTATTATTATAAATTAATGGCCTAGTAAGAGGCGGGGGATTATATATTTTTTAAATAAAGAATTAATTATTGTATTGGAAATACTCCATGGATTTAATGGAGTAGATTTATACACAATCAATTGTATTGAAGAATTCTGAGTTTCTTGAAATACATCAAGGTTACCTAATAGTTACTTACTATACCCATTTCCTTACAAAACATTCACCATTATCACCTGAGGTAGTATGGAATGAGATAGAGATGGCCTAGATATTTCAATTTATTCTTATGTCTGATATATAATATCAAATATTTATGCAGAATATGTCTAACTATAATGATGTTGAGGATAGGGAATTGATGGTTGTGATTGAGTTAGCTAGTAATTTAGGATTGGTGGGAGTTCTTCATACTCCCAATCATGATTTTTTTAGTCCCTTTAAAGGGAAGAAGAAGTGGTATGTCATGACCCGTCCTCAGGGCCCATGTCGTGACTACCCCAAGCCCGCCTTCAATAAGCTACGGGCTGGCGACTAGTACCAAATGCGTAAAACCCAAATGAAGGGAAGGCATTGCGTTTATGAAATAACAAACATAATAGAGTACGTACGTGTAATAATCACTAAGTAAAACAGATTACAAGGAAAGTGCCGAAAAAAATGGTCCATTATACAAACCAAACATAAAGTACAATACAACTGAAAGGAAATTACAACAATAGTATGTGAAACAGCAACACAGAGTCATCCTCCGGAAATCCGACCTAAAGGGTGGGTACATATAGTCTCCTCAGCTCCTCGGGTCCGTCATCCGCTTCGTGTACGTCCCGCCAAGGGGTCCTCCTCTGGGTGATGTCCAGCTCTGCAATCCTCCACCTCGATCAATGATGTTCGCCGTTTGCATCCAACACACGTAGTGCGGGCATAGCCTATGCAAGGGTGAGTATACGATACCCATTGGGGACCCCGAGACCCCCGAAGGTCTATCAGAATCCACGAAGGATAAACCAAAAAGGAAATATACATTCACCACGTATCAACAACCCTACTTAGGTATATTCCCATACATATACCTAAGTCATCAGTTACAGTTCATCTCCAACTCTCAATCCCAAGCACAACCTAGTCCACAAAGGAAAGCACAACCCGGTCCACAAAAGATAGCACAACTTAGTCCACATAGGTAAAACACAACCCAGTCAACAGAGGAAAGCAAGACAATCACATCGATGATAATGATTGAAGTCAAGACTTAGCTCACACAAGTATACACTTCATAAGGCGATATAGATGATCAGATGTAGCCACTGATTCATCTAAGCTGTCGGACCCACATAGGATACAAGACCAGCAAAACTGTCAGACCCACATAAGATACAAGACCAGCTACTCTGCCGGACCCACTCAGGATACAAGTACAAAGGTCAAATACTGCCAAACCCACGTAGGATACAAGAACAGTAGTCATTGTCGTCGCACCCACAGAGGATCCTAGTACGGTCGTCGTCGCTTCCGAACCCAAGGAGGATCCATGTACAGTCGTCCTCGTTGGTGAACCCACGAAGGATCCAAGTACAATCGTCCTCACTATCAAGCCCACGGAGGATCCAAGTACAATTTTCCTCACTGCCGAACCCATGGAGGATCCATGTATAGTCGTCCTCCCTGCCGAACGCATGGAGGATCCATGTTTTGTCGTCCTTGCTACCAAACCCATGAAGGATCCAAGTGCAGTTGTCACTGTCGCAGTCGCAGCCAGCTCTAGGGTTCCCGCACACAACATGATCGATTCCGGGAGGGTCCGCTGCTCGAGGAAAAGATTCGATACATCAACTATCATGATGTCCAGAGTTGATGTATCCCAATGTTCTGTCATGTCAAAAGAAACCCAACGTGATAGATGATGCGTCAATTGGACGCCCGGCATGAGAGTTATTGGATTTTCCGTCCCAGGGGCCCGGTTGGTTTTTAAGATAATACAAACCCGACTGTACTCCAAATGCATCCAAACCTCAAGCATAGTAAGCCAAAAATATCGTCTCATCAATAGGAATTCAACGTAGTTGACGACATGTCAAACAGATGCCTGACCCTTAAGATATAAGTGTTTCCGCTCCATGGGCCCGATTGGTTTCGAGTTCGAACCAACCTGGCCATACAGAAACTTTTCCCAAACCCGAGTGTAATATACCAAAACGATCGCCTCATTCCAAGGATTCCTAAAAAACTGACGGTGTGTCGATCGAAGGTACGTAGATCATGTTATGGGCAAAAGACCGAAAGGAGTCTGAAGTGGGAGGTCTGGGACCAGTCCGTCCCGGCCCAACCCCCCTGGGTCGGCCCGAACTGGGTCGACCCAACCCGGGTCCGGGTTCGGCCTGGTAGGGCGTGGTCCAGCTTGGCAGGGTGCGGCCCGGCCCAGCTCGGTCCGCACAACCCGCCTCGGCCTGGCCGGGGGGTACGCTGGCTCGGCCACCGGGCAGAGGAGGGGGGGACGTGGTCCCCCCATTTGTGTTCTGCGGACACGGCGACCAACGTCGCGTCTCCCATGGATCTCGCGTGGCCGTGGGATCCAATTTCATGCCACTGCGGCTTCATCCGCGGCGGGATCCTGTTGGCGGCACACCGAGGCGCCGCCGCCATCTATCGATGGTGCTACCGCGCTGGCGACCCGCGCCTCTGGTGTCTTCTGCGGCCCACCAGAGTCATTTCGGTTCTCCAATTTCACTCATGTCTTTGCCAACGGTCGTCTTGGGACCCGTTCATTGCTGCGAAGGCCTCCAATCGCCAATTCAGTCTCGTTTCGTCATCGCCAAGAATTCTGCGCATCAAGAACTATATAGCGGTGGGTTCAGACTTGTTCGTTAGTTTGTGCCCACTGTGTTAGTGGTTGAAAACAACACCAAACAATTTTCATGCCATGACGAGGGTATATAATCACATATTGATATTTATACAAAATCCCCTACCTCAACAGTTGATGTCGATCGTCGGCATCGCGGTAGACGACGTCTCGGGGAAGAGGATCGTAGGCGTCATCAGAGCGCGCTGAGGAGGAAGTGGTGTCTCCTCTCCTGTCGTGGAGAAGAGAAAGGGTGGTGCGACATCGATCTTTGAAGAACTGGCGTTCTTCATCATTCTTCGTCGGAGGCCGGCGTTCTTCGTCAGTCGTCGTCGGATACCAACATTACTCCCAAAGGCTCAAACCTCTCCCGATCTCTCCCTCACAATGAAGGATCTTCCCAAATTAAATAATAGGTTCCTCCTATTATTTAATTACACATTCAAGAAACTCCCAGAATTAAAACCTCACATTTAATAAAACATGTTGACGATTTAATTAGGGATGGGAGAGGGAAGGTCCCTATTTAAAATTACGCATTGGAAAATAAATGAGGGTTTTTCCAATTAATGGGGAGTTCATAATGAGATTAGAGGGAATTAAATGGTGGGGTGCATGTGGGCCCCACCTCTCTAACACCCACACTTGGGTAGTTAAGTGGTTGTGGGCCCCACCCTTAACTACCCATGGGGGGGAAACAACCTTACAAAATATAAATTGTTATGAAAAATTTTATTTATTTCTTGAATAAAATCCTATATTTATATTCTCGTCCTTTGTGAACGCAACTACGGTAAGTGTCCCCTTAATCAATTACATGCACTACGAGATCATCAGTGGCCTCAGATTTTAATTCCGACCACCGGTTCAAAAGTTAGAAAAACGCACTCGTTCATTCATTGAACATACCTGAGATAAACTTTCGAAATTGATTCCGAGTACACCAGGCCTCAGAATCAATTGTCATCAGAAGTCCCATATTTGTAAAATTCCAACCAATTATTTTAAAAAAAAATTCCAGAAATTTCTGGGTCTTTACATGGTATGAGTATTATGGCAGAAATGATAGTAGGGGATCCTAGAAGTTGAGTTATAATAAGTCATCTATACTGTATATAAAGAGGCCGCTGACTTGTTTTAAATGCAAAATGATTGGAATCATGAAACATGAAATTAATGAGGAACCTAATATCTATAGCATGTATATACGTTCATGAAACCTCTAGATGTTACGATATATTTTTACCACACTGCATAATGGTACATGATTTTAAGTATAGAGAGGCTCTATGGAACTGTCATATGATTTATGAAAAATGGGGTTCTATCCACACGAATCAGTAACAAAGCTCCAACATGAGATGCATGAATCTCATATGGGAACTGATGTTGGTTTGATTAAATTGTTAGGTACCATTACTATTTCTTCATCATTAGTGAATTATTTATTTTTTATCGGTACCTATATATTTTCCATATCTATAAGGACTATGGAATTGTGGAGTATTATAATTGGTCGCATGCCTTATGTTATAGAAATTGTTATTCCTTTTGGGATAAAGAGGTTGGTGTGTCTCTGATATCCTCTTGAGATTTATCACTATAGGAATTCGATCTATATAGACTTATTAGTCATCTATATAAAACCAGTATATGTAATTATTATGATGGATTGGATAATTACTCACGAATCCTAGAATGATTGCTATCCTTATTGATCTATTTATATATCACCATATGGGATATTCCACATTTTTATAGACAATGGGTAATGAAGAATAGTCATTTTGGTCCCCATCTTCCAGAGAAGGGAAATATGATGTCATTGAGACATTTTGTAATAGAGAAAGATTCTTTATGTAGTGATATTTTTCCAATAGAGTATAATTAAACAAATATTTATATATTTTACTGTTATGGGTTTCCCTTGTTGAGAGAATTGTAATTTATTATCGATTTGGTTCCCAACGTAGAACATGTATCTATTCCCGGTTACTAACTAGAAGCAGATGAACTGAAGTAATTAAATAATAAATTGGATGAATTTATGTCCATAGGCTTCATTTGATGGAGTGTGTCCCCTTAAAAACCACCTAGGCTTTTTTCATAAAATATAAATGGACCCTTCAACATTTTATTAATTATTGAATTCTAAAAAGTATTAATGGTTGAAAAAAGTTCTATTTACCCATATTGAAAAAATTTGAGCAGCTAAAATGTGAGAAGTGGTTCAAATAGACTGATCTACAATATTTTTAACTCCACCTTAAAATCAAATAGTCTTACCTGACAATGTTTTTTTGGGTGTTTGAATTATCATTATAAGTATCTTATTATGTAGTTTTGTCTTGAAAATTCACATGTGTTGTTTGTAAAGTTAATGAACATGATTGTCCCCCAATAACATGTCACTTTTATGGTTCAGGTTGTGAATGAAATCTAGTTTTACAATATAACCGAGTCGGATCATGAGATTCATTTGAGAGTGAATATATATATCAAGAGAGAACATTTACTCTATACCTCTAATTATAAATTAAATTTATGGAATTAGGAGATAAAATTTAAAATACAAGTTGTTTCTTATAATGTTATTTTAGTTGAACCAGATACGTTGAAACGAATATGACATGGGAGAAACCAAGAATCAACCTTGATATTAAAAGCATCTTGGGCTTGATAGGGGATTCCCACCTGTTTGTGAATGAATTTAAAATGATGGATTATCTATAAACAACTTTCTCTTAGGAGGGAATACAGTTTTTCACAGGAAACAAAATTTAAGTCTTCTATTGATGATTTGAAATTTAGTTCTTCCTCATCTGTAGTGTTGACTCTTAAAGAAGCATGGTATAACTTTGTGGTCTATTTTGATGCATCAGGTTCAAGATTAAGATTCATTATTATATATTGATATAATGATTTGATTTATGGTTCTCATCATATTAGAACTCAAGAGAGGATATACTAAAAAAATGTTGTTGAACCTGTGGTTATAATTAATACTCTTATGATTTGGCGTCATTACCTCTTCAGTAGAATTTATACTTGATATTATGATTATAAAATATTAGGTTATATTTTCTCATAAAATGGATTGAATTTTTGTCCACGTATATGTGTGGAATACCTCCAGTTTTTTACATTAACATTTTTAACACCCATTGTATTGGGAATGCCCTAGTGGATGCTTCGAGTAGAAAAATTGCACCCTATATAATAATTAAATCCACACAAGAATGAAACATCTTTGATCAATTTACTCACATTTTTGTTGTCTCATAGAATGACACCGAGTTTATTTTGGTTATTATTCAGTTGAAATACACTATTATAAATATTATTAATTAGGATAAGATTATGGATAATGAGTTCCTAGGAAATTGGGATTCATTATATGGTGGGGAAACTATTGGTGAACAACCTCTATCTTCAAATTGTATCATTTGATTTAGGAACTAGTATATAGTGTCATTACTAACATGGATGGTTGTGATGTTGGACTATAATCATTCTTATTGGAAGGTACACCAATTCATAAAAAAATATGATATGTTTTTTCATTATGGTAACATAGTATAAAATAAGACATTTCTAATTTCCAATCACATTTTTATACTTTTCAATAGATTAAGGCGAGGAATCATAGGACTTGGGGATTGTTTCATCACCATCTTATACTGATAAGAATGTGGGATGAGATATCAATGCACTTTGGGATTGAGATTCTGTGTTCAAATCATGAAAATAATGAGATTTTTTTTAATTGACTGATTGACAAAACTGACTCGCCTTATTCCCTTTCATGGTTTTACTAACACTAATAACTCAGGTAATCTGCATGCGAAAGATATCATCATATTACATGTTTTTCCATATAATTTTTTTATTAAGGATCATAACTTCACTCTATGATTTTAGAGAGGCTTGTATGAGGTAATGGGATCCCAGGTAGAGTTTATTATTACAAACCTTCCTCAAATAGTAGGTCAGATGAAAAAATTGTTATAGATTTTGTAGGACATGATTCATCTATCTATCCTTGAATTTGGAGGATCATGGGAACGCCATTTGGGGATGCATGAGTTTACCATTAATAACAATTACCAGAAATTATCTAAAATGTAATCTTTTTAAGCCTTGTCCGGATGACCATGTAGATGTCCTCGTTTTTTTTAATAGATTGTTGAAGATTCCCTTATGGGTCCTAGGATTGTTCAACATTTGAGAGATATGATTAAAATGATCCATCAATTAATGATAATGTAATAAACCTGTTATAAGGATTCTGTTCTTCATAATCTGTTCCTTTTTAGAGTTATCAGTTAGTGTAAATGTTTTTTTGAGACTGCCACCTTGGTTGGGTCACCAAATTATCTGATGGATAGGTACATTTTCATGGATATACACAAAACTGTATGATATATTTAACAGATTATAACTATGTATTTCTATTTTGATTTACACATCAAATGGCGCTGATACATATGTGCATTAGATGTCATAATCAATAAGTATTTTTGGAACTATCAGTATTCTTCAGTTGGGAGGAATATAATATGAAACCTAGTATGTCTCTAACTGAGTAGTTAGTTTAGATTATAGAATCTCAGATAAATGATTTTTTTGGAATGCTCATACCTCTCGTTGAGCGATTTGGAATGATGGTATAGATTCAAATGAAAATTTTGAGTGTAATTCATTTATAATAGATCAATGGATTTACCACCTTTAAGAACTATCATAACAAAATTCTCTATGGGGGAAAATACATTTATAGGGATATCATAACATCATGTTTCCAACATTCATGTACAAACCATTTTAATTGGTTATCTAAATTTTTGTATTTATTTCTAGTTATTTCCATAACTACATGGTTAAACTAATGGTTTCCTGGATTTTTTCTCTTTTTTATGATTTTTTTGGGTGCTGGGGGTGCTGTTTGAATATGGTTTTAAATATGGGGGTGGACAAGGAATTTAACATGGATGCGGACACATTCCAAAAGATATAATATCCATAAAAGCTCTGAAAATTTCCGTGTGTGGGGATCCAGCTTGCTGATGGAGTGATGATTGTAAGTATTTCTTACAAGAAAAACACTAGACTTCGGGTGAAGTGGAAAGTGTGATATATATTCTTCATATCCCACTGGACTTCCTGTAGGACTTTTAGCCACCCGGGTGTTTAGCCATGCACCATTAACTGACCAGTGAGTGCCAGCAGCTAGAAGATGACACATATCAAGGAGAGCAATTACTACATATTATCCTGAATTTTTTATCTTTCATTTCCCATTTTATTTCACTACAAACATCCCAAAAATTTCATTTTACTATAAACACTATCGTGAAACCCAATTGATAATTTTGGTTCTACTGACATTGATTATTCATGGATTGATGTACCAGATGATTTTTTAGATCTCTTCGAGTAAGTGAAATATCAATTAGGAATTTTATCATTATTTTAACCTATATCTCCTTCTTTGATAGACTTTGATCTTCATGGATTTTATGTTTCTAGACATGGAATCAGTGAATTGGGATTCTTATATTCTTTCTGCATCATCATAAAGGTTCCTCCACGTGTGTATCCCTTTTTGGGTGTTGAAATTATCATGAATTATGGTATGGGGTTTTGTAGGTGAATTTCAATCAACTAGAATATTTAATGATTATTTTTAGATTTATTTTATATTGATTTGTAGTTCATGAATTTTAATTATTTTAAAATGAAATTTTAATTGAATTAAGGATGGTATATATTTCAAAAATAGATTTTGAGAATAATGTATTGATTTCTCATAAATGAACTTGAATTATAATAGATGATACAAAGTATGTTTTGATGATAAATTTTGAGATTAAAAGGAATGAAATTTCTTATGAAATTAATTTTTTGGGAAGTAATGGGTTTCGATTAAAACTCAATTATTTTTCATTGAAAATAAAATTGAATGTTACTAAATATTTAACATGTGGTTAATCCGAAAATGAAAGATTCATTAAAGTGATGATAACCCCATAAATTTATGTTATGATTTTAGAACATGGTAACCATTGGAGTTAGGTCATAAGAACACATGTTAGGAATATGTTATATCTACATGTAAACAATGTTTTTTATGACTACACATTATAAACAATGGTGAGGTTAGGGAGATTATTCCTTAGTAATTTATCACATTCCCCCTTAGGCACAAAACCTAGGAATTTGTGGACAATGAGATCTGTAACAATACTATGAGTTTTATATTCACTATAAAAACTAATTAAAAGGTCATTTAACAATGATTTTATGATTATAAATCATTGTTACATGAGATATTTTAACTAAAAGGCATGTTCATGAATGTTTTTATAAAAACAATTATACATTCTTATTTTGATAGTGATGATTCAATCTAACAAATTTAATTGAAAAACATTAATTTACATTTTTTTTTGAATTCTTTAAAATATTTTAGCTGAACTTTTAGAGTAGAATAATTAATATATTACCATGCCGTGATTTATTTTAAATTATTTAATTTTTATTATTTTTATGTGGAAATTTTTATGAAATGATGGTGCAATCATACCAGGATATTGCTTCTCATACAATAATTTTTCATTTAGGTGTTTGATGATTTTTTTCATACCATTTCCATTAAAATGAATAAAACATCTCAGATATGGTTTGTGTACATTATTAGTAGGGCATGGGAGTGGGTGGTGACCGGTGGATAATGTGATCTACATGATACATGGAGACTTTTGAGTGTTGTATTTATAGTTTTATGTGAATACATGGGTTCAAATGCACTATTTGTGATTTTTATTTGTCTTCTTGTGGTAATTTACCCTTCACATGTGTTTGGAATACATACTACATATTAGTTTATATCCATTCTATTGGACTCCTCATGTTTTAATCAAGTTTTAATGATCACAAATTGGTACTCCTGATTAATCTATATCATATCAAGTATAGCACATGAGCCTCAGCCCAATTGGTGAGGTAATCTTAAGTGAATCCACAAGACCCAAGTTCAAAACTAGGCAGAGGCCTATTTCTGAGGTACTATAGCAGACACTATAACATAACTATACACTGTACTGGTACTGAAGCAGAAATGTACACTGTTCAGGTACTCTAGAAGAACTGTACATTGTGCAGGTACTGTAGCAGGCACAGTTACAGTTACTGTAGAAGGTACTGTTCGGTACTGTAACAACCAGAACTAATCACCTTGGGCCACCGGTTTGGGGTTGGAGTCCTTAAGGATTTTGGGACACCCTAGCCTTCGGGTCAGTAGGGATTTCGGGCCACCATTAAGGCCCTTGGGCCACCTCAAGGCCTTTGGGCCACATGCAGTTTCCCCAGACACAGTACAGTAAAAGAGCAGCCCCATAACAGGATTCAGAGCATGTGCACTCAGCGGAGTAGAAGCCAATGGATATTTAGAATGAGATGGTATGAATATGCCATCGGTACCAGCTTGTACTTGCACGGGAAGCCTATATATATGGGCATGAAATGGTGTAGAGATACTATCATGACCCATATGCTAGGGAGGGGAAGTTCCTTGTAGATAGTCTAGTTGAATTCCCTATGACATTTGGGTCATTTAATATCCAAAGCCAACGAGCCTTGGGATATCTGAGCCTGCGGGCCTTGTAAGGTTTCCCCCTCATCCCTTAAAAGGGGGGTTATAAAAAATCAATAAAAATGACGGCCTTCGGGCCATTCAGTCATATCAATTATATATATTTGTGGTTTCCTTGTGCTTTAAAAAAATTCTCTCAAGATATTGATTCATATAAATCCTGGTTGATTATTATAAACTATTTCAAACATTGGTCTATAATGATTTATTTTATGAATGATTAAGTCTAATTCATTCAATAAATATCACTACTTATGTCTATATACAGATAATTGGATAAGACTAAGAAACTGTGACCTAGACACCGTGACCAGACACCTTGACCAGAAACAGTGATAAGACACCATGACCCAGGCACTGTAACTAGAAACTGGGACCAAACACCGTGACCCGGACACCTTGATCAGACACCATGACCCAGTCAACATTACCCAGACACCATGACCATACACAGTTATCCATACACCATAACATGTTTCAGATCTCTTGAAGTCTATTACACTAGTTCCTTGATAAGAATCTGTTCAATGATTGGCAATGGAGGAGACATTGTAATCCTAACACAGTATATGTGCTACCAGTTTCTGATCTCAATACAACTATGACATCACAACTATCTCAACACTCAATGGAATAGAATATGACACCATTTCAGGATAACACTATTTCAAATTGACACCATTCCTATATAGACAGTGACACCATTATTTAATCTATTTTATCGTATTCAATTTAAATTATAATGATCATATTTGATTCTTTTAAATGCACATGTAGTATTAATATTTCATTGTATACATTTCACCTGATAGTATGAGGTGCGAGGTGCGTAATACATGCATCTGATAATCATCAATGTGTGAAAACCAAGAATAAAAATAAAATCATGTCCCAAATACAAAAAAGAGGTGGTAGAGAAGCAGACATTCAAAAAATCTCTAAATATAAATAATAAGTTCAATAAGATACATCTTAAGAACACATGAAACATCCACAAATAGAAAAGTTGGGATTCCATATATCAGGCTCAATAAAATATGTTCAATAAAAACACTACGAAGAACACAAGCTGAATCTAACTATAAACTAGAGCACCAGAATTGTGATACTCTATTTCTCACAAGAGGACTCGATACTTGCAGTTGCTTCATCCTATAAGTCCAGAGCTGCGTAGAATAACACTCAAATCACATATACCCTTATCTCATAATATTTGATCTGTTGTTTATTATTTTTAGCTTTATAGAATTGTGTGTGTGTGTGTGTCTTTATCAAAACACACATTGTCTCTTGCACTAAACTAAAGGTTACATAATATCATTATCTCATATCTTTTTACAACTGTTTACTCCCACTGTTAAGTGTGGAAGAGTTCCTTGTGAGACCAGGATGTTTATACCCACGTAGAACTGTGGAAGAAGTCGTGTGACCTGGATAGTCATGTGAACTGTTGTTTACCCCGATCTTGGGTGTGGATCAAGTTGATTAATATAAAATGTTTGGAAGGAGGTGTTCACCAAGTGGAGTGGATTAGAAATCGTCTTGAGACTAATAAACTTGTTTTATATCTGCTGTGTTTTTTAATTTAATTTTCACAATTTTACTGTATAATTAAGAAATAACAAGATTTAATTTTATAGTTAATATTGGAAAGAAGTTATAATTTTTTTCGTAGTATAATAACTTCTAATGTAATATCAATAAATTATATTAAGATTACTAAGAATTAAGTAATCTTCTAAGATGTTATTTTAACATTTATACATTCATTACAATATTACCTTGGTTAACATGGGTGTATTTATTTTTATTGGGAACCTTTTAAGAAAACATTTCAAACAAAAAATTTTATAGGTACTTAATTCACCCCCTCTTGAGTACTCTACTATGAAATTTTTTTTTTCAAATGATGTTTTTATTCCTATTAAGAATTTGTTTTTGAAACAATTCAACTGTGATTTTAGATTTACATTGTTGATCTGTTAATTATTTTAAATTCTAAATTTCTAGATCATTCAACGTATTTCATTGTTATGGATAATATACTATATGGTTCTGCAAAAATATACCATCATTCTTTAATAGAACCAATTATTCCCAATGGGTAATTAAATTGAAAATTCATTTAAAAAGTATGGGTTTTGAAATTTTGGTCTTCAATTATTCATGAGTATAAGATTTATGTTACTGACAAGATCATCCAAGAAGGAAAAACAAGACTCTCTATTATAACAAATAAAAATCCATTAATGTTTTATATTTCTCGTTGAGAGATGAGTAATTTAACATAATTTCTTCATATAATATTGCACATGAAATTTTGGATAAATTTTCTGCTTCACATGATAGAACTTATAGTATGAAAGAAATGAGATAGAATACTTATCTTTTTAAATATGATAACCATAAAATGAAACCTAATGATTCTATTTCTGTCATGTATCTCCGATTCAACGAATTTTTTAACACAATGATTTATCTTGGATGAGAAGTTCTTGCCAAAGAATAATTCATGAGGATTCTTAGATTCCTACATGATATATAGAGAATAACCTATGTCTCTATTTTAAAATCATGTAGTGTCAGCAAGTTACATGTAAAATAACACATTGGGAATCTAATTATATACAATGTGGAGATGAATGTCAATAAGGAATAAGAGGATGAACCACAAAAAACCGGTTTCATTTAAGTCCACCACCTCTAAAAATAAATAAAATTGGAAATTGGAAGTCTCTATAGAATGTTCTAGCAGAGAAAAATTAACAACTGATAACGATGAGGAGGCGGATCAATTAACTAGAAGGTTTAATAGATTTTAATAGAAGAAGAAGTTTTTTAGAAATCCTAACTCCACTGGAAGATATGATCAAAAAGGAATATGGATGAATGATTTGAAAAGAAGTGAAAATTATGATGAGATAGTATTCTATGAATGTAAGCGCAATGGATACATAATTTTTGAATATCTCAAGCTCAAGTATAATTATAAAAATGAGGGAAAATATAGAATGTATAAAAAGAAAATGAATGCAACATGGAGTTCTTCTAAGGACAGTTCAAGTGAAATAGAATCTTTACATGATGAGAAGGAGAAAATCCTATATATGTTTTATGAAATGCACATATGAGGTTACACTGGAACCTCATGTACACAATCCATATTATTATGGAGATGAAAGTGATTCATAAAATATGTTTAAAAAAAATGTTTGAGTACTACAACATGCATGAAGAGGCGTGTAATAAGCTAAAAAATAATAAAATGTATTTAATTAAAAAGTATTCTTTTTCAGCGAATTTTAAATGTAAACTACACCTAGAAAGAGAAAAATATGTTCAATTACTTATGGAAACAATGAAATAAAGCTATCTAATGAGAAATTGAATAAGGGAATTGAAAGTTTTACTAATGGTAATTATACTTTGGTAAAAATTCTATTTAAAGAAATTTATCCTAAATATACTACAGGTATTTTCTATCATCCTGGTAAAATAATTTTTGGAAGAACTAATTTTGTTTCTAAAACTAGGGCATACATATTACCTACTATTCTTGGAAAACATTCAGCTAGTTCAAATTATGATAAACTATCAAATATATCAAGCTTTTCTGGACCAAATAGTTTTAATTTTTCATGAAAATATCATAATGCTTATAAGAAACCTATGAGTAATATGTGGGTTCCTAAATCCCAAGTCACTAATATTACTAGACCAAAACAAATATGGTTACCAAATTCTGTTTTAATATTATTATATTGTAGGAAAATAGCTTAATCAGCTCCAGTAAAATGTTATGGTACATGGAAAGTGGTTGTTCAAGACTCATGACAGGAGAATATCTGTAATGTTCCGGACCACTTCGTCCCATTAATTTGTCAAAATGAAGGTCATGATTTGTTCTGGAGGGTAAAATGGACTTTTCCCACACTTTCTAGAATTTTGTAACCACACGTTGTGTAGTGTGAGTACACGCCATGTACCCCCATGCTGGGTATACCCCGTGTTGAAGGCTGTGTCCTTTTCATGGGAAATAAATGAGTACATTCCGTGTATCCCATACTACACACCGTGTAGTCCCTTCCCGCGTACACATTACCCTCAAACCATGTGTTGACCAATCAATGATCGTGTGTCGCGTCGAAGGCCGTGTTGGAAGCCGCATGGTGGCTGTGTGAAATGGCCGAGTACACGCCATGTACTATGAAGTACACGTCGTGTAATTTTGTTTTTCAATCGTATAAAAGGAGGGGTCCTCTAATCCTTTTCAACTCACTCCTCTCCTCCCCATTCCCTCAAGCAGAGCTCTCCCAAGAGTCTCGAAGGATCTTTTCTTCCATAACTTCTTCGTCCGAGCTCTGATTTACGATCTGTCAGTGGCCACAGGATCATAACAATAAGGCGGAACTTCTGAGCTTGGATCTGTTGTCTTCCCTTTGGCCTTCCCTTCCCATATTCCACATGAGGATGTTTTTATGGTATTTAATAGAAGCGACGGATGCCGACAAATGTCTTCTAAAGTTGATCTAGGGGAGCATTGTGATCAGAACCTGTGGAGGTAGGTATCTTAACATTGTCTCTCTAAATTGTTCATCATGAGGGGTGGATTTCCTCTTGTTTACGTGAAACAAATTTGAACCGGTTTAACAAAGATAATAACTGGCTTATATAATGGGGATGGGAATCTTGTGAATGCAATTACTTTTTTATATCCTGTGATATTTTGTTGTGAATTGAATAGGCTTATGCCTACTAAAAATCACGGTCGTTGGCGGTCTTTTCTTGTCCAATTAAATGCATCCCTATATTTCTAGACTTTTTATGGATGGAAACTTTGTTGAATGTGGAATTGGTTAATCATGTAAAGTTGGCTGATTAAATGAATAAATGGAACCCTTGTATGGGCACCATAGTTAAACAAAACTGAAATAATAAACATGTGGGTGTTGGTTTGGTTTTATTTATGTGAAGGGGGTGTTTTCTGGGTTGTTGTGGATTGGGTTAGTAGTGGGGCTGCAGTTGGCTTGGTTCTGGGTTCGTGTGAATTCTATGTTGGTGATGGCCAGTGGGGCTGTGATAAATGGTATTGAGGGATGATGATGTGTGGGTATCGGTGTGTTTGTGGTTATGGTGGTTGGCAGTGGGGTTACCAGGATGGGTTTGAATGTGAATTTACTATGGGTTGAGAATAATAAATAAAAGTGGAAGAGTTAATGAATGGTGGGGTATGGTAATGGAATGGGAATAATTATCAACGGGGTTGGTTGGTTAATAAGAAGGGACTTGTTTGTGTTGCATGTGTTTTCCGGACATGATTTGTGGATAGCAGGGATATGTTTTATGAACGATTGATATGGTTGGTTGTGGATAATTGACCAGTAGTTAAGGAACTAAAAAACTAATACTATTGAAACGTGAAATCCTAAATGGGGTTGGGGTTGTTTATTGTATGCATGCTTCGTAGTAGAAGTGTCGAGGCACATGCTCAGTTTCTCTATTTAGAAGCCATAGGTTGGGCTGTGTGTTTGGTATACATATATACATTGTTGTATCTTTGTGTTTCATCGCACCCCACCCATGTTGAGTACTTAGTGCCGAACACTCCCATTTCATGGTAGATGGTGTTTTCCCCTTAGTTACTAGCTCCTTCCTACTCCTTCTTCCATAGGCTGTGACGGCTTGAGGCGACCATACACATAAGACTCTTCAGATAGGTTCCGATTGGGGTGGTATTATCCCAAGACTCTTCAGGCAGGTTTACATTCTCCCAAGAATATTTGGAATGAGGCCCAGGTGTGTGCAGACAAGATCTGCAGTTGTGAGGCCCAGGTGTGTACAGGGGGGATGTGCAGTTGTGAGGCCCGGGCGTGTATGGGCGGGATATGTGGTTGTGAGGCCCATGTGTGGACGGACTGGAAGAGTGTGGTAGCGTCAGGACGTTATCCGTTAGGAAGAGCAGTTAGCTAGTGAGAAATGTTGTGGGGTACCCAATACTCTTGTTCTTATATACTACTAACCTTTTGACTTGTGTTTTGGTGAGCGTGGCTGGTGAGGTTGGGTGGTTAGAATTCCTTGATAGGTTTTGGTTTCTTCTTTTGTTCTCATGAGACATTAGGATGTCTCCCCACTTGTGCACGAGAGATTTAGGCTTCCCTATTGAGTATACTTGTATGATCACCCTATGTTTACATTCAGGTGTCCAGGAGGACTACCAGGGTCGAGAGGGACCCTACTAGTCGGGACAGTTGGAGTTGATGTAGTTTTCCATACTCTCGTTTCTTTTGGTATTGTACTTTTTATCTTTCTTATACTTGTACCTTGTTTAAGAACTATTTAAACATGCATGTGGGATTGGTTTGGGTTTATTTACTGGTCTTTCCTTTCTTTTTCTTTTGGTGTTTAAATCATCCTATTTCCTGATCTGAAATAAATAAAAAGGGTAATGCCTCCCATATTGTGAAAAAACTTATACCCTTAGTGCTAGTCGCCACCCCTGGGCATACTAGAGGTGGGACTCGAGGGTCATTATCTCCCTTTCACCATTCCCAGCTCAAGAGGGTCATCCTTGGTGGGAGGGGGTCGTGATAGAATGGTATCAGAGGCTGATGGTTGAGAGATAAGATGGATTCTGGAGTTAGGCACAGTGAGGATTGCATGGGATGGTAGGGAAACAGTGTTGGTTGATCTTGGTTCATAACATAGGCTAGGGAATACCGGCTAGGACACAGGATTTTAGGGCCCCTCGTGATCCGATGCAAGGACTCTGAGCCTACCGAACGACTAAGTGAAACTACATTGGTTGCAGGGTAGAGACCCTAGGGAAGGTACATGCATCATCATGATTGAGCATTACTTTATTTGGGTGTTCTGGGAAAGAAATTGAATAAAATGATAAAATAAAACCTTGATAAATTCCTTACTATTTGGGAATAGGTGATCTTTGTTTACCATACCGCTATGGCACTTGGAGGACATCCCCGGGTGGCTCAAACAGCTGAGACCCAGAAGATTCAGGTGGTTGATCAGTTGAGGATTGACTACGAGGAGAAAGATAACCAGTGGCAGAAGACACTCCGTTCTTTGCAGCGACAAACCCTCATGAATTACAAGGTTAGTACTTCGGATATGGAGATGGAGGGGTGTCTTGAGGAGCTAAAGATCACATTTACATTGATCCATGCTCTAAGGGAGTATTGGGTTCCACAACCAGTCAATCTGCTGAGAGGTGTGGCACGTCAGTGGTGGATGCTCTACCTCAGAGAGAGGACATAGACAGAGGTTCCATGGGCTGACTTTGAGAAGGAATTCCGAGAGGAATTCCTTTTGTCCATGATCAAGGCGGAGAAGCAACAGGAGTTACTCTCCCATCAGCAAGAGTGTATGTCAGTACGAGAGTTGGGGAACAAGTTCAAGGATCTCTTATGCTTTCCTTCGGATCTCATTCCAAATGAGGAGTCTCGGGTGAGATGTTTAGAGGAGTAACTCCGTCCATCGCTCCAGTATGTTGTCACCCCCTTCACCCCTCTGACATACTAGACAGTACAGAAGAAGGCATAGGATGTAGATAGGATAGACCTATAGGGATATTCACCACGATAGGGGATCCTGCTGTGTTCGTCGAAGGGGAAGGTAGTCAGCAGCAGGTATCCTATGACAGGACCTTCCAGATTCAGGCCAATAAGGAGCAGGCCTTAGCAGTTCTAGTTTTGATCTTCAGGTCCTCGTCCCTTTTTCACGATCCTATGACCGAAGTGTTTCTCTTGTGGAGGTTTCAGGAACATTCAGAGTGGTTGCCCGACCCGAGCTCAGTATGGTAGAGGTGGGCAGGTTCAGCGCCCGCCTCAGCAGCACCAGTAGATGGCGAGGCCCTAACTGCAGCAGCGAGACCCTTCTCCTATGAGGGAAGACTTTGTAGGAGGAGGCTGACCTTAGGGTGCTCTTCAGGGACCTCGAGCCGGACGTGGTCGGGGAGGCAGTTGACATAAGAGAGGTAGAGGAGGTGGTCATGGACAGTTGCACACAGTAGAGTTGATATCTCTGGCAGAACCAGAGGTTGTTCGAGGTACAATTTGTTTGTTCATCACTCTCGTTTCTGCTTTGTTCGATTCAGGATCTTCACACTCCTTTGTTGCACCCGGTCTGGCCAATGATTTGGGTCTAGATGTAGAGAGAATTTCTGTACCTCTGGTGCTGATTAAACCAGTTGGTGGTCAGACCAGTGTATCTTGTGTTTTCTGGGGATGTGGGATAACGTTGGGACCACATCGATTTAGTGGGGACCTTCTTTTGTTACAGATGTAGCCATACGATGTCATCTTAGGCATCAACTAGTTGTTTTCTGTTAGTACCATTATCGACTGCTTCCAAAGAAGGGTATTGTTCTCTAACGTGGATGGGAATCATGTATCTTTTGTTGGCGAGAGGAGCTATCAGGTGGGAAGTTGGCATGTGAAGCCTCTCCTTTACTTGTTAGGCTGGTTATTAGTGGTTTCCGCTAATACATAGATGATGGATGTCCCTGTGGTTTTTGGGGAGTTCCTCGATGTTTTTCCCGGGGAGGTTGTGACTCTACAACCCCCCCCCCCCCCCCCCCGATGTGATGTTGAGATCAAGATAGACTTATACCCTGGTACCTGTTTTATTTCAATGGCCCCATATCGGATGGCACCTTCAGAGTTGCGGGAGTTGCGATTTCAGATTGACGATCTAATGGAGAAGGCTTTTGTTCGACCCACCATGTCACCATGGGGTAATCCAGTTTTGTTCATGAAGAAGGAAGATGGTGGTATTTGGCTATGAATAGACTACTAAAGGCTGATTTAGTTAACGGTCATGAACCGTTACCCCCTTCCAAGGATAGATGATCTCTTCGACCAGCTGAGGGGAGTAGGTTGGTTTTCTAATATTGATCTACGATCTGGATATCATCAGTTGAGGGTAAAGGACAGTGAAATCTCGAAGATGGCTTTCAGGTGCTGGTATGGGATCTTCGAGTTTGTAGTGATGTCGTTTGGAGTTACAAATGCACCAGTTGTGGTCATGTGACTTATGAACCATGTCTTCCGAGAGTTTGTGGACCAGTTCGTCATTATGTTTATCGATGAAAATTTGATCTACTCTAGTTCAAGAAGAGGATCACGTTGAGCATCTCAGGGTAGTCTTGGAAGTCCTTCAACCCCACCATCATTATGGAAAATTGTCGAAGATTATGTTATTTCCACAACAAGTACACTTCCTTGGGAAATTAGTGTCTCAGCAAGGAGTGTCAGTGGACCCGTCGAAGGTGGAGAAAGTTTTTTCTTGGGCGGCACCTAGGAGCGTGGCAGAAGTTCATAGTTTCCTAGGGTTGTCAGGTAACTATCAGAGGTTCGTTTCAGACATCTCTCGAGTTTCTTCTCTATTGACGGCTTTGACTAGGAAAAACAGGTCTTCCTATGGGGTGAGCACTGCCAGAAAGCTTTCGGCAACCTGAAGGAGAAGTTGTTCATTGCTCTCGTATTCAGGTTGCCAGAGAAAGGGTTGTTTTGCGAGGTGTTTTGTGATGCTTCTGGCCTTGGCTTGGGGTGCGTACTGATGCAGAAGAAGGGTGTGATCTCTTATGGGTCTAGGTAGTTGCGCCCTCACGAGTGTAACTATTCCACCCATGACCTAGAGCTTGTAGGAGAACTGTTCGCACTGAAATTGTGGCGACATTACATATTTGGGTAGGGATTTGTGGCCTTCTCAGAACACAAGACCTTACGTTATATCTTCTCCCAGCGTGACCTGAACGTACGGCAACAGCGATGGGTCGAGTTTCTCCAAGACTATGACTTCGAGATCTATTACACTGAAGGTATCAAAAACATTGTGGCTGATGCCATAAGCAGGATGTATCATAATGAAGTGGTTTGGGAGTCCCCTAATGCTTAGAGGGCAATGGGAGAGTTGGATACCTTGCACTTGGATGAAAGGGTAGAGGGTGTTATAGGCTGTTTGTTTCAGATGACGGTACAATACTCCCTTTTGCAGCAGGTGGAAGAGTCTTAGTGGGGAGACTCCGAGGCAGAAGTAATGCGGGAGTGTATCGATCAGGGAAATGCTCTAGAAGGATGGTCAGAGGACATCCGACATCAGATGCTTTTTCATGGAAGGATGTTATTTCCAGAGGCTACGCGTGAGGGAGTTATCCATGAGTTTCATAGCTCATCCTAGGCAGTACATCCATGGTTTTCGAAAATGTACCAAGGTCTGAGGGAACAGTTTTTGGTGGTCCGGGGTGAAACTGGCAGTGGCGGTGTTTGTGGCTAAGTGCCTAGTGTGCCAGCAAGTGAAGACTGAACACAGTGTTGCCAGTGGTCTGTTTCTTCATTTAGATGTCCCCGAGTGGAAATGTGATTACATATCAATGGAATTCAGCACATGACTACCCAGAGCTTAGGGTGGTTATGATGCTATCTGGGTAGTGGTGGATCGACTGGCAAAATTAGCTCCCTTCTTAGTAATTAAGAAGTTAGGCCCGGTGAGTACCTTAGCACAGAGGTATGTAGACGAGGTAGTGCAGTTGCATGCAGTTCCCAAGACTATCGTCTCAGATCGGGATACTAAGTTTACCTCATGAGTTTGGAGGGGGTTAAAGCATGCTTTTGGCACCCATCTACGCCTTAGCACTGCTTTCCACCCCCAGACTGATGGGCAGATAGTGTGGACTATCCAGATGATAGAGAAAATGTTGTGATCATGCATTTGGGATTTTGGAGGGTCATGGGTACGACACTTGCCTTTAGTAGAGTTTTCCTAAAACAACTGCTTCCACTCTACTATTGGCATGGCACCATTTGAGGCTTTGTATGGAAGACCATGTCGTTCACCCATTTGCTGGGTAGAGGTTGGTGATATAGGGGCTCTTGGGCCAGAGGTAGTACAGAGAACCACAGTGAAAGTCCAGCTTGTGCGTGAGAGGATGAAAGCGGCTCAGGACCGACAGAAGTCTTGTGCTGATCGTCAGAGGAGGCCCTTGGAGTTCAAGGTGGGAGATCATGTGTTCTTAAAGGTTTCCCCTCGATGGGGGCAACGAAGGTTTGGGAAAGGGAGTAAGCTCTCCCCTTGGTTCATTGGACCTTTCGAGGTGCTGAGGTGAGTCAAGGAGGTGGCATATCAGCTAGACCTGCCACATTAGTTGGAGAAGGTTCAGGAGGTCTTCCACATCTCCCAGCTTTGTCGCTACTTGCACGATGACTCCGACATTATCGAATGGGGAAAGTTAGATATGGGAGACGACGGTACCTTCGAGGAGCGACCAATCAGAATCAAGGATCATAAAGAGAGGGTGCTCCATGGATGAACCATTCCCTTGGTTCGTGTGTTGTGGAGGTATGGCGGCCTCGGGGAGAGCACTTGAGAGTGGGAGGCTCAGATGCACGCTCAATACCCGGAGTTCTTTTGAATTTTGTTTTTCTTTGTCCTTCTGAGCTTTGTTTTTATGTTATACTCTATACCTTTGATATATAGAATGCATGGGTTGTCGATTGTGAGACTTTTGTTTCCTTGTTCTCTGGAAGTTTGTAGCATGACCGGATGTTTGGGGAAAGGGAAAAACCTGATCCTTAATCGAGACACATTAATGAGGATGTGATTGAACCTGTGCAGGTGAGTCAGTGCTGCCTAAAGAGGATTATATCTTGACATAGGAGAAGTAATTTCCCCAAACCACGTGTTCGAGCAGTGTGTTGGTTGTACGGTGTTGGGGGTAGTGCAAGATGATAAATACTAATGTATGGAAGTGGGAAGACCCGGTTCTTAATCGAGACGCATTAAGGAGGATGCGATTAAACCCATGCAGGAAGGTCAGTACCGCCTAAAGCGGATAATATCCCAACATAGGAGAAGGAATTCCTAACACATATGATTAGGGTTCTTGGATGGGTTCCTATTATAATGAGAGCCCTAAGTTGTATCTTGTTGGGTTCCTATGGGTTGGATTTTGAATTCTCAGGGACGAGAATGTTTTAAGAGGAATCTGATGTAAGGGACCGGACCTCTATGGCCCATTCATTTGTCAAAAAGAAGGTCATGAAGTGTTCTGGAGGTTAAAATTGATTTTTCCCACAATTTCTAGAATTGTTTAACTACACGCCGTGTAGTGTGAGTACACGCCGTGTACCACCTCGCCAGGTATACCCCGTGTTGAAGGCCGTGTCCTTGGCATGTGAAATGAATGAGTACATGCTGTGTATCCCATACTACATGTGGTGTAGTCCCTCCCCGCATACGCGTTACCCTCAAACCGTGTGTTGACCAGCCAACGACCGTGTTCCGCGTCGAAGGCCATGTTGGAAGCCATGTGGTGACCGTGTGAAATGGCCGAGTACACGCCATGTAATTTTGGTTTTCTCACCTATAAAAGGAGAAGTCCTATCTTCCTTTTCAACTCACTCCTCTCATCCCAATTCTGTCGAGTAGAGCACCCCCCAAGTGACTCGAAGGCTCTTTTCTTCCATAACTTCTTCATCTGGGATCCGATTTACGATCCGTGAGCGGCCACAAGATCGTAACAATGATGCGGAACATATGATCTTGGATCTGTTGTCTTCCCTTTGTCCTTTCCTTCCCAACTTCCACCCAAGTAGGTTTTTCTAGGATTTTATTGAAGAGACGGACGCCGACGAACGTCTAATAAAGTTGATATGGGGGATAGTTCTGATCAGAACCTGTGGAGGTAGGGATCTTACCTTCGTCTCTCTAAATTGTGCATCATTTAGGGTGGGTTTCATCTTGTGTACGTGAATAACATTTGAACTGGTTAAATAAAGATAATAACTTACTTATATAACATGGATGGGATGTTTGTGAATGCAGTTACTTTTTTATATCCTGTGATATTAAGTTGTGAATTGAATAGCCTTATGCCTACTGAAAATCACAGTCGTTGGGAGCCTTTGATTGCATAATTAAATGCTGCCCTATCTTTTTAGACCATTTATGGGTGGAAACTTTGTTGAATGTTGAATTGTTTAATCACATAAAGTTGGCCTTTTAAATGAATAACCAGAACCCTTATATGATCACACCAGTTAAACAAAACTGAATTAATAAACATGTGGGTGATGGTTAGGGTTTATTTAAGTGAAGGGGTGTTTTGTGGGTTGTTGTGGACTGGTTGAGCAGCGGGGCTATGGTTGTCTTGGTGGTGGGTTGGTGTGAATGCTATGATGGTGACGGGTAGTGGGGCTGCGATATATGGTATCATGGGATGATGATATATGAGTTTCAGTGTGTCTGTGGTTATGGTGGTTGGCAGCAGGGCTGCAGGGATGGGTTTGAATGTGAACGAACTATGTGTTGTGAATAATAAATAAAAGTGGAAGAGTTAATGAATGGTGGGGCATGGTAATGGAACATGAAAAATAATCAACAGGGTTGGTTGGTTAATAAGAAGGGACTTGTTTGTGTTTCATGTGTTTTCCTAAGTTGATTTGTGGATGGTAGGGATATGTTTTATGAACGATTGATATGGTTGGTTGTGGATAATTTCCCAGTAGTTAAGGAACTAATAAACTAATACTATTGAAACGTGATCACCTAAATGGGGTTGGGGTTGTTTGTTGTATACATGCTTCGTAGTAGCAGTGTCGAGGCACATGCTCAGTTTCTCTATTTAGAAGCCATAGGTTGGCTTGTGTGTTTGGTATATATATATATATATCTGTATCTTTGTGTTTTGTCGCACCCCACCCATGTTGAGTATTAGTCTTGAACACTACCATTTTATCAGAGAGGGTGTTTTCCCCATAGTTACTAGATCCTTCCTGCTCCTTCTTCCATAGGCTGTGATGGATTGAGGTGACCTTAAACCTAAGACTCTTCAGGTAGGTTTCGATTGGGGTGGTATTATCCCAAGACTCTTTGAGAAGGTTTACATTTTCCCACGAATCTTCGGGATGAGGCCCAGGTGTGTGGGGGTGGGATCTGCGGTTGTGAGGCCCAGGTGTGTGCGGGTGTGATGTGCGGTTGTGAGGCCCAGGTGTGTGCGGGCGCGATTTGTGGTTGTGAGGCCCAGGTGTGTACGGGCGGGAAGAGTGTGGTAGCGTTAGGACATTCGCCGTTAGGAAGAGCAGCTAGCTAGTGGGAAATGGTGAGGGGTACCCAATACTCTTGTTCTTATATATTACCACCCTTATGACTTTTGTTTTGGTGAGCGTGGCTGGTGAGGATGGGTGGTTAGAATTCCATGGTAGGTTTTGGTTTCTTTTGTTGTTCTCATAGGAAATTAGGATGTCTCCCCACTAGTGCACGAGTGCTTTAGGTTTCCTTACTTAGTGTACTTATATGGTCACCATACGTTTATATTCAGGTTTCCAGGAGGACTACCAGGGCCGTGTGGGAACCTACTAGTCAGGATAGTTGGAGTTACTGTAGTTTGTTGTACTAGGATTTCTTTTGGTATTGTACTTATGAGCTTTCTTGTACGTGTACCTTGTTTCAGAACTATTTAAACATGCATGTGGGATTGGTTTGGGTTTATTTACATGTCGTTCCTTTATTTTTCTTTTGGTGCTTGACTCATCCTATTTCCCGGTCTTAAATAAATATAAAGGGTAACGCCTCCCATATTGTGAGAAAAACTCATACCCTTGGTGCTAATTGCCACCCTGGGGCCTACTGGAGGCAGGACTCGGGGATCATTATCTCCTTTTCACCATTACCAGCTCAGGAGGGGAATCCTTGGTGTGAGGGGGTCGTAACACTATTCAGGCATCAAGAACATAATAAATAACGATGTTGGACATGTCACTATTGATGAAAATGTCAAAGGAAAAACCATTTTCCATTGCCAAATCAGTAACACTACCTCAGTTTTAATTACCATAGTAACTTTTTGACAGATTCAAATATAATCTGCATAATATTTCACAACTATGTGATGATTTAATAGATGTTAAATTTTAAAATCATTATTTCAATGTTTTTAATTATAAAAATGTCTTAGTTTTATCTACAATGAGAAATAAAAATGTTTACTCTGTTAAGTTAGATTTTTAGTTTCTCAAAATGATTCATGTTTATGTGTATTTCACAATGAGTCTTGGATTTTATATAGGAGACAATGACACTGTAATATTCACTCCCTTATAAAGCTTACCGTATAACTCATAGTTAATGATCTACCCAAACTTATCTTTTCAAATGATAAAGTCTGTAATTCGGTTCAAAAGGGAATGCAACCCAAAATTTCATTTAAACAAATGAATGTTGGGTCAACTTCTATACCTCTCAAATTGGTTCACATGGATTTTTTTAGACCATCTAGAGTTTCTAGATTAAATGGGAAGCAACATATTTATGTTTGGGTAGATGACCTTTCTAAATAAACATGGACTTTCTTTCTGGCACACAAAATTGAATCCTGCTCTCATGTCATCAAATATGTAAAACTATAGAAAATATTAGAGGACGTAGAATTAAATCCTTACAAATTGATCATGGATGTCAGTATTAAAATCCAAATTTTGAATATATTTGCTCACAAATGGCTATATTCACAATTTCTCTGCCCCTAGAACACCTCAACAGAATAGAGTTATAGAATGAAGAAATAGAAACATGCAAGAGATTGCAAGAACCATGCATAGTGAATAGGATATACCAATTTATCTTTGGGATGAATCTATAAATATAACATGATATATTATTAATAGAGTCTTCATTAGACACATTCTTAAAATAAATCCATATGATTTGTGTAGTAATAAAAAACCCAAAGTAATCTATTTCAATGTTTCTGGTTTCATTTTTTATATCCTTAATACTAAGGAAAAACATGAAATAATTTCACTCAAGAGTGATGGAAAAATATTTCTAGGATATTAAATCACTAGTAATGTCATTAGAGTGTTTAAAAAAAGAACTAAATGTGTTGAAGAAACTGCCCACATCAAGTTTGATGATACAAATACACCGAAGTCTAAGAACAATCTATAGATACTAGAGGATGATGTGTCAAATCAAGACATCAATAAAAATTCATCTAACCATTTAGTAAAGGAATCTCTAAATACTTCATGTTCAATAAATTCTTTTTATTCACGTCACAATGAACCTGAACTTACTATTGATGAACCTGAAATCACTAGTCCCTCTTTTTCTAGAGCTGTTGGAACCCTTAAGAACCATCCTTTAGATGTTGTTGTTGGAGATTTAGATAAATGAAATAAAAATAGAGCTTCTCAAAGAAATCAGGTTGAACATCCTGTTTTTCTATCACAACATGAACCTAGAAACATTAATGATGCTATTAATGATGAATTTTGGGTGATGGCTACACAAGAAGAACATAATTAGTATGAAACGAACAATGTTTTGAAACTTGTTGATAGTTATAAAGTCAAATTTACCATAGGAACTAAGTGGGTGATCAATAATAAGGTAGATGAAGATGGTAACATAGTTATAAATAATGATAGATTGCATGCACAAGGATACAGTCATGAAGAAAGAATTTACAATGAAGTATCCATTGCACATGTAGCTATACATGAAGCCATCATAATTCTGTTTGCTTATGCTGCACATCTAAATTTCAAACAATATCAAATTTATGTTATGTTTTCATTCATAAATTGGTATATATATGAGGATGTTTCTGTTGAGAAACCCCCTAGTTTAACAAATATTGAATTTCCAAATCATGTTTCTAAATTTTAAAAATCATTGTATTGTTTAAAACAAGATAGAAGAGCTTGGTATGTTAGATTAAGTACATTTATTATTTCCAAATGGTTTACAAAAGGAATTTCTGATCCTACCCTTTTTATAAAATTAATTTTCAATGACGTTTTACCTGTTCAAATTTATGTAGATGATATTATATTTGGATCTTCAAAAAATTCATTATGTATTGATTTTTACAAAATGATGAAAAATTTATGTGAAATGAGTTTAATGGTTGAACTAAAATTCTTTCTTATATTTAAAATCATTTAAAATAATATTTCTATAATTTTAAATCCATGAAAATATACTAGAGATCTTCTAAAACGTTTTGGTTTGGATAGCACTAAAATTAGTGACACTCCGATGAGTTTTACTTGTTTGTTGGATCTTGATAAATATGGAAAATCTATTGATAAAAACAAATATAGAGGACTGATTAGAAGCTTATTCTACTTAACATCTAGATGACCTGACATCATGTTTAGTGTATTTATGTGTGATTGTTTTCATGAAAACCCCAAGGAATCTCATTTAAATGATATTAAGATAATTTTCAAATAACTCAAGAATACAACCAATCTATGACCATGATATCCATAGGAAAATAATTTGAGTTAGATAGTTATTATGAAGTGGTTTTTGGTGCTTTTAAGATAGATAGAAAGAGAAATTATCGAAAATTTCACATTTTAGTCAGCTCACTAGTATCATGGTGTAATAAGAAAATAGACTCGGTTGCATAATCTACTACTGATGTTGAGTACATAGTAGATGGTTGTTTTTTTGCACAAATTTTTTATATGAAACAAACATTACTAGATTATGGACATCAATTCCGGAATGTACCTATAAATTGTGACAATACAAGAGCTATTAAAATCACAAAAAATATTGTTTCACACTCTAGGACAAAACATATTGATGTAAGACATCACTTTTTGATAGAACATTATCTAAAACATGATATCGCTTTTGAATTCATTGGAACTGAATATCAGCTCGCTAATATATTCACCAAACCATAATTTTTTTAAATAATAGATTACATCATACATGAAATGGGAATGATAAATCTTAAGTAGTAAGTGTACCCTTTCATAACTTATTATTTCATAGTTTATAGTTTCACAAGACACTATCTTATGATTACTATCTAAATATTATAGATCTATAGTTCACTAGCTTAAAGTAGTTGTCTCATGTTTAAAGTCTTACCTTGAAATACTATTATGGTCTCACAATGAAAATCACTTCCAGTTTCACCATAATAACACTTTTTAGTTTTAATTACTTATTATATCTCATATCACAATGATTGATTAGGTTATTATTTTAATATCTCTCACTATAGAATTTCCAATGCTCGATATCCCTAAATGATAAAAAAGAAATGACTTTCACTCTTTTCTTCACCCGATCTCTCTTCTCTCAAACCATATGCCCTACATCAACCCTTCAACTCTCTCCATCTCTCTCTATCTCTCAAACCTTTTTTGAATGCCCAGGATGAAGCGACCATCCTCTTCGACCCCTGAGAAGCACTGATCTCAGATGAAAATTAAAAGATCACTATAGATAGCACCCAAATTTCCTCTGAATCTGAGTTGTGTCAACAGTATTGAGATACCTAAAAAGGAATTCTGCCTAAAGTGGCTACTGTCAAGAATGTCTCTATTGTCAAAAGTACTAAAATAGAAGGGGTTATAAGATTGGTTCACAAAGGAGACAAGAATGATTTACCCAAATCTAGTTGCTCGGTTTTATCAGTTCATTCAATTCTCATTTGATATAGAAGATTGTTTTGTTTTCAGAAGCTGGATCAATGGCCATTGATATACATTTTTATTGAGGTTATGGGACGCTTTATAAATGATACCTCGTGAGGGAATTTTTGATGACTACCAGAGAGGTCCTCCTCCTCTAATTGAGATCTTTATTTTAGAAGAAGACTTGGTAATCTTGATTGGAATCAAAACAATGAGAAGAGTTATTGTAGATGAGCTAGATGGTGAAACAAGATTACTATTTATGTTTCCTTTGAATATAAGTAGACCATGAAAATGATATTTTTCTACACATAAGTATCATGATGTATTTTTGATACATTTTATGAAGAATAGACACACGATTAACCTATATAAGTATGTTATACTTCATATGTGTCAGTTGATAAAGACAACCTCAAAATAAACTTTTTTTCCTACGCAAGGTTAATCTCTTATATGATTCATGCTAATGGGTTGGTTGGACCAGATGAAGATGATATTAAGGACTATTAGTATTGTATCTTAAATGTTATAGTTAAAAAAATGAAAATAATTTCAAATCCATGGAGAAAATCATGGGTTTAGGATAATGATAGTGTTTATGAAAAGATGAATCAGGTTGAGCATTCTTCAAGATCTATGAACGTCTCTTATCCTGGTTTTAGAACCACATTAAATTGTTGATTGTCCTGTTGAGGAGAAAGAAGAAGATGTTGTTTCACCTACAGGGGAAACTGTCTTTAATAAGGAAGACAATGGACCTATTACTGAAGTCATAGATTAGAAGGAATTGCCTATTTTAAAGGAAATTGTTGATTTAGTAGAAGAAGCTTCTTCTAGGGATGTGACTTTTGTTAATGTAAAAAAAACTTTTATTCTAAAATAGAATGTAATAGAATATTTTTCTATTGAGAAAGTAGCTAATTTTGGGAAAATCCTAATGGAACAATTTGTTACTAAGATTATCAAATCTATTGAGGAACGAATGGAAAAAGCCTTTAAGTGGGTTAGAAAAGACATGGGTGATTCTATTTGGGATGAAATCGTGGAAATAGATCAAAGAACCAAATCTCTTATTCTTATGAGAGATTCATGTATTGAGGGGGTGCAACAACTTAATTTAGAAAGTGTTGAAATTCCTAATCCAATTGATCAATGGCCCGTGGATACATGATATAAATTCCCTAGATAATTTGATGTTAATGATTACCATGAAGCCTCACATAAAGTTACATATATGTCTACTATATGTCAATTGAAACAAATCACTGATCTTGATGTTATCTCTACAATGGAACCTGAACCATGTCCTATCTTCTATTCCTGAACCTTCAGATGAACCTTCTACATTAGTGTGTAATGATGATTTCAAAGACTTTTGAGCTACATTATTGGCTAGAGTTGAAAATATCATGAAAAATCAACCTACTTCAATAATAACCACACGTGAAAGAGATGATGCTCTATTTTTAGAAAAGTTCATATGGATAATTTTTCAAAAAATGCATCATGAAATTCAAGAGGCCAGAATTGAGAACAAACAGTTCGGTGATGATGTGAAGTCTCTCCGAGATATGGTTGAAGATATATAGAAAGTTCTGAAATCATGAGAAATCCTATTGATCATCCTGTTGAGGATGTTAGTGGTCAGATTCCAAATTAATTTGTCTCTCTAATCCAACCTAATGTAAATTCCTTACCGAATAAGGTGGCAAAATGAAACAAGAAAATAGTTCAAGTAATTTGTGAGCTTGTTATTGGTCTCAAAAAATTAACTTAAGAGTATAATGGATATCTTCAAAATGTTATAAATCAAACGATGTCCCTTAATTCAAATATTATAGCCTCTAGTGAATCTGGACAGTAATATCAACAATCTTTTTACAGAGATCTTCTCAGAACGGTTGTTATGAAACAACTTCACTCAGTACAAAGTGGCATTGAAAAAGATTCTGTACATGTGGTTTTCTAGAATAGTGATAGAGTTCATGATTTGGTAAAAATTCATTCCAATATTTCAAATTATTCTTAGGAATAAATTACTACGAAGGCATATTTCTACTTAAATAGGATTTTATCTAAGCATGATATGAAAAACCATTTCAAGTACCTTGTAGAGAATCTGAAAATATCTCATATCACACCAGCATTTAGAACACAAGTTCAAAAGATGAAATATTTCACTCCTTTATTGGAAAACAACATGGAGAACAAAGATGACATTGAGCAAGTGATGCAGGATGGTGGTGAGATTATTACTGACTTTATCAAGTTATTGAGCCCTTATCTTCATGTGTAGAGAACTACTATTGTGGCTCCTTCTGCAACACCGTTGCAGCCTAGTTTGCCTCCATATTCATTCGCTACCTTTTACTATGCAAATATGTCGCTCTCTCTCATGATCTGAGTTAGATCAGACTTGTTATCCATGACCATCAATTACATTAGTATTCCAATAAACCTAGTTTTTCCCCTTCTATTTTTGAAAGAATCACTCTTCCATCTCTGACAGATAGTTGATTGCCTTATTTATCAGCTATGTCTACTTTTGTAGCTTCTCTTGATGTTGTTACTAAAGGAAAAAAGAAGATATCTAGTGCTGGAGAATAGTGAAAACATTCTTTTTATAGGGTTATTTTTGTATTTTTGTTGCCTACAATTTACAATGACACATCATTCTCCATATAATGCACTATGCAATATTATTGTATATTCACTTATTTATTTTTTCAATCTTTTTTATAATCATAAAAGGAAGTGAAAGACACTAACTATGGTACACAGAACACACTAAGAACTGATATATCACACACATAATTTGTGATCATAAAAAATGTGGACAGTGTTGGACTACACATGTTTTAATAATAATAGAATGATCACAAATTATTAATCATGTTTAATCTATCTCATATCCTGTATATATATTCTTGGTTTGTTTGTGCTTCAAATAAATTCTCTCAAGATAATAATTCCTATAAAACATTATTGGTTATTATAAACTATATTTAACTATATGTTATAATGATTTCTTTTATGAATTATTATGTATAATTAATTTTTTGAATATCACTGCTTATGTCTATATAAAGATACTTTGACAAGTCTGAGAAACCATTACCCAGACACCATGACCAGACTTCGGGACCAAAAACTGTGACCCGAAACCATGAACAGACACCGTGACCCAAAAACTATGACTGGAAACCGTGAATAGAAAACGGGACCCACACATCGTGAACAGACACTGTGATCCAGACACCATGACCAGACACTGTGACCCTGACACAATGACCAAACATCGTTACCAATTTCAGATCTGTTGAAGTCTGTGACACTAGTACCTTGATAATACATTGTTCTATGTTTGACAAAGGACTAAACATTGTGATCATAACACTTCATCTGTTCTATATTTTCCTGATCTCAATACTACAATTCCATCATGAATGTCTCACTCCTCAATGTCAAATAAGAATACATTGTTTCATGATGACACTATTTCCAAGTGACACCATTTATATATAGAATGTGACAACGTTCTTTAATATATTATGTTTTGTTCAATTGAAATTCTAACAGCCATATTTGAGTCTTTTAAATGAACTGACATAATTAATATTTCAATGAAGACATGAAACCTCGCAGTATGAGGTATGAGGTGGAGAATAAATTCATCCTATCAGCTTCAACACATGGACTCCAAGAATAAAAATAAAATCATGGCCCTGTATCATAAAAGGGTTAGTAGAAAACAAATATTTGAACAATCTGTAAAGAGAACTGACACCTCCAACAAGATACATATGAAGAACTCACAAAGAATTCACGATTCCAAATGTTGGGAAAGCATAAATTAGAATCAAGAACATATTATTAATAAAAACTCCATGAAGTGCATGATATCGATCTCATTGAAAACTAATGAACCAGATGTGGGATACTCAATTTATCCCAAGAGGAATTGATACATGCATATTCCACATCTTATGAGCCCTAAGCTACATAGAATAACACATAGAGTACTTCTAAAATTATCTCATCATCATTTCTCTATTGTGTATTGTTGTTTGCTTTCGATCAGTGTGTGTGTCTATATTAATATACAAAATTTCTCCTGCACCAAACTGAATAATAAAAGAAATAATTCCTCACATATCTTTTTACACTTGTTTACTCCCAATGATAAGTGTGGAAGATGTCCATGTGTGACCTGTTAGTTTATATCCACGAAGAACTGTGGAAGTGGTTGTGTGACCTGGACAGTCCTTTGAAAATATTGTTTACCCCGATCTAGGGTGTGAATCAATTTTATTAAAATAAATAGCTTGGTGGGAATTGATCACCAAGTGTAGTTATAACGACCCACACTTTACATACATTGTTATTGCTTCAAAATTGAAGAACACTTATTACAACATATAACAAAACCATGAAAGGACCGTGTAGGTATATTGTCTTTAGAAACTGGGAAACATAAACAACTGGTTCTTAAATCATCTATGTTGTCTCCCATTTATTTCATCATATCCTGAGTAACTTTTGGCAAATTCTACTTAATAACCTTCTTGCTAACCAGGGGAAAGAAAACTTTTCAAAGGGTGAGCTCAAATTATCAGTAAGGGTAAACAAAAGAAATATCAATCACATCATATTCATAAGAACATAACATTTTGGAAATCCTTTCCTGCAAAAGAGATCATAATTTCATAACATGGGATAAATCATAGTAGTGAAATGTAATCCCAATAATCCCAACATAAAACTCGAAACATTGTGGAATACACACATAATCATAGATAATCATTTCTTAGTAGTCAATACTCATTTCTAAGACGATCTTTGCAGACAAAGTCCATTTTTGAACCGAGTTCACTCTTCGTGTCAGTCCTGTTTCACTGAACCGGATTAACCTTCCCTTCCAGCCATGTCTCTCTCATGAGATATAAATTTTTACCCAATGCATATGAGGGACATATAGGTCTCATCCATCTCATAATGAAACTATTCTTATGTGTGCCACAAAATCATAAATCATACACCATACCATAACCCATGTAATAAAAATGGGATTCTTAAACATCATACCATCAAAACATAATCCATATAAGATAAAAGGACATCATAAAATTAATTCCATCATAACATAATCAAATCGATGTAAAAATAGCGATAAAACCAGAACCCTATATTATCTTATATGGAAAGTAATTTTGATAAAAGACTTGAACTCCATTATTGAGGAAAATATCCTTTCTACTTCAAAAACATTTTTCCTTTCTTAACATGTCTTACAATTTTAAACTAAAAGAAATTGATTAAAAATAAACATGGAAACTTGTAATGGAAGCTTTATGGAAATTATTTTCTAAACATTCATTCATGTCGTATAATTTAAAGAAAACTTTCTTCTCATACTTAGGCCGGAAAAGTCAAAAAGTACATTGTAAGAAAATCGACAAAAAATTCCTTTCATATCTATTACTAAAAACTCACTGAAGGGTAAAATTGGATTTAAACAATTGTAGGAGGATATAAATAATATTACATATTGAAGAAACATGTATGTGGATGATAAATATTCCCCTATAAATTCTTAAGTCAAAACAATCTCGAATAAAAATTGAGATTGCGAGATTTTCCCTTACCTTAGGTCCGATTTTCTTCGTATGTGTCTGAACCTCCTGAATAATGATTTAAATGATGTCATTGACTTATTACAGAATCATAAGTTTTTTATTATATCACATAGGGTCATATTATTAGCTTTTTATTAGTAATATTTCATTGCTACTTGTTATTCAGGTGTTTATTACTTTTTGTTCTTATGCGAGTTTTTTTGAATTAATTATTATTATTCTTTCTGGTTATAGATAACTCATTTCCACAATGTATTTAATGTACTATATATCATATTTATTCATTAAATTCATTTATATAATCGTTTTTCAATGAAGATCATGTAGAATGAGTCGCATCACATCATGGAGACAGTAGGCCGTACGTACGCCTGCGCGATGATATTGTTTCCATGATCATGGAATTGTATTGAAGTGTATGTATACTATTTCAGAATCAATATCACTTTAAAATAATCTTATATATTTATTTTTTACACCATTATACCCATCCAAGTAAGGTGGTGGTGGAAAATAGATTACACCATGGCGTGGAGATGGTATTTCGTACGTACGCACGGGCGGTGATTTCGTTTTCCATAGGATGGATAGAAGGTGAAATAGGGTTGTTTCATATTTATAATAACATATAATTATATGAGTGATTCTGATTTTATTAATTAATAATGAAACAACTAAATAAGAATAAGTATAAGAAGAAATAAAGTTGAAAGAATCGGTAACAGACATTACCTTTTCTTTGAAGCTCCTCTTCTTAACCTCCACTTATGGAACAAAAGATGGTCATTGAAGAAGACCAGGACCTCTAGGATGTTTTTAGGGAAGTGGAGAAGAGAACCTTTGAGGGGTTGGCCGAGCCAGAAGGCTCAATGTGGTGTGAGGAAGAGAGGGAGGTGGTGCCCTTTTATAAGGGAGGAGAGGGGAACCTTTGGAAAACTTAAAATATTATTTTATTATAAAGTCATATTCGGATTTTAATAGCTATAAAATGATTTATTTCGAATATAAGGTGGGGATTGGTCTAAATCCTCTCATACAATATAATTTAGACAAGTTTAGGCTTCTATTTTAACATTATCATTTAGATTTAACATTAAGTTAAATAATATTACTTTTACTGTGTCTTCTGGTTTTCTAACATTATAAGGTTAATAAACATAAAATAACAAGCCAAAAGAACCCCATGTTGTTTATGATTAATATATATAACCTTATCTAAGTAATTTGGCCGAACCATTGATTTTTAGGAATATAATAATAATTAAAAATATAACATTTGTTTTAAAAACTATTTTATTTCAATTTTGACACTATTTGGTAATTGATTTTTTTGGAAATTATAAAAGCATGATTAGTTAGAAAAAAGTTAATTAAATCAATACTAATATGTCATATTAACCTATAAAATTAGTGTAATTCATAAAAAGCCTCAAATTACATTTATTTTAGTATTTATAACATCAATTAAGTTAATATTTCATTAATAAGGTAATTACTGCATCATTATTGTGTCATAAATAAATTAAATTATTTAATGACTATAAATTATAAATAAAATATCATTATCTTGGAAGTATTTCTATATTTAAAATTAATATTTATATTCGAATTTATCTTATGTATAACCCTATATTAAAAATGTTTTAGTTATTAAACATTGATTTTAACTATTATAACTATTCTTTAAATAAAATAATATTAAATGTCCTAATGTAATACAAGTGGACCTAAATGGTCATATATTATTCCTAAAGTTTCTTTTGGTCGAATTAAACTTATCCAATAGAATTAGGACATGTGTTAGGGTAATAATAATATCATTTTTACCCTTAATTACCATATTTACTTATAACCGTGGTAAAAAAACGTAAAAAGTTACAAATCACCAAAATTATTTTCATCTCATTGAACCACATTTTAGTCCTTCATATTAACCGTGTTTCTCGTATTTTCAAAATTCCACTCACAGAAGTGGTAAAATTAAGTTTTATGTAAATTTGAAAATTCTCCTAGGAGGTGGGCAAAAGACGGTGAAAAGTTCAATGAAATTTTTATATGTCTAAAATTATTATAAAATGACTCCAATGAATTAAATTTAACTTATATAGGTGTTATGTATCAATTTTCACATAAAATAAATTTAAATAAAATAAATAATTATTTAAATAAAAAGTCAGTTTTTTAATAGTAACCCAGTGTTTTCACTGTTCATCAAAAATTGAAAGTTTTCAGAAAAATACCAAAATTTTACCCTAGGCTAATTTAGATATTCCGAATCCAAAAATGAATTCCATTTTGAAAAATAAAATTTAAAAAAGTTGGTATTACTATCCATAACGGCTAGTTTTAAGAAAATTTTAATAGCATATCGTTGTTTAGTGAAACTCGGTATTGCGTATGACGCAAGCTATTGAGGAAGAACAAGATTATGTGTAAAGAAAGCCAAGCTAGTGTTGTGTGTAGTGAAAGATTCCTTTGCTGATGTATATAACATAAAAACAAAATATTTCTCATAAAAATCTCGGGTGTTACATTCTACCCCCTTAAAATAAATTTCGCCCTCAAAATTCGTCACATTGTAACAAACAGATGAGGATACCTCTCCCCCATAATATCCTCAAACTCCCATGTAGCTTATTCTACTTGGTGATTCCTCATAAAACTTTCTCCAAGTGAGTGGTCTTGTTCCATAGGAATTTTTTGCTACGATCCAAAATCTCTCTCGGCTGTTCTTCATAAGAAAGATTTTTCACCAGCGGTACAACTTCTGAGCTAAGTACATGTGAAGGATCGGGTATGTACTTTATCAGGAGAGATACATGGAACACATCAAGATCTTGAGAGATATTTGTTGGAATCACCAATAGGTAAGCTACCTTCCTTACACGATCCAGTATTTCGAAAGGAACGTTATACCTAGGGCTCATCTTTCCCTTCTTTCCAAATCTCATTACTCTCTTCCAAGGAGATATTCATAAGAACACATTATCGCCCACTTCAATATCTAGGTCATTTCTTCGGTTATTGACATAATGTTTTTGTCGACTCTGAGATGCTCTAATGTGTTGTTGAATAGATATGAACCTTTCTTCTATCTCATCAACAAGATCAGGTCCTAATAGCTTTCTTTCCCCAACTTCATCCCAGAAAGTTGGAGTTCTGCATTTCATTCCATAGAGAGCTTCATAAGGAGCCATATGAATACTGGAGTGAAATCTATTGTTATAAGAAAATTCCACCAAATGTAGTTGTTGATCCCATCCACCTTTGACATCCATAGAGCAAGCTCTTAATATATCTTCTAGAGTTTGAATTATTCTCTCAAAATGACTGTCTGTCTGATGATGATAAGTAGTGATGAAACTCAACTCTGTATCCAGAGTATGCTGAAGACTTTTCCAAAACATTGAGGTAAACCTCGGATCCCGATCAGATATAATGGAAAGAGGTACTCCATGAAATCATACCACTTCCTTCACATATATCCTAGCAAGAAGATCCAGAGAAAAATCCTCTCTAATAGTAATGTAGTGTGTAGACTTTGTAAGACGATCAACAATGACCCAAATAGCTTTATTGCCTTTGGATGTTTTAGGAAGTCCAGTGAAAAAGTCCATAGTGATGTTTTCCTATTTCCATTTGGTTATGGGTAATGGTTGTAACATTACCTTAGACTTCTGTCTCTTAGCATTAACTTGCTGACAAACCAAGCATTGAGAGACATATTCAGCAACATATCTTTTCATGCCATCCCACCAGAAGTACTCTATCAGGTCCCTATACATCTTCGTGCTTCTAGGATGAATAGAGAATGAAGAATTATGAACCTCACCCAGAAGCTCCTTCTTTAATTCTATGATGGGAGGAACACAAACCCGATTCCTGAACTTTTTTATCCCATCACAATCAAGGTTGAATTCAGGAACATTTCTCACCTTCTTTTGTAACTCTACATCTTCTTTATGTGCCTCTTTAATCTCCACATGTATAGATGGTTGAGCATTCATTTGAGAAAGATTATAATTTTCCCCTTCCATTATAATTCCAAGATCCATCCTTTGTAAATACATAAATATTTGATCTTTTGTTACCCTCATCATGGATAAGCTTTCATGGTCTTGTTGACATAATTCATCTGCCAACTTGTTTTCTTTCCCAGGGTGGTAATGAATTGTGCATCTGTAATCCTTAATCAGCTCCAACCATCTTCATTGGCGTATATTCAGCTCCTTTTGTGTGAAAATATACTTTAAACTTTTATGATTAGTATAAATATCACACCTTTCTCCATAAAGATAATTCCTCAAAATCATTAATGTAAAGATTACCTTAGCTAACTCCAAATCATGAGTTGGGTAATTTTGCTCATGAATTTTCAACTGTCGTGAGGCATAAGCTATCACCATATCATTTTGTATAAGAACACACCCCAGACCCTTCTTGAATGCATCAATTTAGATCACAAATTGTTCTCCGTTACAAGGAAGTGTGAGTACAGGTGCACTGGATAACCTTCTTTTCAACTCCTTGAAATTCTACTCACATTCCTCCGTCTAAATGAACATAACTCATTTTCGAGTCAACCTGGTGAGTGGGTTTGATAATCGTCAAAAATCTTTCACAAACCGTCGACAATATCCATCCAAACCAGGAAAACGTTGGATCTCGATTACTATTGTTGGTCTCAACCATCTTTCAATAACCTCTATTTTTGCTGGATCCACAGATATCCCCTCTTTTGAGATTATGTGACCCAAAAATGAAACTTTTTCAAGCCAAAATTCACACTTGGTAAATTTGTCATAAAGCTTCTTCTTTCTCAGGGTCTTTAATACAATTATCAAGTGATCTTCATGTTCATCCTTACTATTTGAATAAACAAGAATATCTTCTATAAAGACTACCAAAAAGTGATCAAGATATTCTCTAAAGACTCTATTCATTAGATCCATGTAGATAGCAGGGTCATTAGTAAGACCAAATGGAATCATTATAAATTCATAGTGTCCATACCTTGTATGGAAATCCGTCTTTGGTATATACTCCCTTTTGACCCTTAATTGATGATACCGTGAATGAAGATCAATCTTGGAAAAGTATTTAGCTCCACGTAGTTGGTCAAATAAGCCATCAATGCATGGGAGAGGATTTTTTTTCTTGATAGTGATCTTGTTATGTTCTCGATAATCAATGAAGAGTCTCATTGATCCATCTTTCTTCTTAACAAACAGAACATGTTCTCCCCAAGGTGAAGCACTAGGGTGTATGTATCCCTTATAAAGATTCTCTTGGAGTAGCTTCTTCAATTCTTGACACTCAATTGGGGCCATTCTATAAGGTGTATTTGAAATGGGAAAAGCACACGGGACGAGTTCTATTGAAAACTCAACATCACAATTTGGTGGAAGACCCAGCAATTCCTCTGGAAAGACATCATCAAACTCCCGTACAATGGGTGTATTCTTAATCGTGAGTTTCTCTCCAACCATTTGAGATAAATAACCTTCATTTAGTGGAATCAAGTCCCATAAGATGGAAGAAATTTCCACTGGAAGGTTCTGTTCATCCTTGCATCGATAGACGACCATAGATTGATCTGGAATATGAAATGTGACTTCCCTTCCTTGGCAATTGATATGAGCTCCAAATAAATAAATCCAATCCATGCCAATAATCACATCAAATTCCATTATAGGAAGGATCACATGATTTGTAGGAAGCACTTTCCCACAAACTTCAATCGGAGAATAATTATAAACCTTTGATGCGACTTTTGTGCCATTAGGGGTTGTCACAGCTAACTCGAAATCTAATTGTTGAGGTAATATGGTGATAGCCTTACAAAATACTTCATAAATAAAAGAGTGGGTGGATCCATAATCAAATAAAACATTTGTTACTTTAGAGTGGATGGTATGTGTACATTTAACCACTCTGTTATTGTACTCCACATCACTTATTTAAATTGCATGTGACATTCCTTTGTCTTTAGCCTTAAGAGTTTTTCGACATCAATCATCATCAACAACCCTTGGATTAGAGAATTTGTTAGCATAATTCCCCATTTCCTTTCACTTGTAACATGGAAGTGTAGAAGGTGCACTCTGTGTAGCCTTTTCTTTGTTTTCATCTCTAGACATCTTCTTCCCATCATTGCGTCATTCAAATGCCCGATGACCTTCCTTTCCACATTTTAAACATTTACTTTTACTGTTAAGACAAGTCCCTCCATGTTTCTTTCCACACTTTGAGAATAACAGAAAACACATATTCTTTTCTGTGTGGTCTTTAGATTTTCCTTTGAATTCCATTTCCTCTTCTTATCAAACGAATATGACTGATGGGTTACTCTAATCTTCATCTCATCCTTGAGATCACATCGAACGATATCCTCGTATCTATTGAAGTCACTTATGGCTAATTCCCTTCGAAGACTTGGTTTTAATCCACTAAAGAATTGATCGATCTTACTCTTAGGTTGGATAATAATCCCAGAATATTACCTTAAAATTCTTGTAAAATTTTCTTCGTAGGTAGCAGCATATTCATTATCCTTTTTCTTCAGTTCAAGAAACTCCTTCTCCATCTTTGTTTGAAGAATATGAAGGAAGTAATTATTGAAAAATTAGTTATTGAACTTGTCCCATTCCATGAACTCAATTGCATCTCTTGGATTCGTATTCTTGATTAGATTCCACCATTGATCAGCTTCCCCTTCCATATGATATAATGCTAAGATTAGTATGTCATGTTCATAAAATTAAAGAACTGAAAATATCCTTTCAGTAGTACTGATCCATTGTTCAGCAACTAATGGATCAGTAGACCCGCTAAATGAGGGTGGACGCTGCCTCATGAAGGATTCAAGAGAATGTTTCTCCTTCCTTTTCTCATTTGGAAGTCCTGCATGTTTTATAGCTTGAGAATGTTGTGTGAGCCCAGCTATAAGATTTTTCATTCCAGCTCCTATAACATTTGGTTGCTCAGGGGGACAATCATTGCATTGCCCGTCACATTCCGCATTAACACGGTTACTTCGGGTTCCAGCCATTGACTAAAACTAATAAGAATAGTGTGAGAAACACTAATTATAATAGTAAAACCACATAATCAAGAATAAATTTTACACATAAGGTCTTATCATAGGTTTTTCATGGCCATTTCTAAAACACTAGGATTTTGTACTATGCTTAGACTTATCCGTAGGGTTCTTACTAAGGCTATCACATACTAGTATCCAAAGGTTGACTATACATTTCCTCTAATACCAACTATAATGACCCACACATTACATACATTGTTATTGCTTCAAAACTGAAGCACAATTATTACAACATATAACAAAACCATGAACGGACCGTGTAGGTATAGTGTCTTTAGAAACTGGGAAACATAAACAACTAGTTCATAAATCATCTACGTTGTCTCCCATTTATTTCATCATATATAGAGTGCCTTTTGGCATATTCTACTTAATAACCTTCTTTCTGACCTGGGGAAAGAAACCATACAAAAGGGCGAGCTCAAATTCTCAGTAAGGGTAAACAAAAGAAAAATCAATCACATCATATTCATAAGAACCTAACATTTTGGAAATCTTAACCTGTAAAAGAGATTATAATTTCATAACATGGGATAAATCATAGTAGTGAAATGTAATCCCAATAATCATAACATAAAACATGAAACTTTGTGGAATAAACACATAATCATAGATAATCATTTCTTAGTAGTCAAGACTCATTTCCAAGACTATCTTAGAAGACAATGTCCATTTCTGAACAGATTTCACTCCTCATTTCAGTCCTGTTTCACTGAACTAGATTAACCTGTTATTCCAGCCATGTCTATCTCATGAGATATAAATCATTACCCAATGAATTGGAGGTAGATATAGGTCTCACCCATCTCATAATTAAACCATTCTTATGTGTTCCACAAAATCATAAGTCATACCTCATAGCATAACCCATATAATAAAAATGGGATTCCTAAACATCATGCCATCAAAACATAATCCATAAAAGATAAAAGGACATCATAAAATTAATTCCATAATAACATATTCAAATAAATGTAATAATAAAGATAGACCCAGAACACTATATTATCATAGATGGAATTTTTTTTTGATAAAACACTTGAACTCAATTCCTGAGGAAAATACCCTTTCTACTTCAAAAACATTTTTCCTTTCTTAACATGTCATACAATTATAAACTACAAGAAGTTGATTAAAAATAAACTTGAAAAATTGTAATAGAAGCTTCATGGAAATGATTTTTTAAAAATCCATTCATTCTGTATAAGTTAAAGAAAACATTCTTTTCCTACTTTGGCCGGAAATGTCAAAAAGTACCTCGTACGAAAAACGACAAAAGATTCCTTTCATGTCTTTTACTAAAAACTCACCGAAGGGTAAAATTGGATTTAAAAATTTGTATAAGGATATAAATAATATTACATATTTACTAAACATGGATGTGGATGATAAATATTTCCCAGTAAATTCTGAAGTAAAAAAAATTTCGGATAAAAATTGAGATTGCAAGATTTTCCCTTACCTTAGATCTGATTTGCTTCGTAAGTGTCTAAACCTCCTGTATAATGATTTAAATTATGTCATTGACATATTCCAGAATCATAATTTTTTTATGATATCATATATGGTCATATTATTTGCTTCTTATTAGTAATATTTCATTGTTACTTGTTATTCGGGTGTTTATTACTTTTTGTTCTTATGCGCGTTTTGTCGAATAAATTCTTATTATTATTTTTGGGTTATATATACCTAATTTATAGAATTGTATTTGTGTAATATATATCATATTTATTCATTCAATTCATTTATATAATCTTTATTCTATGAAGATCATGTAGAACGAGTCGCATCACATAGTAGAGACGGTAGGCCGTACGTACGCACGAGCGATGATATCATTACCATGATCATGGAATTGTATTTAAGTGTATGTATACTATTTTAGAATCAATATAACTTAAAAAAAATAATATATAGTTATTCTTTACACCATTATACCCATCCAATTATAGTTGTGGTGGAAAATAGATTACACCACGGCGTGGAGATGGTATTTCATATGTACGCACGTGCGGTGATTTGATTTTCCGTAGGATGGATAAAAGGTGAAATAGGGTTGTTTCATATTTATAATAACATATAAGTATTTGAGTTATACTGATGTTATTACTTTATAATGAAACAAAAAAATAAGAATAAGTAGAAGAAGAAATAAAGTTGAAAGAATCGGTAACGGACATTACCATTTTTCTTTGAAGCACCTCTTCTTAACCTCCTCTTGGGGCACTAAAGATGGTCTTTGAAGAAGACCAGGACCTCTAGGATGTTTCTAGGGAAGTGGAGAAGAGAAATTGGCATTGGTTTTCTGAGGTTGAAGGCTCAATGTGGTGTGAGGAAGACAGGGAAGAGTTTCCCTTATATAAGGGAGGAGAGGGGAACCTTAGGAAAACTTAAAATATTATTTTATTATAAAGTCATATTCGGTTTTTGATAGCTCCAAATTGATTTATTTCGAAGATAAGGTGGTTATGGGTCGAAATACTCTCATCCAATAGAATTTAGACAAGTTTATGTTTCTGTTATAACCTTATCATTTGGATTTAACACTAAGTTAAAATAATTTTACTTTTACAGTGTCTTCTTATTTTCTTACACTATAAGGTTAATAAACTTACTATAACAAGACAAACGATCCCCAAGTTGTTTATTATTAATATATGTAACCTTATCTATGTAATTTGGGAGATCCTTAGATTTTTATGAATAAAATAACAATTAATAATATAATATGTTTTTTAAAAACTATTTTATGTCAATTTTGATACTATTTGGTACATGATTTTTGTAAAAGTCATAACAGCGTGATTTGTTCGAAAATAGTTAATTAAATAATTAATAATATGTAAAATTAACATATAAATGTAGTGTAATTCATAAAAAGTCTCAAATTACATTTATTTTTGTATTAATAACATCAATTAAGTTAATATTTCATTAATAAGGTAATTACGGAATCATCATTGTGTCATAAATAAATTAAATTATTTCATGAATATAAATTATAAATAAAATACCATAATGTAGGAAATCCTTTCAGATTTCTAATAAATATTTATAGTCAGATTTATATTATGTATAACCCTATATTAAAAATGTTTTAGTTATTAAACTTTGATTTTAACTATTGTAACTATTCCTTAAATAAAATAATATTAAATTTCCAAATATAATCCAAGTGGAACTAAATGGTCAGATTTTATGCCTAAGGTTGTTTTTGGTCGAATTACACTTATCCAATATAATTAAGACATGTTTTAGGGTAATAAAAATATCATTTTTACCATTAATTACCCTATTTACTTTTGACCGTGGTAAAAAAAAGTAAAACATTATTATTCACCAAAAATTAATTTCATCTCATTGAACCAGATTTTAGTCCTTGATATTAACCATGTCACTCGACTTTTCAAAATTACACTCACAGAAGCAGTAAAATTATGTTTTATATAAATTTGTAAATTCTCCTAGGATGTGGGTAAAAGACGGTGAAAAGTTGAATAAAATTTTTATATGTTTAAAATTATTATAAAATGACTACAATGAATTACATTGAACTTATATAGGTATTATGTATCAATTTTCCCATAAAATAAATTTAAATAAAATAAATAATTATTTAAATAAAGTGTTGGTTTTTAAATAGTAACCTAGTGTTTTCACTATTCCTCAAAAATTGAAAGTTTTCAGAAAAATACCAAAATTTCACCCTAGGCTAATTTCGATATTCTGAATCCAAAAATTAAGTCTATTTCGAAAAATAAAATTTCAAAAAGTTGGTTTTACTATTAATAATGGCTAGTTTTAAAAATATTTTAATAATATATCGTTTTTTTGTGAATCTCAGTATTGCTACGACTCAAGCTATCGAGGAGGTCGTGATTATGTGTAAAGAAAGCCAAGCTAATGTTATGTGTAGTGAAAGATTCCTTTGATGATGTATATAACATAAAAACAAAATATTTCTCATAAAAATCTCAGTTGTTATAGTAGTGGATTAGAAATTGGCTTGAGACTGATCCACTGGTTTTATATCTGCTCTGTTGTTTAATTTAGTTTTCTATATTTTACTGTATAACTTTGAAATCATTAGAGTTACTTTGAATGATAATGTTGGATAGAAGTTATAATTGTTCTTCCTTATTATAATTCTGTCAAAATTAATATAAATAAATGATATTGAAATTACAGAGAATTAATCAATCTTCTGAGAAGTTATTTGAATAGTTAAATTTTCATAACCATATTACCTTGATTAACTAGGCTGTATTTATTTTAATGGGGAACCTTTTATGAAAACATTTCAGACAGAAATTTTTATAGATACTCAAGTCACCCTCCTCTTGAGTAATCTACTATAACCAACACATTATTTAGTCTTGATGGGTCATAATTGTGGTTAAATTGTCCCCAATTTTATTTTTTAATACCTAAGTTCTAGTATCTAATCCTTCAATATTTAGAATGCCCTTCGGGTAATGTCAGAATTGGTGGGTATAGTATAGGAAGGTTATTAAGAATAGTTCATCAGATAGATAGTTCGAAAATTGAATATAATGAAAATTCATATCACACTTATGAAATGAATAGGATTATATGAATTTTATATTAAAATTATAAAATAACATGTTCTTACTCATTTGGTATTTATATCACACTCTTTTTTAAGTAAGTTTTACTATCTACAGGAGAGATGTATTAATGTTTGCAACATTAATGATAGAAAAAAGATTAAATAATTTTTATATTGTAAAATAATATTAAATAAATTAAATTATTATGATTAAGGACATAATGGTACCTTGATCAAAGCATTGGGACCAGATCTTCCAAATAGAAATATGAATTAAAAAAGGATTAGCCACAACCCATAATAGTGATTTCAATATGAAAATGTTAGATAGTGGGTGATAATATGTTATTAGTAAACCACACATGATATTATATGTATAAACTGGTTTCTATTTTAGAATCATATTAAAATTAAATGTACTATATATGAGGTTAGAGTTCTTTTAAATCATGTCATACATGATTTAAGGGTTTCTCATCTATGTTTTGTTTTTGTTATACATATGCCATATTCACCACTTATTTAACACCATAAGATTTTATAAGTGGAAAACCAAGTTACATAGTTTAAATTATACACTACACCAATATTATAAACGACTTTTAACTCTCTTACTTTAAAATATATTTATTTTTAAATAAATTCTTTCTCTTTAATAGCTTGCGGACGTTACATCCTCGAGTCCAAATGAATTGAAAAATAGTATACCATTATAACATGGCCATTAAATTAGATGGAATTAATAGTAAAAACGAAATTATGAAAATTATATGGTTTAAACATGTTATGTTATTACCTACTGATTGTAAATATAATTTAAAAATCATATTAATGAACAAAATATTTTTTATAAAATAGTTTTTCTCTAAAAGGTGGTGTAGTAACGCCCGACGCTCATAAATTAGAACTAAAATTTTTCAATTATACATTATTTATTTTCAAAATTAAAATAATTCTTAATGTAATAATATCCAATTTCCCTTATGGTGATTTTTTGGGATTATTATAAAAATATTCCATTTTTTTAATACATAAAAATATATATTTTTGTTATTAAACTGTCTCTTCGTTTAATTAGTTTAAAAATAATATTTATTTAAAAAATTATATTAAAATAAAATATTTTTCAAATATATTATAATTTATGAAAACAATAATATTTAAATTAATTATCTTACTAATTTTTATATAAATTGTTTTTATAATATTATATTTATCATTTGGAAATCATGTTTTTTGACGAGTTTATACGGTTAATTTTAAATGTAATTAATAATATTCGATGAATATAATATATAAAAATGGATTCCATATTTGGAATCAAAATAATATATATTATAATAGAAGTTCAACTGAAATTTTTTCCATAATAAATAGTGAGATTACTACAAATTAATTACCACGGTTACTATGAAAACCAGTTTACCATTGGTTAAACTAAGATGATAAGTGTTAAAATGACCTTAAACATGTCCAAAACCCATTATATATACATTTTGTGACCATATCACCAAATAATGATCCAAAATGGATAATTTATGATCCTTTTGGTATCTAAAACAGAATGGAACACTCTCTTAATTTCAATAATTTCATGTTCATCCTTTCCCCCAGTTATAAAAATGACTCTTTTCTCCCCATCACATAATAATTAAAATTACATTTTTATTATTGATGTCCTACTGATATAACTCCATTAATAATATATTTAAATCCTAGAACCATTGGTTTTATTATAAATTCATCTATGGAAGGCTTATGGTGGAATCCTAAAATATAGTCTAAAAAAGAGGTATTATTCTTTAATAAGTGTTTTTATTTTTTTCCTCTTACATTTCCTAAAAAAATTATTAATATTTTATTATATAATAACCAATATTTCTTCAATATAATTATATTATATTATTTGAATGGAATTACTTGTATCCATCTCATCTTCCACCATGTAAAAAATGGAACATCGTTCGTGTGTACGACAAACTACCACCTCGTGATCAGATGTAATACATTTTCGGTCACAACCATTGAAGGATTGATATAATTATGGAGCTAAAACACACACACAGATATATATATATATATATATATTCTTAGTTATTTGATTTTAATATCACATATACATTCTTTTTTTCGAATTTTTTTAATATATGATAATGTTTCCCATGTGTGTGGCGGACTACTATCTCGCGAAATGATGTGATTCGTTTTTCCCATACACGTTACATTGAATGTAATAAAGGTATGATTAATGAAAATATTTATTATATATAACATTATATTTATTTTTTAAAATTAATATATGATTAAATTCTTTACCATTTCACACTTTAATCGAATTATATCATCGCTCGTGCTTGGGTACGACCAACCGTCTCGACGAAGTAATGTAGTTAATTTTCCATGCCCAATAATCAAGAATGATTGTAATATTTTATATAATGTGTAAAAATGAAACTTATGAAATAAATATCAATCATGTTATATTGGAAATATATAAAATATTTAATACCTGGAACATACATGACAAAATACGCTTGAGAAAACAAAGCAATTAATAAATGGAATAATAAAAAGAATGGAATATTATTATCAAATAGGAGCTAAAATGTTCAAATTTGATAATATTTGATATTATTGATATGAATAAGTTTTTTTATAAATTATTAAATATATTAAAACTATTATATTGGTGGGTAAATAACATTCAACAAAAAATAATCCCAATGTAAGGGACTTGATCTCAATATCCCTTTATTGAGGCATATAATAATGTTATAAAAATAATTTAATTTTTATTATGATATAATATTCCTTCTATTTATAATTTCATGAGTAATTCATCATTCATGGTATTTTAACAATTAATATGAATTATTTCAACCATACTGATTTTACTGGAAATGTTACTAAGTGGTAATGAATCTCATCGTCTAATTTCTTTTCATTGGGAAATATTACTTATATAGTGTAATTAATATTCATAGATTATGTGTGTATTTACATTGGAAATAAAATTATTTATTTCATTATTTTTTAAATTTATTCATAATTGAGTCACATAATATATTCATATGTTAATTTTCACTATAACACTATGATAATTTATGCGTTTTTTTCATAATCAAATTTTAATTAAAAATGTTTATGCATGAATTTACATTGAAGTAAATTAGTTTACAAGTTTTTTAATTCAAATATTTAAATTTATTATAGTATATTTATTCATGAAAATTTCATGTAATAGTACCATTAATTGGCTCTTTGGGACTTAAAATTATTGAAAAATTCTTTTTATTAAAATCTTAATTCATTTCTATATTATATCAAAAATCATTTGTTTTTGGAAATAACAATTTCTAAAATTGTTTCTGAACATGTTTTTAACATTCTCAAAATGATTTAATATTGAAAAATTTAAAAAAAATTAATTTTGACAATTTTTTTAATGTAATAATCATGTAATTTTATAAACAATTATAATTTTGATTTTATAAAAAAAGGTGAAAATATTTGGTTTAATATGGGAAAAATATATGGAATTCCCATGAATCATGAAAAGTCAATGATTAAAATATTCCATTGTATGTTTTAAATGTTATATTCATTGAAATATATTTCCAAAATATTTTCTGAACTTTTATTTTTAAAAAGTATTTTCAATGTGAAAAGAATATTTTCCTCAAGAATGACTGAATGAAATTTTCCTAATAGTTTTATTCATCAATGACATCAAAAATTTATAATAGTTATTATACATTATGGATATGTTATATTTTTACCATTATTATTATTTATATAGATGGTTTATGACCTGTTTCACCATGGAATGTACTAGCATTATCTTTCTTGATTGATTTTTATAATCATTAAATTTTCGTTGAAATAATTACTTTCAAGTTATGATTTGACATTACAGTTCCCAAAATATCAATACGGTTTATAATGGATATAAATATTTCATAAATCATATATGAATTCTACATTTGGTATTTTACATTGAATATTATATGAATAGTGGGGGAATTTAATAATAATATGTATTCCTTACTCTCTGGAAATTAATTGATATAACATTTTAATTCATGAATTAAATAAGTTATTTGATATATGATTAATACTTTTTCATTGCAGTTACAGGTGGGGATTAAAAATAAATAGTCCCTTAATTCATTGGTAGTCTCATGAGATGAATTTATTTTATAGACTAAATTAAATGGAAACCTTTTTTATACCTATCCATCTATTTTAAACTATCCTGTAAAAGATATTAACAATAGTAGTATCATGATTCATGAGACCATGAAATCCAATAATTGAGAATTTTATTTTTCAAAAAATAAATAAATAATACCAAAGAGATTTTCGTAATGATATTATCTATGGATGTGTTTCATTATCAGTTTATTGAATAAATTTCAATTATTTTCTTTTATTTAGCATTCTATATTGATTATGAATTTTTTAATAATGATTGTAATGATATTTATTAAATGGAATTTGTGTTCATATAATTATAATTAGATATTGATTATTACATATTGATTATTATTCATTTACTAATTATAAAGTCCACTTTATGTAACACTAATTGATCATTTTACCTCAACCATATTTTTTTCCTATCCCTATAATATAGGAAGTGTAATTTGGAATATATGAACGTACATCCTATAGTGAATAATGATATTCTCCAAAAAAAAATACGCAATATTTTTTGTTTTAAAATGTATCATGGGAATCAATTATTTATTTGTATTAACAAGACTACTAACCTATAAGGTTCTTTGGGATGTGATTCCTTATATCTGAAGCCAATGTAATTATATGGACACATGAAGTAGGAAACTTGGTTTGGGGTCATTATTATTGGTATCAATGTAAGTTAAGAATATACATTTTGGAATATATTAAGGTAAAAAATATTAAGGATCATAACCTTATGGTAGTATTTGAGTAATAGTATAGAAGAATATCCAAATGTTTTAGTATGGTATATATTATGAAGTTTTTCTATGTAATTCATCGCCTTTTATTACAACACTCGAATGTGGTTTCAGAAATAAATGTACATAGGAATGGAAATTCAGAAAAAAGGAACTTTGAGCGTGACTCAAGAATTATTTGGTACATAATAATGGGCCTTACTTCACACCCGGTTTTATAATCATAAAGAATATTTTTTGGGTAAGATTTGTTTTCATTAAATATCATTTTAAAGAATAAGAATAGGTGATGACAATGAATTATATTGGATAAACCTATGCTTTCATAGATTAAAAATAATGTTTCGTGATTTTGAAATAATTTAAATAATTTATAATGATTTTTAGGTTTCCTTATGTGATTATTTTTTCCCACGCTATACTTTTCGGTTTTATTAAATGATTCTTACATGAAGGATTTATGTTGACATTGAATATAAATGAAAATTTTGTGACTATTAGAAACCTTATGGGATGATGATAGGAGTGAATTGTATCAGGATTATTCTTAATCAGTGACGGAGAAATCCCTGAATGATCTTGAAATGAATATTAAAATGTTTAATGTATAGAACAGAATAGAAAATGCAATGAATTTTCAAGAAATAAAATGATGAGTATGATGGGAGGAAATAAATTTCATCCTATGGATCCATTTATAGATCTTTTTCATAAATGTGGGGAATCATTTCGTTGTTCGAGTTACTGATCACTTCTAATAGATAACCCCTAGATTAATGAATAACCTATATTTAAATAAAGTAGATAAAGTAATTATGTCTTTCTATTCAAGAATTAAATATTAAAGGTATTTTTGACCAATGTTATTTTTTTAACAAGAATTAGGAATCAGTTTTTGATTGTGTAAAATGTTAAAAGCATGTATATATTCATGAATTTATGGTTTATTGATACAGTCTTGGGCCTATGAGTTTACGGTCAATCATAATTTCAAATTCATAACCACCCCATAAAAATGTTTTTATAGGAGTATAACATGATTTATTATAATTATGGAAAACATTTATGCCAATACAACATATAGGTTTAGTATATGAAAATGATATTTAAAGAATAATTCCCCTTTTTGACATAACATTAATGGTATTGATAACCATTAGTTATTATCTTATCTTTCATGGTGTTTTATTTATGGGTCTTATAAAATTTGGAACATTATATGAATTATAAAAACATGGTTTTAGGGAAATGATAACATTCATATTTTTTCACAAACCAATGCATCCTAAAAGTCTATAGGTCTTGAACCCCCAACTAAAGGATGATGAGGGTTTTTCACATAGCAAATTTTATATGATTTATATATTATTATGAAATTGTTTTCAATGAAATAGTTTCATTAATAAATGTCAATAATGAACTTGTGTAATTAATATTAGGGTTTTGAGACTATTATATTATATTGGATATCTTATTCTATCTATATTGGATAAGGGAAATATTTAAAAACATGTGAAAATACATTCCACTCTTTTATAGATCGTATAATATATTAAATCATAATTTTAGTGAGATTTGAATAAAAATTCATTTTTTAATTTCAAAATTAAGAGTTAATGATGAATTTTAAATTTATCGAAGCACAACCAAAGCACTAAAATTTTTCATTTGAAATATAATGGTATAATGTTAGTATATTTACATATATTCTTATATAGTAAAATAATTCCTTAACATTAGGAAAATGACATTGAAATAAATGTTATCGTATTACCTTAATATCAAAGGAATCATTTTTATTTTGACTCATCACGGATTTATGGTTTGGTTGTTTTTTTATTTCACTAGAAAATTCATATTTTTGTAATTAATGACCTCTATCATGCTTCATCATTATTTAAGTGTTATAGTTTTCATCAAAGTCCATATCTCCCCTTTGGACATATGATCTCTGGCATAGAAACCTAGTTATGTGTTATTAGAAATGTCTTTTTTTATTTATATTTACACATATAATTATTTATTTTCACTTTAATGATTTTACATCTAATAAAAGTAATTTTAAAATTTCTAACCCTTTATTTATATGTGCATATTAAAATTACGACGAGACAATTTATTATAAGTGGGTAGAATGTAACACCCTATGATTTTAAAAGTGTCACATAATGTTTAATAGAGTATATAACATGAAAAAAATATTATAAGACAATGTGACACCCTATGACATTATAGAAAAATTATTTTTACATAAATTTGATCTCTTCAATATCTTGTGGAACTAGAAAACCCCAAGACTAAATGAATCATTATATAGTATATCATTATAACTTATACATTATGTTTGTGGGTATTAATATTATTAACTAAATTATAAAAATTACATGGACAAACATGTTCATTTATTATCAATTTATTATAAATTAAAATAAATTTATTTGAAATAAAAGTAATGTTTTTCTAAAAACTGTATTTTTTCTATAAGGCGGTTTAGTAGTGCGTTGCACACATAATTAAAAATAAATTTCTACAAATAATAAAAAAATTACTTTAAAAAATTAAATTCATATTTTATGTGTTATTATTAAAATTATACTATATTTAAATTAGGTATTTTTATGAATTGTTTCATTTTTATAAGAATAATAAGGAATGCTGATTTTTTTTACAAACTTGTTTTTCTTTAAAAAAAATTATAAGTACAATTTTGTAAAAAATATTGTATTAGTAGAAAATATAGATCATTTATATAATAATAAATCCCATTTATTTTAATTTATTCTATTCTATGTTCAATTTTGAGAACAAATGTTTTACTCTTGAAATTATTAATTTAGAAAAAACATTTTTATGCATTTGTGGGTTTAATTTGAAAATTAAATCTTCCACTTCTTTGGATTGAATTTTTGGAAATATATTACAAATTTATAATATAATTATTTTATATAATATAATATGTTGAAATTATTTTAGACCATATTAAATAGCGAATAGAGTACAAATTATGTACTATGGTCAAGGTAAAAACATTTTTACCAGGGGTTAAACTAAGATAATAATAATTAAAATGACATAAATCTTGTAAAAACTCATTTTATAGAAATATGATGACCTTATAACATCTATTATTCAATAATGGCTCATTTTTTGTCCTTTTTTCAATTTAAAAATGTGCTTATACTTTATTCCATTCAAAAATCCATGTGTGTCCTCTCCCTCACTTATAAAATGCCACTTTTTCCCCACCAATCATCACACATCCAAAAAAAAATTTCATCCAATACCTGATGAAATAACTTTATTACTCCACTAAAATCAACTTTGATTATTTTTTATCAATCCCACTAAGTGAATTTTTTAGTGGAAACATAATGATGTATTCGGAAGAAGATATAATTTTAATAAACCATCAATTATTTTGTATCCTCTCCCAAATCATTTAAATTATTTTAACCCATGAATATATAATAACCTATGTAACTTCCATATACATAGATGTTATTATTTGAAGGTAATAACCTATATCCATCTCCTCTTCCCTCAATTAGGAAAAAAACAATTTTGATCATGTGAACAATAGACTACCACCTCACGAACCAACATAATTCAATTTCCAAGACAACAAATCAAGGATAGATATAAATAGGTATTTAAAACATGTATACTATATTTATGATTTTAATATAATTATGTAATTTTAATATCAGTTATACCTTCTTATCCTCTATTATATTTAAAATATGATAACGTTCCTCCACTGTACAGAAGACTACCGGCTTGCAAAACGATGTGATTCGTTATTCAGTAAAACTTTTTATGGAAAGTAATAAGGATACATTTAATGAATATATTTAATAAATATGAAATTATATTGATTATTTAAAAGTAATACATTTCCAACGTTTTTACCCTTTCAATCTATAATTGAATGATATTATTGCACGTGCGTACTTATGGACAATAGTCTCCATGAAACGATGTGATTTATTTTCCATGTCCAACATCAAGGATTGATTTTTAAATTTTATATAATGTGTTAATATAATATTTATGAAATTAATCTATTTCTAGAGATTATATAAATATATAAAATATTAATGAATCGGAATTTTCATGAAAAAATGTATAGGAGAAAATAAGGCAATTGACACTTAAAAAATAAATATAATTAAATATTATTATCAATGGGGTGTTAAAATTTCCTTAAGGGATCATATATAAAATATAATATGAATATGTTACTTTTATAAATTATTTTTTTAAATCCATTATAAATTATTTTAAATAACATTTAACCAAATAGAAATGAGATTTAATATATTTCATCTAAATTTACCTTCATTAAGGAATATTGTAAAGAGATGCACCTAATTTATTTTATATAGTATTTATACATCCTATATTATATATAATATAATCAATTATTGATAATTCAAATTATTATTTTTTATTTGATTTATTTCAACCATGGGGATTTGACTTGAAAAGTCACCAAGGGTTAATGAATTTCGTAACCCTGTTTCATTCCATTGTGTTATATTAGGACTTTGTAGTCTTTATTATTATATGATTATGTGTGTAATAAATTTAGAATATATATTGTTGTTTATTAAATAGGATTATATTGATTTTAATTTCATAAAAATAATTGATTCATTAGTTAATTCTCACTTCAACAATATGATCTTTATAATAGTTTATTTCACAATCACATTTTAATGGGGATTTTTAATGATTAAGTTTATATTAAGTGAAATTATTTGATCATTGAAAAATAAACCCATTTAATTTTTTACCATTTTTTATTCATGAATTTCTTATGAAATGTACAAATTTTATACTAGTTGGACAATTAAAGGATTCACAAAAGCTTTTTTATAAAATACGATTTCAGTTAACTCTTTGGTTAAAAATCCCTTTTCATTCAAAATCATGTCTTCTAGATATGTTTTCAAATGTTTTTTAACATTATTCTAATTATTTATTAATTATTATTATTTATATATTTTTACTTTATATAAAAAAAATAAAGGTATCTTCGTGTCATTTTTAAATAATTCTAGGTTTCCTTTTAATAAGAATATTATTGGAATCAATTTTTAACATGTAAACCTATAAGGAATTTCCCACTATCATAAAAACTCTATTTTTTAAAGACTACATTATATGATTAAAATATTATTTTCAAGTAAAATTATTTTCATAATATTTTTTTGAATTTTGTTTTTTAAAATGAACCTTCTATATTAATTGGTTATTCTCCACATGAATTTTTTAATGATATATTTTTGGTATTTCAATTGATTAATGGAATCAACACATTATTGTACTAATGATTTAGTGGGGATATACAGTGTTGACTCCATATTTATTATATCTCTAGATGGTTTATGATCATTTGGACCAGGTGAATTATTTACACTCTTTTTTATTACTATTTTTAATGTTAAACATTCATATAAAATAATTACTTTTTTGATATCCTTGGGATATTATTTTAACCAAAATATCCATATTATTAATCATTGAAAAATATATTAATTAAATTTTATATCAATTATATATAAGGTTAAATAATATTAATTTTATATGATTTAATAGGGAAATTATTATTAATCTATATTTCTTACTCGAAATAAAATTTTTTTGATAAGGCATATCAATCAATAAAATAAATTTATTATTTGATACATGAGGATTATTTGGAAATGATTTAGTCGGTGGGGTATCGTTATATATTTCACCTCAATACATAAGTTGTCTCATGGGATGAATCAGTGTTATATCTTTATTTAAATGGTTTTCTAGTGTATACGTACCAATTGTTTTAAACTATCATTTGAATGGTCTTGACAGAATAGGGATTTGGATACCTAAGATAATAAAATTAAACAATCCAAATTTACCTTCATAAAAAAATTAATTATTATAACCCATAATATTTTTTGGAATGATATGACCGCTAGAATCATTTAATTCTATTTTTATTTCTTAAATTGAACGTATTTTTAGTTATTGACCTTTAAATATTGATTATTCCACATCTAACCATTATAGTCATGTTATGTATTAAATGGTATGAATGTTCAAATATTTACCTTACTATAATTATTATAATTTATTTAGTATTCTTCATTTACTCATGATTGATTCCATTTTACATAATAATTTCTGATTATTTGTGCTCACCCTATTTCGACTGGTCTCCTGGGAAATCCAGGAATTGTACTATAAAATATATGCAAGGATACTCTAGTAAGAATAATTTTATTCTAAAAAAGTAAAAGTAAATTTTAGTTTTTTTTATTAAAATTTAATTTGGGAATCTAGTAAGTATCTATATTACCAGAACTGCTAAACTATACATTCTGTTTGGGTGAAATTCTATGAATCCTATGACATTGCAACAAAGTTGACACCATCTCCAAGCTTATGTGGTAAGGGTTGTTACAACTTACTTATTTCAAGTAATATATATTTCTGTATTGATATGTTATATCATGATTATATTTATTTTTATGGTATTTATAATTTCAATTAATTTTATTTCTTTCACGAGTTTTTTGATTCAAGAGTGACAAAAGCGGTAAGTGTTTTATGTTAAAATATGAATTTCTATCTAGATTCATTATGCATAAATTTTCAATTATCCATTTATATTATATATCTCACAAAATAATATTTTTTTCATCTCCAATGTTTATTTCTACATATCATAATTATTTCTATTCATTTTCCAATCTCTATATACTCGAATGACCATAAATATATTTTAAAGGAACACAAATTTACTTCTATTTGAAGCTGATAAAATTTTTCATTTATGTTTTCATTTTCACTTAAAAAATTAAATAATTTTATTATATTACACTAATGATTGATTACTGAAACTTTTTCAACTATTTTCATTTATATAGATTGATTTAATTTTAATATTATTATCATTTTCTAAATGAGTAAATTATTACCAAAGATGAGAAAATTATATTTGTTTTAACGTTTCCCACTTGAACAACATTCCCACCATCATAACGATTTATTTCATTGAATATTTCATTATATCTGTCTATTGGTTTATTAAAATAAAACATATTTCTAAATAATTTATGAATTTTTTGTTTTTCAAGATACTGAATTATAATGATATGTTCACTCTTTTAATAGTAATGTATAAATTCTATTTTAAATGTATTTTTAATCAATATCATCATCCTTTATGTATAATTATGATCCTCTAAGGATATGTTCATATAACACAAATAATGTTCATTATATTAATTTGTTATGATGATATAGGTATGATTCTAGGAATCCTATTTCCTTTTCAAGGGTTATGATATGATGAAAATATTGGATGTTTGATAAATCTTTTCCCCCTTCAATGTGTTATGAAATGATGAAGTGATTAATTTATTTCGAATCTGTTGCAGGAATATGTATTGTTTTTATAATTTTTTGTATGGGACATGAATTATATATACCTAAAATCAATTTTTTTAGAATTATATTTCATGATATAATTATTATTGGAATAAAGAGTGTACCGAATTTAATAATATTCTATGTGAACTATGAGAGTCTTAGGAGTGAACATTGATCATGGAATGGATTTTGTGGGGAGTTAACACAGTCCACTATAATTTTATTTTAGATTATATTTGATTAATGAAAATATTTTCTTCAATTATTGTACTACTAAAAGATATTTTTTATGATTATGATATTTTTTCAGGGAACAAGATTGTTTATTAATGATTCCACACTAGGATGGATCTTGTATTATGTTATTAAAAAATAATTATACAATTTTTCTTGATTAAATATCATGGACATGTTAGGTATGGAATTATTAATATGTTTTCATGTTACCATACCGTTATGATTTTTTTATTCTCACATATAATTATTGATTTATGTCCTCTATATTTACCCTTATTGAGAAACTTTTCTCACCCATTCTTATTTTTCCTTTCCCTACATTATGTTGAAATGTTTTAAGTAGTGAATTAAAAATAATAATACCTTTGGGGGAGAAAAATATTTGATATTATTGATATATTATGAAATAAAAACTTTATCTATCTATTTTCTAAAGACACTAACCAATTAAGGTATTAGGGAATGTATTATTATTGATACATATTTAATATTCATCTAAAATCATTTAATATATATGTATGTTATGGTTGGTCAACTAAATAATGTGTTTTAAAGTAGGTGTGTAATTTATTATCACATTAATATGTACGATAATTATTATGTAAATAAAAAAACAATCTAATCATTTTTATTAACCCTAGGAAGATCATTAATATAGCCATTATTCACTTATTTCTATTCGTAAAAGAATTTCACTTCCAGTAAACCTAACATTATACACATTACCATAAATTTTTTATGTTATTATAGAGTTATACGTATCACTATGGTTTTAACTAGAAAATTATAAAAATAATCTACAAAAACAAATCCATTATTCAAAACAATCATGAGAAACCTATGGTTTACAAACATAAATAGTTCATAATTTTAAATTACTAATCAATATATTCAACAACAATACACACACCCAAACCATGCATTTTACTGTGTTTTTTGATAATATATATAATCAAATTATTTTTTTGGATAAAAACATTATCTTAAAAAAATTTCATCTCACAAATTACCCATCTTAGATATATTTTACTAATTTTTTTCACAACCTAGGAAAATAAAAAGATGAGAATGGATGAGATTATATATTAAATAAGTTCACGTATGAGATATTTAATAGTAATATCATATGTGAGTATAACATTATAATAATGATATGAGAATTTGATCATATATTACTAAAACATATTAAATAAATCATAGATCATAAATCATCAGTCATGGAATAAATATTTGTCATTACAAAAGTCATGAGTCATAAGAGTGTAGAATAACAAATAATAAATAACAAGTCATTATTTAATATCATAAGAATAAAATATTATCTATTGGTATACACATAATATTATAAAGTCATATATTTTAGCACATATAACTACCAATACTTTCATAGTGGATAGAGTCTATAAGTTGATTGGGTTCACTCCCCATTCGATTAATCATTGTTGACAATTTACACCAGTGGATTGGGTTTTAATCCAATTAAATTTATTATTATATCATGAGATATCATATTTTTTCCATTATATTTTAGGGAAATATAATCTCAAGATTACTCATCACATAAGGAATGTTTAACATATTTGTGTCATAAGATCTTGAAAACATACAACACACATCACAACATTTTTAACATATGGGAATGAAACATTTTTCCTGAAGAAAATTGAAAAAATCCTTATAATAAATGATTTATATAATGAAAAAAATATGGTATTATAATATCATATATCCAGTGATTAATAATAGTGCTTAATAGATGTCAACATATATGCAATTAACTTTTCTAAAATCATAGGAAATATTCCCTTAAAAAATAGAAAATAATGTTTTCTTTATGTGATTATTTCTATTATGAGAAATTAATGAAAATATGAATCTTATATTATTCACAAAATACATGGAAACATAAAGTTCAATATTTTTAAAAATATAGGTGTCAATATGTAGTGTAAATGTATTATTTTTAAAAATGTTTGAAAAGTCTTATTTTGACACTTTTATAAAAACACAAATACAACCCATATGAAAAACAATGTGTAGGATAATTATTAATACATTGATAAGAAAATAAATTAAATTTTCAAATGAATTTAAAATTTATTATATTATTATAATTAACATTCATGATAAATTTTAATGTTTATTGATATGATGAAATTTATTTCCATTCAAAAAATAAATAATAAAAAAAACCAATGAAGAGTTTTTTTGGTCATTTTCCATAGAAACCAGTGATAAAATAGAATAAATACTTGACAACCATGGTAATTAGTTGAAGAGAAAAAAATATATGGGGTCTAATAAATATTGGGTACACTATTTTCATTAATTGAAATAAATTCAAATACAATCTTATTAAATGCAATAATGAGAGCTTAACCCTTAACTCAAGTCCCAAATTACTTCATACATAATATAAACTCATATATACTAAATTTATAATTGTGATAAATCTATAATGAACATTATTATTACTTATATTAAAATATTTCTTCCCTTATTATTTAAAATTAACTATGTTTTATCAATTATTCACTAAAATTAATATCTGGGTTTCAACTACTTTGTTTTCTATATATTTTATGATTTTAGAATTCAAGTCCTTAATATTTTTTCATGAATCCTAAATCATTACCCATACATTAATATGTTTTATATTTATCATGTACACATTTAAAATTTTCCACATAAGGTTGTTATGAAAAAATTGATACATTAGACTGTAGATTTGGTTTTTTGCCCGTACGCATGGGCGATGTTTATATTCCTTAATATATGTAAGGAAATAAGAAGAAAAATTAATAATTCATTATTGAACCTAAAATACTTTATAAATATCATATAAATTCCGTAAATATAACTGTAAAAATATCAATGTGATATGATAAAAAATAATGAAAAATATATAATCATTAAGGAAGTTGTAGGCACATAGGAGGGAATAAATTTTATATTTTAAATTATATATAATGACGGTAGAAACTATTTGTTAAATTTAATAAAAAAATAGGAATAAAGAATATATAAATACAATTATATTATTATATTTATTGTGTATTTTGAGATAGTTTATAATGTAAGGAGCTTTAAAAATGTTGTAATGGACATATACATATTACTTGGATAATCTTCTTTGATAAATTGTGGAAGGATTCATGCAAGGATTATTAGGGAAAACCAAAAGCCATTGGAAATTAAGAGGAGTGTTATGAAGGTTTTTTTAATATATATTCAATGTTATGGTGGTAAAGTGGTAATTCAATCTGATAAGATGTGCTTCACTTTTATATGTTAGGAGAGTGGCCCCATTGTAAATACGAATACATTAAAAGTAATATAAACCCATTTTCATTAGAAAGTGACACTAAATGGACATATTTTAAATGATATGTTATTATAAGGACAAAATACACTAAAAATGTCATGAATAAAATATTTTTTAGTGATATTTGATGCCTTGCCTTTTAGAATACACCCATCATTCACCCTACAATGCATTGAACTAGATAATTTTTTAACCACAATAAACATTAAATATATAAAAAAATACGAAACTTTTATTACCTAATAATTATTATTTGATTATTATTTTCCCATAAATTTAATAATATTACACTCTTCTTTGTGTTATGAATTATTTATATTAAATGGAAACAAAATGTGTAAAATCAATAATGAAAAAAATTTATTTGTATATTAAAAATTATTTTATTCTAATTAAATTCCTAGTAACAACATATGTTTGAATGTTAGTAAATGTGATTGGGAATAATATTTATACATTTAATTAAAAATATTTCTAACATGTTATTAATTTAATTTATTAATATAAAAGTAAATTATTCCCAAAGAAATAATATAAAAAAGTATACCATTTTTCATTAAATTAATTTGACTTCATTTTTATCGATTAAAAAATATTTTTATGTATTAGAAATAATTTATTTGAATTTATATACCCAAATTTTTCATAAATATAAAAAATATATTAAAATATATTTACATAAAACATATTATAGATTCAAATAGTTGAAAAGAATACATTTTAGTTTATCAAAGAATAATGAATGAATTACTTCTTATAATTGATAAGTTTATTATACTTATTTTGATTAATTTAATTTCTGTGTAATATATTTCATTTTGTGTAATAATAAATCATTATTCACTTATGTTCGGTGTTACGTGCATCACACACAATCAAACAGATTGAATTTATTATTTGGAAATATATTCTAAAATCTTTGGGTGAAACCATATGGATCATTCATACCCACAATCACACAATTTATAAAATTGTATAGAAATATATTTTTTCATTACCAATTAATTTTTCCATTTTAGGATATTTTTCTATTACAATGGTCACATAATTTTTTTCAACGATAACAATTTTTCTGATAAAAATGAAACCGACCCTATTAATTAATATTAATGTGATGATTATAAATTTAAACTCAATTTAATATAATTATTATTTTAGATTTGTTATATATCTAATTATTAAAAATAATATAAAGATAAAATAAATTTTATAGTTAAATGACCTTTTTAATCATTAATTGTAATTAATATTACTTAATATAAATTAGAAATTAAAAATGTATGAACTAATTAATTTTTATTTTAATAATCATTTAAATGTTTTAAATTTAATTCAATATCATAAAAATACACAATATATAGAATCATAAACCATTAAATGAATTTAATAACATCTTATTAAAATTAATTATTTATATTTTAAGTATTACAATTTATCAATCCAATAGTTTTAATATTATTATTTATATTTTTTAAATACATTAAATAAATCTTTATTAATAATATTATTAATCAATAATGCTTTCAAATATAAATTTTAATTATAGGAAATTTAAATTAATTATAATATTTTAATTTCATTACAGAATTGGGGATTATATTATTTTGAGTTTTTTACTAAAAATTTCACAACATCAATGAAAAAAATGGATCCAAGTATACCTGACCATCATATTTAATGTTTAAGCATTTATAATAACCATATGTCTAATTAATATATAACCATAATCCATATATATAATTTTCATATTAAATTAATTTATATATACGTAAATATGTCCCTATAAAAATCATAATATTCTATAATTTCTCTATCCATATGGTAATCATGATTCAAATGTAATGTACTATTTCTATAGATTTCATTTTATGTATGATCATTATGTAATAACATGATAATTATAGTATCCAAATTTTATTATTTTTTCAATTTTGGTTTTATTCTAATACTAATTTTACGCATTATGTTTTATTATATTTTCTTGAAATATATTTATTTTTTTATTTTAATATTATACCATAATAAAACATGGTATTTTTCATTTTAGTTTGGTTTTCCATCTATCCATATTTATTTAAGACACTTGATTCATTTTAATTTAAATACATATTTAGATATTATAGTGTGGCATTGTTCCCTCCTACTAACATAGAGGTTATCAAAATATCATTCCATATAGATCAATGATTTTAGGCTTTATAGAAGTTTCATGATATATATTTCAGTTGGAATGAAAAAAATCTTGATTTCTATTTTAAAATCCACCATAATATGGAACAAAAGCTAGTTTCATTGTCTAAAAATAAACATTCCCATTAAAATAAATATATTTATGAGGATTAAATTATTTTTCTCAAATAAAATTAAGCATCATGTGAGATTAATATGCCCCATCATTAGTGAGATGTGAAACAATAATCTCAACCATATATGATACTTCTCACTGAACATGTTGCTATAATTTATCTTGAATATATAACCTATTAATTATATCAATAGTTTGGGTCTCCCAAATCAGTACTAAATGTAAAAATTTCATCATTGTATCCACAATTAACATAGAACAAAATTTCTATTTTGTGACCATTATAACCACATCATGAATCCAATTTTTATTCCATCCCTATTCCACTCCAAAATGTGTACGGGATTAAAATGACAACATGTTTCTTAGTGTTTAGCTACTAATTATTGACATGTAAGTCATTATAAAATAAACACCATAATTTTCCATTTTATCCGAATCTATTGATTCTAACTATGATTGTAGTCATATGTCATGGACCACACTAGATAAAATCTTATCCCAAGGATTATAATTTCCACATTAACACATCAGGCATGATATTACAAAAAAAAAATTATCCATGAAATTATTGGATCCTATTATTATCCTATATCCAATATGGCGGAGTCTCCTAAACATGTATGTGGTCTCTCATCCACCAATAATTGTAATATAACAAATGAAACTTCATCAATTTAATAAGAGTAAGGATATAATATCTATTTTTTTAGTGAATCCCGAATCTGAGACTATTTAAAATCCATATGTACTAAAAAATATGCTCATCTGCTTTCCATCATTATTATCTTTTTTGACCATGTGATCCAGATACTCAATAATTATATTGGTATCCATATAATTCCCCTTCATTGGTGTTTACATCAACAAAATTTAAGAAAATAAATGGTACTCAAACCACCTCCTCTAATTAAGAATACAAACACACTATTTTGAAGTATTTAAATGGATCATGTGATCAATATTCACAAAAAACCCTATCACCCAAAATGTTATAATGATATCATCTAATTATAAACACCACTATCAGAAACTCTGTATAATTTATCAGGTTGATTCTATTTGTTAACCTCAACGACCAATATCTATAAATATTCTACCTCCCATATCTGATTTCAACATCCTCATGATAGACTCTAAATTAATTACAACACATGGAAAAATCCTTACCCATTATAAGTAATGATAATATTGGTACAGAAGAAAACTCTATTTCACCTCTATGAATGCCCTATCATAACAATAAAACCAAATGAAGATGTAATAATTTTGTGATAGAACCATCATAAGCTATTCCAATCTAGGGAATTAATTATAGAATCAGTTTTAGTAGTATTCTAAACCCAAGAATCTAGAAATATCAAAATCAATCATGTGTAACTCCCAAGAAGAAACATCTACAACCACATTAAATTTAATAGATATTAATTCCTTTAAAAAAATTATCTATGAATACTATCAATATGTTTTATAAATGACATGTAGATATATTTTATTAATTCTTAAATTTTATTTGTATTTTTTAAATGCTCCCCATATGTAGATAATTATCCTCAAGAATTGAGGACTACATGTAGATATCAATGATGATGGAAGCCATTAAGGAACTGAAAGTTAGATAGAACATCAAATTAATAATGTCTACAAAACAAATTTCTATATTCATCGATCCGAAATTCACCATTATAAACTCATATGAGATATATTTACACTTTAAAGAAGTTTATATATGATCCATTATACTCTTATATAAATAATGATATCTTAACATTAGATTAATCATTTTAATAACCTTGTATCAATTAAATTGATTGAAAATATCATTTATATTAGGTATGGGATACTTGTTCTTAATCATAAAAAGTTTAAACCTCTAATAAATACCATATATGATTAAAATAATTCACTCTGTCTTATATAGTAAATTCAGATAACCCCATGGTGTGGGGTTTTAGTGAATAAATACCTACTCATCATGGTAATATTGCTAATGATATAACCCTCCCAACTATGTTTCATATATCCTTCATGAATAAATGTACATGTGATCTACAAATGACATCATATTGATAATTATCATTACTTATCACATAGGAATAATCCCATATAAATCATTAGTAAAAACATCCTTTAAATTTTTTATGATTGGGTAAATGATTAATTTCCCTATATTCACTTCATCCTTGAGATCATTTCTTATAGACATGGTTATAATCATCACTAGATATAAAATATATTTAATCTAATTCCTACTTTCGAAATACTACAACAAAAGGAATGTATTTGAATCATTTTCAATTGTTATAAAATATTCACACTAATGATGGAAGTCTGTGTTTGTTAAAAAATCATCTAATCTATTCAATGTTTAAAATCTACACACTTCATGTCTAGTATGATTATATACTAGACAATATCATAACTTCAGGTCATTATAGTGTACCATATATACCATTGAAAATTTAAAGATCACACCCCTTAACCATAATAGATACGCCAAAACCATACCCAGATCATCAAACAACTAAGGTTGTATAAATTAGTCTTGAACACTAAAATTTGATAATATAAATGTTATAGTGGGTGTCACCAAAATAATGAAATGAATATTTATTGGAGAATATCTATGATCAATGTGAGTTAGATCTAAAAAATATGTCATATAAATTCCAAATACTCTACTATGGATATTTATCCACTATAACACTTAATTATAGATACCCTACAAACCATTTCTCCAGGCACCGTGAACTCTCTTGTGACTTGATTAGTTATAAGAACACCAAATACTACTCTGCGTTGATTTCCCTGGCTATGATTCAGATCCATAAGCATTTCCATCACCATGATAACATTAAAATAAGGAATAACTCTGAATGGGATGAAACTAATATCCAATATGACCACAAAAATGGAACTCATTGGTTTTCTATTACAATAAAATCAAATACTCTCCTAGAAGATCGTACTTTAAAAAATAATGAGGAGTCCTCTATTAAAGGTGAGTATATGAACCCAAAACCAAGCTTCCATATACATCACCACACTTCAAATAACCATAAAATCACCATAATCTAATACTAGACGATCTACTATGATTTATTACTACAATAAAAACCTGCCGTGTAATATCACGACCTAGTATATTCCTCTAAATTATAAGGGATTATTTATAACCTACACATATGATTTTAGGTTAATGATTTTTATCCGAACATTAACAAAATATATTAATCAACTGTCTGGGAGCCTGGTTTATCAACCATCAATTTTTCTGGAAAAAATCCACTAAAGTAAACAATTTAATCAAATGTAGAAATTTCCCTCTATAAAAAATTGATAAAATATATTCCATGTTAGCCCTCAATGTATTAAAAATGATATAATCATTGAAAAGGGAATGTTATCTAGTCTAGGATATAACATAATACAAGATTTATTTGATTAACACAAAAAACTATCATTTTTTGGTAATTATAACATAATCATTTAAAGAGACTCCTTCTTTGTAAGGGTTATATTTATTTGATCTGATAAATTCATCAAAAAATCAATTCAAAATTTAGAAACATGTGGATAAACTCACCCATAATGATATGTGGATTTTATTTATGAAAATAAAACAAAATTATAGATATATATGTGGTTTCAAATAGATTTAATTGGCCCATAGAAACTACAACCTAGATAATAAAACTCCAAAAAAGCTACTAATTAATAGGATCTTCCAACCCCATAGAATCATTTGTATATTCTGTTCACAAGGAATTCTCATCCTGTATCTAAGTACTCTAAAATATGTGACAATTATAGAACACAATTAATATTTTAAATTCACTTATAAAAATACCTATATAATAGTTATTAATATCTTGGTATTGGATAATCAGTACTGAGAATAATGTTTCAAAACTCTGTATATAAGGTATCGACTCTAAGTTCTCATAAAAATAGAGAACACTATAGTTTTTATGATCAGATCTTAGGGATATGATTAAAATAAATATAGGGTTTATGAAATAAATAAACAGATAGTAATACCAAAACAATCAATTTTTATTTATCTAGTTAGGTATATTTAAACCATTATATTACATCGAAAAAATAATATAAATTATCAATAACTCTTCCACAAAATAATCTATTCATTATATGAATTTTTTCAGTCACATACAAGCACATGAATGTTTTTGAATAAAATTTTTCAAATCTAATGCATGAATGGATGGTCACTTATCACCAAAGGCCATGAATAAATCCATAAACTAGAATTCAAATATTTTTTTAAAGCTAATATTATTTTAAATATTTATTTCAATGAATAATAATCTCATACCATGTAATATAGTATTGTACATTAAATGGGATAATTATGCTCAATCTTAAGTTACATCCATTGTTTTTAAAACATCCACTCTTTAGATACCATTTCCAAAATAGTAAAATGAATCCAAATTGGGATATAAATAAATCATTTAATTCTCTATGGCATCTCACCTAACTAGGTTCAAAACCAAAGATTCTATATAGCATCATGCATTATTCTCCATATTCTAGAGTTTACTAACATGTGATGACCTGAAAATATTAATGTTTAGAGACTATACTCTTTCAATTTGATAATTATTAATAACAAAAAACATCAAAATAAACATTATTTAAAATAATTTATATTATAGTTGTCAAATAATAAGAAAAAAAATAATATTAATATTTAATATTTATTAAAAAATTGTAATTCCATGCAATAAAATAATATTATTCATACATAATTTGGATTTTCACAGATGATGACTACATATAACTATATAAAAAACAATGAAAAAAGAGTCCAATTATCATCCAAAATGCATATCCCACTCGAAATATCGATTAAGCTAATTATCAACTACTTGCCACATCACTTGACCTATATCATGGATCATGAAATCCCTATACATATCATGATTCAAATGAATGTTGTGAGTATAACAATGTATGAAACCACAAAAAAAAATTCATTGATGATATATAGAACAATTACTTCATTGACAAGTGATATGTCTCAAGAACAATAAAATACAAATAAATATAAATTCAACACTCTTTGTAGCACTAAGTTTTAAAGTATCAATTAGGTGAGTGACACTAACTACTTTTCCCCATTATGGTATATGACTAAAACATTAACCTATAATAGATTAGTCACCATTGAATTTTTCATGTATCCATAATCATTTTTTCCAATAAAAAACTATAAAACATGAACTTAACTATGATGACCATAACATGAGATTCCCATGGATGTCATTAAAAGGGTAAATGATGAAGGATCGTGACACTTGATATTGATGAAACAAATAGTAATATTGCATGTCATTGGAGTCCTCACTGACATATGGGTGGATACACATTAAAAGTGTTCCCCAATTTGAAGATGTTGCGGTGAGAATATATAAATGGCATTGTTTAGTTATTTTCCACAATTTTTTGATGAAAGAGTTCATCTGGGCTGTCAATACATTTTTGGAATCACATAATGAATTTTACAACATATAAATGAAGATATTATAGTTGAATATTATATAATAACTATATTTTCATTTATTTCATAGGTTATTGAGTATCAATATATTATGGATGATTGGTTTTTTTGAAGATAGAAATATTTTTTGATTTTTATGTTATGTTTTCTCCCAATATATGTCTTTCAGACTCGGTGTAATCACTCTCCTTTAGGTCTATCGTTTGGATTAATAATTAATGCATGCTCATATGGATCATAAATGGGCTTGTACAAATATCTATATAGGATTTCGTTCCTTCTATATTGCATATTCCAAATCCATTACTAGGGTAACCTATGTAGTTAGAAAAAATAGCTGTAGAATTTCCTAGAAAAGGAAACCTAAACCTAATATTTTATACGACATAGAGAATTTTTAATAATATAATAGACATGAGCACTAATAAGATCCAATATCTAAAGAACATGAGACAAATACCTCAATTTAGTGATATATGAATCCGAAATTATGGAGATGGAATAAAAAATCTCACACACATTCTCTTATGATAATATTAATTCAATGGGTTTCTTGAACATTAATTCCATATACATTGATTTATATGTAGTGGGACACCATAAAGCTATGCTCTAATACCTTGAATGATATTTTCCTTGGTGTTTACCTAATATGTATCAAATAATATCCTCACCAAACCTACATAGGTACTCACATCACTATAGACTGATGTCAAGGTATCCTCACCAATTAATCCTCAAACATATTAACCGCATCTTCCAAGTATAGTTCATATTTTAAAAAATCAACAATGCTACCTTCATGGATACCCCATAACATAGGTAATATAGTAGGAAACCCATTAGTCTTTACTATAGAGGATACAACTCTAAAAGCTCATCCTAGATAATTTGTGAAAAGTGGTCTCTACCTTTCATTATTGTCCATATACATTTTTAGTTCCCACGCTATTAATAATGAATTTTACTACAATATATCAAGGATAGGTCAAAAAAATATGTGTTGTGATATCAGGAAATTAATCCTTGATAACAGATAATAATTAATGAGATGTGATTCTACCAATTTTCCCAAAAAATAACAAACTCTGAAAATCTCATTTTTTTATAATGATTACCTGGACACAATATTTACCACTTTATATCCTCATATGTCTGTTTTTAAACACCCCTTAGTTTCATTAATGTCACTGATACTCTCTTCCCAAAATAAATTGATTCTATATTCTCCTCATCATTTTCTAAAATATAATTATTATTTTAGAGAAACGTTGATTGACCCTACATGAGGAGGTAAATTATAGTCAAAATTCAATTAAATATTTTCATCCCATACAAAATATAAGTTTATGATATATTCTATTAATTTATAAATATAGGAATATAAATGTGAAAATATATAATGAGATCATGAAAATTAGAAATTAAACTGTTGGTGGTTAAACACTAATATAAAAAAATTAATAAGTAATGATGAATGTAGTATTGTAATATAAATACATTGGATATCATATCATATAATAATTTTACAAACCATAAAGTATATTATCACAAAAATAAGACAATAATATCAATCCTACATATAAAGAGGTATTTTAATCTGATCCCTTACATCAAAAGGCCACTAGAATTTTATTGACTATAGGCATGTATGAATATATCAATTTTCAAAACTTGTAACATTCATTATAGGATTATAATATTATATTTGCCTATAATTTTGTTCATCTTCAATATAATGATCAAAAACTAGTCCATGAATAAAATACATCACTGACTCTATACCTATTGTATGGTATAAATTTCTCTCCCCAGAATCTCATCAATCTATAGGATTGGAAGGAGCATTGTTCCCAAAAAAAATAGGGCATCATTGATCTTGTGGGATCAAGAAATGAACAATTATATGAAAATATGATAACATTATAAGAATACCTCATGCAAGAGTTAAACATAGAAAAAAAATTTAAAACATTTACAACAAGAAGCAATCAATGCAATTAGACAATACAATATTGGAATCAAAATCAATAAAGTTCATCATAGTTTCATATATTTTAAATTTATTTCTAGGATTCCCATGAAATATTTTAGAGAATTTCTTGTAATAATATCAAATGTTAATGTTTTTTCAACATTGGGTATTCATATAATAACATCAAATAGGATACACCATCTTCGGATTGATATTGTTTACCACTATAATTAAATGATGTATGTCATCACCATTATACTATTATTGATATATTTTGGTAGTTTAATTTTTCATATTTTTATTGGATCATATGATTGATGTATATAAACTAAAAAATAATAAATCAAATTAAAATTTTCTTTTCTATTATGTTCATCATGCTTAAATTGTGATTTTTGTAAAAATAATTTGAAACTAGTTTTACTAGTTATGAAATATCCCCAACAATCACCACATTTTGAGATATCAAAAAAAATGAACCCAGTAAGTTTGACTAAAATTTGGAATGAAACACTCTTTGAATCATCTAATAATAAACTACAATAGATTTTATCATATGTCAATCTAACATTTCTTCACAAGTTATAAACTAAATTATATAAAAAATTCCTCATCATTGAATAACTTTACTCATTAATATAATAAATTTAAACATAATATATTTTATTTAAATTATTCCCTTGTTTGATTTTCATTTAAAATCCATAATGAATGAAAAATGGAAAATAATAGAAATTATAGGTGAAAAAAAATTTATGTTCTTGTTTCTCCACTTGGGTATATATTTCCCATTATGATGTAAAATAATGATTAGGTTACAAACACTGATCATTATGTTTTTATATAATATATTTTCTAAAATAAAATTTAAATAAAAATAGGAGAAATATATACCCTCATTTGGTGTAATCACAAATTATTAATGGAATTTATAATGACTTCCTCATCTATAAAAAAATATAATACAAAAAAATGATACAATATCAGAAAAAAAATATTAATCTTAAAAAAATATTTAATATAAGTTAATTAAATTTATATATATATATATAAAATATCTTTTTTATAGGAATTTTTCCATTTTCTTCTTGAGCTCCCAAAATCTCATGTCTTTATCATCTATGGTTCCTCTAAAAAATCAAATTATTCTATAGATATCTAAACTCACATTTTCTCTCAATTTATTTTTTTTCATATACATTTATCATAATATTTTTAACATTATCATTCCAAAAGCATCGACTAGATAGAGTGAGGGAATCAAAAAAATCATTCATTATGTCAGATTTCATTTTTTTAAAAATCAATTACCATAACACGATGTTCTTCATAATTGTATATCCATCTGATATTCGAAGGTAAAAATCACATACTTAGTTCAATTATTATTCAATAGTTTTCATTTGGGTTTTAGGATTTCTAATTACATTATGTATCTAAAATTTATGAGTATCCATTGAACATTATTTGAGATGAATAATCCTCAATTCCTTAAAAAAATTGATCAGAATATGTTTGAAAACATTTATCAAATTATAATCCATCAAGAAATACTGATAATTTATATATCTAATGCATTAAAAATAATAAATAAATACCTTCAAAGAACCATTTTTATTTAGGTATAGATCCTTCAACTTGTTATAGAACTACAAGATGATATATCACATATAGAATGATTTTTAAGAAATAAATGGGATGGGATGATTAAAAATAATCAAATTATTAAAAATATATTTCCTTTTATCCTAAATACACAATAGATTATTAAAATCTAAACATTCACTAGCTCCACCAATGTATGATAATATAATTCTTCATTCATATGTGAATTCTAAAATTTCTGATAATATTTAAAATAGAATGATCTTATCCTCTAGGATTCAACATCCAATGATATATTTCACTCTGATAAAATCTAATATGATAAAGAAATAATTTTAAATATAAATTAATAATATTATTGCATTAGAGGTGAGGGTGTAATTATATATTCAATCATCACATCAACTTCACTCTGTGTATAAGTGTTTTCATATATTATTAGTGCTAATTATATAAGAAAATTAAACGAGGAATCATTTTTATATTTAGTTTTAATTATATTTACCCTCTTTGGAATATCTTTTAAATATTCTAATGACCTCATCAATGTTTCTTGGACCATTATAATAAGTTATGTAATAGTAACATCAGGTAATTCCTTATGGGATGTCATGTTTTTTTTGAAAATATATCTTCTTCTCTACATATTCCTACTATTTAACTTCTCCTTTTCCATTCACCTTAACATCCATTTTATTCAATAAAAAAGATGTATTTACTAATATTTTTTCATTCATATTACTTATAATTAAATTTTACTAATTCCTTTTCAACTATCATATATATTATTCAATAAATGTTTAATGTTTCTAATCAGAAATTTTCATTACTTTTGAGATGGTTATTATTTGACAGGAACATCTACCAGTGATATAACGTTGTTTTTATAAAATTATTATCAATTCCGTATGATTATTAAATATTAATTTCCATTAACCATTCAATAATTATCCTCTCCATAAAATCATCGACAAAAATCCTTCAAGAAATCGTCTATATATTAATATAGTATTTATTTATACTTTCTATATTTTCAAAATCCATGACACCACCCATTTGAAAAACATTTACTATAATATGATTTAAGATTCATATATATATATTATAACAATCAACTAAAAAATAATCGGTCATTCCATCTCTGTAATTTAAAATTAATATCACAAATTTAAATTTCTTCATTCCATTTTTGATGTTTATTCCATTAATTTGGTTTAATTTAATGTGTTTCATTATCATCATTCCATGAAAGAAAAAAATATGAAACAATTTAAAAGATTATTATACCTATATAAAGATGGTGATTCATATTGTGAACCATTTAATATATCAAAAAATTATTCTATTTTTTCCTATACTTAATTAATATTTTATGAGTGTAGTGAATGTTTTTCTGAAGTTAATGATTATTTTCCTTCTAATAGAAGTCTAATAATATCCAGAAAATTATTTAGAGAAATCACAAAATATTGATATAGAATATTGAATATTATTTTATCACTATAAGTATAATATAAAACGACTATAAATCATATTTTCTGTTCACATGAAGGATCAAAATATGAACCTCTCTAATAGGTTGAAAAATGTATTTTGGTCCTTGAAATATGATCACAATTTTCAACAATGTTTAATTATTTGAATAACAACCATTAAAAAAATTCTATTATTATATCTAAAATTTTGATCTCACCAAATTTTAGAATATTATATAGGGAAATATCTAGAAGATAAATTAGAATAAAAATTTAAAATATGTAGGGATTCAAAATGAATGAGGAAAATAAACATCATATCTTATAGCCTTAATATAGGCTGCATTCTATATCATAGATGTACACTATTATAATATAAAGTATAACCTTATACCAAAAAAATAATGGTGAAAAATAAGATTTAATGATTAAATAATAATTCTTATAAAATAAAAAATATTTGCTTCTGATGGAAAACATTTCATGGTAAAAAAAGAAGAACATTCTTAATTTATTAGATTTTTTATAATCAGAATACAATACCAATTGATAATAATTTTTGTATAATAAGGATAATTAAAAATTATCCATTTATAAGTAATCATCCAACATAATGTTATGATTTATTCCATATAATATTGTTCTTTAATTACTTCAAAAATAAAATCCAAACCTTATGATGAATATATAACTATATGGGAAAAACTCTATATAAATGTTTCTAATATAAGATAACTAACTCCCTTTCAGATGATGGGTTTATAAATGCAGATACACATTAGTAAATTTTTAAATAAATCATCTCAAAAAAAAATTTCATATTATGGAAAAATTAAAAATATTAATTACCGGTTAGTATAAATAAAAATTTAGCAGATAGTATACAAAAACATCATCATCGAAAATTAGGTTTCATGCCACCAGACCTTCATTGGTCTGAATGTATAACTAAAGAGTCCTTATGGAAACCAAATTATTATTGATCATTTTTATTAATTATTAAAATGTGATTTGGGAATGTAGTTTCATTGCATTCTAAAATATATAAATTTATTCAAGGAAACATCTCCCTCCATTGTTTTTATGATTAAAATGTCATAGAAAATAGAGCAATATGTGGGAAAATTGGTTCATTAAATAACGACTCCTTCAAGTATATAACAATCCAAAATTCTAAAAGAATAATCTTTTTTTTTCAGGATTTATATTGGTTGTGAGAAATTGTTTATCTCTCACTACACCCAAAAATGGGATTCTTTGAATGCTTTCAATATAAATAAGACTGATTTTTACGGAACAAAAAAAATATTAATAATATTATTTAATATAATAGTTATAACCTAGACATTGGAATGTCAGGGGATGAATAATATTAATTAATTAATCAAAATATATATTTTATACTTGTTTATTATTTATCTATTTTTTATAAAAAAATAAAAATTATTTAAATGAAAATGAATAATCTACTAATAAACAATATTTTTCTAAAATACTGTATAATATTCATTGGAAAACATAATTTAATATTAATTATTACCCATTTTTGAAGGATGATGTAAAAATAAAATCATTATTTTTTAATACAAAATAAAAAAATTTCTTATGGTGAATTTTTTGGATTTCTCTACAAAGTTTATTTTTTTATGAATTGTGAAAAATACTAGATTTTAATTGAAAACTAAATTTTTTATATAAATAATTTATAAGGTTCAATTATATTTCCAATTGATTATAATATCATTAAATTTCAATTTTATATCATTAAATCCAATCTACATTACTGTAATCATTTGTATATTTATTTTAGATATAAAAACATTATAAATGATTGAACATTTTCACCACAAAAAATACCCTTCTTATCATGTCAACAGGATTGATTTTTAATTAAAATCTGCCACATATGTGAGTTAGATTTCGAAAAATGGATTTAATAAATGCAAAAATAATAATTTATACTATCTAGTATGGTAATGTTAAATTTATAATTTTATTATTAGGAAAAACAGTTAAAATTATTTGTAGTAACTATGGTATGAAACAAGTTTACTTAGTTGTTAAACATATAATATAAGGTGTAAATTACCCAAAAATATTCCCAACATCCATTTTATGTCAATATTTGTATCATTAAAACTGTTGCATATATATTTATGAATTAAAGGGATATTATTCCTCAAATGTGACATTTAAAATATGTTACATAAAGAAAAACACAAAAAAGGAACCTTCTTTGACTTTAATATTAATAAATCATTTAGATAGTGTGGAAACCCACACTGGTTCAGTTTAAAATATACCTCTGAAATATAAATGGGTTTTTTCTATATAATCATTTATAATTAATTTTTAAAAATGAATTAGTTTCATAAATTAGTAATAAATACCAATATTGAAAAAATTGATCTTTTATAATGAATAATATTTTATTAATACATTTATAATTACAAAAAATTAGATATTTTTCCATGTGATTTTTAATTGATAATAAATTTTTTTTCCATTAATGAAAAAACTGATCTTTTATAATGAACACATTGAACCTAAATAGTAAAAACATTTATAGCATGATTACGTTCAATGTACCATTTTTATACATTATTTATGCTTTTATTTATATTTTTTTCAAAATAGTTAGTATTTTTTATAAATTAGGGATAATTTTTGTAATAATAGGGTCCAAATATTTTGATAAATCTCAATATAATTTTTAATTAAATGATATATTACTTTTGATAGATAACTTGTTAAAATAATTAAAATACCTAAATTTTGAAATAAGGAAACATAGTAGTTAGGAAATAAAATGATTAAAACATTTATTGTATTTTGTTTTCAAGGTTTTAATACAGAATATAAATATTAAACCTAATTAATTATCTATATTGGAGCTACATGTGATAAGTTATACCTCCCAATGCTGAATACATTTGAGTATATTCAATAATAGTACTCCTAAACAATAAAAGGGAACTCACTCCCCTCACTTATTCACACCACTCTGGACATTTGGATCAAAAAATATCTTACAAAAACATTTATATACCTATCTCCCCTCATCCTATAGTACTTATATTTGGAATAAATTAATATTTTTATGTTTTCACTGCAAACCTATGGAGGATGCCCATACATTAGGTAATGATATTTTAAAAGCATTTTATTTTCATTCCTTCTACACCTCCTTAAATTTCCATTAAACCTTGATTATATACTAACCACATTATATTATATAATTTAAGATGTTTTTATTTTAATATTACGATCTAAAATGGATTGAACATCCATTAAATGGGTTGTGAAATCATTGTTCTTATTTACGGGAGAGTACCGCCTCGCAAACATATATCGTTCGTGTTTCTATTACCACCTATCTTGTTTAAGAATAATTAAAGGTTTATAATTTCTATATGATATATAATATATTTATTATGTCAATATTATATTGTGATTATAGTATGACAGAAAACATTAGGCAATCCATTTTGTGGGAATGTGATAACATCGCTCATTTGGGCATTGGACTCCGACCTCGCGAAGCGATGTGATTTGTTTCCACTTTACATAAAATGTATTAAGAATTTGAGTAATAAACATGTGTTATATATATGAAATAATTTATATATAAAAAATAATATATATATATATATATATATAACGTTTCCTTCCTTCAATGAGACAAAAAATGGAAACAACATTCATGCCTACATATGGCCTACAGTCTATATGAATGGTGTATTTCATTTATTATCACTATATTTTATAGATTAATATAAATACATATATACTTAATATATATGATGTTTAAATAAATTTTTATATTTTGGATATTATGAAATAATGATATATGTAAGAGGATCAAAAAATAACATGTGATCACATAACCAAAAAACAATTAAATTGACACATGAACAATGGAGACAATGTAATATTTTAACCAAATAAGTGAAAAGATTTTATGAAAATATCATATATGATTTTTAAATGTTATTAGTGTTCTATTACGAGTTTAAACAAGATTGATATGAATATTAATGTGGTTTTATATACTTTTACCTAACAGAAGAATAATGTATGGGATTTGAACTCAATATACATTCAATTGAGTCGTCTTTGTTATTATAAACCAATTCATATTAATGTGGTTTATATACTAACCATTATACATTTAATACTACGAACACTTAATTATTAATTTAATTTTATGTATCAATTTGAATTGTTTAATCTATAAGGATTTTATTTGAAAACTTCCAACCGAAAAAGATTTTGTGAATTCTCAATTTCTTTTGTGATTGTTACCTTTCTCATGAAATAATAACTTTATTATAATCATTTTTCATTGGACATGAAATTTTCCTTAAATACCTAGATTATTTTTTGATGGATATGATTATTACCATTTTTTCATTTTTATATATGTTTTTTACTTTGAAAGATCTAGATACACTAGGTAAATTTTGGTAAATTTGTATCCTTTACACAATACATATATTTGATGATAAGGAATGTTGATTATAAATTTAATTGATTATTTTATATATGATGAATTATTTAGATATGTAGCGGTGGATCATTCTCATATATATATATATATATACCCTCGATGAATCGACAATTTTCATGAGACAAATCAGTCAGACAAATGAAATGGTTTTCTATATTTATTTTTAAACTATCTAAATGATAGATCATTAAAGTATATGTTTTCTTGTTCCTAAAACATGAAATAAAATAATTAATATTTTCTTACATTTTTAATTCATTCAATATTAATCATTATATTTTCATTATGATATTATATTTTAAATAATATTTTTTTAATTTTATTTATTAAATGGTTTGTGTTTTCAGTTTTATACAATTTCCATATTAATTATACATTATTTATTCATATAATCAGGGTTTTTTAAACGAAACATGGGTTTTGTTATTTACCTTTAATATTTTATTATTCTTTTAGATCGATAGTAGCTTATTCTGTACATAACCATTATTGGGAATTTTATATCACCATTGTTTTCATTCCTTTCCCTGTGAAATAAATATGAATTCCTGGAATGATTTCAATAATGATGATCTACTACTTATTATTCTTTATTATCATTTCCCATAGTAAAATCAGTATCATTTTTTATCTAGATTTCCAAAATTACTAAATTTACTGATCTATTGGGATTTGGATGTTGTATTCATTTTAATGCAATAAAGTAATCCATCAGATCTGTGCTTCTGGGGTTAGGGTAGTAATAGTTGATATTAGAGGATGTTTAGTAGAAACATTGGGAACTAGGTTTAGGAAAACATTGAATAGATAATATAACCCTTGGATAGAATTTGAGGTAAAGTATAAAAGAATAGCCTAATGTTTTTTAGTTGGAGATTATTTGTTTTCCCAAGAAATACACACTTGTCTTGAAACTAAAAGTGGATGTGATCGGGTAATATATTTACATAGGGTTAATAAGTCTAACAGGGGTTCAGGATCATGAATCGAGCATAATATGGAACACAAAAATGGTACTTACTATAATATATTAGCTTTACAATTCTTGGCGATGTTACTAGGATTATTTTGATTTTTATTACACACCATTATGAAGTATTTGGATGTAAATGAGATTATTAATTAAAAAAAAATTAAACTCATTGAATGGAAAATTATTAAAAAATTAATTTTCAATTTATATTTCCCTCATGAGAAAAACAATTATTTCGAAGCTAAAGTTACATAGTTTAAATCATAAGGAGGAAGAAATTATTTCTATATATGAGGATACATATACATTTTTATAAAGTTATGCTATTTATTTCATTTATAACATGGAATGTAAGATATTCCTTTCATATAGAGGACATTAGCCGTGATTCCAGAGTTAAATGGTCTCTCACAATTTTTCTTCATATGATGAAACAATTTTATTTTCTAGTTACATGGATAAAATATCCTCCTTGCCTTATGGATTTAAAGGGATTCTAGAGAATAAGAGTTTGGAAGAGAAAATAACAGACAAAATGAAGTAGAGAATGAATGATTCTCCCAGATGTGATAACTATGGAAATAATAACCTTTGGAATTTATTGAAATGATTTGGAGTTTTTAATATGTTTAGAGAAAAGGTTCACGAAAAAAATGAAAATGGATTATAGAAATAAAATTATACTCTGTGTTTCATCTCGTAGAAGATGGATCACCATGGAAATTAATTCCCTAAGAACTAAGGGAACATACCACAGGGGAAACAATGGGATTATAGTCAAGATTATGCAATTGATATAGTTTAAGTGGAATTATTAATGTCCTTGTCTCTTTAAATCCTTAGAAAATGTGGTAAAAATATATTTTTAATGATATTCTAATTATAATGATTATGAAATGTATAGTTATTTTACAAGGGAATTTTTTCATTAAGGATTTGATATCATATATTTTAGTGCTATAATGAAAAGTGATAAAGTTGGAAGATTATTTTTTTTGGAAAACACAAATTTAATGGAATGATAACCATTAATAAGTTATTGATGTTTAGATAATGTTTTTTTGGATAATGTTATTATTATTATGGATAGAGTAAATTGTATGCTATTAAATACCTTTTAACTAATTAATTATAAGATTATTTTTGAAATTTTTTAACCTTGTTAATAATGTTTTAGATCATATTGGTTTTTAAGGTCACAATATTAACCATTTATGAAATAATTTATGTTAAAATAATTATATTGTTTTATGTCCTAATGCATTACTTCATAATATGATGATTTTTGAATTTTGCATAACTTGTTCTAACCATATTGGTTTTGGAAAATTGTTATAGAGAAGAAGAAATAATTGTCACAATTTTATGTATATTATGTTTTGTTAAAAGTAAATTTTAGTGGTTCTGGAATAGAAAACTCATTTTTGAATATTCATTTCATAGAGTAAAGTATGAATTAGAAACTGATGAAATTACAACTTATGGTTGAAAATATTCTTAAGAATTATAAAAGTAACAAATAATATATTTCCTCGTATTATAGGATAGTAAGAGAATTACTCATATTTAGATGAAGGGTCTTGAAATAAAACATTTATCAAAGTAACTTCATTTTTTAATAAATGAATAACTTTTCTATCATCATAAATATATTTTTCTAGTCCATTAACTTTTAATTTATAATTTATGTACTTATGATCAATGTCTCCAATCACCCTCTTTAATTATTCATTTTTTTCATCCATGTTCATACCTTCACCTGCCACTAATGTTCTCTTACATGGAATCCAAATTATTTTCCATTCCATAAAACCATTGTAAATCCTATTCTCTATTATTATTTGGATTTTATACCAACCCATTTTCAAATGTGTTTTTTCTGATAATGTTATTTTCAAATATAAACACCATGTATAATAAGATCAAGTTAAAATTATCAGGACAAATTTTTGTAAGGTGGGATGAATGTAATTCCCAAAAATTCTAAAAGAGCAATGTTTTATGAAATAAAATATTTGTAACTCAACACTTGGTTTACCTTTAATTACAAGAAATAAATAGTTTCATTTAAATTTTGTGTTACACAAAATACTGAGATTTACTGAACAACAATATACTATTAATATTATTATTTAACATAATAATTATGACCTAGCCTTTGGAATGAATGTAATGAATTTGAGTAACTAGATAATGAAAATATATATTTTACACATGTTTATTAATTATAAATTTTTTATTAATACAATAATAATCATTTAAATGAAAATAAAATGTCGTCTAAAAATAGTATTTTTATAATAGATGGTTTATTTATTATTTGTGTAAATAATTATAAATTAAATTTTACCACTTTTAAAAAATATATTTGTAAAAATTTGACAAATATATATGAATCGGAATACGAAAATTATATTAGGGATAATTTTTTATATTTTTCTAATAAGTTTCATTTTTTGGTGAATATAGAAAAATAAATGATTATAATTGGAAACTATAATTTAATATAAATAATTTGTATTTTTAAATTATATTTTGAAAATATTTAAAAATAATTATAGTGATAATGGTAAAATTCATGTTTCCTTTGTGTAAAAACATTTAACGTACGATGTAAAATGCGATAAATATTTTTATAACATAAATTTTTCGAAATAATTCTACCGTTGAAACATTTGGATAAATTATTACGAGTTATTGGGACTCTATTCAATGAATGTGACCAATATAATCTGTTATGTAAACAACAACCAAAAAAGAAACATTCCTTGCGTTTAACATTTATAAATATTTAGAATAGAGAAAACCCAAATTAGTTTAGTTATACATATTATTTTGAAATATAAATGAGTTATTTTTTTAATAATAATTTATACTTTATATGTAGAGATAAATTATTTAAATAAGATTATTAACAAATGGCGACATAGAAATTATTTTGTTAATAATTAACTAAAATAAATGATTCAAAAATATCAAAGGTTAAGTTAATAGAATAAATTATTTTACATCAAATATTTTTCAAATGAATATATAATTTCACACATTTCTTTCCCGTAACATTTTTAAATTATATAATTTTCGTAATAATTTCATAAATTTATATTAAGTAAATAATTTCAAACAGGACATTATATTTATTTTAATATAAATGATATTTTATTTAATAATTCAAGATTACATATACTCTTATCCACCTCCAAGTGATTTTTATATATTAAAAAATTAAAAATAAGGTCCATTAAAGTATTAATTTAACTTTCATAATAAATAAATTTTCCCCCGAAAAGAAAAAAATTTTCATGGTTAGGTCCAACGAAATGTCTTTCGTGTTACATGCGCTTCTCTTAAAACTAATTTACAACACAAATTTTATATTTATTTAATAAATTTCATATAATATTTATAATTATTGGGTAAAAATTGTATAATAATTATCACTGTAATTTTGTGTTAAAGGAAGATATTCATTGGTTAGAAAACTAGATAACAAAAAATACAGGAATGGTAAAATAAAGAAACATAGGAGGTAAACAATTAAAAGTTTAAAACATGTGTTATGTAATCTGGTAGCTTAATTTATTGTAAGAACCTAGTTTTTTATTCGGAAGACTTTGGAAAATTTTTGACGATATTCCAGAGCAGCACCTTCAGACGCAGTGCGATTCCGAGCCCCGGAGTGGCTGGAATTAAATTTTCAGTGCGTTCACACTGGGCACGCCAAATAAATGGGATAACTCCAAAACAGTTATCCGGATCAGTGATCCGAGTTCACAGATGGGTCTTGGATGGGGTGTTTACCCTAGTAATGACATAAAACATGTCGGCACCGGACGTTTGGACCCCTCTCCCACTATCAGAACGTTAAACGGATAATTAAATTAATTAATTTATTCTCTTAATGTTCAAATGCCATTATCTCTTAAATGGTGGCTCGGATTGGAAAACCAAGGGCACCATTGAGTTCGGAGCATTCTGTTTACCCTATGAGGGGTGTAACATTAACGGGCACAGCCCGTCTGTGCAAAATGCTGCCAGGGGTGTTTTCGTAAGTTAGCGGCTTCAGATGTTAAATTTTTTCACATCCAAACGAATGCTCGGAATCAAATTCTGAGACTGCCGTTGTGCTTGGGAGGTGGTGTTTACCCTTGGGGAGGCTTAACCACGGCCTCGTTGGGCGTTTTGGATGCGGGTCAAAATTGAGGATTAAATTAATTAAAATTTAATTAATTTAATTTTCTTTTTAAAAACTAATCCACCCCTCTGTCTCCTTAGTTTCCCTAGTAAGAGCTCTCAAGGAAGAACTCCTCCTCTCGTCCACATCTCCGGTGAGGCGGCTTCGGCGAAGCAGCTCCGGCGAACCCCGCGTGAAGCTTCGCGCTACGCCCTTCGAGGTAGGAGGTTACGTTGCGTTTTTAATTCCGCACCTACCTTTGAACTCGTTTTCTAGCAAAAAATTTCCATCGAATTTGAAAACGAAGCCCATGTATGCGTAGTACTCTTTTTATGCTTACCGATGCACATTTTGGTTTGAAAATCCGAGTTCAGACGAGTCTGGGGGCGTTCGTCGAAGTCGCAGGTTTTTGTTTTGTTTCCGGTCGGTTTTGGGTTGTTCTGTCGGTTTCCGGTGGTCCGGCGAGCTTCGGCAGGCGACGACGGGGCACACTATGGTGGAGGTTGCGTGTGGATGAGGCAGTCCAGCTGAGGGAGTGTGGGTTCCGGGCGGTCGGGCCTCGCGGACGGCGAGAGGAGGCTGTCGGAGGCGGCGCACGGAGTCCCTTCGGCAGCAGGCGGCGACCCCGGGGAGTAAGACCCGCGCTCCGCAGGTCTTTGGTTGACGTGGAGCGGACAAGGGGAGACCGGGCAGGGCGGTCGGTCCATTCAAAAAACCAGACTGAAGGACGGGTCCGGCGCTTTGGAGGGGGGCCGCGGCCAGTGGGCCGCGACGAACCGGACCGGACCCGTGGCTGGGCCGCGGGCCTGTGGTCTGATGTTGGACGGCCCAGGTGGACTGGCCAAGTTAGGCCCCCTGGGTTCAGGGGGCCGTAACATCCATACGGCACGTCCTTTTGACTCGCCTTCTGCGGTAGTGGAACCGTATCGATGGGAGAGACTTTTGAGATGGTTTTGGGAATTTTTAATTCCTGAAACGAGGGGCCTCGGATACGCGACACGTCTTTAAGTGAATTGACTTTTTTCTGAGGGATCTTGTTCTCGACGGCGTAGGCGCGTCTGACATCCGTTTTGAGCGCCGTCAGTGGCGTTGTGACCCTGGCACCGAGGCGGAGGTTTCCAGGGTGGTTTCGGGCATCAATGAAGGGGTTGAGGCATGGGTCCCATGACTTATCTTTGAGCTGCGAGCATTATTTATCAACTTTCTCACAGGGCGTCCATTCGGGGCGTGCGAGCAGTCGATTATGGATGTTTTTCCGAGGGGATTGCAATGGTGCAATCCGCCTGCTCTAATTCAGCACAATGGTGCAGGGCCCATGAGAGTCGTTTGGGTGTCGTCGGTGATTTTCCATCTTTATCACTGGGCGACCGTTTTGGACAAGTGAATAGTCCATCTTGTGTGCTTTTTTGAGAGGATCGCAACGGTGTGATCCGTTCGTTGTGTTTCTGGACCAGGTTGCAGGTCCCACAAAGCATCCCTCGTGTGCGGTGCGCCGGAATGCATCTTTTTCTCTGGATATCCATTGTACTCAAGTAAGCAGTAAATTTGACGTTCTTTTCTGAGAGCATTGCGATGGCGCAGTTCGCCTGACCATTTTCGGGGACGTGATGTGGGTCCCACCAGACCTGGATACGGTGAATATTACCTTTTCACCAGGTGTTCTTTTTGGGCGATTGAGTATTCAATCCCTTGTGTTTATTTGAGGGGATCTTAGTGGTGTGCTCCATTTGTTCAGTTTCGGGATTTTGGGGTGGGCCCCACACAGGTTGGTTACGGTGAATAGTAACTTTTCTACCGGTTGACCGTTTTAGGCGATTAAATAGTCAATCTCCTGTGTTTTTTCATGGGGATTATAACGGTGTAATCTATTCAGAAGAGAGATAACTCATATGCAATATTATTAAATGTGGAATGTGAAGGTGCCCCAGTGGGGGTTGTTCTTGTGGTGTCTGCAGAAAACCCTTGGTGTGTGATCGTGTGCACTCCCGTATGAGTGATTTGAATTCTTAGAGAGATGTGGTTGGCTATGCCTGGGCCTTTTAGTTGGAGTTGTTACGTTCACACCTTCGCTTTGACTGTTGGGTGTCGTGTGCACATTATCCTTTGGGCTGGAGACGTGGTATACTCTGGGAGTATACGAGATCGCAGGGAGGTACATGTGGATGTCAGTACCTGAGAATGTTTTTTGCATGATCGGGGTTGACATGGGGCCACATGTCGTGTGGTCCCCATGTGTGTGCCGAGTTCTTCTTTACGTACTTTTGACCTATCGTGACGTAGAGGGTTCCTCTCTTCTCGTTTGTTGACCAGTGGGGTTGAGTTTCCCCCTGACTCTATGCTCGATGGTTTAGATCAGCAGGGTTGAGTGGTTTCCCCTGGTTTTGTTTCGGAGATGGATGGTTGTGCGATACCCACTCCATGTTCGGTTGGCCAGTGTTGTACTATCCAATAGAGGTGGCCAGGGCAGTTCTGGGTTTACCCTCCAACGGGGCTGGGCAGTGGGTCGCTCATCGACTTCTTAGGATTTACCCTTTAGCAAGTCTGGGCAGTGGGTTGCTCATGTACTTATTAGGGATTACCCTCTAGCAGAGACTAGGCAGTGGGTCACCTGCCGACACTTGAGGGTCTACCCTCCAGCAGAGACTGGTCAGTGGGTCGCTCGTCGTCTTGATTCAGGTCTACCCTCCAGCAGGGCTGGGCAGTGGGTCGCCTGCCGACTTCTTCCGGGTTTACCCACTAGTGGGGCTGGGCAGTGGGTAACCCGTCGACTTATTCCAGTTCTACACTCTAGCTGGGCTGGGCAGTGGGTCACCTGATGATGTATTAGGGTTTACCCTCTAGCAGGGCTGGGTAGTGGGTCACGTGATATCTTATTAGTGTTTACCCTCCAGTAGGGCTAGCCAGTGGGTCACCCGATATCATATTATGAACTACCCTCTAGCAGGGCTATGTAGTGGGACACTCAATGACATTCCCGACTCAATCCTTTCTACTAGGCTAGCCTGTGACTTTCCTCCATGATCACCGGAGCAGGACCCTTTGTTGTACGTGTCAGAGATGGAATGGCTTTGACTTGAAGAGACCTCTTGACTACGGGGAGTGACGAGGTGTGGTTTGACTTAACCCGGAACTCTCATGTATGAGGGGAACCTTCCCCAACGAGACATGTTCTTCTAATTCGATCTAAAACTATGTGGGCAAGTCAGTGCCACCTAATGCAGATAGTGTCGAGGTGCAGTGATTTGATCCCCTTGACTTGTAGTTCATGGAAGACATGCGGGATGTTGGGCATCGATGTTGTTACTTCTGGGACTATTGGCGACTCACTTTTCATGTGCTGAGCTACGAGACATATATCTCCTTAATACGTTGTTTGGGCTTCTTGCTGAGCATAAAGATATATATATACCTAGTTCTAGTACCCACTTCTTGGGTTGGTTACTCTTATTCCAGGAGAGGTGAAGACGCGCGGGGTATGCCACGTGCTTTCCGTGTCTAGCTTCTCGTTGTTGGACGAGTCTAATCTCCTGATATGGGTAGCGAAGACTCAAAGATAAGTTCATTTTCACACCATTTCCAGCTCCTTGGGTCTGGACGAGTCTATCTCTTTTCTCTTATTGGGTTGAGTTGGACTCTTTACTATACTCTATAAATCACTTTCGGTTGTACTCCTTTACTTTTCATGTTCTCTCTACTGCTCACATTTCAGTTCCTCCTTGGTTTCTCCCTGAGCCTTCACGGTATCCTACTAAGTATTTTTATTCTCACCCCTGCTTGGGCTTTTCCCACACTTGGTGTGACCTTGAAGACGATTGACAGGTTGGTCGTGACATTAGTAGAGCTTAGGAGTTCGGGATCTTGGACCGCATGCGGTGGTCAGAGTCGGGGTTCTAAGTGGGGGAAACTTCCATCTTTTTTTCTTTTGTTTACCTGTTGCCAGGTTGTGGCACTTTTCTGGTTGGGCGCGTGTTTTGCCCCTTTTTCGAGTTTATCTTAGCACTTTCTTGTACTGTTTAGAGGTCGATGCAATTTTGTGGATTATTTTTAGGAGTTGGCACTTTTCTTTTCTTTTACTTTGCACTTTTTCATTAAGTGTGATGTGTGTGTGTACAGGTACTTAGGAAAAGGCCTCCCCGAGTTGTTCTGCCTTTGGTGCTGGTCCCTAGACCCTGGCCTATGGAGGTGGGCTTGGGGAAGTTTTGGCTCGAGCCCGGGTAGGGTCGGGTCGTGAAAAAGTGGTATCAGAGGAGGTTCGTTCCTTGGGACGCTGTTCGGACGTCCCTAAAAAAAGGAATTGGTTGGGATTTTGGGTAATAGTGTCAATGTGTCTCGAGAGCAGCCCTCAGGCCATGGAGTCTAGTGACGGTGCGGCGGCCGACGTATCCATTCACCAGGACCTTGATAACCCTCTTGTCAACTCGGCATGCTGAGACAGTCGCGCAGGGGAAATTTGGTTTGTGAATCACATAGGATTGAGTCTTTGATTGTCCTTCTAGAGTCAGCTCCTCGTCGTTGTTATTGGTATATACATATAAGCTCATCTAACTGCGGCACTCGTTGATAATATTCATGATGTCTCCGCGAAGACAGCCAGCCAATATACCAGCTTTGGATCGTGACGATGACCATGTAAGCTATGAGGCCACAGTCCAAGACCCATCATGTGAGCCTCTTTCTCCGGGTGGGCCAGCAGTATCACCCCCACCTGTTGAGCAGCAGATTGTTTCTGCAGAGCAGGCTGAGCTTGAGCGTAGGCTGAGCGCGCTCCGTGAATTCCAAAGGTAGAGACTGTTGAGGTTTAGTGGTCAACCAGACCCTCAGGTAGCAGAGGCTTGGATCGAGACAGTGGTTTGCCTTTTCAGGCTTGTGCAGACGCCGATAGATCAGAGAGTGGCTTTGGCAGCCACCCCATTTTCGTGGAGCAGCTCGGTGTTGGTGGAGTTTGGTGACTCGGTTTCTTAACGAGTCGTCGCTTTCATGGGGAGAATTTCAGTTGTTGTTTCATTAGAAGTTTTACCCCTTTTACATGCACTCTGTTTAGATTCATGAGCTCCTGTAGAATCAGCAGGGAGGGATGGCGGTGGAAGAAGGCATGTTGGAGCCGAGACGTCTATCATAGCTAGCAGGCGCCAGATGAAAAAACATTGATGTAGGTGGCCTTCCTACTGCCGGTTTCAGAGACTTGGTTGTATACTACTGTGGTGAAAAAGTGCAGGGCCTTAGCCGAGGGTGCCCTTCTGTGAGTGGGATCCGGGCCGTGGTCGTACATCACAGTGGCGCCGGAGGGGACCAAAATAGCTTAGGGAGAGGCGGTGTTGTGCTTGTTATGGAAGAGGTCACTTGGCACGAGACTGCCCATCCCGAGTTGCAGAGAACATTGGGTAGACAGCAGGTGCGCCACCTCGACAGAGGTAGCGTCGTGGTCAGAGTAGTACCCATAGAGGTGGTTCTAGTGGAGGATCGGGGGGAGCAGGTAGTGGCGGTGGCTTTACGAGGACTTCTCATCACCACTAGATGGCCCACATCAGGCTCTGATAGCTGACAGTTGGGACCAGGGACAACCGTGAGCTTTGGATGTCTATGATCCTGCAGAGCATGAGGTTATAAGAGATACACTCTACATCTCTTCTACTTTTTGCAGTAGAATTTTTATACTACTTGTGGAATGATTTTTTCCCTTCTCGTTGCTTGGGTTATTACCAGGGTGACGCAGGGCATCGGGTGTAACCCTGTGTTGATAGAGTAGAAGGTGTGTAACCTTCCTCTTTAGTTGATGGTGGCGACTCTTTCGCCTTTCGAGCGTGTAAGGGTGTCTTGGTCGTGGGAGATCGACTGTGAAACCTCGTGTGACCAGATATCCATGGGTGTTTCACCATATGGATATTCTTTAGGAGGGAATCACAGGGCCTTGTTTCGGGTACAGGCGGTGATTCTAGTCGCGACATGCGACATAGAGGTTTGGTCGGGGACGTGAGCTACCCCTGAGGGCCTCCAGGCCGTTTGAGACCGTACAAAGGGATGGTGAGGTTCTATACCGCCTTGCCCTAAACCCAAAGTATGGAGTGGGTGAAGGACATTGGAAATGGCAGACCTCACGTGAATAGATCAATCCTTTGGTTTGTGTGTGGTTGTAGAGACCCGTATCTTGACGTACATTGACATTACATTACTTTTGCGGAATACTTAGTACATAACAAAAACACACACTAAAGGATCGTAATAGTTTAGTGTCTTTGGAAACTCGGAACGTAATCTTCTAATCGTGGTGAAAGTTCTTCAATATCTCCCATAAAGGTCATCCCTTTTTTTACCTAAAACCTTTCTTTATATCCTGGGGAAAAGAAAACATAAAAGGGTGAGCTCAAATGCTCAGTAAGGGTCAACAAAAGAAAATATCAATCACATCATATGTATAAGAACATAGCTTTTGGAAATCTTAACCTGCAAAAAAGCTCATAATATCATAACATGGGATAAATCATAGAAGTGAAATGTAATCCCAATAATCATAACTTAAAACATGAAACTTTGTGGCATACACACATAATCATAGAAAATCATTTCTTGTTAGTCAAGACTCATTTCCAAGACTATCTTAGTGGACAGAGTCCCTTTCTGAATCGAGTAACCCTCATTTCAGTCCTGTTTCACTGAACCGGTATAACCTACCATTTCAGCCATGTCTATCTCATGAGATATAAAATCTTTACCCAATGCATTGGAGGAAGATATAGGTCCCACCCATCTTATAATGAATCCTTTCTTATGTGTGCCACATAATCATAAATCATACATCATTTCATAACCCATGTAATAAAAATGGGATTCTTAAACAACATGACATCATAAAACAATTCATATAAGATAAAGGAATTCATAAAAATATTTCCATCACAACATAATGAAATCCATGTAATAATAGGGATAAAAACAGAACCCTTTTATTATCTTAGATGGAAAATAATTTTGATAAAATACTTGAACTTCATTCTTGAGGAAAATATCCTTTCTACTTCAAAAACACTTTTCTTTTCTTAACATGTCATACAATTATAAACTAAAGAAGTTGATTAAAAATAAACTTGAAAACTTGTAAAGGAAGCTTCTTGGAAATAATGTTTTAAAAATCCATTCATGCCATATAAGTTAAAAAAACATTTTTCGTACTTTTGTCAGAAAAGTCAAAAAGTACCTCGTACGAAAAACGACAAAAGATTCCTTTCATACGTATTACTAAAAACTCACTGAAGGGTAAAAATGGATTTAAACAATTTTAGGTGGATGGAAATAATATTACATATTGAGTAAACATTGATGTGGATGATAAAATACACCCCAATAAATACTTACGAATAAACAATCTCGGATAAAAATGAGATTGTGATATTTCCCTTACCTTAGGTCCGATTTGCTTTATACGTGTCCGAAGCTCCTGTATAATGGTTTAAATAATGTTATTGACTTATTCCAGAATCATACATATTGATATCATATCATATATGGTCATATTCTTAGCTTCTTGTTAATAATATTTCATTGTTACTTGTTACTCGGGTCTTTATAACTTTTTGTTCTTATGCGTGTTTTGTCGAATAAATTCTTATTCTTATCTTTAGGTTATAGATAATTCATTTCCAGAATTGTATTAGTGTAGTATATACCATATTCATATATTCAATTCATTTATATAATCATTATGAAATGAAGATCATGTAGAACGAGTCGCATCACATCGTGGAGACGGTATTCCGTACGTACGCACGAGTGATGATATCGTTCCTATGATCGTGGAATTGTATTGGAGTATATATATATTATTTCAGTATCAAAATTACTTCATAATAATCATATATAGTTACTCATTACACCATTATACCCATCCTTGTAAGGTGATGGTGGAAAATAGATTACACCACGGCGTGGAGACGGTATTCCGTACGTACGCACGCGCGGTGATTTCTTTTTCCGTAGGATGGATAGATGGTGAAATAGGTTTGTTTCATACTTATAATAACATATCAGTATATGAGTGATACTGATGTTATTACTTTATAATGAAACAACCTAAGAAGAAGAAGTGGAAGAAGAAATAAAGATGAAAGAATTGGTAACGGTAATTACCTCTTCTTTGAAGGGCCTCTTTGAGACCTCCTCTTAGGGCACTAGAATTGGTCTTTGAGGAAGACCAGAACCTCTAGGATGTTTCTAGGGAAGTGGATAAGAGATTTTGGCAGGGTTTGGCCGAGCTTGAGTGCTCAAATTGGTGTGAGGAGGAGGGGGGGGAGGTGTCCTTTTATAAGGGAGGAGAAGGGCACCTTAGGAATATCTCAAAATATTATTTTATATTAAAGTCAAAATCGGTTTATAATGGTTCCAAAGGGTCTTATTTCGAAGCTAAAGTGGGGATGGGTCTAAATACTATCAACCAATAGAATTTAGACATGTTTAGGATATTATTTTAACCTTATCAATTAGATTTAACTCTAAGTTAAATAATTTAACTTTTACCATGTCTTTTTGTTTTCTTTCACTATATGGTTAATACACTTACTATAACATGCCAAACGAACCCCAAATTGTTTATTATTAATATATATATCCTTATCTAAGTCATTTGGGCGAACCATAGATTTTTAGGAATATAATAACAATTAATAATATAATATTTGATTTAAAAACTATTTTGTGTCAATTTTGACACTATTTGATATATGATTTTTGTGAAAGTCATAAAAGAATTATATGTTCTAAAAAAGTTGATTAAATCAACACTAATATATAATAGTAACCTAGAAAATTAGTGTAATTCATAAAAAGTCTTAAATTACATTTATTTTGGTATTTATAACATCAATTATGTCAATATTTCATTAATAAGATAATTACTGCATCATCATTGTGTCATAAATAAATTAAATTATTTAATGTCTAAAAATTATAAATAAAATACCATTATGTAGGAAATCATTTTAGCTTTCTAATGAATATTTACAATCGAATATATCTTATGTATAACCCTATATTAAAAATGTTTTAGTAAATAAACTATGATTTTAACTCTTTTAACTCTTCTTTGAATTAAATAATAATAAATGTCCTAATCTAATCCAAGTGGGCCTAAATGGTCATATTTTATTCCTAAGTTTGTTTTTTGTCGAATTACACTTGTCCAATAGAATTAGTACATGTGTTAGGGTAATAGTAATATCATATTTACCCTTAGTTACCCTATTTACTATTAACCGCGGTAAAAAAAAGTAAAAAGTTACTATTCACCAAAAATTATTTTCATCTCATTGAACCACATTTTAGTCCTTGATATTAACCGTGTCTCTCGGATTTTTGAAATTCCATTCACAGAAGCGGTAAAATTAAGTTTTATGCAAAATTCAGTTTTTAACCTACCACTTAGTGGTTTCACTATTCATCAAAAATTGATGTTTTTCAGAACAATGCCAAAATTTCATCCCAAGCTATATTTCATATTCCGAATTCAAAAATGAAGTCTATTTTACCAAATTCATAACATAAAAGTTGCATTAATTAATTTTATAATTAAATCACGCTGTTAAAACAAATAGCGTGTTTTTAAGAAACAATATCTATCAAAAGATTGACACTTGATTATGTCTGGTTTAAATGTGAAATTACATCAAATGACCAACATTGTATTAAATTGTAAAAATATATTCTAAATATACTTTAAAACCACTCAAATTAATAATTTATCACTATTAATTATTTCGATTAAAAAAGTTGTTTTTAATTATAATTTAGTAATTTTCACTATTCATCAGAATATGAAAGTTATCCGAAAAGTACCAAAATTTCACCTTAGGCTAAATTCGATACTCCGAATCCAAAAATGAAGTTCATTTTGAAAAATAAGATTTACAGAGTTTTAAAAAGTTGTTATTACTATTCATAATGGCTAGTTTTAATAATATTTTAAGAGCATATCGTTGTTTAGTGAAACTCGGTATTGCGTATTACACACGCTATCGAGGAAGGTCGTGATTGCGTGTAATGCAAGGCAAGTCAAGGATGCGTGTTGTGAAAGCTCCTTTAGGTGTAGCGTACGACACAAGACAATAGTGAAATAAAAAGAATATTTTTCATAAAATCTCGGGCTGTTGCATTCTACCCCCCTTAAAATGAATTTCGCCCTCGAAATTCGTCGGGGTTATAAATGGTTTACTATTCGAAAGTTTCTTTAATAGAAACCCACATCGTAAAAAGGAATACCAAAACTTGGCTTTAAAAAACTAAAGTATGAAATGTAACGATTACCCAAATAAACTAATCACTGGGTTTCCCCATAAGTGAAAATATGGATATGGAAGAGAAATCTAACCATCATGTTCTGATGGAGAGTGGTAGAGAACATGGCTATGGAAAATCCAGTAATCACAAATCCATAAATTTGTGACGATCTAGGGTACCATCTGATTCATCAGGTATAAGAGAACTAGGACAACATTTTTGGTTTTCAAGATCATTTCCCTAAAGTTAAAGAATTTGAATTAGAATAAATACTTACTTTATTTTGGTACAATCTCACTGTTGTTCGTGCCTTTAACAATTTCCACTTCATCTCTTAAATAAATGAAGTTGAATTTGTTATTCGTGAAGTGTTAGCAGATCATGTGATAGAATGACGGGTCATTCCATCTGTCTCAAAAGGTTAGAAAAATTTATATACATAAGTCGACCTATAGTGGGATTAATCATATATGGTTCCTAAAATGGACTTATACTTCTTATATCATACTGCTTAATATAATAAAACTAGTTTCTACTAAACAGGGACTTCCTGTAGGTCAGTGGTAGGCGATAAAGGCCAGTCGCACTTCGGTTGTGGGTTCGATTCCCATAGCCTTGTCTGACGCGATGGGTTGTCGCCCGTCCTGCAGGTTGTCCTTTTTCTAAAACTAGGTTACTATAACATTCCATCAATAATATCGAAAATCTTCTATCCTTAAACAATACTAACTTATGTCCAACATAATCCAGTCTAATCTTTAGGCTTATACATAATACTGCAGTCCACTCTCATAATATAGTGACAACGATTACCAGAGATTTAATACTGTCGTTGATCCCCACATATCATAAGATATGTCTTGTTGGTCACATTCCAAACATTCAAAGTCCTTAATCATGTATTCTCTTGAATACCTTAGTGAAAACATGAGTGCAGTTAAAAGTTAACACTTTCCACGTACCAAAATCCTCAAAATTCTATATACTCAAACCATGATATCACTTAGTCCTTATATCAATCATGAGCTCATGAATACTATTAAACATTTCATTTTCTCGTCTTCATTATGCGCATATCATCTTATTTCCAAAAAATATCTCAATCACTTTGAATACCACATCAATAAATATTTCAATACTCAATGATACAACATTATTTTGGAATCCCATTACATAAACACTTAATCATTCCACCACATCGTTGTCATATTCAACATTGACAATAGTGATCGCATGTGATTTCCCTTTGTCCTTTGCCTTCAGTGGTTGCTAATGTTGATCATCACTAACCCTTGGATTAGGGCAATTATTAGCATAATGCCCCATTTCCTTGCACTTGAAGCATTGAAGTGTTGGCGGTGCGTTCTCTGCAGTTTTTGCTTTATTCACATCATTAGAAACCCTTTTTCCATTACTTTGACACTCAGCTGCTCGATGACCTTCTTTTCCACACTTAAAACATTTTCTAGTCCCTTTAATACAATCTCCACCATGCTTCTTTCCACACTTTGTGCATAAGGAAATATTCATCTTCTTTTCACCATTATTCTGAGATTTCTCATTGAACTCCATCTTTCGTTTCTTGTCAAAACCATGAGATGGATATGTAACACCAACTTCCATTTCTACCTTGATACCACAACGCACAATTTCTTCATAGCTACTGAAGTCTCTTATAGCTAATGCCCTTCGAAGACTTGGTTTTAAGCCACTGAAAAATCGATCAACTTTACTTTCAGGATGGATGATAATGCCAGATGCATACCTTGCAAGTCTTGTAAAATTCGCTTCGTATATACCAACAGATTCATCATCCTTCTGCTTCAGCTCAATAAACTCCTTTTCTATCTTTGTTCGAAGAATACGAGGGAAGTACTTACTGAAAAACAAGTTCTTGAACTCGTCCCATTCCAGGGACTCAATTTCATCTCTTGGCCTCGTATTCTTGATAAGATTCCACCATTGATCAGCTTCACCTTCCAAACGATATACTGCTAAGATGACTTTATCATGTTCAGAACATTGAAGAACTGAAAATATCTTTTCAGTAGTACTGATCCATTGTTCAGCCACAAGTGGATCAGAAGACCCATTGAAAGAAGGTGGACGTTGCCTCATGAAGGACTCAATAGAATATTGTTCCCTTCTCTGCTTATTTGGAAGTCCAGAATGATTCATAGCTTGTGTAAGTATAGCAATAAGATTTTGCACTCCATCTCCCATAACATTTTTTTGTTCAGGAGGGAAATCATTGCATTGTCCATTGCATTGATCAACATGGTTCCTTCGGGTTCCAGCCATTGTCTAAAACCCAAAAAGAATAGTGTGAGAGGAAAAAATAATGCTAGGGAAAACAACATAATAAAGGGGGAGTACCTTCAATATCCAACATCTTAGGTTTAATTCTATGATCGTTAGCAAAATTCTATTACTATAACCTATACGTATACTTATCCCTAGGGACATCCCTAGACATACCTTAGAAATATCTCTAGGGATCTCACTAAAGTTCTCACATCCTAGTTTCCAAAGGTTGACTAAACCTTTCCTCTGATACCAACTGTAGAGACCCGTATCTTGACGTACATTGACATTACATTACTTTTGCGGAATACTTAGTACATAACAAAAACACACACTAAAGGATCGTAATAGTTTAGTGTCTTTGGAAACTCGGAACATAATCTTCTAATCGTGGTGAAAGTTCTTCAATATCTCCCATAAAGGTCATCCCTTTTTTTTACCTAAAACCTTTCTTTATATCCTGGGGAAAAGAAAACATAAAAGGGTGAGCTCAAATGCTCAGTAAGGGTAAACAAAAGAAATATCAATCACATCATATATATAAGAACATAGCTTTTGGAAATCTTAACCTGCAAAAAAGCTCATAATATCATAACATGGGATAAATCATAGAAGTGAAATGTAATCCCAATAATCATAACTTAAAACATGAAACTTTGTGGCATACACACATAATTATAGAAAATCATTTCTTGTTAGTCAAGACTCATTGCCAAGACTATCTTAGTGGACAAAGTCCCTTTCTGAATCGAGTAACCCTCGTTTCAGTCCTGTTTCACTGAACCGGTATAACCTACCATTTCAGCCATGTCTATCTCATGAGATATAAAATCTTTACCCAATGCATTGGAGGGAGATATAGGTCCCACCCATCTTATAATGAATCCTTTCTTATGTGTGCCACATAATCATAAATCATACATCATTTCATAACCCATGTAATAAAAATGGGATTCTTAAACAACATGACATCATAAAACAATTCATATAAGATAAAGGAATTCAAAAAAATATTTCCATCACAACATAATCAAATCCATGTAATAATAGGGATAAAAACAGAACCCTTTTATTATCTTAGATGGAAAATAATTTTGATAAAATACTTGAACTTCATTCTTGAGGAAAATATCCTTTCTACTTCAAAAACACTTTTCTTTTCTTAACATGTCATACAATTATAAACTAAAAGAAGTTGATTAAAAATAAACATGAAAACTTGTAAAGGAAGCTTCTTGGAAATAATGTTTTAAAAATCCATTCATGCCGTATAAGTTAAAAAAAACATTCTTCGTACTTTTGTCGGAAAAGTCAAAAAGTACCTCGTACGAAAAACGACAAAAGATTCTTTTCATACGTATTACTAAAAACTCACTGAAGGGTAAAAATGGATTTAAACAATTTCAGGTGGATGGAAATAATATTACATATTGAGTAAACATGGTTGTGGATGATAAAATACACCCCAGTAAATACTTACGAATAAACAATCTCGGATAAAAATGAGATTGTGATATTTCCCTTACCTTAGGTCCGATTTGCTTTATACGTGTCCGAAGCTCCTGTATAATGGTTTAAATAATGTTATTGACTTATTCCAGAATCATACATATTGATATCATATCATATATGGTCATATTCTTAGCTTCTTGTTAATAATATTTCATTGTTACTTGTTACTCGGGTCTTTATAACTTTTTGTTCTTATGCGTGTTTTGTCGAATAAATTCTTATTCTTATCTTTAGGTTATAGATAATTCATTTCCAGAATGGTATTAGTGTAGTATATACCATATTCATTCATTCAATTCATTTATATAATCATTATGAAATAAAGATCATGTAGAACGAGTCGCATCACATCGTGGAGACGGTATTCCGTACGTACGCACGAGTGATGATATCGTTCCTATGATCGTGGAATTGTATTGTAGTATATATATATTATTTCAGAATCAATATTACTTCATAATAATCATATATAGTTACTCATTACACCATTATACCCATCCTTGTAAGGTGATGGTGGAAAATAGATTACACCACGGCGTGGAGACGGTATTCCGTACGTACGCACGCGCGGTGATTTCTTTTTCCGTAGGATGGATAGATGGTGAAATAGGGCTGTTTCATACTTATAATAACATATCAGTATATTAGTGATACTGATGTTATTACTTTATAATGAAACAACCTAAGAAGAAGAAGTGGAAGAAGAAATAAAGATGAAAGAATTGGTAACGGTAATTACCTCTTCTTTGAAGTGCCTCTTTGAGACCTCCTCTTAGGGCACTAGAATTGGTCTTTGAGGAAGACCAGAACCTCTAGGATGTTGCTAGGGAAGTGGAGAAGAGAATTTGGCAGGGTTTGGCCGAGCTTGAGTGCTCAAATTGGTGTGAGGAGGAGGGGGAGGAGGTGTCCTTTTATAAGGGAGGAGAGGGGCACCTTAGGAATATCTCAAAATATTATTTTATATTAAAGTCAAAATCGGTTTATAATGGTTCCAAAGGGTCTTATTTCGAATCTAAAGTGGGTATGGGTCTAAATCCTATCAACCAATAGAATTTAGACAAGTTTAGGATATTATTTTAACCTTATCAATTAGATTTAACTCTAAGTTAAATAATTTAACTTTTACCATGTCTTTTTGTTTTCTTTCACTATATGGTTAATACACTTACTATAACATGCCAAACGAACCCCAAATTGTTTATTATTAATATATATATCCTTATCTAAGTCATTTTGCCGAACCATAGATTTTTAGGAATACAATAACAATTAATAATATATTATTTGATTTAAAAACTATTTTGTGTCAATTTTGACACTATTTGATATATGATTTTTTTGAAAGTCATAAAAGAATTATATGTTCGAAAAAAGTTGATTAAATCAACACTAATATATCATAGTAACCTAGAAAATTAGTGGAATTCATAAAAAATCTTAAATTACATTTATTTTGGTATTTATAACATCAATTATGTCAATATTTCATTAATAAGATAATTACTGTATCATCATTGTGTCATAAATAAATTAAATTATTTATTGTCTAAAAATTATAAATAAAATACCATTATGTAGGAAATCTTTTTAGCTTTCTAATGAATAATTACAATCGAATGTATCTTATGTATAACCCTATATTAAAAATGTTTTAGTAAATAAACTATGATTTTAAATCTTTTAACTCTTCTTTGAATTAAATAATAATAAATGTCCTAATCTAATCCAAGTGGTCCTAAATGGTCATATTTTATTTCTAAGTTTGTTTTTGGTCGAATTACACTTGTCCAATAGAATTAGGACATGTGTTAGGGTAATAGTAATATCATATTTACCCTTAGTTACCCTATTTACTATTAACCGCGGTAAAAAAAAGTAAAAAGTTACTATTCACCAAAAATTATTTTCATCTCATTGAACCACATTTTAGTCCTTGATATTAACCGTGTCTCTCAGATTTTAGAAATTTCATTCACAGAAGCGGTAAAATTAAGTTTTATGCAAAATTCAGTTTTTAACCTACCACTTAGTGGTTTCACTATTCATCAAAAATTGATGTTTTTCAGAACAATGCCAAAATTTCATCCCAAGCTATATTTCATATTCCGAATTCAAAAATGAAGTCTATTTTAACAAATTCATAACATAAAAGTTGCATTAATTAATTTTATAATTAAATCACGCTGTTAAAACAAATAGCGTGTTTTTAAGAAACAATATCTATCAAAAGATTGACACTTGATTATGTCTGGTTTAAATGTGAAATTATATCAAATGACCAACATTGTATTAAATTGTAAAAATATATTCTAAATATACTTTAAAACCACTGAAATTAATAATTTATCACTATTAATTATTTCGATTAAAAAGTTGTTTTTAATTATAATTTAGTAAATTTCACTATTCATCAGAATATGAAAGTTATCCGAAAAGTACCAAAATTTCACCTTAGGCTAAATTCGATACTCCGAATCCAAAAATGAAGTTCATTTTGAAAAATAAGATTTACAGAGTTTTAAAAAGTGGTTATTACTATTCATAACGGCTAGTTTTAATAATATTTTAAGAGCATATCGTTGTTTAGTGAAACTCGGTATTGCGTATTACACACGCTATCGAGGAAGGTCGTGATTGCGTGTAATGCAAGGCAAGTCAAGGATGCGTGTTGTGAAAGATCCTTTAGGTGTAGCGTACGACACAAGACAATAGTGAAATAAAAAGAATATTTTTCATAAAATCTCGGGCTGTTACAGCGGTGCCACAGAACTGTGCGAGGGTTCTTCTGGGTATGGGCAAGCCAGGTGTGGGCTTAGTACCCTGTTTTGCTCCCTAGTTTTGCTTTTTGGGGACGAAAATCATGAAGGAGGGAATGATGTAAGAACCCAGTTTTTTTTCGGAATACTTTGGAATATTTTTGACGATATTCCAGAGCAGTGCCTTCAGACTGCGTGCGATTCCGAGCCCCGGTGTGGCCGAAATTAAATTTTCAGTGCGTTCACACTGGGCCCGCCAAATAAATGGGATAAGTCCTAAATGGTGATCCAGGTCAGAGATCCAAGTGTACAGATGGGTCTGGAATGGGTTTTTTACCCTAGGAACAACATAAAACATATTGGCACTGGACGTTTGGATTCCTCGCACGCTATCAGAACGTTAAATGGATAATTAAATAAATTAATTTATTCGATTAATGTTGAAACGCAATTATCTCTTAAACGGTAGCTCGGATTGAAAAATCAAGGGTACCGTTGAGTTTGGAGCATGTCTTTTACCCTAAAAGTGGTGTATATTTTGCGGGCGCGGCCCGTCTGTGAAAAATGACGCCAGGGGCGTTTTCGTAATTTAGCGGCTTCGGATGTTAAATTTTATAAAATCTAAATGGAAGCTCGGAATCAAATTCTAAGACCTCCGTTGTGCTCAGGAGATGGTTTTTACCCTAGGGGAGGCTTAACCTCGACCCCGTCGGGCGTTTCGGATGCAGGTCAAAATTTTGGATTAAATTAATTAAAATGTAATTAATTTAATTTTCTTTTTAAAACCTATTCCACCCCTCCCTCTCCTTTGTTTCCCTGGAAAGAGATCTCAAAGAGGAACTCCTCCTCTCATCCACATCTCCGGCAAGGTGGCTCTAGCGAATCAGCTCCGGCAAACCCCGCGCGAAGCTTCGGGCTATGCCCTTCGAAGTAGGAGGTTACGTTGCGTTTTTATTCCGCACCTACCTTTGAACTAGTTTTCTAGCATCGATTTGCCATCAAATTTGTAAACTAAGACAATGTATGCGTAGTACATATTCTAGGCTTCCCGACGCACATTTGGGTTTGAATATCTGAGTTCCTAAGAGTCCGTGGGCGTCCGTCAAATTTGCGGGTTTTTGTTTTGTTTCCGGCCAGTTTTGGGTTGTTCCGGCAGTTTCTGGCGGTCCGGCGAGATTCGGCAGGCGGCTACGGGGCAGACTATTGTGGCCGCGGCGTTTGGACGAGGCAGTCCGGCTGAGTGCATGCAGGTGCCTGGCGGACGGGGCTCGCGGATGGTGAGAGGAGGCCGGCGGAGGCAGCGCGCAGCGTCCCTTTGGCAGCAGGCGGCGACCCCGGGGAGCAAGACTCGCACTTCGCGGGTCTTTGGTTGACGCGGCACGAACAAGGGGAGACTGGCCAGGGTGGCCAGTCCATTTGGAAAACCGGACCCAAGGAGGGGTCCGACGCTTTGGAGGGGGTTCTGCGGCCAGTGGGCCACGGTGAACCGGACCGGACCCGCGGCTGGGCTGCGGGCCGATGGTCTGAAGTGTGCCGACCCAGGTGGACCGGCCCAGTTTGGCCCCCTGCGTTCGGGGGGCCGTAACTTCCAAATGGCACGTCCATTTGACGCGCCGTCTGTGTTAGTGGAACCATATCAACGAGAACGACTTTTTGAGTTGGTTTCGGGAATTTTTAATTCCAGAAATGTGGGGCCTCGGATGCGCGGTACGTCTTTATGTGAATTGATGTTTTTTCGAGGGATCTTGTTTTGGACGGCGCAGGCGCGTCTGACGTCTGTTTTGAGCACCGTCATCGGCGTTGCGACCCTGGAACCAAGGCGGAGGTTTCCATGGTGGTTTCGGGCATCAATGCCGGAGTTGAGGAATGGGTCCCACGACCCGTCTTTGTGCTACGAGCAACGTTTAGCGACTTTCTCACCGGGCGTCTGCTCGGGGCGTGCGAGCAGTCGATTCTGGATGTTTTTCTGAGGGGATTGCAATGGTGCAATCTTCCCGCTCTGATTCGGCACGATGGTGCGGGGCCCACGAGGTCCATTTGGGCGTCGACAATGATTTTCCATCTTTATCAATGGGCGACCGTTTTGGACAAGTGAATAGTCCATCTTATTTGATTTTTCGAGAGGATCACAACGGTGCGATCCGTTCGTTGTGTTTCGGGACCAGGTTGTGGGTCCCACAAAGCACCGCTCGTGTGCAGTGCACCGGAATGCATCTTTTTCTCTGGATATTCGTTTCACTCAAGTAAGCAGTGAATTTGACATGATTTTCCGAGAGCATTACGATGGCGTAGTTCACCCGACCTTTTTCGTGGACGTGGTGTGGGTCCCACCCGACCTGGCAATGATGAATATTACCTTTTTCACCAGCTGATCTATTTGGGTGATTGAGTAGTCAATCAGGTGTGTTTTTTTGAGGGGATCACAGTGGTGAGCTCCGTTTGTTCAGTTTCGGGATTTTGGGGTGGGCCCCACACGGGTTGGTTACGATGAATTGTCCCTTTTTCACCGGATGACCGTTTTGGGCGAGTAAGTAGTATATCTCGCGTGTTTTTTCACGTGGATTACAATGGTGTAATATGTTGAGGTGAGTGGAACCTCATACGCGATCTTATTAAATGTGGAATGTAAAGGTGTCCCGGTGGTGGTCCTTCCTGTGGTGTTTGAAGAAAACCCTTGGTGTGTGATCGCATGCACTCCCTTGTGAGTGAAGTGAATGCTTGAAGAGATGTGGTTGGCCGTTCTTGGGCCTTTGATATAGAGTTGTTACGTTCACACCTTTGAGTTTACTGTTGGCTGTCGTGTGCAGGTTAGCCTTTGGGCTAGAGACGTGGTATACTCTGGGAGTATACGAGAGCTCGGGGAGATACATGTGGATTTCGGTACCTGAGAATGTTTGTGCGCTTGATTGGGGTTGACTTGGGGCCACACGTCGTGTGGGCCCCATGTGTGTGCCGAGTTCTACTTTACGTACCTTTGACCTCTCGCGACGTAGAGGGTTCCTCTCTTCTCGTTTGTTGACCAACGAGGTTGAGTTTCCCCCCGGATCTGTGCTCGATGGTTTAGATCAGCAGGGTTGAGTGGTTTCCCCTGGTTTTGTTCCGGAGACGAATGGTTGCGCGATACCTACTCCTTGTTCGCTTGGCCAGTGTTGTACCGCCCAGTAGAGATGGCCAGTGCAGTTCTAGGTTTACCCTCCAGCGGGGCTGGGCAGTGGGTCGCTCAGTGACTTCTTAGGGTTTACCCTCCAGCAGGGCTAGGCAGTGGGTTGCGCATGGACTTCTCAAGGTTTACCTTCTAGCAGAGTGTAGGCAGTGGGTCACCCGACGACTCTTAAGGGTCTACCCTCCAGCAGAGACTGGGTAGTGGGTCGCTCGTCGTCTTGATTCAGGTCTACCCTCCAGCAAGGTTGGGCAGTGTGTCTCCTGTCTACTTGTTCTTGGTTTACCCTCTAGTGGGGCTGGGCAGTGGGTCACCCATCGAATTATTCCAGGACTACTCTCCAGCAGGGTTGGGCAGTGGGTTGCCTGATTATGTATTAGGGTTTACCCCCCAGTAGGGTTGGGTAGTGGTTCACCCGATATCTTATTAGGGTTTACCCTCCAGCAGGGATGGGAAGTGGGTCACCCGATATCATATTATGAACTACCCTCCAGCAGGTCTGGGCAGTGGGAAGCTCATTGACATTCCAGACTCAGTCCTTTCTACTAGGCTACTCTGTGGCATTCATCCATGATCATCGGAGCGGGACCCTTGGTTGTACGGGTCGGTGACAGAATGAATTTGACTTTTGGAGACCTCTTCACTGATGGGTAGTGACGAGGTGTGGTTTGATTTGACCCGGAACTCTCAAGTATGAGGGGCTCATTCCCCACCGAGACGTGTTATTGTGACACGATCTAAAACCGTGTGGGTGAGTCAGTGCCGCCCAAAGCAGATAGTGTCGAGGTGTGGTGATTTGAGCCCCTTGACTTGTAGTTCAGGGCAGACGTGAGGGATGATGTGCATCGATGTTGTTATTTCTGGGACTATTGGTGACTCACTTTTCTTGGGCTGAGCTATGGGACAGAGATACCCTTACGACGTTGTTCAGGATTCTTCCTGAGCATAAAGATATGTATATACCTTGTTCTAGTACCCACTTATTGAGTTGGTTACTCTCTTTCCAGGAGAGGCGAAGATGCGCGGGGTATGCCACGTGCTTTCCGTGTCTACTTTCTCATGGTTGGACGAGTCTAATCTCCTGCTATAGTTAGTGAAGACTCGACGAGAAGTTCATCTTCTCACTGTTTCCATCTCGTTGTGTCTAGATGAGTCTATCTCCTTTCTCTTGTTGGGTTGAGCTGGACTCTTTACTGTACTCTTTACTTTACTTTCGGTTGTACTCCTTTACATTCCCTATTCACTCTAATGCTCACCCTTTGGTACCTCCTTTATTTCTCACTCGAGCCTTCGAGGTATCCTACTGAGTGTTTTTATACTCACCCCAGCTTGGGCTTTGCCCGCACTTGGTGTGACCTTACAGACGACAGACAGGTTGTTCGTGACTTCAGTGGAGCTTAGGAGTTCAGGAGCATGGACCGCATGCGGCGGTTGGAGTCGGGTTTCCAGGTGGGGCACCCTTCCAGCTGTTTTTCTTTTTTTTACCTGTTGCCGGGTTCTGGCACTTTTCTGGTTGGGCGCGGGTTTTGCCTCTTTTCTTTTCATTTTACCTCAGCACTTGCTTGTACTGTTTAGAGGTCGATGCACTTTTGTGGGTTATTTATAGCAGTTGGTACTTTACTTTTATTTTACTCTACACTTTTTCATTAAGTTTGTTGCGTGTGTGTGTACAGGTGCTTAGGCAAAGGCCTCCCCAAGTTGTTGTGCCTTTGGCACTGGTCACCAGCCCCTGTCCTATGGAGGCAGGCTTGGGGTAGTTGCTGCTCGAGCCCAGGTAGGGTCGGGTCATGACATTTATCTCCATATAATGTTTCTTGATAATTATGTATCAATCATTAAACCACACGTTTAATGATAAACCTCATAATAGTGAATACGTTTGAGTATATACAAGAATTCTACTCCTCCTCAACAATAAATGGGAACTCACTCCCATCATTTATTCACACATCTAAATCCATTGGGATTGATCCATATCATCCCAAATAAATAGACAACTTACCAACCCCCGTAATATAATCATTACCATTTTTGGAAAAATAAATCCTTTTATGGTTTTAGTTCAAACCTATGGTGGATACCTGATGAAGATGTAACGATCTTCTATAATAATTTTTATTTTGATTTCATATACAACTTCTTAAAGTCATATTATACCATGGTTACATAATTAACTATGTATATTAAATATACTAAAAAGTATTTATTTTAATATTATGGCCATGAACCACACACAAATTCAGAAAATTGCTTAAGAAATCAATTTATGTGTATACGATGGACTACCGCCTCACGATCTGATGTATTTCGTCATTAAACTAGATCTTTTCAATAATTGAAATAATGGCGGGTTTATATTTAATATATGATATATAATATAATTATGATATTTATATTTTTAAAATTTTATATTACACATACTTTCATGATTTCCATTTTATGTAATGTGGTAATTTCTCTCGTGGGTACGACAGACTAGCATCTCATGAAGGGACATGATTCATTCACGCTTTGCATGGAATGTATTAATGATGGGATTAATAATTATAAGTTATATAAATCACATAAAAATGATAATTTAATGAAAATATATATACATATATGTATCATTGACATTTCATTATTTCGATATAATATAAAAATTGAATCATCGTTCACATGTACGACCTAAGGTCTCCAGGAATGTTGTATTTCATTACCAATCACTAATTTTTTTTTTGATTAATTTAAATACAAATATAATAATATATATAATATTTAATTTTTTTAAAAAAAAATTAAGGAAAAATCATGATCAATGTGACATAAAAAAATTAAGGGTGAAAACATACTTGAAAAAAAATATTATTAACACTTGAAACAATGTAAAAAATGAATGATTATTAACGAATGGGTGATAAGATGTTATAAAAGGATAATATATGATATTATAAATAATAATATTGTTTACATATAAGTTTATAAATATCTCCAAACCATTATTATATATTTTAATTATCTCTCTACTAAAACGAAGTTTAAGGTAATGGATTTAATCTAAATGTACATTCTATTGAGGCTTATTTTTTATAATACACCAATTTAATTTTATGTGGTTAGTATATTTCCAATTTGAAATGTAATATTATATATAAAAAATAATTCATTTTATTTTATGATTCTTTTTGAATCAATTCATATGAGGTTATTTTATTTAAAAATTAACAAGTGATAAATGTTTTTAGGAATTCTCACATTATTTTATGATTTATATCATTCTCTCAATAAAATCACTTTTTTTTTGTAATAGTCTTTCATTGTAAATTAAATTTATTTTAAATATAAATATTTTTTTGCTATTTATTTGATAATTTATTACACTATATACTATTTTTACATATGGTATTTACTTTTATAGTTATTTCATTAACTGGGGAAGTACTATTAAATCCTTATCATTTACTCAATAATGATATATAATGATAATTGATATTGATAATGAATGAACTGAATAATTCAATATATAATTAATGATTTTTAAATGAAGTGATGGGTAGGGCCTAGAATTTATATAGTCCCTCTATGCATCGACATGTCTGAAAATAAAAATGAGTTGAAAAAATAATATGGGTTTCAACTTGTAGTATTAAACTGTTTGGAGGATAGATCCTGAAAACTGTGTTTTTTGTGATCTTGATACATTATTTCCAATAATTAATAATTTCTTATATTATAAATTAAGTAATTATTATCCATGATTTTTTATTGTATCCATGGATTCATTTTATTCTCAATTGATTTGATTCGATGACTTGTGTTTTTTGTTATTCACCATTCCATATTGACTATGCCATATCTTTCTATATTGTCATTTAATTTAAATGGATTTTTTTGATTAGTTATATACAATTCTATATTTATTATTATAATTGTTTCCTGATAGATTTTTTATGATTAAACCTTACTAGTAAATTTAGATAACCCTTATATAATTTCATTTTCCCGGGGAGTAAAGAGAAATTATTGGAATGAGTTTCAAAGATGTTGTGGTTTTAATTTTTTTTATTATTTATTTTCTATTCCCAATGTAAAATTGGTATCATTAATGTATTTACTTTTCTAAAATTTATAAACTTCTCGATCCTTTTGGATTTGAATCTTATATATATGCTAATTTAATAAACTAATGTACTAGCTTCAGTTTATTGGGGAATGTGTCGTTAAATAGTAGTGTTTAAATTTTTCCATTATTTTTCATAATTTTTATTTATATTTTGTAGATATTTTCAAAAAAATCATATATATTTTTAAAGTTGATATAATCATTTATAGCCAATCAATGTCAAACATAATACTCATCACATATTAAAATAATGTTCTTTATTCTTGATCAATTAATTCTACCGTAAAATTTTCATTTCCATTATATAAGTTTTCTAACTCCCCTATAAATTTAATAATACAATATTTATTTTTATGAAAGAAAATTTGATTTTATTATAATTACGGAAATAGATTTTATATATATCTTTTCAATATAAAACATAATATTTCATTTTATCATAGGATTGGGGAAATATGTCATCATCATCATAATGTAATTCATCATCTAAATAATATATAAAATCATATATCAAATCAAAATTAAAAAAATATTTCAAAAGATTAACCATAAAACATAGATCATCTTTGGAAAATATTGATTATTATATGACATTATTTATTTTGTTTTCACTTAATGAATAACTTTTTTAGGATGATTATGGATCTTCAATGTCCCTACATTTATAATTTGTAATTATAAAATTCATCGATTATTTATTCTTATAAATACATCTTGATTCCTTATATTTGATAATTGGTTTTAGATATCCTAGTTTAATCTGACATCGCTTCATATATTCATAATAGATTATTTCCTTGGAATAAGTCTAATAAAACTCTTCCTTTATATTATTCGGGAATTTATAGTAATATATCAAAAAAGATTTTTGACTATTCTTCAATAAATACAAACTTGTTCAGTATTACTAGGCTCTAAATCACTATTACTTGAACAATTCCTCAAATTAATTATATGTGAACATATCATTGATGTACATGTTCCATAATTCAATGATCATTAATTTCAAAAAAAATAATCTCCATTTTTTTACATTCTTTATTTGTATCAATTTCCTATTTGTTCTCATATTTCAAAAGGTTTTTAATTATATCATTTAATATTTTCTTTATGATTCATATTATAAAACCAATTATTGTCTACATGGATTCCAAATATTTAGTAAAATTTGAATAACATTCCTTCCCAATATATTATAAGTAATTTCCATTGAAGTATGTGATTCAAGAATACTCATGATAATCATAAACCATTATATATTTCCACCACAACTTCACTAGGTAGAAAATCAATGATCTAAAGCACAGTAATAACCATAACCCTTTTTCAAATGTGAGTAACTTCTTGTATCCTTTAAACACTATTTTTCCTATGTTTGGAAAAAATATTATAGTTATTCATATGGAAATAATATATGATCATATTCTACAAATAAAAGTTAGATTTAAATTTTTATTTCTCACCTCGAGTAAAAGAATTAACCAATTTCTCAAAGAATTCCATAATTTACTATAACAATGAAAAAATAATACATAACATTATACATTGGAATAATAGTCTTTAATAAAATATTGATTCTGAATAATGATTTTGGTTTCTTTAAAAACCTTGAGTCGAGACACTCCCCATATTTTTCCTCGAATATCCTGAGGTGATATTCGTCACATGGTCTCCTTAAAAAAATTAATTTGAGAGTATCTGATTAGTCTAATTTAATTTAAAAAATCGATATTTTTATCTTAATTACATTAGAAATTATTCCCTTAAATAATATATCAAATAAAACAAAAATAGTTCCCATTAATATTACTTTGACACCAAACAATTTCAAGGTATATTTCACCTTATAATCTACTTGGCACAATACTAAATCTCATGGATGTTTTCATGGATGCATGATTGTAAAAAGAACCACTAAGGTTCTTTTAACGTGACATTAATATATCAAACATGTCTCATAAAAATACACCAAACTATATAGTTTATGTTTCCCTTCATAGGGATATGTAGGAAATCCCACTAAAGGGACTAATCACATCTTTATAATATATAATAACTTCTTTTATAGTAGTCTGATGCCTACTTAGATAGAGATTAACTCTAAATTAGCATATATATCTCTATAATTACCGTGACCATAAAAGTTAAATAAACGAGTGACAATATAATTCATCTATGTAGTCCCATCTATTGTTTATGTTGTCAATTTATAAATTTCATTAATATTTATATCTGAAGGATTACATGTACATGCATTAAATATAAAATTGTTCCCCATAAAATGAAACAATATTGTTTATGGTATAATATGACCTCCCATCCCATCATCCAAAAAGGATCTATTATCACCACAATTAGTGATAATTTGGTCTCCCGCCTTTATAAGGAAAGATAGTCACATGAGACCCTACTGAACCATAATTATCGCATGATGAATGAAAGTTACTGAAAAAGTACCAAAAAATATGATGTAGGTCAGTATAACTATTATAGATTACATACCCAACTTGTCTAAATATACATTAATAATTATAAATTAATTTAATGAAATATCCATGAATAATTAGTGATAACAAAAAATGATATATTGATTTATTCCATAATCAAAATAAGATTGAATGTTCATATCATTCTTTTACATAACCAAAACAATAGTGAATTAGAATATTCACCCCATAAATAATTAAAACTAGAGTGAATAGTAATATTATTCCATTATTTATTGTATCAAATAGGGAAGGTGATATTTTTCTATTCAATAATCATAACATTATTAAGTAGGAATATATTTTAAATACATGATCAAAATAATAGTGAATGTGAATTTAATTCAATTCTCTAATCCATCTAAGGGGGAATAAAATTATACTATTCATTCCATAATAAATTTTAAATTTAAATGGTAATATAAATCAATTCATTATTCCATCTCATGTGGAAAAACATTCCACCCAAAATTATATAATATAAAAATAAAATAATATAAATATATTATTATATTCTATAATATAAAAATGCGGTTGAGAATTTCACCCAATATTCCATTATAAAAATAATTATATCAATTATTATTTTATAAAATATAAAAATTTTGATTCTAAATTTGTATCACAAAACTTCTCAAACATAAATAAAATATATATTTTCATAACATTTAAATATATATTTGATCTTATTAGAATTTTATGTTCACTCATAAAACACATTCCATTAATTAAATTATATAGAGTTCAATGAAACCAAATCTATTACATATAATGGGAATAACTTTCACCACTTCCAATAGTATAAAATTATAAAATTCCACTAAAAATATTAAATTTCATAACTGAGGCTAACCCCAATGTAAAAATTCACATTCACAAGCTCCTAATACATAACAACTACACTAGGAAAAGAATTTTTGCCCACAACATGAAACCAAATTAGGAGATCATAGCTTTGGGTCCTAGAAACAAATTCATAACACTTCATATTTGTCTCATTGTCATTTATGAAAATGGAGTCCTACAATATCACTTTAAATACCACTCACATACTTAATAAATATTTTTATAATTTTAATGAAATAAGGAAGATACACATACTTTATTCAAGTAAATATATTGGAAACAACATATCTCATACATCACATGTCATATAAATTCACAAATATATAGAATAAATCATAGAGACTTAAATCCATATCTTAAGGAATTCTATTTCATTTATTTTTTCATTTTAATAGATACTAATTGGTTGAAATCACTAAATGTGGAAAATTAACAAAAATTAAGGATTCTGAATAACCCTCATGAAAATCGATAGATAAAAGTGGGATTTATATTTCCTTAACATTAAACATACATTATTAAACCCTTATATTTTATACGAACAATATGTCTGATAGTGTATACAGTACGCAACCCTTATATTAAATAAACCATGAAATATTAATAAAATATTATTTTTTCAATATGTCTAATATAACCTAGAAATTAAATTAAAAATAATGAAAAGGATTAAAAACATTGTTAAATAATTAAAAATTTATACATAATTTATAATTGATTAGGAAATCTGTTCTCAATTTTTAATAAAGTCATATATTCTTCGGAAATAAATATGCTTCATACAAAAATGATTTTTGTTTCGTTTTGTGAGTACATATTATAAATAGTTTTTTTGATCATTTTTGGAAATTTTAATAGAATTAAAATAACTTTTTTTATAATAATATTTATATTAAATTAAGGTGATATTTTTTATATTTTTCAAAAAAATATTGATTTTTTATTGAATATTATAAAATATGGATTTTTATTAACTATTGTTTATTTTTAATAGATAATGTAATATAAATACCCCATATTTATTTTTATTTTATTTAAAATTACAATAAGTATCATTTATTCATATTTAATCCAATAAAATACATTTTAATCATCTTTATACTATAATTTTTTATATGTTTATTCTTATGATTATAAAGACATTTTTCTAAAAAATTTTTTAAATTACATAATGATTATTGAATTTATGTAACCAAAAAAACCCTAATGGGGATTTATTTAAAATAATTTTATAGATTATAAATCAAATTATTTTAATTTAGTTTCATATAATGAATCTTTCTAGGTAAAATGTTAATGTAATATCATCTTTTACTTTAAAAAACTGTATTTTTCAGAAATCTAATTTTTCATCCCACCAATAGGTTTTATTTTAATTTTAATAATTAACATTATGTGAATTTATTTTTATTAAATAATATAAATATTTTTAATCATAATAACATATATTATATAAAATTATCCAATTATATTTTTATCATAATGAGTATTAAACATATGAATGTTTTTTTAACTTTGTGTATTCTAAAATATATTTACCTTGGGATAAAGTAAAGTTTTAAATAGAATAACATGTTTAAAACATGATTATTTTACATTTTATAGGTTTATATAGGCCTTACAACTCCACAAATACTTTACTTTTCACATTTGGAGGCATATGGATTGAGTGTGATTTCCAATTATTGAATCTTTTTTGTGTATTTTTAAAAATGAAACTTCTCATCAGTTATAAAAGGGAACCCACTCCCCATAGTGTTTCATACCTAACAAGATTTTTATTAACCAAAACCTAAAACATATCTCCCAAATTCCATTAAATATATTATATATATATTTTTTATTCCTGAAATACCATACATATGGGCCTTAATAATATATCTAAAGGATATTCTTCTAATAAACGACAATTTCCTTCCCCGAGTTCCTTTATTTTTCATCTTCTTCCCACAAATTAAATTATTTGTAAAAAATTGAAATATAACTTAACTACAATGTATTATATAATAATTTTATAATTGGTTTATTTTATAATAGTCATCCATATCTTCTTCCATTAAATTTTAAATTAAACCATCATTCGTGTTTGTGGAAGACTAACACCTCACTAACCCGTGTAATTAATTTTCCTTGATCATATCTCTTGGATATTCATAATGATGTATTCAATAATTATATTTTGTATACATGAATTATCAATCATTATGATAAATTAATATATAATATAATTTATTAACATAGAATGCCTAAAAAATTGATATCATCGTTCAACTGTACAGTGGATTACTCCCACGGGAAGCGATGCAATTCATTATTATATTTTATTAATGCATCACATTGATAGTCTATTTAAGTTTAATTAAAAAAATTATTTGATATTTATGATATAATATTCACTCACGAAAGATAATATAACTTTTTTCTTCATTACATCATAATCATTGAAAAATGTAAATGTCACACATGCGTACATATAGCCTACCATCTCCATAATTGTAATGTAATTCATTTTTCATAACCCTGATTAATTGTTATTTTTAAATTTATTATTTCTGTATGAAAATAATTGTGATTTCAAGATTATTATTTTTTACATCATCAAAAAACTAATCATTCGACTAATTTCAAAAAACTAATTTAGTTTTGAATCTATGAAATATGAGTTTCTAAAAACACCAGTTGTTGGAATAACTGATTATGTAATTAAAAATAGATTAAAAATTAATGTTGTAAATTGTTAAAGGAATATGTATTAAAAATATATAAATTTTTTCAGGGAAAAAATAAGTGATATTATTTTATTATTCAGGATATAAAATACACACATAATAATTTTGGGACTCAAGGTAAGGGTTTCATCTCAAAACATTCACATTTGAGACATGTTTTCTTTTATGCGCCTATTCTTTTAAATGATTTATATACATAACTTTTAAATGTTATTTTATGAATAGTTAAGAATTCATGATTTTTTATATTTCAATTAATTTTCTCATATTCATGTTAATAATGATTCACAAGTTACCAAAGTGATAAGGGTTTACATTTCAATATAATTTAATTGTGATTTTTAATGAATAAATTTTTGTTTTAAGAAATTATTTTTTCATTATAAAATAAAAAAATTAATTTTATTAACCAATTATTATTCAAGAAATTTTTAAATTATAATACATTTTTTCACTTTTGTTTAAATAAAATTATTGTGAAAATGTTTAATAAAATATGACTTCTAATATCTATTCAATCAAAAATAGTTCTCCATCCATATCCTTGTTTTCCAAAAATATTTTCAGGAATATGTTCAAAAATCCCCAAATATTTACTAAATACATTTTTTGACCAACTGATTGAAATGATTTTTCTCTTCACTTTCCAAATTAGGAGCATTAAAACGTTTTTACAACTGTATGAATGGATATTTTTTTATCATGTACTCCATATATAGAATTACCCACCATAATGAAAACTCTTCTATTTTAGTCTTAATTATAATTTTCAATGATTCATTTTAAATAAAATTTTATCAATAAAATTTTGGAAATGTTTATATTTTTAAGAAGTTATTTAAAAGAGAACATGATATATTTTTTCCCTAAATAAGTATTTCTTGTAATATCTTAATGAAATATTTATCAACAATGAAAAAAATTGATTATATGGATTTCTTCTAAATTTTATATATATATATATATTTCTCACATATATACCTATATTATTATACATTACTTTTATGGGGTAATACATTCATTATGTTCATCTCTCAGGTTTCATCATTGTAATATTCCCTTTGATAATGATATGAAACTAAATTATAAAGACATTTTATTCTATGAGAATTTATTATGTTTATTCCTTCTGATTGATTTCCATTAGGGATAAACATAATCATGAACATGTTATGATTGTTCTAAGAAAATATGACTCCAATAAATTGGGTAATTTTTTGATTCACATGAGACTTCATGTGTTGGATTAAGAAGTAAACATAATCCATTATTGGATTTTTTTACCATGTTATATTATTTAGGAAGTTAGACATAACCCTTGTTAATAAAATTTTATATATTGACGAATCATTTAATTTTTTATCATTATAGTGTGATAGCATTTACACTATGAGATTATATAATGTGATAGTATTAATCCTTATCTTCTATGTTATCATGTTATATATTTGACTCACAAGTAATGTTTGTTTATCATGTTTATTCCCATTTGGGGAATTTTAACTCAACTATTTTATATTTCTTTCTCATGTTATCCAATAATTTTTTGAGCTAAAAAATATTTAGGATCACAAAATAGAGAAAAAAAATAAAAAAAAATTGTAGTGTGATGTGTATGTATTATGAATCTATCCTTACAAAGACATTATGCCTCATAATAATGGTTTTATAATTTCTGAATGTTTATATTAAATAAAATGTTATAATTTGTGTAAAATTATTGGTTAATTAAGTAGTTTTTAGAAAAATTAATTGTTATTTATTAGAATTTGGACTATAATAATTTAGTGAGAACCCCACTGACACATAAAAAATTATAATTCTACGTATATAAAAATATCCTTGATTTTTTATAATGTTTAGAAAAAGTGGATTCCAAAAATTTCATCCCTCTCTGGATTGAATAAGTGGATGTGGAATTGGAATATTGTAACACCCCAAGATTCCACCGTACGCTTTCCTTGGAATAATAAAATAGTGTGTGTTGTACGCAACTTCGAGTTCTAACAAACACACCACAACCAAAAAAATAGCCGTTATGAATAGTAATACCCACCTTTTGAAATTTTATAAATTTTATCTTTCAAAATGGACTTCATTTTTGGATTTGGAATATCAAAATTAGACTAAGGTGAAATTTTGGTATTTTTCTTAAAACATTCAATTTTTGATGAATAGTGAAAAAACACTCAGTTATAGTTTAAAACTGATTTTTTTAAAATAAATATTTATTTTAATAAAATTTAATTAAGGAAAAAATAGATACATAATACCTATATAAGTTCAATGTAATTCTTTGGAGTTAGTTTAGAATAATTTTAGACATATAAAATTTTTATTGAACTTTTCACTGTCTTTTACCCACCTCCTAGGAGAATTTGGAAATTCACAAAAAACTTAATTTTACCACTTTAGTGAGTGGAATTTTGAAAATCCGAGAGACACGGTTAATATCAAGGAGTAAAATTTGGTTCAAAGAGATGAAAATAATTTTTGGTGAATAGTAACTTTTTACTTTTATTTAACACGGTTAAAAGTAAATATGGTAATTAAGGGTCAAAATGATATAAATATTATCATAACACATGTCCTAATTCTATTGGAAAAGTGTATCTCGACCAAAAAAAACCTTATGAATAAAATATTATCATTTAGGTCCACTTGGATTAGATTAGGAAATTTATTATTATTTAATTCAAAGTAGAGTTAAAGGAGTTTAAATCAATGTTTGTTTACTAAACAATTTTTAATATTAGGTTATACATAAGATAAATTCTGTTGTACAAATTAATTAGGGAACTAAAAATATCTCCTATATAATTGTATTTTATTTATAAATTTTAGACATTATATAATTTAATTTATTTGTGACACAATGGTGATGCAGTAATTACCTAATTTGTAATGGCTCGGACCTCTCCGGTCCATTACTTTGTGAAATGTTGGTATTGGAGGTGTTCCGGGAGGTCAAGGGGACTTATCCCCAACACTTTGCCAATTTTCCGGTTCTGTGAACAGTGTTTCCAGTTTTATGAACAGTAACAGATCGGTGAGACAGATCAGTTTCACAGATCGGTGAGACAGATCGGTTTCACAGATCGGTGAGACAGATCAGTTTCACAGATCGGTGAGACAGATCGGTTTCACAGATCGGTGAGACAGATCGGTTTCAAAGATCGGTGAGACAGATCGGTGAGACAGATCGGTGAGACAGATCGGTGAGACAGATCGGTGTGACAGATCAGTTTCACAGATCAGTTTCACAGATCGGTGAGACAGATCGGTGAGACAGATCGGTGAGACAGATCGGTGAGACAGATCGTTTTCACAGATCGGTGAGACAGATCGGTTTCACAGATCAGTTTCACAGATCGGTGTGACAGACCGGTGAGACAGATCGGTGAGACAGATCAGTTTCACAGATCGGTGAGACAGATCGGTTTCACATATCGGTGAGACAAATCGGTTTCAAAGATCGGTGAGACAGATCGGTGAGACAGATCGGTGAGACAGATCGGTGAGACAGATCGGTGTGACAGATCAGTTTCACAGATCAGTTTCACAGATCGGTGAGACAGATCGGTGAGACAGATCGGTGAGACAGATCGGTGAGACAGATCGGTGAGACAGATCGTTTTCACAGATCGGTGAGAAAGATCGGTTTCACAGATCAGTTTCACAGATCGGTGTGACAGACCGGTGAGACAGATCGGTGAGACAGATCGGTGAGACAGATCGGTGAGACAGATCGGTGTGACGGATCGGTGAGACAGATCGGTGAGACGGATCGTTTTCACAGATCGGTGAGACAGATCGGTTTCACAGATCAGTGTGACAGATCAGTGTCACAGATCAGTTTCACAGATCGGTGTGACAGATCAGTTTCATGTACAATAACGGTGGGTGAACAGTGTTTCCAGACTCCTACAGTTTTTCCCCTTTTGACGTTTCCTTTGACGTAAAATAAATTTAAAGCCTTATTTTAAGGGCTCTTAAGGCCGATTCAAATGCCATAAATCCTATATTAATTATTCCTAAGGCTTGGAATGTTTTACTTAGTCAAACCGCGTGGTTAATGCGATCCGTTTTTAATGGAGAATTAACTGGATCTTAAACCGTCGCCCCATTAAATCTTAAAAAGGGATGAGATATCATTCTTCCTTGTTCTTTCGCTTTGTTCTCGACTAAGAGGCGCTAGAACCTTTCAATCCTTTCCGTAGGAGTTTCACAATCAATCTTCACTCCTAGGATTGGTTCTGCTCTGTTTTTGAGGCAACCGAGCCGTGTCGATCAATCTTCGATATAAGCATCCTCCGGTGGATGCAGTTGTCACGAGGGGAGGATCGTGACCTGTTGTGTGGATAAAGAACCCGAGGAACTGTTTGAGGTAGGGGATTCATGGATTCTCTAATTATATATGTGTAATCGTAGAATTATCATGATTTATTCCTTTGGATCACAATGAAATTGACCTAATTAAATACTTGAACCGGATTAAAAGAATTGGTTGATCGCATACTGTTGCTTTATACCGTGATAACGGTTTGCCTCATGTTTTCCTAGATATAGTGATACCTATGCTTTCTTTGATTTATTTTTCATTCATGATAGAAATTGATAATGAATGTAAAGCTGGAATTAATTGTTAATTAATTGGCTAAAGATAAAGAGGCATGTAAATTAATCCGGTTATTGTCGTTGTTGTAGTTGTTCTAATTTGAGGATAATCAAATTAGGGAAGTAAGCTTGGTTATTTAATTGTGATAGCTTACTGATTAGGTATCCATGATTGGAGCCTACGAATAACAAATCTGTTAATTCAATATGGGTTAGAGAACAGATTATGTGGGAATTTCAAAAAGGGTTCTGAGTTACCCTCTTGTTTGTTAACGGGCCGAGAGCCCATTTTGTGATGTTTGTTTTCCTGCTGCTTGTGCTGTGATGTGAGCCTGGACTGTTGTTGTGATATGTAGAGGCATGGAGGCCTTATAGTTGTGTCAGCGGATGACGCCTAGTCTAGCGAGATGCATCGGTTTATGCATATGGGTGTCAGGGAGGGCACCAGGGGTGATGGAATGGGATGGATGTGGTTGCTGGTTGCTTGTGGTGTTCTTGAATGTTAATCTGCCTTGCTTTTCCCCACTGCTCAAGGCATCTGGTCTTGCTACCATTCTTCCAAAGGAGGTTAAGACGTGCGGGGTTTTCCACGTGCTTTCCGTGTTTAGCCTCTCGAGGGAGAATGGGTATATGCTCTTTCTATAGGCGGCAAAGACCCGACGGGTAGTATATCTACTCACCGTGTTGAGCCTGCTTTGTGTTTAGAAGCATAGGATGTTTTTCTAGAATGCCTGGGAATGTGGAAAAGTAATTCTGTAATGAATGTTTGATTAAATGGTGAAAATCCATGGGGATGGAGATGCTGGAATTTAAAGGTGATGTGATTCTTAAAAAGGCGCAGTTGTTTTGAAAGTGACGCCATTTCAGTTTAATGTGGAATTATTCATTCTTAATTAATGTTTAAAGAATTAATTAATGTACAGTGGAACTGATAAATGAGAATGGAGTAATCTAATAAAGCTCTTCAATTGGTTGTGTGCTTATAGGATACCTAGTCTTAGAAGTACCAGTCTGGAGTCTGAGAGACGTTAGCTGTAGTTGTATCTAAGACTAGGTAATGCCCATAGTGTGGATGTGAGTTACTTATATATTCTGTACTTTTTGTGTTTCTATACGCTACTCCACCCTGTCGGTAAGGGCAACAGACACCCCGGGGATTCTGAGCCCTGGGGGGGGGGGGTGTGTTTTCCCCAACATTCTGATGGGAGGTTGAATGGCTGACTACCCCCTTTGGCCCCGCTCTCTTCTCTTGGTAGATCTTAGTGCTGGTAGGCACAGTGGTTAGTTTTACCCATATATGTGTGTAGAGGGATGTAATGGATTGTGGTTATTTCACACACATATATTCTGGATATAGTATCCTATGGACTACTATAGGTGTAACGTGTATAGGCTGTGATGGCTTGAGGATCCTTACTCGGTGTATGGGCTGTAATGGCTTGAGGTATAATACCCGACGTATGATACACGTTATGCGAGCTGTGGTGGCTCCCAGAAACTACCTGGTTACTTTTGGTTGTGAGGATTGTGTGGAGCTTAGCCCAGGTGTCTGCGGGCAAACCCTTGTGGTGCACGAGGTGCAGATTGGGGAGCTTGACCCATGTTGATACGGGCAAGCCTTTGGAGAGAGATTCACAGGACGTATGTCGTTGGGGCAAAGCGGAAAACCAGTGGGGAAGTGGTAGCGGGGTACCCTTGATATTCTTTAATACATGATATATTCTTGTATGCGTTACTTGGTGAGAGTAGCCTTGGTGAGGTTGGGAACATAGTATACCTGTTTAGGTGACGAGTTAGTTTCACTTGTTTTTCACTGGGCTTTAGCATGCTTTCATTACTTTTTCACGAGAGTCTTGGGGAGGATCCTACTGAGTATACTGTTATACTCACCCTATGTACATATAAACTGTTTTTCAGGCGACTTGGAGCAGGTTGGAGATCAAGTTGGTTACTACTAGCTTGCGGTTGGAGGAGGAGCTGTTCGGGGTTGTGGTCGCTGCCGTTTTACTTTCTTTTGGGTACTTTTAGTTTTCCCTTTCAGTTGTAGTACTTTTGCATGACATTTCATATATGTACTTGAGTTTCTTTTACATTCTAGTTATGAGTTGGAGTTGGTTGGAGTCTATTCTATCTCTCTCTTCTGCATGTGTTCTCTTAGAGGGTAATGCCTCCCATTTGTGTGTGTATTATACCCTCGGTGCTAGTCGCCAACCCGGGGCCTACTGGAGGCGGGACTCGGGGGTCATTATCTCCCTTTTCACATTGCCGGACCAGGAGGGGTACACTTTGTGGGGAGGGGGTCGTGACAGAGTGGTATCAAAGGTCTGGTTGAGGGATAGGATGGAGTTTGGAGTTAGGCACAGGTGAGGATGCATGGGATGGTAGGGCAACGGTGTCATTCATGTTTAGCAAGTGGGGTAAACACTGGAGACCGGCAGAGACATAGGCGTTTAGGGCCCCCTATGATCTGTTGCACAGACCTTTAAGTTTACGATGGCTACTAAACAAAGTGATACTGGTTGCAGGGTAGAGACCTAGGAAAGGATCATGCATCATTATTCCTTGCGCCTATGTTTGAATGGGTAGACCTTGGGATAGGGAACCTAAAAAATTAATAAAACAAATTTATTAATTAATTAATGTTTAATCTTCCATATTCCTGGCTTAGGAGCTCTAAAAGTTGTTATTTTACAGGTATGGCTCCAGGTCGACGTCCTCGTCAGGTTTGCGCAGAAGGTGCCCAGCAGGCTGTTCCGGCAGATCGCCGCCAGGTAGAGGTTGACGACGATGACACTTGGAGGATGACACTCCGAGAGTTTCAACGCCAGAGTCTACAGAAGTACGAGGGCTCCGTTTCAGATGCAGTCACAGAAGACTGGTTGGAGGAGGTCGAGATAGGCTTCAGTTCGATTCGTGTTCGGAAGGAACACTGGGTGTCCATGGTTGTGACGATGTTGCGTGGAGCAGCGAGACAGTGGTGGTTCTTGTTCCTCGGGGATCGTGAGGAGTCAGTGATCTCATGGGAGGAGTTTCGAGACAGGTTTAGAGTCGAGTTTCTTTCATCGACTGCGAAGGCATCCAGTCGCCAGGAGCTTCTTACCCTTCGACAGGGGAGCTCCAGTGTTCGTGAGTTTGGAATCCATTTCAGGAACCTTCTATGATATGCTTCAGACCTGTTACCAGATGATGAGGCCAGGGAGAGGCATTTCGAGGAGGCTTTGCGTCCAAAGATCCAGCGCCAGGTCACCCCATTTATGCTGAAGACATATCTTGAGGTGCTGGAGAGGGCAGAGGTTGTTGAGAGGACTTTGGCTAGGACCGGATCGTCACGAGAGGGGAATCGTCATGATTCCTCAAGAAGCAGAGCTGTGGTCCGGGGTTCCCGGTTTTCAGGACAGAAGAGTTTCCGTTCACCTGGGGGTAGGTCCCGGCCCTTCCCATCTCATTTCTCCGGAGGTAGCAACTCTCAGACCTATGCCAAGGGATCAGGCGCTTGTTTTTCTTGTGGTGGACGTGGTCATCAGCAGCGGGAGTGCCCAACTTTTCAGAGCAGTCATCGTGCACTAGGCGCTCCACTCCAGGTTCCTCCGTTGAGGCAGTTCCAGCCGAGGCAGCAGCAACAGGTTGCACCAGCTTTAGATCACCAGAGGGTAGATGGAGCAGGCAGAGGACAGCCCCATGACGCTCCCCATCCTCAGAGAGCAGAGCGCGGCCGTGGTGGTGGTCGTCATCAAGGTCAGAGAGGCCGTGGAGGTGGTCGTGGTCAGCTTCATGCTCTAGCGTTGGCAGCTCCAGGCGAGCCAAACGTCGTCCGAGGTACCCTTTGCTTGTTTTCTACCTTGGTGTATGCCTTGTTTTATTCAGGAGTGACACACTCCTTTATATCTCCTACCCTTGTCCATGCTTTGGGACTTGAGGTAGAGAGGCTTCCAGTGCCCTTGGTGATGACTACGCCTGTTGGAGGTCGAGCTAGCTTGTTTGAAGTATGTAGAGACGTTGAGCTAGTGTTGGGGCAGCACCGCTCTTGGGGAGATTTCCTATGTTTACGAATACAACCATATGATGTCATCCTCGGCATGGATTGGTTGTATTCGGTGCAGGCTATTGTGGATTGCTACAGGAAGAAGGTCGTTTTCTTTGATGAAGATGGAGAGTAAGTAGTGTTTGTTGGTGAGGGAGATCCTCGGATGAGTCATAGACGAGTTTCATCCTTATCATCCATGATGGCTGGGATGATGCTGAGTTCTTCAGAGGTTCAACAGTTGGTGTTTCCTAGGGTCGTAGAGGAGTACCCTGATGTCTTTCCAGAAGAGGTTGTATCCTTACCCCCTCGACGAGAGATCGAGTTTGGGATCGAGCTACAGCCAGGAGCGTCTCCTATCTCTATGTCTCCATATAGGATGGCCCCTTCTGAGTTACGAGAGCTACGTATTCAGCTCGATGGTCTGTTGCAGTGTGGTTTTGTTCGGCCAAGTGTGTCACCGTGGGGTGCACCATTCTTGTTCGTGAAAAAGGCTGATGGCAGTTTGCGGTTGTGCGTCGATTATCATCGCTTAAACAAAGTGACAATAAAGAACCGCTATCCACTTCCACGGATTGATGACCTATTTTATCAACTGAAGGGTGCAAGTTGGTTCTCAAAGATCGACTTGCGGTCAGGATATCATCAGATGCGTGTAAAGGATGAGGATATCCTGAAGACTTCTTTCCGTTGTCGTCATGGGCATTATGAGTTTGTTGTAATGCCATTCGGCATGACGAATGCTCCAGCTGTTTTCATGGGGTTGATGAATGCTGTGTTCCGTGAATTCCTGGACAAGTTTGTTGTGGTTATCATCGACGACATCCTTGTGTACTCCACATCTGAAGAGGAGCATGCAAAGCATCTACGAGCCGTTTTGGGAGTTCTTCGCCAACATCGGTTGTTTGGGAAGTTGTCCAAGTGTGAGTTCTGGGCTCAAGAAGTTCGTTTCTTGGGACATGTTGTATCCCAACAGGGAGTAGCTGTGGATCCTTCGAAGATAGAATCAGTGGTGTCTTGGCCAGCCCCCAAGACCGTGTCAGAGGTGCGAAGTTTCCTTGGTCTCGCAGGCTATTATAGGATGTTTGTGGCTAATTTCTCCCGAGTTGCGACTCCTCTGACAGCTTTGACCAGGAAGGATCAAGCGTTCATATGGACTGATCAGTGTCAGACAGCTTTCGAGTATCTAAAGAAGAAGTTGGTAAGTGCTCCAGTCCTTTGTCTTCCAGCAGAGGGAGTCCAGTTTGATGTTTTCTGTGATGCTTCACATCTGGGGCTAGGCTGTGTTCTCATGCAGCAGAGGTCAGTTGTTTCTTATGGGTCTCGGCAGTTGGGTCCCCATGAATGCAACTATGCCACCCATGATCTTGAGTTGGGAGCCGTGGTGTTTGCGTTGAAGTTGTGGAGACATTACCTCATTGGCGAGCGCTTTTTGGTTTTCACTGATCATAAGAGTTTGAGGTATGTTTTCTCCCAACGCGATTTGAACTTGCGGCAGCGTCGGTGGATGGAGTTCTTTAAGGAATACGACTTCGAAATATCGTATACACCTGGGAAGGGAAATGTTGTTGCTGATGCACTGAGCCGAAAGTCACGTAATGATGTTGTGCGTGAATCTGGTGATTCCTGGAGAGGAATGGAAGAGCTAGCAGCTTTGCATCTTGATATGGGAGAAGTTGGGGGAAGAGTTTGTCTTTTCCAGATGATGGTGCAATCATCCCTGATGCAAAAGGTGGAAGAGTCTCAGTTGGGTGATCTAGAGGTGGAAGTTTTGAGAGACAGAGTTGTTTGTGGGGAGGCCCCTGATGGTTGTTCGGAGGATGAACAACACCGAGTGTTGTATCATGGCAGGCTTTTTGTTCCCTTGGAGATGCGCGAGACGGTTCTCCGAGAGTTCCATAGCTTGCCCTTAGTTGTACATACTGGTGTGACGAAGATGTATCGATCCTTGAGGAGTTAGTTTTGGTGGCCTGGGCTGAAGCGTTCCGTTGCATAATGTGTGTCTTGATGTTTAGTCTGCCAGAAGGTGAAGGTCGAACACCGTGTTCCTGGTGGTCTTCTCCCACACATAGAGATTCCTCAGTGGAAGTGGGGGGACATCTCAATGGACTTTGTTACAGGTTTACCTCGAGCTTCGGGAGGACATGATGCTATATGGGTGGTAGTGGATCGTTTAACTAAATCGGCCCACTTCATAGCAATCAAGGAGTCGAGCTCAGTGGAGGTTTTGTCGAGGTAGTATCTGGAGGAGGTGGTGAGGCTTCACGGAGTTCCTAAGATGATCATTTCTGATCGAGACCCTCGTTTTACCTCTAGGGTGTGGAGAGGTCTCCAGCATGCTTTTGGCTCTCAACTATGCCTTAGCACTTCTTTTCATCCTCAAACGGATGGTCAGACAGAGCGAACCATCCAAACTCTTGAAGACATGTTGCACTCTTGTGTTCTTGATTTTGGAGGTTCATGGGTGAAGCACTTACCTTTGGTAGAGTTCGCTTACAATAATAGTTTTCACTCTACCATCGGCATGGCGCCGTTTGAAGCCTTGTATGGCCGGCCATGCCGTTCTCCGTTGTGCTGGACTGGGGTCGGAGAGTCAGCAATTCTTGGACCAGAACTAGTGCAGAATACGACAGAGATGGTTCAAGTGATTCGTGAGAGGATGAAGACAGCACAAGATCGTCAGAAATCTTATGCTGATCAAAGAAGGAGACCCTTATATTTTAATGTTGGGGATCATGTGTTTCTGAAGGTGACTCCCCGTCGTGGGCAGCGAAGGTTTGGTCGCGGAAGTAAGCTTTCTCCCAGTTTTGTTGGGCCTTTCGAGGTGTTAGCTCGTGTTGGAGCTGTGGCATATCGAGTAGCACTTCCCCCTCGGATGAGTCGGATACATTATGTTTTTCATGTATCGCAGCTCCGTCATTATCTTCATGATGAATCTCATGTTATCGATTGGGGAGAGATCGATATTGATGATGATGCAACATTCGAGGAGCGACCTGTGGAGATCCAAGACCACAAGGAGAAGGTGTTGCGTGGGCGTTCTATTCCATTAGTTCGTGTCTTGTGGCGACACGGTGGCATGGAGGAGAGTACCTGGGAGCGTGAGTCACAGATACGTGCTCTGTACCCAGAGTTGTTTAATGATTAACTCCTTTCATGTAATGATGTTTTATCTGTGGTTGGACCTTTCAAGTTTTATTTATGTACCTTTAATGTGATGTTATGTTTGAATTGTTTTTATGGGTTGTTTGTTCTCGGATGTCGCGGTTTTATTCCAGAATTTGAACAACTCGTGTTGGTTTTCCCCTGAGAGGTATCTTATGGGGTGGTTGTTCGGACCCCTCTTTTCTTCTGGGTTGGTTTTTAATTCTCGAGGACGAGAATGTTTTGAGAGGTATCTAATGTAATGGCCCGGACCTCTCCGGTCCATTACTTTGTGAAATGTTGGTATTGGAGGTGTTCCGGGAGGTCAAGGGGACTTATCCCCAACACTTTGCCAATTTTCCGGTTCTGTGAACAGTGTTTCCAGTTTTATGAATAGTAACAGATCGGTGAGACAGATCAGTTTCACAGATCGGTGAGACAGATCGGTTTCACAGATCGGTGAGACAGATCAGTTTCACAGATCGGTGAGACAGATCGGTTTCACAGATCGGTGAGACAGATCGGTTTCACAGATCGGTGAGACAGATCGGTGAGACAGATTGGTGAGACAGATCGGTTTCACAGATCGGTGAGACAGATCGGTTTCAGAGATCAGTTTCACAGATCGGTGTGACAGACCGGTGAGACAGATCGGTGAGACAGATCGGCGAGACAGATCGGTGAGACAGATCGGTGTGACAGATTGGTGAGACAGATCGGTGAGACAGATCGGTGTGACAGATCAGTTTCACAGATCAGTTTCACAGATCAGTGTGACAGATCAGTTTCGCAGATCAGTTTCACAGATCGGTGTGACAGATCAGATTCATGTATAGTAACGGTGGGTGAACAGTGTTTCCAGACTCCTACAGTTTTGCCCCTTTTGACGTTTCCTTTGACGTAAAATACATTTAAAGCCTTATTTTAAGGGCTCTTAAGGCCGATTCAAATGCCATAAATCCTATATTAATTATTCCTAAGGCTTGGAATGTTTTACTTGGTCAAACCACGTGGTTAATGCGATCCGTTTTTAATGGAGAATTAACCGGATCTTAAACCGTCGCCCCATTAAATATTAAAAAGGGACGAGATATCATTCTTCCTTGTTCTTTCCCTTTGTTCTCGACTAAGAGGCTCTAGAACCTTTCAATCCTTTCCGTAGGAGTTTCACAATCAATCTTTACTCCTAGGATTGGTTCTGCTCTGTTTTTGATGCAACCGAGCCGTGTCGATCAATCTTCGATATAAGCATCCTCCGGTGGATGCAGTTGTCACGAGGGGAGGATCGTGACCTGTTGTGTGGATAAAGAACCCGAGGAACTGTTTGAGGTAGGGGATTCATGGCTTCTCTAATTATATATGTGAAATCGTAGAATTAGCATGATTTATTCCTTTGGATCACAATGAAATTGACCTAATTAAATACTTGAACCGGATTAAAAGAATTGGTTGATCGCATACTGTGGCTTTATACCGTGATAACGGGTTGCCTCATGTTTTCCTAGAAATAGTGATACCTATTCTTTCTTTGATTTATTGTTCGTTCATGATAGAAATTGATAATGAACATAAAGCCGGAATTAATTGTTAATTAATTGGCTAAAGATAAAGAGGCATGTAAATTAATCTGGTTATTGTCGTTGTTGTAGTTGTTCTAATTTGAGGATAATCAAATTAGGGAAGTAAGGTTGGTTATTTAATTATGATAGCTTACTGATTAGGTGTCCATGATTGGAGCCTACGAATAACAAATCTGTTAATTCAATATGGATTAGAGAACAGATTATGTGGGAATTTCAAAAAGGGTTTCGAGTTACCCTCTTGTTTGTTAACGGGCCGAGAGCCCATTTTGTGATGTTTGTTTTCCTGCTGCTTGTGCTGTGATGTGAGCCTGGACGGTTGTTGTGATATGTAGAGGCATGGAGGCCTTATAGTTGTGGCAGCGGATGACGCCTAGTCTAGCGAGATGCATCGGTTTATGCATATGGGTGTGAGGGAGGGCACCAGGGGTGATGGAATGGGATGGATGTGGTTGCTGGTTGCTTGTGGTGTTCTTGAATGTTAATCTGCCTTGCTTTTCCCCACTGCTCAAGGCAGCTGGTCTTGCTACCATTCTTCCAAAGGAGGCGAAGACGCGCGGGGTTTGCCACGTGCTTTCCGTGTTTAGCCTCTCGAGGGAGAATGGGTATATGCTCTTTCTATAGGCGGCAAAGACCCGACGGGTAGTATATCTACTCACCGTGTTGAGCCTCCTTTGTGTTTAGAAGCATAGGATGTTTTTCTAGAATGCCTGGGAATGTGGAAAAGTAATTCTGTAATGAATGTTTGATTAAATGGTGAAAATCCACGGGGATGGAGATGCTGGAATTTAAAGGTGATGTGAATCTTAAAAAGGAGCACTTGTTTTGAAAGTGACGCCATTTCAGTTTAATGTGTAATTATTCATTCTTAATTAATGTTTAAAGAATTAATTAATGTACAGTGGAACTGATAAATGAGAATGGAGTAATCTAATAAAGCTCTTCAATTGGTTGTGTGCTTATAGGATACCTAGTCTTAGAAGTACCAGCCTGGAGTCTGAGAGACGTTAGCTGCAGTTGTATCTAAGACTAGGTAATGCCCATAGTGTGGATGTGAGTTACTTATATATTCTGTACTTTTTGTGTTTCTATACGCTACTCCACCCTGTCGGTAAGGGAAACTGACACCCCGGGGATTCTGAGCCCTCGGGGGGGGGGGGGGGGTGTTTTCCCCAACATTCTGATGGGAGGTTGAATGGCTGACTACCCCCTTTGGTCCCGCTCTCTTCTCTTGGTAGATCTTAGTGCTGGTAGGCACAGTGGTTACTTTTACCCATATATGTGTGTAGAGGGCTGTAATGGCTTGTGGTTATTTCACACACATATATTCTGGATATAGTATCCTATGGACTACTATAGGTGTAACGTGTATAGGCTGTGATGGCTTGAGGATCCTTACTCGGTGTATGGGCTGTAATGGCTTGAGGTATAATACCTGACGTATGATACACGTTATGCGAGCTGTGGTGGCTCCCGGAAACTACCTGGTTACTTTTGGTTATGAGGATTGTGTGGAGCTTAGCCTAGGTGTCTGCGGGAAAACCCTTGTGGTGCACGAGGTGCAGATTGGGGAGCTTGACCCATGTTGATACGGGCAAGCCTTTGGAGAGAGATGCACAGGACGTATGTCGTTGGGGCAAAGCGGAAAACCAGTGGGGATGTGGTAGTGGGGTACCCTTGATATTCTTTACTACATGCTATATTCTTGTATGCGTTACTTGGTGAGAGTAGCCTTGGTGAGGTTGGGAACATAGTATACCTATTTAGGTGACGAGTTAGTTTCACTTGTTTTTCATTGGGCTTTAGCATGATTTCTTTACTTTTGCAAGAGAGTCTTGGTAAGGATCCTACTGAGTATACTGTTATACTCACCCTATGTACATATAAACTTTTTTTCAGGAGACTTGGAGCAGGTTGGAGATCAAGTTGGTTACTACTAGCTTGCGGTTGGAGGAGGAGATGTTCGGGGTTGTGGTCGCTGCCGTTTTACTTTCTTTTGGGTACTTTTAGTTTTCCCTTTCAGTTGTAGTACTTTTGCATGACATTTCATATATGTACTTGGGTTTCTTTTACATTTCAGTTATGAATTGGAGTTGGTTGGACTCTATTCTATCTCTCTCTTCTGCATGTGTTCTCTTAGAGGGTAATGCCTCCCATTTGTGTGTGTATTATACCATCGGTGCTAGTCGCCAACCCGGGGCCTACTGGAGGCGGGACTCGGGGGTCATTATCTCCCTTTTCACATTGCCGGCCCAGGAGGGGTACACTTTGTGGGGAGGGGGTCATGACATAATTAATGAAATATTTAAATAATTGATATTATAAATATCAAAATAAATGTAATTTGAGACATTTTATGAATTAAACAAATTTTCCAGGTTAATATGACATATTATGATTGATTATATAAATTTTTTTAAAGGAATAAAGTTGTTATGAATTTATCAAAAACAAAATACCCAATAGTGTCAAAATGGACATAAAAGAGTTTTTAAAAATTATATTATATTATTAATTTAATTTAATTCATAAAAATCTATGGTTCAGACAAGATACTTATATCATGATAGGTGTATAATTAATGGACCACTTGGGGGTCTCTTGAAGGTATATAGTACGTTTATTAACTATATAATATAAAAATACAAAGTGACATGGTAAGTGTCAAACTAATTAACTAAGAGTTAAAACTAAAAGATAAGGTTAATTTAATGACCCAAACATGTCTAAATTATATTTGTTGAGTGGTTTTAGACCCATCCCCACCTTAAATTCTAAATAATCTATTTTGGATCCATTATAAACCGAATATTAATTTATTATAAAATAATATTTCTCGCTTTTACAAAGGTGCCCCTCACCCCTCTAATAAAAGGGAACTCCCCCTTCTCACTAATTCACACATTAAAATCCTTTTGGATCGGCCAAACCCTGCCCAAATACCCTCTCAACTTCCCTAAATTTATCCCAGAGGCTATATTTTGTTCATAAATCCAACCAATGGAGCCCTTTTGATCAAATCAAAAGGATGAACCTGAAGAAGAGGTAATGTTTTCACCACCCTCTTTCAAGTTCATTTATTCTTCAACTTCTTCATTATTTGTTATTATCATTCTAAAATAATAACTCTAGTATCTTATATATAAAGTGATTTTATTATACTGTACAACCATATTCAGTATTCTATCCATCCTTTGAATGACATGTCACCATACGTGCGTACGTACGGCTTACCGTCTCTACGTCGTGGTGTAATTGTTATTCAATAAATTATTATTTGGATGGGTATAATAATGATATGTAATTAATGTAAATAATAAATATAACATGATAATTATTCTGTATATATGATAAAACATCCAATTATATATTATTTTAATATCAAAATAATGCTATTGTCGCTCGTGCGTACGTACGGACTACCGTCTCCATGAACGCGATGAGATTCATTCTTCATCGTATGAATTCAAGTATAATTATCATTTTATGATTTAAAAATAATGTTTAAGGAATTGAAATCATTCTGGATATGATCATTATACATCCTATCCATGACAAACCCGGCTTACGTAAAAAAACATATAAAAAACCAGTAAGTTAACACCCGAAACGATGACAATACTATGATATTATTAACAATGCAATGTTAAAATATCATTAATGATATCATAATAATGTATATGATTCTTGTATAATTTAATAACAATTATTTCACCATTATATAGGAGGTTAACCTACCCAACCTAGGAAATGTACAAGGTAAGTGTTTATTTTGCAATCTCTTCATTATCCGAGGTTATTTATACGTAATATTCTACTGGGATTTCATTATCATCTACATGAATGTTTCTTAAAAATGTATTTCAAAACATTTTTACTATTTACAATAATATGGGTTAATGTCATTTATACCCTTTTTTGACTTTTTATAAGAGGTTTATAAAGGAATCTTTCCATCGTTTTCCAAACAAGTTACTTTTTACCTTTTTGACAAAATTAAGGTAAGAATGTCTTTTTTAACATATACGGCGGGTGCAGCTATTTTCTGCCATTATAAAATCTTCGAAGCTTCTGTTACAATCTTATAAGAAAATTTTCAAAGTAAATGTTTTGTTTTATAATTATATGACTTTTAAATGATTTCAAAAAAGAGATATTTCTCTCAAATAGTTTTAATTTCATCTATGTCAACATTCTTTGATGGATTTTAAGCTTATTTGAAGTTGATTTATTGTGATACAAAAATTCCATATTGTATTGAAGGTTTTGTGATATGCTTGAATGTGGATGTGTTATTTTTATACCATTCGTGGTTTATGGAGAATTTATTGACATTTCTTATGTTAGTTTTAAGACGAATATTTATGTTATGTTTAAACCTGTTCATATGAGGAATGCATTGGACATAATAAGTGACGGGTGGAGCCTACTATAGCTCCTTGATATATCGGTAGTTCTCATGAGACAAACTAGTGTCTTGGCACAAGGCCTTGACATAATCTTATTTGTAGTCTTGGAACAAGGCCTTGATTATGTGGTTATGATAGTCTCGCATTATGCATTCTATCATTATGAAAGTGGTTATTGATATTGCATGTGATTATTCGACTAGTATAATATCCATGTGAATAAGTATATGGAATTATTTCATTTTATTTTAACCATATTCTGCTGAATTTGAAGTTTTAAAAGGCTTTTGTTTTAGTTTTACATTGCCTTAAATGTTTATGCTTATTTATGAAAGTTTCCGTTATATTGTTATCCTTACTGAGAATTTGAGCTCACCTCTTTCTATGTTTTATTTTTTCAGGATGTGAAGAAGTATTTTATGAATGAAGTGTAGGGATAGTATGAGGGGATAAGAGTGTGGACTATGGAGACTATATTGTTGTAGTTGTTCATTTTATGATGTAATGTAAACTTTATGAATGTATCTAGTTATTCGAAGTCTACTAAACTAATCGGCCTTTCGAGACTTGATCTTTCTTGTGATCATTCCAATGTCATGTAATAATGCACTGACTCAGGGTAACTGGGGTCGGGGCGTTTCAGTTGGTATCAGAGAAATTTTTGTACAAACCTTGGAAACATGATTTAGATAAACTCTGATTTGAGCACATAGCTTTAAGATGGACTTTGAGGATTAGTATAGAAGAACTTCTAGAATTTTGGTATTGCAGAGATTTTGTGAGTTTTCCGAGAAATACATCCATGTCTAGATACGAGCAGGTAGAGGCGGCTCTGGAATAGATGTACGTAGGTGTAAAACCCGAAAACACCGCTTTGAGCTTGACTCGAACGGGAACTGGTGCACGACAACGGGACTTACTGCACTCTTGGTTACAACACACCAGGGGGATATTCATATAATAACTCTCATTTTATTTAAAAATAATTATGTTGGGTTTATGAGTATATATGACCTCAAAGAAAACATTTTAATGATTATGGATTATATCCATAAATAGTTCAATTTATGTTAAGTGTTTTATAAGTATGGAATTATGTATTTTGATTCATAAACTGATCTAGTTTATGCCATTGTTTAGAAATGGTTCCTAGTGGAATAAATGGAAACTATATCAATGCACGCACTCCATGTAAGGATTGCCCTCCTGCTCAAGAAAATTATAGTGGAGCTGGTGATGCAACTGGTGCTGATCAACTAATAACCATACTAGGACAACTCACTCAGGTTATGAATAATAACCTTACCCGTATGGAGAACCCTGATCCACACCGTGGAGTATCAATGTTAGATCGCATCATTAGGCAGCAACCACCAATGTTCAATGGGAGTACAAATCCCTTAGTAGCTGAGCAATGGATAAATTTTCTAGAGAAAATATTTCAGGCTTTGGGGAGTAGTGAAAGGGAAAAAGTTATCATGGCAGTTTACCGCCTCACTGGAGATGCTGATCAATGGTGGTCATTGATTCTAAACACGAAGGAAGATGATGAAGTATCAAATATGGAATGCAGGGAGTTAAAAGATCTGTTTTTAGAAAAATACTTTCCTCGTCACCATCGAGCAGATATGGAAAGACAATTTCTCAGTCTGGGACAAAAGGAGGATGAGAATGTCACAAAGTATGAGGATAACTTTACAAGGTTAGCAAGGTATGCTAGAGATTATATACATAACCCATGAATTAATATTGATCATTTCATTTATGGGTAAAAACCATTTCTCTGTCGAGCATTAGTCTCACAATCCTTCTCTTCATACGAAGACATTGTCTCATGTTCTATCAAGACAGAAAAGTAATTCTCTAAGTCTTATGAAATTAATGCAAAGCAAGAGAAGAAGAGATCTGCTAATAAATTTGGGAATGGAAATAAGGGGAAGAAGGGAAAAGTTGAATATCCACCCTGTAGTAAATGTTGGAAGAAACATCCTGGTACTTTCTTAAAACGAATGGGATTTTGTTCCAAGTGTGGTGAAAAAGGCCACCAATCTCGTGATTGAAAGGTGGATAAGGAAGATAATGATGTCCAATGCTACAATTGCAGGGAGATGGGACATTATGCAAACAAATTTCCTAAGCGTCAGGGGAACTTTCCTCGGAAAAGGCCATGGGATCAAGGCCAAGATTATTCTATCACTACTACTGAGGTAGAAGCTCCGAAAGATGTGGTGGCGGGTAATTTAATGGTTTTCTCAAGTTTAACAAATACATTATTTGATTCTATATCTTCGCATTGTTTCATATCTTCCCTATTTGCTAAGAAAATTAGATATTTCCACTTTGATTTAACTAGGGATTTGTCAGTTAAAACTCCCAAGGGAAGCATCATTACAACAATGTTTTGTGAATCAGTCCCCATTAGAGCACATAAATGTTCTTTACCCACTAATATCATCGTCATACCTATGATTGAGTTTGATTTAATCCTTGGAATGGATTGGCTTTCAGACCATGATGCGATGATTTATTGTAAGATGAAGGAGGTTACGATTTTTGATGATGATGATAAGGAACACCTTATCTTTAGAGAAGAATCGTCACCACATAATTCTTATCAAGATCCACCCACAGTAGCTCAACTAAATTAAATTATTGGGCAGGAAGATAATGAAATGACTGTTGGTGAGGAAAGGAATGTTCTTATAGAGGATCTACCTATTGTGAAAGAATATGTAGATGTGTTTCCGGAATATTTACATGGACATCCTCCATAACGAGAAGTTGAGTTTTCCATTGCCTTAATTCCTAGATCAAGGCCTATATCGAAGACCCCTTATAGAATGCCCACTGTGGAATTATTTGAACTAAATAAACAACTAGAGGAATTGAGTAATAAAATATTTATTCTCCCCTAGTGTTTCTCCATGGGGATCCCCTATTCTTTTTTGTTAAAAAGAAATATGGATCTATGAGGTTATGTATCGACTACAGGGAGATCCATGTTATAACAATAAATAACAAGTACACCTACCTCGCATTGATGATTTATTTGACCATCTACATTTAGATAAATACTTTTCAAAGATTTACATTTGACCTGGTTACCATCAGTTGTGTGTGAAGAAGGAAGACATTCCAAAGACAACATTTAGAACAAGGTACGGGCATTACGAGATTACGATAATGCCTTTTGGGCTGACTAATGCACCCTCTTTATTCATGGATATAATGAATAGAGTTTTCATGGAATATCTCCATGATTTTTTCGTGTTATTTATTGATGATATCTTGGTATAATTTAAAAGATACGAAGATCATGAAAATCACTTGAGCATTATCCTGAAGACTTTGAGAAGACATGAATTATATGGGAAGTTTAGAAATTGTGATTTCTAGCTTTAAGAGATTTATTTTCTTTTCCATATTGTCTATAAAGATGGAATCTCTGTTTATCCTTCTAATACCAAGGCAATCCAAGAATGGATAGAACCTACAAGTATAAATGAGGTACGCAGTTTTATTGGTTTATCAGGTATTTATCGACGTTTCGTCCATAATTTCGCCCAATTGGCTAACCAATGAACAAAGCTCACACGTAAGGGGGTTAAATTTGTTTGGAAAAAAGAGTGTGAAGATTTTTTTGAAGAACTGAAGAGAATATTATTCAATGCTCTTAAATTGACTCTGCCATTGGGTAATGATGGGTTCGTTATTTATAGGGATGCATCGAAGAAAGGACTTGGTTGTGTCCTTATGCAGAATGATAGGGTTATTGCCTATGCATCACGACAGTTGAAAATTCATGAACAAAACTATCATACTCATGATCTCGAGTTAGTATTTGTTATCTTTGCTTTGAAGATATGGAGACACTACCTCTATGGTGAAAAATGTGACATTTATCTTGATCACAATAGTTTGAAGTATATTTTCTCACAAAAAGAACTCAACATGAGGAAAAGGCAATGGCTTGAACTACTCATGTATTATGATTGCACGATACACTACCACCCGTGGGAGGCAAATAAGGTGGCAGATGCTTTGAGCAGGAAAGACCATGGAGTTTTGAACATGACGAGAATTGAAAGAGATCCTATTTTCATGGATTTAGTAAAGTTTGATATGGGAATCACCATGGAAGGTGAAACATAAATTATTTTTCAAATTGTTGCCAAACCATCTTTACCAGAAAGGATAAAGAGTTCTCAGACTAATGATGAAGAGTTTCATAAGAAGATTAAATCTATGAATGATGGGAGATTGAGAGACTTTGTGTTTGAAGAAGGAATTTTAAAATTTTGGAAGAGACTTTGTGTTACCAATATACCCGATCTAAAAAGGGAATTGTTGGATGATTCTCATAGTTCAAATATCTCTATACACCCAGGGAGCACCAAAATGTATATTGATTGGAATGAATATTTTTGGTGGGACAACATGAAGAGGGAGATTGCATATTTTTTGTCAAGATGTATGGTTTTTCAACAAGTCAAAGCTGGAAGGAAACAGTCTAGAGTAGTATTGAAACCTCTTCCCATACTTGAGTGGAAATGGGATAATATTATGATGGACTTATTCATGGTTCAACCAAAGACTCTTAGAAGGAACGATGCAATATGGGTCATTGTTGATCATCTTTCCAAGTCAGCACATTTTCTTTCTATAAGAGAATATTTACCACTCGAACGTCTAGAAAGACTATATATTAATGATGTTTTGGGACATCATGAAGTACCCCTATCAATTGTTTCTGATTGTGATCCCCATTTTACTTCAAGATTCTGGAAGATTCTTCATAAGGCCTTGGATACCGAACTTCGTTTGAGCACTGCCTACCGCCCTCAAACCGATGGACAATCAGAACAGACTATTAAATCCTTAGAAGACCTGATGAGATCTTTCTCACTTGACTTTCAGGGTATGTGGGATCAATACTTACCTCTGGTAGAATTTTACTATAACAATAGCTTCCATTCGAGTATTCCGATGGCACCATATGAAGAGTTATATGGAGAGAGATGTCACACACCAACCCGTTGCGATGACGTTGGTGAAAGAAAACTTGTAGGCCCAGAACTGGTTGAGGAAATGATGGAAAAGGTGAAGGTAATCCAAAACCACATCAAAGCAGCTCAAAGTAGGAAGAAGAGCTATGCTAACAACCGAATAAAGGATTTGAAATTTTAGGTAGGAGATCATGTTTCCTTGAAGGTATATCCATGAAGGGGAGTTATAAGTTTTGGAATGAAAGGTAAATTGAGTCCAAGGTACATCGGTCCTTTTGAAATTCTTGAATGAATTGGGGTTGTAGCTTACCGTTTGAAAATGCCGCCAAGTCTCTATAAAGTTCACGATGTGTTCCACATATCACTGTTGAGGAAATATATTCTTGACCCAATGCATGTACTCACCTATGAGGAATTAGAAATGGAACCCGATCTGTCTTATTGTGAAGAGCCCATCAGGATTCTTGATATGAGAGAACAAGTACTGAGAAACAGGACGACTCGTCTAGTAAAAGTCTTATGGAGAAACCTTAAGATGAAAGAGGCAACGTGGGAACCCGAAAAACTTACGATGAAGAACCACCCGAGTCTTTTCATGCTGTAGTATTCTAGAAATTTCGAGGACAAATTTATTTTAAATAGGGGATAATGTAACACCCGAGGCTTCCATGGTACGCTTTCCTTGGAATTATACAGTAGCGTGTGTTGTACGCAACTTTGAGTTCTAACACACACACCACAACCAATCAAAGCAGCCATTATGAATAGTAATACCCACTTTTTTACATTTTATAAATTTTATATTTCAAAATGGACTTCATTTTTGGATTCGGAATATCGAAATTATCCTAGGGTGAAATTTTGGTATTTTTCTGAAAACTTTCAATTTTTTGATGAATAGTGAAAAAACACTAAGTTATAGTTTAAAACCAAATTTTTATTTAAATAATTCGTTATTTTATTTAAATTTAATTAAGGTCAAAATAGATACATAATACCTATATAAGTTCAATGTAATTCATTGGTGTTAGTTTAGAATAAATTTAGATATATAAAAATTTTATTGAACTTTTCACCGTCTTTTACCAACCTCTTAGGAAAATTTGGAAATTCACAGAAAATGTAATTTTACCGCCTCTATGAGTGGAATTTCAAAAATCAGAGAGACACGGTTAATAACAAGGAGTAAAATTTAGTTTAATAGGATGAAAATAATTGTTGGTGAATAGTATCTTTTTAGTTTTATTTACCACGGTTAAAAGAAAAGAGGGTAATTAATGGTAAAAATGAAATTTATATTATCCTAACACATGTCCTAATTCTATTGGACAACTATGTCTCGACCAAAGAACAACCTTAGGAATAAAATATTATAATTTAGGTCCACATGGATTAGATTAGGACATTTATTATTATTTAATTCAAAGAAGAGTTAAAAGAGTTAAAATCAAAGTTTATTTACTAAAAAATTTGTAATATAGAGTTATAGAAAAGATAAATTCAATTGAAATTATTCATTAGAAAGATAAAAATATTTCCTACATAATGGTATTTTATTTATAATTTTTAGACCTTAAATAAATAAATTTATTTATGACACAATGGTGATACAGTAATTACCTAATTAATGAAATATTAAAATAATTGATATTATAAATATCAAAATAAATGTAATTTGAGACATTTTATGAATTCCACTAATTTTATAGTTTAATATGACATATTAGGATTTATTATATAATTTTTTTTGAAGTAATAATTCTGTTATAAATTTATCAAAAACAAAATACCCAATAGTGTCAAAATTGACATAAAAGAGTTTTTAAAACATATATTACATTATTAATTTATATTCAATTCATAAAAATTTATGGTTTGGCCCAAAGACTTATATCACGATATTTGTATCATTAATGGACCACTTGGGGGGTCGCTTGGAGGTATATAGTATGTTTATTAACTATATAATATAAAAATACAAAGTGACATGGTAAGTGTCAAACTAATTAACTAAGAGTTAAAACTAAAAGATAAGGTTATTATAATGACCCAAACCTATATAAATTATATTTGTTGAGTGGTTTTAGACCCATCCCAACCTTAATCTTTAAATAATCATGTTTTGAGTCATTAGAAACTAAATATTAATTTATTATAAAATAATATTTCTAGCTTTTCCAAAGGTGCACCTCACCCCTCTTATAAAAGGGCACTCCCCCTTCTCACTAATTCACACATTTAAAGCCTTCTGGCTCGGCCAACCCCTGCCCAAATACTCTCTAAACATCCCTCACTTCAACCTAGAGGCCTTAGTTTGATCAGAAGGCCAACCAATAGATCCCTTTTGATCAAATCAAAAGGAAGAACCCTAAGAAGAGGTAATGTTTTCACCACCCTCTTTCAAGTTCCTTTCTTCTTCAACTTCTTATTTCTTTGTTATTCCAATTCTAAAATAATAACTCTAGTATCTTATATATACTGTAATTTTATTATATAGTACAACCATATTCAGTATTCTATACATCCTTTGGATGACATGTCACCATACGTGCGTACGTACGACTTACCGTCTCCACGTCGTGGTGTAATTGTTATTCAATAAATTATAATTTGGATGGGTATAATAATGATGTTTTATTAATGTAAATACTAAAGATAAAATTATAATGATTCTGTATATATGATATACCATCCAATTATAGTTTATTTTAATATCAAAATAATGATATTTTTTCTCGTGCGTATGTACAGACTATCGTCTCCACGGACACGATGAGATTCATTCTTCATTGTATCCATTCAAGTATAATTATAATTTGATGAATGAAAAATAATGTTTAAGGAATTGATATCATTTTGGATATGAATAATACAGAACCTATCCATTAAAAACACAGATTATGTATCAAAACATATAAAAGTAGCACTGTAGCAGCGGTGGGATTGTTGCAGGTACTGTAGCGGCGGTGGTACTCTAGTAGCGCGTGTACTGTTGCAGTACTGTTCACTGAGGGGTCCTTTGGGCCAAAAATGGGATTTCTAGACCTTTTTGCAGGCCACATGGCCTTGGTAATTAGGGCTATGTAATGGGTCACCCTATACCCAGTCTAAATAGGTCTTTGATTTAATAATAAATTGAGGCTTAGACCCTAACCTTTAAAAAAAAACTAAGATATTATTAACAAAGAAATGTTAAAAGATCATATATGATAAAATATTAATGTATATGGTTCTTGAATAATTTAATAACAATTATTTCACCATTATAAAGGAGGTTAACCTACCCCAACCAAGGAAAAGTACAAGGTAAGGGTTTATTTTGCAATCACTTCATTATCCGAGGTTGTTTATACGTAATAATCTACTGAGATTTGATTATCATCCACATCTATGTTTCTTAAAAATGAATTCCAAAACATTTTTACTATTTACAATAATATGGGTTAAAGTCATTTATACCATTTTATTACTTTTTATAAGAGGTTTGTAAAAGAATCTTTCCATTGTTTTCCAAACAAGGTGCTTTTTGTCCTTTTCGACAGAATTAATGTAAGAATGACTTTTTTTACTGATACTGCAGGTGCAACTTTTTTCTGTCGTTATAAAAACATTTAAGCATCCCTTACAAGCTTATATGAAAATTTTCAATGTAATTGTTTTATTTAATAATTATGTTACTTTTATATGATTTCAAAAAAGAGATATTTCTCTCCAATAGTTTTGATTTCATCTATGTCAACATCCTTTGATGGATTTTAAGCTTATTTGATGTTGATTTATTGTGATACAAAACTTCCATATTTTATTGAAGGTTTTTTAATATGTTTTTCTATGGATGTGTTATTTCTATACCATTCATGGTTTATTGAGAAAGTATTGACATTTAGTATTCTAGTTTTAATACGAATATTTATGTTATGTTTAAACCTATTCATATGAGGAATGCATTGGATATAATAAGTGATGGGTAGAGCCCACTATAGCTCCTTACTGCATCGGAAGGTATCATGAGAAAAAATAGTGTCTTGTCACAAGGCCTTGATAAAATCTTATTTGTAGTCTTGGAACGATTCCTTGACTATGTTGTTATAATAGTCTGGCATTATACATTCCATCATTATGAAAGTGGTTATTGATATTGCATGTGATTATTCAACTAGTAAAATATCTATGTGAATAAGTATATGGAATTATTTCATTTTATTTTTAGCATATTATGATGAAGTTCATGTTTTAAAAGGCTTTTGTTTTAGTTTTACATTGCCTTAATGTTTATTATTTTTTATGAAAGTTTCCTCTATATTGTTATCCTTACTGGGCATTTGAGATCACCCCTTTCTATGTTTTATTTTTCCAAGGATGTGAAGAAGTATTTTAGGAATAAACTACAGGGATAGTATGAGGGGATAAGTGTGTGGACTATGGAGACTATATTGTATTAGTTGTTTATTTTATGATGTAATGTAAACATTATGAATGTATCTAGTTATTCCAATGTTATTGAACTAATCAGTCTTTCGAGACTTGATCTTTCTTGTGATCATGACAATGTTATGTAATAATGCACCGACTCTAGGAAACTGGGGTCGAGGGGTTACAAATATTGTTTCCTAAGGGTAATAACACAGAAAAGGGAACCCAAGGATTTAACTATATCATCACCTGGTCCATGAAAATGACCCTTTCTATACACATGGTTTGACAATCTCAGATGATTTTTTTGGAAATTATTACACTATTTACAAATAAACATGAAGTACATGAATAGACAATAAACATGGATGACCTAGATTTACACTTCAGTGTATTTGGTTGATATTTCATGAGTTGATTGTATATTTATAGGCATAACTACCCCTTTTGAGGATTAATAATATATATTTCTAAGACGATTATGTGTATTTTTTGAGAAATTTATGGTTTTAAAACCCTTTGGATTATTATGGTTTTTAGTGAAGAACATATTTAATTTATAATAACTTCATATTTTATGGACATAAGTGAAATTTTATTTATTTTACATATCGGTTTTATTTTATCCTTTACGTTTTGGTAATTATAATCAATTATTATTTTTATATTATACTGGAAGAAAATAAATTATATAGAAAAATTTAGTTCTTATAATATAATTTTAGGGTTTATTTTATATTTAGTATGTTTGTTATATTTTTGGTAATTTTATAGTTGTTATATTGATATGGTTATAGAAAATTACTGTGTTGGGTGATAACTCATCGTATCTGGAAAGGCCTTGGCGATTGGACCCAAAACAGAAGGGTGATTAGGGTTTGGTTCCTACCACTGGACTATATGATGTACTATTTATAAGGGAATTGTTTTTACTTGAATTATTTTACTTATAAAAAAAATTTACTTTTATGAAATGTAATATATGATAATGTATTTTTTATTTTTCTTATTTTTAGGCGATTAATGACATATTTTGAAAAAATTTATTGGGTTTATGTCTATTTAAACAATACATATAAATGAAATTTTTCATAAAATATTATCTGGAAAGAACCCAATTGAATCCATGAATGATGAGGTTATCTTGGATGTTGGGTTATGGGAATATTTAAGTTGAACATTTGATTTGTAGATTAATGTAATGGTGTTTCGATTTTCGGAATTATCATACATTTTCTAAAAAATTATGCTTTTGGTTAAAATTTAATTACCAAAATAATATCATGGTATAATTCTTTGGAATAATGTGATCCTTTGTAAGTTACTTTTACTACTCTAGGCATGGAATTTCATTTTTAATACTCAATAATTTAAGAAATAGATGATATAGTGGTTTAAAATGATTATAGAATTAAATAATAAATTTCAATTAAGTATATTTTTAGGTTAATTTTCCATATGGTAGAAGGTGTAACACCCCATGTTTTTAAAAAAACCACTATGTTAGATGGATTATGTTGCACAAAACACTGAGCATAAAAAATGATTAAATATTATTAATATTCAATTACGATAGTTATCACCTCTATGATGGAATTGGGGGAATGAATTATATTAACTAAATTACGAAAATATCGTTTAAACATGTTTATAATATTAATTCACTGGTTAAAAATTAATTATAATTGAAAATAATATCCAATTAATCATAAATAATTTATTTTTAAAACAAATATTTTAATTCCCACAACAGAATTATATGATAATAAATTAAAAAAATTAATATTATTGAAATATGATAATGAAATTTATATTTTATATGTTCAATAAAATATTTTTAAATACATCCAACATGTCTTATAGACATAAAATAATAATAAATCCATTTTTAAGTATAATAAAAATATATTTTTTTTCTAAAAGGAAATTTTGTCTCCATTTAATGGTGGACTTATATCAAATAAATATTAAAATAATAATAAACATTTTTTAATAAAATAAAATTTATTTTTTAATTCATAATATCAAAATTATCTTACTCTTAATTTTTGGTATTTATCTGAATATTTTCACTTGCTGATGAATAGTGAAAATAGTGAATTATAATTATAAACTAACATTTCCTCTAAATAATTTATAATTATTATTATATTTTATAATATAATTAAAATATAAATAGTTCAATTATATAATTATTATTATAAATTAGGTCATCTAAATAAATTTTATACTGAAATTTGATACAAAAACAGTTCAAAAATTTGATCTTTTGGAATTTAAAACCATGCATTCCCATTGCATTAGAGGGATTAATTTCAAATATAATTGTTAATGTTAAATGAATTAAATTTGGTAAAATGCATTAAATTTTTGTAATCATAATTTCAATATTTTTTTGTAAATAAATTTTCATATTTATTTATAAAAATTATACAATGGTAAATAAAAAATTTACACTAATATAGGTAAAATAGTGAAACATGTTAAAAAAAGGTAAAGTAATAAATTATATAAAAACTACATAATTAAATGGGTGTTTTATATTTTTTTATCCACAAACCTAATTTAAATCATTAATTATTAATATATATTTTTAAATCCACCTCAATGTGGTTGGCATTAAATATAAAAGAATTATCATTTATTGACTTAAAACCACTCCTCCTCAAGTATTGGTTTCATCCCATATCCACTAAAAATCCAAATAGATCCTAAAATATCTACCAAACCCTCTCCTCCACAAAAAACCCACGTTTCATTGATTTTGTTCACAAAAAATAGAAATTATAATTTCATTAAGGGATCTTTCAAGGAGGTGATATTCAAGATATATTTTTTTCGAACCACCTCTCTCATTTTCTTTTCTTCTTCTACATTATCCTCACCTAATTCATCCATCCAGAAATAAAAACACCAACATCATGTAAATACTAGTATTTTATGTTTCAAGTGGAATTTTATATAAACATCTTATTTATTACCTCCTCTTATTCAATGAAATAAATTTATTGTCTAAATTATGTCAACTAATAGTCTCCATGAATAATGAATGTTTCATTTTCCTTTATCACCTGCATGGATGGTAATAAACATATTATTCTAATTATATATGATTTTAACGTTATATTATATTATATTTCATGTTATGGAACTTATATATTAATGTAATATTTAAGAAAGATAATCTAGTTCGTGATGGTCAAAGAACTACCAAATTAAACCAATCATTTATCATTTTAATGTTATCTAATGAATCATCATCATATAATAAGAAGAAAAAGGATTTATGTGTGATTTTGAGATTATTGAAGTTAATTAATAAAATTTAATTTCTCTTCTACAGTTTTATTTAAATTTTACAATAAAATCCATAAATATACAGAAGTAAACGGATCCTGAAACCATGATGTAAACACCCCCAAAACAATTAAAATAAGGAAATATTATTAATGAATGGTAGAAAAAATGTTTCAAAAAAAATCATATAAAATATTATACATATTATTTTAGTTATTTAAATAATTTATAGCATTTTTGAAAACATTATACATTAGTTTTAATTATAAAAAACTAAATGTAAGTGTGTGGTATGGGTTTTCTCATCTTACTTTTACTCCTTTGAGATATATACATTATTAACCACATATTACTTATGTATGGTTTTTATACCCTCATATGATATATAATTTCGTGATTCAAAGTATTTTCATGGTACTTAATGTTTTATTTGATAATTATTACATTTATGGGGCATAAAATTTGACTCATTACAAATTTCTAGGTGAATTCATAACCCAATTATCATTCATTGGTTTATGCTTCTTAATCATTGATTTGGTCGTACTAAGATTTTGGATGAAAATAATTTTTAAAATATAATATTTTCTGTGGATTTATATTGAATACATGTAAGTTATTCATTTTATAAGTGGTAACTTCAATATTATTAAATTTATTTGTTACTTTTTTTAAAAAATTATTTTAAATGATTCCGAAAAAACCATCCATTTTTCACATCTATGATTTTTAGAATTGATTCCAAATTGTTCTTACAATTAACCTATTAATTTTTAAATTCATTTTTATTCATTTTTTAAATTTTAACCATAGGATTTAAATTTTACATTTTTTGGTTTTCTAAATAATGTTCTTCGAGGGATTTGAAATAAAAAAACGAAATGAATGTTTTTTAACATATATTACATGAGTGGATTCTAAAATTATCAGGAAGAAATAATGTTTTTAAAATTACATTACGTGTTTAAAATGTTAACTTTAAATGAAAATATTATTTTATAAATGAGGGACATTTTAATCATATTTAATTTTCGACAGGAAAATTGGTATTTTCATCAGGAATTGGTTAATGATCTAAATTAATGTATTTTCATATATGTAGACAATCATTATTGAATCTTATTATTTAATGAATTTTATATCTTATTATATCATATTCTATATTTTATTAAATTTTTATTGATTACTTTGTACAATTTTGATAACATTTTCCATATTATTATGGATGGTTTGAGATTATGTTTACATAATGGGTGATGTTATTTACAATTGATGTTAGAGTTTCAAAAAAAATTATATGTTTATTATGTTTCACCAATTTTATATAATGAATATTTTAGAAATAGTATGTGATGTGAAGGGCCCTTTATTTCTCATCGATGAACGATTCGGTCTCACTAGAAAAACTAGACTAATTTTGAGTCAAGGTATTAAGAATTTATTAAATTCTTGGCAGAATGCCTTTATGTTGATAGATTATTTTCACAAATCCTTCAAAATATTATATTAATTTTCAAAAATCCAAAATCATATGTTTTAGAGGTTCAACAGTATGAATTCCATAATTATAAAACTAGTTATTAATTTCCATATGATTATTTGATTAGTATAATATACATGGTTTTTTATAACATATTTGATTATTTATATTGAATTATTTTATAAAATTTTATTCCAGAAATATTTTTCTCAGATGATTGATTAAATGGAATTTATGCTAGGTTATTTTACATTAAATTTTATTTATTCTTATTTATTCTTGATAGACTATGTTGTATCTATCCCTTACTGAGAATTTGAGATCCCTACTTTATTTTGTTTTATTTTTGCATAGGATGGAAAGAGGTTTATTTTGATTAATATGAAGTGATAATATAGGGGAAACATTGGGTTCTAAAAGGAATTTCAATAATGTGTTTTATGTTTTCAATTTTAATTTTTGATAAAATAATGTATCAAAATTTCCACAACTATAAACCTATTTTTTGCTTTGGGATATAATTCATTATATATTATTCCTTTGTAATAAATTAACCACAAACTATGGGCTAATAATGTAGGGGTATTTATAGTTGGTTTTAGAAGAGGTTTGTATAAAATTTGGTAATTAGAATTAAGAAAACTTGGATTAGAGAATAAAAACATATGATAGAATTTGGAAATTCTCCCCAAATAAATTAATCTCTTGATTGGGAGGATAATTATACAATAATTTTCAATTTTTGTTATGTTTTTCACTATTTTTGTGATTATACATTATGTTTTATAATATTATGATCTATAATATTGTATTAAATCCTTTATAAATGTCATATTGTATAATTAATTGGAAACAATATGGAAGCACCTGATCTAATGAGTAAGAATGATTGTTTCTTGGATGGGATTAAAAAAATATTTCTAACGGTACTAGTGTCACAAAAAATCTCACTATATGAGAACAAAATATCATATTCTAACAAGATTTTGAATGATTTATATGAGTATTATATCCTTGGAGTAAATAATGAGAAGAATAGGACAATAGAAAAAATGATTAATAAAGGAATGATTAGAAAAAAATATTCCCCCAAATGTGATAATTGTGGGAAGAACCCCATAGTACTTCCATAAAGGTAAAGGAAGTTTGATACAGGTTTTGATGGAATGGACATCATTCTAGTGAATATAAGGGTAAGAAAAATGTTTCCAATCTATAATGATTTAACTATATAGTTAAGGGGCACATGAAAAATAAATGTTACAAGAATAAATGGAATATGCCTCAAAAAGTTATAATGGGTCATAGTCAATATTACGATGTTACAACCGATAAAGATAAATGATTAACAAGATAATTATTAGAATAAATAGTAACTTAATTTAATTATCATATCTTTGATTTAATTATCATAAAAATATTTTAATAAATAAGGATTGTGCATCAAAACTTCTTATTTATGGATTTGTGAGAAAATCATTAATTGTACGGATAACCTGGAAAAGTGATTCAATGGAAATATGATCTTTTTTAAATTACATAATTGAAAAAAGATAAACCAGAATATATTCTTGATATTTATATAATAATGAAAATATATATTTATGTCATATTAATAGTGACGATTAAATTGGTTATGGATTTTATGGTTTATGTAATCATTGATTGGTCTGATTAATGTTGGGATCTAAGTAATATGCATGAGATTTAATTTTTTAGATAATGGTATTTGTTTAAGGATTATATGATGATAAAGGTTTAAATATATATGTTAATTCTTTGTTTATTTTCGAAATTTAGTGAAGTTATTTCTAAATTTATGAATTTGAATTTGGAAAGATGTGTTTTGGATACATCTTAATGTTAATTAATTTTAGATTTGACTAAGATGAATTTTGTATGTTTTTATTCATGGTTAAATTATGATTCATTATATTTGATAACCTTGGATAACCATTTTGGTTTCATTAATCATTTTAAGGTAGAATAAATGACTTGATGATCCTATGATTCCTTAAAATTGATTCATGAATGAAAACATAATCATTAATATATGTATCATAGTATAAGAAATGAAGCAGGGATAGACCGAAGAAGAAAAAATGTAAAACAATTTTCTTATAAAATTGATATAAATCAATTAATTTTTTTTCTCAAGTGTTTATCTATATAGTAAAATAGTCCCTCAAATCCATTAAAAATATTATTGGAAAAAATGTTATTAATTTAATTTTCATTCCGAGGAATTAATAGTCATTTCACTACAAGAATATAGTTCATTAACATTTCTAAAAATCATTTATTAGCCCAAGAGAAGCACTAAATTCTGGAGCGAGAATAAAAGCCCAAATATTTTATTAGGTAAATAAGAGCTGATAAATGGGTGTACGAATGTTTTCTTCAATTTCATATTGAATTACCCAAAACACCATGAAAAAAATCAAGTATGAATATACAATTTAAATGAAGAGAAAAAAAATTTATGCTCTTTTTCTTGTTTTTCATAATGTGATGCACGTTTTAACAAAAAACAATACATATATATTGAAAAATTGTACTTGGAGTCATTACAGTAACATCTTACATCATATTGAGGTGAAGATGATTCTAACACATTTCAAATGACTTATGGATCATTTTCCAAAAGTATGAAAACTATCTAAATGTTTTTTCTCAGATTGGAGTACATTTCTTGTCTTTTTTTCAAAAATATCATTTCAAACATGAATGTTGCACTTTTAATCATACATATCATATTTTATGTCAGTTTCGTGTAAAAAATTACTAAATTTTACAAAATAATTAGGAATCATTTTCATAAATTATAAATAAAATCTGAGTGTGTTTGCTCAGTTTCAGTGTGTGACCATTTATTAACTAAAACATTGATTTTAAACTGATAATGAAAACATCGAGTCATACCAAACACATTATGTATTATATTGAAATTTTTATGATTACTACACATAAAAAAGTCTTATAGATCATTTTACTAAAGTATTAAAATAATTAGAATTCATTTTCCCAGTTTTAAGTAGGTTAGTTGTCCTTTTTACAAAAGTGGATGCCAATTTTAAATAAAATGATGCACTTGGAGGCATATCTGTCACACCACGCATCACATTATGGATCAGACAATTATTACTTATCCCAAATGACATATAGACCATTTTCATAGACAATCAAAATAATACAAATGTGTTTGCATGATTTTTAGTTTTTCACATGAATTTTTTACTCAAATGACAATTTAAACCGGAAACACACACATTGAAAAATAGTGATCAAATAATGTATCAGTTTGAAGTGGGATAGATTAATATATGTCAAAAATGTGTTATGAATTAATGTTCTAATTTATCAAGAAAATTCGATTGAATTTTCCCTATTTTCAATGACTGGTATTGTTTAACTAAACTTTCAATTTTAAACTCATAGAAAACACATTGTGTTATACTACAATATATATTGTGGTGTTATTGATTCTAACATGTAAAAAATGAATTATGGAATTTTTACTTATAGTATCAAAATATTCTGAATGATTTTTCTTGCTTTCGAGTATGTTATTTTTCTTTTCTTGTTAAAATTGAAATCATTTTCAAATAAAAAAGACACACATAGAGTCATACTGGGTATAACATGTTTCTGATTGAGTTTTTTATTATTTATACAAGTCCAAAAGTCTATAAAATTACGTCTAGACTTACTTAAATAATTATCAAGAATATTTGAGCATGTTTTCTTTGTTTTGAGTGATTGAAATTTTTTTTGGACATAACTGTCCATTTTAATCTAATAACTGACATGTTAAGTCATAACGGTCACACCATGAATCGAATTAGGGACTGGAGGATTACAAGACATTTCAAATTACTTATGGACCATTTCCCTAATGTATCAAAAAAATCAAAACATGGTTTAAATGTTTTGAACATGTCATTTTTAATTTCTTCCAAAATAAGTGACCTTTTTAAATAAAAATAAACATGTTGAGTCATACCAGTCTCACCCTACGTCAGATTGAGGTGTTGAAATTTCATACACATCGCAATGTCTCTAAACCATCTTAAATACCAATGTTACTATGTTTCCTTTGTATTTTAATGTCTAAATTCTAAAACGTCATTTTTATTTGACGTTCTTATTGAAAAAATAATTATTATTGTTGAATATTGAAAGAGAATAGTCTTCAAAAAACGAGAATAGTTTTTTTGCTAAAGACATTTACTTAATTTGAAGTGTTGATAGTTTAACAAAGATAGACAATTAAAATAGAAAATGTGGTAACATTGGTAGAAAAAATTATTTTATCAATTTTTTGGATAGTTTCACACAATTGAAATTAAAATATTAATTTACAAAATATATATCAAAAAATAAATAAATATTACAAAATAATAAGTAAATAATATTAAAAATATACGATAAAATGATAAAAATTTAATAAAATCATTATTAGTAATTCACTATTTTCTGACGTTTCCATACATTTTTGAAGCATTTTCATGTTTTAATTATCTTTGTTTTAAGCTCGATGTCCAATCCCTCCCAAGAAAGAATAGTTTCAACCAAACTACCCTGACTAGAACAGAAGAATGCACTTGTACAAGAATAAAATTAATATATAAGTAACATTGAAATGAAATAAATTAAACATTAATTTTAAATATTAAATTAATTCTATTGATAATGATTTTACTATGGAAACATTGATGACCACATTGATATACTTGCAGTAAAGAAAAAATGATGTTAAAAAATTCTAATAGATCTCAGCAAATAATCAATCAACGAGTGAAGAGTATAAGGAGAAAATAAGATATATATGATGGAATCCTTGGATTTTCGTAGTGAAATTAAATATGTCTTATTTGGTTCAGAAAATAATTATTTTGTAAAATAAATAATAAATTAAACATTGTACAACCATTATCAATAGTTAATGCCTCACATTGAGGAGAATTACATCGTTGGTAATCAGAGATTTAAAAGGGTAGAACAAAAAGTAAATTTTAATGAATGATATTTTTTATATGAATTAAAGATAAACATACATAGTGTTTATTATATGTGTGATAAATGAAATAATTTAATTTTTAAAAATATGAATGAGTGGGTTATCACATCAATAATGGCTATATTTTTATCACCTTCATGATATACAATAAAGGATGAAATCATTGAATAAAATTTCATTGGTTATTGGAATGTTTGAGTGAATACTAGAATAAATATTACTCAGAAAAAAAAATCATTTTTCACATTTAGATCCTAAATCATTTGGAGAGGATGAGAGGGATGATAAATAGATCAAATCTATGCATGATGAGCTTGATCTGAATATGAACATTGTGGCACAAAGATCTTGATCTAAATAAGAACAATTAAGGCTTATTATGGATCAATTTATTTCATATATTGTTTCAAAAAAAGTCTATTTTTTTAAAAATACATGATATTCAAGTTAATTTTATTCCTAATTAGGTAAAACTCTTAACATAAATTTTTATGGTAATATATTGTAATGAAAATTGTTTTATGTCTTGTAATTGTGATGGTCACATATATGGGGCATCATATTACAACAAAAATAACATAAAAATGGATATAATTTGATTTTATTAAATAATAAAATACATTATAATTAAAAATCCAATGTGAATTTAATATTTCATTAATTATTAAATTATAACTAACAAATGTTTACTTGAAGAGGGATTCAATAGGTGAAAAGAATATATCTATAAAAATATTTTTTATTTCCAATAAATATATTCTATTAAAAAATATTTATTAAATTTACAACTATTTATGGTAATATTTTTTTACCAAAATAATATAAATGTATAGGTTAATGAATTATTCTTGAATGATTTTAAATATTAATTAAATTTAATAAATTGAAATCTTTTCTCGTGAAATATGTATCTTTTCAAATAAAATATCAAATTTATATTTTTTTATTTATACTAATGGATTGAGAATAATAAATTATATCAAAAATATATTATTCTACTCCAAAATTTAATAAAAAATTATTATTTTTTCTTAAAACACCACGATGTTGAGGAAATTCCTAGAAAATGACATAATCCAAATGATTATTTTATGACTTTATTTCAAAATCCAAAAATTAAAATATCAATTACAATTTTTCTTAAAATTAGTTTTTATTGTATAATATACTGCATGTAAGATAGAACCCTAAACCCCTTTTATTTTTCATTTTACTCTATTCATGTGATATTATTTAAAATAAAATTTAAATATTTCGTATATAAAATTGAAAACAATATATTTTTTCTAGAACTAGTTAAATAAATAAGACAACTAATCACCCATATAAAATGTTCTTTCTCATATGCTTATATAGATTCATCAGAATCATTTGATCATTACATAACATACATAGATCCTAAATGAATCCCAATCCTCATCAGATAGTTTATATTAATCCTAAATAAATCCATTAATTTTACTCCATATTTCAGTGTTCATTATATAGAGAAAAAATCAGTAATTTTTTTTTCTCATTTGTCAGATGTTTTATCATCTGTTTTTAGGAAAAAACATCTAGAATTCCTTTTCATATAGATGGGGAAAATTGTAAACTTTATTTACTTATCATTCAACCCATTCAGTACTTATTGATGCATGACATAATACATGACCCCAATGATATCTGATATTTCATCATCAGAGTGATTAGTGATATAATATTCTAAACCCATGACAACAACGACCACTAAATGGATGAATGTTTCCAATATTGAAAATTGAAGAGAGGTTGATGTCATGAAATATAGGTATTATGATCCTATTATACCTCATTACAATATGAACCAACATTGGGTTTGATATATTTCCTTTCTCGTAGTATCAATGTTGTCCCAAGAAGACCCACATGACATCAGAGAAGATGATACTTCAATATATCTAAAAAACAATGAATTCATGGAAGTTTGATTATAGGATAGTGAAACAAGTCATGTTTGGATACACATATGTGGGAGAAGAAGGTTAATTGGATATCCAAGGGAAATTATAAATATCAAATAATCAGGATTTCATTCGATCCATGGTTGCGTTCAAACCCTTTAATTGCCTAAGACAATAAATCAGGACTTGGAATAGTTGGATCCTTGATTCTAACCTAAATTCGACTGTGGATTTGATAATAAAGAGTGGCGGAAGAATGTATCTTCCTCATAGATCATCGTATATTTCAAACTAGTTCGTGATGGTTAGAGTATTGAAAATATATCAAGACAGTCATCACTTCAAAAAATTATCCAACAACGATACCTTTTATCAGTGCTAAGTTAACAAGCACTGGTAAAATGAATCTTTATCAGTGATAATATTTTAGCACCCATAAATCTCTATTTTAATCATCACTAAAAAGTACTGATAAATACTTATAATATTTTTCTTAAACCACAATTCTTGAAAAAGTATACATATTATATATAAATATAATACATATAATAATAATTTTTTTAAAATAATTATTTTATAAATCATTGAATATAGAATATATTTATTTATAATTATTTAAATTTATTTTTAAAAAATTAATATTTATACTATTATATATATATATATAGAAAATACATTCTTTATTTAAATAAATTTATATATGATTGTAATTATATGTTTATTATTATATGAATACATTTTAAGAAAAATATTATTTATTTATTTATAATTATAAATAAAAATAGTAAATATACATTGATAAATATATTTATTTATAAGTATTTTTTAAAACAATATTATAATAATTATTAACGAATATTTTATCTTAAGTTCGTGCATGTTAAAAATGAGTAAAATTGATTAATTAAAAATGAATAAAATATTAAAAATAAGGATTTGTTTTACTTAAATAAATAATTATTAAATTGGATATATATTAAAATAATGATGAATACATAATGAAAATATTATACAAGATTTAATAAATAATATAAATTGATTAAATTTTAAAACAACAATACTTGTGTGTGTCCAAACGTATATTGAAATTAATTAAGGGAGTGTATTTGAAATCAATATAATAAGATTGATCTTTGTTATATATTTAAAAATCAAACGGTATTCAATTATGTCCATTACCCGATTAAATAAATCAGTATTTTAAATTTATATTAATTTTTAATTTGAAATCATTATTCTCTAAATCTATTTCTATTTAATTTAAAGCATTAATAATATTTTTTAGTATATAAATAATATTTATATACATTATTATATATCTATATATTTCATTTATATTATTTGCAAACATTATTAATAATATTCTAATTAATAAAATATTTAATATTTTCTTTAATTTACAAATTTTAATTTTAATATTTTTTTAATATATATATATATATATATATATTTAATACATACTATTTATTAGAATTTATAATTTATATATAGTATAAAATTTTATTTATTTTTATCAATAAATATTTATTTAATAAAATTTGTAATTGTTTTTCTAAGAATCTCTTTTTTTTTGTTTATTTAATTATTTCATTTAATTTATTCAGAGCATTAAGAGTGATAAAAAAGAATTTAAAAGGGATTCCTTTATGATTGATAAAAATATATCACGGATAAAGGGTTTATTTTATCACATCTTTCTTTATCACTAATAATGATTCCATTTATCGATGCCCTTTTCTATCACTGGTAAATACCATCACTATTAAACACCTTTTTTCATGTAGTTTTTAAAGCATAAAAAATATGATGTTTTGTAATGGTTAAATTTATGATGACCCTATTCTCTATCACTCTCCATTAGAACTTTAATGTTTTACTTCTATTACTTGTCCATTTTTTATGAATTTTATCACACTCAAAACCCTAATTTTATAGTGACCTTCCCGTTTTCCATTCATTCTTTTTAATTGGATGTTTTATTAACCCTATTTACTATGTGGATTTCTCATAAATGAATTTTCATATATCAACATTTGATTATCAATCTGAAATTCTAAATTTTGAGGACTTAATTTTTTATAGATTGATGAATGTAACCACCAACATTTTTAAAATAAAAATGTTCTAATAGATTAAGTTACACATAACATTTATCTTAATGAAATGATTAATTTATTTTTTTAATTATGACAGTTATAACCTAGTTTTTGGAATAAAGGGAATGAATGAGAATTTCTAAATTATGAAAATACAGTTTACACATGTTTATTAAATTAATTATTTTGGTACTAATGAATTATAAATGAAATAAAAACAAATTGATCATAAAGGATGTGTGTTTGCAAAAAACTATTTTCCTCCCAAAATAGAATTTTAATTCAATAAAATAAAAATATCAGTAATACTGAAAGATCATATTGAAATTAACATGTTATTTATACAATAATTTTTTAAAATTCAACCAAAAAATTTTATAGGCTTAAAATAATAATAATTCCCAATTTAATAATAGAAATATGTAATTTTTTATTAAAAGGCATTTTAATGCCTTCTAATGGACTGCATATTTTAAAATTAATATTAGAATATTTTTTAATTTTTATTTGAGAAAATAATATTCCCTCCGTATATAAGAATATAAAAATTATATTAGGGTAAATTATTGGTATTATATTGATAAGTTCAATGTCTTGATGAATATTGAAAAAAACTGAATTTTAGTTGAAAATTTTAATTTAATATAAATTATTTATAAAATAAATTATGTTCTAAATATTTTTTTAATTCCCAAATAGTTAAATTGTAAATCTATTAATATAATTCGGTTCATTAAAATTAATTCCACATTGAAAATGTATATAGAACATTTATATGTTTTTTGAACATTTTTACATTAAAACATGAATTCCCCATTCTGCCAGCATGATTATTTTTAAATCAAAATTTTCCAAATATGTGAATTAAATTTGGTAAAACGAATTCCATATATGGAATAATAGGGTGAAAAAAAATTTTATGGTCCTTTTCATTTTAAGGCATAAAAAAGATACCTTGGTAAGAAGAATGATTTTCTAAGGTATAAGTAGAATAATGAAACATGTTTATATTAAAAGTTAATGGCATAAAATACCTAAAAATGAAACATTACAAGGTGTTTTATTTATTTATAGACCATAAATATAATTTTATAAATTAATAAATAGTCTTATACATTGGAATTTATTCCATCACAGTATGGTCAACTTAAAATATAAAATAATCATTACTTAATCACTTAATATAATCCCTTAGCAAGTATAAATATTACCCTCACCACCATATTTACCCTCACAAGTTATGAATAACCCAAAATCCCTAAAAACACTATTCTACTTGGTACCCCTATGATTATGTGATTTTGGTCCGACAAAAATACCAAAACCATATTCATTAAGGGATATTTCTAGGAGGTGATGGTCAATATGTAACAGTCTCAAACCACCTCTGATGTTTCATTTTCTAATTCTACATTCTCTTCACCTTCTTAATACATAAAGGAATAATAAATCAATAATAATTTACATACGATAATTTTATGTTTATAGTTTAATTTCTTAAATGCATTCCTTTTATTTCCTCTTAATATTTAATGAAATTTTTCTATTGTCTAAATTATTTTAGTCATTAATCTTTATGAAATATGATTTTGATTATTTTCCATTACTACCATTGTGGATGGTAATAAAAGTATTATTTTAGTTAAAAAATATATTTATATGTATATTATAACCTGTTTTATGTTTTGTAACAAATATATAATCATAAAATTAAATTAAAAAATCTATTTCTTGATTATATGAAAAACTACGAAATTATACCAACCATGTATCATTAACATTTTGAAAAATGAAGCATCCAAATTTATGAAAGAAAGCTGATTTATGGGATAATTTAAAATTATGTAAGTTTTTAAATCTCATTTCATTCCACTTATGTATTTTTATTTCCATTTTACAATAAAATCTATAAATATACACAAATAATGTGGTCAAGAATCCACAAAATGAAAAAACCCCAAAAAATGAAAATAATGAAATATTATGAATAAATGGGTGTAAATATATTATAATAGTATAATATATTGTATTATAAATATGATTATAGTTATAAAAATAATTAATAACATAATTTAAATAGTTATACTGGAATTTTAAGGGTAGAAAACAAAATGAATGCATGAGGTATTGGTTTTCACATATCACTTTTACTTCTATGAGATATATTTATTATTCAACAATTATTTATTATGTGTGCTATATATAATACCATTTGATATATAGTATCATGAATCACATTTTATTCATGGTATTAAAATTTTAAATTTTTTATGGGGCATATGATTTGACTTTTTATAAAGTGGTAAAGGAATTCTTAACCCAATTTCAATTTTTTAGGAAAACCAGTTACATCCATTTTTATGGCGTTCTAAGATAATTAGTAAAATTAATTTTTAATAAATTAAATTTTATGTAAATTTATTATGAATACACATATTCAATTCATTTTATAAATTGTCAATTCAATTATATAATATTTAAAACGGACTTTATTTTAAAATTTATCTTTTCAATGTTTCCATTAAAACACTCTATTTCCTACAAATCCTTGTTTTCTAAAATTGAGTCCAGGAATGTTTTTACTATTCACCTTTTATTTTTTAAATTCAATTTTACTCATTTATTATTTTTTTAAACAAATATATAATTTATATGTTTTTTATTTAATAATCAAGGTTATTTTAGACTTTTATGAAAAAAATATAGAAGGAATGTTTTTTAACTTATACAACATTAGATACTTTTCCAACCATCGTGATGCCTTTATGATTTGAATATTCCAGTAAAACATTACAATTGTATTATAAAATTAAAATTTTTCATTTATATTTTCATGTCATTTAAACCATTATTGAATTTACAATTGAAATACAGTATTGTTATCATGAATTTATAAATAATCGCATTTAAAGTATTTTCATATACATTAATATCATGGTTGAATATTGTGATTCATTTTGGTTTATCAATTCTGATACCATCTACAATATTTTATTTAACAATTTTTGATCAGTTGTATTATCTTCAAACCATTCACCATAATACTCTTAATTATTTTTTTAAAAATATTACGTAATAGGGATGGTTATGTAAATTTTGTTTTATAGTTTCAATACAAATGAATATGTTGATTATGATTCACCGCTTTCATTTACTAAATTTATTAGACTTAGTAAGTGATAGGTGGGGGATCTGTAGCCCCTCAATCCATTGGTAGGTCTAACGAGACAAACTATTCTAGGTTTTGGCCAATTTCATACCCATTTATTAGATTTGTGATTCATAGATTTGATGATGTTAGATTATTCACATGAATCATTGACTGCATTAGATTATTTGACCAAAACCTTGATAGGATGTTTCATATGTCATACATTATGCATTCAATCATTATAAAACATTTTATTAATTTCTATGTGATTATTCGATCAGTAAAATATTCAGGGTGATGTTTTCTAGATCATTTGATTATTTATATGTAATTATTTGATCATATAATATTCTAACCTTATTTTGATGATGTTGTTGATTAAATTTATTTCTATTAATTTATTTACCTTTCCATGTTATTTTTTCATATTTATTCATGATTGTTTCGGTTGTACTAAAACTTTACTGAGTATTTGATCTCACCCCTTTCTAATCTTTTATTTTTTACATAGGATTCAAATAGGGTTATTATGATTAATATATAGGGATAAACTAGAAACTAATCGTGTTATTAAATGAATTAGTTTGTTTTATTATATGTTATCTATTGAAATGTTAGATAGTAGTATATAATTAATTTTCTAAAAATAGTAAACTATTTAGTCTGTGTGATGTGATTCCGTGTATCTTGTACCAATGTATTAAAGTAACCACTAACCCAAGGCCACTATGTTTAAGGTATTTATAGAAGGATCCATCAAAATTTTAAAAAAGGATATGGAAATATGAATTTTAATCATTTTTAATAAATATATTGTATCTTCTCTATTAAAAAAGTGTATAATATTATCCCCTAAACGGATATTTTTTTTAATTCAATCATCTCACATCCCATAATTTTTTGCATATTTGAAACAAATTAGTAGATTTAGCTTAATATTTCCCTTTTCCTTTTTTAAGGGACAATTTATTAACCCCTTTTATGATATGGGTTTTCCATAATAAGATTTTAAATGTCAACACTTTGATTACCCAGCACAAGTTAGAATTCTTTTGTCACAATTTATTTAAAGGGGTTATAATGTGACACCAATAAAATTTAAAATAATTATGTTCAATAGTGTGTACAACGCACAACATAGTGAATAAACGAAGCACAATATATTATTAAAATGTTATTATTTAAATATTTCTATTATAACCTAAAATTTAAATTACATAGATTTAATAGGATCGAAAAATTTATTAAATCGCTTTAAATATTCTATTCAATTTGTAAATTCTTTGGAAATAAAAAACCAACTATTAATAGACATATATTCTTACAAAAAATATGTTTTCACCCAATATGATTTTATTTATTATTAAGATAAAATATTATAAATATTTTTTTATATTTTAGTAATTTTTTTAAAATAATAACATTTTTTGAATAATCATATCTATATTAAAATGTTTTTTAATGTTATGTTTTTAAAAAAAAATTATTTTTTAGTGAATTTTGTAAAAACATGATTTTTGTTCAAATACCATTTATGGTTAATAATTTCAGTGATTTAAGACACAAATTATTAATTTTATTTTATTCAAAACTATTATAAATATTCTTCACTTATATATAATTACTTTATTTAAATTTTAATCATCTTTATATCTTGTTTTAGTGAATGCTTATTCTTTCACTTAAAAACTATTTCTATGTAAACTATATTAATGTTTTAAATTTCTATCCTTTCTCAAAAATTAAAATAAATGATAATGAGAAATATTTTAATTATAATTATCCATTATAAATATAAATTTATTAATTTAAATCCATTAAATTAATATTACTAGTCATAGAGTTAATGTAAATCATTTTTCCATGTAAAATACAATTTTTGGAAATTGGATTTTTCATAATGCATATAGGATTATATTTTAAATTAAATCATCCCATTTATGTTAAATGAATTTGATAAAATGGATACCATATTTGGAATCATCATAATTTAAATTATATAATAAGGTCAAATTAATTTTTGGTCATAATGAATGGTAAAAATATCATTAAAATGAAAATTTTGTTACTTGTTTACCAATGGGGTTAATCTAAAGTGGTAAATGGAATAACATGTTTAAAACATAATTATTCTTAATTCTTGAGGTGTTTCTTGGCCTTAAAACTTCTATAATTTTTTATTTTTCAATTTTAGAGGCACTTATCTTGAGATTTAGTTCAAAAATATTATAGTATTGAGTATTAACAAATAATGTCACTCCTCCTCAATTATAAAAGGGAACACATACCATATATTATCGACACCTATCATTCCATTTGTGTAATGATTCAACACGAGAGACAAAATTATTGGTATCATGGGATGGTTCAATACTATGCCTTATACTCACCATCATATACACCAGAGGATGATTATTATCAATGGGGATAAGGGATGACTCGTGGGGAGACTATACCATCTTTTATCATAAGAAAAACTAGTAGATAAAACAAGATGTAAAGGAAACTATATAAATAATAATCAAGAATCCAAAAACCATTTTTGAAAATTGAGTTCATTCCCACAACCACATATTTAATATTTCATGCTATTTCATAGAGTGCAATGTGTAAAGGTAATCCAAAAATAATGATTTGATAAATATTCCTTAAATTTAATCCTAATAATTTGTCCAATACCCTCCCCATGTACTTACCAAGACCAAATAAACCATTTATTATAAGGCCCTTACACTTGTCCAGAACTATAACTATGAATTCTATTCATATACCCAATAAAGGCTTCAACAGGGTGCATGTATAACTCCGAAGGCCACCACCAATGGTGTATAGAAAATATCCAATCTAATATAGTGTATAAATAAGTATAGGAAATAATTAACCCCAAAATAAAATACGTTACATCATTTTCAATTTAATAAATCAATTACATTCATTTCCTTGATACATATTTTACCCTTTATATCAATCCTTATTCAGCACATTCAGGTCATCAGATCCATGTATCAAAATGGTCATAGTTCAGAAAACATGGATGCTCGGTCCATGAATCTATTTGGGACTCAAAACACCACATTTATCCATCCCAACCATGAAATGGTATTCCATGTCAATACCTTGGGATCAAGATTATCATTCCATTCCCATACTAAATATTATGCCCAAGGGATCTGAAGCGTAATTCAAGACTGCCCATATGAGTGGAACAGGAATCCAACATCCCACGACCATATATGACAATAAAACAGGCCCATCATAATTAATTGTTTCAGTATAGAATGTAGTATAATGGAAGAAAGACCACAACCACATACACCTAATCAACATCAAGACTATGGGATATAACAAATAGACCACTAATGTAATGTTATATGAATAATACACACCTATATATATCTGTTGATTAAAACTATAGCACTGCTTCATTCCATAACCTATAATTTGATGAAAAAGTTTGTTTTAGGTTATCTAAAGGATAAAAATTTCAAACATGTCATATACTAGAAAATAGAGTCAAGAGGTGTGTTGGACTCTCTCGTATCTTCGATTCTCACCCCAAAAATCAAAAAATGGCTCAAAATAGTTGGAGATGCATCTATGGGAGTATTCAGAGTGTTGGGATAATTTCCAAGACTATTATATGATGAATGGGGGAGAAAATAAGGTTATAACCCTTAAATCCTAAGTGGGTATAATCGGAGATTCCCACTTTTAATGGGGAACACAGTTTGGTTGCATGATTTTCCAAGTAGTGTGCCACCCTCTATTCAAGGGGTCCAGGGTCACATGATCTCTTGGGAATCCAACATGGATTAATAAACTATGTGATGGAAAAAAATGATGTCTCGGTCTATCACCACCTAGTTTCCCCCAGCATGAACAATTTTAATAATTGTGCACCATCCCACTCTAGGGTGCACGGTTCTGGCACATGATTACAACTAATTGTGCGCCAATCGTGATACCCTTATTGGATGGTCCCATTTCCCTATATTTCATTTCATGAACCCTTGGAATACCCCTAGGACTCCTTATATTTCAAGGAATTAATTAATTAACCATTTTAAAAGAATTTGAACTAAAACATAAACAAGAAAATACCTCATTAGAATTTCATGATCATACTACCTCACCACCATATAATGGTTCTTCCCCGAGACACACATTTACACACCATTAAATCTCCAAAGTTTAAAATATTAGGCTAATAAACCCATATATCTACCTCCCTCTCCCATGTATCATCATGAATGTTACTATTCCTCAAAATAACTAGATCCAAAGGCATAATCATGCCACATAAAGCTTTATCATTGTGATTCACAATAAGAATATGATTATCCTCAAAGAATACATCATCCAAAATCTCAACATAATCATCATTGATCACATGATAATGGTTAGACTGATATAATAGAATATGTCACATTTGAAAAACACAATTCATTCCACTATACCGTAGTGAATGATTCAATAATTATTCCACAATTTAGATCCTATCCACCACATGAAATTGTTTGAAAATTTTTTGTTCCAATATTACATATTTATGAATCTAATGGTGACCCAACCATGATGATACCTAAAGGAACACCCGATCACCCACTGAAAACTAAAGAGTTTAAATATTTTGATCTGATTATGACTTCTACATACTCTGATCCATAGCCATATGTTTCTGAATCCATTAAACCTTATCTGATGTCTCCCACACAAAAGTCACCCCCAATAACACTAATTCCCAATTCCCTATCTAACATAACATGGATCAATATTTCGTAAGATATATTGCCTCATATGGTTAGATTTTAAGAGTTTCTTGGTACTTATTTTTGTTGGTGAACTCAACACACACCATGTTATTCTCCCAAGTCCCACCAAAGTATTGGAAACATTCCTTGAAAATCTCCTATAGACCCTAAATTGAATTCTATGACTACCTGTCTATCTAAGGGTGATAATACACTCTAAAAAACAACTACTTACCAAGAACCTTTTATAACCCTTTCCATAAGCATGAAGATAAATGTGGATCACTATATAAAACTATACTACATGAAATCCCATGAAAATTCTATATCACTAATCATATAATTAACATATATTATCCATAATAAATGTCTCTTAGATCAGTAATCAATTCACAAACGTTGTTACTGAATACCAAATTTCACATATAGCATTATTCAACTGAGGATTTCTCAGGAAACCTACCACAAAATACCTGGTGACATCAACCCACATCCATTTCAAAATGGGTAACAACTTTAGCTTACCACCCAACATATGAGTCTAAGAATTTACCTGCTAACTGGTGTATCATCGTGAAACAAATATTGCAACCTCCTTATTTTATTCTATCATCCAATACTATATATGTAGATTAGTATATATTTTTCTTGATCTAGGATGAATTTTCCACTTCAATGATTAAAAATTATGAATCATATCCTCTCACATACTAATGGTAATAATAATGTGGCCTTGAAAAAAAATATTATCATCATCATAGATAGTCTAGTCATATGGAAACTACCCACCTAGCAGGATTTACCTCAAGTCAAAATACTTCAAATCCTCGTACTTCCTCACATTGATCAAGCTAAAAACTATGGGATAATCAACAATGGATTCAAGGGTTACATATCCTGAACCTCCTGAACCCTTATACTAATCTCATAAAATATACATCACCTTTCTATGAAAATTGGACTCTTAAATTTACTATGTTGACATATTTCTGCATATGGAATCTATTGAAAGATTCCTTTCCCTTGTGTGTAAATGAACTCAAAATCAGAAAACTGCATGTATTCAACCCACTATAGTTGCCGACGGATCGAATATCGCTGGGATACGATATAATTTAGGATTTTATAGTTTGTGTACACCATAATACTTCCACCCAATCGGCAGTGTTTCCAACACATTAAATAATAAACAACCATATCCAACTCTTGGTCATGCAATTGGAAATGTTTTCACGTGTCATTCATTATCGAGTACCATAGGCTATGACTAAATATCACTGCATCAACACTACTCCATGTCTAACAGTGGATGTATCACAAAATAAAGTATACATATTACTTGGATATGATAGGATTAAAATAAACAAGGTATTCAAATGCTTATTTATCTCTAGGAAGGCATTCTCACATAATCTAGACCATTTGATCATGATTCCATTCCAGGTCAATCCTGAAAGTGGTGATTCTAAGAAACAAACAACCTTCATGAAGCTTCCATAATATCCCACAAAACCAAGAAAACCTATACTTTAAAAAAATATTTGGATTCTCCCAATAGAAAATTACATTCAATTTATCTAGGTCCACTAATACACATTTTGGAGAGATAATTTGACATAATAAATGTACATTTTTGATCTAGAATATAGACATGGTATCGTAGTTTATTATTGATAATTTATCAGTGCAATCATGATAATGTCAATATAGTTTTCATCATCATCATCGTGATTTATGGAGTAAACAAATATTTCATCAACAAAAACAACTAAAACTAGTCTAGAAATGGTTGGATGATATGCTTTATCAGAGAAATGTACACTTTTGGAGAATTCATCTACGTAAAAAGCATCACCATGAAATCATACACACAATAAAAGATTCAAACGGTATTCATGGGTATGTAAAAATTTTCCACCCTCAATGGTCGATATTCTAACCACAAATAAATCACGGAGAACATAAATACATCACTCAAATAATAAAAAATGTCACTAATTTGTAGAAAAGTAGATCATCTCTTATCTTTCATTCAATATAGATTATATCAATTGACAAAAAAAGAGAAATCATACATTATATTTCATTACAAACAAGAATTGTGAGCCCCAAGGTGAGGTACTTGGACGGATAAACCACATGATCTCAAATTCATCTACCTCGGTTTTGGGAACATGAATCTATTTTGGTGCTATTATATATGGAGGAACGGAAACTGGATTTTCCCCATGAATCAACCCAGTTTTCAACATAATGTATATCATATGAAGAAACTGTGAGAATACATAGGAAAAACATCCTAGAATAGATCCACTACTGGACTAAAGAGGGATCACTCTAATCCACCATTATCAAGAATGAGACATGCCACTTGGGTTGTGATCTCCACCAACCATTGATGAATTGTCCCTGTACAACCTGTCAGGATATCCCATTCCCACTATTGAACATTAGTGTCACCATCACGGGTCATGAAAAATATCCTTTATTCGTAATAGTAGATATGATCTCAATATAATTCCTACCAATATATCTCCAATATCAAGTCAATCCCTGACATATCAATCAAAAAAATCACATATCAATTAGTACCCACCAACCTTGTGGGAACAATCCTTTCATTGATGAAAACATTTTGATAGTAATCCCAATAGTGTATGGATCAATATAAACCCACACAAAATGTCTAGGGACAGACCCCATGAATTTTAAAAACCATGAATATATAAAACAAAGTGTAGCATGTATATCAAAAAAATCTCTAGAGAGTGTGGAAGATATAAGAATCACACCTCGAATAATCGATGGCCAAACCACATGACTATAAGGTGTCGTCTAAACTAAATGATGTTTACCTAACCCACTACCTTGGGATCCATTTTTTGTTCCTAGTGTTACAATACCATGCGAATATGGATTATATTCTCCAAATGTACCACATCCTCCAACTAAACTGGTGTTGTTAGTATAACTCCAAAAACCTGATTGATATGGTGTATTTGACCCTTTTTGGCACTCTATACGAACCTAGATGTTCCACCACTGCCTATCCCTTATGATTTTCATTTAAACCTCTGAACATGAACCATCATGACACATGCCCAATAACATACTATTGGTCAAGGAAAATAATCTCACAAGTGGCCCACCCTGCCACACTGATAGCAGATGATTGACCTACTTCATGGGAGAATCATCCCCTCCCATGACTATAATTTTTTCCACAACTTGTCTGCAAAATATTAAAATAATTCTTTTTTACTTGTAGAATATGTAGCACATTATTGACCAACAGTAATGTCCAACCTTCTAGGAGAAACATCATTCAGGTTACCCTCATAAATGTGTGCATGATCCACCACCTCAGCAAACATCATCATGAAAAATATATTCCCATAGGATTTGATATCACATCTAATCCCATCTCGAAAACACCCAACCATATTTTCAACATCTCCACCAATCATAATATGAAATCACTATAGATCTTTGAATCATCCATAATAATACATCTCTATTATGTTTCTATGGGTCATGCACATAAACTCTTCATCCATCCTCTACCACAAGGTAAAATGGAAAACATTATCTAGGAATATATCATGAAAAATATGTATATTCCATACCCTTAGTATTCTCATATTAGGACCATATATAGAACCAACACTTCAATGTTCCTTGTAGATTATAAGTTTTCAGCATGCCTACCTTTTTTGGGTGGGGGTATCTATGTTATCTAGGATCTTTTCGACGGACTCATCCTTGAACTCTATTGCCTCAGGTCCACCCACTCTAGATAATGTTAGAGGGTGTTACAGCTGATGCTATATTTTAAAATCAAGAATACTCAACATAGACTACCCTAGGTCACATTCCATAAATTTTATAAAATGAGTATGTTTCTCATGGAACTAGTCCTCCCCATTGATTCTAGGAACCAAAAAGGCTTCCTGCTCCACTATTGGAGGATTGTTTTCAATGATACCCTCGTATTTTATAACCAATATACATCCTCATGGTGGAATATATATATAATTCCAAACACACATCTAAAAAAAGATAACGTAGGATTTCCATAGTTTAAACAAAAGCGGGCTCACTACTATCCAGAAATAACTAACCAAACATACACTATCCCAACATGCATGACCACTAACTCAACACCATCTTCCTCCGACCCCTAACATAATCCATTTCAACATGGGGTAAAAACATCCCAATTTCTTATATTAAATTAGATTCTTTTGAACCACCCCACAACCATCTTCCAATTCGTTACATAATCACAACATTTTATCAAGTACTTTTCTTTAAAAGTTTGATACAATCAAGATGCATTTTCAACATCCATACCTGACCAAACCCCATTTTTTCCAACGTGTTCCTACCAATATTCATAGCACATATATCTCGATGTTCCTAGAATGATTCTTCTATATACAACCTCATTTCATTTCATTTCATAGATAAAATTTGAATATTTTATAACATCACACTACAATATCATAATCCAAGGTGAAATAATTTACAACAATTATAGAAAACATCATGAACATCAATTCCTCTCTAGGTACTTGAGTTTGTACCCATACATGGGTTAGATACTCCCATTCATGAGCATATTGCAATGGTTTAAAGCATCCTAGTCGCCTATCATCCATAAAAAACTAAAATAATTGATAGAAAATAACCAATATTAAACCACTTGGTAACACCCATACCTGAAAACAGGTATAATCGGTTCCCCATGCTGGTTCGCTACATGTCTTCAAAAAAGCCTCCCTATATTCCATAGGCTTCCAACTAGTAGTGGAGGTTTGGGATAACTCTAGGGGATTTCATTCTCCCTTTTATAAAATTAAGGGAAGACATATAAATAAAAATAAATTGAGAATATATTATTAATATCCATGAACCACAAACAATTTCCCAAAACTCGGTTCATGCCCACAACCACACTGTTAATACGACATTCCATGTCATATATTGCTAAGTGAAAAGTTAAACCAAAAATAAATGCATGATAAATTATCCCAAAAAATGGTCTCTATACCAATTATAGTCCCCACCACCATGTACATCCCAATCCCAATAAACCATCTGTTATATCACTCTTTCCCTTAATATTACCTTAAACCATGAAGTCTTCATAGGTACATAATGGTGTCCCAAGAAGGGTGTATGTAAAAATAAGTCGGCCAGCACCAATGGTTTTAAAAAAATATCTAATATAATGTAAAATTTTCAAAAGTACAAAAAATAAAGAAACAACAGTATAAAACTGGGTACATCATTTATCATTTAATTAGTAAATTGCTTTCATTTCATTATTCTTCATTTTACCCATTTCATGAAACCTACATTGGCCTATTCTGATAATCGAATCCATATTTGAAATGGGTCATAGGTCAAAAATCGTAGAGCCTATGTTAATGAATCCAACTATGAACCGTATCGTCATGTCCAACCATCCCAAAAAATGACATGTAATGTTATGTCAATACGATTAGGTTAAAGAGCATCAGTCAAATCCCTAAATAACTACTATGCATAGGGGAACCCATTCATCAGTTTGGATCATCCATTGGAGTTGAGTATAAATCCATTACCCAAATAACTACTATGCATAGGGGAACTTGAGCATTAGTTAGGAATTCCCATGGGAGTTGAGCATCAGTCCAACATCCCACTACCATATATCACAGTCACATAACCATTCCATATAAAACTATAACAAAGGTGAAAATTTCCAATTAAATTAAATTTCAATGGGTATTTTCCATATTCATATTCTCAATTCAAAACATAAAACCACTTTACATTTTAAAAAAAAATACATCAATTTATTCCCCATTATAATCCATTTAACCATGAGTCCAATCCCATTTTACCAATTATCATTACCATTCATTTAGTCCTCATTAATTTCACAAGTCATCATGTTAACCAAAAGATCATATTTCTGAGTAATTGATATAATACCATTTACTATATAATTAACACCACAAACCTCACAATATAATATTTAACATCCTAGTAAGAAATTTTCAATAGATTATTCTACCCAGGGTGTCCATTGGCAAGGTTAACTCATCCTCATCATATCTCATGGTAATAATGTGTGTTTCCACACACCATATATATATGAAATTTAGAATTTAATGTCATTTGATGTAGAATTCTTCATAAAGACACCATGACCACTACCAAATATACATAATTAACATCATGACTATGAGATATAACATGTATAAAACCTACCATATGTTAGATGATGAACAGTCATCAAATCGTATCCCTCTATTCAATATCAATAACTCATTCCATCTAAAACAACAAATATGCATGTAAAGTTAATTCGTAGATTATTTAAAGAATAATAATGAAGATATAATCCATATTCAATAAAATAGAGGCTTGAGGAGTGTTAAAATCACATAGATCATCAATTATAACCCAAAAATCCTCAAAAAATCTCTAAATCATGGGAGATATATGTGTGGGACTCTTAGGAGGGTTTGTATCATCATCCACAATGTTGTATAAATAATGACAAAAAAATCGGGTTTGAAACCTTAAATCTCGATGGGGGAGAATGGGAGAGTTCCACTTTTAATAGGGTTTGTGGTTTGGTGGGATGGTTTTGAAAATAGTACGCAATCTATGAACCATTGACTTTCCATGGGGTCATGGGTCACAAGGTCTCCACAGAATGTATTACTTTCTGAAAACCCCAGTGCTGGCCATGCGGGATAACGTTGTCAAGACCTTCATGATTTGTTCCCCCACCATTCACGGTTTTACAATCAGTGAATCACCCCTATATATACTGCGGTTTTGGAATATGTACATCACATACAATGAAACTACCAAGAAACATACAATGGATGGAACCGTTTTTCCCACATTTATGCCATGAACCCTTGGGACACCACCATATCCCCACATATGCTCGGTAATAATTTTATTAACAATTTTATAAGAAGTTAAATCGAAACATAAACAAGAACATTCATCATTACAAGATCAGGTTCATATAATATGACTTGAAAAAAACCAAAATATATTTTCAATATCATTATCTATAATAATGACTTTGGGTCATCCCAAAACACCAACCATAGGTTCTTTAATAAGAGAAATGCAGGATGTTATTCTAAGTTAATGTATTCTTTTTCACCTACCACATTTTTCTTTTCCCATTTTCCCCTTAAATTATGTCTTTAAATTTGAAATAAAATAATAATAGTATCTATTAAATGGTGATTAATAATTATAGTTATGTAATAATATTCATACATCTCCTCTTCTATCAAATTTGAGATGAAACAATCATTCATATGTACAGAAAACTACCTCCTCATGAATCGATGTCACTCATTTTCCATCATTTCCACTCACGAATATTAAAAAAGATGGATTTAATTTTTATATATGAAATTTATAAAATAATAATAATTACAGAATTAAATATATCATATTGCATCATATATTACCATCTATAAAAAATGATAATGACATTCATGTGTGTGAAATAAAAAATGCCTTGCAAAGTTGTGTGATTCATTTTCTTATATTATTACTGCATCACATTGATTTATATGAATGTTTATAAAAAGTAATAATTTGATATATATGATATAATTATCATTCTCAAAATATAAAATATAACTTTTCCTCTATCGATCATGATCATTAAAAAATTGAAGTGTTACACATGCGTTTGTAGGAAAAACAGTCTCATTGATTGTAACATAATTCGTATTTCATAACCATATTTCATTCTCATATTTCAAATTATTATCTATGAATAATAATTAGGATTATTTCATTATTATTATTATTCTGGAGATTATTGAAAAATTACCCCTTTAATGATGGTTGACACGAAAATTCCGTATTAAAATTATGAACAAAATGTCCTAAAAAACCCTCGACATAGACACAACTGATTATGTAATTAATTGTGTAATTAAAATAATTGATGTATATTTTGTTATACATAATGGATAAATACAGTAAAATGTTATAATTAAAAAATAAATTTAAATAATTTTTTAATCAATAGATAAAATACATACACAAAAATGTTGAGACTCAAGGTAAGGGTTTCATCTCAAAACATCTGTCATTGAGATAAATATTCTTGTATGAACCTCGTTTCATTAAAATTGTGTATAAAATTCACCATTACATTTTATATCATAAAAATACCAACATCATGATAGTTTAAGTTACTTTTTATTTAATACATTCATGGGATTTATGATTCACAAGGTTCCATAGTGGTATAGCTTTATGTTGCAATCCCAATTGAATCAAAATATATTATGCATGAATTTATTGTATAGGATTTTAATTTATCAATATCTAATAAAACATTCATTTTCATATCCTCTAGTTATTCATTAAAAATTCAAATAGTAGTTCCATTATGTAATAACAAATACCTCTATAGTCTATTACTTTGCTAACATCTAGTATTTGAGGCATTCTTCGTTGTCAAGATGACTCATTACCAACGCTTCGACAAATTTCTTATGATTTGAACTGTACTATCGGTGAGCCAAATGTTGGTTATTATTTTGTTTTTGAGTCATATTGATCTATTAGGGCGTCATATTCATCTATTAGAGAGTCTTCTCCATCATTCTGTGAGTGATCTTCATCTACCGATGAGTCATCTTCATCTATCGGTGAGTCATATTCATCTGTTAGTGAGTCATCATCATATTTTGGGGATTCATCTTCATCTGTCGGTCAGCCGTCTTCATCTGTCGGTGAGTGATCTTCATCTTTGAGTGATACATAATTTAGAGAGTCATTTTTTAATGATCCATATATTAGCGGGTCATCTATCAGCGATTCATCTATTATTGAGTCATATGTTGTTGAGTCATCTTCATCTATCAGTGAGTCATCATTATCTATCAGTGTGCCATCTACATCTGTTGGCGAGTCATCTTCTTCTATTGGTGAGTCATCTTCATCTGTCAGTGATTCATCATCATATGTTGGTGTGTCCTCTTTATCTGTTGGTGAGTAATCTTCATCATTTGGTGAGTCATCTTTATCTCTCGGTGTGTCATCTACAACTGTCGATGATTCACATTTTAGTAGGTGTTATAATGTTTCCAGAACCACCAGTGAACAGAGTTTCCAGCATCATAACGTTTCCCATATTTGAAATTTTCTTTGAGATCAAATTTTCATAAAGCCTCTTTTTAAGTTATTTAAATTCAATTCAAAGCCCATAACTCATATCATTATTTTTCTAAGGGTAGCATGGATTTTTAATGGTCAAAACATTTGGGTTATTGAGATCTAGATTTAATAGAAATCCAACCATTTCACATTCTCTGAGTCTCATATCTGATCCATCTAAACTCGGGCCCTTCCCTTCATTATTTTCTATCCTAACACTTAGTATTATGTTCCCATAACCTTTTTTCCCATGCATACATGCGCTTGTGATATAACATTGGGCTACGTTTTCCCTACCTACATGCCTCTATTTTCGTGCAAGCAGCATGTATCGATCCGTCTTCGATAGAATGTATGTTCTATCTCTGTTCTCATGGTTTCTTTGATGATTTTCATCTTGTTTGTCCTTTCCATTTTATGTCACATGTTCTCAATCTTCTTAATGGGCCTTTCTTGGGTTTTGGATGATGCAGATGTTCCACATCATCCTTGGGAGGATATTGTCATTACAAGAGATCTGATTGTCAGTCGTGATGGCATTTTCTCATGAAAAAAACATATGAATGTTTTTTAGGTAGGGGATTAATTGATTCTATATTATTTTCACATTTACTCATTTAGTAAGTTTTATTTATCCACATGACCACAATGAAATTTACATAACAAATATTTAACCAGATTAAAAAATTGGTATCGATTGTATGTTATTTCTTTATACCATGATAACAATTTGCCTCTTTATTTTTCTAAATAAAATGATATCAATCCCATGCTTATTTAAATTGTCTTTCATGATGAAAATTGGTAAAAAAATGTAAATATGATATTAATTGTAAATTTATTTTTCCAAAGATAAATAGATATTGCAATGAATCTTCTTCTTGTGGTTGTGCCTGGTGATAAATCAAAAGGATATAGTTATGCATGTTTAATTGATTCAGTAAAATAAATACGGTATAAATGACCTGTTATGTAATAAATATAATACCTCTAAGGGTTGTTAGATACACTCTTCCTATTAAAGTCTAAGTGAATTATTATTTGGAGATGTGAGTGCTCGTTGTGTGTTAAGGATGGATGCCTGCTTTAGGGCCAAGACCCTAGTTGTTATGTTGTTTGTTTCATGTTTCTTGTGATGTCATGTGAGCATGAGATGGATGAGCCTAGAGGGATGTTGTGGTATGTCGGACATGGTGTTCTAATGGTCTTGGGAGAATCAGTCGACTCCTAGAGCGGTAACATACATCAGTTTATTCATGTGGGTGTTAGGGAGGATACTAAAGATGATGAAACGGGATGGATGTGAATATTGGACTCTTTTTAAATATTATTGTTTTTTATCTAATTTACATTCCCCAAAAAATGAGGTAGATGGTCTTGCATACCATCCTTCCAAAATAAGTGAATATGTGTAGGGTTTTCCATGTTATTTATATGTACAGCATATTAAGGATGCATAGGTATATTCTCTTGTTATAGGTGTAAAATACTCAATGGGTAGTACATCTTCTCACCATGTTGAGCCCCTTGTTTTTAGTAGCTTAGAATATTTTCATTGAATTATATGATTATGGAAAAGTAATAATTCTATTAATTAATTATTGAATAAATTATGTTGAACCCATGTGGTTGGAGATTGGTGGGATTCAAGGCTGAGGAAATACTTCAAGGATATAATGGACTCAGTTTTGATATGCCATGTGGGTAAGTATCATTGTAGTGATTATAATGAAATTTAATATGGAAATTATAATGGGTAATTAATGGTTAAAGAATAAATTAATGAAATGTAAAACTAATTAAAGAGAACAAAATGTTTTAAAAATTCTCTTTAAATTGTTATGTGTTTATAGGACCCCTAATCATAGTAATGGAATCCAGGAGTCCAAGAGACATTAGTTGTAGTTGAGATTATGAATAGGTTTCTCCCATAGTATGGTTGTTAGATATGATATAATGTTCATTTTTTGTTTCTATCCACTACTCCACCATTTCGGTTATGGAAACCATCACCACATGGATTTCGAGTCCTGGGGGTGTGTTTTCCCAAAAATCCTGATGGGAGGATGGATGAAATAATGCCACCATTAACCCCACTATCTTATCATGGTAGTTACTTGAGTTATAAATAATGGTAGTTTGTTTTCCCCATATATGTGTGTGTAGGGATATAATGGCTAGTGTATAATAACACAGAAGTATTCTAAATTTAGATTCTTATAGACTACAATAGGTGTAATAAGTTAAGGTTGCAATAACATAAGGATCCTTACTCGATGTATGGGATGTAATGGATTGAGGTATATTACTTGATTTATAATACACGTTATGTGAGAAATGGTGGATCTTGGAAAATACCACGTTACTTTGGTTGTGTGGATGTTCTATTTTTGTTGCACGTCATGCATGTTGTGGTACTTTGCACAGGTTTCTTGGGAAAGCCTTTTTGGGGAGAGATTTTTATAATGTGTGATGTTGGAAAAAATTGTAAACTAGTGCGGAATTTGTAGTAGGTTACCCATGATATTCATTGTTATATTGTATACTATTATAGGTGATACTTGGTTATAGTAGCCATAGTGAGTTTGGGAACATTGTGTACCTTTTTATGTGATAAGTTTGTTTCACTTATAGTCCACTATGCCTTAGCATGCTTTCTTTACTATTTCACAAGAGGAATCAGGTAGTATTCTACTAAGTATACTATCATAATCAACCGATGTATATATAAATTATTTTTCATGTCACTTGGAATAGGATGGAGATTATTCTAGTTACTACTAGCAGGGTTTGTAGGAGCGGTTCTGGATTCAGGGTCATTTTCATTTTGCATTACTATTGTACATTCATTTTTCTATTTCATTTGGTGTAGTATTTTCATGACGTTACATATATATACATGGTTTTTTTATATTTTAGTCCATTTTTTAGTTGGTTTGTATCTATCATATATAACTATTTTCATGTATTCTCTTAGAGGGCAATCCCTCTCATTTGTGTGTTTACTGTACCCAAAGTTCATTTCGCTAACCTGTGGCTTACTGGAGGTAGGACGAAGGGGTCATTATCTGTCTTTTCACATTTTCACCATAGGAGGGGCACACTTTGTGGGAAGGGGTTCATGATAGAGTCGTATCAGGGGTTTGGATAATGGATAGGATGGATTTTTTGAGTTTGGCACAGGTGTGGATGCATGCGTTTTTAGGGAAACAATGTATGTATAGTTCAACAAGTTCTATGATCATTCAACAAAATATGAGAAATAGTTAGTTTGGGCCCCATTTGATCTGATGAATGAGAATGTATGTTTACAATGGATCTTGAACATGGTGATACATGTTATAGGGTAGAGACCTATCAAATGATCATCCATCATTCTACGTTGTGCAAGTGTTTGAGTGGGTAGACATTGTGATATATTAGAAAAATGAGTAAAAGAAAATAATTAATCAATTTTTAGTATAATTTATTCTAGGTTTAAGAGATCTGAATTCTTGTTTTTTCACATGTATGAATCCAGGTCGATATACTTGTTAGGTTCACAGAGAAGATGATAAGCAGGTTGTGCCAACCGATCACCGCATAATAGATGTTGATGATGAATACACAAGGGGGAGGACACTCCAAGAGATTCAATGTTGTATTTCGTAGACTTATTAGCAATCCATTTCACATGTAGTCATGAAATACTGTTGGGAGGAGGTTGATAATGCTTTCAAATCGATCTGTGCTCAGATGCAACACTTGGTGTAATTGGTTGCGATGATGCTGCATGGGGCATCGAGGAAGTGGTTGTTCTTATTCATCATTTATTGTGAGGATTCAGTAGTATAATTAGTGGAGTTTTGATAATAGTTCATAGTCATGTTTCCCTCTTTGAAAACGAAGGTGGATTGTTTTTAGGATATGCTTACCCTTCAATAGGGGAGCTCCAATGTGCGAGAGTTCAGAATCTATTTTAGGATCCTTCTATGATTTTCATCAGACCCGTTACCAGATGAGGATGAAAGGAATGGAATTTAGAGGATTCCTTTCATCCAAAGAGACACCTTTATGTCACCACGTTTATGTTGAAGATATATCTAGATATGCTGTTATGAGAATATGACCTTGAGAGGATGTTATCCAAAACCAAATCTTCATGAGAGGGGATTTTTTAAGATTTCTCATGAGTTAGAGATATGTTATGGGGTTGCAGGTATTCAGGGAAGACATGTTTCTATTCGGCTAGGGGTATTTCCTAGCACTCAATATATTTTTTCTCTGAGGGAAAGATATAATAGACCAATGCCAATGCGTGAGGATCTTGTTTATCTTTTGGATTCCATGTTCATTAATAGAGAAAGTTCCCAACCATTTCGAGTAATCAGCATGTGTCATGTGTCCCACTTTAAGTTCCTATATTAAGGCTGTTTTAGCCGACTTAGCGGTATCATGTTTCACCAGCTATTGATCTATATAGGGAAGATGGGTCCAGTAGATGATAGCTTTAGGATGCTCATCATTTTTGGATAAAAGATAATAACGATGTTGGTGGTCATCATCAAGGTCAGAGACACCATGGAACAGGTCATGGTTGGATTTTTTATTTTGAATTACGAACACTAGGAGATCCAGAAATATTTTTGGTACCCTATTCTTGTTTTTTACATGGTTGTATGCCTTATTTGGTTTAGGAGAGATGCAATCCAACATATCACCTACCATTTTCCTTGATTTGAGAATTCAGTTTGAGAGGCTTACAGTGTTCGTGCCATTGATTACGCTAGTTGTAGGTTGAGAAGACTTGTTTGAAGTATGTAGAGACTGTAAGCTACTGCTGTGGAATCACCACTCTTTGGGAGAATTCTTATGTTTAAATATAGAATGATATGATTTTATCCTTATCATGGAATGGTTGTATTTAGTGCAGGATGTCATGGATTGGTTTATGATGCAGGTGGTGTTCTTTGATGATTATAGAGAGCATGTGGTTTTTTTGGCGAGCATGACCCACAAATGGGTCATTAGATAGTTCCATCTATATCATCCTTGAGGTCTAGGATGATGCTTTGTTCATTGATGGTTCAAAATATGGTTTTTCCTAGGGTCTTAGAAGTGGACAATAGAGTCTTTCAAGAAGTGGTTGTAACATTACCGCCTTGATGAGTGATCGAGTTCATGATTGAGTTAGATTTAGGGGAATCTCTTTTATAGATGTCTCTCTATAGGATGGAGCCTTTAGAGTTGTGATATTTGTGCATAAATCTAAAGGGTCTATTGCAGTGTGGTTTTGTTTGGACAATTTTTTCATAGTGGGGTGCACCAGTTTGGTTCGTGAAGATAGATGGCAACATATTGTGGTTGTGTAAGAATTATCATCGCTTGATCAAAGTGATAGTGTAGAATCACAATACACTTATATAGATTATTGTTTTACTCAGTCGTCCTAAGGGTGCATGCTGGCTCTCGAATATCAACTTGCAGTCATGATATCATCAATTGTGTGTAAAAGATGAGGATATCCCAAATACTACTTTGTATTGGCTTCATGGGACTTACTAGTTTGTTGTGATGTCATTTGGTGGGATGAATTATCTATCTATGTTGATGGGGTTGATGAACACATTTCTCCATGAGTTCCTTGATATGTTCATGGTAGACTTCATGAATGACATCATTGTGTACTTCATGCTTGAGGAGGAGAATACATAGCATCTTAATGTAATTTTGGGAGTTCTTCATTGATAGCATCTATTTCAGAAGTCTTTGAAATGGAATTTTTGGGATCGATAAGTGACTTTTAGGGGGGTTCATTTTATCCAATTTGGGAGTAATTGTAGATCCTTAAAATATTGATGATGTTTTGTATTGGGAAGCCTCCAATATAGTGGAAAAGTGGAAAGTGTATTTTGTCTTGCAAGACATTACATTTTGTTTTTAGCCAATTTCTCTACTGATCTGACTCATATAACAGCATTTGATATAAAGGATAGGGCATTCATTTGGAATTATTAGTTTAATTCATCTTTATAGAATATAAAGGAGATGCTGGTTAGTGCTCTAGTTTTTTCCCTTTTAGCAGAAGGATTTTAGTTTGATTTTTTTTTGTGATGCTTTACGTCTGGGGTTAGGATATGATTTGAAACAGTAGATATTATTCATTTCAAATATTTCTCAGTAGTTACATCCCCATGATCATTATTACACCATCATTGATCTAGAGTTGTAAATATTTATGTTTTCCTTGATGTTGTGGAGACATAACATCACTATAAAGTAATTTGTTGTCTATATAGTTTATAATGGCCTAAGGTATGTTTTGTCATAGTGTGACATGATCTTGCGAATGTGTTAGTGGCTGGAGTTCCTAATGGATTAAAACATCACAATATCATATAAACATAGTAATGTGAATTTCGAAGCTGATATGCTAAGTAAGAAGTTGTGTAGGGACATTTTGCTTGAGTCGAGTGATTTCTTGAGTGTAATGGAAGAACTATCAATAATACATATCAATATGGGAGAAGTTCGTGGCAGAGGTCATATTTTTTACATAATGATGCAGTTATCATTAATGAATCATGTGGAATATTCCCAGTTGGGGGATATTTATGTGGAGTTATTGGGAGATGAAATTGTTTGTGGTGAGGATTTTGATGACTACTCTGAAGATGAAAGACATAAGGTCTTGTTTTAGGGATTTTTTCCATCCTATGGTAATGCATGAGATGGATCCAAGAGAGTTCCATAGGTATCCATTAGTGTTTCATCCTGAAAAGAAAATATTTACTGATCATTGAGAAGTCAATTTTTGTCCTGGGATGAAGCTGACGTTATTGGAGTTTGTGTTTCAATTTTTTGTCTACCAGAAGGCGAATGTTCAGCACCATTTTCTTGGTGGGTTTCTATAACTATTATATGTTCCTCATTAGAAGGGGGAGGACATCTCTGTGGATGTGGATACAATTTTACCTTGATCTTAGGGAGTATATAATGAAACAAGGGTAGTTTTGTATCATTTGACGAAATATGAACAGATTATATCAATTGAGGAGTTTATAATATTTGACGTTTTATCGAGGAAATATATAGAGGAGGTGGTGAGACTCCAAAAAGTCCCTACGGTGATCATTTCTAATCTAGATCCTGGATTTACCACCAGGGTGTGGATTGTTCTCCAACACTATTTTGGTTCTCAAATATTCCTTAGTACCACTTTTCATCCACATATGGACAATCAGATATAGTAGACCATCCATACCCTTGATGTCATGTTTCACTCTTGTGCACAAGATATTGGAGGATTGTGAATGAGGAACTTACCCTTAGTAGAGTTCTCTTACAATAACAGTATCCACTCCACCATTGGTATGGAACCATTAGAAGAAATTTGATGTTGACAATTCTGTTCTCCATTGTATTGTATTAGGGTCAGAGAGTCAGCCATTCTCAGGCTGAAACTGATATGAATAGTGATAGGGATGGTTCAAAGATTCATGTGAAGATGAAGACAACATGAGATTGTCCTAAATCCCATTTCGATCATATGAAGAGACCATTAGAGTTTGACATTGGGAATCACATTTTCTTAAAGGTGACTCCCCATCATGGGAACTGATGGTTTGGCCCTTGTATTATGCTTTCTAACTGGTCTGTTGGGACTTTTCAGGTGTTGGATTCTTTTGGATCCATGGAGTATCGGGCATCAGTTCCCCCAAAGATGAGCATGATACTTGATGTCTTTCATGTGTCCGGACACCATTGTTATCTTCATGAAAACTCTCATTTCATTCATTGGGTTGAGATCGATGTTTATGATGATGAGACCATCAAGGAGCATCATGAAAAGATCTTGGACCATAAAGAGAAGGTGTTGTAGGAGCATGTTATCCCCTTGGATGGTATCTTGTGGCTGCAAAGTGTCATAGAGGGGAGTATATGTGAATGTGACTTATAGATACATTCTCAGTACCCTGAGTTGTTTTATGTTTATATCTTTTCATGTATTGATATTTTTATTATGGTTGTATACCTTTCCAATTTATGAGAGGGCTTCTCATGTGGCTTGTTGTGGCTAGATCTCTATTCATAGGTATATATCTAAGAGATTAGCTAGTATCCATTTGTAGTTTTTTCATTGTTTCATGTTGTTCATATGTTTATGTGGTTGATCTAATTTGGTTGTGAGAGACTTGAGAATTATCTTGAACAGTTGTTATTGGGAAAATTTTATGTTTCCCCTTTTGGTGGGTTTTGGATTCATGAGGACGAGACTGTTTTGAGAGGTATCTAATGTAATGTCTTGGACCTCTACAGTCTATTCCAATGCTGAAATTTTTTATTCAAAGTGTTCTTGTAAGTTAAATAGACTTATTCCCAACAATTTCCCAAATTTCTAGTTCTATGAACAGTGACATCAGTGAGTCATTTTTAGGTAAGTCATATGTTAGTGAGCCATCTATCAATGTGTCTTATTTATATGTATGTGAGTCTTATTCATTAGTCACTGAGGCATATTCATCTATTTATGAGTCATATTCATTAGTGGGTTGGTTATTTTCATCCATTGATGAGCCATATCGATATGTTGGGGAGTCATATTCATCTATTGGTGAGTCATCTTCATATATTGGAGAGTCAAATTCATTGGTTGATGATTCATATTCATCTTTTGGTGAGTAATCTTCATCTATTAGAGACTCATAATCATATGTTAGTGATTCATTATTTAGAGATTCATATGTTGGTGAGTCATCTTTCAATGAGTCATCTGTTAGTGAGTAATTTGATAGTGATTTATATGTCGGTGATTCATCTTCATGTTTTAGTGATTCATCTTCCACAATCGGTGAGTCATCTTCATAATTCAATGATTCATCGTATTCTTTCAGTGAGTCATCTTGATTTGTTGACGAGCCAACATTATTTGTCTGTGATTCATCTAGTAGTAGGTGCTATAATGTTTCCAGATCTGCTGCTGAAAAATGCTTCCATCTTCCTACAGGTTTCCCTGTATGACGTTTTCCATGATGTAAAATGCACTCAAAACCTTTTTAAGGGTTTATAGTGCAATTAGAATCCCATAACTCCTATCATTAAATCGCTAAGGGACCCGTGGTTATTACTTGGTCAAAACATATGTGTAATTAATATTTGGATTTAATGTAAATTCAATTGTTTCATGTTTTCTGAGTTTTGATTATGATCCTCATTATACATGGGACTACCCGTCATTCATTTATTCTCATTCCTCTTCATATGAGTAACCTAGAACATTTTCCCCAAGGATATTTTGATTGTGTTGTATCCTTTAATGATGTTTTCCAATCTGGTGTTCCCCTATTTTGGTGCAAGCAGCAAGTGTCAATCAGTCTTTTATAGAAGGTATGTTTTACCTCTATTCATTGGAGTTCATTTCTATGTGTCCCCCCATTTCTACTTTCCATGTTATTTCATGTATTCTCCATCTTTATAATAGAACTTTTTTGGGTGTTGGTTGATGGGGTTAGGCCACATCATCCCCATGTTGACGTAGTTGTTGTAGGAGAGTTCCTCATCGGTTTTGTGGGCTCGTTCTCATTCAAAGAACATCATAAAGCATTTGAGGTAGGGTATTTTTAGCTTCTATATTCTTTTTATGTGATTTCGTGAAGATATTATTATTTAGAAACTATACCACAATAAAATTGACATAATAAATATTGAACTGGAGTAAAGAATTGTTTTTGATCATATGTTGTTTATGTATATTGTGATAACAAGTTGCCTCTTTTTTTTTCTAGATTACATAATTTATATGCCTTATTTTATTAGAATTTCATTCATGATAGATGTTGTTAAATAATGTAAGGCCAATATTAATTGTAAATTTAATTTTCCATTGATGAATAGGCATGTAAATGAATTTGGTTGTTGTTGTTGTGCTCGGTGAAAATTTTAATTGAAGTAGTTATGAATGTTAAATTGGCTCAGTTAATTCAATACGGAATAAAGGACTCATTGTGTGATAAATATAATTCCTTGTATGGTTCTGTGTTACCCTTTTCTTCTAAATTCCATGTTAATTATTCATTGGGTCTTCGAGTTCTTGTTGTGTGTGAAGGCTCAATGCCTTGTTTAGGGCCAAGAGCCTAGTTACTATGTTGTTTGTTTCGTGCTTCTTGTGTTCTTTTGTGATCCTTGGTTGGCAGAACCTGGTGGTATATTGTGGTATGTGTGTGTATGTAGGATCAATTATTATAGTGGCTACAGTTCACGCCTAGAGCAACGAGATGCATTGTTTTATGCATGTTGGTGCCAGAGATGACACCTGAGATGATGAATCTGAATGGATGTGAATGTTGTATTCTTGTTGAATATTGTTTTATGTTTATTTACTATACATTTACCATTGATTTAGGTTTATGGTCTTTCATGGCATCATTCTAAAAGATTTTAAGACACTCTAGGTATGCCACATTCTTTCCCTGTTTAGCCTCTCCATTATTATGGGTCTATGATCCCGGTATAGGTGGAAATGACATGACTGGTAGTTCATCAGCTCACCATGTTGATACCCTTATGTTTGGAATCATAAAAAGATTTTGTATAATTACAATATTATGGAAGACTGATAATTTCTTTAATAAATGATTAAAAAAATTTGTTGAACCCATGGGGTTCGAGCTAGATGGGATTCAAGGCTGAGGCTATACATATGAGAAACAACAGAATCTATTTGGATATGCCTGAATGGAAGGGAAGTTTGCTGTGATTCTCATCAAATATAATGTAAAAATTATAATGGTTAATTAATTTTTATTTAATTTTTTAACATAAATAGAAACAAATTAAAAGGTACAAGAATTTTTAATAAACTTATTCAAAAGTTTGTCTGCTTATATGATTTCTAGTCATAGTAGTGGAATCCGGGAGTCCGAGATACATTAGCTTTAGTTGTGTCTACGACTATGTTTTTACCATAGTATGTCTATGAGATATTATATCACGTAATTTCATTGTTCCTATATGATACTCCACCATGTAAATTAGAGAAACTCACACCCCTTGGATTTTGAGACCTAGGGGTGTTTTTTCCAACATCGTGATGGGATGATGGATGGCTTACTATCCCCTTTGGCCCCACCCACATCTCTTGGAAGTTAATGTTATGGCAGAAATGGTTGTTAGTTTTCCCCATATATGTGTGTAAAGATATATAATGGTTTCTGGATATTAAAAAATCTATATTTTTGATATAGATTATTATGGACTACTATTGGTGTAACGTATGTAGGTTTTGACTGTTTTAGGATTCTTAGTTGGTGTATGTGCCATAATAGCTTGATTTATAATACCCAATATATGATACGCATTATGTGAGATATGGTGGCTCCAATAAACTACCTGGTTCTATTGGTTACATGGACATGGTTTTTGTTTTTCACTAGGTTTATGTTGTGGTACTTTTGCAAGGTTTATGCGGGAAAACCATTTCTGAGAGAGATTATTAGGACATGTGATATTGGGGAAAAGAAAACAACTAGTGGGGAAGTTCTGTTAGGGTACCCTTGATATTATTTATTACATTATATACTCTTGTGTTTGATAGCGGGTGAGAGTTTCCATGGAGAGGCAGGGAACATAGTATACCACTTTAGGTGATGATTTAGTTTCATTTGTTCACTATGCTTTAACATGATTTCTATACATTTTCCCTAGAGGCTCTGAGGAGGATCTTATTGAGTATACTGTTATACTCACCCAACATAAATATATATATATATCAGTTCACAGGGTGTTGGTTAGAGATGAGGTTTTTACTAATGTCTTGGTGTTTTAGGAGCTATTCAGGATTCTTGGTCACTTTCGTTTAACTTTAATTTTAGACTTTTAGTTTTCCCATTCATTTATACAAGATTTTTCATGACATTACAATAATTTACATGGGATTCTATTATATTTCTGTTTGAATATGAGTTGGATGGTTTATGTATTATCTCATTCCATTTCATATATTCTCTTATAGGGTAATGCCTTCCATTTGTGTTTTTATTATACCCTCTCTACTATTCGCCAACCTGAGGCTTTTTGGAGGCAGGAATTGAGGTCATTGTCTATCATCTCAAATTACCAGCCTAGGAGGGGTACACATTGTGGGGAGTGGGTCATTACAATTTTACTCTTTTTGGTATATAAAAATATTGAGAAAGTAATTATAAGAAAACAAGACATCAATTCTATCTTTACACAGAAATCATTTTTCATCCATATACATGTTTTGAAAAAAAATATTTTCAAGAATTTTTTTTACATTCTTCAATATACTGGATAAATAAATATTTACACATGTTATATTTTTTTTAAAAAAATTTCGATAATAACATTATTTTATTAATACGAGTGAGTTACTTTTTAACCTTTCTACAAAAGTGTGAATATTTTTTTCTTATCTTCTATGAAATGTACAGAATTACCTACCATAATGATGACTCAACACATTGAAGATTCCATAATATTTTTACATATTTTTTTTTAATTTTATTTTTATTTTTTGTAAATTTTTCAATTTTTTAGAATTAAAATCAAAGTGAAAAGTGTAACATTATCATGATGTATTCCATTTCATCTTGTAAATACATTTTCATCAGTTATGACCACCATTGATGTTATTCATTGCTTCTTAATTATTTACATATGTGTATCATAAGTACAAATAAATTATTATCCTTTACTTTTATGGGGAAATATACACCTTATGTTCATATCTCAAATGTCTTCATTATGAAATTTCCATTTATTATGACATGAGTCGAGATTATAAAACCCATTTTATTCCCTAGGTAATTTTTATGTTTATACCTTAGGAATGATTTCATTTTATAGAACAAAATATCAAGAAAAAATTATAATGGGTGTTCTCTGATATCAATTCAATTCATTGGGTAATTTATTTAGTATCATGAGACATCATGTATGGGATTATGTAGATAACCTAATTCATTATTTATCTTATCCACCAAGTGATATTGTTGAGGTAATTAGCCTTGACTCAAGTTTATGTTATGTTATATATTGTGAACATATTTTCTATTTGATCATGATTTTAGGATACCACATCATTTATGTTATGAACCCAGGTCATTACTCTTGGGACTTCTCTTTTATGATATTATGAAAAACATTTGACTCACAATTATGATTCCTTATAATCTTTATTCCCTTAATGGGCTTTTTATCTCACCCCTTATGTTTATGTATTCTCCATGTTATCTGATGTCGTTTAGGAGGTCAAAAGGATAAAAAAATATTTTATTTTTGTATTATTATGATGTATATGAACTTATTCTTCCAAATGTGCTAGGCCTCATGATCATTGGGTTTTAATTATTTTAATTTTATGTTTAATGTAATGTACTTGTATGTTTAAAATTCATGGATCACTCTATAAAACATTAACTCTAATGAATCCTTGGACAAATGATTTTACCAAATTAATGGAGATAAATAAAATTCTATTTTCAATCTGAACGGAGGTGGAGTGGTTTGTAATATTCCATATGGAGGATAATGAAATTTGGTATTTACCATATAAATATTCTAGTAAAAAAATATATACCACTGTATATTAGGGAAACAAGATTTCCATTGTAAATCCAATGGAACCCAACATGAAATATAGTGGGCAGTCATAGTTTTGTGTAAAACCCTATTAATCCATTATAAGCAGGTTATGTATCCCTGACCATTGGAATTGAACTTCATATAGCATCACATTGGAATTTTAGCGGGATCTCTACTCAACGGAAGACTCTAATAACCCAACCCATTTTGATAAAACACAATGAAATCCTCTTATTTCCCCATATAAAACAAAAATGTGTCCTAATGAACATGTTTAATGAAAATGTTATAACAATTATATACCAATGTGTTGTTATAATATATATATCAAACGATTAAATTGAAATTGGTAAAATTCAATTATTATCATTTTTAGTTGTGAAAAATGAATTATAATTCTTATATTTCAAATGAATATTAAAATTTTAATCTTATTAACATAAATAAAATATGATGATGAAAAAATCAATAATCCCATACTGCAAATGAAATTATTTTTACTATTGTATAATTGTTCATTATTTTATTATATATTTTTATTTATTAGTGTCATTTATAATACATATAGTTTTAATTTAAAAATATGATTTACTAATAGAAATAACAGCATCTAAATTTTGTATGTTGATGATTTTTGGTTAAACATTTTACCGTATATATTATGAAATAAATTGTTAAGTATTTAATGTAGAAATATACAATATATAGTAGAAACAATGTTTTGATTGTTAAAAAATATATTCTTATAAATATTTTAAGGAATCAAAACCCTATATTCACCCACTTTTGTGTTAATTTCTAACTAATAATGGAGTTATTTAACAATTAATTAATTAATATTTATTGATATTCCACTCAAACTCACTTATAAGAGGACCTCACCTCTACCCATTCAAAACGTAACCACATGATCAATTTCCCCTTTAATGGATAATGAAATTTCAATATCTAAATTCTTATTTATTATTTTGGAGTATATCAAAAAAATATTTAGTCTTAAATTACTTATGATGAAGGATGTTTTATAATAAGAAATTATTTGTAGAAAAGTTATGAGTTATTCTTTATATTTTCATTTATATTCTCATCCTTTGAAAAGATAAATCTGATTTACTAATATAATGATTTACGATTACTAATATTTTACAACCATAAAATTAATATTTAAATAATATAACATAAAATTCTAACACATTCTTTCATTATTGAATGATATTTTTTGGGATAATTTGAACATAAATTCAAATGATAATATATTATTTTCATCAAATAATTTTTTTTTTAAATTATGGAGATATATTGCTATTATCTTGGAATTTGAAATATTTCATTTTCATTTGAAAAAATATTTACTATTTATTATTATAATGTTTATAGGTGTTAAAGAAGTCATCTTAGTACGATGAATGAGTCTTATGAGTTATCTAGGATAGGTACAAGAATTTTATAGTTGTAAAAACACTATAATATGACACATGTAATCATGGAATGTAGAGAACCACCATAACATGATCGATTTCATGAATTATTGGGTTATAAGTGGATATGAAGTGAGAAATTACACCATAACAATATTGGATGAAGAAGAATTTTTGGCTTGGGGATGACTGTGATTCACATAATAAAAAAGGGGAATCGGGGCATGATGGGTTTCAGACATATTTAAAAAAAGAATAAGTCCTCAAATACAAGGATTTATTACATAAACATAATTATTATAAAATATATATATGACACTTTCCATATTGATAATTTAATATTGGGTTATATTATTATAAATAAGTTAGTGGCCCTAACCCTAGTATCCCAGAGCCACTTCCTTCTTTAATACATTGGCATAATATGACATCTCTTTTCTTTATTACACATCAATTCAAGATTCATAACATTATATTACACATAATATAAAAATAAATATTAATAAGTCTTTTTTATTTGGGAATTAGGTACATTAAATAACATCTTAAAATATGATATAAATCTCTATTATTAAAAACAACCTTATCATCATCATAATATTACTCTGAACATAAATTGCATGGGATCACCTAGGGACATTCATATGAAATGGGTGAGATATAAATCTCATTAAGGGAATAATCATGGAATAACATGAATAAAGTAATACACACCAGAAAATATTCATATTAATGTGGCAAAATAGGAATGATAATCATTAACATGAACCATGAAGCATGACATAACTTGATATTAATAAATTCAACAAGGGAAATGTAGTGACATCTTAAAACATTTTTTCTTATACATTGGTAAAAGGATAACTACCAGAACATCATGATTTAAAAATTCCAATTATGGACTAGTTTCACAAAATAATCCCTTCCATGGAATATCATGATACTAAAACATTAAACATTTTATTGGAGCACTATATAAGTTCGGGCAAACCCTTCAACTTCATTTTATTCACAAACTTATGTGTCCCATATAAATCCTGAAACATGGAGTCATTTACCATCACATATTACAAAAATATCATGGTGTGTGGAAAGAATACAACAAATTAACAATAAAATTAATATATTTTAATAAATTGGAAAACCCTATATATGAAACGTGTACGGGTATTAATTACACAATAGTTTTTCATAAAAAATTGTGGTTAAATATCTATAGCAAAATGTGGGTGTATAAATGTTCATGGAAGGTGTTGATGATATGTAAATGAGACTATAATATTTAGACATATCATTGATAGAAATTGGTATGTGGAAGAATATATACTAATAATAGGAAATTTAGATAAAATACGTAAGATAAAAAAGATAAAAGAATAAATAAAAGATAAAAATGACCACATACCTTTAGAGGGTGATTCAAAATTCATGAAAAGTGCTTCTTGAGAGCTTGTGGGAAATGTGGGATGAATCAAGAGAGGGTATACTAGTGCGAAGTAATTCCCCATGGTTTTTGAGTCACGTGAAATGAGATATTGGGTGGGTTTATATATGAAAAGAGAGGAGGGTCATTTATTATGTCCCAAACATTGGTTTTGTACTCTATATAATAAAATATTCAAAACCACAAAACATACAATGGTTTTATCCCTTGGTTTCTTAAAAAAAAGTTGTTTATTTCATTATTTTATAAAGATAAGGTCCAATATTATAATAATAATAATACACATTCTGATGTGGAAGAGTGTAATATCCTTAAATAACTAACTTTAAAACATTAAATTATATTATAGGTTTTAGAGGATTCAAAATGGCTATAAAAAATTAGTCAAATAAACTAATATTACATTTTCTAAATTAAAAACATATATTTGGTCATGGATACCCATTATAGTATTCATGAGATCATTTTGGGTAATTGTGATGTCATAATACACATCATATTTTTATACTGTACATAATTTTTACCCGAACATTTGACTATCTTGGAAAAATATGAAAAATTTAACATTGGTTATTTTTTATGTTATGATTCCAAAAATAATATCTATTATTACCATGATATTTACTAGATATTTTAATTTTTTCTTTTAAAATGGAATCATCATATATTGAAAAATGATTGTTTTTTGTGGACAATAAATGTTTTCAAACCATTTAAAAATTTTGTTTGACATTAGAAAAATGATATGATAATTTATATCTAAAAAAATATTTAATATTAATATTTCATTAAAATATTACATAATTCCAAAATCCATTATTTCATCAAAATAAATGTCTAAATTGAAATTGAATATTACCTAAAAATATAATTTATCTTTTATTGTATAAAAAATAAACTATAAAGTAACAATAAAAATCTGAAAATATATTCAATGTAATATAAAATATAAATATTCATATTATTTGCATACTGATAAATATGCCTTTAATATCCAAAAAAACACTTTATGTGTAAGGTGTGCGATGGTGAGACATTTTTGTCATTGTTCGATGTACATTTTTTTATATGTGATAAATATGATCCTGAAATTTTCAAATAAACAGTTTGTCTCATGATTATGTAGTTATATCGAAACATAGGATACGTCATGGAAAATTTAAATGATGTGATGTCCCTCAAAATCGTTGAAAAATTGGCTTCCTGGGGTATGATTCTGCAGGATGGGGTCATCACTTTCATTTTCTATGTCAATTATAATTTTTAAAACCCTATATTAATACTAGTCATATGATCAATGTTCAATTGATATATTATCAACGGTGATGATTCTTAATGGGAATTTAAATATAATATAATTTAGTAAAACCAAATAATTGAAAGTAAATTCTATATCAATAATATATAATAATACATATAATTCAATAAAAAATGTAGATTTATTTGTAAAATTTTATGTCATTACAATCTTCCCCCTTTCAAAAATTACACACTTGAAATTTTCATTTCACATACTAAAATAGAATGGGAAACATTGTTTTGTTGCATCCTTTGGATTCTATGATTATTCTTTGAACTTGTGGTTTCTCCAAAACAATTTCAAAAGGTGAATTTTCTGATTTCATTGTTCTTTGTCTCTATGATCTAACATTTTCACTTGCTTATCCCCGTAGTAATGATCGTTCTACAATTATACTACCTCTGGATTGAGTACATGTGAGGGGTCTAGTCTATACATCATCAAGAGGGACACATATAATACATTATGTACGTGAGATTATTTAGGTGCAGTGCTAGTCAAAAGGTCACTCCTCCAATGCGATCAACGATTTGAAAGGGACCAAGGTATCTTGGACTACACATTCCATTATTCGAAAATAACTTGACATTCATCCATTGAGTTATGAAGAGGAATACCATGTATCCAACCATAAACTCTTCGTCTCATTAAATATTATCAACATGTCTCTGATGTCAAATCCCATCATCCATGATGTTTTGTTGAATGGTCTTACTTTTTTGCAATCTACATGACCATTTGAGGACCTAGCAATTTGTGTCACACCCAAACCATAGATGCTATTTTATTTCATTCATCTCATGGCCTTGAATCATTTGAAGATAAGTTTTCCTAGGCCTCCGACTTGTAAATTATTGATGTTTAATAATATTTATGGGTTTCAGACCATTTTGTGGGCACCACACAGTTTCCGGTAACTATGTGGTCGGCCCGAGTGGCAATGTGGTTTTGGACTTCTTAAAACAATAGTTTTTTAACAGAATTAAATATGTAAATGTTTAAAACATAATAATAGTAATACTATTTTATAATTATCATTATTATTATTAAGATAAGTTTTAATAATTTTTATTTTATAATTTTACAAGGATTTTAAAAATGTTTCGTTGAGGTGTTGGCCAATCCCATTTTGAGTTTGTATGTTTTTGCTAATATGCGAGCATTTTTTAATGAAGATGACTTGCGCATGTGTAGGGAACTATCAAAGCTGTATGGATTCACCAAACCACAATGCATCTTGCTGAGTGAGAGGTCAATTAATTAATTGACCAAATGTATTGTTAAAGTGAACACTCAAATAAATGATAAATATAATATTATTTTAGTGTTTCTTTAATAATAATAATATTATTATTATTATTATTATTTTCTTTAATACATTAATTACGATATTAATATTAAGAAAAAAAATCATAACTTTAAAAATATTAATATATTTTTATTGCTGTTATTATTAATATTATTATTATTATCCTTTTTTTATTTTTTTAGGTTGGTTTAGGTTTTTTGGGTTGTATTTGATTTGATTTTCCTTTTCCTTTATTTTTATTTCTTTTTCTTTTTTACCCTTGTTTCTATCTTCCTTCCCCACGACCCTTCTAATGTGATGCCTTATTCCTCTAACCCTAGTGTCGTTTTCTCTTTTCCTTAGCTGGTGCTCCACTCATATTCGGGCAAGCTGGTCGGCACCCCTCTTCCAATCCTGGCAAGCCACACATCACCACCCTTGCCTCCCTTATATCATCTGCATGCCAACCCTCTAACAAATGTACACCCCCTTTTCCACATATCCTACCCCTTGTGCTGATCATTACTACTTGATTGGACTTTATAGTGTGGTGATCCTCCGAAAACCCTCCCATATGCTCGGTAAACCTGTCACTCACTCGTCGTAGGTGTGTTTCACCTCATTCGGTCGATTCCACCTTTCTTGTAGGTTTTTTTGTTTTGTTTTCATACTAAATTTTATATGATTTTTATGGTAATGGGTTGATTTCTTTTTAGGGTCAAATTGTGTTATTTGAGGTCCATATGGCATGCTGTAGATTTTACGCAATGTCATTGTGATGTTTTCCTACAGTATGATATGTTGTTCCATTCCCTAACATATTTAGATTAATTTAATGTGTTTTTAATCTTATAAATGTATTATTTGGATCAATTATGTTGTGTGTATGGTGTTTTGAAATTATTTATGTGATTATTGGTTTGAAAAGATTTTTTGACAACTGAAATTGGTATGTCTTTTTGTGTGTTTTGGTGTAATTTTTCTCAAATTGGATTTGAATGTTCTCTAGAAGGTGAAAATTATATTTTTAATGCAATTTAATGTATGTATCTTTAAATGGGGATTTCCAAGGAAAAATGGTTCATTTTGAACATTATAGATTTGTTATGCATTTGGTGTAAAAATTGTGAAATTCTTAAAAGGTGATAGTCTTGTTTTAAAAATTGTTTCATGTATGATTGGTTTCATGAAGGGGCTTGGAACATTATTTTAGGTTGGTTTGTATGTAAAATTGTCTTTTGTTATAAAAATAAAATTTTGGTACTTTTTAAGTGATGGAAAAATTATTTGAAAGTGGATTTTCCTTGGTGTGTTAAAAATAAATATAGGTTATTTAAAAATAAGGGTTATTTCATGGAAATCTTTCACCTTTGTGTGAATTTAGTGGTGTGGTGTTAGTGCATGTGAACGTTTTCTCAAGCATAAGGTAATCCTTAGGTATATAGGTGGGTGGTCTAGGACTAGAACTCTAGATGATACAGAAGTGGTTCGTCTATGTTTCTTCTAACAGGATTGATGTTACGACATTGTATAAACAATTGTTATTGTAACGCCCCAACCCCAGTTACCCAGAGTCGGTGCATTATTACATAACATTGGCATGACCACAAGAAAGATCAAGTCTCAAAAGACCGATTAGTTTAGTAGCCTTGGAATAACTAGATACATTCATAATGTTTACATTACATCATAAAATGAACAACTACAACAATATAGTCTCCATAGTCCACACTCTTATCCCCTCATACTATCGCTATAGGTCATTCATAAAATAATTCTTCACATCTTGGGAAAAATTAAACGTAGAGAGGGGTGAGCTCAAATGCCCAGTAATGATAACTATATAGCGGAAACATTCATAAATAAGCATAAATATTTAAGGAAATGTATAACTAAAACAAAATTCTTTTAAAACATTAACTTTAGAAATATATGTTATAAATAAAATGAAATTATTCCATATAGTTATTCACATAGATAATATACTATTCGAATAATCACATGAAATATCAATAACCACTTTCATAATGATGGAATGCATAATGACATACTATCATAACCACATAGTCAAGGCCTAGTGCCATGACTACAAATAAGATGTTGTCAAGGCCGTGTGCCAAGACACTAGTTTGTCTCATGAGACTTACCAATGCATCGAGGAGCTATAGTGGGGTCCACCTGTCACTTATTAAGTCCAATGCAGTCCCCATATGAACAGGTTTAAAAATAACATAAATATTCATATTAAAACTAGCATACGAAATGTAAATACTTTCTCCATAAACCATGAATGGTATAAAAATAACACATCCATAGTAAAAAATATCACAAAACCTTCAATAAAATATGGATGTTTTGTATCACAATAAATCAACTTCAAATAAGCTTAAAATCCATCAAAGGATGTTGACATAGATGAAATCAAAACTATTTGAGATAAATATCTCTTTTTTGAAATCATTTAAAAGTCACATAATTATAAAATAAAACATTTACATTAAAAAAAATTATAATATTTTAAGGTAAGCTTCAAAGATTTTATAATGGTGGAAAATAGTTTCACCCTCTGTAAAAGTTAAAAAAAGACATTCTTACCTTAATTTTGTCGAAATGGTTAAAAAGCATCTTGTTTGGAAAATGACAGAAAGATTCCTTTATAAACATATTATAAAAAGTCAAACATGGGTATAAATGAATTTAATCCATATTATTTTAAATAGTAAAAATGTTTTGAAATACATTTTTATGAAACATAGATGTGGATGATAATGAAATCCCAGTAGATTATTATGTATAAACAACCTCGGATAATGAAGAGATTGCAAAATAAACCCTTAAATTGAATTGTTCCTTTGTTGGGGGTATGTTAACCTCTTATATAATGGTGAAATAATTTTTATTAAATTATAAAAGAATCATATAAATTAATATCCTATCATATATGATCTTTTAACATTACTTTGTTAATAATATCTTAGTATTATCGTCGTTTCGGGTGTTAACTTACTCGTTTTGTTTTATATGTTTTGTTATATAAGTCATGATTTTCATGGATATGTTGTATCTTATTCATATCCAGAATTATATCAATTCCTTAAACATTATTTTTAAATCATAAAATTATAATTATACTTGAATGTATACGATAAAGAATGAATCTAATCGCGTTCGTGGATACGGTAGTCCATACGTACGCACGAGCAACAATATCATTATTTTGATATAAAAATAATATACAATTGGATGGTATATCATATATATAGAATCATTATAATGTTATATTTATTATTTACATGAATTACACATCATTAATATACCCATCCAAATAATAATTTATGGAATAACAATTACACCACGACGTGGAGACGGTAAGTCGTACGTATGCACGTATGGTGACATGTCATTAAAAGGATGGATAGAATATTGAATATGGTTGTAATATATAATAAAATCAAATTATATATAAGTTAATAGAGTTATTATTTTAGAATGGGAAGAACAAAGAAAGAAGAAGTTGAAGAAGAAAGGAACTTGAAAGAGGGTGGTGAAAACATTATCTCTTCCTCAGGTTCTTCCTTTTTATTTGATCAAAAGGGATCATTAGGTTGGATTTATGATCAAAATAAGGCCTCTAGGTTTAAGTGAGGGAAGTTTAGAGAGTATTTGAGAATGGGTTTTCCAATCCAAAAGGATTTCAATGTGTGAATTAGTGAGAAGGGGGAGTTTCCTTTTATAAGAGGGGTGAGGGGTACCTTTGGAAAAGCTATAAATATTATTTTATAATATATTCATATTCGGTTTCTAATGGATAAAAAGTGGATTATTTAAAGGTTAAGATGGGTATTGGTCGATAAACACTCAACCAATATAATTTAGACAGGTTTGGGTCATTATATTAACCTTATCATTTAGTTTTAACTTTTAGTTAATTAGTTTGACACTTACCCTATCACTTTGTATTTTTTTTATTATATAGTTAATAAACTTTCTATATACCTCAAAGAGACCACCAAGTGGTCTATTAATTATAAAACTATCATGATATAAGTCTCTTGGACGATCCTTATATTTTTAGGAATGAATATAAATTAATAATAAAATATATGTTTTAAAAACACTTTTATTTCAATTTTGACACTATAGGGTATTTTGTTTTTGATAAATTCATAACAGAATTTTTACTTCAAAACATTTTCATATATTCAATCCTAATATGTCCTATTAACCTAAAAAAATATTGGAATTCATAAAAAGTCTCAAATTACATTTATTTAGAGATTTATAATATCAGTTATTTTAATATTTCATTAATTAGGTAATTACTGTATCACAATTGTGTCATAAATAAATTAAATTATATAATGTCCAAAAAATATAAATAAAATACCATTATGTAGGAAATCACTTTTTCTTTCTAATTAATATTTACAAATGAATTTATATTATGTATAACTCTATATTTAAAATATTTTAGTAAATAAACATTGATTTTAATTCTTTTAACTCTTCTTTGAATTAAATAATACTAAATGTCCTAATCTAATCCAAATGGACCTAAATGATAATATTTTATTCCTAAGGTTGTTTTTGGTCGAGATACACTTGTCCAATAGAATTAGGACATGTGTCAGGGTAATATTAATATCATTTGTACCCTTAATTACCCTATTTACTTTTAACCGTGGTAAATAAAAGTAAAAAGATATTATTCACCAAAAATTCTTTTCATCTCATTGAACCTCATTTTACTCCCTAATATTAACCATGTCTCTCATATTTTCGAAATTCCACTCACAGAAGAGTTAAAAATTATGTTTTCTGTGAATTTCCAAATTCTCCTAGGAGGTGGGTAAAAGATAGTGAAAAGTTCAATAAAATTTTATATATCTAAAATTATTCTTAACTAACTCCAATTAATTACATCTAACTTATATAGGTATTGTGTATCTATTGTGACTTTAATTAAATTTAAAAAAAATAAATATTTACATAAACATTCGGATTTAAACTATAACTGAGTGTTTTTTCACTATTCATCAACAATTGAATGTTTTTAGAAAAATATCAAAATCTCACCCTATGCTAATTTTGATATTCCAAATCCAAAATTGAAGTCCATTTTGAAATATAAAATTTATAAAATTTCAAAAAGTGGGTATTACTATTCATAACGGCTAGTTTGATTGGTTGTGGTGTGTGTGTTAGAACTCGAAGTTGCGTACAACACAAGATATTGTATTATTCAATGGAAAGAATACTGTGGAAGCATGGGGTGTTACATTCTCCCCACCTTCAAATATTTTCGTGCTCGAAATTTATAGAATACTACTGCATGAAAAGACTCAGGTGGTTCTTCATTATAATTTCCCCAGGTTCCCATGTTGCCTCTTCCATCTTAAGGTTTCTCCACAAGACTTTTACCAGATGAGTCGTACGATTTATCAGTACTTGTTCTCTTGTATCAAGAATCCTGATAGGGTCTACACAATAAGACAGATCGAGTTCTAGTTATAATTCCTTAAAGGTGAGTACATGCGTTGGGCCAGGCATGTATTTCCTCAATAGTGATACGTGGAACACATCGTGAACTTTGGAGACACTTGGCAGCATTGCCAAACGGTAAGATACAACCCCAATTCGTTCTAGAATTTTGAAAGGACCGATGAACCTGTGACTCAATTTATCTTTTTTCCAAAACATATAACTCCCTTCCATGGAGATACATTCAAGAAAACATGATCTCCTACCTGAAATTCCAAATCCTTTCTTCGGTTTTTAGCATAGCTCTTCTGCCTACTTTGAGCTGTTTTGATGTGGTTTTGGATTACCCTCACCTTTTCCATAGTTTCCTCCACCATTTCTGGGCCTACAAGTTTTCATTCACCAACGTCATGCCAACAGGTTGGTGTGCGACATATCTTTCCATATAACTCTTCATATGGTGCCATCTGAATACTCGAATGAAAGCTATTGTTATAGAAAATTCTACCAGAAGTAAATATTTATCCCACATACCTTGAAAGTCATGTGAGCAAGATCTCAACATGTCTTATAAGGTTTGAATAGTCTGTTCTGATTGTCCATCTTTTTGAAGGTGGTAGGCAGTGCTCAAACGAAGTTCAATATCCAAGGCCTTCTTAAGAATCTTCTAGAATCTTGAAGTAAAACGGGGATCATGATCAGAAAAAATCGATATGGGTACTCCATGAAGTCTCACAACTTCATTAATATATATTCTTGCTAGACGTTTGAGTGGTAAATCTTCTCTTATAGCAAGAAAATGTGCTGACTTGGTAAGACGATCAACAATGACCCATATTGCATCATTCCTTCTAGGAGTCTTTGGTATCCCCATGAAAAATTCCATCAAAATATTATCCCATTTACACTCAGGTATGGGAAGAGTTTGTGATACACCACCAGGCTGTTGCCTTCCTGCATTCACTTGTTGACAAACCATACATCTTGACACAAAATCAGCAATCTCCCTCTTCATGTTGTCCTACCAAAAAATTTCCTTCAAATCTCTATAAATTTTGGTGCTCCCAGGGTGTATAAGTGGAATTGGAACTATGAGAATCATCCAACAATTCCCTTTTTAGATCAGGTATATTGGGAACACAATGTATCTTCCCAAATTTTAAAATTCATTCTTCATACACAAAGTATCTCAATCTTCCATCATTAATAGCTTTAATCTTCTTATGAAACACTTCATCATTGGTCTGAGAACTCATCATCCTTTATAGTAAAGATGGTTTGGAATCCATTTGAAAAATAATTGATGTTTCACCTTCCATGGTGATTCCCATATCCAACTTTACTAGATCTAAGAAAATAGGATCCCTTTAAATTCCCATCATGTTCAAAACTCCATGATATTTTCTGCTCAAAGCATCTACCACCTTATTTTCCTTCCCCGGGGGGTAGTGTATCGTGAAATCATAATCCTTGAGTTGTTCTAGCCTTCTCCTTTACCTCATGTTGAGTTCTTTTTGTGAGAAAATATATTTCAAACTCTTGTGATCAGTATAAATAACACATATTTCACCATAGAGGTTGTGTCTCTATATCTTCAAAGCAAATATCGCAACTGCTAACTCGAGATCTTGAGTAGTACAGTTTTGTTCATGAATTATCAACTCTCGTGATGCATAGGCAATAACCCTATCATTCTGCATAAGGACACAACCAAGTCCTTTCGTCGATGAATCACTATAAATAACGAACCCATCATTCCCCGATGGTTGAGTCAATATAGGATCATTGAATAATATTCTCTTCAGTTATTCAAAAAATTATTCACACTCTTTTTTCCAAAAACATTTAACCCCATTACGTGTGAGCTTTATTAAGGGGTTAGCCAATCGGGAAAAATTCTGGACGGTACGTCGATAATAACCTGCTAAACCAATAAAACATTGTACCTCAGTTATACTCGTAGGTGCTGGCCATTCTTGGATTGCCTTGGTCTTAGAAGGATCAATAGAGATTCCATATTTAGAGAAAATATGGCCACGAAAATAAATCTTCTAAAGCCAGAATTCACACTTGTTAAACATTCGATATAATTCATGTCTTCTCAGAGTCTTCAGGATAATGTGCAACTGATTTTCAGGATCTTCTTCGCTTTTAGAGTATAACAAGATACCATCAATAAATACCACAAAAAATAATCGAGATATTCCAGGAAAACTCTATTCATTAGATCAATTAATACATAGGGTTCATTAGTCAGCCCAAAAGGCATTACCGTAAACTCGTAATGCACGTACCTTGTTCCAAATGATGCCTTCGGAATGTCTTCCTTCTTCACACACAACTGATGGTATCCAGATCGATGGTCAGTCTTTGAAAATTATTGAGTTCCATGTAGTTGGTCAAATAAATCATCAATACGTGGCAGGGGATACTTGTTATTTATTGTTATAGCATTGATCTCCCTGTAGTGGATACATAACATCATAGATCCATCTTTCTTTTTAACAAAAAGAACAGGGGCTCCCCATGGAGAAACACTAGGGAGAATAAATCCCTTATTAATCAATTCCTCTCGTTTTTTCTTTATTTCAACTAATTCCATAGTGGCCATTCTATAAGGGGTCTTCGATATAGGCCTTGATCCAGAAATTAAATCAATAGAAAACTCAACTTCTCGTTCTGGAGGATGTCCAGGTAAATCTTCTAAAAACACATCTACATATTCTTTCAGAATAGTTACATCCTCTATTTGAACATTCCTTTCCTCACCCATAGTCCTTTCATTCTATTACTCCCCAATAATTGAATTTAGTTGAGCTACTGGGGGTGGATCTAGATAAGAATTAGGTGGTGACGATTTTACTCTAAAGATAAGGTGTTCCTTATCATCATCATAAAAAATCGTAACCTTCTTCTTATTAAAATAAATCTTCGCATCATGGTCTGAAAGCCAATCCATCCCAAGGATTATATCAAACTCAATCATAGGTAAGATGATAAGATCAGCAGATAAAGAACATTTATGTGCACTAATGGGGACTGATTCACAAAACATTGTTTCAATGATACTTCCCTTATGAGTTTTAACTGAAAAATCCCATGTTAAATCAAATTGGAAATATCTAATTTTCATAGAAAACTGGGAAGATATGAAACAATGCGATGATCCAGAATCAAATAATGAATTTTCTAAACTTGAGGAGACCATTAAATTACCTGTCATCATGTCTTTCGGAGCTTCTACCTCAGTAGTAGTGATAACATAAGCTTGTCCTTGATCTCTTGTCATTTTCTGAGGTAATTTCCCCTAACTTTTAAGAAATTCATTTGCCTAATGTCCCATCTCCCTGCAATTGTAGCATTGGACATCTGTAGCTTCCTTCTTCCCCTTACAATCACGAGCTTGGTGGCCTTTTTTACCACACTTATAACAGACTCTCATTCCCTTTAAGAAACTACCGAGGTGTTTCTCCCCATATTTAGTGCAGGATAGATATTCAACTTTTCCCTTCTTCCCCTTATTTCAATTCCCAGATTGATCAGCAGATCTCGTATTCACTTTCTTTGCTTTAAAGTCATAAGACATAGAGAATTCCTTTTCTTTTTTGATAGAACATGAGACAATGTCTTCGTACGACGAGAAAGATTGTGAGACTAATTCTCGACATAGAAATGGTTTTATCCCATCAAAGAACCGATCAATCTTACTTCTTGGATTACATATATAATCTCATTCATATCTTGCTAAACCCGTAATGTTAGCTTCATACTTTGCGACATTCTCATCCTCCTTTTGTCTCAGACTCAGAAATTGCCTTTCCATATTTTCTCGATGGTCATGAGGAAAGTATTTTTCTAAAAATAGATATTTGAAATCCCTCCACTCCATATTTGATACTTCATCATCTTCCTTCGTGTTTTGAATCAATGACCACCATTGATCAAAAGCTCCAGTGAGGTGGTAAACAACCATGAAAACTTTTTCCCTTTCACTACTCCCCAAAGACTGAAATATTTTCTCAAGAGAATTTATCAATTTCTCAGCTACTAAGGGATTTGTACTCCCATTGAACAATGGTGGTTGCTGCCTCATGAAGCTATCTAACATTGATCCTCCATTCTATGGATCAGGGTTCTCCATACGGGTAAGTTTATTATTCATAACCAGGGTGAGTTGTCCCAGTATGGTGATTAGTTCATCACCACCAGTTGCATCACTAGCTCCACTGTAATTATCTTGAGCAGGAGGGAAATCCCTACATGGAGTGTGTGCAATAATACAGTTTCCATTTCTTCCACTGGGCGCCATTTCTAAACAATGGCATACACTAGATCAGTTTATGAATCAAAATACATAATTCCATACTTATAAAACACATAACATAAATTTAACTATTTATGGATATAATCTATAATCATAAAAATGTTTTCATTGAGGACGTATATACTCATAAACCCTTCATAATTATTTGCAATTAAAATGACAGTTATCCTAAGCATATCCACCGGGACTGTCGTAACCAAGAGTGCAGCAAGGCCCATTGTCGTGCACCAGTTCCCGTTTGAGTCTAGCTCAAAGTGGTGATTTCAGGTTTTAACCTTAGGTACATCTGTTCCAGATCCGCCTCTACCTACTCGTATCCAGACATGGATGTATTGCTCAGAAAACTCACAAAATCGCTACAATACCAAAATTCTATAAGTTCTTCTATACTAATCCTCAAAGTCCATATTAAATATATATGATTTAATCAGAGATTATCTAAATCTAGATTCCAAGGTTTGTAATAAACATCCTCTGATACCAACTGTAATTCCCCGACCCCAGTTACACAGAGTCGGTGCATTATTACATAACATTGTCATGATCACAAGAAAGATCAAGTCTCGAAAGACCGATTTGTTTAGTATCCTTGGAATTACTAGATACAATAATAAATATTCCATTACATCATAAAATGAACAACTAAAATAATATAGTATCCATAGTACACACTCTTATCCCCTCATACTATCCCTACATGTCATTCAAAAAATACTTCTTCACATCCTGGGAGAAATAAAACATAGAAAGGGCTGATCTCAAATGCCCAGTAAGGATAACAATACTGCAGAAACATTCATAAATAAGCATTAACATTCGAGGAAATGTATAAATAAAACATAATGCTTTTAACACTTGAACTTTAGCATAATATGGAAGAAATAAAATGAAATAATTCCATATACATATTCACATTGATATTCTACTAGTCGAATAATCACATTCAATATCAATAACCACTTTCATAATGATGAAATTCATAATGCCAAACTATCATAACCACATAGTTAAGGCCTCTTACCAGGACTACAAATAATATTTTTTCAAGGCCTTGTGACAAGACTCTATTTTGTCTCATGAGACCTACCGATGCATCTACGAGCTATAGTGGGCTCCACCCATCACTTATTAAGTCCAATAAATTCCTAATATGAACAGGTTTAAACAAAACATAAATATTCGTATTAAAACTAGTATATGAAATGTCAATACATTCTCCTTAAACCATGAATGGTATAAGAATAACACATCCACGGTCAAATATATCACAAAACCTTCAATATAATAGGGAAGTTTTGTATCACAATAAATCAACTTCAAATAAGCCTAAAATCCATCAAAGGATGTTGACATAGATGAAATAAAAACTATTTGAGAGAAATATCTCTTTTTTGAAATCATTTAAAAGTCACTTAATTATAAAATTGTAGATACCAAAAAAGTCCATAACTCCTGGAGGATGTTTCGAAGTGATGAAGCGAAGTCATATTCAGAGTCAGAGGCCCGATCCGGAGGCCCGGAAAGAGGTGCGTGAAATAAAGGAGGATCTGCGCAAAATAATGTTGTGCACGTGAAGTATCCCCGGGATTCGCGTAATCGAGCCGATGAGGCATGCAATATTTGCGTTCCCCGGTTCCGCGTAGTGAGATTTTGCATGTCGACGGCTCCCAACACAAGAGATTGCGTGTGCTGCCTGGATTCCGCGCCGGCTGGCGCCTATAAATAGAAGGAAACCCCAACGGTTTGGGGGTTGAGGAATTCAGATCTACTCTCAGGCGCGCAATTCGACTCCCCCCACGTGCAATATGACTTCTAGGTAATCTCTTTTTTCGCGCTACTTTTCCCCGGGGTTTGCCTTTGCGCGTAACTCCACCGGCTTAAGTGAACTTTCCCCATCCTCCGGGATCCTTCCTTGCGCGCAATCCGTGTCTAGTGCATGGAATTACCTTCCGTGTGCGCAATACCCTGCATGCCATTCCCTCTCCGAGCGCAATTCCCTGGCTCCAATTGCGCACCATCCCAGTGTTTTGCGCGCAAACCTTCTCTTTGCGTGCAAAACCCAGGACCCATCTCCTTGACCCCCTTGGCTGCCTTTCCGCACCGACACCTGATGACTCCCCTGTCAGGCATGTGCGCCATGCGTTGTTTTCCCGTACGCACTTCCAAGCTCATGAAAAGTTACCTCAAGGTCCCTTGGGTGGTGTTTCCCGTCACGTTTCTTTGCCTTATGCTTCTCCGCATAGGCACGCTAACAGCTATTTCTTTTTCGCATAGCCACGCTAACGTGGACCCCCTCAGTGGTTTGTCCTGCGACCCCCCTTCACTACGGCCTTGCCGATGCCTTCCCTCCCACAAGGGGTAGAGGGAATTGGGCATGTAAGCCCTAGGGGTGTGGAGCGAACCCACCTCGTCCAAGATATAGGACGTTAAACTGCTAAGCACCTCGTCCTTAACACATTAAGTTAAACTCTGGTCTAACTCCGTACTTCGCACGTAGGGTCCCCCCATCTCGGACATTTTTTACACCTCTCGTCTCCACGAGAATGGACTCTTCCTCGCATGTAATGAGATCCTCCTTGTCTAAGTGGCATTTTTCCACGGGGGAAGGGCTGCCTCAGAGCATAAGCCCTAGCCTCTCTTGCGGAAGGTTTCACCCGTGCATCTTTGTACTTCCCCCCTGCCAAGGCCAGTGGAGTCCCTTTCCCACTATTCTTTGCCACACCCCCGGCCTCCACCCTGGAGTAACACCCGACACCCAGGGCCACTAACCAAGCGTAATCCCATGTTTCCTCTTTGGGTCGCTCAATGCATAAGCCCCATTCCGCTTCTCACAGACGCCCCCTTCGCAACATGATTGTCTGGTCCCTGCTGCCTCATGTTTCCCACACCGAGCATGACTCACGTGGGCTTAGAGCGCGCATCGACCATGACATCCTCCTATGGGCCGCCCCAGACCATAAGCCCCATGCCAGCGAACTACGTGGACTTTGATTCGTGCTAACGCATGGAATGTAGGAACCCTCCACAATGTTCAAGCCCACCACTCGGTTATTCCGACCTCTACATGTCGGTTCCCTATCCACCATGGGCTGCCTCAGAGTGTAAGCCCCATAACCACCATGGGCCGCCTCAGAGTGTAAGCCCCATATCCACCATGGGCCGCCTCAGAGCGTATGCCCCAAATTCCTCATCCTGCATGGCGTTAAACTGTATTCCCTCACCCCGCATGACGTTAAAATGTATTCCCTCGTCCCGCATGACGTTAAACTGTATTCCCCCTCTTGGGAAATCATAGAGTATAAGCCCCATGCCTCACTCCATCATCCATCTTGATCCTTACACGGTCCGCCACATCCCGGTGAGATCATGCCACTCCACCCCACTCCATAGTATCCGGGAAGCCGCCCACGTGATGGCCCCAACATCGGTGTACCCCCCTAGGGGGGTCCTTCAATCTAATCCACTCTTAGTGTTTCGATCAGTCTGATCCCTCTCCGAAAGATCTTAAACTCGCGACATACCCCGTGTTAAACATGGGAAGCTGTGGAAAACCTCAGACGATACACATTCCCCGCGTTTGATGTGGGATGCCTCGTGCTTCCGCGCCCTCGAGAAGCCCCGTGATAAGGGTCAGAATACAGACATGCTGATCCCCAGCGTCAAGACGTGCCAACGACATCCCAACGTGACCTTTCTCTTCACTGAAGGTTGCTACCCCGACAAGACCCCTTGGAGGGTCTTGACGGAAGAAGTGTAATTAACTGGCGTCCATATAGATATGGCGCCGGGAATGAGCTTCACGAACCCATATTAAATCTATGAGGGAGAACTGTATTAGGTGACGAGCTCCGAGGAGGAATCCACGGAAGGAAGAACCAACATCTCATCATCCTGGTTTCGATCAAGGAGAAGACGTCCCTGAATAAGGAGAATATGCCGCCTACCTTTGGAAATCAGGAATGCGGGGCTGTGAGCCACGCGTCCTCCCATGCGTGACGGACGCGCGTGCGCGCCCCGGTGTAAAAGCATCGGAAACAAAAAATGGTGAACCCGACGTGAAGCTCTTCTCCTCAATATGGGGGCAGGTAGCGTTAGGGATGTCGGAAGATCAGCATGTCACCTGGTCCGGGTACCTATCACCGGGACGTGAAACCCGCCAGGGCTCGAGGTAGTCTAGATGTTGTACACTCTATTCCGTGACGTCGTTAGCGTGGATCCCTCTCGTCGTCCACGGAAGACGGAATGACGTTGGGCTATAGGTTGTCGATTTCTTTTCCTGTTAGAACTAATGGGTTCATCTCTCTGCTACCAGGAATCAGATCACTGCATCTGGAGCTCGATCTCCACCTTCCCACCGGCGCAGGGGCAGGGGCAGTACCGACGTGGCTACCCCATGCGATCCCATCTTTTCCACAGTCGCTCCGGCTCCGATTGCCGCGACTGTTGGGCGCTCACGCCCCCTCTCTTCTTCATAAATCATCCAGCGAAGGGTGATCCACGACTTGGTTTGTAGGTACAACGAGGAAGGGATCATCCCCACTAGGGGCCTGGCCCATTTGGATCTAGAGGCAGTTGCGGCCCACTATCGTCACCGCCCCCGAGGGCCGCGCAGTGAGCCGCCGCTCACCACTCCGACGTTCAACCGTTTTGGGAGCCTATCCACGGAGACCCTTGACACATCCCTCCCCTATTCCAGTGAGGTGGGGGATGTCCTGGTCCGCCTAATCGGAGACCCATCCCAGGGGTCAATGGAAAGAACCCCCGCCAGGTAGCGTCGACGTCATCGCCCGGCTCCCCAGGACGAGGACCGGGAAATCTCTATGCTCGTACCACCGGCTCCAACCCATCTGACCCGACGCCAGCTTCGAGCGCGAGCGGAAGAGAATACCCATCCTGGGGCACCATTCCCAGCAGCCATTGTGGCTTGAGCCACTACTGACGCCTCCTACCAGATCCCCGCACACGTTGAACAGGGGCAGCCACATGCCCGACTGGGATCGAAACCCCGACCGCCCTGCAGGCAAGTTGGGTCGAATCTCCCGGTTGCGGACACTAGAAATGGCCACCGCGGACCAATCCGCGGTAGTGCCACCCATCATGGAGGCTCATTCTGTGCCACTGACCTGGAAAGCCGAAGGCTTCTTCGCGACGACTATGCTCCGGGTATGACTCTTTATAGCACCCACTACATTGGTTATGAGGTCACTCCCCCTACTTCCGACCGCGAATATGGAAATGTTGTGTATCCAGTCGCTCACTCGCATGGAGGTCCTCCCCATGTCCCTTTCGACATCTGTCCCGGTGCTTCTCGCACACTGCCCTTCAGTCCCCATTGCACCAGTTCTATTGTGACCAGGGGACTCCTTGATGGAAATCATCCTTACCCTGAAGAGCCACCCAGAGGCAGGAAGGCCAGGCGTCGTCGCCGTAAGGGGAATTTCAGGGGAGTCCGGACGGAAATTAGACCAGTCCGTTTCTCAAATTCGGAGGTGGAGTACGACTCGACGATGGAACCTTCCCCCCAAACCTTCGAGTTGAGGGAAGGGATGGGGACGTGGCGCGTCAGTCTCATACTCCCAGAATGCGAGATCCGCATGATTCCCTCCTCCATCTGAAGGTATATCCAATAGGATGTGGAATTGGCATACCCCAAGGGGTCAAACCCGCAGTTGCCACTGGCCTCCCCAGAAGCACCATCCGCCCTTTTCAGGGAGGGTGGGGGACTTTTCTGGGGACCGACGGAAGAGTCTCAAGACGAAACACCCTCAGCGAGCACCGACGCTGTGACATGAGACCCATTCGCTAGCCCATCCTATTGCGATGTGGAAGCTAGGGCACTGAAGTCCTTGGAGGACGACTCATGGATTGGCGATTCCCCGCCGACCAGCTCACCGGCCCGGCGGCCTGCCTCGGTGCCATTGACAGTTCCCCGACCGTCCTCAGTGAACGAGAAGAGGAAGCAAGTTCCGGACACCAAACCGAAGTCATGGAGCTTCTGGACCGTTCTTGCAGCATTCCACTTCCCCGAGAAGTTTTGGTCAGTCGCAGAACCAGATTTTGATGTGCTAGAGGCAGTCACCCCGGGAGAGTTTGAATACTTCCGCCAGACTCTTCGAGTGACTCACTCCTGTCTTTTCCATCGGCTAGCACCTTATCCCAGGAGCCAAGCGCATCTCGAGGATATCGGTGAGCAGTGCCGTCAGGTCGACCTAGCAGCGCTCCCTGTGGTTCGGGACCCCGAGTCATTAGGCCACTAGGGGCCCTCCAGCAATAATGCGTCCAGAGTTTTCAAGTACTCTGGAATGTTATTGAGGAAGCCACCCCCCACACGCACTCCTGCGGATGGGGGAAGTACGCTGCTCTTCTTTTCTATGCGATCCGCCGACAACCCGATTCACTAGGCGGCCCTGAGGGAATGTCGCCAAAGGCAGTGGCGATCAATATGGCTGACCATTCAGATGATGGAAACAGTGTGGAGATCCTCGATGGGGACTCACCCCCAGGGGATAAGCCGCCATTGGACCCACCTGGGAGGATCACATGCCACCAGAGGATCCTCCTAGGTCTCCCTGTACCCACGGAGGCACTGACACTGAGCCGAAACATCGACAAGGGTAAAGAGCCCGTCGGGTCTATTAAGCCCGCCGACCCATCTGCCTCGCTGTAGAAAGCAGAGAAAGATCCCGAGAAGGCCACTCTACGCCAATAGATTTCTGAGAAAAAGAGGCTAGTTGATGAGCTCTTGGCCGAACGCATTGTAGAGTGTCGGCCTGACTATGGTAATCCCAGGTCAGGACAGCAGGGGTAGGAGAACCTACCCCTTGTTGAGATTCCCCTGGGCAACCGCAACCATGTAATTTTCTCCGACATGGGAGCGGTTGGCTCCCATGGCAAGAGGGTGTGATACGTCTCATCGAACCCTCCCGGGCAGCGGAATCACCTTGGGGACCATGCTCGGTTCCTCCCTCTGCCCCGAGAGTCGATCAGCCAGCTGCCCCGCGAGCTCCTGAGCATGACTACCTGATTGGAGAGCCTGGAAATGCGCTTGTGGTTAGAGATCCCTGTCAGGGAAGGAATACGCATCCGGATGATCTGATGGAAGTACTTATCACCCGCTTGGAGGCCCTAGAAACTCGGCAGGTGGCAATCCCACCCGACGGCAAGCCATACCCAGCATGGGTGGATGATATGCTGGCCCCTCCGGGATTTGGGAACCCCACATTTTCCCGCTTTAACGGGACAGGAGACGCGCCACAACACTTGGACCACTTCAAATTGAGGTGAGTGCCTCTGTTAGGGACTCCGGCGCAGCAGGAGGCTGCCAAGCTCTGTTTCATCGTTCTGACACTAGAAGGACCATCATTCGTCTGGTACAGCCTACTCACTGTTGGATCTGTGACTAGGTGGGAGGACCTTTGCCGGCAATTCCTCTACCAGTTCAGTTCCACAACCTGGAATACGAACATTTCAGACCTCTTCATGTGCAAACAAAGGCCCGACGAGCGAGTCGCGAACTTCATGGCCCGGTGGAAGGGGATCACGTACTCTTTTGACATGCCGCTGACTCAAGAGAAATTATTGATGATGTGTGTAGGGAACATCAAGGCAGATCTAGTTCCTTCTTTGATCACTAAGAATTACCCTGGTGGGTTCTGGGATTTCTCGGAAAAGGCTCAACGCCTCAAAGAAGTGTTGCAACAGGCTAGTCAGGCACACACGCTGCCTCCTGTAATCCCTGCAAGGAGAGCCGCCAGGGCCGAACCCACTGCTGTAGCCCAGATAGAGGCCCCCAGACAGCTGGATCAACTTTTAGTAAGGCTATCTCTACAGGCTAATAGGGGTCCACCCCCACGGGCACAGCCTCTGGCCCAACAGTGACTACCTCAAAATCAGCCGGCCCCTCTGCGTAACACGCCACCACCACCTAGGCGAGATAATCCGGCTCCGCCTCCTCGGCCTTCTCCTCTGGGCCCTGGTCATGGTAATTCCCAAAGAGACGCCTTTCTAGATAAAAGGAATAAGACATACTTTTTTGGAGAGGCCTAGGTCCCCAGTTATTTCCGTTGCTCCTTGGAGTAGAGGATCGTGCGACTGCCTGAGTGTCGGAAGCCAGAAGAGGCGTGTCTCACTGATCACCCTAACTACTGGCCTTATCACTAGATCCTGGGACACACCATACAATGATGCTATGTGTTCAAGGACTAGCTCCAAGACTAGATTGACAACAACATAGTCAGGTTGGGCCCAGCCCCAACACAGGTGGCATGTGTCTTCATGAGATCAGATGGCAGCAGTGACAATGGGGATGAGTGGGAAAAGGTATCTGACCATGGGTCTCAGATGTATAACGATTGGATGGCCCACAGGATGGTCGCCCATGCCCATGGCATCATCCATGCCCACCTGATTCAGCCAGAGCCCTCAGAGTCTGCAAGCGCCGCTTTGGCATCGTCGTCCCAGCCTACTTCTGCCCAGAAGAGAAGGCGGCGACGCCAGAAGAAAGAACGTGCCCTTCCAATGCTGTCATCTTCCCGCACGCTTGGCGATTTCATGCCCCCATAAATGGGGATCCCTCTGAGACCCCGTCCAGCAGTGGATGACTCCTCAAGTGAAATCCCGGGGTACGATTTGGTTAACACCGTAGAGTTGGTAAATCCCTCTTTTTCTCCCGACGATGAGGAACACCAAGTGGACTCTCCCAATGTCCCCAACAGTCGTCACCTCTGGTCAGGCCGTGCACACTACCGAGACCAGGAAATAGGCCCGGTACAGAGAGAAGCACACACGGCTCCCTCACCCGGTGTCAACAGGTTCGCCTCCACCACTGTTTGTGGTGCTGGATCAGGCGGGATCACCTCATCTGTGTCGCAGCCAGCCTTGCCATGCCACCGGTCGGCTACAGCCTTCTGGTCCTAAAGTGGCAGCCCCCTCACGGGCTTCGAATAGTGAATGGTGAGACGTTCCTGTTACCAGTAAGTCACCGGTCCCGCCTGTGGGACCCGTCATGCCTCCGATCGCAGAGCGGCCTCCTGTAGGCAGAATCTCATGTTTGGCTCAAAAGTATGATGTTTTGAAGCACCTGGACATCATTCCATCAATGATCTCTATCCTTGAGGCCCTTCTCATGTCGTCTAAAATTCCTGAGGTGCTCGCCGAGGCTCTAAGGAGCCCCCTCCCGTTTGAAACGGAGGTCGCGGCCACATAATCCTTCCACCCCGAGGTGATTGAGGACGCCGAATTTCAGGCGGTTAACTCATTTTAAAGTGAAGATGAATACCTTCCCATACAGGGGCACATCTTCCCAGTATACATCACCGGCCAGTTCAATGGCATGGAAGTCCGTCGCTGTCTTGTCGACACGGGTTCTGGGATTAACCTGATCCCAACTCGTACACTGTAGAAACTGGGGTTGTCTGAGGATGATTTAACTCCCTCCGACCTCAGGATCCAGGGGTATGACAGGACCAAGAAAACCCCACTCAGCAAGATTCATCTGAAGAACCCGGTTCTGCGGCCTAATTGCCAATACCAAATTCATGGTTGTCTCTTAGGACACCGCCTACAATGCGTTGATGGGCAGGTCGTGGCTCCACCTTCACGCAGCGGTTCCCTCATCATACCATCAGTGCCTCAAATACTCCCTTAAGGGTCGAGTGGGCGTGCTCCAAGGAGATGCGTCTCTGTTTGCCTCTTTTGAATCCCGTTACCTGGACGCTGACTATTATAAGAGCAAGGACAAGTAGATCGTGGCAGGTGAGGTCGAGCCTGCTGCTGTCATGAGTGATCCATGGGGAGGTTTGGATGACGCATATATCTTCCCAATCCATCGGTTGGAGGCCACGACCCCCAATATGGGAGAGTTCTTTGTTGTCTTGGGTACAGGCGGAAGGCATATTTCTGGGTCTAAGAGACATCGAGAAATCACCATGTACTCTTACACCAACCAGGCTCTGGTGATCCCTCAGTGCACTTCTCGCCCATAAGAACAATGAGGGAACATAGAATATTCTCTACTACCTCAACCGCATGCTTCTCGACGCGGAAATTAAATATACCCCCATCGAAAAGAGTTTCCTGGCACTCGTATTTTCCATGCAGAAATTATGGCACTACTTGCAGCACCATGAGGTACAGCTGGTCTCTCGGGTAGACCCATTGAAATAAATCCTGAACCGACCTATGTTGACTGGATGATTGGAACGTTGGGTGGTGATCCTCCAGTAGTTCGACATTAGGTTTGTACCTCAGAAGGCCGTCAAAGGACATGTGTTGGCAGACTTCTTAGCTGCACACCCAACCTCTGCGGACCAGCCACTGGATCTAGGATTTCCTGATGAGGAAATCCTCTCAGTCGATCATGCCATCCCATGCTGGCAGATGCACGTTGACGGCGCCTCCCGAAGCCCTACCGGTAGAAGGCTCAACGATCCTAGGCTTAACAGAGTGGGCCTGGGTATTGTCTTCTTCTCCCCGAAGATAGCCTTTCTTCCATATTCATTCCTATTGTCAGAAGGCTCTACCAACAATGAGGTAGAGTATCATGCCCTCATCACGGGCCTCGAGTTGGCTCTGGAAGTTAACGTACCCCATCTCTATGTAAAAGGGGACTCTGAGCTAGTCATCAAGCATGTCAATGGTGACTATGATATCAGGAAGCCAGAGCTCGTGCCATTGCTAGAGTACACCCTCCGTCTAATGGCTATGTTCCCCTCTTGGCCGGAGGTCGTTCACATTCCCCGGTCGCAGAACAGTCGTGCAGATGCTTTGGCCAGCCTGGACGCATCACTCATAGAGCCCGAACAGGATGACCTAATCATCCACGTGGCACACCGGAGATTCATTGCTCCTGTTATTCCAGAGGGCGATCGTGGCCCGCGAGTGAACCATCTCACCGTTGGAGCCCCTACGTCAGGACCCTCAGGGGCTTCAGGCGTGGTGATCGAGACAGTTCCTGACTGGAGGATGCCCTTGGTTGAATTTCTCCGGCACAGAAATCTTCCGCCGGACTGAGCAGAGTGAGAATGAATCCGAGACCGCGTGCCGCAGTTCACCCTTCAAGGCGATCCCAGCCATGAGCACCTCCTTTACAGGCGTGGATTTGATGGTGTTCTCCTCCGTTGTCTTCAAGGAGTCGAGATCCCACAGGTCATGCAAGAAGTGCATGTTGGTCCCTGTGGCGCCCACCAGGCCGGGTTGATGTTGTTCCACCAGATTCGGAGGCTGGGATACTTCTGTCCCTCCCTAATCCACAACTGCATCGAGTATTCCAAGAGATGTAATGCGTTCCATGTTTATGCTAACATTGTGCAACAGCCACCGGATCCTCTCCATACTACCATGTATTCTTCGACCTTTTCAGTCTGGGGGTTGGATGTCGTAGGGCCTTACCCGCCGGCGATAGCCCGCCAGTGTCGGTTCATCTTGTCCGCTACAGATTTCTTCTCAATGTGGGCAGAGGCAATCCTGCGCAGGGAAGTCAAGGCTTGTTCTATCACAGACTTCATGAGCTCCATTATCATTTACCAGTTTGGAGTACCTCACGCTATCCTCACGGATAACAGAACCAACTTCCGAGCAGCCAAGATGAAGAAATTGTACGCCAAGGACAACATTTTCTCTAACCACACATCTCACTATCATGAACAGGCGAATGGACAGATTGAGTCGTTTAACAAAACCCTCTCTAACATTCTGCAAAAAATTGTTTGTCATAACAAGAAAAGTTAGCTACAAAAAATGGGCATATAGGACGACGACTCGTAACTCCACCCCGGTGACTCCATATTCCCTGGTGTACGGAGCTAAGGTCGTCCTGCCCATCGAGATCCAGTTTCCCTCATTACGCATGGCGGTCTACGACCATCAAGCATTGGATAGAGTTTCTTAAATCCGTCTAGCCGAATTGGAAGCGCTGCACGAAAGTAGGCTTCGTGCTTTACATAACTTGGAAAGGCATTAGAGCAGGATGGATCGAGATTTCAATAAGAAGGTTCGCCTCCGCTCCTTCCTACAAGGTGATCTGGTGCTGTCTCTCAGAGCACCAATGACTCCCGGCAGGATACCACCCAAGTTGGAGCCCAAGTGGGAGGGGCCTTTTATTATCCATAAGGTCTAACCCAAAGGCGCGTATTCCCTGGTGACGGTGGATGGTGATCGTGTAACTCCTCCCACCAACGCTAGGTTCCTCAAGATGTATTTTTCCTAATCCTGCACTAGGTCCAGCATGACCTTAAACTGTATGGTCCTGCATGACCCTAAACAGCACCTAGACCAGCATGACCTTAAACTGTATGGTCCTGCATGACCTTAAACTGCACGCGGTCCATCATGACCTTAAACTGCATTTTTCCCTACATCTGGGCTCCCGGGTCTGAGTTCTAAGACCTAAAACTAAGATCCATATTTCGTCCAACATGACATTAAACAGCCTTTCCAGAACTACGTGTGGCTTGATTCTCATTATAATGAGATACGTAGGAACGCCAGGACATTTCGTTTTGGGTCCAGCCACAGGAATTTCCAAATTCCGTCCTTTTCAGGGTTCGAGTTCTAAGACCTAAAACTATGATCTGTATTTCGTCCTACATGACGTTAAAATGTGTTTCTAAGAACTATGTCTAGCTTGATTCCCATCCTTATGGGATACGCAGGAGTTCCCAGACCTTTCCTCTCTGGGTCCAGCTTGAGGTCCACTAGCGCGTCTGTCTTGACTTTGGGACCGTGACCACAGGATCGCATGGTGTGGTATGGAATTATTTCCTCATTCATGTGGGTTTTCAATAGTTGCACCACGCGTAGCCTGTCCTCAGGATTAGCCCTCCTATGTCATGTTCCCCATGATGTTAAAAGGCGACGTCTAGAACTACGTATGGATTGATTCCCATCCTTATGGGATACGTAGGACCGCCTGAACACCTAGATTCCAGGTCCAACCCCACCTCTTAAGAGATCCCACGATCTCCTGGTTTCCAGGGTGTTTGGCATTAAGCCCCCCTATTTTTCCTGGGGACCCGCTGTATTTTGGCCGCTCTCAGACTGAGCCCTTTGACCCTTTCTAGTGGTCTACTAATGTGTTCAGAGTACTCTGGCCTAGGACCAGGAGTGTCACATTCGACTTAGACATGTTTTCGTCCACTTGTCAAGATATGTGTTCCCCTTCATTCAGGCCCCACCATCCTTCACACCCAGAGGGACCCCCAAGAATTGCATGGATACAATGCCTAAGGGCTCTCCTACCGTCACGGGCCAACACCCCCAAGGGGTTTGTGCGATAAATTGATACAAATCCAGTGTTGCAAATATAGTCAGCAGTTGATGATCATTTGTTTACCCCTGCTTCTAGGCTAATGTGATAGGATTCTGTGTTGCGAACATGGTCAATAGTAATCCTCAGTCGTCACGCCGGTTTCCTTGGGCCTTGAATGTTGGTGGCATGGTTCACACTGTGTTCCGCACCACCGTTTCAAGGTGGAATCCCGACGCTCTTTGTACTATCCCTCAGTACACCCCCGCACATCAGACAGACCGAGCTGCGTAACAGTGTCTCTCGGGGCTCCTGCGATCTGAGCGCCAGAGTATGTGCTTGGGTTTCTTCTCTATAGGTTGTGTGCAGCTTGACCTTCATCCACATGGGGAACGAGGAGTCGCCCAGACATTGGGTTTCGGGGCCCAGCATAGCTGGGAGCTAGCATCTAATGTCCCTCCCTAATTTTTGAACCCTGGTAGGCCCCTTTCGCCTGTGGCTCCTCTCTCGAAACCGCGCGGGGTGATGGTATGGGATTACGCCCTCACCCGCATCAGGTATGTTGTATCGAATCATGCGTGTTCCTGGAAGTCCAATCCTTAAGACCTTAAATAGTATTGACGATCCAAACCTTAAGACCTTAAATTGTGTTCATGGTCCAAACCTTAAGACCTTAAACTATGTTGTTGGTCCAAACCATAAGACCATAAACTATGTTGTTGGTCCAAACCATAAGACCTTAAACTGTGCTATTGGTCCAGACCATAAGACCTTAAACTGTGTTACTGATCCCAACCTTAAGACCTCAAACTGTGTTGACGGTCCAATCCTTAAGACCTTAAACTGTGTTGTTGGTCCAAAACTTAAGACCTTGAACTGTGTTGTTGGTCCAAACCATATGACCTTAAACTATGTTGTTGGTCCAAACCATAAGACCTTAAACTGTGTTGATGGTCCAAACCATATGAACTTAAACAGTGTTGTTGGTCCAAACCATATCACCTTAAACTGTGTTTCTAGTCCAAACCTTAAGACCTTAAACTGTGTTGTTGGTCCAAACCATATGACCTTAAACTGTGCTGTTGGTCCAAAACTTAAGACCTTAAACTGTGTTGTCGGTCCAAACCATACGACCTTAAACTATGTTGCTGGTCCAAACCATACGACCTTAAAATGTTATGTCGGTCCAAACCATATGACCATAAACTGTGATGATATCGTCCTGGTCACACGGCGAAAAATGGCACCGCATTGTGATGACCTCCCCATGGGGGGCATCACCCCAGGTATTGGTCGATTACCATGCCACTTGTCAACACTCTCTATGGCTTGATTAGTGTGTAGATGCTAGGAACTTCTACCCTAGGCTAGTCTCCACATAAATGAAAAACCATTTACCTTCAAGAACAAACAAGATATATCAAATGTCGCTTCTTTTGGTGCGAGGGCTAGACCCGCACGACTCCTTTGGGTAGGCGCCCCATCACATCGTGCTGCCTTTTCAAGAACTACGTATGGCTTGATTCTCATCCTTATGAGATACGTAGGAGCGCCTGGGAACTTCCCCATAGGCCCAGCCTAACCTTTTCTGGTCCGAATTCTAAGACATAAAACTAAGATCCTTTGCTTGGCTTTCCACGACTCGGTCTCTCTTGTGGGATTGTATGGTGTGGTGCGGAATTATGTCCTCATTCACGTTAGGTTACTCACCGTGTCATTTTTGTCCCCAGATGATATGTGTCCCCCATCCCACACGACGTTAAACTGTATTTCATCCAGCATGACGTTAAACTACATTTTCAGAACTACGTGTGGCTTGATTCTCATCCTAATGAGATACGTAGGAATGCCCAGACATTTAGTCTTGGGTCCAGCCCCAAGGATTATCAAACCTCGTCCCTCCTTATTTTCGGCCCCTCGGGCTGACTTTGTGGGAAGTGGTGTAATCGTAACATCCACCCCGAAAAAGTTAGGGATGCACCTTGGTAGTAATGGGAAGCGGTAGTTCTCTCACCAGAGAGGTCCTGCCTGAAAATTGGGACGACCCATGACTAGGTTGGTACGTCCGCCTGATGCGCCTACGCCACGGTGGCACAATTTTGGGAGTGTTGGACTCTGTTCTAACATTCCACCACTCCACCTTCCACTCTTTGGGTGCCCCTTTATTCAGATCGTCATTCTCATTCATGTCTGATGGGACCCCCTAACAATATGGATGACAGACCTACGGTCCGCCTACTGTCTGGGGCCAACGTTCTGGAGGGATGGTTATGTTTGATGGGACCCCCTAACAGTATGGGTGATAGACTTTGGTCCGCCTGCTGCCACAATTTGGATGACAGACCTTTGGTATGCCTATTGTAGCAACATGGATGATAGACCTATAGTCCTCCTGCTGTCCTGGGCCAACATTCCGAGAAACAGAGCAGCGATATTTGAGTTAGTCCGTGTGTTGCGAACATGGTCAGCAGTCAGCCCTCATTTATTGTCCCCACTCCAGGACAACACGATATGAATGCTGTTTTTCCGTCACGGTTAACAGTTATCCTCCATCGTCGCGCCCCACAATGTTCCGAATTCGGGTAGCATGATTCACCTTTTCATTCCATCTCCCTATGTTCGGATGGATTTCAATTCCCCGACATTGCCTAGCTCGTGTGTCAGAGCACATTGGGAAGGTGATATATCAATCAGTCTGAGGTCTTCTCCTCAAAAATCCAGGCCCAATTTCGGATGCATGAGGCTTGGTTAATGCCCCATAGTTAGTCGAGATGATGACCCGAGTATCCTTTGCTTCTCGCATTGGGTGAGACCCACAAGATCATAGTGATGGGTTGTTAGTCATTTTGGAATTATGGTTGAGCATATTAAACCAAGATAAATGGATTTGGCCCTGTATTGAATTGAGACGGTGAGCGGTATAAGCAAGAGGTTCATGAGATGGCCAAAACAAAGCCCTTAAGGATCGGCGCGCTGAATCGACCTTTCCAGGGATGCTACCCTTTGGCTGGTGGCCTCCAGAACTGCTTCCTGATCCTTGAAGATTCTCTCCTCATCAGCTGCCACAGAGCGCAGCTCGCCAACCCTAGATTGTGCCTGCGCCCGCTCGGTTCAAAGTCCGATCATCTGGTGACTCGCCTCCATCTGTTGTTCCTGCATGTCAACTAGCTGGGCCATCAGTTTCTCCACAAGCTCAGAGCATGTTGTGATAAAGGCCTCTTTATCTACCGCCTTCCCTTCAAGGTGTCAGACTTCCTGTTTCGCCCTCAGCAATGTTTGGGCACATTTCGATCCTTCCCGGCACTGGGCAACGTCGGTGCACCGGCTGCTCACGCGTATCCTCTCTGCCATGTAATCACGGACCGTCAGATGAATTCGCTGAGCATCGAACCCTCTAGCGCACAAGAAGCGCAACTAGGTCTGGATTTATCCCATCCGCCTCAGCCAATCCGACTGGGGATATCTGAGAAAGTGATGGATACACTTCCACCCTTTGCGCCGTGTAATCCGGCTCTCCTCAGCTACCTCTGAGTCTGAGTTGTCTACCTCCTCAGTGTCAGCAGGTCGGTATGTAGGGAACACAGCCAGTAGATCAGCAGTAGGATCTGCCCCAGGGATGTCTTCATGAGGAATAGGATCCTCAAATTCCGGGCGAGTTTCCTCTCTCACCCCAGCAGCGGCGGTGCCCTCGACAGCTTCTGACCCCGCCTCAGGAACAGCGCTGCCGACGTCCACTGTCCCATGATCACCATTTTCCAGGGTTGACTCAGTGCAGGGAGCATGTTCTGAATGAGGTGGTATGTCTGCCACTGGTCCTCTCGCGGACGGCCCGGGCTCCGTAGCCTGACGAGCCTCCAATGTTGAGACCACTGTGCAAGGTGTACACTTATTAGTGGGGATATTTTTATAAAACGCGCCATTATTGAAGCGTGAGAATTATAGGAATCCAGAGCGTCGGTCTCCAGTGTTCCGGCCGCTGTAGGAGCCGCCGTATGAGGAGACCCCTCTGCGCTTGTTAATTTAATGATGGGTGTCAGATCCCCATCAAGTCCCACCGGTTCCTCTCCTCCCTCCTCTGGTAGGGACCCTCATCCAATGCTCAGTTGCTCCTGAGTGAGCCAGGGAAATGGGTTAGAAGTTGAAAATGAGAATTGATGAATAAGGAAAATGAATGAAGATAGAGACAGAACTCGAGTATCTCGGTTATGTCGAGATCAGATCTGAAAATATCGCCGCTCTCTCGGAGACTCCCTTGGAGGGTCTCCCCTTGCGACCCCTCATCTTCGGTTTCTCCTTCTTCTTCATCTTCTCCTTCACCTTTGTCTTCTCTGGTCTCCTCCTCCCCCTCCGACTCCTCATCGTTGTTGCCTTCTCCCAGTGGAATTTCTTCCGGATCATGCTCCTGGTCGAGCATCACTTTCTCTAAGAAAGGTGGCTCCGCACGCCGACCCCTTTGGCGTGCGTATGTGTCCATGGCCGTCAAATAAACATGCCACCGATGGAAGTTTACCTGGTTGGTAATTCGAACGAGCCCGACCTCTGGTAGCTGGATCCTATTTTGTATTATCTTCTGCCAGAAGGCTTCATTGCTCAGCGATTGCCGCAGGGTCATCCAAGCCGACCAGAGTGCTGGGAGAATTGCATCTTGGGAAGGTTTGAGCAGGTATCTTATCTGCTTCCTAGGAAGTTCCCCGGCCACCTCATGTGACGCCCTACGGGTAACGAGGACACAGCGGCGCTGCATGATGTGCTTGCTGCTGAAGTCCCGGCCTGCGCAGGCCTCGCTGCCTGACACACCCTTGGTTCCCCTCTTCCGGCAGCCCCTTGCCTTCTCCCCCGTCGCCCGGTTTCCACGCAAGTAACCTCGAGTTTCCGGACTCGCTTACCTAAAATCCCCTCAGGGTATGCAATGGTCCAGTGTTCGGCATATTCGGTTGCTACGACAGCATCAACCCCGGTGCGAGGAAGAGTAATGACATCGCCAGAGTCGAAGGTGGTGAACATAAACCACTTCTGGCATAGGACGCATGGATTCTTCTCCTTCCAGGCAGCCATGAATACCTTCTTCGGCATTCGTTGGAGGCACCTGACCTGCCTGGCATATTGGGATGGCACGTAAGGCTCGCAGATCACCTTCCCGTCGATCCGAGCCATGAGCACCCCGCCCCGAATGCTCTAGAAGTATTCATACTATTCCAGAGAGCCTCGCCCGTTGTCCACCATCTGGCCGACTGGGGTGGGGAACGGGCTGAAGTCGAAGTTGGCATGCTTGCCAATGCGGATTCTCACACCCTCCTCATTGAGCGTCATCGGTGCCACCCCTACGATGTTTAGCATGGATGGTCGCAGACCATTTCCTGGAGGACTAACGATGTTTGGGAAAGTGTACCCACCGATATGAGCCGCCACCCAACCATGGAAAATCTGGAAGGGGCCACATACTCTCCGAGGCGACCCCCCTCGTGAGATGCATCCCAGGATGGCATACAACATGGCTAGTACGGGGATGCCTAAGTTTAACCATTTGTTGGCGGCCATGGTTCCCGCCATCACTAGTGTTGCGGGACGGACGCCCATCCTCGCGTCCCGCACATGTAGGAGCCACCCGCTCAGGAAGGTGGCAAGGAACCCGGCATACCGGAAATTCGGGTCCCGGGACTCCATGACGCAATAGCCCCATGATTGGTATTGCCCCGCCTCCAGGGTCCTCCAGTATGACCCATCCTTGCTCCTCTGAGCCGTGGTTGGGCACCGTTTACCTGATCCCGGTATCGTGACGGCCGGATCCTTCTCAAGGAACCGGCTGAACCAGCCCTTGTAGGCGATGTCCTTCAGGATGTCCCTGACCCCCAGCCTCTCCTTGGCCAGCTCCAGTAGGTGCCACGTCAGCATGAGCGTCTGTGACCTGTCTTCCCAGGTGTTCTTTGGTGGAACGAGCTTGTCGTATTGGTAGCCCTACAGTGGGATACCCCCGATGCATTGAACGTCCCAGAGACTGATGCCGACTTTCCCATGATAAAGGTGGAATGTGTTGGTGTCAGGAGACCATCGGTCAGATAGCTCCGGCCCGTGTTCAGGTTGACGGTGGAAGTGGAACTGCGATATCCATACCGCCTCGAACAAGACGATATACCGCAGTTCATCCCCGAACTATTCATAGGTATGGAAAACCCAGATCACCCAGGCCCATTCATTGGTGAAGTTTCCCCCAAAGCATAGGTCCCAATCCTTCAGCCAGCCCTTCGTGTCATCCGTGATGCTCTGACCGAACATGCTCCCGTAGAGGGCCGGAGAATTCTCTGCAACAGGCTCATCCCCAGTAATGGTCTTGGTCCTCGGGTTCAGAACATATATGTCCATATGTCTGGTTTCCCTGGAAGGATGACCATTATTGGTAACGTTGTAGCATGGAATCTCGTCCTCCCGGGTCACCCATGACCGCAACGTGTCAACCTCGAAGCCCGGCAGGGGCACCTCCTCCAGGATGCCAAAGTTCCAGAGCGGGAGGTTTTCGGATAGCGGATACGTCTTCTGGGCTGGGGTCAGCAGATTGAACAAGGTTAGATTGTTGGAAATGATCACCTTGGAACCATAAACCTCCTCGTCTGCCGCCATTTCTGTCCTACGAGCAGCGGCTTCCACCTCATCAACTCGATTTGCGACCATCTCGAATTTTTCGGCAGTTGCGCGAAATCTGGATGCAGTGCGCGAAATCAAAGAGTGATGTGAGAAATCTGTAGGATTCGCGTGAAATACTAGCGATGGGCGCGCAATCGGCACGCTAGGTGCGGAATACCCAGAGCAGGCACGAAAACATGGCCAAAATTCAGAAGGGATTCCGCGCTGCCAGAGCATTTTTACTCGCAACCGCGAGAGCAATTTCGCGCACCAGAGCGATTAACCTGTCACGTGGAAATGCATCGGTGAGGATTCGTGACCCCATGACCCTTTTTATAGGCAAGGATAGGGTTCCACGCCGCGAAGAAGATAAAATTCCGCGCGGATCCGTCCTTTTGCACGTTGAGTCGGTTGTTTGCGCGCTACGCACCCGGGTGGGGCCCTGCTTCGGCGTTTCGGCGTTTCCCTTGGAATCCGATCGTTGCGACCTCTCACCAATCCAATTCCAAGGGGGGGAATTTTCAGACGCCGAAAAAGTCCGTAACTCCCGGAGGATGTTTCGATGTGATGAAGTGAAGTCATATTCGGAGTCAGAGGGCCGATCTGGAGGTCCGGGAAGCGGTGCGAGAAATAAAGGAGGATCTGCCTGAAATAATGTTGTGCGCGTGATGTATCCCCGTGATTAACGTAATCGAGCCAATGAGGTGTGTAATATTTGTGCGCCCCGGTTCCGTGTGGTGAGATTTTGCGCGCCGACGGCACTTAGAGTGGAAGATTGCGCGCGCCGCCTGGATTCCGCGCCGGCTGGGGCCTATAAATAGAAGGCAACCCCCGACGGTTTGGGGTTGAGGAAATCGGATCGGCTCTCGGGCGTGCAATTCAACTCCCCATGTGTACAATATGACTTCCATGTAATCTATTTTTTCGCGCTACTTTTCTTCGAGGTTCGCCTTTGCGCGCAACTCCACCGGCTTATGTGAATTTCCCCCTCCTCTGGGCTCCTTCCTTGCGCACAATCCATGTCCAGTGCCCGCAATTCCCTTCCGTGCGCGCAATACCCTGCATGCCATTCCCTCTCTGCGCACAATTCCCTGGCTCCAATTGTGCGCCATCCAGGTGTTTTCCATGCAAACCTTCTCTTTGCGCGCAAAACCTAGGACCCTTCACCTTGACACCCCTTGGATGCCTTTCCGCCCCGACACCTGATGTCTCCCCTGATGGGCATGCGCGCCATGCGTTGTTTTCTCGTACAGCCTTCCAGGATCGTGCGAAGTAACCTTAAGGTCCCTTGGGCGGTGTTTCCCGTTTCTTTGCTTTTCCTTATGCTTCTCCGCATAGGCACGCAAACGGCTATTGCTTCTTCTCATAGCCACGCTAACATGGACCCCAGAGTGGTTCGCCATACAGCCCCCCTTCACTATGGCCTTGCTGATGCCTTCCCTCCCACAAAGGGTAGAGGGCGTTGGCCATGTAATCCCTAGGGGTGTGGAGCGAACCCACCTCGTCCAAGCTGGAGGACGTTAAACTGCTAAGCACCTCATCCTTAACACATGATTTTAAACTGTGGTCTAACCCCGTGGTTCGCACGCAGGGTCCCCCCCAGCTCGGTCATTTTTTATGCATCTTGTCTCCACGGGAATATACTCTTCCTCGCATGGAATGAGATCATCCTTTTCGGAGTGGAATTTTTCCACGCGGGAAGGGCTACCTCAGAGCGTAATCCCATAGCCTCTTTTGTGGAAGGTTTCACTCGTGCATCTCCGTACTTCCCCCCTGCCAAGGCCAGTGGAGTCCCTTTCCCACTGTGCTTTGTCGCACCCCGGGCCTCCACCCTAGAGTAAGCCCCAGCACCCAGGGCCGCTAACCACGCGTAAGCCCCTGTTTCCTCATTGGGCCGCTCAACGTGTAATCCCCATTCCGCTTCTCACGGATGCACCCTTCGCGACGTGATCGTCTGGTCCCTACTGCCTCTTGTTTCCCACACCGAGCATGATTCACATGGGCTTAGTGCACACATCGACCATGAAATCATCCTGTGGGCCTCCTTAGAGCGTAAGCCCCTTGCCAGCGAACTACGTTACTTTGATCCGTGCTAACGCATGGTACGTAGGAAGCCTCCACATGGTTCAATGCCACCACCGGGTTGTTCCGACCTCTCCATGTCGGTTCCCTATCCACCATGGGCTGCCACAGAGCATAAGCCCCATATCCACCATGGGCCACCTCAGAGCGTAAGCCCCATACCCACCATGGGCCGCCTCAGAGCGTGAGCCCCAAATTCCTCTTCCCGCATGACGTTAAACTGTATTCCCTCGTCCCGCATGACGTTAAACTCTATGACCTTGTCTCGCATGACGTTAAACTCTATTTCCCCTCTTGGGCCGTCTAAAGGCATAAGCCCCATGCATCACTCCATCATCCATCCTGATCCTTACCCGGGCTGCCACAACTCGGGGAGATCATGCCACTCTACCCCACTCCATGGTATATAGGAAGCCGCCCACATACTGGCCCCAACATTGGTGTTCCCCGTAGGGGGGTACATCAATCTGATCTACTATCAGTGTTTCAATCAGTCTGATCTGTCTCCGCAAGATGTTAAACTTGCGACATACCCCGTGTTAAACATGGGAAGCTGAGGAAAACCTCAGACGGTACACATTCCCCGCGTTTGATGTGGGATGCCTCGGGCTTCCGCGCCCTCGAGAAGCCCCGTGATAAGGGTCAGAAGACAGACATGCTGATCCCCAGCGTCAAGACTTTCAAAATAAATCCCAACATGACCTTTCTCCACACCAAAGGTTGCTGCCCCGACAAGACCCCTTGGAGCGTCTTAATGGAAGCAGCGTAATTAACTGGCATCCATGTAGATATGGCGCCAGGAATGAGCTTTACGAACCCATCTTAAATCTATGAGGGAGACCCGAGTTAGGTGACGAGATCCGAGGAGGAATCCACGGAAGGAAGAACCAACATCCCATCATCCCAGTTTCGATCAAGTAGCAGACGTCCCTGAATAAGGAACAGATGCCACCCACCTTTGGAAAGCGGGAATGCGGGGCTGCGAGCCGCGCATCCTCCCATGTGTGACGGACGTGCGCGCACGCCCTGGCTTAAAAGCGTCAGAAACAAAAATATAACATTAACATTGAAAATTTTCTTATAATCTTATAAGGGATTCTTTGAAGATTTTATAACAGTGAAAAATAGCTTCACCCACCATATAAGTTAAAAAAATACATTCTTACCTTAATTCTGTCGAAAAGGTTAAAAAGCACCCTGTTTGGAAAACGACGGAAAGATTCCATTATAAACCTCTTTTAAAAAGTCAAAAAAGGGTATAAATGACTTTAACCCATATTATTGTAAATAGAAGAAATGTTTTGAAATATATTTTTAAGAAACATATATGTGGATGATAATGAAATCCGAGTAGATTATTACGTAAAAAAACCTCGGATAATGAAGAGATTGCAAAATAAACCCTTACCTTGTACTTTTCATTGGTTGGGGGTAGGTTGACATACTGTATAATGGTGAAATAATTTTTATTAAATTATACAAGAATCATATAAATTAATATGATATCATATATTATCTTTTTACATTGCTTTGTCAATAATATCTTAGTATTATCGTCGTTTCAGGTGTTAACTTACTCGTTTTCTTTTATATGTTTTGTTACTTAAGCCGTGTTTGTCAGGGATAGGTTGTATATTATTCATATACTGAATGAAATCAATTCCTTAAATTTTATTTTTAAATCATCAAATGAAGATTATACTTGAATGGATACGATGAAGAATGAATCTCATCGAGTTTGTGGAGACAGTAGTCTGTACGTACGCACGAGCGACAATATCATTATTTTGATATTAAGATAATATATAATTAGATGGTATATCATATATAAAGAATCATTATCATGTTATATTTATTATTTACATGAATTAAATATCATTATTATACCCATCCAAATAATAATTTATTGATTAACAATTACACCACGACGTGGAGACAGTAAGCCATATGTACACACATATGGTGACATGTAATTAAAAGGATGGATAGAACACTGAATATGGTTGTACCATATAATATAATCATTGAATATATAATATCCTGTAGTTATTCTTTTTAAAGGGAAGAACAAATAAAGAATAAGTTGAAGAAGAAAGGAACGTGAAAGAGGGTGGTGAAAACATTATCTCTTCTTCGGGTTCTTCCTTTTGATTTGATCAAAAGGGATCCATAGGTTGGCTTTCTGATCAAAATAATGCCTCTAGGTTGAATTAAGGGAAGTTAAGAGAGTATTTGGTTGGGGGTTGTCCAGGAAAAAAGGCTTTGAATGTGTGAATTAGTGAGAAGGGGTGGGGGTGCCCTTTTATAAGAGGGGTGAGGGGCACCTTTGGAAAAGATAGAAATATTATTTTATAATAAATTCATATTCAATTTCTAATGGCTCCAAAGTAAATTATATAAAGGTTAAGGTGGGTATGGGTCGAAAGACACTCTACCAATAGAATTTAGATAGGTTTGGGTCATTATATTAACCTTATCTTTTAGTTTTAACTCTTAGTTAATTAGGTTGACACTTACCATGTCACTTTGTATTTTTCTATTATATAGTTAATAAACGTACAATATAACTCCAAGAAACCCCCAGGTGGTCCATTATTGATACACCTATCATTATATAAGTCTATTTGACTATCCTTATAATTTTAGGAATTGAATATAAATTAATAATATAATATATGTTTTAAAAACTCTTTTTTGTCAATTTTGACACTATTGGGTATTTTTTTTAAAAAATCATAACAACATTATTACTTCAAATATAATCTATATAATAAATACTAATATTTCATATTAAACTTGAAAATTAGTGGAATTCCTAAAAAGTCACAAATTACATTTATTTTGATATTTATAATATCAATTATTTAAATATTTCATTAACTTGGTAATTACTGCATCACCAATGTGTCATAAATAAATTAAAATATTTAATGTATAAAATTTATAAATAAAATACTATTATGTATGAAATAATTTTATCATTATAATGAATATTTCAAATCGAATTTAACTAATGTATAACCCTATATTAAAAATGTTATAGTAAATAAACATTGATTTTAACTCTTTTAACTCTTCTTTGAATTAAATAATAATAAATATCCTAATCTAATCCATGTGTACCAAAATGATAATATTTTATTACTAAGGTTTTTTTGGTCTATATAAACTTGTCCAATAGAATTAGGACACGTGTTATGGTAATATTAATATCATTTTTACCCCTAATTACTCTATTTACTTTTAACCGTGATAAATAAAAGTAAAAAGTAACTATTCACCAAAAATTATTTTCATCTCATTGAATCAAATTTTACTCCTTGATATTAATCGTGTCTTTTGATTTTTCAAAATTCCACTCACAGAAGTAGTAAAATTAAGTTTTCTGTTATTTTCCAAATTCTCCTAGGAGGTGGGTAAAAGACGGTGAAAAGTTCAATAAAATTTTTATATATCTAAATTTATTCTAAACTAACTCTTATGATTCAAATTGAACTTATATATGTATTATGTTTCTATTTTTAAATTAATTAAATTTAAAAAAAGTAAATAATTATTTAAATAAAAATTCGGTTTTAAACTATAACTTAGTGTTTTTTCACTAATCATCAAAAATTGAAAGTTTTCAGAAAAATACCAAAATTTCACCCTAGGCTAATTTCGATAGTCAGATCCAAAAATGAAGTCCATTTTGAATGATAAAATTTATTAAATTTCAAAAAGTGGGTATTACTATTCATAACGGCTAGTTTGATTGGTTGTGGTGAGTGTGTTAGAACTCGAAGTTGCGTACAACACACACTACTGTATTATTCAATGGAAAGCGTACCGTGGAAGCTTGGGGTGTTACAATGATGATTGGATAAAACTAGGTCATGGGTGTCGTACATACTAGTGGATCGTGCAGTTGAAAGTAGATAGTTTTTTTACCTATTCCATGTTTACATTGGGATATTATGTCTATAGACTCCCATTTGTGCTAGCTATCCTGTAGGATTTACCAACAATGCTCTACTATTCATGACGAGGTGCCTTCCGTCAGCATACAGATGAACACGTGAGTGTGTGTGTGTTATTTATGATTTTTCTCATTCACATTAATTTAGTTTTTATGTATTTTTTTTAACTATTCGTTTTTGGTTTTTATCTTTTAAATGTTTTCCTATAAACAATTTTAAATTAATTTTTTTGAATAAACATGTTAATTAAACTCTTTGATATTGTGGAAATAATATATATTTTTCGTTGGCATCCTACTAGGATCTTGGATCACACCCTGTATAAATCATTGAGTATATATAGATCTCATTTTTGTGTATTCCAAGTCAAGGCATCATGCTTAGTGATGATGTTTCACGTTGTTGGTGGTTTTTCATGAGAACGTTGTTGTCAGTGTTTTGGGGATTTGTCCCCTTATATCACACAAGGGTTTTTGCATTGGGTTTTTTTATTTTCTATTGTTGTGGGTTTTTTGGGATTTGGTTCATGATATATACATTATATAAAATCATAGATTAAGGGATTTTTTTTTCTATTGTTTGGTTAAATTTATATTTCTTGTTAGTTATTTTGTGTTTCATATTAAGAATAAGTAACTAAATTACATTAAATTTTGATACGTGGGAACTTATGGCAGCCCGTGGGGAATTGGAACGCCCTTCGGGCCTTCTCGCGGATTGGGTTGGGCATCGATTGGATAGTCACCAAATTTGGTTTATGATAAAATAGTATCAAATGTTAGGTTAACTACGTTGAGTTATGTTATTATTTGAGATGAGTCAGGTTAGAATGCTATTAGGACTGTCAGGACTCAAAAGGTAGGTGTGGGATGAGCATCACAAACTCTTTTACACACCAAACCTTGAGTCACCTTGGGATGTTTGATATGTACTTCATTTTTCATGGGATTTTTTAGATTGAGGGATTACAATAGAGTATAATTGTGTTATGTTGAGTCCTCACATGGGTCGGTGACCCATATGGAGTCTTAGCTCCCGACATAATTTCTTATTAGTGTCATTCCATACATAGGGAATCAGTCGTGACCATGTATCCAGGTTAGTAATATACTTTAGTTCCTCATAGGTAAATGTTTAAAACATAATAATAGTAATACCATTTTTGAATTATCATTATTATTATTAAGATAATTGTTAATAATTTTTCTTTTATAAATTTTCATGGATTTTAAAAAAATTTCGTTGAGGTTGTGTCCAAGCCCATTTTGAGTTTCTATGCTTTTGCTCGTAAGGGATCATTTTTTATTGAAGATGACTTACACATGTGCAGGTCCCTATTAAATATGTATGGCTTCACCACATCACTATACATCTTGTCGAGTGCGAGGTCAATTAATTAATTGACCAAATGAACTGTTAAAGTGAACACTAAAAGAAATAATAAAAATTATATTATTTTAGTGTTATTTTAATATTATTAATAATAATAATAGTAATAATATTATTATTTTAATTAATACTATAATTAGGTTATTAATATTATGAAAAAATCATAATTTAAAAATTATTAATATATTTTTATTGTTATTAATATTATTATTATTGTCATCCTTATTATTATTTTTTTATGTTGGTTATGGTTTTTTTGGTTGTATTTGATTTTATTTTCCATTTCATTTATTTTTATTTCATTTTATTTTTTACCCTTGTTTCTATCTTCCATACCCACTACCCTCATCATGTGATGCCTTATTCATCTAACCCCAGTGTCGTTTTCTCATTCCCTTGGCTGGTGCTCCACTCCTATTCCGACAAGCCGGCCAGCACCCCTCTTCCCATCCTGCCGAGCCGCACTCACCACACATGCCTCCCTTATATCATCTTCATGCCACCCCTATGACACATGTACACCGCCTTTTCCACACATCTCACCCCTCGTGCTGATATTCCCTTCTCGACTGGATTTTCTAGTGTGGTGAAACTCCAGAAACCCTCTCATATGCTTGGTCAACCTGCCAATCCCTCACCATAGGTGTGTTTCACCTCATTTGGTTGATTCCCCCTTTCTTGTCGGTTTTCGAGTTTGGGTTTCATACTAAATTTGATATGATTTTGATGATAATGGGCTGATTCCTTTTTTTGGGGTCTAATTTTGTTATTTGAGGTCCAGATGGCATGTTTTATATTTTACACAATGAGATTGTGATGTTTACCTATAGTACGATATGTGGTTCCATCCCCTAACATATTTGGCTGAATTTAATGTGTTTTTTAATCTTATAAATGCATTATTTGGATCAATTATGTGGTATGTATAGTTTTTTGAAATGATTTTTGTGATTATAGGTTGGAAATGATTTTTTAACAACTTAAATGGCTTTTTCTTTTTGTGTGTTTTGGTGTAATGTTTCTCAAATAGGGTTTAAAGGTTGTCTGGAATGTGAAAATTATATTTTTAATGGAATTTTATGTATGTATCTTTAAATGGGGATTTCCACGGAAAAAATATATCATTTTGAACAAGAAATATTTTTAATGTATTTGGTGTACAAATTTTGAAATTCTTGAAAGCTGATAATATTGTTTTAAAAATAGTTTCATGTATGATTGGTTTCATGAAGAGTCTTGGAACATTATTTCAGGTTTGTTTGAATGTGAATCTGTCTTCTGTTATAAAAATAAAATTTTGGTACTTTTTAAGTGATGGGAAAAGTATTTGAATGGGGGTTTTCCTTGGTTTGTTAAAAATAAATGTATGTTATTTTAAAACAAGGTTTATTTCATTGAAATATCTCACCTTTGAGTGAATTTAATGGTGTGATGTGAGTGCATGTGAACGGTAACTCAAGCATAAGGTAATACTCAGGTATCTAAGTGGTGGGATTGGACTAGAACTCTAGATGATGCAGAAATGGTTCGTCTATGTTTCTTCTACTAGGATTGATGCTACAACACTGTCTAAAAACTGTGATGATTGGAGAATAATAGGTTATGGGTGTCTTAGATACCAGTGGACCGTGCAGATGAAGGTAGATATTTTTGTTACCTATTCCATGTTTACATCGTGATATGATGTCTATAGAGTCCTATTTGTGCTAGCTACTATAGGGTATTTACCAACAGTGCTCTAATATTCATGATGAGGTTCCTTCTGTCAGCATACAGATGAACACATGAGTGTGTGTGTGTTATTTATGATTTTTCTCATCCACATTAAGGTAGTTTTTATGTAATGGTTTTTCTTCAAAAATTACATTTTTAGATCGGGTATATTGGGAACTCAATGTCTCTTCCCAAATTTCAAAATTCCATCTTCATAACCAAATTCATTCAATCTCCCATCATTCACAACTTTAATCTTCTTTTGAAATTCATCATCATCGGTCTGAGAACTCTTAATACAATCTAGTAAAGATGGTTTGGAAACCATTTGAAAAAGCACTGATTTTTCACCTTCCATGGTTATTCTCATGTCCATCTTCACTAGATCAATGAAAATTTGATCCCTTTCAATTCCCATATTGTTCAAAACTCAATGATATTTTCTGCTCAAAGAATCTTCCACCTTATTTGCCTTCCATGGGTGGTAGTGTATCATACAATCATAATCCTTGAGTAATTCAAGCCATATCCTTTTCCTCATGTTGAGTTATTTTTGTGAGAAAATATACTTCAAACTCTTGTGATCATTATAAATATCACATTTTTCACCATAGAGGTAGTGCCTCCATATCATCAAAGCAAAGATCACAGTTGCTAACTCGAGATCCTGAGTAGGATAGTTTTTCTCATGAATTTTCAACTATCGTGATGCATAGGCAATAACCCTATCATTATGCATAAGGTTAAAACCAATTCCTTTCTTCGATGCAGCACTATAAATAACGAACCCATCATTCCCCGATGGAAGAGTCAATATATGAGCATTGAATAATCTTCTATTAATTTCTTATAAACATTTTTCTCACTCTTTTGTCCAAATAAATTTAACCCCCTTACGTGTGAGCTTTGTTAATGGGTTAGCCAATCTGGAAAAATTCTGGACGAAACGTCGATAATAACCTGCTAAACCAATAAAATTGCGTACCTCAGTTATACTCGTAGGTGATGGACATTATTGGATTGCCTTAATCTTAGAAGGATTAACAGAGATTCTGTCTATAGAGACAATATGGCCAAGAAAAGAAATCTCTTGAAGCCATAATTCACACTTTCTAAACTTCCCATATAATTCATTTCTTCTCAGAGTCTTCAGGATAATGCACAAGTGATTTTCATGATCTTCGTAGCTTTTGGAGTATACCAAGATTTCATCAATAAATACCACCCCAAAATCATCGAGATATTCCTTGAAAACTCTATTCATTAGATCCATGAATACAAAGGGTGCATTAGTCATCCCAAAAGGCATTACAGTAAACTCGTAATGCCTGTACCTTGTTCGAAATGCTATCTTCGGAATGTCTTCCTTCTTCACACACAACTGATGGTATCCAGATCAAAGGACAATATTTTAAAAGTATTGATCTCCATGCAGTTTTTCAAATAAATCATCAATGTAAGGTAGGGGATACTTGTTCTTTATTGTTATAGCATTGATCTCCATGTAGTCGATAGATAACGTCATAGATCCATCTTTATTTTTATCAAAAATAACATGGGCTCCCCAAAGAGAAATACTAGGGTGAATAAATCCCATATTACTCAATTCCTCTAGTTTTTTCTTTAGTTCAACAAATACCACAGTGTCCATTCTCTAAGGGGACTTCGATATAGGTCGTGATCCAGGAACTAAATCAATGGAAAAGTCAACTTCTCATTCTAGAAGATGTCCAGGTAAATCTTCCAGAAATACATCTACATATTCTTTCACAATATGTACATCCTCTATTTGAACATTCCTTTAATCACCCACAATCACTTCATTCTCTTCCACCCCAATAATTGAATTTAGTTGAGCTACTGGGGGTAGATCTAGATAAGAATTAGGTGGTGACGATTCTGCTCTAAAGGTAAGGTGTTCCTTATTATCATCGTCAAAATTTGTAACCTCCTTCTTCTTACAATAAATATTCGCATCATGGTCCGAAATCCAATCCATACTGAGGATTATATCAAACTCAATCATAGGTATGGCGATGATATCAGTGGATAAAGAACATTTATGTGCTCTAATGGGGACTGATTCACAAAACATTATTGCAATGATACTTCCCTTAGGAGTTTTAACTGAAAACTTCCTTGTTAAATCAAATTGCAAATTTCTAATTTTCTTAGCAAACTGGGAAGATATGAAAAAATGTGATGATCCAGAATCAAATAATGCATTTTATAAACTTGAGTAAACCATTAAATTACCTTCCACCACATTTTTCGGAACTTCTACCTCAGTAGCAGTGATAGCATAATCTTGGCCTTGATCCCTTGGCCTTTTCTGAGGTAAGTTCCCCTGATACATAAGACATTCATTTTCATATTCTCCCATCTCACTCTAATTGTAGAAATGGACATCAGTAGATTATTTCTTCCCCTTGCAATCACAAGCTAGGTGGCCTTTTTCACCACACTTGTAACAGACTCCCATTATTTTTAAGCATGTACTGGGGTGTTTCTTCCTACATTTACTGCAAGATGGATATTCAATTTTTCCCTTACTCCCCTTATTTCCATTCCAATATTGATCAGCAGATCTCTTCTTCTCTTTCTTTTCTTTAAATTCATAAGACTTAGAGAATTCCTTTTCTGCCTTGATAGCACATGAGACAATGTCTTCGTATGACGAGAAAGATTGTGAGTCTAATTCTCGTTAGAGAAATGGTTTTCACCCATAAAAGATATGACCAATTTGACTTCTTGGGTTACGTATATAATCTACAGCATACCTTGCTAACCTTGTAAAGTTAGCCTCATACTTTGCGACATTCTCATCCTCCTATTGTCTCAGACTCAGAAATTGTCTTTCCATATCTGCTCGATGGTCACGAGGAAAGTATTTTTCTAAAAAAAATACCTTTGAACTCCCTCTATTCCATATTTGATACTTCATCGTCTTACTTCGTGTTTTGAATCAATGATCAGTATTGATCAGCATCTACAGTGAGATGATAAACTACCATGAAAACTTTTTCCCTTTCACTACTCCCAAAGCCTGAAATATTTTCTCTAGGGAACTTATCCATTGCTCAACTACTAATGGATTTGTACTCCCATTGAATGTTGGTGGTTGCAGCCTCATGAAGAGATCTAACCTTGATCCTCGATGTTGTGGATTAGGGTGCTCCATACGGGTAAGGTTATTATTCATAACCTGAGTGAGTTGTCCTAGTATGGTGATTAGTTGATCAGCACCAGTTTCAGCACCAGCTCCATTATAATTATCTTGAGCAGGAGGGAAATCCCTACATGGAGTGCATGCATTAATACAGTTTCAATTTCATCCACTAGGTTCCATTTCTAAACAATGGAATATACTAGATCAGTTTATGAATAAAAATACATAATTACATACTTATAAAACACTTAACATAAATTGAACTATTTTCGGATATAATCCATAATCATAAAAATGTTTTATTTGAAGACGTATATACTCATAAAACCTTCATAATGATTTTTAATGAAAATGAGATTTATCCTAAGCATATCCCTCAGGAGTGTCGTAACCAAGAGTGCAGCAAGGCCCATTGTTGTGCACCATTTCTCGTTCAAGTCTAGCTCAAAGCGGTGTTTTCATGTTTTACTCCTAGGTACAACTGTGCCAGAGCCACCTCTACTGGCTTGTATCCAGACAGGGTTTTATTTCTCGGAAAACTCACAAAATCTCTAAAATACTAAAATTCTAGGAAGTTATTCTATTCGAATCCTCAAAGTCCATCTTAAATCTATGTGTTCTAATCAGAGTTTATCTAAATCTAGCTTCCTAGGTTTGTACTAAACTTTCTCTGATACCAACTGTAACGCCCCAACCCCAGTTACCTAGAGTCAGTGCATTATTACATAACATTGGCATGATCACAAGAAATATCATGTCTCGAAAGACTAATTAGTTTAGTATCCTTGGAATAACTAGATGCATTCATAAAGTTTACATTACATCATAAAATGAAAAACTACAACAATATAGTCCCCATAGTCCACACTATTAACCCCACATACTAACCTTACAGGTCATTCATAAAATAATTTCCACATCTTGGGAAAATTAAAACATAGAAAGGGGTGATCTCAAATGCCCAGTAAGGATAACAATATAGATGAAACTTTCATAAATAAGTATAAAAATTTAAGTAAATTTATAAATAAAAATAAGCCTTTTAAAAATTGAACTTCTGCATAATATGGAAGAAATAAAATGAAATAATTCCATATACTTATTCACTTGGATATTCTACTAGTCGAATAGTCAGATACAATATCAATAACCAATTTCATGATGATGGAATGCATAATGACAGACTATCCTAACCATATAGCAAAGGCCTCGTGCCAAGACAACAGATAATATTTTCTAAAGGATTTGTTCCAAGACCCTAGTTTGTCTCATGAGACCTACCGATGCATCGAGGATCTATAGAGGGCTCCACCCGTCACTTATTAAGTCCAATGCATTCCTCATATGAACAGGTTTAAACATAACATAAACATTCATATTAAAACTAGCATACGAAATGTTAGTACTTTCATCATAAACCATGAATGGTATAAAAATAACACATCCACAGTCAAACATATCACAAAACCATAAATAGAATATGGATTTTTTGTATCATAATAAATCAACTCCATATAAACTTAAAATCCATCAAAGGATGTTGACATAGATGAAATCAAAACTCTTTTTAGAGAAATATCACTTTCTATTTTAAAATCATTTAAGAGTCATATATTTATAAAATTAAACATTTTCAATGAAAATATTAATATAATCTTGTAAGGGAAGCTTCAATAATTTTATAACGGTGGAAAATAGCCGCTCCCGCCGTATAAGTTAATAAAACATTCTTACCTTAATTCTGTCAAAAAGGTTAAAAATGACCTTGTTTGGAAAATGACAGAAAGATTCATTAATAAACTTCTTATAAAAAGTCAACAATGTTATAAATGAATTTATCCCATAGTCTTTAAAATAGTAAGAATGATTTATAATACCTTTTTAAGAAACATGGATGTGGATGATAAAGAGGTCTCAGTAGATAATTACGTATAAACAACCTCAGATAAAGAAGAGATTGTGAAATATACCCTTACCTTGTAATTTTCCTTGGTTGGGGGTAGGTTAACATCTTATATAATGGTGAAATAACTGTTATTAAATTATACATGAATCATATACATTAATATCATATCATATATGACCTTTTAACATTTCTTTGTTAATTATATCTTAGTATTATCGTTATTTCGGGTGATAACTTACTTGTATATGTTTTGTTACATAATCCATGTTTGTTATGGATAGGTTGTATCTTATTCATACCCATAATGATTTCAATTCCTTAAAAGTTATTTTAAAATCATCAAATGATAATTATACTTGAATGGATACGATGGAGAATGAATCTCATCATGTTCATGGAGACAGTAGTCCGTACGTACGCATGTGTGACAATATCATTCTTTTGATATTATATAATTGGATGGAATATCATATATACAGAATCATTATCATGTAATATTTATTATTTACATGAATTTCACATCATTATTATACCCATCAAAATAATAATTTATTGAATAACAATTATTCCACGACGTGGAGATGGAAAGCCGTACGTACACACGTATGGTGACATGTCATTCAAAGGATGGATAGAATACTAAATATGGATGTACCATATTTATAATAAAATCATAATATATATAAGATACTATAGTTATTATTTTATAATGGGAATATAAAAGAAAGCAGAAGTTTAAGAATAAATGAAACATGAAAGAGGGTGGTGAAAACATTACCTCTTCTTCGGGTTCTTCCTATTGATTTGATCAAAAGGGCTCGTTAGGTTGGCATTCTGATCAAACTAAAGCCTCTAGGTTCAATTGAGTTAAGTTGAGAGAGTATTTGTGAAGGGGTTGGCCGAGTCAAAAGGCTTTGAATGTGTGAATTAGTGATAAGGTGGAGTTCCCTTTTGTAGGAGGGGTGAGGGGAACCTTTGGAAAAGCTATAAATATTATTTTATAATAAATTCATATTCGGTTTCTAATAGTTCCAAAGTGGATTATTTAATGTTTAATGTGGGGATTGGTCTAAAACCTCTCAACCAATATAATTTAGACTTGTTTGGGTCATTATATTAACCTTATCTTTTAGTTTTAAATCTTAGTTAATTTGTTTGACACTTACCATGTCCCTTTTGTTTTATATTATATAGTTAATAAACTTACTATATAACTCCAAGAGACCCCCAAGTGGTCCATTAATGATACACCTATAATGATATAAATCTCTTGGAAGAACCTTAGATTTTAAGGAATTGGATATAAATTAATAATATAATAGTTGTTATAAAAACTCTTTTATGTCAATTTTGACATTATTGGGTATTTTGTTTTTGATAAATTCATAACAGCATTATTACATCAAACAAAATTTAGATAATCAATCCTAATACGTCATATTAACATAGAAAATTAGTAGAATTCATAAAAAGTCTCAAATTACATTTAATTTTATATTTATAATATCAATTATTTTAATATTTCATTAATTAGGTAATTACTGCATCAGTATTGTGTCATAAATAAACTAAATTATTTAATGTCTAAAAATTAGAAATAAAATTCAATTGTTTAGGAAATATTTTTTTATTTCTAATTAATATTTAAAATCGAATTTATCTTATGTATAACCCTATATTAAAAATGTTTTAGTAAATAAACATTGATTTTAACTCTTTTAACTCTTCTTTGAATTAAATAATAAGAAACGTCCTAATCTAATCCATGTGGTCCAAAATATTAATATTTTATTCCTAAGGTTGTTTTTGGTCGAGATACACTTGTCTAATAGAATTAGGACATTTTTTAGGTTAATATTAATATCATTTTTACACTTAATTACCCTATTTACTTTTAACCGTGGTAAATAAAACTAAAAGGTTACTATTCACAAAAAATTATTTTCATCTCATTGAACCACATTTTACTCATTTATATTAACCGTGTCTCTGGTATTTTTGAAATTCCACTCATAGAAGCAGTAAAATTATGTTTTCTGTGATTTTCCAAATTCTCCTAGGAGGTGGGTAAAAGACAATGAAAAGTTTAATAAATTTTTTTATATATCTAAAATTATTCTAAACTAACTCCAATGAATTACATTGAACTTATATAGGTATTATGGATCTATTTTGTCCTTAATTAAATTTAATTAAGATAAATAATTATTTAAATAAAAATTCGGTTTTAAACTATAACTCAGTGTTTTTTCAGTAATCATCAAAAATTGAATGTTTTCAGAAAAATACCAAAATTTCACCCTAGGATAATTTCGGTATTCTGAATCCAAAAATGAATTCCAATTTGAAAGATAAAATTTATAAAATTTCAAAAAGTGGGTATTACTATTCATAACGGCTAGTTTGATTGGTTGTGGTGTGTGTGTTAGAACTCGAAGTTGTTTACAACACACACTACTATAATATTCAATGGAAAGCGTACCGTGGAAGATTGGGGTGTTACAGTGATAATTGGATAAAACTAGTTTATGGGCGTCTTACATACTAGTGGATCATGCAGATAAAGGTAGATAGGTTTGTTACCTATTCCACGTTTACATCGTTTTATTATGTCTATAGACTCCCATTTGTGCTAGCTACCCTAGGGGATTTACCAACAGTGCTCTACTATTCATGACGAGGTGCCTTCCGTCAGTATAGAGATGAAAACATGAGTGTTTGTGTGTTATTTATGATTTCTCTCATCCACATTAAGGTAGTTTTTATGTAACATTTTTTTTTCAACTATTCATTTTTGGTTTTTATCTTGTAAATGTTTTCCTATAAACAATTTTAAATTAATGTGTTTGAATAAACTAGTTAAATCAACTCTTTTATATTGTGGAAATAATATATTTTTTTGGTTGGAATCCTACTATTATCTTGGATCACACCCTATATACATCATTGAGTATATATAGATCTTGTTCTTTGTGTATTCCAAGTCGAGGCATCAAGATTAGTGATGATTTTTCACATTGTTGGTGGTTTTTCATGTGAGGGTTGTTATCGGTGTTTTGGGGATGTGTCCCCGTATATCACACAAAGGTTTTTCCATTGGATTTTTTTTTCTATTGTTGTCGTTTATTTTGGGATTTGGTTCATGATATAAACATTATATATAATCATAGATTAAGGTATGTTTTGGGTGTTTATTTTTTGGTTTAATTTATATTTCTTGTTAGTTATTTTGTGTTTCTTATTATGAGTAAATAACTACATTACATTAAATTTTGATACCTGGGAATTTATGCCATCCCATGGGGATTTGGAACGCCCTTCAGTCCTTATCGTGGATTGGGTTGGGCATCGATTGGATAGTGACCCCATTTGGTTTATGATAAAATGGTATCATATGTTAGGTTAACAACATTAAGTTATGTTATTATTTGAGATGAGTCATGTCAGAATGATATTATGTTTGTCATGACTCAAAAGGTAGGTGTGGGATGAGCATCACAAACTCTTTTACACACCAAACCTTGAGTCACCTAGGGTAGTTTGAGATTTATATCATTTTTAATGGGATTTTTTAGATTGAGGGATGATAATGGAGTATAATTGTGTTATTTTGAGTCCTCACATGGGGTAGTGACCCATACGGAGTCCTAGCTCCCAACATAATTCCCTATTAGTGTCATGCCTTACTTAGGGAATCAGTCACCACCATGTATCCAGGTTAGTCATATACTTTAGTTCCTCATAGGTAAATGAATAAAACATAATAATAGTAATACTATTTTCGAATTATCATTATTATTATTAAGAGAATTGTTAATAATTTTTAATTTATAAATATTCATGGATTTTAAAAATGTTACGTTGAGGTTGTGGCCGAGCCCATTTTGAGTTTGTATGATTTTGCTGATAAGGGAGAATTTTTTTTTATTAAAGATGACTTGCACACGTGTAGGGAACTATTAAATATGTATTTCTTCTCCACATCACCATACATCTTGTAGAGTGTGAGGTCAATTAATTAATTGACCAAATGAACTGTTAAAGTGAACACTAAAAGAAATAATAAAAATAATATTATTTTATTATTGTTTTAATAATATTAATAATAATAATAATAATATTATTATTATTTTAATTAATACATTAATTAGGCTATTAATATTATGAAAATAATAATAAATTTAAAAATTATTAATATATTTTTATTGTTATTATTATTATTATTATCATCATCCTTATTATTATTATTTTAGGTTGGTTAAGGATTTTTGGGTTGTATTTGATTTTATTTTACATTTCATTTATTTTTATTTCATTTTCTTTTTTAACCTTGTTTCTATCTTCCATCCCCACTACCCTCATCATGTGATGCATTATTCCTCTAACCCTAGTGTCGTTTTCTCATTCCCTTGGATGGTGCTCCTCTCCTATTCTGGAAAGCCGGCTGCCACCCCTCTTCCCATCCTGGCGAGCCGCACATCACTACCCCTGCCTCCCTTATATCATATGCACGCCACCCCTATGACACATGTACACCCCCTTTTCCACAAAGCTCACCCCTCGTGCCGATCTTCCCTTCTCGACTGGATTTTTTAGTGTGGTGCACCTCCGAAAACCCTCTCATATGCTCGTTCAACCTGCCAATCCCTCGCCGTAGGTGTGTTTTACCACATTTTGTTGATTCCCCCTTTCTTTTCGGTTGACGAGTTTGGGTTTCATACTAAATTTGATATAATTTTGATGATAATGGGATGATTCCTTTTTTAGGGTCTAATTTTGTTTTTTGAGGTCCAGATGGCATGCTATAGATTTTACACAATGAGATTGTTATGTTTTCCTACAGTACGATATATGGTTCCATTCCCTAAAATATTTAGATGAATTTAATGTGTTTTTTAGTCAAATAAATTCATTATTTGGATAAATTATGTGGTGTGTATGGTTTTTTTGAAAATATTTTTGTGATTATAGGTTTGAAATGATTTTTTAACAACTGAAATGGCTATATTTTTTTGTATGTTTTGGTGTAATGTTTTTCAAATGGGGTTTAAAGGTTGTATAGAAGGTGAAAATTATATTCTTAAGGGAATTTTATGTATGTATCATTACATGGGTATTTCCAAGGAAAAAATATATCATTTTGAACATGATAGATTTGTTATGTATTTGATGTACAAATTTTGAAATGTTTGAAAGAAGATAATCTTGTTTTAAAAATATTTTCATGTATGATTGGTTTCATGAGGGGCATAAAACATTATTTCAGGTTGGATTGTATGGGAATTTTTCTTTTGTTATAAAAATAAAATTATGGTACTTTTTATGTGATGGAAAAAGTATTTGAAAAGGGATTTTCCTTGGTATATTAAAAATAAATGTAGGTTATTTTAAAACAAGGGTGATTTCATTGAAATATTTCACCTTTGAGTGAATTTAATAGTGTGATGTGAGTGAATGTTAATGGTAACTCAATAATAAGGTAATCCTCATGTATCTAGGTGGTGGGATAGGACTAGAAATCTAGATGATACAGAAGTGCTTCGTCTATGTTTCTTCTACCAGGATTGATGCTACGACACCGTCTAAACAACTGTGATGATTGGAGAAGACAAGGTTATGGGTGTCTTACATACTAGTGGATCGTGCAGATGAAGGTAGATAGTTTTGTTACCTATTCCACGTTTACATCGGGATATGATGTCTATAGAGTCCCATTTGTGCTAGCTACTCTAGGGTATTTACCAACAGTGCTCTAATATTCATGATGAGGGGCCTTCTGTCAGCATACAGAATAATACAAGAGTGTGTGTGTTATTTATGATTTTTCTCATTCACATTAATGTAGTTTTTATGTAATGGGTTTTCTTCAACTATTCATTTTTAATTTTTATCTTTTAAATGTTTTCTTATAAACAATTTTAAATTAATGTGTTTGAATAAACATGTTAAATCATCTCTTTGATATTGTGGAATTAATATTTTATTTGGTTGGCATCCTACTGGGATCTTGGATCAGACCCAACATACAACATTGAGTATATATATATCTCGTTATTTTTCTATTCCAAGTTGAGGAATTGGGATTAGTGATGATGGTTCACGTTGTTGCTGATTTTTCATGTGATGGTTGGTGTTGGTGTCTTGGGCATGTGTCCCCTTATATCACACTGAGGTTTTTGCATTGGTTTTTTATTTTCTATTGTTGTAGTATCTTTTGGGATTTGGTTCATGTTTTTAACATTATATATAACCATAGATTAAGGGATTTTTTGGTTGTCTATTTTTTGGTTAAATTTATTTTTATTTTTTATTTTTATTTTGTTTCTTATTATGTGTAAATAACTAAGTAACATAAAATTTTGATACCTTAGAACTTATGCCAGCCGTTGGGGATTTGGAACGCCCTTCAGGCCTTATCGCGGATGGGGTTTGGCATCGATTGGATAGTGACCCAATTTGGTTTATGATAAAATTGTATCATATGTGAGGTTAACCACATTGAGTTATTTTATAATTTGAGATGAGTCAGGTTAGAATGATGTTAGGACTATTAGGACTCAAGAGGTATGTGTGGGATGAGCATCACGAACTCTTTTAAACACCAAACCTCGAGTCACCATGGTCATTTTGAGATTTAATTCATTTTTCGTTGTTTGTTTTAGATTGAGGAATGAAAATGGAGTAGAATTGTGTTATGTTGAGTGCTCACATGTGGTGGTGACCCATATGGAGTCCTAGCACCCGACATAATTTCCAATTAGTGTCATTCCTTACTTAGGGCATCAGTCGCCACCATGTCGCCAGGTTAGTCATATACTTTAGTTCCTCATTATGATAGTGTATTTTTATGGTGTTTTATTTTTATTTTTGTTGATGTGAGTTTATATTGAAGTAGAAAGTATAATTTTAAAGTGAAAATAGTATTGTAATGAGAGTTATTTCCACAAACAGTTATAAATCGGCAAATAGTGGTTTTAAAGGGGATGTGACTCCATTTGAATTTTTTTTATGCATATTAATTTGATAGGGAAGGGGTTCTTTAGACCTAAAAATTATTTATGGAGGGTCACATGTTTTTGGGTATGTACAGGGAGTGAAATCGGTGCACTTTTCCATGGATGATGTATACATGATTGGATGAATACACATGTGATGGTTCATAAGATACCAAATTTGAGCATCATCATTTAAAGGGGAATGGTTCTTTCAAAAAGAGGAAATGCATTTTTGGAAATGGATTTGGTTTAAAATGAGTGTTGTAATATTTTTAATGTGGATTTTAAATGTTTAGATTTTAAAATTTAATATGAAATGATATATTTGAAAGAGTTTTTTTTTGTGTTAGAGTTAATTTCGTTCTCGAGTAAGTTTTTTTGAGGTTGGGTGTATTATTTTGATTGTCTTTTGGGCATAATTCATGTCACAGGTTGTTTTTTTGTGTTTTATAGGATGTTCCTCCTAGATATATCCCCATGGTTGAAAATTAGTCTTGCATAACTCCCAAGTCTAATTGTGTGTTGCCCATTTATCACAGTAATTGAAGTACATTATAGGTATTTGTGTGGTTCGTGGAGATATAGTGTGTCTTTTAGTTGTGGGGTACTCTCATGGGTGTTATGGTTCTTACCATATAAGTTTTATTATATTTTCCAGTTCGTTACTACTAAAGATGTTATGTCTCAACATAGTTGATTTTTGGGGTGTGGTTAATGGTGGTCAACACTCACAAAGGTTCTCCATATGTAATGGAGCGCATGAAAAAGGAACCAGACTACATGAATCTTGCCTCGTTGGATATGAAAAATAGTTAACCAGACATTCATCTAATGAGCCATCGGGATGGATTGTTCGGTCATTCTATGTTTTCATGTCGTATCCCTCTGATGTTATTCTATAATTATCACAGTTTAGGTCACTTGGGGATTCTAGTGTCTAACTATGGGGAAATAGATTCTTTAGCCATCAAGACCCCATCTACAAGTCTCAAGGAGATGCTTGTAAAAAGTCATGAGTTTTCGGGGGGTGTTTGAAAACACTAACGGAGGTAAGTCTTCATCATTGGGATGGATATATCCAAAGTTTTCTTTATTTTATTCTGATCAGAATTGTAAGTTCATTCTGGTTATGGTGTTGTGATGAGATCATTCCACTGTATACCAAGCATCTTTAACTACTCCAAATGTGGATTTTAAATTATTAGTATTCCATCAGGGGTGTTGGAATCATGAATGCATGAACCCATTATGGGTTTGGGAATAGTTTCAACTGGGGTTTTAAAAGGATTTTTTGTTTTTTGAAATTAATAGGTGGTGTATCAGGGCCCTTTCTTAGTTGTGGCACCACTCAGTGGGGTTTTCAATAGTGTATATCAGTTTTTATGGGATTATACTAACCCAATGTCGTAATGTTTTGGTTTTCCTATAATATGTTTTAATCATGGGGGTGGGGTTGTTTTGTTTTTTTGAGAAAGTGGGTTGAGATCAAGAAAGTAATTCCCTAGTCTCTGGTTGGGGTGAAAATTTTTATTTGGTTAGTGTAGGAGTTCATGAATTAATTAATCATTGTTGGGTTGTTGGGTCGTTTTTTATAAATCATTCCATTTAATTATCTGGCATGCTATTCAACCATTTTGGAAAATTTTAATGAGATCAGTTTGGGAGTTCCCACGTTGGCCCTCCCAAGGGGTGGTGTGTACTAGTTTCATGGTTTTTTTGTTAGTTGAATTCATTTAATAAAGAACCCCTGGTGTTCTCCCCTCATTATTCTAATGTGGTTTCTTCATAAATTGGTCAGGTGTGAAGTGTGTTAGTAATGGTCAACCTAAGGTTCATTGTTTCCTTTGGTTTTTTCTCAGCATTGAGTTGAGTTTTGTATATTATTCTATTAGTGACATTATGAGGACAAAAATTATATTAGGTAGTTTTTATTTTCACACACCAACCCCATATTCTCTTTATATCATTCTTATTAGGGTATCTCATTGTTGGGAAAATTAGTTTTTTTGTCCCAATTTTTAATTTTCAATGTTTAATAATTTCGATGGGTTTCATACTAGTGCACGGGAACCACTCTTTTGGCGGTAACCATGTTGTCGGCTCGAGTGACCTTGTGGTTACCCACTTCTAAAAAGAATCATATTTTATGAGAATTAAACAGTAAAATTCTTAAGACATAATAATAATAATAATGTGTAAATAATAATAAAATTATTAATATGAGAATTTTTAATAATATCTATTTTCTAAATTTACCTGGTGTCAAAAAAATGTTTCGTTGAGGTATTGGCTATGCTCGACATGAGTTTGTGTGTTTTTGCTGATGAAAAAGAATTTTGGTTTGACAATGTCGAGTGTATGGATTGGGCATGGTTGAAGACATATGGGCTCATTGGACTACTGTGCATCCTATATGGTAGATGGCTAGTTAATTAATGAACCACATGAATAATTAAAGTGACACAAATTGTAATGAGTAAATTAAAATTATTTTAGTTTTATTTTAATAATATTATTATTATAATTAAGATTATTATCATTATTAATTTTGTAATTACTTTAATTATTCTATTAATACTGAAATTATTCTCATAATTGTTAAATTGATAGCATATAATAGTAATAATAATAATTATTATTATTATATTTAAGTTCATATTGGATTTTTAGATTTAATTTCATCTCATTTACATTTACAATTCTTTTTATTTTCATTTCCCCCCTCATTTACCTTATCCTTCCACACTCCCCTCATCATTCTCTACCTTCTCCCATAACCATAGTGAAATTTTATTATTATCTTAGATGGTTCTCTATTCCTCTTTTAGTAAGCCAGTCGGTGACCTTCTTTCCATCCCTATGAGCTATGAAACACTGCCCCTACCTCCCTCACACCATCTGCATGCCGCCCATGTGACCCATGCACCCCCTCAAGTGAACATCCCTCCCCTCTTGCAAATATTCCATTCTTGGTGGATTTTCAGGCACAATACCCCTTTTTTAGTCAACCCTGATGCTCGCCATGCCTCCTTCTCATTCTCCATCGGCATGTTTCACCTTGTTCGGTTATCTCCCACAATTGTTAGTTTGTTGGTGTAAGGGTTTCAAACTGCATTTGATTGGATTTTGATGAAAATGGTCTGAAGTCTTGTTTTTAGGGTCTAATTGTATTTAATGACATGTGGTTGTCATGTGGTTGATTTTGTACATCATGTTTGTGAAGTTTTCCTACACTGAGTTAGGTTGTTCTATTACCTATCAATTTTAGATGAATTTAATGTGTTTGTTTAGGATTATAAATGTGTTCATTGGATAAATTATGTGGCTATTATTGTGTTTTTAAACAATTTATGTGTTTATAGGTTTGCAATTAATTTTTTAAAATGGAAATTAATATGTCATTGTGTGTGTTTTGGTTTAATAGTTCTCATATGGAATTCAAATGTTGATTGGAAGGTACAAATATTTTTTAGGAGAATTTGAGGTATGTATGTATAAATGGAAATTTCCAAGTAAAAATGGATAATTTTGAGAATTATAGATTTGGAATTCATTTTTATATAAATAATGAAATGTTTGAAAGGGGAACATGTTGTTTTCAAAATAGTTTAATGATTGATTGGTTTCATTAAGTGGGTTACCATTATATTTTTTTTAGTATTATAGGTTGTTTTCTTGTGTTATAAAAAGGAAAATTTTGTATTCTATAAGAGATGTAAAAATTATTTTAAAGGGTCATTTCCATGGTGTGTTAATACGTTATGTAGGGTGTTGATGAAGAAGTGTGATTTCATTTGAAAGTTTGGATTTTGTGTGGATTTTGTGGTTTGGTGTTTGTGAATGTGAACATTAACGTGATCAAAAGGGAAACCTCAGGTATCTAGGTGATCAGACTAGTACATGTACTCTAGATAATACGGATGTGGTTCGTCCCATTATATTCTAGCATGATTAATGCTACAAAACTAACTAAATAGTTGTGATTATTGGAGTCCAATAGGTAATGGGTTTGTTCCTTACTAGTGGCTTGTTCCCGATAACGTAGATCATTGTGGTTTCTATTCGATGTTTATATCAAGATATGATGTCACTAGTGTCCCATTTTTTCAACCATCCATAGGGGATTTACCCATGGTGCTCAACTATTCCTGACACAGTGCCTTCTATCAGTATATTGAGGACCACATGAGCATGTGTGTGTTCTTCAAGAATTTTATCTTCAACATTAAGTAGTTTCTATTGAATGGTTTTTATTCAAGTGTTCCTTTTTTATTTTTAGCAGGAAAATGTTTTCTTTAAAAAGTTTTTTATAAGAAATAGTTTGAATAAACATGTTAAATTATCTCTTTTTTGTTGTGGAATTGAATATTTTTATTTGGTATAATCCTACTAGGCTCTTGGATAAAACCCTACATAACCCTTTGGGTGTATGCAGATATTGTTCCTTGTGTATTCCAGGTCGAGCCATGAGGCATAGTGATGATTGTCTGGGTTTTTATTGGGTTTTTTATGTATGTTGGTTTTGGTGGCCTATAGATGTGGCTCCTCATGTTAGACAGATGTTTGAGTTGGATTTTTTGTTTTTCAATTGTTGTAATTTCTTTGGGGTTTCTGGTTCATATTGTAAACATGAAATCTGATCATAGTTTAATGTCCTGTTGGTTGCCTATTTTTAGTTTCTATTTACTTATCTTGTACGTTGTTTTGAGATTAATATTTTAGGTAAATCTTTTCTAAATATACATTTTCACGCATGAGCACTTGTTCCAGCCTGTGTGGATTGGGAACAGACAACGGGAAATTCCAAAGATCATGTTTTTTCTCGATTGAATGGTGAACCAAATGGATCATGAAAGTTTTAATTCCCTAATTTCATCCCAACATGCATGTGATCTTCACCTAATCCTATAAAAGGTTCATATAGAGCTAATTAAATGTTTGGGTGGAAATAGTTATTGTATGAGAATTTTTCCATGGGAAAATGTTGATCTCAACCTTCTTTGAAGTCAATTGAGAAAGGTCTCAACATGTCCCTTTGTCTCTGGATAATATTTCTATATTGTTCATTAGTATGAGGGTGATAAGTCATACAAATGTTTAACTTATTTTGAGTAGGATATTGTATACACTTCCAACACATAGTTGAAAATCTGGTGTCTTAATTATATACAATCAATATTGGTGTTCCATGAAGAATCCCCACCTATATAATATATATACTTACATGCTTAATGAGTTAGAAGTCCTCTAAATAATTAGGGAAGTGATATGTCTTCATGACAAGATACACCACAAAGAATATAAAATTATTTACTCTTGATGTATTTGAATGGCTAATGAAAAAGGATATCGTGATTTTTCCCAATTACATGTGGGTATAAGTAATAGATTCACCATCCCCTAGTATTATGTACTTTCTCCCTTCACGTCCTTACATACAAGAGATCTTATTTTATATTCAGTGATATCAGCCTTCATTTAGTCCCACGAATAGTGATATCGGAGATATCAATACATCTACATGATTCTTGAATGGATAGAAAAGATCTAACTATATGAATCATCCAATATCTCTTTCGCTGACATAGGATTTGATGATACACATAGTCTTGACCCAAATTTTACAAATAAATATTCATTAACATTGAACTCAGTGGATTTCCATTTTCTTATTGCTTCCACTTTCGTGTGAATTCCGAACATATCTCATTGAGTATGCTTTATATTTACTATAAGGGATGATTGAGTGATAATTTGTGAAAGGATTTACTATGTTCATTCCTTTCTTATTCCCATGTCTATCCTTTTTATTCCGATGAATATTTAATTTTTCTCAAAATTAATCAATGATAATATATCTATATAATTTATACTGAGATCATCTACCGCTTTATTTGATTTTCTAAAATATTAGTGGATTAATGGGTCATAATCCTTGATCATCTCTAACCATATTCATAGGATCATATTCAGAAATTTTTGTGTGAATATATACTTTAGAGTCTTGTGAACCGAATATATATGACACTTCTACCCAGATTAAGAATGCTACATATTTTTAAAATGAAGATCACTATAGATAACACTATATCATTTGAAAGATAGTTATGATCATGAAATTCTAGTTTCCTTGAGGCATAGGCTATCACAAATTCAATCTTCATTAACACACTGCCCAATCCCGTCTCTGAATCATCGTTGAATACAAAAATAAATTCTCTACATGGGTGTAGTGTGAGTAATGGTGTAGTGATAAGCCTATTTTTCAACTCCTTGAAGCTCTCTCGACATTCATAAATCAAAGAAAACATTACTACTTTTCGAGTTATCTTGTTTAATGTGTTTGAAAGTACTGAAAAAAATTTATCACAAATTTACGATGGTACATAGCAAATCCAAGGAAATATGAGTATTTATCATTAATATTGGCATTTTTAATCGTTTAATTTAATTACTTCGGATGGATATATAGATATATCATTTCTTATTATAATTTTCCACAATATTGAGATGTACATAAACCATAAATCACATTTTATAGACATTACATAAATCATCTCCTTTAATAAGGTTTGTAGAATAGTTCTCAGATTCTCCTCAAGATTCTCCTTATATTAGGAGTATATTACAAAATCACCTATAAATATGACCAAAACTTTGTCAAGGTTACATCTAAATACATTATTCATCAAGTCCATTAATTTTTTATGAGAAATAGTGAGTCCAAATGGAATTACTATAAACTCATAGTGCACGTTCCATTTCTAAAAAGTAGTATTTAGGAATATCCTTCTTCATTACCATTACATTGTAATATCTCAAATGAATATCCAATTTTTATAATTTTTGTGTTCCCCATAAATGATTTAATAAGTCATCAATATATGGAAGATGATACTTTTTCATTATCATGGTATTTTTGGGCCCATGATACTAAATGAAACGGTGCATTGACCCATCATTATTTATGACGAAGAGAATTATTTCACCCCATTGTGAAGCACATGGTAGTATGAAACCATTATCTATATTAACCTATAGTTGTTTCTTAATATCCTTAGTTTCAAAAAATATATCATATATAGATTCTTGGATAATAATAATTCCCCAAGGAATAATTCCAATTAAAAATTGAACATATCGGTTAGGAGGATGTCCATGAATTTCTCCATGAAACACAACAACGTATTCCCTTGAAATGGGAATTGTTTCAAGGTTGATAATTTCTTTAGAATCAATAATATTATCTAAATTTTCATTCTCATAGAAAAATAATATCCATGATTTAGAAGTTGGTGCTAGAGAAGATCCAACCTCCTTTAAAAGAATCGAAAGAAGATCCATAATTGGGAGGGTGGATTCCTTCCCAGAGATATTTATTTTTTCTCTATATATAGATAAATATAGTATATACCAAAAAATTAATAAAATTAATCAAAAGGGAGTATCAAAAGGTTCACTGGGAAGTTCAGCCACCATATTCTGACAGGGGAGGAGTTATATAAATGGGATGAAAATTTCCCCATTTTTCATTTTCATTGAGAGATATATTCCCAAGATTAGTGGTGGTGTTTGAATAGTTTTACTAAACATTTGTCACAAGATGGAATTCATATAACTAGAATAAATATATTAATTATATATTCATGAATTAATAACTAGTGTATGTGTCACTACAAAATTTCTCGGGTTTTCCTTGGTTGATGTGATGGAAAAAGATTTCCCTTTCTTACTTGGATGTTATTGTTTGTCTAGGAAAAAGCATATCACAGGGAATTGGTTTTTAAACTTCCATTGTTTTTGAGGATAAAGGAATAAAAACAATTGAGGGTAAACCAGAGAATTACTTCCCTCCATCACATTAGCGGGGTTCTCCTATCAACAATTGCTAGATATGTGTCATTCATTTCCGTACCAAAAGCATTTTATCACCCCCCCTTATGCAATTTATGTGGTTCTTATTCTTGCTACTTTGAAAAGTGGGATATTAAAATTTCATTTCATCATTCTATTTCTCCATCGAATCGACAGAATTAAACTCCACTTTCCACCCGTTATCCTCATGGAACCCTTGAGATTTTCCAACCTCTCTTCTAATGTTGATGGAATTTCAAAAAATTTCTCATAGCTATCAATGTCTTGGTTTTCTAGGGATTGTCATTGACTAGGTTTTATACAACCAAATACGTGGTAAACCTTGAATTTTAGACTAAAAAAAAGTTGGAGTCATATTGTGTGATTATTTTGATGTTTTCCTCATACGATCAAATAGATTTATCTTCATTATTATTGAGGTAAATGAATTCTATTTACATTTAAAATTAGATATGGTGAGTAAAATATTTATCAAAAATCATTTAATATAATTCCTTCCACCTCATTGGTTAAATTTCTTTCTCAGGATACATATTATTGATAAATTTCTACCATTGATCAAATTATCTCTCCATATAATACATAGATAGTATAACATTTTCTTACCCATAACATTTACAAAGATTTATTTTTTTATTAGATTTGATCTATTGTTCTGTGATAAATTTAGTAGATGGTCCATTGAATATCAGAGGTTGTGGCCACATAAAGAACTCAAATGATGTATGATATTCATTTTGGGGATTTTTTCTCTCCTCATGATCCATCTTTTTATTCAGAACCTAAATCTATTTAGAGAGTTTCATCACAATGTTTTTGATTTTTTATTTCATCATTATTGGTATCTAGTTTATGAAGACATCACATTTTCGTTCACATTGGTTATTTAGGTGATTGCTCTAATTTTTAGTCATTGGCTAGAATAAATAGAATATTAGGGATGATCATTATTAATCTAATAAAAAAATAAATGGGAATCCAATTACTTTAATGAGATAACATAAAAATGAAATATATTTCATTACTAATGAATTTATTGTTTTCAATAGTTGTTATAAAAGATTTATTTTGTAAGATTTATTTTTATGGTCATTTTTTTGAATTCATAATTTTTTTATAAAAAGCTGATGAATTTAAGAAATAATACCCCATTAGAGTGTCATAATAGCTATGATGGAAGTCTCACTATCTTGCACCACGTCCAAATTAGGCCTTCCTTAATGCGGTATTTTTGGGTTTTACCCATATATACATCTATTCCATAGACACATACACTTGATGTATCTAGAAATAGATGTATTTTGATGATAAACTATTTAATATATACATTACCAAAATTTATAATTGTTTTATTATACTTATTTTTATCCTTAAGGATTTATCTATTATTTTCATATCCCAATCCAATAAGTAACTAAACTTATCATTGATACCAAATATGAGAACCTTTCTCTTTATTAAACATCAATTCATGATTTATTACATAATATTATAGATAATACAACTCATAAGATTAAAACATATACAATATTTTGAAATTATTTACATTACATAACATGAAAAACATTGAATATATCTCCATTAATAAAAACTTTCTTAACATGATCATAATATTCCATATAACCTAAAATTGAAGGGATAACCTAGGGGAATATATAAGAAGAGGGTGAGATATAAATCCCAATAAGGGATTTTTCATGCAATAAAATGAATAAATTAATAAATGAGAGAAAATAGGAATATAAATGGGGCATAAAAGTGGTGATAACATAAAATGTGAACAATGTGGGATGATATCGAATGATGATCAAAAAGGAAACATTGTAAATGTGGTAACAACTTCAAACAATACATCATAAAAATAGGTCAAGTCTATCTTCCATGAAATAATAATGGAAAATGTCTTTGGTTGGATTAGTTTCACTCCAAAATCCCTTTAATGTTCTCTCATGAGACTAAAACATTACCCAATTCATTTGAGTGATATAATATTCTAGGGGAACCTGTCACATTTAATTCTTTCTCCTTCTTTACTGTGCCACATAGATCATAAAACCTTGAATCATTTATCCTCAAATTTATTTCCAAATTCATCTAGTGTAGAATAAATTATAGTATTTCAACAATATAATTATTATAAATATATAATTATGAACAATCTAGATAGGAAATGTGTAAGAATAATTAGCACACAATTGTTTGGGATGGAAAATCATTGTGAAATCACGACAGCAAAACATGGGTGTATAAATGTTGATAGAATGGATTGATAAGATTAAACGGGTACTATCATTAGTTGGGAATAAAATGGAATGTAATGGGGACATAGAATAATATATCCCAACCATTAGAAATGCAGATAAACACATAACCTAAAGAGGATACTTGAATATAAAGGAGAAGAATAAGACCCCTTACCTTGAGATGGAGATTCAAAATACTTGGGAGGATCTTTTAAATTTCTTGGGAATCATATTATGAGTCTATTGAGGTTACGGATGAGTAATATCAATCTAAAATGTTCTTTGGTGATAATAAATCTGATCTTCGGTGGGTTTATATAGGAAAAGAGGGGGGTTCTTTATTATATGTCAAAATTATGTTATGGAATGTATATAATAATTTAATGAAACCACAATCAGACCCATATATTTTTTCCATGGTTTATACTAAATTGTTTTGGATTTAAATATTTTATATGTTTACTGTAATAAATTTTTAAATTTTACCCCTAATGATGTGGAAGTGAGTCATTTCCTTAATGAATTGATTTCAAAACCTTATAATATATAATAGGTATTGGGGGATATAAATATGGATTTATAAAATTAATAAAAGAAACATAATATTACATTATAATAAAATGGAAAAATATACTGGTTCATTGATACCCATTATTTTCTTATTGCATCATTTTTGGTTCATTATGATGTCATAATACGGACCATATATTTTTACTATAGTTAATTTTTACTAGAAAAACAAATTATCTGAAAAAAGAATTAAAAAATTTACCATTGGATAATTTTGTCATTCTGATTAAAAAAATGTATTTATTTTGTCCAGATAATTCTATATATATGTGAATTTTCATATTTAAAATAGAGTTGGCATTTTTTGTGAAATGATGGGTTTTATAACAATAAGACTTTTCAAATCCTTTTAAAAATTACATGTGACATTATAGAAGATATATGATAATTTATATTAAATAAAATTATAAATAAAAATATTTTCAAAAAATATTATATATTCCAAAAATCATTTAATTCATCAAAATAATTTCCATAATATAAATTGAATAGTATATAAAAAGTGTATATTTTTTCAGAGTATAAAAATAGAAATAACTTATCAAGTAACATAATAAGATGAAAATATATTAATTATTCTACCCAATATAGATATTGTTATTATTAGGGTTCTAAAACATATCCTTTTAATACACTAGAAAATTCCCTAGGAGTAAGATGTATGATGTTAAGACATTAAAGGGGTGGTTTTACATACATGATTTGGGTTGTGATATCGATGTGAATGAACTTATCCCGTAAACAGTTTTCCCCAATCTCAATTCGTTGGATATCGGATTGGGTTTGGTCAAAGGAAAGTACTACTAATACTATATCTCATGAAAGCTCTAATAAATGGGATTCATAGGGTACGATCCTATTGGTTGGGTTCATCACTTATCTTTTCTGTGTCAATTAGAATTTGAAAACAATTTTTTAATACTAGACATTGTTACTATTCGATAGATATTTTATCAATCGTAACGATTCATAATGGTATTTTAAATCCTATATGATATAATAAAACCAATTGAGTTCATGTGTTCTATATATCCAATTTATATAATAAAATTTTAATTCAAACCCAAATGGAATGTTATTTATAATAGTTTTTGTCGTTACACATGAGATACAATGAATAACATCCCAAATGACAAAATATTTTTGTAGCTTTTGAAAAATATATAAATACATATTTAACATGTTATATTTGGGTACGAAAATTAAAATATTATTTTTTGAGAATAACATTATTCCCTCAAGAATATCCTGGGATATCAATCATCGTACACTTGATGGATTCCTAGGACATGAAACAAAATAACTAAGAACTCAAATTATAACAAAGTATAAATTAAAAGTAATGAAATAATGAATAAATAATAATTACCAATATGTAAATGTAAATAAATGAACCCAAATTACAATTAAATAATATGGTATGGTTTAATCAATATTAAAAAGGTAAATAACTGAAAAAAGATTCAATTTAATCAAAAAATAATCAATGGAATGTATCTAGAGATAATATCACTATCAAAATGATTTTGATAACAATAATTGAATTTAGAATGAAGACAAATCTAAATTATTGGATTTCATCTCCTAGTAACATGATACCACTATCATTAAGAACATTTAAAAGAGAGTCTAAAACGGATTAGTAGAATAATATTTATTTGAGGCCGGCCAATTATTTCATCTCATAAAACAACCAATGCATTATGGGGTTATCTATAATGTAACACCCTAAGCTTCCACGGTACGCTTCTCTTTGAATAATACAATTGTGTGTGTTGTACGCAACTTCGAGTTCTAACACACTACACAACAAATCAAACTAGCCATTAGGAATAGTAATACCCAATTTTTGAAATTTTATAAATTTTATCTTTCAAAATTGACTTCATTTTTGGATTTTTAATATCTAAATTAGCTTAGGGTAAATTTTTGTACATTTCTGATAACTTTCATATTTTGATGAATAGTGAAAATTACTAAATTTTAATTAAAAACAACATTCTTAATATAAGTAATTAATAGTGATAAATTATCAATTTGAATGGTTTTAAATTATATTTAGAATATATTTTTACCATTTAATACAATTTTTTTCATTGGACATAATTTCACATCTAAACCGGACATAAACAAATGTCATTCTTTTGAAAGTTATTATTTCTTAAAAACACGCGTTTTGTTTTGACAACGACAATTAATTTTAAATTAATTCCTACCACTTATATATTTTTAATTTAGAAAAATGTATTCCGTAACTATAATTAGGAGTTCCAAATTGTGTAAATAGTTAACTTTTATTTTTAGATATTTTGAATAATTACTTTGGTAAATATTTTATTTACCGTGGTTAAAGGGTAAATCCTCTAAAAAAGGGTAACAAATAATTTTATAATAATAATAAATTACACTAAAATGTGTACTAACCATATTGGTTGATAAATTTCCGACCATGGGAATCTTGGTGTCGATTTTGGGACCCCATGGATCCACTTGTTAGGGATAATGACACATTATATTAATTAAGTTAAAGTAAATAGAAAAATGACATAAGCATATATCTTTTAGAAAAACAACTTTAACATAAGATTATATTTGTTATATTTTAGACTATAAATATTCATTATAAATATAAAAATATTTCCTATATAATGGTATTTTATTTGTAATTTTTAGACATTGAATAATTAAATTTATTTATGACATAATAATGAAGTAATATTTTTCTTATTAATGAAATTATAAAATAAATTATATTATAAATGTTAAAATAAAAAAAAATTAAATATTTTGATGCCATCCCATAATTTTATTGGTTAATATAACATGTTAGGATTTCTTAAATAAATTTTTTTCGAATTAATAATGTTTTTATGACTTTAACATAAATCAATTATTAAATATTTTCAAAATTGACATAAATGAGTTTTTAAAACAAATATTATATTATGAATTGATATTCAATTCTTAAAAATATAGGGTTTGGCAAAAGGACTTATATAATGATAGTTGTATCATTGATGGACCACTTTGGGGTCGCATGGATTTATATATTATGTTTATTAACTATATAATATAAAAAAAAAAGTGACATGGTACATATCAAACTAATTAACCAAGAGTTAAAACAAAATGACAAGGTTAATATAATGGCCCAAACCTATCTAAAATCTATTGGTTTAAAGTATTTATACCCATACCTACCTTATAATATGAATAATTCACTTTTGAGAAATTAGCAACTCAATATGAATTTATTATAAATTAATACTTTAAAATTTTCCTAAAGAGCCCCTCCTCCCCCTTATAAAAGGACACCACTTCTAACCAATTATTCATACCTTCAATGCCTTTTTGATTGTCCAAACTCTGCCCAAATACCTTCTCAACTATCCTCCATTCATATTAGAGGCCCCATTTCAGTCAAAAATCCATCTTAAGGAGCCCTTTTGATCAAATCAAAATGAAGAACCCGAAGAAGAGGTAATGATTTCACCACCATCTTTCAATTCATTTCTTCTTCCACTTTTTCTTTATTTGTTATTTCCATTATAAAATAATAACTCCATTATCTTGTATATACTGTGATGTTATTATAAATATGGTACAACCATATTCAGTATTCTATACATCCTTTGAATGACATGTCACCATACGTGCGTACATACGACCTACCGTCTCCACGTCGTGGTGTAATTGTTATTCAATATATCATTATTTGGATGGGTATAATAATGATGTATAATTCATATAAATAATAATTATAACATGATAATTATTCTATATATATGATATTCCATCCAATTATATATTATTTTAATATCAAAATAATGATATTGTCGCCCGTGCGTACGTGCGGACTACCATCTCCACAAACGCGATGAGATTTGTTCCCCATTGTATCCATTCAAGTATAATTCTAATTTGATGATTAAAAATAATGTTTAAGGACTTGATATCATTCTGGATATAAATACGATACATCCCATCCATAACAAATATGGGTCACATAACAAAGAATATAAAGGAAAATGAATTCGTTAACACCCGAAACGACGATAATACTAAAATATTATCAACAAATCAATGTAAAAAGATCATATATGATATCATATTAATGTATTTGATTATTATATAACTAAATAAAAATTATTTCACTATTATATAGGTGGTTAACCTACAATTGAAAAAGGAAAAAGTACAAAGTAAGAGGTTTCTTATCTCACTTTCAATTCCGGGAGAATTCCATTGTTCACCACTTTTTTATTGCATGTGGTGTGTGTACTTCCCCTGATTGTATTCATTGTGTAATATACATTAATTTATGGATATTTACATCATCGTTGTATGATCCTTCTTTCATGGGTTTATGTTTTGTAAGTTACCAAATTGATAAGGTAATTTTAAATTTCAATTCCCTCTCATTCGGCTTTATGTATACTTCATTGATTATTTTACCCCAAAATTATGTGTGGAATCACTATTAATTTTCTTATGTCATAATTTACAATCCCCTTTCTGTGGATATACTTTCGATACACATAATAAATCCATTGATAAATTCTCATGTCATCGATATGAACTTTATAAGAGTAATTTTAACTCAATCTCCATTTTTTAGTTAAATATCAAATTCATTGGTGTTGTTTTTACAAGAACATGTGTAAATGTCCTCTGATTTATTAACACTGAATATAAAATCATATTGATTTTATTTATATTTGTCAAACATAAATATTTCTTTTATTTATCCTTAACATAATGATCCGGTCTTTATAAGTGATTCCATCTCAATTTCCATTCCACTGAGTCTTCTTTGTTGTTATACACCAAATCACGTTCATATGGTGTATATAATGTACCATGATATATTATATCATGAATCCTGTTATTATAAAAATATTTGAAAGTTTTGATTACCTCTATTATTTGTATTTATGTGTCTCAATTTTGGTTATGACCTCTACCTAAAATATCATTTTAAATATTTTAAAGATTTATTATACTAAATCTTTCCCATTAATGTCCATGTTCTAAAAATGTTGTTAAGGATTTATTTATATGGACATTAATGTTTTAAAATTAAAATTAATTTCAAATGTTTCAATGTGGTATGGAACACTTTGATTCAAAAATCATTTTTTAGACGACTTCTTGACAAATAGCGTGACTTTTAAATGCTTTCAAGAAAAAGGGGATATTTCTCTCAATAGTTTGATGATTATTTTAATCTATGTTAGTATAATTCATTATTCTGGATTGATGTTAATCTGTTACAATAGAATCTTCTATATTTTATTGAATGAGTTATGATTGAATATGGATGTTCTACTTTTATACCATTCATGGTTTTTGTATAACGTATTGTCATTTCATATGATATTTTTAATACGAATGTGGATGTTATGTTTAAAACATTTCATACGAGAAATGAATTAGACTTAGTAAGTTATTGATGGAGCCCGATATAGCTCCTCGATGCATCAGTTGGTCTCATGAGACAAACTATTGTCTTGGCACAAGGCCTTGACAATATCTTATTTCTAGTCTTAGTACAAGGCCTTGACTATGTGGTTCTGATATTCTGGAATTATGCATTCCATTATTAAGAAAGTTGTTATTGATATTGCATGTGATTATTTTACTAGTAGAATAACCATGTGAATAAGTAAATGGCATTATTTCTATTTATCTTTTCCACATTATTCTGAAGTTCAAGTTTAAAATTCTTTTGTTTTAGATATACATTTCCTTAAATTTTTATGCTTATTTATGTATTTTTCCTCTATATTTTTATCCTCACTGAGCATCTGAGCTCCACCTTTCTATGTTTTATTTTTCCCATGTTGTGAAAAAGAATTTGATGAATGACTTTAAATGATAGTATGAGGATATGAGTGTGGTCTATGGAGACAAAACTTTGTTGTAGTTTTTCACTTTAGGATGTAATGTAAACCTTATGAATGTATCTAGTGATTCCAAGGATACTAAACTAATAGGTCTTTCGAGACTTGATCTTTTGTGATCATGGAAATGATACCTAATAATTCACCGACTCTGGGTAACTGGGGTCGGGGCTTTTCAGTTTGTATCCAAGGAAGTTTAGTACAAGCCTTGGAAACTATATTTAGATTAACATTTATTAGAACAAATATCCCTAAGATATACTTTGAGGATTAGTATAGAAAAATTCCAAGAATTTTGGGATTGTATAGATTTTGTGAGTTTTCCATGAAATACGTCCCTGTTTGGATACAAGCAGGTATAGGCGGCTCTGGCACATATGTACCTATGGGTAAAACCCAAAAACACCACTTTGATCTAGACTCGAACGGGAACTGGTGCACGACAAAGGGCCTTTTTGTACTCTTGGTTACAACACTCTCTAGGAATATGCTTTGTATATTTTACATTTTCTTTACAAATTGATTTGATGTATTCTAATATAAGATACGAATAAAGGACCACGGTTAATCCTAAGGAGTTTCAAATTTAGAATATGGTGTCATGATATTCTCTAAATTATTTTATGAATACGGTTACTCACACAATGCTTTCTGGTTTTAGTCAATGGGTAGATTACAAGGAAGTCATAGTAACTTTGAGAATGATGTACAAAGTGGGAACGGTGGTGGAAATGAGAAAAAAATGGAATGTTTATAGGCATAAAAGATATTCTGTTCATTCCAAATCATATTCCCAAAAATATGATCAACAACATAAATATTAACCAACTCCCGGAATCAACAATGAAGTGTAAGGTGATGAATGATAAGATATATAGCATTGGAGACCATGGATAAAAGAATAATCAATTTCCATCACATCGGAAATCTAAAAGGAGACACCCAGGAAAGTGTCTCAATGGAAAAAAGAAATGATTTACGTGCGGGAAAGAACGACACAAAGTGAAGAATTGACGAGGAAAAATGAAGTGTACTGTGGAAGAAAATAAAAATGCTCCCAATAATCCATTTATAGTCATTTGGTATAAATATAGGGGACTTGGAGATTACCTGAGTGAATTCCCTATTCTATAGGATATTTTCTTGGTCAAAGAAGAAGATATGTGGAAATAAATGGTTGGAGAAATGTTTAAAAGTATAACTGCTCCTTGTTGATGGGATTACTTTGGAATAATTTTCTCTTTTATTTGTAACCCTGTATTTTTCCATGTGAGAATGAAATTTGAGGAAGAATTATCTTTTGTCTTATGAATATAGTTATAAATAACCATTTGGTTTAATATGATCTTTTGGTTTGAGGCAATTCCATGTTAGTATACTTTGGGATGAAAATGAAAGGAATGAGATAACATTTGTGGATAAATTATGTTATGGTTATTTTGAGGAATTTATCTCATTTTGGTAATATTATAAAATATAGTTTTTGAAAAAGTACAACATGCAGAAAGTGTGACAACCCGCCGCATCAGAAAAATCTGTAGGAATCAAACCCATAACCAAAGTGCGATTGAGATTTATTTCCTACCACTAGACTACGTGAATTCCCTGGTAAGTGTGACTAATTATATTTAGTTAAATTATTTTATTGATCAATAATAAGTTGATTTGGGATCTTACATATTAACAAATGAATACCCTTAGTATAATAAAATGATTTGGTGATTAAGTGATAAATGTTATTTTGGAAGATGTTCGCTTTGTTGGGAACAATATATGCCCATGGAAAATATAATACTATTGGATTTAGTTTGAGGAGTAATAGTGGATTTTTATCTATGTTTTTATTATGGATTTATAGTGATTTGGGTCAATTATGGAAATGATTAACGTATAATAGAGAATATGTGATTAGGTTAATGACTTTTAATAATGTGACTTTAAGAGTAGTTGATGTCATTTGGAGATACAGTTTAACGTGGATGATTAAATGACCAAATTACTCTATGTTTTGTGTTTCATTATTAGTTTGTATTATATTGAAATATTTTATGGACAATTGATTACTGAATGGTATTTATATAACTTTGGGGTATTTTTGGTTTAATTTTAGAAATTAATATTAGTGTTTCTTTCTCTAAAGGAATATCCTTTTAAGGGATCATCAGATCTTGTACTAACAATTTTTGTTTTTATTAATCTCTAAAGGCAATGTAAATATATTTTTTATACTTTGTGGATCATGTCATTCTCTAGAATTTTATTCTAGCTCTTCCAGTGTGGCCAGGTCTTCATGAATACACATTGTTTAAAAAAATGTGTTAGTGGTAGAAATATATTAAATAATGAAACTCTACTTAAAATGTATGTATATCTTTTTATGTTCTTAGTCAATATCATAAATAAATTCATCATCTTTATGTAATGTAACTTAAAAACAATTTGTCCGTTTATTTTTCCTATTGGGAAACTAATGACCATTTATCCAATCACATGTTTTTGGTTTTCATGTTGTTAACTTTCTCCTGATCATGTTTTCTATCCCTCTCCATCAGATCTTGACACTTAGTTTATCTTCTATATCCATGTTTTTTAACATGGAATCCTAGTATGGGATATCTTGGGTGACCTTTGTACTTATCTTTCTTTCTTTTAAAGAGATAGTTTTATTGACTCTTTTTCTAATGCGGGACTTTACATTATATTCCCAAGAACAGTTTTAAAAATATAAAGGACACAATTTATTGAAGGAGGGTAGAATGTAACACCGCAAGCTTCCACAATATGCTTCTCTTTGAATAATACAATAGCATGGGTTGTACGAAACTTCGAGTTCTTACACACACCAAAACCAATCAAACTAGTTGTTATGAATAGTAATATGCACTTTTTGAAATTTTAAAAATATTATATTTCAAAATGGACTTCATTTTTTGATTCGGAATATCAAAATTAGCATAGGTGGATTTTTTGGTACATTTATGAAAACATTCATTTTTTGATGAATAGTGAAAATTACTAAATTTTAATTAAAAACAACAGTTTTAATCTAAATAATTAATAGTGATAAATTATGTATTTGAGTGGTGTAAAATTATATATAGAATATATTTTTATAATTTAATACAATGTTTTTCATCAGACGTAATTTCACATGTAAACCGGACATAAACAAGTGTCAATCTTTTGATAGTTATTATTTCTTAAAAAACACTTTTTGTTTTGACAGTGAGAATTAATTTTAAATTATTTTCTTCCACTTCTGTGTTTTGAATTTATAAAATTGTATTCCATATTTAGAATCAGGAGATACAAATTGTGTAAATAGGTAACTTTTGTTTTAGACATTTTGAATAATTATTTCGGTAAATATTTTATTTACCATGGTAAAAAGGTAAATTCGGTAAAGAAGGGTAACAAATAATATTATAATAATAATAAATTGCTCTAAAACGTATCCTAACCTTATATGTTGATACATGTCGGACCATGGGTGTCTTAGAGTCGATTTTTGGGACCCCATGGTTCCACATATAAGTGATAATGACACTTTATATTAATTAAGTTAATGTAAATACAAAAATGACATAAGCATATATCTTTTAGAAAAACCATTTTAACATAAAGTTATATATGATATATTTTAGACTATAAATATTAATTATAAAGATAAAAATATTTCATACAAATGGGATTTTATTTTTAATTTTTAGACATTGAATAGTAGAATTTATTTATGACACAATAATGATGCAGTATTTTCCTTATTTATGAAAGAATAAAATAATTGGTATTATAAATGTTAAAATAAATATAATTTAAATATTTTGATGCCATCCACGAATTTTATTGGTTCATATGACATTTTAGGATTTCTTTAATGAATTTTTTCCGAATTAATAATGTTTTTAAGACTTCAACAAAAATCAATTATTAAATATTGTCAAAATTGACATAAATGAGTTTTTTAGACAATATTATGTTATTATTTGATATTCTATTACTAAAAATCAATGGTTCAGCCAAAGGAATTATATCATGAATGGGGAATCATTAATGGATCACTTTTTGGTCACTTAGATGTATATAATATGTTTATTAACTATATAATATAAAAATACAAAGTGACATGGTAAATGTCAAACTAATTAACTAAGCATTAAAACTAAACGATAAGGTTAATATAATGACCCAAACCTGTCTAAAATCTATTGTATGAAAGGATTTCAACAAATACCCACCTTATAATTCTAATAATCCACATTAGAGCCATTAGAAATCGAATATTAATTTATTATAAATTAATACTTTAATTTTTTAATAAAGAGCCCCTCCTCCCTCTTATAAAAGAAAACCACTTCTAACCAATTCCTCATACCGTAAAAGTCTTTTGGTTATACCAAAATCTTCCCAAATACACTCTCAACTATCCTCCCTTCATCCTAGAGGCCATCCTTTGATCATAAATCCATCTTAAGGATCCGTTTTGATCAAATCAAAAGGAAGAACCCGAAAAAGAGGTAATGATAACACCACCCTCTTTCAAATCCTTTCGTATTCCACTTCCTCTTTCTTTATCATTTACATTCTAAAATAATAAGTCCAAAATCTTCTATATAATGTGATGTTTCTATAAACATCGTACAACCATATTATGTATTATATACATCCTTTGAATGACAAGTCACCATACATGCATACATACGGCCTACCGTCTCCACGTCGTGGTGTAAATGTTATTCCAAATATTATTATTTGGATGGGTATAATAATTATGTTTAATTAATGTAAATTATAAATATAACATGATATGTATTGTGTATATATGATATTAATTCCAATTATATATTATTTTAATATCAAAATAATGATATTGTCGCTCGTGTGTACGTACAGACTACTGTCTCCATGAATGCGATGAGATTCATTGCCCATTGTATCCATTCAAGTATAATTATAATTTGATGATTAAAAATAATGTTTAAGGACTTGATATCATTCAGGATATGAATATGATACATCCCATCCATAACAAATATGGCTCACATAACAATGAATATAAAGGAAAATGAATCAGTTAACACCCGGAAACGACGATAATACTAAGATATTATCAACAAATCAATGTAAAAAATCATATATGATATCATTTTAATGTATTTTATTCTTGTATAATTAAATAAAAATTATTTAACCATTATAATGGAGGTTAACCTACCCTCTCCAAAGGTAAAATTACAAAGTAAGGGATTTCTTATCTCACTATTAATCCCGTGAGAATTCCATTGTTCACCGCTTATTTATTTCATGTGGTGTGTGTAATTCCCATGATTGTATTCATTGTGTAATATAATATAATTTATTAATTGTGTAATATAATATAATTTCTGGATATTTACATCATAATTGAAAGATCCTTCTTTCATGGGTGTATTTTTCGTAAGTTACCAAACCGATAAGGAAATTTGAAATTTCAATTTCCACTCATTCGGTTGTACGCATACTTCATTGATTATTTTACCCCAAAATTATGTGTGGAATCACTATTCATTTTCTTATGTCATAAGTTCTACTCCCCTTTCCGTGGATATACATTTTATTCACATAATCACTACATTTATAAATTCTCAAGTCATCGATAATAACTTGATAAGAGTAATTTTAACTCAATCTTTATTTGTTGAGTTAAATATCCAATTCATTGGTGTTACTTTTACAAGAATATTTGTGAATGTCCTATGATTTATTTCCACTAAATATCCAATCATATTGAGTGTATTTATATTTGTTACAGATAATTATGTCTTTGATTTATCTTTAACTTAAGGATCTGGTCTTTATAAGTGATTTCATATCAATTTACATTCCATTGAGAATTATTTGTTGTTATACACCAAATCACATTTATTTGGTTTACATAATGTACATTGAAATTGTATATCATGAATCCATTTATTCTCATGATATTATAATGTTTTTATTAACCCAATTATTTGTATTCAAGTGTCTCTCTTTTGGTTATGAACTCTAACAAAAATATCATTTTAAATGTTTTAAAGATTTATGATTCTAAATCATTCTCATTAATGTCCATGTTTTAAAAATGTTTTTAAGGATTTATTTATAGGGACATTAAAGTGTTAAAATTAAAATTCTATTAAAAAATTTCAAAGTGTTATTGGAAACTTTGATTCAAAAATCCATTTTAAACGACTTCTTGAAAAATACAGCGACTTTTAAATGTTTTCAAGAAAAATATGATATTTTTCTCAATAGCTTGATGATTATTTTAATCTATGTCAATATCCTTCATTATTCTCGATTGAGTTTAATCTGTTAAAATACAATCTTCTATATTGTATTGAATGAGTTGTGTTTGACTATGGATGTGCTATTTTTATACGATTCATTGTTTTTGAATAAATTATGGACATTTCGTATGATAGTTTTAATACGAATGTGTATGTTATGTTTCAAATTTTTCATATGAGGAATTAATTGGACATATTATGTGATGGGTGGATCCCGCTATAGTTCATCGATACATCGGTAGGTCTCATAAGACAAACTAGTGTCTTGGGATAAGGCCTTAACAAAATCCTATTTGTAGTCTTGGACCAAGGCATTGACTATGTGGTTATGATAGTCTGGGATTATGCATTCCATTATTATAAAAGTGTTTATTGAAATTGCATTTGATTATTCGACTAGTTGAATATCCATGTGAAAAAGTAAATTGCATTATTTCATTTTAGCTTTTCCATATTATTCTAGAGTTCATGTTTAAAAGGATTTTGTTTTAGTTATACATTGTCTTAAATTTTTATTCTTATTTATGAAAGTTTCCTAAATATTGTTATCCTTACTAAGCATCTGAACTCATCCCTTTCTATGTTTTATTTTACTCAGGATGTGAAGAAGTATTTTATGAATGACCAGTAGGGATAGTATGAGGATATGAGTATGGTTTATGGACACAAAATTTTGTTGTAGTTTTTCACTTTATGATGTAATGTAAACTTTATGAATTTATCTAGTTATTCTATGGATACTAAACTAATTGGTCATTCGAGACATTATCTTTTGTGATCATGCCAATGATACGTAATAATGCACTGACTCCGGGTAAAAAGGGTTAGGGCTTTACATATAACCATCCATCACCCATATTGTTTGTTTCCAAATCATTTCTTATATTTAATATTATGAATTTGTTACCTAAAAAATGTTCTTTATCGTCAAATATTAGTTTTGAGTAATGAATACACATTTATCAATATTTCCCAAGATAAATTTTATGTAGAAATGAAATAAATTATAAGAGATATACATATAAATGAAATGTAAAATAGATATTTATGTGAAATGTAATTTTCAATGATAACAGGATAGTTTAAATTTCAATGGAAATTTTAAGACCATGAAAATGAATCAAGTAATTGAATTTCAATAAAAAAAATGTTCAATATAATCATAAATCATCTAGATGAAGAATATGGAATGAATCAAAAAAATATCTATAATGGTTTATATTTAAATGAAAGGGTTATTGTACTTGATGAATATCCATATAATAAAATTTTATTTTAAAAAAATATTGTGTAAAAATATACTTTTCATTTGGAAATCTATATTTAAAACACAAACTATTTGAAAATAATGTTCTTTGAAATAAAAGTTTAGAAAAAAACAGTAGAATTTATTTAAAATTTGGGAGAAATTATTCAAATATAACCATGTAAAGAGGAAAATTATTATTCATATAAATGATGATCATGAAATCTGGGAATTCTATATGTATCATAAACGATAAAATGTATATTCATTCTGCGCAATATAAAGACTAGAAAAGTGAAATTTTCATAAAATAAGAAGAACATTCATTTGATTTTTTTTTTGAAAAATCATAATGAGTAAATACTTCATTAATAAATAATTTAAAATTTCATACAAAACATTTTTTAATACAGTTTTCGCAAACATTTATTTGGAAGGATAACTTATTTCTGATTGAATGGAATAACGAAGTAAGATGTTCATAAAATAAATTATCTATTATTTTAAGAACTAAATTTTTGAAAAATGGTATTATTACAAGTAAATATCATAAAAAACAAAATGAGTATAAAATTTAATGGGTTTATTTTAAAAAAATTAAAAACAAATTCTTTCAACTGAAATTCAAGAATAAATAATATTGATTAGAATGAGATTGTGAAATAAATAATTACATGATCAAAACATTTATATGAGAATCAATAAATAATAAAATTATCTATTTAAAATAAAAACAAACATTAAAAAATTGTATATAAAACATGTGGTAATAAAAATTCATTATAAACATAATAATTAAATATCAAACACAATGAAAAACTAATATAACCCAAATAAAGATAAATGTGTTATGAAATGTTTTACCACATGGAATTTTTCAATTCAAACCTCCTTGGATGAAATATATTTTTAGAAACATAAAATATCATGAATTATTAATTAATCATGATATTTCTTGTATATTGGGTTTTATATAAACTATTTAAAATATTAGGCACATAACATTACAATGTCTATAATTAAAATAAAATTGAAACAAAATCCCATACTTCATGCTTTCAATTGGTTGACTGTGGTTTAACATACATTATTATTTTAAAAACAATGTCATTATTTATAAAAAAAATCATATTAAAATTTAAATTATCATATATGATATTTTTTAACATATTATAACTCAATCATAAAAAATATTTCATTTTTTCTTGTGTTAATCATCTTGCTTTCCAAATCGTTGTGGTTTATGATTGTTATAGTTCTTGTGAATATTATATAGTTACATCAAATAAAAAACTATAATTTTGAAATAATTACCATATTTTTATATCCATTATACTTTTAATACCAATCCTGAAATATATTTTTTTATTAAATTATATACATTATTCTAATTGGGATGGTATGCTATGCGTGCACAAGGGTAACATTTTAATTTTTTAATGATAGTTTCTGAAAGAATATAATTAAAATTTTACTTAAAATAATCATAGTAATATAAAATAAAACATATTATTTCTTAAAATATACATATATATATCATCCATGTGGTTTGTTGATGAAAAGAGAGTCAAATCAATTCATAAAGGTGGTAGTCCACATATACACCAATGATATTTTTATAATTATGTGTAAAAAAATAATATTTTATCTTCCTAGAATTATAAGTATGTAATTAATTTCATTATTAGGTCATTTATTTTACATATATTCATTAAATGTACCCTTATTACCTTCCAAGAAATGCAATTGTGAAAAATAAATGACATCATTTCGTGAAAATGTAGTCCGCCGTACACTTGAGTGACATTATTATATCCACTACAGAATAGAAAGTAAAGTGGTATGTATTATATAATGAATTATTAGGTATAATTATATTTTTATAATCATATATATTATATATTTCTATTATCATAAATGACCATTAAAGGTGGTAATGGAAGAAAAAATGATATTTGAGCACATCATGGTAGTTTGCAGTACATATGAATAATGATTTCAGAACCCATTTAATGGATTTTGATAAGGTTGTAGTACATTAAAATTATCTAAATTCATATTATATTTGTGAAACTGAGTTTATATCATCATGGTTTAATAATAATTTCAATAGATGGAGAATTGTGTAAAATAAAAGAACTTGTTGAAGAGCGTTGCCTCTTCTTAGGCTATCCTTTTTAAGTTAGATCAAAACCATCCTTAGGTTGAATTTCATCAAAAAAATTAGGCTTTTAGAATATTTATATTTTTTTTGAATTTATTTGGATAGGATTTATCTGATATTAATTTTTTTAACAAGTGAGGAAGAGTGGATAGTGGGTGGCCTTTTATAATTAAGGTGAGTGGCATACATGTAATTTTTCAAAAGATTCAATCATACACACCTTTATGTAATCATAAAAGGTTATAAACGGACCATTGTTTAACCTATATGATTTTATTTATTTTTATTTACAAAAAATGTGTGTTTCAAAAAAATTACGACATTTATAACATTTATCCTCTTAATTTAGCCACTTAGATAATATCATTCTACCTTGACAACAATTATTAAATTTTACAATTTTCACTATTTATTTTTATGGAAAAAATAATTTAAAGCAATTATAAAATATAAATTATTGTTATTAATAACATATAGGAATAATTTTAAATTTCACTTCACATATGTTGAAAATTGTAATTTAAAATTAATATCGCAGGAGGAATGTGAAAGCATGTTTTGAAAGAGAATTTTTTTTTACAATTTACATTTTTTTATATTAAAATTCAAAATCAAAATGATTCCAATAATCTAAATTATATTAATTTATATAAAAATGAACTAATATTTTTATAAAACGAAAAAAATATATTTTATCATTATAACTTAGTTATTCAAAATGAGGGATTTTCTTAATAATCAGTATTTTTTAGTATTCATAAAAAAAGTAAACATTTTTTAAAAATCCCAGAACATCACCGTAAACTAATTTTAATATAACGATTTAATAATTTAATATAATTTTTAATATTAAATTTTTGAAATTTTTAACGACTAAATTTAAATTATTTTCTCAAATGAAGATTATTCAGTCTTTTAGAAAATTATTGTATTTTTTAAAATATTAGATTTTATTTAAATTTTTTGTTATTTTATTACTAATAGATAGATTACTAATACTTTTTTCTAAAAAATATATTTTTATAATTTATTTAAACCTATTCATACCTTATTTTATAATTTCTAGGTGATGTGTTTAATAATAATGTTTTTAGGTATTAATGTTCAGTATAACTCGGTCTTGCGTGTAGTGAAAACTTTCGAAGAATCATGGTGTTGCATGATAGGAAATACAACTCAATGTCGTATTTCATTGAAGATATTGAAGATATTCAGTATATATATATATATAATTCATGGTGTTTCATATTTTATTATAATCATGGTGTTTCATTTCATATACACTATCGAATATAACGTTCTTCTTTCTGAATTTTGAGGTGTTGCATTCTCCCAACTTTAAATAAATATCATTATCTTGATTTAAAAATTATCACACTAATGAAGGTATTTAAACTGGGAAATATCATTTTTGAAAAACCCACATCATAAGATTTTTAATAAAAATCATCTTAAAAATATATAATGGGACGTACAAATGTCATATGGAATACCACATAACTGCCTTTCTAGATAAGATAACATTGGTGTAATGTGTGGATTTTGACATGAGAGGAAATCATAAATATTTTTAGACAATAATTGAGTTCAATGATCCTGAAATATTTAACGATCAATGTAATTTTAATGAAATCAAAAAAATAAATATGTGATAATTTAATAGACTATTTGATTTATCGAATATAAATGTAATAGGATAACATTTTAGATTATAGATCCTTTTCCAAATGTTTAAGAATTATTTACAATATATGAATATAATAAAATATATAAAATTCATACATTTATATTTCATATGTATAATTTATTCCCATAGTAGTTCTTTTACCAGTTTCTAATTAATATATAAAAATATTCTTGAATAACATAAAACCACTTTAAATAGATCTTATGATGCTTAAAAGATTGAAAATTATTTCCATATGTCTCTATCTATTTTCCAAAACAAATATAGTTAGCATTGGTTATCCAATTTATTAATATCTAATCCTCAATGTAACACCTGTATTTAATCATTGATATTTATTTTTCAATTCCTTTAACTAAAAATAATGACATATTAACCCAGATATCGCATAGACTAGTGGTAGGTGTTAAATCCATATCATTATTCGATCATTGGTTCATGTTTACTGTTCCTGACAGCATATGTAGTTTTTCCTTTTCCTATTGTATATTAAAATAGTTCCTTTAACATTCAAATTAAAATATTATGGACATATTTGAAATAAAATTAATCATTAAATATCCATTTTACAAAGGATTCCAATATATACTTTTTAAAGAAAATATTCAAAAAATATTATTTAATTACTATTACAATCTCACTACGGACCATATTAACCCCACATGTTATCAATACCATTAAACCAATGTTTACAAAATTTAATTTCATTTTTATCTAAATATGTTTTTCACAAAAACATATAATTAGCCTAAATTCATAATATAATACACTTTATCCTGGATAAAATCATACACCATAATACCTAAAAGGGGTGTTTGGTATATTGATCTTTTTAAAACCTATAAAATCATAAACCCATGATCATATCCATAACTCTTATATTAATTAATACCCATATGATTCTAATATTTTACACAATCATTATGTGTTTCCTAATTCTTATAACCAAAATACCATTGGAAAAAATTATTCTATAATTTAATTTTGTTCCCCAATACATGAATAATTCATCAATATTTTTTCAACATAGGTCCTTCCTTGGTCTAGGGAATAAAAATTAAATGAGGTAATTGACTTGGATAATAACGAGGTACTCCACATTAAATACACACATATATATATATATATCCCATTGATTAAATTTAATTTTATCCGTCATATACTTCATATTTATCATCAATTCATTACATTATTCACTTGCTCTGCACACCTATAAAATTTTCTTATTTCATTAAGACATCATTATTTCTATATAATACACCTTAGGTTTCACCTAGGTCATTCAGTATAATCACCAATTGAAACACATTATAACAGTTCGTATAGAAAATTTGGAATTATCTTTGTGTATCCCCTAGTAGTGTCAAATGGTGTTCATTGTAAGGCCCTTTTCCTTACACTAGGTGAAGTTATATTCAAGACATATGCACTCTTTTCATAGAAATTACCTCTATATACTTCTATTTGAGAACCAAATCCAAATATAGTATCCATATAAGAATATATTTCATTTAAAACCCATGTTACCTCATCCATACAAAAGCATTGTGATATTATTCTATGAATATCCTAAATGTATATCATTGGATTATATTTCCTAATCTATATTTACTCAATAGAGTTCCAAAGGACTCTACAAACCTTCCCCTGATACAAACTATAGTGACCTCAACCTCAGTAGCCTATAGTGGGGTCATACATTAATATATTTTCATAATATATATGGAATCATATACTGAAGGACCGAATAGTTTAGTAAAATTGGTCCAAAAAAATCATTCATATTTACAATATCAACTTGAAATATATAAATTATGATAGAATTTTTTTTGAACAACATTTTAACCAATTGCATGTCCTTGCATATCAATAAAGGTATTGTTCATGGAATCTTGTTGAATGAAACAAAATAAGAGGGAGGTAAAATTCTATGTATGGTTGATGTAAATTAGAATAAATCATTAATCAATAATATTAATCATATGTATAGGTAAATATAATTTCAATCATGTCATTTAAATAATTTGATAAGGCTTAATCAACCTAAAATGGTAAATTATTGAGAACACATTCCATTTAATCTATAAACTAAGAATAAAATGTATCTTGATTTAAAAGCATTTTTAAAATATAATGGATAATAATAAGTGAATTATTAGTGAAGGAAATTGATAATTATTATATTTCAGGTCATATGAACATGATTCCTCTATAAACAAGACATTTCAAAAGACAGTTTAGAACTGGCATGTAGAAACCTTTTTAACTAAGTAAAGAAAATTTTTAGTCAAATTAAAATACCAATGAATCTATCTGATATCTATAACCTAGACCAACACATTTTTTATATGTATAAATAATTCATTATAAATTGAATTATTTATTTATTTCATAAATAATATTCCTTGACATTAAATATTTGTACTGGGTAGATAATACTGAGATATCAATATTTTCCGACATGAATTGTATATAGAAGTGATAAATGATTTAAGAAATAAACATTTACATAATTGATAATATGAATATTTTGGAGAAATATTATGGAAAATGATCCCATGAATGGGAATATTTAAATATAAGATTTATAAATAAAAAACTGAATCATGTAAGATAATGTCAATACTATATTTGTTTAAAATAATCATAATTCCTCGAAAGGATGCATAATAATGATATTAATAAAACATATCCCCTATGGAGAGTATGTAAAATAAAGGGTTTTATAACTAATGAATATTAATACTATAAAAGTATCTTTAAAAAATACTAGAGTAAAAATAAACTTTTTTAAGAAAAATCATTTTTTAAAATACAAAATATTTTTTAAATATTTTTCCGTGAAAAAAATATTTTAAAAAACCAAAAAAAATTCTAGAATACATGGAATAAATTCATCAAAAAACCTCTTAAAATTCTAAATTATGATGTTAATAAATAATAGGAATATTGGCAGGTAATTTCATACTTGTTACCCTTGATAATAAAATATACATTTTTCAAATTAAAAATGATTGAAAAATACCTAGTTTTGAAAATGAAATAAAAATTCATTTGAAAAAAATTAAAATATATAAAAGTGTAAAATTACCTTTAATAAAAAAATTTAAATGGTTTAATATAGTTTTGAAAATATTATTATAATACATGGTTTTGGATGAAAAAGTGATTTTTGATCGAAGAGACAAAGGAAATTAGGTTTTCAGAAAAATATTTTCACAATTATTTTAAGCACTAATCTGTGAAAAAAGTGTACTATTATAAGAAAATATCTTATGTAAGCAAAGGACAATTAAAGTAAATTGGTTTGTTTATATGACAATGAAATAATTTAAATCAACTAAAATTCAATATTAAACAATATCAATTAAAATGAGATGTAGAAATAAACCCTTACAGTGATCATAATGATGAAGTTAAAACCAACCGATGAATTTATTATGTGTATATAAAATAAATAAAAAGAATAAAAAAAATGAAGATATTCATAATTTATTATACAGATAATAATAGTATATCAATGAAAATGAATAATTAATATAACCAAATGAAAAGAAATTGAGTTATGAATTTTTTTTACCACATGGAAATTTTCAAGTCAAATCCACTTGGGTGAAATAATTCCAAACAACAGATAAAATACCATTCAATTTTTACGAATAATTATATTACATTTAATTGGTGTAATATATAAATTATATAAAATAAATTAGGTTAATAGAATTATGATATGCCTCAATGAAATGAAATTGAGATGAAATCCCTTACCTCAATCATTCTTTTGTTTTAATGTTTTCTAACCTCTTGAATAATGGTTTAATGAATTTTATTATTTTATACCGTACCCATATTGATATTTCCATTATCATATATGGCCATTTTGTAACATATTATCAAATATTCTTTATTTCAATATTTTAATTTTTTTAGTGTTAATAACAGAATTTTATCATTCGTAATTTTCTATTAATGTTCTGGTTCTTGCTCATATTACATAGTTAAATAAACTCCAATATAATAATCATTAAACAATTTTCATAATTATAATGAGATTTTATGTTTATGAACAATCAAAAAATATGTTTTTAATAAATGAGATTCATCACTCCCATGGAGACGATAGTCTATATGTTCACATGGGTAACATGTTCATATATTGAAGATTATTATAGAAAGATGGTAAGCAATAATATAAATTTTAATAAGTATCATAATATAATATATAAAATATTTTTGTATACATGTAAATATCATCCATATTGTGTGGTGATTAAAAGAGAGTAACATGACTTTGTGAAGGTGGTAATCCACATGTACATGAATGTAGTTATCATCTTTATGTTTACTAAAAGAAAATGATATTTTATCATTTAAAAAATAAATTATTTCATGAATATCATAATTAATTCATTTATATGAAAAATATTCATTAAATGTATCCTTATTACCATGCCTATATTTTTTTAGTATAAAATGAACCGCTTCACATGGCGAGGTGGTTGTCCACCGCACAAGAGTGACATTATTGTATCCCCAACCGAATTGAATGTAAAGAAGTTCTATATTATATAATGAATCCATATATAAAATTATGTTATAATATCCTTATATATAATTTATAAACATGTCCCTAAAAACCATAAATGTTTAAAATGGAATAATGAATTACATCGGTCACTAATACGATAGTCTACTGTACACATGAACGATGATTTATAACCCATTTTATAGAACTCGAGAATGTTATAGGTCATTAAAATATTATTAAAAAATTATATTATATTTAATATTATAAATTTATTATAAAATCATGGATTAATAATAATTTGTGGATGTGGATAATTAAATATAATAAAAATTAGCCTTTGAAAAATGTTACCTCTTCTTTGGGTATCCGTTATTGGTTTTCACTAAGGCCTTCATAGGTTGCAATTATTTCAAAAATTAATTATTATATGAATTTTTTATGGAATTATAGAAGTTATTTTTGATATTAATTCATACTAAAAATTTGTTTGATGGTGATAATAATGGAGGACAATGGGCGGCCTTTTATAATTTAGGTGACTGGGACCCTTGTAAATTTAAAACAATATTGAATCATATACACGTTTTTATCAATCAAAAGGTCCCAAATATACCATTATTGAACCTATAAGATATAATATGGTAATATTTCCATCAAATGGTTGTTTCTAAATTTGGGAAGGCATTTAAAACCCCTATCGTCTTAGTTTAACTCATGCTGAATCAGTTTTTACCATAAACAAGATAAATAAATTTTACTGTTTTCCCTAATAATTTGGGAAGAAAATTAATTTAAATTAATATAAAATATAAATTATTATGATTCAAAATTTTGAATCCATTTTTCCAAATTAAACTAATACAAAAGGAATAATTTATTTAAAAATTTTTCTCTCGGGAACGACGAGAAAGTTGGTTTTGAAAGGGAAAATGGTCACATGATTACAAATTTTTTTATATAAAACTTATATATGCAAATAATTATAATTAAATACATTGGATAAATAGATATAAAATTTAAATAATATTACTTTAAGAACAATTAAAAATATATTTTACTATAATAATAGTTTTAAACAAAAATGTTGTTTTTCATTAAAATTATTTATTTTTCGTTATTCACTAAAATACAATAATTTTTAAAAAAACATAATTAATTCACCCAAAGATAATTTTGATATTATTGTTTTAAAATTAATTATAATTTTATAAAAAATTATATAATAGAGTGAAAAATTAATTTTTAATTATGTGTCCAATGTGTGACTTATGGGTCTTCTAGAAAAATATTGTCTTTAGAAAATATTTATTTTTATTTGAAATGAATATTATTTTATTACTAATAAATAGATTACTAATAGACTGATGTAAAATAAATATTTTCATTATTTGTCCATATTCTTACCATTCATTTCAATATCTAGTTGATATTTTAAATAATAATGTTTCTAATATATTTTTGTTTGGTAAAACACAGTCATGTGTGTACCGCCATCTATCAAAACAATAATTAAAGAATGAAATGAAATATAAATTTTCTCGACATGTAATGAAATATATTTAATAGATTTTATTTATATAAATATATTTTAATTCCTTGTGTTTTTATATTATCTTGTAATCATAGTTTTGTGTGTCATATATGTTATCAAAATCAATGTTGTTCATTTAGATTTATGGGGTTTTACACATAATGTATTCATATGTGAGAGTTTTATAGAAATTATATTAGACTCAATGAAAAATTGGGTAGTTATATAATGATTTAGGGGGTCACATCAGGATTTTAAATAAGGAGAGAATGATATATAATTTTGTTAGCATTCAAAAAATCTAAGAATGTGTTTAGTTGGAGATTCATTCCACGAGACAGAGGATAACACCATGATGAAACATCATAGAGTGATGTTTTCAACATCCTAACCTTTTTATAGGTGTTATAGGCTGTGATAAGTTAAAATCTTGCTTCTATGGTGGGATAGTGTCACGAGGTCTTTTTTGGAAGCAGGATCAGGTCGTGGTCTAGGATGGTAACTTGATGAAGTAATCTGACCGTCAAAATAGACGATAAACTCATAAAGGGACTATAACACCATAACCTATAATGTCTAGAATCATTAATATATATTTATTAATTTGTTGAATTTAATATAAATAGTTGTTTTTTTTATTAAATATAGAAGAACCATAATAACTATCATGACCTCACCTTATGGGGTCTGGGCTGCAACTCCCCAAGCCCACCTCCAATACCCTAGAGGATGGACACTAGCACCGAATAATACGTCAAACACATTGGAGGTTTTAACCTAATGTATATGTTTACATGAACCCACATACACCTCCTTGAAACAATTCAAATATATATATAAAATGAAAACTAATTCATGTATACATTTATTCCCAACCAGAGTACAAAAAAATAAAAATAAGGAAAATACAGGCCCCACCAAATGTCATAGACATGGTGTATAAATTTTTTATGGGTAAATATGGAGTTTTATTGATTTTTGACATATACTATCAGTGAATATAGATGAACATAGGTCTTTGAAAAGTTGGGTAATGGTAATATTGGATATGGCCCATGAGGTGGTGTTTACCACTCATTGTAAGTTGTACCCTTGACATATTGAGTGACATCTAGAAATAAGTCTTGATATTAAAAACGGTGGATAGATAAACCATATATATAAAAAAGATCATGGTGGGGAATATTATGTTCAATTAGAAGAAGGATGATTTTATTATATATAAGATGTGTTGGGGTTGGTTGTTTGGGTTCTGTAAAGGATACATGTTATCAGTTTTTGGGTTTTATTAAGTTATTAGGCTGGTGGTTTTTGATAGGTTATGATTACCCTGTTACATTAATAATGACTTATAGAAGTGTATTTGTTGTTTCATGGTTGACTCAATATGCTTTCATTAGTTTTTCACATCACCTGACTTTGTGTGATATGTTATTAGTTAGGTGATCAATGAATATTTAGGTATGAGATAATATGGATGAATCATCCCACTTTGGAAATTGCTAAGGAAGATAATTGACTACTCATTTCAGTTTGATATGAAGTGGAGAAGATTTTGTGTGGGTCTTTGGTTTATTTTATTTTAACATCACATAGACTCACATATGTATAAATATTATATCGTGACATCATTGGTTGTGTCTTACAAAGATAATATTCAAACCATGCAAGTCCCTTCCATGACATGTGAAGTCGTTATGTCTAAATGGACATGTAACTACAAGAGGTTTTTATATAGATCCTAATAGATATGGACATTTGCGTGATGCATAAGAGGCATGGTATGGTTTTATAGATGGGTCATGTGGATACTCGGTATTTAGATAAAAATTATTTTTAGTTTCCCAATTCTTATACATTTTTTATCTACCGATGTGAAATCATTTTTACTCTTGTTTGACTAATATGAGATTATATAAGTATATTAGGATTTTCATATACATGATCTAAATTATGGTTTTCTTTTACTCATATATTTTTTTATATCATATCGAGTTCCTTTTATTATTTATATTCATTCGATATATTTTCTCTATTAAAACATCTTATACTTTCATAGCTAGAAGATAAACTGGTGTGTACATAAAAATATCCCTAACTAATATAGATTCTCTTATCCAGTTAAAACGAAGAAAACATTGTGGGGATATTACATTTTTGGTTTTGATGATTAATTTCATTATGTTTATAATGAAAATATTTTGATATTAAATTTAAAATATTTATGAAAATATGACCTTAATATTGTATAAATAATTGAAAATAAAAAATAATTTAACTTCTACATTTGAAAAATTCCAATAACTACAATAAATTGAACATAGGTTTTCATAAAAAATTGAAACATTATTATTTCACCACCATGATAGCTTATTATTATTTAGTTATGAAATAATAACAATAATATACAACACAATACAAAAACATGCACACACCAATCAAAACATCCATTATTTGATAATTAAGTTGGTCTTTCTCTAAAAAATATATATGTAAAAAAATTAATATTTACATAATATTACTTAATTACGACTAATGTTCTAAAGTATATGGTTGTGAAGTATCAATTTCTAATAGATCTATTTAGAGTGTGTTCATCACAGTAAAGAGTTGTGGCATAATGTTTTTTTATGTATCCCCCTTTTCGATTTTATCATTATTTTCAATTTATGTATTATTTATTTCATATCATAGAATTATTTAATAGAATTTACAAATATTTTTTTGTTCATTTCCATTTATCTTTACTAAATCATGACATTGGGAAGAAAATATTTTTCTCTCCCTTCAATAACTTTTATTCCATGATAACGTATTCTAAAATATTTATAAAATTTATTAACATAGATTATTTTGGATTTTGTCACATTTTATATTATTGAAATATTTTTATTTCTTTTATAAGTTAATTTAAAATATTTTTTCATATTTTTGTGGTTATTAAAAAATAAAAATGAAAAATGTTATTTATTCTTATCTTGTTGTTTAATTTCTCTTCTTCAACTACTGTATTTTTTATCTATGTCGTCACTATTGTTTTATAACTGTTTATTATTTTTTTCATTTTAATAGGGATATACCTTCAAGGTATCAATAATATCATTTATATGGATAATTTATTTCTATAAATCATGTAAATTTTTATACTGATCATTTTTTCTTGAGATTATAATGTTATATCCTTTGATTCATTGTTGATTTTTTTTTGTTATTCATCACATACGTGGGGATATATTTGAATGAAGTTTTTTCATAGATATATGATTATAATATTTTAAAAATATGTATGAAACAAATTCTTATTAGAATATAATTCTATATGAAATTATTAATTTTTATATTTTTCGGTTAATAATAAATTGTGTATGATTTCATAATTTTTTTTCATATTCCTAAAATTGTGCTTTCATACATATATTAATTATTTTTTCCTACAACGCTGTGATAAGAATTTTGATAAAAAATGTTTCTCTAATTAATACCTCATATATTTTCACCTTAATAAACATATGATCTCAGCCTTTACTAATTTTTTTCATTCACCTAATTAATGAAGGATAATATTTTGTAAGATATGTTTAGATGTGAATTTTTATAGGTATCCTTTAGAATAAATGATACTATTTTTTAACTAATGATATTATAAATTATTATCAAAAAAATATTATTGACTTAATTCTTTTTGAAGATAGTTTAATTTTTAGTTTTTTGATTTATAATAACATAAAATAATGTAATATATATTTTTTGTATTTATAGGTCATCTCTGTTGGTATCATAGTTTGTGTTTTCCAATGTTTTGGGTTAGATTAGGAAAATTACATGATAATGCACAATTTAATATTGGATTAAGTAGAAATTGTTATAGGTTATGGAATATTATGATTTATATTTATATTCATATGACTTTTTAATATGGTTTTGTGAGATATGATTTTTTTAAATCACCATATCCATTTATTATTAGTTAATTGATGGAAAATGGTGTATTTAACTAATAATAAATTTTATATAAAAGTTAAAGGTTCTCCCAGTGAAGAATGAAATAAGTTTATATCCAGTATGAAAATCTTAAGGCTTTACTTACCCTTCAATCTATCATTTTGAATCAAAATGTAATAATTTCTCAAATTAACTAGTGAAGTAACTACTTTCTATTCATTCCTTTGGGATATAATAACCACCATCTATTATTTGGCCTTTCAATTCAATAATTAATCATTAATGGTATACAATAATAGAAAAAATATTTAAGATTATTTAATTTTTAGAGTAATAAACAGAGGATTTCAAAATTTCAAATTTGTAAGGTGAAGTGTATCAGTGGAATACATTAATCAAGATCACGAAAAAATACAAATAAATTTACTCAATGTAATGGAAGGAGTTTAAGAAGATAATTTTTTAAAAATATATTCCCAAAATTGTTCATATTATAGTGGATTCTTATTTTTATGAGCATAAGAAATGTGTATTTCACCTATTTCCCCCTCTCTCTTAGGTGTTCTTAGTGATTAAAAACACCAAGATATAATTTTAACCATTTAATTTAATTTATTTCAACTTTTTATATTTTATATAATTTTTCTCAACGTTTCTATTCCAAATATATGATTAATATGAGTGTGGAGGACCATCTGGAATTATTCTAGAGTATGTGCTATTGGCTCTTTAAGTGAACCATATTAGAAGGATGAATAGTAGAACCTGTTATCTGGTGTCCTCAAAAATAAAAAAAAGAAGTCATTATGGACCTCAAATACTTAATTTAACTCCCAAAAGATCATTTCAACCCTAAAAAAGATTCATAATAGTCCTATGACTATTTGAGTCTATAAAAACACATATCAGGGTTCCTGGATATAGATATTGTAAGTAACTCATCCCTAGAATCCCTAATTTGGAGGTTATATGATTCAATTAGAATTAGATACAAGTAACCACATCCCAATGTATAGAATAGAACAATAGTCTTGGTAAAAATGATACATACCTAAATCACATAGTATTTTTTAAAACATAATGTAAAACTTTTAAATTTCATTGAAGGAATCACAATACCATCTAGAATATAATTTCAATTTATAGTGGAATTTGATGGTTGGGGTGAGAATTTTGGGCACAAGGACATCCCATCTAAGTTCAACTCCCTTGTGTGGCGTTTTTGAAAAAATGACCTTCCCACTGATAAAAACGTTTAGAGCTATGGAATCTATCTTTCATCCATGTGTATTAGTGGAAGCTCGAATTGTGATGAAATATTTCAAAAATATTTTTAAGGGTCGTTAGAAAAAATTGATTTAGAGTATCCTTGTTAGTTTCATATGAATAAATTCATATGATATTACCATATATAATTAACATGATCCCTGGTTCCATGGAGAGGGGGACAATACATTCGATATGAAATCTAGAGGCTTCATCTTCACTGTAACAGCCCAAGATTTTATAAAAAATATTCTTTTTAATTTTATTAATGTCTTGTGTTGTACGCTACACCAAAAGGAGCTTGCACAACACGCATCCTTGACTTTCCTTGCATTACACGCAATCACGACCTTCCTCGATAGCGTGTGTAATACGCAATACCGAGTTTCACTAAACAACGATATGCTATTAAAACTAGCCTTTATGAATAGTAATAACCACTTTTTAAAATTCTGTAAATCTTATATTTCAAAATGAACTTCATTTTTGGATTCGGAGTATCGAATTTAGCCTAAGGTTAAAATTTTGGTACTTTTCGGATAACTTTCATATTCTGATGAATAGTGAAAATTACTAAATTATAATTAAAAACAACTTTTTTAATCGAAATAATTAATAGTGATAAATCATTAATTTGAGTGGTTTTAAAGTATATTTAGAATATATTTTTACAATTTAATACAATGTTGGTCATTGGATGTAATTTCACATTTAAACTAGACATAAACAAGTGTCAATCTTTTGATAGATATTATTTCATAAAAACACGCTATTAGTTTTAACAGCGGGATTTAATTATAAAATTAATTAATGCAACTTTTATGTTATGAATTTGGTAAAATAGACTTCATTTTTGAATTCGGAATATGAAATATAGCTTGGGATGAAATTTTGGCATTGTTCTGAAAAACATCAATTTTTGATGAATAGTGAAACTACTAAGTGGTAGTTAAAAAAACTGAATTTTTCATAAAACTTAATTTTACCGCTTCTGTAAATGGAATTTCAAAAATCCGAGAGACACGGTTGATGTCAGTAAGTAAAATGTGGTTCAATGAGATGAAAATAATTTTTTGGTGAATAGTAACTTTTTACTTTTTTTTTACCGCGGTTAATAGTAAATAGGGTAACTAAGGGTAAATATGATATTAATATTACCCTAACACATGTCCTAATTCTATTGGACAAGTGTAATTCGACCAAAAACAAACTTAGGAATAAAATATGACCATTTAGGCCCACTTGGATTAGATTAGGACATTTATTATTAATTTATTTAAAGAAGGGTTAAAATAGGTAAAATCAAAGTTTAATAAGTAAATCATTTTTAATATGGGGTTATGCATAAGATAAATTCGATTGTAAATATTCATTAGAAAGATAAAAAGATTTCCTACATGGTGGTATTTTATTTGTAATTTTTAGACATCAAATAATATAATTTATTTATGACACAAAGATGATGCAGTAATTATCTTATTAATGAAATATTGACGTAATTGATAATATAAATACCAAAATAAATGTAATTTGAGACTTTTTATGAATTCCACTAATTTTCTAGGTTACTATGATATATTAGTGTTTATTTAATCAACTTTTGTTGAACATATAATTCTGTTATGACTTTCACAAAAATCATATATCAAATAGTGTCAAAATTGACACAAAATAGTTTTTAAATCAAATATTATATTATTAATTGTTATTTTATTCCTAAAAATCTAAGGTTCGGCCAAATGACTTAGATAAGGATATATATATTAATAATAAACAATTTTGGGTTCGTTTGGCATGTTATTGTAAGTGTATTAACCATATAGTGAAAGAAAACAAAAAGACATGGTAAAAGTTAAATTATTTAACTTAGAGTTAAATCTAATTGATAAGGTTAAAATAATACCCTAAACTTGTCTAAATCCTATTGGTTGATAGGATTTCGACCCTTCCCCACTTTATCTTCGAAATAAGACCCTTTGGAACCATTATAAACCGATTTTGACTTTAATATAAAATAATATTTTGAGATATTCCTAAGGTGCCCCTCTCCTCCCTTATAAAAGGGCACCTCCCCCCCTCCTCCTCACACCAATTTGAGCACTCAAGCTCGGCCAACCCCTGCCATTTTCTCCTCTCCACTTCCCTAGAATAATCCTAGAGGTCCTGGTCTTCTCCAAAGACTAATCTTAGTTCCTTAAGTGGGGGATTCAAAGAGGCGTTCCAAAGAAGAGGTAATATCCATTACCGATCTTTTCAATTTCTTTCTTCTTCAACTTCTTATTCTTTAGTTGTTTCATGATAAAGTAATAACATCAGTATTACTTACATACTGATATGTTATTATAAATATGAAACAACCCTAATTCACCTTCTATCCATCCTACGGAAAAATGAAATCACCGCGCGTGCGTACGTACGGAATACCGTCTCCACGCCGTGGTGTAATCTATTTTCCACCATCACCTTACAAGGATGGGTATAATGGTGTAATGAGTAACTATATATGATTATTATGAAGTAATATTGATACTGAAATAATATATATATACTCCAATATAATTCCACGATCATAGGAACGATATCATCACTCGTGCGTACGTACGGAATACCGTCTCCACGATGTGATGCGACTCGTTCTACATGATCTTCATTTCATAATGATTATATAAATGAATTGAATGAATGAATATGTTATATACAACACTAATACCATTCTGTAAATGAATTACCTATAACCTAAAGATAAGAATAAGAATTTATTCGACAAAACAAGTATAAGAACAAAAAGTTATAAAGACCCGAGTAACAAGTAACAATGAAATATTACTAACAAGAAGCTAATAATATGACCATATATGATATCATATCAGTATGTATGATTCTGGAATAAGTAAATAACATTATTTAAACCATTATATAGGAGCTTCGGACACGAACAATGAAAATCGGACCTAAGGTAAGGGAAATATCACAATCTCATTTTTATCCGAGATTGTTTATACGTTGGTATTTACTGGGGTGTATTTTATCATCCACATCCATGTTTCATCAATATGTAATATTATTTCCATCCACCTACAATTTTTTAAATCCATTTTTACCCTTCAGTGAGTTTTTAGTAATATTTATGAAAGGAATCTTTTGTCGTACGAGGTACTTTTTGACTTTTCCGACAAAAGTACGAAGAATGTTTTTTTAACTTATACGGCTTGAATGGATTTTTAAAACATTATTTCCAAGAAGCTTACTTTACAAGTTTTCAAGTTTATTTTTAATCAACTTCTTTTATTTTAAAGTTGTATGACATGTTATGAAAGGAAAAAAATGTTTTTGAAGTAGAAAGGATATTTTCCTCAAGAATGAAGTTCAAGTATTTTATCAAAATTATTTTCCATTTAAGATAATAAAAGGATTCTGTTTTTATCCCTATTATTACATGGATTTGATTATGTTGTGATGGAAATATTTTTATGAATTCCTTTATCTTATATGAATTGTTTTATGATGTCATGTTGTTTAATAATCCCATTTTTTATTACGTGGGTTACGCTATGATGTATGGTTTATGATTATGTGGCACACATAAGAAAGGATTCATTATGAGATGGGTGGGACCTATATCTCCCTCCAATGCATTGGGTAAAGATTTTATATCTCATGGGATAGACATGGCTGGAATGGTAAGTTATACCGGTTCAGTGAAACAGGACTGAAACGAGGGTTACTCGATTCAGAAAGGGACTTTGTTCACTAAGATAGTCTTGGCAATGAGTCTTGACTAACAAGAAATGATTCTCTATGATTATGTGTGAAGGCCACAAAGTTTCATGTTTTAAGTTTTGATTATTGTGATTACATTTTCACTTCTATGATTTATCCCATGTTATGATATTATGAGCTCTTTTGCAGGTTAAGATTTCCAAAAGCTATGTTCTTATGTATATGATGTGATTGATATTTCTTTTGTTTACCCTTACTGAGCATTTGAGCTCACCCTTTTATGTTTTCTTTTCCCCAGGATATAAAGAAAGGTTTTTAGGTAAAAAAAAAGGAAGATCTTTATGGGATATATTGAAGATCTTTCACCACGATTAGAAGATTACGTTCCGAGTTTCCAAAGACACTAAACTATTACGGTCCTTGTGTGTGTGTTTTTGTAATGTACTAAGTATTCCGCAAAAGTAATGTAATGTCAATGTACGTTAGGTTTCGGGTCTCTACAGTTGGTATCAGAGGAAAGGTTTAGTCAACCTTTGGAAACTAGGATACGAGAACTTTAGTGAGACCCCTAGAGATATTTCTAAGGTATGTCTAGGGATGTCCCTAAGGATAAGTATACGTATAGGATATAGTCCTAGAACTATGGTAACGATCTTAGAATTTAACATAAGATGTTAGATATTAAGGGTAATCCCCCTTTACTATGTTGTTTTCCCTAGAATTATTTTTGCCTCTCACACTATTCTTTTTGGGTTTTAGACGATGGCCGGAACCCGAAGGAACCGTGTTGATCAATGCAATGGACAATGCAATGATTGCCCTCCTGAACAAACAAATGTTATGTGAGATGGAGTGCAAAATCTTTTTGCTATACTTACACAAGCTATGAATCATTCTGGACTTCCAAATGAGCAGAGAAGGGAACAATATTCTATTGAGTCCTTCATGAGGCAACGTCCAACTTCTTTCAGTGGGTCTTCTGATCCACTTGTGGCTGAACAATGGATCAGTACTACTGAAAAGATATTTTCAGTTCTTCAATGTTCTGAACATGATAAAGTCATCTTAGCAGTATATCGTTTGGAAGGTGAAGCTGATCAATGGTGGAATCTTATCAAGAATACGAGGCCAAGAGATGAAATTGAGTCCATGGAATGGGACGAGTTCAAGAACTTGTTTTTCAGTAAGTACTTCCCTCGTATTTTTCGAACAAAGATGGAGAAAGAGTTTCTTGAACTGAAGCAATGGGACGATGAATCTGTTGGTACCTATGAAGCAAATTTTACAAGACTTGCAAGGTATGCTTCTGGAATTATCATCCAACCTGAAAGTAAAGTTGATTGATTTTTCAGTGGCTTAAAACCAAGTCTTCGAAGGGCATTGGCTATAAGAGACTTCAGTAGCTATGAAGAAATTGTGCGTTGTGCTATCAAGGTAGAAATGGAAGTTGGTGTTACATATCCATCTCATGGTTTTGACAAGAAACGAAAGATGGAGTTCAAGGCGAAATCTCAGAATAATGGTGAAAAGAAGATGAATGTTTCCTTATGCACAAAGTGTGGAAAGAAGCATGGTGGAGATTGTCTTAAAGGGACAAGAAAATGTTTTAAGTGTGGAAAAGAAGGTCATCGAGCAGCTGAGTGTCGAAGTAATGGAAAAAGGGTTTCTAATGATGTGAATAAAGCAAACACTGCAGAGAACCCACCGCCAACACTTCAATGCTTCAAGTGCAAGGAAATGGGGCATTATGCTAATAATTGCCCTAATCCAAGGGTTAGTGATGATCGACATGAGCAACCGCTTAAGGAAAAGGACAAAGGGAAGTCACATGGGATCACTATTGGCAATGTTGAATATGACAACGATGTGGTGGAATGATTAAGTTTTTATGTAATGGGATTCCAAAATAATGTTGTATCATGGAATATTGGAATATTTATGTATTGGTCTAATGTGGTATTCAAAGTGATTGAGATATTATGCGCATAATGAAGGGAAAACGAGAAAATGAAATGTTTAACAGTATTCATGAGCTCATGATTGATATAAGGACTAAGTGATATCATGGTTTGAGTATATAGAATTTTGAGGATTTTGGTAACTTTTAACTGCACTCATGTTTTCACTAAGGTATTCAAGAGAATACACGATTAAGGACTTTTAATGTTTGGAATGTGACAAACAAGACATATCTTATGATATGTGGGGATCAACGACATTATTAAATCTCTGGTAATCGTTGTCACTATATTATGAGAGTGGACTACAGTATTATGTATAAGACTAAAGATTAGACTGGATTATGTTGGACATAAGTTAGTATTGTTTAAGGATAGAAGATTTTCGATATTATTGATGGGATGTTATAGTAACGTAGTTTTAGAAAAAGGGACAACCTGCAGGACGGGCGACAACCCATCGCTTCGGACAAGGCAGTAGGAATCGAACCCACAACCGAAGTGCGACTGGCCTTTATCGCCTACCACTGACCTACAGGAAGTCCCTGTTTAGTAGAAGCTAGTTTTATTAAATTAAGCAGTATGATATATGAAGTATAAGTCCATTTTAGGAACTATATATGATTAATCTCACTATAGAATGACTTATGTATATTTAATAACTTTTGCTTACCTTTTGTTTGAGACAGATGGAATGACCTGTCATTCTATCACATGATCTGCTAACACTTCACGAATAACAAATTCAACTTCATTTATTTAAGAGATGAAGTGGAAATTGTTCAAGGCACAAACAACAGTGATATTGTATCAAAATAAAGTAAGTATTTATTCTAATTCTAATTTTCAACTTTAGGGAAATGATCTTGAAAACCAAAAATGTTGTCCTAGTGATCCTACACCTGATGAATCAGATGGTACCTTAGATCGTCACAAATTTATGGATTTGTGATTACTGGATTTTCCATAGCCATGTTCTCTACCACTCTCCATCAGAACATGATGGTTAGATTTCTCTTCCATATCCATATTTTCACCTATGTGGAAACCCAGTGATTAGTTTATTTGGGTAATCGTTACATTTCATACTTTAGTTTTTAAAGCCAAGTTTTGGTATTCCCTTTTACGATGTGGGTTTCTATTAAAGAAACTTTCAAATAGTAAACCATTTATAACCCCGACGAATTTCGAGGGCGAAATTCATTTTAAGGGGGGTAGAATGTAACAGCCCAAGATTTTATAAAAAAATATTCTTTTTAATTTTATTAATGTCTTGTGTTGTACGCTACAACAAAAGGAGCTTGCACAACACGCATCCTTGACTTGCCTTGCATTACACGCAATCGCGACCTTCCTCGATAGCGTGTGTAATACGCAATACCGAGTTTCACTAAACAACGATATGCTATTAAAATATTATTAAAACTAGCCGTTATGAATAGTAATAACCACTTTTTAAAATTCTGTAAATCTTATATTTCAAAATGAACTTCATTTTTGGATTTGGAGTATCGAATTTAGCCTAAGGTTAAAATTTTGGTACTTTTCGGATAACTTTCATATTCTGATGAATAGTGAAAATTACTAAATTATAATTAAAAACAACTTTTTTAATCGAAATAATTAATAGTGATAAATCATTAATTTGAGTGGTTTTAAAGTATATTTAGAATATATTTTTACAATTTAATACAATGTTGGTCATTGGATGTAATTTCATATTTAAACTAGACATAAACAAGTGTCAATCTTTTGATAGATATTATTTCTTAAAAACACGCTATTTGTTTTAACAGCGGGATTTAATTATAAAATTAATTAATGCAACTTTTATGTTATGAATTTGGTAAAATAGACTTCATTTTTGAATTCGGAATATGAAATATAGCTTGGGATGAAATTTTGGCATTGTTCTGAAAAACATCAATTTTTGATGAATAGTGAAACTACTAAGTGGTAGTTAAAAAAACTGAATTTTTCATAAAACTTAATTTTACCGCTTCTGTAAATGGAATTTAAAAAATCCGAGAGACACGGTTGATGTCAGTAAGTAAAATGTGGTTCAATGAGATGAAAATTATTTTTTGGTGAATAGTAACTTTTTACTTTTTTTTACCGCGGTTAATAGTAAATAGGGTAACTAAGGGTAAATATGATATTAATATTACCCTAACACATGTCCTAATTCTATTGGACAAGTGTAATTCGACCAAAAACAAACTTAGGAATAAAATATGACCATTTAGGCCCACTTGGATTAGATTAGGACATTTATTATTAATTTATTTAAAGAAGGGTTAAAATAGTTAAAATCAACGTTTAATAAGTAAATCATTTTTAATATGGGGTTATACATAAGATAAATTAGATTGTAAATATTTATTAGAAAGCTAAAAAGATTTCCTACATGGTGGTATTTTATTTGTAATTTTTAGACATCAAATAATATAATTTATTTATGACACAAAGATGATGCAGTAATTATCTTATTAATGATATATTGACATAATTGATAATATAAATACCAAAATAAATGTAATTTGAGACTTTTTATGAATTCCACTAATTTTATAGGTTACTATGATATATTAGTGTTGATTTAATCAACTTTTTTCGAACATATAATTCTGTTATTACTTTCACAAAAATCATATATCAAATAGTGTCAAAATTGACACAAAATAGTTTTTAAATCAAATAATATATTATTAATTGTTATTTTATTCCTAAAAATCTAAGGTTTGGCCAAACGACTTAGCTAAGGATATATATATTAATAATAAACAATTTTGGGTTCGTTTTGCATGTTTTAGTAAGTGTATTAACCATATAGTGAAAGAAAACAAAAAGACATGGTAAAAGTTAAATTATTTAACGTAGAGTTAAATCTAATTGATAAGGTTAAAATAATACCCTAAACTTGTCTAAATCCTATTGGTTGATAGGATTGCGACCCTTCCCCACTTTATCTTCGAAATAAGACCCTTTGGAACCATTATAAACCGATTTTGACTTTAATATAAAATAATATTTTGAGATATTCCTAAGGTGCCCCTCTCCTCCCTTATAAAAGGGCACCTCCTCCCCCTCCTCCTCACACCAATTTGAGCACTCAAGCTCGGCCAACCCCTGCAATTTTCTCCTCTCCACTTCCCTAGAATAATCCTAGAGGTCCTGGTCTTCTCCAAAGACCAATCTTAGTTCCTTAAGTGGGGGATTCAAAGAGGCGTTCCAAAGAAGAGGTAATATCCATTACCGATATTTTCAATTTCTTTCTTCTTCAACTTCTTATTCTTTAGTTGTTTCATGATAATGTAATAACATCAGTATTAATTACATACTGATATGTTATTATAAATATGAAACAACCCTAATTCACCTTCTATCCATCCTACGGAAAAATGAAATCACTGCGCGTGCGTACGTACGGAATACCGTCTCCACGCCGTGGTGTAATCTATTTTCCACCATCACCTTACAAGGATGGGTATAATGGTGTAATGAGTAACTATATATGATTATTATGAAGTAATATTGATACTGAAATAATATATATATACTCCAATACAATTCCACGATCATAGGAATGATATCATCACTCGTGCGTACGTACGGAATACCGTCTCCACGATGTGATGCGACTCGTTCTACATGATCTTCATTTCATAATGATTATATAAATGAATTGAATGAATGAATATGGTATATACTACACTAATACCATTCTGTAAATGAATTACCTATAACCTAAAGATACGAATAAGAATTTATTCAACAAAACAAGCATAAGAACAAAAAGTTATAAAGACCCGAGTAACAAGTAACAATGAAATATTACTAACAAGAAGCTAATAATATGACCATATATGATATCATATCAGTATGTATGATTCTGGAATAAGTCAATAACATTATTTAAACCATTATACAGGAGCTTCGGACACGAACAAAGCAAATCGGACCTAAGGTAAGGGAAATATCACAATCTCATTTTTATCCGAGATTGTTTATACGTTGGTATTTACTGGGGTGTATTTTATCATCCACATCCATGTTTCATCAATATGTAATATTATTTCCATCCACCTACAATTGTTTAAATCCATTTTTACCCTTCGGTGAGTTTTTAGTAATATTTATGAAAGGAATCTTTTGTCGTACGAGGTACTTTTTGACTTTTCCGACAAAAGTACGAAGAATGTTTTTTTAACTTATACGGCTTGAATGGATTTTTAAAACATTATTTCCAAGAAGCTTCCTTTACAAGTTTTCAAGTTTATTTTTAATCAACTTCTTTTATTTTAAAGTTGTATGACATGTTATGAAAGGAAAAAAATGTTTTTGAAGTAGAAAGGATATTTTCCTCAAGAATGAAGTTCAAGTATTTTATCAAAATAATTTTCCATCTAAGATAATAAAAGGATTCTGTTTTTATCCCTATTATTACATGGATTTGATTATGTTGTGATGGAAATATTTTTATGAATTACTTTATCTTATATGAATTGTTTTATGATGTCATGTTGTTTAATAATCCCATTTTTTATTACGTGGGTTACGCTATGATGTATGGTTTATGATTATGTGGCACACATAAGAAAGGATTCATTATGAGATGGGTGGGACCTATATCTCCCTCCAATGAATTGGGTAAAGATTTTATATCTCATGAGATAGACATGGCTGGAATGGTAGGTTATACCGGTTCAGTGAAACAGGACTGAAACGAGGGTTACTCGATTCAGAAAGGGACTTTGTCCACTAAGATAGTCTTGGCAATGAGTCTTGACTAACAAGAAATGATTCTCTATGATTATGTGTGAAGGCCACAAAGTTTCATGTTTTAAGTTTTGATTATTGTGATTACATTTTCACTTCTATGATTTATCCCATGTTATGATATTATGATCTCTTTTGCAGGTTAAGATTTCCAAAAGCTATGTTCTTATGTATATGATGTGATTGATATTTCTTTTGTTTACCCTTACTAAGCATTTGAGCTCACCCTTTTATGTTTTCTTTTCCCCAGGATATAAAGAAAGGTTTTTAGGTAAAAAAAAGGAAGATCTTTATGGGAGATATTGAAGATCTTTCACCACGATTAGAAGATTACGTTTCGAGTTTCCAAAGACACTAAACTATTACGGTCCTTGTGTGTGTGTTTTGGTAGTGTACTAAGTATTCCGCAAAAGTAATGTAATATCAATGTACGTCAGGTTTCGGGTCTCTACATTCACTATTAGCTACTGGTGTTTATGGATCAAAAGGTACCTAGGCATGTTTTAGGGAAGTTACACTTCTCAGACAACCATTTCCATTATAATGAAAATCTTACTAGATAATTTCTTCCATCAAACGATGAACAACAAATATTATCCTTCATTAAGATCACTAATGTACCCAGATGTTTTTGTGACCCTTCACATATTCCATCCTCCCATGGATGATGGATTCTCTATTTTCTCTATAGTACGGGGTTTAAGATGAACATGGATGGATCATGTTTCATATGTGTAATGTGTGGTGGAAATATTTTGATCCACATCAAAGGTTCTATTGTTATCATCTTCTTAGCCTATTTTTTAGGGGAAATCTTTTCATGATGAAGCCAATGTGATGTTTTCTAGCCTCGAGCTATGAAACAAGAGAAACATTAGTATAGATGCATTAGAGATAGACTATATGATTATATTTGACTCTTTTAATGGCTACAAACCTATCCTTTAGCCTCTCATCTATTAGGTTCATTGATGAAGTAATTAAATCAACAGAGAAATGATCATCACTTTCACTGGGGACGGGTAGAAAAAAATAGCTGATTATCTTACCTCCCAGTCCTCACCTTCTGATTCATTATCTATTTTTTATAATGTGGGGTATTTTCCCCAGGAGGGTGATATTTGTTTACTAGTGATTCCCTTGAAATTCATTATTATTTGGCCTTGTGATTATGTGTTTTCCTCCCTAGCACAATGTTTTCAAACTAGGTCCTCTTCTTTAATAATAAAATTCTTATTGCTTTTGTTTTTTCATATCGAAAAAAATAGTTCTTAGAATATAGTGAATTTAAGAAAAATATGGGTGAGATCTAATGCTATGTAAGGGTTACATACAGCGGATAAAATTTTGATTTAATATAGATTCATAAATATGTAAAGATAAATAATTGAATACACAATTCATTTAATCAATAATTTGATCTTGAAGAATAAACTATCACGTATAAATTATAATGATACAATGTCATGAAAATAATCAAAATATTTTGAAACATATACAATAAAAAATAAAACATAGTCAAAATCAAGTAATATTTAATAATTTTTCATATTATATGAACTAGCACTCAGAATAAAAATGTTTTAACTAGTCAAATAGATCATTATATAACCAGATAAATATACCAGATTGTATCATTATTGTATTACATAAATAAAGAATATTACCCATTATAATTTATATAAATGGATGAAAACATTTTAAAATATATCTTAACATTTACATCATGAAAATGTACTTTTTAAAAATCACTTTTTTAAAATTATAATATGTCTAAAATATTATTACAAATGATTTATTTTAAAATAATGATGGAATCTTTAAAAATAATTTTCAAAAAATTTAGTGGTCTTAATGGAAAGAAATTTTTTCTTTTCAAATTCATTAAAAAAATAATCTTTTTACACCCTCATTAAAATGTAATTTGATCTAAAACTGATATGAAAAATAAAGATAAATGTTTTTATAGAAATACTAAAATGAGTAAAAATGAATTTAATAGACCATATAATAATATTATAATCATTATTGAAAAAATATTAAATAATATCTGTTTCACGACCCACCTTTACCAAGATGAGAGAAGGGACATCAGACTGCAAGACCCTTCCTTCTGCAAGTTAAAGGAAAAATAATGACCCTCGAGACCCACATTCAAACGGTCCCAGAGTGGTGACTAGCACCAAGGGTATATGATCACACACAAGATGGAAAACATTACCCTTTGTATTTAATAGAATCGGGAGATAAGATAGTGAATCCCAACAACACCAAAACTAGGGGTAAAAGTAAGCCAAAGAAAACCATTCCCATATGCATGTTACAAAAGTAAATGATACACAAGTAAAAGAAAACCGAAAAAATAACTACCAAGAAAAAGAAAAACAGCAACAATAGTTATCCCAATGTATGAACTAGTACGTCCCTACACGATCCCTGATGTCCACCTAGAAGCCTGAAAACAGATCTATATATGTAGGGTGAGCATACAAGTATATTCAGTAGGGAAAACCAAAGACCCTCATGTAAGAGTGGGGAGGCATTCTAATGCCCCCTGAAAAAAAAGAGATAACAAAAGCACCTAGAAAGGAAAACTATCAAGCCAAGCCTCATTAAGGAACACTCCCCAAATACCGCAAGTCAGGTAATGTATAGTAATATCACATCAATATTTGGGTACCTTGTGCCACTTTAACACTTGTTATTGAATACATCCTACGCATCGAACCTCTCTCACCATTCTCACTGCAGCCCCACTGCCACACCCCACCCATACACAGATGGGCCACAAAAATTCTTCCCGTTCGCAAAACCCTGGGCCACAACAACCACATGTAACCACACCCGCAAAAACCTTGGCCAGAACAACTACTTCCCTAGCTGAAGACACATGGGCCTCATCCCGAAGACTCTTGGGAAACAACCTCCCCGCACACAACTGGGCCAACCACCACATCTACCCTTCCAGATAAATCTTGGGCTATAACGGAACTCATGCCTTCATAGCTTGCCCGAAGAGTCTTGGGATATTTGGGAAAGGGAGAAGAAAAAGAGCTAATATTCATCCACTCATAGGAGTGTTGGAAAAAACACCACCCCCCATGAAATGGGGGTGTACGACACTAAGTGTTCAACATGGGTGGGGCGTGAATATGAAACATAACAACTACAGAAATATGTATATGTAACAAGCACACATCCCAGCCATGATTTTCCAAATAAAACCTAAGCACAACACTCTTGTTACAATTCATTCATAAAAGAAGTCACATCACTCACTACTAAGTCACAAATCATTCCAAAACTCAATTCCCCACATAAAAAATTCTTGCTTTCATGTTCATGTGATCCCATTTAAGTGAATTATTCACTACTAGGAAACTAACCGGCATAGCCAAAAGATAGAAAAAGAGAAACATCCAAACAACAATTTAAGAATTCACACCCAGTTCTCCTGTGAAGTCAAAAAAACAAAGGGATTAGTGAGATCACTCAAGGTACTGGAACAAAACCATGCCTCGAGATACGGCTCCAAAAAGCATCAGATTCACAACCAACAACCGTTCCACAACAGAGGATCCCATCCTCATCCAAGTCACCCCATAAGCATCGAGCAGAACAAACAGAAATGCCACCAAGGCATGGCAAGGATGTTTCCAGACTCATGTACATCATTCTCTATGTTTTTTTCTTTCTGTTTGGTTAACCAGGGTGATCACACAAGGATTGTTGTTCAATAGACATTCATTTATTCGGGCGATTTTCCGTGATTAACCAAATTCCCAATTTGGATCAATTCAATCATCACATAAGGTAAGGGTTCATTAGTGTGTAAGGAAAAACCACCAATGACCATGATTTTCAGTGAGCTTAAGCCCATACAGTTCACAACATATAGAAATTATAAAAGAGTACAACATAATTGTCAAATGCACCCCATAATTCTTTAACAGTCTTTCTATTATCTTTTTTATTTTTTGGTTTCATCCATTCCCACATAAATAGTAGCTTACCCAACCCACATGATACACAGTAAGAAGAGACGAAGGAAAAACCCTACTTCTTTGATCAAGGATCGAATTTCTTCTCCACGCGCCAAGAACTGGTGTTGAGTGACTTGCAGGGGAGGAACTCTGAGGACTCCAAGGATGAGAAGAAAAACTCCAGTATAGGTGCCCCACATGCCTCGTGAAGGAGGGACTCCAAGCACCCTGGGGAGAAGAATAAAATCTAGCCAAGAAGGGGAAGGAAGAAACTCTAGCGTGATATAAATATGAGATCCTATTGTTAAGGGATAAGGAATTTTGAACCGCTTTAATGTCGAATTGTGGTTTATTATGTGGTTGGGAGGATACACATGAGTGGATTAATTCTTATTTAATTATTCCCATCAGGGTGGTGGCATAACGACTGTCCATTAAACCGTTTCTTTTAAATGTAGGAAAACACGCAATGGGGGTAGAACTGGAAGGTACAGGGAAAGGGTGTGACACTGAGGAAAAACAACAAGTTTTGTAAATTTTATGGATTTCCCAACACTTGGGGGATTTTAGAAATTATTTATAGGCTTTAAATGGATTTGAAAGGGGGAATTAAATCATCTTTGCACTAAAAGATAAGTTGCGGGAGCGGAAAAAGTCGGAAGATGGAAAAAGAACGAAGACCCTCAGTGAGGACACAATTTCACTATCACGGTGCCACCCTCCCGGTGCCACCATCACGGTGTCACCCTTACGGGGCCCCGTCACTGTGTCACCCTTAGGGTGCCACCTTCACCGGTGCCACCCTAACTGCTGCCACCGTCACAGTGGCACCTTGACTGGGGTGCATCTGTCACGATGCCACCGTTTCGGTGGTTCCGTGTTTTGGAAAAGTAATGGACTAGGTGGGTCTGGGCCATTACATCAGATATCTCTTAAACTATTATATCCCTCTAAAATCAAAACTAGACCTGAATAAAAGATGGTTTTCGAACAACCACATCGAAAGATACCTTTCAATAGTGAACCTCATCGACATCTAGGAACACCTCTCCCTCACGTAACCAGGTAACATTCTAATATCAAACAGTCTAGTCATATGGGTTAGAGAGTTTCTTCCACCATGTCAAGATACTATCCACTTCGGGTGGCATTAACTCGCTTGAACAAGCTTAATTGCATCCACCTTAATGCCTATTGATTAGAGATTAGGTCCTCCCCTACCCATAGTGAAGACTCTTCACACACATTCAAATAACAAGGATAACCGCACGTTCCATAGTTAACAATGTAAAGGATTCCATCACAAACAAGACAAACAAAATAGAAAAAAACTCAAAATAGATCTGGGTATGGGGCACACATCTGCGTCTCCTATTCCAATGTACTTTCCTCGAGCCCTTCGTGCCTCCACAACACACGAACCAAAGTAATGGTCCTTCCACGGAGCACCTTCTCATCACAATCCTCGATTCTCACAGGCATTTCTGCAAATGTCACATCGGCCTTGATGTCCAGATTTCCCCAGTCAAGGACGTGTGAATCATCGTGTAGATACCGTCAGAGTTGTGACACATGGAAGACGTCTTGTATTCTGAGTTGTGGCAGTGGTAGAGCTATCTGATAAGCCACTTATCCGACCCGCCACAACACTTCGAAGGGTCCGATTATCCTTTATGAAATCTTACTCCCCTGCCGAACCTCCATTGTCCACGTCGAGGGGAGACCTTCCAGAATACGTGGTCCCCGACCTCGAACACCAAGGGTCTCCTCCTATCATCAGCATATGACTTCTACTGAAACTGAGCTTCCTTCATTCTCTCCCGTATAATCTTTACCTTCTCCACCATGCTCTGCACCACATCTGGGCCAATAACTCTTGTTTCCCCAACCTCGGTCCATCACATGGGTGAGGGACATGGACTTATATACAAGGCTTTGAACAAATCCATTCCAATGGTTGAGTGATAGCTATTATTGTAGGAAAACTCTACCAGAGGAAAGTGTCACACCCATGATCCCCCAAAATTCAGAATACATGCTCGTAGCATATCCTCTAACTTCTGGATGGTTCACTCTATCTATCCATCTATCTCGGGATGGAAATCAGTGCTAAGATGTAAATGTGTGCCAAAATCATGATGAAATATTCTTCATATTCATGATGTAAACCGTGCATCCCTATCTGAGACTATGGATCTTGGAACTCCAAGCAACCGCACCACCTCATCCACGTACCTCCTTGCTAAGGCATCCACTGCTACCGACTCCTTGATCGCCAGAAAGTGAGCTGATTTCGTCAACCGGTCCACCACTACCCATATAGCGTCAAAACCTCCTTGAACCTTCGGTAGCCCTATGACGAAATCCCTCGAGATTTCATCCCATTTCCACTCGGGGACGTCTAATGGCTGAAACACGCCGACTTGAACACGGTGTTTAGCCTTCACCTTCAGAAAAACAAGGCACCTAGCCACAAACTCTGCCACCGAATGCTTTACCACGGGCCACCAAAACTGACCCCTCAAGCCATAATAAATTTCGGAAACTCCTGGGTGCACTGATAGGGGTGAGTTGTGGAACTCACCTAGAACCCTCTCATGCATCGCCTCTCGGACAAACATATTCCCTTGAAAAAATAATCTGATTCTGACCATCCTCCGACCATCCTTCCATAGCATTTCCTTGGTTTTCCCGATCACACATACCTTCACTCACTATGTCTCCCAACTGAGGCTCCTCAACCTACCGCAATGGAGAAGACTGCACTGTCATCTAATAAATTCAACGTCTACCATCATCCATCTTTGCATCTAGGTGCAGGGCATCTAACTCCTCTATCACCTTCCATGCATCTGTCGACTCTCGAACTGCATCCTTCTGTGACTTCCTGCTCAAGGCAGTGACCACCACATTCCCTTTTCCTGAGGTGCAGGAAATCTCATTGTTTTAGTCCTGAAGGAACTCTATCCTTCTTCGATGCCGTAAGTTCAGGTCCCACTATGAGAAGATATACTTCAATATTTTGTGATCCGCGAAGAAAACAAAGTGATCCCCAATATAGAAACGTCGCAACAACATTTGTGAAAACACGACCGCCATAAGCTCCAGATCGTGGATGGCATAATTATGCTCATGGGGACATAACTGTCTAGACCCATAAGAGATCTTCCCTTGTCGTTGCATCAGCACACACCTGAGGCCTTGTCCTGAAGCATCACAGAACACCTCATACGCTGACCCATCTTCTAGAAACCTCAGCACTGGGGCACATACCAACTTCTCCTTCAAATAGCTAAAGGATGCATGGCACTGCCCATTCCACATGAAAGCACGGTCCTTCATGGTGAAAATTGTCAAAGGCGCTGCATCTCGGGTGTAGTTTAGTGCGAACCTCCAGTAGTAACCTATCAGTTCAAGGAAACTACAAACCTTTGCCACATTCCTTGGTGCTGCCAAAGAAACAACTGCCTCGAACTTCGATGGGTCCACTGCTATACTCTGTTCGGGCACCACGTTCCCAATGAAGTGCAGTTCTATCATCCAGAAATTGAACATGGACAACTTCCCATAGATTTGGTGCTATCGGAGGACTTCTAAAACTGTTCATAGGTGCTCAGTGTGATCCTCCCCTAATCTTGAGTAGATCATGATGTTGTCAATAAACATGAGTACGAAGTGATCCATGTATTCCTGGAAGAAGGAGTTAATGAGCCCCATGAACACAGCTAGAGTGTTCGTAATTCTTAACAATATGACCACAAACTCAAAGTCCAATATCTGCATCTGATGGAAGTCTTCGAGATGTCACCCTCCTTCACCCTTAGCGGGTGATATCCCGACCGCAATTCAATCTTATAGAACCACCCATCCAATTTTGACTACATGAAAATGTCGTATATCCTTGGGAGAGGGTAATAGTTTTTAACTGTTAACTAATTTAGTCTCCGGTAGTCTATGCACAGTACGAGACACTCATCTGCCTTCATTGAGAATTAGACTAGAGCAACCCATAGTGACACAATTGGTCGAACAAAACCCTTCTTCATCAGATCATCAATCTGAATCCGCAACTCCTGTAACTCAGAAGGTGCTATCTAGAAGGGAGCCATCGAAATCGAACGGGATACATGTTGCATGTCTATCCTGAACTCAACATCACGTCGAGGTTGTTGAGTTGAAACCTCCTCATGGAAGACATCTATAAACTCACTGAGTAACCCTTGGACATCCACCCTTTCTTCATCCACCTAATCCACTGATAGTTTTGAAAACAAAGAAAGGAGGGGATCCTCTCTCCTGCTGATTTTCTGGAAACCCTGCTCACCGATGAAAGTTACACGTCAGCTGTACAAATATGTAAACACGACCCTTCCTCGGAAGCAGCCAATGATGGAACATACAGAGATCAACCATTTAATTCCTAGGATAACATCGTAAGGTTATATATTAAATAGAAGGAGACCCTTGATAAAATGATGTGGCCCTATCATCAGTCTAAACCCTCAGAAAACTTAAAACAAGTCGGTCTGACCTCCGACTGGTGTGCTCAGTACCAGTGGCACTGGAAGTCTCTCAGCGTCTAAACTCAGATCACAGGCTAGAATGGGTGCAAAAAAGGTTTGAAAAGCTCCTATATCGAACTAGGAATTTTAAAGGGTACTAAATAAGCTGATCATACCTCGAAAAAATTATGGCCTTGTTGGAACTACTGCCTCTACAGCGTGCAACTGTCGACGTCCAGCTCCCCTGCCTCTCGGCTATCAGCTGCCTCCCCGACCATCCCCTGGTCGAGGTCCCTGAGTGGCACCCTAGAGTCGGCCTCCTATTGCCACATCTGGACTAGGTGGGGCGGGAGCTTGTTGCCCCTACTTCTAATGCTGAAAGGCCTAGATGGAAACTGCTCCTACTGAGGTGGGCGCTGAACCATCCCACACTCTCTATATTGTACTCTGTCTGGGAACTGATCCCAAAAGTGCCCATGGATTCCATAGATGAAGAATCTCGTCCCTGGTCCTGTTAAGAAAGGGAAAGGGCTGGGAGATCGGAACTAGAACTGCTGAGGCCTGCTTCCGGCTGGTCGAAACCTAGAGGGACCTGAAACTGGAGGCCTGCTGTTGATGGCCATCCCCTTCGATGATCCCAACTAGATTCTCTCTTGAGATACACTTACTAGTGTGTGCATCCTTTCCACCACTTCATCCTTCTTCTGACCCTCCACGTACGTCGGTATGGTGAAGGGAGTAACAACATACTGGAGAGAAGGTCGAAGTGCCTCTTACAAACGTCTCGCTCGAGACTCCTCATCTAGAAAGAGGTCGAGAGAAAAGCGAAGGAGATACTTGAACTTGATCCCCAAATCTATCACTAGCATACTTCACTGCTGGAGGGAGAGTAGTTCTTACCTATTCTCGGACTTCATTGTGGAAGAGTGGAATTCCATCTGAAACTCCTTCTCGAAGTCAGTCCATGTCACCTCATACTCACTCTTCTCCCTAAGATAGAGCATCCACCACTTACTCGGTGCTCCCCGCATCTGGCTTACAACCAGAGGAACCCAGTACTCCGTCGGAGCAAGAATCAATTTGAAAGCTATCACCTGCTCCTCTAGTCAGCTTTTTGTCTCTATGTCTGAGATGCTACCCCTGTACTTCCCAAGGGTCTACCACTGAAAGGCACGGATTTTCCTCTTCCATTGATCGTCCTCCTCCTCTCGGCCAGTCCTATGTCGATCGGCATAGTCAACCTCCTGGGACTCAATCACCACACTACTCGTGATATTCTCCCAGGTGCAATAGTTGTAAGGTAAACAAGGAATTCCTAAGCCTGAGTACTGTATAATATTGTTCTTAAATTTTTTTCATAGACTTCTTATTCATCTTAAATCCCCAAAAATACCCATGAAACATATGAACACTAGTCATTATGATGCATGTACCTTCCCTAGGGTCACTAACCTACAATTAGTGTAGCCTAACTTGGTCGTTTGGTAGGCCCAGATTCATTGAATTGGATCATGCGACGCCCTAAAATCCCATGTCCTAGCTAGTCTTCCCTGGACTATTTCACACACCATGATCACCCAACATTGTTTCCCTACCATCCCATTCAATCCTCACTATGCCTAACTCCAGACTCGATCCTATCTCTCATCCTCTCCTTTGATACCATTATGTCATGACCCGCATTCACCACGATGAGAGAAGGGACAGTAGATTTCGAGACCCTTCCTTCTTCATGTTGAAGGAGTGATAATGACTTTCGAGACCCGCCTTCAATAAGTCCCAGAGTAGAAACTAGAACCAAGGGAATAAGATCACACACAAGATGTAATGAATTACCCTTTTTATTTAATAAGATCGGGAGATAAGATAGTAAATCCCAACAAACATAAAAATTGGGGGGTAAAAATACGCCAAAGAAAACCATTCCCATATGCATGTTACAAAATAAAAAGAAAATCCCAAAAGGAAGTATCAAAAGAAAGAATAACAGCAATAGTAACTGTCCCAATGTCTGAACTAGTACAACCCTACACGATCCTTGATGTCCTCCTGGAAACCTGAAAACAGTTTTATATACGTTGGGTGAGAATACAAGTATACTCAGTAGGGAAAACCAAAGACACTCGTGCACAAGTGGGGAGTCATTCTAATGCCCCGTGAGAAAAGAAGAGATAACAAAAGCACATATCAAGGATAACTATCCACCCAATCCTCACCAATACAAAATCCCCAAATAACGCAATTCAATTAATGTATAGTAATAACACATCGATATTTGGGTACCCCACACCACTTTTCCACTGATTATTGAAGATATCCTATGCGTCGATCCTCTCCTTCTATTCTCACAGCAGTCCCACTACCACACCCCGCCCATAGACACCTGGGCCACAATCACGCTTCCCACCCGCCATGAATTGGGCCGCCAACACCACACGTAGCCACGCCCACAAACAGCTGGCCCGAAACAACTACTGCCATGCCCGAAGACACCTAGGCCTCATCCCAAATACTCCTAGAAAACAACCTTCACAGGCACACCTGGGCTAACCACCATAACTACGCTGCCTGAAGAATCTTGGGCTATATTGGAACTCAGGCCCTCACATCCTTCCACAAGAGTCTTGGGCAATACGGGAAAGGGAGTAGAAAAGGATCTAATAACCAGCACTAATAGGAGTGTTGGGGAAAACACCCTCCGCCATGAAATGGGGGTGTTCATCACTAAGTGCTCAAATTGGATGGGGTGTGAATAAGAAACATAAAAACTACATATATATGTATAGGTAACAAGCATTTATCGGAACCTAGGGTTTCAAAAGCCATATTAAGCACAACACCCTTGATACTATTCATTTATAAAAGATGGCACATCACTCCTGACCAAGTCACAACTCATTACCAAAACCAATTCCCCATTTAATCTATTCTTGTTTTCATGTACAAGATATCCCATTTTGGTGAATTTTTCAATACTGGAAAACTAACCGACATAGCCACAATACAGGGAAAGAGAAATAGCCAAGCATTAATTTAAGCATTCACACCTGGTTCTCTTGTGTGGTCAAAATATCAAAGCGATCAGTGAGATCCCTCAAGGTACTAGAACCAAACCAAGCCTCGTGATACATCCCCACACAGCTTCAGATTCACAATAAACAACCATGCCACAAAAAAGGATCCAATCATTATCCTTGTCACCCCACAAGCATTGATAAAAACAAACAGACATGCCACCAAGATAAAGCAATGAATTTTCCAGACTCAAGTACACCATTCACTAAGTTTCCATCTTTCTGTTTGGTTAATCAGGTTGATCAGACAAGGATTTTTGTTCACTGGAAATTAATTTATTTGGACGAGTTTACGTGATTAACCAAATTCCCACGTTGGATCCATTCAATCATCACAAAATATGAGGGTTCATTTGTGCTCAAGGAAAAACCACCAACGACAATGATTTTTAGTGAGAAAAATCCCATACAGTTCACAACATATAGAAATTATAAAAGAGTACAACAGATTTTTCAAACTCACCCCATAATTATTTAATAGTTTGTTTATTATCTTTGTTATGGTTTGGTTTCATCCATTCTCACAGAAAAATTAGCATACCCACCTCCCATGATACATTGTAAGGAGAGTGGAAGGAAAAACCCTACCTGGTTTATCATGGATCGAAGTTATTCTCCACGTACCAAGAACTGGGAATGTGCGACTTGAAGGGGATGATTTCTGGGGACTCTAAGGATGAGTATAAAAACTCCAACAAAAGCACACCAAAAACCTCGGGAAGGACAGACCCCAAGCGCACCAAGTAGAAAAATGTAATTCCATCCAAGAAGGGGAAGGAAGAAACACTAGCATGATATAAATATGAGATCCTATTGTTACAGGATAAGGAATTATGCACCTCTTTAAAGTCGGATCGTGGTTTCCTATGCGGTTTGGAGGTTATAGATGATAGGATTAATTATTATTTAATTATTCCCATCACAGTGGTGGAATAACGGCTGTGCGTTAAACCGTTTCTTTTAAATGGAGGAAAACGTGCAATGGGGGAGGAACTGGAAGGTATAGGTAATGGTTTTGACACCGAGGAAAAACTATCAGTTTTGGTAAGTATAAGGTTTTCCCGACTATTGGGGGATTTTAGATATTGTTTATGAGCCTTAAATGTCTTTAAAGGGGGTGATTAAATCATCTTTACACTAAATGATATGTTTGGAGAGTGGAAAAAGCCAGAATTTGGAAAAAGAATGAAGACCCTCAGTGAGGACATGGTGCCATAGTCACGGTGCCAACCTCACAGTGCCACTGTGACCAGTGTGCGACCGTCGGGGTGCCAACGTGACCGGTGGAACCTTTACTGGTGTGCGTTTGTCACGGTGCCACCATAACCGGTGCCCCTGTGACCGGTTCCACTATTTCGATGGAGCCGTGTTTTGGAAATATAATAGACCAGGTGGTTCCAGGCCATTAGAATATGGACCTAGAAAAGAAATTAAAAATTGAGTCGAATATGAATGCCATTTTTTTGAAAAAAAACCTTTATTTTTCATTATTTAGTGCCAATGAAGTTAAAATTTTAAAATATACTTGAGAACCATAGAAATAACTCCAAATAAACAAAATATATTATTTATATGATGTAAATATCATAAATTTCAACCAATGTTGACTAAATCATAAAAAACAGATAAATAATGATATTTTCAAATAAAATCTCTCCAATTTTGAAAACCATATGATATAAATAGATGGTGAATAAGGAATATGTATCAAAAAACAAAAGTGTGTTGAGAAAACCTTAAAATAGGTATGAATTTATTTGTATAAATTTAATACACATGTATAATTCATATAGATTTGTTATACATAAATTCTAGAACCAGACTCAAATATATCTTATATTATTTACTTATATCTTTTTATCAACCATTTATTATCAATTTATTTATAAATATTACTATTCTAGTATATACCTATTTTTTTCATGTATGTTTCGTTTTGGTTGTTTAAAACCTCATATCGTTCTCAATGTTCTTTAATATCAATAATTTTAATTATGACATATATAAAATATATATTTTGAATATATATAGTGTCATCTATTAATGGAAGATATAGAAAAACTAATTACACTGTTCATTAAGATGGTAGATCATACATACACATGAACATTGTTTTTATTTTTTTGAAAATAGAAATAATGAAAGATAAATAATATTTATGAATTATTGAATTATAATGATCAAAAAAATGACATGTATATTTACTGAATCCTTAATTATAACCATCAATGTAATGTGTTGATGTAAAAAGATTCACTAAACTATTTGGAGAAGGCAAGTTTATTATACGCACAATAGATTTTTTTCACTTTTAAAGGGATGTATTGAAGGTGGATAATGGTTATTAAATAAATGTAAAAAATTAAATATATTAAATATACTTAATTAATATTTTTGGAATGAATTCCATGGATTTAGGGGTGTTATAAGGGTAAAAAAATTGAAAATTCTCAGTTAACTCTTTCAAATCTTTATTAAGAAACAACTCATGGATTACTACTTATGCTATGAAGGGATGAGATTTTAGAAAGAAAAAAATTGCTTGGATGTTGTAATAGAAGAAATTTATATATAATGGTAGGGATTAGTTTAGATATAGAGCCCAATAGCCATGAGAAGAGAGGAGAACATGTTCCACTTTATAAGTGTTTATAAAATAACTCTTTGAATTGCTTAACATATTAAATTAATATACATATATATTTTTATCATAAAGTAAAAAAAGAAATAATTCATATCTACTATAATGATAATTATAAATACTTTCATACTAAGAATTTTAGACAAGTATATGTATTGCATTATCCCATATCTCTTTGTTTTATTTACCATTACTTTTTTGGAAATTACTACAATATCATTGTTTTGTTAATTTTTTGTTCATTTTTGTAGGCATAAATTGAAAAATGACACAAAATGCTCCATGGGTGGTATTTTAAAGTTCATCACATTAACATAGATGATTATATGTTTTTATATAGAAAATTTTAATAATTTGTTGTCCACTATAAAATATCATAAACATTATTATTGGAAATATTAATTTACTTTTACATTAAAACCATCAAGATAGTTGTGGAATTAAAATATAAACCATTTAGACGTAAACAATATGTTATATTTATCTTAAAATTTTATATATGTTAATAATTAATCAAAAATTTATTACTTATATGTTTTTTTAAATTCATTTGGTTTATTTTTCTTTCAATTGAATAAATATTATATTGTAATTGCATATGTAATTAAACTATTTATTGAATAAATTAAAATAAAAAATTAATTACATTATAAAGAAATAAATTTTTATTTAAAAGAAAAATTTATAACTTAACTTATAATCTATTCATACTAATGAAAATGTTTTGAAATATTAATGTAATGAAAGTGACATTTTGTGTTTATACTATAATTAAAATAACATAAACGACATAATCAATAAAAAATGGGAACAAGTTGCAATATATTTGATAATTTTATGAAAATGGAAGAAATACAAAAATAAAATAGGGCAAATTCATGTATTATATAAATTTTAAGATCCTTATCTTATTCTTTTAATTTTTCATTTCAGATTTTTCCCTTACCGAGGAGAAATTTTTTTACCATGTTACTATTCATAATGAAAAAATATAAGGGAAATATTTAAATTCTTTTGATACATATAATTTCAAATATTCAATCAATATTTCATGATTCAATTGATATATATTTTTCCGTTTATTTTATAATTAAAAAAATAAAATGCAATGAAATGTTGTTTTCTATTAAAAATTATTTATGAAGGAACAATATTTTTATTCCAAAATCCCACATAATAATAATTAATATGAAAATAATTATATTATTAATAATCTAAATTAACTAATATTAATTTTAAAACCATTGAAAACACAATGTGTCTTTAAAAATTATTTAAATTGAATGACAGTTTTGAATAAAAATAAATATTTTTTTACAATTAATCAATAAATAAATCATTTTTAAAAAATTTCAATAATTAAATCTATGATAATTACGGAATAAGAATTTAAGTAATGATGTTATTTTTTTTAAAATTATTTTTCTAAAATTGGATGAAATTAATTATACTATTTATTAAAAATAAGCAACAAAATATATTTCTAAGGAAATTTTTTTTTAAAGAACAAAATTATGTGCTAAAAATATACATGCTTTATCTAAAAATATTATATATTTTTCTTAATTGTTTATTCCTACTAATTTAACCATTTTAATGGATTTTTTATAATGGTATATAATATTACGGTTTATTAAGTCTTAGGGTTTTAGAATTCCGAAGCTATCAAAGAGAATATATTTATTTGAGGATAAATACATCATAAAATATCAGGGTGTAACATTATATTCCAATTACATAAATTGAATCGTTAAAATGTTTTCTCTTTCATCACTTGTTACAGCATTTTTGAAAACCAGATCAAATATAAGGACAATACAATTTTTTTGGAAAATAAACGTTGGAAACCTAAAGGATACTTGAAATATCACAAATTTTAATTCCTAAAGAATTAGAAAATTATTGGGGATTATAAATATTTACATGGAAGAAAATACTATCATAAAATGACTAATATAGAATGGTAGGGAAATTTGTTATGTGAAATTTATTGAAAAAACCAAAAATCAATTATATTTTAAAAAGACCCTCGATTCATCATAAATGAATGTAATAAGATTATATTTTTATTTCAAGACCCTTTTCAAAAAATAAAAATTACTTCACCATATAGACTATGAGAATAACAAATTATATGTAATTTTCATCAATAATTTCATCCTTTAATTAATTATAAATAAAATATATTATTTTTCTAAAAATTATGATTAATCAAGATGAACATCCCATGCCTAATGCACAAAAAGAAAATGCCAAATAATTAACATAATCCTCAAATGAATAATAAAATATTTCTTCGTTCAATAATAAAATAAAATTGGTTATAACAATTTAATATACCACCCAAAATAAATAAAATTTCACAAGATGAAGTAATAAATTAATATCTAAAACTAAAAAACAATTCCAATGGTTTATAATATATCTTTCTATAAATTAATAACCATATATCCCAAATAATCACAATAACCTAAAAATTAAATATATAATTGACTTATAATTTTATCTTCTATACATCTGCATAAATCTCCATAAACATAACAATATTCATCCCTAATAATATTTTATATTATACCTAATTTTTGTATATACCACAACCCATGAAATAATCTCCTAAAATATCATTAATCACCTCAATATCGAAAAATGTCAAAAACATATCCTATAATATTCATCCAAAAATCTACTTAGCCCTTATCCTTCACTGTTATTATGTGAAAAATGTTGTACTAATGAGGAAATAAAATAGCTTAGTGGCGTTCAATGCACCCATCTCACACTTCAACGATGGGTTCAGGCCCCAGGGCCTTTCTTATGTGATGAGTTGTTTCTCGGCCTATGGGTTTTCATTATTCTATAACTATATTAAAATAATTTATATAATATTCCAAAAAATATGATGAACGTACTCAAAATTAAATTTAATTATCAAAATACTTTTTAACCTCTAACGTTCTCCCAAAATCTTATTTCTTCAATATAATCACATAATACCAATTGATTATTATTATAATAATAGAAATGATCATATTAGCCATATTGGTTATGAAAAATATTATCGTTATGTAAAAAATATATAATTACTATTCCTCAACTAATATTCTAACTGAAATATATACTAAACCAAAGATATGTATTATCACAAGTTTCAATCAAAATATATTTGATAATTTTAAAATACCATTAAAGAATACTTCAAAATGTGTATCTATTCCATTCAAGATATAATCTAGCATAGACTTATGAACCAATGAAAATTAAGGTTTATCCTATATCTTTGTGGAATGTAATTTTTTTCTATATGTTCTATTCATTAATTTATTATAAAGGTTCATAAAAAACTGTTAGATAACCTAAGAACATACCTTGTGAGTGTCAAACTAGGATTATAGTAAAGGGGCATTAACCATTCACTAAAATAATAGATAACATATATCCAACAAAATCATTTTATTATTATTACCTGAAAATTAATTTCTGTTAAAAAAATGTCCACTTTTATAATACATAAAAAGATGTTTTGTAACAAAAAAAATATAATATCTACCTTATAAGAAAATTAGGATGTTATCCTATGCATAGATTATTATAATATTCTATCATATGTTTCTGTTCCCAAATCTAAATGTTCCTAAATCTTATTCCCAAGGTTTCTTATAATCATTCTATTATACTAAATCCAAAGGCCTCAACCCTAGTAGACCAAGGATGATTGTTACATTATTACATTTTTACAAGATACAAGAGAACACATAGTAAATGATATCAAAATTTATTAGTCTTGGTAATCAATATAGATACATAAATATCATATTAATTAGGAAAACACTATTAAAAAATATTATTTCCTTCTATAAAATCATTTTTCCCATTATCATATCGTAAAATATAAATCATAATAAAATTTCTAGAATCATGGGGGAAATAAACCAAATAATATTGAGATAAAATGCTCAGTTAGTGTTAAGTACATTGGAATATATCAATGGTATGTACGTAGTAATTATTATTGGAGGGTGGAGAAATGAAAGAATATATTATTTTATCAATAACATAATAATGATGAATAATATTGCTCTAATAAATAATAATAATAAAATTACACATAAAATATCCAATTTTCATGAATATTATCCATGTATATGAAGACTATTAAAATAATCTCATGGATATCAATAAATTATTTCATAAGGATTGAATATATAAAACCAGAAAATAATAAATGTATTGTGGATGCCTCATTCCATGTAATCATAGATATACCCCCATTGTCTCATTCCTCAATATCGCATATAATTAGGTATGACATCAACTAACATCTCAACCTATTTTGTCGCATGAGACATACTAATGAATCATGTGGATGTCTAATTCTAGGCCCCACATGGAACGTAATATGTCTAATTCACATATTATATGAATAATTAATACAACATAATCATCATGCCTTAATAATAAATAACCATCCATTCAGGACGAACTAGTGTACAAAATGTCAACACATTATTGAATAAAACCTATCATATGAAATCCATTGAAATATTGATTATGGTATGATTATTTTATAAACTCTTAAAATAATAAAATTCATAAATGGATATTTGAATATGTGAAAAATCTCAAATTTTTTTTACAAAAAATATCTTGATGAAATAAGAATTTTCATTTTAAAATCACTTCTTTAAAATATTAAATTATGAAAAATATTATCTAAATCATTTTATTTTTGAAAGTACATGGAAATATTTAAAAAATCATAAAAACATTGGTTATTCATGATAGAGTGAAATTATGTTCATACTATAATTGTCTAATATAATGACAGTTTTCACATCATCATTAAAAGGTACCCAGTTCGAAGAATAAAAACAATATTTCTATAAAAAATATTTATAGAAAGTAATATTTGGTTAAAATGACATTATTAAATCATTTTTAAATAAAAAAAATCTTTATTCATATTATTTTAAATAAAATATAATTATAGAAGAAAAATATTCCTGATTGAGTAGAAAAACAAAATCTAGTTTCCTTAAAATCATTAATTTAGTATTTTTAGGGGAAATGAATGTATAATGTAATAATCCATGAAAAACCTATAAATAAATAACATAAATATAATATTTTTTGTTTAATAGATAATTCTCATATATCTCATTTAGTGTACAAATATACATAAATAATCTTGATTAATGATGAGATTGTAAACTAAAGCATTAAAAATTTGGTATCATTTGAATAAAAAACTAATGGAATATAAAACAGTATATTGATATTTAAATAACCTTAATTATCATTATAATAATAACATGATATATTCATGGGTTTTAAATACTCCATATTTTATAAATAAATGATAAATATGGAAAATGTGTTAGGGTAAAAAAGTGACATGAGAAACCCTTACCTCAAGTATGTCATAGTTCATATGGGAAAATCCTATAAAAAATGAATATTTTAATTATATATATTATTAATAACTTCACATATATATACTTTTTTGTTTACTAATAACATATTATCACTATTTTACTTGTAATTTATTTATTAACATCACTATTCTAGGTGAAAACTGCCTTGTTTTATTCATATATGCTTCAGCTCGGTAGTTCTAGTCACCTATCAATCTCAGGGATCTATTAAATCCAAAATATGTGTTATAATAAATATATCATATATATATGTCTATATTATATTTATATATATTGAGTTATCCATAAAATTTATAGATACGAAAATAAATTACATCATTCATGGAGATGATTGGTCATACATACGCTTTAAAATGGTTTCCATTTTAAATGGCTTGAAAGGAGTAAGGAAAAATAATAACTAAACTTTAAATACTCATAATAATATCATAAATAATATATATATTTATTAAATACATCAATGTAACAATATAATTAATGAGTTAGGGAAAAATTATTTACACCGCTACATTGAGACGATAAGCTAGATATATGCATGGATGATGTTTTTACATTCTTTTTTATGTAAATAAATTTGATAATGGTTTTCGCATAATCCGAATTACAATTATTTATAATTAATATATGTTATTAATTTTTTTATAATTTATACCATTAATTTGATGGATTTAGAATGAGTTGTTTAATTTAATGCTATCGATTAGGAGTTATACCTCTTTATTGAGAAACCTATTTAGGATTACCCTTAAGACATTAAGATATGTAACTTTTGAAATAAAAAACACCATTTATATGGTTAAATAATATACGATTTTATTATAATAGGCCATTTTTAATATATAATGAATAAAATGTGTGTGAAGTAGAGAAGAATATGTGCCATTAACAATTGTTGGACAGAAAATCTATGAATTACATAAAATATGAAAATAATGATAATTAATTTTTATAATAAAGATAATAAAAATAACCATTATTAAAATATACTATAAGTATAAGAAGAAGTTATATCACCCAAAAAAATTTAGTCAATTTGAAAAGAATTTTTAACACAAATCTCTTTGTTTTAACCTCTTATTACTCTTTCTATAATTTACCGCAATATTCCACTTTTCTATAATTTATAGGTCAATAATGTTATCATAAAATGAAAATTGACACATAAATGGAATGTGGTCAATATTATAAATATTAACCCACTCAGTTGACTAAATATAGTATTTTCAAGAATTTTATATGAATTAATTAAAATTTCTATTATAAAATATAAATAATATTATTATTCAAAATATGCATTTAATATGAATTAAAAATCATCAAGATACACATGGAATTTGATGAAAAATATAAAAATATTACTTCATATTTTATTTTTGTCATTAAAATTCATATAGCACAATTATTTTTCCAACTTTTTGTACTTTGAAATTTTTTAAATTTGTTTATTTTATTTTTTATTAATTAAATAAATTATTTTCTGGAATTTCATTATCATTAAATGTATTTATAAAATTACTATAATTTTAAAATAAATTAAAATGTTAAAAATAATTAATTTACCATACAAAAAAATATTACAACTAAAAGTTTACACTTTTTATCCTCACATATTAATTGTTTTGTTAAATATGTGAGGAATATGTCATTTTGTATTTTTTTTATTTTTGTAAAATAATATATACCTCATAATAAAAAGAAAATGTTACTAAGTCATTATATTTTGTATAATATCATTGATATTTACAAAATAAACTCATCTAAATGGATAAAATAATGGTTTAGAGAAATATTAAAACCTTACCAGAAATATATAACGGTATATTAGCAATTTTACCCATACTGAGGTAAACTTTTTCATGATGGTAACTATTCATAATGATAAAAAATAAAAGAAACATATTAACAAAATTTAATCCCCATAATTCCAAATATATAATCATTTTTTCACAATTCAATCCATATAAGGGGGTAATTTGATTTATAATTGAACCCCACATTTGTTTTGAAAATTAGTTTTCCAGAACAAAATTTTCCCTGAATTATATATGTATTTATAACAAAATATGAAATAAAATTAATTCTACTGTCTATAATTTGGTTATTAATAATATTAATGACCTACTTTTATTTCAAAACTATTTAATACATAATGGGAATTTGAATGTTCTTTAAATTAAAAGATTGTATTTGATAAATATCAATATTTTTACTATTAATAGTAATATAACTCTTCTCATAGAATTTTCAAAAATAAAAATATAGATAATTATAAAATAATGAATTAAATAATAATGTTCAATTATTCAAGTAATTTCATTAATATTGGAAAATTTAATTATGTTATTTATTTCCAAAATGAAATAAATTTTTTTGATGGAATATTTCTTTTTAAATCATATAGGGATTTTACTAAAAATATAACTACTTTAACTAAAACCATTATGAGTTTTTTTAAACTTCATGTTTCTAATTATTATGATAATATAATGGTGAATTTATAATATCATATTATATTATATGTTTATTTAGACTAAGGATTTCATGTATCATAAGTTATCATAGTGATTAAATTCATTTGAAAAGAAATATATCATAAAATCTTATAGTGTTACACAAAGTAACATTCAATAATTATTAAAAAAAATTGAATCAATTTTATATTAATTTTTACATATTATAACATCGTTTCTTCTTCCAACAAATTATAAAAATAGTATTTCTAAGGGATGGGAAGTGTGGTTCGATATTCTAGCCTATAAATTGTCCCTTTTTTCATGGGAACTCTCTACTATTTATTATAAGGTGTTTGGTTCTCACATACTTTAGTTTAGGAGAAAGTGTGATCAATACTATTTCATTTTTAAGGGTTTATTCACAATACCATTAAAAGTGGGTGGAATAAGTTTTTATCCAAAACATGTAAAAGGGTAATGTGTTTCAAGACAAAAATACTAATATTCTAGGGATTTTATGATTCATGGTAAAACCACTATAATCCAATCAATTATAATTTTTGAAAGGTTTTTTACTAAAACACTTAAAATAATGGTAGATCGAGGTTCTTACTGCAATATTTAAAAATCACAGGTTTAATCCAAACATCTCATTTATTTTGATGGGTGCATACATATCAATATTTTTTAGATTATTGCCGAACAACTTTATGAATACATTTTTCATTATATTTTAATTTTACATTTTCATAGTGATTAACTCTATTAAATAATGTTTAATTAATAAATTTTATAAATTTCAACATTTTTTAATGTGTTTTTTTAAATTCAATTCAACTTTACTAATTATATATATACTTGGACCAACAAATTGTATTATCACTTACTTTAATTTAAATATAATCAACTAGTTTCAAATAATTATCACTTAAATATGGCTTCTACATCAATTATAAAAGGAAATTTAGAGGGAATATGCATGTGTAGATCTAGATACCTTGATGGATAATGCAATATTTATTTGAAAACTATAATATATATATTTTTAACAAGTATATGATATTTTAATTGAAAACAATTTATGCGTGGTTATATTTCCAATCAAGAAAAAAAATATAAATGTATTCTTGATGATATAATGTCTTTTAAGAATAATGTGACATCAATGAATTCTATAAATTTTCACATTATAGAGTACTGAAATTAATAGAAATTCCATGTGACAACACACTCAGGAGATTTTGATATTTTTAGAAGTTACATGTGAGGGTAACAATAATGTAAATAATACATGGATTGATATATATTTCTATGATTTCAAAAAAGTAATATTCATCCTAATGATAATATAATACTTTTTTACCCATTTAGATAATATTTTTATTCAAAAATATTACATTTACGTTATGATTTTACAATAGTGAAATTTTTGAAAAAGATCATTTGTTTCTTTTCTAGTACATGATAACCCAAAGAGACTTAAATAAAATAATATAAAAAGATATACAATATGACTATTGAAGAACATATTCATTCACTCATGACCTATGATATTTTAATAAAGTGTCAACAAATGAAGAAAACCCAATATTTTAATAAAAAATCCAATTCTTGTTGGGTTATTGATAATGAAACATCCATATGTGATAATAAATGAAGAACCTGGACAAGAAGTTATGAAAATTAATAACTAAAATGAATTCATTCCAACATAACATAAAATTGAATGATCATAGTTAACTAAAGTTATCCTAATATAGTTTTAATAAAAAGGATCGCATCAATCCATAGTTTCAATTAATGGAAAACCTGGTAAAAGAGAATAAGGAATGTAATATAGATTATAATTCTTTAAAATAGAGGGAAAGAAACAACTATATATCATCAATATCCTCAATTGATTGGATCCCCAAGTGCCTAATGGACCATGATGACGTAAATTATCATAGTTCATCTTGTTATTCTTATTGTTGTCAATGTTCTTCCTGTTAAATAAATAACAAAGAACGTAGATATTACAAATAATAATTACAAGAAGGTTTTTGTAAATGATCCCTGTAATTAAATGAACTAAAAATTGTATATTGTTAATTTTTTAAATTATATACCAACCAAATATAGTCCAAAAATAAAGGAGGAAAATAAATTGAAAAATTAGTTTCTTTGAAAAAAATTACGATCAGTAAATAATATTGTATTTTTATTAGTGGAAAATTAGAAAATAAATAATGAATTTAATTATGTAAAAAATAAACATTTAATTTGATTCAAAAAAACATATATTGAACGAAAGGAAAATAATATTAACGTGATTAAGGAATCAATTTATAAATGAACCATAGTTAAGTTTAATTTGAATTTAATTTTTGGATCCCATATTAATGGTATATGTAAATATGGGTGTGTTTATTCTTATAGAAAAATCTCTTCAAGGAACACCAAATGGTACATTTGAATGTGGTAGTTCTCAATAGAATTTTTTAATAATCTAAGAAATATTTGGAACATTATTTATGAATTTTGTTGTAATAATTCTTGTTATGGTAGGACACACACTATTCAACACCCTTAAAATATATTCACTATGACATATTGCATTTATAATGAGAAATAGTATCCTATGAAAATGTGGTTTCAAAGTTCATTATTAGTTAATATTTATTGACCCAAATTTTTTGTACCAAAACTAAATGGATATTTGTGGTTTTTTATGTAAATTTTTACTAGATATAAACCCCTTATGGTAGAATTTTTTATTATTATTAAGTGGTAATTAGGTATAACTATCATATGAAATTATCTTTTGAATTTAATAAGAATGAGTTTTATCAATTATTTTATTTTTCAATATCCATTTAAATTATATATTTAACATCATTTATATTTTTATTTTACTATTTTCCATTTTAATTTAATTATTTAAAATCTTTTCAAAATATAATCTCAAATCATTTTTGGAATGATTGAAATTTACATGGATATTACTGGGTGTTTTCAAAATTTTATTAAATTCTTTTTAAACTACACACTCTTTTATTATGAAAATATTTTGAAAAATAATATTTTCAGTTATTTATATTTTTTATATTTCAATGGATATGAAGTTAATTTTTTTGATCATTTCATGTTTAAATGATTATTTTATTCCAAATGTTATATTTATTTAAAATATTCTGAGATTTTATGAACTTTAACATGATTGATATTTAAATTTTTTATCTTTTTATGTTCATTTTTTATTTCATAACTCTAATTATTATTTGAGCTTCTTAGGAAGCCACCAACTACCTGATGCTTCTTCATTAAATAGTTGGTGGTGATTTCCATAACTAAAATTCAATTTTTTTTTCATTTTCTAGATTGTAAATCTAATATCTACATTTGTAGACTATTTCTAGTATCTCTTGGATTATCACATTGGGAAGAGTTATCTTACATTTTACACGCATTTATCCTTCCCTTACTCTATGTTTTAGGCCACAATATTTGTATAATACAAGAAAAAAATTATCAAATACATCATAGAGGAGTGAATTAGAGCTATGGTTTGTCCCTCAATGGTATATTATCAATTTTTTTCATTTAATAGGTGCATTTCATCCAATGATTATATCCCATATATTTTAATCATTTAATTAAATATATTACAATGTTATCGGAATTGTTCGTTGATTTTTGAAATCATGACATCATGAAATTAAAAGTATATTTCACTTTTTGAATCATGAAAAAAAATCTTACAAAGTGAATGTTTATTTGGATTTTTTTAATTAAAATTATTATAGGTATCTCATTTTTATCATAAATATTGGACTTAATTTAATTAATACTCAATTCATTATAATATCATTATTTTATCAAGATAGACTAAAAATGAGTTTCTTGTAACAATCTCTATTGATCTAGGGTAAGAATGAGGATTAAACTGTCTTGTAATTTTTTATTTTGTGTATTTGAGAATTATTTGTTTTGTTTTAAATATTTGATTGTGTTACATTAATTAAATATTTAAATATTTTAATCATTTATCTATTGTTTAAATCATGAATTTTATCAATACATATTAAAATTTTAAAATAATGATATTATTGAACTGTTTATATATTTTTTATAATGAATTGATTGATAGATTTATATCACTCTATTAGGTGTGTAATGTTTTCCTTATTCATTCAACTCATTAGTTACATGAAATTTTCTTATAAATAGTTTCAAATAATTCATCAATTGAGGTAAATAATAACATATTGAATCTATAGTATTTTTAATGAGATATAATTGTTTATAAATACAGACTAAATCGATAGAGTCAATTTTAAAAAATATGTTTTTCTGAAATTGAATTTCAACGGATGTGGATGTTTATGTCTTGTTTCTTAAAATATATTTTTAATGGTGGAATCTATTTTTTATATTAAATTTTATTGTAAAATATTCATTTATTAAAACCATGGAGTCATTTTCATAAAATAATTTGTCCTCCCATCAAATTAATTTTACATAGTTTATTCCCTCCAATGCATTGGATAAATTTAGATATCTCATGAGATAAATAGGTCTTTAATGGGGAGTTAACCTATTTATAAAAGGGATTTTTTCTACTATGATAATAATTGGAGGGATCATTGACTACTTTGATGTGTAGGGGACCAAACGAGTTCCACAAATATAGTCTTGTAAATAATCTATGACATCTAATGGAATACATTTCCATTCTTATGAGCATTCTACAAAATTATGTCCTATTCCAAAGTTACACTATCATGGATCATGTTATTTTATTCTTTTATGATTAATTCCATATGATCTCCCAATCTAAATGTGATGAATTCGGATTATTATTAATGATATATGGGGTATGATTGTCAAATGTTTTTCATATATCCTTATACCCTTTTTCTCACATTATTCTCTACTTTTAATTAATATCTCTCTTGTATACCATTAAATATTATCTAATCTTACCATTTTTATTCTTCCTTTCTACATGATATGAATAATTATTTTATGTATGATATGTATAACAAGGGTTCTAGATTTGGAGAACTAAGTTGGGGTTGATGTTGTTCATTTTGTAAATAGTTTTTTATGTGTATTTTTTTTCAGAAGGCATAATATCTATAGGTTTCTTGAATGGATATTTATATTAATTTATGATTATTAATCTATAATATTCTATATCTATGTATGTAATTAAAGGGTATCTATATTTGGTATCATATAATAGTTTAGTTAAACATTGGAATCGAGTATGATAAAAATATAATGAGACCACTAGGGATAATAATAACTATATGAAAACATTTTAACGATTTGATAATGATAGTGGAAGTGTTATAAAAATATTAGGAGTAAATATGTTGAATTTTATTTTTCATTTATACATGTAAGAAGTTTATTTCATTTTAATTTGGTTATCTATAATGATTATTGTTTCTCAAAAAATGGTTTTTTGTTTTATTTTATTGCAATAACTTGAATGAATCCTGTTAATACAGATGTGATAGTCAATTAAATAATTAACCTACTGTGAAATGAAATGTTAATGAAAAATCTCATTTCTATACTCACAAAACATTCTCAAGTTACTAATGATAAGCATACAAATTATTAATTAAGGGAAAATGTGCATTTGTGTTCTTAATAAAAAATCATAAACCTGTCTTGAGGGTCTATTGATCCACTAGTTTCTAAGAAATGGATGAGTATCACTGAAAAGATACCTTACATTCTCATAATTTTCAAATAAGATAATTTCATTTTGGATTCTTCATTGGGAATATGAAGCAGACAAATGGTGTACTCGTATCATGAATATGAGACAGTATGAAGAAATTGACTCAATAGAGGCGGTGAGTCTATTAACATCCTTTTAAATAAGTACAATCCATATATTCTTGAAAAAAATTATAATAAGGGAATCACTTGAGATAAAGATGAAGGAAGATGAGTCTATATATACCTTGGAATAAAATTTCCCATGGATTTGGTGGTATGATTATTGTATAATTATAGAACATGAATTCTAGTTTGATCAGTTGTTTAGCAGTTGAAACTGAGTTTTTGAAGGGTTTTAGCCATTATAGACTTCATTATGTATAAAGAAATCATTTCTTGTGCTATCTATGTGTAAATGGAGATGGGAATTACCTACCAATGTCAAGAATTGAATAATAAAAAAATTATGGAATTCAAAATAATTTATAAAAATCATATATATATATGAAAATAAGATTTCCTTTACTCGTGATTTATTGGGGAAACCAAGTGGATAATATATCAATATGATAGATTCCTGATGCATAAATTCCCTGAAGTCCATTAGTTTTTATTCATTTTTTGATAATACCAATTTTATGGGTTGAAGGGGAACCCGTACATGTCCCATGGGCTTCGTGACATTACAGGGCCATATGGCCTTAAAGGAATTGATGCCAGACTATTACTACTTGAAACTACCCCTACCTAGTGTCTGTATAATGATCAATAGTCATCCATTTCATGGGAACATGGATAGTTAACCTATGCATGGATACACAAGTCTCATATCAATGGAAAATCCCATTTCCTCTCATTATTCCAAACATGGTTGCTTTGTTATGGTGAATGTTCCTACTCAGAATCCTCCTATGGAGATTGTTCCTTGTAGAATGTATATGATTTTTTATATTCACATCATGTGGGTCGATGGCATTGGGGTGGCCTGAAAGATTGATGGTGGCCCGAAATCCTTACTAACCTGAAGGTATGTGTTGCTTGAAGGCACAGAGGACTCAATTTCCAAATCAGTGGCCCAAAAATGGATATTTTTTGTTTCTACAATAAAAAAAATACATTCCATAGTACCTTCTATAGTTCCCTGGAAATATTCCTTAACCTAGTTTCGATCCTTGGTCACAGGGATACCCTTAAGGATTCCTCATCATCTTGGATGATGCTAATTTGAATTTTCTAAAAGACACATGTAAATTTTTTATGGTTGTAAAATATGTCCAATAAGGAATCAAATTCATAAAGGACGTGAAGAGACCAATCATTGAAAGGAATAATGGGAAATCATAATAGAATACACCACCCACACATTAGTGTTTCAAATAAAAGGAGTATGGTAATTATGATTTCTAGTTCTGAAACCTAATGGTTAATAATGATGATCAGTTTCATTAACCCCTTAATCCCATTGACAATGGGAGATCTCACGCAGTCACTAATAGTGATGTGGAATATAATAATTAATTGGTGAAATTTACACATACCATCCACTCTGAATCTATGAATGTATTATTTAAAAATGGTATCATTGTACCACCTCAATTAATAGAAGTTGATTTAGAATTAAAAACACTTACTTGTATGATGATGGAATCACATGTCTATAATTATTCATTGATTGAATATTATGGGAATGTGCTTCGAAAAAACCATATTATATTTTATCTGTTTAAATTTTATGTTATTTTGGGAATGGATTAGTTTTATTTAAATACATACCATTTCAATTTCAAGTAATGGATGTTATATTTTACATTCCTAACCAATATATGATCATCTATCAATGTGATGACGAAATCTAATTTCCAATGGAAATTACATCCACCGTTTAGGTCATGATTCTAATTACAATAGAGTGTTTCACTAAGATGGTTTCAAGGAATCTCAATATCAAACATAGAAATATTTTTCAATTGTTTTTTATGAATTTATGTATGTTTTTTCTAGTCAACAGTGGAATCATTTTATTGGGTTTAAATAGAACACATACATAGTGCAACACATATTTCAATTAATATATATATAATGGACCTAATGGAGTGGTATGAATTTAATAAGAAACTCTATGACATTCAGGAAAATAATTTATCAATGTTCCCCACCATTGGGTGATTTAGTTCTTGTTTTAATGTATAAAGATGGATCAATGTGTATTTTCATAAATAATTGAGAAGTTAACAATATCACAATAAAGTGGAAGTATCAACTACTCTTTATTGATGACTTGATTCATCATTTATTCAATGATCAATACTTTTAAAAAATATTTTGTCTTTATAGATATCATCTATTGAGGATAACAAATGAAAACACTATGAAAATAGTATTCCATACAATGTATAAACACTATGAATTTATAACAATTCATTTTAGTAATAGTAAGTCCTCCATATATTCATAGATTTAACTCATAAATTCTATATAGATCACGTTTTTTTATTAATTACTGATGATATAATTATATATTCATGTGATAAGAATGGTATTAAGAACATTTGATTATTGTTATGGTGTCCCAAAGAATGGATAAATTTTTTAAAATATTTCCATGTATAAAATTTCGATTCAAAAAAATTCATTCTTGGGTCATATAATCTCATGAATGTGTATATTTGTGGACCCATAAATGGCTGATGTTAATAAATATTTCCCATGACCAACCATTATGATTGGGATTCATACATTACATGGTTTTTTGGATATTATCAGAGAATTCTTTAGAGTTTCTAATTATTATCCAATCCACTCACTACATTAACTTGGAATTGAGTCATGTTCCTTTGGAATGGTGAATATAAATAGATTTTCAAGGGACTAAAGACAATGTTACTTAGTACACCATTACATACATTACCAAGTAGTGAAAAATGATTTTTAGTCTACAGTGATGTATCCAAAAATGAATTGTGGTGGATTTTTTTGAAAAATTATGTGGTGAAAGATTAATAACTATTCCAATTGATGGTTAATGAGAGAAATTACCCAACATACGATATGTTTTCAGCTACGGTAATTTTTGAACTAAAAATATGGATATATTATCATTAAAAAGAAAAGTGTGATATATATACTAATGATAAAATTTTAATGTGTATATATTCAAAAATAAAAAAGGAAAATTTTCTATATTAGATGGTTAGATATAATTAAATATTATAAATTCTCACTATAATACAACCCTAGGTTTGTGAATAGGGTGGATGATTATTTGAGTTAAAATTCTCTTGGTAACTTATCAATGATGAGGTCCACACAAGAACCAATATTTATATATTTTAAAAAGCATAGATCTTGACCTCTTGATGGATAGGAGAAATATAATCATTCATAAATAAATGTTAATCCATTTATCCATGTGATTATTAAAGAGTTATAGAAGAAAGGTATAGAGATAAAGAAGTATGTAAGTAATGTTTTTGACTATAAGCTTGATTATGATGTAATGATATTGTTTAGGAACCGTATATAATTTCTATAAGTACTAGATCTAAAGAAGGAACTATTGAATAAGGCTCATTATTCACCATTATATATTCATTTAAAAAGTATGAAGTTGTACATAGATATAAAAGAGTATTCCTACTATTTGAGACTATGTAGTGCGATGATTTTTTCTCTTGAAGTTAAGGTTAAAAGATAGAAGCCTAATGCGATGTCACAACCATTACCCAAAACATAATATGAATGGGAAAACATCATGAAGGGATTCATCATGGTGCTCATAAAAATATGCAAGGGCCATAATTTCATTTGGGTTGTATTTGATCCCCACATAAATTCAGCACTCTTCATTTCCATTATATAATATTATTCTCTATAATAATCCTCTATAATTATCATTATCGACCGCTAAGGATTCATAGAGTATCATAATTGATTATATCTAATCTAGATCTTCGGTTCACTAAAATATTATATTGATGTATTTAGTGGGTTTAAGATATATATTTATGTTTTAGTATGGTGTATTATATTTAAAATATATGTTCAGTCTGAGAGAACAATCAAACCCTATAGGATATATTGAGATCAATTTTTATAAATTTCAATGCTGGTTGTAATAAACACCTTCCTATTCATGATTTTCCTTCAAAAATAACTTTTACATGAGCATTATGATGGCTCCTTATGAATCCCTATATAGAAGAAAATGTTTAACACCAACTTATTAGGATGAATTTAGAGAAATAAGTCATTTTAGATATAAGATAGTATAATAAATCATAGATCAATTCATGTTCACTCATAAAAAAGGCATCTAAGAGTCAATAGAAATGATATGCTGACAATCATCATCTTGATCTATAATATAGTATAGGTGAGAAGGATTTCATGTGAATTTCTCTACAAAATATGGTTATGAGTATAAAAGATAATGGAAATATGATCCCTATTTTGGTTGTTAATTTCGTTATTCTTGATATTATATGGAAGATATATTTTTTATTGGAACCTTCGATGAACCTCTCTCTAGTTAATTATGAGTTCTATGTATTTCTCTTGAGGAAGATCATAAATGATCAAAAAAAAAAAGAACTGAACTAAGAGGTTTTATCATTTTATCATGATATATCATAAGAATAATTACTAGTGGGGATTTTTGATCATATATAAAATGTGATATGAAATAATACCGCAAACTATTTTAATTTTTTATGGCAAAAACACACATTTAATGAAGCTAAATGATAACAAATATATAATATGAAACAATGATATAGTAATTTGTTTACCTCAGAGTAAAAAATTACATGGGAAAATTGGTTTTATTTTGGGTATAATATAACACCCAACGATACTAAAATAAAATTCCCTTAAAATAATTTGATTTATTTGATAACTTTTTTTACACACAACACTAAGTTTAAAATAATTACGATATACTATTAACATATTATTATTTCCTAGCAATTGGATTTGTGATTATAAATAGGAATAACTAATTTATTAAATATTTATTGATTAAATATGTATAGCAAAAGTTATTTAGTCATTAAATATTTTTGGAATTAATAAATAATAATTATTATGAAAAAGTGATATATTTATTTGAAATTTTTTATACAAATAATGTATTTGTATCATATTAAATTAAAATAATCAGTTTTGGGTAATTATTTTAAAGAAATCCATAAATTATATATTCAATGAAATTCCCTATAATTCATATGCTATTTTCTAATGCATGGGATAAGAATAAACCATATATTATTCTTAAAAATATATTTTTTCTAAAAAACATATTTAATTGATTATTGAACACATATTTTATATCTAATATATATTAATTATAGATTTTTATTCTGATAAAATTGATTCTATATTTTCAATCATGATGTTCATATTTTGTAAATAGTACCCTACAATTTTTGGTCAAAATGAAAACTAACCTTTGAAAATTTTATTACATAGATTAAGGGGAACTCTTGTTATTCTAGGATAATATTTGGTGATATAGCCATATGTATCCATAAAAATTCTTATTCAATTATTTTTATTTTAGGGTCACCTCCATCTTATTTTAATTTGATTTTTTAATGGAAAATTTGACCTCAAAATTACATATATAATATTTAATGAAAAATAAATATATGAAATATCACTCTCTTGAAATTAAAAATCTATTATGTATACACATAGGAAATTTATTTTAATGATTATAAATTTATATATTGATCATATTAAAAATATTTTCATGAGGATAATTTATTTTTAATTTCTTTATGTAAAAAACTTATATTGAATGCTCACCCATCACCGAAACAATATTTATTTAAATAATGCGAAAATAAAATAAATGATATTAAAAATACAAAATGTGATATAATTTGAATTTTTTAATATGTTCCCTAAATTTATATATTAATAATTAATAATATTTTTTTTATATTATTTTATATAAATAATATGTTTTATTATACATTTGGCGTCAAATTATAGGAACACTATCAAAATTGGAATTAATTATATTTTTTCCAAATAATATTTGATAATTATAGTTAAAAATAATAAAAAACGAGAAAAAGTACATGTTGTATAATATATATAATAAATTATTACCCCCTGTTCATTTAAGAAATTTTTTTTACCTCATGTGTAAAATCATATCCCTTTTAGAATGAAAAATATGTTACAATAGTTAATGATGAAATATGTTAACTACGGGGATAAACAAAAATATTTTATTTAAAATTACACATAAACTGATTAAAAATTTATAGGATGATTTTATTTATGCCCTATAATAATTTTTATTTATATACTTTTCAATTTTCATGAAAAATACATTAGTGTAATTAAATCATTTTATTAATTTCAAAAGTACCCCTATGTTCATCTGTAATTGGGAACCTCCTCACCCACTTATTTAAACGACATTTAGACTTAAAAATAAACCATCACCTTATATGATATCTTATCATTTTATTTATCCACTTTATTTAGGTTATATTCATTACAAAACACTGACTCCAGGTCACTTAAAATATAATCTAGTGGAATTGTTTCATTGAAGATGTAGAAATATCAATAGATCACATTCTTTTTAATTATTATATTTCTTCATCTAAATACGATATATTCATCATAAAAAATAAATTCAGTTTCATAAATATTCTGAAGTTTTATAATGATTATTAAATTACCTTATTTCACCCTCATTCTATCAAATGGAAAGTTAATGTACAGCTCATGTGTATGTATGTCTTATTGTCTCCCTGTATCCAAATAATTAATTTTACATCACATTATTTCATGGATGGTTATCATTTTTGGTTTAATGTTTATATATGACATTTATTTATTAATTATTCTTCTTTAATGATAATATAATATTGAATTCTTTTCCCTCCAATTCTATGGATATTGAAAATGTTGCTCATGCGTAAGTGTGGAATACCTCCTCCATGAAGTAATGTGATTGGTTTTTCATTTCCCTTTTACATGGATAGTAAAATTGATAGATTTAATGAATATATTGGATATATATATATATATATAACTATAATGATAATGTAATTTTGAATTATTATTTATGATTCATTTTTCCCATCTTTTGAAAAGTGAAAACAATGTTCATGCATATGTACGACATGTTGTCTCCATTAATGATATAATTAAATTTTCTATATATACCATTTATGAATGAATATAATTCTGTATATAATAAATATATATTATTTTTAAACCATGAACAATATTTTGAATAAGATTTTACCATGACCAAAGTAAAAGGACCAAACGTACAAAACTAAAAATCGTGTGAATGAATGAAATAGTTATCCTTAGAAAACAACTATTATAATAAAGGATTGTCAACTAAAGGGTGTTGATGTATAATAAAAGAAAAATATATGTTATTATAATTATGTAAATTACTATTTTATAAATATTAAATAATATTTAATAAATCTTATAGGATACTAAATCATTTTCATGGAAAGTAAAATTTTAGGTAAGGGATATATGCCCCACTTTTATTTATGTGAGACACATACTATAGTCACCACATATTATTTTATGTGGTGTATGTACTAAAATGAATATATTTCACGATGATTATTTTGAATGTTATGGTAATTTATATATCCATATAATGTAATTTATTACATTTTATGCATGATTCAAATGTTACAAAAGCTACAAGGGTATTTTATTATAATATCATTATTTATTGGGATTGTTTATGATTAAGTTATGATAATAACATTTTATTATATATCTCTCTCTAATTTCCAAATTTTTTATATCCAATTGTTATACAATTAAAATACTTGTTTTCATTTTATCCCCCCCTTAATTACTCATGATATTGTAATTATGATTTTATAGAAAATCAACTAGATTTCTGTCTTCGATTGAAACAATTATTTATTAAATATTCATATTTACTGAAATTTTTTCAAATAGGCATTATAATATTTTAAGATGACTTATAAATTAATTTTTTAACATGATTTTATTTTTAATAAATGGATTAAAAGGAAGATTATTCCAATTTTTGAAATGAGTTACTTTTCCACTTTTCTTAAAACGTGAAAGGAAAATTTTATTTTAACATATACGGCCTGAAAGAAATTTATTATTGTCAGGACTGATCAATAATATAATGATTACGTTATTATATTTCAATGATATTTTCAAGGGAAATTATTTTCAAAATACATTGAAAAAAAATTTGTTTTAAAAATGTTATTTTCCATGTGTAAATTTTTTTCCCTAGAATATTTTAATTATATTATAATAATGTATATATTCATCGAACTCAATAAACCATTAATAAAATTTTATTTTCTCAAAATATAATCAAATAATTCCATCATTATTATTTCTCTACATTGTTTATGATTATGAAGAAACTATGTTTGTGAAACCTGTTAGTTTTTCATGGGATACTATATGGTAAAATAATGAAATATTTATGTTTCATGTTTATTTTAAATGAGTTATGCTATATTAAATGTTTATGAAACCTGTTCATTTTCAACAGGTTATGAAATAATGATTTTTTTAAACCATTTATTTTCAAGTGTTATGATAAGATGAATATATTATGTTCATGTTGCACACATATATTTGATTTTCATTATATGATAGGTGGGCTCGGAATTATATATCTCTCTAATGTATTAAGTAAATACTGATATCTCATGTGGTAAATATGAATGGAATGTGGAATTAACCTAGTTTACTAAACTAATTTGTCTTCTATGATTGAATTTTGAGTAAATCATGACCACTACGATGATATGGGGAGTTAAATTTTTATATTACTATAGTATTGGAAATGATCCTTGACCACTATGGAAATAACTTTTTTCCATTATATATACAAAAAAATTATGTCTTATTCCAATTGTATTCTATTATAGATCATGTCCTTTGATTTTGTTATGATTCATGTCTTATAAGCTCCCATGGTATATTCCATTACTCAATATTCATATCAATGATATGAAAGGTATTGTTTTATAATATCTTACTCATTTCCTCACACCCTTATGACTATGTTATGATCATGAGATAATTCATATCTCCCTTTCTACATATTTCTAATATTTTTTCACACTTTTTCTCATGTTTCCTTTCACCATGTTATGAATATGGATTTTATATAAGACATTTTTAATAAGGGTTATAGTTTGGATTAAAAATGATGGAGATGGTGTAGTTCTTTTATGAAATAGTTTTTTAAATTTTAAATTTTCAAAAAGAATTATACTAATAAAATTATGGCATAGATTAGTATATAACATAGATAATATTAATCTAATAAGATGTATTAGCTATGAATAGAAATTATGATTCACAATAATAGTGGTTCAGAAAATTTAATTTCCATAATGTTTACTTATTATTCTCTCAAAAATTGCAAACATCAAATTTAATTAGGATTATACACTAATTGACTCATTATATGATTAATTTATTAAACGGGAATCCAAAATCAATATTTTTATAGGAAAATATTGATGATGTCTAAGGGATTCACTTTAAAAAATAAAAATACACTATAAAGCTAGGGTACTAATTAAGCATAAAATATGGTGTCTGTATATCAAGTCACCAATGGAGGAGAAAATACAAATATAAATGTTACATTCCCTCTAGGTGTGAGAGATCTCCATGCACTAATTAATAATGAATCTATAATATTGGATAAAAAAATAAATTCTCTACTGATAGGAAGATTTCTTCCGTAATTATTCAAAAAAATGTTAATCTATATTCAACCATTTATATAAAAATGTTACACGTGTAAAAGAGCATGAACCCATTGTGTGGATTATGAGATTCATCATGAATTAGTCTACCATCCATAGAGGATAACAAGCCTCATCAGACTGGCCCTTGAGGGTCTTTGACAAAACCACCACCAGGCATGCTTACATTGATATATACAATATATGTATTTTTTAACGTTATACAAAAAAACATAAATTAAGCCAAGATACCCCTACCCAAACTAGCCATCATATAAGAAAAAACATGTAGGTTCCTTGAAAAAAATTTAAATATGCCAAGCATAGTGATTCTATGAACATTAATAACTAATGGGATTTATAATATACATAAACATTATTTGTTTCTAGATCATCGTGAAACAAGAAAATAGGGGTATCCCAAATAATATATTAATCGTCTTTATGGAAGGTCCACATCCTTAATTATTTAATTCCCAACAATAGCGAAGAAATGAAATATTCATCATAGAAAAAATATATAGACATTTTTGTGAATTCCTTACCTCAATGATCATAAATGACATCCTAAAAGATATTACATCGTTCACTATCAATAAATTAATCAAGTGTTGATTAAATACTAGGTTTGACACAACACACAAATTGAGAGTACATATTAATTCCAAATCTCAATGTTTATATATCAACAGTGGTGGAATGACTACGAATATTCTAGATGAGTAATTTGAATTCAAAAGTTAGATAATTGTACCAAATATTAGTACCCATCATATATAATCCCTAATATTAATGAATGATTTTATAAAATTTAAAAAACATGATAGTTCGTATTGGAGAATCAGTGAACACACAACTGTCCACCACATCAACTATATTAATGTTGAGATTCATGGATTTATGATCATAATTTAAAACATTTTTTGTAAATAAAGTCTTTACTAAAACCAATGGTCAGTATAGAGAATCCATGATAGAATTATAGAGTTCTAGCCCAGTTTTCCTTCCAAAATACAATTTATCCTCAAATAATTATTCAATTAGAGTTTTGAAGGATAGGTTGTACATTCCAATATAAGTTGTATAATCGATGACATATTTCATAAATTGAATCATATATAGATGAGCAATAAGTAATGGATCCATATTTCTTTTTGATGAATTTTTTCATGAGGGATTTTCCGACAATGGCCTCATATATAAGTTTATCATACATGTATATCTTGTTTTAATAATATTATAAACCAATCTATAATAAATTATTAAATCATAGTTAATTATAAAAAAAATATAGAATCTGATTCATTAATATATTTATTAGTACCTAATAATGAGGAATATTTAGGCCAAATGGTTCGACATGAACACATTATAGAATTTTTATATTTGTATAGAAATTATTTTATTTATTTTCCAAATTGTTTCATTGTCTTACACCTGATCATGTGGTTGAGTTTTCAATTGAATTCATACCTAGTGTTATTACTATATCTAACTATATTTATAAAATTTACAATAGGAAATTAGAATAATCAAATTGGAAGCTATAAGATAAATTGGAAAATTGGTTTATACACCCAATTTCACCACTGTGGGGTATATTAATCATTTTTTATTAGTAATAAGGATAGATAAATATATATTTTCATTGTTTATCATTTGTATAAAAATAAAATATTCAGGATTTTTTGTTCTTCCCTTCATATTATTGAGTGGTTCATTTTATTTCATAGGGAAAAAAAGACATCTTAAAATTAGATCATTAATATATATATGTTTATATGTCTGTAATATGATAAAAGTGAGGGCATACCTATGTGATCTTGTAATAAATGATATGAACACCATGAATTTATTTGTTTTCTTTTTGGATATAATTTTTTTATACATATATATATTCATGGAAATGATAAATAGGTTATATTATGAATAGCTAGTGAAATTTACATTACTCTTTATTAATGATATTATCATATATTATAAGTCATATGTAGAATATGAAGAGAATTTGATTAATCTAATGATGGCCACTGGAAGTAAATAATTAATAAAAGAATAATAATGAGTGAATTTTAAAAACATAATATTTCATTCATTATGATATGTAATCAAATTCAAGGTCATACCAATGTATCCAATAATAAAAGTGGTGATTAATGAATATTTTAGACCAACTATCATAATAGAGATATATAATTTTCATGGATTAACAACATATAATAAATGTTTTGTGAGAAATTCTTAAATATTTTTAAATACTCATAAGATTTTAACATGGAAGGTTGAAATGGTTCTCTTATGTGAAGAATTTGATGAAAACATCAATGAGATTAATATGATATTAGTCATTATACTAGAACTCTTACTACCCTATAGTGTAGAATGGTTTGTGAAATGAAATAACAATTTAGAGAACTAATAGGGTGAGTTATCATAAAATATATCAAGGTGGTAGATTTTACATCACATAAATAAATGATATATTATTTAAATAACATGATTCGTGATTTGAAGATGTCAATTTTTATACTTCAATAAAGAATTTATAGGTTTTTTGTCTCTGGAAATAATTATTATGTATAAATATATGTACATTGATTTAAAAGTGCTAAATTTTATATTCCCATGATAGAATATGAATATTATCTAAAGAATATAGTTATATTTAATCATTTATTATGACTAAGTAATATTTTGCAACCATGTGATGGAAAAAATATAAAAACTGTTCTAAAATGGAAGGATTAGGTTATAAATGATTAGAGTTTCAAGAGACCTTATATACATGGAATTCCAATGGATGAAAATTTAAATCTTAATGGATGTGATATAATCATAACATATAGAATTGATTTGTCAACTTTATATCCATCTAATTATTGAGGTGGGAAAAGAGTAATATATTGTTATAAAATAAGCAGTGAAATGATAAATCATTCAATAGTATCAAAGAAACTTTTTAAGTCATCAATCATATTTAGAGGTCATATCAACTTTAAAACATAAAAAAGGTTTTTCAAGTGATACCCATATATCAACCTTTATATATTAATGTAAAATATAAAAGATGTATAAGTATCCTAGAGACACATTATATTGAGAAAAAATTAAGAATGATATTATAGAGTATAAGCTAAATGATTGGTTTGAAATAATATAAATAAATAAATTTATCGTCTAATAGGTTGATTTAATTATTTCCATTACAGCAAAAAAAAATAATGACATATATGAATAAATTTGTAAATATTCACATTATATCCTTTAAATTGAATCTAATTGAGATCAAATGGTAATTTAGTGTTTTAAAGATGTATTCATCAATATATGAATAAAAAAATAAAACTTTTCTCCTCATACAATCATAAAAATAATGGCTAGATTAAAAGAAAAAAAATTCCATTACATGGTATATTGAGATATGTCTATATAGATTTCAAAGAAGATTTGATAAACAGATTACATTGGTTGGGTTATTATATAACAAAATCCTATAGTTATGTAATAAATAGGAACATATGAGTAATTGTATGAGAAGACATGTAGTAATATACCACAATATAAATAAGTTTGAGAGATAATTTTGAAGAAAATAGATAATTATGAAAAAATTATAGATACTGTCTTAATCATTAAAATATATATTAAAGAATCAAAAGTTTAGAAATAGATATTTTCAAATAAACATGTACAAAATCATGATCATGGTGTTGGAGAAAAAATTATTTCATCTAATATCGCCATGGATTAGTGTCATTATATTTTGGAAGAAGGAATATTTAAGCATTATAAACATAACTTCCTTTGATATTATTAATCATATATGGACTGTATAATATTGATTAACACTTTCACTAAACAACTCAATGGTTCAACGCATGTTCCATGTATTTCTTTTATGGAAGAATATATAAGATAAATCATATTTAGTAAACTCAAATGTTTTAATGCTATTGAATTACCCCTTATATTTTGAAAAAAATTAAGATCCTATATAAAAGTTATAATTTAATACGAAAAATAAATTCACAAACCATGTAAATTTTATATGGTGAAATCATATGATTGAAGAATATACATGGTAACTAAAATGATCTAATATAAACATAAATTAAGTTAGACATTAAATACATGATTTATATAATATGTCTCACAAAAGACCCATTTTCCAAGTACTAGAGGCTTTACTCTATAATGGATTAGATAAATAAATATATTATTGGAAAAATATATAAACATTAAAGCATAATCACATTAATATAGAACCTTTTATAAGAAAGTAATTTTCAGTCAGTATTGAACTATATGAAAGGGATTATCTCAAACAATTAGTAAAGGAAAAACATATCAAATTGTAATAGATCATAAACATGATTGATAATATGAGGAAGTGGATAAATATATCATTAAAAGATCATGGGACCATAAATGATAATAATACAACATTTTATATAGGCATATGATTATAAAAAATCATTAAATATACAAAAAATAGTTAACACAATTGAAATTATATCTCAATATTCATACAACAATTGAGCATGTCATAAGAGTGTTTACTACTATAACAATATGTAATAACATAAAAACATGAAACATTATGTAAATGAAATAAATCATGGAATATGGAATAACCTAATAAAAACATGGAAAAATGGCACAACCATAGGAATATGAAAATATTTTTGGAAAAAATAAGTATTCTAATTCCCATGTGAACAATTTCATTATGTCCGTACCTAAAAATTTGACCAGGATCGTTAAGTCAATTCATATGTAAACAAATTCATTATATGTAATACTAAATATATGAAGATATATTTTGTATTGCATATTTTAATTAATTTGTGATATATGATCCCACCAATAATTATCAATACATATGTATTCCTCCTAAAATCAATCATCATAATGACTTAATGAACACATAAAAAAAGAATGGGTTTCAAAATACGATTTAAAAAAATAATTTGACCTAATCTAAAGAAATCCTAGGATATGAAAAATATATTTCCCCAAAAGGAAAAATAAAATAATAAAAATTATTGTGTTATCAATATATCACGTCATGGGAGATAAATTTCTAGTAATAAATAGATATAGAAATAAAAAACTTTTAACAAATTGGTTTATCAGTTGTTATAAAAGATAAAGTGAAAATTACAGAAAAAAAATTAAGTCGATAAATATAATATTTTTTTAAAAAAATTATAAAATGATTATAATAAAATGACCATTTTATAGAAAAGAAATATAGATATTAAATTCAAAGTAAAAAAGTAATGAAAAAATATTTTTTAAACATTTTATGTCTTTTAAAAAAAATACACCAGAGACACATTGAACGACATTAATTTCATAAAACATATATTATAATGTATTATTAATATTAAATTAAAATCATATATGGACTTCATTAAATAATTTACTTTTTAATGAATAATCATGGACATGAAAGATATGATTTATTTGAAGGAATGAGATTTATTCTTAATAATGTTATACATTTATTTAGGAATCAGATTTACCAAATAAGTGTTTATTGAATATTAGAGTTAATTTACCCAGATAAAAAGATGAGAAAACATATAAAATAGTTGATGTTAATTATAAAACACTAAATGAAATTTTTATTTTTTTTAAGGACTAATACATAATGAATTGGAAATTTAGTCGATTAAACAATTACTTTGGTCCAAATTCATTCTATGCACATGTAAACCATCATGAATAATTAAATTAATTTGAAAAAATATCAAATTATAAATTTTTTTCATATATATGATACTTAATTAGGAAATTTTTTTATCTTATTCTTTTTATTTATTATATAGTCATTACTTAATATTCTGTATAAATGAAATCATTATTGATTTATTTTGGAAATCATAGCAATCGAAGATGCCATTTTCATAAAAAGTTAAATATTTAATATAACATTTATTGGAAAATTATGAAATATATATTTTTATTAATTTACAATAAGGTATGTATTTAATTTTTTTTCATCTATGATTTTGGATTAAAGTATTTTTGCAGGTATGTGGTTATACATGCTAAAACATGAACATGCTATAAATCAATGGGTGATTATGGGTATGTGTTTCTTATTTAGAAATAATATAATTATAAAATAAGAAAAATAATATTATTTAGTTGTTTTTAAGGTTTTTAATTATATTCTTTGTGTTTATAGTGTGTGAAAATTAATTTGACAAAAAAATTACATTGTGGTGGTGGTAGTCAGTACACCACATGCTAAACAAAAATTTCATTTTCTTTGTAGATGGGATGGAAAAAATTGTGGATATTAAATTAATATAATAACCCTTATGTATAATATTTATATTGTGTTAATCATATAACTAATTTTAAGAATGTTTTTGAAGGGAAGTAATAAAAAAAAATATAGGGATCAAATAATATCCACTTGGGGACCTTACACATTATCATGAATACATCATTGGAAATGATGGAATTATGTTTACTAATTGATTCCATAGGCTTATTAAAATGATATATAACTATAAGAATTTAAAAATAACTTAGTTTATATAATAATTATGAAATAATTTATATGTAATGATGTGAAGTAATTGTACCCATTTATATATAAAGAAAAGGGATCATTTGTGAACAAAAATTAACTTTCATTATGGGAATGAATGAATCCAAGGGTCAAATGAATAAAAAGTGAGATACAATATATTTTGGGGTTAAAAGGTTCAATAAATTATCAACCTTATTTTAAAAAAAATTAAACATGTTCCAATTAATTTACCATAAGATTTTAACATTTTACAATTTTCATTTCTACTTATGTAAATAGTCTTTTTACTATATAATATTTGTTTGAATATAAATTTAAAATAACTAATTCATAAAAATTTTATTTACCTCGATCCAAAATGTAATCTTTAAATCAGATTATATTTTTTATATATGAAAAATTACCTTCTAAATTGATAAAATTTAGTTATATGAAAACATTATTTTTATAAAAAATTGGTTTTTAACCATTATGGGTTTCTAATAATATTTAATATTTATTAATAATTAAATTTTTATCAAGATAATTATAAATTTGTTTAAAAATAATATTAAATTAATTATCTAAATTTTTGTAATGTATAAATTAAATAAAATTACATAGTATTATTTTAAAAAATCATTGAAAATAACAGTTTTCCCATTAACAATATAATTAAAACTAATCACTGTCATATAATTTTTATGCCAAAAAATTAATATTCAAAACAATTACCTAATTATTCTATATATGGTATCCTTTAATAAATAAATAAATGTTCTTTGTGTAATAAAAATCAATTTTCACATTACCATATGTAACACGTAAAGACACACTATTAGAAAAAGAGTAATATTAAGCATAAAATTTGCATATAGCGTAAAATTATTCACGTGTTATATTTTTTTGATATAAATTAGTTTATAAAAAAAATTATGTTATGTGTCATTCAAGGTAACCCAAAATATGTTTTCCTATATATTTATTTAATTAAATGAAAAGACCAACATCATTTTTTGTTTGAAAATATTACATTAGTTCATAAGATTAAAATACTATGTTTTATAAATTTCTCATATTATTTTTTAAATTAATACTTTGAAATCATAAATACGTATTTGAAAAATTAAAATTTATTATAATATTTCGTATTTTTCTTAAAACTTCAGATAATTTATTAGTTTGGTAAAAATTGTAATTTACACTATTCTTTTAAAAACTAGTTCACTATGAAAAATTATAAAACATTATCATAGGATAATTTTTAAATTATGAAATCAATAATTGAATAAATTTTGTTAAAATAATATAAAATTATAAAATTTATCATTTAAATGAAATTAAAATATATAATTAAAATCACTGTTATTGAAAAATTCCATCATAAAACTTTATGAATTCTTAATCTTATTTTGTATGAATTTAAAATATATTTAATTTTTTTATTTACCATAAATATAACTATTAGTATAAGTTATTTATAATAATAATATAATATTTCACTACTAATTTTAGTTATGTGTTTCATGTGGATTATATTATCTAATATAGTATTAAATGAATAAAATATAATAATAAATATTGGGATGTTACATTCTCCCCAACCCCTTAAATATATTATTTCATAACGATTTCAATGATAAAATTAAATTAAAAAAACTATAAGGGTGTATAATTGAAAAGGATTATACCTTATATTGAGATTTTTTTATCAATCATGTTGATAAAAGATAGTATCATTATTTTGTATTAATATAACATAAAATAATGTCCTTTTAATGTTCTCTCATAATCATCAATGTATATAATACCATAGGTTGATATGAAATGTGATCTTATTATTCAAAAACATTTCCTTTAAGTGAATAGAACCAATGCATTTCTATAATCACGTTCAATTTATCAAAAGGAAGAATAATTAGATATTCATAAATATCATTTTGACAAATATTGTAATTAGATAATATATTCATACAACAAATATTTTTCATAGATAAAATAATAATAAGGGTGATGATTTAATATTCTTAGAATAAAATTTAGGCTTACTTTGGTGGAAATAATTGAATCTAGTAACCAACAATATAATGTTGAGGGTCAATGTTGAATTTACATTTTCATATTTGTACCCACATTTGGTATTAAAATTTTCCATCGTATTATAGGTCAATGATGGCTACTATCCTCGGTAGTCCAGGGTAAGATAATCAATTCAAATAATTCCAAAATTCCTTACATTTGAATCAATCAAGTGTGGATAGTGTGTTATATTAGACTTTAACACCTTCCACTATATTTTCTAATGTTTTTATAACCCTTTGAAAATATCCAGATTTTTGGAAAATACATCTACACATGAAATAATTCTGCATTTCATTGATACAGTCCATTATGTACTTCTTCAAATTAATTTTGATACATAGTAAGTTGAATCGTATTTCCTTGATCTTCATCATCCTGGGAATCTTAATGAGAAAATATCAATTTCATAATATGTACTTTGGAAGTCATCTCATTTTAAAAAACTAATGATAATTTTTTATATTTATTTTAGAATAATCACAAGCAAGATACACAATATCATATACCATTTAGTCACTCATTGGGTCAATAATTGTACTGACCATAACACCAATCAGTAAATTTATTAATTTAAAAATGAATTATTTCAAAAATGTTTTAAAATGAGTTATGATAAATTAAAAACACAAAATAATTATCATAAATTATATCATGAAAAAAAATATTGGAATATCTTACTCTTTAAGACAATCAATTTACCTTTCAGTTTTACCTAAATAACATTATGTTTAATCAAGGATTAATTTTTTGGGTTATATAATAATTAATATCCTAACTCATTAAAATAACAAATCATATGTAAGGTATTTGAAATATAATGTTATTAACCAAATCATATCCCCATGGAGTGTCTATCCATTTGTGAAATTAGGCCACTTTTTCGTGCATCAGGTGATGATTGAGTTTATATTGAATATCCTGCATACAATGTTACCACCCATAAATTTAAATTTTAAATATCCATAATCCAAGATTTTATAATTACATGGATTATATTTCCATTAAAAATAAACATTCTTAAATTTAATAAAATTTTATTATTTATACAATAATATGAAATATCCCTAGGATTTTCATTAAAATCTATAATGAAATTTCCAAAACAAAAAATCTAATAAATAAAAATAACAATACCATCACCTATAACCAAATGATGTAATCCAAGGTAAAAATTACATAAATAATACTCTATTATAATAATTTAGACAATACATTTCATAATTAGCCATATAACCCAAGGATTGAATGGTTATATTGATGGAGATTAAATAAAAAACATTTTAGATTATAACATGTTAAAAATTTACTACATAAATGGGCTCCACTAGACACTTCATTATTAACCTGACCTGATATGCCCATCTTTATAACCAGTGGGACAAAAACATATAAATGTGGTGATCTTAGATGTCCAATACTGAAAATATATCCCAATTTATCATATTCATAACATGAAAGAGAACATAAGGAATTAGATAAATAGATTGTTAAAAGATCATAAGACCAAAATTAAAAACCAAGAGACATCATATGACAATATAATATTAAAAAAATTAATTAATCAAAAAACGAATTACATGGAAAAAAATATATCTTAATAATAATAAAACATTTCATAATTACATAAGAGTGTAGAAAACATTAAAAATATGTCATACCTGGAAAACATGGAATACCGTTAAGTTGAAATAAATATTATAATTTGTAATAACCTGATAAATAAATTTTCAATGTTAAATAACTATATTCATAATATTAATATTGTGATGAAACTCATTATATCCCCTTCCATGTGATGAAACATATTATGTCAATGAAGGAAAATTAGGGAAAACTCATAATGCACATGGTTTTGTGAAAAAAAAATTCATAATTTATACACCTTACTATACCATGGGATATAAGCATAATCCAATGAATTTTGGGGTATCACTTGAATAAACCCATCATCCCCCATACATAGGTGTGTTATTTAAAATCAACCATTAACATATTTTAAATAAACCATGAAGAAAATAATTGGTTTATTAAAAGAACCAAAAAATTCATATAACATGAACATAAAAAATAATATGATACAAAAAATGCATTTTAAAATTTTAATAACATCAAAATAAAATATACAAGGTCATTAAAACATCTTATCATATGAGCTAATCCTTGGAGAAAAAATATAATTGAAAATCAAATGTTTTCAAAAAATCATAAATCTGTTATTGTAAAATATTAAGTGAAAATTAATTTCATAAACTATTATGAATATAAATATAATAATTTGAACGACCATATTTTTTTGATTTCAAAATAAAATATATTTCATGAAAAATAAAAAAAATCTAATATATTTACAGATGAAAAAAAATGAAAAAAAAATTTCGTTAATAATTTTTCAACTCGTTTAACAAGACCTTATTGGGGAAACAATAAAATATATTATTTTTTCAAAATAGAATCTGAAATAATGAATAATTTAAAATAAAAAATTTATTTTATTATATTAACTAAATAAATATTAATAAGAGAAAACATGGATACTGAATTAACGATTCATTTGTAAGAATTAGTGTTCCTCTAACCGACATTATACTTTTATTTGGTAAACAATTTTACCAGTGAAGTGGTTTTTAATATTGAGAGATAATTTCCAGAGAAAATATTAGGAAAAAATATAAAATATGGTAATGGGAGGATCAATTAATTATTAAAATTGACATTCTTATACATGAGATAATGACATAATGAATCATAAATTGTGTCGACAGATCCCTAAGTATGGCCTCATTCATTCTTATCATGTGACCAACTATTTGAATAAGGAATTAAGATTATAATATACATTATTAATAAATTTTCTCATATACAATTCATTTGATAAGTACAATTTTTTGTAATATTTTTAATATTTAGTTTATAATTTTCTGTATGTTTTCATTGAAGTATAATCATAATCTGCTTATTTTGGTAAATTTACTGACTAAAGATGATATTTTTATACTAATTTAAGTAAATAATATAAAAATACCATAACTATTAAAACATTATATTTTTATTAAATTATAATAATAGTAGTATTTAAAATCCAATTTTCATTCATGATATATTTTTATTTAATTATTTATTTCGGTGGTTAGACTAACCCAAACATGAACATGCTTAAATTTTATAGTTTAATATAACTAATAAATCATTTATTTTTACGCAATATCATTATATATGATATATAATGATATTATTTAGATATTTAAATTTATTGATTTATTTTTTATTTTTTGGATAATGAATGAAAATCAATATGAATAAAGGGAAAAGGTTACTTCATGAAGGCATTAGTTCACAAATGCACTACAAAAGTTCATTTTTATGTGTATTATATGTAGTAGTCTTTTTTTAAACTAATACAATTGTAATGACCCGTAAATTTCAAGGAAATTTTTTTTAATTTTCTTCGGAATTTTACAAGAATTCAGTTTCTGACGACACGTGATTCCGAGGCCCGGTGTGCCCGGAATCATTTTCTGAAGTTTGGCTCGGGTACGTTCAGTGAACGAACGAGCGGTTTTTTCTAACTTTTGAACCGTTGCTCGGAATCGTATTGTGAGGGCACCGATGGAATGGCAACACCGGTATTTTCTTAGAAATGCCTGATCCGGAGTTGCATTTTCTCGGGTGTGGTTTTTAATTTTTGGGGTTAAGTGAAGAAATTAAAATAAAGTGGTGCAACAACTTTATATTATTTCACTTAAAGCCACTTAAAGCCACATCAAGCTGCTTAAGCTGAGTTGAAGCGGTTAGGGTGGAACCCAAAATAACCTACCCTCTTGGTAGGATATTTGTGTGGTGGGGCCCACACGAGCCCCACCGTTTCTTTTCCTCTAAGTAACGCACCCGCGAAAACTCCTCTTTAATGAAAGTCAGCTGGTTCATTTTCTAAAACTCTTAACGCCCCTATTAATTGGACAGTTAAGACGTTACCATTAATTCACCAAATTAATTGTTCGTTTCTTAACCTTTTTTTCAAACTGTTGGCATAATAATAAAATAAGACCAACACCCTTTTGTTGACGGGTTACTTGTTGAGACGATTTGGAGAAACTGTATCTTCATCCTCCTTCGCGAAGAACGCGAAGAACGCAAAAACGTGAAGAATGCGAAGAACGCCGACCTTCGACGAAAGGCGACGAAGAACGCCGAACCCTCGGAGATCGACGACGTGACGCCATGTACCGCGACTCCGATGATTCTCCACCCACGACGTTCTTCTGTGACGATCCTTCTTCCGCGACAAATCATCGATCATCCATCTGAGGTAGGAGATAATGGATCTTTTTATATTCCTTTGGGTATTTTATCCTTAACATGGATTTAAGTCATGAAATTAAATCTGTATGTTTTCTTTAACCCTCGGAGATCGTCGACGCGACGCTGTATATCGCGACGACGCGACGCCCATCCGTGACGCGACAATCCTCTTCTTCCGCGACGGTCAATTCCGCGAAGAACGCTCGTTCGACGACAACAAAGAGGTAGGGGTTTGTTTTATTGAATCTTTGTGATTTATACTCGTGGCGTTTCATTATTAAAATTGTTGTGAGACTTTTAAACCGCTAAAGCGGTGGGTGCGGGTTAACAAACAAGTCTGAACCCACCGCCCCTTTCATTCTTGGTGTGTTAATTGGAAGACGTCAACCAAGCAGGCCGCACAGGCGATGCGGGGTCCTCGCAGTGAAGGACGGACCCCAGGAGGACTTTTGGAGAAGACGACAAGGATTTATGACCACCGGAACTCATCCGGTGGTCCGCGGAGCAAACCACCGGCGCGCCACGCCGGCACGGCGATGCCGTCGGTGGAAGGCGACGGCGCCCGACGCGCCGCTGAGGAGAACCGTCGTGGCTGAAGTCGCAGCGGCGGCTGGAAGACCCGCAACAGCGTGGGTCCGGCGAGAGATGGGACGCGGCCGGCTGCCTCGTCCGCTGGCAAGGGTGGCCCCACGTGGGGGCAGCACGCCCCCCGCGCCGCTTGGCAGTAACCGGCCGAGCCGTACCCTGGCGGTCGGGCCGTACCTGCGCCGGGTCGCGCCCAGGCCGGGTCGGGTGACCCTGGCTGGGCCGGGTCGCGCACAGCAGGGTTGGACCCAAACCCGGGTCTGGTCGACCCGGTTCGGGCCGTCCCAGGTGGGGTTGGGCCGGGTCGGTTCGGGCCCAGACCCCCTGTTTTCGGACCTTTTCGGTCTTTAGCTCATAACATGAGCTGTGGGCCTCCGATCGACACGCTGTCAGCGGTGATGCAATCCTTCTTTCAAGATAGTCATTTTGTTATATTGCACTCATGGTTTCGGAGTACTTTTGGTTTGGCCGGGTTGGTTCGTAAATGAAACCAATCGGGCCCTCGGAGAGGAAACACTTATATCTTGAGCTACGGACGTCCGATTGATGTGCCATCGACTTTGATGGTTTCCTCTTAGTTATACGGATCTTTTGGATTACTCCTCCCGATGTTTGGACGCAGGTAGAGTATGGTCGGGTTGGTTTTCCCTTAAAAATGAACCGGGCCCCTGGGATGAAAAGCCAATAACTCTCAGACCGGGCGTCCGATTGACGCGCCGTCTGCGATGTTGAGTTTCTGTTGATGATACAGAACATTTGTATACATAAAATCTGGAAAATGTGTCAGTTGATGTATCAGCCTCTCAGCTCGTGGAGCGGACCCTCCCGAACGAGATTGCTGTGTGCGGGAACCCTATTGTTGGCTGCGACTGTGATGACGACGACTGTGCAGAGATCCTCAGTGGATTCGATGGCGATGACTACAACACTCAACGATCCTACGTGGGTTAGTGCTACAGATCCTGTGTGGGTCCGATCCTGTGTGGGTCAGGGCTCAGCGGTCCTGTGTGGGCCAGTGCCAATAGATCCTGTGTGGGTCCGATCCTGTGTGGGTTTTTGCGGGGGTTAGTTACCTATCGATCCAGTGTGAGTCAGATCCTTTGTGGGACATGGCAGGGGTTAGTTACCTATCAATCCTTTTTGGGTCAAAACCATTGTGGGTTATTGCGGGGGTTAGTACCTATCGATCCTTTGTGGGTCCGACGGCTTAGATGAATCAGTGGCAATATCTGGTCATCTTTATCATCTTATAAAGAAGTATACCAGTGTGAGCTGAATTCTGTTTTTCTTTCCTATGAGATTGTGTTGTTCTATCCTGTGTGGATTTATGTTTTTCTTTCCTGTGTGGACTGGTTTTTACTTGGGTTCGGATGTCGGAGCCAAATGAGAATTGATGAGTTAGGTTTATGTATGGGAATATTCCTAAGTGGTGTCGGATGTTACTTCGTGATTGTATCTTTACTTTGTGGATTATCCTTTGTGGATTCCGGGAGACCTTCGAGGGTCTCTGGGTCCCTACTGAGTAGCTTATACTCACCACTGCACGGGCTATGCCCACACTACGTTGTGTTGGTTGCAGACGACGGACAACGCTGATCGTGGTTGAGGTTTGCAGAGCAGGACGGTACCTGGAGGTGGACCACTGGGCGAGACATACTCGGGGCGGTCGGCTGGACCCGAGGAGCAGTGGAGGCTATTTGTACCCACCCTTCGGGTGGAATTTCTAGTGGACAGCTCGACGTTGCGTCTTTACATTTCAGTTGTTGTTTTCCCTTTCCAGTTGTACATTACTTTCAGTTTGGGTTTGTATACTGGCCCACTTACTTTTCCTCTCTCACTGTTGTACCAGTTTTTACATAGTGTTTACTTCTGCCTGCTTGCTCTGTGGTGTTTGTGGTTTAATTTACAAAGGCAATTCCTTCCATTTTTCCGGGATTTACGCCTTGGTGGTAGTCGCCAGCCCCTGGCCAATGGAAGGCGGGATTGGGGTAGTCACGGCATGGGCCCCGAGGACGGGTCGTGACAAATTAGTATCAGAGGAGTTCGGTTCTACCGTAGAACTTGGGACTCTGATCTTTTTCTATGTGAAGCAATAGTTTTTAGTGTATTGGGTGTGGTTATCAGTCTAGGGAGTCCAGTGGTGGTGCGGCGGCCAACGTATCCATACACCAGGACCCTGACTTCTGATTTCTGACATAATGCATGAAATCATTGATTTCATATGTGTTTCAAGTTTTCTTTGTGATTACTTTGAGTCAGCTCACCAGGTATACTGTTCTGACCGTGGAATACCTATTTCCTTTTCAAGATGGCCCCACGACGGCATCCAGCTAGGGTTCCGAGAGTTGAGGGTGACGATAGCCCACCAAGTGACAAGGCCTTGGTGCAGGGCCCTTTGACAGCTAAGGCACCGGAGATACCTCTACTCGTCGAGCCACCGATGCTTCCATCCCCAGCCGCTGACGATGCACATCGCCTTAGTGAACTGCATGTGTTCCAGTGCCAGCGACCACCCAGGTTCCGCGGGGAGATGGACCCCTAGGCAGCCGAGGACTGGCTGGAGGCAGTGGTACGAGTTTTCCGGTTAGTGAGGACACCCGCAGACCTCATGGTGATCCTCACGGCGAGCCTACTGCACGTGGAAATGGGCCGATGGTGGAGCATGATGCTCCAGGTTCATGATGAAGCATCTCTTCTCTGGACAGAAATTGAGATCCTCTTCCGCTTAGATTTCGTCCCAGCCACCCTCCGTGCGGTGCACATCCAGGATCTTTTTTAGCTACGACAGGGCAGCTCGACGGTCTCCCAGTACTGGGCGAGATTTTCAGATCTCTCGCGCTACTCAACGGACATGGTATGAGACCCATTATTCCAGGACCGGACCATTGAGCAGGGATTGAGACACGAGATCAGGGCATCGCTGATCTCCCTCAGCATTCCAACTCAGGTAGGAGTACTGGAGCGAGCCCTTTTGATCGAGAGCTTTCGTACTGAGCCTTCTTTAGCAGTGAGACCTAACACGGGGTGGCACGTAGCAGAGTCTTCTACAGCAGGCAGTTGACGGATGACTCAGGGGTCTAGGCAGACCAGAGCCTCACACAGACGACCTCAAGACACTGGCTCAGTAGTGCGGGGCACACAGCGTGGAGCCAGTCTTTCGAGAGGCAAGCAATGCTACACATGCGGCGTGTAGGGCCACATGGCTCCTGACTGCCCGACCCACAGTGCCGAGGAGCAACAGACGGTTGAGGGGCCACCCAGGCAGAGCTAGAGGGTCGACCATGGCAGTCCACAGGGAGCAAGCGGACGAGGCAGAGGAGCTGGCAGAGCAGCAGGTGGTGGGCGACACATTGAGGCCCTACCACCCCCACCACCAGGTGGTCCACCCCGAGCACAGGGAGCAGGCGTGTAGAGACAGGCACAGCTCAAGGAAGCGAAAGCCTATGACCACGGCGCGCCCGAGATGATTCGAGGTACTATCTGTGTCTATTCCACCCCTGCAACAGTTCTTATAGACACAGGAGTGAGTCACTCTTTCATAGCCGCTGCCCTTTTCGGATCTCGGAGATTCTGACAGAGCCGTTGGCTCGATCCTTACGGCTAGAGACTCATACGGGACCAGACTCGCTGATTACGCACTGGTGCCGGCAGTGTGAACTTACTCTAGGAGGCGAGAGCATCGGCTGGGATCTTCTTGTAGCAGATTCGAGGCCTTACGATGTCATCTTGGGCATGGATAGGTTATCTACAGTCCATGCACAAATTGACTATTTTAGGGACAAGGTGTGATGTGTACGCACCGACGGGAGCAGGTTCACCTTCACCGGCGATAAGGGAGCCTTTACAGCACAGGATGGACTCTCCCAGACAAGAGGACATCCCATCACTCATCAGTTGGTTAGCCTCGTCCTAGGAGCAGTTGACGTGTGGAGTCCTAGTTTTACTATAGTGGTGGATCAGTATGCGGACGCCTTTCCCAACGACGTTCCAGGGATACCTCCTCGCAGAGAGGTAGACTTTTATATTGACCTGTACCCCGGGACAACCACGATATCGACTCCAGCATATCAGATGGCCCCTGCTGAGCTTCGAGAGCTACTAGTAGAGTTGGAGGACTTGTAGGGCAAGGGATTCATCCGACCCAGTGTTTGAACCTGGGCTTCCCCGATATTGTTCCCCAAGAAGGCAAACATGAGCTTGCGAATTTGTGTCGACTATCGTCGCCTGAACCAGGTGACGGTGAGGAACAAGTTTCTGCTACTGAGGATTGATGACCTCTTCTATCAGCTCAAGGGAGCACGGTGTTTCTCGAAGATAGAACTCAGGTCAGGCTACCATCAGCTCAGAGTTTGGGACGAGGATGTGCAGAAGACGACCTTCAGATGTCGGTATGGACACTATGAGTTCTTGGTTATTCTGTTCGGCGTAACCAATGCTCCGACAACATTCATGGGCCTCATGAACAAGATCTTTCAGATATACCTCGATTTATTTGTCATGGTCTTCATCGACGACATTATGATATACTTGACGACTGAAGAGGAGAACGCCTATCACTTGAGAGTTGTATTGGACACACTCTGAGAACACCAGCTTTATGGAAATCTCTCAAAGTGTCAGTTCTGGATACATGAGGTCCACTTCTTGGGACACGTCTTCTCTAAGGCAGGAGTTGCAGTGGATCCTGTGAAGATCGAGGCAGTGCTAGCTTGGGAGCCACCCAGGAGCATTATAGAGGTGCAGAGTTTCATTGGACTAGCTGGGTACTATCAGAGATTTGTGCCAGACTTCTCCAGAGTTGCGGCACCACTATCGGCTTTAACGAAGAAGGGGAAACCCTTTTTGTGGTCAGATAGATGTCAGCAGAGATTTTAGAAGCTGAGACAGAGATTGACCAGCGCCCTTATCTTGAGTTTGCCTGAGGCGGGAGTAGGGTACGTAGTATACTGCGATTCATCAAGGACCAGACTCAGATGTGTCCTGATGCAGGAGCGGGTAGTGATCTCCTATGGATCACGTCCGTTGAGGCGGCATGAGAAGAACTATGCTACCCATGACCTGGAGTTAGCAGCAGTGGTCTTCGCTCTGAAGACAAGGAAACACTACCTGATGGGCGAGTGCTTTAAAGACTTTTCTGACCATCAGAGTATTAGGTGCGTATTTTCTCAAAAGGACAAGAACCTGAGACATCGACGATGTCTCGAGTTCCTCCAGGACTATGACATTGAGATAGTCTATACTCCTGGGAAGGGGAACGTGGTAGCTGATGATCTCAGCAGGAGGACGGGTATGCAGCTACTTGAGGAGGCGACAGAGCAGCTAGCCGCCTTGCAGATATCCTTCGTGGATAGAGATGGCGCAGCCTTCCTTCAGTCTCTCACAGTCTCCCCTACACTACCATAGCGGGTTAGAGAGGCACAGCATGGGGACGCTGACTGTGAGACGCGGTGTGCACAGATATCCTCAGGACAGGCACCTGATGGTTTCTCCATTGGAGTAGAGCACGACATCCTTTTCAGAGGACGTACCTTAGTACCAGTTGCTTTACGAGAGGAGGTGCTGAGAGAGTTTCACACTTCTCCTTTGGCGGTACATCCTGGAGTGGCAAAGATGTACCAGGACCTCAGACGAAAACACTGGTGGCCAGGCATGAAGAAGGATTTGACAGAGTTCGTTTCTCGATGCCTCACCTGCCAGTAGGTGAAGGCAGAGCAGCAGGTACCAGCAGGCTTGGTACAGCCCTTTGAGGTCCCAAAGTGGAAGTGGGATGAGATATCTATGGACTTCGTGACTGGACTGCCACGCACTTCCAGAGGTCACGACTCCATTTGGGTGATTGTCAACCGACTCACCAAGTCGGCTCACTTCTTACCCATCAGATAGCAGGGCTCAGTGGAGAGGTTGGGACGTCTCTACGTTCAGGAGATTGTACGGCTTCAAGGTGTTCCATCATCTATCATCTCCAATCTAGATGTCCGCTTCACTTCCCGGCTTTGGAAGGGGTTGAAGGAGGCGTTCGGGGCACAGCTACGTCTGAGCACCGCCTTACACCCTCAGACGGATGGACAGATGGAGAGGACCATTCAGACTCTCAAGGACATGCTCCGGGCATGTGCCCTCGACTTTGGTCGCAGCTGGGAGGACCACCTACCCATAGTGGAGTTTGCATACAACAACAGCTACCACTCCACCATCGGGATGGCACCATACGAGGCGTTGTACGGTCGACCTTGCAGATCTCCTTTGTGCTTGACAGACCCTGGGGAGTCAGCACTTGTGGGACTGGAGATGGTCCAGGCCACGATAGAGAAGGTCCAGGTCATCCAGGAGCAGATGAGGACAGCTCAGAGTCGGATGAACTCTTATGCTGACAGGAGATGGAGGCCACTAGAGATTGAGGATGGCGACCACGCCTTCTTTCATGTCTCAACTCGACGTGGATTACGGAGATTTGGGTGAGGCGACATGTTGTCTCCATGCTTCGTTGGAGATTTCCAGGTCCTCAGCCGGATCGGCAAGGTGGCCTATCGCCTGGCTCTACCAGCTCTGTTCCACCGGGTGCACGACGTCTTCCACGTATCTCAGCTGAGGAGATACATGCACAACTCGACACATGTTATTGACCATGGGGAGCTAGACTTTGATGATGGGGAGACTTTTGTGGAGGTCCCGGTGGAGATCGAGGATCGACATGAGCAGGTCCTACGTGGACGGTCGATTCCTCTAGTGCGCATCAGCTGGCAGCACGAGAACCTCCAGGAGAGCACTTGGGAGCGGGAGGCTCAAATGCATGCTCAGTACACGCATTTTTTCCCCTAGCTTATGATGTGTCTTTACGAGGACGTAAAGCACTGATGTGGGAGTGATGTAAAGACCCGTAAATTTCAAGGAAATTTTTTTATTAACTTTATTTGGAATTTTACAAGAACGCTGTTTCTGACCGCACGTGATTCCGAGGCCCGGTGTGCCCGGAATAATTTTCCGAAGTTTGGCTTGGGTACGTTCAGTGAATGAACGAGCGGGTTTTTCTAACTTCTGAACCAGTGCTCAGAATCGAATTCTGAGGGCACCAATAGAATCGCAGTGCAGGTATTTTCTTAGATACTCATCTTCCAGAGTTGCGTTTTCTCGGGTGTGGTTTTTAATTTTTGGGGTTAAGTGAAGAAAATAAAATAAAATGGTGCGACAACTTTATTTTATTTCACTTAAAGCCACTTCAAGCCACATCAAGCTTATTAAGCTGAGTTGAAGCGGTTAGGGTGGAACCCAAAATATCATACCCTCTTGGTAGGATATTTGTGAGGTAGGGCCCGCATGAGCCCCACCGTTTCTTTTCCTCTATGTAACGCACCCGCGAAAACTCCTCTTTAATGAAAGTCAACTGGTGCGTTTTCTAAAACTCTTAACGCCCCTATTAATTGGACAGTTAAGATGTTACCATTAATTCACCAAATTAATGGTTCGTTTCTTAACATGTTTTTCAAACTGTTGGAATAATAATAAAATAAGACCAACACTCTTTTGTTGACGGGTTTCTTGTTGAGAGGATTTGTAGAAACTATATCTTCATCCTCCTTCGCGATAAACGCAAAGAACGCAAAGAACGCGAAGAACGCAAAGAATGCCGGCCTTCGAAGAAAGGCGATGAAGAACGCCGAACCCTCGGAGATCGATGATGCGACGCCGTGTACCACGACGCCGACGATTCTCCATGCGCGACGTTCTTCTACGATGTTCCTTCTTCTGCAGCAAATCTTCGATCATCCGTTTGAGGTAGGAGATTATAGATCTTTTTAAATTCCTTTGTGGATTTTATCCTTAACATGGATTTAATTCGTGAAATTAAATCTGTGTGTTTTCTTTAACCCTTAGAGATCATCAACGCGACGCTGTAAACCGTGACGACGTGACGCCCTTCCGCGACGCGATGATCCTCTTCTTCCGCGACGGTCAATTCCACAAAGAACGCTCATTCGATGACAACGACGAGGTATGGGTTTGTTTTATTGAATATTTGTGATTTATACCCGCGGCGTTTCATTATTAAAATTATTCTGAGACTTTTAAACCGCTAACGCGGTGGGTGCGGACTAACGAACAAGTCTGAACCCACTGCCTGTTTCGTTCTTGGTGTGCAAAACGACAGACGTCGACCAAGCAGGCCGCACGGGCGATGCGAGGTCCTCACAGTGAAGGGCGGACCCCGGGAGGACTTTTGGAAAAGACGGAAAGGATTTCTGACCACCAAAACTCATCCGGTGGTCTGCGGAGCAAACAGCCGGCACCGGCGGTGGAAGGCGGGGGCGCCCGGTGCGCCGCCGAGGAGAACTGCCGCGGCTGAAGCCGCGGCGGTGGCCAGCAGACCCGCAACCGTGTGGGTCCATTGAGAGACGGGACGCGGCCGACTGCCGCGTCTGTTGGCAAGGGCGGCCCCACGCGGGGTCGCGGAACTCTCACGCGGGGGAAACACGCCCCCCGCGCCGCTCGGCCTTAACCGGCTGAGCCGTCCCCTGGCGGCCGGGCCGGGTCACGGCCATCCGGGTCGGACCCGGACCCGGGTCGGTCCGGGCCCAGACCCCCCGTTTTCGGACCTTTTCAGTCTTTTGATCATAACATGAGCTGCGGGCCTCCGATCGACGCGACGTCAGCAGCGATGCGATCCTTGGATCGAAACGGTCATTTCGGTATATTTCACTCAAGGATTCAGAGTAATTTGGGTTTGGCCGGGTTGGTTCGTACACGAAACCAACCGGGCCCTCGGAGCGGAAACACTCATATCTTGAGCTACGGACGTCCGATTGATGTGCCGTCAACTTTGATGGTTTCCTCTTAGTGGGACGGATCTTTTGGCTTACTCAGCCCGAGGTTTGCATGCAGGTGGAGTACGGTCGTGTTGGTTTTTCCTTAAAAACCAAACGGGACCCTGGGACGAAAAAGCCAATAACTCTCAGACCGGGCGTCCGATTGACGCGCCGTCTGCGACAATGAGTTCCTGTTGACGATACAGAACTTTTGGATACATCAACTCTGGACTATGATTCAGTTGATGTATCAGCCTCTCGGCTCGTGGAGCGGACCCACCCGAACGAGCTTGCTGTATGCGGGAACCCTAGTGCTGGCTACGACTACGACGACGACGACTGTGAAGAGATCCTCAGTGGATTCGACGGCGACAACTACAGCACTCAGTGATCCTATGTGGGTCAGTGCTACAGATCTTGTGTGGGTCCGATCCTGTGTGGGTCAGCACTCAACAGTCCTGTGTGGGCCAGCACCTACAGATCATGTGTGGGTCTGATCCTGTGTGGGTCTTTGCGGGGGTTAGTTACCTATCGATCTTGTGTGGGTCATATCCTTTGTGGGTCATTGCGGGGGTTAGTTACCTATCGATCCATTGTGGGTCAGATCCTTTGTGGGTCATTGTGGGGGTTAGTTCCTATCGATCATTTGTGGGTCTGACGGCTTAGATGAATCAGTGGCAATATCTGGTCATCTTTATCGTCTTATGAAGAAGTATACCTGTGTGAGATGAATCCTGTTTTGCTTTCCTATGTGGATTGTGTTGTGCTATCCTGTGTGGATTTACGTTTTTCTTTCCTGGGTTGACTGGGTTGTACTCGGGATCTGATGTTGGAGCCAAATCAGAATTGATGACTTAGGTATATGCATGGGCATATACTTAAGCGATGTCAGATGTTACTTCGTGATTGTATCTGTACTTTGTGGAATATCATTTGTGGATTCTGGGAGACCTTCGGGGGTCTCAAGGTCCCAACTGAGTAGCTTATACTCACCCCTGCACGGGCTATTCTTTCACTACATTGTGTTGGTTGCAGACGACGGACAACGCTGATCGTGGTTGAGGCTTGCGGAGCAGGACGGTACCTGGAGGTGGACCACTAGGCGGGACGTACTCAGAGCGGTCGCCTGGACTCGAGGAGCAGTGGAGGCTATCTGTACCCACCCTTCAGGTGGGATTTCCAGTGGAAAGCTCGACGTTGCGGCTTTTCTTTTTAGTTGTTGTTTTCCCTTTCCAGTTTTACTTTACATTCAAATTGGGTTTGTATACTGGCCCACTTACTTTTCCGCACTCACTGTTGTACCATTTTGTACATAGTGTTTACTTCTGCATGCTTGCTCTGTGGTGTTTTTGGTTTACTTTACAAAGGCAGTGCCTTACCTTTTTTTGTGATTTACGCCTTGGTGCTAGTCGCCAGCCCCAGGCCTATGGAAGGCGGGCTTGGGGTAGTCACGACACGGGCCCTGAGGACGGGTCGTGACAATAATAACAGTTAATTATCATAATGATACATATATAATTAACATAACTATGTTAATGATATTCTCAGAAGGGAATAAATTATAAGAAAACGTAAGGATTAAGAAATACTCACTTTTGGACCATTAAAATTCTCATGATAGAATACTTGTGAATAAAGGTATTAGGGTAACTAATTTTGATCATACTATTTTTTGTAGTATATAAATAATGATGGGGTGAATTATGTATCCAATTAAATTTATTTTAAAAAAAATAGAACCAAATCCCCACAATTTTTATAATCTTCCCTGTTATAAAAAATAGTCAACATGTATAATTTGACCATCACATAATATTATGAGATGATCATTTAAAAAATAGCTAAGAGAAGATTCAAAATAATTTATCAATCCAAATTGATTTACTCGAATAAAAAAGTATATGAAATTATTTTTAAATATAACTACAAATGTAATTTATTCTATTATATTACTGAAAATATATATAGTTTTTTTCTAAAAACAAAATAGAAAAGACAGGAAATCCCACAGTCGAATGAAAACCAGATATCCAATCTTAGGATGATACATACTCCATTCTACATGGATGTCACTCAATACAAATATTTAATAAACTAATCCATAGAATTTAATTTTTTTTATAAAATAACTACACTTCGGTAGTCCAAGATAGTCATGGCCTTTTCCACTATTATACATGTGAAGAAAAATATAAAATAATAAATATGAATCAGTTTTTATCACTCTAAAATACAATATATGCTCATGTGTTAAGAATAAAAAAAAGTGTAACTAACATAACACATAATGTGAACTAGAACATAAAGATAAATGGATTGAATGGGATAAAATTGTATGCGACTTATTTAGACCATCTTTAGTTCTATAAATGTATTTGAATAATTTTTTGAACAATCTCAACTCAGTTACTATAGATGATTTTGGAAAAATTATTATTTTGAAATTTTATAAGTGTGTCTTCAGAGTATCAGTATATATCAAACACACGGGTATTTGTTAGATTTTATTTTCCACATTAGGCTTTATATTATAATGAGTTATTTTATCTAAAGTATCGTATTGATTATATTTAGTATTTATTTGTCATACTCATCTAATTATTAACTAAAAAATCCTTGAAATTATTTCTCCAAAATAGAGTCATTGGACATTTGAAAATATAGTACAACTTATGTTATACATGGGAACCCATATTTATATAAATCATTATTATTTTTGGATCATAATTTGTTGGTATAGTCAATTAGAATACAGGAGGAATGTTCAGCTATATGTTTTTTTGTGGTCACATATTTTTATCATCTAGTAGGATCTTTTTTCATAAGGTATATTTATTTGTTCATGTGATGGGTTCATTTATTCATGCATTAGGTTCCGGTTTTCATGTGGTGGGTTCCTTTTTTGTATGAGAGGTTTGTTTTTATAATGTTATATTCCTTTATTTTTGAACTAGGTTCCTTTATTCATGAGGTAGGTTCATTTTTTCAATATTTCACTACCATACAGACACATATGGTCATTTTAAGACATAGAGAAAAATTTTACTCACCTATCACATGGTAACATTGATGTTCATGTGGTATGTTGAGTTCTTCATGTGGTTACATGTGTTTTCAATGTGGAGTAGGATCATTTATTTATACTGTGTATTCATGACATTCCTTGTTATATTCTTTTTGTTATCTGTGTATGGAATACAAATACGGTCACTTGAAATTCAGTGCATGGTCACTTCGTGACATAGAAAAAAATATCATCTGAAGCATGGATGGAAGATTATACATACAGTCAGTTGAAGTTAAACATGCCATCACATCCACATGGACAAATAACCATCATATTGAGTTTGATTTCTTTTATATGGTATATTTATTATTGATGTGGTAGGTTGAAATGGTAATTTCCATAATTATTTTTTTTTCATTTTGGTTGGAATAATATTTGACTATCATAAAATATGAAATTTATCAGTAACATAATTTACATGATTTTGAATCATGAAAATAAAGATGTTCCAAACTAATACAAAAAATCCCCCTACTTGATGATAAAAATCATGAAATATAAAATGATATGTATTTAATAAATGTAAAATATATTTATAAAACCTTGAAATATATATTTGTCATTAGTTTCTCCACTTATAAATGTTTCTCATATTTCTTTAATCTCTTTATGTAATTTTATAATTGTTATCACCCTTTTGGGAATATCAAAAAGTATATTGGATGGGAATAAAATAATCAAAAACCTTATAAACATAATACATAATAGGATTAGAAAATAATGATCATAAATGAAGATAAAAAGTGTATTTAATTAATTTCTCAATGGATTACAAAATTTTTCATGTAGTGACCCAATTTTATTTTCTAAATAGTATTAGAAACTAGCACATACCTAAAAATAGTACAGATAATAGCATCCTTTCACATGGTTGTATTGGTTGAGGCATATGGCATAGTTTTGTAGGTTATGTTACAGAAGATGTATCATGGTCTTGTATTAAAACACACTAAGAAACTATTCTGATGTACTAGAAGTATTGTCATGGAAATAATAAAAAATGTTTAATTGGGGGGGTTATATTAAGAGGAGGGGTTAATGTAATAGGTCAGTTAGGTGACACTATGATTGGTGTATTGGAAATGTATATGTAGGGTTTTAGAAAATAGGTATGATCGTTGACTAATATAGATCCACGATCAAATTCTTAAAAATAGAATTCCTTATATTGAATAAATTCTTTTAGAACAAGAGTTTTTATTTTCATATTTTAAACCGACGACTTGAATTCCTGGGACAGGTGAGGAATCCTTAGACCACAAGTTGATGATTTAAACATTGTTTTCAGGTTTTAAATAGTGAATATTTTTCTAATATATAAGTAAATTGATCTTTTCATAGTTTCTCTACTTCTTACAACATGTTTGATGTCCTATATGACTAACAAAAAATCCTTATAATTGCATGTTGGAAATTATTTAAACACAATCTCTCTTTTTTACTCAAACACATAAAAGGAGACTTTTAATTCAGTATTTTTATGATCATGAATTCCATCTTCATCAACAGATGATATAATAGAGTAGGAGATAAAGAAATATTTGTAGAATCCTGAAATATAGATTAAATATAAAATTAGTTTATAATTAATATGATATCTAAAAAATATCCTTATAAATTTCCAACATGGACATTCAATTCCTTAATCATAATCAATATAAGTTCCATTATGATATTGAATTTGGGTTGTTGATGATAAATGACTCGACACACATTCCTGGTGATATTTTCATGATTAATTATATCTATAGATTTTCCAAAACCAATAATCCATTTTTTCAACACCCTAATCATGTTTTATTTTAACTCATTCAATTCAAAATTATTATAAAAATTGTGGAACGAATAAAATGAGTTTAATAGGTGAAGAAAGAGATGTATATTAAAACACTAAATATTATATCCCAAAATTACAATAGACCTAGGTTCCACTAATTGGACAACATCTTTATAACCATCTCCTTCTTCAATTTATAGGGAAGTATTTTTAATGCATCTCATAGGTTCATGAATAATATATGAATGAGTGTGGCAAAAAATTCAATCCAAAACATGATATACTGAAGGTGTATAAGAGATAACTCAAGTATGTTATGAGAATATATATTAGTTATCAATGAACCATCAATATATCATTGATAATATCGGATTTTAGGTCCACAATAATGAGGTGTAATACCCCCAAGGTCATCATCATCATCAGACATAGGGTAGTCCAAACTAAAAACTAATGAACCTGGGGATTTTTCTCCCTTATAAGGACCATCTTATATAATTGTTCTAGGAGTGATATTAATATCTAGAGACCTATCTACTAACTATTTATCATATTTAGGATCTCTCAATTCATCTCATTCAGAGTCATCCAAAAAATCACTAAAAGACACATCAAAGTCAATAAGGTCATCATCTTCTAGAGCATCTTTATGAGAAGGAAAAAAGAAGATATGATTTAGTTGGACTAAAGGTCATAGTAGGATATGATTACCAATAATTCTAATGTTTTTACATTTTTATTAATATAAATAGCCATTCTCGATCTTTTCTTTCACAAATTCCTCTTTTTCCACAACAACATGAATTTCATCATAATAATTGCATTAAAATGTTTCATCTATGCTATGTCATGGACCCACTAGATTCCATAGCCTTACTAGATACCTCAAATGATACAACTTATCAAAAAAAATATTCAATTATTCCAGAAATTAAATTTTATAGGGATTCCAATTTACATTAAATTGTGTTTAGAACATCTGAGTTAGGCCTAAAAATCTATAAATATTATCTTTTCACCCTCTAAAGGAAATAACCCTGTATACTCTGAAATTTAATATATAAACATTGGTACAAAAGATAATTAAAAATGGAAGAGGGATAACACCACTAATTAATATGTCTTGGGACATATTATCATAATCAAATTTCAACTATATTTTACATTAATATAAGAAATCATAAATCCGGATACGTTAGGATACTAAAGTCCTATTTCCAGGAATAGTTTTAATGATGAATAAGATTTCTAAAATCCTACATTAGACACTAATATTTACTATAGTTATTATTTTTAGTGTCCCATTACTTTTATGTTACTCAATAGTATTTAAAATTCAGTGATGGAATATTTCATTAGATAATAACATTGATAGTCTTCATGCTCACCCTTATGTGATACTTGAAAGAAACGTTCCCATTTTTTGAAGAAAAATAATAAATATCCCAAATCACAAATTTCATAACAGTGACTCATTTCACACTAAAGATAAATTTTAGAGGGTCATATAATTATTTAACATGGTCCAATATATTGTCTTACTATTTTTCTTGAACTAATCAACCCTTCCTTGACACTGAATTTCATTTCCTACTAGCGATCAACTCAACTGATTCCAAAAAGAGTCCATATCATTATTAGCACACATTGGCTGATCTACCAAATGTGGGTTGTGTGGCCTCATTAGGATTATAGTTCCATGTTAATCATTATTCAATTTATTTTTAGGAGATTCTTTAGAAGTAGGTATAGTTTCAATAGAATTCTTCATCCTTAGAATTCAAATGCATTAATTTGTATTACAGGGATAATATTTGATATATAATTTACTGACAAATATGGTTTTCAGAGTATGTATGGTATTGAAAAGAAGAAATATGTTTTCAGGGTAATGTATGTGAATCTATTCATATTTTTAAATGTATTTTAAATTCATTCATTTTTGGTATACAATAAAAATATATTTGAGAAAAATACTACAAAAACAACTTAGGTAAAAATATTCAAACAGAATAGATAGTCTAGGTACAATAACATTATATAAAAGTAAACTAATGAACTTTAGGTGAATTGACCATGGGATAAAAATATGTACATTACTACATGACAAAATGATTATGATAATTATAGTGACTATATGTGTTATGTTTCATGGTATAAATAGTGATTTTGTGAGTACACGTTCATGGAATATATAATCCCTGCATGACCTAATGGTCATAGTAACTTAATTAAATCTATGAACAAAAACTCGTGGTCAATTATCAAATCATGTGAACTATAAGTCATAATTAATTTTAAATAAAAAATAGCAGATTATACATAAAAAATAATTCAATAAAACATAAGAGTTAAAACAAAATTTATAGATTTAAATAAAGTTTATCATTCCTAAATCATGCAAAGTAAAACTTTTTCTCTCAATATTAAATGTCTTTAAAAATATGTCAAATGATGATGTTCAGTAAATGTTATATCAAGAGTAATAAATTGTTTTTGAAAAAAATATATCATATAAAAATATGTATTTCCATGAATGAGATATTGTATCGTATGATATATTTATCTTCCTTGTTTAATTAAATTATATATGGACATGATAAAATAGATATCAATAATCTAAAAATGTCTGTTTCATACATAATATGTGTGTAAAATAGTAAGATAAATCTGTATACTCAAATTCAAAAGATGAAAATGTAATAGAGTTCTAATTCTTATAATACAATGAAACTAAAGACATTCCCTGTAAGTGAAATATTCTAGAGGATATTTTTTTTGTTTAACCTATATCTTTCAACATTTTTATCTCAATAAATAACATAATAAAGTTATTTTCCTCTAGAGTAAAACAATCCTAAATTAGTTTTACACATAATTTATTTATTGTTATTTTCAAAAAAATGATGTGTGATTATTTTATATTTTCTTGAAAACATGTTGTCATGGTCAAAATAAATAAAATATCAACCTGTTTAAAATTTATGTATAGTAAAATTCCCCTCATAAATCTATAAGTGGTTTCATAAATGTGTTTATCATTTTTATTAAGATCATATATACAACATGAACTCATGGGAGTGTCACTTCCATTATTGTTATCCATAAAAAACATTTTAACTGATCCTTATTATATATTTTTTTATTTAAAAATACACCATCTTTATTTTGAAAAATAAAAAAAAAACCGTGGAAAAATGTAAACTCACCCATTAAACTCATTTCAAATTAATTTTGCACCATTTTTTAAAATTAACAACAAAATTAGTTTCCGATTATCCAAAGAAAATATAATCCTCATTGAATTGATATAATAAAAATTATTTGGAAATTATTTTAATAATTAATGAAATATTATATATAGATTTAGTAAAACATTAAAAAATTAAAAATGAGTTTATCTTATCATTCCACTCTGTATGAGTTTTTTTAAATCACAAACAGTTTTTAAATTAAAAAAATTATGATGATGATTTTGAAATTCATGGAATTTTATACAAAGGAATCGTCACATATTGAACTACTTATAAAGGCACCATGGATAACCAATTGATATAATATTAAATTTATGTATGTTTTAAAGGAAAGGAACAATATAAATGTTTCAAGTATTGCAATAGGTAAGAGGGTTTATTCACAGTCAATACCTTCTACTTTATTGAACCCCTATGAAATTATTTTAGATTTATTTCTAATTATAGTTCAAAACTCATTAGCCATGTTTGTAAAAACCGATTTATTCCTAATTGTTAGGTTTTCCTTCTGCCTTTCTACTAGTTCTTAGAGTTTGTTTCTATCAAACCGATCTAAATTTTATTTCACATTGATTAAATAGAATTAATCATCTATTTCTTCAATGATGTTTTTAGGTTCTTTATATTATTAGTAGACATTATGTTCATCCCAATTTTTAAGGCATGGGTTAGTTTAAATTCCCCTATCAATAACTCCAACTAAAAAAACTAACTGATAGTTACTATGAGTCACAATGTTTATTGAGATATAAGTATTTGGTCTCTTATTCTTTATTTTTTGGATAAAAAAAGTCACTATTAATTGTGTATTTTTATAATTTAGGTTTCATATAAGTATTATTAGTAATAGTTTAGGTATTTCTGGGATAATTTGAAAGATAATATTTAATGTTTTATAAATACTTTTTAGAAATATGTTGATCAATTTAATCAAATTCCAATGTATAGAAACTTTTATGATACTAATTACATTATTCAATACAATATAAGTATTTTTGGGTATTGAAAAAAAAAATAAATGTAATTTCATCTCTTTTGGACATGAATTTATCAAAATTCAATTTTGTATTTAGTAAATAGACATGGAATCCAAAAACTCTATAGTAATTCACCTCTGGTTTTGTTCTATTCCACTAAGACAATAGTGAATTATTTAAATGTTGTCGAATTAGAACCCTATTTATAATATATAATCTTGTAATTATTGTTTCTTCCTATAAATAAATGGGTAGATAATAATCATCGATCATAGTCCTAAAATCTTCATGAAGTGTTACATTCCATATATCTGTAACACCATTCTCCAATGGAGTTCTTAAAGATGGAAATATGAGATTATAGACACGTTGGGTACATAATGTGTCAAATTATTAATTGAAAACCTCATGGACTTGATCAGTAATTAACATCATAACAATACTTCAGTAGGATATTCTAGTGATTTCGAATATTAAAAAACATAAGTAGAAGTGTCAATTTTTGGAGATAGAATCAATAACCATGTTTATCTATATATTTCATATACTAAAAATCATAGTGCTTACCATTAAATCTAGAAATTATAAAATGTATAAATGATTCCATGTTAACCAACATTATGGGTTTAGAAGTTGAAACATATTTTTGTGGTTTGAAATAGATCTTATACTACATCCCTTTTTGACATGTGTTATAGAATTTGACTTCTGTGAAATCTAGTATAGTAAAATTGTAAACTAATCTTTTCATAGTCATATTTATAAGATAGTTATGGTTTTAGTGTTCTAGTATTAAATTCCATATCCAGGATTATATGTGAATGGAAATAAAATGTGAAATATTTGGAGAAAATAATGAATCTAAATCGCCTACAATAGAATTTTCATTATAAAATATATTAAACACTAATGCTTTTCATGAAACATTTTTTTTAAAACATTATATTAAAATTTTACATGATAAAAATAATCCCATAATTTTTGGATTCTAATAAGATTATTTTTTAAACCATAAAAAATTGAGTCTATAGAAATCATAACAGTACTAGAATTATTAATTTGATTGAGCCTAATTATTTTTCCTTAGGAATTGTCACTAGAAGAGCCATGTCCAACATCTACCTTGATATGATTTTCAAATATTGAGTTCTCTCTTGTGATGTTTTTGGATTATCAACTATCCATTTACAATTTTTTTCCAGTAATCTTCAAAAATGATTAATACAACAAAATTAAAACATAAATTATTTTGGATCCCATACATTTATAGTTCTATGATTCTTAGAAATGAGAGGATCAGAAATCTAGTGAAATTTTAAAGGTTTACAATAAGTTAAATTTAAAATTTTATAAATTAAAACATTATTTGTCTATATGAATAATAATTATTTATAGAGATGATAGTATTTGAGTTAAGAATATATTTACTCATATAAATCATCCTCTAACCATGATGGTAACAGAACTCAGTTGTATAATTGTGTGTGATTTTAGTACCAAGAATTCTATTAATGTTTTTTCTACCATTTAAACATATTTTTAAATAATTTTAGATTTATTAATTAGAAAATTTGATTCCATTAAATTATTTTAATAACAATGGATTCACGTTTTTCTCTACAAATAAATTTTAATTTAAATGAGCAGAGAAGGAACGATACTTCTTTAGAGTAGTTTATTTTTCCTTAGGTTCATTGAAGTTTTCTTCCATAAAATTATTGTAGTTGAATAAATCACTACTTATCATATCTTCACCATTGTATTCATTATTATAATGATTAAAAATATTAATAGGAGATGTAAAAATAAGATTTGATACCTTATGTGTGATTTACATAAAAAAAATATTAGCTCTATCACTATTGTCTTCACTAATTGAGTCATAGTCACATGAGATGTCCTTAGAGGTGATTTAGGTGAATTTCATAGACTTATTTGGACTTCTATCTTATCCTCATACGTTTTGTTATATATTAACTATGAAAAATATACTTCGATATGACATTTTATTTTTTATTCATAATAAGTTATTTTGCCGGACTGATTCTCTGTTTTCCAATTCCCCTGATAGTCATATTTTCTTTTCACATTTTTCATTTCGAAGAAATTATTATTCTAGTAGAACTTTTTGAATATCCTTTCATTGTAATTCATTTCCTCATATTGTTCAAAGGTGATTATTCTTTACTCAAACTATCATCATTGAGTTTTTTTCTTTTGGCTTTCTGTTAGATGATAATAATGATAATATCTTTCTTTTATGATCATATTAATCCATGTTCACATTCGTTTAATCTATATGAATCAAAATAATTCCAATAACACCTTTTACTGTTATTTTACTAATGTCACTTGATTATCAAATGGAAATATAGTTTCCTCTCCACCGATCTTGTTATCAATGTAGGAGTCACATCACATAGTATTTATCATCAATTGTCTTCACATATGCATGAAATATATTAAAAATCACATTGATCCTGACTTATATGTCATAAATTTTATTTCAGGTATCATATTAAATGAATCCTCTTTAGTGGTACAATTATTCAGTGGTAATTCTTAAGCAATAGAATCACATTCATGAGAAACAGTATATGTGTCCCATATTTTATATATTGTAAAACATGTAAATAATTTATTAAACTCATACCCTACTAATTCATAGTATAACTGATTCAGGGATTTATAGTTATAGTCATAAGAAGACATAGTATATAATATCTATTCATCTCTAGTAGAATTAATTTTTATTCATATTTTTTCTAAATTAAATATTATATTCCAGATCTCATACTTTCTATAATTACATTCATATATATATTCCATAGATCATAGTTGATTACATTAAAAAATGAGGCCAGTTAGTGTTAGTCACCCTTAAGAAATTATTATCCATAAATATATACAGTTTTAAATAAAAAAATAAATCATTTTTGTAAAAAAAGATCATAGTCATATGATAAAATAAAGAAATAAAATATCTTTTAATACCAAATTTTGGTCAGATTAGACAACTTAAAAGTGAGGGGGTTGTGTTTCTATTTAAAAAAAGCTATTAAAAAATATTTCAAACAAAATCACCAAAATTTTAAAAAGTATCCAAGATAAATAAAATAGATCATTCAAAAAGTTTCAAAGATTATTGATCACAACTCTATTAGAATAACCATAAAACTATTTTAGTTATGAAAACTAATTTACCTAAATAAAAAATATTATATAAAACCCCTATTAAAGATAACTATAAGATTAATTCTTTGATATTATAGTTTTCAAGAACGATGCTAGTTTGTTATGAAAATATTGCATACAAAACAAGAAAGCACGCATTTAAAAAAATTATTCAATATAAAGATCAGACATAGTCCTCTACACATGGAAATCATGAACATAATTATAGTTTAATAATAAAATAAACTAATCCACTATATGGATCATGTTTTCATAGAAAACTTCACATCAATAGTTCTTAACACGCACAACCACTTACACACCTCAATGTGGGTTTACTAATTTAAATGAATCAATGAGAAATATTTTTTTATCAATATTCAATACTAATTCAGTTCATGTGTTAATGAATAAAAAATTATAAAAAATATATCTCATAATGTATACTCAAACAAAATTGAAATGGATAGAAGGTGAGATGATTGTTACATCTAGGTGTAATCATATTTAATTGATCAAATATATTTAAATTAATTGTTCAAAATTATAAATGGATATTACACGGATGGGTCATTTAAATAGAGTATTAGGGAATGTTTTGAGTGGATTCTTTGTGTATTTGTATTTCTCAATCACACACATATTCTTCATCTAATTTTTTCCACCAAATATTTTTCATCTTAAAGATATATTTTATATAAACTACCCATTAGTGAATATTAATTCTATAATCCTATAAACTATATCATTAATTTATTCTATAAATTATATTCATTGTATTTACTAAATCCGTGGTTACATTCCCACACAGTTGGTTGGAATGGTCTTTTGGTAAACACATGTCATGGTTTGTTACATTTCTGTTTTTGGTCACTTATTTTATTCATATGGTAGGTTCATTTATTGATGTGTTAGGTTCCTTTATTCATGTGGTTGGTTACATTTTTCATGTGGTATGTTAATGTTTTCATGGGGTTTGTTCCTTTGATCATGTAGAATATTTATTTTTTCATGTAGTGGCTTTATTTTTTTACACATTAGGTTCCACTATTCTTATTGTAGGTCACATTGTTAATGTGTTATGTTCATTTTTTTCATATGGTCACTACATTACATACATACACACATGGAAAGCTCAAGACATATGGAATGATTTTACTCATCTATCACTTGGTAACTTGGTTGTTCCTATGGTAGATTGAGTTTTTTGTGCAGTCAACTATATTTTCAACATGCGGTAGTTCATATACTCATATGATAGAATAATGAATTCACATGATAGAATTTATTTTTTGATGCAGTAGTTTTAATACATTTGTGTCCACTTGAACTTTACCTCATACTCAATACATGAAAATGACGAAATTAGAACATCTGACACATGGTTAGTTTATTTTACGTGGATAAAAATGGCGTCTAATTTGTGGAAACATCCACACTGTCACTTTACCTATAATATTAGGTCAACTTTTTCACATGGTTGTTTAACTACCCTTGAATTATGTTTTCATCGTATCTTCGATAATTTTTCATTTTTATCATTTTTTATAGATGAAAGATTGGGTATCGTAAAACATGAAATTCATTAATAATATAATAATCATGATTTGGTATTATCAAAATAAAGAGGTGTTAAACTATGTCTAAAAATAGGATTCAGAAGGTGAGATTATATTCTACTAGAAGAAAAATTATATAGTTTGAAGATTAATTTTGGAGGAATGTCTATGGAATGATGGGATGGAAGTGTGACCTTTTATAACTTAACAAATGTGTTGTATCATAAACATCGATTACTTTCCAATAATGGATAGACACAATTAAATGTAAAAATGATAGAAAAGTGAGAAATAATGGATTTTGGAGTGAGATAAGGACTATAAATCATATAACTATCATTTTAACATGTGTTTGATGTATGTTCCGAGTCATTTATCATTAATTTTTTAAATTTTACAATTAGCATTTCTCTAAAGGTAACAAATTTATAACTATATTGAAATTGTTTTTTTAAAAATTATAAAATAACAAATCCCTATAAAATATCCCTATGATGAATATAAATATATTCACATTTTAATATTATGAAATTTATATATAATATAAAAATAACATTTAAATTATATCATATAATAATTTGGAAATTAATTTTTTTTATAAAAATGCTTTTCAAACCATTATATGTTCTTAATCATTGATTTCATTGTTTAAAACTAAATGCATTTAATTATAAATATATATGTTTTTGAAAATAATATTATTCTCATTATTTAAAATATGTTATTTTAATTTATTAAATAAAAATTAAACAATATTAGTAAAATAAATATTTTAAAATAACAAATTAACATTATCATTTTAAATATCTTCAGTAATACAAATCAAAATTTTATTACTAAAAAATGATAATTTTTACTTAACTTAGAAATATTGATTCTTAATCATTAATCAGTTTTAGTATATAAAATTTATTTTCATAAAAAATATCAATTTTATCATTAGCATATGTAATGTGTAAAATCATATTTATAGAAAAAATATATTTTGAAGCCTAGAAATAATGTTTAGGGTAAATTTGTAATAGTCTTTTATTTTAATGATATAAATTTGTTTCTTACAAAACAAATAATTTTTATATGGATATTAAATTAATCCAATACTAGATTTCTCCTAAATAATATTTGATTAAAAAGAAATACTAAAAACATTTTTTATTGAAAAATAATACCTATGTTCCTAAAATGTTAATCAAAGGTTTTCTAAATTCAATATAGTATTGTTAAAATTTATAGTTTTACCTATTAAATATATATATGTCTGTTTATATTTATTATTTACTCCATGTTATTCATATAAAATCTTAAAATTTACAGTTTTTGTAAAAAAAAGATTTTTCAATAATCACATATTCCAAAATACATATATGGATAATATTGATATTTTGAAATGAAAATTTATTTTTATTTTACAAAATTAAAATTATATATTTTATAAATGAATATTTCAAATTAATATTCTATATATTAGGATAAAATATATTTATAAATTCACTTCAATGGCTCTATGAGTTCATATTATTATTATTATCTAATTATAATTTATTAAAATCTTTTTTAACAGCATGAGGATTTAATATTCCATGATTTTCATAAAAAATTAATCTAATTTTTCATGGATAATTTTAGTTCAGTGTTGCATGTGGATATATCAATAAAATATAGTATAAATTGAGAAAAATATAATCCAAAATTATGGGTTGTTTCAAGACCAAAATGATATAATGGGATAAATGTTTCATTATTGGTTTTCATGCAACAAATAAATTTTTGAGTGAGAATTTAGTAAATAGGTAGAATGTTAGGAAACCTAATTTAGATTAATTTTTCATTTAATAATTTTTAACTTTTTGACAACTTATCTAACATGAATAAATAAGATGAAATGAGAAATTCTTTTCTTCGTTAAGATAATATATTATAACATAAAATGAAATTAATATAAATATTTCATGAAATTTATATAGAATATAATTTGGAATTCTAAAATATGATAATAAATATATGTCAATAAATATAATTCAACCTTGATTTACATTTCCTCATTTTCTCTAATTAAAATCACAGTAAAAAATTTAAAAATATATGAAAAGAAAAATATTAGAATAGTATTATAAAATTAAATAAATAATTCCAGGAATATGATATTTTTTAATAAATATTTATATATATATATAAATAAGAATTGAAAAAGGCAATGTGATCATTATATAATATTTAGGAATATATTTTATAATTGGATATGTGTATAGCCATTGGGCATATTAAAATTGTTATAATAGTAATACAATCTATTTTTTGAAAAGAGTAATATATTAAAAGTCGTATATTTAAATGTTTCAAATGAATAAAATCAATTTGTTTATTATCATATATTAACATGTAAGAATATAACGATTTATTACCTAATAAATGGTTTTTACATTAAAAAATTATTTTTAAATTAATCTATAATTTTATTTAATACAATTATATATATAATTAGATTTTTCATTTAAAAAGTTCTATTTTATATTATATTTTTTCAAAAAGGAAATCAGATTAATTTTTTTTAGAAGAAACATTTTGATATAATTAATAGTCAAATATGTAAATAAATATGTAATCTGAAAAATAATGTATTTAATAAAAAAAGTGTGAAAAAATATAAAAATAATCTAACAATGAATATTTTTATTTCTTGTGACCCTCCATTGTTTTTACTATTTATGTGATACTTTCCATATCAAAATTATACTCATTAAAAATAAGAAATGATTATTTAAAAACATATGGGAGAAACTCTTTTATAAAGGATCCTATTGCTACCCATTCAAAACAAATAAAGTTTTTTCTATTTATCTCTAATATATACCCAAAATTTTATATTCTATTTTACCCTCCCTCATTTGGAATCCCATATTTGTATGAATGACTCATAAATCCTTTACAAGAAATGATATTATTGTGTGAAAAAATTTATTTCAACAATGTAATCTATACATTTTTCACTTATCATTTCTTCATCATCATTCAGAAATTGGAATTACCATTTCAATAACATATAGTTAATATATTTTAAATTATATTAGAAATATATTAACAAAATAAAACTACATATTCTAATACATTAATTAATTTTTCTATGTTTTTGTTTTGGAAAGTTTAACCAGTTTTATGAATAATTCAACATCACATTCAATATTTTTATTATGGTTGATGTTATTCATTGCATATGTATGGGAATTTGGAATTCAATAGGAATATGAATTTGGAATTAATGAGTGAGTAGAATTTGGAACTAATATCTAGGGTTAAATTTTGATTATTTATACCCATAAATAGTGTTGTATTGGATGATGAATGGGTTCTAATTAGATTTTGGGTGTATCAGGTTGAAGATAGGGAACGATTAAGGAGAACAAGATCCAACATGGATATGTACTACAACCACATGCTATCTGGTAATACTGTATCAACTAAAATTTGGCGTAAAATGTAAAAAATTCTCATTTTTTATGATAAGGATTTAAAGTGGATATCCACATTTGGTCTCCTTTAATGGTGTGTGAAGATAGACCCACCCCCACCTCTCATTCCTTCTCCATGGGTTTGGGAGAAGTTGATGTGGATTTCAGTAAAGATTAAATGTATGAACCCCTCTCTTTATTTTTTTCATTCAGCATTCTATTTCAAACATATTCCGCATTGTTTTATTTTAGATCAAAGTATGAATATTTATCTAAATAATAGTAAAATCACCATTTTTATGGGGATTTCATGAATTATATGAAGAGAATGTCTCAAGATGACATCCACCTTATCATGAACCAGCCCTCATACCCTTGAACCATGAAACCCAATCCAAACCTAACGTGGCTCGAAGGGTGTTCACGATCCCCAAAGGATGACGACTACCACCAAGTATCACATAAAATTAAACTGGAAACAAATTTTCCAACAAAAAAAAGATACATATCTGTATGAATACAACAAAAATCCATAGGCAGAAATATTACAAAAATCAAATAGGTATAAAATCCCAAATTACAACCACGTAGTACCTGAAAATTGGATAACCACCCAAGTCCAAATAGACACATAAACTTAATCCCAATGATCATCAACATGTACCACCTCCAAGTGGTATTTTCCTTTTTCTCAAACCTAGGAGGAAATCTAAAAATAGAAAAAGGATAGGGTACAACATGATATAAAATCATTTTATTGTATCTCCATGGAATCCATAACAATATTCCACATTTAATTAACCAATTATACCATTTCATTTTAAAAATCAAATATGGATGTATAAAGGAATATATAAAAATATTCATTCATTACATTTAAAATGGTGTAGATATTTTAAAAATTGGATTAATAAAAATTTATATAGAAAAATTTATATAAATTAATAAGGAATTTGTATAACTTTTTACAAACAATGGCATATATCCAAACTACTAACAAAAAGTAAAATGGTCATCTTCTAAGAGGTACAACAGTTTCATCTTATGGGATTCTCACACACTCAAAGTTGTTATCACGATAATATGTTTATACACATCCCCTAGAAAATGGTCAAATAGAACTCATAGTCATCCCACTGGGGATAATATCTTCTAATATGTTTATGTTAAATATGTAAATCATCAATACCTTACTAGGAAAAATCAATCCTATTGTGTTTTTCAATTATAAATCACTAACTACCTAGACTTTAATATTCTCAAATAATAATTATTAATGTGAAATTTATTTCAAAACTATTTAAAACACAACTTAATGAATTTTTCCCATTTCAATATGTCAAATTTACATTCAATGAAAAATGGGATTTTAATCATATCATTATTTTTCTTGGATAAAACAAATGGGGTTCTATAAAAACAATTAATCCATTTTTATGTATCAACATTTTTAAATAAATACCAAAAACCAACTTCCCAATTCAATATAACAATTTAAATTCAAAAATTTAATTTAACAACATTCCATTAATTTTGAAATACACACCCAAATTCAATGGAATTCAGGGGGTTTTCAGAAATTCCAGTTCTAATTCAAGCCTCAAATTGAATGGAAAATAATTTTTAACAAACCAATTAAAAAATTTTTAAAAAATTATGAAATTTAATTTAAATCAAGATTTTAATGGTTAATAAAAAGTATAATCATAAATAGAACCACCTATCGTAGATAATGCGATCAAATAACATAACTTCTAGAATGGGAAACACCCATAAAAAATTTCCAAAATAAGTATATCAGAATCACACTTGGATTGATGATCTGAAAAAATATGGACTAGATCCCCCAACAACATAGTGATCTACTAAACCCTATGATAATAGGAGAAGATAAAATTAGATAATTAATTTAGAGAGAAAACATACCACGAAATGCCAGAACATAGATCGACTAGATTTTATCTTCCTTGGAATGGGATTAGAGGAGCCAAAATGGGTCCATGAGAGATCCAATGACCAAGGAACACCTTCTAGGTCGATTTATGCTCAAGAACGGGGGAAAATGGTCTTCAATATTTTTTAATTATTTTTTTGAATAATAAAAAGATTTATTCATGGTTAGATAGGTAGGGAAGCATAGTTTATCAAACTGTGAACCCAAAAAATGCACCCCTAATAGTGGGGTTGCACTATTTCTCATTCGTAGTTTCATGGTTTTTTAGGCCATGTGCCGACTGTTCAAATCGTCACTGTCGGGTTTGGCACAATTTTCCTTATCATGCTGCACGATTTTGGAAAATCATGCACCAACTAGGAAGATCCCAAGACTCCATAAATATTTCCAAAAATTCAAATTAATCACCCTAAATAAGACCCAACAAACATTTATTCAAAATAAGGCTTTATTAATACCATATAATAGTAGTAGCTTGTTACAAAATTCTATGTATGTAAAAAATTTTCCTCTATTAAGCTTGTTAAGAAGCATCCATGCAATAAAAATGGGGCCAATGCTTCCTCATTAAATCCTCCCTCTCCCACGTATCATAAGTATCAAAATTTCTTATCATAACACTCAAACTGAAGGAATCATCCTACCGTGATGTAACATGATTTCCAAATCAACTCTCTTGAGTAAATTCTCAGTAATGGAATAATCAGGTTCATAATCAAGAACACTCCAACACATCACATGAAATAGATCAGAATGATACTTTCATTGCTAAGTTACATTAAACAGGTTATGTACTAAAATTTATTATGGTGGGTGTTCTAAATGGTAATATACTCTCCCCACATTCATAAAAACCAAAAAAGGTTCCACAAAATTAGCTGCATGTTTTAGTTTCCTCACATTCCATAAATAAACCAACCATGATGAATCATCGATGAAACCATAATCACCAAATGAAATATCTGATAGACTATGATGATGATTAACATAAGATTCATACCAGCTCTATTCCATCAAAATTCTATGATGAATCTGTTTAATATTTTTCATCTTTTATTGATACATTATTTGTCCAAAAAATGCACATTACTTAATGTCCTAGAAATATAATGATGATTTAATAGGTCGGACATACAATTCCTTTAAAAGAACCATTCTGATTACATATTGTTAACTATTGTTATAAAAAAACTCATCCAGCCCCCAAAATTTATCCCAATCTCCACCAAAGTCATGAACATGGGTCTGAATTATATCATCAAGAGTCTATATTTCGCTTTATGTCTTTCTATATGACTGTAGGTGGTGAGTCATCCTCAAAAAAACATAATATCCCATTACCTCTGAAAATCCACTCTAGAAATAGAATGTGGACTAGGGATCTTAATCTGAGACTAGAGTAGATGAAACTTTGTGAAAATGAATAGTCCATTTCAAGTAGATATTTTTCCAACTTATCAAATTTCTATTTATCATGAACGTATATAAAGTGATGTAATTTAGTTCATCAATAGATCATAACCATTATCACATTCTTATTTCATGGTAAATAGAATCCCAACTACAATTCCCATATAGATCTCATCCCGCATCCATGTTTCCACTGGAAGTGGATGAAAAAACCAACGGTCTCTAGTACTCATCAGTGACCTATTGGAAACTATAAAAATGGTAAAAAAATTCAGTACTTCTCTATCTCATACTGAACCACCAGAATCATCAATTAATGTCATAGAAAATATTCATTGTTAGTAGGTGTGTCTAACACTGTGAATTATGGAAATCCCCCAAAACAACCGTCTATAACACTAATGTACCACCAAAAAATTATGATAACCTAGATATCCATGTATGGATAACAACCACTCAACATCGGTATCCCCAACATAAAGAGAGTATATACTTATACTTATTTAATTGAAAAGATATTGATCCTGAAGAATAAACTTGTGAATAGTATAGGTCAAACGAACGCTAGACAAGGAACCCTATACCCATGATTCACTATCAGCTATATTAAATTTTTCAATAAAATCCATCACATTCCACTCTTCCAAGGATTCATTCATTTTCTACGTTTTGAAGATTCCTATATAAGGATCTGCAATGATATTACCTTTCACTAGGGTATTGTTGATGTCAATGTCAAGATATTTTAAGTATTATACCAAATTCCTTTGGTGTATATTAATTTTTTTTAGAAAAGATATAACTCATGATATTATAGTTAGAATACATGGTGAACATATGACAACCCTTCTTTTTAATACAAACTTAAACATGATTTATTACATAAAAAAATCACTTGATACAACAAAGAAGATCGATAGGTTTAGTATATTTGGGGCATAGGATCATTACATAAAAACTTGAAGCATTAAATACAACATCTTTATAGAAAACAACCTCTACATGACCACTACATTCCTTCATACTTAGCATTGCATGGGATAACCTGATGATATTCATAAGAAAATGGTGACATATAAAGCCCAGTAAGGGAATACACATGGAATAACATGAGGATTAAAATACATGTTAGACATTAGGAATATCAATAGATCAAATTAGAAACCTGAACATAAAGGCATGATAAAGCATGATAATCATAACATGGAAATGTGGCAACAACACTTAACATGGAATTTGCATGAGCCAAGGCTCTTTGCACATGGAGCATGAGTAAATCCTCATTTCACATAAAGAATGAGTAAACCCTCTTTGCACTTGAATTAGCATGATTCAACACTCATTTCACATGACGTATCAAGTTACAATACTTTACCCATTGCATTGGAGCGCTATAAGGGCACACCCTTCTTAAACATTTCATTTCATGCATAAGTGTGCCACATGGATCATAAAACATGGATTCATAAAACATAATAATTTATTCCACGATAAAGGAATATGGAATTCATACATAAAACTTTATAATCAATAAGTAAATGTTCATAAAGGTGAATACCATTGATGGAGAAATGGGCATGGTATTCACCACACAATGGCATTGACTTAGAAAATCGGTGCGATTTCGGCAGCGTAATAGTGTGACATAAGAATTCATAAAAAAGGTTGATGAGAGAGAAATGGGTTAATAATCATATTTAAATATACTAAAACATAATTAGGTCATATAGATACATGTACCAACAATTGTAATGGGATTTAGATTCATGATACAAAAGTATTGCATGAATGTAAATGAGGAGGGAGAAGTTCCTTTCGGAATTTCGGCATAGTAACAGGTGTAAATGGGAGGAATTTAATGAGAGAAAAAGGGGTCTCCCATCATTAAAACATAAATAGGTAAGTATCAGGGAGATTCAAAACCATACCCCAACATTCACAATTGAAATTAAAAGGGAAAAACAACATAAAGAAAATTGGACAAAAATGAGAATGGAAGAAAAAACCCTTACTTGTAAGTGTGCTTCCAAAGGCTAGAGAAAGGCTTTTGAGAGGCTTTGTGGGAGCTTGGAGAACCTTGGGAGGGTTATATAGAGAGTGTGACAGAGTTTGGACGAACTCCAATGGCTTTTAGAGAGGATGATGTGGGAGCATGGGTGGGTTTATATAGGAAAGGTGAGGGAATTCTTTATTATTTAGGTTTGGGTCCCCACACATTAAATTAATCCAAAACACAAACCATACCATTGTTTTATACCATGGTTTTTGGAAAAGGGAATAGGAAAACAATATTTTATAAGGTCAAAGTCCTAAATTTATAATATAATAGGGTTTTTTATGTGGAGGTGAGCCACACTCCCACGAAAAACAATTTAAAAAGACAAAGAGTTTAATAAGTTTTGAGGGGTCCATTAATTCTTTGAAAAGTAGGCCAAACAAACCCAAAATCACATTATTTTAATGGTAAAACGTATATTGGCCGAACATGAAGATTATAGTATTTTATTACATCACTATTGGGTCATTATGATGTCATGAAACACATTATATATTTGAACGGTATTTAATTTTTACCCAAAAATTTGACTATCTTAAAAAATTATGAAAAATTCACCATTGGATAATTTCAACATCCTGATTCAAGAAATAAAATTTATTTTATTTAAATAATTATCTAAATATGTTAATTTTCACTTTTAAAATCAAAACCGATATTTATCGCAAATTCACGTGTTTTGACAGAAATGGCTTTCAAACCGTAATAAAAATTACAATTGCATTCATAAATTTATATGATCATTTATACATAATAAAAATTAATTTAATAATAATAATATTATTATTATTATTATTTTAAAATATTATTTAATTCAAAAATCCCTTAATTTAATAAAATTGGATTCTTAATTATATAATAACTATAAACACTATTTGTACTTTAAAAACTATTTACAATCTATCAATAATTACAAGAAGGTATATTCATTATTATATACAAAAAAATGTACATGAACATAGTACTATCAATTCGTTACATAACCCCTTAAAACAGGCACATAATACCTAAGGGTAAGGTGTGCGATGGTGACAGACTCTTGGGGTGGCTCAGATAACATTGCTCGAATGGTAATTTCTATCAACATCCACTTCTCCCGTAGAAGGTCCCGTTCAAGCTTGACATGATGAAGCTCAGCTTGGGCATGGTCAAGAGCGAAGCCCAAGGACGCCACCTCTTTTCCGAGATCCAACAAACGGGCTTCATATGGAGGAATTCTACTTGATGAGGCCATCGCTTCTTTTGTCTGAGTTAATTGGATTTGTTAAAGTCCATATTTATACTAATCATGTGATAACTATTCAACAACTATATTAGTAATGGTCGAAATTCATAACATAAAACCAAAGAAGATGACATTTTATATTAACATAAAGAGATATTTAATTAGATCAAGAGGGATTTCCATTAATGAATCTTTGGGTCATTACAATATTCCCCCCTTGAGAAATTTCTCCCTCGAAATTTTCGTTTTTCCAAACTAAAACTGATGTGGGTAACTCAGCTTCATCATTTCCTCCTATTCCAAAGTTTCTTTTCAATCTTTTTGTTTCTCCAAAACACCTTAACTAGGGGTATTGTCTTATTTCATAGAATTTTTCTCTACGATCTAAGATCATCACTAGTTGCTCCTCATAAAAAAGATCATCTTCCAATGGTACCACCTCAGAAGAGAGTACATGTGAAGGGTCCGGTATGTACTTCTTTAAGAGGGATACATGAAAGACATCATGTACTTTTCCCATGGTAGGTGGAAGTGCTAGTCGATAGGCCACAACACCTAAATGTTCAGGAATTTCAAAGGGGACGATTTACCTTGGACTTAACTTACCTTTATTTCCAAACCTTATGACCTTCTTCCACGGAGATATGCGTAGAAACACAATTTCTCCAACATTAAACTCAAGGTCTCATAGACGGTTATCTGCATAACTATTCTATCGACTCTAGGCTTCCTTGATATGATACTGAATGGTTTTCACCTTTTCCACCATTTCTCCAACCATTTTTGGTCCAAGCAGCTTACGTTCACTGACCACATCCCAACATGCCAATGTTCTGTACCTTTTCCCACACAGGGCTTCATATGGTCCCATTTTGATGCTTGAGTAGAAACTGTTATTATAAGAGAACTCAACTAGAGGAATATGTTGAACACATCCTCCTTTAAAGTCCATTGAGCTTGCTCTCAAAATGTCCTCAAGTTTTTGGATAGTCTACTCGGATTGGCTATAGGATTGAGGATGATAGGCCGTACTGACGTTCAGCTCAGTATTCACAGCTTGTTGAAGATTCTTCCAAAACATTGAGGTGAATCTTGGATCTTGGTCAGACACAATAGATGGTGGTACTCCATGCAACCTTACCACTTTTCAGATATATATATATATGTGTGTGCTAGTTGATCCGAAGAGAAATACTCCCGAATAGCAATGAAGTGCGCAGTCTTTGTAAGATAATCCACAACAACCCAGATTTCATTGTTGCCTTTGGATGATCTCGGATGTCCAGTGACAAAGTCCATGGTGATGTTCTCCCATTTCCTTTCCGGTATGGGCAATGGGTGCATCATCCCCTTAGACTTCTTCCTCTCTAACTTCACTTGCTGGCACACCAGGCACATTGATGTATATTCAGCGATCTCCTTCTTCAGATTGTCCCACCAAAATATTTCACGGAGATCTCGATACATCTTTGTGCTCCCTGGGTGAATAAAGAAATTTGAACTATGTGAATCCTCCAAAAGATCCTTCTTCCACTCCGGACTTGATGGGACACATATTCTTTTCCCAAATCGCACAATTCCTTCTTCATTAACATTAAACTCTGAGGATTTCCCTTTTTTGATAGCTTCCAACGTTTCCTGAATTCCCACATCATCCTTTTGAGCATCCTTTAACCTTTCTAAAAGAGACGGTTGATCAATAATTTGTGAAAGGATTGATGATGTTTCCTTCTTTATGAATCCCATGTCCATATTCATCAAGTATAAGAAGATTGGATCCTTATCAATTGTCACCATTGATAGAATCGCTAGGTCCTTTCTGCATAGGGCATCTGCAACCTTGTTCGCTTTCCTAGGGTGGTAATGTATTGCAAAGTCATAATCCTTGATGAGATCTATCCATCTTCTCTGACGCATATTAAGCTCTTTCTGTGTGAATATATATTTAGGACTCTTGTGTTCTCTATATATCTCACATTTATCTCCATAGAGATAATGCCACCAGATTTTCAAGGAAAATATCACCGTTGCTAACTCCAGATCATGCGTTGGATAGTTTTTCTCATTGATTTTCAACTTCCTTGAGGCATAGGATATCACTTCATCATTTTGCATCAACACACAACCTAAGCCCTTCATTGAAGCATCACTGAATACCACAAAATTTTCCCACTTTTGGGTAATGTGAGCACGAGTGCAGTGATAATCCTCCTTTTGAACTCCTTGAAGCATTCTTCGCATTCATCAATCCAAGAAAACTTTACTCCCTTCCGAGTTATCTTGGTAAGAGTGTTGGAAAATTGTGATAAATCCCTCACAAATCGTCGATAATATCCATCTAACTCCAGGAATCTACAGATATCAGTTACCAATGTTAGCCTTGGACATCCCTCAATTGCATCTATTTTGGAGTGATCCACAGATATCCCATTGCTTGTGATGATACGGCCCAAGAATGAGACTTCCTTCAACCGGAACTCACAATTGCTATACTTTTCAAAGATCATCTCCTTGCGCAGAGTCTCAAGTACAGTTCTAAAATTCTTCTAATGATCCTCCTTGGTTTTGGAGTCTATTAGAATAAAATCTTTATATACTACCACTATTGATGCTCCTTTTTTGTCGCATTGGCTAAAATAAATGAAAGTGAAATGACTTACCACAAATTGATTCATCCTTTGAAGAAAACATAAAAAATAGACAAAGTCATGAACAAGTCTTCAAATGCACAATGGTCGCGCAAGTTCCATCACTGTCGCGCAAGAATACATGTGTGCCACCTAATAGTCGCACAAGTGACTTGTTCCCTTAATTGATAACTGCCCGGGGTCTTCACCAGCCTATAAATAGACCCTGTCGGCCCCCCATTTCAGGATAATTTTTCCAGAATTCAGATATAGAGCTCTGAATGCCCAAGTCTCTTCTTCAGGTCTTCTAAACACTTCTAAGGGAATTCTTTACCTAGAATGGAAGGTCTAAATAGGAGAAGTATGTTCTAAGTGTTAGAATTTACTAAAACATGCGTGCCTAAATGTTTTACCCTTAAGGGAAACGAACAAGCTTGTGCGCTTCCCTACATCGTCACCATAACTTTCGCGCCATCTTCTGGAAAGACTCTAGGGATTATTTTAATGGCTTTGATCAAGGATCGCCCAAATATTACTCTTAGATCTGAAAATCATGCAAGTACCCATGTGTCGCGTAGGTATACCTGTGCGCCCACGCAGTACCTACGCACCTGCTAGGACTTGCGCGACCCTACCTTTTTGGGTTTCATTCCTTCCCATTTCACCCCTCTTATGCCATTACACCTATCATATTCAAAATTCAGTCTTCAAGACACTCTTCATAGCAATTTATTGCATGATTTCTTGATTTGGCTTCCATAACTGAAAGGAACTTCATGGAACATCTCTCAAAATATACTGATTTACACATATTTATGTCACTAAAGATTGAGATTTCATTCATTCAACCTCATCCTTTATGATGAGAGAATCCTTAACATGTGCCTCTTTTTTAGGAGTAAGCCCCAGTCTCAAATTTGGGCATCCTCCTCATGAGTAAGCCTCAAGTCCCTTTACTTTTCAAATCCCTTTAACTTGGTCCTCCTTTTCATGAGTAAGCCCCAGTCTCAATCTTGGGAATCCTCCTCAGGGGTAAGCCCCAAGTCCCTTTAATTTCCAAATCCCTTTAACATGGTCCTCCTTTTCAAGAGTAAGCCCCAGTCTCAAATTTGGGAATCGTCCTCAGAAGTAACCCCCAAGTCCCTTTAATTTTCAAATCCCTTTAACATGGGATTCCTTTTTAGTAGTAAGCCCTAGTCTCAAATTTGGGCATCCTCCTCAAGAGTAATCCCCAAGTCCCTTTAATTTTAAAATCCCTTTAACCTAGGCCTCCTTTTCAGGAGTAATCCCCAGACCAAATTCTCATTACTATGGGCATCCTCTTTAGGAGTAAGCCCCAAGTCCTCTAATCTGGGAATCCTCCTTAGGAGGAAGCCCCATTATTAAAATTCCCAAATATGTCCTTCCTCTTTAGGAGTATGCCCTAACCATAATTCTATAAACATGGGATTCCTTTTCAGGAGTAAGCCCCAATCTCAAATATGGGCCTCCTTTTCAGAAGTACGACCCAGTCTTAATTTCCTTTAGATCTGGGCTTCCTTCTCATGAGTAAAACCCAATCATAAGTCCCCTCCTAACTTGGTCATCTTCCTTAGGAGTAAGCCCCAAGATTAGTGTATCCAACTCTCCATGAAGCATATATACCATTATGGACCCATATTCCGGGATTTCCACCCTGAAGTAAATCTTAATCCTCATTTATTTTGGGCAGTCATACACACATAAGCCCGACATCATTGCATCTTTTGTGGCACAAGTTTTCTGGTTTCACAGATATCTCTTGTTTCTCACATCGAGCATGACTCACGTGATCTTAGAGTGTAAAATTAATCATGGAATCTTTCATGAGAAATCAATAATGCATAAAAATCAAACTAACTTACTCGAACTACGTGGGTTCTGATTCCATTTAAAAAACAAAGGATATGTAGGTAGCCCATCAGCAGGTACGATCTCAACTATGAAATAATCCATGTCCTCTTGAATGACAATAAACTTCAAGTGAACCACTGAGTGGCTTTAAAACCAGTATGGTCATTATAATGACCAAGATAATTTTATGTATTTTTTAGGGATACCATCAACTAAGAATTTCTAACAAATACAGATGATTCTTCATCGATGAAGACCCCTAATACATATAAAAGATTCTCTGAATTTCCTACATATCGATCATTGATTGTCATAATAATGGAAAGATAATTTTATACTTGTTAATGTAATAAGGATTCATGAACATAACTAAAATCTATAAAGAGAGTCCCAGAGTAGACACTAATTCCCCTAAAAAAGGTGTGATGATTCCGACCTCCCATCCTCTCAACCAATGAAAATTCCTAAGCCTCATCAGTCCACAAATAAAGAGCGCCTACCTTTGGAAAGTAGGTCCAAATGGATATGGAATCATTGGATGTTTCCGGTTCTACGAACAAACTCTTTAGAAACAGATTAGAATGTTTAAACCTTCAATCAATGAGGTCATCCCCAATTTCAGAGGGAAACAAAAAATCGTGAACTCGACGTGAATCCTTAACCATGTTTAAATGATGTTTTACTTATTTTCTAGGCCCCTATTTAAAACTCAATGAGAGGGAAAACAAAAACAATCATTGATATATGTCCTCATCCAAAAGACGTAGTGGCAGAATTTATCTTGATTACGACTATTATATCAACAGGAACTCTCTTCCAAGATTTTCTGCATTCTATGAAATGTCTTCTCTCAAGTTCACACCCATGAATACGTCTGCTATGAAAACATTTGCGGCAAATGCCACTACTGCTACTCCTACTAGATCATCGCCCGCTCTGAGGACGACATCACCTACTCAGTGTATTCAACGGTGGGTATCAAACACACTGGTTAAGGAGTACCATCAAAATGGTACTATTCCAATTCTAGAGGCTCCCTGACAAGCCCTCCTAGTGAATAATTCACCCTGGTTGTCCGGACAGTGACGATCAGTGATCAAGAAGTAGGTGGTGCTAACCACTGTCTCCAACCATTTCAGGTCGTTATCCCCAGAACGCAATCACAATTCGCTCCCTTATTCTAGGGAGGTGAATGAGTAGGTCCCTCATGTCCTTAATTCAATTAGACATGAGTCATTCCTGAGGGCTCCCATCAACCATCACCGACAGGCTCGTGTGGCAGTGCGCCGTCAACATGATGAGGGTGTCGACTCCAGGCGTTCGTCTCAGGTTCCTCAAACCCGAGCAGGCAAGACGAATCGCAAGAGGAAAAATCCGGTTAACAGTGAGCATGTTCTCATCTCTTCCATTTCTGAAGAAGTCCACCAACCTAACATGGTGGCAAGCAATGATCAGGCATACACACCAGCCCGTTTTAATTCTGCTGTCTAGCAGACTCGTCTATAGCATCCTACCAATCCCGCCAAGAAATTCCGATAGAGTACAATAGGAAGGAACATATACCTGTTTATACATCATCTGCTAGTCAAAAGACTCGTCTGACTACATATGACGGATCTCTTCAACCACGTTCAGTGAAGTACAATCAACAGGCAGATACACCTACAGGTATTGATGAAGCCTACCAACAGTCTCGCTTGGTAGCACTCAGAGAAGTCAGTCGGAAAGCTCCGGCAAATAACAGGAGGCAGACTCAACATTCTGCCCCACAATTGAGTACGGTAAGGATTCATTGACAGGAAAAGGAGGATAAGATCAGGAATATTCAACTACTCGAATCACAGAATGGACACATATCCCTGTTCTAGTAGATTAAGTCACCAAGCATATTCTATCAATGGTGAACGAGCAGAAGAAAATCCCTGCTCATATTCTGGATGCCTGCCAAGATATTATAACACCTTCAGCAGTATCTCAGGGAAAGACACAAAAATCTATCCCTACTAGTGGGGAGACACATCAAAAGTTCACTCCAGAACAGACATTCATATCTGTTCCAGTCCAAGTGGGTTGTGGGGAATACTCCCCCATATCATACAGACAACCTAGTCAGGAACATACACCTGATTTGAGTAGAGATCCTCAGACTAACCTAGCCATCTCTCCTGATCAGGCACATACACCTTCTCAGAGCCACCACTTTCAGAAACAAGTGGTTTCTAAGGAGAGTAAGAAGGCATCTAAAAAGAAGACCTGCCCAACACAGTCATGAGAACAAGAGCAAATCTGTAACAAGGCCTTTCTCGATGGTGGAGTTTATAAAGCCCTCAGACAATTATCTGTTGGATATCAAGATTATACTCCCTCATATCCCAATAGTGGGAACATTAATTCTGACGGTCTTCAACAGACACTTCATCATGAAGGCTTGATTCATGAAAATTCGGTTGATCTTGAAGTTTCATCTTCAGATGAGAGCTACAATAACCCTATGTTTGGCCAGAAGTCGAAGGGGAAAGAGATCTCATCTTTTGATGTAACCCACCATGGTGGTCCTACCCAGGATGATGAATTTCGCTACGAAAGTCCTCTCCGCAGTAGTGATACACATTTCCCAAAAAATGCTCATGTGGAAAATGTAGTTCCGTGAAATCCCTCCCATCTTGAGGACCATTCAAATTCAAAACTAGGCATGTCTGATGCTTCATCTCTAGCAAGTGAAATACTTTCTCAATCGGAAGATAGCCTAGGGTGTAGGTCAATCTCTAAACCACCCCTAAGTCATGAATTTTATAGTTTGATCAGTGGTTTTTTCTCTACCAATCTTGTTGAATCCGATGAAGAAACAAGGAAGCACCAGCTCTGGTGAAATCAGGTAGAAGAATCTTCATTGAATGATAAAGAGGAAATGTTGAACATGAGAAAACAACTGGCGAAGGGTGAAGTGCCATTCATGTTTTAGCCTCTGGCTGACTCTCAGTATGACATTCCAGAGATGTTGACGGATGATGGGATTCTTGATATTCATCTCAACATATCGAAAACTCTTTGTCAGTTGAAAAAGAATGTATTATCTTATGATGAATATGAGAATATTGTTTTCATAATAGAAGGGTTACAATGTCAAATTGGCTTGCAACACTATCAGTCACTCAATATCCGAAGGCTGAAAAGCGGCATAGAGCCCTTCAGCGTTCATGCCTTGGTGCACTAAGAAGATTGCGTTAGTTAATAGCCAATGCCCCATCTGGTATTCATGTTAGAGGATGGGGTGTTCATGGAGCAATACATTTCACTATGCTCTCCAGTCAGCAAAGCCCTCCGAAAATGGTCTCATGCAATGTTATTGCCCATGGCTGGCCATAGTCAATGGATTTTGTTTGTAATAAAAATCTTTCCCAAGAATAGGCCTCATATAGATCTTCTCAAAATTAAGAATACAAATTACAAGTTGTTGAATTACTCCTGCATCATGAAAATGAGAGTATTGAATAGGCCTCTCATATAGAGAAAGCACATCATCATGTGACAGAAGTGTTGGAAATCATCCAATGGTCTTTTGAGCCGGGGTGATCAAAGTGGAAACAGGTTGATGCATCCAGCTAATTTCCAGACCAAGATCCGCAAGATCTGGAGTGCTTTTAAGAAAGTCTAAAACATAGCACGTCAAGAGCCACCTCAGCTTTCCATACTGGGGACTCTTTTAAACCAACCCTCAGAATAAACAAATAGAATTCGAGGAGTTTAGCAGGAATAGCCGGAATAGCCCCAGTCCACCAGACTGGAGACTTTTTCAAATCATCAATCCCCTCCTCAGAGAAAGTCGGCCTTTACTCGATTAGTGAAGAAGCCTCACGGGGAACGAAGAGACAAATTATCATGAGATTCCCTTCAAATTACGGTTTGTCAAGAAGTTCCTGAGGGATTGAATCAACAAAAGGAAATGTCTCATCAAAGACATGGATGAAGAAAATATCATAGAAATATTGATAGAAGGGATGCGATGCGTTATGAATCATTCAATGTCATCAATTTCGTTGTTGCTGATCCCCCATATGAGACTCACTCAGTGGACTCAGATGAAGAGGTTCATGCTCAGGAAGTAGTATGCAAAGACACAAATGAAGAAGGCGTGCATACACAAAATCAAAGATTTACCCAAAATCTAGGTGTTCCTTCAAATAACCCACTTCCCCTTATCTGAAACGGTTCAAACAAGGGGAAGGGAATGAATCAAGTTACATATCCTCCCTCTGGAGAAGGCCAGTCGCTCTCACTAGAGCAATGATTTGTGCAACAAGAGGAATAAATAAAATAATTAAGGAGGTTGAACGCAGTACTACTTCAAGGTACTCTTCCTCTTATGTGTGATGGAGTCAGTCATCTAAGGGAGTTTGTTGCAGCTACTAAGATGGATCAAGAATATCCTCCTTTATCATTACTCCCTCACATGTCTAATCCTACGGGTCTAGTGTAACAACAATTGGCAGTGCTTCCATCGGTTGCAGTACCAACCACCACATCTATCCATGATCCAGTTAGTGCACCTGTTCAGATTCAAACTCAACCGGATGTTTCTAAAAAGGTAATAACTACTATTGAGTCATTAACAGCTCAGTTGGAAGCTATGGAAGGGAAGCGTGCAGAGGTTCAACCAGAAAATAATGCTTACCCTGAATGGGTAGATTTAATCTCTCCCCCATCAAATTTTAGGAACCTTGTATTCCTTATTTTAAATGGATCAGGAGACCCTGAACAACATTTGATGAATTATGTTTCTTGTTGCGATCCTATGATGGGAACTCCAGTGCAGCAAGAAGTAGTGAAACTCAGATGCTTCGTGCGAACCTTATAAGGACCAGCTTTTTTCTGGTTTACAAGCTTGAAATCCTAGTCAATTACCGGATGGGAAGATCTCCATCAATGATTTCTTCTTCAATTAAGCTCAACTTTTTGAAAGACAACAATTTTCGATATTAAAAACTGTAAGGAAAGGGAGAATGAAAGAGTCTCTGATTTCATTGCTCGCTGGAAGGGATTAACATATTCCCTGATTTTTGCACTCCCTCAAGAGGAACTGTTTCCAATCTGTGTGGAAAATCTGTGTGACGAATTATGCACACCACTGAACCCTGTGAAATACACAGGAGGGTTTCGAGACCTTACCTCAATCACTCAACAGATTGAATATTCATATATACAGAATATGGCTAGATCTTGTGTAATTCCATCACCTCCAGGAAGGAGAATGGGTAAAGTAGAAATTGCTACAGTTATGCTTAAACAAGCACCTATACCTGCTTCTACCTCAAAACCGTCATCTTTTCGATGGGCTCTCCTAAGAGCCAACAAAAAAGGCCATTTCGTCAATATGATAAAAGAGATCAAAGACGGAAACAATTTTATGATCTGAAGAGCAAAACACACTCTTTCAGAAATGAACAAGTTCTTGGTTACTTCATTTCAGCTCTGGAATATAATTTGGTTCAGTTTCCAAGGCCCAAAAGGCCAAACAAGGAGGGAGATGAAGACCGTCCCAATTATTTCCTCTTTCATCAATTATGGGGCATCCCATCCAGAATGGTTTTGTCTTCCACGACCTCCTGCAAAAGATGGTCGACTCGGGACAAGTCAAATTAAAAGGTTCTTCAGCTTAGGTAGCATGTGTTACTGCTACAGTTCTAGAGGAGGAAGGCGTGTGGCATGAATTTAAGAAAATAAATGCACAAAAATATGATGATTGTATGGTCAGAAAGATGATCAAATGAACTCATTCTATTTTTCAAACGCAAATAAAGAAACCAATTGTACCTTCTACCATGAATGCGACAACAAAACCCTCTTCATAAGAGGGAAAATCCTCAAAGAAACATCATGATTCAAAGAAATAAAAATAATCAGAAGAAGATGATTATGTGTCAATGCCTAAGTTTTCTTTGACCCTGGCAGAATTCATGCCATCTAATTCAAATCAATGGGCACTGCCCCACCAAACGGTACAACCTGAATTGGCTATTCAGGCAGATTCTTCATCAGATGAAGAGTTAATCTTTGGTTTTCTTAATATAATTCAATTTATAGATCCATATGCCAGTCGCATTTTCGATTTCGAGGAGCCTGAATTCCATGTATCAAACAGAGGAATCAGAGGAAGTTCCAGAGGCTCAGGATACAGGGGAAGACATGGATCTTTCAGAAGCCACTATTCCAATTCTACCCCTGCTAGAACTGTGTACGCAGTAGAAACTTGTGTTAGATCCCTTCTGCAAGCTTATAAAGAACAAGAATGTTCTTCTACTAATAACAAATTCATTCCTAGAACAGTAATTTTGGAGGATCAGTTGGGGATTCCACCTTCATCCTCTCAACAAGTAAATAGATCTAATCGGTCCAATCTTCCAAATCCAAGAATATTGCCTACTCTTATCCTAATACATAATGCATCAACTTCCAAAGCATCTACTTCCAAGGAACCTGCTAAACCACATGTTCCTATTTGGAAACGCAGACCTCTGGATAAAAATTATGATGTATTGAAACACTTGGCCCAAGTACCAGCCAGGTTATCAATTCTAGATGCTTTGAATCTGTCAAAGGATCTTCGGGAGGCACTCATCGAGGCTTTGTCATGTCCCCAGGAGTTTGAACTGAAATTTCCACAGCTGATGTCTATCACATAGAGAATAGTCATGCAGAATTCCATGCAATAATATCTTTTTCTGATGAATATGATGATGATGTTGTGCATGGGCATATTAGAACTTTGTACTTATCTGGAAAGGTCAATGGCATAGACGTCCGAAGAGCTTTCATTGACAATGGTTCAGGAGTCAATCTCATGCCCTCTCATACACTTTGTCGATTGGGCCTCACGAAATCTGATTTATCTCCTTCAACTATGATGTTACAAGGATATGATAAAAATGAAAAAGAAACACTGGGAAAAGTTACACTCAGAACTCAGTTTAGAGATCTTGTATCCAATTCAGATTTCATGGTTGTTGATCAAGACTCAGCCTTCGTCATCTTACTTGGAAGACCCTAGCTACAACAACGTGCAATTATCCCTTCATCATACCATCAATGTCTCAAATATTGTTTCGATGGTCAAGTTGGGGCGTTATATGGTGATAAGGCCTCGTTCAAGAAATGTGAGTCTCAATACATTGAGGCAGAATTATATCATATGAAAGAAAATGATAAATCTATAACAAATGAGATTACCAATGTTAATGCTCCATATGGTTTGGAGAATATTCAAGTAAATCCATTTGCGCATGTGAGTGCAGATTATGTGTTCCCTATTAGTCAAATTGACAGGATAGACCCAAATCAAAATACTCTTACGGAAAGATCCATAATGTCAATTACGACAATCAAGCCAGACAACATGGGAGAAATTGGAGATTCTCCAAGTAGTGATGAAATCTCAAATGGTGACATCTTCATTTCATCTGCTGAAATCCAACAAGAATATACTTTACCAATCATGCCAGAAGATGTTATAGCAACATCATATGTGAAAAATGATTTCGATTCCCAATCCATCATCTCCTCTTTATTTCCCAAGGAAGACCCTTCATCATCAATTGCGTCAGAAATGGAAGCTTCTTCTTTAAGATGTTCAAATTTTGACATCTCTTATAATCATGAAAATTCTGCTTCATTATCTACAATGCAAGTAGAAATGGAAGAAATAACACATGTTGAAGAAGAAGAGGAAGATCTCAGAGATGCTCCTCCAGCATTTGAAGAGGGTATCTCTAAAACCGTGGATGAACTCAGAGAAATAAATATGGGTACAAAAGAAGATCCATGCCCCACTTTAATCAGTGCGGCCATGAATCTTGAAGAACAAGAGATGTATATTTCCTTTTTAAAGCAAAATCGAGACATATTTGCTTGGAACTATACAGAGATGCCCAGGCTTGATCCTGATGTTTCTACACATCATTTGGGTTTACCAGAAGAACATCAAGGATTTAAGCAAGCCACGAGAAGAACACACCCAACTTATTCATCCAAAATTGAAGCTGAAGTGGATAAGCTTATCAAAGATACCTTTGTCAGAGAAGTTCAATTTCCCAAGTGGTTGGCTAATATTGTCCCTGTAAAGAAGAAGAAAGAAAAAATTAGAGTTTGCATCGATTTCAGAGATCTTAATCGGCATTGTCCTAAGGATGATTTCCCAGTTCCAATTACAGAACATTTAATTGATGCAACAGCTGGCTATGAAGCACTTTCTTTCATGGATGGATATTCCGGATATAATCATATCCGAATTTCCCAAGAAGATGAGGAATCTATAGCCTTCAGAGCCCTTCAGGGTGTGTTTTTCTACCGAGTAATGCCCATTAGATTAAAGAATTCAGGTGTAACATATCAGTGTGCCATGCATCGTAGCTTCAAACCCTTTTTAGGGAAGTTTGTTGAATGCTATGTGGACGATTTGGTGGTCAAATCCAAACAACATTCTAATCACATGGCTGATTTGAAGTCATATTCCGCAAACTACGACAACATAATTTGAAGATAAACCCCTTAAAATGTTCTTTTGGGGTAACCTCAGGAAAATTTCTCAGCTTTATTATACACCATCGTGGTATTGTGTCAATCCTGAGAAAACAAAGTCAATCTTTGGTATGTCACCTCTTAGAAATTTGAAATAATTAAGAGGAATTCAAGGATACTTATCCTATATTCGGCGTTTCACCACCTATTTGGCAGGAAAAAGTTTACCCTTCACCAAATAGATGATGAAGGAAGTCATTTACCAGTGGACTGAAGAATGTCAATAAGCATTCGATATTCTCAAGAAATACCTCTTGAGTTCGCCGGTACTCATGCCACCTGTTGATGGAAGACCACTTATCCTCTACGTGACAGCTTTAGAGAGATCATTGGTTGCCTTTATTGCTCAGAAGAATGATGCTGGGAATGAAAACAACCTCTACTACCTCAGTCGAACTATGCTTGAAGCAGAAACCGGGTATTCAAGTATTGAAAAGTGCTGCCTGGAAATAATCATTACAGTTCAAAAGATGAGACACTACCTGCAAAATCACGAGGTATAATTGGTATCTCGCAATAACCCGCTCAAATTCATCATTTGTCTTTCAATGCTTACAGGACGTCTGGCAAGGTGGGAAATTATTTTGTAGCAATTCAATATTCAGTATGTGTCTCAAAAGGCAATAAAGGGCCTAGCTCTGGCTGATTTCCTGACTGAACACCCTACAATGGAAGACACATCTTCAGATATTGAACTCCCTAATGAGGAAGTTTTCTCTATTCAAGAAAGTCCTCATGCATGGGAAATTTATTTTGATGGTGCTTCCATAATTCCAACATGGAGGGAAATGGAAAATCATAAATTCAACAATGTTGGCTTAGGAAATGTGCACATTCCTCCAGAAAAGGCAGTGTTACCTTATTCTTTCTTATTATGGAAAGGTGGTACCAATAATGAAGCAGAATACCAAGCTCCTATCGCAGGCTTGGAATTGGCGCCTCAAGCATATGTGAATAACATAAAGGTGAAAGGTGATTCAGTCCTGGTAGTCAAACAAGTCAATGGGGATTATGCCATCAGAAAAGAAGAACTAGTCCCTTTGTATGATTACATCAGAGTGTTAATGGAGGAATTCCCTTCGGAACCGACATTTTCTTATGTCCCATGATCACAAAATGCTCAAGCTGATGCACTAGAAAATATAGCCATAACTCTGGCATATCCAAATCAGGACGAGACAACCATCAGTATTTCCCACCGTCATGCAATTTCACCTTATCATCGAAGCAGAATAGAGGAGATTAATGAAATTAGTACCATTTCTGAACCGTATGGTCATACTATAGGATGGGTGCAACCTATCAGGGAATACCTTCAAAATGGAACACTTCCACCTAATAGAGCCGGGAAAGAACAAATCCGGAAATGTGTGGTCAATTTTACTCTTTTTGATAGCCCAGATCACCTAGAGAAAATTCTCTACAAATGTGGTTTTGATGGAGTTATCTTCAGATGCATTGATGGTTAAGAGACAATGGTTGTCATGAAAAAATTTCATGCAGGAATCTATGGTGGCCACCAGTCTGGACATAGACTATCCGATCAAATTCGAAGTCTTGGATACTTTTGGCCTTCAATGATACAATATTGTGTTTATTTCACAGAGAAGTGTCATTCATGCCATGTACATGCCAACTTCATTCATCAACCTCCAGAGTTGCTTCAAACAGCTAAATACTCGTGGCCATTTTCCACATGGGGAATGGATGTGGTGGGACCTTACCCTTCAGCTATGGCCAACCAGTTTAAGTATATTCATACTGCTACTGATTTCATTTCCAAATTGGCAGTGGAAATACCTCTTAAGGAAGTCAGTTCTAAATGCATTGTTAGCTTCATCAAGTCTACCATCATTACCAGATTTGGTGTCCCTCATACCATATTGAAGGAAAATAGCACCAAATTCTGTTAATCTGAGGTAAAGAAGTTGTATCAAGAATACAACATCAAATCCAACCATTCATCTCGGTATCATGCAGCGGCCAATGACCAGATAGAAACTTTCAACAAGACTCTATCAAATATACTGCAAAAGATGGTGGATAACGATAAAAAATCATAACCTGATATACTATTCCATGCTTTATGGGCTTATCAGACTACCACCCACACTGCAACTCGGTCAACTCCATATTCACTGGTATATGGAATGAAAGTCTTCTTACCCATTGAAGTTCAATTGCCTTCACTAAGAGTAGCCATTTGTGATCAGTCATCTACAGATGAACAGTCTCAAAATCGATTGAATGAATTGTAACGGTTATATGAGAAAAGATTGTGTACTTTGCACCACATGGATGTCTATCAGAATCAAATATCATGAGATTTTAAAAAAAAAGTTCTTCTTCATTCATTCAATCAGGAAGAATTGGTATTAGTTCTCAGAATTCCAATGATACTAGGAACGAAACCTCCCAATATTGAGCCAAAATGGGAAGGACCTTACTCAATACATAGGGTCTACTCCAATGGAGATTATTCATTAATTTTGATGGATGGGGAACTCATCACTACTCCATCCAATGCAGGATTTTTAAAGAAGTATATTGTATAAACACAAAATATATCATCATTGGTCCGGTATGACCTTAAAGTGCACCACCATCTAGCAAGACATTAAACTGCATAATCCACGGTCCATGCATATGACCTTAGTCTATTTGTATTACTTTTGTCCCACACGACGTTAAACTGTGACATCCTAACTACATGACGCTAAACTGTATAAAAGTCCCTTACGTCCAGCACGACTTTAAAATGCATCATCCACGGTCCATACATATGACCTTAAACTATTTGTATTACTTTCATCCTACATGACGTTAAACTATGAAAAAGTCCCCTAATTCGTTAAACATGACATTAAAATGTGTCTCCTTCATCGTCCTTGCTATATAACATTAAACTATACAGCAATGGTCCATGAATATGACCCTAAACTATTTTCAAGTCCCTTTTGCCCAACATGACGTTAAACTTTATTGTCCATTTTTCATCCAACACGATGTCAAATTGTGAAACAGTTCCTTAATTTGTCCAACATGACGTTAAAATCTGTCCCCTCCATCATCCTTGTTGTATTACATTAAAATATACAGCAATGGTCCATGCATATGACCCTAAACTATTTTCAAGTCCCTTTCATCCAATATGACATTAAACTGTATTGTCCCTTTTTCATCCAACATGACATTAAACTATGAAAAAAAAGTCCTTAATACGTCCAACATGAAATTCAAATGTGTTCTTTTTGTCCTTTCTACATGACATTAAACTACACAGTCCACTTTTTGTCCAACATGACAATAAACTGTGTTGTCCCCATCGTCCTAACTATATGTCGCTAAACTATACAGAATGTCCTTTAATACATTCTACATGACATTAAATTGTACTCTGTCCCTGCTACATAACACTAAACTGTGCAGCACCAGTAGTCCTAACTGCAAGACTTAAAACTGGATAGTCCCTTTATATGTCCTACATGACATTAAATTGTGCATCGTTAAGGTTTTTGTTACCTCCTTTTTCTGACACCGAGTTTGACTCACACGAGCTTAGAGCAAATTTCAACCATAACACTCTCTCTGGGCTACTAACCGCACATAAGTCCGAACATATTTTTTTAGGTCGCTGTCCCCAAGAACAACTTGATCATTAATTCATTCTTTAATTAAACTACACAGACTTCGATCCTTGCCATCCAGGCTAGGTACGTAGACAACCTCCCAAGGATCAATCCCAAAACCAATCTCTTCACATTGGTTCACCTCCATCTCATACGATGTTGATTCGTGAAACCACCCCTAGAAGCAATATCATTAAATTGATTCACTTTCGTCCTTTCTATACGATGTTAAACTATACAACACTTTTGTCTAGTATGATAATAAAATATAACATTCTTTCATACCCTCACCTGAGATGAAATCATTAATTACCTTGATTTTAAATCATGTTTCATTCCAAAGACTACGTGAATACATTGCAATACCCGAACCTTTTATCTTGGGTTAAACCATCATTTTACTAAAGTCCCTTTTCACCCTTCACATGTACGAACCAAATTTGTACATATGGTAGTTGTAAGAACTACGTGGGCTTGATTCCCATCCTTATGGGATAAGTAGGAACATTCGAGTGTCCCTCGAATGCAGCCCCAAGTCATTGGGGCCTAACTCCAAATTTCACTTTCAGTACCTTGGCTAAAAAGTCCCCATGAAAACACACACTGTGTATTTCGTATAATGGTCCAGTATCTATGACCCTAAACTAAGATCTCCAATCCTTTTTCCCCACATGATGTTAAATTGTAGTTTAATAACTACGTAGGTCTTGATTCCCATCCTTATGGGATACGTAGTGAATTTCAACATTTCCATTCAGGACCCAGCCACAACATGATTATGGTTAGCATTGATCTGTGTATCTCTGTATATATTGGAAAATACACATCTTCATGTGTCATAATCCTAACAGAAAATATTTTTAGATATTCATAACCCTTTTCTTAACTTCTAATCACAAAAGGCCTGAAATTCTGAGAGTTCTTTTGCCTGACTATGAAGCACGTGCCCTTAGGTGGAATTGCATAAACAGTCTACATAACAGGCTTGTTAGGGAAAAGATGTTATTATTTGACTATGCAGCCAATGCCCATAGGTGGCCCTACATAATTCAACTGGCTAACGAGTTTGTTAAATAGTGGTAGCTTCATTCCTGGGAGAAAAATCTCTTTTGTCTTTATTTTTCTTGACAATATGTAGAGATCCGAAAAAATATCCATCCTTAACATACTTGTCCCATATCCATTCCCATGATCTAAAAGTATTCAAGTTTATGGTTTATATTCTCTTTCCCTACGTTTGGGTCAGACCTTCGTAGGAGTAATATTCATCTAGTTCTTCAATATTATTATTTGGAAATATCTTATCCATATTGAAGTACCACTTTCCATACAAGAAACCCTATACGTTGGAAAATATGAATCTTCATAAACTTTCACTGGCTTTTTAGCACTTGGAAATAAAATTTCTGAGAGTTCTTTTCCCTGAATATGAAGCACGTGCCCTTAGGCAGCCTTGCATAAACAGTCTACATAACAGACTTGTTAGCCAACAGATGCTATTTATTTGACTATGCATCCAATTCCCTTAGGTGGCCCTACCTAATTCAACCCCCTAACTGGTTTGCTAAATAATGGTAACTTCATTCTTGGAAACTACTTCTTATAATTCCTTTTAGCTCTTTTTTATATCATTCCTCAGATTCAAATTTTCTTAAGTCATAGTTTACATATTATTCCCCTCATACTTGAGTATGGTAATATGTTTTCAGATAAATTTTCAATGAATTAAGTCAATTGTAATTCATTCGGTCAAAGCTATTTAGACCTTAAACATTAGCCTCTTTATATCTGATGTGCATGAATTTAAACCTCCCACAAAAGTCAAAGGAACTATGAATAAAATTCATGTTCCAGATCACTAAAAATACATTTTGTATGATTTTGGTAATATTGAGAAATTAAAAGATTCAATGTTTGTAGGGCTATTTACATTAATCCTAGTAATAATAAAACTATTCTTACTTGGCCCATTAGCTTAGGTAAAATTTAAATCATGTAGAAAAAGAATGCATGTACAAATGATTAATGATGAAAGTGTTTTTCATTGATACATAGGAGATAGAAGGACATCCACAGAATAGATTCTCTTCTCTTTTTCAAGAATTACAAGAGGCTTTCAACATAACTCTTCATTTGTTTGATGACATCCCGAGCTTCATCAGCAACCACCTGGAATTCATCCATTCAAATTGATACAATAAGAGATGTAGTGATACCAGCTCTTCATGGAAAAATTGTAAAAGGATGTTCTTGACTGTGGTTTGAGAAAATTTTATGCTGATCAAACATAGACTCTATTTCTGTCCAAGAGACATGGAATATGGATACATTGATTTGAGAATGGAGCATTGGAAGTAAAGATCCATTTGGAGAGAGTACTCTTTTCAGATATTGCTCTAATTCCATGTTTTTCTTCTCTCCACCAACCGACAGCGGAAAAAATTTCATCCCATGGGTCTACCATTTTCATATCTGAAAGGAAATGACATGGATTTAAAATTTGAAAGTTCACACCAATGTTGTTGCTCTTAATGCAAAGCAAAACCGAAATAGAGGAGTAGTGGTGCAGCTGCATCTGAGGCATATAGTTTTTTTCATCTAGAACATTGACTCCTTGCAGATGACCATGACCATACAGAGGTAGGTAGATGCTCTGTGTGAAATTAAGATGATATTACTTCAAGTATTTAGCCAAATCTAGGAAAGTGCTATCGCAGATATCATAGTAATCATGGCCAACAATGTTCATCATGTCATAAATCTGCTTGCTAGCCAGTTCATCAGCCATTCCAATTCTTCTTTGGGCCATTGAATCTACACAAAAGTTTAATAATTAACTCTTAATTAAGTTTATTTTTCATAAAATTTTTGTAAGAATTCGAAAAAATTATAGAAAAGGCATTAAAGCACGCAGGTCTAAACTTGGCACGCAAGTATGGATGAGTAACGCAAGTGTTAATGTGTCGTGCATGTTTTTGGCACGCAAGTATCACAGTTCATGTCCTATTACCTTGACAATAGCGAGACAGTGAAGAAACAGTGGAAAATGAGAAACTTGTATGGCGAAGGGGACCTGCGTGGTGAGAGCTTGAAAATCAGGAAATTAGATGCTATGCACAGAAAATGACCGCTTATTTATAGGCCAGTATGCCCACCTGCGTGCCTACAGCTAGCACACTCCATCCAGGGCGCTCTATCCCTGCGCAACTCACACCTATGCGACTCGCACCTATGCACCTCTTTCCCTTTGGTTTTCTTCTTTTCCTCATAGTCACATCCTTATTCCTTTGGATCCAACTCTGTGGGGGGGGGGGACTTTTTTTGACGCTCCTTTTTCTTTACATTATCTAAATGAATGGAAAGGGAAATTACTTAGCACAAATTGATTCATCCTTTGAAGAAAACATAAAAAATAGACAAAGGCATGAACAAGGCTTCAAATGCACAACGGTTGCGCAAGTTCAATCAGTGTCGTGCAAGTGTACTTGTGCGCCACCTAATGGTCACGCAAGTGACTTGCGTGACATAAAGGATAACTACCCGGGGTCTTCACCAGCCTATAAATAGACCCTATGGGCCCCCCATTTGAAGAGGATTTGTCCAGAATTCAGATACAGAGCTCTGAACGCCCAAGTCTCTTCTTCATGTCATTCGAACACTTCTAAGGTAATTCTTTTCCTAGAATGGAAGGTCTAAACAGGAGGAGTAAGGTATATGTGTTAGAATTCACTAACACTTGCGTGCCTAATTGTTTTACCCTTAAGGGAAATGAACACACTTACACGCCGCCCTACTTCTTCACCATAACTTTTGCGATATCTTCTGGAAAGCCTCTAGGGATGATTTTGAAGGCTTTGATCAAGGATCACCCAAATATTACTCTAAGGGCGAAAAATCGCGCATGTACCCATGTGTCGCGCATGTATACCTACGTGACCAGGACTTACGCGCCCACGCAGTACCTGCGCGACAGCCAGGACTTGCGCGCCCCTACCTTTTTGGGTGTCATTCCTGCCCATTTCACCCCTCTTATGCCATTCCACCTCTCCTATTCAAAATTTAGTCTTCAAGACACTCTACAAAGCCATTTATGGCATGATTTCTTGATTTGGATTCCTTATCTGAAAGGAACTTCGTGGAACATCTCTCAAAATATAGTTATTTACACATCTTTATGTCACTAATGATTGAGATTTAATTCATTAAACCTCATCCTTTAAGATGAGAGAATCCGTAACATGGGCCTCCTTTTCAGGAGTAATCCCCAGTCTCAAATTTGGGAATCCTCCTCAGAGTAATCCCCAAGCCCCTTTAATTTTCCAATCCGTTTAACTTGGGCCTCCTTTTCAGGACTATGCCCCAGTCTCAAACTTGGGCATCCTCCTCAATAGTAAGCCCCAAGTACCTTTAATTTTCAAATCCCTTTAACATGGTCCCCCTTTTTAGGAGTAAGCCCCAGTCTCAAATTTGGGCATCCTCCATAGGAGTAATCCCCAAGTCCCTTTAATTTTCAATTCCCTTTAACATGGGCTTCCTTTTCAGGAGTAAACCGCAGTCTCAAATTTGGGCATCCTCCTCAGGATTAATCCCTAAGTCCCTTTAATTTTCAAATCCCTTTAACCTGGGCCTCCTTTTCAAGAGTAATCCACAGTCCAAATTCTCATTACTATGGGCATCCTCTTTAGGAGTAAGCCCCACGTCCTCTTATCTGGCCATCCTCCTTAGGAGTAAGACCCAATCCTAAAATTCCCAAATATGGGCATCCCCCTTATGAGTAATCCCCAAACAAAATTACCTTAACATGGGATTTATTTTCAGGAGTAAGCCCTAATCTCAAATATGGGCCTCCTTTTCGGGAGTAACTCCCAGTCTTAATTTTCTTTTGATCTGGGCTTCCTTCTCAGGAGTAAAACCCAATTATAAGACCCCTCCTATCTTGGGAATCTTCCTTAGGAGTAAGCCCCAATATTAGAGTATCCAAATCTCTATGAAGCACATATACCTTTATGGACCCTGTACCTGGATTTCCTCTCTGAAGTAAATCATAATCCTCATTTATTTTGGGCATTCATTCACACATAAGCCCCACATCACTGCATCTTTCGTGGAACAAGTTGTCTTGTTTCACCGATACCTCTTGTTTCTCACACCGAGCATGACTCATGTGAGCTTAGAGTGTAAAAGTAATCCTGACATCTTTCATGAGCCATCAATCATGCATAAATATCATACTCCCTTACTCGAACTACGTGGGTTCAGATTCCTTTTCCAAAACAAAGAATACATAGGTAGACCATCAGCGGGTAGGATCCCAACTCTGAAATAATCCATGACCTCCTGAATGACAATAAACTTCAAGTGCCCCACTGAGTGTCTTTAAAACCAGTATGGTCATCATAATGAGCAAGAGACTTTTATGTATTTTTTAGGGATACCATCAACTAAGAATTTCTACCAAATATAGATGATTCTTCATCGATGAAGAACCTCGAATACACATAAATGATTCTCTGAATTTCCTACATATCGATCATTGACTGTCAGACTAATGTAAATCTCATTTTATACTTGGTAATGTAATAATGATTCATGAACATATCTTAAATATATAAAGAGTGTCCCGGAGTAGACAATAATTCCTCTAAAAATGTGTGATGAGTCCGACCTCCCATCCTCTCGACCAATACAAATTCCTAAGCCTCATCAGTCCACAACTAATGAGCACCGAACTTTGGAAAGTAGGTCCAAATGGATATGGAATCATTGGACGTTTCCAGTTCTACGAACAAACCCATTAGAAACCCATTGGAATGTTTGAACCTTCAATCAACGAGGTCATCCCCAATTCCAGAGGGAAACAATAAAAAAATTTTCTATGTAATCTCTAAAGACTCTATTCATTATGTCCATGAAAATTGCTAGAGAATTAGTGAGTCTGAAATGCATTACTATGAATTCATAGTGCCTGTATCTTGTGCAAAAAGCAGTATTGGGGATATCTTCCTTCTTCACCCTTACTTGATAATATCTCTACCGCAAGTCCACCTTGGAGATGTATTGTGCTCCACGCAGCTGATCGAACAAGTCATCAATTCGTGGGAGAGGATGCTTGTTCTTTATTGTGATTTTTTCAAGTTCACGATAATCGATGCAAAGCTGCATTGAACCATACTTGTTCTTGATGAAGAGGAATGGTGCACCCCATGGTGAAGCACTTGGGTGTATAAACCCTTTATCCAGATTATCATGTAGTTGTTTCTTTAGCCCTTCAAGATCGACAACATCCATTCTATATGGAGTCTTGGATATTGGTAAATCCTTGGGTATAAGTTCAATTGATAATTCAACATCTCTTATAGGAGGAAGTCCAGGAAGTTCCTCGGGATACACTTCCACGAATTCCCTCACAATAGGCATTTATTCACGGATGGATTCTTCCTTGGACTCAATCATCTGAGCCAGATACGCATGCTCATAGGGTAGTAATATCCATGCTGGGGATGATGGAGCTAAAAGAGATTCATATTCCTCTTTACACATGTAATGAATCTGGGGTCGATTCTCCATATGGAGTGTGATTTCCCTCTCTTGACAATTTATGTTGGCCCTATATAAGGAAACCCAATCCATGCCAAGAATTGCATCAAATTCCACTACAGGGAGCATGACGAGGTTTGCCGGGAAATTCAATCCACAGATTATAACAAAGGAGGACTTGTATTCATGGGATGCAATGATTACTCCATTTTCCATTATCACAGACATCTTCACATCCATGATTTGTGGTGGTGCTGGGATTGTTCTACTAAACATTCTAGATATAAAAGAATGCTTAGAACCTGAATCAAAAAGTACATTCGCTATTTTTGAATGAATAACTAGCGTAGCTATCACCACTTCGTTGTTGGGGTTCACATCGGCAGAAGTGATGGAAAAATCTCTTCCTTGCTGCCTTGGAGGTTGTTGGTTGCCTCCGAAAACCCTTGGATTAGGGCACTGATTTTAAAAATGACCTGGTTCTTTGCATTTGTTGCATTTAACAATGTGTTGAGGTTCGAATGGATTGTTCCACTCTGCTGTCACAACCGTGTGACTTTCTTTCTGATAGTTAACAGCTAGTTTCCCTTCTCTTCCACACCTGAAGCATTTCCTCGTCTCTTTAAGGCAATTTCCAGGGTGTATCTTTCTGCACTTTTGGCAAGTGGGGTGCTTGATCTTCTTAGCATCATTGGATTTATCCATCGGACCACCAACATTGAATTCCACCTTACGCTTCTTATCCCCATGATACCCCTATGATTATAAGATCTCCATTTCGACCTTGAGGGCACATCAGACAATTTCATCATAGCTGTCGAAGTCACGGATCGCCAATGCTTTCCGCGGACTAGGCTTCAGCCCACCAATGAAGCAGTCAACTTTTCATTCGGGGGTAATGAAAAAGTCAGAAGCATATCGTGAAAGCCTTGTGAAGCATTCCTCATATGCTCTAACAGGTTCTTCATCTTTTTTCTTGAGGGAATGGAAGTCCCATTCCATCTTAGGCTGGAGGGTTCACGGAAAATATTTATCGAAAAATATATTACAGAAATCCTTCCATTCCAACGCCTAAATATCCTCCTCAATCTTTGTATTTTTTATCAACGTCCACCATTGATCAGCTTCACCCCCATACGATAAGACACCATGGGAACCTTCTCTTTTTTAGAACATTGAAGGATGTATAATATATTTTCAATGGAGTTGATCCATTGTCCAGCGATCATGGGATCAGATGATCAACTAAAAGTAGGAGGCCTTTGTCTCATGAAGCTCTCGATAGCGACTTGTTCTTTCTTGGGGGGGGGGGTGAACGTTCCTCTTGACCCATGTTTCTATTCAAAACATTAGTTATTTGAGAGAGAAGTGTGACAAAGTACGCGATTCCCACTCCCATTAGATTGGGCATCTCATTAGTACAGTCATCACACTGATCTTCACATCGGTTGTTAGCCCGAGTCCTCCTATTAATGGCCATTGGATGGAATAAAAGGAATGTTAGGGGTAACACATAAAGGGTAATCTAAAGACAAAAGTTGATGAATTATAAATAAACTTTAATTTCCTTAACTCATGAGTCTATAGGATCCAATCAAGGGTTTTCATGATCTACTTTCTAACATATATTCTTAGGGGCATTTTTTAAATTCACTTAATAAGGGTTCATACTATGCTTGTGAATTTACCAAAACATATCCCTGAGAGTGTCGTAACCAAGAGTGTAGCAATGCCCCTTGTCATTCACCAGTTCCCGTTGAAGTCTATCTCAAAGATTTGATTTCGGGTTTTACCCCAAGGATGCATCTGTGCTAGAGCTGCCTCTACATGCTCGTATCCAGAAAGGGATGTATTTTCTTGATAACCAACTTACTCAATAATCACCAAAACATAGGGTTGTTTTTATTATACATAGTCTTGTCACTAAGGCTTTAAATGGGATTTGTAATCCAAATCCCAAAAATAACTAATCATATCCTTAGATACCAACTATGACAACCCTTCTTTTTAATACAAACTTAAACATGGTTTATTACATAAAACTTCACTTGATGAAACAAAGAAGATCGAGAGGTTTAGAATATTTGGGGCTTAGGATCATTACATAAAAACATGAAGCATGAAATACATCATCTTTATTGAAATCTTCCTTTATATGACCACTATAATCCTTCGTACTTAGCATTGCATGGGATAACCTAAGGACAAGCATAAGAAAAGGGTGAGCTATAAAGCACGGTAAGGGAATACACATGGAATAACATGAGGAGTAAAATACATGTTAGACATTAGGAATATCAATAAATTCAAATAGAAACATGAACATAAAGGCATGATAAAGCATGATAATCATAACATGGAAATGTGGCTGCAACACTTAACATGGAATTAGCATGAGCCAAGGCTCATTGCACATGGAGCATGAGTAAATCCTCATTTCACATGAAGCACGAGTAAACACTCGTTGCACGGGAATTATAATGAGTAAACACTCATTGCACATGATTTATCAAGATACTATACTTTACCCAATGCATTGGAGCGCTATAAGGGCGCACCCTTTCTAAACATTTCATTTCATGCATAAGTGTGCCACATGGATCATATAACATATATTCATAAAACATAATCATTTATTCTTCAATAAAGGAATGTGGAATTAATACATGAAACTTTATAATCAATAAGTAAATGTTCATAAAGGTGAATACCTTTTATGGAGAAATGGTAATGGTATTCATTACACAATTGCATTGGCATAGAAAATCGATGCGATTTCGGCAGCGTAACGGAATGACATAAGAATTCATAAAAAAATAGGTTGGTGAGAGAGAAAGGGGTTCATCACCATATTTATATATAATGGACAACATTGAGGTCATATAGATACATGTCCCAACAATTTTAATGGAATTTAGATTAATGATACAAAATTATTTCTTTAATGTAAATGGGAAGAGAGAAGTTCCTTTCGGAATTTTGGCATAGTAACAGATGTACATGGGAGGCATTTAATGAGAGAGAAACGTATCTCCCATCATTTAAACATAATGAGGTAAGTATGACGGAGGTGTTAAACCATATCCCAACATTCATAATTTAAACGAAAAGGGTAAAACAACATAAAGAAAATAGGAAAAAAATGAGAAAGGAAGAAAAAACCCTTACTTGGAAGTGTGCTTCCAAATGCTAGAGAGAGGCTTGTGGGAGGATTCTTGGGAGCTTCGGGCACCTTGTGAAGATTATAGAGAGAGTTTTGCAGAGTTTGGACGAACTCCAAAGGCTTTTAGTGTGGATGAAGTGGGTGATTGGGTGGGTTTATATAAGAAAGGTGAGGGAATTCATTATTATTTAGGTTTGGGTCCCCCTACATTAAATTAATCCAAACCATAAATCATCCCATGTTTTTTACCCATGGTTTTTGGAAAAGGGAAGAGGAAAAAATATTTTATAAGTCCAAAGTCCGAACTTCTTAAAATAATAGGGTTACTTATGTGGAGGTGAGTCACACTCCCATGAAAAACAATTTAAAAAGACAAGGTGTTTAATAAGTCTTGATGGGTTCATTAATGCTTTGAAAAGTAGGTAAAACAAACCCGAAAATCACATTATTTTAATGGTAAAACATATATTGGCCGAACATAAAGATTTTAGTATTTTATTACATCATTATTGGGTCATTATGATGTCATAAAACACATTCTATATTTAAATGGTATTTAATTTTTACCCAAAAATTTGACTGTCTAAGAAAATTATGAAAAACTACCCTTTGGATAATTTTGATGTCCTGATTCTAGAAATAACATTTATTTTATCTAAATAATTTTCTAAATATGTTAATTTTCTCTTTTAAAATAAAAACCGACATTTATCAAAAATTCAGGGGTTTTGATAGAAATGGCTTTCAAACCTTGATAAAAATTACAATTTCATTCATAAAATTATATGATAATTTATAAATAATAAAAATTAACTTAATAATAATAATATTTTATTAAAATTTTATTTAATTCAAAAATACCATAATTTAATAAAATAGAATTATTATTTAAATAATATCTAAAAAACTATTTGTAATTTAAAAACTGTTTACAATGTATCAATAATGACAAGAAGGTATATTCATTATCATATACAAATAAATAATGTACATTAACATAGTACTATCGATTTGTAACATAACCTCTTAAAAAAGCTGCATAAGACCTAAGGGTAAGGCATGTGACGGTGACAGACTCTTGGGGTGGCTCGGATAACATCACTCGAGTGGTAATTTCTATCAACTTCCACTTATCCCATAGACGGTCCCATTCGAGCTTGACATGATAAAGCTCAGATTGGGCTTCATCAAGAGCGAAGCCCAAGGATTCCACCACTTTTCCGAGATCTGACAAATGGGCTTCGTATAGAGCAATTCTACTGGATGAGGCCATCGCTTCTTTTGTCTGAGTAAATTTGATTTGTTAAAGTCCTATATTTATACTAATCATGGGATCACTGTTCAATGGCTATATTAGCAATGGTCAAAATTCATAACATAAAACCAATGAAGTTGACATTTTATATAAACATAAAGATATATTTAATTAGATCAAGAAGTATTTCCATTAATGAAACTTTGGGTCATTACAGAACATTTTTCGTAAAAGGAAATATAACCAAATATTATGTTCATGCATCAATGCTATAATTTTATGTTCATGAGTTCTGTAATTATTATCTTGTTTCCAATGCAATCGATATCCATAAGTGTCGACATGATCACCCTGTATAAAAATACACCCCAAACCCGATCTCGATGCATCAGATAAGACCACAAATCCCTTCCCATCCTCTAGAAGAGTGAACACCAGTGTAGTAGTGAAAATAAATTTTAGTTTAATAAAATATTTAAAAATTTTCACAAACAAAGAAAACATCATTTTTATGTTAGTGCGATCTTAGAGAAACCAACTTTGAGAAGTCCTTTACAAACCGGTGATAATATCCAGCTAAACCCAAGAAGTACTAAATCTTGAAAACATTATGAGGATTCTCCCATTTCATAGCATAATTTAACTTATTAGGATCAACTTATATTCCCATCTATAAAAATAAATGTCTCATGAACATCACTTCCCAAATCCTTAACTCACATTTCAATTGCGTGTAAAAATTTTGATGGCTTCTTAACAAATCTATAACGGCTCTAAAATGAAAAAAATGATCCTCCTCCGAATCTGATTGAAAAAATATTTCATAAAAAATAACACCAATAAAGTATTAAGAAACTCATGATAGATCCAATTCATTAAAGAAAAAAATGGTATGATCATTGCACATACCAAATTTTATGATAAGGGACTCATAATTTCCATACCTAATCCCAATGTTGATTTTCGGAATGTTAGATTCTATTATCCTCAACTTATTGTAGCTAGATCGAAGATATATCATCCCAAACCATTTATCCCCTTCCAAATAATAAAAAATATCATTAATCTGTGGAAATGGAAATTTGTTCATTATTGTGGCTCTGTTGAGTTTCAAATAATCAACATAGTGGCAAAGTTTCCCATCATATTTCCATGCAATGAGAACTACTGCCACCCTAGGTGACACACTCTGGTATATAATTCCTTTCATTGAAATAACAGTCAATTGATATTTAATCTCTTTTATTTTATACGGGTCATGCAGTAAGAAATAATATATATTTGTTGATTATCCTTCACAAAATCTATATAATAATATACCTCCCTTACCATGGGAAAACCAATGAAGTCCGAAAGAAAAACATTGGGAAACTTAATGAATACTAGGGATAGATAACCATTCAAAGATTCTTTCTCTTGATCAAAATCTAACACAAATATTGCATTCCCTAACTCTAGATAAATGGGTTCATCTATACTCAATCTTTTTTCTCATTCTCCTTGAATGATACAACACGCCCAATCGGGTGTAGTGACAGATACCAATCAAAGATAAAAATAAATTGTAGATTTATTAGAACTAATCCATTCCATCTAATAAATTATATCAAGAAGTTTAATATTGGGAAGTGGAAAATCCAAGGCAATCATGATTTATGACAATGATACAACACAAATAGGACTTCTGAGACCATCTTCCCCCTTTTTTATAAGGGGTGTAGCAATATCCATGAAATATGATAAAAGAATCATAGTAATATAATCTAATTGAACATAAATGTTGAAATAAATGAATTTTACACACTAATATAAAATATACTAGTCACTAATGATGAAGCTACAGTGATGGTACCTCTCACAGTCACTATACTCATACCGTATTCCTCTAAAGTGACTTGTACTACATAAAGAATCTTAATTCTATATGTATATGGATAGAACTCCTTTGTACTTGAAGTATCTAATTGCACCATTGTTTTTTCATGTATTGAAGATCATTTCCTACTACGTAGAGTGGAATATACATGACATAAATTATACTGGTGACCAAAATATCTATAGGAACCACATATCATTGGTGCCTTAGTGAAAACCTATATCGAGTTCCCAGTTTATCCACACTGGTAAAAAATTAATGTTCAACTAGTAAGAACTGCATGCAGTCTAGAAAATCCCTGACGCCGACAACCATCATGAGAATCATCACTCTTCCTCTTCCCATTTAATTAATTCATAGAACCAACACTGTGAGAAAAAGGGTCTCTCCTCAACCTAACATACTAAACAGGTTTATTTCATCCATCAATACTCAATCCAAAATATTAAAATAATAAGTAAGTTTGAACAAAAAAATAATAAATATCATATCAAATCCCTACCTCAAACCATCATGCAGTTATCTTTTCATTCATTTCAATATCAAGTAAAAACTACACAATGTTAGCAAATTGATTACCAAATTCTATCACAATATTTTTGTCCTTCTCACGATTAATGTAGTCCAATGCCTCATCCAACACCATATACTATGTATAAAACTACTCAGTAAAATTCAAATTGAATACATTACACAATAATAGCTTGTTCTTCATCATCATCATCATCGTGTACCACTTCTTCATGTTAGGTCCCTCTTTTATAAATGGGGAACATTTCTCCTTGATTTCATCTAATGCCTCCATGAACTCAAAATGAAGCTATATATCTCTCATCCAATCCATCATATTTTGTGGATAATTTATTCCTTGTGACACTTATAGTGAATGAAATCCAAAGAATAATTCTATAAAATATCCTTCTATGGTTCCACAACTATAGCCTGGGTGGGAATGGGTGAATGTGCTTACCATAGAGCAGGGAAAAAATGAAAAATAACATCAACCTGATCATAGTCCATGATGGGATTTGATTAGTATAGTTCATCAGTAGATTCCCATGGATCTAATTTTCTCATCTTCTAAGATGAATGATTCTAAAAAACACAAAAAAACAACTTCGAAGATATCTGATTAACCCTCAAACTTGGGAAATAGGGAAATTAATCCCAACAGATAGATAAACAGGAGTTGGATTTTAATCTATCCAAATTAAATGAAGATAATTGACTAATACTAATCATCAATGATTCTTTCCCAAACCACCCTTGGTGACTTAATGTTCATTCTAGTAGGACCTGTATACGAACTCAATAACCACTATATCATAAGTCCCAAGAATATTAACCAATTGAATAGTGACATGAATCAATGAATCAAAACCTATCATTTGATACCACTTTGTGAGAAACCATTTCGAATACCTTGGTAATGTGACACCCAACCCTGTCATAACATGGCCTAAATGGTGTTTCAAATCCCCATAAGTTTGAAAATAGCAGATAGAATCCCACAATATAAATGTGGATGACAGTTTCCATAAAAATAATAGAAGAAAGAGATACAAGTCAATATACATAATAGAAAAAATCCTCAAGATGAACTATACTATATGTCCAATAGTTATAGAAACACAAAGTGAAACCATAAATTACCATAAAAGAGGATAACTACCCATGTTTCTATGGACATAACAACTCAAGACCAAATATCAATAGTAGCTACCAACTCAAAGTTGTTCATTAACCTTACTCGATCCTAGTGGGAGGAAATCTACAAATTATCAAAGGCACTGGAAGGGAGTGAGATAAAGGACCAATATGGTCTCTCAAAGGGTTATATAACAATATAACACTTTTAATCAACCGAATAATTCATCGAGTGTTAAATAAAAAGACATTGAATTACACAAGAATATTAAAATAATAATTATATACAATTTCAAATGAATGAAATATTTCAAACAATGGATTAATAATATTTTACAATAAAAAGTTTATAAAAATTCAAAATTCATGATTAAAATAGTTTACCAAAAAAATGGCACACATATCAATGAATTTACAATAAGGAACATGGTAATATACCAAGTGGTGTTGTAGTTCTAGGTTATAATATCCTCAAAAGCTAGAATAGGTGATCATGGAAAAATATTTACAAATAGCCTGTAGACCCTAGTCAAAGAGGAGACATAACAATCCCACTAGGGATAAGATTTGACTATAATTATATGTTAGAGTTGTAAAGTGTCAATCCAATTTTTGGGAAATTCTAACTGAGCATGTTTTTCTCTAATTACTCAATAAATACCTATACATTAATGATCTTAAAAAATAATAAATAATGGAAATTTATTTCAAAACTATTTAAAATAAAATTCAACCATATTTTCACATTTTTATATATAAGTTTCTATTAAAAAACAAAATGGGTTTTAATTTCTATAATGTATCTTTTGGGATAAAACCGATGGGGTTTTTTCATAATTATTTAATCCATTTTTATAAAATAAAAATTTGATATTAATCACAGAAATCAATTATACGTTATAATTTCACAATTTAAATTCCACAATAAAATTTCCTAAATTTCTGGAAAAATTCCACAAACCCACCCTAATACAATATAATTGTATTTTTTTTAAAAATTATTGAAAAATAAAATTCAAATACTCAATTAAATATAATTGGGATTTTAACAAACCATGTGATAGCAAAGAAATCTAAATCATGATATTTAGTGACGAAAAAATGAAAATTTTTAAAAGTTCCTACCACAAATCATTGAATCATACAATAAAACTACCACATTGATAAAATATAGTAATGAATCTTAGTAATGAAGATATGTGGATCAAACTGGTATTCTAACTCTAAATCATTCGGGATTATATCCTTGAACAACATTGATATCTAATAATCCCTATGAAGAGAAGATAAGAGAGGGGTAGAGATGGAATGAGGAGAGAAAACATAATAAGAAAGGAATAAATGACGATCACTTAGCTTTGATCTACCTTGTATGGGGTTTTTAGGAGAAAAATGTGTACTTGGGAGCTCCAATGACATGGGAAAATGTTCTCGGTCGAATTAGGCCCGAGTGAGGGGTAAAAAGGGGGTTTGAAATTTTAAATGAATTTTCAAGAAAATAAAAGACTATGCACATGGTTATCCATGCAGGGACACATGGTTTCTTATTAAGAGGTGCACAGTTTTTTGAACCAATTTCCATTAATTCAAAACTTCATTTCCATGGTTTTAATGGGTTTCACTAGAAGGGTGTACAAATTTGGAAAAGTCTACTCCAACCATTAACAACACAAGATCCCTTAAATTTTTGTAAAATATCACTCGAAGCACCCCGAATTGAGACCCAGCCTATTCATATTCAAAAGTGGTGTCCAAGAGTACCTGAAAAAAGTAAAAAAATGTTACACATCTATTGTCACATACTATTTCCCCAGTGAAACAGTGCCTCCAATATTATTTATTGTTTTTCAAAAATTATAAATTAAGAAATTGTTTGAAATGACATCATTTGTTAATTATTTTCCCTGGAAGTGTGTCACGAGTACCTGAAGGATCTCTAATATGAATTTGAATTTAGATTTAGTGTGGTGTGATGAAACGATGTATTTTCACTAACTAATTTTTTTCTATATTGAATTTAATAATTAATTATAAATATTATAAATATTTAATTAATGATTTCTGGGTTGATTTTGGGGAAGATATCACTAGAATGAGATTTTATGATCATGGTTGAATCTTGATGGGATTGGTCAAGCATTTGAAACTACTTTCATCACTTCTAAATAAATATAAATACTTTAAAATTGAGTTGGGATGTCCAATATACCAACCCTTACAGTTTATGAATGTTTTACAAGGTATGTGCTTTGTGTTCTCTCTATCGAGGGTGATTTCCATATTTTATAAAATTTATTATTTTAAAATAGAATTATTGGCTCTACTACATAATGTTCTATGGCCACATGGATTCTTGGTACTATCTTGATTACCTTATTCATTTATGATTGATCCCTAAACATTCATCAAACACTTGGCACTATCATTAAGAGGTGTGTTGTGAATTAAGACAACCATCCCAAGAGGTAAAATTGGGATTTTTGAGATAAATATTTTCTTTCAGATCTAATAAATGGTTAAATAAGATATAATTACACTTTATAGATCATAAATAATATTAGGGGCATAACATAGACAGACTAGGACTGATTTGGGTCAGTGAATGAACCTATTGAGACTTCACGATTAAGATGTGTCACAGAACATATTTTTTTACTCGTTCTAGTGTAGAATAAATCATATATAAGGAATGATTCTAATATCATGATGATCATGTCATAGAAAATAATACCCCATGTCCCACTGGTGTTGACCTAAAATCCAGATTATGAAAGAGGATGCATGTATGGGTGCCTCAGTTATACTATGACCCAATGGATCCCGGTTGGTTCCAAAATAATGATCTTTCTTAAGTATATATGTGTGTATATTAGTAGAGATTTTTGGTAATTTTACCATACACCGCTGAAAACATGGATTTCATATTTTTAAGAGATGACGAACGATATAACGGTGAATTCAACCCTCCCCTTTCATTATATTTATTTTGTGTGAGAAATAGAAAAGGGTAAGATACTCATTATCAGTCAAATAATTTGGATTCCATGAAATGGATCTAGCTATATGATTAGAACTACAATAGAGTTGGTTCGCAATGTTGGATCTTCCCTGGATTTATGGATTAATATTGGATCAGCTGTTTCGTCTGGAAATGGGGATGACCTTGTTTTTTATGGTTTAAACATTCCAATCAGTTTCTAATGGGTTTATTTGTAGAACCAGAAACACACAATGATTCTATATCCATTTGTACATACTTTCCAAAGGTACATGATCATTATTAGTGGACTGATGAGGCTTAAGAATTTTCATTGGTTGAGAGGATGGGAGGTCAGGATCATCACACCATTTAGGGGGAATTATTGCCTACTCGAGGACTCTCTTATAGAATTATGTTATATTCATGAATCCTTATTAATTCACCAAGAATGAAAATGAGTTTTCCTTTAGATTTGGAAATTGATGATTTATATGTTTCGGATTTAGAGACACTTTTATATGTATTTGAGGTTCTTCATTGATGTAGAATAATCCGTATGTATTACATATTCTTAGTCAATGGTATCCTTCAGTACATTATATAGAAATCTCTTGGTCATTATGATGACCATACTGGTTTTAAAGACACTCCGTGGGGCACTTGAAAATTATTGTCATTCAGAATGACATGGATTATTTCAAAGTTGGGATCTTACTTGCAGATGGGCTACCTACGTATCCTCATTAAAAAGGAATCAGAACCAATATAGTTCAATAAAAATGAAGAGTTTAATGTCCTATGGGAAGGAAAATAATTAATGAATGATGGGCTTGAACCGTAGAAAGGCTTCCTACGTGCTCTACATTTAAGGAAGAGATCAAAGTCTACGTAGTTATGGTGATGAAATATAGGGCCTATGCATGGATAACGGACCAAAAATAGATGTTTTGATTACTTTTACACTCTAAGATCACATGAGTCATAATCGGTGTGAGAAACAAGAGGTATCAGTACACCTGATGATTGTGCCACGAAAGATGAGGTCACAAGAAATGATGTGGGGCTTATGTATATAGGCCTGCCCAAGTAGATGAAGACCTAGACTTACTTCAGGAAAGAAGCCCAAGAGCTGGGTCCATATTGGTATTTGTACTTTATAGAGATTCAAAGTTTTAACCCAGGGCTTACTCCTAAGTAGGATTCCCAAAATAAATGGGACTTATAACCGGGGGATTACTTCTGAGAAGGAGGCCCAAATTAACGAAATTAAGAATGGGACATATTCCTGAGAAGGAGGCCCAATGTTAAAGGAAATTATGACTATGGATTAATCCTAATAAGGAGGCCCAGATTAAGGGGACATGGGTTTACACTATGGAGGACTCCCTGTTTAATGGAATTATGATTGGGGATTATTCCTAAGAAGGAGTCCCAAACTAAGTGAACATAGGGCTTACTCCTGTGGAAGATACCCTAAATCAAAAGATATTCTAATCATAAAGGATGAGGTTACATGGAGGAATCCTCTAACCATGGTGACATAAATCTTGTATGCCACAAGTTTTTGGTAGAGGTTCTCACAGAATTCCTTTCAGATAAGGAAGCCAACAAAGGAATCATTCCATAAATGGCTTTGAAAAGGGGTTCGAATGCTAATATCTTGAAGAGGAGAGGTGAACTGGAGAGAGGTGCACAAATGAAATTGGCATTCATGTCTTGGTTGTGCTGTGTACTTTCACGACATGGGTTCACCTAGGCGATGAAGAATCTGTAGGGTAAAACATGGGCGAGAGTTAACTCAACTTTTTAGTATTATCCTATGATGTTTCCAAAAGGGCGGCACACAAGTTTCATCGAATGGGTAGGGTGGTGTGCAAGTGTTTCCACTTTTAAGGAGGTATAAATACTTAGGCGAACATATGTTGAAAATTTATAAACACTTAGGCCTTATCCTACTCCTTCAATTCTTCCATTATAGGTAAAAATTTACCGTAGATGTTTTTGAAGAGTTGAGTTGAACACTTGGGTGACCAAAGCATGAATTTGAATATTTGGAAAATTCATCACTGAAATTTGGGCCGACATGGGCTATTTATAGGCCTCCTTTCACATTTTGAGAAAAACAAATAGGGAAATAAAGTGATCTATGCGACCCATAGGTGGCGTGCATGTGACTTACGCAACATGAAAGTAACTTTCATGTCTCACTCCAAATGGGATCCTAGTCCATGCCTTTGTAAATTTTTATGATGTTCTTCAAAGGGTGACCCCAGTTGTACAAAAGGTATTCCCCTTTGCCATTCGTTGGAGTCTGTGATAGAAAGAAGCATCAATAAAATTCCCACCTCAGTGTTGGATACAAAAAAGAATGAGGATCCGGCTATGAGGTAAATCCAGATAAATCAAAGTGCCTAGTAAACATAGTTTTACATTTACTATGGTTATATAAAGAACCCCACAAAAATTTCATGATTAATTGTTCAATATTTCCTAAATCATACAAAATGTATGTTTAGTGAGATGGGACTCGACTTTTGTTCAGATTACCCTTTATAGGTTCAAAATTTAATGAGTACCATATCTTATGTTATTTGCAGTTTAATGTCAGGCATGTTGGACTATAAAAATGCTAATATTTATGGTTGAATAGCTTTGAATGAATGTATGATATAGACTCAATTCTTGATAATTTTTTTGGAAACATATTACCATATTCATGTATGGCGGGGGAAAATTTTAAAATGTGACTTTAGAAAAATTGAATTTGAGGAATGACAAGGGAAAAGAGCTACAAGGCATTAGAGGAATTATTTTCTATGAATAAAGATAAATCTACTTGAAAACCACATTATGGGGGCTGAATTATGAAAGGCCTACAAGAGTATAAGCTGCATAGTCTAATAGTAGTAACTTTTGGCTGAGAGATCTATTATGTAGACAACTAAGGCAAGGCCACCTAAGGGAAAGTGCTGCATAGTCGGGAAAAAGAACTCTCAGAAATTGAGATTCTAATGAAAAAAAGAAAAATAATGTTTTAGGGAGATTCAAATTTTCTAAAGCATATAGTCTGCTTTATTGAGAATGAAACTTGAATATGGAGAGCGTATATGAAATTAAAAATTCCAAATAATTGTAGGAATGTGACTTCTACTAAGGTATGACCCAAACATAAGAAAAAATTTATCTGTGGTTTTAAATCATATGACTAAAACCAGAGATAAATACATTATAATACTTATGGTCAAGTGGTCCAAGGTTATTTCATATTTCTCTAAACATATGGAGAAGGAGGAAAATGTAAACCATAGACGTGAATACTTTCATATCATGAAAAATGGTATCGAACAAATATGTGAAGATGGTAATTTTTATTTGCAGATCCCTACATATCATTGTTAAGACTAATAGGGACAAAAGTGTCTTCTACTAAGAATGATCTTACCATTACATGAAAATCCAATTGTGGAGGTTGAATTTTCCAGGGCCAACTGGGACATAAGATGCATAGTAAAAAAGTAGAATCTTTTGGCTGACATGTTTGTTATGTAGACAACTTATACTAGGACACCTAAGAGCACATGCTGCATAGTCAGCTAAAAGAACTCTCAGGTAACAGAAATTTTGTGACCAGAAGTCAAGAAAAGGGTTATGGAGACCATGAATATTATTTGTATAATGTTTCGGCTGGTTCCTGAATTGAGATTCTGGATGTCACAACGTATCTCAATAGGATGAAAATCAAGCCACATGTTGTTCTTTAAATATAGTTTAACATCATGCAGGATGATAGCATGGAAGATCATAGTTTAGGGTCGTATATCTCAGACTATAGCGAGGGAGACACATCGTGCATTTGTTATAAACCAGATGTTAATAAAAACTAGGGTCTTCAATATCACACCATGTGCTCCTAGGGGGACTTTTTAGCCAAGGGACCAAAAGTGGAGTTTGGGGTTGGCCGAAAGGATTGGGGATGGACTTGAGGAATTCTCGAGCATTCCTACGTATCCCATGACGATGGGAATCATGCCACATGTAGTTCTTGAAATACCATTTGTATATATCTCTTTCATACATATGAGGGGTAAATAGGACATTATTGTAATTATGGATAGACCCAGGATTAATGACTTGGGTGTCACTACATATCACATAAGGTTGAGAATCAAGCCATACATAGTTCTTGAAATATGACATGGTTGGAGACCATGTTAGTTATGATTCCTCTCAAGTGAGGGTATTAGAGATTGTTGCAGTTTATTTTTCACACATGAAAAAAGTGAAAATAGTTTAAGGTCATATGCATGGACCAGTGCTATGCAGATAAATGTCTTGAAACAAGGACAATGGGGGACTATATAGTTTAACATCATATATCTAGGATGATGGGACACACAAAGTTTAACATCATGTAGGATGAAAGTAAACTGATATGAATAAGATAGTTGATGGGGGTTTCACAGATCAACATCAAATGAGATGGAGGTGAATGGATGTGATGAAAGTGGTTTTGGGACAGAACCTCAAGAGGTTGCCTACATACCCGACCTATGTGGAAAGGATAAAAGTCTAAATAGTTCAATTGAGAGGGATTTAGAGATCGGGGTGTACTTGCTGAAAAAGACCTGAAAATGATGTTGGGTCTTAAGTGTGGTTAGCGGCCCAGAGAAGTTGTCATGGTCGATGCTTACTCTAAGATCATGTGAGTGTTTCTCGGTGTGAGAAACAAGAGGCAACAATAGACCCGATGATCGTGTCATGAATGATGTGACCATGAAGGATGGTGTGGGGCTTATGCATGTTTAGATTCCTGGGGTACGCATGGAAACATATTTTAAAATAAAATTGTGGTTGCAGCAATCATAGTTTAATGTAATGTGACATAGACATGGGATGCTAGGAAGTTTAACGTCCTATAGCTCAGATGATGCACATTTTAGCGTCATGTTGGATGATAGAGGGGACACAGTTTAACGTCATATTGGACGATAGAGGATGAAATGCAGTTTAATGTCATGCTGCAAGGACACTGGGTGTATTTGTGTTACAAAAAATACTTCATCAAGAATCTTACATTGTCTGGAGTTATAATGAGTTCTCCATCCATTGAGATTAACGAATAAGCTCTATTATAGAAGACCCTATGTATTGATTGTGGCCCATACCACATTGGATCTAGAATTGGAGGCTTCTTTCCCAGAATCATTAGGGTTCTGAGGACAAATACCAATTCTCCTTGTATGAATGAACAAAGAAATTTTTTTTATTGAAAGCTCATGTTATTCGATTTTGATAGAATTTTAAATGGTTTAGTGGGAACAATAATTTTTCATCTAGTCATTCCAATTCATCCAATTGATTTTGAGATTTTTCATCTATAGATAACTGGTCACAAATGGTGACACTAAGAAAATGTAATTGGACTTCAATAGGAAAGGCTGCTTTTATTCCATATACCAATGAATATAGAGTTGATCATGTAGTAGTGAAGGTGGTAGTCTGATAAGCACATAGACCACGAAAATGTTTATCAGTCCATGACTTCTTATCTTTATACACCGCCTTTTGAAGTATGATTGAAAGAGTCTTATTGAAATCCTATACTTGACCATTGATTGCTGCATGATACTAAGATTAATGGTTGGATCTGATATTGTATTCTTGATTCAATTTTCTTACCATGGATTAACAAAAGTTGGTTCCATTATCCATCAATATGGTATGAGGAACACAAAATTTGAAAATGATGCTTGACTTGAAAAAGCTTACAATGATTTTAGAACTGACTTCTTTGAGAAGTATTACCTCTCCCCATTTGGAAAATAAGTCAGTAGTAGTAAGAATATACTTAAACTACATAGCTATAGCTGAAGGATAATGTCCTACTACATCCATTCCCCATGTAGAAAATGGCCAGGCGTATTTACTCATATGAAAAAACTATGGGGGTTGATGAATGATGTTGGAACATACATGGAAAGAATGACGATTCCAAGTGAAATCAACATAATCGTGCATCATTTAAGGCTATAAGTATCCAAGCCTTCGAATTTGACCAGAATTTCTATGTCCAGACTGGTTGGCACCACTAACTCCTGCAAGTAAATCATTCATGGATGCTATTGTCTCTTCACCATCAATACATATGATGATAATTCCATCAAAACCTTGCTTGTAGAGTATGTTTTTGGTGATCTAGGCTATCATAAAGAGTATAATTGACCATATGTCTCCACACATGTTCTTTTCTGGTTCTATCAAGTGGGAGTGTTCTATTTTGAAGTTATTCCCTTATAGGTTTCATCCATCTTATAGTATGACCATATGGTTCAGAAATGGAACTAATATCATTGTTTTCCTCTGTTCTGATTTTAACAAAATGTAAAAATATATGAAGGTGGAAAATACTGATGATTGTTTCATCCCGATTTGGATCTGCTAGGGTTGTGGCTACATTGGCCAGTGCATTAGCTTGGGCATTTTGTGACCACGGGATATTGGAAGATGTCGGTACCGAAGGAAATTCTGCCATTAGTTCACTGAAGAAACCACACAAAGGGATTAACTCTTATTTTTAATGGTATAATCCCCATTTATTTGTTTGATTACCAAATTTGAATCACCTCTTACCTTCATATGATTCACTTGTGCCTGAAGCACCAATTCCATTCTTGGGATGAGAACTTGATATTCTGATTCATCGTTTTCTTCGCCTTCTGAAAATAAGAAGTATGATAGCACTGCCTTTTATGGGGAAATAAGAAAAATTCCTAACCCAAATTTGTTGAATTTAGGATCATCCATTTTCTTCCCTATTGGACTTATGGAGGCACCATCAAAGTACAATTCCCATATTGAAGGATTATCATGAATAGAGAGGACTTCCTCATCAGGATGTTTAATATTTAAAGATGTATCTTCTAAAGATAGGTGTTCAGCTAAGAAATCAGCTAGAGCATGGCCCTTTATTTTCTTTTGAGACACATACTGGACATCAAACTACTATAAAATAACTTCCCACCTTTCCAGACCTCCTATAATCATTGGACGACTAATGATAAATTTGAGCGGTATATTGTGAGATAGCAATTAGAACTCATGATTTTTAATGTAGTGTGTAAATTTAGGAACTGCAACGATTAATTCTAGGTAGCACATTTCAATACTGGAATATTGAGTTTCTGCCTCAAGCATAGTCCATCAGAGATAGCAAAGGTTGTTTTCATTCCCAACATCATTCATTTTTGCAAGAATGGCACCCGATGAATGCTCTAAATCTATCACACAGAGAATAAGTGATCTTCCTTCAACAGGTGGAATTAATACTAGTGGACTCATGAAATATTTCTTAAGGATATAGAACTTTTCTTGACATTCATCAGTCCACTGGTAGGTGACTCCATTATTCATTAATCTGGTGAAAGGTAAACACATGCCTACCAAATTGGCAATAAAATGCCTAATATAGGCCATATTTCCTTGCTCTTCTCTTAATTACATCAAATATCTAGGAGTTTAAATGTCAAGGATTTATTTTGTCTTCTCAGGATCAACTTTGATACCATTTTGGCATACAACAAAGCCGTGAAATTTTCCTGAGGTTATCCCGAAAGCACATTTCAAGGTGTTCATCTTTAAATTGTGGTATAGAAGTTTGTTGAATATGATTTCCAGATTGGCCAAGTTATCAGAACATTATCTAGATTTATCCACCAAATCAACCACATAACATTCAAAAAATTTCCCTCAAAAGGGTTCGTAGATTTGATGTATGGAACGTTGATACTTTGCACGTACATTCTTCAAGCCAAAGGGCATTACCTGATGGTAAAACACACCTTGAAGAGATTTGAAGGATGTAGACTCCTCATGTAATGGGGACATTCATATATTATTGTACATAGAGTTACCATCCATGAAAGAAAGAGATTCGTAGCCACCTGTTGAATCAATTTAGAGTTCTTTGATCAGAACAGGAAAATCATCATTGGGACAATGCCGATTATGATCTTTGAAGTCAATGAAAAATATAATTTTTTTATTATTCTTTTCTATAGGGACAATATTAGCTATCCATTTTGGATGTTGATCTTCTCTGAAGAAGTTAGCCTTCATAATCTTATCAACATCAACTTCAATTTTGGATGTATACTTGGGGTTTGTTCTTCTTCCTGCTTGCTAGAATCCTCTATCTTCATCTGAAAATACCAAATGATGAGTTTCAACCTTAGGATCAAGACCAAGAATTTCTTTATAATTCCACAAAAATACATCTTTATTTTTCTTTTTAAATGATTTATACATTTTTTTCCTCTTCATGAGTCATGGCTACACAAATTAAAGTGGGTCGTGGATCTTCTTCTGTACCTAGAATTATTTCTCCGAGTTCATCCACAGTGGTAGAGATACCCTCTTCAACTGCTGGAACAGAATCTTTGATATCTTCCTCTTCTTCTTCAGTATGTGTTACTTCTTCTATTTCTACTTGAATAGTATATGACAAAGCAGAATATCCATGGTCAGGGGAGAAGATAAAATTTGAACATATTAAAGAAGAGGCTGCCATTTCTGACCCTATTGATGATGAACGGTCTTCCAGGGGTGATAGAGAGAAGATGATGGATTGAGAATCGACATCATTGTTTTTCTATGGTATTTTTATTTGTTGTTTTGTCCTGGTTGATGATGTATAGAATTTTATAAGTTTAGAGGATGAAAAGAAGACATCCCCATTTAAGCATTCATCACTACTAGGTGAATTAACAATTTCTCCCTTGCTATCTGGCTTTGTTTCCGTAATTGACATTATGGAAGTTTCCATAAGACTGGTTGAATTTAGATCTATCCTATCAATTTTACTGATAGGAAAAACATAATATGCAATCACATGTATGAATGGGTTTATAGGAATCTTTTCCAAACCATTTGGAGCATTAATTTTGGCGACCTTCTTTGCCGTTGATTTTTTCTTTCCATCCATGTGATAAAATTATGCCTCAATGTATTAAGGCTTGCATGTTTTGAAAGGGGCCATGTCACTATACAAAGACCCAATTTGACCATTGAAACAATATTTGACAAATTTATGGTATGAAGATGTTACAGCCGTATGTTGATGTAGCCAATATCTTAGAAGAAAATTTTTGAAGGCTGAGTCCTGACGAACAACCATGAAATATGTATTAGACACAAGGTCTCCAAACTGAATTCTATGTGTTATCTCACCCAGAGGATCTTGTTCATTCTTATCATATCCTTGTAACAACAATGTAGAAGGAGATAAATCAGATTCAGTGAGGCCCAATCGACGAATCGTATGAATAAGAATGAGGTTTACTCCTGAGCCATTATCAATGAAGGCTCATCAGATGTCTATGTCATTGACCTTTCCAGATAGATACAAAGGTCAGATATGTCCATGTACAACATCAACTTCATCTTCATCTATAAAATAAATCACTGCATGGAATTCCATATGATCATTCTCTATATGGTATACCTCAACTGCATTAATTTTAGTTTCAAATTATTGAGGACATGATAATTCCTCAATAAGAACCTCCCAATGATATTTTGATAGATTTATGGAATCCAGGATTGATTAATTGGCTGGTACTTGGGCCAAATGTTTCAAGACATCATACTTTTTGTCTAAATGTATGCTTTTATAGGCATGAAAATGTGGGTTTTCAGGTGCCTTGGAAGCTGCGGCTTTGGCTGTAAATGCATCCAATATCAGGACAAGAATTGAAAACACTCTTGTATTCGGTAGATTAGATCGACTAGGTCTATCTATTTGCTGAGTGGAAGAAGGCGTAACCTCTAACCGGTCATCCAAAATAACTGTGTCAGGATCAAATCTTCCATGTGTGGAAGAACATTCTTGTTCTTGTTAAGCCTGCTAAAGGGATTTAACATGAGTTTCTTCCACATATAATGTTCTATATAAGGTAGGATTGAAATAGTTTCTTCAAGAATATCCACATCTTCCCCTGTATACTAGACCTCTGTCTCTTACTCTAATTCCTTTGTTAGATATAGGAAACATAGGCTCATCATGATCAAAAGTTTCATTGGAAGAGGGATTCCTTAAATTAATCATGTTAACAGAACAAAAAATAAATTCTTCATTTGATAATGATTCTTCCTGATAAACCAGTTCAAGTTGTTCCGTTTTGTGGGGAAGTGCCCATGCTTTTGAAGCACATGACATAAAATCTTCCAGACTCAAAGACAACATAGGATTTTACACGATCTCATCTTCTTCTGACTCCTCTTCTTTCATCAAATTACACCACTTCATTGAGGATTTTCCTTCTAATGAAGGGGGTTTTGATGAGGCAAAAATCACAGAAGACTCAATTGGTTGATTCAATTGTGTTCGTAAAATGGTATGAGTTCGGCTGATCGTTTTCCTTACCATTTAATCATCATATTTCTGTGCATTTTTTCTTTTGACTTTGTGCCACTAGACTTATTCCTCTGGATCAATAGCAGTATCACATGCTACCTGGGATGAACAACCTTTTAGTTTTACTTTTCCGGAGTCCACCATTTTTTTTGAAGAGGTATTTGAAGACAAAAAACTCTTGAATGGGATGCCCCAACATCTGATGAAACTAGATATAGCTGGGGAGGTCTTCATCTCCTTCCTTGATCGGAATTTTGGGCTTTGGAAAATGAACCATATTGTTTTCCAGAGCCGAGATAATGAAACCAAGAACTTGTTCATTCCGAAAAGAATAAACTTTGTTCATCAACTCCTCAACCTGATTCCACCTTTGATCTCATTGATCATCTTGACGAGTCGGCCGTTGTTGTTGACGCTCAGGAGGCGAAGCCCTTCGATATGATGAAGGTTTTGAACTGGAAGCATGTTCATGTGGTTATTTAAGTGTAACTATAGCAGTCTCTACTTTCCTTATTCTCCTTCTTGGAGCTGATGTAATTACATGTGTTTTAGCCCTAGTATCTATAAGAGTGTCTTCTATCTTCTGAGCGATTATAAGTAAGGTCTCGAAACTCTCTTGGGAATTTCAAAGTGATCAATGGTGTGAATAATTCATCATGCATATTTTACACACATATTGTATGTAACTCTTCTTGAGGGAGTGCTAAACATAGGGAATATGTTAATCCCTTCTAAGGAGAAATGAAATCCTAAACTCTTTCATTTACCCTTTGTTTACAATTGGTTAGATAAAAAACTGTCATCTTTGGTAATGTAGAGCTAAATTGATGAAGAAATTTTTTTTGGAGATCTTCCCACACAGTAATTGATCTAGATTGCAAACATGTATACTAGAGAAAATCAGGTCCTTGTAATGACTGCACAAAATACGTGAACTTAACTGCTTCTTGTTGTTGAGGAGTTCCCATCATATGATCACAAAGTGAAACAAAATGTGTTATGTGTGGTTCTAGATATCCCGAACCATTAAAAATTGGAATGTGGAATTTTTAAAATTTGATGGGGGAGGAATTCCATCCACTAATTCAGGGTAAGCTCTCTTTTCCAGTTGAACTGCTGCACATCGTCCTTCCATAGCTTCCAACCGAGCTATTAATGACACAATGTTAGTCATTAATGCTTGAGAAACATTTGGTTGAGCTTGGACCTGAGCAGGTTCAATAACTGGATTTTGGATGGGTGTGGCGACTGGTACTGCCACTAATGGTAGTATTGCATGTGGTTTTCGCGTATGACCCATACGATTGGACCTGTGAGGGTGTACATGTAAAGGGGGATATTCTTGATCCACCCCAATAGCTGCAACAAATTCCCTTGATTGATTAACTCTAGCATGCTTAGGAGGAAGATTACCTTGAAGTAGTTATATATTTAACCTCCTTAACTCCTTAATATATTCTTTTTACTGTGTGAAGCTTTATTCTAATGAGAGTGGTTGGAATTCTCCAGAGGTTGGGTGGGATGTAACCTGACTTTTACCCTTTTCCTTGGCATGTTCCTTTATAATGTTTGGAAGGTTATTACCCAAAATAATGTCTTACCTCTTGGCAACCCTCTGGCTTCTGGTACGCACACCTCCTTCATTTGTTTATGTGTGTACAACCTCTTGAACATGAACATATTAATCTAATTTCTCTGAGTGAGCTTCATGTTCTGGGGGATCAGTGATAATGGCATTGATGACATTTATCGATGCATAACGCATTTCAACCCTTTGGTCATAGTTTCTGCGATATTGTATTCTTCCATATCCTTTATGATACATTTTCTCTTTTCGGTTGATCCTTAAAGAACATGTTGAAGAACTATAATTTCGAGGGAATTCCCTGATAATTTGGCTATGTGTTCCTCTTATGGATACTTCCCTAATTGAGAAGAAACTGACTTTCATTGAGGAAGAGATTGAGAATTTGAAAAATTCCCCAGTGCGGTGGACTGTGGATCTTCTTGTTTTTCATGCTCAACTCATAAAATCTTATCTTCTGATCCTTATGGTTGGATTAAAAGTATCCCCATCCTAGAAAGATGAGGTGGATCTTGAGCTTCTACATATGAAACATTCTAAAAATCTCTCTTGATTTTGCTGATTTTTTCTGGAAATTGGTCTGATAGATCACCCAACATCTACTCAATTCACCTGGCTCAGATGATCATTAGATTATTTCTGACACATCTATAACATGATGATGTGAATGCTCTAAACGAGAATCCAATTTTATATTCTCATTTTCTTGATGCAAGAGTAATTTGACAACTTGTTCTTTATATGCCTGACTTTCGGAAGAACTAGTTGAGGTATATTCTGGAGAAAGACATTGATTACACAAAAAACCAGTTAGGTGTGGAAAGCCATGGGCAATATCATTTCATGAGACCACTTTTGGAGGGATTTGATGACTGGGGAGCACAGTGAAATGCATTGCTCCATGAAAACCCCATCCTCGGATATGAATACCTGATGAGGTATTTGTAATTAACTGGTGCAACCATTTTAATGTTCCAAGGCATATACTATGAAGGGATATCTACTTATTTTCAACCATTGGATGTTGGGAAACTGAGAGAGATGCCATGCCAATTTGGTTTTGCAACCCTTATATTACCTTACCATGATTTTTATATTCATCATAAGTAAATATTTTCTCTTTTATGTAAAAATGTGTTTTCCATATGTTGAGATGAATATCTTGAATACTATCTTCTGTCAACATTTCAGGAATATCATACAGAGAGTCAGCCAAAGGCCAAAACATGAATGGTATTTCACCTTTTTCTAAGAGTGTTCTCATATTCAGCACTTCCTATTTGTCATTTTATGAAGATTATTCTACCTGATTGGACCAAAGCTGGTGCTTCTATGTTGCTTCATCTGGTTCAACAGGATTTGTATATAATTAATTTGTATAATTAGAAGATGAATTGCCTAGGGTTGGTTCGGATAATGACCTACACACCATTCAATCTTTTGAAAGTGTCTCAAGATAGTAGGGAATTCTCGTTACTGCATTGAAAACTAATGAATTTCCCATGAAATGGAAATTAGTACTGTAAAGAGGAATTTCACAAATCTATTAATCATCATGGGGGGGGGCCACAATGGTGGGTTATAGCAAAAGATGAAACCATTTACTCCTTGGACTTCTGGCCATTTAGAGGGTTATTGTGGCTCTCATCTTTAGATGATGCTTCGAGATTGATTGAATTTTCATGAAGAATTTCTTAATGAGGAATTTTCTGATGAAGACAATCAGAATTATTGTTTTTATTTCTATAAATTATAATTGAGTAAGTAAAATATTGAGTTGCAACAGATAATTGTCTGATGGATTCAAAAAATCCATTATTGAGCGTGGTCTTATTATAGATTGGCTCTTGATTTTTTTAACTATACTGGATGGGAGATTTTCTTCGATGCCTTCTTACTCACATTGGAAACCATTTGTTGATGAATGTGGTTATTATCGGCAGGTGTATGTGCCTGCTCATTGGAAATGGTCAAGTTAGGCTCACTATCTCTATTTAAATCAGATGTATGTGCCCGACTTCATTGTTTTTATGACAAGGGGGAGTATTCCCCATGACCCACATGGACTGGAAAATAGGTGTGTATCTAATACGGGGTGACACGTTGATGAGTCACTCCAATGATAGGGATAGATTTATGTTTCTTTCCCTTTGATGACGCTGAAGTTGTTGTAACGCCCCGACCCCAGTTACCCAGAGTCGGTGCATTATTACATAACATTGGCATGATCACAAGAAAGATCAAATCTCGAAAGACCGATTGGTTTAGTAGCCTTGGAAACACTAGATATAATCATAAGTTTTACATTACATCATAAAATGAAAAACTACTACAACAACATAATGTTTCCACAGTCCACACTATAATCCCCTCATAATATCCCTGAAGGTCATTCATAACTTACTTCTTCACATCCTGGGAAAAATAAAACATAGAAAAGGGGTGAGCTCAAATGCCCAGTAAGGATAACAATATAGCGGAAACTTTCATAAATAAGAATAAACATTTAAGGCAATGTATAACTAAAACAAAAGCCTTTCAAACATGCAATTTCAACATGGTATGGCATAAATAAAATGAAATAATGCCATTTACTTATTCACATGGATATTCTACTAATCGAATAATCACATGAAAAAATCAATAACCACTTTCATAATGTTGGAATGCATAATGCCAGACTATCATAACCACATAGTCAACGCCTCGTGCCAGGACTACAAATAAGATTTTGTCAAGGCCTTGTGCCAAGACACTAGTTTGTCTCATGAGACCTACCGATGCATCGAGGAGCTATAGCGGGCTCCACCCGTCACTTATTAAGTCTAATGCATTCCCATATGAAAAGGTTTAAACATAACATAAACATTCGTATTAAAACTAGAATACGAAATGTCAATAATTTCACCATAAACTACGAATGGTATAAAAATAGCACATCCACAGTCAAACATAACTCATTTGATACAATATGGAAGACTTTATTGTATCACATTAACATCAATCAATAATAATGAAGGATGTTGACATAGATGAAAATAATCATCAAAACTTTTTGAGAGAAATATCCCCCTTTTCTTGAAAACATTTAAAAGTCACACTATTTGTCAAGAAGCCATTTAAAAATAGATTTTTGAATCAAAGTGTCCCATACCACTTTGAAACTTTTAAAAGGAGTTTTAATTTTAAAACTTTAATGTCCATATAAATAAATCGGAAAAACCATTTTTAAAACATGGACATTAATGAGCAAGATTTAGAAGAATAAGTCTTTAAAACATTTAAAAATGGTATTTTAGTTAGAGATTCTAACCAAAAGAGACACTTGAATACAAATAATTGAGGTAATCAAAACTTTGTAATATCATGAGAATAAAGGGATTCATGATATACTATGTTAAAGTACATTATATACACCACATAAAAGTGATTTGGCGTATATCAACAAAGAAGTCTCAATGGAATGTAAATTGAGATGAAATCTCTCATAAAGGCCGTATCCTTAGGTTAAGGATAAATCAACGACATAATTATGTGTGAAAAATATAAATACACTAAATATGATTGAATATTCAGTGTAAAACAATCAAATGATATTCACACATATTCTTGTAGAAACAACACCAACGAATTGGATGTTTAACTCAACAAATGGTGAAAGAGTTAAAATTACTCTTATCAAATTCATATTAATGACTTGAGAATTATCAATAGAGTGATTATGTGTATCAAAAGTATATCCACATGAAGGGGAGTGGAAATTATGACATAATCAAATGAATAGTGATTCCACACATAATCTTGGAGTAATATAATCAATGAAATATGCGTAAAGCCGAATGAGTGAAAATTGAAATCTCAAATTCCCTTACCGATTAGGTAACATACGAAACATACACCCATGAAAGAAGTATCATACCATGATGATGTAAATACCCATAAATTAAAGTATATTACACAATGAATACAATCATGGGCAGTACACATACACCACATGCAATAATTAAGTGGTGAACAATGGAAATCTCACGGAATTGAAAGTGAGATAAGAAAATCCATTACCTTGTACTTTTCCTTGGTTGGGGTAGGTTAACCTCCTGTATAATGGTGAAATAGTTGTTATTAAATTATACAAGAATCATATATAATAATATGATATCATATATGATCTTTTAACATTGATTTGTTAATAATATCTTAGAATTATCGTCGTTTCGGGAGTTAACTTACTCATTTTCTTTTATATGTTTTGTTACATAAGCCATGGTTGTTGTATCTTATTCATATCCAGAATGATATCTAGTCCTTAAACATCATTTTTAAATCATCAAATGATAATTATACTTGAATGGATACGATGGAGAATGAATCTCATCGCGTTCGTGGAGACGGTAGTCCGTACGTACGCACGAGCGACAATATCATTCTTTTGATATTAAACTAATATATAAATGGATGGTATATCATATATATAGAATCATTAACATCTTATATTTATTATTTACATGAGTTACACATCATTATTATACCCATCCAAATAATATTATATTGAATAACAATTACACCACGACGTGGAGACGGTAAGCCGTACGTACGCACGTATGGTGACATGTTATTCAAAGGGTGGATAGAATACTGAATATGATTGTACCATATTTATAATAACATCAAAGTATATGTGAGATACTGGAGTTATTATTTTAGAATGGTAAGAACAAAGGAAGAAGATGTGGAAGAAGAAATGAACTTGGAGAAGGGTGGTGAAATCATTACCTCTTCTTCGGGTTCTTCCTTTTGATTTGATCAAAAGGGCTCCATAGGTTGGCTTTCTGATCACACTAAGGCCTCTAGGTTGTAGTGAGGGATGTTGGGAGAGTATTTGGGCAGAGTTTGGCCGAACCAAAAGGCTTTAGAGGTGTGAAGAAATGAGAAGGAGGAGTGCCCTTTTATAAGTGGGGTGAGGGGCACCTTTGGAAAAGCTAGAAATATTAATTTATATTAAATTCATATTCGGTTTTTAAAGGCTCCAAAGTTGATTATTCAAAGGTTAAGGTGGGGATAGGTCGAAAAATACTTAACCAATAGAATTTAGACAGGTTTGGGTACTTATATTAACCTTATCTTTAAGTATTAACTCTAAGTTAATTAGTTTCACTTTTACAATGTCTCTTTGTATTTTTATATAATATGGTTAATAAACATACTATATACACTCAAGAGACCCCCAAGTGGTCCATTAATGATGAACCTATCATGATATAAGTCTCTTGGCCGAACCTTAGATTTTTAGGAATTTAATATAAATTAATAATATAATATTTCTTTTAAGAACTCTTTTATGTCAATTTTGACACTATTCAATAGTTGATTTTTGTGAAACTCATAAAAGATTGATTACTTCAAAAAAAGTCAATTAAATCAATAATACTATATCCTATTATCCTATAAAATTAGTTTAATTCATTAAAAGTTTCATATTATATTTATTTGGGTATTTATAATATCAATTATTTTAATTTTTCACTATTATAGTAATTACTGCATCATCATTGTGTCATAAATAAAATAAATTATTTAATGTCTAAAAATTATAAATAAAATATCATTATGTAGAAAATCTGTTTAGATTTCTAATGAATATTTATAATCTAAAATCCAACATATATAACCCTATGTAACAATTGTTTTTCTAAAAGATATATGCTTGTGTCATTTTTGTATTCATTTTAACTTAATTAAAATAAAGTGTCATTATCACTTCCAAGTGGATCCATGGGGTCCCAAAATCGACCCAAAGATGCCCATGGTCGACCATGTATCAACCAATAGGGTTAAGACACGTTTTAGGGTAATTTAGTATTATTATAATATTATTTTTTTAACCCTTATTTACCGGATTTACCCTTAACCATGGTAAATAAAATATTTACCGCAGTAATTATTCAAAATGTCTAAAAATAAAAGTTACCTATTTACACAATTTGAACATCATGATTCCAAATATGGAATCCATTTTCCTAAATTCAAAACACAGAAGTGGCAGAAATTAATTTAAAATTAATTCCCGCTGTCAAAACAAAAAGCGTGTTTTTAAGAGATAATAATTATCAAAAGATTGACACTCGTTTATGTTCGGTTTAATTGTAAAATTATGTCCAATGACCAACATTATATTAAATGGTAAAAATATATTCTAAATATACTTTAAAACCACTCAGATTAATAATTTATCACTATTAATTATTTTGATTAAAAAAGTTGTTTTTAATTAAAATTTAGTAATTTTCACTATTCATCAAAATATGAAAGTTATCCGAAATGTACCAAAATTTCCTCTTAGGATAAATTCGATATACCGAATCCAAAAATGAAGTCCATTTTCAAATATAAAATATATATAATTTCAAAAATTAGGTATTCCTATTCATAACGGCTAGTTTGATTAGTTATGGTGTGTTAGAACTCGGTGTTGCGTACAACACACGCTATCACATTATTCAAAGAGAAGCGTACCGTAGAAGCTTGGGATGTTTCATTTTAAATTTTTGATGTCCCCATTTAGTCAAAAAGTTTAAAATATAGTATTTAAAAAGGGTTCACTATTAAATTTGATAAAAGTGCAATAATGAAAATGAATTTGTTCTTGCATTATATCTAAGAAACTCATAATATGGATTCTAAAATTATAAGGATTATATAAACATTAAAATTTATCTAATACTATTCATAACCTCTTTTTAACGTCTTGTTTGGTAAGTCATGGTGTGCTTGAACTTGGTGTTGCATGTAGTGAAAGTTATTGAATTATTTTGAAGAAGTAACACACTATGAAATCTTGGGGTGTTACATTCTCCCCTCCTTCAATAAATTGCGTCCTCGCAATTTGAAATTGTTCTTCGAAAATAAAAGGTTGAAAATAGAAAATATATTTGTGGGAAAACCCACATCGGAAATTGGGTTACTAAAATTTAGTCTTAATATGAGGAAAAGAGAAATGAAAGGGTCACTACCAAATTATGATCTTGATTAGGAGAACATTGGTGGCAATTAGAGACATATAATTGGAGGAAAAACGTAAATATTTATAGGTAGGGATTGAGGTCATCAATCACAAAAAAGTATAAAATTGAGGTCCTTAAACTCATCAATCTATGATGATTTGAAGTACCATCGGTTCAACAAAATATAGGGTATTGGGATAACACATTTTTGACGTTTCAAAATATCTTAGTTGAAATCCCACATCAAAAAATGAATTAATGAGGCCTCTATTTAAAATAAAGAGTCGAAAGTATGAAGATTACCGAAAATAACTCATACTAGGGTTCCATGTAGGAAAATATGGATATGGAATAAAAATCTAACCATCAATTATCTGATGGAGAGTGGTGGAGAACATGGCTATGAAAAGGCCAACAATCCCAAATCCATAAATTAGTGATGATTTAAGGTACCATCTAGGGAAACATTTTTGTTCTAAGTTCCTTTTATTAATGTTGAGGAATTTATTTATGAGATTGGCTAAGATCATAAGGAGATATACTTACGTTATAATCAGAGTTTTATCCATTAATAAGTTTCTACCACCAACTCATCTTTCACTCTAAAAGATAATAGAATGTAATTTTTTATTTATTTATACTATTCGTACAGGGTTCCAAAATAAATGAATTTATAATTCATCTACCAGATCTTTAAAAAAACAACATTATTTAATCCAGGACATCTCATGGGCCAGTGGTAGGTGATACACCCTTGTCGCCCTTCAGTTGCGGGTTCAAGTCTCGCAGCCTTGCCGGACGCGACGGGTTGCCGCCCAACCTCCGGGTTTTCCTTTTATGGTAATCCAAAATAATCCAAACTAGAACTATCCAAAATACTTCTGTCCAAACTCACAGTCCAACATTTATAGGGAAGGTAAACATAATATAGATCCTTTTTACCCCGCAATAGCATATGAATACTTTCATCTTGTATTCTTTTAATAAACTGAAACATCTTGAATTACCATATTACTTATTGATTACATTCATGCTCCCCTATTCCATATAGAATGCTGGATATACTTCATTAATCCAAAAATGTTTTAAACCCCAAAAATGATGGAATATACAAATCATTAATTAGTTCCAAGGTAGTCAAGAATATCCAATATAATTTATCCAAAACAATCACATATTATTCCAAAATCACTACCTCAGTATCAGAACTATATTATGATTTATCATTCTCTCAACCATATATTTTCCAAAAATTTATCCTACTATTGAGTCACTTTTCTTTGTTCCACATAATCTCAAGTCCTTAATGAAATAGTACTGCAGTACAATCCTTATATACTCCATAATTATTATAACAAGTACATTGTTGATACAACACTCAATTGACATAATCAACATAAGAACTCTAATCATTCCTCTTCATCTGTGGTAGTATCATAACTTGGTTATTATCCAATAACATCATTTGCGGCATAGTCTGATGACTGGGACATAGGTTCGCGTAGTGTCCAAACTCCTTGCAAATGAAGCATTGTACATTTAAAACCATTTTCTTACCCTTGCAGTCACGTACTTTGTGCCCTTTTCCTCCACACTTATAACAAACTCCCATTCCTTTCAGGCAAGTTCCAGGGTGTTTCTTTCCACAGTTACCACATATGGGAAAATTCTTCTTTTCCCTCTTCCCTTTATCCATCTTTCTCTCTTCCATCCTTTTCTTCTCTTGCTTCCCTTCAAAGCCATAGGACTCAGTAAACTCTTTACATATCTTATCAACACATGATATTATTTCTTCATATGATGATAATACATGGGAGACTATTTCTCTTATAAATTCTAGCTTAAGACCATGAAAGATATGATCCTTCCTTCTCTTTGAATCATGTGTATTTCTGGAGTTCTCATTCCTTCTACTGGGCGCCATTTCTATACCATGGCATAAACTAGATCAGTTTATGAATCAAAACACATAATCCCATACTTATAAAACACTTAACATAAATTGAACTATTTATGGATATAATCCATAATCATAAGAATGTTTTCTTTGATGATGTATATACTCATAATCCCTTCAAAATGATATGTAAAGAAAATGATAGTTATCCTAAGCATATCCCCTGGGAGTGTCGTAACCAAGAGTGCAGCAAGGCCCGTTGTCGTGCACCAGTTCCCGTTCGAGTCTAGCTCAAAGCGGTGTTTTCGGGTTTTACCCCTAGGTACATCTATGCCAGAGCCGCCTCTACCTGCTCGTATCCAGACAGGGATGTATTGCTCGGAAAACTCATAAAATCTCTACAATACCAAAATTCTAGGAAGTTCTTCTATACTAATCCTCAAAGTTCATCTTAGGTCTACGTTCTCTAATCAGAGTTTATCTAAATCTAGCTTCCAAGGTTTGTACTAAACTTCCTCTAATACCAACTGTAACGCCCCGACCCCAGTTACCCAGAGTCGGTGCATTATTACATAACATTGGCATGATCACAAGAAATATCAAATCTCGAAAGACCGATTGGTTTAGTAGCCTTGGAAACACTAGATATAATCATAAGTTTTACATTACATCATAAAATGAAAAACTACTACAACAACATAATGTTTCCACAGTCCACACTATAATCCCCTCATAATATCCCTGAAGGTCATTCATAACTTACTTCTTCACATCCTGGGAAAAATAAAACATAGAAAAGGGGTGAGCTCAAATGCCCAGTAAGGATAACAATATAGCGGAAACTTTCATAAATAAGAATAAACATTTAAGGCAATGTATAACTAAAACAAAATCCTTTCAAACATGAACTTTCAACATGGTATGGCATAAATAAAATGAAATAATGCCATTTACTTATTCACATGGATATTCTACTAATCGAATAATCACATGAAAAAATCAATAACCACTTTCATAATGTTGGAATGCATAATGCCAGACTATCATAACCACATAGTCAAGGCCTCGTGCCAGGACTACAAATAAGATTTTGTCAAGGCCTTGTGCCAAGACACTAGTTTGTCTCATGAGACCTACCGATGCATCGAGGAGCTATAGCGGGCTCCACCCGTCACTTATTAAGTCTAATGCATTCCCATATGAAAAGGTTTAAACATAACATAAACATTCGTATTAAAACTAGAATACGAAATGTCAATAATTTCACCATAAACTATGAATGGTATAAAAATAGCACATCCACAGTCAAACATAACTCATTTGATACAATATGGAAGACTTTATTGTATCACATTAACATCAATCAATAATAATGAAGGATGTTGACATAGATGAAAATAATCATCAAAACTTTTTGAGAGAAATATCCCCCTTTTCTTGAAAACATTTAAAAGTCACACTATTTGTCAAGAAGCCATTTAAAAATAGATTTTTGAATCAAAGTGTCCCATACCACTTTGAAACTTTTAAAAGGAGTTTTAATTTTAAAACTTTAATGTCCATATAAATAAATCCGAAAAACCATTTTTAAAACATGGACATTAATGAGCAAGATTTAGAAGAATAAGTCTTTAAAACATTTAAAAATGGTATTTTAGTTAGAGATTCTAACCAAAAGAGACACTTGAATACAAATAATTGAGGTAATCAAAACTTTGTAATATCATGAGAATAAAGGGATTCATGATATACTATGTTAAAGTACATTATATACACCACATAAAAGTGATTTGGTGTATATCAACAAAGAAGTCTCAATGGAATGTAAATTGAGATGAAATCTCTCATAAAGGCCGTATCCTTAGGTTAAGGATAAATCAACGACATAATTATGTGTGAAAAATATAAATACACTAAATATGATTGAATATTCAGTGTAAAACAATCAAAGGATATTCACACATATTCTTGTAGAAACAACACCAACGAATTGGATGTTTAACTCAACAAATGGTGAAAGAGTTAAAATTACTCTTATCAAATTCATATTAATGACTTGAGAATTATCAATAGAGTGATTATGTGTATCAAAAGTATATCCACAGGAAGGGGAGTGGAAATTATGACATAATCAAATGAATAGTGATTCCACACATAATCTTGGAGTAATATAATCAATGAAATATGCGTAAAGCCGAATGAGTGCAAATTGAAATCTCAAATTCCCTTACCGATTAGGTAACATACGAAACATACACCCATGAAAGAAGTATCATACCATGATGATGTAAATACCCATAAATTAAAGTATATTACACAATGAATACAATCATGGGCAGTACACATACACCACATGCAATAATTAAGTGGTGAACAATGGAAATCTCACGGAATTGAAAGTGAGATAAGAAAATCCATTACCTTGTACTTTTCCTTGGTTGGGGTAGGTTAACCTCCTGTATAATGGTGAAATAGTTGTTATTAAATTATACAAGAATCATATATAATAATATGATATCATATATGATCTTTTAACATTGATTTGTTAATAATATCTTAGAATTATCGTCGTTTCGGGAGCTAACTTACTCATTTTCTTTTATATGTTTTGTTACATAAGCCATGGTTTTTGTATCTTATTCATATCCAGAATGATATCTAGTCCTTAAACATCATTTTTAAATCATAAAATGATAATTATACTTGAATGGATACGATGGAGAATGAATCTCATCGCGTTCGTGGAGACGGTAGTCCGTACGTACGCACGAGCGACAATATCATTCTTTTGATATTAAAATAATATATAAATGGATGGTATATCATATATATAGAATCATTAACATGTTATATTTATTATTTACATGAGTTACACATCATTATTATACCCATCCAAATAATATTATATTGAATAACAATTACACCACGACGTGGAGACGGTAAGCCGTACGTACGCACGTATGGTGACATGTTATTCAAAGGGTGGATAGAATACTGAATATGATTGTACCATATTTATAATAACATCACAGTATATGTGAGATACTGGAGTTATTATTTTAGAATGGTAAGAACAAAGGAAGAAGATGTGGAAGAAGAAATGAACTTGGAGAAGGGTGGTGAAATCATTACCTCTTCTTCGGGTTCTTCCTTTTGATTTGATCAAAAGGGCTCCATAGGTTGGCTTTCTGATCACCCTAAGGCCTCTAGGTTGTAGTGAGGGATGTTGGGAGAGTATTTGGGCAGAGTTTGGCCGAACCAAAAGGCTTTAGAGGTGTGAATAAATGAGAAGGAGGAGTGCCCTTTTATAAGAGGGGTGAGGGGCACCTTTGGAAAAGCTAGAAATATTAATTTATATTAAATTCATATTCGGTTTCTAAAGGCTCCAAAGTTGATTATTCAAAGGCTAAGGTGGGGATAGGTCGAAAAATACTTAACCAATAGAATTTAGACAGGTTTGGGTACTTATATTAACCTTATCTTTATGTATTAACTCTAAGTTAATTAGTTTCACTTTTACAATGTCTCTTTGTATTTTTATATAATATGGTTAATAAACATACTATATACATTCAAGCGACCCCCAAGTGGTCCATTAATGATGAACCTATCATGATATAAGTCTCTTGGCCGAACCTTAGATCTTTAGGAATTTAATATCAATTAATAATATAATATTTGTTTTAAGAACTCTTTTATGTCAATTTTGACACTATTCAATAGTTGATTTTTGTGAAACTCATAAAAGATTGATTACTTCGAAAAAAGTCAATTAAATCAATAATAATATATCATATTATCCTAGAAAATTATTTTAATTCATTAAAAGTTTCATATTATATTTATTTGGGTATTTATAATATCAATTATTTTAATTTTTCACTATTATAGTAATTACTGCATCATCATTGTGTCATAAATAAAATAAATTATTTAATGTCTAAAAATTATAAATAAAATATCATTATGTAGTAAATCTGTTTAGCTTTCTAATGAATATTTATAATCTAAAATCCAACATATATAACCCTATGTAACAATTGTTTTTCTAAAAGATATATGCTTGTGTCATTTTTGTATTCATTTTAACTTAATTAAAATAAAGTGTCATTATCACTTACAAGTGGATCCATGGGGTCCCAAAATCGACCCAAAGATGCCCATGGTCGACCATGTATCAACCAATAGGGTTAAGACACGTTTTAGGGTAATTTAGTATTATTATAATATTATTTTTTTAACCCTTATTTACCGGATTTACCCTTAACCATGGTAAATAAAATATTTACCGCAGTAATTATTCAAAATTTCTAAAAATAAAAGTTACCTATTTACACAATTTGAACATCCTGATTCCAAATATGGAATCCATTTTCCTAAATTCAAAACACAGAAGTGGCAGAAATTAATTTAAAATTAATTCCCGCTGTCAAAACAAAAAGCGTGTTTTTAAGAGATAATAATTATCAAAAGATTGACACTCGTTTATGTTCGGTTTAATTGTAAAATTATGTCCAATGACCAACATTATATTAAATGGTAAAAATATATTCTAAATATACTTTAAAACCACTCAGATTAATAATTTATCACTATTAATTATTTTGATTAAAAAAGTTGTTTTTAATTAAAATTTAGTAATTTTCACTATTCATCAAAATATGAAAGTTATCCGAAATGTACCAAAATTTCACCTTAGGCTAAATTTGATATACCGAATCCAAAAATGAAGTCCATATTCAAATATAAAATATATATAATTTCAAAAATTAGGTATTACTATTCATAACGGCTAGTTTGATTAGTTATGGTGTGTTAGAACTCGGTGTTGCGTACAACACACGCTATCACATTATTCAAAGAGAAGCGTACCGTAGAAGCATGGGATGTTTCATTTTAAATTTTTGATGTCCCCATTTAGTCAAAAAGTTTAAAATATAGTATTTAAAAAGGGTTCACTATTAAAGTTGATAAAAGTGCAATAATGAAAATGAATTTGTTCTTGGATTATATCTAAGAAACTCATAATATGGATTCTAAAATTATAAGGATTATATAAACATTACAATTTATCTAATACTATTCATAAACTCTTTTTAACGGCTTGTTTGGTAAGTCATGGTGTGCTTGAACTTGGTGTTGCATGTAGTGAAAGTTATTGAATTATTTTGAAGAAGTAACACACTCTGAAATCTTGGGGTGTTACATTCTCCCCTCCTTCAATAAATTGCGTCCTTGCAATTTGAAATTGTTCTTCGAAAATAAAAGGTTGAAAATAGAAAATATATTTGTGGGAAAACCCACATCGGAAATTGGGTTACTAAAATTTAGTCTTAATATGAGGAAAAGAGAAATGAAAGGGTCACTACCAAATTATGATCTTGATTAGGAGAACATTGGTGGCAATTAGAGACATATAATTGGAGGAAAAACGTAAATATTTATAGGTAGTGATTGAGGTCATCAATCACAAAAAAGTATAAAATTGAGGTCCTTAAACTCATCAATCTATGATGATTTGAAGTACCATCGGTTCAACAAAATATAGGGTATTGGGATAACACATTTTTGACGTTTCAAAATATCTTAGTTGAAATCCCACATCGAAAAATGAATTAATGAGGCCTCTATTTAAAATAATGAGTCGAAAGTATGAAGATTACCGAAAATAACTCATACTAGGGTTCCATGTAGGAAAATATGGATATAGAATAAAAATCTAACCATCAATTATCTGATGGAGAGTGGTGGAGAACATGGCTATGAAAATGCCAACAATCCCAAATCCATAAATTAGTGATGATTTAAGGTACCATCTAGGGAAACATTTTTGTTCTAAGTTCCTTTTATTAATGTTGAGGAATTTATTTATGAGATTGGCTAAGATCATAAGGAGATATACTTACTTTATAATCATAGTTTTATCCATTAATAAGTTTCTACCACCAACTCATCTTTCACTCTAAAAGATAATAGAATGTAATTTTTTATTTATTTATACTATTCGTACAGGGTTCCAAAATAAATGAATTTATAATTCATCTACCAGATCTTTAAAAAAACAACATTATTTAATCCAGGACATCTCATGGGCCAGTGGTAGGTGATACACCCTTGTCGCCCTTCAGTTGCGGGTTCAAGTCTCGCAGCCTTGCCGGACGCGACGGGTTGCCGCCCAACCTCCGGGTTTTCCTTTTATGGTAATCCAAAATAATCCAAACTAGAACTATCCAAAATACTTCTGTCCAAACTCACAGTCCAACATTTATAAGGAAGGTAAACATAATATAGATCCTTTTTACCCCGCAATAGCATATGAATACCTTCATCTTGTATTCTTTTAATAAACTGAAACATCTTGAATTACCATATTACTTATTGATTACATTCATGCTCCCCTATTCCATATAGAATGCTGGATATACTTCATTAATCCAAAAATGTTTTAAACCCCAACAATGATGGAATATACAAATCATTAATTAGTTCCAAGGTAGTCAAGAATATCCAATATAATTTATCCAAAACAATCACATATTATTCCAAAATCACTACCTCAGTATCAGAACTATATTATGATTTATCATTCTCTCAACCATATATTTTCCAAAAATTTATCCTGCTATTGAGTCACTTTTCTTTGTTCCACATAATCTCAAGTCCTTAATGAAATAGTACTGCAGTACAATCCTTATATACTCCATAATTATTATAACAAGTACATTGTTGATACAACACTCAATTGACATAATCAACATAAGAACTCTAATCATTCCTCTTCATCTGTGGTAGTATCATAACTTGGTTATTATCCAATAACATCATTTGCGGCATAGTCTGATGACTGGGACATAGGTTCGCGTAGTGTCCAAACTCCTTGCAAATGAAGCATTGTACATTTAAAACCATTTTCTTACCCTTGCAGTCACGTACTTTGTGCCCTTTTCCTCCACACTTATAACAAACTCCCATTCCTTTCAGGCAACTTCCAGGGTGTTTCTTTCCACAGTTACCACATATGGGAAAATTCTTCTTTTCCCTCTTCCCTTTATCCATATTTCTCTCTTCCATCCTTTTCTTCTCTTGCTTCCCTTCAAAGCCATAGGACTCAGTAAACTCTTTACATATCTTATCAACACATGATATTATTTCTTCATATGATGATAATACATGGGAGACTATTTCTCTTATAAATTCTAGCTTAAGACCATGAAAGATATGATCCTTCCTTCTCTTTGAATCATGTGTATTTCTGGAGTTCTCATTCCTTCTACTGGGCGCCATTTCTATACCATGGCATAAACTAGATCAGTTTATGAATCAAAACACATAATCCCATACTTATAAAACACTTACCATAAATTGAACTATTTATGGATATAATCCATAATCATAAGAATGTTTTCTTTGATGATGTATATACTCATAATCCCTTCAAAATGATATGTAAAGAAAATGATAGTTATCCTAAGCATATCCCCCGGGAGTGTCGTAACCAAGAGTGCAGCAAGGCCCGTTGTCGTGCACCAGTTCCCGTTCGAGTCTAGCTCAAAGCGGTGTTTTCGGGTTTTACCCCTAGGTACATCTGTGCCAGAGCCGCCTCTACCTGCTCGTATCCAGACAGGGATGTATTGCTCGGAAAACTCACAAAATCTCTACAATACCAAAATTCTAGGAAGTTCTTCTATACTAATCCTCAAAGTTCATCTTAGGTCTACGTGCTCTAATCAGAGTTTATCTAAATCTAGCTTCCAAGGTTTGTACTAAACTTCCTCTGATACCAACTGTAACGCCCCGACCCCAGTTACCCAGAGTCGGTGCATTATTACATAACATTGGCATGATCACAAGAAAGATCAAATCTCGAAAGACCGATTGGTTTAGTATCCTTGGAAACACTAGATATAATCATAAGTTTTACATTACATCATAAAATGAAAAACTACTACAACAACATAATGTTTCCACAGTCCACACTATAATCCCCTCATAATATCCCTGAAGGTCATTCATAACTTACTTCTTCACATCCTGGGAAAAATAAAACATAGAAAAGGGGTGAGCTCAAATGCCCAGTAAGGATAACAATATAGCGGAAACTTTCATAAATAAGAATAAACATTTAAGGCAATGTATAACTAAAACAAAATCCTTTCAAACATGAACTTTCATCATGGTATGGCATAAATAAAATGAAATAATGCCATTTACTTATTCACATGGATATTCTACTAATCGAATAATCACATGAAAAAATCAATAACCACTTTCATAATGTTGGAATGCATAATGCCAGACTATCATAACCACATAGTCAAGGCCTCGTGCCAGGACTACAAATAAGATTTTGTCAAGGCCTTGTGCCAAGACACTAGTTTGTCTCATGAGACCTACCGATGCATCGAGGAGCTATAGCGGGCTCCACCCGTCACTTATTAAGTCTAATGCATTCCCATATGAAAAGGTTTAAACATAACATAAACATTCGTATTAAAACTAGAATACGAAATGTCAATAATTTCACCATAAACTATGAATGGTATAAAAATAGCACATCCACAGTCAAACATAACTCATTTGATACAATATGGAAGACTTTATTGTATCACATTAACATCAATCAATAATAATGAAGGATGTTGACATAGATGAAAATAATCATCAAAACTTTTTGAGAGAAATATCCCCCTTTTCTTGAAAACATTTAAAAGTCACACTATTTGTCAAGAAGCCATTTAAAAATAGATTTTTGAATCAAAGTGTCCCATACCACTTTGAAACTTTTAAAAGGAGTTTTATTTTTAAAACTTTAGTGTCCATATAAATAAATCCGGAAAACCATTTTTAAAACATGGACATTAATGAGCAAGATTTAGAAGAATAAGTCATTAAAACATTTAAAAATGGTATTTTAGTTAGAGATTCTAACCAAAAGAGACACTTGAATACAAATAATTGAGGTAATCAAAACTTTGTAATATCATGAGAATAAAGGGATTCATGATATACTATGTTAAAGTACATTATATACACCACATAAAAGTGATTTGGTGTATATCAACAAAGAAGTCTCAATGGAATGTAAATTGAGATGAAATCTCTCATAAAGGCCGTATCCTTAGGTTAAGGATAAATCAACGACATAATTATGTGTGAAAAATATAAATACACTAAATATGATTGAATATTCAGTGTAAAACAATCAAAGGATATTCACACATATTCTTGTAGAAACAACACCAACGAATTGGATGTTTAACTCAACAAATGGTGAAAGAGTTAAAATTACTCTTATCAAATTCATATTAATGACTTGAGAATTATCAATAGAGTGATTATGTGTATCAAAAGTATATCCACAGGAAGGGGAGTGGAAATTATGACATAATCAAATGAATAGTGATTCCACACATAATCTTGGAGTAATATAATCAATGAAATATGCGCAAAGCCGAATTAGTGCAAATTGAAATCTCAAATTCCCTTACCGATTAGGTAACATACGAAACATACACCCATGAAAGAAGTATCATACCATGATGATGTAAATACCCATAAATTAAAGTATATTACACAATGAATACAATCATGGGCAGTACACATACACCACATGCAATAATTAAGTGGTGAACAATGGAAATCTCACGGAATTGAAAGTGAGATAAGAAAATCCATTACCTTGTACTTTTCCTTGGTTGGGGTAGGTTAACCTCCTGTATAATGGTGAAATAGTTGTTATTAAATTATACAAGAATCATATATAATAATATGATATCATATATGATCTTTTAACATTGATTTGTTAATAATATCTTAGAATTATCGTCGTTTCGGGAGTTAACTTACTCATTTTCTTTTATATGTTTTGTTACATAAGCCATGGTTGTTGTATCTTATTCATATCCAGAATGATATCTAGTCCTTAAACATCATTTTTAAATCATCAAATGATAATTATACTTGAATGGATACGATGGAGAATGAATCTCGTCGCGTTCGTGGAGACGGTAGTCCGTACGTACGCACGAGCGACAATATCATTCTTTTGATATTAAACTAATATATAAATGGATGGTATATCATATATATAGAATCATTAACATGTTATATTTATTATTTACATGAGTTACACATCATTATTATACCCATCCAAATAATATTATATTGAATAACAATTACACCACGACGTGGAGACGGTAAGCCGTACGTACGCACGTATGGTGACATGTTATTCAAAGGGTGGATAGAATACTGAATATGATTGTACCATATTTATAATAACATCACAGTATATGTGAGATACTGGAGTTATTATTTTAGAATGGTAAGAACAAAGGAAGAAGATGTGGAAGAAGAAATGAACTTGGAGAAGGGTGGTGAAATCATTACCTCTTCTTCGGGTTCTTCCTTTTGATTTGATCAAAAGGGCTCCATAGGTTGGCTTTCTGATCACACTAAGGCCTCTAGGTTGTAGTTAGGGATGTTGGGAGAGTATTTGGGCAGAGTTTGGCCGAACCAAAAGGCTTTAGAGGTGTGAAGAAATGAGAAGGAGGAGTGCCCTTTTATAAGAGGGGTGAGGGGCACCTTTGGAAAAGCTAGAAATATTAATTTATATTAAATTCATATTCGGTTTCTAAAGGCTCCAAAGTTGATTATTCAAAGGTTAAGGTGGGGATAGGTCGATAAATACTTAACCAATATAATTTAGACAGGTTTGGGTACTTATATTAACCTTATCTTTAAGTATTAACTCTAAGTTAATTAGTTTCACTTTTACAATGTCTCTTTGTATTTTTATATAATATGGTTAATAAACTTACTATATACATCCAAGCGACCCCCAAGTGGTCCATTAATGATGAACCTATCATGATATAAGTCTCTTGTCCGAACCTTAGATTTTTAGGAATTTAATATCAATTAATAATATAATATTTGTTTTAAGAACTCTTTTATGTCAATTTTGACACTATTCAATAGTTGATTTTTGTGAAACTCATAACAGATTGATTACTTCGAACAAAGTCAATTAAATCAATAATAATATATCATATTATCCTAGAAAATTAGTTTAATTCATTAAAAGTTTCATATTTTATTTATTTGGGTATTTATAATATCAATTATTTTAATTTTTCACTATTATAGTAATTACTGCATCATCATTGTGTCATAAATAAAATAAATTATTTAATGTCTAAAAATTATAAATAAAATATCATTATGTAGGAAATCAGTTTAGATTTCTAATGAATATTTATAATCTAAAATCCAACATATATAACCCTATGTAACAATTGTTTTTCTAAAAGATATATGCTTGTGTCATTTTTGTATTCATTTTAACTTAATTAAAATAAAGTGTCATTATCACTTACAAGTGGATCCATGGGGTCCCAAAATCGACCCAAAGATGCCCATGGTTGACCATGTATCACCCAATAGGGTTAAGACACGTTTTAGGGTAATTTAGTATTATTATAATATTATTTTTTTAACTCTTATTTACCGGATTTACCCTTAACCATGGTAAATAAAATATTTACCGCAGTAATTATTCAAAATGACTAAAAATAAAAGTTACCTATTTACACAATTTGAACATCCTGATTCCAAATATGGAATCCATTTTCCTAAATTCAAAACACAGAAGTGGCAGAAATTAATTTAAAATTAATTCCCGCTGTCAAAACAAAAAACGTGTTTTTAAGAGATAATAATTATCAAAAGATTGACACTCGTTTATGTTCGGTTTAATTGTAAAATTATGTCCAATGACCAAAATTATATTAAATGGTAAAAATATATTCTAAATATACTTTAAAACCACTCAGATTCATAATTTATCACTATTAATTATTTTGATTAAAAAAGTTGTTTTTAATTAAAATTTAGTAATTTTCACTATTCATCAAAATATGAAAGTTATCCGAAATGTACCAAAATTTCACCTTAGGCTAAATTCGATATACCGAATCCAAAAATGAAGTCCATTTTCAAATATAAAATATATATAATTTCAAAAATTAGGTATTACTATTCATAACGGCTAGTTTGATTAGTTATGGTGTGTTAGAACTCGGTGTTGCGTACAACACACGCTATCACATTATTCAAAGAGAAGCGTACCGTAGAAGCTTGGGATGTTTCATTTTAAATTTTTGATGTCCCCATTTAGTCAAAAAGTTTAAAATATAGTATTTAAAAAGGGTTCACTATTAAAGTTGATAAAAGTGCAATACTGAAAATGAATTTGTTCTTGCATTATATCTAAGAAACTCATAATATGGATTCTAAAATTATAAAGATTATATAAACATTAAAATTTATCTAATACTATTCATAACCTCTTTTTAACGGCTTGTTTGGTAAGTCATGGTGTGCTTGAACTTGGTGTTGCATGTAGTGAAAGTTATTGAATTATTTTGAAGAAGTAACACACTATGAAATCTTGGGGTGTTACAGTTGTTATAATATTCTGATAGGTATCTAGAATATGGGCAGGGATTTGGTTCTTCTATTTATCAATTGTCAGAATTTTCTTGGTGACTTCAGATGCAACAGGAATATAAGTACATTCCATGTTTGGAAAAGGTGTGTGTTCCCTCTCATGTCCTTCATTTCATGTCTATGAATTTTGACGGTACACATGTGTGGGGGAAGAATGTTGTGTCTGCCTCCTATTTGTCATTGGAGATTTCTAATTGACATCTCCGGGTGCTACCAAAAGAGACAGTTGGTTAAATTGATGAAATGCATGTGTATGTTCCTTATGATTTTTCTCCACCAATTATAATTGATGATCTTCCTTCAATACTGGTATACAAGACTACATGCAGAATTAATGAGTGTATGAAGGTGTATATGCCTGTTTACAGGTGGTAACCACATTTGGCTGGTGTGATTCTTTGGATGCAATCAAACGAGCCTACTGACTGGTTGATGATTTAAAAATAGGTGTCGGTGCCTACCTATAGTACTCCGCCATAATTTCATGGCGGGATTGGTGTGTTACTGCCAGACGAGTTTGGTGGGCAGTGAAATTAGGATAGATTGGTGTATATGCTCGCTCGTAGTTTTCCATCAAGTTAGGTTGATCGACTTCTCCGGAGGGATAGAGGTAAGAACCTGCTCCTGGTTGGATGATTTTTACCTGTGATGGTTCTTCTTGCGTGCTCGGGTCTGAGAAACCTGAGTAGAACACCCTGAGTCGATATCCCCATCATATTGAGGGTACACTACCGCACGAGTCTCAAAACGATTGTTTGTGGGAGTCCTCAGGAAGGACTAATGTCTTCTTGAACTCGGGACTTTATTGACCTCTTCATTCGCCTCCCTGTAATATGTGTTGGACTGTTTATTGTGTTTCAATGATAAAGACCTAAAACGATTAGACATGATGGTTGGCACCACTAGCTTCTTGACCACTGGTGTAACGTCTCGACCCCAGTTACCCAGAGTCGGTGCATTATTACGTAACATTCGAATGATCACAAAAGATCAAGTCTCGAAAGACCGATTAGTTTAGTAGCCTTGGAAACACTAGATACATTCATAAGTCTTATATTACATCATAAAGTAAAAAAAACTACAACAACATCTTGTCTTTATAACCCCTCATACTATCCCTGCAGGTCATTCATAATATACTTCATCACATCCTGGAAAAATTAAAACATTATAAGGGGTGATCTCAGATGCTCAGTAAGGATAACAATATATCGGAAGCTTTCATAAATTAACATTAACATTTAAGGAATTGTTTAACTAAAACAATAGCCTTTTAAACATGAACTTCAGCATAATATGGAAAAAATAAAATGAAATAATGCCATTTACTTATTCACATGGATATTCTACTAGTCGAATAATCACATGCAATATCAATAACCACTTTCATAATGATGGAATGCATAATTCCAGACTATCATAACCATGTAGACAAGGCATCATGCCAAGACTACAAATACGATTTTGTCAAGGCCTCGTGCCAAGACAATAGTTTGTCTCATGAGACCTACCGATGCATCCAGGAGCTATAGTGGGCTCCATCCATCACTTATTAAGTCCAATTCATTCCTTATATGAAAAGTTTTATCCATATCATAAATCATTACATAATCATATCATATAAAACATGCATAAAGGAAATATTACATTTCCACATTTCAATCACAAGATATCAATACAAAACATTGATATAATAAAAACTTTATCAAACCCATTTTCAATACCAAAATGAATGAAAATTAATACTTGGTATTTATTTTTCATTTAAAAAAAGTTATGGCATTTAGGGGAAGCCGAAACTCATATAATGGTCACAGCGGCGGAGAAGTCATTGTCGCCACATATGTAAGACAAGAAAAACATTCCTTTTTTCATTTAGTAAAACGCTTCGTATAAAATGATTCCCTTTGAATAAACATAAAAGTCAAAGGGGTTTATAAACCGTATAAAAGAAATTTGTGTATAAAACAAAATATGCCTAAATTAATGGAGATTGAGATGAAGTCCCTTACAAAGATAATTTTTTAAATAAAATAGATCTATTATGTGTATTCACTATATGTACACATAAATAAATTACAAATACAATATTGGACATAATAATATCATGACATAATTTGAAAGTAGGAGATTAACCCCAAAAACAGAAATTGGGTTAAGAAATTCCCTTACCTCGTGTCCGACTTGACTCGATCGTTCATTAATCTCCTAAATAATAAACTAGAGATAATTTCAACTTGCATAAGAACGTTTTTCATGTTAATTATTCCTTTTATATCACTTATTACCATGTTACGAACATTATGTAATTATTTAAGTTAATAATGGTTGTTTTGTCGATCTTTGGTACTTGAGTCAAAAATAAACTTATTATAATTAAAAGTTGTTCATGTGGTGAAATATACATTTTATAAAGAATTATATTCATGATTTAGATATCATATATATCCACTATATACATTCATTCATAATATTACGTAACATTTAGAGTTAAGAAATGAAATGCACCGTTCATGGAGATGGTAAGCCCTACATACGCGTGAACGCTACTTTCATTTATTTTTCATTTTTAATGGAATGAAATCAACATGATATATAGGTATATTATAATTCCATATATAATATCATTTACCTCATCCTTTACACTTCCCACATATGTAATTAACGATTCAAATCATATTGAGGGGGTTGTAGTCTGCACTTCCTAAAATGAAATTATCGCATATACCCATAATCGAAATCATAAGGGTGTGCCATAAATGAAAAATATAGAAGCATAAGGAAAACATAAACATAATATATATCATATAAAAAAAATAGTTTCATCATAATGGCCACCATGAGAGGTGTTAAAAGAATATTGAACAATCATCGTTTCGTGAGGCAGTAATTCGCCACCCATAGAAACAGTTTGTTATTTAACCATTAGACGAAGGTATGTGCAAGTGTAAATAAAATCCTTCTATTGAAAACATACTAGTATATTTTATATACTGGTTTTGTTAAAAAAGAATGGAATAAATAGATTTTAAAGGGTTGGAGAAGCAAAATCAAATAAAAGAACATAAAAGAAGACATTACCTTAAAATCGGGTAACATTTTTTGATTTGAGCCAAAGGCATCCTTGGGAAGACTTCTGCCCAATGTGAGGCTTCTAGGAGTAATATAGGGAAGTTGAGAGAGTATTTTGGCAGAGGTTGGCCGAGCCAAATGGCTTTGATGGTGTGAATAAGGTGGTAGAGGTGGGGGCCTTTTATAAGAGGAGAGGAGGAGCACTCTGCGAAACTCATGAAAAGTTACATTATTATGAAATGATTTTCGGATTTTAAAGGTCCCAAAATGATATATTTAGAGGATAAGGTGATAAGGGTTCTAAATCTACTCATACAATAGGTTTTTAACTAGTTTATGCATTGGATTATACATTATCCTTCCATTTTATTAAAATCGTTATTTAATGAGGTAATCACTCCATCATCATGGTGTCATTATAAATTTAATTTATTTAATGTCTAAAAATTATAAATAAATTACCATGATGTAGGAAATAGTTTTATCTTTATAAATGAATATTTATAGTCAAAAATTTAATTTATATAACCCCTTGTAAATTTTTTTAGTAAAACAACACATGTTTGTGACAATTTTATTTTTACATTAAATAAAAAGTTATTAATGTCATTTTCTTACCCAAGTGGCTCAATGGGGTCCCCATGTTTACCCATGGATTTTATTGGTTGGATATGACTCATCCAATAAGGTTAAGACCAGTGTAAAGGTAATTTTATATTATTATAACATTATATTTACCTTAAATTACACTAATTACCTTTAATCGTGATTAATAGAGCTTAAAAGTTTACTATTCACCAAAAACTATTTTAATCCCATTGAACCGAATTTTACATACTAATGATGACCATGTATGTAGGATTTTTTAAATTTAATTCACATAAGTGGTAAAGTTTCATTTAAACGAAAAATTAGTTCTTTTAACTACCACTTAGTGGTTTCACTATTCATAAAAAATTGAGGTTTTTCAGAAAAATACCAAAAATTCACCCTAATAGATAATTTATATTCCAAATTCAAAAATGTTGTCTATTTTAAAAAATTCCAAACATATAATTTGAATTAATTAATTTTATAATTAATTCCCACTGTCAAAACAAATAGCTTGTTTTTATTAAATAATATCAATCAAAAGATTGACAATTGTTTATGTCTTATTTCAAAGAGAAATTAATTATAATGACCACCATTGGATAAAATGGTAAAAATATATTCTAATTATAATTTAAAACTACTCAATATTATTATTTATCACTATAAATTATTTTTATTAAAAAAATTGTTCTTAAGAATTTTTTACTATTCATAGAAAATTGGAAGTTCTCAGAAAATTATAAAAAATTCCACATTGGATAATTTCGATATTCTGAATACAAAAATGAAGTACATTTTGAATTAAAAAATTAATAGGTAGTTATTACTATTCATAATGGCTACTTTGATTGGTCACAGTGTGTTAGAATCTCGAACTTGCGTACAATGCAAGCTATTGCATTATTGAAAGAGAAGTGTATCGTGGAAGCTTGGGGTGTTACATTCTCCCCTCCTTCAAAAAATTGCATCCTCACAATTTTAAATTGTTCTTCTAAAATAAAAGGTTCACAGTGGAAAATACTCTTGTGGAAAACCCATATCGTAAATAAGGTTAATAAAATTTAGCCTTAATAAGAGGGCAAGGGAAATGAAAAAGTCACCACCAAATTATGATCTCGATTAGAAGAACATTGGTGGAAATTAGAGACATATAATTGGAGGGAAAACATAAATATTTTTAGGGAGTGATTGAGGTCATCAATCACAAACAAGTGTAAAATTGAGGGCCTTAAAGCCTTCAATCTATGGTGATTTAAAATATAATCAGTTCAACAAAACATAAGGTATTTGGATAACACATTTTTTAATATCCCTTTCCTATATTTTAAGAATTAATTTCTTCATAGAATAAGTGAGAGGTATATATATATATATACTTGACAAGTAGAGTTTCAACCTTCAACTAATTTCCACCAAAAAGTCATCTTTCACTCAAAAAGATAATAGAACTCAAAAATATTATATTTATCCTAATCATACATGGTTACAAATATTAACACATATCATTTAGATTATGAAAAATATTTTATAAGAACCAAGGACTTCTTTTAGGCTAGTGGTCAGTAATAAAGGCATGTCACACTATGGTTGTGGGTTCGATTCATGCAGCTGTGTCCGACGCGATGGTTTATCCCCCAACCTGCAGGTTGTCCTTTTTCCTAAAACTATAATATTATAATATTACACAAATAATCTTCAGTAATGTTTTAACCTTAAACAATACTATCAAAAGTTAAACTTAATCCATTCCAAGCTTTATAGTTATCCATAATACCTCTGTCCATTCTTTCTCTAAAAGGTCTCTAAATTCCAAAATCAATTGTAACATCATATTCCCCAAACAGAGTAAAGTATCTATTATTTTCACATACTAAAAATATGATCATATCAAAACCTTAATGAAAACAAAACGTAACGCAGTATAATCCTTATATATATCACATTATTCTTGTAACCATGATATAGTTCTTGAGTCCAAAAACACAAATACAATAATTATTCAACTTCATCTGTAGTAACAACATAATCTTGGCCTTGACCCCTTGACCTTTTCTGAGATAACATCCCATAATGATTAGGATATTCATTTTCATAATGTCCCATATCTCTACAATTATAGCATTCCACATTGACAACAACTCTCTTTCCCTTGCAATCATGAGCTTGGTGGACTTTTTCACCACACTTGTAACAGACTCACATTTACTTCAAGCAAGTACCGGAGTGTTTCTTCCCACATTTACTACAGGACTGATATTTAACTTTTCCCTTCTTCCCGTTATTTCTATTTCCAGATTGTTCAGAAGATCTCTTCTTTTCTTGCTTTTCTTTAAAGTCATAAGACTTAGAGAATTCATTTTCCGTCTTGATAGCACACGAGACAATATCATCGTACGACAAGAAGGTTTGTGAGACTAATTATCGATGGAGAAATGGTTTTAACCCATCAAAGAAACGATAAATCTTACTTCTTGGGTTACGTATATAATCTGGAGCATGCCTCTCTAACCTTGTAAAGTTACCCTCATACTTTGTGACATTCTCATCTTCCTTCTGCCTCAAACTCAGAAATTGTCATTCTATATCTGCTTGATGGTCATGTGGAAAGTATTTTCCTATGAAAATTTCCTTGAACTCCCTCTATTACATACTTGATACTTCTTCATATTCCTTTGTGTTTTGAATCAGCAACCACCACTGATCGGCATCTCCAGTGAGGCGGTAAACTGCCATGACAACTTTCTCCCTTTCAATACTCCCCAAGGAGTGGAATATTTTCTCTAAGGAGTTTATCCATTGCTCAACTACTAATGGATTTTTACACCCATTAAATTTTGGCGGTTGTTGCCTCATGAAACCATCTAACATTGATCCTCCACATTGTGGATCAGGGTGCTCCATATGAGTAAGGTTACTATTCATATCCTAAGTTAGTTGTCCCAGTATGGTGATAAGTTGATCAACACCAGTTGTATCTAGAGCTCCACTATAATTATCTTTAGCAGGAGGGAAATCCCTACATGGAGTGAATTCATTGATATAGTTTCCATTTCTCCCACTAGGTGCCATTTCTAAACAATGTCATAAACTAGATTAGTTTATGAATCGAAATACATAATAACAAACATGAAAAACACTTAACCTAAATTGAACTATTTATGGATATAATCCATAATCCTAAAAATGTATTCTTTGAGGATTTATATAATCATAAACCCTTTATAATGGTTTGTAAAGAAAATGAGAATTATTATAATCATATCCCCCTGGAGTGTCGTAACCAAGAGTGCAGCAAGGCCGTTGTCGTGCACCAGCTCTCGTTCGAGTCTAGCTCAAAGCGGTGTTTTCAGGTTTTACTCCTAGGTACATTTGTGCCAGATCCGCCTCTACCTGCTCGTATCCAGACATGGATGTATTTCTTGGAAAATTAACAAAATCTCTATAATACCAAAATTTTAGGAAGTTATTCTATACTAATCCTCAACGTCTATCTTAGGTCTATGTGCTCTTATCAGGGTTTATCTAAATATAGCTTCCAATGTTAGTACTAAACTGCCTCTTATACCAACTATAATGCCCCGACCCTAGTTACCCAGAGTCAGTGCATTATTACATAACATTGGCATGATCACAAAATATCAACTCTCGAATGGCTGATTCGTTTAGTAGCGTTGGAAACACAAGATACATTCATAAGTCTTACATTAAATCATAAAGTAAAACAAAACTACAACAAAATATTTTCTTCATATCCGCTCATAATATCCCTGCAGGTCATTCATAATATACTTCCTCACATCCTGGAAAAATTAAAACATTGGAAGGGGTGAGCTCAGATGCTCAGTAAGGATAACAATATAGCGGAAGAATTCATAAATAAACATTAACATTTAAGGTAGTGTATAACTAAAACAAAATCCTTTTAAACTTGAACTTCAGCATAATATGGAAAAAATAAAATAAAATAATGCCATTTACTTACTTACATGGATATTCTACTAGTCTAATAATCACATGCAATATCAATAACTACTTTCATAGAAATGGAATTCATAATTCCAGACTATCATAACCATGTAGCCAAGGCCTCGTGCCAAGACTAAAAATAAGATTTTGTCAAGGCCTGGTGCCAAGACACTAGTTTGCCTAATGAGACCTACCGATGCATCGAGGAGCTATAGCGGGCTCCACCCTTTACTTATTATGTCCAATGCATTCCTTATATGAAAAGGATTAAACATATCATAAACCATAACATAATCTTATCACATAAAACATGCATAATGGAAATAAAGAATTTACACATTTCAATCACAAGATATCAATACAACAAATTTATATAATAAAAACATTATCAAAACCATTTTCAATACCAAAATAAAATAAAATTAAAACATGGTATTTATTTTTCATTTAAAAAAAGTTATGGCTTGTAGAGGTAGCCAAAATTCAAATAATGGTCACAGCGGCGGAGAAGTCGTTGTCGCTGCATACGTATGACAAGAAAAAAATTCCTTTCTATCGTTTAGTAAAACGCTTCGTATAAAAATATTCCTTTTGAATAAATATAAAAGTTAAAGAGGATTATACACCGTATAAAAGAAATTTGTGTATAAAACAAAATATGCCTCAATGAATTGAGATTTAGACGAAGTCCTTTGAAAAGATAATTTTTAAATAAAATAGATCTATTATGTGTATTCACTATAATTACACATAAATAAAGGACAAATACATGATAGGACATAATAATATCATGACATAATTTGAATGTAGGAGATTAACCCAAAAAACAAAAATTAGGTTAAGAAGTTCCCTAACCTCGTGTCCAACATGAATCGATCGTTCTATAGTCTCCTGAATAATAAACTAGAGTTAATTTCTATTTGATTAAGAACTTTTTTCATGTTCATTATTCCATTTATATATCTTATTACCATGTTATTAACATTATGTAATTATTTAAGTTAATAATGGTCATTTTGTCGATCTTTGGTACTTGGGTCAAAAATAAAATTCTTCTAATTACAAGTTGTCCATGTGGTGAAATATTCATTATATCCAGAATTATATTAATGATTTAGATATCATATATATCATATATATCCATTATATACATTCATTCATTATATTACGTAACATTTAGAGGGACGAAATGAAATGCACCGTTCAGGGAGACGGTAAGCCGTACGTATGCAGGAACACTACTTTAATTTATATTTCGTTTTTAATAGAATGAAATCCTAATGATATAAAAGAATATTTTAATTCAATATATAATATCATTTACTCCAACCTTTACACATCCCACTTATGTCATTAAAGATTCAAATCACTTTGAGGGGGCGGTAGTCCGCCCTTCCTAAATTAAATTATCACATTTACCCATAATGGAAATAATAAAGGTGTGCCATAAATGAAAAATAAATAAGAATTAGGAAAACATAAACATAATATATATCATATATAAAAAATAGTTTCATCATAATGGCCACCAAGAGAGGTGTTAAATGAAGATTGAACAATCATCGTTTGGTGAGGCAGTAATTCGCCACCCACAGAAATAGTATGTTCTTTAACCATTAGACGAAGGTATGTGTAATTGTAAATAAAATCCTTCCCATTACAAAATCCTAGTATATTTTACATACTGGTTTTGTTATAAAAGAATGGAATAAAAAGTGTTTAAAGGGTTGGAGAAGAAAAATAAAACAAAGGAACATAAAAGAATACACTACCTTAAAATCGGGTAACTCTTTTTGATTTGAGCCAAAGGCTTCCTTGGAAAGAAATCTGCCCAAAGTGAGGCTTCTAGGAGTAAGATAGGGATGTTTAGAGAGTATTTGAGTAGAATTTGGCTGAGTCAAATGGATTTCATGGTGTGAATAAGGTGGTAGAGGTGGGTGACTTTTATAAGAGGAGAGGAGGGGCACTCTTGGAAACTCATGAAATATTACATTATTATGAAATGATTTTCGGATTTTAAAGGTCCCAAAATGATATATTTAGATGATAATGTGATAAGGGTTATAAAAATAATCATCCAATAGTTTTTTGACATGTTTAGGTATTTGATTTTACATTATCCTTCCATTTTATTAAAATCTTTAATTAATGAGGTAATCGCTCCTTCATCATGGTGTCATTAAAATTTTAATTTATTTAATGTCTACAAGTTATAAATAAATTACCATGATGTAGGAAATCTTTTGAGCTTTAGAAATGAATATTTATAGTAAAAAATATAACTTATATAACCCCTTGAAAAAATTGTTTTAGTAAAACAACACATGTTGGTGACAATTTTTTTTTTACATTAAATAAAAAGTTATTAATGTGATTTTCTTACCCAAGTGGCTCCATGGGGTACCCAAGTTGACCTATGGATTGTCTTGGTCGACCATGACTCATCCAATACTGGTAGGACAAGTGTAAATGTAATTTCATATTATTATAACTTTATATATACCTTAAATTACACTAATTACCTTTAATCGCGATTAATAAAACTTAAAAGATATTATTCACGAAAAAATATTTCAATCCAATTGAACAAAATTTTACTTACTAATGATGACCATATATGTAGGATTTTTGAAATTAAATTCATAGAAGTGGTACCGTTTCATTTAAATGAAAAATTAGTTCTTTTAACTACCACTTAGTGGTTTCACTATCCATAAAAAATTGAAGTTTTTTAGAAAAATAACAAAAATTCACCCTAATCTATAATTGATATTCCAAATTAAAAAATTATGTCTATTTTAAAAAATTACAAAACCTATTATTTGCATTAATTTATTTTATAATTAATTCCTGCTGTCAAAACAAATAGCATGTTTTTATGAAATATTATCAATCAAAAGATTGCAATTGTTTATGTCTTATTTTAAATAGAAATTAATTCTAATGACCACCATTGGATAAAATGGTAATAATATATTCTAATTATATTTTAAAACCACTCAATAGTATTATTTATCACTATAAATTATTTTGATTAAAAAAGTTGTTGTTACGTATTTTTTACTATTCATCGAAAATTGGAAGTTCTCAGAAAATTACAAAAAATTCATCATAGGATAATTTCGATGTTCCGAATACAAAAATGAAGTCCATTTTGAATTATAAAATTAATATAATTTTAATAAGTAGTTATTATTATTCATAACGGCTACTTTGATTGGTCGCGGTGTGTTAGAATCTCGAACTTGTGTACAATGCAAGCTATTGCATTATTGAAAGAGAAGCATATCGTGGAAGTGTGGGGTGTTACAACTGGTCATCTCTCTATGGAAAACCAGGGTGAGTTGTTAACTTAGAGGACTTTTTGAGCATCCTCCAGAGTTGGGATGGTACCGTGTTGATGATATTCCCTCACTAATTCATTTGAGACCCATCATTGAAGACACTGAGTAGGTGACGTCTTTTTTCGGGAGGACGAGGATCCAATATGAGTAGTGGCTGAGGAATTCATAGGTGTGAACCTTAAAGAATCAATTTTGTATTGTAGAGAGATCTTGGAAAAGAGTTCCTTTTTTGATATACAAGACATAATAAAGATATGTCTAGCGAGACTACATCTTTTGCATAAACACATATGTTGTTGATTGCTTTGTTGAACCTCATATTGAGTTTAATAGGGGCCTAACAAATAAGTAAAATATCATTTAACTTGGTTAAGGATTCATGTCAGGGTCACCATTTTTTGTTTCGTCTAGAAATGGGGATGACCTTATTTTTTTAAGGATCAACCTTTCCTATTGGTTTCTTATGAGTTTATTCATAGAACCGGAAGCACCCAATGATTCTATATCAATTTAGGGCCTTCTTTCCAAAGGTAGGTTGTCAGTAGATGAGGACCGATGATGCTTAAAAATTATCATTGGTTGAGAGGATGGGAGGTCATTCTCATTAAACCTTTTTGGGGGGAATTATTTCCTACTCCAGGATGATCTTATAGATTTAGGTTATGTTCACGAATCCTTATTAATTCACCAAGCATGAAAATGATTTTTATTCTAGATTTGGCAATCGATGATTGATATTTATTGGATTTAGAGAATCTTTTATATATATTGTAGGTTCTTCATTTATGGAGAATCATCTGTATGTATAAGAGATTATTAGTCAATGGTATCCTTAAATACATTATATAGAAATATCTTGGTCATTATGATGACCATACTAATTTTAAAGCCACTCAGTGTGTCACTTGATGTTTATTGTCATTCTGAAAGAAATTGATTATTTCCGAGTTGGGATCATACCCACATATGGGCTATCTACGTATCCTCATTAAAAGGGAATAAAAACCCACGTAGTTTGATATAATGGATATTTTTTAATGTCATATGGGATGGAAAATAATTAATGAATGATGGGATTGATCCTTAGAAAGGCTTCCTATGTACTCTACTTTTAAGAAATAAATCAAAGCCTATGTAGTTCAGGGGAAGAAATATAGGGCTTATGCATGGTTAACGGCCCAAAAAGAGATGTCGTGATTATTTTTACACTCTAAGATCACATGTTTCATGCTCGGTGTGAGAAACAAGAGGAATCAGTAAACCTGACGATTGTTCCATGAAAGATGCAGTCATAAGAAATTATGTGGGGCTTATGTATGTATGAATTCCCAAGTAGATGTAGACCAAAACTTAATCGAATAAAGAATCCCAAGAGTAGGGTCCATAAAGGTATTTGTACCTTAGAGAGATTTTTAGTTTTAACCTAGGGTTTACTCCTAAGGAGGACGCCCAAATGAAAGGGTGCATATAACTTGGGGCTTACTCTTGAGAAGGAGGCCAAAATTAAAGGAATTATGATTGGGGCTTATTCCTGAGAATTAGGTCCAATGTTAAAGGAAATTATGACTAGGGATTACTCCTATGAAGGAGGTCCAGGTTAAGGGGACTTTGGTATAAATCTTAAAGAGGATGCCCTAATTAAAATATTTATGATTGGTGCTTATTCCTTATAACGAGGCCCAAACTAAGGTAACCTGGAGCTTACTAGTGAGGAGGGTTCAATAAATAAAAATATCTTTTCATCTTATGGGATGAGGTTACATGGATGAAACCTCTAACTGTGGTGACGTATAGCTTGTAAGTCACCAGGTTTTGGGAGATGTTTTCACAGAATTCCTTTCATATAAGGAAGCCAACAATGGAACCATGACAAACATGGATTTGAAAAGGGTTTCAATGGATAATATCATGAATATGAGAGGTGAACAAGAGAGAGGGACACAAATGAAGTTGGCATGAATGTCTTGGCCATGTAAGTGTACATGCGCTGCATGGGTTCACCTGGGTAACAAAGAATCTATAGGGTAATACTTGGGAGAGACTTAACTCAAGCCTTTAGTATTATCGTAAGATGTTTCTAAAATGGAGGCACACAAGTTTCATCGAAATTGTAGGGCAGCTCACAAGTGTTCCCACTTTTAAGGAGGTCTAGATACTAATGCACGCAAGGGTTGAGGAATTATGAACACTTAGGCCTTATCCTAATTCTTCAAGACTTCCTTTCTAGGTAAAAAATTATCCTTAAAAGATTTCAGAAAAGTTCAGTTGAAGACTTGCACGACCAGAGCATGAATTTGACTTTTAGAAAAATCATTCCCTAAAATGGGGGCCCACAAGGGATATTTATAGGCCACCTTGAACCTTGTGAGAAAAACTGAATAGAGTGCACAAGTGAGCTGTGTGGCCAATAGGTAGTGCGCATGTGACTTTCACACATCATTCCCGATGGGCTCCTAGTCCATGCCTTAATAATTTTTTTTCTTCTTCAAAGGGTGACCCTCTTTGTAGTCAAGGTATTCCCCTTTTCCATTTGTTGGACTCTTTGATGGAATGGAGTGTCAACAACTGTAATGGATTTGGAGATTTTATATTTTTGTACTTATAATATTGTTCATTAGATTCATGATTATATTATCATGGATACAGTGGAATTGGAACTGAATACACAATTATGATTCCAGAAATTTGGATATGGAATTCTGTTAGAAATTTCATGGACATCGTTCTCAATAATTTGGAATTAATGGTTTTAGTGTCTTGATATTTGTACTAATGTGGGATAAGAACATTGAATCCTAAGGAACAGTTTTGGATGCCAAGTATATAGAGCCTTTATGTTGGAAAAATTATGAAATGGGAACTTGGATTCTTAAGGATTAATTTGGTTTCTTTAGATTTGGAACCCTAATGTTGTTGGATATTCTTGGTTATTGAGATGTGCATTGAGATACCTCTATAATAAATAAAAAAGGTATGGTAGATTGTGTTCTCAGACCTGAGGATTGACAGTGGAATGTTATATTATTATTATTAAAAAAGATATTTATTTATCATATCATATCACAATGATATATCACTGCATTTATTTTTAGTCTAGTGTTATATTTTTGGTTCTCTAATTTGTTTTATAATCACACATTTCATAGGGGGATATACCACTTTGGTACCTAATTTTCTTTCAAATGGCCTTTTTTAGAGAATATATGGTTGTTTCTTAAGATCCATTGAAACATTGTTGAGAATGAAAAATTAAGTGATAATAGGATATCACGATGTTCTATATCTCAATGTACTAGTATATTCATGTTTTTTATTTTCCGTTATTCTTGAATTGTATATGATAGTGTATTTGTCAGCAGTAAGTTGTATATATTTCATGGATCATCAAGCCTTTATTACATTTCATGGATTATTTTTCATGTTTTTTTATTCCTATCTACATTGATTATTTATTTCAAATATTTATGTTTTGATATTTATTTATGACTTTTAACTGTAGTATATGGGTATATCCTTCCCAATATACCTCCACAGACCCTCATTGCATGTTAGCAGCTTCTAGAATTTTTGTAGGTGCACCTCATGTCAAATGGCAGTCCAATATAGTAATTGTTTAGAGTAATATGAGATATGACATTACAATGTGTTGTATGTGGTTGTCTTATTTTTCAATTAACATTTTAGTATTTGGTATACTACAGACATAGGAATGTATTAGTGCTCATGAGGAAACCCAAACTAGGGCATCATGACCACCATTTTTGGTGTATTTCAATGTTACTAGGGGTATATGATTGATGTGATTAGATAGTTATACTAGGGTTATTCTTAATTTATTCTACTATAATGAACATTAGTATTAGGGTTTATGTCATGTGGGTTATTGGATATCTAGAAAATCTCCCATTGGTAAGTCAAAAGCTATTGATTGTTACATTTAGAATATATAGGGAAGTGGAATCTGATACATCACCTTATGAATTTTTTATACACATGATATATAGGCCTAATTGTATGTTTATTTTCACTATAAATTTATTCTAAAATGTAGAATGTTTTTGCAATAGCTTATTTGAAAATTTTATATATATTTACATGGTGGCATTCAACATTTTTGGTCTGACCTATATATGCATTTTCATCTCATGGAAATTCATGTGGATCTATAGAGAGACATTCATTTACAATAATGACATTATAGTACCTTTTTAACATGATGTTCAGTGACCCTAGTAGGACAATATGGCACATGGTTTCTCAATGGGTAACACCTAGTCAGTGTCTATTACTTGTGTCTCAGTAATTAGAATTCTAGTAACACCCTATATGGTGTTCTACTATATACCTTGTTATTATATTATACTATATAGAACCATGCCAATACGTTTCCCAAGATATGGTATCTAGGATAATGGAATTGGTAGAGATATTGGTGATCAGGGAGATTACGATTCTCGAGAGATCAGCCTCATTGATTGATGCTTGGTTATAATCACAACCACGATATTTTTATGGGTTATGTTGATTTTAAACTATATATAAGAGACCTTTATGTGGGTGGTTTTCACACATGATATGTGGTATAGTTGTGGGAAATAAATATTGGTTGGGGCCTATATGATATGGCCCAAGAGATATCTGGTTTTTTTAGCTGGGATTGATACCTAAGGACATTTATACTTACGTTAGACCATATGAATTAAATGTGTAATAATGTTAGAGGGAAAACCAATGTAGGGGATAGGTATGGTATTGTTGATTCAATTAATATGGGATGCATGATTATGTTCTTACTATTTAAAGTGATGGAAAAGGATGTGTTTTTGAAGATTTTTATGGACTTGACATGATTCCTTAATGACAATAAATGTGGATCACCAACGTCCTATCACATGGAATGTAAGGCATCATTAGTGCCTTAATTTTAAATTTACTTTGATGGAAAGGGCTACTAATGGGCCTACCATGTGACTCATAAATACGATTCAGTGTGCTATGAACGGGTGTATACACTTTTAGTCTAGAAACAATGATTCATGGATGATATAGGTATGGTGGGCCTCAATATAAGTGGAATTCTAGGACCATTCATGGGATCATCTGGGATTTTCGTAGATTTAAAATTTTGACATTTTTTAAAGAATGGAAAATGAAATTTGATGATGTAAATATTTCATGTTATGATTTGGGTATTTGAGAATTATTATAGTTTGGGCATGTGTCCCATGTGTTTCGATCAATTCATGTTAATGATTACTGGTTAGCAAGGTACATTTTGAAACATGGATCAATGAGTGGATGTGGGTGAGACTACAGACGAGGTGTTTTGATTCGATATTTTTAGTAATTATTATATCGGAATTAAGGGAAGATTTTGAAATAACCATCAATGGTTGAGAAGAAAATGAATATGATTTGGGTATGGTGGAATGGTTAATCATTGTTTTTAAGATGGTAATTCCTAATGGGAAATGAGCACGGCATGGGAGGGGTTACACATGTTTTGAAATAAAACCTATTGAGGTTATCACCATGGATAAATATGATTGAATCTATATGGTGGGTAGTGAAACAATAGACTATTTAGGGTAGAGACCCTAGTTATGAGTGGAGTTATTGTAGATGTCATGGATTAAATTACCGTTGGTATGGAATGGGCCTTGAATTTATGTTTTGGGTTTCCAATTGGGATTTAGATAGGTAGGTCTTCCCATTAATTATTCAATATGGTGGATGGGGAATGGGCCGTAGTGATCAGCGGTGGGATCTGGTAGTACATATAAAATGATTCCTCTATAATGGGGAGTTTCGTATTAGTCATGTAGCTATAACCCTCAATTCAGAAGGGTTTTAGGAATATAGAATTATCTGATGAATGATCATATATGAATTTGGGAATTTTATCATATATGGATTTGGTCATTTTTTCTTATAGAAGTTGAATTATTTTTAATCCTTGATGATTTCTATATTAAATTTAGATTCTTTATCAGAAACAGTAAGAGATTTTGGGTTAGGATTGTTTTAAAAAATGATCATTCTGAGGGTTCTATGAAATGAGAGTATTTCATTGGTCATGGTAAGAAAAGATGATATATTTTTTTTTTTGACATTATGATATTGAATTAAAGAGAGAGATAGGATCATACATTCATGGGCAGGATCACACAATCATGGTATGCCTCTAAGACTAAATGAATTATGATCAGATATTTTTAGTAACACGCCAATAATGATAGTCGATAATTTTTGAGATGAGAGAGAGATAGGATTTTTCAGAAGTTATTTGAAATGAAATATAATTTGGTGTATATAGGGTGATGTTACGTATTATATATTGGAATTTTCATGTGTGTTTGGGGAGATTTTATGGTCTTTTTGAGGAAAAGTCGGTGTTCCTAGGTTGTTCTAAGACAGTGGTGGCATATTAATTTTTTCATAGATAGGATAACCAAGTGTTGGTTATTGAATATAGTGGGAGTTTTTATTATAGGTCATGTGTAGAGTCTTGGGAAATTCACTGAGTGGGTTGGTGGACCTCTAAAATCATGTCATTATGGGTACTTTCACTGGTATGATGCATCATGTTTTGAAATTATCCTTAGTAATTTAATGTATATGGTTAAGTACAATATGATATTTTTATTTGGTTGGATTAAGAAACCTTGGGTGTCTCAGGGGATCCCATATTGGGAAATATTTAATTTTTCTATTTCAAAAATGATGACATGCATTTCCTTGTGCATTAGTGGGCTAGCCACTTGGATTTGAAGGATTCACCTTCAACGAGTTTCATGTATCCCAGTGTTGAATCAGTCCAATGGATTCAATTGGGGATGGAATTAGGTTATAATACATTGATTTATGATCTCCAGGACTTCTCATAGAAGGTATGTGTTTTGGATGGATGTTTTTAATTCCTCACAAGCATACATGCATTTTAAATCCAATATAAATTTGAATTTAGAATTTTTGAGAGGTTGATTTTTTAATTAGGATATGGAATTGAATTCCAAAGGATTGAAACCCTCAGATTTTATCTCTTATATCGGTAATAGAGTCTAATTGGTGTGTAGTGTAGGGTGATTTGGTTGTATTCAAGGTAGTTCTGAGGTATACAGACTGCATCATAGCTATATCATACAGCCACCGACTAGACGATGGCCGAACAGTGCCTCACCCCACTATATAGGCGATCCAAAAACTACCCAAAAAATATAAAATTCACACAAATCCCAACAAAAAAATTATTTTTTAAGGGGGAATCCACTTTTCCCCTTTTCTATAGGTTCACACTTCTAGAGCACCCCCACCACTCCCCTATTTGTTTCTCCCATAATTTGGCATGAACTTCTAAGATAATCACAATGATTAAAAAAGGTATGGTCTCCTATCGTTCTATAATTTTATCTCATTCATCTTTCATGTTAATATGTTGTTATTTATGTTTTCAACTAAAATGTTAATTTAACAAAATAATCATTAAATATCCTGAATTTGATGGAGCTTTGACATATACCTGGAAGTGTATACCCCGAGACGATGTTACCCTATAGCCACTAGTTTTTTATCATTATGTAAATCATGAATTGTAAATTTTTATGGTTTTTATTAAAATATTAAATTAAATGAGGTTTGAAATGTTGTTGTTGATAAATATTTTTCCCAGTCCTGGTGTCATGTTTCCATGAAGGACCTCAAATAGGTAGTTGAATTCATATAAAATGTAGTTCAATAACCTAGTAATTTTTTACTAAATTTTCATGGTAAAAATTGAAATAATTATTTATTTCATACATTTGTTAGGGGCTCAGGTAACTGAGACTATCTTGGATGATCATTGATTTTGATGTATGGAATTTTATTTTCCATTTCAACTATTGGAACCCTTATAATTAGATAGGGAAAGATGAACATTAATCTATGTGGTTCTTTAAATATTCAACTAGGGTTTATGAATTTTTTATGTGAAATTTTTTATGTGGTATAGCCACTAGGTGTGATTTATTTATTTTATAATGTTTTCATTTTAAAAAAAATATTTTTGTAGAATAAAATATTTACGAAATCCATCTGGGTCAGTAGATCATAGTTGATTAAATCTGTTCTTGATGGATAAGGCCTTGAATCTATCCATGAAACAGGAATCTTCAAAGAGGAGGGGTTTTGTGATGTGAAATGATTTGGTCCAGACGGCTTGGTTGAACTATAGAGATACCTAGTGTCTTTTAATCCTCCTATGTAGTGTGGATAGAACTAATGTATCTAATTTTCTCTTAAATAAACTTAAATGGATAGAACTTAGGATGACTGAGAGATGGTTGGGTGAGTAGTCGAGCATAGAAAGACATGACAACTACGATGGTTCATGGACCACAGTCCTGACTAATTAATGAGAAACATAACCCATGTAGTTAGGGTTTCATAATTATATTGATGATTATATTGGGGTATGCTTACCCCTTCAATCATATTGTGTTGAACTAGGACCTATAATGTGAAGAAATTCCCTTATGGAGTTTAATATATTATACTATGACATAGGGGACCCTAGTGGATGACTAGTGATAAATAGAACCTAATCATTTGTGTATGTAGACTGATAGATATATTTTAGGGTATCGCCCTAGAACACAAACTTGTGTGGATTACCGATGGGGATGAGATAATTAAAGACTAGAATGGGGTTTAAGTTATCCCATGTTCTTTATTTTTATTTTTTTATATAAACTCCAAGGAATATAAAATTGTTATTAGACGTATTGTAGGAATTACCTTATTTTGAGGAAGTTATGTGGTTAGAGATGTCATAGTGTTAATTATCAACATTAAATATTCTATGGTGTTGGTGATAATTATTACAGTTGTCATAGATTTGGATCTCAGATGTTTGGAAAACAGTGTTTTGGGACCCAGTAACCATGATGACACCGTTAAGGGATACATGGATTTGGAGTCTAACCCATGGTTGGGCTATCAAGAATTCATTGCGTGTATAGCACTAGATATAATATTTAATTTATGTTAAATATTAGTGTCTTCAAGGATTTGGAGCCTGGATGTTTTCACTATTGTGGGATGGTACCTTAGATTCATGTGTATTAGTTGGGGCTTCCATATATTTAGATCCCAAATGTTTGAACTACCATGGGAGGAGACCCTTGTTTCATGAGGGTTAGTTGGGTCTGCCTTGGAATTTGAGCCTGCAAGTTACATGGTTTGAATGGTCAATGAGACATACTCATAGACACCTTGACATTGTTCAAAATATGTATAGTTGATCATTGTCCCGCCCCAATGAATTGAGAATGATTTTTTATTGATATATTATGAAAATTATAAATTTTTTATGAGAGAATATCACTTGAAAATATCATGGAATTTCTTATGTATACAAGACTGCAATGGTGGTGTCTTATAGTGTTTTTTACCAACACCCTTCTTAGGTGACCAAGACATTTGGGTACATAAGTTTATTTTTCATGGTCCTTTTAGGCGATGGTTTGGCTAAGGATTAGGATTTTCTTTTTCATGGTCATGTAGGACAACTCAGGTTATATTAGGTGATATGTATGTGCCATGAAACATTGTTTTCATTAATATGCGTTTTTATTTTCTATTTAGTATATTCATTACTTGTAACCTACATAATGGGTGGGTAATTGTATTTATGGTATGTTTGTTCAAGCCATTTCTATATTTCATGTGTTGATGTTGGATAATTATTTATTCCTCTATACTATTATTATGACATTACCTGGTCATTATTGGTATATATATGTATTACTATACTGTCTAAAACATGGGGTATTGCCTCCCCATGATACCTATTTATACCACATTAGTTAGTCGATTTCCTCTATCTCTCAAGGAGGCACACATTAGGTCATGTGGTAGTCTAGTCCAGCTAATACTCAATGTTATTTAGGACAAGACGTTACATATTATTATATAAACATAAATATAGGAAATATATGGTATTAATGTTGAAATTATTATATTTTTAGGTGTTATTATTGGTAGTATGAAAATAAAATTCATTCATAAAATAATTCATTATGGTTTTATAAATAATATCAAAAAATAAAATCATTGAAATTTAATATAAATACAATACACAAAACATTAATTGAATGAACATGCGATTAAATAAATGAATTAATTACTATCATTATATTACATTTATAATTTATATTATTATTGTATTATGATGAAAGAATGATAATTGATACAACCTTAGTGAAATTGGTATATAACATTAAAAAATAATAACATCTTATGATAAAAATATAAAAAGATTAGTATAACACCTCCATATTTTATGGGATGTCCCATTGAAAATTTATCGTCTTCAAAAGTTTATGCTTCATGCAACACCGAGTTTAAAAATGTAATATTATATAAAATAAGACTATTAGAATAGTAATTTGGCCATTAGTAATATTAATATGATTAATATAATAGTAACATCACATATAAAATTATAAAAAATATTTGGGTAACTTATAAATGAAAATATGGTAGATTTATATAATAGAATAAGGAAAATAATGTTTTGAAAAAAAGTAATAAATTAATTGATTGCATTTTTGTGAAAAATAAAATTTTATTTATAATTTAATAACTAATATAAGAATTAAAAATTAAATTTATTTTCATAAAACATATTAATATTTATTAATTTTTTATCGTGTGATTATATGTTAAATTGATGAGACCATAATTAATTTTTTAACAAGTCATTAAAATAGTTATAATATTATATTTTTTATGTTTTGAGTGGATGATGATTTTATTTAAATATTAAATTTCTAATAAATATAACAACATTTCTATTAAATGGATTCCATTTTTTAATTCTACATATCAAAAATTTGGTACAGTGTATTTTTTTATTTTTTCTAAAATAGTTGGTTTTTTATGAATAATGAAATATGCTAATTATTTATATAAGCTAAATAAATGAATTTTGGTTTAAGGAATGATGTATAGATGATTTATGTATGATGTAGACACAATTAGATTGAACTAACATTCTTTAGTTACTATATTTAGTCACAATACTCAATACTATTGATATTATTAACCCAAAACAACAAACTAATGATTAAAATAATAAAAAAACACCACTATACATCACATTAAATACCACATCTTCTCCTAAAACATCCAGTGAGTTATATCATACCAAATTATTACCCAATAACTCTCCTAATCATATGACCCATTATCCAGTCGTTCTAATGTCACTAAAATACTATTTTAAAGATCCTTATGGAGGTTCTCAAGGAGGTGAATTCAAGATGTAAAATCCCCATTGTTCTTTTATTTTTAATTCAATTTATTCTCTTTTATTATCATTTCCATTCCCCCTCTATCATAAAATGCTTCATAAATCATGTATATTATATATTTTGGAGTGATATTATGTTAATGGGATTTCCACCATCAGTTATTTTCACTTCCCCTTCATTTATAAAAAATATAAACACCATCTTTAAATTGAAATATCCAACTAATGATCTTGAGTTAGCAACCATAATCCTTGCACTAAATATATGGGTAAACAATCTCTATGGTTAAATTTTTGATATATATACATAAAAAGAGCTTGAAATATATTTTGTCAAAGAAATAACTCAACGTGAGGTAGATGTGATGGTTTTAGGTGCTCTAGGATTGTGATTATTCAATACCATACCACTTAAGGAAGGTAAATAAGGTATTGTATGCATTGAGCATGAAGGAGCACAATTTTATGAACAAAATTATCATTGAAAAGGATCCAATGTATATGGATATAAAAATATGGATATGGAAATTATCAATGAACGCGGAACATCATTAATTATTCAATTGGTTTCCCAACAATATTTATTGGAATGGATTAAAAGTTCTTAGTCTGATGATGATGAAATTTTTTATTAGCAAATTAAAAATGTGAATGATGGGAAATTGGATGACTTCTTTTATTAGGATGTAATTTTGAAATTTGGGAAGAATATTTGTGTTAAACCTACCCCCAAAACTAAAATGGGAGTTATTCAATGATGCACATAACTCATATTTATCAATACAAATATGGTAGAACTAATATGTATAATGATTTTAAGGATCATTTTGTGTGTGTTAATATGATGTGGGAGATTGATGATTATGAATCGAGATGTTTAGTCTATCAATATGTTAGGGTTTTAAGTAAACATTGTAAAGGAGTCATGCCACCTCTTCATATTCTTATATGGAAATGGGATGACAATACTATTGATTTTTTCATTATATTACCAAAAACTCAAAGAAATAACGATTTTATATGGGTTATTTTTGATCAACATACCAAATCTATACAATTTTCTCTATGTAAGGGATGATTTTCAATAGGATTTCCTTGAATGAATCTTTATTAAGGATTTTTAAGACTTCATGGAGAAACTATTTTAATTTCGAATTATAATGATCCATAATTTAGCTAAAATTTTAGGAAAATAATTCACAAATATTTTGACACTAATCTTTATTTGAGAACAGCTTATCACCCTAAAATGGTGGGATGTCATAACCAACTCCCTATAAAGAAAACCCTCCTTGGATAAAAATTTATAAGTGAGATAATGACCCCTAAGTCCCACCTCTAATAGGCCCTGGGTGGGATAATATCACAATGGGTGTAAAAACATCACAATATTGGAGGCCATAACATTTTTAAGAAAACAATATTGTGAGATAGGATGAATCAAGAAAAAGAAACGCCTTGAAATAATATGATGTAAATTATAACCATCCCATAGTGTATGTTTAAATCTAAACAGATACATATAATGTCCTTAAATGAAATCCCAATAGAATAAAGCTAAGTCATTGACATAATAAAAACTCCAAAGCCCCAATCTTGAAATGTCTAGAATAGTACATTGGGTTATACTAGAATCCTAAAAAATATTTTATATTCATAGGGAGAGCATAAATGTATACTGTGTAGGAAAAACAATGTCTCTCATGTACATGCAAAAAGAGAATACCAATACACCTGTTTGAAATTAGTAGAAACAAATTAAACCTAAAATGTATTCTAACCAACACCCCAAACTCACAAAGGATTCCAAACCAACTAATTAATCCAATTAATATAATATAATATAAATAACATTGAAGATAGGGTACCCTGAACCACTTTCCCACTGATTAGACACTCTCACAGTCCAATAGAAAACATCATTGTGATCCCAACGATTTTAAAAAACCCAAATAAAATACTTCCCACACACACATGGGACTCACAACACATCTCACCCGCACATAACTTTGCCTCACAACACATCCCTCTCACACAAACCTAGAAACAAATTATATCTTATCCCAAATACACTAAGGAAACCACATCACATGCCATCTTGATGACACATGGTCCATTACAACCACTATCTGATTCGGTAAATTAACTCATACCATAACATCCTAGGAAAAACCTACCTATCCTAGATGTGGGATCTGAAAGAGCAGGTGTCCATACATCTATCCTCCCATCGAGATATTGGGAGAGACACCCCCACTTGACTATGCAAGTGTTTGACACATAGTTCTCAACATGGGTGGGGTTCTTCTTGAAAACACAAGAACCTGTAGTGTATATACCTATAGCTTAAATACCCAAAATTCCATTCATTGGGTTTACAATAAGAAATAACCATTTCACAGAATCCACACAATCATTTCCACATCTAAATGATTAAAAACAAAAAGAATCACAATGCAAAATTCATATTTTAGAGTTTAAAACATTTTCAAAGTCTCTGTTTTGTTAATAAATTCCACATTATTATCCACTTTTATTTAATCCAATATATTTAATTAGAAAACTCATTTAACCTAAAAATTCAACAAATTTAATATTTTCAACAAATTAGTTTATATGTAAGTATTAACCAATTAAAAAACATATCCCATCATCAATTTCCTCATTATAAATTACTATTTGAAATTACTAACATGTTGTATTAATTCTATTAAATCTTTGGAAAATATAACAGAACCAACCACATAACATAAGAACAACCCAACAACCAAAATTCGAAATCTAGATCACTTTACAACCACATCTAGTATCATTGCATAGAAGCATAACCATACCACTCCCACAATCATAGCCCCACTCACCAATATACCATACCAACAACGAAATCCACACAGAACAACCACATCTCATCCACATCCACCACACACATAACATTATAGATACTATATATTACATCAATCCAATACACTCAAAGGAAACCATTCAACATATTAGAGAATATATCACAACACAACACATTTTCATATATAGATAGGAAATGTGAACATATTAAAATTCACTTCTTTATTTAAGGGTTTTACCATAGAAGAAATTATATCTTGGGGGATCCATTTAATTAACCAAATATTATTCGTAACTTATTTATCCATTTATGATGATACAATTCAGTCATAAAAACAAAGGATTTAAAAAAAACTTGTTTCTGTAATATTGTGACACAAACAAACATTGTTTTTTCCACAATATTACCCCTAATGATCATACAATCTAATTAAATTGAATCAAGTCAAGATGAAACTATAACATCCAAATTCAATGTCCCCTACCTATTCAAATTTTATTTAAATAGGTTCATTATCTATCTTAATTTTTTGGAATTCATATTCACAAGAGTTAATAGTAATAGGCTCATCCCGCATGATACACGTAAAGATAAGTGAATAAAAAACCACCTGAATGAAGAATGCTGGATATCATCTTGGTTTCACCAAAAATATTGATATGAAAACAGTAGGTTACCCTCTAGAGAAAGAGACAAATAATCCCACATCCTAGCCACATGACTCCTATGTGAATAAGGGTTTGATGTGTCCATTATATAGAGAAAGGAGAATAAATAATGAAGGGAAATCCCTTGACTTTTATGGATTATTTCTGAAACACATGGGATTTGAATAGTTTTTGAAATGTAATTAAATGAGAATCTAATCAAGAACATTTGTTTCACCAATTAAATTCCTCCAGACTGTTGAAAAAATAAAAATATAATTTATGAAAATTCAATTAGTCTACAAGACATTTAAATTTTTCATTAAAAACATTTTACAAAAAAGGAATACTTCATAATGGAAAAACTAAAAGAACTTTGATAAATGCTCATGAGGCACCGCTTGTGAGACACCATTCAAAATGAGATGACTAGACATGTCACTGGAAGATGATCCATCACTTTTAATTCATAATCAAACGTGGTACTACCTAAGAGTGATCACTAGATGAGGAATCACCAGATTAGGGACCTCCGGCGAGCCACTGCCATTGTCAGCCACCGCTAGTGGGAGATAATTCTAGCTGGCCACCCCCATGGGTGAGACACCGCCACCATTTGAATCTATTAGGATGAGGTGTCAATGCGATGATGCACTATTGGGATTAGGCACTATTAGCATGTAATTCCAATGCATAATATGGTAAACTAATAATTGATTTTTTTAACAGAAACAACATTGTAATATCTCACCTCTCTAAAAAACAAACTGAACTCCCTAGGACACCTCAAACTCTATATTTCCAACCATGTAATGGACTAGAAGGTCGGGTCCATTACATAAGATATCTATCAAACTATTCTCATCGATAATAATTTAATAAAATTCTAAAAGAAAAGGGAGGAAGGGTCAAAACAAACTTCCCTCAGGACACCTCTCAAGGATCTCATCACACATGAAACACTAATAACAACTCAACACGTCAAATTTAAATGATTAATCACCATGGGTTGTCTGAAATACATAGTGGAAACCTCTATACCCAAGAAAACCTCCTCTGATATCTATTAACATGGAATTATCAATGTGGCTATTGACATGTAAACACAAATGACCATAAAACACATTGCCCATACACAAAAATAATTACAATAAAAACAAAAAATCAAGTAATTTTGTCCTCTTTATTATGATATTATCTTCTTTGGGTGGCATTAACACACTTACATAAGATTAATTTCATCAGAGTGAATGCACCTCGATTAGGAATCAGGTCCTCAACATTTCATCTGTCAGGAAATTATCATATATCACACCACAAACATCATAAACCAAGTGAAAATAACTCATATAACCATCAACTGGGTTCACACATCACATCATAACAAAAAGATCAATTTATATATCAAAATAACATCACGTACTGGGCATGAATCATCATCTCTTGATCCCATGTACTCTCCTCTTGTACACCATTCCACTACAAAAAATGAAGCAAATGAATGTTTCAAATCAATAAATCAAAAATAACTATAAGTAAAGTGAATGAAGGTCTGAAAAAAAAGTCCATGAAAAACCTCTCATGTTTCTTGATATTTTTGGAAAAAAACAATCACATGGGTAAATAAGAGTAAATATATACAATACATTCAGTCAATCTCCTCGGGGAGATCCCTCCACAAAAGAACAAGGTAACATAGATGGTCATAACAAAAACATAAAAAAATACATATCAAAACAATTATAAGAAAAACACTATTTTCAATATAATTCATCAATCCTAGTTTTAATCAATTGAATTCCTTTAAAATCACAATTGATTTAAAATCAAATCTCTTTTTTATTTTGAGATATTTTTACTCCACCCAATATTTTCAATGCCTTTATTTGTTTTATTACACAATTACATGTAGTCTTTTAAAAAAATATAATTTTAAATTTTTGAAAAACCCATTACACTCATTTAAAATCTGCCCAACTCAAATTTTTAAAATTTCACACCCTTTTAATCTTATCTATAATCTTCATCATTACATTATTTCTTCAGAAGAACATTTTTTTGAAATTAAATAATTTTGGGTTTTTCTAATTATGTAATGTTAAGTGACTTCATGACACAAACCAAGTATTTTAAATATTTTCATAGGTGTCTAAAATTTTATGTATGGCATGAAAGGTTAACAAAATAAAAAAGAGGGCTTGGAAGAATCAATTTATCTGGTGAACAATTTCAAATGTTTTATAGGAAAATAATATTCACTAGGATCACATTAAAGAAAAAAATCATAAAATTTAAAAACCAACACAAGAACTCATACTAATAGTGTTACTATTTCTACAAGAATGCCAATTACAGTAAATAATTCAACATAACATGACATTCCCTCCTTTGGGTAGCACTGACTATGTGACACTACTTTAAAATGTGTTGTAATATAACAAGTATGGATGCGATAAATTGTTTCACTCTAATCACTTGTTTGACGTCCTAACCCACGTCATAAACGTAATATCAATCACAAATAACCCATCAAAAAATATAGTATTAAAACAATCATATCACTTACTTTATCAAAAATTAGATTAACACATGCGTGGGACGCCCATATTCATTAATTTCTTGATTTCCAAAACAAACAGTTTGTTTTATTATTGTTGTTATGTGAGTACTATTTTTATGGATTGTGAGGTATTAAATCAACATAATCACAACACATCAAAACAAAATATATCTCACCATAACAACAAATCATTTCTACCACCATACAACATAATCATAACACAAAAAAACCATTGACCAATCTTCATAACCAAAAATCATGTTCACCCTAAATTTTCCACAACCCCATCAATGCACCAATTTACCTTCAACAAGAAAAAACAATTTTCACATAACCAATTTCACCATCCCATCCTACACACTTCCCCAACCATCAATCACCACTAAAATACTACACAATCCCCAAAACACAACAATTATGGAACTATTTTTCCCATGTCCAGTTATAATTCACATTAGTTAGGAGTGACTCGCCGACATAATTTCAGTTCCATCAATGTATAACACATATCGATTGAGGATCATGATTCCCCTCTTCATATGATTAATGTTATAAAATACATGTAACATAAGGAATCATAAAAATAACAATGACACATAATATTAATACATAACATATTCAATAACTATTTAGGGGCTTACCATATTCCATATCATCATTTCACATGGGTACTTTTTAACAAATTAAAATTTTTACGGGGAATCAATTAATTATCCATACATAAATTATTATACAACTAATACATGGTGAGTTTAAATAAGAATTAATTTCAATGATGTCATAATGTAAAACAATCACAACACAAAGAACATTTTGATGAACTATTATTTTCAGTAAGTCATATCAAAACGACAATGCTATGTTAACAATGTAGCCACAAACAACACTAAAAATTTATAGGTTATTTCAATTAAAACAATATGTCTTTTTGATAAATGGCTCAGACATGAATCCATATTAAAAAAAATTCACACATATTATATCACACAATATGTTTAATAAGGTTGAACAAGACATTCTATTTTTAGATTATTTTTAAAGAAATACAATTCCAAATTCATTTGAAAATTTTTACAATCTATGTTATTATGTTCATTTCAAAAACTACATTACATAAACATCATACTATCATAATCATCAAAGTAAAATATAATTTCTCATAAAAAATTAAAACTAAACATGCTGTATTAAAATGTTTCAAACTTTATCATTATCGAATTAAAAATTATTAAATCCTTCAATAGTTCAAGAAAACATGCTTTCTGAAAACAAAATTAAAACTATGCATGTTTCATTACTATATTTCAGGCTTTATCGTGCTCTAGATAAACATTATTTAGTCACTTAAATTTTCAAGAAAATGTTATTATATAATTAAATAATAATAAAATGATTCTACTTCCTAATTTAAATATAACATTTTAAACATGTCTAATTATTATGTTTAATATAATAGAATTTCCCTATTCTAAATATAATGGTTTCAAAATTAGGCTTGATTCCCATGACAAACAACTGATGACTTACCATGTGATGAAAATTTGTTTTGACGATAAAGTTATTAATATTTTGAAAATAATAAGTTTAATCATATGAATAGTTTTAAGTCTCAACAATTTTCAAAAAGCATGTTTATCATTTTCCAATGTTTATAAATAAATTTCATAAGAATTTATACCATAACACATACTTACGACATATAGTTATTACAATACTGTAGAAATACAATCAAGTGAACATAAGGAGAAAGTTATTCATGTAATGTTTTCCAAATTGTATGTGATTTTAAATAATTATGATAAAGACTTCGAGGAATTTTAGAATATAAATTTCTAAAGACACATTTTACAACATGTAATCAAAACAAACATATGGTAAATTTCAAATTTAATGCTATGCGGGGCATATTATATGAAGAGTGAACTATAATACATTTAATAATAGCTTAAAAAAGTTAATTTTATCATTCTAGTGTGGAATATTCTTCTAGGTAACATTTTTCATAACAAATTACAATTAGAAATAATTTTTGGACATATAAACTGACAAGGAATATCAAATAATTCTAAAATTACATTCAAAATAACATATTTATCACGCGAGTGTGAAATATACATTTATGTAGAAATATTTATATAAATTTTTAATATTAAATAAATGATCATAATAAGATAAAATATGAATGATTATCTAACATTTTCAAACAATACAAAAACTAGATTGAATGATATACAGTTATAACAAAGAAAGGAAAATTAATTTATTAAGAGTCATGATATAATAGGAAAAGAAACAACACATTCAATCCAAAAAAGGATTTAGAACAAACAATTCAATCAATTAAACATAACATTAAACCTTACTTTTGGTTACATGAATATTAACTAAATCAATTGTAATTTATTACTAATAAAATAATGTGAAATGTTAGAGAAACACACATACAAATTTAGGATTCATTTAATTGATTTTTATTTTACAAGTTAACACGACTAAAACAAGGACACAATAAATCATGATTCATGTACCTCTCCTATGCCTCTACCTTTCATGTAGGTCCATCCCACTTGGTCATTCTATAAGATTTGATTCTGTGCACTAAATCATAGAGGTCCATAAACCCTCATGTCTTCACTGGTCTCTCGAGCCTAAGTCATGCACCAAAGTCAAATGGAATTGTTTCATTATCACCCTATGAAATCCTCATTGTGCCTAACATTATAATCCATAAAATCTCTCAATCATAACCACTGATACCAATCTATCACAACCGACCCCCTCTAATTATACCCCATATGAGAATTTCAATAAAGAAAGTGAGATAATGAAAACATAGTCCTACCTCTAGTTGGCCCCGAGTCAGTGACACTACTAGAATAACAGCTTTTAGCGACCGCTAAAAGTTGTCGCTAAAGGACTTTAGCGGCCGCTCAGCGACCACTTTTGGCGGTCACAGTTGCTTCATTGGTGAAGCTTAATAGTGGCCGCCATTGGAGGCCACTAAAACTCCTCCATGAAAACAACAAGTTTGTGTGTGGATTGGTGTCAATTTTATAAGGAGACATGGGGGGGTGATGGGGAGGGACCCCAAAAGCTTCAGTCGTCGTCCATTGTGGATGTACGGTGGTCGGAAGGAAGAAGCTACATTGGCGTATGTCGTTCGGAGGTGCCACAATGATGGAAGGTACTATTTGGCACAACAATGGACTTCGAGGGTTGTTTGGAGGTCACCTGTGGTGACGTGGGTGACGGCGGAGGCGATTGGGGGCGGCGATGGTGTGCTGTAATAAGAAACTAGTGAGGAAGATGACTGGATGTGAGAAAAATCCCGTTAGATTTTTTTATGGAATTAGAAACCGCCATTGGCGGTCGCTAATACCCCCTTTTGCGACCGCCAAAAGGGGTCGCTAATTCTTGCAGGCGCAAAAGCCAGGATTTCTAGTAGAGTGACTAGAACCAAGGGTGTTCAAATATCACAAAATGGGATGCATTAACCTTTATAATAAACAATGTTGATTGATAAGATGAGTCAACCACCAAAATATCCCTGGCATAATATGAAATAAATCAAAACCATCCCACAATTAGTGGATAAAAATGATTCATATATGATCTCTAAAGGAAATCCCAAATGTATAAAGCTAAGGTAGAGATATAGTAACAACTACAAAGGACTAAATTAAAAATTTACATAACCATCTATAATGTCCTCTTGGAATATTGAAAAAATGTTTCATAAACATAGGGTGAGAATACAAGTATACTTAGTAAGAAATCCAATTTCTCTCATTCACATGTGAAAGAGCATAGTAATTCTCCCTTGTCAATGTAATAGAACCAAATAACAACTATGAGGAATACTAGCTAGCAACCCAACCACACCAAGGATATATCCCCAAAAAACATATCCATGTAATATAATATAATATAAATCACATCGATGGTAGGGAACCTTGTTCAAATTTCCCACTAATTAGCTGCTCTCATACCCCCAATGACAAAAATCATAGCGCTCCCAATTTATCTGAACAAACCACATCATATTTCACCTAAAACAAACCTTGTCCCCACAACACATCTCAAATTCACACAACTTGGCCCCACAACACATCCCACTCACACACACCTAGGCCATATACCATATCTCATTGCATCATGTCACATTTCATCCCATTCCGAATACACCAGGGAAAGCACATCACATCTCATCGTGAAAAAACTGGGGAAAGAACATCACATCTCATCCCAAATACACATGGGAAACCACATCACATCTCATTTTTAAGACATTTGGTTTATCACAACAACTATATAATGAACTAACTGACCATCGTCCATCACATCATATCCAATGCCCACCACAACTGGAAGAGGTGGTAGGGAAGAGTGGGTTTCCATCCATTCAAATCCCCATAGGGATGTTTGGAAAGACATCCTTCATGATACAATGTGGGTGGGTTGAGGATATAAATCATAAAAACATAAAATGTATAAACATATAGACTCAAATAACCATAGATCATTATATGGGTTTAGAACATGAAATAACCATATCACATAATCCACACAATCACCACCACCTCTAAATGAATAAAAATGAAATAAAACACTGGCCAAAATTTGTATTTTAGTCCTTAATCTTTTTATAGGGTTTCTACTTTATCAACAAATTCCAATTTATCAGAAAAATTGATTTGTTTCATCAACATTCATTAGAAAACCATTTCAATAAGATTGAAAACATATTTCACATTTCCAACACATCAGAAGACATATATCCATTAACTATTTAGACAACACAACCCATCATCAATTTCCACATTAAACATGACCATTTGTATTTAATAACAAGCAGTATTAATTCCATTAATAACTGGGTAGATATAACAGGACAAATTTAACAACATAAGAACAACACCACAACCCAACTACCACATCCACATCCACATCACATTACAGAAACATCTAGTTTCATTTCCCTACTACATAACCATACCACACCGACAATCGCAGCCCATTTATACCATTCTATTTTAACCAAAATCCCTACCCCATGGAACAACCACATATCATCCACTTATACATTTCATATAACATTTTCGCTACACCACATTACACAAATCCGAAGAAAACCCAAAACCATTGCACACATCACTGAATATTTCACAAAAAGATTATATTTAGAAAGGAAAGCATGATATATTAAAATTCACTTCCATATTTAAGAGTGTTATCTTAGAAGACATTGAATCATGTGAAATACATTTAATTAACCATATATAGGTTGTTAATCAGTTATTTATTTATAATGATACTATTCAATCACAAAAATAGAGTATTTCGAATGGAAGGTATTGCAGCATAATCATTTCATAAACATATGTTAGTTTTATGAAGGTATTATCCCCACATGATCATATCATCAAATAGAATCATATAAAATTAATATGAAACTGTAACATTATCATTCAAATTATCCTACACCATTAAATTTTATTTTAATTGATTCATTATATTTGATAATCTGGTTGAATCCTTTTTCACATGAGTTAATAGTAATAGACCCATCCCAAATGATATATATAATGATAAATGATAGAAACCCAACTTGGAAGATGATTTATCAGCGAATCATTGTTGCGCAAAAAATAGGGGTCCACATTCAATTGGAAACCCTCCAGGGAAACACAAACCAATATATGTAACTTAAAAACATGACTCATATGGGATGAAGGATTCAGGGAATCTAATATCCACAGATTGAAGATGAAATAATCATGTTAAGGCCCCTAACATATAAGGACTAGATCCGAAATACAATGGAATTGAAATTTTTTTCAATTTCAATTAATGAAAAATATGACCAAAACCACATGTTTTGAACATTTCAAAGACATCAAGATCTTATAGAAATAATGATATAATTTATGTAATTTGAATTGATCTATAATAATTCTAATTTTTTCAATAAAAACATTTTATGTCAAGGGAGTACATCAAAAAGGATAAATTGGATTAACAAGGAACACTGATCACATGGAACCACCAGTGAGACACCACCAAATGACCCACCTCTTGATGAGGCACCTACAATGAGGCATCATTAGATGGGGCACCAACCATGAGACACTGCTATATGAGGAACCACCAGATGAGTGACTATCAGTGAGGCACCACCAACAAGGAACCACAAGGGTGAAACACCTCCAGTGAGACACTGCCATGGTGAGACACCCCCATGGAGCCACCACCATAGTGACACACAACCATTGATCCATCACCAGGGTGAGACACCTCTAGCATGAGATGATTTTATAATGAGGTAAAAATGGTATAATATTTAATTGGATTACTTGGGAAAATGGAAATTGTAAAATTATTGAAAGAACACACAGTTGGAACGTCTCACCCCTCCCAAAACACCACAAATTTCTCAGGACACTTGAAACACCATATTTTCATAAATTTAATATACTTTATGGTTTGGAACATTACTTGTGTACACCAAAAAGACAATTCAAACATTATAAAACATGTTTGGATCATTATCACTTTACTTTTAATGTATGTTGGGTTATTATTACCTTTGTAAGAGTTTTCCTATAATAATTGTTTACATTCAGATATTCATATGGAACAATATGAAGAATTTTATGTAAAGATATATATAAACTAACTATTTGGGATAAAGTTGGTGAAAGGAATATTGTAGGCATTGAACTTGTGAAAAAAACAATAACAAAGGTAAAGACTATTCAAACCCATATAAATGAATTTAATAGTATGATAAATATACACAATGATAATATAAAGATGTAATTGGAATATAATTTGAGAGATCATGGATTCATGAATATACACCCATGGAAGGGTGTTATATGATGTAAAAAGAAAGGGAAATTGTGCCCTATGTATATTGGAACTTTTGAAATCCTACTGAGAATTGTGGTTGTGACTTATCATTTGGAAATGAATCCAAGCCTTTATAAATAACACAATGTTTTCATTATATCTTTGTTAATGAATTACATTCCATAAAAAATCATTTCCAAGATTCTGAAGGAATTCAATTTTATCCTTGTTTATCTTATTGTGAAGAGTCTATTCAAATTCTTGACACTAGAGAGATGTTTTTGGGGAATAAGATGACCTGGTTGGTAAAGTTTATTAAAAAATTATTAAATTTCAGAGGTGCCATAGGAAAAAGAGGAATTTTTGATGAAGAACTACCCAAATCATTTATTGAGGTTCCATTATGGATATTTCAACGATGAAAGATCTTTATGTAGGGTATATTGTGACACAACAAGATATTATGGTAAGTCAAGTCTTTTTTAAAATTTAACATCTTCAATATTATAAGATTCAATCAACACTAAGTTTAGAATGATAATATACTATTAAATATGACAATCATAATATTAATGTGACCATTATGAATATTAATATAACCAATAAAGTAGTATCTTCACATTTGAATGTATAAATAAAATATTAATCTCTTGTAAATGGAAATATGGTATATCTATATCATGTAATAAGACAATAATTGTTTTAGAAAATAATAAATTAAATGTTGTTATTTTTTTTATTCATTAATATATATTTATAATTATATAAATAATATAATTATTTATGAGAAAATTTATTTTCATAAAATAGATTCCTAAATCAATGTTTTGTGGTCTTATGATTATAATATAATTTTATGATCCCATAATTAACTTTTCAATGTTCTAAAAAACGTGATAATATTAGAATGTGTATTATTCATTTAACAAGGAATTTATTTAAAGATTAAAAGTTATCATAATTAGAAAATTAAATTCATAATATGGATTCCATTTTTTATTCCACACATCAAAAAATGTTAGTTTGAATATTTGGACTTTTTATAAAATAGATGGATTTTTAGAGAATAGTGAAGTAAAATAATTTACCATATTAGAAAAATTCACTAATTATTGAGTTATGCATCATGTATAGTTGATTTAGAAACTATTATTTGGAAATAAAATTCTGGAGACACTTTATTTAGTCAATATACTCAATACTCTAGATAGTCTTGATCCAAAATAATATAATAATGATGAAAATAATTAAAAAACCACTCTCCTCCACCATAAATACCACCCATCACTGCATATTCTCCTCAGACATCCAAAGCCTTTAAGATTTAAAATTTATGTGTGATAACTATCCCAAAACTCTCCCCCACATTTTTTTCTTACTAGGACACCAAAAGACAAATTCAATGTTTTTAAGGAGGTCTCATGGTGTGGAATTCAAGAGGTAAAATCATTTTTCGTTTTTTTGATTTTATTTCACAATCATTTCTTTTGTTATCCTCTATTTTACTCCTCTAACAAAAATTCATGATAAACATACTATCCTATATATAAAATAATTTTATTACAATAATGGGATATCCATGATCAATTCTTTTATATTCCCTTCTTTTATAAAAATGTAATCATCGTCTGTGAGGTGTCAATTCACCATCCTTACAGGTGATGATTATTTTTTTTTCTAATACCACCATCATGTCTAGTAATAATAAAATTTTTATGTTTAAAATATTTTATAATATGTTTATTGAAACTTATTTATTTTTTTAGAAACTATATATATATACATACTATTAATTAATAAAAAACTACAGTGTGATGATCGAAAAAAACCACAAAATAATCCAAAGGGTTACCATTACCATTTTATCTAACAAATCATCATAATATCTATAAAAAATTATATATAAGACAATCAAATATTCTAGAGGATCGTTAATAAAATATAATTTAAATTTTTTATAACTATTCCAATTTCACGTGATCTTTCGTACATGTATAAATGTGGAACAATACTGAAAACCATGGAAATGAGAACTTATAATGAAATTGAATCTTAGAACTCAATAAAAGACAGAAAATGAACATCATAAAATTATAATAAATTAATGAAATTATTAATATTATATGAATAAAACTAATAATGAATTTAATTTCATTATTTAGTACACTTATAATAAGTGTACAATTCTTTCAGACATATGTTAAGGGTTTCATCCAAAACCCTTATTTTTCCGTCGCAGTGTACTTTATATCTCTTTTCCGTAAAATTAATGTGTTTTATTTTTATACAATTGTTATATATTATGTGTATATGATCTAAAAATATGTCCATATATCAATTATTATTTCTTTTATAAGGAAATACATGTTTTATAAGGTTCCCATCTCAATTCATCCTGATAAGCAAACCCAATTACATGGGACTTCTCAATTTCTTACCCATTTTTAAGTTCAATCCAAATCTGTTTTAAGAAACCATTATGTTGTAAAATCAAATTTTTTATCATGAAAAACTATCATTGTTCATTTTTTGTTTTATACAAAAAATTGTGACTATTTACTTTTTAAAGACTCTTTTAAATTTTCTCTTAAACCTCAGTAACGTAACCCATTTCTAATGATTATTAAGAAATATTTTTTAAATGTTTTATATTAATTTGGACCTCATTTATGCGTAAAAAATAATGTATTTTTCCTTCCCTTTTAATTTCTAGGACGAAAATGTTTATATTCAAAATTTATGACAAATAAAAATTCCTTTCCTAAAAGAACACTTTTTTGTAATGTATGAAAGGTATTTATCTCAAGAATATCTCAATGAATTTATTAGAAAAATACATAAATTTCAACACCATCTATTGGATATTATGATTTATTGAAATTAATCTCTTATGTTACCATGTAAAATATTTAATTGAACGATTTATGATTATTTTGATTGGGGATGTACTATCTTCATACCATTTAGAATATTATTATGGATGGTTTATGACTGAGTTTATTTATTAGATAATGATATTATAATTTCATATTATGAATTAAATATGAATGTATATATTGATTATTTTCAACTATATCATATAATAAATGAATTGGACTTATTATATGATGGGTGGGGCTTGTTATAGGCCATCGATGCATCAGTTGGTATCAAGAGACAAACTAGACCTGGTTTTTACCCCTTTTTGTAAATTTTCTTAGCCAAATCCTTGATAGCATTTTTTTGATGTATGGTATTATGTATTACCTCATTATGATACTAGTAATTTGTTGTCAATGTGATCATTATAATATTAAAATATCCATGGTTATGTTTTATTATCATGTAATTATTTATGGAATTACATAATAATAATTTATTCATACCATATTATAATCATGATTTTATATTAATGGAATGTGTTTATTCAATATAAATTATTATTTTTCTTATTTATCATTCGTTTTCATATATTTCATACCCTTATTGATAATCTTATCTGGACTCTTTATTATGTCTTATTTTTTCCTAGGATGTGAAGATTCATATTATGAATACTTTCATGGATAATTTAGGGAGATATGGGTGTTTCTAAATGAGTTTATATGTTTTATTTCATTTCTAGTTGTTATGTGAAAATTATGTTTCTATCTGGTTTTCCAAAATTTCTAATCTATTTAGTCCTTTGGGATTTGACTTCATTGTTTATAATACCAATGTAATAAATGTAAGGAAATATATCTGGGCTACTAGGATCAGGTTCTTTACAATGAATATATATATATTTAATTAATATCAAAGATTTTTATAAAATGTATAAAATATAAATAATGTGACAAAATGCTTGATTAATTTCTCTATGTTTATAACTTGTGGATTTAGAGTGCGTTCAAGAATGTTGGTAGTAAAATTAAGGAAAAACTCACTTAATCTAAATTTTTATTTGGATATTTTTATTCAATATACATTTTTTATAGAGTATCATGGATGCATTTAATATCATTTCATAAAAATATGCGAATTTTTCATGTTTCTTTCAATTTACCTTGAACTATTTATTAATGTTAAAAGTGTATATTTCTATCTCAATTGTTTTATATTTATCACTTTACTACTATCCCTGGTATCATTATTCTTTATTTTTATTTATATTATTTTTGAGGTATTAATATTAAATGGTCGTTAAAATAATTTTTCTCCCACTCTAATTCCTCTTAAAATTATTTATTCAAACATATATTATTTTTAAAAAATATTAAAATTAAAATTAAAATTTTTTTTATATTTTTTTTACACTTTAACATCTTCATGTGAATGGTTTTTATTCTTTTTGAATACAATTTTATATCAGGAATACAATGGATAAAAAATATCATGTTATTATCTACTTCCAATATCTTTAATTATAGTTTTTATACCACAAGAATAAATTTAAATAACACAATTTTTTAGTAGATTAATTATTATATATATTTTAATATATTTATGATAAAATTTCTGTTTGTGTTATATTCAACTTAGATGAAACATTTTTATGATTAGTGGGCCTAATGTTATATTGTATTCATACGATAAATTGCATGAATAATTATATTTTGAGTTTGTAAGGAAATATGTGGCGATGATTTTTATTGATCCTCGTATCATCCTCGTTAAAGTATTACATTTGGTGTTTTTTATTGGTTTCATTTATGTAAAATTAAATGTGTGTGGTTATTTTATGGGATTTACTATGTTGTGTATTAATAATTAATTAGGTGTGTATTTATATTTCCCACATTTTACATTGATGTTTTCTAGTGTTTATATATGTAGTTATAGTCTATGATTTGTCTTTAGATAGATTATGTTCAAGATGAAATAATTATTATGAGGCTACACTCTATATGATTGGTTGTTGGTACGGGTACTGGGGTCAGACTGGATGAAGAATCTAATTTCATTTCATGGTATTAGTTATTAATATCCCAAAATTATTATCATATTTAGGAAGATAAAACATTTTTATAACCCTATGGTTTTTTGGACATTATACAAAACTATCATAAAATATATATTTTTCAATAATTTGTTTTTAAATGATGATTAGTAACCATTAAAAGGGTTTTCATTTATTTATCCTTGGAAAATAATTGTAACCATATATAAATATATATAAGTAACTTGGTTTTAATAGTAGTCATATAAGAACAAATATAGAATTCTTCAGGAAAATTAGGAGTAAAATGTATTCTGAACTATCTATGTAATATTTTATACATATAAATAAAATTGAAATATTAAATACATAATAATATTACTGTAATTTGAAATTCAATATTGATGTAAATAATTTTTAAAAAACAATAGCTTGGTAGGTTCATATGATACATAAAAATAAAGAATTTTTCATAAGGAGGATGGATATAACCAATGCATAATATTAGAAAAATCATTGTGAAGACTATATATGATTAATGTAAGTATGTTTGATACTATATGGAAGTTATATAAGAAAAAATTATAGTTTTCAGAGGCCATGTATGAGAAAATTCATCCAAACTAATAATACATCACAATATAAAAATGACAATAAATTATATATAATTGACATAAATTGAGTATAGTCACTCATATAAATACAATAGATTCTACAATGATGATATTTATTAGATATTCACTATGATTTTTATCAATAATTTCGGATTGTTGATGATTTAGAGTTTCAACAAATATTAATAACATGGAACATATTCAAAAAATGTGAATATAATATTTTTTATTACAGTTGTTAATACTTCAACATAAATCTACAAAGAAGGACATGCAAGAGAGAAGAATATGGAGAAAATTATTTTTTAATAACCTCATATGATCTCAATCAAAGCTATTATTGAAAAAATTAAATATAGAGAAAAAATAGGAAGATTACATATTGTTATTTAAGATCCTATGCAATTAAGGGTGTTCATCAAATTGATGAACATTCAATTTTTTTAATTCTAATTTTCATTATCCCATAAAAAATACTATTCTAGGATTAATTACTATATGAGATTGATAGTGTAATAAAGAGGGAGTGGTATGGTGATCTTTTTATATTTTTTAAAAATTCATAAAATTCATGGACATGGAATGTGATCATTCCCTAGATTTAAGGATGTAATTTTTTAATGTGGGTAAGTAAATATTTGAACCATTTTACCTAATATTTTAACGTATTGGTGCAGTTAATAATCAAAATAATGTAGAATTACATGAATATAATGTTGTTGAGTTCAGTCATCGAGGGAGTATTAAACATCATTACCATTTTGGAGAACAATGAATGATATTCACTAGGGGACTCGCCTTCAGATCATCAATATTTATTAATTAAATAAAATTTATTCAATTACCTATATTCATTAAAATCTAATGTTTCCTCTATTTTGGTTCAAAATATAAATATTAAAAAAATTATAAAAAAGAATGAAAAATTAATTAGAATAAAGAGTGATTATAAAGGGACCTTAAGAAGAAATTTTCAGTTAAAATCCCAATCATTATTGATGTGCTATATACTGATGTAATATTGATATCCCCATGTAATCCAAATTTCATAATTTGGAATCATTCCAAGGACACCAAATGATGGATCATTATTAATTTTTTCATTGTTAAAATTTTTATTTATATTTCATAAACAGGAAAACAAATTAGAATTAATGATTGAATCACCCAATCCCTAGGATTAAACTACATAAACATTTTCTAAATTGTTGAGGGGGGACCAAAACACCATTTTTTAGAGGAGATAAATTTATATCTCATTGGCATCCTTAAAGAGAAAATATTGTATCCACTTTGATAAGAATTATATAAGGATCGCACTGATTTATCACAATGATTTACTGAATAAAATAAATATTATTCAGTAATATAAATGAAATATATACCCTCCAACCATTACAAAGAATAAAAATAGAAGAATGATTAATTAATGAAACCATATATACCATAAAAATCATGTTTTATCCAAGTGACACATCAATATAAATATGAATTTGTAGCAACATTGTTAAAGATAGAATACTTCTTTTAATATTTTTTAATATTTATCAATTAGATTGTAATTTAAAATTAAATGTGCACTATTGTCAATAGTGAATAAACTAAATCATGTCTTATGCCGAGAACCCTTATTTTTCAAAAAAACAGATTTATATCAATTTAATGATGAAATTTTTAAAAAAATATATTTTGGAACATTTATAAGTTTAATTTGGAAAAATAAGTATAATTTATGAAACTATAATATCAAATTTTACTTTGGGTTTATTTTTTGTAATTTTTTGAGAAGTTTAATGTTTTTATGTGTAGTTAAATATACTGGATGTTAAATGAAAATAGTTTTGTTTTCTATATTATTTATAGTGTTAAATTAAATTTTTTATTTGTTATAATTTATTATTAGACAAATTTTATACCATTGAATCTAATTAAGGTCATTGGAATCAATTTCACAATGAATTTGGATATAACTATATTTCAAACATTTAAATTTTTTAAATTAAAACCCTACCTTATCATTCCGTCTACGGAATGTATTTTAGCTACTTATCTATTTTTGAATTTTATAAAATTTGTTTACATTTTTTTGAATCAAAAGGTACATATTTATTAAATATTATCGATTTATTTTTATAAAATTTGAATACCAATCTTATGAATTTTATTAACATGTTTATGGGTATATCAGGTAATTTAGGGGAAAATAATATTATAAAAATTAGTAATTGAACATAACACCCAGTGAAATTTTTATTAAATGATTATTTATCATCCCTAATAATTTAAGGAAATTTTATTTGACCATTTGTGGCCTTTTAGAAGATATTATAACCTTATAATATTTTATTCAATGGAGAGTGAAAGTTTTCATACTCTTAATTTTAACAAGTGAATCATTTTTAATATGAGGTTATCTATGTGATATTTTTTACTATATATGTTATTTTGGAAGATAAAAGGTGTATATTCATCTTTCTAATTAGGTTAATTTTTTTTATAAAAAATTACCTTAAAGGATTACACAATGATGATGAAGTAATTGTTTAATTAAAAAAATATCAAATTACTTATATTAAAAATTTTAAAATAAATATAATTTTTTTAATTTCATCCACAAGTTCAATAGATATATTTCAAATGTTATTGATGTTTTGAAATATTTTTTTTCAATATATAATGTTTTTATGATCTTTTAAAAAAAATAATGTAATGAATAGTGTCGAAATTGGAATTAATGATATTTTAAAATTTATAATATTTTATAAAATGATATAATATTCATAAAAAATATATTATTAGGCCATATAACAGGTATGAGGTTGAAATTTTTATCCTCAGTTCATTTATGGTTCAATTTTCATTTTATATCATCTATATTGACCATTAATGTGTAAATATCCATGTTGTCACGATAAGAGTTAAAGAGGTCAAATAATTGTTATAGAAAAAATATAAGGATTAAAAACATTCAAAACATGTCAAAATTTAATTAGAGAATTTTTTTTCAACCAATAATCATCATATATTTGAGAATAATTAGCTTATATTAATTTCTAAATATTATGTATTTATATTAATTTAATATTTTGAATAAAAAAATGAGTTCCCCTCCCATATATTATAAAAAGGAAAAAAATATTCTCATATATTCAAAATTCACAACCTATCTTGTTTAGTCATGATCTACCCATGAAACATTATAGAATCCATCCCCACATTATATATCTGTTATTTTTTTCCTGAAAAACCTCTTAGTGGTCTTTAGTTCGTACGAAAAAGAGATTTTTCGATGAAAATGAAGATAAAGTGTAACATCCTGAACTATCTCATTGTCATTAGTGGTTGGGGTAATGTGACATTGCCTTAGGTGACATTACCAAGGCACCAAAGTCTAGAAATAAATGTAGAGGGCTTGAAGAATAATGTAGGGAACAATTTTCCATTGTGACAAAACCATCAAACCAGACAATCTACTATCCACAAACTACATGATGCATGTCACAAAGCAACCAAAACCTTGCATTACCGAAAGACAACCAACATGTCCATAACAATCCCACATGACAATACAACCAATAAAAAACCATTTTACTAAGATAAATAATAAAATCAAACTCTGAAAAAACTATAAAACCATCCATAGCTCCTCACCAAGTTCCAAGCTCTATGAACCACAACATCACCAAAGCATCATGCTGAACCACTAGAAAAATTAGTTTCATTACTCGTACCTACATCATGGAATACAACATCTTCAAAAGTACCCTATTTCCAAAGAAGGAGGAGATTATAAATGTTCAGTAAGTTTTCCCCAAATGACTTTAATACAAATACCACTATGATTAAAACATTAGCACATTTATATAAAATTGTTTATATAAAACATTCAATAATTCAACAATTACCAATATTCCAAACACTCCCTTACCAAGTCACATTTAATCAACCCATAAAACCCATGATAAATCAAATCACCCATTACATAAGCCATTTCACCATTTCGCATGAACACCACAAATTCCATTTGAAAAAAACACACAATAAGGAAACCAAAACGGTGCAGGTTTCGTCCAACATGTTCACTATATTACCAAATCTTGGTGCTTCTTGCTGACTTTTCCATGGATGGTGGCCCTTCCATCCACTATCCATCCCCTATTTATAACGATAAATCCCTACAGATACCACAAAATCCACACAATCCATAACACATAATAACCCAACAAGCATTAAGGACCAATGTCACACAAAATCCCACCATCATTCCCCTGACATGCCAATTCACTTCAATAAATCAATAATTTATTAAAAAAACCTTTCACCAATTCTCTATGCCGAACCACAATTATATAAATGAAATCATCATTGAAAACAATCTTTCACAAACCATTTTTTATAATCAACCATTAATTATTTTAAAATTAATATTCTAAAATAAAAAAACAATACCCTTTTTTCCACATTAACATATTTTCCACAAAATCAAAAAACTCACCACTAAATAGGTTTACAACAAGATTCACACATCATTATAAGAATTTATTTTAGGAAAAAAATTTATTTTACCAAAAAAACTAGTTCTAACCAGGTGGAGTTGAGAGAGAATCCACATACCATTTGGGTTCAGGCATATTCGACCCACAAGCATCCACACCTCAATCCAAGAGAACACTGTATGAAAACCTCTATAGAATTACTTCCCTATCATCAACAAGACATAAAATCAACACCCAAGGAAATCAAAACCATATATCTACAAACAATGCGTGTAGATCATGGAAACTGATAGATATGGAGAAGTAGATCCAGAGAAACCCACAAATAACCATGAGAGGAGACTTTCCTGAGAAGAATTCTTTCAATCCACATAGAAACCCCTTTAATTTGATTCAAAAACATGTGGGAGAGCTCATTCAAACATTTAGAACGGGAAATACCAACAAAGGATTGAGTGGGATAATGTTTTTAATTAAATGAGGCAACCCTGAGGGATGCCAGATTTAAAAAAAACAATTATTAAGTGGTTGTAGTGTCAGACCGTATAGTATGGAAAACCATGTGCTAACCGTAGGCACGCCACAACCTCTATATAAGGGGTCTACATGGTTTCCTCACTTTTTTTCAAATTTTTCATAGGACATGTGAATTTAACTACCCCCTACACAGTTTCCTAAAGAACCCACACAATTTTACCAAACCGTGCTCAAATCGTGTTCCATAGAAATGCCTCTAAGATTCATCAAAACCATTCCAAACTATACCAATATCTTCCCAACCTATACCAAGAACATTAAAAACATAAAAAGGGATAGAAGATTATATATACCTAAAACCGGGGGTGCTATATTCTCCCCACCATTGGACTTTCCATTCATGGAATGTAGGGAACTATCACTTTTCCTAAAGATCTTGGTATATTGCTAGGCCATATCTTTCTTCACTACCCAAGTCTCATCTTAAATATGAGCATGCTTCCAGAAATCAAGGACTAAACTAATGATTTTACAACAAAATACTTTCTCTGGCATATCCACAATCTTCACTTGCATGTGCACCAAGGGAGAATCTGGTTCTAGATCAACGTGATCCCAACAAATCACATGGTCATGATGCTGATGATACTTTTTCTGCTTCGACACACGAAACACATTGTGTTGCATACTAAAATATTATGGAAAATCTAAATGATAAGAAACCTCTAAAATCATATCATGTATTTCAAAATTCTCAATATACCTCAGTGATAACATACCCTGATTCCCAAACTAATAATGTCCAATCATAGGATAGATTCACAAAAAACACATGATCAACCACAAAGATGCCCATAAAAATCATCAATCTGAGCCATATGTATCGAATCTTGATAAAGTTTGTTATAGGAGAACTATACCAATGATAAGTGATCCTCCGATGAACCAGTAAAAAATATCACAAAATCAATTAACAAGTCCTCCAAGGATTGTATCATCCCCTCAGATTGGCCATCTATTTAAGGATGCTATGTTTTGCTCATCGTCAAATGTGTCCTAAAGGTATACTGAAAGGATTCGCAGAAATGAGAGGGGAACATAGGATCTCTATATGATAAAATCAATACGGGAACACCATGCCTCTTTACCACCTCTAAGATATTGATTTTGGAAAGATCCTCCACACTATAAGATTCATGAATCTAGATGAAATGGGACTACTTTGTTATCCAATCAACAATCACCCATATGGAATCATGTTTCCTAACTATTCATTGAATACCTGCCACAAAATCCTTTACTATCATCTCGCATTACACCACTGGGATATGTAAAGACTACAATATGCCTAATAGATATTGATACTCTCCCATGACTTGCTGACAAGTCAAGCATCTCGAGAAAAACATGGACACATCCCTCTTCATAAGATCCCATAAAAATGTCACTTTCAACACCTTGTACATTTTCTGAATTAATGTACGGAAAACACACCTAGAATGATGATAATCCCTAATATGTTCTTTTTAAGAATTTACCGGTACCCCCATCGGTTTCTGAAAACACAGTACTGAATTTCCATTCTGTTCTCATCCTTTAATGGTATCCCCACAATTGAGTTGTTAACCCATCCCTATACATTCGAAATCAAGTTCATATCCCCCCTTAACCAAATTAGTGTTGTTAGGAAACACCGAAATTGGAAAGAATACCACTCTTCCACCCTGTTCCTCATATTCCAACTGCATTTCGTCTATGATTGGCATCAACTTTTATTGATCTGATGCTTGTTTCACCATAAGACCATATGATTTCTTACTTAATGCATATTACACTGAATTTCTCCTAATCGGTGTGTACATAATGGTTAAATCAAAAATATTGAGATATTCCATCTATCTCCCTTTCCTCCAGTCCAAATCCCTTTGTGGGAAAATATTCATTAATCTATTATGATTGGTAAGGAATATAAATTTCTCACATGATAGATAATGATGCCTCATTTTTTAAGCAAGAACCACTACTTACAACTCCATATCATGTGTTGGGTAGTTCTTCCCATTCAACCACAACTTCCATGAGCCATATGCAACAACATGATCCCCCTGCATAAAAACACACCCCAGCCCTGATCCTTATCCATCACAACACACCACGTACCCCTTCCTTGGTTCTTGAAAAACCAAGATTGGTTCTTATGTAAGGAGACCCTTTATCTCTTCATAGTATTTCTAGCACTACCCATCCCCTAGAAATGTGATATTTGTCCTTGTCAAATATTTCATCGGAGAAACCAATATTGAGAAATCATGAACAAAATGTCAATAATACCCAACTAGACCAAGGATGATCCATATCTCAAAAAATATATTCAGTATTTTCCATGAGATAATAACCATTATCTTTTCTGAATCAGTTGAAACATCCTCTCAAAAATATCATGGCCAATGAAACGAACCTCTTGTATCAAAAATTCACAATTTGACAGTTTGTCATACAATTGATAATCTATCATGATCCCTAAGAAGCTCACAATGTACGACTCATTCTCTACCATTGTCCCCAAATACACTAGTATATCATCAAAAAATACAACCAAAAATGAATCAAGATATCTCAGAAATAACAGATTCATGAATGTTATAGGCACCGATGGTGCATTTGTTAGACCAAAAGGCATAACAACATTCATGTAATGGCCAAATCTACTTCTGAAAGCTATTTTTGGAATACCCTACTTCTTCACTAGAAATTGGTGATACCATGACCCCAATTTATTCTTGGAGAACCACTGAGATCGCACCAACTGGTAAAATAAATAATCAATTTGTGCATGGGGATATCCGTTCTTTAACATAACATGTTTAAGTCTATGATAATCAAAATAGAAATTCAAGGCTCCTTATGCCTTTTTTACAAACAAAACTACACTTCCCATGGAGATTCGCTAGGCCGGATGAAGCCTTTGTTTTAAAACTATTCCAACATCACCTATAATGCCAAAAATTCTATTGGTACCATTCATTTAGAAAGAATTAATATAATACTGGTCCCTAGAAAAATATCAATAGTAAACTCCACTTCTCTCATGGGTATCAACCCAAATAATTCTTCAGGAAATACGTCCATAAACTAATCCACAACCCTTGAAAGAACACTCTTCTCAACACATTAGAACTATTCCAATGAAAAATCCTCTTACTGATGAGAGTTTTTTCCGAAATATTGTGCCAACAAATCCATCGCACCCAATTTTTCATTCTTTTCCCCTCTAAAGAGATGTTCAACCACATACTCTAGAGTAATGCTAACCGTTTGCATATAGAAAGTTGATGTGGGCTTTATACATTTCAAATCAATCCATTCCCCTATTTATATCATAACAATTCATCTCAATCACCGATAAATCCCACATCCATACGATTTTGTCCACAACTAAAAAACACGCTTGACATAGGAAGGCTCAACACTCTATTTGACCCAGTGGAGTTTGTTGTTTCAAAATAGAAGGCATCATTTCGATATGTAAGCCCAAAAAATCAATGATGAATGAAGAAATAAATGAATTTGAAGAACCCCTATCAAACAAAACATGTATCAACATTGAATTTAAAAGAACCATACCATACACCGTGGATGCTCCCAATTGATCATCCACTATAACCTTCTAAGATTCAAATAATTGTATACTAGCAATGATCTTCTCTTTATTTCCCTACTCAAGAGTCATGGTGTTCCTCCAATTAGCATGACCCATAGTACTCTTCTTCTGATGTTAATGATGATGTCCATGTCTCGTCGAGGCATAAGACCCCTATGACCCTTGAGGAGGGTCACAAACACACGACCATCTAGCATTCTGTCAATAACGCTACAAATTCATCATCTGCAAAGAATTATGGCATTCTCTAGGTTTTTATATACCATACCTCTTGAGGGGGTTTGTAGAACTGCATTGAAAACATCCCATTATACTCTAAGGCTTTATAGGAAGATTCACCGATCCTGCTATGGGATTATAAACAATACCCCCACCCTAAATAGAATTGTCCTTCTTCATCATTAACCCAATGTGCAAGTTCACACTATTCCCCATGCGTACCAACAAAATTTTACCTTATGTATCCCCTACAATATCAACCTCCACCATGATATCACTATTCACCATTTATATGTAATGATCTATACACATCACAACTATCATGGAATGAATTTTTAGTTCATCCTAGCATAAAAAATGCATGCTTTCAATGATGTACTACCTACAACCTTAGCTGAAAACCATTGTAAGTTCATAAACATGGATTCATATTCCTCCACCGCTATTCTCCCATGTTTTACACTAAAGAGATATGTTTTAATCTAAATTTTAAATGTACGAGTGTATAATTTTTTATTAAAAAATTACCCAAACACCTCTTTGTCACACTTTGTTCTGTCCCAACCTTGACCGCCAACTCCCACCACTAGAGGGAGTGATCTTCCATCATACATGTGGGTAACATCACTATCATATATACTTGTAATGTCTTGGATTTCCCATGTAATGTTTATAATTATATTGTGTTATTATGAGTCTGCGAAAATTGATGGTGCGTATTTCCGAGGCCCAGTGTGCTTTGAATGATTTTTTGAACTATTATTAGGTACGTTTAGTAAACATGTGAGTGGAGTTTTCTAACATCTGAACTGGTGCTCGGATTAAAAATATGAGGGTACCATTGAATCTACTGCACTTAGATTCACTTAAAGCAGGCATCACATTGACCGTAGTAGGTATGTTGAAAAAGATATGTTTTGTTTCTTTTTAATATGTAAAAAAATTAACATGGTTGATTTTTATTTTCTTTATTTCCATCCAATGGAAAAATGACAACAAGGGACCAGTGGTGTGTCAAGACAATAAATGGATTGACCATTCAACCCTATGTAACAACGTAGTTGGTGAATTAAAATGGTTCATAATTAATGATCCTCTATTAATTACAAATGTCGTTACTTACCTACCCCCTCTCCTATTTATATGGATATTGGGGAGGGGTATCGGCACAACTTCACCATACAAAAAAGTGCTGGTAAAGTGAATAGATGCCAAACCCTTATAGGAAGGACCTGGTCACAACAAGATGTGATGGAAGACACTAAACCATCAACCGAAGGACGACATATGAGCGACATCGTTGGAATATTGTTGTGGAGGATTGCAAGCACCGACCCCCTTCCTCAAGCACAGACGCTCCCTAACAACCTATGGTAGGAGTTTGAAACTTATTTTTTTCAAGTAAATTAATTGAACCCTTAAATCCTCCCTTGTTATAAAAATCAAATTCAGAGGGTTTGGGCCAAACGAACCCGTCCCGAACCATCTGCTACCATGATACCATTGTGCCCTCCATTGAGGACTACTGGCATGGCAGTGCCGAACTACTATGAAGGAGGAAGCGCGCTGATGCATGACGCAAGAGGAGGTCCTGACACAAAGTCGCGGCAATCACTCAGAGATGCTGGCACCGACAGGCCGCAGAGGAGGTGTGGCGTGTCGTTGCGTGCCACAGGTGAGCAAGGGATCGTAGCTCATCAGCTGCGGTGGTCTAAGGAGGAGGTTAGCAGATCAGACAACTGCAAAATGAGAGGACGTGCGACCAGCATGCCACCGACGAACAGGGAGGAGGCATGAACAGTATGCCAGTGGGTTCTATAGCGACTAGGTGAATCCCATGTTGAACCCACATTTCAAAAAACATAATAGACTCTAAGCCCTTTGAGATACTAGGAGAAACTCTCTCCCCTTCCCAACATGGGTGGACCATGGGCGGTGCCGCTTCTGGGTTGCGCCTCACGCAACCAGGCCGCCTACATAGCGGGTAACGCCTCATGAAGTCGGGTTTCCTCCCCTTGTAGGGAACATTCCCAGTAGGTCGCGTGCCCAGTGAACCCTTTCACCCTTGAAGTTCCCCCCCCCCTTTTGGGTTAGGATGCCCCCTTATGGACCAAGCACCCCACTTGCGGGACGGGCTTCCCCTTTGCGGGCTGAGTTGGACATCGGCCTAATGTGCAAAGCCCGCCACGACCCCGCCTAGCCGGGTCGGACCCGGACGGGGCGGGGCAAACTGAACCTGGTCGGGTCGGCCTAAATCGGGTCAGGGAAGCCCGAACATAGTCGGGTCAGCCTTGGACAGGCCGTGTCATCCTAGTCCGGGTGGTACTAGGTCAGTCCGACCGGAACCGGGCCCAACAGGACCAAGAAACACTTAAAGTGCCATAACACGAAATTCGGTAGTCCGTATGGAGAAAAATCTATGGAATATGGACTCTTGGTGGGAGACTATAATTTTGCTACACACCATATTAGATTTGGGTAATTTTTAAGTATGGCTGCTTTGGATCAAATCCAAATCCAATCGGGCCCTCGTAACAGAAACACTTATAACACACAGGCCAGGCGTCTGATTGACGCACCATCTATCGTGTTGGAACCCTTAAGACATGAAGGTCCTATTGGTTACTCCTTTGGGGAGATTAGTGGAAATCTAGGCATGACTAATATCTAGAGGGAAAGATTCTATGGAACTCGAGCACAACAGGTGTGAGGAACCATGTGTCAAGGTATAACGTGAAGAATGAAAACCGATCATGTGTGGGTCATGATCTATCAATCATGTGTGTTTCAGCTTTGAACAAATTAGGTGTGGGTCAGCGCTCAGAGATCTCGTGTGGGTCAGCACCTACCAATTCTATGTGGGTTATATCATGTGTGGGTTAGTGGGGGTTATTACCTCTCGATCCTATGTGGTTCAGCAGAAGTGCCTCTGAACAGAATAAGATGATCTAGCTTATGAATAATCATATGTACTTGTGTACTTATGTTATACATGATTTCGAGCTGAGTCCTGTATCTTCAGGGTGTTAATTGTGTGGTACTTTTATCTTTGTGGTGATACCTATGTGGTACTTCTATCTTTTTGTTGTTACTTGAGTGGTACTTTTTCCTTAGTGGTGATATCATCATAGTGTTACCTATGTGATACTTCTATCATTGTGGTGTTACATGTGAAGAAATTCTATATTTTTGGTGTTACCTAAGTTGTACTTCTATGTTCATGGTGTTACCTGTGTGGTACTTCTACCTTCATTGTGTTACCTTTGTGGTATTCATCCCATATGTATGAGATGTGTATGTCTTGAAAACATAGGTATATGTATGGGAATATACCTAAGTAGAGTTGATGTCTATTGCTTCCGGCTTTGATATTGAGGACATGCATTATGGTATTTTCTTTGTGGAACCCTGGAAGAACTATGGGGCTCCCAGGATCCCTACTGAGTATCATTATACTCTCCCCTACACGGGAAACACCCTCACATTGTTGTGTCTTGTGCACACAACATGCAACATCGACTGAGGCTGAGGGAGCTAGGACTGGATGGTACTCAGCAGTAGACCATTTGGTGTAATGTGACACAAGGAATACTGATCATTTGATGTACCTTCCCTTCATGTAGGATCCTCGGTGGGAAATCCTGGATCTATTTTTTCATTTTTCATTTTTTTGTACCTTTCAGTTGTACTTGTAATTTTATAGATGGGCTTGTATTCTGGCCCCTTTACTTTCAGTACCCTTTTTTACTAAATTAGTTTAATTCACTATTACATAATTTTGCATTCCAGACTATGTCTCTATACAGGTTAAAAAAGAAATGCCTTCCCATTTTCGGGATACGCCTTTCCAGTGATAGTCGCCAGCACCTGGCCTATGAAAGGCGAACCTTGGGTAGTCACGGAACGGGCCCAAATGGACAAGTCATGTCAAAGTAGTATCAGATGTGTCGGTTCTACCGATGAACTAGGACTCTAGTAATTTCTGTGTCGCAATAGTGTTATGTATTTTGAGTGTGGTTTTCAGTTTGGGGAATCCAATGTCGGTGTGGTGGCTGACATATCCATACATGAGGATCGTGAATTCTGATATCCGACCCAGTGTAGGAGAACACTTATGGCGTGTGTTTTGAAATTTTTTTCTTTTGATCTCTTTGAGTCAGATCACCGAGTATAACTTATTGACCTCGGCACAACTGTTTTTTCACAAGATTCCCCCATGAAGAAAGCTAGCCATGATTCCAGTGAGAGTACAGAATAACGTCCCATTAAGCGATGAGACCCCAGTGTATGGACTTCTTACGACAATAGCACCTTTCAATGGTTTACCAGTGGAACCACTACTCATTGGGCAGTTGTTTCCACCAGCCCCACTAGTAGAGGGTGCATGCTGACTAAGCGCGTTGTAAGAGTTCCAGCAAAAGAGGCCTCCTTGGTTACGAGGTGAGATGGATCCAGTGGGGGCAAAGGACTAGCACGGGGCTACAGTTAGTGTTTTTTGCTTGGTTGGTACACCAGCTGACCTTATGGTGATCCTAACAGCCAATATTTTCCATTAAGCAACAAGGACATGGTGGAGCTTGATGCTCCAGATACCCGATGACGTTACCCTCATCAGGGAAGACATCAAGAGCCTTTTAAGGGTAGATTTCTCCACATCAAAATTACACCCTATGTGTATAAAGGAGTTGTTGCACTTACAACGGGGAAGAATTAATGTGGCATAGTACTCTGTGTGGTTCACTAATCTCTCCCGCTACTCCACCGACATGGTATGCGACCCTATCATCAGGACCCAGACCTTTGAAGAGGGTATCCGATAGGAGATCAGGGCATTGATGATATCCCTCATCATTCTGACATAGGGTGGGGGTACTAGTTCACGTAATTTTGGTGGAGAGATTCATGCATGAGTAGTCACTGATGATGAGAGACACCAACAGGCGTCAGCTAATAGAGTCATCTACTGAAGGCAGTAGGTAGATGATGCAGGGGCCCAAGCAGGCCATACCATTTTGTAGACGACCTCGGGATACAGGGTCCGGGGTGCGGGGCTCATGTGACAGAGGATGACAGCTGAGGAGTAGGGATTGCTACTCGTTCATCGGGCATGGTCACGTGGAATGTCACTACCTGACCCTCCATTTGGACAACCAGAAGACAATTGAGGGATCAAAAAGGAGAGGAAAATATTCGATCAGGGAGGTATATAGGCAGAATGTGGATGTTGAAGAGGAGGTGGATGTGCCAGAGGTGGTGGGCGGCGATTCGAGGTCATACCGCCAGCACCACCAGGTGGTCCACCCTAACCACAAGAAGTCGTTGGACAGGGACATGATCAGTTTTAGGTAGTGAAGGCTTATTATCACAGATCTCCGTAGATGATCAGAGGTATGATTTTTTTCTACTCCACCTTAACTTCAGTACTTATAGACACACATTGCATTCACTCTTTTATTGACTCGGCTCTCATTCAGAGCTAAATGATTTTTTAGAGCACTTTGCTCGATCTTTAAGGCTAGAGACACTTATGGGAGTGGATTTGACGATTACACACATATGTCGGTAGTGTGAGATTACTCTAGGAGGTGAGATCTTCATCTTGGATCTTCTAGTTGTGGCACACATGCTTTACGACATCATCTTGGTTATAGATTAATTATTCATAGTCTACGCCTATATTGACTATATTAGGTGAAACGTGTGGTGGGTCTGGGAGGATGGGACCAGATTTTCCTTCACCAACGAGAAGGTAAACATTGCAGCACATGACGGACTTACCTGGAGGAGGGTGCAACCGATCACACATCAGTTGGCTAGACATACCCTCAGAGCTGTAGATGTTGAGATTCTAGTTATTTATTAGTGGTGAACCAGTATGCCAATGTATTTCATTATAATTTTCCAGGACTTCCTCCTCACATAGAAGTATACTTTTACGTCAACATGTACCCCAGGATGGCACTAATATCTATACCATCATATCAGATGGCTATGTCAAAAGTTCGTGAGATTTGAGTAATGTTGGTGGACTGGCAGAGAAAGGGGATCATAATGTCTAGTGTTTCTCTATGGGAAACCATGATTTTGATCACTAAGAAGGCAGATGGGAGTTTGAGACTCTGTGTGGGCTATCGGTGCCTCAACCAGGTGACCGTGAAGAACAAGTATCCACTTCCATGTATTAATGATATTTTTTATCAACTAAATGGTTCTCTATGTTTATCGAAGATATACCTCCTATCATGTAATTATCATCTCAGAACGCATGATGGGGATGTGTATAAGATGGCCTTCAGTTGTCGGTATGGCCACTATGTGTTCTTGGTTATGCCATTCAACATGACCAATTTACAAGCAGTGTTCATTAGACTCATGAACACGATCATTCAGCAATACATTGATCACATTGTGGTGTTTTTCATTGATGACATCATGATATATTTAGCGATGGATGAGGACAATTCCTATCATATGTAGATAGTTTTGGATACACTCTGAGAGAACAAGATTTATAGTAAGCTCTCGATGATCAGTTCTGGATATGAGAGGTCCACATTATGTGTCACCTTATCTCGGTGGCTAGAGTTGTAGTAGATCCAGCAATTATGGAGGATGTACTTGAATTGGGAGCCACCCTGGAGTGTGACCGAGGTGTAAAGTTTCATGGGGTTGGCTAGATACTATCGGATATTTGACCCTGATTTTTCCAGACTTTCAGAACCCTAATAAGCATTGACGAAGAAGGGATGAACCTTTTTATGGACTGAGAGATGCATAAGAGTATTGTGGAGCGGATACATAGCATGACTTATGCCCCCAACTTGAGGATACTAGAAGAGGGTGTTGGGTATGTAGTCTACTGCAACACATGAGGGACCAAACATGGATGTGTCCTGATGCAGGAGAGACCAGTGATCGCATATGTATCTTCAAAACTGAGACAACATGAGAAAACTAGACTACCTAGGTCCTGGAGTTATCTACAGCGGTTCTCTCCCTAAATATTTGGAGAATTTACTTGATTGGAAAATGTTTTATAGTCTACTCTAATAAAAAGAGCCTCTGGTATATCATATCCAGAAGGACCTGAACCTGAGACCACAACGATGGATAGATATCTTCCTAGAATATGACTTTGAGAGTTTCTATACTCCTATGAAGATGAACATGGAAGAAGATTAACTCAGCGGGAGGTCTGGTCTACAGCTGCTGAGTGAGGCGACAGAGCAGCTATCCGCGTTGCATATATCCTTTGTTGATAGATATGGAGTATCATACCTCCTTTCTATGAATGTAACTCCCCCTATCCTTGAGCAAGTCATAGAGGCACAACATGGGGACAATGATTATGAAGCTCTACATGCTAAGATATCATCAGGATAAGAACCTGATTGATTTAAAAATGTGGCGATCACGTCATTTTATTTAGAGAACGTATCATGGTACCAGTGGTCCTATGAGAGGAGGAGTTGATGGAGTTCCATATATCCCCTATGGTGGTACATTTTATTGTGGTGAACATATAACTATACCTCTGGTTTCAGCACTAGTGTCCAGGGATGGTGAAAGCCTTAGAAGAGTTTGGTTCACGATGACTAACTATTCCGCAAATGAAGGCTAAGCATCAGGTTCCAGCATGCTTAGCTTATCCACTGGAGGTGATGGAGTGGATATGGGATGATATCTCTATGGATTTGTGACAGGGCTTCCACGTACGTCCAGGGGACCTGTTTCCATCTGGGTGATCATGGACTGACTCACCAGGTCGGCCCACTTCTTACCAATTTGAGAGATCGGATTAGTAGAGGGCTAGGGATTCCTCTACGAACAGAAGATTGTGCGACTCCATGGGGTTCCATCGGTGATCATCTCTGACCATGAAAAACGTTTTACTTCTCGATTGTGGAAGGGGGTGTATGTGGCATTCGGGAATCTTCTACGTCTGAGCACCTCCTTTCATGCTCAGATGGATTGTCAAAGAGATCGGACCATACAGACATTGGAGGACATGCTTCATGCATGTGTCCTAGATTTTTTCCGCAGTTGAGAGGATCACTGTCACTTGGTGGAGTTCGCATACATCAAAAGTTATTACTCCTCCATCAGTATGGCACCATTTCGAGTCCCCATACAGTAGACCATGTAGATTACCTCTATGAAGGAAGAACCCATAGGATTCATCAATTATGGGTCCAACGTTGGTACGGGGGTACTATTGAGAAGGTGCATATCATCCAGGAATGGATAAAGACTGAACATAGTGTATAGATGTCTTATCCTGACAGGAGGGGAAGATCTTTGGAGTTCCAGATGTATTCTTGTGAGTCTCCCCCTGATGGGGACTACAGAGATTTGGCTAAGGTGGAAATTAATCACCAAGGTTTATCTAACCATTTATAATACTTCAGAGGATAATAGAGGTGGAATAACACATGGAACTTCCACCACAGTTGGAGGGGGTGTATGAAGTATTCCACGTATCCTAGTCGAGGAGATACGTGCCTGACCCATCTCACATCATTGACTGTGGAGAGCTGCACATTGACGATGGGGTGACATTGGCAGAAGTCCCAATAGAGATTGAGGATTTATAGGAGCTGGTCCTTCGTGATATGTTGATACCTCTAGTGCACATTTTCTGGAAGCACGGTAACCTCCAGGAGACCACATGAGCGAGGGAGACTCCAATTCATCCTCACAACCCCCCCCCCATTTGTTCCCTTAGTCTATGTTGTGGATTTTGGGGACAAAATCCCCATGTCAAGGAGAATGTAAAGACCCTAATTTACATATAAATTTTCATTAATTATATGGAATTATTACAAAAATACGAAAATTGACGGCACGTGATTCTGTGGCCCGGTGTGCCCGGAATGAATTTTCTTATCATTTTTTAGTTGTGTTCAATAAATGAGTTAGCGGAATTTTTTAACTTCTGAACCAGTTCTTGGATTAAAAATATAATTTCCCCATTAAATCCATAGCACTATGATTCATTTACGGGAGACTTCACTTTGATCACAGTAGGTATGCACAAAAAGTAATGTTTTGGGACATTTAAAATAATAATAAATATAACATGGTTAATTTTTATTTTATTTCTTTCCATCCAATGAAAAACTGACTACGTGAGACCAGTGGTGTGTCATGCCAATTAATTCCTTGACCTTCAATCTGAATCAATAATGTCATTGGGGAATTAAGATGGTTCCTAATTAATGGGCCCCCATTAATTCCAAACATCGTTACATACCCTCCCCCTCCTATATTAATATGAAGCTTCAGAAGGGGCATCAATACAGCTTCACAAAACAATGATGTTTTGGTACTCTATCGAGATTCCAAACACTTATAGAATAGATCATGTCCCAGTAATAGGTGACATGAAACACCAAACCACGAATCGAAGGATGGCATATAGGCATCATCGTTAGAATCTAGTTGTGGAGGACGTCGAGCACCAACTCCCTTCCTCAAGAAAGGAGGATCTCTAACAACCTCAGGTAGGGGTTTGATTATTATTTATTTCAACTGAATTTATTGATCCCTTAAATCCTCCATTGTGATTACAAGGTAACGTCGAGGGCGTGGGCCTAACGAACCCAACCCAAACCCTTAGCTACTTTGATTCCCTTGTGCCCTTCATGGAGGACCGCTGGTGCAACGGCACTGATCGACTAAAATGGAGGTGGCCCACCGATGTACACCGCATGAGGAGGCCACAACACTAATATGAGACTGTCATCAGATCGGTCGTCACCAGCTGGCCACCGAGGAGGTGTGGTTTGCCTTCGCACGCCGCCAGTGTGCAAGGGGCCACAACCCGTCAGCCCTGGCTGTCCGAGGAAGTGACCGACACATCGGTCGACCGTCGAACGAAAGGTGGTGTGACCAGTGCACCACCAGCGAGTAGAGGGTCAGGGTCGATGTTGGGTTGGAGGTAGAACATATGCCTAAGTGTTGGGTTCTGCGGTGACTGAGCGACGCCTACATGGTGCCGCTATTTAAGATTGCCGAATGGCCTCTAGGCTATTCAAGATACCAGGGGAAAATTATCCCCAATTGCTATTTCAAGTAGACTGTGGGCTGCAACCCATACTGGTTTCACCTCACGCGGCCAGGTAGCATGCCCAATGGGCCGCCCGCCTTTCCAGGCCACCTTCCAGCAGGCTGGGTGCTAGCGGGTCGCGCCCCCAGTGGGCCGTGCCTCATTCGGCCTGGCGCACCCCCTACGGACTGCACCTCATGCGGTCGGGTATCTTGACAAACATGCCTCCTTCCCAGTGGGCCCCTTTCCCAGTGAGCCGCATGCCCAACAAGACACCTGACCTTGCTTGTCAGCCACAGGGGCATGTCGGGCCACCCCCTTGGGGCTGGGGTGGCCCCCCCTGCGGGGCAGTTCGCACCCCTTGTGGGATGAGTCGCCCCCTTGGGGGTCATGCTGGACACCGGCCTAATAGGCCGAGCCCGCCGCAGCCCAGTCCAGCGAGGTCAGACCCAAACCAGGTCAGGTCAACCTGTACCGGGTTCGGTTGTGTTGGTCCGACCCTGTCAGACTGGACCGAGAAATACTTAAAGGTCCATAACATGAAATCTGGGCATCTCTTCGAAGAACAGTCTACAGTGCTTAGAATCTTGGAGCGAGGCGGTCCTTTTGGTACACCCCACTTGAGATTTTGGTAATATTGGGGTACAGCTAGGTTGGATCAAATCTTAATCCATCCAGGCCTCCTGTAGCTAAAATTCCTATAACTCATAGACCAGATGTCTGATTGACGCATCGTTTTTCAATTTGGAACCATTACGAACTGAAGGCCCTTTGGGATACTACATTCTAGACCTTAGTGGTGGTCGAGGTACAACGAGTATCTCTATGGGCTGATTTTACGGAAATCAAGCACACCAAGTTCAAGAAATCCTATGGCAAGCTGTAATGAGATGAAAAAACAATGATCTGGTGTGGAACAACACCTATCGATCTCGTGTCGCTCAGCCTCTATCATATCCTTTGTGGGTCAACACTCATCGATCATGTGTGGGATAGTTCGTACCGATCCTGGGTGGGATGGATCCTATGTGGGTCAGCAGGAGTTTTTACCTATAGATCCGGTGTGAGTCAGCAACAGAACTTTTATCTGAATTAGATGATCTAGATTACGATTAATCAAATATACTTCTATACTTAAGTTATATCTAATTGTGAGACGAGTCCTATATCTTCGTAGTGTTACATGTGTTGTACCTTTTTCATTATAGTGTTACTTGTGAGGTTCTTCTAGCTATGTAGTGTTACCTATGTGGTACATTAAACTTTGTGATGATATCTTCACGGTGTTACCTATGTGGTACTTTTATATTTGTGGTGGTACCTATGTCGTAAATATATCATGGTGGTATTATCAATGTGGTACTTCAACCTTCGTGGCGTTACCTGTGTGGTAATTCTACCTTCGTGGTGTTACCTTTGTGTTATTCTTCCCTCATTTATTAGATTAGTATGTCTTGATAACATAGGAATATGTATGGGTATATTCCTAATTATATTTGATGTGTAATGCTTCATGATTTTAGATTGAGGTCTTGTTTGGTGGTATTTCACTTGTGGAACTCTGGGAGACCTATGGGGGTATCGGGGTCCGTAATGAGTAATGTTATACTCATCCTAGTATGAGCTATGCTCACACCTTGTTGTGACTTTTTCATACGACGAAAAACATTGACCGATGCTGAGGGAGCCGGGACTGGATGATACTCGCAAGTGGGAAATTGGGCGTGACATGACACATGGACTATTGATCATGATCTATAGCTACCCTTAAGGTGAGATCCTCGATGGATAATCCATGAGCTATATTCCGTTTTCAGTTGTATTGTACCTTTCATTTGTAATTATACTTTTATAGTTGGGCATGTATTCTAGCCCCTTTACATTCAGCAATCTTTTTACTACAGTAGTTTACTTCGCAGTTGCATCTTGTTGTGTTATGGAATGTGTGTCTGTGATGCATAAAAAGGTAATGACTTCCCATTTTAGCGATATGACATTCCAGTGCTAGTGGCCGGCTCCTGGCCTGTGGAAGGTGAGCTTGGTGTAGTCATGAAACGGGCCCCGAGGGATGGGTGGTGGCAATACCAGGGTTCCCAAGAACTCAAATTTCATATTTTTTCTGTTCATCCAAACTTCGCCCCATTTTGGCTCTGAATTAACCCCAATCATAGGTGGATTATACCTCTGAAATTGAACCGCATGATCCACATGCCTTGTTTCATCCATTTTATTCCCACTTTCAATTTCTTGGAAATATTTCACTATACTATGCACTAGATTTTGGGTCTCCTAAGGCCCAGGTTCAACTACATTTTCAGCATCTTCCTCTGGTTAGTCCAAACAATGCCTACACTATGCTATTTAAATCAACACAAAACAACCATAAGGCCTACTACCTTTACAAGAAAGGTTATATGATTTTTAAATTCAATTACTTAACAACTCTCACAATGAATCATTCCAATAGATTGTATTTACCGTATTTGAATAATTTGAAAAATTCATCATGTTTTGAAAATCAACCCATTTTAAAAATTCTAGTAGATTCCTTGTTTCAAACCCTTCAGTTTAGAATCCAAATTCACCATTTTCCAAAATCCACACATTCATACCACACCATATATCATTATACCACAATGAAATATGCATCATAGATGGAAGTCATTTCTACCACGATTTCCATGTTCATATCCTTGGCTACACCCACGATAATGAGATTTCTAATGCCTATAAGTGTATCCATACACTTTGTACTCAACTCTATGTATCTTGATGTTCAGCATAAAAGGGTTTCATTCATCTTTTTCTAATATACATTCAATGCTCAAACAATCCTACACCTTGCTACCATCCCAACTCAAGGAATATACAAATAAAAAATGTCAACACCAAGGCCAACAATAAATGCAAAAAGACCAAACAACTATTATCACATGATATCAAAGGACCTAATAAACTGATACCACTTATAACATAATGAACCATAACATTGTCTTGATAGGGTAGGGGAATGCTACTTGGCCTTAAGTGATGTTCCCAAGACACAAAAAGATGAAAATCAATATCGAGGGATTTGAGAATAAATTGTGGAATGATATTCCCTTGAGAAAAAACCAACCAACCAAACAATCCACTATCCACAAACTTCATTTTGCAGGTCACAAAACAATATAAATCATGCATTATCAAAAGAAAACCAACAAATCCAAAAAAATATAAAGTGACAAATAAAACCAATAATAAATATGAGTACTAAGAGGAAGAATACAAACAAAAATTTGATATCACTAAGACACCATCCATATCTCATCACCATGCTCCAAGATCAATGAACAAAAACATCACCAAAGAATCATGTCAAACCACTAGTAAAATGAGATTCTTCACTCTTACCTTTATCACAGAATATAGCATCTTAAAATTAAACCATGTTCCAATGAATTTGGGGAGTACTAATACTCAGTAGGATTCCCACAAATAACTTCCCTACTCAAGCCACTCGGATTAAATCGTTATCACATTTATATAAAATTGATTATATAAAACATTCAACAGTTCAACAATTACCAATAATCCAAACACACCCTTAACAAGACACATGTAATAAACCAATGAAACCAAAATGAAATACAAATATCCATTCCATAATATATTTAACCATTTCACATTAACACCTCAAATTCCATCTGGAAAAGAAACACACAACAAGGATACCAAAATAGTGGAGCTTCCGTCTAACCCATTCACAACATTTCCAACAAGGGGTACTTCCAGCCCCCTTATCCATTTATGGTGGAGCATCGATACACTATCCATCCCCATTATATAGTGGTAATTATCACCCACTTAAACACAATCCACATAATCCATAACACTTAATAACCAACCAATCATTATGCACCAAGGTCACACAAGAGCAGACAATCATTCCCATCACATGAAAATTCACTTCAAAAAATCACAAATTAATTGAAAACACCATTTCACCAATTTTACATGCCAGTCGACATTTAAATAAATAACATCTTTATTAAATACCATCTTTTAAAAATAATTTTTCATAATTAACCGCTAACAATTTTAAAATCTATATTTTAATATCACCGAACAAGCCCCTTTCTGCAACAACAACCCATTTTCCCCAAAATCCCCAAATCACCACAAATGTGGGTTTCGAACAAGATTAACACATCATTATCAAAATTTATTTCACGAAAACAAATTAATTGTACCATATCTTCTAGTTCTAACCATGTGGAGTCGAGATTGTATCCACCTACTTTTAGGGTTCCGGCGTATTCGACCCACATAAAACCACACCACAATCCAAGTAAAAACTCCATATAAACAGCTCTAGATCTCTGTACCGATTATAAAAGTCTTTAAAATCAACTCCCAAGGGAGCCAAAACCCACGATCAACACTGAACTGGTGTAGATCCAGAAAATTGAGAGATATGGAGATTTATACTTACAAAAAACCACAAAGATCCATGTAATTAAACTTACCCAATAAGATTCATCTTCAATCCACCAAAAATCCCCTTTGATTTGAATAAAATTAGTGGGGATGGGCACCTAAATATTTTAAAAACTGGACCATTTGTTTGTGACATCCTTACATAGGGGATATTCTAATCTTCTTTGTATCGTTCCAATTTTATCGGATGTCACCGAAGAGACTTAAAACTGAGAATACTGATTGAGGATCGAGTTGGAGGATGCTTGTAAAGAAATAAGGCAACCTTGAGGGATCCCAAATTTAAAAACACAATTCTTTTTTGGCCTTATAGTTAGACTGCATTGTTTATAAAATAAAGTGCTAATGGTGTGCATGCCAAAACCTCGAGAGAAGTGGTCCGCACAGTTGCCTCAAACAGTTTGGAAAACTATGCATATGCTGTGTGAAGCCCATTATCTCCCCCTGCATGGTTTCTTGAGAAACTCTTATGGTTTTTCGTTACCATCCTCAAATTGTGCTCCCATAGAAAATCCTTAAAACTTATAAAAAACCTTTCCATACTCTATTAACCTCTTCCCAAATCATCCCAATCACTTTAAACACATAAACATGAATAAAAAAGGTTATATAGCTTAAACATGGGGTGCTACATAAAGATTGTACATTATGATTCAGACATAAGGTAACGAAATTTATTGTAAAAATCCTCTTTCAAAGTTTGCCTTTCAACTATTTGTAAAAATATAATGTAATTTTTTTGTCTTATAATCCCTGAATAAAATTTATCACATTCATATCACACAATTTTTTTGGATATTCCTTTACATGTTTAAATGTTTTTTTTCAAATAAAATGTTTTCAATTAAGATTGTCTGACTTTGTAAAAATGAAAATAGATTTTAAAATGGAAAATAAATATTTCTCATGAAATATTGTATTATGAAATATTTTTTTATTATCTTTACGGTATTGTGACTAGACATTTCTTATTGGGGTGGTTGGTTATTTGATAAACTAAGGGTGGGTGACCCATTATACTTCTTCAATGCATTGGGTAATGGGTGAGACAAAAATAATAGTGTTTCTCCTTAGAGATTATGGGAATATAATATGGCAGTTATTCTAAATGTTACCATTACGGTTAATCACTATATATATATGGGAAATATAGTTAATTTAATTGTTATATAGAAATGATTCCAGAAGTTACCAGAATGATTTATGTTTTTATTGATTTTATAGGGAACATAAGATTTCATATGGTACGCTGAAGAGTATATGTTTTATGGGTGAAATATATTACTTTTTGAAGATATTTTCATGCATTTACATGTATTCATGGATTAAAACTGTCTTTCATTTTATGACCCTTATAGAGTTTCTTTCATCGTCCCATATATTAAAATATTTTTCATAGGGTATAAGAATGGGTAAAATAATGGAGGAATTCAATTTGAATGTTAAGACTACTTTCCAAGAAAAATTAATCTTTTTTATTTTAAAAGTTTTATATTATGGAAAAATGGATACAATTTTAGTAATATCCACATTATGTGAATATAAATTTTTATATATGAATTATGACCTAATTATATAAAACATTAAAATGAAAATTTCCTTAAAATTATAGGCAATTTTATTCTACATCAATGAATAATAAAATATGTAATGTTTAGGATTGGGTCCTTAATGTTGGTATCAAAAGAAGGTTTAGATAAAATTAGGGTTTAGGATATTGTTAATATAAAATCCATAAATTTTTTATTTTATGGTTATGTTGAAATTATAATGAATATATTGATTAAAAGTTTGCTTCACCTACGATGTGTATATCTAGAATCGGTTTTCATAGAGGAAACATGGCATCTTTAGTTGGATGACATCAAGATTAAAACATCATTCTAGTTTAGAATCCTTGGATGGTCAGGATCAGAATAGACATATGTGTTTCTATTATGGCTTTGTTGACACATTATATATGGGGTGGTTCCATCCACGAAAAATATCCTCATGATCAGCAACATAGGAGTATTTCAATTTTGTATCATTATATGAAGAAATATCTTCTATATTTTTGTATATCTTCTATCCCATCTATAGCTAAATTGTAAATTAAATACCTATAAAAGATATTTGTTGTCATGGGATGTTCAGACCAAAAAAGGTCTGGATTTCTATTAAATATTTTGAAGTTGAAGTTAACAAGAGGTGTTCTTTTTTTAAGAATATATAGGATAATGATGAGATTAATTAATTTCAATCGGATTAATTTAGAAATATTTTTCACTAAAAATATTTTCATAAGGTGACTCGACTTAGGATATAAAAATAATTCATTGAATTCATACATGTGGATGATTCAATTCCTTTATACAACGAAAAAATCACTTAATTTGTATTGTAAAGGCCATATTCTTTCTATGATATTGATTGTAAAATTAATCATTTTTACTCAGGATTGAATGTAAAATTTCTAAGTGAATTTTCTCCTCATGAATTCAAAAGTAACGATAAATATATTGGATGAGAAGAGCTGGTGGAAATAGAGTTTTCCTATGATAATGTGTTCTTTGATAACAAATAAAAAATTAATACAAGGTGGCATGAGAAAAGGAATAATTCATCAATGAAGAATAATTTTAATAAAATTATTTTCTTAGTTTATATGAATTGTGGTAATATGAACACTATGGAATGCCTTTGGAATTATGGTAAGTCTTTGTGATGTGGTAATATATGTAATATGGATGATAAATACAATTAAAACAATCGCAGTAGTGGTAAGACAAATTCTATTATATAGTCATTAAAATGTTCTAAATGTTATGAGATGGTTCACTATGAAAATGAGTGTCAATAGAGGAACCCAACTAATGGGATTCCACAAAACTATAAGTAGAAAGTTGTGGGGAAATCCAATGTAATTACATCAATAAATGTTAGAACATCATAGAAATTTCTATCAGATACATTGTTTCTTTATTCAAATTATTATAATTTATTGGTTGATATAGGGTCTATATATTAAAACATTGCTAAGAATCATTCTGGTAAATTGGAAATTCCACCTCAAGAAAATTAAGTGAAAAATTAAGGTCAAAATACATAGGGAAATGTGAAGCGAAATTTTTTTTAAGAACCTTTCTCTCCTTATCTGTGGAAGGAAATTACAATAAAATCTAATTATATACACCAATTATAGTTTGATGTTATTATAGAAATATATTGGATTCTTGTTTAAAATTCTATGATATATTATAGATCTAGAGAAGTTTTATATCAGAAATAGTTCTATATTTTTTAAAGAATGAAAACTTAATGATAATAATATATTATAATGTTGAGATATTTTTGAAAGATAAAAATGGATGTTATCTTGAAAATATTTTTTAAAATATGGGAACTCATCATATTAATGACTTTTTGATGGTAAATATGTATTTCAATGTTTTTTGAGGAGTTACCTCATATTATACATAATTTGGGCGTCAAAATTTATTATTGAATTTGTTCTTAATGGTTACAAAATTTCAAAAACACATTATCATATGTCTCATGTAGATATTCATAAATTGAAAAATAAATTAAAGGTGTTGCTGGACAAATGATTCATTCATCCAAACAAATTACCATGCTATTTTCATGATTTATTTGTTAAAATAAAATATATTTATTTGAGTATTTTCATTGATTATAGATAATTGAATATGATTAATGTTATGAATAATTATTCATTGGCTCATATCGATGAATTCTTTGGTAAGTCCACGGGGATATATATTTTTCAAATGTTGACTTATGTTTAGGGTACCGTCATCTAAAAGTGTAACAAGGGGACATCTAGAATAAAATGTTATAGATGAGATATCGGCCTTATATATATGTATTTACACACTTTCGTTATCTAATTTACTTGATGTATTTATGAATCTTGTAAATATTATATTTCGTAATTTTTTTTATTAGTTTGTTGTTTTTTTATAGATGATGTTTCCGAATATTGTAAAATCTTTTAAGAACATGAATAGTACATTATGATTGTTATTTAAAACAAAAAAGATAAAAAATGATATGAAAATATTAGTAAGAGTTGATTCTAGTTGAAAAAAATTTCATTATAAGGAAATTATGTTTCTATAGTCCGAATATCTAATGGACCTAGTAAAAAAGTCGTTATAGAGTGGAAAAGCCCAACCAATGTCACATAGATTTGCAATTTTTATTATTATCTGGTTATTAACGATTGTTTTTTGAAAAATATACTCGGTTATCTTACTATATAAATAAGTTAACATGGAAGAGATTAAATTTTATTACACTAGAAAATGTTACATTTGTTTTCATGATCTAAAATGAAGATTAATGAATGGACTATTTTTAGCCTTACCTTACAAAAAAATGATTTTCTCATCTGTATTGATTCTTTATTGATGGAATTTGGTTGTGTCCTAATATAGAATGATCAGGTAATTGTTATTGATTTATGTTAGTTAAAGCCTCACGTGTTTAATTACCACACACAGTTTATAGAATTAATTGTGCTTTTTTTATCATTAATAAATTGGAGGCATATTTTTCATGGATCAAAATGTGAAATTTATATTGATCACAAGTTTTTCAATCATATACTCACTCAGAATGAAGTTAACTTGTGTTCGAGAGTATATATATAATTAATCATAGAATATGATTACATTATTCATTATCATCATGGAAAACTAAATATTTTGGTTTAATCATTGAGTCAAAAAAAAGATTTCTATGTTAACAATGTAATGTTTAGAATGTGACCCTTTGGTTAATGATATGATAAATTCTATCCTACAATTTATGGATGTAGGTAAATCCTTTATTTTGTTTCAAGTTACAGTTTAGTTGAAAAGGTAAAAAAGATTTAATAAAGCTCAAGAGGGGGTTAATATTTACTGGAAAAGGAATAATTTGTTAAGAATAGTAATTTTAATAATTTACTATTTATGAAGAATGTGTTTTGCAATTTATAATATTCTATGTGTGCCATGTGATTCACAATTGAGGGAAGTGTTATTGACTGAAACTCATACTTCTCGATTTTCCATTTCTTTGGGTAGAACTATAACATATAGGGACTATCAGGTGTATTACTAGTGGAATTGAATGAAAAGATATATTACATAATTTAGCAGGAAATGATTTACTTTTTAGCAGGTTAGGACATAATGACATTTAGAAAAGGGAATGCTTCAAAAATTTCTAGTACCAGAGTAGAAATGGAATAATATATCCATTTATTTTATAATGATATCACCAAATACATCACAAGGTAAAAATTTATTTGGGTTATTATTTATTATTTGAATAAATTTACACATTTTATTCTTATTCAAGACACTTTTTCGCAGGATAAAATTTCTCAATTTTATCATAAATAGATAGTCAGGTTACATAGAGTGACTCAGTCCATTTTATACAATCCTGATCCTAGGATAAATTCTATATTTTGTAAAGGCCTTCAAATGACATTGAGAACAGAATTACATTTCATCATAGCCTTTTAACCTCGGTATGATGGACAATTAGAACAAACAATTTAGACCCTAGAGGATATGATAGTGAATGCTCAATTTATTACCTGGGAATTTGGGATCAATATATTTGTTAATTATGTTTTCTTATAACGAAAAATATTATTATTCTATACAGATGAATCATTTTGAATCATTATATGGAAATAAGTTTTTCATAATTTTTAATTCAATGTCCATAAAATTGTACTATTGTTTCATCATAAAGAAGTGGAAATTATCCTAGAATCATGTGTTTCCAATATTACATTATTAAAAAGAATTATTTAGTAATATTGTTATATTTTATAATAATCAATACATATTCTATACCTTGAGAGTTATGAATATGATGATAAATATATAAATGATAGTATTTTAGGGTTATACCCCGATGCATGTGTTGCTTTATGAAGAATAATTGATATTGTAACATTATTTAAAGTATCATCCTCCTCAATATCAACAATAACACATTATGTATGATGCATTTCAAATAATTATCATTCATTTTTTTGTTCACTTACCACTAGTTTTTCATATCTCTACCTAATATGCCTGTTAATATTCAATAATATTTTTTATGGTCTCCAGTCATGGTGTCTATAGATGGAAATATGGGAATGATATATGGATATTTTCATCACAAATATATCACCCCATTGTAGATTTTGAATAAAAAAGATGTCAAAACATTTTTCTAATTTTATCCACCATAAAATGTGTTGTTTTTTATAAATTTATTATTTGTGTTTTCTTCATCAGAATGATTATAGGTGGAAAAAATATTCTATTAATATATGTTAACTAAAAAATAAAGATCATGTTGTTTTATTCATATTAAACAATTAAATTAAGTTACAATCCTTAATGTGATATTATTAGAATATAATTATTGATAGTTTTAGAAAAGTATAGGGGGAGAGGAACTATCTTTCCTTAGAGTTCATATTTGTTATTTCATTTTTTTATTCTTTTTAGAGATTCCCCACCCAATGCTAAATAGATTCTATATTTTTAATTTTAATTTTATTTTTAGAATCATTTAATAAATTGATAATTCACCAATTTAAATAATTTTTCATATATATATTTTATCCTGAATTTACATTTCCAAATTTAGTTAACGCTTTTCAATTATAGAACCCAAGTGTAAAAGTATATCCCAATATCAAACAGACCCACCCAACACTACTCTAAATATTTATTGATATCTTATTATACATTTCATTTACATTATTGTACTTAGTAATTATAAAAGATCTATAACTTATTATTTATAACTTTTTATGCTATTAGAGATCACGATTTGACTAAAAAATGATCGAATATTCATTCTGAAATTCAACGTTGAAATATAACCCACTTTTCATATAGTCTATTCATTATAAATTTTTATTAGTCCTATATTATATTTCAATACACTAATCAGTAAACATATTACAAGCCTATCATCCTTAACTACCTTTCATTTGAGGATTTTACATGATTTCATAAAATTATTTGTGGGGAAGAAGTTGTGTCATAGTAATCAATTGAGTATCGATTCAATGATTAAACAATGTTTTACGTGCCATTATTATTTTGAAAAGATGGGTTCAAATTATTAATATTAATAATTTGGTTCCATACTTTTCTTTACAGATAATAATTAATATAAAAACATTTCTAAAAAATAGAAATTCATTAATAATGTAAATAATAATATTTATTACAATATCTAGAGGAAATAGTAGGATTCATTTATTATATCACAGTTTCTACCCTCATCAAAAATTGGATGTTCTAGTATGATCACATCATATCTAGGGTAATTGTATGAGATACATGCATTTAGAGTCACAATTATTCTTCATGAATTATTCTTTAATGAGTAAATCCTATTTTTCTACCATATATTTTTCACATCAAAAGCACCCATATTTATACACAGAAAAAAGCATATTGAAATTTAAATATTTACAAAATATTATAACTCTATGAGGAATATATATTAAAATAATTTTAATCATGTTAAAATTAAAGAGACTCTTAGTGATGTGAAAAAACTAGAACATGGTTCTTTTAGTTATTAATGATTTATTTTTTGGAACGTTGGTATAATTGTAGCATGGTCGGAGGAGGATATTGAAGGATGATAAATGAATTGAAATGAATTAGATAATTATTATTCATTTTTGAATCATTATATGTGATGGATTTTGAATTAAAAATTTGATTCTAATATTTCATTGTGATTTTTTATTGGAATTTCTAATATGGTGTTTCTATGGTATGTAAAACATAAGTACAATGGAGTGATAAAACCATATTTTTTCATATATTTCTATTGTTATTTAATTTCAATATCCCCATATATAGTATAATATTAATCCATTTTAAAAATTAATTGTATATTGGGACCATTTTCAAATTATTATAAAATCTAATTAATTTTGGATTATATTGATAAATTAAATATTCAATGTTTAAATAATGACAAATGATAGTAAAAATAGATTTTAATAAATTATACTTGTAAAATATTTTTATCCCAGAAGATATACATTTTCAAACAATATTTAATACCATTCATGTAATAATAGATAAATAATTGGATGGAAAGTTTATAATGAAGATGGAATTTTAACTTTTAGTGTATAATCTTTTCCTTGGCCAAAAAACTAAAATATCAATATGGATAATAATAATAATCAATCGATTGAAAGGTCTGTATAAATATATATCATGTATATGTAATATTGAATGAAAGTTAGATAAAAAATTGAATTAAGAAGAAAATATATGATTAATTTAAATCATTTTAGGAGTAATATTAACCTATGTATGATTAAATAAAAATTTATATTAGCTATATTATAGAAAAAAGATAATTTATAATAATAAATTTTATATTACAATGTTACATAAGGTTTTGTACATTCCTAAAATTCTACAAAGCGAATCATTTAAGGGTAAAATATATCTACTTGGGGATTTTTTTTAAATACACTAGGCTAGTTATGAGGACTACTAGGAAATTAATAATGACAAGATTTTACATAAAATTCATGCATGTAAATTGGATAAAAAGTACACCAGATACTCCATTATTTAATATAATTGGGAAATCCATCAACCATAGTCGATGTGGAAGGTCTTCTAGGTTATATTTAATAGGAGAAGGATGTGTACATTGAATCCTATATATTTTTATATCGGTTAATAAGGAATAAATTCATGTTGAGATTTACATAATTTTCCATTAAATGTGAATAGTTTTCATACAACCAAGGATGATATGCAAGATATAATGAATAGGATAACATTTGGAAACAAGCATTCCATGTCTACCATTTTGGGTATATTTTTTTGTATTTCATTTAATTGATGTGATTATTGTATTATTTTACAATAAATAATACTCTCAAGAACATATTTCCTATAGTGATGAATTTATGAGTTGGAACAAGAGTTTTAGTATCCATGTTCCGGAAATAATATATGTTTCATATTCTTTATAGTAAGAAGTTTATATTGTGTGTTTTAGTGTTGTTATGATTTTTTTTAATCATCATTATTTTCTATTATTATTCGTCAAATTATTTTACCAATATTCATATTATTTTATAGTAATATATTATATAATGGAGTAATGTGTCAATAGAATGAGTGTATCTGTGATTATTGGAATTGTAAAATGGTCTTCACTTCACTTAATTATTTAGATTAGAGAAAAAAAGGGTTTACTAAAACGATTGAGCGCTATATTTCACCATTGTTTGTAAGAGGATATAAATACCATTCCACATATGATTGTAATATATTTTTTCATTAGTCATAATAAACAATGAGTAATGACAGGATATACTTTGGATGAGTGGATATACTTATTTTATATTAATCATTATTATATCTTCCTTGAATAAAATTGAAGGATATTCATCCTGGGACAAATACAAGGATCATTGTAGATTTTATATAACAATTAACACTCCCATTTAAATTTTTTTCTTTTATACTCTACTTTCCCAGAGAAATTTTTTATAATTTAATTATTAAATAATATTTTTTAAAATACTAAAAATGTGATGGGAATAATTATTTTTTATAATGGAGTTGTGATGGGAAAACTGATGGTACACTCCATAGTTTACTAATGGGGGATTTATATATTTTTTGATATACCTCACAATCATCTAGTCACCACTACAAGATTTTACGTTGTACGTATGTGGTTTGATTAAGAGGACACATCCATTATAATATGGTTTTTTGGACAATGTATTTTAAATTATGTTACACCCCCCTCCCTGATTCCACTTCCTATATTACATGTAATTGATACATGGTATGGGACGGCACAGACTTATTTAATAGGGTTAAAGAAGTTATGGTTTGGATATATTGATGGCTAGGTTAGAAATTGATGATCTAACAATGTTGTATTAGTATTATTATTTTTAATTTCCATAGTTGATCGACCAAAAAATATATTATAAACATATTTTAAGGATTCATTTTTGGGGTTCTACTAGGTTATTTACTCACTACATACATGAGAACCACAAGGAACGAGTAGATTATGTTTAATGTGATGTAGGAAAGGGAATGTACCCTAGTTCATAAAATTTTGTAGGAGGAACTCATTCTGGATTGTGGTGAGGCCATGATGTATACTACGATTTTTTTAGTGATCCAATTATATCCATTTTTTCAATTTTCTATCATACCTATTGATTCACCTCCTATTAGGAACATTATTTATTATTAATATATGACACACGTCTATTAATATTAATATTTCATTTGATGATATTTTATGGTATGAATATGTATTGATTCATTAGTACTTATTTAATTGTAGATATAACTTCTAATTTTTACAATTTTCTTGGAAATGTGATATAGAATGATGAATTTCCCAAATATTTGATATAAACCCTCAATTTTAGTTCCCACACTCTCACACACAAGGATGATTTTTTTAGGTCATATGGTGAACTACTATAGTCATAGTGAAATAGTATATAAAGTATAGAGATATAATCCTTGGGGAATAGTAAAATGGAATGGTGAATATAATAGGATTTATATTTGATTAGTATTTTATATTGTTCTAGGAAAATGTTATGATTAGAAATCATTCAACAATTAATTTTTTCTATATCAATAATGGATCACATATTCATAGAGAGATAAATAAGAAACAATATTTTTTGACCACCAAATATAAATTTTTATTGAAAAAGATACTTTGAGGAGAAGTTGGAAGCCTCAATCAACATAGTCGAAGAACTACATACTGATGGAGCTCACAAATTGAATAAAAACAGGATTAATGTTGTTTTATTTCGAAACATTGTATAAATCCTAATGAAGTGGACTAACCGAAAGATCCAGATCATCATTGTGAAGCTCTTCAAAATGATTATCCATTCTATATATTATCTGTATGAATTATTCCGTGTTGATTTTACCTTTATTGAAGCACCGCGCCAGTATTCAATCTTCCATGTTTATCCATTCTTCTTTCTCCTCATTGGTATCAACTCGCAACCTTATTTCTTAAATTTTTCTAACCTCCTCTTTGGAGGTGTTTACCCAAACAACCCTTTCAAGAAACTCTTCTTGAGAGTGAAGGATGAGCTCCAAAGGGTCTACTTCATCATCTTCCACTTTCCCTATTTCATTGCTTTGTTATCCACATTTCGTCTTTCATTTGTTGGTTTCTAATTCAGTTTCTCTTGTTTTTACTTTTCCTTTATTACCAGATGATCTGGTAACAATTGTTTTGGGGAGTAGCGAGTAATCATTGCAGTGTCTATATTTCTTCCATCCCTTCTGAATTGGGAAATTACCAGATTTACAGTTTCCTTGTTATCCCATGCTTAGTTTGTATCCAACATTCATATCCTCAAAGGAGTCTTTCCCATACTCTGTCTAGTGGGTATTTTAATAAATTAGAACAAGATATACGGGATGAAAACCCAAATGATCAATTGGTTTACTAGTCTTTTCTGAAATGAAACATACATGATTCTCAAATTATAGTCAAAAACATCTAATATAACATAACATTCTGCTCAAAACAGTTTTATTTATTCTACTTTGTCCCTAAACTGATTTATTTATCCCATCACGGTATCAGGAGGAATATAAAAAAAAGATGAGCATTTATTCCCAATAATGAAATGAATAAAGAAATAATATATCATAGAATAAATAAATAAAGGAAAATATGGGAGGTATAATAATCAAATATTCCACGATTAAAATATCAAAAAATATGACTGTTTCCATATATGGAATAATGAGATCAATAATAACATAAAAAAATTTCACAACGATAGAATGAATAATTTTTTGTCATAATAATCTCACCATAATGACCTCATTCCTAGAAATAATGTATAAATTGGAAAGGAATATATAAAATACTCAAAATAATGTGTCTCATGATATCAACCAAAGCATTAATGGGATATAGTGATCTATAAAAATCACATAATAAGTTCATTTGAGAGATCATAGGATTGAAATAAACCGAAATTTAATACATATTCAAAAAATATATCTTAAATAACTAGAATATAAAAATACAACATTTTACCCATGTAATAAATAAAAAAACATGATTAGAAACCATCTAGAGTAATATAAAGGATGGTATCAATATATTATATCCTCACTAAAGAATAATATTATCAATGAATAATTTATTATATAAACATATATTAAATATATTACTAGATGGTTTATAGAGTAAAAGACCCTGTCAAGTGTGAAATAAATTATATTAATGTAAAAAAAATTCCAGAATATTAGGAAAAACATATTATATTAAAATAATAATAGAATATTCTATAGTAATATTATATTAAAACAATATCAAGGATTGTGGTAGAATCCATTTAACCAATAAGTGTTAAAATACTAATTTCATTCACACCTTTTGTAAAAATCAATTCAATAAGATAAAAACTAGAATATTACATTAATGCAATTTTTTTATATAATCCTGGGAAAAAATAACATTAATTGGAAATTTGAGAACTATAAAAATATTTCTGACTTTTTTTTAAAATATAATGTAGACATTAATGAAAAATATTCCTTACCGAATAGAAAAACAATGTTGGTTAGACTAGAAAATGTTCATTATGTATGTTGAGAAAATAGAATGATGAAAAATAAAGGGAAAATTTTCATATATTGAATTAATTATATAGTAATAAAATATAGGATATAGAATGTGGATAAACTATATAGTTTCATTATCCTAAATTTTTGCATAAATAATCCTGGAAAAAATGTTATTGTCTAATAAAACACTTACCAGTTCAATACTATTTGAATAATAACCCATTGGATGAAATAATTTTATATTTAAAATTAAATATATTGAATTAAAAATGGTACATAAATTAAAATTTCATTGTAGATGTATATAATAATAGTAAATATAAATATGTGTCTAACATTGAATATGTCTCAATGAAACAATATATCGATGAAGAACACTTAGCTTATATCCAACATAATTCATAAGTTATCTGGACTACTATATAATACATTTTTTAATATATTTATTTAAATGAACAACATAAATAATTATAATATCATATATGATTGACATATAATATTTTAACAACCACTTATTAATAATTATTTATTAAAATATCCATTCCATGATATTACCAATTTCATTTTTAAAGTATATTTCGATTCAGTAGTTATTATCCTTGCTATGTAATTATGGTACTAACATATATTATGTCATAATTATTTTATAAAAATATTATTAAATTATTATATACAAGTCTATAATAATTCCTTTATAGTTGTGATGAAAAATTAATTATAGCACTTCGTGGAGACTATAGTTTATATATACACCTGACCAAAATTTCAACATTTCGATGGATGGAACAAATGAAATTAAAATAAAAATTTATATTTCCATAATCAATATTATTAATAAATATAAACAATTTCATTAAATATTTCCTTATTACTATTTATTTAAATTAAAAATGAGAGGTGAATCTCATAGTTTAATGGAGGCGGTAGTCCACCCGCACACACAAGCGACATTATCATTTTACAAATGATTGAATGATAAAATGTTAGATAAGATATTAATTATAAAAGAACAATTATTTCAGTAATATAATACATAAACATTAAACCCATAAAAATAACCACCCATGAAAGATAGAGTCAAAAAATGAACCCTATAACTATGTGGACACATAGTCCACACAAAATCACATTTAATACATTCATTTCCCATCTGAAGTAATGGTGGGATAAAATGGTGGGACCATAATCATTTATAAAGGTTAGTAATTTAATGGTACATCATTCATGATGAGATGAATTATAAAATATTTTAAGAGGATATGGAAGAATAAATAAAATTAAAATAGCTCGGTTAAAATTTATACATTTTATGTGAGATCCCTATTTTAGTTTACAATGAAAGCCTTAATATGAACGTATTAGGGGAATAAAAGAATCACAAGGATAAATGCAAGGAATATTGTATGTTTTTTATTAAGAATTGGGATAAATTTAAGGCTAATTTTTTACTAATATATTTGAATGGGAGACCATTTCTTTATAAGGGGAGGGTCACACATAAAATTACATAAAAGATATCAATATTATGAAGTTACATTCATGTGAAATTTCATTCAAATGGAATGTGAATAAAAAATGGGATAATATATAGTCTAAATATCACTATTAAATTATAAATTTACATTTTTATGTGGCATTAATATACATTTATTTTAGTTTAAAACATTAAAACTTGTTTTATTGTAATCTACAGTAAATTTTTTTAATTGTTTTTATTAAACATTATGACCAAAAATTAATTTACCATACAAATTAAATTAATTATAATGATTAATTATTTCATTCACTTTAAAATATTTAATTTCTATAATTTTATAAAAATAAATTTATAATAATTGTTCAAAATTCAAGAACACCTATTTTCCCAAAATGATTTTATTCAGCAAAAAACTAGATTTATTCCTATTTATTTCATATTAAAAACAAGATAATTATTTTTAAATCATTTAATTTAGTTTTTATTATATATATTTATTTAATATTATTATTAAATACTTATTTATTTAATTAATTAATATTAAAACACATTTTAAAAATAAAAATAGTTTGTAGAAAAATATGTTTTAAGCCCAAAAATAAACTTATAAAATATTAATGTATTTTAATGATTAAGGTTCATATTACTATATTATTTTGATTTGAATGATACTTTTCTGTGTTTAAATTAAATAAATAATGGTGATTTTTGATTATGATATTTAATTAATTGAAATTATAGTTTCACAAAAAATAATATATCCATTATTAACTAAAATATACGTTTTTTCATTAATTCATAAAAATTCAATGTAAGATTATTTTTATGATATTATTAAAAAAAATTAATTTCCTAAAATAAAATTTATAAAAATGGTATAAATTATTTATAATTTATGTTTAGTAAATAAAATAAAAACCTTTTTGATGAAAGATAATTGTTGAAGAAAAAATGTATTTTATTATTAATTTGTTACTTATTTGTTATGAATTAATAAATTCATTTAAATTATATAATTACTTTATACCTATATTCATAATATTTTTATTCCTTTTCAGAACTATAATTTAATGGTCCAATTATAATGGTCACATTTACATAATACCTTTATAGTATATCACATTTCATTTAATATTTGGCGTTACATATTATGTAACCTATTTATAACAATATAATTTTTTAATAAATTATATCTCTATTAGATTCTCCCCCACTTAAATAAATTACATCCACCTAATTTTATCTCTGAAGTAAATGGATCAATATTTGATATATTTTTTATTAAAACTGACATTATATTAATGGTTAAAAAAAATCATTACAAAGGAGGGAGATGGAAAAATTTCAGTTTCCTGAACTAACATATAATCGAGTTCATATATTATTAGAATAGTAGTAGTAAGAACAAAAATGTAAGAAGAGGGAAAAGATAATTTTCATGTAGTAATGGAAAGTGATAGATAAAATTATCATGGTATTGTTAATGCCAAAAAATTCAGATGTTAGTGAGGGGAAAAAATTTCAAATCTTTATAAATAATTGATAAAATAAAAAAAATCATTTTCATGATTCTATAACCAGAACATGATGAATTATTTTACCATGTTCTAGATTAGTCTAAATATTTCATGTTTCAATTCAAACAAATCATACTTAATTTAGTACTCAAATGTGTTATATGATATCACTTCGTAATTAGATCTTTGATATAAATTTATGTTAATAAATCTTCTACGATGAGATTAAACTACTAAAATGATAGTTTTACCTCCTTGTATTAAATATCACACATGTACACTAGAATCAATTTCCATGATGAAGTAGCCTTTTTACGTGCATGAAACCATGACGGAAAACACTATGAAAGTGTTTAAACTCAAAGTATAATTAAGATAATTTTTCTTTTATAAAAGGAATTCAACCACTTTTATAAGAGACCTTCTATTATCATATGAGTTCTATGACCATGTTGAGGACCTGCTTTGGAAGATAAAATTATACTACAATAATGTAAGATCTGTTACTATGAAGTAATATGTGTGGAATTAAAAATATGTTACCATGGGAAGCATTCATCTTTATCTCCTAGAATTTTCTTCTATTCCTATGTGAGATTAAATTAAAAATAAAATCCAAACAACATGTTTATGAAATTTAATGAAAGATAGAAAGTTAGTCAGTATGAGGATTTAAGAATGATAATTTTCAAATAAATACATTAAAAAATTGAAGATAAAGGTATAATGATTTGATTTATTAATATCATTAAATAGGTAATTTGATTTTTTTAATGTGTATAAATCCATGGAAAATCACACTCACAAGTGAACATATGGTGGATAGTTTCTCTTTTGGATAGTGGAAAACATATGTTCCTAATTTATAATATCCCATTAAATATTATTTTTAATTTGAAAACATTACCTTTGAGAAATTCCAATGATATATAATAAATGTGACATCAAGGATATATTTGGATACAATCCATTAAATGAATAATATCATCTATGATAATCTTATGACTAATCAAAGAAAGATAACATCAAAATATATTAATATATTTTTCTATTATTCTATGTTTTTATTTTTATTCATGATGTTATTGAATTACTTTTTCAGAAATTAAGAAAAACATTATATACCAAATTTGAGAGTACCAATATATTATCATCTAATTTCATTCATAATTTTCATCTAATGAATAATTGTGGAAGAGGTATGTTGTAGTATGGGCATCTTAGTGTGTTGTTTTTTTGTATATATAATCTAGGTTTTAAATTATTGTGTTTATTTTAATAAATATTCATAATCTTGGAATTCATTAAAGTGTATAACACTATATATTAGCTATAAATTGATCCTATTGGTTTTAAATTTTAAGGGTGCTTAATTTATTGTTACATTTTCTATTTCAAATTATAAAATTATCTGTATAAGAATACTTTAATACTAATAATTTAATTGTGTTATAATTATATTTTGTGTGTGTAAAATAATATAAAAAATGGTATTTAAAATATTTAACTGAATTTAGATTAAAATTCAAGGAAATTATTTCAATGAAGTAATTTTTTTATACTTACATTATTATTTAACTGTAATGTATTTTTTAGGAGTTTTAAAATTTAATTTGTTAAATATTTTAAATATAAACATTTTAATATTAAATTATCACACATTTTGATTAATTTACTTGTAAGATCATTTTTATGTGTTCTAATATTTTATTTTTAATCATTGCCTCTTTTATTTATTTTTCCATATCATGTATCTCAAAAATATCATTACTTATATAACTATTTTATTAATATTTTATTTTATTCTCTTATATAATATATGGCTATAATACCAATTAACATGCATACTATAATGGTGATAACTATCCATAATTGAATATTAAAATGAAAATAATCCTTGGGAGTATTGTTTTTGACCCATTAGATGAAAAATAAAATAAATATGAGAAAAAATAAATAATAATTATATTGTAGTAATGCTACAAAATATGATTATGGATGTAATTGTAATGGAATAAATTCCATATATTATGCTTTATATGATGATGTGTTCAATCATATTTTTGAATATGATAATCCTTATCTAATTTTGGATACCATTGATGTGTCTCATAAAGGAACATAAAATGTTAATAAAATACCCCTAAATAACATTACTATTAAATATCGTACAATTATAAATAATTATAATGAAAAATGATCAGAAATAAATCGCAGTTTCAATGAAATAATTTATATTATGCATGGATTTGGACCGAAAATAGAAGATAACGATCAAGGGTTTGTGATGATTATGTGGTTGATGAAGAGGAATTATTTTCACAATTTGGGAGTCATGTGTTATAAGATTACTACTAGTGATGTAGATGATTTGAAAATCAATGATGTATTAGGACGTGTTGAATGTAAACAATGATAATGAAAAACAAAAAAAATTCCCTACTCATTCATGACTTTTGAGTCCAAAATTATAGAGAAAATGATTAAATAAATCTAAAGTGAGGATGAATGAAATTTAATAGTGATGAAGATATTTATCATTTAACTTGGATATTTAAATAATTATATTAGAAGAAAACTTCTCTACCTAATGAAACTATAGTGGAAGGTATGAAAATATAGGAAGATGAAAGAAATAAAACCATCATGTAGAGGTGAAATATTATGAGTGAAAGGGAAAAGGGGATATAAAATAAAAATCTAAAAAATTAAAAAAATGAAAGATTAAAAATACCCCCATGATATATATTAAAGAAACATGGAGTGCCTCTTAAGACTTTTAATTTTAAACCAATTGAAGTAGGGAAGAAAATAATCAACGAGATCATGTTGGTTTTATAAGAAACACAAAGGAGGTATGTTATTATACTTCACATAGTGATACACCTAATGAATTAAAAATAATTATTGATGAATATTAAGAGTTATGTGTTATTCTTTAATATACCATTTATGAATTGAAATATAAATATTAAAAAATTAAATGTTAACATTTTTTATATTATAGTAAGAAAGTTTCTTTGTCCATATGAAAAGAATATAATTATAAGTTTTTAAAATAGATAATTTATCTTAAAATAGTAAACGAGATTTGAAAAAATATCCTAGAAAATTTTAAAAATTGAATAGAAATATTTTCCATGATTATTGGTATGAAAAACAAAAAAAATGTATAAAATTGGGAATATTAATTAGCATGAAAAAAAATAAAATATTATAAAATTATGTTTATTCCTTGTTCATGTTCTTAGATTTTTGTAAATAGTTCATATTAATATATACTTAATATGGTTTTTATTTCAAAATATCATATTTTTTGTAGAACTATAAAATAGCTTTGGATTCCTAATGATCTTTTTTCTAGCTTTATTAGAAGCAAAAAATTGTGGGTTACAAAATCATTTCATATTTAAATATATTGTAGGAATCATGTTTGAAGGTACTGGTATGAAAATATGGTTTCTATAGGGTGGATATTAAAGACATAAAACATGATACTTATAAAACTTCAGTAACCATATTAAGGTAGATAAATTACATGTCACATTTGGAGAAAATTCTATAGTGAAAATTATTATATATATAAAAATAATTGTTTTAAATTTAGTATTAATTTCAAATGTTTTATTTCATAATGGAATAAAATATTATATAACATCTCACAACTATGTCATTATGGATACCATATAATGTTTCAAAATAATTCATGAAAGATATATGATTCTAAACATGCAATCATTTATAGGTATTTCCACATAGTTATTGTATATGTTATTGATTTGGAATCATTATTTCCAAAAATTGATTCTATTATAAGTAACATTAATAAATAATATTTGATGCGGAATAGGTGAATAGTTTTATACAAACTTCACTCTCATAGAAAGATATCAAGGAATGTTTCATCTAAGGATATTCCAAATCTATAATTCCTAAAATTCAAAGAATGCAATTAATTTCCAAAAAGAAAAATTAGAACACTTCCTTCAAACTAAATAATGAATATTAATATTTTTAACCACAAGAGGATGTTCACATAGATTTTTTTCAAAACCCTCTAGAGATTATAGTGTATGTGTAAATCATCAAAAACAATGCTCATGTATATAAAATTTCTAGATTAACATGGTTATTCAATTTAGCTCAAAAATGATAATATTTATCTTATTTTTTAACAATATAACAAGATTGTAGAATATCATATTTCACATATTATTTTAAATTAGTTCATTGATCAAGCATGTGATTTACAAAATAAAGAGTTCTTATTTTATTTAGAGTAAATGTCTAAAATAAAAAATTATATACTCGTAAGAATCCAAAAAAATTGATCTGTTAAAATTCCGAATAAATCAATTCACGAGGTTTTTCAATCCATGATGAATTAATATGATTTGACTAATAAGTTTAGGGAAAAAACTATTTCTACATCATGATATGTCATCAATTGGGTTTTTATCATAACTATTTTAAATAAGATACCAAATAAGATATAGAACAGAATAAAAAATTTGTTAAGTACATTAGAGTTTTTTGTATCATGTTATTTATTCACAACATAATAGAGATCTAAGTAAATTTTCATCAAAATGTGATGATCTTATTTTCCTTGGTTATTCAGCCTCCATTAAATCATAAAATGTTTTTAATAAATGAACCATAGTTGTGGAAGAATCCGTATGTGTAATTTTTTAAAATTCAAATTATTAGGAATGTAAGAATCCTTCAGAAAACCCAGAGGATGATTTTTACCACTTGAATATCAATAACTATTTAAATACAAGTAATCACCCAATAAAACACATTATATTATTACCATAAGAATCACCTAGTACATAAGAATAAAATAAAATAAACCATGATGAATAAATAGAAGTGAGTGATATTTTATCTCCAGATCCATTAGAACCAATATAGAGAATCCTTTTGATGCATGTTTTGATATCTAAATAAAGGTACTCATATTAGATCGCATCACAAAAACTATGTTGAACATCTAGAATTCTTGTCATGTTATTAACTTAGTAACATTAACAATGCTATCAATAATGAATTTGGAGTTATGGATTGGAATGAATAGTTTAATTATATTTATGGAAACATGTTTTGGGAATGATACAACAATTTTTTTTTATTTTTTTCCAAATAAATATAATATTATCTGATTTATTTAACTACATAAAAACATGATGTTTTAATGAAATTCAACATACTATAAAAATATAATTATTTAATTTGTTAGTTATCTCACATCAAATTTAATGGTGGGTATTAATAATATTAAATAAACTACTAAAACATATGGTTTACTAATTTATATAAAATTATTTCACTAGTTTCTAATTAATTATAAGTGAAAATAAAAACCATTTGAAATTAAAGAATATCTTGTTCTGAAAAACTATTTTCATGAATCAAAACATATTTTATCTTAACAAATGAAATAAATAAAAATATGTTAATTTTTTAATTAAATATATATATAAGATATAAAATAATTTCTTTAAAAATAATCATATGTGTTTTATATTAATGAGATAATAAAAACCTTAATTTTACACTAAAAACACAATTTTAAAAAATGTTTTGTAACCTTTTGTGAAGTTTATTTAAAATTACTAATTGAAATGTTTCAATGGTTTTTTTAAAAGATGAACTCAGTTTTTAAAATTAAAATTTTGAAATTATGTTGTAGTGAGTTTTTATAATAGTTTGAAAATATATAATTTTAACTAAATGATGATAAATATTGGGGTTTATTAAAAAAATTCATTATCATCCAAACCATTTACAAGATAAAATTTAATTTAACATTTTATTAAATGTAAAATTAGAAAAATTATTTATATGTAATTCTAGTTTAGTTCATTGGAATAAATTTAATATTGAATTTCTATATAACAAACATTAAAGAAATTGATGAATTTTATTTATGGAAAACTCATATTTTGTTACTTCTATCTGTTGATTTTTTAATTAAATTTTTCTTATTTTGTGAATTGATTAATGACCTGGGTTTTTAATTCGGGTAAAAAAACACCCGATTTTATCATTTAAATTATTAGTTATTCTAGTTTTTGTTTAATTTAATATAACTCAATTATGTGTGTTCTATTTGATTTATATGATGGTTTTGGGTTATTCTAGGGTCTTGGAGAGTGCCTCACATGGGATCAGTAAGGTGCAGGAAAATTAAATGAAAAATAGTGTTCTTTGATGTAGTAGGTCAGGGTGCACGGTGTAGGGTAATCCTTGAGGGACCTTATAAGTAATTGTGAAACCCAATTTTATTTTCCCCACAGTTTGGGAAAACCTTGGGAATCAGACACACGACTAAGTGATCTCCTCTGCAGATGTTGTAGAGAGTTTCCACACGGTTTTCACAAGGAATGTGAATGATGTGATCTAGGTTTCTCAAGTACTTCCACATAGGCAAAACCATGAAACACGCAACTTGTAGGGTGTGGAAAAAAATATATATTCCTACATTAGCACAATGGCTGACCAGGGTCATGTCACTTAAGGAGTGTCACAGTTGGTTAAAGAACACATTTTTATTCACCTAATCAAAATATAATTTGGTTATTGGAAAATTTTGAATAATGCAATGTGGAATTTAAATCTAAATGTAGATGTAGATAGAAAAACAGATTATAACGAAATAACTTGGTCGTAGGGTTGAAAACATGGGTTCATTTATTGTTTAATCATTTTTTAAATTCAAATTGATAATTTGTTTTAATAATCCTCATTAACAAATTACATTCCCTTGATTTATTGTGTCTGTTATTTTAGCAAGCATTAGGAACACTAAACCAAACCTCCTCCAGTAGTAACGTAGGATAAAACCTCAACCATAAATGTTATTCCAACAAGACACAACTCCACAGTATGTCATTTCAACCATTGTGGAATCCTTAACTCTACCATATGTTGGGATTTCCTATGAAAAGGGGGGTAACATATTATTCATTGAAAAGGAATGGATTTGGAAATAGTGTATTAGTGGACGAATACCGCACCCATTCTATCTTCACAAATCCTTCACATATAATTTAAAATCATTTTGTAATGAAGCATAATAACTAGGAACATTTTAAATCCTTCTCCAGGGCCAAGCGTCTTATTAGTCACATTACATGAAAAAGTGAATATATATCACGATGGATATATGGGAGAGAGAAAAATTAGATTAATATTTGAAAAGAGAGATGGTAGAAAACCATGGTGGGAGAAAATTAATTAAAATATTCATTCATGTTACAAGAGAAAATAAAACTAAAATGAAAATAAATAAAGAGAAAGATCCTAAGAAGTAGTCCCTGGATCTCATCATTTGATCAGGAATCTTCAGAATTCCTTGTAAAGAGGAAATAGGCCCCTTTTTATAAGTGAAATCCCACAGAGAGCTTGCATTGTCACATTAAATTCTTAGTGTCCTGGCATTTTCACAACATGTACTCCAATCTCACGATGTGTAACTAAGATCTAGGTTCTTATCCACTGTATCTACTTTGAACTCATTTATTTGGCGTATTGATAGGTACATGATGTTTACTTGAGTTACATTTCGTGTAGCCCACTTGAATTTCCTAATCGTCCACTGGAGTCTTCTTTCAAGGTCATCCTAATTGAATTTCCTATGGACCATGAAATATTCATATCATTTGGAATTGTTGTTATATTTTAATGATTTTAATTACTGAACCCCACTTTTTTTCCAAATGATTCATAATATTACTCTTTGTTTGAACCATTACATGAATTTCATAATGAACGAATTTTAAATTTAAATTTACCATCGGTGCTCATTTACAATTTGGATTTCCAACACAAATTGAATAAATGAATTTGGAGATAAGGATATGGTTTTATTTCTCAATTATTCATGTAGGGTCCATAATACTATTCATAAAAGCATTCCACAAAGAATTACCTTCTTGGGGCCATGGAATTTTGAATTAATCTCTGATCCAGTTGATATTTACTTAGCCAACAAAATTAGTGTTTCTGATAAAAAATTAATCATAGTAGTTGGATCAAAATTGAAAATTATATAATTGAAATACTAATGTTATGAAAGTTATTTAAAATCCATAATTAGGCCATATTTATATTTTAAGCTCAAAATACATCAAAAACCAAAATATGTGATAAAGGCCTATTAAATTACACTATGGTGTATTTAAAACCATTTAGTTAACACATAAAATTTGCACATAAATTTTCTCTATCAAATACCTCGACACATAAACCATGCTTTTCCTCAATCATATGATCTCAACATGCAAGTCATAGTAATCAAATGATAAAAATATTCAAATTTCAAATTAATAAAAAATTAACAATTTTCAATGTCAAATAATTTTTTTTTATTTCACATGAATTAGAAATTTAATACCTTATTTTTCAAAGAAATAATTTATTCATGTATTTTACATTTCCCCTCTGAAAATTGATTGAACTTATCCTTTCATTAATTCATGATCCTCAATTAATTATTATTAAACATACCAAATCATGATTTACCTCACTTGAATATTTTCTCTCATATCTCATGATACAAATCATGTAGAGTTATCCTCATATAATGATAATATTTTCTATATCCCTAGGATTTTTAATGGACTACTATCTCCACATCGTAAAGGCAAACAGGATATAAAATCATGGGGACTTGCAATAACGGGACAAATGAATCTAAGGATTTTGGAAGGTAGGATTTTATGTGTTCGAAAATTAAATCTCAATGAGGATGATAATATCTTATATATAGTTAACGATATCAAAATTAAAAGTGTACTAAAATTCTCCCCCTAAATGTAGCGACACCCACTTTTGGAAAAATTTAAATTCATGTCATGATCAAATAAAGCATAATGAATGATTTGTCAACCCACATTATTTTATTTATTTTAAACTTTTCTTAGAAAGTTATGATTATATAAAACTCAAATTTATTACCTAACCACATTCTATAAGAAGATATTCGTTCTGGAAAATGGTGATTTTTGGTTTTCCCAAAACTAAACACATTTTTCTTTTGTGTAATTTCTTCTAAATTTTATTATTCGAGAGGGGAACCAATAAAGGGTATAATTAATGATTCAAATTAAAATTATCATTAAAAAAACATAGAACCCCACCCTTTTTACATACAATGTAAATCATCCCTTCCAACACGACTCCCTTCACCCTCACATAACAACATTATTATATCATGCAAATACCAAAAGTAAGGTTGGATTTGATAAAAAGGACTTGAAACATGGATCATTCATATGAATCTCATTCATGGATACTAAGGGGTAATGAAGTTTGAATGTAAAGGTGTTCATAAAGGATATGATATTTTCAAAATATGCCTCTATCATTTTAAATATGAATTTTCATAGTCACATCATTAACATGTTCCATTAGAAGTTCTGGAATGTGACACGTCCCAAGATCCCTCAAGAAATATTCTCAAGATAAATAGGAAGTACATGGTATAGAAATAATATTTGTAATGGGAAATATAACTTTGGAAATTCACTTATCGCATGACTAATAATAAAAAATCAATTCATATGAACATTAGATGATCAAATCTTGAAAGATGGTAGGGAAATTTTATTTAAGTGAATCAACTAATTATTTCAAATATTGGGTCATTATTTATATAACCATTCTTTATTTTAAAAATTCAATTCTTCATTTTACTCATTGACTCATATTAACATTTAAATCTAAAACATGGAATCACTAGATTCTTATTCAACACTTATCTCCTAAATAATTCGAGTAAAACATGAATTCAATTATGAGCAAGTAATTTCCCTTTTACACTGAAAACATGTTGTTGCTCAAAAAATTAAGGATTTTATAAGATTAAAATCTAAAATTGAACTCACCTTTCAAATGAATCGTAATACTATTCCATTATTTTGAGGATTCCTTATTCCATTATGGCCCTCCAAAATAGAATTACACATTTGAGAACAAGGATCATATCATTAAAGCTCAAAAAGATATAAGGAGTGGGCTGTATAATTAACTTATTCCTAATAAATTAAATTGGAATGTAAATTCCATGAATCATGTAGAGATAAATCATGGTATGTTCTCCGAATTGGACATTGTCTTCATTTACAACCTCTAAAGGGAATTACCATCAATTATCAGAAGTATGATGGTGCACATTGTTTCATTGACAAGAATCACCACATGTGGATTTTCCCAAAATTCACTTATTTGTTATTGTTGATGAGAGATCCATGGATTGAAAACACTAGATAACCCCCATAAATATTAGTTACCACATTCATAGTGTAGATATCATGATGTATGGAACCTACACATCCTTCATTTCTGCCGGTGCAACATTCTCATTCTCTACATGTAGTGGTTGCATCAGATGTGTCTTTGGTTCTTCAGGTAGAGAAATTGGTATCTCTTTATGGGCTTCCTCAAGAAGATTTTCAATGACTCCAGTGTGCTACAAGTGTTACTTAGTAGGTGAAATTTTTTATTCTTCCTTCAAGTCATAGAAAATACTATCTAATTCAGTAAAACAAGTGGGAGTGTCATAAAAATCAAGTTCAATAATACAAGAAGAGAGAGAGATAATGAAATGTTCAACTCCCTAAGTTGGTTCATCTTCAATATCTTCTTTTGATGAATGTGCCTTGTGGAGTTGATTATCACTGGATGTTGGTAGGTAGTCATGATCATCCACCTCGAGTATGGATTTAACTTCAAGTATATAATTAGTGAAATCTGGGAAGACATGTTGAACTGCTTTCTCAGCCTTCAAAATTTGAAAATCAGTTTTGAGTTCATTGGACATGGCCATCAAATTGTCAAGTGAGACCTATGCTTCATATCCTCTTTCCTTCTGTTTGAACCTTATGATTATAGCATCAACCCTTCATTGGAAGGCCTCCTAAATATAGTCAATTTCATTATCCATCACATTTATGTAATAGTTTTATTCTTAATAATTTTAATTTTAATTCACCATGGAATAAGAGAGTTGTTTTTTAATTTATTTATTAATGAAAACAATGAAAAATATTTTCAAATATTATATTTCTAAAAAAGTAATTGGAATAATTTATTAGCTACCCGGAAATGACACCAGTTTTAAAACAGGTCTATCATAGGTTGTAGAAAAAAATTTAATTCATAGTGCATCATAGTGGCTCACTAGGGTCATATCACATGAGGAGTTTCACTATTGGTTCATCCACAAATTCTAATTAACCTAATATAAATCATTTTGGGATTTTGGAAAATGTGTAATAATGCCTTAAAAATTTTAAATCTAAATGAATATGTAGAAAAAACGTAGATTGTAAAGAAAGGTCTTAGTTATAGGGTTAATAAAATGGGTTCATTCATTATTTATTTATTGTCTAAATTAAATATAATAATTTTTTTTGATTCCTCATTAATAAATTACATTTCCTTGATTTATTGAGTGTGTGATTTTACCATGCATCCAACACACCAAAACACAACTCCACTAGTAGTAAAGAATGGTAACACCTTAACATAGAATGTTATTCCTACAAGAACCAGCTCCACCATATAACATATCAACTTTTTTGGAAACCCCAACTCCATTGGATGATGGGGTTTCCTATGAAAAGGGTTGGGAAATGATTAATCAAAGAAGAAGATTGGATTTGGAAATAATGTCTTGGAGGATGACTGTTGCTCCCGTGAAATATTTTTGCATCCTTCATAAAGAAAATAAATACATTTTGAATTGAAGCTCAATAACAAAGAACACCATGAATCCATCCATAGGGAAAAGCCTCGAGTTAGTCACTTTCCATGGAAATGTGAATAGAAATCATGATGGATAGATGTGAGAGAGTTAGAAATTATATTAATATTGGAATAGAAAGATGGTGGAAAAAGAATGTGGAAACATATTAATTAAAATATTAATGCATGTTACAATACAAAAGAACCCTAAAAACAAAAATAAGATAAAAGTCTTAAGCAGTAGTCCCAGGAATTCATCTTTGTTTACGGATGCTTCATAATTCCTTGGATGGATGACAGAGGCCTATATTTATAAGTGAAATTCCATGGAGAGCTTGCAACATCACATTCAATTCTTAGCATTTTGACATTGTTACAATGTGTACATCACTCTCATGATGTGTACCTCAGATATGTGTTCTCCTAAGACATGCCTTGTTCAAATTTGTTTATTTTGTGCACGTCGACAGGTACAAGGCGTGTACATGGGTTACACGTATTGTATCCCACTTGAATGGAAGAATCATCTTCTATACTCTACTTAAGAGTTGTTCAAAATTTAATTTTCTATGGAACCAGAAAATTTTATATCATTTCAAATGTGGTTATATATATTTTTTAAATTATTCAAGAAAACTTTTATGTGCAAATTAATCATATGTTTTCTCCTTGTTTTAACCCTTCAATGAATTTTTTAATGAATGAATTCTTAATTTAAATTTATCATGGGTGATAATTGGTAAGTTTTATTTCCCACACATGTATAATCAATGAATTTGGACATGTGGATCTATATTCATGGATCCCTTACTGATTTAGGTTCCAAAATGATGTTTATAATCACATTCAACAAATAATGAATTATTGGCGGCCATATAATTTCGAATCAAGATCTAATCGAGTTGAAATTTGTTTATCCAACATATCAATGTTTGGAAAAAAATAAAACACAATATTTTAATCATAATTGAAAAATATATGATTGGAATATTATATTAATGAAAATAATTTAAAATCCATAATTAGGCCATATTTTCATTTAATTTCTAAATACTTTAAAAAACATAAATATGTGATAAATTCCAATTAAATTAAACTATGGTGGCTTTAAAACCCATTAATTAACACATAAAATATCCACATAAAATTTCTATATCAAACCTATGCATTGGAGAAGGAACGGTTACCAGACCATTTTCAAAATCATGCATGTAAATGTTGCGGCCTAGTTAGTGTAGGAATTTATGAGTTTTCCTTTAATTATTTTTCCCTTTTTTGTTTTTCATTCATTAAAATCCTCCCACTTGGCTAAATGCACAACAGATGACATCTACTCTATTATTTATCTAGTGGATTCTAATCCCTCTTCTAAATATTTGTTCCGATATAGGGTTAGTTAGAAGTTATAAGAGTGAGTCGTTATGGCTAAGAATATGTACACTTATACTCATCTTTGTTTTTCCTCACGGGATGATGATTCCATCTGGGACAATTTAAAGGAATTTGACAGAAACTCAGATTTATGGATCATATTATAATTGGATCTTGATATTGTAGGTTTCAGTGTTGTTGAGTCTAATATAGGTGGTAAATACCTTAGTTTTTGTTTTGTGGACTTTTTAGGATGCGGCTCAGTATGTTCATTTTGGGTATTTAGAAGGAGACCCTATTATATGCCATTCTTTATATCAATATGACCAGGTGACCCTAATAGAGGATGTTGGGAATTCCCAAACCTATTTTGAATGAGATAGGTTGCGTTATAGGTCGTTTCTCTTTGGTTAATTTGGTTTGGGGTTCCAGAATCATCAAAATTGAATTATTTTCATTTAAAATTATTTGTCTAATATAATAAGTCTTGATTAAATGGTTCTAACACATTCAAGACCTCTATGTTGATATGCAATGTTTTTTTAGTTGAAAAATTTTAACAGTATATAATTGAATTATTATTTAATATTTTTTCATTATTTTTGTATATATGAAAAGCCTAAATTTAATGAGATAAAATACATGTGGGCATGAGTGGTGTGGCTTGGGCTCTTATTGGGATGCCATGGTCATCCGATTTTGGCGAAGAGGACGTCAGCTGAGGTGGTGATGCTTTTAGATTGGAAATAGAAAATGATATTAGGATGGAATGGCCATTAGGTTTTGAAAAACTCGGTCATAGTGGAATGAGGTGTCAGTTGGTGTGGCATATGATTGTTTATTTGTTTATTTTTGCACAACCTTGATGGTCAATCCTTCAATTGAGTCATGTATACAACAGAAAAATTTATTGATGATGGGGTTTTGGACACTCATGTTGGTAGATTCCCGCAATATTTGTGGCTTAGGTATTATTGGTCTGGGGGTGATTTCTATATAAAGCCACGCAGAAGGCAAGGAGCCTTCAGAAGATATCAGTGAAGATCTTGTGTTGGGGGATGAGGCTTTCCATGATTCAGGCTATGGATATGGATATTTGTCTTATGACAGAGGTCAATTTTCCTCCAATTATTTTCCATGGGAAATCTCTCTTTTCAAAGAGGGGTATGTGGGATAAGGATACAGTTGTTTAAGAAATCCTTTAGTATTTGGATCCATTTTAAGACACTATGTGTCCGAATGCATTGGGTAATGGGTAATATGTTCTAGTTAGAATCTGATGGTTCTCCTAACATAAGACATTAGTGAATCCTTGGGCCACGTGACAAGGAAAATATTATATTCTAGATTTCGACATTGGCTGATGCAGGTGATGGTTTCATGGTTTCTTTTTATCACTAGGGAAATGTTGATTATTTATTACCTTGAGCGGTCTTTTATTACTATTGAAACATCCCTACTTATGAATATGTGTTTTGTATACACTATTTTGTTTTACCTTACAAAGAATCATCTCACAACCTACATAGGTCCTTCGAGACACATCTAAACATTATGATCATACATCAAGTTAAAGGACCAGTCCCACGAGCTGGATCATAGTAGCACTTTGCAGGGAGATCAGCATGTACCTTGAGGTTGTACTTAGGTGGAGTTTCACATTTGTTTAACATTCATTCTTTTGTCATCATTCTTATTTTATATGTTTCTACTATTGGTTATCCATTCATTCCATTTGGTATATGGAACTATATTTTTAATGCATGTACATTTTAATAGTCACTTCAAGTGGTATTTTTCATGATGATATGTTTACTTTATACATATTCTATATTTATTACTTTCGTTGTTTATTTGATATTTAATGTTCATCCTCCATTGGAGTGTCTACTTCATGTCTGTTGAGTAATTTATTTGCGCTACATGTTATATATTATTATATATGGAATCGTGTATTATCTATTATCAATGTGTGTAGTATCTCCAAAATGTTAAATTAAACCCATATGCTTGTCTGAAGGCTTTAGAATTCGGGGAGATGCGTCTAATAATAGTGGAACCCGGTATGATAGCCCTATTCAGGTGGTGGTTCAGGTTGGGGATGCTGCAAGTGGTGTTAAAGGTGTTTCTTTTTCATATTTTCTTTGAATTACAATTTATGTTATGGTAGACTAGATATCATTTTATGTCAGAACTGGGTTGATACATTATTCTAGGTTGTTTATAGCCACATGTATGAGGGAAGGGCCATGTTTCCAGAGGTGGTTTATGGTATTCTATTTTTCTCAAATTACAATTTATATGATTTACACCTTGGTGGCTCACAAGTAATGTAATTTTATTGATTTGGATATCTTTCCATTGTCCTAATGTGGGAAGGGATGAAAATATGGACCCTTCTCAAAGAATTTAAAGGGGGTTGTGATTCTTGTTTTGGGATCTATTTTTGATAAAAAAAAAGTTTTGGTATTTTAATTTTATAATTGTATGTATGATTATTATTGTGATCATACCACATGATAAATATCAAACCCCTTGGGAAAATGCCAAATTCTGTTATTTAAATGATTATGAAATGAATGATTTGATATATAATTAATATACCATGCATTGTATATATGTATTAATTCATATTGCATGAGGGATGGTGTTATATCTTATAGGATCAAGAATGTACTATAGAGGAGGTGATTTAGAACAGTAGGATTTGGTGACATAGGCCATTGGATTGAGACAACATTGGTTTTCAGAATGGGTTTGGCCTAGAGATATTATGATGCATGGATCTGTGAGGGCGGGTAAAGAGATCATGAGGCGAAGATTCCAAGGGGAATGGATGTAGCGGGGGGAGAGTAAGGGTAGTGAGGATGCATTGGGTTTTTACTAAGTTCCCTATATGTGATATATATTGTTAAATATAGGTGATATTTTTTTACCATTTATGGTATTCAGAAGGTTCCCCTTAGATGGATCAGATGGAGGATTAGGTGGATGATGATATAGTCTCACATGAGCATGAACATTTTCAGAACCTTGATGTTTAGGCAGAGGAAGAGTTGTAAGTACATGATCAGGTTCAGGATTCAGTGTATACATGGTAGATACTAGAATTAATAGTTCTTGAGACATATATTGATTAGAAGCTCTGATCGAGCATGTTACATGTCTTCCAAGGGATCGATCACAGTTCACATGAAATAGATCCATCTATGAAATACATGATATGGGAGTTATAGTTGTAGAACCCACAGATCTACTAGGGTGAGGGTGGTTACACCACTACCCCCAAAGCCCAGAGTTAGTGAATTATTTTATTACATTGTCCTGATTATAATGAATATTGTCACGAAGGACCGATCGGTTTAGCAGTCTTGGAATGTAGATTACATACATGAACCTTACAGAACCCATTTTAACAAAAAAATATCAAAAATAATTTTTTAAGAACACCATTATTCAACTAGAATAACCCTTACCATAAATCATAATACACTTATTGGCATCCTGGGAAAATAAAACATAAGAATGGGGTTAGTGCAGATGCTCAGTAAGGTTAAATAATTTACCAGAAGCTATAAACATTTAAGGCCAGATGCATAATAAAAATTGATGCCTATTAATCCTAAACATGAAAATAATATAGAAAAAATAATTCAAACATTACCATATAAACATTCACATGGATATTCCACTCATCAAATAATCACATGAAATAACAAATTTCATAACGTGGGAAATCATAATACCTGACATAATACCTATTATGTTAAAATCCTTGTACTAAGACCGTTAACAAATATTCTGTCATGGCCTTATTCCAAGACAATAGATTGTCTCATGAGACCTACTGATGCATCATGGGGCTATTTAGGGACCATCCAATAACATACTAAGTCCAATACATTCCTCATATGAAAAGGGTGAATCCGAACATAAACATTCATTTTTAAAGTAGCATATTAAATATTTATACTTTAACCATAATCAATTAATGGTATAAAAATAACACATCCATAGTTAAACATATCATAACTCATTCAATACAATATAAAATATTTTATTATAATATGTAATCCTCAATCAGGAATAATATCTATTAAGGGATGCATACATAGTTGAAATTGAATAGTAAACATCTTTGAGAGATATATCACTTTTTCAGAAAATAAATTAAAATTCACGAAATTTATAATGAAAGTAATTCTAAATTTTTTTTATTCAAGGTCTCCCATACCACATTGAAACTTTTTAATGAAATTAACATATTAAGATAATCAAGTCAATATAAATAAATCTTGAAAATTTATTTTCAAATCATGGAAATTAATTAAATAGATTTTGAAAAATAAATAATTAATACATTTAAAATGAAAATATACATAAATATTTCCATCCATTAAACCTTAGAGATTACTTTTGAAAACATTTTTTTGAAAAAAGGAAATTGATGAAAAATATGTCTTAATAAATACTTACAAATAAACATTCTCAGATAATTATGAGATTGAGAAATTAACCATTACCTTAGGTATGTTACTCTTTGTACATGTCTAAATATCCTATATAATTTTTTTAAACAAATCATTAACTTATATCAGAATAATATTAATAATTATGATATCATATATTATTCTTTTATAAGGTTATATTACTCATTTATCAATAATTCCATGTTACTGCAACATTTCCAGTCATAATCGTGATGTTTATTGTAAGTGGTTTGACATGTTATTTGGGATAAAATTACTTAGATAATAATTTAATTAACTAAAAAATGTAAAAAAATATTTTTAAATCATATATATTATATATATATAAATATATATAATTGATAGAAATATAAAATGGAAGACATTTCTCATGGAATAGGTAGGTCACACGTTTGCATGAATGTTTTTTCTTATAGTATTGGATGGAAGTAAGTGAATGATATATATATATATATATATATATATATATCATACTATTAGATTTACCATTTGATATATTTCATACATGTTAAAAATATTTATTCTTATAATCAGTCTTGGATGGTGAACATGGAAGATGAGTGTCATTGTGTCATGGAGACGGTAAGACGTATGTATGCGCAAGTGATTATATCATTTGTAATGGTATAATGGTGTGGAATTTGATTGAATACTAATTTTAAATAAGTAATATCATGATATATTTAATATTTAGATCCATTATATTAATCATTACATGAATAAACATAAAGTTTAATTGAAAAACAATTTACACCACGTTGTGGAGACAGTAAGGCGTACATACGTATGCTTTGTGGAATTGTGTTTCATAGGATTATTTAAAAGATTAATATGGTTTTCCCATTATGATAACAACATATAAGAATATAGTAGATTGTGCAGTTAATTTTTTTTATGTCGATAACTTATTAAGAAGATGTAGAAGAAGAAATTAACAATGAATGAAGGGATGAAATGACAAACTCTTCATTGGGAGTCCTCCTTTGATTTTCATAAGAAGACTCCAAAAGTTGGTTTTCTACCAATAGGGTGTCCTCTAGATGAAGTGATGGAATATTGTAGGATATTTGGGTAGGGTTTTTCAAAGCCAAAGTGGTTTGGATGTGTTAATATGTAGGTAGAGGTGGTTCTCTATTATATGAGGTAGGATGGGCACTTTAGGAAAGATTAAGAATATTAATTTTTATATATTCATTTTACATTAAAAAAGGTCAAAAATAATTTAATACTAATATTAGATGATTTATTTCTAATAACCATTATCCAATTATTTTTAGACAGGTTTATAATATTTTGGTATCCTTATATTTTTGTTTTAGGTCTTATTTAACCCTTTTCAATCTTATCATGATATTATGTTATGTACACATTACGGGATACTATAATTACCATATCATGTCAAACAACCCAATAAATAAATTTATGAATTATTTGGAATTTTATTAAACTTTTTGATGAATCTTAATTTTTAGGAATTTAATAGCATTTAATAAAAAAATTTATGTTTTATGTTTTGAATTATGTCAATTTTGGATACTTTTCATATATGAATTTTTAACAAATTCATAAAAACCTGATTACATAGATACAAAGGAAATAACTAATGTATAATATTTCAATAGTGTCCTAAATTTTTTTTATATCATCCCAATAACTAAATTTAATTTATTTTAACATTTATAATATATTTTATTTAAATCCATTATTAATAAAGCAGTCACTACATCATCATTATGTCATAATTAAATTTATTTATTTTATTTCTGAATATTATAAATTTAATATCATGGTATAGTAAATCTTATTATATTTATAATTAATATTTATAGTATATGAAATCAATTATATAACCATATATAAAAATTGTTTTTGTGAAAGATACATGTTTATGTTATATTTTTCTAAAATATAAATTATTTATTATAAAATGTCATTCCCACACTCAGGTTGCTCTATGGGGTTCCAAAAATGAACCGAGGAAGTTCACGGTCAGAAATATCTTGTACAATAGGATTAGGACATGTTTTTGGGTAGTTTAATATTATTATAATATTATTTTTTACCATTATTTATTAGATTTACCATTTAACCATGGTAAATAAAATAATTACTATTGTTACTATTTATAATGTCCAATAAAAATAGGCACCTATTATACAATTTGGACCATCTGATTCCAAATAAGGAATATATTTTTCTATATTCCAAACATAGAAGTTATAGAAACAAATTTAAAAATAATTCTTATTGTTAGAAAACTGAAAAATAGTTTTTAAGAAAGAAAAACTATCAAAATATCGTCATGTGTTTATGTACAATTTAAATGTAAAAATACTTCTTATGAAATAAATTCTATTGAATGATAAAAATAAATCTAATTATATGTTAAAGCCTCTCAGATTTATAATTTTACAATTTAGGTTATATTGATTAAATGTATTTTTTCAATTAAAATTTAGTATTCTATACTTTTCATCAAAATATAGAAGTTATCAAGAAAACTACCAAACAATTATCCAAACTAAATTTTTATTTTCATATTCTAAAGAAGATTTTATTTTATTCAAATTTAATATATAAAAGTTTCAAATATTGTATTTAAAAAGGGTTCCCCATTAAGAAGGGTAAAAAGTCATTTTTTGGAAAATATATCTTTTTGTGAAAAAATTAATTTTACCTTTATATTATTTCTATGAAACACAAAATATGAATTTTAACATTATATGGGATATATAGAATTCAAAATGTAGTTAATACTATTCATAACCGATTTTAAAAAGGCCATTTTGATAGGTCGTGGTGCGCTTGAACTCATTGTTACGTACATCACAAGCTATTGAATTATTTAAAAGGAATGATTACCAAGGTATTTTGGGGTGTTACATTATCTCTTACATTAATAAATTTCTCCCTCACAATTTAAACTCTGGATTGAAAACCAAGTTTTTTACATTTAAATATTTCTTATTTGAAATCCCACATAAAAAATTGATTAATGAGGTCTTTATTTTGAAATAAGGAATGGTTGGTATGATGGATACAAAGAATAACACATACTAGCGTTTCATATCAGAAAACATGGATATGGAAGTGAAAACCAACCATCATGTTTGGATAGGGAGTGATAGAGAATATTCTTATGAGAAAGTAACAACCAGAAAACTATAAATAAACGATGATCTAAGGGACAAATTGATTCATCACAAAAGAATTTACATGGAAAACATTTTGGTTTTATGATCCTTTTCATAATGTTTAATAATAAATTAATTCATATACCAAGAACAAAAGTATACACACTTAATTTAAATCTATTGTTTCATCCTTTATCTAATTCCTATCACAAACTCATCTTTTAATTTAAAATATAAAACTCAAAAATATTATATTTATCTAAATATTATAAGGTTTCAAATGTAAACATATACCATTTTAATGAATAAAACAATTTTATAACATCTATGGAATACTTGTTGGATAGTGGTAGGCATTAAATCACTTTTTCACTTCAGTTGTGGTTTCAATTACCATAGCTTTGTCTGACACGGCTGGTTATCGCCCGACACGTAGGTTTCTCTTTTTCTAAAACTATAGTATTATAACATTCCAAAAATAATGTTCAGAAATTTTTTAAGGATAAATAATATTATCCAATGTTCTACGTGAACCATTTTATCCTTTAGAGATATCCAAAATGCTTCTTCCCAATAACTGTAAAAAATGTACGTAAATTTCCAAAATCAATTGTAATATCTGATTCCACAAACAACGTTATGTTTATCTTATTGTCACATTATGAATATATGATTACCTTTATCATCTTAAAACCATAATGAAAAAATTTATTATATTAGTATCCTTATATATATCATATTTTTTCTTATAACCAGAATATAATTCTTGAATCCAAAAACACAAATACATTAATTATTCCACTTGGACTATTGTAACAACATATGCTTGACCTTGATCCATTTGATTTTTGTAAGCTATATTTCCTTGATGATTTAGATAATCATTTTCAAAATTTCATGTATCTTTATAATTATAACATCGCGCAACAGCATTCTTTGCCATACAAGCATGATTATGGTGTCATTTCTCTCCAAATTTGTTACAAACTCGAATTCCTTTTAGTAAAACACTTGGGTGTTTCTTCCCACAATTATCACGTAAGGAAAATTCCTTTTTTTCACCTTTTCCCTTTATTTGTCTCTTATTCAACTGATCTCTTATTCTATTTCATTACATTATTTTCATGTGAATTATATAATTCCTTTTCAATCTTGAGTGTTGACTAGACTATATCTTCATACTACGAGACGATTGTGAGACCAATGCCTGTTAGAGGAATCTTTTTAACCATTCAAATAATTGATAAATCTTACCTTTTGGGTTACGTATATTGTTTTTAGCATGCCTTTATATCCTTGTGAAGTTATCCACATAAATTGAAATATTCTTTTCCTCCTTTTTCCTCAGACTCAGAAATTACCATTCCATATCAGCTCGTTGTCCATGAGGAATGTATTTCTCTAGTAAAATTTCATTATACGTCTTTCATTCCATTTTTTCGACTTCATTGTCCTTGTTTGTGTTTTGAATCAATGACCACCATGATATGAATCTACTGAAAGATGATAGACTTCTATAACAACTTATACACTTTTGTTACACCCCGGAACAAGATATATTTTCTCTAAGGAACTTATCATATGCTCAACATAAAATGGTTTAATACTCCCATATAATGATGAAGATAGTTGTCTTATGAAGCGGTCTAACATTGATCTTCTGCATTATGGATCAGGATACTCGATACGGGTATGGTTATTATTCATAACATAAGTTAGTTATCCTTTTATGTTTATAAACTATTCATTACTAGTTGTGTCACTAGCTCCATTATCAGCTTCTGTCATAGGAGGGAAATCCCTATGTGGATCTCATGTGCTGATATGATTGCAATTTATTCTACTATGCGCCATTTACAAATAGTGTCATACACTAGATCAGGATATGAATCATAATTCATAATGCCAAACCTGAAAAATAATTCACATAAATTGATTTTTTTGGAAAATCTAATATATAATAACAAATATTGTTCCTTTTAGATAATATTTACTCCAAAATCCTTTATAATGGATTGTAAGGAAAATATGAATTATCCAAAGAATATTCCCCATGATTTTAAATACAGGTTCATAGAAAGGATCGTTGTCATGTACTAGGTATCCCCCAGTCTTTCTCGAAACACCTTGTCAGAGTTTTCAGCCCTAGGTATATATATTCCAGAACCACATTGTCTTGTTGTATCTAGACATGGAGGTATTTTTTAGGAATACCCACATATTATCTTTTCTAAAAGTACATGATTATCTTCTATACTTTTCATCAAATTCTATCATAGGTAGGTGATCCATAATCTTATTTTTCTAAATCTATTTTTTTAGTGTTTTTAAAACTTCCTATAATTCTAAATGTAACGCCAAGTCCTAAAAAGGCCAGATCCTGTGCTATATTAAAATAAATTGTCATGATTATAAGTAATCATTTCCTGAATGACTGATCAATTTTTCAGTCTTGGATAATAAATTATAAACCTGAATGTTACATAACAATTTCTAACATAAAACATAGGAAAAAATAATCATTTTATAATTCCATTATTCCTCTAATTAAACCATACATATAAATCATAATGCACTTCTTGGCATCCTTGGTAAATAAAATATATGAAATGGGTTATCTCAGAAGCTTAGTAAGGGTATCTAATTCAATTTAAGCTATAAACATTTAACGCATGTGGTATAATAAATATAGCTGCATTTTAAACAGAAAATGGAATATAATATGGAGAAAATAAATAAAAAATTACCATATAATAATGTAGATGGATATTCAACTAATCTAATAATCACATTTAATAACTACTTTCATAATTAGGGAAATCATAATGATGGATATAATAACTACTACTTCAATTACTTTGGCCAAGATCGTTCACAATTATTCTATCATGGGCTTGTTCTAAGATAGCAATTTCCCTCGTTAGACCTACTGATACCATGAGGGAAAATAAAGCACAACACTCATCACATAATATGTCCAATGTATTTTCCATTTGAAAAGGTTGAAACATAGAATAAAAATTCATATTAAAACATTAAAATTTAATATTAATACTCTAACCATAATCCATGAATGGTATAAAAATAGCACATTCATATTCAAACATATCAGAACCCATTCAATAAAATATGGAAGATTGTTTTATAATAAATCAATCTCCATCAAGAATAATATCCAGTAAATGATGTTGACATAGTTGAAAATGATTAGTAAAACTCATTGTGTGAAATATCCTTTTTTTAATTAAATAATTTACAAGTCACACAATTTATAAAGGATGTCATTTAAAAGAAATTTTCTAATCACATTATCCAATACCAATCTAAAAATATTTTAAAGGAATTATAATTTTAATCCAATCATGATCCTATAAATAAATACTAAAAATCAATTAGAAATCATGGACATTAATTAAATAGATATAGAAAAATAAATCATTAAAACATTTAAAATGATGATATAGTAAAACATAATCTTCCAAATAACATTAAAATATTCCTTTTGATAATATTTTAATAAAACATGGACTTTGGGGATAAATATTCTCAATAAATACCAACAGATAAAAAATCATGGATAATATTGGGATTGATGAAATAAGCCTTAACGTAGTTCTGACATTCTTTGTACATGATCGAAAATCATGTATAATGTGGTTAAACATATTATAACTTATATAAAAAGCCAAATAATATTTTTGATATCATATATGATTATTTTATGATTTAAAATTACCTGTTTATTAACGATTCTATGTTAATACTACATTTTAGGTGATACTCGCTTTGTTTATCATACGTTTTTGACTTGTTATTCATGTCCATAAAGCAATGATCATAATTTAATTACATAAAAAATGTAAAATATTATTTCTATATCTTATATGGTATGTATATTAATATATATCATAGATATAAATATAAACGTTAACACACAATTCATGGATGTGGTAGGCCCCACGTATGCATGAATGATGTTTCTGTTTTTTTATCGTATTGAATGGAAGAAACTGAATGAAATATATGTATATATAAATCATCCTATTAGCATTATTATGTCATATATTTCATGATTATTAATGATATTTATTTTTATATTCATTCTTATATGGTGAACATGGATGATGAGTCTCATCGTGTTGTGGATAAGGTATGTCGTACGTACGCACGAGTGATGGTATGTCACACCCCGACGTTGTAATTTAATTTAATTTATTAATTTATTATTTTGTCATTTCGTTTATTTGGTTAACCTCATTGAGCTTTGGGATGTGCATAGGTAAAAAATGGTTGATGTTTAATGTTTTTAGTGGGTTTCAGACTCGTGCGCGGTCACCGAACAGCTGGCGGTAGCCACGTACTTGGCCCAGGTGTCGGGCAATTGCTCATTATTTTATAACTATGATTGTTATTGTGTTTTTAAGAAAAATGTTTAAAATTATTATTAAATTAATTATTATTGAATTAATGGTATTATTAATATTTCCTAATAATTATTTTTATTTTTATCATTATTGATATAATTATTATTTTTATTGTTCTTAATTTTTCATATTATTATCTTTAATATTGTTATTTTTAGTAATTTTATTTTAGCTTTTAAAATAAAAATAATTATTATTTTTATTATAATTTTAAAATGAAAAAAATATCCTAACCCTAATTTTACCCAACCCCCTTCCCCATACCCACGAGCTGCCACCCCTTGCCCCGCTACCCTCATTGCCCCCCCAGTCGCCCAACCTCTCTCCAGCGCCTTACCCATCTCCCCTCATCTGCGCTCTCCAAAAGGCGACCTAGCACCAGCTCGCCTTGGCCTTGCCCCCTTACCACTGCCGGCCTCACCCTCCGCTCCACCCGGCCTCCCCTCCTCCTGGACTCCCCCCCTTTCTACCCCCTCGCTGCATCCCCGTTCTCAGTGCGCCATGCCCAGTGGCCTGCTCCGACAGCCTCACCTCACTCTGACCTCCACGAACCAAATCCTATCCTCCCTCTCGCCCTAACCTCTAGCAGCCTCACTCCGGCCACCACCCTCAGTACTGTTGTCCTCTGTGCACAACCACCCCAGCCTCCTGTTACCGACCACATGCACCCTCTATCACCTAGTACATCCGACCATTCTGTGATTTCCCCAGCCGCCCCCAGCCCTGCCCTTTGCTTTGGTCAACAACAATGGTTCTAGCTTCACCTCTTTCTACCTCGCTCAACCGCACCTCCAGACAAATTGTGCTCTGACCCCCTTGTCGTTTCCCTTTTCCAGCAGCCTGGAAAACACCTACCCTCTTTGGTTCAGACCCCGCCAACCTCGTCGCTCCTCCATCGCGCTTCTTCTCCCACTACAGCCAGCCACATCCTCCTCTGGTATATTATTTTATTTATTTATTTGTTTATTCTTTAATTTATTTTTTAATTTTAATAATTTATTTACTTATTTTTGATTTCTTTCATCTTTGGTGTATTTATTTAATTTATATAAATCATAATATTGTCACGGGTTTTGTGTAGTGTGTTTTTATCGATGTTTAGCATGCAAATTTAGTCCACAAGGGATTGTTAAACCACCCATAAGAGTTTTGTTATACCAACCCTTGGTTTGAGGTAGGCATTTCTCACTATTTTCTTTCCCGCATATCCCATAGACACTTTCATGGTTTTAATTAAGATTTATATGTCATTTTCACCATCATTAGTATTATAGGTAATTTATTACAGTGTTTCTTGGATAGTTAAGATTGTTTAAAATTGGTTTTTGAAGAATTATATGATTTTTTTGAGTAGTTTTGTGAAAATCATTACTTGGTAAATTATTTCTCATGTCTAATTGACATAGAAAGTTCTTTAATTAAATTGGTTGGTGAAAACATTGTTTTTAAGGGGATAAAACTTGTGTTCATTATATCAATGATAGTATATTTTTATGGAATGAGGTGTGTTTGGTCGAGAACATATTTTGTTCTATGTGTTCGTTTTTATAATGTGTGAATGTAATTCTTTTGGTAGTGGTAGTGGTACGAGTCATGTTTTGAAACGTGTGAAAGTAGTTTTTAAATGTTTGGAAATGCAACAGATGTTTAAATTAAATTTGGGTGTGGAGTTGATAGAATCATGATATAAGCCTTTGTTTATTTCTTTTGAAATGTTTTTATTAAATTATCAAATGATTTAGTGAATGTTGTTCGAAATATGAATCATGGGTTTAAGGTGTTACAATGTGAATTTGGGTTTGGTTTTCAAATTTTCTCATTGTATTTTATTGTACCATTGGTTGTTGGCACGTCCATGGGTTCCTGAGGTGCACACAAGGATGTCCTCACTACTGACAACGACACCCTTGAAATGATGTTTCTCTAAACCCTTGGTTGTCTAAATAATTTTGGTTTTCCTATATGAGGTTTGGTCCTTAGTGTGTTTCCCTTAAATGAATTTCAATATTTTTTTAAGGAATTGGCCAATCGAACCATGGAAAATGCTTTAGTGTGTGTCGGGAAAGGATAAAAGCTTGTATGTATCTTTGAACATAAAAAGGGTAATTGTCTACTAAGATCTTATTACAAGATGTGTCTTGGAAAGATATATGTGTCTGTTCAGAGATTTAAGAATTCTTTTTTAAATGGTTTCGTCATGATGTGACGTGAAAGAATGTTCATCACCGTCAACATTAGTGTAATATTTGTTTTGATTCGTAGAAATAACTAAATTTACATTTACTCTATGACAATTTAACAACATTAGTATTTTGAAAATGAAATCAAATTGTTTTAATGACTTCCTGGCATGACAACCCAGTTGGCACCTTTGATTATATATATATATATATATATATATATAAGGACCCCTATATGGGGGATATCCCTTAAGAGTTATCATATGGATTGTCCATGTTTATGGTAGGAATGTGTGGTTATATGAGTCATGTGTGGGAGGGTGTCTAACTTACACCATATTATTGTAACTACCAGATGTTATTTGGCATCTTGTAGATGATCGAGTGATGGTTGCTGACCAAACCTGATTATATGGGTTGGTACCCCCTTGATTTGTTGTTAGGCTTTGGGGATTTACACTATATTGAACTATTTAGGGTGCCCATTTGGTTATATAATTAAGAGCTTAACCATACACCGGTAGCTGTTTTCGAACCTGAGTACGTCCCGTGATGTTCTACAGATGTTTTGGATCACCCATGGTTTTTATTTGTTTTTCTTGTTTAGATTTATCTGTACTTGTTTTCGAGCTTATATTGGCACTAATTTCTCTTATCATAACCATTTCTTCCATGATTGTTTTTTTGTTTTCAAAATTTTTTTTTGTTTCAGAAATGGCACGCAGTATGAATTGGGATTTGACAATGGGAAAATGATATTGTTTTATTAAAATAAAGAAAACCAACTTTTATAAATTTATTTCAATCATGTGTCAATGGACTATTTTGGGAAAGGGAATACATGTATTCCATGGTTATATTTGCCATCCCTACTTTTAATCTCAGTGATCACGCCTATAATATTCTTTTAGTTGCAAGTTTTGTTATTATTACGGATCCTGGATTAGCAACTCAGTGTTAGAGCAGGCTTGAGTCTTAATTGGGTGGTGACCTAGAAGGTCACATGTAGGTATGTTTAGTTTTATTTTCTCTGTACTACTATTTTTTATTATTTTTATCGTCTTTTTTGTTTTTATGTTTTTCTTTTATTCATGGTCAAATCATTCCAAATAGTTTAGTTTTGATGCATGACATAGGTTTCCAGCCCTTGGGGATCAAGAACACCATTTGGGCCCTATCGCGGACCAGCTAGAGTGACTGGTTAAGGGTTGATCTGGGTTGGTTCATGACAAAATGGAATTAGATGTGACCCTTGTTATTTGGGGTGTGTAGTATATTGAGATTAGTATTGTCAAGACCCGAGAGCTAGGTACGGGAAGGAAGTCAGAAACCTTCACCCGTTTCGAAACTCGAGTCGATAGGGGTAGTTCGAGAATTGAGTTCTTGTCTTGTTCTGATTTGTTTTGGATTGAGGGATGAAAACAGAGTAAAACTAATGTTACACTGTGATTTCATATGCTGTAGTGACCCGTGTGAAGTCCGCATACACAATTTAAGTTCCTCCTTATAACGACCCATACTTTACATACATTGTTAGTACTTCAAAATTGAATTACACTTATTACAACATATAACAAAACCATGAATGGACCGTATTGGTATAATGTCTTTAGAAACTAGAAAACATAAACAACTGGTTCATAAAGTGTCTACACTATCTCCCATTTATTTCACCATATCTATAGTCCCTTTTGGCATATCTTACTTAATAACCTTCTTCCTGACTTGGGGAAATATAACATACAAAAGGGTGAGCTCAAATGATCAGTAAGGGTAAACAAAAGAAATATCAATCACATCATATTCATAAGAACATATCATTTTGGAAATCATACCCTACAAAAGAGATCATAATTTCATAACATGGGAAAAATCATTGTAGTGAAATGTAATCACAATAACCATAACATAAAACATGAAGATTTGTGGAATTCACACATAATCATAGAGAATCATTTATTATTAGTCAAGACTCATTGCCAAGACTATCTTAGTGGACAAAGTCCAATTCTGAACATACTTCATTCCTCGTTTTAGTCCTATTTCACTAAACCGGTTTAACCTTACATTCCAGCCATGTCTATCTCATGAGATATAAAATCTTTACCCAATGCATTGGAGTAAATATAGGTCCAACCCATCTCATAATGATACCATTCTTATGTGTTCCACAAAATCATAAGCCATACATCATAGCATAACCCATGTAATAAAAATGGGATTCTTGAACATCGTCACATCATAAAACAATTCATATAAGATAAAGGAATTCATAAAAAATAATCCCATCACAACATAATCAAATCAATGTAATAATAGGGATAGAAACAGAACCCTTTATTATCTTAGATGGAATAAATTTTGATAAAACACTTGAACTCCATTCTTGTGGAAAATATCCTTTCTACTTCAAAAACACTTTTCCTTTCTTAACATGTCATAAAATTCTAATCTAAAAGAAGTTGATTAATAATAAACATGAAAACTTGTAATGGAATCTTCTTGGAAATAAATCTTTAAAAATCCATTCATGCTGTATATGTTAAAAAAACATTCTTCTCGTACTTTTGTTGGAAAAGTCAAAAAGTACATCGTATGAAAAACGACAAAAGATTCCTTTAATATATTTTAATAAAAACTCACCGAAGGGTAAAATTGGATTTAAATAATTGTAGGTGGATGAAAATAATATTACATATTTAGGAAACATGGATGTGGATGATAAAATACACCCCATTAAATTCCAAAGTATAAATAATCTTAGATAAAAATGAGATTGTGATATTTCCTTTACCTTAGGTCTGATTTGCTTTGTAAGTGTCCGAACCTCCTGTATAATGATTTAAATAGTGTCATTGACTTATTCCAGAGTCATACTCATTGTTATGATATCATATATGGTCATATTATTATCTTATTATTAGCAATATTTCATTGCTACTTGTTATTCGGGTGTTTATTACTTTTTGTTCTTATAGGTGTTTTGTCAGATAAATTATTATTATTATTTTTAGGTTATAGATACCTCATTTCCAGAATGGTATTAGTGTAATATATATCATATTTATTCACTCAATTCATTTATGTTATCATTATGCAATGAAAATCATGTAGAACGAGTCGCATCACTTCGTGGAGACGGTATTCCGTACGTACGCACGAGTGATGATATCGTTCCCATGATCGTGGAATTGTATTGGAGTGTATGTATACTATTTAATAATCAATATCACTTTACAATAATCATATATATTCATTATTTACACCATTATTCCCATCCATGTAAGGTGGTGGTGGAAAATAGATTACACCACGGCGTAGAGACGATATTCCGTACGTACGCATGTGCGGTGATTTCCTTTTCCGTAGGATGGATAGATGATGAAATAGGGTTGTTTCATACTTATAATAACATATAATTATATGAGTGATACTGATGTTATTAATTCATAATTAAACAACTAAAGAAGGATAAGTGAAAGAAGAAATAAAGTTGAAAGAATCGGTAACAGACATTACCTCTTCTTTGAAGTGCTTCTTTGAGACCTCATTTTAGGGCACTAAAATTGGTCTTTGAAGAAGACCAGGACCTCTAGGTTGTTTCTAGGGAAGTGGAGAGGAGAAATTGGAAAGGTTTGGACGATCTTGAAGGCTCATAGTGGTGTGAGGATGAGAGGGAGGAGGTGCCCTTTTATAAGGGGGGAGAGGGGCACCTTTCAAAAAACTAAAAATATTATTTTATTATAAACCCATATTCAGTTTTAAATAGCTTCAAATTGATTTATTTCGAAGCTAAGGTGGGGAAGGGTCAAAATAATCTCATCCAATAGAATTTGGACAAGTTTAGTTTACTATTATAACCTTATCATTTAGATTTAACTTTAAGTTAGATAATTTTACTTTTACAGTGTCTTTCGTGTTCTTACACTATAAGGTTAATAAACGTACAATAACCATCCAAACGAACCCAAAGTTGTTTATTATTAATATAAATAACCTTATATAAGTCATTTGGCCGAAACATAGATTTTTAGGAATAAAAGAACAATTAATAATATAATATTTGTTTTAAAACCTATTTTATGTCAATTTTGACATTATTTAGTAATTGATTTTTGTGAAAATCATAACAGAATGATTAGTTCGAAAAATGTTAATTAAATAAATACTAACATGTCATATTAAACTAGAAAATTAGTGGAATTCATAAAAAGTCTCAAATTACATTTATTTAGGTATTTATAACATCAATTATGTCAATATTTCAATAATAAGATAATTACTACATCATTGTTGTGTCATAAATATATTAAATTATTTAATGTCTAAAAATTACAAATAAAATACAATTATGTAGGAAAACTGTTTTTTTTCTAATTAATATTTATAGTCAAATTTATCTTATGTATAACCGTATATTAAAAATTATTTACTTATTAAACGTTGATTTTAACTATTTTAACCCTTTAAATAAATTAATAATAAATGTACTAATCTAATCCAAGTGGGACTAAATGGTCATATTTTATTCCTAAGGTTTTTTATGGTCGAATTACATTCATCCAATAGAATTAGGAAATTTGTTAGGGTAATAATAATATCATTTTTTCCCTTAATTACACTATTTACTTTTAACCGAGGTAAATAAAAGTAAAAAGTTACTATTCATCAAAAATTATATTCATCTTATTGAACCACATTTTTCTTACTGACATCAACCGTGTCTTTCAGATTTTTGAAATTCCACTCACAGAAGCGGTAAAATTATGTTTTATGTAAATTTGCAAATTCTCCTAGGAGGTGGGTAAAAGATGGTGAAAAGTTCAATAATATTTTTATATATGTAAAATTATTATAAGATTACTCCAATGAATTACATTGAACTTATATAGGTATTATGTATCATTTTTGATCTAAAATAAATTTAAATAAAATAAATAATTATTTAAATAAAAGTCGTTTTTTAAATAGTAACCATGTGTTTTCACTATTCATCAAAAATTGAATGTTTTTATAAAAATACCAAAATTTCACCCTAGGCTAATTTCGATATTCCGAATCCAAAAACGAAGTCAATTTTGAAAAATAAAATTTACAAAATTTCAAAAAGTTGTTATTAGTATTTACAACGGCTAGTTTTAATAATATTTTAATAGCATATCATTGTTTAGTGAAACTCGGTATTGCGTACGACACAAGCTATCAAGGAAGGTCGTGATTGGGTGTAAAGCAAGCCAAGCTAGTGTTGTGTGTAGTGAAATATTCTTTTGATGATTTATATAAAGAAAAAACAAAATATTTCTTATAAAATTCTCGGGTGTTACATTCTATGCCCCGTAAAATGAATTTCTCCCACAAAATTCGTCACTTGTAAAAAAACAGATGAGGATACCTCTCCCTCATAATATCCTCAAGATCCCATGTAGCTTCTTCTAGTTGGTGGTTCCTCTATAAAACTTTCACCAAGTGAGTGGTCTTGTCCTGTGGGACTTTTTCACTACGATCAAGAATCTCTATTGGCTGTTCTTCATAAGAAAGATCTTGTTCCAGCGGTACAACTTCTGAGCTGAGTACATGTGATGGATCAGGTATGTACTTTCTCAGGAGAGACACATGGAACACATCGTGAACTTGAGATAGATTCGGTGGAAGCACCAATCGGTAAGCTACCTTCCCAACACGATCAAATATTTCGAAAGAACTGATATACCTAGGGCTCAGCTTTCCCTTCATCCCAAATCTAATTACTCTCTTCTATGGAGATATTCGTAAGAACACTTTATCACCCACTTCAAACTATAAGTCTTTTTTTCGGTTGTCTCCATAAATTTTTTGTTGACTCTGAGCTAATCTTATGTGTTGTTGAATAGATCTGACCTTTTCTACCATCTCATCAACAAGATCAGGTCCTAATAGATTTCTTTCACCAAATTCATCTTAGCAAGTTGGAGTCCTGCATTTCATTCCATAGAGAGCTTCATGAAGAGACATCTGAATACTAGAGTGAACGATATTATTATAATAAAATTCCACCAAAGGTAGGTGTTGTTCCCAACCACCTTTTAAATCCACAGAGCGAGCTCTCAACATATCTTCTAGAGTTTGAACTGTCCTCTCAGACTGACCGTCTGTCTAAGGATAATAAGTAGTGCTGAAACTCAACTATGTATCCAGAGTATGCTAAAGACTTGTCCAAAACTTTTAGGTAATCCTCGGATCCAGATCAGATATTATAGAAAGTGGTACTCTATGCAATCTTACCACTTCCTTTACATATATCATGTCAAGCTGATCCGGAGAGAAATCCTCTCTAATAGCAATGAAGTGTGAAGACTTTGTAAGACGATCAACTATGACCCAAATAACATTATTGACTTTGGATGTTTTAGGAAATCCTGTGACAATGTCCATAGTGATGTTTTCCCATTTCCATTCGGGTATGGGTAATGGTTGTAACATCCCCTTAGACTTCTGTCTCTCAGCTTTAACTTACTGACAAACCAAGCATCGAGAGACATATTCAACAATATCTCTTTTCATGCCATCCCACTAGAAGTACTCTTTCAGGTCCTTATACATCTTCGTGCATCCAGGATGAATAGAGAATGAAGAACTATGAGCCTCATCCAGCAGCTCCTTCTTTAATTCGTGGATGGGAGGAACACAAACCCTATTCTTGAACTTTATTATCCCATCACAAACAAGGTTGAATTTAGGAATATTTCTCACTTTCTTTTGTAACTCTACATCTTCTTTCTGTGCCTCTTTAATCATAACATGTATAGATGGTTAAACATTCATTTGAGTAAGATATGATTTTCCCCTTTCATTATAATTCCAAGATCAATCCTTTGTAAATCCATAAATATTGGTTATTCTGTGATCCACATCATAGATAAACTGGCATGGTCTTGTCGACTTAATGAATTTGCCACCTTGTTTTCTTTCCAATGGTGGTAATGAATTGAGCAGTCATAATCCTTAATCAGCTCCAACCATCTTCTTTGGCACTTATTCAGTTCCTTTTGTGTGAAAATATACTTTAAACTTTTATGATCAGTATAAATGTCAGACCTTTCTCTATAAAGATAATGCCTCCAAATATTTAATGCAAAGATTACCGCAGCTAACTCCAAATCATGAGTTGGGTAATTTTGCTCATGGATTTTCATCATTCGTGAGGCATAAGATATCACCATATCATTTTTCATAAGAACACACCCCAATCCTTTCTTGGATGCATCACTGTAGATCACAAACCATTCTCCACTACAAGGCAGTGTGAGCAAAGGGGCACTGGATAACCTTCTTTTGAACTCCTCGAAATTCTCTTCACATTCCCCCGTCTAAACAAACTTAACTCCTTTCTGAGTCAACATGGTGAGTGGATTAGATAATCATGAAAAATCATTCACAAAACGTCGATAATATCCATCCAAACCAAGAAAACTTCAAATCTCAGTTACTGTTGTTGGTCTCGACCATCTTTCGATAACCTCTGTTTTTGCTGGATCCACAGATATCCCCTCTTTTGAGATTATGTGACCCAAAAATGAAACTTTTTGATGCCAAAATCCACACTTGGTAAATTTAGCATAAAGATTCTTCTTTCTCAGTGTCTTCAATATAATTCTCATGTGATCTTCATGTTCTTACTTGCTCTTTGACTATACAAGAATATCTTCTATAAAGACAACCACAAACTGACCAACAAAGTCTCTAAAGACTCTATTCATTAGATCCATGAAGATAGCAGAGGCATTTGTAAGACCAAATGACATCACTATAAATTCATAGTGTCTATACCTTGTACGGAAAGTCGTCTTTGGTATATCCTCCCCTTTGACCCTTAATTGATGATACCCTGAATGAGGATCAATCTTGGAAAAGTATTGAGCTCCATGTATTTGGTCAAATAAGTCATCAATGTGTGGGAGAGGATATTTTTTCTTGATAGTGATCTTGTTATGTTTTCGATAATAAATACAGAGTCTCATTGATCCATCATTCTTCTTAACAAACATTATAGGTGCTCCCCAAGGTGGCGCACTAGGGAGTATGAACCCCTTATCAAGATTCTCTTGGAGTTGCTTCTTCAATTCCTGCAACTCAATTGGGGCCATTCTATAAGGTGTCTTTGAAATAGGTAAAGCACTCAGTACGAGTTCTATTTAATACTCAACATGACGATTTAGTGGAAGACTCGTCAATTTGTCTGGAAGAACGTCATCAAACTGCCGTACAATGGGAATATTCTTATTCGTGAGTTTCTCACCAACCATTTGAGATAAATAAACTTCATTTAGTGGAATCAAGACCCATAAGATGGAAGAAAATTTCACTGGAATTTTATGTTCATCCTTGCATCGATAGACGATCAATGATTGATCTGAAATATGAAATGTGACTTCCCTTCTTTGGCAATTGATATGAGCTCCATATAGAGAAATCCAATCCATGCCAAGAATCACATCAAATTCCACTATAGGTAGGATCAGAAGATTTGCAGGAAGCACATTTCTAAAACTTCAATCGGAGATGAATTATAAACATTTGATGCGACTGTTGTGCCATTAGGGTTTGTCACAGCTAAATCAACATATAATATTTGAGGTAATACGGTGATACCCTTAGAAAATTATTCATAAATAAAGGAGTGGGTGGATCCAGAATCAAATAAAACATTTTCTACATTAGAGTGGATGGTAAGTGTACCATTCACCACATCGTTATCGTACTCCACATAGCTGATAGAAATTGCATGTGACTTTCCTTTGTCTTTAGCCTTAAGAATTTGTTGATGTCGATCATCATCAACAACCCTTGGATTAGGGCATTGATTGGCATAATTCCTCATTTCCTTGAACTTGTAACATTGAAGTGTAGGAGATGAACTCTGTGTAGCCTTTTCATTGTTCGCATCACTAGACATCTTCTTCCCATCATTGCAGCATTCAAATGCCCGATGACCTTCCTTTCCACATTTGAAACATTTACTTGTCCCTTTAAGACAACTCCCTCCAAGTTTCTTTCCACACTTTGAGCATAAGGGAAAACTCATCTTCATTTCAGTGTGCTGTTTAGATTTTCCTTTGAATTCCATTTTCCTCTTCTTATCAAACCCATTTGACTGATGGGTTACTCCAATATCCATCTCAACTTTGAGAGCACATCGAACGATTTACTCATAGCTATTGAAGTCCCTTATGGCTAATGCCCTTCTAAGACTTGGTTTTAATCCACTAAAGAATCGATCGATCTTACTCTAAGGTTGTATAATAATACCAGAATAATACCTTATAAGTCTTGTAAAATTTTCTTCATAGGTAAAAAAATATTCATCATCCTTTTTCTTTAGTTCAAGAAACTCCTTCTCCATCTTTGTTCGGGGAATACGAGGGAAGTACTTATTGAAAAATAAGTTCTATAACTCGTCCCATTCCATGGACTCAATTTTTTCTCTTGGCCTCATATTCTTGATAAGATTCCACCATTGATCAGCATCACCTTCCAAACGGTACTCTACTAATATGACTTTATCATTTTCAAAACATTAAAGAAATGAAAATATCTTTTCAGTAGTACTGATCCATTGTTCAGGAACTAATGGATCAGTAGACCCGGAATGAAGGTGGACGCTGTCTCATGACGCATTCAACATAATTTTTTTACTTCCTTTTCTCGTTTGGAAGTCCTGTATGATTCATATCTTGAGAAATTTGTTTGAGCATGGCTACAAGATTTTTCATTCCATCTCCCATAACGTTTGGTTTCTCAGGGGGATAATAATTGCATTGCCTGTCGCACTCCGCATTAACAAGGTTCCTTGAGGTTCTTGCTATTGAATAAAACCAAGAAGAATAGTCTGAGAAACACTAATTATAATAGGAAAACCACATAATAAAGAATAATATTTCACACATAAGGTCTTATCCTAGGTTATTCATGGCCATTTCTAAAACACTAAGATTGTGTTTTATGCTTAGACTTGCCCTTAGGATTATTACTAAGGCTTTCACATCCTAGTTTCCAAATGTTGACTATACCTTTCCTCTGATACCAACTATAACGACCAATACTTTACATACATTTTTAGTAATTCCAAATTTAAGTACACTTATTACAACATATAACAAAACCATAAAAGGACCGTATTGGTATAGTGTCTTTAGAAACTGGGAAACATAAACAAATGGTTCATAAAGCATCTACACTGTCTCCCATTTATTTCACCATATCTATAGTCCCTTTTGGAATATCTTAATTAATAACCTTCTTCCTGACCTATGGAAAGATAACATACAAAAGGGTGAGCTCAAATGCCCAGTAAGGGTAAACAAAAGAAATATCAATCACATCATATTCAGAAGAACATAACATTTTGGAAATCTTACCCTGCAAAAGAGATCATAATATCATAACATGGGATAAATCATGGTAGTGTAATGTAATCAAAATAATCATAACTTAAAACATGAAGTTTTGTGGTACACACACATAATCATAGATAATAATTTCTTATTAGTCAAGACTCATTGCCAAGACTATCTTAGTGGACAAAGTCCATTTCTGAACCGAGTTCATTCCTTGTTTCAGTCATGTTTCACTGAACCGATTTAACCTGCCGTTCCAGCCATGTATATCTCATGAGATATAAAATCTTTACCCAATGCATTGGAAGGAGATATATGTCCCACCCATCTCATAATGATACCATTCTTATGTGTTCTGCAAAATCATAAACCATACATCATAGCATAACCCATGTAATAAAAATGGGATTCTTAAACATCCAGACATCATAAAACAATTCATATAAGATAAATGAATTCATAGAACTAATTCCATCACAACATATTCAAATCAAAGAAATAATAGGGATAGAAACAGAACCCTTTATTATCTTAGATGGATTTTTTTTTTGATAAAAAACTTGAACTCCATTCTTGAGAAAAATATCCTTTCTACTTCAAAAACACTTTTCCTTTCTTAACATGTAATACAATCCTAAAGTAAAAGAAGTTGATTAAAAATATACATGAAAACTTGTAAAGTAATCTTCTTGGAAATATTGTTTTAAAAATCCATTCATGCCGTATAAGTTAAAAAAACATTTTTCTCGTACTTTTGTCGGAAAAGTAAAAAGTCCCTCGTACGAAAAAAGAAAAAAGATTCCTTTCATATCTTTTACTAAAAACTCACTGAAGGGTAAAATTGGACTTAAAAAATTTTAGGAGGATGGATATAACATTAAATATTTAGGAAACATGGATGTGGATGATAAAATACACCCTAGTAAAGTCCAAAGTATAAACAATCTCGGATAAAAATGAGATTGTGATATTTCTGTTACCTTAGGTCCGATTTGATTCGTCAGTGTCCGAACCTCCTGTATAATGATTTAAATAATGTCATTGACTTATTCCAGAATAATAATCACTGTTATGATATCATATATGGTCATATTCTTAGCTTATTATTAGTAATATTTCATTGCTACTTGTTATTCGGGTATTTATTACTTTTTGTTCTTATGTGTGTTTTGTCGAATAAAATCATATAATTCTTTTTAGGTTATAGATACCTCATTTCCAGAATGGTATTAGTGTAATATATATCATATTTATTCACTCAATTCATTTATGTACTCATTATGCAATGAAAATCATGTAGAACGAGTCGCATCACATCGTGGAGACGGTATTACGTACGTACGCATGAGCGCTGACATCGTTCCCATGATCGTGGAATTGTATTGGAGTGTATGTGTAATATTTCAGAATAAATATCACTTTAAAATAATCATATATATTCATTCTTTACACCATTATACCCATCCAAGTAAGGTGTTGATGAAAAATAGATTACACCACGGCATTGAGACGGTATTCCGTACGTACACACGCGTGGTGATTTCATTTTCCGTAGGATGGATAGATGGTGAAATAGGTTTGTTTCATACTTATAATAAAATATCATTATATGAGTGATAATAATGTTATTAATTCATAATTAAACAACTAAATAAGAATAATTTAATGAAGAAATAAAGTGGAATGAATCGGTAACAGACATTACCTCTTTTTCGAAGCGCTTCTTTGAGACCTCCTTTTAGGGCACTGAAATTGGTCATTGAAGAAGACCGGGATCTCTAGGTTGTTTCTAGGGAAGTGGAGAAGAGAAAATGGAAGTGTTTGGATGGGATTTAAGGCTCAAAGTGGTGTGATGAAGAGAGGGAGGAGGTTCCCTTTTATAAGGGAGAAGAGGGGTACCTTTGGAAAAACTAAAAATATTATTTTATTATAAAGCCATATTCGGTTTTAAATAGCTCAAAATTGATTTATTTTGAAGCTACATTGGGGATGGGTCGAAATCCGCTCATCCAATAGAATTTGGAAAAGTTTAGTTTACTATTTTAACCTTATCATTTAGATTTATCTTTAAGTTAGATAATTTTACTTTTACCGTGTCTTTTGTGTTCTTACACTATAAGGTTAATAAACATACTATAACAAGCCAAAAGAACCCCAAGTTGTTTATTATTAATATATATAACCTTATCTAAGTCATTCGGCCGAACCTCAGATTTTTAGGAATAAAATGACAATTAATAATATAATATTTGTTTTCAAAACCATTTTATGTCAATTTTGACACTATTTAGTAATTGATTTTTGTGAAAATCCTAACAGAATGATTAGTTCGAAAAAAGTTAATTAAATCAATAATAACATGTCATATTAACCTATAAAATTAGTTTAATTCATAAAAAGTCTCAAATTAAATTTATTTGGGTATTTATAACATCAATTATGTTAATATTTCATTAATAAGATAATTACTGCATCATCTTTGTGTCCTAAATAAATTATGTTATTTAATGTCTAAAGATTAAAAATAAAATACCATTATGTATGAAATCATTTTATCTTTATAATGAATATTTATATTCGAATTTATCATATGTATAACCCTATATCAAAAATTATTTACATATTAAACATTGATTTTAACTATTTTAACCATTCTTTAAATAAATTAATGATAATTGTCCTACTCTAATCCAAGTGGGCCAAAATGGTCATAATTTATTACTAAGGTTGTTTTTGGTCGAATTACACTTATCTAATAGAATTAGTACATTTTTAGGGTAATAATAATATCATTTTTTCCCTTAATTACCCTATTTACTTTTAAACGTGGTAAATAAAAGTAAAAAGTTACTATTCACCAAAAATTATTTTCATCCCATTGAACCTCATTTTACATACTGACATCAACTGTGTCTCTCGGATTTTTGAAATTCCACTCACAGAAGCAGTGAAATTATGATTTATGTAAATTTGCAAATTCTCCTAGGAGGTGGGTAAAAGACGGTGAAAAGTTCAATAAAATTTTTATATATCTAAAATTATTATAAAATTACTCCAATTAATTACATTGATCTTATATAGGTACTATGTATCAATTTTGACCTAAATTAAATTAAAATAAAATAAATAAATATTTAAATAAAAATATCGGTTTTTAATTAGTAACCTAGTGTTTTCACTATTCATCAAAAATTGAAAGATTCCAGAAAAATACCAAAATATAACCCTAGCCTAATTTCGATATTCCGAATCCAAAAACGAAGTCCATTTTGAAAAATAAAAATTACAAATTTTCAAAAAGTTGTAATTACTATTCATAATGGCTAGTTTTAATCATATTTTAAAAGCATATCGTTGTTTAGTGAAACTCGATATTGTGTACGACGCAAGCTATAAAGGAAGGTCGTGATTGCATGTAAAGAAATCCAATCTAGTGTTGTGTCTATTGAAATATTTCTTTGATGATTTATATAAAATTAAAACATAATATTTCTTATAAAAGTCTCGGGTGTTACACTCCTAGTCATTGACAATTACATTGGGTGTGGCCCACTACCCTGTTGTTAGGTTAATCATGACTACTAGCCCCTCCCTCCAGTGATTTGATGGATGTTAACTGTCGTCTTGGTTTTTGATGGTATGTGTGCGCTTCAGAAAAATAAAAAATGAATTTTTAAATGAGAATGAGTCCTTTTAAATAGATTTAAATTAATGAAATGTGTTTTAAAATTGAATGCTTTTAGTCTAACAATCTGATGGTTGCTTGGAACTAGTAAATGAATTTTTTGGGTACAACCTCGAGTACTCTTTATGAATGTTGACACATGTGAGGTAATTCATGGTAATTGCATGTTTGTATGTATGGATGAAAGTGGATGAAGACGCATGCAACCGTTCCTCGGATTACTGGGCTGTGTACTTGGAATTAAATCCATGACATTGTTTTTCAAAATTGATTTTAAAATATGAAATGTTTTTGGAAATTGAATTTGGATTGGAAAGTGTCCTTAAAGGAAGGTTGTTTTGAAATCTAATATGAAAAGGGGATTTTTGATTAGTGTTTGTTTTTCTTGTTTTTTTGAGTTGTTTGTTTTGGATAAAGGCCCTTTCAGTGACGTTGCATCGGCTTGATATCAGTTTTGGCTCTATTTTTTATATGTTGTTAAAAAATTCCACCTATAAAGGACGTCAAGGATTCCGATAAGTCATGCCCAGTTTTGGGTTCTTCTCAGAAATTGCCTAAGCATCACGGTGATCAGGGTTTATTAGAGGTAGCAGAGTGTCTTGAAGAGGTCGATCATGTTTTCAAGGTATTGGGAACTCCCGAAGTTGCCAGAGTTTGTGCCGTTTTGGGACTATTTGGAGGTCCAAATCTAAATGAATGGGAGTTATTCGCCCTGCCATCAAAACAAGTTTGGATGATGTGTGATGTCATTAAATCTGTCTTCATCTGATGGTTTATACCTGAAAAGGTGAAGACGAAGAAAAGGGAAGAGGTTATGCGTATTCAACAAGGCCAATGGACGGTGAAGGCATATGTTGACCATTTCAAAGAATATTTGTACTTTTCTCTAGAGGTAGAGTTGCAGGATTTGATTAAGACTTCTCTCTTCATTGGGGGTCTTCATCGAAATATCAAGGACCAGGTCGTCTTTTCTAAATACCATAATTTTGAGATGTTAGTGGATGATGAGTTATTTTCAAAACTGGTATCCAGATCACATGTTCTTGGAAATCGAGCATATCTAGTTACTCATAAAGGTTCCCTATATGGAGAGCAGGGTGTGCCATAGTGAACTATTTCAAAAGAGTCATCTGTAGTGGTTCTGGTTTCCTGTTCGTCGGACCATTCAGTGGTGTGACACCAGTGTGGGCGGTTCATGCATGCAAAACTGTCATGTCGCATCCCACGAATGACATGTCAACATTGTAGGTGCCAAGGTCTTCTAGAAAAGTTTTATAAGAAGCGTCGCCTGAAGAAGATGTTGTGAACAGAGAATCCAAGTTACTAACTACAAGGAAGAATATATTTCATCCATCAGATCCCCAGCCATATGTATTGGGGTGATTCTCATGTGTAGTCACGAGTTGCCAGCGGCGTGAAGTTTTTGTTGGGATTTTGAGTTCCATGTTGTTAGTTGAACATTTAAAGTCTTTATCATTCTTTCATTCAACTATTAATGTTTTAGTTCATAGAAAGTACATTGTCTTATTATGGAATTGTGACAGACATGTTCTATTGTAATCCAAAGTGTTTTTCTTGTCTTATCATGGTTTTCTCAAAAATGCACTTTTCTTAAAAGTGCGCTTTCCCCAGTATGCGTTGATCTTTGTTTAATGGTGTTTTATTGAAGATATAAGTGCTTGTGAAAGAGTTAAGACTTGTGTTTATACTCAGTTACACTATTCGAGTTAATTTATTCTTGGGGGGTCTTCAATAGTATTTAGAGTTTTGTCTAGGTCGAGAGTTCTTGGTTTCAGCCGAGATATTTTTCCGCATGTATTATAAAAGATAGTTTGGTTCGGTTGGGAGTTCCCGCATCGGTCCCCCTTCCCAGGGTGGTATGTTTGTGTGTTAAATTTCCATTCCAGGTGAGTTCATTTGGTGGGGAGAACCCTCTCCTGTTCTCCCATTCTCTTGTATTGTGGTTTATTTCAGTTTCAATTGGGCATGGATTCTTGTTTTGTCAACTGTTCATCTAAGTGACATTCTGGGGGAAAATGTGTCTCTAGTAGGGACAATTGTCACACCCTAACGGTTTAATTTATTTATTTATTTTATTTTGCCATTTTAGGGATTTGGTTATCCTCATTGAGGGGCGGAATGAGCGCAGGTCAAAATGGTTAATATTTAATGCTTTTAGTGGGTTTTAGAACTGTGCATGGTCAGCACATTGTTGGCGGTAGCCACACAGCTGGCTAGATGTCGTGCAATTGGTCATTATTTTATTATTATTATTGTAATTAAAAAAAAGATTAAAACTATTATTAAAATTATTATTATATTAAAGGTATTATTATTATTTCCTTATCGTCATTGTTATTTTTATAATTATCATTATAATAATTATTTTAATCGTTGTTAATTTTTATTATTATTATCTTTATTATTTTTATTTTTATGAATTTTAATTTGGGAGTTATTAATAATAATAATAATAATATGTTAAAATGAAAATAAACAGTATAACCCTAATTTTACTCGACACACTTCCCCATACCCATGAGCCGCCACCAACTTGCCCATCTACCCTCGCTGCACCCCCCCCCCCCGTCGCATAACCACTCCCCAGCCCCTCACCCCTATTCTCTCACTGGAACACTCTAGAAGGCCACCCGACACTAGCTTGTCTCTACCTTTCCCTTACCAACACTGGCCTCTACCTCCCCTCCACTGAGCCTCGCCCCCTCGCCGCCTCCCTATTTCTCAGTGTGCCTTGCCCAGCTTACTGCTTCGATAGCCTCGCCTCACACCGTCCTTCTCGAACCCCACCCGACCTCTCTCTCGCCTTGACCTCCATCATCCTCACACCAGCCACCACCATAATTCATGTTGTCCTCTACGCACGCCACCCCGACCTCCTACTCCCGACCACCAGCACCCTCCGTCACCTTGCAACTTTTTCCAGTCTGCACTCACCCCAGATGCCCCCAGCCTCAACCTCCATATCGTCCAGCAGCCACGCTTCAGCCTTCACCTATGTCTGCCTCACTCCACTATACCTCCAGCAAGACTATGCTCTGACCCCCTTGTTGTTTCCCGTCTTCAGTATCCCGAAAACCCCCTAGCCTCCTTGTTTTGAACGCTGCCAGCCTCACCATTCCTCTTATGGGCTTCCTCTCATGCTCCGGCCAGTGGCGGCCTCCTCTGTTATATTACATTATTTATTTATTTATTAAATATTTTATTTATTTATTATTTTAATCATTTATTTATTAATTTATTCTTTTATTCATTCATTTATTTATTTATTCTCTTGATAATATATTTATTTATTTATTTTATCATTTATTTATTTATTTTTATTTCATTTCATTTTTAGTGTTATTATTATATTTAGATAAATCCTAATACTGTCACGGGTTGTGTGTTGTGTTTTTTTATCAATGTCCAGCGTGCGTGGTTAGTCCACGAGAGATTGTTATACCTTCCATTAGAGTTTTGCTGTGTCCACACATGGTTTGAGGTAGGCGTTTCTGACTATTTTATTTCCCACATAACCCATAGACACTTTCATTGATTGAATTAATATTTATATGTCATTGTCACCATCATTGATATAATAGTTAATTTATTAAAGTGTTTTTGGGTTAGTTAATATTGTTGAAAATAGTTTCTGGATGAATTATGTGATTTTTTTGAGTAGTTTTGTGTAAATCAGGACTTGGTAAATTATTTATCACATCTTATTAACATATCAAGTTCGTTAATTAAATTGGTTGATGAAAACATATTTTTTAAGAAGGTTAAACTTGTTTTTGTTTTATCTTTGATAGTATGTTTGTATGTCATAAAGTGTGTTTGGGAAGAAACCTATTTTGATCTATGTACTAGTTTTTATAATGTCTTCAAGTAGTTCTTTTGGTTATGAAAGTGGTATGAGCCACATTTTGAAAGGTGCACAAGTAGTTTTGAATTGTTTCGAAATGCATCCGATGTTTAAATGGAATTTTTGAGTGAATTTGATGGAATCCTAATGCAATCCTTTGTTGTGTTCTTGTTAAATGTGTTTCTTAAATTAGTAAATGATTTAGTGAATGATGTTTGAAATATTAATCATGGGTTTAAGGTGATTCAAGGTGCATTTGGTCTGGTTTTCAAATGTTCTCTTTGGATTTCATTGAGTCATTGGATGTTGGCACATCCATGGGTGAATGAGGAGCACACATTGATGTGCTCACAAATCATAATGGCACCTTTGAAATGATGTTTATTTAAACCATTTGTTTTTTGAATATTTATTGATATCCTAAATGTGGATTGGATCTCGGTGTGTTTCCCATAAATGAATCTAATGTTTTTTTGGATTTGGCCCATTGAGCCTTAGAAAATGATTTAATCATTTTCTGGAAATGATAATGTCGTGCTTTGTTATTTGAACATAAAAAAGGTGATTTTTGACTAAGTTCATATTAGGGGATGTGGCTTGGAATGTGGTTCGTGTCTGGTCAGAGGATTAAAAATGTTTTTTTGAAATATTTTTGACATGATGTGATGTGACATCTCGTTTAGCACTTTCAGCTTTAGTGTAATGTTTGTGTAGATTCTTTGAAATAACAACATTTAGATTAATTGTATGACCATTTAACAACATTAGTATTTTTAAAAAAGGTATCAAATGGTTTTATTGTATTAATGGAACGACAACCCGTTTAACACCTTTGATGATATATATATATATATATATATATATATATATATATATATTGGCACCTCTATAGGGGGATATCTGTTATGGGTTATCGTATGGAGTGTCTGTGTTAGGGGTAGGAATGTACAATGAGATGGGTCACATGTGCGGGGGCCTTCTACTTAAAAAATGTTATTTCTAATACCATGGGTTCCTAGACGTCTTTTAATTGATAGAGTGACAGTTTCTGACCAACCCTGAATAGATGGGTTGTTACCACTGTATTTTTTGTTAGGCTAGAAGGCTTTTCCACTAGATTGGTCAGTTTAGGGTGCTCAGTTGGTTATGAACATAGCAGTTTCACCATAAGCTGGTCGGTGGATCTGAAAACAGGTACGTCTAGGGGTCTTCAAAGGATGTTTAGGATAACCCATGGTTTGACTTTGTTTTTCTTGTTTATTTTTAGCTATACTTGTATTCCATCTTATATTGTCACCTTTTTCTCCTAGCACTGCATTGTCTTCATTGTTTTTTTTAAATATGTAGATTGTTTTTGAAATTTAAAGTGGTCTGTATTGGGTAGTTGAAATGGGTAAATGATATTTTCTAATTAAAATATGGAAACCGACTTTTAAAATTGTATTCCAAACTTGTGTCAATGGACTGTTTTGGGAAATAGAATAAGTTGATTTCATGGTTATATTTGGAATCCATACTGAACATCTGAGTTATCACGCCTATCATATTATTTCAATTGTAGGGTCTATTCTTACTCAGGTTCCTTGTTCAGTAGCTTAGTGTTGGAGCAGGCTTGACTCTGAGTTTGGTGGTGACCTAGAAGGTATATTTGATTTTATTTTAATTCTTATATTAGTTTTTGTTATTTCCATTTTTGTTTATCTTCTTATCTTTTGTTCATGGGACAAATCATTCCCAACAGTTATGTTCTGTTGCCCTGTACTGGGTGACATCCCGTGCGGATCAGGAACTCCCTTTGGGCCATGATGCGGACTCGCTCGGGTAACCGGTTTATGGTCGATCTAGTTTGGTTCGTGATATGGTACCATTTCATTAATGGTCAAATGATATAAAATTGGATGGAATATGAATTTTAATAAAGAAATGTAATGTTAAATTTATTATTTACATACAATATATTCATCTTTCTACACAGATAATTATAGTTAACAAAAAAAACCATTTACACCATAGTGTGGAGATGGTAAGTTGTACATACACATTCATGGGGGTATTGTTTTTCATATGATGGGTAAAAAGAAGAATATGGTTGTCCTATAATATTAAAAACATATCATTATATATTATATTCTGATGTTTTTATTTCAGTATGGTAACAACTTATTAAGTGGATGTAGACGAATAAATGAACTTTGAAATAAGGGATAAAACAATTACCTCTTCTTCGGGTGTATTCTTTTGATTTTCATAAACGGACTCCTTTAGTTGAATATCATCCAAAATGGTGGACTCTATGATGAAGTGGGAGAATTTGGGAGGAGATTTGGGAATTTTTTGTCAAGACAATGTGCTTTGGAGGTGTGAAAAGGAGGTATATGTGGTGCCATTATATAAGGGGGAGGTGGGGCAATTTATGAATGTCTATAAATAATATTTTATTATAAATTAAATATCAATTAAAAATGGTCCAATTTTTTTAGAGGATAATGTGATTTTTGTTTGAATAACTATATTAAAATAAATTTTACACATGTTTTTAATATATATTTTTTATTCTTATCATTTTTGTTTAACACTTATTTTTCCCTTTTTAATCAAACCGTGATATCATGTTATATACACATTGTGGATTAATGTAAATACCATAATATGTCAAATGACCTAAAAAATTTATTTAAGACATATTTGGAATATTAATAATGGTTGGGATGAATATTAGATTTTTAGGAATTTCATATATTTCAATTAACTATTTTATGTTTTAAGATATGAATTATGTCAATTTTGGGAACTATTCATATATGACTTTTTTAAAAATTCACAACTACAATATTAATACAATAAAAATTCATTAAATAAAATATATTCTGTTAATAACATCTAGAAAATTCTTGGATGAAATCAAAATTACTAAATAAATTTTATTTTAACAATTATAAAATCATTTATTTGAATCTATTATTAATGAAGCAATCACATCATCATTATTGTGTCAAAATTAAATTCTTTTATTTTAATCTTAAAAATTAAAAATAAAATATCATGATTTTGGAATTATGTTTATCTTTTTAATTACTCTTTATAGTCTATGATATCAATTATATAACCCCATATAATAATTTTTATAGTTAATGTTACAGGTTTATGTAATATTTTTCTATACTTTAAATTAATTCTTATAAATGATGATTTTAACACCCAAGTGGCTCCAAATGGTCTCAAAATAGACCCAAGGAAGCCTTTTTTCAGAAATATTACATCAAAAATGATAAATATTGTGTTGGGGTAGTTTAATATTATTATAATATTAATTTTACCATCTTTTACAAGATTTTCCCATTAACCATACTAAATAAAATAATTATTGAAATTCCTATTCATTATGTCCAAAAATAAAAGTTATATATTTTAAAAATTTTCACCATATAATTCCAAATATCGAATAATATTTTCCAAATTCATAACATAGAAGTTTATTTAATAATTTAAATATAATTTCAATTTTTAAAAATTTAAAAAGTGGGTTTTTATGAAGTAAAAAAAATATCTAAAGATTGACCACTGTTTCTGTACAATTTAAATGTTAAAATACTTCTAATTACCTAAATTATATAAAATGATAAAAATAAAATATAATTATATATTAAAATCACACATATATATAATTTAACACTATAAATTATTTTGATAAAAAAAATTATCTACATTTAAAATTTAGTATTTTTTACTATTCATCAAAATGTTAAAGTTAAAAAAAATGTACAAAAAAATTATCCAAACTAAATTTTTATGACTCTATTATAAATAATAATTTTATTTCATCAATTAGATGTTGTAAAAGTGTCGAATATTTTATTTAAACTGGGTTCTCCATTAAAAGGCAAAAAAATTATTTCATGAAAAATAAATCTTTTATCTGAAAATTTGAATTTTTCCTCATATTACATCTAAGAAACACAAAATAGTAATATTAAAAGTATATGGGATATTTTAAATTCAAAAATTGGTTAATAATATTCATAAACTCTCTTTTAAATGTCTAGTTTGATAGGTTGTGGTGCACCTAAACTCAATGTTGCGTACATCACATGATATTGAATAATTTAAAAAGAAAGTGTACTGTAGAAGTTTCAGTGTGTTACCGGGGTGGTCCGCTAGTGGAAAATAACTGTATAGAGAAAATATTTATGATCATAAAATAGATCGAGATTAATTTTGGTTGGATGGTCAAACATGAGATGTATATTCTCATGGGTCCATCTAAGTGTGGTGGGAAGTATAGGTTCAAGCTGGTAGACATGAGGGACTATCATGGAAGGATTTCATGACTAGGTTCATGAAGATATTTTCCTAGAGATTTGAGGGTAGATATATCTCGAGATATCTTGATCCATTAACATGGTGACATATCCATTATGTACTATGTAGTAACATTCACTGAGTTGTCTAACTTCACACTGGATATGGTATGCGATGAAAACTCAAGGGTGAAGTTCTTTAAATTTGGTTTATGGCATAATATTTGGATGTAGGTAAACATATTTAGGAATACCTAGTCCTCAAATACATTCAATCAAGCGCTCATAGATTAGGGAATCTTAATGGATAAGTCTTATTTGATCTTGGATGTTCATTTAAGGAATGTTTCCAGCTTTAGTACACGAGATTGGGAAGATTTCTAGCAGGGCGTTCAGACCATGGATTCAACTAAACAACCTTGTGATTTAACTAAAATGGTTTTCTTCAAGTGCGGGAAGCCAATACATATCCATAATCACTGTTATTTTCCTAAAAAGGAGTATCAAGAATTTGTATTGGTCAAAAACCTTGAGGGGCTCAGTTGGAATCCTTCTCAAACAGCCAACAGGTATGAACCAAGGCAAGAACATGCTTTGGAGACCGGTTCAGGGTCGGCACCATGAGAGGGTAGTCGAGGATTATCTAATATCGGGGCCTAAAGGAGGTAGTTGGACCAAACCTTGGGTTCTGTGGCCAGTATTTGGAGCAGCATTGTAGTGAGGCCATGCTTCTAGACTCCATGTGTTAGGCTAAGTACATAGCATGGTGCTACCAGGGGCTATGTGGGTTGTGGAGCTGATGACTATTAGAGGTACAACATAAGTGTTGCAATGATTTACTTTTTTTTGGCATGGCATATTTTGGTATGTCATTTTTGGGTTTATGAGTTTCATGGACTATATATAGTCTTACCAGAAATTATTCAGTTGGATTGATCCATCTTAGATGAATGAATATATATATATATATATATATAAGGTTCTTAGCATCATGTGTATTATGGGAAGTGATTTATGAGGTGCTTAGGCACTGGGGAATCCGATGGACATGTGTTACTTGAGGTTCCTTGGGCATCGAATAATCTAGGATGTATGTTTGATTGAGGAATGAGGCACCATGTGTGTTTTTAGCATCAATGGGATGCTAAACCGCATTGTTCCATGGGTGGCATGGGCTCGAGGCGGGCACTAATGTGGCGTAGGACAATATTTGGGTGACATGTGTGACACAATTCAACCTAATAATTTGGGGGAGTGACAATATGTCCCAGAAGGAACCTGGGTCAGGAAATAGGTCGATGGAACTTTGAATGAATTGAGTATTAGGTTGAAATGGTTTGGGTTTGAAAATTCTTATGGTGGGGATCCCTCCATCAGGAAGTCGACGAATGCCTTTGATACTAGTGATGTCCGATTTAGTTATACTAATACATTTACATTTAGTGTATTATCTGGGTTTTGTTTGATAGATTAGGGATGAGCTTTGTAGAGGTGGGGATATTGTAACATCCAGAGTTTTTGAGTCTCGTCAAAAACCACTCGAGATTGGATCATTTCAATTAGGGGATATGTTAATTTTTATTTCATTGATCGATACACAATTATGAGAGTTCTTTTGGATTTATCTGATGGTTTTGAGATATTCTATGGGATAGGTGAGTGCCTGGAGTATGTTGGTATGGTTTTGGGAGTGTCGAAGGAAAAATGGACTATGTGGAAGAAAGAGGTATGGGCACACGGTTTTTGGTAAATTGTGGGGTCCCTTCAAGGTAACTGTGTGGCCCATTTTGAACTATTGCACTATTTAAGAAAGCTGTGTGAATGGGATCCACAACCATGTGAGCTGGTATACATAAGTTTCAATGATTTACCTCACAATTTTGTGAATGGTATGTGAAAACTGTCTGTTAGGTTTCATGGGTACTCCCAGTTGGGTAGTACTGGTGCACTTTAACATTCATAGTTACCACATGGTTTGACATATTGTGCGGGTAAACCTTGCAGACCAGTAATGGTAGGAATTTATTGTTATTAATTTTATAATTTCCCCTTTATTATTTCATTATAATTTCCTATCCTCCCTATTGGACACAATTATAGTAAAGTACATCTCATATATTCTTCCTCTTGTGGAGTTTTATCTATCTCTTCAACCAGTGGTCCAATCACTGATCCATCAGAATCTGTTGGACCATAATGGTAATGGTAACCCCATCCACAATTCTCTTCACCATTCATTATCCTCAATGAATTTTGTTTATGTCTGAGAAAATTTCAGGTTTTTTGATCGAAACTCGTATATATATTTATTAGGTATTAATTGAATCTTGGTATTGAATGTGCCTTTGTCAACGAGTCCATGGTTGGTGGTAGATATTTTTTTTTGTTTTACAGACATTTCGAGGTGCGTCTCATTGTTCACATTTTTTTATTTTGACTGGGAACCTTTTATACATCATTCATTATAACAAGATGGTCATGTGACTCTAAGGGATTTCATTGGGCCTACAAAATCATATTTCAGATGAGTGAGGTGGGGTTAGAGTTCATTTCTCTTTGGGTCATTTTGGTCGGTGGTACCAAAATCTTCATAATTTTTTATTTTGTTTTAAAATTAGTTGTTAAATTTAATATATCTTGGTTATATGGATCTATGGCATTCAATACCACTAGGGTGATTTGATATATTTATATAGTTGGTACAATTAAATTATATTCAATTGAATTCATTGATTATTGTTTTTTTCTTGATGTGTATGTATATGACATGATGGAATTACATCTATTGAGACTCATGGGTTCTTGATGGTTATGGAGAGGGATGTTATTAGGATTGAATGAATATCGGGTTGGGAAATCAATGATGTCAGCTGAGGTGGTGAGGCCATCAGTTTTCTCATGGGCTTTGATATCGGTATGGAAGGGCCATCTATTTCTGAGTGACATGGTCGCAGGGTAAAAAGGATCTAGTTAGAGTGTCTTAGGTTATTTTATTTGCTGATTTCCACACACTTGTGGTGGACAACGTGATGATTGAGTCATGTGTACACATGATACTCAGTTTATGAGGGGTTTTAGACCTCTCAGGTGGGTATAGGTTTCCAATAGCTAAGGCTTAAGAATTATTGGTTTTGGTGTTCCTATCATAGAAATCCACATGGAAGGTGATGAGTCTTCTATAGATAATGATTAGAGTATTAGGTTGGATGATAGGATTTTCGTGCTCGACATTGTGGGACAAAATATTTATTTGACAAAAAACATTGATGTTTCTTTGAATTTCATCTCATGGTCCGATGAGAGCATTGGAGAAGGGGTTTGTTGGACAATTATAATATTCCATGAACATTCCCTCAGGACACTAATGCTTTTTGAGACATGAGGTGTACAAAAGAACATGGTGTTGGGTTTATTGTTCAAGGTAGATCATGAGGGATCACCTAATTTGTGACTTCTGAGGTTCCTTGAGCAATTGGCGAGATGACATGTTATATTATAGATTCTGATATTGGAAGAGGTAGGTCATGGTTTCCTATTGGCTATTGAGACCAATGATACCTTGGTAATTTGTTTCATTGATATGATTTACCTAATTATATAAAGAATCCTTCTAATGATGATATGATCTGGACTCATCATTGGATGTTATCCAACTAATATATGCATCACACACTACATGGGTCCTTCAAAGAGGGTGTAAAATTTATGAACATGCATCTAGTTAAAAGATTATCTGTATGGGCTAAAAAATAGTAGTTGTTTGTATGGAGATAATCATGGACCTTGGGGTTAGCCCCAGGAATAGATTTACTTTTTTTTAGATTTATTTGTTATTTCATAATGATTATTTTATAATTTTATACTATTTGTTATCCATTTCTGTCTCATGGTATATTGACCAGTATTTGTAATGCATTGTTATTTTGTTTGTCAATGCAAGTGGAATTGGGAATGCAGATCTATTTACGTTCTACTGCATCTGTATTTATTACGTTGGCTGTTTATTTGATATTGATTGTTTTTCTGCCATTTGGGGCTCATGTTCGAGTCTCCTAAGAGATTTATTTATGCTTCATGTTATATATTATCATACATGGACCATTGTATTATATATTCCTAGAGGCAATTGTCTCCCAAACTTCTTAAATTACACCCTCGATTCTAGTTGGCATCCATCAGAATTCGGGGAGGCACACATATGATAATGGCACCTAGTATGATTGTTGTATTCATGTGGTGTTTTAGGACGGGGAATATAAAATTGGAATTTATAAAAATGGATATAACAATTTCAATCAGAATTATTTATATTATAAAACATTTTCAAATTTTTTTTCATAATGAATGGTAAAAATAATAACAAATTATTTCTTGTTGTTAAGGTTAAAACAATTTTAACAAGGGATTAAAATAAAATGATAAGGCTAAATAACATGTAAATTTTTAAGAAATACATTGGATGGACATATTTAGAATGAATAACCTCAAATTTTTATAGTGTCTTGTTTTAGATCTTTTTTCTATAATTAAAATGTTGGTGTACTTTGTTCTTTTATAAAAAATTTGTATCTTCTACAAAATTATAAAAGGAAACCAGCTATAATTCCCTATCCACAAATATAAATATAATTGTTTTATCTAATAAGTACCAAACTTTTTTCCATACATAATACCCCCCAAATAATTTATTCCATTGTGAAACCATAAATCTAATCTAGGAAGGCATTATGATAAACCTATTAAGGTTATCCAAAGAATATGTAATTTTTTACAATGGGTTTTTGTTTTAAATCCTATTTATAATTACTAAAATATTGTTTAAATATGATCATATGATAAAAAAAAGTATCCTACAAAGACTCATATATTATTATTTTAATGTAATATACGATATCTATATCCTCTTACATAAAACAGTAAATGAAACAATTGATTGTGGGTACGACAGACTACCACATCAGGAATCGATGTTTTTCATTTTCCATCACCATATATCACATATAGATATAATGATGGATTTAATTATTATATAATATATATATATGATATTATTATAACTTCTTAGTTATAATACCATGTATAGCTTCTTACTTCCAAACCCATTGGAAAAGTATAACATCATTCATTTATATGGAGAACTACTACCTTGTGAAATGATGTGATACATTTTTCATATATATTTTACAATGATGGTAAAAAGGATATAATAAATGAATAAAAAAGATATATTTATCATAATTATAACAATATAAAAAATATACCACATATAAAATCTTAATTTTTTTTCTTATATGGATACGATAAAGTCATTCATGTGCACAGTGGACTATCATTTCGTGAGGCAAAGTGATTCATTTTTACTAATTATTTTCAATGAAGGTAATAAGAGTGTATTTAATAAACATATGTGATATTCATAAAAAATTATTATATAATGTTAATATACAATTTTCCTTTCTTTCATTTCATCTATTGAGAAAATTGAAACTGCATTCATGTGCATGTAAGTCCTAGAATCTCCATAAATGATGAATTACATTTTCTATCTTTAACTTTTTGGGATTAATAAAAATAAAAACACAATTAATATATATGATATTTAATTTCTATTTAATATTCTTCATATGATTTAACCATGGTCAAATAATTTGGTAAAAAAATAAAAAATCTAATCATATAAAACAAAAATTAGTTATAAACAAAATGGTATTTTAACATAGAGTTTCTAATAAATATTAAATAAAAGGACATTAGTAAATCATATATGGTATGGTATATATATACATACATTATTTTATATAATATATTTATAATAAACTAATATTAATTATCCATTATTTTTTACTATGTATGAATGATGTTGGGACTTATTATAAGGTATATATGTCTCACTTTTATTTTCTATGAGACACATGCCATATTAAAAATGTTTTCATTTTTGGTTTGTATATACTATATATTATTGTACTTTATGATGATTATGTATAAAAATATGGGTATTTACATATCATCATTATGACATCTCTATCACGGGATTTGTAGTTGAAAAGTTACAAAATGGGCATGATATATCTATCTCAATTTTTCTTGTTTGGGAAATATGTTATGTCATGCACCTATCTTCTTTTATGTGGTGTTTATAAATCAAATATTATATTTTATATAATAAATACCCTTATATCAATGATATTTAATGTTTCCTTCTATATTATTTTTCAATGGGTATTACTATTTGAATGTTACCAATATGGTAAGGGTTAAATGTTATGATTCCATTATTCATCAGGATTGTTAGTGACTATGATTTAAATGAAGAAATATTATAATATATCTATAAATAAAATAAAGAAATTTATCATCATATGGTTATTTCTTGTGAAATTATATCTTCCCATTATTTTTCACACTTTTTGTACTGATGATTCAAAAATTATTTTTTAATGACAACTGACTTTACTTCTATCACTGATTGAAAATCATTTTTTTCAATATATATTTTTCCTAAATTTTTTTATCAAAACAAAATCAGAATTTTTATGTTCCTATAGATTTTTTAAATTAAATATTACATTTTGTTTAACATTTCATTTTTTAAATGAATTATCTTGTCAATTTTAAAAAACAATCCATATGGATTTTATAGAAAACGTGAATGAAAACATTAGTTTAATGTCTATGGAATTTTGATTAATCATGAAAACACAATTTTTTAAATACTCACTTATTAGTTTCAATGTTTATTTTCAATGAATTGGATTTTGATAATATTGTATGTCTTCAAAAAGTGTTTTTAAAAGAAGAAATTATATTTTTATCATGATATTTATTAAATGATTATTATATAATTCTTTTTTTGTTTAAAAAGATATTTCCAATGAAAATATTTTTGAAAATGATTTTTATTTTAAAAAATTAAATTTCAATGTGAAAATGATTTTTTCCGCAAGATAAATTTTCATTTTTTTAATATATTCTTTATAGGTTTTCAAGTTTATTTTCAATGAAACATATATCCAAAATATTTTCTGAATTTATAGTTTTAAAAAAAGACAATTTCAAAGAACTCTAATTTTATACAAGAAATGTTCCAAGTGATTTTCATTTCAAAATCATTTTCTATGTATAATGACATACATTAATTATAACTAATATTTGTTTGGTATATGATACAAAGATGGCTTATTTACTCTTTCTCTAAATGGTTTATGTTTATAATGTATATATTTTTATGAAAAAAAATTCCTTTTCCACTAGGTATGCTGTAAAGAATTTATAAGATAATTATGATACCTATTTACTTTATATGGTTTATGATATAATTTAATTTTTTATGAACCCCATTTATTTTCATGGGTTTTAATTTTTTGAATATTTTAACATTTTTTGTAACACATATTCATTGTTTTCATTATGTGATGTTGATCACACTATAACCTAAGATAGTGGTAACATTATAAATAATGAGGGTTGTGAACTATATCATTCTATATTTAATTGGGTAATGATTAATGTCTTATAAGAACAAAGTGCACATGGGAGGTTATCCCATGCCCTAAAATGCAGTACACAAGATAGAATCCCAATACCAATGTTGGGACAAAGGTGATTATCCCAAGCCTTTCATGTCATTAATGTCTTGGTGAGTAGCATTAACATAATTTTTCATTGCTTATCTGATTTCAATAACACAATGTTATATGATAATTTTGTGCTTTCATAACCTATTTTTATCCTTTTATTATTCATGTCTTATAAAATGCCATTATCTATTCCATGTCTATATTTTATGATCTATGATATGTTGGGTATGGTATTTTAAATGTGGTTATCTTTTCATCATACCATAATGTCAATGTTATGCTGATATATCACTTGATTACTATTTTTGGCCATCTAAGAGGGCCATTTCTTATGATTCATTTCCTTATTATATGAATAATAAATTATTTACGATATGTATAAGAAGGGTGATATTTATAATGAAATTAGTTGGAGATGATGTATCTCACATATGGAAAAGTTGTTTTTCTTTACATGTTCCCAATGATACTATACAAAAATGATTGTGGAATGGATCATTATATTATCTATTGAATATTAATTTCTATGATGTAATATTACCATATGATATGTTCTGTTCATTAGTATTGGAATCATAGTTAGGTTTAGTTAAACAAAGAGGATATAAATTTAGAAATATCCCAATAAGTATTAATAAATATATTTATATGGATATATGATAGGATATGTATATTGATGTGTCGATGTATATTATAATATATTATAATTTTGGTATGCGATAGGGCGAGTGGTTTCCAAAAAATTAAATACATTTCTAGATAATAAATTTGTATGTGACTCTTCTATTGAGTTACCTAAGGGTAAAAACCCCATAAAAGGTTCACTGAGATAGTATCAGTCATTACAAGGTTTGAAACAATGGGCCTTGTTTCTCCTCTCATTCCACACACCATGGGGATATTATTTGTAAATTCAAAAAAACTTTATATACCATATTGAAGGACTTGAATAGATAATGACCACGTATAATCATAGTAAAAATAAGATTTCACCAATTGAAAATAAATTATTAGGATTTATAAATCCTATAAATGATTAATCAGGATTATTACATTTCAAAATATGATTAATATTTATCAAATAATTCTTTTTTGGTATTAGTCTAAAGTGGTAACCAGAATGAATTTGGTTAATGATAAATGTGATGTAAAATTTGTTGATGATAAACCAAATCTAATAATTATTATAGTGAAGGATATTTTGATTATTTCTAACCATTTATCACAATATTGAATTTAAACAATGCACTTTAACTAACTGTCCAACTCACCAATGAATAGAAGGATAGATTACACCAAGAGATCAATAAGTGGAGATCAAAGAAGAATGATGTTCAAGTTTACTATATGAAAAGAATGCGGGATGAATAAATTAAGGGAATTAGTCAAAGGTACTATAAGATGTTTGGGGTATAGAATGGAATTATACAAATAAAATAATTTTCATGGAAAACTAACTTGTTTGGTAAATTCAATTGGTGTGAATAATGACTTCCCAATGTCATTATAAATGGATGAATGTTATTAATTTGGAATTTATGGTAATTATACTAATTAATTTCCAAGAGGGGAATATTTTCAATATAATCATATTGGTCGTATGAGTAATTGTGATACTTCTGCTAATGAAGAGACCGCAAATGACATATAAAACTTTATGTGTTATTCTAGTATTATTATTTATGTTATGTGTGAGAAGAATGATTAAATGTGGGTTTAAATATGTTAAGACAATTATTAATATTTCATATTATTGGAAATATGTATTAAATGATAAGATTATGTATCATAATTAATGTTTTAATAATGATGTGGAATTATTGAATTCATTATATATATGAGTTCAAGAATTATGTTTTAGGAATCTTGATATTTATAAAAATTATTTCGTATAAGTTATGATTAAGTATATTCTAGATTATTTTTAATTGTATATATGACTTATAAAATTTATTTATTTGAAATTTTATATTTCTGGGAAAATACATTATTTTGTGAAAATAACAAATAATATTTTCTAGATGTTGAGAAAATGGAGTTTAGTTTGGAAAAATAGTTTATTGATATTGATAAATTAAACTAGATAGTATTCATTACCCTAGAAATAATTAATGAATGATTGAAATAATTTTTTATGTTATAAATGATGTAGATTTTATGGAATATATTAAAAAATATATTATTTTATTTAATGAATGAGGAAGAATCTATGTTTTCCGTGATATTATATAATATTTCTTATTATTAACATGCTTCTAAAGAATATATTAATATGGTATTAAAATATTTTTTATGTGAATATTAAGAGATATTTATTGATATTTTACGGAGTAATGTTATGTTTTCATTTTTAAATTTAGTTATCTACATTTTAAATTCATAATTTTGAATGTTTTTATGGTTAAATAGTTTGGGAATGGTTTATGTTGAATTTTGTATGTGGTTATAGATATTGAAGTATTACATCAACATATGATGATTTATTCATATTAGATAAAATTATATAATCATTTTTCTATGATTATAACTAGATATATAATGAATTAATTATCATTATATTAAGGATTCTGTGATATGTTAGTTCTTTAGGAATAGAAATTCCATCTTCATTTCATGGGGTAAGAGTAAAAGAGGAAATTGATCTATACCATACTAATGGATAATGTATAAACTATGATAAAAAGAAAAGTTAATCCCTATATATGTTGGTTCTTATAAGATTCATAATATTATAATGAGTATATATTATCGATTAAAATTTCTATTGAACCTCTCCCATGTCCAAGATGTGTTCCATGTATCTTTCTTGAGGATGTACACACCTAATCCTCCATATGCATTGAAATTAGAGGTCATATAAAATTAAAATGATATTTAATATATGGGACAATTGATTGGCATACTAGATCACACATATAATATTCTATGTCAAAATTCCACTCACCTAGTCAATGTTTTCTAGTGAATCTACCAGCATGAGTAAGCAATGTAAGAACCTGAGGATGTAATAAGGTATACGAATCCTCATTTTGTTAATAGAGTGATGAATTATGAGGGATAAATTCATTATATGTGGGTTATAATGTAACACCATGATATTTTTTTATTTTTCCTAAATTAATTTAATTTTCATTGGTATCTTGTGTTCCACATAACACCAAGACTAAATGAAACACTGCAGAATAAAAAATTACTATTATTTAATATGATTGATATTTCAACATTTTTGGATTGGTTTTTATGAATAATAGTAAATAAATTATGAAAATAAATGTTTTAAGAATATATATAATGATAAATTTTGTGAAAAATTAAATAGAAATGAAAACAAAAACAATTTGAAAACAAATGAAATCATTTTCAAAAAATTATTTTAATTCCCAAAAATATCTTTTTCCTTAATAAATTAAATAAATATAATTTTTTGAATTATTATAATTATATTTATATATTATTTATTAAATAAATTTTTTAAATTTAATCCTATATGTTTTCTATATATGAGATAATAAAAACTCAAATTTTGCCGTTAAAATCATATTTTTTCTTCTAAAATGCTGCAATGTCACTTTTTTGGTAGTTTTTTGAAAATTAATTTTGTAAAATTTAATTTTTTAATTGTAAAATTAAATTAATTTTCAATATTAAAATTCTTAAATTATATTGGAGTGTTTTTATAATTTTTTTTGAAAAGACATCATTTTCACTGAATAGTGAAAAATAATGGTTTATATTAGAAAACTACATTTTTAATCAAAGAATTTACAATATGAATTTTATTTTATTCTATGTTTAAAGTAAAAATATGCCCAATTATATATTTATTAATCAAATTTAGTACCTTGTAATTATTTTTATATTTAATATTGATATAAAGTTTTTATTATGTTACTAATTTTCATTATGGAAAATCTCATTTTCATCCCATATGTGGGTTTAATTTAAAATTATATTTTATAATTAAATAAATAGAATTTGGAGAAATAGATACCATATTTTTAATAATTATAATTTATATTAAATATTAATATTACCTTAATTTTTGGACAAAATTTATAGAAATAACAGAAATTTGTTTGTATAATTTTAATGGTTAATACAGGTTCACCGGGGGTTAAATAAAAAAATTAATGAGTAAATTGACAAATAAACATGTAACAAAAACCCATTTTACGTCTCTATATAGAACATATAACCTTTAATGCTATATAATGGACCACTTTGGATCCTTATGAAATGTCAAAAACGTGGACGATATTTACTCATTTCAAAAATTCCATTTCTCTCCCCTCCCCCGCTTATAAAAGCCCTTCCCCTCTCTAGACTACTATACACCTTTAATACCATTTTTTCTGTCAATTAACATCACAAATTTATTCCTTAATTCAATATAAAAACCTTTGATTATTAGATTATAACATAATGTTAATATAGGATGACTTTAGGTTAAACATAAATAGGTTTTCTAAAGAAGAGGTGATGTTTTTAACTATGAATTTTTGTTTTACATTATCTTCTAACATAGTCAAATTTTATTAAAAAATAATACTATAATACCTATAGTATATCTCATAGAATTTTTTTTTATTATTTTACTGTAATAACCTTCATACAACTTCTCTTCTATCAAATGGGAAATGAAACCATTATTGTGTGTATGAATGACTAACGCCTCTTGAACATATGTTATTATTTATCCACCACCACCTCTAATAAATGGATATAAATATGGATTTAATATTTAAATATTATGTTAATGGAATTTTTTTACCAGTTTAATTATAATAACAAATACAACTTCTTACGTCTCAATCCCTTGCAAAACAATAATGTCACTAGTTTTTACGACGGACTAATGCATCCAGAATCGATTTGATGTGTTTTTAATTTCAATATTAAATTTATTTTAATAAGGATAAATTAAATGAATATATAGGACATGTTCATATTTTAAAGGAAATATAACAAATAAATTATTACATTATATTCCTTGGGGGATAAAATAATTTTATCTGTGTGTACGATAGACTACTACCTCACAAAGAAATGTGATACTTTTTTCACTAACGAGTTTTGATGGACGGTGATAAGGGTAAATTTAATGAATATATGTTATATATATGAAATTAAAATTATTATATAAATATTATATGTTATTTACCATTATTTTATATCATATTTTTAGAAAATGTAATAACATTCTTCGTTATTTATGACTTTCTGTTTCCACGGATGGTGAATTTAATTTTTTATCTACAACATGTATGAATTTGTATAAATAATATATAAAAAATATAAATTATATTTAAATATTAGTAAAAATTATTTATATGATTTAACCATGATCAATATATTAGGAACAAGAATAACAAAACAAACATATATGAAAACAAAATTATTATAACCTTAAAAATGATTTTAATAAAGAAATGTTAATAAAGGGATTGTAAAAGTTCATAAGTAAATAATATATGGTATGATATTTATTTTTGGTTATTTAATATCTTTATATTTAAATTACATTTATTATAATATAGATTAAAATGTGTATGATGTAATTTGAGTCTTATGGTTAGAAAATTTGGTCTTAAGGTTATTTTATGTGAGACACATGCTATATTCAAGACATATAACTTTTAGGTGGTGTATATAATTCCATTGAATTAATTTTATTATGGTTATACTGTTAATTGTTGGTATTTGAATATTCATTTGGTTATTTTTCTATCTTGTGGTTCACCGTACAAAATATACCAATGTGGTAAGAGACTTTAATCTCAATTTATCTTCTTTGGGATATGTGTTATGATATACACCTATCATCTATTATGAGATATATATAACATATATATGAAATATTATATCATGAATCTCAATTTATTTATGATATTTAATTATTACTTGATTGTTATTGTTTAATAACGCCTATGATCCAAAAGTTACCAAATTATAAGGGGTTTGATGTTATAAACTCATTGTTCAATGTTATTATTTATGATTATTCTTTAGATGAAAAAATATTATGATCCAGTTATAAAGAAGAAAATTTCTTTTTTTGTAATCATGTAATTACATTAGAATAAATTTTCCAATTCATTTTACTCTCTTTATGTACTCATGATACCAAAAGATGTTTTTTAAAGAAAACCATATTTATTTTTATGTTAGTTTGAAAAATATCTTTCTTACTTCTCCATGTTTTGTAATAATGATTTTAAAAAGTTTTATAATTTTAATATGGTATTATTAAACGAAATTTTTAATCATGTTATATTATTAAAAATATGAATTAAAATGAATCTTCATATAACTTTCCTAAATAACACATAGTTTTTATTTTACAAAACTGTGAAAGAACTCATGGTTTCATTGTGTATATCATTTAATGTAGGCTTCTCCAAACTACATTTTAAATATTTATTTATAATTTAAAAAGGATATATTCATTGAAAAGTATTTTGAAAATTTTTATGTTTTAAAAATGAATTTTTATAAGTTAAAAAATATTTTTGATATGAAATTTTATAAAATATTTTTTAAATCTTCCTTTATTTGTTTAAATATTTATATTTAAAGAATTTTTTTAAATGTTAGATATTTTAAAAAATGGTTTTTGAAAGTAGAAATGATATATTTTTCATATAATGTTTTAAATGAATTTAAATATTACTATATAATTTTTCACTTTTAATTTAAAATAAAATTATTTCCACAATATCTTAATAATTTCTAGATTTTAAAAACGTGATTTGAAAATGAATTTTACATTTATAAAGAAATGTTCCGTGATATTTTTGGTTAAACAATTCCACCTAATATTACTTCCTCTGATGATACATAATATTTATAGGGGTTTTAATCTAATAATACCATATTTATTATTTCTCTATATGTTTAATGATTATAATGGAGATATATTTATGAATCCCTATACTTTTTTCTTGGGCTATGCTATGATGAAATGGTGCTATATTTATTAGACCGGTTCCCTTTCAATACATTAGGAGATAATGAAATTATTTATGAAATAAATTTATTTTCAAGGGTTTTAATGAGATGAATGTTTTATTAAATTAAAAAAAACATTTGAATTGTTTTTATTATGTAATGGTAGTTATCTTATAACCATGGATGGTTGTGATAATATAACCAAAAATGGTTGTGACCAATATCTCTCCCCAATTAATTTTTTAATGATTAATGTTCTATGAGATCATAGGGTACATGAATGATTATCCAAATACTAAAAGGATGGTAAATGGAAGGTTATCGCAACCATGATGAAGGTACATGGGTTATTATCCCAGGCATAAGATGTGACCAATATCTTTGTAGATTTCCAACATATAATATTTTATATGGTTTTTTTCTTCCCAGAAATGTATTATTTATTCCAATGTATTTTTCTCATTTAATATTCTTATTTATTCCTTTACTATTCATATAATATAAAATACCATCATTTATTCCACAACTCAATTTTATTATCTGTTACATACATTGTATGTTTTTTCAAATATTAATCTCATGCTCTCATAACATTATATTCATGTTATATTGATATTTTTTTTATTTACCTGTATTAAGAATTTATGGTCACCCATTTGTAAGTTTCATTTCCCAGAGATATGATGAAATGTATAATGTTTTATATGTCTAAGAAGTGATCATGTAATGAGGAAGATAGTTCTTGATGACATTACTCACTTATATACTAGTTTTTATGTGTCCATGTTTCCCAAGGAACAAGACGTAAATAATTTTATCATGGATTATCAGGTTATGTAATTAATATTAATATTTAATGACATAATATTTAGGTATGAGATGTTTAAGTCATTAGAGGTAACTAGTTGAGAGTCCAAAAGGCTACCTGAAAGTTGTCACTAAATGGGTGTTTAAAAATAATGTTTATGAATCGATAACTATTGTTTGAAGAAAATATATAATGGTTATAAAAGGATATAGTCAAGTAGAATTGATTCATAATTAATAAACCTTTACAGCTATAGTTAGAGTCAAGCCCATTATAATACTACTATTGTGTGTAAATTAGTTTAAATTCACATTATATGAAATGGATGTCAATGGTGAATTTATAAATAGTTATATTAAAAAGGATGACTTATTAAAAAAACTCTTGTATTTAAAGACATAGATTTTCAATATTTTATTATTATAATTTATAATGATCATTCTAGTTTAAAATAATCTCTTTGATCTTGGTATGGTATGCTTCACAATTTTATTTTTATAGATTATTCAAAATGGATTAATGATCCTAAATTATTAATAAAATGTATTTCCATTTATGTTTTGGATTTTCTAATATTAAACTATGATATAATTTTGTATTATCTAAAAACTAATTATATATGGAATTTTTAAAAAGGAGGAAAAATAAATTATCATTGTTTAATAGTTTAAACCAATTTTCTTCATTGGTTTTCATATTTCACAATATAAGGATAACATTTTTTCAATCAATGAAAATAAAAAAAAGAATGTTTTGAATATTTTTGGTATGGATAGAAAAAAATTGATGTGACACTTCAATAAATATTTCATGAATCTAGATTCATATGAAATTAAGAAACCGGTTGATAAAACCACTTAAAGAGGAATGATTTGATGTTTACATTACGTAACTACTACCCAACAAGATATTATGTTTAGATTGGGATTATATGTGTACATTTTCAATCAATACATTGGGAAAAATATTTTAATACTATCAAAATATTTTTTGAATACCTTTACAATACTATTTATATTTAATTATTTTACTATAGAGGATATAAATTTAAAATTGTTTGTTATTCATATTCTAATTTTGTTAGTTGTATTTATAATTGAAAAGAATCCTCTATAATATGTTTCATTTTGGGAAAGAGTCCAGTATATTGGAGTGGCTAAAAATAATAATTCTATTTTATTGTCCACTAGTAAATAGGAGTACACAGTTTTAGGTGGTTTCTATGAAAAAATATAATATATAAAAATCACCGTAGAAGAAAATGGAATTTTTTTTTTAAATATCCCTATAAAAATGTATAATATAAGTTATATTAAAATAACTTATAATCAAGTATCATAGTAATGAAAAATAATATTGTTATAAAATGATATTTTTAGAGAGTTAAATTTCAAAAGGGTAATATAACTCTTGAATTCAACAATATAAAACATCAAATTATAGACATTATTTTAAGCCTTATAATATTGATATATTATTATAAATCATACATGATCTTGGTATTATAAATTCTTCTTAATAATTTATTTCATAAATTATTTTTTAATCTAGTGGATTTATGTCATGAGTAATGTGCACCAATGCGTTTGCTATCACGAGGATGTGATTCTATGGTAAGTGCTACATTGTGGCATGTGTTTTAGTGAGTAAAATACCATTTTAAAGATACAATATTATACTACATTGTGGGATTTATCATTTCATTCTGTCATGTGAGTTCTATCATTGGGTTCAATCATGCGAGAGCTACCATTTTGTGTAACCACGAGTGTTCCACCATTGTGTGCAACAATGCGATCATGCTACTGAATGTGGTCTTCTATGACTTATCTACCCCAAAAAAATTTAGGATTTTATTTCTTATTTTTATTTTAGTTTTCAAATTAAAATCATTTATATATTTTAAAATATTATGTGCCCTAAATTATTAAATTATATATTTATATTCATTATCAAACATATTTTCTCATATGACATTAAAATTTCGTCTACCCATATCTCTTAAAACAATCCTATAGTAATTTTTTGTTTAAATATTTGGTCCTATGGTGACTATTAAATGAAAAGACTTTAATAGTTCCCCAAATAATACATAACCACATATATTATCTAATGGTGGATCTAGTTAACACGTCCTGCAGTTGAATCCCCTTATATTGTCTTTTGGAGTTGTTGGTGAGAATGAAATAGATTTATTTTTTAAGAATACGGAGGATCATAAGTATTTATAACAATTAATGAGAAATTATAAGAACCATTATTCTCTAATAACCACCAACCAGTCAATCCTAGACTAGTGTGTGACTTCAATTTTCATGTTGAATTTTATTTTGGAGAAAAATAAAAATATAAAAAATACTTTGGTTTGTATAAATGATAACATATTGTCATCGAAAAAATGAGATAAATGCATGAGAATTACCCATGAATGTGTATATTAAGATTATCAGGGTTCTTACACATTAAAATATTAAAGTTTTATAATGATAAATAATTTCTAGAGGTCACCATAGATTAAATCTGATGGATACTTCTTTCTGTTGAAACTGATAGTGAATGTAGACTTCTTTTCATGTTTATCTAGCCTGTGAAATTTATAAGCAAGTGTTACATTAGTATTTTAAGGTACTTGGATGTATGTTTTTATAAACCTCATTAGTAAGGGAAGTAAGTTAAATATTTTAATACATATAGTGTTTAATATGATGCAAATGTGTAAAATTTTCTCTAAATCGTGTTCCTTAGTATATAATAATGTGATATTTGATATTTTAGAAGCTAGGTAACTTATTAGAATAGGAGAAGAAAGAATCATTCAATATAGTGGATTTTATTTGACCCCAACAACATTTTGAAGGATAAAGGAGTACTATAACCCTTAGATTATAAATTTTGTTATTCATTATGAAAGGCTATATGAAAATTTAAATATAGTAAAGAACTCTTTAAAAAATGTCATAAGGTTTCTCTCAATTTGGACAAGGATGATCTTGTTACATATTATTTATATGATTACGTATTTCAACTAGAAAAGTATTTAAATGATGAATCAATATATATATATATATATATATAAGATTCTAGTGATCTTTGATATTTTATGTGACATAATGTTTTATATGGTCCTCTTAATTTTCATCGTTACATACATTAAAGGGAAATATTGTTTGACGATGATGAGTTCTAAGGTATAGAGTTTTATAATTTTATTAATTTTTATGGATCTAAATATGAATGTACATAAGATAGGTTTGTTCATTCATATGATTTAGGTTATGATGTTGATAGAGATGATTATATTAAGAGATTAATCCTTTTATAGTTATCACTGCGTCATATAAAATAATGAGTTGTGACTGGTAATTCCAATCACAATTTTAATATGTGAGACCTTTTATTCGAATCCCAACTTTTCATGATGGAGAGTATGTAGTGGATATGAGGGGGGGAATCACAATAATCAGTAGTTCGTGGGATTGATTTTTCAAATTTATAATCATATATTTCCAGTGATGATAGACATAGTTCATGTAAGATATGTAAATGTGTTATAAATTTTCCTCATAAAGATCCTAAAGGACAATTGGAATAAAGGATTAATCTTGTTGAGTATATCTGACCCTTTATTTTCTATTTCCTGTTTAGAGATAAGAATGAACATGTAGTTTTAGTTCCTAGTGAGGTCGATAATCATAAAGAGTTTTCTCAAGGACAACTCCATAGACATGATATAAATTTGAATAGATAAGAGAAATCATGACATCCCCCTAAATCTAGTTATTTGATCCGATATTATATATATTAATCTATGGATGAACTTCGATAAAAAATTAATAAATTTTTATCTTGTATATCCCCCATGATAACACTATTTAACAGGATGACATATACGTGTTATTGTCACTTATTGCGGAATACATCTATCTTATGTTATTTATGAAGTGTTGGGAATTTATATATAGAAAATAAGAATCTTGTGGAACACATTATAGTTATTCAGAATATTTTGGCATACTTGTGGGTTGATCTGACCTAGAGAGATTAGTTCACTATTAAGGAGGCTAAGCCTCTTTCTTTTTAATATTCTTCCTCTTATTCCAAATATCCTCCTCTTTTAGTGTCTTTTACATTTGTTGATGACTTGGTTTAGATAATTTACTAAAAAGGGTAATAATTTGTTGGTCGAATCCCACACAAATTATCTGGAAGAAATAAAATAAATAAAATACCTTGTTGAGAATATTTGTAATCTTTTTTAGTAATTTCATACTGAGGCTTGGTGTGATATATCATTCATTACCAATGTCATTAGGAGTTATTTTTCAATGATGTTCAGTAAACATAATCTCTCCCATTTTATGTTTTTGATGAAAATATTAGAATGTCTCCTTTCATTAGGGTCTTTATTGTTCAAAAAATCAGTTTATGGATCTCATAACATTGTATATATTTTTTATATATTAACTAAAGAAATTCATTCTAGATATATAGCATGGAGTTTGATTTATCTCCTAGATAGTGGAGTTAATGGAACAATATCTTCATAATAACAGGACTTCCATGATTTATCATGGTATTGTACCTATGTCTTCATCAGTTATAGTACATATTAATGTAATATTTTCAATTAAATTCATATAAGTCAACCCCATTGGTCATTCTCATGTTGAAATAGCATGTCACCTAAGTCCAGTGGCATGTGTGATTATCTCCAGGCATCATAGTCCACTATCATCCTCAACTAATTCTCTTTCCTACTTTAATAAAAATACACAACTTTTTAGGGTTTCAAATTTATAATATAATTAGGATCTGATAGGTTAATGTTTATTATTTTTATGTTTTACTATTTTGAACATGTTATTAATGAAATTTTATTATTATATTTGTTTTACTATTTTAAGTATTTTTGTGATATTATTTTATTCTCCATGATCGTTTTTCTGATTTCTTTTGGATAATACCAACAGGGGAGAAAATGTGGAATTTTTTATTGTTCAACTAGAAGAATTTGGAATAATAAGGGGTAAATTAATTTTTCTATGAGTGGGGGGGGTGACAAAGTGAATACTTATTCTTATTTTAATTTTTGAGATGATTATTAATTTATAATTAATTGAATTAACTATTTTGTATTCATTTTTAACAATGATTTATTTTATTTTAAAAGGGATACATTTTTTGAATCATCTTGTAATTTTTTAAAATGCTCACAAATTATGATACATTTATTAATAACAGTTTTTTGTTGTTTGATAGTACATAAAAACAATATATTTAATATAAATATGTCATAATACAATATGATACTATGTGATTGATCTGCAATCGTAAGATTTATTCCATGATCATATAAGTAGTTAAACCATGAACCATAATGTAATACCATGAAGTAGTATTCAATGTCATTGTATGTAGCCATGAAGGAATAAAATGGGACTATGTGATTTCTCCAACTACCATCAGATTAAATTTTCTACATTATATATAATTCTATGATTGTCAGAAGAATCATTCTACAATCAAGAGAGTTCTACCATTGTACTGAGGATCTATTGCAATGAATCTGGATCTACTGCTAGTATAGAGTTTATATTGTGATGGAATATGTGTGATCATTATGATATGTGATTGTGAGAGGGTTTTTTTATTCAAGGATAACATTCGCCTCTACGTAATTATAAGATTATATTTAAATTATAATTTAAATTACTGGTTGATGTAATTTAATTCATGTCTTATATTTGGTTAGGATGAATAGTTAAAAATTATTATTACTAAAAATATACTCTTGATGAATGAGGAAAAACAATGGTTGTATCATATTTCATGAATTGTTGGAGGATTTAATACATTTATATTATATAATGGATAATTTTATTCCTAGATGATTATAAATCCAACTTTAATCAAGTGAGAAAGTGTGATTGTGGTGGAAAATTTCTCTTGTGGCAAGTTGATAAAATAAGTTTCTATTTAATAACATTCCATAAAACTATAATTTTCATGATAAAACCCAAACATTTAGTTACGTACGAAGGTTATTTGATGTGACATCAAGGATGGATATAAAAACAATCCAATTTTAGAAGTAGATAATTTTTTATCTCAAACATGGTTAGAGGGAGAACATCATTACATTTTATTATACATTCTATTTTCATATTTGTTATTATTTACATTTTAGTTAGTTTCTCTATATATTCATAAAATTAAATAACAATATCCAATAATAGATTGGAGAGAAAATATGTAATATTTTATTAGTTATTTCTTATATATAATCCCATGGATAACAGTGGATGATGCATGTTTTATACTAGACTCTCCAGTGTGAAGTTATTTTTCTATAAACAATGATTGTGGATCAATTTCATCATTTAAATAATCATACCTGATAGTGTAGTTTATTGTATAGTTGAATAGATCTTAACATGAGACTAAACATATTATATTAATATCATCTATTTGTTTATTTATCTATTAATTATAAATTTTTAATTATAAAACTATTCTTAAAAAAATTCTACAACAGTTTTCTTTTACTTGTGATGTTTTTTTGAGTAATTATTTTTTCAAAAAAATCATATTTTTTCTATTAATATAACTTATTTTTTATTATATTATCAAGACTATTTTTCAATGAATCCATGTTTTTAATCCTATATTGTTATATAACAGGGTTGTATTTTTTTTGGGATATTTTAAATTTAAAAATATAGTTTTTAATAGAATCTTTGGAATACTCAATTAACGTTATATTGAGTATTTAACTTAGACAATCATCATGGAATATTAGAAAATATACTTACAGGGTTTCATCAAATCTATAAATGTAATTCCATGCATTTCTTGTATGTTTCAATTAGTTTCTGTCGCTTTCCATCCCAAATTCCATTATGAATTTTCGTACCTGATGTATTAAAATAAAATAATAATATTTCATAAAATATATAAAAGTATGAAAATCTATTCCAACCATCACTATTCAGTGTCTAAAATCCCAAATTGTTAGTGTATACTAGTATTAAAAATATAAATAAATTATCATTAAAATATTATTCTCAAATATTTCCATAATAAGGCCAAAATAAATACACAATTCATTCAATAAATAGCTATATTTTAATACTCCTCAAAGAATACATAACTAGTATTCAAATCTAATAAATTTAGGTAAAGGGTACCAATATTTAGAAACAGAACATATCCTTAGTCATCAAAAAATATAATGTAACTCTTATGGTCACATACATAAAAATTGAATAGATTGATCATATAATTTCTTAAAATATAGTAATAATCACAGTAACCATAAAACCTCAATGAATACATTATGCCTAAAAATACCTATCCTTTTTCATTATATATATGTACTAACTATCTAATATATTCTATAAATATAAAATTTGATTAATATTTAACCAATATTTCTTAATTCACCTTTTCATTAAACCGCTAATCAATTCCAATTTCCCTAATAATATATAATTTAATTTATCCATATTTATTATCTCCATATACTAATTAATCATTATTATCTCAAAATTAGACACATATTAAGGTTTATATATCCAAAAACCATTTTTTTCAAAATATATAACCATACCACTAAATAACATATTTTAGTTTTTAGTATCATTCATAATTTTCTTGAAAATTAACAATGATAAAGTATTAAATAATATTCCATATAAAAATCATGCTCTTTATAACCATAATATAAATGATATAAACTTATAGTACATAATTCTCTAAAACCAATATAAAAAACATTAATAATTTCACTTTAATGATTATCAAAGAATATTCCCTTCAATGGTCTATGAGTTATCCATTGGATTAGTGAAATAAAAAAGGAAATTTACACGTTCCCCACACATAATTCATTGAATAAAATTATACCATGTGATATATTTTAGTTCCCACCTTCGAAATCATCATATTTTCTTCGAAATTATGTGATGAATGTCATTATTTTCTGCACTGAAAAAATTCATTTTCATTTCATTCAATTTTTTGGGTGCTCACTCATATATTATTAACATGTTTAATGTATAATAATCATTCTATCAATGTCATGAAGAAATTAAATTTTTCTCTTATTTGGTTTATTAAAAAACTCACCTATGATAAGATTTTTTACAATATCTAATGATATCATGTAATGAACAACCAAATTATTTCAAATTATGCCTTCTATTTCATTTGGTTGATCAGGATGGAAATCATTCTATATTAATTCACATTCAAAATTTGGACAATTCATCCTACTTCCATCAAAAAAATAAAACAAAAAAGGATTTTTAAGAAACAATTATAGTGTGTTACAAAATAATCATGAAAATCATTCATAGAAGTTCATAAATATAATGAATGTCAACCAATTCATAAATATCAAAAGGTTCTATCCAACTATGTAGTCTAGGCTCAATCATTATACACTGATTACAATTGATTTATTAGATAATATTCTCTATATATATTTTTTACCTTAAGGTTCATTTATTAAATATCCTCAACCACATTCTAATTTCCAAAAATCGATTTATTTTCATGAAAAAACACACATTTCTATGTTTTCATAAATCTATTTGTCGCATTTCATACTAAAATTCCATTCAGCCTAACTATAACACTTTGACTCTGGTAACCCAAATATATTAGTAATTTTAATACATTATCATATGATACATGGGATGACATCCTGAAGGATTGAATAGTTTAGTAGCCTTGTTTGACTAGATAGAAACATGATTCTGAAATTACACTTGAAAATATAATATACATTGAAAAATTAATATTAAAAAATTAATATTTATTCTTATTTATATTTTAACTCATTAGTATATCACTTCTTGGTATCCTACAAAAAGAAATACATAATAACATGTGAGATCAGATGCTTGGGGTGGTATTGTGTACCAAAAAATCTGGCATAGAATAAATAAATGATGAACAATGTGGAAAGGAATAATAATAATAAAATATAACATAGATACGGGGAGTGAGTGCATGGATGAAATAACAATAAATAAAATCACATGGATAATAATAACTAGTTTTATAATTATATAATTCATAAAAATTAAAATCATAATCTCACCATAGATGCCTTATTCTATGACATCGTATATAAATATATACAGTGTTGACCAAATAATCAAACTATGTATTCTTAAGAGAACTAGAAATGCATCAATAATATATAACAGTCCCCACTCATCATATAATAAGTCCAATGCATTTATTAGTTGATAAAAAAGAAATTACACTTCAACAAATAATCAACACACACATTTTCATCAAATAAATAAATGATGAAATGTTAATATTTTCCATATTTAATCAATATAAAAACATTATCGTAAACCATCAAGAGTAATACGGATGATTTTATTAATATCGTAGATCCTAATTAAATCATAATATTCATAAAAGGATATTGTAATAGATGAAAAAAATTCAAAATGATCATAAGAATTGTTATTGAGGAAAATAACCGAATCATTTAGAAACAGATTCTATTAATTAAAAAATGTCCCAAATTTGTGGCAATAAAATTTCTTTAAAAATTAAAATAAAAAATATATATAAATATTAAATTTAAATAATATTCATGATGTTAGTAAACCTTTTTTGTGATGTAATTCTTAAATTAATTTTTTTTAAACCTTTGATAGAACATGCCTCTTTTAGAAAATGAAAAAAAATGATACCTTTTAAACATTTTCATAGAAATTAAGTAATAGGTATAAATAAAATTAATATATAATTATATTATCTTAAATAATCAGGAGGTCTTTTAAATAAAATACTAATATGGAATAAAAATATTAATTAGAGAATAGAAAAAAGTGAGTTTTTCAAAAAAAATGTTCTTCAATTTGTATACAAACTAAAAATGAGTAAAACAATAATAAGAAAAATACAATTTTAAAATAACCAAAAGAGAATAAAATAAATGATATTTTTGAGAAATTTAAATATTATTTTATTATTATAAATTTTAGTATAAACAATTAGGAGAAATATTTAGATCATGACATAAACCCTTTATTCTATGTTAAATTTTAAATCATTAACCCTTGTATAAAATAATTTGAATTGTAACATTAAATATAAATAATTTTGAGTTTTAAATGATATAAGATGTAATTTGATCTATATATACACGCCAAAAAAATAAGTGTATAATGTTAAACATGTCTCAATAAACAATATTTAGATTCAAAACCTAAACATAATACCCAACTTGATCATTAAGTTCTTTAATAAAATATATAAAATATTAATAGTAAAAATAATTTTATACCAAAATTTTATAAATTCTTATAATTTCATATTTCATCAATTTATTATATTTTACACATATTTATTAAAGGCACTTTATTAAAAATGTTTTTTAGACTTAAATTATTTTGTTTTTCATACATGTTTCAGTTCAGAAGTTATGATCCTTACAAATTTACCTTTCATCCATCATCTCCAAAATCATAATCAAGTAATTATTATATTATTTAATAAATATATACATTTTAATCAATAATATAATGTTGCAATGAAAAACTAATTACATCATATCATTAAGATGGTGGTCCGTACGTTTGTTTCCACTTTTCGATAGATGGAACAAAACAATGTTATTGAATCATTCACCATTATAGAATATTTATTATATTATAAAAATCATATATATTCATTAAATATACCCATATAACTATCAGTCTAAAACAATAAAAAGTTTTATATCACATCATAGTGGTGTTTGTCCACACGCATGCATGAGAAATATTATCATATTAAAATAGATTGGATGGTAACAATGTTGATAAAATATTATCATTTTAGAATAACATTTATGTCACAAATATTATATATTAAAAATAAAAACATCATCATAAATGATCCTGGATGATGGTGATGGAAAATTAATAATATTACTAAATGGAGTTGGTTATCGACATGGATACACAAGAGATATGTTCATTTACCAATTGATGGAAGGGTGGTGGAAAATAGATTTTGGATCATTTTATCAACATAAAAGTATATTTATGATATTATAGTCATCTATTTATTAGCGATAAGATAGATTTAAAATAGTTTGACGTATAAATAACATTGAAATAGCCTGATTATGATATATACATCTTTTTTAGATACCTCCTTTGGATTACACATTAAGCATTATTAGGATGATCTTAAGGGATGAAAATAAAATCTAATAAAAGGATAATGAATATAGAGGGATTTTTATTTGGGATTATCTGAGTTAAAAGGGTGATATTGTGTGAATAATAGAGGAAAAGAGGTTCACTTATATATATTATAGTAGGAAAAAACATGTAATTGCATTAGATGTTTCTATATTATAAGGTCACTACCATGTGAATCTAAATGTCAAAAAAATACCTTATAATATATTATATTGTTTTAATTTATATTAAATATTATAATTATATTGTTTTATGTGGAATTCATACCATAATCTATTTGTTTGACCATAGATAAACCTTTTTAGACATTAAATTTAGTGAATTGTTTTAGTATTTTTACTATCCATTGTGATAAAAATTTATGTTGAACTTGCTACATAATATTAATTGTTATAATTAAAAATTTGGGTTCCATTATAAATTAGCCAATTTCTATATTTGGGGGAAATTCAATTTAAAATAAGTGTGTAAAATGTTATGAAACCCCTTTGTTGAATGATGCTTTTTAAAATATAAAACCTGATTTTTTCTTATTGCATGACATGTAAAAACCTTAAAAAGACTATTATATCATTTTATAGAATATAAAATATATACATATAATTAAACTTATTAAAAAATGTTAATTATTTAATTTAGTATGATAAAAGAAATTTTTAACACATAAAAATGTTTAGGAAAAGATATAATTTATGCCCAAAAATTAACATATACACATATCGAGAATAATTAGAATTACAATAGAATTTTATAGATTATATATAATTAAATGAAACATATGTTTTTTTAAAATAAACTATAAAAAATTATTGGACTTTAAAATTCAATTTTTTAATAATGATAAATGATAGTTTTGAAAATTCATTATTTTAACTAATAATTTAAAAATAAATCATTACTAAAAAATATAAAAAATTGACTCTAAGTCAATATTTAAATTATTATTTCAAAATTTATATTATTTTCCTAAATTATAGTTTTTATAATATTGTACTTGTTAATTACAGCATTCGTGAAAAAAATTAATAAAAAACTATTTTGATAAAAACATATTTTGGATGCATAAAATTACATTACTGAAAATTTTGTGTTATTTATTATGAATAAATAAATAATATATCGTTATATAAAATATTTATAAAATTTATTCAAAATGTAATTATTTATATTCATACCACCAATTTATTATCTGTGCTATAATACCCACATTTAAATAATATATTAATAGTATAAATTGGTTCACATTAAACCTATTGTAGCGTGTTTAGTAAGATATCAAGAATAGTATAATTTTGAACAAAATAGTAGAGGTATTTCAGTGATACCTTGAAGAAAAATAAATCATTTTAATTTATATTTGTGGTTTTTAATAAACCTAAGGATAGAAAAAGTTAGAAAATAGGATAATCACGTAAGTAGAATGACATAAATTGATTTAAAATGTTTATGTTAATAATAAATATGTTTAATTTGAAAAAATATGTTTATTGAGATGTTTTTAAATATATGGGAGTATATTTTATGAATTCTGGAGTAAATTTTCAAAATAAGTTACAAAATTGAACCAGAGTTACTATGGTCAGTATTTTAATTTTTTTTTTAATTCTTTTATTTATTTGGATGACATATTATTTCATAAAAATTTATCTTATTTTATCATCTATTTCAAAATATTTTTAATGTTAAGTGCATAGTTTTGTATTATGCATTTCAACATAATGTTTCTTTCCATTACTTATTGTAATAATGAGATGTTTTTTTCATGTTCATTATGTGTAGAAAATAATTCAACAACTAAAGGTCATGAATTTTGTGCTATAATTTTTAAAAAGTTATTTTTTAGATTTTTTTATGATCATAATTCCAGATGACAATATGATACCATGATTCGGTAGTGCATGATATATTACACTAAATGAAATACATTACCATATACTGAATATATCTTGAGAAAATATTATATATTAATTAATGTGATTTCAATGACAAAAAATATCTATCTAGATATGTATTTTTGATAATTATGGTAATAATTGTGTATTACAATAGAATATATCCTTATATTTTAGGGATATAATATAATAAATCACAATCTACAATATTGAATATTTTTCAAAAAATGTATTATTTTATTGATTAAATGGAAATTTAATATGATCGTTAAAGGGTGATATTAGGAAAAATAAAGTATATACATATGTTATAACGTGTTTATATTTATGATTACTAATTTAAGATATTTATTTTGACAATTATGGAATATATTTAAGAATAATTTAAGAGAGTTCATACGGAAAAATAAATAAACATTTATTAGTTTTTAATTCTAACCAAATTAATGAAACCCACAATTTTGTAGGTATTTAATTATTTTATTTTTCATTAATATCATTGATATTTATTGATTTTCTATAATAAAATGAAAAGACATAAAAGTTTATTGAATTATTAAGTAGTTTATGGTTTTGGAAATCGTTCATGGTTGGGAAATTAAATATGAATGAACATTTTGGTTTTGTGCATGGTTTAGGGAACCATTCAGCATAAAATGAGTTTTATTAAAATTGATCAAATAATTTATCATAAAATTATACAATTATGAAATAGAAAAATATTATATGATATATTTCCCTTAAAAGAAATTTAATTTATTTGATAGCCTCTGAGACACTCATCCCTAAGAATAAATGATCTGTAATATAATATACTACTATATCCTAGATGTTGAACCCTCTATGAAATGGTTATTTTAATAATCACAAATCATTGTTATTTCTGTTTATAAGTAAATTTAGTCAACTATTAATTCTATTCTAAAGGTGTTTATATATTTTTAATCATGTTTACATATTTTAATCTATGATTATTTATGGTTTTCTATTGACCTGGAAGTGTCCTTGTTTGAACAGACACTTGGTGCGTATTTCATGTTTTTACTCACCGTTAGTTATTTTCGTGAGTAATCGTTAGTTTGAATTGATGAAGAATTGTTGCAGATATGAGGACATACACACTAATGAGAACGGTCACACCAATGATAATGGTCACACCGATGATAAGGGTCGCACCGATGAGAACGGTCACACCGATGAAGAATGGTCGCACCAATGAAGAACGGTCACACTGAGGATAATGGACGAAATAGATGTTGATCAAATGACATGCTGAAACCAATGCTGATCAAATGACCCCAGAAACCGATGGTAATCAAATTACCTACCGAAAACGTTGCTGATCAAATGACCTACTGAAACCGATGCTGATCAAATGACCTACCGAAACTGATGCTGATCAAATAACCTACCGAAACCGATGAAGATTCAAGTGACTCACTGATCTCAAGACTCACTGATAGTCATGAAAACTGTTTGAACTTTCCAGTAACACTTTTTAATTCCAATAGTTATATTTTCTTAGTTAAATTCACCTGCTATTAATTAATGTTGGTTGTTGGATGTAAGTAATCCGTACCTCGTACCTTTAACAAGGTAATCATTCTTTTTTCCAGATCTCAAGGAATATGAAGGAATTTCTGTAGTAAAAAGGATGAGCTGAACGAAATGGAAAAATATTCAAAAGAAGGTGAACGTGTATGAAGTCTCACGGAACAACATAAGAACTTGAATAACTCTTCTAAAAAAATAGAGAGCCTGAAGCAGATCTTTTACCAGGAAAAAACAAAAAGATGAGTAGTTGTGCCTTACTGAAAGTCATATGCACAAGTCTAAATAGTTGTAGCTAAGAAGAACAAAAATACTCCATTTTGATTCATCCTCAACAGAAAGGACATAACTTCCATTTTCATCATCAAAATGATTATAGATCCTTTCTACAAATACAAAGAACAATCTAAAAACTATTATTTCTTTTGTTTTATCCCTTTGCTTAACATTCTGAATAGTGTGTGTGTACATCTGTCTACTCAAGATAAACATTGTCTCCTGAGCAGAACTAGAAGATATTAAATACTCACACCAAACTTTCTACACCTTTGAGTATCCCATAGTGAGTTGCGGAAGAGGTCAAGTGTGACATGGATATCCTGAGAGCTGTTGCTATTGTTTTTCCAACGTAGAACTGTGGTAGGGGTCTTAGGACCTAAACAGTCTCTATACTATTGTTTTCCCTGATCCAAGGTGTGGATCAAATTTATATAAATTGTTTTAGAGAACTATGTCTTGACATGAGACCAAACCTCTTGGTTATATCTTCTATACAACGTAAATTATGTTTAATGTACATTATATATATTTTTTATTCCAGTTCTATTTACTTTGAGATACAAATTTACTTTAAAGTTACTCTGATAGTAAAATTAGCATGTGTTTGAAACTTTTGTGAGTCATTAGATTAGCCTAAAAAGCTGATTTAATCCTCTAATTAATTTAACTGAGACTTAATCAGTCTTTTGAGAATCTAATTAATCCTTTAAATTTTTACAAATTCACTATAGTTTAACTTATTTTTTAATTGGGGGATTTTAATAGAAATATTTTAATAGAAAATTTTAATAAGAACTCATTTCACCACCCCCCCCCTCTTGAGTATCCACTCCGACCAACATTTGGTATCAGAGGATGTTATTCTTAATGGTTTTCGAATACTCTGTTTTTCAACTGTGATTTTAGTTGTATCTCAAAGATCTTAAATTTCTATTAGTTCTAAATTTTATCTCTTTAAATATATTTTTAAAAATATAGTTATGGATAATATACTATAAGGTGATGCTACCAACATGCCACCTTTATTTAATGGTACAAATTGAGCTCACTGGAAACATAAAATGAAAATTCACTTAGAGAGTATGGGATTCGACATCTAGAATACTATAGAAACTCAATATAAGATTCCCGACACTGAGAGAACTAATTGGGATGAACCTACTAAAACTACATACAATAATAACTGTAAATCAATGAATTCCATGTATTGTGATTTAAGAGATGAAGAATTTAATCGCATATCTACTTTCAAAACAGCTTAGGACATTTTGGATACTTTGGGTGTTTCTCATGAAGGAACAACTAATGTTAAAGAAATGAGGTTAAACACTTACACTATTAAATATGATATTTTTAAAATAATTTCTGATGAACCTATTTCTGAAATGTATCTCAGGTTCAATGAGATTGTCCACAGTATGAGCTCACTTGGAAAAGATATTCCTGCAAAAGAATAGATCATGAGGATATTAAGATGTTTACTAGAGAAATGGAGAGGCACATCTGTTTCAATTATAGAATCCTGTGATATTGGTACTTTACCTGTTAAGGAATAAATTTTTAATCCTATGATGTATGAAGAATAACCTAATGTAAATAAGGAAGAAGATGATGAACCAAGGAAGAATTCAGTAACCTTCACGACATCTACTTCAAAGAGAAATGATAAAGATAAAGTTAACATACCTACTAAAAGTTCAAGAAGTGAATCTTCAGATTCTGAAAGTGATGCAGATATGGCTCAAATAGCCAAGAGATTCATGAAATTCTACAGGAAGAGTAAATTCTTCAAAAAATCAATCTAAAAAGGTAAATATGACAACAAAGGTTGCTGGATGAATGATTGGAAGAAGTTTGATAGGAGTGATGATATCGTCTATTATAAATGCACAAGGAAAGGACACATTATTGCTGACTATACAAAGTTAATGTTCAAAAATAAATATGACTACAAGGACTATAAAAAAAGGAAAGAAATGAAAGAAACATGGAGTGCATCAGAAGACACTTCATGTGATTCTGATTCTAATAAGGATGAAGACTCTCACACGGCTAACATGTGTTTTATGACAAGCACATCAGAGGAAACATTGGACACTCCTTCTTTAAATTTATGTTATTCTGGAGTTGATTCTGATTCTGAATCTGAAAACATGTCAAGAGAGGAACTATTTTAATATTGTATTATGCTAAAACAAACCTGTAATGAATTTAAGTACAATTATAAGACCTTGATGAAGAAACATGCTTTGACGAGCTCTGTTAAATCTTCCCCTGATATAGAGAAAAAAAGAATGCTCAATTACTTAAGGAAAATACTGAACTTAAAATGTATAATGAGAAACTGCGGAAGGACATAAAAAATTTCACTAATGGAAACGACACAGTTACACCAATGTTATGTAAACAACTGGCACCAAAATATACCACTGGTATAGGCTATCACCCTGAACAGAGATAAATTACTAAAACTAGATTTATTTCTTAATCTGGATAGAATGGTGCTAGTTCTAGTTCTATAAATTCATATGCATCCCCTCGTAATTCACATTGATATAGATCAAATAAAGTCTATCCTATAAAATCTTTCGATTCTGTAGATTTTATGAGTCTATGAGACAAATCTGGGTACCTAAGGCTTTGCTTGTTAACCTATCTAGACCCAAGAAAATATGGGTACCAAAATCCTTTTCTGTTTAAACTTGTTTTGTAAGAAACATGCTTGAAAAGTTCCCATAAGAAGGAATAATACATGGACAGTGGAAGTTCAAGATACATTACATAAGACTAATCATGCTTTAAATACATAATCAAAGTTGATGGAGGCCATGTCACCATTGGTGATAATTCAAAAGGAAAAATCATCGACTTAGGCCAGATTGGTAACACTAATTCAGTTCTAATTTCTAAAGTTTTATTTGTTCATGGGCATAAGTATAACCTGTTAAGTATTTCTCAATTGTGTGATGATGTTTTCAATGTAAAATTTTAAATTAATGCATCTAATGTTTATAATTCTAAAAATATTTTAGTATTTTATTCTTTGAGAAATGAAAATGATTATGCTATTGATTTTAATTACTTGGATAAACAAAATGTTACATTCTCGAAAAATTTTCATAAAGAGTCTTGGCTTTGGCCCAGAATATTAGGACACTACCATATTCATTCACTTAGAAAATTGACTAGGAAGAACTTATTTAGAGACCTTCCAAAACTTTTATTCCCAACTGATAAAGTTTGAAAACCATGTCAAAAGGGAAAGAAACATAAATTATCATTCAAATTAAATAAAGGAGTTTCATCTTTTCAACCTCTCAAGTTGGTACACATGGACTTGTTTGGACCTTATAGAGTTTCTAGTTTAAATAGGAAGCACTATCTCTACTTCTTAGAAGATGAATTTTCTATATATACTTGGGTATACTTCTTATCTCACTAAAGAGAAGCTTGTTCTTACTTTATTACATACTCCAAGTCTTTATAGAACCTTAGTGGACATAAGATTAAGACCCTGAGAAGTGATCATGGTCTTGAGTTTGAAAATCATGGGTTTGAATCTTACTACTCAAACAATGGCTATAATCACAACTTTTCTGCCCCTGGGACACCTCAGCAGAATGGTGTAGTAGAAAGAAGAAATATAACCCTTCAAGAAATTGCATGAACTATGATAAAGGAATATGACCATCTTATTTATTTTTGGGCTGAAGCTGTAAATACAGCTTGTTATATTATCAATAGAGTCTTGATCAGACCTGCTCTTAAGAAGACCCCTTATGAACTGGGGAATAATAGGAAACCTAATGTTAGTTACATCCAAGTCTTTTGTTGAAAAGTATATATTATTAATACAATTGATAATCTATAAAAATTAGCTTCCAAGAGTGTTGAAGGAATATTTTTAGGATATTCAATTACTACAAAATCCAATAGAGTCATTAATAAGAGAACCAAGTGTGTGGAAGAATCTGTTCACATCAAATTTGATAAAACTGAACCACATGAACCCAACCCTTCTCTTGAAAATCATGAAGAAGATTTGTCTGTTATAGAACTTAATGATAAAATAAATGAACCTAATGTAAAGACAACCATCTCTAGAAATGTTCCATAACCTTCTTCTAATGAATCCGAACCTAGATTAGAACCTGAAATTTCTAGTCCCAAATTTACTAGATCTACTATAATTCTAATGAATCATCTATTAGATGCTATTGATGGTAATATTGATGGAGGGACATAGACTAGAGCTTCACTATGAAATCAGGTTGAACATCAAGCCTTTCTTTCACAACTAGAACCTAAAAATATCAATGATGCAATCAATGATGAATTTTGGATAATGGCTATGAAAGAAGAGTTAAATCAATTTGATGGAAACAATGTCTGGTAATTAGTAGAGAGACCTAAGGACACCATGACCATAGTCACTAAATGGGTTTTTAGAAACAAAGATTATGAATCAGGAAATTTAGTTAAAAACATAGAAAGGCTAGTTGCACAAGGGTACTATCAAGAGGAAGGAATAGACTATAAAGAAACCTTTTCACCTGTGGCTAGATTAGAAGCCATTAGGATATTACATTCCTATACTGCTCATCTGAATTTCATGTTATATCAAATGGATGTCAAAAGTTCTTTTCTAAACGGTTTTATAATTGAAGATGTTCTTGTTGAACAACCACCTGGATTTACAATCCCCCATTTTCAAAATCATGTTTTTAAGCATTCTAAAGCATTGTATGGTTTAAAAAAGGATCCAAGAGCTTGGTATGATATACTTACAAAATATATTATTTCTAAAGGTTTTATTAATGGAATTGCAAATCCCACTCTTTTTATTAAAAGAATTTTTGAAGATATTTTTATTATTCAAATCTCTGTTGATGATATTATCTTTGGATCATCTAAAAATTCTTTATGTACTGACTTTTCAAAAATTATGGAAAATGAATTTGAAATGATTTTCATGGGAGAACTCATGTATTTTCATGGTTTTCAAATTTTTCAAAAGAAATATGGTATTATTTTAAATCTATGTAAATATACAAAGAACCTTTTAAAACCTTTTGGTTTGGATAGTAATAAGGGAAGTGATACACCTATGAGTACCACATGTAAGTGGGATGATGATGAAACTGGGAAATCAGTTGATCAAAACAATTATAGAGTTATGATTGGAAGCTTACTTTACCTTATTTCTAGTCGACCAGATATCATGTTTAGTGTATGCATGTGTGCAAGATTTAAAACCAATCCTACAGAATCTCATTTACATGCTGTTAAAAGGATTTTCAAATATCTTAAACATACTATCAATTTTGGTTTGTTTTATCCAAAAAGGACAATCCTTTGACTTAATGAGTTATTCATATGCTGACTTTTCTAGTTGCAAGTTAGATTGGAAGAGCACATCTGGAACATGTCATCTTTTGGGAAAATCCTGGGTATCTTGGTGTAGTATGAAACAGAACTCTGCTGCATTGTATACTACTGAAGTAGAATACATTGCTTCTTATAGTTGTTGTGCAAAGATTTTGTGGATGTAACAAACCCTGTTGGAATATGGATATAAATTTAGACATGTGTCTATAAATTGTGATAACACTAGTCCAATTAAAATCTCTAAGAATACTGTGTCTCACTCTAGGACTAAACATATTGATGTCATACATCAATTTTTGAGGGATCATTATCAAAAAGGTGATATTTATCTAGAATTTATTGACTCTGAACATCAATTAGTTGATATCTTCACCAAACCCTTAGGCTCAGAAAGGTTAAGTTTTATTAAGCTAGATTTAGGTATGATCGATCAGTGAAACTGATTAGTAAAACCAATCGGTGAAACTGATTAGTGAAACCAATTAGTAAAACTGATCGTTTGCTACCGTTTGTTTCTTACAGTGTTTAAAAAATTTAGTGTTTATCAGAATGACATTATTTTACATAATCAATATTATATTTAATATTGTAACCCTAAATGATAAATTTAATGACTCGTGGCTATTTCTTTACCCCAGAACTGTGACTTTACATCTCCTGCCGAACCTTACTTTTTCTGAAACTTGATCCACTGTACATCTCCAAACTTTTTAAATCTTTCAAACCATTGAAACCTCCCAAACCACCAAATGGAAATGTAAAATTGACAAAGCAAGGAATATTGAGGTTCATCTATTGTGAAACACCAATGAGGAGAATCGAGCAGCATGATTCAAATGTCAGTAAACTCGGAGTTGGAAACTCGGGTGGTTATAGCTGAAAAGGATGTAATTTCTAAATGGGTGTTAACTAGTAAGTCTTCTCTTTTAAATGTTTTAGAAATGCAGGGGTTGAAAAACTTGTTCTACGATAATAACCGAGTCTACTACCCAAAGCATGTTCTCAAGTTTTATTTGAACTTAACTATTGTATTGGATGGAGAAGAAGCTGCAAAATTATCTTAGGTAGTCAAAGGGAAAACAAGACCTTTTTCTTAAAATCAATGGGTTGAGTTTTTTGGAGTGCCTCAAAAAGGTAGATATGAAGACTATTCTAGTAATATTCCTCCTACAACTGAATATTTTTCATACGAGCTTGCTCTGGAGATGCTGATTGGCAATTCTGAATCTAGAAGAATAACATCTACTGAGTTAGATGGTGAAAGTAGAATTTTGTTTATGTTTATTCAGCACCCAATCTATCCGAAAAAGGGTTATTTTGCTGATGTGATGTATCAGGATGTTTTCCTATTGTTTTTATTTCTAAATGATGAGAAGATCAACTTGTGTAGATATTTTACTGTCCATATTGCTGAGATGGTGAAGCCATCCAAGAAATCTAAAACAATGTTCTACTCTATGAAAATATCTTCTATGTTAATGATTTTGGGTTGTGTTGAAGATAAATATGATTGTATCTCATCTAGTAGTATTTTTTTATTAACAAGTATATCTTCAAAAGAATGAAAATCAAATGAAATCCAAGGAGGAAGGCAAGGTTTGCTGATGAAGATAAGTTGTATGACTCCTTTAATACTTCTGATCATCCTAAGAGACCAAAGGGGATAAGATATCCTAGTATAAAACATTATAAAGATGTTTTTTATTCTGATGAGGAAGAAGAGATAGATGTTCCTAAGGAAACTGGAGAGTCCAGAAAGAAAGGAACAGGGGAAGCTGAGGCTGATGATGATATGGATACTGAAAAGGAACCTGAGTTACCTCCTGATCACAGGAGTGATCCTGATAGAGTATGTCCTAATAAAAGAAGAATGTAATTTGGACAACATAGTCCACCTCTCAAGTTACCAGAGTCAGAACCTTTTCTAGGTGATGAAAAAGAAACTAAAACAGAAGAATCAAATTTTGAGGATTATGAATCCAATAGCAAAGATAGTACCGATGAATCTTCAGTAAATAATAATGGAAATAAAAATGGTTATGATGATGATGGTGATGATGATGGAGATTATGATGTAGATGCTACTAGACCAGTAGATGGTCAAAATGTGATCCAAGATGATCCAAAACTACAAAAAGTTGAAGAAGAAGCTGTTCCTGAGGCTGAAAGAATAATGCTGACAGAGATTGATGTAGGTGAAGAAATCTCACATGAAAATGCTGGAAAATCTGATTTTGTAAAGCACCAATATACCTCTTGTAAAGATGCATGAGAGGAACACCCATGTTTTGTTGTTCTAGGTCTGGATTATTCAGAGGAGGAAGTATAAGGGTTGCACAAAGCAACGGAAAGCCTCTCAGTTAAGGCTAGACTAACTGTTGAGTCTATACGAATGGAACCAAAAAGGCATGGTCCTTCAATTTCTAGATTAGATTTAGACAGATTTAAAGATGAGTTTCTTCATGCAGTTAGAGAGAAAATGAAATAGTAATTATCTCATGATCATGGTCCTACTGCTGTGAATTTATGTAAGGATGATATAGATGTTATAATTGAAAGAGTATTAAGTATTATCAATCCAGACCTATGAAATACTAGTGAAATGATTTGTATGAACATTACCTCTCTAAATCAAGCACTCAAGGATTTAGGCAATGACTTAGTTTCTCTGTCAGGAGAATTTAGATGAACCATCACTGGTATGATGGAAGTTCAATGAAATTTAATAGATCATCTCAAGTAGTCAGACATGAGAAAGATGAAGGATTAGATTACTCAGATTGTTGCTCAAGATAGCTCCTCAAAAGTGACCAAGATTACTAGCCATGAGATTTATGCTTTAAAGGATGTTATGAAAGAAGAGTTAGCTGCACATGGAATGATTTTGGATTTGGACTGATTGAAAAGGATTAAATAAAATAGTGTTCATATTCACAATATGGTGAAGCATTCTATGGATGATGCTACTCAGGCTCAGAAAGAGATCACAGCAAAGGTGGATCACTATTTCTCTAAAATCAATACCAAGCATGAGTTCAACCATCAGTTTAAAGTCCTGGATGACAATTTGAGGCTTCCTCCAGTCACTGCAGCCTTTAAGGATCAGGTATAGTATTTGGAAGATTTTACTCCTACTCTAGAGAGCTTCATGCATAACAAATATGATTTTGAGAAGGCCATGAAATATGGTGGTGAAGTCATTCAAGAATTTATCAATCTGCTCAAATCCTATCTTAATGTGAAAGCTAAGGAATTTTTTTCCTACTTCTGCGCCTCTCAGTCTATCCAGTGTTGCTCCTAGTCAGTTATCAGTTTATCAAGCTCTCCCCAATATTCAAACATTAATTTAGCAACCACCTTCAAGAATATCTTCTACTCAACAACAAGTCACATTAGCACCCACTCTACTTCCAGCCAGAGTTGCCCTGCCACCTCTCTCCATCCATCCAGATCAACCTTCCACAAAGCCAATATTTGGCCCATACATTCCTTTATCTTCCAATGGAGAATCTCATTTGCATCCCAAGAAGTATCCATGCCTGTCATATTTGATAGGGTGACTTTTATGTTCATTCATTTATTTACCTTTTTCAGTGGTTATTTCAATTGAACTTTATTTTGTTTTCTCTCTCTACTTTCTTTTTCTTTTTTCTAATCCTAAAGGGGGAAAACAGGAATACAATCAGACTATATGAAGTAATGGGGATAAATTATGACTAATTATATAAATGAATACATAGAAAAAATACCTTATATATATAGGGGAGCTCTCTATAATCTTATGTTATGTTGATATATTCTCACTTTTTTATGATCTGGTGCATATTCTGATGATATTTTTATCTTTGGTTATATATTTTGTTTACATAGGGGAGGATAATGAATGTTACATCCTTTCCACTATTTTATTTTATTCCATTGATGTGTGATTATCAAAACGGGGGAGATTTTTGAACCCTCTATGAAATGGTTATTTTAATAATCACAAATTGTTGTTGATTCTGTTTATAAGTAAACTTATTCAACTATTAATTCTATTTTAAATGTGATTATATATGTTTAATCATGTTTACATATGTTTATATATGTATATTTATGGTTTTATGTTGACCTGGAAGTGTTCTTGATTGAACGGACACTTGGTGATTATTTCATGTTATTGACTAACCGTTAGTTATTTTCTTGAGTCACCGTTAGTTCGTACCGATGAAGAACGATCACACCAATGAGAACGATCGCACCAATGAGAACGATTGCACCGATGAGAATGGCCGCACCGATGATAATGGTCACACCGATGAGAACGGTCACACCGATGAGAATGGTCGCACCGATGAGAATGGTCGCACCGATGAAGAACGTTCGGACCGATGAAGAATGGTCGCACTGATGATAACGGTCGAACTGATGCTGATCAAATGACCTTCCGAAAACGATGATGATCAAATTACCTCTAAAACCGATGCTAATCATAAAACCTACCAAAATAGATGTTTATCAAATGACCTCTCAAAACTGATACTGATCAAATGACCTACCAAAACCGATGCTGATCAAATGACGTACCGAAACCGATGCTGATCAAATGACCTACCGAAACCGATGTATATTCAAGTGACTCATCAATCTCATGACTCACTGATAGTCATGAAAACTGTTTGAACTTTCCACTAACCCTTTTTAATTTCAATGATCATATTTTCTTAGTTAAATGCACCTTCAATTAATTAATGTTGGCTGTTGGATGTCAGGAAACCGTATCTCTTACTTGTAACAAGGTAATCATTCTTTTTTCCAGATCTCAAGGAATAAAAATTCTGATCTACAGTAGAAAGTAAGACCTAAACGAAAAGAAAAAAAATATACGAAAGAAGGTTCATGTGTATGAAGTCCCACCGAACATAATAAGAACATAAAGAAATTTTGTAAAAAAACCAGAGAGCCTGAAGCAGATCTTTATCTTGGAACAAACACAATGACGAGCAACTATGCCTTACTGAAAATCATATGCACAAGTCTAAATAGCTATAGCTGACAAGCACAACAATACTCTATTTTCATTCAACCTCACTAGAAAAAACATGACTTCCATCTGCAACATCAAAATGAGTCTAGAGCATATCTACAAATACACAGAGCATTCTAAACTCTATTATTTCCTCTGTTGTATCCCTTTTCTTAACATTCTGAGTAGTGTGTGTGTACATCCGTCTACTCTAGATACACATTGTCTCCTTATCTGAACTAGAGGATATGAAATCATCAAATAGAACTTTCTACACATTCTTGTATCCCACAGTGAGTTGTGGAAGAGGTCATGTGTGACCTAGACACCATGATTTCTATTGCTACTGTTTTTCCCAAGTAGAACTGTGGTAGAGGTGTTAGGACCTGAACTGTCTCTTTACTGTTGTATTTCCCGATCCAGGGTGTGCATCAAATTTACATAAATCGTTTTAGAGGACTAAGTCTCAGCTTGAGACTAAACATCTTGGTTATATCTGTTGTATATCTTAGATATAGTTTAAAGTATATTATATATATTTTCTATTCCGCTGCTATTTACTTTGAAATACAAATTTATTTTAAAGTTACTCTAATAGTTAAATTAGAAAGTGTTTATAACATTTGTAAATCAGTTGATTAGCTTCAAAAGATAATTTAATCATATAATTAAATTAACTGAGACCTAATCAATATTTTTGAGAATCTAATTGAACCATTACTGTTTTACAAACTCACTACAGATTAACATGTTTTTTAATTGGAGGATTTTAATAGAAAATGTTTAACAAATTTTTTTAATTAGAACAAAATTCACCCCCCTCTTGAGTATCCACTCTGACCAACACTCGATATTGAATTAATAAAATTAATTGAAATAAATTATTTTCATTAAAATTATGAATGTTTTAGATTATTCATGTATATTATTATTAAATCCATTATATTTTTAAAAAATGTATTTTTACTCAGAAATGGTTATTATTACATTATTTCCAATTAAAAATATAATTAATATATTCTGGTAATATTAAATTTAATTAAAAAAACTAACTTCATAATTGAAATAAAAAGATAATTATTATCTATAAATAAATTTTTAATAATATCCAGAAAATATTTATATTTAATTGAATATTAAAAAACACAGATATCTATTGAAAATTATATATTCATTTAAACAATTAATAAAGAGGAATTTTATTTTAAGAGATATTAAAATTAAAATTACTTCAATTATATAATGAATAATATATTTATGTCAACTATACTTAATTTTATGATGTATATTGGTATAAAAAATTTTATGCTTCATTAAATATTTTTTTAGAAAAAAAATTTTAACATCATTTGACATTATTAATTTTAATTTAAAAATCATCCATTTTTGTCATTTTAATCATAATAAATTAATATATATTTATAATTAGGTGGCTAAAAATTTGAAAATATCAACCTTTTATTTTTGTTCATCATTAAAAATAACAATGACAAATATTTGTCACCTTCAGGAAAATGGCTAAAATGTTGTAAAACACCGGGATAAGGATAAAAATTTCATTAACCCTTTTATTTAACCAATTTAATGAATGGTGTTAATATATTTCCATTATATTAATCAATAAATGGCCAATGGTTTCAATTTCTCATTTATTGTGACAAATTATTTTATTTTCATAAAATAACAAATACAAAATCATAAACTCCTGACATTATTATCTATCCATGTTTTACACAAGGACAATAATTGGATTTGTTTAGATATTAATGTTTATTGGATAGATTAAATAATTATTTTATCATGTTTATTTGTTTTCAATATTTAGTGATTTTATAGTTAACGTAATTTCTTATATAACACCAAAAAAATAATTAGTGGAAAATTAAAATAAATTATTTTAGTAACCCTATAATTAATATTTTTTTGGTGATTTAATGATTCCCATTAATTTTAAAGATTAAAATTACATAATATGGATGTTTTGAAGGGTTATATTTTAATTTAATCACTATCATGATGTTTTAAACGTCAAATGATATGAATTGTCCAAAAATGGAATTAATAGTATTTTATCATCAATATATTTTATTAAATGATTTAAAAATAAAATAAATATTTCAATATTAAAAAAATGATGATAAATTTATAAAAAATAACCTTTTGAGTTTATGATCTAATAGCCAACTTATATATATGACTATGAAACATTAATATTTTAAAATTCATTACCACTGTTTATGATAAAATTTATTTACCAAGGGTAAATAAAATAATGTTTTAAAATGATTTATATACTAGTAAAAATTTATTTACATTACAATAATATGACCATAAAATACATATAATCTAATAAATATAATTTTAACCATTTTACAAGAGTTAGAAACATATTATGTTATAATATTTCATGTATTTCCAACACTAATATTAATGATATTTTATAATAAACAATATTTTTTTAAATGAATTAAAATTCATAAAATTCAAATCATTATATAATATAATGGAATAGAGTTGAATAAAATTTCCATGGACCATTTATGGGTTTTATTTCTTTCTATAGTAACATTGACATTCCTTAAATAGTCCAAATCTTCGATAATATGGTAGATGTTAAAATCACTAATGAGGTGTTAAAACTAGGTGGTAGAAGAAAAAAAATCACATGAACATGAATTATTTTTATTTTTTTATATGATTTAAATAAATAATTATCTTATCAACACAATATAACAATTTTATGCCACATAATTATAAAAATTAATTTATATTAATTTTATACTTTATGTAATTTCTAGAGTCCACTCCCCTTTGTATGAAGGAGAGACTCTTCTCCTATTTTCCTTAAACCTCATGAGAAATCAATTTTTTCTAATAAATTATATTTTACCTTATTTTACTCTTTCACCACATACTATAGACTCTAGTGTTTCCAATATACTATCCTTACAAGGCTTCTAGTTTTATCCAAAAGATGCTTCTTAACGAAGAGGTATAACTCTTAGTCGAATTCGTTAAATTTTATTTCTCCTCATATATAGTATGAATCCATGGTATCCATTATGAAATAATTAAATAATTATACTAGAAACACTAAATGGTTATAATGAATATTTAACAAAAATTGTCCATCTTTTTTCTATCACATGTAAAGTGAAAATATCACTTCTATGTATGTACACCTTAACATGTCGACATAGTGGTGTAATAAGTTTTTACTAAAAACAATACATGGATAGTTATAGTGTAATATTTAATATATAGTTATGTTATTAATAATATTATAACAATTTTTTATTGGTTAGTTATATATATATACTTATATATATATATATCTCTCTCTTTCTATCCGCCAAAAATGAAATCAATGATCATGTTTATGTATGACCTACCATCTTCATGAATGATATAATTAATTTTCCAATATATAAATTTCATGTAAGGATATAAATACTAATATAAAAAAATATTTAAAATATTCATCTCATGGTTAATATTCATGAGATTATGTAACCAATATCAATGAATATTGACAAGAACTGTAGTACTAAAACTTCTGTGAAAACACGAAATATTTGACAACATCAAACAATGATTTTCATAAGGAACTATGTATAAATTGGTGTTAAAAAATATAAGTATATCATATATTATATTATATGTATATTAATTATTTATTAAAATAATTTCAATATATTTTAATGTATAATATATGAGGCTATAGAACATTCAAATCAATTCAAGATAGAGGCAATTTATTTCAACAAATTTTCATTTCATTAAGGAATATTTTATGGTCATACACCATTTTTTTGATATGAATATTTTTATTACCCTTAACTCATTATATCTTTAATAAATCATAATTTAGGCAATTTTAAGATATAATTCAAATTAATCCATTGAACTTTATTTATCTTGAATATTACAAAATGGTAAGATATTTCATAACTCATTTTCCATTCATTGGGTTAAATATCTACTTAAATTTATATGTTCTTATTTGATAGTGTTTGAAGTGACCTAAAATTGAATTATATTTAATTTACGCTTTCTTTATTTTAATTTTTTACACACAACCACTTCATTGATTAAAAATAATTTTAATGATAATATCTTTATAAGGTTCTATTTTTTAATAACATCATTATTCCATATTATTAGTCTTTAAGTTTCATTTGGTGTAATTTTTTATTTATTCTATCATTATCCATATCTTTTTTATTATCCTCTTGTTTTTTATTAAAATGGCATTTTTTTCATTCTATTTTCAATTGTTATGAACTCAAGATAACAAAATAATGTTTATTTGAAAAACTAATTTTTTCATTCATTGGGAATATTTTTTTCCATAAAATATTTTATTAAAAATTTAAACATTAATATGATCACTATTATCTGATGATTTATTAATTTCATTTATACACATGTTAAATTTTTATAATTTTTTATAAAAAAATAGTATTCTTGTCTTATTATAAGAGAGAAACCTTTTACAATATGTGTGAATGAAATATTTGTTTTATCATACACCACTAATTACTTTTATCACTATTATTGTTATTAATTTATTTGAATCTTATATTAAAAGGTTTTGAGAATCATTTTAGTGAAATTTTTTTCCTTAATATTTGGTAGCTTTTAAAATTTTCAATAAGTAATATGAAAATGAAAATGATATATTCCTCTTGAAATCCTATAGCGATTGTTTAAAAGTAGACTCACTTATGTGAATATCCTTTGATGAAAATTATACATTATGATATATTGATACTATCCAACATATTTATCTACATATTTTGTGATTTGGTTGATTTAGAAATGTATTGACATTCCTTGTGTAGATTTTTAATAATGTAAATTAATGATATTAGGAATATTGATGATGTTTTAATAATTTATAATAAGAAGAATTTATTATAAATATTAACTGATGGGTGAGGTTCTGAATAACCTAGACCCTCGGTGCTTTGATTGGTCTCATGAGACAAAATTGATTGGGTATTCTATATAGTAATTCTATAGTTCTGTTAGACATCTAGGCACAAGGCCTTTAGTGTTTATTTTTTATTTTATTAGATGAGGTCATGATAAAAAGTTTATGATTCCTGAATTAATTCATTCCATCATTATGAAATATGTTATTAATATCTATATTATTATTTCAATAGTTATGATATCAACAGATACATTTCAATATCCTATAATTATTTATATAACATAATTTACATAACATTTATTCCAACTGTATAATAATTTTTTCTCATGTTTTGGATTACATGGGATGTGTATTCTTTTATTTTCCACACTATATTGATTATTACATTTTTAATAAAGATATAGAATGTTTTTAATAACTATTTCTAAGCATTTGTGTCCATCCAAATTTTTTTCCTTTCCCCTACAAGATAAGAAATGTAATATATTTGATATTAATAGATATTCTAGTGTGATTAATGATGTTATATCATATAAACATTTTTTTATATTTTGTTTTCAAATTTATGTGACATTCATATATGTATATAGTCTAGAAAAATAAAAAACTATATTGTTCTTTTGAATATAATCACTTTTATATTGTTCCAATATAATAATGTTTCCATCAACTCTAGGCTACACATGTTCAATACTTCATAATTGGTATCAAAATAATTTTGGTAGAAACCTTGTCAGTCATATTTAGTTAAAAAAATATTAGTGAACATAACCCTGTAATACTGTATGAGGATAATCCATTGTAGAGAATATCATCATAATGTTATGGAATGTAGATATTATGTTGTTTTCGTAGAAAAATATCTACATAATGACACTAAAATTGGTTGTAATTTGGGAATAGATGTATATAGGGGTTATAAATCAACACTTTGTAATCCAGTATATATCATTTATTATTCCATTGCATGAAAAATAATCCCTTACATCATAGCTCGTTGGACACTCCCAAAGGTTATTTTAGGGTAAATTCATAATTTCATTATGAAAAATTTTGATGAATGAAAAAGTATGACCTATGGAAAATAATGATATAACACAGTGATATTGGATAATCCTAATGAAACCTAATTTTATATCTTTACGGTTTATCATATATTTATAGGTATAATTAAACATTTCGAGGGTTATTTTTATTGTCATTTTATAAGATTATGTATATATTTATAGTCTTTTTTTGGAATATGATTCTTTTGATTCGTATATGTCTTATAGATAAGGTTATTTGTGGAATAATTATTTTACATTTTTTTGAAATAATTTTAATGATATTTATAACATTTTCTATTAAAATGATCATTGATGTTAATGTAATAATAGTTAATTTGATTGTGTGGAATAAATAATTTGTATAAAAACCATAGAGTTGAAAAGTTATTTTAGTATTTATTTTATTTGCTAGAATGATCTAAATATTTTTTTATATTTTAATGTAATATTATTAATATTGTTTTAAAACTGGAAAATACACAGGTCATGTGATAACCGATCATATACTTCAATTCCCCAACTCATGTATCCACAACCTAATATAGATAATTGTTCATTGTCTATCATTTTACAACTTGATTTTTTGTTTAGTATAATTTTTTTACATAATTTATTTTATGGGTAACGATTGTGATTAATTTTTGAATCATGATATGGGATTAAAATTTTCTAATTTTTCATGAGATTTAGGCGCTTGATGATTTCTCAAGAGATTTTTCATTTAGTTGACGTATGTATAATATTTTTTTTAAATGTAATACATTATTTGTGGAGAATAAAATTATATTTTAAATATTTATGTTGATTGGTAAAAGATAACTTTTTAGTTTAAAACATTATTTAATATTATGTTTATTGAGGTTTTTAGGATATAGTTATATTTATTAATAGAATGACATGTTTTAAACTTTTGGTTTAATTTTTAAAATATGGATATTAACATATCATTTTTCATATGAAGGATCAGTTTGATTTTGGTTATTATTATATATATTTATTACTAGTTAGTTTTTAAAAAAGTTATATGGAATAGATTTTAATTATTTTGTGGATCATGTCATCAACTAGACACCAATTTTAATACTTCATGAAAGAAAAATTCATATTGAATACTCCTTATATGGAGAAAATATAGGATACTAGTGGAAATTTATTAAAAAATTAATATTCAATTGTGATGTAAGTATGTGTTCTTATATCACTGTTATAAATGATAAATAAATTCCTTATCATTAGAAATAGGTTTTTCAAAAAATATTATCCCTTTAACTTCCTTTTTTGTGAATTGATTATATATTCACCCTTCAGTGACTTGGGGATTTGGGGTCATTAAAGATATCATGACCATGTCCTATATCACGCTTCATTAGTCCATATTTTTTATTTTTCACCTTTATATATATAATGGTTTGAACCTTTTGGTCCATTACATTATGAGAAATCAGATGCATGATGTGTCTAGGGACATCTACAATGTTTCTAGGACATGTGATTCATTCTAATAATGAATCATTTCATGATTTTTATATGTTTTCTAATTATTTATCACCTTGGGGGTGTATCATTTGCAGTGGCTCTCTAGTGGTGGCTTATGGTGGTCAGTCGCTAGCAGTGGCTAACAGGCGGTCACTTGTCTAGTGGTGCCATGTCCAGTAGTGGCTCTCATTACGGTGACTCAATAATTATAGAAACAAAATCATCTAATAGTTCCTCATTGAGGAGTTACTCACCTAACAGTGGATCACGAGTGGTGCCTTTCCTAATGTCAGCTCATGAGCAGTGACTCATTTAATGTTGCATCATGTATTATGCTTCCAACATGAACTAGTTTATCCTTTTGATGTATTTATTTGAAATAAAATACATTTATTTCCTTTTTTTAATGAATTTTAGAACTTTTTAAAAACAATAAAGCATAAATTTAATTTCATAAGAGTCTAAGGAATTTTAATTAGTCATAATGTGTAAACATGAACAGATCTATCATTAATAAAAAATAATAAATTTATTTATACCCATCACTTTATTTAGATCTTCCCAAAGCCAATATATTGTTAACCATTGTTATTATTTATACATTCTATTGGTATGATATTCCCCAAACACTTCTTCTCGTAAGAGTTATGTTGTTGGGATTCAACTCTTTGTTTGTAGTTCATTTGAGTTATTCCTTCTACATGTGCGACCGTGTTTTTTTGGAACTAGGAAGTTTCAATTTCCTTTCATTCTTGGTAGGTTTTTCCTTCATTTCTCTTTATTTGTATACATCTAGATGTGTCAATTACTAATAACTCTCATGAAAATTATTTCAAATAGGTTAATAAGGATAATATATTAGTTTAAATAAAATTTCATGGGGTAGGGGAATTTTAATTAGGATGTCACAATATCATGGTCATTTAATTTTGTTTGAATTGATGTTATGATCATATGGTGGTAATATCTTGATAAAATTATGTATCTTTGTAGCATTATTATGCTGCAACAATATCCTTTTGAAATACTCTATTTGTTTTATTGAATGGTTTCATCATAAATATATAAGTGAATAACTACATTTATTGGGTTAATTATATGGATTCCCCATGATTCAATGTCTTCTATGATAACACCATTAAATAATTAATTGAAATTCAATAAGTTCCCCCTTCCATTCTAAATCTAAAAATTTGATGTGTTGGGTTATATATTGTCATGTGTGTAGAGGTAGGGGTTTTTGTGTGTAGGATTGATGTAATGTGTTGTAGTTTTAATATTTTGTATATGGTGGATGTGGTCAAGATGTAGTTGTGTTGTGGGGATATGATTGTCATTATGTTATAGTGGTGTATAAGGGTTGTGATGGTGGTTGTGGTATGGTTATATAGTGGTGATATATGATAGTAATGGTGTGGATATGAAGCAAGGATATAAAAAGGGGTTGCAGCTATAAATTGGCCCTGATGTGGTATTATTAAAAATATCGTAATGGGTTGTTGTGTGGTGTTAATTTCTGGGTGCTTATTATTTTATTCTGTGAATTAATTCATGTTTCCTGGTAAGCATGGAACAAAAATAAAATATCCTCTCTCGAGAATAATTAGGTTAAAAAATTATTTAAAATTGAATATAGAATGCAGAAAAAAAATGAATGAACTAAAATATGATAGAATTTAATGAAATAATGTGTTTTTAATATTTGATTATTAGATATTTTTAAAATATATTGAGTAGTTAAATATTGATTAAAAGTATAATGTGAGTTGTGTCATGTTTTTTATTGTATGGTTTCATGCATATTTCATGGAAATATAGGTATTAGACATTTTGAGTTAGTTTGTTCTGTGTATGTAAACCCATAAGAAGTGATTTTTTCATTCAAAACTATATATATATATCTTTTATGTTATTATTTTTTCTATATGCACCACACCCTTGTTGAGAACAATGTTCTAAACAACCCCATCATCATAGGGAGGGTATCATTCCCAATCATTTAGGTGGGAGGATGTATGGATGGCCACATACTCTTCCATATTCCCTCTTCTATTAGATGGGACATAATAGTCTTCTCCATGATGGACTTATGTCAAAAGTATAGCTTTTGGGTTGTGATGTGATGTCATGGACAATGTGTGTTTGTGTGGTATGTGATGTGTGGTGATGGCCTAGGTGTCTTGGGGAGCTGTGATATGTGGTTCCATATATCTTTATGATGTGATATGTTGTAGTTTTCCAAGTGTCTCCATGATGATATGTTCCATGAGACCCAGGTGTGTGCATGATGGAGGTTTTGTAAGGCCTAGGTGTGCGTGGAAAGGATGTGTTGTGAGAATGTTGTGCATGCAAACAGGATGTCATGTGTTATATTCAGAAGTGGTGGGATTGCCAGGACGTTTATATTTTGGGAGATAGAATCTAATCAGTGGGAAATTGGTACAAGGTACAAAGTCATTTATGTGCATTATATTATACTATATTACATAGAAACGTTATATGGTGAGTGAGCCTTGCTGGAGTTGGAATTTTTGTTAGTATACCTGTTTCGGTGCTTTTTGGATCTAATATATTCACACATGTGAATTAGTATGTTATTTTAACATGTACACAATAGAGTTTTATTTTTATACTGAGATTACATTTATGGTCCACCTACGTATATAAAAATTATATTTAGGTTTCCATGATAACTTTGGGAACCATGATGGACATTTATAGTGCAGGAATTTGGATTTGTTGTTGTTTCACTACCTTAGCTTTTATTATTTTGGGAATTCATTTGGAAACATTTATATATATTAGTTTTCTTTAAAACATGCATTTTTGGATGAAATTTCCTTATTTAAAATCATTTTATTGAGTTGTTTTTTGTTTACTCATTCTATCTCCTGATTTTTTTCCTATAAAGGTTAATGCCTCCTATATTGAAAGATCTTCATACCCTTAGTGTTAGTCACCAACCTGTGGGCTACTGGAGGTTCGACTCTAAGGATCATTATATCCCATTCTTCATTTCCATCATCTGATGGGTATCGTGAGTGAGTGGGTCGTGATATAATGGTTTTAGAGGTTATGGTTATGAGATACTGTGGAGTTTGGAGTTAGGAACATTGTGAAATGAATGGGATAGTAGGGAAAGAGTTTCAGGTGAACTTGCTACATGACATAGCTCCAGAAAGACTATCCAGGAAACAAGAATTTAGGGCCACATGTGATTGATTGGTATGAATTTGATCTTAATAAGTGACTATATATGGTGAAACTGCTTTAATGATGGAGTCTTGTGAGAGGTACGTGAATCATGATGACTTCGGTTCTTGTTTTGAATTGATTTATATGGTGATGTGAAAATGAATCAAATTAATCATGAAATTTTATGTTCATTTCTATGACCGATTTTATGATTTATTTCTAAAAGGATTCAATAATTTTTTTGCTAATTTTTTCATATAACCATGGTGACACTCCTTTCCATCATAAAGTCAAAAATGTGACAAAGGGGAATTCCTTAGAAAAAATAGGATAAACTACATGAAGAAAATCATGATTTGAAAAGGATTGAAAATTTAATTGCCCCAGTTTTGCCAAGGATCTATCTATGTGCAAGGTACTTTCACACCCCATTTATAGCATTCAAGAAACTTTCCCACCCCACCACCATTTCTCCCGGGGATACTTATTTTCATATAAATAAACCCCTTGGGCATTAATTTGTATGTCGGAATTTCCATGAAGCTCAATAGCTACTCGGGTCGCCCGACTGCTTCAGCCTACTATTCTGAATCCAAAAAGATAGTTATTTAACTCTTAAATAGGAGGAATTGAAGGATGATGGTTGGACCGAAGTCCTTTTAGTGTTTGAAATCCATAACACTTGCGGGGCTAAATAGCCCAACCTCCCTGAATTAGAAACATTTTCACACCACTCATTACTCTCAAAGTAACCTGAGTGCCCCACTTCTGGGAGTACACGTGAATACACTTGAAGGCTTGAGTAAAGTATCTCCAACGTACTAACATCCAGGTCATTCTTCAGTTAAATGAATGTCAGGTCTCCCAATCCTATTGGTGCACCGATACTAAAAAGACAGATACTTACATGGGAACCCTTCTTTTGATTCACCCACGCCTTTCATCAGTCCTTGTTAAAAATTCATTCATGTTATGGATTCTTCCTCATTAGATCCTTTGTCCAAAAAGGGATTATGTTGAAACCTCCACCAAAACCTTTTGACTCATCAAACCATTGGGAAAGGCACACAAGTGTGTCTACTATTTGTGTTTGTATATCTACAGCCATTTCATTCTCACATTACTTTGCAGTGGGGTTAGGATTCATAGTCTGAATTTGTGTTGGTATATCCGCAGTCACATGCCCTTTTCTCATAGGAAAAGTGTATTGGAGTTATTGATGATGTTGATTAGGGTTTGGGATCTATCCTACATTTTTCATCTCCAAAATTTGGAACCTTATGTCTCTAGTAGGGAAGGTACGGTTCACACCTTTTTTTGAACAAATGAGATGTCTCCTGCCCCTAAAAAGACAAATATTAGGTTATCCATAATAGTGTAATCCCATAACAAATCATGAAGGAGGTTTTAGTATTTCTATTATCTACATACATCACATTTCATCCTTCCTTACATTGGACCCATTTATTATATAATGATAAGAGAGGGAAGGCTCATCGCCTCACCATCTTCCTCTTTCGCCTCAACATCACCCCCTAGCCACCACAGGAATATCCTCATCCAAAATTGTAGGAGTAAAAGTGATTGCGACATTGATGAATATTTGACATACTATTTTTTCTTACACCAATCATGACACACATGGGCTTATATATTTATCAAGATCACAACATTTTCACAAACACCTCATATTCTTGAACTACAATAACTCTAAATCCTACCATATTTGGGATATGTAGGAAACCATAAAAGGGCATAATCTCCATATAATTTCATCCATAATTAGGCATCCTTATTAGGATTAATCCCTAAATTAAACCTCCAAATCACCAAGGAATACTTTTTGGGAAGTAATCCCAAACACATTTCACTCAATGGGATACACACTCTTATGTGATTCATGGATCTACGTTGTATTTTATTCCCAACAAAATGGGATATGTAGGAAGCCTCTCTGAGGTTTAAACCCAACACATCAAATAAACCATATTTTTCAAGGGACATATTACCAATAGGTCTTAATATAACTTGGAAACCCACATTCTATCCATGTTATTGGGATACTTAGGCATAAGTCCAACAACAATCCTTTATTAATAACCTTTCTCTTATATTTCCTTACACATGACTGTAAACTGTATGGCTAGGTATTTATCAAATGACCATAATTGGTATGATGTGTCCCATTAAGCTGATCTGAACAATGAGGGTTCGGGTTCCTTTCACAAGGATACATAGGTATCTCATTTATGGGAATGATCCCAATATCAAAACATAAATTCATCTCCCTTGATGACAATAAATTCCATCATGCCCTATTGAGTGGCTTAAAAACTAGTACTAACATAGAAATGGTTAAAAGAATCATTAAATAATATATTTAAGGACACAATTGATGGATAAACTCAAATAAATATATATGTCTCCATTCATGGAGAACATAAATTATATATTTATGAGTCTTTATATTACACATGAAAATAATTGATTGTAAATTCATAGGGAAACCTATTTTATAATTGGTAAATTATTGAGGATTCATGAATATATCTTTGATCTATAAGAGAGTCCCAGAGTAGAAAATAATTCCCCCCAGAAGAGGGTGATGAGTCTAACATCCCATCCTCTAGAGCAATTATTGTTCTTAAGTACTATAAGTTCAATCATAATGAACACCTTACCTTGGAAATTATTTCCCTTTTGTAAAATAATTGTTGGATGTTTCTAGTTCCATAAATAAATCCAATGGAAACTACCCAGATGTAGGGATTCCTAACATGAACACACGCTTTGAGGGAAGAAAAACAAAACTGGTGAACCTGACATGAATCATTACCCTTGTTAATGGTGATACCCATCTTTCAGGACCCTATCAATTGATAATGGAAGGCTATAAAATAAAATAAATCATGCATGTATCCATATAAGAGATTCTACTTTAATAGATTTCTATGTTTTTTTAATGTTTTCTCAAAACACCCTTAATCCAAATGGATTCTTTCAGGTTTTCACACTTGAATGCCCCCGTCGCTACTTAACCTGGGTCCTCATCTACAGGATAGATGTCATCAACAACTAGTGTCTTCAATGATGGGTCTCAAATGTACTGGAATGGGAATACTCTCAACATGGTACTATCCCAAACTTGGAGGCTACCCAACATGTTCTCCAAGTTAACTACAACCCCTTATCGTCTAGTCAGAGATGACCTGTGGTCAAAAAGCAGACACAACCAACAAAATTCTTCAACCATTTCAGGTCCTTATCCCTAGAACAACCAGTCCCTCCCATAATATAAGAAAGTGGATCAAAATATAACTCATGGAATCAACTCAATGATGTAGGGTTCCTTCTGGAGGGCTCCTACCAAAATTCATCATCAACAAAATTGCATGGTATAGAACCCCCAACATGATGTGAGAGTTTCCATTGGTTGTTCGTATAAATTCTCTAAGACTTAGGTGTGAAAAAAACCTTCGAGGGAAAATTCTAGATTATAGGGATCAGATTATTAGATTATACCCCTTTGGAGAAGTATATCAACCTAACCTGATTGAAAACAATGAACAAGAACATAGACCAATAAATTCTAATTTTGTTGGACACCATGAACATCAATAATCAAACCTAAAACCCCTCTAGTTAAACCCGGTGGAGTACCGTGAATAGGAACATAAACTGTTTTAAAAACTATCATATAGTCAGCATGCTTATATGACTGTATTCGTGAAATCGTGCTAATCAAATATGGCGGCAACAAATAATCAGGAATATACACCTCCCTATAATCATCAATCCTTCCAGCAGTCTCAACTATCAGCATTAAATTAAGTTCATCAACCATATTTGGATTAAAAAAGAAAAAAATCACATACACCCACTATCATTCATCAATCCATCCAACAATATTGATTGGAAGAACATAGAGAAGTAATTTGGAAGGATCTGATGACAAACATGTGGAAGACTCAATGTTATGTCCCCATAAATGAGTACTATATGAACCCAATTATAAGAAAATAAGGATAGGAGCATGCATATACACATACTCCAGATATGGAATGGACATATATTCATGTTCTAGCTACTGATGTCACCAAACATATTATAGAAATGGTGAAAGGGAAGACACAAATTCCTACCCATATTCTTGAATCCTGCCTAAATATCATAATAGCCACTCCCACAGTACTAGGGGAACAAACACCTAAACATTTCCCACACCTAAGATGACTCATCGACATTCCATAATCGAGCAGATACACACTTCTCTTCCAATTTTGGAGGTTTCTAGGTCATACTCTCCCATATCATAAGAATACAGGATTACGAACATACACCCTTTCCAATTATAGATTATTGTTCCATTCTAATGTGAACACCATGAAGGCACATACACCTTCCCATGATATCAACTTCCCCCAAAAAGTGGATCCAACAACATGTAAAAAACATCTATGAAGAAGTATCTCTAAACAAAGATGGAATTTCAAGATCCAATCGGTGATTTGGAACCTGTTAATACTGGAGTACATGAAGAAATCAGATATTTACCTATAGAAACTCAAGATCATACTCACTCCTTTCCAAATTATGGGTGTACTAGTAGTGTAACACCCCAGGTAAATAAAGAATATGAAATTTTTATATTTATCCATATTTATGAATAAAATATTAATATTACTTTAAAGGGGACGCTATGCTCGATGGCGTACCCAATACGCAACAACGAGTTTCTTGGGAATCTTACGTTGGACTCTAATAATAAAATAATATTATTTTAAATGGTAGTTAACGCCTAACCGTTGTAATGGCGGTAATGAACAGAACTAAATAAAAAAATTATTATATATGTTTATCAAATATTTTTACTCTTTACAATAAATGTTAGAGTATTAAAAATGCAAATGAATGCAATTTTTAAACATAAACATTCTAATATTCTTTAAAAGGTCGATTAACCGCCTTTCGATGGAGAACCTCTTCTAAATCAACTTTTTAACAATTTTATGTGTTATATTTGACAAAATAAAATTCTTTTTTTGAATCGGAACATCAAAATTTACTTTGTGTAAATTTTTTGTATTTTTTCGATAAAGTTCATTTTTTAATGAATAGTAGTAGTAGTAGTAGTTCATTTTTTATTCAAAAAGAAATAAAGAAAGGAAGCAAGACCGCTCAAGGGTAGCGGAAATGGTGAAGCCCGAGCACATCCCCCAACACAAAGGAGGCACATTCTATAGGGAGAGAGAGGGGAGAGTTATAGAGGATGAGAGGGTCATCACTTCTACCCAAGCGGGAAAGGGAATCTACTGCAAAATTAGCCTCCCTCCAGCTGTGAGACAGACGAACTCCATGTGGTATTCCCATTCTGCACCTTCTGATAAAGTATGTGAGTTCCCACAGAACCCCACACCACCCTTTCATAATCTTCACGAGGGTATCCGAGTCTGTTTCTATTTCGGACACGACCATCTTCTGCCTTCTGCATACCAACAGACCCGAGACCAGGGCCTGGCCTTCCGCACACAAAGAGTTGCCAGGCCCATAATATGCACTGAAGGTGACGAGAACAGATCCAGAGGAATCCCGTATCACGCCTCCCCCCTCATGATCCCTCCCATTCATGACCCATCAACGTTAAGCTTAAGTCCCTCAACCGGCGGATGACATTAAACCCATTGACCACTCTTATTTTTTCGAAAACAGGGGCGATGAAGAAGGTTGTTAATCGTAGTAGTCGTCGCTCCGCCTCTTATCTGAGAAGCAATCTCAAAAATGAGAGACTTGAGGCTAACCAGTAGAAATAGCAGCGTATGACTCTCACCTCTCTGTACCTGGTTACATGCCTCCCAAAGAACCCAACACAGGGCCACCCAGATGATTGTTCTAACCAGCCGTTCCTGTTCAGAAGCCCCCGCACCGGAAAACCAGCACTCCACATAATCCTATAGAAAGAATTCTCCAACGCCTCTACATGGTTTATCCGTGAACAAGGACCAATGATGAAGTGCCCATTTAATCCAATTGCGGTCATTGGAATTAATTTCACTTTGAAATCGGACTTAAACTAGTGTTAATCTTTTGATACTTATTGTTTCATAAAAACATGCTATTTGCTCTGACAGCAGGAATTAATTTTTAAATTAATTAATGAAACTTATATGTTTTGAAGATTGTAAAATAGACTTCATTTTTGAATTTTTAATATCAAATATATCATAGTATGATGTTTCGGTATTTTTCTGAAGAACATCAATTTTTTATGAATAGTGAAACCACTAAGTGGTACTTACAAAAACTGATTTTCCGTTTAAATGAAAATTTACCACCACTATGTTTTGATTTTCAAAAATCTGACATACATTTTTTTCATTAAGATGTAAAATGTGGTTCAATGGAATTAAAATAAATTTTTGGTGAATAGTAACTTTTATGTTTTTAATCGTGATTAGAGGTAATTAGTGTAGTTTAAGGTAAAAATAATATTTTAATAATATGAGATGAGCTTGACACATGTCCTACCCTTATTGTATGTGTCATGGCCGACCAAGAAAATAATTGGGTCAACTTGGGGACCCCATGGAGCCACTTTGGAAGGAAAATGACATTATTATGTTTTTATTTAATGTAAAAATAAAAATGAAACAAACATGAGTTGTTTTACTAAAAAAAATTACATGGCATTATACAAGTCAGAGTTTTGACTATAAATATTCATAAGAAAGATAAAATATTTCCTACATCATGATATTTTTTTTTATTATTTTTAGACATTAAATAAATTAAATTATTTATGACATCGTGATGATGCAGTGATTGCCTCATTAATAAAAGATTTAAATAAAATGAAATGATAATGTAAAATATATAACCTATACATGTCAAAAACCTATTGGATGGGTGGATTTCGAACACTAATCACATTACCCTCGAATTATATCAATGTGGGACTTTTGAATCCGAAACTCATTTTAAAATAATGTAACATTTCTTTACATTCCAAGAGTGCCCCTCCTCTCCTCTTATAAAAGGCCCCCACCTCTACCTCCTTACCCACACTTCAAGAGCCTTTGGCTCGGCCAACCCCTACTCATTTTGTCTCTAAACATCCCTTTATTACTCATTGAAGCCTCACTTTGGGAAGAAGTCTTCCCAAGGAAGCATTTGAGCTCAAACCAAAGGGAGTTACCCGATTTTAAGGTAATGTCTTCACTTGTGTTCTTTTGTTTTATTTTGCTTCTCTGACCCCGTAAACTCTTTTAATTAATTTATTTTTTAACAACTCCAGTATATTAAATATACTAGGATGTTGTTATAAGAATAATTCGAGCTACACTTACACACACCTACATCAAATGGTTAAAGAACATACTGTTTCTGTTGATGGTGAATTTCTGCCTCACGAAATGATGATTGTTCAACACTCATATAACAACTTAAAAGGTGTCCATTAGGATGTCAGTATATTTATATATGATATATAATATGTTTATGTTTTACTTATGCTTCTGTATTTTTATTTTGTGGCATACCATTATGGTTTCCATTATGGGTAAACACGATAATTTCATTTTAGGAAGTGCGGACTACTGCCCCCTCAAAGTGATTTGATTCGTTGATGCCATATGTGGGACGTATAAAGGATGTATTTAAAGTTATTATATATGATATATGTTGAATATAAATGATGAATATAATTCTGGAATTAAAATATACATACCTCTCATTTAGTTTTAATTCCATTAATATGACATAGAAATGAAAGTATCGTTCATGCGTACGTACGGCTTACCGTCTCCATGAACGATGCATTTCATTTATTACCTCTAAATGATTATGTAATATTATAAATAAATGTATATTATGGATATATATGATATATATGATATCCAAATCATGAATATAATTCTGGATATAATGAACCTTTGACCACACGAACAACATGTAATTGTAAGAAGTCCACTTTCTACATAAGAACCAAATATCGACAAAACAAACATTATTAACATAAATGATTACAGAAGGTTTATAACTTGGAAATAAGTGATATAAAAGGAATAATGAACTTGAAAATGGTTCTTAAGAAAGTAGAAATTAAATCAAGTTTATTAGTCAGGACGTTAAAGAACAATCGAGTCAAGTCGAACCCAAGGTAATGGATCATACTCCTCTCTTTCTTTTTAAGTACACTCTTTTATGTCATTCCTTTTAAGGTAATATTTCTTGTGATGGGGATTTTATTTTATATTAATCTTACTGTTATTTTTATGTTCATATGATGAGATACCCTATTCTCTCTCATCAATCCATTTTGGATGTTTTGAGTGGCGTCGTTAGGCTGCCAAATTTTCGTACGAGATCTAACATCTCTCTTTATTTTTAAGTACTCTCCTTTATGTCAATTCTTTTAAGCTCCTCTTTGTTATGATGGGGGGTGTTCTTTTATATTACTCTTTATGTAAATTTTCTTGTAATATTATGAGAGATCCTATTTGATCTCATCAATCCATTTTTGGATGTTTTAAGTGGCGCCGTTAGGCAGCCGAGTTTTTGTATGGGATTTTTCATCTCACTTTTATTCCCGTGAGATTTATGCTACATTTTCCAATATTTCCTTTTAGTGGTGTATGTACTACCCATTATTTTACTCATTGTGTAATATAATTTCATTTATGATTATTTACATCAATGTTTTATTGTCCTTCTTTCACGAGGTGTATGTTTCGAAAGATACCCATGTCGGTAAGGTAACCTTTCAACCTCCACTTTTTAAAAGACTTCTTTTGTTATGTCTTTTATTTCACATAACATTTTGTTGGGATATGTTCTTATATATCCTTAGTGATTTATATTTTATGTCCAAATGATGAGATACCCTTTTTATCTCTCATCAACTCATTTTCTGAATTTTGTAGTGACGCCGTTAGGCTGTCAAATTTTTGCAAAGGAACTTCTTAACCAAATTTTGATTCTTTGGGATAAGCTTGTACTCCTTGAATATGTCATTCTATGAATATGTGTGAAAAACCTCTTATTGTTTTAAACTTAATATCCACATACATTTTGTGTATTATTTTGTCACACATAATTATTTAATTGATTTATCCTTAATACAAGGATATCGTCTTTGTATGGGACTTCATCTCAATCTCTTTTCATTGAGGCATATTTTTTTTATACAGAACCTTCTTTTATACGGTGTATAAACCCCTTTGACTTTTACCTTTATCCAAAAGAAATCTTTTTTATACAAATCAGTTTACTAAATGACAAAATGAAATGTTTTTGTCGTACGTATGCGGCGACAACGACTTCTCCACTGCCGTGACCATTATTTGAGTTTCGGCTTCCTCTACAAGCCATACCTTTTTTTTAAAGAAATATAAATACCAGTTTTTAATTTTCTTTTATTTTGGTATTGAAAATGGTTTTCATAATGTTTTTATATCAATGTGTTGTATTGATATCTTGTGATTGAAATGTGGAAATGTTATGTTTCCTTTATGCATGTTTTATGTGATATGATTATGTTATGGTTCTTGGGAATTATTATGAAGATTGGTGGTTCCGTGATAATATAAGGGTGGTTGAGCCCGATATAGCTCTCCAATGCATTGGGTAACACTAAGGGGTTAAACGTTAAGGTTTCTCCGGATAGATTTAGGGAATATACTGTGATGGGTATTCCAAACGTAACCAATAGGGTTACTCCCTACGTAAGGATGTTATGAATGCCTCATTTACCTTTATGTCTTATGATTTCTATGATTTATTCATGATTTTATGAGGTATGTTAAAGTGCTTATGTTTTATGGGTAATGTATGATTTCATTCTTATGTATACATGTACTCTTGTTTCCTTTCCATATTTGTATATCCCTTACTGAGCTTTTTATGCTCATCCCAAGAATAGGAAATGTTTTTTCACAGGTCAAGGGAAGGGTTCATGATATGATGATAGTGTCAAGGAAGTGTCAAGAAAGAATCCATGTTTTATTTTAAATATGTTTCCGTTGATGGAAAAAATGAATACTATCTTTTATGTAACCACTTTGTTTAAATGTGTAATGTAATGCAAGTTTTATGATCTAATTCTCTAAAACTCTAAACCTGAAAATATCCTCAACGTGTAATCTTGTAATAACTCAAGATTAATTAAGGCTTAAGGCTGGGGCTTTATAGTTGGTATTAGAGGTCGGTTTAGATAACTTTAGAGGTTAGGGTATTCTCTAAGAACAAGTGACATTACCATAATGGTTAGGATTTCAGAAAGAGTCCTAGTTTTAGAAAAAGTTAATGAGTAAGTATATCATAGTGTTTACCTTCCTCATTAGTACATGATGGTTTTGTTGATATACTCACACTGACATTTCTGTATTTAGTGATTGGATGGATCTAGCAGGCACCAAAGAGACAACAGGTTTGAAGGAAACTGTGGTGGTTCTCTGATTAAGATTCTAGATAAAATGGGGGATTCAATGAGGAAACTCGTGGTTGTTCTAAACCAACTATCATGGAGTCATTATCAACCACTTTATCCTTGGTATGATCTATAATGCATCATGTACAAGATGACCAATCGATGTGGAAGTTCATGTAATAATTATAAAGGAAACCATTAGAGTTTATATGATCCTTACTTTTGAGGTAATTATGGGTTATTATATGTTATGATGGAAAATGAAAGGCATGAGATAAACATGAGGTTAAAATATGTTATGATCATTTTTTAAGATTTTATCTCGTTTTGGGGAATGTTTTAAGAATTATATATTTTTGGAAAAGGGACAACACACACACCTTGTGACAACCCGTCACGTCGGACAAAGCTGCGGGAATCGAACACACAAACAATGTGCAACAGGTATTTATCGCCTACCACTGGACTACGTGATGTCCCTGGTTAGTTTGACTGAATCTTTTTAGTTAGATGATTTTATGAATTAATAGTAAGTTGATTTTGGGTTGTCTATGGAAATTTATTAACCTATCATGGAGGATATGTGATTAGGCTAATTACTCTTCAATACGAGATTTTAAGAGCAACTGATGTTGCTTGGAGATAAATGTTACGATTTAACTTGGAAGACTATGTGACTAAATCCTTCAAATATTTGGGTTTCAATCTTAGTTTGGTTTACCTTGAAGAATTTTATGGACAAATTTATTATTGAATGGTCCTTGTTGAACTTTGGGTTATGTTGGACAAATTTTAATGATTAAGAATAGATTTTCTTTTTATAAAGGGTTATCCTTTTCTGGGTTATCTGATCTTGTACTAACCTTTTTGGTTTTGGTTGTGGTTAAAGTATAAAGACATGGAATGTAACGACCCAAAATATTGAATAAATCTTGTTTCCTAATTTTATGTGTTATTTTATATTGATTTTTATACACAACAAAAATGTTTCATTTGATAACATGAGTAGAAATAAAATGAGACCATTGGGTGTTGACTGTTATATGACCATTGGTCAATATGACCCCTGGAAACTAAATGTTTTGATTATTGTCTCTAAATACAAGTAATCTTGGTTAATTATTATAGAAAGATGATTTGATGGCCTCACCCAGTAGTCTTGGACTGATCGAAGCCCATCTAACAGAACTTGGGAAGGAGGTAGCACCACTGGGCTTTTCTCTGGACCAAACCCAAGCCGAACTTCATCGTGTGAAGCTTGAACAGAATCGCCTTTGCGATAAGTTCAAACTGATAGGAATTACTACTCTGCGATGTTGGTCGAGCCTCCCTCGAATTCTCTCACCTAAGCGCACCTTACACTTAGGTCCTATGATGGTGTGATTCGGGGCTATGTTAAGAGACCGTAACTGCCTTGTGTAATCCTTTGTTTTAAATAAAAATTGGGATTTCATCTTATGATGATGTTTATGTCTTTTCAAATGTCCGGATAAATATAGTATGCATATTTTTGATGAATTTTAAAAAATGTATATTTTAAAAATGTTTATGAAAACCTTAAATAGTTAAAAATGTGCAATGATTTTCAAAAAATAGTCTTCTAAAATTATGTTCAGTATGAAATTTAGAGTCTAATAAGATCAAAATGATTTTTGATGAATAGTAAATTATGAATAGTGATTTTATGATTATGATTAGTAATGTGTTCAAATGGATTAGTAATCTCACTTAAAGAAAGTATTAAAATAAGCTAGGCACTTTGATTAAGTAATGTGATTCGATAAAATGGTTAAATAACGGTTTCATAAATTATTATTCAAGTATTAGTTTTTTCTGGTGAATAGTGTTTTTTAATAAAAAATTTAATAAAAAATAATTAGAAAATTATTTTTATAAAATTGACTTCATTTTTGAACATAGATCATCGATATTATGTTATGGTAATTTTTGGGGATTTTTCTGAAAAAAATTAATTTTCGGTGAATAGTGTTTTTTAAATTAAAAATTTAATTAAAAATATTCAGAAAGTTATTTTTATAAAATGGATTTCATTTTTGAAATCAGAGCACTGATACTTGGTTAAGGTGAAATTTTGGGATTATTCTATGAAAGTTGAAATTTCGATGAATAGAGAAAATACAGTTTTTAAGTTACGGGTGTTTAATGACATCATTAAATGATGTATTAAGTATGTAATCAATATGGTCGACTTATTAATAGTAAGATAAGGTTTTAGGTGTCCCAGGTGGCCAATACCATGGGCAAATACCATGGGAAAGCCCATGGTTTTTTCAAAACCACTAATGAGGTGTCCCTTGGCCATTAATGCCTTGTCCCCTCACTTTCCCTATAAATATCAAGCCATCCTCTAATCCATTAGACTCCCCACTCTCCCCCAACTAATTTATGGTATCATTACCTCCCAAGGAGTCCTCCCAAGGTTCCCCCAAGCCCTCAAGGTCCCAACCTTTGAGTTTTAAGAGTTACGTTTTAAGGTAAGGGATCTGATCTCTCTCTTTCATTTCAAGAAATCTCTTTTATGTAATTTATTTTGTGCTCAATGTTCTTATGTTAAAGCGTGTTCTTTTATAATCCTCTTACTGCCCTTTTCATGTTCACATAATGAGAGATCCCCTCTTACTCTCATTATTTCGTTTTAGGAAGTTTTATGTGGTGCCGTTAGGCTGCCGAAATTTTTGTAACGAATTCTTTCTCCCTTCTCATTTTTCAAGATCTATTTTCATATAAAGTATTTCAAGTTATTTTTTTATTATGTTGGGGTATGATCTCTAAATTTATCATACTGATCTTTTATGATCATATGATGAGAGACCCCATTTTATCTCTACAATTCAGTATTTTGAAGTTTTAAGTGGCGCCGTTAGGATGCCGAATTTTTAAGTGGTTCTTCACCCTTCTCGTTTTGAAGTTATACTTTCATGTCAATTGTTTCAAGTTAATTTTTGTTATGTTGGGGTATGATATCTATATTTTTTATACTGATATTTTATGACCATATTATGAGATACCCCATTTGATCTCTTCAATTCAGTATTTTGAAGTTTTAAGTGGCGTCGTTAGGCTGTCGAAATTTTAAGTGTTTCTTCACCCTTCTCATTTTGAAGTTCTACTTTCATGTCAATTATTTCAAGTTATTTTTTGTTATGTTGGGGTACGATCTATATATCTATAATACTGATATTTTATGACCATATTATGAGATACCCGATTTGATATCTTCAATTCAGTATTTTGAAGTTTAAGTGGCGTCGTTAGGCTGTTGAATTTTTAAGTGGTCCTTGCACCTTTCTCCCTTTTCAAAGTTCTAATTCCATGTCAAGTATTGAAAGTTCCTTTTTATTATGTTGGGGTATGATCTCTATATCTATCATAATGATCTTTTATGTTCATATGATGAGATACCCTATTTGATCTCATCAATTCATTTTTGGTTGAAGTTTATGTGACAACGTTAGGCTGCCAAATTTTCATAAGAGAAATCTTATTTTTGTATTCCTTTCATGTTATTCATTTCATTTGGTATATTTTCAAATATCATTACCATGTTATTAAATACCTTATATTATGTCCCTCTACTGTTTTATGGGTCATTTATGAAGGTTTGACACATTTCCCCTCTCTTTTCAGCGTTTTCTAAGACCCGGTAACGTAGCCATTGTGCTGCAGAATTTTCGTCTCAAAATGCCTCTCTCTTTTTCTCAAAATTATTTTATGTTATTAAGTGAATACTGAAATCTCTTATTTATATAGGGGTATTAACATATATTCCAAAATGTTTTATTTTAAATTCTGGGATTTACATACATGATACCCGCTTTCCCTTTCTGTGGGTTTAAAGTGATGTAAAGATCATGTCTTTAAAGCAGTTTTTAAAACATTATGATTATGAAATGAAAGCCATTTCATTTATGCTATAAGGTTTTTTTATGAAATGATTTATGATGATATATGTGTCTCACATGATAATAAAGGCAAATTTAAGGGTGCTCCCTGATAGCGCTCCAATGCATTGGGTAATGATGTAACCACCAGAGATTACAATTTTCATGATATCTTGGTGAATAACCTTGGTAATTTTCAAATGACACCATGGGGATGGACCTTGGTGATATGTTCATGATTGTCTATATTAAATGTTTCATTCCGATATTCAAGTTATGAAAAATGTTATTTTTATTATGGTATGTCTCATGATTTCTTTCTCATGCCATAATGTTCTTTTCATGACCTTATTGAAGTATCTCAAGTTCACATGTAAAATGTTTCTCTTGTTTCCCTTACTGGGCATTCTGCTCACCATTTCTTTTGATGTATGTCCCTAGGTTTTGAGATGTGGTAATGAACCTAGGATGAACATGAGGAGAATCCTTTCAAGTGTTTAAGAAGAATATTCTATGTTTTCATGTTTAAAGTTCCTTGTTTCCAAGACAATAAACCTTAAATATCCTACGTTTTGTAAAATGTAATGAAAGTTTATGTGATAAAAAGGCAGGATGCTATAGTTGGTATCAAAGGATGGTTTAGTTATTTGTGGAAATTAGGATATGAAAACTCTAGGAAGAACCCTATAGAAAATTTTAAATATAAGAAATCTTCCTGGTATTTTGGTGAGTATTGAGTAAGGGGTTGCCAAGCAAATATATCCCTGTCTGGATACAAGCAGGTAGAGGTGGCTCGGGCACAGATGTACATAGGGGTAAAACCCGAAAACACCGCTTTGAGCTAGACTCGAACGGGAACTGGTACACGACAACGGGCCTTGCTACACTCTTGGTTACGCCACTCCTAGGGGATATGCTTTGGTAAATTCATAAGCTTAGTATGAACCATTGTTAAAGGAATAAAGATAAAATAAAATAAAGATTCACATAAGAATATATGATCATGGATAACCTAGATGGGAACCTAGTGGATCACAATTTAGGGTATACTTTTCTTCTACAAGTTATCCTTATATGCTTTCAGTTCCTTTTCAGGATTATTGGCTAAGTACTTAAGCCCCTAATTATGCTTTCTCTTCTTAGTTAATGGTGGGAAATGGAAGAACATGTCCCAACAACCAATGTGATAGGAAATGCGACGATTGTCGTGTTAATATGACAGGGATGATTAGGGGATTAAAATATGATTATTATTTTGGAATAAGTTCATGATTTTGGGGACCCTATATGATCGAGGTAAATAGATTACTACGGTATTTTCCTTGAGGAGTAAGGTTGACTTATATTTTGAAGAATCAATGAATTTAAGGTGGAATTTTAGTAATTTAGGTTACTTATGAGAATGATTAACCTATCTTGGGTAAAATATGTTTAGGATAGATACTTTTGTTAGAAGATATTAGTAGTGGTTGATGTTGTTTGGAGATGAACAATGAAGTTTATTTTGGAAGACTATGTTATCAAATCCTTCTTGTATTTGGGTTTCAATCTTAGTTTGGTTTATTTTGAGGAATTTTAAGGACCTTTATTTATGGAATGGTCTATGATGAACATTGGGTAGTACCATAGAACTTTGAAGATTTAAAATTAGTTTCCATTCCTATGGGATTATTTCTTTTTGAAGAGTTGTTTTACCTTACCCTTTCTGTTTTTGGGATAATTTTTAAGGACAGAAGAAATAGATAGTTATTATTTTGTGGATTATGTGATTCTCAAGAAGATGATTCTTGTGTTTTGATGAGACCAAGTAGTTTTGAATGCTAATTGTTTGGAGAAAATATTAGTTTTGCGTAGAAACATATTAAAGGATGAAACTCTACATGAAGATAGGTATATTTGCTTATGTTTTTGTTTTATGTTGTAAATGAATTCCTCAAAATTATGAAAAGGAACGTAAAACAAAAACGTTGTTGGTTTACGTTTCCTACTGGGTAATCAAAGACCGTTTACACACATCATAAGTTTGGGATTTTCTTATGGGTAACTTTCTCCTAATCATTTTTTCTATCACTCTCCCTCAGAACTTGACCCTTTGTTTTCTCCTCCATGTCCATGTTTTCGTACATGGAATCCTAGTGTGGGCTAACTCGGGTGACCTTTGTACTTACTCTTTTTCTTTTAAAGTAATAGTTTTACTGACTCCTTATCTGATGTGGGACTTTCAATGGAATTTCAAAACCCAATTTTAAAAATTGCGAGGACGCAATTTATTAAGGGGGGAAGATTGTAACGACCCGAAATTTTGAATAAATCTTGTTTCCTAATTTTATGTATTATTTTATTTTGATTTTTATACTCAACAAAAATGTTTCATTTGATAACATGAGTATAATTAAAATGAGACCATTGGGTTTTGACTGTTATATTACCATTGGTCAATATGACCCCTGGAAACTAAACGTTTTGATTATTGTCTCTAAATACAAGTAATCTTGGTTAATTATTATAGAATGAAGATTCGATGGCTTCACCCAGTAGTCTTGGACCGATCGAAGCCCTTCTAACAGAACTTGGGAAGGAGGTAACACCACTGGGCTTTGTTCTGGACCAAACCCAAGCCGAACTTCATCGTGTGAAGCTAGAACAGAATCGCCATTGCGAGAAGGTCAAACTGATAGAAATTACTACTCGTGCGATTTTGGCCGAGCCTCCCTCAGATTCTCTCACCTTAGCACACCATACACTTAGGTCTTATGCTGGTGTGTTTCGGGGCTAAGTTAGGAGACCGTAACAGCCTTGTGTAATCCTTTGTTTTAAATAAAAATTGGGTTTTCTTCTTATGATGATGTTTATGACTTTTTAAATGTCCGGATAAATATAGTATGCATATTTTTGATGAATTTTAGAAAATGTATATTTTAAAAAGGTTTATGAAAACCTTAAATAATTAAAAATGTGTAATGATTTTCAAAAAATGGTCTTCTACAATTATGTTCAGTATGAAATTTAGAGACTAATAAGATCAACTTGATTTTTGATGAATAGTAAATTATGAATAGTGATTTTATGATTAGGATTAGTAATGTGTCCAAATGGATTAGTAATCTCACATAAAGAAAGTATTAAAATAAGCTAGGCACTGTAATTAAGTAATGTGATTCAATAAAATGGTTAAATAACGGTTTCATAAATTATTATTCAAGTATTAGTTTTTTCAGGTGAATACTATTTTTTAATAAAAAATTTAATTAAAAATAATTAGAAAATTATTTTTATAAAATGGAATTCATTTTTGAACTCAAAGCATCGATATTATGTTAAGGTAATATTTGGGGATTTTTCTGAAAAAAATGAATTTCCGGTGAATAGTGTTTTTTAATTAAAAATTTAATTACAAATATTTAGAAAATTAATTTTATAAAATGGATTTTATTTTTGAAATCAGAGAATTGATACTTGGTTAAGGTGAAATTTTGGGATTATTCTGAGAAAGTTGAAATTTCGATGAATAGTGAAAATATAGTTTTTAAGTTACGGGTGTTTAATTACATCATTAAATGATGTATTAAGTATGTAATCAATATGTTCGACTTATGAATAGTAAGATAAGGTATGAGGTGTCCCAAGTGGCCAATACCATGCGAAAATACCATGGGCAAGCCCATGGTTTTTCCAAAACCACTAATGAGGTGTCCCTTTGGCCATTAATGCCTTGTCCCCTCACATTCCCTATTAATACCAAGCCATCCTCTCATCCATTCGACTCCCCACTCTCCCCCAACGATGTTATGGTCTCATTACCTCCCAAGGAGTCCTCCCAAGGTGCCCCCAAGCCCTCATGGTCCCACCCTTTGATTTTTAAGAGTTACATTTTAAGGTAAGGGATCCAATCTCTCTCTTTCTTTTCAAGAAATATCTTTTATGTTATTTCTTTTATGCTCCATGTTCTTATGTTAAAGGGTGTTCTTTTATACTCCTATTACTGCCTTTTTCATGTTCAAATAATGAGAGATCCCCTCTTACTCTCATTATTTCGTTTTATGAAGTTTTAAGTGGTGCCGTTAGGCTGTCGAAAGTTTTGTAACAAATTCTTTCTCCCTTGTCATTTTTCAAGGTCTATTTTCATGTAAAGCATTTCAAGTTACTTTTTATTATGTTGGGGTATGATATCTAAATTTATCATACTGATCTTTTATGATCATATAATGAGATACCCCATTTTATCTCTTCAATTCAATATTTTGAAGTTTTAAGTGGCGCCGTTAGGCTGCCGAATTTTTAAGTGGTTCTTCACCCTTCTCGTTTTGAAGTTATACATTCATGTCAATTATTTCAAGTTCCTTTTTGTTATGTTGGGGTATGATCTATATATTTATCATACTGATATTTTATGACCATATTATGAAATACCCCATTTGATATCTTCAATTCAGTATTTTGAAGTTTTAAGTGGCGCCGTGAGGCTGCCAAAATTTTAAGTGGTTCTTCACCCTTCTCGTTTTGAAGTTCTACTTTCATGTAAATTATTTAAAGTTCCTTTTTTTATGTTGGTGCATGATATCTATATCTATAATACTGATCTTTTATGACTGTATTATGAGATACCCCATTTGATCTCTTCAATTCAGTATTTTGAAGTTTAAGTGGCGTTGTTAGGCTGCTGAATTTTTAAGTGGTCCTTGCACCTTTATCCCTTTTCAAAGTTCTAATTCCATGTCAAGTCTTGCAAGTTACTTTTTATTATGTTGGGGTATTATCTCTATATCTATCATACTGATCTTTTATGTTTATATGATGAGATACCCTATTTGATATCATCAATTCATTTTTGGTTGAAGTTTATGTGACAACGTTAGGCTGCCAAATTTTCATAAGAGAAATCTTATTTTTTTCCTACTTTCATGTTCTTCATTTCATATGGTATATTTTTAAATATCATTACCATGTCCTTAAATCCCCTATATTCTTCCCCTCTACTGTTTTATGGGACATTTATGAATGTTTGACCCATGTCCCCTCTCTTTTCATCATTTTCTAAGACCCTGTAACGTAGCCATTGTGCTGCAGAATTTTCCTCTCAAAATGCCTCTCTCTTTTTCTCAAAATTATTTTATGTTATTAAGTGAATAACCAAAGCTCTTATTTATACAGGGGTATTCACATATATAACAAAATGTTTTATTTTAAATTCTGGGATTTACATACATGATACCCGCTTTCCCTTTCCATGGGTTTAAAGTGATGTAAAGATCATGTCTTTAAAGCAGTTTTTAAAACGTTATGATTATGAAATGAAACCCATTTCTTTTAGGCTATATGGGTTTTTTATGAAATTATTTATGATGATATATGTGGCTCACATGATAATAAAGGCAAATTTAAGGGTGCACCCTGATAGCGCTCCAATGCATTTGGTAATGATGTAACCACTAGATATTACAATTTTCATGATATCTTGGTGAATAACCTTGGTAATTTTCAAATGACACCTTGGGGATGGACCTTGTTGATATGTTCATGATTTTCTATATTAAATGTTTCTGCCACATCTTCAAGTTATGAAAAATGTTATTTTTATTATGGCATGCCTCATGATTTCTTCCTCATGCCTTAATGTTCTTTTCATGACCTTATTGAAGTATCTCAAGTTCACATGTAAAATGTTTCTCTTGTTTCCCTTACTGGGCCTTCTGATCACCCTTTCTTTTGATGTATGTCTCCAGGTTATGAGATGCAGTAATGAACCTAGGATGAACATGAGGAGAAGCCATTCAAGTTTTTAAGAAGAATCTTTTATGTTTTCATGTTTAAAGTTCCTGGATTCCAAGACACTAAACCTTAAAGATCCTCGGTTTTGTAAAATGTAATGAAAGTTTATGTGATCAATAGGCGGGATGCTATATGGAAAGTATATAGTTCTATTTTGTGGATTAGCTGATTCTCTAGAAGTTGATTATAGTACTCTTAATGTGAACAAGTCTTCCTAAATACTCGTCTTATGGAGAAAATATGAGTTTGTGTAAGAAATCTAATAAAAGTTGGAAGTCAACATGATAAGTGATTATGTTTCCTTATGAATAAATTCCTCAATAAAAAGAAATGTAAAACAAAAATGTTTTATATTAGCTTTTCCTACTGGGGAATCGAATACAGCTTAACCCATCACAAGTTTGTGATTTTCGTGTGGTTAACTTTCTCCTAAACTTGTTTTCTATCACTCTCCATTAGAACATGGACCTTTTTTTTTCTCCTCCATGTCCATGTTTTCCTACATGGAATCCTAGTATGGGTTAACTCGGTGACCTTTGTACTTCTCTTTCATTATTTTAAAGTGATTGTTTTACCGACTCTGGTTCCGATGTGGGACTTTCAAGGATGTTTCCAAGCCCAATTTTAAAATTGCGAGGTCGCAATTCCTAAAAGGGGGGAAGGATGTAACACCCCAGGTAAATAAAGAATATGAAATTTTTATATTTATCCATATTTGTGAATAAAATATTAATATTACTTTAAAGGGGACACTATGCTCGATGGCGTACCCAATACGCAACAACGAGTTTCTTGGGAATCTTACGTTGGACTATAATAATAAAATAATATTATTTTAAATGGTAGTTAAAGCCTAGTCTTTGTAATGGAGGGAATGAGAAAAACTAAATAAAAAATGATTATATATGTTTGTCAAATATTTTTACTCTTTACAATAAATGTTAGAGGATTAAAATGCGAATGAATCCAATTTTTAAGCATAAACATTCTAATATTCTTTAAAAGGTTGATTAACCGCCTTTCGATGGAGAACCTCTTTTAAATCCACTTTTTAACATTTTTATGTGTTATATTTGACATAATAAAATTCTTCTATTGAATTGGGACATCAAAATTTACTTTGTGTAAATTTTTGGAATTTTTCCGATAAAGTTCATTTTTTAATGAATAGTGAAAAATGTTGTATTTTAATTCAAACCCACTTTTTAATCTAATTTATTTATACGATTATATTATATTTTGAATTGGTTTTAATGATCAATTAGAATATATTTTTACCATTTAATCCAATTGCGGTCATTGGAATTAATTTCACTTTGAAATTGGATTTAAACTAGTGTCAATCTTTTGATAATTATTGTTTCATAAAAACACGCTATTTGCTCTAACAGCGGAAATTAATTATTAAATTAATTAATGAAACATATATGTTTTGAATTTTGTAAAATATAATTATTTTTTGAATTTGGAATATCAAATATATCTTAGGGTGATGTTTTGGTATTTTTCTGAAGAACTACAATTTTTTATGAATAGTGAAACCACTAAATGGTACTTATAAAAACTGATTTCCCGTTTAAATGAAAATTTACCAGCTCTGTGTTTTTAATTTCAAAAATCCTACATACATGGTCTTCATTAAGAAGTAAAATGTGGTTCAATGGAATTAAAATAACTTTTTGGTGAATCGTAACTTTTAAGTTTTTAATCGCGATTTGAGGTAATTAGTGTAGTTTAAGGTAAAAATAATGTTTTAATAATATGAGATGAGCATGACACATGTCCTACCCTTATTGGATGTGTCATGGCCGACCAATAAAATCCATGGGTCAACTTGGGGACCCCATGGAGCCACTTTGGAAGGAAAATGACAATATTATCTTTTTATTTAATGTAAAAGTAAAAATGACACAAACATGAGTTGTTTTACTTAAACAATTTTTACATGGAGTTATACAAGTCAGATTTTTGACTATAAATATTCATTAGGAATATAAATATATTTCCTACATCATGATAGTTTATTAATAATTTTTAGACATTAAATAAATTAAATTATTTATGACATCATGATGATGCAGCAATTACCTCATTAATAAAGGATTTAAATAAAATGAAAAGATAATGTAAAATATATGACCTACACATGTAAAAAACCTATTGGATGGTTGTATTTTGAACCTTAATCACCTTACCCTAGAATTATATCAATGTGGGACCTTTTGAATCCGAAACGCATTTTAAAATAAAGTAACATATCTTTACTTTCCAAGAGTGCCCCTCCTCTCCTCTTATAAAAGGCCCCCACCTCTACCTCCTTACCCACACTTCCAAAGCCTTTGGCTCGGCCAAACCCTTCCCATTTTGTCTCTCCACATACCTCTATTACTCCTTGAAGCCTCAAATTGGCAGAAGTCTTCCCAAGGAAGCCATTGATCTCAAACCAAAGGGAGTTACCCGATTTTAAGGTAATGTCTTCACTTGTGTTCTTTTGTTTTATTTTGATTCTCCAACCCCCTAAACTATTTTTATTCATTTATTTTGTAACAAATCCAGTATATTCAATATTATAGGATGTTTTTATAAGAATAATTCTAGCTACACTTACACACACCTACATCAAATGGTTAAATAACATACTGTTTCTGTGGATGGTGAATTTCTGGCTCACGAAATGATGATTGTTCAACACTCATATAACATCTTAAAAGGTGGCCATTAAGATGTCACTATATTTATATATGATATATAATATGTTTATGTTTTACTTAATCTTCTGTATTTTTCTTTTTGGGCATACCTTTATGGTTTCCATTGTGGGTAAATACAATAATTTCATTTTAGGAAGTGCGGACTACCGCCCCCTCAAAGTGATTTGATTCGTTAATACCATATGTGGGATGTATAAAGGATGTATTTAAAGTTATTATATATTATATATGTTACATATAAATGATGAATATAATTATAAAATTAAAATATACAAACCTCTCATTTAGTTTTAATTCCATTAATATGACATAGAAATGAAAGTAGCGTTCATGCGTACGTACGGCTTACCGTCTCCATGAACGATGCATTTCATTTATTACATCTAAATGATTATATAATATTATAAATACATGTATATTCTGGATATATATGATATATATTATATCCAAATCATGAATATCATTCTGGATATAATGAACCTTTGACCACACGAACAACATGTAATTGTAAGAAGTCCACTTTCGACTTAAGAACCAAATATCGACAAAACAAACATTATTAACATAAATGATTACATAATGTTTATAAAATGGAAATAAGTGATATAAAAGGAATAATGAACTTGAAAATGGTTCTTAAGAATGTATAAATTAAATCATGTTTATTATTCAGGACGTTAAAGAACGATCGAGTCAAGTCGGGCCCGAGGTAAGGGATCCTACTCCTCTCTTTCATTTTAAGTACACTCTTTTATGTCATTATTTTAAGTTCATCATTCTTGTTATTGGTATGTTCTTTTATATTACTCGTACTGTAATTTTTATGTTCATATGATGAGAGACCATATTCTCTCTCATTAATCCATTTTAGAAGTTTTGAGTGGCGCCGTTAGGCTGCCGAATTTTCGTAAAAGATCTAACCACTCTCTTTCTTCATAAGTACTCTCCTTTATGTCACTTCTTTTAATCTCCTATTTGTTATGATGGGGGATGTTCTTTTATATTCCGCTTTATTTATATTTTATTTTAATATGATGAGAGACCCTATTTGATCCCATAATTCCATTTTTGGATGTTTTAAGTGGCGCTGTTAGGCTGCCGAGTTTTCGTAAGAGATTTTTCATCTCACTTTTATTCCCGTGAGATTTATTCTAAATTTTCCACAATTTCCTTTGAGTGGTGTATGTACTGCCGATTATTTTACTCATTTTGTAATATACTTTCATTTATTAGTATTTACATCAATGTTGTATTGTCCTTCTTTCACGGGGTTTATGTTTTGAAAGATACCCATGTCGGTAAGGGAACCTTTCACCCTCCTCTTTTTAAAAGACTTATTTTATTATGTCTTTTAATTCACATAACATTATTTTGGGATATGTTCTTCTATATCCTTAGTGATTTAAATTCTATGTCCATGTGATGAGATACCCTTTTTATCTCTCATCAACTCATTTTCTGAATTTTGTAGTGACGTCGTTAGGATGTCAAATTTTTGCAAGGGATCTTCTTAACCCAATTTTGATTCATTGGGATAAGCATGTACTCATTGAATATGTCATTCTATGAATATGTGTGAATAACCTATGATTGTTTTACACTTAATATCCACTTATATTTGGTGTATTCGTTTTTCACACATAATTATTTAATTGATTTATCCTTAATCCAAGGTTACTGTATTTGTATGGGACTTCGTCTCCATCTCCTTTCATTGAGGCATATTATGTTGTATACACAACCTTCTTTTATATGGTGTATAAACCCCTTTGAATTTTACGTTTATCTGAAAGGAATATTTATTATACAAATTGTTTTACTAAATGACAAAAGGGAATGTTTTTGTCGTACGTATGTGGCGACAACGACTTCTCCGCTGCCGTGACAATTATTTGACTTTCCGCTTCCTATACAAGCAATAACATTTTTATAAAAGAAAAAATAAATACCATGTTTTACTTTTCTTTTATTTTGGTATTGAAAATGGTTTTCATAATGTTTTTATATCAATGTTTTGTATTTATATCTTGTGATTAAGAATTGGAAATGTTATGTTTCCTTTATGCATGTTTTATGTGATACGATTATGTTATGGTTCTTGGGAATTATTATGAAGACGGGTGGTTCTGTGATAATCTAAGGGCGGGTGAGCCCGATATAGCTATCCAATGCATTGGGTAACGCGAAGGGGTTAAACGTTAAGGTTTCTGCGAAGAGATTTAGGGAATATACTGTGATGGGTATTCCAAACAAAACCAAGAGGGTTACTCCCTTTGTAAGAATGTTATGAATTCCTCAAGTTACCTTAATGTCTTATTATTTCTATGATTTATTTATGATTTTATGAGGTATGTTAAAGTGCTTATGTTTTATGGTTAAATTATGATTTCATTCTTATGTATACATGTAGTCATGTTTTTTTCCATATTTTTATATCCCTTACTCAGCTTTTTATGCTCATCCCATGTTTTTGAAATGTTTTTTCACAGGTCAAGGGAAGGGTTCATGATATGATGATAGTGTCAAGGAATTGTCAAGAAAGAATCCATGTTTTATTTAAAATATTTTTCCGTTGATGGGAAAAATGAATACTATCTTTTAGGTAACCACTTTGTTTAAATGGGGAATGTAATGCAAGTTTTATGATCTAATTCTCTAAAACTCTAAACCTGAAAAGATCTTCAATGTGTAATCATGTAATAACTCAAGATTAAGTAAGGCTTACTGCTAGGGCCATATAAGTAGTACTTATAAAGTTCCCCATTAGACACGTCATCATAAAGCCTTGTTTATGGAAAATTCAGTTAATTAAGAGAGCATAAATATGGATGACTACAACAGCAACCATTCGTGTGGCTAGAAGGCCAAGGAGTAAGTGGATTTGTCCATTGATATAATCCACTATGGTGATACTCACTATAATGTCATTATATATGAATGTTATATCCACATTAGTTCTTCGTATTGTCATGAAAATTCTCTAATTTACAGTGTAGTAATGAGAAAGTTGTCTTATCATGAAGAACATACCAACAGAAGCCCAGTCAGGTTTGATTCCTTGTCACTAACATGTGAAATACGTTCTCTACTAGAACACATTCCAAGGAGATGGTCATTCTTCAAACCTCCCTTGGTTCATTGGATTTATAATATAGTTTGGAAAAAATCATCTGATTCCACTGTTTGTAATAAATAAGTGAGAAGTGTACACTCTAGTCAGACCAAGTAGTGAATCTTCTAGAAAATTATGATGAAGTTATGTTGAATGTGAGAAAAATAATGTCTAATGGTGAAATACCAGTCAAGTTATTGTATTTTGAAACCTCTCAAAACATAATTCCATAATTGATGGCTGAAGAATTCATTCATGTTATGCACCTCAACTTTTGGAAAACTCTTCATCGTCTGAACGCCAATGTATTACCATATGATAAATGTCATAATCGTGTAATTGTAATAAAGGGGTTGAAACAACAAATAAAAATGACATCCCTATCAGTTTATTAGAAACCAAATATTTAAAATCTATAGAGAACCCTTCAGCATGCATGCCTCAATGCATTAAATGGGATACAATAGTTAATTTCTGATACCCCATCTATTGTTCATATCAGAGGATGAGGTGCACACAACATTGCATTTCACAACACTCAAAAATTTGGAAATCCCACCAAAAGAGTTATCATGAAATTTTATTTCTTATTAATAGCTACAATCAATAGATTTTGTGTGTAATTAATGTTACACTCAAGAGTAGCCCCTGACTAGCACACATCATAGTCAGGTCCAATGAGAGAGAGCTATTGATATACATTCCACCACAGCATTTGAGAACATTAAACAAGCCTCCTACAAAGAGGATGTCACCAAAAATATTACCCAAATTCCTGAAATAGATAATTATTCTTCTGATACAAGTTATTTTATTGGTTTCTGGAAAAAGCATCTAGCCAATGTATGGACCAAAATCATGAAAATCTGAAGAGCAGATGTGCTAATCATAGCTATAGAAGTCCAAGAGCCATCCAAGCCTATAGGTCTAGTGGATTTTTTTACTCAAACAATGAATTCAATAAACCATGTTAAAATGATGATGATGAAGAATCCGAACAACCATAGCCTGTTGGGATGATGACTATTTCACATCTACAATCCCCTTCTAAACAGATGTTATTTTTATCCTAAGTAGGGAATAAGCCACATCGTGAATTCCCATCTGACTTATCCAAAGATTCCCATCATATTACATTTTGTTAAATAGTTCATGGGGATTTAACATATCGGAAAAAAGAGTCTCATGGAAGATACATAAAAAAGATGATCTTACAAATATAATTACATAAATCCATCAATGCATTATGAGTTAGTGAATTCCATTAATACCATTATGGAAAATCCTCTAGAGAATGACTATTGTTAAGGGGAATCAAAAATGAAATTCTTATCCGTAATACGGTACACACAAAATGAAATGATGTAGTTATGTGTACGTAATATCAGAGGCATTCGCAAAATATAAGTATTCCTTCAAATAAACTACTCCCGCTCCATTTTGAAAGGTTTTTTACAAGGGGAAAGGTAAAGGTTAGATCACGTCCCCCATTTACACTGGATAAGGTCAATCTCATTCACTTGAAGAATGATTTTCTCAGCAAGAAGAGGTGATAAAAGAGACAAATAGTATCAATACATATTTACATCGATGCACCATTTCTCCTAGACATACTCACTAGGAAGATCCTTAACTTATACATCCTGTAGTAACTCCTTGTCAATGAGGATTTATTGAAACTAAAAATTTATGTAATGAATTCCATCCATTGGTTACACATCCAGGGTAGGATCAAACATATACTTACAAGCCTTTCCGTATGGGTTATCCACGATAAATACCAGCATCACCACCACCAGTGGTTTTTCCTGTAGTTGCAACAGTTAATGCTCAAGATATTGTACCTGTACAGTTCCTATATCATCAAGGTATTCCCCAAAAAAATATGAACATAATTGAGGAATTTCTAACCCAATTGGAAGATATGGAAGAATGGTGTGTACTAGTAATCCCTAAAGTAAAATCTTAACCTCAATTATAGGATTCCATACTACCCCTACAAAATTTTGTGAATTATAAATTTCCAAAAAATAATGGTCTTAGGGATCCATATCCTCAGTTAATGCATTTTTTTTCTCGTTGTGATCCCCTGATGGGGACCCCTCAACAAAAAGAAGTAGAAATGATCAGTTTTTTATGTAATCATTACATGAGACAACCTTTTCTAGGTATAAAAATTCGAAGACTTGATCAATTACTTGATGGGAATACCTCTATAATAAATTCCATATCCAATTCGTCTCAACAATTCTGAATACAATATTTTTTGATCATACAAATTAAATAAACTAGAATGAAATATTTTAAGATTTAATACTCAATGGAAAGGATTAACATGTTACATAAACATAGCAATACCATAGGAAGAGTTACTGCCAATTTTTTGGAAAAACTACATGGTTAGTTACACACACTATTGATCCTAGTGAAATACACATGAGTGTTTTGCTACCTTTCTTCAATCGTCCAACAAGTGGAGGATTCCACTGAGGAAAATAAAGTTATATATAGTGTAATTCCATCATCTCTAAGAAGGAGACCAGAGAAAGAATATACTACTATAGTCACACTCCAATGAGCACATGTTCCAACATTTACTTCAAAACATTTACATCTCTAAGGGCTCCACCTCCCAAGTGACATCAGAAACAACCTCCTAATGAAGATGATCAAAAATATCAAAGAAATAGACAGTTTGATTAATTAAAGAACAAAGTATATTCTTTTAGGAATGAACAAGATCTCACTTACTTCATATAATATTTGGAAAACAATTTGGTTCAGTTTCTTGTGAAAAAGGAACCAAACAAAGAAAGTGATGAAGATATTCTAAATTAATGATACATTCATAAAATGTTGGGGAATCCCATTAGGGAGTGTTTTTTTTCAAATACATCCTGCTAAATTTTAGGCTATTGAAAAGTGAAACTGAATAGTTCATCACCCCAAGTAGCATGTGTCACTACTATTGATATTGAGAAAGAAATCGAATAGAATGAAGTCAAAAGAAAAAATGAAAAAGTATGACAATTGGATGATTAGGAATATGATAAATAAAACTCACACAATTCAACGAACAGAGTTGATACAACTGATGGTGTCTTCTACAACATCTAATACAACAAATCCATCATCATCAAAATATTAGAACACTAATGTTCAATCCTCCAAGAATCAATGTGTCCAGAAAGTGAATGAGTAGTCAGAAGAAGACAAGATCCTATCAAGGCCAAATCTATCCTTATATTTTTTATATTTCATGAATCATTTTTCTAAATTATCAAAACATTTCCTCAAATTTGAACCAATAGAACTAACCTATCACGAAGAATATTCATTAGATGAACAATTGATCATTGGTTCTATTAACGTTATCCACTTAACGGATCCCTATGTATAAAATGACTAAAATTATGAAGATTCTGAATACCCTATACCCAATTGGGGATCAAGAGTATGAAGCAAAGGTCGATGAAATAGGGGAATACGTGGATATGCTACAAACCACTATTTTAACACGACCCCTACTCAAACAGTATATGCAGAATAAAATCATGGGAGATCCCATCAGCAGGATACAAAAAAGGCAATTCTACCAAACATGACAGGATCATGCCTAACATGATTATTTGTGCAGAATGATTAAAGGATAACCCATAATTCTCTCAACAAGTATATATACCTAGTCTATCTAATATATTAAAAGAAGAAGTATTTATTGTTTATTCCCTGATACATGGTGCATCTACATCTGGTGGACCAACATCCAAGGAACATGAAAAACTACATCCCCATGTTTGAAAACACATACCTCTAGACTAAAAGTAAGATATTTTGATATAGATATCCCACGTACCATCCAATTTTTCAAAAATGGATTCTTTGAATCTATCTATAGATCTCAGAAAAAAACATATTGAGGCTTTTTCAAGTCCCCAAGAGTTTGAAACCGAATTTGCTGATGCTATGGTATACCATATAGAGAATGATCATGTAGAATGTCATGGGGTTATTTATTTTACATATGAAAACAAGGATGATGTTTTATTTGAAAAAATCAGGCATATGTATCTATCTGGTAGGGTTAATGATACAGTCATCCAACAAGCCTTTATTGGTAATTGTTAATGAGTCAACATCATTCCATTCCATACCATTTGTTGATTGAGACTCACTGAATCTTACTTAGGTCCTTTCAATTTGATGTTACATGGTTATTAAAATAATGAACATGAAACTATAGGTTATAATACACTCATAAATTTGTTTGGAGATCTTTAGTCTAATTCAGATTTTTTGGTTGTCTGTGAGGACACAACCTTAAACATTCTACTTGGAAGTCATTGGCTACGTCAACATGCGACCATCCCTTCATCATATAACCAATGTATCATGTATTTATTAAATAGTCAAACTATTACATTTTATTGTGGATATTATCCATTAAAAACATGTGAATATTTGTATATTGAGGTAGAATTCTATCAAACAAAGGGAACGAGGTTTGTGAAAAAGTGAAAACAAAAATCAATCATCAGAATAGCCTAGAAAATATTATAGCTAACCCATTCATACATATGAGTAAAGATTATGTGATTCCAATTAATGAAAATAAAATAATAGAGCCATATCCAAGAACTCATCCAGTGAATTCAATAATTTCAATTGCGGGAATCGAGCCTGATGGCATGGGAGAAATTATTGATTTTCCAAGAAGTGATGAAATCATAAATGGATATGTATTCATTTAACCTCAAAACATCAGCATGATTTTATTCTTCAATAAATATATAATAAGTTTTCAGAGTATTGAATGAAGTCATGGATATTGAGTCCGAACCCTTCATCTTCTCTTTAGTGCTCTAGGAAGACCCTTCATCATCAGTAGTGTTAGAATTGGTAGCCCCTTATTCTGTATATTCATATATTGAATCCTCCCCTAGTTTTGAATGTTTTGTTTAAACACCTACTCAACAAGTAGAAACAAAAGATGTTACATGAAAGGAATAGGAAGAAAAATATCTCATGTATGATCCTCTATAATTTGAGAAAAGAATCTTTAACACTGTGGAAGAGATCAGAGAAATAAATGTAGGTATAAAAGAAGATCCACACCCCACTATAATTAGTGTGTCAATGACTATTAAATAGAAAGATATGTATACATAATTTATAAAGAAACATCGAGATATATTTTCTTGGAACAATTCAGAAATTACAATCATTAATACTGATCTGTCCACTCATCATTTGGGTTTTCCGGAAGAGCTTCAAAAAATCAAGCATGTAGAAAGAAGAAAACACCCAAAGAATACCTCTAAAATTAAAGATTAATTCTACATGCTTATCATCTCTAAATTTTTCATGGATGTGAAATATCTCAAATGGCATGCCAATATCATCCATGAGAAAAAATAATTGGAAATTTAGTGTTTTCATTGATTTTAAGGATCTTAATCAGAATTTTCCCAATGATGATTTTCCAGTTCCAATCACATAACTTGGGATTGATATAATAGCCAGTGATGAGGCTCTCTTTTTCATGGATGGATACTCTGGGTATAATCAAATCCCAATGGATCCATATGATGAGGATTCCACATCCTTAAGAGACCCTCAAGGTGTGTTTTTCTATTGGGTAATTCCCTTTGAAGTAAAGAATTTAGGTTCAATGTAACAAAATACCATGCACCATATCATTAAACCATTCTAAAAAAAAATCGACTGTTACGTGGATGATCTGGTTATAATATTTAGATAGTTTTTTATCAGTTTTCTGATATGGAAAACATATTTGGTAAGCTTCAGTATCTTAATTTGATGATTGATCCATTGAAATGTGATTTCGATGTAACCTCAGGACAATTACTTGTTTTAGTTGTATGGACTCGTGGCATTGAAGTTGATCATAAGGAGATGTTAGAAATCATTTTCTTGTCACCTCCTCAAATTTTGAAAGAATAAATAGGACTTCAGGGACACATGGCTTATATTTAGTTCGTTGTCACTAATTTGGGAGGCACGTGTTTACCCTTCACCAGATTAATGATAAAGGGAGTCACGTATCAATGGACAGATGACTTCCAAGTAAAATTTGATACCCTTAAAAAACATCTCTTGATTACATCAGTATTACTTCCACCTATTGAAGGATATCCACTTATTATCTATGTGATAGCTTTAGAGTGATCATTGGGTTCCTTTGTTGTCCAAAAGAATGATGATGGGAATGAAAATATCCTTTATTATATAATTCAAACTATGTTTAAAAAAGAGACTTGATATTCAAGTGTCAATAAGTGATGCCTAGAATTAATCTTTGCAGATCAAAAATTGAGGTACTACTTGAAATATCACGAGTTCTACTTTGTATCTCTCAATAACGCACTCCAATTTACCTTTAATAGTGCGATGATTAAAGGAAAATTTTCCCAGTGGGTAGTCATTTTGACACATTTATATATTAAGTTCGTTCCTATGAAATCCAAAAAAGGATATTCCTTAGTTGATTTCCTTCTTCAGCATCCATCTATAGAATATACATAATTAAATACTGAACATTCTGATGAAGAAATATTCTCTATTCAATATAATCCCCAAACATGGGAAATTTATAATGATGGTTCTTCCAAAAGTCCAATTGGGAAGAGAATGGAAAACCATAAAGTCAATACAGTTTGGTTAGGAATTGTACTTATCTCCCTAGAATAAGCAGTGTTCCTATATTTCTTCCAATTTTTAGAAAGTTGTACCAACAATGAGGTAGAATATCATGATCTTGTTTTTGGATGGAATTTCCACTCAAATTACAAGGGAACCACCATACAGTTAATGTTGATTCAATTTTGGTAATCAAATAGATCGATGCGGATTATACTATTAGGAAAGAAGAGTTAATACCTTAGTGTGATTATGTAAGAGAGTTAATGGATGAGTTTCCCTCAAAGAAAAAACTGGGTTATGTCACATGATCATTGAATGCCCAAGATGATGCATTGGCTAATGAAGCCATATCCCGAGAAGATCCAAATCAGAAGAAAAATAATTTATATTATCCATCATCATGTTGCCTCGCATTTCATTCAAACTAAATGGAGGAAATTGTTGAAACAATATCAATTTCTGAGTTGTATTGTCATACTATGGGATAGATGACTCCCACCATAGAATACCTTAAAAATATATTACTTACACCCAATAGATCTTAAAAAGTAAATATCTAATTATTACTGGATGATTTCACACTTTTTGATAGCCCATATCACAATAATACCCACTACAAATAAGCCCCCATTGGAGTCCTCTTTAAATTCGTTGAGGTAGAAGAAACTGTATCTTTCATGAAAGAAGTAACGTAGAATATTTTGTTGCTCACTAGTATGGGAATATGATTTCTAATCAAATATGAAATCTTGGATACATCTGGATATCAATGATGCATGATTGCATTGATTTCACCATGAAATTCCATCTTTTCCATGCTCATTACAAATTGATTCATTAATACCCATATTTTCTATATACTGCTAAATACACATGGCCATTATCTACATGGTGAATAGATTTAGTAAAACCTTATCCATTATCTATAGCTAATAAATTCAACTATATTCTTACTGCTACTGATTTCAAATCTAAATGGGCTTTGGCAGTACCCCTCAATGAATTCAGATCGAAAATCATTGTTAGTTGTATCAAAGCTAATAACATTATGAGATTTGGAATCCCTCATACTATATTGATGTAAATGGCACCAATTTATTCTTTGTGGAAGCAATGAAATTATATAATGAGAACAATATCAAATCCAACCATTTATCCAGCTATCATGCAATGTACAATAGATATATAGATGCTTTCAATAAGACCATATCAAATATACTCCTAAATTGTTGGATAAAGAAACGAAATCTTGGACATATAAACATTTTCATGCTTTATAGGCCTATCAGACTACTACCAATGAGGTCACTATGAAAACACTTTATTAATTGGTGTATAGAATAGAATTTGTTTTTCAAATTGAATTTCAATAGACTTCACTCCAAGTTTGATTCAATGATCATTTATCTACAAAAGAAAATCCTCAGAAGCTATTTGATGAGATGGAATGATTAGATGAAATGAGATTGCATACATTTCATAATTTGGAAGTATATAATAATAGAACTACAAGAGATTTTAACAAGAAAATTTTCCTGAGATCATTTCTTCATGGGTAATTTGTATTAGTCCTCTGTACTCCAATTATGCTAGGGATGAATCTTCCAAATCATGATCCAAAGTGTTAATGAATTTATTACATACATAATTTCTACTAAAATAAAACATATTCCATAATCCCAATGGATGGAGAACATATTACAACTCCATCCAATGTTATATTCTTTATGAATTACATTGTGTAAATGAACATTAGTTCATTTTCATCCGAAATGACTTTAAACTGCACCACTCAAAGCCCTAGTTGCAATACATTAAAATACATTACAACCATACACTTCCATGATACATGAAATTAAAACAAAATGCAAATTTTTCCTATTCACATGATGAGAAACAACATGGCGTCATTTTTTCTCATTACACAACATTAATCATTACAATTAACGTCTTCTTTATTAGATGTTAAGAGCTTCCATGCACAAGAATCACTGATATAATTGATACTTCTTAGTGTCTCATGAGTACCATTTGTTTCTATGTTTGAATTAGATTTGTATAGAGACCTCATTTCAAGAAGTAAATGTGGCATGATTCTTATTTTCAATGAGATATGTTGAGACACCTAGATCTCGAATGTTGGGCCCAACCGTAACCACAAAAAACTTATTTCCCTTTATCATCCTATAGATGAACTAGATCTATATAGAGTACAATTTCAATATAGATCGTTTGATCTTCATACTAATTTCTGTCACATGATTAACCATTATTATTTTGGAATGTGTTTAAATCCCTCGTCTCCAACATCAAACATGAATAGTGTGAGAAATGATTATTTAAAGAACTACGTCTGGCTTCATTCTCATTTTTCAATGAGATATGTAGATATGACTAGATATCCAAGAATAGGCCCATCAACCAACATGAACCACGACCCCTTTATTCCCTGTGTATGAATCAAAACTGTATAGAATGTGTTCTAATAAATATGTATGGGTTGATTCTCATCCATATGGGATATATAGTGACACATGGCTATAATTTCCTAGTACATCCAAAATATTCATTTTTCCAACAAAAATCAATTCATGTCATCACTGCCTGACTCTAAATTGACATCATAATGTTCCTACTGTATGAGACTAATCTTTACAACATAAGGTATTTTCTACAAGGCTTTGAAAAGAAATGAACCAAATGAACTTTTTATGTCTATATATTCATCCCATTGCGATACGTAGTGATATCTATCCCTTATACCCTAGTCCCAACCATGTGATAAATTTTTATCTCTTTTCCACATATAATTAACAATCTATGTGGGTGTCCTCATTTTTGCTCGGCCTCCTTAATGATACCCACAAGGAAAAAAGAATTTTACCCATTTTACATATGAGTCAGATCCATGTAGGGGACTCCAAACCCCTAGACAATATTGACTCAAATATTTCTTCTATGCATTGAGTATTTCCCCCTTTCATATTTCACACTCTTAAAAAATAATATTTTCATATCTTCCTAATTATTTATACAGTATTTGGTGGAAGAGATTATAATATTTGAGAACTATTTTTCCTGACTATGTAGTATGTTCTAGTAGGTGGCCTTGAAAAAATTTTCCACATAATAGTCTTGATAGTCAAAATATTCCACTCTTCGGAAATAAATGTATTCCCTAGTTGTCCATACATAATAAAACCCCCATAATAGGTTTTTAAAATAATGGTATCTTTGTTCTTGGTTAATGTGTATTTTTTTCCACTTCAAACAATGATAACAATATATATGAATCTTCATCATAAAGCAGTCATCCAGGTATATTTGTCATATTACCATTATCTTGATTTGAATGTTTTTAAGACCATGGTTTACACATTTTCCTCTGCATGTAGTAAAAGAAATATGAAATAACCTTGGATCATTTGACCACATATCATCTATAATTTTCATTTTTAGTCCTAGTAATATGTACTATAACTAAAAACAACATACTTCCTACATTTGGGTTAGACCTTCGTACGAAATCCTATTCCTCTGATTCCATAGAAATCTTGATTGGATATACTCTTTCCATATTCAGGTACCTTTCTCCATTAACTGAACTCTATTCCTTTAAAAATAAAATTTCCATAAATTTTCTTTATCATTTAGAAATATAATGTCTATATTTTGAGAGATCATTTTCTTGAATATGCAGTACGTTCCATTAAGCGGCCTTGCATAATTTTCCTACATAACGATCTGGCCAATCAAAATATTCCACTCTTTGGCTTTGAAGTATATTTCTTAGGCAGACATACATAATAAAACCCCCATAATGGGTTCGTCAAAAAATGGCAACATTGTTCATAGGAATGTATTCCTCTAATTCCATTATCCCTATTCCAATATCATTCTTTAGATCTAGAAATTCCTAAATAATAAATTACAATTATTCCTTTCTATACTTGAACACGGTAGTATTATTCAAAAAAAATATCATGAAATAGGTGAATCTCAAACATTTGGTTAAAGCTAAATACCTTAAATTAAATCCTCCCAATCTCCATACTATATGACATAAAAGTGAACATTATAATGTCCTCACTACAAGATATAAAACTAAATAGTAAAATGTTCTTGTTGTATGACTTCAAACTGCACATCAGAATTTTCTCACTGCATAACATAAAACTACACATCACAATATCCATACTACATGACATACAACTGCACATCATGATATCAAAAACTCAATTTGCGAAACATTTTAACCATTCTTCACACACCAAATGTGTGTAAATGTGGTTTTCTCATTCCTAAAATATGTTGGTATAGATAATCCAATATTCATAATATCCCTTTCCCGGAAAAAACCAACAACACTTGTATTGAATATACTAAATCTTATTATTCCTTATCTATCAGTAATATAATATTAAATTCCATAGAGCTCTTTTTCTTGAATATGCCATATGTACCCCCATAGGCCTTTCATAATATTTTCTGACATTACAGACCTGTCAGTCAAAAGAAGCCACTATTCGGCTTTGCAGCAGATGGTATAGTGTTTCCTACATAATAAAACCCCCATAATAGGTTCATCAAATAATTTTATCCTCATTCATACAACGGTTACTATTTATTTTTATACATGATTTGGATTTGGTTACCATAAAAATCATGAATCAGGATTCCCCTTGGAAGTATTTATAGAATATTAGACCAATTCCAAGCCACTGAGCCTTGTTTAGAATCTAATTTCAAAATTTATGCTCAAATGTATTCGACCGTAAATACTAGCCATTTTAGTACAAAATGAATGAAACTAAACTTCAAATATCCCAGAGACATAGTACTCAACAGATTGAATCCCCACAATGGAATCTGTAGACAAAAGTTAAGTATTAGCTCACTATACATACATTTTTGTATGTTTTAAGGAATATTGATCAATAAAAGGCCAATAGATGAAATGTTTATTGGGTTGTCCATATACACCAAGTAAAAAACTAAACTAAACTTACTAAGACAATTGTCTTAGGAAAAAGGATAGAAAGGATAAAGACATATATTATTATTGAAAAAATTCATTTCTTTTGTAAGTTAATAAACTATAGAGTAGAATCCACAATTAGAGTCTCTCTGTCATAAATCACAAGAGTTTTTCTACAAAACAGCTCATTTGATTAATGGCCTCTTGAGCCCAATCAGTAGCCTGTTAAAGTTCATTGAGGTTACAAATCTCATTATCTTCATCATGGTGAAGTTCTTCCTTAGACTCTGTAATGGCTTTTGAAACATACATCTGGATTTCTCCTATGAAATCGTGAATTTGGATATGCTCCCCAATAAAAATGTATATCAGTTGATGAAGACACAACTATTGAACTATCTTTTCATTTATTATTGCTTCATTTATTTCACCATTATAGTATGATTGGACTCATCATGGGGTAACACTAATAGAAATTATCAGTTTTGATCAACAGTATTATTTTTGTCAGATATTTTTAAAGATTCTTATCTTGCACCCTTTTTCTAATAATCTCTATAATTTCAGTATGAATTTCATGGCATACAATATAACAAAATATCAGTGTAATTAATAGAGATAAATGTCATGGAATTCTTGAGGGTTGTTCCTCAAGGGAAATTTCAGATATTTTATTCTATATATATTTCAATGACTTGTGACAGGCAATATGATTAGAATTTTGCAGTTTCGAGTATGATTAAAATCAATGTTGCAAGGAGGAACATATTCTAGGATTAATGCACGTAAAAAAAGTTCTTTGTTCTACTCCTTCCTTGATAGTGGTTGCATCACTTCATAATAATGTTTTATATAATGTAGAATCATCACCTCCAGATGATGCCATTGAGGTTTATAATCTTATATTTTGAATTAAAAATTTGGGTTATGGTTAGTCTCCATGTATTATAAGAGTGAGATAAATAATAATATTGGATTCACTTACCTAAAAATAGTTTGGTATCTTGAGAATAAATCTCCCCAATATTCTCAGTTTCAATTGTTTTGGTTTATGTCTCTCTACGGGGAATGATTTATTTACGATCTTCAGGATCCTCAGAATGAATCTCAGGAATATTTTCAGTCTCAAGATTCACATGATCCAGTCTCTCGACACTGGTGGAATTGAAAGTGATTTATATTCTTCCATTAGGCATAATCACTACAGTAGTATCCATATATAGAACTACATATTTCAAACAATCACGGTTAGAAAATTAATCACTATAATATTGATAGGAAGAAAAATAAAAACTCATGACCATTTAGTTCATTACATGGAACTTTAAAACATTATAATGTATTTGGAATATTAATGTGTTCTAATAATTCTTAATAAGTTATTCCCAAAAATATCATAGCATCCAATAATATCTTAGATCCCATGTTTTTTTCACCAATGGGAGCACTCGGTGTGGTTGTTTTGTGACCCTGCTCGGATAGCTGTTGACCCTGAACAAATTCCTTACTAACATCTGTGGGGTATGCCTAATTTTTTGTATGATTTTATGGTGAATGCGATAAACCTAAATATCATAGTGTAGAAAATCAGTTGTTGTTACACTTAGTTTTTCATGAGGAAGTTATGAGTTACTAGTGGTCTCCTCTCTCCTGATAGTATAAATTAGAGTAATGCTAGGAATATAAGTTTGGTGATTTGGTGTAAATGCCTTTTCTATCAAAAGAACCAATCATTTTGAATGAATTTTTTCTTGTTCGGAAGGACCCTCCATGGTTCTTCAAAGCACATCAATTATTTCTATAATAGAAGAAAGGGATGAAGCTTCTAAAATTCTATGATGTTTAAAAACATTATTTGAATAAAGATAAAATTCATGTTTTTAAGAATGCTAACCCATACTGATAAAAAGTTTATCCATGGTTTTTTTGTGTGTTTATATTTTTGGGAGGACATGTATCATCATCTCCAAAAATATTTATGTGAGACAGCAATACCCTTTTTATCACACCCTCCATGGCCTGTTTTTTGGAGATATATCTCTTGATTTATAGGGTTATCCAGTAACTCCAAGAGCAGTACCGCCTGGGAAATAATGTGGTGATGGAACTTTAGTCAGATTTAATTTAGACATCTACAAGTTAAAATGATATTTACCCTGAGTAAAAAATTCTTTAAATAAACATATTTCAAAATAGGATAGAACTAGTACTCTCTTGTGCTATTGCACGACGTCATCGATTAGTGGCTCTTCTTTTAATAAGAGATTAATATTTATATAAGTTGATAAGAAATGTTAATGTTGAATAAATTTTAATTAGAATGTAATGGTTTATGATAATGTAAAAGGAGAGCATAGAATATGAAGATACCATTCAAATAGTCGACAAACAAAAATGAGAGAGTAAATGTATATGAATTTTTAAATTTTGATTCCAGAAGATTTAAATTCATTTACAGTTTCATTCACAATATTTATAATGTGGGAATATAAATTTAAAGTTAATAAAAAATCAATGATAATAAAGTGGTTGAAATAATAAAAATGAGTAATGTGAAAATAAATGAAATAATAATAAATTGAATGAGTGGGATGTTCAGAAAAATTTAAAATGGAGTGAAACATGTCTTTATGAATATGGAAAAATATGGAAAGTGGAACGTAGATGTCAAAGACATATATGATACAAAACAAGAAATAGACTAAAATACATATGTGAAGAAACATAGTCGATAGACACATCATATTACATGACAACATTAAATTGAATCAAAAAAAATATTGACAAATTGATGTATTGAATGAAACTTGAATACATAATATTCAGAAAGAAATTTTAATATTTCTAGATGTATTGTAGGAAATGTGATTCTAAGTTCAAAGAAAATATACACATGCATCACTATAGAATACATAATGTATATATGCATGCCATCACAAATTAATGAATTAAATTCATACTATACATACATTTTTATCATATATTATGAATAAACAAGCCTTTCTGTACAATCACTTAGAATTATATTTATTCGTAAGTAATATTGTTGTATACTATAAAATATATAAATTAAGGACTATTGAAACTGCTTCATATTTCTTATTATAAAGTTAATTCATATGCATAATGTTATTAAAAAGAAAAAATCAGTATTTGATAGAAAAAATTTCATTATGTATAATGTAATCATGTAATAGAAAAAATATCCATACAACTATATATACTGCCATTGAAGTGAATTTAATTTTGTAAATTAAGGATTTAATAAATTGCATGACTAAAATATGCAGGTTATTGGAGGAAAATAGTAGGATAGTAAGATATAAATATTAAAATATTTAGTTACGTATAGTTTCCAAGTCAAATATGATTAAAAATATCTATTTAGCCTTTGATAAGCGTTAAATGTCATTACTTTTTGATGGAGTGAGAGGCCATAGAGGATGATTTTCTGGTGGACCTTATATTAAATTCATCATCTTCACAACATTACAATGTTGTCTCGCATCTGTCTACCTCATTTCATCTCAGAAACAGGTCCTCATGAAGATATGTTTTTCCTACAAAAATAAATTTCAGCTTCTCGTATTTTAGTCAGTACTGCGATGTATGTTTCCATCCCATGGATTAATTACAGAACTATTGGACTGGATCCCTCAGCTAAGATCAACATAATGAAAAATTCAAGATATTTGAATTGCTGGAGGTTTGGATAGAGGTAGATTAAATCATTCTATACAACTTCAGATATGCATAGATGAATATAAATTAATATATTCAATGATACATGTGTATATGATTTGAAAGGACTACCACATTCATATTGTAATGGACTGAAAATAGAGGAAATGAAAGATCGTTACTTGTTCTGACCGGTAGAATGTGATGTTTTGTTTCAACTGAACATATACATTACAAAAAATCTACAAACCACCAAAATTGGTCCTCTGTATAGATTCCCCAATAACACCTACTAGAATAGGAACATTCATATATAAGATCTTCAATTCATCAGGCCCAAACAATTTGTTTGTTAGAGTAACAATACTATAAATTAATTAGATTCAATCATACATGAGTAAATGATTCGAAAGTACTACCACATACATATAGTAATGGTATAAAATTCAGAGGAAAATAATAATTTTGGCTTGTTATGACCTGTAAAATTTTATTATTTGATTCAACCGAACATCTACTTTACCAAAAATCTTCAAACTAGCCCAATTTTTTCTAGTCCAAATTCCCCGATAACACCTAAAAGAATTGGATCGTCGAAATAGAAAATCCTCAATTTGTTGGACCCATACAACTGGGTTCTTAGAGCAACCATAACTAAATTAATTATTTTGATATAGAAGAAATATTTTTTATCATGTACAGTTTCCAGATAGATATAATATATTCTTTTATTTTGAGGATTTCTTTTTCTTTAAGGATTTGAGGATACACATCACCTGGAAGTATTAATGTTCAACATGACATCCTTGATTCAATATAGATGAGTGGAATTTTCTCTGTTCAAAGTAGTAGCATCACCAGTTTCCATACTAAACAGAAGATATATATTCATTAATGTTTGAATCGTTAACTAAAACTTGAATGTTTGTATATATTTGTGAAAGGGGCGTCATTTAGAATCATTGTTGTTGTAGTAGTATAATGTTAATGTCCTAAAAATAAAAAAACTCTTACCCCATAATGAAATATCATACCATATATGTGTCTTTCCTGTGAAATGAGATTGCCTCCTCTCAATATAAATATTCCGTAGACCAAATGATCCACAAATATCACAAAGAGATATCATTTTCGATAGAGAAACCCTGAACAAATTGTCAGTCTACTATACCTAAATCCGTAGTGTTTTCTCAAGACTAAAAACCTTCCAAATTACCCAAAATTCCACTCGGAACAGACATAAGGCATGATTCGAAGATGAAAGTATATGACTACTTTCATCAAACACATAAATATCATGTACATACTAAAATCCTTCAGATTTTGTTTCATAAAAAATGATGATTTTTTTCAATAAAAAACATCAAAATGAAACACAATTAGCTATAATGCAGTAACCTGAATTAATATTATAGGGCCACCTTTGTATTAGATCAATCTTTCATCAAATTAACAATTTTGACAGTAAATTCATGCATTATTACTTTCATCACAACTAATTGATTAGTGTTTTTACTATTGAAAACCAAATAATCATCATAAAAAATTTTCATGAATGGGCCATTAAAGGTTCTGAACCTAACCTTTAAAGGACTATTATCAGCACTAAAACTGATCCTTGGAACATATTTCATTCAAATAGGTAATCCAATGTATTTTTTAATGAAATAGAAACAAAAAGTTAAATTTATTGAATTGAAAAATAGTAATATGTTGCACATAATGAACACATTAAAAATTATCAAAAACCCCACTCACCACAGACATGAAGCCTGATTCTGAGATTAACAAATAGGAATTCTTGCTTAACCAGCTTGAAGAATCTGAGTAAATCATTTATACATTAGAAATGATACTTCATTTAATGAAATCGAATTGTGGAAATATATATTTATATATATATATATAATTACATGAAATAGAAATTTCCTCGAAGATGCAGCAGAATAATATATCATTTCAATATTGATGTCAAACAAAAAACATAAATAAACCATTACCCAAATGGAAATAGAAATAATAAGGAGAAATAATTTCCAAGAATCTTTCACACCATAACATTGAAAAGAAGTATATTTGGATAAATACACCTGAATTAAATCAGATAAGTAAAGTCATTAGACAGTACATAGGGTATCCAATTGTGGATCATTCATAACATGAATATGAAAAATAGACATTTAAAATAATACCATTACCAAAAAACATTTAAACGGTCCATAAAAAGAATAAAACCTATTGGAATAAATAACATAACAAATTGAAAGACGTTTATTCAAGAATATTAAAAAAATTAATTGTTCACATGGAACTAAACTATTTTTATTAATGAGTAAGTGTATGAAAACATCGTAGTCATGAGTGAAGGGAACACATACTATAATAAGTTCTTATACTCAATGAACATATTGACTATGATAATTAATACAGTAATCTTGGAAGACTTGGTGTGCTAATTGTGTAACCTAGTAACCCTAACTTAGATATGAGAAGAATTATTTCATGGGATTTAGGGAAATGTAGTAAAAATAACTGAGTTGCATTGAAGCCAATCCTGGAACTGGGGTCCCGTAAAAGTCTAATAAAAAAGTTGAATTACAGTAATGTTGAAGAAGAATGAAAAGAATTATATGCTAATTCAACCAAAATTTTAAACACATTAGATGATTAGGAGATATTTTATATAGAATTTTGGCACTTACTCCTTCAGGGTTGATGTTCAACTCAAGCTTTGAAGAACAATAGAAAATAATGTGTTCCGTAATGAAATATTGGAATACAATAATTTAAATGAAAAGTATAATTAAACATATAAAATGAAAGAATATATTGTTTTATGAAATTAAAATATTTCTAGGATTTCATAAAATGTATAAATATACATACATCGTCCCTCAACCAATTTCAATACCCTTTGGGAAATCCTTCTTATGCTAAAAAATCATCTTGAGTGAAAATCATTGATGTTTCACATCGTCTGTCGGATTCATGGATATTTCAGATAAATTCATATAATCATTTTGTAATTTATATAAGTAGAACATGGATATAGAATAATTTTAAATGTAAAGGGAAAAAATTCTTATAAGTTATATTTGTTTAAAAATTTTACTTTCAATTTTAATGTAAAGGAAAACAATCAAATCATCTTTCCAAAACATCACAATACTGTCCACATTGGATTCATGACATTAATAGGGAGAAAACATTAAAAACATGTATCCTTTAAATAACTACCCACAAGATCAAATGAGTTCCTGAATAGAAAATGAAAATCCCACTAGTTACGAAACATCTAAAATATAAAATATGAAAAACTCCATATAGATCCACCCTTTGAAATAACCATTTGGAAATAACAAAGAGATATCATAATATGGGACCAAAATATAGATTCGCATCACAAAACAATGAACCTACTGAATCAAAATAGCAAAAAAATCACCATATATATCCCCAATCATCATGTAACACCATTTCATTAATAAATTGACAATAAAAAACCCATAATTATATCAACCATTCCCGGTGTAGTTATAGAGAATAAAAACATTTTTCAATGAGAGGGAATTTGAAGAAGTATAAGGTGATTTGTACCAAGAATCCTAGAATAATCATGAAGGAATTTGAATGAAAACATAAATCAAAAGATCAAACTTCTTTAGATTAGGCTAATATTCTGATATCCTTGCAGGTGAAAAGTATAAATTTCACATTGAACTAGAAACATATATTATCTAATGGTTATATGAAAACAAAAATAAAAATTTGGAATAGTAAAAATAGAGGTATAGAAACTTAGTAACCTATATTTGATCTTTAATGGTGGAAGGCACACATATCATTATTGGACTATCATCCGCAATGGCATATAAAAAATTAGAATGTATTAGATCCAGTGATCCGAGGGAATTTATAAATGATAAGTGCAACAAAAAACTAATTACATAGAATATATAACATCCATTAATTTAGAGAAAATAAAAATAAATAGATATTGAATCATGATTTCTATATGTCGTTGATATAAAATATAAAACAATGCTTCATGAGAATCAATGAACAATTGAGTATAAATCAATGAGTATTAATCACATAAAATAAAAATAACATAGAAGATTATATTAATAGTCATGATATAACAATGTAATGTGGTAAATATTTAATTATAAAAAATTGATGGAAGAGAACAAAAATTGAGAACTGTGAGGTTAGTAGATGGAAAATGAAAGATTAAATGAAAAATACTACAAAAAAATTTGTTTCCATAAATAATCTATGCTTTTGAAATTATTAAATGAACTCTTTTACCAAGTAAATTAACATCATTGAAACATTATTTCAAAAATAAACAAATGATTAATGTAAAGACGATATCAAAAGAACTGATAAACAATGCAAGAAGATGATAGTATAATGGAATGATGTAATCATTTGAATGAAAATTCTAATGCAAGTCAAAAAAATGTTAAGAAAATAGAAAATTTAAAAATTTAATTTCAAAGATAAATTAACAATATCTTTAATAATGATGTTATTATCAGTATATATAATGACCAATAATGATAATAATACAAAGAGGTAGGTATACCTACACTAAAAAAATGAGGTTGAATAATGAATTGTGAACCCTAAAAAAACAAATAGGGGAATGAATATTATAATGGAAACACATGAACCTTAAAGATATCAAACCAGTATGTCTGCTTCACTGGGTAGAGAACTCAAATGCTACACAATATTGAGCTATGGAAAACCATATCCCGTAACCTCGGCAACCTAGCTGCTTAATATATATTTGTTCTGCACCCAATAGAATGTCCGTTCCAAAAAAATTCTTCCTGTTTAACCCCATAAGTCTTTTCCAGGCATCTATATGCAGCATCAATATATGCATAACTATTATGTTCACTCAGCAAGGAAAACAAATTCCAATAATGAGATTCAGCAAACACATTACTGTGAGGACTACCTAAACATTTTAAAATCTTGATAATTGAATCCCCAAAATCTGAAACCACTTATCATGTGTGTTTGAAATTTTCGATGATTATTTTTATTTTTGCAGAGGGAATTGAAATTTGAAGCATAAATCTTTCTCCCATTGTATCTAAATGCACTAAAATGAATTATGAAAAGTTTCAAAGTTTGAGATTATTAATCCTGTTTTTCCATTTGAGAAATATCAAGTACCTAGTTTGAAGAAAATCCATAACTAGAATAATTATATCTATAATCTACTAGAAGATTCATGTTAAGTCAGTCTGGATTGATAAAAGTAGATATAATGAAAGCATGGATCCAGAAAAACAACCCCATCAAATTGACTCGAATTTGAAGGTTGAGTTCGCATAACAACTCATACATTTGACTGAGACCTGCAACATTTCCATGAGAGTACATAATAGTCAGTGAGCATCATGTGTTCTTCACGTAAGGAACCATAATTTTATTCTTCCTCTTCGTGCGCATCATCAAAATGTCAACATTTTCTTTCTGAGAATTATCCACAATTTTTAACTTCCTAGTGGCTTTGTTGGTGACCAAATTATGCGATAGGGGCTTGGTGGGAGGAATACAAACAACATGTACCTTGTTTGAAGACCATGAATACCCAGAATAATTATATATACAAACTGTCGGAGGACACAAGTTAAGTCAGTCTGTATTGGTAAATGTAGAAACAAAGAAATTATGGATCCATAAAACTGACCCCACCAAATTGACTCAAATATGAAGTTTGAGTTCACATAACAGCTCATACATTTGACCCATATCTGCTATGTTTCTGTGAGAGTATAGAATAGTCATGGATGATGATGTTTTCTTCATGTGCGACACCATGATTTAATTCTTACTCTTCGTGTGCATCTTGAAAACGTCAACATTTTTCTTCTGAGAGTAATCTGAGATTGTTAACTTCCCGTTGACTTTTTTGGTGACCACCTTATGACACAGGGGCTTTGGAGGGGTAACACGAACCTAGTATCCATAGAAGATTTCAGAAGCATCATATCCAATCCCCCCACTGCCCAAAAATATGAAACAATAGAACAAAAATCAAAGTTTAAACAAAAAAAATAATAGGGTTTCAGTTTCATTTTCAGAGCCATGTCATAAAAAGAACATCATAAATGATGGTGGAGGATGATTAGAACATGGAGCCGGAGAGTAGGGTATTTTTAATTTTTCACTGGAAACCCATGGACATCTAAATGATGTAATAGAGTTGGTAGAGGAAGATGTGAGTAGGGGAGGGAGAGGAATCTGTTGGCGGAGGGGGATATAGAGGATAGTGGAATCGATTTTCACAAGTAACGGTCATTTAGGGATAGGTAATTCATGAGTAGGAGCAATATTTTTTGGAGGGAGTTATGAGCATGACAATTTATTGGGAACCAGGAGGGGGATGACACCAGCGTTTGGAGTTTTCGGGAATCCTAGGTCACAAAGAGATGAATCCCAACAATGATCTAGAGATGAAAAAAAAACAAGAGTATGGGGGAAACAAGGAGAAGAAGGAATTAGAAGATGGAGGGAAATATATGAAGGGTAGACCAGGAGAGGGAGGATGATAACAACAGGTATTTTATGGTAATCTAGGTCATGACTTGCGATCAACTCACTAAAGAGGGAGAGGGAGGAAGAGAAAATTTGAGATCCTATGGGGTGGCACGACGTGGAGAGTTTTGAGATACCACTTGGTTGTGTGACATAGATAATTTATGGAGAGGCACATATAGGAAAAATAATTTGGAAGAATGTGTATTTGACACATGGAAGAGAGGAATTCGGGATTATTATATATAGTAGATGTCAGAAAAAAAACTTACAACTTCAGTATCAACAAAATCGTTCCATTCTTCATCTAACGAATTGTAAATCCCTTAAATGGAACCATGATATATCATTTCACTCACACTATTTGTGGTGGGAACTGAGTCACTAGTTTCTAATATAGTAATCTCAACCTCTTAGAGAAAAGTTCTTACTTCATTATGGTTTTTCTTAACGTGAATATTAGAATATGCTCGTTTATCCCCTATCCCTAGATTACACAACCATTCAAATAAATCAATCCACCTGGTTTCCATATCACAATGGATTATTTTACATGTTTAAACCACCTCTATTCGTATAAATTCCCAATACATTCTAGAGGGTTGTTAAGAGGTCCTTCATATATTGATTTAAGTTTCTTCCAAATTCCAGTAGTCACAAATAGTTGATGAGAAAATCGGACCCATGTTTCTTCTGAATGATGGAGACTAGACCTCCTTGGTATATATTCAATAGAGAATGAGGGTGTGGATTAATTTTCTATAGCAGTTGCATTATATTTTTCATGAGGTCCCTTTGGTGAGATTAGAGCCTCATCACCTCCATCCTCTGACTGTAATAAATCATCCCCAGATGATGAGTAATTACCTTCCATATTAGAAGGTTCTTTCTTATTGTCTCCCATTATCCCAACTCAAGGGAAAAAATGAATTAACAAATATTATGGAATTATGTGTCCTTGTTCATAGAATACTAGATATTCAATATGCATATTGCATCAATGGTAGGTAATTTGAATATTTCCACAGTTTTCTCTGCAGTTTTCAGAAACCATTATTGCCGGGTTAACATCAGTTTTTTCCCTAATCTGACATGAAATAGAGGATTTAAGAGAATTTCTTGGAGAAATTTTATCTGATTTATGAATCTATAATGATAATAGTGAAATTGTATTATTTTCCCATCAATCCTGGTGGCCAACATACTATCCCTAAAAGAAAACATATAATCCCTTAGCTCTAAGATGGATATCCTGTCATCAAAAAATATCCCCGAGAAAGGATTTCCATAAGGAAAAATATTATCTTTATATTAAATTGTCTACCCAGCCTTATTATAATACAAATTCTAATAAAAATGTGAAATACCAGTGATTTCTTGAACAGATGGTCAGAAAGAACTTCTGAAGACATGTACCCCACTTTTCCCAACAGATATTCTGAAATGAGTGAAGATCCACATCCATAACAACCTTAATGGTTCGACTATTTTGAAAGGAGACTTCTCTCTATAGATATGTAGCATGATCCTATGAATATTTTCCAAAATATGTGAATCAAATCCTACCATCATCTTCATAGTTAACTTGGATGCAATAAAAAAAGTTCCTAGACTTACGGTTCCCTTGTAATCTGAAATAGTTTAATGATACACATTGATCCACATGACTAGGAAAAAAGAAATATGTTTCTTTTAGGAAATATGTATTTGACTTTGTACCCCCACTTTTAAAACTATCCCTTCTCAATTGTTCGTTCAGAAAGTGTTGGTTTTACCTATCATTTCTGCCTTTGGACAGCTTGTTAGATGAGTTCAAGTGGGACCCTTCTCCTTCTGCTTCACGAGGAATATTTCCATCCACTACATTCAGTGAATATACCATCTTATATAGTGAATTTTTGTGTTCATATTCATGGGTTAGTAAAATATCTTCATTAAATCATGAACCAATGTAGGGGTCTATTCTATGTCATTCTAGGTCATATTTGGAGGAATTAACTCATCATACATATCTCTATGAAACGGAGCTGCAGAGATCTTGTAGAAATCCCAAAAATTGATGTCTAATTCCCCATGTGTCAAATAGAAGTAATTTTTCTTTGGAATTCATCATCATAGAAACTCTGGCTCAAAATTTTAATTCATATATACATAGGTCTTCCCGTCCCATACAGACTCATAAATCGCAACACCTTTTATGTCATCCATATACTCTGCACATGTCTTGCACTCCCAATATTCCAACATCCACATGGGATTTAATAGCCCCTCCTAGGTGGGAATCCCATAATTTCGTCCTGAAATTTCATTGATCCATCAGAGAATCTCTAAATATGGACGATTACTAGTGTGTATGTATCATGGGTGTATGTGCTTTCAGATTTGGGGCACATGGTCTTTGATGCATGAAATGGCCCTATATTCTATCCCATTGTTGATATATTATCCCAAAATGTAATTATTTGATGACAAGAAGATATTATGTTCTTAAAACCCTTAAATTAGAATATAATTCATCGGGTCCGGTATGTTGACATCCTTCAGATAGAAATAACCTGATAGAAGAAAATAAATACTCTTTGGGAAATTGAATCGATATTTCTTCAAAAACATTTCCATTTTTCAGTGAGAAATTTCACAAACATAAAAGTATTAATGGATGAATGTCTTCAACAAGTCATCAATTCAATTACTAGATAACTCATCACCAGTCCTGATTCTCTGGGGAGACATTAATCCTTCAAAATACATCAAAATCCATCTATAAAAGTAAGATAAATTTGTATATTTTTTGAGAAAGGAAACAATAAAATTTTAAAAATGCATTAAGGTGAGCATGTATTGATTTGGCGTGAAATTATAAATCCAGCACACATTTAAGGAACCCCATTTTTGGTTCACTATTAAAAAACATATAGATAAGTGTGGCTGACAGGTGCATCTGAGAAAAAACGCTTGTGCTCCAAGAGCAGGATTTCTGGATATATTTGTAAATTTCTCTGAAGTGAAACCCCTATAGATAAGTGATAAACATTACCCTATGCACAATTACCTTAAGCACCCATTACCTCTCACAATATCACTTGGATTCCACATCATCCACAATTTACCTATTTTATAACATTACTTCAGTATATGACCATCGTTTCATTTTAGATGCTATTCTGGTGGGGGGTCTCATGACACACATCTCCATCACAAATTCTAATATGTGACAGTGGGAAATGAAATAGAAAGACGATGAAAAAACAAAAGTAGAAAATCAAAATTTTCAAAGTCTTCAAATTGGATCTCCCCAATCATTCTGTAAATCCGTCGGAAGAGAAGGTACTTGTATGCCACATTTCTGGAATACAACACACATATACTCCCACCACCATTTCACCCACGGTAACTTATGTTCCTATAGATAGACACTTGGTGCCTTCATTTCTATGGAATAATATCCCTAATGCTTAATTGCTTCTTTGGTTTCCCTAGTGCTTTTCCCATGTGTTTCAAAACCATAATGGTAGTTCTTTAACATCAATAGAATTGGAATTGAAGGAGGATCATATGTATTATGTGATTTTTGTGTTTTAAATTCATAACACTTACACACCTATAGCTCCCGACCTCCCTGACTCATAAATACATGCGCACCACCTATAACTCTCAATAGAACTTGAGCGCCCCACCTCTGAGAATACCTGTAGATACTCTTAAAGGATTAAGTAACATCTCTCCCTAGTATTAACATCTAGGTTGTTCTCTACATAAGTGAAAATAGGGTCACCCCAAACTACTTTCACCCCCATACATGTGTGTCACATTCTTACATGGGCGCACTTCTTTTGATTCACCAAATATTTCATCAAGCCTTCTTCAAAATAAATTCGTAGAATGGATTCTTCTTCATTGAGCCCTTATCTGAAAAGCAGAATGTTTAAACTTCATAGAAAACTTCATGACTCATCAATCCTTTGGGACATGAACACCCACATGTCTCTTATGTTGGTTTTTATATCTAAAATTAGAGGTTCCTCACATTTTTTTCAATGGTTTTAGGATTGATGGAGTTTCACTGGGTTTGTATATCCTTAGTCGCATGGACCATTCTCCATGGAAAAGTTTAGTGGAGATCTTGGTTTGGATGATTAGGGTTTCGGTTATGTCCTCCCATTTTTATCTCTAAATCCTGGAATCTTTGGTATCTTGTAGGGAAGGTATGGTTCACACCTAATTTTTCTTTTGAACAAATGAGAAGTCTCCCTCCTATACAAGGACCAATTCCAGGGCATCCATCCCAATGTATGCCCCTATCCATTCATGTTGGAGGTTACAGTTTTTCCCTCTCTACTTATTTCATCTTCAATCCTTCTTTATATTAGACCTTGGTCTAATGTAAAGAAAATAGAGTAACCGCTTGTCGCCTCTCCCTCTTCCCAAATCGCATCAGCCTCATCCAACCTCGCTGTCATAGGCTCGTCCTTTTCCACAAATAGAGAAGGAAATTGTTTGTGTCTTTGTGTAATCTTTTACATACACTTTTTTCTCACACTAAGCATGAATCAAGCGGGATTAGAGTTTTTTCTTGACCACAACATTTCCATAAACACCTACTAATGTGGAACAACAAGAACTATGATTCCCACCATAATTAGGATATGTTGGAAGCCTTATTATGGCCTGACATCCAACTCATTTCATCCATAAATGGTAATACTCTTTATGACCAAGCCCCAAATGAAACCCCCAAATAAACAAGGCACTATTTTCAACAAGTCCTCTAGAAAACAATTTCACTCAAAGGACTACACTTTCCTATGAGATTCATCAATCTGCGTTGGATTAGATTCCCATCTAATTGGTATATGTAAGAATCATCTATGATGATCAAACCCAACACATCAAATCAATTCTATTCTTGTTGTGACATATTCCCAACAATGTCTTATATAACATGTAAACCCACATTCCTTCCCCATTCCTTAGGCTACATATGAATATGTCCCACACCAAACCATGACTATGTTCCTTTCATATAGATGTCCTTACCACTTGAAAATAAACTGTATGGATAGGACCTTATCAGATGACCATAAACGGTATGACGTGCCCTATTAAGTGGTACTAAACTATGAGTGTTTTTATTCCTTTCAAAAGGATATGTAGGTAGGCCATTTATGTGTATGATCCCAATATCAAACCAATATTTCATCGTCATTGATGAAAATATATTCTAGATAGCCCCACTGAGTGGCTTAAAAAATAGTATTATCATAATGATGGTTAAAATAATCTCTAAATAGTATATGAGAGGCTACCATTGATGGATAACCAACAATAAATTCAAATGTCCCAATTAATGAAGATCCTAGAATACATATAGATGATTATAAATTTTACACATTCTATTAATTGATAGTAAATTACAAGGGAATAAAACGTTATATTTAGTAAATTAATAAGGATTCATGACAATATCAGAAATATATAATAGATTCTCAGAGTATTCAATTATTCCCCCAAAAAGGGTGTGATGAGTCTGACCTATGATCCTCTCAACCAATGAATGTTCTTATGTTTTGTTTATTCAAACATATCAAACTCATGCCTTTGGAAAGCATGTCCATCTAGATAGGGAACCATGGGATGTTTCTAGTTCCATAAATATATCCAACGTAAATCACTCGGAGGTTCTAATTCATATCCAAAACACACTTTTCAAGGGAAGCAAAACTATCAAAAAGTAAAGAGTAATATGATAGATAATTGGATTGAATAGTATATTTGAAACTTTTTGGATGATTTATTGTGTTGTTTCCTTTCATGTTATATAATTATTTTTAGTGAATTTTATTATTATTCCTTTTTTATAATTATATAACATGCCATCTATTTTTAGTAATGACTAAAATTGGTAGAGAAACTTGCCTACAATATTTTCTAATTTTAACTATTTAATATTGAAAACCCTTATGAAGAATGTAACCTCAATGTAGATTTCAAATTAACATGACAAAATAAATTAGTTTTAAACTATATGTAGATTTTTTTAGTTACCATGTTAGGAAAAATTATTTTTTTCATTCCTTTTTAAAATTTTCAATATCATGTGTTTTGTAACATTTGTAAAACCTAGTTCTTACTTTTAAATTTTGAAAATTTCTAAAACTAACCATCAACATTATTTATAATTCGTTTAATTGGGATTCCATTTCCAAAATAACTTACTCATTTTTGTGAATGATTTATTATCTATAGTATTCCATAACTTTAAATTCTAATCATGTGTTATGGAAAGAATTCTTATATAATTTGTTTCTAATTTTTTAGAAATTAAAATATTGAATTGTGGTAACTTGTGACATAAAACAATTTAAATAGAAAAAATTATTATTTTATGAATGATAAGAATTTTTAATTATTAAAGTAACATTATATCACATATTTAGTCATGAGTAGTTTGTAATGAGAAACATCCCAATTGTTGAAATCATTTGTGTGGTATGTGGTGAAATTTTAGTATGGGATATTTGAGCATGTAGAATGTTTAATATGTTGTATTTAAATATGGGGGTAGCATTAGGTTATTCTTATTTCATTATAAGAGATTATTTTTATAAAAAAATATATTATTAATGAGTTTTTTACTTCATCATGATAACGAATGAGACATAGTAGTACAACATGTGTAGTTTTCATTTTGTCATCAGAAATAACGTTTTACATTGATGATTATTATAGAATTGTATTTATATAATGTTTTATTTGAATTAAACACAAGAACATTTAATGTATAATTTTTTCAAATTATATTATAATTGTATTTCCATATTAATAACATGAACCTATAATGTATTGTTTAAGAATATTAATCTGGGTGTGTGTGATAACATTTGTTGATTTTTATCTTCAACTTTTCCACATGTGAGAAATGTTTAAATTCATGGGATTTTTTTTCTCTTGAAATAACCTATTAATGTTAGGTTCTAATTGTGGTTTCATTATTACCATCTCATTGATGTTTTTATATGTCATTCTATAAATATATACATATAATTTTAGTTCGAAACCTATCTTATGCTATGATTTATTTGGATTATGATATACTTGATATGAGTTCATGTTTAACCATACCATGTATTTGTAGTATAATCAATTATATAGGGTTAATGAACCAGTTCTCCATGGAAAATTTAAATTTTCTGTGACAATAAAAATGATAAAAAATGGGGTGAAGTAATGTATGACCTTAAACAATCATGGGACTGAAAAGGTGTTTCTGTTATATATGGTTATTCTTTTGGTGTTCCCTTATGTGATGTGTAATTAAAATACTTCGATAACACGTTGATGGAAAGACCTGATATTTGATCGAGACATGTTATAACATGACATAATTTAAACTGTGCGAGTGAGTCAAGATAGCCCAATGTGGATAATAACTCAACAATGGAAGGGGGATTCCTTGATTTGTGTTCATGGGGCATGATGTGTGATTCTAGTGGTGATTATTGGGTCAGATAGTGTAGATAATGATACGTTAAAAGTTGTTATGTAAAAAAGTGTGGTTTCTTATAGATGATAGGGTGGTTTGGTGATGTTGTTACACTAAAATCATGGTGATCATTTTCATTAGATAGTATGTTTTTCCAGTTATTGTGTTGTGAAGTGGTAGTGTTATGTGGTGGCTAAGACATGTGGTTTTTGTGGTGAGATGAATTTTGTTTTTTTATATTGTAATTATTGGTATGCAATCCCTCACCTCTTATGAAAATCTTAGTTACATAAAGGTCGTATGAAAATAATCTGGTCATTTTTGAAATCAAGAAATCAATAAAGATAGTATGGCCTCCCATGCATCTCTTTATAATGGGAGTTTTAATAATGTTTGAATACCAACAAGTTTGTTGGATGTTTTTATTTTATCATATATTGATGGCACGTTTTATGACTTCAAATATATGAATATAGGGAAACAAATTCCCCGCATCAAGATGCATTATATTTTGACTTGTTTTAAAACATGCGGGAGAATCACTTTCACCCATAGAAAACAACATCATGCGGTGGTTGATAGGGTTCCTTTGATTTGTATTCTTATAGTGGATCTATTTATATTTTTATAAGATTTAAATTGGGTAGAGGAAGGCTATTTTATAACCTTGTATGTAATGACATGTTCTAGTGAATAAAAAAATATGAAATGTTGAACCTCTTGTTATTTATGTATTATAATGTTTCTGGGAATTATTCATTTGTTGAAAAACCTACCAAATGTATAGAATTGGATATAGTGGTTTTCATATAATATCATGTCACATTTGTGATACATTCCATATCCTAATCTAACGTGTCTAAATATTACGTTAATATGTGTTAATATAATTCTCTTAAAGATGAAGATATAGTTTTTTATTATTATAACCAAATAAAATTTCTAAAGGAATGAAAACATATAAATGATTAAAGTTTTATTAGGTAACATGTTTATGAAAAAGTTGATTACATTTTTTTAAAAAAAAATTCATAATGGTTAATTTGATAAATATCATGATATAAAAAGGATTCAAAATTGGGTTCTGACTAAAAGTGGGTTTTTTATCAGAATGAATTTATTTTAGATCATTTATGGGAATTTTTTAATATTCATATTTCAAGAATATCATGTTCTAAAACAAAATGTTGATGTACATGTCTGGATAACAATATATCATTCATAAATAATACTTACCCTTTATGGTCATTAAACAATATTAATTAATAAAATTTCATAAATAGAATGTTTATATTGTTAATAAAATTTTACTACAGAATGGTAATCATATATAATATTAATATGTTAAGCATGATATGTTTTATATGTTAGGGATCATTTTTTTCTATAATAAAAAATTAGAATAATTCATATATACATATTCATAAAAATTGAATTCTAATTAGTGTTATTGAAGTAAAAACATATAATAATGTTTTCTCTTATATAAAACAAAATGTTTCTATTGAAATCAATGTGAATAACATTTTTTTGAATGTGATCCCTTACGTGGTATTAATATTTTTATATACATTGCACACTAGACATGGTATATCAATCTCAGTAATTGTGTCCTCATTTGAGAGGTTACATCCTCAAGAGATATTATTAGAGTGGTTATGGTGTCCCATGTATGTTATGATCCTTGAGAGGTATCTCAAGGGATGATAGTTCAGACCATCCCAATCTTTACTTTTGGTTTGTCTTGTCTCTCAAGTATGAATACGTGTTTTAGAGTTATCTAATATAGAGGTCCATATACATCTAGAACCATCCCTATCATTATGGATTGTTCTTTCAGATTACTATGCTCGGGGTAGTTATGTTTTCATAGAAGCTATGAGATTTATAGAAAACAGTTTTAGTTGATGGTGTTGTTTATGATGTAATGAAATCCATGAGAGGTATATTTAGAAAAGGTTGGTTTTGAATTATTTATGGTGAGAATATTTTGAGTGGTATCTAATGTAATTTCCCAGACCTTATGGTCAATTACATTGTGCGAAATTTGATGCTTGAGGTTTCATGGGGTGTTTTGGGGTGTTTTGGGACATGTGATTAATTGTTATAGTGATGATTTCATAATTTTTTCAAAATCTCAGTTTTCAATTTTTTCCAACTATGGATCACCATACTAGTGGCACACTAGTGGTGGATTGCTCACGGTGGATCATTAGAGTTCGGTCTCTTAAAATGGCTGCCTGGAGGTCCATCATCCAAAAAATACTCATCTAGTAGTCTCTTACATTATAGTGACTCACTGATAGTTGAAAGTGTTTCATATCATGGTTCCCTATTGGTGGTGCCTCATCGAGTGGTGTCTCACTAGTAGTTCCTTATCAAGTGGAACCTTACCTAATAGCACCACACGTATAGTGCTTCCATATTATTCGAGTTTAACTTTTGAAATCATTCTATGATGTAAATAATTTTAATACCTTATTTGAAAGGATATGAAAATGATTCTAATCCCATAAACCCTATCTATATTTTCCTAATGATTAAGTGGATTTTAACAATTCAAAATGGGTAATAATGACTACATTCACCATTAATGCAAAATGAAATATATATCTGAACCCAAAAATATATTTAGATCATCCCAATGCCAATATACATTCCGTCCCCCATGTTCTTCCTGATATATTTCTATTGGTATGGGACACAGACAACACTTCTTCACATAGGATTCGTGTAGTTGAACTATAACTGCTGGTAATTTTATCCTTAGAGTTTTTCCTGATGTATACACACCCCAGTTTTGGTTTAACTTGGAATTTTCTATCATCTTATATTCTAAGATTGTTTTCCCTTCGTTTATCTTTATGTGAATCATGTGATATGGTTATATTACGATTAACTATTATAAAGGGGGTTTCAATCACATTAATAGTGAAAATGAATCAATTTAAATAGAATTTAAATGGGCAGAGAATGTGAATTTTGATATTTCTATTTGATGTTTATTTGAATTGATTCGAATTAATGTTATGATCATATGGGTGTCATAGATTAATAAAAAGTGGACTTGTTTTAGCACGATTATGTAGTCTCACATTCCTTCCAAAATCCAATGTTTTTTAATTTAATGGTATCTTAATAAATATAAAAATTATTAACCACTTATATTTAGTTAATTCAATGGATTCCCCGTGATTCAATGGAATCTGGGATAACACAATTAAACAAAGAAGTGAAATGAATAGTTTTTATTTTAAAATCTAATTATATGAATGTAATGTGATTTGATATATGATGTGATGTGTGGAATGGTTATAGTTAGTGTGTTTAGGATTGATGTAATGTGAAATAACTATAATGTTATTTCTGTGGGGGTTGTGGATGAAATGGGGTTGTGCAATGGGGATATTATTTTTGTTACAGTACAGTGGTGCAGCGGGGTAGCGATGGTGGTTGTGGTATGGTTATACAATGGGGTGTGAATGTGTATCCTGGATAGAAAAAGGGTATGTTCCTATAAATTGGTGATAATTTGGTACCATTTGAAAGATAGTAATGGTATTTTTGTGGTGATACATTATGTGTGTTGGGAAATTTAATGTCCGAACTTATTCTAGTTTAATGGGAAGTATGGAACTTAAATGGAATATACATTTTTGAAATGAATATGAAAAACAATTTATTTGAAATGGAATGTGGAATATGGATAGATAATGAATGGATAACAAAAGGGTGGAATTTGATGAACCGGTTTGTTGTTAATATGGTATTATTTCATATTTATTAAATCTAATAAGTAGCTAAATATTGATCAAATGTATGAGACTTGTGTCTTCTATTCTGCTTATTTGCTGTCTTGTTTATATCATTGGAACCATAGGTGTTATAATTTATGATTGGGTTTTTCCTTATTTGTAAAATCGTAGGATGGGATTGTGTGATTAAATTCTATTTGTATATATCTTGTATGTTTTGGTGATTTATATAGGAACCCCACCATTATTGAGCACTATTTGTCGAACACCGTCATCATCATAGGGGAGAGTTTCTTTCCCAAACATCACGATGGGGATGGATGGATGCACACATTCACTTCTCTATTACCTATTCTAGTATATGAGAATTAAATGCATGGTTTTTGATGAAAAGAATTCAAAATTAATGATGTTTAGTTCTGATGTGATGTCATGGACCATGTGTGTGTGGGTGGGATGTGATGTGTTGTTATGGCCCTAGTTTATTAAATCATGTTATGATATGTGGTCTCAGGTGTATTTATGATGAAATTTTTCTTGAGGAACATGTGTGTGTGAGATATGTTTATATGGCCTAGGTTTGTGCAAGTGGGATTTGTTTTGAGTTCTAGGTCTTTGTGAGCGGAATGTGATGAGGTATATTCAGAAGCGGTGGGATTTCCAGAACATATTCAATTAGGGAGAAGTTGGATAATCAGTTGGAAAGTGTCATGAGGTATCTTATAATTGATGTGATTTATATTATATTATATTAATTTAATGTGTTATTTGGTGATGGAGCCTTGGTGATGTTTGAAGTTTGGTTAGTATACCGGTTTAGGTGTTGTTTATCCTACTACTTTTGAATGGATCCATTAGTATGCTTTTATACATGTGCATGAGATACATTGGTTTTAATAATTATTATAATTTTATTTTCACTGTACATATATATATATATATATAATCTTTTTAGGTTCCCATTAGGACTTTGTGGATCATGCTAGACATTTCTAGTTCATCCCCTTGGGGTTATTTTTATGTCTCTACCTTAGATTTTATTCGGTTGAGATTTATTTGGATACTTTTATAGGTATTAGTTTTGATATATATATATATATATATGCATTTTAGGATGTTTTTTACTTATTTAATATTATTTTATTTATTTTTTGTCAGTTGAATCACCATATCTTCTAATCTTGATTACTAATAAAGGTTATTCCCTCTGATATGGTGAGCTCTTTAAACCATTTGTGTTAGTAACCAACTTGGGGTCTACTAAGGGTGGGACTAAGGTGGGACATTATCTACTTTTCTTCATTTCCAACATTTAAGGGGTATCATTGGTGGTCATTAGAATGTAAATAATTTAAATTCCATCAAATTTTCTCTTAATAATGGTACATGATTATTTGTAATTTCATGTAACCATTTTTTTTCTCACATACCCCATTAAAAAGAAGTTTTACTATCCATTTATATGATTTGGGTTTATTACAATGATATTGTAAAAAATTTAAACATTTATGAACAAGAGAAAAGTTAATGGGTAAATTTTATTTATGTGGGGTAGAATGTAACACCCTAAGATTTTATGACATATTTCTCTTCAAATGATTGTAATTTCTTCGAAAGCATATGATATACACAACCTATAGTCTAAATGAAAGGTTATATAGTATATCATTATAACCTATAAAATAAATTGATTGAATGAATATGAATAATAACTTTTTTATAAATATTTATAAGTGTTTTATATTAAACAATTAAATTTTTAGTAGAAACATTATATGCTTTAAAAATTAATTTTCCTCAAAAATTGCCTTATTTATTTTCTGAATAAATTACATAAATAATACATATAACATTATAAAAAAGTATTTCAAAAAGTTAAATTATTTTTTGAAATAATCATTTCATAATTATTATATAATTCAATTTTAATAATTTTCTGAGAAGATTGATTTCAAGATTAATAGTGAAAAATACATATCTTTTTTGATAACTGCATTTTTATTTCGGGACATTAAAATGTTTAATTTTGTTTTAAATGGGTTTTAAATTAATATTATTTCATGATAATAATTTTAATATAATTATTTTTATTGAAATTGTTTTTTATTGGATTTTTTATAAAATCATTTATATATCAATTCTTTTGGGAAACCTTCTTTGTATCATATTTTGTTGGTTTAACTTTAAAATAAACACTACCATATCAATGAGTTTAATATTATTAAATAGATTCCATATTTTCATTTATGAAGTTCATTGTTGTGTAATATGTAATTTTTATTTTCTAATAATTATGATTAATAATCATGATATATATTTCTCCTATCAGTTAGTGTAAAATGAGTAAAACATGGTGAAAATATTGGGATAATGCATTAAAATATATCTAACACCTCAATGTATCAAATACGATATATTGAGTTTCAAAACATACATCCATTTATTGAATATATTTCCACATGTTACCATCTTTAATTGATTTTGAAAATTTCATTATTTGAAAAAGAGAATAAATACAAATTATCATTCTCTTGAATTCAATATCTTAAAAATTTATATATCCAGATAAGAAAAGGAAAATAGTAGATCTAAATGTTTATTATATATATATATATTAATTATTTTTTTCATGGTCATTTAATGTATTTATTCTGATTTAATAATTAAATTAAACTATTATGCAACACAAAAATTTTATATTTTCAAATAAAAAATAAAATTAATTATGTTTAAAAACACCAATAATAATAATTTTTTTAGATAAGGTGTAACAAAACCTTTTAAGATTAATATTTCATACTATATATGTGTGAATTTTTTACATTCTAGTTACTATTTTGTAATCTTATTTTCAATGTGAAATTATTTGAATAGTTCATAAAATGAAATTATTATTATTTTATGATAAATAAATGTTATTAAATTATTTCAAAATTAGATAAATCTCGAAACTTGAATATTATGAATTTAAATTGTCTGAAACTTCTTCCCTTGTGAAACTATGATCTAATTTTCAAATTATAAGTTTCATTTAAAACTATTAATATTGAAAAATTCATTACGATTTTTGATGATAAATTTATTTAACCAAGGGGTTAAACAAAATATATGATTTAAAATAAAATAAAAAAATAAAAAAAATATTATTTTAAGATTATATAATGAAAATATATTCCTTATACTCATATCCTTTTCATTTTCATACGATTATACGTTAGTTAGACACATATTATATTTTTCAATTTCATGTATGTCATAATATTAAATTATTGATATATTATAAAAAATATATTTTATTAAATGATTTAAATTAATTGAAATCATATCATCTTGAAATTAAATTGTATAAGGTTAAAAATATTAACCATTCATCTTTTATATGTCACAAAAACTTTTATGGTGATATTTGTGATAATTACATAGTCAAAACAGTTGATATTTCAGTAGTTTTCAAAAAAACCAATAATGGGTTAAAACAAATATATAAGGAATAAAACATCACATAAAAAAGTCTAGGTATTATTTTAGCATATTATGTATATTTATAATCATCAATTTTTTAAATATATCAATTCTGATTCACATGATTATAAAAAAATATATATAATTTTTTAATACATAAACTAATTCCAAGAGTTCGCCTCACCCATTTAAAAATTGAAATAGTTTATCATCTCTTACTAACTCATTTTAGACTTATAGATCCCAAAATATGTGAAATATTACCATCTTATCATCTTTCATGACATTTGATATCTCCTTGTCTTTTAAAAAGACCATCACTTTAATGCCAAAGGTGTAAGCCAAAAGAGGTTTCCCAATGAAAAGTTATAACACTTAAAAATTATTTTATAAATTATATTCTTTTCAACCTCCTATAAATTCAGTTAATTAGTTTAAAAATAATTATTTTAGTATTTAATAATACCTAACTTTTTTATCATTATTCGATAAAAATTATTCTCCTTTCTATAGCACGAAAAGAAAAAACATTACTCTTGTATATGTACCACATAACATCTCCACGTAGAGGTGTAATTTGTTTTTAAATCAAATTTATTAATATTTTTAGAATTATAAATGTAATAAGTATATGAATTATTTATGATATTATCATGCTTCTAGAATATTTAATTAATATTTACCTTTATTTTGTTATGTCTTCAAAAAATGGAAACAATGTTGATGTGCATGTACGACCTAACATAACTATGAATGATGTTGTTTATTATTATATATATAAATTTAATAGATTAATCTAAATATATATATATATATGGTATAAATATTTTATATATTTCATTTTTAACATTTTGGGATCATGGAACCATGATCAATGTTCATTGATTGAAGCTGTTGAACCAAAAAATCATGAAATTTGAAATAGTTTACACCTGAAACAAAATTTTTAATAAACAATTATTAATAAATTTTTGTTTGAATGTTATAATTCGATCATAAAAGATATTATAATTATTTATATGATTAACAAATATAATACATTAACTATATTTTTTATTGAAAGTTATACTGAATCCAATGTAAGTTGATCATTAGGTAATGGATTTCATTTCAATTTCCTTTCATTGAGGAATAATTTAATGTTATAAATATTATTTATATTATATGGTTAATATGATTAAAATTTTCAATTTTTAACATGAATAATTCATACATTAATGTACTTTAATTTAAAATAAAACTAATTTATCAAAGGATATTTAACATTAGTATTACCAAGTGGTAATGGGTTTCTGAACTTAATTTACACTCATTATGGTTGGTTTCTAATTTATTTACTATGTTATGCCATGATTATGTCTGAAATATCCTCTAAATGTATTATTTTTTATTTAAACTCGGTTTTTTTTATTTACTTTGGTAAAAAATAATCACTTCATTGGTTAATTTTAAATTTAGTGATGTAATATTTTTAGGTGTTAATTTCACACTCCCATCCTTATTCAAGATTGATTATCGTTAAGTCTCTATTCGTAGAATTATGTGATTTTTCTATATTAAACAGATTATATTTTGTTAATATATTTTCTTGAAAAATAATTAAATAATTATATCATTTATAATAAAAAAAGATTATTTGCAAATAAAATTATTTCCATTGATTTTTTGAATTTATATGTTTTTGATAACTCTTTTCTTAATTAAATATTTCATTGATATGTTAAATTAATTTTCATCTTTGTAATAATATTTTGTTTAATATTATTCGTTATCATAAAATAATACAATTTAATATATGATTCTATATTGTTTACGTTCAGTTTTACTGGGGAAAGTGATGATATTTGTATCAGGTTTTTACAATACGACTAGTTATTGATATAAGGAATGGTGATTAAGTTGAATTTTCTATTTTTATCATAAATTCATTAGACTTATTATTTTATAGATGGGGAAAATAATTACATAGCCCCTTGATTAATAGATTGGTCCGAAGAGAGAAATCTTGTTGGTTATTTGGCCAATTCCTTACACAGTTTTGTAGTATATATATATGTGAATCAGGCCTTGACATGATTTTTATTACGTCCTAAGATGAGACCACAATGGTAAGCTATGAAATTTTGGAATTATTAAATATATAGTTATTAAATATGTTCTTGATATTTATGTGGTTATTTTAATTGTTATGATATCCGGAGTTATGATTAAAGTTAATGTGATTATTAATATGACATTATTTGATTATAAATTTTTCATTCCCTATTATTCATAATGATGATGTTATTAATTATATAATATGTATTTAAATTTATTTACCTTACTTTATTTATTATTCCTTATTAACTAATGAATGATTTCAGTGTATAAACACTTACAGAGCATTAGATCTCACCATTATTTTTCCCATTCATTAGGACTCTAGGAAGTGTAATACTATTGATATGAACTAATATTCCAAATAGAAAATAAATTCTCTAAAATAAAATAATTCTTTAAATTATATTATTTTCAATATATGTCATATTAAATTATAAATTTATTTGACATATTCTACTAAACAGTTTCGAACTTTAGGATGCGATCATTTATATCAGGTTCCAATAAAATAAAGTAACCACTGTCTTTGGGTTAACAATATAATGATCCTTATATATTATGTATCTTCCATATTATATTACCCAATTGCTACGATGTTAAATATTTACTTACTATGTTTTACTAGAACTCCACATTCATGATCCATGGATCCCTTTCCATGATCTGAAGGGGTTTCCTAAGGTAAAACCCCTTAATCACAATGTTCTCCATTAATTAACATTTTTCATATTTTTTCTTCATCATCCACAATTATCTAACCAACCATTTGAAAAAATATATGCTTATATGATAATAAAAAAATATTATTTATTTCATTTTATATAGTGTTCAAAATTCACTTCTTACCCTGATAGTCCATTATTTAAAAATAAGATATTGAATCACTTGGATTACAGAATTTGGTTCGATTTAATTCATTTCATTTATTGTAATCAATTTATCGTGTATTTTTTAAAATAATATATTTGAAATATAATTTTTCTAGACTATGTTTGATGAATTTTTAAACTATTTTTAATTTTATAGTTATATTGATGTTTGTAATAAAGTGGTTTTCAAGGGAGTTTGAGGATTACTTAACTAAAATAATATTTTTCACTATATATGTTTCAAATATATTATGAATTATTAAATGATATAATTAAATGATAATATTTTTGGATTGGTTGTTATATTAAAAAATATATTTTTATATATTTACATTATAACAAATTTTGTGGAAACATGCCTTGCCAAAATTATATGATTTATGAAAATTTGATTCTCTCTTTTTAATTATTTCCTTGAATTGTTAATTGAGATAGTGATATTTGTTTTGTAGATTATATGAATTGAATTATAATATGTTGGCATTTCTTGGTGGGTGTAGAGAGGAAAAATAAGTGTTCATTATATTTTTTGTTTAAGTATTATTGTGTTTGGAAATGATTAAAATTACAAGGGAATGATTGGGTAATTATGTTTGCAACTTGTGCGGAGTGATGCAATAATTATATTATGTGCTATTAGTTACATTAGATTAGATTACATCATTAGATAGAGTATTTACATTTGAATGAGGTAAGCCTCTTCAGGGGTATGGTTAATAATTTAATCCCACACATTTGATTGGTGGTTCCCATTATTAATGTCATAGGTTTCCTCTTTAACGCCAAGGAAATAATCACATTATATGTATCAATTAATTTTCACGTCAACAACGTTTCTTCATCCTAGTAATGCACAACTCCCTCTATTTAGTTTTAATTTCACTTCATTTAAATACATTGCTCAAAGGACTGTTTCTAAAGATAATCTAATAGGTATAATTCCAATGCAGTGCATTGATATAGTTCTGTATTCAAGGATTTTATAGTCATCATGATAGTGTCATACAAATCAATATAATTCTCCTTCATTGTTTTCATTACTGTGTTTTATGTTTTAGAAATCATTGGGCTTCTATGATACTCCCAACTAGTGAAATCAATGGGCAATTCGAGCCTTAGGATGCAAAATATTCTTGACGATGACATGTGCATTAATAATTGTATTACTGTGACATGGAAAATTTATATGACATTTACAAATAATGAAATTTTTTCCTTACAGAGGTTTGCAAGTTCACTATAGCTTATGGGGAAATTATGCTACTGAAATGTCTTCTTATTTATGATCCATAGAAAGAGTCACCTAACATTTTGATCATACAACTCGTCTGTGTTAAAAAATTATTCAGTATAGTATCTGTCCACAATTAACCTATTTTTTGTTAGTAAATTTTTTTTTTATATGTAACTTCAATCATTGGTTGACTAATTTTTTTTCATATATATTAAAGGATCTGTTGTTGTGACAACTACTATTCAAGCAACAATGATTTTGTACAACCTATATATTGTAGAAGTTGATAATATTAGAAACATGTTTAGTATGTATTGTAAATATTTTAGTATATTTAGTTCTCTATTATTTGTTGTTCATTTATATAATATATTATATGATTCCTATTTATTTTTTTTTCCAAATTATGGATGTCTGTAGGATTGGGTTCATATTTCCATCACAGTTACACAGTCCACCATCAGCAAATCCTGACCCCTCTACAGAAGTACAATATGGGAATAACAAAAAGTACATTGCTGATGTAAAAAACATTTAACATGTAAGTACTATGTTTTTATCAAATGTAAATATTAAGTTACTTAATCCTTTAACTTCTTCGTTGTTTCATTAAATATTGTTTAATGTACCCAATGTACTGTAGCCTTCAAGATGCTTAATTTCTGCAACAGTACAAAAAATTCAAAGCACCCAAAATTGGTTTTATGAGTCCTATGAGTCTTGCATGAAAAAGGATCACAGTTCAGATGGAACATTGTGGTGCCACAAATGTAAAATATCTCCAAATACAACCACTATCAGGTCAGCAAATCATTGATTTTAAAATATTCTAACATTACATCTCAGTGCTACTGATGGGATACAATTCGACCACTCATTATGCAATATTAAAAATATATTGACCAGATTTATGGAACAACTCATGGTTGCAGATAAGATAGGGTCATTTTCAGTTGTTATGTTCAAAAAACAAGTTATGCAGTTCATACAAGAAACAATTGCAAATTTAAGAGCTTCTTTGATACAGGTAGCTACATCATATTATAACATCAAATTTTATTTTTTCTATCTGATAACTGACACTTGTTATCATTTAAAAATTAGGATGATGATGAGTATGGTTTCCCTCATCAGTTGGAAGTATTCATGTCAAAGAATTATTTATTCTCAATTGATTTAACTTCATTTAATATTCAAAACTTTTATCATTCTTTTGAATAGAATAGCTACAAAGTACTTTCTATTAGTGATAATGAGATGTACATTCATATATTTAGTGACACCTTTGAGCAAAAAGAGGAAAAAATTTATAACAATCTCAACATACTATACAACTGATTATATACATCTTATTTGTTCTCTTTGTAACAACACAGACACATCAAAGTAATGGATCTTCAGAGTTGGGTAGTGGGATTGAAAATATCATGGTGCTTTTAATTTACATTTATTTAATTTAAATAAACCAAAACATGAAACACTATAGTCTAATACTCTTTTCTACTTCTACTTATAGAAACATCATGATGATGGGTGTTCTACTTCTTACAGTAGCTCAAGAATAGCTGTATCATGGTCAGATATGTCATATATTCAAGTAAAATAATCTTACCTAGAATAACTATTATAATGATTCTAGAATGATCGACTGACAATCATTCTTATTAGTCACTTTTTCTATCTGTTTCACCAATTACTCATCTCAGTAAATGTTACCAACATATTAATGTGTAATTATTATACATGTACAAAAACCTCTTGTATGATTTTGAAAATGAAGAAAAAATTCAACATAATCTAAGGTGATGTGAAGACAACCCGTGAACATGAAGTCGTGGTACTCACCTCGACGTTCCATAGACAGAAAAGTGAGCACAAGGGGACTGACTGTAGAAATTAAGTGATGATATTGATGTCTATCGAGGTTGTTGATTGGGAATTTTCTTGAAACCATTTGTATTGTGCATGAATTATCTACAGAATTTTCCAATCTGGTTCCCTGTATCTATTGTTAAACAATTCTATATTACTAAAACATTATTTCAGTTATCCTACCATATTTCTGTAGATATTAGAATTTCTATTCGTTTTATGAAATTGAATTTATTTTATGTAAACCTTAGATTTTTTTGTTAGCATATCTCTGAGTGAATGTTTATTTTACTTCAACTATTGATATTTGTTATTTCTATATTTTTCATTTTAATAAAATGCTAAATTCATCATGTGTGGTTTACCTTTTTTATGGAATAAAGACAGAGGAAAATAGTTGTGCTTTTCCGGGTTCATTGGAGCTTCCCCAATACATTGATATGTGTACATGGATCATGTTTGATGATGCGATGTCTGGAGCCTTTTCTGGAAAATTTTCTGGAATTGTATCTTCAACCATTTGTGCGATGAATATCATATTCAAGGTAAGACTTTAATTCCTATAATTTAGATTTTCAAACAATTTCATTCTAATGTTTAGCTTCTCTGCTATGATAACAATAATATCAAGGTCATTGTATTATATTACTTTTCATGGGTAAATCATGCATATAAGGAATTTATATTGCAAATTATATTTCATTTTAAACTTGAACTCCATTCTATATTACATTAGATTTCCATTTATATTGGATTTTATATTGCACTTTATATTAGTTCATGATGTACTAAAATTACATTCTATATTTCTTTTTTTATAGCTATTTCATTATATCTTCATATTGCAGTATCTGTTGAAGTTAATATTGAATTATCCTGTAATGAGATTTCATTTTGATTTTATATTATATTATCATGCATATAGAATAAAATTTCCTTCTGACAGCTAGCATTATCATGCATGATAAAATATGAATTTGCTGGTTGGTCTTCACCAATAAGTTCAAACATTTCCACAGGATTTTATAATTTTACCTAAGATATATCATCTACTCGGGTATGTACAGTTATTCCAATCTATAACATTATTCTGTTAACAATATGATATGTGCATCTTTGATTTCAACTACAAAAATTACCTTAAAATTCTTGTAACTATATTCTCTACTTAGTTGGGTAGATGCATGGTGGTAGGACAGCTATGGTTTGGTGGTACTGGGGATCAATGCGTCTTTTGGCACTGGGTCTTCTCTTGAGGTAACAGACCATGTCAATAAATTTTTTTTACACTGAGACATATTTAATTACATAAAGGATGATGAAACATAACCGATTCCAGATATTTTGGGTGCAACTACTTCCCTTTTAGTCATATGTAGATATTTCAAGAATTCTTATTGAAGTGTTTCCCAAATTCTCATACATACAATTTTAATTGTTTTCTTATTCATTGTAGTGACTCATATTTTGGCCCTTTCAGACATTAGATTATTTCTACGAATAATTACATAGCTAGGCGCGAAGACGGCATGCGATTCCCAGGCCCGGTGTGCCCGGAATTAATTTTATAAAAATATTAAGTATTATTATACTATGCACATGGAGGGGGTGTGATATATCCTTAACGGTAGCTCAGAATGGGAATCTGAGGGCACAGTTGCGTCCGGAACGTGCCGTTTACCCTAGGAAAGGTATAAACATTGCGGGTGCGAGCCTGGGTGGAAAGCGCCACCACGGGCATTTTCGTAAATAAATGGAGAAGTCAGTGTGTGAGCGTCGGCTCGAATAAGTTTTGAAGGGAGTCTCAAATAGCAAATATGAGCCCGTCGTTGCTTTTATAACATCATGTATACCCTAGGGGCAGCCTTATCTTTGTCTGCTTTGGGCGTGGGGTCGACGACGAGTCATGAGCCGGGAAATAAGGGGATTTGTTTAATAAAATTAAATAATAAAACTCCCTTATCCCCTTCTCCACCCACCCTGTACGTGCAACGCATGAGGCCACCGCCGCTTCCTCCGTTCTTCATCGCTCGATCCGCCGAATCGAGAAAACGAGGCACCGAAGAGCTCAGATATGGACGGCGAGCATTCCTGGATTGTGCAGCGGCAATTGCGGAGCGTGTGAAGCATTGGCATTCCGCCAACAGGTAGGCGGTTTGGGTTTTAATCCCTGATCCCATGTCTGATGCATTTTTCTTCAAATCGAACCTGTAGCAGTGTAGTAGAGGTTCCCGAGGGTCGCGTAGTTGCTTCCGGATCGAAAAACGGACAACCGGGGAGCTCCCGGCGGTCCGCGGAAGTTTTCCGGCAAAGGGGGCTGATTCCGGCGGGTTTCCGGTGAGCGGCGGCGCTCCGGTGCAGTGGTGCGGCGACTCCGACGTGGTGGTCCGGCGAGGTGGCGCAGTGGCTCCGGTAGGGCCAGCGGTGGAGGGCCGGCGAGGTAGGCTTTTATGGAAACCACTGTATCTCGCAAACCAATTGTCTATTTCGCGTGCCTTCTGTGGCAACAAGACCCTTGGATCGAGGCGGACCGTTTTGGGATAGGTTCGGGGATTTTTTTAAGGCTTAGTCCATGGCCTGGGGTCACGAAACATCGGAGAGTATTAATATTTTAATTATTATCCGACTTGACTGGCTGTAACTTTTTCTCGGAGCATCCAATTGACATGTTTCCAGTGGCATTGTGATCCTGATGGTACAACAGACGTTTTGATATAGATTCCGGGTGTTGGGACCGAGATCGGGGTGCAGGCCCCACAGGCCGGGTTTTGATGTTTGCGGAGAAATGCAGCTTTCGCACCAGGAGTCCGATTTTGATGAATGATTAGTCGATCCTGTGTGTTTTTTCGAGAGGATCGCAATGGTGGGATCCATTCGGTTAGATTCAGAATCGAGGTGTGGGCCCCACCCGATCTGGCTTCGGTGAATAGTACCTTTTTCACTGGGTGTCTGTTTCGGACGAGCGAGTATTCGATTCCACTTGTTTTTCCAAGGGGATCGCCGTGGTATGGTCCATTTGATGGGTTTTGGGATCCTTGTGTGGGACCCGCATGAGCGAGCTTCGGTGAATAGTGCCTTTTTCACCGGTGCTCCGTTTCGGTCGAGTAAGCAGCCTATCCTGCGTGTTTTTCTGCATAGATCGCGATGCTGGCCTTAGTTTTGGACTTGGAGTTGCGCAGTGTGGCATTGTTGCGGGTCACTAGGGTTAGCGACGTTTTGGACCAGCAGTGGTTGAGGGTACTCCATTGGTTCATTCCCACGAGGGTTCGTGTGGCATCACAACCTTCATATAGGTTTGTGATCCTCTTGATAGGATGTTTAAACTGTTAGAGATGTGGCATCCCTCCGGTGGGCCCGGAGCGAGATCCTCTAGCATCATTTCCCTAGATCGGGTTCTTGGTATCGTTGTGACCGCTTATTCACATGCGGCGATCCCCTATCTAGCTGGTTAACCCCGTAGGGTTTGTTGCAACTATGTATTTTTGATGGACTTCCCATTCATTCTAAACTATAGTATTCTAAATAAAATTATAATTAACAATAAATAAAATTAAAATTTTAAAAAAATAATAAAATTTAAATTCTTTAATAAATATATATTTACAAATTATGGAAATATACAAAAATCAAAATAATTAAAAAAAAATTATTCATAAAAACAACTAAAATTAAATAAAAAATAGAGATAAATTAAAAAAAAATTATATCTTGAAATAACTAAAATAAATAAAAAAATTAATTAATTAAATATAATTAAAAAAAGAAAATTAATGCAAAAAGGATAAAATAATTAAAATTGATTAATAAATTGAAAAATATTTAAAAATCATTAATTGTATAAAAATGTTAAAAATTTTAAAATATTTAAATAGAGAGAAAAGTAATTCATCATTTCAAACATGATATTTTTTTCATACAAAATTAAAAAAGATTCATAATTCATTAGAAATCGTCAACTGTTGTATAGTGGAGGATAATCAATCCAAGGAATAGGGGGAGGATTACTTCAAGGACTGGGGGAACTCCATATTGACACTATGCACAAGTCACTGCATATACTCCAACATTTTCTCATCTCAGAAAGGCTGATGATGAAACTCCTCTAACTATTTCTGCATTTCCATTATCATCTCTTCATGATATCTCATCCTCTCATCATAATGAGATGTTGATGACAACATAGACAATGTCTCTCCATGAAATCCCTTTGTGCTCACTGATTACATCACAATTGTACCATAATAACGAGTAGGTGTCAGTCGACATCCAATAATAATCACCCAACCATTCTTGACACCCTCCAATGTCACATGTATCTAAGACCCCACTTGAAAACCCAAATCACAAGTGATATCAGGATCATTACCGCATTGGATTCCCCTTGAATGTGATGTCACAACCTCATTTGTTTTCATTTAAATTCAATGGAAAATTAGAATAACAATAATAATAATATACATAATTTTTTTAAAATATTGCTAATGACAATATGGAACTGTTGGTCGAATAAAACATCTCCTATACATGGATCAATATATATCTTCTTTTACACATTAAACTCCAAAAAATATCGGTTAGTAGTAGACTGTATAATATAAAATTTCTATTATATTCAATGTATATATAAATGAATAAATAATATCAATTAATATATTTCACTGATGTAAGGAAATGTATGGCTTCTTTCATTATGTGTGACCTCTTGCTTCACCCAGCTCTTACGTCCTGACGATGACCTCCTCTTAAATGTCTCCCCTAGGAAGAAAGAGCACAATCCATCCTCAACATGAATTGATATATAGTTGGTTCGATGGAAGAAACAAGACTTGTCTAAAATAGTTTAATAGGATTTATCCAATGATCTATTTCAGAGGATTTATAGAAGCTGATGAATGCGATCATGTATAATAATATCTGACGCCTCTCTAATAGGGCCACTCTAGAAATCAAGAATCAATGAAAATAATTGTTGAAAGACAATTTAAAAAATATATGTTAGTAATTAAATAAAATTTTAAATTTATATATTATTTAATAAGTTAAAATCTATTGACCGAACATCTGGTGGTGTGAAACAATGGAAATTGTGTCCCATCGCACCCATGGGTTAGGAAAATAATATCATATAATCACACCAGCCAACCCCACATGTAAATGTGAAAAATTATGAAAATAAAAACTAATAATCATTAAATTATTACCAAAATTAATATATAATGTAAATATACAAAAAATATCATAATGAAGTAATCAATCCTCTATAAATGAAGATCAAAATAAGAATATGGTAATCTCTCTTGGATATAATCCTGAATCATCAATCAATAAAGATCGCACCCCCTCCTAGTAGGCACACCATCTTGAGGCTCAGCTGAATTTGATTCATCTAACAGAAGTCTGGCATAAGTGAGAGAAGGAAGTAGATTATTAGGATCATCTAAAGCCATCTCAAACAAGTATTATTACCTATAATAAATTGTTAATACAAATATAAAATATAAAATAAAATTGAATACATGAATATAATAACGTTACCTGTAATAAAATGAAAAAAATATGATATAAAAAAAACTAATAACTATTTGAATATAATAGTTACCTATAACTAAATACTGGTATATAATACATTAATCTTCATCATATTCATCATTTTATTGAAATCAATGTCTTAGTTCTCTTCTTCAACATCATTAACATTAATATGAAATTTGGTTTCATCGTCCCTTATTACATCATCAACATTTTCTATATCATTATACATGAATTGATGGGTTTCCTCATCGATATTTATTTATCATTGGTTAAAAAAATTATTTTTGGATGTTTCTTGGAGCATTTCAATATTCCTCACTTCCACCGAAAAAATTCCATTTTCATTAAAGAGGTTTTCACGTTATTTTATTTATATCACATTCAAGCAATCCTTAAAATATCTCAAAACATCATTGTAATTGACATAATGAAAGTGATGTTATTGATCTGAAAACATAAATTTTTTATTTAATGTATGAAAAATGTTATATTTAATAACAATGAATCAATGTTGTGGATGAACTCGTATCCCTAAATCAGTATCAACCCATTGAAATTTAAAACATTGTTACATAATTTTGTCCTAGATAACATAACTCAACTATTTCATCTATCATAAAAAAATGTAATATTAACTTTCCTTATGATGGTATCAATTCAATTAAACACTGCTATTAATTTATTTAATTGAGTCAGCATATATGATGTTATAAAATCAAAATCCATTAACCACAAACCCATTATAATCTTTGACCAGTTTTGATAGAGGGGTTTTGAGCACACATAATAAACAATCAACTTTATTTTCATGTGTAATTATGTATAAAAAATAAAAATTATTAACAATAGATGTAATTTCATAAATTATTTATTATTTAATTTAAAAAAACATAACTAACATGTCATTGAAACCATGATGTAATATTTTATTGATGAAATTATTTAATAGACACATGTATTGTTTCTATAATTTTTTTAAGATATGGATATAATATATTTAATACAAAAGTAAATGTAAATAAAATTATCTTTTATGAAAATTTATCAAAATAATATATAATTTGTATATACTTAATAAATCATGTCATTTCTTCAAAATTATGAAGAATGTTTGTATGATATCTATTTAGTTCTTCACCTATTAGCCATTATTAATGATAACCACTAAAACAAGCTTGTGTTGAATTAACCTTGACAAATGATGGTCTGTGACGTAATAAACATTTTCTTCATTGGGACCTATGTGATTATGTTCTGAAGGATATTCCATCTGTTAATAATACGAGAAGAAATTAGAATCATCCTCCTATAGTTACATTCTAAAAATTAACCCTTCAAATAATGATTCCTTATATAATTTATTCTTTAATATTTAAAAAAAATATCATACAGATACATCCTCTATAATTTTAATGTCCCTCCCCATTTAGCTTCATATGGAAAATGAAATATTAAATGTTCTGTGGTATCAATGATGACGGGTGGGAATAATTTTTTAAATTTATATAAAATTAAAAAATATCACATTCCAGAAACCAAAATGCATCATAAGACATTTTTTATACACAAATATATAATAATAAAATAATATATTTTAGTCAATATATAAATTATTGATTAATTCAACAACCCTTTAAGACCAACATGCATTAGTCTTGTAATAATTACATGAAAATCATGAATTTTTACTCTATATTATACCCATTTCTAATGAAATTAGAAAAATTAGTAGCCTAAATCTATAGTAACATCTTATATCTAATCCATTGGTAGAATAATAAATGGTTTTCTTTAGTATGCAAGCTGCTTTTGGCTTCATTAATTTTTGTGATATTTTATCTTCAAATGTTTGATGTTTATGTCATTTGCAAATATGGGAAAGATCTAACCACACCTTTACATTATGTTTTGTCTTACCAGGTGTTTCCATCATTTTATAAAACATGTTAAAAAACTAATCGTAGTATTCATTAGATATAAAATGGGACAAACAAAAAAATCAAACAAATTTGGAAGATCCCAAAAAGTACCCCGATTTATCTAAATATGGTATCTCCAAAAACCATTTATATTATGAGGGATTATTATTGGTAAAAATGTATTAGGAGGTAATTTTGGGGGAATATATTTCACAATATTTCCTGAGATAACTGATGGATCATCATCTATTTCAACTCAATCTTTTTAAAAATTACTTTTATTACCTTGAAAAAATGTTATCCACAACAAGAAATCTCTGATTATTGTCAAAATAATGTACCTTTTCCCATTACCAAAAATATATGTTTTGTTCATAGTTAGTAAGTGGATACCTGATATTAGACCATGTTTTCTCGATCTAGATAACACACCATTTTTCAGAATGTCAGTATTCATACATAATAATGTAGGTTTCACTTGAAAATTCTTATCTACAACTATATCAAAAACAGTTACATCGTTGTTCCATAATGAAATTAACTAATCAATTAGTGGATTGAAATAAACATCAATATTTTACTTTGGATGTCCTAGAAATAATACCAAATATATATATATATACTTCCTTCATTAACATCGAAGGTGTTATTTTATAAGGTGTAATGAAAATAGGATAATAAAAATATTGACTAAAGCAAGAACTAAATGGATAAAAATAAATAGTAAAAAGAGAAAGTCATATGTTATGAGGATCTGAAACAAAACAAGGATATTTCTTTTCAATGTGTTTCCCTGAATACACATCACATTGATGATTTAAGATTTTACTGATGAAAACATTTTATTTATTCCATATCAGCAGTCCAAATGTGTTGTGTGACATAAATAAATATTATAAACGTGGTGTCATAGGAAAATACCTCATCAATTTCATTCAAACTCAGAAATTTTCATGTTGTGCCTCTTTATACCTTGATTCTCCACAAATAGGAAAATTATCTAAGGACCCATAATTACAATAATATGAGACACATTCATTTGAACATGCATGGATTTTCTGATGACAAAGACCCAAATTATGAACCAACCTCTTAATTACATAGAAATTTTTAGGTAATTTAATTAAATCTGTCTTAATATTTTTTTAAAAGATAATATCTAAGGGAAATAATAAAATTTCATTCCCAAAATAATATTTAATAGAAATAAATTTTGTACAACATTATTTTTTGTCATTTGGAATCCTATATTATGAGGCCTCCTCAATATATTTCAACAAATTGTAATACTGAGAAGGTTATGATTTAGGAATTGAAATGTCATTGTGTGTTTTAGATAAAAGAATTGACTAACCAACCACTTCATGTACTAACATTTGAAATGATATGTCGAAATCAAAGTAAATTATAGTATCTACTGAATTATTTTCACTATGTTAATAACACAAAATATAATCTCTCCAAACACCAATAATATTAGGATGAATTACAACATTTTCATATGTTTGGAATGAACTAATATCAAATGTTTGAAATAGGAATTTAATTATTCATTAAGAAACACAATGGTAATTTGATGATTTAAAGGATATAGTGGTTTCAAAAACAAAAATGTAGATATGATTTATACCCGATTAGTTGGGATTTTTTCGATGACATTCCCAATCATGATTGCATTATAGAAACATATTTCTACTTCCTAAGTCCATATTTATCTAGAAAATTTAAAAAATTAGAATAATTATTTCTGATCACTTTCAATAGTTTCAAATTACTATTATATATTAACACCTAGTCATATTCTATGGAATATGATCAGTGTGAGGTGATAAGTTAACACTAGATCATGGGTCCTGTAGAGGCTCAACCCATATTGAATAAAAATATTTAATATCTTATATTATATACATTATATTTTTTGAGAATAACAGAATATTTCTCAAATAGTGTATCATATGAGAAATTGGAGACCAAAGTTGTATCTGGGTTGTAGGGTTTACCCTACATGTGATATAACATTTGTGATCGTCATGTGTTTAGTTACAATGCAAACAGGAATAATTATTTTATTATTTTAACTATTATTTAATATTAAAATTTAATGTATCATTCAAAGTGTGTATCATATAAAAACTCAATGAACATCATTGGGTATAGAATATGGTGTTTTTCTTAGGCATGACATAACATTTCTGAACATCTGGTATTGATTTGTGTTGCACGTGATGTTCATTCAATTAATATTTTTATAATAATTTCTTATTAAAATTGAATGTATCATTCAAATAGTGTATCATATAAGAAATGGAAGACCACTTGTGGGTCCTAAGTGTGGGGTTTACCTGAGGCGCAACATATTATTTGTGTGTGTCGGGTTTTTAGACACATTTCATGCAAGGGGAAAATTTTTAATCACTTATTAATATTATTTGTTTATATTAAAATATTTATAAAAATTATAAATAAAAATTATTTTACTTATTTATAAATTTATTTGAAATTTTTATTAATTATTAATAATTACGATATATATTGCACAATATATTATAAATTATGTAATTGTTATTATTAATTATATAGTGATTATTATTATTAATTATGTAATAATATTTATGTATTCTTATAAATAATTAATAATTATTGTAAATTATTATACTTATTATTACGTATTGATTATTATTAATTAGTAAAATTATTTTATATTATGTAATGATTATATATATATATCATAATTTCTTAAATTTTTAATAAAATATCATTGTTATAATATTATTATGTAATGATGATTATAATTTCATATACTTAAATTATTTAAATTATTATAAATTATGTAATGATCGGTAATTATATATTTAAATTATTATTAATGTTTTATAAATTAAAATATATATAATAATTTCTCAATTAATATAAATATATCAAATATATTCTAACTCATCATTAATTAAATATAAAAATATTAAATCTATATAAACATATAAAAACACATATATATATTTTAAATAATTCTAATTATGGTAAATTTTCATTATATTTTTTTGATTATATGGAATAAATAAATAAATTTGAATTCATATTTTTGAATTAATTATTATATTGAATACAAAATTATTTTGAATTAAAAATATTGGAAATAAATTTGTTACACATGGTTCAATATAATAGTTCTATGAGTTGAGTGTCATTTTAAAAAATTATATGAAATAATAATATTAATTATTTTTATTAATAAACAACTCATATGAATTTTTGTGAATTTCTTATTGATGTTGTATTTTACTAATTATTTTTGTAAATTATTATTATTATTTTCTAATTATCAATTATATATACCATTTATTAATAACAATCATTAATTAATTATTACATATTATAAAATATTTAATGATTTTAACTAATTATTTAAATAAATACTACAATTTCTAAAAATACTTTTTTTTTCTAAATTTTGAATAATTCATTGTATTTTATTATTATTTATAAATAATATTATAAAACATTATCCTTATTATTATCAACTATGTTTCTAAAAAATATTTCATATTCTAAATTGTAATTGAAAATCAATAAATCATTTTTAAATTTTCTTAAAAAATTCATATAAATATTGTTTTAATAAAATGATTACCTTAAATTAATATTCTCAACATTATTAAAATCCTATCATTTAAATTTATTTCAAATGATATATAGATATAAAATAATTTCTTAGTCATATATATTAAAATTAACATTATTATTACACATTATTTAAAAAAATTAACAAAACAAATATTTAGACAAATATACTTAAGCACGCATTATAAAAATCTAGATCTAGGACACAAAAAATGTATACTAAAACCGATAAAACAATAAGAAAAAATGTGTAAAAATATAATAAACATCCCAAAATCCTATACACCAATAAATTTAAAATAAACATTGGTGTTGACCAAACTAGAATTTTTACATTCAGTTACAAAATTCCATCATATTTAAATAATCATCATATTTCAAATAATAATATAAAATACCTGTGTTTCTATTATACTAATAAAAAATAAATTTTTCTAGAAAACATAATGATCAAATAATGCGAAAAATAGTTTAAAAATAATTAAAATAACTCATGCATAACCTTGACACTAAAATGAAGAATAATATATTTATATTATCCCTATATGTCTAATAAATTATCAAAATAGGAAAAATTTCAAAAGCTCTATTTTTCAAAACAAGTACTTACAACATCTTACCAAAATACAATAATATTATGTTGGATTGATGTAAATAATATACCTTGAATATATTTGGTAAAATCAACTAATAAATCATAATAAATAGTTAGTTTTGGGGCATCATTGAGTGTGGAATCCAGTGGTTTTATTTCGTGAGTATTCAAGAGAGGGGAGAAGAGAAGAGATGAATATGAAAAAATATGTGCATATTTTTATAACAAGAAACATTTTACAATAGGGTAATTGCAATAAAATTAATTCCGCCACAAAACGTTTTATCGGACATCATTATTTTTGACGGGTGTTTAATTCCACCCCAAATAATCTTAACTTAGGATGAATTTTTAATGTACTACTCATTCAATTCAAAATTCATGCTGGGAATAATTTTTACTATGGCAGTGGGTAACCCCACCAAAACTATTTTCTACAGAAGTAATATTCTTTCATAAATAATGACTTTTTATGACAAAATCATACATCTATCCCAAATAGTCTTCGCAAAAAGTCTACATTTGATGGGGAATTTTTCCATTGCAAAGATCCTATCACAAATAATAAATATTTTAGTAGTGGATCCTCCCTAATAAGATACCTAAGGGGGATTCTATCATCATAGCGTCAATAAAGTGTATCCTGACTGCTGCTACCTCTGTGAGTAGCCTCAAAAAATAACTTTCTCCCTGAAGAACCACTAGCTGCTCTAAGTGCTGAACCACCATGAATCACACCATAAAAACCCCCAAGATGTGCTCTATAATAATTGTACAGTTTAATATTTGAAAAATACTCATCAATCAAAAGACATTGACTTGTTACCTTATCGCATAAACCACCCCATCATCGAATCTCCAAGTGGCCGTAAGGATATCACTCATTATAGAATAAGTGAAACAATATTCACTATAAATCAATATTAGTATTCCATGACGGATACACATCTCTAGTATATGTTTATGAATTATCTAGATCTATCATCCATCAGAATTTTGGCAAAGAAGTAGTCATAGACGATTATATGTGAATCTAGCTAGACCGTATCTTTATGCCAATCTATTTGGGAGATAACGTCCCACCATCACATGGAAGAATCATGGACCATATACACAGCTATTGTGACCCTTCTATCTGGAAGTGATTTTAGATTCCTGAATATTGATTGGATTTCATTGAGACATTACTCGACAATGTGTGGTTCCCCATCCCTTGAAATGGTGGGTTGACTATACTGCTGGAATTCCAGAGATAACTCGGCCATGGGCAGGGTAGGTCAAATGAAACCTGGTATACACTGCATCATATATAGAAAACCCTCTCAAGATTGGGATTCATCGCCCATATATGGAATAAGAATTGGTTTCATAGGTTGAACCTTTGTAGGAATTACTTGGGGATGAAGGCCCACCACATCATGTTTATGGTCGTCACCACCTTCAAGAAGGGCCATCTGAGGTTTTTATGGCGATATATTTCCATAATTTCAAATGAACGCCTCATAATAGATTGTAGAAATTGATAAGATTACAGATAAAGTGGATTTATAAGAATTTTTATGTCTGTAGTTACTAGTAATCCATATATTCTATTTTCTAAAATAAAAAAATGGGATCCAGAGAAGATTGTAGATAGAAATACAAAGAATGGAGAAAAGCCTTCCTAGTAACATATCATTCCTCTATTCCTACTCATAAATCAAGGACTTGGTAATATAGTGATAGAGAGAGAAATATTATATCCATTCATAAGAACAGAAAATATACCCCACTACATACTACTAGGGATTGGTGTGGGTCTAACATATTGTTTCAACATGTATTGTATATCTAATTTCTCATTAAAAGTTATATTAATTTTATATTTTTTCTTTTTTAAACATTTAAATCACAATAAAATGTTTGAATAATTTGAATTACCATTTCCATTTCATAAAGTCCCATAATCTTTATGAAAACCAATATTAAAACCACATAACTAATACCCTAACATGTTCTAGCCCATGTGACCAAAGGTCCATGGATCAACATGCCATAATTGACTGCTTGAGGTGACTATTTTATACTATTCAAGAAGATATGATAGGTTATGGAATAAAAATTAAGAATCAAAAAAGTTTTACAATCTCTACAATAATTTTTATCACCATTCAATACATATTCAAGGAAGTATCAATATGAAATAAGAAAATGGATGATGGAAATAAATGTAACATGTAAAAATTCATGGATAATTAAACTTATTTTAAATATGATGATGTATTTAAAAATTAAAATCCCCCATTTCATCAGACCATGGTAAATAAATCATTAATTCCATAATACCAATAATAATAACACTATAAAAATGTTTTTCACGTGGCGATGATTTTTTATCCCATATAGATGGCATAATCAATAATAACAATTTCCCATCATTGGTAATTATCAGTTTCCCCTATGTACGGGTTGGTTTTGTCCAGACAAAGTGTAAAATACCAGTCCATTCAACTCATAGTATCTTGTATAATACCCAAACAATAATTTAAAGGGAATATAATTCTATGATACCACTTTGTAAAATCCCAACCAGGTGTCCACAAATCTTGTTCCTCAATCGGGTGGGTCACATGACCTCAAGCGCACCTCCATTTACAGCATAAGATGTAGACTAGTGGAGAGGTTGTAAAGGATGTTTTTTGGAGATAGTATACCATATTATTAAAGTGGTACATTGTATACATAAATAATCATACAATAGTATATGAAGCATATATGAATGGGAAAAATAAATAAAATAGCATAAGAATAAATAGAATCAAACAGCTAATAATAATATACAAGACATTGTGGCAATGTCGACACATGGATGCATGACATAATGGTATTAAAAATGGGAATATATAACCAGAATACATTAATGCTCAATGAAAAATAAAAAATTTCAAAAAATGATGCTCTAATATCATGCCAAGCATATTCTCATTCCTTTAATACTAAGCTCCAACTCTATGTAAAATGTGTCAAAAACCTATAATAGATCCCTTTCAAATATCTTAACCTTCATGAATATAATCTTCTCAGGCACCAAAAACGTGTGATTAGGGTGTGAGATAAAAATATCAGTAGGTCACTTCGAATAGTGCCTAGAAGTAATCAACGTGCTTATAATAATATAAAAGTGTATAAGTAATAATAATTAATAAACAATTATGAATAAATAAATAATATAACTCTTAGGTTACCATGGGTCAAATGTCGGCTATATCTACTTCGTCTCATGTCCAAAAGGAAAATATGATTATTCACTATATATATAGTATTTATATATATCTATATATTATAGTTATATATGTTGAATTAACCTATAAGAACCAAGTATGTGTGGTCATATGTGGATAGATACATGGAATATGAGTTTCTCGCTAGACCAGGGTGTAACTCATATATCTATAACCAATCTAACTATCATGTATGATCATGAAAAAGGTTACATTCTCTACATCTCATAATGAGTGGGAGACATCATCTATGTCACTCAAGACGGTGTGTTCTCCATCTTGTCCACACTATAACTAATTAATGTGGTGAATCAATACCATTATCTTAATAATTCTAGTGGTGTGAGACATCCAGCTCAAAACCCAATCTAATGGAGCATGATATTATCATGCCCAGCTGAAAACATACCATTTAAACATAACCTATAACATAGGAATAATTTTATTTATAAATTAATACCTGAAACATTTCTTCTCTTGTATATCAAAGATAATGTTCAATTATAATAAAGTAATAAAATTAATAATGTGAATTTAGAAAAGAATTAATATTGGTCAGGTCATCCCACCCCTAATAAGTCATTCTATTTACAAAAAAAAAGTTAATATAAGGGAAGAAAACCAACCCAAATAAGTAATCCAATATAATCAAATCCATTTAACTGGTGAAAATAATGAAATTTCATTTATAATGTTCAAAAACGTATTTATAAGGTGAGTTTTCCTAATGATACACTACCTACATTGTTTTTCTTTATTACATTATGGGACAAGAACAAAGAAAGATGATTTTTTTGCAATTTTTTCCTTGAAACGCCCAACGACTCCGAATCCGATGATGGACGGACCTGCTTTCCAAAGGCAGGCGTTCGTAGGATGGTCTGACCAGCGACTCTTAAGAACTCGCATTGGTTGAGAGGATGGGAAGTCGGGCTCATCCCACCCTTCTGGGGGGAATTATTTCCTATTCTGGGACTCTTTTATAGAATAAAGACGTATTCATATGTTCATGAATCTTTGGTTTATACACAAACATAGTATCCACGGATTTAACCCTGGTGGGCAATGTTCAGCCGAACGTAGGGTTTCAAAATCATTTATGCTCGAGGTTTACCATCCCTCATTGGATTAATGACCTCGAGGAGTCTGGACTCATTGAGACAGTACTAGGAGCAGCTCGGTGAACCGATGTGAAGATAGTCGGATCGACTTATTATTGGTCTTGAACCTCATAGAGGCTTCCTACATACCCTGACAAGGGGACAAGAATCAATGTCCATATAGTATTAATGGAAGTGTCAGAGAACCGACGTGAATGTGGACCCGGGGGTCCGAAGGTGGTCGGTCTTGAACCTCATGGAGGCTTCCTATGTACCCTGCCTAGGGGACATGGATCAAAGTCCACGTAGTTCACATTGGCGTGGGGATTACAATCTGAGGAGGCCATGGAGATGGTTTGGGGCTTAAACTCTGAGGAGGCCCATAAAAGGATGTCATGGTCGATGCTTACTCTAATCCCACACGATTCATGCTCAGTGTGAGAAACAAGAGGTAGCAGGGACCAAAGGATCACGTCACGAAAGGTGCGTCCGTGAGAAATGGAGTGGGGATTATGCATGAGGGCGACCAATTAATTCGGTGCTTACTCCGGGTTGTACGCCCATGGTGTCTTCCTCATGTCTGGCCATGAAGGAATCCCAACCCATTAGTGTGTTGAGGAATATAATGGTGGAACCCACCTATGCGCAAGTGCACAAGCGGGATAACTCCAAGGGCACTGGAAGAAGTCCGATCAAAGGGATATGAAAACTGTGAATTACATGCCCGACATTCGGAAGACAATTTGGGTGGCATAATGATGGAGGATAACTGTTGACCATGTTTGAAACACAGCATTTGTATCATGTTAGACTGTAACGGGGATGAAAAATTGAGGGTCGACTGCTGACAATTTTCAAAACTCAGGACCTATCTCAAAGTGTTGTCCAAAGTCTTCCGGGGTATTAGCCCAGGACGGTAGGTGAGACGACGCGGCATGGGACCAGGCCATTAGGGGGTCCCTTTAGAGATGCAATTGAATGAAGATGCGAATGAAGGACGTGCAAAGCATGAGGTGAAGTGATGGAATGTTTGAATGGATTACAGTGCTCTTGAAATTATGCCACTATAAACATGAAATGAGGCATCTTATGCTTGGAGCATAAGGCATCTCTTTCATGGAGTAAGAGACATAAAATTATTGAATGATGGGAAATTCTACTGTTTATAGTCATGTAGATAAGACTGTTCCCATATAATTTAACGCCATATAGATAGGGCGAGGTCCATACAGTTTAACGTCATGTGGTCAGGATGAGGGCCATACAGTTTAACGTCATGTGGTTAGGATGACTAGGTTGGAGAGAACTAGCAATGGTTGGTTTGGGATGTATGCAAGGGAGACCATTTCTGGATGAACCTAGAAAATTGAACTAGGAAATGGGGTTATAGGAGAGTCATGAGGAGTAGCTCGACTCATGGAATGTATAGGAAAGATGTTGGGGTGGCACAAGGGTGCAATGTGAAATATTATTTACCTTCGCTGAAAAGTTCGCGGTGCGACTGTCCTTTTTCATGGGGGTGAGTGTTGGAAGCAAAGGGACGGGCCCGGAGGGCCGGGACCGCAGCCTGGCATTGACGCCGAGTGAGGGTGTGTGGGCTCAGACCCCCGTGGTATAGACCAGCGAGTGCATGGGGTTTTCCACATGCGGCGGGCCGCAAAGGAGATGGCTGTGAAGGAGCCGGCCAAAAGGGACTGGCCACATGTGGTTCACAGTATGGTAGTCCATGAAGGGTGTTCACTAAGGAGCTGTCTGCGAGGGAGCAGGCTGTGAAGAAGGATGTCCGCAAGGGAGGTTGTTCGCGAAGGATGGTCATCCGTGAAGGGTTCTTTCTGAGAAGGATGGCCATCTGTGAAGGGTGTCTCCAAATGGGCTAGTGCCCGTCCTACTTCGCACCCGCGAAGGGGTATTCACCTCTGTTTCGCGAATGACATTGGTCTGTGGAAGGAGTAACAGCGGAGGGAATAGTCGCGGAGGCGCTGACCACTATGGGCTAGCCGCAGAGGTGCTGGCCGCATGTGGTTCGCGGACTGCTTTCCCCTCTCCACGGAAGAGTTCATCCGTGGACGATATGGGGTCCGCATATGGTTGTGGAACACCACTAGGAGCGATTCCTCCAGCGTCTCCCCACGGGTTTTCACCCATCCTTCCTCTCGCCTTGTCCCCCATTTTTTGGTGCCCCTCGGTGAATATTTATAGAGTCTTGAGGAGGAGATATCAATGGGCCCATGTAACTTTCTGTGGAAGCCCGTGAATGAGTCCCCATCTGCGGATGACTCAGTCAACTGGGGATTTTTGGAACTGATATCCATGGAATTGCTCCGCGGTTGTGCACCTCTCCTCTTATATCCCGTGAATGACTGCAATCCGCGGAGGGGGTGGCGCACTACGGTGGACCGAACTGACGCCCATCCTACTTCGCGGCCACTGAGGGGCTTCTGCCTCAATTTCTCGGATGACGCTGGTCCGCATAATTGCGGGAGGGCGGTCTGCCGAACCGGCTACGTGCTATTGCTGGGATCCAGTGTGCGGACCGGTTCTATCCTTTTCCAAGTCTTGCGGTAATTTGATTTCCCCCTTACAAAATTTTCAGGTCCCTACAATTACTAAGATCAATTTAGAGTTCATATAACAAGGACATTCAAGACAATCAATACCAATTTCTTATATTGAATTTTAGGCATTTATCATTTTACTATAATGGGAATTTTAAAGTGTTACTCTATAGGGTTTTCCATAAGTGAGTTTTACATTGTATAAACTAGTGAACAAGGATCAAAGGTAATGTTTCATGTTGTAATGATCAATGTGATATGAAGAACTCAATTAAAAGAATACACTTGGAAAAATATGGTGTGCAAGATGATGTCAAAGTTATAGAGCACTAAAAATCATGAGGAATTTGAAAAGGCCACCATTCTCAAGGTCTTAGATGAAACATAACTTGATATCAACCTCATATTCAGAGTACGTTGGAAGAGATATATAAATAGATTCATGTCCTTGAAATAGGTTAAAATATATTTCAATGAAATTGTAGGATATATCTAAAGATATACATTTATAAATGGTAAGAGACAATGATATCACACCTTTAGGAGTCCAACACCTATGGAAGATCTTGAATTAGAAATCAGATTTGTGAGGAATAGGAGAACCATGGTTTATGGATGAGGTAAGCCTCAAGAGAATAAAAATGGAACTCCAACTATAATGAGAATGGGATAAGGAGAAAATAGGTTTAACGCTTAAATATCTTTCAAAAATTAATTTCACCTCCAAATATGAAGGTCCTTGGTTTGGCCACACAGCTGACCAAACCATGCACCAACAGTGCACCAAGACACAACTATTATGGAGAACATTGCATGGTTAAGAGCACAATTTTTCAAACCATCTCAAGCCATGTGGAACTTCACTACCCCAATCAGTTAGTTGGATAACTGAGCATGTGTCTGGGGTCCCACAGTTGTAGATAAACTATGTGTCATTTTCCCCCATTGTCTGCAACCACATTGATTATGTAAACCATGTGGGATCGGATGAAAATTTTCTCCCAATTATGTTGTAGAGTATTTTCAACCAATTTCAGGGATCGAGGCACTATGCAATCTTAGATTTCACCCAATCCCTTCTATACCTGATTAGGCATAATTATTTGGATCATTTAAGGGAATTTATATTAAAAAATATGATCTATACCTTAATGAAAATAGGGTGCATTGCAAAATTTTCCCACAATTAATAACTTTATTAGATAAAATAATCACAATTTTTGAAATATGTCGTAAAAAATTAATTTTGGGGGAATTTATGGGAATTTTTTTAAAAGATTAATTTTTTGATAAATAATAAAAAATAATGATTTTTTAAAAATCAACGGTATTTTTATGTATATTACAAAGATAAATTTTATGTTAAATTGGGTTTAAAGTAAAATTAGTTTTATTATATAATAATAAATGAAATTTTGTAAAGTTGAATCAATTTTATATTGAATTTTGATATTAAAATTGTGTAACCATATGAGAATTTTCTCTTTGGATAATCTCTTTTTTTTCAAATTTGTTGGTATAATGTTAAATTGAATTATAAAAATAAACTGAATTTAATTTGAAAAAATGGATTACATATTTTGAATTGGTATAATTAATATTATCTAATATTTTCAACATAATTTTTTAGTACATTTAATTATGAATGTTGTAAAAATTAGTTACCATGGTTAAGTTAAAAGTGGGTTTATAGGGGTTTAAACTATTATGATAAGTATTAAAAATGACATAAAAATGTACCCAAATCATTGATTAAACATATATAAACCCTATAATAACTATGGTTTTATAATGATCTGTTTTGAGACATTAGATTTAAATAAATATAGCTATCACAATCTCTTCAAAATTCCCTTCTCTTTTCTATCCCCCACTTATAAAATGCCACAATTTTTTCTATATTATTCAGAATTAAAAACACTTTGGTTTGGAAAATCAATGAAAAAATACCATATTTACTTCTCTAGAAACAAACTACATGCCTTTTATTATATATACTTTCTCAAATGTTTTTATGTTAATCCTAAAGAGGTTTCATGAAGAAGAGGTAATGTTATTAAATGTGCGTATTTATTTTACTTCTTATTCAAACTCCATATGATTATCTAAAACTATGAAAAAATTATTAAACTAGTATAATTTAAATATTAATATTTTATTATGTTAAGTAAATAACCCATATAAATTTACAACTCCATCAAATGGAAAACAAAATCATAGATCACCTGTATGAAAGACTACCACCTCACGAACCAATTTTGTTTTTTTCATCTATACCTTGCATTGTGGAATATATTGTTGAATTTTACATTTTATATATTATTTCTGATATTATAATACTTGAATAATTATTAAATCACATATAAAATCTTAATTCTCTTTCTTTGGGGGAGATGATAATTTTTCTCATGTACACGACTGACTAATGGCTCGTGAAGCGTTGTGATTATTTTTTCACTAACAAATTACATATAAGCTAATAAAGATAATGTTAATAAATATATATTATGTTTATAACATAACAATTATTCTTGAAATATAATATCACATATAACTTCATACCATCCAATTAGTTAGAAAACAGTACTATCACTCTTGTATACTTGTAAACTACCTCCCCCACACAATGATGTGAAATGTTATTAAGTTTATTTACATTGGGATTTTAACAAAAAATGATTTTTTTTAATATATTATATATATATATATAATTATAATTATTCGGTAAAAATGAATTTATATTTAATTGCCTTTAATTACAATTTTTGAGAAAATGGAATCATCGTTCTAATGTATATACGACATACTTTCTCCTTAAATAGTGTAATTATTTTTCTATCATTATTTACATGGATTAATAAATATACATAAATGATAAATATTCATGTTTTCTATATCATTTTTAAATTATAGAGAATATTTAACCATGATCCATTTAAAAGGAATGATATTACTGAATAAAAAATAAATAAAAATGATGCAATTGTAACATAATATTGTGATTTAAATATTGAATTATAAATAAATTTATGATAAATGCAATAATTAAATCATATATATTATGAGGTATATGATTATAGTTCATTAATATATTTTTAATAAATATATATTTATTTTTCAGGAGGATAGTACACATAAAAATTCCAATGAACGTGAAGGAATGGTTTCTCATCACACTTTTACTTTAATGTGATATATGTTATAATCAACACTTATTAAATTTTCTAATTTATATACTTATAATTTTGAAATTTATTTCAGAGAATATAAGTCTCTTCATTATATTTAATGTTTCAATTTAATTTTTCATTTTTATGGGTATTATGATTCAAATGATACAAAAATGGTATGTGTGTATTTTATAATCTCATCATTATTCAGGATTGTTAATGTTAAATTATCACATAATGGAATTATTTTATATTTCATAAACTCTATATATTTGTTAAAATATAGTTATTCATTATATATTCATGTAATAGTACCATTTTTTCACTCATTGGTACTTAATATTATGGAGAAATGGTTTTTAATGAAATTCGACATAATTTCTATGTTTGGTCGAAAGTCGATTTCCATTCAAATACATTTTTCTAAAACTAATCAAAATAATTTTTATACATTATATATATGATTTATGAAATAAATATTTACCTAATGTGGAAATTTTAATTTTTTAAATATTTTTCAATGGTTTTCGAAAAGATGCCTATATGTTTTAAAACAAAAATGTGAAAGAAATATATGTTTTAACACGTATGACAAGAATGAGGTTTTGGATAATAATGACAGATTAATTTTCTAAATCATAATTTATAAATTTCAATGCTTATTTTCATGGAATTTTATTTTAAAAGTATTCTTTGACCATTTAGTTTTAAAAAAATTGTAATTTTCGTATTCAAAATTTAATATTCCTAGAAATTGATTTTATTGAAATTTTTATGGAATTTATAGTCATTAATGATATAATAAATATATTGAACATAATATTACCTTGTAAAATGTTGTATTAATATTATCCTTACTCTTTATATTAACGTTTGATTATTATTTTGATAAAGGATTAAAAGCATTACTAAAAATCACCATATTTAATGGGATGGTTTATGGGAATGTTTAATTTATTGGGGTATGTATTAACATTTGAAATGAAAGTTGTTCAACAATAAGGATTATAATTATTATTTTTCACCCCTTATTTGTAATAAATGTTTTGGACATAGAATGTGATGGATGTTGAATAATTAGAGATAGATTCTCGATGCATTAATAGGTCTCATGAGTTATATCAGTTGTCCAAATTTAATAGGGGTTTATAGAAATATTTAATCCATCTCATTAAAGTCTTTTAAAATACGTTTTAGATGTCCAAAATTATAAACACCATCATTAAGAAAGTAGTTATCGATGTCTATGTTATCATTATATTATTATTATTGTCCATGGATTTGATTGAATCTCATTGGATTTTTTAATGACATTATTTGACCTTCCTCTTTTCCTATTATATTATACTGATGTTTTTATTTAAATTGATTGTTTTTGAATTATTTACCTTTCTCAAATTTATTAGTTTTTTTATTTATTATGTAATACATTGTATGCATAACTTTACTTAGCATCTGAGTTCAACCCTTTATTAGGATTAATTTTCCCCCAGGATGCACGTATTTGTTATTGTGATTAATATGTAGGGATTCTCTATGGGGTATATGGAATTATCAATGACAATACTTTTGAAAATTTATTTTTTTTAAATGATATGTAAGTTGAAGTAAATATTTTTTTTTACCAATACTACTACTCTATATTTCCTTCGAGATGTCACACTATGTTTCTTATTCCAATCAATTAAAGAAACCATTGAATCTAGGATAATGAGTTTGGGGTACTTATAGTTGGTATTAATGGATGTTTAGCAGAAACCATGTAAACTAGATTTTGGAAAGAAAAAAATAATAGGTTAAACTCCTTCTAAAATACATTAAATAGAATTCAATGTGTAGGATAACATCCTAAAGCTTTATTAATGTAGATATTATGTTATTTAAGTAATAATAAATTTCTTTCAAGATACTACATGTGGACGTGGTCCTATAATATATTTATATAGGGATAATACCTTTGAAAAAGGGAATTCAGGATTAAATCATGGGTTACTTTATACATATAAAACATCCTTACAATGAACCAAAGTTTACACTTATTGGGGATGTTATTTATATAATTCACATTTTCATTACAAACCATTATGATGGATTGGAAAAAATTTATATGATTTGAAAAAATTCAAAATAAAATCATGATTATGATTATGAAATTTTCTATGAATAAAATTTTCAATTTATATGATGTGTTTCCCTGGTTTTGTGATTAAACATAATATTTAAAAATGTTATGTTCAAATATATAGTATTTTAGTATTCTAAAAAATATCATAGTATAAGGAATGTGAACTATCTCAATTCACCTACCCCTTGTAGGGATTTCCATCATGGGTATGATAATGAAGATAGAGTAGGAGTTAAAACTTGAACTAAAAAAATTATAACCATATTGGGAAATAATTTCATGTTATGAACAATAATATTTCTTGTTTGAGTAATCATGCTGATCCACCACATGGTTTAACAATTTAAGACCTATTTATGTGTCAAAAAACTCCATAAGTAAATAGGAATAAAAATATATTTATAGATAAAAGATGTACTATTTTCTTATGGGAGATAGTTCTCACTGTAGGAAGAAATGAATGTGGGAAGTTATTATTGATAATTTATCATCACTCAAAAGATGGATATCAATGGGTGTCATTGATTTAAAACACTAATGATGAATGAGAAATAACAAACATGGAATGAGTGGAATTTAGGGTATTATTCATGGAAAAATATTATTCCACACTATCAAATGAAGGATATGGACCAAAAAATTACTAAGTTTGATATTAAATTATGAACAAAATTCTTTTATTATTTATTCCATCTTTTAATGATAATCATGGTATGTTATGGACCACATTGGTATTCCAATGAGCAATATTGAACATTTCGTTGATGGGATTAGTCCAATAAATAAAAGGGAAATAATTTACTAAACATTCTCATTATATGATGATATAATATAACTTCATATAAATACTTATAAGTAATTTTTAAATAAATTTTCAATGGATGTGAATCAAAAGAAGAAGATAACGATGATCAAAAATTAGGGTAATGGAAAGAATGGAATAGTGAATTTTCACCCATGCGATAATTGAGGAAAGAAACACCCAATTTATTTCTATAATTTAAAGGGAGTTATCTACAGATTTAGTTGTGAAGGACCCCATTCTCATGATTTCCAGTTAAATAAAATAGTTCACAATGTCCATTACTTTAGTTTTATGTATATGGAGAACTACCTATATGACTTCTTCAAGCATCAAGGGATTATACCTCAGAAGAGGCATATGGATCAAGGTAAAAAAAATTATATTAATATATCATAAGGGTAATGATTAATTTTATTGTGTATTTGTATTCAATAATTATCTTATACTATCATTTAATCAATGATATTTGAGTTATAATAAAAATGAGATTATGACAGATTTTATTGTTGTACTTTTTCATTACAGTTTTGATAGCATATGTTGAATGGTATTGATGACTAGGAAAAGGTATTCAATGAGATGTTGAACTTCAAGGAAAAAACATTATAGAGTAAATTAATATATTAATATGTTATTGATGTTGAGTTAATAATGATAGTGTGATGTTTATGGGATATTATTATTCATCTTATAATTGATTAGTTATTTGACCGTTTATGTTATGTTTTCTAGAAATTAATACATGATTGTATTTATTAAATAATATCAAGAATATGAGATTTTATTTTTTAAAGAATACATGTTATAGTTATGGTTTTATTATGAAAAAGGTTTCAAATATTTGGGATGTTACATTAAGACCCACAAAAAATTTTCAGGGGAATAAAATGTTAATTTTGTGACATCCCTTCTAAATTTTTTGACATTAAATATTTTTGAGGCATATTATGTTTACGAATTAAGGATAGAAATTTTTGAAATGGATAGAGTTGAATTTTGGGACATACTACTGATGTAATATATAATAATATTTTATATAGGATATCTTTTTTATCTATTTTGTTCATGAAAAATATCTCGATATTGGAGGAATGACTTTTAATTATTTTATTGATATAATGGTATATTGAATGTTAATTTTACTATTTTTTTATAAAAATTTATATTGGAATGTTTGATAAAGTAAGAGATAAAGTAGGATTTGATCAAAGAAAAACTAAATGATTAAATTGTTCCTTCAAAATTTAAGTATATCATGTAATTATTTTATCTTATGTTCTCTACCAAAATGGAAAAATAATTCTCCAAAAATTGAAAATTGTTATTGAAATGGGAATTTTATACTAGAATTTTATATTCCAATGAATAAAATGTGACCTTAACTCATACTAAATTAATTTATTTCTAGTATGTAAAATTTCTCAATCATTCAAATACATGAGATAAACGATCTGTATCACTCTTCATAATTATTTACACATTTCAACCTTTTCCACATATTCACATCCCACCAATTTTCTCCTATTTGAAAACCTTGTACATGTTATTCTAGAAGACAATGATAGATCACATTTTATATTATCAGGATGAATATTTATTTATCATTTTATAATTTGTGTTTCCATTAACATCATTTTCAAATATCATAACAATGAATTTTTGGATCAATTTTAAATTACGATTATACAACTTATTTATAGGCATTGAATGTAACACAACATGATTTTAAAAGAACAATATCATGGTTTCTAATTTGTACGACATGAAACACCCACATTATAAGATAATGTAACACCCTAAGACATTAAAACGTTATTATTTTTTAAATAAATTCAAAATCATTAATAGAATTCAATGTATGCCGAACTGGGTTTAAATGAAAAGTGATGCTCTATTAAAACTATACTATATAAAAATGACCATCATAACCAAGACATTATGTTGACATGTATGAGCATAACAAAATAAATTATAAAACTTATATGTTTTATGCATGTATAAAATAAATTCAATAGTTATCTATTTATCATAAATAAAATAGGAATAATTGGAAACAAAAAGAAATGATTTTTTAGAAACATTATTTTTATAAATGGGGGATTAGTTTCACATCGCCCACATAATTTAGAAATAATTATAAATAATTATTGAAAAATTTCTGGAATTTTTATTTAAACAATATAAAATCTAAAAGTATATTGATCTTAATTTTCTGTACTATTCAATAAATATTAGATTTTATGGTGAATATTTAAAAATAATGATTTTTTTCAAAACTAATTTTTTTAAAATTATTTTAAAATTAAAATTATAATTAAAAGAATATAAAAGTTATATTTTTCTAAATTTAATTATAATCAATGTAATTTAGGTTAGTGTAATCAATTTAATATTGAGTTTTTATATTAAAATAATCTATAATTATGAAAATATTGTCAATGGAAACCTTCTTCTTCACCATATATGTGAGTATATGATTAAATTAAATTTGAATACTTTTTTAAATGTAATAGAAAAAAATGGATTCAATATTTTGAATAATAATAATAATAGTATATGTTATCTAATATGATCTAATTAATCATTAACTATAATGAATAGTAAAAATGAAAATAATTCTTTACCATGGTTAAGGAAAAATTTGGTGTTTTCGGTTATTGAACCAAGAATATGTGGATTAAAATGACATAAAACATACGAAACAAATGGGATATGAGTTTATTGACCTATTAATCAATAACCAACACATATTATTGAATTATGAACCATGTGTCGTGAAAAAAAATTAGGTATCACATTATCTTTTTAAAAAATGCATGCCTATCCTCTCCCCAAGATATAAAAGTTCACCCCCTCTTATCTCTTCTCTATGTATCCAAAAAACATGGTTTTGGAAAATCCCAACCAAAATATCATCCTGAAATATGTCCCAAAATATATTTTTTAAATTTTTTTCAATTAATTCAATCGAAGAAGTTATTTGATTAAACCAACTATCATTTCTCGAAAAATAGGTAGTAGTTTTAATGATGCATTTTAACATTACATCATATCATAACTCATTATAATACTCTCCACCATTGAAAAAATAATTAAAATATTAAATAATATATTATAATTTGTTATTCAGTTAATTTTATATCTTTTGTCCATTTCTAATCCCATAAAATGAATAACCAAACTATTGATCATAGGTACGACAAATTGTTGCATCGCGAACCGATGTATTTTCTTTTCCATAACCACATTTCAAGGATGAATATAGTTATTTGTATGACAATATTATAGGATATTTATAAAATTGTTATAATTCGTTAAATACGGTAGAAAATATATCTTATTACTTTCTATTCCATGGAGGATATGATAACATCACACATGTGTTTGGTGAGTTATCGAATCAAGAAGCTATGTGATAACATTGCTCATTCGTCTGTGTGGACTACCACATCTACTCTGCAATGTGAAATGTTTTTCAATTTATTCTTACCAAGACTTTTATAAGGATAGATCTGATTAAATTAAATTATACATATAACGTACTAATTATTCTAGAAAGGTGAATTAATATTAATTTTTCTTTTCTTCTATCTATTGAGAAAATTAAAACTAAATTCATGTGAACATATGACATACGATCTCCATAAACAATGTAATTCATTTTATATCATTTACATATATAGATTAATATAAATACATATACGCTAAATATATATGATATTCATTTAATTTTTTACATTATATAGATTATGTTTCCTTTATCAATGAAAAATTACATAAATTTTCATTAAATAGTCCATGAAAAAAAAGTAGTTATCACTCTAAAAAATGATTTTAACAATGAATTTCTAGTAAACAAGAGATAATTGACTACAAGTAACTCATATTTTGTATAATATATATAATTATTTTTATTTAATATATTTATAATAATCCAATAGTAATTATAAATGAGGTTCATACACACATTACTTAAGTCAATTTTGATGTATGGGTTTCTCTTCATACAATTATATTCATGTACCATACACCATATTCACCACTAATTACGTCATGTGGTCTATATATGACCCATATTATGTGTTATTTCATGAATCAATTTCTAATGATGGAATCCAAACATTAATTTGATGTTATTAATTTTATAGGGAAAACGATTCAAACATTATGAATATGATAAGGGTGAATTTCAGAATCTAAACATTTTTCGAGATTGTTTATATTTAATACCTCATGGGGGAATTATTTTATATTTCTTAAACTCATTAAATTTTCCTCTACATTGCTTACTAATGAATTTCTAAATTAATAGCTTTATTTTTCTAATCTTTTTTCCCTTAAAAAATTGAGGTAATGTCGTTATGAAAAATTATTATTATTATTTTCTTTGGTTGAAAATACTTTTTTTTATCAAAAATTATTTTTTATAAATATATTTTAAAAAATTTCATAACATTAAAAAAATAAATTTTTAAATAAATTTTTATTTTTTTTACTTTTTACAAAATAGTTTGATTAAATCCACATGTAATATTCAAAAAAAGTACCATTTGAAATTTACCTAAACTGTGAAAAGAATCATTGTTTTAACATGTATAATGTGAATGGAATTTACTGATGTCATTATCCCTAAATTATTTAAATATTACACTATCGGTTTCAAAGGTTATTTTCAAATAAATATATTTTAAAAATATTTTGTGAAATTTTTCTTAAATATTTTTTTTTCAAAGTAAAAACGTTATTTTCCAAAAAACAATGATCTTAATGACATTCTTATGGAATAAGTATTCATCAATGACTTAAAATGTTTGTTGAAATTATGATCCAATAGGGTTATATTGTATTAATATAATACTTATTCTTTCTTTTGATTGTTTGAAATCATTTTTACAAAGGATGAATGAATTATAATTTTATGTTAATTATATTTAATACATAATTATAAGTAATGAATTTGATAGAGTAATTTATGGACGGGGTCCCATTATAGATTCCCCCTCGATGAATTGATATGTATGATGAGAAAATTCAGTTGACCAAATTAGATGGGTTTTTACCCAAAAATTTCAATTATATTTTGAATGGTGTTGACAGTATGTTTCAAATGTCTGAAATCATTTAGTCTATCATTATGGGATAAATCATTTATACCCATGATATTACATTAATAGTTTTCATTTCATGAATTATTTTATTGTTTCTGTGATTATTTATATGGTTTTATGCAATCATCGTTTATTCTTTCTATGTTAGGCTCAGGTAACTGTTTAAATGGAATGTGTTTCAACTATTTACCTTTATATACTTATTATTATTATTTATTTAATATAGATTCCGCCATAAATTTCCTACTACTAATCATCAAATATTGTCCATTTATTATGTTTTATTTTTCAACAAGATGTAAGGAAATATTTTAGGATTGACATCCTAGGACACAGTAAGAGAAATAATGGAATTATAATGTAAAATAATTTGTGTATTTTATGTTTAAAATTTTAATTTTAATTTATATATGTTTCTAATTTAAAAATATGACTAAAATATATGATCCTTTGAGATTTGATACCTTGTATCTTTTGTTGATGGAATAATTTAGCCACTAAATATGGGTAACATTGGTTAAGGTCGTCATAGTCATCTATCATTAAGTTATTTATACATGGTAAAATATATTTTTAATATGTGATTTCATCATCCATCTTATATAAAATATTATCTTCCCTATAGGATGTCACAACTTCAAAGGATAGATCTTCCTATTTACAAAATGACTTTAACTTATAGAAAAAATCACCTATAACTTGATGAATATTTCCACTATCTCAACATTTAGAATGATCATCACATGTGTAGTAACCTACTTTCTTCACTTTTCTCACTGTGAGAAACATCATTATGATGATTTGAAAAAATAATATCTCACATTGTCAAAGACTATAATCAGTAATAATGATTATATGTCATCCCTTTTCGACTAAAATAAATGTTCCTCAATTTCCATGATATTGAATTATAACACATTTCATTGTTTCTATATTCAACTATAAAACCATTACATTTAATTTTTATTCTACTAATATAGTGAAGAAAGATAATATGTATAATATTTCATAATTATAATATATAATTTTTATATAAATTTATAAAATTATAATATAAATTCTAAACTCCTTCCTTATTTCATTTGATGAAATATTATTATAAAATACAAAAATAGTGACCGTCCTAGATATTGAAAACATATTTCTCAATTCAAACAATATAATATTTATTTTAAGGATTTTATTATTTACACTTAAACATTTTATTTAATTTTCTCCAAATTTTCAAATTTTATTTTAATTTTGACATCCTTAACGAATTTCACTTCCATTCAACATATACATTCCCTCTTAACAATTTATTATTTCTTTCCAAATGTAAATCCCATTGTGAAATATATTTCAATACAACATAAATTAATATAATTTGAAATGATGGAATTATCAACATAGAATTATTATATTTAACCAGTGAATAACAAACCAACATCATCATATTTAATATTTTATATTCCCCATAAAGACCAGATAAATATAACATAACCTTAGAAATAGATATTAAAAATCATTTTAAATCTACATTTTTACTCTTTGGAATACTCACATTCAATCATAAAATAGTTAATTTTTTCACAATATATTCCATAAAATATCAATAAAATCCTTATATATCTTTACGTTAATATTAAATATACACAAGAATATCATAGTCAGTAGTGTGTTTAACTATTATAATTTCACACGTACTATTATTTAATATTACATATCATAGTGAGGGATTATATTTATTCATATATATTATATGGGAGAAATTATATATCAGAAAATTAATCATATCTATCATTTCTAATATTTTTTTCATCAAAGTGTAACTCCCACCCATTTCAAAATTATTCTCATAATAAATAATACAAATTTATTTAATAACTTTCACTTTTTATAGGATATTATGCTTGATTTATGGTAAAATCAAACATCATAAAATTAACTCAAAACATCTTGAGAATTATTCAACCACTTAAACTCATATAAAAAAATCCCATAATGGATCAATAAAAATTTTAGAACACTTTTCAGAACAATTGTTAATGTTAATGAATCCTATAATGACCAATGTTCAGTACTTCAAAGAATTTACACTACCTCAATAACGTATTTTTTATTCATTAATTATTCAAAATTATATTGATTAAATTATCAATTAATAAAATACCAATCAATGATGCAGCACCTAGAATTCATTTCTAATATAAAAATTTATTCATATATACATTATATTCCATACTATTCATATTCCATGTAATCCATACAACATTATTATCATCAATAGACAACAAATGTAGTCCAACATCTACATTTAACACAATGAAATCCTAGAATTGAATCCATTCATAATTTTCACATTTAAATGAGTATCTTACATGATTTAATTCTACATATAAATTTCTATTCATCTCAAACATATAAAAACCATGCTATTAAAAACACCTCTTGTAGATGTGTTCGATTTAAAATATGATGAACATCAAAAGTGTCATAGTTATGTTTCATTCTTGAATATACATAAACAAAAATTATTAAGAAGAAGCATCAACATCATCATCCTTGTCAGTTTTGAACATAGTAGTATGTTAGTATATTATTTGATTATTTATTTAATAAACATATGAATGGATAAATATCAGAATGTATAGTGGATTATATCAAAACAAAAAATAAATATAGGAATTATAATATATATTTGAAAAATATTTCAGTCGGTTCATTAATATACCTCATTTGATGATTAAAATTATTATTCATATAAGAGTTTAATTTCTTCAAAAATTTCATGAACTCTTTTAAATTAAACTCATTTTATTTTAACTTTCATCTAAATGATAACAACTAAAACACACTTACTCAAAATTCATTTAAATCTCTAATATCTCCCATTGGATTCTTTTAAAACTCAATTGAATATTTATCATAACCTAAGGATAATATTGATTCTAATTCTTTTATTGAATTTTTTTAGCTCCACATAATTCAAAATATATATACGGGAAGAAAAATTATAATGGTTGTCAATTAATCAGTTTCAATTCTATATGAGTGCTACTTATGCTATACAACTATAGTAAAAAATTAACATACATCATTCAGAAAAAAACCATTTACCCAAAAAACTTTTTTACATATATTAATATTAAAAAAATAATGTACACCCATAAATTAAAAATTAATTTTTTATAGAGAATGAATAAAATGAAAAATGAACCATATTAGTGATTGGTTTTCACAGAATAAATATTTTAGGTTTCACATGAATTAGGGATATTTGAAAATATTATGTACTTAACTCCACCTAAGTGAAATTAACAAAATAACATCAACTATGTGGATTTATTAATATAATTCCGCATATTTTCTTGTGAGGAAGAAAGGATTGATGCATATTATATCAAACTATAATGAATATTACAACATTATATAATGTTATAAATTCAAAAATTATGTTTTCCGATTTATACATCCCCTTTAAATATATAGTAATAAAAAAATATTAAGCACATGATATGATTTCCATAGTATCCAAGGCGTTTCCTCCAAGGCCATCTTAGTGGACAAAGCCCCTTTCTGAATCGAGTTCACTCCTCGTTTCAGTCCTGTAACAATAAACCAGATTAAATTATCGTTCCATCCATGTCTATCTTATGAGATATAAATCTTTACCCAATGAATTGGAGGGAGATATAGGTCCCACCCATCTCATAATGAAATCATTATTACTTGTGCCACAAAATAAACATAAAACATTTATCATAACCCAAATAATAAAATGGGATTCAAAAACATCATCCCATCATCTCATAATCCATAAAAATGGATATTTAATCATAAGAAAAGTGAAACCATGTAAATCATATAGATATTAAACTTAAAATATACACATATGAAATAATGTCATCTTAGATGGAAAATGGTTTTGATAAAACATTTGAAATGAATACTTAAGTAAAATATCTTTTCCAAATTCAATATGAATTACTCCCCATTTTATCCTTTCACCCCGTATCATAAGCTAGGATTTTCTTATGTTTGATATTTTATTCCAATAATTAATGTACATGTGACCAAATATGTCACATTCTGAATGGTATATAAATAATCATTTGGTTTTTATTTTTTATTCAGATTATGTATATTCACCTTCTCATGATTTTATAACCATGTATCCATTCCATTTACATATTTTTAGGGATCCAAAATTTATACTTTTACTAACATAAGTATTTAAAGTAATAATTAGACTCTAAATTTTTTTATCTAATTATATTTTCCAAGAATTTAAATTGTATCCAATATTATGAATTGAAACAATATTAGTACTTGTAATATTTTCCTGATAAAAGATTACAATTTTCAAGGAGCCCACAGTAAATTTAACATCTTATCATTTCAAGATATTTTTTGATAGAATCAATTATTTTAGTATAAAGAACCTTTTTATAATTCGTGATGGTAGAAAATCATTTCTCAGTAGATTATGGTAACATATCTTGTGTATGATCTATTTTTCTCATATGACCTTCATATCAAGGAACATAATTTTTAGTGTATTTTTGATTTTCTTATAAAATAAAAAAAATATCCATTATAAATTTAAACAAACAAATAGTATATTTATATATATTTATAATTTCATTATACTAAATTTTAATGTCTTTCATTCTTTTATACAAAACCTCCAATTGATTATTAATTCCAATAATGGTATATCTATTGGTTTTTTAAAATTCATAGATATTCTCTTAATTTATTTTCCTTATTTGGTTTTTCACATCACTAATAATTAGAAATTAAAAATTTTAAAGGAAATATTTGTATTTATAGAACCATGTAACATGAATCATGGATTTATCTTCATTGATTATTTTTTTATTAGTGTAGAGACCCAAAGATTGACGTACATGGACATTACATTACTTTTGTGGAATACTTAATACATTACAAATACAGACGCCCAAAGACTTTATTAGATTGGTGTCTTTGGAAACTTGGAACGAAATCTTCTAATCATGGTGAATGATCTTCAACATCTCCCATAAAGATCTTACCCTTTTGGTTTTCTGACCTAAAACAATTATTTATATCGTGGGGAAAAGAAAACATAAAAATGGTGAGCTCAAATTCTCAGTAAGGGTAAACATAGAGAACATAAAACAATCCATACACATTTGAATGCAAGAACATGAACACAAAATCTAAACATAAAAATCTTGAGTAAAGACATAAATCTTGGAAGTATGTAAGGAATATATCATAAAGGAACATAAATAATGATAAAATAGATTGGAAATAAAACTTGTAATTGTGGAAAAACATTAAGCACATGATATGATTTCCATAGTATCCAAGGCATTGCCTCCAAGGCCATCTTAGTGGACAAAGTCCCTTTCTAAATCGAGTTCACTCCTCGTTTCAGTCCTGTAACAATAAACCAGATTAACTTACCGTTCCCGCCATGTCTATCTCATGAGATATAAATCTTTACCCAATGCATTGAAGGGAGATATAGGTCCCACCCATCTCATAATGAAAATCATTCTTACTTATTCCACAAAATAAACATAAAACATTTATCATAACCTAAATAATAAAATGGGATTCAAAAACATCATCCCATCATCTCATAATCCATATAAAAAATGGATATTTAATAATAAGAAAAGTGAAACCATGTAAATCATATAGACATTAAACATGAAATATACACATATGAAATAATGTCATCTTAGATGGAAAACGGTTTTGATAAAACATTTGAAATTAATTCTTAAGTAAAATATCTTTTCTTCTTCAAAATCATTTTCTTCTCACAAAATGCCATGTACTTTTAAAATAAATATATTATTCTGAAAATTGTCATAAAATATTTCATAGTATGATTCATGAAAATGAGGTGTTATGAAACAGTAAAAATCCGTTCACACCGTATAAGTAAAAAATAAAATTCTTCTCGTACTTTTGTCGAAAAAGTAAAAAAAGCACCTTGTTTGGTAAACAAAAGAAAGATTCCTTCCATACGATGTGTTAAAAGTAAAAAAATGGTAAAAATGACTTTAAAAATACATGGATGAAAAGTAAAAATTTTATGAAAATATTTTGAGATCATATGGACATGGATGATAAACATAACCCCAGTAAATACTTTCAAATAAACAATCTCAGATAAGAATGAGATTTGAATAATTATCCCTTACCTTAGGTCCGATATTCTTCGTACGTATCTGAAACTCCTTCATAATGATTTAAATAATGTCATTCACTTATTATTCAAGTATATTCATTGTTATGATATAATCTATGGTTCACTTATGACATTATATTGCCCGTTCTTTTGTAAATTCCATGTTAATGCAGCGTTTTGGGTAAAATTGTTTCATTTATCGTACGTGTTTCGACATGTTGTTCTTGATATTATTACTTATATCCTGATATACATAATTTCATAATGTATACCATTATTTATATATATAATATATATATTCATCATATAAATATATATATATATATGATAGATCGATAAATGGAATGGAATACACCATTCATGGAGACGGTAGGCCGTACGTACGCATGAACGCTGTTTTCATTTCCTTATTGAATTGAATGGAATTAAGTTGATCTCATACATATATATATACATAAATATAGTATCATTATTATGTCATATATTAAATTATTATTCATTATATATACTTTATAATCATTCATGAATGGTTAACATGGAGAATGAATCTCATCAAGTCGTGGAGACGGTAGTCCGTACGTACGCACGAGTGATGCTATAATTCTCATGATCGTGGAATTGTATTGAAGTGTATGTATAATATTTCAGAATCAATATCACTTTACTATAATCAAATATAGTTATTTATTTACACCAGTATACCCATCTAAGTAAGGTGGTGGTCGAAAACAGATTACACCATGGCGTGGTGACGATATTCCGTACGTACGCACGTGCGGGGATTTTGTTTTCCGACGGATGGATAGAAGGTGAAAAGGGGTTGTATCATATTTATAATAACATATAATTATATTATTAATACTTATGTTATTACTTTATAATGAGAAAACTAAATAAGAATAAGTAGAAGAAGAAAGAAACTTGAGAGAATCGGAAGAAGAGATTACCTCTTCTTCGACACACCTCCTTCAAGCCTTCCCTTAAGGAAGTAGAGTTGGTCTTTTGAGAAGACCAGAACCTCCAAGATGTTTCTAGGTAAGTGTAGAAGTGAAATGGTCAGAGTTTTTCTGTGCTTCAAGGCTTAAAAGGGTGTGAAGAGAAGAGGGAAGGGGTGTCTATTTTATGAGGGAGGAGAGGGGAACCTTTAGAAAAACATTAATATTATTTTATAATAAATTCAAATTCAGTTTTTAATAGATCCAAATTGATTTATTTTGAAGAAAAGGTGGAAAATGGTCTAAATCCTCTCAACCAATAGGTTTTAGACAAGTTTAGGTTATTATTTTAAACTAATCTTTTAGATTTAACTCTAAGTTAAATAATTAAACATTTACCGTGTCCACTTGTTTTCTTACACTATATGGGTAATAAACATACTATAACAAGCCAAAAGAACCACAAGTAGTTGATTATTAAAATATATATCCTTATCTAAGTCATTTGGCCGAACCATAGATTTTTAGGAACAAAATAACAATTAATAATATATATTTGATTTAAAAACTATTTTATGCCAATTTTGACACTATTTGGAACATGATTTTGGGAAAATCATAAAATCATGATTATTTCTAAAAAAATTAATTAAATCAATGATAACATGTCATATTGACCTATATAATTATTGGAATTCATAAAAAGTCTAAAATTACATTTATTTGTATATTTTTAACATAAATTATGTTAATATTTCATTAATGAGGTAATTATTTTGGCATAAATAAATTAAATTATCTAATTTATAAAAAATATAAATAAAATACCATTATATATTAACTCATTTTATATTTCTAATGAATATTTATAGCCGAATTTATCTTATGTATAACCCTATATTAAAAATGATTTAGTTATTAAACTTCTATTTTAACTATTTTAACCATTCTTTAAATAAATTAATAATAAATGTCCTAATCTAATCCATGTGGACCTAAATGGTCATATTTTATTCCTAAGGTTGTTTTTGGTCAAATTACACTTATCCAATATAATTAGGACATGTGTTAGGGTAATAATAGTATCATTTTTATCTTTAATTACCCTATTTACTTCTAACCGTGGTAAATAAAAGTAAAAAATTACAATTCACCAAAAATTATTTTCATCTCATTGAACCACATTTCAGTCCTTGATATTAACCGGGTCACTCAGATTTTCGAAATTCCACTCACAGAAGCGGTAAAATTAAGTTTTAGGTGAATTTCCAAATTCTCCTAGGAGGTGGGTAAAAGACGGTGAAAAGTTCAATAAAATTTTTATACATCTAAAATTATTATAAAATTACACCGATGAATTACATTGAACTTATATAGGTATTATGTATCAATTTTTACCATAATTAAATTTAAATAAAATAAATAATTATTTAAATAAAAATTCTATTTTTAAATAGATACATAGTGTTTTCACTATTCATCAAAAATTTAATGTTTTCAGAAATATACCAAAAATTCAGTCTAGGCTAATTTCTATATTCTGAATCCAAAAATGAAGTCCATTTTGAAAGATAAAATTTATTAAAATTTCAAAAAGTGGGTATTACTATTAATAACGGCTAGTTCCTAATAATATTGTAATAATATCTCATTTAGTGAAACTCAGTATTGCATAGTACACACGCTATCAAGGAAGGTGGTGATTGTGTGTAATGTAAGCCGTGTCAGGGTTTCATGTAGTGAAAGACTCTTTTTTTGTTGCGTATAACACAATCCAACCACATTTCATTTATACATTGAATATACATATATATATATATACTCAATGTTGCGTAGAATAACTACTATCAAAGTAACATGAAATTGTCTATAACACGATCCAAGAATAGTGTTGCGTATACTGCAAGCTAATACGGTGTTGTGTATAGTGAAAGATAATCATGGTGTAGCGTACAACAAATCACATCAAAGATATTTGAAAGAATAATTCTCATAAAATCTCGGGTTGTTACATTCTACCCCCCTTAAAATGAATTTCGCCCTCGAAATTCTTCAGGGTTATGAATGGTTTTCTAATTGAAAGTTTCTTTAATTGAAACCCACATCGTAAAATGGAATAACAAAACTTAACATTAAAAACTAACGTATGAAACGTAACGGTTACCCAAATTAAATAATTACTGGGTTTCCACATAGAATTACATAGGTGAAAATATGGATATGGAAGAGAAATCTAACCTTAATGTTCCGATAGTGAGTGGTAGAGAACATGGATATGAAAAATCCAACAATCACAAAGACATAAATATGTGATGATCAACAGTACCATCTGATTCATCAGATATAAGGGAACTAGGACAACATTTTTGGTTTTCAAGATCATTTCCATAAAGTTGAATAATTTTAATTAGAAGAAATACATACTTTATTTCGGTATAATCTCACCGTTGTTCGTGCCTTGAACAATTTCCACTTCATCTCTTAAAGAAATGAAGTTGAATTTGTCTTTTACGAAATGTGAGAATATCATGGTATAGAATGATAGGTCATTCCATAGGATTATAAAAATTTATATATATAAGTTGATCAGTGGTGAGATTAATCAGATATCGTTCCAAAAATGGACTTATACTTCATATATTTTACCTCTTAATAAAATAAAACTAGTTTCTACGAACCAGGGACTTCCTGTAGGCCAGTGGTGGCCGATAAAGGCTTGTCGAACTTCGGTTGTGGTTTTGAGTCCCGAAACACTGTTAGACGCGATGGGTTGTCGCCCATTCTAAATGTTGTCCCTTTTCATAAACTATACTATTATAAAATTTTATCAATAATATCGAAATCATTTCTATACTTAAATAATACTTGCTTACGTTCAACATAATTCATTCCAATCTTTAGGATTATCCAAAATACTTCTTTCAAAACTCAATGTATAAAGAGAACGACTAATAAAAAGGTCATATAACAAGCACATTAATACCATCATTTATCCCTCATATATCTTGTTGGTCACATTCCAATCATGTGAATTAATTAATCATGTATTCTCTTGAAATATGAATACCCATTGAACCTTAGTGAAAATTGGAATGCTTTCAAAAGTTAACTCTTTTCTCATACCAAAATCCAAAAATTCTATATACTCAAAGCATGATAGTACCTTGTCCATATATCAGTCATGAGCTCATGAATACTATCAAACATATTATTTACTACAAATCCATTCATTATGTGCATATTATCTTATTTCCAAAAATATCTGAATAACCATTCAGTTTTACTGCTACCATTCAACATATACATTCAAATACTTTAGTAAAAACAATAGTGTAACAATCCTTATGTGATTCTTTTTTCCATAGTACCATTAACTATACAACATAACATAAATCATTCCATTACCCTCTTAAAACATTGACAAAGCTTCATCACTTCTTTCATCACATATATCATTTGTAGTCTCCTCATCATCATACACATAAATACTACCCATATGACCATGTTGATTCACTTCATGAGATTTTCCCTTAGGGAATTGGTTTGCATAATGTCCATAAATTCCACATTTAAAACATCTAATAATTGTTGATGTCTTAGGAATACCATTATCCTTCTCCATGGTGTTAACTGAACCTTTTACTTTGTACTTACTGGATTTGTGTCCTTCTTTTCCGCACCGAAAGTGTAAAGGCCCGTAAAATTCAAGGGAAATTTTTTCTTAATTTTCATTAGAATTTTAAAAGAGCGCGGTTTTAGACGGCACCTGATTCTGAGGCCCGGAGTGCCCGGAATCAATTTCTGAAGTTTGGCTCGGGTACGTTCAGTGAACGAACGAGCGGGAATTCCTAACTTTTGATCCGGTGCTCGGAATTGAAATCTGAGGGCACCGATAAACTCGCAGCGCCGATATTCGCTTAAAGAGACCTTTTCGGGAGTTGCGTTTGTTGCGGGTTGAAAGTTAATTTTGGGGTTTTTAGTTTGAGTTAAATAAAATTTATGTAGAACAAATTTTATTATAACTTGATAAAACCTACCAAAGGGGGTTGGAAGTGGGACCCACACCCACTTAACCTCCCTTGGGAGGATTAAGTGTGGTGGGGCCCACACGAACCCCTAATCCTTTCAAATTCTCCCAACTCCCTTAACGCCTCATTTATTGACTTGAGTTACTTATTTAATTATGGGAGTTAATCCTTTTGAATTTCAAACTTTTGAAATTCTTTTGTGTTATGTAATAATAAAATAAGTTGTTGTCTTATTTTATTTTGGGGTTATTTGTTTGTCTTCTTGAGAGGTGGAGAGCTCTTCTTCTTCTTCAACTCTGACGAAGAACTTGAAGAACGTTCATCTTGACGAAGAACGCTCAAGCTCCGACGAAGAACGCCGCACCTCCATTCTTCGTTTACCGTGTCAACGAAGGGGACGCCACTTCTTCCTCGGACAACCTTCGTCGGCGTACAAGTTTCGCCAACGACGTGTCTCTTCGAACGCATCCCTTCGTCATCGGATTTGACGAACGGCTACCGCGACGCCAGACCTCCGCGACGTCGTCTTCCGCGGAACGTTCACAATCTTCGAACCTTATACCCGAGGTAGGGGTTGTTGATTTCTTTTTGGTTTCCTTATTTTATTCTTGATCGTGAATAGCAAGTCTAACGTGTGGCTTGAATTATTTATGTTGCGATATTATTTTAACGTGAGGGGGCCGGACCGCACGAACACGGCCGAACCCCCCTCCATCGTTCTTGTTTATTCTTGCGGGTGGAAGCAAGTGGCGTGGTGCCGTCGCACCACGCGGATAATCGTGCTTTTATTTTACGCGGCGCCGTTGCGCTACGCCGAGGTAGAATCTTCAAGAACGCGACGCCGTCGCGCCGCGTTGAAAGGAATCAAGGCACGGCGAAAGGGGCGCGGTGTCGTCGCACCGCGCCGGACGACGAACACCGCGGCCGGTTCCGGGCTGCGGCGGGACGAGGAGACCGCGGCCGGTTCCGGGCCGCGGCGGAAGAGAAGACCGGCGGCCGGGCCGCCGGTGTCAGAAGCCGAAGGGGGGGACCGGAATTTCCGGTCCCGTTGGAGAAAACCGGCCGGCCAGCTAGCCGGCCGGAAGGCATTAAACCGGGGGAATTAATCCCCCGGCCAGCATGTAAAACCACCCTCTTTAAGAGGGGGGCGGTTCCATGAAAGGGGGGGCAGCAGCCCCCTGATTCTCTTTATTAAACCGGCCCCCACGTGGGGGGCCGTTTGTTGAAAAGGCGCGGCACAAAGGTCGCGCCGCTTCAAATCAGCGGGGCTTAGCCCCCGCGTGCGGCCCCTCGCGGCGCCAGGCCGCCGCGGCCCGCCGCGCCGCCGCGCCGCCCGGGGGGGGTCGGGCCGGGTCGGCCCGGACCCGGACCCCCCCGTTTCAAACCAGAATCGGTTTTTGGGCCATATCTTGAGGCTCAGACCTCCGAATGACGAACCGTCTGTGGCAACGCGATCCTTGGATCGAGGCGGTCGTTTCGGTATATCGCACTCAAGGTTTCGGTTTACATTGAGTTCGGCCGGGTTGGTTCGTTCACGAAACCAACCGGGCCTTCGGAGCGGAAACGCTCATATCTTGAGCTTCGAACGTCCGATTAACGCGCTGTCAGTCGCGTTGTGTTCCTCTTAGTGAGAAGGATCTTTTGGCATACTCCGCCCGAGGTTTGGACGCAGTTGGAGTACGGTCGGGTTGGTTTTGCCTTAAAAACCAACCGGGCCCCGGAGACGAAAATGTCAATAACTCTCAGACCGGGCGTCCGATCGACGCGCCGTCTGTTGCGTTGAGTTCCTGTTGACGATACGGAACTTTTGGATACATCAACTCTGGTCTTTGTGACAGTTGATGTATCAGCCTCTCGGCTGGTGGAGCGGACCCTCCGAACGAGCTTGCTATGTGCGGGAACCCTAGTGCTGGCTGCGACTGTTCTACTGCTACGACTACTACTGCTACTGTGACTGCGACGACGACAGTACAGAGATCCTGTGTGGATTCGACGACGACGACTACAGCACTCAGCGATTCTACGTGGATCAGTGCTACAGGTCTTGTGTGGGCCCGATCCTGTGTGGGTCCTTGCGCTCAGCGGTTCTGTGTGAGCCAGCGCCTACAGGTCCTGTGTGGGCCCGATCCTGTGTGGGTCTTTGCGGGGGTTAGTTACCTATCGATCCTTCGTGGGTCTGACGACTTACATGGATCAGTGATCATCTTTATCGTCCTTGAAGAAGTATACCTGTGTGAGCTGAATCCTGTTGCTTTCCTGTGTGGATTGTGTTGTGCAATCCTGTGTGGATTATGGTTTGATTTCCTATGTGGAATACGTATACTTTCCTGCGTGGACTAAGTTGTACTTGGGCTCGGAGGTTGGAGCGTATTTTAATTGATGACTTAGGTGTATGTATGGGCATATACCTAAGCAGTGTCGGTTGTTACTTCGTGATTGTACTTTTCTTCGGGGTTTATCCTTTGTGGATTTGAGAGACCTTCAGGGGTCTCGGGGTCCCTACTGAGTAGCTTATACTCACCCCTGCACGGGCTTTGCCCGCACTACGTTGTGTTGGTTGCAGACGACGAACAGTGTTGACCTTAGCTGAGGCTTGCACAGCGGGACGGTACCCGGAGGTGGACCACTGGGCGGGACGTGCTCGGAGCAGACGGCGGAACCCGTGGAGCAGAGGAGCTATCTATACCCACCGTTCAGGTGGGATTTCCAGTGGACAGCTCGGTGTAGCGGCTTTTACTTTTCAGTTGCTGTTTTCCCTTTCGAGTTGTACTTTACTTTCAGTTTGGGTTTGTATTCTGGCCCATTTACCTTTCCGCACTTTCAGTCGTACTCTGTTTGTTTAGTGTTTACTTTCCGCTTGTTTACTCTGTGGTGTGTGTTTACTTTCCAAAGGCAATGCCTTCCCTTTTTACCGGGATTTACGCCTTGGTGCTAGTCGCCAGCCCCTGGCCTATGGAAGGCGGGTTTGTGGTAGTCACGACACGGACCCCGAGGGCGGGTCGTGACAAATTGGTATCAGAGGAGTTCTGTTCTACCATGAACTCTGATCTTTTCTATGTGAAGCAATAATGTTTAGCGTATTGAGTGTGGTTATCAGTCCAGGGAGTCCAGTGTTGGTGCGGCGGCCGACGTATCCGTACACCAGGACCCTGACTTCTGATTTCCGACTTAATGCACGAAAACATTGATTGCGTGTGTGTTTCAAAGTTTTCGTTGTGATTACTTATATCAGCTCACCAGGTATACTGTTCTGACTGTGGCGCACCTGTTTCCTTTTCAGGATGGCCCCACGACGGCATCCATCTAGGGTTCCGAGAGTCGAGCGTGACGACAGCCCACCGAGCGATGAGGCCTCGGTGCAGGGCCCTTTTCCAGTAGTAGCACCGGCGGTAGCTTTACCCGCCGATCCCCCGATGCTTCCAGCAGCAGCTGCTGACGATGCACGTCACCTCAGCGCACTGCATGAGTTTCAGCGCCAGCGACCGCCCAGGTTTCGCGGGGAGACGGATCCCCAGGCAGCAGAGGACTGGCTGGAGGTAGTGGTTCGAGTGTCTAGGCTAGTGAGGACACCAGCAGACCTCATGGTGATCCTCGCTGCGAGCCTACTACACGCAGCAGCAGGACGATGGTGGAGCTTGATGCTCCAGGTGCACGATGAGGCATCCCTACTTTGGACGGACTTTGAGAGCCTCTTCCGCTCGGAGTTCGTCCCAGCCACCCTTCGTGCGGTGCGTATCCAGGAGCTTCTACAACTGCGGCAGGGCAGCATGACGGTCGCTCAGTACTCGGCGAGATTTACCGATCTCTCGCGCTACTCGACCGACATGGTACGGGACCCATTCTTCCAGGCCCAGACCTTCAAGCAGGGTTTGAGACACGAGATCAGGGCATCGCTGGTCTCCCTCAGCATACCAACTCAGACAGGAGTACTGGAGCGGGCCCTTCTGATCGAGAGCTTCCTTGCTGAGTCTACACCAGCACGACGACCCACCGCATGGCGGCACGTGGCAGAGTCATCTGCAGCAGGCAGTCGACGGATGACTCAGGGGTCCAGACAGACTAGACCTTCGGGCAGATGATCTCAGGGCACTGGCTCAGCAGTGCGGGGCACACTGCGCGGGGCCAGTCTTCCGAGAGGCAGACAGTGCTACTCGTGCGGCGGGCAGGGCCACATGGCTCGTGACTGCCCGACCCGCCGTGCCGAGGAGCAGCAGTCAGTTGATGGACCACCGAGGCAGAGGCAGAGGATCGACCGTGGCGGTCCGCAGGGAGGAGGCGGACGAGGCAGAGGAGCTGGACGAGCAGCTGGTGGTGGCCGACGCTTTGAGGCTCTACCACCACCACCACAAGGAGGTCCACCCCGACCACAGGGAGCTGGCGGGCAGCAACAGGCACAGCTCCAGGCAGCAGAGGCCTACGACCACGGCGCACCCGAGATGATTCGAGGTACTATCTGTGTCTATTCCACCCTTGCTGCAGTTCTTATAGACACAGGAGCGAGTCATTCTTTCATAGCCGCTGCCCTTGTTCGGAGCTCGGAGATTCCGACAGAGCCGTTGGCTCGATCCTTACGGCCAGAGACTCCTACGGGAGCAGACTCGACGATTACGCACTGGTGCCGGCAGTGTGAGCTTACTCTAGGAGGCGAGAGCTTCGGCTGGGATCTTCTTGTAGCAGCGTCGAGGCCTTACGACGTCATCTTGGGCATGGATTGGCTATCTACGGTCAATGCACAGATTGACTGTTTTAGGCGCAAGGTGCGTTGTGTACGCACCGACAGGAGCAGGTTCACCTTCACCGGTGAGAAGGGAGCCTTAGCAGCACAGGATGGACTTCCGCGGAGGAGAGGACAGCCAATCACTCATCAGTTGGCTAGCCTCATCCTTGGAGCAGTTGACGTGCGGAGTCCTGGTTTTCCTGCAGTGGTGGATCAGTTTGCGGACGTTTTTCCTGACGACGTTCCAGGGCTACCTCCTCACAGAGAGGTAGACTTTTATATTGACTTGTACCCCGGGACAACCCCGATATCCACTCCAGCATATCGGATGGCCCCCGCCGAGCTTCGAGAGCTACGGGTACAGTTGGAGGACTTGCAGGGCAAGGGATTCATCCGACCCAGTGTTTCACCCTGGGCTTCCCCGATATTGTTCGCCAAGAAGGTGGACGGGAGCTTGCGACTTTGTGTTGACTATCGTCGCCTGAACCAGGTGACAGTGAGGAACAAGTATCCGCTACCGAGGATTGATGACCTCTTTGATCAGCTCAAGGGAGCACGGTGGTTCTCGAAGATAGTCCTCAGGTCAGGCTATCATCAGCTCAGAGTCAGAGACGAGGATGTGCAGAAGACGGCCTTCAGATGTCGGTATGGCACCCATGAGTTCTTTGTTATGCCTTTTGGTGTAACCAATGATCCAGCAGTGTTCATGGCTCTCATGAACAGGATCTTTCAGCCATAACTCGATCGGTTTGTCATGGTCTTCATCGACGACATTCTGATTTACTCTACGACAGAGGAGGAGCACGCCTATCACTTGCGAGTTGTTCTTGACACACTCCGAGAGCACCAGCTTTATGGTAAACTCTCGAAGTGCCAGTTCTGGATACGTGAGGTCCACTTTCTGGGACACGTTATCTCTGAGGCAGGAGTTTCAGTGGATCCCGCGAAGATTGAGGCTGTGTTAGCATGGGAGCCACCCAGGAGCGTGACTGAGGTTCGGAGTTTCTTGGGACTAGCTGGATACTATTGGAGATTCGTACCAGACTTCTCTAGAGTTTCAGCATCACTCACAGCTTTGACGAAGAAGGGGAAACCCTTCGTGTGGTCAGACAGATGTCAGTAGAGCTTCCAGGAGCTGAGACAGAGATTGACTAGCGCACCTATCTTGAGGTTGCCTGAGGAGGGAGTAGGGTATGTAGTCTACTGCGATGCATAAGGGACCGGACTCGGATGTGTTCTGATGCAGGAGCGGGAAGTGATCGCCTATGGATCACGACAGTTGAGGCCGCATGAGCAGAACTACGCTACCCATGACCTGGAGTTAGCAGTAGTGGTCTTCGCTCTGAAGACATGGCGACATTATCTGATGGGCGAGCGCTTTACAGTCTTTTCCGATCATCAGAGTCTCAGGTTTATCTTCTCGCAGAAGGACCTGAACTTGAGACAGCGACGATGGCTCGAGTTCCTCCAGGACTATGACTTTGAGATAGTCTATACTCCTGGGAAGGGGAACGTATTAGCCGATGCCCTCAGTAGGAGGACGGGCATTCAGCTACTTGAGGAGGCGACGGAGCAGCTAGACTCTTTGCAGATATCCTTCGTGGTTAGAGATGGAGCATCCTTTCTTCAGTCTCTCACAGTCACTCCTCCACTACTGCAGCGAGTCAGGGAGGCACAGCGCGGGGACGCTGACTGTGAGACACGGTGTGCACAGATATCCTCGGGACAGGCACCTGATGGTTTCTCCCTTGGAGCAGAGCACGACATCCTTTTCAGAGGACGTACCATGGTACCAGTCGCATTGCGAGAGGAAGTACTGAGAGAGTTTCACACTTCTCCTTTAGCGGTACATCCTGGAGTGGCGAAGATGTACCAGGACCTCAGACGACATCATTGGTGGCCGGGTATGAAGAAGGATGTAGCAGAGTTCGTTTCTCGATGCCTCACCTGTCAGCAGGTGAAGGCAGAGCATCAGGTACCAGCAGGCTTGGTACAGCCCTTGGAGGTTCCAGAGTGGAAGTGGGATGGCATATCTATGGACTTTTTGACTAGACTTCCACGCACTTCCAGAGGTCATGACTCCATCTGGGTGATTGTTGACCGACTCACCAAGTCTGCACACTTCTTACCCATCAGAGAGCAGGGTTCAGTGGAGAGCTTGGGACGTCTCTATGTTCAGGAGATTGTGCGGCTCCACGGCGTGCCATCATCTATCGTTTCCGATCGAGATGCCCTCTTTACTTCCCGGCTTTGGAAGGGGTTATAGGAGGCGTTCGGGACGCAGCTACGTCTTAGCACAGCCTTTCACCCTCAGACGGATGGTCAGACGGAGAGGACCATTCAGACACTCGAGGACATGCTCCGTGCCTGTGTCCTCGACTTTGGTCGTAGCTGGGAGGACCACCTACCCTTGGTGGAGTTCGCGTACAACAACAGCTACCACTCCACCATCGGGATGGCACCGTACGAGGCGTTGTACGGCCGACCATGTAGATCTCCTTTGTGCTGGACAGACCCTGGGGAGTCAGCACTGGTGGGACCAGAGATGGTCCAGGCCACGACAGAGAAGGTCCAGGTCATCCAGGAGCGGATGAGGATAGCTCAGAGCCGGCAGAAGTCATATGCTGACAGGAGGCGGAGGCCACTGGAGTTCGAGGATGGCGACCACGTCTTCTTGCGGGTCTCACCTCGACGTGGTATTCAGAGATTTGGCCGAGGCGGCAAGTTATCTCCGCGCTTCATCGGACCTTTCCAGATTCTCAGCAGGATTGGTGAGGTGGCTTATCGCCTGGCTCTACCACCTCAGTTGCACCGGGTGCACGACGTCTTCCACGTATCTCAGCTGAGGAGATACGTGCACGACCTGACGCACATCATTGACCATGGGGAGCTTGACGTTGACGATGGGGCGACTTTTACGGAGGTCCCGGTGGAGATAGAGGATCGACAGGAGAGGGTCCTGCGTGGGCGATCGATTCCTCTTGTGCGCATCAGATGGCAGCACGGGAATCTCCAGGAGAGAACATGGGAGCGGGAGACTCAGATGCGTGCTCAGTACCCTCATTTGTTTCCCTAGTTTTTGATGTATCTTTACGGGGACGTAAAGCCCTGAGGTGGGAGTAATGTAAAGACCCGTAAAATTCAAGGGAAATTATTTCTTAATTTTCTTTAGAATTTTACAAGAGAGAGGTTTCAGACGGCACCTGATTCCGAGGCCCGGAGTGCCCGAAATCAATTTCTGAAGTTTGGCTCGGGTACGTTCAGTGAACGAACGAGCGGGAATTCCTAACTTTTGATCCGGTGCTCGGAATTGAAATCCGAGGGCACCGATGAACTCGCAGCGCCGATATTCGCTTAAAGAGACCTTTTCGGGAGTTGCGTTTGTTGCGGGTTGAAAGTTAATTTTGGGGTTTTTAGTTTGAGTTAAATAAAATTTGTGTAGAACAAATTTTATTATAACTTGATAAAACCTACCAAAGGGGGTTGGAAGTGGGACCCACACCCACTTAAACTCCCTTGGGAGGATTAAGTGTGGTGGGGCCCACACGAACCCCTAATCCTTTCAAATTCTCCCAACTCCCTTAACGCCTCATTTATTGACTTGAGTTACTTATTTAATTATGGGAGTTAATCCTTTTAAATTTCAAACTTTTGAAATTCTTTTGTGTTATGTAATAATAAAATAAGTTGTTGTCTTATTTTATTTTGGGGTTATTTGTTTGTCTTCTTGAGAGGTGGAGAGCTCTTCTTCTTCTTCAACTCTGACGAAGAACTCGAAGAACGTTCATCTTGACGAAGAACGCTCATGCTCCGACGAAGAACGCCGCACCTCCATTCTTCGTTTACCGTGTCAACGAAGGGGACGCCACTTCTTCCTCGGAAAACCTTCGTCGGCGTACAAGTTTCGCCAACGACGTGTCTCTTTGAACGCATCCCTTCGTCATCGGATTTGATGAACGGCTACCGCGACGCCCGACCTCCGCGACGTCGTCTTCCGCGGAACGTTCACAATCTTCGAACCTTATACCCGAGGTAGGGGTTGTTGATTTCTTTTTGGTTTCCTTATTTTATTCTTGATCGTGAATAGCAAGTCTAACGTGTGGCTTGAATTATTTAAGTTGCGTTATTATTTTAACGTGAGGGGGTCGGACCGCACGAACACGGCCGAACCCCCCTCCATCGTTCTTGTTTATTCTTGCGGGTGGAAGCAAGTGGCGTGGTGCCGTCGCACCACGTGGATAATCGTGCTTTTATTTTACGCGGCGCCGTCGCGCTACGCCGAGGTAGAATCTTCAAGAACGCGACGCCGTCGCGCCGCGTTGAAAGGAATCAAGGCACGGCGAAAGGGGCGTGGTGCCGTCGCACCGCGCCGGACAACGAACACCGCGGCCGGTTCCGGGCCGCGGCGGGACGAGGAGACCGCGGCCGGTTCCGGGCCGCGGCGGAAGAGAAGACCGGCGGCCGGGCCGCCGGCGTCGGAAGCCGAAGGGGGGACCGGAATTTCCGGTCCCGTTGGAGAAAACCGGCCGACCAGCTGGCCGGCCGGAAGGCATTAAACCGGGGGAATTAATCCCCCGGCCAGCATGTAAAACCCCCCTCTTTAAGAGGGGGGCGGTTCCATGAAAGGGGGGGCAGCAGCCCCCCGGTTCTCTTTATTAAACCGGCCCCCACGTGGGGGTCGTTTGTTGCAATGGCGTGGCACAAAGGCCACGCCGCTTCAAATCAGCGGGGCTTAGCCCCCGCGTGCGGCCCCTCGCGGCGCCAGGCCGCCGCGGCCCGCCGCGCCGCCCAGGGGGGGGGGGGGTCGGGCCGGGTCGGCCCGGACCCGGACCCCCCCATTTCGAACCAGAATCGGTTTTTGGGCCATATCTTGAGCCTCGGACCTCTGAATGACGAACCGTCTACGGCAACACGATCCTTGGATCGAGACGGTCGTTTCGGTATATCGCACTCAAGGTTTCGGTTTACTTTGAATTCGGACGGGTTGGTTCGTTCACGAAACCAACCGGGCCTTCGGAGCGGAAACGCTCATATCTTGAGCTTCGAACGTCCGATTAACGCACCGGCAGTCGCGTTGTGTTCCTCTTAGTGAGACGGATCTTTTGGCATACTCCGCCCGAGGTTTGGACGCAGGTGGAGTACGGTCGGGTTGGTTTTTCCTTAAAAACCAACCGGGCCCCGGAGACGAAAATGCCAATAACTCTCAGACCGGGCGTCCGATCGACGCGCCGTCTGTTGCGTTGAGTTTCTGTTGACGATACGGAACTTTTGGATACATCAACTCTGGTCTTTGTGACAGTTGATGTATCAGCATCTCGGCTCGTGGAGCGGACCCTCCGAACGAGCTTGCTATGTGCGGGAACCCTAGTGCTGGCTGCGACTGTTCTACTGCTACGACTACTACTGCTACTGTGACTGCGACGACGACAGTACAGAGATCCTGTGTGGATTCGACGACGACGACTACAACACTCAGCGATCCTACGTGGATCAGTGCTACAGGTCCTGAGTGGGCCCGATCCTGTGTGGGTCCTTGCGCACAGCGGTTCTGTGTGAGCCAGTGCCTACAGGTCCTGTGTGGGCCCGATCCTGTGTGGGTCTTTGCGGGGGTTAGTTACCTATCGATCCTTCGTGGGTCCGAAGACTTAGATGGATCAGTGATCATCTTTATCGTCCTTGAATAAGTATACCTGTGTGAGCTGAATCCTGTTGCTTTCCTGTGTGGATTGTGTTGTGCAATCCTGTGTGGATTATGTTTTTCTTTCCTAGGTGGAATACGTATACTTTCCTGCGTGGACTGAGTTGTACTTGGGCTCGGAGGTTGGAGCGTATTTTAATTGATGACATAGGTGTATGTATGGGAATATACCTAAGCAGTGTCGGTTGTTACTTCGTGATTGTACTTTTCTTCGTGGTTTATCCTTTGTGGATTTGAGAGACCTTCAGGGGTCTCGGGGTCCCTACTGAGTAGCTTATACTCACCCCTGCACGGGCTTTGCCCGCACTACGTTGTGTTGGTTGCAGACGACGGACAACGTTGAACTTAGATGAGGCTTGCACAGCGGGACGGTACCCGGAGGTGGACCACTGGGCGGGACGTGCTCGGAGCGGATGGCAGAACCCGTGGAGCAGAGGAGCTATCTGTACCCACCCTTCAGGTGGGATTTCCAGTGGACAGCTCGGTGTAGCGGCTTTTACTTTTCAGTTGCTGTTTTCCCTTTCGAGTTGTACTTTACTTTCAGTTTGGGTTTGTATTCTGGCCCATTTACCTTTCCGCACTTTCAGTCGTACTCTGTTTGTTTAGTGTTTACTTTCCACTTGTTTACTCTGTGGTGTGTGTTTACTTTTCACAGGCAATGCCTTCCCTTTTTACCGGGATTTACGCCTTGGTGCTAGTCGCCAGCCCCTGGCCTATGGAAGGCGGGCTTGGGGTAGTCACGGCACGGACCCCGAGGGCGGGTCGTGACAGAAAGCATCTTCCAGTTCCTTTGAAAATTCGCCTTGATGCCTCTTCCCACATTATTTACATGAGAGAAATTGAACTTTCTTTCCTCTACGATCATCATGAAACTCCATCTTTCTCTTATTATCTGAGTTGGAAATCATATGAAAGTTGATATTATTGATCATATTATGAGATAGCTGATAATGATGTTTGGACTTCCAAATCCTGTTTCATTTGGTTGCTCATGACGAATATCATTCCATTGTCCATTATATCTTCCATTATCGTGAATCTTCTTATTTCTAGCAATTTTCTAAAACCCAAAAAGAATAGTATGAGAGGTAAAAATCATAATTAAGGGGGAGTTCCATCAATATCTAACATTTTAGGATAAATTATAATATCATTTCCATAATTCTAGGACTATAACCTATACGTATACTTATTCTTAGGGACATCCCTAGTCATACCTTAGAAATATCTCTAGGGATTTCACTAAAGTTTTCGCATCCTAGTTTCCAAAGGTTAATAAAAGCTTCACTCTGATACCAATTGTAGAGACCCAATGCTTGACATACATGGGCATTACATTATTTTTGTGTAATACATAATACATAAAAAAAACAGACACTCAAAGACCGTATTAGTTTAGTGTCTTTTGAAACTCAGAATGAAATCTTCTAATCAGGGTGAAAGATCTTCGACATCTCCCATAAAGATCTTCCCCTCTCGGTTTCTTACCTAAAACCGTTATTTATATCCTAGGAAAAAGAAAGCATAAAAAAGGTGAGCATACATTCTCAGTAAGGGTAAACATAGAGAATATAAAACAATGCATAAACATTTGAATGCATGAACTTGAACATAAAATCTAAACATCAAAATCTTGAGTAAAGACATAAATCATGGAATTACATAAGGCATATATAATAAAGGAACAAAAATCATGATAAAATAGATTGGAAATAAAACTTGTAATTGTGTAAAAACATTAAGCACATGATATTATTTGTATAGTATCCAAGGCGTTGCTGTCAAGACCATCTTAGTGGTCAAAGTCCCTTTCAGAATCGAGTTCACTCCTCGTTTCAGTCCTGTAACACTGAACCTGATTAACTTGTCGTTCTAGCCATGTCTATATCATTAGATATAAATCTTTACCCAATGCATTGGAGGAAGATATAGGTCCCACCCATCTCATAATGAAATCATTCTTACATGTGCCACAAAATAAACCTAAAACATGCATCATAACCCAAAGAATAAAATGTGTTTCATAAACATCATCCCATCATCTCATAATCCATACAAAACAAATGGATATTTCATCATTAGAAAAGTGAAACCATGTAAATAATATAGACATTAAAATTGAGACATAGACATATAAAATAATGTCATATTAGATGGAAAATGGTTTTGATAAAACGTTTGAAATGAATTTTTGAGGAAAATATCATTTATTCTTCAAAATCATTTTCTTCTCACAAAATGACATGCACTTTTAAAAGAAAATTATTTTGTTTAAAATAGTCATAAAATCTTGTAGTGTAAGAATCATGAAAATGAGGCGTTATGAAACCGTAAAAATCTGTTCACACCATATAAGTTAAAAATAACATTCCTCTCGTACTTTTGTCGGCAAAGTCAAAAAGTACCTCGTTTGTTAAACAAAAGAAAGATTCATTCCATATGATGTGGTAAAAGTAAAAAAAGGGTAAAAATGATATTAAACATACATTGAAGAATAGAAACAATTTTATGAAAACATTTTGGGATCATATGGACATGGATGATAAACATAATCACATTAAATACATACGACTAAACAATCTCGAATAAGAATGAGATTGGAATAATTATCCCTTACCTTTGGTCCGATAAGCCTGGTATGTATCTGAACCTCCTGTATAATGATTTAAATAATGTCATTGACTTATTACATAATAATATTCATTGTTATGATATCATATATGGTTCACTTATGACATTATATTACCCGTTGTTTTGTAAATTCCATGTTAAAGCAGCATTTTGGGTAAAATCGTTTCATTTATCGTACGTATTTTGACATGTTGTTCTTGATATTATTACTTATATCTTGATTTACTTAATTCCATAATGTAAAACATGATTTATATATAAAATATATATATTCATCATATACATATATATATATGATAGATCGACAAATGGAATGAAATATACCGTTCATGGAGACGGTAGGCCGTACGTACACATGAACGTTGTTTTCATTTCCTTATTGAATTGAATGGAATTAAGTAGATGTCATACATATATATACATAAATCCAGTATCATTATTATTTCATATATATAATTATTATTCATTATATATACTTTATAATCATTAATGAATGGTTAACATGGAGAATGAATCTCATCACGTCGTGGAGACGGTTGTCCGTACGTACGCACGGGGGATGATATCATTTCCATGATCATGGAATTTTATTTATGTGTAGGTATAATATTTAAGAATCAATATCTCTTAAATATAATAATATATTTTTATTTATTTACACCATTATAACCATCTATGTAAGGTGGTGGTCAAAAATAGATTACTCCACGGCGTGGAGACAGTATTTTGTACGTACGCACACGCGGTGATTTCGTTTTCCGTCAGATGGATAGAAGGTGAAATAGGGATGTTTCATATTTATAATAACATATCAGTATATAAGTAATATTGATGTTATTAATTCATAATGAGAAAACTAAATAAGAATAAGTATAACAAGAAAGAAACTTGATAGAATCGGAAGAAGAGATTACCTCTTCTTCGACACACCTCCTTTACACCTTCCATTAAGGAAGTAGAGTTGGTCTTTTAAGAAGAAAAGAACCTCCAGAATATTCCTAGGGAAGTGGAGAAGGGAAATGGGTAGGGGTTGGACGAGTTTCAAGGCTCAAAAGGGTGTCAATAGAAGAGGGAAGGGGTTCCCTTTTTATAAGGGAGGAGAGGGGCCCCTTTGGAAAAACATAAAATATTATTTTATAATAAATTAATATTCAGTTTTTAATAGCTCCAAATTGATTTATTTAGAAGATAAGGCGGGGATGGGTCTAAATCCTCTCAACCAGTAGGTTTTAGACAAGTTTAGGTTACTATTTTAACTTTATCTTTTAGGTTTACCTCTAAGTTAAATAATTTAACTTTTACCATGTCTTCTTGTTTTCTTACACTATATGGGTAATAAACAAACTATAACAATCCAAAAGAACCCCAAGTGGTTCATTATTAATATATATATCCTTATCTATGTCATTTGGCAGAAAAATATATTTTTATGAATAAAATAACAATTCATAATATAATATTTTTTTCAAAAACAATTTTTTGTCAAATTTTTTGGTACATGATCTTTGTGAAAATCATAACAGAATGATTAGTTCTAAAAAAGTTAATTAAAACAATGATAACATTTCATAATAACTTATAAAATTAGTTAAATTCATAAAAAGTCTAAAATTACATTTATTTGGGTATTTATAACATCAATTATGTTAATAAATCATTAATAAGGTAATTATTGTGTCATAAATAAATTAAATTATATAACGTATAAAAATTATAAATAAAATATCATTATTTAGGAAATATTTTATGCTTTCTAATTAATATTTATAGTTGAATTTATCTTATTTATAACCCTATATTAAAAAAAATTTAGTTATTAAACTTTGATTTTAACTATTTTAACCCTTCTTTAAATAAATTAATAATAAATGTCCAAATCTAATCCAAGTGGACCTAAATGGTCATATTTTATTCCTAAGTTGTTTTTGGTCGAATTATACTTATCCATTAAAATTAGTACATGTTTTAGGGTAATGATAATATCATTTTTACCCTTAATTACCCTATTTGCTTTTAACCATGGTAAATAAAATTAAAAAGTTACTATTCACCAAAAATTATTTTCATCTCATTGAACAACATTTTAGTCCTTGATATTATGTGTGTCTCTTGGATTTTTGAAATTCCACTCATTGAAGTGGTAAAATTATGTTTTCTGTGAATTTCCAAATTCTCCTAGTAGGTGGGTAAAAGATGGTGAAAGGTTCAATAAAATTTTTATATATCTAAAATTATTATAAAATGACTCCAACAAATTACATTGAACTTATATAGGTAATATGTAACAATTTGGACCTAAAATAAATTTTATTAAAATAAATATTTATTTAAATAAAAAGTCAGTTTTTAAATAGTAACCTAGTGTTTTCACTATTCATAAAAAATTGAATGTTTTCAGAAAAATACCAAAACATCACCCTAGGGTAATTTCGATATTCTGAATCCAAAAATGAAGTCCATTTTTAATGATAAAATTTATAATATTTCGAAAATTGGGTATTACTATTCATAACGGCTGGTTCATCATAATATTACAATAATATCTTGTTTAGTAAAACTAGGTATTGCGTACTACACACGCTATCGAGGAAGGTCGCGATTGCATGTAATGTAAGCCATGGCAGGGTTGATTGTAGTGAAAGACTCCTTTGTTGTTTTGTATAACAGAATCCAACCATATTTCATTTATACATTGAATATATATATATATATACACACACACTCAAAGTTGCGTAGAATAACTACTATGAAACGAACTTGAAATTGTGTGTAACACGATCCAAGAATAGTGTTGCGTATACTGCAAGATAATACAATGTTGCATATAGTGCTATATAATCTTGGTGTAGCGTATAACAAATGACATCAAAGATATTAAAAAGAATAATTCTCATAAAATATCAGGTTGTTACAATTAGAATATAGAATTCTCAACTAATGCCTTCTCCAAAGAGAATTAATTCATTTGTAACTATGATTTATTCTAGTATAGATCATTGATAATGTCAAATAAATGGTTATAAATGTTTCACATGACCTTTATCAAATATTTACATATTAAATATCAGAATCACAATGTTATTAAATTGGTATATACTTATTATATCGTAAAATAAATTCAAAAATGGGATAATTATCAACAAAAAGTCATTAATTTATCCATTTTGATTAAACAAAACTAGTGGGGAATCCTTTTTTTAATCATTATTGATAAATAATTTCTCATACACCTAACTTATATCTTGGTCTTATTCATTATTTTTAGTAGAAACCATCATACTCGCATTGACATGAATCTCACCGCCTTAAATAGAGTAATATTTAATTATTATGACATTATAAAAAATTTGAAAAAATAGATGCAATCATATATAGAACCCAAAAAATAGATTAAAATTATGACAAATACTTGACCATTCACCTAAACTATATAGGTGAGTATGGGGCCAAATTATTGAGGTCAATGTTTCAGATTTTTTTCTCTTCATATAATATGAACTTCTTCACAAGTTATGATGAATAGTTATTTTTAATAATTCCTAAAAATCTTGAAAACATTTAAATCAAATAGGAAAACAACCTAATGTATTTGAAACAATTTACGTCATTTTTAGAGTCTAAAATAATTCTTTTTTTTGGAAAATTATTATATATTGATTTTCCCTTATTTTATAAATGGGATTAAATGGAAGGTATCACGCTTAACCATGAAAACTATTTCCTGATTTTTTTTTCATAATAGGTCTTTTATTCTATATCCCTTTAGTTTAGAATAGGCCATCAAAACTTCCTACATGGAAAATATAATTTAATAACTATATTATGTAAAATAATTAACAAATTTTTATTCTTCCTCATATGGGTACTTTAACTACAAGATTATAATCCGCTACAACAGTACATATGTTATCCTCTCTTCCAATTCAAAATTACTTATGAATGTGAGGAAATAAAAATGAAAACATTTTATAAAATCATATGAGGTCTAAGAGTTATGATTATTAGATAAAATAAAATATCACAATAATGAAGATCACAAACCAATATAAGTATTACATGTTAGTCTTTCTTCTCACTTCTCAATTCTCGATGATGTATAATATATTAATCAGTTTCTCATGTTGGTCTCTCTCAATATTCATATAGACAACCTTCTATGAATTTTATTATATTCATACCCTCAATAGAAATAAAATTGATAATATATTATAATTAACAAATTTAAAATGCCCTTTATGTTCATGATATCATGATCTATTTTATAAAATCCACCCCTTTTATCTCTCAGTAAGATATCTTATAAAAATACCTCAATAGTGGGCCTCTATTATATGGAAACATATTTTCCTTTTTAAAACCTCCTATAAATAATTTAAGGCTCTTCCCATATATCAATTATATTCTTATATAATTTTTATAGAAATACCATTATACATTCTAATTTATGATTCCTCAAATATTTCATCTTCATTTCAAAATATGAATATTGACATTAAAATATAATATTTTGGATAAATATATTCCTCATTGTGAAATTTACTTCACCGCTATTCATAATCAATATTACAATTAAAAATAATTAATTTGATATCATAATGATATTTAATTACAAATGAGAGTAAAAACATAATTTCACTTATAATTACAAATTCTATAAGAAAAAAATTTAATATTAATATTTCATTAAATATATTTTATGTATCAATGGAAAAAAATAAGTAACTTATAAAATACAATAGAACTATACGTTAAAGGGTAAATTTTCTATTTATATATTCTTTAAATACTAAAAAATTATATTATTTATCCTGAACATCATATTATATATGTAAAAGTACATTTATATAAATTGTACATACCAATATGTTTTTTGTAATGACCCGTAAAATTCTAGGGAAATTTTTTCATAATTTTCTTTGGAATTTTACAAGAACACGGTTTCCGACAGCACCTGATTCTGAGGCCCGGAGTGCCTGGAATCAATTTCCGATGTTTGGCTCGGGTATGTTTAGTGAACGAACGAGCGGGAATTTCTAAATTTTGATTCGGTGCTTAGAATTGAAATCTGAGGACACCGATGAAATCGCAGCGCCGATATTCGCTTAAGGAGAACTTTTCTGAGGTTGCGTTTTATGCGGAACGAAAGTTAGTTTTGGGAGAAATTATAAGAAGTTAAATAAAAATGTGGAAACACTTTTTATTTTTATTTTGTTGGTTAACTTCTCCCAAAGGGAGTTAAAGGTGGGAACCACATCCACTTAACCTCCCTTGGGAGGATTAAGTGGGGTGGGGCCCACACGAACCCCAACTCCTTATCTTCTCTCAAAACTCCCCTATAACCCCCTTTAATTAATGTTTAACATCTTGGTTTAATTAATTAAGGTGGGTTGATTTGAATTTCAAACCTTTGAAATTCAAGTTGAGGTTTATGTAAATAAAATAAGCCTTAGCTTATTTTATTTTGTTTAGCCATCTTGAGAGGATTTGGGAGCTCCTTCTTCTTCTTCAACCTTGACGGAGAATGCGAAGAACCTTCGAGCTCCGACGAAGAACGTCGCTCCTCTCTTCTTCGTAGCCGGTTGTTTCCAAAGATCGATGACGCCTTCCGTGTCAACGAAAGGGAACGCCGCTTCGTCCTCGGACTTCCTTCGTCGGCTTACGAAGATTCGCCAACGACGTACCTCTTTGGACGTACCTCTTCGTCAACGGAATTGACGAACGTTTACCACGACACCCGACCTCCACGACGTTGTCTTCCGCGGGTCTTTGACGATCATCGATCTTGAAACCGAGGTAGGGGTTTGTTGTTGATTATTTAATTATTATTGTTCTTGATATTAGAATGTCTAACTTTGAGGATAACGAATAATTGATATCATCTAACGAGAGGGGGGGTCGGACCACACAAACACGGCTGAATTCCCCCTCGCTTGTTCTTTATTATTATTATTTTGTTGTGGATGAACGAGATGGCGTGGTGTCGTCGCACCACGCGGGAATTCGCACGGATGTATTGCGCGGCGCCGTCGCACCGCGCTGTGGATGGATCATCATGAACGCGACGCCGTCGCGCCGCGTCGAAGAGAGTTCAAGGCGCCGCGGCCGGAGCGGGGCCACGGCGGAAGGGCACGGTGCCGACGCACCATTCTGGATGACAAAAGCCGCGGCCGGTTCCGGGCCGCGGAGGGACGTGATGACCGGCGGCCAGCCGCGCCGCCGGTGCCGGAAAAAGGAAGAGGACCGGCCCATGTCGGTCCTGTTGAGAGGAAGTCGGCCGGCCAGGTAGGGCCGGCCGGGACGGTGCTAAACCGGGGGAATTAAATTCCCCTGGGCAGTTATTTTGGCCCCCCATAATAACGGGGGGCCGGTTTCATAAAGGGGGGCAAGTGCCCCCCCCCCCCGTTTCCCTCAAGGCAGGCCCCCACGAGGGGGGCCGGTTTTCTCCAAGGCGCGGCTTTTAGCCGCGCCGCCAGCTAAGCGGAAGCGGGGGCCTTGCACCCCGCACGTGGCCCCGAGCAGCGCCAGGCCGCGCCGCCGCCGTCCGGGCCGGGTCGACCCAGGGGGTGTTGGCCCGGGTCGGCCCGGACCCGGACCCCCCGTTTTCGAAACGACTTCGGTCTTTTGGCCATAACATGAGACACGGACCTCCGATTGACGAAACTTCAATGGCGATGCAATCCTTGTATCGAGACGGTCGATTCGGTATATCGCACTCAATGTTTCGGAATACTTTGAGTTCAGCCGGGTTGGTTCGTTCACGAAAATAATTGGGCCTTCGGAGCGGAAACACTCATATCTCGAGCTACGGACGTCCGATTGACATGCTGTCAGCTTTGTTGTGTTCCTCTTAGTGAGACAGATCTTTTGGCATACACCGCCCGAGGTTTGGACGCAGGTGGAGTACGGTCGGGTTGGTTTTTCCTTAAAAACCAACCGGGCCCCTGGGACGAGAAAACCAATAACTCACAGACCGTGCGTCCGATCGACGCGCCGTCTGTTGCGTTGAGTTCCTGTTGACGATACGGAACTTTTGGATACATCATCTCTGGACTTTTGACTGTTGATGTATCAGCCTCTCAGCTCATGGAGCGGACCCTCCCGAACGAGCTTGCTGTGTGCGGGAACCCTAGTGCTGGCTGCGACTGTGACTGCTACTGCTACTGTGACTACGACGACGACAGTACAGAGATCCTGTGTGGATTCGACGACGACTACAGCACTCAACGATCCTACGTGGATCAGTGCTACAAGTCCTGTGTGGGCCCGATCCTGTGTGGGTCCGATCCTGTGTGGGTCTTTGCGCTCAGCGGTCCTGTGTGAACCAGCGCCTACAGGTCCTATGTGGGCCCAATCCTGTGTGGGTCTTTTGTGGGGATTAGTTACCTATCGATCCTTCGTGGGTCCGACGACTTAGATGGATCATAGATCATCTTTATCGTCTTTCGAAGAATTATACCTGTATGAGCTGAATCCTGTTGCTATCCTGTGTGGATTGTGTTGTGCTATCCGGTGTGGATTTCGTTTTGCATTCCTGTGTGGAATACGTATACTTTCCTATGTGGACTGAGTTGTACTTGGGATCAGAGGTTGGAGTGTATTGGAATTGATGTCTTAGGTATATGTATGGGCATATACCTAAGCAGTGTCGGTTGTTACTTCATGTTTGTATCTCATCTTTGTGGTTTATTCTTTGTGGATTCTGGGAGACCTTCTTGGGTCTCGGGGTCCCTACTGAGTAGCTTATACTCACCCCTGCACGGGCTATGCCCGCACTATGTTATGTTGGTTGCAGACGACGGACAACGTTGATCTTGGCTGAGGCTTGCAGAGTAGGACGGTACCTAGAGGTGGACCACTCGGCGGGACGTACTCGGAGCGGACGGTGAGACCCGAGGAGCAGTGGAGCTATCTGTACCCACCCTTCAGGTGGGATTTCCAGTGGACAGCTCGGTGATGCATCTTTTACTTTACAGTTGCTGTTTTCCCTTTCGAGTTGTACTTTACTTTCAGTTTGGGTTTGTATACTGGCCCATTTACTTTTCCGCACTTTCTGCTGTACTCTGTTTTTACTTAGTGTGTATTTTTCCGCTTGCTTACTCTGTGGTGTTTGTTTACTTTACAAAGGCAATGCCTTCCCTTTTTTTACCGGGATTTACTCCTTGGTGCTAGTCGCCAGCCCCTGGCCTATGGAATGTGGGCATGGGGTAGTCACGGCACAGACCCCGAGGGCGGGTCGTGACAAATTGGTATCAGTGGAGTTTGGTTCTACCGAGAACTCTGATCTTTTCTATGAGAAGAAATAATGTTTAGCGTATTGAGTGTGGTTATCAGTCCAGGGTGTCCAGTGTTGGTGCGGCGGCCGACGTATCCGTACACTAGGACCCTGACTTCTGATTTCTAACTTAATGCACGAAAACATTGATTGCGTGTGTGTTTCAAAGTTTTCTTTGTGATTACTTTATATCAGCTCACCAGGTATACTGTTCTGACCGTGGCACACCTGTTTCCTTTTTAGGATGGCCCCACGACGGCAGCCAGCTAGGGTTTCGAGAGTTGAGTGTGACGACATCCCACCGAGCGACGAGGCCTCGTTGCAGGGCCCTTTGTCAGCAGTGGCACCAGAGGTAGCTCTACCCGTCGAGCCACTGATGCTTCCAGCACCAGCCGCTGACGATGCACGTCGCCTCAGCGCACTGCATGAGTTTCAGCGCCAGCGACCACCCAGGTTTCGTGGGGAGACGGACCCCCAGGCAACCGAGCACTGGCTAGAGGAAGTGGTACGAGTTTTTAGGCTAGTAAGGACACCTGCAGACCTCATGGTGATCCTCACTGCGAGCCTACTGCACGCAGCAGCGGGCCGATGGTGGAGCTTGATGCTCCAGGTGCACGATGAGGCATCTCTACTATGGACGGACTTTGAGAGCCTCTTCCGCTCGGAGTTCTTCCCAGCCACCCTTCGTGCGGTGCATATCCAGGAGCTTCTTCAACTGCGGTAGGGCAACATGATGGTCGCTCAGTACTCGGCGAGATTTACTGATCTCTCGCGCTTCTCGACAGACATGATACGAGACCCATTCTTCTGGGCTCGGACCTTCGAGCAGGGTTTGAGACATGAGATCAGGGCATCGCTGATCTCCCTCAGCATACCGACTCAGACAGGAGTACTGGAGCGGGCCCTTTTGATCGAGATCTTCCTTGCTGAGTCTTCACCAGCACCGAGACCCATCGCAGGGCGGCACGTGGCAGAGTCATCTGTAGCAGGCAGTCGACGGATGACTCAGGGGTCCAGGCAGGCCAGACCTTCAGGCAGACGACCTCAGGACACTGGCACAACAGTGCGGGGCACACAGCGCGGAGCCAGTCTTTGGAGAGGCAGGCAGTGCTACTCGTGCGGCGGGCAGGGCCACATGGCTCGTGACTGCCGGACCCGCCGTGCCGAGGAGCAGCAGACGGTTGATGGACCACCGAGGCAGAGGCAGAGGGTCGACCGTGGCGGTCTACAGGGAGGAGGCGGACGAGGCAGAGGAGCTGGCCGAGCAGCAGGTGGTGGGCGACGCTTTGAGGCTCTGCCACCACCACCACCAGGAGGTCCACCCCGACCACAGGGAGCTGGCGGGAAGAGACAGGCACAGCTCCAGGCAGCAGAGGCCTACGACCATGGCGCACCTGAGATGATTCGAGGTACTATCTGTGTCTATTCCACCCTTGCTGCAGTACTTATAGACACAGGAGTGAGTCACTCTTTCATAGCCGCTTCCCTTGTTCGGAGCTCGGAGATTCCGACATAGCCGTTGGCTCGATCCTTACGGCTAGAGACTCCTACGGGAGTAGACTCGACGATTACGCACTGGTGCTGGCACTGTGAGCTTACTCTAGGAGGCGAGATCTTCGGCTGGGATCTTCTTGTATCAGGGTTGAGGCCTTACAACGTCATCTTGGGCATGGATTGGCTATCTACGGTCCATGCGCAGATTGACTGTTTTAGGCGCAAGGTGCGATGTGTATGCACCGACGGGAGAAGGTTCACCTTCACCGGTGAGAAGGGAGCCTTTACAGCACAGGATGGACTTCCGTAGAGGAGAGGACATCCCATCACTCATCAGTTGGCTAGCCTCATCCTTAGAGCAGTTGACGTGCGGAGTCCTGGTTTTCCTGCAGTGGTGGATCAGTTTGCGGACGTTTTTCCCGATGACATTCCAGGGCTACCTCCTCGCAGAGAGGTAGACTTTTATATTGACTTGTACCCCGGGACAGCCCCGATATCCACTCAATCATATCGGATGGCCCCCACCGAGCTTCGAGAGCTACGGGTACAGTTGGAGGACTTGCAGGGAAAGGGGTTCATCCGACCCAGTGTTTCACCCTGGGCTTCCCCGATATTGTTTTTCCAAGAAGGCGGACGGGAGCTTGCGACTTTGTGTTGACTATCGTCGCTTGAACCAAGTGACAGTGAGGAACAATTATCCGCTACCGAGGATTGATGACCTCTTTGATCAGATCAAGGGAGCACGGTGGTTCTCGAAGATAGACCTCGGGTCAGGCTATCATCAGCTCAGAGTCAGAGACGAGGACGTGCAGAAGACGGCCTTCAGATGTCGGTATGGCCACTATGAGTTCTTGGTTATTCCTTTCGGCGTAACCAATGCTCCAGCAGTGTTCATGGCTCTCATGAATAGGATATTTCAGCTATACCTTGATCGATTTGTCGTGGTCTTCATCGACGACATTCTGATTTACTCTACGACTGAGGAGGAGAACGCCTATCACTTGTGAGTTGTACTAGACACACTCCGAGAGCACCAGCTTTATGGTAAGCTCCCGAAGTTCCAGTTCTGGATACGAGAGGTCCACTTCTTGGGACACGTTATCTCTGAGGAGGGAGTTGTAGTGGATCCTGTGAAAAATGAGGTTGTGTTAGCATGGGAGCCACCCAGGAGCGTCACTGAGGTTCAGAGTTTCTTGGGGCTAGCTGGATACTATCAGAGATTTGTTCTTGACTTCTCTAGAGTTGTGGCACCACTCACAGCTTTGAAAAAGAAGGGGAAACCCTTCGTGTGGTTAGAATGATGTCAGCAGAGCTTCCAGGAGCTGAGGCAGAGATTGACTAGAGCACCTATCTTGAGGTTTCCTGAGGAGGGAGTAGGGTACGTAGTCTACTGCGATGCATCAGGGACCGGAGTCGGATGTGTTCTGATGCAGGATCGGGCAGTGATTGCCTATGGATCACGTCAGTTGAGGTCGCATGAGCAGAACTACGCTACCCATGACCTAGAGTTAGCAGCAGTGGTCTCCGCTCTGAAGACATGGCGACATTACCTGATGGGCGAGTGCTTTGTAGTATTTTCTGATCATCAGAGTCTCAGGCATATCTTCTCACAGAAGGACCTGAACTTGAGATATCGGAGATGGCTTGAGTTCCTCCAGGACTATGACTTTGAGATAGTCTATACTCCAGGGATGGGGAACGTAGTAGCCGATGGCCTCAACAGGTGGACGGGCATTCAGCTACTTGAGGAGGCGACGAAGCAGCTAGCCTCTTTTTAGATATCCTTCATGGATAGAGATGGAGCAGCCTTCCTCCAGTCTCTCACAGTCACCCCTCCACTACTGCGGCGGGTCAGAGAGGCACAGCGTGAGGACACTGACTGTGAGACACAGCGTGCACAGATATCCTCGAGACAGGAACCTGATGGTTTCTCCCTAGGAGCAGAGCACGACATCCTTTTCAGAGGATGTACCATGGTACCAATCTCTTTTCGAGAGGAGGTGCTGAGAGAGTTTCACACTTTCCTTTGGTGGTACATCCTGGAGTGGCGAAGATGTACCAGGATCTCAGACGACAGCACTGGTGGCCGGGCATGAATAAGGCTGTGGCAGAGTTCGTTTCTCGATGCCTCACCTGCCAGTAGGTGAAGGCAGAGCATCAGGTACCAGCAGGCTTGGTACAACCCTTGGAGGTCGTGGAGTGGAAGTGGGACGGGATATCTATGGACTTCGTGACTAGACATCCACGCACTTCCAGAGGTCACGACTCCATCTGGGTGATTGTTGACCGACTCACCAAGTCGGCACACTTCTTACCCATCCAAGAGCAGGGCTCAGTGGAGAGCTTGGGACCTCTCTACGTTCAGGAGATTGTGCGGCTCCACGGCGTGCCATCATCTATCGTCTCCGATCGAGATGCTCACTTTACTTCCCGGCTTTGGAAGGGGTTACAGGAGGCGTTCGGGACGCAGCTACGTCTAAGCACAGCTTTTCACCCCCAGACGAATGGTCAGACCGAGAGAACCATCCAGACTCTCGAGGACATGCTCCGCGCATGTGTCCTCGACTATGGTCGTAGCTGGGAGGACCACCTACCCTTGGTGGAGTTTGCGTACAACAACAGCTACCAGTCCACCATCGGGATGGCACCGTACGAGGCGTTGTACGACCGAACTTGTAGATCTCCTTTGTGCTGGACAGACCCTGGGGAACCAGCACTTGTGGGACAGGAGATGGTCCAGACCACGACAGAGAAGGTCCAGCTCATCCAAGAGCGGATGAGGTCAGCTCAGAGCCGGCAGAAGCCATACGCTGACAGGAGGCGGTGGCCACTAGAGTTCGGGGATGGCGACCACGTCTTCTTGTGGGTCTCATCTCGACGTGGTATTCAGAGATTTGGCCGAGGCGACAAGTTATCTCCACGCTTCATCGGACCCTTCCAGGTCCTCAACAGGATTGGTGAGGTGGCTTATCGCCTGGCTCTAACACCTCAGTTACACTGGGTGCACGACGTCTTCCACGTATCTCAGCTGAGGAGATACGTGCATGACCCGACACACATCATTGACTATGGGGAGCTAGACGTGGATGATGGGGAGACTTTTGCGGAGGTCCCAGTGGAGATAGTGGATCGATAGGATAGGGTCCTACGTGGGCAATCTATTCCTTTTGTGCGCATCAGATGGAAGCACGGGAACCTCCAGGAGAGCACTTGGGAGAGGGAGGCTCAGATGCGTGCTCAATACCCTCATTTGTTTCCCTAGTTTTTTATGTATCTTTACGGGGACGTAAAGCCCTGAGGTGGGAGTAATGTAAAGACCCGTAAAATTCAAGGGAAATTTTTTCTTAATTTTATTTCGAATTTTTCAAGAACGCTGTTTCTGACGGCACCTGATTCCGAGGCCCGGAGTGCCCAGAATCAATTTCCGAAGTTTGGCTCGGGTACGTTCAGTGAACGAACGAGCGGGAATTTCTATCTTTTGATCCGGTGCTCGGAATTGAAATCTGAGGACACCGATGAACTCGCAGCGCCGATAGTCGCTTAAGGAGACCTTTTCCGAGGTTGAGTTTTTTTCGGAACGAATGTTAGTTTTGGGAGAAATTATAAGAAGTTAAATAAAAATGTGGAAACACTTTTTATTTTTATTTTGTTGGTTAACTTCTCCCAAAGGGAGTTAAAGGTGGGACCCACATCCACTTAACCTCCCTTGGGTGGAATAAGTGTGGTGGGGCCCACACGAACCCCAACTCCTCATCTTCTCTAAAAACTCCCCTATAACCCCCTTTAATTAATGTTTAACATCTTGGTTTAATTAATTAAGGTGGGTTGATTTGAATTTCAAACCATTGAAATTCAAGTTGAGGGTTGTGTAAATAAAATAAGCCTTAACTTATTTTATTTTGTTTAGCCATCTTGAGAGGTTTTTGGAGCTCCTTCTTCTTCTTCAACCTTGACGAAGAGCGCGAAGAACCTTCGAGCTCCGACGAAGAATGCCGCTCCTCTCTTCTTCGTAGCCGGTTGTTTCCGAAGATCGATGACGCCTTCCGTGTCAACGAAAGGGAACACCACTTCCTCCTCGGACATCCTACGTCGGCTTACGAAGATTCACCAACGACGTACCTCTTCGGACGTCCCTATTCGTCAACGGAATTGATGAACGTTTACCGCGACGCCCGAACTCCGCGACGTTGTCTTCCGCGGGTCTTTGACGATCATCGATCTTGAAACCGAGGTATGGGTTTGTTGTTGATTATTTAATTATTCTCGTTCTTGATATTAGAATGTCAAACTTTGAAGATAATGAATAATTGATATCATCTAACGAGAGGGGGGTCGGACCGCACAAACACGGCCGAATTCCCCCCTCCCTTGTTCTTGATTATTATTATTTTCTTGTGGATGAACGAGATGGCGTGGTGCCGTCGCACCACGCGGGAATTCACACGGATGTATTGCGCTGCGCCGTCGCGCCGCGCTGTGGATGGATCATCATGAACGCGACGTCGTCGCGCCGCGTCGAAGAGAGTTGAAGGCGCCGCGGCCAAAGCGGGGCCACGGCGGAAGGGCACGGTGCCGACGCAACCTGCCGGACGACGAAAGCCGCGTCCGGTTCCGGGCCGCGGCGGGACGTGATGATCGGCGGCCAGCCGCGCCGCCGGTGCCGGAAAAAGAAAGAGGACCGGCCCATGTCGGTCCTGTTGAGAGGAAGTCGGCCGACTAGGTCGGGCCGGCCGGGACGGTGCTAAACCGGGGGAATTAAATTCCCCCGGGAAGTTATTTTGGCCCCCCATAATAAAGGGGGGCCGGTTTCATAAAGGGGGGCAGGCGGCCTCCCCGTTTCCCTCAAGGCAGGCCCCCACGAGGGGGGCCGGTTTTCTCCAAGGCGCGACTTTTAGCCGCGCCGCCAGCTAAGCAGAAGCGGGGGCCTTGCCCCCCGCATGTGGCCCCCAGCGGCGCCAGGCCGCGCCGCCGCCGGCCTGGCCGCGCCGCCGCGCCGGGCCGGGTCGACCCGGTTCGGGCAGACCCAAGGGGGGGGGGGGGGGGTCGGCCCGGACACGGACCCCCCGATTTCGAAACGACTTGGGTCTTTTGGCCATAACTTGAGCCACGGACCTCCGATTGACGAACCGTCAGCGGAGATGCGATCCGTGGATCGAGACGGTCTATTATGTATATCGCACTCAAAGTTTCGGAATACTTTGTGTTCGGCTGGGTTGGTTCGTTCACGAAACCAACCGGGCCTTCGGAGCGGAAACACTCATATCTTGAGCTACGGACATCCGATTGACGTGTCGTCAGCTTTGTTGTGTTCCTCATAGTGAGACGGATCATTTGGCATACACCGCCCGAGGTTTGGACGCAGGTGGAGTACGGTCGGGTTGGTTCTTCCATAAAAACCAACCGGGCCCCTAGGACGAAAAAGCCAATAACTCACAGACCGGGCGTCCGATCGACGCGCCGTCTGTTTCGTTGAGTTCCTGTTGACGATACGGAAATTTTGGATACATCAACTCTGGACTTTGGGACAGTTGATGTATCAGCCTCTCGGCTCGTGGAGCGGACCCTCCCGAACGAGCTTGCTGTGTGCGGGAACCCTAGTGCTGGCTGCGACTGTGATTACTACTGCTACTGTGACTGCGACGACGACAGTACATACATCCTGTGTGGATTCGATGACGACTACAGCACTCGGCGATCCTACGTGGATCAGTGCTACAGGTCCTGTGTGGGCCCGATACTGTGTGGGTCCGATCCTGTGTGGGTCTTTGCACTCAGCGGTCCTGTGTGAACCAGCTCCTATAGGTCCTATGTGGGCCAGATCCCGTGTGGGTCTTTTGCGGGGGTTAGTTACCTATCGATCCTTCGTGGGTCCGACGACTTATATGGATCAGAGATCATCTTTATCGTCTTTCGAAGAAGTATACATGTGTGAGCTAAATACTGTTTCTATCCTGTGTGGATTGTGTTGTGCTATCCTGTGTGGATTTCATTTTGCTTTCCTGTGTGGAATACGTATACTTTCTTATGTGTACTGAGTTGTACTTGGGCTTGGAGGTTGGAGCGTATTGGAATTGATGACTTAGATATATGTATGGGAATATACCTAAGCAGTTTCGGTTGTTACTTCATGTTAGTATCTCACCTTTGTGGTTTATTCTTTGTGGATTCGGGGAGACCTTCAGGGGTCTCGGGGTCCCTACTGAGTAGTTTATATTCACCCCTGCACGGGCTATGCCCGCACTACGTTGTTTTGGTTGCAGACAATGGACAACGTTGATCTTGGCTGAGGCTTGCAGAGCAGGATGGTACCTGGAGGTGGACCACTGGGCGGGACGTACTCGGAGCGGACGGTGGGACCCGAGGAGCAGTGGAGCTATCTGTACCCACCCTTCAGGTGGGATTTCCAGTGGACAGCTCGGTGTAGAAGCTTTTACTTTACAGTTGTTGTTTTCCCTTTCGAGTTGTACTTTACTTTCAGTTTGGGTTTGTATACTGGCCCATTTACTTTTCCGCACTTTCTGTTGTACTCTGTTTTTACTTACTGTGTACTTTTTCGCTTGATTACTCGGTGGTGTTTGTTTACTTTACAAAGGCAATTACTTCCCTTTTTTTTACCAGGATTTACGCCTTGGTGCTAGTCGCCAGCCCCTGGCCTATGGAAGGAGGGCTTGGGGTACTCACGGCATGGACCCCGAGGGCGGGTCGTGACATTTTTATTATATATGATCCATGTTACTCTCATGTATAGAATTGAGAGATTAAAGATATTCTTATGCATAATCTTGGAGACATTTTATATCATGAAATTAATTGTTCCCTTCTTAATTGAGATATTACTTAACACATTGTAACTCCCATCCCAATATAATTTATTCTCTAATGAGATGTTATACATTCCATTTCATATTTTCTTATCTCTAAAGTATATTTGAGACCATATATATCCAAATAAATTTTGTTATAAAAAATATTTTAATAATTATTTGTCTGTTGTTTCTTATCATAAAACAAATCAAAACATTGAGGTAATAATTTAAAAATTAAAAAAACCAATCACTAAAAGTCCTATAAAATAATGTACATAAATATTTATTTTGAGTACTTTATGTAATATATAATGCATCAATAAAAAAATTCATACTTAAATATTTACACTAATAATGAATTAGTAAACCATTAATTCATAAAACACATTGATGAAAAATATTTAATGCATATCCATATTCAAAACAAATTTACATATAAATTTTATTTAGTAATCTATATTCACCATAGAACTCAGTTAAAAATATCGTCATAAATAGCATAATGATGTAGTAAAGTTAAATTATTTATTTCTTATACAACCTATAATTTTACAATTCTTTAAATATATTATATTGATAAAAACAATCCACGATGTACAACCACACATTATTTCATTTTCCTATTAAACAAATATTGAACATGTTTGTGATAATTATTGAACAACATATCCTTGATTTAATAAAAACTTCACTCCACGATCATCATATATAAGATACAATCAAGAATTTATATAACAAAAATCATATTATAATAACACTATATTTATAATATTTACTAAAAAAAATTAAAATAATTACATTTTTATGTTGTAAAAATATATTTGCAATCTATTAAAGGATCTACATCAGTGTTCATAATGGTATAACCACTGATTCACTTCGTTAATACTAGGGTGCATTAATTTCATCTATAATTTGTTTTTCTATTCTTGAAAAAATCATCATATATTTTATATTAACTCACTTTAAAATTAAATAAATAATTATCAAAATCCAATAGGAATTTTATACTCAATGTCATCAGAATTCTTATAGTAATTAATGTTTTCCACATTTGGAGGATGTAGTTGTTATTTAGAAGTTCGTCAACTGGGATATCAGATGTTTGAAAATAATGAAATCTTAAAAAAATTCATTCTATAATATTTTATGTATTTTAAAATAATGGAATGATTCCATGTAGTACTAAATGTATAGTTTTATAAATTTATAATGTTTTTTATGTCCACATTAATGAATAAACATTATAACAGCACATGAGTTATTTATTGGATATGTTTTTATATTTAACCTAATGTATTGGTTTATGAGGATACTATTCTATTGTTAATTCTTATTAAAAAATGTAATCATATATAACCATTCCCTATATTTATGTGTGATTAAATCATGTTAAGGATAGCTATAATATTTGGAATTTTATGTTTTTTATGAAGGATAAATGGTGTCATATCTTGTTTAGAATTGAATACCAATAACTTATAAATGATAGAAATTGGAATGGTGGAATGAATTGTGAAATATATGATGGATGATTTTTTAATTTACAGTTGTTACAGTTATTTTTAATGTATTACATATATTTAGATAAAAAAAGATAGTAATGAAGAAAATTTTAAAATCTAAATTGCTAGTCAAATATTTCTGAAACTATGTCTCTAAACTATATACTGTGAGTAATTCAACAAAAAAATATAATTTTAATTTTTTTAACTGTTTTAGGAACGATGCATTATAACATTTCATTTTCTTATAAATTGAATTTTTTAGTTATATATAACTCATTTTATTACATGGATTCCCCATTATATTTTTTACACATTTTTAACATGTCCCATGAATTTTTAACCATTGAATTCATCATTCTTTTTAATTCATAGAATTGATTCCTTGATCTCTAGGTGGTTCTCTAAAGAAAAAATTTGTAATCCTCTTATTCTTATCAATTTTTCTATTTATTCATCTACTTCTTCTTCCAATATTTGACCATACCCTTTTATAGGTATGAATTTAAAATTATTGGTTGATGATAAATTTTGGTTTTCATGTCTAGGATATATATAGTCCTTGTTCATAATAATCTATTTTTTGAAGTGGGTGGAGTATTTCTATATGATGGATATAAGTATTAATAATTATTTTTTTTATTTATATTACCCAAGGATATTTGATATTTAAAACTAATTTCTATGTAAAAATATTATTTAAAAAAATTATTCATGCCGAATATAGAGGTTTTTGGGGTCATTCATACATTTTTTTGATATTAATATTATTTTAATTCATTTTTTATAATACATCCCTAATTTAATATTTTATATATTTAATTTTTAATATATATTTTATGAGTTCAATCATTATATAATTGAAATCAAAATTAATTTTTTTTTGTTTTGTATGGGTATTACATCCAAAAATTCTTATGTATTACATTATATGTTATTGATATATTGATTAAAAGTTATTTTAATATATTAATGATTTCCCAAATAATGTGTTGTTTTGCCTGATGTCATATAGTTGAATTAAATATGATTATATTCTTGATTAGTCTAAAAGACATGCATGACCTAAATAATGATACAATTTAGTGTTTGATGGTATTTTTTTACATCAACATTAATATCACTTATAAAGAAGTTATTTTTATTATATTTATTGATATTATTATCATTGTGATATGGGTTTTAATAAGGAAGTTTTATATAGATTTCTTGATAATTTTTAATATTTATTTATTTTTTGATTCATTATGTTTGTATACGAATAAAGATTCATTGCAATTCATAGGAAATGATCAGGTAAACTAATGATATTGTAAATTTCTAGTATCCGTAGGAAAAATAATTACATTAAAAAGAGAATTTCATTCTGTAAGTGGATTAGATAGTTTTGGGATTTCCATGGATTAAAATTTGATACCCTATCTTGAATTTTCTAATTATTGAAATCCTGGGATATATCCATTTCCACCATTTGATGATCCCATGTACTTTATTAATTTTTATACACTATTTAATGACTATTTAATGTTCATTCATTATTTCTTATGTTATATTTTTGTTCTGTTATTATGGTTTTTAAAAAAAGTAAGACATCAATGTTATTTATCATTTTTATCTCAATTATGTATCAAAGGAATTTCCTAACAATTATCATCGAGTTTTTATTTTTTTGTTGGTTATACCAATATATTTTCATTTACTCATTGGGGTATCATATACCATAAAAATATGTGTATATTTAATAATTATTTTACCAAATTTTAGAAATGGGATATATTTTCTATCATATGGTGATGTTCTATTGAAGCCCATGTATATATTGATATGAAAATATTGTGTACTGATAAGGTTAACCTAAAGAAAGATCATCTATTTTATTGGTTATGATCATTCTATTGAATTATATTATGTATTACATAAATTATTCATCTCAATACAATTTGGTTATCCTTGTACCATGGGGTATCGTGAATTAATCTTACAATATAATGTTGGTAATTCCATTTTTAAATGTTTAATGAATTAATATTTATTATTCAATGTTTTTATTGGTTAGTAAATTTTCAATTATTTATTTACTATAATAGGTTCCCCAAAATTGGACACCTCATGTTTAAATCATAGTAAAAAATCATAATGCTACTTTATTAGTATTTAAAAAATAAATTAATCCAAAATTATATGTTTAATACACTCAACAGTTGTTTTAAATCTGTGATGATAATAAAATAACTTTAATAATTGTGATGGATAATCATGACTGTCAACGTAGAATTACATGAAATATAAGTTTTAATTATTTTAAAATTTTTACTAATGAAAATGAAATTAATTGATGTTTTGGAATTTTTTATGAAGATATTTTTTAATATAAGAACCAATATTGTTTTTTACTATTGATTATTTTTTATATCTTTCATAATAATGTATTTCATGTTTTATTCATTATATTTATATCATAATATAGTGAGTGATGAGATTGGAGAAGGTTGACAGCTTTGGAATTGATAATGATTGATTCATAAATTTCATGGTACATTGAGACATCATTAATATATATTATATAAATATATCTACATTTGGTGACCACGTAAAATTCGTGTATTTCTGTGCTTTAATTTCATTATATATATATATTTTAAATGAATTTCTAGGTCTCAATTATTTGAGAATTCGTAGAATCTTGATAAAAATATGAGAATGAAAACATGATTTCCTACTATTAGTAACCCCCACCTCTTAGGTTGATTGAAAACACTTTGGTTGTATTAAATATTCTATTTATTTGACTAATTTATGTGATATTATTATATACATAGTATATGGTCTTTTAGATGACGTTCTTATATGTTTAATTTAAAAAATTGTTACTCATTACTTATGAGTACATCATACCATGATATACATCATCAAACCCCAACCTATTAAATATGGTATTATGTTTAAATCCTTGATCTAATACTCATATTATGTGGGTTCTTAATGAGGTTAGTTGATGAAAAATTTCAAGGGAAGAGTGGATGTAACCTCTATATTTGGAAACAATGGGCACATTGAATTTATATTCATTATATTGATATAGAAATATAGGGACTGGTTAAAAAAAATATAATATCTCTTTATAAATTAACTAAGATGAATTTTTTGAGTTTGAGTATATTTTTTGAATTTAGGGTTGAAAGAACATTATTTATTAAGGGTTTTAAATTTATAATTACTTTCAATTTTGATGATCAATATTGATCACCTAATATTGAAATGAATGTAGATTTATTCCAATGTATTTTTAATTAAGGTGATGCAATAATCCTTAAAAAATTAAAAAAAATTAAGGTGATTCATGTCATACAATTTATTTTCAAGATAACATAAAAATATTGATTTAAGTACATAACATGTAATGTTTTAAAGTGTTATGAATAAAATATTATGAATATGGGTTTTTTAAGTTGATAATAAAAATAGTTATTGGAATATAAATAATATATAAGAGTAGAAATAAAATTTATTTTTTGTATGAAATTTGTAAACATTTAATTGAAAATGATTTTAAATTTTTAATGAATTAATGTTTGTTTTTTTATATATTTTAATTGATATAAAGGAAAAAAAATTGGATAAGATAAAATTTTGTTTTTTTACAAGAATATTTTAATAAAATATAGAATGAAACAACAATACTAAGACAACATGAAATTTTATATATATGATCGAATATAAATAGTAGTTTTTGTAAAATATAATGAACTAGTAATTCTATAAAGGAAAATAAAAAGAGAGAGAAAAATGATAATTCATAAAAAAAATATTAGAATAATATTTATGATTAAAAATAGTAATGAAAATAGACACTACGTTTATGAGGTCATAGAGATAAAAAACACTATATTTTTGTAGTGTTAGTGAATGGAATTTATCCTTATAATCGTATATGATATTATTCATTCTTATCCCTTCTCAAGATAATGATTGAGAGTATTGGGGAAGGAAGTGTCTCATGGACCATTTACTGGATCGATCAAAAAATCGTTATAATAACCATAATGAATGAGTGTTCCATGTGATATGTCTTTTCATATGTTCTGATTGTGTCCTCTTATAGACATTGGATAGTGTACTACATTCTAAATTGTGTGAATTTCCATTTGGTCATTGTCAAAATATTATGATTAAAAATTTTATTAGATAGACTAAGAGCATTCGTTCTAAAAGGGAAAATAATAATAAAGTAGGGGAATAATTAAAATAAATTATAAATTGTTTCACTCTATTAATGAAAAAATCATGTTTTAATATTTGGGATATCTATATTTATTTTTTTAAAATTTTAATTTTGATAATTAATTTTTATTTAGTAAAATTAAGTATATTCAGTAAAATTATATAAAATTTGTCTAAGAAAAAAATTTTAAATGTCATGATATTATAACTTTATTTATTTTATAATTTATTATATTAAATCATATTAAATTCAAATTATATTATACATAAAATAGATAATTAATTTTTTGTGTTATATTACTCATTGTTATATTAAATTATATTAATAATAATAGTTCTATTTTTAAATATTATAACAGATTAATTGATTTATGATAATTAAAACTTCATTTTAAATAAATTAAAAAATTTATTTGGAAGATAATTTATAATGGATATATATTTTGTAATATGGTTCAAAAACTATTATTTAAATGAGCATAAAAAATAAATGATTGGAATATAGGGGTGCGGTAACATGTGGATATGAAGCATGGGTGATGTAAGTTTATTATAGGGGGTGTTTTAGATATATAAATGACCCACATTTGAAATTATATATACAAAATAAATAATTTCCCATATCAATAATTTTTTACGAACTAATAATCAATTTTAATTTCTTCATGTCAACCAGAAGTAGTAATTTAAAGTAATTAGTGAATAAAATGATATTTATTTCCCAACATAATCTACAATTATAATCTTTTTCAATGGAAATGATATTAAACATGTAATAAAACTTTAAGAATGAAAAATTATTTTCCCCCTAATTATATATATTATTAACATATAAATTTAAAATGATACTAAAATTAAATGAAAAAATGTCGTTCTATAATTTATCTCCATCTTCTATATCACTTTCATATATAAAATACATGTGTGTTGAGATTATTCATCATTAACTGTACATTAGAATTCATTTTTTTATTATATTCCAATCATTAACTGACATTGTGCAGCCTATTTAATAATACATTACGACAAAAAAATTCATCTTTTTAATATTGATATTTATTAAATATGATTTATTTTTCTTGAATAACATTATTAGTCAAATTTTTCATGATCCATGTGTTATTAGTAAATGTTATATGTCTTTAATTATATATGTTAAAATACATATACATGTAAATGATATAATGTAGATAAAAATAGTGGGTAATAATATTTAATCACATCACCTTGTCAAAGCCTGCATAATCCTCTTATAAAACGAATTGGAGAAATTTATGAATAAATATTTAATAATATCATTTTTTTAACCATATAGAAGAAATATCAATGATATGTAAAACCATTTTAGAATGGTAATATTACTATAGGATAGTTATAAATACAAACATTTATAATTCCATAATTTCATTATGTAATATTATTATGATTATGTTATGTAAAAAATCACTCCAATATATATATATATATATTACTGACATGTATTTTTTTAATATTTATTTTTATATTTATTTCCAAAAAATTTTATTATGACAATAATATTATGAAAATGATTTTCAAATATTACCTTATAATTTTTTTATTCTTTATTTATAAAATTATAAAAAACACATAATTATAAATCATAAAAATATACCGATTTGCAAAGTTCAAATCATTGATGTGAATGTAAATACATAACATCTAATCAAATATTAAAGTCATTGGAAATAAAAAATGTTGTTAAGGATGAGTTATACATCATTATTCTGCTGGTAAAAGTAATACATCGAATAAAAACACACAAAATATAACACTAGAATTGGTTAGATAATGATAACCACATCTTAAAAATAATCGAATATAGTAAATAACTGTTTTTAAGTTACGTACATAAAGTCACTAGTTTAGTACATAGATGTTTTTTAAACAATTTTGTTATCATTATTAATAATCAATAAACTTGTAATGGAAAATCATTTAAGAATTCCATTAATCAATTCCTGAAAGATGATAGTGATATAAATTTGTTCATATATTTGATTACATGGTAAAAAATTATTATCCATCACAATGATAAAATTTAATATTCATATTAATTTTTTTTAATAATATTTTCCATTTTGATAAATATTAGAACTAATTTTGATTGCTAATTTTTTATTGTTATATATATAATATTATGACTATATATTACAAAATTCATCCGATGAATTAATTGTCGGGTTAAGTATATTTATCTCATTTAAATCTTCATGGTGCATACAATATTTAATTATATGATATGATTATATACTCTAAAAAGTGGAGTACTCTTATAAGTAAAAAATAATTATTTGGAAATTAAATATATACTCTAAAAAGACAAAATATTTACCTAGCTCAAAATATAAGAAAATTAATAATTAACATTCTAATTCCACCCATGTCTCAATAAAATTTATTAACTTTAAATTCTATCCATTAAAGTGGAAACAAAAATGTGACTATTAATAAAGGTGGTATTTACGGACTTTATATAACAACCATTAATAATTATAATTATTTATTTTAAGAGAAATTTTCATGTTTTTCTACAATATGAATGAATTCATAATGACATCAAATAAGATAAATCCTAATATTATTAGTCATAAAAATTTTACCTTATTATATGACAATAGGTATGATCAAGAAATAATTATGGTGAGAAAAATTATCAAATATAAAAATAATAATTCCATTTTATTGTAAATTTCTTCTTACACCATATTAATTCTTTAATATTTTATGTTGTCTAGGTAATTTATTTATAAAAGAAAAATTATCAATATATTGAAAAAAATAGCATGAATTTTTTAATAATACAATTCAATATATATGTTCTAATACATCCACCATGTGAAACATTTAGGTACAATTTGATTCCATGTTTTTCCTTTATTAGATTGTACTATGTGTATAAATTATCATTCCATAACATGGTGGTTGAAATATTTATATCCCAAATAATTGTATAAATGGTCAATTTAAATTATTACATATTTAAAAAAAATTTACATGAAAATGTGTAAGAGATTTAATTTTATTAATTTCATAATAATTCTGAATAAAATGAAATATCTATGGAAAAAATTTCTCCACATCAAAATAAACAAAATAGAAAAAATGGATCAATTATTAATAATGAAGAACTTATTACTGAATATATAATGATGAAAAAATAGTCTTCATATTTATTTTTAGGGCAATTAATAATTCATGCAACAGTATTGGATAAAATAAGACCATTAATTTATCTTGAATATTCATATTTTCAACAATATTTTTATTATAAAAATTATATTTCACATTAAGATGAATGGGATGTGTTATATATATTCATATATCACCCTTCAATAAATAATGAGGCCCCAAAAAATAATTTACATTTATGCTAGATTCTTAAATCCTTTAATTATAAATTATCTTCAAATTTTTATAGTAATTATATTTAAAAATAATTATTAATTTTTATTTTGATAAAAAAATATACATTAAAAGGTGACAGTTAATTATTTCAAAATAATGTTTTACATATGAAAACATTATTTAATGATAATCCTCTTGAATAAGTGAGTTCAATATGTTTTCAAATGATTATCTACATGAAGAATTAAGTAATCAAAATTTACTATGTATTAACTATATCTGAATATGTTATGAATTCATAAACACCAATTGAACTTATAGTAGTGATAAATAATAAATTAAATGAATAATTTAATAGTGTTATCAAAAATGAATTTTTCCTATATCAACATCATTTAAAAAAAATTAAAATATAAAATAAAGAATCATAGAAATTCAAATATACCCATTCTAGTTGAACATTAAAACTAATCAACTGTATTTAGACAGATGAATAATTATAATATTTATAAAGAAAAAAACATGCCCTAAAGTATATTTTTAAGGGAATGGTATGTCTCTATAAATTTCATTAAATCTAAATGATTTTGAGTGTAAATGGTTACCATTTTTAATGATATATTTTTATATATTGTATCAAATTACATAACTAGTGAGGATTATGAACAAAAACCAACATATGATTTTCATTATAGGTTATATTGGGACAATTATTAAGGTTGAATCCCAGTCGAATTTGATTTAGAATTCATGAAGTTGTTTCCTAGGCCAAATAGGAAATCAATTCACGGGATTAAACAACATGTTTATATATTAATATTTAATAAAAAATTGAAAATTAATGAAATTGTGAGGAATAAATCACAATTCATTAAAAAATATTTTTAAAATGATATTTTATTTATCTTAATTAACTTTAATCTACTATAATGGGATTATTACCATTGACATTGGTTATACATGAAAAATGCATATTATTCTTCATAGATGTTATTATTGAATACCAATATGGATCAAATAATAATGATGTATAAATAGATTCCCTAATTAATTAAAAAATATTCTATAAGGTTTAGCATTTTAACATATTTATACAAAAAATTTAAAAAATATGTATTCATCAATGTAGTTTTAGAGTATGATTTACATTTATCTCAGTTAATATTTGTTTTAATTATGATTTAAAAAAGTTTTAATTTTTTTAGTTTTTTATAAATAAAAAAAATCTATCTTTTCCATAAATTTAGTATATTCTAAATATTTGAAGATCACTATATAACTCAATTAAATTTTAATGAAATTATAATATTTAATGAAATTATTTAAATATAATGAATTGGAAAATATTATATTTTAATGCTAATTTTATATTGAATATCCAATACATATAATTTTATTTATTAATAAAAAATTTGCTAAATGTTTTCTATAATGGTTATATATATAGTTCATGTCTATTTTTTACAACAGTTTTTGCATGATCTCTTGATGTTCGTAAATATATTTTTCACATGTTATAGGAAAATGATGAAATTATTTATTCAGAATATTTTATTTGATTTGAAGTATGTTATGTCACTTATATTGGTGAAACATTATACAAAGAATATAATGTTATTTTGATAATATATTTCAATACTAATTTTTTGGTCATGTATTATTTTTTTCATATTAAGAGACATTTAAATCATATCAAGTATAATTTTTTCTATTTTCAATGATCTTCTAACATGGGATTGTTTTATTCCAAAAGAAAATTGAACCAATATTGGTTCATTATAACATTTTTGGATATTTTTATGATACATATTAATAATGATATTAACTAACATATTTATAAAAATTTGGGGGAACACGTATCTTTTGTTCTGTTTTGTAAGAAAACCATTTTTGTAACTTCAGAAAATTTTATTAAGTTATTGTTGAATGAGGATGTAGTTCTATAATGTGATTAGTTTTTATTTATTAGTAATTATATAACAAATAATGATGGAGTATTAATAATGATATGTCATGTCATTTCCATATGGATGATGTAATGTGTATTACCTAATAAAAGGTGTTTAAATGAATTGTGGCATAAAAATTTTAATTTCACAAAATAATATTAATTGTTCCCCAAAAAATGGTTACACTATTATCTCAAAAATAATCAAATAATAAATTTTTAATTATATTCAAAAATATATTATGAGGTAATAATATTGAGAAATTGGTTTGTAGAAATTTCATGAAAAAAATAAAAACATTCATATTTTTATGAGTTTTATATGAAATTGTTTTATTTTTTTCCCTTCATTGTTTTTTATTCAGTTATTATTGTATGGTTTTGAAAGAGACAACATCAAAGGGACATAAAACTCACTCATTGTTTCTTTACATAATTTTCTCAAATGTATTTTCATGTTAATTGTAAATCAAATAACATGAAATTGAGGACATCAAAGGGGGTTTGTTACATTGAGTAATTATTTCATAGATATTATCTTTTCCAATAAAATATTTTAAATATAATGTTGATTTATCATATAGATAATGTTTTTCAATCTATCTATAAATGAATATCTTAACTATTTTGTAAAACATATAGGATATGACCAGGCACAATGTAATAATTACATATCTTTTACAAAATAATTATGATAAGATTGTGTTATTAAATGAAATATTTTGAGTGAATATAATCAAGAACTCTTATTTAAATGTTTCACTTATATTATAGATGAGTTATATGATTTTTTCGATATATTATGTTAACACTGTGTTTAATCAAAATTTTATCTTCTGGAACTGAAATTTTGATTCCAATCTTCCGAAAAAATAATAAAATATTAAAATTAAACATACTTAAATATTTTCAAATTAATAAACTATAAAATAAATATTTATAAAAAAAATATTTATGGAATTTAAAACATTTTAGTTATAGTATTTTTTTTACATTAATCCTTCTCCATGTTCAATGTTCTCTTGGTCATTCCCATGATGCATGAATTGGATGGCATGATCATATTTTTTTCATTAAAAAATATTTCCAAAAATATTGAAAACTAACAATATAAAAAAAATGGGTTATTTAGTGATCCCCAAAAACATGATTAGATTCGTTTAATAACAATAAAACCATATATATCACACATATAGGGAGATATGTTATAAAATTAATTATAAATAATTATATAATAAAAGAATTATTGGGAACTAATTTAGAAAAATTATTACTACTACTACTGCTACTATTAATGCGGATACTGCTACTGCTAATATACATGGAAAAATTATATTGTTTTTATGACCAACCATTCAATCACATAGGTCCTAGGTGTAAGTCCTATTATGATTTGTAATTGATATGAATGATACTCATGGGATAAAACCCAGATACCTTATTTTCTTAGATTATTGAAAAACATCAATTGGGACAGGCATCCAAACTATATGTGATAATGGAATATGGTGAAATTAATTTTTATTGGTTTTACAGAGATAGTGGATGACCTGAAATTCCACCACAAGGAGGTGACAACTTAATATAGAAATAAGTTATAATATTCATGCATGTGGTAGTGTTTATTTGAATTATACTTGGGGTGGGTATGGTTTTTAGTCACGTTATGAATGGAACTTGTTTCGAGTATCGCTAACTGGAAAAAAACTGTAGATGGATTATTTATGAATTTATAATGTAGAATGAGAGATCATTATTTTTTATACTCATGGAAAAAGAGAAAATAGAGGACTATAAATACAATGAATGGCTTATTCCAAAAATCTACTTTATATTAGAATTCAATAAAAAATTGTGGATTATGATTATTCCTTAGTAATAAATAGTTCAAGGAGAGGTGAATCATAACATGTGGGTGGTGTTTGGGTTAATGAAAATTAATAATTTGGTGTGTGTATTTATGTTTTCATTATTTACCCTTAGATCATATATTTATTATTATTATTATTATTATTATTATTATTATTATTATATTTTTGGGAGTGATGATTATAAGAAATCATCGTAGAATATTTTGGTGGTTTTAATAGAGTTTGTGACATTTAATTTTTAATTAAATTTCTATATTATAAAACAGTAATTGCTGAATTACATGATGGTGTGGATATTTTTATGTTATTTTATACACTATTATTTGTTGGAACATATAGGCTACCTTATATTAGTGACATATAGCTGATGAGTGATAAAAAGGTGTGGTTAAAATCACCCATTAATGAAGCTAGTAATCAATAATATTTTTTTAATTGTACTGATGGTTTTGATATGATTTTATGAAAAGGGGTGATTGCTCATATTATTGGGAATCAATTATAATTCAATGAATTTATTTGAGTGAATATTCATTTAATTATTACTGTTTTTGTTTTTCCAAAGGGCTACAGAAAATTATTTTTATATTTGGTATAGATTAAACGATTATGGAAAACATGTTTATGTCATTGAGACATAAGCAATAGATAATGATTAGTCTTATTTTATTACTAAAAATTACATTGATTTATCAAAAAAACATATGAAATTTTTGTTTTCATATATATATATAACTAGTTATTTATGATTAAATACATCTATATGAAGTTTTATTTATAATTATACAATGAAAAAATTATAATCTAATATAGAATATACTCTCTTGTGATTGAAAATGTTCTCTATATAATATAGTTCTTCTAATCTTTCTCAATTTTATTTATTATTTACAAATGAAGAGGCAAAGGTTCGTAAAATGTTTTTTAATTCTCTTATCATATAATTTCATCACTATAATTCAGATTAGAAATTTTTATATTTAAAAAATGGGAATAAATTTATCTATTATAAAAAAAGTCAAATGTATAGGTATATTTTTGTGGATTACATAATATACTTTATTTAGTTCATATATTTGAGTTCATTTCATGATTTCTTTTAACATGTGTAATAGATTTAAATTAATATTCTAATTTATTATTTTTTTTAAAAAGGGTCAATTATGAGAATAAATAGGCATTTTATGTTCTTCTTATTGAATGTATTGAAAGAAACCATGTCTTAGGAACCCACTTAGGTTTGTCTAAAACATTACTCTATTCAGTATATGATAAGATGTGAATTCAATTATCAAATTTCATGACATTTAACTTGTGTAAGGTAATGAAAATACAAACTGGTAAGAATATATTCACTAGTAAAAAATAATAAAATAATAAAATTACACACATGATTAACATTTGAACACATCATATATTAAATGGTTAATATGTAAAATAAGTATATTGTACAAAAAATATAGACTAAAAAGTAATTATTGTTTTAGAAGAACTAATAAAATAATTTTTAAATACAAAAAAATTAGATATCACTCATCATGATGATGATTTATCATTAATATAAGAAAAAACCTACAATAAAAATGAAATGGTATGGTGGATGAAAAAGTGGAACATTATAGTATTAAAACTAAAAATGAATAACCAAACATGGCTTAAAAATGCCTTATCCATGTGTTAAGAATATGGTCCTCACTTATCTCCTATAAAACCTATAACCATGATTCTCTCATACTCTATATCCATGAAATTCCAATAAAGACCATATAATAAGACATGACTTCATATAAAATTCCCAAAATGTATCCTCCCCACACAAAATGTGTTTCCATTAAAATGGAAACAATTACCTAATAGTTTTAAATATAACATAGAATGTAATCTTTTAATTTTTAATAACAAATAATGAGGATTAAATGCATAAAACTATCATTTTAGATTATAGACATGTCAGTTCTAAGTATAACAAAATCAAAAGTTAGTATATGAATGATGAACCATGATCCCATGATACGATTTCTATATTTTATTTTCCAAATTCCCATATTATAGAAAATGATTATAAAACCTTATATTTAGTAAAAAATTCAATATAGATATAAAAACCCATAGTGAGACGTATTATTAATTTAATGAAAATAACATTTCATTAATATAATTTCAGTAAGTGGTGACTAAATTTATTTATAAATAAAATAATCAATTATTGAATTTAATATTATCTATAAGGAAAGATGAATAAATTTATATGGTTTTTATGACAAAAAATGTCGATATCATATCATATCTTTCATGGTATCATCTATAATTAATTTATATATAAATTAAATATAAAAATATTGAGAAACCAATTTGATGTTTTTACAGATCATCTTTAATGGGATAATCAATATAAACTCATCATGAGGACACCAAGATGTCCTAGTGACAATCATGGAAAAATAGAAACTATAATATTACAAATTATAAACATATTAAATTCAAATTCATAGATCAATGAATTACCATATGTTTCCTTATTGAGAAATATAATACACTAAAAATGTCATATTGTAAAATTGGATAAAAAAAATAAAAGCGGAACAACCAACCAACACAATACTCTATCCATGATTTCATGCTAAGAAACTCCTGGATTCCCATGACATAAAATATAGGTTGTAAGCCATCATGTAATATATATATATATATATACAAATATAAAAACATATAAGTAACTCACCTTTGATACCCTTTACAAAATAAATCTCATTTTCAATTTATTAAATAAAAAATATAATCTCTAAATAGAATATACTCATAAATTTTACATATTATATATCATTTTAACATTTACATAAACAAAATAAAAGAGGTCACAGATAGTTTGAAATATGTATGAAGATTCTCAAATACAATGGAGTGAATATTATGTTTAAGAACTTTCATTTTTAATCATTAATTAAACAATTTTTAACAAGGTCAAACAAATTATATTCACCAAACTCACTTCTGTCTTAAATAATGAAATCATAATGGCCCGATGTTTGATTATAAAGGTATTGTAAAGATATTATATTTGATAAATAGATTTAACTTAATTAATATGATTCCAGTTAGTTTATTTTTACAACTTGTTTAGTAAAAAAAATTTACATTAAATCGAATATAAACTTTAAGTCATATTTTATACAACAAGGAATGTATATAAATAATCACATTCTATTAACAAGAAAATGTAGAAAAAATATAATACTTGTAACAAAACAAGTAGAAAAAATGAATTGAAATGTTTTAACCCAATGAGTTGTTTATCTAATGACTATGGATAAAATTACCTTTATTTTTACATTATATAGTATTTGTGGCACACACACCAGGGTATTACCTTGATCCACAAATAATCGGATGTAGGTTCTCTCTTACTACCCTTTCAAGCCCTCGATTATTTATGTTATTATAACCTCTATCTTCCATTATTATAATACCTCAAATAAAGAATCAAATTCCTGATGAAAATAATAAATATAAAACATAATGAGGATTATTTAAGATTTAAAATCTATTACTAATGTATAGATGACTAAAAATAAGAATTCACACTTTTAAACATCAGTATCAAGATAGAAAATCATCAACTTGTAGAAAATGACCCACTGTAGTCGATCAATTTAAATATGAAAAAGAGATCATGTGTTTATAGTCTCGAGATTAATTGGTCTACATGGTCACCAAATATTATATATTCCACAATAAAATGGAGGGACATGTACAAAATGATCTAATAATAGTCATAAAACAAAAGAATAGACTACATCGTTTTAGAACAGAGAAAAATAGCAGGACAAAAATATTTTGTAATCATAACTAAATATATGCATGAATCCGATTATATATATGAGTACGTAACAAAAAAAAAGAAAATTTAATTTTTTATATGAATAGGATAATAATTTTTCAGGCAAAAATATTAATTAATTAGATTCTATGATAATTATAAATCAAATTCAGACAATATTGAGAAACAAATTATAAAAGTAATAAAAATTAGAGAGTAAATTATATTTTGAATCATATTCTAAAATCATGAGAAACAAATTTTAAAAATATTAAGAATTATATTCTTAAAACAATAAGAATCAGATTCTAAAAATATTGGGAATCAGATGATAAATACATTATGAATTTGACTCTAAAAATATTGACTCTCAAATTCATAAAACACTGAGAATTGAATTCTAAAAATATTTAGAGTTTGAGTAAATGAATAGTGTGAATAAATATTTATAAATTAAGAGATTTAAGTTCTATAAATTGAGACAATATGAATTGATAAATATATTGAATCTAATTTGAAAATAATTGTGAATTATTTTCGAAAATTAGTAAATCTCAATAAATTGATGAATCTGATTCTTAATGATTCTAGAATATTTATGATTTTATTAAAATTGGTGTTAGACTATGATGAAAAACACCATAAAATAGTTTAGACTTCACGAGTCAAATTATTTTAATACCTTTATATGTTTAAACAATATTTTATTATTAATACATATAATAAGATAGTAATTAAAATATCATTAGACAAAGTGAGTTTGAATTTTCCAAAACAAAATGAAATGTGAAAAGTAGAGAAGAATATTTTGACACAATTCGGTCACCCTTTTTGGAAATCACAGTAAACCTTTATGAAAATAATTTAAATTGCAAACCTATTATATTTTTAATTAGAAATTAATAATTACATCCCCTTGAGTTTGAGAATGAATACCACTAACTCTCTGGGAGGATATGAAATAACCATAAGGATAATATTATCATTTTAATTGACTTTCATCCTTCAAAATAATATCCCCTACATAAATATTTTATTCATTATTATTTTCATTAAAATTTATCCCCATTTTTCATTCACATCATCAATAATCATCCTATTTATCCTAATATGTTCTCCCATTTGGTGAATTATAAAAAGGAATGGAGAAAAAAAATGTACTGGAAGAGGGATAGGAAACATTCTATATAAAACAAGAGAAATATAATATTTAATAATAAATATACTTCCAATAAAAATTTTACTTTAAAAAAATATTCAATCTTCAACATTTTGTACCCAGCAATAGACTTCAGCTTCATTGACCCATTTTGATCATCTTCAAGATTTATAAGGAGCACTTCATAATTCAATTTTTTCTTTTAATACATTAAATTTTTTCTTCCTAAATTTGTAGAATTTTATCCAGGCAATTTATTTCTTCATCCATTTCTTCATTTCGAATCATTAATATGATAATATCATCCATGTTAGACATCAAAATTATGATCTTAGTTTTGTAGAAATTTAACATTCATGTTAAATCTTTGTCATCCTGCAACAAAATTTCTTATTCCTCCTTTATCTTCTCCAAACAGTATTTCACAATTATTTGAGTGGGTGTTCATATTATACTAAAGAATTATTTATTGAATCAATCATATAATCAAAAACATGAATATCATAACTAATCTTCCATGACCAAATTGTCGTCTACCAATAGGATTTCCTATAAAAATTATTATTTTCCCCAAATGATTTTCATTTGGATTCATGTGTGATCTACATCTCTCTCTATAGATTTATTTAGTCTCTTACCTGATTTAATGATAATATAATCATATGAAATCTTGAATCATACTTCACAAAGTATGAAATAAAGATTAATATATTCTTCAAATATGGACCAACAAAACATTCTCCCATAAAAGATGAAGACTTATCTGAATATGATAGATTTTATTTACAAGTTCAAAATAAAATATGACTCGTAATTTATTTTGTAGAAAAATATTTTTCTGTTATTTATTCTATTTTACATTCATAATTAATTTACACAATATTATCATCATTATCATCCTAACTTTTATGAATTTTAAATTCAATAACCTTATCTCTCAATGTTAATGGGGTTTTTTTTGTGTTTTAATATAAATCATTATAGTATATTTTTTCTTCTAAGGACTGTTGATATGATGATTTTTGGGATGTTATTAGAGATAGAATGTTATACTGACTATCTCTTTGGTTTTTATCCAATCCAATTTTAAGGATTTCATTATCACATTCTTTTTTTCAATAGTGTGATATTGTGCATGAGACATTTCTTTTACACATGAAACTGATACTGAAATAACTAATTTCCATTTACTAAATGGAAGAACCACTATTTCCACCAAATGGTTTATGGAGGTGGAACATCGATGTATTGAATAAGGGAGTCCATAATTGGATTTTTTTTATTGTCTTTATGTGACATTCAATAATGATTGACACATCATTAGTTCTGTTAACTTTTTTTTTCAGTTTCTTCACATAAGAATCTTTTTCTTTTATTTTAACACCTTGAATTTTTAAATATTGTCCTCTAATTTTTTTTCCAAAAATATATCTCTTTATTGTATTTCCTCCATACGTTATCTCAAATTTTATACAACATCACCCAGATAAGTTTTATGCTTCATTGATTTTTAATGTTTATAGAATTCATATTTCTATTTCTGATGTTCGGGTTTTGATCTTTCTCTAAAAAATCTAGGATTTATAGACATATCAAAAAATTCACTATCTTTATCATCGAATTATAATTTCATTATTATGTGTTTATCATCACTTAGTAGAATTATTTTTAAAATATTTTTCTTGGATTTTTTTGGAACATTAAAAGATTTCACACAATTTACTAACAACTTGGGAAATGATTGTTGAAACAAGTGAATATGATAATTAATGGAATTTTTTCTTTGCCTTACTAATGATCAAAAATATATATCTCACCAATTTTTTCTTCCTTAAAATCACAAAAAAAATATAGGATATTTATATCTCCAACATTGAGAGTATCCATGTCTCTATTTCTCAGAATCAACAATACATGTATCTGTAAAGCTACAATCTGATTTTTAGGAGTTACATGAGCATGATTTGGATACTTTAGTTACTGAAGATATAAGTATTCTATTTATTTTTCATTTTTAAATTATCATTATAATTCATTACATTTATGAGACAGATAAAAAGATTCACCATCTAAAGGTATTGTAGGGATTTCTGCAGCTTTCATATATGACATTAAAAAACTTTTTTATCGAACCTCAACTGAATATTGTCTTCAACTCATTTAATAATGAAATCAACTGACTCATAGAACACTATAACTAAATCCAAAAAAAACTATATCCTGATCTACCTTTTCTTTTGAAATGGATACTGATTTCCATCCTTGTAAATATATAATCATACTTAACAATGAATCATATTTACGATATAAGGATTAGTCAACAAACCATTCTTAAAAGATAATCCAGTCCTTAAATTCCTTTTTCAAATGAATTTAACTCTTGGATGATAGGAACTAAGACATTCAGATTTGATAAAAATTGTTGGAGTCAGACTGAGATATTTGAATAGTTGAAGGTTTATAGGTGATTAATCGATGAGAATCATTGTGGGGAACAAGGATTTGGGTGGGGGTCCCTTCTATTATATATGTAAATGAGGTAACATTTCCTCATCCAAAAATAAGGTAATAGTTGAGAATAAACCAATATGATATTATAGTTGAGATTGAACTGAGGATGGTTTTATAAAATCCATTAATTTTTTTTTTCAAAATTATAATTGATTTCATATTTTCAAAGATGAATTTTATTATATTTTGAATGAATTGAAATACCAACATATAATAATTTAAATTATGAAGGGAAAATCGAGAAATTGTATATTTATGAGTTCTTAGTAGATTTATTATTATTTTAATTAAATTCTACTAAGAATTTTTAATGTTCGATAAAAATTTAAATTAAAATTAATGAAATTTAAAAATGATCCAAAAAATATTAATAATGTATTGTTTTAAATAAAATTATAATGTACAACCCCTTTAAAAAGGAGTTACATAATGTAAGGAGTTATTTTAAACATGTAGTGGATATGCATTATAAATTTATAGGGATCATCACTAAGGACTGTTTAATGTATTAAAATCTATAATAAGGTAATGGTTTTATAAAAATATCATCACGTTGTTCTTGATTTTTGATATGTTATATAATAATATGTCCCATTTGTGTTACATCGCAATGAATTTGATTCTTATTTTCTATGTTTTTGGCATTGGGGTAATGTGTTGGGTTTTTTTAAATCAATGTGACTACTATTTTTAAAAAAAGTATTTTATTTTCAGTAAAAATCATTCCATAATCATTGGGTTTTTGTTGCATCCACAACACTTGAGCTCATCAAATTTCAGGTGTTGCATATTCATCTTCAGCAGTAAAATGTGATATTGAGTGTTGTTTCTTCAGAGACCAAGAAATTAATGAATCACATATGAAATGACATGTTCCTAATGTGATTTATCAATCCATTCTATAACCACCGAATTCACGATCTAAACAACTTTTTATTTCAAAATAATTCACAAATTAAAAAAATTGTCCCCAATCAATATTTCCTTCTAAATAAGGAAAAATAATTTTCAGTTATTTTAAATGGGATTCTTTTTTATTATCGTGATAATCTACATATAATCATACTAAAAACATTTTCTCTCGATGACTATTAGTTGTGTATAATAAACTTTCTATCACACCCCTAAAAGATGTTTAATGAACTAGTTTCTCGTCTTCATCAAAGTCAATAGTATTGGTGGATGAGATTAGAGTTCTAATAATTTTAATGTTTTCATATGAATAAATTTTAAGAAGACCATTAACATAATTTTTATGCGATATATATGTTCTTTCTAATTTTTTTAAAAAATTAAAACCATGACTGAGTGTTAACTCACCCATCATACTTGTTTCATATTAATATTTCATAATATTCAAAAATGAATCAGTCAAGGATTGTTGAGTTGATCCAAATATAATATCATCAACATAAATTTGAAGGATCAAATCATTTTTTATTTCTTTCTTTATAAAAAGCGTTGTATCAACTATTACCATAACCATAGAATTTTTAACTAGATTTAGGTATTTCTATCATACCAGGATCTAGGGGATTTTTTAAGAGCATATAAGGACTTCATATGTTTAAAAACATATTCAGGATTTTTTGTGTCTTCAATTCGTGGAGGTTTTCAGCATACACATCATCTTGAAAATATACATTAAGGGAGGAATATTTCAAATACATTTGAAAATGTTTGAAATTAATGAATTATGTGAAGGAAAATTGAATTCAAATTATTTCATGTTTAACTACAATCAAATATGTTTCTTTATAATCGATTTCCTCCCATTTATTATAACCATTGACAACTTGTTTTTGTTTATTTATATAAATTACTCAATTTTCATCAGATTTATTTATGAAAACCCATTTTACTCCAATTAAATTTTTTAAGGTCTTTCAACTAAGGATCATTCTTTCTTCCATTCTAATTCATTTAGTTCATCTACCATAGTATTAATAAAACATTAATCACATAATTCCTCATCATAAATCTTGGGTTTGAATTGAGAGAGAAAATAATTTTTTTCTAGACCTTTTCATAAGGATCTTCTAGTCTTTACAAATTTATTTACATCAATAATGATTTTATCACTAGAATGATTCATAAGAATAATGTTACTTGGGTTCTATGAAACATGTTCATCAAAATTCGATAGAATGTCTCTTGGAGTGAATACAACAGAAAAAGTTCATTAGTATTCCCCTTATTAGAAGAATTATCCATCAGTGGTTTATAATTAGTTTTGGAAAACACATTAGAATACATATGTTGGGATTTAATAAAAATAAATTGATGGGTTTCAACAAATTTGACATGTATTATTGCATAAACAGTACTAGATTTTTTTTAAACATTATAAACCTCAGTTGTAGTGGAATAGCCTATGAATATTCCTTCATCAGAAAACGGTGAAAATTTATGTTAGTTATCATTTGTATTTAAAATAAATATTTTCATCCAAATTCTATAATTAATGAAAAATATGGGTTTTGACCTATCTATAACTCAAAAGGTATTTTATTAGGAAATGACCAGATTAAAACTATATTTATAGTATAACAAGTATTAGTAAAATCATCAACCCAAAAAAATTATCACTAGAATATTCAGTCATCATGGTTATTTTAGTCTCTTAATGAATACAATTTCTTCATTAAATAATAAAATTTTATTGAGGAGTTATCTGAGATGAGATGTTACGAGTAACACTTTTTGTAGTCCAAAATTTCTCAAAATCTGAATTTTCTAATTCTTCACCATGATCACCACAAATATTTATCAATTGAAGGTTTTTCTTATTTTTAAATTGGTAGTATATGTTTAAAAATATGGAAAGGATTTCTATTTCATTATAATAAAATACAACCATGTAAATCTAGCATATTCAATAACCAAAAAAGGTATATTATTTTCCTCCAAGACATCTTGTTTCTGTGGACCAAACACGTCCATGTGAACTTAATGTAATGCATCAGAAGTTGAAACTTACCTTATAGATTTTAAGCTATACTTGTGTTTTTTTCCATATTGGCACGTTTTACATACTTTTGAAGAATCAAACCTCATATCGCATAGATCCTTCTTACTTCATTCCATAATCAATTTTAATAAGTTACAATGGTTACATTGTCCTAATCCTCTATTATATAACCATGATTTATCATAAATTTCACTAAGGAAATGTAAGTATTTTCTCTTGACGACATCTATGTTATGTGTATAAAAATTTTCATGATGAGTGGTAGAAAGAATAAATTCATTAATGGAATTGTGTAGTAATGATTTATCATCTATAAATTCACTATGTAACCATCCTCATGTAATTTTAATAAACATATAAGGTTGTTCCTATGACCATTAACAAATAAATCATTTGAAATAAAATATTTTTTTCAAGATGAAAAATATTACCTATTATAGAAATTTTTCATTCAGCATTAACTTTGAATGTGACTTTTCCACGTTTTAATTTGATAATGTTTTCAAAGAATTCATTTTTCCCAGTCATATTGTTGGTAAATATACTATCCTTGTAAGATCTATTATTATTGGTTTATAATTTTCATTAAATCAAAACATTTAGGTTTTCTAGATCCAAAATTTCTAGGATCCAAAATTGATAGAAATTAAAATATTGGGAATCGACATTTGTTTTGGAAAATGGGAATTATGAAATCCTAATGATGGTGTTTTTTAAAATATAAATTTTTACTCCAATTTCAACAACATTGACACTTAGTGCAGAATGGCGGTCTTTTGGGAACAAAATAGTTATTGCTAAAATAGTTTTTAAATGAGAGTAACCAATTCTAGAAGTATTCCACAGTGTAATAATTTATTATACATATTATCAAATTCCACTTTAACAGAATTAATGTTTGATAAATAGTTGTTAGATGAAAATATTTTATGGTTTAATCTAATGACTAAATTCTTACCCTCACAAGTATAATTTCATAATTTTATTTTTACTCTATAATTCTTTTCACAGAAACAACATTTTCAAAGCCCTTAGATATTTTATTCATCTCATAATCAGTATCCTCAAGGTTTCTATAAATAAATGTAATTTTAAATTTTTTTTCATAATTATATTCAGGAATATCTAATAATTCTATTATTAAAACATTGATTTTGAAATTTCTTTTGGATTTTCCGATTCTCATTTTCAAGCAATAAGAAAAAGACAGAAAATTCATCAAATGATGGTAATGAATTATCTTTTATTGAGGAATATTCTTCATGTGAGGATTTATAATTTTATTCATCAATATAAGTAATATTTAATGATTTGTTGAATAAGGATTCAATAGTTTGTTCCTTTTCCATTTCCAATGATTCTTAAAAGGAATTGTGCAAAGATGTCTAATATTCTTTTTTCCATTATTTTCATTATCTGAGGATTCATATAAAGTTTATAATGACTCCAACTCCATGAATCATTTCTCATCCATACATTCATTCCTTTAGGCTTATCGTACCTTTTTTGATGCCTCTCTAAATTTTTTTATTTTATATCATTTCTTTTGCCCTTTGGAAAATCAGGTCTAATGTGTCCAACTTTCATTCATTCATTGAATATAAATTACAAATATTTATTTTACATATTATCCGTTTTCTTATATTGGTATAAAAAATCATTCTTCCCAAAAATATTATTCATCATTCGAGAGAAGATATTCTAACTCATTCTATGTATGTTCATATTCACTTGATTCTGATTGAACAAAAACATTCATCTATATTGAAATCACTATTTTCTCATGTGTTGTGGATTTCATATAATTAGTAGTTATAGTCAAATAAATACTTCTATTATTTCTATTTTCATTTTCATAATCTCTCTTCAATTATGTAATGATATTGTAGAAGAGTTCCAAATAATTCCAGAAGAGTAACATTTGTAAAATTTTATTGATTCATCATCTATGGTTCTGTTGGACTCTCAGTTATTTGGAATGACATGTATGATCATTTACACAAGAACATAATCTTGTAATATTTTTTCTCCCATGTATTGTAAGCTATTTACAATAGTTATAAATATTTACTGATCATTAGATAAAGGTTCTAAATAATGAAGAGAAAAATCCTGATAGTCTACTCAAACCATAGATCTTTTTGTCTCGATGGATTTAGATGTTTCAAAATGTATAGTCTTTAGTTTCCTCCAAATGTTATTGCATCTAAAGAAGATGATATCTGGATGTATATTTTGTTTGTTATTGAACAATGTAATGTATTGAGAACCGTTTAATGTATATGGTATTTTTTTGTCTTGATTTATAAAGAGTATAACTTATTTATCAAGAATTTTGTAATATCCAGTAAGAATTACAAAATTTTCAACACCATTATTGATAATAAAGTATTCATTCAGTCTCCCCAGCATACAAAGTCATTACCATTGAAAATTGATGGTCTTGTATGATTCAAATGGCATATTGATCTGACTTTTATTCCTTCCATATTTAGAAATGTAAAAATTATATTTTTATAAAATACAAGTTTGTGTAAAAAATATTTATTAACCAAATGTTTATATGTGTATGGAAAAATGTGAAAACATATTGAGTAGGTATACTAAATGGTGATAACCTACTCTGTTATGACGTGTTGGATTGAAATATGTATGAAGATGCCCAGATACAGGGGGGTAATTTCATGTTTAAAAAAAATAATTGTTAATATTAATTAAAATATTTATAAACAAGGTTAATCCAATTTGATTCAGTAAAGACATTGATTTATTTTTTAATGAAAATTTAATGGCCCTATGTCTAATTATAAAGTTATCATAATCACTTTTGGTTTGATAAAGATATTAATCTTATTTAAGACAATTATAGTTTGTTTATTTTAAACACAACTTAACATAAATAATAATCTACCTTAAAGAGAAAATAATATTAAGTCTGAGTTTATAAAATAGGGAAAGAATATAAATTATCACATTCTACATTAAATAAATTACAACACCAATGATAAACATGCAACAAAACAATTAAAACATATGAATTGATGTATTTTAACCTGAAGAGAAGGTTATCTAATGAAATTGGATAAAATAACCAAAATTTATACTCTATAGAATGCCTATCATACCCACACTAGGGAAATCCTTTTATTCAATAAATATTGGTGTCCAATTCTATCCTGATATACCCACAATCCCTCGATTAAATAGGGGATCGACACCATTGTCTTCCATTAGTTGGAACTCCTCGATTAAAGAATCAGAAACATGAAGAATATCTTAAATAGATAACCTAAAATGATTTATTTAATATTTAAACACTCTTACTAAATTATACATTTACCATTAATAGTCAATTGACACATTCACACTTTAGTATCATGAGAGAAACTCAACAACACGAAGAAACAAATACAAATAGTAGTCGAGCTATTTAAAAATGATAATGTGAGTAGTTATTTATAGTATTGAGATTTTATGGTTGACATGTCATATAATGGTCATATCATTTTCGAAAAATTAGAGGGACCTTTACTGGTAAAACATACATTATTAAAAAAATAACACTATAGATGATATTTATTTTCACAAAGAAATCTATCAAGAGAATCAAAATACTTTAATTAAAAGAGAATATATACATGAATTATATTATATATATGAGAACATCATTAAAATAAACTAAAAAAATTTATATATGAATACAATATTAAGATGTTTGTTGAAAAATTTAAATAAATAGATTCTATGATATTTAAAAACCAGATTATGAAAGTTTTGTCAATCGAATTCTAAAAATATTGTGTATACGATTCGAAAAATTATTATAATATCATAATAATGTTTTAATAATTAGATTCTAAAAATAGTGAGAATTAAATTATAGAAATAATGATAGTCAAATTCTAAATATATTTAGAATTTATTTCTAAAAACATTGAGAAAAGGAATATACAAATATTGAGAAACAAATTCTAAAAACATTGACAATTAGATTCTAAAAACATTGAAAATGAAATTTAACAAATGGTGTGTATCAGATTTGATAAATTTAGGGAGTTAGATTATAAAAATAGAGATAATTAGATTTTTAAAATAGAACGATTGAGATTCAGAAATCAATGTGAATCAGATTCAAAAATTAGTTAATCTGAAGAAAAATGTGAATTTTTTTATTGATTCTATAATCAATTTGATTTGAAGAAGTTGTTTGTTATACTATGGTGGAAGAATTATAAAATGTTTCATACATCACAAGTCCAATTATTATCATACATTCATATTATTAGACAATATTACCTTATTAATACATTCTAAATGATAGTAAGGAAAATAATTTTAGAATGATTGATTTTTTTACTTTCAAAATATAAATGAATGATAAAAGTTGTAAAGAAACATTTGACAAAACACACACAGAAATTGTATTAAACTAACAAAAAAATTCACTATATTATAAAAGAAAAATAAAAAATATGAAATATATCTTAATATCATCAAATTATATATTTTATATCCCATAAAAACACGTATATGTTAGCCTCATGACATTATTTTTTTGAACCCATCGGATGACACTCACTCGAAGTTATGAGGAAGAAATAATGTACTATTAGAGATACCATACAATCATAACCATGAAATGAAAGGAAACCAAACCCAAAAATCATTACTGAAATGATAAAAAAAATTGAATGATACATAATAAAAATTGATTAAATGAAAAAATTTGAAATTATTTTAGACAAAAGGGAAAAATAATTCACTTGGTTCAGATGTGTGTCTGACTGCATAGGTGGATTGTTTCTTTTACAATTTTAAGGGAGAATATAATGATTATAATAATATAAGTGATTCTAAAATATAATAAATCCAAAAATATAAATATAATATTATCCATTAGGTGATTTTAGTTACTATATCTTCTGATATACATAGGATTTCATCTACTAAGATCATAAGTTGTTGAGTATCTCATTATTTATTTAAAGGATTCCACCATATCAACTCTCTTAGTGAATAATGAACCTTATGGAAGACTCATGATATTAAATTTAGGGGTTTCCATTATATTTTTAGTAGGATAATTTGAGGTCTAATATCTAATTCTATCTTAAGGCTGAATATAATAATCAAATACCATCTAGGCATCCATTTTACATCTTCAATGAATAAATCTAGTAGACACCTCGACCATATGATACACCATCGCCTATAATGGTTTGTTCCTTCCTATTTAATCACATTTTTTGTTTTTGTGGTTTGAGATTTTCATGCCATATTTCATGACTTTTCATAGGAGTTGGAGGTTCCGAAGAACAACTGAATGAATTAAATGTCATTTTTGTGGTTTAAAAAAATTGAATGTTGGTATCACAACTTATCCAGGGAAGGATTCCGTGTCATAAAATGTTAAATGTTGTGAAATAATGTTTTATGATTTTTAACTTATCGGGGTTAGAAAAAAAGAAGACTTGGTGACATTTTTTTCAGCGAAAAATAAACCTCATAGATTACCCAACATGAAAACAGATTATAGATCATGTAATACCCCAATCTAATGAATTTTTAAATTTATTTTCTACTGAAATTTTAATGATTTGGATATGTATTATTCTTCCTCTCATTTTGGGTGAATCCTTGGAAACTTGGGGTGTTCTTAGATATATTTTCCTTCCATCATAGATCTCTTTATCCCAGGGTATATTAATTGGTGATCCTTGGTCAATTCGTGGTAAATAATTCATGAGTTCATGATTCATTCTTCCAAATTTTATTCCTTTCTTCATCCATTAATCCATTTGGTTGTGTCTCCTTATTTTGGGGAATATTTTGGTTGCACAATTTTTCTACCCTTTACTGTGATGTATGTTGTTCGACATGTTTCTTGTGAAATTGTGGTTTCTGGGTGGTTTCTTATTTTCCCTTCACTGCGCAGTGAGTGGAAATTATTCATGAAGTCAAAATTCTCTTCATTTCTCATTTTTGTGTGTCATGTGGTAGGGGATTACTTTTTTTATCTATCTGTTTTGGTTGTGATGGATTAATAAAAGTTAAATAATTGATTAATTTAATATAAAGGCAATAAATGGTGTTTGATATGCTTGTTTTTATTTATTTATTATGATTGTGACATTCTGTATTGATTGTGCCTGATGACCCAATGATAATTGATACCATTGGGGTATTTTTTTATTCTGAAAATATGTGATGTGATTGAAACATTGGTTACCATTATTATGTTATCACCCTAAAATGGAAATTGATTAACCACTTATATTTGGTTAATAAATTGGTTTCCTCGGGATTATGATTTTTGAGTTAATACACCTAAAATAAAGGATAATGTTATAATATCACATTTGTAAATTTGTGAAACAGTCATGATGTTATGTGGTGTGTGTCCATGATTGAAGGACGACGCTGTGTTTTTGGTATGTGGGGCCAATGGTAGGTTTGGACTTGCTTTTGGGGTGGTGAGGTGATAGTTTGTGGGTCGTGCTTTTGTCGAGGTGGGGTGGTAGTTTGTTGGATGTGATTATAGGGGTGTATGTTGTGGTTGTTGGTGATCATAGGTTACTTGTGATAAATTGTTATATTGAGGAATATTCCGGATTAGTGATGGAATAAATGAGTGTTCAATACTATTTAAAATTACATGGGTTGCATTATTTAATGGCATAGATTTTTATTAATTGTAAATTAAATGTAGTGTTGTTTAGTTATATTTGGTTGATGCTATATAATTAAATTAATGGGTTGATTTAATGAAATTTGTTGGAAATGTTAAATGGGGTTAATGTATTTTTGTTGGATGTTATTAAATTTAAGGTGGAAACTAAAAAGATAGTGTTCCGAGTCAGTTGGTTGTCTGTGAACCCATTGTTTGGCCTTCAGTGTATGATACTATATATATAATTGTATTTTAATTCTGATTTCTATGCGCACCACACTAATATTGGGAAATATGTTTCAAAAACCTAAAGTGTCACACAGATGGTGTCTTTCCCTACATCTTGTAGGGTGGATAGTTTGATGCCCACCTGCTCTTCCGTGACCCCTCTTCCAGGTGAGGTAGTTATTGCATAGGCTGTGATGGATGAATTTCTATTAATGTATTAAATTATTATATGTTTATCCCATGTTTTTTTGGATAGGTGTTGATGTGGCATCTCATATGTCTTTGGGATGAGGTGTGATGTGATGTCCCTTGTGTCTTCAGGATGAGTTGTGATGTGGCATCCTAAGTGCCTTCAGGATGTGATGTGATGTGATGTGAGGCCCAGGTGTGTGTAGGAGGGATGTGTGTTGGGGGATAGTTGTGTGTGGTTGGGATGTGTTTTGAGTCCAAGGAGTGTGCGAGGGGGGGGATGTATTGTGAGGCCCAGCTGTGTGTATGTAGGATGTGATGTGGTATATTCAGATGAATTGAGAGTTCAATGATGTTTTCTATTGGGGAATGGGAGTGGATAATCAGTGGTAAAGTGGCGTGGGGTACCATATCATTGTTTTAACATACATTATATTGTATTATTTTACTTGAATTACTTTGTGTGTCTGCCTTGGTGAGGTTGGGAAGGTTAGTATACATTGATAGGTGTTGTTTGGTTTTGTTGTTTACTCATAGGGGAATTAGTATTCTTCAATCAAATGAGAATGGAAGAATTTTTTTTTCAAATTTAATATAACATTATACTCCCAATGCATAAAATGAAATGTCTTCATGATTCCAGGAGGATTACATGGACCTTGTTTGGCATTACTATTTCAGGCCTTCAGACAGTTGTGGTGTTTCTACTATAGATTTACATTGGTTATTTACATTTGATACTTTATTAATTTTTGTGAGTTCTATTTATTCATGAATTGTGGGATGATTTTGGAGTTTACACACACACATATATATATATGTCTTTTAGTTTTTGTGGAGGATTCATCTTATCTCTTGATCTTGATTTTTTATAATGGATAATGACTGCCATCTTTTTATATTTATAAACCCTTGTTTCCAGTCATAGACCAATGTCCTATAAGAAGTAGGACTCGGGGGTCATTACCTATATACCCTCATTGTAGTATATTTGGAGGTAGTGGTCATGACATAGTGGCATTAGAGGGGATTCTTAAGAGATATGATAAATTTTTGAGTTAACAATATTGAGGATTTCATGGGTTGGTATGGAAACAAATCTAGTAGACCATGGTTATGGACATAGGCATGGGAGGAAGCACATGACATGGGGTTTTTTGGGCCCCCTGTGATCTACTACACAGTCTCAAAGCATAATGGGGGGAAGGAATGATTATTCTTGAGCCTTATTTTCCAAGTGATACGGTCTTTCTTGTATTGTTGAAACATAATAATGGAACATGTATCATATTTACTTGTGTTCTTGTTTGTATTAGTTTTATTCAGAAATATGATACAGATAGTAAGATGAATTAAATGAGTTAAAGCCAAACATAATAAAATTCCACACTACTGGTCATAGTAAAAAAAAATTTCCCTTTTAGTGACGGATCTTGGGATTTTCCTTATGTTGGTCCATTATTTTGGTTTTATCAGGATGATTTGATTTATATATTTAGTGTTGATCTGGTAGATGAGGATGATATGTTGAAATTGATGTTTAGGGATTTCATGTGGGAGGATTTGAAAGAGTATAATTATTGTGTTTCATATGTGGAAAAAGAGAGTTGGATAGAGGAACCTGACATTGATTTTAGTTTGATCTAGGAAGTATTGGATTATTGGGCCCCCTTAGTAGTGATTCAGATGCGAGGAGATGGACATCAGTGGTGAACTCTATATAGGGGAGAGTGTATAGTGGCTTATTTTTTGTGGGTTTAATTTTAGAAAGAGTTTGAGCAGTGTTCCTTTTATAAACCACAATGAAAGTATATATACATGAGATTATTTCTCTTTAGCAGGGGATGATGTCAATGTGGGAGTAGGAAATAAATTTTAAGGACCTTCTTAGTTTTTCCCAGAACTCAATTCAGATCTGGAGTCACATGTGATATGTCTTGAGTAGGAACTCTATCATTCCATCTAGTATGATGTTACTCAATATTATTTGACAACATGTCTAGAAGCATGAAAGATGGTATAGGTGATCTGATAGATTTTCTAATGATGATATTTTATGTAGGAATGGAACTGGTAGGGTTATTCACGAGGAAGAGTTGACAATGGAAGGTCATAGACACTGGGACCATCATGGTTTCGAATGATAGGGAGTCATCCTAAAAAACAACCATTCTAGAATTATTGTACTAGTGGATTCAATGATGTTGTTGGGACCATTTTCTCAATGTGTGTTGGTTGTGGGGTTAATGTCAATCACCAGAACTAGTTCCTAGTGGTTCCAAAATAATAGTTTTGTGGACGTGGATATGTTCAATTCCCGCGTTAACATCAGTTTCATGTGATTCCGTTTCAATAGTATGGGAAACAAGTTATCTATCAGCCTAAGGTAGATAGATAAGGTGGAGGATGTCCTTAGTATGATCCTATTTTTCATGGATCACGAACCATGCATGGTCTTGGAGGTGTTCAGTAGTAGAGAGGTGGGGGAGCAAGGCATTACCAGTTTTATGAATTAGAGGAAGAAATTATAGAGGGTCCATAGATCGTAAGAGGTATGATTAGTTTTCATTATAACCTTGTTTGTGCCAAGATTTATTTAGGAACAAAAAAAATCCCTTTTTTTACCCACCAAATTCCATGCTCAAAAAATTGACATAGAGAGGCTTCTCGTGCCCCAGGTTTTGAGTAAACAAGTCGAAGGCTAGAATAGGTTGTTCGATTTTTTCTGGGGGGATAGAATGATGATGGGGCCACATCAGTCTTATGGGGATATATTATTGTATGAAATGTGACCATACTATTTTATTATCCGCATCAAATTTTTACATTCTATATGGCTTGCTATTGTTTTCTTCCAAATGAGTGTTTTTTTTCCGATTTCGATGGAACATTTGTGGTGTTCATCAGCGATTGAGGTTTTCATGTGGGTAGTCAGCATGAAGAGACCCTTAATTAATTTTTGGATGATTTTTTATGGAATAAATAGTTTTTAAGAGACTATAGGTTCATCGTCTTGATCGGGAGTTCATAGATATTTTTCCCATGGAGGATGTGACACTACCCCGTTGACCTGATGTTGATTTTGGGAGAGACTTGATGCCTACTGTATCTCTAATTTTGATGGATCCTTACATATTGACACATTATGTGTTATAATAGATGAGGTTCCAAATAGATTATATGATGTAGAAGGGATACATCCGAATTATTCGGTCACTGGGGGAGTGCTCCAATGTTCTCAAAGAAGGAAGATGGTGGTCTGAGGTTGTGTATAGACTACTGTAGGATGAATCGGGTGACATTCAAGAATTGTTACCCTATTACAAGGATAAATGGTCTTTTTACCTAGGTATAGGGGTGATTTGGTTTTTCTATGGTTGATCTAATTTTTGAATATAACCAATTAAGTCTAAAGAAGGGAGATATCCGGAATTCGGGATTCAGATGTAGAAATTGGGTCATTGAGTATTTAGTTTTTTCATTCCATGTTACGAATTCGCCAGCCATGTTCATGGATCTTATGAACTCCATTTTCTGTGAGTATCTAGATTAGTTCACTGTCTTTCTCATTGATGAAATATTTTCCACTCAATGTCATGGGAAGTGCATGTCAACCATCTCAAAAGTAGCCTATATTTTCTTTGACACCACCAACTTTATGGAATGGCCTCATGTGTATGTTGTGGACATAAGAGGTGTATTTACTCAAGAATATGGTATCTTTTAAGGGTTTTGAAGTAGAACCGATGAAGGTTGAAGTATTTGTTACTTCGGAAGCACCCAAGAATGTTGTAGAGGTTCATAGACTTCTTAATATCACATGCAATTATTGGAGGTTTGTACCTGATTTCTCTTAAGTTGCATACTCAATGATAGCTTTGACATGGATAGACCAATATTTTTCGTGGACTGATCATTTCCTGGAAGTGATTGGTTAACTGAAGGGGATTTTGGTTAGTGCTCTAGTGCTTCATTTTCAATATGAAAGGTTGATGATTAATGTATTTTGTGATGATATATGTCTATGTTCAGGATACATCATGATTTATTAGTGGGAAGTTTCATTCTATGGATCTAGGTAGTAATATCCCCATTTGTATAAATACAACACCCATTATCTATAGCTTGAATAGATTGTGTTTTTCCTAATGTTGTGGTGGCATTGACTTATTGGGGAGTGTTTTTTGGTCTTTACAAATCATATGTTGAACATGTATATATATTCTCATCATGATCTAAACATGAGGCAGTGGAGGTGGATAGAGTTTCTTTATGATTATTATTTTTAAATCACATGCTCCTTAGGAAAAGTGAACTTTGTGGCAAATGCGTTGAGACAAAAGTCATTGAATGTTTTTTTGGGAGTTTGGTGATGATTTGAGGGAAATATAGTAGTATGTGTCCTTGAATTTGCATGAATGGGTTGTAAATGAGAGATGATGTTTTTTGAATGATGGTGTAATATTATCTAAGTATTTAGGTGGAGGAGGCTCAGTGGGGAGACTCAGAGGTAGTTGTGATTTGCATTCATGCTGGCCGTTGTGATGATCCATAGGGATGCTGAGAGGATGGTCAAAACTAGATGTTATTTCTTGGAAAGTTGTTTTTTTATAGAAATGCACAATAGATTTCATCATGATTTCAAAATTTCACCCTTGGAGATATAATAATGAATTTATATGATCTATCATGGCTTAAGTATCTAGTTTTGGTGGCCTGGGATGAAATAGGTTGTTTGGAGGTTTGTAGTGTAGTGCTGGGTCTTCCAACAGGTAATGGCTGAGCATCACATTCGTGGTGGTATGTTTCAACCCATATATGTTCCTGAGTCAAATTGAGATAACATCATGACAAATTTCATCATATTTTAATCCAAGTCATATGGAAGTTTTTATGTTATCCAGATGATAGTGGATCTATTAACAAAATCAGCCCATTTCTTAAGGGTCAAGGAGTCGGGCAAGGTGGATGCCCTAGAGAGAGGTATGTGGAATAGGTGGTGTGTTATTATGAAGTTCCAAGGACCATTTTATTATATCGGGACACATGTGTTACCTCATGATTCTGGAAGGGATTACAACAAGATATTTCCACTCAGTTACACCTTAACACTGCTTTCCACCCTCTGGTAGATGGGAAAATGGAATAGATTGTCTATACATTGGAGGATATATTCCGAGCATGAGTATTGGAAATTGGAATATCTATGTATGAAACTATATTTGGTAGAGTTTTAATATAATAATATATATCACTCTTCCATTTTCATGGACACATTTGAAACATTGTAATGAAGACTGTGTCTTTCACCATTGTGTTGGTTGGAGGTTAGGCATACCTCTGTTCTTGGACCCAATTTGGTGCAAAAAATGATAGATAAATTTAATGTTTTTCATATAATTATCAAAGAAGTATTACCTTGGAGATTTAGGTATGGGGAAACGTGTCATTGAAAGTTTTCCCCCCAATATGGGATTAACATGTTTGGTAGAGTGAGTAAGATTTCTACCTAGTTTTTTGGCCCCATTGATTTGATGGGTTTTGATGGAACTTCCACCATATTTAGATATGATCCAAAATGAATTCCACATATTTCAACAATGTCAGAATCTTCATAATTACTCTAATTTCATTGACTAAGGAGAGTTTTATATTGGAGATGAGATGATGTTTGTGGTGCGTCCAGTAGAGACCCTTGATCATTTGCAGAAGGAGCTATGTGTACAATCTATTTACTTGGTTCATGTGTTGTGGGGGCATGGTGTACATAAGGTGATTAATAGAGAGTGATTGAGCTATATTTGTTCTCAATACCAGGATTTTTTTTGGGGATTTCTACGCTATGTATTTAATTTGTGATATTATGGTTGGATACTTTTGTTTTATGAGAAGAGTCGTTTTCCTTGGTTCGTGATGTGTTTGGTGTGATTTGTGATAATTTTTTGACATATGAAATGTGGAGGAAAAATTTCATAATTTAGATGCATTAAATTTGATGTGATTAAACCCGAACAGGTGAGTCAGTGCCACACATGGTGGATAATATCTTTACATGGAGGATGGAATTCTGTTATTCTTGAGTTTGGGATAATGCAGTTTTTTGGTTATAGAAGTGTTTTGTGTATGATGTTTATAGTTACATATGTTTGTGTGGTTTATATGTGAAAGTTTGGTTATGTGAGAGAAGGTGAATTGTTGTTTTGGTGACATCTTTGTGAAGTTTGTCTAAGGCGGTTTGGTTTGTTGTGGTTGGATGGTAGTGGCATTTGAGGTATGATGAGATTATTGAGAGGAATCTCGAGGGGTGGTTGTTTGGAGCCATTTTTATTGTGGAATTGGTTTTGGTTTTTTGGGGAATAAACCAATTTTAGAAATACTTGATTTATTGGTATGTCCCATACCGGTCACAGACATTGTCAATTTTTGTTTTGGGAGGTGTTCAAGGGATGTTCTGGGATCATTCATGGGAGTTGGAGTAGTATGAGAACTGATATAGGAAATAAAAGTCATGTAGGTGGATTACACAATGTGATGGTTAGATTCACAACTTATCGAAGGTAGGATTCCACATCGTCAATTGTAATAAGACATGAATGAATGATTCAAAATGTGTAATTTATTATAGTTATAATAAAATTAAATTAATTGGTGACACATTTTTCCATGGATACCAATCCTCAAAGATTACATGACATGATATGGGTTACACGTCATATAATTCCTTGATCAATTGCAGTTTGGAAATTATTTAAAGATGATAATTTATTCATTCGACCTTGTTTTCTTCATCCCCTAATTTTGGGTGAACATTAGGTACCCTAAGGTGTTTATTGATCCCTTTCATTTCTCCTTGATATGTTGATCTTTTTTTCGTTTGTGATATTTGGTCGATCTATGGTGTGTTATCTTCTCATTTTCACAGGATTTCATTCATTCTTCTCCATGGTATCCACTACGGTGCTGTTTAATTAGTTTGGGGTATGTTTATGTGTCCTTTTTGAAAACCCTTTGGTGTAGTGTATAATGATCTTCATTTTACATATTCAATGTTGGTTTCTGAGTAGTTTTTTCATCATCCTACAGTGCTCAACAAGTCGAAAAGATTCTTGATGTAAGAATTAACGTGTTTCCTCTTATTGTGTATAATTGTTTAGGGGTTAAAATTGTTTATCAATGTGTTATTTCTGTGCCAGATTAATCCCATGATAAAGAAATGGTCAATTGAATTGAAGGTGGGAATAATGGGTTTGATCTACATAATTTTATAGCTTTATTATATTTTTGAAATTATTTATTATTTATTCCTGATTCACCTTTAAAAATTATGGGTATTGGGGAACTGATTGCGCCAGATATATGTGTTGTGATTGCTTCTTTGGTTATGATTATTTTGATATCACCTTAAAATTAAAATTTTCTAACCTCATATATATATATATTATAAATTGTATTCCCCATGATTATGATATGTTTGATAATTCCCCTAAAATAATATGGAATGTGATAAAATCCCCTTTGTAATTTTGTGATGTTATCTTGATGAGTTTTGATTTGTTTCCATTCTTATCGGAAGACGATGTGTTGATGGGGGTGTGGGGAAGATGGTTTTTTTGTTGGTGCTTTTGGGGTGAAAAGGTGGTAGTGTTTGGGATATGCTTCTTTGGTGGTGATGTAAAAGTTAATGGGTTGTGCTTTTAGGATGGTGAGCTGATAGTTATAGGGCGGTGATTTTGGGGTGGCAAGGTGAGGTTATTGGGGAAACAAGTTTCGTGTGATATGTGGTTATGTTGTGCAAGATGCCTGAGTAGTGATGGAATAAATGAATGATTCATCATGTTTGAAATGAAATGAGTTTCTTTGTGTAATATGATGGAAATTTTTTATTGGAAAATTAAATGGTGGGTTTTCAGCTAAATGTGGTAGATTATAAATAATAAAATTAATGGGTTGATTAAATGAAATTGGTTGGAAATGTGAAATGGGGTTTGTGCCTTGTTGTGGGATGTTATGCATTTAGAGGTGGTAGAAAATGTGTTGGTGTTTGGAGTTGTTTGGTTGTTTGGGAACCCATTGTTATGGGATAGAGTGTTTGATACTATATATATAATTATATATATCTTGTTCTTTCTATACTCACCCCACCCTAATCAAGAACTACGTGCTAAACACCCACATAGCCATACATGGGGTGTCCTTCCCAACATATTTGTGGGAGTATTAATGGATGGATATTCTCTCTTCCCTTCGAATTCTTCTGGGGAAGGTTGGAATTGAAAATTCTTCGATTGGTTGAAGTATATTAATGATTTGGATGATGATATGTGTTATCCCAAGTGTATTTTGGATGAGTTATGATTTGGTGTCCCTAGTGTCTTCGGGATGGGTTGTGATTTGATGTCCCAGGTGTCATTGGCATGAGTTGGGATGTGGTATCCCAGTTGTCTTCAGGATGAGATGTGACATGTTGTGAGACACTTGTGTGTGCATTAAAGATTTTTTTTGATCAACTGGTGTGTGCAAGAATGGTGTGTTTTTTAGGCTCATATGTGTGTGGATGAGATGTGTTGTGAGGCCCAATTTAGTGTATGTGAGATGTGATGTGTTATATTTGAAAGAGGATGGCATGCCAGTATATTTCTTGTTAGGTAATGAGAGAAGCTAATTAATGGGAAAGGGGAGTTAGGTAACCTATCATCAATGTACTTTACTTAGTGTTTTATTAATTGACTTGCGTTAATTGGTGATAATGCCTTGGTGAGGTTGGGATGGTTAGTATAGCTTGATATGTCTGGTTTGGTTATGTTGTTTTCTCATAGGATCTTCATTCTTATTTTGTCACATGTTCATGAAAGACATTGGTTTTCCTACTCATTATTCTATTATACTGACCCTATTTATATAAAACTATTTCCAGGATTCCAGGAGGATTATATGGACCTTTATGGGCATTACTATCTTAGGCCTTGGGACAGTTGTTGTGTTGATGTTATAACTTTACTCTAGGTATTTATATTGAAGACATTATTTTTTATCATTTCTATTTATTCATATATTGTTAGATGGTTTTTGGGTTTCCTTATATATATATATATATATTGGAGTTATTGTGGAGGATTCATCTTATATTTCCATCTTGTTTTCATACAAAGGGTAATGCCTTTGTTATTGTGATATTTATATACCCTTCATTAATGTCGCCAACTAAAGGCCTACATGATGTGGGACTTGGGGGTCATTATCTCCCTCCCCACAGTGATGTTTCATTGAAGGGACGGGCTTGTGATAGCAGTATGAGATCCATCCTAAACCATTTAAAATTAATCCATCAAAATTATTTAGTTCATCAAACATAATATATTGTGAAAAAATAGTTTTCAAAAACATTGATAATTACCTTTAGCATGAGAATTATTTTAAAGTATTTACTAATTTTCCTTCACTTATCTCTCAGTTTCCTCTATTCATATTATCCTTCCATTGTATCTAAATGGTTACCCCACAATGAATTCAGTCAACCATTCCTAGTTAAGGCATGAAATCACCACGAACCATCCAATAATATGAACATTTCTATTGTATCTACGAAATTTCATGCACCTTTTTATCATTCATTTATCCATAAAAAAATCTCCTATCATCTTATAGATTATGTGATTCTTCATATAAATATGTTTTTATATGAATGAAATGTCTTCTTTTTTTCTATGTGGATCACACATTGTGTATCAAAAAAAATATCCCATCACCATTCATCTTAACGTTATCTTATGTCATCCCATACATCCAGATAATCATCTTTTAAGACTATAATTCTTGTAATGTACTCAACATAAATAATATAGAGTAATGGTACTAATTAAATCGTTTAAATCTATCTTACTACCATTCCACCAATAGGGGGAATGTTTATGATGGATCTCATCCAATTTTATTCATCATTAAAAATGTTTGAGTAAATATACTCATGAAATAAATCACATATTTTGATGAAAAGTATCAACCTTACACAATCTATTAATTATATTATAATTCACTTCATCACATCCCAATTTTCACTTCTAGGATTCGACATATAAAAAATTATAAGAAAGTACATTAGATCAATTCTATAGAACTACACTTAATGTCTTTGTCTCATAGATGTCCAAAAATCCTTTTTTTGATTTCAACCCTTATAGAACAAAAACGTATTGAGATATATATTATAGAGGAATTTACTCTAAAATAAATCACCAAGAATCATTAGTCTAAGATATTTTTGGTAACTATGATCTTGATAGAAGCATCAACAGTTGATTATATCACGCAATAAATTTTTGCTAGTATGGTTCTATTAGGGGGATATCCTTTTTATGCCCACTAGGCTAGATACCCTGAGAGGGGGGGGGGGTTGTGGTGAATCAGGGTATGACAGATTAAATCAACTGCCCGTTTTTATCTTGTTCTGCGGTTAGAAAAAACCCTATTTTCTCTCTTTCCCATTGCAGAATATTAATAAACCATAAAGCATGAACATGACACAATAATTTTAACTTGGTTCACCCTCACTGGGCTACGTCCAAGGAGCATACACTAGGAGTGTGACGATGTACCAATTCCACAATAAGCGCACATTTGTTTACAAGTTAGAAGCGGATTCATTGTCCCTTCTAGTTTACAACCACTCACAATTTGAGAACACACTACTCTATCAACAGAAGTGAGCTAACTACTTCTTCAGAATACTCACTCATAGTTCATAGAGATGTTGGTCTCTTAATAACCACTAATTAATGCATCCTTCACTATTTTTAGATGCTCTAATGTAGTCCAAATTTCATCCACTGATAAATACCCCTTTTCCCCGGACAACTACACTCCAACCATTTGGAAGTACCTTTGTATAGCACCCTACATTGTGAAGCTCCCAATTTTATGAAGCCCAAAAAAATCCTTAGAGAAGCTCCTGCATTTTAGTGAATTTCACACCTTAACAGAGCTCGGACCATCAAGGAGCTCAAGACATCGTAGAGTGACTTTCTTCACCAAGCTCACTAAGGCAACACAGAGCACACAACTTTCACGGAGCTAAAATAGCCACTACGAAGCTCCTCACTTTCGTGAAGCACACTGACATCATGAACAACATTCCCGAACCACCTTCGCAATTTGAGATATAATAATTTATCTTTGAAGAAATCAATGCATCTCTCAAGATGGTCGAGGCCTATTTATAGGCAATTCCACCGATCCTCGAACCATCGAAGCGATGTTAGTGCCATGTCATCTCAAATCAAAATGCTCATAAATTTCCACCGAAATTCTCTTAATATCTCAAAGAGCCATGGAAATCTTTTGATAATAGAGCTCATATTAATCATGAATCATTCCATCAATTACTTCATGCTACCGCCGTGATGCTCCCTCTCATTTCCTTTCATCTTTGCCATTCACAATGATAGTTGTACTCGTGAAAAACACCATCAAAATTCTTCATGTCTTTTCAAAATACAATCTATGAAGACTATATTATCGAAACTCATTCCTTTGAAATAATTTTATGAGATTTTCAATGACATATATATTTCATGATTCTCACCAAAATTCAAATTTCTTACCCCAAAATTTTGGGAAACACTAGAAAACAGCACCACCTTGTATCTATTTTTTTGTACCACCTCCAGATATTGCGTTCTCTTTACATGGTTCTTTTTAGACATCGGTAGTTAACAACATCTCTGGAACTGGACAATTATCCTCAGAAACCTACATTTTATACAAACTCAACATACCCAAAAAGCTTCAATAATACATTCAGGTAATTTTTCCAACAATCTCCCCCTTTGGGTTTGGTGAATACTGTTCTCATATTTATTCACTTCACTTTGATACCTCTCTGAAGCTCCTTCCAGCATCACCAATACTTTTCATATTTCTATATAGATAATGTCCAAAGATTTTATCACCACATACTCAAATCCCACATGAAAAATGATCTATATTAGAAAAAAGATTAGTATGAAAATTTCATCAATGAATCACTTCAAGTCAGACACCAATTGTGGATAACAGCCTAATAACATTTTCCAAACTAATACCAATTGTTGATAACCAGAAAACCACAAACACCATTCTAAAGACAATTCCACTTTTATTCATTTATCAGGATTTTTAAACTGTAATCATATCTATGCTTTTATCGATCACTTCTAGCATTGTCATATTTAAAACTCTCTCCCCCTTTCATTGCTCTCCACCTATCTCACTGCTCCACCTGTCAGCTTCTCCCCATGTCTTTGACGAAGAAATATTCTACCATCATTTGCAACAATTCCACCTCCCTTGAGGAGTCACTGTATCTACCCATTTTTCAATGAACCCAAAGGTCACTCCTTTGTGGTATGATACAGTGGAAATAACACATATGAGAATAGTAGAGAAAAACACACCATTCCTCGAGGAGAGGGGGGGTCCCATAGCCACACTTTTTCAAGTGCAGGGAGTTGACTAAACTCCCAGATCCAGTCTATGGCTCTAAAATTTTTCCGTCAGTGAGTCCTTTGTCAGTATATCAAAAACATACAGCTATGTAGGCACATACACAAACATCACGATTCACAATTCAACCTTCTCCTTGATTGAATGATACTTTGTTTCAATGTTCTTTGTCCTGGAGTGATGGATGGTTTTTTTTAGATTTATAGCACTTCATTTATCGTACTGGATTTCGATCAGAGACATCAATTCAACACCCATATCATCATGTTGTTGCTTCATCCATAATAACTGTGTGCATGCTTGAGTGGCAAAAATAGACTCTGCTTCTTCAATTATCAAATAAACTGAATCTTTCTTCTTGATTTTCCAAGAAATGCACCACCCACTAAGATAGAATGCACCTACAGAAGTTGATTCACCGTCATCCACTAAACCGGCCCAATATGCATCTATATATCCTAACAAATCTAGCTAAGATTTTTCATTATACGTCAAACCGAAATTCACAGTTCTGTTGAAATACCGAATTATTCTTTCCACGTCAAGAATGAAACTTTCCTTGGGATTACCTAGATATTTCACCACTTGAAATGTGTCCAAAAAAATATCAGGTCTTTTCATTTTCAGTTACAGTAAACTCTAAACAATCTCCATGTATTCAATGATATTAACTACCTTGCCATTATCATCTTTTTAATAATTTCATCCAGGTAGCAACTGCAGTATTCATCACCTTGGAATTTTCCATTCCAAATCTTCTTAGACCCTCCTAGGAATATTTGGCTTGATAAATAAATGTTCCATTATTTATTTGTGTCACCTGTAAACAATGGAAAATGGTCATCTCACTAATCATTGTCATTTAAAACTCATGTTTCTTTAATTCAGTAACTCTCAGCATTGTGCTTCATCTATTCCACCAAATGTTATGTCATCAACATAAACCAGCACCATCATCCATTGTTTAATGTTCTTATTGAAATAGTGATTGCAATCAACTCCACCACACATGAAACAAATCTTCTTCAAATACAAATCAATCCTTGAGTAACATGCTCTCGGTGTATGTTTCAACCCATAAAATGCCTTCTTTAGCTGACCGACCATGTTTACATCCTCATGAATTAGTGAACCATCTGGATGCTTGATATACACATATTCCTCTATAATCCCATTCAAAAATGCAGATTAGTCATACATCTAGAACACTTTGAACTTCTGTTGGATTGCAATGGCTAGGAATAATCTGATTGTCTCCAACCGTGCAACCGGTGCAAATGTCTCATAGACATGAATTCCATCTATCTGGGTGTATCTTTTGAAAACTAGTCATGTTTTATTTCGAATAACTTTTCTATCTTCATTCATAATATTGTGAAAGACCCATTTAGTTCAGATAAAATTCTTATTAGTTGTCCTCGAAACAGTCTCCCACATATGGTTCTACTCCATCTGATCTACCTATTTATTCATGGATTGAACCAAGATTTTATCTTCAGCTGCATCAGAAAATCATTTAGGATCTACTTGAGATATGAAAGATGGATGCTGCAGTGAATTCATTCTTCTTGTCTGAACAATAGCTGATTGATAACCAATGATATTTTTCCTCTCAATTTCATCTCGACTCCTTGGCTTCTATTCCCATACTGATTTTTCTTCTACATGATCATAATCAATATCTTCTTCTAAATCAGAATCAACCACTTCTTATCCTCCTATGCTACTTTCATCCTCATCACTTTCATCTAGAAATTGTTCACTATGTCCTTGAATACTCTCTTCATTATCTTCTACAGTGACATCATTGCTCTCAACTTATTTTCCCAACTTATAGTTAAATCATTTGAATATTTTTTTTTGAGTAGCCAAGGAATATCCCCTCATCTCCACACGACTCAAATTTTCTATTCTTTTTCTTGTTGAAGATAAAACAATTACTTCCAAATATTTTAATTTATTTAATGGTTGGATTATTTCCATACCACATCTCATATAGAGTATTAACTTCCTTCGGACACAACAAAACCCTTTTAGAAATGTAGACTGATGTCAATACCGCCTCCTTCCAAAATTTCTTTGGTAGGTTCTTTTATAAGAGCATAATTCATACCATGTTGGTGATGATATGATTTATCATTTCAACCAATCCATTCTATTTGGGAGTTACCTCTTAGTAAACATGATTCTTTATCCTGTGTATTTCAAGGTAGTCATCTACACAACTGTTTGTGAATTCGGTACCTTTATCAGTATGAAACTTTTGAAATTTCTATCCAAGCATCCTTTCGCCCTTTATCCAGTACTGTTTTAAGAAGATGAACACATGAGACATAAGGGAAATAACAAATACACATTCCATTTACTATAGTCACCAATAAAAAGAACTTAGTATGTCTTTCTGCCAATTTATCATGGTGTGATAGGCCCACAAACATCAGTATGCACCAATTCAAGCAGTTCTGTTGAATTATTTTCTTTTTCCTTATATGTCTTTTTGACTTTCTTACCATGTTGGCATGCATCGCACATGTGAGTATGATCATTTTATAGCTTAGGGTGGTCTCTTTTTCAATCAAACTTTACTAGATCTTCCAGGGATGGATGATAGAGATGACCAAGTCGTTTATGCCACAACTTGTTTTTTTCTTCTCTTTATAGATAGATCATATATTTTTATCCACATACCAGGTAGAGATTTCCCTTTGTTATTTTTCCCTATAGAACCGCTATCCCATCTCTTCCTTTAACGATACACATATTCTTAGTAGACCTTATAGAATGTATTGAGTCGCATAGTTGACTAACATTAAGAAAATTATCACTGAGGCCTTCTATAACTTATGCATCTGCATGTCTCATCTCTTCTCCCCGATACATGGCCTTTCCTGAGCCAATAATCTTTAGGCCTTCATCATTGCCAAACATGAAAACTACTTCTTTGTTATATTTTACAGTTATAACAATATTTTTATTACTTTTCATGTGAGATGTGCAATCACTATCAATGATCCACACTCTCGAGCAATCTGATTCTTTAATGGAAATTTCTTCCACCAGTTCCTTCTCATCCATTTACTTTTTGGTCAAAAAATTTAACTTCACACTCGGCATGGATTGAGTTTTTTATCTATCTCAGAGTATGATGGACAAGATTCACCTTGCCAAGATGCAAATCTATTTTGAATTTTTAACTCACCTATTGGTTCATTGATCTAATGCTTGAGAACATTTTGATTCTCCTTTGAAACATTCATCTATATGGTCAAAGTATAATATATAGACATGTTCCCAAATAATCAGCACCAAAAACAGTGTACTTCAAAATATGTTTTGTAAAACTTTTCTCTATTTGGATGCCACCTCTGTTCATCTGCCCTTCGATATCTCTTGGCTATGGAACACACATACTGTTAATGTTATATCTTTCCACAACAATAACACCTGATATAAGGTGAATTCAATTGTGTCACTTCTGTAGTACCAGTTTTCCCTTTGGATCATTGAAAATTCTGATTCAGATTTACCCCCAACTCAACCTTGAATCATGGAAAGGGTTCTTGCAGTCTGACATCAATTTTCACATCTCTTTGTTTTCCATCAATCCCCCCATCAGCCAAAGAATATGAACATAATTTATGCTTCCTTTCTGGTGAACCACTATTCTCCACTTTCATCATCTCAGTGTTCTGAGTGATCTGCTTTCCTGATTTTCCAGCAGGAGTCTAGTGTTTTTCTTGATCCTTAACTTCTTTTCTCAAACCGACAACATATTTTTCTAGTTCTTCAATATTCTTGATTTGATCTTACATTGTGTTATTCATGCTATCGTTCTCCCTTTTTGGTTCATCAATCATTAACTTATACTCACTAATTGATATTAAGTCCTCTAGTGATGATGACATTATTTTCCCAATTTCATCCATCAGCTCAGCCATCTCTTCTTCCAGTTGTTTCATATAGATTCTAGCATCATGAAAAACATTGGTGACTTTATTTGTTTTAGCTATCCAAACATCAATCTCCTCAAGAGCAACCTCTAACTCATCTTCCATATCAACTCTTTCCTCAAATTCTTCTTCTTCTTCATCAACTTCGGTTTCATTTGTCTTTTGAGAACCACCAAAAAGTGCCACTATAGCATTTTCTCTACGATCTCTATAGTTCTCTATCTCCTCAACCTCCAAAACATTATACTCTTCTTAAATTTCACATTATTTTGAAAGAAGGGTCTTCTTATTAATAAAATTTCTCTGGAAATGTTTCATGTCATTCCCATAGGCAGGAGACTTTTTCTTGGGAATTTTGATTTCATCGACATCATCATCCTAATGGAACATTTTGGGGCACCTTGCCGCAAGATGTCCAAACATTCCACATAGAAAACAAGAAAGTGGAAGATTCACATTAAAAATTATTTTTCTTATATGACGGTTGTGGAAAGAAATGGTATCACCGCATCTGTCTCTTCTTCTTCCTAATAATTTTAAATGGTCAGTTTTTTCATTGCCTTGAATGCCACTTATTGGGATTTCCCTTTTTCCATAGAATCATCATCATAATTTCTCCTTTCATATGCAAAAAGGTTGCTGTGTTGGTTGTATAATCTAATCTCTTCAATTTCTATATTTTCCAAAACTGAAAATTTCGGATTGAACCAAGGTAAGGTTTCCTCAATATGCGCTTTACAATATTTATGTATTCAATAAATTCTCCATGACCTCACATGTCTTCAACTAAAACATTTACCATGTCAAAGAATGCATCAACAGACTCATTTGAGTTCATTCCTAGATCTTCATACTTGTTCCACAAGACTTGCAGATTTTCCTCTCTAACCTTTGAATATCATTCATATATATTCAATAGATTTTCCCTCTTGTCATGGGATGTTTTTCATGAAATCACCTTCGTATAAATATATTTCGATAGGGATCCCCATAAATCATTAATTCCCTTGGCATTCGCATCCGATTCTCTATTCCCATCATCAGATAATGCACTGCTATTCATATCGTCTATTATGCCATTCATTGCTACAGTGCACACTTTCATTCCCAAGGATCAAATGTATTGTTGCATCTGGTTATTACATAGATGAGAATTGTTCCCATAGGAGATATGAATCCCATTGTGATTGGTGACCTCCATTTGAGAGAGAAACACTGATATCAACCATTACCTCTGAAACCTATTGTTATATCCACTATGATAGATACCGTGAGAGGGGGCTGAATCAGGGTATGACATATTAAAACCACTTTCCCTTTGATCTTGTTTTTCTATTAGACAAAACTCTCTTTTCTCCTCTTCTAGTTGCAGTGTATGAATAATCCTTAAACCATGCACATGACACAAAAAAATTTACTTGGATCACCACCACTGGGATACGTCCAAGGAGCATACACTGGGTGTGTGAAGATGTACCAATTCCACTATAAGCACACTACTGTTTACAATTTTGAAGCATATTCACTGTCCCTCTTGGTTTACAACCACTCAAAATTTGAGAACTCATTGCTCTCTCAATTGAAATGAGATCAAATCTTCTTTAGAAGATTCAGTCACAGTTTATATACCTGTAGGTATATTCATTACCACTAATGAATGCATCCTTTACTGTACATAGATGCTATAATGTAGGTCAAATTTTATCCACTGACTAATACCCCTTTTCCCTTGACCACTGGGAACCTTCCTTTGGTATGTACCATCGCAAAGCACCCCTCATCGCGAAGCTCCAATTTTTGTGAAGCACATAAAAGCCTTAGCTAAGCCCCTGGCTTTTGGTGAATCTCACAGCTTTGAAGGGATCATACTGTCGCGGTGCACATGTCGTCGTAGAGAAACTTCCTTCGCTAAGCTCACTCAGCCATAGCTAAGCACACAACTTTCACGGAGTTAAATTAGCCACTGTGAAGCACCTCTATTTCGTGAAGCGCACTGCCTTCAGGAACCACCATCGCGAACCAGCATCGCAATTAGAGTGCTAAGAATTTTTCATTGGAAAAATATCTACCTCTATAGAGGGGTTCGAGGCCTATTTATATAAGATTCAAACAACCCTTGAACCATCCGCGCGATGTCAGCGCCATGTCATCAAAATTGAGAATCACTGAAATTTCTTCCAAAATTCTCTAAATATCATGAAGCATGACACCAATTTTCCTATCGAAGAGCTCATCATAATCACAGAGATTTCCGTCAATTACATCGTGTCACCTTTACGAAGCTCCCTCACATTTCCCTTCAACTCTACAAATTTTGAATCTCTTCATAATCACAATGAACACCGTCAACATTCTTCTTAACTTCACAAAATCTATTCTGTGAAGCCTATTTTCTCAAAACTCATGCCTTGTATCTATTCTTTTGTACCTCCTCTAGAACATTAGTTCCCTTTTCATGGTTCTTTTTCAATATGTATTGTTAAAAGAATCCCAGGAACATGAAAATTCCCCATGGAAACTTCTATTGTCAACAAACACAAGCAACCCAACAAAAGCTGCAATAAAACCATAAGGGATTTTTCCCAACATCTTCCTTAGTTATATAGAACATATAATGTTTTGGAGGTTTATATTATTTAACACCATCCATTAGGATACTTTCAACTCATCCAATTATTCCTCTATTTTTATCATTCCTGGAGATCTCTTTATTGGTGACCATATTTCATCTTATTGACACCTTCTTTTGGTCTTATCCCAGACTCGAAAAACTAACAATTTTCCACGATATCCCACAATGAAACATTATAATGATTTAGAATTTCCCTTTTCCTTATCATATAGATCATTTTGGATATTGAAAATGTATCCAATGTCACTCACATGGGTGGCATCAACCTACATTTTATATCAAAAAACACCCAGTACATTATTCTCCAATAGAGAATATGGACCCTAGTTGATCATGTTTTCAAAAAAATTCATAGTTTCCACCAAAAACACCTTGGATAAACCGACATGGATTATATTACAACATAAACATTCAAATAATGTATAGTTGATCCTCTATGTGAGTCCTTATTATTATGTATCTACTGGAATAATCCTCTACAACAATACACCCTTGCACTAGGATAATATTAAGAACTATCAACATCCATTTTCATAAATATTTTAAAATTGTATGTATATTAACTTGATACGAGTCTCATTTTAGTCTATATATCTATATTGGAGGATTAATTTTAGAATCACATTATTATTCCTGATAAGGAACAAACACTCATTGTATTTGGTATCATCGATCAAGACTACATAAAAGAATGTCCCTCTAGGGGAAAAAATAAAAATTGTTCCAAATATATATATTCATGTATTCATTAATCTAATAGATGGGAGATTTACCATTAATTATTAGTTACACCTTACAATACCTTATAATGAATAAATAAATGAAATCCCTATACTCTATTCATTTAATCACCAAAATAAATTTAATTTAGTGAATTTTTATAAATTTATCTCAAATATTACATTGTATGTAATTCCATAACATTATAGATTATACATTTCTATCATGAAAAATACCTTCTAATGCTCCAGTGAGGTAAAATTTAATATCCATTAATACTTTATCCATATATGTTGAATCATGAAAAATATTCCTAGCACCATCTATATATACTGTAAAGAAATATACATTTTCTAAATTTTCTATAATTTTTTTTCTTCAATTCTAGTATTTTACACACACCCTTTAACAAAAACATACTCTTACTTATTGTAGAAATAATATATCCCCATTTCTAAAAATATTAAAGGCCTAATGATCATAATGATTAACCTTATTTATCATTAATATTAAAACACATCACACTCTCCCAAATAAATGTTGGCTAAAAATCCTTATATCCATTAATCCAAGACAAAAATGAAATAGAAAAGTTCAATAATATAAAAAATTTATCTTCTAATACAATATTCACAAATCCAATATTGGAACTCTTAAATTTAGTGGTCACTCTTGGCTCATTGCAAGCCTTCATCAGTTTTAATTTCATCCCAAAGCGTTAAAACATGAGACAAATTTTTTTCATGTTACTCTACTGATTTCATCATTTTCTTTTTCTCTCAAAATACCATGTTATAGAAAAGTCTCATTCTTTCACAGTATAATTAGTACTATAATGTTCACGGATTTTATTCACATGATTTTCACCATTCATGAATAGGTCCCCAAGAACTTGTAACACAATATCAGAATTTCCCTTAGAATTTCTCACTATATTAACTAACACATCAGAAGTCATAGGGTGAGATGACAGAAATAATATTTCCCAATCCAAATACAATAACACTACCGTAAAAAAATACTCTTTATTTTAATGTTTTCAAAATGATTTTCCTCTATATTACTGACCAAAATCCTGCTATAAAACATCATTTAAAATAGAATCACATTATTTAATATTATTTGGTTTCTATATATTTAAATTATGTTCTTTATATATTAAAAAGTGGATAACACCTATATTTTTTATAGGATACATTTAGGGTTAATTAAATATTTATGACATCCAATTTATTTATCATAAAATATTTATTATTCATCAGTATTAATTACATATTGTATGATAAAATCAATAATAGATAAAATTCATTTGATAGTAGAAAATTATCTCTATTAATTATCTAGAAAACAAATTCAATATTTTCAAAATTCTCATTGTATAACGTACCATCATAGAACAATATATCCTCAAAAAATAATGAAATCCCATAATATTATAAAACAACAAATATATATCATGAAAATATAATTGAAAACAGTATTCTACAATAGATACTATAATAATGAAAATGAGTAGAACTCTAAAACAAATTCTACATAGTCTAACCAATAAAAACATTACAAAATCTATAATACAACTTGTATAGATCCTAGTTATAAAATAATAATACAAAAAAAATGTTGTACAAAAGAAATTATGAGTACATGATGTAATCAAAGTCATCCCCATAATAAAATGATCATTATTTTGAAGAAAAACACACCTAAATCACCACAACATAATGATAAAAATTATATAATTAAATATGTACCTTATTGATCAAAATAGAATGACTAATATAATGAATGAGAAAAGGGGAAAATATTATATGGTTTAGTTTGGTTCCCTAATCCACATGGGTAATGTTATTTTTTGATGATTATTGTAATAAAGGTTGATTATAATAACATATGGGATTATGGATTATAAATTCCCCCTATAAATTCTAGTATATTTCTGCTGGTGACTTCATTTTTATTATCAGAAAATCATTATGGGAGTTCCTACACATACCTCTTATCATTGAAGTAATATTTATAAACAATACTTTGCTCACACTACCTCAACTCCCATTTACTGTAACGCCCCGACCCTAGTTACCCAGAGTCGGTGCATTATTACATAACATTGACATGATCACAAGAAAGATCAAATCTCGAAAGACCGATTGGTTTAGTAGCCTTGGAAACACTAGATATATTCATAAGTTTTACATTACATAATAAAATGAAAAACTACTACAACAACATAATGTCTCCACAGTCCACACTATTATCCCCTCATAATATCCCTGCAGGTCATTCATAACTTACTTCTTCACATCCCGGGGAAAATAAAACATAGAAAAGGGGTGAGCTCAAATGCCCAGTAAGGATAACAATATAGCGGAACATTCAAAATAAGCATAAACATTTAAGGCAATGCATTACTAAAACAAAAGCCTTTTAAACTTGATCTTCAACATAGTATGGCAAAAGTAAAATGAAATAATGCCATTTACTTATTCACATGGATATTCTACTAATCGAATAATCACATGAAAAATCAATAACCACTTTCATAATGATGGAATGCATAATGCTAAACTTTAATTTCTTTGTCAAGGCCTCGTCCCAAGACCTTGGGGCTAACTGTAACCGGAACCCAACCCGGAGTGCCTCTAATAACCGGACACCAAACCGGAGTGCCTCTAATAACTGGACACAAACACGGAGTGCCTCTAATAACCGGAGACCAAACCGGAGGGCTTACTTTTACCAGTCCCTAACCTGGAGGGCTTACTTTTACCAGTCCCCAACATGGAACATACTTTTCCAACACATTCATATGAAGTAAATGTTGAAATATAACATAAACATTCTTATTGGAACTAGCATAAGAAATGTCAATACATTACTCATAAACCATGAATTCTATATAAATGACACATCTACAGTCAAACATATCACAAAACTTCATTACAATATGGATGTTTTAAATCATAATAAATCAACTTCAAATAATCTAAAAATCCATCAAAGGATGTTGACATAGATAAAAATGTTTTTTTTAAAAAATTATTGAGAGAAATATCCCTTTTTCATGAAAACATTTTAATGTTACACAATTTAGAAAGTAAGGCATTTAAATACATTTTTGATTAAAAGTGTCACATACCACTTTGAAACTTTTGAATGGAATTAACAATTTTAAAACATTCATTTTCATATAAATAAATCCTTACAAACCATTTTGAAAACGTGGACATAAATGAGGATGATTTAGAAGAATAAATATTTAAAACATTTAAAATTATGTTTTAGTAAAAGTTCCCATAGAAATAATCCCTTTGAAAACTCTTTTATGAAATATGGACATGGATAGTAAATATTTCCCTGTAGATACTTATGTAATGACAACCTCGGATATTAAAGAGATTGTGAAGTAAACCCTTATCAATTTGGTAACTTATGAAACATACAACCCATGAAAGAGGTATCATACAATGAAAATGTAAACACACATAAGGTAAAGTGTATTACACAAAGAATACAATTATGGGCAGTACATACACCACACAAAAGATAATAGTGGAAATATGGCATGAATCTCACGGAAATAAAGAGTGAGATGAAAACCCCTTGCCATGTTAATCAACTGAGTCGTATGGAAAAAAGTTAATAACCACCAAATTATTTACAGAATAACATGAATATAAAGATAATCATGATAATATATATCAAATGCCAGTACACAATACACCACTTTCAATAATTTAGTGGCGAATAATGGAAATCTCACGGAATTGAATGTGAGATAAGAAAATCCATTACCTTGTACCTTTACTTGGTTAGGGTAGGTTAACCTCCTGTATAATATTGAAATAATTGTTATTAAATTATACAAGAATCATATATATTAATATCATATCATATATGATCTTTTAACTTTTCTTTGTTAATAATGTCTTAGTATTATCGTTGTTTCGGGTGTTAACTTACTCGTTTTCTTTTATATGTTTTATTATGTAAGCCATGTATTTAATGGATAGGTTGTATATTATTCATATCCAGAATGATATCAAGTCCTTAAACATCATTTTTAAATTAGAAAATGATAATTATACTTGAATGGATATGATGGAGAATGAATCTCATCGCGTTCGTGGAGACGGTAGTCCGTACGTACGCACGAGCGACAATATCATTCTTTTGATATTAAAATAATATATAAATGAATGGTATATCATATATACAGAATCACTAACATGTTATATTTATTATTTACATGAGTTACACATCATTATTATACCCATCCAAAAAATATTATATTGAATAACAATTACACCACGACGTGGAGATGGTAAGCCGTACGTACGCACGTATGGTGACATGTTATTCAAAGGGTGGATAGAATACTGAATATGGTTGTACCATATTTATAATAACATCACAGTATATGTGAGATACTGGTGTTATTATTTTAGAATGGTAAGAACAAAGAAAGAAGAAGTGGAAGAAGAAAGGAACTTGAAAAGGGGTGGTGAAAACATTACCTCTTTTTGGGTTCTTCCTTTTGATTTGATCAAAAGGTATCCTTAGGTTGGATTTATGATCAAAATAAGGCCTCTAGGTTGTAGTGAGGGAAGTTGTGAGAGTATTTGGGCAGGTTTTGGACGATCCAAGTGGCTTGAGAGGTGTGAGGAATGAGTAGAAGTGGTCTCCTTTTATAAGGGAGAGGAGGGGATCTTTAGGAAAGAGTGAAAGTATTACTTTATAATATAAATATATTCATTTTATAATGTTCCAAAAATCATTGAGGTCGAAGATAAGACGCCTCATATTCTAAATAACATCAACCAATAAGAATTGGACAGGTTTTAGATAATTTTTTAATCATTATAATCTTATTTATTTAAATGATTTATTAATGAGGTAAACATTGCATCATTATTGTGTCATTAATAATTTAACTTATTTGATGTCTAAAAATTATAAATAATCTATAATTATGTATGAAATCGTTTTAGCTTTCTAATGAATATTTATAATCAAAAATACAACATGTATAACCCTATGTAAAAATTGTTCTTCTAAAAGATGTAAGCTTATGCCATTTTTGTATTCATTTTAACTTAATTAAAATAAAGTGTCATTATCACTTACAAGTGGATCCATGGGGTCCCAAAATCGACCCAAAGATGCCTATGGTCGAACATGTATCAACCAATAAGGCTAGGACACGTTTTAGGGTAATTTAGTATTATTATAATATTAATTTTTAACCCTTCTTTACCGGATTTACCCTTAACCATGGTAAATAAAATATTTACCACAGTAATTATTCAAAATGTCTAAAAATAAAATTTACCTATTTACACAATTTGGAAATCCTGATTCCAAATATGGAATCCATTTTTCTAAATTCAAAACACAGAAGTGGCAGAAATTAATTTAAAATTAATTCCCGCTGTCAAAACAAAAAGCGTGTTTTTAAGAGATAATAACTATCAAAAGATTGGCACTTGTTTATGTTCGGATTAATTGTAAATTTATGTCCAATGACCAAAATTATATTAAATGGTAAAAATATATTCTAAATATACTTTAAAACTACTAAAATTCATAATTTATCACTATTAATTATTTTGATTAAAAAAGTTGTTTTTAATTAAAATTTAGTAATTTTCACTATTCATCAAAATATGAAAGTTATCCGAAAAGTACCAAAATTTCATCTTAGGCTAAATTAGATATTCCGAATCAAAAAATGAAGTCCATTTTGAAATATAAAATATATATAATTTTAAAAAGTAGGTATTACTATTCACAACGGCTAGTTTAATTAGTTGTGGTGTGTGTTAGAACTCGAGGTTGCGTACAACACACGCTATCGCATTATTCGAAGGGAAACGTACCGTGGAAGCTTGGGATGTTTCATTTTAAATTTTTGATGTCCCCATTTAGTCAAAAAGTTTAAAATATAGTATCTAAAAAGGGTTCACTATTAAAATTTGGTAAAGTGCAATACAGAAAAAGAATTTGTTCTTACATTATGTCTAAGAAACTCATAATATGGATTCTAAAATTATAAGGATTATATAAAGTTTAAAATTTAGATAATACTATTCATAACCTCTTTTGAATGGATTTTTTTTTGTAAGTCATGGTGTGATTGAACTCGGTGTTGCGTGTAGTGAAAGTTATTGAATTATTTTGAAGAAATAACACACTATAAAGTCATGGGGTGTTACATTCTCCCCTCCTTCAATAAATTGCGTCCTCGCAATTTGAAATTGTTCATAGAAAATAAAAGGTTGAAAGTAGAAAATATCTTTGTGGGAAAACCCACATCGTAAATTGGGTTACTAAAATTTAGTCTTAATATAAGGAAAAGAGAAATTAAAGGATCACCACCAAATTATGATCTCTATTAGGTGAACATTGGTGGAAATTAGAGACATATAATTGGAGGAAAAACGTAAATATTTATCGGTAGTGATTGAGGTCATCAATCACAAAAAAGTGTAAAATTGAGGTCATTAAATTCGTCAATCTATGATGATCTGAAATACCATCGGTTCAACAAAACATAGGGTATTAGGATAACACATTTTTGACGTTTCAAAATATCGTAGTTGAAATCCCACATCGAAAAATGATTTAATGAGGCCTCTATTTAAAATAAAGCGTCGAAAGTATGAAGATTACCGAAAATAACACATACTAGGGTTGCATGTAGGAAAATATGGATATGGAAGAAAAATATAACCATCAATTATCTGATGGAGAGTGGTAGAGAACATGGCTATGAAAAGGCCAACAATCCCAAAGCCATAAATTAGTGATGATTTAAGGTACCATCTAGGAAAACATTTTTGTTCTAAGTTTCTTTTCTTAATGTTGAGGAATTTTTTTATGAGATTGGCTAAGATCATAAGGAGATATACTTACTTTATAATTAGAGTTTTATCCATTAATAAATTTCTACCACAAACTCATCTTTCACTCTAAAAGATAATAGAATGTAAAAAATTCTATTTACACTATTCGTATAGGGTTCCAAAAAATAAACGAATTTATAATTCATCTACAAGATCTTTTAATAAAAACTAAATTATTTAATCCAGGACATCTCGTGGGCTAGTGGTAGGTGATACACCCTTGTCGCCCTTCGGTTGTGGGTTCAAGTCTCGCAGCCTTGCCGGACGCGACGGGTTGTCGCCCGACCTCCGGGTTGTCCTTTTATGGCAATCCAAAATAATCCAAACTAGAACTATCCAAAATACTTCTGTCCAAACCTACAGTCCAACATTTATAAGGAAGGTAAACATAATGTAGATCCTTTTTACCCCGTAATAGCATATGAATACCTTCATCATGTATTCTTTTAATACACTAAAACATCCTGAATTACCATATTCTTTATTGATTACATTCATTCTCCCTTATTCCATATAGAATGCTGGATATACTTCATTAAACCAAAAATGTTTTAAACCCCAACAATGATGGAATATAAAAATCATTAATCAGTTCCAAGGTAGTCAAGAATGTCCAATATAATTTATCCAAAACAATCATGTATTATTCCAAAATTACTACCTCGGTATCAGAACTATATTATGGTTTATCATTCTCTCAACCATATATTTTCCAAAAAAATTTCCTGTTATTGAGTCACTTTTCTTTGTTCCACACAATCTCAAGTCCTTAATGAAATAGTACTGCAGTACAATCCTTATATACTCCATAATTATTATAACAAGTACATTATTGATACACCACTCAATTGACATAATCAACATAAGAACTCTAATCATTCCTCTTCATCTGTGGTAGTATCATAACTTGATTATTATCTAATAACATCATTTGCGGCATAGTCTGATGACTGGGACATAGGTTCGCGTAGTGTCCAAATTCCTTGCAAATGAAGCATTGTACATTTGAAACAATTTTCTTACCCTTGCAGTCACGTACTTTGTGCCCTTTTCCTCCACACTTATAACAAACTCCCATTCCTTTCAGGCAAGTTCCAGGGTTTTTCTTTCCACGGTTACCACATATGGGAAAATTCTTCTTTTCCCTCTTCCCATTATCCATCTTTCTCTCTTCCATCCTTTTCTTCTCTTGCTTCCCTTCAAAGCCATATGACTCAGTAAACTCTTTACTTATCTTATCAACACATGATATTATTTCTTCATATGATGATAATACATGGGAGACTATTTCTCTTATAAATTATATCTTAAGACCACGAAAGATATGATCCTTCCTTCTCTTTGGATCATGTGCACTTCTGGAGTTCTCATTCCTTCTACTGGGCGCCATTTCTAAACAATGGCATACAGTAGATTAGTTTATGAATCAAAATACATAATCCCATACTTATAAAACACTTAACATAAATTGAAATATTTATGGATATAATCCATAATCATAAAAAATATTTTCTTTGAGGAAGTATATACTCATAAACCCTTCATAATGATTTTTAAAGAAAATGAGAGTTATCCTAAGCATATCCCCCAGGAGTGTCGTAACCAAGAGTGCAGCAAGGCCCGTTGTCGTGCACCAGTTCTCGTTCGAGTCTAGCTCAAAGCAGTGTTTTCGGGTTTTACCCCTAGGTACATCTGTGCCAGAGCCGCCTCTACCTGCTCGTATCCAGACAGGGATGTATTGCTCGGAAAACTCATAAAATCTCTACAATACCAAAATTATAGGATGTTCTTCTATACTAATCCTCAAAGTTCATCTTAGGTCTACTTGCTCTAATCAGAGTTTATCTAAATCTAGCTTCCAAGGTTTGTACTAAACTTCCTCTGATACCAACTGTAACGCCCCGACCCTAGTTACCCAGAGTCAGTGCATTATTACATAACATTGGCATGATCACAAGAAAGATCAAATCTCGAAAGACCGATTGGTTTAGTAGCCTTGGAAACACTAGATATATTCATATGTTTTACATTACATCATAAAATGAAAAACTACTACAACAACATAATGTCTCCACAGTCCACACTATTATCCCCTCATAATATCCCTACAGGTCATTCATAACTTACTTCTTCACATCATGGGGAAAATAAAACATAGAAAAGGGGTGAGCTCAAATGCCCAGTAAGGATAACAATATAGCGGAACATTCAAAATAAGCATAAACATTTAAGGCAATGAATTACTAAAACAAAAGCCTTTTAAACTTGAACTTCAACATAGTATGGAAAAGGTAAAATGAAATAATGCCATTTAATTATTCACATGGATATTCTACTAATCGAATAATCACATGAAAAATCAATAACCACTTTCATAATGATGGAATGCATAATGCTAAACTTTAATTTCTTTGTCAAGGCCTCGTCCCAATACCTTGGGGCTAACTGTAACCAGAACCCAACCCGGAGTGCCTCTAATAACCGGACACCAACCCGGAGTGCCTCTAATAACCGGACACCAACCCGGAGTGCCTCTAATAACCGGAAACCAAACCAGAGGGCTTACTTTTACCAGTACCTAACCTGGAGGGCTTACTTTTACCAGTCCCAAACCTGGAACATACTTGTCCAACACATTCATATGAAGTAAATGTTGAAATATAACATAAACATTCTTATTGGAACTAGCATACGAATTGTCAATACTTTACTCATAAACCATGAATGCTATATAAATGACACATCTACAGTCAAACATATCACAAAACTTTATTACAATATGGAAGTTTTAAATCATAATAAATCAACTTCAAATAATCTTAAAATCCAACAAAGGATGTTGACATAGATAAAAATGTTTTTTTAAAAAATTATTGAGAGAAATATCCCTTTTTCATGAAAACATTTTAATGTTACACAATTTAGAAAGTAAGGAATTTAAATAAATTTTTGAATCAAAGTGTCCCATACCACTTTGAAACTTTTGAATGGAATTAACACTTTTAAAACATTCATTTTCATATAAATAAATCCTTACAAACCATTTTGAAAACGTGGACATAAATGAGGATGATTTAGAAGAATAAATATTTAAAACATTTAAAATGATGTTTTAGTAAAAGTTCCCTTAGAAATAATCCCTTTGAAAACTCTTTTATGAAATATGGTCATGGATAGTAAATATGTCCCTGTAGATACTTACGTAAATACAACCTCGGATATTAAAGAGATTGTGACGTAAACCCTTATCAATTTGGTAACTTATGAAACATACAACCCATGAAAGAGGTATCATACAATGAAAATGTAAACACACATAAGGTAAAGTGTATTACACAAAGAATACAATTATGGGCAGTACATACACCACACAAAAGATAATAGTGGAAATATGGCATGAATCTCACGGAAATAAAGAGTGAGATAAAAACCCTTTACCATGTTAATCAACTGAGTCGTATGGAAAAAAGTTAATAACAACCAAATTATTTACAGAATAACATGAATATAAAGATAATCCTGATAATATATATCAAATGCCAGTACACAATACACCACTTTCAATAATTTAGTGGCGAATAATGGAAATCTCACGGAATTGAATGTGAGATAAGAAAATCCATTACCTTGTACCTTTAATTGGTTAGGGTAGGTTAACCTCCTGTATAATATTGAAATAATTGTTATTAAATTATACAAGAATCATATATATTAATATCATATCATATATGATCTTTTAACTTTTCTTTGTTAATAATGTCTTAGTATTATCGTTGTTTCGGGTGTTAACTTACTCGTTTTCTTTTATATGTTTTATTATGTAAGCCATGTATTTAATGGATAGGTTGTATATTATTCATATCCAGAATGATATCAAGTCCTTAAACATCATTTTTAAATTAGAAAATGATAATTATACTTGAATGGATATGATGGAGAATGAATCTCATCGCGTTCGTGGAGACGGTAGTCCGTACGTACGCATGAGCGACAATATCATTCTTTTGATATTAAAATAATATATAAATGAATGGTATATCATATATACAGAATCACTAACATGTTATATTTATTATTTACATGAGTTACACATCATTATTATACCCATCCAAAAAATATTATATTGAATAACAATTACACCACGACGTGGAGATGGTAAGCCGTACGTACGCACGTATGGTGACATGTTATTCAAAGGGTGGATAGAATACTGAATATGGTTGTACCATATTTATAATAACATCACAGTATATGTGAGATACTGGTGTTATTATTTTAGAATGGTAAGAACAAAGAAAGAAGAAGTGGAAGAAGAAAGGAACTTGAAAAGGGGTGGTGAAAACATTACCTCTTTTCGGGTTCTTCCTTTTGATTTGATCAAAAGGTATCCTTAGGTTGGATTTATGATCAAAATAAGGCCTCTAGGTTGTAGTGAGGGAAGTTGTGAGAGTATTTGGGCAGGTTTTGGATGATCCAAGTGGCTTGAGAGGTGTGAGGAATGAGTAGAAGTGGTCTCCTTTTATAAGGGAGAGGAGGGGATCTTTAGGAAAGAGTGAAAGTATTACTTTATAATATAAATATATTCATTTTATAATGTTCCAAAAATCATTGAGGTCGAAGATAAGACGCCTCATATTCTAAATAACATCAACCAATAAGAATTGGACAGGTTTTAGATAATTTTTTAATCATTATAATCTTATTTATTTAAATGATTTATTAATGAGGTAAACATTGCATCATTATTGTGTCATTAATAATTTAACTTATTTGATGTCTAAAAATTATAAATAATCTATAATTATGTATGAAATCGTTTTAGCTTTCTAATGAATATTTATAATCAAAAATACAACATGTATAACCCTATGTAAAAATTGTTCTTCTAAAAGATGTAAGCTTATGCCATTTTTGTATTCATTTTAACTTAATTAAAATAAAGTGTCATTATCACTTACAAGTGGATCCATGGGGTCCCAAAATCGACCCAAAGATGCCTATGGTCGAACATGTATCAACCAATAAGGCTAGGACACGTTTTAGGGTAATTTAGTATTATTATAATATTAATTTTTAACCCTTCTTTACCGGATTTACCCTTAACCATGGTAAATAAAATATTTACCACAGTAATTATTCAAAATGTCTAAAAATAAAATTTACCTATTTACACAATTTGGAAATCCTGATTCCAAATATGGAATCCATTTTTCTAAATTCAAAACACAGAAGTGGCAGAAATTAATTTAAAATTAATTCCCGCTGTCAAAACAAAAAGCGTGTTTTTAAGAGATAATAACTATCAAAAGATTGGCACTTGTTTATGTTCGGATTAATTGTAAATTTATGTCCAATGACCAAAATTATATTAAATGGTAAAAATATATTCTAAATATACTTTAAAACTACTAAAATTCATAATTTATCACTATTAATTATTTTGATTAAAAAAGTTGTTTTTAATTAAAATTTAGTAATTTTCACTATTCATCAAAATATGAAAGTTATCCGAAAAGTACCAAAATTTCATCTTAGGCTAAATTAGATATTCCGAATCAAAAAATGAAGTCCATTTTGAAATATAAAATATATATAAATTTAAAAAGTAGGTATTACTATTCACAACGGCTAGTTTAATTAGTTGTGGTGTGTGTTAGAACTCGAGGTTGCGTACAACACACGCTATCGCATTATTCGAAGGGAAACGTACCGTGGAAGCTTGGGATGTTTCATTTTAAATTTTTGATGTCCCCATTTAGTCAAAAAGTTTAAAATATAGTATCTAAAAAGGGTTCACTATTAAAATTTGGTAAAGTGCAATACAGAAAAAGAATTTGTTCTTACATTATGTCTAAGAAACTCATAATATGGATTCTAAAATTATAAGGATTATATAAAGTTTAAAATTTAGATAATACTATTCATAACCTCTTTTGAATGGATTTTTTTTTGTAAGTCATGGTGTGATTGAACTCGGTGTTGCGTGTAGTGAAAGTTATTGAATTATTTTGAAGAAATAACACACTATAAAGTCATGGGGTGTTACATTCTCCCCTCCTTCAATAAATTGCGTCCTCGCAATTTGAAATTGTTCATAGAAAATAAAAGGTTGAAAGTAGAAAATATCTTTGTGGGAAAACCCACATCGTAAATTGGGTTACTAAAATTTAGTCTTAATATAAGGAAAAGAGAAATTAAAGGATCACCACCAAATTATGATCTCTATTAGGTGAACATTGGTGGAAATTAGAGACATATAATTGGAGGAAAAACGTAAATATTTATCGGTAGTGATTGAGGTCATCAATCACAAAAAAGTGTAAAATTGAGGTCATTAAATTCGTCAATCTATGATGATCTGAAATACCATCGGTTCAACAAAACATAGGGTATTAGGATAACACATTTTTGACGTTTCAAAATATCGTAGTTGAAATCCCACATCGAAAAATGATTTAATGAGGCCTCTATTTAAAATAAAGCGTCGAAAGTATGAAGATTACCGAAAATAACACATACTAGGGTTGCATGTAGGAAAATATGGATATGGAAGAAAAATATAACCATCAATTATCTGATGGAGAGTGGTAGAGAACATGGCTATGAAAAGGCCAACAATCCCAAAGCCATAAATTAGTGATGATTTAAGGTACCATCTAGGAAAACATTTTTGTTCTAAGTTTCTTTTCTTAATGTTGAGGAATTTTTTTATGAGATTGGCTAAGATCATAAGGAGATATACTTACTTTATAATTAGAGTTTTATCCATTAATAAATTTCTACCACAAACTCATCTTTCACTCTAAATGATAATAGAATGTAAAAAATTCTATTTACACTATTCGTATAGGGTTCCAAAAAATAAACGAATTTATAATTCATCTACAAGATCTTTTAATAAAAACTAAATTATTTAATCCAGGACATCTCGTGGGCTAGTGGTAGGTGATACACCCTTGTCGCCCTTCGGTTGTGGGTTCAAGTCTCGCAGCCTTGCCGGACGCGACGGGTTGTCGCCCGACCTCCGGGTTGTCCTTTTATGGCAATCCAAAATAATCCAAACTAGAACTATCCAAAATACTTCTGTCCAAACCTACAGTCCAACATTTATAAGGAAGGTAAACATAATGTAGATCCTTTTTACCCCGTAATAGCATATGAATACCTTCATCATGTATTCTTTTAATACACTAAAACATCCTGAATTACCATATTCTTTATTGATTACATTCATTCTCCCTTATTCCATATAGAATGCTGGATATACTTCATTAAACCAAAAATGTTTTAAACACCAACAATGATGGAATATAAAAATCATTAATCAGTTCCAAGGTAGTCAAGAATGTCCAATATAATTTATCCAAAACAATCATGTATTATTCCAAAATTACTACCTCGGTATCAGAACTATATTATGGTTTATCATTCTCTCAACCATATATTTTCCAAAAAAATTTCCTGTTATTGAGTCACTTTTCTTTGTTCCACACAATCTCAAGTCCTTAATGAAATAGTACTGCAGTACAATCCTTATATACTCCATAATTATTATAACAAGTACATTATTGATACACCACTCAATTGACATAATCAACATAAGAACTCTAATCATTCCTCTTCATCTGTGGTAGTATCATAACTTGATTATTATCTAATAACATCATTTGCGGCATAGTCTGATGACTGGGACATAGGTTCGCGTAGTGTCCAAATTCCTTGCAAATGAAGCATTGTACATTTGAAACAATTTTCTTACCCTTGCAGTCACGTACTTTGTGCCCTTTTCCTCCACACTTATAACAAACTCCCATTCCTTTCAGGCAAGTTCCAGGGTTTTTCTTTCCACGGTTACCACATATGGGAAAATTCTTCTTTTCCCTCTTCCCATTATCCATCTTTCTCTCTTCCATCCTTTTCTTCTCTTGCTTCCCTTCAAAGCCATATGACTCAGTAAACTCTTTACTTATCTTATCAACACATGATATTATTTCTTCATATGATGATAATACATGGGAGACTATTTCTCTTATAAATTATATCTTAAGACCACGAAAGATATGATCCTTCCTTCTCTTTGGATCATGTGCACTTCTGGAGTTCTCATTCCTTCTACTGGGCGCCATTTCTAAACAATGGCATACAGTAGATTAGTTTATGAATCAAAATACATAATCCCATACTTATAAAACACTTAACATAAATTGAAATATTTATGGATATAATCCATAATCATAAAAAATATTTTCTTTGAGGAAGTATATACTCATAAACCCTTCATAATGATTTTTAAAGAAAATGAGAGTTATCCTAAGCATATCCCCCAGGAGTGTCGTAACCAAGAGTGCAGCAAGGCCCGTTGTCGTGCACCAGTTCTCGTTCGAGTCTAGCTCAAAGCAGTGTTTTCGGGTTTTACCCCTAGGTACATCTGTGCCAGAGCCGCCTCTACCTGCTCGTATCCAGACAGGGATGTATTGCTCGGAAAACTCATAAAATCTCTACAATACCAAAATTATAGGATGTTCTTCTATACTAATCCTCAAAGTTCATCTTAGGTCTACTTGCTCTAATCAGAGTTTATCTAAATCTAGCTTCCAAGGTTTGTACTAAACTTCCTCTGATACCAACTGTAACGCCCCGACCCTAGTTACCCAGAGTCGGTGCATTATTACATAACATTGGCATGATCACAAGAAAGATCAAATCTCGAAAGACCGATTGGTTTAGTAGCCTTGGAAACACTAGATATATTCATATGTTTTACATTACATCATAAAATGAAAAACTACTACAACAACATAATGTCTCCACAGTCCACACTATTATCCCCTCATAATATCCCTACAGGTCATTCATAACTTACTTCTTCACATCATGGGGAAAATAAAACATAGAAAAGGGGTGAGCTCAAATGCCCAGTAAGGATAACAATATAGCGGAACATTCAAAATAAGCATAAACATTTAAGGCAATGAATTACTAAAACAAAAGCCTTTTAAACTTGAACTTCAACATAGTATGGAAAAGGTAAAATGAAATAATGCCATTTAATTATTCACATGGATATTCTACTAATCGAATAATCACATGAAAAATCAATAACCACTTTCATAATGATGGAATGCATAATGCTAAACTTTAATTTCTTTGTCAAGGCCTCGTCCCAATACCTTGGGGCTAACTGTAACCAGAACCCAACCCGGAGTGCCTCTAATAACCGGACACCAACCCGGAGTGCCTCTAATAACCGGACACCAACCCGGAGTGCCTCTAATAACCGGAAACCAAACCAGAGGGCTTACTTTTACCAGTCCCTAACCTGGAGGGCTTACTTTTACCAGTCCCAAACCTGGAACATACTTGTCCAACACATTCATATGAAGTAAATGTTGAAATATAACATAAACATTCTTATTGGAACTAGCATACGAATTGTCAATACTTTACTCATAAACCATGAATGCTATATAAATGACACATCTACAGTCAAACATATCACAAAACTTTATTACAATATGGATGTTTTAAATCATAATAAATCAACTTCAAATAATCTTAAAATCCAACAAAGGATGTTGACATAGATAAAAATGTTTTTTTAAAAAATTATTGAGAGAAATATCCCTTTTTCATGAAAACATTTTAATGTTACACAATTTAGAAAGTAAGGAATTTAAATAAATTTTTGAATCAAAGTGTCCCATACCAATTTGAAACTTTTGAAAGGAATTAACACTTTTAAAACATTCATTTTCATATAAATAAATCCTTACAAACCATTTTGAAAACGTGGACATAAATGAGGATGATTTAGAAGAATAAATATTTAAAACATTTAAAATGATGTTTTAGTAAAAGTTCCCTTAGAAATAATCCCTTTGAAAACTCTTTTATGAAATATGGTCATGGATAGTAAATATGTCCCTGTAGATACTTACGTAAATACAACCTCGGATATTAAAGAGATTGTGACGTAAACCCTTATCAATTTGGTAACTTATGAAACATACAACCCATGAAAGAGGTATCATACAATGAAAATGTAAACACACATAAGGTAAAGTGTATTACACAAAGAATACAATTATGGGCAGTACATACACCACACAAAAGATAATAGTGGAAATATGGCATGAATCTCACGGAAATAAAGAGTGAGATAAAAACCCTTTACCATGTTAATCAACTGAGTCGTATGGAAAAAAGTTAATAACAACCAAATTATTTACAGAATAACATGAATATAAAGATAATCATTATAATATATATCAAATTCCAGTACACAATACACCACTTTCAATAATTTAGTGGTGAATAATGGAAATCTCACGGAATTGAATGTGAGATAAGAAAATCCCTTACCTTGTACTTTTACTTGGTTGGGGTAGGTTAACCTCCTGTACAATATTGAAATAATTTTTATTAAATTATACAAGAATCATATATATTAATATCATATCATATATGATCTTTTAACTTTTCTTTGTTAATAATGTCTTAGTATTATCTTTGTTTCGGGTGTTAACTTACTCGTTTTCTTTTATATGTTTTATTACGTAAGACATGTTTGTAATGGATAGGTTGTATATTATTCATATCCAGAATGATATCAAGTCCTTAAACATCATTTTTAAATCAGAAAATGATAATTATACTTGAATGGGTATGATAGAGAATGAATCTCATCGCGTTCGTGGAGACGGTAGTCCGTACGTACGCACGAGCGACAATATCATTCTTTTGATATTAAAGTAATATATAAATGAATGGTATATCATATATAAAGAATCACTAACATGTTATATTTATTATTTAGATGAGTTACACATCATTATTATACCCATCCAAATAATATTATATTGAATAACAATTACACTACGACGTGGAGAGGGTAAGCCGTACGTACGCACGTATGGTGACATGTTATTCAAAGGGTGGATAGAATACTGAATATGGTTGTACCATATTTATAATAACATCACAGTATATGTGAGATACTGTAGTTATTATTTTATAATGGTAAGAACAAAGAAAGAATAAGTGGAAGAAGAAAGGAACTTGAAAAGGGGTGGTGAAAACATTACCTCTTCTTCGGGTTCTTCCTTTTGATTTGATAAAAAGGGCTCCTTAGGTTGGCTTTCTGATCAAACTAAGGCCTCTAGGTTGTAGTGAGGGAAGTTGGAAGAGTATTTGGGCAGGTTTTGGACGAGCCAAGTGGCTTGAGAGGTGTGAGGAATGAGTAGAAGTGGTCTCCTTTTATAAGGGAGAAGAGGGGCTCTTTAGGAAAGAGTGAAAGTATTACTTTATAATATAATTATATTCGGTATATAATGGTCCAAAAATCATTGAGGTCGAAGATAAGATGACTCATATTCTAAATAACATCAACCAATAAGAATTGGACAGGTTTTAGATAATATTTTAATCATTATAATCTTATTTATTTAAATGATTTATTAATGAGGTAAACATTGCATCATTATTGTGTCATTTATAATTTAAATTATTTGATGTCTAAAAATTATAAATAAAATATCATTATTTAGTAAATCTTTTTATCTTTCTAATGAATATTTATAATCGAAAATCCAACATTTATAACCCTATGTAAAAATTGTTCTTCTAAAAGATGTAAGCTTATGCCATTTTTGTATTAATTTTAACTTAATTAAAAAAAGTGTCATTATCACTTACAAGTGGATCCATGGGGTCCCAAAATCGACCCAAAGATGCCTATGGTCTAACATGTATCAAAAAATAAGGATAGGACAAGTTTTAGGGTAATTTAGTATTTTTATAATATTATTTTTTAACCCTTATTTACCGGATTTACCCTTAACCATGGTAAATAAAATATTTACCACAGTAATTATTCAAAATGTCTAAAAATAAAAGTTACCTATTTACACAATTTGGAAATCCTGATTCAAAATATGGAATCCATTTTTCTAAATTCAAAACACAGAAGTGGCAAAAATTAATTTAAAATTAATTCCCGCTGTCAAAACAAAAAGCGTGTTTTTAAGAGATAATAACTATCAAAAGATTGACACTTGTTTATGTTCGGTTTAATTGTAAAATTTTGTCCTATGACCAAAATTATATTAAATGGTAAAAATATATTCCAAATATACTTTAAAACTAAAAAAATTCATAATTTATCACTATTAATTATTTTGATTAAAAAAGTTGTTTTTAATTAAAATTTAGTAATTTTCACTATTCATCAAAATATGAAAGTTATCCGAAAAGTACCAAAATTTCACCTTAGGATAAATTAGATATTCCGAATCCAAAAATGAAGTCCATTTTGAAATATAAAATATATATAATTTTAAAAAGTAGGCCTTACTATTCACAACGGCTAGTTTAATTAGTTGTGGTGTGTGTTAGAACTCGAGGTTGCGTACAACACACGCTATCTCATTATACGAAGGAAAACGTACCATGGAAGCTTGGGATGTTTCATTTTAAATTTTTGATGTCCCCATTTAGTCAAAAAGTTTAAAATATAGTATCTAAAAAGGGTTCACTATTAAACTTTGGTAAAGTGCAGTACTGAAAATGAATTTGTTCTTACATTATGTCTAAGAAACACATAATATGGATTCTAAAATTATTAGGATTATATAAAGTTTAAAATTTAGATAATTCTATTCATAACCTCTTTTGAATGGATTTTTTTTTGTAAGTCGTGGTGTGATTTAACTCGGTGTTGCGTGTAGTGAAAGTTATTGAATTATTTTGAAGAAATAACACATTATAAAATCTTGGGGTGTTACATTTATAACACACTTTGTGCCTTCCAAGACACTCACAAGATTCCATTTTATTTTTTGACACTCCATCAACTTGGATGCGTTGAAGGGAATTTTTTTTACTATTGAATTTATTTACTTATAAAGGAATCTTCTAACCATCTAGTATATAACCTTTTCTTATCCACCAACTAGAAAACACGATACTAGTAACTGGAGCTTCACCATATCCATCCAATACTATTGGGAACTATTATATTCTATTTCCACCTTCAAATGAACCTAATATCATGGTAGCCTTGTTTATGACATTAGGATTTTAGAAAATAATTCTATTTAATAAATTCAATGTGTTTGATAGATTATAACGTTAATAGACACAAACATGTTGAAATAATTCTCATTTGAAAAGTTATATATATATATATATATATATGTTAATGGATAGTTATATGAAATTTATAAAAAATAATTTTCTGAGAAGAGTCAATGTCACTTATAGAAAGAGCATTGATCGTAGATAATCTATCATGAAATATTTTATTAAATTATTAATATTTGATAGATATAGTAAATTATAGTAATGATGTCAATAATAATTATTGATAAAATTAATCTTATAAAATAATTTATTAAAATTTCTAATGTTATATATAAATGATAAATAATGTTATTCCTCTAATTCTGGTCTAAATAGAATTGATTTGTTTAGAAGAATTTATTTCAAGAAAAATGTTTTTTAAAAGATGATATTTTTTGTATTTAAGTATTGAAAATTAATTTTTCCCATGTAATGAAATAACTGAAAATTATTACATTATATTTTAGGTTATTATAAATAATGATAAAATAATATTAATGTATACATATATGTTTTTATTAATTTTCTTGAACAATGTTTTTTTCTTGAAATATTAAATTTTTATTTATTTTAAATATATTATTATAAATTTTAATATCATATACTATATTAAGTTCATGAAAATTAACATATAATTTTTAGGATGAATGGAATGAGATTAACTTTATTGTATTTAATAAAAGGAATTTAAAAAAAATTATAATGCATTCTGTACTACTAATTTAAAATGAAATTTACCATCACTAAAAAATAGTTATTTTTAAATTAGTTTCCATATTTTTAAACAAATGGTTGTTATTTTATTTGTAAATATAATTTAAATTTTCATAATAATTAATAGTTACCAAGATAAATGTTTAAAACGATTGTACAAGTTAAAGGGTTATCAAGTAGTTAAAAAGAGATATAAAGCAAAAAATATATAAAAAATTTATAAAATTAATTGGGTGGGACAATGATGAGTCTAATATAATATCCTAATAAATGAATCGATTTTTTGCTACTTTACATAGAAGACAACTTTATATTTTTTTATATCATTGAATATTTGAAATGGTGTGACACCCCTTACATATAAATGTGAACAACATATCCCCACATCGTTGTATGAATTAGACACTCTAGATCCACCAATCCATAATAATGTACCATTACAACATTACTACCATCATTATATACATCTTGGTCTCAATGAAATACAATCATGTGAAGCATAAAGGGGTATGCTAAAAGAATATACTCAATGAAGCGGCTATCATTTTAATCCACTTCTTTCATGTTTTTTTCTTCTACCACCTCCCTCAAATATATTGTATCATTCCCAAAAAAATTACATCACAATCATAATATAATAAAATTTTATTAGTTTGATCGAACAATCATTATATATTTCTCATCCATTAAACATAAAATGATATTGTCTCTCAAACTACGTAAAAACTACCATATATATGAAGTAACTTGTTTTATTTTCATCACTGCCTCACCTGGTTGGTTAAATTGATATATTTAATAAATATATTTAATACGTATGATATTTATTTTTTTAGAATGATAAATGTTTATTTATATTCATTTATTTTCATTTATTGTAAATTATTAGATTAATCTGGAGTACATGTAGATTGCAACCTCCATGAAGGGATGCAATTTTATTCTCACCACAACCATACATTGATTTTTATAAAATTTATATTATGATTAAATATAATAGTAATGATTTGATTATCATTCTATTGATGAAAAAACAAAGATCAATGTGAAAGGATAATAATTTCAAAATAGAATCATACATGAAATATAAAACTATTAACACCTATAATTTTGATTTTAGTAAATAATTATACATAAATTATTGACAAGAAATTGTGATTGACTTTTACTTGGTATAAAAATTAAGAATATTTTTATGTGGCATATTTAATGTAAATATTAATTATATACAGTAGTGGTTAGAGCATGAATGAAGTATGTCATTACTCATGGAATAATATAATGTTGTAATCATATTTTTAATTGGGATTGGTCCAATTTTAACTCTCTATTAGGAATATTTTGTGTTCCATGTCTCCTATAAAACACATGTATTTTATTCTATTATGTATATTTCTAGGGTTTCTATATATTACATCCATTTTATCCTCATTTGAATAAAAATTATAAAATTCTTTTTTGAATAAAAGATGAATTCATTAATTTATTTTTTGGTCAAGAACATTTTTTTCCAATTCATTTATTCATTAAAACGATCCAAGACTATTCTATACTATTGCACAAGGTTTTTTAAATTATATTTCAACTAAATTTTACTTTATTTGTAATGTTTTATGAAGGAATGATTGCAATTTTTTTTGTATGCATTACTATTTTTTAAAAAAAAAATTATTGCATGAATCCTTTTTTACTGACTGAAATTCACTTTTTATAAGTTTTTATATCAACTACAAAGCTCAGAACTCACATCTCTGATTGAGGTATAAAATGGTGGAAACCAAGGACATAACCTCAAACTATAATATTAAAATCATTTGGAAGTGATCCAAACCTAGTGTATTAAATGAGACCATCATCAACCATTCCCTTATTGGTTGGTGCATCTAATACACCATTCACTTACCTCAAAGGTTGTCTGACCCGAACCTCCTAATTGACTAGAATTTTACATTATCATATATGGTAACAAAGATCCCATAGATAACTGATCTTACCTTTCATATATTCGACCAACATTAGCGCATCAGATTCAATATGTGAGATCAAAATATCATGAACCATGAAAAGATGTTACCCAGATAGTATAGCTCTATGCTCTTCTCCCATGGAGTCGCCTTACAGATAAAAGTAACTATAACCCAACAACATTGATCTGGTGGAGTCATGCATCAGACCACCACCACACATTACAGCTACCATATATGATATATACAAATTTAATTTGAGCCTCATAATAGGAGCAATATATTTTACCCATCGTCCTCTATGATATTTATTATCCACCATAGTGAATCGAAAAATTAAAGAGAAGGAAGTGAAATGAGTTCACATCAATCCAACCAAGTATTATTGAGCCCATATCCATGACTAGTATCTTTACAAAAATCATTAACAATATACGACACACCTTCTTACCCTCTCTTTATTTATTCATATCCACCCAAATAGAGAAACACAAAACATCAAAAACAACTACTCACACTTTCACCTTTCTAACTGTATATCCAAGACCGTAGAACCATTTTTTAGTGACCTCCTGTATTGATTACCACCCTACAGTAAAGTTCATGGTTTTCCCTAGAAATCCCCAAATTAACTTCACCTATCCAATATTAAAAAACATATTCCCTGTAGAATCTTACAAAGGATGTATACAACAATAAAATCGTGAAGCCATCATCACTCCTTTCCTTTTCAAATTTTCATCGGTTAGTTAATCACCATTCTTGATATGCCAAATAATGAAATTCATCATTCTTGGAACCTCCTTGCAACATTGTTTATTTTACCAATTATAAATCACATTCCTTACATAGAAAAACTCCCTGTAATCCTTGATACAGAAATCCCGTGAAGATGAACTGGAAAAATCACACCTGTCTGGTTCATCCGCCGAGCATATTTCATGACATAAGTCCTTTTTCCCATCATTCAAAACAACATCGATGAATCTAGGGAAACTAATATTCTCCGTAAAATTAATTCATTGTACTAGACATGTATAAATAAAAGGTATCCTTCCCATCCCATCTAGACAAACAAAGGCTAACAACGCCATGCCTGATTTCTCATCTATCATATGATTTTTAAATCACCAAATATGTAACCATGAAGAGGGATAATCTTGAGAGACCAATAGTTCTTTAGGCACATTCCTTATAATATTCACCATATATCTCTCTCATTGAAAAAGCCCTTATGGACTTCCCTAAAATTGTATCCCATGATTCCTTTGCTACCATGGAATCCATTGACTCTGAAACACTTCAATGATTAACCCATCATTCATCAATCAGTTTAGCTAGGATGTTCCCTGATTTCCAATGACATTTTATGGCCTAGATTTCACCCCACAGAAATACATTCAAAATCTTATCCATCCTCCTAATGGTAACATTTGGGGATTAGATAATAGAGAGAGTATGCATTGGCACTATGGAAAGAAAACAGTTGATCAGCGTGATTTGTGCTCCAAATGAAACAAATCTATTTTTTCCAATTAATGATTGTTCCCATGATTTTATTTAAAATTCCAAAAATGAAATTCATTTTCATCCTACCATTAGAGATTGGGGCTGAATGGTATTCCTTTGGTAATTTATATTTTCAAAAACCCAATTATTCTTTAGTAATTTTGTTAGGCCTTCTTGATCATTTATTGGAGAATTAAAAAGGACATTTCCATAGATTGATACATTTCCACTCAAACAACTATAGGATGACATGATTTTATAAATTCATATGAATGATTTTTTCTTGACGTTGATAAAGGATAAATCATTGTTAAGAAATAATAGATAAGAAAAAAATTCTGCTCCCGAACATGATTTTAAAGTAAAAATAATCCCCTAATACAAGAACCTCTTTACATTTTGAGTAATTCTTTTTTTAGCCAATATAAACAGATAGGGAGAATGAGGGGTTCCCTACAGAATACCACAAACCTATTTGAAAAAGCCAATGTTCTTCACCATGAGTGAGATTGTGAGACATTAGGAAGCATAGAACCAGAAACATAGATCACAAAACCATTCTTAAAATCCAAACATTTGAATAACTTTAATAATAATTCAATATTCTATTCGGTAATAATATTTGTCCATGTCGGCCTTTATCATGATATTTGAACCCATAGTTCTTCTGTTAAATCGATCCACTACCTCCTTTTCTATACCAATGGTCCCTTGAAAACTCATCCCTTTCACAAATCCATTACGGTCATCCAACACATGTCTAGGGATAACTTTACACAATCCCTCATTAATCGTGATGGTTATAATTTTGTCGGGTACATTGCATAAACATATCACTCTATAGTGAATAGAGGATGTATTATCATTCACCATAGAAACAATAACCACACTAGATGAAAAAATAGTTCTTGTAAAAGATACACATCTTAAAAAATAACTATATATCCCACATTTGTCTTAAAATGTCCCTAGAATCAACATAGAAAATGCTATCAAACCCATCCAGTCCAGAAGGAAATTCCATAATCATGTTGAACACCATGTTTTAAGTCTCTCCATCCTCTTAGATAGTCTCTAACACTTTTCCCTAACCCTCCTCCACTATGTAGGGAGTATAGAACATTAACCTATCATATTCCAGCCTTTTTAGCAATAGGGACCTGGTATAACTCTATCCATCCAAAGGTTTTTCAAAGTGTTCCACTACCTTCTTACCTGCAACCTTTACATCTAACGTAATGGAAACGTATTTAAGTTGAATATTAATTATTATAAATTCCTTCTTCTACTTTATACAAGAATGAAAAAGTTGGTATTATGATCTCATTCCATGAGCCGAAGGGATCTAGATTTTTCCCTGTATAACCTCCCAATTTTGAGAAACTTCATAGCTACCAGTTTTTTTCTATCCAAGGAAGGAAATATATCCTCATCTCAAATAAGCTTAAGTTAATCTCGAAGATTATATATATATAATTTCTAGTATAAAACCAGTCCTGAATATCCTTTTTTGAATGCTACTGGAGATGAACCAAAACAATTGTGATGAACTAGACTCTCTTAGTCCTTCCCTTTGCCAAAATCTGGGTTCTAGAGGAGTCGCCTGTCGGTGAGACCGATCGGCGTGAGACCGATCAGGGTCAGTAGTGCTCCTTTGCGCAAATAGGGTTTTAAACCCTATTCTGACTCGTTAAAGCGTGTTTTTAAGACCCGTAACGCGCATAAGATCTTTAATTAAATACTTAATCAATTTGTGAGTCGACTTAATCCACCCGACCCCCTTTTTATGTCGAGTGGAGCCGTGTGGTCAACCCACGACCCCCACGCCTTACGCGGTTTCACGTTTTCACATCAACCGTCCCCGGCTCGTATAAACTAAGGGTTAGCCGTGGTTTCTCCTTTCCTTGATCGTAGATTTTGACAAACAACTTCTAGTGCATCGGGCGTGGTTTTGATTCTGTATAATTGGTTAAACCAGACCTAATTAAAGATAATGAACGAATTATATAAATAACGAAGAGGGGGGGTTGTGATCGTTGATGGTGTTTTATATTTTGATGATGTTTCTTCTATGACCATCTTGTTGAGTTGTGCTGGCTTATGCCTCCTGAAAATCAAGGCCGTTGGTGGTAATTGTTTGTGCACTAATGAACCCTGCTGATGTTTTAACTGACTTGTTTGTGGTTGTAAATTCCTGCTGTGAAAAGTGAATTTGTTAATCACATATATCCAGCTGAATAAATTGAAAGCACCAGGATCAACCCTTCTGTGATAACTCCCGGTTATAACACACGAAATTCAAATCATGGAGTGTGTTAAGTCATTTAAATCTAAAAATACATGCAAGGTCCTGCTGTGTTGATGGTGGTGGTTGGTTGTGTTCCTTTCAGGTCGATTGCTGGAGATGTGGGAGGGGATGGAATCCCCTATTCATTTATACTCTCGGTGGTTGTGTGAATTTGGGTGATGGGATCTCTTGTTGGTATGGATTCGGTGGTTGTGAGTTTTAAATCCGAGTGGTTACTTGTTTATATCACAAATTGGGGTGTAATCCTCTGTTGTTGAGAACCATGTGTACGTTTTGGTTGTTGTTTGACTGTTTACTTTCCTGGACTTATGCCTATGCCGACTAGTTTCCCAGTAGTTCATAAGCATAAACATTATTACTGAATGTGAAATAAGAAAGGGGACACATGGGTTGTTGGCATGAGTCGTGACTCGGACATGAGTGTTGTTGTGATCTGTAGGCTGTCTGAAGAAAAAACCTAGCTTTGGGTGAGTGCTTTATATATATATATATATATATATATATATATATATATCTGTAGCTTTGTGTTTCTTATTCGCGTCCCACCCATGATGAGCACTTAGTGCCGAACACCCCCATTTCATGGGGGAGGGTGTTTTTCCCAACACTATTCTTAGTGGCTGGTTATTAGCACCTTTTCTGCTCCCTTTCTCGGATAGCCCAAGTATCTTCGGGTAGGCTGTGATGGCCTGAAGTCCATTATTAGCCCAAGAACCTTCGGGCAGGGTGGTGTGGTGGTTGGCCAGGTGTGTGCGGCAGTTGGTTTCCCATGTTTTTTCGGGATGAGGCCCAGGTGTCTTCGGGCATGGCAGTGGATCCTCTAGCCCAGGTGTCTTCGGGTGTGGTGGTGGTTGTTCTGGCCTATTTGTTTGCAGGCATGGTTACATGTGACAGTTGTGGCCCAGGTGTGTGCGGGCAGGATTCAGCAGTGGGACTGCATGCGGTTGAGGCCTAGGTGTGTGCGGGCAAGATTTCGGCAGTTGGACTACGTGGGGTTGTGGCCCAGGTGTGTGTGGGCGGGTGTGGCAGTGGGACTGCGGTGAGAATGGCGGGATTGGTCCGATGCGTAGGATGTCTCAATAACTAGTGGGAAAGTGGCGCGGGGTACCCAAACATCGATGTGCTCTTATTATATATATATTACTTGACTTGCGTTATTTGGGGAGTGTGCCTTGTTGAGGGATGGGGTGGATAGTTTTTCTTGTTAGGTGTTTGGTTTACTATTTTTCTCATGGGACTTTAGTACGTTCCCCCACTTGTGCACGAGAGTCTTTGGTTTTCCCTACTGAGTATACTTGTATGCTCACCCTACGTATATAAAACTACTTTCAGGTTTCTAGGAGGACTTCGGGGATCACGTAGGACCTTACTAGCTCAGACCTTTGGAGCAGTTGCAGTTGTTGTTTTCTTTTCCTTTTTGGTACTTACCTTGTAGTCACCTTTTTCACTTTGTGGATTTTACTTTTGAATCATGCATGTGGGAATGGTTTACTTTTGGATTTACTTTTCTTTCTGCCTTAGTGTTGTTGGGTTTCTTTCTCCTTATCTCTCGATCCTATAAAATAAAAAGGGTAATTCCTTCCATTATAGAGAAATTTTTATACCCTTGGTGCTAGTCGACACTCCGGGACCTATTGAAGGCGGGTTTCAGGGGTCATTATCTCTCCTTCAACATAAATAAGGAAGGCCCTGGCAATCTGCTGACTCTTCCCTCCTTTTGGTGAAGGCGGGTCGTGACAGAATGGTATCAAAGGTGAGGTTGAGAGATAGGATGGAGTCTGAAGTTAGGAACAGTGAGGATTTCATGGGATGGTAAGGCAAACAGTGTTGGGTGACCTTGGCGCGTGAATTAGGCCAGGGAAGACCGGCTAGGACACGCGAATTTAGGGCCCCCAGTGATCCTATGCAAGGAGTCTGGACCTATCAAACGAACAAGTGAGGCCACACTGATTGCAGGGTAGAGACCCTAGGAGAGGTACATGCATCATAATTAATTCTGTTCTTTTGTTTCTGGGATATCTTGGTAATTAAGAATAAATTAAATCTTAAGAAGTTTTAAGAACGATAATCTGCACTACATGGGCTTAGGCATTCCTTGTTTACCTTGCAGTTATGGCACATGGAAGGCGACCACGTGTGGTACAGGCGATAGAGGCCCCAAAGACAACTTTGGTCGATCGACCGAGAGATGATCGAGAGGAAGAGGACGATCAGTGGTAGAAGACTCTTCGAGCCTTCCAACGACATGCCCTCGAGAAGTATGAGGGAAGAACCTCTGATATGAAGACGGAAGGCTGGCTAGAAGAGCTAGTTATAGCATTCGGCCTGATTTGGGCCCCGACTGAGTACTGGGTTACTCTGGCCATTAGCCAGATGCGCGGAGTGGTATGTCAGTGGTGGATGATTTACCTGGGGTAGAGGATAGAGTCCGAGGTGGCATGGGTGGATTTTGAGAAGGAGTTCCAGGCGGAATTCCTCTCCTCGACAATGAAGGCAGAAAAGAGGCAGGAACTACTCTCCCTCCAGCAGGGGAGTATGTTTGTGAGGGAGCTAGGGAACAAGTTCAAGGACCTCCTACGTTTTGCTCCGGACCTCTTTCCCGATGAGGAGTCTCGGGCAAGACGTTTGGAGGAGGCACTCCGACCCTCCCTCCAGTATGTTGTTACCCCCTTTACCCTGCCGACGTACTTGGAGGTCCAGAAGAAGGCCGAAGTGGTGGAGCGGATGCATGCTCTAGGGGGAGTGTCACGAGAGGGGATCCTGCTAGGACCATCGAAGGGGAAGGCCGTTAGCACCCGGCCTCCAGCGTCAGGACCCTCTAGGTTCCGACCCATGGGGAGCAGGCCGCAGCAGTTTCAGTTTCGATCCCCCGGTCCTCACCATTTTCCTATGGGCCCGGGACTGCGGTGCTTCATCTATGGGAGCCCTGGGCATCTCCGGAGTCAGTGCCTAGACCGGGTGCAGTACATCAGTGGCAGTCGGCCCCAACACCCACCCCAGCAGCAGCTTCCAGCCAGACCTTTCCAGCAGCAGCAGTAGGGACAACGAGCTCCCGCTCCTCCGAGGGCAGACATAGGAGGAGGCCGACCTCAGGGCGCTCCACAGGGACCTCAAACAGGGCGTGGTCGGCGAGGTGGCCGAAAACCGAGGGGAAGGGGAGCTGGGCGTGGACAGTTGGACGCTGTAGAGGCAGCAGTTCCAGTAGGGCCAGAGGTTGTTCGAGGTACGATCAGTCTGTTTATCACTCTTGCTTATGCTTTGTTCGATACCAGAGCTTCACACTCATTCGTTGCACCCAGTCTAGCTCGTACCTTGGGTCTAGATGCCGAGAGACTTCCAGTGCCCCTGGTGTTGAGAACACTAGTTGGAGGTCAGATTGACTTGTTGTTTGTTTTTCGGGGATTTAGACTGATGACAGGGCCACATCAGTCGGTTCTGGATCATCTTCTGCTATAGATTCAGCCATACGATGTCATCCTAGGCATCGACTAGCTATTTTCTGTGTGCGTCGTCATCGACTGTTTTCGAAGAAGGGTGGTGTTCTCAGACATGGAATGCCGGCGTGTTACCTTCACCAGTGAGCGGAGGAGTCTGAAGGGAAACAGGAGAGAGGAACCTCTCCTATCCTTGTTGACCGAGCTGACAGTGGAATCAGTAGATGTTGAAATGGTGGAAGTGCCAGAGATCGTCCGTGAGTTTATGGACATCTTTCCTGAGGAGGTAAAAACACTACCCCCTCGACGTGATATCGAGTTCGGGATAGACCTGCAGCCCGACCCTCGTCCAATCTTGATGCCTCTTTACCGGATGGCACCTTCGGAGCTACGAGAGTTATGGATATAGATTGACGATATGATGAAGAGGGGTTATGTTCGTCCGAGTGCGTCACCATGGGGTGCTCCGGTCTTGTTTGCAAATAAGGCAGATGGAGGTCTTAGGCTGTGCATAGACTATAGGAGGTTGAATCAGGTGACGATCAAGAATCGCTACCCTCTCCCAAGGATAGATGATCTTTTTGACCAGCTGAAAGGAGCATGATGGTTCTCGAAGATCGACCTATGGTCTGGGTACCACCAGCTGAGGGTGAAAGTGAGCCACATCCCGAAGACAGCGTTCAGGTCCAAGTATGGACACTTCGAGTTCGTAGTCATGCCCTTCGGTGTTAAGAACGCCCTGACTGTGTTCATGGGGCTTATGAACTCCATCTTCCTGGATTACTTGGATCGGTTCGTGGTTGTGTTCATCGACGACATCCTGGTCTACTCTAGATCAGAGGAGGACCATGCAGAGCACCTGAGGACAGTTTTGGAGGTCCTCCGACAACACCGGCTCTATGGGAAGTTGTCAAAATGCAAGATCTGGACACGAGAAGTGCACTTACTCGGGTACGTAGTGTCTGAGCAGGGGGTAGCGGTCGACCCATCAAAGGTTGAGGCATGTGTTTCTTGGGCAGCACCCAAGAATGTGGCAGAAGTCAGATGTTTCCTCGGGCTGACAGGTTACTACTGGAGATTCATACCCAACTTCTCCTGAGTAGCATCCCCTTTGACGGCTCTGACCAAGAAGGACCAGGCATTCGTATGGAGTGAGCAGTGCCAGTTAGACTTCAGCTATCTGAAGGAGAAGTTGTTCAGTGCCCCAGTGCTGAGATTACCAGAAGAAGGGGTGGCTTATGAGGTATTCTGTGATGCTTCGGGACAGGGCCTGGGAAGCGTGTTGATGCAGCAACAAGGGGTGATCTCTTATGGGTCCAGGCAGCAGCGTTCCCATGAGCGTAATTACACCACCCACGACCTAGAGCTTGCATCGGTCGTTTTTGCGCTAATGTTATGGCGGCACTACCTCATCGGGGAACGCTTTGTGGTCTTCACAGATCACAAAAGCTTGAGGTATATCTTATCCCAGCAGGACTTAAACTTGAGACAGTGGAGATGGGTGGAGTTCCTCCAGGATTACGACTTCGAGATCTCTTATACTGAGGGAAAGGGCAATGTGGTGGCTGATGCCCTGAGCAGGAGGGCGCAGAAGGATGCGGTCCGAGAGTCGGCGGACACTTGGAAGGCGATGGAAGAGTTGGCTACCTTATGACTGGATGCAAAGATGAATAGTGGCAGAGGCTGCCTATATCAGATGACAGTGCAGTCATCCCTGTTCCAGCAAGTGGAGGAGTCTCAGTGGGGATACCTAGAGTGTGAAGTGATGCGTGACCAAGTTGACCAGGGAAATGCTCCAGGAGGATGGACAGAGGATGGTCAGAACCAGATTCTTTTCCAGAAAAGGTTGTTTGTCCTGGAGGCGATGCGCGGAAAGGTTCTCAGTGATTTCTACAACTTAACCCTTGGCAGTACAACCTGAAGTTTACAAGATGTACCAGGGTTTGAAGAGGTAGTTTTGGTGGCCCGGATTTAAGCGAGCGGTGGCAGAGTTTGTGGCCAAGTGCCTAGAGTGTCAGCTAGTGAAGGCTGAACATCGAGTTCCATGCGGCCTACTACAGCCCCTAGATGTCCCCAAGTGGAAGTGGGATGACATCTCAGTGGATTTCGTCACGGGACTACCCAAGGACCAAGGAGGGTATGACTCCATCTAGGTGATAGTGGACAGGTTGACGAAATCGGCTCACTTTCTGGTGATCAGGGAGTCGAGTGCTGTGGATTCTTTATCACGAAAGTACGTAGACGAGGTAGTGTAGTTTCATGGAGTCCCGAGGTCTATAGTCTCGGATAGGGATTCACGGTTTACCTCACGGGTCTGAAGAGGATTGCATCATGCGTTTGACACCCATTTACGCCTTAGCACTACTTTCCATCCCCAAACAGATGGACAAACGGAGCGCACCATCCAGACCTTGGAGGATATGCTGCGAGCATGCGTTCTGGACTCAGGAGGGTCATGGGTGCAATACTTTCCTCTGGTAGAGTTTTCCTACAATAATAGCTAGCACTATACCATTGGCATGGCCCCGTTTGAAGCTTGGTATGAGAGGCCATGTCATTCGCCTGTGTGTTGGACCGAAGTAGGAGAGTCAGGCATCCTTGGTCCGGAGGTGGTGCAGAACATGACAGAGAAGGTTCATCTCATACGGGAAAGGATGAAGGCGGCCCAGGACCGCCAGAAGTTGTATGATGATACCAGGAGGAGGCCCATGGAGTTTGAGGTTGGGGACCACATGTTCTTAAAGGTCTCTCCTCGGTGTGGGCAGCGGAGGTTCGGAAAAGGGAGTAAGCTTTCTCCCAGATTCATTGGAGCCTTCCAAGTGTTGCGGCAGGTCGGCGAAGTGGCTTACCACCTAGCGTTGCCTTCACCGCTACTAAGGATACATGATGTATTTCATGTGTCCCAGCTCTGTCGGTATCTGCACGACGATTCACACGTCCTTGATTGGGGTGAGCTGGACATCAAGGATGACGTTACCTTTGTGGACAGACCAGTGGTGATCAAGGATCGCAAAGAAAAGGTGCTTCGCGGGTGAACCATTCTCTTGGTTCGCGTGTTCTAGAGACATGGTGGGCTTGAGGAGAGTACGTGGGAGAGGGAAACACAGATGTGTACCCAGTACCTAGAGTTGTTTTACGTTTTGTTCTATTTTGTACCTGTTGTGATAGAACGTTTTGTCTTTTGGCTATGAAATGTACTGATTTTTTTTCTTCCTGTGCTTGTGTGTGAAAACCCCCGGCTATAGGGAAGGAGAGAACCCGACCCCTAATCAAGACGCATTAAGGTAAATGCGATTAAACCCGTGCGGGTGAGTCAGTGCCACCCAAAGCGGATAATATCTTGACATGGGGGAGGAGACTCCCCAACCCATGTGCCCGGGCAGTTCGGCATGGTATGTTTCTTGGTTCGTGACTGGAAGATTTTATTAGTTAATGATGAGGTTCACTCTTGAGAGGTATCTTTCGGGGTGGTTACTCGGACCCACCGTTCCCTTCTGGGTTGTTTAATTTCTCGGGGATGAGAATAGTTTGAGAGGTATCTGATGTGTTGAACCAGACTCTCTTAGTCCTTCCCTTTTCCAAAATCTGGGATCTAGAGGAGTCGCGTCTCGGTGAGACCGATCTGTGAGACCGATCGGTGAGAAGGATCGGTGAGACCGATCGGTGAGACCAATCGGTACGACCGATCGGTGAGACCGATCGGCGTCAGTAGCGCTCCTTTGCGCAAATAGGGTTGTAAACCCTATTCTGACTCGTTTAAGCTTGTTTTTAAGACCCGTAATGCGCATAAGAGCTTTAATTAAATACTTAATCAATTCATGAGTCGGTTTAAACCACCCGACCCCCTTTTTATGGCGAGTGGAGCCGCGTTGTCAACCCACGACCCCCGTGCCTTACGCGGTTTCGCGTTTTCACCTCATCCATCCCCGGCTCTTATAAACTAAGGGTTACCCATAGTTTCTCCTTTCCTCGATCGTAGATTTTCACAAAAAACTTCTGATGCATCGGGCGTATCGTTATCCGTAATGTTCCGCGCCCCCGTCCTAAACGTCGATCATCTATCAACAAGTAGGGAATTTCTCCATTGCCTCTCTCTTTTGTGTATAATGCGGGGTGGGTTTGGTTTTGATTCTGTAGAATTGGGTAAACCAGACCTAATTAAGAATAATGAACGAATTCTATATAGAAAGAAGAGGGGGGGGGGCAGTGATCGTTGATGGTGTTTTATATTTTGATGTTGTTTCTTCTATGACCATCTTGTTGAGTTGTGCTGGCTTATGCCTCCTGAAAATCGAGGCTGTTGGTGGTCATTGATTGTGCACTAATGAACCCTGCTGATGTTTTAACGGACTTGTTTGTGGTTGTAAATTCTTGCTGTGAAAAGTGAATTGGCTAATCACATATATCCTTCTGAATAAATTGAAAGCACCATGATCAACCATTCTGTGATAACTCCCAGTTATAACACACGAAATTCTAATCCTGGAGTGTGTTAAGTCATTTAAATATGAAAATACCTGCAAGGCCCTGTTGTGTTGATGGTGGTAGTTGGTTGTGTTCCTTTTGGGCCGATTGATGGAGATGTGGGAGGGGATGGGATCCCCTGTTCTTTTATACTCTCGATGGTTGTGTGAATTTGGGGGATGGGATCTCCTGTTTGTATGGATTCAGTGGTTGTGAGTTTTAAATCCGAGTGGTTTCTTGTTTATATCACAAATTGGGGTGGAATCCTCTGTTGTTGAGAACCAGGTGTATGTTTTGGTTATTGTTTGACTATTTACTTTCCTGGACTTATGCCTATGCCTACTAGTTGCCCAGTAGTGCTTAAACGTAAACATTTTTACTGAATGTGAAATAAGAAAGGGGACACATGGGTTTTTGGAGTGAGTCGTGACTCAAACTTGAGTGTTGTTGTGATCTTTAGGCTGTCTGAAGAAAAAACCAAGCGTTGTGTGAGTGCTTGTTACATATATATATATATATATATATATATATATCGGTAGCTTTGTGTTTCTTATTCACGCCCCACCCAAGTTGATCACTATGTGTCGAACACCCCCATTTCACAGGGGAGGGTGTTTTTCCCAACACTATTCTTAGTGGCTGGTTATTAGCTCCTTTTCTGTTCCCTTTCCCGGATAGCCCAAGTATCTTCGGGCAGGCTCTGATGGCCTGAAATCCATTATTAGCCCAAGAAGCTTCGGGTGGGGTGGTGTGGTGGTTGGCTAGGTGTGTGCGGCAGGTGGTTTCCCAAGTGTCTTCAGGATGAGGCCTAGGTGTCCTCGGGCGTGGCAGTGGATCCTTTAGCCCAGGTGTCTTCGAGCGTGGTGGTGGTTGTTCTGGCATAGGTGTTTGCAGGCATGGTTACATGTGACAGTTGTGGCCCAGGTGTGTGCGGGTGGGATTCAGCAGTGGGACTGCGTGCGGTTGAGGCCCAGGTGTGTGAGGGCGGGATTTTGGCAGTGGGACTGTGTGTGGTTGTGGCCCAGGTGTGTGCGGGCGGGTGTGGCAGTGGGACTGCGGTGAGAATGGCAGGATTGGTCCGATGCGTAGGATGTCTCAATAACCAGTGGGAAAGTGGTGTGGGGTACCCAAACATCGATGTGCTCTTATTATATATATATTACTTGACTTGCGTTATTTGGGGAGTGTTCCTTGGTGAGGCCCAGGGTGGATAGTTTTCCTTGTTAGGTGTTTGGTTTACTCTTTTTCTCACGGGACGTTAGTACGTTCACCCACTTGTGCACGAGAGTCTTTGGTTTTCCCTATTGAGTATACTTGTATGCTCACCCTACGTATATAAAACTGCTTTCAGGTTTCCAGGAGGACTTTGGGGATCACGTTGGACCTTACTAGCTCGGACCTTAGGATCAGTTGCAGCTATTGTTTTCTTTTCCTTTTTAGTACTTACCTTGTAGTCACATTTTTCACTTTGTGGCTTTTACTTTTGAAACATGCATGTGGGAATGGTTTAATTTTGGATTTACTTTTCTTTCTGCCTTGGTGTTGATGGGTTTCCTTCTCCTTATCTCTCGATCCTATAAAATAACAAGGGTAATGCCTTCCATTTGTGAGAAATTTCTATACCCTTGGTGCTAGTCGCCACTCTGGGACCTACTGAAGGCGGTTTTCAGGGGTCATTATCTCTTCTTCAACTTAAAGAAGGAAGGGCCTCGCAATCTGCTGACTCTTCCCTCCTTTTGGTGAAGGCATGTCGTGACAACAATCTAGGAGGAACCCCCCCCTATGGCATATCCCAAGAATTATTGACCAACTGAAAAAATCCACTGATTCTATGCTAGTTGGAACAATAGTAAAATTGAACACATCCATGATTTAACTTTTTCAAAATCAATATAATTGGACAATGACCTGAGAGGGATCAGGTCAGTTGAGAAACTGAGGCTATCTCCTAGGAGTCTAACCCATGAATATTGGTATGAAACCTATCATGTCTAAACATGAACCTCTTACTACCTATTGCTTCCATAAGCACTATTATTTTTTTATTAATATTACTTTATAATATTCCAAGGTTTAACAAGGAAAATTAATTATATATGATAAATTATATAATTTCTTTTAAATATTATTAAATTAAATTTATGTTATCACTTATTTTTCAAAGAATAATTGCAATGCTTTATTAAGTGTACTTTTAATCAATTTCATCTTATTTTAGGAAATATTATAATTAAATAGATATTTTATATAGTGATACAACCCACCATATTTCATTATATATCTTATGATGATGAAATTCGGAGGATATTTTTTACAAAATACTTATCTTTTCAATCATCCAAATAAGGTATGATGAAATGATGAATGCTTTAATTGTAATGGGTAAAATATATGTATGATATTAATTATTTTGTGGGTCAGTAAATAATTATATTTCAATGAAATTATATTTATACAGTTTGATATATCTTGAGATAACACAAAAATACAAGTAGTGGAACTAATCATGTATGGGACTTTGTCCACCATGAATTAAATGGAAATGGAGAGTGAACCTAGCCCACTATACGACTTTAAAAAAAATATTATAATGGTATTTTTAGTGATCACTGAATAATGAAATGATTTCAAATAATTATGATTGTTCAAATATCTATTACACATTATTTTGATTATGTTATTCTTTCATGGATTTTGATTGATTCAATATTAATATGGAATATTAGGACTAATGTTAATTATTTTTATAATGTTTTATTCCTTGACCCGTGAATCTTGATTTATGATTAATTGGGTATTAATTTAATAATTTATGAGAATTAAAGAATACAAATATACATATATTAGGCTCAATTAAAAAATTCAATTCCCCCATCACATTATTTTCAATACATAACATATGAGATCTCCATTTCATATGTATCCATTTTTTTCAAGTTAAGGTGAATGATATAAAGTAGGATATGATAACCAAGGGTATAATAGTAGAATATATTTTTGGGATATATCATCGATCATTCATAAAATATGATTATTTTGTTACTTTTAATCAATTTCTAAACATGATTAAGGTTTAAAGGAATGAATTATATGATATGTATCAAATATTAGAATAAAAGAGAGAAACATTAATATGTGAAATGCTTAGTTCCATTCTTATGGAGTTATATCATGGTAGAATTGTTTTTTAAGATTTTTTGGGAGATGATTGGATATGACTCATTAAATAATGTGATAAACCATTTGTATGTTGGTTAAACCAAAATTTTTAAAGGTTTATTAGATGGATTCATGGTTTAGGGTATATTAGGAATGATTTTCATTATCCTATGATATATTAATATAATGATTTTTATTCTCACCAAAATTTTTGGTGTATGAAAATGGTGTGAACTTGGATAAAATATTGAAATGTATTGTTATTATATCCATTTATAGTATCAATAATATATTTGTTATATGATTCTACCCAATAATTTTTATAATTATTTTTATAGTATTACCATGTCACTAACTCAACAATTAGATGATGAATTTAGTGAAAATTATTTATGGAATGATGATGACATCTCAAATATATAGAAAATCTGTGACAAATTTTTGTGGGAATGTGATTAATAAAAACCATTTTAGTAGCACTTTAGTTGATTTTTTTCTGAATTTGGGAATGGACTGGAAAATTTTATATTAATTCCATATTAGTTTCTAATGAAGTAAAGTAACATTTTATATTTTGAATCATCCAATTATCATGTATAGATACAATTATGAATATGATCATCCAATGTATACTAATTTAGATATATGAATATCACTACAAATTAATGATTGATATTTATATCAAACAGTTTCCGAGGTACTCAACATTGAAAATCTGCCTATATTATAGGAGAATATATTTTCTTTTTGATAATATTTCTAATATTCCACCAAATAATGAAATTGGGTTTTCAATAAAATGCATACTTAGTGTTATACAAATTTAAATGAATCCATTTAAAATGGCCCCAATTGAGTATCTGGAATTTAAGAATCTACTACATAAGAATCTACAAAATTGATTCATTTTCTCTACTACTTCCCCATTGGGTGAACATATTCATTTTTTAATATGATTTATTTGTAAATGGATATTTCCAAAAACATGCAAGAACATAATATAATAAATATCAAGAATAAGTACCAACTGTCCCATATTGAAGATAATATTTGATAATGTGTGAGGAGCTTAATAAATTTTCAGTTTTGATCTTTAATATGTATAATAATATCAATGTTTAGAAGAGATGGCATACACAAGTCATCCTTCTATAATAAGAATGAACACATTCAATTTATAGTGATTCCATTTAGACATACTAATTCCCTAGCTATAATATTATGTATATGGAATGTAATATATATATATATCCCTAATTTATGTGTTGTAGTATTTATATGTTACATTCTATTATATTATAATACAAATGTATAGAATTTAGATCATTTTATGTTTGTGTTATGGGCCTTGCGAAATGATAAATTTTTTTCCAATTATATCATGTGTGAATTCGGGCAAGTGAATAAACCACTCATCATTGATGTAATTAAATGATAGGTAATACTCGTGGATCCTTCGAATAATGATTTTATTGAAAATTGAAGTATATCATCAATATTGATGATGATCCATAGTTTTATTATATTATCTAGAAACTATCAATGATTTTGGAAAAATTTATCAAGGTTGTAAAATATAGTAACCATATTCACATGGGAGTGAGTCATGTTCATTTGGGCTAAATAATGTGATGATAATTTCATGTAGGTAATGTGTTTCTTAGATAGGTAACATGTACTCACATTACCTTGCAGTGGATAAATATTTTTGATCAACAATAATGGTTCAACAAACACACTAGGGTGTGTTCTCATGAATAATTACATTAGGTAGATAATGTATCATGCTAAATGAAGGATTGTTACTTATTTTTCAAATGTCATGATTTGGAAATAGAATTTGTATTTTCTTAATAAAAAAATTGATCTATTTTCCTTATGGTCAATCGTGTGAAATATATAATAATAATAATAAAATATTGTAGTATATATTCTCATTTAAATATTTGAATATACCCCAAAGGTGAATGTCGTAGTTTATTAAATAATATATATTATCAATATTTAATATACTGAGATTTTATGACATTCATATTTGAATACATTTTATTTATTTCAAATAATTCACAACACAGAACACTGAGACTAAATAAACACTTTTAAAACATTAAATTTTGTTACATAATTTCAAATTTAACACCTTTCCATTGGACTAGAAGGTACGTATAGGGATATAAAAATTATGAAAAAACTAATTTTTAAAATTTGAATAAAATAAATTTATAGACTATCAAATGCGTAGAAATGAATGAAATCATCTGAAGGTTAATAGAGATTTATTTTTTGAATATGATATTTATGTGAATTTTTTTTTCTATTTAAATAAATATTTTTAATATCTATTTATGAATGACTTTATATAATTGAAATTAAAATAATTTCAATAATATTTTTAATATTTTCTAATATTTTCATGTTGGAATGGGATAAAAATAAATTTATTTTTATACTTAACACCCCAATTTTTCAGAATACAATTCATATTTAATTTTATACAAATGTTTTAAAATAGATTTATGCAAAATATTTGAATTTAACCAAGAAAAGTTTTTCTTATTTTTTGAATCTGGTTGTTCTGATTTTCAATATACACCACTTCTATTTTTTGTAAATATGAATAAACTGAGGTAAATATTTTTCACCTTAGTAAGTGAAAAATGGGTTAAAAAAAGGTTAAAACATTGGTATAGGTCTTTAAAATATATCTAAAATTTAATTTTAGCATATTGTGTGAGTTTAAATGGACCACATAAATCCATGTATCAAAAACTGGGTCACATTGTTCCATTTTTATTTTATTATTACCTCTATATTAATTTTATAATAAAATAAATAAACATATTAAATCTTGACTTTAATGTTTATAATATTATTTCATAATGATAAAAATAAGTCATGACTGGCTATAAATGTGAATTTTAAAGAAATCAATATTTTCATAGTAATTTTTTTTAAAAAAATTTGATTGAAGGATTACAATAAACACTAATGAAATAATTAAACAATATTAAATAAATTATTTGAATAATATATTAAATTATTTTAACAATATAAAAATAAAAAAAATTAGTTTAATTATATCGTCATAATAATTTAATATATAAATGTCTGATATCTTGGATGTTTTAAAGGTTGATATTAGAATTCCTTTACCGACATATAAATTTTCATGTCAACATAAATGAATAGAATTAAAATGTAATTAATATACTTAAAAAATTAATAATTTACTAACTGGTTTAAAATTAAAAAAAGATCTTATATTCATCCAATGTAATGGAATATTGTTGTAAATAAAAAATTTTGTCCATTAATGAGTCACTTTTCCTTTTACAGTATCATTATTTACTATTAATGAGTAGAAAACATTATTTTCATGATAAATATCAAAAATTGTTAAAATGTGTTAAAATTTAGATATAAGGATGAAAAAATATTGAAAATGTGTTCAAATATTATTTTATTAGGGGGTGTAGATTCATAATCATTTTATCTTCCCATTATATCAATGTAGTTCAATTTTTAATTGAACAATATCTTATATTAATTTAATTATTTATCTAATTTCAATGGTGTTCCTCCCCACACTTTTAAAATAGAATCCCATATCCTAAATTATTCAATATTCAGGTGACTTATATCCCATAAAGAGTATAATACATTACTATTATCCTCCTACACATCATATATCTTCTATTGTTTCCAAAATAACATCCTTTCAATGCATAAGATGTAATTTAAAATAGAATTCCCCAATAAGAGGTGCAATTGTTAGTCAAGTATTAACAATATTATTTCTTATTACACCTCCTCAAAATATATGGTATAAATTCTAATATAATTAATTGAGAACGATAAATATAATTAATATTTATTATAAGGATGGAACAACCATAATCATTCTCCATCTAATTCATTATAAAATTATTATGTCTCTCATTTGTGTTTATGGATTACCACCAACATAAAATTATTTGATTCATTATTCATTTCTTCATTACATGAATGGAAAAAAAGGTCAATTTGATTATTATATTCAATATATTTTATATAATAATTTTTTTTACTATCTAATTAATATATAAATTTCTTTCCTTCCAACAATCATAAAATGAAAGTTGTTTTCATAAGTATATACGACGTACCATCTAAATGAATGGTGTAATTTATTTTTAAATATCTATATATTATATTAATATGTAAATAAATAAATATAATTAATATATATGATACTTATATCATGATTAACATTATGTAGATTTTGTAAATATGATCAAAGTATAATGATCAAAACAGCATTACTGAAACATCATGGAAAAATAAATAGTTACTACATGAAAATAATTATTTTAATAAAGGTTTATTCATAAAATGGCATTGAAATTTTATATGTGGATCATATTGATATTATAATTGTTTATATGATTCTAATATATATTTATAATAAATTTAAATTTATTATATATTAAGTTAGATATTAGTCGATGAATGTTCATGTTGAGTTATTGGATTGTTTTTCAACATTTTTGATGATCTTTCTTTGCATGATGTAATTTTATAAACTATATATCTCTCTCAAGAAACCCATTAATTTTATTCTCCAATTTTTTTCCTTATATTAAATTTTTTCCATTTTATTTTTCTATCCTAACATATTTTATAGATCAAAAGAATGTTTTTTGGGGAATTTGATATAATTTCTATTGTTCATTAAAAATCCTTTTTCTCTAATATCAATGTTTTATAAAAATGAAATAATGATTTTTTCTATTCTCATATGATTTTTTAAATCGATTATGAAACATGTTTAAATTTTTATAAAAAAATTTAAATTGGAATCTTCTTGTAAGTTCCAAAATGGTGCACATTTTCAAAATTACCAAAATGTGAGAGGAATATTTGTTTTAATGTACATAGAATAAATATAATTTACCCCTTCATAACCACTTAATTAGTTAAACGTCCATTTAAAATTTTATAAGGTTATTTTTAATGAAAATTTATCCATTAATATTATAAAAAAATTATGATTATAAGTGATTTAAATTTCAAATGATTATTTTCATCAAGAAATATTTTAATGATCATTTAATTTCATTGATGATCTATGACAATGTCTATTAATATTTCATATGATTTATTATGGTTATAAAATAATGAAACCATTCAATTTCATTCATTGGCATGATGGTGATGCTTTTTTAAGGATATTTATGTAAAACTCATTTCATTCCCATTTGATCATTTAGTTATAATGAAAATGTCATGAAACCCATTTTTTTACATAGGTTAAAATACAATGAAATGATAAAATATATATCAATCCTATTTACTTTAAACATGATTTGTTATAATGACTCTTATTTGATCCTGTTTATGTAACCCTAGGGGTAGTACAAATATAAAAATTAAAAAATTAAAAACATTGAGTTCAAATTAATATTAAAAACACATACATAAAAAATCCCCTCACCCAAATTTCATAAAAGATCACATGAAGCATAATTTAGTCATGAAAAGTTAATTCAAAACAAACATAAATGGTACCTTATTTATTTGAATTATATGATTTAATTCTCCCATCATCAACGTGTCATGGATGGATGTTGACAAACTATGAATCCTATAAATCATTCCAATTTTTACCATAGCACATGGATCATAAATTTAAAATTCATAGGTTCTATTATATAAAATTGAAGATCTTTAAAACGAACCTTCAATTAGGAGAATAACAATGACTTGATTAAGAAAATGTGATTTTTCTAACCTTACTCATTCATTACAATCGATCTCTAAGATATTGAGATGATAGTGTAAGAACTCAGATCATCTTTTTCAGGTATGTTTTTCTCTTTAATGGAGTTTTTGAGAAAAGTGGATTTTCTAGAAATTTTTGAAGTACATGCAGTGTACATTACGATTACACACCGTGTACTCAGTTACCGTAGGTATCCATGTGTTGGCTGTATAGCGGTCTTGCACACAACCATGTGTGATAACATGGAGGTCTCCTAATACAGATTATGGAAATGGAAAAGTACAGGTCGTGTACTTCAAAAGTACACACAGTGTATTTTTTTTCCCATTAAATGCCCCAGGGTCGCGTCGGATGGACATAACTATCTCCTTCTCAACCTAGTTCATCCAAGAGCACCGAACAACCACAAATCTTTAACAATCCCCCTTCCAAGCATCCGTGCTCCGAATCAATCACTTACAGTCGCGTTAGAATCACATCAGTGAGATCTATATTCTTATAGAACACCATCCCTTGATTTCTCCACTTTGTTGAGTTATCTTGGGTTGAATGTTTTATATGTTTCCATATATCTACAGTGTTCTAAAGCTATTCAATCCTCGTGGTTCAAGTATACTGATCTTTTAATGCTGAGGTAGGTGGTTTGTGCCTTTCCGTTGAAAGTCATTGAGTTTTATTTGAAAATTTTCCCAATACCCATGATCGGGGTATTGCATGTTTACCGTTTTAGCCCTATTGTTGGTCTACTATGATTTTACTCTTGAGTAGATGATAGTTGAATGGGAATAGGGTGATTTTTTGTTCTTTGTATGTGTTACCCATGCATGTTTTTCATGTTTTCACCTTTAGGTGTAGTTTCCTTTTAGGTTGCTATTTAATTTCCCATGACTAGTATTGTATGATGGTGTGACTATTTTTAGAACATGTTGATATGTCTTAGAATGGTATCCAAGTAGTTATTGTGATTTACGTTGGCCAATACCCGATTCTATACTTATTGTTTTACACAGGGTCGTGAAAACCTAGTGTAGTAGTCCATAGGGAGAATGGACGTAGGGGTGTCTCCATAGTAACTTTTATAATATTACGATTCAAGACTACATGGGTAATTGGCGTTAAGTGCTTCCACAGAGACTCTCTAGTACCTCGACGTGGTCCATAGAGGGAATGTGATGTAAGTGCTTCCCTGAAGGGCCTTTAGTACCGATACGAGACTATAGGGGGAATTGAATGTGATTTCTTCCTCAGAGTGTCCATACATTAGCTGAGCCAGAGGGGTGAGACTGTGTGTGCTACCTAGAGGGTTTCTTGTATCTGTTAGGTAAGACCATAGGGGATAGGCTGTGATTACTTTCCAGAGGGTTTCCTACTGTGATTATCTACTTTGATTAGCTGTTGTTTGATGACTGAAACTGTGGATTGTTACTGTTGAGTACTTCCGTGTTTACTTCTTTCTGCACTTTTACCTGTCATATATTCACTGACAGTTAGGCACAAATCTTGTAGTGGTTTCCTACAAAGATTCGTCTCACACCCTATTTTCCCATGCTTTTGGGTTAAAATAGATTATATTGTTTCAGGTATAGGCAAGGGTAAGCACCCTTCTACTTCAGGTACTTGATTGCTTTAGATCTGAAAAGCATGGGACCAAGTTGAGGCTTGGGATGCGGATGAGTTTCTTATCTGTTTTCCTTTTGTACGTTGGTTTAGTACTGTATTCATCATTGTGACTTGTTTGGATTCTTTCCAAGACATTTATGTATCATGCATCATTTATATATATATATATATATATATACTCCATTTGTTCTTTATCAGTCGTTCGTTGTTACTATTATTTGGTATTATTACTGCTTCTGATATTTTATATGTGTTTACATCTGGTGTGTACTCTTCCAATGAGGGCATATATTCCTCACTATCATACCCAAGTCGCTCGCTTCTAGTTGGATGCCTCTTGCATTATGGAAAATGCGCTTGAGGCCAGGTGACCAACCGGGTACGGGAACCACTAGGTGGCATCCAGAACCGGTATGTTACAAAGTCGTATCAAAGGTTTTTTTCTCTTGACTTACTATCTAGAGACTTTATCCAGGGATAGGAAGGAATAGGTACTTGGTTATAATTTGTGCTCGGGAGTTGCTAACCAGTGTACATGGAAAATCCAATCTACCTCATTTATTCCAATTTTTTCATGTTTTGTACAATTACGGTTGATGTTAATGAATTTCGTATTCTATCGCATCCTGATGTGATGAGGGTATGTCATCCCATGCATCATATAGGCACTTGGTAGAAATCACATGTCATGGATTCTTTCTATTCCATTTAGGATGCATTAGTGATTTCATGTTGTTGTGATAGATGTTTTGTAGAATGTGCATGGTCTTGTGATAGATGCCTTGATATAATATTTGGTTATTGTAAGAGAATTTATTGTTTATGGTTTTGTTTGAATGAATGCCTAATTTTTGTGCTAGGGGTGTTATAGGCCCTCATAGATAGTAAAGATGTGGCTCATTTCCTTGTTCACCATGGTTATAACATGTATAATATTCCAATAATTGATTCATGGGGAGTATGGGCCCTCACAGTTTGGAATTTGGAACCTCCAAGGATTGTTTCAGTTTTTTCTGGGATCCGGAGTAGTTTCTGAGGCTTACTGTTTGAAAAAAATACAGAATAAATATCGTGTAGTTTTGACTACACGCCATGTGTTCTTTTATTTGGTAAGAAACTATTTTTCATATATACAAGTCGTGTAGTCTCTAACCTTGTCGAAGGACGTGTGGGCAGAGACATGAGATACAAAAAATATTGTGGGAACACACCGTGTACCCGTTGAACAAGCCGTGTATTGTAATCCATGGAACCCGTCTGTGTAGCTAACAACATAGGATAGTGGAGTCTCTTCTTATACATGTCGTGTAGTGTGAGTCATGTATCCGGTCGTGTCACTAAAAAAGAGGGCCATGTGAAGCTATTCTAGTACATATAGTGTTTCCATTCAACATGCCATGTAGTCTTGTCTTAGGGAAGCCATCCATCTTATGTGTGTAGAAAGACTCGGGTAGGAAAAGAGGAATCAAGTACATGCCGTGAGTTTGTGGTGTTACCCGACCAGTTTAGACAGGAGTACACGCCCATGTGAATGACTTAAGGGAACTCACCATGTAAGAATTTAACACACCGTGTAGTCATGTTTTGTAAAACATGAATACTTTCTTTCATTTTTTCCCTTTTGACACTTCTAGTTTTCAGTCCTTGATAATGTTTATCTAAGTTGTGTTTTTGACCATGCAGAGTCATGCCACCGAGACGTCATCCAGTTTTCCGCCAGTTACAGGGCATTGATCAGACGCTGGATATGGCTGATCTGGGACATCCTATAGATCCTCATATTGTGATAGTCTTGTAATGAATAGTTATACATGAAACTGGAGGTGATGCACAGTTTAGGGAAGGCTTTATGAAGATGATGTAGACCATTCAGGGGGAACTTCCTCCTGCCCTATCAATTTCAGAATTGACACAGGTTTTCCAGCAGCAGTATCCTCCTACCTTCTTTGGGGAAAGAGGACCCCAGGCTGCAGATTCATGGCTATATGCCATGATGAATATCATTGAGCATCTGGAGACTCTTCTAGAGATGTGGGTCATGCTCGCTACTTACATGCTATAGGATTCTGCCCTGAGATGGTGGGATGTGATCTCACCGGCGGGGAACTAGTAGGTTATGGATTGGGAGGAGTTCCAGGACATCTTCTATGAATATATCTATCTGGAGACCCTGAGGGCTGACCGAGCCAGTGAGTTTATGAGTCTGGAGCAGGGAACTCTTTCTGTCATGGAGATTTCCGCACGCTTCACCGAGCATCAATTCTTTACACCCATCCTATGAGGAGATGTATTTTCCTAGTAAGGATGATTGAGTATGGTCTCAGACATGACATATATATTATCAGGTAAACATCTTCCAGTTGACTTCCATCACTTCTATCGTCAACCATGCGCTGATCATGGAGCACAATCTGAGGGATTCTGGTGTTGTGAGTAAGGTAGGCTCGTCATCTGAAGTTAGAATCACTCCTACTGACAGTATGAAGCATCATAGGGAGTTTTTTCCCAGTGATCTGAGGAGGCGATAGACATATTTTGTTATCCAGGTAGTATGTTTCCCATACGGGAAGAGTGGGTATACGAGGCCACAGTTCCATAGATACCCAGTGGAGTGCCCATCTTATGGAAAAATGGGTCACCTTTATCATTTCATTCAGGTCTTCTCACCAGCAGCTAGTGACAGGGGTTCTTGTATGAATCTGCATTCAGGAGTTGCACCGCCAGTTTCTCACCAGTCATGGAACTGGAGTTATTCTGGGCATTCAGGCTAAGGTGGAGGTCATGGGCATGGTGGTGAGTCTCATGTCTTTCAGTGACAATAAAGTGGATTGGCTCAGAGTGGTCAGGCATTGTCACAGGGTTGTGGAGCAGGCCAGACCATTGTAGTGGACCAGAACCATCAAGCGCAGGATCCCAAACCTTCAACAATTAGTGGTATGAACCTAGCTACCTCATTTTTATCTTCAACACTTTTTGATACAGCTTCTTCCCATACCTTAATATTTTTTTCTGTCGTGGAGAGCCTTTGGCTCTGTATCTTTTCCTCTTCTTATATCATGACATTAGACATTTCGTTGGGGACTAGGGTGGAAAGTGTACGTCAGTGCAAGGAGTGCCCTCTACTGGATGGTGGGTGTCCCTTCTTATGGGGTCTCTATTTCTAAGAGATGACAGGTTGTGATGTCATTCTTGTAATGGACTATTTAGTGCACTTCTAGGCAGTCACCGACTGCTATCACCAAATGGTGAATTTTATATCACCGGAGGGTGGATGTTTTCTTCAAAAGGGAGAGTGGGATGTACATGCGAGAAGAGCGGGTCCAGAGAATCATGGGATGGGAAGAGTTACATCCCAGATTTCTATTCTATATCTAGATGATCAGGGGAATTCACAGTTATACTTTCTTCCAATGGTGGATCATTTCAGAGATGTTTTTCTAGACGACTTTTCAGGTTTACCTCTGGAGCGTGAGGCGGACTTTTTGATTTATCTTGTTCCAGGAGAAACACTGATGACCATTCCTCCTTATAGGATGGACACACCAGAGTTCCAATAGATCAACAAGCAGTTTGAGGAGTTGCAGGCAAAGGGTTATATTCGAACGAGTTCTTCTCCTTGGGGTTCTCCTGTCTTGTTTGCGAATAAGGGAGATGGTACTCTCATTCATTTCGTAGATTATCGGATGTTGAACCAGTTTAAGTTTACTAACTGATATCCCTTGCCTAGGATTGATGATCTCATTGATCAACTTTGAGGAGCCCGGGTGTTCTCGATGTTTGACTTGAGGTCCAGTTACCATCAGTTGCACGTTATACCATCAGATAAACCTCTTATAGCCTTCCGGAGCAGGTATGGCCTATATGGGAATATGGTTATCACATTCGATCTCACGAACCTTCCAGCAGTTTTCATGGAACTGATGAACTGAGTGTTCCTTCAATAATTGGATTCTTTTGTGATTTTCTTCATTGACGATATCTTGGTGTACTCTTAGACTCTACCCGACCATGTAACACATCTTGAGATCATTTTGAGTACACTGAGAGAGCATTAGTTATATCCTAAGCTCTCAAAATGAAACTTTTGGATGGATCATATTCACTTCATGGGTCATGTCATCTCAGAGACAGGTGTGTTAGTATCCTTAGAGAAAGTGAGAGTAGTAGTTTCCAGGGAGCATCCAAAAAACTTCTATGAGGTTCAGAGTTTTCTGGGGCTATGTTCATACTATAAATGCTCCATTATGGACTTTTCATGCTTAGCAGCAGCATTGATAGATTTGAATAAGAATGGTGCAAAGTTCTTATGGTTAGATTCTTGGGAGTCATCCTTTCAGGAGATGAAAGGGAGGTTCACCTAGGCACTAATACTAGTGTTTCCATAGCTAGGAAATAACTATATTTTTTACTATGATTCTTTAGGTACCGGGTTGGGAGCCGTTCTTTTTTTGGTGATAGAGTCGTTTCGTGTGAGTCAAGGCAGTTGAGGCCACACGAGATGATTTACCTGACACACGATCTCGAGTTAGCTGCAGTTGTTCATGCCTTATGCTATTTGATAAATTACCTTCTGGGAGTTCATTATGTGGTTTTCATTGACCACAAAATTCTCAAGTACATATTCACTCATCATCATCTGAATTTGAGACAATGAAGGCGGGTTGAGTAGCTTTATTGTTTTGAAATTGATCTTGCCTACATGACAGGGAAAGGCTACACAGTGGCTGGGGCATTGAGCAGGAGGACTAAGATACAAGCAGTTCATGAGTCTAGTAGTGAGTGGAAACTTATGGATCTGTTTTCAGAGATGAATTTGGAGGTGCATGATAGATAGGGTCAGACCATTCTTTCTTCTGTAGCGGTTATCTCTACCATTATTTATTGAGTATGAATGAGGTAGCTATCAGATTCTGAAGTCCTAGTCCTGTGGGAATGTGTGTCAGGAGAGGACCCTATTACTGGATGGACCATAGGCGATGATGAGATATTGGATTTCTAGGGACGTGTATGGGTTCTAGCAGATATACGTGAGGAGCTGATGTGTGATTTTCATTCCTCAATTTGGGAAGATCATCCTGGTGTCACCAAGATGTATCGTGTTCTACACCGTCAGTATTGGTGGCAAGGTATGAAGAGGGATTTTGTTTGTATCATCATGAGGTGTTCCACTTGTCAACAGGTGAAGGTGGAGCATCCGCATCCAACATGGATTCTACAGTAGTTACCCATTCCCGAATGGAAGTGGAACGACGTCACGATGGATTCTGTGATAGGGTTGTTGAGGTCGCCTCACGAGAATGATGCAGTATGGGTTGTCATTGATAGACTTATGATGGTCACTCACTTCTTGATGATCAAGGAGGCCATCAGTGTGGATGAGCTGGGATGGTTGTACATCCAAGATATTGTGTGCTTACAAGGAGTTCCACACTCCATTATTTCAAATAGAGATGCTCATTTTACTTCTCGGGTTTTGCAGGGGCTCTCGAAGGGTTTGATTACACATGTAATTTTGATTATAGCTTACCACCCCTAGACAGATGGCTAGTTTGAGTGTACAATTTAGGTGCATGAGGACATGCATTGAGCATGCATCCTGGATTTTAGAGGTTCTTTGGAGAATTATATACCACTTGTGGAGTTTGCATACAATTATAGTTTTCAAGAAACTATTCAGATGAGACCTTATGAGGATTTGTACTATAGGCCATGATAATCATGATTATGATGGCAGGAGGCTGGAGAGGCAGCTTTGCTAGGACCTCATCTTGTTTAGGAGACAACAAAGTAGATACAGTTGATTCAGAAGGGGATGGCTACCGCACAATCTTGTCAGATGCCTTATGCTGATCAACAGAGATGACCTCTGGAGTTCGGGGCTGGGAATCATGTTTTTATACGTGTCACACCGTGGTTGGGACACAAGAGTATTATGAGATATTGTAATCTTTTTCCGAGGAAATTTAGGGCCATTAGAGGTGTTAGAGAGAGTTGGGATGGTGGCCTATTGGTTGTAGTTATCTCAGAGGTACCAGGCAATGCACACCGTTTTCCAAATTTCTCAGCTTCGACATTACTTTTCAGAACCGTCTAATGTTTTCCAACCAGAGGAGGATGCGTTTAATGTGGATGCATATTTTGAGTGACATTCTATCTGGATTGTTGATCTAAGTACGAAGTTTCTCTATGGTCGTTCTGTTCCTCTAGTACGGGTGCTATTTTAGCACGACTGAGTACATGATGAGACATGTGAGAGGGAGGCTGATGTACGATCGCAGTGGTCGGAGATATTTGAGGTTTCTTATTCTATTCCACTATGCTAGGGAAACTTGGGCATGGATTTATTTTATGGGGAATATTTCTAAGAACATGGATATTCTTTTCAGGTATGTATTTTCTTGTTTCTAGAGTTTTCAGAGAAGATGTGTTTCTGGAAATTTTTGAAGTACAAGCCATGTACTTTATGTGTACAGGTCGTGTACTCAGTTACCGTGGGTATCAGTGTGATTTACGTGTAGTGACCTTGAAAACGACCATCTGTGATGACATGGAGCCTGCCAAAAAGCAATGTACCAAAACATAGAATTACCAGTCGTGTACATTAAAAGTACACGACATGTATATTCTTTTCATTAAACACACCAGGATCGCATATAATGGATTGAGCCGTCTCTTTCACAACCTAGTTGTCCCGAGAGTGCTGAGCATCCTCATATCCTTGATGAGCCCCCGGCCAAGGGTCCGTCCTCCGAATCTAACAACGACGGTTGCATTGGAATCGCATCAGCGAGTTCTCTCTTCTCCTAGAACACCATCCCTTGATTTCTCATCATTTGTGAGTTATCATGGGTTGAATGTTTTATACATTTTCATAGATCTATGACATTCTATGGATATTCAAGTCTTTTGGATCAAGTATATTGATCTCCCAACACTCAGGTAGGTGTTTTGGGATTTTCTGTTGAATGTATTTGAGTTTTATGTGAAAATACTTCCAATACCCATGGACGGGGTATTGCACGTTTACCATGTTATCCCTATTGTTTGTCTTCTATGCTTGTATGCTTGAGTATATGATAATTAAATGTGAATAGGGTGAATTTTTTGTGCTTTGGATGTGTTTCCCATGCATGTTTTTTATGTTTTGACCTTTGGGTCTAGTTTCCAGTTAGGCTGTTGTTTACTTTTCCTTGCCTAGTATTGTAGTATGGCGTGACTGTTGTTCTGACATGTTGATATGTTGTAGAATTATAGCCAAGTAGTTCTGGAGGTTTACTTTGGATGATACAAAATTCTATACTAGTGTATTTACACCAGGTCGTGAGAACCTAGTGTAGTAGACCATAGGGAGAATGGACATAAGGGCTTATCCATTGTTTCATTTATAATATTATGATATAAGACCACATCGAAAATTGGCGTTGAGTGCTTCCTCAGATAGTGTGTAGTTCTTCGACCTCAAACATAGAGGGAATGTGACTTATGTTTGTCCCTAGAGGGCCTTTTGTACCGATACAGTACTATATGGGAAATTTAGGGTGAGTTCTTCCTTAGAGAGTCTATACTTTAGCTGAAATAAAGGAGTGAGACTGCATGTGATACCTAGAGGGTTGGTTGTATCTGTTAGGTAGGACCATAGGGGATAGGCTGTGAGTACTTACTGGAGGGTTACCTGTTGTTATTATCACGTATGATTAGATGTTTTTTTTATATCTGAATCAACGGATTGTTATTGTTGTGTACATCCTTGTTAACTACTTTCTACACTTTTACCTGTCATATATTCACTTATTGTTAGGCACAGATCTTGTGGTGGTTGCCTAATGGTATTCGTCTCACACCATGTTTGGGCCATGCTTTTGGGCCCAAATAGAATATATTGTTTTAGGTATAGACAATGGTATGTGCCTTTCTACTTATGGTACATGATATCATTGGAGCTAGAAAGCATGGGACCAAGCTGAGGCTTGCGATGCTGAGGAGTTGCATATCTTTTTTCCTTTTGTACATTTGTTTAATACTATATTCAGCATTGTGACTTTTTTTGTTGCATTCCTAAAAATACATGTATCATGCATCATTTATATATATATATATATATATGTGTGTGATCTAGTTGTTCTTTATCAGTATTTCACTGTTACTGTTGTTTGGTATTATTATTGCTTCCGCTACTGTATATTAGTTTACTTCCATTGTGTACTTTTCCAATGAGGGAATAGTTTCCCCACTATCACACCCAAGGCCCTCGCTACTAGTTGGTATCCTCTGGTGTTTTAGGAAATGCGCTTAATTCCAAGTGACCAACCATGTATGGGCACCTCTGGGCGGCTTCAAGAACTGGGACATTACAAAGGGTTATGGAAATCCCACATCGAAGGAGGATGAGCACGAAGGACCCCTTCTTAGGGTGGTGTTCATAACTCTCACATCATGAGGCCTTTTCCTGGGTGGGTGCCTAAGGGTTAGATCCCATGAAAAATGAAACCATACGGGCTAGGCCCAAAGTAGAGAATATCATGATCTCGGGCTGGACTGGGCCGTTACAAATGGTATCAGTTCCGGTGTCCATTTTATGTGCCAATGAGGATGTTGGGCCCTTCTAGGGGTTGGGTCATGGCAATACCACATCGAAGGAGGATAATCATTAAGAAACCTTCATAAGGTGGTGTGGATACCTCTCCCATCATGAGGAATTTCCCTTAGATTGGGCCTAACAGCCAGAGCACATGGAAAACAAAACCATGCGGGCTAGGCCCAAAGCAGACAATATCATGCTTGTGGGTTAGACTGAGCTGTTACTAATATGAATGCAGTTCTTTTCCCTCTAAATTCATCAATAGGATTCATATTGTAGTTAAAATGTGTAAAATTTGTTTTTATTCTTAATTTGTACTTTTTCAAAATAATACATTGGTCCTTGGATGGTAATAACATTTGGTTTAAATTTTTGGGCACACTTCTCAATTAAAAAACCTATAAAAATCTCATGCATATTTTATCACTAAAATTGAATTATTTAAAATGTTATATGATTTAAAAAAACGCTTATCTTAGCTTGTAATCTCTGAAACTAATTTAATAAAAAACGAACATGTTATGTTTCCATGATAAATTATATTTTCTCATATTAACTTTTATAATAAATTAACATCAAAATAGCTTCAAAAATAAATGTAATAATCCTTTTTCAGACCATGAATTATATAAATTAACTTATTTCTTTGTAATCAATCAAACACAGACAATCACTACCCCCAACATGTGGGACCCACTTTATCTTAATCTCCAACTCCTTCAAATAGGTTGACCTTATGGAAACACATAGTGTGATATCTTCTTGTTATTATCTCAATAGTAGTGAGTCCAAACCATAAACCAATAGATGAGTCTAATAACTGTTCATGACTCCTATAGAGATAAGGAATTCCATAGATATGTCCACTTCCTCTGAACACATTCTTGGTAAAATAATCTCCTTGTCTTAAAATATCTCAGAAACAAGGATTCACACATGGGTCATAAACCATTTGATTATTTATACATTTTAGGATCATTCTAGATGGACATACCCTCTTTGACCTTTTCCAAGGAATTAAAAAAGGTTCTACCATCCTAGTCAACTTGGGCAGTCAAGATTTCTCTTCTTCAAGTCGTATGAAACAATTTCTCTATTGATCATTCAACCGATTTCATACCACTAATGAGACACCAAACAGAATATACCTCTACATGAAATCAATGTCATCATTTTTTCCTCTATAAAAATTATGTGATCAAATTGTACACATTGATAATTATGTCAAGACTCAAGTGAAATAAACATGGTCATAGATATGAATAACCAATGACACTAGAAACATTTGCTCTTCCTATTTTCAGGGTTTTTCTCATAATAACATATACTATAGATCACCTAGTGAGAAAATCCTAAGAATATGTCTCAATGCTTATGATACCACAACACCTAAAAGTAAAAAATCAGCAGTGTACAATTAGAATAATGTATCTGGACAAATGAACATATATTTAAGATTACATGCATATAATCTTGATGATATCATTATAGATTATAACTATTATAACATTTTGATTAATTAACATGTATATAGTTGATGTAGAAGAATAAACACTATTATGGGATGAATTAACACGTTTATATTTCAAACAATATAAAGGAATTGGTAATCAATTTACATAAAGGACTTTGTTCTAGGGAACTAACTCAAAACACTTGTGTAAGATGTATTTAAAATATCCATTATTTTCAGTGTTTGAATGGAACTAAATACCCCATAAATTCATAGGGTAAATATGGATATCTCATGTCAAAATATATACTAGATTTGGGAGTAAACCTGATTCAGTGTGAGACTCTATCTAGTCAGATAGTCATGGAAGTGAACCTTGAATAAATATATGATGGAAATGGCAGTGAATCCAATTCAAATTGATAGTATTCATAATGGGCCTTGAATAAGGGAAATGACACAAACATAGGACTTATGAAAATGTAATGGGATTATGGATCATATTCATTGACTCTTTTATATTTTATATATTGTTCACTACCAATAATTATTCCATGACTCGTGATTTTCATCTTTGATACAAATGGCATGGTTTTTTAAATTTTAAACTCATGATATCATACTTATATTATCATGTTTTTAGTTTTTTAACATTTTGGTATCTGTTTTCAATAATTACTGATCATTTGAGTGAATCCTTCCATATATTTCCCTTCCATATTATAAGATGATTTGTTTTATGATAAATATTTTTATGTAGGGTGATAGTTATGAAGAACTAAGTAGAGATGATGTTTCAAAACATTGAACTCGTTTATGATGTATACATGTTTCCAAATACTCTAAAAATAAATTATTTTATCATGTATTGTTATGCTATGTACTGAATATTAACCTCCTTAAAGTTAGTATTTATGTATGAAAAGTATGGATCACTATAGTTTGAATTATGGAAAAGAAATGGTTAAATGAGGAACTATAATGACAAAACATTAGTGATAACCCTTGAGGTAAGTATATGTATTGGATAAAATACTAATGTTTTTTATGATCATTGGTAACATAGGTTAAACATAAAGTGTCATTGATTAAAAATAAGGTGTACTGATTTATTCATCTTCTAAATGAGTTTTCATGATCGATCTCTACGATTGGTGATGCCTGATGGTCAATATAACCATTTTTGTTTTTGTAGGGGACTAAATATAGAACAATTAAGATTAAGTGGTGACATGTATTATGAAATACTGAGGTGTCTTCTAGGTGATTAGTTATATGAATCCATTAATATCATTAACAGTTTATAGCAATCCTAGTTAATTTCTTCAATAATTATATTCTAAAATAATTTTGATAAAATTTAATTGTATGATGATAAAATATCAAGTCTATAAGACTTATTTGATTGAATGTTATGGGAATGTTCTTCATATAAATAACATTATGCTCCCCCTTGTTGAATTCGATTCTATTATATTCATGGATTTAAATTCATTAGATAAATCCCACATCAATTTCAATGAAAATGAAGTCATATTTACTATTATTAACCAAAATATGATCATATATCAATCCAATATTTAATATAATATTGTAATGAAAATTAAATCCATTATATGAGTTTTATTTTCTATTTAAATGTTATATTAATCTCATATAGTGTTTCAAAAATTCAAAATAAAATATATTCCTATTTTATGAAATTTTATGACGATTTTATGGAAGAGTTTTCTTGAATTCATCAAAATCATAAAGATTATTCTCTAATAGAACTCATACCTAATGATATATAAATTTGAAGACTCCATATAGAATATAAAGTTTGGGGTTTTCAAAATTTAATAATAAAAACCATATAATAATCATAAGGAATTAATTTGGTGAATTTCATCACCATGGTTTGGACATGTTATTTTTAGTATGAAGAATGTCTGATTAATGTTACTCTGTATTGATTATTGTAAAGAGGGATATAGAAAGCATGTGTTTTGGAGTACCAAAACCATATAGATTCTCAAAATTTGATCAATGGTTTATCTGTGAAATTTTTTCACAACCTTAGATCTGTGATTTTACTTATCTGTGATAAATCTAAATGGAATAATGATGTGAGTATGATTGAAGGAATCCTACATTGATCTATGTTGATTTCAGTGCATTGGTAGTGAATGGAGATGATTTTCCATATAGGGCAGATCTTCTAGATGCTCAGAAGGATGCGATTCTTAACGGAGTTGGAGATCATCATATATTTTTAATGAAAACTAATGCTTTCATGGTGAATGAATAATATTACAGTAAGTTGAAACATTTGACAGGTGCTTTACTAGTTACAAAATAAAATAGTGGAGTCAATGGATGTCTAGAATCAGGTCCTCAAATTGATGTTGTTTTTCAAAAATTGGCTTTATTCTACGATTCTTTTAGTAGAATAATCCTTCAATATGGTCCAACATCTCATGTCGAAGTGAACTCTGAAGCATTTACTAAGAGACATGAAATTGTAAAATCTACTTGAATACACATATGGTTTTACCTAAAGTTGAGAATCCTTAGAATATAGATAAATTGGTTCTTTGAATTTTATTTCTATGGGGATTATCTATGTATAGGTGCATCTCCCAGGGTCATATATGTTTTCACTAACTTGTCCCTTCATACCTTTCTATTCACCAGGAATGGAGTATTTTTTCACTATTCATAATGGATGGTTGGCCTCACATACATGAATGGTATTTGGATTTCAATTTATCACGTGTAAGGAACTCCTGATCTCAGGTTTTGATTCGTCTTCATGGAATCCATTGGGTCCTCTTGTATTTGAGGGTTATGTATTATACTGACACATGAATTTTGAATTCGATACATCTTGATAAGAAAACAATGAATGTGAGTATTTGGTATTTTTTCAGGATGTTATTAGTGGCAGACCTCAGTTACACCCTTATTGATAAGATAACAATTTTACTATTCCACTTATGATATCCAAATTTATGTTGTTTAGGAATGAAAACACTTTTTAAATATTAATTGTATGGGGGTTTGGAACTCACTTGATTAATGGGAGATGAATGTCTCCTTGGGATGAATGGTCATCCAACTACCCTCTATGCCATGATGTTCTAAACGAAGGATGATGTTGTGTCAAAACTCCAAAATCATCATGGAATTGTTCATTGAAATCCACATACAAATGGGTTTGTTCTGAAAGTCTCTATGAAATGAAATTGTCAAGTGCTTAATTTGAAGTAAAAGGGGATATTGTTGGATTATCATCCCTCAAAAAGAGTAAATAATGGACTGTGTAATGCTCAAACAGATCCTAAAGTAGAGGAGACATCAAATTGTGATTTTGTAAATACTTCAATATGATTGAATTAATTTAGAGTTGATATTCATATTATTTTTTGGGATTATAAAAGTAAATAGATTGTAATATTAGTGTTCTAGCCCATATTCATAAATAAAGAGCTATTTTGGAGCCTAGGGGTCTCACTTTTGCTACTTCTCTAGATTTTGTGGTTTAGGTTGACTCTTGTTCTCTAGACAACATGCGTAAAGGTGGATCTATTCTTTTTTTATTTGATAGGGATGATGCATTCTTAGTAATTTCGGTCTTCTATGGTGAGGTTGCACATGTGGGGACTAGAATTTGTCCGATATTGGGCCTTATTTCTATTACTAATACAACATATATTGAATTTTTTCTACCTTGGACTCTCAAAATTCTAATCAAGTTGATTACTCTCTAATTAATCATGAGGGTTTTTATTTCCAAAAATCTATCTATGATGTCTGGAATATTAAATTTCATAAAAAATGATAAATGGTGTTACATATCTGATGATGGAAGTGATAATGTGTAGAAAATGATTTTATTAGACACCACTGAACCTATAGGAAATGATGGAGATGTTTCCCTAAGGACAATTTCATAAATTTTAGTGTGGATGACTGGATATGAATGGTCAAATATAGATCCTAAAAAAATAAGGCCACTAATTTATTATTCCACTCAAATAGAGAATGTTTCTACCATACCATCCTATAAATATTTAATGAAAAATACCTCTCCAAAGAATGAATGGTCCAAGGTAGTGTAGCTTAGGATTCATAGTCAGGCTAACTCACAACCATAGTGGGAAACTATAGATGAATCTATTTATGAATATGGGAATTATATTTCATCTAATGACTATTAATATTTTTTTCTAATTAAGGTTTTTTCATTTTTTTGAACCATTCTGATAACATATATTCATTTTTCCTTTGTTCTTATTAAAAGGTCAGAAGATTTTATTCTCGGTAGAAAATAAAATAATTTTATAGTCAGTTGAAAAAGATAAAAATGAAGAATAATAATAATTTACCATGTATTATATATATATTTTTGTCATCTATGAGAAAATGATAGCTTTTACAATATTGATCTTTGAAATAGTACTATCAGTTGAGGTTAAAAACCAATTCATATCAATTATAAAATTTCATAAAAGGTATAAAAATGTGTTAATTATAATTTCTTTTTGTATTTATAATTATCAAAATATATTCATAAATATAATTAATAGATTCATTATATAATACCTTTTTAGTTTTTTGGTAATATTTATTGATGACATCATTTTATTTTATAATAGAGATGAATTTAATTAGGATCACAAGAGTATTTTAATTAATACCATATGGAAGAATAATCATTATGAATAAAATTACATTGTTTTAATTTCAGCAAAATAATGTTTCATTTTTGGGTTATATATTCTTAATTGAGGTTATATTTGTAGATCCATTAAATAAGAATGTTATTGAATTTTTTCATAGACCATCCAATGTAACAAGGATATCTAGATTAATTTTAAAGGGGTTTATACTAGCGGTGTTTTGTAGCTAATTTATAATGGTTGTCTAATACCCTCACCATGTAAACTCATAAGGGAGCCATGTTCTATGGGTTAGATTAATATGAGGAAAATATAGTATAATTAAAGAGTTTTGAATTCTGTGAAACTATGATAACCCTACACTATAGTAATGAAATTTTTCTTATATATATTAATACATAAAATAATATATTTGGATATTTTCTAATCAAAATTATACAGTGATACCTTATGACACATGTAAACCGAAGGTTCATGAGAAACATTACACAAGTCATGAGTTTTATTTTTCAATGAATTTTTTCCAAAATGAAATAGAGGAATTATAATTATGGATAAATATGTGAAATATATATTGATCATAAATGTTAAAAGTATATATTAAAATAGAAATAGTTGAATATGAACCATAGGTTATGGTATGATCTTGTTAGTGATTATGAATGTTCAGTACATTACTAAACCGAGAATGCGAACAATGTGGGAGATTCTCTATGTTGGAAGGATAATGATATATTATATATGATGGGGGTTAAAATGATCTAATATTTATTTATTTTTAATATATATAACTTGAAATATTGAAGGGATAAATCTTATCTTTCTCAAATGAAGGATCAAACAAAAATGGATGTGAAAATGAAAAGGTCACATAAGAAAAATGTAGAACTAAAAAATACAATGAGAAATTATCTTCAGTTAAACCATTGTTATAGTGTAATGGAAATGATTATGAATCATGTATATTTTCCTTCCTTGGAAGATTAAGAGAATCATCAGTTGTATAATGATTATAGTTCGATGTTACCTATTCATACTCAATATATAGAGACATTTATAGATCTAAAGATTATTTCTATATGAAAAAAATAAAAAATATATTAAATTATTTGTATCTTGGGGATTGGTATGTCAGAATTTTAGGGATAATAGATATAAGTGTGATGGGATGTAAAATAATTACCCACACCATAACAATAATGGGAGAACATAACCATGGATTTTATCATCAGACTTCCCAAAACATTTAATGGTAAAATTACTTTTTTAGTCACACACCAAACAAAGTTAATGAACTGTATTTCAATTATAAAATATTTATATTAAGATAATATATATTGATTATATATTAATAATATCTTAGGGTTTCATGGAGAACCATATTCTCTTATATTTTATTTGGATCCATGTTTTACCATGGTTTTTTAGAGAATCCTCCAAAAAGGTTGAATTCAATGTTGCGTTTCAGTACTAATTGTCGTCCTCTGATAGTTTATCAGTCTAAAAGAAAAATTAAATTCTGGAAAATTATACTGAGATCATGATTTCTGTATTTTAATGGTGTCCAGGTTATACACCATCCTTTTTTTGAGTTGTCATAAAACAATAACATTCAATAGAGCATTCAAATGGATCCATATGAACATCTCTATGTAATGACATATAGAATACCATTTTGATATGATTATTTAGTGGAATGAAATCTATAAGGGTTTTTTCTAGTTAATGAAAAGTAAGATAATGTGAAAACCATTCATACTCACTTCAAGGAATCTCAGAGTTTAGAGAAAACTCAAACTCATATTAGTCAATGAACTTACGAATTTGACGTTTGTGAGATGATTTTTTCATTAATTTATATATAGAAGTAGTTTATGAGATTTTAAAATAAGAGAAATATAATACCTATGAATATTATCCCCTATGATATTATTGATCGACTTGGAAGGTTATCTTATCACTGGTTGGTTTTGAAAAACATATATAATATTCATAATTTGTTCAATATATTTCCCTTTGGGATGTAAACACCTACATATTCAAATATACTGAACATAGATTTTATACCACTAGATAATTATATTTTCTAAGAATAATCGGTTCAAACCGTTTAATATAAATATAAATTGATATGAAACAAGATTATTCACCGGATTATCATTCTCTGGTGTAATAAAAAATTCCTATAATCTAATTAGAAACTCAAGGATGTGATGAAAAAATATATCCCCAATTAAATATATTTTAGTGGATGAACATATATGTTCTAATTAGTTTTATTTGTGTTATAATTTAATAACTTGTTATCATATGATATTTCTCTTTAAATAAGATTGATATATTTTATAGATTCCTCTATATGAAATACTGAGTTGAAACCAACTACATTATATTAACAAAATATTATCATTTAATGTGATCGTAATAATCTAGTCATTGAAATGGTGGCTATGAACATGGATATCTAAATTACATAGACAATATTTCCTACATATGTATAAAATAAATTCATTTTTTATCAAAAGGTATGTAATGAAAATAAATATGTTTGAAGTGAAATTGTGATATTTATCAAAAAAATTGTTTTTTATGGACAAAATGTTATTTTATTAAAATAAATTAAACTATCATCTATTGATGAATGATTATAATGTAAATTAAAGATCATATATACAATAATTTTCTTAATATTCATATAATATTTTCTTCTAGGTATGTGATAAGAATAAACCCAGTGTTATGCTTGAAATGTATTTTTCTAAAAAACAATTTTTTTTCTTATTACATGATTATTTTAGAATATAGTTATACCAATTGATGATTTTTTTTTGAAAAAAATATATCCCATATTTAGAATTATGGTTTTCAAATTTATTAAATACTTCCATTTTATTTTGCCTCTTTTTGAAAAATAACATTGTTAAATATTTGTAAACTATGTAAAGGTAAAACATGTAAAAAAAGATTAAAACATTGTGATATCACTTAAAAATTTCATCAACCAATGACATTATCTGATGGTATGAGAGTATTTTGACCATTATAACACATTTACATAAAATATAGCCAGTTGGTGTCGTTTTTCGCTGAATATGACATTCAAATTATAAAAATAAAAGAATAAATACTAATTGTCACTCCCTTGAATTTAATATCATTAATATATTTATATAAAAATAATAGAGGTTATGTTTTTTAAATACTATTTATTATAACAATCAATTTATTCCCATTCCCAATTAATTTTTTAAAAAAATTAGCGTATGAATGTCACACATGTGATTTTTAATTCGATTTTATCTAGTTTGGGATTGGCCATAGGGTAGTCTATTGGGAACCGATTGTGATGGTTTTGGGTTTTTTTGGGAGTATTAATCACTTTAATATTTTTTCTAGCATTCCCCCATGAATTTCCTTTGATTTTGTGAAGAAAAATGTGAGTTTTTTGTGTTGGACATACTAGGCACACATTTGGTGCATGATTAGTAGAAAATATGCACCCAACAAAAGAAATTATGTGTCAGGAGATGAAACCTACCGCACGACCATGCTCCACATCCAATGTGCGTATATGTTTGGGTCTCCTTTGGAAGATATGGTCACATGATATCCACAGAGTTTTTCAAAGTACACGAACTAACCGTGTGGTGGTTCCAGCTCATTAAATATTTTTTTCTCTCATTTTATCTCTCCTTTGTGTTAACCCCGATGGCCCCCTTTCTCCACCCCCAATGTAACAGCCCATGATTCTACAATACACTTCTCTTTGAAATATATAGTAGTGTGTGTTGTACGCAACTTCGAGTTCTAACACACACCACAACCAATCAAACTAGCCGTTATAAATAGTAATACCCACTTTTTAAAATTTTATAGATTTTATCATTCAAAATGGTCTTTATTTTTTGATTTGTAATATCCAAATTAGCATATGGTGAAATTTTGGTAACTTTCTTAAAACATTAAATTTTTGATGAATAGTGAAAACACTAAGTTATAGTTTAAAACAGATTTTTTTTTCAATATTTATTAATTTTATATAAATTAAATTAAGGTCAAAATAGACACATAATATCTATATAAGTTATATTTAATTCATTGGAGTTAGTTTTGAATAATTTTAGATATATAAAAATTTTATTGAACTTTTCACCGTCTTTTACCCACCTCCTAGGAGAATTTGCACATTCACATAAAACATAATTTTAACGCTTCTGTGAGTGTAATTTCTAAAATATGAGAGACACAGTTAATATCAAGGAGTAAAATGTGCTTCAATAAGTTAAAAATATTTTTTCGTGAATAGAAACGTTTTACTATTATTTACCATGGTTAAAAGTAAATAGAAAATTTATCGGTAACAATGATGTTAATATTACCCTAACACATGTCCTAATTCTATTGGAAAAGTTTATCTCAACCAAAAAAAAACCATATGAATAAATTATTATCATTTAGGTCCACTTGGATTAGATTAGGACATTTATTATTATTTAATTAAAAGAAGAGTTAAAAGAGATAAAATCAAAGATTAATAACTAATACATTTTTAATATAGGGTTATACATAAGATAAATTCGCTTATAAATATTAATTAGAAAGATAAAAACATTTCTTACATACTGGTATTTTATTTATAATTTTTAGACATTAAATAATTTAATTTATGTATGACACATTGGTGATGTAGTAATTACCTAATTAATTAATTATTAAAATAATTGATATTATAAATATCAAAATAAATTAAATTTTAGACTTTTTATGAGTTAAAATAATTTTATCGGTCAATATGATATATTATTATTGTTTATATAAATTTTTTTAGAAGTAATAATGCTGTTATGAAATTATCAAAAACAAAATACACAATAGTGTCAAAATTGACATAAAAGAGTTTTTAAACCAAATATTATATTATTAAATGATATTCTATTCCTAAAAATCTATGGTTCGGCCAAAGAACTTATATAATGATATTTGTATCATTAATGGACCACTTGGGGGTCTTTTGGTGGTATATAGTATGTTTATTAACTATATAATATAAAAATACAAAGAGACAATGTAAATGTCAATCTATTTAACTAAGAGTTAAATATAAATGATAAGGTTAATATAGTAACCCAAAACAGTCTAAAATATATTGGTTGAAAGGATTTCTACCCATCCCCACTTTAACCTTTACATAATCCACTTTGGAGCCATTAGAAACTGAATATGAATTTATTATAAAATTATATTTCTATCTTTTCCTAAGGTGCCCCTCACCCCTCTTATAAAGGGGCACTCCCTCTTCCCTCTAATTCACACCATCAAATACTTTTGGCTCATCAAACCCTGACAAAATATTCTCTCAACTTCCATCAATTCAACCTATAGGCCTTAGTTAGATCACAAAGCCAACTTATGGATCCCTTTTGATCAAATCATAAGGAATAACCTGAAGAAGAGGTAATGTTTTCACCACCCTCTTTCAAGTTCCTTTATTATTCAACTTCTTATTTAATTGATATCTCCATTATAAAATAATAAATATAGTATCTTTTATATATATTGATGTTATTATAAATATGGTACAACCATATTCAGTATTCTATCCATCCTGTGAATGACATGTCACCATAATTGTGTATGTGCGGCCTACCGTCTCCACGTCGTGGTGTAATTGTTATTCAATACATTATTATTTGGATGGGTATAATAATGATGTGTAATTAATGTAAATAATAAATATAACATGATAATAATTATTAATATATGATATACCATCCAATTATATATTGTTTTGATTTCAAAAGAATGATATTGTCGCTCGTACGTATGTACGGATTACCGTCTCCACGAACGCAATGAGATTTATTCCCCATCGTATCCATTCAAGAATAAATTTTATTTGACGATTAAAAATAATTTTTAGAGACATGATATCATTCTAGATATGAATAATATACATCCCATACTTAACAAATATGTCTCACATTACAAAGAATATAATAGAAAACGGATCTGTTAACAACCGAAACGATGATAATACTAAGATATTATTAAAAAATAAATGTTAAAAGATCATATATGATATCATATTAATGTATATGATTATTTTATATTTTAATAAAAATTATTTTACCATTATATAGGAGGTTAACCTACCCTCAACCAAGGAAAAGTACAAGGTAAGGATTTATTTGACAATCTCTTCATTATCTGGGGTTGTTTATACGTAATTATCTATTGTGACCTCTTTATCATACACATCCATGTTTAATACAAATGTGTTTCAAATAATTCATACTATTTTACAGACTATGGGTTAAAATAATTTATAACTTAGTTGACTTTTTATACAAATTTTTTAAAGGAATCTTTCTGTCGCTTTCCAAACCAGGTCCTTTTTAACCTTTTCGACAGAATTAAGGTAAGAATGTACTTTTTAACTTATACAGTGGGTACAACTATTTTACACCGTTATAAAATCCTTAAATATTCCCTTACAATCTTATAAGAATATTTTCAAAGAAAATGTTTTCTTTTATAATTCTGTGACTTTTAAATGATATCAAAATAAGAGATATTTCTCTCAAATAGTTTTGATTTCATCTATATCAACATCCTTTGAAGGATTTTAAGCATATTTGATGTTTATTTATTATGATACAAAACTTCTATATTGTATTGAAGCTTTTGTGATATGTTTTACTATGTATGTGTTATTTTTATACCATTCATGGTTTATGGAGAAAGTATTGACATTTCATATGCTAGTTTTAATATGAATGTGTATGTTATGTTTAAACCCATTCATATGGGGAATAAATTGGGCATAATAAGTGATGGGTGGAGCACGCTATAGCTCCTTGATGCATCGGTAGGTCTCATGAGACAAACAAGTGTCTTGGAACAAGTCCTTGAAAAAATATTATTTGTAGTCTTGGCCCAAGTCCTTGACTATGTGGTTATGATAGTCTGGCATTATGCATTCCATCATTATGAAAGTGGTTATTGATATTTCATGTAATTATTCGACTAGTAGAATATCCATGTGAATAAGTAAATGGAATTATTTAATTTTATCTTCACCATATTATGCTGATGTTCAGGTTTAAAAGGAATTTGTTTTAGTTATACATTGCCTTAAATGTTTATGCATATTTATGATAGTTTCTGCTATATTGTTATCCATACTGAACATCTGACTCAACCCTTCCGATGTTTTATTTTTCCCAGGATGTGAAGATGTATTTTATGATTGACCTGTAGGGATAGTATTAGGGGAAATGAGTGTGGAATATAGAGACTATTTTTTGTCGTTTCCATTTTATGATGTAATGTAAACTTTATGACTGTATCTAGTGATTCCAAGGCTACTAAACTAATCGGTCTTTCAAGACGTGATCTCTTGTGATCATACCGATGTTATTTAATAATGAACCAACTCTGGGTAACTGGGTTCGGGGCCTTACAGATGATATCAGAGGGACGTTTTGATCTTCCGACCTGTGGGTTATGGCCCCATATCGAAGGCCACTTATAGAATGACCACTATGGAATAAGGTGAACTAAAGAAACAATTAGAGGAATTTTGTAATAAGGGATTTATTCAACATATTATTTCTCCATAGGGTGCCCCTATCCTTTTTGTTAAGAAGAAAGATGGATCTATGAGGTTATGTATCGACTATAGGGAGATCAATGCTATAACAATAAATAACAAGTATCCCCTACCTCACATTGATGACTTATTTGACCAACTGGATGGAGCTCAATAATTTTCAATGATTGAACTTCGATCTGGATACCACCAGTTGTGTGTGAAGAAGGAAGACATTCTGAAGAGAGTACTTCGAACTAGGTACGAGCATTACGAGTTTACAGTAATGCATTTTGGATTGACTAATGCACCCCCTGTATTCGTGGATCTAGGGAATAGATTTTTCAAGGAATATCACGATTATTTTGTGGTGGTATTTATTGATGATATCGTGGTATATTCCAAAAGCTACGACGATCATGAAAATCACTTGCAAATTGTCCTGAAAACTCTTAGAAGACATGAATTATATGGGATGTTTAGAAAATGTGAATTCTGGCATCATGAGATTTCATTTCTTGGACATATTTTCTGAAAATAAGGAATTTTGATTGATCAGTCAAAGACCAAAGAAATCCATGAATGGCCAGCATCGATGAGTATAACTGAGGTACACAGTTTTCTTAGTTTACCTGGTTATTATCGTCGATTCATCCAGAATTTTTCTTGATTGGCTAACCCATTAACAAAGTTCACACGTAAAGGGGTTATATTTATTTGGACAAAATATTGTGAAGAATGATTTGAAGAACTGAAGAAAATATTAGTCAATTCTCTTATATTGACTCTACCATCAGGGAATGATGGTTTTGTTATTTATATTGATGCCTTGAAGAAAGGACATGGTTGTGTCCTTATACAGAATGATAGAGTTATTTCCCATGAATCATGACAGCTGCAATTCATTAGAAAAACTATCCTACTCATTATCTTGAATTAGTTGTTGTAATATTTTCCTTAAAGATATAGAGACATTATCTCTATGGTGAAAAAGGATAGATTTATATTGATCACAAGTGTTTGAAGTATATTTTCCCATAGAAAGAACTCAACCCGAGGAAAAGGATATGGCTTGAACTACCAAGGATTATTATTGCACGATACACTACCACCCAGGTAAGGAAAATAAGGTGGAAGATGCCTTGAGTAGAAAATATAATGGAGTTTTGAACAAGATGAGAGTTGAGAGGTATCCTATTTTCATGGATCTAGTAAATATGGATATGGGAATAACCATGGAAGGTGAAACATCAATGATTTTTCAAATGATTGCAAAACCATCTTTACTAGACAGGATAAAGAGTTATCAGACCGATGATGAAGTGTTTCAAAAAAAGATTAAAGCTGTCAATGATGGGATATTGAGTGACTTTGTGTATGAAGATGGAATTTTGAAATTTGGGAGGAGGCATTGTGTTCCCAATATATCTGATCAAAAAAGTGAATTATTGGATGATGGTCATAGTTCCAAATTCTCTATACACCCTGTGAGCACCAAAATGTATAGGGATTTGAAGGAGAATTTTTGGTGGGATGTTTCTGACACTTTCCTCTGGGGTGCGCACACATCCGTCACAAAGGGGAGAATGCACAGCTTATGGCCCCACATTCCTTCTTTCCAAAGGCTGGTGACATCCATTCCTTATTCAGGGACGTCTACTCCTTGATCGAAACCAGGATGATGGGATATCTATTATTACTCTTGTGGATTCCTCCTCGGAGATTGTCACCTTGTCCAGGTCTCCCTCATAGATTTAATACATATTCACGAATCTCGTTCTTGGTGCCATATCTTCATGGACACCATTTAATTACGCTGCTTCCGTCGAGAGGCTCCAAGGGGTCTGGTCAGGGGCAGCAACCATTGGTTTAGAGAGTGGTCACACTGAGGCATCATTGGCGTGTCTTGACTCTAGGGGATTGGTAGGTCTATATAATTTCCCTTACTATAGGTCTTCTCAAGGGCATGGAATCCTGATGCATCCCACATCGAACGTGGGTAATTGTATGCCGTAGGCATGTATATGATGTTTTCCTCAACTTCTAGTGTTTATCATAGGGTATGCCACGATTTTAGCATCCAGCAGAGACGGAACGGACTGATCAGAACACTAGCCAGAGATGATTAGGTTGAGGAACCCCCTGGAGGGAACACCGATGTTGGGGACAGCACGTGGGCGGCTTCCCGAATACTGTGGAGTGGAATGAGGTGGCATGATCCCACCGGAATGTGGCGGTGTGGGTATGAATCCGGATGGGAGATGAAGTAAAGGTGCTTGAACCTCGTGGAGGCTTCCTATATATCCCTATAGCAGGGAATCAAAGTCTACATAGCTTGGTGATAAGGTAGGACGCCCAAAGAGGTGACCTGTGAGAATGAACGCATGGATGGGAACCGGAGGGAGTAAGACCCCTGGGATAGGGCATGAGCTTCCTGAGGAATGTGGGCTCGAGGGAACGGTCAGGATGGGACATGGATGTTGGGATTGAACCTCAAGGAGTCTTCCTACGTACCGTGCCTTAGCACGGATCAAAGTCTCCGTAGTTCTGGATGGATGGGGCTTACGCTCTGAGGCAGCCCAAGGTTGATATGGGGGCTTACGCTCTAAGGTGGCCCACAATGGTTGATATGGGGATAACGCTCTAAGGCTGCCCAAAATGGTTGATATGGGGCATACGCTCTGAGGCGACCCACAATGGTCGGTGAACCGACGCGAAGGTATTGGAACGACCGGGCGGTGGGCTTAAACCTCGTAGAGGCTTCCTACATACCATGCCTTAGAACTGATCAAAGTCCACGTAGTTCAGGTGTACATTTTAACGCCATGTGGGACGGGGCAGGCAGTTTAACGTCGTGCTGGATGACATACAATTTAACTTCATGCAGGACGGGTCACCTGGGGCTTATGCTCTACGGCGGCCCATGGTTCTAGGGAACTGACGTGAAGGGGTTCGGAACGACTGAGTGGTGGGCTTGAACCTTAAGGAGGCTTCCTACATACCTTGCCTTAACATAGATGAAATTCCCCGTAGTTCGGTGGAGGTGGGTTTAGTGTCGATGCTCACTCTAAGCTCACGTGATTCATGCTCAGTGTGAGAAACAAGAGGTTGCAGAGACCTGAAGATCTCATCGCAAAGGGTGTGTTCATGAGAATCTAAGCGGGGATTATGCGTTGAGCAGCCCATGGTGCCCAGAATTACTCCAAGATAGAGGCCCAAAGTGTGAAAAACTACAGAGGGATAGAGATTTGGAATCGAAAAAAGGAGATGTTGTGTTCCCTATCACGCCCTCCACTGGCCATGGCAGTGGGGATGTGCGGAGGTGCATGGGTGCTACCTTCTGGAAGAGGGGATATGGGCTTACACCAACGAGGTTTCCCTTCCCTCATGGACAAAATCCACTCCGAGAGGGAGGATATCATTCCATGTGTGGAATATTTCCATTCTCATGGAGAAGAGTAGTGTAAATAATTTCCAAGCCGGGGGGACCCTGCGAGCGAGGCATGGGGTCGGGTCACAGTTTAACATCATGTGTGGAAGACGGGGTGCTTGGCAGTTTAACGTCATGCAGCTCGGATGAGGTGGATTTTCTCCACACCCCTAGGACATACATAACTGGCACCCTCTACCCCTTGGGGGAATGAAGACATCGGCAAGGCCGGGTAGAAGGGGGTCGCAGAACGAACCATCGAGGGGTCCACGTTAGCGTGGAAATGAAATAAAACAATAGTAGTTAGCATGCCTATGCGAAGAAGCATGAGCCAAAGAAACGTAATGAGAAACACCGGCCAAGGGACCTTGAGGTTACTTCGTAAAATCCTGGAAGGCCGAATGGGAAAACAATGAATTGCATGTGTGGACAGTATGGAGGACATCTGGCACCTATGCCTGGAGGCACACGAGGGCGTCGAGGTGGGGGGTCTCGGGGTTGGCGTACAAAGAAAGGGATTCGTGCAAAACACTGGGATGGCAAGAAATTGGGGCAGAGGGATTGTGCGCATCTAGGAAGATCGCACTCAAATTATGTGAATTGGGTGCAAGTGGCAAAGGACAAACCCTAAGGTAAGGCTACACCCAATGAAGGTATTTCATGCACTTGAACCATTTTTTGCGCAACAGAATGAATTGTGCGCAAAGGAGGAACCCTAAAGGGTTTGGAATTTTATTTAAGCTAGTGGGATTGTGCGCAAAGGCAGATCCCAGGGCGAGGTTGCGCAAAAAGGGTCAGTACCTAAAGGTCATCTTGTGTGTGTAGAAGTCCTATTTCACACAGGAGAGCTGGTAAAAATTTAGCAATCCAAAAATGGAAGGGGTAACCTTCAATTTATAGGCATCTAGCGTCACATAATCTAAGAGGCATGAAAAATTTTGTGCGCCAGACATGGTGGCGTGAATAGATAACTGCGTGGATGCAGGCGCGCAAAACATTTCGCGCCGGCGCTGGGGACCTTTCGCGAAAACCAGACTTCATTCGCACGACCCACATTTTTCCATGCACATTATCCTTTATTTCACGTAGCACTTCCATGCCCTTCTGACTGAGGCTCCAGGTCCGAATATGACCTCGCTTCGTCATTTCAAAACTTCATTTAGTAGGTATGGAATTTTCGGCATCTACAGATGCTCCCCCCTTGGAATTGGATCAGCGAGAGGTCGCAATGATCAGATTCTAAGGGAAACGCCGAAGTGTTGGACTTTGTGGCCACTCTGCACGCACAAACTATTGCGGCGTGCAAAATGAAGGTTTGGTGCGGAATATGCTTTCCGCACGGCACAGAACCCCCCGGCTCCTCCTATTAAAGTGTCCATGGGCCCCCTGCTCCGTAGGCAACATTCCTGCGTGATAAGCTCCATGATCTCATGTGCGAACTTGTCTCTATGCCTTTGCGTAAAATACGCTTTGGCAGCACTCAATTCCTTCTGAGTTTCAGTCGTGTTTTATGCCCAAACCCGAGATATTTTACGTCGGCTGCTCTGATTTCGTGCTCAACTTCGACATTTCGTGCAACTGATTCAGATTTCATGCAACCCATCCCAATTCCATGAAACTCATCGGGATTTCACGCAACTCCCTCAAAGCACTTGAGATGGACACAAACCAAGTCGATGAGAGGGAAGACGCCGCTTGTAGAGTTGAAATGGTGGAGAATGAGGAGGTTTATGGTGCCAGAGTTGTTGTTTCCAACAACCACACCTTGTTCAACCTGCTAACCCCCACCTAGAAGGAGTATCCTCTATCCAACAACCTTCCTCTATGTAACTTAGGCATCTTCGAAGAGGTTCCATTTCTAGGATTCGATGATGAAACACCATGGTAATGGGTGACCCGGGAGGATGACCATCCCCGATACAATATCACCAACAATGGTTGTCCTTCCAGAGAAACCAGACACATGGATGTGTTTGTCCGGAACCTGGGGACTAGGAACATTGCTGGTGGTGATCCTGTTGTGTAGAGTTCTCCAGCCCTATATACGAGCATGTTCTGTCAGAGAATCACATACAACACTAAGGGCAGGCTGCAGGATTGGGATATGTTGTCCGACAGCAAGATCACCAGTGAGTGGTCGTGGGCATATTGGGTTCTCCATACATGCGACCAATTCAGGGTCGTTCTGCGGCACATTGGTCTGTTCGAGGTGTTGTGGAAGTCGTAGTTCCACTTCTACTGCCAACCTGAACTATGGCCAGATCTATTCACCCGGTGGTCCCCTGACACCAATACATTCCATCTTCACCATGGGGAAGTCGGTATCGGCCTTTGGGATTTCCACTACATTAGAGGTATCCCACTCAAGGGATATCAATATGATGAGTTCCTTCCCCCAATGAACAACTAGGAGGAAAGATCACGGACCCCCATGCTAACATGGCACCTGCTGGACCTGGCCAAAGGGAGGCTGCAGGTCAATGACTTCCTGAAGGACATCCCCTATAAGGACTGGTTCATCCTGTTCCTAGTGAAGGACCTGATGGGCAAGATGTCGGGATGGGGAAAATGGTGCCCAACTGCGACTTAGAGGAGCAATAATGGATAATACTGGAGGATCCTGGAGGCGGTGCAATACCAATCGTGGGGTTACCCCATCATTGAGGCCCTGGACCCGAATGTCTGATAAGCCGGGTTCATCACCACCTTCATGAGAGGGTGGATCCTCCCGGTGCGGGACGCAAGGATGGACATCCGTCCAGCAACCCTGGTGATGGCAGGAACCATGGCCGCCAAAAAAAGGTTCAATCTGGGGGTCCCCATGCTGGCCAGGCTCTACACCATTCTGGGACGCATCTCAAGAGGTTGGTTTCCTCAGAGGGTGTGTGGCCCTTTCCAGATCCTCCATGGCTAGGTGGAGGCTCATCTTGGAATGTACACATTCCTCAACGCTGTTTGTACACCGGGAACAGACTCCGACCATCTCTGTTAAACATTACCGGGGTCACACCGATGACGCTCAATGATGAGGGAGTACGGATCAGAATTGGTAACCATTACATCTTCAACATCATCCCATTACACACCCCGATCGGCCAAATGGTAGACAACGGGCAAGGATCACTGGAGATGTAGGAATACATCTAGAGCATCCAAGGTGGAGTGCTTGTGGCTTGGATTGGCGGGAAGATAATCTGTGAGCCTTACGTGTCGTCTCGATTTTCCAGGCAGTTCGGATGCCTCCAGCGAATGCCGAAGAGGGTATTCATGGATGTCTGGGGGGGAGAGAAATCCCTGTGTCTTTCTCCAGATGTGGTTAATGTTCAAAACTTATGGCTCTGGCGATGTCATCACCCTGCCTCCCATCAGGGCTAATGTTGGCCTATCAACTGAGTATGCCGAAAAATGGGCAATAACGTACCCTGAGGGGATTTTGCGCAAGAGAGTTCGGTATCTTGAGACTACCCGCGTGGAAACTGGGTGACAGGAGAGCAGCAAATGTGCCGCTAGAAGGGGGGACCACGGGCGCACCAGGCAGCAAGGCCTGTGCAGGTCGGGACCTCAGCACCAAGTACATCGCAGGGGGGTTGCTGCGACCTCATTGCCCAGAGGGGGTTCACAAGGTGTGGACAGAGAAGTTCCCGGGAAGCAGAAAAGATACTTGCTCGAGCCTTCCCACGATGAAATCATCCGGGCATTGTGGTCGGCCAGGATGACCCTGCGGCAATCAATGAGCGTTGAATCCCTCTAGCAGAAGATAATGCAGGATGGAATCCAACTGCTAGAGGTCGGGCTCATTCAGGTTTCCGACCTGGTAAACTTTCATCGGAAACATGCTTATCAAATGGACATGGAAACATATGCGCGTCAACAAGGTCGGTGTGTGGAACCATTTTCCCTGGTGAAAGTGATGCTCGACCATGTGCATGATCCAGAAATGATGACACCAGGAGAAGGCGACAGTGATGACAAGTAGAAGGGATAGTAGGAGAGAGGAGATGAAGAAGGATCTCAGGGAGGTTCCCGCCATGGGAGCCTCCGGGAGAGTGGTGAGGTCACCGACTCCGACATGGACATAACCGATCTTCTCGAGGTCTGTCTCTATCCTTATTCATCTGCCTTCTTCATCCATTATTTTCTTGTAATTTCTACCCATTTGTCTGTCTCACTCAGGAGAATATAGGCACTGATCTGGCATCCCCAATAGAGGAAGGAGAAGAGGCACTAGTGGGAAAGGGTGGGGCTTTGACACCCATCATTGAACAGAAAAGAGCTGAGGTGTCTCCTGCCACGATAGCTCCTATATCGGCCTGAACACCAGAGGCTTACACTATGGGTTCTTGTTGGTCCCTTGATTTTCTACTGGTTCTTGCGGTTGGACAACTCTAATAATCATGATGCTCCCTGTAAAGTGATCTCGAAGTTGGAGGCTCTTCAGGCTGCTGAGCCTGGACTGTTTGTAAGTGAATCAGTGGCAGACGTACCACCTCCTCCAGAACATAACTCCAAAACCGATTTGGCTCCGACAATTGGTGACCAGGGGGCAACAGACATAAGTGGTGCTGACATTGGAGTGAGGCCGGAAGCTATAAAAAGAACATCCGCTATCAGGGGGAGAGAGGAAGGTCTCCAAGACGTTGAGGATCCTATTCCTCATGATGGAATCCCTGAGGCAGATCCTGCCACTGAGCTGCTGGTTGTCTTCCCTATATACCGGCCTACTGATCCGGAGGAGATAGATAATTCAGACTCAACAGAAGCCGAGGAGAGCCGGATGACACGACGCAAAGGGTGGAAGTGCATCCATTATTTTCTCAGGCATCCTGGGAGGGATTGGCTGAGGCAGATGGGATCGATCTAGACTTGGCTACATTTACTATGTTCTGGAGGGTATGACACTCAATGCCTTCATCTGACGGTCCGTGAGTACATGGCCGAGAGGATACGTGAGAGCAGCTAGTGCACCGACATTGTCCAGTGCCGGGAAGAATAAGTGAGTACCCGAGCATTCTTGAGGGTGGAGCAGGAGGTCCTACGCCTTGAAGAGCAGGCGACAGAGAAGGAGGCCTTCATTGCAACATGCTCTGAGCTCGTGGAGCAAATGATGGACTAGCTGGCTTACACCCAAGAACAAATGGTGGAGAAGAGTCACCAGATGACCCTACTTCCAACTAAACGGGCGCATGTACATGCTAGTATTGGTGAACTGTGCTCTGTGGCTACTTATGAAGAGAGATCCTTCAGGGAGCAAGAAGCAGTCATGGAGGCCACCAGCCAAAGGGTAGCAGCATTGGAAAGATCAATCCTAAATGCTGATCCTTAAGGGCCCTAGTTTTCCCATCTCATGAACTTTTTTTCTTTGAATTCTCACCATTTCGAACCATTGTATAGAAAAATATATTTATCTGTACCTTTGGTTTAATATTCTCAACCATAATCTATCACATTGTGGGAGATTTAACAAAACAAAAGGCATTTGAAATCAGGCCCCGATTTCTGAGGAGAGAAGGGAGGTCCAGCCGAAGGGAGGGGACCTCAGACCGATCGATCTATCATCTCCTCAATGTTCTCTAATGCATGAGAAAAGAAAATTCAAGGGGCATTGAAATCAATCTGAACATAGGGAGATGAAAAGGTGATTCAAATTACCCAAAGTCAGAACACCATGGGAGTGGCTTAATGATATAGGATAGCTATTAACTATGGTGGAAACGCAACATCCATATCGCATTGGCCTAAAATGGGGACAATAATGAGGGATGACCACTGATCTTGTTTGCAACACGGGGCCTAACACAAATATCATCGATCAGTCTTCCAGAACGTTGGCCCATGATAGCAGGCGGACCATTGGTCGATCATCCATACTATTACAACAGGCGGGCGAAAAGGATATAATCTATATTTTTACAGTATGTGGACCATTGGTCAGGCATCCATACTGTTAGGGGGTCCCATAAAACATGATTAGTCCTCTAAAACGTTGGCCCAGGATAGCAGGTGGACCATAGGTCAAACATCCATACTGTTAGGGGGTCCCATTAAATGTAAAAGGTGATGGAGGTTCGAAAAAAGGGGGACACAAAGAGTGGAACGTGATGTGGTGGTTTGTTAAAACAGAATCCAACACCCCCAAAATTAATCCACCGTTGTGGAGGAACATTATGAAGACGTATCAATCTGGTCCTAGATCATCCCTACTTTTATACAGGACCCCTCTGGTGAGAGAACTGTCGCTACAAAATCTCTATGGGGCATCCCGAACTCATTTGGGGCAGATGCTGTAGTTACACCACTCAAAAAAGAGTCTGGACAAGGGGCTGACAGTGAGGAGGGACGGGATTTGGTTATCCCTGGGGCTGGACCCAAGACGAAATGTCTGGGAATTCCTATGTTTCTCATAAGGATGAGAATCAAGCCACACGTAGTTCTAGAGGGTGCCTTTTAACATCGTGTAGGACAGGAAACACGAGGGCTAATTATCATAACAGGGCGCACGCAGGGTGGCTATCGCAAAACTGATGTGAATGAGGATGAAGTCCTGCTCACCACGCCACGCGGTCCTGAGGTCAAGGTCCCAAAGCCGGGACAGACACAATAAATTAGCAGACCTCACGCTGGACCATTAGAAAAGATGTCTGGGCATTCCTACGTACCCCATAAGGATGGGGATCAAGCCATACGTAGTTCATGAAGGTGGCACAACACGTGAAGGTACCTGTGCTAAGGATGAAAGGGACGTGCAAGTCTAGCCCTCACCCCAAAAGAAGTGGTATTTGATGTATCTTGTTTTTCCTTTAATGTGAATGGTTTTTCTTTTGTGGAGCGACCAACCTAGGGTAGAACTTCCTGGAATCGCCACAATAATCAAGACGTATACAGGGGTTGAAAATGGTATGGTAATTGACCAATACCCAACGTGATGTCCCCTATGGAGATTTCATCACAATGTAGTGTCATTTTTCATCGTGCGGTCGGGACGATATCATCATAGTTTATGGTCATGTGGTAGGACCAACAAGCACAGTTTAAGGTCATATGGCTTGGACTCAGGATAATGCGTGTGATGCGATAAATCATACCCGATGCAGATGAGAACATAATCCCATACCATCTCCAAGTGTGATTCCAACAGAGGAGCCTTGGGCCAAGAGGCCGGCGATGGTTTAAAGATCAAGGGGTAGGAGACACTAGCTTCCAACTGAGCTGGGCCCGAAACGAAATGTCTGTGGGACCCCTTGTATCATGTAGGGATGAGTTTCATGCTGTGCATGGTAACTTGAGATGGCCCAAGCCTATAATCTTAGCACTCGGATTGCGGGATCCCCAAGAGACGTCGTAACACAACTTTGTCTACCTGACGTGTGGAAGCACACTGAGGGTTAGTGCAAGGAGTGCCGAGATTTCACCTCGACACGATGGGGTGGAATATAATGTGAATCATGCAACCAAAAATTCAGGGCCTGAAGGAGTTGGCGCAACGATAGAGGATTACTGCAGACCATGTTCGCAACACATTATCCTATCGTGTTAGGCTTGGGGACAAACAAATGAGCATCAACCTCTGACCATGTTCGCAACACAGAATTTGTTTCATTTTTTTGTCTGAATCCCTCGGGGCATTGGCCCGTGATGGTAGGATAGCCCTTAGGAGTTGTATCTAGTCCGTTCTTGGGTGTCCCTCCGAGTGTTAAAGATAATGGGGAGGGTCCCGAATGAAGGGGTACACGAAGCCTGACAAGTGCACGAAACTTGCTTAAGTCGAATCTGACAGTCCAGGTACAAGACCAGAGTACTCCGAACACACTAGCATACCACTAAAAAGGGTCAAGGGGCTCAGTTTGAGAGCGGACAAATGATGGCGGATTCTCGAGAGAAGGGGGACTGGTGCGAAAAACCCTATAACACACCTATATATCCCCCTTGTGGAGAGGGATAGAACAAGAGGCCGAGGTGACTAGAAGATCGTGGGATCTCTTAAGAGACATGGCTGGACCTGAAATCTAGGTGCTCAGACGGTCCTACATATCTCATAAAGATAGAAATCAATCCATAAGTATTTCTAAAATCATAGTTTAACGTCATGTAGTATGAGTATGTAGTTTAGGGTCATGCGGGACCATAGGCCAGTTTATGGTCATGGGGGACCGTAGGGGCCCAAATGTAGGGCCAAATGTAGTTTATGGTCATGTTGGACCAGATGCAGTTTTAGGGTAATGTGGGACTGGGAAAGGATCTTAGTTTATGGTCTTAGAAATCAGACCAAGGATTCAGGAAAAATACTGTCTGAGGAACCTAGAGTTGGTTGGAGGTATAGTTAGAGAGAATGTTGAACTTGGCATTCAATTTCGTTAGCTCGACTGCTCGGAAGCTAGTGCTGTTATCAGTGAGAATAGCGTGAGGTACTCCAAATCGATAGATGATGTTGGAACTCATGAAGTCTGAGATAGAACGAGATTTGACTTCCTTGAGTGGAATTGCCTCTGCCCACTTGGGAAATAAATCAGTAGTGGTCAGAATGAACCGGCATTGGCAGGCCATTGCCGGTGGGTAAGGGCCTACGACATCCAACCCCATACTACAAAGGTCCAAGAATACATGGTAGTGTGGAGAGGATCTGGTGGTCGATGCACGAAGTTAGAATGAACATGGAATTCATGGAACCTCTTCGATAACTCAATGAAGTCATGGATCATCGAGGGCCAGAAGTATCCCTGTCTCTGAATCTGGTGAGACAACTTTGACCCGTCCTGATGGGTGCCACAGGAACCACCATGATCCTCTTGCATGGCCTGTGGAATCTCGACTCCTTGAATGCAACAGAGGAGAAAACCATAGAATACATGTTTTTAAGGGATATCCACAAGGCTAGGACCAATCAGAAGGGTAAATTGTAGCGGGTGGCATCAGATTTGCATGCGCTCAGCCCTGTCTAACGGGAGATTACCATTTTGTAGGTATTCAACCAAGGGTTCCCCCCAATCGGGAACTATTTCATTCACCGTATCTGAAGTAACATGGTCTCCTGACATAGGGGCACCAGTGGTAAGATGGTTTACCCGTGGGCCACGATCGCCCTCCAAGGTAACGGGAGTGATGACTCTCCGTTGCGCCACGTGGATAATAAGGTCATCCTATTCGGGCTCTGCAAGAGACTCGGCCAAGCTGGCCAAAGAATCTTCTTGACCGTTCTGTGACCAAGGAATATGAACGACCTCTAGCCAAGAAGGGAAATGGGCCATTAGATGGAGGGTGAACTCCAATAATGGCACGAGTTCTGGATTTCTGACAACCTAGTCGCCATTGACATGCTTTATGACTAGCTCGGAGTCACCCTTCCCACGAAGATGGGGCACGTCGATCTCAAGGGCTAGCTCGAGGCCAGTAATGAGGGCATGATACTTTGCCTCATTGTTGGTGCATCCCTCTGACAATAGGAATGTGTATGGTAGAACGACCTACTTCAGGGCGATGAAGACGATATCCAGGCCCACTCTATTGAGCTAGTGATCATTGAGACTCTTACCAGTGGGGCTCTGGGAGGCACCGTCAAAGTACATTTTCCAACATGGGATGACATGATCGACTTATAGGATTGCCTCATCAGGAAAAACTATGTCTAGTGGCTGATCCACAAACGTTGGGTGGGTATCTAGAAATTCTTCTAATTCATGTCCTTTGATAACCTTATGGGGAACAAACCTTATGTTGAACTACTGGAGGTTCACCGCCCACTATGCCAGTCTTCCAGTCAACATAGGCCGATTCAGGATGTACTTCAATGGGTCTACCCGAGAGACCAGCTGTACCTCGTGGTGCTGCATGTAGTGCCGCAATTTCTGTACACCAAATACGAGTGCCAGACATCTCTTCTCGATGGGGGAATACCTGAATTTTGTGTTGAGGAACACATGGATGAGGTAGTAGAGGATATTCTCTATTCCCTCGTTGTTCTTCTGGGCGAGAAGTGCACCAAGTGACCATTCTAGGGTGGTCACATAAAGGACAAGCGGATTTCCAGAGATGGGTGGCCTCAGGACCGGAGGTTGGAGAAAATATTTTTTGATTTACTCGAAGGCAGTATAACACTCTTAATCCCATTCATAGGTGGTGCCATTCTTCCTGGGTCCAGAAAAAGGCATACACTTTCCAGCCAGATTCGCAATGAATCGGCATATGTAGGCTAAGTGGCCATGGAGACCTCAATGCTCCCGAATATTTCTTAGCGGAGGCATCTGACTGATGGACTTCATCTTCTCTGGGTCTATCTCAATTCCTCGGTATCTGACGACAAATCCAAGGAACTTGCCAGAGGTAACCCCGAAGTAACACTTCAACGAGGTCATCCTCATGCGGTGAGAACGGAGGAAACTGAACACTTTCTCAAGGTCTTTGAGATGGTCCTAGATCTGGCATGATTTGACTACCAGATCATCCAGATATCCTTCCACCAACGTTCCTAGAATTGGCTTTAATATGCCATAAATGGCCCGCTTATAGGTGGCACCAGCATTCTTCCAGCATAAGGGCATAACCAGATAACCAAAAGTACCTTGGGGCACCATGAAGGCAGTGGACTCCTCATCCGCGGGTGCCATCCTGATCTGGTTTTACCCGGAATACCCATCCATGAAGGAGAGGGATTAGAACCCAGTAGTGGCATCAATCAACATCTCTATCACTATAACGGGAAAATCATCCTTCGAACAGTGGCGATTGAGATCGCAGAAGTTGATACAGACACTGATTTGTACGTTCTTCTTCCTGACTAGAAAAGTGTTGGCTAGCCACCTGGGTTACTGAACATCCTTGATAATGTTGGCTTTAATATGCTTGTCAACTTCGGCCTCAACCATGGAACCATAAGAAGGGTGCATCTTTCTGGGAGGCTTCTTGAACCCGCGATGGTTTTCCGGGACACCAAGGCGAAGGAAGGCTATCTGAGGATATAATCCTTGCATCTCATCGTATCTCTAAGAGAACAAATCACAGTGTTGTCTGAGGAAATCCAGATACCGCTGCTACTCCTCGGGGGGCATGTTGGAGCTGAGCAATGTGGGTCTTCGGTCCGCCTTGCTACCGAGGTTCAACTGTACCAACTCGTCAACCGCGGTAGAGACACCTTACTCAAAGGCGGGGGGAGCATATTACATGTCCCCTTATCCACTTGTGAAGGGATCATCAGTAAGGGAAGCTACTTATAGGCCACCAGACTCCGATGGGAAGTCAGTGCCAGCTTGGGCGGCAATGTTCATCAAATGAGGAGACCCATTCGCCACTGAGACTATAATAATGAATGCAGTCGATCGAATATCATTTGTTCTTCGGCACAAGGGGCCATGCTTGATGACGTCAAAGAAGTAGTTGCACGTTGGCTTGATCTGGTTAATTCCAGCCTGGAGAAAAAGACATGTATGATGTACCGCCATTTCCATGATCCTGATATCCTGATATCGTACAGGGGTAGGAGGCTCTAAGATCACCCAAGCCTGGTTGGTGTAGGAGTACGAGGTGATTTCCCGCCGTCCCTTCGACCTTGGAATATGCCTTCCTCTTGTACTCAAAACAACAAAACACTGCCCCATGTCGGGGTTTGTGGCCTCCAACCGATGGATCAGAATGATGTATGATTCATCCATACCTACTCAAGGATCAATTGTGACATTGAGGGGTTTATCCTCACTTTCCAGAATTTGTTTATCATTGCTCTTGTAATAGTCAGTGTTCAGATAGTGGTATTCACAAAAGGAAAAATAAGAAACATCTCCTTGGAGCACGCCCATTCGACCATTGAGGGAGTATTTGAGCAATTGGTGATATGATGAGGGGGCATCCGTGTGAAGGTGGAGCCATGACCATCACATCAATGCATTGAAGGCGGTGTCCTGGGAGATAACCATGAATTTGGTGCTTGAAATTAGGCCACCGAACTGGGTCATCAAGCAGATCTTACTGACTGGAGTTTTCTTGGTCATGTCATTCCTTGGATTCTGAGGTCGGAGAGACTTAAATCATCCTCAGACAAATCCAGCATCTGTAGGGTCTGAGTCGGGATTAGGTTAATCCTAGAACCCGTGTCAACAAGACAGTGGCAGACTTCCACACCATTGAACTGGCCAGTGATGTACAGTGGGTAAATGTGCCCCTTTATGGGAGGGTATTTGTCCTCACTGGAGAATGAGTTAACTGCTTGGCATTCTAAATTCTCAACTGCCTCAGCGTGGAAGGCTTATGCAGCCGATACCTCCGTCTCGAACTAGAGGGGGCTCTTGAGGGCCTCGTCAAGCACCTCACACATTTTAGACGACATGAGAAGGGGTACAAGGATATAAATCCTTGATGGAATGTAAGCCTGGTAAATTATAACATCATACTTTCGGCCCAGATGTGAGATTCTGCTTACAAGAGGGCGCTCTACGATTGGGGGTACGATGGGTCCTGCCGGCTGGGCCGGCAGCTGACTGGTAGTAGGCATATCTTGCAGTTCAGTAGTTGAAGCCCAGAGAGTGGCTTCCAGATGAGGACCGGAAGACTGGGGTCAGCTGGTGATTGGGCAGAGTTGGTCGCAAAACGACCAAGGTGGTTCCGCCAGATCCAGTAACACCAACGGTGGTGGAGACGGACTTGACACCACCAGATAAAGGGATCACATGTGCTGAGCTATACATTCTGCATGTTGTCTTGTCTCCGCTACATGCACGGCCTGGCTGGTGGTTCCAACTTTTGTTCACCAGTGATTCATGTAACCACGGATCTGACGATGCTGGCGACGGTTGGGGACTTTAGGAAGATCTACCTGACGTTCCTCATAATCGGGAGTCAAAAAGGGATTCACCAACTCTATCGTGTTAACCGAAGCATACCCATGACTGTCACTTGAAGAGTTATCCACCACAGGGAAAATTCTGGGAGGAATCCCCATTTTAGCAGGAAAAAAGTCACCAAGCGTGCGGGATGACGACTGCATTGGTAGGGTGTGTTCTTTATTATTGCGCTAATGCTTCTTGCTCTTCTGGGAAGAGGATGGCTGAGATGACGTTGTCGAAGTAGTAACCTCATCTTCTGAGGGCTCTGGATAAATCGGGTGTGCATGGATGATTCCATGGGCATGGGCGACCGTCTTGCTAGCCATACAGTCATTGTACTTCTAGGACCCACAGTCGGAAACCTTCTTCCATTCATCTTCGTCGCCACTACTATCATCCGACCTCACAAATACACCTAATTATATTATTGTCAATATGGTTTTGGAGACAGTACTTGAACATGTAACATCGCTAGATGGTGTGCCCCAAGGTTTGGTGATAAGGGCAGTAGTTTGGGTGATCAGTGAGATGTGCCTCTTCAGGCTTCCAACACTCAGGCAGCTTCATAATTCTATGCTCCAAGGCACTGCAGAAGTTACTGAGGACCTGATCCTTATCAAACGAGTAGGTCTGATTCCTTCTATCCAGAAAGGGGGAACTAGGAGGCTGACCCTGAAGGTGGACAGAGGTGCCTGCCGAGGAGGAGGAACTTGATTATCTTACCTAGGTGGTGGCGGTGCGTTATGTGGAGGCGCATGTCGATTTTGAGGCAGCTGCAGTTGGGTTGGAAGCTATGACCGTGGGGGAGGACCCCTATGGGGCTGTGGAGATGGACTCACTGGTAGAAATTCTATCTGCCTAGGGCCCCTATCTGGGCCACAATAGTGGGCTTGGTTCCAGAAACTCTCCTTGCGGGGATTACAGGAGGCAGCAGGCATGCATGACAGGCCTGTTGCAGGGCTTCTTCATGGCGCCTAGCCTTGTATGAGAATTCCAGAACCCTCTAGGGTAATTCTGAGTGATATTAGAAGGAAACAGCTTTGCCTTGACGTTCCCTACGCACATTGTCAGTAATTTCTCCTGTGTTAGTGGCATGTCAAAAGAGTATGTGAGCCCTTTTCACCGGGCGATGAAGATCGCGACTCGCTCATCGGGCCATTGCTTACTCCTAAAGAGGTCTGCGATGTTCGTCTTCCGGGTTGTGGAACTTAACTGGTAGAGGAATTTCCTATGAAGGTCCTCCTAGCATGTCATAGTTCAGACATGGATCTAGCTATACCAACCGAACGTTGGCCCTTCCAGTGTATGAACAATGCAATGGACCTTGGTGGCCTCCTGCTGCGCTGAAGTCCCTAACATAGGCCCACACTATGAGTTAAAGTGGGCCAGGTGCTGCGGTAGGTATCCCATCCTATTAAAGGGGGTGAATGTGCAGTTCCCAAATCCCGGACATGCTGGTATATCATCCAACCATGCTGGGTACGGCTTGCCATCTGGTGGGATCACCACCTACCGAGTCTCCAAAGCCTCTAAGAGGGAAATGAGCGCTGCCATCGGATCATCTGGATGCGGGTTTCCATCCTGATGGGAATCCCTAACCACAATAGCATTTCCGGGCTCTTCAATTCAGTAGACAAGCTCATAATCTCATGGATCAGCTGGGAGAGCGACCCTCGGTGCGGTGGGAGGAACCCGAGTGGGGTCTCTCAGGTGATCACATTTTTCAGGAGGTTTTGGAGAAACATATCGCACCCTCTTACCATGAGCTCTGACCTCTCCTCTGTCAGTGAACACGGCATGATCGAGGTTTCTCGGGGGAATATCATCGAGGGATAGTTGTTCCTGCCCCTACTGCCCCGGCCTAGGATCACCGTAGTCGGGTCGCCGCTTTTCAATGCATTCAGCCAGAAGCTCATTGACCAACCTCTTCTGCTCAACAAGATTTTGGAACAACGTGTCCTTCTTGGGATCTTCCTCTGCCATATACATTGAGACAGATGGATTGGAATGCTTGACATCCCCAAATTTCTCTTCAACCTTGCCGATATCCCGGATCAGTATTAATGCCTCAGTGGGTGTGGGGAGACCTAGGAGGTTCCTATTTTGATGAGTTATCCACCATGATGGGTCCCGTAGTGGCTTGTCTCCAATGTTTGAGTCCCCATCGAGTTGTTCTAGACTATTCCCCTCTCCCGATAGATCGACCATGTTGACCACCACTGCCTTTGGAGTCGCCCGGTGAGTAGGGATACCAGCGAATCCCACTAAAGAGAAGGGCATCATGCTACCCCCTTCCATAGACATGTGCGTGGGGGGGGGGGGGGTGGTGGAGGTGGTATACTTGATAATATTGCGATGTACTTGAAAGATCTCACTGCATTTCTGTTGGAGGGCCCTATGGTGGCCAAGTGATTCGGGGTGCCGAATCACGGGGAGTGTGGCTCGATCGACCTAACGACATTGCTCGATGATATCCTTGAGGTGTGCTTGCCTCATGGGATAGGGCACTTGCTGGTGGCCCAGTTGAGAGTGAGTCGCCTGGAGGGTCCTGCGGAAGCATTCAAAGTCTCCTGGGGTGATCAATTCTAGTGTATCAATATCTCACCCAGTGACCAGCCAAAAATTTTCAGGGAAGCTGCATGTTGCGAGGATGGCCTAGAAGCTCCATGAATCAAGTTCAGTATTTGGCCCTTGGTGGCCTCTCTCATCAACTGGGTGTGACTGGGGAACCGACAGTGGCGCCGAAGCAGGCCTCTAGGCTGGTGGGCTGGCCAGCAGAGAATACAGTGAGCAGGCTGATTGGCCCCAGAACCCTAAGTCGCCCTCTAAGGGTTGTGGTGTCCTGGATACCATGTCGCGATAGGATGGGCCGGCGAACAGGCCTCCTGTCATAGTGTCCAGGCTTTTCGGGGGTATGCTTTGTCGTGATACTTCTGCCATCGACCCCCTAAAAAGGTCTCTATCGTCTCTGGTCGAGGTGGAAGGTGCTCTCGGAGAGGTAGATGGTGACTGTAAGTTCCACCCCAGGGATTACACCAAGAACTCATCCTCCTAGATATACCTTCGATGGGAGGTGTGGATTGTATGGATCTCTCATTCGAGGAGTACGAGGCTAATGCCCCACATCCATATCCCAGCCCTTCACTCAAAGGACTGAAAGGAGGGCTCCATTTCCAAGTCGTACTCCACCTTGAAGTCTGAGAAACAGACTGGTCTAATTTTTGTCCGGCCTTCCCTGGTATTTCTCTTATGGTGACGACGTCCCACTATCCAGCCCCTGGGTGGCTCCTCGGGGAAAGGCTGATTTCCGTCATGGAGTCCTCAAGCTACGCTGGTGCTAAGGTGGAGAGGACTGAAGGCCGTGGTGCGAGGAGCACTGGGGAAAATGTCGAAAGGGTTATGGGGAGGACCTCCATGTCGGCGAGTGACCAGATATGCAACGACTCATTACTCCCGGTATCCGATAGGGGAAGTGACCCCATACCCTATGTAGTGGGGGATGGAGAGAGCCCCACCTGGAGTGTTCCTGTCATGTGGAAGCCCCTTACCTTCGGTGATGGTGGTTCTAGGCATGCCTCCGAGCCGAGGATGGAAAGAGGGAGGGCCCATACCCTGCAGAACGGTGGCGCGGAGTAAGCCTTCACGCTGGATGGCACTACCGCGAATTGGTCCACGAGGTCCATTGCCTATGCCTGTGACAAGGAGAGTCGACCTAAGCTACCCATGGGGCGGTTAAGGCCTCGACCCAGATCAGGCATATAAATTCCCCTGCTCAACGTGTACAGGAGTTTGATGATAGCACTCTGCAGTAGCTCGGGCCACAGTGGTTGTCGACGTCGATGCCCCAGGGCGATCATCCTCTTCCGCTCGTGCCTGACACTGGTGTCATGTCAAGTGGGTTGGAGTAGGTTGTGCGAGCACATGGATTGCCTGCTCCTCAGCCTGGGGAATCAGGCGGCATCGTCGACGCGGCCTATCGGGGGCCCTGACCGTGAACCCTTGAAGCGGGTTTCTGAGTGGGCCAACCCAGACATCCCCTACCTCATCGGCGTAGGGGGGAGAGGTATCAAGAAGTTCTGGGTATAAGCTCCCAAAACGGTTGGACGTCGGGGTGTCGAGCAGTGGCTCCCTGTGTGGCCCTCGAGGGTGGCGTGGGCGGTGAGGCACAGCTGCCGCAAGGTCCAAACGGGCCATGTACCTGGTGGGGATGACCCCTTCCTCCTCGTACCTATGCACCGGGTCGTTGATCACCATTCGTTGGATAATCTCTGATGGGGAGAGGGGGTGTGAGTGCCCAACAGTCATGGTGGTCGGAGCAGCTATGGAAGTGGCAGAACTTCACGGGGTGGCAGTGTCGGTACTGCCCCTGCCCTTGCGCCAGTGGGCAGGTGGCGATCGAGCTACGGATGCAGTGATCTGATTTATGAAAGCAGGTAGATGAACCCACTAATACAAATTGGAATAGATATTGACAACTAGTATCCCACTGCCATTCCTTTGTCCGTGGTCTGTAAGAGGGATCCACATTGACAATTTCGCAGAACGGAGTGCTCAATGTCCTGACTGCCCCAACCCCTGGCGGGTTTCACGTCCTAGTGTTGGGTTCCTAGACCTGGTGATATGCTAATCTTGTGAATCCCCAAACACTACTAGTCTCCATATTGAGGAGAAGAGATTCACGTTAGGTTCAACATTTTATGTTTCTAATGCTTTTAGATGGGGCGCGCATGCATCCGTCATACAGGGGAGGACGCGCAACCTGTAGCCCCGCATTCCCACTTTCCAAAGGTAGGAGGCATCCATTATTTATTCAGGGATTTTTTCTCCTTGATCGAAACTGGGATTATGGGATGTCAGTTCTTCCTTCGATGGATTCCTCCTCGGATCTCATCACCTAGTCCGGGTCTCCCTCATAGATTTAATACGTATTCGTGAATCTCATTCCTGGTGCCATATCTTCATGGACACCAGTTAATTATGCTGCTTCCGTCAAGACATTCCATGGGGTTTGGTCGGGGGAAGCAACATTCGGTTAGCAGAGTGGCCACGCTAAGGCATCGTTGGCGTGTATTGACACTAGGGGATTGGAATGTCTGAGTTATGTCCCCTACTATAGGGCTTCTCGAGGGTGAGGAAGCACGAGGTATACCACATAGAACGTGGGGAATTGTATGCCATAGTCATGAATCTGAGGTTTTCCTCAGATTCCCATGTTTAACACAGGTAATGTTGTGAGTTTAAAGTCCATCAGAGATGGATCAGACTGATCAAAATAGTAGCTAGAGTGGATCAGGTTGAGGAACCCCCTGGAGGGAATACAGATGTTGGGGCCTACACGTGGGCATCTTACTAGATACTGTGGAGTGGAATGAGATGGCATGATCCCACCGGGATGTGGTGGCCTGGGCAAGAATCATGATGGGTGATGAAGTTAAGGGGCTTGAACCTCATGGTGGCCTCCTACGTATCCCCCTGGCAGGGAATCAAGGTCCACATAGTTCGGTGATACGGTAGGACGCCCAAAGAGGTGACCTGTGAGAATGAACTCATGGATGGGACCTAAAGGGATTAAGGCCCCTATGCTTGAGCATGAGATTCCTGAGGAATGTGGGATCGAGGGAAAGGTCAGGATGGACCATCTATGTTGGGCTTCAACCTCATGGAGGCCTCCTACATACAGTTCCTTAGTACGGATCAATGTATTCATAATTCAGGATGGATCGGCTTACGCTCTAAGGCATCCCACGGTTGATATGGGGGCTTACGCTATGAGGTGGCCCACAATGGTTGATATGAGGCTTACACTCTAAGGAAGGACACAATGGTTGGCGAACTGACTTGAAGGGGTTAGAATTACTGGTTGGTGGGCTTGAACTTTGTGGAGGATTCCTACGTACCATGCCTTAGAACAGATCAAAGTCCACGTAGTTCAGATGTAAAGTTTAACGTTATGTGGCATGAGGTAGACAGTTTAATGTCATTTTGGACGACATATAGTTTAACGTCATTCAGGATGGGGAATCTGGGGCTTATGCTCTGAGGTGGCCCATGGTGCTGGAGAACCGACGTGAAAGGGGTCACAACGACTGAGTGGTGGGCATGAACCTCATGGAGGCTTCCTACGTACCATGCCTTACCATGGATCAATGTCCCCATAGTTCTTTGGAGGTGGGGTCAGTGTCGGTGCTCACACTAATCTCACATGATTCATGCTCGGTGTGAGAAACAAGAGGTTTCAGGGACATGATGATCACATCGCAAAGAGTGCGTCTGTGAGAAGCGAAGAGGGGCTTACGTGTTGAGCGGCCCATGGTGCCAGGACTTACTCCAGGATGGAGGCCCGAAGTGCGAAAAAGCACAGAGGGAGAGGTATTTGGGACCGAACAAAGGAGATCCCTCGTTCCCTATCATGCCCTCCACTGGCCTTGGAGGTGGGGATGTACGGAGGTGCATGGGTGCTACCTTCCACAAGAGAGGCTAGGGGCTTACACCCAGGAGGCTTCCCTTCCCCCATGGACAAATGACAATTCAAGATGGAGGATATAATTATATGTGAGTAAGACTCCATTCCTATGGAGACGAGCGGCGTAATGAATGTCCGAGCTAGGGGACCCTGCGTGCGAGGCACGGGGCCTGATCATAGTTTAATGTCATGTGTTGATGATGAGGTGATTGACAGTTTAACCTCCCCCAGCTCGGATGAGGTGTGTTCGCTCAACACCCTTAGGAATTACATAACTGGAACCCTCTACCCCTTGGGGGAGGGAAGTCATCGGCAAGGCCGTGTAGAAGGGGGTCACAGAACGAACCATCGAGGGGTACACGATAGTGTGGCTATCCGAAGAATCTATATCCATTAGCGTGCCTATGCAAAGAAGCATGAGGCAAAGCAACGTAATGGGAAACACCGACCAAGGGACGTTGAGGTTACATTGTACAAGCCTGGAAGGCCGCATGGGAAAACAGTGCATGGCGTGCGTGCCCAGTATGGAGGACATTGGGCACCGATTCATGGAGGCACTCGGGGTGGGCGTCAAGGTGAGGGGTCCTGGGGTTTGTTCAAAAAGAAAGGGTTTTCATGCAAAACTCCGGGATGTCGCACAATTGGGGAAGAGGGATTGTGCACTTCTAGGAGGATTGCACGTAAATGATGTGAATTGCCTGCGAGTGGAAAACACCAAACCCTTAGGTAAGGCAACACCCAATGAATGGATTTCGCGCACATGAACCATTTTGTGAACAATGGAAGGAATTGTGCGCACTTAAACCGTTTTGCACGCAACAGAAGGAATTGCGCACAAAGGAGGAACCATTAAGGGTTTCAAATTTTATTTAAGCCAGTGGTCTTTCACGCAAAGGAGGATCTCGGGGCTTGATTGCGTGGAAAGGGTCAGTACCTAAAGGTCATATTTTTGCGTGCGAAAGTCCTATTTCATGCACGATAGCTGGTCAAAATTCCAAAATACCAAAATAAAAGGGTTCCCCTTCTATTTATAGGCCTATTGAATCACAGAATCTAAGCATTGTGCGAACTTTTGTGTGCCAGAGACGGTGGCATGAAATGTTAACCGCACTGACGCGCGCGCGTAATAATTGCGCGCCTGCGCCAGTGACCTTTTTCAAATCCCGGACTCCTTTTGCACGACCCAAATTTTTCCGTGCACATTCTCCTTTATTTTGCATAGCACTTCCAGGCCCTCCAGACCGGGCCTCTAGGTCTGAATATGACTTCTCTTGGTCATTTTGAAAATTCTTTTAGTAGGTACGGAATTTTTGGCATTTACATGGTACAAAAAAAAGAGGGGGATTTCTGATTTTTTGTCAAGATGTAGGGTTTGTAAATAAGTGAATGCTGGAAGGAAACATCCTGGAGTAGTCATCAAACCACTTTCCATACTTGAGTGGAAATGGGATAATATCACAATGGACACTGTCATGGGACTACCGAGGACTCCTAGAAGGAACGATGCAATAGGGGTCATTGTTGACCATCTTACCAATTCATCACATTTTCTTGATATAACGGAAGATTTACCATTTTAACATCTAGAAAGGATATATATTAATGATGTTGTGAGACTTCATGGAGTACCCCTATCGATTGTTTTTTATCGTGATCCCAGTTCTACTTAAAGATTCTAGAAAAGTCTTCAGAAAGCCCTGGATACTGAACTTCGTTTCAAAACTACCTACCACCCTCAAACATATGGTCAATAGGAATAGATTATTCAATCCTTAGAAGACATGTTGAGATCTTTCTCACTTGAATTTCATGGTATGTGGGATCAATATTTACCTCTGCTAGAATTTTCCTATAACAATAGCTTCCATTCGAGTATTCAGATGGCACCATATAAAGCATGATAAGGAATGAGTTGTCTCACACCAACCTGTTGGGATGATTTTGGTGAATGAAAACTTGTAGGCCCTGAACTAGTGGAGGAAACGATGGAAAAGGTAATGGTAATCCAAAATCACATCAAAGCAGCTCAAAGTAGGTAGAAGAGCTATGCAGATAACCAAAGGAAGGATTTGGAATTTTAGGTGAGAGATCTGGTTTTCATGAAGGTATCTCCATGGAAGGGAGTTATAAATTTCAGTAAGAAAGGTAAAATGAGTCCCAAGTACATCGGAACATTCAAAAATCTAGAACGAAATGAGGTTGTAGCTTACCATTTGGCAATGTCGCCAAGTCTCTCCAAAGATCACAATGTGTTCCATGTATCAATGTTGATAAAATACATGCCTGACCCCAAGCATGTACTCACGTACGAGGAATTAGAACTAGAACCCCGATATATCTTATTGTGAAGATCCCGTCATGATTATTGATACAATAGAACAATTGCTGATAAATCGGAAGACTCGTCTAGAAAAAGTTCTATGAAGAAACCATAAAATGGAAGAGGCAACATGGGAACCCAAGGAACATATGATAAAGAATCACCAGAGTCATTTCATGCAGTAGTATTCATGAAATTTCGAGGACGAAATTATTTTAAGGATGGTAGAATGTAACACCCCAAGCTTCTATGGTACACTTCTCTTTGATTAATATAGTAGCGTGTGTTTTACGCAACTTCGAGTTCTAACACAAACCGCAACCAGTCAAACTAGCCGTTATAAATAGTAATACCCACTTTTTGAAAATTTATACATTTTATCTTTCAAAATGGTCTTCATTTTTGGATTTGGAATATTGAAATTATCCTAGGGTGAAATTTTGGTATCTTTCTGAAAACATTCAATTATTGATGAATAGTGAAAAACACTAAGTTATAGTTTATAACAGAATTTTTTTAAACAATTATTTATTTTATATATATTTAATTGATGTCAAAATAGATAAATAATAACTATATAAGTTCAATTTAATTTATTGGAATTAGTTTAGATTAATTTTAGATATATAAAAATTTGATTGAACTTTTCACGGTCTTTTACTCACCTCCTAGGAGAATTTGAAAATTCAAATAAAACATAATATTACCGCTTCTCTGAGTGGAATTTCAAAAATCCGAGAGACACAGTTAATATCAAGGAGTAACAGGTGGTTCAAAAAGAGAAAAATAATTTTTGGTGAATAGTAACTTTTTAATTTTATTTACCGTAGTTAAAACTAAATAGGATAATTAAGGGTCAAAATGATATTAATATTACCCTAACACATGTCCTAATTCTATTGTAAAAAAGTATCTCGACCAAAAACAAGCTTAGGAAAAAAATATTAACATTTAGGTCTACTTGGATTAGACTAGGACAATTATTATTATTTAATTCAAAGAAGATTTAAAAGAGATAAAATCAATGTTTAATAAATAAAACATTTTTAATTTAGGGTTATAAGTAAGATAAATTCAATTATAAATATTAATTAGAAATCTAAAAATATTTCCTACATAATTTTATTTTATTTATAATTTTTAGACTTTAAATAATTTATTTTATTTATGACACAATGGGGATGCAGTAATTACCTAATTAATGAAATATTAATATAATTGATATTATAAATATCAAGATAAATGTAATTTGAGACTTTTTATGAATTACACTAATTTTCTAGGTTAATATGACATATTAGGATTTTTTATTTAAATTATTTCGAAGTAATAATGCTGTTATAAAATTATCAAAAACCAAATACCAAATAGTGTCAAAATTGACATAAAATAGTTTTCAAAACAAATATTATATTATTAAATGAAATTATATTCCTAAAAATCAAAGGTTCGGCCAAAGGACATATAAAATTATAGGTGTTTTATTAAGGGAACACTTGGGGGTCGCTTGGATGTATATATTAAGTTTATTAACTATATAATATTAAAATATTAAGGGACATGGTAAATGTCCAACTATCTAACTAAGAGTTAAATATAAATGACAATGTTAATATAGTAACCCAAACCTCTCTAAAATCTATTAGTTGAAAGGATTTTGACCCATCCCCCCATAACCTTTAAATAATACACTTTGGATCCATTAGAAACTGAATATGAATTTATTATAAAATAATATTTCTAACTTTTCCTAAGGTGACCCTCACCCCTCTTATAAAAGGGCACTCCCCCTTCCCTTTAATTCACACCTTCAAGGACTTTTGGCTCGGCCAAACCCAGCCCAAATATTTTCTCAACATCCCTCAATTCAACCTAGTTGCCTTATTTTGATCTGAAAGCCAACCTATGGAGCCCATTTTATCAAATCAAAAGGAATAATTTGATGAAGAGGTAATGTTTTCACCATCCTCTTTCAAATTCCTTTCATCTTCAACTTCTTCGTTCTTTGTTATTTCTATTCAAAAATAATAACTCCATTATCTTCTATATATTTTTATGTTATTATAAATATGGTACCACCATATTCAGTATTCCATCCATCCTTGGAATGACATGTCACCATACGTGTGTACGTACGACCTACCGTCTCCACGTCATGGTGTAATTGTTATTCAATACATTATTATTTGGATTGGTATAATAATGATGCACAATTCATGTAAATAATAAATATAACATTATAATTATTCTATATAAAAGATATAACATCCAATTAAATATTGTTTTAATATCAAAAGAATGTTATTGTCTCACGTATGTATATACGGATTACCGTCTCTACCAACGCGATGAGATTCATTCCCCATCATATCCATTCAAGAATAAATTTCATTTGATGAATAAAAATAATTTTTAGAGACAAGATATCATTATGTATATGAATAATATATATCCCATCCATAACAAAATATGTCTCACATAACAAAGAATATGAAGGAAAATAAATCTGTTAACAACCGAAACGATGATAATGCTGAGATTTATTAACAAATCAATGTTAAAAGATCATATATGATATCATATTAATGTCTATGATTATTTTATAATTTAATAACAATTAGTTTACCATTATACAAGAGGTTATCTGACCCTCAACCAAGGAAAAGTACAAAGTAAGGATTTATTTCACAATCTCATCATCATCTGAGGTTGTTTATACCTAATTATCTAATAAGACCTCTTTATCATCCACATCCATGTTTCTTAAAAATGTATTTGAAATCATTCTTACTATTTTATAGACTATGGGTTAATGTCATTGATACCCTTGTTGACGTTTCATAATATGTTTATAAAGGAATATTTTTGTCGCTTTCCAAGCAAGGTCCTATTAAACCTTTTCAACGGAGTTAAGGTAAGAATGTCCTTTTTAACTTATAAGGTCAGTGCGGCTATTTTCTACTATTATAAAATCGTCAAAGCTTCCCTTACAATCTTATAAGAATATTTTCGAAGTAAATTTTTTCTTTTATAATTCTTTGACTTTTATATGATTTAAAAAAAGAGATATTTCTCTCAAAAAAATTCGATTTAATCTTTGTCGATATTCTTTTATGGATTTTAAGATTAATGGATGTTTATTTAGTATGATAAAAAACTTCAATATAGTATTTATGGTTTTGTGATTGGTTTTATTGTGTATGTATTATTTTTATTCCATTCATAGTTTATGGAGAAAGTATTGACATTTCGTATGCTAGTTTTAATATGAATGTTTATGTTATGTTTAAACCTGTTTATATGAGGAATGCATTAGACTTAATAAGTGATGGGTGGAGCCCGCTATAGCTCCTCGATGCGTCGGTAGGTCTCATGAGACAAACTAGTGTCTTGGAATAAGGCCATGAAAAAATCTTATTTGTAGTCTTGGCACAAAGCCTTGACTATGTGGTTATGATAGTCTGGCATTATGCATTCCACCATTATGAAAGCTGTTATTGATATTTCATGTGATTATTAGACTAGTAAAATATCCATGTGAATAACTAAATGGAATTATTTCATTTTATTATTTCCATATTATTTTGATGTTTAATTTTAAAAGGCTTCTGTTTTAGTTATACATTGCCTTAAATGTTTATTCATATTTATGAATGTTTCTGCTATATTTTTATCCTTACTGGCCTTCTGAGCTCACCCCTTTCTATGTATTATTTTTCCCAGGATTTTATGATGTAATTTATGAATGACCTGTAGGGATAGAATGAGGGTATATGAGTGTGGACTATGGAGACTATGGTGTTGTAGTTTTCATTTTATGATGTAATGTAAACATTATGAATGCATATAGTGATTCCATGGCTACTAAACTAATCAGTCTTTCGAGACATGATCTTTTATGATCATGCCAATGTTATGTAATAAAGCACCAACTCTAGGTAACTGGGGTTGGGGCATTACACCCAAAGACTCCAAATCCTTAGGCACATATCCCACTTTCCCTTCCTCTCCAAGGGCATTGATTCTTGTGGTTTTTGGGTGTGTATCCTTAATGATCTCTCTTGAAAGTCTTCCTCTCTATTTTTTTCCTCTTCATTTAGGGTTTCCCCTATTTTATTTTGGGGTTTTAAATTTTCCTATGTGTAAAGTGTTCAATTTAATGTTTTAATCATTATATTTTTGTTTTATTCTCTTGATTAGGGCTTCTTTTTTATTTATCGTGGTTTAGAAGAGGTTTTGATGTGATTCTACAACTTTTTTTGAAAGATTCATCATGATAGGTAGTTTATTTCGTGCCTTAACATAATTATATGAATTTAAAATGATTTTTTGAATTTATAAATATGTCTCATGGTTCAATTGTGTGGTTCTAAAGGTATATTAAAGCTATTTGACTTGCTTGTGTGTTGAGAATGAATTTTATAAAGGGAAATGGCTAGTATTTTTGTGTCTGATTTTGTGTGGGATTTCATGATAATGTTTTATAGTTTATTATTAATGTTTGAATCATGTTTTCCAAGGCACTTTTCGTGCGAATGGGTTTGGGTGTATGTTTTCAAAAATTAAATTTATTACATTTGGATGTTTACCTATTCGTGAATAATTATATATGACTTATAAATTGTTAAAATTAAGAATATCATATATCAAAATTAAATTCATTTGCGTTCATGGATTTGAAATTGTCCTGGGTCCATAACATTGTTAAACTGATTATGTGCCATCCTAGAGGCAACATTAAAGGTGTATTAGGAATTGTTTAAGTGGTGGAAATGTACATGAAAATTGTTTTTTTGTGTGTGCGTAAAATGGTATGTGTCATGATTTAATGAATATGGTGATTTCAGAAAATATTTATAATGTTTGTAATTATTATTTGAAACTAGAGGTATATGTGACAATTGAATGTGATATTGAGTAGAATGGAAATCCAATGTATCTATGTGGGAGGACTAGAATTTTTGTGATAGTGATTCATAAGTGGCTTGTCTTAGTTTCAAATAGGTTTATTGACATTTACAACATAAGGAAAACTATGATGATGGAAGATATCCACTAGAACGTTTGATGTTTCTCCATTGTAGCAGTTCGTTCATGAGGATAATGATAGTTTTTGTTATTGTACCACCTTTCATCTATGTATGATGTTATGGGGTCCCAATCAATATTGAATAACCCTAGGAGAATTACCCTTGGTCCTCTACTCTATATAATGTGGTTTCATCCATATGAATTTGGTGGAACACTTTATTGTGTGTTATATTTACAAAATCCTCTTCCCATTTTAGCTTGTTCTTGAGAAATTGTTTTCCTTTAATGTGTTCCTTATTAAATATTTTCCAAATAAATTTTTTAATAGAAGTGTTTTGAAAATTAATAATTTAGATGATCTTGTTAGATTATAATTTTAATGTTGTATCTTGGTTCCTATTTATTTTCTTTCATCTTATTGGGCTTTGGCTCACACCCTACATACACCCTTAGTTTTATATATATCTTGTTGTATGATTACTCTAGGAAAATACACGATGTTTAGTGATTATGTTGTGGGTTGTTAGTGGTCTTCAATTCTGGTTTTGGTGGTGGTGTCATGAGGATATGGTTACTTATGTGGAATAAAGGTTTTGGATGGGGGTTTTAGCTATTTTATTCTAGTATTTTTGGGGTTTTTGTTTAAAGTGTAAAATTTAACTCTAAAAATTGTTAAGGGATGTGTTGGTTATGTATAATATTTTTGGGAAAATTTAAAATTGATTGTGGTTTATATTCATGAAATTGAGTAACATTATTCCCAAATTCACTTATTAATACCCTTGAACTAGTTTCCGGCCCGTGGGGATCAGAAACTCCCCTCGGGTCATGCCATGGACGGGGAATGGTATCATGTTGGATGGTGACCCAGATAGGTTCATGAAAAAATGGAATATATGGAGGTTGGATATTTTGGGCCATGTTCCTTTTTGGAGATTCATGGTAGACCAGAGCTAATTTACAAAGAAATCAATGATCTATTTATAATCATGGGGCATAGCCAACATACCACATGGCATAACATGAGTTACCAAGGGAAGTTAGATTTTTCTCTCTTATTTTTATTTTTTGGTTTGTTAATGTCCCATGAAATGGAAATAGAGTTGGTTTAATGGTATCATTGAGCATGTATTTCCTAGAAAGCCATATAGAGCTGGGGACATTACCCTAGAACACTATATTTAAATATGGAGTGATTGGAGTATGTCATCCAACCATATGTCCAAGCCAACCACCAATACTAATTTCCACTCAAATGTTCTTCTGCCTCATTGGGTTTTGGAAACCCATTTTGAAAATAATTGATTTGTAATTGTGAAAAACTAGACTCTTAAATTGAAAATGGTTTTGTGTGGATAGATTTTAGTTTATCTGGAATAGATTTTCATTATATAAATATGTGGTTTATTGACAATAATTGTTTGTAATGCTTAAATTATGTTAAAACAGGTTTGGGAAAATCTGATTTAAATAGGATTTGTTAATCTATTTAAATGTGCATTGAATTTGATGAACTATTTTGGGATTTATGTGTGATGTTTGGGAATAGTCAATATTTTGGAACATAGTGGGATTTTGAAAAGACTGAGGAAATTATATAAGGTTCTCATAAATTAGGATGAATTTGATCTAAATTAGTGAGTATTGATGAAATAGATTGTTTTTGTGAAATAGGGAGTGTTTTAAAGTGAAATGAAATGTTTTGAGGTTAATGTGTCTGTGTTGAACATGAGTATGTGTTTAATGGTTCGTGTTTGTCTAAAATACTTTTGTTAATCATAGAATGCGTTTTTTTTCTATTAGGTTATGAAATGAGGATTCTATAAATTTTCAAATTGAAATGGTTTCATGATTATTTGTTTTAGAAATTGGAATAGATTTTGTTTATCCAATGGTCTCACTATGAGTTGTCACGTGCATAGGATATGCATGAGAAGATAATTGTTGCCCAGTGTGGCATGAGAACTTTTTTTGTGAAAGGCTACATGGGATAACATTAGAGATTATGAAACTCACCAATCTGGTTTTATCTTCGAAAGTGGATATGAATAAAAACTTTTATCTTTATTTTCTCATTTTGGGAATCATGTTTGGGGGTGTCATGGGTTTGGGAACCCCCTTAGTTTGAATAAATGTTCATGTATGAGTTTCATTGGTGAGTTGGTTTGGAGTGGTGGTTAGTGGTTTATTCTGATTGTTTTTCCGAGAATCCATTGTAATGTTTTTCGTGATGACTTTGTTTTTTTCTCATGGTATGTTTGGCCAAAGAACTAGTTTGATTGGATCTATAGTTTTTCTTCGGGGGTAGTGTACACACCCATAAAGAGTTAACATGCATCCCAAGTGCGAAAATGGTTGATTATCTATTGGTAGGTCCACTTTTTTTCAACGTAAGGACTCTATCTTCAAAATTAGGATGATGAGTCTTCAACCCCTCATTATTAGATAATTTTTCTTCTTGTATTAGGATGCAAAATGCATGTGTAGATGAAATATGATTTGGGTTCATTGAGTCTCATTTTCTAAAGAACATTCACAGAAACGGTGAGGGTAATTCTAGTGAGGAAAGGTGAAAGGTCCGTATTTGTCAGTGGTGGTTGATATCTTTAAGGGAATTTTGGTCTTTTGTTGGTCTCATCTATAAAGGGATTCATTATTGGCCCCCATGTTTCATGTATGTTCATAAGTGGTTTCTATGACTTTTTGCTGAAATTTTGTGTTTTTTGAGTCATAGTTTAAGGTATCTCTACTTACAATGGATTGATTAGTCAAAATGTTCTTTTTCAGTGATTCCTTGGGGTTTTATATTCCCACACATCTATAGGGGTTTAGGTTGTGCAATATTTACAAAAAACCTCTAATTTCACAAAAGTGAGTCTCCATTCAGATAATCTAAAATTTCTTTGTTTTATAAGAAGATGTCTACTATGTGCCCTTCATCCTATTTTTTCTCTTTCAATGTATCAATGAGTGATGTGTGTAAACCATATAATCCCTTGTAATGGTGAATGTGTTGTGTGGGATTTAGTGGATGATGTTGTGTGTTGTGATTGAGAGTGTTTTGTCAGCGGTGGTATTATTAATTTGGGCACCAAAAAAAGAAAACCAATTTGAGGGTTTTAATCATTTCAAGTGAGGAATTAGATTCTTAAATCACTCGGGCTCAGCCATAGGTCCCTGGGTGAATCTGGTGTGTATTTAGGAACCCTAGGAGTGTAAGGGATCCTGGTCTAATCTCCTAAATTGATATTAATAATAGAGGTAGTTCAAATCGCCGCATACTGTTGTTTCATCTCAAGTGGTTCCATGTGGTGAAAAGGGACCTGGAGACACTATTCCTCAATGTTGATAAACATAAAGATGAAAATTTATATCCATATTTATAAGGTGGTAAAGATGTTATGTTTACTTGAGACTTAGTTCTCATACCCTTGTTTGTGTAAATCTCTGTATGGTTGTTTTTCTATACGCTACATTGATGTTCTATTAATATCCATGTTTTTGTTGGTCACATCTAGGGATGATTTTTCCTATGGGAGTGGGGAACCGCATAGTGTTATCTATATGATTTGGATCCTCATAATTTAGGTTCCTTATTGTGGGATATCATGTTGTGAGGAATGATTCCAAGCTTTCCCATTTCTGGTTTCCTTAATTGGATCATGCTAATCAGGAATGCTAGCTTGTTAGTTATTATGTTTGGGAGAACTAAAATGGTTATAAATATATTTTAATAGGAGTAAATCCATGTTATTCTATTAATTATGGGTGTGAGTCTATTCTGGACACCCTTCGTGTGTTTTCCAGATCATTTTTGGAGTGTTAGTTTTTGTATGGTGGAGATTTCATTTTGGCCTCCATGTATCAATATATTAGTTTGGTTTCAGGTATTGGATTGGTGGTAGATATTCTATTTAGAAGGTATATATCCCCCATATCCTTTCGTGAGAAATATTTGGGGTTAGATTGAACCAAATGGAGATGTTGAATCCAATATGTGATAGCCTCACTTGAATTCATTTTTCGTTTTTGGTAAATTTCATTGGCATTATTTGGTGGTGTTTATGGTGTTCTGTTTTGAGATGCGTTTTTATTATGTTTTCCAGTTTTAGTAAAGTTGATAATGTTTTAAATTGTGATATATATAATGTATTGACACAAGGGATTGGATTGAGTGTCGTTCAAGTTTAATTTTCATTGATCGGTCGACTAGAGGTGTCTTATCTCTTGGAGGCGGGTGACACATAGAGGAATGTTCATTTTGGTCTCCCGAGTTCGACTTGTAAACATGTTTTTCTTGTTCGAATAATTTTTATCATTTTTATCATTTTTCATTGAATGGAAATAAACATGGGTTGAAAATGAGTACAATTTATCTCATTAGAATCACCACTGGGATGGATTTCTAGGGGGGAAATATTTTATGGAGGGGAGAATTTTCACACCATAGTTTTTAAACTCTCTTTTTTCGTGTTCGAGTTTGGTCCTATTGTAGTCTCTCAAGAACCAGGTATGATAGGTTTGGGTGATTTGGACTATTCTTCCCTTCATCCATTGATATAGGTTTCCCCCTTATGATTCCTTCGAGTTTTTATGATAAAATTTGTGTTTTTGGAATTGTAAGACTAGGGGTATGGTTGGTGCATAGTTATTATTCACTGTGCTCCCATAATAAAAACTTCTGATGTATGAGAGATGACTTACCACAAGAGCTCTGCATGACCATTTTCTTCGGCCCAAGTAAGTTCATTGTAGGGTTTTTAGGTACAGATGGTCACATAGTCTCCTCACAATTTGGAAAACCATGTTGTCTTGCTAGGTCATTAAAAATTCATTTGCACTTTTTCTCTATCAATGATTTTATCCCATTTTCCACTTTTATAGACCCCCATAGACTCCCCATACCTATGTATGACTCCCTCTATCTCCTCCCCTAATTGTGGGTTGATTTATTTTTATTTTTATTTTGTGTGGATCCTTCATGATATGTCATGTAATCCATCTCATATCTTATTTTCTTATTCTCTTATGGATTACCCTCTTCTCTTTTGGCGGTTTTGGTCTTCCATCAGGTATGAGGTTTGATTTAGGGTCTTAATCTTGGGTTTAATGTTTGATTCTCTTGATTATGGTTTCTTCATGACTCCACATGATGATAATGGGGTGGGGATGTGATTTCACATCATTTTAGGGAAGATTATTCATGATAGGTTTTTGGTTCCATTCCATAACATTATTAGATGAATTTAATGTTCATGTTTGAATTTATAAATATATTCCATGGTTTAATTGTAATTTGTTTAAGGTGTTTTAATGTGATTTGACATCTTTATTTGTTAAAAATAAATTTAATAAAGGGTAATGTCTAGGTTTTATGTGTGTGATTTAGTGTGGTATTTCAGGGGAATGTTTTATGGGTTATTTTAAAGTGTGAATAATGTTTTCAAATGAACTTGTGCTGTGAATGGGTTTTTCTGTATGTTTTCAAAAAGGAAATGTAATACCATGGCTTATTTGTCATGTTTTTCATTCTTATCGACTAATAATAATTTCGTTAAATGAAGGGAATCATGTTTCAAATTGAAATGGGTTTGTGTTCAAGTATTAGAAAGTGTTCAGGCCCATGACAATGGTTAAACTTATCATGTGACTTTATTGAAATATTTTTAAAGGGGTTTTATGAATATTTCATGTGGTGGAAAATGTACTTGAAAATGGTTTCAACGTGTCTGTAAAATTGGATGTGGATTAGTTTATAGAAATGGATGTTTTCCCTGAATATTTATAATGTTTGGAACATGTATATGAATGTGGTGGTATGTGTAGAATGTGAACATGAAATTGAGCACAAATAAAATCCCAGATATCTAGGTTGCTCGAATAGAATTAGTGAACAAGTGATTCATAAGTGTCCCTACCAAGGATCACTAAGTTTGATTGAAATTTACAACACTAAAAAAATAATTATGATGGACGATCACCACTAGAATATATTATTATTATCGTATATAGTGGCTCGTGAACTAGAACATTAACGATTGTGGTTACTACACCACCATTCACAATGGTACTAAGTTATAAGATCCTAATCAATCTAGATTAACCATAGGGGATTTTTTCATGGTGCACTAATATATATGTTGTGGTTCCATCCCTCAGCATATGGAGGAACACTTGAGTGTGTGTCCAATTCATGAAATCCAATATTCATTTAAGCTATTTTTTTTGAAATCATTTTCCTTCAAAGTGTTCCTCTTTATCATTTTACCTAATAATATATATTTTTTATAAGTGTTTTTAAAATAATTATTTTTAGAAGGTTATATTATATTTTTAATGATGTATCATTAAACCTCTTTCTTGGGTGGCATCCCACTAAGCTTTGGATTACACCATTGATACACCCTTTGGTGATTGTATATCTTGTTGTATGTTATTTCTTGGTAAACGCAAGATATTCTATGATTGCGGTGAAGGTTGTTAGTGTAATTATCTTGTGGGATTAGTTGGGGGGGCGCTTGATGATATAGTTCGTCATGTGGCCCTAAGATTTGGGTTAGAGTTTTTATATTTCATTGTTGTAATCCTTTTTAGGGTATTTGTTTAAAGTGTAAACTTCATGTTTATAATTTATTAAGGTCTTTTTTGGATGTGTAATTCCAGTATCATAATAATGAATATTATTTTTTATTTATAAACATGAAATTGGATAAAATTATTCCAAAAGAATGTTATTGATAACTTGACACTATTTGACACCACATGAGGATCCTGAAGACACCTCTGTTCATGACATGGACTTGTTCATGCCTCGAGTCAGATAAAGAATTAGATTTGTTCATGACATTATATAATTACATTAGTTACTTACTTAATGAAGTAATTGTATTTATTGAATTAATAGAAAAATATTATGAATTATTTTTTAAAAAAATTAAAAGTAATAATTTTTTTGGATTTATCATGTGGAATGAATTTTATAATTAAAAATAACAAATTAATGATGAGTTAAATATTTATATTTCAATTTCGTTACTATTAACATGTTTTCTAATTCTAATTAAATGAATTTTTTCATATATGAAATTAATGATATTTTATATTAATGATTCATTTATAACATGATCTGAATTCCTATAAATCTTGTATTTTGAAAAATTAATAGTATATGGGTGAAAATAATATTCATAGTCCACTCAGGGTTCAATAGTCCTTTTATGGTAAAATTATTTCCGCTTAAAGAGTAGAAAAATTGGTTTTCAAGGTAATTATCAAAAACGGATAATGTGTGTTAAAACTAAGTGATAATGGTGAAAAAATATCAAAAATCTATTCAAATATTATTTTATGATTTGGATTAGAGAAATAATCACATTTAATTAAATTTTAATCAATTTGGTTCCATTTTTTTTCGAAAAATTCAATTATATTAATTTACTAATTTATTTAATTCCAATATTTCACCTCCCATATCTTTTAAAAGGGTTTCTACCCTCCTTCAATTTTCACAATTATTTTGCATTATAGATTATAAAATCCATAATATATTAACTTCATATATTTATTCATGACATCTAATAGTTTCTGATCATATAAATAGAAAATTCTTTCAAGGATTACTATGTAATTTAAAAGTTGTTTCTCAGCTAAGATGTGTAACTCCTAACCAAGAATTTTCAATTTTATGTATTATTATACCTCCTACAAACCTATACCATCGACTATAAAATAAGGGATGAATTATCCTAAATATTATTAATTATTTTATGATGATTTGAGACCCATTATCTACCTCCTTCAAAGCTGTTGAAAAATGATAATGTCGATCATGTATACATGTGGACTAGCACCTCCAAAAATTAATGTGATTATTTTTTCATTTGAAATTTCAATTATTGGTAAAAGTGTAAATTTAATGTATATATATTATATTTTTTATTATATTGTTTCTATAAATGCGAATTTTATTTAGATTTCATTCATTCGACCTATTAGAAAATGAAAATAACATTCTAGTGTATGTACACCAAACCATCTCAATGAACAAGGTCATTCATTTTTCTATCTCTAATTTTCAGGATAATTAGATTATATAGATATAAATATATATAATATTTAGATAATTTTTGACATTATGGATATGATTTTACCATTATTAATGTATAAGGTCAATAATTTCATAACTAAAACTTCCATGAAAAATGAAACACATAACACCTAGAAATACCAATTATAATAATTAATTATTAATATATGGGTTTTGAAATGTTAAAAGTGTATAATAAATTGTATAACAAGTATGTATATTATTTTTTCATATATTTATAGTAAATGTAAATTTATTATATCATTGTTTAGTTTTCATTAAAAAACTATGGAACATTAGTTCATATATTTATGATTCAATATCATTAATTAGGAGGATTGATTATTATTATGTTTCTTATGGTATAATTTTAGGACATATATCTCATGAATACTACTAATTTTATAATGCTATTATTAATATTTGATATTTCATTTTCTCATTTATTTTCCACTCTATGAAGTCATGATTTTGAATGAATAATTTAAAAGAAAATATGTCATTATTTCTCTTTTTGAAAAAAATCCCTTTCATCAATTTACATGTTTCCTAAAAAAATCCAATAGTGATTATAATATTCAACTATGATTGTTTAAGTTATTTTTAACCATTTTTTATTTTATTTTATATAGTTACATTTTTTTCTTCAAATGAGGAACCTTTTACTTCTTAAAAAAATGTTTATGTAATCCTCATTTAATCATACACTACACGATAGATGTTTTCATTATTATTAACTATCAGTTATATGATTATTCCTTTACAATATTTCAATTAGATATTTATAAAAATTTTCTCTTAATAATTTAGAAATAATTAAATTTTAAGTGATTTAAATGTTAAAATGGTATTTTCCTAAAATAATGTTCTAGTGATCTTTTAAAGGAATATTTAATTTATTATGTGATAATTTTATTTTATATTTGATTTACTCAATTTATGATAAAATAACACCATCAACAATCATTCAATATATTGGATATAATATTGGTGATTTAATTATGATTATATGAAACCTATTTATTTCCCATGGGTTAATTATGTCATGATTAAACCTTTTTTAGTCCCATTTTATATACATGGGTTATGTGATAATGATTTGATGATATGTTTATAAAATCCATTTAATTTCCATGATATGTGTTATAATTAATTTTTTATGATATTATTTTACTCATATTTACCATTTCAATTGAATGATGGGTGGTTTTAGAATTATGTAAACCTATAATGAATTAGGTAAAGATAGATACTTCCTGAGATAATAAGGAATTTAATGGGGATTGATCATAGTTTGATAAGGGAATATATCTAATTATATAGTCTTGACAGTGAACCATGACTAAGGATATGATGTAATAGGGAGGGAACTCATTAAACTATGATAGTCTTGGAATTGATTCCTGATTAAGGAAAACATTTTATATGATTACCAATATGCCACAAACATATGTCTTATATAACTTTTATGTTCTCTTGATTCAAAATCATTTATTATATTGTCATTAAATACTTATTAACTTTGATGAATTATGAGATGATGAAATATTCTTGTCTATGATATGCAGAGTATGGATTTAAAGTGATTAAATCATGTCCTTATACTCTTATGATAATGTAATGATTATTAGATCATCAATATATATCTTGTTTATCCTCACTAATCATATGAGCTCAATATTTCTTATATTTTCATTCCTCATATATAATGAATGATTTTATGTTTTATATAATATATAAGGGTTCGAGTTTTTTAGAAATATATGGGAGATGATGTAGGACTCTTATGAACCTTTTATTTATGTATCGATGTCGGTAAACCCACTAAACTTATTAGATTCTATCATGGGACATTATTTTATGTATATAATATTCATCTAATAAGATGTAATATTCATGTATCAAATTTATGGGATACAATAAACGATATTACCACCTTGTGAAGGTGAATGAGGTAGTAGATTTGAAGTTTTGAAAAGAATCATGCTAAATTATCGATGATAGGGATTTAATAATATCTAATATATATGGTTTTATTAATAATGGTTTGTGAAATAATATCAAAAAAGCTGATATATTATCATTCATATATTATTATTTAACCATCAATAAAATTGATTATTAATGAGACACAAAAGGAGTATGTGGAACATTAAATGAATTTAATGATTTTCTATAAGATCCAAATTGACCATAATGAAATGATATAGTTAAGGATCTAAGTATATGTCCCATTAGTACAAAAATTGAATAATTAGATATTACAAAAAAAAATATATCTCATTATTATCTATAAATTATGGGTGTAAAAATATATATAGATATCTCAACTAGATTTTGTGGTGGTAAAATATAATGAATGGTATTGTAGAGTATGTATCTCAACACCTTTTTGTAAGTAATTGATGTTTACAATTTATAATTATACGGTAATTATGAATCCTTTTACCATACCATCATGTGAATGGGGTAATAAAAAACATGTATTTTATCATGTTATATCAATTGATATATAATATAAACAACTATATTTGGGATGTAAGTAATTATCATTAAATATTATTACATTGTATTGCAATAATAAATTATTTATTAATTGGACATAATTCCATGATATATAAGAAGTATTTTTTATGTTTTATTAGATTACCACTATAAATTTTGTCTAATTTTTATATGAGGTATATATCAATGTATTGGAGATGTCATCAGAACACATAATTTCTAGTGTTGAACTTTCTCATTACATATCATCTTCAAATAGATCATCAGATCGAGTGAACTATTTAAAAACATGAAAATATATGGTGGGGGTAATATATATAGTTTAGAGGATATCGGTATGAAAAAATTTCAAATAGATGAATTTTTAATCATTAATGGATTCCACTTGAGAAATCAGATGGTTCTTTAGGAATACCCTAATGCAATGAAGTGATAAACTATAATATTCATGTATTTAGTATGAAAATGAAATCATTAACACCCCTATATTAATGTAATTAGACATATTATTATTTATTATGATGTTATATGATGATTGTGTTGATTTTTTGGGTTAATTGATGGTTATGTAGAGTTTTAATAACATTCATTATGGTGAACTGTTTGGGTATGGTTATTGGATACCCTGAGGATTCCCCAGGTTATCATTAAATGGATTAGGAGGCACACTAAGAAGGTTTAAGTTTGTTAAATGGTTTAATAAAACATAACATTAAAAATGTGACTATTTAATTTTTTTTATCAATTGAATAATGCATGGTTGGTGTATGGTTAACCAAAGTATTATATCCAACCATTTGGTTTGTCATTTTTTCGAGTATCAGCAGTAATATTGGTGCATTGTTTTCTGACCCCCAAGGACTAACCATGCATCATGATTGATTAAATACAAAAATTATAATTTTATCTTAGCACCATAAACAAATAAAAAATTCATGTAATCGTATAATTGGCTCTTAAACCCAATCCCCTATCTAGATGATTGTTGAAATTCATTTCCTTTTGGAATATTATTTAAAAGAATCACAAAAAATTTGATATATAAGATTGGTAGTGAGTGCCTTTTTATTCCATTATCTTCATGATATTATTATTTAATCTAGAGAGGAACAATGTAAAGTGGATAAAATACATGAATAAATAGTAAAATAATTGATTATTTTAAATTTACAGAGGAGTTTTTGATCGAATGGATAGAATATCTAAAATATAGAAGATATTTGGGAAACCCTTCATGTAGAATGAATAAAAGGTAAGTGGATTCCACTACATTCCACTTTATACTATAAACTGAAGGAACACGATTTTATAAATATAAATTTTTTTAAATTTTTTGGATTATTATTACTAAACATTTATAAGATGAAACTCTTATTGGTCAGTCTCAGAATCATTGTTTTTGGGGTCATTCTAACAACATGTTCAATAAAATGATTTTATCCTTTCTCAAAATTAATAATTTTTTGGGTGTGATATCTTCGAATAAACACAATTTTTTGATCTTATAATAATATAGAATGTTCATTATCAATTGATAATTGGTTAGAATACATATTATGGGGAATAATGGATTATATTGTTATATTATGAATTAGGTCTGGTGGGATGATATTTTTTGAATAAGAATAAATATATAGATGGAATATATCAAATTGAAATAAATTAGGTTGGGGTATTTCATGGGGGAATGTGTTAAATCTAGGCATATATATTGGTAAGGGAAGTTTCATTTATTTTCTATGTCTTGCTTTTTAATTGATTTTCATGGTTTAGACATGTTTTATACATAATATTAATATATGATCAATATTTATTCTTCAGTAGCTTGTTTTGGACATATTTGGGAATACCTATTGAGATGTATACTCACCCATTCATATGAAAAATAGTGTACGTGAGAAATTTTTTTATCATGATACAATTAATTGGATGATTCCAGAGAATTTTAGATGATAACCTTGACATTCTAGTCATAGTTTATTGTAGTTAAAGGGTGCATTTTTTCTTACTATGGGGTCCTTGTACTGTCACGTCAGTGTGTTGGATTCTCACACCATGGTATGTTCTATATTAGTTATTTTTTATGTTTCTCCCCTAATTTTGGTTTTATTCTATTACTCACATCATATATGGTTTCTATATCATTCACCATGATTAATTTGATATACTTGCGGTATGACTAATATAGGTATATTTTATATTTTAAAATCACCAATGTTATTCAAAAAGACCATAAACTTTTTATCAATATATTGGTGTTTAGGTGATTAAACATACGGTTATTGTCATTTTAGTCCATCCTAATCCAATGATCCATGATAGAATGTTACAAATCATATCGACTTGGTATAGTCTCTCTGTTGGGTTAGAATCAAGGATATTTGATTCTTAGAATCACTAAATATATATAATAAAAAACAATATCTATTTTTCAATCAAATAATCACATTAATAGGGTTGTCTGTGTATAAAAATTGCTTTTTATGAACTTCTATGTATCCTTCCAAATCAACACCATGGGGTTAACAAATCATCATTTTAACGAATTAATAATAATAAATCCCATTGACATTTAATCAACTATTTTTACTTATATCTTATTAGATTTTCCAAATTGTGCTACAACATTTTTTATCATCGATTAGTGATATTCTATATACCCCATGATGAAAAAGATATGTCGTTACCCCTAGAGATTTTAAAAGCATTACATAATTTTCAAAATATTATTTTTTATATAACACCGTGATTTGAAGAGAATTAAACAACTAGATATATTATATTATATTTCATTATTAAAATATTAAATTTCGTTGATATATGTAATACTCACAACATTGGGTTTAAACAAAACACAATACTCTATTAAAATATTAATTTTTAAAATTGACATATATAACATAACCCTTATGTTTGGAAGGTATGGTTAGGAACAAAAAAAATATGAAAATTATTTTAATTGAACATATATAAAATAAATTTATTTGTTATCTGTAGCTTGAAAATAAATTATGAAACATTTGAAAGGGAAAGAAATATTTAAAAAAAAATTGTTTTTTATAAATGGTTGTTTAGTTGTGCCATTCACAAAACAAATAATTTTCTTACAATATAAGAGAAATTATTTTAAAAAATGAACTAAACTTTTCAGGCCTACATTTTGATATTATCAAAGAATAAATTTAATATTATTTTTTTAAAATATTAATTTGTTGATGAATATGAAAAAATATTGTTTATTCGAAAAATTTATTTTTGTTTAAAATATTTACCATTTTAAATAATATTTTATTTTATATTATTCTGTAAATTAAGATAAATTATAAAAAATTAATCTAATTTATGTAATTTTAATCAATTTAATTTATAATTTTTATATTAATACATATGATACCTTTGATACCTTTTTTAATTCAAAAAATATTTTTCATCACATGTATTTGATTTGTCTTAAATTATATTCTTAAAAATATGTGACATTGAGTTGATAAAATTCATTCTATATTTGGAATAATAATAAATTTTATTATATAATATGAGTTCAATTCAATTTTTGATCAAAAATATTAATTAATGAAATAACAATTAATTACATTAGGTATGTTTGAAAAATGGGGTTTTTCATTACATGTGGCTGTTATATAATTAATTTTACACTCACCATGAAATGTTGTTGATTATTTAAATTTATTATTTTCAAATTATCTTGTAATTCCCTTGTTGGTTTTTTTCAATATGAAATAAATAGATAGTAAAATTATAAGTTTCTAGTAACCGTAGTGAAATCTAAAATGGTAAAATTATGCAATTTTAATGATTAATAAATAATATACATAAAAATGTTATTTTTGTATGTGTTAGTGGTTTTTATCGATGATACAATACCTATAATTCTTTATTCAAAATTTTTTTATTTACTTATGGTGAGAGTAACTTCCACTTAGAGAATGGCATTGAGTATTTACCAAAATTACACTCCACCTCAATTATAAAAGGGCACCATCTTCCCTCACTTAGTTTTACATATTAAAACATTTTGGTGGACCATTAACCAAAAAAATACCTCACCACTGGAATTAGATACATTATAAATCTTATGGTGTCCCAAAAACACCATCCCTAGTGTCATGTATAAAATATCCAATAGATTATTTTCTATTAAAAGGTTATTGTCTTCACAAAGATCATTAATTTTCATTATTCAATTACAATAATAAATTATTTCTTAACACATAAATTATAATGAAACCAATATTCCAAATATAATTATATTCTATTACTCTGATTCAATTATATTTTTCCATATCAACTTCTATCAGATGGGAAATTATTTCATAAATCATGTGTACAATGGAATACTACATCTAGAACCGATAAAAATCGATTTCCATTAGCACATCTCGAAGTTAGATATAATGATATGATATAAAATAGGGGTTTATTAATTCTTATAGGTCTACCATAATTTAATAATTTATAAAACTAAAACAAAATAACTAAAAATGTTGTACCTGGAACGTCCAATTATCCAACCCATAGGGATAGATCATATGTTCAAAAATAAAAAAAACTGTAATTAAAATATCTTGATTTGTTTAATAGAAAATAAGAATTAATTACATAAATAATTGGGGTTGAAACAAAAATATTATTCATTTCAGTTTTAATGATTTTCTAGTTCATGAAATATGCATTCAACTGATAATAGATTTATATGGTTTGTGGTGATAATTGGGTCAGTACAGATCCTCGTTTAAGGTATACTATCCTAATACCATGACTACATTATAGGAATGAGAATATAATAAATGAAATCATAAATCTAGGAAAACCAAAACCATATTTGAACATAAATAATATAGATTTTATAATTTTTATTTAAATATAGATCAATTATTTGAAGTAATTAAATAAGAAACCTCACAACAGATCATTGGTAATACAATACCAAAAAGATAAATTTGGAATTGATAAACAATGTAGAATAAATCCAATACAAGAATAATATATAGAAAAAATCCATAGAAACACCTTCCATTATAATAAAATAACTTTCCAAAAATAAAACTACTCACTCATGGAAGTAATGATTAGAACGAACAACATGGGTACCCGAAGAAGAATGGCGGCGAAGAGTAGCGACGAAGAATGAATCTTGATCGTCACTCTGTCCTTTGGGTGTCATATTTCTTTTCTGCAATGATCCTTTTAGTCCCTGACTAACATGAATTTGGGGTAATAGGGTCAATTTAATGTAAATTCAATCAATTATTAGATTCATTTGTTTTTATTTTTTTGTTCAACGATAATTACATTATGTGTAATGTACATTCATGTCGTGTAATCCCTTGAATTTCATTCTAGGAGAAGTCATCATGATTTTTTTTGTAAGCCTACCTCAATGAATTACATAACATATAATTGAAATAAATTATATGTATTTTTTTGGAATTAATGGATTTTATAGACAATAGTACTGATCTTGATAAAGTCACAACATGTGATTTCATTATACAATGTGTAATTGTTCGGCTCCATTTTTCCAGCTCTTCATTGGTTCAAAAGTTCAGTGTCATGCCACATAGCTTCGCTTGTACTGAGAGTTGTATTTTAGTACATAAATTCATCCCTTTTAATTCCATTTCAATATATATTTTTTTATTTCCACAAAATATAATTCAAATCAATTTGTTCCAAAACTGGAAGGAATATTCATTTTAATACAAAAACCAATAAATCAAAACACTCCAAAGTATATAATTAAAATTACTCTATCATTATATTTTTAATGTATATATAAAATATTTACTATGTAACTATATTCCAGTAGTTATAAAATCACATATAACTTATTAATTTCCATTTCATTTAAAGTACGATAACATCACTCATGTGTATGGAGGACAACCACATTATGAAGCATTGTAAGTATTTTTTCATTAATTCTTTACATGTTTTTTAATAAGGATAAATTTAATGAATATATGTGATATATATGATATGATATCAATTATGGAAAATTAATATATTATACACCTACCCTTTCACCCATTAAGGGAATGATTTCATTTCTCATTCGTACATAAGACCAACTATCTCCACGAAGCGATGTGATTCATTTCCAACAGCCAAATATCAATAATGGTCATAAAGATGTATCTAATGAATTTTTATTAAAATAAATATTATTCTATATATTATTGAACTAAATACTATGTATAAAAACCATTACATTCATAATAAAACATGCATGATTAAAAATATTATTAACACCCACAATAAGAAAAATATAGATATATTAATAATAAATGTGTGGTATGATGCTATAAGAGGATCTTTTATGGTATAATATATATGATTATGGGTTTTTAATATATGTATAATAATATGTTCATGATCATATGAAGGGTATCAAACCTGATGTAACATTTTCTCTTCTCATGACAACTTTTGTCATATATAGACCATATTCAACAGTCGTTGCTCTATGTGGTGTAATGCATCCCATTTTTCAATATCATATAATGAATATATATATATATATATATATATTTATAGTATTGTATGTTTCATTTTATTTATTTATTTAGGGCGGTTATGATTATAAATTCACTAATGAGGTAATTCTTATTTAACAATCTAATCATTATTTAGTATTTTTAAGTCTCCATTGGGGAAATAATTTATATATCTATCAAAAATCCAATCTATTTCTTTATACCCTACTTATTCCGGATCATTTAATGTAATAGTTCAATATTTACAATATTAGGAACTTAAAATTATTGATAATATTTTTTTAAAAATTATTTATCTTTTAAGGAGAAAATTATTTTCCTTCCAAATCTATGCTTTCCCAAAATGTTTTCAATTTTATTTTAAATTTTTTTAATGATTTATCAAGAAAAATCATACTAATTATTTAAAGTTTTAGTTTTTTTAATGTAATGTTCATTTTTTTCAAATAATGACCATTGGGGTTTTAATGAAAATTTGAAAGGAATATCTATCATAATGTGTTTAGAAGGAATATAATTTTATACCTTCATTACCACTCAACGTTTTAATGATTAAGTGTTATGTTTCCTAGGTAATTTTTAATGAAAATTTTTATTCAAAAAGTTTTTTTATTTTTTAAGTGTGATTTTTGAAATGAAAATGTTATTTTCCCAAAAATTTCTTTTATCGATCACTTCATGGTTTTTCATTTCATCAATGACATCAACCCTTTATTATAATTATATTACACTATTTATATATTTAATTGATATTACATTTTGTGTGATCTGAATCTACAGATTATACACAAGAGGGGGGAGGGGTGAATTGTGTCTTTTGAAATTTTTCGATAACTCTTTTCTTGAACGAGTTCTGTCCTTTATATTTTAGCAGATTTGATCATGCAGCGGAATAAGTAAAATCAGGAACACAAAGATGTATAGTTGTTCGGGGAATAGAAGTCCCCTAGTCAACTCCACCAACGCTCAACTCCACGAGCATGGTGATTTTCTCTATCTGGTCCTCTTTTCCACAGACTGATTCACAACTGAGTACAGGCAGTTGAGACCATTACAATCCAAGGAAAAACAAAGCCTTATGGTTCAAACATGAAACTACACAACTTAGAATGATATGCTGGTTACTCAAGAATAAAAAGAGTTTCTGAAAGAAATTTTCCAGTGAAATCTTCACAATTTCCATAGAATGCAATTTAGAGAATACGGATCGAAGTCTCTAGAAATATTGATCATCAAGATGAAGTAGTTCTGAGATGATCCAATTGCAGTGGATATAGAGATATAGTTCACAACTTCAGCAGTAGTAGATCCACAGTAGATATTCTATGTAGAAGAGGTGAAACTTATATCGAGTTCCTTCTTCATGAACAAACAGAGCATTGACGCTCGTCTTGAATCAGCTGATCAATGTGAATAGTTGCAATATATGTTTTCCACCTTTTTCAATAATAGATCGATCACCATATTTTTTTTTTGGTGTTTCAGAGAGAACATATATATTAATGCTAAGCATATCTCCTCCACATTTAGATCCATGAAAGTCGACTTCTGGTTCACGATATTCAAATATATGAATTTATAGAGAAGTTGTAACTTCCCTTAAGACTCGGCATAAAAAGATGCATTTCATTCGATCTTATATCCGTTAATAAAATGGCTTTGAATTAGTCAAAGTCGTAATTTAAAAAAAGGACATTAAATCTGGCTTGAAATCCTCCCAGAATTCAGCTTACTGATCGTTACACATAAATATCTCCTGTCAAAATTTATAATGCCAAACGTAAGGTTGATGACGTGGCCTCAAAAAGTAGGGTTAATAACATAATTTTCAAACGTAAGTTTGAACACAAACATAGGGTTGATAACGTAAGGTTGAACACAAACGTAGGGTTGATCATCCAAACCTATTCTTCAATACTCAAACGTACAGTAAAAGATCCATACTTTTACTTGTTCCATACTTTTCCAAGAATGTATGGTTGTTTACAAAAGTAAGGTTGATGAACCATACTTTCGAGAAACAAACGCAACATTTAGAATTTATGTACGTTTCTCCTTCCATACTTTGCTGATAACAAAAATGCAAGGTTCCTTACTAATGTAAGGTTCTCCTTCCATTCTTTTCTAAAAACGTATGGTTGTTTAACCATAGTTTTCTCTTATCTCAAAACGTATTCACACTTTTCATCTTTACGCTACGTTTATCCACATAGGGTATGAACAGGGATTCCAAAATTCGCTAATGCAGATTCCCCACTATATTTATCTACATAAGGTATGAACAGTGATTCCAGAATGCACTAAAGTAGATTCTGAATAAGTAATAAATTTTCATTATTTCAAGAGTAAAATAAATTAATAAATTCCTGAAAAATAGTAAATAAATTCATTAGAAAATAACTAAGGGTATTTGTGAGCATAAAAATTATCATAAAGGGAAAGAGTATTATTTTCAATAATTTCCCCCTTTAAATAAAATTAACATGTATTGTTGAAAACAATACTTTTCTCAACAATCTCCCCCTTTTTGATAATCACAAAACACATAAAATAATTTAAATTATTTAAACAAAATTAACATTCAAAATTAGTTATAAAGTTTTAAATAAAAACATATCCACCAAAAAGATTATTATAAAGTTTTTATGTTGTGTTAATCAAAATTCTCCCCCTTTATGTGATGTCAAAAATAATGAAAAATCCTGGATTTTAACACTTTTAATATTGCACTGAACTATTAGTAAATGTTATTATAAGTTGTTTATTAATAATTAAATCTGGAGTACTGGCATATCAAAAATAAATTTAGTAAAACAAATAATGAGAGGAAAAAATAAACAATGGAGGAAATTTTCATTCAAAAACAGCAGTATATACATGACAATGATATACAAAAGAATCAAGGTTTGGGTAAGATAGGAAACAGGTTCTATGTAATGGCCCGGACCTCCCTGGTCCATTACATTGTGAAAATGTGGTGTTGGAGGTGTTCCGGAAGGTCAAGGTGACTTATCCCCAACACTTTGCCGAATTTCCAGTTCTGTGAATAGTGTTTCCAGAACAGTAACCTTCTAACTGTGACCTTCCAACTGTAGACTTGAACAGTGTTTCCAGAATGGTAACCTTCTAACCGTGACCTTCCAACTGAAGACTTGAATAGTGTTTCCAGAATAGTAACCTTCTATCTGTGACCTTCCAACTATAGACTTGAACAGTGTTTCCAGAACGGTAACCTTCTAACTGTGACCTTTCAACTCTAGACTTGAATAGTTTTTCCAGAATAGTAACCTTCTAACTGTGACCTTACAACTGTAGACTTGAACAGTGTTTCCAGAACGGTAACCTTCTAACTGTGACCTTCCAACTGTAGACTTGAACAGTGTTTCCAGAACGGTAACCTTCTAACTGTGACCTTACAACTGTAGACTTGAACAGTGTTTCCAGAATGGTAACCTTCTGACTGTGACCTTCCAACTGTAGACTTGAACATTGTTTCCATCTTTGCAAATTTGATGTTTTCTTTGACGTAAAATAATTTTAAAACCTTATTTTAAGGACTTTAAGGCCGATTCAAAGGCCATAAATCCTATATTAATTATTCCTAATGCCGGGATGTTTTTACTTGGTCAAACCGTGTGGGTTAATGCAATCCGTTTTTAATGGAGAATAAATCGGATCTTAAACCGTCGCCTCTCTAATTTATATTTTTTTTAAGGGAACAAGATATCATTCTTCGTTGTTCTTCCTCCTGGTTCTCATCTACGAGACGCCAGAACCTTTCAATCATTCCCGTAGGAGTTTCACAATCAAACGTTACTCGGATCAGTTCCGCTCTGTTTGATGCAACCATGTTGTGTCGATCGTTCTTCCATATAAGGTATGTTTTGTCATCGTTCCTTCGTGGATCACCTTATCTTGTTCTCCCTTCAATATTATCATGTAATCTACTTGGTTCTAATAGTTTTTCTTGGGTTGGTTGGTATTGTCGTACCGTGGCATCCTTCGGTGGATGCAGGTGTCGTGAGTAGAAGAGGACTGTGACCCGTTGTGTGGATAAAGGACGTTAAGAACTCTTCGAGGTAGGGGATTCATGGCTTCTCTAATTGTTTATGTGCAACTGTAGAATTAGCATGATTTAACCCTTTTGATCACAATAAAATTGACCTAATTAAATACTTGAACCAGATTTAAAGAATTGGTTGATCGCATGTTGTTGCTTTGTACCGTGATAACGGTTTGCCTCATGTTTTCCAAGATAGAGTGATGTCTATGATTTTATTTAATTAGATGCTCGTTCATGATGGAAATTGATAAAGAACGTAAAGCCGGAATTATTTGTTAAATAATTGGCTAAAGATAAAGAGGCATGTTAATGAATCTGTTAACTCAAGATGGATTAAGGAACTATTAGTTCGATAATTTCAAAAGGGTTCTAAGTTACCCGCTTGCTTGTAAGGCTGAATGCCTTGTGGTTTGGAGCTCTGAGTGCTCATTTTGTATGAAGGCTGAATGCCTTGTTAAAGGGACGGGAGCCCATTTTGTGATCTTTGATTTCCTGCTGCTTGTGATTTGATGTGAGCCTGGATGGCTGTTGTGATATGTGGAGGTATGAGGACTTGTGGTTGTGGCAGATGACGCCTAGTGTGGATAGATGCATCGGTGAATGCATGTGGGTGTCGGGGAGGACACCAAGGACGATGGAATGAGATGAATGTGATGGTTTGATGTTGGTGGTTTGGTTTGGTTGTTTATCTGCTTTAATTTTCCCCACTTCTCAAGGCAGCTAGTATTGCTTACCCTCTTTCCTAAGGAGGCGAAGACACGCGGGGTATGCCACGTGCTTTCCGTGTTTAGCCTCTCAATGGAGGATGGGTCTATGCTCTTGCTATAGGCGGAAATGACTCGACGGGTAGTATATCTACTCGCCGTGTTGATCCCCTTTGTGTTTAGTAGCATAGGATGTTTTTCTAGAATCCCTGAGATTATGGAAAGGTAATTCTGAAATTAAAGTTTGTTTAAATGGTGATAATCCATGGGGATGGAGAAACTGGAATTTAATAGTGATGTGAATCCTAAAAAGGAGTAGTTTTTGAATGTGATGCCAATTTTGTTTAATGTGGTAAATTTTTCATGGTTAATTAATGTTTAAAGAATTAATTAACGTATAGTGGAACTGATAAAATGAGAATGGAGTAATCTAATAAATTTCTTCAAATGGTTGTGTGCTTATAGGATACCTAGTCTTAGAAGTAGCAGCCTGGAGTCTGAGAGACGTTAACTGCAGTTGTGCCTATGACTAGGTAATGCCCATAGTGTGGTTGTGAGTTATATATATTCTGTAATTTTTGTGTTTCTATACGCTACTCCACCCTGTCGGTAAGGGCAACTGACACCACGGGGATTCTGAGCCCTGGGGAGGTTTTTTCCCCAACATTCTGATGGAAGGTTGAACGGCTGACTACCCCCTTTGGCCCCGCTCTCTTCTCATGGTAGATACTTGTTCCATGAGGCACAATGGTTAGTTACCCCATATATGTGTGTAGAGGGCTATAATGGATTATGGTTATTCACACACATATATTCTGGATATAGTATCCTATGGACTACTATAGATGTAATGTGTAAAGGCTATGATGGGTTGGGGATCCTTACTCTGAGTATGGGCTGTAATGGCTTGAGGTATTATACCCGATGTATGATACACGTTATGCGGGCTGTGGTGGCTCCCAGAAACTACCTGGTTACTTTTGGTTGTGAGGACGGTGTGGTGCTTAGCCCAGGTGTCTGCGGGAAAGCCTTTGGAGAGAGATTCACATGACGTATGTCGTTGGGGAAAAGCGGCAAACCAGTGGGGAAGTGGTAGCGGGGTACCCTTGATATTCTTTACTATATGCTATATTCTTGTATGCGTTACTTAGTGAGAGTAGCCATGGTGAGGTTTGGAACTTAGTATACCTGTTTAGGTAACGAGTTAGTTTCATTTGTTGTTCACTAGGATTTAGCATGCTTTCTTTACTTTTACGCGAGAGGCTTAGGGAGGATCCTACTTAGTATACTATTATACTCACCCTATATATATATATAAACTGTTTTTCAGGTCACTTGGAGTAGGTTGGAGATCAATCTGGTTACTACTAGCTTGCGGTTGGAGGGGGAGTTGTTCGGGCTTGTGGTCGCTGCCGTTTTACTTTCTTTTGGGTACTTTTAGTTTTCCCTTTCAGTTGTAGTACTTTTTCATGACATTTCATATATGTACTTGGGTTTCTTTTTAATTTAGTTATGAGTTGGAGTTGGTTGGAGTCTATTCTATCTCTCTCTTCTGCATGTGTTCTCTTAGAGGGTAATGCCTCCCATTTGTGTGTGTATTATACCCCCGGTGCTAGTCTCCAACCCGGGGCCTACTGGAGGCGAGACTCGGGGGTCATTATCTCCCTTCTCACATTGTCGGCCTAGGAGGGGTACACTTTGTGGGGAGGGGGTCGTGGCAGAGTGGTATCAGAGGCTCTGGTTGAGGGATAGGATGGAGTTTGGAGTTAGGCACAGGTGAGGATGCATGGGATGGTAGGGAAACGGTGTCATTCATGTTTAGAAAGTGGGGTAAACACTGGAGACCGGCAGAGACATAGGCGTTTAGGGCCCCCTATGATCTGTTGGACGGATCTTTAAGCTTACGATGGCTACTAAACAAAGTGATACCGGTTGCAGGGTAGAGACCTAGGAAAGGATCATGCATCATTATTCTTTGCGCATGTGTTTGAATGGGTAGACCTTGGGATAGGTAACCTAAAATAAATAAAACAAAACAATTAATTAGTTAATGTGAGTCTTCTACATTCCAGGCTTAGGAGTTCTAACAGTTGTTATTTTACAGGTATGGCTCTAGGCCGACGTCCTCGTCAGGTTTGCGTAGAAGATGCCCAGTAGGCTATTCCAGCAGAATGCCGCCGAGTAGAGGTTGACGACGATGACACTTGGAGGAAGACACTTCGAGAGATTCAGCGCCATAGTCTACAGAAGTATGAGGGATCCATTTCAGATGAAGTCACAGAAGGCTGGTTGGAGGAGATCGAGATAGGCTTCAGTTCAATTCGTGCTCGGAAGGAACACTGGGTGTCCTTGGTTGTGACGATGCTGCGTAGAGCAGCGAGGCAGTGGTGGTTCTTGTTCCTCTGTGATCGTGAGGAGTCAGCAATCTCATGGGAGGAGTTTCGAGACAGGTTTAGAGTCGAGTTTCTTTCTTCGACTGCGAAGGCGTCTAGTCGCCAAGAGCTTCTTACCCTTCGACAGGGGAGCTCCAGTGTTCAAGAGTTTGGTATCTGTTTTAGGAACCTTCTACAATATGCTTCAGACCTGTTACAAGATGATGAGGCCAGGGCGAGGCATTTCGAGGAGGCTTTGCGTCCAGAGATCCAGTGCTAGGTCACCCCATTTATGCTGAAGACATCTCTTAAGGTGCTGGCGAGGGAAGAGGTTGTTGAGAGGACTTTGGCCAGGACTGGATCATCACGAGAGGGGAATCATCATGATTCCTCATGAAGCAGAGCTGTGGTCCAGGGTTCCCGGTTTTCAGGACAGAAGAGTTTCCGTTCACCTAGGGCTAGGTCCCAGTCCTTCCCATCTCGTTTCTCCGGAGGAAGCAACTCTCAGGCCTATTACAAGGGATCAGGTGCTTGTTTTTCTTGTGGTGGTCATGGTCATTAGCAGCGGGAGTGACCAACTTTTCAGAGCAGTCATCGTGCACCAGGAGCTCCACTCCAGGTTCCTCTGTTGAGGCAGTTCCAACCGAGGCAGAAGAAGAAGGTTGCACCAGCTTTAGATCACAAAAGGGTAGATGGAGCAGGCAGAGGAAAGCCCCATGATGCTCCCCGTCCTCAGAGAGCAGAGCGCGGCCGTGGTGGTGGTCGTCATCAGGGTCAGAGAGGCCGTGGAGGAGGTCGTGGTCAGCTTCATGCTCTAGCGTTACCAGCCCCAGGAGAGCCAGTTGTCGTTCGAGGTACCCTTTGCTTGTTTTCTACCTTGGTGTATGCCTTGTTTGATTCAGGAGCAACACACTCCTTCATATCACCTACCCTTGTCCATTCTTTGGGACTTGAGGTAGAGAGGCTTCCAGTGCCCTTGGCGTTGACTACGCCAGTTGGAGGTCGAGCCGACTTGTTGGAAGTATGTAGAGACTGTGAGCTAGTGTTGGGGCAACACCGCTCTTGGGGAGATTTCATATGTTTGTGAATACAACCATATGATGTCATACTGGGCATGGATTGGTTGTATTCGGTGCAGGCTGTTGTGGATTGCTACAGGAAGAAGGTCATTTTCTTTGATGAAGATGGAGAGAAAGTGGTGTTTGTTGTTGAGAGAGATCCTCGGATGAGTCATAGATGAGTTCCATCTTTATCATCCATGATGGCTGGGATGACACTGAGTTCTTCAGAGGTTCAACAGTTGGCGTTTCCTAGGGTCGTAGAGGAGTACCCTGACGTCTTTCTAGAAGAGGTTGTATCCTTACCCCCTCGATGAGAGATCGAGTTTGGGATCGAGCTATAGCCAGGAGCGTCTCATATCTCTATGTCTCCGTATAGGATGGCCGCTTCTGAGTTATGAGAGCTATGTATTCAGCTCGATGGTCTGTTGTAGTGTGGTTTTGTTCGGCCAAGTGTGTCACCGTGGGGTGCACCCGTTTTGTTTGTGAAAAAGGCTTATGGAAGTTTGCGGTTGTGCATCGATTATCGTCGGTTGAACAAAGTGACAAAAGAACCTCTATCCTCTCCCGCGGATTGATGACCTATTCGATCAACTGAAGGGTGAAAGTTGGTTCTCAAAGTTAGACTTGCGGTCAGGATATCATCAGATGCGTGTAAAGGATGAGGATATCCCGAAGACTGCTTTCCACTATCGTCATGGGCATTATGAGTTTGTTGTAATTCCATTCGGCGTGACGAACGCTCCAGCTGTTTTCATGGGGTTGAGGAATGCTGTGTTCCGTGAATTCTTGGACAAGTTTTTTGTGGTTTTCAACGATGACATCCTTGTGTACTCCACATCTGAAGAGGAGCATGCAGAGCATCTACGAGCCGTTTTGGGAGTTCTTCGCAACATCAGTTGTTTGGGAAGTTGTCCAATTGTGAGTTCTGGGCTCGACAAGTTCATTTCTTGGGACATGTTGTGTCCCAACAGGGAGTAGCTATGGATCCTTCGAAGATAGAAGTAGTGGTGTCTTGGCCAGCCCCCAAGACCGTGTCAGAGGTGCAAAGTTTCCTTGGTCTCGTAGGCTATTATAGGAGGTTTGTAGCCAATTTATCTCGAGTTGCGACTCCTCTGACAGCTTTGACAAGGAAGGATCAAGCGTTCATATGGACTTATCAGTGTCAGACATATTTCGAGTATCTAAAGGAGATGTTGGTAAGTGCTCCAGTCCTTTGTCTTCCAGCAGAGGGAGTGAAGTTTGATGTTTTCTGTGATGCTTCACATCTGGGGCTAGGCTGTGTTCTCATGCAGCAGAGGTCAGTTGTTTCTTATGGGTCTCGGCAGTTGCGTCCCCATGAATACAACTACGCCACCCATGACTCTGAGTTGGCAGCCGTTGTGTTTTCTCTGAAGTTGTGGAGACATTACCTCATTGGTGAGCACTTTGTGGATTTCACCGATCATAAGTGTTTGAGGTATGTTTTCTACCAACCTGACATGAACTTGAGGCAGCGTCGGTGGATGGAGTTCTTGCAAGAATACGACTTTTAAATATTGTATACACCTGGAAAAGGGAATGTTGTAGTTGACGCACTAAAACTAATGATACGTAATGATGTTGTGCGTGAATCTGGTGATTCCTGGAGAGTGATGGAAGAGCTAGCAGCTTTGCATCTTGATATGGGAGATGTTGGGGGTAGAGGTTGTCTTTTCCAGATGACGGTGCAGTCATCCATGATGCAGAAGGTGGAAGAGTCTCAGTTGGGTGACCTAGAAGTGGAAGTTTGGAGAGACAGAGTTGTATGTGGTGAGGCCCCTGATGGTTGGTCAGAGGATGAACAACACCGAGTGTTGTATCATGGCATGCTTTTTGTTCCCTTGGCGATACGTGAGACGGTTCTCCAAGAGTTCCATAGTTCACACTTGGCGGTACATCCTGGTGTGACGAAGATGTACCGATCCTTGAGGAGTTAGTTTTGGTGGCCTGGGCTGAAGCGTACAGTTGCAGAATGTGTGTCTCGATGTTTAGTCTGCTAGAAGGTGAAGGCCGAACACCGTGTTCCTGGTGGTCTTCTCCAGCACTTAGAGATTCCTCAGTGGAAGTGGGAGGACGTCTCAATGGACTTTGTTACAGGTTTACCACGGGCTTCGGGAGGACATGATGCTATATGGGTGGCAGTGGATCATTTAACAAAATCATCCCACTTCATAGCGATCAAGGAGTCGAGCTCAGTGGACGTTTTGTCAAGGCAGTATCTGGAGGAGGTGGTGAGGCTTCACGGAGTCCCTAGGACGATCATTTCTGATCGAGATCCACGTTTTACCTCCAGGGTGTGGAGGGGTCTCCAACATGATTTTGGTTCTCAGTTATACCTTAGCACTACTTTTCATCCTCAAACGGATGGTCAGACAGAGCGAACCATCCAGACTCTTGAAGACATGTTGCGCTCTTGTGTTCTTTATTTTGGAGGTTCATGGGTGAAGCACTTACCCTTGGTAGAGTTCGCTTACAATAATAGTTTTCACTCGACCATCGGTATGGCGCCATTTGAAGCCTTGTATGGCCGGACATGCCGTTCTCCGTGGTGCTGGACTAGGGTCGGAGAGTCAGCAATTCTCGAACCAGAACTAGTGCAGAATACAACAGAGATGGTTCAGGATGTTCGTGAGAGGATAAAGACAGCACAGGATCGTCAGAAATCATATGCTGATCAAATAAGGAGACCCTTAGAGTTTAATATTGGGGATCATGTGTTTCTAAAGGTGACTCCCCGCCGTGGGCAACGAAGGTTTGGTCATGGAAGTATGCTTTCTCCCCGGTTTGTTGGGCCTTTCGAGGTGTTGGGTCATGTTGGAGCTGTGGCATATCGAGTAGCACTTCCCCCTCAGATGAGTCGGATACATGATGTTTTCCATGTATCACATCTCCGTCGTTATCTTCATGATGAATCTCATGTTATCGATTGGGGAGAGATCGATATTGACGATGATGCAACCTTCGAGGAGCGACCTGTGGAGATCCAAGACCACAAGGAGAATGTGTTGCATGGGAGTTCTATCCCCTTAGTTCGTGTCTTGTGGCGACACGGTGGCATGGAGGAGAGTACCTGGGAGCATGAGTCATAGATATGTGCTCAGTACCCGGAGTTGTTTAATGTTTAACTATTTTCATGTAATGACGTTTCCTTTATGGTTACACCTTTCATGTTTTATTTATGTACCTTTAATGTGATGTTATGTTTGAATTGTTTGGTTATGGATTGTTTGTTTCCATACTCTCGGATGTCGTAGTTTTGTTCCAGCTTTTGAACAACTCATGGTGGTTTTCCCCCGAGAGGTATCTTATGGGGTGGTTGTTCGGACCCCTCTTTTCTTCTGGGATGGTTTTTAATTCTCGAGGACGAGAATGTTTTGAGAGGTATCTAATATAATTTCCCGGACCTCCCTGGTCCATTAATTTGTGAAAATGTGGTGTTGGAGGTGTTCCGGAAGGTCAAGGTGACTTATCCCCAACACTTAGCCAAATTTTCAGTTCTGTGAACAGTGTTTCCAGAACAGTAACCTTCTAACTGTGACCTTCCAACTATAGACTTGAACAGTGTTTCCAGAACGCTAACCTTCTAACTGTAGACTTGAATAGTGTTTCCAGAATAATAACCTTCTAACTGTGACCTTCCAACTATAGACTTGAACAGTGTTTCCAGAACGGTAACCTTCTAACTGTGACCATCCAACTATAGACTTGAATAGTGTTTCCAGAATAGTAACCTTCTGATTGTGACATTACAACTGTAGACTTGAACAGTGTTTCCAGAACGGTAACCTTATGACTGTGACCTTCCAACTGTAGACTTGAACAATGTTTCCAGAACGATAACCTTCTAACTGTGACCTTACAACTGTAGACTTGAATAATGTTTCCAGAACGGTAACCTTCTGACTGTGACCTTCCAACTGTAGACTTGAACAGTGTTTCCAGCTTCACAAATTTGGCGTTTTCTTTGACGTAAAATACTTTTAAAACCTTATTTGAAGGACTTTAAGCCCGATTCAAAGGCCATAAATCCTATATTAATTATTCCTAAGGCCGGGATGTTTTTACATGGTCAAACTGTGTGGGTTAATGCGGTCCGTTTTTAATGGACAATAAATCGGATCTTAAACCGTCACCTCTCAAATTTATTTTTTTAAAGGGAACGAGATATCATTCTTCATTGTTTTTCCTTCTGGTTCTCATCTACGAGACTCCAAAACCTTGAAATCATTCCCGTAGAAGTTTCACAATCAAATGTTACTCGGATCAGTTCCTCTCTATTTGATGCAACCAAGTTGTCTCGATCGTTCTTCCATATAAGGTATGTTTTATCATCGTTCCTTTGGGGATCACCTTCTATTGTTCTCCCTTCCATATTAGCATGTAATCTACATGGTTCTAATGGGTTTTCTTGGGGTTTGTCGGTACTGTCGTACTGTGGAATCCTCCGGTGGATGCAGCTGTCGTGAGGAGAAGAGGACTGTGACCCGTTGTGCGGATAAAGGACGTCAAGAACTCTTCGAGGTAGGGGATTCATGGCTTCTCTAATTGTTTATGTGCAACTGTAGAATTAGCATGATTTAACCCTTTGGATCACAATGAAATTGACCTAATTAAATACTTGAACCGGATTAAAAGAATTGGTTGATCGCATGTTTTTGCTTTGTACCGTGATAACGGTTTGCCCCATGTTTTCCTTGATAGAGTGATATCTATGATTTTCTTTAATTAGATGCTCGTTCATGATGGAAATTGATAAAGAACATAAATCCGGAATTATTTGTTAAATAATTGTCTAAAGATAAAGAGTCATGTTAATGAATCTGTTAACTCAAGATGGATTAAGGGACTATTAGTTAGATAATTTCAAAAGGGTTCTAAGTTACCCGCTTTCTTGTAAGGCTGAATGCCTTGTGGTTTGGAGCTCTGAGTTCCCATTTTGTTTGAAGGATGAATGCCTTGTTAAAGGTCTGAGAGCCCATTTTGTGATCTTTGATTTCCTGCTGCTTGTGATTTGATGTGAGCCTGGATGGCTATTGTGATATGTGGAGGTATGAGGACTTGTGGTTGTGGCGGATGACGCCTAGTGTGGCAAGATGCATCGGTTTATGCATGTGGGTGTCGGGGAGGACACCAAGGATGATGGAATGAGATGAATGTGATGGTGTGATGTTGGTGGTTTGGTTTGGTTGTTTATCTGCTTTACTTTTCCCCACTGCTCAAGGAATCTGGTATTGCTTACCCTATTTCCGAAGGAGGCGAAGACACGCGGGGTATGCCACGTGCTTTCTGTGTTTAGCCTCTTGATGGCGGATGGGTCTATGCTCTTGCTATAGGCGGAATAGACTCTACGGGTAGTATATCTACTCTCAGTGTTGAGACCCTTTGTGTTTAGTAGCATATGATGTTTTTCTAGAATGCCTGAGATTATGGAAAAGTAATTCTGAAATGAAAGTTTGTTTAAATGGTGATAATCCACTAGGATGGAGAAACTGGAATTTAATAGTGATGTGAATCCTAAAAAGGAGCAGTTTTTGAATGTGATGCCAATTTTGTTTAATGTGGTAAATTGCTCATGGTTAATTAATGTTTAAAGAATTAATTAACGTACAGTGGAACTGATAAAATGAGAATAGAGTAATCTAATAAAGCTCTTCAAATGGTTGTGTGCTTGTAAGATACCTAGTCTTAGAAGTAGCAGCCTGGAGTCTGAGAGACGTTATCTGTGGTTGTGCCTATGACTTGGTAATTCCCATAGTGTGGTTGTAAGTTATATATATTCTGTACTTTTTGTGTTTCTATACGCTACTCCACACTGTTGGTAAGGGAAACTAACACCCCAGGGATTCTGAGCCCTGGGGAGGTGTTTTCCCCAACATTCTGATGGGAGGTTGAATGGCTGACTACCCGCTTTGGCCCCGCTCTCTTCTCATGGTAGATACTTGTGCCAGGAGGCACAACGGTTAGTTACCCCATATATGTGTGTAGAGGGATGTATTGGCTTATGGTTATTCACACACATATATTCTGGATATAGTATCCTATGGACTACTATAGGTGTAATGTGTATAGGCTATGATGGCTTGAGGATCCTTACTCGGAGTATGGGCTGTAATGGCTTGAGGTATTATACCCGATTTATGATACACGTTATGCGGGATGTGGTGGCTCCCGGAAACTACCTGGTTACTTTTGGTTGTGAGGACGATGTGGTGCTTAGCCCAAGTGTCTGCGGGCAAGCCTTTGGAGAGAGATGCATAGGACGTATGTCGTTGGGGCAAAGCGGCAAACCAGTGGGGAAGTGGTAGCGAGGTACCCTTGATATTCTTTACTATATGCTATATTCTTTTATGCGTTACTTGGTGAGAGTAGCCATGGTGAGGTTGGGAACTTAGTATACCTGTATAGGTAACGAGTTAGTTTCACTTGTTGTTCACTGGGATTTAGCATGCTTTCTTTACTTTTGCACGAGAGGCTTGGGGAGGATCCTACTGAGTATACTGTTATACTCACCCTATGTATATATATAAACTGTTTTTCAGGTCACATGGAGCAGGTTGGAGATCAAGCTGGTTACTACTAGCTTGCGGTTGGAGGGGGAGCTGTTCGGGCATGTGGTCGCTGCCGTTTTACTTTCTTTTGGGTACTTTTAGTTTTCCCTTTCAGTTGTATTACTTTTGCATGACATTTCATATATGTACTTGGGTTTCTTTTATATTTCAGTTATGAGATGGAGTTGGTTGGAGTCTATTCTATCTCTCTCTTATGCATGTGTTCTCTTAGAGGGTAATGCCTCCCATTTGTGTGTGTATTATACCCTCGGTGCTAGTCGCCAACCCGAGGCCTACTGAACGCGGGACTCAGGGGTCATTATCTCCCTTCTCACATTGCCGGCCCAGGAGGGGTACAGTTTGTGGGGAGGGGGTCGTTACATTCTATCTCCTCTGAATTGTAGACTTGATTTATGTAAACTGTTCTTGAAGTCTCTTCATCATCCCATCTCCATTATGGATAATGAGCTCTCTGTTCTCTTGAGTCATATGAATATCCTCAATTAAATTGACTCTATGAAACACATGCATCCTTTGCTCTTTTTCAACAAATACTGACAGCTTATCTGATAACTGATTTAACAGAATTCTGATCGATTGCTCACTAGATGTCAGTTGATCCACTATGAACTTCTGATTGTCCAACAACACTAACAAAGGAGTATTGTTACATTGAAGATCATGTATCATGTCATTCATGTTGCTCATCGCATCTGTGATAGCCTGAAACCCTCTGATTATATCAGGTGAAGCACCTGATCCACTAACAGTATTATTTTCAACTGATGCAAATTGGTTCTGCATAAACAACTTCAGATCTGATAAATCTGACTTCATAACCATTTCAAATTTCAATTGTGTAACAATAGTCAGCATATCCTATTTAAACATTTCAACTTTTTGACTTGAAACTGTACACTCCTTTAGCTTTTGAAAATTTAAATGTTCTAAATCAAAGGCATTTCTCCGAGAAACATTCTCAGATTCCAACTGAGATACCTTTCTGTACAGTTCTTCAACTTCTTCTTTCCTTGAATCAGATGCACCCTGTGCATGATTCACAGTCTCGGGTTGATGCAGCTATACCAAAGGCAATGATTCAGTATCAGATTTTTCTTTTTCTCTGTACTGAGAAGGTTGGTCCACAGATTTTTCCTTAGAGTTTTCAAACTCTTCCACATAAAAATCCTTTTGAAGTACCTCTGTTTGAGCTTCATAATCATGCTCATCTTATTCATCTACTTCTTTTTCTTCCACTATAATTTCAAGCACAATATTTTCAGTAGTTTCCTGAGTTCTGGCCACTTCTTCACCAGACACTGCCTCTATCTCTTGTTCCTATTGAAGTGAAAAATCAACATTAGCTACAATCTGTTCCTGATTCACCCTTTGAGCTTCTTCTGGGACTCATGATCCTTCTATTGGTGATGTTCTTTTAGTAACATATTCCATGGTCTTATCAACAACATCTTCCCTTACAAAAGAATAAGAAAAGAAATCTGATGTGGTTATTTCCAAAGCAGGGGAAGTGACTTCCTCATTTACCGGTCTTTTTCTTTTTGATTGAAGTCCCTCCTGACTTCTGTCTTCCTCAACATCTACCACTTCAATTCGAATCCTTCTTGCTACATTTCTTACTCTAGATTCATCTTGTCCCTCTATGGACTTAGCAGGTTGAGCCTGAGCACTCTCTGAGTCTTCCTTAGCTCTTACTGGAAAAAAATTTCCTTTAATTGCGCTCCAGAAATATCCAACTTTCCTCAAAGTTCCAACATTAAATGTATTACTGTGATGACAGTTAACTCAAGCATCCACTAATCTCACCATGTCTTTCCTAAACAATAGTTTAGAAATAAATCGACCATAAGGGTAGAAATTCATCTGGGCCTCGCTTTGACAGCAGTAACTGAGATACCTTATCATGAATCTTGGAAAGTTTAACTTAATATCGCGTAACAAAAGAAACATTATATACAAATCTGGGTAAAATATCAATTCCATTTTTTCAATCCGTGGAGCTATTCTAGTCTGAAAAAATTTGACCAAAATCTTCTGATCAGGCTCCAAATCCTTAACAAACATATTCTTTATTGTCTTAGTACCAAAAATAAAATACATGATGTCTTAGGATTTATTCTAAGAATATCCAATATTTTTCAAATCTAAATGAAAAACTCCCTCATGAGGGCAGTTGAGAATATGACTAATATTTACTAAAGAGATTGAGAAATCCCTATCCTCTATCTTTTCCAACATATTCTCCTCAGTATTTACCAGACTAAACTGTATATATTTGACGATGTTTCTAAGTTCTACTTCATACAGAAATTCTGTATTATCACTGTTTAACATTTGTTCATGATTATGAAACGACAACACTTGATTCGGCATCATATTTTTCTGAAATAACCAGTCAAGATCAATTACCTTCCCCTGTAAGATTTTTCTTCCCTCGGTGCGTTGTCTCTTGACATTTCTTGGCTCGGCTTCACTTTCTCTTTTAGTCCTTACCATTTCTACGAGAGTCTCTGAAGGATTGAAGGTTAGGGTTTCAGAGGTATCAAGGTTAGGGTTTCAGAGAGGAAGTGTGATTTTCTGATTTCGAAATGGTTTCGATAGAATTGAAAGGGTTTAAAAGTTGAAAAATCCTCTGATGGCCTTGATTCCCGTGTAATCACTAATAATTACATATATTTAAAACAAATAAAATTTTAATATGGAAAAAGAAAGAAAATATTAAACAGTATTCAATAAACAAAATATAATTTACATAAATAAATAAAGGTAGATTAAAAATAAAAATTATGTAAAATTAAATAGACCTAGCTCCCCCTTAATAAAATCAAACCTTGCAGTGGGAAGTGGTTTTGTAAAAATATCTGCTAATTGAATTTCAGTATTAAAACATTCTAAAAATATATCTTTTTTAATAACAAGATCTCTTAAAAAGTGATGCCTTATATCAATGTTCTTAGTTATAGAATGACTAATAGGATTTCTTGAAATATTAATTGAACGTGTATTATCACATAAAATAGGTGTATTATTAAAATTCAATCCAAATTCCATAAGAGTGTTTTTCATCTACAACAATTGTGCACATCAACTGCCAGCAGAAACATATTCTTCCTCAGCTGTTGATAGGGAAACTGAATGATGTTTCTTACTAAACCATGATACTAATGTATTTCCTAAAAAGTGTCATGTACCTGATGTACTTTTTCTATCTAATCTATAACTTCCAATGTCAGTATATGAATATGAAATCAAGTTGAAATCAGATGTTTTTGGATAAAGAAGGGATTGAAAAAATGTTTCTTTTAAATATCTAAAAATTCTTTTAACAGTAGTAAGATGGGATTCATTAGGATTTGATTTAAATCTAGCATAAAGACATACTGAATACATTATATTTGGCCTACTAGTAGTAAGATATGACAAACCACCAATCATACCTCTATATGACATATTTTCAACAGATTTCCCAGTTTCATCCAAATCGAGTTTTATATTAGTACACATAGGAGTTGTAAATGGCTTGCTGTTTTCAAGTACAAATTTCTTAAGTAAATTAGTAATGTATTTGCTTTGATTTAAAACATTTCCAAAATCTTTTTGAAATATTTGAAGTCCCAAAAAGAAATTTAATTCTACTATCATACTCATTTCAAATTCTTCTTGCATTAATTTGGAAAATTCATGACAAATTTTTTTATTAGTTGATCTAATGATTACATCATCAAGTTAAATTATGAACCAATAAAACATTATTTTTTACAGTTTTCTTAAAGAGTGTTTGTTCTGCCATTCCAACAGTAAAATAATTTTTCAAAATAAAAGAACTCAATCTTTCATACCAAGATCTATGTGCTTGTTTAAGTAAATAATGAGCTTTTGTATGTTTAAAAATAGAATCATATTTTTGAGAGTTTTCAAAACCAAGAGGTTGCTCAACATAAACTTCCTCCATTAAATAACCATTTAAAAAGGTAGATTTAACATCCATCTGAAATAATTTAAAATTCATCTAAGATGCATAGACTAAAAGGATTATAATGTCTTCTAACCAAGATACAGGTGAAAAAGTCTCATCATAATCTATTCCTTCTTCTTGATTATATACTTTAGCTATTAATATTTCTTTATTTCTAGTTATTGTGCCTTGGGCATCCTGTTTATTTCTAAAGACCAATTTGGTTCCTATTACAAGATAATTCTTAGGTATTTCCACTAATTCCCAAACATCATTTCTTTTAAACTGGTTTAATTCATCTTGCATTGCTATTACCCATATTTCATCATCTAAAGCTTCTTTTATAGTCTTGGGTTCTTGTTGAGATAGGAAGGCATGGAATTCTACTAGGTTTCCTATGTATCTTCTAGTTTGAACATCAGTTTCTAGGTCACCTATTAGAGTTTCTAAAGGGTGATTATTTAGGGTTCTAGACTGTATAGGTAATATATTTAAAGGTTATTTAGTATCATGTTCCTCTGAACTATACTGAATTTCTTTTATATCATTTTCAAAATCATTCATTAAATTCTCAAGTCTCATGTTATCATTAGAGTCAAGTTCATCCATTTGTTCTGTCCTTTTCTCAAAGGGATCAGATTCATCCAATTTCACATGAACTGATTCATCAACATTTCTTGGCATCTTATTATAAACTCTATAAGTTTTAGAGGTAACAAAATATCCAAAGTAAATACCTTTATCAGATTTTGGATCGAACTTACCAAGATTATCCTTGGTGTTCAAGATGTAAACCTTGCATCCAAAAACTTTAATGTAATTTACTTTAGGTTTTCTGTTATTCCATAGTTCATAGGGTGTCTTTTTCAAAATAGGTCTGATTAAAACTCAATTAATAATATAACAAGCTGTATTCACAGCTTCTTCCCAGAAACATATAGGTAGACTATATTCATTTAACATAGTTATAGCCATTTCTTGAATAGTTATACTTCTTCTTTCTACAATCCCATTTTTTGAGGTGTTCTTGGTGTAGAGAAGGTGTGTTTAATACTCATATTTGAGTAAAAGGAATTAAATTAAAGATTCTCAAATTATCTACCATGATCACTTCTCAGTGAGATTATATTGAACCAATTTTCATTTTGAAGAGATTTTCAGAAACATTCAAATAAAGTAAAAGCTTCATTTTTAAATTTCAAAAAAAATCCATGTAAATCTAGAATAGTAATCAACTAAAACATATACATATAATTTACTATATAATCCTGGTACACTTGATGGTCCAACCAAATCCATATGAATAAGTTGATGAGGTTTAGACGTAGCAACCTTATTAAAATATTTGAAGGATGATTTGTGTTGCTTCCCAAGTTGACATGCCTCACAAAATCTGTAACTTTCAAATTTGAGACTAGGTAAATCAGAAACTAAATGTTTCATAGATAACTTATGTAAAACATATACATTTCAATGACCAAGTCTTCTATGCCAGATCCAGGATTCACTTAATTTAGCAGTCAAGAAGTTTACTTGTTGTTTACATAAGGAATTTAAATCTAAAGTATAGACATTTTCAGTTCTTGGTGCTTTAAATTTAAACAGTTTTCTTTAGAAACAGTACAACAATCGTTAGTAAAGTCAAAAGTATATCCATCATCAAAATGTTGAGAGATACTTATCAGATTGTGTTTTAGTCCTTGTACATAAAGTACATTGTTGATTGAGACAGTTTTTTGATCTCCAACAGTTCCAATTCTACTGATTTTTCCTTTGGCATTGTCACCAAATGTGACAATTCCTCCTTCCTTTTGAGTGAGTGAAGAAAAATTCAATCAGATTCCACTCATATGTCTTGAGTAGCAACTGTCCATGTACCATATATCTTTTTTTCCTTGGTGGCCTACTACCGGCCGAAACATTCAAACAAATTGCTTTGGTACCCATATTTGGTTGGGTCCAGGGGTGTTAGCTAGAAATGATTTAGTCATCCATATTTTCATTACTCTTTTAAAATAATCTGAATCATATATGTCTTTTGAAACATAGGATTTAAAAATACCAAAAATTTGAGGTTATCTTGAGAAATAGTTTTTAGCTACATGTCACTTTGTCCCAAAAAAATTACAATTAACCTTTTTAGAGCTAGGAACCAAATATTTTTTATAAATATTTTGTTTTTCTCCTTTACTGTCAATTCCAAATCTCTCATTTTTAATGATAGTTTTTCCAACAATTTCATTTAATGAATCCTCTCCTTTCATAAAAACCAATGCAGCCTGTTTGTAAGATTCTACTTCATCCTACAGTGTTTTTATTCTTGATTCAAAATTAATATAGTTATTGTTAATCGAATTGTATTTATCAATTAATTCCTTATGTTGTTTCAGAATTGTATCTCTTTCATCTGAAACAAAATTATGTATATTTTTTAGTGTCTTTTGTTTCTTAAATAGTGAGTCATATCTTTTTTCAAGCATATTGCACTAAGCTGCAAGTTTTTCATTTTTGTAGCTTGATTCAGAATTTGATTCAGAGGAGTAATATGAGTGAACCTCATCAATTTTTTCCATAAAAGACATGTTTTCATTTATATTGACTTATTATTTCCCTAATCAAGATTCAGAAGAGCTACTGGAGTCTTCAGATACACTCCATGTGTCTTTCATAGCTTTTTTTTCTTTCTGCTCAAAGTCATTTCTTTTGAAGAATTTCTTCTTCTTTTCATCCATCAATTGTGGGAAATCTGGTCTAATTTGCCCCATCTTTTTGCATTCCTAACATCTTACTTCCTTATTATCTCCCTTAAAGGATTATTTGTAGCCTCTTTTCTTGCTGTATATTTTCTAAATTTTCTGGCTAGTTAAGCCAGTTCTTCATCTGAGTTGGATGAGTCAGAGCTTTCTGGTTTAGCTTTGACTTATTTTTTATTCATCTTTCTATTCTTTTATTGTGAAATTACCTTCAAGGAATTCACTTCTCTTTTGATAATCACTTTATATTCATTAGCCTCATCTTTCATTTCAGCTTCATACATCATCAGTGTACCAATCATCTCTCTCATAATTAGATCTTTGATGGGTGTTGATTGTCTGATTGCAGTAGATATACCATTCCATCGAGTAGGAAGTACTCTCAGTACTTTAAATGATTGATCAGCATGCATGATAGGTTCTCCTAGAGTTGTTATGTTATTGAAAAATTCTGTCAATCTCCCATTCATTTGGGTAATTCTCTCACCTTCAACCATTCTGAAAGTATCAAATTTCAATTTGGCAGTTTCATATCTCATTTTACTCACATTGTATATTACTTCATATGCCACAGATATTGTTTGCCACATCTCATATTCTGTCTGGCACTGAGATACTCTGTTAAATTCATCTGGTCCTAGACCGTAGATAATTGTATTCATTGCCTTTGAGTTCATATCATACTCTGCCTCTATAGAAGCACTCCATGTCTCAGGATTTTCAAGAATTTCATAAGGATTCAGAATCTTTGAATAGACTCTATATCTGAGGTTTTTCAGATATATTATCATTCTTGATTTCTAGCAACCATAGTTGTCACCATTAAAATATGGTTCTATGAACATCAATATCCCTTCTCCTGTATTAGTCATGATGTTCTGTTGTATAATCCTTAAATTATTATAGCTTTCTGAGGATCTATCAGAAGCTCATCCTCTAATACCAATTTTTGGATATGAATCTATAGATTATACACAAGAGGTGGGGGTGTGAAATGTGTCTTTTTCAATTTTTTGATAACTCTTTTCTTAAACGAGTTCTGTCCGTTATATTTTATTAGATTTGACAGTGCAGCTGAATAAGTAAAATGAAGAACACAAATATGTATAGTGGTTCATGGAACAGAAGGCCCCTAGTCCACTCCACCCACGCTCAACTCCATGAGCTTGGGGATTTTCACTATCTGGTCCTATTTTCCACAGACCGATTCACAACTGAGTACAGGTAGTTGACACCTTTACAATCTAAGGAAAAAAACGCCTTCTGGTTCAAACACGAACCTACTCAGCTTAGAATGAGAATCTGGTTACTCAAGAATAAAAATAATTTCAGAAAGAAATTTTCCAGTTGATCTTCACAATTGCAATAGAGTGCAATTGACAACAGATGGATCAAAGTCTCTAGAAATATTGATCTTCAAGAGGAAGCAGTTCTGAGTTGATCCAGTTGTAGTGGATATAGATATATAGTTCACCACATCAGCAGTAGTATATCCACAGTAGATATTTGATGTAGAACAGGTGAATCTCTTATCAAGTTCCTTCTTTTTGAACAAACAGAGTTTGACACTCCTCTTAAATCAGTAGATCAACGTGAATAGTTGCAATCTTTGTTTTCCACCTTTTTCAATAATAGATCGATCACTATATTTTTTTTGGTGTTTCAGAGAGATCATATATATTAAATCTAAGAATATCTATTACACATTTAGATCCATAAAAGTCGCCTTCTGATTCGCGATATTCAAAAAATTTAATTTACAGAGAAGTCGTAACTTCCCTTAAGAGTCGGCATAAAAAGATCCTTTTAATTCGATCTTAAATCCATTAATAAAACGGCTTTGAATCAGTCAATGTCGCACTTTAAAAAAACTACTTTAAATCTGGCTTGAATTTTGCCCAGAAATCAGCTTATTGATCATTGCACATAAATATCATCTGTCAAAATTTTTGATGCCAAATGTAAGGTTGATGACGTGGCCTCAAAACGTAGGGTTAATAACATAGTCTTCATATGTAAGGTTGAACACAAACATAGGGTTGGCAACGTAAGGTCGAACACAAAGGTCGGATTGATCATTCATACTTTTTCTTCAACACTCAAACGTATAGTAAAAGATCCATACTTTTACCTGATCCATACTTTTCCAAGAACGTATGGTTGTTTACAAAAGTAAGGTTGATGAACCATACTTTTGAGAAACAAACGTAATGTTTAGAATTTATGTACGGTTCTCCTTCCATACTTTGCTGATTACCAAAATGTAAGGTTCCTTCCTAATTTAAGGCTCTACTTATATACTTTTCTGAAAATGTATGGTGGTTTAACCATACTTTTCTCTTATCTCAAAAAGTACACACTCTTTTTATCCTTATGCTACGATTATCTATGTAGGGTATGAATAGTGATTCTAGAACACACTAAAGCAGATTCCGCACTATATTTATCTACGTAAGGTATGAACAGTGATTCCAGAACACGCTAAAGCAGATTCCGAATAAGTAAAAAATTCTCGTTATTTCAAGAGTAAAATAAATTAATAAATTCCTACAAAATACTAAATGAAATCATTGGAAAATAACTAAGGGTATTTGTGAGCATCAAAATTATCATAAAGAGACAGAGTATTATTTTTAAAAATTTCCGCCTTTAAATAACATTAACATGTATTGTTGAAGACAATACTTTGCTCAACACATTTATTATATATTTTTTTGGTTAAAAATATTTTTTATAGGGGTTTTTTAATATTATTAGCATTTATAATATTACTCTAGACAATTTATGATTATGTTTATTTTATTATGGTATGTACTAAAATTACATTTGTTAGTTTTTCAATATGAATGTTTATACTGATTATTTTGAACACAATTCATATGATTAATTAATCGGACTTAGTAATTGATGTGAGGTTCCTAGTTATAGATATACCCTTGATGCATCTACATGTATCATAAGACTAGTTAGTTGGCCAAATTAGATGGATTCAAACCCAAAAATTTAAAATATCTGGTGATAGGTCTTGACAATATGTTTCAAACGATTTACATTATGTATTCACTCATTATGACATCATTAATTGAAGTCCACATGATTATTTTATTAGATATAACATAGATGGTTATGTTTCTTGCTCATGTGATTATTTATAATGAAATATTTGGTTATCATTTATTCTGTCTATATTATGGTTATGTAATTGGATGAATGGAAAGTGTTTCAACTATTCACATTCAATAGTAATTATTCATATTTTTTAATGATACCATCCACTATACGCATACCCCTACTATGAATTTGATATCACCCCTTTCTTATGATTCATTCCCCATGATTATTTTTTATTATGATTGATATTCAAGGTTATTCAAGATGAAATAATGATGTACTCAATGAAAATATTATACACTATTTTAGGTTTCCAATTACAATGTGATAATAATTTATGATTGCATTTTTCTAAGTCTATTAAATATTCTGTCTCTTATGATGTGATTCATTGTATCTTATTATAATGTACTAATGTAAGCACAGAATCATGGTAAATAGGTTTAGGGTATTTATATTTTCTATCAAAGAAGGTTTATTAGATACCTTGAAAAAAATATTTTAGGGAAAATAGATTGGATAACATAATCATATATCAGATGTTTATGATAATTATATATATAGGACAATGTGATACTGTTTTGTTAAAATATATATATATTTTACCTAAATATATATCCTTATACAGATACTAATAGAAGAATTGGTTCTGGAATTGATATAAATAATGGCCATAACCTTGAAAAATGCTCATCAAACATAAAGAATGAATTACCTAGTACACGACAATGGATCATGCTGTATAACTATTTTCAAACTCCTAGTTAATATGATTTGAAAATTTCACATTTTTCTTCAGAAACCAGTAAGAATGTCATTAATGGGTTATTATTATTTTGAAACATTCCCAAAGAATACATGTTATTTTAATATGATTTTATCAATGAATTAAATGTTCAAATTATGTTATATGATTCACTACATTTGGACAATAAATCATGTTTATTAGCGTTATAATTTAATCTAGTCTATTCCATAATTTAAAAAATTTCCTTAGGGTAATGAGATAGAACTATATCAATTCTGATAATCCATATAAGGATTTACTTGTTAGAAAATATAAATAATTTGGATATATATATAAATATTAAATGGATGAAATTATCACAACATTCCTTCAAAAGATGAATTTTAAAAGAAGAAAGTTTTTCTTGTATGGAGCACCTATTGATCCACCATGAGGTGTAACTATGTTAGAATAATTTATGCATAAAAACATCCATCATTTAATGGGACTATGAATATATTTTTATCTAATAAAAAGGTTTATAACATAGGGAAGATATTTCTAACATTGGATTGCAATTAAATTGATAATGTTGTCTTTGAATTTTATCATATCACAAAATATGCAGATCAATGTAAGTAATTGATTTAAAAAAATAAAGATGAATAATAAATTAAAAACAGAGAATGGGAAGATTTTATATTTCACTTCAAGGAAATGTACATTCCTCAAAATAAAGAAGTGTATATGTGGAGAAATTTCATGAATCTAAGATAGAAGGAAGTTGAAAAGTCTATATTTATGAAGCTAAATTTTCAATGTTATAAAGACATGATACATATTAAATATGAAATCCTAAGGTAAATATTGGAAATTTATTGATGTTATTAATTAATTTCATATATGGTCGTTAGTCTCATAATAATTCTCATCATACAATGTCATACTATAATTTGGTATAATAGGATAGAAATAATTCACCTTGTATTATGGCTTTTAAGGGAAACAAGATTAGAATAAGATATAAGAGAAAGTTAAGTGTAAATATAATAAGGGTATGACAGAATTTTCCCATGTGATAATTCTAGAATGAAGCACCATGGTACTTACCAGAAGGGAATGGTAGTTTTCAAAAAGTGTAGCGGGAAAGAATAACAGACTCATGATTGCATTGGAATGAGAGAAGTATCCAATGATATATGTTTCAACTATAAGGATATGGGGTACTATGAAAAGGAATTCTCCATGTGTAAACATAATTTATGTCTAACAATGTTATAATATCATGGTCAAGATAAATAAATTTCTATATATGAAGTGGAATAATTGTTGTTCTTGTGTATAGATTCATCAATTATGTTATAAAAGTATTTTATCAATCATATTCTAGATATATTAGTTATAAAATGTAAATAGATATATGTCAGTAGTTTTTATTTAAGTATTTTATAATATATGTTGAATCATACCAATATCCAAGAAAATTGATAGAGTTAACCGTTTTTCACTTTGAAAACACATGATTGTGGGAGATTAGTCCTTAATATTTTCACTATGTATACATAATGCTTTTTATATCAGATGATGATTGTTATGGATAAGTAAATTGAATATTATGGATTATTTTACATCTATTTATACATTCATTGAATGAATTTTTTATATTATCATTGATTTATTTTATAACATTATTTTATTTATAGAATATATTTGACAATATGGGTTTTCATTTTTGTAATTATGCGTGTTTTCTGTAAGGTTTTATAGATATCGTGGTATTCACGTATTTACAATATGACATTAAGTGCTAGATTATATTTTATGGTGAATATATTGATGATTTAATGAACATTGACTAAATTTATGGACTTTTAATTGGGCCAGATATATTTTGGATGAGTCATTGTGTAAAAAATTTACAAAATGGATTTGGTTGATATTTTTTTACTATTGGATAAATTTTTCCAATAATTTTTTTAGTAAGGATGTAAGGAATATATTGTTATTCTTTTATGGATTTTTGGATATGTTAAAAGTCAATTTTACTTCTTAATTAATTAAAAATTCACATTGAATACTTATCACTAGGATAAAATATGAAAATGTAATGGAAATGATTAATGGGTGAAATTGTACTATTCGGGTAAGTATATTTCCTTATACACCATGTTTAAATGGTAAAAAGTATACCTAAACACTAAGAAGAGGATCTTGAAAGAAAAAAGTATCTTATTACCTCTATATTAAATGAATGAAATTTTCTATTAACTCACCAAACATTTATAGTTTTGTGGACATTGAATTTATTTCGATCAAAGATTTTTATCACACTACATAATTATTATTTTTCCCTTCCATGTCTATATCATCACTTCCAACCAATGTTATACTATTTAGAAAAAATGTTATGTGATTATTCAAGATAAAATTGTTACATAAATTTATCTCTTACCATGTGGATGGTTTATAAACCCTTCTCACTGTATTTTATTTCATGAATGGTATTTTAAGCTATCAAACCCTTCCTTAATGAGATCAAGGATGAGATTTTGGACAGAGTTAATTTAATAGGGACAAAGGTCACACTTCATATTTTTAAAATATGAACATCGTGAACAATAGTTTATTTGACATACAACACTAAGAATATAATAGAATTTAACCTGGATTATTTAATAGTTATTTATTTTTAAATAAATTCCATATCCTCAATACATTGTAAAGTATGCAACACATAGGATAAAAGAAAAACTACACTACATTAAAAAATTATTATTGAAACATGAACAATATAAAATAGATGATATGTTGAATTATATTAATATGAATAAAATAATTTCGAAAATTATACGGTTTACACATGTGTAAAATAATCTGAATTGTCATTTATTAATTATAAATAAAATATGAACTATTTGAATTAGAAAACAAATTCATAAAAAATACATTTATCTACAAGACGGTATAGTTGATATTTTTACACATAATGTAAAAGATTATTTTAACAATATTAAAAAAATTAATTGGAAAAATAAACATCATTTTTAAAATCTAAAATTTAAAACTATTTTTGTGGGAATTTTTTTATAATTTTTTCAAAATATGAATTTTTTGATGAATAGTGAAAATACTTGTTTTTCATTGAATGCTGCATTTTCATATATATTATTTAGGAGGTAAAATAATATTTTAAATAATATTTAAAGATAAATTATTTCAATTATATTAATCATTATATAATATATTAAATTTGAATTAATTTTATTTTTAATTTTGATTTTAAAACATTCTATACATTTGGAAATCACCACTTTTGAAAATCGATCTTTCATGTAGACTATTGGATTAATCGTGAATTAAATTATTTGACTTTTGTGATTTAAATTTCATAATATTTATTAATTATTTGTAATCTGAAAAATTTATAGTATATAATAATGAAAAATTTATTTTTGGTGGTAAATATTAATAATGGGGGAAAAATTAATTACTATAATTTTGGTTAAATTAGCGTTTTATGCATTACATGCATTTTCGTTAAATTTAATTCTCCAAACACATAATATTTTTATTTAATACTTTTTAAAAAATATATATCATCATTTTTCCTTAATATCTAATTAGGATCATTTAAATTTTCTTCATAAATGCTAAATTATATTTGTGAATAAAAAGCTACAAGTTATTGTGCTGAAAACTAAAATAGTAAAATTATTTAAAAAATTGTTAAGGAATAATATGTTTAAATATTTTTAGTTTTAGTGATTTTTTGAATTTATAAAATATAATATATAATTTTTATGAATTTTTTAGGATCTTGCGTTTAGTGTGAGTTCCTATTATTGAATTGTTTGGAGTATTTACAAAAAAATCCACTCTTCTTCTATTTTAAAAGGGAATTTAATCCGCTCACTCATTAAAACCTACAAACACATATATATTAAGAAAAAATTCCAAAATTAAGTAAATAAATCTATATACACATTTTAGAGTTACATTACATCTCAAAATACCAACTATAGGGTCTATATGAAGAGATCGAAAGGTGGATTCTCTCCGGGATGTAAATTGATGGCACTATGATCATTATTTTTCTTTCTCATTTTATGAATTTCAATTATGTATTAACAGATGAAATATAATAATAGCATTAACTAGAATATAATGTTTTTAATTTTTTTATGGGATAATATTTATCCATCACCACTTCCATTAAATGATATAAGAAATCTTCTATCAAATTGATGTTAGAATACCAGCACACGAACTGATGTAACTTGTTTTCCATCAAAACATATCATGGTTAGGTAAAATTATGGGTATAATAGATAATTAAAAAACATATTATATAATTATAGAAATTTATTTATAATATTATTTCTGTATTATTTCTTTTTAAATCCATCCAAAATATGATAATCTCCTTTGCATGTATGATAGACTACTCCCTCATCAAATAATGCGATTAATTTTTCAAAAACACTTTACATGAGAATAAATAATGGTAAATTTAATGAATATATGTGATATTTAATAAATGACATATATTCTTGTAAATAATTATATTATTAACATTCATTCAATTTCATCCTTTAATGGAATGATATCCTAACTGATGAGTTTTTACCGCCAATCATCTCGACGAAGTGATGCGATTCATTTCTAATGTACAGTTTCAAAGAATGCATTAACGAATGTATCTGAAAAAGTGAAATAATATTTATTACATTAATAAATTATTGATATTATGGAATTATATCCTATATAAAATGAACTAGAACATTAATGAAAAATCATTCCTGAGATAACATAGTTATTAACAACTAAAACAATGAAAATATTTAAATACTATTACAAATTGGTGATAAAATTTTATAAATGTATAATATATGGTAGGATTTATATTATTATTGTTATATAATATGTTTATAATAAACCGATATTTGGTAAATTATAGGTTCATACCCATAAAAAGGGAGTTGAACCTATGGTAAAGGTTTCACATCTCACTTTTAATTCCGTGAGACAAATGGCATATTAACCACATATTCTATTATATATTGTTTAGTATTGACCATTATATATGTTATCATATGTATATATTTATGTTCATTGATTTTAGGGTTCCTTTTGATGTTATTTATTTCATAGGGATTCTTATTTATAATTTACAAAAGTGGTGATGATTTATTTCAGAATATCGACATTATTCAGGAAAATTTTGTAAAATATAACTCATGGGAATTAATTTTTATATCTATCATTAAACTAGTATATTTAATTTACTCATTCACAAACAAATTCATGTAATAGTTCTATTTTCCGAATCATATGTTGTTAATATGATTGTGGAAATTAATTTAATAAAAAAACATCAATATTTATCTTTTTGGTCAAAAATTGTAATCCTAAAAATATATGTATTCCAAATTTTAGTTGAAAAATAATTACAAAAACATAACAATTATTCATTATATAAATTTTTAGTAATTTTTAAAATTATAAAAAATATTTTAAAAGGAATATTCATTTCATTTTTAAAATAAAAAAAAAATTTCTTATAAATAATATGTATAAGGAATAATTTTATAACATGTAAAAAAAGTAAAAAAATTTATACCATTATGACCACTTATTATATTAAAAAATATAATAGAAGCATCCATATTTATTTTCAAAGAAATTTTTTTTCAAACGTGTTTTCAGAACATCTAGAAAAAAGTAATATTAAAAAACCAAAGGTTATTCTCCACAAAAAATTAATCATCTATTCATGTTAGTTTTGTTAATAAAAATTATCATCCTTTTATTTTACTTATGATTATCAAAAACATTATTATTGATTATAATTACCACTATGAGTCTCACTTAATAAAGTATTAACCTGATTACAAACATATCACTTATTAGGATGTTCTTACTGTTGAACCAAATTCCATATTTATTTATTCCCAGATTAATAGTTTTGATAGGCATGAAAATTAATTTTGAGGCATAAAAATATATTTGGAATGGATATTTTATATGTATAGAATAATTACTCGGGAAAAGAGGGAGTGGGAGAAGCATATTCTAGACCAATGGTTATAAGACTACCAAGATATCTCATACCTTCATCTAATAGGAGAATGAAAGGCTAATAATTGGGATAACGTGATACATAGAATTTCAGTACATTTTCCATTTTAATATATATTTTCTAGATATATAAGAATTTTTTAACATTAGGGATATTCAATTTAGTTTTAAAAAGTTTTAATTGAATTCTATAGGAAACATGGTTTTTTAATGAGAGGGGAAATGGCGTCGATTCCCCGGGACAATGTGGGAGGCCTAAATATGCTCATTTGGTAGTCTCACAATGAGATAAATTATATGGAATACATTATTATAACTATGTGATAATATAAATTTTTAGGAAATATCATCATGAAATGTTGGAACATTTTTAATGAACTATATCGCCCTGGGCATTATTTAATAGCACCTACATAGAATGTGAATAGATTTCCAAACCATATATCGTAACCACGATACCTGATTATTTAAATCCAGAAAATGGATTTTTGACAAAAAAACTCAAATTAAAACCTCATTATTAATATAATATCATATATAAATTAATATCAATCATTTGGGTTACATTAGTGATTTATTTCTCCAAAAATGCTGATTAAAATGAACATATAGTATAGTATCTTAGAAATCAAATGCAAGAGCCTCATTATTCATTTCACTTCATGAGAATGTTACTTCATCAAGAGAGGATACCTATACCAGGGATGAGATTATTATATATATATATATATATATGGTTTAGGGATTATTTAGATTTAAATTTCTTATTATTAATTGTAGGAATATAAATAATAACATGGATATATGATATCATAAGATCAATCTTCATGTCAAATTAATTAAAGGAAGATAGAAACAACCCCTTTCCACAATCCAGTGAATTTGATGAATCTTGATTTTATAAATAAAATTTCATTTTAGTTTGGTGGAAAAACACTTGATAAGCCTTTTCTGGAATCTTCCCTTTCTGGTTGGCCTCAAAATCATCGGTTGTTGGTGATTCCAAAATGGGTTCAATAAGAAAAATTTAGGGATTTTCAAAAAAAAGTAAAATTTTACATGTGATAACATCATATATAAATGTTATATATAAATTTATTTGAAAAATAAAAGGTCCGTAATAGGTAATACTTGGATAATATTCCAATTATGTGTAACAATATATTATACCACCAAGTGATGGCTTGAGTCTGGATAAACAAGATTCTGTTTGAGATTTAACTATTCAAATGGCATTCTTTGATAATAGAATCTATGGTTTTGTTTATTTCATGGATGAATGGTTACATTCATTTCTCATATAATGGAATAGTTATTACTATTTTTAGTATATCGATTTAATTTCTTGGTTTTTCTTTATTTAATGGTATTATACTAAATATAAATATAAGGTGACATATTGTTAATTTAATAGGAATGTTTTTTAATTCTTAGGGTCATTTAACTGAGTTTTATATTCACCCCATTAATTTTCAGCTTCGTCTGTGTGCATAATTTGATTTAGTAAGTGGATGATTTTTTAACTCTCTAGAGTAGTATTCTGGTGTTGTTTTCCCAGTTGATGGGATTTAGATCTTGGCATTTATTTTTTTTATAGTTATCATGGTTCCACGTTAATAACAGGTAGTATCACATATCATAGAGTGTTGTAGATATGATGTTATATTATTTTCATAAAATGTCTCTTATTCAATATTTATTTTATCGCCGATATTATGGATTGATTTTATCTCATGCTTCATGTTTACTTTTATATTATGGTGGTGATCTTTTTACAACTTATTTATAAAATTTAAAGTCATATCCCATTATTTAGTAACCCATTTATATTTATTTACAACCTCTGGTGTTTATGGGATTTAGACTTTGTTTTGTGTAATTGTATTCCTCATCACACTACTTAGATGTGTCACGATGTTATGAATTCTATTGGGACCTATGATATTTGATGTATGAGAAAATGAATTTAGAAACAGTCATTACATGTGGGTAACACAAATTGACCTTTTGATTCATATTGATACCCATCGATTGGATCAATCATGTGAAGATAGAGAAAATGTATTGTTTCATAAATATCCATGGAATAATATTATGATATTTGATGATAAGGGACGCTGAGCCCCAAATACATCAATCATTTTTATATTCACAATCAGGTAATTACAATTGTTTACTACATGGATCTTCCACTTAACTTATTTAAAGATCATCATGTATACCAAATAAACCCATTGAGTAAATACATTCCAGATCCTAACCATGTATATAAATAAAATATCTTACCACTAGAACACACTCATTCTTATGGGAAATAACTGATAAAACTATGATATTTTAGAGGTAATGTGATAAATAAAAAGACAACACACTTTATTACGCTTCCCTAGAAGAATTATGAGTTCATTGAATCTATTTTGAAACATAATGAGGTAATTTCGTAGTTTAATCATCATTTTTTCTTCTAATTATTATAATTTATAGGTATAAATTCATATATGTTGGTAGAATGGAGAACTCAGTTGTTTTAGAATATATTTCTACATATTAATTTTGGTGTATTCAACAGATTTTGATACACACGTCCCCAATCAAAATAAAATAATTATTTATTAAAATTTTTCATTAAAATCAATTAAGTATTATTAAAATAAAATCAATAAAATAAATGATTTTATTGAATATGACCATTTCGCTTAAGTAATTATCAATGATCTTAGAGAAACTAATTTAAACCATATTTTTTTATATTTTATTATTTGAAAACTCAATAATTCATATAAATGGAAAGAAAAATTGTATCGATAAAATTAATTTAATAAAAAATGTAATGGAATTCATGAAAGTGTTAAGAAATGATAATAAATTTCAGATCAATAATTCAGGCCTAAAAAATTAATTATTAAATATATAATTTATTTAAATAAAAATTAATATTATTTAGAAAATTTAAATTATGGTATATTTTTCTAAACATATTTTAAAATTATTTACCATTTCTATAATTTTTTAACAATTTATAAATAATTATAAAATAATTTGAATGATAATAAATAGATATTTTTTAGAAAATGGTTATCATCCATGAAATATCATTTAGGATAAGAAGACAAGTTAATAACTATTGAAGTAATTTTTTTATTAAATTTTGATATATGATAATAAAAAAAATGTGATTACAATCATCGAATGGTATTTACTATGCATGGAATAATAATATATTTATTTTTATTATTAAAATGGAAATCTTCCAAAAAAAAATTATGAATTTCATATTTCAAAAACTATAAAAATAATATATACATACTCTAGAAATTGAATTTGATAAATAGTATCCATAATTAGAATGATTCTATTTATATTTTATCATAACGAATATTTTAATTTCTGTTGATAATGAATAATTACCATTATAAATGTTAATCGCCATGGTATGGGTACACATATTTATTTAAGTGGTTAAACTAATATATAAGGACTCATATATCTATAAAACATGTCTAAAATTTATTGAATGAGTGGTTTTATACAATATTTTATCCTATATTAAATAAATTTTACCTTTAGATCCACCATACCATGAAAATGATTATTATTTTATATCATTGAATATTTTCAAAGTTGTCACTCCCCTCACATATAAATAGGTGCCCTCACTAGTCATGTTTTTTTTAAAGAATCTTTATCATCCTAGGACAAAAAACAACAAAACCAAAATTAATTTCTCATTTCATAGGGGTTTTGATCTCACTAGATGACAATCCTAAGAAGGATTATTATGTATCACGAGGAAGTTACTTAATGAAGAGGGAATCGCATGAACCGAGTTTCTATAGTTTATTTCTTTATCCACATACATCATTTCTATTTCATTCATTGTAATATATAAAAATAATTTTAATAATTATAATTAAATAATATTATAAAGGATGAAAAACATTATCTATTTCTCACCCATAAAAAGTTAAATTAAATTATTGTACATATATATGTATGGACTACCATATTAATGAAGAAACATATTTAGTTCTTCTTCAACTCATCACATGGATATAGGTATTGATATATTAATTAATAAGTACCATATTTATAATTTAATAATGACTATTTGAATATTAATTACATTTCACCTTCATTTCATTCAATTAATTTAAAATAAAATCATCACACATGTGTACATCTAGACTTGCACATCCACGAACGGATGTTATTCAGTTATCATTAGCCCCTTACATGGTTTTCTAATCATTTATGTAATGAATATATATTATATTTATGAAATGATTATATATATTGAGTGGGTGAATTCTTGATCTTGATGAAAGTGCCAAAATTTATTAACTAAAACATAATGAAAAATTAAAAAGTTAACACCCATAATATTTATTTTAGTTGCGAATTTTTAATAAACGAGGGATAAGAAATTACAAATTACCGATATATATAATTATATGAATAAATATGGTTTTGATATTGTTTTATTATAAATAAAAATTTATCTTATAGTTGGTTAGAGTGTTTATGAATAATTTCATGACATAATGTCAAGGTTGATTTTCCAATCTCATTTAAAGTCGAGATTGTTTTTATTTTAATCTTTATTATGGAAATTGTATGATCTCTATCTATCTATATGTCCATATTACACTACATATATTCAAATCTCATATGGATAATTTTATGGTATTAATGTATTTATTCCAATTCCCCCAATCATTTTTACACAGTACTAAATGAATATTTTTAATAAATGAAAAACTAATTTTTACTTTTTAGTCCTGAATGTTTTTTCCATGTCGATGTTCTTTAACCGTTATAATAAATTTCCCTTTCTATTTTATAATGATTATAAAATTTAAATTTCAACCGTTTTATAATTATTTTAATATGGTTTAAACTATAATTTTTATAATGTTTTCAATATGGTTTATATTTTATTTTTTCATAAAAGTGTACAAGGAATTTATTTTTTAATATTTATTGAATGAAAAAGCTTTCACATTTTCCAGATTTTTATTTGTTTTCAATATTAAATTACAATTTATATATTATTAACAATAAAATAATAATTCTTCTAATATAATATGTTCTTAAAATATTATCTAATGAAAAGGATTTTTTCACTTATTGTAAATAGCATATTTCCAATTCATTCATAAAATATTTTTTTTCAATTTTAACATCATTTAAGGAATATAATAATTCTATATGTATTTATAGTAATGATACCATAGAATTTCTTTATTTTTTCTTCTTATTATAATGATTATCTAAGGTATTTTTTATGATACCTATTTAAATGAAATATGATAATTATGATATGATGAAATGAGGAATGTTTTTATTATAATGTTTCACCCAAATGTATGGTTTCATTATGTGGTGGGAAGTACCATGATTATAAAGTCCTATGAAGTGTTGAGTAAATATTGATATGTTTTGATATAACATGAAAGGGAATGTATAGTTAACACAACCCAATATGGGACATTTTTCACCAATAATGAATATAGAATATAGAGTTAATCCAATCACCTATATAACTATATCCACTTTGTTGTAATGAACAAAGTAGTGATATATGAATAATGAAATGGTTTTTATACATATAATTTAACCACACTCCTATAATAGTGTCTAATTATAATTATATACTCTCACAGATCATGAGTTTTTTATGATTCTATAATCTTATGAACCACATCCATTATTAGGAAAATGTTTTATGTCATAAACCAAGATTTATGGTCCCTGATTGACAGAGTATTATTTTTTTACGTTATGATCATCATCACACACACAAATTAAAATATTATAATGACTATTAATATTTTAATAAAACCTCCAATTGTTACCCTTACTGAGTATATGCGTTAACCCTTTCATTGGCATTCATTCTCCTCGTGTTTTAAATTACGGTATTATGTATAACATGAAATAGAAGGGTAGTATATGAAAGAAAACTATGTAAAATATTGAAGATATTTATTTAAATATAATTATTATGTGAGAATACTCCAATGAAACTAATTCTATAATATTATACATATTGTATTATTGTGAAATATAATTTCATATCACGAAAAAATGATGTAATATGTATGTATTCTTTGATGAACCCTCACCCTCCTAAGCATTGGTGAGGTGATTGTTCCACAGAAATACCTCCCACAATAAGCTAGAGGTTAGGCAATATTACTAAATTGGATATCAAATATAATGGGTGGCCTTTTAGAAATTTATAAGTATATAATTAACATGTTCACATACTATATAATAATGAATAATTGATAAATATTTTTAGAGAGGGTGTCATGTCCAAAGGGCCAAGATGATTTTTTAATATAATGAAATGTTACAGAAGTCTAAAAGAAGGGATTTTATAACAATATTTCTCAAGATACTGAATCTAGTATGGAGTGATATCATCTAACCATGTGATCTCTGTGTTGATTCATTATAAGAATATATGTTCGCTATAACATTAGATTCCTATTAAACATAGTAGATGATGAAGTTTCAAATTAAGATGATTGTGAGACACTTCATCCGTATTGGATTAAGATTCCATGAAATATTTAGCTCTCCATTTAGAATGGATTGTACCACAGTGGTAGAGTAACATTCATGAAAGAAGTTATCCATTCATTTGATGTGAGAAAAGTGAAAAACATGAATAACAATGAGAACTTTAGATTCAAGAGTAGAAAAAATATCACACATGCAGAGAAATAATCAATGAATATTTTTTGACTGACCAATTAAGATATCCCAAAAACAAATATTTCATGGGTTTCCATTTTAGAATTTGTCTACATTGATTTTGATGAATACATGTAGGATGTCCTACCAAGACAATTTCAAAGAGACCTTATTTATTTTTATAATTTCCATCCATTCCATTTTGCTGAAGAACCATGAATTCTGGAACAGTATTGAACTAGTCACCCATCTATAGTGAGATAGATTTTATTGAAGCTTTAATGAGAAAAATGAGGGCCACCTAAAGTTGAAAATTTGATTCAGCATGCGTGATGTCATTTTGGTCAGACCAATGAATGTGGAAAATCTATACAATAGTGGCTATAAATGAGTGTTTGAGTTGTGGAGATGGTGGTATTTTTGTGCAGGATTGAAGCCGAGCATCAACATAAAAAAACTATGAAATATATAATTAAAGAATTACTTTAAGTGTATTCTAAGGTGTAGAGGTAGTGGAACATGTCATGAACTGGTGTTTGATGTCCTCCCTCTGCAAATTTTTAAACCTATATGTGGAATATAAAACAAATGTACTAGATTGAATGCAGTCATTAGTATGTTTTTGTGGTGATCATGATTTGAAGTCAAGGTCAGCCTAGAGGGTCAAATCCAAGACAATTCATATTGATTGAGACAAATAATAACATTTTCATGCTCAAAATTAGTGTGTTATTATGATTTTGAATGAACAGTTTCATTCTGAGGATTTTCTAGATAAGAGTGTCTTTGGTTGGGGAAAAGACATAGTTGATAAAGAGTCCAATACAAAATCTATACATCTCCATGCTAGATAGGACTATGAATTATTAAATTGATATATCTTTGTCAGTAAGAAAATGTTGAGGATCAAATGTAGATATGAGAGGGGATCCCATCCAATTATCAAACCAAAAATTATATGAGGACTATTTTTAAGAAATATATCTTGAGTGAGACATAATATTTTCATAAGATAATTAGTTCGATAGCCATATAAAATATACCATATATAAATTCTATAGCCCTTATTAAATTTTCAAAATATGCTTCCATGAAAATTGAGAGTTATCAAGTCACATATGAGAAGATTCTAAGTGAACTTTGTGTAAAGTGCCTCATTCAAAACCATGTTTTTTTTCCCAAGAATCCCTTATCATGTGGGTTGTAACATTTACTCAAATCAAGAATGATTTAATTCATTTCTAGTATAATACCACTCCAAATAATGTTTGTGATGTAGATGTTAAGTTGAGTGAGAAGAGAGGATAACCATTTATAAATCCCGATGGAATGAACATGTTTGGAATCAATGGTGTGCTTGACCAAAATTTTTTTTTCTTCCACTTAAAGAGCCTTCCCCTTCCATGAAAAGTGGAAAATCTTGATTTGATCTACAATTTTGATAAATTGAATCGCCAAAGCACACCATCATAAAAGAGGAAATACTCGGTAATGAATAGATAATGATCCTCCTTAATTACTAGGTCATGCAAAATTTGTGTTCTTCTTACAATTAGAATACTATTAACAAAATAAATAATGTAATTTTCCTAATTAATATACTTCCTTGAAACCTCTTCATAGTTTGATGGACAAAATTTCATGTTTTAAATGTTTTTTTTAGTACATTGCAATAGGGGGATCATGTCATCAACATAAATAAGATGTGTAGGGGAAGCCATGTTCCTTAAGGCATGGATAGTTTTGTTATTTCCATGATCTATCATATAAGTGATAAGTCTACTCATATAGGAATTTTCAATGGAGAAGATGTTGGAAGAGAAAGGGTGGCCTTCCCTGACACCATTTTAGCATGTAAAATTGTACTTTTCAAAACCATTCATAAACATAGAGATATGAGAATACAGAAAAATGGACTTAACCAACTTAATCAAAATGTCATTGAAGATGAAACTATAATCCACATTAAAAATGAAACTCCAATCCATGTTAAAAAAATATATCATTATGCCAACATAAGTGAAATACACCAACCTCTACTAGATTTTTTAATGAGGTTTAGACATTCAAATGTTTAACTAATACACTCATGTATAGTCATTCCTTTCACAAAGAAAAACTAATTTGAAGAGATGATATTCTCTGCATTGTTGGAGAGTATGTAAAAAAGGATCGTGGTAATAATTTTGTTGGTTTTTTTATTATAGTGATGAGTATTAATAGTGAAATCCCAGAATCATTTTCAACCATGGGAGTTAGAGAAAATAATTGATCATTGAGTCAATGGGGTAACAAACCTATAGAGAATAAGGATATTACAGAAATGAAAACATCCATGTGATGTAAATCTTTGTAGCTATGGAAAAAGGGGTTAGTTTAGAAATATATACTTTATGTAGTATCTGGTTTCAGGGTGAAAACCACTTCTAGAATCTCAAAGTCAAGAAAAATAGAAATTTTCATGTTATTATCCACATCATCGGCCATGATTAGTATGATATATTCTTAAAGGTATTTTTTTAGCTCATGACCATTAATGATATGTTCAATATAAGATACAATATTCTCCTCAAGGGACTCCACATTGTTAATAACATAATCTTCATCATTAAATAATGTGAGAGGTCTAACATTTTTCCTTGTTCTTTGGAGGGCATTGTGGAATTTCGAGTTTCTCTCCCCATCCTTTAACCATTTTACTATATAACTCTCTTTTGGTGTTTGTCTTTAATTAAGAGTAGTGAGTTAAATGTGTAATTGAGGACAATTCTATGATTCATGTTCCTCTCAAAATAAGAAGAAGTGGATTCACATTAAATCTATTTGAGCTAGGACTCCATAGAAATAATTCCACCCTCCTTGTTATTGTATTTTTTCACCATCTCTTCATATTGAACATTCTGTTCTTTAACTGTATGGTGAAAAAATAAGAATCATTAAAACAATTATTAGAGGCCCAAATATTAGTAATAATCTTGATAAAATCAGGAAAGGAGGACAACAAATTATTGAATTTGGAAGTCATCAAGGATTGGAGGTTGTTTTTATTAAGTTGAACAAGATTGGATGATGAACAAATTTGATATTTTTCAATGTAATGCATGAAATTGATTCCCAATTTTCAAGGGTTTTATATGTTGATAAATAATGATCATGTTTTCTACAAACCATTTTACTGTTATGCCTTCAATAACATATATATTTTTCTCCAACAAAATTAATCTTGATCAAATTATTTTCTTCAATTTATGCCTTGAATTCCATTGAAGAGGGAGTGGGAAAATCAACTCTCATTCTTTTACTAGGACACAACATTTAATTGAATTCACCAAGAATAATCCATGGGTCATGAATTCCCTATATATTTATCATTATGTTCTCCCGAAGAAATCATTTTTTTATGATAACAATTCTTAGAATAGTTAATGGTGAAAAATAAATGAATATTATAGATGTTACCATAACAAGTGATAATTTTTTCATAAATATTACAGACCGAGTTATTAATAATATAATTTTGAGAAAGGACCTATAAGGGGTCAATATTACAAATGGTACTATTTAATCCCCTTAGCGTGTAACCCTTATTTTCAAGACCAGTAAATGTTGTAGAGTATAATTATTTTGTTTCAAAAATTCCCATTAATTTGGGGTAATGAATGTCTATAAGATTGTGAGGTGAGGTTGATGTATCATTGTTTTTCACTGCATGAAATTTACAAAAGAAAATATTAATTTATATTTGTGGGGGGGGGGGGCAGGAACCCATTTTTTCCTTCCAATAAATTTTTTATTTATGGTTGATTCTTTAATGGGGGTTCTACTTATATTCATTATTTGATTTATTGGATTGGTCAACATGGACATGAAAAGATAATGCTATTATTTTTTTGACAATCTGTTAATAAATGAAAAAAAATTCAATAGATTTTTTATATTGAATTCTACCAATGACATATAAGGTGTTCATGATCTCTATATGGTTCTCGGTATAGTCATTATCTTTATTACTTCTATTGAAATTAGAAGAAGAGGCATTTTCAGTGCTATTATGCTTTATTGTAATGTTTTCAAATTTATCTGATGGGTCTTGGGATTCAAAATTGAGCACAAGATACTCGATATATGATATATCTGCAGGTGTATTTAAGGAGTCTAATATATTTTTGGTGCAAATCACCTTGCTGGAGAATGTATCTTGAGAGACCAACAAAACTGTCACCTTGCAGTGCACATCCTCGTATTTATCACAGCTAATTTTCAACTTGCCATTAGCCATATTTGTTACAGCATGGGTTACAAGTCAGGCATTTAATAAAATATTTTTTTGGGTCTATAACCAAGGAGGCTATTAAAAAATGAATTTTTCGATTAGCATCCTCCAAATAATGTGATTCCTTGATCATTTTTTTATAAGAATCAGTACATCCAACAATTGAAATATTCTCATAGAGGATAGATGTAATTAATGAGATAACATTTAAAATATCCAAGTAAATTTTATATACCATGTTATGTTTATAAATATTTTTTTCTTCCCACTCCACTAGAACAACCTAATATTTATAGGGACTATAAATTGAGGGAGGAGCTCATTTCTTCACCCATTTATGATTCTATACCTTTTGAGGCTTCCCCACTCTCTATTCTCCTTACCTTAGATTTTTTTATTCAATTACGTCTAGGTATGCGGGGTCATAGGTGGGTTTCACATATTTTGAACAATCCTTCCATTGGAAACATCAGGAAATACAATTTTATATACCTCAAAAAATGTCATCTTGTTTGCATACTCTAGGTTTACTTTATTCTTGTGATCACTTACAATGAAGTTGAGGGCTACTAAAAACATAGGGTCCATATTGTTCCTAACCTATATCCTCAAATATAGACCCAATTTACCTCTTATAGTGCACTAATCTATTATTAGTGGGATCGTAAAGCATGAGATAATATCATTCATGTTTTTTTCAATCCCGTATATAAATATCAACCCATGGAGTCTGATCCAATTATTATTTGGGGGTTCCTTTGAGGGAATGGATTAAAATTGATGTCCCAATCTGAAATCCAAAAGATGTTGGGATTTAGTTGAACATATCCAATAATCCAAAAAAGTATCTAACTCTTGTTTTCATCCCAAGACTAGGCGGAAGAAACCTTTCTCGATCAAGTTTTCTTTCATACTCCCAAACCACCAAATGTTAGAGATTCAAAATTTAATATAATAATATGACCATAGTTTGACACCTTTTGTATACATAATATTTATAAGATGTGAGAATCTACATAGGTATAAAATTTTCTACAGCTCTTCTAGATCCATGTTAACAAAGGTTCCCCCATCGTCTGCCAATTTAATCAACGACTTAGGTAAAGAAATTCCCGACAGATCCGATCATTGAAGAACCACGAGGAATGAGATACCCATGAACCTTGTTCGATTTGTATCTTCGGCATTTGAATTTGGATCTATAGGGAACTATTTTTTGAACTCGAAATCTGATGCTCAAATAAATGTATCCATAATTGTTGAGAATCAGTATGGAATGGATTAATTATTCCAGATTACTACAAACATGATTCGAGCGTGCTGGAGATCTGATGTTCGGTTTCATGAGAGAGCTATCATCTCATGGATAATTTATTTTCTTCATGGTACATGTCATTTTTCAGATCTAGGAATGAAGGACAAGACCCATGCCTAGGGGGTTCACTGACCCTCCACTAGGAATAATCGATAAATAAAATTAACTACATTTTATATAATTCATGTGACTAACGATAACAGCCAAAAAAGAAATCTAACAAAATATCCTTGATAAAAAAGGAGAAATATTTATCCTCAATAGAAAAAATTAAAAACCAACATACGAAACTGGGATAAATTTATCCAATTGTTATTGCCAATACAAAATGAACATCACTAAAATATATTACCTTATGAAACAACTAAGCTTCAGCAATATCATATCTACTAATGTATTAAAAATGAATCAGCTCCATACAATCCACACCAACTACATTCCCATTAAATCCACCATTGAAATCCATCATTATCTGTACAGATACAAATCATGTGTACACAATAGACATGAAAGGTTTGTTATAAACATAGTGAGTAGGAATCTTTGCAACCATAATTGAATGAGAATACAAATATAAATAATAACTATAATTTTCAAGAACCCAAATCAGTTCTTACTCATACAGATCCAGTTCATTATGTTCATAACTCATAAAATAACTAACAATGCTCAATTTTAAAAAAACCCATATTATTATAAGTCAACATCCAACCAGATGTTTTATGTCGAAGGAAACCAACTATTGCCATATGTATAACAATAATAATAGCATAAGATCTAAAAATATTATCTAATACATACATCTCAATTGGAAACTATAATTAAGAAACTCTTATAGATAATGATTTCATCTTAGACAATGTGTTACCACACCCATTCCTTTTTAACCACTGATATTCTGAAACAATTCAAAAAACCCACAGGGAACAGACATATTGATATGGAATATATTTAAATAAAGGGATTAATGACCACTACCATCATTAATACTCAATAATTAAATAAATAATAGAACATGGGGATTTGGGGAGATCCCCTCTCTTTAGAGCACAGTTGGGTGAGATTTCATTATGTTGCATCAAGAATACAAACTACATAATTCCCCATCCCATGTAACCTCTCTTAAAATATATTCATGGGATCTATGACTCACCGAGGAATAATATGTTTGTCGTTGTAGTATTGATCTCATCGATATATGGTCTAAAACTAGAGTATGCATGGATGTATTAAATCCCATCCATAGTGTATAGAGGACACACACATCATCAAGGCTGAGAGAGTACTAACCCCATACTAATTGGGGGGACCTATTCACCATGTATGTAGGGTATTTCCACACTCTAGGATGATTTATAATGATATACCATCACCCTATCATAAAATTTCACAAATGGAGTAGAATATTCAGAAATGCCTTTATCATCGCACCAAACCCCATCATCTTTCCTACATATATAATTGATAAAATAGATATCATTCTTCACAAATTAACTAAAATAGAAAATAAGGCTAAATCATTATGATATAAATTGATGGATACATATGTTTGTCACTTAATTTTTCAAAAAATGGATTCTTAGTGAGAGAAATACTGAAAATGCTTCACATAAGGGGATGTAAGCTGCTTGGTTACCCCTGGGTGCATCACATCGCTAATTATATAGATCAAGAAAATACAAACAGAGATTCATACATTCCATGATTGGTGATGTTAATGAGAGCATGAAACCCCCCATGTATCACATGTTCATCCCCATCCTCTCTTCCTTAGTCTTCTCATGAATTACTCTATATTCTATACCAACATTCTCCACTAGGAGCACAATAGAAAGTGTGTTTATTGTTTAATGGTAGGTCATAATGCAACACATTACACTAAAGTGGTTAGACCCAATGCTCCCCTACTCATCATATATAGGTTTTGGTATTATGAGAAATTAAGGGCTCATATAGCTATGGGAAACCTAACACCCTCTAAATTTCATCTTATTTTTTTGAGAAACCATGATCCACTACATTGATAACCCATAAGATACATCATGGCTTGCCCTTTTTTCACATTCCCTAGATGATAATATTTTAATCATCCATCACACCCTTGACACTAACATGGAAACCCACTTTGTCCATTATCCTATCACATTTGAGTTTCCAATTTTTGAGCTCACATTGTCTTTTCCAAGCAACCCAAGTCACTATAGATACATTTTGAATTTTCTTCAAGGAACATGCATGGAATCCCCACAAAATCTGGGTTTCTTATAGATTTATCTTTCCAATTTTCATTCTATCAACCACCATACCATAAAAAGTGTTTGAATGCTCTAATAACTGCTATATAACCACATGGATCAACAATAGGGAAATGATAAGTCTACTAAAAAACCAATCCATCTAACACATGTTTAACTATCATAAAAACTACAAAAAAAATTAAAAAAAATTATAATTATATATTTAATACACCATACTATACATGTCACTTTGATAAAAATAATATAAATAAATCAAGATTCCTCCATGAAAATAACATGATGAATGTTTCTAAAATGAAATTAAGATCTCTAACATGATAGTGAATTAAATTCAGATTAATCTTGTGGTTTTATTTGACTTATAAATAATTATATTGTTTCAGGTTCCTTGATCAACTACTACATTATCTTCTCCTATACGAGGGTTCATTTAGCCAACATGAGAAAAATGGGTTTTATGAACAATATATATATTAAAGAGATATGTGCTATCAAGATAAATACATAAATAAATTATATAAATCAATTTCTACCCATGATGAACTAATCTCAATAATTGTGATGGAAAATACATTTAAACCATTCTTTGGGAAAAACAGTCATTTTTGAATAAATAGAGGGATCATATTTATCTTTTATAGAAGTGATTAATTTGAAAATAAAAATAAATTACATGAACCATCATTTGAGGTATAGAATGTATTATTGAACATAAAATATTACATTATACTCTAATAAATGATATTAATTTCATGTTATCTCTAAAAAGGGTGAAAAAATATATTATATATTTAACAGAACTAACAAAAAATATTGATTGACTAATAGGTAAAACATAACATTTTTTCATTAGAAGAAATATCATAACTCTAATAATAAAAATTGAGATATGTATCATTACTAAAAACATAGTCACAACAAGGGATTAAAAATGAATTTTATACATATTGAATTAACTTTTAAAACATCCAAATAAATGTTTTTAATAATATCCAAATCATCGAATAAAAATTATTGTAAATTAATGACGAAAACATCCTTTAATCAAAAATTCATTTTATACAATTACCCTTACACAATAAAGCTGAAAGGGAATCCTTTAGAAGACCATTTTATTAATTAATAAAGAAAAGACAATTAAAATTTGATCAATATCAATCCATAGGTCACCATTACAAAATATGGGATGTAGATGTAGATAATAGGTATACAGAGTAAAAAAGGGAGTGTTTTAAAGGAATTAATGTTTATTATTTGAAACAAATTATAGTAAAATAACCATATAGAAGCATAAAGAAGTGGGTGAATTAGAGGGGGAGAATTGTGTGTTTTGGTAAATGAATAATTATATAAGGATGATGAAATACGACTTAATCAAGAATTTGATTAATTCGAATTTCATGATTTGAAAAAATAATTAGCTCACATGCTTTTCCATACAATTTGTTAAATGAATATTCAATACTTAATCATATATATAAGATTATAGTTTATCACCACTCATGGTTATATCCCATGGTTACACCTAATCACACACAAGACAATTGAATGAAATAGTAAATTCCCCCATATAGGACTAGTTCAAATAGTAACTCAAAACGTTGTGTAAAATGTACGGATCTACATGTACATGAATTTGTCACATTTTTTTAAAATCAGGGTTTTTATTAAATATAAATATATGTAATAATATTGGTTTCTTAAATAAATATTCAATCCATTTTGTGTATTTCAAAATTATATATCCCCATATATAATAAAATTACATGATTACTCATAACAATTCCATAAGAATTTTCTAATCATTTGATGTAAAAACATTAAATAATGAAAATTTCCAAAATGAAATCTATTATGTCAGAAAATAACAATAAATAAATTTAATACAAAAAAACTGACAAAATGGAGTGACAATGTAAATATAATTTTATGTTTGGGTAATATTTGTAGGAATGGTGATGAATTCATAAAATAAAAAAAATAGTAACGTATAAGTATTGGTAGTTTTGTTTAGAATATTGGCTTGTATACTTATCATTACTACACTATCTCTATTACATGTGATGTGTATTATATGGAATATCTTCTTTTAACTCTTGATTAAGATCATACACATATGATGATTTGCAGAATAGTTATAGATTTTGATGTAAGGTTTTTATTGATAACTAAATGTGATTTATTTATTCATAAATTTCAATCTGGTGTTTCAATATTAAATTCCCAAAATAAATAATCAATTTATAAATATTTTTATCACATTGAATGTGGGGATAGATCTATATTACAAAAAATAATCTTATAAATCATCCCCAGTGACAGTCTAATATTAAATTCTACTCATGAAAACACTCACCCACAAATTAATAAATCCTAATGAATGATAAATTAATCACAAATTAATTTTGTAAGATACTCCCCCAAGGTAGCTGATATGTTCATTCCTTATCTTGTGATTGAAACCCATATTATAATACTAAAACAATAGTGCATTATGTTTTCATATATCTATTGCCTCGTATCATAAAATTTCATTATACAGCTCCTATTAATTTATTTTCGAATCTCAAACAATAATAATAAGAGAACAGAAAAATTATATGCTTCTCTAGTATTAATAGAAGATTTCATTCAATTGTTTTAGATTATATAATACGATAGAGTATATCATTAGTATTTAATAAATCTCCCTTTTTTCTTAATTTGATAAACTCGCTAAGGATTTATACCCATTTCACATCATATATTGATATTTTTTTCTCCATTATCATTTTTATTCTATGTAAACCATGTGATTTTACCAAAAAATGTTGTTTTATATTTTCTATAAAAGTTACATTATTAAATTTTTAAAAAATATTCTCAAATATAATTTTATAGAATATTATCTCGAAAAACCCATATTCAATTTTAATTCAAAACTAATCATATTGGTCTACCTCTCATTATCCTCCAGGAAATTTCCAAAAGTACTCATACTTTCTCAAGAAAAACATTCAATAAATATATTTATTAATTTATAAAGTTTTTACATCATTTTAGGATTTTCAAAAAATTGTATTTGAAAATATATATCAATCAAATGGGATTAACTCCTACTATCCCGATCCAAATTTTCTCAAAATAAAAATAATTCATCAATAAAATTATTCTAGAAATTAATTTTGAAATTAATCCTCCTTTTTCATAAATTAATGAATTTCAAAAAAAAATTATTTGAAAATACACAATATTCTGTTAATGGCCTTACAAACTAACCATTATATAATTACCTATTCTGTAATGGAATGTATCATTACATACACCTTCATCAGTGTGATTTTTATAATATTTTAATTAACAGATAGTATTTAAATAAAATCATCCTTCGAACAATACTTTTATAAATATACAAGTTTTGTAATATTGATAAACCAGATACATGTTTTCTATGTTCACATAAAAACACAGTAATCACAAAATATATAACTTATTGTAATCATATTAGTATTCTCAATTTTAAATAATTTTATCTATTCAAAAAAATATCATTTATCTCTCTAATAATATATTATGTATCTAGTAACTTATGATGCTTTACCTAATTTGTATTTATAAAATGTTCTATATCATCATAAAGATATTTATTACCACCTGAGATGTTTTTCATATGGTATGAAATTATTGTTTTAGTAAAATATCTTAGATATCATAGTGAACTATTGACATTACTACATTTCAAATCACTCTTCAACCTATTTCATATATATGAATAAAATATATTATATATTCCATGGAAAAATAATAAACTAGAATGAATATCAAATGAACTATTTATAAAATCTATTGTATGATAGTACACACCAAATACATAAATTGTTGTTCTAAAATCCATAAAATCCAAAATCATTCTATATATTTTTTTAACAAATATATATTAAATCTTAGACACTCAAATTCATCTAAAATAAAATTACCCACATGATTAGCATCATATTTTTTTTCTTTAACCTATGATGATAATAACTCATATTTCAAAATAATCAGACATACCTTCATCAATTAGATTAATTATTAATTATCTTCTATTGGTTGTTTTGACAACTAACAAAAATCAATTCAAATTACATTAAATCATATAATTAATAAATTTGAAATATTAGAACCAAAAAAATATCAATTAATAAATTTATTTACATATTCTCATCTGTTGCAAATTTAAAAATTATGGCCATGTGATTTTTAAGCTCTCACCCACAATCATCTAACTAAATCCTCTCCATTTTTATTGAAAAAATATGATTTTGATTATAAAAATAAATAAATAATTGATTTGTATCATTCACTCCATTTGAAAAAATAATCAAATATAATCCATGAAATTCATAAATACATCAAGTAAAAAGGAAATAAATAAGATTCACATTCAGCCTCAAGTCTACATATTTTTTCCTGGAAATAGAAATTTTAAAATATAAATATGATCCCTTACAATAACACATTCCTTCATTAAATATCCTTTTGTATAATTATAAATTTTTATTGTGATAAATTATGTAGTTATATTTAGATCAAGAGTTATTTATTGCATTATTAGATATATTAATTTCAGATTTATTATAACATGAAATTATAAATTTCAACATAATTATGATCAGCATGTATTCAAATTAATCTATAATCCATATCATTTTAAAAAATGAATATATAATATCCATATATTTATCCTTAATATTCCACATATTCAATAAACATTTATCCATAAAATTCCATCACACAAAACTCTCTCCCAAAATAAACATTACACATAATGTGGATTTTCTATCAAAAACATTTCATTCCCAATCACCATCAATTGATTAGAATAGGTTCAAGTGATATTAATTATTATATTTTATCCAAACATTTGATGTTCCATCGATATATTGGACAATCCACATAGAATACATTATATTTTAATATTTTGGATAACCATGAAAACTATAAGACCATATTACTGAAAAAAAGAATTTCTGGGTTACATGTTGTGAGATAAAGAAAACATCCAATCTTCTTCCTAAATTCATTTTTAACACACTTTTCTATATTATCCTTCCTCAACTCACCCAAAATTTAAATTATGTAGGCACTACATTGAAATAAATTTTTTAATATTCTTTAGTAATTTTAATGCATATTGGTCTTCAGATAGAAAAATGGATTCTTGTTTTTTTCATATCCTTTGATCCCGGGATAAAAATAAACTCTCTAGAAATACAAATTTCAAAACTCATTAATATCTACCTCAAAAGGAACATCACAAGAACATCCCTTGTATCTAAAATTGGATATTATCCACATAATCAAGGATTATTTTAATTATCATGATCAATACTTTACATTATAGTTATTCTAAATATAACCATTGTTAATCTTCATCTCTCTTAAAAATCAATTTAATGTTCAATTAATGTCAATAAGGTCATGTTTTGACTTAAATATATATTTTTTAATTCTTCACACCCAAATTCCACTTCTTTCAATAAATAGTTATTTATGTTTTTTTATATAATCATTTTTTTCCTTTTCTCAATTACAAATACTATGATTAAAATATATTTTATTGATTTTTTAATGCATATGAGTTCAATTTTTTTTATTATTCTTATGGAATAATATTTTAAAATAATTATAAAGGTAAATTTAAAATAATATTCTATTTAAATAAATTTGTCATTGTTCCTTGAAAGCTATCCATTTTCATTGAATTATTTTCTAAACAACAACATGGTTATAAATACATTCTACATTAGTTATGTGTGAAAAATGTACCAATTATAAATCTTTTAATTATGGTACCCTTCCAAGTACATTTATCCTATTAAGTCATTGTGATCAATTACATCATCAATGGTTTAGGTAAATACTTTTGCATCATGATTAACTTCGTTATTACAATCATATTTTATTTTTTTCTAAACTAGTTCATTCAAATTTAAAATTTCATTTTCATAATTAACATTCTATTTTATGCTCTAATATTATAATTTTAATTATCCTGTAGTACCTTCCTTATCAAGTGGTTTTAAATGAATAAATCTCAACATTATTTGGACAATTTGAGCTTTTTTCAGTCATTTTTTCATTTATATAGATGTTTCCAATATATATAATTTCAAAATTTTCAACATTTTATTTTTGAGAATTGTGTATATTTTTATAAAAATTTACATCATTATATTAAACCAATTTTTTAATAAATATTTGAAACACTTGTAAAATTGTCCATTCATTTAATTTATTTTGAAGAATCAGTACTCAAATATCTAATCAAAATTTCATATATCAATATTATATATCATTATAAGGAATAATATTACAAGAAAAATGATGTAAATTACCATATTCTTATTCTATTAAAATATAAATTTTTTTATAATGTTTGATTTTTTTATTAAAAAAAATATTTTGAATTAATACTATTTTACTAACATCTTAACTCTAAAATGATTTATATCAATATTTTGACTAGCATGGATCTTCCTTTCCCTACTAGGATTACATTTTAACCCTCTATAATTCAATTTGTTTGAGGAATATATATAAAACAATACAGACTCTTGATTCCATATATTGGAAAATATAATTAAAATGAGTTTCTAATTAGCACCCTTTAATTATCATTTATAAATTTTTTTATATAGACCCAATATACTTTCTCAACCGCATATATAATTTTTTATGTTTTCTACTTTTTTTTTATTCAAAAAAATAACATTATAAATTATTTTAAAATTATAAATGATTATGTTGAAAAAATAATAATTTTTAAGGATTGATGTTGCCTTACCCCACAGATATATTAGTAGATCAATTTAGGTTACCTACCAGACTAAATATCCATTATATTGTAAATTCCTTATATCTTTTTATACCATTAAAAATTATTGAAAAATATATTAACTAATTTTTATTTGTTGGTGAAATTATCTTACCACATTTCATTAATAAATATATCTCTTACTCCATTGACGATGATAACGATTTTTTCTATTTGAAATCTGGTTCTCATGATCTGAAAATAAAAAATAAGTATCACATGAATTTTCAATGAAACATCTTTACACTTGTTATATATCCAACTAAGATAACTAGACCATATATTAATCACATTATTATAAAACTAGTAATCATAAAATATAATTCATTACATTATTCATAAACTGGATTGACAAAAAAAATTATTTTTAAACCTTATATAGATGATTTCAATCATGAAGACTATGATGATGGTTCCTTAATGGGAGAAGGCTAAAACCTAAAATTGGTGATCCATGAATCTGCAACAAGATGACATATGATACAAATCCAAATGGTGGAGACATGGAGAACACTCAGATCAAACACATTGGGCATAATAAAATTTTCAACTTTGAAAATAATAATAAAATGTTCCAAAATACCAACTACATATACAACTATCCAAAATAAGAACATCATAGAAGTGGTGAAGGCCACATCTGTTCCTTCTTTTTCATACACTGATACACCTCCTCATGGAACAGTTATCATTAGATGAATATTTTCTCATGTTTTAGCAAACACATATGTATTAGAATAATGGGTGAATCTATGAAGATACTCAAATATTACATGGTTATTTATTCCAAGTGGATAGGAGTATTGGAAGATTAAATATCATACACACTGAATTTTTGAGATATTGGAATTTTAGGAATAGAGGATAATAATTATGGGGAGGGGCTACCATCATGTGGTTATCCCCTATGATGAATGAAATATATGGGCATGTATCATAAGAAATGTTACCCTGACACCTTCTATATTAAACATATATGAGTGAGACAAGAATTTTTATCACCCAAATGTTGGGAAAGCACGCATACATGAATAGATAAAAATATAGATGTTTAATAAGATCTAAATAAATACGAGTATATTTGGGGATATTGACTCTTTTATATAAAATCATATAAAAATGGATAAATAAATAGATAAAAGGTGGTTTGGAAATAATTATATGATTCTGATGTAGGTTGACATTCCCACCACCATAGTGGAAGTGGTTTTATTAATAATAAGTGATGAAAGTATGATACTTGATATCCAATAAGAGAGAAGGCCTAAATTCGATATGGGGTGGGAGTGATTCTGTCATATTCTAACTAAATGTAAATGGGATAAAGAGTGAAACATTTTCATGGTTAAATGGAGTGATGATTTCTCACGTCGAAGGATGAAATGGGAGGACGACATAATTACACCCATTCCTGGAAACCCCCCTATGCTAGGAACCTCAATGGATGAGGAGGACAAAGATATATCTTAGAAGATGACATCGTATTAATAAATGAATAGTGTTGGAATTATAGATAACATAATAATGAAAATTCAATGTATGTTCTAAAAGTGTACGGGCCATATATAATTTTATATATGAGAAAAACAATCTTTTAATCAGGTATTTCCTACCATTAGGGAGGGAAAAATCATGTATAATAATCATGGTGTGATTGGGGCCCCAATGGGAACAACCTCACATGAAGAACCCATGGATCCATTCCAAAATTTGAACCCTTGTCAAATGAAACCGTCTAAATTTATAGTTATAGTGATAGAAATTGAAACTAATTATCAATAAATTGATCATTCCCTAACGGTGCCTGATTGATATGAGTAGGATGGTTCCCTAAACAGACCATCTATTGTTGAGAATGTTAATAGTGATAGTAAGAATTGTTTAACTATTTTAAATTCTCGTATGATTAAAGAGGATAGCTCAGTGAATAGACATATCTCAACTAGGAATGTAAATAATGAAGAAAAGAATTATATAAATAATGCCAATTCAATATTGTATGAAAATTTCTAGAAACTACATTTTTATAAGGATTATCGAAGGAAAAATAGAATGATTGGGAACATGAATACCTCCCGTTTATTATCAAGTAAACAAATATAATGGAAATTATATAGTTTGATGATGTCAAAGAACTATAATCATATGAGGTTATTGAAAATATACTAAATTAGAAGGGGGATAAATCAGTTCTGAGTCAAATAAGCCTGCTGGATCAACTAAAAAATATGGGTGAACACTACTCCAAATCACGAGAAGAAAAAAGTTAGTGGAAAAAATGAAAATACCAATGAGATGTGGAAATGTAGGATGTGTTACTAATGAAGATAAAATCCCATTTACAATGAAGATCTTTTAGTGGAATTATCAAGGTCTTGGGAACCCCACAATGATCAAGGCACATAGACATTATATCTAGGCCTATAAATCACTACACAGTGGTATTGCGAATCCTAAAATGATCTTTGGAAAATGTAGGGCTTCGAAATTATCCCCTATTGGTTATAATTTCCTTTCCAAAAAACCTATGTAATATAAAAATGGCTAATTTTTGGGACCTAAATCATGATAACAACAACATCTTTTCATGAATAAAAAATTCCCAATGTATATCTATCTGTATCAGCATTAAAAGTCACAACATATTTGTATTTTTTATATATGCCTCAACATCATACATTATAATAAAGTTGTTATGAAATTATCTTAAAGAAATATCTGAAAATAAAAGTCATAAATGGATGATTTTGGGAAATTCCAACATTTTCCAAAATCATAAAGAGAAAATTGGATAGAATAATAAAAATGTAGATTAAATGGAATATTCCTCATGATTTAATGATGTAATCATGATGAGGTTCTAGTTGTAGTTATAGATTCCACCAATAGAAGATACACTCTAAATGGATGGGTGACTAGTAAACTGTACATGTGTTTTGTTCAAATGGATGAAAGGGGTGTGGATACTATAATATTAGGATACCCTTACCTATGAATCAATCTAATACTGACCCAATTTTTTTGAATATATCTACTCCCAATGTACATTTTTATCCCCAAACATTTTAGTTTAATATTTCTTGTATTTTTTCTCATATATGTAGGGAAATTATATTCCAGGAATTGAGGATGAATATTCCTGGATGCCCAATCATTAACGATTATAAAACGCTAATGAATGTTAATAGGTTATTGATATTTTGAAACAAGAAATATTTCTCTGAAATTTACCTTGGGATTAAGAGTCTTGAAGATCTTTTGGAATGATTTCACGAAATAAATCTATATCAAATCATCACATCTAGAGAATAAATACAAGTTATTTCAAGTCCTGATGACCTCTTAATAGAAAATTAAAGGCCAGAATAAAATTATTAAATTGTTATATGGCTGAAATATAGTGACATGAACAAGAAATATTTCTATTGGATTCATAAAAAGGAGGATAAGGATAGGGATTAACACAATCTATATCAATGGGTGTTTTTACACCTCTGAAGGTGTAATATCTGATGGAATGGTGAATTACATTAATGAAAATTAATCCAAATATAAGATGTAAAACCCGAATAATATGGTTGGAAACATATACTATTACAGTGAGGATTATCAAAATCCAACTCTCATTATAGACCACTATATACAGGAAATCAAGAAAGTCATTTTTTAGACCAACATAGAGACTTTCTTAGATAATAACGACATTAACAATTAATGTTTAATGTTTTTTTTGGGATATCCTTCAAGATTATATGACTAATGTTATATGGGAATTATTCACTCAAGCCTCTATTCCCTTTAGGATGAACCAAAATGTTATTACTCTGATACCCATGAAGGATGATTCATTTCACAACAATGACTTCATGATAGATTCCCATAGGAAATCTAGTCCTAACGTCATTAGTAATATCTTGATGAGAAGAATGGGGGTAATTATCATGGAGCATTTCACGCCACACATGTTTGGGTCTGTACCTCATAAAAGAACATAAAATTGTTTATTATCCACATTAGAAAGTGTTATCGTAATGAAAATATCATATATTCATGGGATATTTTCCCACAAAAATAACATTTCAAAAAATTTTGACACCATTAAATGGTTATAATAGATTTATTTCAACAAAACATATGTATTTCATAAGGATTTTATCATATTTATTTATATAATTATCTCATTTGGATGGTTATTTATATTTATAAATAGATCCCCTAGAGGATAATATGAATGAACTAGGAGTGTTAGATGAGGGTAAACATTGATAGAGATCATATGTTCTATTGTTGAAAACAACATGAGTTAGTGTTTCAAAAAACTAACAAAAGTTATGCTATATAAGAAAATCAATGATGGTAGATATAATATCATCACATATAATTGTTTATGTAATTATGAAATTTTCCTATTTTTATATCCATAAATTCAAACCATCACTTCCATCAAAAAACTTTTTACATTACAAGGAGGTGGCTGGTTAGTCCATAAGTTGATACAATTCTTTCGTTGTCTATTTAAGTGGAATGTTAGTTGACAAAAAAACTGAATCACCAGAATTCATGGAGTGAGATGGGGCTCAATCCACTTTAAATACCTAGGTGTATATTTGCATTGGGGAAATAAATGATGTCAACCTCTTAAAGGTATTTTATCTGGAATCATAAATTAGTTGTCTCAGTGGATGGTGAAATCAATGACACATGCTAGGATGGTTTCCCTTATTAATGTTTCATCAAATTAAAATTTGTGTACTTGTTTTATCTATATATTTGGCTAATAAATCACATTAATGATCATAAATCCCTGAAAAAGGATTTCTTATGTACATTATCATTTAATGAAATGAAGTTGAAAAATATTTCATTGATTGATTTCATCAAACCCATTGAAATGGGTGTCCTTGGGATCAATAATATAAAGACCATTAAAGATGGCATAACAATAAATTCAGACAAAATAACTTAACCATTAATAAATCCCTGATTTATTTCATATCATGAAGGTCCAGAATGAAGCTACCAAATGTGTATTTATATTACCTGACTTAATCTATTTGTCCCTCTAATACGAACTTTTTCACTGGCATAATGCAACACTCAATGTGGATGGTCAGTATGGATTCCAACCTTAACTATTTGAACACTCCATGGATGGATATACCCATAAACATAACTAATTTTCCCTACATCATGCTTTACTTGTTGATTTATAATATAATATCTCAATATTAAACCCTTTATTATATTTTTTCTCTTCATCACGTCTTGCAAATATATATCTATAACTTTATGTATGATGACACCAGAAATTATGAAACCATATAGGAATAGATACATTAATGACAAGGAGTTCTATAGGATGTAGTGTGAATAATAGATTAAAACACCAATTGGTTGAATCAATTCGAGTTACCCTTTTCTCAACCACTAAGAATATTTCCCATTTTCAGAATTTGTACAGACTAGCATCCCACACATGATCAACTAAGGGGAGCCGTGTAGAAAATTCCTTCTGTATGTCACATATATTTGAAAATTGGGGAATATTTTAAATATTTTTTTCTACACAACACATTTTCTCCAAACCATTGGGGATATTTTCGAAACCTCCTTTTCATTGACCTCTCTTTATATAGGCAGCTAAAGGATATTCTGATAAGTGACAAGAAGAATATATTATGTGATAAAATTAAAAATCATATACTATTCACAACTCTATCTATTTTAAACTAAATATGGATTGTGAGAAATAAAACACAATTAAAATATTATATTTTGTACCATAAATTGGGTAATATAGTTTTATAAAGAGACCTACCATTAATCTTCTACAACTTTTAAACATATCACAATGAACAACCATTTTTTTGACATTAAAACACTTCGACTTCTATGAATTATTGGCAGGCCAAGAAAACATTTGGATTTTAAGTTTATATGAAGTATCCCCATACTTCATTAAGTATAATGGTTAATGTTTGTGGGGAAGCCTCTAAAATTATATAGTCTTTGGTATTCGGCAGTGTCTCCATTCACACCATATTTTTTAGAAGGTTTCAATCATCAATTTATTTGGTAGGGAATTTCTAATGAAGCTAATCTATGGTGCATAATTTATGCTATCAAGAGTATTTTCAACCACAACATGAAATATATATGGATTGAAACAAACTCAAATCATCCAATTGACACCCACAATGAATGAATAGATGATGTCTCATAATGAATTATTCCTTATTGGATTAAGTTCCCCAGTCAAGTGAAATACCTCAATTTTATTACCTCACATGTTTATTAGGAAGAAAATAATGTGTAAAATGAATTATCAAAGATTGTAAGAATTGAAATGAATACAATGTGATCATTCGAGATACCTGATTACTATGAACTAATGGTGTATGGGGATTTGGGAGGAGTGGTAAAATCCCCACTTTTTAATTCCCCATGTAATTACTAATCATGAAATTCTACATTTTATTTAATAATTCAAGGGTATCATGTCCCGACCCAATATCTTATTGGTTTATAAACCCATAAATAAATTTAATTAAATGAAACTTCATCTTCTATTATTCAATATTATATTTCCCATATCTACTAACAAGTAAAGGGATTTAATTTTAAAAATTATGTTCACCTATATAATTTTATTGAATGGCCTTAAATATTTTTTGTCTCATTTCATTTGAGATTAGCATTTATAATCAAGTATCATGGGATTACCACAATATTACATTAATTTCCATATTAACATGGAGAAACATTTATCCCATATATATAATCTATATTATATTAAATCTATCATATATATTTTTTCATTGATGTTTTTATACACTATAATGAAAAATGATCCTATTTGTCACATCATTAATAAATTTCCCCTGGAAAACCATTCCTATTTTTTTGTGTGATAACATGATGAAAATTTAACCACATGTTTCTTAATTACATAATTGTTTCTTATCTACCTTGTATAACTCTCTATAAATTTATTCCTTCAATGAATACATTGGAATTAATTTTTTTTATTAAAAACATAATCATAATTCTAATCGATTACTTAAAAAATAGTTATCGTTAAAAAAAATCTTCTTTAAGAACTATATTTATTTCACCAAAAATACAAATATTATCAAGAGTAATTTGAAAAAAATTTCCTTAATCTTGATAAAGTATTTAATTTGAAATATTCTATAATATCCTATGATATATTAGTATTGATTTCACCACTATATGATCCATAAAATTCAATTTATTATTTCAGGACTAGTACTATTTTTTGAAAATAATTGTCCAATGAAGGATTAAATAGGAATAGTGTATTCCACATTCATTGGGATGGGTTTTATATCATAAAAAATAATATATATAGATTATATATTATTTTATCTTATCTATTCAATTATATTTGAATTTAGGGTAATTATATATTTTTAATAAATTATTATTGTTTTATATATTTATTTACATTGAGATAAATCAATATTTTATCTTAATATATTAATCTCACCATGAAATTCATTATTTAGTCGATATATTCATGAATAGTATCTAGTAATTCATATTTAATTTTTATTTCGTTCTCATGTAGTATTATTATTTTATTTATAATATTAGTTTTTTAAAGAAAATATTAATGTTCTGGTTTAAACATATTTTCATTAGTGAAATATTCATCCTCATCATCACTTATTGAAGTGAAATCATGTTATTTAACATAAAACAATATGGTTTTGTGTGTCTTTATGGTTCCTTAATATTCATACTCAATTAATTAGAGTGAATTATTTTATTCTTATTCATTTATCACCAAATTACACATTAATCGTTTTATTAAATTCTTCTTTCAAATATATTAGATTTTTGATTTTCAATATTCTTTATTGGGAACACATAATTCATTCCAATAATTCTCATTTCCATAATTTTTATACTTTATAAAATCTAAAATGAATATAACAATTCCAAGGAAATTAAAGAATAATAGCGGATTCGTACAACTTTATTTATATCATCTTCTTATTATATTTATTCAGATAAGATACATTAATCTCTCATTCTCTTTATTTCATTGTTAATAATATTTTTATTATATGAATGATTCATTATTCATTCTACTAAACATGATCTCCTTTTTAGATTTAGATTTAATTTCATTACTCTATTTAATATAAATATATTTATATATAATTCACCATTTCATAAATAACAAGAAAACTATATACTCTGTAAAGATATTAGTCCTATAAATCCTCAAATATTGAGACCACTACATCATATCAGTTTGGTAAATTTATTATTAACAACAATAAATGGTAAAATAATATAGTTTTCCTTCCAAATAATTGATGTTGGTGAAAACATGTGTCATCATTATGAAGTGGTCATCTAATGTTTAGTCATTACCCCTTCCTATATTATAAAACATATCACTCAAAATCTATAATTTGGTTTTTTACATATTGAAAACCCCAAAAGAAGATCCCAAGATTTTCCCGTATCTCTTTTCCGGTGATGATTGACATCAATTTTGTATAAAATTTAGCAGATATAGTTTTAAATACTACATTCATTACGTTTTAATAAATCAATAAATTATTTCTATCAAAATAATATTTAGGATAACACTCTCAACTAGTGTAAAACCATCTATAACCATGTCATTATTTTTTAATAAAGATAAATATGAAGAATAATAAGATTATTCTTTTAATCACAACAATGGAATCAAATGTTAGAGCACTATTAATATTTAAAGAATTCATATTCTTTATTTTCAACATCCTTGCTAATACCATCTGTCATAGAAACCATAGATTATCTTTTACACCACTTAAAATACATAGGAAATAATGGTAACAATATGTATTAGAGGGGGTTTATTAGTTTTACATTCTTTCATTTTTTGGTTCATGTTGGATATCAAACTCTTCAATGGGTTATGATAAACATACACTCTACAAAACACTCCCTCAAAAAATATTTATAATGCTACGAACAAATAATAGAATACATATTATTTTTACATGGTTAACACATAAGTTTGGTTACAATGACCATGTTGAGTTCATGAAAACATTGACACAATGAGTTTATCACTAATATCAAAACTGATTGTAAATGATATCATCAAATATCTCATTTTACAAACTATTTGTTTGGCACCTAAAAGTTTATTTTCAAAATATAATCCAAAACAAAGGTTATCACTAAAAACATCTAATATTATTTGGCACTAGAATTAGATTTCCTTTTATCAATTGTAAAATACTATAGTATTTAAAATTCCCCTTCATCAAGATCATGATGTCATTAATATTCATTAGGATCGAATAGATTTCAAATTATGGACAACAAAAAATTTATCCATTAATTTTATAATTAAATAATTAATTCAATCTATATGTTATTTTAATAAAATATATGTATAGTTATCCCTTTTTATTATATTATTATCAAAATAGGTGAATTAATAAATAATTCTAAATTCTAAATTCATTGAAAAACAATGCAGTTAATTATTTCTACATTATTCACTCAAATAATTTTATCAAAATATATATAATTTGATACTAAATAAATTTTAGATTCTAATGTAATCACATTTACTACATCCATAATCCATAACAAAATTTCTTCACATGATCAAGTATTACCATTAAAATTGGAAATTAATACCAATTGGTAATTTTTAGTTATATTTCTACAATCGGGTATTAAAAAAACATTATTTTAGAATCTGGATTAATTAGATATTGTAATTCACACTAATTATTTGTTTAACTATATGTTTTACATTTGTGTTTGTAATAACTAAATCATTAAACATTTTGATATTATTCTTTTGAAGATTAATAACGAGTTGTCTTATATAATTATATTTCTGAACACATATTCAAGAAATATTATATTTGTTTTTAAATTGAAAAAAATTATTCATTTCATGGATTTTATTAGATTACATTACATATCATCAACAATATCTTCAATATTCTTAAATTATATTCATCAATAATATATATATCAATGTATTACATTGAATATATCTCATATTAGTTAAAATATTCTATTTATCAAAACACTCATGATACATTGTGAAAATATACATTATAATACTTTTTTTATAAATTGGATGATATTTTATACCACCTATTAAATATACCATGTGACATAAAAAGAATATACTTGTATAAAAACTCATATGTATCATAATTAATCTTTTCCTTACCAAATCTCATCATGTATATTATAATATATCCACTATATATTTAAAATATATTTTATATTCACATAAATATATTTTCTATAACAAATAATATCTTATATGAGAACAATAAAATGTTATGTATCATAATGTTCTATACTACCTTTACAATTCGTCCAAAATCATATAATATTAAATTATTCTCTATGAATTTAAATTCTACTCCAAACTACTTCAACCACACAATTTATTATCATATAAATTGAAAAATATAGTTATCATCTGAAAATTATTATCAATATTCTATAATGATCATCACTGGTATATGAAAATGATATACAATATATATTAATTAATTCCATGTGTTTATAATAACTAATATATATTGTTATTTAATTTAGGCATCTGAATCTATATTATAAATCACAATCTCCCATATTTTGTTTTTTTATATCATTTAAAAAAGTTGGAATGATTGTTTTTTCTACACTCAGATCCCATCCTTTTATTATTATTATAATTAGCATTGTCTTCATTGTTATTAATGATGTTATTGTTGTCTTTGTATTTATGGAGAGCATGAATGATCCCGATAAAGGTTGTAGACATAATTTGGACCACTCCCATCAAATAATCATGAACCATGGAATCCAAAACCTACAATTTCTATATAGATAACCGGTTATTCCTATGTGAATGTGATGAATGCACCTTTATTTTTATCATGGATATTTTTATTCGTTGGGAGAAGACTTAGGGGAATTAAATTATATAGGATAAACCTATGATTATCATTAATAAAATAATCATAGAATCTATGACGTATCATTTCACTAGGTACATTCATTTAAAACAAGGCACCTATCATTTTTATTATTCAGGTATTCCTCTTTTATTTGGTTGGGATAAATCCATTAAAAATTAATTATTTACTTCCAATATTATTATACCGTAATATAGTTGGAAGGAAAGATATATATATATATTACACTATAAGAATATATATTATAAAGTATTTCATTACATCAATGTTTTTAATGTATTTAACATTTGAAAATGGAAAACCGACCGTAGAAGGAGCCATGAAAAGTAGATCGAGATTTTTTAGACTAATATCTTACATGAGAGAAAAATAATTATGTATACCACATTGAATTCATGTTTTTTTATTCAAAAAATCATGGTTTTATAAATACATTATTAATTTCTTGTTTTTTTTGGAATCTATTTTAAAATCACTTTATATTAAATATTTTCAAAGGGGCCATTTTTTAATAAAATCAATTTAGGAAATTTTTTTATTAATATGATCCCATATTTTTCTTAATCATAGGTGAATGTATAGACAAAACTCACACTATCTTAAATAAATCTGCTCGATTATTTCGAATATCTATTTATTGAAATAAAACTTGATTAAAACATTTAATTTATAAAAATATGTTCTCCCTCATTATTTAATGAATGCTTCTATTTTTTCTTAATTAAATGAGGAGGTGAATCTGTTAAGATTCCTATTTGATGACATAATGATTATACATAGATGACCTATTTTGATAATAAGGAAATCCATGTATGAATGTGAAAAAAAATAGTTACCCTCCTGGAAATACTATTTTATAGGTTTTAATATGTTATGATTTTCCACCCACAAAAATTGGTGATTCATTTCTTGAATAGATTCGTTTCTCCCCCTATAATGATCTTATTTTAATAAAATTAAAAAAAGTATTAAAAATATTTATATTATTGAGATGGATGAAATTATGGAAAAATAATATTTTCTATTCCATTATAGATAATCTAAAAACAATTGAAAAAGTATCATATATTTGATTTTTTCTAAATAAATTACGATTTTTTCCCAATGATATTTCTTTATGACTTTTTAGATGTTAAAAATCCAAATTAATTCAAGATGGATATTCATAGTTTAGCCACAAGAGAGGAAGATCAAAAATATCTTTATTTCTAAGAAATATATCTTCCATTATATTATATTTGATTCAAATTATAGTATATTTTGTTGTTATTGAACAAATAATAACAAATTATTTCACATGCACAATGAAAACTGTTAGGGTATATTGTAAAATTCATATAGGTACAATGATTAATTTATCAAATGAATTCATTTCTACCAATCATATTTCTGTAAATAATAATCTAAATTACACATTTAAATTTATTTTAATTCCCTAGATTATACCATTTCCATTCAATCTTAATGATGATGTAATCAATGTTTCTCCAGGGAGCCTGGTTTGCCATGTGGTAGAGGAATTTTCAAAGAATGAAGGAGATTTATCAAATAAACATTAATTCATATATTGTGAAAATAAAATAAAATTGTGGTTTAATTATATATTTGTATTCATGTTGTTATGTATAAAAAAATATTTTGATTGGACAAGATTTGAATCAAGAGTGGCCTATTGGGTAGTTTTTACCTAGTCAACTGTTTCTTAAATAATGTTTTCTCGAAATATATTTTCATGGGAAGGAATATACAAAGTAATTAAAATAATTATATGTTATGGAATCATATATATATATATATTGAAATATAGTTATAGTTTGACTCTGATGGAAAAATTTTGAGATAACAAATCATAAAGGGGCCCTATATTGACTACTGATTATGTTAAATCTAATACCCCAAACCCACCTCTAATAAAAAACATGATAGTCCATGATAGTAAGAAAAAGAATCAAATATCAGTGGAATTATCTGAATTATAGACTACAATGGATACATTTATCTAATGGATAAAATTAGTAACAACTTATATATATAAATTTTAGAATAATTATCCTTAAAATATTAATTAACCATTTAAAATATTCTGAAAAATTAAACCATTAAATCTAAAAAAATATATGATATAACAACAAAATGAATAATCAAAGTAAATACAGGGGAAAAATAGTCAACGAAATAAATCATTTTTGAATATCTAATTGAATCACTCAGTATGTAACTAGTCTACACCATTAAACACAAACACTACAAGTTGTATAAGCTCTAAAACCATCATGGTTACCTACTATTTATGCAACTTTTTAAAATACAGAACATACATGGGAATAAATTCTCATGGAAGGGTGTGTACAAAAACTCCCAGTTGGATTCATCAAAAACGAAAAGTATAGATGAAAATTGAATATTCACCAAAAACCTCAAAATACAGGGGAAACCAAAAATCCTAAAATTAAAATATATATAGACAATTTATTTACATAGGGGTGACTAATTAATCATAACTCTTCCATATAATAAATTAATACTCCTACATAATCCTAGAATTAAATAGTAACATAAGTACTAAAATTCCATTTGTTGACAACCTAACATCCTGTAATTATCATAGGAATCAAATTATACATATCATGTCATAAAACATTCCAACCATATACTATGTTGGTATCATAACACCTTTGTAATTTAAGTGGGGTACTAACCCTTCCTTGAATAAAATGCATTGATTGAGAGAATAATAATACATTAAGAGGAATTCCCATATATGTATTGGTATATTGATACCATGGATGAATGTTTTTTATGAGATATATGGGGGAGAAGAAAAAGACCATATCCATAGATTCCTAAATTCACACCACATATTTCATTAATATTAATAGTGGGATGCATTATGAATGGAAATTTATATCGGACAATGTCGGTACCTCAACCATATTTCTTATATGTACCAAATACATATAAGATTATATAATATATCATTCATGTATGGGACAATTCCCTATCAAGCGGATTCCACTAGTGGAGTTCCAAAAACACATGTATAAAGGAATAAACCCTGGAACATAGTGGAATATCTAAACTCTGTGTATGTTAAAAACACCCCATACAATCACTATCTTCATTTCTATAAAGATAGAATCCTTTAATAATAATATTTACCTTACTAATACCCAATTATAACAAAGATGATGAAGCAATCATGTGTGGAGTCAATAAGGTTTTACTTATGGATTTTCCATTCCTTCTTGTTTTGAAAATCCCAATCACCTTATCATTAATAAAATATGTTTTTATTCTTGTTTTACTTCTAGAAGGAAAATTTCCTTAAGAAAATTTACCTCACTTTGGTTTTCTTTGTTCATATCAACATTTTTCTTAAGTATAAAAATGGGATTCATATCTATATTCATGGAATCGTATAATACTTAGATATGAATAATTCTGTTTCAGGATCCAAATTCTCAATCCGAATTCTGTAATGAATTTTCATTATGAATTCTGATGATGAATTGTCATTACGAATTCTATGATAAATTCTCATTACGAATTCTTTGATAAATTCTCATGACAAATTCTGTAATGAATTCTCGTTACGAATTATGTGGTGAATTATAATTACGAATTCTATGATGAATTCTAATTACGAATTCTGTGATGAATTCTCACTACGAATTCTCTGATGAATTATCATTACGAATTCTGATGACGAATTCCCATTAAGAATTATAATGTCGAATACTCATTACGAATTCTGATGAAGAATTCTCATTAAGAATTCTGATGATGAATTCTCATTATGAATTCTGTGATGAATTCTCATTACAAATTCTGTGATGAATTCTCATTACGAATTCTCTGACGAATTCTCATTAAAAATTTCAGTGCAGAATTCTCATTACGAATTCTTGTTGTGAATTCTGATCACAAATTATGGAAACGATCTTTTATGAAATTCGACTCATAATTATTCTGATAAACAGAATCTGAATATCCTTGTAATATAGACTCTGAATAATATTTTTTGTTAGACTCCCAACTTTTTAATTACACTCTGATTTGTTAAGTTTGTTATAAAACGATATCGTGTTTTCAGTTACACATGTTTTATTATAAAGAGATGTCATCCATTCTATTTTTAACTAACCATTTGTTGAGTGACACATGTACAGGTCCCTCCCAAATTTAAGGAAAATATGACCGTTGAAGGAGGGATTCGACCGTTGCTACCAAGACTATAAATATGATCTCATTTGAAAGAGCTCAACAACAAGTTGATCACTCTAGATACCACACGCTGTCAAGGTGATTTCTAGAGAGAAAGGCTTTTCATGCCCTGTTCATACTGAACTTCTCATTCAGATTGCTTCGTGTGAATCTAATTGTTGGTGATTAAATTTGAGGGCTTCTGGGGATAGGAAGACAGATGTGCCGACTACCTTGGATTTCGAGGGCTTCCTTGCTGAGGAAGACAGAGGTTCCAACTACCATGAATTTGATGGCTTGCAGGGATAGCAAGACAGAGACTCCGATCTTTGTATCGAGGGCTTACCCAGGTGTGGGTAAGATAGTCTTTTTTGAAAGTATAAATAAAGGGACCTTTATCCATGTATTGGATACCCTTCTCTTTGGGTTAAACGATTTATATCTTGTTAATTGTTTTTTTACAAGTTTTTCTTTTCTTCTGCATCTTGTATGTTTAAGAAAGTATAGCCTTCTTATACTTCATTAGACATTTGTACTCTAATTCGGTTAGATTCTATATTATTTATGGTAGAATCTCATATTGTAATCTTTGGATAAGTTGAATTTTCTGGACCCATATTTCTGGAACCAGTTTTTCGGAATCACTTTCCAGATATAAGAGAGTGTATCGAACTAGAAGTTTGTAACTTCATACCTTATCCCAATCATTCAATTGGTGTTAGAGGTGTTATGAATTTGCTCAGTTTAACTTTGTTAAACTCAAATCATTACTTGTGTACAGAAATTTTATAAGTGTATAATTCAACCCCTCTTATATATTGAGCATCTACATCAATATTTCTATCCTACAATTGGTATCAAAGAGGTCTCTAAAATACTTATACTCACATATAATTTTTTCTTACTCAGTTTTTCATTGTTCTATATTATTTATTTCATAGAAATATTCTCCTTGAATCCAAACTTTTGTTATTAACATGTTTTTTTGTAGATGATTTTTTTAAGATGGCAGGAATCAATGTTGGCTCAATCGACAACTTAAATCCTACAAGACCACCAATGTTTTATTGAAATGATTATGAGTGTTGGAGAGATCTAATGAAGACTTTTGTTATCAATACTGGAGTAGAAAATTTTGTTATGCTTACTGGAGGTTATCAAATTCATGATAAAGATGTTAATACTTTCACAAACCAAGAGAAGCATGATTATCAATTAAACTATAAGGTACGTAATACTTTACTATGATCAAATATGAGGAATATATATAGCCAAATTTCTTCATGTGAAGCAGTTAACAATATATTGAAGAAACTCGTATTTACAAATTTTGTTACATCCAAAGTTATTGAGACCAGAAGAGCCATGGTTAGAGATGAGTATCTTGGTTTCAACTTTCCTTTTGGAGATCTCATTTGTAAGGTGCAACAAAGGTTTATGACTATGGTAAATAGATTAAAATCTATGGGAGAAAACGATCTGGATGATAATGCTCTTGTTGACAAGATCATTGATATTTTTCCCAATGAGTGGGAATCAAAGAGAGCAACAATTGATGAGAACAGGAAGGCCTCTCAAATTTCCATAGATGGGCTGTTTTGAACTCTTCTATAACATCAAATAACATGAAATCTAAGACTCCAGGGAGAGTAACTAGATCCAAATCTATGAATGATGTTATCCAATCCGAATCTAGTGATAGTGAAGACTAAGAGAATGAAATAGTAAATCATTCTCTAAGGATGAACAAGATAGATAGACAAAAAAATTCCAAATCCAAGTATAAGAAGAAGGAAATGAAAGATAAGAAAGATTCAGAACTCACATGCTATGAATGCAAGATAGATGGACACATAAGTCCTTATTGTCCTTTTCTCAAGAATAATGAATGTAAATAGAGGCATTCTGAAAGGAATAGGAAGATGTATTATAAAGAAAATGCTAAGAATGTTCTGAAAGATAATGATACCTGGAGTGCCAGTGGTGGTGACTCTTCAGATGAATCTTTGGATTATGAATCTTCTTGACAAAAGAATATTGGTCTTATAGCTATATTTCCTACTCACAATCATTGCTTTATGGCTAAGGTAAAAAATACTTAATCATTGACCAATGTTTCTATAAATTATAATGATAGTAAATATTATAACTCTTCAGATGAATAATCCTCTTCTAATGAAGAAAATACTTTACCTACCTATGAAGAAGTTTCTAGGTTTGCTGAACTTCTTAGGATTGAGAATTCAAACCTCAATAAAAAACACGATAATGAAAATTCTAGGAATACTATTCTTACTAAGGAAATATAAAATCTTTCTAAAGATCATGATAAGAAAAATGATGATTTTATAAGTATTTCAAAAATTCTTGAGGAAAAAAAATCTGAAAAGAATAAACTTTCTAAAGATCTAAAAAAAGTAATTTCTATGAAATGTGTTTTCGAGCCTAGCTCGAGTTCCAAATATAATGACATTAAAGATAAAAACTTGATTATAAAACTCAAGTGTAAAATTTTTTCCTTATAGAAGTGTTTTTCGAACTTTATCGTGGGTAAAGAAAATTTTGATAAGATATATTCACAAATATGACCTTTAAGAAACAAGTCCGGATTTGGTTATACCCATGATAAACCAATTTTTAGTAACAACTACTTTGTTCCTCAATGTGCTCTATTTTGTACCAAGTGATATTGTGGTGGTCACTGGGCAAAGAATATTTCATTAATCAAAACCAAATATTTAGGTTTTCATGGGGCTTATTTTTAAAAAATGATGTGGGTACCCAAAATTTTTCTTTCTGACATTTCCAGATCCAAGAATGTCTGGATTCTGAAAACCTAAATTTTATCTCATTTTCAGGAAAATAGGGGATGTACCAATAGTAATACATGGTACATGGATAGTGGATTATCCAGACAAATGAATGGTACCAAAAACAATTTTAAAAAGATTATCAAGATGAAAAAAGGAAAAGTAACTTTCAGAGGCAACGCTCAGGGAGAAATTGTTGGTATAGGTAATATTGCTCATCTTTGTAAAAATTTTATTTTGAATGTTTTGTTTGTTAAGGGTATTAAGAACAACCTCATTATAATAAGTCAATTATGTGATGAAAGATTCCTTGTGAATTTTTGGAATGATAAGTGCTTTGTACACAATTCCAATGAAGAGTTTATTCTCTCCGCCCATAGGCAAGAGAATGTTTACACATTGTACTTAGAAGACCTTAGGATCCAAGAAATACATTTCCTAAGTGCAATGGAAGATAATTTTTGGTTATGGAATTGAAGACTAGGTCACATTAACCTTACAAACTTATTTAAACTCTCTAAAAAGAAACTAGTTAAGGATCTACAGGAGCATAGATTTGATTCTTCTAAAGATTGTGATCCTTGTCAATATGGAAAGAAACATAAATCTAGTTTTAAATAAATCGGTGAAGTCTCAACAATAGATGAATTATAGTTGGTTCCCATGGATATTTTTCATCCAACACAAACTGGAAGCATTTGAGGCAAATACTATGTGTTTATTCAAGTTGATGATTACACGATATTTAAATGGGCCTATTTTCTAGCAAAGAAGTGTGAAGTTTTTTCTTATTTTAAAATTTTTAGAGCCCATGTTAAAAATGAGGAAAACCTTCCACTGAAAACTATTCCTAATGATCATGGGGGAGAATTTCAAAATTCTGATTTTGAAACTTTTTGTAGTATAAATTGTATTACTCACAACTTTTCAGCACCTAGAACTCCTTGAAAAAATGGTGTAGTTGAAAGAATAAATAGAATTATTTAAGAGATAACTAGAACCATGTTGAGTAAATATTCTATTGCTAGACATTTATGGGTTAAATTTGTAAGTACTGCCTATTATACTAAATCGAGTTTTGATCAGACATTTTCTTAATAAAACTCTTAATGAGTTATGGAATGGTTGAAAACATAGACTTTCCTACTTCATGGTTTTTGGATGTAAGGTATTCATCATGAATACTAAAGATAATCTATACAAATTCGCACCAAAATATTATGAAGGAATTTTCATAGGCCACTCCACAACTTCTAAGGCTTATATAGTTTTCAATAAAAACACTTGTACTATTGGGGAAACTGTACATGTAAAATTTGATGAGTCTGGTCCTTTTGTTTTTAAACCATCCCAACCTACATCCTCAGATGTGTTTTCAAAAACTGATTATCAACCTTCGTTATAAGATCCTTCAGAGAAGGAAAATGTTCAGGAAAATAATTCAAAAACATTTACCCCAGAATACATTATACCCTATATTGATGAACAAGTTTTAGAAAACCATAGTCAGGTGTTTCTTATGAATCATCCAAGTGATAGTATCATTGGTGATGTAAATCAACCAGTAAGGACTAGAAGTTTGTTGAGGAATATTGTAGAACATCTAGAATTTCTTTTCCAATTAGAAGAAAAAAGCACTGATGAAGCTTTAGGTGATGATGATTGGATTAAATCCATGCAAGATGATCTAAGTGAATTCGAAAGGAATAAATTCTGGACCTTGCTTGAAAGTCCTAAGGAAACATATGTTATTAGAGTAAAGGGGGTTTTCAGAAATAAGTGTGATGAAAATGGAGTCATAGTTATAAATAAAGCTAGACTAGTTGCCAAAGGCTATAATCAACATGAGGGAATAGACTATGAAAAAACATATGCTTCAGTATCTAGACCTGAATCTATTCGTATCTTACTTTCCTTTGCAGCATTCTTCAATTTCAAACATCAGAAAATGGATGTGAAATGTCATTTTCTTAATAGTTACATCCAAGAGGATGTTTTTGTTAAACAACCTCCTAGCTTTGAAGACACAAAATATCCTATTAATGGTTTTTAGACATACCAAAGCATTCAATAGTCATAAACAAGCCCCTCGAGCTTGGTATGACAGACAAATATGATTTTTTGCTTCAAAATAACTATGTTAAGGGAAATGCTGATCCAACCCTTTTTATAAATAAAGGCATGAAAATTGTTTTCATTGTTCAAATATATGTTGATGATATATTATTTGGTTCAACACAGAAATCATTAACTGATTCCTTTGCGGATCTAATGAAAACTTATTTTGAAATGAGTATTATGGGCGAGTTAACATTTTTCCATGGCTTTCAAATTTCTCAAAAACCAGAGGGAACCTATATATCTCAACATAAGTATATTAATGATATTCATAAAAAGTATGGATATGAAAACACTAAATGTGTTAATATTCCCATTAGTACATAAAATATAATTGATATTGATGAATCCAGGAAACCAGTGGATCAAACAACTTTTAGAGGTATGATAGAAAGCCAATTATACGTGACATCTAGTCATCCAGAATTAATTATTTCAGTATGCTTATGTTCCAGATATCAATCCAATCCTAAGGAATCTCATTTAAAGGCAGTGAAAATAATTTTTTGCTACTTAAAGGGAACCATGGATCTTGGATTGTTTTATTAATCTATAAATGATTTTATCTTAATGAGTTTTTTAGATGCTAACTTTGGTGGGTGTAGAATTGATTGAAAATGTGAATCCGGAACTTGTCATTTCTTAGGAGATTAGTTAGTTTTTTGGTCATGCAAGAAGCAACACTCAGTAGCACTTTACACTGTTGAAGCTGAATATATAGTAGCTGAAAGTTGTTGTGCTCAAGTGTTGTGGATGCAACACACACTCACAGACTATGGATTGAGTTTTAATAAGAATCAAATTTCGTGTGATAACCCAAGTGCCATTTCCCTTAGTAAAGACCATGAACATCAATCCCATGCAATGCACAGAGATTTTAGGCATCACTTTTATAGGGATCACACACAAAAATGAGATATCATTCTTCCGTTTATTGGCACGCAAGATCAACTTGTTGATATTTTCAAGAAATATTTACCTTCTGATAGATTTGAATACAATAAATAGAAGTTAGGAATTATAACCATAAGGTAATATTCCTTCATTATCTTCTTGTTGAAAAAATCTCCTTATAGTAATAAAATTATTTTCATAGGGGGAGTACATTTTTTTGTTACCTTTTCAAAAAATATCATAATAAGCTTTTGAAAATTTTTCGTAATGAGATTTTGAAAATTTTTCATAACTGAGCTTTACAAAATTTACATAATATGATTTTAAAAAATATTAATAATAATCTTTTTAAAATTAATCATAATGAGCTTTTAAAAATTTTCGTAATGAGCTTTTCAAACTTTTTCATGAGCTTTTCAAATCTTTTGTAATGACAGTTTCGTACTGGAACTTTCGTAATGAAATTTTCGTACTGAGAATTTTTGTAATGAAATTTTCGAACTGAGAATTTTCATAATGAAATTTTAGTACTGAGAATTTTTTTCCTAATGAAATTTTTCGTACTCATGTATTTTGTACATAGTTTTTCGTACTACGATTTTCGTAGTCAAATTATCTTCAAGAAGAATGTCACCTATTACGAACAATATTTCTAGCCAATCTGAAACGTATTATTTTCATAAGTCTTTGTAATTGTATTATACTTTCTGGTATATTCTAATATGTTTTTATATTTTTCGGATTCTAGATTTCATAAATTCGAATGTTTTTCTTAAAACCTCAAAAGATTAGAGTCAATTTTTCCTTGTGGATTGTTTCACAACCGTCAGATCAAATCTCAATGTTTCTCAACCATTCGATCAACCATGGAAGTTGAACTGTCACCTCAATGCCTATATAAAGGGGACCCCCGAGGGTTATCCCACATCAGATATCAAGATTTTTCATCTCGAAGCTCTGTCCTTCTATCTTAAGGTCGCCCTAATATTTCCCAAGACCGTTCTGTTTTCTTTAGAAGTGTTCAGTTCCGGATGTCTATAGAAGACACTTCTCAAGATATGTCAATTGGGAAGCCCATTTCTAAGTGGTTAATTTACAGGGAGAGGTTGGTGCATCTGAATTTCTACAATTTTTATTCTCTTATATCTAATAACATCAATCTCAATGGCTGGTAGGATGTATGCTTATCAAATCCACCGAATCAGGATCTGTTTTATTCAAGTTTGCTTGAGATTTTTACGAGTCTTTTTCCTTCCTAGAGAAAGATGGCAGAGAGAAGTTTTATTTCAAGTCTTAGGGGAATACATACAAGTTATCTTACACCAAGGATGAAAGCTTGGTGGGTCTATCATATGAAGTTGAAGCTGAATTTTTCTCACACAAGCTGTCAGATGAGGAAAGAAGATTAAATAAAGTCAAGGCTAAATAACGCCTTGGACTTAATGTTGTTATGACTGCTAATATTTCTTATATCTCTTCAAATAATCATATTCTATAGCTGTGGGTACAAGGTTGTTTCATACGAAGAAGGGGTGATAAGGATAAACTCAAGAAAAGTGACATTTATATCCATTATTTGTTGGTAAATCTAAGGAAGTTAAATTTGATGAGGCCAATTTTTATTACAGTTAAGAATATTAAAGAAGGGAATCTGAAATCTCAGATTATAATGTATTCATACTTGCCTTCCTTGTTTATTATCAGGTGTCCTGATTCATTTAAAGTTTCTTGCACTTCCAAGCCATGGAATTGCAAAGAAAACGATTGTTAGTGATGATAAGTTGAAGAGGATGAAAATGGAATGTCTGTTGTATACAGAGAATTCTATTCTTTACCAGAGGAAGAGGCTGTGGAAGCTCAGAAAGATCAAAAATATCTAGAAACATCAAATAAATCTGGGAAGATATGGAAAATGAAGGAAGTGGAAGTTGCTGAGAAAACCCCTATGTTTAAAGAAGCTCAATCCGCACCCCCTAAACCCAAGAAACAAAAGTCTTATCCAGATAAGGTAGTTTCCAAGTGGGGGCTAGATAAATAAAAAAGGAAAGAAGGGGATCCTCAATTCAGATTTGACCCTGCTGAGGCTAAGGCCTTGAAAGAGAAAGATTATAATGAATTAGAAAATCAAGCCAAAGAGAAGAAGTTGAAAAAAAGATGTCAAAGGAAGAGATTGTTCAATCTCCTCTGTAGGCCACTGAAGTAGAATCATCAAATTTACCCATTCTGAAATCCTTTTTGGTTGGAGGTTTTCCTGAAACTCCAAGTGAGAAGACTCCGGAAATTTCTAAAAAGAAGAAAGCTGAGAAGGATTTGACGCTGAGAGTTCAGAAAGTTGTGGACGAAATCCAGCAAGCAGAGAGCAGTCGTGGCTCTGGTGTTGTAATAAAACAAGTTGAAGAATATCATGAGAAGGATAGTGCTTCTGATAAATTTTCACTCCAGACATCTAAAGCCAGATCTTAAAAAATTATTACACCTATAGTTGATGATAAAGGTGAAGAAGAGGTGAACAAGCCTTATAAGGAAAAAAGTTACAATCATGACTTTACACAGCCTAATGATGTTGAAGCTCGAGCAGAGAAGGAGAATGTTGATGATGATGAGATTGTTCAACTTTCAGAAAGTGAGCAATAATATATTGATGGACAGATCATTATGAATGTTAACAAAGGTAAGAAAGTGGTTTTTGACACTCCAACGAAAGATATTATAAGAAGAAAAGAAGTTGGAGGATCATCCAAAAGGAAGCTGATACAATCAGAGGAAGTACTGTCTCCAACCCGAATATCAGATTCAGAGTCATCTGTCTTTGGACATGACATTGTTGAACAGTCCCAAAAGATGCTGGTGGACATCATTCCAATTTTTTCCGAAATAGAATCCAGGTTCCAGATGATTCATCATAGCATAAATCAGAATTCGGACTCTGTATCCATAGTTATGGATAGGTGTGCTAAGCTTGAGGCTGGTCATAAAAACTTTATTATCAATTATGATGCTCATAGATTTTCTTGAAAGAATACAAACAATTGGTTTAAGAATGTTTTTCAAGAAATGGGAGAGCATGATCGATTGAAATTAGATTTTAAAGATGCTTTTGATAATGAAGTCTCTAAAATCAAGGATCATACAAATTATTTTGAGAAGTAGTTAAATATTGAGTAGGATGCTCGGATGCATGAGGTCAAAGATATGAATGGGAAGCTAAGTTCTCTTGTCCAGTACTACAGGGAAGAAAAGGATCTTCAAAATCAGATGCAAGAAAAGGTTTTAATGGAAGACGAAGCTCTTAAATCTCAGGCAGTGGCAATGGAGGCTTATGAGGAAAGAATCATTGCTTTAGAGAATCAAGTGGAGGAGGACCACAAAGATATGAAGAAGCTGAAGGCAATTGTCAAAATTCTTATGCCCAAGGTAAAAGAAACAAAATAGACCACTCTGATCTTTTGTTGTACTGTTATCCTTGTACTAGTTCTTTCTAATAGTAATGAAATTTTGGTTACATGCCTTTTGGTTGGTTTCATGAACTAATATTTTAGGTACGTTTTTATCATTTCCATTCCATCAAATCTTTTTGATAATTACAAAGGGGGAAATGGAAAAATTACTCAAAATTGGGAGAAGGATGAATCTAAAAGAAAGAAGAAAAATTTCTATATAAAGAATAACTATCCCTATGTAAGGGGGAGCTTATCTAAGGGGGAGATTTTCATTATGAAGTTTTTCATTCTTATGATAAATGAAAATTCCATTCCAGAAATCTAGAATACAATCCTTAGAGTTCCAAAGCCTAAGGGGGAGTTAGACATATTCACTATCATTCATAAACAAAGGGAGATAAGCTTTAATTTCAAAGTCTAGAAATGTATTCTCTCTTATATTCTTTTTCGTAAGGATGTTTTAGCTTTCTAAAAAGGGGGAGATTGTTGAGTCAATAAGGTTTTCCTTATTACTTTTCCATTCCTTCTTATTTTGAAAATCACATGCACCTTATCTTTAAGAAAATATGTTTTTACTCTTATTTTACTTCTATAATGAAAATTTCCTTAAAGAAATTTACCTATTTCTTGTTTTCATTGTTCATATCAACATTTTTATTATGAAAAAAAATCAGATAAATGTCTATATTATAGGAATTTTATAATACTTAGATATGAAGAATTCTGTTTCAGGATCCGAATTCTCATTCCGAATTATATAATGAATTCTCATTACGAATTTTAATGAAGAATTCTCATTATGAATTCTATGATGAATTCTCATTATGAATTATATGATGAATAATCATTACGAATTACGTGATAAATTATCATGAAAATTATTTGATGAATTCTCATTATGAATTCTGTGATGAATTCTCATTACAAATTCTATGATGAATTCCCATTACGAATTTTGTAATGAATTCTCATTACGAATTCTGAAGACGAATTCCCATTACAAATTCTAATACAGAATATTCATTACTAATTCTGATGATGAATTCTCATTATGAATTCAGATGACGAATTCTCATTATGAATTATGTAATGAATTCTCCTTACGAATTATTTGATGAATTCAAATTACTAATTCTCTAACGAATTCTCATTACGAATTTCAGTGCAGAATTCTCATTACAAATTATGGTTCTGAATTCAGATTACGAATTATGGATACGAATATAATGCCCCAACCTTAAATATTAATTAATTTCGATTTATTTCAAGAATACACGTTGAGGATCGTTTCATGTTTAGTGTTTTAGAGAATTAGATCATAAATCATGCATTACATTCCATATTTAAACCAAGTGGTTACATAAAAGATAGTACTCATTTTTTCCATTAAAGGAAACATATTTAAAATAAGACATGGATTCTTTCTTGACACTTCCTTGACACTATCATCACATTATGTACCTTTCACTTGACCTGTGAAAAAAATTTCAAAAACATTGGATGAACATAAAAAGCCCAGTAAAGGATACACAAAGAAGGAAAACTGTTAGTTTTTTAAAAACCGCAAGTAAACCATGAATACATTATCAAAGTAATACTTTTCCCCTTTTCAAAGTAGTAAATACTCATTACTGAATAAAATATCACCACTTATCCTTTGTAACCAAAACATTACAATAAACCCATATAATGAACACAAAACATATAAAGGTAACTTGGAAAATAAACATACTTAAATGGATTAACCATACGGTCGACTTCCACACATATCACTACATGGAATAGCCATATGGCCGACTTCCATACCCAATGAATTGGAGGTTATAAAGTAACCACCCATCCTAGTATTCAAGGCACCACCTGTCGTATGGTTTATCACGTAACCACCCATCAAATGTCCAAGTACCATTACAAAATCATAATATATAAAACAATTATAATGGAAAGAAAAAATTTCCACATTTCAATCACAAGTGTTCACATAATGATACTATAATAAATAAAATCATCTAAAAAAATCATTAAAACTATATGAGAGAAAAATCCCTTTATACTTTGAAAATATTAAAAGAATACATTTAAAAGAAATTTTTGAATCAAAGTGTCCCATAGAAATTTGAAGCTTTAAATGGAATTATAATATTAAAACATTAATTACCATATAAATAAATACTCAAAAACATTTTTAAAACATGGAAATTAAATATAATTATTTATAATAATAAATCATTAAAACATTTAAAAATGATATTTTTTTTAAAGAGTTTTTAACAAAATGAGAGACTCTTGAATACAAATAATTGTGAAATAACATTTAATCAGAACTTTATAATATCACGAGAATAAAGGGACTCATGATATAATATGTCAAAGGATAGTAAATACACCATATAAGAGTAAATTAGTGAATAACTTCAATGAATTCTCAATGGAAATGTAAAATGAGATGAAATCCATTATAAAGATGGTATCCTTAAATTAAGGATAAATCAATCTCATAAATATGTGTGTCAAATATAAATACACCCAATATAAGTGTATATTAATTGTAAAACAATCATAGTTCATTCAAATATATTCATAGGATGACATCTTCAATAACTACAAGTTGAACCCAAATAAATCGAAATTGGGTTAGGAAGTTCCCTTGTAAAAATTAGACAGCCTAACGACGTCACTTTAAAATTTAGAAAATTATTTGATGAGACAAAAAGGGAATATCATCACATGGAAATAAATTTTACATCAATAAGAATATATAAGAACATATCCCAACATAATAATATTTAGATTAAAATACATAACAAAATAAGTCTTTTAAAAATAAGACGGTGAATGGTTCCCTTACCGACTATGGTATCTTTCGAAACAAACACCTCATGAAAGGAGGACAATAATAAATTGATGTAAATACTAATAAACGAAATTATATTACACAAATAGTAGAATAATGTTCATTACATATACCACTCAAAGTAAATGGTGGAAAATGTAGCATAAATCTCACAGGAATATAAGTGAGATGAAAAACCCCTTACGAAAACTCGGCAACCTAACGACACCAATTAAAACTTCCAAAAATGGATTTATGAGATAAAATAGGGTCTATAATAATATTAACATAAAAAGATCATAATTAAGAATATAAAATAACATCCACAAACATAAGAAATATGAGCTTAAAAGAAATGACATAATAGAGAGCACTTAAAACGAAAGAGAGAGGTTGGATCCCTTACCTCAAGTCCGACATGTCTTTTCGTTTATTTATATTCCTAAATAATACAAATTTGTCAATTTATAATTGATTAAGGTGGTCCTATAAATTATATTATTCAATTCATGTCACATATTATAATTTTATAATAATTGGTTAATAATGTGAGTTCATATCAGATGTTTTTGTCGATGTTCGGTACATGTGTCAAAAATGAACTTGTTTGAAAATGATTGTCCATGTAGTTATAAGTAAATCATCTCCAGAATAGTATTAATGATTTAAATATCATATATATCCAGTACATATTCATTTTATATTATTCCTTAACATTTGGAGATAAAAATAAATGAAATGCATGTTCATGGAGCTGGTAGGCTGTACGTATGCATGAACACTATATTCATTTCTTTGTCATATTAATGGAATTAAAAATAAATGGGAGATATATATATTGAAATTACAGTATAATATATATGTTATATAGGTCACATATGTTCATTAAATTCATTATTTATACATTCCATGTGTTGCATGAACGAGTAACATCACTTGAGGGGGTGGTAGTCCACACTTCCTCGTATGAAATTATCACATTTGAACAACATGAAAAGAAAAAAGCTATGTTTTAAATATAAAATACAGAAGCATATAGATAAAATAAATACCATATATATCATATATAAAATACAGTGACATCATAATGTCCACCATGAAATGTGTTAAGGGAAGATTGAACAATCATCGTTCCGTGAGGCAGTAATTCGTTATCCACAGAAACTGTTTGTTCTTTAACCATTAGACAAACGTGTGTGTAAGTGTAGCTCGGATATTTCTAATAACAACATCATAGTATATTTCAGACACTGGTGTTATTACAAAATAAATGAATAAAAAGGGTTTTGGGGGTTGGAGAATCAAAATAAAACAAAATAACACAAGTGAATACATTACCTTCAAATCGGGTAACTCCTCTTGGCTTGAACCAAAAAGATTTCTTGAAGAGCATTCTGCCAAATGGAAGGATTCTAGGATAAATAGAGGGATTTGGAGAGATAAAATGATCAGAGTTTGGCTGAGCCAATGGCTTGAGAGGTGTGGGTAAGGAGGTATAGGTGGGGGCCTTTTATAAGAGGGAGGAGGGGAAATCTTGGCAAGTCATGAAATGTCACTTTATTTTAAAATACTTTTCGTATTTTAAAGGTCCCACAATGATATATTTCTAGGATAAGGTGATATGGGTTCGAAATCCACCCATCCAATAGGTTTTTGACAAGTTTATGTCTTATATTTTACATTATCTTTTCATATTATTTAAATCGTTCATTAATGAGGTAATCGCTCCATCATCAGGGTGTCATAAATAAATAAATTTATTTAATGTCTAAAAATTATAAAAAACATATGATTTAGGTAATCTTTTTATCTTTACAATTACTATTTATAGTCCAAAATATTACTTTTATAACTCCATGTAGTTTTAGTAAAACAATACATGTTTGTGACATTTTTATTTTAACTTTAAATAAAAAGATATTAATGACATTTTCTTACCCAAGTGGCTCCATGGGGTCCCCAAGTTGACCCATGGATTGTCTTGGTCAGCCATGATTCATCCAATAAGTTTAGTACATGTTTCAAGGTCATATCATATTATTATAACATTATCTTTACCTTAAATTACACTAATTACCATTAATCTTGATTAATAAAACTTAAAAGTTACTATTCACCAAAAAATATTTTCATCCCATTGAACCACATTTTAAATCCTAATGAAAACCATGTATGTTGGATTTTTTGAATTTTAAATCACATAGGTGGTAAAATTTCATTTAAACCAAAAATCAGTTTTTTTAACTACCACTTAGTGGTTTCACTATTGATCAAAAATTCATGTTTTTCAGAAAAATAACAAAAATTCACCCTAAGATATACTTGATATTCCGAATTAAAAAATGATATCTATTTTAAAAAATTCAAAACATATAAGTTAAATTAATTAATTTAATAATTAATTCCCACTGTCAAAACAAATAGCGTGTTTTTAAGAATCAATATCTATTAAAAGATTGACACTAGTTTAAGTCCAATTTCAAAGTGAAATTAACTCCAATGAACAACATTGGATTAAATGGTAAAAATATATTCTAAATAAACTTTAAACCCAATTAAAAATATAATATATCCATATAAATAAATCAGATCAAAAGGATGTTTTGAATTAAAATACAACATTTTCATTAAAATGATCTTTATTGGAAAAATAAAAAAATTACACAAAGTAAATTTTGATGTCCAGATTATAAATAAGGATTTTATTTGGTCCAATATAAAATATGAAATTGTTAAAAATTGGATTTAAAAAGGGTTCTCCATCAAAAGGCAGTTAATCGACCTTTTAAGGAATATTTGATTATTTACGTTTGAAATTGGATTCATTCGTATTTTAAGCCCCTAACATTTATTGGATAAAAGTAAAAATATTTGAAAAACATATATAATAATTTTTTAGTTATTTCTCTTCATTCCTGCCATTACAACGTCTAGGAGTTAACTACCATTTAAAATAATATTATTTTATTATTATAGTGCAACGTAAGATTTCAAAGGAACTCGTTGTTGTGTATTGGGTACGCCATCAAGAATAGTGTTCCCTTTAAAGTAATATTAATATTTTATTAACAAATAAATATGAAAAAGTAATATTCATTATTTACCTGGGATGTTATATCCTTCCCCCCTTTTGGGAATTGCGTCATCAGAATTTTAAAATTGGGATTGGAAACTTCATTGAAATCCCCACATCGGAAAAAGAGTAAATTAAACTATCACTTTAAAAGAAAGAAAGAAAAGTACCAAGGTCACCTGAGACAACAGGTACTATGATTCCATGAAAACATTTATATAGAAAAAAAGGGTCATGTTTTGATGGAGAGTGATAGAAAACATGATTAGGAGAAAGTTAACCACAAGAAAATCACAAACTTATGATGGGTTAACCGGTATTTGATTCCCCAGTATGAAAAGTCAAAGGACACCATTTTTATTTTAAGTTACTTTTCATTGAGGAATTTATTTATGAACTTAACTAAATCCTAAAGAAACATACTTATTTGTCAGGTAGACTTTCACCTATTACTATATTTCTTACAAAAATTCATATTTTCTCCAAAAGACGAGTATTTTGGATGACTTGTTCACATTAAGAGCGCTATAATCAGCTTCTAGAGAATCACCTAATCCACAAAAGTGAACTATATATTTCACATGTCTTTAGACAAAAACCAAAACCAAAATTGTTAGTACGAGATTAGATAATACCCAAAAAGGATAATCCTTTATAAAAAAATATATTCTTAATCTCTAAAATTTGTCAAACAATACCCAAAGTTCAACAAATACCATTCAATAAACATCTATACATAAAATTATTCAAAGTAATAAAAACTAAGATTCAAACCCAAATATCTTAATGATTTAGTCACATATTCTTCCAAGATAAACCATATCATTTATCTCCATTCATCAGTTACTCTTAAAGTCTCATACTGAAAAGTAAATAACTTAATCACATGTCCTCCACGAAAGGTTAATAATTTCCATAGATAACCCAAAGTCAAAATTTTCAAGATTCATAAAATTATATAACTAAAAATAATTTTCCATACTAACCAGGGACTTCACGTAGTCCAGTGGTAGGTGACAAATACCAGTCGCACCTTCGTTTTGGGTTCGATTCCAGCAGCTTCGTCTGACGCGACGGGTTGTCAAACGGTCTGCCTGTTGTCCTTTTTCCAAAACTATATAATTCTTAATACATTACCCCAAAAGAGATAAAATCATCAAAAATAACCATGACATAATTTAACCTCAATTTTACCTCATGCCTTTCCTCTTCCATCATTTAGTAACCCATAATTACCTCAAAATTAAGGATCATATAAACTCTAATGGTAACCATTATAATTATTACCTGAACATCCATATCGAGTTGGTCATCTCGTATATGATGCATTAGAGAACAAACCAATGTTCAAGTGGTTAATCATTACTCCTTGATAGTTGGTTTATAATAACCATGATATTCCTCATTAAATACCCCATTTCATCCAGTCTCTTAATCAGAGAACCTCCATAGATTCCTTCAAACCCATTGTCACTTTAGTGCAAGCTAGATCCATCCATTTATAAAAACAAAAAAGTTTAGTTTGAGTATATCAACAAAATCATCATGTTTTAAAGAGGAAGATAATCACTAAGATATAATTATCCATGTTATCTCAAACTCATTCCAACATCCATAAATAACAATGACTCTATCTAATATAATAACCATTGTGGTTATAAACAACTTGTCACTTATGCTTAAACAACACTTTAACCTCTAATGTTATCTAAACTGACCTTTGATACCAACTATAAGGACCCAGCCTTATAACATTACATAATCATGAATTAAATTATTGATTTACATAGAGGATATTTTCAGGTTTAGTGTTTTAGAGAATGAAGACACAACTATTACATCTCAAACGATTACAAAGTAGACACTTATACTAAGTTTCAATAAAATAACAACTCTAAAAAAGAAACATGTATAGTTACATGTTTTAGATAGCATGTCATACCTTGATCCCATTATTGACCCTATTCATCTTTATGTCATGTGGAAAATATTTCAAAAACATGGGATGAGCATAAAAAGCCCAGTAAAGGATACACAAAGAATGAAAACTGTGAGTTTTTTCAAAACAACAAGTAAACCATGAATAATTTATCAAAGTAATACATTTCACCTTTATGAAGTAGTAAATACTATTTACTAAATAAAAGATCTCCACATAACTGTTGTAACCAAAAGATAACTATAAACCCATATAAAGAACACATAACATATAAAGGTAACTTGGGACATAAACAATCTTAAATGGAATAATCATAAGGTCCACTTCCACACATATCAGTACATGGAATAGCCATAACGCCGACTTCAATACCCAATGCATTGGAGATTATAATGTAAAAACCCGTCCTGGTATTCACGGCACCACCCGTCATATGGTTTATCATTGAACCACCCAAAAAATGTCCAAGTAACATTACAAAATAATAATACATAAAAAAATGATAAAGGAAAGAAAATGTTTCCACATATCAATCACAAGAGATCACTTAATGATACTATCATAAATAAAATCATCTAATAAAATCATTAAAACTCTATGATAGAAAAATCCCTTTATACTTTGAAAATATAAAAAGAAGACATTTAAAATATATTTTAGAATCAAAGTGTCCCATACCACTTTGATGCTTTTAATTGAATTATAATTTTAAAAAATTAATTTCCATATAAATAAACACTCAAAAACATTTTAAAAAAATGGACATTAAATATAAATATTTATAATAATAAATCATTAAAACATTTAAAAATGATATTTTTGTTGAAGAGTTTTTAACAAAATGAGAGACTCTTGAATACAAATTATTGTAGAATATCATTTAATCAGAACATTATATGATCATGAGAATAATTCGATTCATGATATAATAGGTCAAAGGATAGTAAATACACCATATAAGTTTGAATTGGTGAATAACAACAATTAAGTCTTAATGGAAATGTAAACTGAGATGAAATCCATTATAAAGATGGTATCCTTAAATTAAGGATAAATAAATCTCATAAATATGTGTGAAAAATACAAATACACCCAATATAAGTGGATAGTAAGTGTAAAAAAATAAGAGGTCATTAAAACATATTCATAGGATGACATATTCAATAACTACAAGTTGAACCCAAATAAATCGAAATTGGGTTATGAAGTTCCCTTGTAAAAATTCGACAGCCTAACGACATCACTTTAAAATTTAGAAAGTGAGTTGATGAGAAAAAAAGGTAATACCATCACTGGGAAATAAATTTTACATCAATAATGATATAGAAGAACATATCCCAACATAATAATATGTAAATTAAAAGACATAACAAAAGCAGTCTTTTAAAAAGAGGAGGGTGAAAGGTTCCCTTACCGACTTGGGTATCTTTCGAAACATACACCCCATGAAAGAAGGACAATAAAACATTGATGTAAATCCTCATAAAAAAAGTATATTTCACAAAGAGTAGAATAATGGGCAGTACTTTTACCACTAAAAGGAAATGGTGGAAAACGTAGCATAAATCTTATGGGAATAAAAGTGAGATGAAAAACTCCTTACCAAAACTCGGCAGCCTTACAACGCCACTTAAAACTTCCAAAAATGGATTTAAGAGATCAAATATGGTCTCTAAAATTATGATCATAAAATTAAAAGAATTAGGAATATAAAAGAACATCCCAAAACCTAAGAAATATGAGCTTAAAATAAATGACATAAAAGTGAGTAATTAAAAAGAAAGAGAGAGGTTGGATCCCTTATCTCAGGTCTGACTTGTCTTGTTTGTTTCTTTATATTCCTGAATAATAAACTTTGCTCAATTTATAATTTCTTAAGGTCCAAATTTAAATTTTATTATTCAATTCATGTCACATATTATAATTTTATAATAATTGGTTAATAATGTGAGTTCATATCAGACATTTTTGTCGATGTTCGGTACATGAGTAAAAAATAAACTTGTTTGAAAATGATTGTCCATGTAGTTATAAGTAAATCGTATCCAGAATAGTATTAATTATTTAAATAACATATATATCCAGTAAATATTCATTTTATACCATTCCATAACATTTGGATATAAAATAAAATAAAATGCATCGTTCATGGAGAAGTTAGGTCGTACGTATGCATGAACGCTACTTTCATTTGTTTGTCTTATTAATGGAATTAAAAAATAAATGAGATATATATATATTATAATTACAGTATAATATATATGTTATATATGTCACATATGTTCATTAATTTCATTCTTTATACATTCCATGTGTTGTATGAATGAGCAACATCACTTGATGGGGCGGTAGTCCACACTTCCTTGTATGAAATTATCGCATTTGAACAACATGCAAAGCATAATAGAATGTTTTAAATATAAAATATAAAAGCATACAGATAACATAACTACCATATATATCATATATAAAATATAGTGACATCATAATGGCTACCATGAATGGTGTTAAGAGAATATTGAACAATCATCATTTCGTGAGGCGGTAATTCGCCATCCACAGAAACAGTATGTTCATTAAACATTAGACGAAGGTGTGTGTAAGTTTATCTAGAATATTTCTAATAAAAACATCATATTATATTGATGATACTTGTGTTTTTACAAAATAAAGGAATAAAAAGAGTTTAGGTGGTTGGAGAAGCAAAATAAAACAAAAGAACACAAGTGAAGACATTACCTTTAAATCAGGTAACTCCTCTCGGTTTGAACCAAAAGGGTTTCTTGAAGATCATTCTGCCAAAGGGAAGGATTCTAGGGTGAAGAGAGAGATGTGGAGCGATAAAATTATCAGATTTTGGCATAGACAATGGCTTGATAGGTATGGGTAAGGAGGTAGTGGTGGGGGCCTTTTATAAGAGGGAGGAGGGGCAATCTTGAAATGTCATGAAATGTCACTTTATTTTAAAATAATTTCTGGATTTTAAAGGTCCCACAAAGATATATTTCGAGGATAATGAGATACAGGTTCTGAATCCACCCATAAATTAGGTTTTTGACAAGTGTATTTCTTAAATTTTACATTATCTTTTCATTTTATTTAAATTGTTCATTAATGAGGTAATCGCTACATCATCATGGTGTCATAAATAAATTGATTTCTTTGACATCTAAAAATTATAAAAAAATACTATGATGTAGGAAATATTTTTATATTTCCAATGACTATTTATTTTAAAAAATATTACTTGTATAACCCCATGAAAAATTGTTTTAGTAAAATAGTACGTGTTTGTGACATTTTTATTCTAACTTTAAATAAAAAGATATTATTTTCCTTTTCTTACCCAAGTGGATCCATGGGGTCCCCTAGTTGACCCATGGATTTTCTTGGTCGTCCATGATTCATAAAATAAGGTTAGGACATGTGTCAAGGTCATTTCATATTATTGTAACATTATCTTTACCTTAAATTACACTAATTACCTTTAATCGCGATTAATAAAACTTACAAGTTACTATTCACCAAAAAAATATTTTCATCCCATTGAACCACATTTTACATCCTAATGAAATTATGAATGTCATATTTTTGAAATTTAAATCACAGAGGTGGTAAAATTTCATTTAAACCAAAAATCAGTTTTTTTAGCTACCACTTACTGGTTTCACTATTAATAAAAAATTGATGTTTTTCTAAAAAATACCAAAAATGCATCCTAAGATATACTTGAATTCTGAATTCATAAATGATATATATTTTACAAAATAAAAAACATATAAGTTTCATTATTTAATTTAATAATTAATTCCTGCTGTCAAAACATATATCATGTTTTTAAGAAACATTACCTATTAAAAGATTCACACTAGTTTATGTCAAATTTCAATGTGAAATTAATTCCAATGACCACCATTAGATTAAATGGTAAAAATTCATACTAACTAAACATTAAAACCAATTAAAAAGATAATCTATCCATATAAATAAATCATATAAAAAGGAGGTTTTGAATTAAAATACAACATATTCACTAAAAATGATCTTTATTGGAAAAATAACAAAAATTTACACAGAGTAAATTTTGATGTCCAGATTATAAGGAAGGTATTTATTTGGTCCAATATAAAATATTAAATTTTCAAAAGTTTGATTTAAAAAGGGTTCGCCATCAAAAAGCTATTAATCTACCTTTTAAATAATATTAGAATATTTACGCTTAAAATTGGATTTATTCGCATTTTAAGCCCCTAACAATTATTGGATAAAGGTAAAAATATTTGAAAAACTTATATAATCATTTTGTAGTTAGTTCTGTTCATTCCCGCCATTACAATGGCTAGGAGTTAACTACCATTTAAAATAATATTATTTTATTATTAGAGTGCAACGTAAGATTTCAAAGGACTCGTTGTTGCGTATTGGGTACGCCCTCGAGCATAGCATTCCATTTAAAGTAATATTAATATTTTATGAAAAAATAAATATGAAAAAGTAATATTCTTTATTTACCTATGATGTTACAATGAACATTTATGAAATTTGACTCATAATCCATCTAATAAACAGAATCTGAATATCCTTGTAATATAGAGTCTGAATATAATTTTTGGTTAGACTTCTAACTTTTTACATACACTCCAATTTGTTATGTTTGTTATAAAACAATGTCATGCTTTCAGTTACACATGTTTTGTTATAAAACAATGTCTTTCATTCTGTTTTTAAATAACTATTGGTTGAGTGACACGTGTACAGGTCCCTTCGAAATTTAAGGAAAATATGACTGTTGGAGGAGGGAGCTGACCGTTGCTCTAGAGCCTATAAATAAGAGGTCATTTTAAAGATCTCAACAACACATTGATCAATCTATAGACTACACGTTGTCAAGGTGATTTCTAGAGAGAAATTATTTTCATCCCTTGTGCATACTCAAATACTCGTTCAGATTGCATCATGTGACTCTCAATGTTGGTGATTACATTGGAGGGCTTCTGAGGATAGGAAGATAGAGGTGTCGACTACCTTGAAGTTTGAGGTATTACTTGCTGAGGAAGAGAGAGGTGACAACTACCTTGACGTTAAGGGCTTGCGGGAATATAAAGGCAGAGACTACGATCTTCGTATCGAGGGCTTACCCGGGTGTGGGTAAGACAGACTTTCTTGAAAGTATAAATCAAGGGACCTTTATCCAAGGTTGTTGGATACCCTACTCTTTGGGTTAAAAGATTTATATACTGTTACTTGTTTTTGTTACAAGTTTATCTTTTCCGCTGAATCTTTTATGTTTAAGAAAGTATAACCTTATTATACTTCCTTACACTTGTGTTCTTCTATTCAGTTAGATTCTATATGCTTTTAGGTAGAATCTCATATTGTAAACTTTGGTTATGTTTCATTTTCCGTATCCATATTTCCGGAAGCAGTTTTTCGGAATCACTATCCATATTTAAGAAAGGTTATAGAACTAGAAGTTTGTAACTTCATACCTTGTCCCAATCTTTCAGTTGGTGTTATAGGTGTTCTGAATTTTCTCAGTTTAACTTTGTTAAACATAAATATTTCCATGTTTAAGGAAATTTTTAATGTTTACAATTCACCCCCCTCTTGTATATTGAGCATCTACAACATTATTTCGATCCCACATCATGTTCTCTATGGGAAATTCATAGAATATAATATTCATGTGTACATTTCTAACACACTATAAAGAAGATCTATTGAATAAAAAATATAATAAATACATGAAATTATACTTTTTTCAATTATTCATGTGATATTAAACTATATGGTATATGCCTCTAGCGGACATGCCATGTGGTATATAAGGGATAACAAGGAATATACCCTAGGATCCCAATTCATGTGATTCTACATTACCCAATACGTCAAAATGACTACATGATATGTGGCATGATTTATTTCCTATAGGAAAAAATAGACCACGTCATTTCATGTTTTCAATCATGGATTTTTCATCCAAAAAAATTCTATGTATAAAAAATGTTGTGGTTAGGAACACAATTTTCCATATATTGGGTCCTGTAATATTATTATACATGGAACTTCCAATGAAACACCACATTATTTTATATTTAATATTCTATTAGAACTCTTTATTCCAACCAGTGATGGAACCTTGCATGCGATTTTATGTTACACACCATACGATATATAACCCCTTCATAGAAACCATATCATTAACTTGAAACAATACATTACATGTTCCTTTGGATGAGCTATATTGTGATTAAATATTATTTTGTCAGATCAAAATTCTCCCAATGTTTTTCAATAATAGTTATTTTTATGTCCAACATTGATCTATCCATTTCAATGCACCACCCCCACACCTCAAGTAGTCTTCCGACTCATTTATAGGTAATCACATTCATATTTAACTGAAACAATCTACACCATTGACTAACTCTCATTAAACCCACAAATAAACCACCTCCTGGGGCCCTCTGTCATTCTCCAACTATCATCACACCCACACCAGTAGTGTACCTTTTCATATTCCTTTATGATAAAATTAATAATCATCACTATCCTTTGACATTCCAATCATCTGAGGATTCTTTTATCTAATTTTAGAACAATGTAAAAGAGTTTGTTGATATTTTTTGGAAAAAATAGAATATATGATGGTAGATATGGAATTAATTTTTGTGTTATTAAATTACATTAAACCAATATTTAAACCATCAGATCATTCATAGTAAAAAAAATTATATTGATAAAATACAGTATTAATATTATTTAATGATAGTTCAAGAATAATTTTTTAAAAAAATACATTTCATTTTTTAATATTGTAAATATTTTATTTGAATTTTAAATTAAAAATTTCTGTATATAAAAAAAATATAACCCTGGATAAATGATTTATAAATAATGTATTATTTTTTCATCATCATATTCCCGTGAATCTATAATTTCATTGGTGACACGATGTCTCAAAAAATAAATTGTGCCTCTAAAATATATATGCCTCAAAGTTCCTCCCTAGGTTGTTTTCATCATGACATGTGGATTAAAATAGATGGAAGAACTAGAAATGAATATATATTGATGAGTTATATTAACAAGGAACGTTTTTATAAAAATAGGGAATTTCTCAGTTTGATACATTGAGCTCAACAACATGATTAATATCAATCCTATGTAAAATAACCCATTATTGGAAATGCTACATTGTATGATTTTGTTAAATTAGGTTCATCCAAATAAATATCATTACATGTATTCACATTATAAATCTATATTTTTATCATAGATAATACATTTCCACTAAATCATAACTCACCTAGAGATTCAATAAAATTCATCACATTGATATTGATCAATTCTAGAAATTGAAAAATTAAATCAAATTCAAGAATGAGAATTTTCATTTTTTGGAAAAACGTATATTAGTATATTCTCCCCAACATTAATATTTTCTTACTATCAAAATTCAAATGCTTCAAAACTAGGAATCACATACAAAACATGTGAAAAAATTTGATAAAAAATTATATTCTATCAAAAATACTATAGAGGTCAAAATTATATATGAATTGATAACTTAAACCACACATGGAAAAGCACTCACCATTACCATAATTAAAACATCCTTCCCTGAATATCCACCAATCCCATGGATGATCAACAAATGATGAATCTTGGAAAAAACCCAACATAATTATAATTTCACATTATAAGAAAATGTTTAATGTTTATTTTTTGATAAATTTACCACCCATAAGAAACTCAAATAGTTTAATAAACTAGAATCAAAATCTATCGAAATACACATGGAGATAGTTTATTATCAAAGGTACATGCTACCATAGTTTTACGCCCAACATTTAATGTGTGAATATAATGATTATACAATTTGAAAAATATATTAAGATCAAACTCCACCTCTACGAACAATAATGAATATTATACACCGGCCCCCAAAAATAAATTCAAGGTATCATTCTCCTCATTCTATGATTCTTATATAATTATCCAAACAAATCATACATACCAAAATAATTATAAAAAATTGCATTGACAATAGAATTCCCTTATTCTAATCCTTCCACAATAATCAATGGAGAAAACAACTATAATATTAAAAATATCGTATAGTAATATTTTTGTTACTATGTTGTTATAATTTTTTTAATAATATCCCATAACTCCAAGATATGTTATGAAATATTTCTATTCAAATAAAATAAACTTTTTCTATTGTTTGGGATACAATCAATATCGAGTTTAAAGAAGCCGTAATAACTATTAAAATATTTTTATTTAATATGACTATTATCATCTGTCCATTTGGTTTGAGGGATTGAATATGAATAACTAGATTTTAAATAATTTCTGGTGTACATTTTCAAAAAATGAAATCACTATATTTCTAATAATTAGTTATTAACATATAAATAACTTTAAAATAATGTAGTTTTTTTTGAACCCATTTTATTGCTTGAAATGTTTTTTTCCTAAAACAAATAAATTAATATATCTTCGTGAATGATATTAATCTAATTAATATAATAAATATTCAGTCATTTTTATCATTTATTTAATGGTTTTCTACGAATGGGATAAGAATAAAACAATTTTATTAATTGAAATATATCTTTCATAAAAAGGATTACATTTTTTTCACATTTATTTAATTATTAATTTCATACACATATATAAAATAAACTATGAAAAATTGATTTTATAATTTAATTTAGTATTTAAAATTTTTGGTATAGTTCCCATTTATTTTTTTGTCATTTTGAGTAATAAGTGTGGCAAAATTTATCCCATGTGTAAATGATAGATTTGATTATCCATGGTTAAAAATAAATGTTAAGTTATCTATTTTTAATTTAAACTATTATTGGATGATTTGAATTTCACGCGTATAAATATATACAAGAATAAAATTATTTAATGGTAAATTTTCTTTGAATGTGACCCAAATTCTATTTAAAGAGAGAAAAAAATATGAGATGTGTCTCTCTTTCTTTTAAGTATATATTACATTTTCACATAGGGGTAAAATATATTATCTAATTAATATTAAAGATTATATTGGTAATATTGAGATTATTTTAAAATTTTTAATTTATTTATACTTTCTATAAATTTTATAATTGTCTTAAATGCTAATACAATGTTGATATGATATTTTTTCAATCAATGAAAAATAAAATAAATGATCATAAAAAAGTTAAAGAATTTTATTTTGAGTGAATTATGGTGCTTTCCAAAATCTGTTGATGACTGTACCAAATTATTGTCCAATTAAAGTATTATATTCTAGTTGAATATTTTTTTGTCTTTAGTGTCAACCTAAATGTATATTGTCAAATAATATCATTAATGATATTTTAGAAAATACATATTCTATTAAATTATTTAAATATATTGAAAATAATTAAACATGACAAATATTATAATATATGATCAATTATTTAATCTAAAGTCCATTTATGACACAATATTCACTATATATATATATATATATTATTATAAACCATTAAAACATAAAATAAATTACCACGTTTAAGATAGAAATATGTTAACTAATGTGTAAACCAATATGATAAAGTCAAAAATACCACATAAACCAATACAATTTTATAGGTTGGACTTATTTCAATACAATACTACTTTTTATTTACTTGTCTATCCATTTAGAATTAATTTTTTTTAGCAAAAAACTTTTTATATTTTAATCTATTACGAAATTCCATGAGTTGCCACAAAATTATTTATAAATGGGAACCCCTCCATTATATTAATTACACCACATTTAGCATTATATAAAAAAACCTTCCAAATTAACTTATAAAAATATATATTTACATTTTTAAGTTTTTTTTGTTTCATAATCTCCTACCCTAGGATCCTTATCAGGATATCTAAATTATTTTTTCAAAAGGAAAGGTAGTTGCCTTAACTGATTTGTTTCTCATAACTTATAATTTTACCAAAACTAAATTTATAGTATTTATCATATAATAATATCATAAGAATCCAAAATATAGACAATTTTTTCCATTAGGAACCCTCAATTATCCACCCTTGTTCCTATCAAATGGGAAGTGAAATTATCGCTCATGTTTACGTACGACTTTCCATATCCACATAGAGTTACAATTCATTTGTCATCACCTAATTTTATGGATGTTCATAATGTCGGGTCTGATGTTTATATTTTATATTTATGATATAATGATACTTCAAGTTCGATAATATTGTTTCCTCCTTTTCATAATCAAATTCGTTTTAAAATGATAATGTCGCACGTGTGTACTTGTAGTTTACCACCTCTAAAGTGTGATGTTATTCATTTTTTCATTTAATATTTACATGGATAGTAGTAAGTATATATTTTATGAATAAATGTTATTTAAAATTTATAAAAATTATTATGTAATTGTTAATTATAATTCAGATTTTTCATTCCAGCCTTAGAAAAGTAAATATATTTTTCAAGCAAGCGTACGACATGTCGTCTCCACGAATGGTGTAATTTATTATTCTATCTCTGACATTTATGGATGAATATATGCACATAACGATAATATATATTATATTTAATTAATTATTAAAATTATGTAGTCTATGAAAACATGATCAAAGTATATATATTGTTACTATTTGACAAAAATTCTTAAGAAAAATATGAAATAGTTAACACATTAAAATAGTGATTTTAATAAATGAGTAGTGATTAATGGATTTTGAAATACAATAATAAAATCATATATTATATTATAAGTATGTAAATTATTATGTAATATAGTTATAATAAATTTTTTTTATAATGGATGATAGAGCACATTAAAATCATGTGGATCTCAAGGTTAGGATTCTTTGACTCATGTTATATTATATGGGATATAAATTATGGTAAAAATTTATATTCATTACTAAAATTTATATTCATAAAATTTTAAATATTATATCAATAATATAATTACTTTAATTATATTTAATGTTTTATTTGTCATAACTTTTTATGAGTTATATGATTCAAAAGTTACCACAGTGCTATGGGTTCTATGTTACAATGCTATTATTTGTAAATATTGTTTCTTATTATATTATAAGGATGAAATCTGATGGCATAAATCTAATGTAAATCCCAAATTTTCTTATACATTTCTAATTTCTAGAGACTAAAATTTTTCATCTCATTCTACTTTCATTAGGAAATCAGGAGACCCAAATAATTTTTTTATGTAAATTCAATGTTATTTCACATTTCTTTTGAAAATAATTTTTTTCCCAATTGCATGTTTTCTAAAAAAAATTTCCAGATTATTTTAATTTTCAAATATTATTAATTAATTTATGTTTCCACTATTATTTACTTTAATAATAATGGTATAAAAATATTCTTCTTTTCATTTTCTAAATGAGGTACATTCCGACATATTTTACAAAATAATGTGCAATGATTTCATTCAAATTATATAGAATAAAAATTTTCCCACATTTATAAACAAATAACTAAATTAGACAATAAATTAACAATTTATAAGGTCATATCAAAGGAAATTTATTTCCAACATTTATTGGAAATCATCAGATTTGATACAGACAATTTTAATGAGATTATTGTGTTTTCTTAAAGAATTTTTATAAGGGATATTTTAATGTAATATTCATCTAAGAACAAATACTTTGAAATTATTTAATAATACTAGGGATATGATCCAATGATACCATTGTAATTTTTTATTGGGATTATTTATGATTATGATAAAAATATGTATATGAAAAAATTTTATTTTATATGTGTTAATCTGTGTATAATTGATTAAATGACTATGAAGAATATTTTTACCATGAGTTAGGATATGAAGAATTATTTATGAATCATAATTTTATTCAGACTTTATGAAATGATGAATGTATTATATTATTATGGAAGAAATATGCAAGATATTAATTTTGAGATATGTGGTCCTAAAATTATATATACCTAAAATGTATTGGGTAATGATAGATATCTCATAAGATAAATAGGATTGGAATAATGAGTGAACCCAATTAACTTAGGGGATCTATCCAAAATGATAGTATTCGGAGTGATGCTTGATGAAAATGTTATTTTGGAGACACTACTAGAAAACAACATTTATCCAGTACTTCTAAAGACCCCCTTTGTCAGCGCAAGAAAAATCTCTCATAAAGTTGGTATTTAACAGTTCTGAAAAATGTGTTTTTAAATGGGTCCATTTACTAGTACTTGTAAAAAAATATGTGATTAAGGTTTCATATATCAGATCATGTAAAAAATAAATAAAAGGGGATCTTATTAGTTCATTTTTGAAAGCACCGATAAAAAATCCCCTTTATCAGTATTATTTTAATAGCACTGATAATCGTAATATTTCTAGAAAATATTTTTTTACTAAAAACAATATATAAATATATAAATACATTTATATTCATATAAAGATAATATATATTTTTTAAATATGGTTTTATATGGATAAATTGGCATTTAATCTTAGTATATAAGATAAATAGTGAAAATGGCTTCTAAAATAATTTAAAAAATATTTTTATTTAATAATATAAAATTTATTATGGTGTTATAGAAATTTAATATCATTTTTAATATAAAAAAATAAAAAAAATTAAAAAATATCTAAAATAAGTTTGAAAATGTATCTTGAACAACAAAAAGTCATAAATATTTATTTGTGTGTCTGTTTGGGTTCTACCAGCTATCAAACCTATGCTTGTGATGATCTATATACCTTACTGATTGGGGGAACCCCAATCTAAATTTTGGGGTCCAAAAAAGGCCCAAAAGTCCTTTAAAACTATTTTTTCAGTCATGGGACCCTAATTTTATAACATTCGATGAAATTTCAACATTTTTTAACTAGTTCTCATTGCCCATTTTTAGAGGGAACCGAATTTATTCATTGTTCATACATTCATATTGATATTATGGTTTTTATATTTTATTGTTTTTCAAAATATAATTTTATTTTGTAATTAAATATATGCATTTTTTCATATACTTATTTAAAATAAATCACTTCCATAAATAAATATATTGAAAGATTTACAGTAAGATGTATTTTTAAACATATAAAATAAATATTTATTATTCATTTTATTAAAATTAAAAATAATATATTATATTTACCTTATAAAAATGAAATAATATGCATATATACATATAAAATTAATGTTTATATATTAACATGTGGGTGTCTCATGAAATAAAAAAATAAATGTATATGTATATTTTACTATATATAAATAAATACATATTCTAAAATTTTATTGAAAAAACATTCAATTTTTCCCATTATAAAAATATATATTTAATGACTAAATATATATATATATATTTATTAATAAACACATATATATTATTCTTATATTATAGTACATATAAATGAATATAAAAATTTAATATATTTAAATATATTTGAATATATATATATCACACACACACACAAATTATAAAAATGTATTTAAAAATAATTATATAAATATATGAATAATATATTTATATGTATATATATATATATATTAACCAACAAAACTAGATGTTGTTTTGGTATATTAATTCCATCGCCAATTGATACATTCACTGTTTGAAACTTGGTGGGCATTTGAGGCTAGAATATCATAATGTTTTTATAAATGAAGTGTAGGGGTTAAATGCGCAAATGGGGTGTGGTATTAATGCTGTCGTTGAAGCATTGATATATGGGTTGGGATTATTGTGGTCTTAAAATAACATTTCTCTTCCATTAATAATACATCCTCTAACAGCACTAAAAAAGCCACTAAAATTTTCCTTTAACATCACTTGTGTATACATATATTTATAAGAGTTGTTAAAGGACATTTACTAGCACTATTAAAATCCAGTTTTTTAGTGGTGGGAGTGAAGACAATACAATATGATAGATTTTTAATGAATCCTTGACTACTGAAGAAATTATTTTTATTCTTATTTGAATCACAAAAACATGTGCCTTATGATAATGTTATGACCTCGTGTCTAATTGTCTTCGATTCTTTTTTGATTCAGTTATTATGATCTACCAATCTTTTTCCATGACATAATATTTTGATATATGATATATATGGTATGTTTTTCAAATTTTATTTTCATGTTCTCAGACCCTTATACTCAGGTTATATTTAACATATCATTGATATATATCTTTTTTACCCATACTAGTCATATGAGCTAACCATATAATTTTTTCCTCTCTTGAAGTTATAAAGGAAGGTTTTTAGTATGATATATCTAAGAAGGGTAATAATTATGAAAAAATAAAGGGGAGACTATGTAGATATCTTATTAATTAATTCTTTATGTATTCATGTTTCCAAAGATACTATACCTCTTTTATTCTAGAGTGGATTATTATGTTTCACAGAGAATTTTCATGTAATTAGAAGTAATATCTGTGTTTTAATAGTTTGGGTCACATTAACATGTATAAGAGTAAGCATTTAAAAACTTTGGAAACTATGATGGGGATACATCAATGACAAGCCTTTGGATACCTCAAATTATATAATAACTTTATAATGGTCTAGTACTGATCATGGATGTACTATGTTAAACCTAGTCTATCATAAATTAATAATGTATCTTTCATTAGATGTCAAATATTTTTTTCCATGATAATGTGGTTTCCAACATTGATAATTGTTTATCAAACTATTATATTGGTTTTATTAAATGGATGTAACATGATGGAATTGTTTTAATGCTAAATTTGGTAAACAATGTAGTTATTTTCATCATGAGAATCCATTTATTATCGGAAATGGAATGATACTCATAAAAAATATTACAAAATTTCCAGAAGCTATAAATCGTACTTATCATTTAATCATGTAAAAGATAGAATAATTTTATTTTGAGTCCTTCATAGGGAAAACCCAACTTCTATTATTGAGTCTATTTATCATCTAGTTTCTGAGAAATGTAACAATATTACTAAATAGATATTTTCTTGTCTCCTATGATTGAGACATGAATTTATTTTTCATATTTATCACTTGTGAGTAAAAACAAATCAATAGCGGGATCATATCAAGAACATGAGGACACAAGATGAAATTTCCCCCATGTATATTTATGGGATCGTGATATTATTTTTTAATATCTACATTAATGATATTATATATATGAAATTAAATATATAATTATATGAGATATAGTGGAAGGATGATGAATCATTTAGTACATTGGGGGACAATTTTACAAGCCTTTCAATGTACACTTTTCGTGTTGTCATCTAACCTAAGAGTACGGTCAATTGAATATCTATCAGCATAAAACCATTTCTATAGATTGAATTAGAAATAAGATACATTAATACCTATGATTAAATCATTATAGGTACTTTCATGGTGGAAATGGAAATTAGAGTTACCAATAAATCTCATAGTTTTGGAAAAAAATATTTAACTAAAATAGAATTATAAAAACCATGGTGTAATGAGGATTATCATTAATTAATTCAAATGTGTGGAAGTAAACATTGTTGAAATTGTACTACGGGGACTAGTTAATGTATTATATGAGGAAATAAAGTTCATTGACTTTTTTAATGTAATAGTGAAAGGACATGGTTAAACAATTATTGAGGAAAATCACAAAACAAATACTCCACCCACACTATAATGATTATAATTCAAGTAGTATGGAATTTTTTTAACCATATATCATATATAACAATTAGTGATTTTGATCTATATAGAAAAATAATAATTAAAAAAACAAAATGTTTATGTGATCATTATTTCTGATACGAAGTATGATAATGATGTGAAAACAATGCACATACCATAAAAAATAGAACATGAAATCTATATTTTGATACTTGGTATATAAAATCATTTATAACTAATAAATTTTCTAAGGTATTCTTAGTACAAAATTAGTGAATATATGTTTAATTAGTTGTGAAAACATATAATGGTATTATTATAACATGACATGTACATGATTCTTCTCAGATCGAAGTCGGGTGTAATGTTCATCATATATGTATCATTATTCCCAATTGTTTAAATTGATATTATTTTTATCATGGTTTGGCTATATTTAAATAAGTCCCACATCGATTGATAAGTAAGGTAAGCCATAAATGATATTCAAATCCAACCAATCATCGTCTATACGTTCAATAAATATCACGAACTTTCAATTGTAATAGCATTCAATATATAAATATTGCGTTGAACTAAAAAGTGGTGTTTATCTAAAATCATTGAGGAGAATCCCAACCTTTTTGATATTCATACCATGTAGGATATTGAATATGTATTTCTAGAATAGTTACCTAGTAATCCTCAAAATTATGATGTTGATTTCACAATAAAACTCATACATAGTGAAATACCTATTTCAAAGACTCTACAAAGAATAGGTCTGATTATGATTTGTGAATTATTAAATAAAATCTAGGATAACCAAGACAAGGGGATTATCCATCCATGTATCCCACTATATGGGAATCCTATTCTTTTTTTAAGAATAATTTTTTTAAAATGGGACTCGAAATTGATTATTGGGGTCTTAACAAAATCGCCCATAAGAATACTTATCCCCTTCATTTTCTTAATGATATAATTGATAAATACATGGATTTCAATAAATTTACATGATTAGTCTCCCTTATAGATATCATTAATTTAGAGATGTGAAATGTTATATTACTAATATAGAAATAAAAAAATTTATGGACACTATTAATATATAGTGAACCATTTGGTTTAACTAATGATCCCTCTCTCATTATGGATTTATTAAAGGGTGTCTTTAGAGATTACTTGTATAAATATATGGGAGTCTTTATGGATTATATATTCATATATTTAAATATCATAGAAGGCTATAAAGATAATTTGAGGATTGTACTGAATCCCCATATGAAGGTGAACATGTATGAAAAATTTAAAAACTGTGATTTTTATATATAGAATGTTACATTTTCTTATCTTGCAATATTTTGAGATGGTATGTTGGTGGATCAATAAAAATTGGAATTTGTTAAACATTTTTTGAGACCAAAAAATTTGTCTGAGATCTATATTTTTCATATTTTGGATAAATATTACTGATTCATTGTGAATAAATTTTCATGGATATAAATTCATCTCAACAAATTATCTCATAAGGGAGCCAAGATCCATTAGATATGTAAATGTTATGAAAATCTCAAGGAACTATGGAGAATGTTTTACAAGACAATTTTACTTATAATACCAAATATTGGAGAATGGTTTTTAATATATAGTTATTAAAAACATATACCAATTAGAATAATTTTCATATAGAATGATATGGTAGTAAATTATGTCTCACGAAAATTGAACATTGATGAGAAAAATTACCCAACTCAAGATTAGGAGCAGGATGTTATTAATTTTGAATTATTGATATAGAGGAATTTTACAAATTAATAATGATGTGATATTTATAATTATAATAAATATTTATAGTATATATTCACTTAATGTTATTAATATTAGAATGATAATATTATTGGAATTGATCAATTATTATGACTACTCAATACATTACCACCCTATGAAATTGAAAAAGGTGGTGAATGATCTGATTCAAAAAGAATATTCTAGATTGACTTTGATCATGATAATGAAATATCCAATGTTTGTATATTTTAAAACAATTTATCATTAAATATCTATGTAAGGGGTGATACAATAAATTTCTTAAATAACTTTTCAGCCATCTACCTATTTGAGGATTAATGTGGAGGGAAAGATATGGAGTTGCAAAAGATGGTCATAATTGTTTTTATCTTCAACCATGATAATGTTGGAATGATAATGTTCAAGATCATTTTATTCATTAATCTATACTACATTTGAAGATGTTATTGGTTGAGTCTCATAGGTAATCATTATTAATATGTCCTGGATGTATGAAAATATTTATATATTTGAGAACATATTTCTTTTGGGGAAACATGATATGTTATATTTCAGAGCATGCATATTAGTAATTAGTATGATTGAATGTTATTGAAGATATCAAAAAGACTAATAAGATGTTATAACTATAGCCCATTGTTGAATGAAAATGGGGAAACTTCAACATTGATAATTTCATCAGACTCCGCAAAACATGTAAAATCTATAACACCCCAACCCCAGTTACCCAGAGTCGGTGCATTATTACGTAACAATGGCATGATCACAAAGAACAAGTCTCTAAATACCGATTAGTTTGGTAGCCATGGAAACACTACATACATTCATAAATGATATATTAAATCATAAAGAGAAAAACTACAATAACATAGTCTCCATATTCCACACTCATATCCACTTTAGACTATCCCTGCTGGTCACTCATAAAATATTTCTTCACATCCTAAGAAAAATAAAAATAGAATGGGGTGAGATCAGATGCTCAGTAAGGATAAAAATATAGCAGAAACTTTCATAAATAAACATAAACATTTAAGGTAATTTATAACTAAAAAAAGCATTTTAAAGTTGAAATTTATCATAATAAGGAAAAAATAAAATGAAATAATTCCTTTTACTTATTCACATGGATATTCTACTAGTTTAATAATCACATGAAATATCAATAAGCACTTTCATAATGATGGAATGCATAATTCCAGACTATAATAACCATATAGTCAAGGCCTTGTGCCAAGACTACAAATAAGATTTTTTCAGGGCCTTGTTCCAAGACAGTAGTTTGTCTCATGAGACCTACTGATGCATTGAGGAGCTATAGCGGGCTCCACCTGTCACATACTAGTCCAATGGATTTTTTATATGAAAAAGTTTAAACATATCATAAACCATAAAATAATCGTATCACATAAAACATGCATAAAGGAAATATAACATTTCAAAATTTCAATCACAAGATATCAGTACAAAATATTGATATAATAAAACCATTTTCAATTCAAAAAAAAAAGAAAATTAAAACTTTGTATTTATTTTTCAAAAAAAGTTATGGCTTGTAGAGGAAGCAGAAACTCAAATAATCGTCATGGCGGCGGAGAAGTCGTTGTCGCCGCATACATACGATAAAAAACATTCCCTTTTGTATTTTAGTAAAAACCTTCATATAAAAAATATTCCTTTTGAATAATTTTAAAACTAAAAGGGATTTATACTCCATATTAAAGAATGTTGTGTATAAAACAAAATATGCCTCAATGAAAGGAGATTGAGACGAAGTCCCTTACCTCATGTCTGACATGACTCGATCATTATTTATTGTAATGAATAATAAAATAGAGTTAATTTCTACTTTCTTAAGAAACTTTTTAAAGTTTCTTATTCCTTTTATATCACTTATTACCATGTTATGAACATTATGTAATTATTTAAGTTAAGAACGCTCGTTTTGTCGATCTTTGGTACATGAGTCAAAAATAAACTTCTTATAATTACAAGTTGTTCATGTGGAAAAATATCCCCTATATTCAGAATGATATTCATGATTTAGATTTCATATATATAATATATATCCAGTATATTAATTCATTTATAATATTACATAACATTTAGAGGTAAGAAATGAAATGCACCGTTCATGGAGACGGTAAGCCGTACGTACGCATGAACGCAACTTTCTTTTCTATTTCGTGTTTAATGTAATGAAATCATAACTATATAAAGGTATATTATAATTCCATTATAATATCACATATAATATCATTTACACCATCCTTTATACGTCCCACATATGGCATTAACGATTCAAATCACTTTGAGGGGGCGGTAGTTCGGACTTCCTAAAACGAAATTATTGCGTTTACCCATAATGGAAATCATAAAGGTTGCCATAAATGAAAAATTCATAAGCATATGGAAAACATGAACATAGTATATATCATATATAGATATAGTGATATCTTAATGTCCACCAAGAGAGGTGTTTAATGAAGATTGAACAATCATTGTTTCGTGAGGCAATAATTCACCACTAACAGAAATAGTTTGTTCTTTAACCATTAGACGAAGGTGTGTGTAAGTGTAATTAAAATATTTCTCATAAAAACATCCTAGTATATTTAAAATACTAGTGTTGTTTCAAAATAATGGAATAAAAAGTGTTTAAGGGGTTGGAGAAGTAAAACAAAACAAAAGAACATAAGAGAAGGCATTACCTTAAAATCGGGTAACTCATATTGATTTGAGCCAAAGGCTTACATGGGAAGACTTTTACCAAAGTGAGGCTTCTAGGAGTATGATAGGGAAGTTGAGTGAGTATTTGGGAAGTGTTTGGCAGAGCCAAATGGATTTAATTGTGTGAATAAGGTGGTAGAGATGGGGGCATTTTATAAGAAGAGAGGAGGGGCACTCTTGGAAGTTCATGAAATATAACTTTATTATGAAATGATTTTAGGATTTTAAAGGTCCCACAATGATATATTTCATTGGAAAGGTGATAAGAGTTCTAAATATACCCATTGAATCGGTTTTTGACAAGTGTAAGTCTTATATTTTACCTTATCTTTTAATTTTATTTAAATTGTTCATTAATGAGGTAATCACTGCATCATCATGGTGTCATAAATAAATTTATTTATTTAATGCCAAGAAATTATTAAAAAATTACCATGATCTAGGAAATATTTTTATATTTCTAATGAATATTTATTGTCGAAAATTTATCTTATATAACTCCATGTAATAATTGTTTTAGTAAAAAAACACATGTTTTTGACAATTTTATTTTTACTTTAAATAAAAAGTTATTAATGTCATTTTCTTTGCCATGTGGCTCCATGGGGTCCCCAAGTTTACCCATGGTTTTTCTTGGTCGTCCATGACTCATCCAATAAGGGTAGGATAGGTTTAATGGTAATTTCATATTATTATAACATTATATTTACCTTAAATTACACTAATTACCTTTAATCGCGATTAATAAAACGTAAAAGTTACTATTCACCAAAAATTATTTTCATCTCATTGAACCAAATTTTACTAACTGATTACAACCATATATGTTGGATTTTTTAAATTCAATTCACATAAGTGGTAATGTTTCATTTAATAGAAAAATTAGTTTCTTAACTACCACTTAGTGGTTTCCCAATTCATCAAAAATTGAAGTTTCTCAGAACAATACCAAAAATTCACCCTAAGCTGTAATTGATATTCCGAATTCAAAAATGATGTCTATTTTAGAAAATTATAAACATATAAGTTTCATTAATTAATTTTATAATTAAATCCCTGTTGTCAAAACAAATATCGTGTTTTTAAGAAACAATATCAATCAAAGGATTGGAAATTGTTTATGTGCAATTTCAAAGTGAAATTAATTTTAATGACCACCATTGGATAAAATGGTAAAATTATATTCTAATTATACTTTAAAACCAATCAATAGTATAATTTATCGCTATAAATTATTTTGATTAAAAATGTTGTTTTAAAGTATTTTTCACTATTCATTGAAAATTGGATGTTCTCGGAAAAATACAAAAAAATAAACATATGCTAATTTGGATATTCCGAATCCAAAAATAAAGTACATTCTAAAATAAAAAATTTATATAATTTCAAAAGGTTGGTATAACAATTCATAACGGCTATTTTTCTTGGTCACGGTGTGTTATAATCTCAATCTTGCATACAATTCAAGCTATTTCATTATTGAAAGAGAAGCGTACTGTAGAATCTTGGGGTGTTAAATTATACCCTCTTTCAATAAATTACATCCTCACAATTTGAAATTGTTCTTCAAAAATAAAAGGTTGAATGTATAAAATACCTTTGTGGAAAACCCACATCGGAAATAATGTTATTAAAATTTAGCCTTAATAAGAGGGAAAGGGAAATGAAAAAGTCACCACCAAATTACGATCTCGATTATGAGAACATTGGTGGAAACTATAGAGAAATAATTTGAGGAAAATATGTAAATATTTTTAGGGAGTTATTGAGGTCATCAATCACAAACAAGTGTAAAATTGAGAGCCTCAAATCCTTTAATCTATGTTGATTTAAAATATCATCTGTTCATTAAAACATAAGGTATTAGGATAACACATTTTTTGTTTTAATATCCCTTTTTTAATATTTAAGAATTAATTTTTTCATAGAATAAGAGAAGGGTATATGTATATATATGCTTCACAAGTAAAGTTTCAACATTTAACTAATTTCTACCACAAACTCATCTTTCACTCAAAAAGATAATATAACTCAAAAAATATTATATTTATCCTAATTGTACAAGGATACAAATATTAAATCATAACATTTAGATTTGGAATGATATTTTGTAATAACCAGGGACTTCTTCTAGACTAGTGGTAGGTAATAAAGGCATGTCACACTATGGTTGTGGGTTCGATTCCGACAGCTTTGTCCGACACGATGGGTTATCCCCCGACCTATAGGTTGTTCTTTTCCTAAAACTATAGTATTATAATATTCCAAAAATAATCTTCAAAAATGGTTTAACCTTTAACAATACTATCCCAAGTTCCGCATAATCCATTCCAACCTTTATAGTTATCCAAAATACCCATGTCCAGACTTTCTCTAAGTGGTCTCTAAATTCTAAAATCAATTGTAACATCAGATTCTGCAAACAATGTAATGTTTCTCTTACTGTAACATACTAAAAATATGATTACCATCATCATATTAAAACCTTAATGAAAACAACAAGTACTGTAGTACAATACTTATATATATAACAATATTCTTATAACCAGAATATAATCCTTGAGTCCAAAAGCACCAATACATTAATTATTCCACTTCAAATATAGTAAAACATAACATTGTCCTATATACCTTGGCCTTTTCTGAGGTATGTTTCCCCAACGATTAGGAAATTCATTTTCAAAATTCCCCATTTCCCTACAATTATAGCATTCATCATTGATAGCCTCTTTTCTTCCCTTGCAATCACGATCCTGGTGACCTTTTTCTCCACATTTATAACAAACACCCATTCTTTTTAGGCAAGTATCGGGGTGATTCTTCCCACAATTATCACATAATGGAAAATCCTTCTTTCCCTTTTCCCATTACCTGTCTCTTGATCCACCATTATATTTTTCACTTGCTTTACTTTATTTTCTTAAGATTTATAGAATTACTTTTCTATCTTGATAGCACATGAGAAAATATCATCATACGATAAGAAAGATTGTGAGACTAAGGCTCAACGGAGAAATAGTTTTAACACATTAAAGAAACGATCAATATTACTTCTTGGGTTATGTATCTAATCTGCAACATGACTTGCTAACCTTGTAATATTTGACCCATATTTGCTACATTCTCATCCTACTTTTGCCTCAGACTAAGAAATTTCCTTTTCATATCTATTCGATGGTCACGAGGAAAGTATTTTTCTAAGAAATGCTCATTGAACTCCCTCCATTACATATTTAATACTTCATCATATTCCTTTGTGTTTTGAATCAATGACCTCCATTGATCATTATCTCCAGTGAGTCGGTAAACTAATGTAATAACCTTTTCCCTTTCACTACTCACCAATGCATGGAATAATTTCTCTAAGGAATTTATCCATTTCTAAGCTACGAAAGGATTTGTACTCCCATTGAATGTTACTGGTTGTTGCCTCATGAAGCGGTCTAACATTGATCCTCCACATTGCGGATCAGGGTTCTCCCTACAAGTAAGGTTATTATTTATAACCTGAGTGAGTTGTCCAAGTATGGTGATATGTTTATGTGCACCAGTTGTATAACCATCTCCACTATAATTATCTTGAGCAGGAGGGAAATCCCTACATGGAGTGCATGAATTGATACATTTTCCATTCCTTACACTAGGCGCCATTTCTAAACAATGACATAAACTAGATCAGTTTTAGAATCAAAATACATAATTCCATACTTGAAAAACACTAAACCTAAATTCAAGAGTTTATGGATATAATCCATAATCATAAAAATGTTTTCTTTGAGGAAGTATATACTCATAAACACTTCATAATGGTTTGTAATGAAAATTAGAATTATCCAAAGAATATCCCCCAGGAGTTTCGTAACCAAGAGTGCAGCACGGCCCGTTGTCGTGCACTAGTTCCCGTTCAAGTCTAGCTCAAAGCGGTGTTTTTGGGTTTTACCCCTAGGTACGTCTGTGCCAGAGCTGCCTATACCTGCTCGTATCCAGAAATGGATGTATTTCTCGGAAAATTCACAATATCTCTATAATATCAAAATTCTAGGAAGTTCATCTATACTAATCCTCAAAGTCTATCTTAGGGATATGTGCTCTAATCAGAGTTTATCTAAATCTAGCTTCAACAGTTAGTAAAAAACTTCCTATGATACCAATTGTAATGCCCTGACCCTAGTTACCTAGAGTCGATTCATTATTACATAACATTGGCATGATCACAAAGATCAAGTGTCGAAAGGCCGATTAGTTTAGTAGCTTTGAAACACTAGATACATTCATAAATGTTATAATACATCATAAAGTGAAAAACTACAAAAACATAGTCTCCATATTCCACACTCATATTCACATTAGACTATACCTATAGGTCAGTCATAAAATATATTTTCACATCCTGGAAAAAATAAATCATTGAAAGGTGTGAGATTAGATGCTTAGTAAGTATAACAATATAGCAGAAACGTTCACAAATAAACATAATATTTAAGGCAGTGTATCACCAAAACAAAAGCATTTTAAATTTTAATTTCAGTATAATAAAAAAAAATGAAATAATGACATTTACTTATACACATGGATATTATATTAGTCAAATAATCACACGCAATATCAATAACCACTTTCATAATGATGGAATTCATAATGCCAGACTGTCATAACCACATAGTCAAGGCCTTGTGCCTAGACTACAAATATGATTTTGTCAAGAACTTGTGCCAAGACACTAGTTTGTCTCATGAGACCTACCAATGAATCGAGGTGCTATATCGAGCTCCACTAGTCACATACTAAGCCCAATGCATTCCTTATATGAAAAGGTTTAAACGTATCATAAACCATAACATAATAATATCACATAAAACATGAATAAATGAGACATAACATTTCAAAATTTCAATCACAAGATATAAATACAACATATTGATATAATAAAACAATTTTCAATACCAAAATGAAAGAAAATTAAATCTTGGTATTTATTTTTCAAAAAATGTTATGGCTTGTAGAGGAAGCCGAAACTGAATTAATGGTCATGGCAGTGGAGAAGTAGTTGTCATCGCATACATACGACAAAAAAACATCCCCTTTTCAAATTTATTAAACCGCTTCATATAAAAAACATTACTTTTGAAAAAAATGTAAAATTATAAGGGTTTTATACACCGTATAAAAGAAATATGTTTATAAAACAAAATATGCCTCAATGAAAGGAGATTGAGACGAAGTCCCTTACCTCATGTCCGACTTGACTCGATCATTATTTAACCTCTAGAATAATAAACTAGAGTTAATTACTACTTTCTTAAAAACATTTTTCATGGTCATTATTCTTTTTATATCACTTATTACCATGTTATGAACATTATGTAATTATTTAAGTTAATAACAGTTGTTTTGTCGATCTTTGGTACTAGAGTCAAAAATAAACTTCTAATAATTACATGTTGTTCATGTGGTAAAATATAAATTATAACCATAATTATATTCAGGAGGTAGATATCATATATATAATACATATCCAGAATATACATTCATTTATTATATTACATATCATTTAGAGGTAAGAAATGAAATGCACCATTCATGGAGACGGTAAGACGTACATACTCATGAACGCTAATTTCATTTATATTTCATATTTAATGGAATGAAATCATATTTATATAAAGTAATATTATAATTCTAGTATAATATCATATATAATATAATTTACTCCATCCTTTATACGTCCCACATATGGCATTAACGATTAAAATCGCTTTGAGGGGGCGGTAGTCCGCACATCCTAAAATGAAATTATCGCCTTTACCCATATTGAAAATCATAAAGGTATGCCATAAATGAAAAATAAATAAACATAAAGAAAACATAAAAATAATATATATCATATATTTATATAGTGACATCTTAATTTCCACCATAAAAGGTGCTAAAAGACGATTGAACAATCATCGTTTCGTGAGCCAGTAATTCACCACCCACAAAAACAGTATGTTCTGTAACCATTAGACAATGGTGCGTGTAAGTGTAAATCAAATAATTATCATAACAACATCCTAGTATATTGAATATACTGGTCTTGTTACAAAATAAAGGAATAAAAAGAGTTTAATAGGTTGGAGAAGTAAAATACAACAAAAGAACATAAGAGAAGATATTACCTTAAAATTGGGTAACTCTTTTTGATTTGAGCCAAAGGCTTCCTTGGGAAGACTTTTGCCCAAAGTGAGGCTTCTAAAAGTAAGATAAGGAAGTTTAGAGAGTATTTGGGATTTTTCCCGATCCAAATGGATTTGATGGTGTCAATAAGGTGGTAGAGGTGGGGGCCTTTTATAAGAGGAGAGGAGGGGCACTCTTGGAATGTCATGAAATGTTACTTTATTATGAAATGCATTTCGGCTTTCAAAGGCCCCAAAATGATTTATATCAAGGATAAGGTGATAAGGGATCGAAATACACCCATCCAATAGGTTTTAGACAAGTTTTAGTCTTATATTTTAACTTATCTTTTCATTTTATTTAAATTGTTCATTAATGAGGTAATCGCTACATCATCATGGTGTCATGAATAAATTTATTTACTTAATTCCTAAAATTTATAAAAAAATTACCATGATGTAGGAAATATTTTTATCTTTCCAATAAATACTTATAGTCGAAATATTAGCTTATATAACCCCATGTAATAATTGTCATATTAAAACAACACATGTTTGTGACAAATTTATTTTTACTTTAAATAAAAAGTTATTAATGTCATTTTCAAACCCTGGTGGCTCCATGGGGTCCCCAAGTTTACCCATGTATTGTCTTGGTCGGCCAGGACTCATCCAATAAGGGTAGGATATGTTTAATGTTAAATTCACATTATTATAAAATTATATTTACCTTAAATTACACTAATTACCTTTAATTGCGATTAATAAAACATAAATGTTACTATTCACCAAAAATTATTTTCATCTCATTGAACCAAGTTTTACTTAATAATTACATCCATGTATGTCGGATTTTTGAAATTCAATTCACAGAAGGGGAAAAGTTTCATTTAAACGAGAAATTATTTTTTTAACTACCACTTAGTGGTTTCACTATTCATCAAAAATTGATGTTTCTCAGAACAATAAAAAAACTCACCCAAAGCTGTAATAGATATTATAAATTCAAAAATTATGTCTATTTTACAAAATTCCAATCACAGAAGTTCCATTAATTAATTCCCATTGTCAAAACAAATAGCGTGTTTTTAAGAAATAATATCAATCAAAATAATGACAATTGTTTATATCCAATTTCAAAGTGAAATTAATTTTAATGACCACCATTGGATAAAATTGTAATATTATATTCTAATTATACATTAATTACACTCAATAGTATAATTTATCACTATAAATTATTTGGATTAAAAATGTTTTTTATGTGTTTTTCACTATTCATTGAAAATTTGTAGTTCTCGGAAAAATACAAATATTCAACATAGGCTAATATTGATATTCCGAATCCAAAAATGAATCCATTCAGAAATATAAAATTTATATAATTTCAAAAGGTGGATATTATTATTCATAACAGCTACTTTGATTGGTCGCGATGTGTTAGAATCTCAAAGTTTCGTACAATGCAAGCTATTTCATTATTGAAAGAGAATCATATCGTGGAAGCTTGAGGTGTTACAAAATCTTTAACACAATTTGGGTTATAGCCCATTTCATTATGAAGTAGTCATAGATTGTTTCTATTTTTGAATGCTTATATTTTTTACTATCATTCAATATTTTATATTAAATAAGTTGTACTATTTCATAGATTATGAATATCTATTATTTCCAATTAGGATCCAAGGATTACATTGAATTTATAGGGATTCCTTCAGTGGGATCCTAATATAGGGATAAAATAGAAGATTAGATATCATTCTCAAACATATATCCTATTTCTAGAGTCATTATTATCATATTGGACATAATTAGAACTTTTTCAATGTATTTTCAATGTGTTTTGGATTAATAACATCATTTTTATGAATTCAATTATAATAATAGATTTCACTTAATCATTCAAATGGATCTTAATGAATACTTGTATAAAAATATGTGTAGAACACAAATGTGATGGAATGATATTTGATAAATAAATATATTTAGACCTGAAATATATAAGGAAATGATAGAGAAATTCAGATCTATTCACCATAACATCAATGCATCTTAGAGTAGACAGAAGTGATTGTGAGAAAAGAATAAGTAAGATCTATAATATGTAGTTGGTGAGAATGTTATTATGATAATTTCTTTGAGGAATAATCCAATATTTTTAAAAAAGATATATAATATGAGACCTAGTTATAATGTCTCTTTTGAGATTCATTATCAAGTACGAATGGTAGCTAATTTCTTGGATCTACAACTGATCATATCCCAAGTTCATGAAGTGTTCCATATATCTTTCTTGAGGAAGTACATACCCCATCCTTCACATGTATTGTAGATAGAAGTCATACCACTATATAATGATTTTTATACGAGTAAAAAATGACTGAAATCATATATATTAGAGATAAGGTAATACAAAACAATACCACTCTCCATTATAATTTTTAATGGGGAAATCATAAATTCGATGAATCTACATAGGAATCCGAGGATGTAATGAATCAAAGATATACTAATTATTTATATTTAAATAATTAAATATCAAAGGGAAAATTCATTTTATGTTAGTTATGATTTAACCCATTTATATTTTATTATATATATTTTATCAAATAAAAGTAATTTGTTTAGTAGCTTGTTATATACATGACAACATGTTCAAATAAACCAAAAATACTATTAGTATACTATTATATAATGTGATATTTATCTCCAATAAATAGGATTTGTATTTATGAATATGACTATATTAATTATGAAAAATTATCATTTAAATTGTTACATAATGAATTTATTTGTTATTAAATAATTATAACTAAAATTATAAATCATTTGTAAAAAATGGAAAATTGTTCAAAAAAATTATTTAATGTGCATAATGAAATTTTATATTTGTAAAATAAATTAATAACTATAGGTCAATAATATTAATTTAAATTATATATTAAATATTTAATAAAATATTTTACCACCAATCTTATGTTTTTTGAGGATGTCGATTGGAATAAATCCAATTTTATGCTTAAAAATATAGCTCTCTTAAAAAATAGTTTTCATAACATTTTGTGAACCTATTTTAAATTTTCTTACACTTATATAAATTAATTTTTAAAAATTAGATTCCCTATTTTAAATATTGATTTCTTATTTGGGGAATAAAGCCCTTATTATTTATTTGGAATTTTGAATAATATCCATGGTAAAATTTATTACTTCAATGATCTATAAATCAGGTTTAGAATGGATTAAAAAATGTAAATTTCCCCATTTAACTTCTTAATTATTATTAGAATAATTCAATTAAATCCCTATCACTTTATGATCTAAATTAAATTTTTAAGGGACACTTTTCTATGAAGGTGACCAATATATTATTAAAAGTAAAGGAACATATAAATACATCACCATCGTATGTATTAATAAATTTCTTATGTTCACATAGGGGAAACAGAAATTTTTTATTGAGTAATAATGATGTTTTTTTATATAAAAAATAATTTTGACGAGGAAAATTTATTTTAATTTTTTGTAATAATATAATTACAAAACTGCTAATGAAATGATTCCAGATATTTTCTTCAATTAATAAAAAATAAGATAAATGATTCTAAAAACATTCAAACAATAATATTTTGAGAGATTTATGTAATTAAAAATAAATTAATTAATAATAGTATTTATTGTTGTCCAGGTATAGAAATATATTGTAATTTTATCTTTTTATGGGTTTATTTAGTGTCAATGGAAATATACAATGTCAAAAATGACTCAAATGATATTTTATGAAAATAATAATTTTATAAATTTCATATAAATTTTAAAAAATTTGAATGCTGATAACATAGATAATATATGGTATAAAATAACATAAATTTTCCATTTATGATCCATTTTCACCTTATAATAAAAATTATACCCATTTAATTGTGAAAAATATGTGACTATAGTTAGGGTTAAAATAACATAACCATAGGGTTAAACAAAATGATATTGGAAAAAATACAATAAATCTTATCAAAAATTAATTTTTTTATGGGATTCCAACCACATCATACATTTTCTTTGAATCATTCACTACATAGAATCATTTTTATAGAATTGTTTTTTATATTTTTATCATTTAATAAATTCTAACTAGGACACACCCATAACATAAAAAAGTGAACCCATAAATTTAATTCATTAAAACACATTAAATGTTTTATCTCAACAACACCATACCAAATAATATTCTAAACAATAATATACACATTTTAGAGGTGATGGTCTTTGAGAAAATCCATCCTTATGATTTATAATGGGAGATAAAACTAGTTCTTTCAAATAAAAGGTAATCTATATAAATAATCACTTTATTAATACTTATTTTAACTCATATATATTTTGTTTTTATCATTATATAATAATTTATGTATCAAAAATATATTCAAATTTTGTTATGATAATGTAGCCTCCATTATACACCATTTGTCCCATCAAAATGGAAGTAATAGTATTGCATGTGTGTAGGTATGACTTATTGTCTCTATGTAGAGATATTATTCATTTTTCATCACCATTCCTTTATGGTTTGGTATTACGAGGGGTTTTAAATTATTATAGGATATTTATTAAATAATTATTACTCTTTAATGATAGTATCTTATATATATTCTTACCTTCAAATTATTTAAAAAATTATTATGTTTCCATTTGTACATGTGGACTGCCACCAACACCAAGAGATTTGATTAGTTATTCATTATTGCATTACATGGCTGGTAATAATAATTTATTAGATGAATATATAATATTTTTAAGATAATTAATTGATTTTTATGTTGAATTATTTTTAAGGAATCCACCTAAAATTTAAAACATCATTCATGCATACATACAACCTATACTCCACAGGAGCCGTGAAATTAAATTTTTATCTATAACATTAATGAATAAATGTTAATATGTTCATATATATATATATATATATATTAGATTTATATCACGATTTAAAGTCTATAAATGATGGTACCCTAATCAATATATAAGCGTTGTATGCAAGATACCAGACACCATGGAGGTATGTCCTTGATAAACATTTGATTTAAATGATTTAATTTTTGTTAATATAAATTTACCATATATAAAAGTAGAATTAGAGGTTTTCCAGAGATTATATACATAAAGAAAAAATATTTTGGTTATCTAATGCATGTTTCAAAGTTGACACATGTTTAGAGATAAGCTTGTTCCCAAACTGTGCTATCTCGGAGGAGGGGTGCACAGTTATGAAAAATCATGCAAGGGGGAGTGCGAGACAATGATTCCTTAGATAGCGATGTTCTGAAGAGTTTTCACATGGTTTCTCAAACCAAGTAAGAATTCCTAGGTAATAGTGAATCAAAACTGCTCTTGGATAGAGACATACATATGGTTTTCTCTTGGTATTTCAAATTATACATACAAACCGTAAAACCAATTAAATTTGGAGAATTTTCTAAAATATCCCTTTAGTATATAAAGTCCCTCACTCAATTGTTTCCCCATTTCTGCCACATCTATCTCTAGAGGAAAAATAAAGCACCCATATATTCTCAATTGTGGATCTCATTCTACTAAAAGTTGATTGGGGTTTCATTTGTTGTGGATTGACGCTCTAAGTATGTCTAAGGATACTCTAGATTCTCTTTTCAAGAATAGGGATTTTAGTTTTGATATAATTAATATGAATCCATAAAAACTTCTTTATTAAATGTATCATAGGTTTGGGATTCAGGTGGATCTTTAATCCATATCCAAGGTTATGGTCAAGCATAATTTCATTTTTGTATTCATGGTAGGTGGTATACAAGTTATATCCCACATTCTCATTTTCGATTTGTGCATGTGTTCTTATACTATTTCATACCCTTCATGGTTATTTTAATTATTTTAGTAATATTTGGTATATTGGTTGGATAAATTATGAATTTAACCCCTTGTGATACCTATCTGATGTATTCAAGTTGATTTAAGATGTTTAGGACCACACGTGGGTTGTGCCATTATTTTCCAAACATGGAAAATGATAATGTTGAGTAAGAAATCGATTTGTGATAATGTGGTGCCTATGATTAACATATATGATTTTCAGTAGAGCACCAAAGGGAATTTTTGTCTGGGTATTGATAATGGAATAAGGTTTTGTTTGAATTTTTATAAAATTATTGGGACGAATAAATGTTGTTGTAGTAAAAGATCATGAATTACACTTTAATAATATAAATTTGTTAATCAGTTGAATGTGATATTCCAAATAAGTCATAAATGGGTTAATGTGTTAACGCATTATAATTATTCATGTGTTTAACAAAATTGGAATACTAAATGTTATGTTTTTTATTGTGTATGGTTTGGGATATGGTATATGGGTTAATGGATGAATAAGCCTGTGCACAGGGAATGTTGGTACAAGATAAAGGATTGAGGTTCCTCCCACGATTTTCAATGGACCGATGCTCTAAACCACCCATATAATTAATGGGTTAGGGTTTCAAAATTATGCTATAGGACCTAATGTTTTTATAGTATGTAATTACATGGACTAATGATTTGAGGTTCGTGTGCTATAAATTATTGTGAAATGGTTTTCCCTATTATGATATCGAACATCACTTATTATTTATGCTTGGTAATCTATTGGATTGGGCTATTTTTTAAATGATATAAATTACCAAACCTTGAAACAAATGATGAAATATGATAAAGTAATCATTGTTACCTAAAGAAACATAAGTCTGTATTTTTTTAATCATGTTAATTATGTAATACATGCATGCACTGTTTATTTAGCCATTGTATTATATAGACAATATTTGTGGTGGGATACTATAGTGTATTCAAACCCTACTTGGGAATCCATTGGGTATCATCGATGATATCATGTGTAAATGTTAGGATAAGGGTGATGTCCCTACAATAGGGAGTTGTGTTAGACATGGGATAATGATCGATGGGGATCTAGACTAAGAGTCATGACTCCTTTTTGGATTTAGTTGTTTGTATTTATTTTCGGCTTCCATAACTTTTGGCACTATTATTGTTAAATAAAATGTTCATAATGTTTGGTTGTAGTCTATATATTGAATTTGGAAATGTTTAGTAATGAAGGATTCTAGTCAAATTTTTTATTTTTATAATTATTTTATAGAGTGATTTTATTCATCCCAAGTGATTCATTATACCATCACAGCTAGTAAACTACATCTTACATATAGGGACGTGTGCTTAAGGTTATGTGGTGACCCGAATTGGGGCACCAAATATAGGATTCTAGGTTGGGATAATCACAAAGTGGTATCAAAATATTTTTTTATGTATTACTATTTTGGATTGTTAGTGGGAGGTTTGGGAATGTCCTGAATTGGAAAAAAGGTCATGCATGGGATTATCTATCCCATGTACGAAGGAGAATCCAAGTTCTAAATGAGTAAATAATTGTTCTGAATAATTTTTGTTATAGTTTAATGAAATTTTAGAATTGGGTGACGCACTTTTCATGTGATGTGACTATTTTATGATATTATTGTCAAGGATAGAACTACATGAGTTTGTGCATTCATGCATTATTTTTGGAACCTAGGAATATAGGTGGAATTCATCATGATAGGGACACACAAGATGGGTGTGGGGCATAAAGAGTAAAATTTATTTCACATCCATGTATCTTTGAAGAATGTAGTGTGTAAAATAGATTTTGAAAATCGTTATACAAAATGAATGTTAATGAATGGTTGAGGGATTCTGATTATTTAATTGTTTATATTAGATTAAAATATTTATTTAGAAAATTTGTGAAATGGTAAATGTTCCTAAGAAAGAGGAATTACATTGAGAATGTGGAAATAGTTTAAAAATATATCTAATCCAAGACTAGTGGCTACGTATCTTGGTTTAATCCATGTCATCTATGACCACAATAAGGATCGTAGAGGGTATTTTTCTATGAATGATGATGTTTGTTGAGATTTCATATATAAAATGGGATTTCTATGTATAACAAAGATCCATATTTAATGTAAATTGTTTAATCCTTATGTATTTGTATTTACATGTGTGGTAGTAATTATAAGAAGATTTCATAATGACATTTGGTGCTAGTTCAGTGATAGGTTGATTTTCACGGAGAAAAAGCGGTTAAAAGTGGATAATGGGAAACTAGTTATTAATTGTAATAGGGGATAAGATACCTTCTATGATAACATTTATCATTCTTCACAGATCATGGAACATGTTCTAGGGTATGATGTATAAATTATTCATGATCTAACTATAGATCTTCCACTGTAGTATTGTCTAAATTTTTTGGGAGTGGGTTCACCTGATGTAGCTGAATTATGGATAGCGTCAGTAAAAATTATTATTGATCACTTAAACACCCTTCCAGATAGGAAAGTTATGTTGTAGAATTATATTAGTGAGGTCATGAAAATAATTGGTTGGATTTTTTCCCAGGCCCAACAGGATGATGGTATGGCAGGGATGAATTTACATGAGAAGATTCTGGAATAGTTCTGTCAAGAGACCTTGAGGTAAGAGATAGATACAATTTTTCTATGGTTAATGATTGAATATATTTTAGTTATGGATTTTTTTCGCTAGTTGAATGATTTGAAATGATTTTCATTAAAATTAGTGGGTGATGAGGCAGCTACGGAAAGACATTTTCATGACGAACGCAGACATGTGATCAAGTCATAGGTGAATATAATCCATTTTAAGAGAGTTGATGATGTTGTGGATTAGGCCATTATTTTATAATTGAAACTCAAGAAGGCTACAGGTGGCTAGAATTCCATTCAAGTTAGGTTATCCATTGAATCAACATCTGATGGTAGGAATCAATATTTCAAGAGATTACACATGTTTAGTGCTAGACTTGGTGTTTAGGGTGAGAGACCAATATCCTAGTGTAGAGACCGATTTTAAATATATCATTGTGGTAGGTATTTGCATCTTTTTTGTCAGTGCCATTGAGAACTTGTATAATGCAGGGCATGGAGTAGAAATGGTCATGTGAAGAGGTTCTATAGGAACCCAAGAGAACATTATTGTATAGAAGGAAGAGGAATATTTCAAGTGTAGGTATATGGTTGGTATCAATATATCATAATGGTAGAAGGATCTCAGCTTGTCGTAAAGGTCAAGGTGGTAGACAATGTACTCCCTAGTGAGAGCGCCTATATTAGTAGAGTAGTTTAGTGGTAACAACCTAGACTAGGGACCATGACAATGGGGTAGGTCAACATCATGTTGTTCATACTAGACCTAGAGGGGGTGAGGTTGGACATTCAAAAATTTGAGTTAAGATCCTTATAGAATCCATTCTTGTTAGTTATCTATTTAAGACATGTGAATCACGTTATTTTATTTATTCCCAATTTTTGGTTATTTTTTGAATAGTAGTATAGTATAGAAGTGGGGTAATTTCAATTGATAATCCATTTTTGGTTGGAAAAAAGAATAATATGTAGGGTAAGGGGTGTTCTCTCAAGGTTAGTCGGTACTGTTTTCTATGGTATTTGGTCGTTCTTGAGATGTGAGAATTAGATTTCATTTTGGGAATGGACTAGTTAATATTGTAACAAGACCAAATTTGTAGTTATCATCATGTAGAGAGATTCACATCATTTTAGGTAGATACTTTTCCCACTATTTGGAATGAGATATCCAAGAAGGCCATTCATGTTTCTTATTATCATTTGGATGAAATCAAATCCTACGTGGCTTGTTTAATGCTTGGTGATGGTGGATGAGAGAAGCAATAATTTTCTAATATTGTAGATCATTTACAGGTCGAGTTCATTATGATTAGATGATGAGTCCATGATATAGTTATAGCTGTTAGTAGAAGTAGTTTCAATTCCACCATAAATAAAGGCACATGCAGAACTCCAGAAAATTCAAATTTAGATAGAATAATTGGATAACAAATGGTTTATTCATTCTAGTACATCACCTTGGGGATATATAGCTCTATATTATAGTAATGATGATAAATTTTATTGGTTGGGAAATGATTATTTGAAAATGAATTAGAAAATAGTAAATAACCTTTACCATGTTCCAAGAATTGATGATATATTTGAACATCAAAGAGGTGGTTTAGAATTTTCAATGATTGATATGAGATTATGGAATCATCAGCTGAGGGAGAGACATTATGATATATCACAGACCTCGAATAACATAAGGTATGTGTTTTATGAGTTTTTAAGGATTCCCTTCAGGTTTTATAATAATCCATAAGTGATTATGTCAATAATTAATTTAATATATCACCCTTACCTAGACCTGTTCATGGTTATCTATGTTGATGACATATTCTTGTACTAAAATACTCTTGATGATCATGAAAAACATATTGACATAAAATTTAGTAAATTGGGAGAGGATATGGTTTAAAAAAATATATAAAAATTAAATATTTTGATATATAAATTGAATTTATCAGGTCACATCATCTTGATAGAAGGTCTGTGAGTGGACCTGATGAAGGATAAAGCATTTTTATCTTGGGAGACGCCCAAGAATAGTTATTATGTCTGATTTTTTCCAGGTTATGACAGTTATTACCAAATTTCATTAGAGAAATTTTTCATTTTGAATAACAACTCTTATGATTGACCTAGAAGGGAACCATGTTTGACTAGACATCAACATGTGATAATACATTTTTGGAGTTAAATAAGCAGTTGACAACATCACCAATTTTGAACTTTACTATGCTAGGTAAAGGGTATACAATTTTTTGAAATTCATCTACTATTTGTCTTGGGGATGTAGAGATACAGGATGATCCAATGGTTGTTTATGGTTCCTGACATTTGAAACATAATGAAATAAATTACCCTACGCATCACCTATAGTTGGATGCATTGGTGGTATAGGGAAATGTTGGCGGCACTTCTTGTTGGGAGAATGGAATATGGTGAATACCAATAATAATATCCTTAAGTACATTTTTTACTAACATGATCTGAATATTCATCATAAAAATGGGTGGACTACATGTAGTCATTTTTAATTAATTAGGTTTACACATTGGGAAAAGGAAATAGTGTTTTAGATTCATTGATTCAGAAGAATCAAAGAGAAGAGATCTAGGAATCATGTTTAGAGTGGAGTACGATGGTGTTATTAACTAATATGTATCCTATGTTGCATAATGGATAAGGGTGGATGACCAATGAATCATTGGTAGTTGAGTCCATGTTATTGTGATGAATCAATGGAATACCACACAAGGAATCATATTTTTTTGGAATTAATGTAAATTCAAAACGTCTGGGAGTAACCTCCCTATTATAGAATTTGTTATAATGGGATCAAATTTTTGTCTCTCTAATGAATTTCCGATATTTATGTGAGTAGAGTTACTCTATGAGATACATGACTCGTAGTGGGAAGTGTAACTTGGGTTGCGAAAAATCTAATTTTTTCTTCATAGAAATTATTGGTGGCTAGGGATGATAAAAGAGGTTGAATCATTTAAGGAAAGATTCTATACCTTTCAGTAGGTGAACCTGATTAGCTAAATCCATGGGGTTTGTTGTACACACTACCCATACCATAAGTGAAATATGGTAATATATATGATAGAACTAGGTAAATGGATTCTTATGTTCAGGAATGGTGGACCAATTTATTTTTTATGGAATATCAAGGGGACATTGAATTGTGGCATGAGCATGATCTAGTATAATGTGGGGTTGTTTTAATAAATCAGAATTCATGAAGGAATTCCCTTGGTTAAATTATGGTTTAAATATTTTTTTGTTAATGGAATATTACTAGATGTATGATAAGGATTTGGGTAGTTCCAAGGGTCCTATTTATTAATGAAAAAGGATTTAGTATATCAATTTCAAGTTTCACGATTAGTGCATTGTTAATGATAACAATTCACCTAAACCGTGAATTCTACAGGTTAGGGTGCTAAATTGATTCTATATTCCATAAAGGATACAATTGATGAAACTAAATGGATTGATGATCAGGGGTAATTTTGATGTAAATGATTTTGAAATGGATTCCCTTAGTTTGGCAGGGAACATGTCTTATTCATTATGCATGGTAATTGATTGCCTTGGTATGTTTTGTAAATAATGTAAATGGATTACCCTTGAATCAGATGGTGATATAAGATAAAGAAAAAAATACCTAATGATGCCAGATTTTAATTTTATTTATTAATTCATTTATTCAGTACATTCCTGTACTATCTATTTATATAAGATATTTTGTAGCCACTACTGGTGGTGGCCTTTTGAGTTGTACTAACACCCTACTTGAGCCCCTATTGGGTACATGATATGATTTTATAGTTGTAGTTTAGTTCAAGGGAAAGGCACATATTCAATAGATTTGAGTTGGGCTTGGGATGAGCATGGATAATGATCCATATTTGGAGTCAGGACGTCGTTTTGGGACTCAATTGTTTTTTCTTCATATTGATTTTCCTTCAATTTTCGGATTTTTTTGCATGACATGGTATTTTTTTACTGTATGGTTGTGGTTTATATGATTCTAGGTAAATGATTAGTAATCATTTCTTACGGTTAACTTTTTATTGTTCAATTTATTTTAAATGCTTTTAACTATTGGAAACTATGATAAGGAGGATATAGTCTTCCAATGTGATTCATTAGATCCTCACTAATATTTGAAATCCACGATTGTATAGGGAACCATGATTTAGGTCAAATGGAGACTTGCCTTAGGGAACCACATAGTTGATTTCAGATCGGGAATGTTACACATGAACAATCAAACTGAATTTCATGTAAAAATAGAAATAGTTACAACACCGAAATAATGATTTTAGTAAGGACTTATTGGTAAATGAGTTTATAAATGTTATAAAAAGATCATAAATGATATAATAAGTATGTAAGTGATTTTTTAATATAATTATAAAAAATATAATTTTTTCTACCCAATGATATATCTATTTTAGTCGATTTGGTTACTCAAGGTGATGGTATTCCATATAAAATTGTTTTATTAGGTAAATTTGTTATATTAAGATCTTATCTAATTTAATGTGGTGAATATACAACATCATTGGAATATTTCATCATGAATCACATTATTTTAATGATATTTGATTTTTTTTATGTTATTTTTCATGGAGCTTTCAATTCAAATGTTTTTAAAGAAATAAGAGTTTTTTTATAATATGAATAGATATTAGAAATCATTATAATTAAGTTAAATTGATGAAATCATATGAGATAACTCTTTTGAAACTCATTATTTTTTTATAAACTATTTATTTTTTATATCACTTGTTCCCGTCATTTTTTTTATTTATGAAATATAGAGAAAAAAATAATATTTTCAAGCAGAATTGAAATTATTTCATTATTAGTTCAAAAATCTTATTTATTCCATGATGATGTTTCTAATAAAAGTTTTGATGAGTATTCAAATATCACAATATAATTTAAAATGCCTTGTATAACCATTATTTAATTTTTTATTTATTTTTTAGTGGCATATTTTTTTATGAATGATGTATATTTGGTCAATTTTACATATTTTTGAAATTAATTTATTCTTTTAACACATGTGGAAAATAATAGAATTAAACACCATCATGAAAAACAATTATCTGAAGTATCAATTACTTATTTGAAAATTTATTATCTATGAAAATTTTTTAAATAACATTATGGAAATTATTCATTTTAAAGAATATATTAAAATTGGAAAATGGTATTTTATTCCTGAAATAATGAAAATGATATTTTAAATACATTTTCATCTAAGATTAAATAAATTAATTTTTTTATGCTAACTGTATATAGTTCCAATGATACCATCTCATTATTTTCATGATTAGTTATTAATATGATTACAAGAATTTTTTTAAACATGGTTATTATCTATGTGATACACTATTTTGAAATGATAAAATTTTTATGAATCATGTTTCTATTAATAGGTTATGTTATGATAAACAATTTATGAACATGGGTCACATATATGAATGATTTTCATTATGTGACTAGTTGGACTAGAATTATATATTCCTCTAATTCAATTTGTAGTTCTGGATTTATCATGAGATAAATATAACTTGAATGGGGAGTGAACTATATTAAATAAAGGACCTTTTTCACTATTATTGTATTTGGAGTGAACATTGACAATAATGATTTTTTGATGAGTGAAACATATCCCCTTTGATTGTCTTGAATGTGATACATGATTAAAATGTTAATGATTTTATATTCTTATGTTTAGGCTAAACAATTACATCTTATGGTATTGTTGTTTTCTCATGGATCATGTCTATTTATTGCATTATGATTCTTGTCTTATGAAAATTCAATCATAATTCCATGAATCATAACCATGTATATGATGTCAACAGTATGGTTTTCAAATTATTTGTTCTTATTCTAAAAACCATATTCACATTTTCTGTTTATGTCATCATTAATATGTTTCCTTTTTACCCCTTCTATGTTTTTGAGCTCATAGTTTCTTATATATTATTTCCTTAGGATTTGAAGAAACCTCTTAAGTATGATATTTCAATAATGGTTTATTTTATAGGGAAACAAGTTTGAGATATTATGGATATCTTATGAACCAATTTTAAATGTATCATTGTTTCCAATAAAAAAGACCTATATGATTTTGTTGTGGATCGTTATGTTATATAATGAATATTCATATATTGAGATGTTTAAAATATTTATGTTAGCATTGGGTTTCAATAAATTACGAAATATTTAAACCATCACCAATGAACTATAAAGAAACCAACACACTTTTGTAATTCATTCCATTTCAATCTGAAGTGGATGATATAGAAAATTTGTATAATCGTACAATGTCATGTTTAGAAAATGGAATAATTGCTTCAAAAACATGAAATACCAACTATAATATATATGGAGAAATAATCCCCACAATGTAGCTAGAGATCCCACATTACAAGAAAGACAAAAACTATGTCTTGACTCACACCACTGAGGAACCATATTCCATAGGAGTATCTAGCATAAAAACATCTATCACGGTATGAAATATATACAATAGGTAATACCAATAACTATCCCAGAAAGTGGAAATGGTTATATGAAATGTCACTTTATACCATAAAATATACGAAATGTCACTATATACCATAAAAACACTCTATGTAATTTATATATTCCTAGAGGCCTTCTCCACATATATGTAATAGATATTTCTATTTGGGGAATCATCTACCATCCTATTATACATCCATAGTTACCAAATTCATAAGAGGATACCAATATACATCCACTATAAATGATAAGGAGACAAACTATTACCCCACCACCATTATGTCATGAACCAAAAAAAAGATACACAAGGAACTCCAATATAATCGAGTGAGGGTTCACTATATAGATGAAACATCTATGAAAAGACATATACAATCATCTAATGCTCAATATGATCTTTAACGTATTAAAAATGGAAAGGTCATTATTAATGATGATCATTTTGAATTGGACTAATAGAAAATAATTCTGATGTTTACCATGAGTATAAAAAATATCACACACCTGAAAATAATTCACTAATAACTAATAAAATTATTAATGACACAAGAACACCATCTCTAGATTCTATGATGATTTAATCTTTTATTTCATGATATAATGATGGAAATATCATCGGTAAAATAACAATTAAATCTTCTATAACCAAAATAATATTATTCATAGATGAAACTATAATTCATAAATATATGATTAAAAACTAGAATATTATTATTGATGAAATCCATGGGGTTAGCCCATATCATCCAATAGGATTCCAATTCACAAGTGAAGATGGACCACAACACATTAACATTATTAAAAACGCAAGGGTATCAATCCATTGAATATAAGTTTATAAGTAACAAAAAATGTAAAATTATTAAATCATAGAGAATTTAATTAAGATAAATGAGACTAAAATAAAAAAAATTCTATGAAAACGGGGTTATTTCCATAATATTGAGTATTTAACCATTGAGGTCATGTCAAAGGTTCTAAAAGAATCATTAACTATATCAAAAGAGATGAAGTGAGAACATATTTTCTCACATTAGTGTAAACGACCATATATACCAATGTATAAAAGCCATATATCATACCTCATGACACAAGTAAAACAAAATGATCAATAAATAGGGCCACATATATGTAATTTTGAAAGATGGTTGAATCATCATAGACATTAATTTATTCAAATATATAAAAATAATATATCCAGAGAAATTATTTTATTTATACCCTATTCACTATGGATAAAACCCTAATCGTGATTCTATATCAATTTGGTAGGTCTACCCTCAGTATAACCATTGCGTTTCTCTGATGCTCGCCAAGACAGACAATCATGTGATATGAGGCTGGTGTATGGACACTCTTAATTCGCAATTCTAGATTAGGGATATTCTTTATGTGGGAAAAATATATTACAAAATAAATAACTATAATATCACTGTAGAATACTTTTTATACATTAATGAATAAATTAACTCATCATGAATCATTTCTATGGAATGCCTATTGATGTGCATAAAATTTAATGAAAACGTGATCATGATCATCCTACATAGATAAGGTAACATTATATTTAGAACTTGAACCATCCTCAAGGTTTGAATATAGAAATCCTTTATTGGTAACAGCTCAAAATTATACAATGGTAGAGTAATCTTGTCATGAGTACAAATAAAAAATGTTAACTAATGGTATATTATGTCTTTAATGCAACTTAATATATGAATCAACAAATATTATGCATGTCTATAAGCTAAACTAAATACATTAATCATTGACTCAAAAAAATAACCTTCCCCTAAAGGATCATGGTTTTTTATAAAATATTTTTGGTATTTTCCCCTAGAACTTTTATAGTGAATTCAGACTTTGATTAATTCTTTTGTTCCATCTTATAAAATTATCTTTGATATGAAAATTACATCAAACTCTCTTTTTATATAATATTTTTATTTAATATATTTGTGGAATTACTATTCTTTCATAACTCGCGTCTTATTATTGTGTGTTTTGTTCATTGTAGAGATTATTATATATAGGAAGAGATTATGGACATTATATTATGTGTCATTTGTGATATATTTTGTACGGAAAATATCATAAATATACCTAAATCGATTATACTATGTATTAATATAATTAAACATCATATATTGTATAGACAAAATGCAATAACAAATTTTTAATTTCACAAGGATAAATATACTTGATAAATAATGCGAATTTTATTGTGTATAGAATAAAAATGTTAAATATCATAGTTTAGATGAAAATTTATGTTTCATATGAATCATTTTAAAATTATCACTATATAAAATAATTTAAACATGAAGAAGTCTATAATTATTACATAGTATGAATGTTATGAATCAGAATGATTGGTGACTGGATTAAAATGTATTTCATGAAGTAATAATTAATACATAATAAATTATGGTGAAGAAAACAATATAATTATTATTTGTATATATAAATGTTTTTTTTTGTTTTGAGTTTCTCTGTTCTAAGAATGATTTTCCCCAAGTATAAGACTATCTTAAAAATCAATTGATATAATTTAGAATTATAAATTTACCATTCTGATTCATATATTACTCGTATTCTTATTATATTGATGTGTATTATTTGATGGGTTGCCTTCAGGTTTTGTAAGATGCTTGTAAATAGGGTATTCCATAATATAGTATATGAACAATTAATTATTATTCAATGGAAAAAATTACTATTATGAATTATAATTACCCTTATAAATGCATTGAAATTTAATTTTTAATATTAATGAAAGAAAAAAATATTATTTTAAAACATTATTTCTATATATATTTGTATCATATAATCATTAAGAAGTAGTTATAATATATAATAATATTATAAACATACACACTATAGATTCATGATACACTGTGTATAATGAAAATATAGAAGTGATAATTATATTCATAAATTATTATCCATATTGGGGCTATCAGTTTTCAATAAGAAACATATTATTAGATAATTGGGAAAAGAATATGGTTTCCATAAATCTTACTTAAATATTAATAGTTTAATTTGTTTTATCCTTTGATGATAATTTTTACTAATGTTTTATTCATAGATATACTATGAATATTGTCGAATATCTAGAGGAAAAAACAAAATCATATTTTCTAGAAGACCATAACATAGTAAATATGTTATCCTCTATCTAAATCTCGTTACTTTATATTAAGAGGAATCCTCTCATAACTAGTTTTTGAATATAGGTCAACTTATTATCCTATACAGTTTTGAAGATCCAACGATTTTTATATACTTATATTTTTCCCAAAAAGGGGGATCCAAAGGGCTGATTAAATCCTTATTGTATGAATTAAAAAACCCTTATATATATATGGGGGGTCTCAAGTAAAGGGATATCTTATAGAATCAAAACCCCTGAATTTGGTCATTCTATACAGGGATATGTGATGTTCTTGTGATAAAAAATATATAAAGAATCATAATTATCATACTTAGTTATTTTATTTTTTAGATGAATATTGATTTTATGACATAAATATCCATTCCACAATAATATAGGTTTAGTGAAACTATAATCGTAGAAACACAAAAAATAGTTCATGAGAGTACCCTTTTAAATTCTCCAAAAGATGTACGCCTCTTAGACATATTATCTTTAAAAACATTCTTCATAACTTTGGGAAAAGGAAAAAATAACCGTGGGTGAGCCCAATTTCTCAATAAGGGTAAAAAATAGAGACATTAATGATCACCTTAGAATAACATGAGAATAAGGGTATGATAAAAAATTCAGTAATAACTAACTAATTACATTTAATATCAAAGCACCCAATATTCAGTAATGACATAATGATTTATAGTGTGTATTACATAAATCATAATGAAATCAAATAACATGTTCTATATGAGCATAATTGTTTCCTAATATGTGAGTTTTTTGAATACAAATAAGATTATAACATTTTGAACATGTATAAATAGAAATATTTTCCCTCATAATGCTAAGGAAATAAAATCATGCATTTTATTAAAATTATGTACATGGAACTAGGTCCACCTTAATCTCAAGAATATTAAAGTGAGGTCTACACATAAAATTATAAACATGGAAACTAGATAAAAAATACAGATGTGAAAGAATGTTCCTTGTTAATATTATGGAAATGAAATAAAAGTCCAAGCATAATCATATAAATATGAAAACCATTTACACACATGAAATTGTGATCATGAAAATATGTTCACACATGAGATATTAAACATGTGATTTATCCATTATATCCCAATAAATTTGGTGGAGATATATGTCCTAGTCATCACTAAATAAAAATCATGCATATGTGTTCTAAGAGATCATAAACCATTAATCATATCAAAAACCATAAAAATAAATTTCCTATCATAAAAATTTCATTATACCAAAACCCATGGAAAATATATAGTTTTTTTTAAAATTTCATCACTTCATCATAGTATAACCCATGGAAACGGAACATTTTATAATAAAATATTTTTAAAATAAACTTAATATATATTTATAATGAATAATTTTGGTATTCTAGGATTATTTAATTAGTAAAGAATATGTGATATCAAATATTATACTCTTTTATGAATATAAATACTATTAAAATTTCATTGAAAATTTATTGTGGAAAATATCTTTTCTGTTAAAAATAAATTCATTCGAATATAAAATTTCAAAAAGAAGGATAATTGCTTTTGAAAATACCCAAAAAACATAAAATATAAGATTTAAATCATTGAGTGGTCATGAACAGCTGAAATTATGATAATAAATTATAGTTAAAAAACATTCTTATCATTCTAATGTAAAAAAGTTAAAAAACACACATCATTAATCAAATGAAAAGAATATTCCATTTTAAAAAATTATTTAAAAATTCATGTAAAAGTAAAAATTATATTCCAAAATCATAGTGGAATAGTAATATACTTTTTAAAATATTTATAGAATACATTTATTTTGAAGAATAATTTTTTGACTGATGAGAAAAATAAGCTGGATTTTAATTTAAAATGAATTTCCATTCTCTTTAGTCCAAAAGGTGAGAAAAACTAAAATACAAAATTTATTATAATGTAATAAACATATGTCTATAAAAATAATGATTTTATTATATGTTATATCATATTATTTCCTCATCCAAATAATAATTATAAAAAATAATAATAAATAATTAAATTATAACATAAAACGCATACCACTTGGAAAACATTATAACAGTATGTCCCATTGATGAAATAACTATAAATGGATATTTACATACTCATAATTTAAATAGAAATAATAATAGATGATATGGATGGGTGTAATGTACACCACAAAAATAAAACAAGTGGTGAATATGGAATGTGTCTCATTGAGATGAAAATGAAATTCATATCTTTGACTACAAGACCGGCTTGCTTTGATATTTTATTGACCTCCTATATAATAAATATATTTTTTATTATTTTTTCACAAGAATAATTAAAATTATAATTAGTTCATATATATTCATTATATATACATGTTTGTGTTTTTGTGTTTTTAAAAACACATTACTATAGATATAGAAAAATGATTTACATCATTATTTTTGAAGATATGTAGTATGTACGTATGAAAGTTGTTATTGCTTTTCAATAAATGGGAGAAATATATTTAATTATTAATTAATAATTATATAATCATTATTATATAATATATATTATATATATTCAAAAAAATATTTATTCCCACCCATATAAATTATATATGAAAAATTATTCGTATCGCTTTGATGAGGTGGTAGTCTACACATACACACGAGCGAAGTTATATTTTTCCGTGTGTTTAGAAGGAAAGAAATAAGAAATATTTATAACATTAAATAAATATTTTTTTAATAATTATCATATATAAATATTAAAACGTATAAAATGCCCATCCATAATGTATGACGATGTGAAATGAATTGTACCACAATGTAGATATGGTAATACATTTTTACGCAACAGATACATTCACTACCTATATGATGGAAAGTGTGTGTATAAACTATGTTAAATTATTATAATAAAATTATATAATAGTTATGATAAAGAATTTATGAATTTATAAAAAATAATAATATATATTTATACAAGGAATAAGAAAAATAAAAAATCTAGTGATCAGTTACGGTGATTACAAATCCATTGAAACAACTAGATCTGATCTCCTCTTAAGTATCATATGGATTGAATTTTGTGAATAAAATAACCTAAATAATGTTTATATTGATGCTAAGGAGTAATTTTTCTTGGTTAATTTCGTGATATAATGCATAAAGTGATTTGAAGATGATATGGAATGGGTGTCTTTTTATAAGGGAGGGAAACAACACACTGGAAATAACTGAAAATATTAATATATAAAAAAGTAATTATCAATAAAAATGATTCCAAATTGAATTATATTAAAACATATTGAGGGATATGGTTTACATAGAATTATAAAATAAATTTTTTATAAGTTAATGAGGTATTTTAAATATTATCCTTTAGATTAACCCCTTAGTTGACATATTTTATCCTTAATCGTTATAATGTATTTTCCGCAATTAAGAGCTAATAATTTTAAATATAAGGTAAATATTTAATCATAAATAGAAAATGGATGAATTTTTAGTCAACATAATATCCCCTTTTTTCACTTTTATTATATTAATTATTTTTAAATATTTTAATAAAATATTATTTTTCATAAAAAATAATAATGGTTATTTTTAACAGGATTCATTTTTTTGAATTGAAAGAGATATATAAAATGTTGAAATTTGATTATAATCCTTTTAAAAATCACCATAATGTTTTATGAGTCTAAAAAATTATAGGAACACTATAAATTACTAAAATTATATTACATTTATTATTTTTAATACCATAATTTTTATCTCAGTTTAAATTAAATAAATACTATATCACTTATGTACACGAATATAAGGTAATTATATAATTTATAAAAATTATAAATAACTATAGACCATTAAAATAATTTAATTATCCACAAAATATAAAATTAAATTCATTCATGATTTTCTTTTTCCATATGTGTAAATATAAAATATAATTAAAACCTTGAGAGTGAAATTTTTTAACATTCTTTTTAGTAAATATTACATTGTAATTTTTCATGGGAAATGATCAATAAAAAAAATTAAATTTTAAGGTGAAAAGTGTCAAATTAATTTAATACAATAAATATTCGGAGGAAAAATTTTCTCAAAATCATTTCTTTTTAACATTGACTAACCCGATTTACCAAATATTTAGACTTTATATTTTACCACAGTAACTACTCATAATAAAAAAAATAAAAGAAACCTATTTAAAAAATCTAATCCCCAGGACTAAAATTTTGAAAAAAATTTATATAATTTAATTCAAATATGAAAATAATTAATTTTAAAAGAATCACGAAAAAAATTGAAACCACTTTGGAGAAGATGGAAATTTTAAGCTTAAATCAAGGGTTTTATTAAATCCTGAATAGAAAAATATTGAAATAATATTAAAATTTTTTCAAATATGAAATATAAAAATTTCATTAAAATAAATAACATAGGGAAATAAATTTAAATTAATAATATAACCCACATTGCACACATAAAAATAGTTTTTTCATGAGATTTCCGTTATTTCATGTAAAAATGTTTTTATACTAAATTTACACATTAAATTGATTCCATTGAACACAATTAGATTACAAAAAAGAAAACATAACTCATTTTTTAAACTATTTTGAAAAAATATAACATTGTAGATTCCAAAAATAAATAAATAATTTTCAATAACATCATTATTTTCACTATTCATTTTAAAATCAATCTTTTCATAATAATCAAATAAATTCAATAAAAAAATATTTTGAATTTATGATTTCAAAAATTTAGTTAATTTTATGATATAAATTTTTTAATAGTTTCTAAAATAAATATTATATTTTTTGAAATATATAAATAATTCATTTTTAAGAGAAACATTTTTAGTTATAATTTAACGTTGTGAAAAAATTGGTTTATTATATCCTAAATATTAATAAAAAAAATAATTATTAAGTGTGAGTTTTTTATACTTCATGTTGTAGGTAATCCAATTCATATTATACAACATAAAAAATATTTCATAACTAACATAATGATATATTAATATTTTTATAGAATATCCTTTTTCAAATAAATTTTATGTTACGCATAACACAGACTGTTGAAAAAATTTAATTTCATTGAAAACGATATTTTATAAAACCTCAAAGTGTTACATTCCCAAGAAAATTTTATAAATTGCATCCTCATAATTTGAAATTATTATTACTAATCATTGGTTTCAGATTCGAAAATTCTTTTATAGAAATAATATATCATAAAAAGGGTTAATGACATATCGTCTCGAAAATAAGGAAATTAAAATATGAAGGTCATCTATAATAAAAAAGAATGTGGTTTCTAAATAGGAAATATTTAGTAGAATGTAAAAATATAGTCATGGAATTGAAAAATAATAACCAATGAATAATATGGAAAATGTTATTGAGAATTTTAAAGACAAAAAAACATAAATCTATGACAACTGAAGAGACCATTTATTAGTTATAAAGTAAGGTAAAATATTAACATTTTAATTCTATATAATGTTCATAATATTGTGGTATTTTTTAACAACTTAAATATATATTTACATTATTTATTTATATATCATTAGCACAATTTCATCCTTCAATTGTTCTTTGATCAATTTACACATCATATCCTACCCAAGGAAATAAATATACCAAATGATTTTTTAATGCCAAAAGAATTAAATTTAACTTTTTAATGATCATATGATCTATAATATAATGTCAATTCAAAACACCTTTGTTAAATGATTTATCAAATAAAATTAGATGATGGCTAATACATTAAATTTTAAAACATAAAAAATTACCCCCAAGGTTCAACTTAATCCATTCCAAAAATAGTTAACCTTACATATCCATTTAAATATGTATTAATATTATCAAAAACCAAAAATTCAAGTTTTCTGATAATAAATTACCTCAAAATTACATAAGGTGGATAATAATTTCACATATCCAACATGTGAATTAAGTGATCACATATTCCTTAAAAGCATATTAATATCCTAAATAAAAATAAAACCTTAATGAAAATATATATACTCTCAGAATTAACTGAACACTTATTCTTCATTTTAAATAACATACCATTGAATATACTACATATATCCAGAAATATTAATAATCATCATCAATGATAACTTAAATTTCTTTTTCATTAAATTAATCACCAATTTAAGGTTACCAATACTATCTATTTAAATAATCCTTTACCCAAATTATTTATTATTAACTCAAAATAAGAAAAATATTATGTTTTACCTATCCCTTAAATATGTGTTCTCAAAAAATATCACCTCACCGCAAAATAAAATTTATTTTTTAGTAGTAATATTCAAAATATTTATTCCAAAACATGAAGAAAAATTATTTTCGATCAATAACATGATATTTTATGAATTTTCTAAACTATAATATCATTAGTACAATACTTAGATAACATAAATCTAGAATCCATTAACACTTCAATCATTCCTCTATATTCATAAACCATTAACAAAAATTCATTATATGATCCCAAAATACTTCTTTCATACAATATTAATTCTAAATCATGGATTATGAATAATCAAACTCAATTTAATAATTAAATTTAATTTTAAAATAATAGACACTATTAATAAATATCATAAACTTAATATTTCATTTATACATTCTTCATAATCATCAATAAAACCGTTATTCAAACATACATTCCCATTAAATTATTAAGAATTCCTCCATGAAATCAATTTTCAATATTCCAACTTTTTTTATATTTTAAAAATTCATCCATTGATGTTATAATAGGGAGAAAATTATTCTCATTTGTTTTATTAATCAAAATTTTTATTATCCCTTGGGAATTAATTCCTTTATGTCCTTCTTTTCTACAATCAAAACATGTTATTATTCCTATAGAAAATTCACACGACTGATTCTTACCACAATATAGATATGTTGGATTTTGAATATTATTGCATCCATGTTCTATATGAAACCCTATATTTGTCTTATAATGAGTTTTAGAAAACACACCAATGTTGAGATTGTTAATTAGATATTTTGTTATCTTATTATGGATAATCTCAAGGTTTAAATTTCTCTGTCTTATTTAACCTGGGTTTTCATGTGGAAAATCATTGCATACGACATAAAATTCTACATTAACACTGTTTTTGCCTTTTAACCATTTATTAAATCCAAAAATAATAGTTTGAGTAACAATAATCATAACAAGAAACCAAATAATGTTTAAAAATGATTTATATGATATATAAATCATGACACCATCAGCTATGACCCATTATTTTCAACATAGGCCATTCAGGATTGTTACAAAATCTTTGTGATTTTCTCATTTACATATAAATAACCACATGGTTCCCGCTAATGATATATCATTTTAGAGAAATTGTATTTACAAAACATTTATTTGATACCAACATTATTGGCCCACATTATTCATACTGAGATATTATGTCATTTTAGATGAACACTCATTAAGTAACATTACTATACATTCCATAATATTATAGTTATATAGACTTTAAAAACATGGAAATAGAGATAAAATGTTTATAAGAGTCTCTCATTATGTTATTTATAACCACCACCCTTCTTGGACATATAATAACTAAAACGTTTCTTCATAACTTGTTGTAAACAAAATGAAAGAATGGGTTTTATCAGATTCCCCGTAAGGTTATAAAAGGTATTCATTAATGATCACTGGAGTTTAACATGATAATAAATGCATGGTTACATATTCATAATACTTGAAATTTTAACCCCATATATCATATATCATAATCTTGAGTTATGGAATAAAGCATGCTAGTTCTTAAAACATGAATAATAAAAGATTCAAATAACATGATCTATGAGAGTATAACATTTTCATTAGACATGATGTTTAAGAATAAACATTAGATTATAAATTTATAAACATGTATAAATATAAATATATTCACCCATCATGTTAGAGATATAGAAGCAGCCCCTTGCATTAATTTATAAGCCTAAAACTAGGTCCTTTTATAATCTTTTGAACATGAAATCCATAACCATGCATAAACATATATACATGAATACTAGATCCATGCATAATATTGTGCACATGAAATATATGAAATTGAATAATTTTATTTAAATGAAATCTAGGTCTATGATTAATATTATAAAAAATAAATCTATTTCAACCCATACTATTTTGAGAATGAAATATAGTTCACATATATCATATATTAACTAATGATTTATCCATATTTTAAAAATTAATTGGATGGATATAAAGGTCCCACAAATCATGTAATTAACACCATTACTACATGATCCAAATGATCATTATTCATTCTTCATAGAAGAACCCATTATCCAGAAATGGGTTTTATAAAAATTTAATCATATTTTAATCTATGAAAACGAAATAGTTTTCAGAAATTTTTTTATAGTTTTATATAGTAAAACCCAAGTAAAATTATGTACTTTTACAAATATTTTCTCCTTATAAACATAAACCATATAGATAATAAATAATGATGTTAACCTTGGATTATATTCCTAGAAATGGATAGGGATATGAAGAGTTTTTGTTTTTGATGAATATAAGAATCATTAAACGAATATTAAAACAATATTGAGGAAGATATTCATTCTATTTTGAAATAAATTATTCAATATATTTGTTTTAATATCATGGAAAATTGAATCATTGAAAATAGACATTGAAAATTTTAACAGAATAATCAAATTAGTGAGTGGTTCTGATGGTGGGAAATTATGTTGAATCAATAAACAATAAAAAATTCCTTCCATACATTTAAAAAAACTCAAAAAGTGCTTCATTCAATTAATAAAAGGAATAATACTCATAAAAATGATATAAAGTTAAATATGGGGAAAAAATTTTAAAAAACATTTGTGCATATTATAAAACATTGTTAGAACATTTTGGGAAACATAGATATGGAAGAAAATCATTTTTCAACTATAAAGATAAATATGGTTGATTTTCCATAAAATCGGGTTTTTTGAGTGGTATATCATATTATTTCGTCATCTAAAACAAAACAATATGAATTCTTGATAAATAATTAAATTATTATGTAAAACACTTACCACTATGGTAAATTTTGAATTGTAAGACCGATGAAAGAAAAAAATAATAGATGGAAAATTAAATAACTATAAATTTAAGAAAAAAGTATAAGAAAAAAAATTCTGTGAAATATATATAACATATAAAATAATAAAGTGGTGAATGTGTTATGGGTTTCATAGAGATAAAATTGAGATAAAAATATATTACATTGAGTTGAACATTCTTGTGACTTATTTAAAATCATGAATGATAAATTTGAATTTAATATAATACAATAATAGATTTATTGAAAATAATTTTATATCAAATATATTAATTACATATATATATATATTAGAGTTACTCATAAATGATGACATAGAAAATGAATGACATCGTTCATAGAGACAGTAGGTCGTATGCACGAATGAATAATATTTTCATTATTAAATAATTAGACAATAGACAAGAAAATATTAATTCACATTTACAAAATAATAATTATATTATATAAATTAAATATATTCATCAAATCCATCTTAATTACCATCCATGAAAAATAATGATGGAATATAATTTACATTACTTCACAAAGGCTGCAGTTCACTCATAAACACATGAAACGTTATAATATTGAAATGGTTTAGAAGATAAGAAGTTAAAAATGATATTATCATTTAAAATATTAATTATGTCATAATTATCATAAAATAACATTAACTCCATCATAATAACCATCCATATAATATAATTATGTGGAATGGATTTTATCGTTATGTGTAGATGTTAATCCGTACATACTCAGAAGATAAACATTCACATAACATTTTATGGAAACTATAAAAATATAGTTTATTTAAAAATCATAAAAAAATTGATTATTTTTTAGACAAATAAGTTATTATTTTATTAAATATAAAATATATATGGATGAGGTAAAAAATATTCAAAATGAAAATGACCGGTTATAGCAATCACCTCTTCTTTGAATGAACTATATAGAAATCCTCTAAAATATCCAAGGAAAGGACTTTTGAAAAAAAAAACCATTATATAAGGAAACAAAATTTATAATTTATTTTATAGGGTATGGATAATATGTAAGGCTTAAATTGTTGTGAAGAAGTGATGGAAGGATTGACCTTTTATAAGGGGTGGAAATGACACATTTTGAATTAAAAAAAATTAAAAAACATTAATCTATTTCTAAAAAAATGAATCAAAATTGTAATAGATTATATTATAGGGTAATATATATTTGAAATATTATCATTCAATAATATAATTATTGTTTTATGTGCTATTTTAACCCTTATATTTTGGTCTAACTTCATAGTAATCCTATTTTAACCATAATCACAACATAATATTTTTGTTCACTTAAATGGTTATAATTTTAATTATAAGGTATATATTCCCTCATAAATGGGGAATACATTTAATTTTAGACCATATATTATCACCACTATAACAGTTTTATATTTTGATGAATTTTAAATATTCTAATAAGCTATTATTTTGATTAAAAATCATAAATATCATTTTCAACCATATTCAATTAAGATGAATTAATGGACATAGAAGAAAAAAGTATAAATTCAATTTTAATTTTTTAAAAAATAACTATGATGATTTATTTTTGAAAAAATTATAAAAACTCAAAAATACAATAATTACATTTATTTTATTTTTCTTTTAATTAATTATGTATAGCTTTGTCATTGTATAATAATTAAAAGTAATTAAATATTCAATAAAATTAATAAATATATATCATGAAAATAATTCCAATAATATTCATTCAGTCATTTATATTCATTCATATCTATCTTTTCTTCCTATGAATAAATATACAAGATATTAAAAACTACCAGATTGACATTTTGTAACAAATATTATTTAAATAATATATAACTATTTTTAAGGAAAATTTTCCATTAAAAAATTATTTTATTAGAATAATGTGATAATGGAAGATGTTATTTAATTAATTTTAAATTAATATGAAAATTTATGGCCATAACACTAATTTTAATCCTCCATTAAGCAGATTTATCCTTTGATCAGGTGACAAATTTAAACATGGTTATAATACATATTTTCCAAAAAAATATGAATATTTACCAAATATATAAATAAAAATTCCAAATATATAATTAATTTTATAAAATTAAATACCTATAATCTCTTGTAATTAATTTTTAAATAACAGCACCAATTGAAAAATACATCTTTTTGAAAAAAAAACTTTTTGATTCTAAAACATTATTTATTTTTATCCTATTATTAGAAAAATATCATATAAATATGTAATTTTTTATTAAATATGTAATATATAAATTTAATTATATTTATTCAATAAAATTTATTAATTTAAAATTACTATGCTAAAAATACATTGTGCGTATAGAAATAGTTTTAAAAAAAATACTTTTTAGGTGTAATAATAATAATACTATATATAATTGAAAATAAAAACTTATTCAAATGAACCTAATAAGATAATGTTAAATATAAAAGTAATTTTATTTTATTTAAACTTTTTTAAAAAGAAAATTGATTATTTTATAGGATTAGAACCATGGTAAAATTGTTAAATAAATTAGTATTTTACACTAATCATTTGAAAATCAAATTTTTTTAAAATTATAGAAATTTTCCAAAAGATTAATTTTCTGTAACGATTTCATATATTTACTTTATTTATATACTAATTTTGTTTAATTATATAAATTAATAAAATGGATTTCTCACAAAAAAAATAAAAAAAATTTAAATGGAATCGTATTTTAAGTATAATATAATATTGATAAAAAATTAAATTCAGGTTTCTTACGAATAAATGTATACATTTATATTAAGTGGTATATTTTTTATATATTTCATAAAGAAGTTAACAATCTTCATAAAAACAAACATAAAAATAGCTAATAATAGTTATATTTAAATAAAAATATTTAAATAATATATCATGGTTCTTTTAAAAAATGTGATGTATGTATGAAATGAAATTGATGAAATTAAATATAATTAAAAAAACAAAATAATATATAGTGGTGTTAATAAATAAATTTAAAACCCTTTTCTCTTAATCTTTTCAAATTATTTATTTCTACTATGTTCACAGATTAATATTAAATTATACATTTAGTACATTTTGATATGGAAGGTTCAAATAAAGGAATATTTTTAATGGACTAAATTAATTTCCCTCTTAATTATTTATCTAAGTATTCGCCCCGAGACAATAAGTGGTATCACATAATGATACTCATAGTATCGAATTTTAAACCACGACTATATAGGGTTAATGATTAATAGAAAAGATAAATTCCAACAGAAAATGTATTATATGTTATGTATATGATTAGAGATCATTTTTAATAACTATATTTATAGTATTTTATTATAATGAATGATCATTTATTAAAATAATCAAAAAATATTTATTATATAAATATTATCAATCACTAATCAAGTCCTACTAGTTAACCAAGGATATGGAATGATATTACCTAAGAAGATTATGATTTAAATACAAAGGTTTGGTATCATATCATTTGATGATTAGTTTGTGATCCATTTAATAGTTTTTACTAATTTCATCCAACATGTTGTACGAGAAGCTATATTTTTTTTTTGAAATTAAGGAACAAATTATGTCATCAAAATAAATTGATATACTAAAATTTAATCGGGACACTTTTAAGAAATACAATGATGATATAATCATGACAATTAATGTAAGATTCATTAAATTAGTTGAGGATGATGATTTGTGGGGGAAAAGTATATAAGAACAAAACAATGCATTAAAATAAAAAAAAGGTATAGCTACTAAATAGAGTGTAATGTCTAGTACAATTAGATAATCAATATTAGTTAATGATCTGAAAATTTAATGATTTAATTTATAATACTCATTATATATAAATGTACTATACAAGAAGAATAAAAGGATCACAATTTAGTCAAGAATGGTATGATTCTCTTATGGTTTTTAATTCAATGGATAAGAGAAAATCTCAAGATACATATTATTATTCATTTATATTAGGTATCAAATATTTTTTTTTAATATTATAAAAAATAAATGATTTATAATTGATTTAATAAGTAATGTATTAAGAGAAATCGATACAATAAAACTTTTTACATTATTATCAAATGGAGGATAGATGCTATGAAATCTAGAAAAACATGAAATTTGGGACCAACTTAATCTCTACTCATAGTTCGACAAAAAAAAAACTAAAAATGAAAATGATAAAAATATATGAAAGAATATTAGAGTGATTATAAAGGATCTAGTAATAATCATCATTCTAAATATGAGGCTAATAATTTAATCCAAAAGAAAAATATATGTTTTATTTCTAAGATGAAAGAGGTAAATTCATTATTCAGTCTTAAATATAAATAATTAAATAATTAATTTAATGGTCTAAATGAGTACAATATTATGGTAAACAATAAATTTGATTCTATAATGAATTACCATAAAATTATTAGATTATATTAGGATATTCTTCATTTGTTTCCATTTATGTTTTGTATTATGATATTTTAGAAATAATTCTAATCATGATAAATAGAAATGTATTTATTTTTTTAATGATGCTAATACTACTATTTAAATAGCTAAAGTTTATACTTTAAATTTATTTCAATATATTTTCTAAAGGATAGGATGGCCTTCATAAAATCATTGATAATAACCAAATAAATAACTTCATACTTTGAATATGAAACAATAATGATATTTTTATGATTAATAGAAACTATTTTTTACTTGGATGAATTAAAAAAGAATATATACTATTAAATCATTTCATTCTTGATTTTATAGAAATATATGAACGAATAAATTTTTTTATTTCCTATATATAGTGATCAAATTTTATATACAATTTAATAACTGTGTCTTACATTAAAGATATAATTTATAATAGAATTAAATAGATCTAGTTTCATATCTCTCTAATTTCTAACACAAATACTACCAGAAGTATCTAGGTTCCAAAATGAATTTTATTTGATATGTTTTATGATATATTACATAAATCTATCAATGTTAAATAATATATTCCCACTCAAAATATAGAAACTATATAATTTTTTTATAATTAAAATTTTCGTAATTCATGCTTCTTTTGATAAAATTTCATGAGGTTTAAGGTTTTATCCCTGCAAGAAGCATTTTGTTCACTCGTATTTTAGTATTAGTTTCTAGTAAAATTCATTAAAAATTTTATATGCCTGAGAAAAATATATTGTTTTTCTTTCTAATGTCCTTATATATTTATTTTTAATTTTATGGGATATATTTTAAACAAGATTATTTTGTTTTATTTTATTTTTCTCTGTATGGATACTCAATATATGTTTTTCTACTAGTTTGCTTTCATGAACTAATTTGTTTATTTATTCTATAATAGACATGGGACTAATATTATATCAATTATTTACTTTTAGGCGATTAAAAAGATTAATATTTCATGTGCTATAATACTTGTTTTTGAATTCCCTATAGTATTGGTGTTAAAATAATTCATTTTCGTTGATAAATTATTTTTTCTTCATTTTATATGTAAATTTTGATTCATTATTACTCATAACATGGGATACAATAATTTAATTATGTATCTATATTTTAACTAAACATCATAATAAAATATGATATATTTACGTCTCATTTATTATTTATTTTTCAATAAACTACCTAACTATATTATTAACATGAACTAAAAATATTTTCATACTTATCTCTTTGATTATTCCATTCCTATTTCATAGATCCATATAGATAAATTTTCCAAATTAATGGATCTCAATATGATGAATACTCACTGCCCAATATTATCTTGAAAATAATTATTCAATATTATATATTTTCATGTGTATATATATTATATAAAATTATTGGGTTACATCATTATTATTTTCATATATCATTTACAGATAACATTCATTTGGATTAGAGTCAAATAAATAGTATTTATCTTTTTAAACTACTTGAGTGTTCTATTTAAATAACTACTTAAATTTGCATTAACAATACTATTTATCTTCAATTTGATGTATTGAGGCACATTATTTATTCCAAAACCAAATTCTACTAGAATAAGCACGGTCTCTATATTATTTATTCTATGTAATTGGATCATATTAGATCAATTATATAGTATCATATGCTATGAAGAATATTTATACTCTATAATATGAATTATTTAAATAATCAATGAGTTATTCATGATTATTCTTTAATGAATTATTCTATATAAACATAATACATGATAATTATAGTTATATTTATATTATTTATGTGTTTATCTTGTTTGAAAAGTCGTAGAGTATATTATATCATGATTTATTTTACCTTTATAATGAGAGGGAAGAATTTATTACATATTATTCTATGATTTATTTTTTATTAATATACCATTTCTTATCATAACCATTTATATCCTTAGAAAATGCGTGAAATTATTCCGGTACAGTGATAAAGATTTTTAATTATCAAAACGTGGAAAATATTGAATGCATCCTATCCATTTTATCTTTTTTTTCATTATTAATTCATCATCTCTTAATTTTATAATTTTTATATATTTTTTATAATTTCTGATATTTATTTTATTATTCAATTTTTAGGATCAGATGAATTTGTCTGTATACAGAATATTTTGTAAAGGGGGTGATTTTAGACACTATGTTACGTATCATATATGTTATATTACATGATGAATGTCTCGTAAATCAACATAATTCATATATATTACATTTCATAAGAATTCATGAAATTATATTACTTAGCACCACTATTATAATAATTTTATATGTCAATTGTCTTCTATATGTTGGAGAAGATTTCATAATTATATTATGTTTACTAGAAAAATGTAACGTATCCCAATTGAGATAAATAATATTTTAATGTATTATGATTTATTATATTTTCACTAATTATAATACTTTACAAATGAATGAGATGACAGAGAGTTATGTAATATATTAAAGTGAATTATATATATATTTATATATTTTTCCAACACATAGAAGATATATTTGATTATGTTTATGAAGTGAAACTTTCCCATCATAAAGTCATGAGACAAGGTTTTGGGTATTCATTGAGGAAATAAATATTACTTATAAAATGAATTCAATTAAAACCTTGAATGTTAATATTCATATTCCTTTAATTCATAGTTATGTGATGTTTCTGAGAAGTTAAGGTCATATATTCATTTAACATTTACTATATATCTCTTATGGAATTTGTAATTTGACTCCCCAAATTATGTAATGAATATTATGATTATTAATTTTCCTACACAATTTTATGATGAAATCAATTAGTGAAATGGTTTACTATTTTGTTTTCAAGGATGATTGAAATTCAACTATGAATTAACTTTTGATGTAAATAAATGATTATTATAAAATTAATAAGGTCGTTCTTATAAAATTGAATGACTCATATGAAAAGGAATGAACCTAATGAAATAATGTAAATCGCTTTTTTTATAAAAAGAATATATTTTATATTTTTTAAATATTTTCAGGATATAGTTTCATTTGTTTCAAATAGAGATTTTCCTAATCATGACGACCACAAAAATGCCAGAAGAAAGGGATGTTAACAATTGGAATTCATTAATATATAATATTTTTATATTCATGAAATATTATTATGTGAATAACAATAATTCCATTTAAAATACTAGACTGTTGTTAGAAATGATTTGTGATATTTGTAGAAGAATTTAATGTTTTAAATAAAGAATTGATTTTGGATCAACCTAGTGAAACTGAAGGAGATTTTTTTACTTAGTTATTTGTATTTTATTGTAAAAATAATAGAAAAAGATAAAATATATTATTTAGAGGATATTATATTGATAAATAATGTTCAATGACTATGTGATGTCCATGGGGAATATTATGAATGCAAGTACATGTGTATTTTTTATTTATTGAATGATGATTAAAATTTATAACAAATATTATATTTCCTTGTATGTTTTTTATCCTAAATGATCTATAAGTCGAATTGAAGTGATACCGTGTTATATACATACAATTTTATATGAGTTGATTCCTTCTACAAATATAATAGTGATAAGTAATATTTATATTAATCTTTTATTAATGTAATTACAGTTTTCACAGTACTAGAAGAAGTATATTATAAGATAAAATGACAAAACTTATTTTTTACTTCTAGGATTCCCTATGCATAATTTTTCAAAATTTTTATATACATTTAATATCATATAAATTAATTACTTATTAAAATGTTTACTTAAATATTTTTTTATATCATGAAGAAGGATTGTCTATAATTATTTTTTGGCTAACTATAATTTTTCACTACATCTATTCATTATATATATCTCATTTATTCATTTTATATCTGTAGAACATATACACAATTATTTATTAAGTGTTATCTACCTACAACCAGTTTGGTATTAAGTTTCAACTTGTTTCACCATGTTGGGATATCATTAGAAAACTATCTACAACAAAATCACCAACCCAACATTGGGTGTTGGTAGTATGGAGTAAGATATGTTCTCATATCCCCAAACTTCTATATTTTTTTTGCGTCCTATGATTATTAATTTAATTATATAATTAAAATTAACTAATTATAATTAAATGATATATTTTATACACATTCATATGGATGGTTTTTATTAGAAAATATTTTTAAAGTAATGAATTAACCCCACTCTTGAGTTATTATCAACACTAAAGCATTGGGAAAATTATTATATAATCATAATCGGTGGAGATTAACATTAATTAGCAATGGGTTTTTAGTCTTAAAAACAAGGAAATGACCTTCCCAAATTGCTAATAATATAAAACACTAAATTAAGACCTTAAATTTGTGCCTCATTAAATGACTAATTAGTTCATATTGGAAGAAATTGGAATTGGAATATTGAAACCTGTTTTATCATTTGATTATATTCAATATAGTATCATATATTATATGGGAGGATTCCATTTAAAAAAAATATCTAGGTGCGCTGAAATAAAAGGGATGTAAATATTCATAACTGACCCAAGACAATATAGATGTACATAATATTTTTCTCTGAAAAATTAATATTTTTTCATTTGTTATTTTTTAATATATTATTAATATCTTATTGACAGAATAAATCAATTTCAATATATATTATTATTTCAATATATTGATTATTAATATCCCAAACCGTTGATGTCATTTCCTTATGATTCCCCAAAAAATCATCACATGACATTAAACACCAAACATTATCCATATGAGTGACCCACATTGAAAAATATAGCATAAACTGGAAAATCAATACACCAAATTGATATGTTGTTAAGCCATGAGTGCCATCAAAACCGCTCTAAATAGATATTAGGGGTTCCTGACTATAATTACAAAGGTGTATCAAACAAAGGATGGATTTTCCCTAATGAACACCTATAATTGATACATGTAATCAAATCAGTAAAAAACTAAAATATAGAAAATTTATTAATTTATTTATATATAAATAAATTACTAAATGTTTGGAAACTAATTTGTAAGTGATAAATCAACCATCTAAAAATTTGATAAAATTAAATCCATTTATTTTAATCAAATACACAATAAAAGAACACTATGCACAATAGAACTGAACTAGGCGACAATTATTTATCACACTGATGAATATTTTCTTAATATATAATAGAAATCAACAATATTAGGAGACGATATATGCCACTAAATAATATCTCAACCACATATATTCCCATAATTTTTTTTTATAAATATAAAAATCATTTATATGTACATATCATGTCTTCACATAAAAAATAATGTAGTGTGAGTATAAACATACTTACTATGATACCATGGAAGCACAATTGTATGATGGGAATAAAAAATCTTCTTTAAATAATGTAATAAGGGATAAATAAGTATATATAGATACGATTTATGATAGAATTCATAAGGGAGTATGGGAGTAAAAGTCATATCCTCTTTTCCCATAATGAATTTTCTATCATATACAACCAAACACCATAAAAAATATATCTCTAAAAAATAAAAATGTCGTGAATCCAGATTTATATCATATCATGATGTAAAAAATTTATGTACATCTTTTTATAAGACTTCTAACACCTATTATATTCAATGGGATGTTCCTATTCACCTCATATTTTTAATTTCAATATTGAACCACATCACGTCATCGTGAATTGTGTAATCATATTTAATTAGAAATTATTTAGAAGAATATAACCCAATACCTGTTTGATTATTTAATTAATGGATAGAGTGTATGTCCATAAAAATTTGAGAATTACTATATACTACCCTCGGATTCTAGTATGTAACCATTATATAATTCTTTTAATGGTTATAATGTCAAAGGTGATGAATGGGAGAGTTGGGAGAACATTGAAAAATGTTTTGAGGCAAAGGGGTAGTCACACAGGCGACACACGGTTTATCTAACAATGTGGGAAAACTGTGCATATTTGTCCCTTTTGAGGTAGTTTCTCCTAAAAAGTTAGATCATGGTTAGAGAGTCCATGTGAGTAAGTCAGGCAAGGTTCTTCCTAATCAATGACTAATGCACATTTACTGCATGGTTTTCCAAACTTTGCTATCTAACCATACATGCACATAAGCGAGATCCTATAGAAGTGGATCTCACACATTTTTGCATCTTAGTGGCTTATTTTTCCTCCTATGGATCAATTGTGTTGGATTTTTCTTTTCTTATGACCATAGAAGAATCCCATATCATTCCATAGCTGATCTGAAGGCTTCCCATGGCAAATTGAAGCTAGATTCTTGAGGCATGTGATCATACATCTTTGTTCTTGTTAAGTTTCATAGATCTACATAGATTTACTTCTCCTTTTCTCTCAGTTTCATAGATATATGGATTTTATCAGAATATCTAGATGTTTGGATTCCATATATGATGATATTTTGTCTCGGTCTTGTTAGGAGAAGATATCTAAGGAAGGTTCTTGGTGAATGCATCTGAATTGTTTTTTGAGTTCTTTGTTCGTTGTGGTTTTCATCAAAACCATTGAGGTAGGAGGCTTATCTCTTGAATCCTATTTCTAGAATTTATTGTCTTAGTTTAAAATTTATTAAATTGAATGGAATTTATTGTGAAATATTGTTTCAATACATCGAATAAATCTCCATTAGTGATGATTTATCATTTTTTTAAATAGTGGAATCATGATGAATTGTGTGAAAAAAATTTTAGTTCTTCTATATAAAATAATGATATTAAATTATGTATTTTTCTTGATTTTTTAATTGGTTAGATTAAAAAAGGGTGGACAATAAATATTTTGTTTTAGTGAAATTGATTGGCATTGAAATGAAATTGATGGAATTGATTTTCAATAAAAATATACTTTTTATTAAATTTTTTTTTTCAAGGATCCATGGTAATATTGGTGTGTGAGTTCCTATTGCATTTCTAGGTCTTGGATGAAATATGAACTTGTTCTCAATACCAAAGGATAAATGGAAAAGCGAATATAAATTTCATATAGCATTTCCGGGGCTTGGTTGATATATGACATTGTGCTCTATCCCAAAGGTTAAATGTAAGACGAGATATAAATTTTATATTTCATTCCTCAGGCATGGTTGAAATATGACCATGGGCTTAGTGAAAAAGGCTAAATGGAACATGGGGAAAAAATTCTTTTTGACGACTTGGTATAACAATGATAAATCACATATAAGCATGGATCTGTCATAACATAGCATGCATGGTTGGTTGTATGGGTTTTTCGATTGATTGGGTATTCCAAAAAGTGATCTTGTCAAATGGTTTCAAATCATTGATTATCTTTTTTTATAGAAAAATATCTTGTGGTAAAATTGGTTTCAATTTCACTTGTATTCTTTGGGATATGAGTGGTTCTTGCAAACTTTTTTATATTTAGTTATAAACCATTTTTGAGTAATTGTTTTATATAATATGTTTCGTATAATAATTGATAACTCTGATATCCTTGGGGAATGAGTAAGGAAGTCATTGGGGGAAAACCTACTGATTTTTAAACTCACCGTTTCTTTGAAACATTGATTTTTTGTAGATTTCATCTTCTAGGATAACATTTCCCACATTTTTAGCACTACCTCGTGATGTTTGGGATGTTCAGAGATTGTGATGCTTTGAGCTTATAGAGAATAGAGTAATGTTTTATATTGGGATTCTTTAATAGTTTATCCACTATGTACTTTTATACATGGTTTGTCTTCTACTTTTGCACACTTTTATATGGTTTTTAGATACTTGAATTTAGTGAGTTGTCATTATTTTATTCATGCATCCTTTAGTAAATTGTTTTTTGGTTCTTTTGTTTATTTCATAAAGGATAAATCACCCCCACATGAATATGAAACCCTTTGGCATTTATTTCCAGCCTTTGGCATCTTGGGGATGTCCTTTAAGGCCAAGTAAATACTTATTGTTCTATTATTCGAATGAGAATAAGCAGTTCATTTCAAATGGTATCAGCTTATTCGGTCTTTACCTAACAAGTAGTCCTCGGTGTTCATAGTCTTGGAGATGAAATTCCTTCTTTTCTACCAATTCGGTTGAAATCATAGAAAGGAGTAGGATTGTTGGCACTTAAAATTATATCATAAAAGTACATAGCTAACAATTTTATGATGAACATCAAGCTACCATGGGGTTGGGTACTTAAGTGTTTGGAGACACTTTTAGGATTTTGATATCTCATTGCCATGGGTTTAGGCAATGAGATGAGAAGGAAATTTATTTTAATGGAACAACTTCACAACATGATTGCATATTTCATTTGTATCAATTATTTATGATTTACTATCAAGGTGCATTTTTTGAAAAATGGAAATTTTGTCTTAAAAAATAATAATGATTTTTGAAAAAAAACAATGTTGTGATAGTTGACGTTATATAATTTTAAATGCTAAGCCATAATTTTCTAGATATTGAGACTTACAGAGTTTGTTATTTGTTTAGATAATGGAACCCAGTAGGTGTCATATAAACTAGTTGGAAGAGGGCCGTGAGAATGTGGTTTCACCTGGACCAAAGGTGAACAAATAATTGGTCTAAAGCATCACTCAGGATTTTAAAACCACTGAGTTTGGACTAAAACTGGATACATTGTTTATGATATCTGTCTTTGCTAAAAATACATGTGGAGTAAGTACGATTGATTTAGTCGAGGATTTGGTAACTCTAGAACTAAGAGAAAGAGGAAATCAAAAACATTTTCTCAAGGAGGAAAAAAACATCGTAATCAAACCACATGAGAAATTAAAAAACCACCAAGACACAAGAGCATGCTTGGATGGTTACTGTGTGGTTTATTGAATCTCATCATGAATGAGTGTACAAAACAACCGAGATTATGGAAAAATTGCAACAAGATGGGACACCTTAAGATCTTTTCACAAATACCTCTATGTTTAGGTGTTAAAGATAGTTACCTATTGTCACAAACACCATATTCAATGATAGAATGAGTTTAATCTTGGTATGGAAACAAGGAGCATAGTTTAGTGACTAAGCAATTGTAAGGAGTTAAGCAGATGATGGTCGACGATCAATTCAGACCATCTTGAGTAAGAGGTATAATTATTTTTAATTCTACCCTTATGAAAGTGATCTTCGATATAGGTTCATCGGATTCATTCATTTCATCTCATGTTGTTGAATTGTTATGTTTAACGTCGAAAATGATTCCTTCAGTTTTAAAACTGAAAACACCTCTCGGTGAAAGAGAATGTCAAACCATTTTGTTTCGAGAATGTGTTATAATTATTAATGATACTGAGCTGAAATGGAATTTCATGATTTTAGAAATGGATTTTATGATGTAATACAGGGAATGAATTGGTTTACAACGTTCAGGTCTCACATAGTCTGTTATACGGGAACTGTTAGTTTCACGATTGAGGATGACATCGAGCATCTCTTCGGAGGATATAAAATGTTAAAGAAAGGAGAAAAGTGCTTGTTGGCAACAACGGTGTGAGTGGTTTCCTACCAGTTGGAAACATTGACTTTGGAATCAATTAAATATATAATAGAAATTAATTTTTCAGAACTTTTGGATCAATTTCTAGATGTATTCTCTGAGAACATTTCAGCAATAACACATATAAGGGAAATGGATTTAACTATTGATCTCCATTCAGGCACCAATCTTATTTCCCATCCATATTATAGGATGGAAATGAATGATTTACGGTAATTTAATGTGAAATTTTATTTGCTAGAATGAAATTTTTTTATTGGACAAAGTACATCATTGTGGGAAGAAACTGTCTAGTTTTTAAAGAAAACAAATGGTACTCTTCGTATTTGTGATTATTAATGTAAGCTTAACCAAGTGATGATAAATTACAGATATCCACTTCAACACATTGATGATCTGTTTGACCAATTAAAGGAAGATCATTGGTTCTATATTATTGACATGAGGTTTGAATATCTCTAATTGTGAGTTCAGAAGGATGATATTTCAAAGATAGCTTTCAGAAGAAAATTTCTCCACTATGAATATGTCGTCATGCATTATTTTCAAATGAATGAAATAGATGGATTCATGGAATTGATGAATCATATATTTCAGAGATATCTATATTCTTTTTATGTGTTGTTAATGTATGAAACTATATTGTATTCAAATACAAGGGATGAACATGAGGAACACCTACAAAGAGTGTTACAAATCATGAGAGATCATCGTTTGGATTCCAAATTATCAAAGTGGGATTTTTGGATAAAAGAGGTACTCTATCTTGGCCATGTGATTTATGAAAAAGGTGTTTCTTTTGATCTTGATAAAAAATAAGTTGTTATATCAAGACAATCACAGAATAATGTCTTTGAGATATGATTTTTTCTTGGTCTAACTGGTTAGTATAGACACATTATCTATGATTTCTCACCAATAGCATCGCCAATGATAGACTTGACAAAACTGAATTCACTATTACAATGGATAGTGGAATTGCAAAAATCATTCCAGGATATGAAAATCAAGACTTCATCAGCATGTATATTGATTTTTCTAGAATCAAAATAAGGTTATGTGGTGTACTATGATGCTTCAGGATTAGGTTTGGGATGTGTTCTAATTCAACGAGACCATGTGGTTGCTTATGGTTCAAGCCGGTTGAGGGTTCAGGAGAAGAATTACCCATAACATGATTTAGAGTTATATACAGTCATCCATGACTTGATAACATTGAGACATAATCACTTTGGTGAGAAATTCACTGTGTTTATGAAACACAAATGCCTGAAACACATTTTCTCACAACGAGATTTGAATCTGAGGAAAACGAGATTGATGGTGTAACAATAATGATTGAATATGACATGAAGTATACACTAGGTAAAGGGAACTCTATGGAGGATGAATTGAGTAGATATTCATATTCTCAGTTGGCGAAAGATGCCTCAGATGAATGACAGTTTATGTCGGACCTAGCTGACATGCACATGGACTGTGAAGACCGTGGTGATGTTGCAGTTTTCATTTTCAGCCATGTTTGTTCCAGATTTGCTAAATGTGGTCAAAAAAGCACAAACTTCGGATGCATAATGTCTAGTTATGATTTAAAACTCACTGTTGGGGAGACCATTGAGGGATATAAATTTTACAGGAGTTCAGTTTTGTATATAGATATCGGATAGTTGTACATATGGTTTGTCAGGAACAAATCCATTATAATTACCACCATTCAAGATGGGTTGAACATACAAGTACAAAATAGTGGTACATGGCATTAAATGCACTATTTTGGTGGAGCGTAATGAAAAAGATGGTGGCCATGTCCATCTCATGGTGCTTAACATGTCAACAGGTTAAAGAAGTGCATCAGAGATCTGCATGAAAGTTGTAGTCTTTACCTATCTCAGTGTGGAAATGGGAGCAGATAGTAATGGATTTTGTTAATGGTTATCCAAGAATATTTCAAAAACACAATTCCATAAGGGTGATAGTGGATCATCTTACTATGTTTCCCCATTTCATTCCTATATATGAAACTCATATTGTTGAGGATCTACCTAAAATATATATCTGAGAAGTTATAATGATTCATGGTGTACATTTTATAATAGTCTTTGAAAATAGCTGATGTTCTGGTATTGTTTCTAAAATCCTTACAGAAATATCTTTGGACTCAGTTTACTATGATCATAGTGTATCATCTAGAAATGGATAAAAAATATGACCAGATGATACAAACATTGGAAGAAATGTTTCAGGATTGTGTAATGGATTATTGGTGGCTCATTTAAGGATCAAATACCCTTGGTGGAGTTCTCATACAATAATAGCTATCAATCCTCAATACACATGGCTCTATTTAAAGCATTGTAAGGGTTTCCTTGTTGTTCCCCACTATAATGGGTGGAAATAGGTGGAACATAAGTAGTTGGGTAAATCCATTTCCACGAAACAATAGAGAATATCCAGTTGATCATAAAGGGGATGGAGATGACTGAGAGTCACCAGAAATCATATGCAGGCCATCGTAGAAGACCGTTGTCATTCGTTGATGGTGATTATATCCTATAAAGGATATCTCAATGACATGGAAATCATCATTTTGTGAAGATGGTAAAGTTATCTTCTAGATACCTAGGCCCTTTTGAGATACTACAATGGGTCTGAGAGGTGGAATATCGGTTGGCATTACCACCACAGTTTTGTTCAGTGAATAATGTGTTCCATGTATCTTTGTTAAAAAAGTATCAACCAGATCCTGACCATGTGATCGAATGGAATCACATTGACCTAGATTCAGATTCATTATTTCTACATATTCTGGTGAGTATTGTGGATAGGAAAAAAATGTCATTCATGAAAAAACCATCGGTCTATTGAATTTTTTATGGTAACATGGTCATATTTTGGAAGAGACATGGGAATGTGAAATGGGAGTGTAGGAGGAGTAGCCATAACACTTTCATTTGGGTGAGGGATTTCTAAATTATGAGGATGGAAAGACCAATGGTGGATAGAATATATTAACCCCAGTTTGTGTTATGTAACCCATACATGATTATTTTTATGGTAATAATGTTAATGGTGATGAATGAGTTATTTGGGAGAACATTGAATGATGTTTTGAGGAAAAGGTGAAGTCCCACGGGCAGCGCGTGGTTTGTCTAACTATGTGGCCAAACCATGCGTAATTTTTCCTTTTAAGGTAGTGGCTCCCACATGGTTGGAGAATGGTTAAAGTGAACTTGTGAGAAAACAATGCGAGGGTCTTCCTAGGTAGTGGATAACACAAGGTTAGTGCACGGATTGTCTAACTGTGCGAACTATTAGTGCAGGCACTTAAGTGAGATCCTAAAAAAGTGGATATTATAGGTTTTTTCTTCTAGTGGCTCGTTTTCCTCCTAAGCATCCATAAAATTGGATTATTCTTCACCTAAGACCCCAAAAGGTTATCCCATCTTTTCAAAGGTGATCTGATGGATTTCCGTTGTGAATCGATACTGATGTTTTGAGGTATGTCATCATTCTTCTTCGTTCTTGTTTGGTTTCATAGATCTTCATAAATCAACTTCTCCTCTTCTCTTGGTTTCAGAGATCTATTTTTTTATGGGTAGATCTAGATGCATGGATGAAAAATATGATGACATTTGGTCCCAGTCTTTCTAGGAGAAGAGATCTATGTTTGGTTCAAGGACAATCAACCCTGTTTTTAGCATTATTCGCTCATTATGGTATTCCTAAAAACCATTGAGGTTGGAGGCTTATCTCTTGACAACTATTTTAAGAATTTATTGTAATTGTTTCAATTTAATTAAATAGAATGGGATTTATTGTGAAATGTTGGTTGAATTCATGGATGAAATCTTCTTCAATGATGATTTATCATTTTAGTGGAAATACGGAATCCCCGTCAATTGTGTAAAAATTGTTTTAGTTCTTGAAATATAAACAATAATTTTAAAATTCTTATTTTTCATGAACTGTTAAATGGTTTTATGAATAAAATATTTCTTAATAAAAAGTATTTGTTTTATTGAAATGAGATGGCATTGAAATTAATTTGATGGAACTTGTTTTCAATAAAAGGGTGTTATTATTGAAAAGGTGTTTTGGCATGATCCTTTGGAATATTGGTTTGTGTGTTCATATTGAATTTATAGGGATTGGTTGAAATATGACCTTGTGCTTAGTTCCAAACATTAAATGGCGCATATGATATAAAGTATATTTGTCATTTTTGGGGATTGGTTGAAATATGAACTTATTCTCAGTGCCAAATGGTAAATGAAACACGAGATATAATGTTTATATTGAATTTCTGGGGATTCTTTAAAATATGACATTGTGATCAGTTCCAAAGGATAAATGGAACATGGGGAAACAATTATGTTGTGAATACTTGGAAGATCTACATGAAACCGCTCGTGATTGTTGGAATGTCATAAGTTATAATGCATGGTTTTTTGCATGGGTCTACAGAATGGTAGGGTATTCCAAAAAGGAATCTTCTAAAATGGATTCAAATCAGTGTTTAGTTATTTTTCAGGAAAATTTACTTATGGGGAAATTGGATTCAATTTCACTTGGATGCTTTTGGTTGTGAATGGTTTTGGAAATATGCTTATATTTAGTTATAAAATATTCATATTAAATTGTTTTATATGAACTATTTTATATATTTGTTTCAAACACATCTATCATAGTGGCGCGAGTAAGAAATTTATTATGGAAAACGTACTGAATTTTATACAGACCCATGATTTTTAAAATTGGGTATTTTGCTGATGTTGTCTTCTAGTACTGGGGAAAAGTTAATGTTTCCCATGTTTTTATCAGTACCTGTTGATGTTTGGGCTATTCAGGGATTGTGAATCTTGGTGCTTTTAGAGCATAGAGTGTGGTGGAATTTTGGGCGGCATTAGTTGTTGATTCATTGGGTATTTTGATATTTAGTCGGTCTTCCTCTATTTCACACTTTGATATGGTTTTGAGATACTTGATGTTGTTGAGTTGAATTTATTTTATTCATGTATCATTTAGTAAATGTTTTGTTGGTTCATTGATTTATTCCTCAAATGGTAAATTTTACCCCACATTAATGTGAAACCGTTCAGAATTTATTGATAGCTTTTGGCATATTTGGGATGCAGCTTAAGGCCATATAATGACTTGTTGTGCTCTCAATCCAATGCGATTAAGCATGTCATTACATACTAGAACATTATATACCTGTATTATATGGTTACCTTACCATATCCTAAATTCTATAGAATCATAATAATTCCAGGTTCAAAAATTTTTACACAATGGGTTAATTTTATACCAAATCGAGAAATTGGGATTATTTAATCCTCAAAGACTTATGAAATAATATACGTCAATACAAATTATATCGAGTGAATTTTAAATCTAGTGGCCAACTCTTGTGATAATTTAATTTGGGATCAATGATTATATCATTAAATAAGTAAACTTATTCCACTATAATGGGTTAACAATACGTTATTACATAGGATATATTGAATGATTTTTTAAAATTTATTAGTTCTTTAATTTAATAAGGAATTATTCAATGACCTAGAAAACCAAATTTAATACATAATAAATACATATAGAAATATAATTCCATTAACCTATACACTAAAACAACAATTATTAGGAGAATTAAATTATATAAATAACCCCTCACTCTAACATACTATGAAAATTAACCGATCTAGACCATCACATGTCCTCGTAATCTCCTAATTATATAACAGAGGCATCTGATTAGAAATTAAGTCTATGGTAGCACCATAAGGATACAATAAACCATGTTTGAGACTATTAAATAATTGAAAAAACAAACCTTTATAAACCTAAAATCAGTGTTTTATAATCAATAAACACGTATAATAAATATGATTATTTAAAATTCTATATATACTGAAACTTGTATGATGGTATTGATTATATATTACCAAGTAGGCCAACAAAAATATAAATAAACAAAAATAATAATATACACTTGAACTAATGAAACTATCATACATACCTAATCTTGAACTCTATGCTCTACATGAGATTCTATATATTGAGCACACAATACCATCCCCCAACCCTACATATTCCAGATACTATATGAGAGTCTACATAGGTACCTCAATGATGCCTGAATCAAAAAAATAGGGATCTTATACTCACAACTATAATAATGAGTAGTGGACCCCTGGTTATTACCAATAATCACACATCCTCACACCCTTAAGCCAAATATCATGGTTGCACTTAGGGATTCTTGTCGTTCTCCTATAATCTTATTCCAAAGAGAGGTAGGATTTTTAAAATCATATCTATCATGACATTACTAATTACCCTATGGGCGTTCAAATTGAATATAATAACTTCTTATATTATTTTTCTTACCGAAGAATCCAAATATAACTACACCATAGTCGTATCCTAACTTTTACATCCACCATACCCTAGGGGGTATCCTATGAATTGATGAGGTGATCCAATAGTAAGTGTATGAATGTGAAACGTATATAATTCAAGGATGTATTCCAGTCAAACACATCATACTTCCATTAAAATATCAAGGGCTCTAGTAGTTAACATGATTTATTGGTATCAATATTTTAATCTTGGGGTCCATCAGGAATCAAAATGGTGTCACTATATCCGTGATTCCTAGGAATTATAGGAACTCATGAATAAACTCCACCACCAGATTTTTTGTAGAATCTGGTGAAATATATCCTAGAATCCATATCAAAATCTACCATATGTACTAATGAATTTCATAATAGGCATCCACCCCCAATATATTTTGGGACTAGATAACAAATATACTTGGTATCCCATGGTATCATATATCTCAATAGGTGATTCTCGGGCATCCTAGGAAATCAAATATATTCCAAGCCCAATGGTCGATTCAAAATAATCATTTGATATCTATATATAACAATATCAAAAATTACAAACACAAAAAGGGGTTTTCAAATGTAAAATCTCATTATCATCATCTCAACCTCAAAAGGAATATAGGTTAGTTTTGTTTCTAGGGTGACATCCACCACCATCCCTACTCATATCTATGCACACCTGAACATGATAATTACATCAATAAAACACCTATCTGGGGTCTAAAGGGTAATAATATATTAGAATAATCCAATAATGGGTGTGAATTTTATCCAATAGTTTATGGAACCCCACTCGGGGAACTGTATATTAGTCATGTTTCGAGTCGTAACTCATCCTTTTGAAGAGGTCACACTCGTTGATAATTTCATGAAAAAAATGGAATCATGGGACTCATGGTAAATCCTTAAAGGATGTAATATAATAAGTATCTCCTTGACGATCTCATGTATATGGATCCCACAAATGAAATATTCTCCCAAAAAACTCACCCTTGAAAAGGGATAACTACCAAGATAGTCACATCTCATAGGGATGACAAATCACATAATAATCTATAATTCTAATACATACATATCTATAGTGTAACAAGGTTAATATCCATGTTTATATGGGTTATACTTATCAATTATAGTCATATATCCTCATGTAAGTACCAAATGAGCCCTATGAAATTTTAACATATTCAGAGTCCCATAACTCGTATCTAAACTATTCATTCTAAATATACAGTTTCATTTAAGTAAATTAAATCATCATAATGCCTTTAGTGGATTGAATGCGCCTCACATGCCTCATATCCAACCTAGAAACGAGGCATATGGTGTGTATGTGGGAATCATAGCTCTTGGGATGATTCTTATATTTTTAATCCCACTCCTCAGTATCTGCTCCTAATATCATCCAATGTATACCAAAAACTATATAACTTACCTATGCACTGCCACATCAATTGATGTCCTAATGAAAGGCACACAATTCAATACAATTAATTAAAATATTTATTACTAATTCAATAATTTTACATCTAATGTTAAAAAATTATAAAAACTCATTGGAAATCCCTGTCACATTGAAACCATCACAAAATGCACATTGGAGGTCCTCGACGCACTCTTAATGTCATCCCTAGAAAAATCCCAAACAAATGAATCAAAAAAACTATTAATTTTAATAATATTTTGTTAAAACCCTTAAATAATTATGTGGCTAGAAGTATTGTCGATTAAATGAATAATTGAACACAATATATATCATTACATGAAATTGTCTACCTTGTTTACGTGAAATCACAATCCCAAATGTATAATTCCATTGTGTTCTTGTGAAATATTGAATTTTTAAGAAATCCAAATAAATGAAAAAAATAATGTGGTAAATAAGAAAATAAGAGTGGTGGAAGAGTGGTGAATATGTACCTTGATCTACTAAAAAGTATTCCCATGAATCACACATTAAATTTATGGATAACTATGAGAAATTATAAGAGGATACACCATTTTCATGTCATGATACAAAATGTTGTAGTCGGGTTTTCCCCTATGAAAAATTAGTTTGGGGGAGAGAAATTTTTCCTCCTTTTAAGACCACCTTTTAGAAAGTGGCATGCGTAACACATTAGGTTATACTACCAAGGCCAACAATGATCTGGTGGCCTCCCACTATAGGTCTGATGGTTAAAATATATATCTTTGGAAACCTCATCATACTAATGAATTTTTTTTTGAGATCCCCACCCCCTATATTAGTCACACACAATGTCAAAACTACAACTTCTTTGATGCTATAATCATGAAAATACTCTTCCAAATTTAAAATACAAAATCAACCCATCCAATAAAGTAAAATTAAAAATTTCCAATAAATTAAATCACTAGTATAGATTTAAGGTATTATAATTTTCCCAATATAATCCTAATCATCCTAGAGAAGTATTTTTTTACAGCCCACTATATCATCTAATCATAAGAGACCACAGTTCATGTAAAATTTTTAAATCCCATATATAGTCATCAAATGTAATTGTGAACGGACAAATTTAATTTATAATTTTATACATAAGAAATTAAGTATACCACTTTAATTTGTCACTAAAACACTGACTTAGTTCCCACTAGAAACCATATATCTAGAAAAAACAAAGGTATCTTTTTTCCAATTTCTCACCCTCATTGTGCTGCACCCCACAATAAAACATTGGATAAAATAAGAACATTTGATTCCATGAAATCATCCTCAATTGGGATTACTTATAATAATAAATCAATTATATCGAAAATGTAACCTCGCTTGGTTTCAAATTACCTCGCCCAAAAAAACATGGTTACTCCATTCAAACACCAACACCAAAATCTTCTGTCAACATTCATGTTAAATGGGATATAATCCTATGTCCATGAACAACCCAGTGATATATTATATTCCATTAAATAACCTAAACAATTAAAAAATAAAATTGATATCCAAAACATCGCACCAATTGTGTTTTCTATCCTATCACATCAAATTACACATAAAACAACCAACTATTCCACCTTTGGTCAAATAGTAAGAAGGAATCATGGATTTAAACAAAAATTATATTATGAATTACTATATAATGATTCATTAATACATAGAGGAATACCATAATTTCTCAAATATTTCCAAAAAAATCCATAATCAAAATAAAATAAATCTCTATGGTAGAAACCTCAACTAGCCAAAACTATCTATCATGCCCTGCGCCACAACAATCTCTGACAATCTATTAAACCATTATATCTAGATAATCTAATTTTATTGTGATCTCAAATATTATTTTATGAATCCACATAACAAAAAAATAGAGTTTTAATTCAGAATTCACCAAGGAATATAGATGAACCCACAACACCTTCCCAGATGTACCAAAATTTCCATTCAACCATCCAATGTATGGTTTCACACATCTATTATCTATCTAATATGAGAGTTTTATCTTCACGATTGAAATCCCACTCCAAAAAATTGTAATTTATTTTTTATCAAATGAATAGGTAAAATATATAATATATACAATACATGTCACATTTTTCATCAATATTAATTGTCAGATATGGCCTGACCATTCCTACCCGAGTGCCGACAAAAAACTGTCTTCATTTAAGATTCCTTGAACACGTGGGAATAATCTATTTAACACTAAAACAATTTAAATGAATAATGGTAGAGTTTATATAACACAAAAACACATATCATAGATGAATTTGTAACACCGTAGAAAATTATGATATATTTCTTCTAAAATAAATTTGATCTCTTCTATATCTTACACAATATTCAACCCCATGTCTAAATGAAATATAATATAGTGTACCATTATAAAAAAGGAATTATATTGGAATGTATGAATTGTTAAATTTAAATTATAAAATTTTATTGGTTTATACATGTACAAAATAAATAAATTTTTATGTATTGATTATATATAAAATACAAATCATTCAAAAGAAAAATGAAAATTTATAAAACACTATAATATTCTAAAAGGTGGGTTTGACTTGCATTGTGAACATAATTTATAATTAATATTTAACACATTTATAAAATTTATTTATACAAATAAAATTTAATTTTGAAATTTATATTACAAAATTATTCATGGGTGAACATTTTTTTTGAAAACTATACTTTTTTTACAAATAGTGAAAACACAGGTTTATATTGAAAACTATATTTTTGTTTAAATAATTTAAAGGCTAAATTATATTTAAAATTTGTTTTAATATAGAATTAGTTAATTTATATTACAATTATACTCATTTATTTCAATTTAATCAATTTCATATTGTATTTGGATACTAAAAAATTCTACACTTAAGATTATTTTCCTGTTGGAAACCAGTTTTTTCTTCGCATGATTGGGTAAAAATTGATTTTAGTTTCTATAAATTATATGAATTTAATTACGAAATAATTCTTCCATATATGGGGTCAGAATAATTAATTTTAACTAAAAAGGATATATTAATTTTGGACCAATATAAATATTATATGATGTAACAATTAATCACAACATTTAATGTAAAAACAAATTTATCAGGGGTTAAACTAGAAATATAAGTGTTAACAATACCTACCAACATGTAGAAAACAACATTTCATATATTATTTAGACTAAATCACCTATAAGGTTTGAAACTGACCCATTTTAAATGAGTTTAAATTATATTAAGGAGAGTGTAATATATTTTTTTTAAAATTCCATGTCATTCCCCTGCAACACTTATAAAAGTGCACCTGCTCTCCTCCCCTCTAAAATCATACAAAACCTTTTTTTGATAAATCCCTTCCAAAACAAATTTCTTACCCTAAATAAAAATACTATATATATTAGGTTAATCTAAAATCCATCCTAGGATGGATTTTGGTTTCATCCAAAAGTATATTTGAGAATAAAATGGAAGTTTCTTATATGGGCATTTTCTTTTGTTTCTTATTTCCCCTCCTTAAAATATTATAAATAAATTAAAATATAATTACCATTTAATACTCCATTTAAATAATTTTTTTAAAGATAATAACTTATATCTATATCATCTTCTATCAAATGGGAAACAAAAGTGTTACTCATCTGTACAATGGGTACCGTCTCCTGAACTAATGTAATTTGTTTTCTAAGACCATAATTCATTGATAGATAAGATGACATATTTAATATAAATATAATATATTTATTATGTTATTATAATTTATATCAAATATAAATTATTTAATTCCTTTCTATTTAAAATAATATTAAATCTTTCATTTTTATGACAGACTACCCCCTCACGAAGTGATGTGATTCTTTTTTATCTCTTGATTTAAATGAATGGTAACAAGGATAAATTTACCAAATATAAGTTATATTTAAGAAATTAAAGTTATTATATAATCATAATTTATCATAATTATTTTACCCAGTCACCCTTTAAATAAATTATAACATCTCTTGGGTATATGTACGACTAACCATCTCCACGATGAAATGAAATCTATTCTCCACAATATCATTTTAATATTTCATCTAAAATGTATATAAAAGAAAAAATATAACATTATAAAACTAATATAATTATTTATATTATTATACTATATTGTATATGTAATAAAAATAAATTTCTAGAAAAAACATACATGATAAAATAAGGTAATTAATACACAAAATAATGAAAATAATGAAATAATTTAAAAAAATGGGTGAATAAATGTTATAAACAGATTATATATGATTTTATACATATTAAAAGTGTTCTTTAATATAATAATTAAATTTAGAAACCATTATATAGGATGTTAAATAATTTTCAACTAAAAGGAAACATCATGAAAGGGAATGCAATTCATGTTCCCTTCATTGAGCCATATTAAAAGGGTATGAACCTAAATTATTTTATATGGTGTATATAAATACTCCTTGACTTGTTATATCAAGAATAATTATTTATTAATGAAATTGTTTTTTTAAAATCTAATTATTTCATCACATGTATTTGACCTATAATTCATATTTTTTTAAATAATTGTATAGCTCAATTTCCATTTATTGTGTTATATTACATCATCATTGACTTGGATATTATAAGATTATGCATGTAATTAATTTTTATTATATTATTTTTTCTTCTTAATTTATTTTTTTGGAATTAAATATTATTCACTTAATAAATTCACTAAATAATTCTAACATTAAAAAATATGAACATTATGAAGGTCTATTTCACAATCTCATTTTACAATGGATTGTTCATTATTTAATTTCCATTGATGGAAACTATTGGATCCTTTTATGACATAACCAACCAATTTTAATATATACTATTTATTAATGAGTTTTTCATGTAATAGTACCATTTTCCCCATATATTGGTGATTAAAATTTGTGATAAATTGTATTTAAAAAATTTGACATCGGTTTTTCCTTCTCTTGAAAATAAATTTTTTCCCAAAATCAATTATTCTAGAATAATTCAAAACTGTATTTGATATTATCTAAATGATTTAATAATGAAATTTTTTCCCATTTTTTACATTATATATATATTTTTAATAGATTTATCATGACGTTTTCTAAATAATTCCTATTTTATTTTACAAAATATGTGGAATTTTTTTTACATGTATAAAGTATATAATTTATTGCATACCTAACCAGTACTATTTGAATTATTCTATTTTAAGTATAAAATTTTCATTTGAAGATACTTATTTTCAAATTACATTGTAAAAAAATGTTTTATCAAAATAAATTATCAAATTGAAATTTATATTTACTTTATGAATATTTTTATGGATATTTTTATGTTATTTATATTCATCAATGACAAAAACCATATATTTTTCTTATAGTCTATTCCGGATAGGTTGTATTGATAACATAAATATTATATATATTAATGTTAAATGATCATTTTGACCGTGGAATGTGTCTGTTGATGTGATTAACTCATCGGGGGTGAATGCAGTAACCAATAATATTTATGTTAATAAAAAAATAAAAACCAAATATCTACCAATTTAATATAAAATCATGTTAATAAAAATACTACCGTTGTGTATTTTCATTTTTTAAATAGCCTCCCAACATAGGAAAATGCATAGTTAAAATAATATTTGGAATCACATTAACTTTTGAAACTAAATTACACGATAAGGTACTAAATATATTATAAAAGTTGAGAAAACCCATTAGACTAAAATTTTTGTTATATATTTTAAAATAGATAAATTTTTAAAATTGAAATACTTAAAAATATATAAAAAATTTGTAGAATTAACCATGGTGTTTTGTCTAATGCAGAGCCATAATCCCCACAACATGGAAATCAATCACAGTGAAGCAGTTCATTAAAAAATAAACTTGTTGAGAAATATTGATATGGTTTTTCAAGAAACAGTACATAGGCTATGCAAGATCATATCCTCATCATAATTTGTACATTTGATAAAAAAGAACATTCCAAAGATGAACCCTTCAATAGTTTTGTGGGTATTATGATAATGAAATATGAGATAGAGAGTTATGAAGTGCCCATTTAAGTATATGAGAATGTGTTTGAAAAATAAAAATATTATGAAAAATATATCTCTAATTTAAACCATAAACATAAATAAAAATAAGTACATATAAGATAAAGTGATGTTACATGATTAAAAGCGCTTCAAATAACTTGTGGTCCTTGAATTTTTGAAAGTAAATGATCTCAAATTGGTTTCTCATAATGTGAACCAAAATAAAGAATAATTAATGACTAAATGTCCATATTTTTCAAAATATCAACATCCACATTTTATTCACATATGGAAAATATAACCATTTTCATATATCATGTGTGTATTTTTGTTGTTGGATCTCTATAGGGTCACCCACACACATGATATCGTTCTACAAAACTTATATATCTATGAGTCCAATTATCAATTGGGACCTGCAACCCCACACCAAGAAAAAAATAGAAAATGACTTAAAATGTATACAATGAATCCTTGAATTAGTTTAGAAATATTAATTCTGAAATCTATAGTTGGATTAAAAAAAATCTAAAATATTTCTACTTGAATATTAAATTTGAATAAGAGTCTGGACAATGATAGTAGAAGACTTGCACTAGATCTCATAATGGAAAATCTATTCTATTGGTAGATACTAACTGTATGTAGATATATTCTTATAGTAGATCATATCAATTACTAGAACAATGAAATAGTATATCGGTTGATAATATATATAATGATTGTTGATGTGTCTGATGGTTGATTCCTTCTTTGGTAGATCTATTAGTGGTATATCATTAGTAGTAGATATATCAGTAGTGGATTTGTCAATGGTAGATTTAGTCCACTTATATTTTTTTTTGGAAGGATATTTATCTGACCTAATTACATATTAGAATAAATAGTGCAATATAATATGAACTAATGGTATATATTTTAAACTAATAGATGGATTTTTGAAACAAATGATACATGGAAAATTTACCTTATTTGTATATAAAGTTACTTATAAAATTATATACTATCATAAAACATTGATCTTGGAAAAAATATAATAAAAAGATTTGTGATAATTAAAATAAATAGGTTTTACAAATATCATCCATTTTTTGGGATGAAAAATCAAGTAATTTATAACCATGTATATAAAAATTATAGAAAATATCAATAAAATGTGTTATCTTCTTTTAGATTCAATATATGAATTTTTTTATTTCCATATTAAATCCATTTTTTAAAACTCCCCATTTTGTGATTATAAAAAATATAATGAAATAAAAATAAAATAAAAGATAGGAAAAGATAGTAAAATGAATAATAGAGAATATAAATTATATATAATAGTTTAATATTACAATCCAAAATATAATAAAATGGAAAAATAGAATCCATATAAAAGACTAATTATAATCAAAACCACTCTCAGATCAATAGTTAAAATGAACCACTAAATAATTTCCCTATACAATTATTATATGGATAAAATTTGATGTTTATGGTGCATAAGTAGAGTGAGGAATCTCTTATACGATGGTAGGTATGAGATTTTGAACATCCTCTGCTGGTCTCATTCCTAGTGGTTGAAATTGAGAAATTACGGGTGCTAAATAATATGTAGAATTGAAAGTAGACATTGGTAACATTTAGTTTCAGCCACTTCAGTCCAAGAGGAATATTGAAAATTATTCATCATGTTACCAAAATCTATAATAATTTTCACCAAACTCTATTCTTGTGATGAAATCCTTCACCTCCTCTATGAAAAGTTTGGAAAAATGGTTCAAAACCATCAGAAAAATAAATTTATCAATGAATTTCCTAGAAATAAGAGGCATCCTTAAAATATCTGAATGAAAAATAAATTATTAATTTATTACATTATTGGTATAAAATCATGAAAGGTAGTATATTATTTATTTAGTGATAGTATTTCTATCAATCTGGGATTTATTCTATAACACCCTAACCAATGAATAAATATGCCCATCAAGGAACTTTTTCATTAAAAGTTATTATTGGTGGGAAGAATAAAGTTTACCCATGAAGGCATGAATCTCATCTCCCTTAATGGAAATAATATCATTAGAATCTACTGATGATGATGGTTATAGAGTAGTGGAGGTATAAACACCATCTTTAGGTAAGAACTCCATGCTCTATATAGGTGATTCCTATCTTACAACAAAGAATTCTTTCATCTCTTCTATGATAGACATAAATTTTTCATTCTCATTATCCAAATACTTATTATTGTTGCCCAAATATTTCAATTTCAATATCATGATAGGATGTCTATAATATATCAATAACTCAAAAATCTATCTGGTCTCACCTTCACTCAACATGGTTTCTTTATGAGGTTGGTATTTGTGGATTCCACTTATAACAGAATGCATATTTTATGTAAAATAATACTGATTATATCTTGTAACATAAATATAAAAAATATGAGAATAATTAATAGGATATGGATTAAATTCTTGTCTATGAAAAGAAGACTCTACATTAATTGATTCAGTTGCTGAAATATCAAAGGGAAAGGCTTCCATCCGAACAACCTCTTCAAGATGTTTAATCAGAGATCCATTAAGATCTTTTCCATCAATATTTATGAAAAGTCCACCGTGCTCTGGTGCACTTCTAAGGTCACAACCATCATCACCATCTTTTAATGAAAATTTTAAAAACTCAAGCCCTTGATGAGCTGCTCAAAGGGACATCTCCCACATAATATATGCTCTCTCCCCATTTTAGTTAGAAAATAAATTCATAGGTTTATCAGAACCAAAATCCAAAACTCGAATCATAAAATATTGAACATAATAACCATTTACATGCATACATTCTGAATCCACAGCCTCAAAACCATTTTCATTTTGTCATTAAGAATCTATGTCTTCTACTATTTTTCTCCCATAAGATTCAAATTATTCACCAGAATTTACAGAAATCTAAGCAATAGTGGAATTATTGGACCAAAATAACTCAATAACATCTTCCTAACCACAATTATTATATCCTATGGATCTATTGGGTTTATAAATTTCATCTCTATAGCTCTTAGATTAATTCCTAGCCTATTGTTTACCAGGGAATTCAGTATAATTAGATTAGTCACCATCACTCAACATACATTCCTTTGAAGGAAGATGATGATATGGAATATCAATTCTATATGAATGAATAGTTGTTTTCCAAAATTGGTTCACTAACATCCAATAAAAAAATACCCACTATCTATTCTTCTCTAGCTTCATCTCCATCAAACATGAATTCTTCATCATAATACTGAAATATATGTTCATTTGGTTAAAATAGAGGATCAACCATATTTCTACATCTATAGGGGTGTTAAAAAATATTTAATTTCTTAGTAATCTTACTGACATGATCCACCAATTTCTTCTATAAGAAGTTAAAATATAATTTCATCCTATCCTATGTAAATAGGATAAAAATAATCCTCCACAACTTATTACAACATCTTCATCTTCAGGTAATAGATCATTGGATTCCAACATTCTTGAAAGAAACATATAATAAATCTATGAAGATGACCCAGATTACATTTTTATCATCTATATCATGTGTACCATCAAATATCTACATAGGTTTATCATAAACCACTTTTCATAATAAATAAGAAAACAAATATTAGTACCTAAGGATGCTAATGTCTCCCTTAAAATGAAAAATCATGTTTTCAATAACAATAAACAAGATTCTAAACTCCCATAATGCTCTATAGTAGTGGGTCTTCATTCAACAATATTTCCTTTCAACTATATTATGGAATACTAATATAAAAAAACTCATTTTTACTTGGAATGAAACCTTTAATCTCATAAAAAATAGAACTATGTGTTACATTGATTCATATTAACCATTGTTTCATTGAAATTCATACTTCTTTTTCATCTATCATACTTTTTGTCAAATATTTATTTCCACAAAAAAATCCTCAAATTTATTTAAATCATTATACTACGTATGATAGAATTTTCAATCATTCCTTAGAAAACATTTGATCCATCCTTTTTCGTATATCTCATTTATAATGAAGGAATTACTTGATATAATCCTTTCGACATCTACCATTTTTAGAAATGAAACAATGAGTTGAGAGTTGTGGGTCATTCAATTTAGAAGAAGAAATAAGACTATATTAACCTTGTGGTTTCATTATGGGATGTGATCCTTTATGTGGTGAAAATGATGTTAATTTCACTCTTTGCATCATAACATTGGTTCAATAGGATAAGGGAGAATAAATTCAAGGGTGATTGTCAAGAGGGAATAAAATATGAATGGTTTTGAAGGATTCCCATGCAAGAGGGTTATCAAAATCCAGTATAACATAAATTTTATGATTTAGGGATTTATAATTGGAAAATTATATATAATATACGTACATAATTATAATAAAAATTTATTCATTGAAAATATGAGTATTAGAAAATTCAATCAATATATATCCAACTGCGAAGAAACAATTTTAGTTCACCATTGGTGGGTCCCAATTGGTATATCACCAATGGTGTATCACTATGTGTAGATCACAAATTATTGATCACCAATAGTGGATTTCCTCAAATGTGTAAATATGAAGATAATGAAATATCCATAGATTATAATTCTTTCTTAATGTTTTAAATATCTTAACGTATAGTAGTATAAAGGCTTTGTAAATATATCAACATACTGATGTTTAGTTTCGACGAATTCAACAGTTGTATCAATTTTTTGGAAATGATATCTCAAAATGTGATGTCTAATATCAATATTTTGTTTTGTAGAATACAATACATGATTCTTAGATATATTTATCACAATTTTTGTCAAAATTTATAGTGATATGTATAAATTCATAGCCATATTCTATTGATGATTTTTTTCAACTACAAAATATGTGCATAAAAACCTTATAAATAAATATATTCATCTTCAGAAGTAGATAGTTTAAAATAATTTATCTTTAAACTAAATTGTGAAACTATCAAGTTACACAAAATGTGATATGTTCAATAGGTGTTTTTATATCTAATTTACCAGCACCATAATTTATATTTTAATAAATCAAGAAATCAAATGCATATCCTCTGGGATAGAAAATTCATAAATTGTATATATACATTGGGTACCTAATATTTGACCCCATGTAAATAAGGATATTTATGATTTTCCTAAAAATTGGAACACATATAAACACTGATCATAATATTTAGTTGTACAAAAAGTAAATATATTAAAACTAAAAACATACCTCTAGAATTGTTTTGATCATCTAATTTTATTGTTCCCTGATAGTCCATTTTAAATTTTTTACACATGGGAGTACCAAAATTGTTTTTAAAAATACCAAAAATTTTGTAAATGTTTTTTGTGTATATACTTATATTTTAAATAATTTAATTTTTATATTGAAAAATATTGAAAGATGAGAATGTATTTTAACTCACTCCTCAATCTCAATTTTTATACATTTTATATTATTTTTAAAAAATAAGTTCAAAAAGATGTTTTAGAATATCAAAATTTATATATTTAGAATAAATTTCAATTAGTATCCAATATATTGAATTTATTTTTTTAAAAAAAATGTAGCATAAGATATACCATTTTATAAAACTGTATAATTAAAAAAAGAGCCTATTATATCATTATATACACTATAAACATGTTTTAAAATACATAATTCTTTATTATATTCAGAAATGTTTAGGAAATATGAGTATTTTGAAATCCATGTGGTTATTCATAAAACTTTTGGTCAAATCTATTTCCACTTAGAAATGTACACATGAAATCTATTTGATATAGTTTGAAATTAAAATGTTCTTCATAGGTATGAAATATTATAATGGCTTCCACTTGATATAATGTTGAAAAAATATTCTTAATAGGGAACATCTTCTTTAAGACTATATCGTTATACAACCAATCTAGGTTTTTTCCTAATAATTGTTCCTGAATAATCTATTTTATTTATAAATAATAATTATATTCAATTAATAATAATAAAATAATGTATTTTTAGTAGCACATAAAATTTACATCATTAAACTTTATTGAGTTCTTCATTAATTTAAATTACCGAAAATTCATCATTTGTTTCATCACTAATGTTCTTAGGTTCAATCTATATCATGAAATCTTGATGTTCAAAATAATTTATGAGAGAATCCCTATATATATTCACCTATCTAGGTGTATAACTACATCATCTATGGGGTGATATCTATGAGTCTTAATAGTTCTAGTAAATTAAGAACAAGAAATTTTGTTTTTCTATATATCTGAGGGTTTGGGTAGTTCTTTAGAATAACATGATTTTTATTCTTATTTCAAAAAAGTATAAAATTACTAGAAATTTATATTCTTTTTTAAAATATCATCGCCATTTTTTCTAATTTTAGTCATAGGATCATGTTGATCCATTTCTTCAAAATATATATATATATATATTCCTCTACTATATTTTTCCTTTTATTTAATATCCAACCTGCATTATTAACTATTTAATATCAAAGGAAAATCCATTCATCACTCTTTGATGAGAATTTATCAATTTTATCCTCTGTGTTAAGGGCAAATAATTTTAATAAAAAATACTAATGAAATTAAAATTTGGTTTTCTTGAATTCAATAATTCACATTGATTTTTCATTAATAGTTGTATTATGAGAACACTATTTTTTATAAAATAATATATATTCATTTATTCTTTCCAAAAATAAATTTTTAAATCATACTCACTAAGCATGGATTGAGAATTTTGTTGTAGGTTTTTATTAATATTTTCTAACACGTCTTTGAAATCTGTGGTTTCAGAGGATAAGAATTATGATTAAAACCATGGTTTGATAATAAAGAATCAAAATATTTATTTTCAAGCACTTGGCTATGATCATTCCGTAAGGACATAATTCATATTGCACTGTGATTTTCTATAGATTTAGTATACATTAAAAAATATGTAGATGATTTATTTTTATGGGATAGATAAAATACCCAAGTGTTTCTAAAAAATTTAACTACAAGAATAAAAACATAGTTCTACCCATTTAAAATAGAAACTATAAAAGTAAAAAAAATACATGTGAACCAAAAATATGGATTGATAAGTTGAATCTTGTTTAACTTATTTAATATTGAAACCTTTATTACATAAATTTGAGATTAGTAGAAGATTTTCTATTAATTCATATACAAATTAATCTTGGGAAATTAAAACAGTATTTGTGTTAATAATTTGACCAAGTATAACAATATTTCTTTGGTATTATCACAAAATTTGAAAATTTCACCATGATGCATAACTAGGTTATTAAAACATAAATAATACCCAGTCTAGCGTCCAAAGATTCCAATATCACGATACCATATGTTCTTCTAGGAGCTCCTCTAGTAGGTTTCTTACCAAATTTTTTAACCCAATAATTATATTTGTGCACATATTTTATTGGGTCATAATTTATTTTTAATAATAGGTTTTATAATTATTAATTTTTTAATTGTTTTCTTATGAATATACCATCAATGTTTAGAAATAAAAACTTTGTTCAAATGAGAATAAGAATAATTACTAATATAGTTCATATAACATTAGATTGGTATAATGTTTTTTATAATCCTTCATTTTCTAGGTTGATATCGTATTCTTTTTGAATATTTAATATCCATTTTCCCTCTGAGAATCAAGGTAATTGTATTTTTTCCATTGGTATGTATCCCAGTACTATTTGTTAGTTGTTCATTAGAGTAATTTTTCTCATTGTTTCATTTTATCAATTGATCATTTTTGTCCTTCCTTATACTAAGATCGGGTTTAAAGTGAGCATTCAAATTAGGCTTCTTAATTAAACATTTGTATTTATAATTTTACTCATTGAATGATTCATCGAACATAATACAATACCCAATAATTTCTTCACCAGAATTGTTTTCTAAAAAAAACATTTTAAGAAATTATTGAATTGTGAGAAATATAATCATGAAAAACCTTAAATTCCATAGACGTGTTTTTCGTAAAACAAATTTTAGATTTGGTATACTTATTATATTTTAATTACTCTAATTCACCTAAATTTTCTTTTTAAGCACTCCAAGTTTCATTCATATCCATTTTACACCTCTTCTCCTTATAACATCACATAGTTCTCTGTTAAATTTCAATGGGGTTAAAAAAATTAATAATTTACGAAACCTTGAAAATATAAAAATAAATATTTTATTTTGAATCACTTGTGTAAAAACCACATGGATGATCCGAAATTTATAAATTAATTAAGTGAATTTAAAATTAAATTGTATGACTTTTTAGTGGGATATAAATTTTTTTTAAATACAGGGATTGATATTTAGAGATGTGTCCCTCCATGTTTAGTGATTTTCATGTTTGTATTCTAGTTATTCAATTAATATTGGGTACATTCATGTTTGGTGTAGAATTAGGTCACCATAAGTCCTTGGTATGGATACCCTACATTAATCCTAAGATTTCATTATTGTGATCGTCATCTACTAGGTACAATCACAAAAATTGGGGACCAAAATCCTTAATTAATCATATTAGACCAAAATTACAAAATCAGAATAAAAAACTACACAATTAATTTATGAAATAAAATAATAATTATTAGAATGAAATAAATTGGCATGAAATATAAGAAGATAATAAATTTGAATTGTGACAAAATGGTCCCACAATATAAAATTAACAGAAAATAGAAATACTACCTAGTAGGACATACCCATACAATCATATCACCCAATAAAAAGGAAACTAATCACTCATTATTGGTATGGTGAAAAATAGTTGCATGTATACCCTAGAAGTAATGTATGTTAAGAAAATTAGTGGAGAAGGGATATGTAGTCACTCCGCACATCTTATCAGTCATCTTTTAATTATACAGTATCTCCCTTCATCCTTTGAATTAATATTAAGGATAGAATATAAATGCTTATATAGTCAAATACATTTTTGGTATATGTAATCGTGATATCTCCAACTGATTCACGATGTGTAAATATTACATAGAATGTTAAATGAGACATATGTGGCTTATTCGAGTCTCCTCCTATCATAAAAACTTAACATCGTTTAATGTGTAAATAATGATCAATGAATTCTCATAGTGTGTTTTCCAAAACCACTTTGGATGGCATCATTGATTGTTTCTATATAATTGACATGACATCGTGTAATGTCTACAGGATCGTAAAAACATCATTTTCTAATTCTATATCATGCTATTTGTTTGTGTAATGTGAGATATTGGCTTAAAAAATATAGGTTTGCACTGTGAGTGAAGAGAAGGAGTGAATATTGTATATTATATTCTATTTTAAATTTTTTTAATTATAGTACACTTATATATTCTTTCCTACGATAAAACACACAAAAATATAGACAATACCATAATTGAAATGTTTTATCATATATTTATCGAAATAATTATACAAAAATACCGTAAAATGTTTCATAAAATACACATAACACCATGTTCTTATTGTTTTTATTAAACATTATGTTATGAAAATTAACCAATACATACCCTTTTCTCAATCATTCTAAGTAAAAAACATCATTCAAAATATGATCATTCTACCAATATTTTCTTGAATTTGCATCATCATGTATACCTTAGTAATTATGTTTCTTAATGATTTTATTCTAATTATAGAACTATATGAATCATGTATAAAAATTTGTTATTACCTCATCACTATCATTAGACTATTCTAGATTACATGAGTGTCATCTTTGATCTTCTCTTTTCGTTTTGAAGATATATTTTTGAAGTTAGATTTTTTTCGTTTCAGTTCATCCACTTATTATTTTTCCAGTAGAAGTTCTTCTTCATTCATCATAACATTTCAAATAAGTTCATTTAATGGTTGTTTACTAATATAATATGAATTCTCCTTTGATACAAATATTACCTTCCATCTTTCTGGTAAAAATATGGGAAGCCTCAGAATGAGAACTTTTTTTGTGATATTCAATCCTACTGCCATCATCATGGTCAATATTTCACTTTGCCTGAGATAAATGAAAGATATTGATTCATCTAGATTCATCTAAAATGTATAATATTTCATATTGTAATTATTTATTCTCATTTAATTAAATATAGATGTTCCTTTGGGATAAGTACGTAGTGTATCCCAAATTTCAAGAGAAGTAAAACATATAGTAATTTTATTAAATTCCTAAAAACCTAATGAATAGTATAAATCACACGTGTCATTATAATTAAAATCATATATTGTTTTAGAATAATAAATCCATTTAGATCGATTATTTTTTGGTTTTTCATATTTATCTTCAATTAATGTATAAATACAAAAACACATTCTCTTTATATAAATTTTTAGTTTAATATTCCTTTAATAATAATAAGTGCCATAAATAAAAGGAGGCTGGTTACGTGAAGATCCATCACATATATTATTTTCATAAATAATTATCTTCAAAAATGATAGAAATTTAAATGCTTTAAAATATAAATAGACAACAATTAAAAATTTGTTCAATACCCTATTATACCAAATGTTGGGTTTACTCTCTAACTCAATTAGGGGTGTACTTAGTTACAATAATCATTTTAAAAAAAATTTAAAAACTTTTATTCCATGAATTTTATAAAACACGTTTCTAATCCAAATAGTTTATATTTAAAATTTTTTCCTAATAGCATCTAAAAATGGAATTATGATTTTTTAAATTAATATTTGGAATCAAATTAATAATTTTTACTAATATACTAAATCAAAAACTATATTTAAAACTCATTTAATGATTATCCATCTAGTTAAAAGTATTGATATAGATTTTGAAATCATATATAGTTTTTATCATTGAAATATAGAAAAAAAACTAATAACACATAAAGTGGAATTAAAACAACTTTTTCAGACGGAAGCTCAGACTCAATCCCCTCTATGTTGAAATCACACACTACTATGTTGTTTATTAAAATATAATCTTGATTCACAACCTGGATATATTTTTACAATAAAATAAGAGATGGAATCTTAGAACAAATAATATTCAATAGTTTTATGTGGGATAATAGGTGAATAGGTTTCACAAAACCTTTTCTATAGTTTTCTTTGGTATACATATGAATAAATCTGAGAGGGAGTGTTTATTACAATCTATCTAAGTATGGGATATTATTTTTATAGATTTATTGAGTAAAAAACCCATATCGAACATAAATCATAATCATAAATTGAAAATTGTTAGATATAGGAAGAAGTGATGATTCTCGATTCAAATAACCTCAGATGATCATAGGTAAAGTAATCATCCATAGAAAGGATATCGTACTCTTTTCGTAGAATATGAAAGAAATTAGGGCATCATGATGTTTTGAAAATCATTCTATTATCAATATGTCAATGTACAAAGTTGATTATGAATATTATGATTGTAACATCTATGAATGTATCTATCTTGAATTACTATTATAGGCTCTGTATACGGTCACTGACATGCACAATATAATTGGGTATAATTTATATTATTGTAGGTCCAATTATCCATTGGGGACTGCATCCTCATACTATTTACAAAATCAGCAACATATGATTTTTTATTCAATGCACACACATAGTTGATTATTACTAATAATTATTATATTCATGTGATTCTCCACTATAATATATTCAAAAAACAATCAATTTCAATATTTAATTCAATGAAGAGTCTAGACTAGAATGGTAGCATTATGTAAGTAAATCTCTTAATGGATGATCTATTTTGGTGATTTATTATCACTTCCAATATATCTATTCTGGCGGTAGATACCCTCTAGATGTAGTTTATTTTTGGATGTTGCATAATCCAATAGTATATTATTTGAAAATACATATACTTATTTTCGATATGTGTGACAGTAGATTTTTTAAGTGGTAGATATATTAGTAATATAACTTTAGAGGAAGATCTATAAGTAGTAGAACTATCAGTGGTAGATTTAGTCAACCAGTACATGTGTTTAGTTGTAGATCTTTTTGAACTAATGGTAGGTCACCATAACCAGCAGTAGATGTAATTAATTGATAGTAGATATGTTAAACTAATGGTGGATAATTTTGATCTAAAGGTATATCGACATATTACAATGTTTTTTCACAAAGCTAAATAGAAAATTATTTACTATAATAAAACATTGATCATGTTGTAAACATAATAAGTATTATTTTTGTTCATGAAAATAAGGATATTCCAATATAAAGTATTGAAATTCACCTTCGTGATTCATTTTTGTAGTTATTAACATTACCATGAAATATTATCATTTCTGTGATCATTATACATTACATTTCCATAAAATATCAATATTTTTTTCATGGATGTTGTCACTTCAAAATATATATATTATTTCTATATATAGTGTCCAACATAAAAAGTTATTTTTTTCTAGGGAAATACTCAGACATATTTATTTTTTTCTCAATATGGATATTTGATGATAATGAATTTTTTTTATGATTGAAATTGACTATTTGATATATGAATAATGATTTGGATGTGTAGTAATAGTTAGGGCCCTATATTATATATCCCCTAGATTAATTGGATGTCTCATGAGGTGAATCAGTAATCTAGTATTACATGGGATTTTTCCAATTGTTAAAATAATCGCATAAAAGGTATTGATAGTAGTGGTATTATGATTGTATATATAATGACATCAAATAATTTGTAATTTCATTATTTAATACTTTAGTAAATATTTTCCATGATATCTTCAAAATGATATTAACTCTATATGAATTTCATTCTTCTTTATTTATTAATAGAAGATAGATTTTCGTTATTTAGATTTCAAAATTGATTATTCCTTATTTATTCCTGTTAGTCAAATTATTAAAATCGAATGTTTCAATAGTTATTTTCATTCAATATTAATTATTCCTTATCTATTCCTGATAGTAATGTTACTGAAATTACATGTGAGTTCAATAATTTATCTTTCAATATAGATTATTCCTTATTTATTATCAATAGTAATGGTATTTAAATAGAATGTGTGTATATTTATTTATCTTTTTATATTTAATGTGCCTTACCAAATAACCGATGTCATGTTATTGATTAAATTGTATTTTTTCATATATTTACCATTCCATATGTATTATATTTTTTAATTTTTTTTACCCAATATATATTCCACATTACATAACTCATAATGATAATTTCAGGACATTATAATTTATTTACATTCCTATGAATCCAAGTAGACTACTATAAAAAATATACAAGGATATTATAGAGAAAAATTTTTCATCCAGAAAACAAATTAATTTGTTATTTTTATATTTTAATGTAATATGGGAATCATGCATGTTTCCAGTTTACCAATTGAAGAAACTATTTTGTCATTTCTGATATGATTCCCTATATATAATACTAATTTAATAATGTAGACAGATCTCAGGGTTACTTGTGGAGAGTTCATTATAGTTTTATCAGAGGATTTTTATTAGAATTATTTGGATATATATTTCAGAAAACATTGATTTGGGATCATAACCCTATTTTAGGATTTTTGATTAAGTATAAATAAACATCAAAATATATGGTTTGGTTGATATTAAGTGATTTTCTTGAAAAAAATTCATTTCTGGAACCTAAAATTTGATGTGGGTATGGAATAGATGTACCATGGAGTAATGAATCCAAAAATGTGCATAAGTATTATCATGAGAATTACCTGGAACATGACAACAGACATTACTAGACACCTGGTAAGACACTCTTGGGGGATATTCCTTGGAAAATTAAAATATTTATTACAAATGATTATGTATGATTTGAATACATGATGAGATTGAATGAACTAAGTCAAACATATGGTGTCTTAGATTGAAAAAAGTGTTTCATAATTTAGAAATCCTATAAATGATTATATGTTTTTGCCATTATGATTATTTTTTCATAAATGATGATTTATGGTTTTGGTCAATGGTTAAAGCCCGAAAAAATCATGTTTACATTGAATATGAAGGAAAATAAGGTGACTATGAGAAAGAAAAATGGATGATGACTATACTAAAGTAAATAATATATATGGATAATTAGTAATCCAAAATTTTTATTTAAAACCAATTCCATAACTACCACTAGGAATCACAAAATATGATAATGATTATGTTCTTTAAGAGATTGACTGATGGAGACCAAGGAGGGATTAAGGTTTGATTTCATTCATGTCAGAAATATGGAAGAGATTATAAGAAAAGGGTATCATATGAATGGTAAATGATTTATATATTGAGAAGAAGGGTAGAAATAAATTAATTACTATGAAAACATTACGAGTAGGATGGATCGAAATAAATTTCCCAATGGTGACCCATTTATAGTTTGTAGTATTAAATGTAGGGTATATATGAATTATCCAAGTCAATTAGTTCTTCTAAAATTTTACCCCTAGACCTTGTGAGGACATATGATGAAATAGAGAGGATTATGTATTATTGTATTGGAATTATAGAATTATTTTTTAGAATTATATTTCACAATGGTACATTTATTATAAGATTAATGAAACATTTAAGAATTGTGCTAAATTTTTTATGCCTATAAGTATTCGTTAACAAAAAAATTACTTATACCATCATGGGATCTTCTGTTTATGATTTATCATAATCTCAAATTTTTAAACATTTATTTTAGGTTTCATGTGATAGGAATCTACTAGTATAAATGATATATTGGGAATCATTTATGGAAATACAACTCTTTATTTTAGAATATCTTTTTTTGGAATTTTATTTAATGAAGAAATCCCATTATTTTTTTAGAATATGTTTGATGGTATTGATATCCATTATGTATTTCATTTTCAATGATTTTATGGTAATTATGGTTTATCAAAAAACGATAACATAATAGGAATAATATTATAATAGTTCTGAAAAAAGTATAAACCACTTCATCCAGCGAAGGGTGTGATACATGAAACCAAAACTGAAGGATGACAATTTTTTAGTGCTTACCCCTGCCCAATGAGATGTTCTGGTTAATATTTAACTTTTTATAGGAATTTTTTTATGAGTAAATATTAATGAACTAGTTTTGTTACTGCTATGTTTTTTATATTAATAACTTATTCTATCCATATATATTTTTTAAAATAGTTATAAATATAGAGAAATGTTTTCCACTATTTTATGGATCTTATGATCTGTTAAAAGTTAATTTTAGTGCCTCATGAATAAAGTAACATTTTATATTCATAATGTTTAAATTGATTAATCTAAAACAAAATGAAGAAATTGTTCTTATTAAATAGAAATTAATCAAGTAAGCATATTTCCTTATATAATTAGATAGTTAAAGGATTCCTTATCTATAAGAAAAAGATCATGAAAAAATGATATATTATTTCCTCATATCCATTGAATAAAATATTAATTTAACACACTATAGATTTATGTATTTTAGGTCCTCAACAATAAAATAATCACTAAAATTATTGTAATTAGTGACCTCAATACCTCCCTCTAATTATTTACACTTTTCTTCCATGTTTGTATCTTCTCTTCCCACTAATGTTCTACTATATGGAAATGTAGTTATGTTTTAATAAAAATTAACTTCATATTTACCATCATACCTTATTAAGGGTATTACTTATAATCCTTTTTTAACTGAGTTTTTCCTCAATTTTATTTTCAAATTTCAAATCCTTGATTACTGAGTAGAAGATTAAATACTGAGGATGAATATTATTGAAGATATGGATAATGTAACTGTCAAAAAATTTAATGGAATAATATTAGGTTTTATTTAATATATGACATTAAGAAACAAGATTACAAGAGAATATACCACCTCATTAATTTAAAATATATTATTTTTAAAATAAATATCACCTCCTCAACAGCTTTTGAAACACACAACCCCATGTTAAAATAAAATGTAATATGGTGTACCGATAAAACCATATTGTTATATTGGAAGGTATGAATAGTACTGTATAAATTACTAAACTTATATTATTTATAAATTTATAAAATTAACTAATTGGATATATATTGAATAAAAATATAATAAAAATATTTTTAAATAAAAAGAATATCTTTAAAAAAACAATATTTTTTTCAATTTCCGTTTAGTCGTGCTTTACACATATAAATTAAAATATATATTTTAAAATTTTAGAAATAAATTTTATAAAAAAACATCATTTTTTAAATATAAATTCCAAATTATACAAGGGTAAATTTTTGAATATTTTATGAATTGATAATTTTCGGATGAATAGTGTAAAATACTAATTTTTATTGATAATTTCATATTTTTTTAAGAACATAACCGTGGTAAAATTATATCATGAATTGGTTTTAATGATAAATTAGTAACATGATATTATAATATAACTTATATAGGCCATTTTAACAAATTTAATATTTATTTTTAAAATTAAATCCTTCTACAGTTATTATAGTTCCCTTTATAGAAGCCCCCTCTATCATCACGTCAACGAGTATTATTTTAAATTTAATTATGTTAAATCTAGAAATTCATTTGAGAAAATTGGGACAAATATTTGTAATAATTAATTTTTATATTATATAATATGGTCAATTTAAATATTTTTCTTTATGTATAGTAAAACCATTAAAAACTAGTTACCACGGTTAAGGTAAATATTGATTTACGAGGGGTTAAACTAAATGATATTGTTTAAAACGACCTAATTTTTTTTAAAAAAATTATATTGAAATATATCTACCTTATAAACTATAATTTTAAATAATAGTTTATTTTTATTCATTTTTCATGATTAAAATGTATGTGTAATTAAATCTAAAAAATTCCCTATATGTCCTCTCCCTCTGATATAAAAAGAAACTCTATCTCATAGAATCTTCACACATCCAAATCCATTTTTATAGGTCTATAAACACCCAAATTTTTTATTTAATACTCAAATAACATACTAGATTCATTTTTATTATCATAAATCCATCCTAGGAAGGATTTTGGTACAAACCCTTAGATGTTGTCCGAAGAAGAGGTAACATTCTTTGACAAGAATTTTTATATTTCTTTTTCTTACACTTCATTAAAATGTTATTAAATAATGTTATCATAAAAACTAAAATATATACCATATATAGATATTTTATTGTTTTATGAAAATGTTGAATAATTTTCTCCTATTCCATAGATGGGAAACGAAACCATCGATCATGTGGATGATGGTCCACCGTCTCCTCAAGTAATATATTTCATTTTCCATCACGCCATTTCACAGATATATATAATGATTGATTTAAAACATTTATATTATATTAATGATATTAATTATATTATTATACTTATTTAATTTTAATATCACATATACTTTCATATGTTCTATTCAATTTAAAATACTACAATTTCATTCATAAGATTGTAAGACAACTGCCTTGAGATGCGATGTGATTCAGTTTTATGATACTCTTTACATAGATGAAAATAAGGATATAATTAGTGAATATATTTGATATATAATTTTTTAAAAAATTATTTAATATTAATATATAAAAAACATCTTTACCATATCACCCATTATGAAAATGATAACATCGCTTGTTCGTACATATGAATTACCTTATCCATGAGGCGACATGATTCATTCTGCATGTTCAAATTTAAATAATTATACCAAAAATTTATATTATTAAAAAATGATATTTATAAAATTAATAATATTTTTTAATTTATGTAAACATATAATATTCATAAAAAGTATAACTTTCATGACATAACACCAATGAGAAACAAGACAAATAACACACGAAACAATGAATATAATGATTTTTTTAAAAACGTGTGGTAAAATGTTATAAAGAAATAATATATAATATCATAAATTTGAATATGGTATCATTATAAATTAAAAAAAATTGTTAAATACTTTATATAGTATTTTAAATCCTGACCAAACAAATGGAAGTGTGGGGTAACAGGCTTGGTCTCAATTTCCTTCATTGGGGAATATTTGAAATATTATGCAAATTATTTAATTTATATGGACAATATTAAGTGATATTGACATGTAATATAATAATTAATTAATCATTAATGGTTATTTATGTTTCAAAATTATTTATTTCATCCAAGGGTATTTTAAAGACAATTAGAATTTGTTAAGGAATTTCAAAACTCAAATTCCTTCCATTGGGTTATATTACATCTTCGGTGAAATTAATATTCTATTATTATATATATAATTGAATTTAATTATATAATTTTTCCCTTGAACATTAATTATGTGGTTTCTATTTTGATACAAATATTTTATTAATTGATAAATTCTCACTTTAACAGTAATTTATTTTTGAGGGAAAATTTCACAATCCCATTTTTATAGGGATCTATAAAGAATGATTTTCCATTTATGGAAATTATTTGAAAGTTTTATAATAAAACCCATTAATTTTGATATCCAATAGTCATTGATGAAGTTATGTTGTAATACTATCATTTCATTCCTCTCATTGGAACATAAAATTGTTGAAAATGTTTTTTTAATCTCACATCATTCTATCCACGATCAAAACGTTTTTTCATCCAAAACCACGATTTTTAAATATATTTTCAAAAAATAGTCTTAGAATTATAAAAATTATTCATTAAAATAATTTTTACCCATTATATTTAAAATAATTTATTGAAATTAATATTTATGTCATCTTCCAAATAAGGCATGATTTTATTTAACGAAAATGTTATATGAATCTTTATTTAATAAAGTATTATATACATATAATTTATTTATACTATGTCCACTAAATATTTAAAATATTAAATTATAAATTTAATTGTATTTTTTCATATAAAACAATTTTAAAATATTTTGGTGATCTTTTAGTATTCAAAAATATATTATCAAATAGAAAATTATATATTTTTTTCAAGAATTTGTTTAAAAATATTTAAGGCTAATTATATTCATCAATGTAAAAATCACATTATTTTAAAAATAATAAATAAAAGATATCATTTATTTATATCATAATTATTATTTGTATATAAATTTTTTGATGATTTTGACCATAAATTTACATTCACCTTGTTCATTAATTTTTTATTCATTAACATTCCCTGGAAAAATATTCTTTCCAATAATAATTTGATAACAAATTTACCATAAATATCCATATTATATTACATTGATATGCATATTTATTAAATAGTATATTTTTATTACATACGGTGTTCTACAATGATATTTATGTTTCTATCTAAGGGAATAATGATAAATCTGTTTTCGTTACTCAATACGTATATTCGATGATAATGAAATTTTTTTGTGAATTAAATCAGTTATTTGATATATGAGTAATGGTTTAGACTCTATGTTGCTTGGGGGACCATTTCCCATCATTACATTGGTATTCTCTTGTGGTGAATCAGTAACATAATGTTAAATGGGATTTACCCCATGTTTTTAAAATTCTTGTGAATGGTCGTGATAATAGAGTTTTAATGATGTTTGACATCATGAAATCAAATAATTACAAAATTCATTAATTAGTATTTTATTTATTATTTTCCATGAAATTTTCACAAGGATATTATCTCTAGATGAATTTTATTTTTAGTTATTGATTAAATGTAATGTGTTTTTACCTTTTTAACATTCCGGATTGATTATATCATATCTATTCATGATAGACATGTTATTCAAATAGATTGTGTTATTAGATATTTACTATCACATATTAATTTTCTTATCTATTCATGATAGTATGTTTAAATAAATGGAATGTGTGTAATGTTATTTACCATTCCATTATGGTTATTACTTTTATATTCATGATTGTTAAGCTATTTAATTAACATGACTATTTATTTATCCTTTTAATATTGATTATACTTTATATAATCATAATTGTAATTTTTTGATTAAATATCATGTGTTTTTAGTTATTTACCTATAAATATTGATTATTCTATATTTACATATTATATCCTCCACATTACATAATAATTACTAATCATTTGAGATCACCTTTATATTTTTCCAAGAATAATTGAAATGTACTATGTTAGGTCCACATGGCTGAATAGCCTTAGGGGGGTGAATCATGGTATGACTAATTTAAAATAAAGCCCATTTTGATCTCGTTTCGCTGTTAAAAACACACTTTTCTCACTTTCCTATTGCACAATATAAACATAATGTAATGAAAGCACAGGACACATCAATTTTTACTTGGTTCACCCTCACTGGGCTACGTCCAAGGAGCATACGCCAATAAGTTTTCGGTAATACCAAATTCACAAAAAGTGCAATGCTTTTTACAATGTTTGGGATAAATCACTTCTACTCCCAGGCTCACTGCCTATACAAAATTTAGGGTCAGCTCACTGCTTTCCCAAGGGTCACTCCCTATTTCTCTCTCTCTGGCTCACTACCGGTGGAGAGGATCTCCTTCTTCCTCTTCCTTTGCTCACTCTTCCGGAAAAGATCCACTCACAGTTTATAGACTTGTATGTATCTTCATTATCACTAATGAATACATACTCTGTTGTATGTGTATGCTATGTTGATGTTCAACTTTCACCCGTAGATGAATCTCTATTTGCACCGAAGGTACCTGGAAATCTTCCAACTTTGATGCAGCCCTGAATAACCACTGTGAATCAACCCTTACATGGTGCGCAAGTCTAACCCAATGAGAAAGTATCGGCATGCAGGTCACAATTGGAATGTAGGTTTACCTCAACCAACTACGCGACACAACCTTCTTCCTCTCCAAAACTGCACGGCACGATTCCTTTTACACCCAAACCAATATTGGCGTGCAACAACCAACTGGCGCACAACTTCAAACACTGGCCGGCAAGTCCACCTGTACAACCACACACCACTTGCTGGACTTCCACACCTACGCGACGGGAGCTATGATTTTTCAAAGTGTTGAAATCCATCAAAAATGAGGATGGGTGGTCCAGTATTTATGGGAAATTTGACCACCCTGCCCGACGGCACGCAAGTGTCCCTTCGGCAGGCAGGTCTCGGTGCGCAGGTATTAGCCTCTGCATGTCACTTGTGCGAACCACTTCCATACATGCGAGAACCTATTTCCATTGCCATATTTTAATTTTCTGATCTTGAAAAAAAAATAGGCACGGAAGTTTCCAATCCTCTTAAAAAACGGCGCACGTGTCCTTTCCATTGACACGCAGGTCACCTGCACGACCAAATCAATACTTTCATTACCCTTATACCTTTGCCATATTATGATGATATGATCTTTAAAAACATATGGCACATGAGTTTCCAAGAATTCAAGTACACGGCGGGATTTCCCCATTTCCAAAAATCACTTTTCATCATTTGTTGATTTTCAGGACCAAATATTTGGCAAACACTGTAAAACGACACCAACTTGTATATATTCTTTTTATACCACCTGCATATCATCCATTCCTTGTCAACATTATTGAATGAAACATATATCCTTGACCACAGATGTTGAACTCGACATGCCAGCAAAAAATAACCTTTGTCAAAAAATTTATATGTCATTATTTTTCTTTGTCAACAATCACCACACATATGTCCACTTTGTCAACAAACACAATCACCTCAAAAATGCTTCAATGATACCTTGAGGGGTTTTTTCCCAACATACTATTAATGTTATGGACGGGTATGGTAGAGGGAATATATATATTCTCAGAAAAAAAAATTGTAATATAATATTTATATTAAAATTTAATATTGATATCAAGTTTTTTATAGTCTACCAAGACTAATAAACAATTTTTTCATTTATAATGTTATTTATTGTATAAAATGATAATGTATTAAACATTACCTGACTCTGATTTATGAGGGTTAGGGTGGATAAATCCCCAATATCCACTGAATTTTGATTCATAATGTGGGTCATCAGACTCAATCAGCCACTAGAAAAATTCCCAATACATGAGAATACTCATACGAATCCATCAGTGAAATTACCATGGTATAAAATCACTATCACTTGTCTGTAGTTTCACTCGATCTCTAATTATTTTTTTTCAAAATCGACTAGTGTTAAATCAATTTTTTTTGAAATATATTCTTCCAAATTAATTTAAATTATTTACTATATTGGGTAACGAAAAATACCTAATTCAGTTTGAAACACAAGACACGTTGTTTATATTATATTTTATGAAAAATTTAGTTCCTTATATGAATTATGTCACATAAAAGGCCATGTCATGAAAGAAAACAATATAATATTAATATTATTTATCTAAAATAATAGGTACAACCATGGAGTTTAAATTTAATGAATGAATATTTTTATGTTGATTATAAATGTCTGGTTTACAAATGATTATATAATGAATAATTTGGTGACCAGTTAATAAATAATGAAAATAAAGACTAATTGTATATAGTGGATGTGTTTTTATAAAAAATTATTTTTATGAATAGAAGGAAATTTATATAAATTATTTAATATAATCATTATTAAGGATAAATATTAAATAAATTTATATTTAATATTATTAATAATTTTTTAAAATTCATCCAATATGTTGGATAGGATTAAGATAATAATAAATCTAATTATTAATATAGTAATCTGTATGATTGTAAATTTAGTGGACCAAACCTCTATAGTCCATTATTTTGTGAAAATCTGGTGCTTGGGGTGTTTTGGGTGACTAATTTGACTTATCATTGATAACTTTACAAATTTCTAGTTCTATGAATAGTGATTGTAGTTTTTTAAATTGTTTTTCCGGTGAGTTGTCTTAATCATTCAGTGTTGGTGAGTAATCTTAATCTATCAATGAGCCATCTTTATTTTTTGGTGTTAGTGAATAATCTTCTTCTAATAGTGATTAATCTTCATATGTCTATGATGGTGAGTCATCTTCATCTATCAGTGAGTCATCTTTATATTTTAGTGTTTGCGATTCATCTTCATCTATTAGTGATTCATATTCATCTGTCAGAGTCTATGATTCATCCTTATATGTTGACGAGTTATCTTTATGTGTCAGTGTTAGTGGGTAATCTTCATCTGTCTTTATGTTGTCTTCATCTATCAGTTTGGGTGATTCATCTTCAATTGTTGATGTGTAATCATCATATGTCGGTGTCGGTGAGTCATCTACATATTTCAGTGAGTCATCTTTATGTATCTGTGTTGGTGATTCGTCTCCATCTATTGGTGATTGTGAGTCATCTTTATCTATCGGAAGCTACTACAATGTTTCCATATCAACAAGTGAATGGTGCTTTCATCATCATATTGGTTCACCCTATTGACATTTTCATTGATGTAAAACAAATTAAATGCCTCATTTTAAAGGAGTTAAGGTTGATTAAAATACCATAACTCTTATATTATTTAACCTATTGTTCTAGGTGCATTGATTAGGTCAAACTGCTTGGACTTGTAGAGAACTGACTTTAATCTAAAATGTAAACCATTACTAAACTATTGCTCCGTTTAAATTTCCAAAAGGCTGAGACACACTCCACCTTGTTCTTACATTTTTTTATACTTGGTATGGGATTCCCAGTGTTCATCATTTCATAGGCTTCATGTGATCAAAACATCCAACCTTTGATTTTTTCCCCTATGATGTTTTCAAGCTCCTTGTGCACCCCTATCTTGTTGCAACCATTAAGTGTCAATCTGTCTTTGAAATAAGGTATGTTATACCTCCATTATTATAATTATGCTGATCAATTTACTCCCCATATCATTTCCATGTTACATAATGTGATATCCATATTTTTAATGTACAATTCCTTGGTTATGGGTGAAGTGGTTGTGTCACGACATCCTCTGGTTGATACAGTTATTTCGAGTGATGTAATAAAGATCTTTCGTGTTGGTTCATTCTCATTAAAATATTTTTAGAATCCTTTTGATGTCGTAGATTCATGGATTATATATTTTTTAAAGTTCATGCTTATGGTTACTATGGTTAATCCACTAGACAAGAATTAAATTGACCGTACAAATATTGAACAATAATAAAGAATTGGTATCGATTATATATTTTATCTTTATACTATGATAATGGTTTGCCTATTTATTTTCTAGATAGCCTTATATATATTCCATTATTATTTAGCATTTCATTTTTGATGGAAATTTTTAAGTAACATAAATATAAGATTAGTGGAAAATTTATTTGGCCAAAGATAATGAGGCATGATTATTATTTTTTGTTATTGCACTTTAAAGATGATCAAATGGATGTAGTCATTCTTGTTTAATTGAATTAGTTACTTAATTAGGGATTAATGGAATAGTTTTGTGATAATTATAATTCCTTGAACGGGTTATGAGTTACCCTATTATTTTTTAAGTCTATTCTCCTTATGCTTTCGTTCTTTGAGTGCTCATTATGTGTGAAGGTTTAATTCCTTGTTTAGGACCAAGATCCCAGTTTCTATGTTGCATGGTTCTTGTTTCTTGTTTTGTAGTGAGATCTTATGTTGGATGAACCTAGAGAGCTATTTTGGTATGTTGGTTTAAGGAGGCCCAGTGGTGGTGGTAGTAGTTGATGCCTAGAGTAGTGAGACGAAACAGATAATGGACATCGATGTCGGGTATGACATTTGTTATGATGAAATGGGTTGGATATTAATGTGGTTGTGGTTGAATATAATGATTAATTATAATATTTAATTTCCTAAATACTTGAGGCAGATTAACATACTTAACATCCTTTCAAATGAGGTGAAGGAATGTGGGATATTCCACATTAGTTATGTGTTAAACATGTCCAGGATAAAATGGCCTATGATCCAACTATAGGCGGAAAGGACTCGATGAGTAGTTCATCTTCTCACTTTTTTGCACCACTTGTATTTGGATGCTCATAATTCTTTTCCAGAATACATGGAATGATGGAAAAGTGATAAATCTATTAATAAATTATTGAATAAATGTTGTTAACCCATGGGGTTGGAGCTTTTTGGAATAAAATGTTGAGTTAATACTTTTAAGAAGACCTTGACATGGTTTTGTAATTCCAAGAGGCCATATATAATTAATTGAATGGTAAGGGTATGTAATTTTTTTAATTATTAATGATTAATTAATCGTAAAATAATTAATTAAAATAAATTGAAACTGATGTAATGTGATAAATTAAACTAATGTATCTCTTTAAATGGGTGTGTATGTATAGGATATCTAGACATAACAGTGGCAGCTGGGAGTCTAAACGACATTAGCTACAGTTGAGTCTAAGACTAGGTTATTCCAATAGTGTGGATGTATGCTACAATATATTTTAATCTTTTTCTTATTCATTACTATAATCCACCCAGTTAGTTAGGGAAACTAACACCCCATGGATTTTGATCCGTGTGGGTGTTTTCCCTAACATCGTTGTGGAAGATAGATGTCAGACTTCCCCCTTTTTCCATGCTCTATTCTATTGGTATTTACATATGATATTAGCATGATAATTAGTTTTACACATATATGTGTGTATATGGATGTAATTACTTTTGGTTATTTAGAAACATATGTTCTATATATATTATCCGATGGACAACTATAGGTGTAACATGTATGTGTAGTTATGTCATGAGGATTCATACTTAGTGTTTGGGATATAATGGGTTACAGTATAATACCCAATGTATGAAACATGTAATGAAAGATGTGGGGTCTCATAGAATCTACATGGTTACATTTTTTACATGGAATTTGTGGTTGTGTTTCACATGGTGTGTGTTTTAGAGCATCACCGAGGTTTTTATAGGAAATCCTTTTTTGATAGAGATGAATAGGAAATGCGACATTGGGAAAAAGTGGAAAACCATTGGGGAAGTGGTAGTGGGTTACCCTTAATATTATTTATTTTATTATATACTATTTTATCTTATACATGGTGAGATTAGACATGGTGTGTCTAAGAAGACATCGTACCTATTTAAGTGATAAGTTAGCTTCAATTTTTGTTCACTATTATTTATCATGATTTCATTACCTTTTTCTTGAGAGGCTATAAAGAGGATCTAATTGAGTATAATGTTATTATCATAATACGTATATTATATTTTTTTTTCAGGTCACTAGATGAATTTTTGAGATTAGGCTGGATACTAATTCCATGGGGTTTGTAGGAGTTGTTTGGGCTTTATGGTCCATGTTGTTGTAGCTTTTTTTGTACATGCAGTTTTCCCGTTCTATTGTAGTAGTTCAATCATGACATTGTAGAAAAATAATTGGGATTATTTTATATTACTATTTTAGTGGTGTTTGGTTGGTTTATGTATTATCTATCTCTTCTACATGTTTCCTCTTAGAGGTAAATGCCTCCCATTTGTGTGTTTACTATACCCTCATTTATAGTTTCCAACTCAAGGCCTAATGATGGTGGGACTCAAGTGTCATTATATCTCTTCTCACAAGGCCTACGTAGGTGGGAAAAAATGTGGGGAGGTCTCATGATAGTGTTTTATCAGATATACGGTGTATGGATAGGATGGGTTTTGGATTTTAGCATATGTGAGGTTTCATGGGTTGGTAGGGAAACATTGTAAGCTAGGATTATCAAGAACTATAAACAAGAGAGACTGGTTTACACATTGGTATTTAGGATCCCCTATGATCTGATGTAGGGTGATGTACATTTACAGTGGTCACTAAACAATGTGATACATGTTAAATGTCTGAGACCATGGAAAGGATCCGACATCATTATTCAATATTACTTTATTTGAATGGGTAGACAAAGATTTAGGTTAAAATAAAATGAATATAGGAATAAAAATTGACTAATGTTGAGTATTCCATGTTCATGATTTTGGAGATCAACCTATTTTTTATTTTGTATTTATGGATTCTGGTCGACAAACTCCTTAGGATCACACAAAACATGGTCAATAGGTTGCGCTGGATAATCATCATAGAGTAGAGGTTGACGTTGATGAAACTTGGAGGAGGAAACTCCAGCAGTTGTTTCCCTAATGTCTGCAGAAGTAAGATGGATCTGTATTACATGTAGTCACAAAATACTAGTTGGAGGATATTGAGATAACTTTTAGTTTGATCTGTTCCCATAAGGATAACATGGTGATGGTTGTTGTGAAGATGTTGTGCAAGAAATACAGTAGTTAGTTGTTGTTGTTCCTCATGGATTATGAAGAATCAACAGTGTCATGGGAAGAGTTATGATAATTTTAAATTTTAGTACATTTCGTCAACCATGATGTCGTGCAGCATCAATGAGTTTCATACCATTATAAAGGGGTTCTTAAATGTTTGAGAGTTTCGAATCTATTCCAGGACCCTTTTATGTTATGCTTCATATATGTTTACATTTGATTTAGCTTTAGAGAGGCATTTTGATGAGGTTTTTAATCTATTGTTCTAGCACGAGGTCCCATGTTTATGCTGAAGTCATATAATGATATTTTGGTGATGGAATAGTTCATAGATAGGATGTTATACATGAACAAATAATTACGAGAGGGGAGTCGTTAGGATTCCTCATGTTGTATATATATGGTCTGGGGTTCCTAGTTTTTATGACAAAATAGTTTCTATTCAGCCGATTGGGGACCCATCCCTCAGTATCTCATTTCTCCAACCATAGTGGATCTCAGACCTATGCCAAGGGATAATGAACTTGTTTTTTATGGATTATGAGGTCATCATCATTGAGAGTGCCCAAAATTTCAGTGGGGTCTACATGTGTTAGGCATTCAACTTTAGCTTCATCCATTTTGTCAGTTTCAACCAAGGAAGTAATAGTGGGTTGCACCAAATTTGGATCGGTCGAGAGAAGATGTGGTAGGTAAAGGAATACCCTGGTATTCTCCCCATCCTCAGATAGAATTGCACGACCATGGCGGTGGTTGTGAGCAAGGTCTGAGAGGTCATAGAGAATGTTGTGGTCACCTTCGTTCAATATCGTTTCCAGCCCCTAGTGAGTCATATAAAATACGAGATACCTATTTCAGGTTTTATACATCTTTTTATGCCTTGTTTGATTATGTATAAACCCACTTTTTTAGATCACCTACACTTTTCAATGCAATGGGACATGGGGTAGAGAGTCTTCTGGCTCCATTGGTGATAAGAACCCCAGCTAGATGCCATGTTGACTTGTTTTAAGAATGTAGAGACCGTGAACTCGGTATGAGTAATAACCACTCTCGGGGAGATTTATTGTTTTTATAGATACATCCATATGATGAAATCATCATCATGGGATGGATGTATTCAATGTAGGATACTTCAGATTGCTTCAAGAGTGCAGTTCTGTTCTTTGATGCTTATGGAGAGCTAGAGGTGTTAGTTTGCTAGTGAGACCCACAATTGGATCAATGGAGTGTAACTTACATTTCATCCATGAGGGATAAGTTGATTTTGAGTTATTCAGAGAATCATCTGTAGAAATTTCCAGGGGTTGTGAAAGAGTACCACAATGTCATTGCAAAAGAAGATGTATTGTTACCCCATTGACAGGAGATCGAGTTTGGGATTGAGCTATATCTAGTAGAATTTCTTATATCCGTGTATCCATATAGGATGTAACCTTTTATGGTTTTGGATCCTTTAATATAGATCTATGGTCTATTAAAATGTGATTTTGTTTGGCCGAGTGTTTCCCTGTGGGGTGCACCAGTTTTTTTTTTAAATAAGGGTGACGAATATTTGCAGTTGTGTATCGATTATCATCACTTGAAAAAAGTGATGATGAATAATAAATATCTTATTCTATGGATTGTCGAGTTATTTTATCTATTAATTGGTGAATGTTGGTTATATAAGATTGAAATGTGGTCAGGATATCATTAGATGCCTTTGAAGGATGGGGATTTCCTGAGAACTTCATTCGGTTGTTGTCATGGGATTGATCAGATCATTGTTGTAACGCCCCGACCCCAGCTACCCAGAGTCGGTGCATTATTACATAACATTGGCATGATCACAAGAAAGATCAAATCTCGAAAGACCGATTGGTTTAGTAGCCTTGGAAACACTAGATATATTCATAAGTTTTACATTACATCATAAAATGAAAAACTACTACAACAACATAATGTTTCCACAATCCACACTATTAACCCCTCATAAAATCCCTGCAGGTCATTCATAACTTACTTCTTCACATCCTGGGAAAAATAAAACATAGAAAAGGGGTGAGCTCAAATGCCCAGTAAGGATAACAATATAGCGGAAACTTTCATAAATAAGAATAAACATTTAAGGTAATGTATAACTAAAACAAAATCCTTTTAAATATGAACTTTCAACATGGTATGGCATAAATAAAATGAAATAATGCCATTTAATTATTCACATGGATATTCTACTAATCGAATAATCACATGCAAAAATCAATAACCACTTTCATAATGTTGAAATGCATAATGCCAGACTATCATAACCACATAGCCAAGGCCTCGTGCCGAGACTACAAATAAGATTTTGTCAAGGCCTTGTACCAAGACACTAGTTTGTCTCATGAGACCTACCGATGCATCGAGGAGCTATAGCGGGCTCCACCCGTCACATATTAATTCCAATGCATTCCCATATGAAAAGGTTTAAACATAACATAAACATTCATATTAAAACTAACATATGAAATGTCAATACTTTCACCAAAAAATATGAATGGTATAAAAATAGCACATCCACAGTCAATCATATCACAAAACCATCAATACAATATAGAAGTTTTGTATCATAATAAATCAACTTCAAATAATCTTAAAATCCATCAAAGGATGTTGACATAGATGAAATCAAAATTCTTTTTAAAAAAATATCTCCTTTTATTTTGAAATAATTTAAGATCCATATAAAATAAAACATTTTCTTTGAAAATATTCTTATAAGCTTGTAAGGAAAGCTTTGAAGATTTTATAACGGCGTAAAATAACCGCACCCGCCGTATAAGTTAAAAAAACATTCTTACCTCAATTCTGTCGAAAAGGTTAAAAAGGACCTTGTTTTGAAAACGACCGAAAGATTCCTTTATAAACCACTTATAAAAGTCAAAAAGGGTATAAATGACTTTAACTCATATTCTAGTAAATAGTAAAAATGTTTTGAAATGAATTTTTAAGAAACATGGATGTGGATGATAAAGAGATCCCAATAGATTATTACGTATAAACAACCTTGGATAATGAAGAGGTTGTAAAGTAAACCCTTACCTTGTACTTTTCCTTGGTTGGGGTAGGTTAACCTCCTGTATAATGGTGAAATAGTTGTTATTAAATTATACAAGAATCATATATATTAATATGATATCATATATGATCTTTTAACTTTGATTTGTTAATAATATCTTAGAATTATCGTCGTTTCGGGAGTTAACTTACTCATTTTCTTTTATATGTTTTGTTACATAAGCCATGGTTGTTGTATCTTATTAATATCCAGAATGATATCTAGTCCATAAACATCATTTTTAAATCATCAAATGATAATTATACTTGAATGGATATGATGGAGAATGAATCTCATCGCGTTCGTGGAGACGGTAGTCCGTACGTACGCACGAGCGACAATATCATTCTTTTGATATTAAAATAATATATAAATGGATGGTATATCATATATACAGAATAATTAACATGTTATATTTATTATTTACATGAGTTACACATCATTATTATACCCATCCAAATAATATTATATTGAATAACAATTACACCACGACGTGGAGACGGTAAGCCGTACGTACGCACGTATGGTGACATGTTATTCAAAGGGTGGATAGAATACTGAATATGGTTGTACCATATTTATAATAACATCACAGTATATGTGAGATACTGGAGTTATTATTTTAGAATGGTAAGAACAAAGGAAGAAGAAGTGGAAGAAGAAATGAACTTGGAGAAGGGTGGTGAAATCATTACCTCTTCTTCGGGTTCTTCCTTTTGATTTGATCAAAAGGGCTCCTTAGGTTGTCTTTATGATCAAACTAAGGCCTCTAGGTTGTAGTGAGGGATTTTGGGAGAGTATTTGTGCAGAGTTTGGCCGAACCAAAAGGATTTGAAGGTGTGAAGAAATGAGAAGGAGGAGTGTCCTTTTATAAGAGGGGTGAGGGGCACCTTTGGAAAACCTAGAAATATTAATTTATAATAAATTCATATTCGGTTTTTAATGGCTCCAAAGCTTATTATTCAAAGGTTAAGGTGGGGATAGGTCGAAAACAACTCAAACAATAGAATTTAGACAGGTTTGGGTACTTATATTAACCTTATCTTTAAGTATTAACTCTAAGTTAATTAGTTTCACTTTTACAATGTCTCTTTGTATTTTTATATAATATGGTTAATAAACTTACTATATATATCCAAGAGACTCCCAAGTGGTACATTAATGATGAAACTATCATGATATAAGTCTCTTGGCCGATCCTTAGATTTTTAGGAATTTAATATCAATTAATAATATAATATTTGTTTTAAGAACTCTTTTATGTCAATTATGACACTATTCAATAGTTGATTTTTGTGAAACTCATAACAGATTGATTACTTCAAAAAACTTCAATTAAATAAATCCGAATATATCATATTATCCTATAAAATTAGTTTAATTCATTAAAAGTTTCATATTATATTTTTTTTGGGTATTTATAATATCAATTATTTTAATTTTTCACTATTATAGTAATTACTGCATCATCATTGTGTCATAAATAAAATAAATTATATAATGTCTAAAAATTATAAATAAAATATCATTATGTAGGAAATATTTTTATATTTCTAATGAATATTTATAATCTAAAATCAAACTTATATTACCCTATGTAACAATTGTTTTGCTAAAAGATATATGCTTGTGTCATTTTTGTATTCATTTTGACTAAATTAAAATAAAGTGTCATTATCACTTACAAGTGGATCCATGGGGTCCCAAAATAGACCCAAATATTCCCATGGTCGACCATGTATCAACCAATAGGGTTGAGACACGTTTTAGGGTAATTTAGTATTATTATAATATTATTTTTTAACCCTTATTTACCAGATTTACCCTTAACCATGGTAAATAAAATATTTACCGCAGTAATTATTCAAAATGTCTAAAAATAAAAGTTACCTATTTACACAATTTGAACATCCTGATTCCAAATATGAAATCCATTTTCCTAAATTCAAAACACAGAAGTGGCAGAAATTAATTTAAAATTAATTCCCGCTGTCAAAACAAAAAGCGTGTTTTTAAGAGATAATAACTATCAAAAGATTGACACTTGTTTATGTTCGGTTTAATTGTAAAATTTTGTCTAATGACCAACATTATATTAAATTGTAAAAATATATTCTAAATATACTTTAAAACCACTCAAATTCATAATTTATCACTATTAATTATTTTGATTAAAAAGGTTGTTTTTAATTAAAATTTAGTAATTTTCACTATTCATCAAAATATGAATGTTATCCGAAAAGTACCAAAATTTCACCTTAGGCTAAATTCGATATTCCGAATCCAAAAATGAAGTCTATTTCAAAATATAAAATATATATTATTTCAAAATTTAGGTATTACTATTCATAACGGCCAGTTTGATTGGTTGTGGTGTGTGTTAAAACTCGAAGTTGCGTACAACACACGCTACTGTTTTATTCAAAGGAAAGCGTACCGTGGAAGCTTGGGAAGTTTCATTTTAAATTTTTTGATGTCTCCATTTAGTCAAAAAGTTTAAAATATTGTATTTAAAAAGGTTTCACTAAAAGTTGATAAAAGTGCAATACTGAAAATGAATCTGTTCTTACATTATGACTAAGAAACTCATAATATGGATTCTAAAATTATAAAGTTTAAAATTTAGTTAATACTATTCATGACCTCTTTTAATGGCTTTTTTTGGTAAGTCATGGTGCAATTGAACTCGGTGTTGCGTGTAGTGCAAGTTATTGAATTATTTTGGAGAAATAACACACTATGAAATCTTGGGGTGTTACATTCTCCCCTCCTTCAATAAATTGCGTCCTCGCAATTTGAAATTGTTCTTCGAAAATAAAAGGTTGAAAAAAGATAATATATTTGTGGGAAAACCCACATCGGAAATTGGGTTACTAAAATTTAGTCTTCATATGAGGAAAAGAGAAATGAAAGGGTCACCACCAAATTATGATCTTGATTAGGAGAACATTGGTGGCAATTAGAGACATATAATCGGAGGAAAACGTAAATATTTATAGGTAGTGATTGAGGTCATCAATCACAAACAAGTGTATAATTGAAGTCCTTAAACTCATCAATCTATGATGATTTGAAGTACCATCGGTTCAACAAAATATAGGGTATTGGAATAACACATTTTTGACGTTTCAAAACATCTTAGTTGAAATCCCACATCGAAAAATGAATTAACGAGGCCTCTATTTAGAATAAAGAGTCGAAAGTATGAAGATTACCGAAAATAACACATACTAGGGTTCCATGTAGGAAAATATGGATATGGAAGAAAAATCTAACGATCAATTATCTGATGGATAGTGGTAGAGAACATGGCTATGAAAAGGCCAACAATCCCAAAGCCATAAATTAGTGATGATTTAAGGTACCATCTAGGAAAACATTTTTGTTCAAAGTTTCTTTTCTTAATATTGAGGAATTTATTTATGAGATTGACTAAGATCATAAGGAGATATACTTACTTTATAATTAGAGTTTTATCCATTAATAAATTTCTACCACAAACTCATCTTTCACTCTAAAAGATAATAGAATGTAAAAAATATTCTATTTACACTATTCGTATAGGGTTCCAAAATAAACGAATTTATAATTCATCTACATGATCTTTTAATAAAAACTACATTATTTAATCCAGGACATCTCATGGTCCAGTGGTAGGTGATACACCCTTGTCGCCCTTCGGTTGCGGGTTCAAGTCTCGCAGCCTTGCCGGACGCGACGGGTTGCCGCCCGACCTCCGGGTTGTCCTTTTATGGCAATCCAAAATAATCCAAACTAGAACTATCCAAAATACTTCTGTCCAAACTCACAGTCTAACATTTATAAGGAAGGTAAACATAATATAGATCCTTTTTACCCCGTAATAGCATATGAATACTTTCATCATGTAATACCATATTCCTTATTGATTACATTCATGCTCCCTTATTCCATATAGAATGCTGGATATACTTCATCAATCCAAAAATGTTTTAAACCCCAACAATGATGGAATATACAAATCATTAACCAGTTCCAAGGTAGTCAAGAATATCCAATATATTTTTTCCAAAATAATCATGTATTATTCGAAAATCACTACCTCGGTATCAGAACTATATTATGGTTTATCATTCTCTCAACCATATATTTTCCAAAAATTTATCCTGCTATTGAGTCACTTTTCTTTGTTCCACACAATCTCAAGTCCTTAATGAAATAGTACTGCAGTACAATCCTTATATACTCCATAATTATTATAACAAGTACATTGTTGATACAACACTCAATTGACATAATCAACATAAGAACTCTAATCATTCCTCTTCATCTGTGGTAGTATCATAACTTGATTATTATCCAATAGCATCATTTGCGCCATAGTCTGATGACTGGGACATAGGTTCGCGTAGTGTCCAAACTCCTTGCAAATGAAGCATTGTACATTTGAAACCATTTTCTTACCCTTGCAGTCACGTACTTTGTGCCCTTTTCCTCCACACTTATAACAAACTCTCATTCCTTTCAGGCAAGTTCCAGGGTGTTTCTTTCCACAGTTACCACATATGGGAAAATTATTCTTTTCCCTCTTCCCTTTATCCATCTTTCTCTCTTCTATCCTTTTCTTCTCTTGTTTCCCTTCAAAGCCATAGGACTCAGTAATCTCTTTACTTATCTTATCAATACATGATATTATTTCTTCATATGATGATAATACATGGGAGACTACTTCTCTTATAAATTCTAGCTTAAGACCATGAAATATATGATCCTTCCTTCTCTTTGGATCATGTGCATTTCCGGAGTTCTCATTCCTTCTACTGGGCGCCATTTCTAAACAATGGCATAAACTAGATCAGTTTATGAATCAAAATACATAATCCCATACTTATAAAACACTTAACATAAATTGAACTATTTATGGATATAATCCATAATCATAAGAATGTTTTCTTTAAGGAAGTATATACTCATAAACCCTTCAAAATGATTTGTAAAGAAAATGAGAGTTATCCTAAGCATATCCCCCGGGAGTGTCGTAACCAAGAGTGCAGCAAGGCCCGTTGTCGTGCACCAGTTCCCGTTCGAGTCTAGCTCAAAGAGGTGTTTTCGGGTTTTACCCCTAGGTACATCTGTGCCAGAGCCGCCTCTACCTGCTCGTATCCAGACATGGATGTATTGCTCGGAAAACTCACAAAATCTCTACAATACCAAAATTCTAGGAAGTTCTTCTATACTAATCCTCAAAGTTCATCTTAGGTCTACGTGCTCTAATCAGAGTTTATCTAAATCTAGCTTCCAAGGTTTGTACTAAACTTCCTCTGATACCAACTGTAACGCCCCGACCCCAGCTATCCAGATTCGGTGCATTATTACATAACATTGGCATGATCACAAGAAAGATCAAATCTCGAAAGACTGATTGGTTTAGTAGCCTTGGAAACACTAGATAAATTCATAAGTTTTACATTACATCATAAAATGAAAAACTACTACAACAACATAATGTTTCCACAATCCACACTATTAACCCCTCATAAAATCCCTGCAGGTCATTCATAACTTACTTCTTCACATCCTGGGAAAAATAAAACATAGAAAAGGGGTGAGCTCAAATGCCCAGTAAGGATAACAATATAGCGGAAACTTTCATAAATAAGAATAAACATTTAAGGCAATGTATAACTAAAACAAAAGCCTTTTAAATATGAACTTTCAACATGGTATGGCATAAATAAAATGAAATAATTCCATTTACTTATTCACATGGATATTCTACTAATCGAATAATCACATGCAAAAATCAATAACCACTTTCATAATGTTGGAATGCATAATGCCAGACTATCATAACCACATAGCCAAGGCCTCGTGCCAAGACTACAAAAAAGATTTTGTCAAGGCCTTGTACCAAGACACTAGTTTGTCTCATGAGACCTACCGATGCATCGAGGAGCTATAGCAGGCTCCACCCGTCACATATTAAGTCCAATGCATTCCCATATGAAAAGGTTTAAATATAACATAAACATTCATATTAAAACTAACATATGAAATGTCAATACTTTCACCATAAACTATGAATGGTATAAAAATAGCAATCCACAGTCAAACATATCACAAAACCTTCAATACAATATAGAAGTTTTGTATCATAATAAATCAACTTCAAATAATCTTAAAATCCATCAAAGGATGTTGACATAGATGAAATCGAAATTCTTTTTAAAAAAATATCTCATTTTATTTTGAAATAATTTAAGATCCATATAAAATAAAACATTTTCATTGAAAATATTCTTATAATCTTGTAAGGAAAGCTTTGAAGATTTTATAACGGCGTAAAATAACCGCACCCGCCGTATAAGTTAAAAAAACATTCTTACCTCAATTCTGTCGAAAAGGTTAAAAAGGACCTTGTTTTGAAAACGACCGAAAGATTCCTTTATAAACAACATATAAAAGTCAAAACGGGTATAAATGACTTTAACTCATATTATAGTAAATAGTAAAAATGTTTTGAAATGCATTTTTAAGAAACATGGATGTGGATGATAAAGAGATCCCAGTAGATTATTACGTATAAACAACCTTGGATAATGAAGAGGTTGTAAAGTAAACCCTTACCTTGTACTTTTACTTGGTTGGGGTAGGTTAACCTCCTGTATAATGGTGAAATAGTTGTTATTCAATTATACAAGAATCATATATATTAATATGATATCATATATGATCTTTTAACATTGATTTGTTAATAATATCTTAGAAATATCGTCGTTTCGGGAGTTAACTTACTCATTTTCTTTTATATGTTTTGTTACATAAGCCATGGTTGTTGTATCTTATTCATATCCAGAATGATATCTAGTCCTTAAACATCATTTTTAAATCATCAAATGATAATTATACTTGAATGGATATGATGGAGAATGAATCTCATCGCGTTCGTGGAGACGGTAGTCCGTACGTACGCACGAGCGACAATATCATTCTTTTGATATTAAAATAATATATAAATGGATGGTATATCATATATACAGAATAATTAACATGTTATATTTATTATTTACATGAGTTACACATCATTATTATACCCATCCAAATAATATTATATTGAATAACAATTACACCACGACGTGGAGACGGTAAGCCGTACGTACGCACGTATGGTGACATGTTATTCAAAGGGTGGATAGAATACTGAATATGGTTGTAGCATATTTATAATAACATCACAGTATATGTGAGATACTGGAGTTATTATTTTAGAATGGTAAGAACAAAGGAAGAAGAAGTGGAAGAAGAAATGAACTTGGAGAAGGGTGGTGAAATCATTACCTCTTCTTCGGGTTCTTCCTTTTGATTTGATCAAAAGGGATCCTTAGGTTGGCTTTCTGATCAAACTAAGGCCTCTAGGTTGTAGTGAGGGATGTTGGGAGAGTATTTGTGCAGAGTTTGGCCGAACCAAAAGGCTTTGATGGTGTGAAGAAATGAGAAGGAGGAGTGCCCTTTTATAAGAGGGGTGAGGGGCACCTTTGGAAAAGCTAGAAATATTAATTTATAATAAATTCATATTCGGTTTATAATGGCTCCAAAGCTTATTATTCAAAGTTTAAGGTGGGGATAGGTCGAAAACCACTCAACCAATAGAATTTAGACAGGTTTGGGTACTTATATTAACCTTATCTTTAAGTATTAACTCTAAGTTAATTAGTTTCACTTTTACAATGTCTCTTTGTATTTTTATATAATATGGTTAATAAACTTACTATATACATCCAAGCGACCCCCAAGTGGTACATTAATGATGAACCTATCATGATATAAGTCTCTTGGTCGAGCCTTAGATTTTTAGGAATTTAATATCAATTAATAATATAATATTTGTTTTAAGAACTCTTTTATGTCAATTTTGACACTATTCAATAGTTGATTTTTGTGAAACTCATAACAGATTTATTACTTCAAAAAAAGTCAATTAAATCAATCCTAATATATCATATTATCCTAGAAAATTAGTTTAATTCATTAAAAGTTTCATATTATATTTTTTTTGGGTATTTATAATATCAATTATTTTAATTTTTCACTATTATAGTAATTACTGCATCATCATTGTGTCATAAATAAAATAAATTATATAATGTCAAAAAATTATAAATAAAATATCATTATGTAGTAAATCTTTTTATATTTCTAATGAATATTTATAATCTAAAATCCAACTTATATAACCCTATGTAACAATTGTTTTTCTAAAAGATATATGCTTGTGTCATTTTTGTATTCATTTTGACTTAATTAAAATAAAGTGTCATTATCACTTACAACTGGATCCATGGGGTCCCAAAATCGACCCAAAGATTCCCATGGTCGACCATGTATCAACCCATAGGGTTGAGACACGTTTTAGGGTAATTTAGTATTATTATAATATTATTTTTTAACCCTTATTTACCGGATTTACCCTTAACCATGGTAAATAAAATATTTACCGCATTAATTATTCAAAATGTCTAAAAATAAAAGTTACCTATTTACACAATTTGAATATCCTGATTCCAAATATGAAATCCATTTTCCTAAATTCAAAACACAGAAGTGGCAGAAATTAATTTAAAATTAATTCCCGCTGTCAAAACAAAAAGCGTGTTTTTAAGAGATAATAACTATCAAAAGATTGACACTTGTTTATGTTCGGTTTAATTGTAAAATTTTGTCTAATGACCAACATTATATTAAATTGTAAAAATATATTCTAAATATACTTTAAAACCACTCAAATTCATAATTTATCACTATTAATTATTTTGATTAAAAAAGTTGTTTTTAATTAAAATTTAGTAATTTTCACTATTCATCAAAATATGAAAGTTATCCGAAAAGTACCAAAATTTCACCTTAGGCTAAATTCGATATTCCGAATCCAAAAATGAAGTCCATTTCAAAATATAAAATATATATTATTTCAAAATTTAGGTATTACTATTCATAACGGCCAGTTTGATTGGTTGTGGTGTTTGTTAAAACTCGAAGTTGCGTACAACACACACTACTATTTTATTCAAAGGAAAGCGTACCGTGGAAGCTTGGGAAGTTTCATTTTAAATTTTTTGATGTCTCCATTTAGTCAAAAAGTTTAAAATATTGTATTTAAAAAGGTTTCACTAAAAGTTGATAAAAGTGCAATACTGAAAATGAATCTGTTCTTGCATTATGACTAAGAAACTCATATTATGGATTCTAAAATTATAAAGTTTAAAATTTAGTTAATACTATTCATGACCTCTTTTAATGGCTTTTTTTTGGTAAGTCATGGTGCAATTGAACTCGGTGTTGCTTGTAGTGCAAGTTATTTAATTATTTTGAAGAAATAACACACTATGAAATCTTGGGGTGTTACAATTGTGATCTCTTTCAGTGTAAAGAATTATCTATCTATGTTCATGGGGTTGTTGAATAATCTATTCCCTTTGTTCCAGGATATGTACATGGTGGCATTCATTTATGACATCCTTGTGTACTCCACATCTGAGGAGGAGAATGCATAGCATCTACATGGAATTTTTAGAGTTCTTCATCAATAGTAGCTATTAGGGATTTTTTCAAAGTGAGAGATTTGGGATGAAGAAGTTCATTCATTGAGGAATGTTTCATCCTAGTTGGGAGTAGCAAGGGATCCTTCATTGATATAAGTTGTTTTGTCTTGGGCAGGTCCCAAGACAATGGTGTAGGTGCGAGGATTCTTTGTTCTTGCATGTTATTAATAGGTGTTCATTGCTAATTTCCCTTGGGTTGTGAGTCCTCTAATGGTTTTGAATAGAAATGATCCAGTATTCATCTGTAATAACTTGTTTCTAGTATATAATGAGTATCTGATGGAGAATATTGTATGTTCTCCAGTTTCTTTTCTACTAGTAGAAAGAGTTCAATTTGATTTTTTCTATGATGGTTCATGTCTAGGATTAGGATGTGTTCTGATGCAGAAGGTATCAGCCATTTTATAAGGTTCTTGACAGTTACATACCCATGGGAGTAACTATTCCACCCATGATCAATAGATGGTAGTAGTGCTGTTTTCCCTAATGTTGTAGAGACATTACCACATCAGATATCACGTTGTGGTCTTCACAGATCATAAAATCAGGAGGTTTATTTTATCCCAGTATGACTTGAACATGATATAGCATTTGTGGATGGAATTATTATATGATTATGACATTGAATTATCATATACACCTAGTAAGGGGAACATTGTTTCAAATAAGCTGTGTAGGAAGTTGCATTGTGGTGCAATGCATGAATCATGTGATTCCTGGAGTGTAATGAAAGAACATTCGGCATTATATATCAATATAGGAGAGTTGGGGGAAGATTTTTTCATTTTCAAATGAGGTTGTTGTTTTATTTTTTGAAGAAGAAGAAAGATTCCCATTTTCGGGATCTTAAGGTGGAGGTTTAGAGAGACTGAGTTGTTTTTGGGAAGGACCCCGATGGTTGGTTTGAGGATGAAAAACATCAGGTGTTGTTTCATGGAAGGCTTCCATTCCTTTGGTGATGCGTGATATAGTTATAAGGGATTTTCAAAGTTCTCCCTTTGCAGTTTATCATGGAATAAAAATGATGCCCAAAAATTTAGTTGTCTGCTTTAGCTATATGGGTTGAAGTTTTCATTTGAAGATTTTATGTCTCAATGTTGTGTCTTCTAGATGGTGAAGTTTGAGCACTGTGTTCCCGGTGTGTTTCCCGAGCCCTTATATTTTTTTAATTGGAAGTGAGAGGACATATTGATGGACCTCGTTACCAGTTTACCTTGAGGTCAGAGAGGATATGATTCTATATGGGTAATTTTGGATCATTTACCAATATCATCCCACATTATAACAATCAAGGAGAGGAGCTCAATGGAGGTCTCATTGAGGCAATATTTGGAGGTGGTGGTGAGAATACATGGGGTCCCTATGATGATCATTTCTGATCAAGATACTAATTTTAACTCTAGGGTGAGGGGAGCTCTATAGTTGGATTTTGGTTCTAATAATCTCTTTAGAAAAATTATTATCCACAGATAATGGTCATATTGGGCAGAATATCTAGACTATTGAAGACTTGTTGTGCTCTTTTGGCAAGGATTATGGAGATTTGTGGAAGAGGAACTCACCCTTGGTTGACCACAACTACAACAATAGTTTCCACTCCAAAATCAGTATGGATCCATTTGATTTCATGTATTTCTAACCTTTTGATTATACATTTTTATGGAATGGGTTCAAAATTTCATCAATTATCAAGTCAAAATTGGAACAGAACATGATAGAGATGGTTCATGTGACACGTGAGATGATGAATGTTTAATCGGATCATCATAAATCCTATGTCAAACAATAGAGGATACCAGTGGAGTTTGAAGTGGGGGATCACATGTTTCTAATGGTGATTCCCAATGGTGGTTAGTGAATGTTTCGTCGTGGGTGTAATATTTGTCCACTTTTTTCTACGCACTTGGAGGTGTTGGATCATGTGGGAGATATGGATTGTAGTGTGTAAATTCCCCTGCAAATGACTAGGATACATGATGTTATTCACATGTTCCAGCTCCTTTTTTATCTTCATGAAACTCTCATTTCATTGATTCAAGAGATTTAAATTTTGATGATAATGCAAACTTCGAGGTGTGGCATGACAGGATCCTAGACTGCAAAGAGAATGTGTTGCGTTGGTGTGATATCCACATGTTTTGTTTCTTTTGGTTCCATGGTGGCATAGTGGAGAGTGCATTGGATCATAAGTCACATATGCATTCTTAATACCCTAATGTGATTGATATTTATAAATTTTCATGTAATGATGTTCGTCTTGTTGTTGTGGACCTTTCATGTTTTTGATATTGCATTCTCTTGTTGCGTCTTGTGGCTTTCCCAATTTGAAAAGGTATCTTCCCTTAGAGAATATATAGGTTCTAGCTGTAAATTTTATTTGGTTTCAAATTTTTCCTTTTACTAAATGTTTGATCTCCTTTATTGGTGGGATCCTTGAAAGGTTTCTTGAATGGTCGTTGTTTGTACTATTTTTATGTTTCCTCTTTTGAATCGTTTAAGATTCACAAAGACAATAACGTTTTGAGAGGAATCTTATGTAATTCCCCAGACAACTCTGGTCCATTCCTTTATGAAAATATGGTGTTTGGGGTGTCTTGGGATACCATGGTGACTTATTTCTAACAGTTTTCTGAATTTAAAGTTTTTTATACTATGTTTCCAGTTTTGTGAATAGTTCCTTCAGTGAGTCATCTTCATATGTGGGTGACAATGAGTCATATTCATCTATCAACAAGTCATCTTCAGCTATCGATGTCAGTGAGTCATCTTCATCTGTCAGGGATTATTCTTCATCTATCATTGTTAGTGAGTAATCATCATCTATTGTATATTCATCATTGTCTAACTGTGCTGGTGAGTCATCTTCATCTGGCATAAAGGCATCATTATATGTCATTGTCGATAAATCATAATCATTTTTCAGTATTTCATATTGATCTATCGATGTTGATGAGCCATAGTTATCTGTCAATAAGTCATATTCGTCTATCAGTGTCTGTGATTCGTCTTCATTATTCGTTGTTGGTGATTCATCTTCATCAGATGGTGTAATTGAGTCATCTTAACTTGTTTGTAGCAGCTATAATGTTTCCATATAAACCAGTAAACACTATTTCTAGCTTTATATAATTTCTCCCCATTGACATTAAAATAATTCAATGCCTAATTTTATATCATTTATGGCTGATTCAAAGCCTATAACTCATATCTAATTTTTACTAAGAATCCAAGTTCCTTTACATGGTCCAACCTCACAGTCCTGACAAGATCTTCCATTAATTAAAAATCTAAACTGTATCTAAATTGTTGCTCCAATTAGATTTTAAAATGATGGAGATACATTCTTATTTTTCATTCCTTCATGTTTTTACTTGGTTAAATATTCACATAGATATTTCTACAATAGTATTTGTGCTATTGAACATCAATCCATGTATTTTCTTCCCCTCATAATTTTTCTTACAACATGTGCACCCCCAGTCTTGGTGAAACTACAAAGTGTCAATATGTCTTTGAAATAAGTTATGTTATACCTTTGTTTATCTGAGTTCCTTTATCTGTTTCTTCCTATTCTCCATTCCATTTAATAAAATGTGGTCTCCATGTTTCTAATGAAACATTCATGGGTGATGGTTGATGCAGTTGTGTGATGACATCCTTAGGTGGATGGTGTCGTTGCCGGAGAGGTGATCATGATCTGTTGTGTTTTCTCATTATCATGAAAATAACATTTGAACCCATTTGTGGTAGCATATTCATGGATTCTATATTATTTGTTATGATAAATCATATAGTTATTGTTATTTATCCACATGAACACAATGGAATTTACATAATAAATATTGATCCAGAGTAAAGAATGGGTATCAATTGTATGTTGTTTCTTTATACCATGATAACAGTTTGCCTCATGAATTTCTATATAACGTGATATCAATTCAATTAATTTTTACAATTTCACTCTTTATAGAAATTTTAAAATAATGAAATGATGATATTACTTGTATATTTATTTGGACAATAATATAGAGCCATTTTTAATGAATCTGGATGTTGTTGTGATTTGATGATAATCGAATGGATGTAGATTTACATATATATTTGAATTGGTTTATTAAATATTGAATAATGGACCTGTTTTGCAAAAAATATCAATCCTTGAAGGGTTCAATGTTACTCTCTATCTTTTAAAGGCCATGATTATTATGCTTTGAAGTTATGAGTGCTCATTGTGTTTGATGTTTGAATGCCTTGATTAGGACCAACGTACATGTCTCTTTATTGTTTGTTTCCTTGTTATATTTTGTAGTGTGATCCTTGGATGGATGCGACTAAATAAAAGTTGGGGTATGCGAGGGTAGGGAGGCCTAGTGTCGGTGGTAGCATTCGATGGCTAGAGTGGCGATATTCATTGATTTATTTAAGTGGGTGTTTGGGTGGATATAAAAGATGATAAATGGGTTTGATAAGAAAATTATTGTTGAATATGTTTATTTTTATATTATTCACATTCCCAAAATCTTGAGGCAGATTGTATTTCTTACCCACCATAAAAAATAGGTGAATACACAAGTGGTATGACACATACATTCCATTTTATCTTCTCAAGGATAGACCGTCTAACACTGGAGCTATAGATGTTAATGACTCGATTCCCAGTTTATATACTCGGAGTATTACACCGCTTCTGTTTTGAAGCTAAGAATTCTAATCTAGAATACCTGAAATTATGGAAAATTGATAATGATGATAATAAATGATTAAATAAATAATGATATCCAAAGGGGATGGATCTCAGTGGAATGAAATTTAGATGTAATATTTATGAGAAGTTGTGGATTCAGAATCGTTATACATGGAGGTCATGGATCTTGTTTGAAGTGGTAATGGTATGTACTGTGGTAAATGATAATGGTTAATTAATGGTCAGATAATTAATTAACATAATGAGAAATAGAATAAAAGGTATAAGGTAATATAATGTAGCTCTTTAGGAGGTTGTGTAATTATTTGATATATAGTCTTAACAGGGAATCTGATAGATTCAGTGACATTATCTATAGTTGAGTGTAGGACAAGGTTATGACCATAGTATGGTTTTGAGATATGTTATATTCTTTAATCATTTTGGTTTCTATACACTACTCCACCATGTAAGTTAGGGAAACTGACAACACGGGTATTTTGAGCCATGTGGGTGTTTTCCCCAACACCCTGATGGGACGATGGATGGTTGACTACTGCCTTTGGCACTGCTCTCATATCATGGTAGCTACATGTGCCAATAATAATGATAGTTTGGCTTCCCCATATACATGTATTGAATTATGTAATGAAATTTTGTTATTCATGCACATATATTCTGGATATATTTTCTGATAGAATAATATAGGTGTAACATGTATAAGATGTGATGGCTTGAGGATTTTTACTCGGTGTATGGGCTATAAAGGATTAATGTATAGTACCTAAAATAATATACAGGTCGTGAATGCTCTGGTGGAACCCTAAAAACCATCTTGTGTTGCTTACATGGGCATGGTGTTGGTTTTGCACGATATGTGTGTTGTGGTACTTCACCCAGGTGTCTACAGGAAAGCTTTTTTTGAGAGATATTTTCAAGACATGTGACATTGGGAAAAATAAAAAACTAGCTGGGAAGTGGTAGTGAGGTACCCGTGATATTTTTTATTATATAATACATTCTTTTATTCGATAGGTGGTGATAGTAGTCATGGTGATGTTAAAAAAATATCATACCTTATTTCAGATGACTTAGCCTCGCTGGTTGCTCACTATGATTTAGCATTCATCTTTTACATTTAAAAGAGAGGCGATGAGGAGAATCCTACTAAGCAATATCTTTTACTCACCATAGATATAAAATCTTTTTTCTGGTCAATTTCAATAGATTAGAGAACAACCTTCTTTGTACTAGATTTGGGTTAGGAGGTGTTTTTCAGGCATCATGGTCACTACTATTTTAATTTATCATGGAACATTAATTTATTCATTTTAATTGTATTAGTTGTTTCATGACATTTCATACATGTACCTTGGTGACTTTTATATTTCATGTTTTGTTGGAGTTGGATAGTGTATGTCTTCTCTCTGTCTCCTGCATGGGTTCTTATAGAGTGTAAATCCATCCATTTTTATTTTTACTATATCCTCAGTTCTAGTATCTAACCCATATAATACATGTGGCGGGAATCAGGTGTCTACATCTCCCTTGACACATCACCGACCTAGGATGAAAATACATTATGGGCAGGGTTCATGACATTAAATTCTATTTTAACCCCTTTTAATGGTATACATGATTTGATAATAAATTTTAAAATTCATATAATATTAATTTGAAAAAAGATACTTTATTTATGAAATTTGAGTATCATTATTTACTTCAGGTGAATTTTTTTTTATTTTCCTTGTAATTTTCATATTTTGATTAATAGTGAATGACACTGAATTTTAATTGAAATCTATTTTTCATCTAATTAGTTTGTAGTGTTAAATTATATTTTCTATTGTTTTTATTTTATAATTATATAATTTATATATAATTTATTCAATTTTTGTTTTTATAATAAATATCAACTTGAATTTAGATATAAAAACATAGCAACCTTTTGTATATATTCTCATTAAAAACCCATGTCGTCACCCTATCTGTTAGATTAATATGAAAATAATTTCTCCCAAGAATGTGATTAATGTCTAGAAAAATGAATTAATTATTTTATAAATATAATTTAAATAATATAATAAGTTCAAATCAGTATTTAAAGAAAAATATTACTGAAATTAATTAAATATAATTATTGGGAATAAGTTAAAATATAGTTTACTAATTTGTTAAACATTAATCATTAGGGTCCAAATGACAAAAATAATTTTACAAAACCAATTGGATGGAATATATTATATCATATCATTGTTATATTGAATTGATATCATTATTGGTGAAACATTTTTTAAGGGACACCTCCCAATAGTAGTTAAATTTTGATATTTACAATAATGCTACTCGCTGTCCACTATAAAAAGGCACTCAACCTCCCCAATTTTTCAAAACTATTAGTAAATATGGATAAAAAAACCATTGAAAAATAATATTAAAACATACCTAATATCAAAATCAAAGCCTCAATTTTGGAATAATGAAAACTAAATATTTCCTTTAAAGAAATCCAAAACGAGTTACCCGAAAAAGAGGTAACATTCTTCCTCAATCACTTTTGTTTAATTTCATTATCAAACTAATTAAAATATTATTAATACAATATTATGTAATAAAATTAGTATCCTAAATATACTATGATGATTTTATGTCTATTGTTTGGCCTACACATTCACACACATCCATCAAATTGGATACCCAAGCATCGTTCATGTGAATAACATACTACCACCTCACAAAATGATGCCAATTTTATCATCAATAACCATATCTCAAAGTATGTAATAATAAACTAATTAATATTTTTATATGATATATATGATATTTATAATGTTTATTTTATTTTTTAATAAATATAATAAACATTACATCATCATTTCCATTTTTAGAATATGATAACATCGTTTGTGGATGTGTAGACTACCAACTACTAAAAGCGGTGCGATTCGTTCACTCATTACATGGATTGCATTAAGGATGTGTTCAGTAAAATTATATGATATTTACGAAATATTAATAATTTTCATGAAATAATTATCGATATGGAAATATAGGATATCATTTTCATCATTCCATTTTACATACTGAAAAATGAGATAACGTCTTTTGTGAAATTGTGGACGACCACCTCCTCAAAGCGTTGTGATTGTTCTTTTTTCATCACCACATAAGAAGAGTGATATATATAAGTATATATAATTTTTTAATATATAATTTTTTAAAAAAATTTATTATAGAAATATAAAAATTACTTACCTTCATTTTCTAAGGATAATTGAAATGTATGAATGTTACTCATGCATATGTATGGACTACCATCTCAATGACACTAACATTGGTTGATTTTTCATAACCATATTTCCATCATGATTTTAATAGTATAATTGATCTAAAAATTTGATAATTATTTCATTTTTTATTCATTATATGTTTTAATAATGAGTCCATTGACTGTAGTATATCTATCAATGTCAGTTTTGACAAATAAACTGAATATGGTCAACACACCCGACCTAAGCATTATTGATTAATTAAATGAATATAACATTGTTATAATTTATAAAATAAATATTAATTTTTTATATTATTATAAATAAATTAAATAATTATCATAAATTCTTATTCATGAATATGTCAGACATGAAATAAAAATTAGACTCAAGTTAGGGGACTCTTATATTAATTTTTCTTATATAATGTATACACTATTTTAACTAATTATATATTTTGTGTGGTGTATATAATAAACATATTTTATTTTTTATCATGAACAAATTTATATTCATGGTATTTAATGTTCCATTTTTATTTATTTATTTCATAGGGATTGTGATTCAAAATTTACCAAGTAATAGAGGACTTCTTAACTCAATTTCCATTCATTGGGTTAATCTTCAATGTCATCGGTCATGTTATGCCATGAATAAGTGTGAAATGACCTATAATTTTATTATTTTGAATTTAAACATTTATTGTGTGGATTTAAATTTGGGAAACATAATTATTTCATTGATTTATTGTCACTCCAATGATAAGATATTTGTTAGGAAATTATTAACTCCGTTTCCATTCTATCGGTAAAACATCTATGTGATTGGTTATATTAGGAAAAGAAAATGTTTTAAATGTCCTCTGATCATATTTTTATTCAGTTTAACATTTGTTTTATGTATTTAAAATTATGAAAAATAATTATTTCATTTATTTATTCTCACTCAAATTATCTTATATTTTAAGGGTTTTTCTCGTCTTACTTTAATTTTTGTGAGATATATTCCATATTAAACAATTTATATTGTTGTGTGGTGTATAAAATTTTCATGAATTTATTTATTGATTATTATTTATTGGGTTTTAGATAATATTTTTATTATCTAACATTCATGGGGTTTACAGTTTCGATGATACCAATTCAATAATGGATTTTTTTCTCAATTTACCTTCTTTGAGATGTTTATTATGTTATACACCAATATTATTTTATAAAGTGTGTATGATTCTACATTGACATGATATGTAATGAATATAATTTTTTTCATGATATTATAAGTTCCATTTAACATTATTACTTCATGGAGATTTTGATTAAATGGTTTCAAGAAGGTAGGAGAAAATGTGGAATTCTTATAGTTAATTTTATTCGTAAATGTTTTTAATGATCACACAATGGTATTTCCATTCATAAAAAATAAAAAAAATTATAATCACAAATAATAGACTAGGGATATTTAGTATGGATACCATCATCATTCTTCTATTGATGGATTAAGGTAGTTTTAATGTATTTTTTCTGGAAGCTATTTGTTTTCCATGGGCTAACCATATTTTTATGAGACTGTTATTGAACATATTTCGACTACATGGTTTAATCATGTTTCAATGAGCCTTTTATTTAACCCATTAATTTTAATAGGTAAAATCAATTTTATAAAAGATTTTTATCGTTCCCGTTTCTTTTCAATGGGTTAATAATGTTCTAAATATATTGGTATAGAACCCATGTATTTTCAATGGGTTAATCATGCTTCAATGAGATTATTTTGGAACCCATTTCATTTTTACGGGTTAATAATGTTTGAATAAGATTTTTATGAAACCCCTTTATTTTTCCTATGTTTATCATGTATAAATTATATTGTTTTGGAACCCATTTCTTTTCACTGGGTTAATCATGTTCTAAAGATATTGTTATAGAACCCATTTTTTCCATTGGTTAATAATGATTCAAAGAGACTACTATTGACCCCATTTCTTTTCCATGCGTTAATCATGTTTAAATATAATTTAATGTATCTAATTTTATTACCATGTGTTGATCATGTTTCATATAGATTATTTTAATCCATTTTCATTTCCATGGTTAAATAATGTTTCAATGATATTTTCAATAGACACTTGTATTTTCAATGTGTTAAACATTATTAAAATAAATTTTTATTAAAACTATTTAATTTATATGTGTTAAAAAAAATTTGAGGAGTTTTTTTGGAACCAATCTATATTAAATGGTTCAATATTGTTTTAATGTGATTATAAAGAAACAAATTTATTTTCCATGGGATGATTATGATATAAAAGTGTTAATGGATTTTCCTATGAGTTTATGTTGGCATGAAATATTTTATGTGTTTTCTAAAAGTCTATGGACAAGGGTGGTTCTTTGATAAACTAATGAAGGGTGATTGCGTGATAAACCAACAATGGGTGGGTTAGTGATAACTCTATGATTCATTGGTCATGTAAGATAAGCCTATTGATATTCTATTTATAGTAGTGACATGTATGGAATAAGACCACATGGTTATTCCATTTATAATAATTAAAAGTATAATAATGTTAAAAGATACCATTTTATATTTTATATTATTTATATGGGTTTATACTTTTTCTAATTACTAGGAATCATTTTAAATTGTTTTTTATTATTTATTATGATGTTTTTTCATTTTCCATATAATTTCTATTTTATTACCCATATATTGAATGGTATGCTTTCTTTTATGGATCACTCATTCACATTGATTCATACCTTTACGTACTCTAATTCTGATTGATGGAATCTAATTGTTAATGACTATGTATACCCTTACTAAGAAAATACATCACCATTAATATGTACCATATTCCCTGGGTTTTAAATAATACAATTGAAAAAGTTATTTCTTGAATGGATTGTATATGGATGGTGATGATGTCTTTATGTAATAAATAACAGCTTTGTTAACTGGGAGAAATGATCAATAAAACTATTTTGATTTGATTATATGAGTTTTTCTTATTAAAAAAATGCTAAACTTATGTGATCCTACATTTTGTATGTTTTCTATGTTTCCTTTTTTATATTTTATGGATTAGATGAAAAATATGGGTCAGAATTATCAAAATCAATGATATGAATATAAATATATGGATTTCATCAGAGGAATATTGAGTATGGGTTTTGTGCTATTATATCGAGTATCAATGGACGGTTTATATATCTTTAGAGATTTTTATGTTTTATATGATGTTATCATAAGAGTTATATATTCCATAATCATACTATAAACATATTGTCGACCATAATATCATTGTCTTAAGACACCCACCTTGAGGTTATTAAATAGTTAAAATTTGAAAGTTATCAAATGTGGTTCTTGGAGACATTATTTGGGGTTGAGGTATTTGTATCTCCTAAGATGAACACAAAGTGTCTTATAGAGGATTTATGATTCAATATTAATAATGAAAAAGGATGACCCAAATTTTGGGTGACAACTTGTTACATATAGCTAGACCGTGGGGCATGATCCCAAAATAAAATGGAGACATGTTGTAGCACCTAACACAATCCAATGTGATGTCAATGTAAGTAAGAAAAATTTTATAGGTTAAGATTATATTTATATCAATGACATTCGGGATTTTATTTGAGGATTAATGGATGATTTATCTGGATCAAATACACAACGAAATGCATCCAATCATGGTGTTTTAAACATAGTCAAAATAATTTTTATTAATAATAAGGATTTTTATTTTGGGAATAATTTAGTCTTAATATTAGATATCACTATGAAATATTGAATATTAGTAAATCATATAATGCTTTCATCATTTTTTGAATTATCTCACATTGTTATAAGAATCATGGTTTTGGTTAATGTTTAAATATTTCATTAATTTATTGAATATCCCTTTAATGGTTATGTGGCGTTTAAAATTTTATTTTCCTGCTTTAAGAATTAAAAATTCAACTTTAATACACATAGTTTTTGGAAAAAGGTGATATTTCGTGGTTACTTATTAATTAAAGAAATTATACATATCATGAAAGTATATTTATATATGTATTTATTCTAGATAGTGAAGGGTGTCCTTCAACTTAAGAAAATTGATCATAATAAAAAATATTATCATATTAACATCAGTTTTTATTTTATAAATAACCTTTCACACAATTATTTGGTTTTTTCTTTTTTTTTCATTTACATCATCATGGAAACATTCAATATGACTCTCTAAAGTTGCATGGGAATTGGAATTTCCATTCAAATGAATCTATTAATTTCATACCAATGTTCTCCAAATGAGGAATCCAAGTTATGCATTACTTCTGATGAACAATATGTATCTCACAATCCCTTTTATAGGGTTGTTTTATTTATTTAATTTTTAGGATTCAGGTTTCAATAAATTAATTCCAAAAATGTGAATTAAATGATTACAAATCTGAATTTCTATTGATAAATTCATTGTAAGTGGGGAAGGACGTAACATCCTAGAAATATATGAAATATATTATTTAAAATTAACATAAATTCATTAATAGATTTAATTACATAAAATATATAGTTTACCTTCCATTGTATGAAACACTAATTCTAGCAGTAATTACATGAAACATAGAGTTCCTCTGATGACCTATGTTACATATAAGATTGTGTCTTACCGAACAATAATATTATATTAATATTATTTATTTAATAAAATAGTTATCAAATAGATATTGGGATGGTGGGAATTAATATTATTAACTAGAATATGAATATATTGATCACAAATGTTTATATAATTAATCTTTTTGTTACCAATTAATTAAAAATAAAAATATAGACCAATTGAACATATAGGATGTGTTTTTATTAACAAAATTTTTTATTAATGGAATGTAGTTTTATGTTAAAAATAAAAATTAACCAATATTTGTAAATTATATTAATTAAATTTATATATAATAGATATTATTATTTAAATTATTAAATTATTATTTATTTTCATAACATAGAATTAAATTAAATTTATGACATAAAGATCAATATTTTTAAAAGGATGTTTTACATTATTTTAATGGAAGACTTATTTCCAAAAAATTGATACTTTTATAATTTTTATTTGGCAAAATAAAATTAATTTTTAAAATTAGAATATAAAAAATTACACTGTTTTAATTTTGGCTATTTTTTAGGGAAATTTTATATTTTGATGAATAAGGAATGCCACAAAATTTTAATTGAATATTGATTTATAGTCTAAATAAGTTATCTGATAATTTATATTTTATGTTTTAAAGTATAATTAGATAAATATTATATCATTTAAACAAATTTAGGACTATGAAATAAATATCATATTGAATTTAGATATTAAAACATAGTAAATGTTTGATCATATTCACATTAGAGGCTAGGAAAATTTTCGATGAGCCCGTAAAGGGCTCCTCCCATCCTACGGTTTCCTCTCGCCGCCGCCAGCTCCGGCGCTGCGGATGGCACGATGACTCCTTCTCGTTCTCGGTGGGTTGGTGGTGGTTCTCTTCTGTCGGGCTTCGTGGTCTTCTCTCAGGCTGGGGAGATGCTCTCCATGCTTCTGCGGTTGTGGGCTCAGATCCGTGGGTGTAAGATCGGTTGTTGACAGCACACTCTTCGGAGCGCTCGCGATTCTGATCTTGCAGCTCGTTTTTGTCCTGTGGTGAGTTTCTTCATGGTTGGGGGTTGCGATCATGAGCTAGTGGATGTGGGGTTATACATCTTCTCAGGTCATCATGTTAGGGTTTCGGTGTGTCTGATGCGGTTGTTATGTCTGGTGGCGGCGGGATTTTCTGGTCCTTCTTTTGGTTTTTCTTTCGCTGTGTCATGGTGAACCTTTCGGTGAACATGCTGTTGAGATGGAGCATCGACTCTGGACGCATCTCCTTTCTTATTTTATGTTTATTTGAGTTTTTTGTTCGATGTTGTATTGAATCCTCTGTGGAGATGATGATGATGGTGGATGCTGGTGTAGCTCACCGGCGATCCGGTGATGGGAATGAATGGTGGGAACGCATTGGCATCTCCATGAATGATGTTTTGTTGATTCCCCGACAGTGTTCTTGGGTGACGATGTGATGACGGGCGCCGGCGACGCTCACCGGTGATCTGGTGATGTGGTTATGGCTGATGCGCTGGGTAATTGGCTGGTCCGGTGAACATCATCGGTGGCTTGTTTGGCGGCGAGGAGGTTTTCGCGTTTCGAGGTGGTCGCGCAGCTCGTGGCGTGTGACACGCTTACGGGTTTGCGGCTCGAGGTGGAGCACGTGGATTGCCGGTGGCATGATGGCGACGTTGATCGGTGGTTGTGCAGCTCGAGACTGTACGCGTGATATGGGCCCGCCAGATGATGGACAAGTGGTGTGTGCTGAATTTGTTTGGTTTGAAATTTGAAATTTGAATGGAGATGTAATATCGGGAAGTGTTCTGAGGTTTCCGGTTTTCTTTAAATCGGTTTGGGTTACCGTTACCCTTAAATCGGCTTTTGAAAATGGGAAAAAAATGATTTACAGGACATTAGAAATCGGCATTGTCACCCCATATGCGAGTTTAATTCTAAAATAATATCTTCTATTTATGTGATTGTAATTTCAAAAAAATGTTTCACTATTGGGAATAATCATCATTTATAATGTCAAAAAAGTTCAAGTTTGTATTTTTTCGAAACTAATTTTAATGTAATTAAAATTAAATTCACTATTTTAGGTAAAAATAAATTTACATTTTGGTTGAACATTAATCTTAAAGGGAAAAAGATCAGGAAAATTATCCAAACCCCCTTGTATAGAAATTATTACACCGTATATCCTTCGTTTAATAATTTTGATAATTATTTTAGACCAATGATGTATGTGTGACATCCCAATAGTTTTTTCATTTTATGTTTTGAATAATGCCACACCCCTACCACAATAAAAAGGAAATCTTCCTCCCAATTGTTCACACTTGTCAAGCCATTAGGATCATCCAAACCGTAAATAAATAAACTCCAAATATACATACAATCATACTATAAGCCTCACTATATTAATAAGCCAATCCGTTGAATTCCTTTGGGGAAAACTGAAAGAATTTACCATAAAAATAGGTAACAATTTTCAACGATCACTTTTGTTTTATTTATTTTTCAAACCACATTAATTATTATTATAACATGATTATATAATAACCTCAGAATATTTTATATATTTATATTTAGTATGTTAATTTATTGACCTAAAACTTCACATAACTACATAATATGTGATATGAAATCATCATTCCACTGTATAATATAATACAAACTTACGAATCAATGTTACAAGTTCTTCCAATACCACCTCTAATTGACTGGAATAATGATACAATTTATTTTAGTATATGATATATATAATATTTAGAAATTTATTTCTATTTTTTATTTTTTATATATGACATAATTTTATGACTTCAATTTTTTAGAATATGACAACATCGTTTGTGGATGTTTAGACTACTAAAGCCTCAAAGTGATCTGATTCGTTCAATCATTACATTGAATGTATAAACGATGGGTTTAATAAATATATATTATATAAATTAAATATTTATGACATTTATGAGATAATTATCTTTCAATAAATATACAAAATCATTTTATTCTTTCCATTTCACATATTGAAAAACTGAAAAGGTCGTTCATGGACGTGTGGAATACCACCTTCTAGAAGGGATGGGATTCTTATTTTTTCATCACCACATAGAAAGAATGATATATATGTATATATAATTAAATAATATGGTATTTATGATATATTTTTTATTTTTTAAATATTAAAATTATTTACCATATTTCTATAATAATCATTGAAAAATTAGAATGTTACACCTACAAACATATGACATATTTCATCTGTGATTCTAGCTTTGGTTCATTTGCACCACCGTAATTACATTATTATTTTATAACTAAAAATAATATTAAAATTTCTTAATTATTTCATGTTTAATATTATGTATGTGTGTAAATAATTAAAAATATGATCATAGACGTCCAATCAATTCCAAATTTCACACTTAAGTCTAATATGGTCAGAACAAAAGAAATATATATTATTGATTATTTAATTGTGTATAATTTTTTCTTATGTGAATCAATTGTTATAGTGAAATAATAAAAGGTTTAAAACAATTGAATAATTAAAAAAATATTATTATACCTAAATATAGAGGAAAATAATGGAAAAGTAGACTCATGGCAAGGGATTCTTCTCTCACTTTTTTATTTGGATGGCATACACCAATCACTTGTGTAGAAAAAGTTTTTTACGTCATCATTTTTGACGTCGGTTATATATAACCGATGTAGAAAATTCAGCGATTATATTTTTAACGTCGGTTACATTAATGACCAACATTACAAATCGAGCGCGTTCGTTTTTTACGTCGGTTATAAATTAACCGACCTAAAAAACCAAATCAAGAGGGGTTTTTACATCGGTTATTTGATAAACGACGTAAAAAAGGAGATATCGATGAGTTTTTTACGTCATTTATTTTATAAGCGACATAATAAACGCGGCTTATGAGACCTTTTTGACGTCGGTTATTTTATAACTGACATAAAAAAACACTCTGCACATGTTTTTTACGTCGGTTATACAATAACTGATGTAAAAACCTATGATTTATTATGAATTTTGTACATTGGTTATGGAATAACCGACGTAAAAAACCAACACGCAGAATTTTTTTCGTCGGTTAAAATATAACCGAAGTAAAAAAGCCATATGTGATATATTTATAACATCGGTTATTATAATAACCGACGTTATAAATGTAAAAAAATAGTTTATAACATTGGTTATTAAATAAGTGACATTATAAAACATTTAAAAAATTAACAAGCCCCGTGGAGTGTCATTTACGATTTTTCGATCGACAGTCCGGCAGCTCGTCTCTCTCACGCGGTAAACCCTAATCGGCTTGTTGATCTAGCTGTATTAAACTCATTATGTGTTCATCATTTATCATCTTTACTCTCCTCGGATCTATCATCTCAACTCGCAAAACTCAATTAAGCCTTCCACGAATGTATTTCGTTCGTTTTTTCTTCCCAGATAGTCTATATTTATGTTTTGTGATTTTTGTGTTTGAACTAGGTAGTATTCTTTCATTTCGAACCCTCTTACATCTTTTTTCCATCATCATATTATTTATCATCCCATGATCTATTAGATCGACTTGCAATATTCACGTAAGCCTCAACTACATCTATTTAGTTGGTTTTTGTTTCACGAATGCCCCGCATTTGTGGTAATTTTTGTTGTCATTGACAACTAATGATCTCATTCACCTATATTACTGCATATAATTTTTAATGATTAAATGTACGAATTCCAAAATGATATTTCATGTGTTGTTGTTACTTATGTTTATCCTCTTTTATATTATAATCTATTATACATATAATGTAATGGATATTGACCTCTATGGCCCTTCGATGAATCGCTATGTCTCATGATTCCAAATAAAAATGGATTTTACTGAAGGGTGTGGGTGCTGTCTGGAGGGGTGGGGTGTTGTCCAGGTGTGGGGAGCTGTCCAAAGGGTTGGGGGTGTCCAGTGGGGTGTCCAAGGTGGTAGGGCTGGGGGTGGGGGTGGTGTCTAGGAGGGGCGGGGGGGGGGGGGTGCTGTCCAGGGGGTGGGGGCTGTCCAAAGGGTTGGAGGGTGTCGAGTGGGGTGTCCAAGGGGGTGGGGGTTCTTTCAAGATAGGTGGGGGCTGTCCAGGGGGTGGGGGCTGTCTAGAGGGTTTGGGGGTGGCCAGGGGGGTGTCCAAGGGGGTAGGGGTGGGGGTGGTGTCCAGGAGGGGTAAGAGGGGTTTTCTAGAGGAGTGGGGGCTGTCCAGGGGGTGGGGGGCTATCCAGAGGGTTGGGGGTGTCTGGGGGGGTTCCAAAAGGGTGGGTGTATGTGGGTGGCTTTCCACGGGGGTGGGGGTCTTTCCAGAGGGTTTTGGGGGTTGTTCGGGGGGTGGGGGTTGTCCAGAGGGTGGGGGGTCCATGGGGGTGTTCAAGGGGTGGGGGTGGGGGTGGTGTCCATGAGGGGTGGGGGTGTTGTCTAGAGGGGTGGGTGGCTGTTCGGAGGGTTGTGGGGTTTCCAAGGGGTCCAAGTGGGTGGGTGGGTGTGGGGGGCTGTCCAAGGGGGTGGGGGCATGTACAGATGGTTTTAGGGGTTGTCCGGGGGGTGGGGTGATTCGCAGGTTTACTCCATTTTCTCCAATTTTTTATCAACCATGTAGGTGCCATGGTTTTCTTTGATTGAATGGAATTTAAAACTGTTATATCTAACTATATTTTGTTTTAAAAATAATATTGAAGCATATTTTTTTTTAAATACCAACAGATTTGTTTTATATTTCAAATTTTTTTTACATTCAAATTATGATTTTTTTCATATAAACATATATTTGTCTTATCTTAAAAATATAAATATTTTTTATATTTGTTATAGGTAATAATGAGTCGATGTTGGATTATGGCACATCAAATGAGCAATGAATTTGAGGAAGGTGTTGAGGCCTTTTTGGAATTTTCTAAACGAAATGTTCCAAGTAGTGACATTTTTTTCTATCCATGCCTGAAATGATTGAATATGAAGAAGTTGAAAAGTAGAGAGATAAAAGATCATCTAATTTTTCATGGTTTTAATCTGAGTTATAGCCCTTGGATTTGGCATGGTGAAACTAGATGGAATGTCACTAATGATGATGATTCGCAAGATAGTAGCTCCGATGGAATTGAAGAAATGATTCGCGATATTGTAGCAGAACAAATTGAGATAGAACCGACAGTTGCGCATCTATATGGTGATGCTGAAAAACCATTATATCCTTATTGTACAGATTTTACGGTTTTGTCGGTGGTGTTAAGATTGATTAACCTAAAAGAGAATCATGGATGGAGTGACAGATGTTTAACAGTGCTGCTACAATTGATGAAAGACATTCTTCCAGAAGATAACGATCTTCTAGATTCACATTACAAAGCCAATAAAATATTATGCCCGATAGGATTGGGATACAATAAAATACATTCCAGTCTGAATGAATGCATTATATATAGGATGGAATATGAATTTATGTCATAGTTTCCTAAATGTGGGACATCACGGTATAAGGTGAAAGAAAAATCACAGGTTGATGTAGATATTACAAAGCTCCCTTCAAAGGTATTTTGGTATCTTCCTATAATTCATCATTTCAAACGTTTATTTTCTAATTCACATGATGAAAAAAGGATAAGATGGCATTCTGATGAGTAGGTATGTGATGGAAAAATATGTCATCCAGCAGATTGTCCACAATGGAAGAAAATTGATGCGTAGAATTCTACATTTGGAAATGAAATTAGAAATCTCAGACTAGGGTTGTGCATAGATGGAATGAATCCATACCGAACCCTCAGTAGCACACATAGTTCATGGCCTGTTTTATTGGTAATTTAAAACATCTCTTCTGATGTTTGTATGAAGCGCAAATATGTCATGTTGAGTATAATGATTTCTGGTCCAAAGAAACTTGGGAATGATATTGATGTTTACTTGTCACCGTTGATTGAGGATTTGAAATTGTTATGGGTTGATGGTATTAGGGTGTATGATTCTTATAAAATGGAATATTTTCAACTGCATGCAGTGCTTCTGTTCACTATAAATGACATCCCAGCATATGGAAATTGGTCTGGATATAGTGTTCACGGGCATAAAGCATGTCCAATTTGGGAACAATAGACATCATATTGTCAATTGCATCATGGGAGGAAAACAATGTACATGGGTCATTGAAAGTTTTTGCCTGTGGATCACCCCTATAGAAGACTAAAAAAAGAATTCAATGGCTCAAAAAAATTTGATACTACCCCAAAACCTTTATCCCATGATCAGTATTTTGAGAGGGTGAAAAACCTGGATGTGAAATTGGGAAAGGCTAATATTGTTTGAGCTACAATATTGGAGGTATCATGAAGTTAAACATAATATTGATGTCATGCATGTGGAGAAGAATATATATGATTGTTTAATTGGAACATTGTTAGATTTTAAAGGAAAGACAAAATATGGGATGAATGCAAGATTAGACTTACTATCAATGGGGATACATTTGGAGTTAGCTCTCACTCCTAAAGGAAGACGAACATTTCTTCCCCTGGCTTGTCATACTTTATTGAAGATGGATAAAATTAGCTTCTATCAGTGTCTTCATGATATCAAAGTGCCTCAATGTTTTTCTTCTAATGTAATATTTTTTTCTCATTGAAGGACTTAAAGTTCGTAGGTATGAAATCACATGATCGTCACGTCATGATGAAACAAATTCTACCAGTTGCATTGCGTGGAATATTTCCCATTCGTGTCAGAATGACAATAATGAAGTTGTGTTATTTTTTCAATTCAATTATTAACAAGGCGATTGATGTGAATGCTTTGAAAATTTTGGAAAAGGATGCAATTTTTACACTTTTTCAATTAGAAATGAATTTTCCTCCAACATTTTTATGATATAATGGTGAATTTAATGATTCATCTGGTTCGAGAAATAAAGTTTTGTAGACCTGTATATCTTCGTTGGAGGTATCCTTTTAAAAGGTATATGAAAATATTAAAGTGGTATGTTAAAAATCCATATCGACCTGAAGCTTCCATTATTGAAAAGTATATTTATGAGGAGGTAGCAGAGTTTTGTATGAGCTACACGGCTGCGACGCAACACATAGGTTTGCCTCCATCTCGCCATGAACGAGTAAATAATGAGGGAAAGGGGATTAGTGGATTGAAAGTCAAATCATTGTCAGCTAAAAAGATGAAGAAGTTAGAATCATACATCTTGAATAACATAGCTGATGCTCAACCGTATATCACATTGCATATTAATGAGTTGAAACAATGTCATCCAAAGAAGAAAGAAATGTGGATTTTGAATGAGCACAACAAAAGTTTTTTGTCATGGATTAAAAAGACTTTTCTTAGTAGATCAGATGTATCAGATACATTAAAATGGATAGTGGGTGGTCCATGTTTACAAGTGATAACATGGTCCGGTTATGACATTAATGGTTATACATTTTATACGAAAGTTCAGGAAAATAGAAGTGCAGTTCAGAATAGTGGTGTATTGGTGTTTGCAGAAGCAATGAATTTTTCGAGTGCAAAGGAAAAAAACCCAATTTCTACATCAAGTGCAAATTATGGAGTGATTGAAGACATATGGTAGGTTGATTACTTTAAAATTAAAGTTACTGTTTTTAACTATAAATGGTTTATCGGTAACAACATTGTCAGACACGATGAATTTGGAATGACACTTGTTAATCTAAATAGATTTGAAGACACAACTGATTCTTTTATAATGGAAACACATGAAAAATAAATATTCAATGTAGTAGATCAATCAGATATGCAGTGGGCTGTTGTTTTACAAGTAAAAAAACAATATGTTTGTGAGGATGAACTTGATGAAGATGTTGATTTATGTGAGATCCCTACTTCCATGGAAATATTAACAGGACATAACGATGAGCATATTGAAGACATAGTCTGTGCCATAAGGTACAATCATGACGAAGGAATTTTGGAAAAGAATCCATTTATAAATTCCTAAAATTATAGGTAACATATGTTTATTTCTTGTTTACATTTATTTTTTTTCATAAATTTTCTATATTGTACATTTTTTATTTATTAAAACATGTTTTAAAACAAAATAAGTATAAGTTTTTGTTTGTTTTATGTTAGTTTAGTTTACTTTATCATGTTTACAACCATTACATGAATTATATATCTATTATATTTTTTTAGTGACAATTACTTTACCATGTTTACCATGTTTACCAGGTTTACCATGTTTACCATCCTAACCATCTAGACCATCTTGACCATCTTTACCATCTTTACCATTGTTTAACATGCTTACCATATTACAAATGTTTACTATTACGTAACTTAGTACACTTTTATATTTTCTGATTACAGTAGTATTAAAATATTTAAATTTGTATATTTGTGAACTAACGTTTGTTTTTTTGATTTGAAGGATAATGAGATATCATTCAGTTGATTAGCCACATGATTCTGGAGATGGGAATATTGTTGGTCATACCTCTAGGGATGAACATTCACATCCTCCTATTAAGACAAAGAGTTCAATGGTTGGTAAACGTGGGTTCACACGTTTACAAAAATTATCACTTGCCCATATGCAGGATCAGAGGATAGTCGTTGAGTTTGATGATGATGTTATTTCTAGAGGTCCTAATGAAAAAGATTTTATGATTTTTGTAGCAACTCAGGCTAAGGGAAAAGTAAGCATTCTGTATGATGATTGCAGAAGTGTGGATAAAGCGATAATCTCTCAGTTGTGGGAGATGATTTTGGTAAGATCTTTTGTCATTGTTTGATTTTTTTAATGTTTCTAGTATATATAATATGTTTAACCTATTCTTTATCAGATGACATTTGATATTCCTGACACTGGAGGAGTTAGGAAGAAATGCTTATCATTGGCTTCCAGGAGATGGAGGGATTCCAAATGAACCCTCTCATCTGATTTAATTTATGGTCATAGGAGTCATGACAATCCATGTCGTATATATCCTTTTATAGATGAAGACACATGGAGACAATTTTGTGAAAGTAGAAGAAAAGAGTCATTTCTGGTAAGGGCAATATAAACTTTTATAAACTTTCTTATATAAATTATTTCATTAATGTTTTGTTAATGATTTATTATTCTTAAATAACATCAAACAAGGAAATATCATCAGGAGATCCAATCTAAAAATGTATACCCTCATAGTTTATCTAGGGGAGGGTATGCGTTATTGGAAGAATAAATAATGGCGGAAAAATTTCAACAACTAAGAGCTGAGTCTCCAAGCTCTAGAGAGGTGGCCCCTCCATCCCCTCCATCTAGACGTGAAAAATTGAAGAGAGCTCGTAAGGGAAAAAGGGAAATATCTTTTGGATGAATCGAGAATCGTAGCTGAGAGGATTGTAAGATATCTATTTTATTTATTTATGTTAACTATTTTCTTCATATAATTTCAATCATTACAGAAATGTTCAATTAATTAATACATGACTCTCTTGAGGAGCAGAGTTCACAGGGGACATTTATAGCTACTGGGAGGGAAGATATTTTATCTACATCATTGGGAAGGCCCGAACATGTTGGTCGTGTAAGAGGATATCCAGCAGGTGTATCGGTAAGAAAAGTGTTTCCACATTCTTCAACCTCTAACGTTGAGGGGGTTTATAAAAAAATAGAATATTGGAGGCTGAAGTTCAAAATATTAATGCGATGATGGAGGAAAAGATTAGAGAGTCGGTGCAGTCTATGTTTGCAGAAATGCAAAGAAAATTTTAGAATGCAGCTCCTACTCCTCCACCTCCCCCTGTGGACCCCATTATTTATTCTCCACCTCCGCCAGTAGCTTCCACTCCCCCACCTCAGCCTGTGGACCCCATTTTTTATCCTACTCCTCCGCCGCACCTTCCTACTTATTGTGAGTTGTATGTTGATGATTCTCAACATCATATAGTAGCATATGTGGTGGTACATTGTATAGGGGATACAATTCATCATCAACAATTAGAGGTAGAGAATCAGAGGGTCACTGTATAGGATATTATAATTAGATCAGCTAGGGTACCAATACCTACAGATGAGGTGGCGATTGTTGGACAGAGTATTGGCCATTTTTTAATTTGGCCATCCAGACTTCTTTGACTCATTACCATAGAGGTATGAATGTTATATATTTTATTTAATTTTTTGTATTAATGTTGTTTTATCATTTAAATACAAATATATTTTTCAATTTATTTTTACAGGAATACTTCAAAGGTAATGAAATACTGTATCGACAACAACAACAAAAAATGGCTATGAAATCAGATACAGATTCTAATAGTATTGACAGATTGTCAAGATATTCAAATTTTTTTGTGGGTGATTATGAGTTTCCTATGGAATCTCATGTTTTTGGACATGAAATAAGTGTGGGGATTATGAAATATGACATCATGGAGCTTGTTACTGGAGATAAGTTGGGCATCAACGTGGTTCAAATATTTTTCATGTAAGTCTTTACACCGTTTCCCTACGTTATATTTATTAAAAATTTATACTTATGTATGTTTTGTATTAGGTATCTTTATAAAATTTGTGAGAGGAATGAGATGACAGATGTATATGGATTCATGGACCTTCAATTGATTTCCCCTAAAGTATGTGCATTGAATGAGGAACAATGAATGGTTTATACCGCTGAAAGATTTGAAAAGAATATAGTCACAAAATGCTGGATGATGCCTTTTTGTGAACGTTATGAAACACATTTCTCTCAATGAGTTAATTATCTTTTAACATAAAAAAACAACTAATGTTAAATTTATTCTTATCAGTGATTATTGGATGTTAGGGGGTTATTTGCCCAAGAGAGAAAGCACTTTATTGGATATGCTCTATCCATGCTGATCTGCGGGAATGTTTTAAGAATATATTGGAAAAGTAAGTTTCAATTTCTCAATAGTTTTATATATTATAATGAAATTTAAATTTACCCCATTCGTATTATTTTCAAACAATGCATGGGCCTGCATTTGAAAAAACACAATGAAAAAGAGTTCAAAGATCAAATATGTAAATGCCAAGGTAAATATCCATTTATAATTTGTACTTTTTGATTTGTTACATAAAAATAAAATATTGAATTTACACTCATTCAAATAGAATTGTCATGAACAACAAGGCGTCATCGAATGCGGATATTATATATTAATATTCATGTATGAAATAATAACAACTGGGACAGTTGTGAATTTTGACCTGGTACGATTTCATCTTAAAAGTTTCCATAATATTTCAATTTTATTTATTCATGATACACCTTAACTAAATTCCTTTTCATTTGTATCTTTTTGACGACCCACAACCATATACTACTGAAGACATCAAACACTTACAAGCAGAGTGGTCAAATTATTTTATAGGTTTGATTGAATTTTAGTTGTTTGTAATGTTAAATGTAATTTTGAATATTTTTGTTGTAATTGTGTGTTTGGTTGTTGTTTAGGTTGGATTTTGTTTTTTTTGAAGTTGACAGTGTATGTTTTGAATGTTATCTATGTGAATGTTTAATTTTTTTCAACTTCTTATTTTGGTCTACTTATGATGGTTTTTCTGGTAAGGATTTTGGTCTGTGGGGGAGGGGATCCAAGGGTGTGGGGGTGTGTTCAGTGGGGTTGGGGATGTACAAGGGTCTGGGAGGGTTGTCCAGTGTGGTGGGGGGGCAATCCAGGGGGTGGGAGGGCTGTCCAGGGGTGTGGGAGGGAAGTCCAGGGGTGTGGGACTGCTGTCTTGGGGGTGGGGGTATACATGAGGGTGGGGTGGGGGGGGGGGGGAGGGTTGTCCAAGGGTGTTTGGGGAGGTGTAAGGGTGTGGTGGGGGCTGTCAAGTGGGGTGAGGGGTGAGGGGGTTCTGTTTAAGAGGGTGGGGTGGTTGTCGAGGGGTGTTTGGGGCTATCTAGGGGGTCGGGGGCAGTCCATGGGTGTGGTGGGGGCTCCAATGGGGTGGGGGCTATCCTGCGGGGTGAGGGGGTGCTGTTCATGAGGGTGGGGTGGGGTTGTCGAGGGGTTTTTGGGGCTATCCAGGGGGTTGGGGTGTAGTCCAAGGGTGTGGTGGGGGCTCCAATGGGGTGTGGGAGGCCTTTCCAGGGGGTATACACGAGGGTGGGGCTCCAATGTGGTGTGGGAGGGATGTCCATGCGGTATAGATGAGGGTGGGGGCTGTCTAGTGGGGTAAGTTTTATATGTTATCAATGTAAATGATTAAATTTGATCTCCTTCTGTTTTTGCGGTACGATTTCATGATTTGTTTTCTGGTTGATTCTGGGGGAGAGCAGATTACTACATTCAATTTTTTAAAAAAAATATTGGGTTCCACGTATGTTATAAAATAACCGACGTGATAAAGAAAACAGGAAGGGTTTATCACGTCGGTTATTAAATAACCGACGTGATAAAAAGTCTGGGAAATGGTTTATCATGTCGGTTATTTAATAACCGATGTGATAAAAGGCATCAAGAATAGTTTATCATGTCAGGTATTAAATAACCGACATGATAAAAGGTTTGGGAAATCATTTATCACGTCGGTTTTTAAATAACTGACTTGAAACACGGGGGGGGGGGGGGGGGATGGGTTTTTAACGTCGGTTATTATATAACCGACACGATAAACCCCCCGGTTTATCATGGCGATTATATAATAAACAACGTTCCAAACCAGTACGGGGGGGGGGGGGGTTCTCACGTCGGTTAATAAATAACCGATGTGATAAACGATTTCCCAGGCCTTTTATCACGTCGGTTTTTTAATAACCGACGTGATAAACATCGTGATTTTATGTTTTTGACGTCGGTTTTTAAATAACCGATGTAAAAAACGTTATTTATAACGTCATCCATATTAACGTCGGCTAGAAACCGACGTAAAAAATGAAAAATTACCGATGTAAAAAACGTTTTCTACACTATTGAATATTACAACATATTTATTTTATGTGGTGTATATAATTCCACTATTTTGTTTTAAATGATTTATAAATTTTTTCAATATGTTACATAACTTTTCATTTGAATTTATTTATTTTGTACGGATTATGGTTGAATTGTTACATAGTAGTAAAAAATTATTTTACTCAATATTCATTAATTAGGTTTAAATTATTTTTCATTGGTTATGTTATGACAAAAATATGTATAAAATTATATCTTATTATATTATTTTTAGTTTATAATTTTATTGTTTCAACTTTAATTTTTCACATATAATTATTTTATTAATTTATTCTAATTCCAATGATATGATCTTGGTAAGGGAATTCTTAACTCAATTTAAATTATATAGGTTAAAATTATATGTCATTGGTTATGTTATGCCAAGAATATCTGAGAAATTACGTATGATTTTATTATTCATTATTTTTATTATTTTTATTTACAATTATCACACATAATTATTTCATTGAATTATTCTTACTCCAATGAACCAATATTTTTAAGGATTTTTATTGTCTCACATTTATTTCTATGAGTTATATTTCATATTCACAATTTCTTTGTATTATATATATTTCACATTAATGTATTCAATGATAATTATCCCTAAATTTATGGGGTCTCACTGACCCATTTGATAATATATCTTCCATTGTGTTCACAGTTAAAATTTTACTAAATTGATAATGAATTATTGTCCCAATTTTCATTCCTTGATGTGTTAGTTATATTATACACCTATCTTCATTCATGAGGTATGCATAATTATCCTTTTACATGATATATAATTAATCTACTTATAATAATTATATTTTCATTTTCATTTAAAATTACATTTATTATGAATATGATTCAAATTTTTCAAGGTGCTATGGGAAACATTGGAATTCTAAAATATTATATTCATAATGATTGATTTTATTATATTTTAGTGGTATTTAGATTCATTGATGTAAAAAGACCTTCATTTTACATATCCTACGCTAAAGATATTTTTTATTGGCACCACCCTTATTCTTTAATTGATGGATCTAGCTTGTTTCAAAGTTATTATTGGGGAATACATTTCTTTTCCATGGGAAAACCATAATTAAATGAGATTATTATGGGGAAAATTTATGTGTACATGGGATAAGCAGGTTTTAATGAATTGTTTTTGGAATAATTTATTTGACATGAGTTAGTAATGTTCTAAAGAGATTATCATTTGATCCATTTCTTATCCATGTAAAAACCATGTTATAATGATATTTTTATGGAACCCATTTATTTTAAATGGGTTTATAATGATTCTATGTGAATTTTTTAACCCATTTATTCTAAATGGGTAAATCATATATATGAAATATTTTTATAGAGCCCATTTATCCATGTTTTAATAATGTTTTAATGATATTGTTTTGGAACTTAATTATTTTCCATGTGATAAACTTGTTATAAAGTTATTACTATGAAACCCAATTATTTTCCATTAAGTAATCATGAATCAAATTGATTATTATTAAACACATTTAATTTTCATGGGTTAATCATTTTATAATGCTATTTTATGGAAACAATTTATTTTCCATGGGATAATCACATTTTCACATTATTATTATTGAACCTATTTGTTTTGAATTGTTTAATCATGTTTTAAATAGATTGACATTGAACCCCTTCCATTTCCATGGGTTCTTCTTTATTTGAATATATATCTATTGAAATTATTTTTTTAGATTGGTTATCCATGTTTGAAATTGGTATTTACTAAACAAATTTATTTTTAATTGGTTAATTAGGTTTGAAATTGGTTGAGAAGAAACCCATTTCCTTTACATGGGTTCATCACGGTATAAAAGGGATAATGGTTTTTCTTATGAGTTTTTGATAAGATGCATGATTTTATGTGTTATTTAGTTTTACATAGACAATTGTGGTTAGTTATATGATAATCCATTGAAGGGTAGAAACATGAAAACCCAATGATGGTTGGGCCCATGGTATCCCTACAATGTATTGAGTATGGAAGTCAATCATATGGATATTGCAATTGTATGAGTTACATGTCTGGATATAGACTTTATGGTTATTCCATTTATAAGAATCTGACATATAATAATGTCCCCAAAAACCTTTAAGTGGTTTCTACACATTGTATGGTTTTATAATTATTCTGATGATTAATATTGATATCACATGGCTTTTTAATATTTATTCTTATGAATCTTTCATTTCCCATATTTTTATATTTGAAGATCCAAGTATATATGGGTATGTGTTCTTCTATCAATCACTCATGATATTTTATTATTTCATCATACCAATAGGAAATAATATTCTCATTGATGACATATAATTATTAATAGACATGTTTACCCTTAATAAGAATATTATTTCACCATTCTTATGTTTCATGTTTAATTGGTTTTATAGAGTGATGTTGAACGATTTATGTTCGCAAGGGATTTAATATGGATGTTGATTCCTTTATATGAAAAAGAAAACCTAGGTTATGAGAGAGAATTATTGTTTTAAATTCTTTTGAATTTATTATGTAAATGTATTTTTATAATTCTCAAAAATTGTTATCATAATCTTCCTCTAGCATGTATGTTATCCATGTTTTCAATATTCTATTGTAATGTTCATATGAAAAATGTATCCCCCAATAATTGGAATTAGACATTGAAGTGTATTTTAATTGATTTCATCATAGGATCCAAGTGTAATGGTTTTGGGATATTACAACTGGACCCATAAAATACAAAAAAAATCCCTATATGTTTTCATCCTACTCTCATCCTTCACCAATTACAAATTCAACATGTTCAACATGTTAATAATAATAATAATCTCAATCTCATTTATACATTATGAATATATGATCCCATAACTATTAATCCTAGAAAATAACTCACAAAATTGTGACTTAAATCACATGCATAGAAATACCACATACCTAATTCAATAGATGAATATTCCTCTTACATGTAAGGTTCAAAAAAATTAATATTATCACATATGCTCTTGTCTAGAAAGGGCCCCTACAAAATATACCATGTTAAGGATTACTTTAAAAACTATAAATGATTTTGATGTTGCCGATCAATTCTATCCAACATGGAGAAATCTTGGTTGTCCTCTTAAAAAATAGTTATAAAACTAATGCCATGGTGTATCTTCTAAATACCTATTATTGACACTATCCTAAACATCAATATCATATACCAATACTCACCCCACACTTCTGAAGTACATCATGAAACTATGGGTTATGTTCTCATCCAATTCTTCCCTCAAATATAGTATCAAAACCAAAAAAAATAAAGGATCATAACAATAATAAAAATATGGGACAACTATTCAAAAACATAAACTTGATTTTTCCTTTCATGAATAGATTCCATCTTAAGGAAACTACCCCTAAATAACCACCTCTAAGGAACTCAAATTCATGACCTAAATCTTCTCAAATGGAATCCTCGATCATTGAACAAGGAACCAACTCAGTAATGCATTATTTCATGTATCTATTTTTGTTAATTTCTCTCACCAATCGCATATACAATATCTCACAAGGACATATCTCATGGGAAATATCTTATTCATGTCTTATAAACCATGGAAACAATTCTGTCAATGCCCATTCTAAGGTCTCATATATATAATATAAATCATATGCAAATATCATCATCCATCTTAACACCAACTCTCACATATTCACCACCTTTATAACTACTCCACCAAGAAAGAAAACCCCAAAATTATTCTTTTATAGGCATGTTTCATCGCTATAGAAATTAATTTTAATCAAATACCTATTGATATCACTAATGAAATTATATGTTTTTAATGGAACATTATGTTACCGAATACATAGGATAATAACAAACATTGGGGTGTAAAACAAAATAATCATGTTTGTATACTAATCGAATCCTAGGTAACCACCCATTCTAAAAATATACCCACTATATTTCACCCTAGAATATATTTTCACATCAGACAAGAATCCTCATTCAATAAAAATTTCCCTATGATTATCTGTATCTAGTGATCCATGGTCGCAATTTTTTGTGATGTATAGTGTCATTCCAAAGAATATTGGAATGAACCATATAGGTTGTCACCATATCATTAATTAACAAAGACCATATAATAGTGAATAACAAGGAGTTTAAAAAAAGGAATTTTATTTTCTCACTAAAAAATGGGGCAACTTCACATCAAATATAAAATCGAATATAACTTTTCCCACAAAAATAAGAAAACTCAACATTGAAATACATGGCCTACCATCAGAAGAAGGTATATACATTTCAGTCCAAAATTTATATTTCCACTAAGAGACAATAAGTTAAAAAATATTAATGAATTGTTCTAACACATTAAAAATATGGGACTAATTTTGGGTGACATAAATCTCAAATAGGCTAACCTACATATCTAGTGAATCCTATATTCCGATCATGATGCATGTGGCACATCTTGATACTATGGGCCAAAATTCATATATAGATAAATCATATTTTTATTGGGGTGGAACCAAAAATAAAATATAATTCATTATCCTCAAATATAATGTGTATCACATGATGTGAAGATTAGATACTTTGAGAGATTAATGTAATATTAGTAATTCTGAAACCCAGAAACATGGACTTCCTATAAAAATATGTATTTATGATGGACCATAAAAGTATCTATCTCATACAATGACATATTACTATATATCCAATCCACCATTTTTCAAAATTATATAAAAATAAAATCTATTGGGATTTAATTTTTTAGGGCCCCATCACATTTTACTATGAATACTAGTGAGATTAAAATATCAAATCACTTCAGGAAATCCACCTCAAAAGGAAGAGGCTTCCAACTAGGAGTGAAGATTTATGTTAAAATCATGTGGAGAATATCACCCATATATAAAGTGTAAAGTAATAATAATGTAACCATGTCTCATACAAATCACAGATATATGTGAAGAAGGATTATGTATATCTGATAACCATAAATTAATTCAGAATATATATACACATAAGCAGCCATACTAATATATCAGAGAACTCAACTGATAGGGTAGTCACATATTAAAAAAACTAAAAACATTAAAATACATTAGGATTATATATACACATTATCAATACCACATCCAAACCTCTAGGACCCACATGAGCTACTCCAGCTCAAGAACATAATTCTAGGGCTCAAACCTTCTTGTACAGGGGACCAAGTGAGTGTCTACATAGGCACCCAAATAAAATTGTCGCTTGAGTAGTGTGTGTGTACCTTATTCTATAGTATAAAACCAATATTTTAATGTGTGTAATTGGTTTTTCATTTATATATTCATTTGATGTTATAAAAAAATAGAAAAAAACAAACTAATACAAATAAATTAACCAAAAAATAATCAATGTACAACCATAGATCATTAGGTCCATGACCACGGTAAACGATACAAACTTCTACCCTTGAATAAATATATCTAATAATGAAAATAATCATATTGATACATAGTTACATAAAATGGGGATCCCATATTCATTTTACTATAAATGACTAGTGTACCCTAGGGTTGAACATGCATCCCACATCATCAATCCCTCTAGAAGAACCCCATAGTACAATGTGGCCATTACTGATTTCAGGATAATAAATGATTCCAAAGAGTGGGAGGCCATATTTTTTCCTATGTGTATATAAATGGATGGTTATAGTTAAATTCAATAAAATGAATATAATTTCCTCCTAGATTTAATGGACACTCTCACATGAATCCACATCTCATGGATTCTCAATTTTACCATATCTGTTGTGTCTAACTGATCATAAGGGGATCCAAGGTGTTGATTATGGCTATCCATTAATCATCCATGTGAAGGAAGAAATATATCTCCGTGTATATTTTCATAATCTACACCTTATACCACTATTTGAAATAGGGTACTAGGAAATGAAAATTATATTATTGTTTGGTTATTGGAACCATGGGAAACATGTCCATCCATAATGGTCCCACTATAACAAGGAATCCGAAACAATACTGTATAGATTCCATTTCTAAAACTGATGTTGGATCCTAAAAATCACTTCCATGTATACATAAATTCACCAACTAAATTAATTAAATACTATTTAATCTATCCATTAACCATTAATATAATGTGAGATAGAATCCCAGATGTACCACGAATGTTAGGTTCTGGACCATCTCAATAGGTGATTCCCAAGAATGTGGTAAATCACTTCAGTGCTATAGAAAATTGAAAATTCCAAAGAATAATTTGTAATAAATATACTACAAAAGAATAAAATAAAAACATATCATGGAATGGACCTAACCAAAAACCATCATAACTATCTCAAACCCAATTTGCTAATTAGTTTTTTTAGGTTCTAGGGCGATAATGGCAACTATCTCTTCTCATATCTGTACACACCCACTAATGATTGGTAAATTAAATAAAAACCAAGCAGTGTTCCATGAGACACTACATTTTAGAGGATCCATATATTGGGACCTAGTGATAATCACATGAAATTGGTAGCTCAGTCGTTAACAACCAAAGCTTCCATGATACGTTTTCCATTGAATAATACAGTAGCGTGTGTTGTACGCAACTTCGAGTTTTAACACACACACCACAACCAATCAAACTAAGAATTATGAATAGTAAAACAAATTTTTTTAAATTTTATAAATTTTAACATTCAAAATAGACTTCATTTTTGGATTCGGAATATCAAAAATATCCTAGGGTGAAAATTTGGTATTTTTCTGAAAACATTCAATTTTTGATGAATAGTGAAAAAACACTGAGTTATAGTTTAAAACCGAATTTTTATTTAAATTTTTATTTATTTTATTTAAATTTATTGAAGGTAAAAATAGATACATAATACCTATATATGTTCAATGTAATTCATTGGAGTTAGTTTAGATTAATTGTAGATATATAAAAAGTTTATTGAACTTTTCACCTTCTTTTACCCACCTCCTAGGAGAATATAGAAATTCACAGAAAACATAATTTTACCACTTCCGTGAGGGGAATTTAAAAAACCTGAGTGACACAGTTAATATCAAGGAGTAAAATGTGGTTCAATGAGATGAAAATAACTTTTTGTGAATAGTAACTTTTTACTTTTATTTACCACAATTAAAAGTAAATAGGGTAATTAAGGGTAAAAATGATATTAATATTACCCTAACACGTGGCTTAATTCTATTGGAAAAGAGTATATCGACGAAAAAAAACCTTCGGAATAAAATTTTATCATTTAGGTCCACTTGGATTATATTAGGACATTTATTATTATTAAATTCAAAGAAGAGTTAAAAGAGTTAAAATCAATGTTTATTTACTAAAACATTTTTCATATATGGTTATATATAAGATAAATTCGATTGTAAATATTCATTAGAAATATAAAACTATTTCCTACATAATTTTATTTTATTTATAATTTTTAGACATTATATATTTTAATTTATTTATGACACAATGGTGATGCAGTAATTACCTAATTAATGAAATATTAAAATAATTGATATTATAAATATCAAAGTAAATGTAATTTTAGACTTTTTATGAATTAAAATAATATTATAGGTTAATATGACATATTAGGATTGAATATATAAATTGGTTTCGAAGTAATAATGCTGTTATGAATTTATCAAAAACAAAATACCCAATAGTGTCAAAATTGTCATAAAAGTGTTTTTAAAACATATATTATATAATTAATTTATATTCAATTCCTAAAAATCTAAGGTTCGGCCAAGATAATTATATCATGATAGGTGTATCAGTAATGGACTACTTGGGGGTCTCTTGGAGGTATATAGTATTTTTATTAACTATATAATATAAAAATACAAAGTGACATGGTAAGTGTCAAACTAGTTAACTAAGAGTTAAAACTATAAGATAAGTTTAATATAATTACCCAAACCTATTTTAATTCTATTGGATTAGTGTTTTCGACCCATCCCCATATTAAACTTTAAATAATACACTTTTTATCCCTTAGAAACCGAATATTAATTTATTATAAAATAATATTTCTTTCTTTTCCAAAGGTACCCCTCACCCCTCTTATAAAAGGGACCTCCCCCTTCTCACTAATTCACACATTCAAAGCCTTTTTTCTCGTCCAAACCCATCCCAAATACTCTCTCAACTTCCCTCATTTCAAAGAAGAGGCATTAGTTCGATCAGAAAGCCAACCTAAGCATCCATTTGGATCAAATCAAAAAAAAGAACCCGAAGAAAAGGCAATGTTTTCACCACCCTCTTTCAAGTTCCTTTCTTCTTCAACTTATTCTTTCTTTGTTATTACAATTATAAAATAATAACTATAGTATATTATATATATTGTGATGTTATTATATTGTACACCCATATTCAGTATTCTATCCATCCTTTGAATGACATGTCACCATACGTGCGTACGTACAGCGTACCGTCTCCACGTCGTGGTGTAATTTTTATTCAATAAATTATTATTTTGATGGGTATAATAATGATGTGTAATTCATGTAAATAATAAATATAACATGATAATGATTCTGTATATATTATATACCATCCCATTAAATGTTATTTTAATATCAAAATAATGATATTGTCACTCGTGCATACGTACGGACTACCGTCTCCACGAACGCGATGAGATTCATTCATCATCATATCCATTCAAGTATAATTATCATTTGATGATTTAAAAATAATGTTTAAGGAATTGATATCATTCTGGATATGAATAGGATACAACCTATCCCTGAAAAACATGGCTTACGTAACAAAACATATAAAAGAAAACGAGTAAGTTAACACCCGAAATAATGATAATACTAAGATATTATTAACAAAGCGATGTTAAAAGATCATATATGATATAATATTAATGTATATTATTATTTTATAATTTAATAAAAACTATTTAACCATTATAAAGGAGGTTATCCTACCCACAACCAATGAATAGTACAAGGTAATGGTTTATTTTGCAATCTCTTCATTATCCATGTTTGTTTATACGTAATAATCTACTGGGATTTTATTATCATCCACATATGTGTTTCTTAAAAATACATTTCAATTTTTTTTACTATTTATAGTTATATGGGTTCAAGTAATTTATACCCATGTTTTACTTTTTATAAGATATTTTTATAGGAATCTTTCCGTCGTTTTCCAAACAAGGTGTTTTTTAAACTTTTCGACAGAATTAAGGTAAGACTGTCTTTTTTTAACTTATACGGCGGGTGAAACTATTTTCTGCTGTTATAAAATCTTTGAATCTTCCCTTAAAATCTTTTGAGCAAATTTTCCAAGTAAATGTTTAATTTTATAATTATGTGATTTTAAAATCATTTAAAAAAAGAGATATTTCTCTCAAATTGTTTGGATTTCATCTACGTCAACATCCATTGATGGATTTTATGCTTATTTGAAGTTGATTTATTGTGATAAAAAACATCCATATTGTATTGAAGGTTTTGTGATACGTTTGAATGTGGATGTGTTTTTATAACATTCATGGTTTATGGAGAAAGTATTTACATTTCGTATGCTAGTTTTAATATGAATATTTATATTATGTTTAATCCTGTTCCTATTAGGAATGCATTGGACATAATAAGTGACGGCTAGAGCCCACTATAGCTCCTTGATGCATCGGTAGTTCTCATGAGAAAAACTAGTGTCTTGGCATAAGGCCTTGACAAAATCTTATTTGTAGTCTTGGCACGAGGCCTTGACTATGTGGTTATGATAGTCTGCCATTATGCATTCCATATTGATATTTCATGTGATTATTTTACTAGTCGAATATCCATGTGAATATTTATATGGAATTATTTAATTTTATTTCTACCATATTATGCTGAAGTTCAAGTTATAAAAGGCTTTTGTTTTAGTTATACATTTCCTTAAATTTTTATACGTATTTATGAAAGTTTCCTCTATATTGTTATCTTTACTGGGAATTTGAGCTCACCCCTTTCTATGTTTTATTTTCCCCTAGACGTGAAGAAGTATTTTATGAATGACTTGAAGGGATAGTATGAGGGGATACGAGTGTGGACTATGGATACTATATTGTTGTAGTTGTTCATTTTATGATGTAATGCAATCTTTATGAATGTATCTAGTTATTACAAGGCTAATAAACTAATCGCTCTTTCGAGACTTGATCTTTATTGTGATCATGCCAATGTTTTGTAATAATGCACCGACTCTGGGTAACTGGGGTCGGGGCGTTACAGTTGGTATCAAAGGTAGTTTAGTACAAACCTTGGAAGCTACATTTATATAAACTCTGATTGGAGAACATAGATTTAATATGGACTTTGAGGATTAGTATAGAAGAACTTATAGAATTTTGGAATTGTATAGATTTTGTGAGTTTTCTGAGAAATACATCCATGTTTGGATATGACCATGTAGAGGTGGCTCTGGAATAGATGTACCTAGGGGTAAAACCTGAAGACACCGCTTTGAGCTAGACTTGAACGGGAACTGGTGCACGACAACGGGCCTTACTGCGCTTTTGGTTAAGATACTCCCGGGGGGATATGGTTAGGATAACTCTCATTTTATTTACAATCATTATGAAGGGTTTATGAGTATATATGTCCTCAATGAAAACATTTTTATTATTATGGATTATATCCATAAATAGTTCAATTTATGTTAAGTGTTTTATAAGTATTAAATTATGTATTTTGATTCATAAAATGATCTAGTTTATTCCATTGTTTAGAAATGGCGCCTAGTGGAAGAAAAGGGAAACCATATAAATGCATGCACTCCGTGTAGGGATTTTCCTCTTGCTCAAGATAATTATAGTGGAGCTGGTGATGCAACTGGTGCTGATCAAATAATCTCCATACTGGGAAAAATCATTGAGGTTATGAATAATAACCTTACCCGTATGGATCACCCTTATCCACACTGTGGAGGATCAATGTTAGATCGCTTCATGAGGTAGAAACCAGCAAAGTTCAATGGGAGTACAAACCCCTTAGTAGTTGAGCAATGTATAAATTCTATAGAGAAAATATTTCTGGCATTGGGGAGTAGTGAAAGGGAAAAAGTTATCATTGAAGTTTACCGCCTCACTAGAGATGTTGGTCAATGGTGGTCATTGATTAAAAACATGAAGGAAGGTGATGAAGTATCAAATATGAAATGGAGGGAGTTCAAAGATCTATTTTTAGAAAAAATACATTCCTCGTGACCATCGAGTAGATATGGAAAGACAATTTCTGTGTCTGAGAGAAAAGGAGGATGAGAATGTTGCAATGTATGAGGATAACATTAGGAGGTTATCAATGTATTCAGGATATTTTATACATAAACCATGAAGTAATATTGATCGTTTCATTGATGGGTTAAAACCATTTCTCCATCGAGCATTAGTCTCACAATCCTTCTCGTCATACAAGGACATTGTCTCATATGCTATCATGAAAGAAAAGGAATTATCTAAGTCTTATGACATTAAAGCAAAGCAGGAGAAGAAGAGGTCTGCTAATCAATCTGGGAATTGAAATAAGAGGAAGAATGAAAAAGTTGAATATCCATCCTATAGTAAATGTGGGAAGAAACACCACGATATTTTCTTAAAAGGAATGGGAGTCAATTACATGTGTTGTGAAAAAGGCCACCAAGCTCGTCATTTCAAGGGGAAGAAGTAAGCTACCGATGTACAATGCTAAAATTTCAGGGACATGGGAAATTATGAAAATGAATTTTTTATGAGTCAGGGGAATATATCTCAAAAATGGGAAACGGTTCAAGGCCATGCTTATTCTATCACTACTACTGAGGTAGAAGCTCTGAAAGACATGGTGGTAGGTAATTTAATGGTTTCCCCATGTTTAGATAATGCATTATTTGATTCTGGATCATCGAATTGTTTCAAATATTCCCATTTTTCTATGAAATTTTGATATTTCCAATTTGATTTAACAAGGGAGTTTTTAGTTGATACTCCAAAGGGAAGTATCATTGCGACAATGTTTTGTGAACCAATCCCAATTAGAGAACATAAATGTTCATTATCCACTGATCTCATCATCATACCTATGATTTAGTTTGATATAATCCTCGGTATGGATTGGCTTTCGGACCATGATATGAAGATTTATTGTAAGAAGAAGGAGGTTACGATTTTTTATGATGATGATAAGGAACACCTTATCTTTAGATCAGAATCATCACCACCTAATTCTTATCTAGATCCACCCCCAGTAGCTCATATAAATTCAATTATTGGGGAGGAAGATAATGAAATGTCTATGGTTGAGGAAAGAAATGTTCAAATATAGGATGTACCTATTGTGAATGAATATGTAGATGTGTTTCTGGAAGATTTACCTGGACATCCTCCAGAATAAGAAGTTGAGTTTTCCATTGATTTAATTCCTAGATCAAGGCGAATATCGAAGTCCCCTTATAAAATGGCCACTTTGGAATTAGATGAACTGAAGAAACAACTAGAGGAATTGAGTAATAAGGGATTTATTCTCCCTTGTGTTCTTCCATGGGGATCCGCTGCTATTTTTGTTAAAAAGAACGATAGATCTATGATGTTATATAACGACTACATGGAGATCAATGCTATAAAAATAAAGAACATGTATCCCCTACTTCGCATTGATGATTTATTTGACCAACTGCATGGAGCTCAATACATTTCAAAGATTGAGCTTCGATCTGGATACCATCAGTTGTGTGTGAAGAAGGAAGACATTCCGAAGACAGCATTTCGAACAAGGTACGAGCATTACGAGTTTACGGTAATGCCTTTTGGGCTGACTAATCCACCCTCTGTATTCATGGATCTAATGAACAGAGTTTTCAAGGAATATATTGATGATTTTTTAGTGGTATTTATTTATGATATCTTGGTATACTCCAGATGCTATGATGATCATGAAATTCACTTGGTCCTTATCCTGAAGACTCTGAGAAGACATGAATTATATGGGATGTTTAGCAAGTGTGAATTCTGGCTTCAGGAGATTTATATTCTTGGCCATATTTTCTCAAAATATGGAATCTATGTTGATCCTTATAAGACCAAGGCAATCCAATAATGTCCATCACCTACGAGTATAACTGAGGTACACAGTTTTATTGGTTTAGTCGGTTATTATCAACGTTTCATCCAGAAATTTGCCCGATTGGCTAACCCATTAACAAAGCTCACACATAAGGGGGTTAAATTTGTTTGCACAAAAGTGTGTGAAGAATTTTTTGACGAAATGAAGAGATGATTAGCCAATTCTCCTATATTGACTCTACCATTGTGGATTTATGGGTTTGTTATTTACACTGATGCATTGAAGAAAGGAATTCGTTGTGTCCTTATGCAGAATGATAGGGTTATTGCCTATGCATCATGAAAGTAGAAAATTCATGAACAAAACTATCCTACTCATGATCTCGAGTTAGCATCTATGATGTTTGTTTTGAATATATGGAATCAATACCTCTATGGTGAAAAATGTGAGATTTATACCGATCAAAAGAGTTTGAAATATATGTTCTCACAAAAAGAACTCAACATGAGGCAAAGGCGATGGCTTGAACTACACAAGGATTATGATTGCACGATACACTACCACCTGGGGAAGGAAAATAAGTACGTAGATGCTTTGATCAGAAAAAGATCATGGAGTTTTGAAAATGTTGAGAATTGAATGGGATCCTATTTTCATGGATCTAGTAATCTTGAATATAGGAATCACCATGGAAGGTGAAACATCAATGATTTTTCAAATGGTTGCCAAACCATCTTTACAATAAAGGATAAAGAGTTATCAGACCAATGATGAAGAGTTTCATAAGAATATTAAAGCTGTGAATGACGGGAGATTGAGAGACTTTGTGTATGAAGAAGGAATTTTAAAATTTTTTAAGAGACATTTTTTCCCAATATACCCGATTTAAAAGGGAATTTTTGGATGATGATCATAGTTCCAATTTCTCCATACACCCTGGGAGTACCAAAATGTATAGTGATTTGAAGGAACATTTTTGGTGGGACAACATGAAGAGGGAGACAGCTGATTTTGTGTCATGATGTATGGTTCGTCAACAAGTGAAAGCAGGAAGGGAACAGCCTGGTGGAGTATTGCAACCTCTTCCCATACATGAGTGAAAATGGGATAATATTACGATGGACTTATTCATGGGGATACCAAAGGCTCCCAGAAGGAACGATGCAATATGTGTCATTGTTGATCGTCTTACCATGTAAGCACATTTTCATGCTATAAGAAAAGATTTACCACTCGAACGTCTAGAAATACTATATATTATTGAAGTTTTGAGACTTTATGGAGTACCCCTATCGATTGTTTCTAATCGTGATCCCCATTTTACTTCAAGATTCTGGAAGAGTCTTCAGAAGGACTTGGATAATGACCTTCGTTTGAGTGTTGCCTACAACCCACAAACAGATGGACAATCAGAGCAGACTATTAAATCCTTAGAAGACATGGTGAGATCTTTCTCACATGACTTTCAGGGTATGTGGGAACAATATTTACCTCTCGTAGAATTTTCCTATAACAATAGCATCCATTCGAGTATTCTGATGGCACCATATGAAGTATTATACAGAAAGAGATGTCGCACACCAACCTGTTAGGATGGCGTTGGTGAAAGAAAACTTGTAGGCCCAGAACTGGTGGAGGAAATGATGAAAAACATGAAGGTAATCCAAAACCACATCAAAGAATCTCCAAGTAGGCAAAAGAGCTATGCTGACAACCGAAGAGAGGATTTGGAATTTCAGGTAAGAGATCATGTTTTCTTGAAGGTATCTCCATGGAGGGGAGTTATACATTTTGGAAAGAAAGGTAAATTGAGTCCCAGGTATATAGGTCCTTTCGAAATTCTAGAATGAATTGGGGTTGTAGCATACCGTTTCGCAATGCCGCCAAGTCTCTCCAAAGTTCACGATGTGTTCCACGTATCATTGTTGAGGAAATACATGCCTGACCCAATGCATGTACTCACCTATGAAGAATTAGAATGGGAACCCGATCTTTATTATTGTGAAGATCCCGCCAGGAATCCTGATATGAGAGAACAAATATTGAGAAACCGAACGACTCGTCTGGTAAAAGTCTCGTGGAGAAACGATAAGATGGAAGAGGCAACCTGGGAACCCAGGAACTTATGATGAAGAACCACCCAAGCCTTTTCATGTTGTAGTATCCTCAATATTCCGAGGAAGAAATTATTTGAAAGAGGGGAGAATGTAGCACCCCATGCTTCCACAGAACGCTTTCCTTTGAATAATACAGTAGCGTGTGTTGTACGCAACATCGAGTTCTAACACACACACCACAACCACTCAAACTAGCAGTTATGAATAATAATACCCAGTTTTTGAAATTTTATAAATTTTATCTTTCAAAATGGACTTGATTTTTGGATTGGGAATATCGAAATGATCCTAGGGTGAAATTCTGGTATTTTTCTGAAAACTTTCAATTTTTGATGAATATTGAAAAAAACACTAAGTTATAGTTTAAAACCGAATTTTTATTTAAATAATAATATATTTTATTTAAATTTAATTAAGGTAATAATAGATACATAATACCTATATATGTTGAATGTAATTCATTGGAGTTAGTTTAGAATAATTTTATATATATAATAATTTTATTTAACTTTTTTCTGCCTTTTACGCACCTCTTAGGACAATTTGGAAATTCACATAAATATTATTTTACCGCTTCTGTGAGTGGAATGTAAAAAATCCAAGAGAGAAAATTAATATCAAGGAGTAAAATGTTCTTCAATTAGAAGAAAATAATTTTTTGTGAATAGTAACTTTTTACTTCTATTTATCGCGGTTAAAAGTAAATAGGGTAATTAAGGGTAAAAATGATATTAATATCACCCTAACACATGTCCTAATTCTATTGGACATGTGTATCTCGACCAAAAAATCCTTAGTAATAAAATATTATCATTTAGGTCCACTTGGATTAGATTAGGACATTTCTTATTATTTAATTAAAGAAGAGTTAAAAGAGTTAAAATCAAAGTTTATTTACAAAAAAATTTAATATAGGTTTATACAAAGGATAAATTCGATTGTAAATATTCATTAGAAATCCAAAAATATTTCCTACACAATGGTATTTTATTTATAATTTTTAGATGTTAAATAATTTAATTTATTAATGAAACAATGGTGATGTAGTAATTACCAAATTATTGAAATATTAAAATAATTGATATTATAAATATAAAAATAAATGTAATTTGAGACTTTTTTTGAATTATACTAATTTTATAGGTTAATATGACCTATTAGGATTGATTATATATATATTTTTCGAAGTAATAATGTTGTTATGAATTTATCAAAAACAAAATACCCAATAGTGTCAAAATTGACATAAAAGTGTTTTTAAAACATATATTATATTATTAATTTATAATCAATTATTAAAAATATAATGATCGGCCAAGAGACTTATATAATTATAGTTGTATCATTAATGGACAACTTGGTGGTCTCTTGGAGGTACATAGTAAGTTTATTAACTATATAATATAAAAATACAAAGTGACATGGTAAGTGTCAAACTAATGAACTAATAGTTAAAACTAAAATATAAGGTTAATATAATGACCCAAACCTATCTAAATTCAATTGGTTGAGTGGTATTCAACCCATATCCACCTTAACCTTTAAATAATACACTTTTGTGCCATTAGAAACCGAATATGAATTTTGTTATAAAATAATATTTCTAGCTTTTCCAAAGGTGCCCCTCACCCCTCTTATAAAAAGGAACTCTCTCTTATCACTAATTCACACATTCAAAGATGTTTGGCTCGGCCAAACCCTACCCAAATACTCTCTCAACTTCCCCCAATTTAACATAGAGGGATTAGTTTGATCATAAAGCCATCCTAAGGATCCCTTTTGATCAAATCAAAAGGAATAACCCGAAGAAGAGGTAATGTTTTCACCACCCTCTTTCATGTTCCTTTCTTCTTAAATATCTTCTTTCTTTTTTATTCCCATTCTAAAATAATAACTCTTGTATATTATATATAATGTGATGTTATTATATGGTACAACCATATTCATTATTTTATCCATCCTTTGAATGACATCTCACCATACGTGCGTACGTACGACTTACCGTGTCCACGTCGTGGTGTAATTGTTATTCAAAAAATTATTATTTGGATGGGTATAATAATGATGTGCAATTAATCTAAATAATATATATAACAGGATAATGATTCTGTATATATGATATACCATCCAATTATATATTATTTTTATATAAAAATAATGATATTTTCGCTCGTGCGTACATACTGACTATCGTCTCCACGAACGCGATGAGATTAATTCTTCATCGTATCCATTCAAGTATAATTATCATTTGATGATATAAAAATAATGTTTAAGTAATTGATATTATTCTAGATATTAATAAGATACAACCTATCCATGAAAAACACGGCTTACGTAACTGGTTCTGACGCTTTCACCGGGGCGCGCGCGTCTGTCCGCCGGGGAGGGCGCGCTGCTTGTTGCCCCGCATTCCCGCTTTCCAAAGGTGGGTGACATCTATTCCTTGTTCAGGGACGTCTGCTCCTTGATCAAAACCGGGATGATGGGATGTTGGTTCTTCCCTCTGTGGATTCCTCCTCAGAGCTCATTACCTAGTCCGGTTCTCCATCATAGATTTAAGACGGGTTCGTGAAACTTATCCCCGTTGCCATATCCACATGGACGCCAGTTAATTACACTGCTTCAGCCAAGATGCTCCAAGGGGTCTTGTCGGGACAGCAACCTGCGGTGAGGAGAATGGTCACGTTGGGGCTTTGTCGGCATGTCTTTCTTTGGTCCCTCATCACAGGGCTTCTCAAGGGCGCGGAAGCCCGAGGCATCCCACATCGAACACAGGGAACGTATACCATCTAAGGTTTTCCTCAGCTTCCCATGTTTAACACGGGTATGTCGTGAGTTTAACGTCTTACGGAGACGGATCGGGTTGAAGGATCTCTAGGGGGAACACCGATGTTGGGGCCAGCACGTGGGCGGCTTCCCATATATCATGGAGTGGGAAAGGGTGGCATGATCTCACCGGGATGTGGCGGCCTGGGTAAGGATCAGGATGGATGGTGGTGTGAGATATGGGGCTTACGTTCTGAGATGGCCCAAAAGGGGGGATACAATTTAACGTCATTCGGGACGGAATACAGTTTAACGTCATGCAGGACGTGATACAGTTTAACGTCATGCGGGACAGAATATAGTGTAACGTCATGCGGGACGCAAAACAGTTTAACGTCATGAGGGACAGAATATAGTTTAACATCATGCAAGACGGGATACAGTTTAACGTCATTCGGGATGGAATATTTAGGGCTTACGCTCTGTGGCAGCCCAAGGTGGTCGGGGAACAAACATGGAGAGGTCGGGACGACCGGGTGGAGGGCATGAACCTCGTGGATGCTTCCTACGTACCATGCATTAGCACGGATCAAAGTCCACGTAGTTCGCTAGGATAGGGCTTATGCTCTTGGGTGGCCCATAAGAGGATTTCATGGTCGACGTGCACTCTAAGCCCACGTGAGTCATGCTCGGTGTGGGAAACAAGAGGCATCAAAGACCAGAAGATCACGTCGCAAAGGTTGCGTCCGTGAGAAGCGAAATGGGGCTTACACGTTGAGCGGACCAAAGAGGAAATAGGGGATTACGCGTGGTTAGAGGCCCTAGGTGTCGGGGCTTACTCCAGGGTGGAGGCCCGTGGTGCGACAAAGCGCAGTGGGAAAAGGACTCCACTGGCCTTGGCAGGGGGGAAGTATGGAGATGCATGGGTGCAATCATCCGCAAGAAAAGATAGGGGCTTACGCTCTGAGGCAGCCCTTCCCCCGCGGACAAACACTGCTCCGACAAGGAGGATCTCATTCCATGCGAGGAATAGTCCATTCCCATGGACACGAGTGGGCGTAAAAAATTTCCGAGCTGGGGGGAACCTGCGTGCGAAGCACGAGGTCGGACCATAGTTTAACGTCTTGTGTAAAGGACGAGGTGTTTAGCAGTTTAACATCCTGCAGCTTAGACGAGGTGGGTTTTCTCCACACCGCTAGGGATTACATGCCCATCGTCCTCTACCCCTAGTGGATGGGAAGGCATCGGCAAGGCCATAATGAAGGGGGGACGTAGGGAGATCCACCGGGGTTTCCACGTTAGCGTGGCTATGCGATGAAGCAATAGCCTTTAGCGTGCCTATGCGGAGAAACATAAGGAAAATAAACGCAATGGGAAACACGGCCCAAGGGACCTTTAAGTTACTTCACGCACAAAAGGGAAGGTTTGCGCGCAAAAGACAGGGACGACGCGCAATTGGAGAAAAGGAATTGTGCGCGGAGAGGGAACTACGCGCATGGTATTGTGCGCACGACAGGGTATTGCGCGCACGAGGCTCAGATTGCGCGCAAGGCTGGAATACTGCGGAGGGGGAAAATTCACTGAGGTCGGTGGAGTTACGCGCAAAGGCGAACTCCGGGGCAAGGTTGCGCGAAATGAGGGTTTTACCTGCAATTCATCTTTCACGCGGGGGGAGCCGAAATGCGCGTACAAGAGTTGCATAGGATTCCCCAACCCCCAAACCATTCGGGGTCACCTTATATTTATAGGCGACCTCCGGCACAAAATCCAGTTGGTGCACGAAATGCTTCTCTCCGAGCGCAGCCGGCGCGCAAAAGCTCACCGAGCCGAACCGGGGCGCGCAATGATTGCACGCCTCAACAACTCAATTCCACGAAACCCGGTGATTCAACATGCACAGAACAATTTTTTGTGCGGAACCTCTTTTATTTCGCACACCACATCCCGGGCCTCCGGATCGGGCCTCTGATTCCGAATATGGCATTGCTTCGTCATTCCGAAACTTCCTCCGGGAGTTACGGGCTTTTTTCGGCATCAACAAATGCCCCCCCTTGGAATTGGATCGGCGAGAGGTCGCAACGATCGGATTCCAAGGGAAACGCCGAAACGCCAAAGTGCTGAGCCTCCTGGTCAAGTTACACGCCAAATTCCGATGGGGCATGCAAAATCTACGGATGCACGCGAAATACTCTTTCCGCGAGGCGCGGAACCCTGGCCTCACCTATAAAAAGGGGCACTGGGTCCTAGATCCGTACATATGCTTTTTCCGCGCGATAAACTTACTGCTCTCGTGCGCGAAATCACTTCCACTTCTGCGCGTAATAACGCTCTGGCAGCGTGGAATTACATCATAAATTCAGCCGTAATCTCGCGCCTGTTCGGGATTTTCCGCGCTCCGTTTGACGATTGCGCGCTCATCTCCAAGATTCCAAGAAACTCATCCAGATTTCACGCCGAACTCTATGATTCTGCGCACTGCATCTTGATTTCTCCCAACTCCCGAAAAATTCGAGATGGCGGCAAACCGAGTTGATGAGGCGGAAGCCGCTGCCCATAGGACAGAAATGGCGGAAAACGAGGAGGTTTATGGCGCCAAGGTGATTGTCTCCAACAATCTGACCTTTTTCAACCTGTTGTCTTCGGCCCAGAAGGAATATCCCTTATCGGACAACCTCCCACTCTGGAATTTTGGCATCCTGGAAGAGGTGCCCCTGCCGGGCTTCGAAGTGGACACGCCACAGTCTTGGGTGACTCGGGAGGATGAAATTTCTCGCTATAACATCACCAACAACGGCCATCCTTCTAGGGAAACTAGACATATGGACGTTTATGTCCTGAACCCGAGGATGAGGTCCATTACTGGGGACGAGCCTATGGCGGAGGATTCTCCGGGCCTCTACGCGAGCACGTTCCGTCAAAGCATCACTGATGACACGAAGGTCTGGCTGAAGGATTGGGACCTGCGGTCCGGGGGTAACTTCACCAGTGAATGGGCCTGGGCGTTCTGGGTTCGCCATACCTGTGACCAGTTTGGGGATGAACTGCGGTATATCGGCCTGTTTGAGGCGGTATGGACATCACAGTTCCATTTCCACCACTGACCTGAACTTGGACCGGAGCTATTCACTCCGTGGTCTCCTGACACCAACACGTTCCACCTTCATCATGGGGAAGTTGGCATCAGTCTCTGGGACGTCCACTGCATCGGAGGTATCACACTGGAGGGTTACCAATACGAAGAGTTCGTTCCTCCAAAGAACAAATGGGGAGACAGGTTGCGGACGCCTATGCTGACGTGGCATCTGCTGCAGCTGGCCAAGGAGAGGCTGGGGGTAAAGGACTTCCTGAAGGACATCGCATACAAGGGCTAGTTCAGCCTGTTCCTTGAGAGGGATCATGCCGTCAAGATGCCGGGACTGGGCAAAGGGTGCCCAACCATGACTCAGAGGAGCAAGGATGGGTCATACGGGAAGAACCTGGAGGCAGGGCAATAACAATCATGGGGCTACTGCGTCATTGAGGCCCGAGACCTGAACGTCCGGTATGCCAGGTTCCTTGCTGCCTTTTTGAGCAGGTGGCTCCTGCCGGTGCGGGACGCGAGGATGGGCATCCGTCCAGCGACTTTGGTGATGGCGGGCTCCATGGCCGCCAAAAAACGGTTCAACTTGGGCATCCCCGTGATGGACAATATGTATACCATCCTGGGGCGCATCTCACGAGGGGGTCACCTCGGAGAGTCCATGGTCCCTTCCAGATCTTCCATGGCTGGGTGGCGGCTCATCTCGGTGGGTATACTTTCCCAAACGTCGTCTTTCCTCCGGGAAATGACTTGCGACCGTCCTTGCTAAACATTGCTGGGGTGGCGCAATTGATGCTCAATGAGGAGGGCGTAAGGATCCGCATTGGCAACCATGCCAACTTCAAATTCAGCCCGTTCCCCACCCCGGTTGGCCAGCTGCTGGACAACGGGCGAGACTCCCTGGAACAGCAGGAATACTTCCAGAGCATTCGGGGCGGGGAGCTCGTGGCTCGGATTGACGGGAATTTGATCTGTGAGCCCTACGTTCTGTCCCGATTCTCCAGGCAGTTCGGGTGCCTTCAGCGAATGCCGAAGAAAGTATTCATGGATGCTTGTAAGGAGAAGAATCCATGCGTCCTGCGCCAGATGTGGTTGATGTTTACCACTTTCGGCTCTGACGACGTCGTCACTCTTCCTCCCACTAGGGTCGATGCCGGCCTAGCAACCGAATATGCCAAAAACTGGACCATTAAGTACCCTGAGGGGCTATTACGCAAGTGCGTCTGGCAACTCGAGGTTACTTGCGTGGAAACCGGGCGACGGGAAAGAAGGCACAGTGCCGTCAAAAGGGGAGAACCAAGGGAACGTCAGGCAGCGAGGCCTGCGCAGGCCGTGACCTAGGCAGCGGGAACATCACATGGTGTTGCCACGTCCTCGTTACCCGCAGGGGGGGTCACATGAGGCGGCCAGGGAACTGCCCGGGAAGCAGATATGATATCTGCTCAAACATTCCCAAGACGCAATTCTCCCGGCACTGTGGTCGGCCTGGATGACCCTACAGCAATCGCTGAGCGTCGAAGCCATCTGGAAGAAGATAATGCAGAACGAGATCCAACTGCCGGAGGTCGGGCTCGTTCGAATTACCGACCGAGTGAACTTCCATCGGTGGCATGCTTACCTGACGGTCATGGACGCATACGCACGCCAAAGGTGGTGGCGTGCGGAGCCAAATTTCCTAGTGAAAGTGATGGTCGACCAGGAGCATGATCCGGAAGCGATGCCTCCGGGAGAAGGCGATAGTGATGAGGAGCCGGAGGGGGAGGAGGAAACCGGAGAGGACGAAGGCAAGGGAGAAGATGAAGATGTGGAGCCCAAATGTGAGGGGTCGCAAGGGGCGACCTACCACGGGAGTCTCCGAGAGAGCTGCGAGATTGCCGACTCTGATCACGACATAACAGAGATTCTCGAGGTTTCTCTCTGTCTTCATTCATTTCCCGCATTCATCCATTCTACTTTCCAACTTCTAACTCACTTCCCCATCCTACTCATGAGCAGCTGAGCGGTGGACAGGCGACCCCTCCAGAGGAGGGCGGAGAGGAACCAGTGGGACATGATGGGGATCTGACACCCATCATTGAATTAACCAGCGCAGAGTGGTCTCCCCTTATGGCGGCTCCTGCAGCGGCCGAAACACTGGGGACCGACGCTCTGGATTATTGTAAGTCTCATGCTTCACTACTGGTGCTTGGTGTCAAAAGATCCCGTCTGACCAGCGTATGCCCTGTGCAGTGATCTCAACACTGGAGGCACGTCTGACTGCGGAGCCCGGGCCATCCGCGAGTGGACCAGCAGCAGTCATACCGCCTCGCTCGGAACATGCTCTCTGCACTGAGCTGGCCCCGACAATAGATGAACATGGGGAGGCAGACATCAGCGACGCTGTTCCTGGGACGCGGTCGGAAGCTGGTGGAGGCATCATTGCAGCTGGGGCAAGAGATAGTCGCACGAACATCGAGGATTCTATTCCTCATGAAGACATCCCTAGGGTGGATCCTGCAGCCGATCTGTTGGCGGCCTTCCCCCTATACCAACCCGTCGACCCTGAGGAGATTTATGACTCAGACTCAGAGGCCGCCGAGGAGAGCCGGATGACACGGCGCAAAGGGTGGAAGTTTATCCAGCGCTTCCTTAGGCAGCCCCAGTTAGATTGGCTGAGGCAGATGGGATCACTTCAGACCTGGATGCACTTCCTGTGCGCCGGAGGGGCTGATGCTCAGCACCTTCATCTGGCGGTCCGTGATTACATGGCCGAGAAGATACGCGAGAGAAGACGACGCACTGACATTTCCCAATGCCAAGAAGGATCAGCGAGCGCTCAAGTACTGCTGAGGGCAGATCAGGAAGTCCGGCACCTCGAAGGGCAGGCGGCAGATAAAGAGGCCTTCATCACAACATGCTCTGAGCTCGTGGAGCAACAGACGGCCCAACTGGCTGATGCGCAGGAACAACCAGTGGAGGCGAGCCGCCAGATGACCTTACTTCAAACCGAGCGGGCGAAGGCAGAAGCTAGGGCTGGCGAGCTGTGGCTTATGGTGGGCGATGAGTAGAGAGTCTTCAGAGAGCAAGAAGCGGTCCTGGAGGCTACTAGCCAGAGGGTAGCAGCGCTGGAAAGATCGCTTCAGCACGCTAAACCATGAGGGCTTTGTTTTTTCCATCTCATGAACTTTCTGCTTGTACTGCTCATCGTCTCAATACAATATATGGCCACATCCATTAATTTGTATCCTTGGTTTAATGCGCTCAACCATCGTTCTGAAATGAATAACAACTCATCCCTAAGCTCTAGTGGGTCGTGCCCAATGCAAGGAGCAGAAGATGCTTGTACCATCATTTCGTTCAACTGTGGGGCATTGACCAAGCTTCAGGCATCCAAAATTGGGCCTGGACTTCTGAGGAGACCCCTGATATGATTGATATGTCGACTTATCAATGTGCTCTTACACACAAGAGGGGTAATGTCGGGGGCATTGAAATCCATCTGAACACAGGGGAATGAAGAGAAAGGGTGAATCATGCTGCCCAAATTCGGAACCGAATGGGGTGCAACCATGGAGGATAACTGTCAACCGTGGTGGAAACACATCACCCATATCATGTTGGCCTATAATGGGAGGACAATAAATGAGGGATGACCGTTGATGATGTTCGCAACACAGGGCCAAAATCAAATATCATTGGACAGTTTTCCGGAATGTTGGCCCAGGACAGTAGGCGGACCATAGGTCGAGCATCCACACTGTTAGGGGGTTCCGTCAAACATGACCAGTTCTCCGGAACGTTGGCCCGGGACAGTAGGCGGACCATAGGTCGAGCATCCATACGGTTATGGGGTCCCATCAAACACGAAAGGAAATGAGGGTCCAAACAAGGGGGGACGCAAGGCGTGGAAGGTAGAGTGGTGGTTTGTTCGAACAGAGTCCAACACTCCCGAAATTGCACCACCATGGTGAAGGCGCATTAGGCGGACGTACCAACTTGATCAAGGGTCGTCCCAATTTCCAGGCAGGACCTCTTTGGCGAGAGAACATCTGCTTCCCATTATTACCATGGGGCATCCCAAACATGCTCGAGGTAGATATCCCGATTAGACCACTTCCCATGAAGTCGGGCCGAGCGACCGACAATAAGGAAGGACAGTGTTTACTAATCCCTAGGGCTGGACCCAAGACGAAACGTCCGGGCGGTCCTACTTATCTCATAAGGATGAGAATCAAGCCACACGTAGTTCTGAAAATACAGTTTAACGTCATGTGGGACGAAATGCAGTTTAACGTCATGCGGGACGAAATACGGATATTAGGTTTTGGTTGTAGAGCTCGGACCGAGAGGATCTTAGTTTTAGGTGATAGTGCTCGGACTATAAGGATCTTAGTTTTAGGTCATAGAGCTCGGATCGTAAGGATCTTAGTTTTAGGTCTTAGAGATCGGACCATGAGGATCTTAGTTTTAATTCTTAGAGCTCGGACCATGAGGATCTTAGTTTTAGGTCTTAGAGCTCGGACCGTGAGTATCTTAGTTTAAGGTCATAGAGCTCAGACCGTAAGGATCGTAGTTTTAGGTCTTAGAGCTCAGACCGTATGGATCTTAGTTTTAGGTCATAGAGATCGGACCGTAAAGATCTTAGTTTTAGGTCTTAGAGCTCGGACTGTGAGGAAGGGGAGAAACGGACACATGGCTAGGCAGTTACAAAACCCGGCATGAAGGAGGACCTAAGCCCTACTTAACATGTGCTCTCCAGGGAAATGCTCGAGTCGAGGGACTGAACATGGAGGTAGGTTGGACCCAGGGGGAAGTTCCCCAGGCGTTCCTACATATCTCATAAGGACGAGAATCAATCCATACGTAGTTTTGAAAACGACATGGTAAGAAACCAGTGCCAAGGGAAAAGGGCAGTGCGGGCGTGGCCCTTTCACTAAAAGAAGCGGCATTTGATAAATATTTTTTTTCCTTTAAGGTGAGTGGTTTTTGTTGTTGTGAAGTGACAGGGCAAGAGTAGCAGGCCATGGTGTCGCCACAAGCATCAAGCCGTGATAGGCATTGACAAATAGCATGTCATAAAACCAATACCCAACGTGATTTCCTGTACAACAAGGTCAGCACAATGCATTGTCGTTTTTCGTCATGCTACCAGGACGATAATGTCACAGTTTATGGTCATAAGGCTTGGACCAACAACACAGTTTAAGGTCACATGGTTTGGACCAACATCACAGTTTAAGGTCATATGGTTTGGACCAACAGCACAGTTTATGGTCATATGGTTTGGACCAACAACAACACAGTTTAAGGTCATATGGTTTGGACCAAAAACACAATTTAAGGTCATATGGTTTGGACCAACAACACAGTTTAAGTTCATATGGTTTGGACCAACCGAGAGAGGAGCCTCAGGCAAAGGGGCCTACGAGGGTTCAACAATTAGGGAGGGGCAGCAGATGCTAGCTCCCAGCTATGCTGGTCCCGAAACGCAATGTATGGGCGACTCCTCACTCCTCTAAGGGGATGAAGGTCAAGCTTCACGCAACCCATAAAGAAGAGACCCAAGAACATAATCTAGCGCTCAAATCGCGGGAGCCCCGAGAGACACTGATACACAGCTCGGTCTGTCTGATGTGCGGGGGTGTACTGAGGGTTAGTACAAGGACTGTTGAGATTCCACCTTGACACGGCGGGATGGAAGATGACATGAACCATGCCACCAACATTCAGGGCCTGGGGAACTGACGTGATGACTGAGGATTATTGTTGACCATGTTCGCAACACAACATCATGAATGCCATTTAATTACGCTGCTTCCGTCAAGATGCTCCAAGGGGTATTGTCGGGACAGAAACCTGCGGTGAGGAGAATGGTCACGTTGGGGCGTCGTCGGCATGTCTGTCTTTGGTCCCTCATCCTATGGCTTATCAAGGGCACGGAAGCCCGAGACATCCCACATCGAACGCGGGGAACGTATACCATCTGAGATTTTCCTCAGCTTCCCATGTTCAACACAGGGTATGTCGCGAGTTTAACGTCTTGCAGAGATGGATCGTGTTGATGGATCTCCAGGGGGAACACCGATATTGGGGCCAGCACGTGGGCGGCTTCCCATATATCATGGAGTGGGAAAGGGTGGCATGATCTCAATGGGATGTGGCGGCCCGGGTAAGGATCAGGATGGATGGTTGAGTGAGACAAGGGGCTTACGTTCTGAGATGGCCAAAAAGGGGGGATACAGTTTAACGTCATGCGGGACGGAATACAGTTTAACGTCATGCGGGACACGATATAGTATAACTTCATGCGGGACGAAATACTGTTTAACGTCATGCGGGGCGGGATACAGTTTAACGTCATGCAGGATGGATTTTTTGGGGCCTACGCTCTGAGGCAGCCCAAGGTGGTCGGGGAACCGACATGGAGAGGTCGGGACAACCGAGTGGTGGGCTTGAACCTCGTGTAGGCTTCCTACGTACAATGCGTTAGCACGGATCAAAGTCCACGTAGTTCGCTGGGATGGGGCTTACGCTCTGGGGCGGCCCATAAGAGGATGTCATGGTCGAATTGCACTCTAAGCCCACGTGAGTCATGCTTGGTGTGCGAAACAAGATGCAGCATAAACAAGACGATCACGTCACGAAGGGTGCGTCCGTGAGAAGCGGAATGGGGCTTACGTGTTGAGCGGCCCAAAGAGAAAATAGGGGCTTACGCGTGGTTAACGGCCCCTGATGTCGGGGCTTACTCTGGGGAGGAGGCCCATGGTGCGACAAAGCGTAGTGGGAAAAGGACTCCGCTGGCCTTGGTAGGGGGGAAGTACGGAGATGCACGGGTTCAATCATCCACAAGAAAGGTTAGGGGATTATTCTCTAAGGAAGACCTTCCCCCGCGGACAAACGTCGCTCCAACATGGAGGATCTCATTCCATGTGACGAAGAGTCCATTCCCGTGGAGACGAGTGGGCGTAAAAAATGCCCGAGCTAGGGGGACCCTGTGTGCAAAGCATGGGGTCGGACCGTAGTTTAACGTCTTGTGTTAAGGATGAGGTGCTTAGCAGTTTAATGTCTTGCATCTTCGACGAGGTGGGTTCGCTCCACACCCCTAGGGCTTACATTCCCAACGCCCTCTACACCTTGTGGAAGGGAAGGCATCGGCAAGGCCATAATGAAGGGGGGCCGCAGGGTGAACCACCGGGGGGTCCACGTTAGTGTGGCTATGCAAAGAAGTAATAGTTGTTAGCGTGCCTATGCGAAGAAGCATAAGGCAAAGAAACGCAACGGGAAACACGGCCCAAGGGAGCTTGAGGTTACTTCGCACGAGCCTGGGAGGTCGTACATGAAAACAACGCATGGCGTGCATGCCCGGCAGGGGAGACAACAGGTGCCGGTGCAGGGGGCAGTGAAGGGGCATCAAGGTGAGGACTCCTGGGTTTTGCGCGCAAAAGGGAAGGTTTGTGCGCAAAAGACCGGGACATCGTGCAATTGGAGCAAAAGAATTTCGTGCGGAGAGGGAACTACGCACAGGGTTTTGCGCGCACGGCTGGGTATTGCGCGCACGTGGCATGGATTGCACGCATGGCTGGAATACTGCGGAGGGGGAAAATTCACAGTAGCTGGTGGAGTTGCGCGCAAAGGTGAACTCTGGGACAAGTTTGCGCGAAACGAGGGTTTTACCTGGAAGTCATATTTCGTGCGGGGAGAGCTGAATTGCGCGCACGAGAGTTGCTTCGGATTCCTCAACCCCCAAACCATTCGGGGTCACCTTCTATTTATAGGCGACCTCTGGCGCGTAATCTAGGTGGCACACAAAATTCTTCACGCCTAGCGCAGCCGACGTGCAAAAGCTCTCCGCGCAGAACCGGGGCGCGCAAAGATTGTGCCCCTCAACAACTCAATTACGCAAAACCAAGTGATTCTATGCGCACAGAACAATTTTTCGTGTGAAACCTCTTTTATTTTGCGCACCACATCCCAGGTCTCCGGATCGGGCCTCTGATTCTGAATATTACTTCGCTTCATCATTCTGAAACATCCTCCTGGAGTTACGGGATTTTTTTGGCGTCAATAGTAACAAAACCTATAATATAAAACGAGTAAGTTAACACCCGAAACGACGATAATACTACGATATTATTTACAAAGCAATGTTAAAAGATCATATATGATATCATATTAATGTATAGGATTCCTGTATAGTTTAATAACAATTATTTCACTATTATAAAGATTTTAACCTACCCCCAACCAAGGAAAAGTACAATTATGTATTTATTTTGCAATCTCATCATTATCCGAGATTGTTTACACATAATAATCTACTGGGATTTAATTATCATCCACATCTATGTTTTAAAAAAATGTATTTCAAAACATTTTCACTATTTATAATAACATGGGTTAATGTCATTTATACCCTTTTTTGACTTTTTATAAGAGGTTTATAAAGGAATCTTTTCGTTGTTTTCCAATCAAGGTGCTTTTTACCCTTTTCGACAGAATTAAGGTAAGAATGCCTTTTTTAACTCATACGGCAGGTGCAGCCATTTTCCGCCGTTATAAAATCTTTGAAGCTTCCCTTACAAGCTTATAAGAAAATTTTCCAAGTAAAATTTTTATTTTATAATTATGTGACTTTTAAATGATTTCAAAAAAGAGATATTTCTGTGAAATATTTTTGATTTCATCTATGTCAACATCCTTTGATGGATTTTAAGATTATTTGAGGTTGATTTGTTGTGATACAAAACTTCCATATTGAATTGAATGTTTTGTGATATCTTTGAATATGGATGTTTTGTTTTTAAAAAAATCATAATTTATGGAGAAAGTATTGACATTTCGTATGGTATTTTTAATATGAATATTTATGTTATGTTTAAATGTGTTAATATGAGTAATGCATTGGACGTAATAAGTGACGTGTGGAGCCCACTATAGCTCCATGATGCATCAATAGGTCTCATGAGAAAAACTACTATCTTAGCACAATGCCTTGACAAAATAGTCTTTTTAGTCTTGGACGAGGCCTTGACTATGTGGTTATGATAGTCTGCATTATGCATTCCATCATTTTGAAAGTGGTTATTGATATTGCATGTGATTATTCAACTAGTAGAATATCCATGTGAATATGTATATGGAATAATTTCATTTTATTTCTGCCATATTATGTGGATGTTCAAGTTTTAAAAGGCTTTTGTTTTAGTTATACATTGCCTAAAATGTTTGTGCTTCTTTATAAAAGTTTCCTCTATATTGTTATCCTTACTGGGCATTTGAGATCACCCCGTTCTATGTTTTATTTTTCCCAGGATGTGAAGTAGTATTTCATGAATGACATGAAGAGATAGTATAAGGGGATAAGAGTGTAGAATATGGAGACTATATTGTTGTAGTTGTTCATTTTATGTTGTAATGTAAACTTTATGACAGTATCTAGTTATTCCAAGGCTACTAAACTAATCGGTATTTCGAGACTTGATATTTCTTGTGATCATGAAAATGTTATGTAATAATGCACCGACTCTTGGTAACTTGGGTCGGGGTGTTACAAAGTCGGTGAATTATGGTTGTATTGAATTACAATGTCATAACAAATCAAATTGAGGTTTTCATGCTCCTTGTTAGTTTAAAAACATAAAAACGAATAGAATTAATCTATAACACTATAATGATATGATATAAGAATTTCAACATGGATCATCAAATTTCAATTATTTCTTATTTTAGATTTATCTCCCAACCCATTATCATACTAATGGGTCATATATCTAGGAGGACACATCACATATGGAATACCACTCACCCAAGAAGTAAGATCTCTGAGAAGAATATCTACAGGGTTCCACAAGGGTTAATACATTTCTATAGGGGATTTGTAAATAAATTCATGTCACCTATCCTCTTATAGGTGACAAAGAATTACTAGGAAGAGTCCTATAGGTCAATGTTAATTTAAATCTAATTGAAATACATATTTCATTGAAATAATTATAGATAATTAAATTCCATCAAATAAAAATCCGTTATTGGATTGACCAAATATCACATGTCGTATATCCAACGTTGAAAATAGAAAGAGTGTTTTTATCGATGACAAGCTTCTACCGTGGATTCTTCCTTTATTTTTAATCCCATGGCCAGGTTTTTCCCCTAGTCCAGAATAAGGGCCAACTAATATGATCCAACATGCCCAGCAACTCCCAACTCACATGGGGCCTTAAATCATGTGCCTCCATCCATGAAAAATAATTGTAAAATGTTTTAATTATTAATATCCAGACATAATTAAAAAGACTCATAATAGAATATAAATGAAAAAAATCATGTCGGAGGTCCACAACACACTCTTAGTGGTATCTTGGGAAAAAATCATGGCACACGACAAAAATAAAACGATTAATTGAATTTAAATTTAAATAAAAACAATAAACAAATACAAAGCGTGATGTTCCATTGATGAAATAATTAATGGAATCCAACATACATTTTCAAAAAATGTCTTATACATTGGTTCTAGGAAGTCTCTAACTAGAATATATTCTTTCATAAGTGCCAAATGAATATTTAACATTCACCCAATCCAAAAAAATGATAAAATAATGTGGAAAATTTGGTGAAATGAGTAGAATAATTTATTGGAACTCCTACCATAAGCATCAATTTAAATGGAAAAAAACAATTACACTAAATTAAGGAAAAAGTGAAAATATAGTAGGAGAGTCACTTCTCGTGTGCTGAAGCATGATGGGGGAGAGAGGGCTACAACATTTGAAAATTTTATTAGAGAGATGAGAAATTTTCTCACTTTAATATCATTGGATAGTTGACATAGGTATAAAAAATATCCATTAGCTGCCTGCTTACTGTAGCACCTGATAGGGTGGTGGTCGGAAAGGGGATTTCTAGTGGAAACAGTAGTGATTTACTTGCTACTTCATAGGTCAACAACCAGATGGTGGCATCCCAACATCTATCTAGAGGTTATAGGCTATGTCCCAAACCCCTTGTCATACCACTGTAACCATTTTGAGCCCCCTAATTCCCATATTAGCTCTATAAAAAGTAAAAATTACCACATCTATGATACTTCAAGGCTCAGATTTCTCTTCTTATTGTTAAATAAAATCCTGAAATTTCCACCAAATTAAAATTTTATATACTCATGTTATTAAAAAACCAATTTATACATAATTTATTAAATTATAATATTTTATTATCACTTGAAATTTATGGCTTCAAAATTCAGTTCAGATAAGAAAGAAAAAAATTCACAAAATTACCATAGGCTCCAAAAAAATGTTTTAAAATAAATTGAACATCAAATACCATTGAACTGAGACTAATCTACCTTACATAGTTTTCCTCCCTTGTGTATTAGCTCTTTATTTGTTGAAAAATCTCAATTTAATATGAATTTAGACTCATTGAAGAATAATTAAGGAAAAAGAAACATGGAAATAAATAACTCACCATTGGTTAAATAATTTCACATATATTTAGTGTTCACAAATTGAAATATTTAGGGAATGGTATCACATTTGAATTGAAATTAACATAATAAGATAATAAAAAAATTTTAATAATAAAAATTTATCCAAAAAATATATAAGATAATAAATAACACACATAGAAACATAAACACAAAATTGTAGTTCAAATATCACACAAAACTATTTTAATTTTCTTTCCTAAAATACATGATGTATTCATATTTTGGTGCATTGTGTTGGACTCCATATATCGTTATCTTAACAATTGGTTTATGTTAGGAAATGTGGATTGATTTTATATGGAATGTGGATATTTCCATGGTTAACCAATGGTCATTGTAACCTTATTCGATATTATTGTAATTCATATAGCATCCTCTAGATTTAGGATCTTTGGTTGGTCACATTATAAAAATTCTCACAAACTTTTCATCAATATTATGTTAATTTCTAAATATAAATGGATATGGAACAATAATGTTATAATTTAAAGAGTGTTATATTAATCCAAACAATGGAATTTGAACCATGATTTTAAATTTAAATTGGACCCCATGGACCACTTTTGAAACAAAAAATTATCTTCCATAAAAATTTGAATAAATATTTCACCATATGTATTATATTAATTGTAAAAAAATTATACATTACAACTATTTATGAGATATTAATGTCATTTTATTATATTCATTCAACATCACTAAGAAATTTATTGAATAAAGGACCCAATTGATTACCTTAATAGTTGAATTTATTGCTACAATAAATGGATGAATTATTCTACATAAAATCAGAATCAAAATAATGAAATTTTAAATTCAAATCATAAAAAAGTGAGTGCATTTTTGGGTATTGAAAACTATTAAATGCATGCATTTAATTTATGTAATATTTGAAACCATGATAGGAAATGTGACTCTATTATAAAATTAAACAATATTTGAATTTTGTTTGTAAAATTAATATAAATAATATTCAATACCCAAAAATAAACATTATCCTAATTGAGTTCCTAATCACATCATCAAAATTATAGTTACAAGTCCCTGTAAAAAAATGTCACAAGAAGATGAAAATTTAATTTCCTATCCCATAAAAAATAGTATACAATTCTATATATTAATTAAATAAATAAAAACTACATGAAAACCATAAAAATAATTTAAAACATTCAAGGTTCAGAAAAATATTCCATTATATATTAAATTAGATTTTTAAAATGTATCTCCACTTTCTATATATTATAATTTGGCATAATGATATGTTTTGATTAAAAAAAAAGTTGGGGTTTTTTTATTAATGGGGAAAAATATGGATGTGATAGTTTTGAATCGCATTACAGTCGAATAATTTTTATCCAATTCTATCATTATATTTTCATTTTTATTAATTTATTACAATGATGATGATATTTCACTCGATCATTTTACCCCTGCAGGTGAGACTGTTCTATTTATTTGTTGTCATAAATTATAACGACCCAATGTTTTTCAATTGAAATTTTCATATATTTATTATTTCATTTAATAACATAAAATCATAACATAGTTAACTACTAAGTACAATGTGTCCATTAAACATAATTTTGACACTTATGTGTTTTGATATTCGAAAATATGACATTCATGGTTGTGATCAGAAATTTTTTTGGATTCCGATTAGAAAAACATATTTTTTTAGTGAATAATAAAATACCATTATTAATAGTAATGTTACCCTTATGAATAGTGATACACCCTAACTAATATTAGAATTTCCAACAATAGTATATAAATAATATTTATGTGAAAGTCTGATGAACTTATATTTTGGAATAAGTAAACAAATGTTTCAAAACTAGGTTTTAGAATATATTTTGATTTTCATTAAATATTAAATTATTCATATTTAGAAAATTATTTTTGATAAATTGATTTTTTTTTTGGATTATACATGTCGATAAAAGGTAAGGTGAATTTTTCGGATTTTTCTAAAATACATGAAGTTTTTTTTAATAGTATAATACATCAATTTAAAATATAAATATATTATAATTTAAATCCACTATTAGATACACCACAAGTGATCCAAAAAACAAATATAGAAATAAAATTAATTTATTAATTTTCTTGGTCATGAAATCATCAATATTTCTTGTCTTATGGAAAATTTATAAAAGAATAATTATAATATTATGAAAACCCTCCTCTCCCCCAGAATAAATATCACCCCTCCTTACCTAATCTCTTCACTCATATCAAGCCTTATTCCTTAAAAATATTCATCCCAAATAACTCCCCACGTTACCTCTAGACTTCCAAAATCCTTTGGTGACCTATGAATTCTAAATCCTCCTCCATTAAGAGGCTGTCAAGAAAGGTTGATTCAAGAGGTAAAATACCTCATCTATTTTCATTCATTTATAAGTCTTTTTGTTATGTTTTCTTTCATAACATATACTTTTAAAAATATAATGAAAACTACAAAAATGTATGGGAATTTTTTTATTCTAATAGGATAGTTAATTATCATCTCTCATTTCCCCATTTTTTATTTTAATGAAATGAAAACACCATTTTTGATGTGATAATTTAGCACATTTAAGGATTCCATGTTATAAATTTCTATTACGTTCTTCAATGTTGGTCATGAAAAAATTTTAGGGTTGAAAGATAATATTAAGTAAGTATTTTATCATATGTTTTGTTATATAATACATTTTCTTACATGATATAAAATACTAAAACAAAACAATTTAATTATTAGAAAAAACGCCAAATTAATCCAAGTGTTTATCATTAATGATTTATATAATGATCCAACTTCACTTCGAATAACAAAATTAATTTTATCACCATGTAATATCATTTATTTAAACTTTTTTAATATTACATAAATTACAGAAAACCACTTTCATATTACATTTTTATCTTCAGTTAAAAATAAAAAACACTATAAAAACCAATAAAACAAACAGACCAGAAAAATGAAATTTAACCACTTAATGCATAAAAAATGGTCATTAATGAAATTAAAAAGGTTATAAAAAATAATTTAAAAATATAAGGGAGTTTTTAATAATTAATTATTGATCCTTATTTTATTATTCAGGTCATTAATATTAGGTGTATAACACCATCAGACTTAAGGTAATTGATCCTCTCTATTTCACTTTTATTCATGATTCTACTATATGTCAGTCCCTTTAATGTGTAATTACAAATGATGGGGTCTAATTTTTAACCTCCCCTATACATACCACATGATTTATAAGTTATAATAATCCCATTTTTATTTCATTAATACCTATTATATTCATAAGATACCATGCTAATATTCTTTTAGTGATTCAACCCGAACCTCCATTATTCATTTGGGTTTCATTATATTTATTTTTACCTGAATGAGGTTATATATTCTTACTATTTTGATATTCTAAAATCTATTTGAATCATGAAAAACAATTTATCATTTTCCATACATCATTATCGTTCAGGGATGTACATGATTTTAATTGAATCCCCCCTCAATACTTCCCGATAAGCAAACATGTTTTGAGGGAACCTTCCGAATTCTTACCTGATTTCAAGTTCACTATATCATTTATTTGTACTCAACATTTTCTCTTTAAAATATTTCTTTTTTATTTTAAAAACCATCTTGGTTCACTTATGGTTTTAAATAAAGTATTTTACCTTTTCTATTTTAAATTCTTTATAGTATTTTCATTAAATCCGCACAAAAATATTTCACTCCTAAAATTTTGTAAATATTTTTTCTTACATGTTTCCAATTTTTTCTAAAATTACTTATCATGAAGGAAGATTATTTTAACACAAAAATTTCCATTTATATTTTTTAACTTTATTACAAGGACACTTTTATGATGCAACCATTTTTCATGCTTTATTTCATTATTGTGTTACCCACTTCCTTCCATGGGTTACCCTTATGTTTATTTAAGATTGAAAATATATGATTATTTATATAGAAAACATATTCATGAAAATTTAAGATGGGTGCACCCAAATAGTGCTCCAAAGCATTGGGAAATGTTATTTCCAATTAATTGTTATGTGCGACGGTCTTTTCAGTTAATCATGGCTTGTGCTACTATGTGAAATGATCTTGGCAGTTAGCCTTCAGTCTTCCTAAAGTCATTTTTTATGTATCTTACACATTTATATGACTATATTATAATATTATAATATGATTATATATTATGGATCCACATGTTAGATTCCTTTTTATATCATCATGACATGGCTTCATTTCCTTGTGATAATGCTTAGTTATTATGCTTATTACCTATCTATCATATTTAGCTCATCCCTTTATTGTTGTGTTCCCCAACGTACCCTATGAAAATATTTTGAGAAAATTGGAAGTTAGGGGGTTAATTTTAATACTAAATAATGATGTTTTCCTTTATGTAACTTGTTTTAAATTTTATGTACCTAGTCTTCAATGAGACTAGACGTCATTATCCATGGATTGTACTCTGATATATAATTACGATTAATATCATGTAATTTTATGTGATGTGGATATGGTCTCTAGATTTTGTATCAAATGATGGTCTAGTTATTTTGGGTGATTAGTAATAGAAAACGTTAGTAAGAACCTTATGGATGACATAAAGTATATATATAAATCTCTAGATTTTGGTAAGTAACAACGGGCATTTCTGAACTATTGTATTGACACTCCCAGGGGGTATGCTTTGTTAAATTCACAGGCTCAGTTCAAAACATTATTAATGTAATATAAAAGTCCATAAGAATATAAGTTATGAAATATATAAATAATAATCTATATTGAATTATAAAGAATCACATGTTAGGATTTACTTACCCTTTAGAAGTTTATACTCTTATGTTCAATTTTTTCATTTTATGATCAATAGATCTATGTTCATGACCAATAATTTTATGTTAATTTTCTTATTTAATGATTGAAATAGAAGAGAAAGTTCCCATAATCAATGTGATAGGGAATGTGAATATTTCTCTAATGATATGCTTGATATGATTTTAACAGGATCTGAAAACACTGTGAAAATACTTGTTCAGTTGGAACATGTTATGAATAATAACTCAAATCATGTTGAATTCCTTCTTCCTCCATGGAAAGATAATGATTATGTAAAATCCTTCATGCGGCAAAGGCCTCCATTTTTTCGTGGATCTGCTAATCCCACCCTCACTAGAAATTGGACAATGTTAATTGAAATGATATTCCCTGTCCTCAAGGGCTCAGAAAAAGTGAATGCAAGACTGGTGGTATATCATTTTTTGGGGTTGCTGATCATTGGTGGATACTGATCAAGGATACAAATCCTTGCAAGGAAATTTCATCCATGGATCAGGAGGATTTCAAGATGTTGTTTTTTAATAAATATGTTCCACGAACCCTCTATCTCAATATATAAATAGAGTTCCTAGGACACAAGCAGAAGAAAAATCAATTCATATGGGTGTATGAAGAAAAACATCACAAGGAGTCAAGGTATACTTGTGGATTTTTCATAAACACAGAATGTGAGGTGGATCACATTTTTAGTGGTATGAAGCTGAGTCTATGAAGGGTGTTGTTGATTTGATATTTCAAAAGTTATGAGAAGATAGTACCTTGTTCCCTCTTGGTTGAAATGGTGATTGGTGAATTTCAATGGTCTCGTGGGCCCGATGACCAAAAGTCGAAATTGGGTAAAAACATTAGAGAATCAACAAAAAAAATATCATGATGTAAAGAACCTGAATATCCCACTTGTAAAATATGTGTGAATAATCATCTTGGCAGATGTCTATGAAGAACCTTTAATTTCTACAAATGATCAAGAATCAGACATCTTTCTAAAAGCTTATATGGGATATGAAGAATCCCACTAATATGGAAGAATAAAGGAAGGTTCAGATCAACACTAAGCATTTTGTGCGGTGCTATAACTAAATTTAGAGTGTATATTATGCGAACAATTTCTTTAAGATGAGGATTATCATAGGCAATCAACAACATCCTCCAAGGAAACAAGGAAGGGATTATGATATCATATCTGCTAAGGTGGATCTAAAATACGATGCGGTGATGGGTATACTTGTTATAAAATAATTAATAGCTATCGTACTATTTTATTCTAGTTCTACACATTCATTCATATCATGCATGTTTAATAGAACAATGCAAATCCCACCTATAAATCCGGAGGTTATGTTATATGTGAGAATAGTGAATGGAGAAATTATTGCATCCATGGTATATTACACCTCCCCAGAAACATTTTGTGGATAGAACCTCCCATAAAATATTTTCAAACTTATTTAGTGGATTTTGATGTAATCTTGTGCATAGATTGAGTATATTTAAACATTTCCAACATCAACTGTTGGGAATGGGATATCACTCTTCACATCCTGAAGCATCCTCCAATTATTTAAAACTGTAAGGAGGAAGATAAATATAATTTAGAAATAGTTTATCATGCTTGGATATTAATTCCTTATGAGAATGAATTTTTAGCTCAAATGGTTGAGACAAAAGACATAATCATTCTTAAAGACATGATCAACAGGTGGGATTACACTGTTGTACACCCTGAAGAGTTTCATAGACTACCTCATGAATGATAGGTTTAGTTATCAATTGAAATAATTCCAGGATCACTACCTATATCAAATAAACCATATAAAATAGACATTGTATAGATGGAAGAACTCAAAAAGCAGATACAAGGGAATCTAGATAAGGTTTTTATATGATCGAATTCTTCCTGACAGTGTGCACTAGTCCTCTTAGTCAAAAATTCAGATGGATCAATGATACTATGCATTTATAAATGTAAGGATAATAAAATAATGATAAAAATTCATCCTCTACCATAGATAGTTTACTTGTTCGATCAGCTTCGTGGGGCTAGTTATTTCTCTAAGGAGGACCTTAGATAGTGATATCACCAATTAAAGGTCGGGAAGAATGATATTCCCAATACTACCTTTTGAATGAGCTATGGACACTATGAGTTCTTAGTGATGCCCTTTAGACTGAATAATGGTTTGGATTTTTTCATGGATTTAATTACTATAGTCTTTAGATATTAACTTGAAATTTTATTGGTAGTATTTATCGATGAAATTATGATATACTCCAAGAGAAAGGACGAACATGTGGAGCATATGAATTTTGGGTTGGAGACTTTGCGAAGGGAGATGTTTTTTGCAAAGTAATGTAAATGTGAGTTCCTGATTAAAGATATATCATTCCTGGGTCATTTTATCACAAGAAAAATGATATCTATGGACCTTTTAAAGTCAAATGTGATTAAAGAGTGGCCTAGGACAACATATATAATAGAGATCTGCAACATTTTTGTTCTTGTTGGGTATTTTCGATGATTTTTTTAAAAACATTTGATTATTGTCGATCCCAATTCCCAAGATGAATCAAAAGGGTGTAATGATTGTCCTTACTCATGAATGTGAAGGCTAATATAAGGAGTTAAAAAAGTGTCATATCACTACCCTAGTACTCAAAATCTCGACAAGTAAATAAATAATTATGGTGTACAATGATGATTCGATGAAGGGCATAGTATGTGTGCGAATGAAAAATGATAAAGTAATAGCCTATGTATTATGGTAGCTGAAAATCATGAGAAAAAATATACTACGAATGATCTGGTTTTTACAGTAGTGATATTTTCATTAAAAATATGAAGTCTATATCAAAATGGGGAAAAGTGTGAGATATATTTTTAACATAAGAGCCTCAGAAATATATTCACATAAAAAGAGCATAATATGCCCCATTGATGAATGATAGATCTCATTATAATGTATTACTACACAATCCCCTACCATCCTGCTATAGAAAATAAGATGGAGGATTCTCTATGTAGAAAGGATACCAAATATTTATCAAAGATGAGAAGTGAAAAGGATATGATATTATTTGATTTGATAAGGATGTAAATGAGAATCATTATGGTAGGTACATCATCAATCCTATCTCAAATGATTTGTCAACCATCTCTCATGGATAAAATAATAGATTCTCAAAGATAATGTGTGGAATTTTTGAAAAGGTTAGAAGATGTTAGAAATGTAAAATCCTCTAATTTCAAGATTGGTGAGGATGGAGTTGTATGATTTGGGTAAAAATTATTCCTCCCATCTGATCAAGAGATAATAAAGGATCCTTTGAATGATACACATAGCTCGACCTTCAAAGTTATTCGAGGGAGAGAAAACATGTATCGAGATATCCAAGAGAACCTTTGGTGGGAAAATATGAAGAAGAATATTTTTTAATATACATCAAAGTGAATTGTTTGTCAACAAGTAAAGGATGAAAGAAATAAGTTTAAGGTTATGATACAATAACTACCTATACCGACATGGATGTGGGGGAAAATTACCATTGAAAATTTCATAGGACTTCCATAGACATCCATGGGAAATAATGATACAAGGGTCATTGTTGATCATCTTACGAGGGAAGCACATTCTATCACAATTACATAGGACATATTCATGGATCAAATTTCATGGATACACATCAAATAAGTGGTAAGGATTCATGGAGTACCATAATCAATTGTATCCAATCATGTTCCAAGATTCACAATGATTTTCTAGAAATGTCTCCAACATGATTTAGCATTGAACAGAACTAAAGAAGTAGCTATCATTCTCAAACTGGTGGCTAATCTGAGCGAACTATTCATAAAATGAATGATATGTTGAGGGAATGTTCAATGGACTTCACAGAAGGATGGAACCAACATATTCTACTTGTTTAATTCTTTTACAAAATCACTTTCCACTCGAGCATCCAAATGGCACCGTACAAAGCCATCTCTGGGAAAAGGTTCAGAACACCGACATGTGTGGGATTAAGCCAGTGAGAGTATGATCTTAGGACTTGAAATGGTCGATAAAATATTAGAGAAGGTGAAAAAAATTCAAGAGCACATCATAGAAGCCCAAAGTTGATAATAGAGTTATGTAGAAAATCATCCATGAGACCTTCAGTTCAATGTTTGAGCAATTGTATTTCTACACATATCTCTATGTAATAATGTCATGAGGTTTGGAGAGAAAAGAAATTTATTCCCTAGGTACATAGGCCCCTTCATGATCATTGATTGAGTTAGAGCTATGGAATATCGACTGGAACTACCAAATTCTATGTCAAAATACATGATTTCTTTCTTGTATCCCTCTAAAGGTATTATATAGATGATCCATTACGTGTAATATCTTCAGAGGTGGTACGATTGGAGGATGATCTTTCGTACGAAGAGTAGGAAGTCCAGATCGTGGATAGAAGAAATAATTTTATATGCAACAAGACTACTCCTCGGGTTAATTAATGTGGTGGAACCATGATTAAGAAGTGGAATCATTTGAACTGGAGAAAGCAGTGATGGAGAAGTACCCGCACCTGTTTATGGCCGTGAATGTAAAACAAAATTTTGACATTGAAATTTCATTTGGATGGAAGAACCTAATGACCAATTTTTTTAATTAGAAATTTAAATCTTATTTTTATGTCACATAATCACATGAAATAAAAACACAATGAATTATTATTTACTATGTGACACTTAAACATAATTTTGACCATTATGTGTTATGAATTTGAAAAATATGACATTAGCGTTTACGATTAGTAAGATGTTTTGAGTATGATATGAATTTTTTTTGGTGAAATGTAATATACCATTATGAATATAAATGTTAACCATATGAAAAGTGATATAACTTAATTAATAGTAAAATTAATTATTATAGTATATAGATAAGATATAAGTGAATGTATGATGTACCTATATTTATGTATGAGTAAATAAATGTTTTAAAACACATTTTTTATGAATAAATTATGATTTTAATTAAATAATAAATTAATCATATTTATATAATTTTTTAGGAAAATGAACTTAATTTTTGGAATATAAAGGTCGAATAATGGTTAGGGTGATTTTTGGGATATTTATGAAATACATAAATTTTTTGTGAATAGTAAAATACATTAATTTATCTTATAAATACATTATATTTTAAATCCACTATTCTTGACATCATAAGTGATTTAAGGACCCAAATATCTAACTCATAGGAATTTATTATAGTTATTGGTCATGGATTCATCATTAATTATTTTCATATGGAAAAATAATAAACTAATGATTATAATATTATGAAAACCCTACTCACCTCCACTATAAATAAAACCCCTCCCTTCCACTTTTCTTCACTACTCCCAATCCTTGTGACTTCCCTAAATTCTACCCAAATCTATCCCAAATATCCATTTAAACGTCCAAAATACCATGGTAACCTAAAAAGATCGAATCCTCTCTCCTAATGAGGCTCTCAAAGAAGGTTGATTCAAGAGGTAAAATTGTTATTTTCATTCCACTCATTTTTATGTTCTTTTTTCATTTTTATTTCCAAACATATACTCAGTCAAATGTTATCAAAACTCTAGTAACATTCATTTAATATACCTTTTTCATTAAAATATGATAATTCATTATCATCTAAGGTTTCACCACCTTTTATTTGGATAAAATGGAAACATTGTTTCAGATGTGTAAATTTAACACATTCAAGGACAACAGGTTATCAATTTCTAGAACTATCCTTAGTTAAGGTCATGATACTATTTTTATAGTGAAAAAAAAACATAAATATTTATATTATCTTATTTTATTTCACAATTACTTTTTCTCACATGTCATAATGAATATTAAAAAACAAATTAATTATGAGAAAAATTGGAAAATGAATCCAAGTATTTATCATTACTGTTTTAAAAAATGATTCACCCTAACTCCAAATAACCAGATGAATTTTATAAAAATTTAATATCATGTATGGTCATTAATTTCATATAACATCAATTTTGGATAACCACTATCATCTTACATGTTTATCCATTCATGAATATTAGTAAACTAATCCTAAACAAATCCAAGAAAACAAATGGACCCAGACAATGAAATTGAACTACTTAATTAACCAAAAGGCCAGGAATGAACATAAAAAGATATAATAAATACTTTACATATAAAATAAATTATATAATTATTAATTCATGAACATAATTTGATTATTCAGGTCATTAATATCATGTGGATAACAACTTCAGACTTAAAGTAAGGGATCCTCTCTAATACACTTTTATTCAAGATTGTACTCTAGGTTATTCCCTTCCATGTGTAATTTTTAATAATTGTGTATGCTTTGACACCTCCCCCAAACTACCCTAACAATTTATAAGTAATTACAAAATACTTTATATCTTATTAAACCCTCTTATGTACACATAATACAATGTTGATTTTCTATAATGGATTCAACACGAGCCTCCTTTATTCCTTTGGGTATCATTATCTTTATTTTTACCTAAATGAGGTTATCTTTTCTTCTTATTTTAATCTGATAAATTCTATTTAATTGTTACAAACTCATATATCATGTTCTATTAATCATTTTATTTTTCTTATATATATGTTTTTAAGTGATTCCCTCTTCAATACTTCTTGATAAGCAAACATGTTTTGAAAGAACATTTTGAATTCTTACTTGATTTTTAGTGCAGACTGTATTTTGTTTTAAGCCAACCGTGTCATTATAAAATCAGTATTTTTATAATTAAACCATATTAGTTATGTTCTTGTTTTATATAATGGATTATTCCCTTTTCTATTTTAACTATTTTATAGTATTATCTTCAAAACATCGCAAAAATGTTTTACTCTAGAATTTCATAAATACATTTTGATTCATGTAGTCCCTTATACAAGAAATAAATTACCATAATACAATCCTATTTTAATTTATAAATTTACATGTATATTTTATTTCATATCTTTTGTTGAGACTTTTATTATATGGCCATGTTTTATGCTTTATGACATGATTGTGGTACCCAATTTTTTTACATGGGTAAACCTTATGTTTTTGTAATTTTGTTTATATATGATTATTTATGCGGTAAAAATATTCATGAAATGTTATGATGTGATTTCCCAAATAGCGTACCAATGAATTGGGAAATGTTATGTATCATGAGATGTTATGTGTGACGGTATTGGTGGTTATCATTGTCTTGGGCTTCAATGTCAAATGATCTTGGCTGTTAGCCTTGACTCATAATAAAGTCGTGTTTTATGTTTCAAACATATTTATATGCATTCATGTTTATATGATTCCATGTTTATATGTTACGGCTCCATATGTTACTTTAGTTTTCATAACATAATGTCATCACTTCTATTGCTTGTGATAATTCTTTTTTCCTTATGGTTATTCCCTTACTATAGTATTTAGCTCATCTATTTGTTCATGTGTTCCCAAGCGTGCCCTATGCAGATGTTCGAGCACAATGGAATTTAGGTGATAATTTTGATGATTAAATAAAAAAGTGTTTTTCCCATGTTTTAGTTTTATGAAACTAGTTGTCGAATACACTAGAGCTCAAGATCCTTGGATTGTACTGTGATGTATATTTATACTTAAAATCATTTAATTTTATTCGAAGAGGCTATAATCGCAAGATAAATACTATTGGGAACCATTAGATGCTCAAAATATATGGAATCGTCATATTTTATCATATGAAATTAAATTATTTAACTTATACAAATAGACATTTATTTCATATCCATAGGATGTAAAGTTTGGGGGTTATTATCCCCATGTTTTGAAATCAAATCATTTTGTTTTTACATTTTATTATATTATAATATTCTTTTCATAATTGTTATATTTTTATTGATTAATATTGTTAAATTATAATGATCACCAATCCAATATATGTTATACAAATGATAAAAATAACATAATTTCCCACCCCAAAATATATATTATGGTTATTTATACATTTTCATTAAATAAATGAAAATTTAGAAACATAAAAATCTTATTAAAGAATAATTATTTCAAAAATTTATTATTATGGACATAAAAATTAATTAATTTTATAATTTACTGATATATACATATTTTATATTTATTTTTAATGGAAATTATGTACATTATTACCTGAATGATTAATGATATTTTATTTTCCCTATAGACACAAATTTACATTTTTTTTCTCTTCACTGCCAACATTAAATGATATTTCATTAAATGATAAAAAAGAAAATACAGAATCCGGAAGAAATATGGAACAAGATTTATAAAAATTAAATTTGAAAAAAAAATATGGGACAATATAACCTGGTAGTTTCAAAATGAAGGATGTGTTATAAATAATTTATCATTTGACAGACTTGTCACTATAAAACACTATATTAATTATGAATTTTTTTTAACTCTACAATGTAAGTTATTTTATTATAAATTAATTAAAATATATAAATCATGAGACTCATACATATAATGGTTACAACACCGTATAATCACCAATGAAATACCTAAACAAAAATAAAATAAAAAAATAAATTTAAATAAAAGATATCATGCATATAAATTTTATAATGCCACACATTGACTCAAGGAACACATAAAAATCACTCAAAAACAAAAATATAAAAATTGATATAGTAGTGCATATATATATAATGATATAATATGGAAGAATGAAATAATAAGGGCTAGAGTTAGCTGATGTCCCCTCTCACCTTTCACCCTTGGGATCGAGTATTGCTACCTCACGAGAAAAATAGGCTATCACTGGACCATCTTCTACACATTTCCCAAAAAAATTGGAGATATATTTTGTATAATATTTTAAAATCATAACCCTTTATTTTTTTAACAGACTAAAAAATAAAAAATAAAATAAATATGACATCATAAGTGTTAGGTTACTGCCCGGTAGGCCTAAAAGATAAGGTAATTATCTCAAGATAGACACCCAACATATCAATTATTGTCTCTCTCATTAGTCGGATCATTTAACACAACCTTAGTATCGTGTTTATTTTTAAAATATATAAAATGTTTTATGGTAGCTATCTTCATCATTATTTTATGAAATTTCATATAGCAAATTGATTTCATCACACATGAGTTGAAAAGAATTTTTCCCATTATGCTTTTACATGTTTGTTGGAGATAAAACACTATCCTAAGTGTCATGAAGAATTATTTACTAGGTTTTCCTATAAATAATACAATGCTTCACTATTAGAGATCAAAAGGGTCATTCAATAGAAATGATGTTACAAAATAACATTTTATAAAAAAATACTATGTACATAAAGGGATTATAATTCATTGAAATTATTGGTATATGTTAGTTGATTAATGATATTATCCTCTGATTATTAATCCAAATAACTCAAATAGAGACATTATTCATGAGGATTAGTCATTAATTTAAAATGAAATGTATTTTTCAATAACTTATTAGAATTTTATTATCATCGTATCTTGAGAAAATCGTTTCAAATTTAAATTTGTGTAACACAAATGTATCCTCATATATTATGAATTCATCCATAAATACTTCTTGATAATACCTCAAAATGTATGTTTCAATTACCCCCATTTACTATATGAAGAAAATAGTGGAATTACACTATCTAAATGACATTAACATTAAGGTAAATATTCTAAATATATAGTTGATTTTTTATGTGATCTATCAAAAATATTACAATCATCATTACCCTTAGTTTTTAGGTAATTTATTACATGGTACTCATATTATATGCAATCAAAATATAAAGAATAATTATTCCATAAGATTCTAGATAATAATCAATTACAATATCATTTCAGTAGTTATATAATTTGATTAAAAATAATTAGCTTAGATTGAAACCCATATAGTTGATCATACAAATTATTTGACTTCAATTACTTTGAGAAATGATTTTAGAAATGTAAAGGATTTGATTGAACACAAAGAGAGGGATTGTGTATAGAATTATCTGAAATTTAATAAAAGAAGAATATGAAATATATTAATAATAAATAATCAAATTTGATCACAGCTAGATAAGTATTTTCCAGACAATCTTATGAATGCTAAAACAATTCCCAAGTAATTTTGAATTAATTTATATTGTTTTCAAAATATATATAACTACATAATCTATAATTACTATTCAATATATCCCACAAATTATCAACAGAACTATCCTTTCAGAACATTGATTTGTCATACTTTTCTAAGCATAAAATTACTGTATTAGTCATTTTAGATGTACGAATCAAATTCAATTCATATTTAATATAACCATTATTTTATTTCATTAAATATTTAATAAAGTGGTTACTTTTATTAATTCTTGGGAATTAAATGACTCTATTTTGGTATTCAAAAATTATCATTGTCTCGTTTTAGTTTGGTGTTCTGTGTGGGGAAATCTATTAAATTCACTACTCATATAAGGTAATAGTATATTAAGATCCCAGGGTGTTAAATTTTACCCTCATTCAATATCCATCCTTTCAATTTTATATACTATTCATTGAAGAAGGTACGTGAGGGGATTATTTACATATTATTCATTAGGGATATTAACTCTAATATGACTTCTATAATATGCTCTTAGGATAAAACATGTTTCTTATCTTTAAAAAAACCATACCTATTTATACAATCATATAATATAGTATGTATATACACTAGTTGTATATTCAAATAAATATATTTTTCCCAAATTTATTTGAATATATATGAAATGAAACTACAAAAACCCATATACACTTCTAAATATAAACTCTATCTCTAACCCTCAAATGATATGAAATCACACAGTGAATGAAAATATAGAGCAATCCAAAAAAATGGATTTAATATCTCCAAAATATTATCTATTAGTTATCATTCGAAAGCACACCAATACTCTCTAATATATTCCTTCAAAATTTATCAACCCTTTATTATATAAATATCATTATTATATTAAACAAAATTTATTTTTTTCTATCAAGAATGTGTTTTCCAATAGTTATCCACGTAATAAACCATTTTCATAAAATAAATTTTCTCATTTATTGAATAAAATTAATATATGTTTCCAATCCATTAAAAATTATTGACCTTTTTTTGATAATAATCCATTGATATTTCAAATTATTCTCCTTACATTTTGAATATAACATAATGTCATCAATAAAGGTAAACAAATAATTAAAATCGTTATGAGTATGATAATTTAATTTCTACTAAAATATCAATATCTCTACATTATTTATGTCTTTGAAACTAAAAATTTACCACATTATATTATTATACATAAATTCTCAACCATTTATGTTTTTTCTAATATAAAATAATAAGACATAGTGGTTTCTAGATACATATATTTCTTAGTTTCATCTTTGAGATCCTATTTAAAATAAAGACTAAAACATTAATTTTTATGATGATGTCCAAAATATGAATATGATAATAATAATATAAATATTTATTCTTATATGGAACCTATATTTTGAACATGTGATACTTTTTCTTCATCCTATGACTATCCTTCCCCATTGTTTGGTTTTACATGGCCATTTTCCTATAAAGTTCTATAAAATAATTAGTCAACCTAAAACATAAATCCTTCACAATGATTCATATAAGTAATGTTATTAACCAAAATGTATCTATTGATATTGTCAAATAATATTTTCAATTATCCTTAATTGATGTCAGACAGTTATGAAATAAGTAAATACTCAACCATCCATTTTGATATTATTTCCAGCATATATATCTATTCCCAAAAAAATTATCTACTAAAATTATCTGAGAAGGGTTTTAATTTCTAAGATAACCAAAAAATATATACATTAATAAAATATCATGTTTATATCTTATACAAATAATTATTTCTAGGACATAGCTATATAATTTTCATCAAACTGTCTAATCATTATGACAAAATACCATAACAATAAATCATACAAAATAATAATATATTATTTATATATTCTTAAGTATTATTAATAGTATCTTATCAACCTTTAGATTATACCCAACAATAATCACAATTACCAAAATTATCTATGATTAGATTTGGTTCTAATATTAATTCCACAATATTACACTCTCAGATCCAGATCCATAAACACATACACTAAAAATTAAATTTGACAACAAACATAGATTCATGTATATCACTATCACATAGTTACATTAATTTATTATAAAATTTAATTATATAAATTTCCAATACATTTTATTGTATATATTTTCAGACAATTGAGAAAATAAAAAATTAAAAAACATTCTTGTCCAAAATAATAGATATATTCATCACTATATATAAAACTATGTAATACATAAAAGTCTTCAAAAAATCCCCAAAATTATTGACACATATATAATTTGAGACATATCATCTATAGTAAATTTATAAACCATTAATACTCATATTTTTCATTTTTTCATATATTAATTAAATCTCATTCATAATGAAAATATGGTTTATATTAATTATACATATATTAAATAATGTTTTTAATGTTATTAATTGTTTATAATTTAATGAGTGGGTATTAAAGTATAAAAATATCACTGTTTTATAATAGTTTTATGTTTCATGTAGAGTAATATATCAAACACATTTTTATTTTAAGGAATTCATATATTAAAATATCAGTGTGTTAAAAATTGAATTACATATAAAACATCCCTCTTAATAATGGGGTGGAGAAAACCCATATTGAAAAATATAATTAATTCTTTCCATTCCACATCATAGATATTAGGAATGAGTATCTACTAGGATCAGTTACATAGTTTAGAATCTGTCATGGGAATAATAATATTAGCCCCGATGAGTTGGATAATTGAATTAATATTAATATGACTCTATATAACTACTTTTTAAGTCATTATTAACTCATTTATAAGAATTCTTAATTAATAGTATTTGATCGGGAAAAATTTCAATATGAATGGTTTTATTATCCCCATGAAATGAATACTTCAGTAAGGTTGGGGAGAAATTATATTCAAGGTTAATATAGACAAGATTTCTTGATATATAATATGAATTTATATAAAAAGATTTTTTTTATATTTATGGATATAAAATTTTACCTTTAGAATTAATTTTTACACCATAAAATTAGTTACATTTCTATATTGAATGGGTTTAGACTCAATTTTTTTAAATCTATAAATGTTATGCTAATTTTTTATTATATATAATCATAATATGACTAATATAAAAATGATTCTCTATATCCAGTAAAACATCCACCATGTGAACACAGAAAATAGGAATCTTATTTAATTTAATACCATTATAAAATTAATTGATATTCCTCAGGGCCAATCACAATAATACCTATATAACAACCCTCTTGAATTCCTAAATTATCCCAGATTTTAGATATAAAATTAAAAATATTTACATCTAGGTTCATATTCATGAATATAAAGATAGTGCTCCAATTTCTGACGTGAATATATGATTTCATTATTTTAGCAACTGATAAAGAATGAAGATTATATTTTTTCTCCCAGTGCCTATTCTTGGATGATTTCCAAGGATATTGACTTTTATAATTCATATAATGTTTTAAATATTTATAAGAACAACATTTTAGTTACTCTTATAAAAATGAACACTACAGTTGATGTGTTGGAGAGGGAAATATGATACAGAAAAACTCACAATACTTATCTGACACTAGAAAAGGTATGTATTGGGCTTAACAATAGGTCCAATATTATATAAGGACTTTTCAACATTTTGATCCCTTATTTCCTCATTGATGTATGGTAAAATATTGTCTTTAATAACATTATAAGTGGTTCAATGGATGGTTATTCTCATATTAGAAGATAAAAGTTATTTGGGTTTATGAAATATTCTTTTTGAATATACACATATCCTTATGGATAAATGATTTTTAATGTATGGTGTGTATTAAATCTATAAAATTAATGTTTATCTTATAATTCCATAATATTTCTTTTAATGTTTTATTTATCAATGAATTTCATTCTCCTCTTATTATTTTAGTGAAACTAATATGCCAATGATTTTTTAGATGGTTGTGCTTTCTTCAAGTTATTATTAGAATTATCTAATTTTATGGGTGGTTATTAATAATTATTATGATCGGTTGAATACTTATATTATTTTTGAATTATTATTTTAGTTTTTTAAATTATTTCCCAACTTATGGATACATTCACTACATTTATATATTTTAGAGATTATTTTTATACTATATACTCCCATATAAAGTTATGATAGGTATAACCTATGTGTGAGTTACATCCCTAAAGTTTTTATTATCTTCAATTTTTTGTTTTATAGATGATTCTTCTGAATTAATTTTCTATATTTTTTATTATTTTCTCATGTAATGATAGTGAAAAAAATCTAGGGTCACATATTGTTGGTTTTTTCTAATATTATATTTTTGTTTTAATGTTTCATTAGATATTTTTATGTAATTGGAATAGTGTATGATGAAATTAGAATAATTATGACCAAAACATGATATGGGTTAGAAACTTTTGTGGGGGAAAAGTTTTTGGACATTTCTTCTATTTTTGTTATTGATTATTATCTATATAAATTTAAATATGATAAATGCACATTTGATTAAAAGAATTTTTCAATATTGTAAATTTTTAAAGCTATAATCATTTAGCTACCCTGGTGTTCCACATAAAGGCATAAACTCTTTGGATGAAATGGATGGAAAATTTTTAGTCTTACTCTTACGATTAAACAAGTTGTGAAAAAGGGATTACTTTTTTATATCATTAAATTTCTTAGGATCAATATTAATGGACTTTTTTGTGAGGTATAAAGGTTTATCATTGATACATTATTCCTCAATAAGTGTTTCTATCAAAAAAATTTATAGTTTCCCATAATTTGGGGAGGCTCCCAGTTCTTGGATTATTCCGAAAAACCATCTCATTCTTTTTAAGAATCATTGGAAATATTTTTTGAATTTCTTATCCAACAAAATGTAAATAAATTGTTTTTCTCCAAGTTCTAACCGTTTAAAAAAAATACCACTTTTTCTTGATTTACCAACGATGGTGAGGGAATACGTTTATGGTAATTTAATACTGTTCTGATTGTTTTTAAAAGAAATAAATAATTTTCCATAATGTATTTAATGATATATTTTATGTATTCATTATTTAAGGGAACAATTTTTATAAAACAATCTTTTAAATAGTTATAAATAATTTATGTTTGTTGTTATAAATTTTTTTAATCAAATATAAACTTTATACATCTGGTAATAATGAAAAGAAACTACTTAACATGCTAAATTTAATATGGGAATCATGATATTAATAATTTCATTGATCTTATTAATATTTTGGTATCTAATCTATCACTGCATCTATTTAAATTCTAGTAGGTGGTTTGGGACATGATATATTATGATATTTTAGGAAACTCCAAGGTTAGAATGTTTATTTCAATTCAGTTCAATTGTCCAATAATTATTGTGTTAATTATCCATTAATTGATGAACAATACTCTGTATGTTTGGTGCTATATCATTTTGATTTCCATTTTTCTTATTGAAGTGGTCTATAAATTGGTTATGTGTAAGAACCTATTATATATTGAACTCAAGTATTTTATATGATGTTTTGTATGTTTCTAATAAAAAATAATACCATTCCATGGATACAATTGACTACCTAATCTATGAATTATTTGTCATAAATTGTGTATTTGAATGATCATGGATATATTAGAATATATATTGATGGATAAAAAAATGAAATGATAAGACAAATAGATGATAGAATATATAAATGGGTATGATTATAATGTGATTGTCTATAATAAATATATTATGTATATGTGAATCAATCCAAAATATGGTTAAAATATATTTAAATAATGTTTTGAATATTTATCTTGTGGAATTATATTGTACGATGAATCCATAAGGACCTTAAAAAAACCATATTATATAAAAGGCTGAAAAATTAATTTTCCAATACATTGGTTTAAAGTTTTGTTTATTTTATGATTTTCCCTAGTGTATAATAAGATATATTTAAAATAATTTAATGCCAATTTTTTGATCCATGTTTTTTACCTTGGTATGTTGAAAGTATTTATTTATAGAAAATTTATTTTCCATTAATTAATGATGGATCCATTCAATTAAATAAACACCACACATATCCAATACAAATTTAATTCCAAAAAATTATAATTCAAACAACACACACCTTAGGAGGATAATTTTTATTTTCGTTAAAATGTGTATGAATGTAGTATCACTTGAAATGTTTGTCACATTTTTTTATGACCCATAAGAAATAAAATCCCTAAATGAAAATATAAACATAAATACATGATATAAAACTAATGGAAGATGAACATAAATTTTTCCTAACCATATAAACCATCCATGGTTAACCGTTTATAAGTATAATTCCTTCATTTATTCAAAAATAATGATAAATGATTGATATTGTCTCATTGTAGTGGATTTGAAGAAGAATAATATTAAAATTTAAAAGAATTTTCCATTTTCTGAATAAATCACCAACTTTTTGTGTGGAAAAATAAATCCACGAAAAAATAATTTCAATATGTTAGTAAAAATAATTTATTAAGATTATAAAAATGGTTACCAATAAAATTTAGTGATTTAAAAAATTTACAAGTGAAAAAAAGAATTTAATACATGATGAACACAAAAGATAATAATTGAAATAACAAACCTATGTCCATCAATTCCACTGCCTAGAGCTACATTAAATTTATATTTTTGAAGACATTGATCTTCCATCCATCTATTTATATTTCCCTCCATGACTATTTTAGGACTATATATTTAGAAAAATTATTTAAATTTTACTTTTCAATCCTAGATGAAAACTTATTTCAACTTCAGCCCCTCCCCTTGACACACTGAAACCAGCTTCTAAATAGTTTTATGGCGGATTCCTTAACCAGAACATATTGCATATAATGTAACATAAATTATGAAAAACAATATGAAAAATTATATTCTCTATATAAATGGTTTGGTTAAAATTTTATGTTGTAAATATTTTCCCGGAAATTTACCCAAATATTTATCATCATATTGGGTCCCATGGATCTCCTTTGAAACAAAAAAATTAATATAGAAAAAAGATCAATGAATTTTTAATCCTTCTACAAACTATCAACAATATAAATTGTATCTTCATTATGTTTTCCAAATAGTCCTTCTAGGGACTTTATAGGATTAATGTACTGTATACATACACTATAAAATTTTATATTAAATGTCCAAATTGAATTTATTTCCAAATGAAACTCCCATTGATCAACATGGGAATAGTTTTTCAAAAAAATGTGGGTTTGAAAATCAAGATATATACATTTCAAATAATTTCAAGTGATTATTTTTCATGATGATGATTAATTTCATAAATAATAGTTTAATTCATCAAAGAATTTCAACTATTATGATAAATGTTTTTCAAATAGAAAAATTCAATCAAAAAAGTGTTTATGAATAATGAAACACAAGGATATTATATGGTAAAAAATTGTGTATTTTCTTATTTATCATAATAATCAATGCCTTCTAAATGTAAATATATTTCTTTCTAAAGTGGTACAAAACGAATTTTATAGATCACACCATGGGGGGTATTTAATCCATACATTTTAAGGGCGGCTGCACCATGTGATGAATATGTCTGCAGGTGAGTACTTAAAACCTTTACATAGGGAACCACATCCAAATTCTTGATGTGAAACCTACTTTATTCCTATATACATATATTGTGAACTCCTATCATTATCTTTACTTAGATAAGATCATCAATTTTTATAAAATACCCCTATTATAAACATTAATAACAAATATGATTGAAAAATAATTATATACATTTAAAAAAATATTAATAATGATTCCAATTTAGAAACTTGGGTGAGATGATGATCGTATGTAATACATACAATATGCACTTTTAGAAATGTTGAATGAACTTTAAGTAGGATTCATGTGTGTACTATAATTATCTTATCATGTGAGATAAACCAACTCCTCATTCCTCTATGTGGGACATATCATGTGATATTTTCAAGATAGTGGAGCATGTACATGAAGATCCCAAGTCACTTGATTCTATAATACAAAGCATAATCTCCTCTCCAAAAGAAAATTTGGATCATAGATGATTACAACAGAATTTATTGTGGTCAATTTCATTCCATATAACAAATCATGACGTATTATTACAACTAAAAGAATTTAATGTTGAATTTATAATAGAACAACAGATTTATTAATATTATTACTTGATATTTAGAATAAATATCCAATAATTACAATAAAATAGAATTTGGAATATTCTCATTGGAATCCTAGGTTTATAACACATTGAATATAATCTAAAACATGAAATCCTTGTTTTATTATCTATAATGAGCTCTTAAAAATATTAGAGTTCCTAAAACCTTATAGGATAACCAGTGGAAATCTTACATGAAATGGGTGAGAAAATAATCCTAGTAATGGACTAAACATGATAATGAAACATTACTTTTGATTCAGATATATATAATGATAAAATATCACAAAAGGCTCATCAGTAATCACGGAGATGAATAACATAATTAACATGGTTTCGTAAAAGAATCAAAACATAGGAAATATGTAAACAAGGAAAAACATTACATAATAATAGGTGAAGGATAATAGCTGAGACAAAATCACATGGTGTTCAATGTAAAATAGTGGATTAGTTTTACTCACTAAATCACATAAATAATATCTCATGAGAATAAATATTTTCCCAATGCATTAGACGTCTATATAGGTTCACATATCATAATAAATTCATGATTTAGTATTTTGAAATAAGTATATAAATCACAGGGCGTAAACATAAGAATTACACATCTCATAAAAATGGGATTAATATTCAGACCTCATGTCATAAACAGTGGATGATTTTTAATGAATGAATATAATAAATTCACATAATGTCTATATTACCCAAATCAAAATAATGGATAATAAAATAGGTATATATTTGTGGGGAATATATATTGAATTTATAATCATTCTACAATAGTTAAGAGAGAGAGTGTAAAATTTATTTATATAAAAAATGGTTACATGAGGAAGAAATTGATGTTTTAAAAATATCACTTACATTTAGTCCATTATTGTCATGTTATATTCAATTTCCTCATCCTTTAGGTTTATGTTATATATTTTCATGATATTCAGCTAATATATCCAAAATTAATTTGGTAAGTGTAATAAAGTCAATTGGATTATTATTTTATCATATAAAAAATTATAATCTTTACATATTTGTCATTATATACAAATTTTTTATTTTGAAATCCATCTATGAAGTATTGTTATGAATAATGAACTAAATTACTACCATATAGACGGTATGTCGTACGTACGCATTAAAAGTTTTTCCATTTTTCAATGAACATGATATAACAAATGTAATAATTACAATATCATTAAAAATTTATAATTCAATCACAAATAACATATTATTGTTTCTATAAAACATATATATTATATAATATATGTAATAATGACAAATGATTCATATAACTTCATCGTGGTGGATGTCAACACGTGGGCACAAATGATGTTTATTATTGCTTAATAAATTCTATAATATGAAAATATAAGCTATATTAACATTATAAAAATATATAAATGTCATTAATATAATTTATATACCTTAAAAACATCATCAAAAATCACAACAAGAGGTGATTATGGAAAATGAATTACATCGGTTTGTGAGGCGGAAGTTCTCTATACAAACAAATGATGGTTTTCTTTCCTATTTTAGGAAAGATGATATGGATGTGTATTATTACATTAAAAAAATAAAATATAATTATATGTAATATATATATTTTAATATATCATTATCAGTGAATAATATCTTATTGAGGAAAAATACGAAATTCAAAAAAAGTTCACTTAAGAGCGATACCCTTTCTTTGGAAAACCTCTTTAGGTTTTTATTAAAGGCATACTCTAATGGGTTTATAACAAATAAAATCATATTAGTAATGGTAATATTGTTATGGAATAAATATAATTATGTATAGTAATCGTAGTAGATGAGGTGTCCACTAATAATTGAGGGAGAATATTCACATGTAATTTTTTAAAAGAATAAAATATTTAAATTTATTATTCAGACTAAATGGGTGGAAAATGATCAATTAAAGATCCATATATAAAATAAGGTATTAATATTTACATCTAATATAATCGTTTCATGTTTTGGGTCATTTTAACAATTATATTTCTAGTTTAAACCCAAATAAAAATCTTTTAGCCTTTATTATGGAAATAAATTATTAATGTCTTTTACTATTAATTATCACTAAAAATTAACATGACCTTATTAAATAATATTTATAAATATATTTCAACATATATAATCCATTTTATCAACATAATTAATATATGTTTCATTATTTAATTATATATAAAAAAATTAAAAGAGAAAAAAATTGTTGTTAGGAAAAATGCAATATTCATGAAATTGATGACATTTTATTAAAAATTTGATTATAATTCACCATTATATTTATTTAAATTAATATAATTTATTAATTAATTTATAATTTTTATTTATAAATATATTAAATAATATAAATTATAAATAATTATATTTAATAATCAATCTGCACTTAGATATGTTTTTAAAAACCATGAATTTGTGTATAAAAATAATCATATATCCAAATCATTAAAATCGATCATTCAAATGAAATTAATTAGATTAATCCAATTTTAATTATTTATATTTATTTTATAACAAATACATAATATAAATTTAATTGTAAATGACTTCATTTAATGGAATGAGATGACAGAATTCGAAAAATTATTGATTTTTACAATTTATTAAAAAATAAATTATTTAGTAAAAAAATAAAGAATCAGAAATAGTTAATTGAAATATGTTAAATTAAACAATTATATTCACATAATAAAATTTATCTTTTATATGTTCCAAATAAATTTATAATATTTTCTCCCAAAAATAAAAAAAATTATTTATGATGAAATATTTTTTAACACTAATTTTTTTTTCTGAAAAATTTAGTTCTGATTTCATAAAAATTTATCAACATATTTAAATTAATTATAACATATATATATATATAACCATTTAATCATATTCATAGATGATGAGGCATGAATAAATTTGTTTTTTTGACCATTCCAATGTCTATTACACTGCTAATGTTTATAGCGACATTCGAATCATATCCTTGATGATGGTACTAATTATGAGAGGGGAATAATTTTGATTAAATGAATTTTGATAGAGTGTTTATTTATAGAGATTAAATAAATTTATTTATAGAATAATTTTTTTGAATTTTTTTTAATTATTCAGTTCAGTTTGTTATTTGAGATTAAAATTATGACATCTTTGAGCTCTGTATGATTTTGTAGTAAACTAACACCAATGTAACATGAATGTTTTTTTTAAATTCCAAAGTGTTAGTTCTTTAATCCAATAAAAAAATTAATTTCTTTTATAATCACTATCAATACTATTTTATAGTAGTATATTTATTTTTTAAATAATTTGTGGAAACCACATTTTAAACAAAACATGTCATTAATCATTGTCATATTATGTTTAACATACACATTATTATGTAAAAGAATGTATAATGAGAAAAAGTTAAAAATAACTTGATATCCAAAAATTTTGACTCCACCGTATAGATTTTTTAGTCATTAATTTATTTATATATATATATATATTGTTTATATTTTTTTGGGTGATATGTTAAAAAGAGAAGAAAAATAATGGGACAAGAAAATAGTAGTTTTCCTCAGATAGACACAAATGGTGAAGAGAATTAAACACTGACATTTTAATCAATGATAAATCTAAAGTTGTTAATGAATTTACACAAGCTTTAATTTTTTTAATAAAATAAATATTAAACCACATAATGAAGATTTGAATTACTTATTATGATTAATAAACATGATTTAATATTTAATTGAAATGAAATCAAACATAAAATATTATAATTCAAAATAATAGAAAACAAACATTAAATTAAAAGTGGAGGATACGTTTATCATATTGAGATTATACTATGGAAATTCCTCCTAGGAACATTTAAAGGATATGGAAATTTCAATTAACCTTCTTATTTTCAAAAATTATATCTCCTTGTATGGAGAAGTGAGGAATCAATTTACACCCCTAGTAGTAGACTATAAACCTTTGAAAATATTACTTTTTTTTGGATTGAAAATTTAACCATTTAGCCTTCTAAATGTAGAGAAATTTTATTTTTAAAATAATTTTATATGGATTTATAGAGTATAACGCTGAAATTTGTCACCCAATAGACTTTTGGATCCATATCGGTTGATTTTATCCAAAACCATGACATGCATCCAGTTTTGTGTTGAGTTTTTTGTGGTTCCAATTTGATTTTCGTAATGAATATGAAGATTCCATTTTATTAGAACCATTTATTCTAAAACGTTTGTAAACCAAATCTTGTATTTCAAACAAAAAATATCTCCACAATAGGGTGATTGGATTGGCATAAATGTTATGGATATTTGTAGGTTTTCAAATCAGATTCAGAACTGTGGGATAGAATTTAATGCATCAATTGTGAACCTTATTGGAATATTTTAGAATTTAATGTTTTATAAAAAACATAATGTAATTCCACTAAAATTATTTTGGGGAATAAATTAATCTGATATTTTGGATTGATCCCATAAAATTATTGTCAAATATTTGTCTTGGTTTTTGGCATATTCTTTTGGCCTTCTTTGTGGTATATATGACCCTATTGATAGACGAATTTTCTAATTATATATTTGAATTATTTGTACTAAATTTAATTATGAACATTAAAAAAATAATTTCACAATTTTGAATTGTATTTTCTATTTTATATTGAAATAATAAACTTACTCTAATCTAGATCACTTCAAAAAATGATAAAAGATTATATGTAATACTAAAACTTCAAAATTTCACACCAATTATAAATTTTCCCTGAATAATAGCTATTGGAGTCGATATATGATTATGAATATGTGAACGACATGAACTTCTCCACAAATGTATTTTTTAATTTCCTCTTGAATTTCAAATACACAATCACAAAAAAATATTTTTTAATCACCAAAAATATTTAAAATTTTGTTTTCTCTAACCAGGACGGTCTAAAATAGTTCACTACTCAATAATGAATTAAAAAAATTATAACAATAATTTTCTAAAAAAATTACATTTTTAATATTTCCAAGTCCCCATTTAAAGGATTTCGATAGGATTCATCATGATGAAAACTTATTATAATTCTGATCTAAGTGACATTTCACATGCATTAAACTTAGAGGTGTAAAATGGTTGATATGGGTGTGTGGATAAATTAGATTATTGTTTCGAATATAGTTAGAATAAATGTTCAACTCATAAATTTTAATGTTTCTAAGTATATAATGGGTGAAAGAGGAAAGATCATATATAGAAAATTACCATGGTCTCTTGAAATAAGAGTCACGTCTCAATTTAATATTTACATGATTTTAGTTCTTGGGAAAATTATTCTATTGGGATTAAAATTTAGATGCCTAACTATGTTGTTAGAAAATAGGGCCAGCTGGAGGATATATACATTGAGATTGAGGAAAAACATATAAGGTTTTTAGAATTTATCATATCATTGAACACAATGATATTTTTAGGGATTTGGAGGAGGTAACACAGGGAGATAAGATATGGGATTATCGTACCCCAGCTAGGGTTATTGGTAGAAGAGTATGGATCATAGTGGGGTTGGTTGATGTTTATAATGAATAGAAGTAAATTTTTATGGTTTTATTTTAATTATTAAAATGACATGTTTTTCTTTTTAGGACAAAAATATTTGGGTAGATCATCTTAAATTAGTAAACATTTGGTAGTTGGGGACGATTGTGGGATATAAATTCCACAATTTGTGATAGGCTTGGGGAACATAGACTATGGAGAATATGGGTTTGGTAATTTCAAACCAGTTCAAATTATAACACCAAAACCTATATGTTCACTCATCCAATCGATAATATTATTAGGATGAATGGATTAATTCTCTTTTAATTTATTATCTTTCTCATGTGGACATGTATGTAATTATTTTCTGGTTTCAACAACTTTTCTTTTGAGATCATGTGCATCTAAAAGAGTTTTCCAAAAAATAGTACCGCCATTTGTGGAATTGATGAGAGTTATACCAAGAGCCAATAAAGATAATATAAGTCTTGGATAAAGAGTTGGATATGGATTTGGTAGTGTGGGATGGTTTTCAAATTTTCTTTTAACCTATCCTTGTACACATGTAGTGACTCATTGGAGAACATACCAATACTAAAAACTTCTTTTCAGATTATAGTGCTTTGAGATGTAGGGAATAACATCTCTTGAATTTGTAGATTCATTTCATTTTTTAGGGATTATATAATCTTGTGGGAGGTAATATATCCATGACGTGGATGAATCATATTGGGAGAAACATAAATCTCTATGTCTTATTTATTCTTTAGAAACCCCTTTAGGATTCATGGTATATCACCACATGCGAATCTCCTTAAGTTGAAGATGGTATTCCTCACCAGGAACACCAAGGAAATGACATAGAAGATTAATCATGCCTTATTATAATTTGAAATTATCCTTAATGTTTGGATATTGAATACAAAGGGGTTGTTAATTAATATTAATAATTTTTTATAGGATTGGACATATCTACTTCTCTTGGATGGGAAATGATTTGGTCTGTCGGAAAAGAGTTCGCTTGATATCCAATTCCATTTAATTTGATCGTTTTTTGGAGGTTATATTGCTTTCAGAAAATTATAGATGTATCATTAATTCAGGTTTTTATTTTTGTTTTTTTTTCATTTTATAATTTTTATGGGAATATGGATTTTTTTTGTTTTTAAAATTTTTATTTTTAATATTTATTTGAATTTTTTAACAAAAATAATAGTATAACATATACTAGTCACACCATCCCTGGAAATAATTTCATTTTAAGCATGATTGGTTGTTTCCCATTTACATTTCAATGATCAGGTTGTCTTCAAAAATATATAACGACCCTCAGGTATAATCTTATGCCATGGTAGTATTTTTTCAATTCTATTTTTATTTATTTAATATCTTTTGGGTTATGGTTTGTTTAATGATATTAATTAAATTTTTTGATAGATTATGTTTGATTTAACAATTTCTATAATATCATTGTGATTTCATTATTGTGTATTTTATCTTATGATACTATTCATCATTGAGAAATATTTCATTAAATAAATAACCACTTCACAGGATGATTTTGATCATAATTTGCATGTATTGAGGCTTTAATCAAAGCCTTAACTTATTCATGGTTCTAATATCATTAAATTCATGTTCATGGTATAATAATTATTGTACCAATAATATATGTAATACACTTGTTAAAAAAATAATTAATCCATGATATTTTATTTTTATCAAACATAATGATAAACTAACGAATAAATAACCAGAAAAAGATCTCAATCACTTCGCTTTCCAAAACTAGGAATCTCACCGATGGATAGTTTACTTAACCCTTGATATAGTAATTTGTGAGGGTTCAGATGTTCACGGTGATGAGTTAAAAAAATATAAAAAATAATTGGATAGTTTTAGAGAAGATCACCGAACACACAAATGAATGGTGAAGAGGATTAAACATATACATTTGATTCAATGGGAAATAAAAATAAGGGAATGATTCGTAACAAGATTTAAACAGTTTTAAAAACCATAACATTATACAAAATTGTATTTTTGATAATTATTATTATAATGATGAAATGTGAATGAATATTTAATGGAAATAAAAACCAACAAACATTATTATAGTTGAAAATAATGGAAAACAAACATTCAATGAAAATTAAATAAGAGTTTTTTCGTGTTGAAATAATAATATAGAATGTCTTACCTAGCCCTTGGAAAGGATATGTTAATTATAATTTTCCTCTTTAATAGTTTAAATTCCATACCATTATAATGATAAGAGGGGAATGAATTTATTTCATATAGTGGTAGACTATTTTCTATTTATAAATCCAATAGATGGAATGACCATTCAACAATTTACCAAACCAAATATGGATGAATATTATTATAGGGAGTGGTAGATAATGATGTTTTTGGTAAACCCCCTAGATGTTTCATCCTTTAGTCTTTCAGAGAAAATTTTATTGGTGTTTTTCCAAACCATGTGTTGTTGTCTAGTTTTCTGTTGAGTTTTTTCATGGTCTAAATATGAATTAATTTTTTTCTATGAGGATACCCTAAATTTTGATCAATTTATTCTACAATTTAGGGATCCGAAATTCTTGATTTCATACCTAAAAATAATATCCCAATTTGTGTGTTATATTGAAAAGAATGGAAACAACAGTAGTATATTTTAAAATTCCAAATAAAATTGTGAGGTGGAATTTAATGCATCAGTTGGGAACAATATTTTTGAATTGGGACATTAAATTTTTATCCATGTTTTAATTCAATTTACATGTAATTAATATAGATAATAAAAAATGTCGCATTCCAGATTGAGCCCAAAAAATTTATAATAAAAGCTGGTCCATTTTATGTGACAGGTTCTTTGGTCCTCCAAATGTGGTCCATATGACCCTTTAGATTTCTAGATTATCCAGAGATCTAGTTTAATTATTTGTATTAAATTTAATTAAGAAAACTAACAAATAATAATCACACAATTTTTATAATTATGTTGCAATTTATTAGTAATTTAACAAACTAACACGAATGGTGGTTAGTACATGGTTTTTGTCTCTTAATTTGGTTATCAAAAAATAATTATCATATTATTTAAGGGGCTACCAAAGGATGATGAATGTAAGGTTAATGGGGGATATTTTCATATTTTGATTCCCTTGGGGGATAAAAAATTCATCTACTATATTAATGTACACTATGATATCAAATTGATATCGATGGCCCACAAACTCAAGACACACAATTATGGTGAAAACACATAGTATGAAAATAAATCCATATGTTACATCGCAATGAAGGCTAATGTTGTTCATAACGGGTTATGAAGAGTCACATTATAAAAAAAATCATTCAAAATTTATTATTATCAATAAAATATTATTTATCCAAATTTATGATGATGTAATAATATGATTGAGAATAAAAAACATAATTGAACACCCAAAAAATTTTGGAAAACATTTCCAAATTTATTGGTAGTAATATTAAATATTTTTATTCAGTTTGTATTTTTTAGCTTCATTTAGTTTTTATTAAATACACTCCCAGAAAAAAGAAAAAGGAAAAAATAATTTGATGAAAAAAGTGGTAAAAAATTTAAATGAGAGAGGAAGAAGTAGAATGGGAGAAATAAATACAGAAAAATGTAGAAGAAAAAGAGAGGGAGAGGGAGTTAACGGGGAAGAGGTTCCCCCGTAGTTTGGATTTTTAAGTCATAATCTCCATTTAGTGGTTAGTCTATAGATGTTAATGTGGTTCCAAGTGATTATTTCCTAACTAGTGATGCAATAGAACATTTCCTCTACCTTTAATGAAAAAAACATTATTCATTGAATAAAAACTATATTGATATTAAAATTTAATAAATGTAAAAGAATACACGGGATGACTACCAATATGTGTTGCATTTATTATTTCAATAGTTAGACAGTTGTAGTGGAGTACCCATAGTCTAATAATGACCATCATATATTATCAACTCCTGTATTATTCAAGATAAACTTATTCTTTTGGAGGCCTAATTATTCATTTGATTATTTATTTCATTCCGTGATTATGTGCTTGTAATTCAATGATGGTAAAATGAAATGTTGGTAGCCTTTTTTGGGTCTTCATCGTGAAAAATAATGTAGTCTACCTTGGTAGGTTTTCTATTCTTGGAAGGTCATGATGATAATTAAATTCTAATGGTTCATTTTGGTGTGGGTCAGACAAAATGAAATCAGACTATGGAAACCCAACCATTTTAAACTCATGTTTTCATCAAATTTTACTGTGAATTATTAATGATCATAGAAGACAAGAGATTCAATATATTGTTCAATATCATTTATATAAATATTGTTTTTAAATTAATTTTCATTTTAAACTCCACCATTGACCACATTATTAATTAAGGTAAAAATATCACAACTGTTGCACCCATTGGCACAACATTAGTTCATTTGTTTAGGGTTCACCTCCCAAACTAGATAATTCTCATAATAGTAGATGGGAAGTCATGAATGTTGTATTATCTGATTTGAATAAAAAAATTAATATTCTTATTCATTTTTTTCATTAACATAAATGGTTTAGAAAAAGAGTATATAGGTGAGATGATATTACAAGGAGTTTTAATATCCTTTTTTTCAATGATGTGTACCTGTGAAACGACAACATAAACTTCTTAATTTATTAATGTTGTTAATGTGAATGACCAATTAATAACATCATTTATCATTATAACATTACAAAGTAGGAATATTAAAGGTTCAAACAACTCTTATAAATGATTTTATAATCTTGGATAAAGTATATAGATTTATTATCTTATGGGTATCACATGGCGTGAAAATTATTGAACTTGATGAGTTATTAATAAAATTTAATAGATAGGATTCTAGAATGGACATCAATTTTGGTTCTCAATGACACAATAAAAGGTATTTATATTATAAGAATATATTGGAATGAATGTTACTTACCTTCCATGTTATGTACATAAAAATAAACTAGGAAGAAAAGATAAGTTACACATACAACATCATCCTTGATTATTCCCTTAGGATTAATAGTGTTTCTATTTAATAACTAGTCAAAAACAACAAATTGGCACCCCAAACCTTGACCATGTCTAGGGAATATGGATTGGTGAATTAAATTTATTATTTCAAATAGTAATATTAGTGTATCAACAAAATTGGAACTCCCTCTTTAATGTTTAGCATTAAATGTCCATGGTTCTTCTTAATTCATTGGAATGGAATGATGGGTTAATAAAATTTCATTGGACTTATGTTTTCTCTTATGGGTAAAAAAATCCATATGAAAAAATCCATATTTATGGATTTGATTGACGTATATAATAGGGTAATTTTTACCTCAACAAATCTAAATAAGTTATGTATCTTGAATCTGGTTCTAATGGATACTTTTTCATGGAGATAACTTGAGGAAAAAATTATGTTTTTTAAAAGAATGGAAGCAGGTGAGGGAGTTGCTTCATGTTCCTTTTCCAACCATTTTTTATTTTTCCATATAACCATTTAAAGGGTATTGATATAATTAATCATTATTAATGATAATTTCATTCTCTATTTAAGTGAAATTTCACTTATATTACCGTTAGTGTTTGGCAATTTTTATGGAGGGAGTTGGGAAGAACTGGATTTTTGCTTCTATCTTAGGTGGGATGGAAGTTATCCAATTTTGTATTTATTTTTATAATTTCAATAATGAGTGAAATATGAAATATCATACATATAACGTTTTTATGGTTTCTTGTAATAAGAGGCATGTCACACATTTGGATTATATTGATTTTGGTTCATGGGAATTTTCTTGAATCAGGTTTGGAATTGAGAAGGCTCACTATGATGGTGGAAACCAGGAGCATAATGGGTATGATTTATCCTTTGAGTATGAGGAACAAAATGATAATGTTTATCAAAGTTACCAAAACATTTAAAATATTATAATTGGTTTATATTTTGTGGTGGTAATTGAGGGGGATGAGAGAAGGGATTACCAAATCTCATTCGAGGGTAATAGGTATAAGAGATGATATCTGAGTGGGCTGGTTGATGTTTCTAATTAAATTACCAGATAGTTAAGTGTGGGTGTTCCAATAAAAAAATTATGTGTTGAGATGCGTTAGACTAGAATAATAAGATGGATTATCATGATTTTTTGGAAGAGAATCAGTTGGGGTGACCTAGTGAGTTGCAGATTCAATAGTTTTGGATAGGTACAAGGAACAAAGATTGAAACAAATAGGAGTAGGGGGATTTGGAAACAAAAAATATATGTCACACAAGACATATTACATTATTCAACAACTCATTCATCTAGATATGTCATATGGATTAATTCTCCTATAATTGTTTTGCTTGAGATAGTGCTCATGATTTTACTTGTTGTGTGTTTTCAGACATGTTGCTTTTGATATCTCGTGGGGATACATGAGTTTTTGAACATGAGTACTACAACTTAAAACATCAATTATAGTTCACTAAATAGCATATAACCCCTCATTGAGGTATTGGATAAAAATTTGGTTAATGTTTTAGTGGTGTGAGAAGGTTTCCCGATGATTTTTGATCCTATCATTGTACTCATAGAGTAATCCAATGGGGGGAATTGATAATTACCACTAATTGAATTTCATATAGAAGTGATTTGAGTATAGTAGAAGAGTTTATATAATAAGATTCACTTCAAGATAATCCATGTGTTCATAGAACCAGAGTGGGAGTTAGTATAGCCTAGACATGGTGATGTCAGCTAGGGTTAAATAATTCTCCAATGCATGATTTTTTATTCAAAAACCAAAGGCGGATTCATTTTAGATCAACCCATATTGAACTCATTGAGGTCAATATATAGATCGTTACCAGTAGATGGTGGAAATGATGAAGAAGATGAATTAAACCCATTTATAGTTTAAAATAATACTAAATTATTGGGTAATGAATACCAATGGATTAGTAATTCATATCAAGGGATAAAATTTATATAATTTTTATTTCTGTAGGATTGGCCCTTTCTACTTCAATTTTATGGGAAATAGATTGGTATGATGTTATTTGATTATCCTAAATGTACCTCTAACGTCGATGCATACTTCACTCTATTTATAGGTCAAAAAACAAAATTTTTTATTTGGGTGTCTATGAGGAATTCATATGAAATTTTAAGGTTGAGTAAGGAATATTTTTTGTTGACTTATTTTCATTTTATTATTTTTATTGGAAGATGGTTTTTTGTAAGTTTTTTTCATATATTTTCATTTCATTTTTCATTTAGATAGTATTCAAAACTACTGACCATGAGTTACACTATACCCATAAATGGAACCATTATAATTGTGGTGTGCACTAACCTATATATTATTCAAAGGCGTAGTGCTATTCTAATCTTTATTGAGACACTCGGGACGAATTGTCATCGATGAAACTGTTTTTAGAGTTGAATTTTTTGATTGACTTTTTTTTAATTTTCGGATTGTTTGTAGAGATTAATTAAACTCACTGATATATGGAGTTTGATTTAAAAAATTTATAAATATTTTTTTGAGTTCATTTTTTGTATTTAAGCTTATGATATCCTTGATATCTTCATGATATTATATTAAACTGACACATATTTCAGATGATGATTTTGATTGAAATTTCCAAGTGTTGTGTCTTAAATAAATGAATGCAATGAACTAGGGTTCTAATATCAATCAATAATTATTTGGGGTAGTAAATATTTTGTTCCAATTATAAATTTAATCAACACATTAAACAAAACTTATCATTAATCCAAATCATATTATATTTAACAAACACAATGAATGCCTAAAAAATATTTAACATGAAAAATATCTCAATCTCATTACATCCCCAGATAATGAATTACACCCATAGATGGTTTACTCACCCAATTAGATTATTATTTATCTAGTTTATAATTATTATTATGATATGTTTAAAATAGAATACAAAAAAATCTACTAAGATAAGAGTAGGGTGCTGAAAAATCACATGAATGGTGAGGAGAATTAAACACGAACATTTGATTCAATAAGAATGAAAATTAATGAATTTATTTTAAACAAGGTTTAATATTTTTTTGAAAATTAATATTATAAAAAATATGGTACATTAAAATTAAATATTATTATGAATAGACATGTGTTAATATTTAATTTGAAATGAAAACAATCATACATGATTATAAATGAAAAAATTGAAAAAATCATTAAATTAGAAAAAGAGGATTAGACTGTCTTATTTAAAAAATAGTATGTAATGTCCTATGATTCCATTGTAAAGGATATATATTCACCTATTATCCTCATTATTTAATTAAACCCCAACCCATTTAATGGAGAAAAAGGGGATAAATTTATACCCCAAGGTGGTAGATAGTTTTCCTTTCAAAACATCCCCTCAATTTAGATATAAAATTATACATTTTATATAGAATAATTTATAGAAATATTCTTACTAAAAGTTATATATATATATATATGTTGAAATTACACCCTCAATATTTGAAGTCCATTGTACTTTTGGATCCATTTATATGAATGTTTTTCCAAACCACGTTGTGTTGTCCAGTTTGGAGTCAATAGTTTCCATGGTCTATTTATGAACGAATTTATGTTTATGAAGATTCATTAAATTACCAAAAATTTGTTCAAAAAAATTATGAAACTACATAATGGACATCCCATCAAAATATATCATCTCAAAGGTCGTTCATATTGGGTGTAATGTTAAGAATGGTAGGTTATTTGAAATCCCATATAGAAATGTTGGATGGAATTAATTGCATCTATTGGGATCTTTATTGGTTTTTTGGGACATAAAATATTAATCCATGCTTTAATGTAATTTCACTGGAATTATAGTCGAGTATCAATAAATTTGAACTTATGGATTGATATCATAAAAAATAACATCACAATAGGTCCAGTTTCATTGAAAAATTATTTTGGTTTTATCGTGTGGTCAATATTTCCATTTAGAAGTCCAAATTAACAAATGATCTCGTTGAATGATTAGTAGTAAATTGAATTATTAACTCTTAAAAAACAGAATCACAATATTAGGATATTTCTTTTTATATTTATTAATAAAATAGTTAACATAATTGAATCTGGATTAATTAAAATAATTATCAAATATTATAAATAATATTAAAACATGGGTATATCACACCAATTATGCACCTTTACATGAAGTTTAATAAATGGGGTTGATAAAAAATTATGAATAAATTAAAAATGTCAAATAATCATCAATAAGACTTAAGGATGTCCTAATTTACAACAATTATTAAAACATAACTAAATCATTTTATCCACAAATAAATATTTAATTTTGTCTTCTATAAGTAGGGGGTATAAACCTATTCATTCCTCTATAATTAATTCCTTCAAAAAAATTAATATCAATAATGTTCACAGTACAAATAATTTTTCTTTCTCATAATTGAAAATGGAAAATATGGGCACCCCAAACACACTCCTTTGAATATGATAATTTTTTTTAAAGGTTCACACATTCAAGATCATAATGTATTAAAACATTCATTTTGAATGATCTCTCAGCTTTCATTTCACATTCTAAAGTGAAAAATAATCAAGGAGTATTTTTTAGTTAGTTTTTATTGGGAATGGGATGGTCAGATTGTAATTTCAATAATATAGGAAAAGATGGGTAAATTACCAAAATGGAAAATGTAATTCCCAATTGTTTTGAAATGAGACATGAAATGAAATAGAAAATAAATATTCGAGTGAATGAATCTTGGACTTAATATAATATATGGAGAAAACTGGAAGATGATGAAATAATTAAATATGTACATATCAAAAAAAACTCCCCCAACAAATTAGTAATATATCGTGTAAGGGCTCTTTTCTATCTTATTATTTTGTTTACTTTTTTTATTTTCCATAAGTTAAACTTGGAAAAAATATAAAACTATATTCTAAACCCATGACTTATATACATTATGATGGTAATTAAAATAGCTATAAGAACATTAATAATTGATCATGATTTATTTTTTACCTTTTCCATGTCATAACCCATTCGTTTTCTTAAATTTTTATGTTTTTTTATTTATCTTTTTTTAACACTCTTCAATATAATTTGTACAAGATATCATAAAAATATTTACATTCCTAAAAATCACCCAATGTCAAATCCCCACCCCACTGAAATGGATACCATTCATTAAAATAAGGATTACACAATGAAAATTGGGGAAATAATACCCAAAATGAAATCCATTTCCCTAGACATCAATTAGAAAAAATATCATTATAAATACATGTAGATATTTAGTGGGAAAAAGTTTTTGGATTATAATTCGGAGAGAAAAATCGGGTTTTCATATTCATTAAGTGGATTTCAAAGGACGATCAATGTAACGATAATGGGATTATATTTGGCAATTTTTATTCTCATGTGGTTTGGAAACTGCCATTATCATATAAATGAACACAAAAGAGTGAAATTATGATCGAAGGTCCACAAACTCATGATTCAAAATCAAGGTTGAAAAAAACACAATAATAAAAGATGTCTATAAGTAACATTTGAATGAAATCTTATGTTTTTCTTCATCACTAGGGAGAATAGTCATTTAAATAAAAATGGGGCATATATATTTTATTTTTCCAGACACAAAATAAATTATACCATAATATGATGAAGAAAAAAATTGTTTTAGATGATAATAAGACATTGGACTTCGTAAAATGTTTGGATAAAGTATCCAAAATTAATTTTTAGTGTTTTTTTAGGTTATTTTACATTTTTATAGTTTTTATAGTTTTTTTAATTTTATTAAAGAACACTCTAACACAACAGATGGAGGAAAAAATTTTGTTGACGAAATTGGTAATTAAAATTGAAAAAATGAGATGAATTTGAGGAATTATTGAAAATTATATACAATGTGGTTGAGTAATAAGAGAGGTAGATGGTTTTAAATGGAAATTGTTTCCCTTTTATTGGATTTTGAGGGTCCCCATCTCCATACAGTAGTCGGTCAATAGAATTTGATTTGGTTCCTAAAGAATGTGCCACTATAGTGATACATTGTAAAATTTCCATTGAATATTAGGAAAAATATTTATTTATTTAATAAAAAACTATACATAAATTAAAATTTCATAAATGTAAAAGAAAAAAAATCTTCCTTTAAATAATTAATAAATTTATTTAGTCTACACATGTACAGGTGTAGTGGACTACCCAAATTCTATTGATGAACACCATATTTCCTAAACTCTAGTATTATTCAAGAAAATATTCTCATTTGGGAGGCCCGATTGTTCATTGGAATATTTCATCCATTCAATGTTGATGTTCATGTAATTAAATTGGGGTGGACAAGGAATGTGGGTATCCCAACATTGTTCTTAAACTTTTTTTAATGATGTAGTCTACCAAGTGTTGGTTTTCTATGCAGGTAATCTCTATATGTTTCTTCTATTATAATGTTGCATTTATGTTGGGTCAAACAATATTAAATTAGTGTATTATATCCCATTTTTGTAAAATCATTTTTTTTATTGCATAAAAATTTGATGTAATGGAAATAAAAGGGGACATGAGACTCAATAGATATTTCAGTATCCTTCATATAAATGTTTATCCAATGAATGGTCAATTTTAACCTCATTAGTTATCACATTATTAATTAGTGAATAAATCCCCCAACCTTTAATCCTATTGAAATTTTATAATTACATTTGTTTAGGGTTCACCAAATATATAGGATTAAATTTAAAATCATGGATGTGAAATGATAAATAATGGATGAAATAATTTTTATAAAAAAAATGAATATTCTTGTTCGTTTTCCTCTTTACCATCCATGATGGAGAAAAAATGAGCAGAGTTGAGAGGGATTCCAAATATTTTTCATGATCTTTTAGATTTAGGGAGTTTACACATGAATGCTCCAAACAAAATTCTCCATTTATTACATGGTTAATGGGGATGAAAAAATTACCATATCCTTTATCATTACAACATGAAGAACATGATGAATTTGATAGATTGGGATCAACAAAGTCTTCTAGATACATTAAGAAGCATAGATAGAGAATACATATTGACTATCTATTGGGCATCACATGGATTAAAAAATATTGAACATGACCAGTTTTTCACAAAATTCCATGGATTATATTACATCATGGATATAAATTTTGGATTTAGATTTCATGTGGAATAGTATTCCTAGAATAAATGTAAATTAGAAATATGTTAACTTAACATCCTTGTCAATGACATTAAAATTGGTCTGGAAGATATGATCTTCTACCTTCATAAGGACATCCTCTGTTATTACTTTAGGACTAGGAGTTATTTGATTCATTAGCTGGATAACAACACACATTAGGAGTAAAGGATCTATATCATGGGTGGAGAAGTTGGATTTGGTATGAAATTTTTTAGGCTCCCAGGTTTTTGAATTCATCATCAATGTTGAAACTCCATATCTAGAATGGAATAGTAAATGTCCATAGATCATTTCATTTAATGGAAATTTAATGGTAGGTTAAAACATTTTAAATAGTCATACATTGTAACTTATGGGAAAAAATCCTTAAGAAGCTTTTCAAACATAGGGATATTTTTAAGGAATATAAGTTGGTACTGCTGACCACATTCTACCTAAGCACTTCTTGAATTTCATAGTCAAGTTCAGAAAGATTCATTGCCTTTTAAAAAAATTGAGGGAAAATAATTGGTTGTTTTAAAGAAATGGATGGTCAGGGGGAGTGGATTTTTTATCCTTTTCTTGTATTTTTTCCTATTTCCAAATCACAATTTAAAGGTGGTAAAGTGGATTATTCATGAGTAATTTAAATGTTTTCTTGATATATGTGAAATTGCACTAACATTACCATTATTTTTATGGGAAGGGTTGACCTCAGATTTTGGAGGAATTTTATTTTTGATGTTGACATAAGTATTATTATAGTTGACCAATATGGGATTAAGTGAATTTTCTAAGTCTAGAATTGGAATAGAATAAAATATATACCATGAAAATTGTGAAGGCTTACAAGGATAAAGGAAAACATAAGGAGAATAAAGATGATTTATCCTTTGAGGTTGAGGATAAAATGGATAATGTATTGGATGTTTCCCTAACCATTACTATGTTGAAATTGATTTGGATTTTGATGAGTAAACTAATGATGATGAGAGATCAGATTACCATACCAAAATCCAAGGATATTAATAAAATATATGGTGTTAGTGTGGCGTTGTATAAAGTTTTAATGAACTAACTTGATTATATAGGGTTGGTGTTACTAATAGAAAATTCTATGCTGAGATCCATGGGATAGAATAATGAAATTTTTCATCTTGAAGTAATGGGAATGTGTCAGTGTGTGAGCTACAGGTTTGAAATTTCTGATAGGTTGTGTGAACATACATCACGGAGATCATGAGGTTAGGGATTTGATAGCCACTATATGTTGTCTCACATGGCCTATAAGATCACTCATCCTTTCAGTCATCTTATTTGGCTCTATGAATTTTTTTTCTTGTTTTACGTTATAATGTTCTTCAATAAAGAATATTTATGTGTTTTAATCCACGATTATTATGAAATCTCATGTACTTGTTGGAGTACATTCTACAGGACTATCACCACATGCGTTATCAATTATAGCTCACACCATAGACAATAATCTCTTATATAATCATTAGATCGTGACTTGGTTGTGCATGTTTTTTCCACAATATTTTTGGACCACTCCAAACACTCATAGAGTGATTCATTAAAGAACAAATGGACACCATTTAATTTTTATGATTGAGTATGTTCGAAAAAGAGGGAATAACATCCCTTGGATGAGACAAATCATGACATTCTATGTGTATATACAACTAGGAGGGAGGTAGTATATCCATTACATGGTTGATTCATTTATGGATAAAGGAATTTTTTAGGGGATGATTTGTTTATGAGAAATCACTTGAGGATTCATGGTGGAGCACGTCACATAGAAATCTTTGAGCTAATGATGTGTATTATCACCAGATTTCTCATGGAAATTATGTTGAAGATGAATTATGTAATTTCCAATAATTTCCGTATATTTTTTTATTAAATAGAATTATTCTGAGACCGCAGAAACTGACGGCGCATGATTCCGAGGCCCAGAGTGCCCAGAATGATTCGTCGAAGTATTGTTAAACATTGAACATTGTTTGTAAGCAGTTTTCCAGAAAATGTGGAAAAAATCATAAACAATTTCCCAGATTAGAAATCTGAGGGCACTGTTGCACTCAGAATGGAATATTTACCCTAGTCGAGACTTATGTTTAGTCGGTGCGAGACTCATGTGGGCAAAACCAAAAATTGCAAATCCATATATAATATAATTAAATAATGATATTTTATTTTTCAGATTCATATAACTCACAAATGGTTACTCGGAATAAAAATCTGAGACCACAACTGAGCTCGTGAGGGTATTCTCTCTTTAGGTAGATACTAACATTGGCCGGCACGGGCTAACTATGAATGTTATTTTGTGGTCGCAAATAAAATAATTTTGTAACAATTATTTTATTGTTAAAATAAATAACATATAAATATTAACTTGGATTAAAAATCTGAGAGTACATTTGGTTCGTTGGGGTACGTTATTTTTAGGGGGATCCTATCCTCGACCATTGTGGGTTGAGGGTGAACGTTATTAATTTAAATAACATTTTTAAGGCATGTTCAATAAACAAGTGAGCGGGTTTTTATAACATTTTTAATGTTTCTCATATTAATAATATGAAGGCACCATTGAACTGAATGAGTTAGTATTTTCATAAGGGTGGTTTAACCATGACAAAAGTTGGTCGAGAGATGAAGTTGGTTTTTTCATTTTTCAGTGGAGGATTAATGAAAATGAAAATAATCTATTTTATGTATCCTCTCACCTATATTTTTAATTTTTATTTGAGGGGACCACAGGAGGGTGGTCAGACATATAAATGTTGGGCATTAAATACCCAGTTACACAAAATGTGTAACCACCAATCCATTCAATTAATAGGATTCATTAGTACTGAATTAATGTACCACCACATATACTAAAAGTTATATTAACTCTTCCTTAGGGTTGGGTGTTAGTTCTCATTTGCGAAATGATGATCTGGATCTTGATGATCCTGATGGAGAAATGATCTCACAATCGAGAACTGAAGATTGTTGTTCGAGCGGCATCGTTGGATGCTTATTGAGGTAACAACGAACACTGGACCACCATCAGTCACGAATGTTCTCTAATGGATTTACAAGGTAGGTACCTTATTCTGAAGTATGATATATATCTATTTGGTGATTACTCTTTCCATGATTCACAACGATGATGGCTAAATGAACACGACCATCGATCTGCAAATATACCAAGATATTTTCTATTTTTTTCTTCTCACATTATTCGCACATTCTACATCTTGAAATAATTAAGTGCACTAAAACACAATGTTTTGTTGAGCGTGACATATGGAAGGAGAGTCCTATGCCCGAGGATCGTGAATCTGCGATTGTCACATTTTTTAAGCTTAGAAAAAAGATGCAGCAGCCCACATAAGGGGTGATGTGGAGGCCCAATTCTTGTATGTCTTTAGGGTGCGTCTCTGGGAAGTATAGGAAGTGCGACCTACTTCCGAGGTCAATGTGGAGAATCAAGGTGAGTCGGACAGTTCTGGTGGAGCCGGAACATCACAGTTTTCTGACGTGAGCAGGCGACGTAGAAGGGGGCATGCCTTGGCGGCTACGATGGTTTGGCCATGGTGTGACAGAGGGGGAATGTTAGTTGAGTAGTGGAAGGCCGATGAGGCGGCGGGGAGGCCCTAGTGGGATCAGCATGGTGGAGATGGCATGGTTCGGAGAGCGGTTTGGTAGGTGGATGTTAGGGTTCCACAGGAAGAATCGCTGTGAATATGGTTAACGAAGAAGAAGAGGAAAATTGAAGAGAGAATGTAATTAAAAGGAAATAAAAATTAAAAGAGAAATAAATGATAAAGGATTGAATTTGGGGTGGTGAGATGGGAATTAAATGAGGGTTTTAGGATTAAAGAAAAAAATGGTTATATAAAAATAATAATAATATAATAATGTAATTATTATTTTCATTGGGAAACCCCTGTTTTGTCAATAACATGTATGTGAAACCTCTATTTGATGAACCATCAGTGGAAGTGTGATCGTGACTTTGAGATGGGAATTATGAGTCCAATATTGGATGTCTTTTTAGGTTTATGGATTGGGTACCCGATGCAATTGTAAAATAATAGTTTTAATATTAATAATAAATCTTTGACTTACCATAAATCATGCATGCGATGTCTGATTAAGATTCCTTCTATGGTGATGTGATTCTATAATTAATACAGTAAATTCAAGTCTAGTGTTGGATACAAAATTCTGGTTTGTGGCTTGGGTTGATGAAACACCCAATATTATTATTATTATTATTATTATTATTATTATTATTACGAGATTATGTATCTGAAATATCTCCCTCATATAGTGTCACGATGATGATCCTTCTGTGATGTTGCAACCCTGAAATTAAGATGGATATTTCAAGAAACAATTTGGATATTTATGTCGAGGTCGAGTGGTGGGACTTATGAGGCCTATTTCACACGTGTTGTGGTGAAATGAATCTTTTTCCCCATGTATCTATTTTGGACAGATGGGTAGTCTATCTCGTGTGTTTTACAATGTGGGTCGCAACACTGGGAACTATTTGGTTATCCGATGCCATTTGAATTGTGGCCTGGTTAGATTGAACATGAATCCAATCGGGCCCTCGGTACTAAAATACTGATAACATATATAATGGTCGTCCGGTTGACGCACTGTCTGTTGCGTGTGAACCCATATGACATGGCGGTCCTTTGGGCTTCTCCTTTGTGGAGCATAGTGGTGGTCGAGGTACAACTATTATATTGAGGTCCAGATTCTATTGATCTCAAGTTAACCAAGTGGGCGGAATCCTATGGTTGGCAATAATGTGAAGAAATAACATCGATCCTTTGTGTTTCAGTGCTCAACAATCATGTGTGGGTTGGTGCATACCGATTCTGTGTGGGTGAGATCCTGTGTGGGTCAGCTCTCAACGATCATGTGTGGGTCAGCGCATACTGATCATGTGTGGGTCAGTGGGGTTAGTTACCTATCAGTCTTGTGTCGGTCAAAAGCAGTGCTATATAACTGAATGATTTTATCTATCCCTACGACTAATCATCTGTACTTTTGTACATAAATTATACCTGATTGTTAGCTGGGTATTCTATCATTGTGGTTTTACCTGTGTTGTACTTTTATCTGGTGGTGTTACTTGTGTGGTACTTCTATATTTTTGTTTTTACCTGTGTGGTACTTCTACCATCGTGGTGTTACCTTTTTGGTATTCTTCACTCATTTATGATATCAGTATACCTTGATAAGTTAGGTATATGTATGGGCATATGCCTAAGTAGAGTCGATGTCTTGATTTGGGGAATTTTTCCTTGTGGAACTCTAAGAGACCTCTGGGGATCTCGAGGTCCCTACTGAGTATTCTTATACACACCCCTACATGGTCTATACCTGCACCTTGCTATGTCATGTGCAGATGACAGAATGCATTGATCGAGTATAGGGTTCCAAGACTGGAGGATACTCGGAGGTGGACCACTAGACGTGACGTACCACAGAGAAGAACATTTGATAGTTGTATCTACCCTTCATGTAGGATCCCTGGCAGGTGATCACATGAGCTATTTTAAGTTTTACTTGTACTTTTCATTTGGGATTGTATTTCTCCCCCATTACTAATTGTACTCCCCTATTTCCTATATACCTTACATTGTGCGTGTATCTTGTTGTGTGCTTTGATTGTGTGGGTTTTCAGGTTAAAAGGTAATGCCTTTCTAGTTTTAGGGACATGCTTTTCCCGTGCTAGTCGCCAACCCATGGCCTATAGTAGGCGGGCTTGGGGTAGTCACATCATGGGCCTCGAGTGATAGGTCATGACAAATTCATATCGTACGAGTCAGTTCTACTAATGAACTAGGACTCTGATATTTTATGTGTTGTGGAATAGTGTAATATGTTTTGATATTGTTTTTAGTTTTGAGGGTCTTGTGTTGGTGTGACAGATGACATATCCATACACTAGGACCCTGAATTCTGATTTCTGAGTCAGTGCACGAAAAGAGTAATTGCATCGATTTTGGAAATTATTTTCCTTGGTTTCTTTGGAGTCAACTCACCGGGTATAAATAAATGATCGTGGTGCACCAATTCCTTATCAGGATTCCACAACATAGACAACCATCTAGGATTCTTGAGAGAGTATACAATGATGGATGACTGAGCGATGATGCTCAGGTGTGGGGCCCTCTTATTGTGTTGGCACCATTGGCTAGTGTACCAGCAGCACCAACACCCGTTTGGAAGTAGTTAACAATAGATGCTACTAGTGGTTCGTGCATGGCAACTGAGCGTGTTGCATGAGTTTTACTGGTTGAGGACTAGATAGAGGTTGTAGCTATAGTTTTCTACCTAGTTGAGACACCAATAGAACAGATGGTGATATTTTCATCTAGTCTTTTCTAGGGAATGACCATGAGGATCGTCTACAATGTGATGAAGCGTCGGTACATAGACTGTTTCCCAAGATAGTTTCCTCAGGTAGTGTGTCAGCTATATCACTACCCTTTGGTCAACAGTTACAATCAGAAGTACAGGTAGTGGACACGTGTTGGGTTAGTTCCTTACACATGTTTTAGATTCAGATACCCCTTAGGTATCGAGGTGAGCCCCACCAATAGGAAGCTAAAGATTTTCTTGAGGAGGTGGTTGAGATTCCACCTAGTTAGGGCACCAATTGAAAAGATGGTGGTCTGGGTTGAGAGCCTTCTTTGTGGCTCAAAAGAATGATGAATGGGTATAGGATACCATTATCATTCAAAGAGGATACTTTTTTGTGGATAATCTTGAGACCCATTCTCAGAGAAGGGGGTATTTTTAAATATATATATATAATGAATGAGAGTTCTATAGAGCTTCTACAGCATTGGAAGGATGACATGTCAGTAGCTCTTTATTCATCAAGGAATTTCGACCATCCTAGGTACTCAATAAATACAGTATAATCAGTGCCTTAGTGCTCGGACCTCCGAGCGAGTTGTTTTTAGGGACATCCGAGAAAGCACTATTCCTCTATGCATTCCTTCTTATGTTAGGGTGTTAGAGAGAACCATTGGGGTTGAATTTTCTTTGGATGAGTGATTATAGCTAGTTAATGTTAGCAGTATTAAAGTAAGAACCAGATTCCAATTTTGGAGTCTTGAGAATGTAAAATGTTTCGGGAAGAGGAATTGATAGGGGTAGATGAATCTGCTGTGCTACAGATGTGGAAGAAGAGCTAGGAGAGCAGCATGAGGTGGTGTACATTTTGACATGTTACAACCAAAACCCAAATGTGGACCCACCTGGATTAGAGAGCCACAAGACATGATATGGGAGTAGATGCATGTGGTCAAGGAGTGCGGCCCAAGGGCTCTAGTAAATATTCTAGGTACGGTCGATGTCTATTACTCAATTCTGTATGAATAGACATAGATACCAATCATTCCTACCATCAACAAATCTAGTTCAAGACCTAGAGTTTCTAGTTAAACGGTTTACTTGACCCTTATGTAAGGATATACCATTAGGGGGGGACTCTATAATCACACTTATGCTGATGGTGTGATCCGACCCCTTAGGATAGTGTTTCAGTTGGAAACACTTTGTGGTAGGGTCGAGGCCTTAGGACGTTAGTTTGGGTAAAAACTACACATCCAACATTCAAAATAAGTTTGAATGTATTAGGAAAAATGTATGTAGTTTATCTACAATGATGGAATGGGGTTTCCCTTGGTCAGTGAAAAAGGAATCCCAGACAGCGTATGATAAAATCATTCATATGATGGTGAAGTCAATCACTCTTGAGTCGACTACACTTACCGTTCTGGCAGTGGGAGTGTTGAGTTTTCATTTCCCAACAGTATTGGAAGAGTGTGGGGACATCTTTTCATATGATTTTTATTGGATTAACCCCCCATAGGAAGATAGAATTCTTCTTTGGTTAGGTACTACCAGAGTTTTGAACTATACTTCTCTAGGGTAGAGGAACCCTTGTTAGCTTTGACGAAGAATGGGGGGCCTTTCTTGTTGAAAGAGAAGTGTCAGCAGAGCTTTTATAAGTTGAGATAGCAATGATGCCTAGAGTTCCTCCAGGACTATAACTTTGAGATGGTCCATACTCCATGGAAGTGGAACGTGGTAGTAGACACACTCAGTAGGAGCTCTGGTCTACAACGGCTGAGTGAGGCATCAGATCCGCTAGTTGCACTTCAGATATCTTTTGTGGATAAATATGGAGTAGCTTACCTCTAGTATATGGATGTCACTGCCCCAATTCCTCAGCGTATTTAGGAGGAACATCTTGGGATGTTGACTGGGATTCCCAACATGCTCATATATCCTCATGATGGTTTCCGGATGGATTTTATGATGTTGGGGAGAAATTAATCTTCTTCCATGGTCACACCATGGTACCAGTGATGCTTTGGGAGGAGATGTTGTGGGATAACATGTCTTCTAACAGGTGTCACCCCGACAAAGAGTATGGAGGTTTGGTCGGGCGGCAAGCTATCATTGAGGTCCATTAGTCCTTTCTAGAATCTCATCATAGTGGGAGATGTGGCATACCATCAATCTCATTCCCCAGAGATGAACATGGTACATAATGTTTTCCATTTGTCGTAGTTGAGGATATGTGTGCATGATCCATCACATGTTATGGAATAGGGCGAGTTGAACTTTTATGTGGGGTGACATTTACATAGATCTCGGTGGAGATAGAGGATCGACATGAGTGAGTCCTTCATGGGCAATCGATACCTCTGGTGCACATTCACTAATAGCACGAGAACCTCCAAGAGATCACATGAGAATGGGATGCTAAGATTTTTGCTCAGTACCCCCATTTTTTCCCTTAGTCTGTGTTTTGTACATCTTGTATGAATGGACCTAAGGTGGGGGGAATGTAATGTCCCAGAATTTCCATATATATTTTATTTATTTTAAATTATTTCAAGACCGAAAAATCTGACAGTGCATGATTCTGAGGCCCGGAGTGCCTGGAATTATCCGTTGATGTTTTTTTAAACATTAAATACCGAGCATATGAAATATTTCTGTAAAAGGGGAATAACTCTTAAAATTTTTCTTTGATCAGAAATATGAGATCACTATTGGGCTTAGGATGGTGGGTTTACCCTAAGAGAGGCTTATATTTAGTCTGCGTGGGCATCATATGGGAAAACCTGAAAATGGAATAAGCATAATTAAAATAATTGGATAATGTTATATTATTATTTATATGCATATAACTCAAGAATGGTTACTCAGATTAAATATGTGAGACCACCACTGGGCACATGAGGGTATGCACTCTTTAAGAAGATACTAACATTGGCCGGCGCGGGCCACCACTGAAAGATAGTTTTTGGCCGTAAATAAAATATTTAAGTCATAATTATATATTTTTTTAAATCCATAACATCTAATTGGTAAATCAGAATAAAAAAACTAAGATTACCATTGGGTACATTGGGTCGTGTTATACTTAGGTGAATCCTAACCTAGAATGGAGCTAATCAAGGGTGAACATTATTAAATTTTTGAACTTTTTAAGGTATGTTCATTAAACGCGCAAGTAGAATTTTCTATGTTTTGAACCGGTTTTCATATTGAAAATATAAAGGCACCGTTGAACTCACAACGTCGGTATTTTCTTAAGGGATGTTTCACCTCAACTGTAGTTGGTTGAAAAAAGAAGTTGCTTTTTCATTTTTCATAGAAGATTTAATAAAATAAATATATTTTATTTTGACTATCCACCCACCAATATTTTTAATTTTTGGTTGAGGGGACGACAAGAGGGGGGTTGGGCATTTAAATAATGAGCATTAAATGCCCGATTACACAAGAAGTGTAACCACCAATCCCTTTAATTAATAAGATTAATTAGTTCTAAATAAATGAATCACCACTTAAACTAAGAGTTATATTTACTCTTCCTTGAGGTTGTGTGTTTGTTTCCATTGGAGAAAAGAGGAGAAGGATCATGAAGCACTTTATGAAGAATGAATCTCACAATTGAGAACCGATGATTGTCGTTCGAGCGGCGTCCATGGATCCTTGTTGCAGGAACGATGAACACCAACCCACCTTCAGTTGCGAACGTTCTCAAACAGATTTTCATGGTAGGGGGTTTATATTAAAGTATGATAAATATCTATTTATTGATTCCTGTAATTCAATATTCTCAAATATGATGGCCAAACGAACATGTCCATCGATCTGCATGTATACCATGATCTTTCCTATTTTGTTCTTCCCACGTTCTTCACATGTTCTATGTCTCCAAATAATTAGGCTCGCAAAAACATGTTTCGTGGAGCATGGCATACAGATGTAGAGTTCTCAGACGGAGGATTGTGAATATTCAATTTTCACATTTTTTGGGCATAGAACAAACATGTAGTGTCCCATGGAAAGAGTGATGTGGTGGCCCATTTCTAGCATGTCTTCAGGGAACGAATTCGGGTGGGATAGGCAGTGCGATTTACTACCGCAGTCCATGCGGAGCAGTTGGGTGAGTCCGCCTATGCTGCAGAAGCTGTCGTATCAAGGTTTTCTGACACGACCAGTAGACATGAAGAGGGTGGGCTGAGGTGGCTTCGACAGATTGGTGAAGGTGAGACACCGGAGGAGGGTCAGCTGAGCAGCAGCCGGCTACTGAGGTACCCAGGAGGCCCGAGTAGTATCGACGTGGTGAAGTTGGCTTGGACCAGCGAGTGGTTCGATAGGTGTATGTTAGGGTTTCACATGAAGAATCAGTGTGAAGATGGGTATCATGGTAGATGAGGAAGACTAGATATAGAATATAATTGAAAGGAAATAAAAATTAAAAGAGAAATAAATTATAAAAGAGTGAATTGGGGGTTGTGCGCTGGGCATTGAACGTGGGTTTCAGGATTGATGGAAAATGCGGTTAAATATAAATAATAATAATATAATATTTTTATTATTATTTTCTTTGTGAAAATTGTGTTTATCTGTAACAAGTCCATGCGACATACGTTTGAAAAACGATTAGCAGTAGTGTGATCCTGAATTCGAGACGAGAATTATGAGTCCAATATTTGATGTATTTTTTAGGTTTTCGGATCATGTACCTGATGCTCTTTGAAAATAAAATATTTAATATAATTATAAATACTCAACCTATCATAACTCATGTGTAAGACATCCAATTGAAATTCCATCAGGGGTGAGGTGATCCTATCATTAATAGGGTCAATTCAAGTCTAGTGTTGGATACAAAATTCTGGTTCATGGCATGGGTCCACGAAACAATCAATATTGCTATTACTATTATTAATACGGGATATTGTATCTGACATATCTCCCCCATATGGTGTCGGGATAGAAAAACATCTGTGACGTTGCGACCCTAAAATTAAGAAGAATTTTTCAATAAAATTTTTGGATATTTAAGTTGAGGCCGAGGCACGGGTCCCACAAGGCCCTGTTTGTGCGTGTTACGGTGAAATGAAACATTTTCCCTTGGTATCTGATTTGGAAAAATTGGCAGTCCATCTTGAGTGTTTTTTCATGTCCAGCAAAACAGTGCAACCCATTTGGTTATATGGTTCCATTTGAAGTACAACATAGTTTGATTGAACCCGAATCCAACCAAGCCCACGATACTAAACTGCCTTTATCTTGCAGACCAAGTGTCTGGTTGACATGCCATCTGTTTCATCATAACCCTCATGACATGGTGGACCATAGGTTTTATTATTTTTTGAGCTTAGTGGTGGTTGAGGTACGTCCAATAAATTGATGGGCAGATTCTACAGTGCTCGAGTGCACCGAGTGCGTGGAATCCTATGAGTGACTGTAACGTGAAGAAAGAACATCGATGTTGTGTGGGTCAGCCCTCTGCGATCCTGTGTGGGTCAGTGCATATTGATCCTCTGTGGGTTAGATCATGTGTGGGCCAGCACTCAGTGATCCTATCTGGGTTAGCGCATAGTGATCCCATGTGGGTCAACGAGGGTTAGTTACCTATCACTCTTGTGTGGGTCAGAAGCAATGCTACTTAACAGAAAAATATTATCTAGCCTTACGACTAATCATATATTCTTTTGAACTTAAATTATACCTGATTGTGAGAGGGGTCTTCATTATTTATTTTGTTTCCTGTGTGGTACTTCATTCTGGTGGTGTTACCTTTGGGGTACTTCTATCATCATAGTGTTACCTGTGTGGTACTTCTACCTATGTGGTGTTACATTTTTGGTATTCTTCCCTCATGTATGTGATGAGTATATCTTGATAAGATTGGTATGTGTATGGGTATATACCAATTTAGATTTGATGTATGTCTTTGTGGTTTTTTCCTTTGGGAACTCTAGGAGACCTACAGGGGTTTTGATGTCCCAACTGAGTGTTGTTATACTCACCCCCTGTACGGGATATGCCCACACCTTGTTTTCTCTTGTGTAGATGAAATATAACATTGATCGATGATGAGGGTGTCGGGACAGGAGGACTCTCAGAGGTGGACCACTAGATATGATATAATGCAAAGACGACCATTTGAGAGGTGTACTTACCCATTAGGTAGGATCTTTGTTGGGTGTTCCTAAGAGTTGTTTTCTGTTTTCCATGTACTTTCTAGCTGGGCTTGTATTGCGGCCACCATTAATTACTGTACTCCCCTGTTTTCTATTTACATTTCTTTGTGGATGTATCTTATTGTGTTCTTGGATTGTGTGGGTTTGCATTTTAAAAGGTAATGCCTTACCAGTTTTAGGGATATTCTTTTCCGATGCTAGTCACCAGACCCTCACCTATGGAAGGTAGGCTTTGGGTAGTCATAGCACAAATCTCAGGGGACGGGTCGTGATAAATTATACCTGAACTGTGTTTGAAATTTTTTACAATGTTTGGATATTGAATTCAAATTAGTTGGTTATTCATATTTAGGGAAGAAATTTATTTTAATGTTTTATTGGTAGGATCATCTATATCTACTTGAATAGGATGGGAACTGAATAGGCCTTAAGTGATTTTATTATCCCTAATGTTCCTCTTATGTTGGAAAAGAGATCACATTATTTTTGGGTCAAAACAATTAGATGGATTGTTTTGGAGGATACAAGGAAATATCTAAAATTTTGGAGAATCAGTAAGGTAGGTTTCAGTTTGTGTTCTTTCTATTTATTATTTTTATGGGAATGTGGGGTTTATTGTGTACTTTTCAGATTTTTAATTTATATAGTTATTTATTTTGTAAAATAAAATAAAACACTAATCACTATTAGTTTCACCATCCAAGGAAATATATCCCATTTAAGAATTACTGATATACTATTTTATACCATTCAAATGATCAGTGCATTGATAATGTGATAGTGATACATGGGATGACTCCTTTGTAATGGTACTATTTTATAAAATCAACTATTTTTAGTTGAATGTATTTTGATTGGGAAATTTTTTATAAGGTATTTATATTTATTTATGGATGATTTTTTATTACAAATTTGATAAATATTTGAGGTGATATTATCCTTGGGTCTTGAATCTTATGATATCATGGATATTTTCACGATATTTTGTTAAATTAATACCTACCTCACAATGTGATTTTGATCATAATTCACAAGTGTTAAGGCTTTAATCAAAGAAATTACTAAACAAATGAACTAATTTCAATAAATAATTGTTTGTGGTGTTTTGCTTATTATTCTAATAATACATTTAATTGACACATTATGTAAAATATTTCATTAATCAATTATATTTTATGTTTAAAATAAATAATTTTATACTAATGAATGTTTAACGCGGAAAATTTCCCTATCACTTGATTTCCAAAAATTAAGATTCACCCGAATGGATGATTTACTCATTAATTAAAGAGTTAATTAATATGTTTTTTTGTTTTTTTATGGTGACGAGTTTAAAGGATAATAAAAGGAAGTGTACTTGATAAGAGTAGTTCACCAAACACACAGATGAACAATGAAAATAATTAAACATGGAATTTTATGGAATGAGAATGAAATAGGAGGGAATTTTTCAGCATTATTTCTATAATACTTCTAAAATTAATATTATAAAATCTTGGGTAGATAAAATTTTAATACTATCATCAAGTAACATGAATTATCATTTAATTGAAAGAAATTGATGAAATTATTATTGAAAAAAAGTTAGAAAAGGCATTAAATGAAAAGTGGACTATAAGTTACTATTATTTAATGTAGTGAATATAAATTCATAATAGTCCATTTTAATGTCGATGGTCACTCCAATTATCCACATTATGTGATTAATTGATAAACCATATCATGAAGAATATATGGATGAATTTATTTGCAATTGAGGTAGATTGGTGGCCTTTGAAAAAATTCCCCACAAGTTGGATCGACCATTTGACCTTCTATGATTCCAAACATGGAGAAATATTAATATTAAAAGAATTATATATGTATTTATTAGTAAAATATACTAAATTTTTATAAATTGGACTTTTTTACTCAATGTTGTTTTTGTTTTCGTAATCCATGTGATTTTGTACAGTTCTGAGTCGAGATTTTTCATGGTAAAAATTAGAATGAATTACTGCCTATGATTATTCCATCATATCTAAACCATATCTTCTAAAATATTTTGTGGATATATATTTTTGTTCATACCAATACGTATTAGCCCAATTTGTTTATTGTATTATGAGTAATATCAAGAATGAGAGGATATTTTATAATTCTATTTAGAATGTTTTGGGATAGAAATCAATGCATAAATTGGTTCCCTTCTTTGTTGGTTTGTGAAATGAAATTTTTATACAGGTTTTAATATAATTTCCCAAAACATGTAGAAGATAATAATTAAATATATACTACTAGATTGATCCTAAAACTATAACATCACAAATGGTAAAATTTCATTGTGAAGTTCATTAAGCCTTCTTGTGTAGCCATGTCACCCTTTACATGGCCAAATTATCAAAATATCAATTTGAATGATTTGTATTACATTTCATTATGAACCATAAATACAATAATTTCACAAATTGGATAAGTATATTGAATGTTAAGAATGAAATAGTAAAATGATGTGAATCTGGATTATTTCAAATAATTTTAAAAAATTATATTTAACAACATAACATGGGTATTTCCCTCCAATAATTCAATTTACCATTAGAATTAGTAAAAGTAGTAGATAAAAAGATGTTAATAGATTTATAAAATCACATTATAATTTAGTGGATGAGTTATAATGGTCATATTAAAATAATCATAGTTTTATCTATGTTGTTTTCTATCTCTTATATGCTATCCAACATAATTTCATTTCAAAATATAAGGGTGTTACATTATTCCCCTAATATATAATTTATCCAAAGAAAGTATTTAGTATATACAAAGGTGAAAATATGTGTGGGTACTTCTAATTTTTGGATTCATATTGATCCCAAGATTCATATTCTTTTTATGGCCCCACCATAGTAATTCTAATCAATGAGTTGTATTATTATATATATTTTTTATCTCTATGGTCAATGATCTTCATTGACTACACCTAGTAATACTGATCATTTTCTTGATATTTTTCCTATGAATTTGTAACATATTAGATATCTGGTATATAATTCATTAAGAGGGATTCATAGGACATGTCATGTACATTATAAAAGAATGTTCGGAGTTCTAGTCTATAAGACTGTACACAGATGTGATCAGTAATAACAAAGTCAATGATGTACTTGGGGCATATAATTCCCTTATTTCCAAATATCCTTATTCTCTTTGATGGAGTTATTTATAGAAACACTATATCCCCCAACCCATACTATATATATTTTAGATGATTATCATCATTACTAATCTATATACATTGAGTAGTATTAATGTGTTTTAAAATGGTATTCATAATCTCTACCATTTCCTCATCCATTTCTAGTCCCAAAAACATACATTCTCTAACATCATCCCCACATGTAGGTGTTTTTATATTTTTCCACAAATGGTTTCATAAGGGTCCATCTGGATGCACATGATAAAGATATTACTACATGAAAACTCTACCATAGGATGATTTTGATCCCATACTCAATTGAAGTCCATTGATCATGATATCGACATTTCATCTTGTGCCAAAATAGACCAATGTTTTTCCATCAGCATGGTGGGGATAAGACTTACTAAATTTCATCTTAGTATTTAGGTCATGTCAAATAATATCTCAGAACAATGAGGTAAATAATATACCACATTTGGATACAATAAATAGTTGGGTGACTTATGGATTTATTACCTCTCTGATGTATATCACGTCATATTAATTGAGATAGTAGTCTACTAAAATTACATTAATGTGATTAGTCCTTTTGTGATGATTCACCAAAACCCATATAAATGTTTTAAAAATTTCTATATTTTTTAGACTACTAATAAGGTCCATGGTGATTTTTTTCATTTGCATGTGGTTATGGGTAATGGATTCCTCATCCCCTTAGTCACTCTCTTTTCATCTATCACTTTCTATTATACTCGATACTTCGATTTATATTCCTTGATATCTATATTCATATTATCCCACCAGTAAACGTCACAAAGATCAAGATATATGTTTGTGAACCATTGGTTGATAGAGAAGGTCGATATATGTGAATTAAAAAATATCTCATTTTTATGTTATTATTTGATAGTACATGTAGTCATAAAATAAATATTACTACTCTTATCCTTAATTTTTATATCTCTAAGGACATTCTTTTTCATGTAGCTTCCATCATATATTGTATTTTCACATCAACTCATTGTGAATCAATATCTTCTATAGAAGGGATTTTTGAGAACAAAAATTTAAAAGGGATGATGATGTTCTTTCATTCATGATTCCAATTTCAATCATTTGTATGTTTAAAAATATTTGATCATTCTTAATTGTAATTTGTGAAAAGGTTTTTAAATCCTTTCTACATTGAGTATTATGCACATTGTTTAATTTCCAAGGATGTTAATTGATTATGATGTTATAATAATTTATGAAATCAAATTACATAAACGTTATGTATTAATTTCCTTATATGTGAATATATATTTTAGTCTCTTATGTTTTATATATATTTCACACTTCTCTCTATAGATATTATTCTGGAAAATTTTCAATGAAATTATCGTTTAATCCAATATAAAATCATATTTCAAACTATATTTTTCACAATCATTCACCTGACATGACTTATATGATATCCGTTTATCATTAAAAAAAAGTACCATGATCAATAAATTCATTGATGAATCTATATATTGAACAAAATGTTCTGCACATGAGAGAAGCGTGTAGACTAATATAATGCAAAGAAACTATTTAAACTCCGTGAAACTCTAATTGAAATCACTATCCTAGAAAAAAATTACCACATTCCAATTTACAATGGTTAGTTTGTTGAAATTAAAAATTGGTTTCACCACAATCAATGTTAATACACAACTACTCTGAGGGGACTATGATTACTAATTATAGATGTTAGTCTAGGCCACTAGTCAATTTTTTCATAAAAGGGTCCACATATATCATTTTTCAGCTGAAAACATTCCTTCATAATGAAACTTACATAACGATGAACTCACAATTATCATGCTTGTGATGGAGAAGATTATTTTATAAAATTATTTAGCACAATATTCAAATTATTATCATTCTCGTGCATTATTTTTATGTAGATCACATGTTCATCTATATATACAACCATAATTGTTCTTAGTAATCTCTAAAGATGTTACTCATTATGTCCATATTTATTTTTGGAGTATTTGATAGTCTTAAAGGAATAACTATAGAATCATAGTGTTTATGCCATATTCAAAAGGTTTTTTGGTAATATATTCATTCATCAACTATAATTGGTGATATCTCTAAATAATATCCACCTTATAGAAATACCAGGTTTCATTTAGTTTATAGAGTATGTGTTTTTATCCCTGGAGTGGGATAATTTTTATTTATTTTATTTTTTCTAAGTTCATGATAATTAATACAGAGGATTATTGTCCAATACTTTTTCTTGATGAAGTGGAAAATTTAATCCAATGGTGAAGAATTCATAAACTCCAAACCCTTTTTTAGATTATATTGTCATAGATATTTAAGATATTTATACTCAAATGTGGCTATTTTTTAGGTAGTTGTTGGTATGGGAAGATATATTATTTTATGATCCATTGAGAACTAAAACACTCATTAATGAGGAAGATTGTGAAACTCTTAGGAAAATACATGAATATAATCCCTTTTAATGGGAATCTATTCAACCATGATTATATTATGTTTTAGTCATTTAATATAGAGATAATTTCTCATAAGGAAACAATATACATGCTAGAACAGAAGATTCATCCTCTGATTTACACTTGTACAAAATTAAAGGTTGTCTTAATACCTAAAAATTCATCTCCCTCTCTAAAAAGATTATGTTCGGATTATATAAGGACAAAATATTGATTCCCAATATAGGATCAAACTCCACTAAAATAAATAAAAATAGATTTTCTAGAATATTAAATCAGGTAACATTGACATGGGAGGATTTTTATACAAAGAATGAAACAAATGCATCATTATTTGTTCTCATAGATAGTTCAACAATCATATTTTCAAGTGGATGATGAATAGTTCAACTTATAATACAAAATATGAAAGAATTTATAAAATGAGAAAAAAATTTATGATTTATATTCCTGAATTAATAAATATTGTACCTTTACAAAGTAATTTTTGTCATCCACCATAGTATTATTGACAACATATGCTCTTCCATGATATTTATGACATAGATGTTATTATCATTGACTGTGTCTAACCCCATTGGATTATATAATTGGATTTAATAATAATGATATTTCTTGTACAATAAATTCAATAATACATGATAATATTCAATATTAAATTTATTTTATTCTACTAAACTAGTGGGATTAATCATTTTCGTTTGACACATTTTTTGATGCCCATATTTTACAGATTTGAATCAAATCATATTTTCATTCAGAGTGTTTTAAGAATTATTATTCAGAAACTATTGACATGTGAGATGTTGGGTTTTTTCCATGATAGTATTTACATATTGAAACTCATAAAGAATACTCCATTTTATATTTTTTTCACTAGGACCATATAACCTATGAGAATATATAGTATCTTTGTCAACTTCAATATAAATCAAACAATCTCTTTAAAACTATCAAAGCATCCAATCACAAAATAGTTCTATAGAGATGTCTTTATTCAAATAAAGAAGTGGTGTACCTCACTTTCAATTTTTACAACAAAACCAAATGAATGTCTTGTAAGTCATGTGATGTTTACTTCATATTCCCCAATAGACTGATCCTCCATTATTCTTTAGTCTATGAAACTCCCTCCATATTTATTATGATTTTTTACGGAAAATTTTAATTAATAAATATTTTCCTGAATAATTTCCATTTTTTGGAATCAATATCCTCTTTGAACGTTATGTTCTTCATCAACATTAACCACTAATAAGATCCCATGTCCATGTGATAGATGAATCAAAAAAGATAACATTTATATGAATTGGTGGATAGATAATATCTATTCAATTATGTAATCCATCATTACATGATGAGGGAATCATAAGATCAATAAAATCTATGAGGCTATTATTTTACAACAGACACTAAAAAAGCATTATGATTCTTATGTTAATGTTATATTCTATAAGAATCATGTTATCATTCAAAATAAGTTCCATTTGAACTGGTAATACCATAAATTTAAAATCTCTAACCCTTATATGGTTAAGAACATCATTCTAGAAATAAAAAAAATTCCAATCAATTTTTTTGTATAGTCTCTCCTATTTCCCAAAATTGCCTAAAAAATACAAAATGTGAATACTTTAAAAAATAAACATGAAAATTGTATAAAAATAGAAGGAATTACAAATAAAAAATATTTATGTCATATCTTATGACTATCTATGTTTCAATATTTATTTTTAATTGTAATGTTTCCAATTATGCTTCATATCCTGACAATTGTTTTAAGTTATTCATCAATGTTCATAAAGAGTATCTCAATTTCCAATGAATATCACATGATAGTGTCAGTCTAGGTGTTCTAAAATGCTTCATAATCTTGAACTAGGGGATTACTATTTCAATTAATAATGCACACCTATATTAGTTATTACCAACTAGGTACAAATTTTCTATATACATATCCACATATTGTATGTAGATATCAATGTAATTTCATGAAAACAAATAGATACATACATCACCAAAACTCCAGTATGTTTTCCATTAAGTAGAATTATACACAGGGTTCACATGAAATTATTCTATTCATAATGTCAACAATGTAAAATACCATATGATGAAAATAACTATATCCACCCAATCCTTTTACTCAGATTTTTATATAATTCTTAACATAAACATCAAAAAATGCATCATAAATATCATGATGCCTAGTGTCCCTAAAAGGCTAGTTTTATAATATATTGAAATAACAATGAAACATAACATCTTTATTTTATTCAACATTTTTTGATCCTAAATTCATTTCATCTTATAAATCTAATTTTGGTAACCAATGAAATATTTATTATAATTGTTGAGATTAAAATCAATGTATGTGAACAGAAAAGACAAGGAAATATAATATGGAAATCCAAGGTAAAACATGATTGGATAAAATAGAAGTTTATTGAGTAATTACATGTAATTATACAATAAATAGCATGGTATCATAATAGCATAATAACATTGGAAATGTGGAATCAACAAAAAATTATAGAATCACATATCAAGGCTTATTTCCAAGACAACAACACCTCTTGGAATGAATCCCACAATCGATCAGGTTTACTTCCAAAATTCCATACATAATGGATCAAGAGAAAAAAGATTTAACAAATTCATTTAATTTATATCTAAGCTAACACATAATTACATTTTCACTATTATTTGTGTTATAAAAAGGAAATAAATCATATGTAATATACATATTAAACACCAACGAAAAAAATGTGTTACCGAATCTTACCTCATACCACAATAACATGAAATTGTTTATTGATGGAATTTGAGAAATAAACATAAGAACATTATTATCTCATTATTAAAAGTGATAATAAGATAGGTATATCTGTGAAAGGCACACACACACACAGATATATATATATTAAATTTATAATTATTCAATAATAATAAAGATATAGATAAAGTGTGTTTGATAGATAATAGTCATAACCCGAAGAGAAGGGTGGTTAGAGAGATCTCTCACGTAGAGTCTGAATGTTCATTTACATTCATTATCATTATGAACAAAAAAAATATTATAATTATGTACTTTCATTAAATAATATTCCATGAGTATTATTATTTTTATATTATAATTTATCATGTTATAATCCACCTACTAATCATTTAGTTACATGTACGATGTTTCAAATAACTTTACATCATAGGTCCAAAATCACTTTGGTATGTTGTCTATAGATAAAGAGAATATTTGTACATCAACTCCAAAATATATATATTAGATAATTACGTATACAATTACATTAAATCACACACACACACACCACACACACATGCCAAATATTCAGGCCACATCCCTCCTCAAGTGGAAACCCCACTAATAAAGTCTTATTTATGTAGTACATGGATTGTATTCCCAATGAGCATGAAGCTAATTACCAGGCCAAAAGACTAGTGCAGTGTCATGCCTGCATCATCCTACCTATGTCACCAGACCACTATCATCGTATGTGTCACTGTCTGCAACACTACCAATGTCATCTCATTCATAGTACTAAAATATACATAAACCCAACATGGTTTGATCCTAGGACCTCCATGAGTCCCAGTAGGATACGTTATGATCATAGATTTGGTAGAACATATGTACGCATGAGTTATATTTCCATTATTTAAAATTATTCACGTAATCATGGTAAGTGTTATTTTTTTATAATGATAATTATATCATGAATATCATATAATTCATTTAAATACAACTATATATATTATCCATGTGATTTGTTAATGAAAAATAAATCACATTACTTCATGGAGGTGTTAGTAAACATGTAGACACAAACGGTGTTATTATATTTCAGTGAATGCATATAAAATAAAATATATAGTTTAATAATTTCCTATTATGAAAAATATTTATTGAGTATAAAATGAATAAAAATAAAATTGACCATCAAAAATAGGCATTTTAGGAAATGATGTTAAATTAAATTTCATTGGTTCATGGGGATGTGTTCCACCATATACTCGAATGATGGTTTCATTACCCATTTTACGGAAGAGGAGATTTAATTTTTAGTGAACATGACCTACCTTGCCTAGAGCTAGTGTCTACCTTAATTTATTGGCATAAAATAAATGGACTCACATCCTAAAAGACCAAATGTTTTAGTAGTCTTGGTAATCTATATATGTACATGAGTCTTGAATGTCATAGGAAACACAAATTACAAACATTTTTTTAGATAATATCAATTTTAATTATATAATATAATTACATTTCAATCATAACACACTTCATGGATTTTTCAAAAAAGAAAAAATATGTGTGATCTCAAATTCTCGGGAAGGGATAAGTACAATGAAAGCTACCGTGAATCATTAAAGATAATAATAATGGTAAGGAAAATAACTGAAAATAAATTCCATTTAAAAAACTAACTATCCATGTAATATAGGGGACAATTAATAGGGTATGTAAAATAAATTAAAACATATTCCATTTAAATAACATGAAAAGATAGCGAGTAACTAATATAGGAATGTAAATCACTAAAAACAAATTACATTTAAATAACTTGAATGGATAACTCATAATAAATATGAAAATGTAAATCACTGAAAACACATTCCACACAAACAACAATAATAGATAAGTAATAATCAATATAATAAGGTAAATAACTAATAACACATGAAATTTAGTAATTAAACTCAGTATGAAATTTATTCATAGAAAATATCATTGAAGAAATATCATTGAAAATAACTAAATTATCCATGTTGTAAATGCTTAATTTGTTGACATCATATTCTCCAGAAACCTGACACTTCTTCCATCATGATTTTTTTCTCAAGACAGTCTTAAACTAAAGGGTTTGTATACATAAGAAATACTTTTTACTACGTTTATCCATCTGATTTATCTACTGAGAATAATTAAACATCATGGGTTTTTGTACAACTAGTCCCCACCCATTTTTCTAATCCAAAATACATCTCATATATCGAATATGAAATTTAAATCCTGAACCATTTCCTTATTATTAAATATCCTTACTTATTAATGAATTAAGATTGATGAATACTTTCTAGGAAAAAGAATTAAATTTCTATATAGAAAACTATATTTAGAAAATATATATGCTTTAATAAATAAAGTCATGTATGATAAATAATATGGATAGTTATGGTAAATGTAATCCACAATGAGAAATTGTATGTTAATATTTAAAGGGTAAGTTAATGACTCCAAAAATGAATCAAGAATGTGAGTGTGAATACCTTCCATCATCAAAATTATTATAATTTGTCCATATAAAAATAATGATAGTATCAATAAAACATATACCAATAATAGTATGACAAATATATTTTTGTCATTAGTGAATATAAATTCCAAAAAATATATATTAACAAACATCATTGAGTAAAATATCCTTTTTATTTTGAAAATCACTATTAATAACTACAAGTTCATATTATATTTTAAAAATTAATATAATTGAAAATAATATATTAATAATATAATTTAACCTTTAAAAAAATTATTGTTCATGATTACTGGATGTTCTATATATGCCCTGCATGCTAAAATTAGGATTTCATTGACATTTCGATAAAAGAAAACACAGATTTTTGGGAAGAAGACATGACTATTACATTGATTTTTTTATAAATATGTAATGGATACAAATTAATTTTTATAATCATTGGATAATTTTAAAAAAAATTAAAAACATTTTCGGTAAAATAATTTTTGGAATAAAACTGAATTTTGACCGAGGAAGAAAATAAAGTCATATTTTGTAAAATAAATTATCCAAATTTTTTTAGTACCAATTAATGGAAATTGGTACTAGAAAATTATAAATTAATTAATAATAATAGGATAATAAATATAATGAGGTTTTCTGTCCACTTGTCAAGTTATTTCCTATAATTTAAATTCAATCATAAACTATCCTAATTAAAATGAGTTTGTAAAATAATCTCTCAGAAATACCATAACATTGAAGTGAGAATCGTTCAATGAATCAATTATGTGGGTCAAAATGTAAATAAAAAAATAGGTATATATAATATAATAAAAAATCAATACACAAAGTATTATAAAATACCATATACCATAAATAAGTATAGGCAAATTAATAGAAATTGAGTTATTAAATAAATTACCACTTGGTAATCTTCATGTCAAATACGATTAAATGAAAAAAATTAAAATTAAAACATAAAATACAATTAATATTCAATAAATTATGATATTAAATGTCAAAGGGGAGTTATATATGCCATATAAAATAAATTAGGTATATTACATTACAATATTCATCAATGAAGGATATTCGAGATAATGTCGGTTTCCACACACATTTTTTGGTTGAAAATTTTTATCCTCCCCTATGGTGGTTTTAAAAAAATAACTTAAATAATAACAATATTAATATTGAAAATATAAATTTTTATCTTTTTATATTATCTTATCACCCATTCAATAATACTAATTCATTGGTTTCATTATTTTAGCTGTTAATTATCTTGTTTTCCCATTAATGTATTGTCATGAATGTTCTGGTTTATTTGAATATTATTTAGTTACATAATCTATAAATTTATAATAATAAATTAATTTTTAAATTCATATACCTTTTATAATTTAAATATCATTCAGGAAATATGGTTTTGATAAATGAACTACATTATGATCTTGGAGATGGTAGGTTCTACGTACCGATGTGTAACCATTTCTATTTTTTAATGATCATTATAGAAAGCAGGAATGTAAGGTTATATCATTACATGATTACCATAATATCATAAATACAATATTATTTCTTTAAATATACTTATATATATCATCCATGTGGTGTGGTGATGAAAAGGGAGTCACATCTTTTTGAGAAGGCAGTAGTCCAAACATACATGAATGTTGGTGTCAACATTAAGTGAGTGAAAATAGAATATATAAAATGTTATATTATATTTTTAATATTTTTAACATATCATGAATAAAATAATTATTAAATTAATATCACATATATTCATCTACATTATCCTTATTACTATCCATGTAAACAGTTAGTGAATTATGGATGGCATTATTTCCTAAGGTGGTATTCTGCCATACAAAAGAGTGACATTATTTTATCCCAAGAAGAATGGAATGTAAATATGTATATATAATATAATTAATCCATAGTTATATTTATGTTATAAATATAATATATATACATTATATTGATCATAATACCCCACTGTGAGAGGTTGTAAGGGAAAAATAAATGACACCAATTCGTGCAGTATTATTCTTTCATACACAAAAATAGGTATCTTATAACCCAATTAATTGATGTATGGGTGGTTATAAGTACATAACATAACATAAACCCATTTAATCAAAATCTGATTATGTAAATATTATATCATCATGTTTTAATAATAATTTAGGGACGTAGATGAAGAAATAAAAAAATACACATTAAAGAACATTACCACTTCTTGGGGTAACCTCTATAGGTTGGCACAATAATCCATCATATGTTGGATTCCATACTGAAATAAGGATTAATGAATGTGGTTATGGATGATTGGAATTGATTTTATGTGGGTTTGGGAGACCCAAAATGGATTTATGGTGTGAAGGATAGAGGAGAGTTTGTGGTCTTTTATAATCGAGGTGAGTGGAACCACTATAATATTATGAATAAAAAACGGGGTACCTATATTTTTTATTCACCAAATTAGAATAAAATTATGTAATATAAAGAAATAGATATTATATGAGCTAAATATTGAAATAAAATATATTTTTTATGTGTTTAATGATCAATTTTACCCTTATCTTTATTGTTTAACCCCTAGCAAATGAAATATTACCTTAATTGGGGTAAATAATTTTATCAATTTTTTTAATTAATCACAATAAAAAAATTCATATTTAATTATTTTATTATATATATTATTCTTAATTCAATTATATAATCCAATTTTCAAAAATAAATTATCATGCTAGTAAAATTTTATTTAAAATTAATCCCTCAAACTCCAAAAGAAATATGATTTTAAAAAGAAAATTATCAAAATTTGACAATGTTATTTTTTTAAAATTAAATAATAAAATAATTCCAATGAAATAAATTTTATTAAATAATACACAATGGAAAAAAATTTCATTAAAACAAATTAATATTATAATTTATGTTTAGAAATAATTTAAACTGAAATGTAATTTCCAATTAAAATTCTTTATATTTCAATATTCATGGAAAAATTAAATATTTCAAAAAAAGACATAAATTTAACCCCAAGATAATTTTTATATGAATATTTCATTACCTTATTACATTTTATAGAATAATATTTTTAAAATTATTAAAAATTATTTTATAGTTTTGTTTGTAATGTGCGACTAAATGAATTTTTAAATAAATTCTATTTCTCAGAAACATTAAATTTTAGTTTAAATGTATCTTATTATATTTATAAAAATTATTATTTTCATAATTTAATTATTAATATTCAAAATTACTAGTTAACATTTTTTGTCAATGAATTCTGTATTATGATTCATTTTTAATAAGGGTTCTCTGTTCTAGAATATATCAATGATATGAAGTTTAATAAAATTTATTTTATAGTTTTTTAAGCTCATTGTATTGTGTCACATATTATATAAAAAATGGTGTTTTTGTTTTAATATTATGGTATGTTACATTCTCCCCACTATATATAATTTCATTATTATAATTTAATCATTACCTTGATAATCAAGGGTTCTCTATATAGAAATACCATTGTTGAAAACCCCACATCGTAAAAGGTTCACTAAAATATCCACTAAATAAGGGAGAAACTGAGTAAAATGGTTGTATGGAATAAAACAAAACTAATACTCTATGTAGTATAACATTGATGTAAGGTAATGATGTTGAAATGAATGAAAATAGAAAATAATTAAATATATTGATCAAGGTTATTGATCACAAGAAATTAAATGATCAATGGAATGTTAATGAATTGAAGGCCATAAATCTATGATGATTTATGAAGACCTTATGATTAAATTAATATGAATGTAATATAATAATATAAATTCTTAAATCCAATTCTTATTTTAAGGAATTTTTGTTCTTAGTAGACATGGGAATATAATTTCTAGATATGATTATATTTCATAATAACAATTTCATCCTTTTTATATGCTTTGATATATGTCAAAATCATAACTTATTCTAAGAAATACATAACCAAACATGAATTTTTATGCATTATGCACTTAAATTCACTTTTAACACATCATAAGATCCATAAAAGAGTGACAAGTTATTCCATTTTTTCATAACTACTTTCAATTTTTAATATACATAGAAAATATTACCCAATATAATAGAATAATATAAAAACCTAAAATGTAACACCGCAAGTTCATCGTTAGTATTTTTTATTGAATCATTTAACAAAAAACAATTATATGTTAACTACGATGTAATTTAGGCTATTATTAGATGTTAAACCCTTATCAACCTTTAGTTTTTAGTTTAATCCCCCTAACCTTTCCTGAGATGACAGGTTGTCACCAAACATGATGGTTTTCCTTTATCTAAAACTATATTAATATATTATGGATAATGTTCCAAAAAATTATGATGTACAAAAATGAAATAAAAATTATAATTAAACACCCTTTTAAATATGGGATTCAATAAAACATATTTCCACAAAATCTAATAATCATATTTGACTATTATTATAATTTTTTTCATGATCGTATTTTTCTTACAAGTTATAAATAACATTAAAATTATTTCTAAAAAATTTAAAGGCAATATTCCATAAAATACCTCATCCACTAAAAAAACTGTTACGATTAATTTCATTAAAAATATTATTAAACTAGGTAGAATCCCAACACATAAAACCTAAAAAGTGGTGTTTAGAACCTTGAACATATGATAAATCATTAACTCATAAACCCATGATTATATCTATAACTCTTATGTTAATTATGAAACATATTCTACTAAATTTTAACACATTCTTTAGAATTTTCATGATTCTTATCATAAAAGTTCAGTTTTTGAATAACTTATATAATTTAATTATTTAATCAAAAATAATAAATAATTTATCTATTTTATGTCCACATAGGTCGTTACTTTGTATTGGGGATAACCATTAGAAGATGGATTTGACTCTAATAATTCCCATTATATACAAATTTATTACAATAATATATACTTGGATTCCTAGTATGATATTTATTTCCATCTATTTTACTCTTTATTTTCCAATGAATATTATTTTTTATTCCTTTATTTTCTACAAATAAATAATTTTTTCATTCCATTTAGAATCATTCTTCGGTTTCACTTTCTACATTTTGGACATGATGAAAATTGATCATTCATTCCTCCATGGACCCTATAATGTGTGCTCATAGTGAAATTCATCCTTCTCAACATTAGTGAGTTCCATTGTTAGTTAAGGTATATGTTCTTAATACTATTTCTCGAAAACTGATCAGTCATAATCACAATATCATTAATTACAGTCATAATACAATTGGGTTTGAGATAGTAACCAAATTTTCCTTCATATTAAATATTAACATGATTCCATTGGGTTCCAACAATTAAATATTTCCAAAAATCATAGTGTGAGCATCAACAATAACTCTGGGAAAACCATAGAACATTGGTAGTTTATCTAAATTAGGACACATTATCTTCAATATCAAACACCTTTGGTTAAAAATAAATAATTAATTTCCATAATGTAATTAAATATTTTATAAAAGTTTTTAATAAAAATGTTAGTTATCATAATTATGCCCTCCAGGAGTCTCAATCCAGGGTGCATTAAAGCCCATTTTCATGCACCTCGCATTATTCATGTCAAGCATGATGTGTCTTTTTTAGATTTATTACCCATTATAAAATATGTGATAAAACCATGTCCACTTGTACTCTCCAAGAGTGGAAGTATTTCTAAGAAAAACCACATAATATTAACCTTACAAATAATAGGATGTTATTATATGATTTTCCTCAATTATTGACATATGATTATGTTTTTTTGATCTATTTTTTCCTAAATCTATTTACAATGGATTCTACTAATCCACCCTCTAATAACGTGTATATCTACCCCAACCACAATAGCCAAGAGCTTGTGTATTCTTTCGTATATAGGAATAAGATTCTAGTAATGACTTCCCAATAGACCAAATAGTTTAATAGTCTTGATAAAATAGATACATACTTCAGTTTTTCATTATTTATGAGAACAAAAAATAAATTATAAATTTTTAAATTATATAATTATTACCTCTAAAATATCACTACATATCAATTATTTATTCAAGGGAAATAAAAAAAGAAGGGTGAGATAAAATGTATAATAATGTTTTTTTATATTAGAAACTATCATGAATTAATAACCATAAATAATATGTACTGTTAAATTACAAAAAACAAATCCCATTTAAATATGTTGCCTATCATGAGAAGATAAGGAATAATAAAATGGGAAACCTAAATAACTCAAGACACATGCCATATCAATAAATAAATATGGAAATGTAAATAGTGAAAATGTATTAAATTTAAATTACTTTTATTGATAAATTAGAATTAATATGTAAAGGTAAATAATTGGAAAAAAATCATCATAAATTAATAGATTGTATAATAATTTATCAATAGGATATTGTAAATAACTGAGAACAAATACCATTAAATTAATAAATTAAAGATGAAATTTGTCCATAGAAAATATCATAATAAAATTATCATGGATAAAAAACTAAATTCTCAATGTAGAATTTTCTAATTTATTAGACGTAATGATCTCCTTTATTGTAATAAATCTTCCTTCAAGATATTTCCTCAAAAGAGTTTAAAATCGATGTATAGGTATACACTATAATGGGGTTTTCTACATCTGGGCCCCACCTGTGACTTCATGTCCAAAACAGTACTCATATATTGAATAATTGAATTAATTAATGAACATTGTGTCTTATTATAAAATATTCAGATTTTTTAAATAATAATAAAATTTCAATATTCCCACTGAATAAAATAACATTTAATGTAGAAAACCCAATATATAAATGAGATAGAGTTAAATAAATAATCATATCCATGTTATATAAAATTTATACTTTTGCGAAATATATTTCCAATTATCACAAATAAGGGGATATTTCATGGGAATTTTAATGAATGAAAAAAATGAGTCAAGAATCAGAATTTCAATATTTTACTTGGTAAAACCGACCAAAAAACCTTCAACAATAGAATAAGGATAATATCAGTATATAATATACCCGATATAGTAATAATAAAGGGGTTTTTCATTGATAAAATAATATACCATAAAAATATCATTACAAACATTCTTGATGAAAATATTAAAAAAATATTGAAATTTAGTTTTTAAAACTAAGAGTTCAAGAAACATTTCAAATATACTTTTAATTTAAAAGAATAATTAAAAACTATAAAATAATATTTAATATATTGATTTTTCATGATCATTGGAAATTATTCACATGAAGAGTTTGTTAAAATAATGATTCCATTCCTATATTAAATAAAATACAAATAAGAATTTTATGGATAATTAAATAATTAATATTTTTAAAAAAATAAATCATGGATAAAAAATGTATTTTATTAATAATAGGTTAATAATAAAACATATTTAGAGACCAATATTTTGGAATGAAACTGATTTTTGATTAAATAGATAAATAATGTTAGATTTTCATTAAAACATTATCGCATCTTTTTTATGTACCAAAGTACAGAAAAATGACACTATTACATGATAACATCATGTAAATTAAGAGGATAGTAAAATTATTGATTTTTTATAATAAAATGATCAAATATTTTACCTCATTGGAAATATAATAATATATAATCCTTATTAAAATTTGATTCTAAATTAAACCCTCAAAAATATTATAACGTTGAAGTAATAATTATCCCATGAACAAATTATGTGTGTCTAATTTAAATAATCAAAATATATTTTAATATAATATATTTAAAATTCAATACATACATAATCATATAATGTTAAATATAGTGTAATGACCCACTTATTTTCATTGTCATTAGAATACAATTTATCATTACATGACTTAAGCGACATCCCCAAGATGCCAAAGGCTGTAAATAAATACTGAATAGTTTCAAATGAAAGTGGGGGAATATTTACTCTTTAAGAACAAAAATAATAACCCACCAACTATAACCAAATAACTCACTGTATGATTCATTAATATATGAATGAAAACATCATTAATATCAAAATCACACCAATGTGTACCACACTCGAAGAGAAAACAACTATCAATTTAAATTGTGTAAGATAACAAAAAGACATTCCATGACAACATCTAGACAAAAGGATACACAATTTATATTCTCCAACATCACTCAATATCCCAAGTATCATGAGGTTATACTGAATATGTGTGATATACTAACATTTCCCATGCCCCAAAAGTTTTCATCTTCAAAAGAAATAATCATCCAACATAGGGGTGAGTATAAAACCCAGTAGGAATTCCTCAATGACATTCAAACTCATACTAGTAGTATTTTAGAGTTACCCACAGAGATATAAAATCATTTTTTTAAAACCAAAAATAGATTATATATAAATATAAAAAAATTTAATCAATAGTTTTCCAGGATAAACCCTTTTCCAATGAAAGAAACCAAACACAACTGAAGTCATTTTTTCATGTTCTCATTATCATAACCAATCCATTCCACAAATCCACATTACAAAGAAAGATTTATTCATTATGATAGTTCTATAGACATGAGAAATATATTATCGATATACCATGTCGTCAAAAAATAAATATGTCCAATGTTCGATTAAACTTTTGTAACTGAGAAAAAGATCATATTTCAATAAATCCTTGTAAATGGAATATGATCACACACACCATGTGTGCCCAAATAAAATGAAAAACATATTTAAATAAAATCACCCATTTATTGAAAACCATTTTTCCACAAATAAATACCCATAAAACAACATATTTATTGAAAACAATTTTCCAAAATATCATTACTATATTTAGATTAAAAAAATATTTTAAAATATCAATTTGAAAATAAAGAAGTTGTACCACATTGCCAAAAAATTCACCAATAGTACATAATTCCCTCAAAACCATACATCATCACTAAGGAAGATTTATTCCATGCTTTGAAAACGAATTTCATAAAAACAATTCATGAAATTAAATCAATTTGAAACAAATCTATTCAATTATAGCAAGAGTATTTGAGATTGAATCCCCATAACTCTAGGTTTTTTAAGAAAACCGTAAGAGAATGGAGAAAACTCATGAATCTAACAAAGAATTCCTCAAAACCTCCATATATCTACCCATAACATGTGTATATATGAGAAACTAGGAGAAGATGATTATTATATATATGTAGATCTAATTAAACATGAAAATAATAGTGAATCATGAGCACTTACAACAATTAAATAGATTATAATCACCAAGAGAATCCTTCAGATTGATTCAAAAAAACTTGAGAGATTTCCTCCAACAAACAATAGTGAATAATCCCTAGTCAAGTATTCAATGGAGAAAAAATGTCTGAGTTAGATTCAAATAACATTGATATCAAATTTTTAGGATCTCAATTTGTCCCACATGTATTTTTTGTTCAAATGGTTAGAGAAACCATTCACTAACCATGTGATAAATAATATCTAGGGAGACCCTTATATGGTCTCCTCGCATGGTCTCCCTAACAATGATCACACCAATCGAAAGATAATATCCATCATCTTCCGCAGTGCATGGTTTCTCCAAGGATTTCCGCACAATTCCGAAAAACCATGCGTAACAAGTTTGATACTCATTTATTCCAAAAAACCACCTTGAAAGTTCCCCAGACACACCAATAATTCACCATTATACATTATGTACATAAAACCTAATGAAAGGGTGACATGCCAAAATCTATGTGTAATAATGTTTCCCCACCATTGGCATTTCAATCCCAAGAAAGTAGAAATTGGTGTTGCACTGAATTAGTTTTGGCCATTTCTCTTTCATTTCATTCTCGTGTTCACAATAATCTTCCTAAATCTGACAATGTTTACAAAAAATCCCATTGTTGACTGATTCTCTTCTTATGATAGGCTTTGTAATCCCTATCCACAACATGAACTATGATATGTTCCAATGAAGCATCTGGCTCTAGGTCAACGCGATCCCATCTGATCACATTGTCAGGATCAAGAAGATACTTTTTCAACTGATATACATTGATCACGTTATGCACTGAACTAAATCATGGTGGTAATTTCAACTTATATTCCAACTCTTCATCCCATTATAATTTCTAAAAATAGATAATGTATGGAGGAGGCAATTTTCCCCTCTTCCAAAAATGACGATGTCCATGCCTTGGAGAAATCTGCAAGAACACATGATCACTCACTACAATGGACAATGACTGTGGATAATTATCCACATAATATTTATAATGAATCTGAACAATATCTATTCACATTAGGATTAATTAATTCTTTTATGTTGTTTCAATGATGAGGACATGACAAACTAGTGATGTCTCAACTATTTTGACCTAACATATTGGAGAATGAAACAGGTGACCATAAAATTCTTAAAAAATGATCAGTATATATTGAGTCAAGAGAACAGTTATTATATAAGAACTTCACTAAGGGTATATAACCAGACCACGGGCCACTTAAATCCATTACAGAAGACAACAACATGTCTTACAAAGTCTGTATAGTCCTTTCAGATTTAACGTCCATCTAGGTATTATATTCCATACTCATAGTCAACTAATTCCTAAGGTATTTATTTAAGGACTTTTAGAAATGAGATGAGAACATTAGATCTCTGTCTGACATGATCAAAACAACTATTTCACGTCTCTTTACCACTTCTCATATATAGATTTGGAGATATCCTCAACCAGTTGAGGTTTACAAATACTGATGAAATGATCCACTTTTTGATTGGATCCACTATCTTCAATATGGAATCGTGTTTGAGAACCATTCATGGGAGACCTTTAACAAAATACATGGATATCCTATCCCATTTCCAATAGAATATGTAAATATTACAATATATTAGTTGGTTTTTTTATTTTCTACCTTAATATTCTAACATTTTGAGCACCAAGAAACGGACACATCCACATTCCTTTTCATTCCACTCCACTATAACTATGACTTAAATTCTTTAGTCATATTATATATTCATGGATGAATAACCCATATTTAATGGTATTAATCCTAAATTAGTTTCCCATGGCACACAATATTTACAACCATCTGATATTTGAACCACAACACTAGACTCCCATACATTATCTATTCTTTAATGGTCATCCAAACATTGCGTTTTGAAACCATGGACACAAACTCTATATTGGTTGACTATACCTCCATTACTTTATTTATTAAATTTGGAACATGTATGGATAAAATGAAACCTACTGCATCACCTCGGTCTTCACATTCCACAAGAATTCCTGCTAGAATAGGCATGAACTGGCATTAATCTAGAGGTACTTTTTCTTACTGAGCATATTACTTTCTTCTTATTTAATCTACCACAATATTTCTATTTCCTAGTGTATACATCATGTCAAAGATGAAAATTTTAAGATTCTAAATCTATATTCTTTTCCTCATACTCAAATATTATTTTGAAAAAATAATTTTCAAGATCTTATAATCTATGAACAAAGAAAATTTCTCACAGAAGTGATAATTACACCAATTCTTCAAGGAATTAATGACTACATCTTACTCTAAATGGGATTTTGGTTAATTCTTATCATGTATTGTCAACTTCCATAAACCATTAGAAGCCTCAAGGTCTCCAATAATGAGAACCCATCCCAACCTAGATCCCAAAGCATCACAATACACCATAGACCCTTATATTGATTCTAGAAGAATCATTATTGGTGATGATGTTAGGTGAACCATTAGCTCTAGAATATAATTATGGAATTAATAACTCCATGTGAATGTAACATTCTTCTTTTTCAAAGCTACCATACTTGATTTTAGTCGGGGGAAGTCATGAAAAAAACATCAATAAAAACTAGCTTCACCATGAAAGCTTCATAAGTCATGATTTCATTCAGTGGTTTCTATGAGATAATAGCTTCAATATTCTCCGGATATAACAAAACACGTTTCCAAATATTACAATTCCATGATAGTTTACATATCATATCAAAAAAAGTTCTAATAGTTTGGCATAAAACTGGTGATATATCAAGATTCCCAACATTTTCAAAAAGTGTTTCTATTGATTATCACTTTTCCTTGAATAATCCAATATATCATCCAGAAACACCAAAATGAATGTATCTAGATATCACAGAAATATATGATTCATCAATTCTGTGAAGAGTTTTTGTGCATTCATAAGACCAAAAGGTGTGACCACATATTCATAAAGAGAATATTTTCTTCTAAAAGTTATCTTCAAAATATCCTCCTTCTAAATTTTCAATTAGTGATATCCTGATCACATTTAAATTTTAGGGAACCCATGATCTCCCCTAAATTAATATAATAGATAATAAAGAATGGATTTGGATATAGATTATGTATTGTTACTTGGTTAAAATAATGATAATCCACTCAAAACCTTAGAGTTTATTCTTCTTTCATCATGATCAAGACCGGTTGTGCCGACGGAGACGTGCTAGGATGAATAATACATTCTCCCATCTCTTCCAACTTCATTCTCAATTCCATTAACTCTATTGTTGTTATTATATATGATGAGAGTGAGATATGAATTGTATCAAGAAAGAAAACAATCATAAAGTCAACATCTGTTACTGGAGGAAACCCAATGAAATACCTGTGAAAGAAAAATGTAAATTGATCCATAATTTTTTGAAAACATTTATTCCATGATATCTTCCATTGATGGAATGGTCAAAACTACAAACAATTAATATCATATTCCCATAGGTGGTTCCAAAAAACTCATAGGGGCTTCATTTAAAACCCTTTCACCTTTAATGAGATGTTCAATTCCATCCTTAATAGTGAATGTAACTGTCCTTCTATAGTAGTCGATTTGAGCCATGAACTTCTTAAACCAATGTATACCTATTTTTACATCATAGACATACACGTCCAACATATAGAAGTACCATTTCATCTCTCCTCCATCTAAATTTACAAGATAATTCTCTATATTCAAAGTCACTACATTCTCTTTTCCAAAGAGGAATTTGAATTTATAATGGAGAGGGAATCAAATTGAGTTTTAAACATATAAAACTAGCAGCATGTTTAACACCCCATGCTTCTACAGTACGGTTCTCTATGAATAATACAATAGCATGTGTTGTACGCAATTCCGAGTTCTAACACACACCACAACTATTCAAACTAGGAATTATAAATAGTAATACCCACTTTTTGAAATTTTATACATTTTATCTTTCAAAATGGACTTCATTTTTTGATTTGAAATATCAAAGTTAGCATAGGGTGAAATTTTTGTATCTTTCCGAAAACATTCAATTTTTGATGAATAGTGAAAAAACTGAGTTATGGTTTAAAACCGAACATTTTATTTAAATAATTATTTATTTTATTTAAATTTAATTATGATCAAAATATCAACATAATATCTATATATGTTCAATGTAATTCATTATAGTGAGTATAGAAAAATATTAGATATATAAAAATTTTATTGTACTTTTCACCGTCTTTTACCCACCTCCTAAGAGAATTTGAGAATTCATATAAAACATATTTCTACCACTTCTATGAGTGTAATTTCGAAAATCAAAGAGACACGGTTAATATCAAGGAGTAAGATGTGTTCCAATAAGATCAAAATAATTTTTCGTGATTCGTAACTTTTTACTTTTATTTACCACGGTTAAAAGTAAATAGGCTAATTAAAGGTAAAAATTATATTAATAATTCCCTAACACATGTGTTAATTCTATTGGATAGGTATAATTCGACCAAAAACAACCTTAGGAATAACATATGAACCACTTTGGTCCACTTGGATTAGATTAGGACATTTATTATTATTTAATTCAAAGAAGAGTTAGAAGAGTTAATATCAATGATTAATTATAAAAAACATTTTTAATATAGGGTTATACATTAGATAAATTAGATTTTAAATATTAATTATAAATATAGAAATATTTCGTATATAATGGTATTTTATTTATAATTTTTAGACATTATATAATTTAATTTATTTAGGACACAATTGTGATGCAGTAATTAAATAATTAATGAAATATTACAATAATTGATATTATAAATATCCAAATAAATGTAATTTGAGACTTTTTATGAACTAAAATAATTTTTAGGTTAATATGAAATATTAGTATTGGTTATATGAATTTTTTTTAAGTAATAATGCTGTTATAAATTTATCAAAAACAAAATACCCAATAGTGTCAAAATTGACATAAAAGAGTTTTTAAAAAAAAATTATTATTAATTGTTATTCTATTACTAAAAATATAATGTTCGGCCAAAGGAATTATATAATTATAGTTTTATCATTAATGGACAAATTGGGGGTCTCTTGGAAGTTTATAGTATGTTTATTAAACATATAATTTAAAAATACAAAGAGACATGGTAAATGTCAAACTAATTAACTAAGAGTTAAAACTAAAATATTAGTTTAATAAATTGACCCATACATATCTAAAACCTATTGTTTGAGTTTATTTCGACACATACCCACCATATCCTCGAAATAAATAAATTAAGAGCCATTATAAACCGAATATGAATTTATTATAATGTAATATTTTATGTTTTTCCTAAGGTTCCACTCACCACTCTTATAAAAGGGAACTCCCCCTTCTATATAATTCATACCTTCAAAGCCTATTGTCTTTGAAAAACCTTGTCCAAATATTCTCTAAAAATCCCTCAATTCAACCTAGAGGCCATAGTTTTATCTGAAATCCATCTTAAGGATCCCTTTTGATCAAATCAAAAGGAAGAACCCGAAGAAGAGGTAATGTTTTCACCACCCAATTTCAAGTTCCTTTTTTCTTAAACTTCTTCTTTAATTGATATTTCCATTCTAAAATATTAAATTCAGTATCTTCTATAAACTGTGATGTTATTATAAATATGGTACACCCATATTCAGTATTTTATCGATCCTTTGAATGACATGTCACTATACGTGTGTACATAAGGCATGAAGACTCCACGTCGTGGTGTAATTGTTATTCAATACATTATTATTTGGATGGGTATAATAATGATGTTTAATTAATGTAAATAATAAAAATAACATGATAATTATTCTGTATATATATTATACACCACCAAATTATATATTATTTTAATGTCAATCGAATCATATTGACGCTCGTGCGTACGTACGGACTTCCATCTCCACAAACGAGATAAGATTCATTACCCATCATATCCATTCAAGACTAATTTTCATTTTATAATTAAGAATAATGTTTAAGGACTTGAAATCATTCTAGATATGAATAAGATACAACTTATGGATAACCAAAATAGATTACGTAACAAAACATATAAAACAAAATGCGTAAGTGAACACCCGAAATGACGATAATACTAAAACATTATTAACAAAGCAATATTAAAAGATCATATATGATATCATATTTATGTATATGATTCATGTATAATTTAATAACAATTATTTAACTATTATATAGGAGGTTAACCAACCCTTTTCCATGGAAAAGTGCAAGTTAAGGGGTTTTCATCTCACTCTGTATTCCCGTGAGATTCGAACCATATTGCCACTATTATCTTTTGTGTGGTGTTTGCACTGCCCATAATTGTACTCTTTGTGCAATATACTTTAATTTATGTGTATTTACATATTCATTGTATAATAAATCTTTCATTGGGTGTATGTTTCGTAAGTTACCAAAATGGTAAGGGTTTATTTCACATTCTCTTCATTTTCCGAGGTTGTTTATACGTAATTATCTACTGGGACCTCTTTATCATCCACGTCCATGTTTCTTAAAAATTAATTTCAAAACATTCTTACTATTTTACAGAATATGGGTTAATTTCATTTATACCCTTGTTTGAATTTTTATTAGAAGATTAAAAAAGAATATTTCTATCATTTTCCAAACAAGGTCCTTTTTAACCTTTTCGACAGAATTAAGGTATGAATGTATTTTTTTCACATATTCGGCAGGTGAGGAAAATTTCCGCTGTTATAAAATTGTCGAAGTTTCCCTTACAAGATTATAGGAATACTTTGAATATAAATTTTTTATTTAATAATAATGTGACTTTTACATGATTTCAAAAAGAATATTTTATGAAGTTGTGAAAGGTAATATTTATCAAGATCAAAATTCTAAATGTTTTAAAGATTTATCTTTTTATATATTTTTAATTAATGTCCATGTTTTTAAAATGATTTTAAGGATTTATTTATATGGAAATTAATGTTTTTAAAAGATATTTCTTTACAAAAGTTTCAAAGTGGTATGGGACACATTGATTCAATAATGTCATTTAAATTACTTCCATAATAAATGTGTGACTTTAAAATGATTTAAAAAAAGAGATATTTCTCTCAAATAGTTTTGATTTAATCAATGTTAACATCTTTTGATGGATTTGAAGCTTATTTGATGTTCATTTCTAATGATACAAAACATCCATATTGTATTGAAGGGTTTGTGACATGTTTGACTGCTGATGTGTTATGTTTATACCATTCATGGTTTATGGAGAAAGTATTGACATTTTTTATGCAAGTTTTAATATGAATGTTTATGTAATGTTTAAGAATGTTCATATGTGGAATTCATTAGACTTAATAAGTGACGGGTGGAGCCCGTTATAGCTTCTTGATGCATCGGTAGGTCTCATGAGACAAACTATTGTCTTCGAACAAGTCCTTGAAAAAATATTATTTATAGTCTTGGAACAAGGACTTGACTATGTGGTTAGGATAGTCTGGCATTGTGCATTCTATCATTATGAATGTGGTTTTTATTTCTTGTGATAATTCGACTAGTAGAATATCCATGTGAATAAGTAAATAGTATTATTTCATTTTATTTCTTCTATATTATGCTGAAGTTCAAGTTTAAAATGATTTTGTTTTAGTTATAAATTGACTTAAATGTTTAGGCATATTTATGAAAGTTTCCGCTATGTTGTTATCCTTACTGGGTATCTGAGCTCACCCCTTTCTATGATTTATTTTTCCCAGGATGTGAAGAAGTATTTTATGAATGACCTGAATGGATAGTATGAGGAGATATATGTTTGGACTATGTAGACTATGTTGTTTTATTTTTCATTTAATGATTTAATGTAAACTTTTTGAATGTATCTAGTGTTTCCAAGGCTACAAACCCAATCATCCATTCAAGGCTTGATCTTTAGTGATCATGCCAATGTTATGTAATAATGCACCAACTATGGGTAACTTGGGTCTGGGAGTTACAGATGGTATTAGAGGAAGTTAAGCAATAACCTTGGAAGCTAGATTTATATAAACAATGATTAAAGAACATAATAAAAAGATAGACTTTGAGGATTAGTATAGAATGAATTCCTAGAATTTTGATAATGCTGAGATTTTTTGAGTTTTCCAAGCAGATACATCCCTGTCTGGATACGAGCAGGTAAGGGAGGCTCTGGCACAGATGTACCTAGGGGTAATACCCGAAAACAGCACATTGAGCCAGACTCGAATGGGAACTGGTGCTTGAAAATAGGCCTTACTGCACTATTGGTTACGATACTCCTGGGAAATATACTTACGATAATTCTCATTTTCATTACATACCACTATTATGGATTTATGAGTATATACATCTTCAATGAAAACATTTTTGTGATTATGGATTATATCCATAAAATATTCAATTTATGTTAGGTATTTTACATGTTTGGAATTATGAATTGTGAATTATAAACTGACCTAGTGTATGACATTGTTTAGAAATGTCCCCCAGTAGAAGGAATGAGAACTCCAGAAATACGTATAATCCAAAGAGTAAAAAGGGTCATATCATTCATGGGATGAAGCCAATATTTAGAAAGGAAATAGTCACCCACTTATTGTAATCATATTAATAAATAGAATCATATTATTAGTAAAGAATTATTTGAAACCTATGTCTTTGAAGGGAAGAAAGATAAGAAAAGGATGCTAGAAAGAAAGATGGATAATGGGAATAAGGGAATGAAGTATTTTCCAATATGTGATAAATGTGGAATAAATCACCTTAGTAAATGCTTGGAGGGAATGGGTGTTGTTATAAGTGTGGAGAAAAAGTACACAATGTACATGATTTCAAGGGTAATAAAATATTTTTAAATGTAAAATGCTTCATCTGCAATGCGTTGATACACTACGCGAATCAATATCTCATTCATAAGAGTATACTGAAAATGATGTTATTGGATAATAATCATGTTATGATACTAACTGAGATGAAGAAGAAATAATAGTGTTATTATGTTGTTATTATAGAATTATTTCATTTGAGTGTTTTATCAATAGTATATCTGTTACATGGATTATGGAGATAAATAAGGATTGTACTGCAGTACTATTTTATTGAGGATTTAAGAGTATATGGTTCTATGAAATATGAATTCATAGTATTATAGACTATTTGGAAAATAAAAGGTTGAAGGAAAGGTAATACATAATATGTTCTTGATAATGAGGTACTGATTTTGGAATAAGCGACGGTTGATTTTTGTAATTCAGGATGTTGCGGTGTTGTAAAAGAATACACAATGATGGCATTCACATGCTATTACCTGAAAAAAAGGATCCCCATTATGTTTAACTTCCTTATAAAACATGGACTGAGTGTATGGATATAAGAATTTTGGATAATTATAATGGTTGGAATGGATTATTTTTGAAATTGGATACTATTTTTAAGGTTATTTTGGGATTGCCATAACAATGACAACCCAGAGGTCGGGTGTCAAACCGTCACGTCTGGCAAGGCCGTGATACTTGAACCTGAAACTGAAAGGGGAATGGTTGTATCACCTATCACTGACCCACATGATGTCTTGGATTGAATAATGTAGTTTTTTAATGGTTTGATATGTGAATTATAAATTCAATTTTTTTGGAACCCTATACGAAGAGGATAAATAGAATATTTTTAAGTTCTATTATCTTTTAGAGTGAAAGATGAGTTTGTGGTAGAAATTAGTTAAAGGATATAACTCTACCTGAAAAGTATTCTTTTTTATCCTATGAAGGAATTAATCGTTAATCTTTAGGGAAGGTTTCATAAAACAAAAAATGTGTTATCCTAATACCTTATGTTTTATTGAGCTGATGATATTTTAAGTCATCGTAGATTGATGGATTTTAGGCCTTCAATTTGACACTTTTTTGTGATTGATGACATCAATAAACCCCTATAAATATTTATGTTTTTACTCTAATTATGTGTCTATAATTGCCACCAATGTTCTCCTATCTGAAACACTAATTTGGTGGTGGCTATTTGATTCCCCTTTCCGTTTTTATTAAGACTAAATTTTATTAACCCAATTTCCGATGTGGGTTTTCCCATAAAGGAATTTTCTATTTTCAAACATTTATATTTGAATAAAAATTTTAAATTGAGAGGACGCAATTTATTGAAGTAGGGAAGAATGTAACACCCCAAGCTTCTACGGTACACTTCTCTTTGAATAATACAGTAGCGTGTATTGTATGCAGCTTCAAGTTGTAACACACACCACGACCAATCAAACTAGCTGTAATAAACTTTAATATAAACTTTTTGACATTTTATAAATTTTTCATTCAAAATGGACTTCATTTTTGGATTTAGAATATCGAAGTTATCCTAGGGTGAAATTTTGGAATCTTTCTGAAAACATTCAATGTTTTATGAACTGTGAAAAACACTGAGTTATAGTTTAAAATAGATTTTTTATTTGAATACTTATTTATATTATTTAAATATAATTAAGGTCAAAATAGATACATAGTACCTTTATATGTTCAATTTATTTCATTGGAGTTAGTTTAGAACAATTTTTGATATATAAAAATTTATTGAACTTTTCACCGTCATTTACCCACCTCTTAGGAGAATTTTCAAATTCACATATAACATAATTTTACCGCTTCTGTGAGTGGAATTTCGAAAATCCGAGAGACACGGTTAATATCAAAGAGTAAATGTTGTTCAATAAGATAATAATAATTTTTGGTGAATAGTAACTTTTTACTTTTATTTTCCACGGTTAAAAGTAAATAGGGTAATTAAGGGTAAAAATGATATTAATACTACCCTAACACATGTCCTATTTCTATTGAGTAAGTATAATTAGACCAAAAACAACCTTATAAATAAAATATGAACCTATTTGGTCCACTTGGATTAGATTAGGACATTTATTATTATTTAATTCAAAGAAGAGTTAAACGAGTTAAAATAAATGTTTAATTACTAAAACTTTTTAAATATAGGGTTATACATTTGTTAAATTCGATTGTAAATATTCATTAGAATGATAATACGATTTCCTACATAGTGTTATTTTATTTATAATTTGTAGACAATAAATAATTTAATTTATTTATGATACAATGGTGATGGAGTAATTACATAATTAATGAAATATTAAAATAATTAATATTTTAAATATCCAAATAAAAGTAGTTTGAGACTTTTTATGAATTCCAATAATTATATAGGTTACTATGACATATTAGGATTGGTTATATGAATTTGTTTGCGAATTGATAATGCTGTTATAAATATATCAAAAACAAAATACCAAATATTATCCAAATTGATATAAAAGATTTTTTAAAACAAATATTATATTATTAATTGATATTCTATTCCTAAAAATATATGGATCCGTCAAAGGACTTGTATAATTATAGGTTTATCATTAATGGACCACTCGGGGGTCTCTGGGATGTTTATACTATGTTTATTAACAATATAATATAAAAATACAAAGAGACATGGTAAATGTCGAACTAATTAACTAAGAGTTAAAACTAAAATATATGATTAATAAAGTGACCAAGACCTATCTAAAACCTATTGGTTGAGTGGATTTAGACCCATACCCACCTTATCCTCAAAATATATAAATTTTGATCCATTATAAACCGAAGATGAATTTATTAGAAAATAATATTTTGCGTTTTTCCTAAGGTTCCCCTCAACCCTCTTATAAAAGGTCACTCCACCTACTCTCAAATTAATACCTTCAAACACTATTGTCTCATCCAAACCCTGTAAAAATATTCTCTCAACTTCCCTAAATTCATCCTACAGGCCTTAGTTTTATCTAAATTCCAACCTATGGGGCCCTTTGGATCAAATCATAAAGAAGAACTAGAAGAAGATGTAATGTTTTCACCACCCTCTTTCAAATTCCATTCTTCTTCCACTTCATCATTATTTGATATTTCCATTATAAAATAATAAATCCAGTATCTTCTATGTACTATGATGTTATTATAAATAATGTACAACCATATTCAGTATTCTATCCATCCTTTGAATGACATTTGACCATACATGTGTACGTACAGCTTACCGTCTCCACGTCGCGGTGTAATTGTTATTCAGTACATTATTATTTGGATGGGTATAATAATGATGTGTAATTCATGTAAATAATAAATATAACATGATAATTATTATCTATATCTATGATACACCACCCAATTATATATTATTTTAATATCAAAAGAATGATATTGTCGCTCATGCATACGTACGGACTACCGTCTTCACGAATGCGATCAGATTCATTCCCCATCGTACCCATTCAAGAATAACTTTCATTTGATGATTAAGAATAATGTTTAAGGACTTGATATCATTCTGGATATTAATATGATACATCCTATGGATAACCAACACATATTATGTGACATATCATTTTTAATAAATGGAGTAAGTGAACACCCGAATAGACTATAATAATAAAATATTATTAACAATGAAATATTAAATGATCATATATGATATCATATTTATGTATATGATTCATGTATATTTTAATAACAATTATTTAACTATTATAAAGGAGGTTACCCTACCCTCGACCAAGGAAATGTGCAAGGTAAGGGGTTTTCATCTCAATCCTTATTCCCCTGAGATTCGTACAATATTGCCACTATTACATTTTGTGTGGTGTTTGTACTGCCCATAATTGATATATTTTTTTAATTAACATTAATTTATGTGTATTTACATATTCATTGTATGATACCACTTTCATGGTGTGTATGTTTCGTAAGCTACCAAATCTGTAAGGGTTGATTTCACAATCTCTTCATTATAATAGGTTGTTTATACATAATTATCTACTGGGACCTCTTTATCATCCACATCCATGTTTCGTAAAAATGAATTTCAAAACACTCTTGCTATTTTACATAATATGAGTTAAAGTAAATTATACCCTTGTTTTTATATTTATAAGAAGTTTATAAAGCAATCTTTCCATTGTTTTCCAAAAAAGGTCCTTTTTGTCCTTTTCAACAGAATTAAGATAAGAATATGTTTTTAACATATTTGGTGGGTGCGTCTATTTTTTTCAATTATAAAATTGTCGAAGTTTCCCTTACAGTATTATAAGAATATTTTGAAATTAAATGTTTTATTTTATAATTATGTGACTTTTACATGATTTTAAAAAGAATATTTTAATAATTTTTGAAAGGTACTCTTTATCAAGATCACAATTTAAATGTTTTAAAGGATTATCTTTTGAAATATTTTTAATTAGAGTCCATTTTTTTAAAATGATTTTAATGATTTAGTTATATGCAAATGAATGTTTTGAAAAGATATTTCTTTTCTAAAGATTCAATGTCATGTGGGACACGTTGATTCAAAAATCTCTTTTAAATTACTTCCTTAATAAATGTGTGACTTTTAAATGATTTCAAAAAAGAGATATTTCTCTCAAATAGTTTTGATTTCATCTATGTCAATATCCTTTGATGGATTCTATGATTATTTGAAGTTGATTTATTATGATACTAAACATCCATTTTGTATTGAAGGTTTTGTGACATGTTTGACTAGGGATGTGTTATTTTTACACCATTCATTGTTTATGGAAAAAGTGTTGACATTTTATAGCTAGTTTAAATACGAATGTATCTGTTATGTTTAAACCTGTTCATATGAGGAATGCAATGGATATAATAAGTGACGGGAGGAGCCCTCTATAGCTCCATGATGCAATGGTAAATCTCATTAGACAAACTAGTGTCTTGCAAAAAGGCCTTGACAAAATCTTATTTTTAGTCTTGGCACAAGGCCTTGACTCTGTGGTTATGATAGTCTGGGATTATGCATTCCATCATTATAAAAGTGGTTTTTATTGCATGTGATTATTCGACTAGTAGAATATCCATTTGAATAAGTAAATGGGATTATTTAATTTTATTTCGGCCGTATTATGGTGAAGTTCAAGTTTAAAAGGCTTTTGTTTTAGTTACACATTCCCTTAAATGATTATGCTTATTTATGAATGTTTCCGTTATATTGTTATCCTTACTGGACATCTGTGCTCACCCCTTTCTATGTTTTATTTTTCCCAGGATGTGAAGAAGTATTTTATGAATGACCTGTAGGGATAGTCTAATGGGATATGAGTGTGGACTATGGAGACAATGTTGTTGTCATTTTCAGTTTATGATGTAATGTAAACTTTATGAACATATGTAGTGATTCCAAGGCTACTAAACTAATCGGTATTTCGCGACATGATCTATTGTGATCTTGCCAATGTTAGGTGATAATGCACCAACTCTGGGTAACTGGGGTCGGGGTGTTATAGCATGAGAAGAAATGATGTAATATGATCCAACAGTATCAAACAAAACTTGTATAAGGGAATAATTAAAAAGAATCATACCTATCACAATAGATGGGAATGCATGATCATCCACAATCATCTTGCATGCTCTATGTGACTACTTCTTCGATGCACTCCTCTCATAGTTTCCATCCTGATGTTTCCCATAATGAAGAGTCATGTTATTCCAATAATCACCATGGATTGTTCTACTCTATAAACGAGACTGATTTTTTATCCTCTCCTAATGAATTTATATGATTCCCATGATACATGAGAAGTGTCTCGAGCACCTGAACATGAAGCACCACTACAGTAGTGTTTTAAATATAACAACATCTTGAAATTATAGAATGTTCTTGGTGGAACTGTACGCAATTACTTTATGATGTCAATGGATCCACATTTAAAACACCCCAACATTGTTGTGGGTTTTAGGTCATGATTTTCCAATCCAGTTTCCTGATTCAGATTTCCCATTCCTCCCTAGAAATAGGAGTCCCTCTTCTACATTATCCATGCATTAGAGTACCCACCATTACCCGTAGATATCATCACAACTCCTCCTACCATAGTTCCTATGATATAAAATTTTTTAAATGTCACTATGTTCACCATCTTTGTATAAACCATAATAAAGAGCATAATAATCTTCGATCGAGTCTTCTGCCATATCCCTGATTCAAAGATCTATGGCTCAAGGCCGCACTCTCTGCAACATCATGTGAAATGTGCACGAAAATACTGAATTTAGCTGCATACTATATGAATGTGTGGTTTTCCTTCATCACCCTGAAGTAGACTGTCATTATCGAGATCCGGAATGTGTGAGGATAGAAATGTTTATTTAAAAATTCCTCAAAATCCACTAATTTGGGAATTGATATAGTTTACCATAGACCCCTAGATCCCTCCACTGGGGTGTAGGATCCTTGAACATATATGTCTTCATTTTTTCCTTGGTCTCAATTGGAATGACGATGAATTTGTTGCTATGATTCATCCTATTCAGCAACACCTCTGACTTTTCTGGTTTAGAATCACCATGGAAGATTGGTGGATTACGTTTCTGGAATATAAAATAATGGTCTGCTTTTCATGGAACATCCATCAAGATACCAGTTCCTATAGCTTGGAATTCTCAGATAATACTATGAACCAACTATTGGTTTACTACTGGTTCTAGTAAAACCCAATTTTCCGCACCTCCACCTAGTTGGTTTCTACGAAACATACAAGATGCAATTTTCTAAAAAAAACCCAATTTGGTTCCATCTATACAAAATAAAGGATTATCATTCCAAATACAATCACATCAACTTTCAGTGCATTGTTTTCTAAAAACAACATTTTCCATGTTCAATATGTTTTTTGATAAATCTATTCATGCATTTCAAAATTAAACCATTTTCAAAATGAATCGGCCATTCACATTTCAATATCATTCAATTGAAAACAAATTAATTTTTTTTAAAAAATCCTCCTCTGCACACAAAAATAAATCATTACTCAAAATGAAATATCCATGCTTGTGGTATGTCATTGCTCTATAATGCAATTCATGCTCCTGTCATTGGTTAAAACCTTGACTATGTGATTCCAATATCCTATTACTATTTCCAAAGCACTTATCTACCAAAATTCCTAGTAACTATAATTTCAACATAAAAATAGTTTCTACGTCTTTTCTGATATACATTTAATGTCCCAAAAATTATACTCTTTTATAATTTTCGATCCCATGGAATATATAAGAATGATTTCAACTCTGAGACTAAGAAACTGAAGAGAATTTTATATGAAAGGACCAGAAAAGATTATACAATTTGTAATGACCCACATGTAATAATTTTCTGGAGAATATAATGAATCCATATGTGGTCTTAAAAGAAATTATCATGATGCCAATGGTTGCACATAAATGATAAAGGGTTTCAAATCCATATAGGGGATGATATACTCACTAAGAACATAAGTTTTTAACCCATCAACCATTACCAAACACCTCGTTTTATGACGCATGAATAAATGAAATCCACAGTTATTGATAATAAAACCCTAGAAAAGTGTACCATAGAATATGAAAAAAACCTATCAAGGTAAATAGTTACAGATATCTACATGAAACTCCAGGAAAACTAAAATATTCATTTCTCCACAAGCTCCATGTCCCAAAATTGTGAAAGATCCCATGAATCATGATGTGGTTCAAAATATGTGTGATAATTTACCTAATCCCATGTCTCATAAGATACAATTCACAAAAGCACCAAATTTCCAGTGTAGGTTTGAGTTTAAAAATCATTAATCTTTCCCCAATGACATCCATACTCATGCAACTAGGATAGAATAGATAGCCACGTCAATAAAAAACAATTTATCTAAAATAATTAAAAAATATTTTATAATTAAATATAAAAAATGACATAGAAACACATTTAAATCTAAAGTCCATTTCCAATGAAAGAAATATATAAATTAAATAGCCTATTTCACATGTTCCCTTTATCATAACCAATCCATTCCAAAAATCCGCATTACCAACCATGCACAATTCATTATGATTATTCTATACTCATGATCGGTCTCTCATGAATCTTTTGTGGACTCACATGATAATTATGTCAAATGTCAAATTACACTTTTTTCACTAATCATGAGGTCATATTTCAACCAAGCCTCATAAATGCAATATGATCACACACACCATGTATGGCCAAAAACCATGCGAAAACCATTTTAGTAAAACCATAATTTTATTTAAAACACTATTTCCACCAAGGAATTCTTATGAAAAAACACATTTATTGGAAACATTTTTCCAAAAATCAATTTCAAATTTTCATTAAAATAATATTTTAAAATTACCATTTTAAAATTATGAAGCTAAACCACTTTTCACCACAATTCACCAAATGTGCAAAATCCTAGCAAAACCATAAATCATCACCAAAGAATATTTATTCCATGATTTACATGCCATCTTTGTTAACCAATTCATGCAATTATAATAATTTGAACCTTATAAAATCAATTCTAGCTAGTGGTTTTGGGAGTTAATCCTCCTACATTGATCTTTTTGAATAGAACATTAAACTAACAAAGAACAATCATTAATCTAGGTAATAATTCCACGAATCCACCATAGATCTCTCCACCTATCATGAACAAGAAAAAATATCATCTTCTTTGGAACTGAAATTCTTAAGTATACATATAACAGTAGTATATTTTAGAAACATAAAAGAGAAGATAAGTAGATAAATTAAAACATGATAGTAACTGTGATGAATGATTACATATCACAATGAATTAGACTGTAATCAAAAATATAATCCCCCATATTGATTCCAAAAAGATTGGGAGATTTTATACAGCCATCAATGGGAAATAAAACCATGTTATGGCCACAAAAGAGTTAAAATTATAGAGTTAGATTAAAAAATATGTGATAACAACTTTTTAAGGTTCTCACCTTTACCCCTGCATAGTTCGTTTGCACAGTTAGACAAATCATTTGGTAACCATGTGTTAGATAATTTTTGTAGGAACTTTTTAGGACATCCTCACATGGTCTCCCTTACCGTTCACACAACGTGATGAAGCTATTTTTCTATTTTATTCCAAAATTCAATGTTTCTATGAGGGTTTATGTAATTTTTAGGTAAACCGTTTGTAACCCGTATACTTCTCGTTAACCCCAAAAACCCTTTGAAATTTTCCCTTTCTCTCCCATCATTCATCCTTATAAATTATAGACATAAAAACATCATATATTCTCACATAATATAAATAGTCGGTACTATATATAGCGAATGAGTAATATTACCCAATGAAAATAAATTGAGTATTGAAATTCAATAAAAATTTGTAAAATTCCAGTAAAATTCCATTATATTAAATAATTGAAACTGATCTATAAAATACTATTACTTATAATGAATTAATTATTTTACATTTCAAAGTGGAATTTTATAATCCATATAAAATAAATCATGTCCATAACATTACCATATATTTCATTGAACGTAAATATAAATGACATCCCATACATTACACATTATTATGGTCAAATGTTATATAACCTCTTGTATTTTAGTGCACCAACTCCAGAAACTCAGTGGCAGTGCATTTTTTTAATACATTGGAATGATTAAAAGGAACCAAACCCAGAAATACCAATCAGTTTAGTAGTCTTAAAAAACTAGATACATGCATGGAACCCATTTTACATTTTTAAAGGAAACAAAATATTATACGTAAAAAAATCTAGTAAACTGAATCCTTGAAAACACAATAAATGATTTCATCTTATTAACCATCAAAAATAAATCAAATAAATAGGTGAGAGAAAATTATTAGTAAGGGTTAGGTAATACAACATAAGATAACATAGAAATAACCATTTGGCATGGTGGATGACAAAAACTCATTTCTTTAAAAATAAACATGAACACATTACGGAAGGAATAAGAGATGAATAAATAATTCCTTAATAAGACAAAATCATGGGTATTCTACTAGTCGAATAACCACATGAAATATCCATACTAATTTCATAATGAGGGAAATATATTTTGTGGGACATCATAACCATACTGTCAAGACCTTGTGCCAAGACCATAAATAATTATCTTTTATAAGCGTTGTGCCAAGACCTCAGTTTGTCTCATTAGACCAACTGATGCACCGATGATCTATAGAGGGACCCAACCAAAAATTACAATGTCCAATACATTCCTAAAATAAATGAGGATAAATATAATAAACAAACTCATTCATATTGAAACCAACATATGAAATGTATATAACATTGCCCGAACATTAAGAATAAACCCTGACGATTCAGAGTAAATTAATGAATGGTTTTAAGGTAACACATCCACATTAGAAATAATCATAAACCATTCAATTATATGTAGTAGATGATGTCATAAAATATAATCATCAATGATGTACAATATTAAAAAAAATTGACATAGATGAAGATATTTTTAAATGAGACCATTGAAAAATCCATGAGGAAATAATCCTTATACATTCCCAAGTGTCCCATAATACGTTAAAACATTCATATAATAATCCCTCGAAATATCATGAGAATATGTAGACTATTTAGATGATATAATGAAGTCCAATAAATATAGCACAAGGAAGAAATAAGTGGTTAACAAGGAATATATCTCTATAAATTAATTGTGAGATGAGAAAAATCATGTTTACCTTGCAAAGAAGAGTTCTTTTGAAAAGTATTTTAATTTATCATTTAATCAGATTATAAAAATGAACATCCCAGAAAATAAATTTAAATTAATTTAAAATATATTTGAGGCATAAATAATGTCTTCTTGAGGTGATATCATTTAAAAATTTTAGTTAAAGAAGCTTTAGAAATAAAACAATTTAGTGCGGTCAAAGGGAGATATGATAGGATTTTAACGAGAAAATGAATTTTTTCTGTAATAAAACTATAAATGAACCAAAATATTTTCTCATGATAAAATTTAATATTTTATATAGATAAATATGGAATATAACATATTATATAATTCACTTCAAAATAGGTAAGAATTTGAGATGTTCCTTGAATCGAGAGAGTATTTTGGGAAGAATTTTTGAAAGATCCTTTTAAAACACATAAATACCCAGTTCGTACATATATATTGAAAATTATCACAAAACATATGAGGAGTACATTTTAATGAATTCAATTTTAATTTATGCAATTAAATAATTAATGTATCCTGAAAGAAAATGGAGGTTCAGGTGGAAAATACCTAAATCATTGTAAACAATTGAATCGTATGACCCAAAAATAATTTTCATAAATTTATATAAAGAATATAATGAAATAAATATATTCATGATATTAAACATAAATGGTTATTACATATACAAAATACACAATTAATCTTAGTGAGTGCATAATATCTCAAAAAATGGAAGTGAGATGAAGAAACCCCTTAAATTAAGTTTGGTGGTGTTCTTCACTTGATCTTTGTGTCATGGATGACAAAATTAAATTCATTAATTATCATTTTCACATCCTATAATACATGTAATTGATTTATTATAACCTTATTAAGGTCCTTCGTGACTTTTTTGATGGGTTAAGATGTTTAATTTCATTGTTCTGGTCCGTTAGTTTCATGATCCGTATACTTATATACCTGAACCGAGAATCATGTAAAATGAGGATTTTTGTCCAGAATTGAAGCTATATGTTACTAGTGAGAAAACTAAATATTATATTATTGTAAATTTTATTTGGTTACATATTGTTAATATTAATCAGTATATAAATTATTTAATGATAACCTTTGGGTTAATTGGTAGTTTTTACACCGCAAATTCATTTTCTTTCTAAATCCTTACCATATGTAAAAAATATTCTAGGAAAATAGATGAGACACAATAAATATATTATAGTCTATTTAAACTATAATAATGTAATCATGACTAGAATTAGAGACGGTTGTAGAAATTGGAAATGCATTGTCGTTGAAAGTGGAAACATAGCACATCTCGAATGGTGTTTTCATTATTAGTATAAAACAATAAGAAAGTTGAGATGATGATGAAATATTCTATTTGAATAAAAAATTTCAGTTCATTAATGGTACTGAAATTATAATATAATTTATATGATGGTTGTTGAGGATAGAAAAATAGAAGAAATTAACTCGGAATAAATTAAAAGTTAAAAAAACCTTCACAAAACATCGTCATCCAAACAGTGTGGCTTAAAATTTCATGAAATATTTTATGAGAAAAAAATGGTATATTATCCTTAATACAAAATATGTGATGTATGGGGGATATATATTGGCATATCCTAACATATAATAATTTTATTTAAAAGATAATTTCATAATAAGATTTCTGGAAAAATATAGAGATTGTGAGATGAAAATTTTACAGAATAACAACTATGCAACATGGTTTCAATAAAAATTAAAAAGATACCATAAAAGGGTCACCCATTAATTAAATAATTATTAAATTGTATAGGGAAAAAATAATATGTAAATAATAATATGTAATGAATGAATGAAATGCATACCATAAAAAATTAGAGAACTTCAAATAAACGAAATGAAAAGATGAATTTACCTCTTGAAGTAATTTTCATTGAAATATTATTTAGGGTTGAAGTTTAGGTCATTTGGAAAGACCAATATCTTCATGGGTGTGTGGAGTGAATATAAATATGTAATTGGTCATTAATTATAGGATCTTCAAGTTTTAGAGGAGTGAGGATAAGAGGTAGTGAGGGGGGTTATAGTGGAGGAGAAGAGTGAATTTTTATTATATTAGTCATTATTTTTTCCCTCAAGACAAAAAATAGTTCTATTTATTATAACCCCTTATAGTGATAAGTGCATGTGAGATTGAACCATGTGACCTTACATAAATCATTATGTCGTAAATAGTGTATTTAACTCATAATTTTTATATACAGTATTTTACTGTACTTCACAACTCATACAAAATTTGAGTATTTCAGAAAAATCCCAAGAAATCACCATAACCATTTACTGATTTGTAGAAATAAAAAAGGAAATCCATTTTTCAAAATTAATTTTATAAATATTTGTAATTTATTTTTTAAATAAAATCATAATTTATTCCAATAAACAGAGTTAAATCTATAACTCATTTTGTAACACATTAAAAAAATTAATAAAGGTCCTATAAAATTATTTTATAACCATGAGAATATCAAGATAAAATTTATGAATAAATTGAATTAAAATAAAATTCCTATTTAATTTATTATGTTAATCATAAAAATGTTACTAAAATATTAATGACATGGAAAAATACAAGCACGTGTATTATGATTGTTTTTTCTTCATTAAGAAGTATAAATTTTAATGATATATTTATGGGTGATGTTTATGTTTTTTTCTGTTTTAATATTCATTAATATTCATTACTACTCTTATGGGTATGTTGCTATTGATTAGGGTATTTTACTATTCACAAAAAAAATTATTGTCCTTCTGAGAATCTAAATATCATACTGAACGCCACTGTGTATATCCGTTTTTCAAAATTCAAATCACAGAGGTGGAAAGATTATGTGTACATTGTAAATAATAACTATGTGGTGTTTTGTAGAGACTCAAGATTTCATGCATTCTATATTATATCTATTTGTATAAATTTTTTTAAGTTACATTATCCCCCCTTTGAAAAACTTTGTCACCGAAATTTGAAATTGATCTTAAAAATATAATTTTTAATACTTGAAAGAAACCATTATGGGACACCGACAACAAAAATATGGTTAAAATACCCTATTTATAAGAGGAATGATAAATTCACTATTTATTACAAAGAACGTATTATATATTGGACAACATGATAAAGGTATAATAATAAAACCATTTAGTAGTTACATTAAACTCTAAACCCACATAAAATGATCATCTTGAACAATTTCGTAAAGGATTAAAAAAATTAAAAAGATTAATTATTAAAAACATTACATTGAACGTCTCTAAATTTACAAGACGAGGTTATCATTAAACCATAAAAAAAATAAGCACTATAAAATTCACATTCCAAACATGGGAATAACGTCTTCATGTATCCTCTTGAAATATGCTAATAAATTAAATTACAGTAATGACCATATTGGAAACGTGAATCCATATGTATTATTTATTTAAGAATGATGTTATTGGATATATTCATCAAATCCAAAAGTGATGTATACATAATTGATGATAGCAAAGACCATTTCTCGGAAAAGTCAATAATAATTTCCAAGGTAGTTAGTACATATCTGAATAAATAATTTCATCATAATTATCTCAACATCAGATATATATTATGGGTTTACTTTCCATCAATCATGTTTTTTTTCTAATATGATGATCTTTATACTGAACCACCAATCCTTTATACCATTCATCATACATTCTCAAAACCTTAATGAAATATTACCACAGAAAAATACTTATATATCTCATAATCTATATAAAGAGCACGTTACAGAAAAAAAATTTAAAATGACATGATTCTTGTTTAGGAATATTAATCATTCAACCTCATCTGTGGTCGAATCATAACATGATAATTATACAAAATTTTTATTTGGAATATGTTCCTATGGAGATTGGATTTTTTATTCACATAATGTCTCTTCTTCTTGTAGTTGAATCATTGTAAATTGGAAAGTATTTTCCTACCATTGCAATCATGAACATGGTGTCCTTTTTTACCACAATTATAAAAATCTATTATTCCTACCATGGTGATTCTTTCCATAGTTACAACATGTGGGAAAACACTACTTTCCCTTCGTCCCATTATCCCTGTATTTATCTTCCATCCACTCATTATTTTTATTCCCTTCAAATCCATATGACTCAGAGAAATCTATACATACATTGTTAAAACATGATATTTTATCTTCATATGATGAGGATACATGGGAGAAAATATTCCCTTGAATAGATGGATTTAGCCCATTATATATATGATCCTTCTTAATTTATACATCACATGTATTGGTATGTTTTTTATTCCGTATATTGTGCACCATTTCTAATCAAATTCCATATTATACATTAGATCATAAAATTATGAACTCTCTATTACTCTAAACATTGTATAACACATATCCTAAATTACATCATCGTAAATCCTATAACCATATATTCTGGTAACATTGGGGGCATAAATACATTATAATGGTGGGTAAAATATAAATTACCTAAGGATATCCCTTGAGATTGTCATACCAGGTGTTCATTAAGACTCGTTGTCATGTACTAGGAAACCACAAGTCATACTCGAATCTCCATGTCGGAGTTGTTACTCCTTGGTACATCTGTTCCAAAACCACATGCACTTGTGGAGGCCAGACATATATTTATATTCCTAAAAGATCCACATAATCAATTCTATACCAAAATTCCAGGACATTATTTTATTTTTATCCCCAATGACTATATTAGGGTTTTGTTCAATAATCCGCATTTTCTAAATCTAGTTTCTAATATTTCTACTGAACTTCATTTGATACTAACTATAATTCCCTAGAAACAAGATGCTAGTATCAGGTGAACTATATTAAAACATTGGCATGATTACAATCAATCAACTACCTAATGACTGATCAGTTTAGTATCCATGTGAAAAATTAGATACATCCAGTGAATCCATTTTATATTTTTAATGGAAACAACATATGATGCATAATTTTTTTTTAAAATGAATCCTTTAAAACTAAATAAATGGTCTCTACTTCTTAGCCTATTGAATGAAAAATAAATGAAAGGGGATAGCTCAAATGAATAGTAAGGGTTAAGAAATACAACGGAATAAAACATAAACTAAACCATAGGCATGGGAAGGACTAAAATTTGTGCCTTTAAATATAAACATGAACACATTATAGTAGGAATAATAGAAGAATAAGTAATACCATAATAAAACATAATCATGGGTATTTTACTAGTTGAATAACCACATGACCTATCCATACTAATTTTATAATGTGGGAAATATATAATGAAGTAAATCATAACTATACTATTAAGTCCTCATGCAAAAACCATAAATAATTATTTTGTCAAATCCTTGGGCAAAGACTGATTTTTATCTCATGAGACCTACCAATGCACCAAGGGGCTATAGTCAACCCCACCCAACACATACTATGTCCAATTAATTCCTCCTACGAATGTGGATAAACATAAAAACATACACATTCTTATTTAAACCAACATATGAAATGTAAATAACCTTCCACAAACCTTATGCATAAACACTAACCATTCAGAGTTAATTGGTGAATGGTTTTATGATAGATCATCCATATGGAAACTAATAATAAACCATTAAATTAAATATCATAGTTGATATAATAGAATAAGAAACTCTATTATGTACAAGATAAAACAAACGATGATGACATAGATGCAGTTAATTTTAAATGATACCATAAAAAATTCCTTGAGAAAATAATAATTAAATATTCCAATGTGTCCCATTAAACCTTGATACATTCATATCATAATCCCTTAGAATATCATGAGAATAAGGAGACTCTTTATATGATATAAAAATGGATGTACACAGACTACAAGAAATTAATAAGTGGTGAACAATGCATACATCATGATAATGATAATGTGAGATGAGAAAATTTACTGTTACTTTGGAACGAATGGTACTTTTGGACAATAATTTTTATTTGTCATGAAATCAAATTGAAAAAAATACACATCAATGAAAATAATATTTAATTTCATTGAAATTATATTTTATGTGTAAATGAAGTCTCATTGAGGGGAAAACATTTAAAATGCATTTGTAAAGATGCTTTAAAAATAAAACATTTTTGTGCGATTTAAGGAAAACATTAAATGATTTTAAAGCAAATTGAATTTTTTGCATTCATAAAACCAGAAATTAGACAAATTATATTTCTCATGTTAAATTTTCTGATTTTATAAATATAAATATGGAATATAATAGATTATACAGTGAACATCAAAATATATAAGAATTTTAGAAGATCCTTGAATGGAGCTTGTATTTTGGGAAGAAATTATTATAGATACTTTTAAAACATATAAATACCCAAAAGTGAATTTAGGATAATAGTTATTACATATATATTTAAAGTTATCCTAGAATATATGTGGAGTAAATCTGATTAAATAAAATTTTAATTGAGGTATGTAGATATTAAATGTAACCCAAATGAAAATGGAGGTTCAGGTGGAAAATACTCACAACGATGTAATCAATTGAATCTTATGACCCAAAATTATGAACATAAAATGAAACATTAAATGTCAAGAAAAAAATAGATTTATTATATCATGAATCAATGTGTATATATACAAACACCATTCATAAGTAGTAGTAGTTAATGCAGAATATCTCACAAAAATTAAAGTAAGGTGAAGAAACCCCTGACATTAAGTCTGAAAGTGTACTTCACTTGAACTTAGTGTCTTGATAAAATTATTAAATTCATTAATTAATATTTTCACAATATATTATACATTTAATTGATTTATTATAACTTTATTACTTTCATTCATGGCCTTTTTGATGGGTTTAGAGGATAAATTTTATTGTTTCGTTCTGTTTGTTTCATGATAAATATACTTATATACATTAACAAAGAGTCACGTAAAAGGGTATTCTTGTCTGGAATTGATGTTATATATTATTTGTTAACAACTTGATGGTTACATGTGTGTAAATTTAATTTGGATACTAATATTGAATGTGAATCATTATTTAAAAATTTTAATGATAAGTGTTTGGTTTAATTGGCGGTTTTTGGACACCAAGAACTCATTTTCTTTATAAATAAAAACCATATCTAAAAAATGATTCCATATCCATGTATGAGAAACAATAAATATATTATAGTCATCATAAACCATTATAATGGTTTCATGACCATAATTGAAGACCGTAGTATAAATTGAAAACCCATCGTCCTTGAATGTGGTATCTTATCACATCTTAGATAGAGTTTTCATTTTTAGTATAAAATAATGGGAAATAAGATATGATGATGAAACACTCAATTAGCATAATAAAATTACAGTTCAGGTATGGTACTGTAATTATCATAGAATTTGTATGAGGTGTTATTAGAAAAGACAAATAAAAGGGGAGAACTCAAAATAAAATACAAGTTGAGAAATCCATCATGAAAATTCGGGAGCCTAACAAAGTCGGATAAATTTTCATAAAATATTTTGATGATAGAAAAAAGGAATCTCAATATTAATAAATAATATATGTAGTAAGGGGGATATTGATTGATATATTCTATCATAACCCTTTTTAAATTAAAATATAATAACATTATAAGAGTTCTTAAAAAAGATAGAGAAATTTGAGATGATAATGTTGCAGCATAACTAAAATTCAACCTGGTTTTAGAAAAAATATGAGAGAGGGGACATGGCTTAAAAATTCATAAATGAATAATAAAATATTATTGGGGTTGAATAATATTGAAATAAGAACATGGTATAAAAACATGAAATACATACAACTTAAAACATAGTTTGAAATAAAATAAATGAAAAGATAAATTTACCTCTTCATGTAATATTCTGTGAGAGCCTCTTTAGGGGAGAGGTTTTGGTATTTTAGAAAGACCTTCAAATACTTGGATGTGGGGAGTGTCTTGGGATAGGTATTTGGGCAGAACATTAAAGAGCTTAAAGGCTTAGAAGAGTGAGGAGATGAGAATCAGAAGGGGGTGATTATAGTGTAGAAGTAGAGTAAATTTTGACTATTTAATTCATTATTTTTTTATATCCATCACGAAAAGCAATAGTATTCTTACATGTGATCCCTAATAGTGATGCATTCATGTGTGTTATACCCATGTGACCATACATCACCTAGGATGTCCAAAATAGTGTATTTAACTAATAATTTTTATAGACGATATTTTAGAGTATTTCATTATTCATCAAATATTATAGTATTTCATAAAAATCCCAATAATTCACCCTAACCATTTTTTGACGTGTATAATTCCATAAAATGAAATTATTTTTTTGAAATTATATTTCTATTTATTTTTAATTTAATTTTTAAATGAAATCATAATTTATTCTAAAAAACAACTTTAAAACTATAACTCATTTTATAACACATAGAGAAATTAGTCATGGTACCATATAATTTTTTTATAAATATATGACAATAAAGTAAAAATTTATGAATAAATTCTATGAAAATAAACATCCAATTTAAGTTAATAAATTAATCATAAAATTTTAATTAAAATATTTATGGCATGAAAAAATAACAATACTTATAAAATGATCATTTTTCCACTATTAAGATGTCTAAATTGTATTTATACATTTATGGTTGATGTTTAAATTTTTTTAGTGGTTTTACTATTCATTACTATTCATTACAATTCATAAGGCTATGTTACTATTAATAATGGTATTATACTATTCATCGTAAAAATTATGTTTTTCTTATCAGAATATAAATATCATACCAAAAGCAATTGTGTATGTCGGATTTTCCAAATTCAAATCATAGTGGTCGAAAAATTATGTTTATGTGGATATGTTATAACAATTTGGGGTTTTGTAGAGACTTTTTCTTCCACACATTCTATATTAAATCTATTTGTAAATTTTTTGAGTGTTACATGTATAGTGTATGTCAAAATGTTGTTAAATTATTCTAGAATCTTATTAATATTTATAATATCATATATTATTATGTTTTAATATATTATAACTCATATTTAATTATCGTTCTTTATTTTCATTACTTTAGGTGTTAATTGTATTGTTTTATCATTTCCTTCTTTTTATTGAAATATCCATCTCATGTGTATATTATGTAGTTATATTATCTAAAGAGTAATAATCAGGAAATAATAAACATATTTAAACATATATTATACTTTTTATACCATAAATTAATTATGATTTTGAGAAATTGATTATGTTATAATCATGATAAATGTAGGCTAGGTGTACACAAGCAGAACATTTCTCGAATTTAACAATCGTTATGAAAATGAGGTAAGTGTTATTATATAATTTAATATTGTTCGTAATATGTAATAAAATATATTATTACTGGAATTATATTTTTATATATAATCCTTGTTGAGTGGTGATGAAAATAGAGTCATATCACTTCTTGAAGGCGGTATTCCACATGTACACAAACAATCATTACATTTTTATGTTTGTAAAAATATATGAATGAAAGTGACATATTATCAATTAATGATAATAAATATTTCACAAATATCATACTTATTTCATTTATATCACATATATTAATTATATTTATCCTTATTACCTTCCATTTATAGATGAAACCCTGAGGGACGGAGATGACGGATGGTCGGGAGCTCTCGTATCATGCTCCAACGGGTGACTCCAAACCCTAACCCTTGCCGTTGAATCTTGCTGCTTCTGATGGCTGGTTTTGATCCAGAATGGGAACATGTTCCTCATTCGGCCCCTGCTTCTGTTGATTCTGTCTATACAAACATTAAAGTTGGAAATTTTTAAATCCCACTTGGCAATATCCATGTCTCCTTCCGCAATGCGTTAAATGGTTCTGATCTCAGTAGCAGGAAGAATCACAAGAAACCTCTATTCAGAAAACTGGATGATGGTGGTTTTATGGTTGATGCTGATCCAAAAGCTTTGAAACAGAGGGAGCAATTGTTCAGGTATTCGGTCCTTGGTCGAATTTCATACAACATAGGTGATAAACCTTGGCCTATCTCTGATTTAAAGAATAGGATTGCTCATTGCTGGAGCTCTTCAAGCTAGAAGATGGTTCCCTTAGGTAAGGGAGACTACCACATTCTCTTTAGCCCGCAATGTGAGCTTGAACAGATTTGGAAGATTGGAAATTTACATCTAAAGCCTGGTTTTTTTAGAATCTCAGATTGGGACCCCAGTTTTAATCCTTACACACATAAAAATCATTTGGATCATGTTTGGGTTAGAATTCATGGGATTAATTGGTTCTTTTGGAGTCCGAAGATTTTAAATGATATTGCTTCTTGTTTAGGATCCCCTATTAAAATTGATCATAGAACCTTGAATGGGGATCTAGGTTTATATGCCAGAGTCATGGTGGAGATTAACTTAGCTAGTCCTTTACCATCTACCATAGTTTTTAATGCCCCTGATCATAGGGTAGAGCTCAGTATTGAATACGAAAACAAACCTCCCTTCTGTGAAGTATGCAAACTGATTGGACATAATTTTGCCAGTTATAGGGTTGCTAGGAAGCAACTGGATCCCTCATATAGAAATTATTGGCAAGAGGTTAAACATACTAAAAATGGGGAAAATGTTGCTGACAAATCTGACCCACCTAAGAATGATAAGTGGGTCAAGAAATCCACCCCCTCATCAACCTTAGAAGGCAAATCTTGGGTTGTTTTGGTCGAGGAAGAGGATGATTCTCAAAACAAGGATAAACCCACTCGTTCAAAAGGATTAGTTGATGATTGTAACAGAGAATGTTCTGACAAGAGCATCACTACCCCTATTTATAATTCTGTTAATAATGCTTCTTCCTCTGGAATTTCATGTTTAAAGGATAATTTTTGTAGGGACCTGTGGGACTCAGTACCTCCCCTCAAGGAGAATGTGGTTGCTTCCAACATGATTCATTATGACAATGTGATCTCTGAAGACTCAGGTTTCATTGTTCTTATTAATTCTGATGTTAAAAGTGTCCCTATTGCTTCTGCAGTTCCTTCAATTAAATCTGCCGATTCTGGTAATACTGTGTATTCCAATTCTGATGTTAAAAATGCCCCTACTATTACTGCAGATCCTGTATTTATGTCTCAGTCTGATATTGTAACTCCTGAAATCACTGTTGACCCCACTTCATCACACACTCCTGATCCTACTTTGATTTTACACACTGAAGCTTCTATTGTACAGAAGGAGGGGTCTAATCCTCTAACTGACTTACAGATTTCTGATCCTCTGCAGGAACAGTTAGATAATTTGAGTACTGTTATTGCTGATAATGTTGATAGTATTGCTAGTAAACCTGTCACACATGCTGATAATGATGTTATGTCTCACTCTCATTTGATTCACAATTCTCCACATACCTCACTGACTATTTCTGGATCTGTTCAAGACCATGCTTTATGTCTGGATAACAGCATGGTTTCTAACCATCCTAATGACAATCAGAACAATGATCATAACATGCTTCCTGTATCTGAGAATTTCAATCCTGCTGGTCTTGAATCTGTCCAGATTGAGACTGAGCCACTTCCTCATCCTCAGCAACCTGCTCATGATGTTATTTCTGAGTCCAATCAGAATATTTCACATTTACCTTCTGTTCTTGAAAAGGCTTCTGCTCATAGAGCAGAACAGTCTCACAGTCTGGATAATTCTGCTTCATTGTGTACCTCAAACGCTGCTACTATTCAAAATTCTAATCTGAAATCTGATTCCTCTCAAAGCTCTGAAACTGATGAGAGTCAGCATAATTTATCTTCTTCCTCAATTGTTACAAGATCTCAAAAAAGAAGGGTTCTTGTATATAAAAAAAAGGGTTCTAACCCAAGACACAAGTGGAAATGAATATTCTCTTATGTAATTGTCAAGGGGTGGCCAATAATGACACATCCACTACTCTTAGGAGGTTTTTAAATACTCATAAACCATACCTTTTTGCCATTGCTGAACCTAAATTCAATTTTAAAATGAACTTTATGAGATTTGGTGCTCTTAATTACAGTCTTCTATGATCTTGTAAAAACAGTCCTCATGTTGACTCCATGTGAATTTTTTGTCATAATATATTAAAAAATATTTTCATTATTAAAATTTCTGACCAGCAGATTACATGTGATTTCATATGGAATGGTCATCATATCTATTGTACTACAGTTTATGCCAAAAATAGGTATCAGGATAAGAGAATATTATGGATTGAACTCCTTGATATTGCTAAAGAGATTAGGGATCCTTGGATTGTTTTGGGAGATTTCAATTCCATTATAACCCCATCTGAAAAAATTGGTCCCACTCATCTCTCCATTTCCTCTAGAGAGTTTAAATCTACTATTGATGATTGTATCCTCTTTGAGGTTAGTCTTATCGGTGCCAAATACACCTGGTACAGAAAGCATTACAATAAAAATGTTGCTAGTATACTTGATAGAGCCTTTGTTAACATGAAGGCTCTCGATACTTGGGATAAAATATCTAGTGTTACTCTCCCTAGAATTAACTCTGACCATCATCCTATCCTTTTAAATCTTACTATGAATGATCAAAAACCTATCATTCCTTTTAAATTTAACAATGATTGGTCTTCGAACCCTGACTATGTCACTTTTATTTTTAACACTTGGAACTCCATGAAGTATCATAAAGTTGATTTTGCTTGTTTATATAAACTGAAAGTTCTTAAGCAGGCTCTCAATGGATGGTGTAAAAATTCAAACTTACAAATTGATCTTGACATCTCATACCTGGAAGATGAGCTCAGTCACTTTCAATATCAGAACACTCATTCTGACTTTGACTTAGATCCTCAGGTGGAAGCTAATATCACTTCGAAACTTAATTCCTTACTTTTAAATACAATATTCGTAATCAGATGTTTAGAACCAAATGGCTTACTGATGGTGATCACAATACTTAATTTTATAATAGTCTTCAAAGAATTAGAAAGGCCAATCATCCTCTTGCTATGATCATTCATAATGACTTGGTCTTAGACTCTGATGAAGCCATTACGGATCATGTTACCACGTATTTTTATAACATCTTAAATTGTCCGGATAGAAATGTTGATCTTAAACCTGACATCATCCCTTTACTGGTTGATGTAGGTGACAATAAGTCCCTATTAAGCACTCCTCTTGATCATGAAATTAAAGACATTGTTTATGGGCTAAACCCAGATAGTGCTCCTGGTCCGGATAGTTTCAATAATGGGTTTTTCCAAAAACATTTGGATATAATTAAAAATTATGTTTGTAAGCTCGTTATGAACTTCTTCACTCATGGATCTTTACCTCATGGAATCAATGCTCAATTTGTAACATTAATTCCTAAAGTTGAGAATGCTACTGAGATCCATCAATTTAGACCTATATATTTGATTAACACTATTTATAAAATCATCACTAAAACGATTGAAAATAGACTTGCTCCTATCTGCAATAAAATTGTCTCTTGGAACCAATTTGGTTTTATCAAGCGAAGATCCATTCAGGACTGCATTTGTCTTGCATCTGAGTGCACGAATGCCTTAACTAAAAAATCTAGAGGTGGTTGTGTGGCCATAAAAATGGATATTAGAAAGGCCTTTGACACTATTGATTGGAATTTTATTTACAATGTTCTTAAAAACATTGGTTTTAATGATTCCTTCATTGGAAGATTCAAGACCCTCTTTCACTCAGCTCATATCTCTATCCTGATTAATGGCACCCCTCGTAGCTTTTTCAAATGCAGTAAAGGTGTTAGAAATGGGGATCCTCTCTCTGCCATTCTATTTGTTATTGCTGAAGATTACCTTAGCAGACTCATAATCTACCATGTTGAACATAATTTGATCAAACCTATTCAGGTAGCCATAAACTTAAATGCCCCTACCCACATCTTATATGCGGATGATATTATCTTATTCATAAAATGGGATCAAAGAAGTCTTCATGTGCTCAAGAAAACTATATCTCACAATGAGGATGTATATGGTCATGGTATTTCCTAGAACAAATATTACATCTATTTTGGAAAAAATATTCCTATCAGAAGGAAATCTGGTATTATAAATTACATGGGTTTTAAGGAGGGTCTTTTACCTTTCACTTATCTGGGAGTACCTCTATTTTGGGGTTGTCCCAAAGTTACCTATTTTTCTAATATTCTTTCTCATATCATAAATCAGCTAGCTAATTGGAAAGGGAAGTCTCTCTCCATGGCTGGGAGAATCTAATTGGTTAAATCGACCGTTGTTTCTAAAATGGACTATTCCCTTATGGTCTATAAATGGCCCATTGGTATTTTTAATAAAAATAGCACTTATATTAAAAACTTCATCTGGTCTTGAATCATTTTTGAAAAGAAGCTTGTTACTAATCCTTGGATTACTTGTTGTAAACCCACTGCTAATGGTGGAATTGGCATTAAAAATTTATAGCTGTTCAATGATGCTTTGCAGCCCTGCCTTACTTGGCATATCATTAACTCCACTTTTAAAGCTACTAATTTTATAAAACATAGGTTTTTCTATAAGCTTTCAAAAGGTAATCTTAACTTCATTAACTCTTCTATCTGGCCTTCCATTCGGGACTCTTTTCCCAAAATCATCCAAAATTCTAGATGGATTATCAGTGCTGAATCTTCCATTAATTTCTGGTGTGGTAAATGGTGTGGTAACCCTCTGATCTCTTTGTTACCTCCTGATTATCTTCCTGAAGATACCCATCAGTCTATAAAGGAGGTCTTACAATCCTCTGACTGGGATTTCCCTAATATTATTATGAAAGATATTGGGAATTATTCTTTTTCATCTGCTGGTGATTTCCTTGTTTGTGACCGCTCTCCCAATGGAATCCTGGATTCTAAAAACTATTATAAGCATAATTTCTCTGACCCTGAATCTAATTATTCTTGGGTGAATCAATTTAACAAACTGTGGATTAAACCTTCCAGAATTTCCCTTATTTGGCACATTACGCACAATAGATTACCCATGGAATCATTTCTCCAAACTTTTGGCATTTCTCTTTGTTCTAAATGTAGTCTGTGTAACCAACATAGGGAAGATGCCAATCATCTTTTTCTATCTTGTGCGACGGCCTCTGCCCTTTGTAATTACATCTTTGATCTTTTTAATTGTTATAAAGCCCATTAATGATTCAATTTACTTGTTTTTAACGAATTGTACTAGACATGATGCCTCTCTACTGGTTAAAAATCTTTTTCTGGAGGCAGTGGCAGAACTTCTGCATGAACTCTTGTATGTTAGAAATGATCTTATTCACAATATTCACTCATTCAATCTTAATGCAGGGATGTTCGGAATTCTACATGCAATTCATGAAGCAACATCAATTCAAAAAGACTGTTGAAACAACTCAGTTGGTGACATTATGGTCCTTCACCATTTGCATGTACCTGGCATATTCCCAAAGCCAAAATGCCTCTTTGAAGTTTTTTGGCAATCTCCAATGCCAGGATGGATCAAAGTGAACGTTGACGAAGCTTCCAAAGGCAACCCTGGTCCTGCCAGTTGTGGTGCTATCTTTAGGGACTCAATTGGTCAATGTCAAGGTTGTTTCTTTGTTGGTTGTGGTCACTCTTCATCTCTGGAGGTGGAAATTCTTGGATTTATTCATGATGTTGATTTTTCTCTTCAAAGAGGTTGGAGAAAATTTTTGATTGAAAGTGATTCAACCACCATCATACATGCCATCTGGAATGGAAACATCCATATAGCCTGGTCTCTCACTCCTCGTTGGATGAACTACCTTAATTTTTTCTATGGGATTGATTTTATAGCTACTCATGCCTCTCGTGAAGAAAATGTCGTTGCTGATGCTCTATCCAACAAAGGTGTCAATCAAAGCATGACTTGGCTGGACTATATTCCTCCTGATTTATTTTATAATTTGGATAGAGATTGTAAAAAAATCCCTTCCATTCGTTTCTTGTAATCCCTCTTCTGCTTATCAACAAATTATGCTTTGGTCTTTGACCAAAGCATCACCGAAAAAAATTACCTTCCATTTATATAGTGATTTAATGGGGAATTACATTGTTTCTCGAGGCGGTAATCCGCCTTACCCACAAGAGAGATTATTGTATCCCCTAGAGAATGAAAAATAAAAAATTATATAATTTATAATGACAACATATATATAATTATGTTATAAATATAATATATAAACAAATATATACTTTAAATCCATCATCGTTCTCAACTTCGAGAGATGGTCATAAAAATAATAATAAACCATCATTTTGCAAGGCGGTAGTCCTCCGTACAAAGCATGGTCTTAACCCATTTTATGGATGTGGGGATAGTTATTAGTCCTTACCATAACATAAAAAAAATATTATAAAATGGATGATATTGAGGGTATTATATAATAATGGATTTATAGTAATTTAGGTATGTATAAGACCAAATAAAATTGAAATGCTTGTTGATGAACATTACCCATTATGAGGGTAACAACCATATGTTTGCAATGAATTCCCTCATAGATTGTAATTATTAAAAAAATTAAGGATTCTATGATGAGTTTATAGAATTTTGGAACATATTTGGGTACGTATTGAGTGAACCAAGTGGGTATGAAGGTATAAATGGTAGAGGGGCGTGAGTGGCGTTTTATAGTGAGGTGAGTTGTACACCTGTAATTTTATGAAAATAAAATGATGTATCATTGCTTTTCCCAATCAAAAAGGGTCCAAAATGGAATATTATCAATCATTAGAAATTAAAATTTAAAAATATTTCCATATGATTTATCTTATATAATTTTTGTTAAATTAAACCCTTATATTTTTATTTGATCCTTATGTAAATCCATTTAAACCTCAACTGTAGTAAACAATTTTTACAATCTTAATTATTCATTATGGTAAAAAATGATGGTCACCTCAATAGATAATAAAATTTATGTTGAATCCAAATTGGTAATTGATTTTTCCAAATTGATATAATATATTTGGAAAAGTTAAATGTTAAACCACTACACAGATTAGATGAGAAAACATGTATTTAAAGATAAACACATTAAAATATTAAAAAGTTGTTATATGAAAATTATAAATGAAAATGATTCTAAGAATTTAAATTAAGTTAATATATATTAATATATATTTTAAATAAGAAATAAATAAATATAAATATAAATATATTTTATCTATTTCAATAATTTAAATGAAAAATAATTTTAATTTAAAATTCAGTATTTTTCACAGTTCATCGAAAATTGAATCATTTTAGAAAAATCCCCAAAAATCACCCTATGATAATTAATATATTTTTATAAAATCATGTTATTTTTCAAATTTTTATTATCTAAATGTGGAAAAAATTAATTTTTATTTATTTGATCAAAGATATATAAACCATTCTTTTAGAAAAAAAGTTACCTTTTTCCGAATTGTTTTTTCTTTTAAATGATTGTTATTTAATTTATAATAAGTTGATAACCACAATTTTACTAATGTAGTAGTAATATTCCTACCACTAGTATTTAATACTGTGGTTATAATTGTATACTATATTGTGAATCATTTCATCTCATGGTTCTGTTTTTTAGAAGAAATCGATGATATTAAATAAAAGGAATTATATTTCATGGATTGTTTAAGGTTGGTGATCTATATCAAATTTCATTAAAAATGATATTTTTATAAAATATAAGGTTTTTACAGATGTATTAAATTTCATTAAAATAATATAATCTCAATATATGGTAGATACAAATGTTATTATATTAACATTGAGTTTTTAATATTTGAATGAGGTAAAGAAAAATATAAAAATCTCTAATAAGATCAAAACCTCTTCTATGAACGACCTCTTATAGTTTTCACTAAAAAAACATAAAATTCGTTTTTTATAATAAAAAGGTATTATAAGATTTGGTAATAAAATTAATAGATGGATTTTTGTGGGGATTGGACATCACAAAAAGAATTTGATGTCTATAGAGGAGATGATTAGTGGTGTCCTTTTATAAGTTACAGAGAAGTCCCACTTGGGTTTTTTTTTAAAAAAATATATAACATTGTAATTCACAAAATATGGATCCAAAAAGAACTATTATAAAATAAAGTATGCGATATGACTGAAATATCGTCATAAAATATAAATTTGAAATGTTTTTGGGTCATTTTAACCCATATCACTTTAGCTTAACTGCTGGTAAACCTATTTTAACAGTAAATATAACAATAAACTTTCATCATTCTTTCTATCAATTATGATGAAAAATTAATTTTACTTTATAAAATAATATTAATTATTCTAATTACAAATATTTAATACTTTTTTTAAAATTAAATTCAAAAAAGATGAATAATTTAAGATAAAATAAAACCAAATAACATTATGAAAAGGGGTTTTTCTAAAAAAAATTACTTTCTCAAGAAAGAAATGATATTATGTTTAGTAATTGACTATGAATCATCATTATATGAATTTAAAATAATAAAAATTTATATATAAACTATATTTTTAATAAATTAATTTATTTTTTACAAGTTATTTTAATTAATTAATATGGATAAATGCTAAACACATAAAAATAGTATTCTAAAAACCACATTTTTAAGTATAGAACGAATATTCTATCAAAATAAGGAAATTTTTTTTAACACGAAATTTATTATATTATTACTAATAAAATACATCATATTCAAATCTAATACCCAATATAAAATATAATGATACTATTAAATTACATTACTTAATTAAATGAAATGAAATTATTTGAAATATAAAAAACATTCCCTATTCACTAAAAAATAAATCATTTTAGAAAAATCCAATAATATCAATAAGTGTTAATTTTAATATGATTTTTTTAAATGTTATTTTTCAAAAAAAAAATAATCAATTTCTATAAATTATATATAATATCATCCTTGAAATTTAAATAAAACCCATTTTTTGAAGAAAATGTTTTTTTGAAGAATAAATTTTTTTTATTTAAAAATTTGTTCTTACTTCAATTTATTTTTTAATAAATTTATATTTTTAAGGAAAATTATATAAATTTCATAAATAATTTAATCATATTCATATCGACCAATTTAACAACATGGTTATAATGATCATATTTTAAAAATCGTTGTTCATTTAGGATCAGTGTTTCATGTCTTATAGGCTATAAATCATAATTAATTTTAAAAATATATAGGTTTTATATAAAATAAGAGTTTGGTATGTACTCTAACACACCCCAAAAGGTGTAACCCATTCATACATTTCATATTTAGTGACATTAAAAATGGGGTGATATTTAATAGTGTTCAAAAATAATAGCAACACTTAAATAATGGTATATTGTTAATGCTATGAGGTTAAAATAAACAAGATAATTAAATCCGTTATTAGAAAACGAGATTTGATGTGAAAAAATAATGAATTTTGTTTTGTAGCATTTGTTATTTGATCCCATATTATTCACCCAATCTACTTTACACTATTTGTTTATCAACCACATTGAAAACTTACATCTGATTCCCATTCTGGTCCATCCTAATTATAGTTTATTACCATCAATGATTATCCATGAAATCCTATTGTAATTATTATAATTTTAGTTAGATACAGAATTCTTATCATTTTCACACATTGAATTTGTCATTTAGTCACCATCAGCGGCCCACCATAATATAAAAACAACCACCCTTCCCCACTCGAAGTAATGCTTAGTCTCTAATATTAATGTATTAGTTTCATGAGAGGAAAAAATAAAAAATGATAGTATATTAGAACGATTTTTATACCACAATAATCAAATTAAAAATAAGCATGCAAAAATGTATTCTTGGTTATATTATACTCCTTATTTATTGGTTAGTGATACCCTTACCTATATTGAATCATGGAAAACCAATTCATCCATTTCAATGTATTAATGAATTAAACAATTTGGGGAGAAGGAAATTTATTATTAATGCACATTGATTTAATATTTTTAAAAATTATTTTTTAAAATTTAGTTTGAATTATTTTAAATTTATACTAGAATATCCTATACAGATACACTATTGTGAAAACAATCTTTGGAATCTAGAACATTAATAAGAATATTCAAATCCTTCATATATATTGGATCCATTGAATAAAATATTGATGATATAGGTTGTAATACCTAAATATGATCAATAGTGGAGTCAATGTCATTATATAGAGGTAATTGAGAATAATTATTGAGAAACACTATATGGAATTCCATCACTTTTGGTGGAATATTTTTCACCAATTCTATACTCTAATATGTATAATATTATAAAAAACAAACATAATTATTATAATACTATTGGGAGAAATTTCCCATATTGAAATGACCTAAGATCATATTCACATTGAAATAAATGAGAATTACCATTAAATGAGATGAGGATCACAATTTTATGATTGAAATATATATTTGTTTCCATGAAAACTACACAATCTATTATAATGATTATATAAAAATTTTGATTTTAAAGAAAAATTTTTCCTTACTCTAGATCCACATTTTCTACATACATGCGACAAAAGGGTTAAAAAATCCATAACATTTCTTTTTTCACATGGGGTTTTGATATCTCTATTATAAAATCCATTGGATAGGATATTATATTCAAAAAATAAAAAATTTGATAATATATAAATGATATTGAAAAACATTTATCAAATTAATCAATAGTTATAGATTATAAATAGAGTATATTACTTCATACTTTAGATGGTATAAAATTATATTATGTAGGTATTTCTTGGGAATATATTATATTATATATTCAGACAGAGTGTAAGATATCCTACTAAATGAAGGTTAATTACCTTCCAAATATATTATAATCCTTGAATTATATCCTCATAAGGTTGAGATCCCACTACATAAGAGTTAGGATATTATACATTTACTTTAATTAGAGGTGATGAGTTTGTATCCCTTCTGTGAGGATACTTATTCCTAATAAATTTTAGTTAAAAGTTTATTTTACCATAACAATGAAAATCCATGGGAGCATCCTAAGTTGGCATATCCTGATTACTATTTTACCATATAGATATAATATAATATAATTACCACCCACTTATACTAATAACTCCAAACTAAATAAACATCTATAACTTCTACCACCAACTTTCCTAAAGTTATCCAAATTAATCATATTCTTTAGCAATCAACCATCATTCCTTATTGGGGTATAAGATAGATTATTTTTCGTATAACATATAACCCATTAGGATCTGTACCCACTATAATACCATAGAATAAACTCAGAATATTATGAGGGACTGAACATGAATAACTTAGAATAATATTTTGTAAATAACCTAATCTCAAACTATCAAAATTTTGTAGATTCCATAGAGATAATTACTATTAATAAATATATAATATTAGTGAATTGGTTATCAATTTAAATATTAATCCATTTAAATTATTTGATTTATAAAAATTACCTTTACTTTTCTAACACTACCATATCATTGTAAAAATAATAAGCAGACATGAAGTTGAAATTATTTCATACAGTGTTATCATATAGTTTATACAATAAAATGAAATCAAGCCCCATCCCATTATGGAACTCTATAATAATTGTGATATATTTTTCCACTATAGAACTTGGAGGTTAATGAAAATATAATTTACTATTATAAATATCTATAACATATATATTTTAAAAAATAAATAATTCCTAGGAAATAAGGAAGCTTAATTTTAAGAAACACTTTATCCCAAACAATTTATTGAGCTAACAAATTATCCAGTTCAAATTCCATTGAGAAAATAGTTTTAAAACATTAAATATAGTATTTTAATCCTTTGGTGAATTAGGGTATTAAAATTTATAGGTTGAAAAGCCTAGAGATTTCATCAGGACTATTCTATGAGGATTGAGTCATAATGAAATCCAATAAAGAAAGTAAATTTCAAAAAACACATTAAAATGATATTGAAATTATATTAATTATATCATTTTTAATTATTATGAACTAATAATATTTGTAAAATATAAAATAAATCCATTATATAAAGTTATAGACAAGAAAAGAATATCATTTTTTAGGTTGTACATTTAGGACTCATTATTTACCCAAAAATATGTAACCTTGAAAAAAAATAGATATGAAAAATTAATATTCATATAATGAATAAGTTGTTTCATAAACAATTTATCATATATGTTACGTACACATAACACTTATATAATATTTTTCATTATTTTGGAATAGTATATTTCTCAAGAAACCCAACTAGGAACCATTTGAATCCCATTAATTATCACACTATTCATGATGAAATTACATAAATATATATCAAATAAAAAATCATGAATTTATTTTCTAAGAAAACTATGGAAGATTTATTTTTGAAAAATTATGTATTATAGTTTGTTACTCATGACATACAACATTAGTTCTTGAAAAAATATCTATGATCATCATTGAAAAATATATTTAAAAAATTAATCTATGATGGCATTTTCTGTCAAACTCTCTTGGGAAACCAAATTAGGATACATGAGTGGGTACATGATAAGTCCAAAATCACATTGTTGATCACCATGGGATAAACCGTTGTCACAACCCGTCCTCGGGGCCCATGCGTGACTACCCCAATCCCGCCTTCCATAGGACAGGGGCTGGCGACTAGCACCAAAGGCGTAAATCCCGATAACTGGGAAGACATTGCCTTTATAAAAGTAAACAAAACACCACAGAGTACAAGCAGAAGTAATACACTAAGTACAAAATAAAGTGCTGAAAAGTAAATGGGCCAGAATACAAACCCAAATGAAAAGTACAACTACCACTGAAAATAAGTACAACAGGAAGACATGCAGTTGGAAGAGTAGAAGCAGCTCCTGGGTCATCCACCTCGGATCCTACCTGAAGGGTAGGTACAGATAGCACAGCTCCTGAATCGTCCACCACGGATCCTACCTGAAGGGTAGGTACAGATAGCCTCATCAACGCTCTCTCCCATTAACCTCCTCCGCGTATCGTCTCGTCGTGAAGTCCACCTCTAGATACTGACTCGTTGTGAGGTCCACCTCTGGGTACCGTCCAGTCCTCGAACACTCGACCTCTTTCAACGCTGCCCGTCGTCTGTAACCATCACAATGAAGTTCGGGCAAAGCCTGTGCATGGGTGAGTATAATGATACTCACTAGGGACCCCGAGACCCTCAAGGTCTCACTAAATACAAAAAGGGTAACCACAAAGAGAGATCTCAACAGATAACCTCTACTTAGGTATATGCCCATACATATACCTAAGTTATCAAGTAACCCATCTCAATCATGAGGAAACACAAAGATTATGAAATCAACGGATAACCACTACCTAGGTGGATGCCCATACATATACCCAAGTTATCAAGTGACCCATATCAATCATGAGGTATTCACAAAGGTCATAGACTCTGCTCAAACCAGGATTTTCAATTATCGAAACCATAACTGCTGAAGAGCCCCGTCTCTGGAATGTACAGTGATCCTATCATGACTCTAAGGTACTAACCTAAGACTGCTGAGGTACTCCACCAGTCGAGTATTGTGGGCCTGCTGCTACAACCAAGCGCTTTCCACCATGGGTTTGCCACTACAACCATGCGCTCCTCCGCCGTGGGTCTGCCGCTACAACCAAGCGCATCCCACCATGGGTCTACCACTACAACCAAGCACTCCCCCTCATAGCCTCCAGAGGTACTACTTCTATTGAGTATCGCGGGTCTGCCGTTACAACCAAGCGCTCCTCCGACGTGGGTCTGCTGCTACAACCAAACGCTCCCCACTGGGCTATCCGAAACTCACAGAGTCGATCGATCAGCAGTCATCAAGTCTCAGCCGGCTACACGCTCTCCGTACTCTGTATGCTCATCTCCAGGAGGGTCCGCTCCACGAGCTACTTGTAAATACCCCAAGTATTACAAAGTCCCACTAAAAGGTATCTCAAAGAACTGCATCGTCATAGGGGACTCAACACAACAGACGGCGCGTCGATAGGACGCCCGGTCTGTGAGTTATTAGCCTTTCCGTCCTAGGGGCCTAGATGGTTTCGTGTGCGAACCAACCCGGCCATATCTAAACTGTACCCCGAACTATCATAGGGTATACTCATAGGGACCGTTTCTCAATGTGATCACCAACGCCATTGAAAGTTCATCAAACCGACATCCGGTCTAAAAGATATCAGCTTTTCTGTTCCAGGGGCCCGGTTGGATTTCGGGTACAATCCAACCCGGACATATTCCAAATACATCCAAACCTCTGGATAAGTATGCCAAATGTTCCGTCTCATCAATAGGAATCCAACAAAGTCGACGGCACGTCAATCGGATGTCCGGCGCTCAAGATATATCCATTTCTGCTCCGAGGGTCCGGTTGGTCTTGTATTCGGGCCGACCCGACCATACCCTGAATTCTTCTAAACCTTGAGTGTAATATACTGAAATGGCCGTCTCAATCCAAGGATCGCATCGCAACTGACAGTGCATCGATTAGAGTTTTGTAGCCCATGTTATGGGCGTTTGAACGGAAACTGCCCGAAAATAGGGGGTTCAGGCCTAGTCCGACCCAGCCCGAGACCCCCCTGGGTCGTCCCGAACCGGGTTGATCGGACCCGGGTCCGGGTCCGGCCCAATTAGGTGCGGCCCGGCCCAGATGGCATGGCCCGGTGCAGTCCGGCCTGGGCGCGGCCCGGCCTGGCCTGGCGCTGGCGCTGCCGCGGCACGGCGCCCGCGTGGCCATCGTGTGTGAGGAGATTACAATCCCCCCACGGACGACGAACCTACGGGCCTTAAACCCGCGCCGCTCGGCCTTCGGAACGGCTAAGTTGTTCTGGTTGGGCCCGCCTCCGCGGCTCAACCGCGGCGGTTCCTTTCGCGGCGGCACGCCGACGCCGCCTTCTTCGGACCACCGGACGTGATCCGGTGGTCTGTTTTGCTCGTCGCCTTTGCCGATGGTCCTCTCGGGACCCGACCTTCACTACGGAGGCTCCCAAAAAGACTTTTCGGCCCCTTTCATCATCAGCCATCAATCTGTGCACAATGTTCAACCATTAGAGTCTTCGAATCGCCTCCACGGTCCTGACTTCGACCGCGGTTTCGTTCGGCCTCAACGGCATGGCACGACGGTGCCGCGCATCCTTTCCGTAATTCTCCATGATTCTGCGTGAGTCGTTGCACCGCGCCACCTTCGTTCGAGCCGCAACATAATCAACAACAAGGGGGAGGATGGTCGGCCATGTTTGTGTGGTCCGACCTCCTCCCATTATAATGATATCAATCGGCCAACAAATAGAAGTCGATGTATGGAAAAGAAATAATTCACGGGAAAAACAATAAACCTCAACATCATCCCGCATGAACGAATGATCCGCAGATCAACATGGAAATGGTTGGTCCACGCTCGTCGTTATTTCTCAAAAGATCGAGAGAATTCCAAATAAATTCCCCTACCTCATGTCATTCATCATTCGTAGCATCGCTTCGTCAACGTTGGTAGGAAAGACGTTGACGATGTTCTACCTCGACGACGTCTTCTCCCTTGACACGAATGAAGAGGATGAAAATCGGCGTTCTTCGTGGGCATCACCTCACGCTATTGCCTCGGTCGAAGGAAGAAGGTAAACACATCATCGATCTTCAGTGGAGTCGGCGTTCGTTGACGAGAGAATGTCATTCTTCCTAATTCTCCCAAAGTCTCCTAACCAATATTTTACAAGGCAAATAAAACATTAGGCTCCCCAATATTATAAAAAATTCATGCCTTTCAAATTTATTCAAATGAATCAATTAATTAGGGAGGATAACTCATTAATTTAATGTGTTGGCACATTAATGAGAGGAGAGAGATATTGAAAAGGAAGGTTACTAAATTTAATATGAGTTACAAAAAATTAAAGAGGGGGGGTTTTAAGGGGTTTTGGGGATAGTGAAAAAGGTGGGGGATCGTGAGGGTCCCACCTCACCTTTAATCATATCATGGGTAGTTAGGGGCTTGTGGGTCCCACCCTAACTACCCCATGTTGGATATAACCACTAGGATAAAGAATTAATAAAAAATTGTTCCACAATTTTTTTATTCAACTCATTACTAATCCACAAATTTTTATCAAATCCTCCTGAGCAAACGTATATTCGCTAAAGGTCCTATAAAGCAATTACCGGTGCTGTGGTTTCATCGGTGCCCTCATATTTCGATTCTGAGCACAGGTTCAAATGTTACGAAAACCCGCTCGTTCGTTCACTGAACGCACTCGAGCTAAACATCAGAAATTGATTCCGGGAACACCGGGCCTCAGAATCAAGTGCCGTCAGAAACTGCGTTCTTGTAAAATCCCAAAGAAAATTAAGAAAAAAATTTCTTGAATTTTACGGGTCGTTACATTACTCCCACCTCAGGGCTTTACGTCCCCGTAATGCTATAACATAAACTGGGGAAACAAAAGTGGTTCTGAGCACACATCTGAGCCGTCCGCTCCCATGGGCTCACGTGGAGGTTCCCGTGCTGCCTACAAAAATGCACAAGAGGAATCGATCGTCCTCGTAGGACCCACTCCTATCGATCCTTAACCTCTACTGGAACTCTGCAAAAGTCATCCCATCGCCATCTTCCATCTCCCCATGGTCGATGATGTGCATTGGGTCATGAACGTATCTTTTCAATTGAGATACGTGGAAGTCGTTGTGCACCAGGTGCAACTAAGGTGGATTGGTCAAGCGGTAAGCCACCTCGCATACCCTACTGAGGACCAGAAAAGGTCCATTGAACCTCAATGATATCTCGCCGCCTCGGCTACATCTCCGTAAACCTCGTCGAGATGAGACAAGTATAAGAATGTGGGCGCCATCCTCGAACTCTAGAGGTCTCCCTATCCTGATTAAAATGGAAACTCAAAACTCCTGCTGCCATGAGGGTAAGGTTGGCCGACCCAAGAATACTCGGCTACACCCTCCCATTAATGAGTTTAACCTATGCTGCCTGGGGTTTCCTTTTTTCCAACCCAGGAAAACCCATCCCGATATTTGCCTAATATCTTCAATTTGATGAATAATGTTATCATAAAAAATCCAATGTAATTTCAAAAAAAAATATGTTTATAATTTCGTACAACATTATTACTTTCTAATAGAATTATATAAAAATTTATATAGCTCCATATTAATATCCTAAAATATACACAGGGAAATATTATATCACTATTTTCCAATAAAAACATTAGAAGTACAATAATTTTCCAATTAAATGATTTCAGATAAAGCCATAAAATATTATTCAAGTGTGCAATCCATCAGTTACTACCCTCTAATAATTATAATATAATAATTTATCAACAAATTAATATGAATAATGATTGAGAATAGTTAATTTGGTGAATAATATATCATATTTTTAAAAGAATACTTCTACCATTAAATCTTGTATCAAAATTGATCATTTCATTAATGTAAACACATGATTCTCTTAGTCATGTTTTCAATATAATATAGTTCATGAATTTTAATTTCCATACTCTAAAATATATTATTTCATGTGTTCATTTCATATTCTTTTTTTTTAAAAAAATTTCAATCATCATGAGTAAAAATTAGAATATTTGTTATCCAAAAAACATTGAAATTTATTGTAAATTAACATATATTACAATAATAATAAAACAACATTTAATAGATGAAATGGTTATCTTAGTTCTAGAAAGAGAAAAATGACATAATTAATTATAAATCATGAAATCAATCACATAATTTATCAAACACAAAACACATGATACAATCATTTCCTATTATAAAATCTCATATGTATGTTACCCTATATATCTATATAGTTGAAAATGTAATCTTCCTCTATTAATCAATGATAATTAATTATAGACCATACTCATAATCATAGAGGGTCTTTTCAACCGACACTAACTTCACTAATCTACTTCACATACGATAATAAAATAAAATATAGGCCATAATAACTGTTGAAAATCTCTCTATTGACTAATCCAAATTTAATCAAGGATCAACTACATAGATTACATTTTTTTATTACCTAACCCTACATGGAATTCTCCAACATAGACAATTATATATAGAGTATACCACAAAGGGTACCACCAATTGGATATAGGGTGTCAACTATTTTACCTCATTATTCAATATAAATTCCCTAAAAAATATTATATATACATATATACGTGGGTATTTTTAGAATCAGAAATGAAACCCGGATATTTATATAAAAAAGTTACAAACACGGAATGATTAATCAACCTACTCCCAACTCAATCATTGTGTTCCAACACTATCAACAGTTGCTACCACCGTTAATATATACATATATTTCTATCATATAAAAAACAATAATTGGGTCACTATATAGTAAACATAATATGTTATTGCTAAAACCATTCCTATGTCAAGAGAATAAATACAATAAATACCGAGATAATGATCTATACAAGTACTAATCAATTATATATTTATAATAAGGGAAACAATAACATAATCCCTTATATAATGTTTACAAAAAATCTATAATTTCATGACCATGATTTCATATCCAATATAGAAATCACCCAACCGTGTTATCCTAAAACATAATGACCATATATTCAACTATAAAAACCTGATTAACATTAATGAAGAGTATATATTTAAAATTACAACCATGTTTTCCTTCATAAAAATAAGAGAAAACGGCATATGTGATACGAATATAATAACTCTTTTAAAAATATATATTAGGGAATACCACATCCCTAGGAAGTCAATATCCCTCGGACACATCTTGCTAACATAAGGTAATAAAATATCCTTCCTGAAACCATATATTAACCATGATAAATAATATTTATAATAAATTATAACATAAATATATCAATATATAATACTGAAATAATATCATGAAATCAAAATATATACAATACATAACCGTAATTTATAGTACAAAATAATAATCCAATAAAAACCACAATATCCAATCTACAATATCCATCCATACTACACCTAAAATCCTAGACCATGTTACTACTACCTCTTCAAATAAAAATCTCATTTACTTGTACTATTTCATTTACATAATTTCATTATATTATACATGACCCATAACATTAAATTAACACATAATATTTACACACATAGACTCTCACCTGATACAAATTCATAATAGTGAGTTAACATATTATCATCTATAATCATTCAAAAAATCCATCTTCCTTTCCTATCCAATTTCAACCCATCAATAATTTATCATCTAATTATTCTCATACTCTCATAAAAAAGAAAAACGAATAGTGAAATACATTCTATTTTCCAATGTATACCACATTTTTACTTCCAATTACAGCTTATATTACCATATCAACAAAACAAGAACATTTTAAAAAATATAATAACTCTCATTTTATCCATATAATTCCAATTCTCTAATTATTAAAAAACTATTTATATTTATATTTATATTTAAAATCTTATAAAAAAATTTATCCATACCAGAATAATTATTCTTAATATAATTCCATAAAAACAGTTTACAAGGAATTAGAACCTCAAACTCATAATATATTGATAATTATGTTGGTTTTCCTTTTGGCTCAACCACTAAACCCACAAATTCCATATATAAATTATTAAATTTGTTCATTTCCATGAATGATTCAATCTAATGAAGTTGAAAACCCCTTATAGATATCACCCAATTACCAAAAATCATTCCCATGATCCAATGATAAAAAATAAAATATAAATTAATGATTTTTTTATTTTTCTTATATATATATATATAAACAATACATGGATATTTACAAAGTTATATAATCTTCAAGAGGGTATTGGTTTGTTATTTTAAAATATAATATTTCCTATTAATCAGTATTACATGGAACCACCTAATGAATAAAGAATGATTTTTATAAATTTATGAAACAAAAAACATAAGCATAATATAATTTAAATTATCAATAAGGTAAAATGTACCTAAATAAATTATATTAATGGAAGTATATAAAAAGATAATGTGAAAATGAAATAGAATTAAATTTTAAAATATATCAACTCCATTATCTATATGATATAGTAGTTCCAATAAATATTGATATTCCATTTTAATCCCATGTTATTTTCACAGATTTACTTAATTCAAAAAAAAATCCATGATCCATTAATCATAAAATTAGATGATCCATAATTCAAAACCATGATTCCAATCATAATATATATTTGAAATGATTGGTTGTTTAAATCCATATACTCGATATCTTCTTGAATAAAATTTTTAAAAATAATCCACATCACCATAAATTAGCAACCAATAATTTTAAAAGAATAAATTTATATACCAACAATGTATTCCCAATCACATGATATATTTGATAAAATAAAATATGAAACATAGATATTTTAAAATAAAATTCATAGTTTTTTTAATAACATATACAAATAGACTCACTCAATCAATGATATGGTAAATAGAATAGAATTAATATTGAATTGAATGTAATCAATCTATGAAATTTATATTCCTTGAATCCATAGTATTAAATTTAATGGAATTTGGAAATAAATACTCTCAAATTTTAATACTTTTGATATTGTAATATCTATCACTTTTTGTCAACCTCAAAAGATATCACCTAGTCTTTCGAGCGTAGTTATTCAATTTCCATTATGTTGTTTCAGAATTTTATAGTATAATATAATGTCATATAAAATGGTTTATTTAAAAGTTAAAATTTTTTAAAATTATTTTATGAAAATATTATTTATGTATAATTTGAATATTATTTTTGATTCATCAAAATATCAGATTAGTAAAAATTAATTATTGGAAAAGTGTCCAAAAATAAATACTTTTTGATTCTTATAAAACATGAAAATTTTATAGTCTAACAAGACATAATTTTATATTCCACATTCATACAAAAAACATACCCTCCGTAGATATTCATTGAAAAACTATAATCATTTTTTTTCACTAAATCAATGTATTCAAAAAAAAATATTCATTACCTTTAGATATTTTTTTCCTTTCCATATTCCACGTGGAATATTATTTCTCAAAGAATTATTCTCAATTCAATAGATATGGGATTATCTAATTGAAATCCATGAGAATTAAAAAAACATTAATAATAAATGTCATATATTAATGTGGAAAACTGAATTAAAATAATGAGGATGAACATAAAAATAAACATGGTCATTTTATTATGCATTAGGTTACCTATTGGTGATATACATTAAAATAATCACATTATTTTAAATGAATAATTTAAAAATATTATGAATTATTCCCAAATGGATTTGAAATTATAATTATATATAATAATAAATTAAAAAGTATTTAAGGGAGTTCAAATGAAGCAATGTTAGATAAACACATGATGTTAATGGCACCTTCTTGAAATTATTTTTTCTTATATACATCATATAAAATGCTCATAAAATATGTAATTTAAAAAATATACAAGTCATATCTGATAAATTATTCTTGTTATTATAATGGAATGTAGGTAATACCTGTAAAAAGAGTAACCAATGACTAATATATAAAAGAATCCACCTATATCTAACACTTTTTCAATATCAAGAGATCTAGTAAAAGAAATATTTTTAATTAAAACATGACATACCTATATCATGTTCAATGCATTTGAATATTTTTTATTTTATGTGTTTTTAAATAAATTAGTAAGATAAATATCCCTTTTTATTGTTTCGAGAAAAAAAATTGTATCATAAAAGACATGTTTCCCCATATCTATATGTTTATCCCATGGGTGTTATGTTAGATTCATAGATAAATAATTTGTTTTGGTATTATCACATATAATCAGAGTCTAATTAAAAATCATTATAAAATAAATTATTATGTGTTTCATATCTAACAATTGGGTGTGACACTTTTTTCTTTTATATATTTATATTTTATAGTGGATTTTACGAACAAATTAGTTTTCTTATGGGAACATGTTACTAGTGAATCAGTAATGATATCATAATATCATGAAATACATCACGGTTTAATTATATACCCTTTAAAATGTAAATATAATTTAATATTAAGGAAAAAATTATTTGGAAGAGTAGAAGAGTCCATTTACAATTAACCATTTATTATAACTAAAGATTAATTTAGAGGCCTTAGGAAGATAATATTCTTGGATTCCTTAAAGTTTCACTTAGAACTACATTAGGTATATAATCTCTGGTAGAGTAGAAATAATGTAAAGTAAAATCCAAAAAATAACTATCTAATGTTTATGATATTTGTTTTTCTTATATTCACATTGATCAAGCTTATATGAGGTACTAATTAGATTGTATATACATTACAAATTTTCAATAATATTGTTAATTAAATAGAAAATATAACAGTATTAATTTGGTATAGATTTTTATGGTTTTAGATTTAGTTTAAATAAACAAATATAATTCAATAAAACATAATACACTTCTAGAATCCAACATTCATTAGTTTTTAGAATTTATAATTTTTTTTTTATTCTTTTAGGCTAGAAAATAATTTCACCAACATAATTTTTTATTATTATGGCGTCGATTAATGTTTTTTCACTAAAAGGATTTGATTTCTCACAATTATCACATTATTTATTGATGTAAGATTATATATAATCTACCATACCTAAGAAAATTTGGGGGCTATATTTCTATAATGTAAAAAAAATAAATCTAATCATTTTTTATAAAATTATTTTATTCAAATATGTGGTTTTTTTAATATGATACATCTTCTGAAAAAAATGTTGAGAAACGAACTCTTTGTTTCCACTTTAAATAAAGTAATATTCTGATCATATATAATAGTTAATATAATATTCATAGAATAAAGTAAACATTGAAAATAAATGTTTTATTTATATCTGATGCACTATTCCTAATTATAACCCATACACAAATTTATAGATGTGAACAACAGATTTAATCTCATCATAATAATTTCAAATGTCCTATAAAAATCATATAACCAGTAGATCAGTTAGAAATTTGAAAAAATATAAAAACCATAAATATATATTTGTGAAGATATTATTTCAAAAAAAAATTATGCACCTCGCAGCACACAAGGTATCAATTTTCATTTTAGGTCCAAATTGATGATATATAGATAAAATCATAGAATAATATCATATAGATAATCTACTACGAAATTGTTGATATAAATTAGAAATGATAATATATATGTGAATATTACTTATAGTTATCTAGTGTCTAGGTATGAAAGGAATATTTTTTCATAACAACTAGATGAGTATCTTCTATACGGCTAGCTTCTGGAATGATATTTATTTGGGTATGTGATTAATCTTAGAGAACATTATTAGAAGTGATTTAAAAAAGAAAATGTGAACAATTATCATCATCTATATATTTTATGTACATATAAGGATTTGATTCATCAACCTTAACATATACCATTTCATCACTGATATGATTCCATATATTATAAACAACGTAAGGATTACATTTACTATATTTTTTCCATGAACAATTAATTAATTAGATTTTAGATCAAAATTAGTTATCATATATTTATTATTATATCTGAATATTTTTTACCTAGAATCATTGAGATAACTATGTTTTCATATCCTGACATTTTAAAAATTGTATTTTTTTTAACATCATATGACATAAATATCATTATATAATTAAGTTTTTTTACTATTGGATTTAACCAAAGTATTTTTAGAAACACTATATTCACAAAATATAGGCCAATTAATTTCATAAACTATGTTTTATCATCATTATACTTCCCTAATAATTTGTGTTGTTCATGGTTCTGAAAAAACATGTGTAATTATTTTTTCAGTATTTTTTCAAAATTATAATTCATAAAATCTAAACTGTAATCACTCTATATGTTGACAATGGCATGTGTTTTCTCATTTTGATTATGATAGAGTTCTGTCAAGATAATAATATATAAATAAAATCACGTATATATTTTTAAATCATCTACTAACACAATCATATATCTGTCACCATTAATAATAAATATAATAGTTCAAAAAACCATTTATAGTGATTGTGTTGTTATAGATGCTGAGACTTCCCCATTAGGATTAAATATAAATATGTATTTTATACATTATTGGAATGGGTTACATAATCAATGATAATTATAATTACTAATTTCATGATCACATATATGTACTCTCTTATAATGTATAGATATGGTGAATACATTATTGTGTGTTCACCTAGTATACTAAATTTAATAATTATCCTCTATCATATTTAGGTAATAAATTTTATAAATGAAATCTCATATAGGTAAATTCGTTATGGCTTCAAATTCTAATCTGTTAATGGATATTAATGTACTCAACACTGAGGGTATAATTTTAAATTATCTCTTTAATACATTTAATTTTATTCTTCTACATTAGAACATCATTTTGATAATTAAAAGCATAGATATAAAATAATTATATACATCATTAATGAAATATTGTAATAATATAATTATCCATATAAATATCAAACTTATCAAGAACATATTTTTTTCATCATATGCTTGTATCTCTTCTCTAGTATAGCCGCATATTGATCCATTTATTTTGTTTATGGTGAGATATTTTCATCATTTGATGATTAAGTGTATGTAAAGTCCTGAGAATAATTCATAAGATAATAATTTTTTACCTTTTACATTAATCATGATTCATTCTAATGAATTATTACATAGAATTTAGTAACCATCTAACTATCTTCACTTTTTAATGAACCTCCACAAGGTGTATCATCCCTCACTACAAAGGGGTTTTCTTCCTTATGAAATTTCGTTAAATTCAAATTTTTTCACATAAAGATTATTTATGCTTCCTCTTTAGTCTTTTAGATTTTGGTATGAATCCCTGAATTCATATAGGCATAATCGTTTAGATATTAAGTGTGTTAATTATCATCCCTTATTATCGAAATTTCATGCCTATAACTTTTTCCATTTTCATAATCTATCTTCAAATGTTTATTCAAAATATTTCTCTTCACACAATTTTTATGGTGAGAATATTTACCTTAACTATGTTATGTATTCCCCCCAAATATTGTGTGTTAAAAATTATTATTTGATTTACATTATTTATATTTATTGTATCTTGAAAAAGTATATGTGAACCTAAATACATTCATACACATCTATTTCTATACTTTCTCCATTACCACATTATCATACTATATCATTGTTCTCTTAAAGAGATCAAGATTCAACATAGAATGAAGGTTCCTCCCATCAATAAATTTTCATTTAAAATCATATTTGATAATAATTAATTAATTATTATATTCATGTATTTATTCATTTATTCATTTGTAATATTCTTCCAACCAAGGGAATATGATCTATTCATGATAATAATAAAATTTAGAATCATTTTAGAGACCATTTATACAATACGAAATTTAAATTCTTGTTAATCCCCTCTAAAAATTTCTCTCAATGTCTCCAAAACATTACATGTTTTTCATGATCTATTTTTTATATTATGGAAATCCCATTATTTATTTTACTACATTATTCAAGTCTATAGGTATGCCATGTAATTGAACACAACAATGTATCTTTTAAATTTTACGTTACTAAATATTTATCATTCTCCTCATAAGTAATGTTCCATATATATCTTTCATGGGAATATTGAATGTACAAACCATCATCAGATATTAATATACTCTAGTATTGATCAAAATAGTCTTCATCTTGTATCCCAAATACAAAAAATCAAAACCCCCAAATATTAGTCTTCAATGAGGATTGATATTCTATAATTTTATAATTGGTAATATATCCACCAACAAAAAATTTATATATTTTACTCTATAAGTTATTATAATAAAAAAATATATATCATATGATACCACATAGTTTCATAGATATGGAAGCATAAAGAGGGTGTCAATTTAATACTAAATAAAATTATATTATTTCCAACTCCATAGAAGTATTTACAGTCACCAAAATATTAAATAGTGATACAAGTTAATCAATATAACAATAGATAAAAGAATATAGAAAATTAAAGAGTCTACAATATGACACACAATCAAATAATTAATTTAAATTCAAATAGATCAATGTAGAATGAAACAATGAAATGTCAAATTATATTAAATATCTATAGATTCATTCAAAAAACTATATTAAATGATATTTCACTTCAAATCATGTTATACCACATAATTTAATAAAATTTTAAAGGATAATAAATACAAAAATCCAAATAAATCATGTTCCAATACACTGGAAAATTATTGATCTAAAATATTTGATCCACAAGTTATATCCTAAGAATTTTATAAAAATTTCTACAGTAGCTGAATTTAACAACAAACTCTTCTTTGATAAGCTTATTTTTTAGGCGGTCTTATCCCTGGACTCATACAATTACAATTCTATAAAGAAAAAATTTCTATATTTAGAATATCTCTTATCAAATAAGATAATATGAAAAAAAAAATTATAAATTTATAAATTTATTAGATATAGTCCTCTAAATTGGAAGATATGTGAAAATATAGAAACAACATATAGATGGATAAACTGAAGCATTGATATGGTGCACATATCTTGATGGAAGGTTGATAAATTTATATGTAATTTTTTTATTCTATTAATCAGAACCTCAGTCTAATATTTTGGGTTATCAACATAACAAACTATCAAATTGTAAACAGTTTCATGAGTGAGTGAAAGTTATACTTCGTAAAAAAACTCATACAGTCCCACATAATCTTCTATTCAATTTTATTAGAGTTATTTTATGAAGTTTTAGATGTTTATTGATAATCTTGATCTCATATGAAACATGTGATTTATATGTTTAAATTAATGAAAAATAGAAATAATAATATTTTCTGATTTTAAAAGTAATATTAATAGTGTGAGATTAATGATCAAAATAAAAATTTTAAATAATTAACATTTGTAAAATGACTAAATAATATCTTCGTTTTCTATATATTATTATTTATATTTACTAATGTTTACCCTGAATAAAAATATAATAAATTAAACTCTATATATAATATATGTATGGTATTTCTAACTGAATCTCACATGGAAGACCAAAACAATGATTTATTAATATTCATTCTGACCTGGTATCACTGAATAAATTAAAAAATCAATGAAATAACAACAGAATAAAACCTCTAATCCATGATATTTAAAGTCCATAAATGTAAACCATGATGTATTTCTTTATTTAATATAATATTTTTTATTATAAATATAACTTTAAACCCCAACATTGGATACATATAAATTTCAATAATGTATTTCATTCTAATGTGGAATATTACATAATTTCAGCATGTTTCATTCCATAGATTTTCTCATTTGACATCCTTGAACCATGAACTCCTTCCACGATGAGTCCAAAAATCAAAATTTAATTTATGATAAATAAGATATAAAAAATAAACAACTATGAAACCATTAAATATCATGTCACCTTTGAACTCCTTCCATGATGAGTCCATAAAAATAATTTTGGTAGAACAATTAAGTATCATATCATCTATATATTTTAATATATCCTATATAATGTGAATATCACATGGTACATTCCAAAAATATTAAACACATTAAAGTACATTTTTTTATTTCATGATCATAAAATTCATCAAACAATATTAACATTGGATTTTGATTTTATATGAATCAAAATAGAGGTAAATTACCATATTAATTAATAAAAACATTCAATATTATTTGTGAAATACATAATCACTCCCTAATTACATTAGATTTATTATAGAATATGTATGTTTTGATTGTATAATGGTTCACATGCAAAATTACTTTATAACCTTTATTTAATAGATATTATTATACTAGATGAACCTCAATAATTCCAATGAATCAATGAATAAAAAATAAAAAGTTTAATTTTTTTATCATGGTATATTTTTAGAGAATTTATTAAAAAATTAATAATACTCATAAAAAATATATATGTGTCGGTATTTATCAAATATAATCGAATAATACCCAAAAAACCATATGTTTTAGAGATTTATTATTCATCTTAGACAAGTCATATCTCATGTAACTTTTTCACATATCCATGTGGAAATATAATGTATCCATGCACATTATTTTTTATTATGTTAAAATAACTGATTAAATAGTGTAATAACCCAAAATTTGTGTTTAAATGTATATTATGCTTGATATATTGCTTAATACAAAAAAACAATGCATTATGTGAACTGTGATATACTAAGAAAATATAATTTGAATGGGAATAATATCTCTAAGAATATAAATTAGAAGTATGAATATGAAATAAAAAATTATTTAAATTTTATAAATTTTATTTGTAATGAATTTTTCATGTATTTGTATAAATAATTAATCAATTTTCAGTATTCATTTCACGCTTCAACAAATTGGTTTCTTTAAAAGTGGTTATATTACATTTTGAGAACATGAATTATAAATAATTAACAAAATAATTATATATTTAAAAATTAATACCATTATTTGAATAATCATGTCAATGTTATCTTATGGTGATGTTTTTGAGATTTTTAGGAAAATATTTATTTTAATGTTAATATTAAATATACTAATTTCATAAAATAACCATTTTAATTAATTAACGAATTTATTTTAAAATTATCATGTTTATTTTAATTAAATAAAAAATTAACATAGTGATAATTTATTAATAAATAAATTATTTAATGAACAAGAAATTAATATTATTGGTAATTTTGTTATAAATAATTTTTTACGTTTAAAAACATATTTCTATAACACTATTTTTTGAAATGTGTTATTATATTAATTACTGAAATAAATAACGATTTATTAAATATTTTAATTTAATTTATATTGATTATATATTCATTAATGAAAATTCATAATTACTTTTATTCTTTTTATAAGGCATGTATAAGAATAAACCAATTTTTTTTTTCAAAAAATGCTTTTTTAAATGAACAATTTTCATTCATTTTTGAACACATCTATTTAAGTTAATAAGTACCAAATATATAATTTATTTCATATATAATAAATTACATATTTAGAAACATCATATTTATTATAATTAAATATGATTAACTTAATATTTTTTCACAATCAATTGTAAAACAATTCATTTACTTTACTATGAATATGCGTAAAAAGGGTTTATGAGGGTGTCTAATCTAAGAGATACGTGTAAAAATTATTTATAAATATTCATAATTATAGTTTTATGGAGATATTTTGGAATTTTTCATCCTAAAATCCTTAAATTTTCAATTTTTAGCAAATTTCACATGAATGTGACCTTATATTATTGAAATATTTAAGGTAAATGGATGTGTGTCACTCTCATCACTTATAAGGTGGAATCTACTCCCCTAAATTATTCCCACATTTTGATCCTTATATTTAATTATATACTTTCAGAATAAACTTAATAAATTCCTTTAATTCATCCTAGACCTTTATACATTACCTAATTCCATGCCACTATGGATGGATGTGTTATCCTAAGTAGGCCTCTTAGAAAAGAGGTATAAAACTTAAGTACCCTCATTCAATTTAATTTCATAGACTGTATACTAAAAATTAGTTGTTTACATAATTACATTATTAAGAAATTATCATTTATATGATGAGATTTTTTTTATGATAATGGAAAATCCATTTTCCACCGTCTTTCCATCAAATTGGAAATGAATGTACCACACATTTGTATATGTGGACAATAGAATCCATGTAGTGATATGATGCATTTCCCACCACCATCATTCATGGGTTGTTATTATTATATATTTAATGTCTGTATAATATATTTATCTCATATTTTTTTTGATAGACCTATAATATTCCATCTTCTTTCATACCATCCCATCCAATGGAAGATGATAACGTTGCTTCTGCATATATGGGGACTACCACCTCCACTAATGGATGTGATTTTTTTTTCATTTACACTTTACATATATTGTAATAAGGATATATTGATTTAATATATTTAATATTTATAATATAATAATTATTGTATTAGTTGATATTTTATTTACCACTCATTTCTTACATCCCTCAAAAAGTGGAAACGCCTGTTGTGTGCACGTAAAGACTACAATCTCCCTAAAGTGATGTAATTTTTTTTCAGGACCACATTATATGAGTGGATACTGAATAATACATCATGATTAAATATGATACTTATGATAGTATTGAGATTGTATATATTATGGAACAATGATCAATATTCAAGAAACAAATCTACAAAATAAAAACATTCCAGTGAAATTAGATAGTTAACACCCAAAACTGAAAATTTTATTAATAAATTATTAATAAAAAGTATTGAAATATTAGAAAAAACAATATATGATATTATAATTATAAATATGGTAGAAATAATTATTTATAGTAAATAAAAATTTATTATATAAGAGGATATAGATATTATGAATCAAGTTATATATAATGTACGGGTGCCTCATCAAAATAATTATTTGATGAGACCTATTTGATATTATGTGCCAATTTATCTTTAAGAGGTGTATATTCTTCTCCTTAAAAATTTCATGTCTTATATCCTTATTAAATCATGATATTTAATTTTATAATTAAAATTATTTCATCTATGGGGCTAGGATTCATATTTTACTAATGTGGTAAGGGTTTTATGTTACAATCTCACTTATTTATCATTATTGTTTATGATTAAATTTATGATGATGAAATTATCATAACTATAAATCATATATCTCATAAATTTTATTCTACTCAAATTTTATGTGAAATTACTAGTTTTAATTTCTCTTTTAATTTTTTATGATGTAATGTCCTGCAAATTTGGTATACTTTTTCTTAAATTATATGGAATTATTTCAAGGCCCTGAAATCTGACGGCGCATGATTCTGTGTCCCGGAGTGCCCAGAATGATATGTTGAAGATTTGTTGAGTTTTAATTAGCACTCATAAGCATTTTTCCTAAAAAAGTCAAATAAATATTAAATATTTACCCAGATCATAAATTTGAGGGCACTGTTTCCTTCAAGATGGCGGGATTACCTTAGGCGTGACTTTTGTTTATTCGGTGCGAGCCTCCTATGAGAAATCCCAAAAATTGCATAACCGTAAATAAAATAATAAAATAATTTATTTTATTTTTTAAATTCTTATATCTCAAAAACGGTAGATCAGATGGAAAATCATAGACCACCACTGTACTCATTAGGGAATTATTTAATTAAGCAGATACTTATATTTGCCAGTGCGGGCCACCAGTGAATGTTAGTTTTTGGCCGTAAATAAAATAATTAAGTGACATATATATTATTGTAAAATCCATAACTATTAAAAGGTAACTTGAAATAGAAATATAAGAGTACCCTTGGGTTCGTTGGAGAGTTTTTAACTTCGGAAGAGCCTAATCTTGACCGGCACATGTCAAGGGTGACTGTAATAATTTTTCAGAATTTTTTTTCAGGTGCATTCAGTAAACGCCCGAGAGGCATTATATAACATCTGAAACGGTTCTTGGAATTAAAATTTGAGGGCACCGTTGAACTCACAACACCAGTATTCTCTTAACAAGACCTTCACCTCGACCGCAGTTGGACGATGGTGAATGTTCGTAATTGTGGTTTTTGTAAAAGAATAAAACCAAAATAAAATTGTGCAACATTTTATTTTTATTTAAAACACCCATGTGGATGTAGAGAAGTGAGGATCACCAAACCTAAACCTCCCATGAGAGATTATAATGGTGTGGACCACTCCAGGATTGAAACCTCTTGAACTCACCTCAAAAGTGTGAGTAACCTTTTTGTCATGACCCATCCTCGGGGCCCGTGCCGTGACTACCCCAAACCCGCCTTCCATAGGGGGATGTCGACTAGCACCAAAGGCATAATTCCCGATAACTGGGAAGGAATTTCCTTTATAAAAGTATACAAAACACCACAGAGTACAAGCGGAAGAAAAACACTAACTACAAAAGAACGTTCTAAAAAGTAAATGGGCCAGAATAAACACCCAACTGAAAGTGCAGCTACAACTGAACGAAAGTACAACACGAAAAGGCAAACAGCTGGAAGAACGAAGCAGCTCCTGGGTCGTCCTCCACGGATCCTACCTGAAGGGTAGGTATAGATAGCGCAGCTCCTGGATCATCCGCCATGGATCCTACCTGAAGGGTATGTACAGATAGCCTCGTTAACGCTCTCTCCCGTCAACCTCCTCCGTGTGTCGTCTCGCCGTGAAGTCCTCCTCCAGATACTGAATCGTCGTGTGGTCCACCTCCGGGTACCGTCTAGTCTTCGAACACTCGCCCTCTGTCAGCACTGCCCATCGTCTACAACCAACATAACGAGGTGCGGGCATAGCCCATGTAGGGGTGAGTATAACGATACTCAGTCGGGACCTCGAGACCCTCACGGTCTCACTAAAACCAACAAGGATAACAACAAAGAAGATCTCAACAGATAACCTCTACTTAGGTATATGCCCATACATATACCTAAGTTATCAAGTAACCCATCTCAATAATGAGGTAACACAAAGATTATAAAATCAACGGATAACCACTACCCAGGTATATGCCCATACATATACCTAAGTTATCAAGTGACCCATCTCAATCATGAGGTAAACACAATGGTCAAAAGTCTCAGCTCAAACCAGGATTTTCATTATTGAAACTGTAACAGCTGAAGAGCTCCGTCTTTGGAGTGTACAGTGGTCCTGTCACGACTCCGAGGTACTGCTCACTAACCTAAGGCTGTTGAGGTACTCCTCCTGTAGAGTACTTCGAGTCAGCCACACAGACACAGTAGTGCTTCCCAACGAGGTATGTCACCCAAACACAGTAGTGCACACCCCCTAGTAGCCTGCTGAGTTACTCTCCGGACGACTATCGCGGGTTTGCACTGTCACACAGGTAGTGCTCCGTCTGCCATGGGTCTGAACCTCAGAAAGTAGTGCTCCGTCCACTGGGCTAGTCGACTCACTCCAAGTCGAGTCGGTCAAGTAGTCATCATGTCTCAGTCGGCTACACAGTCTCCGTACTCCGCACGATCGTCTCTGGGAGGGTCCGCTCCACGAGCTACATGTTGATACTCCATGTATCCCAAAGTCCCATGAAGATGTATCTCAAATGACCACCTCGTCATAGGGGTCTCAACACAACAGACGACGGGTCAATCGGATGCCCGGTCTGTGAGTTACTAGCCTTTTCATCCCAGGGGCCCGGTTGGTTTCGTGAGCGAACAAATCCCGGCCGTATCTCAACTGTACCCCAAACTCTCATAGGGTATACTCATAGGGACCGTTTCTCAACATGATCAACAACGCCGCTGACGGTTAATCAAACGGGTGTCCTGTCTGAAAGATATCAGCTTTTCCGTTCCAGGGGCCCGGTTGGATTTCGGGTGCGATCCAACCCGACCACTATCCAACTGTATCCAAAATTCGGGTGAAGTATTTCAAAAGATCTGTCTCATCAAGAGGAAATCAATGAGACAGACGGTGCGTCAATCAGAAGCCCGACGTTTGAGTTATTGGTTTTTCGTTCTACGGGCCCGGTTGGTTTCGTGAGCGAACCAACCTGACTGCACTCCGACGGCATCCAAACCTCGAGCGGAGTAAACCAAAAGTTCGGTCTCACATAGTGGAATCCATCATAGTCGACGGAACGTCAATCGGACCTCCGGAACTCAATATATAATCGTTTCCGCTCCGAGGACCCGGTTGGTTTCGTATCCGAACCAACCCAGCCGAACCCAAAGTATTCCAAAAACTTGAGTGCGATATACTGAATCGACCGTCTCATTCCAAAGATCTCTACGCACCTGACGGTGCTTCGATCGGAGGTCCGTAGCCCAAGATATAGGCGTTTGAACCAATTCAGTCTGAAAATAGGGGGTCTGGGCCCGGCCCGGCCCGACCTAGTACCCCCCTGGGTTGGCGGAACCGGGTCGACCCGGCCCGAGCGGCGACCCGGCCCGACAACCCGGCCCGGCCCGAAGTCCCGGACCGGCCTAGAGTCTTGGCCCGGCCGGCGGTGCGGCGGCCAGCCAGCGAGGCCAGCGCGGCGGCTCGCCTGCGCGGCCAGCGCAGCGGCCATCACGACCTTTGTGCCGCGCGCGAGCCAAGGGAGGGGATTTTCCCCTCCTTTATGGAAAACGGCGGCCCCTTTAATTGGGGCCGCTTGAATCCAGCCAGGGGAATTTAATTCCCTCGGTTCCTCCCCTTCCAGCTGGCCCGACCTGGTCGGCCGGTTCCTGCTCAACGGGACCGGCAATGGCCGGTCACCTTCCAGCTCCGACGTCGGCGGCCCGGTCCGGCCACCGGTCACCTTGCTCCGCCGCGGCCCGGAACCGGCCGCAGCCCTTGTCGTCTGGTGCGGTGCGACGGCACCGCGCCCCTCCGCCGCGGCCCCGCTCCGGCCACGGCGCCTTCGATTTCCTTCAACGCGGCGCGACAGCGTCGCGTTCTTGAATTTCATTCCACGACGCGGCGCGACGGCGCCGCGCAATACTTGTCGTGTGATTCCCGTGTGGTGCGACGACACCACGTCATCCCGTTCCATCCATAAGGAAACAAACATGAACATAGGAGGGGGGATTTCGACCGTGTTTGTGCGGTCCCCCCCATTAATCGATATCATCTAGTCTAAAAAATCCACGATAATCGATAACTACAATTATGAATGGAAATAAGTAAATAAAATAATCCCCTACCTCGGTTCAGGAACAGAGCACGTTAATCGAGCCGCGGAAGACGAGCGTCACGGAAGTCGAGCATCGTGGAAAATGAATGTCGATGTCGCGAAGTGAGGATTCAAAGTCATTGATGGAGATTTCGTCGAGGGAAAACCGTTGCGGAAGGGACGACGTGGAAGAAGAACGTCACGTCACGGATACAACATCGTAGAAGACGAATGTCAATTCCGTTGTCATCAAGGTGCGTCCGAAGAGAAAACCTCGTTTGGAAGAAGACGTCGCTTTCTTCGGTGGAGGTTTTCTTCATTGAAGAACGTTGTTCTTCGCGTTCTTCGTCGAGGTTGAAGAAGAAGAAGACCCCTTCCCCAATCCTCTCAAGGTTGCAAAACTCTAACCAAAAATAAAATAAGACTATGTCTTATTTTATTAACCCAACCAAACCATTTGAGTTTCAAGAGTTTGAAATTATGTAACTCACTCAATTAATTATAACAGGTTGTCAAATAATAAAGAAGTTAAGTTAATGGGTAGTTAGAAATGTGAGGGGTTTAGAGGGGTTAGGGAGTTAGGAAAAAAATTGAAAAGGTGGGGGGTTCGTGTGGGCCCCACCCTTTTTAATTATCCACACATGGGAAGTTGGGTAGAATTGGGCCCCACCACCAACTTCCCATGGGATAAACTAACCACCTTGAAAAAGAAATAAAATTGATTTAATGATTTTATTTACTTTTTAATTAAACCCCTTTAATTAACTTCTTCTCCCACACAAACGCAACTATGGTAAAGGTTCCCTTAAGCGATTACCGGAATTGCGAGTTCGTCGGTGCCATTGGATTTCAATTCCGAGCACTGGGTCAAAAGGTAGAAATTCCCGCTCGCTCGTTCACTGAACGTAACCGAGCCAAAATTCGGAAATTAATTCTAGGCACACTGGGCCTCGGAATCAGGCACCGTCAGAAACTGTGTTCTTGTAAAATTCAAAGAAAATTTAGAAAACAAATTTTCCTTGAAATTTCTGGGTCTTTATATTACTCCCACCTCAGGGCTTTACGTCCTCGTAAAGCTTCAACACATACTAGGGTCACAAAAGCGGTACAAAGCACGCATCTGAGCCTTCGGCTACCATGTGCTTACCTGGAGGTTCCCGTACTGCCAGAGAAAGTGCACCCGAGAAATCGATCGTCCTCGTAGGATCTGCTCCTGTCGATCCTCGATCCCCACTGGAACCTCCATGAAAGCCACCCCATCGCCATCGTCCATCTCCTCATGGTCGATGATATGCGAAGGGTCGAGAACGTATCTCCTCAGTTGAGATACGTGGAAGTCGTCGTGAACCTGGTGAAACTACGGTGGATGGTTCAAGTGATAGACCTCCTCGCCTACCCAGCTGTGGACCTAGAAAGGTCCGTTGAACCTCAGAGTTTACTTGCCGCCTTGGCCACAACTTCGTAAACTTCGTCGAGGTGAGACCCGTATAAGGACGTGATCGTCATCCTCGAACTCCAGAGGTCTCCATTTTATGTTAGAACTGGAACTTGAAACGACTTTCGCTACGAGGGTAAGGTTGACCGACTCAAGAGTGATCGGTTGCACCCTCATATGAAAGAGTTTATCCTATGCTGCCTGGGGTTTCCTTTTCGCCGACCAAGGAAAACCCATCCCGACGTTTGCCTAAAACCGTCAATTTGAGTATGAACAGTTATTGCCCATTCCATACACAAACTAACGTCGTAAGGCCTCGATGCTTCCACCAAGAGATTCCAACTAGAACTCTCATCTCGAGGGTCTGACCACACTGTCGACGTAAGTTTGATTATCGAGTCTCCTCCCATGGTATCTCCAGACGTGAGGGTCAAGTCCACAGCTTACCGGAAACTCTAGGTCTGGAACAAGATTTGTTAAAGCAAGGAATGATTCATATCGAGGCCCGTTACTATAGCATCTAGTAGTGGACACAACCTGTCCCTTTAATCATTTCTAGAGACATTGGGTCACACTCCTTGACCGCATGCAGCCGCACTCTTCATCCGCCCTCCAGCTCCCTGAGCCTGGCGGGAATAACTAAGGCGGGTGGTTGTACCATGTTAGGATATACACCACCTCATACTGCTCTCCTAGCTCTACCTCCATGGCTGCTGCTTCGCAGACTCGTCTATCCTTAAAGCTTCTACTTCTTGAAACATTTAACACGCCCGAGTCTCTAAGACTGGCACCGGTTTCCTGATTCTTACTGCATTGTGCAGTCTTCATCCGCTCTTGGATGACCTGGACCTGCTTTTCCTATGATCTGAAAGAGATGCTAAAATTTCTCTTTTGCCGAAAAGAGAAACATGGTCTCATCCCCTGGATGAACCACGCCCATTGCCTAATACAGTCAATCCTGACATGAATGACATCGTAAGGCCTCGACGTAACTACTAAGAGATCCAATTGTCACTCTCGCCCCAAGGGTCGAGTCACACTGTCGACATCAATGTGAGGTCATTGGGTCTCGTCAAGTAGAAATCTTGAAATTGAGGGTCAAGTCAACAGTTTAATCTGGGACCACTCAGTATCAACCAAACAAAAGGACAGGAAAGCAAACAAAGATAAGTGTCTTTTTATTATTGCAGCTCATAGTACAAAGACACGAATACAACAAAAACATGGAACTAGAAGTACAAGGGACGTATCCACTAGTTCTGCTCATATCCACCTACTCCAGGATCTCTACTGCCTTGGTGGCTCCTCCAATGCCTGCGGATCAACTGTACGAGGAGTCGGACAGTCACGTGCCAGGTGACCCTTCCGGACGCATGAGTAACACTGTCTGTTTCTGGCACGCCTAGCTCTGACCCCACCCCGGGTGCCCCGCACCACCGGTCCTAAAACCCGAGATCGTCCAACTACTAGTCTGGTCCTCCTAGACTTCTGCATCATCTGTCTACTACCCCCAGATGACTCGGCAACTGGTCAAAAACCCTGCGGAAAAGGCAGAAGTTCCTGTACACGCATGGGGTGTAGAGCAATTGGAACAAACTCCACCTTGAAGAAGGTCCCGATGTATTCCCATGTGAAGGTCATCCCGTCGCAAAACTGAAACAAGTGGCCCCACCACCTGCCTGCTGCTGCCTGAAAGAGGCTGGCGGCAAAGATCACCATGAAGTCTCCCGGCGTCCCCACTAGACTGAAGACTCTCACCACAGCCTCCAGCCAATCCTCAGCCGCCTGCGGGTCCGTCCCTCCCTTGAACCTGGGTGGCCTCTGGCGCTGGAACTTATGCAGTGCGCTCAAGCGACATACAGCCTCTGCTTCTAGGGCTGGTGGCATCGGTGACCCAACGGGTAGTAGTACCGCTAGTGCCTAAACTGGTAAAGGGCCCTGTACTGAGGCCACGTCGCTCGGAAGGCTATCAGTACGAACCACTCTCGGGGCTCTAGCTGGTCGTCCGAGGGAAGGCATCCTGAAAGAAACAATGTAACACAGTCAAACGATTATACCTGGTGAGCTGACCTGGTTTGAGCTATTTTTAAGGGAAAACCTTTGAAAACACACATGCAATCAGTGATTTCGTGTACAAAGTCGGAAATCAGTTGTCAGGGTCCTGGTGTATGGATACGTCGGCCGCCCGCACCAACACTGGACTCCCTGAACTGAAGACCACACACGGTACCCTTAACACTATTGCTTCACAGAAAGAAAATATCAGATTTATAAGTTCTACGGAAGAACTAACTCCTCTGATACCAATTTGTCACAACCCGTCCTCGGGGCCCGTGCCGTCACTACCCCAAGCCCGCCTTCCATAGGCCAGGGGCTGGTGACTAGCACCAAAGGCGTAAAGCCCGATAACTGGGAAGGCATTGCCTTTATAAAAGTAAAAAAACACCACAGAGTACAAGTGGAAGAAAAACACTAAGTACAAAAGAAAGTTCTGAAAAGTAAATGGGCCCGAATACAAACCCAACTGAAAGTGCATCTATAAATGAACGAAAGTACAACAGAAAAAGGCAAACATCTGGAAGAAGGAATAAGCTCCTGGGTCGTCCTCCACGGATCCTACCTGAAGGGTATGTACAGATAGTGCAGCTCCTGGATCGTCCGCTACGGATCCTACCTAAAGGGTAGGTACTGATAGCCTCCTCAACTCTCTCGCCCATCATCCTCCTCCATGTGTCATCTCGTCGTGAATTCCTCCTCCAGATACTGACTCGTCGTGTGGTCCACCTCCGGGTACCGTCTAGTCTTCGAACACTCGGCCTCTGTCAGCACTGCCCGTCGTCTGCAACCAACACAACGAGGTGCTGGCATAGCCCGTGCATGTGTGAGTATAACGATACTCAGTAGGGACCCCAAGACCCTCATGGTCTCACTAAAACCAACAAGGATAACCACAAAGAAGATCTCAACAGATAACCTTTACTTATGTATATTCCCATACATATACCTAAGTTATCAAGTAACCCATCTCAATAGTGAGGTAACACAAAGATTATGAAATCAACGGATAACTACTACCCAGGTATATTCCCATACATATACCTAAGTTATCAAGTGAACCATCTCAATCATGAGGTAAACACAAAGGTCAAATTTCTCATCTCAAACCAGGATTTTCATTATCGAAACCGTAACTGCTGAAGAGATCCGTCTCTGGAGTGTACAGTGGTCTTTTCACGACTCTGAGGTACTGCTCACTGACCTAAGACTACTGAGGTACTATTCATATCGACTACTGCGGGTCAGCCACCCAGACACAGTAGTTCTTCCCGCCGAGGTATGTCACCCAAACACAGTAGTGGACACCCCGTAGTATCCTGCTGAGATACTCTCCAGACGAGTACCGCGAGTCTGCACTGTCACACAGGTAGTGCTCCGTCCGCCATGGGTATGCACCTCAGAAAGTAGTGCTCCATCCACTGGGCTAGTCGACTAACTCCAAGTCGAGTCGGTCATGCAGTCGTCAGGTCTCAGTCGGCTACACGGTCTGCGTACTCTGCACGCTCGTCTCTGGGAGGGTCTGCTCCACGAGCTACAGGTCGATACTCCAAGTTTCTCAAAGTCCCACGAAGAAGTATCTCAAAGGACCACCACTTCATAGGGGTCTCAACGCAATAGATGGCACGTCAATCAGACGCCTGGTTTGTGAGTAACTAGCCTTTTCGTCCCAGGTGCCCGGTTGGTTTCGTGAGCGAACCAATCCCGGGTGTATCTCAACTGTACCCCAAACTCTTGTATGGTATACTCATAGGGACTGTTTCTCAACGTGGTCAACAACGTCGCTGATGGTTAATCAAACGGACGTCATGTCTGAAAGATATCAGCTTTTCCGTTCCAGGGGCCCTTTTGGATTTTGGGTGCGATCCAACCCGGGCACTATCCAACTGTATCCAAAATTCAGGCGATGTATGCCAAAAGATCCGTCTCATCAAGAGGAAATCAACGAGATAGACGGTGCGTCAATCGGACGCCCGGTCTGTGAGTTATTGGCTTTTTTCGTTCTAGGGGCCCGGTTGGTTTCATTAGCGAACCAACCCGACCCCACTCCAACGACATCCAAACCTCGAGCGGAGTAAGCCAAAAGATCCATCTCACTTAGAGGAATCCATCAAAGTCGACGGCACGTCAATCGGACGTCCGGAACTCAAGATATAAGCGTTTCCACTCTGAGGGCCCGGTTGGTTTCGTATTCGAACCAACCCGGCCGAACCCAAAGTATTCCGAAACCTTGAGTGCGATATATCGAAACGACCGACTCGTTCCAAAGATCTCTACAAAACTGACAGTGCGTATATTGGAGGTATGTAGCCCATGATATAGAAATTTGAAACAACTCAGTCCGAAAATAGGGGGTCTGGGCCCGGCCAGGCCCGATCCAGTACCCCCCCTGGGTTGGCCGAACCGGGTCGACCCGGCCCGAAAACCCGTCCCGGCCCGGAGTACCCGCCCGGCCAGTGGCGCGGCCATTGCGGTGGCGCGGCGGCATGGCCAGCGCGGCCTTTGTGCCGCGCACGAGCCAAGGGAGGGGCTTTTCCCCTCCATTATGGAAAACGACGACCCCTTTAATTGGGGCCGCTTTAATCCAGCCAGGGGAATTTAATTCTCTCGGTTCCTCCCCTTCCGGCTGGCCCGACCTGGCCGGCCGGTTCCTTCTCAACGGGACTGGAAATGGCCGATCCCCTTCCAGCTCCGACGTCGGCTGCCCGGTCCGGCCGCCGGTCACCTTGCTCCGCCGCGGCCCGGAACCGGCCGCGGCCCTTGTCGTCCGGTGCGGTGCGACTGCACCGCGCCCCTCCGCCGTGAACCCACTCCGGCCGTGGCGCCTTCGATTTCCTTCAACGCGGCGCGACGGCGTCGCGTTCTTGAATTTCTTTCCACGGCGCGACACAACGTCGCCACACAATACTTGCCGTGTGATTCCTGCGTGGTGAGATGGCACCACGCCATCCCGTTCTATCAGCAAGGAAACAAACATGAACATAGGAGGGGGGAGTTCGACCGTGTTTGTGCGGTCTGCCCCCCCCCCCCCTCTTTAATCGATATCATCTACTCGAAAAAATCCACTATAATCGATAACTACAATTAAGAATGGAAATAAGTAAATAAAATAATCCCCTACCTCGGTTCAGGAACGGTGCATGTTAATCGAACCGCAGAAGACGAGCATCGCGGAAGTCGAGCGTCGTGGAAAACGAACGTAGACGTCGCTAAGTGAAGATTTGAAGTTGTTGACGGAGATTTCGTCGAGGGAAAACCATTGCGGAAGGGACGACATGGAAGAAGAACGTCGCGTCGCAGATACGGCGTCGCGGAAGATGAACGTCAATTCCGTTGTCGTCGAGGTGCGTCCGAAGAGAAAACGTCGTTTGGAAGAAGACGTCGCTTTCTTCGGTGGAGGTGTTCTTCATTGAAGAACGGTGTTCTTCGCGTTCTTCGTCGATGTTGAAGAAGAAGAAGATCACTTCCCCAATCCTCTCATGGTTGCGAAACTCTAACCAAAAATAAAATAAGACTATGTCTTATTTTATTAACACAACCAAACCATTCAAATTTCAAGAGTTTGAAATTATGTAACTCACTTAATTAATTATAACAAGTTGTCAAATAATAAAGAAGGTGAGTTAATGGGGAGTTAGGAATGTGAGGGGTTAAGAGGGGTTAGTGAGTTAGGGAAAAAATTGAAAAGGTGGGGGGTTCGTGTGGGCCTCACCCTTTTTAATTATCCACACATGGGAAGTTGGGTAGATGTGGGCCCCACCACCAACTTCCCATGGGAGAAACTAACCACCTTGAAAAAGAAATAAAATTTATTTAACTATTTTATTTACTTTTTAATTAAACCCCATTAATTAACTTCTTCTCCCACACAAACGCATCCATGGTAAAGGTTCTCTTAAGCGATTACCAGCGTTGTGAGTTCATCGGTGCCATCAGATTTCAAATCCGAGCACCGGTTCAAAAGGTAGAAATTCCCGCTCGCTCGTTCACTGAACGTACCCGATCCAAACTTCGGAAATTAATTCCGGGCACACCGGGCCTCGGAATCAGGTGCCGTCAGAAACTGTGTTCTTCTAAAATTCCAAAAAAAATTAAGAAATCAAAATTTCCTTGAAATTTCCTGGTCATTGCACTTTTGGACTCCCTCAAACCTTAAATGTGCCTTCCCAAAAAATAATTATTTATGCCAACCTATGTAATTAATTATCCCAATTTGAAATTATGCCAACATATTCTATAATGTTGGCTAATTCATTTTTTCAGTAATAGGGGAAAACACTTAGCAAAATGGAAAAACATAGAGACTTAAGAGAATTCTCTCCAATGAGGAACGCCAACAAATAACACCAACAAAGAACGCCATCAAAGAACGTTCTTCGGAAATCGGAAGAGGACGATGTATGAGCCCATAATCAATGTGTGGATTCGGAAGCAACAATTATTGGAACCCCCCTTTGTCATCTTGGACTACTTTCTCGCGACCTCCGTCGACAAATCAAACAAGGTTGGGGTTTATTTCTATATGATTATCACTTCCCATATTCTCCCCTCATAATTCAATTGTAGGATTCAGAATAATGATTAAATAGGGTTTCGTGGATTTATGTTTTTAAATATCTTCAACAGACATTCATGATTCATTTTTTGAACTGCATGCTACCGCTCTAACATGGAGGGTGCCGGGAAAACAATCATGGCCCGACCCCTCCTCCGTTCTTCTTTTTTGTGTGTGTTCTTCGCGATGGAGGAGGTCAGAGACCAACCACAAGGTTGAATGAGAGCGGAGGTCGTCAACCCCACTAACCATGATGAATATGATGGTGTACGACACCGCCTCGCGGCCACCGTCGCCCCGTGGTCTCACCGCACTGCCACTGCGGCCCCACCGTGCCGACCGCAACACGCCGCGCCTCCCCGGCTGAGATGCCCACGGTATCGTGGCACCCCACGGCCTAGACACTCTAACCGGGACACCCCACACCATGCACTCATGACACCCTGCAATTGAGACCCCCCCCACGATGCACCTTCACGGCACCCCCCGACCGTGTTTCTCCTGTCGAGCTGCCTTGCGCCCTCGCGGTACCCCACAGACTCATGGCCCTCACTGCCTACCAGGCCGGACGTAGTGGGTCGGGCCGCCCAGGGGGTCAGGATAAACCCCACGAGCTGGGATGGACTCATTAGGTCAGACTGGGTTGACCCAAAATGGGTCGTCACAGGTCGCGCTGGGCAGGGTCGGTTTAACAGAGTTGGACCGGACCGACACCAACTACGACCCATTTATGCTCCTTCACCCATATCTTTGGCAGCAGACGTCTGTTTCACGAACCGTCAGCAGCGTTGGAAATCTTGGAGAAAGAATGTCTCTTTGAATTAACCCTACTATAGTTTTGTATTAAGATGGGGTACAGTCTGGTTGGATCGAGCATGAATCCAACATGTCCCCTGAGACTAAAAGGCAAAAAAACTCAACGATCGGGTGTCTGATTGATGCACCATCTGTTATGTTGAGACCCCTATGACATTGATGTTCATTGAGATACATCATTTTGGTACATCATAGAAGTTAGAGAAATTTAAAGTGGCTTGTGGAGCATGATGTCCTATTGATGAGAAAGCCTAGTGTGGATACCCAGTAGCTGGATGTGACGAGAAAGGTGCTCCTACCAATTCTTTGTGGTTCAGCTCCAAGAAATCCTATGCGGGTCAGCTCCCTATGGATACTATGTTGGTCAACTCCTAGAGATCATGTGTGGGTCATCTCTTAGAGATCCTGTTTGGGTCAGCTCGTGTGATCATGTGTGGGTGAGATTCTAGTGATCCTGTGTGGGTTAGCTCCTAGAAATTCTGTGTTGGTCAGCTCCTAGCGATCATGTGTGGGTCTCCTCCAGTGATCAAATGTGGTTCAGCTCATAGATATCCAATGTGGTTCAGATCCAGTGATGTTATGTGGGTCAGCTCCAAGAGATCTTGTGTGGGTCAGCTCCAGTGATCATTTGGGGTTCATATCCTTGTGATCCTTTGGGGGTCATCTCCTAGCGATTATATGCGGGTCACCTCCTAGAGATTCTGTGCAGGTTAGCGGCAGACCCTCTTAACGAAGTAAGATGATTTATTAGATACATCTAATAAACTCTATTACTGTACCTAAATATATACCTGGTGTGATCTGAGTCAGTACCTATGTGTTTCTTATCGATTGAGATGGATTACCTGATATCTTATGTATATGTATGGGAATACACCTAAGGAGTGTTATCTGTTGATTTAATAATTTTTAGTTTATCGTTGGTGGATTTTGTGAGACCTTGAGTGTCTTGGGGTCCCTAATGAGTATTGTTATACTCATCCCTTTACGAGTAATGAACCTACCTTGTTGTGTTTGATGCATACGACAGACATTGATGACTAAGGACGAGGTCACCCGAACTCGAGGTAGCTTGGAAGTGGGCCTAGACGAGGTATACTGTAGAGATGACCGATCGAGAGTTGTACCTATCCTTCAGGTAGGATCCTTGTTGGGTGATCACAGGAGATATTCTAGTTACTTGTACTTTCAGATGTCTTTTACTTTCCTGATTTTTATTTTACATTCTAGTAGGGCTTGTATTCTCACCCATTTTTATTTATTGTACTCCCTCTGTTTACTATTCAGTTTACTCGAGCTCGTATCTTGATGTGTTCATGGTTGTGTGTGTCATAGGTTATAAGTTCAATACCTTATTAGTTTTAATGAATACTCCTTTGGTGCTAGTCGCCATCCCCTGGACTTTAGAATTCAGGCTTGGGGTAGTCTTGGCAGTAGGCCCCGTGGGAAGGGTTGTGACAAATTAGTATCAAAGGAGTCAGTTCTACGACAGAACATCAGACTCTGATCATTCTTTTTTAACGCTAACAATGTTATGTTTAGTGACTGTTGTTATCAGTTTAGGGAATCATGTGTTGGTGCGGGGTCCAACGTATCCACACACTAGGACCCTGACTTCTGAATTCTGACTTAGTGGAAGAAAATACTGATTGCGTGTGTGTTTTGAAAAGTTTTATTGTGTTCCATTGAGTCATCCAACCATGCATAACTTAATAACCATTGCTCAAATATTTATTATCCAGATTCCACTGCATAGATCGCCAGCTAAGATTCCAAAGAGATTACACGATGATGGACCACCGAGTGATTAGGATCTGGTGCAGGGCCCTCTTACTATGTTGGCACCTTTGGGTGGTGAACCAGCACCACAACCACACATTGGGCATTAGTTTCCACAAGCCGCACTGGCGGATGGTGCATGCCAAATGAGCAGATTGAATGAGTTCCAGTAGGAGAGGCCTCCGAGATTTTGGGGTGAGAATGATTCCCACACAGCAGAGGGCTGGATGGAGGCTATTTCTAGATTTTATCTCCTAGTTGAGACACTAGTTGACCAAATGCTTATCTTGGATAATAGTCTATTCTAGTGAGTGGCCATGAGGATGGATTTCATAGTGATGAGGTTTCGATACATGGACAGTTTCCCTAGATAATAACTCTGAGTAGTTTTTCAGCTATAACACTACCCATTGGTTAGTAGTTACCCTCGGCGGTACTGGTAGAGGCCACATTTAGGCATCGTTCCTTACAGGAGTTTCAATATTAGATACCCCTCAGATTCTTAGGTGATCTCGAATCACAGGTAGTTGAGGACTAGCTTGAGGAGAGCTTATAGAGCTTCGGTATGATGATATGTCCGTATCTCATTATTCGTTGAGGCATATCAACCATTCCTAGTACTCGATGAATAAGATATGATTACTGCTTCAGGGATCAGACTTCCGAGCAAGATGTGTTTAAGGACATCTTAGCCATCACTATTCCTCTAGGCTTTCATACTTATGTTAGGGTGCTAGAGAGAACCATTGTGGTGGAATGTACTTTGGAAGAGTAGATACATCCAGTGAATGTATGTAGTGGGATGGAAGAAAACTAGCTCTAGTCTCAGAGACTTTATCATGAAAAATGTTTCGGGAAGAAGAACTGTTACTGACTGATGAATCAGCAGGGCAGTAGATGTGGAAGTGGAGCTAAGAGAGCAGCATGAGGTGGTGTACATTTCGACATGTTAAGACAACCCCCTTTTATTGGACCCCACTTAAGTGAGGATTATTTGTCATGAAATACTCAGTCAATAAATCTTTCCCCAAAAAAATTCAATATAACAGTCCCTGGATTGTCTCTCGAGATGATTTCAATTTAGGTTGCAAAACTGTCACTTTTTTTTGATTATATTCACACAAATGAAAAATTGGGGATTTGATTAAAGAACCAAGAACAAAAAATTAATAAAAATTAAAAATAAAGAAAATTTTCTAATGAGCTAGAAAATTTATTGGAAATAAAATGGGTTTGAAACCAGAATCAAAACAGTGGTTACGAACAAGCTTTAACCTCCCAGACACTGCCATCTTCCTTGTTTAAAATTATCTTCCAAATGAATCTCTCAATTCCTACCCAAATACCTCTAGATAAACAACTTATTTTGAAATGATATCATATTAAAACCACAATATGATTGTTTCCCCTTCAATAGAAGTGATCCCACTACATGAATACAGTTAAATAATCAAACCTAATTGAAATCACCATGCTCAACGGCAAGACCTCACTGAAGAAATATAAATAGCGAAATCGAGTATTTTATTTCAGAGATAGAGAAACCATCCTGAAAAACAAGTTGAAAATATATTCATGAAATAAAAAACCATTTTCACCCATGAAATATATGATCAAAAGAGATGCAATATAGATTAATCATGCAGATCAAAACTCAGAAGGGAGTGTCCGTCGGTTGTCACCGTTTGCAACCACTTGGGGATTAGCCTCGCCTAATTTGAGAAGGCCACAGAATCTCAATTACAGCAACAGTTCACACCATATTCATCGAGGATTATACAATAACAACCCCCCCCCCTGAAATGAAAGAAGAGTTGGGAAGCTAAGGGGAGGAGGGCTGGAAATTCTTCTATCCATATTCAGACCATCAAATGATTGCTTCTGTTTGGAATCTATGTGGGCCGAATCAACCCTTTCAGACTTATGAAGAAATGTTCAAATTTATATTCTATGTCACTCCTCCTAATTTAGACCGTTTTGGATACATGATGTAAATTTTAGTAATTAATTATTCAATGGATCTTTCTCTTCCCGAGGAGACTCTTCATCTCCCACATAATTATTTCGCTTACATAGTTCCATAATGATAAACTATAACCTTGGAACTAATCAAAAATGTGAGACATGGAGACTTCTTGCACTCCCAATTAGAATAAATGTCTTTGGAAACCTGTAGCCAAAGTTATTATTCATTGACTGAGGTGGTCTCCACAAATACAAACATAAAAACTTTTCCCAAATAATGATTTAATTTAGCCCATATATGGACGATTTAGAACTTGGGCCAGTTTACACAAGTGAATACCATATTCCAGGTGTTCCTAAACAAAATGAATCAGTCTATTTGGTTTAATATTTAAAAATATATAACAAAATACAAAAACTAGTTAAAAACTGTTAAAAATCCAGAATTAAGGCATTTTCACAGTTTTTCTAAAAATACAACAAAATTCAAAAAATGATATAATTTCACACATAATGACAAATTGTTGGGGATTAAATCATTGAAATGGATATAAAATATATTGAAAATATCATCTCATTCAATTCTTCCACACTTAGAACTTGGTCTCCTGGAAAAGTGATCATAAAAACCAAATCAATGCATATTCAAAACACAAACTAAGGAGGTTCACCAATCAACCACCTAGAATAAAAAGATATAATGCATCATAAAAAAGATTGAAGTTTTAAATTCAGTTCGTTCAATCCATTTACACACTTATTATCCTCTCTTTTACTCAACATAATTACCTCACAAAATATTTCTCTCAATGGAAATATTGATTTTCAAATAGCTTCCCTCATAAAAACATGGAAGAATCATCATATGCTTGAAAAATTTCTATACTTCTACCCGATGTGATCCATGAAAAATGTGATCATCATGTGGGATTTTCAAGGTTATTATGTGGATAATGGTTGGAGGATTTCAAATTTCCAAAATTATGAAGCCGAATAAGGAGGGTTTGGCTCATTTTGGAAGCAAAAATGTAAGATTCTATTCTCCACTCATGTGTGGTATCCTCCTTTCTCACCTCCAATGAAACTATGATTTTCAAATCATTGAAAATATATTTTCCGCATCATTCCATCAATATTTTACCATCAAAGTGTCATTTATCTTCTTATTTTATTCAAAAGCCCTAGATTGGGCACAACATTCATCCATTGAGAGCTCCAGACTAGCACAACTCTCTTCCATTGAGAGCTCTATACAAGCATAGATCTCTTCTATTGAGAGATCCAAAGAGGCACAACTCCATTCCATTGAGAGCGCTAGACATGCAAAACTCCCAGAAAAACAAATATTAGCCGCAAAAAAGTCTCTTCATAGTTTTGATAATCACCCAAAACAACACCAAATGAAGTAGAACATCAGATGTCATCTCCCCCACACTTAAGTTCAACTAGATATTGAATTTGTACTTCCAGAGTAGGTTGGAAAGGAAAAATGGCTTGTAATGTGGCTATCTAGAAGGTAGTACATGGATACTAAGGGATAAAGAATGATAAAATGCACATGGTGGGCCAGAATAAAAAGGATAATCATGAAAAAGGGGCTTTCAATCACAAAAAAATTGCCTCAATCATTTCAATCACACTAACCTTAGTCATCAAGATTTCATATAAAACATCATCTTATGGTTCAATCAAATATGAATTCTTTGGTTCACTCAAGTAGTAGGATGAATGCGAAGAAGATGAAAAATGGGTTCAAAATACTCACAGGCTACTAATTTTCAATTTTAGACATCATTCATGTAATGGAATTCAATATTCAATGGTTATTTAAAAAAAATTGAACTTGAAACAGTGTCTTTTTCAGCATTCATTTATAACCAGATTCAAGGGATCAATTGGTTCACTAATTGATAGGGTTGTCAAAAATTACAATGATCATCATGTAAGATCTATTGTTCTTTTTTCCAATTTTTAAATAACACACACAAAATTTGAAAACACACAAAAAAATCATATTCTACCAAGGATGATCCTCCGCCCCCCCCCCCCCCCATTTATTTAGTACAATTTCAATATTTTTCATAGATTATAGTTGAAATTGAAATCAAAAAGATAAAACATGACAAAAACTAGTGAGATGGAAATACGTGACATTGTTTTTATTTTTTAGTAGCAGTATTGAGGTAGCCTCCTAAATGTTGAAGTAGGGAAACCTACATAAAAAATAAACAAAAACAAAGGATCAAATATTTTTTTGGAATGGAAGTAAAAAATATAAAAAAATAAAGAGAAGGGAAAAGAGCCTTGGTATGAACCTCTATGTGGCTGCTAGGATTTCACTTCCTCTAGTCAGACAGTTCTAGCTGGTTAAACCCAGTATGGAGGAGGGTGATTTTGTTTCCTCATGAACCACCAAAATGAAATCTATCAAATATTCTTCAGCTCACACATCTTGTAGAAGCTCCCAAAAATAGATTTGTTCAACTTCCCCTCTATGGATTTTATGTTTTGATGATATAGTGAAAGCATGAAGAAAATGTAAAATATACCTCCCAAGACATTATCCTCACAAAAGGCCTCCACTGGATGTTCAAACGGGCCCAACATCATTTCCTCAATTTCATCCTTGAAATCCTCATCATCTAAAAAATCCATCCACTCAAAAGAAACATGAACTAAATTTTCACATGGATAAGAACATAGAAAATTATTATAAAAATTATCAGGAAAGCAAGGATTAAAATTTGAGACATATCCCAATGGATTCTCAGGTTCCTGCATTTTCTATGAGTCAAAAATAGTGGCATTGAAAGTGGGAAGTAGATCTGGTTATTCCATATGACCTTAAAAAAGGAATGGCTCAATTTTGTATTCATTTTTATCCAATGGTTCATAAAATGTTTCTAAAGTATCAAATTCATAAACAGTGTCTTCAAAAGAAATTTAATTTTCAACAAATTCCACTCAATGGTTTTCAAAAGTGCTTTGATTTCCAAAAGAAATACCTATTGGTGAATAAATAATAATTTATTCCTTAAAATATAAAAAAGATAATTCAAAATCAGTTTTCAACACTTCTAGAATAGTTTCATCAACATCAAAAATTGGTGGGATGTCATTTTTCATTTTGTGAGTATATTTTTGAGTATTTAGTTCATTCAATTATTTTAATTGATCGGAAATAATCCTCATTTGTCTGATTACTTCTTGAATATTTTTTGGGATCACCAAATTATTTTGTTGCATTTCACGATTATTTTGTTGAAATTTTAAAAAATAATCATGACCAGCATCCTCATATTGTGGATAATCAGCCCAACCATACAAGTAGTGACTGTGAAATCCATTTTTTTGGGGTTTTTTTAAAACACAAAATTAGTGGTTGAAAAGCCTAGAAAATGTAAAAACAAATCAGAAAAAACATTGGAAAACTCCCCAGAAACTATTCCAAATTGATTTGAGGATTATGTTTCGTGAAATCCACAATAAATATATGATTTCCGAAAAACAATGCAATATTTCAGTCCTGGGATTGTCTCTCGAGGAGGTTGCAATTTGAGTTGCAAAACTGTCACTTTTTTTTGTTTGTTTTCACACAAATTGGAAAATTGGGGATTTGATTAAAGACTCAAGATCAAAAAATAAATAAAAACTAAAGAGAAATAAAATTTTATACTGATCTAGAAAATTGATAGGATGTAAAATGTGTTTGAAACCATAATTGAAACAGTGGTTACAGACAAGATTTAACCTCCCATACACTCCCCTCATCCTTGATTAAAATTATCTCCCTATTGAATCTGTCAATGCCTACCACAATTTATCTGGATAAACACCTTATTTTGAAAATATATCATATCAAAACCACAATATGATTGTTTCTCCTCCAATATAAGTGATCCAATTACATGAAGACCTTCAAATAGTCAAACATAATTGAAATCACTATGCTCAACTATAAGACCTCACCAAAAACATTTAAATTTTGAAATCAGCTATTTTACTTCCTAGATTGGGAAACCATTCTTAAAAAAAGTTGACAATATATTATTGAAATAAAACAACTGATTTTATCCATAAAATATTTTTTAAATAGAGATACAATAGAGATTACACATGAAGATCAAGACTCGGAAAGGAGTGTTTGTCGGTTGTCTATGTCGGCAACCACTTGGGTCATAGCCTTGCATCACATGAGAAGCCCACATTATATCAATTACAATTGGTGTTCACACCATCATCATAGAGGCTTTTACAAAACTAGACACCCCTTGAAATGAAAGAAGAGATGGGAGGCTAAGAGGAGGAGGGCATGAAATTCTTATGTCCAGATTCTTTCTATCCAAAGTTGGATTCTACTAGGAATCCCACCCGGCAAAATAAAACTCTCCACCCTTCTAAAGAGTTGTTCAATATTATATTATATATCACTCATAAAAATTTCGTCCACTTTGGATATGTGATATAAATGTTAGTAATTAATTACCCAGCGGATCCGGCACTGCCCGAGGAGACTCTTCATCTCCCACATAAGTGTTTCTCTCACATAGTTCCATAATGATCGACTATGACCTTGTAACTCAACATGTACACGCGTCTTGGAGTCTTCTGGAATTCCAAGTTGAATTAATGACTTTGGAAATTGGTACTAAAATTTATTCTTCACTGATTGAGGTGGCCTCCACAAATCCAAACATAATCATTTTACCCAAAGAATGATTTATTTGGGCCCTTAGATGGATAATTTAGAACTTGGTCCAGTTGACACATGTGAATAAAATATTCAAGTGGTTCTTAAAAAAAATAATCAATCTATTTGGATCATTATTTAATATTATATGACCAAATAATCAAACTAGTAAAAAACTGTAATAAATCCATAATTAAGGCATTTCATAATTTAGCTCAAAATATAACAAAATTCCTAAAATGATATAATTTCACACATAATGACACATTGGTGAATATTTAATCAATGAAATGTATATATAATATATTGAAAATATCATCTCTATCACCCACTTGGCTCATGGAGTTGGAGGTGAGGGGAAGGGAGTAGCTGCATGAAGTCAATTAGTGTGACCCACATGATCTAGGAATGATTTGTGGTACGGTCTTTGTCTACTACTATCTACCGTATATAAATATGTAGGAACCAATAATTCCTTCCTTCCATGAATCGAGTCCATGACCTAGTGTTTTCTGTTAAACCATTGACTTGACCATCAGGTCTGGAGATATCTTTGGAAGAAGACTCGATAATCATACTTACGGCAATGGTGAGATCTAACCCTTGAGGTGAGAGTTTTGGTTCGAACAACTTTGTGGCAATGTCAAGGCCTTATGATGTTAGTTTGGGAATGGACTGGACATCCACAGTTCATAATCATATTTATTGTATTAGTAAAAAAGGATACGGTTTAACTATAACTTTGTAATGGGGGTTTCATTAGTCGGTGATAATAGAAACACATGCATCATAGGATAAAATCTTGCATAGGAGGGTGTGGCTAATCACTCATGAGTCGGCCAACCTCACCCTTATGGCCACAAATGTTTTGAGTTTTCAGTTCCTAAAAAGAGTGGATAGAGTTCCTCCAAGAATATGACATTGAGATAGTCTACACTGATGGGATAGGGAACATGGTAGCAAACGCACTCACCAGGATTTCTGGGCTATAGCTGCTATGTCATGCGACAGAGCAGCTAGCCGCATTGAAGATATCCTTTCTGGATCGAGATGAATCATTTTTCTTCAGTCTATTCTAGTCACTCCCCAATTTCATCAGTGAGTCAGGGAGGTGCTTCATAGGGACGCTGACTGCGAGGCTCGATGTGCTCAGATATCATTAGGGTAGGCACCTGATGAATTTTGTGTAGGTGGGGAGCACATAATCCAGTTCAGGGGACGTACCAATGGTACCCGTGGTGCTACATAAGGAAGTGTTGATGGAGTTCTATACCTCCCCTATGGTGGTACATCCTGGTGTGGTGAAGATGTACCAGGACATTCAGTGTTAGTGCTAGTGGCCATGGATGAAGAAAGAAGTGGCAGATTGTGTATAACAATGCCTCACTTGTTAGCAAGTGAATATTGCTCCAATCCAGAAGAATTATATTGGCGAGAGGAGGAGGGAGATCATGTCTCCCAAAAAATATCACCTCTCTAAAGTTTTTAGAGATTTGGTCGATAGGGCATGTTATCATCGAGGTATATGGGTCCTTTTCTGATCCATCAGAGGGTAGCCGAGGTGGCATAACACTTAGCTCTTCCACTGTAGTTAGAGAGGGTGTGAAACGTCTTCCACGTATCCCAGTAGAGGAGATATGTGCATGAACCATCTCACATCATCGACCAAATCGATATGGACTTCTACGATGGGGTAATGTCTCCAGAGGTTATAGTGGAGATTGAGGGTCGACAGGAGCAGGTCCTTCGTTGGCGTTCGTTACCTCTGGGGCGTGTACACATGTAGCGCATGAACCTCCAAGAGAGCACATGAGGGCAGGAGGTTTAGATGCTTGCTCAGTAGCCTTTTTTGGTTGTTTTTCTTTTTTTTACTTTCTCGGATGTAAATACGTAAGGTGGGGAGAATGTAACATCTCAGAAATTCCATATTTATTTTAAATTTAATTGAATTATTTGAAAACCGTGGAATCTTCGATGCGCAATTCTGAGGCCCGGTGTTCCCATAATGATCCGTTGATGTTTGGTTGAGTTTTAATTTGTGTGTGTAAGAACTTTTCCTGAAAAATTATAATATTTCTTAAACAGTAACTCAGATCCGAAATCTGAGGGCATCGTTGCATTTAGGATTGCGGGTTTATCCTAGGCATGACTTAAGTTTAGTCAGCACATGAATCATGTGAGAAAACACAAAAATGGCATAACAGTAAATAAAATAATAAAATAAATTATTTAACTTTTCAAAATCTTAAAACTCAAAAAACAGTAGCTCGAATTTAAAATCCAAGACCACCGCTGTACTCGTGAGGGAATTGTTTATTTATGAAGATATTACCTTTGGCTGGTACATGCCACCAGTGAATGTTAGTTTTTTTCGTGAATAAAATAATTGTGTGACAATTATTTTATTATAAAATCTATAACTTTTAAATCGTTACTTGGTTAAGAAATCGATGAATACAGTTGGGGTTTTGGAGGCATGTTTTACTTAGGCAAAGCTTAACCTTGACAGGAGTGGGTCAATGATGACTGTTAAAATTTTTCTGAACCTTTTTTCTTGGGTACGTTTATTAAACGCGGAAGCAGTGGTATATTACTTTTTAACGGATGCTCAGAATTGAAATCTGAGGGAACCAATGAACTTTCAACACCAATATTTATTTAAGGACACCTTCACCTTGATGGTAGTATATCGAGTGTGAATGTTAGTATATGGGTTTTGTTGTGAAAAAATAAAAGAAAAAAAATTGTGAATTTTTTTTAAACAGCCATGTGGATATAGATATGTGGGGACCACCAGACCTTATCCTCCCCTGAGAGGTTATAATGGCTGGGACCACCCGAGGCTTGAAAACACATGAACTACCCTCATAAGTGTGAGAAACCACTTGGACTCTCTCCAACCTTAATTTTGCCTACCCAAAAAATATTTAATTATGCCATCCTTTGTAATTAATTATCCCACTTTGAGATTATGCCAACATATTATATAATGTAGGGTAATTCATTTTTTCGTGGAATTGGGGGAAACTCTTACCAATAGGGAGGAACTAGGTTCCATGGGAGAAATCTCTACAATGAAGAACGCCAATGAAGAATTCCAACAAAGAACGCCATCAATGAACCTTCATTAGAATTCAAGGAAGAGGACGACATACGAGCTCGCCATCGAAGCGTGGTTTCCGAAAAATAATAATTGGTACCACTTCCTCTTCTTTGACTTCTTTCTCACGACCTATGTGGATAAATAAAATAGGGTAGAGGTTTATTTATATATGTTTATCACATCCCATGTTCTCCCCTCCTAATAAATTTGCCGGATAGGGAATTGAGATTAATGAGGGTTGTGGTGATTGATATTTTTATTTATCTTCCACATACAATAATTATTTAACATTGTGAACTGCATGACACTGATCTAACGCGGAGGGTGTATTTCAAACAAAAATGCCCCAAACCCTCCATTTTTCTTCTTTTGTGTGTGTTTTCTTCGCGATGGAGGAGGTCAGCGACTAACCCTAAAGGGGGAACGAGAACGGTGGTTGGAAACCCCACCGACCACGGTGAAGACGACGACACTGGTAACTGCCTCGCGGCCCCCACGACCCCACAGCCCACGCGGCCCCGCAGTCTCTCTGCATTGAAGCTGCGCTGCCCCGCGGCCTTGCGGCACCCCACGGTCGTGCCGCTCCGGTCAGACCACCCCGTGTCGCGCCCTCGATACGCCCCACGATAGAGCCACTCCGGCAAAGCCACCCTCATGGCACACCACGACCGCTCCACATAATCCTCGTGCCAGGCACCCTCGAGGTACCCTCACGATATAACACCCCAAGCTTCCACGATATGCTTCTCTTTAAATAATTCAATACCCTCTGTTGTACGCAACTTCGAGTTCTAACACACACGAAAACCCATCAAACTAGCCGTTATGAATAGTAATACCCACTTTTTGGAATTTTATAAATTTTAACATTCAAAATGGACTTCATTTATGGATTCAGAATATCGAAATTACCTTAGGGTGAATTTTTTTAAAATTTCTGAAATCTTTCATATTTTGATGAATAGTGTAAATTATTAAATATTTATTAAAAACAACATTTTTAATCTAAATATTTAATCATGATAAATTATTAATGTGAGTGGATTAAAATTATATTTAGATTTTATTTTTACCATTTAATATAGTGTTTTTCATTTTACATAATTTCACATTTAATCTGAACATGAACAAGTGTCAATCTTTTGATAGTTATTATTTTTTAAAAACACGATTTTTATTTTAACAACGGGAATTAATTTTAAATTAATTTTGGCCACTTCTGTGTTTTGAATTTATAAAAATGGATTCCATATTTATAATCATGAGTTCTAAATTGTGTAAATAGGTATCTTTTATGTTTAGACATTTTGAATAATTATATCGGTAAATATTTTATTTAAAATGGTTAAAGGGTAAATCAGGTAAATAAGACTAATAAATAATATTATTATTATAATAAATTACCCTAAAACGTGTCCAAACTTTATTGGTTGATACATGTCCCACCATGTGCATATTTGGGTAGATTTTGGGATTCCATGGATCCACTTGTAAGTGATAATGACACTTTATATTAATTAAGTTAAAGTACATACAAAAATGACAAAAGCATATATTTTTTAGAAAAACAATTTTTACATAGAGTAAAATATGTTATATTTTAGATTATAAATTCTCCTTAGAACGATAAAAATAATTCTTACTTAATAGAAGTTTATTTATAATTTTTAGACATTGAATAAATAAATTAATTTATGACACAATAATGATGCAGTATTTTTCATATTAATGAAAGAATCAAATAATTGGTTTTATAAATGTAAAAATAAATATAATTTAAATATTTTGATTCCATAAAAGAATTTTATTGGTCAATATCACATGTTGGGTTATCTTAAATAAATTTTCATCGAATTAATTTTGTTTTAATACTTGAACAAAAATCAGTTTTTATAATTTGTCAAAATTGACATAAATGAGTTTTTAAAACAATTAATATATTATTAATTTATATTCTATTATAAAAATCTAAGGATCTGCCAAAAGACTTATATCATGATAGGAGTATCATTAATGGACTACTTTGGGGTCACATTCATGTATATAGTATGTTTATTAACTATATAATGTAAAAATAAAAAGTGACATGGTAAATGTCATACTAGTAGACTAAGTGTTAAAATTAAAAGATAAGGATAATATAATGCCCCAAACCTATCTAAAATATATTGGTTGAAATTATTTCGACCCATCCCCACCTTAGACTTTGAATAATCCACTTTGGAGCTATTCTAAATAGAATATGAATGTATTATAAATTAATACTTTATGTTTTTTCTAAAGAGCCCCTACTCCCCCTTATAAAAGGACACCACTTTTAACCAATTATTTATACCTTCAAAGAATTTTGGTTCATCCAAACTCTTCCCAAATACCCTCTGAACTACCCTAACTTCATCCTAGAGTCCCTCCTTTGGACAGAAAGCCATCTTAAGGATCCCTTTTGATCAAATCAAAAGGAAGAAACCGAATAAGAGGTAATGATTTCACCACCCTCTTTCAATTCCTTTCTTCTTCCACTTCTCCATTCATTATTATTTCAAATCTAAAATAATACCTCCATTATATTATATATACTGTGATGTTATTTTAAATATGGTCCCACCATATTCAGTATTATATACATCCTTTGAGTGACATGTCACCATACATGCGTACGTACGGCCTACCGTCTCCACGTCATGGTGTAATTGTAATTCAATATATTATTATTTTGATGGGTATAATAATGATGTTTAATTCATGTAAATAATATATATAACATGATAATTATTCTTTATATATGATATACCATCCAATTTTAAATTATTTTAATATCAAAATAATGATAGTGTTTCTCATGCGTACATACGGACTATTGTCTCCAGGAACACAATGAGATTTATTCCCCATTGTATCCATTCAGTATAATTCTAATTTGAAGATTAAAAATAATTTTTAAGTACCAGATATCATTCTTGATATTAATAAGATACATCCCATCCATAAAAAATATGGCTCACATAACAAGGAATATAAAGGAAAACAAATTAGTTAACACCCGAAACGACGATAATACAAAGATATTATCAACAAATCAATGTTAAAATATCATATATGATTACATATTAATGTAAATGATTATTTTATAATTCAATAAAAATTATTTCACCATTATACATGAGGTTAACCTACCATCGACAAAGGAAAAATCCCAATGTATGTGGTTTCTTATAACACTTTTAATTCTATGAGATCTCCATTGTTCACCACTTATTTATTGCAAGTGGTGTGTGGAGTTCCCAGGACTGTATTCATTTTGTAATATACGTAAATTTATGGATATGTAAATCATCTTTGTATGATCCTTATTTCATGGGTGTATGTTTCATAAGTTACCAAATCAATAAGGGAATTTTCAATTTCAATTTCCACTTATTCGGCTATACACGTACTTCATTGATTATTTTACTCCAAGAATATGTGTGGAATCCATATTTATTTGATTATGTTATAATTTCCAATCCCCTTTCTATGGATATTCTTTTGATACACATAATCACTCCATTAATAAATTTTCAATTCATCGATATGAACTTGATAAGAGTAATTTTTACTCAATCTCCATTTATTTAGTTAAACAACTAATTCGTTGGTGTTGTTTTTACAAGATTATGTGTGAATGTACTTTGATTGTTTTACACTAAATATCCAATATTATTGTGTTTATTTATATTTTTCATACATAATTATGTCGTTGATTTGTCCATAACCTAAGGATACAGTCTTTATGAGAGATTTCATCTCAATTTACAATACATTAGGACTCCTTTGTTCTCATGAGTCCCTTTATTCTCATGATATTAAATTTTTTTTATTACCGAAATTATTTTTATTCAAGTGTCACTCTTTTGGTTATGAACTCTAACTATTATATCATTTTAAAATGTTTTAAAGATTTATTATTCTAAATCATTCTCATTAGTGTCCATGATTTAAAAATGGTTTTAAAGATTTATTTATATGGACATTAATGTTCTCAAATAAAAATTCATTTTAAATGTATCAAAGTGGTATGGGACACTTAGATTCAAAAATATATTTTTAAATGGATTCTTGAAAAATATTGTGACTTTTGAATGATTTGAGGAAAAAGGGGGATATTTCTCTCTAATAGTTTTGATGATTATTTTCATCTATGTCAATATCCATCATTATTCTCTATTGATGTTATTATGATACAATAAAATTTTCCATATTGTATCAAATAATTTATTTTTTACTTTGGATGTGCTATATTTATAACATTCATGGTTTGTGGTTATATTATTGGCATTTAGTATGCTAGTTTTAATACGAATGTTTATGTTATGTTTAATCCTATTCAAATGAAGAATGCATTGGACTTAATAAGTGACGGGTGGAGCCCGCAATAGCTCCTCGATTCATCGGTAGGTCTCATGAGGAAACATAGTGTCTTGGCACAAGGCCTTGACAAAATCTTATTTTTAGTCTTTTCACAAGGCCTGGAATATGTGGTTTTGATAGTCTGGGATTATGCATTCCATTATTATGAAAGTGGTTATTGATATTGTATGTGATTATTCGACTATTAGAATATCCATGTGAATAATTAAATGGTATTATTTTATTTTATATTTTCCATATTATGCTGAAGTTCAAGTTTAAAAGAATTTTGTTTTAGTTATACATTCCCTTAAATGTTTATGCATATTTATGAATGTTTCTCCTATATTCTTATCTTTACTGAGCATCTGAGCTCAGCCCTTTCCATGTTTTATTATTTCAAGGATGTGAAGATGTATTTTATGAATGACCTGCAGGGATAGTATGAGGATATGAGTGTTGTCTGTGGAGACAAAATGTTGTTGTAGCTTTTTAATTTATGATGTAATGTAAACCTTATGAATATATCAAAGGATTCCAATGCTACTAAACTAATCAGTATATTGAGACTTAATCTTTTGTGATCATGTCAATGATACATAATAACGCACCGACTCTGGGTAACTGGGGTTGGGGCTTTATAGTTGGTATCATAAGAATTTTAGTACAATCCTTGGAAACTAGATTTAGATAAACTCTGATAAGAACACATAGCCCTAAGATAGACATTGAGAATTAGTATATATAAATTTCCTAGAATTTTGGTATTGTATATATTTTGTGATTTTTCCATTCAATACATCTCTGTGTGGATACAAGCAGGTAGAGGCGGCTCTGAACAGATGTACCTAGGGGTAAAACCCAAAAACACCACGTTGAGCTAGACTCGAATGGGAACTGGTGCACGACAATGGTCCTTGCTGCATTCTTGGTTACGACACTCTAGGGGGATATGCTTATGATAATTTAAATTTTCTTTACAAAATGATTTGAATTATTTTAATATATGATGACAATAAATGACCTTGGTTAATCCTAAGGTGTTTCAAATTAAGAATATGGTGTCATGATATTCTCTAAATTATTTTATTACTACAATTACTCACACAATGCTTTCTAGATTTAGTCAATGGCTATATTCCAAGGAAGTCATAGTAACTTTTAGAATGATGTACAAGGTGGGAACAATGGTGGAAATGAGAAACAAAATGGAATTTTGATATGTGTAAAAGTTATCATGTTCATCCCAAACCAGTTTTCCAATAATATGATCAAAAACATATATATTAACCAACTCCCAGACTCAACAATGAAGTGAAATGTGATGAATGATAAGTGATCCAGCAGTGGAGACAATGGATAAAAGAATCCTCAATTTCCATCATGTAGGAAATGTGGAAGAAGACACCCATCAAAGTGTCTCAATTGAACAAAGAAATGCTTTACGTGTGGGAAAGAAGGACATAAAGTGAAGAATTGCTGAGGAAAAATGAAGAGTACTATAGAAGAAAATAAAAATTGTCCCAAGAATCAAATTACATTCATTTTCCATAAATGTAGGGGACCTGACCATTACCCAAGTGAATTCCGTATTCTATAGGATATTTTATTGGTCGAAGAAGATGTTATGTGGAAATAAATGGTTGGAGAAATGTTTAAAGGTATTAGTGGAACTTGTTGATGTGATTACTTTGGAATAATTTTCTCGTGTATCTGTAACCCTGTAGTTTTCCATGTGAGAATGATATTTGAGAAAGATGTATCTTTTCTCTTGGGGATATAGTTATAAATAACCATTTGGTTTTATATGATATTTCATTTTGAGGGAATTACAAGTTATTATATTTTGGGATGAAAATGAAAGGTATGAGATAACATTTGTGGTTAAATTTTTTAATGGTTATTTTGAGGAATATATCTCATTTTGGTAATGATATAAAATATAGTTTTTGAAAAATGACAACACATAGACCGTGTGACATCCCATCGCGTCAGACAATGCTGTGGGAATCGAACCCACAACCAAAGTGCGACTGCGATTTATCGGCCACCACTAGAATACATGAAGTCCCTAGTTAGTGTTACTAATAATATCTAGGTAAATCATTTTATTGATCAATAAGAAGTTGATTTTTCATCTTATGTATTAAAAAATGAATACCCTTAGTATAGAAAAATTATTTGGTGATTAAGTGATAAATATTATTTTGGAAGGTGTTTGCTTTGTTGGGAACACTATATGCCCAAGGAAACTAGAATACAATGGGATTTAGTTTGAGGATTAATAGTGGATTTTTATCTATGTTTTTATTGTGGATTAATTTTGATTTGGGTTATTTATGGAAATGACTAACCTATAATAGAGAATATTTGATTAGGTTAATTACTTTTATGTATGTGAATTTAAGATTAGTTGATGTCATTTGGAGATACACTTTAACATGGAATACTACATGACAAAATTCTTCTACGTGTTGGGTTTCAATGATATTTTGGATAATATTGAATGATTTTAAAGAAAATTGTTTATGGAATGGTATTTATTTATCATTGGGGTATTATTGTTTTAATTTTAGAAATTAAGATTAGTGTTTCTTTATATAATGGAATATACTTTTGGGGGATCATTAGATCTTGTACTAACCATTTTGATTTTTATTAATCTATATATAAAAGGTAATTATATAGTTTCTACTTTGTGGATCATTTGATTCTCTAGACGTTTTTTCTAGCTCTTCCAGTGTGGCCAAGTCATCTTGAATACTAATCGTTTAAAAAAATGAGTTAGTGTTAGAAATCTATTAAAGAAAAAACATCTAGTTTAAAATCAAGTATATCTCTTTATGATCTTAGACAATATCATAAATAAATTCATCATCTATATGTAATGTAATCTAAAAAAAATTGTCCATTTTTTTCCTACTGGGAAACTAATGACCGTTTGTCCCATCACATGTTTTTGGTTTTACTGTTGTTAAATTTTTCTTGATCATGTTTTCTATCCCTCTCCATTATAAATTAACACTTAGTTTATCTTCCATATCCATGTTTTCCAATATGGAATCCTAGTATGGGATATCATGGGTGACCTTTGTACTTCTTTTTCTTTCTTTTAAAGATATAGTTTTATTGACTCTTTTTCTGATGTGAGAATTTCCATTATATTCACAAGACCGATTTTAAAAATTGCGAGGACACAATTTATTGAAGGAGGAGAGAATGTAACACCCCAAGCTTCCATGGTATTTTTCACTTTGAATAATACAATAGCATGTGTTGTACACAACTTCGAGTTCTAACACACACCACAACCAATCAAAAAAGCCGTTATCAATATTATTACCCACTTATTTGAAATTTAATAAATTTTACCTATCAAAATGGAATTCATGTTGGGATTATGAATATCGAAATTATCTTAGGGTGACTTTTTGGTACATTTCTGATAACTTTCATATTTTTATGAATACTGAAAATTACTAAATTTTAATTAAAAACAATATTTTTAATCTCAATACTTAATAGTGATAAATTGAGAATTTTAGTGGTTTTAAAGAATATTTAGAATATATTTTTACCATTTAATACAATTTTGGTCATTGGACGTTATTTCACGTTTAAACTGGACATAAGCAAGTGTCAATCTTTTGATAGTTATTATTTCTTAAAAACACGCTTTTTGTATTGACAGCGGGAATTAATTGTAAATTAATTTCTGCCACTTTTATGTTTTGAATTCAGAAAAATGGATTCCATATTTAGAATTAGGAGGTAAAAATTGTGTAAATAGGTAACTTTTATTTTTAGACATTTTGAATAATTACTTCGGTAAATATTTTCTTTACCTTCGTTAAAGGGTAAATCTGGTAATTAAGGGTAACAAATAATATTATAATAATAATAAATTACAATAAAACATGTCCTATCCTTATTGGTTGATACATGTCCAACAATGTGCATCTTTGGGTCGGTTTTGGACCCTATGGATCCACTTGTATGTGATAATGACAATTTATATTAATTAAGTAAAAGTAATTACAAAAATGACAAAAGCATATATCTTTTATAAAAACAATCTCTACATAGGGTTATATATGTTATATTTTAGACTATAAATATTCATTAGAAAGCTAAAATGATTTCCCACATAATGGTATTTTATTTATATTTTTGAGACGTTGAGTAATTAAATTTAATTTTGACTCAATATTGATGTAGTATTTTCCTTATTAATAGAATAATCATATAATTTGTATCTTCCCTTCATTAGAGAGGCCCTAAATTGGTCATAAATCCATCTCATTGATCCCTTTTGATCAAATCAAATGGAAGAAACCGAATAAGAGGTAATGATTTCGCAACCCTCTTTCAATTCCATTGTTCATTCACTTATTCTTTTTTTGTTATTTCCATTCTAAAATAAAAACTCCAATATCATCTATATACTGTGATGTTATCATAAATATGGTAAAACCATATTCAGTAGTATATCAATCCTTTGAATGACATGTCACCATATTTGCGTATGTACGGCCTACCGTCTCCACTTCGTGGTGTAAATATTATTCAATATATTATTATTTTGATGGGTATAATAATGATGTGTAATTCTGGTAAATAATAAATATAACATGATAATGATTCTGTATATATGATATACCATCCAATTATATATTAGTTTAATATCAGAATAATGATATTGTCGCTCGTGCGTACGTATGGACTACCATCTCCATGAACGTGATGTGATTCATTCCACATTGTATCCATTCAATTCTAATTATAATTTGATGATTAAAAATAATGTTAAAGGACTTGATATCATTCTGGATATGAATAAGACACATCCCATCCCTAACAAATATGGCTCACAAAAAAATGAATATAAAATAAAACGAATATGTTAACACCTGAAACGACGATAATACTATGATATTATCAACAAATAAATGATAAAAGATTATATATGATATCATATAAATGTATATGATTCTTGTATAATTGAATAAAAATTATTTCATCATTATAAAAGAGTTTAACCTACCCTTGACAAAGTAAAAAGTACAAAGTAAGGGGTTTCTTATCTCACTTTTAATTCCATTAGATTTCTATTGTTCACCACTAATTTATTTCATGAGGTGTGTGTACATCCCATGATTGTAATCATTATGTAATATACTTTAATTTATGGATATTTACATCATCCTTTTATGATACTTCTTTCATGGGGTGTATGTTTTGTAAGTTATCAAATCAATATGGGAATTTGAAATTTCAATTTCCAGTTATTCAGCTTTACAAATAATTCATTGATTATTTTACTCCAAGATTATGTGTGGAATCACTTTTAATTTTCATATTCAATAATTTCCACTCCCCTTGCTGTGGATATACTTTTGATACACAAAATCACTCCATTGATAAATTCCCAAGTCATCTATATGAACTTGATAAGAGTAATTTTAACTCAATCACCATTTATTGAGTTAACCATCTAATTCATTGGTGTTGTTTTTACAAGACAATGTTTCAATGTTCTTTGATTGTTTTACAGTGAATATCCATTCATATTTAGTGTATTTATATTTTTCACACATAATTATGTCATTGATTTATCATTAACCTAATAATGCCATCTTTAGGAGATATTTCATCTCAATTTACATTCCATTGAGACTCCTTTGTTGTTATAAACCAAATCACTTTTATATAGCGTATGTAATGTACTTTGACATAGTATCTCATGAATCCCATTATTCTCATGAAATTAAAAAGTATTTTTTACCTCAATTATTTGTATACAAGTGTCTCTCTTTTGGTTAGGATCTCTAACTAAAAAATCATTTTAAAATGTTTTAATGATTTATTATTCTAAATATTTCTCATTAGTGTCCCTGTTTTAAAAATGTTTTTAAGGATTTATTTTTATGGGAATTAAATTTTTCAAATAAGAATTCATTTTCAATTTTTCAAAGTGGTATGGGACACTATGTTTCAAAATTCTATTTTAAAATGGATTCTTGACAAATATTGTGATTTTTAAATTCTTTCAAGAAAAAAGGGGGATATTTCTATCTAATAGTTTTGATGATTATTTTCATCTATGTCAATATCCTTCCTTATTCTATATTAAGGTTAATCTGATACAATAAAATCTTCCATATTGTATCAAATGAGTTATTTTTGACTGTGGATGTGATATTTTTATACCATTCATGGTTTCTGCTTAAAGTATTGACATTTAGTATGCTAGTTTTAATATGAATTTTTATGTTATATTTAAACCTGTTCATATGAGGAATGCATAGGACTTAATAAGTGATGGGTGGAGCCCGAAATAGCTCCTCGATGCATCGGTAGGTCTCATGAGGAAAAATAGTGTCTAGGCACAAGACCTTGACAAAATATTATTTGTATTCCTGGCTCAAGGCCTTGACTATGTGGGTATGATAGTCCGACATTAAGCATTCTATTAAAATGAAACTGTTTATTGATATCACATGTGATTATTCGACTAGAAGAATATCCATGTGAATAAGTAAATGTAATTATTTTATTTTATCTTTTCCATATTATGCTGATGTTCAAGTTTAAAAGGCTTTTGTTTTAGTTATACATCACTTTAAATATTTATGCTTATTTATGATAGTTTATACTATATTGTTATCCTTACTGAGAATCTGAGCTCAACCCTTTATATGTTTTATTTTTCCCAGGATGTGAAGAATTATTTTATGAATTACCTGTAGGGATAGTATGAGGATATGAGTGTGGTCAATGGAGACAAAATTTTGTTGTAGTTTTTTACTTTATGATGTTGTGAAAACCTTATGAATGTATCTTGGGATTCCTAGGGTACTGAAATAATCGGTCTTTCGAGACTTGAACTTTTGTGATCATGAAAATGATTCGTAATAATGCACAGACTCCGGGTAATTGGGTGTGTGGCTTTACACACGGCCTCACGACCCTCGCGGCCTACTAGGCCGGACCCTGTGGGTCGGGCTGCCCAGCGGGCCAGACCGAACCCAACGAGATGGGCCACCCAGCGGGCCAGACATGAAATAGCGGGTCATTTTGGTCGACCCAAAATGGCTCGACCCACATCAGGTCGGGCTGGGTCAGTTCCACCAAGTCGGACTGGACCTGAACCCACAACGACCCATTTATGCTCCTTTTACCATATCATTGTCACCAGATGTCTTTTTGATGAATCATTAGCAGCGTTAAAAATCTTGGAGCTAGACGACCCCTTCGAGTATACCCCAATACAGTTTTGTATTATGATGGGGTTTTGTCCGGTTGGATCGAGTACGAATCCAACTGGGACCGAGGGACTAATAGACTAAAAACTCACAGACCGTGCATTGGATTGACACACCGTCTATTTTGTTGAGACACCTATGATGTGGAGGTCCTTTGATATATTTCTTCATTGAACATTGTGGCAGTTGGAGAATTGAATAGTGGCTTAGGGAGCAGACCTTCCAAATAATGAGGAAGCCTAGTGCGGAAACCCAGTAGCAGGCTATGACAAGAAAAATGCTCCTAGCAATCCTGTACGGGTCAGCTCTGAGTAATCCTATGTGGGTCAGCTCTATAACGATCCTGCGTGGGTCAGATCCACGCGATCATGTGTGGGTCAGCCCTTAACGATCCAGTGTGGGTCAGCTCTAGTGATCCTATGTGGGTCAGATCCTTGCGATCTTGTCTGGATCATCTCCTAGCGATCCAGTGTGGGTTAGCTCCAATGATCCTATGTGGGTCAGCTCCTAGCAATCCTCTATTTGTCAGCTCCAGTGATCCTATGTGGGTCAGCTCCTAGCGACCCAATGTGGGTCTGCTCCGATGATCATGTGTGGGTCAGCTCCTAGCGATAATGTGTGGGTCTCTCCTAGTGATCCAGTGCGGGTCAGCTCCTAGCGATTCTATGTAGGTTAGCAGCATTGCCTCTTAACGAAGTAATATGACTTAGTAGTTACATCTAATCATCTCTACTTTTATACCTAATGATATACTTGGTGTGAGCTGAGTCAGTACTTCTGTGTTTCCTCATGATTGAAATGGATTACTTGATATCTTAGGTATATGTATAGGCATATGCCTAAATAAGGTTATATTTTGATTTCATACATTGTGGTTTATACTTGGTGAATTTTGTGAGAGCTTGAGGGTCTCAGGGTCCCTACTGAGTATCATTATACTCACCCCTCCACAGGAAATTCCGACACCTTATTGTGTGGGATGCAGACGACGGACAGCGCTGGCCGAGGACAAGGGTACCAGGACTGGAGGTAGCTCAGAGGTGTTCCTAGACAACGCGTATAGTAGAAAAGACTAATCGAGAGTTGTACCTACCCTTCAGGTAGGATATTTTGTGTGTGATCACAGGAGCTATTCTAGTTGCTTGTACTTTCAGCTATCTTGTACTTTCCAGTTTTCATTGTACTTTCTAGTTGGGCTTTTATTCTGGACCCTTTTTATTTACTGTACTCACTATATTTACTATTCAGTTTACATGAATTCGAATCTTGTCATGTGCTTGGTTGTTTGTGTTATAGGTTATAACAACAATGCCTTCCGAGTATTAGGTAATACGCCTTTGGTTCTAGTCGACAGCCCCTGTCCTATGGAAGGCGGGTATGGGCTAGTCACGGCACATGCCCTGGGGGATGGGTCTTGACATATGAGTTTTTATTATGAAAAATATAAATTAATTTTATATTAATTTGGGAATAAATTTCTTCTATAATGATATTTTATTTAAAAAAATTCTAAAAATTATTTTACATTACTTCAATGAATGAATAAAGTCTTTTTAAACCATGCTTTATTTGATATAAAATTTTCTAAATGAATCTTCGTTTCATGTAATGAATTAGGCACATTTTTACCAAATATTGGAATAAAATTTATATTTTTATGATTACCAAACGAAAAAAATTTACCACCCCATTAACAATTATTTTTCATAATGTTTTTTAATGAATATATATTTTTTCATAGGAAATTATTTTAAATATATTATGAAATTTTATCCTTTTGATATATTTGATTTCAAAATAAATATTTCATTTTCACTAAGAAATCAAATAGTAATATTTTTAATGTATTTTAATCAATGTAAATATCCATTGATAAATCTTATGATTTACTGTTGATAAAAAATTTTGATACCATCAATCATATTACTTTTTATGATTTATGATCATGTTGTTATATTTAATAACTAGAGAAAATATTAACAATTCATATTGTTGTTTTTTAATTAAATTTATTATATTTCTTTTTATTTAATTGATCTTTAATCATTTCATTTGATGAAATCATAAAAAAATGGTATGTGATTTGATGGGCCTTTTAAATCCCATTTATTATCTGATTAAGATCATGAGACAAATAGAATTTTTATTTTATATACACCTTACCTATTTATGTATGATGAATTTCCATGATCCCTTGATGGACAGATTATGATGTCTGGTAATATTTATTCTATCATTTTGAAACTATTTAATGTTATCCATGTGATTATTTATGTTAAAATATAATTAATGGATTTAGTTCACTACGGTGATTTTAGTTATATAGACTATTTGATTATTATTTATTCTTTTAATATTAGAAATGCGTTATTTATTTTATGATATCTTCAATTTTACCTTTTCCCTTTCTAAAAATCTGAGATAACCCTTTATTATGTTTTCATTTCCCCTAAATACCAATAATGGGTCTATAAATGTATTCTGAGATATAATGTATGGATCTAGATCCATGTGGTCCAACCCCTTGATAGTTTTCACAGATCATGGTGCTAATATAAGGTTTGGATGTGGATTGGAGGGGTTTGAATAGAAAAGAATGGAAGAAGAGAAAATAAATGGAATGTAAGTATTTCATGGTTTTTATTTGAGGTTAATGACTAATTCAGGGCAGGTTCATGATGTATAAAAGTTTGGGGATAAATAATAAAATAGAGAAATGTTTTTCTACGTCAACGTAACCACAAGGATTAAACGAAGTTAAATGGTATTACACATTATATAAATATCTAATGCGGTTTTTAATTAAATGGTGAATCCACTGAAGATCTTCAAAAACCATTTTGAAGTAGTACATACATCTTCCATAATAGATGATTATAGGATCCCTCCATGGGTGTTTTGAAATCAAATTCAAACATGGTTCAATTCTATAATTTGTTTCTTCGATATATGGTAATTCATGTTGACTTCTACCTCCATTTAATATGTTTTATCCTTCATTCAATAATTTTTCCGCATGCTCTTATCACCATGATATGAATCAGTATCTCTATTATTTCTAATGGTAATTATTTTGGTTGTTGTCGGTGTATTGTGCCAAAGAGTTTTCAAATGGGTGAAGTTATTACAAGAGACGATATTAGAGCATCCTATAATGGTCAGTTCTCATATGAATAAGATTGATGGATTTTGAGGTGGAGATTCATTTATTATCAATCAGTTTTATATGTAATTATAAATTTATCATTCCATATCAATTTGGAAAGAAATGAAATTGAGCTATTAATTATTAAACTAGATTAATAAAATTGGGTAGCGATCACATATTGTTGATGTTACTGTCTAATACAATGAATCATTTAGCCTCATGATTTTATAGATAGTGTGATAAATATTAATTTCTTGTTAGAATGTTTGATTATTATATGGATTAGCATTTTCTCTGATATTTTTAAATATCATAAAGAAATAATTAATCAACAATTAATTAGATTTATAAATTAATGTGTATTTTTTGTAATCTAATGGGTAATATGATTTGATGATAATAAAATTGATTCAATAAAATGATAAATTTAAATTAATATTCCATATAATTAATGTAATTTATAAATAATTTGAAGCATGTTAATTACTTTTGATGAAGGAATTAAAGGAATGTTGTCTATTTTGAAATATTGAATCTGTGGAATATAGTGTATGTTTGGAAGCATACTAATATAATTATTTAATTAATTTGTGATTGCCTTTTATTTCTTGATTTTATAGTTTTCTCATAGATGGAAAATGTTAGTAAATAAACCATTTAATTAAATATTGAATTAAAAATGATTTTTGTATAATGTTATCTTTTAGGGAATGAGATTCCCATTTTCATGAGAATTTTGAGTGCCTTGTATTGGATCTATGAGATATTTGTTTCATGAGAATTTGGAAAGCCTTATTTTGACGTCCATGTTTTCATGTTGATTTATTATTTTTCCATACTGATGTTGGATGTGTTATAGATGTCATCCTTGTGATGTGATCAAGGTTTTTATGATATTTGGATAAATAATATAGGTCCTGTAGTTCCAAATGTAATTTTATCCTGATATGGTTGAGCAAGAGATGGTTGATGTGATATATGTGGGAAGGTTGGCCGAGATGATGTGGTAGCAGTGGATACCTGTATTGGTGAGATGAATTTGTATATGCATCTAGGTGTTAGGGATAGTACTGGAGGTGATAAAATGGTCTAATTCTTGGCTTAACAATTGATGTAATGATGAGATATGATATGATCACTTGAATATATTTAATATTCGATAGTTGGGTTATTTTTTTATCAGCATTACTTTCCCCATAAATTGAGGCACATGTAGGTTCTTGGTTTCTTGTTTTCTCTTTGTGGTATCTTAGGATGGTTTTACTAGTGTAACTAGATATGCAATGATGATAATAATAAATTGAATAAATTTATCACTTGGGAGACCTTTGGATGATGGAGATTAATTAAATAAAACATGTTAATCTCAATAAAACATGCACTTAATTTGGATAATGCATAGAGGGAATGTAGTATTCCTTTTGATGGTAGTTAATGTAATTTGATATAATGTAAATTTTAGTTGTTTAAATGTATAATTATGGGATAATATCTTAATTAAAACTAAATAATTTAATGCATCTCTTTTATATGATTTTGTGTTTAATATTTACCTGGTATTAGTAGAGGTATCTCGGAGTCTGAGTGATGATAATTTCTGTTTTGTATATGGTTAGGTTATTCCAATAGTGTTGTTTTGAGGTATTCAAAGTCATGTGTATTATATAATTTCATACAGTTCCCCATGCATGATGGATATCATAACTAAATCCAAGTAGACTATGGGTGTTTATTCCCCAATATTCTAGCAGGAGAATGGATGACTGACTACCCCCTCTAGCCCCAATCTCCTCTCATGGTAGATACATGTTCTAGTATGAATGATGAATATTTTTCCCATATATGTGGCTATAGTTCTATTATTATTTATTATTATTTCACACACATGCATTACCAACGATAGCATCCAAAAAAAATTTATTGGTATGATGGTTATAGGTTGTTATGTCCTGAGGTACATGCATAGTGTATGGGTTTTAGTGGTGTGAGGTATAATAACTATTTTTTGATATATTTCATCCAATACGTGGTTCATTTTATAAAATACTTGGTTTCTATATGGTTATATTTATCGAGTGACATGAAAATGTGGTTTGTGAGGTGCAATTTTTGATGCATTTCCCAATAGTATTTCAACATGCTTACATATAGAGAATGATACTCTGGGGGCACAACATAGGTGAAGAGCAACAAACAAGTGGGGAATCAGGGTCGGGGTAACCATTATGTTTTATTATTAAATTTTGTGAAATATTTTTTTGTGTTACTTTGTAAGAGTTAGACTTGGGGAATTCTGAAAAAAATTATACCAGTTTAGGTGATCGGTTAGTTTCATTGTTGACAACTATTCTATATCTTGGTTACCTTATCTTTTGTAAGAGATGGTCTAGGGAGTATCCATCTATGTATGCTTTTATTATCACCCTAAATATTTATAAACTATTATTCTGGACAGCTACATTATGATGGGGATCATTCTGGATATTACTAGCTTAGGGTTTAATATGAGATATTTGACTTTTTTGGTCACTACAATCATTAATTAATTTTGAAATTTTGGTTTTCTACTCCCAACTATTTAGTAGAATAGGAAAATTCATAGGTCACTTGGGATTTTATTCAATATATTTCAATTATTTTATAGGTTGGTGTATCCTTTATATCTCTTTATTTCTATGTTTCAAGTAGAGGATAATGTTTCATATATAATTTTATGATCCCCACAGTGCTAGTCTCCAATTTAGGTCCTACTGGTGGTAGGATATGGGATGTTACCATCACTATCCCCTAATTTCTTCGTCTTTATGGGGGGTACATAGAAGAGTGGTATAAATACTTCAGGCTTAGGGGATATGATGTAGTTTAGAGTATGAACATGTGAGTTTTCATGTGTTGTAGGAAAATGGTGTAACATATGTCTATTATTGGAGTAAACATGACATAGAGGCTTAGAAATGGGGTTTTATGGAACCTATGATCTATTTCATAGAACATTATGTTTAATTATCCTACTAAATTATGTGATACTGGAAGTAGGCTGTAGATCTAGGATATGATCATACATCATTATTTTTCATTGATGTGTTTGAAATTGATAAACTTTGGGAATGGATAAAACATCAACAAGACAATAAAATAATAAATTATCAATGTTAAAAATTCCCTATCAAAAGTTTAGGGGTTCTAACAAGTTTTTTCCCTTATAGGAATGAATGTTGGTCGACGTCCTCATTAGGTTTGTGGTGAATTTGTTATGTTGGTTGTTCCATCAGATTTTCAGAGAGTGGAGGTGTACGACAATGAAAAAAGGAGGAGGATACTTATGAGAGTTTCAACACCATAATTTTTATAAGTATGAGGGTTTCATATTAGATACAATCAATAAATACTAATTGGTGGAGGTTGATATAGTTTCCAATTTGAATCATGATTGGGAGGACCACTTGGTTTCATTGGTTGTGATGATGATGTGTAGAGTAGTGAGGAGGTCGTATTTCTTATCCTTGAGGATCATGAGGAGTTATGGCTCTCAGTGAGATGTTCTTTGTCCAATTTAGATCATGTATTATTTCTTCAACCACAACTGAAACCATTATCCATGATCTTATTATCCTTATATAGTTGGGTTATAGTGTTCCAGAGTTTCTAATTTGTTTTAGTATCATTTTTCATATAATCAAATATTATTTCTAGATATGAATGATAAGGTAATACATTTCATGGAGGATTTTAGTCTAGATATCTAGCACTATGTCACCTCATTTATGCCGAAAACATAACTTGAGGTGTTGGTGAGAGAATAGGTTATAGAGACAAATATGACCAACACCAGGTCATCATGATATGGGAGTCTTCATGATTCGTCATGAAGTAGAGATGTTTCATAGAGTTACTGGTTGTCATGAAAGAAGCGATTTCAGTCAGTCGGGGGAATGTACTATCCCTCATCATCTCCATTTTCTATAGAAGTAATATCTCTAACTTATTCCAAATGATTAGACATTTGTTTTTATTGATGTGACAATGGTCATTAGTGGAAATAGCTACCAAACATTATGAACAGTCAGTTTCTGTCAGGAGTTCCACTTTGATTTCCACCATTGAGGCAGTTTTAACTAAGGATCTAGTAGTACGGTGGTCTAGTTTGGGATCAGTAGAGTGGAAATTTGGTAGGTAGATGGGAACAAAAATACACTCATCTTCTTTATAAAGTTGAGTAACTCTCGAGTGGGGGTCCACAACAAGGTCAGAGAGCCTATTGTGTAGGTCTTGGTCAGCATCATGCTTTTTCATTTCTATCACTAGGAGAACCAGTCCACATTTGAGGTACTCATTACATGTTTTCTAATAGGTTTCATGCATTGTTTGATTCATCATAGACATGATTATTTTTAAAACCTACCCTCATCCATCACATGTAACGTGTTGTATTGAAGGTTCCAATTCCCTTTGCATTGAATACACATGTTAGGGGTCGAGATGACTTGTGTTATGTATGTTGGGACTGTGATCTAGTGTTTTCGAAGCACTAATCTTGGAAAGATTTCTTATGTTTACAGATACATACAATTTACCTCATCTTATAGAATTTTGGTGTTTTTTGTAGGGTACAAGTTTTTATTTTTGGAAATATTTGTTATAATATGATGTCCATATGGAGATATCTTTTTTTATATACATATATCCTCAAATCAGTTATAGACTTGTTTCTTGCTTAATATATTTGATGACCAGGATGATGATGATATCATTTAAGGTTCAGCATTTCGTTATCTAAAGGTCATGGATGAGTAACATGATATCATTACAAAGGAGGTTGTGGAATTACCCAGTCAATGAGAGATTGAGTTTGGGATCAATCTATAACTAGGTCATTCCACTATCTCAATTTATTCATATAGGATGGAACTTTTATAGTTGTGAGAGATGTTAGTAATGATCAATCTTATTTGAAATTCGGTTTCTTACTACTGAGTGTTTCAAAATTTGCATTACCAATTTTTTTTATGAAGAAGTATAGAATTAGTTTGTGGATCTATATTGATTATAGTCAGTTAAACCATGTGATAGTGAAAAAACAGTATCCTCTTCTGGAGATTGATGATTTTTTTGATCATCTTAAAGGGGAATGTTGGTCCCCAAAGAAAAATTTATAGACATTGTATAATTAGATATATGTGAACTATGATGATGTCCCAATAGGGTCTATCTATTTATCCTTAGAATATTAAGGCAATTTTCTCTTGGGATACCCTAAGATAGTGGTAGTGGTGTAGAGTTTTATTAACCTTACAAGCTATTGCATTATGTTCGTAGAAAATTTCTTACCGAATGAGACTCTTATGAAAGCATTGAATAGAATGGGTTAGGTGTTCTTGTGTATGGACTTATGTCAGGTGTCCTTTTTGTACCTAGAATATAACATGGAATGTGGTGATGTTATTTTTTTGAGTATAGGGAGTTTAGTTTGATCTTTTATGTAACTCTACACATATTATGTTGGCATGTGTTTTGATGTAGTAGTGAAAAATATTTTTCTTAGGGGTCTTATTTGTTATGTCTGAATGAGCATAACAATTCTACTTATGATCTTGAGTTGGAAGTAGTTGTCTTTTCATTTAATTTTTGGAGACATCAGGTGTATGGTTTTCTCTTTGTGTTTTGTACTGATGAAAACATCATGAGGAATGTATTATCCTATTGTTTCATGAACATGTTTTTGCATTAGTAGATATAATTTCTACAGGATTATGACATAAAAATATTTTAACTACTAGGAAATGGAAATGTTATAGGAGATCCACTAAGTAGGAAGTAATCTAATGATGTTGGGAATGTTTTTGTTGATTCCTGGAGAGTAATGGATAAAATCATAGTGATACATCATGGTATGGGAGTGGTTGGACTAAGATGTTCACTTCTCAATCTGACAGTGTTGTTATATTTGTTGTAGAAGGTGGAGGTTCTAGAGAGACTACATTTTTTATAAATTTCGTTGATGATTGGTCTATGGATGGGAAACCTCATGTGTTGATCCGTGGAAGTATTTTGATTTCATCAATGATGTTTGAGATGATTGATTAGATGTTACACAATTTTCCATAGTTTGTACATCCCAACATGACAATGATATAACTATCCCCAAGAGTTCGGTTTTGATGGCACATGATTAAGCGTTCTGATAATTAGTTTTTATAACGATGTTTGGTCTACATGAATGTGAAGTTTGAGCATCATGTTATTAGTGGGGTGCTCCAGCCATTTATTATTCCCCAATGGAATTGGGAGGTATTATAAAGGGAATTATTTTCCAGTTTAACTCAATCTCATGTAGGATATGATGTTATACGGGTTATAGTGTATATATTGTAAAACTCGACCCACTTTATATTGATCATGGAGTGGTGATATGTGCTGGTTTTTCGAGGTAGTATCCAGAAGAGGAGGTGCAACACCATTGTATATAGAGGATGATCATTTCTGATTACGAACCTCATTTTAGATCCTATGTGTGGACAGGTATCCTATTTTTTTGGTTCATAGTTGTTCTTTATTACATTTTTTCATCCAAAAATGGACAGTCAGAAAAGATGGAACATCCTTTCTCATGATGCCTTGTTGTACTATTGTCTCCTCAATTTTGGAGGTACATGGACGAGGCATCTACAATTGGTCGATATTAGATAATATAATAGTTTCCACTCTACCATTCATTTTGATTTGGTTTAACCTTTATATTAGCATCTTTTTTTTATCTATTCTATTAGACAAGGGAATGAGATGATTCAATTATCAGGCCAAAAATGGTATAGAATATGATAGATGTGGTCCACGTAATTGGAAACATGATGAAACCTATGTAGGATCCCTAGAAATCAAATGATGATTAAACTAGGATACATCTGAAGTTCGACATTAGATATCACATGTTCATGTTGGTGACTCCACGTAGTTGTAAGTGAAGGATTGTTTTTCGGAGAAAGCTTTCTCCCTGGTTTTTTTGTCCTTTTAAGCAGTATTATCTCATTGGTTCTGTAGAATATTTAATTTCACATCCACCATAAATGAGATCACTAATTTTTTTCTTGTCTTGATGCACCATCATTATATTCACGATGACTCTCATTCCATCGATTTGGGTGACATCAATGTTGATGACTATGTGAACTTCAATGAGTCTCCTATAATAATTTATATACTCTAATGGAAGGTGTTTTATGAGTATGATATTCCTTTGGATCTTGTCTTGTGATTACACAATAGAATATAGTTGAGAACCTATAAATATTTTCCCCATATGTGTATATAGTCCCTTAAGATGTTCAATGATTGGATGTTATTTTTTGTAACTTTTTCCCGTATGAATATTAATTTTTTCTGAATTATGTGATGGTTTCCAATTTTTATTTGTTTTGTAATTACAATTTATTGAGAGGTATCTCTCCTAGGTGAGTTTTTAAGATTTGGTTAATGTGGTTTTGTGGTTTGGATCATGTCCCTTTAAAGAGGGAGTTGAGATCATGAGGTGGTGAGACCTTTGAGAGGTATCTCGTGAGGTGGATGTTTGGATAACCCCTTCTAATTTTCTATCTAGTTTTTTTATTTTTTAGGAATAGAAATGTACATAAGGTATATAATGTAATGGACCATATCAATGTTGTCTACCATTTGTGTTTTTATGAGTATCATGGTTCTAGTAATAGGCCTACCATTGGTTTGGAGGGGTTTGACTGGAAATTTCAAGAAGATAAGAGATTACATGACATGGTAGTATTTTTTGTCATGTATTTGTGGTTTATGATTTATATAGGTCTTATTCACAACTTTTAAATTTTCATGGTTAAATAATTAAATGGTAAAATAATTTTCAGCATCAACTAAACTGCAACAAATACATTGAATGACCTCCAAACACCCTAGGAGGGGATAGTTATTCAAGGTGTTAACTTTTTATTTATATACTAATGGATCATTGTCTCACATTTGTAGGATGTTGTTAAACCTGTCATAAAAATTCTTGCAAAGATATGACACATCGATTTTACATGGTTCATCAAAAAGGGCTACGTGCAATGAGAATATATTGACTGTGTGTCGGTCATACTAGTTTCCAAAAATCTTCAATAGATGTGGAATATAAAAGGTTCGGTCACAGTCACTCTATTCTAAGCGTACTGTCTTTATAATGGTTTAGGGACTTCTCATTGAATCACTAAGATCACTTTCATTGACTACCCCTTACTCACTACTTTGAGAAATATCTAACTCAGATTATCTACATTAAGGTATATTCAGTGGATTATCATTGATGTCTTTGTCTTTGTTAAGCATGAGGAAATACCTTAATCATATACCTGAGTGCATCCCCCATGAAATCCCTATCCACTAACCTAGATATCCAATATTTTCATTTGTGAACCCTCTTAGAAAAGATAAAACTATCGAAAATAACAACACTTTGAAGAGAACACACCTTCGCAATGAACACTAATTAAAAGTGATCAATAATTCGAAGATCACACTGCTTTGCAGAGATCTAGGCATCGCAGAGCAAACACTATTTCAAAGCACATCTTCCTTTACAGATCCCACTGTTATTGTAAAGCACGATGTTTTTTCAGAACAAATTCATTCGCCACGCTCACTAATCCAATGTGGAATATCCTATCTTCACGAATCACTTAATACATAGAAGCATTGACTTCATTCAATACTAATGTGGTCCTTCCCATAGAACAGTCCTCCAAAGTAAATAAACTTCTTAGAGAACCCCTTTCTTTGGTAAATCATAGAGAATATATATTTTCTCTATCAAGTTCAAGGGGAATGATTAGGGTTGGACTCTTATTTATAGGCATGGTCAATGCAGAGTTCCACTTTTTCAGGGGTGATTAACAGATATGAAGAAAATGTCTCTATAGTGCATCTCCTTTCACAAAGATCCATTAATATTAAACATTCACAATGAACATTGTATCCATATATCTCTTCAAATAAATTCTTCGTGTATCCACAATGATCAAATTGCAAAGTCTTCCATCAAACCATCACACTGCCACAATTCTCATATTGTTGTAATCACAGTACACACTATCAATATCTTAATGTATTCTTAAAACACACTTCATGAATCCCATCTCTGTGAAACTTTGAATTTTCTACATTTACATAATATCATCATGGAAAAATGCTTTTCCCAATGCTTTCCATAATCTAGATTTTGGACCCTAATACGTAGAAACCAATGGGAAATGACATCACCTTTAATATTGTAAATGGGTTGAACTATATGATTTATTTCCCTGAAATCTCCAAGATCATCCATTAGTGGATAGACAACAAACACAAACCACACTCCATTTCCTGCAAGGAAAATCCATGGGCCCAACAATCTTCCCCTTTGGGTTTGATGGAAATATGAAGATAAATTCAAGAGTGAACCAGCCACTATCATAACCTGAGACACAAGAATAAACCCATCTTAGAGTCATAGTCTACATCAGCAATAATCGGAGTAGAAAACAAGAGGTAATACATTAAACATGTTCTCCTGTGTTCAGATGAATTCTCTTAATGCTTCCTCATGACAATGAAATATTTCCCCCCTTCAAATTCTCTCCGTTGAGATAAAAAATTATCTTGCAGTCATTATAAAACCATAAAAATATTTCATCCTCCACATTTTCACATTGAATTTCTCTATTTCTCCCCCATAGTAAATAAACCAAATGATATGTATTATTATACTATAGAACTCAGAATATACCACCCCTAGATCATATCTCAACTATAAACCTACATTACATACATAGAGAAATTAACACAGCAAAATAAATTCGGGAGAGGGGAAAATTGTAGCCGCCTCATGCAATAGAAGGTCGATGAACACCAAGATTCAACCAATGTTTCTCTAATACAACCTTAAATTGTGTCTTGGTCATAATATCATCCATTTCTCATCAGTTCCCACATGGTCTATTGTGATCACACCTTTCTCATCATTTTCATTAATAAAGTGATATATGATTTCAATAGGATTCATATGAGAATGTGGAACATGATTATTCATATAATCAATTGAACTCATGTTGTCAGAGTAAATGACCATTGGTTTTTCACGTCATCACCTATGTTAGACAGTAGTTTCTATATCCAAAGTGATGGAGTTTATGCCTTAGTAGTAGAGATATATTAAGCTTCAATATTACTAAGCTATGTGCATTCCCATTTTTGTTTATCCAGAAAACACATTTTATCCTAATAGATAATGCTCTACAACAAGTGGAATTTCTGTACAATACATCTCAAACCCAGTCAGCCTATGAAAATAATAACAGCTCACACTATCATTCAGTAGGAAACTATAATATATAATTAAGAGTACCTTGAATGAAACTCATGATTCGTTTCATGGCCGCCATCTGTACTTCCTTTTGATTAATCTGAAAGAAAAATATTAAGCATGTAGGAAGGAAAATATCTGGCCATGTCGATGTCATTTACAAGAAGCTTATTATTATTATTTAATACACGGTGAGATCCACATATCACTCATCCTCATGGTTTCTGAGTTTTTTCCAACCCCAATCAGAGTCAAAATATGTTTCAAATATCAAATATTTAATTTCATCGAAAGCGCTTTGAAATAACTTACCTGATAAATTAAAATTCAATCCTTCTTCTGAATCACCCTCATCCATATGAAGTATATTAGTTCTCAAATCATCAACATTTGTATTTTTTATTTCATGTGATTGCCAAATTCATCCACTGATCTAATCCTTCTTCAACTGAAAATAATATCATCAATGTATACCAATACCATGAGATAATACTTTTGATAATTCGTTCCAAAGATATTGTGATCCCATACTCATATTTAGAATTTAATCATTTTCATATAAGAATCACGTTGATTGTATAATGCTTGTGGTGCCTGATTCAGTTTATAATGTTCTTTCATTAACCTGAATACCAAAATATCATCATTCCAATTATGAAACCCACCGTATGTTCAATGTAAACATATTATTCAAAAACACCATTTATGAATGATGTAATGACATCCATTTGATAAACTCTATACCCACTTTGGATTATCATGGAAAGAAATAGATTAAATGACTCCAGTCTATCCACTGATGAAAATTTTACGTCAAAATCATCACATTAAATATGTGAATATTCACTTCAAAATAATCACACCATATTTTGGATCACATTACTATGCCAAAAATATTTTTCCTTAATGATCATCTTTATACTAATCATATTGTGACCTTTGGGTCTCTTGAAAAGATACTAGGTCTGATTCATGTCAATCTTATCTAGATCTTCATTCATTAATTTCACCAATGACTTATCCTATGTATCCTATTCAAATGATGATGGTTCAAAAACTGATATGAATATAGATTTTTCATTATTCTTCATTGTTTTTTTCTAGTTAGTGTATTCTTATACCCATTGATATTGTATTGATAATTATATCCTCTTAGATTTCTCTTATTTGGTTGAGTTGAAATATCTTAAACCATGATTTCCACTTCAGATTCCTCTTCTAAGTCAACATCTTGACATGACAACTAGGAGTTTTCTACACCTTCCACCAATTATTCATTTTCACTATATCAGTGTACACATGCTTCCTAACCTTTCATCTTATTAGTATAGAAATTACCAAAATCATTTTGGGTTTTCTCCTCAATGATCATAACATCACTTCTTTAGAAAATCCATTCCAAGAACTTATTAAAACACATGTAGTCTATATTGTTCATGGGATATCCAAGGAATTTTATTTCATCTGAATTGTAACCATATTTCCATTGATTTATTTCATTGTTTCAGATGAAAAATTTAATTCCAAAAACAGAAATATTTTTTAAAATGGATACCTTCCCTGACATAATTCATATAATCTCTTCACCTCTCACATAAAAAATCCCTATTTTATTTTAATTTTTCATTTTAGCTTCATCATATTCTTTCAAGTAATTGTGAGAAATATGACTCTCAATTAGCATGATCCAAACTATGTTATTCTACTTCTGATTTTGGTTCTCAACTAATCGATTTTTCTGTGGAGTTATCACAGCAGCCACCACATGATGTATTCCATGTTTTTAGAATAAATTTTCAAACTCAATGGATGTATATTCCAATCCATTATCAGATAACAGAACAATGATTGTCCATCCAGAATCATTCTTGGTGATACAATGATAAGTTCTTATGCAATCAAGCATGTGTCATTTCCTTTGTATAATAATAATAAATTCCATTCAACTATTATCTTATATAAAATGAACGAAGTAAATTAATCCACGTGTTTAAAAAACTTTTATCGTGACTCAAACTACTGCATGAATGAGGTCAAGAAGATTAGATAATATTTTTTTCTTTGGCCTATAAGAATTACATACCAGTTTCCCTCATATGCAAAAATCACAATACTTTTCTCATTCATTATTTTGGTTGAGGATATCCAGGAATATCTTCATCTATGATAATATTTCCATGTATTTCTGATTGAGGTTCCCCAATCTCCAATGCAAACTTTTGTTCTCATCGGAAAAAGTTAGATAGAAAATGGTCTCTTTACTTTTAACCTGATATATGTTTTCATCTATTCTATATCCTTTTATAAGAGAATTCACTATCTATATAGTTATAGTGTAACCCTTATAATTGAATGTCACGATAAGTCTAGGGTCAAATAGTTGAATCACACTGAGGATATCATGATGCAATCCCTATACATAAAGAACATTATTTATCCTTAGATCTCCATTATCTATCTAAGTACTTATGAGGCCATTGATCTTCAATAAACCATCATTACCAAACATCAATATTCTATAAACCCATTTTATTATCATTTATTACAAGATAATAATTACCAATCATGTGGTATGGACATCTACAATCAGGAATCCATGTGTTGTTGTTCTTTGTAACATTGAGGGGTACTTATTAAAACTGGTTTTTCCACTTTTCCATTTTATTTCCAAGAAATATTAGATTGAGTGTAAGACACTGATGGCCTTTCAAATCCATTTACATTATATATGGGTACTTCATATTCCTACTCTCCATCTAATGGAAAACCCAATTTTGAGATAGAAAAAAGTTAGGTTGGTGAGTATTCATCTATCTCTGAGTGTTTTATAAAACTATTCTGTCATTACTCAACCTACAAGGAAAAAAGGTATGAACAATGTTTGAAAAATGAAAATAGTAATAATAGACACTATTTATTCAATAAGATGTAGGATGTGAATTTTTTCTCCTTCGTTGAACTCTTAGCTCTACCCCATTGAGATAACTCTTTACCACTTTACAATATGACATATGTGTGTCCCATATATCCTCAAAACTGGCATTTCATGGGAGGAAATGACTTCTCATTTTTATTTCTCCACATGAATTCTTCATTGGAAAAATAGTTTGACTACCTTTCATGTCTGGAAGCTCAAGGATAATTTTCAGTTATTTATTCAGGTTGATTTAAGGGTCTCTTTTTATGTACTCCTTGTCATTATTCAACAAGATCAACATTAAGCATGCATTTGTTATGGTCCATTTTATTTACATCATATGATGTTTCTGCATAACAACTTATTCTTCCGATTCAAAGGCATGTGAATCATTGAACACTCGAAATATTTTCAACTCCAAAAAACAATGTTTTTCTCTCTCCAACATCTCACCATCTTATTACCTTCCAATTTTTATTTTATTCTTTACTTCATATGGTTTTTATTCACTTTTGAGTGTACTCGTATGAGTAAAAACATATACATGGTGTCCCCCAATAGTTTTGGACATCTCCCTTAGTATCGAGGTATGTTCATTGATGGAATTTTCAGGTTCTTCGACTCTATGTTTTATTTCCACTGTATAATAAGTCGTTTCAAGGATTGATGATTGTACATTCATTTGTTCATCATGTTATTCAATTTTTTCTTCATGCTGATAAATATATTCTGATGATTAATCAAACATTTATTTATATTTTCTTAATCTCTTGAACATACATTCATGATTTCCAAAATAATCCATATTTAGAAAAAATAAACTTTCTTAATGAATTTCCAACTGGATATATCTGGCATTACTTGTTGATGGTTTTGACTTTTTAATGCTAGACATCATGGAATCATGGTTTCTAATTTTATATTCTAGTTCTTATTCATCAAATAATTAAAAATAATAATATTCTACTTCACATAAAAAACTATTTTTCTATATATTCATTCCATATTTGAAGTATCCCTTTTTAAAAATAAATTATTGAGGATTCTCGAGGTTTTCGTCTTCACTCTCTTCGTCATCAAATATTCTTGACCACTGAGAGGCAATGTTTCCGTCTTTTCAACAATGAAAGAAAGCCATATGTAACATACATTTAGATATACCTTACCACTTCGTGATCTTCTTGAAAATAAGACAAAGTATTTTTCCCTTATCATATTCACCACTACAATCTCCTGAAATTTTCAGTTTTTTGGGGGCTTTGAACGCAATTTCCTTACTCACATGAGTCCTAGATTCTTTTTGTTTGACATTAATTTCACATTACACCAGATTTTTCAGCAGAACATCTAGTGAATTTATGGAAGGATATATTTCCTTAAGTGTTGACACCATATAATTGTAAAGGGGTCGAAGTATTCTCAATAGTTTATTTAAAATATAAATGCCTTTGATTACTTCACCCAGTACTCGAATTTCTCATACCACATTAGTAATTTTAATGATTGTGGAATCATTATTCTCATTAGGATGCATCTTCAAATCATCAAACCTATTGTTCAAGACTTGTAGCTTAAACTTCTTTACTCTTCTATCTCCATCATTAAATTTTCAATTTTATCCCACATAGACTTTGCTGAGGTGAAACTCATCACCTTATAGAAGATATTATCAGATAAGGTTGCGGTGAGAACATTTTTCACTTTAGAATCTATATTAAGAATTATCTTATTAGTATCAGTCATAACCTCACATATTAGATCAGTAACAGGTATTCATTGCATAATAGTGAAGTGGACTTGAATTCCAATAGATCTTAGATGAGATCTCATTATACTTTTCCAAAGATGAAAATAACTTCCTTCTGAGAGGCAGAATCAACTAATGTTTTCTAAATTCTCCATGATGAAAAAGGTCATATCTAAAACAATAAACCTCCCACTTATACCACGTGAAGGACCCCAGAACATGTTGAGAGGGGTGGGGTGAATCAGGGTGTCAATGTTTTCTTTTTAAACTAATGGATCTTGATCCCATATTGGTAGAAACCTATTAATCTAACACAAAAATGCATAAAAATAGATGAAAAAATGATTTTACATCGTTCAACAAAAAGGGATATGTCCTAGGAGTATACATCAACAACATTACTATAGTACCAAAGTAAACTAATATTCAATAGATGTATAACACAAAGGTACAGTCACAATAACAGTATTCCAGGCGTATTGCCTTTATAATGGTTTAGGGATAGCTCACTACTTCTTAAAGATCACTTACATCGACTCCCCCTTTGTCAATACTTTCATATAATTCTAACTCATTTTATGGAATTTTAGGTTGCTTTAACATATTTTAAATGAGATATTTCTCCCTATTCATCATGACACACTACTTAAATCATATACATGAGTACATACCAACTGAAATCCCTGATCACATAACCTGGATATCCAATATTTTTCTTCTACGAACCCCCTTTTTGATGATCAATCCTTCATATACCACAACACTTTGCAGAGTTCACACCGTTATAGAACACACTACATTGGAGAGGTAACTGATTCACAGAGCTCAATACTTCGTAGAGCTCAACTCTTGGAAAAGAACACATGCTCTCAGATATCAACCCTTTGAAAATGTCTGGACTTCCCAAAGAAAACCCCTTTGCAATGTGCTGCCTTTGTAGAACCCACCGTAGTCGCAAAGAACACTGCCTTCACAGAACTATTTTATTCATGAAATTCATTGAGCCATTTGGGAAACTACTATCATCATGAATCACATAATACATAGAATAATTGAAATCATTGAAGACTAATGTAGTCTTTTCAGAAATCACAAGATTTCATAGACAATAGACTTCATGGAGCACCACTTTCTATTCCAAATAAAAGCAATTATATATTTTCTCTCTCATGTTCATGTGAAATGAATAGGGGTGGGTTCTTATTTATAGGTGCAGTAAAATGCGGAGCTCCAATCCTTCATGCATGATTTCTGTATTTTTTTACAAATGTCTTCACGTCATATCTCCATTCACAATGCTCCATGAATATTATATATTATCAATGATAATCATAACTGGAGATATCTCCCTCAAATATATTCACGCTACTTCAATGCTCCAATCAAAAAGCCTACTGTCAAACCTTAGCATTACCGCAATGCTCAAATTTTCATAATCGTAGAGTAGACCATCATAATATTAATTTCATTGCAAAACAAAATTCCTGAATCCCATCTCTAGAAACTCATTTATTTTCAATATTTTAATTATATTTTAAAGAAATACATCTTTTCCCAATTCTCTCCATTATCCATATTTTGGATCGCCAACATTTTGAAGAAATTCAGAAACAATGTCACCTTCAGTACTAGTTATGACTTAAACTGTATGATCCCTTTCTGTGTAATCATCATGATCATCCAATTGATGATATACAAAAAACACAATCCATTCTCCATTTATGGAAATGGAAATCCTTGGTTGAATCATATGTAATGTGAATGGGGATTACAAGTCATGTAAATCACCGATTAAGTGAATCTTTAAAGGGTGTGGCCGCTCAGGTTTATAAAAATCCCTATAGTTGAAACCCCTCACTCTCTCATTCTAGGAAACCAGTGAATCCATTCATCACCATTTTTAAATCCATTTTATCGAGGATTGATTGTGTAATTCCGACTATGTTTTCAGGGTGATCCAAGGTGACTTCTACTAATGTTAATTGGAGTTTCTCTTTTTCTCGGACGTGTTTTCATCCAGTCATCACTGCATGATATGGATCTTGATCTACATAATTTTTATTGGGGATTCTCTGGATTTTTCTAGGTGATGTTATGCCATGACGTCCTTGGATTGATGTAGTTATTATGGTAGAGGATATTTGAGATTGGTAATTTTGTTTATCCTCATAAAATGTACATTGAGCTCTTTTAAGGTAGGTGATTCATTACATATTTATATATTTTATGTGTAATCAAAATTTGATCACAATTTATCTCTTTACATGGAAATGAAATAGAACAAATAATTTTCAAACTTGAATAATGAAATTGGAATGTGATCACATGTTCATAATTTTGTTGTTTTTAATATGATAACTATTTCCCTCATGATATTCACGATAGTGTGATGTCAATAAAAATAATTTCATCATAGTTTTTTATTATATGGATTATAATGATTTTCTTTTTGAAATGGGTAAATAACATAAATATGGAATTAAATGACGATTAATTACCATCTAAAATTAATAAAACATGTTCATAAACATGTGGTTACTGTGATTTGATGATTATTAAATCGATGCAGTGAAATAATTAATTTTAATTTATCTTCCATATAATTAATGGAATTTATTAATAGGGTGATGCATGTTGATTCTTGTTGATAAAGGAATAAAATTAATGATGACGATTTTTAGTTCAAAATTCCATTGGACAATGAATTTTTGTTTAGATACATGTTAAAATATTTGTTTAATTAATTTATGATAGATTGTTATACCTTTAGGCATTAGTTGTCCCATAATTTGAACATGTTAAACAAATTAATTGTTTAACTAATGAATAAATAAAAAATTATTGTCTGAAAAAGATAATTTTTGGGGACTTTTTTTCACATTTTTTGAGAAAGATGAGTTCCTTGATTTAGAGCTGAGATGGATAGTTAGACTGATACGGTTGAATAACATGTATTGAGTTTCTAGATGCCCTGTTATTTTTCTTTGTCCTGTTACTATTTTATTTTCTCTAGATAAGATCCATGTGAGGTAAGCCTGGTATGAATAAGAATGAGATAGATGATTTTTATATGAAGCCCCAAATGTGATGAGATCATATTATGGAGGAGCATATAATAGTTGATATGATATATGTGTGAAGAGAGATCTAAAACGTTTAGCAGAAGTTGATTCTTATGATGGTGAGAAGCATAAATATATTTATGTCAGTTATAGGGATGGAACCAAAGGTGATTGAACTTCTCAAATATGATACAAACAGTTTTTGCGATGATGAGATTTAGTATTCTCACATGAATTTGGTTATTTTTTAATATCTGGGATGTTTGTTTTATTTTCATCATTTGCCACATTCCATGGAAGTTGTAGGTTCTTAGTTGTATGTTTCCTCTAGGTGGTAACTTGGAATGGTTTTCCTATAGTACCTCCATATGGAATGATGCAAATAATGAATTTAATAAATATTTAACCGACATGGTATTTGATGATGGAATCCAATTTAATAAAATATATTATTCATAATGGAACATGGAATTGGTTTGGATTATTCATATAGGTCATGGATATATTATTCTGATGGTAATTAATGTAATGAAATGAAATTTTATGTGCAATAATGTAAATGGATAATTAATGTATAATGAATGAATTAAAAATAATTAATTCAGAGTGACTCTTTTATATGAAAGTTTTCTTATTGGTTATCTGGTCTTAGTAGTGGAAGTCTGGTGTTTGAGTGAAGTAAACTATAGTTTTATTCTATGACTAAGTTATGACCATAGTGTGGTTGTGATATATATTATTTCATGTATATTAAATGACTACTTAAACTACCCCATCTATGTAGTTCAGGGAGTCTAACATTGATTAGACTCTAGGAGGGTGTTTCCCACAATATCATGGGGGAAAGATGGATGGAAAACTACACCATCTGGCCCGGGTCTCTCTGTTGGAAGATACCTGTCCTAGTACGAACAAAAGATAGCTTTCCCATATATGTGTGTAGAGGGTTGTGATGAATAGTAGATATATTACAATCATCTATTACAATATATAGTTTCCAATGGATTTTATTAGGTACACTATGTATAGTTTGTGATGGATTGAGGTATTATATATGTGTATAGGATTTTATTGGATGCGGTATAATACCCGATGTTTGATATACATTATATAGTTTTTTTAGATTTTGAAAATTACATTGTTACTATATTGGTATGTGGACTAAATGATGTGGATATTTGTTACATGAGGTGAATGTTGTGGTAGATTTCTTACGTGTCTTTAGGATACTTAATTTTATAGAGACATGCTAAGAATATTTGATGTTGGGGACGAGTGGAAAAGCACTAGGTAAATATGAGAAGAGTACCCATGATGTTTTATTATTATATTGTACTCTCTATTGTATTCATTACATGGCGAGAGTAAGAAATGGTTAGGTTGCGAACAAAGTATACATGTTTAGGCAATGAGTTAGTTTCACTATTGTTCAATATGCATTAGCATGTTTTCTTTATCTATTGCATGAGATTATTCAGAGATGATCATACTAATTATAATATTTTTTTCACCCTATATGTATAATCTCATTTTCAGGTTATCTATAATAGATTGGTGATTCATATGGATATTACTAGATTTGGGTCTAGTATGCATTTTTAGGGATTTGTGGTCATTTCTATCATTACTACATTTTGATACTCATAGTTTTTCATTAAGTTGTTTAGTACAACATGACATTGCATTTTACACATGGGAAATCATTTTTTATATGTCAAAAAATGTGTTTTTGTTGCATCATTCATGTCTCTCTCTTATTAATGATTACCTTAGAGGTTAATGCCTCCCATATGCAGGTTTACATTACTGTCAATAGTAGGCTCCAATCCGAGGCATACTGGAGGTATGGCTCAGGCGGTCCCCATCTCTCTCCCCTCATTGAAATATAGTTATGTGGTGGTGGTACTAACATATAATAAAATTAAAAAAATCACTTGAATTTTATATTGTATTTCATTTTTCATGTGAAATTTGGGAATCATGTTTTTATATTGTTTCCAAATACGGTTATATTATTTGATCATTTGGGAGGTGATCCCATGTGTCTTGTATTAATTTAGTAATGGACTACTATATCCAAGTAACTATAGTTGGGGTGTAATATTTGGTATGAGAGGAAGTTTTGTTTGTTCCTTTGGAGTTATATTTATAAATAAAATTTATAGACAGTATGACCCAATTAAGAAATATGAGGATAAGTCTTAGTATATGATAACATCATAATATTTTGGAAAGGAAGAGATTTTCAAATTTTCCTAGAAAATACAATTATTTCTGGATAATGGTGGAAAGATTATGGTGTTTACCAAAGGAAAATAGGGGTAATATATCATAATAAGGTAGATTGTTTTTATCATGAGTACATGATATGCGGGACTAAGATTGCACACTTGGATAAACACTCATAACAGATATGCTTTATTTAATTTATATGTTAATTATGGCCAATTTTAAAATATTTTTCAAGATTATATGATTACTAACTTTTATTATTGTAGATCAATACATTATTTTATCTTTAGTTGATCGATATAACCCTGATAAGTCATGTTAATTTTGAATGAGATGGGTTATGAAATTATTATCCTAATGAAAATCCAAATTAAATGGGATATGGGATGAGAGTGAAAATGATTATTCCTAACCAAATATATTGATATATGATTAATAACCTATGTACGTTTTACTTTCCCAATGAACATCATAAGTGACCATATTTATATTAATTAACACAATATAGGAAAATATATTTACCTTCCAATATAATTAAGAATATAGGACAAAACATTAAGGGAAATTTCTCAAATGAATATGTATATGTTTTTTGTGTGAAAAATAATAACACAAACAATGTAATTTTTAAAGAAGAGTGATGAGTTCAATATATTGTAATATACTTATTTCAAATGTACTATTTATTGGTCAAGGTCTTATGTATGAGAAAACATGGTCATTATTTGAGTCAACACCCAATTCCAATGGCTAACTAATAGAACAAGGGATTCACTAAGCAATGAAATTAATTTAATTGGAATTATAGATTTTCTTATGAGTCAATAATTATGTTATAAAAGTGTTTTATCAGTAATATTAAAGTTATAAGACTCATGAATCATTTAAGAATGTTTTTGAAATAGTTTTTTCAATAAGTAATTACAAGCACATGTTGAATGATACTCAAAAACCAAAAATCTTATTTAGTGAAAAGGGAATATATATGAAAAACAAGTGGTTTATCATTATGAGACCCTTAAAAAATATTTTATGTAGAAATAATAATTTTTTGTTTAAATGAAGAGAAAATTGATATTGAAAAAGTGAATTGGATTGTGTTGGTGACCTTGAAATTTACTATGCAAATGATGATAAATTAATTTATGTTATCTTTGATGAATCTTATAAAATTTATAGATTTATTGAATACATTTCATAGTAAATGATTATATTTAATTTATAAATATATAGTAATTATTTGGTAGAATATATGTTTTCATTAACGATGTAAAATAATTATTGTTGTTAGACTATTTTATGAAATATAAAAGATTAAAGTATTCATGTGTTTTGTATATGACATTAAGATCTAATTTATGTTTCTTAGGGATGAAATATAATAAAATTTTGGTAATATTATAACCTTTTTTATAAAATTTTGGGGTTTGAAAAGTAGTTAGGAATGTTTTCAGGAGGTTTTAAATTCATCTATTTATCAAAAGAATTATAAAAATATTTAGTCATTATTATTGAAAACATTGATAATAATATTTCAAATGAATTTTTATTCATATGAAATATATTTTAATGTACTAAATGTTTTTGATTCAATATAATTATTGAGATAGGTTGAATATATTTTAATCCTTTCATATAATTTTATATTTTTTTGAACATTATTTTATTTATTTAGGCATGTAAAAATGATATTGTTCATTCATCATTAGAATATGTGATAAAAATTGAAAAATGTAATTGAATCAAGCATGTCGCTGAAGAAAATAATTTTATGGGTTTCAAGAAATGAATTATAAATATTTTATCCTATTCTATGGTAAAGGAATTCATAATTTCTATGAAAACAGATCATAATAATGGTTTTTTTATTTTCAATAAATATTTCAAAGGTATTGATGGCCATTTTAAATCCTTAATGACATATTTGTTTTATTATAATTATCATTATGATGATCCTGATATTCATCACTCTATATTAGTTTTTTGACATTAACTTTTTTCTACATGTATATTTTTTCACTTCCAACACATTTTTCCATATATAGAAATTGTATAATGTGTTATTTCAGGAAAGTTATATGTTTCTCACTTCCCCTTGTCAATATAAGTTTTATGATCCTTTTGTATTATCTGATTTATAATAAAATTATTTTCAAATATTGATCCAATGAATAGTGAGATAAAAATTTTTGGATGAAATTTATTTAAGGGGCAATCTAACCCCGAAAAAGCTAATTTGAAATTAAACTATGCTTGAAATATTTCTTAACAAGAAGAACCAATATTTTTGGGACCAATGATATAATATAAAAATATAATTTATATGTGACCATTATAATCTAGTCATTAACATTCAGACACAACAAGTAGAAATAAAATTGTGAATAATATTTTTAATATTTTTATTTTATTTATTTTAATTTAATTATTCCTAAAAATATTTTAAGTAATTTTTAGTACCATATATTTTTGTTTCCTAAATATATTTATTTTTTAATTCTTTATAAAAAAATTATAAATTAATTTTTCAAGAAAAATGAAATTGAATTGGGGAATTTAATAGTTTTTAAATTAATAATTACAATATTAATTTTGAGTGATGTTTTTTTAATTTGATGAAAATATTTATTTTTAAGTAAACGGAAAAAATAATGATCTTCACAAAATTATCATTTCATTTTTTTAAATTCTGAAATATAAAATTACAGTTGTGTCTATAGTTTTCTCTTAATGTTATAAAATTCTCCATTAATTATAAATAATATGATTATTTAAAAAGAAATCTGTTTTATATATGATTTTTGTATAGGTTAATTTTTAGACCTAAAAATCATATTAATATAAACAAATTTTATGTGATTAATGATTTGTTATCCTAATTAATGAAATAAGAAAATATTTTTTTAATAATTTAACTAAATGTATTTACAATATTATTATTTAAATCATTATCATAAAATATATGATTTTTATTATTCATTGAAAAAGATTAAATATAGTTTATGGTTAAATATTCTTTTTTTGACAACAATTTTTCATTATATTTTTTACAACTATTTTTAAATTATTTTATATAAAATATCAATTTTTTTAATATAATTGATTCCATATTTGAAATAATAATTATAAACCTAATTAATTTCTTCATATTAATTTTTTTCTTGTTGAGTGGAACAAATAATAAAATATTGTAAAAGTGGTTAAGGATTAAACATGTTTATTGGTTTTATTAAACTGAAATTTAAATGTAATAATGCAATATAAAATTGTTTAAATATAACATTCTGATGTGATTTCAACCTTATATCATATTGAATTTATTTTTTGTCTATTTGGAGCCACAATCAATGGAAGGTGACATTATTCTTGAAAAACAATTTCTATTATTCCTTGTTTGTGAATCCCCCCACTTATTAATGAGAACCTCATGTCATCTATTATTTTAAAATGTAAAGACATCTAGATAAAACATTACATACTCCCAAAAATCTATATAAACTTTTCTGTTATACTAGATCATTTATTATTCCCTTTAGGCCATCATATAATGGTTTATGGTGTAAAGCAAAGGAGGTCTCTCAAAGAAGGGTTATAAATCTTAAATAGACCCTTGCAATTTTATTTATTCTTTTATATTCTATAAACTTATTGTATCCATAATAAATTGATTTATAAGGGTTCATAAATATAATGATATGTTACTATGATTATGTAACTATTATGACCAATAATTTTCATATATACATATCAAATATTATTAGATGAATATACATTACATAATATCTTTCATGACACCTTGGCACCTTTAGGAAGGGTGGACTGCATAAACTATAACCACCATAATATGGAGAGGAATTATAGGAAGGGGATTTGGTTGAGTTTGGGAAATCCAAATGGATTTTGATGTGTGAGTAAATGGGAGGAATGTGAGATTTTTTAAGAGTGGGGAGGGACACCCTAGGAATTATTAAAAGTGATAAATTTATATAAATTCAATTTCAATTAATAATGTGTCCATGTTGATTTATTTGAAATATAGTATCAGGATGGGTCTAAATATAATTATTCAATGAGAATTATAATTATTTTGAAATTTTTTAATACTTCTTATTTTGTTTTAACCTTTCTATCTCTTTCTGTTTTATCTTGTAATTTACACTTCTAGAGTTAAATTAATTACCAAATAATGCCAAATGACCAATGCGTGAGTCATTAAAAAAATTTAGATTTATATTAACATTTTGGATTAATAATTTATTTTTATAAATTTTATATCATTTAATTACATATTTTAAAATTTAAGTTATGAATTATGTCAATTTTGACAATATTCATTATATGAAGTTTTTATAAATATCATTATATCATTATTCATTAAAATAAACTTTAATAACTCAATAATAACATTTCATATTCATCCAAAAAATTAGTGGATGGAAAAAAATATTTCACATTATTTTTTTAATATTATTAATATCATTTTTTATTCTTTCATTAATAAATCAATTATGACATCATCGTTCTGTCAAAATTTAATTTAATTATTAATATCCTAAAAACAATATACAATTCAATATGATTTATGTAATATCATTATTTTTATATTTTATATTCATAGTTGAAGGTATCAATTATATTACCCCATATGAAAATAGTTTTTGAAAGTATAGACATATTAATGACACATTGGTCTTTACATTAAATTAAATGTTATAAATGACATAATCACACCCATGTGGATTAAAAAGGACACAATTTCAGCCCAAGGATGGTCAAGGTCAATAATAACTCATCCAATAAGATTAGGAAATGTATTAATGTAAGTTTATAATTTTATAATATTAATTTTACCTTTAATTACAAAACTTACCTTAAGCCTTTGTAAATAAAATACTAACATTACTAATTTAAAATATATATATTTTGATCTTGTTGGACCTCATTTTTAATAATGAGTATTAAAATTTATTTATATGTCAGAAAATTCAATTCTTATAGGTGGTTAAATTAGGTTTAACACTAATATCATTGATGGATTTCGAAAAGGGGTTTGTTATGTAAAATGTTCAAAAGCTTACATAGTTTTTTATAATTAATATTTATTTGAAAAAAAAATCCAATGAAAAAAAAATCTATTAACCGATAAATATAAAATAATTGTACCTTAAAACCATGTAAATTTATATTCTAATAATATAATTATATATGATGAATCAACAGTTCTGAATTGAAATTCATTGTTTATCACTATTCATTAAAGTATATATGTTAATAGAAAATTTTAAAAAATTTATCCAAAATAAATCACTACATAACAATTCAAATAAAATGTTTATTTATTGAAATATAATATATAAATGTGAAAAAACCATATTTAAAGGTTTTCTCCATTAAAATGCGGTAAAATGCTTTTTTTGAAAAATAGACCATTTATTTATAAAATTTAATTTATTCTTATAACATGTACAGAAAACATATAAGATGGTTGTTTTTAACATCATTTATAGTTAATATTTAATTAATATAGTCCAATAAGAGTGATTTTATTATATTATGAACAAAATTTTCACACTTCAATATTTATTCATAAAAATATATCATTTATATTCAATTGATTTTGGTTTTTATTTTTAATTTATTTTATATCAAATAAATAAATATATAAACATGTGTATACAAAATTTCCATATTTTATTTAATATCATTCATTTTCGCCTTTTTAATATATATTGTATAACTAAAATATAAAATAATAATACTAGTAATATATTATTTTTCAGTGTAATTCAGTATTGTGAGCAATGTATGAATTCAAAGAAACTCATTATTTCATGTCTAGCACGCTGTTAGTCATACCATAATTTTTAATGTAAAATTACTATATAATTCATAATTATTAATAAATAAGAAAAATTATTATTCTATATTTCCTCGGGGTGCTACATCCTTCCCCATTTTGGAAATTGCATCCTTTCAATTTTAAATTTATTCTCAGTAACTAAGGTTTCACTTTTCAAAATTACATTATAGAAACCCCACATTGTAAGAAAGAGTCAACAAAACATCCACTATAAATATAACTAATGTGAAGTACAATGGTCACCTGATATAACAAATACTATGATTCCACGTAGGAAAACAAGGATGTGGACGAAAAACTAAACATCATGTTCGGAAAGTGGGTGATAGAAAACATTTTCATGATAAATATAACAATAAAAGAACCATAAAAATTTGATGGGTTAAATGATATTTTATTTTGTAGTAGTAATATAAATTAGAAAAAAATTTATTTTTAATATCCTTTTCATAGAGTTAAAAAACTATTTTCCTACATAAAATTTAAACATAAGAAAATTTACTTACTTTAAAAAGCATACTTTCATCATTTTTTCAATTTTTATCATAAAATCATATTTTTCTCCAAATAATGTGTATTTAAGAAGAAATTTTAGTACCTAATGAACTAGAATCAACTTCTAGATAATCAAATAATCCATATATGAGTAACTAAAAAATTTTCACTTCTTGAAACACTAACCCGAACCATTATGGTTAGGATAAGATAAACCTAATATCTATAAATAATAAATAATTTGGTGATGAAAAACTACTTCGAATCTACAAAATTCAATTGTACCATCCAAATTTCAACATAGAATGTTAAACTGATAACTCTCACTAAAATTCGTCAAATAATCAAATCTAATATTGAAACTAATAATTCAATAAGGATTTGATAATGTAGACCTCAAAGATAGGTTTGATCATTTATCTCCAAATAATATAATTCACTATTAGTGTCTCACACCCAATGCAATGTTCTAATCATATATCATTTATTATAGAATAACCATTTTCATAAATAACATATTTCCCCATTATTGAACAATTATAAATAATATATTCATCCAAAATATAATTCATCATTTTTTACTCAAATAAATTACCACTATATTATTTTTAACATAATCATATAATATTTCACAAATAGTTAATGTATTCCAAAATAATATTTATCACTTAATCCCCAAATAAATTTCCATTACAATGGATATCCATTTGATAAAATATAAGTTAAAAAAAAGAACTTATTCTTATTTGAAAAACAATTTAAATAAAATAAAAAATTCATAATAAAAAGAGACTTCAATAGGCTAGTGGTAGGTGATAAATCATTTCCTCCCATTGGTTGTGGGTTTGATTCCTCCAATCTTGTTTAAAGAGACATGTTATCACCCTTTATATAGGTTTTCATTTTTTAAAACAATACAATTATTATAACTCTTATATAATACCCAAAATGATATAAAATCTTCATAATAATTATATCATAGTTTATCCACAAATGTTATCTCATACATTTCATTTTGCATCCCAAAATGTAATATCCCATAATTACATAAAAATAAAAATCATATAAACCCTAAATGTTATTTGTACCAATATAATTATGTCCACACAAGAAAAGATAATTCTAAATCTAATAACATTTTCACATAACACTATCATTATTACACATAGTTGGAAGATATTTCCAATGTGATCTCATCATCACAAGAGCATTAATACTATTAAATATATCATCATCAATAGATATAGCATAACTCTCAAATCCCTTATATGTAGACTTATTAATAATTCATCATTATTCATGTTCCATTAAAAAAAAATTTTCATCTCATTCCTTAATAATTCCATCCTACAAAAATACATGAATCATATCCACAAATTCTTTAGTGTCAATACTATAGTTATGAAAGAATCCATTCATTCCATGTGTAATATTTAATTATAAAGGAATTATGTATTTCAAAACATATATATATATATACATTCTGTCTGATCCAACTCTCTAACATTATTCATAGGATATCTACTTTCATAATGAATGTACTCTCGACATTTATAAAATTCAATTTATAATTCAGAACAAATTTATTTCCCTTTTCTAGTGTTAACTAAACTATTAATTTTTCCTTAATATTTCATTGCTTTATAATCATCACCACCACATCTACAACATTTAAACATCCCTTTAGAACATTTTCTAGTAGGTTCATTCAATATCCATGAAATATTTTTTGAATAATATTATTACCTCTAAGATCATTATTACCTAACCATACACAGGGATTTGTTTCTCTCATATATGATGCATCTGAAAAATTAGCAAGGATCGTGTGGTTAATCATTACTCTAGATTGTTGGTTTAGAATTGGAAATTGGGTTTTCATTGAAATCCCCATTTCATTTGGTAGACTATTTATAGAACCAACTCATTTTCCATCATATCCATTGTTTCTTTGGAACCTTCCTTATCAATCCATTTACTAAATCCAAAAATTATAATGCGAGTATGTAAATAAAATCATCATAAACTATCTTATGAGGAAAATAATTACTAGGATACTATTATTCATGTTATCTCAGAGTCATTGAATTTATCTAAAATAACTATCCTGCAATCAATTATTCAAACCATTGTCACTATTTATAACTTGTTACTTCTACAGAAATATCACAATAACCTCTCAAATTATCTAAACCGACTTCGAATAAAAATTATAATGACATGGAATAAATCATTAAATACTCATTATTTTTTGTCAAAATTTATATTTCATCCACATTTCAGATCACTTATAGTTTATAGTTTTATATAATTAGGATATAACTATTACAAAATAGAAAACATATGAATGCAAAGTTGATACATCCAAATAGTATAAATATATTTTCCAAAGGAAACCCTTTTAAAATAAACATGATTTATTCTCAAGACTCATCCCCAAGTCTTCTGTCATGACATCTTCAATGTCCTCACTAATAATATGACTTGTGAAAGAAAATTGAAAACATAGGATGAGAATAAAAATTTCAGTAAGAGATATAAATAAGGAATTAAAATTTTAATTCATGAATATTTTAGACTCAAGAAACAATTTTCACAAAATCATACTTTTCACCCCCTAACATATATTTTATTTAACATACCTCATGAAATCATTATATTCATTAAAAAAATAATAGAAATTATAAATCATTATGATTACCTTTGGCATTTATATCATACATACATTGTATATTTTGCAGCTTCATATGGAGTAACCTTCAAGGTTACATTTGGAATACACATCACAATACATTACCAGAATCTCATAGTATAAACCTTTTCTTGTAACTCTGTATCATTTACCAATTAATTAGATATCTTTTGTAGTCTCACCCTCCCTTAGTTTATCACAGAGCCACATGTATACTTAAAAAATTCCTAAAAACCATAACAGAATAATAAAATTTTATCAATCATAAATTTAAAATAATATATCCACATTTCAATCCCAATATATCATTTCAAAATATTAAATTAATTAATCTATAAAAAACCATTTTCAATAAAAATTTACATGAAATTGGAAATTGGTATTTATTTTTCTTTTAAAATCATTTCATCTTGTAGAGTAAGCTAAACACCAAATAATGGTAATTTTAATGGAAAATTCGTAATCACCATATATGTTAAAAAAATTCCTTTTTCTTATATTAAAAAACTTCATAATTTTTTTAGTTTTAATGAAATTAAAATTAAAAGGCATTATTTAAACACCATATAAAATAATTTGGTGTATATTATTGAAATATGCCTCAATGAATGTATATTGAGATGAATTCTGTTACCATGAGTCGAAATCATAACGTGAAATATTTATATTCAAAAATAACAAAAATTTGTGAATTAATACTTTTATGATAAAATATTGTATGATTATTATTACATGTATATCAAATATTACCATGTTATAATAATTACATAATTAATTAAGTTCATATCGGAAATTTTGTCGATATTCGGTACTTGAGTTAAAAATTAACATGTTTTTTTGTCAGTAGTCCATGTGGACATAATTCCAAAATCTATAGAATAATTTTAATGACATTATAATAATTTTTATACATAAATTATACTTTTCAAACAATCATTTATATATGGTTATGAAAAATGAACAATGTTATAATGATGGAGACAGTAAGCCGTACCAACACATGAGTAACATTTTATACTTTTCATTGATCGTTATTGAAAGATGTTAAGTATTATATTATAATTCCAAAATGATAAAAAAATTATTAATATAATTTTAGGCATTTAAATATAGTTATATATATCCTAAAAGAGATATAATGAATAAATATTTGCCACATTTCTTCGTGGAGGGGATAATCCACATGTACAGTCAAACGACGTTAATGTTTTTTTGCGTATCAAAAGTAAAAAATTGTAATTGATATATTATTATGTAATAATTATTAATATTTACTGAATATCACGTATGATCACTAATTATAATATTTTTATCTGTCATGATATATTGTTATAGAAAACGAATTAGATCAGTTCATGGAGGTGATAATTCACACATTTGCACGAACGATTAATTATATTCCCATTTTATGGATTTGGAGATAGATTTAGGTGTTGAAAAAATCCTAATAATATATCAGTACATTCATAATATGTTATTTTTAATTTCATCATGGATGAATAATATTTTAAGAAATTCTAACAAAAAATAAAATAGAATTACTTAATAAACATTAGAATTCCTTCTTATGATCACATTTCATAAAACCATAACACCTATAGGAAGGGGAATCTTCTTAAAATATGGTCTTATGAATGTGGCTAGGGATTCTATTAATTGTTTTTGGTAGATCTTAGATGAACCAAATTTTTTTGTATATTGTATAATAGACAAGAATGGAAACCATTTATATGAGATGGAGGGGAACCCTAAGAATTATAAAAAGTATTAAATTAATATAAATTAAATTTATAATCAATAAAGGTCCATGTTGATTTATTTAAAATATAGGATGACTAGTTGTAGAAATAAAATCATAAAATAAAAATTATATATGTTTTGAATATTTTTAAATCCCTATCTTTTTGTTTTACCCTTTTTTACTCGTAACATTTTATCAAGCAGTTTACAGAATGAGAGTTAAAATAATTTAGAAATCATTCCAAGAGGCCAATTAATGAGTAATTGTTGAATTTTTTATATTTATCTCAACATGTTGTTAAAATAATTTTATTTTTAAATTTTATATCATTTAAATATTTATTTTCTAAATTAAGATGTGAATTATGTCAAATATTACCCTATTAAAAACTTGACATTCTAAAAAATCATAACAAATTTTTTCCTTTAAAAAATACATTAAATAAATTATTAAATATCCTATAAATTCATAAAATTTTTGGATGGAATAAAATATTTCATATTATAATTATTTTAAAAAATTTCATATCATTTATTCTTTTCATTGTTTTACAAATCAAATATTGCCGCGTCATTGTGTCACTATTCAATTTAATATTTTTCCCTCAAAATTATAAATAAATTACCATGATGCAGGTAATATTTATAGATTTATAAATACTAAAAAAGGTAATGATATCACTTTAATAACCCCATATGAAAATAAATTATTAATGAAATTCATATTTATGACATATTTGCCTTCAATTTAAATTAAAAGTTATAATTGTCATAATCACACCCATGTGGCTTCCAAAGGTCAAAATTTCATACTAGGGATTGAAATGGTCAATAATAAATAATAAAATAGTATTATTAAAAATTATATTGTAAATTTATAATGCTATTATATTAATTTTTAGTTTTATTAGCCTATTTATCAGTAACTGTGGTAATTAAAATACAAAAGATTCCATTAAAATAATTATATTGATTGTATTGGGAAAAAATATAATAATGAGTAAAAACATGTATGTCTGTTTGTTATAATTAAATTCATATAAGTGGATAAATTTGGTTTGACGATTATATCAATGATATATCTAGAAAATGATTTTTTATGTAAAACATTCAAAAGTACACATAGTTTATCTATTTTTTTAATTTGTAAAGGCATCCAATGAACTAAATTGGACTAATAGAAACAAAATTCCTATAATTATTTATTTAAATTATTTGAAAGGATAGTCTAATGATATATATAAATGTGATTAAAGAGTATTCTTCAATTACAATGTTTTATTTTTTACTATTTATTAATATATGAATGTTACTAGAAAAGTACAAAAACAATTATCCAAAATAAATTTTAATGTCACAAAAACAATGAATATATTTTTTGTTAAATATAATATATAAAAGTGAAAAAATATATTTTCAAATGGTTCTCCCTCAAAAGGATGTAAAAATTCCTTTTTTGAAATTTACACCGTTTATTCATAAAATTGAATTTCTTCTAATATCATATCTATAGTATAAATAAGATTAATTTTATATATAATAAACAATTTTTGTATCATTAATATAATACACTATGAGTGACATTATTATTTTATTAACACAATTATTCACAGTTAAATAGTTTTTCAAAAATAAATCCTTTATATTCCATTGATTTTTATTTTAATTTTTAATTAATTTTCTAAACAATAAATCATTATTTAAACAAGGGTAAAAAAATATTTTCATAATTTATTTACTATCATTACTTCCCAACATTCTAATGGAAATTTGATATTTAAAACATAAAATAATAATAGTAATGGTATATTATTTTTTGGTATAACTCAATCATGTGTGCAACATAAGATGTCGAAAAAATCATTATTGTGTGCCGGGTATGCTACCAGACATAGAATACATTTAAAAAAAATTACAATCAAATTAATAATTACTAATACATAAGATAATTTCTTATTCTTTAATTACATGGGATGTTATATCGATATATTGCAATAAATAGGATAATCAAATGAGTATACCAAACTATATCAAGGTGTCAGGCACGCTTATTCGATGTTGGTAAGACAATAAGGGCTTCCATAGAAAATAATGTAAAGCCCATAGTTTATATGGATATTATTTTTATTAATATTAATTTATTTATTTGATTAACGTGTACAAAATATAATGTTAATCTTTTCTTTCCTGAAATAATGGGATTAACTTGTGCTATTTGCAATATTGACTTTCAATGAAACATCATTTTATTATTAGAATTGATTTACAATTAGAGTTAGAAAATAACAGTTAAACCTAGTTATATGAATAAAAAAATTTAAATATTATTTATATTAGTTTTATATAAAGAAGACATATTGATGATGAAATATATAATTTTCACTAAAGTATTTTTATGTTTGGAAAATAGTATTTTCTATAGAGGACTTATTTTAACGGTATTTTTTTAAAATTAATAAAATGAATTTCAACACTTTTAAAAATTCAATTTTATAAAATCAACTTAATTTTATTAATTTATAATTAGAAAATTATCTTAGGGTGAATTTTTTTATTTTTCTGAAATATTTTTTTAATTGTTGAATAGTGAAAAATATTGACAATTTAAATAGAAACACTATTTTTATTTAATTTTTTTATATAGTTCAATTATATTTTGAATAATTATTAAATTTTAAGTAGTTCAATTATATATCAATAAATCCAAATTATTTTTTTATAAAAAAATTTCACATTGACATTTGATATTAAAGGTATTAATTTTTTTAAAAAATTCACTTTATAAACATGTGGTCACGTCCCATTTGGAGTATTTATTTGAAAATAATTTTAGAAAATTCGTTGAAATTAATTTTTAAAAATGTATTAAAAATTTGGAATAAATATAATTTTAAACTTATTAAATTTAAAACTTAATTTTTGAAAATAATTATTAGTGTATATAGATAAAATAAATCAATTATTTAGGTGATAAACATGTTCTCTAAGGGACTAAATAATAAACATAAGGAAAAAATGATCAATAAATATGTAAAAAACAACTAAATTTCCATATTAAGATCTTATTATTTTATTCTTTATATATGAATATTATTAGAGGAATGTGACTTTGAAAAAAAGATGTTGGCGTTCTTTTGTTTAAAAAACATACATTTTATCCACTCACCTCCCTTATAAAATCCCACCAACTCTTCCCCTCTCTTCACACCTTCAAATCCAACTAGTTCATCAAATACCTATTAAAAAAACATTTGAAATTTCAACCTATAATCTTATAGTCGTTAATTGTTTAATAATTCCATCCTTGGGAGTCCTTTAGTGAAAACATAAATGATTTACTCAATGAATACGTAATGCTCATCAATGAACATTTTTGTATTATTTCATCATCATACCAATTAAATTATTTTTATATTATGATTAAGTAAGAAGATAAATATATTGAATATAATATAATATTATTATAATATATTAATCAACTAAAACCATAGACACATTCATCTAATCAGTTATGAAATCATTGTTTGTGTGTATAGGGAAATGATTCCTCATTGACCAATGTATTTCATTTTTACATTACCACATTTCAATGTAGGGAATAATGATGTTAATACTATTTATAGATAATGTTTTATGATTTTTACTATTTTGTTACTAAATTTTAATTGTCCTATTATACATATCTTCATGCTTTGCGTTTTTCGGGAATACGATAACGTCATTCTTCTTTAAAACATTCTATTGTATAATAAAGCGATGTGATTCTTTCACACCATACCTAGAATTTATTAATGATGGGTTTAAAAATAATAATTGATATACAATAAAAAATGATTCTGGAATGATAATATCTCATACAATTTTCTTCGTTCTAATGTGACTATAAAATAGAAAAATTTTTATGCGTATATAACCTATCGTCCGCATAAACACAGTATTTCATCTCTTATTTCATTATTTTATATAATATTATAAATAAATATACCATGAATATATATGATATTTAACCAATTTTTATGTTTATTTATATTATGAAATAATTATTATATAATTTGAATAAAAATAAAACAAATCAGGTTACATACAAAAACAGAGTGGTTATTACCAGAAATCTTACATTAATGTGGAACTATTAATAAAAAGATATTGTAATGCCATAATATAATGATATATAGTATGATTTAATTGAGAATTGTTCAAAATTATATTTATAATAACCTATTATTTATTATAAAGTAGGATTGATTGTGTACAATGGATGTCAAGACTTAAGGTATGATATTTCTATCTCAATTTTTTTTTCTATTAGACAGAATCCATGTTCGACAAATATTTCATGTATGTGGTGAATATACCCCCATTTATGTAATTTATGATTCCTATAATGATAATTATTTTATATAAATATCTATTTGATTATCAATCCTTACTTGGGTTTACGGTTTAAATTAACAAAATTGTAAAAGAATTTTTATCAATTTTCCTCTTTTGTGTCACATGTTATGTTGTAGATATATACTATTTTATGAGGTGTATATACTACCCATTTGAAAATATATATAATTAATTTGATTATTTTAATTATATTTTATATTATTTCATTCATTCTTTGAGATTATTTTTTAATGATACCAAAGTGGTTAGAGTTGATAGTTACAAACTCATCTATTGTCAAGATTGTGTATGAATATTCGTAAATTGATGAAATCTCCCAATAATTATCATTAATTTTATTCTCCAATAGTTATTCATGTTATATTATAGTGATAGTAAAATTTTATACTATTTTTACTTATATTTATTAAGATTCATTTTGTGAAAAAATGACATTATCTCTCTATTTTGATGGAACTCCATTTTCCATCAAAAAAATGTTTTCAAAAAATTGTTCTCAAAAATGACTTATTAGTCTATTTTTATTTTTATGTTTAAATTTTACACATGTTTTAATTTTTTGTAATTTTTTGAATTTAATATTCATGTCATTTTTTAAAATAATTAACATTTGGATTTGACAGATGAAGTGAATGGAACCATAAATTTTACATGTATTGTAGGAATGAAATAAAAAAACATGAGAAAAATTATTTAATCAATGATTACTTAATAATAAATCAAATTTATTTTCAAATAAAACGTTTTTAAATTTTTTAATGTATTAAAAAAATTCAATGTGAAACGTAAATTTTTATCAAAAAAGATTCAAATGATAATTCATACTTATTTTCCATCTAAGATTACATATTTTTGTGTTACTCATTTGTTATTGGGATATAATCCAATAGTTCTAATAATTTGTTTCTCTAAATGGTTAATGTTTTTAGGGAAAGATTTTTATGAATCTATTTTCTCTTCAATGAGTTATATGCTTATGAAACCTACTTTTTTCATGTATTATAATATGACGAAATGATTATGAAACCTATTCCATTTTCATAAGTCAATATATAAAGAAGTGTTAATGTTCCTTATTTCCTTTCAGGTGTTATGATATGAGTATTTTTTATGTAATTTTATCACACATAAATATAGTTTTCATAATGAGATGGGTGGGAAATATATCACCCTCCAATGACATGGATAATGATTTATATATCTTATGATATTGACCTGACTATAATTGGTAGTGAACCTGGTATAATATTATTAGTTTGAGAGAAGGCGTAAAAACATTATAATATTATAGTGGTAAAATGAGAAGTTTACTATGTATCATAATGTATTATTTCCCCTATGAATGTCTTGGTAGTGACCTATAAAAAATATTGAAATGATTTTCTATTTATATGTGTATTCAAAAAAATCATGTCTTATGCCAATGATATCTTATCATTAATCATTTTATTTGATTCACTTATTATTCATTTCGTATATACTGCAAATCTTTATTCCATGACTCAAGATTATTGTCTTTTAAATGCATGGTATGGTTTTAAAATTAAATGTTCATTTTCTAATACTTTTAAATTCATTATAATACTTATATGTCTCCCTTATTTACCCTTAGAGAGCATCTGATCTCACCATATCATATATTTTCAATACCATGTTTATGGATATATATATTTTGTATAATGTTTCAAAGAAGGGTGGCAATTATGAATAACATAGTGGGTTATGATGTTTTTTTTCTTATGGACCAGTGTTTATGTTTCCATATATCCAAATGGACAAAACTAATATGGACTTTTGGCGTGGGTTTGTGAAATGTAAAAAATATTCCACAATAATGATTGAATGTGTATATATATATATAACCTAGGTCTAAATAGACATAATTAATGAAAAGTTTTAGTTATCCTTTTCATGTTAGGTTGAGAAAACCATAATAATATACCAATGAACATTTATATGGATAATTCTTAGTATAAATCATAGTAAATGAAAATGTCTTGGAATTTTCCTGATGGGTAGAGATTGTTGATTCTATGAAATTACATCTTGATATGGGTACTACAAGTGGATGTTCCTCTAGAATCGATGTATATTGGAGAAATAACCTCAATTGACTATATTAAGCTATAATCGATTAATAAATGGTGCACGACTATAGGCCATGCTTTATAGTTGGTTTGACACTCATTGGGGATATTATTTGGTAATTATCAAACACATTACAAACCATCATGAATGGCTTAAAAGATTGTGACAATGAATTGCATTGGATGAAACTACGGTTTCATAGATTTAATAATAATGTGTCATGATTTAGACATCTAATAAGTTTTTTTTCGTTATTATTGGGTTCCCCCATATGATTATTATCTATTTTACAATAACATATTTTATAGTCAATGGAAAAAATCAGAAAGAACAACATTAATGTTGAGTGATATGTACAATTAAATGATTATCCTCCTGACAATCTAAATGTTATGGAACTTGGAATGAAAAATATCATTGCTATACTGAATCAAATTTCCCAAGAAATTAATCACACGTGAATTCATAATGATAACAAGTTAGAACAATATTGTGTTTTTTTCATGAATAAACATTAACCATCATTCATTGGGTCTTTTGATCGACTAGTTTCTGAATAATTGATCAATTCCTTGGAAAAAATTCTTTCTGTTCTTTAGTGTTTGGAATATGAAAAACTAATTTTGTTTATATACCTTTTGGAAGGTGATAATGATCATTGGTATACTCTGACAAATATTTTGGTGAATGATGATGAAATTTACTCCATTTATTTGCATGAGTTCGGGAAATTGTTATTTTTCAAATAAATTCCACATGTTCATGATTCAAATATAGATAAGGAGATTGATGAGTTAAATGAAAGGTATGAGTAATATTTTGGTTCATATGAGGTTAATTTTACAATACATGTGAGGTACATAACTAACAGTATCATCCAATTTGAATGTATGGTGTAACTATTCATCCATGTCTTAAATCAAAGCCTCATAATGGTGTTATCCATATGAGACTTCATTTGATAGGGAGATATTTTTTGTTTCTCAATTAATGTGGAATTGAAGGTTATATTGACCTATCAATCCCTTGGTTTTTAAAATAAAAGAAATATTGTGTTCAAAGGAATATCTAGAAACCAAGGAGAGATGATTATAGTCTTTCCTTTATTCTCAATATGTGGGAAGAAAAATAGAAAAAATTCTCTTATAGGGGATATTAAAATTTTAAACCAGGGAATGGAAAGTTATAGGAAATGGATTGACGAAGTACTTGAAATATGTTATCCAAAATGAGAATAGATAAAGAGAGCTAAATAGAATGCACCTCCCCAACATCAGTCATTACAGTGTAATTAGAATGTACATTATACTATAATGTTTCTAAGCTTGAGCGTTAATGATTGTGATCGATGTTTGTTGCCACTTAAGATAAGGGACAACGCATAATATCTTGTGATCATGGTTTCAGATGAGGGGTGAAATAATGATGTGGCAAAAGGTAAAATTTTTATACACTCTATAATAGATAATTTCATATTTTACTATGGTTATACCCAATATTTTTCCTGTAAATAAATTTCTAGGGCTATCAAAATAGAACCTGGACGTTTATATATTAAATTAGAAATTAAAACCCAAAATTGTATGATGATCACATCTCATATCTACGATTCCTCTCCATTTAACATTGGGGGAAATATAATTCCTATAAGCCTTGTAATTCTTCATCTCATTGAATTATATGTCATATCAGGAATGAATATTCATTATATACATATATCATACATAAACATTCAAGGAAATTAGGTCATGTCTGATAATGAAAACCAACTTCTGATGATTTATCAATGTGATTTTAAGTAATATCATCACCTACAAGTCACATCCAATGTATCAGTTTGAATCCCCATTTAGATGGGTGTTTATATTAGATGTATGGGATGAAACATGACATTTATCATATGCCTATTGTTCATGTTTTTATATATCTATTCATAAGAATTTTATATTCTTCCACTAAAATTGGAATTGGAGTTCTCAAAAGAACTCATACATAGTTCTAAACCAATTTTATAGAATCCCAATTAAATGACCCTAGTTTATTAGCATCAATTTAAGAATAATCTCCAAGAAAACATTGACAGGGGATACATTTGGTCTTGTGTGTCCCGTTGTGATGCTCATGTGTTAGTATGATGTAATAAATATTACTCAAAATGATGGAATGTATATATATGTTAATCATGTGTTGCTATATATTTTTCAGTTAAAATGATATGTTAATAGTTTGGAACTAGGATGAAAATACCTTAGTAAGATGTCAAAGGACATGCATAAGGATAATTATAAGTATGATTTAAGGTATTTTATAAGGACAACGAATTATATTAGATGGTTGATTAAGTGGATTTCATGAAATTATATCTCCATATTGATACTATATTTGGATATAGCTCTGGCACAAATTTATTTTGGATCAAGAAACCCGGAAACACCATATTTAGATATCCTCAATCGGAAACTAGTGATTGACAATAGGTCATGCATAACACCTAGTTTTAAACTCTTGGGGGATATCATTTTAGAATAAAAAATTAGTAACGAACCATCAAAAATGATATAAATAATTGATTACTATGGATGAACATAGAGAAACATCAGTATTCATATCTTAAAAATGAAGGTGTGATGATTTAGACATCATATATGTGGTTCTAATTTATTATGTGGTTCCACACTATGTTTATTATTTAAAAAAAATGTTTTTTGGTTTTATTCAGTGAATGGAACCAGAATTACTAGATTTACTGATATGTGTGACCAATAAAGAAATTATTTTCCTCCTATGAATCCAAAAAACATGGGAGATAGAATTGAAAATATAATTTCTATAATTACACAACTCTCACAAGATATTTATCAGTTTATACTAGGAAAAGAGCATATAAGGACCAAAATTATATTTAGTATTTCATGAGTAAACATCCAAATTCATTTATTGTGTCTTTTGATACACTAGTTTCAAAATAATGGATCAAAAAATAGAAATTTTATTTTCCATTCTACATTGTTCTGAATAAGAAAAATTTATTCTGCCTATATACTGTATTATAGTTAAATAGATTAATGATAAACTCTTATCAAGAATACAAGGAAATAAGAGGAGATTGACTCCTTAGATTGGGATGATTTCACGAACTTATTTTTCAATATCTAATTTTTTTTGTTCATTATGTAATGATATGGAATGATTTACTTGTATAATTAAAATGGATGCTAAATCTATTGGTACCTATGAGGCTAAATTTATTAGAATTTAGAGGTACACATCTGTAATTATCATCCAACCTGACGGTATGTTTGATTGATTCATTAATGTCACAAAACCAAGTAATTATAGGGAACTATTCATAAGAGAGGTCAATAGTTATGGAGTGATTTCACATTAATCTGTAATTTTAAAATTGAGTTCATAGTTACTTATCATTCCGAAGGATTTTATACAAAATGTAATATGGGGTTCATCATAAAATATAAAATCAATGAAGCTAATAATATGAGTTTTTTGATGATCAGAGTGTGGGAGGAATCATGGAGGAAATTATAGTCCGGGGACAAAAAAATGTCTGATGTGTGGAATGGAAGGTTATTTGGAAATAGATTGTCAAATTAATGATAACAAGTTAGATAATTAGAAAAATTGAGAAAAAACAACACAGAATGAACCACCCCCATGTCAGTTCTGTATGTGCATGAATATTGGGAAATATTTTAACCAATTCCAAAACCTGATAGTTAATGATGACGATTGATTTCAGTAACCACTTATTCCAAGGGAAAAGGATAAATCACATTTGGTCATTGGGTATGATTAGGGGTAGGATATCGATGTGTTGAATGGTACACTAATAATCTACCATTGAAAAGTTAATGAAATATTTGAATCTAGATATCCCATTCATTCATATCTAATATACTTTATAAGGGTATCATATTTCCACCAAAATGATTAGATATAGAATTATCAGTTCCACCAACTAATTCTATGAAGATCACACATCAAATATATGATTCATCTTCATTTGATTTTGGTGAAACATGATTCCAAAAAAACTTCTCATTCCTCTAATTGTATGCTTCAAGGTCATCATAGACATGAATCAAATTTCTAAATATAAATCCAACATTATTTTTTGTAGAAGGAATGTCATGTGTTATATTCCAAATGAACATATGATTTTTTATTTATGTCCTAATAATAATGAGATTTTGATAGAGATCAATTCTAATGTGTGTGTCTTATATATCCTTCATAAAGAGTGTTTATCAAACATTTTTGGGGAGAAAATCATCATTGAAGATATTACTATTGTTTAATAATATATTTATGTGTTTTTTGAAAAATTTCATAGACTTACGAAAAATTTGAAGATCATTTCTCAATAGAACACACACCTACTTCCTAATCAATTTCAACGAATCCCTATTAAATGATCCTGATTGGATTGTATGAATTAATGATACAACTCTAATAAATCCTTGATACTTTATTTATTTGGGAAAGTGTGTTAACATGGGGTGAAACCATTCTTTTTATCAAATTGAAAATTGGATCGAAATGAATCATTATTGATTATGGGATGCTGAACAAAATCCTGATTAAGAAAAAGTATCATTTTCCATGTATTAATGTATTGTTTTATTGGCTACATCGATGTTAATAAATTTAAATGATTTATGATCATTCTAGATATTTTCAATTTAGGGTTAAAAGGGAGGATATACCCAAGATGAAATTCCTTAAGAGATATGAACTCTACGAATATATAATCATTCCATTTTCCATTATTAATTTATATGATATATTATTTAATTTATGGAATCAAGTATTTAGGGATTTTGATGATCACTCTCTGGAAGTCTTTATATTATATAATATTATATATTAAAAGATAATGGATGATTATAAAGACCACTTGAGAATTTTACTAAAAACCCTTAAGTAGTGGAAAATATATGCAATATACATAATGTGTGAATTTTAGAAACAAAAGGATTCATTTTTGGGTTATATAATCTCAAGAGATGGTATATAAGTAGATATGTTAGATACATAGGGTATTGCATGTTTTCCTAGACCATCCATTGTGAATAATGTCCATAATATTCTTTTTTTAGCTTGATATTATCAATGGTTTGTCGAATATCTTTATAAATATATAATACTATAAAAAAAGTAACTCGAAAAGTAGAAATCTTCCTATATATATATGAATGTGATGAAAATATAAATGAAATAAATAAAAGATCCATCAGTGCACCTTTACATACATTACATCATAGTGGAGAAGGTTTTGTAATATACTGTGATGCATTCAATAAGACATTTGGTATGTGTTCATATGTTTAATGACATGGTTATAGCTTATGCCTCATGAAAATTGAATATTCAGGAGAAATATCTAATAAATCATGATTTTGAGTTCTCCATGGTAATTTTTGTGTTATAAACATGTAGGAATTATCTTTATAGAGAATTTCTGATATATATATATATATATATGAATGAAAAATACATTAAATTATATAGTCACATAAAAAGTGTTGAACATACACCAATATAGAAGGATGGAGATTATGACAGATTTTTCGTGGTCAATACATTACCAACAAGGGAATGTTAATAAAGTAGATGTTGATTTTTCTTGAATAAATAATTATATATTATCCATGAGGAGGATAAAAAAATGTACAATATTTTTTTATTCGAAAATTATATATGTGGAAGTCCTAAATGAAGGGTAAAAATTTTATATTTCTCAATTGAATGTTGTACAATCTATCCATGTGATGATTAATTATGTGGATAAGGAAGATGTTGATCTAAAAAAGAATATTAGAAATGGAATCTAGTTTAAACTTGATCATGAATGATTGATAAGGTTCATGAATCATGTATGTGTTCAACCTATACTAGGATTGAAGAAGTACATATTTGTGGATGCTCATAGTTCTTCATTTTCTATTCATCAAGGATGTACAAATATGTATAAATATTTGAAATAATAATTCTGGTGGGATTGCATGAAGATATAAATTTAAGAGATTGTATCTGAATGATTTTTATTATAGAAATTTAATACCAGAAATTTAATTTTTAATGAGATATTTCATGTATAAACCATACTAGAATGGAAATAGGAAAACATCACTATTGATTTTTTTCATAAGACTCCACAAATTTTTTAAAGAGCTTAGATTAATATAGGTTATACTTCCTTGATGGAAAAGAAAATATTTTTAGTTATTTTACATTAAATTCTAATGTATTAATCCAATAAATATGTTATTTAAAGGTAAATTTCCACATTATATGGTTATAGAAGCATTTTTAAGCATAATTGAAAAATGTCCTATTTTTTATTTTAACTACTGTAATAGAAACATATATTTCAGAGATAACATTTTGGACTCTGATTCAAATTGAAAAATCATTATTTTTTTATTTATATGCATTGTGAGAATCGTTATATCTAGTATGTACCCAACTCTATCCATCATTTGAATTACCAAAATCCAATCAAAAAAAATGCATCAAAAATTGTGCATAAATTTGTATAATTTTATTATTGATATTGTATCTCATAAACCGAAGGTATAAAGTATCTAAAATACAACCTAGAGCAAGAAGACATAGCATGTGACATTATTTATTAATATTATAATGTGTGATTATATATTTATCAAGGTATTAATATAATGGTATCATGGTGCATTTGAATACGAATATTCAGCTTGGGAATAATAAATATACGGAGTAAAAAAGATGTTACTCTCCAAAAAATGGAAAAAATAAGTTAAAATTGTATTGGTAAAAATATGATAGAAATAAGGACATAATTTATAATTGAAACATCCCAAAATTCATTCATTAAAGGGTTCTTACACATGGAATCTTTTAGATAATATTTTGTAGCAATTTTATTACCCCCTATCTATATAAAAATGGGTTACATTTTTATTTCAGGGGTTGGTAAATAGTGGATATATTTTTTAGGATTATATTTTATTTCATTCTATATTAAATTTTTATAGTTTTAATTTAAATTAGTCTACTTATTTATTCATAATTCTTTTATTTTTTCTATTATGTGTTTCTTCCACCATATTCTCTTTTAACTCCCATTTAATCGGAATCTACATATTAATTTGATCAAGGGGTGAAATTTGGTTGATTGAGTTTCATTGTAACTCAATATAAATCTATTTGATAATTATTTTGAATTTCAGTGGATGTTAAATTGATAATGTTTTGTGATTCCCCCATTTTATGTATAGTTGAGTTCTTATTCTCAAACAATATTCATCCTTCCCAACAATATATAAGTTTTTCATTTGTTGGAGTATGGCTTGGGAATTGATTGATAGAAAAGTGATTTCCTATCAAGATTTTGAAAGATTATTTTCATAAATAAAGATCTCTCAATTTTGTCAAAGAAACAATTTGAATGAGATGATGTAGAGTGAGAAATCATGATCACTGAATTGAATTGATATTTAGAATATTTAAAAGAATAACGGTATCAACAGTTATGATCTCCTAAGAATGAATTTCTTCGTTATTTAATTCTAACATCATTTTCATCACATTTAATATATGTATATATAATAATATTTCATGTATATATGAATCTAATACTATTTTTTAATTATATATTTATGAGTTTTAATATATATGGTGACAACAATAATTCTGTTTATTATGTAAGTTTATTAATAGAGACTGACCATGGTAGTGAACTATATTGTATGATTTTTTAAATAATCAATGGACTAGGTATCTATGATAGATCCCTAAAAATATTTTTTTTTCATTTTTGGGAAGGCTCAACAGTTTCATATAGTAATTTTTATAAAAAAGGACATAGAAGTCAAAAATTAAAAAAACATTATTAGTTCATGATTTCCTTCAATTCATATTATTATACATGGACTGACTAATCTTATGTGTGAATTTTTTTACAATGATCTATATTATTGTTTGGAAATGATTAAATAAATGGTGAAAATCCTATAAATTCGAATAGAATCGATATTTGAATATGTACATTTAGGTTAAGTGAAATCTGATCCTTAGCTAGAACGAGAACTGGAATGATTGCTGTATGAGATTTCATCGATCAGTACAAGGATTATGATTATGATCATCTAAAGGAATTAATCACATCATCCCAAACTCATACATTTCATGACGAGGTACATGTGGAAAACATGCATGTGGATAAAATTATCGGAGAATAACAATTTTGGGAATTATTATGGGAATACCATTATTAAGTAGAACCTGAATCTTAAATTCTAGTTATTTATAATGAAAAATCAGAACCACTCAACCTCTATAATTCATTGGAATATGATAATAAATATGCATAGGTTTATATTGGGCTATTTATGGTCCTTCTAGAAGAGATAATTTTCAAAGCTGACTTACATGAAAGGGATTATTTCATTATTGATTCTTCATGTTTCAATATAATACAAGATGAATTGTATTTTGACTTCCCATTTTTTGAAACTCATGAAAAAATTCATAAGGCTTTGGATATTATACAAGATACCACCAAAGTAGTGGTTAACGAGGAAGAAGAGATGCAGTATATGGTGGGTATGTGATTAACTCCTCCACAAAAATGTCCAAACCATGTGGAGGAGGACATCACAAAATTCAAAAGGGAGTGCCCTAGTTTTTATCCATCCTACTCTAAAACTCATATTCGAAAATTCTTCTTTATTATGGGATGATAATTTTATTATATTAATAAGTGTTCTTCATTATTAAGGCTTACTCATGGATAATGGAAAATGACACATGTGGTGGTTCATTTCAATGACACCACATCCACCATCTAGTTAAGGTTAATCAACTCCAACAACCTAAATTGGGGTAGTAAGAAATATCAACTTCCTAGGGGTCTAGACAAAGAATTATCCATTTTATTTCCCAGAAAATATTCATTGTATTTAGTTTTATTATTTTTCTTTATTTTTTATAGTTTTAATATGGTGGAATCATTGAGGTTAACTCTGGACTACCACTAAAAAAATCAGGTTGTTTCTTTCCTTTTAATTATTTTATTTTATACAAAATGTTATGTTCGGAGTGAAAATATATCATTTTATAATTTTATAAAAAACATTTTAGTAAATTTAATTATTAAGTGGAAGGTATGTCTACATAAATGAGGAATTTTTTTATGCCTCTATTTTTTCGTGTCTTACTCTTAATAATTAATGTATTCCATTTTTATTTTTGGTGCATTTTATGGTTTTTTAAGTTGAATTGGAAATTTTAGATAAAACAAATCATCATATAATTTTCAGAAAATATCTTTATTTTAGTATTTTGTGGATTAAATTATTAGTAAATGGAATGTTTACATTATTTGATATCTTTTCCTTTGGTGATATCTAAGTGTTTGTGAAACTCAAATGCACTAGAACTATCCATATTACAAAAATTCAAACACAAGAGGTTTCTAAACCTTTTTTTCACATTCATTACATATCTATTTTTTTCTTCAGAGTCTACAGAATTCTTTTGTGATCCAGAACATGATGTTTTCTTATTTTCTAATGTTGTTGTAGTTCATTGAATTTGTTATGTATGATTGGAGAACCACATTGAAAAAGATTTTTACATTAAATAGTAATTATGTAATACCTTTACTTATGACTATTATTAATCCCCACGTATCCAAGAAATAACTTATTAGATATCCAGATTATAATTCATTTTTTCCTTTTTATTACCATTATTTTGACTATTATTGATCTCATGTATGGGGTGGGACATGTATAGATGTATTATGATTTCAGGAAGAATTTGTTCGAGTTGAAATGAAAAATGTGTTTCCAAATTTTATAATGCATTAGTGGAAGAAATTTAATGACTAAAATATATATTGGTGGCCATAAATATCATTAAAAATATAGTACATGTTATCACAAATTTTTTTATATCGATTGATTCATATCTTTTGAGAAAAAAAATATTCTGAAGATAAATCTTGGTCAAAATTTAAGCAAAAACAATTCTACAATTCTAGAATAGTGGGAAGAAATTTATAATTTATGATAAAATTAAATATGTCAACATATAAAATATGGAAAAAAAATTTATAGGTGATTTATATTTTATCTGATTGAGGATCACACAATTCATTAGAAAAATAGTTTTTATGCATTTACATCAATGTATTTCTTAAACCTCCCCAATCCACCTCATATATATTTTCAATGAAAAGCATCTAAACATCAGCCTCAAAAAAAGGAAGATGACTAACTCATTATTGAATCTTTTTTGTAACTATGAATATGATACATTATGAAGATATCAAGCCTATGTTAATCACCCATGTTCTTGATAATGAGAAAAACTCCAAAAAAGTCATTGAGTTGAGACTTAATTTCTTTAGGGTGGTAGGTATGAAATACATGTGAGGATTAAAAAGAATTTGAATAGATTCTTATGATTTTTATAGATTTCATAATGTTTTTCTATATATGAGTGATTATATTTTCATTGATATAATAATTGATATGTCTTTTCTTTTATGCCTTGGGATGTTTGGTTTGACCGAGGTATAAGATGATTTCCCAATAGTGAAATGTTTAAGTGTGAGGGTATTTAATAAAGATAACATTTTCAATTAGTTTAGCATTAATTTTAGTATTTTAATCTCACTAAAGTGTCATATTAATGTAAATTGTCACATTTTATGGTTTTAGAATCATTTTTTGGCTTAATTGAAAAAATGATTACTTTGGTATTTAACTATTTTCTTTTATTATATTTTTAGGCCATAATTTTTTTTAATGATCCGAATTTAAAATTTATTCTATTTTAGGTTTAAATACATCATTCTATTCATTGTATTCTGTGTATCCCAAAGCTAAATACATATTTTTAAGGAAAAAAATTAGCTCACTAGATAGGCCTCAAAACTGCACACAGATCGAGATTATTTTATTGTTTGGACCATAACTCAGAATGTTCTGCTAAAAAATGGAAATTAAACTTTGAGTATGAATAATTCATCTGAAACAACGCACATTATTATGGTCTTTAATTATTCCGTATATATCATGTTTATAATGGTATAGATACATGGAGAATTTGAATACTAAAAATTAGATTTGGAAAAATAAATATCCAAAGAAAAATCTATTTAACTCTATCTAAGAATTACAAAATAATTTGATATTTTTTATGTTAAGCTATTATAAATATATTAAAAACATTTTATATGGAATCATTGCGAAATTCAATCATTAAATATGTATTAGATGCTGAATATTTAATATAGAATTTTTAAATAAAATTTTCCCAAACTCTCAATATAAAAATCAGTTTCTTCTTCATTTCAAGGGGTTATAAATGTAGTGGCCATATTGTGTAGTTTGTTTTTTACTATATTATTATTTTTTATAATTTTATATTTTATTAGTATTATTCTTCATAACATGTTCATACAGTATTTATATTATGTTTTTCTGCCACCGTATTCTCTTGTTACTTCATGTGAATGGGGAACTAACCTCGATGTTATTTCAATGGATGGAATGGTAATGGATTTATTTTAATTGCACATAAATATAAATTGATATGTTTAATTATGATATTTTTACTGGTAGATAAATTGATTATGGTGTGTGATTTACCACTTTTCCCTACCACCAACTTCTTATTCTCATTCAACATTCATCCTTCCAGTAAATAACTAATTTAGACATATGATGAAGTTTTGGTTGGGTATAAATGGTTAAAAATAAGATCCCCTAGATGGATTTGAAATATTATTTCCCTACATAAAAATATCTCGGTGTAGGGGTAATGAAAATTAAATTTTTAGGGTATTGTGTGACAAATCATGATCACTACATTGAATTGATACTTACAATATTTTAATGAATAATGATATAAAAAATTATGATATCCTAAGAACGAATGTCTTAAATCATTCATTTTGACCTCATTTTTTCACATTTCATGTATTTTTATATTAATATTTCTTCAATATTTCAAAATAAGAAATCATTATAATTTTTAGTTATATATTAGTTAGAATATAAATATTGATGATAAAAATTTTGGTGTAGTGTATTTTTCCTCCTCTAGATCAACCATTGGTGTGCAATATATTGCATGATTAGGTAAATAATATATTATTATGGGTCTATAACAAATAATAGTGAATAAATCCTCTTACAAGGTCACCAAATTAATTTTTATCAGATAAGACTTCCATCTATATCAAATTTCATGATATCAATTAAAAAAATATAAATTCTACATGGGTTACCACATTACATTGTAGCTGATTGGGGTATAAGGATTATCTCATTTTCCCGGTGAATTCTATATAAATATCTTCCAATAACATTGAGTTTATAAACATTTTATCCTCATAAAATATATATCCAATCTAAAAAAACAATTAAAACACTAGAGGATATTTTAATATCTTGTTCATTGAATTTGAAAGGTGGATGGGATCAATAAATTAATCTAGTTCTGTTTTCATTCAAAAATACCTTTCATTGAATAATTTATTTGGATCTTTATGAATCCCACTATGGTAAGAAAATTAGAGCTCAAATGTGATGGAATGAGGTTACGTAAAGAAAGGTACTGGGGCCTGATAGAGATAATAAAATGTAATATAATGTTAGATTCATTCAGTATGATATCAAGGAATCTCAGGGTTGGTAGAATATTTATCCAGATTACCATCAATTTAATAAAAAAAATTAGTCTATGGATTTTATGTTCATTATAATTCCTCTATGGATACAATTAATGAGATTCAAGAAGAAAGGGAAACTATGCCTAAGATATATAATTCTATTTGGGAACCATGATCATATAGAGAAGATATCCTATTTAATTTCAATTCCAATAAACCCCTATTAATTCCATTATATGGTCCATGTATCTCTCCTGAGGAAGTAAATACCTTATCCATCACATGTACTAAATTCAAAGGTATTATCATAGTAAAATAATAATTATTATGAGGAATAACCAATGGTGATTTTAAATAATACATAGAATGTTAAAAAAACATAGAGGCTCAACTGGGCATTGTTTTTTGAAAAAAAATATAGTAATTTGACGAAGTTACATGGTAAAATGATGATATAATTGGGAACAAGTATCCTAAATTATATTTATTTGAGTGATGCATTTCAAGGGAGAAATTAATTTTTAGGCATGTAGAATGTAACACCTGGAGTTTTAAGGAATATTTATATAAAAATAAATTAATGTTAATTATTAGATCTCCTTATACAAAACACCAAATTAAGATTTCATTGCAAAAAACAATTGGTTTAACGCGTGTTACCTACAAAAATGAGATTCTACAAAACATCATGTAACTGTTATAAATATTTAAATAAGATATTTATATACAAACTTTCAAACATAGAAATTTTAATAGTAAAAATAATTTTTAAATATGATTTAAAAAGGTATTATAGAAATAAAATATATTGATAATGATATGTATAATTATCATTAATGTCAATATATGTTTTGAAAATACAAATTTTTTCAAAAGAACTACTTTTTTATGTCCTTATGTGAGTAATAATAAAATTATATTTTGAAACTTTAAGAAATTTAATTTCCTAAAGTAATATTTTCTCAATTCATATTGTCAAAATTACCTTAGAGTAAATTTTTTAGATTATATTATATATTTCATTTTTAGATGAATTATTACTAATAATAAATTTAAAATGAAAACTGCCTTTTCATAAAATTCATTTATATAGATAAATTATATTTAAAAATTTTTTATGTATAATTTGTTCAATTGTACAAAAATAAATTCCATTTAAGTCATTGTAATTAATTTAATATAGAAATTTGATATAAATATATTTCAAATTTCCAATCATTTTCACATTAAAAAGATGTTTCCTCTTCTAGGTTTTAGGATTGATATTGAATTTATTTATACTATATAAATATAATTAATTTATAAACATATATTAGATATTTAGAATAGTTAAAATTTATAATTTTTAAAATTTCCATCTTAAATTTAGATAGTAATGATTAGTGAAAATATTTATCATTAATCAGGATGATTATGAGAAAAATGAGTGTACTATATGGGTGCAAAAAAAATTTAAGGGGGGTAACATAGAAACGTTTACAGCTCCAATTTTATATAAATATTGAGACCTTATTAATTATATTATATATATATTACCACTACTGGGGCCACGTTAAATGGAAAAAAGTTTCTGGAATTATCCTTTAAAAAAATGTACAAGTTTTCCACTCAACACCGTTATAAATTTCAACCCTCTCTTCCCTGCTCATCACTCCATAAAAACCGATAGGATTATCCAATAACTTAAAAAATCCTCTCATATTCTATCATCTCATCTTAGAATGCTTAATTTTTTATGAAATATATACATTGGATTCCAATGGTGTAATCCAAAAGAGATACCTGAAAAAGTGGTGACATTCATCAACAAATGTTTTTATTTTATTTTTTCATCAAAAAACATTAATTATTTATGTATACTAATAAAAATATTAAATAAAAATATTAAATACATATCGATTTTTTTGGTAATATTATGACTTAAAAGGAAAAATAATTCTACAAAATGGGTAATGAAATAATTGTTCATGTGTACGGTGAACGTCCGCCTCATGAACCATTGTCATTCCTTAATCCACGTCCACCATTAAATGATAAAATAATTTTATAAATAATTTTTCTATATGATTTTTATTATGATTTTATTTTATTATGAATATTTCATTTTTATTTCACAAAAAAATTCTTGCATTTTATTTTTTTAAAGTTTGATAACGCCGTTTGTGTATTCAGAGAACTACCACTTTTCAATGTGATGTGATTCATTAAAGATTTGAATGGAATGTTTTAGGGATGAATTAAAATAAATAAGTGATATATATATATAGTCCATTAAAGTTATTATTTAATTATAATATTCCACATACAATACATTCCTTCAATCTGAGAATAAAATGGAATCATTGTACATGCGTACATATGATCAATCGTCTCCCTGACTGATGTGTTATATTTCTTATTTACATATTTTTTAAAATAATATAATTTCATTTGAACTATTTATATGATATTTATATCATGGTTATCATTCAAGATATGATTATACCAATGATTAATTAAGAGGACGAAAAATATAAAAAATTAATATATATATGATTATAAAGTGGTTATTACCTGAAATATAATATTAACATGGAATTGTTAATAAAAATTCATAAGATAATAATAGAATGTATGATATGAATTAATATTGTCTTCGTTAGATTTATAATATTATATTATTTATTAAAACATGTTATTTAATGAGTACAATTTTATTCCATACATGATGTATGGGATTTGTGTCTGAAATTTATTTTATGTAAGAAAAATTCGATTTTCACCATAATTTTCTTATATGTTTTGACTATAACTCACATGGATGTGTTTTTTGATTATTATAATTATAATTATTTGGATTTACATTTTCAATTTAGGATCTATCTTTCAAATGGATTACAGTCAAAACATTACCAAATCGGTAAGGGTATTTTTTATACTTTTTCTTTCATTGAGATACATGTTATGTTAGGAAAATATAGTCATTTATGTGGTGTATATAAATACAATTTGACTTGTTATTTATTTAATCTCATCATTTAAATGATATTATATTCTTTCTGTGATGTTTTTATTTTATGGGGATTATGATTCAATGTTACAAAACTTATATGTTCTTATTGCTACAATCTCATCATATATCATTATTGAATTGGATTATAATCTCATTGATGAAATATATCAATAATTATCCTGATATGTATTATCTTATGGTTATCTATGATCACTTCATGTCTTTGTTCCATTTTTACACACATTGGTTATTTAATTTCTTAAGAATTAGTTTTTTAACATTTGGCATTGTCTCCATATTCAATAAAAAACCTATTTTCCTTCAAAACCATGTTTTTAAAAATGATTCAAAAATATTTTATTAATATTTTATAATTTCTAAATGGATGTTTTAACCATGTTATAATTTCTTCCAATTTTTTTAAAGGATTATTCACATTGTTTTGCAAAACAAAACCCATTTGGATTTTACAAAAAATGTATAAGGAATGATTGTTTTTATATGTATGACCAGAATGAAATGTTATGATATCATGAACAATCATTGTGTCCATGCTTCATTGTTCTATTTTGAAAATAATTTTCAATGAATATGTTTAAAAAAATTATAAAAAAGTTTTTTATAAGTATTAATAAATATTTTCCCTAAGAAATGTTTTAAAATCTATTTCAAAATTATTTTACATATATAATGAAATCAGTTGGTGTATATCATGCCTTAATGGGGAGATTATTAATGGGGGCCACTAAATTTATTTTTCTAAAATGATTATGTATTGATGGAATTATGTTTATGAAACCTTTTCTCTTCCAGTTGTTATATTATTATGAAACCAACATCTTTTTGACATGATATTCCTTGATGAAATGACTATACATAATTTCTATTTTCTATTAGTTATGATATGATGAAATTATTATAATACACATTTTATTTCATGTGTAATGATATTATTATTGTTTCAAATATTATGGAACACATAAATATGGATTAATTATGTTATGGGTGGGAACTATATATCAGTCTAATGCATTGGGTAATGATATATATCTGAGGATATAAAAATTGATGGAATAGGGAGTAAACTGTGTACAATAATAAAGGTATAGAATGAGTAGTAAACTCGGTAGAGTTATAAAAGGATGGGATGAAGATGGAAAACATTATGGTAAATGACATTGTACACTTGGATGGTCATTTTTGTTAGTTGTGGACAATATGTAACTGTTTTTCTATAAAATAAATATGTACAAAATTCTTCTATTTTTCCAATGTTATTTTCTCATGTCTCATGTTTTTTTATTTTCTTATGATTCATGTATTATGAACTTAGAATAATTATTCCATGACTCGTTATGATGATATTTTATATGCATGGTATGGTATCCAAATGTTATTCTCATGTTCACATATCATTATGTTCATGTTATGCTTACACATCTGCCATGTTTACCTGTTTTAGCATCTGAGCTCAACCTTTCTAATGTTTTAATTCACCATGTAATGAAGGTATGTATTATAGTTTTTATGTCTGAGAAGGATTATAAATGTTTTGGGATATGATTTAGTCCACTTATGGACTATTTTTTAGGTTTCCATGTTTCTAAAGGCAATAAACAAATACAGTTTTTTTTATGATTCTCTATAATGAAAAACTTATTCCACAAAAATAAAGTCAAAAGTAAGTATGATAAGCTCAGATAACTATAAATAAAATCACTAATGATCCCAGTTATGGGTGACTGGTATTTTTTATAAGATCCACAAACAAATATGACACATTTTTCCTCCAAAACGACATTACCAAGAACTCATAAATTCATTATATACTCTGAAAAGTATTCTATAAAATTTAATTCTCTATAACTAATAGCTGTTGATAATTAGATCAAAGACTAATAATTGAGAACCATCAAGTTCCTAGTAATTGAACAATAAATATAATAAATATTTGGTAATGGATATTGGTTCTTTAGCGTCACCATGTTCAACATTTCTGAAAAAAATAAAAATTATAAAACAACAATCCATCTTGTTATAGAATATTTTAGGTTCACCCAACAATTAAGTAAATTAAATAATAACTTGTTTTTACTCCAAGTCACATTACAACACCTTGAGATCTTTTTTGTCGATTGGTTGTAGATGTTACATGTGGTATCATAATGGAATTCATAACAGACATAAGATAAATCTCAAGATAAGCTACAATTTTATGAAAAAATTCAACAAATTCATTGACAAATATTCCCTAGTGGTGGTCTATGAAATGGGGATGATTCTAGGTTTCTAACACATGTCCTACAAAAAGTTCCATGCATACCATATGTTATGTTATCATCACAAGTAGATGCAGTTTTGGTCTATCTTAACCAACTCATAGTTCTCACACTTTGGTCATGAAAATCAACTCTCTATTTAATGATTTGAAATACAACCATCTATGAAAAATATCAATGTGAGATCAAAATATGGTTATCCATTCCATACATAGAATCACAAAAAATAGTGGTTTTTCCAAAATCCTCAATTCTTATGGTGTCCGAAACTAAAAACATCAATAAGACAATCTGGAAATCTATGAAGTTATTCCACCATCATGAGGAATGTTGTATCAAATGATACTAATAAGAGGATAAAATAACAGTAAGATCATGTATAGTAACTGCTTATGAATATATGAAATAACGTGAAGAACTAGTATCGATAAATGTTGTAGACAAATATAATATAATATATAATGTACCTCAAATAATATCAACACATATCCACAATCTAAAAAATGATGATCCACATCCTATTACTAGTATATCATATCTCTATTACTTTATCCTTGATGTTCATAAATATTTTGTGTCTACATTGGAAACACTGACTTGTTCTCTATTTCCTTGGTTGCGTCTAATTCCAAATCATTCCTAAAACTGTTGTGTAAACCTTCTGAATATATCATATCTTGTGAAACTACAACCATTGGTACCAGATTATAGAGAATAACCAACTATAGTGTCCTAACTTTCCATAGTAGAAGCATTAATGTACATGTCAATAAGGGGTTGAAGTATCTTGGGTATGGCCAACATTCCTAATATCACTATGTCAGATATCCTTCAACATCCTCTCCCATCCACATATATAATCAAGGTTTTACATAGATGTAATTAAAATTCGAATTTAATTGTAGCCGAATGCCAACTACTAGACACTCCGCAATTATCTTCCTTATTCTAAAATCATTTCGTAGTCCATCTAGGTAAAAATAAAGTTGTAAAACCTGGCCCTATAATATAATTTTGTGTTACTGTCTGATCTTGAACATTCTAAAAATCTGAGCCTTTTTAAAATTCATAATTAGGGAAATATAATGATTTCAATAAAACAAATGAAGTAGGAATATACCGTCAAGGAGCTTGGTAGAACCTCTACGAACATTGGATCAAGGTCAAGTTTCAATGAGTCTAGGAAGAAATATATGAAAAACATGTCGATTATGTACTCATATAAGAGTCTTTAACATCATCCAACCTGTCCCAGAACTCCCGATCAATTCATGTGGCTCCCTACAACATAACTACAACCAACAAAACCACCCATTCCATTAATGTATCGTCAATATCGATGATACCCTCTATGATATCATCCAATTCCCAAACAATAAATTATCTATCGAGGAACTGTAATTCTAGAGGATAATGTAGAAGAAAACCCTAGTGTATTCTATTATGGTTCTTTGTGGTCACTAGAATGGGGACACTACATGAACTATTACGACATCTGCAAGAATGTGCTCAAGAGAACCCTCCTTCTAAGATGTTATTTCCACCCGAAATCAATGTGGTGATATCTTCTAAAATAAAAGAAATATTAGGTACATAAAAACATTTAAATTTCTTTGGGCGTCACACATGGTTTCTTATAGTGCTTTACTCTAAACCCAATATATGAACTATCTTATCATTAAACCTATTCTATATCCTTGCACAAAATTCACAGGGATTATATATATATATTTAAAAAAGAATACTAAATTTTATATATTATTTTGGTTCAGGATATATCATAATAATATGTATAATTAGATATATCACCCAACATAAAAAATAATGAATAGATATCACAAATCAAGGAAATTAATCAATGAACTACTATGAATAATAACAATTGGTATATATATATATATATATATATAATATTATCCTTTTTGTATAGTCATGAATCATGGGTGCACCTAAAATCATATGAATTACATAAAAACACCAGGTTCATATCCCATGTTGAATTTTATAAATGATAATGGAAAAATATAATTTCCCACTCTATGGAAACTCAATGGTCCACTATATAGCATTGGCCAAGTATTGTTCTAGTTTCCCTACAAGAGACCTATTTTTTAATCTCTTATCATCTCTATCCAAAATCCTAAAGAAAAGAAGAAAACATTATTGGATCCTTTGATCTAATAAAATTTTTAAATATCTTTACCGGAATCGCCCTGTTTGAGAAGATGTGATACATCGCCCAATGTGTTCTTTCAATAATCTAGTGGCTTCCGACTAGCAAAAAGGGTCTATTTCAATCAATTGGAATACAATACCCAATATATATAGACATAAGATTAATATTATATCAAAAAAAATATAATAAAATTAATCTGTGTAATCATGTTGAAACCAAAAGGATTGCATATATGTCAAATAGTTAAGGTATATCCAAAAGGCATAAGTCTATAAATAACAAATGAAATAGAAAAAAAATAAACGAATAATCAAAAAATGTATTCTAGAGATTTTTAAAATTAGGTATTGATCTATGATCCTCTTCTCAAAAATCAACAATATTACCTAAGCCCTTAATCAGATCTCTATTCATGAAATCTACCATAAAAAATGGAGATGGGTGTTAGTACAAGACTCAATAGGACTCCACTAATGCATCCTAAACCTATAATGATTATATTTAAAAAATTTATTCCATTATAATAACGAATATGATAAAATATTATTCAAATTATCTAAAAATAAGATATCATGTGCAAACCATGATACAACAAACCATTGACCATACCAGCTTGATCTCCACACTTGAATGATAAACGGAGGTTCCAATAGTATCCCAAACATTCTATAATCTAGTGAATCAATATCATGGATTCCTATAGGGTTATTGAATACAAGAAAAACATTTTCCTCTCGTAATCATGTTTTTCATTCAACCCTACCTCCTCTTATAAAGAGAATCATGTTTCACTACCTTTATCATGATACATCAAGCACATGTTACATTATATAAACAATAGACCTTGAGTGATTAAAAACTATAATAACTATGTAACACTTGTATCTTTACCCTACAGATAGGTCCCCCATGAAACGTATTTCATTTCATGACCTCTCTCAATCTAAGGATTAATATCTCAAATTGGTCAAACTATCTCAAGTACCGTTACAACTTCCTAGGAAACGGTAGCACACATCACATGGTAAAGCATGATAACAAACATGACACAATGAGACAAATAATTTCACCAAATCCACATGAGAATAAATATCAATCATGGTATTGAGATATTCTAACAAGTCCCTTAGAAAAAATATATTAATATGCCTTACAAGCTAAACAATCATCCACATGCGATCAAAGTAAAGAATGGTAATTAATTATTATAAAAAATATATAATTTGTAAACATGTGTAAATGATAGACATAGAAGCTGAGGAATTTCCTACCTCATTGTAGTCTAGGACAATTTTTATGCTTATTAATACTATTATCACCCAAAACATGTTAGTACACCATACAAGACACTATAACTACCACTTGACTCTGTAAAATACTTCTAAACCAATACGACAAGGGTTGTTGGGTAAGGAAATATGAAATAAGAAAAAGGATAGAACCAACTCCTATATGATTTTGACCATCAGAAAACCCAAGACCTGCTAGAAGGATTATTTTAATTTTTGGAGGTTCAACCCAAGCCAGGGATATTGCATAGAGTTATACCAAATATCACTACAATAATGTAGATTATATCTCCATGGTGCATGGGTCTAGTAGGAAAATACCACTATGGTGTAGGGTTGATGGATATTTCGTATTATATCATTCATCAAACCACCAAAATCATAGGATGAGGCATTATGGAATAGAATGAAATAGGGAATCACCTACACAATGCATTGAGGAAGATTTATGGCAATGAACATGGCCAATTCATGATCTATTGTAGAGTAAGAATAAGGTTTAATGTGTGGAGTACTCTCTATATCCAATAAGATATCATAAAATGATGTCAAAGGATGTAGATTTTTTAAATTTTATATTAGCATGGGTCTTTAGAGAGGTTTAATATGTGTGAAGACTACACATAAATCCTATTAAAGCTGTCCTATAATATTTTAGAATTAATACCATAAATTTAATTTATAAAATAATTTTTAGGATTTTTAACACACCGAATTCCATAGATGGACAACCATTAATAATATTCATGTGAAAAGTCTCTACGACATAGTCCAAGATTCTATGGAATCACATCAAATGAATAAAAAATATACAGTGAAGACTATTGTGAAAATCCTATAGAATAGTACCACTACCAAAATGATCCTTGATATGATGTGGCCTCATAAAAACAATGATATTGTGTATTATCTACTTTTATTAGGATGCAGCAACCTCTTCAGTGGTATGATCATATGCATTATGACGCAACCACACATATCTTTTCCAAAAACTTACAGAACCACTTTTTGTGACACTATAGGTTTCCAAAATACGTTTTAAATTTAACCAAATGTACCTCTACTCAAATAAAAGATAAAAAGTGAATGAATCCACCCATTAAAAAATAAAATATTCATGTATTTGGAATTTTTTTTTCAGCTGCTATAAACTATTTCCACAAATTTTTTATAATTCAAATAATATAATTAAGAATAATTACAATTTTTTTTATATTCATTTTATAGTGACTTGTAATGTGAATATATTTATTAAGATCTATGATATGGTCAAAATGGTATAGATGAAATAATTTATATACTCAACTTGTATTATTGTACCCTATGAATCTCTTTTATTGAAGTATCAAAAAAATATGTTATCACTAGGATTTAACTAAAAAATCACATGATAATATTAAGAAACAATATGGAATGTGAATCTATTTATTGGAGACTTTTACGATTACTAATATCACTTCCTAATCCATGATCACTAAAAATCCCGAAAAAATCACTTCCATCGTGAAACTAGTCCTTATAGAATACAATAGTATCCAAAATTGTTTATACATACATGTTACATAATTTACGATGAATATTAAATATGTAACATTTATATCCATCTCATAACCTTAAAGGATTAGTACCTTTCGAGACATTATAAATGAACAACATATTTAGGTAAATTATTCAACATCTCCCATAAAGTTCCAATCACTTTAAACACTTCTTTATTCCAAACATAAAACAATTCATCATAACAGTGAGAAATAAAACATAATAAATGATGATAATTGATGGTTTTTATGGATAAATATAGGATATATCTATTTATGATCATAGGAAATCATATTATAGGAATAAGGTTCTGTGTTCATGATCTTAACATATAGAGTTCATAACCAATATTGCATGGATCAAAATCATTGTTCATGGAATAAAAAATATCATTTTAACAGAAATGTATTATGACAGTGATAAGCCATAATAAATCAAAAATTATCCTTATTTTTAAGTCACAATCATGGTATACATGTTTGGTACCATCATAAGATGATAAACCATTTCATATATCATTGTTAACTACACACAGTGTAAAATTAATGTGGATTTAGAAACAACCACTATTCTCATATCATAATGTATCATAATTTATCTCTTATTTCCCATTGTGGATTAGGAAATACCACCTGATTTATAAAGTGGATTATCCATCCCAACATATTTACTATAGTGGATCAAAAACATTACCTCACATAACAAAATTACAACAAGTCATATAATAATATACCCAATTCATTAGAGGAACATATAATTCTATTCCCACCCTCAATGAAATTAAAACCATTATTATTTTTCCCACAAAATCACGAAACATTCCTCTTGTCAAAAAATCTTATAATATGAATATAAAAATTGTTACATAAATTTTTCATAAATTCATCATAGGATAAACCATAAAAAATGAACAAATTTTATAAATATCTCATTTTCGTATTCCTAAAACATTTTATGATATAATAAAGATATTATCATTGGATTATATTCTTTTAATTCATTATTAACATCATTGTTACCATCTTGGGTGAATAATCCATAAAAAATACAAGAATTATTTATTTATTTAAATACCATTTTAATTTTCAAATCACTTATTTTATATAATAATATTTTAAAAATATTAAGGAAAAAATTTTATCTCAATAAAACAATTGAAACAATTAGGGTTAACTTTAAAATATTTATTTTTCATGTTGATGGGAAATATCTTTTATGCCAAATATGTTAAAATTGATATTCCTCTCACCCTTTTGGTAAAAATTAAAATGTTCCTCACTCTGAGTCAGACAATAAGATTACATTGATTCGTTTTTATAGAATCAAAAACAAGGGTAAAAATTAGATTTAATAACCATTAGAATAATAATAATCAATCTGTAAAATATTTCAAATAAAATAAGGACATGGATGACTATCATTACATAGTGAATAATAAGACATAATCTTTTTTATTTATAAATATTATTTTGATCTGTATAGTTTATAATTGTGAGGAATATTAATGTAAAATAATGTTTTCTCAATAAATAAATATAGGTTAGGAAGAATTTTATTTATTTATCAAATAAGAATCATATAATTTCCTCAATGGAAATTCAAGCATAAATAATCCCAATTAAAATGTGTCGGAGTTGTAAATTCCATACCTATAGCCTCATCATAATTCATATTTTTTAAATACACATATATAGTAAATATATATTAATTATTCATATTTTTATATCCATGGTCATATATATTATCCCATATATTATTTAATTATAACATCTTATCACCATTTTATTTATCATTTTTCATTAATATCATTCCTTCGGGTGATAACCACACTATTTTTCATTCATGTTTTTATTCAGTTTCTTAGACGTCGTAATATGATCCAATATACATCATTACAATGATATTAAATATGTTATGGGTAAAATATTTAATAATTTTATATAATTTTATAACTATTCCTATAAATTGGTGATGTAATATGAATTACATCACTTCCTAGATATGTTATTATGTACGTATGCATGAGTGATGTTTCTATTTTTCAATGGACGGAATTATATAAAGGTAAATAAGAACTAAACATTATATAATAATTAGTATATAAAATATATCATATATATTCATTATTTTTATCTTTATTACCCTCTATATGTAATTTATGTGAAAAATAACAATTCATATCGCTTCGTGGAGGTGGTAGTTCACACAAATCCCCAAGCAGCCTAGTCATTTTCTTATAGAATATAATATGTTTGATAATGGTTATTAAATGATCATAATAGAAAATGGTTTTATTTATATTTTTAATTTAATTATTTTATAATGGATAATAAATATTTTAAAAAATTATAATTCTAAATAAAATTAGGAATGGTCAGTATAGAGTTATTTCCCTTCATTGAAAAACAGTTGTCGGGCTAACATATTTTTCCTTAGATGGATGGTAATTTGGAAATGCCCAGATAATCATGATGTGTTTATTGAAACATATATGATATTACTGTGAGTATCAGATGACATATAATTCTTTTATATTGTGAAAAATGAATGAGTGAAGGTTCCCTTTTAAAGTGGGGGGAGAGGCCCTATTTGAATTACATAAATTATACAATTAATATAAATTAATTTTCATTGAATGAAAATGAATATTAATATAATAATATATTTAGATAATAAATATTCTAAATCTTATAATCAAATATAAATTGAGTATGTTCGGGTTATTTTTTACCCATATCTATTAGTATAAACCACAATTATTCATTTTGACAATTACTATAATTTCAATGTTTTCCAGAATTTATGTCTTATTAATGTTACCGTAAAATGAAAAGTTAATCAAAAATATATGATGATTTATTTTTGAAACGATATACTATTTACCTAGATAATGATTGTATTTTTATGTAGTAGAGATTATTTAATAAATCATTATTTATTATTAAATAACATTAATGTAATTTTTTGATAAATTTAAAAGAATTGAATTTCATGACATCATAGAATCAAAATAATTCATATATAAAGAATTAATACATATATAATATGTTATATTTATTTAAAACATTCAAAGTACACTATATCTTATCCATTAATAAAATTAATTTAATGATTTTTTAAATTATTATCTTTATTTTTCTAATACCTGCAATAGAACAATGTAAGTGATTCTTGAGAATTTAGGATAATTATTTCCTAAAAAAATCAAAATAAATTATCATGATTAAATATTTTATTAATATTTTAAATACCCATTTACAAGTGAATAAATTTTTTTCACCAATAAATAATGTTACATTTTTTACATTATCTTTTATTGAATTATTATAATGTTGAATTTCATTTTGAAATTGAAACATATGGTCATATTTTATAATTATGTAATAATATGGAGTAAATTGACTCCTAAAATGAAATAAATGAAATATTTTAAATTTATTTAAAGCTGTATCACATTAGTTTTAATACAAATTAACACATTTTACCATTATTGTGGTAACAAATATATATTATGTTTAATTTTCCTATTAACCGAAATAATATGGACATATTTACAAAAAATTTATGTTTTTATTCAAAATATGGAATCCATTTTTTTGTTTCAATTTAATTAAGTTAATGAAATTATGTTTTGATATAAATGAAAAATGAAAAAAAATTAATTGTTTCATAAAAATTCATTTTTGGTATAAAAGATTATTTATTCCAAATTCAATCATAAAATTGATTAAAATGAAAATTATTGGATGAATAATAATCAAAAATGATGTTTTTACATTTAAACCATTTTAAAACCATATAAACATTCTAGATTCCGTTAAAATAAGTATTTTTCATAAAAAATCCATATTGTTCACTTTTCAATAGAAAATAAATCCTTTCCAAAATATCCAAAAATATCACCCAATAGAATTTTAATTATGATATATTAAAAACAATTTTTATTACAAAATTTATTTATAACATTTTTATAAATTATTTATAATAATCATTACCATAAATTTGTGAAACTCTTTTTGGATATAAGTATCTTTGAATAATGAAATGATATTACTAAAAAATAGAGTTCTTATTTATTGTTACTTATTTAATATTTTTTTACTATAAAATTTATATATATTTCATAATATCATTAATCTAATATTTGCCCAAAGAAATCAATTTTTGGGTGACACTTATCACATTAAATAATAATATTTCAATATTTTGACACATTTTTTTAAACATGGTATTTCATTTAAATATAATTATAATATAAATAAAATTTATTCATAAATAATTATATCTCAAAATATGTATGGGTTAAAGTTTATTCCCCATAAAATTAAAATTTTCCTAATAATTCTGTCACTTTGATAAAGAGAATTGATTATGTCTCTATTTCATCACTTCCTTAGGTTCCCATGTGAATTCCTCTAATTTATAGTTTCATAAAAATATTTTATATGTTATTTTTCTTATTTTTTAATAACAATATGTCTACGATCCTAAATCTCTATTGGGTTTTCTTCATACAAGAGATTATAGATTAATGTTATGAACACCAGGTTTAGTATATGTGAATTATTTGATATTTAATTTCACCGGAATGATATATATAACCCATCTTAAAAATGAGAGGGATTTGGTAGAATTTTCAAATGATAATATATCATCGTAGAATAGAAAATAATTTAAAAGGGACTAATATATATTGGTCTTAGAATTCCATACATTTAAAATCTCAAAACCTTCATCCAATGAACTATTAATAGAAATCCAATTTAAATGAATTCTAACTAAATATGTCTCTAACAATTGTTAGCATAACATATATATTGAATTCTAGATGCCCTCATAAGCTTCTACGTGGGTCTAATATTACCTTTCATATCATCATCTAGATCTAGTCCCAATAATATTCTTTCTCCAACATTATACTAGCACATCTGACTTCTAAAATTCCCGTCGTAAATGGATTCATAAGAAGACAGTAGAGTGATGAAGTGAAATATATTTATGTAAGAATCATAAATATGGTAAGTACATGATCCCAAAAAACATTGTAATCCTGAGAATAAAATATTTATATATCCTCAAGGGTATTATCGAGTATCTATGAATATCCATTTATATGAGGATGATATGTTGAACAAAAATAAAATTATGAATCTAGAACATTCGAAATAATTATATATAACTTTGAGGAAAATCACAAATCCCAATCAGATCTATTAAATTGTGGTACTCTATAAAATCTATCCACTTCTTTAATGTATTAACAAGAAATTCGATCAAATATTTTTTTATGTAATGTCAACGAATTATTTTGGCATCATAATACAATTGAATTAAATAGATATAAAATTACTCAATTTAGATGTTTTTGGGATTTATATTGAAAAATATAACTTATTAATATCCCATTTCAATTTTGGTATGGATAATAGTTATAACACCCCATAATACATTTTTCTATAAGAAATAAATTAATGACATTCTAGACATTCAGATATATACTATAAAACATCCCATTTCAATTTTCCCATCATAAATATTTTTTTATTCTTTAATACATCATTTTACAACTAATATTTATATAGAAATAAAAACTATAAGATGCATAAAATATTTATTTTATCGGTATTGTTATTTATTGAACTTATATTCAATTCTCAAACCTTATTATTATATCCTAATTATGGTCTAACTCACAATAAACTTATATTATTTATCTATAGTTTTAAATCTTCCCTCAACACGTCTCTCATATTCACATGGATGGATGATGGAAAATTAATATGATAAGTATATGATATGTATTATTTCCTTAGGATTTAATTTTTAATGCTATAAAAAAGGTGTATATTGGGTTTCAATCCATCCATATCGTGAGAAAATTATAATGATTTTTCAAGATCAAGTAACCATCCATAGTTTTCCCCAACCCCGGGTGGTATTGTATTGAGGAGTCAAAATGTTTGATAAATATCAACCATATTAAATACAATATAAACATATTATTATGACCAAATAAATACTTTGAACATTTAAAAGCCCATTTAAATTTCATAGTTTTCACTATAATTATAATTCCACCTAATACTAACCTAATAATTACCAACTCAATATTCAAATCATGTGTTGGGTAATTTTTCTCATTTATTTTTAGTGGGATTCATGCATATGCTATCATCATGTCACTCTACATGTGAAAAAATATAAATCCATTCATTGATACATTGCTATATATTAAAAAAATCTTCTCTACTACATGGTGTTGTCATCACAACTATACTGAAGAAACATATCTTTAGTTCTATTAAACTATCATACCATTCAACTATCATTAAAATCATAACACCCTTCTATGTCAACATAGTGAATGGATTAAATGGTCAGGTTAAATAATTCTGAAAACATCAGGTTTCTGTAGTTGACCTATGAATAGTGTAGATTTTGATAACCACAGTAGGTTTGACATAATTATCAATAACTATTTTATTTTCCGGATCCACTATTATGCCATCACTTCAGATTATATGAACCATGAATGAAACATTCTAAAGATGATATCCATACATGGAATATTCTTCATAAAAATTGTCCTTCACCCAGGTCATTAACAAAACTCTAAAATGATCTTCATGTACATACTTTCCCACTAAATATCAAATAATATCATCTATAATGAATTCCAAAATTACATCAAGGAATTATTTAATGACTCTCTTTGGTAAATCTATGAAGATATGGGGGTAATTAGAAAGACCAAATGGAATTACTATTAATTAGTAATTTCCATACATTGTAAAAACTATTTCATTGGGTATATCATCCTTCAAGACAATCAATTGATGAAATCTAGAACGAAGTTAAATCATTGAAAATATTTATCTCTATGTTTTTTATCAATAAGATCATTAATATTTGGAAGAGGATACTTATTCTTGATGTTGAGCTTATTTAGTTGTCGATAATAATTTCAAAGTCACACCAATATATATTTATTCTTAAATATATTAATATTTCAACCCTAAGGTGATTCACATGGCCAAATAAACCCCTAATTAATATTATCCAAGAGTTTATTCATTAACTCAAAAAACATAATTGTATTATTCTATAAGGGGTACTTGAAATATGTGTAGAACATGTAATGAGTTCTATTGAATACCTCACATATTGATTCTGAAAAAGACTATAAAATAATTCCATAAAGACATTCCAATGAACTGTTACAATATGGGTGCCCCGAATATTAATTTCCTCCAAAATCATATTCAATAATTTCCCTTAATGGATAGAAATTAATTCAAGCCAATATAGATGTAATTTCTATTCTATGTTTTCATCCACTCTCATATCCCTAAAAAATTATATATTTATTTGGAATATGAAATGTGGATTCTCTTCCTAGGAAATATATATGTGATCCATATAGAAAATAAATTCCATTCTAATAATCACATAAAATTAAAAATGGGGAAATCATATTATTTTCACGAAGTACATTCCCACAAATTTATATAGCTGGTGATCTAAAGAGATGAAATTTTACCTTAAATCAATTAAGAGTTTTCACTACTAACTCAACATCTAAATAATTGTGGTTGAAAATCAATATATCTAGAGTATTTTCATTATAAAAAATAATTTTTAGTTATAGTTTTGAATAGTATACTTAAATAGATTAGTGTACCTTTCCCCACCACATCTTCATCATTCTATTTTTAATCCCTTAATACAATAAAAATGGTCTTTATTATGATCATGAAACAGTAATCATAGTTATTAGTCTGGAGAAATAATTTTTATGATATCAAAATCATGATAAGTATTTCTTGATCTATGTAACCATAACATTAACCATGGGCTTCCATGTTCATTAAAAACATAGTTTTTTATCTTATACATAGACTTACCCACTTGGGTTTTCACCAATGTTCTCCAGTCATGATATATGATGATTAACTGAACCCTTTAATAATACACTATATAGACACTCAACCCTTTTATACTAAAATAATACCACATTATATATGAATATTAAACATATATCATTATGATCTATAAAATAAGAATAATTGGTGAGTTTCTTTTGAGACTAGATACTTGAACAACTTATTTTGGTATATTCTTTAATATATATCATCTAGATCCTCTCACCCTACAACCCTATAGAAATACCAAATTTAAACCCATTCAACATAACATAGGGATAGTGAATATAAGAAACAATGACATAGGATTTTTAGAAAAGATAATAGATTGAGATACTAATTGATTATCATAAAGAATTATTATTTATTAATATTGGAATGTGTTCAGGTTCCAAACATGCCAACATCGTACTAAATGTATCGTTGGTAAAAATTATAATTTGTTGCACAAGATAATATAATATCAAAATACATAAATTGTATTAGTAATTAAACATCACAACTTTATCCTGACCCATATATTCAAATTGAAACTATTTCTTATAAGTGTGGTACCCCCACCAGAATTAAAACCAATTCATATGTCATGGTTAACTAATGAGACCATAAAATAATTGTGGATACTGTATAAAAAGTTATTTAGCAAATCATAACATATTATAATTACTCAAAAAAATTTACATAATTATAAAACTCATCATATTACTATAGTGGTGTAGGAATCCCTACTTATTTCCCGTAGTGGATCGATCACATCATCCTCCATCCTATAAATATTTCATAAGATATAATATACTAACCAATGAATTATATGGTTATATAATTAGAAGGACTCCCATCAAATAATTAAATCCATACCTATTTGTATTATTATATCATAAAACATGCATCTTACGATAATAAAATAATCCAGCAAAAAAACATGATTCCAGAACATTTCATAAATTACTTATATTATAACTAATAAAAAATATGTTTATTCATAAATATGTGTTATTCAGAATTATACACTATAAATAATAATAATAATGATTCTATGACTAGATAATATCAATATTGAAACATAATTATCATCAATTATATCAACTATGATGAAAATACATTTAAAATAACCCTAGAATATTTCTTGTGATAAATAACCATTTAATTTTAAAATTAATTTTGAAAAACATAAATAACAATAATATATTAAGGAACACATTTTCATAGAATAGAACTGATGGAAATTCAAATGGGGTCATTAAATCCTTGGTGGTAATGATGAAATGAAATTGGGTACACATTGTATATATTAAATCATATATTCTATTAAAATTTTCAAAAAAAGTAAAATATTCTTTATTTGGATATTGATCGGATGATTCCTTTAAAAAATATTGAAAGATAAACATGGATAAAATAAAATTTTAACACTCATTTTAAAATATTCTAAAACCATTTGTCAAATCATTTTCATGAAAATGTGAATCTGTTATAAATATATTCCGTATCAAATAATAAATCATAAAAGGTTTTGAATAAAAAACATTCATTCAGTCTCTTGAGTACATAAATTTTGAAAAAAGTAGGGAAAATTGTTTTTATACAAATTACTATACTAGAATAAAAATTAATAGGATTTACCAGATGATTTATATATAACTTCCTCATTTTAAATTTTGTTATAAAAAATCTCTAATATAGATGGAGAAAGAGTTAAATCCCATACCATAAGTCTCTTCATTCATAATAAGTAGAAATAAATATATATAAAATAAATTTATATTTATTATATATGTATTATAAAAGTATAATCATATATATGATACCATGTATAATTCAATTGTGACTTCTTATCACCCATTTATTATCAAATTGATATTAAAATAACTATTCAATGTGATAGGTACACTGTTTATCATTCTTGTTTTGGTCCAATAGTATTGATACATATATATTGATCATGGATATATAATATTCATAATGTAAAAAATTTAATGTGTATAATATGTAATCATTATATAAAACATTTTAACTAATCAAATAACATGGTGATATTAAATGAATTACGTCACTTCATAGAGACATTAGTATCTATGCCAACATGAGTGATGTATAAATTTTTTAAAAGATGAAAAAAAATTATAATAATAATATAATTTTCCAAAATCACAATTATATAATAAATATAAAAAATATTCAATAAATTTTTTGTTATTACCCTCCATATGAAATTTAAGTGTAATAAATGAATTTCATTTCTTCTTGGAGGTAGTAGTCTCCACATACACATAAGAGACACAATTGAATTAAAAACGATTGGAATAATGAAGACAATGGATGTTACATCATCATAATATATTTTATTTGTATTCAATACTTTTAATATGTAATTTTTTTTAATAAATACCATAAATTTATTAGAGTTATAATAATTAATGAAATTGGAGACACTGGTTTAAGTGTTATGACTCTTCATTACGAAACTGTATTTGGATTAAACCTTAAGCCTTTAAAGGATTGTATTTATCATATAACAAAAATTAGAGGATGTATTGATGGAATCTATGATTAAATCTCGTTAGGTATTGGCTGAGATATGAAGATAATTTTTTTGAATAATTAAGGAGAGGAGGTTCCCATTTATAAGTGATTGGTGACACACACCTGTAATTACAAAATAAATTAAATAATTATAAATTTATTTTCATGTTATAATGGTTAAAAATTGAAATAATTATATTATAATATCATATTTAATTTAAATTATCAAATTTACAAAACATTGACACATTTTTCATAATTATTAAACCTCTTACCTTAGTTTTTACACTATATTAACCCCTCACAAAAATTACAGTAATATAAATGTTTTCTACATATTAATGGTTAATAGTGTCTCTATAAATGTCCAAGTGATGCATAAATATAAAATTATTCATAATTTGAAACATATAACATTAAAATTTCAGTATATATTATCTTTACAATTTTTAAAACATTTAATAAATTTTTCTTATCATCAAATATCATTAATGTCAATTTTCGAACAATTCAATTAATTTGGATTTGAAAAGAACATTGTAGTAAAAGAATTCAAATTTAAAGCATTAAAAAATTCTCAATATGTTATATTTATATATTACATTTTTAGTACACTATAAAAAACTCATTAAATAAATACTTCAACACTTTTTAAAATCATTAAATTTTTTACTCCTTACCTAAGAAATGTGTTAGTGTTACATAAGAATTTAAAGTAATTATTTCATTAATAAAATTTAAAAATAAAAAAAATGATAAAAAATAATTCATATTTCAAAAAAATACTTATAATTGAACATAATTGTTTTATCCCCATAACAAAATATTATATATATTAAAATGAATAGTGTGACATTTTTAACATTACCTTTTAAATAATTGTTAAAATGGGTAAAAAAATTCAAATGGAAAATGGGAATATATTCAATTTTTGGATGATATAGAGGAAAGAGAATAATCAAATCAAATAAATAAATTAAATATATTTAAAACACTAATAAATTAGTTTTCACCAAAATTAACTCATATAATATTTATTGTGGTAACAAAACAGAACTAGAGAAGCTGTTATATGTGGAAAAAATAAAAAGTATCTATTTAAATAATTTATACCACATTACTAACAAAATTAATCCATTTTTCAGCATTAATTTTTTTTAATAAATTAATTTTATATTATAATGTATAACACAATGAAAAACTTTTATAAAAATTTTACTTTTTTGGTAGAAAATTTATTTTTTAAAAAATTATATGATACAACTAATTCTAATGACAATAATTATATTATTAATAATATTATGTCTTTAATTTTACATTTAATATTTTTTTTAAAATAAACATATCTTTGTAAATGACTTAAAAATACATTTTTCAATATAATAATATGTATTTTCACTATTTACAGAAAAAGCATTGTTGTAGAAAAATCAAAAAAATTAATAAAATCAAATAAGAAAATGTTATATCATAACTAATATAGTTTTTATCTAATATAATTGATACATTCTATAGAAATTAATTATAATATTTTCCCAAAAAATTCAATTAATACAATTTAGGGAGAAAAAATAACATTCATGAAAAAAAATTACATTACTAAAAAATGAGTGTCTATTTATTAATAAATAATTAATAAATTTTTATTTAGTAGTACCCTAATTGAATTTAATTTCCTAATGTTTTTTATCCTATTCATTCCCTTCAATTCAATGGCTATCCGAACATATTTTCATTAAATAACAATATTTCAGTAGTATAGTTTAATTTTTTTTAAAAATTAAAATTCGTTTCAAGCATTATATTGAATAAATAAAATATATTTATCAAGAAATGTACCTTAAATTCTCAATTTATTATACCTATACTGGTGTGAAAGAGAAATAACTATGTTGAACCTAATAGTATGAATTTATATATTCCCCTTTTAATAAAATAATTATTATTTTAATCACATTCATTATATATATATAATGAGCATAGTAAGAATTAGTTTTTGATACATTGAAAAAAAAAATATTTAGTATGTATATAGTTTAAATTAAAAATCCCTTTTTTAGAAATTCAATAATTTTCACATCAATGTTATTTTAATAAAATATTCTTATGAAATAATATTTATTTAAATAAAATTTGTAATATACCTTAATGATTTCTAATGTAATTTTTATAAGTGTGAGAAAGTTGACAATGTTATAAAAAATAGAATATTCTAGTAAATAAAGATTTTTATTTCTTAGTGTTGATTTTTCTATTTAAAGATTAATTTGGTAAAAAATATTTTTATTTCAAAATTTATTTTAAATAATCCAATGGGGAGGTTTACATAATCTTCTTCTGTTTTGAAATTTTAGGGGAAAAATTAAATATAGTATAATTATACAGTATGCGTTATGATATCATATTGTCCCAAAATTGATGTAGTAAATATTATAAATTGATTTAACGATAGAAAATATCTTTTCCCTTTAAATAATTATTTTTTGAATTTATTTTATAATTTAAAAACATTTAACGAATCTTTCAAAACCAATATTATATTTCAAGGTATTAAAAATAATTCTTTATGATTATGACTCACTTGCACATCACTAATGGTATTATTTTAATGAGTTTGGTTCTTAACCTAATAATTTATCATATCCTCTACCTCTTTATAATATTCCATTGCCAAAACCATGGGGTGAAGTGACATCTTGATTATTATTTTCATTATTATCAAATACATTTTTTTGAAAATAATAATGAATTTTTGTCTTTTTTACTATAAATACCTACACATATTCTCATTATTATTCTCTCTAAACCCTTGGAGGGTATGATGATATTATTCTCTATATTTATATATAAATACATCCCATGGTGTTCCAATTCCCTTAGGAATCTCCTAAAAATCTTTTAGAAGAACATTCTCTAGGAATGTGAAACTCTTATCATCCTATTAATTCATGTACATCAATATATAATGAATATTGGATTCTATATATCATGGTTTTAACATGTTTGTGCACACGATTTTTTTTCCTTAAGATTCAAATGTAATTATATAAAACATTTCACTCTCATTATACCTTTCCAAAAATCACTATGTTCACCTATTCTGTTTCATAAATTATCCAATGGTTTCTCATGACAAACATTTTTAATGTGAATACCCATCCACATTGCGATAATGGTCCTTCACCTTGATGAACATATCCTTTACTAACTGGGGACATTATTTTTGGTAACCCACACTCATTAGACATGAGATTAAAAGTGATTAATGAAATTATTATTTTGTATGATTTATGTGTCCCACAAATGTATGTACATGATAGGAATGTTAATGGTGGGCTTATGATTATAAATCCCTCTAAGACACTAGGTATTATTTCAATCTCGTAGAATACCATGTATTTTTTCATCATATATAATTTTAAGCACACAATGTGAGGATTTATCAGTGGTTATCCATGAAATTATCTTATGATATAATTTTTTATTTTGTTTCAACATTATTATAGTACATTGATATTGTAATCATATATCATGATTTGATTTCTAGAATTATAATCATCAGTGTTTATTTCACCTTTATATATAGATTGAGTCACACATATTACACTCATAATTTTCTTTATTGATTATTCCCTTACTGGGATTTATAGATCGCCTGTTTTTTATATGCTTCCCCATGTTATCTTTTTCTATTATAGAAGGGTGATGGAATTTTCAGGGCATGTTATAGAGTTTTAAATAATGTATCTTTTTCCTTTTTTCATGTATTTGTTATACCTATCACATTACCAAAATAAAGTAGACCTATCAGTTATTTGAAACAATGTTATGTGTATCCATAGTTAATAAATCATGAAATAATGAGTATATAATATATATGTTTTCATAGTATATATGATAGAATGTTTTAGTTATTTTTAGGTATTATGATTAGAAAACAACTATGAAACCCAATGGGAAATGACTAAACATAAGGAAACATGAATACTATTTGGGAAATTAAAATTAGTGTTTCTTATAAAAAAAAGTTTATTTCTGCATACTATTTAGAGGTGGATATGGCTGAGTTTTACGAAGGGGTAGTATCCATGAAAATGATTAATTTTGTACAAACTCAATCAACACCGATTTTATGAAAAAGCATATTAACTAAAAATTTGGTTTGATATTCCAAGGATTTATTAGTTTTTAAACTCATAAGCTCTTTATAAACCATTATGATTGGAAAATATTGATATTAAATTTAATGACATGAAATATACTATGGATATCATAGATTTAAAAAAAGACATTAATAAGTTAATAATAACATTTCATTTATGATTTACCAATCCAATTTCCAAAATTTCTTTTTCATATGTTTAATAGTGTGAAATTCAAATCCCTATGTTAATGAAGTAAATTATTAGAAGTAAAATAAACTTGGGAATGTGTACAATATATAAGGCCTCGTCCTTAAACCTTACTTAATATTGAATTAAATGAATAATTCACATTGAGGATCTTTTTAGGTTTAGAGTTTTAGAGAATTAGGACATAACTATTACATCTCAAAGATTACAAAGTAGATTCATCTACTCAGATTCCATTTTTTTCATAAAATAAAAACTCTTGAACAAAAGAGTCATGTCTAGTTCCTTGTTTTAGACAGCCTGACATTTCGTTGATCCCATCCATGACCCTATTAACTTTATGTCATGTGAAAATAATTTAAAATAAACAACCTGGGATGAGAATAAAAAGATCAGTAAGGGTTATAATAATATGTAAAGAAAACATTAGTCCATGTATACATAAGAATCAATGAAATTATACTTCACTCATAAAACATAAACAATTTAACGCACCTCATGAAATCATAGGATTTATGAATAACTCATAGAAATCATAAGACATAAAGGTAACATGAGGCATTCATAACATTATTACATATGGAGTAACCCTCATAGTTACGTTTGGAATACCCATCACATTATATTCCCTAAATATCTTCGGAGAAACATTAACATTTAACCCCTTCGCATTACCCATTGCGTTGGAGAGCTATATCGGGCTCACCCGCCCGTAGTTTATCACGGAACCACCTGTCTTCATAAAAATTTCCCAAGAACCATAAAATAATCATAGCACATAACTTAATCATAATGGAAAGATAACATTCCCACATTGAAATAACAATATAACATTTTAAGATAATGAATTCATTCTAAAAACCATTTTCAAAACCATTTAAAATATTTAATAAAGAGAATTTTGAATCAAAGTGTCCCATACCACTTTGTAGATTGTAACATTTTAAAACATTAATATACATATAATTATATACTTAAAACCATTTTTAAAACAAGGATATTAATGAGAAATATTTATAAGAATAAATCATTAAAACATTTAAAATGATATTTTAGATAAAGGGGTTTTAACAAAATGAGAGACAGTTGAATACCATAATTGAGGAATAACATTTAATCAAAACATTATAATATCATGAGAATAAATGGATTCATGATATAATATTCCATGGGACAGTATATACACCATATAAGAGTTAATTGGTGCATAACAACAATGAAGTCTCAATAGAAATGTAAAATGAGATGAAATCCCTTATAAAGAAGGTATCCTTAAATTAAGGATAAATCAATCTAATAATTATGAGTGAAAAATATAAATACACCCAATTTAAGTTTATATTAAGTGTAAAACAATCAAATTTCATTCCCACATACTCAAAGGAAAACATGTTCAATAATTACATGTTGAACCCAATGAAATCGAAATTGGGTTAAGAAGTTCCCTTGGTAAAATTCGACTGCCTAACGACCTCACATTAAAATTAATAAAATTAGTTGATGAGATAGAAAATGGTATCTCATCACTTGGACATAAAATTTACACCAATAAGGATATATAATAACATATACCAACATAAAAATATGTAAATAACAAAATAAGTCTTTTAAAAAGAGGAGGGCAAAAGGTTCCTTTTCCGATTTGGGCAACTTTCGAAACGTACACCCCATGAAAGAAGGGTCATACAATGAAGATGTAACTACCCATAAATGAGAGTATATTATAAAAATATTAAAATAATGGGAATTATATACACCGCACAAAAGGAAATAGTGGCCAATGTAGCTTGAATCTCACAGGAATAAAAAGTGACATGAAAATCCCCTTATGAAAATTCGGCAGCCTAACGGCGCCACATAAAACTTCCAAAAATGGATTGATGTGATAAAATAGGGTCTCTCATCATATTAACATATAAATTAAAGTAAGAGTAATATAAAATAACATCCCTCAACATAAGAAATATGAGCTTAGAAAAAGTGACATAAAAGAAAGTACTTAAAAAGAAAGAGAGAGGTTGGATCCCTTAACTCAAGTCTGACTTGTCTTGTTCGTTTCATGATATTCCAGAATAATAAACTTTGGTCAATTTATAACTTCTTAAATACCTCCTTTAAGTATTATTATTCAGTTAATATCACATATTATAAAGTTATAATAATTGTTTTATAATGTTAGTTCATATCAGACGTTTTTGTCCATGTTTGGCACATGAGTCAAAAATGAACTTGTTTGAAAATGATTTACCATGTAGTAAATAATTTTCAGAATAGTATTAACTATTAAAATATAATATGTATCCATTAAATATTCATTTTATACTATTACATAACATTTGGAGTTAAAAAATGAAAAGCACTGTTCATGGAGGTGGTAGGTCATACGTACGCATGAACGCAACTTTCATTTTTTGTCATGTTAATGGAATTAAAACTAAATGAGATATATATATATATTAATTACATAATAATATACATCATTTATATGTAATATATGACATATATATCCATTATATATATTTACTTATAATAGTACATAACATTTGGAGATAAGAAATGAAATGTACCGATCATGGAGACGGTAAGTCGTACGTACGCATGAACGCTAATTTCATTTCATTGGCACATTAATGGAATTAAAACTAGATGATAGAGAGAGATATATATATTATAATTCCAGTATAATATATATTTTATATAGTTCACATAAGTTTATCAATTTAATTCTTTATACATTCCATGTATTGCATGAACGAGTCACATCACTTGAGGGGGCGGTAGTCTACACTTCCTCAAATGAAATCATCGCATTGGCACAACATGAAAAGCATAAAGGTATGTATTAATTATAAAATAAATAACCATAGAGAGGAAATAAATATAATATATATCATAAATAAATATAGTTCCATCATAATGGCCATCATGAGAGGTGGTATAAGAAGATAGAACAATCATCGTCTCGTGAGGCAGTAATTCTCCATCCATGGAAATAGTATGTTCTTTAACGATTAGACGATGGTGTGTGTTAGTGTAGCTCGAAACCTCCTTATAACAACGTCCTAGTATATTTATGATAAATATGTTTTTACAAAATAAATAAATAAAAAGACTTTATGGGGTTGGAGAAGCAAAATAAAACAAAATAACACTAGGGAAGTCTTTACTATTAAATCGGGTAACTCTTTTTGGTTTGAGCTCAAAGGATTCCTTGGAAAGACTTTATCCCAATGTGAGGCTTCAAGGAGTAATATCGGGATGTGGAGAGACAAAATGGGTGGGGGTTGGACGAGAAAAAGGCTTGAGAGGTGTGGGTAATGTGGTAGAGGTGGGGGCCTTTTATAAAAGGAGAGGAGGGGCACTCTTGGAATGTTATAAAATTTTACTTTATTATAAACTGCTTTTCGGATTTTAAAGGTCCCAGAATAATATATATCGGGTATATCATGATAAGAGTTCGAAATAAACCCATCCAATCAGGTTTTGACTAGTTTAGGTCTTATATTTTACATTATCTTTTCATTTTATTTAAATCGTTAAATAATGAGGTAATCGCTGCATCATCATGGTGTCAAATTAATTTAATTTATATAATGTCTAAAAATTATAAAAAAAATATCATTATGTAGGAAATATTTTGATCATTCTAATTAATATTTATAGTGAACAATATGAATTTTATAACCCCATGTAATAATTGTTTTAGTAAAACAAAACATGTTTGTGACATTTTAATTTTAACTTTAAATAAAAGGGTATTAATGTCATATTCCTACAAAAGTGGCTCCATGGGGTCCCCAAGTTGCCCCATGGATTTTCTTGGTCGTCCATGACTCATACAATAATGTTAGTACATGTTTAAAGTCCATTTCATATCATTAAAACATTATTTTAAGCATAAATTACACTAATTACCTTTAATCGCGGTTAATAAAACTTAAAAGTCACTATTCACAAAAAATTATTTTAATCCAATTGAACCACATTTTACATCTTAATGACAACCATGTGTGTCGGATTTTTGAAATTCAAATCACAGAAGTGGTACATATTCATTTAAATGAAAATTCATTTTTTAAACTACCACTTAGTGGTTTCACTATTCATAAAAAATTGACATTTTTCAGAAAAATAACAAAAATTCACCTGAAGCATTATTTGATATTACGAATTCAAAAATGATCTCAATTTTAAAAAAGTAAATACATATAAGTTGCATTAATTAATTTAATAATTAATTCCCACTGTCAAAACAAATAGCGTGTTTTTAAGAAACAATATAGATCAAAAGATTGACACTAGTTCAAGTCCAATTTCAAAGTGAAATTAATTACAATGACCACTATTGAATTAAATGGTAAAAATATATTCTAATTTAAGTTTAAAACCAATTTAAAAGATAATGTAATCATATAAATAAATTAGATTGAAAAGAGGTTTTGAATTAAAATACAACATTTTTCACTATTCATTAAAAAATTAACTTTATCGGAAAAATACCAAAAATTTACACAAAGTAAATTTTGATGTCCCGAATCTAAATAAGAATTTTATTTTTTAAAATATAACACATAAAATTTTAAAAAATTGGATTTAAAATAGGTTCACCATCAAAAGGGGGTTAATCGACATTTTAAAGAATATTAGAATGTTTACGCTTAAAATTGGATTCATTCGCATTTTTAATCCACTAACATTTATTGTAAAAAGTAAAAATATTTGACCAACATATATAGTCATTTTTTAGTTAGTTCTGTTCATTCCCGTCATTACAACGTCTAGGTGTTAACTACCATTTAGAAGAAAATAATTTTATTATTAGAGTGCAACGTAAGATTTCAAAGGAACTCGTTATTGCGTATTGGGTAAGCCATCGAGCATAGTGTTACGTTTAAATTTATATTAACATTTTATTCACATATCGGGATAAATATAAAAATGTCATAATCTTTATTTATGTGGGGTGTTACATCCTTCCACCATTTTGTGAATTGCGTCCTCGCAATTTTAAAATCGGGCTCAGAAACATCATTGAATGTCCCACATCAAAACAAGAGTCGGTAAAACAATCACATTAAAAGAAAGAAAGAGAAGTATAGAGGTCACCTGAGTTAACCCATACTAGGATTCCATGTAGGAAAACATGGACATGGAGGAGAAAACAAAGGGCCATGTTCTGATAGAGAGTGATCAAAAACAAGTTTTGGAGAAAGTTAACAACATGAAAATCACAAACTTGTGATTGGTTAAATGGTATTTGATTCCCCAGTAGGAAAAATTAACAGACAAAAATTTTTTGAGTTACATTTCATTGAGGAATTTATTTATGAGCTTAACTAAAACATAAGGAAACATACTTACTTGTCATTTTGACTTTCAACTTTTACTAGATTTCTTACATTAACTCATATTTTCTCGAAAAGATGAGTATTTTGGATGACTTGTTCACATTAAGAGAGATATAATCAAATTCTAGAGAATCACCTAATCCACAATAGAGAACTATATATTTCCCATGTCTTTATACCTTAACCAAAACTAAAACAAAAAACGTTAGTATGAGATCAGATAATAACCAAAATGGAGAATCCTTTATAAAAAGGAAATCTATTCTTAATCTCCAAATTTTTTCCAACAAGACCCAAAGTTCAACGAAGACCAAAAGTAAACCAAACTAAGATTGAAACCCAAATATTTGAATGATTTAACCACATAGTCTTCCAAGTTAAATCGTAACATTTATCTCCAAACAACATCAGTTGCTCTTAAAGTCTCGTATTGAAAAGTAATTAACCTAATCACATATCCTCCATGATAGGTTAATAATTTCCATAGATAACCCAAAATAAACTTACTCTTTATTCCTAAAATAATCTAACTAAATATAATTATTCAAACTAACCTGGTACTTCACGTAGTCCAGTGGTAGGCGATAAATACCAGTTGCACTTTAGTTGTGGGTTCTATTCCTGCTGCTCTGCCCAACGTGACGGGTTGTCACACGATCTATGTGTTGTCCTTTTTACAAAACTATATAATTCTCAAATAATTCCCCAAAAAGAGGTAAAATCATAAAAAATAACCAGAACCTAATTTAACCTCAAGTTTATCTCATGTCGTTCATATTCCATCACAACATATAGTAGCCCATTATTACCTCAAAAGTAAGGATAATATAAACCATAATGGATACCTTTATAATTATTACCTGAACTTCCACGTCGAGTTGGTTCTCGCGTACATGATGCATTAGGGAACTAACCACGGTTCAAGTGGTTGATCATGACTCCTGATAGTTTGTTTAGAATAACCATATGATTTCTCAATGAATCCCCCATTTTATCCAGTCTCTTAATCAGAGAACAACCACAGTTTCCATCAAACCCATTGACACATTGGTGCCTACTAGATCCATCCATTTACTAAAGCAAAAAATGTCACGATGAGTATATCAACAAAATCATCATGTTCTAATGAGGAAGATAAACAGTAAAATATATTTACTCATTCGCATTATCTAAAAACTATGACTCTTTCTAGAATCCCAGCCATTATGGTAATGTCACTTATGTTAAAAGAATACCCTAACTTCTAAAGTTATCTAAACTGACCTCTGATACCAACTATATGGCCTCGGCCTTAAACCTTAAATAATATTGAATTAAATGAATAATTCACATTGAGGATCTTTTCAGGTTTAGAGTTTTATAGAATTTGGACATATCTATTACATCACAATGATTTCAAAGTAGATAAATCTACTCAGCTTCCATTTTTTTTCACAAAATAAAAACTCTTGAACAAAAGAGTCATGTCTAGTTCCTTGTTTTCGACAACCTGACATTTCCTTGATCCCATCCATGAACCTATTCAACTTTATGTCCTATGAAAATAATTTCAAAAAAAAACTTGGGATTAGCATAAAAATCTCAGAATGTGTTATAACAATACGGAAAAGAAAACATTAGTCCATGTATACATAAGATTCAATGAAATCATACTTTACTCATAAAACATAAACAATTTAACATACCTCATGAAATCATAGGATTTAAGAATAACTCATAGAAATCATAAGACATAAAGGTAACTTGAGGCATTTATAATATTCTTACGTAGGTAGTAACCCTCATGGTTATGTTTGGAATATGCATCACAGTATATTCCCAAATTCTCTTTGGAGAAACTTTAACGTGTAACCCCTTCATGTTACCTAGTGCATTGGAGAGCTATATCAGGCTCACCTGCCCTTAGTTTATCACGGAACCACCCATCTTCATAAACAATGACCAACAACCATAACATAATCATAGCAAATAACTTAATCATAAAAGAAAGATAACATTCCCACATTGTAATAACAATATAACATTTTAAAATAATGAATCCATTCTAAAAACGATTTTCAAAACCATTTCAAACATTTAATAAAGAGAATTTTGAATCAAAGTGTCCCATAACTCTTTGAAGTTTTTATCATTTTAATCCATTAAAATACATATAATTAAATCCTTAAAACAATTTTTAAAACATGGATATTAATGAGAAATATTTATAAGAATAAATCATTAAAACATTTATAATTATATTTTAGTTAAAGGGTTTTTAACAAAATGATAGACACTTGAATACCATAATTGAGGAATAACATTTAATCAAAACTTTATGATATAATGAGAATAAATGGATTCATGATATAATATTCCAAGGGACAGTATATACACCATATAAGAGTTAATTGGTTCATAACAACATTGATGTCCCAATAGAAATAAAAAATGAGATGAAATCGCTTATAAAGAAGGTATCCTTAAATTAAGGATAAATCAATCTCATAATTATGTGTGAAAAATATAAATACACCCAATATAAGTAGATATTATGTGTAAAACAATCAAATGTCATTCACACATACTCAAAGGATGACATATTCAATAACTACATGTTGAACCCAAAGAAATCGAAATTGGGTTAAGAAGTTCCCTTGGTAAAATTCGACAGCCTAACAGAGTCACTTTAAAATTCATAAAATTAGTTAATGAGAGAGAAAATGGTATCTCATCACTTGGACATAAAATTTACACAAATAAGGACATATAAGAACATATACCAACATAAAATGATGTAAATAACAAAAGAAGTCTTTTAAAAAGAGGAGGGTGAAAGGTTCCTTTACCAATTTGGGAAACTTTCGAAACGTACACCCCATGAAATAAGGGTCATACAATGAAGATGTAAATACCCATAAATGAGAGTATATTATGCAAATAGTAAAATAATGGGCAGTACATACACCACATAGAAGGAAATAGTGACCAATGTAGCATGAATCTCACTAGAATAAAAAGTGACATGAAAATCCATTTATAAAACGTCGGCAGCCTAACGACGCCACATAAAACTTCCAAAATTGGATTGATGAAATAAAATAGGGTCTATCATAATATTAACATAGAAATTACAGTAAGATTAATATAAAATAACATCAACACAACATAAGAAATATGAGCTTAGAAGAAGTGACATAAAAGAAAGTACTTTAAAAGAAAGAGAGAGGTTGGATCCCTTACCTCAAGTCTGACTTGTCCTGTTCGTTTCTTTATATTCCTGAACAATAAACATTGGTCAATTTATAAATGCTTAATTAACTACTTTAAGGATTATTATTCAGTTCATATCAAATATTATAATGTTATAATAATTGTTTAATAATGTTAGTTCATCTCAGACGTTTTTGTCGATGTTTGGTACATAAGTCAAAAATGAACTTGTTTGAAAATGATTTCCCATGTAGTAAATCATTTCCAAAATAGTATTAATGATTATAATATAATATATATCCAGTAAATATTCATTTTATTCTATTACATAACATTGGGAGATAAAAAATGAAATGCACCGTTCATGAAGTCGGTAGGTCGTACATACGCATGGACATTACATTAATGTTTTTTTCATATTAATGGAATTAAAACTAAATGAGAGATATATATATTATAATTCCAGACTTATATACATAATTTAGATTTAATATATGACATATATTTCCATTATATATATGTACTTATAATAGTACATAACATTTAAAGATAAGAAATGAAATGTATCGTTCATGGAGACGGTAAGTTGTACGTACGCATGAACGCTACTTTCATTTCTTTGGAACATTAATGGAATTAAAACTAGATGAGAGAGATATATATATATATACTATAATTAAAGTATAATATATATTTTATATAGATCATATATGTTCATAAATTTCATTCTTTATACATTCCATGTATTGGATGAACGAGTCACATCACTTGAGGGGGCGGTAGTCCACACTTCTTTAAATGAAATTATCTCATTTTCACAACATGAAAAGCATAAAGGTATCTATTAATTATAAAATAAAGAATCATATATGGAAATAAATATAATATATAACACAAAAAAATATAGTTCCATCATAATGGCCACCATAATAGGTGGTATAAGAGGATAGAACAATCATCGTCTCGTGAGGGAGTAATTCGCCATCCACAGAAACAATATTTTCTTTAACCATTAGATGGTGGTGTGTGTTATTGTAGCTTGAAAACTTCTCATAAAAACATACTAGTGTATTTAAGAAACATTTTTTCTTACAAAATAAATAAATCAAAAGAGTTTAGGGGGTTGGAGAAGCAAAATAAAATAGAAGAACACTAGGGAAGACTTTACCTTTAAATCGGGTAACTCTTATTGATTTGAGCTCAACGGCTTCTTTGGAAAGCAAATTTGCCCAATGTGATGTATCTAAGAGTAATAGAGGGATTTGTAGAGACAAAATGGGTAGGGTTTGGCTGAGACAAAGGCTTGAGAGGTGTGGGTAAGGTGCTAGAGGTGGGGGCCTTTTATAAGAGGAGAGGAGGGGCACTCTTGGAAAGTTAAAACATTTTACTTTATTATAAAATGGTTTTTGGATTTTAAAGGTCCCAAAATAATATATTTCAAAGATATGGTGATAAGAGTTATAAATCCACCCATACAATAGGTTTTTGACAAGTTTAGGTCTTAGATTTTACATTATCTTTTCATTTTGTTAAATCGTTAAATAATGAGGTAATTGCTGCATCATCATGGTGTCGTAAATAATTTAATAAATTTAATTTATAAAAATTATAAAAAAATTATCATCATATGGAAATAGTTTTAGATTTATAATGAATATTTATAGTCAAAATATGACTTGTATAACCCCAAGTAAAAATTGTTTTAGTAAAACAACACATGTTTGTGACATTTTAATTTTAACATTAAATAAAAAGGTATTAATGTCATTTTCCTACCAAAGTGGCTCCATGAGGTCCCCATGTTGACCCATGGATTGTCTTGGTCTGCCAAGACTCATACAATAAGGTTAGGACATGTGTCAAGGCCATTTCATATCATTAAAACATTATTTTAACCGTAAATTACACTAATTACCATTAATCGTGATGAATAAAACTTAAAAGTTAATATTCACCAAAAACTATTGTAATCTCATTGAACCAAATTTAACATCCTAATGAAAACCATGTGTGTCATATTTTTGAAATTCAAATCACAGAATTGGTAAAGTTTCATTCAAACGAAAAATCAGTTTTTAAACTACCACTTAGTGGTTTCACTATTCATCAAAAAATTATGTTTTTCAGAAAAATACCATAAATTCACCCTAAGATATATTTGATAGTACGAATTAATAAAATGATGTCTATATTACATAATTCAAAACATATAAGTTGCATTAATTAATTTAATAATTAATTCCCGCTGTCAAAACAAATAGCGTGTTTTTAAGAAACAATATATATCAAAAGATTGACACTAGTTCAAGTCCAATTTCAAAGTGAAATTAATTCCAATGACCACTATTGGATTAAATGGTAAAAATATATTCTAATTTAACTTTAAAACCAGTTAAAAATATAATCTAATCATATAAATAAATTAGATTAAAAAGTGGGTTTGAATTAAAATACAACATTTTCACTATTCATTAAAAAATGAACTTTATCGTAAAAATTACAAAAATTTACACAATGTTAATTTTGATGTCCCGATTCTAAAGAAGAATTTTATTTTGTAAAATATAACACATAAAATTGACAAAAAGTGGATTTATAAGAGGTTTGCCATCAAAAGGCGGTTAATCGACCTTTTAAAGCATATTAGAATGTTTACGCTTAAAATTGGATTCATTCGCATTTTTAAAACTCTAACATTTATTGTAAAAATTAAAAATATTTGACAAACATATATAAAAATTTTGTAGTTAGTTCTATTCATTCCCGTCATTACAATGGCTTGATGTTAACTACCATTTAAAACAAAATTATTGTTTTATTAGAGTTCAACATAAGATTTCAAAGAAACTCGTTGTTGCGTATTGGGTAAGCCATTGAGCATAGCGTTCCCTTTAAATTAATATTAACATTTTATTCACAAATAGGGATAAATATAAAAATGTCATATTCTTTATTTATGTGGGGTGTTACAGAATATGATCAATTTATAAACATTAATTTTTCTTGGTAACTATATTTTCAAATATTCCTTCATATCATGAATTTTTAGTGGAACTATTCAACCACCACCTCAGAACATAGAATCCTAGTTTTCAATGATGATAGATAATTTGTTAATTATTACGTCATAAGAATATAACTTCTCCCCTATCAATATTTTTAATATGAATTTTAGAAAAATCCTTGTGGCAATCCATTTAGTAGAATTTGATGTAATATAGGATTGGGGTTTTCATTCCTTATATTGATCCAAAATAAATTTCTGTGAAAATGAAATCATTCATAGTATCGTGAATCCCCCTTTGACTCTATAACACTTCATAGGGTATGATGAATCTATTTTGAAATATTCATCTAAATAAACGAAATTATTACATTATTAGAAAGATTATCAAGATAAAATGATCAATATTAAGGTAAATATCATCAATGATGACATACCCATTGTTAGTGAATATTCTAATGTGTCCCCCAATAATTTCATGGTCTTCTAAAAATTTGGGTTGTTGAGTTTCTAATCAAACATATACTCAATGATTTCCCAATATCCAAGAATCTATATAGAATTCACATTTTTTAAACTGATGGGATGGAAAAAAAACATATGATAATATGAATAAATATTTAAAAAAATGATTCAATATTGGTTGATCTAATACTCCGTATCAATGTGAAGTACTGTTTAGTGAACCTAATCATAGATAATCATTATACTAAAACGATTACTAAATATAATTATTATAATCTCTCATTGATTGATAACATACTCTATCTGATACAATGAACCTTGTACATCTCGAATGTTTTTCTTTGGTCGACATGTTATATGCATATGTGTAAAAGTAGGATATCCCCATTAACAATTTTTCCACATGTTACATGAACTATGAGTTAATAGTGATTCCATTTGGACTCAATAATTCTCCGATTATCTTCATGAAAATAATGAATATATTATTTATTAGTTACCTAAATAAATTAATGGAATCCTTTATAGATGATATGATAATATAATCCAAATGAAATAGTAAACTATGATCAGTTTGGATATTGTACTGAAGAGATTGTGAGTGGAGAAGTTATATTTTATGTATAGTAAATGAATGTTCTTCATAAATAATGTATCATTCCTAGTGAATGATATCACTAGAAAAGAGACATCTTCAAAAAACTTAAAAATAGAAGAAATTAAAGGATTTATCATATTGTCATCAAGTATAGATACCTATAGTTTCATTGAATTATTTGGATATTATCATTGATTTTTTAGAAACTTCTCCTTATTATTAATCTCATTATCCAAGATAACTCAAAATATTGGGATGTTTTTTATATTGATGAATGTGTGGAGGGAATTTATGAATTCATAATAGGATAATTATTATAACATGGATCACATTACCAACTAGTGGGGAAGGATTTATTATCTAAAACGATGCTTCCAAAAAGGATTTTCATTGTACTCATTCCAAATTAAAAATTTACGGCATATTTTTCATAATAATTAATGATCCATTATTAGAACTACTTCAAAATTTATTTGGAATTTAATGAAGTGATATTTTCATCAAATACTTGGAGACATTTCCTATATTGATTAATGCGTAACATATATATGAATCCTAAAATCCACATATATTTATTAACTCAAAATGATATCTCTATGATCCAGTTAATATAGTTAATGATGATCATGGATTATTATTTTTCAATCCCCATCCATCCTTTAAATGTGAAGAGGGTGGAATATTATTTGAGACGAACAGATCCCACAACTATATTCATGATTATAATTTAAATGGATGTGATATTGTACGACATTCAATGGATGTAAATGGTAATCATAAAGGTATAATCATTGTGTTTTTATAAAATAACATATTAATGATAAATTCATGACATAATCATGGAGGCACAAAAAATAGATGAGAACTTATCGGTGACGGAAGAGAATATTCTATATTTTAAGAAGGATACATATAAAGTTATATAGTATAAGAAATAAACATGTGTTCCATAAAAATAAAAACTATATGGGGGATATTATAAATAATTCACATACATGGTCCTTCCACATTAATATTGTAATAACAAATATTTATTGATATGTCAGGAAAATCATCTCATGGGATTACATGAATGTTGAAATTGTAGAATCTGGATATCAATACTTAGTATGAAAACAATTCAAGTTTTCATACTAGAAGTATATGTTCATTTTAAAATGATTTCTAAAAACATTATATAGATATGAAAACATAACCATGTTTTTTCATAAGACTCCATATGACTTATAAAGGTAACAATGTCATTTGGGTTTTAGTCGATTGACATACAATGCATGTGCTTTTCATTTCTATCATGGAAGAATTATATATTGAAAAAATATCATTGACATATAAAATATTAGAATTAAGAAATTGTGGATTACAACGATTCAATGTATTTGAATGAGATTCATGGAAAACCTCCAAGTTTTATGTAATTACTTTTCAAGACTTATATATCTAAAAATGTTTCAATAATGAATATCATCATGAAGAGGATGGTGAATATAAAAAAAGAATTATCATTATACATGATATGTTTACATCATGTATATTATATTTCCAAGGATGTTGGTATCAACACATTATTATAGTGGAGTTATCAAATTACACAATTTTAAAATATAACCTTTATATGGAATATTATGAGGCCTTGTAAGGTTAGAGGTGTCATATATCCACAAGGCAAGGTGAAGATAGTGAAAAGTACCTAAAATGTGTTGATTATATCCAATATGTGATAGATAAGGGTCTAATTATTCAGTTTAATATGGAATCTGAACATGGTTGAAAAAAATATATGTAAAGATTCATCCACAATACCATGATTGTTTGTTAGTGACAAGGAATCCCTTTATATGTCACCATGGAGGATATTCAAGAGGATGTGAGAGAATGGAATGATTATACCTAGATACATCAGCCAATTCGTAATTCATGATCTCATCGATGCTATGGTTTATCAACTAGAACTATTATAGAACCTATATTTAGTACATGATGTGTTCCATGTATCTTTTTTGACGATTTATATACTATTACCCTCAAATATCTTGAATCTTGATGTTGAAACCGTAGAGGCTGATCATTAAAATGATGAGAACAAATTGAACATCATATATCATAAAGAAAATGTTTTATGAAACAAAACATGCCATGTAGTTAATATAATATTGTGAAACAAAAATTTTGATAAGGAAACTCATGAACTAGAATATCTGATGAAATAAAATTACCCTCACTAAATCCAATGTACAAAATGAAAATCATGAGGGAGAAATATATAAATAGAGAATAATGTAACAGCTAAAAAATTTATAAATGAAATTCCAATCTAAATGAATATTTTATTCATTTAGTAATTTTGTTTAAAAAATTGCACTATATTATTTTGGATAGCTATAATATATAGCCATAATTTGTTTATCAATAACATAATCCTCTATATAATCACAATAATTGATATTATAGTGGTTCTATAGACACCAGTAGGATTAGTATATATTAAGGGTTATCGTAAGGCCTATATAACACCAAAGGATGAATCTATATCATCAATAATTATGATCATACCCTATGAAACCCATTTATCAGAGCTTCTTAGGGTGATGGAATCACTAGGATTTTCCTATGACCAAGACCATGTTTAGATTCAATAGCTAAAACATATTTAAAATTATTTTTGGTTGCATTCCAATCTTATTAAGATCATGAACTAATCCATGTTCATTATACCACCACAAGAAAGAGTCAGTAATTCCCGCCCTAATATTGATGTGCAAGCTGGTGCAATAAGGGATTACGTATCAAGCCCATATTAGTCTGAATTTCTATATATTACATTAAAATATTAATAATTTCATTAATAAATTAAATTATTAATTTTTATATATTAATATATAAGGAGTTTGATAAAAATTTATCTTTTTGAAAAGAAACTAAAATTTCATTTCTGGTAAATATTAATATTCAACTATAACATTATTTTTTATTAATAAAAAAATTATAATAATTAATATTTTCATTTAAAATTAAAAGTAAATAATATTTATTGAAATATAAATGAGAATTTAATATATTTAATCTCAATTTAATTATTTTATGAGTCATAAATTTGTTACTCTCATAAAAAATGTAATTTATAGTATATCGGGTATTTATTTAAATGTGTAAATTCTAGTATTTAGAAAATTATATTGGTAAAATTAAAAATATTTTGAAATCAGTCCATTGAAATTAAAAACTACTTATTTTTCATAAATTAATGAGAAATTAAAATTTATGGGCAAAACATAAATACGATAAAATTATAGTGTATGTATTATGACATCATAATACCCTAATTTTGATGAAATAAATAAAACAATTCTCATCCATTGCCAAAAATATATTTTTTTGTTAAAATAATGAGTTTTTTGATTAATTTTAAAAATATATAATGACTCCTCCAAATAATATATTATATTTTAATGATTCAAAAATAATTCTTTATGCGCAAGACTCACTTCCACTTCACAAATAGTGTTTTTTTAATTAGTGTTCTTCTGGACATAGAAAAAATAATTTAAACCTACTCTTGTTTTGTAGTTCTCAATGTCACATACATATCTTATTTTAAATTTATTTTAATTTTAATTTCCATTAATGCTTTGGTTTAGGGGGGTTTCCAATGTTTTTATGGAGAATAGGTGAGTTTTCATGAATTGGGCCAAACCGTGAGCCCAATTCTAGATATAAAAATAAATTTTGTTTCTTTTATAACATATTAATTTTTTAATATTTTTCACACATTCCAACTCCTAAATGTCCTCCCCTGATATATTAACACCACAATTCAAATTTGGAGCCTTTGGAAATCCATAACCAAGGTGTATATAGGTTTTTATTTAAGGTATTGGGCCTGCCCGAAAGCCCAATTCCAGTTTAAAAAATAAAATTTGACTAATTAATAACCTATTCTGTTTTAAGGGTTTTTTGGTGATTCCAAGCCCCAAAAACGTCCCTTGAACCCAGACGCGCGTCCAATATCCTCCCACCCCTTTTGCAGCTCATTTGAATCGCGGTTTAGGTTGAAACATCTGAAGAACTCAAATTTCGGCCAGATTTATAAAGATAATTTGTTTCCTTCATAACTCCTTTGATTATTACTCTTTTCCCCCATTAAAATTTCTTAAATGATCTACCTATCCTTTTTATAACCTCCCTTGAAGGTTTGAGTATTTTTAAAATCATATACTGATATTTTTGTGGGTGATTTCTACAAGATATTTTAAGTAAGTTGTTCTCCTCCTTTCTTATTTCAATTTGATTAGGGTTACATCCAATGTACTTAGGGTTTCTTCCATTATCATTGAGTTTCCCAATGTCCAGGAAGTAGGGTTTAAAAATTAGGGTTTTATTTTTTGTTTCATGGTCTGAAATTCTGGTTTTAGGTCTGGTTTACCTTCCTTGAGGTGTGGCGGTGCTGTGTTTGAGTTTTCACACAAAGGATTCAAGGGTTTACTTGGTTTTGGTAAGTGATTCCATTGTGTATGAAATCTTTGTGAATTGGCTACTGTTTTTATGTTATTTTCATTCTTATTAAATTTTATTATTTCTGAATAATATAGTTTTAGTGGTGTTTGTATTTAAAATGAATCCTAAATGCCAATTTCATGTGAAATTGGTGGTTTTTCATTGAAATATTTTATTAGTTTAATTCGGGATACCCTATAAATAAGTAGTTGATTTTATTGAACTATAATAGGGATAAGAATACTGTATTTAATGATTTTCCCTTGTGTTTGATGCGGAAAAATCTGGTTTTAATGGTGTTTGTGAACCACATGAAATTCTAAGAGTTGTGTTGTGTAAAAATGGAGACTTTGCAATGATGTCATTTCTTGAACCATATGAGGCTGCCCTAAAAATGATTTTTTGTTTTCACTGAAATGTATTAGGATTACCTTTATGTTTTGGAAACTTAAAAAATGTGCACATAGTATGAATGTGAGGTTTATAAGGAGTTTTGTGTCCGAAAAACTACGAGATTTTGAGGAATTGTTTTATTAAAAATCTAAGTGTTTTGTTGCGTGTATTAAGTGGTATATAATGTGATAGCTACTGTATTGGTTGTGTTTGACCATTAATGTTGTTTTATATAAAAATTTATTTATGTTTCATGCTGAAATTTATTGAGAACAAAATGGGAAGCCCGAGTATCTAGGTGGGGAAAATTTGTACTAGTACGGCTAGTGGACCGGATGGGTTTTGTCCCTGTTTCACATAGCATTTGGATAACGAAAACATTAACTAAACTATATGGAATATTATTGGGGTCCACTAGGTTATGGGTATGTTCCCTACTAGTGGCTCGAGCATGAGAAAGGATTTTTCTATGGTTACATTACACCGAGGTACGAGGTACATAGAGCCCAAGACAACCTAGTGCCTAGGGGTGTTCCCAATGTTGTTTCTCATTGAATTTGTAGTATTTACCCATGTCTTAGGGTGTGTCTGGAAGTAAATTACAGTATCTAACATTTCTATTTTATTGTGTTAATATGCTGAAAATTTTGGATTGAAAACTATTTTCAATTAGAGGATTCATTTTTTGAAATTTTAACACTACTTTTCCATGCGTTTGAAAACTGCTTGCTTTTTCACATTGTATTTCGTACTCTTTGGAATCATTGAGTGGTATCCTACTGGGAATAGGCTCACACCCTACATACACCCATTGTGTGTAAGTAGACTTGGTTATGTTTGATTTTGGTAAAGGAAAGGCTAAGGGTGATGGCGGTTCATGGTGTTAGTTCCCATCCTTGGTGCGGAGTTGTGGTGATAGCTTGGGGGCGATGACCCCTAGTCGTGTGAAGTCCTTGGGGATGTCTTGATGCTATAATTATTTTTATTTGGACAACTTTTATTTTCTCTAAACCAATGTACTCAGTTCTGGTTTTTACTTATGTTTTGTTTGGCTCAAAATTTTCAGATTTATATTTTGGATTGTTTTTAATGTTTTATGCTTTCATACTCGGGTAAATCATTCCCAAACATAAATTAATGATACCTGGGCACTTGTGCCAGCCCGTGGGGATAGGGAACGCCCTTCGGGTCATGTCACGGGGTCGGTTTGGTGCCAGTTTTGACGGTGACCAGATTCGGTTCGTGACAAAATGGTATCAAAGGAGGTTCGCTCCTTGGGTCATGTTATTTGGGGAAGAGTCAGCATAGTCTGGAACTAGGATTTTTGGGACTCGAAATTTCAGTCATGGGTAGTGTGCCTACCCAGCACACATCATGAAGGGATTCAATTCACCATGGGATGTTTGGATTTATCTGATTCCTTTGGTTTTCTTTGTTTGATGATGACGATGAGAAATGAAAAGAGAGTTGGGTGAATAATCTCAGTGAGATCGCAGGGCCTGGAAAGCCATGTGGAGCCATGGATATTTCCATAGAATACTCTCTATGATGGAGAAGTGATTGGAATATGGCTGCCAACCATATGTCCAAGTCACCCACCGAAACTAGTTTCCTCTCACATTGTCTTCTGTCTCTTTGCTTTGGAATCTTGGAAACATGGTTTTTTTTAAAGAATGACATCACTTTAAGGAGTGTGAATTTTTCTGAACCTATTTTTTTTAGTAAAGTGAAAATGGTTTTATTTTTTTTAATTCCTATAAATGAAATTTTAGAATTATTTCAAAAGGGAAAATTATGTGTTTACACCTCTTTTGAATGTATGAACTATGTTAATTGTGGTTTTGAAAATATGTTTCTAGTGGAATTTTTTTAAACAATGGAAAATGGTTTTGCATTGAATTAAGTGTTCTAGAATTTTTGTGTGGGGGTTGAAGATGGATTTTGGGTTTCGTGACTACTGAAAAAAATAATTATGAACACTTACAACCCTGTCTTGAAATGAGAAGAGTTGAGTTCTTAATTAAATGGAGATTTATGAAATGGTGTTTTTCATGAAATTAGATGTGTTTTGAAATGGGTTGAAATGTTTTGAAATGTTTGTGAAAGGCATGAATATGTGCTTTTATTGAATTATGGATTCTTTTCTAAATGGTTGTGTCCTTATGAAATGTTTTTTAAGATGTGAATTGGGATTTTGATCTCATTGTTAGCAGTTTTGAGAAAAGGTTGGGTTCGTTGACCTTTTTTTGAAAATTGGAAGGAAGTTTTGTTTTACCCTTTGGTATTTCCATGAGTGGCCACATGCATGGGGTTATAAGGGATGATGGATGGTTGATGGCATGACTGGATGAGTGCTGGGATGGATATGAGGAGGGTGCCCGGTGTGGCACAAAAACATGCATGTGTGGGGCCCATGGGGTACCATTGGTGGATACGCTTACTGCTAAACCGTTTGTTTTCAAAGAATTTGTTTTAAAGAAAAACATGATGTCTTGATGAATAGTTTGGTATGGTTTGTATTATGGGTTTTTGAAAATGTTGATGTTGTGGGATGTTTTGAGTTCAAGAACCCCTTCTGTTTGAACTGTGTTTTGGGTTTGTGTTTGGTCGGTAAGCTGTGTTGTAGGGCCGATTAGTGGTCACTTTTGAAAAAAAAATTGGGATGCCTTTATAGTGGTTCCCTTCATGTGTTTGGATCTGGTTTGTGGCATGTTTTGACCAATGGAGCAGCTTGGTTGGGTCCTCGGGTTCTCTCATTGGATAATGTACTCCCCCATTAAGGGTTAATGAACAACTGAAGTGCAACCCGTTTTGTTTCTCCATTGGAAAATCCTCCAGTTGATCAATATAAAGAATATTTTATCGAACTTTTTTTTTGAGTCTACACCCATTCATTTATCTAATTTGTGGATCCTATTGTAGTGGGATAGTGTTTGTGGAAGGTTGAAAGAGACCTTAGTTTCTTAAGTTTCCTCATTCATCAAAGGTGGGAGTGTTCTTTCGTTGTTAGTATGGATGAGTGTCTTGATGGTGTCTAAGAGGGCCTCTGGGTTATTTATAGTTTCTTTGAAGAAAGAGTTATTATTAAACCACCAATTTTGATATTTCGGTCCTGATAGGATATTGTGTCCACTTTTTGGACTTATCTGTTGTTTTGGGACTTTGAATATGGTCTCGTTCCATTTATTGTTTCTATCAATCGCAAGGGTCATTTTCGGTGACACATTGTGATGTTGTGTGCTCTTTTGACCATAAAGGTGAAGGTCACAAAATCCTCTAAGGTCTTATGTTATGTTGGGATTATCTCTCCCATGGGAAAAACATAAAATCCTCTATCTTAGAGGAAGGTGTTTATACGTGTCTTTCCCTTTTGTTGTTTCTCACCCAAAGAAACATGGTGCGATGTGTATGCATCTTCTAATCCCTTGTTTCAGTGAAATTTCTGTTTTTGGTAAAGTGGGTTATGAAGTGTGTTATGTCTTCATGAACACATCGGGGTATGAGGTGTAGTTTTTTGTGGCACTGAAAGAAGAAGTTCTATATAGGGGTTTCAACAGCCTAACTGTGTGGCCGAATATGCTTCAATATTTTGAGCTCCAGCCATAGGTCCTGGAGATAAGCTGGCATGTAGTCAGGGGAAACACCAGTGTTGTTTTAACCCTTGTACAATTTCATATCCAAAGTGTGAAAGATATAAAGTTATTAAACCTATGGCTTCATCATCCTTCTTTTTTTGATCTCGTTCGGTGGAAATATGTATAGGGCCTTGTACCCATGTCATCGCCTAATGTCTTTCCCTCCCATGTTGGTTTCCATTGAGTCACTCGAGAACTGTTGGAAATTTGGCTAGAAAGTTTGAGCACAAATTTTGTGCATGATTAGTAGTGATAGTGTGCTAGGAAGCCATGTGGAAAGAATGATCAACATAGTTAGTGCACGGTTTCCCAAACCATGCGGACTGACCCTGCACCCTTCCAAAATCATAAAAAAACGGGGTCTTTCTGTGTCTGCCCATGCTAGTCAGTTGAGTTGGTTGGTTCTTGTGGTGGGAAGACCCATTGTGGGTATCATGTATATTATTTTGTAAATTTATAATTTATGTGTACCCCTTGTACTAGGGAGTCTGTTTGGGCCTCCCCCTATTAGTTTCTGGATTCTATCTCAGGAAAAAAAATTAAGTTTTCTCTTACGGTGGGGATCCCATTTGTGTCTCTTCATACGAGTAACTCATATTTTTCCTTGGTTTTTTATGGGAAGTAGGTATTATCATTTGGAGATATCTAACTACCTACATCTTACTTTGGTAAACATTGATATTAGAGAGTGACAAATGGATTAGTTATAGTAGGGAAATTGTAACCTTGTTCGATGTTGTTGTTTATTTGGGTAAATTGATTGAGTGTTGTTCAGATTGTGTTTGATGAGTTATCATTTGGGATAAAGACTGAATGTGATTTATTCTTTCAGTAAAGTGGTGTAAGTCATGTTTGAGAGAGTATTCTTTCCTTCATTGATCACTAGAGGTGTTATGGCCTTTGGTGGAGAAACATGGCAAGAGAGAACCTCTGGGTTTCTCAGTTGGGTTTGGTTGTTGCTTTGGCCTTACTGTGACTTTATGGGGCGGAATGTTTTCATGGTGGGGATAATTTTCACATACATATCTTATTTTAAATGTATTTTTATTTTAATTTTCATTAATCCTTTGTTTGGGAGGGGGGGTTCCAAAGTTTTTTTGGGGAATAGCTGAGTTTTCATGAAGTGGGCCAAACCGTGAGCCCAATTCCATATTTAAAAATAAATTTTATTTCTTTTATAACTTATTCATTTTTTAATATTTCTCACTCATTCCAACTCCTAAATGTCCTACCATGTTATAGTAACACCGAAATAAAAATTTTGAGCCATTGGAAATCCATAACCAAGGTGTATATGGGTTTTTATTTAAAAGATTGGGCCTGCCCGAAAGCCCAATTCCAGTTTTAAAAATAAAATTTCACTAATTAATAACATATTCATTTTAATGGGGTATTCTGTGATTCTAATCCCCAAACACGCCACTTGAACCCAGCCGCGCATCCACTATCCTCCCACCCTTTTTGCAGCTCATTTGTATCGCGGTTTAGGTCGAAACTTCTGAAGAACTTAAATTTAGGGACGATTTGTAAAGGTAATTTTTTTCCTTCGTAACTCCTTCGATTCTTACTATTTTCCCCCATTGAAATTCATAAATGATCTAACTATCCTTGTTCGAACCTCCCTTGAATGTTTGAGTATTTTTAAAATCAGATACTGGTATTTTTGTGGGTGATTTCTACAACATATTTTATGTAAGTTGTTCTCCTCCATTCTTCTTTCAATTTGTTTAGGGTTACATCCAATGTACATAGGGTTTATTCCATTATCATTGAGGTTCCTAATGTCCAGGAAGTAGGGTTTAAAAATTAGGGTTTTATCTTGTGTTTCATGGTCTGGAATTCTGGTTTTTGGTCTGGTTTACCTTCCTTGAGGTGCAGCAGTGGTGCGTTTGAGTTTCGCACAAAGGATTCAAGGGTTTCCTTGGTTTTGGTAGGTGATTCCATTGTGTATGAAATTTTTGTGAATTGGCTACTGTTTTTATGGTATTTTCATGCTTATTCAATTTAATTATTTCTGAAAAATATCGTTTTAGTGGTGTTTGTATTTAAAATGAATCCTAAATGCCAATTTCATGTGAAATTGGGGGTTTTTCATAGAAATGATTTATATGTTTTATTGGGGATACCCTATAAATAACTAGTTGATTTTATTGAACTATAATAAGGATAAAAATACTTTTTTTAATGATTGTAACTTGTGTTTTTTGCTGAAAAATCTGGTTCTAATGGTGTTTGTGAACCACATGAAATTCTAAGAGTTGTGTTGTTTAAAAATGGAGACTTTGCAATGATGTCGTTTCTTGAACCATATGGAGATACCCTAAAAATGATTTTGTGTTTTCACTGAAATGTATTAGGATTCCCTTTATGTTTTGGAAACTTAAAAAATGTGCACATAGTATGCAAGTGAGGTTTATAATGAGTTTTGTGTCCGAAACACTACGAGATTTTGAGGAATTGTTTTATGAAAAATCTAAGTCTTTTGTTGCATGTTTTATGTGGTATAAAAAGTTATAGCTACTGTATTGGTTGTGTTTGACCAGTAATGGTGTTTTATATAAAAATTTATTTATGTTTCATGCTGAAATTGATTGAGCACAAAAGGGGAAGCCCGGGTACCTAGGTGGGGCGGATTTGTACTAGTACGTCTAGTGGACCAGATGGGTTTTGTCCCTATTTCACTTAGAATTTTGATAAGGACAACTGTAAATATACTATGTGGATGATTATTGAGGACAACTAGGTTATGGTTATGTTCTCTACAAGTGGCTCATGCACGAGAAATGATTTTTCTATGCTTACTTTACACCGAGGTACGAGGTACATAGGGCCCAAGACAACCTTGTGCCTAGGGGTGTTCCCAATGTTGTTGCTCATTGGATTTGTAGTATTTACCCATTTCTAAGGGTGTGTCTAGAATTAAATTACAGAATCCAACATTTCTATTTTAATGTGTTAATATTCTGAAAATTTTGGATTGAAAACATTTTTCAATTAGTGGTTTCATTTTGTGAAATTTAACACTACTTTTCTTTGCGTTTGAAAACTGCTTGCATTTTCACATTGTATTTCTTACTCTTTGGAATCATTGGGTGGTATCCTACTGGGCTTAGTCTCACACCATACTTACACCCCTTGGGTGTAAGTGTACTTGGTTATGTTTGATTCAGGTAAAGGAAAGGCTATGGGTGATGGAGGTTCATGGTGTTAGTTCCCATCCTTGGTGCGGAGTTGTGGAGATAGCTTGGGGGCGATGACCACTAGTCGTGTGGAGTCCTTGGGGCTATCTTGATGAGATAATTATTATTATTTGGACCACTTGTTTTATCTTTAAACCAATGTACTCTGTTCTGGTTTTTACTTTAGTCTTGTTTGCTCAAAATTTTCAGATTTATATTATGGACTGTTTTTAATGTTTTATGCTTTCATACTCGGGTAAATCGTTCCCAAACATAAATTAATGATACCCGGGCACTTTTTCCAGCCCGTGGGGATAGGGAATGCCCTTTGGTTCATGTCACGGTCTGGGTTTGGTGCCGGTTTTGGCGGTGACCAGATTCGGTTCATGACACTCAAGGAATATACAATGGGTGTGATTGTGGTTTTTATTAATTAATTACATTATTTACAAAGCCTATGTTTTTAAATCAATTGAGAATTATACTATATTTTTGTATATATTCCCACCCAAACCTCCATTAATCATCCCTAAAACCCATTAAGGTTTGATTTACTCTCCCGTACTATCTCTAAATTCTTCCCAATTTGTTTCATTTTAAATAACCAAACCCTAGTAGGTCGAGACCAATGCATCACATTATAACATTGTCATAGATAAAATGATTGAATTTTTAAGGACTAGTCAGTTTTGAATATTTTTAATCTATATTACATACAAGAACACAACATTACATCGTTAAATGATATAAATCATACATACTCCATTTGAATCATCCTTAAATTTCTAGATTAACCCTCTATGTCATTAATAATATACATATTCACATGACGGGAAAAAAATATAACATAATAAAGGGGTGATATAAAATTCTCAATAAGGGTATGTAATAAAAATACAATATTATAAACAATAAGAAATAGTGAATGAATAAAAAGACATTTCATTAGAATGTAATCTTTAGAATAATATTGAAAGAATAAAAGCTGAGTAAATATTTCCATATAAATAATAACATGATAACGAAGCATAACCATTTATATTATACTAGTATAATATTCATACGAATTATAAATTATGAATATGATAATGAGGGAATGCATAATGTTGGACATCAAAATTATACCAACTAGGCTAAATCAAAGACGCCTACAATTGAATGGTTAAGGCCTCAACAAAATTAAATTTTGTTTTGTATCAAGAGAACTACTAGTTCATTAAGGGGATATTGCGGTCCCCTACTATAACATACTAAGTCCAATTAATTCCTCATATAAATGGGTGTGACAAAAAAATATCCATATGAATTGAAAATATTTTTCCTAAAATGTAAACACAATCACTAAACATTTTAAGTAATATGGTGAACAGAAACAAGATACCACATCCACATTCAAACTTATGATTGACCATTTAATTAAATCTAGAATATAATAATAATAAGAGATAAATCTCAATAAATTATAATACTCAATAGAGGTGTTCAAATAGATCAATATATTTTTATAAAATCATTGACCAGTTATCGAGAGAAATACCGTTATTACATTGAAATGAAGAGTTCTTTGGGGAAAATCATTTGTATTTGTTATAATTGATTATTTAAAAATAAGGATGAAAAAAATCATAAAAATTTGTTATATTGAATAAAATAATGGTTCCTTTAAACATATTGTGCATTGTACTTGAAAATGGGTAAGATATCTAGATGTTCCCATAAATAGGGTTTACGTATTGGGAATAATTGAGAAGGGAACCTTGTAAAACACATATTTCCCATGAATGATATATAAACTAGTATGTATACATAATTTTAAAAGATATAAATAAAATGAATTGTAATTATATAAAATTAATGAATAATTAAATTTCTAATATAGAGAGAAATCATAACTCGAATGAAAGTGGAGGTTATGGAAGAAACTCATACCTTATACCAAAAAGGATTATACACAGGAAATTAATGTCCTATATTATCAAAATAAAATTACATAATTAATTACATCAAAACCTTTTATAAATTAATTTTTCTAATATAATTTTATTTTATTATTTTATTCTATATATAATTAGTTATAAGCTACAATTTTACAGTTCGAGAGCATTTAATTCCTTCTTTTTTAGGACGAGTTTACTTATATATGAGTGTAGAAGTCTAGGTAAAACGTGAATAGATTTTTATGAATTGAATTTAAAATATATTAATGAACAGATAGAATATTATGTTTTAATATAAGCTATTTTTATATTTGGGACATGAATAAATCAATGGATATGACATTTGTGATAATCGTTTAGATTATTTTTTCGGTTTCCGATTATCAAAAACTAGTTTTGTTTTATTGACTAAAATCATGAATATATAATTCTTCCTAAAAATTAAAAAGGTTATAAATACATATTTTATAATCAATTTTATCTATATAAATGGTTTTTATACCATCCTTTAAGGCATTAATGTAAATTGAAAAATCTACGTCCTTGAATATGATACCTCAAAACATCACGGACAATGTTTTCATTTTTACAACAAATCAATAGGGGTGAGAATTGATGTTGGGATATGATCTCAACACAATAATATTATAGTATGTGGAAGATAATAGATATATCATGTCACTTTGGGTAATTTAGGTGAATATTTTTTTGAAAATAAAAGAACATGAAAATAAACTAAACGAAAAAGAATGAGGTTTTTACATATTGGTTTTCTCTTCCTTGAGAACCTACATTTGGAAAAGGGATTATTATTTTGATGAGACCAAGGTATATAGGAATTTAGGGAGGTTATTGGAAGGGGAATGGATAAAAATTGGAAGATTCTCAAAGCATGTAAGGCGTGAGGATAGGGGGTTGTATTTATAGTGGAAGATATGTATGTTTTTTTAAATTTTATTCATTTATTTATTATTTTACCTCATAAATATGAATTTTTTTAATTATAACTAAATATATTAAAATAATGAAAGTGTGTTCTAGATTATTGTGCTTAAATTAATAATGACTCATGAAATAGTGTTTTAACTTATTATGTTTAATATCATAAAATTTCCCTTTTAATTACTCACCAAAAGATTCATATATTTTGGAAATATCTCAATTATTCACCCTAACTACATAATTATAGTTAGAATTAAAAGGTCTGAATCATTTTATTAATATATTTTTTCTATGTTTTTCAATTTTATGTTTTATTTAAAATAATAATTTATTCAAAAAAAAATTTTAAAATTATAAAAAAATTTATGACACATTAAAAAATTAACTAAGCAAACATACAATTATTGTTTAATCCTAGGAAAGATAAATTTTAATATATGAATATATTTTATGAAAAAAAATTATTATAAATAATTATATTATTCAACATATTATAATTATTCTTTTATCGATTACAAAAATACGAACACTTAAATTTTCATTTTTAAAATATTAATTTGCATATTCATAGATCAATATATATCATATTTTTATTTACAAGATACCCAAATTTTAAAAATACTTTAATAGGTTAGGTTACAATTCTATTGGAATATTTACTATTCATAAGGGTCACATGAATATTATAATTGTGAAGATACTATCCCATTGGTATATGTTACCTATAATATAGAAATGCATTTTATTTTATTAAATTTTTATTTATATTGTTTTTATTTTGTTCTATAAGTAATGTAATGTGATTTATACTATATTGAATAATTATAAGAAATGAAATTTCATTGATTGAATTCTAGGTCATTATATTCTCTTATCCTTTAAAATATCATCCTCAAAATTTCTAGAATATCTACTAATAATATGACTTTTTTATTTCATTGTATTCACGATAATTTACCTAATTTTTATTGTGTATGTGTTCGTTTTGTAGAATATCATGTCTTATCAAATCCTCAGATACCTTTGATGAATCCTAAACAAACATACATTCAATGGGTGTGATTTGGAAATGACATTTACAACATGAGTGAAAATATATATAATCATAAATTAGTTTGATCTAATTAAGATAATTTAAATTAAAAATAGTGAGTTTTTCCTTGGTAATCATTTTGGGTGTTTTTTATGAATTTATTTTAAAATTATTTCAATATCTTAAATTCAATAATTTCTTTCAAGGAAATATAAACATCCCAAGTCACTCACAGAATTTTGAATCTTCACCATCCTATGTATAATAACATATAAACATGTATGATCATATTTTTTTTAAATCCAATGTAGTATATTTTTTTAAAACATATGATGGGTAGTGATTAAATTAGTGAAATCAATTGAAGTGGGTATAAGAATCCTGAGGGTGGATTTTAAGAATAATGAAAGAGATATAATGATCACATCACTACTTTGTGTTTAAATTCACTAGTGTTGGTGTTTATAAGTGTCTACCTTGTTTCAAATGTATTAATCTATTATTGAAAACAATTAAATAGAGAATATATAAATAAATTTTATTAATAAATGTAGGTTAATGTAATATATACATGATAAAAAATGATTGCACAATTACAACATGAAAGAATAAAAATACAATTTAATTAAGTAGTAGTGATTGTAATTCCCTTCAAAAACAACTCCTTATATATGAAAATTATGAGATATTAGAATACCCCCAAATAATAAATCCCATCATAAATAGTTAGTTGAGTAAGAAGGATGGTGATAATAAAGAAAATTTGACATTTCAATGTTGACAACATAAATCAGAATGATTCATCCCCTTCTTGGTGTGAAAATAAGTCATTAAAGATGGCTGGTTATTTTATGTTTGTAGAAGGGAAATATCATCTTCCATGTGTCCCATAATATATTTAAAAATTTCATGAATGTTAGATTAGTAGTTTGGATTTCATTCTCATTATTATATGTATATTTTTTGGGACACCAAATTTGGCCGACAAGTTAAATTTCAACATGGGCTCCATATATCTCCTTGAAAATGATTAATTATCTATGGAAATAGTTGACTGAAATTATCTGACTAATTTTATAATTATATATTTAAAATTTTATATAAATTTATCATTATTTGTGGGATCCATTTTTATTTGATAGGCATAAGGCCCATTATTTTTGTTTAGGAATTTATGTGTTCATTACAAAAAACCAATATCCTATTTTTGCATTCATCCATATATACTAAAATAAAAAATGTTTAAATGAAACTGTAAAATAATATAAAAAAATATCTAATTAAAAGAATTAACATAATTTTTCCACAAATATGTGATTATTTGGACTGAAATTTTCACTTTAAATATGAATTGAACCTACGATGAAAAATGGAGTCTAATTTACAAAATTAACTAAAATTTCTATTTAAGGACATCAAAAAACATGTATATTAAAATAATAACAATGAATATTATCCTTTTTATGTTTGTAATCACACCCCCAACATGATTTTTTCTTGCCCCAAGAAAAATGAAAATAAAAATTATGAAATATAATTCCATTTTAAAAAAAATATTTGTCATATAATGCTAACCAAAAGATATCATAATAAATAATCAAGAATCAAATCAAAATAATTTCACACAACCTAGGTTCAATAGAATTTACCATTCCCAATACCATTCCATGGATTAAATTCATCCACACATTTCACCCAATTTCAATTATATATAATGATGTGTGGTTTATATGAAAAGGCATGGGTTCCATTTTATTTTTAAATGGGAAACAAATGGATGTGTTAGGTGGAAATAAAATTAAACATATTGATGCGTACCCAATTTTATCATTTAAATTTTTTCGTCTTTGTTTTGAGTTTTCAACCATATTATATATCCATGTAATAACTCTGGGAATGAAAAATATTTAGCTCAATCCCCAAGTATCATACATCGCAAAAAATTTCAATTCCACGCTATACAATAGAGTCATAAATCCAAACTCTAGAAAAGAAAAACATAAAGTCACAATCCCCAAGTGTCAAATGAAACATATTTTGAAAACAATTTCTCTATTTGGACATTATTTAATTTTTTTATATATTTAAATTAAACAAAAAGTGACCACAAACATAATTCTATGATAAAAGGGAACAACGAACTCAAACATACAACCAGAATCCAATGGAAGTGTATTATGGTAATTTCAGTAAAATAATGAAAATGTAAACATTGAAAAATCAAATTAGACAACTGCTCAATCCAAAAACTATGATCTTATTTGTAACATGAATTAAAATCATTATAAAGTAAATGGGAAATTAATTAACATCAATCATTCATGTTTCACATTGTACATTAATGCATGTAGTGATTTGAAATTTAATTTAATTTTATAAAATTTCAAATTTTTCCTTTAAAATATATCATTTTCACTCCCCCCATCATATAATGACAATGTCCTTAGTATTAAAGTAGAAGAGAATAGAGATTTCCGAATTATATATAAATAGTGGATAATGTGATTTGAAATGAATTAATGTAAAAAATCATTTGGATTAAAGTAGATGTCACATAAATAAGCAATCAATATCATTTTATTCATGACAAAAGTGGACTCCTTGGGATGATTGAGTGTATGATTGAATTATTGAAGGAATTTATTTCATTTGGAAACACGAAAATGCATTAGTTGAAAATATCAAACACAAGAAATAATATAACACATCAGAAACCCCATGGAAGTCCTCTATAAAAAATAACGTAATGAAATAATTAAACAAAACATACCTATTTATATTAAAACTCAATAGTTTTAGATAATGGATAGAAAAAATCTTGTTTTACTTTGAGAAATAAATTTTTTAATGTCATTACCTCAACTGGGGACCTAAATGTAATAATTTTATCTGGATTAGAGGTCAACTCAATTAACACTTCATCTATTTATTTTTTATAATATGATTAGATGAATGGTTATAAAAAATGACCATTAATCTAGATTATTTGACCACCAGTGGTGTCCTAAGTATCTAATTATCTATGGGTATAGATATGATCCATTGTATAAGGCCCTAACCATATTGAACATAACATTACTGGGTAAAAATGTTGTTTGGAACTATATAAGATAAAAAAGTTCACAATTTAAAGTGTTTGACTTTTTAGATACCGAGATTGGTATGCATGAACTCTGGCACTACATATCCTTTTATTTTCATTAGACTCCATCCTAGGATCCTCAATTTTATTAATTTTTAATATCATCGTTATTTCATCCAAAAAAATCAATGTTCAGCTTTTAATTTCCCAAAAGTCCTTATGTTCATTTTGACAAGGTAAATGTTAATAATTTCCATATACAAATATATATGTTTTAAATACATTGATATGTTTAAATGATGAACAATATTACTTAAGGGAATATAAGAGTTTACTAAACTGATATTTCCTTGAGGTATAGATAGTTTTTTCAGGAATTTTCTTATTTCACTATTTTCCAACATGGATTGACCATTGGTTTGAGGATGGTAGGTAGTGGAAATAGATCAAGAAAATTTATGCAAATATTTTTAATCAAATAATGATTATTTGTAATGTTTTTCAATGATAAAACCATTGTATTTAAATATTTTATAAAAATATTTGGTAATTGGAATTTTAGAATAAAAATGAGAAAAATTGTGAAAAATGCATAACTCTGTTTTTTGAATGATTATTACCACAAGGGTTTTGTTGATATTTGTAAAAACATAAAATTATAAATTTATTGATTCTATTTTTATAGTTAATATTTTATTTCCTCTAACATAAACATAAAGACATAGCGCTGATTCGAAAATCTAGTGGCCCAAAAAATCCTTGATGTTGGAAACATTTCCGGGCGGACATCATGGACCCCACCACCGTAAAAGATGCACAACTCGGTCATCAGACCAAAAATTTAGATAATTCCACCTGGATATGAAATATCACTCATATTATCATTCAAAAATTAAATTCCATGGAGTTTTTAATCCTTTAATGTAGTTTTTGATAGTTATACATCTAAACTAAGCTTCCGATAAATTTTAGCGTGAAAAATTATTATTCAATGAAAATTCAATAACTTTACATCCAGTCGAAAATTAGTATAAAATTGTTAGGCTGAATAGCCATGCCTATTTTGAACAATTTTAATGAAGAGGTCCAAAGGTTAATCATCCTTTTATTAGGCCAAAAACACAGACACTTTTGGATGAAAAATTTTAGCCTATAAAAGGAGGCCCTCCACTCCATATAAAATAATTAGCTCGATACCCATATCCAAGGATGAATCCCACCTAGGAATGGGCCACTACTTCTCCTATCTTCCCCCCTCATTTATTATTTTTATTTATATTTTTGTTTTCTTTTAGTTTCATTTTGAATTGTAATTCAGATTTTAGTTTTAATCAATTCATTTGTGTTCTCCATCCACATTTCATAATTTTTGTCCATCTCTATCTCTCTCCCCTTCCACAACTCCACCAAGTAATATCCTACTCTTGTAAATGAGAGGCTAACCCCAGGACTTGGCCCAGGGGGAGGTAATGATATTCATGAAATTTCTTTAATGTTTATTTTATTTTTTTTTTGGTAGATTTGAGTATCATGCTTTGGTGATGTGAATGTCCTCGATTGGGTGACATCCACAATGACAAGAAACAAGAAACTATTCATACTCTTGAAAATAATAGTTACATAAACATGAGATTTCATGTTTGGATTATCAATCTAAAATGAAACACATAAAAGAAAATAGTGACTGAATCCAAGACAGAACCCCAAAACCATGTACATTCTTCTTAACTCATTTTGTTTTCATTGCATGATTGTTTATATTTATAAATCAAAAAACAAAAAAAAATATTTTCATTATTTTCCTTAGATAATAAAAACACTAAAAATAGATTGTATAGGATATATAGAAGAAGTATGTGAAATACATTGAGAAGGATTTTCAAGATAGCGACCCTGGTCAGCAGTTGTGATGAACTAGTAAAAAAATATAATTTTTTTTGTCTATTCCCCATGATAGGCGTGTGTCAAAATGTGTCCATTATCGGGGATCCAATAATTAGTTGATTTACTTTTTCTATTTTCATATCTTAGGTAGATTACATTTACTAAAATAACTAAAAAAAATTCATAATGTATTCAAATTCAGAATATTGTGCAAGGAAAAATTACTCATTAGTGCATAAATAATTATAATAATAATAAGATTTTAGAAGGGATCAGGTCAAAAAACAAAGAGAATGCAATGAAGAACTTACGAGAATAGCTGAAAGAGAATTGGACTATATTCGTGCATTAATGGATCAAACCACACCTGATCAGGATCAATAACTTAAAGTGGAAAATTTGGAAGATGTACCTTCTGAGCTACAAGTGGGAGATCAAAAAAAATTGGATGAATTATTTATTAAATGTGAAGAAATAACTAATCTACCCAATCAACACAAAGAATAATATCCAACACCACTACCGGAAGAAACCACCCAATTTGTTGAATTTGATGTTAAGATGGAGGAGCTCGACTACCCCCCTCCATCCTCAAATATCCTATCCAAGAGGCACTTACCACTGAGGAAATGATTGATGTTGAATCGACTAAGGGAGTTGAACCATTTTTTAACTCTATCTCTTCTAATTTTTTTGAATCCGAATAATACCTCACTCTTTGTGGTTTTGATTATATAGAATCAGACCATATTAGCTATTCCTTTTAGGATGAAGAAGAACCTGGATGTGCCCCACTTGAGGAACATGTAGATCTCCCTAGACATGTTGAATAATTTATGATGGATGTTCATGAGGAGATGTTAGTAAATTTTACTAAGGAAACAATGAGAAAATCTTGTTACATTGAGGGGGAATATTTGATCTTGATACATCATGTTTTCATTTTACTCAAATATAATTACACTCTTACATTCCCATTGATTATTCATGTGATGCATTATAACTTCATTAACCACTGGACAGAGAAGAAGATGTTTCACTAGTATCAACAAAGAAGGAGGATGATTTATACTTCATCCTATCTCCATCATGGATGTTATACCTCATTGGGAAGGGTTTGATATGGTGTACACTATCTAGGTATCATTACTCATCCAGAAGGATGAATCACAAGGTGGGAAAAGCCACATGTGGTGGTTCAAATCCAACAAGCTCCATCCACCATCTGTCTTTGGATAATAGTTGGTACGTCCCTATGGAGACAGTAATAATTCCAGACCCCCTTGGGGGATCATACCACGATTTTTCATTAATTTCGTTCTAGTAATTTAGATGAAAATTTCTTTTCATAGAAGTTGTGTCGCGTTCCTCCCACTCACTCTATTTTATTGATCTCAAATGACATCATCTTTATGCTTAATTATGTTGTTTTCTTTTAAAGGATCGTGATGGTAGAAGGAAGCCCCTGATAGTGAAGGGGAAGGAATATGTTTCTGGAAAAAATGGACGTCAATTTTAGTATTTTATGTTTTAAACTCTCCACATTTTTTGTCTACAACAAGTTTGGAGCATTAAATATAAAATTACATGACCACACTTGAGTTCATGTTTTACATGACTTATCTAGGACACATGAGTTTTTTTGGAATCCTATGATACCATGTTTTTTATTTAAATGTTTATGTGATTAAATTAATGAAAGGAAGAATTGAATTTTTAACTGCAAACATGGATATTGAAATAATGACTCATGATTTGAATGAATTAATTGATTCATGTAAATGAAATTTCCCTACCATCTTTCATACATTTAATTTCTTAAGATCATATGAATTTATTTTTTATTATCAGTCATTCCATGAGTTATTGTCCAATGTTATATTTCCAATTCACAATAGAATTTATAGACAATGTGATTCCTATTCATTCTTGAGCATATTTCATGAGTTATCATTGGACATGTAACTAACTAGAACTTGTATTGAAACTTGTCCAAGTTGTGACTGTTGAAAAACACATTTATAATGATTGAGTAATCCTTTTAAAATCTACTTTTACTTAAAATACCACCTTTACATCAATCATTTTTTATCACATATATACAATGAATGCCCTTTATAGGAATGATCTATGTTTCAAGCCATTTTTATCCATTAATACTCTCTTCATAGTATTTTCATGATATTTTAATGTTGAAGTGTTGGGGTAAAGGGAATCCTGGTTGAAAAGTTGATAAAAAATTTAATGAAGATGGGTAGGGGTGATATTGTGGGAACTGTAAAAGGATGTGGAATCATTCATTATAGACTATTGTTTGGCCCTCTTGAATAAAAAAAACTAAAAATGAAAAAATAATTTTTTAAAAAATAGATAAATCGGATGAGATTTGAGTGAACCAAAAAATAACCATTTTCTAGACTAATGATATTCTGATCTCATGTGGTTAGGTGATGGATGTGAAGTTTTATCTAATAAAATCATTTAAAAAAGAAAAAAAATTATACAATTAAAAAAATATTTAATAGGTTATCAAATAATTCATTGTGCTTACTTGATAATTACCTTTTCTTTGTGTTTTGGGATGTGGGTGTTGCTACATTGAAGGGAAACATTTCATTACATTTTTACTTTTTATATCATCCATTGTAAATAATAGATTAGCCTCTGTATTGTGCCTTAATTTTTAAAGCATCAAATTCTACCAACGTTAATCCTTATTATAAATAGAAGCATAATTTCATGTCTTCATGATTTTATGTGTCTTTGGTCTTTACAAAGTGGAGAAAATAGGTCATTTATAAAGTTATGGATATGGATCATGTTCTCCTGCTACTTGAATTTTATCACGATTGATGAGATAAATGAATCAGAAATGAGGGAAACCATGACATGGAATATTTAATAATAATTAAATAAGGAGCATGAATGAATGAAAGGATGTGTTCCATCAATTATCAATGGGGAAAAGTAAAATATGTGAATTATTTGATTCTTTGTAAAATAGAAAATCAAATTGATATTTAATAAATAATTTTGAATTTTTTATTTAACATTGAAAATTGTTTGATTTTAATGCATTGGAATTTCAATATTGGTAACATCGGTGTCCTCCGTTTTCCATGTTGAGATTTTATGCTTGACGACAAGAATGCTTTAAGTGAGAGGTATTTGACACAAAAAATTAATGTGGATATTTTTAATCAAATAATGATGATATTTTATTTTTTTTGAATGATAGAACCCAAGAATTTAATTTTTTTATAATAATATTGGGTAATTATAATTTTAGAATGTAAATGAGAAAAATTGTGAAAAAAGCTTAATTCTATGTTTTGGGGAGATTTTGACCTCAGGTGTATTTTTTCATTTAAAAAATATAATTAAAAAAATAGTGATTAATTTTTTTATATAATATTTTTTATATTTCCTTTAACATTATTTTCAGGACATAGAGCTGATTCGAACATCTATTATCACAAAAAATTCATTGAGTTTGGAAAAATTTTCATTTGGATAGCGTGGATCCCACCTCCGTAATGGATGCACAACTTGGTCTTAAAACCTTCACATTAAGTGATTACACTAGGATATGTAAGAGGACTCTTAGGCACATCAAACCATGAAATTACATGGATGTTTTCTTCCATTAAGGTTTTTATTTATGGGTATAGATTTGAATGGAGCTTCCTGGAAACTTCATCCAGAAAAAGTCTTATTCAATAAAAATTCCATAACTCCTACATCCAAGGGTCAATTAAAATAAACTATGGCGGGTGAACATTGAATACATTTATGATCAACTTTTGTGAACGGTTCCATGCATGAATCATCCATTTCATTTGGAAACAGTGTGCAATATTTTAGAGGACTGAATTCTGCCTTTAAAATGAGGCCCTCCCCTCCTTCCAAAATCATCACCTCGACAACTAGAGCCAAGGAGGGATCTCACCAAGGCGCAAGCCACTGCTTCTCCTATCTTCCCCTTCAATTATTTATTTTTATTTTTATTTTTATTTTTCTTTTAGTTTCAATTTTAATTGTAAATCATTTTTTAGTTTTAATCCAAGAATTTGTGTTCTTCATCCAAATTTATTCATTTAATGCCATCTCTCTATCTCTCCCACCTTCATCAACCCTACCGAGTAATATCCTACTCTCCTAAATGATAGGATAACACCAAGACATGGACCAGTGGTGAGGTCATGATATTAATGAATTTTACTTTATTTTTGTTTTATTTTTTGTGGTATATTTGAGTATCATGCATTGGTGAGGTGAAAGTCCCTGATTGGGTCATGACCCCCAAGGACATGAAACTCAAAAAATTTATATTGTAGAAAAGAAGATTTATTCAAACATGAGATTTCATGTTTGGATTATAAAACTAAAATCAAACACATAAATTAATATATCCATTGAATCCATGACTAAACACCAAAACCAAGTACATTTATATTAACTCATTTTATTTTCAATACATGATTATTTATATTTTAAATACAGAACCTGGAAAATATTGTCATTATTTTCATTATATAATTGAAACACTACCAATATATAGTCTAGGTGATATAGAAGAAGTTGGTGATCTACATTGTGAAGCATCCTCAAGAGAGATGACCCAAGTCTACCACTATTTTGTACTGGGAAGAAAATATAATTGTTTTTGTCCATGCCCCACCATAGGCATGCATCAGAAACAATGTGATAAATCCCATTATTATACATGAGTGATGAGATGTAACAACTGTATAAAATGGGTTTCACAATCACTACTAATAGTCCCATGAACTCAAAATATACAAAATATGAGTTTATTTAGGAATCAAATAAAAATGTGATGGTCATTTGACATCGTGGGAATGTACTCAGCCCATTTAGAAGAGATATAAATAGGTTAGAGAATATAGATATATCCCTTAGATATTTGGATGATTCACACGAAATCTATTCCACAATAGTCAAATATTTCAGTAACTATAATGGGTTTTAGAGGCATTTGACTTTTTTGTCGATTATAATATATTTCATTGAAGACAACATTGGTAGAATATGTGGGAATACATAGTGTGATTAGGAAAAAAGAAACTATTATAGATGACTTTTTTAGTTGTTTTAATTTTGTAAAAGTGCCCTTCACATGCCTATTCAGTGTAGAATTTAATAATGGACTCTTGATCAGACATGGGGACACATCGTATAATGACATGATATGTGATGAACATTAAGAGGAATTAATCATTAAAAATATAGTGTTTGATATCATAAATAAAGATCTTATTACGCTTGGTCCAAATTAATTTTGGAATGACACCCACAACCATGTGGTTTTCTATGTCATCATAGCATGTGTAGCCACTAAATTAATGCAGGTGCTCATTAAAAAATTGAATCTAAAATAGATAGAATATGTGAGTTGTTTTTTAATTCCATCATAGAGAAGTGATAATCTAAAACATTTTTGAAATAATATTTTATTTTTATTGGTTATAAAAACCTCTTGAAGAAGAATATGATGCACACTAATCAATCTAGATTTGGAATATTGTTTTCAGAAAAGGTATTTTAGGGAGAAATGAAATGTAGAGACAATGATGGGGGATGCTAGGAGATATGACCAAGAATTGTCTAAGGTGGGGGAAAAAGAAAGATACACATTCTTGGTTATGGTTTATTTTGATTTTGAATCAAATAAAGATTTACTTGCATAAGTAATGACATATGGAGTTTTATCCCAATGTTGTCCTAAAAATGCTTCTATAGTAAAATCACTTGCATCACTCATGATTTCAAATGGAATTTTCTAGTTATGATATTGAGTGACATGAAAAGATATAAGTAATTCCTTGAGTGTTAAAAATTATATCTCACAAAATTATATCCACAAAAAAGGAGAATATTTCACTAGAAGAGCACAGGGTCATTCGGAAATATAGAGAAAATTCCTTAAGAACATTCTCAACAAACTAAGATGTCCTAAGGACATAAATTTCATTCTAGTGATTAGAGGTTGAATGTGATGAATGATATAAACTGTATCCTTATAAATATAAATACCTTTAACAGATATATAGTGGCCTAAAAAGTCCTTATTTTATCATTATTTAGCATTTTTTCTAGTTTAGGATGATATTATTATCCTCAAATCTAGACAAAAACCTTCAAAAAATTATTAGTAATCCATAACAAGTATCCCCAATGATGGAGATAATATCTATAATGACCTATAAACTATCCCCCACCATGTCAGATAAGATTCCCATCGTGCATTACTAGAATGAACAAGGGTCATTGTATAACCTAAAGGGAATGATTTTGAAGGAAAACGTGATAAATGTGTATGTAAATGTTGGTTTACCTTGATCTTATATGGAAAACACAATTTTATTATTCAATTAGAATCCATCATGGAAGAAATATAACTATTGACCCGCCACTATCTCTAGGACATGATAAGTGAAAGATAAGATGAAATTGTCTTTATTAGGGCATGAGTATAGCTTCTTATAGTAACATCACACTTTCCATCCATTATATACCCCAATGGGGAGAATATCCATACTCTTATTTGAAATCAAAGTGTTTCTAGCATTTTTTGGAATAACATGACTTGGGCTTACCCACATAGTAAAAAAAATGGGGTAGATGATACAATAATTCAATAATTTTAGAAGTAATTTCTTGACCACATCCATATTTTTGTAATTTAGTCTCTATTAAGGTTGATTAAATTGTTTAGTGTCAGATTCTTGAATAATCCTATCTATTTCAATTAGTGGAAAAATCATAGAAATATATAAAAGTGTTTATCTAATTTATTTATAATTCATTCCAATGACATTCATAAGAAACGTCTCTTGATTATCTTAAAAAATGAATAAATAACAATATTAAAGGTTCCATTGTCCCCTAATAATTAATACATGGGTGATGAAGTTGGGACCTTTAATTAGATATTTGACGAGATAACATGATCGTAAGATGTATGAGACCTTTCATGAAACTCAACACTTTTTCTATATTTATCGATAGAATTGGTTTCTTTTGAATAAAATATTTTCTACCACATAATATTTTATAAGTTTCATGAATGGGTATGGAATCATGGTAATTTATATCACCAAGGGTATCATTGATTGGTGATACTAAAAAATAATCAAAGGTGTACTCATAAATATTTTTATGCAAAGCAGTTAAATTTCCCTCATATGAACAAAAAAAATCAATATAATCTAAACATATACATCCTTTAACAATTCATCAATGTTACTATAGTTTAAAATAAATAGTAAAAATTTTATTTACCTTATTGTTATTTTTATCATCCCCAATTTGAATGTTTTAATTGTAGAAGTTTTGATCAAGTTACATGTTTCTAAAGGTTATTTTCTTGTTCCAATTCCTAATTCGGATGACATAGTTACTTGTGTCAGATGTTTGTAGTAGATCCTCAATCTCTAATTTAAAATAAATTTAAAAGGGATTGAGGTTCTCATTGGAATCTAGATCAAAAATGGCTTGGAAGAAAATTTTCTCTCTTAACTAAAAATTAATTTGGGGACATCCATCCTCCTTCAGATAAATAGGATTGGCCCTTGATTTGTGGTATTCATGTAATCATCCAAAAAGACATGGTTTTGATGTAAAAGTTACTTTTTAATGTGTACATGTTCTTACGGTACATTGATTAGTATATAATGGTTTTGATTTAATTCATAAGGCTAATCTTCATTTTAAATTTAAAGATAGTTTCACCCAATGATTCATTTTATTCAGGGTAATATTTTCCTTTCATTCATTGAGGGAAGGGAATATTTTATTTGATTATTTGGTGAGATTATATTTATTTTACTTTCTCATTGTACTTTTAAAAATATTAGGGTGGTTCTTCCTCATTTTCATGTGATATTTAATTTATAATGGTTCTAGAATTTTTTGATACAGTTATTAATGGATCTCCCACTTTGTTCGACAGTCACAGCTTTCAGTTTTTCATTAGTGGTTTCTGGGTAACTGGGTTCTCCCCATACAGAATGAAAAAAATTGCAACAGTAGGATTGAGTTCCTTTATATTATTGATTTTTTTAATAGTTGTTTATGAGATGAGATTTATAAGTTTGCCTTCTTCTTTTTTACACAATTATTCATGGAATGGGAGAGGGATATATTAGGTCGAGTCCTGTACTAGTTGGTTTATCCACGGATGGTACATGGGGTGTTGGATGGGTTGTGGGTACTGAATAGGGGGACGTTAGAATTTGTGTTGCTATGGTTGGAACTGATTATGGGTTTGAAATTATTTCTAGGGTATAGGTTTCTACATTGTTTTTTGTGTTTGTATTTTATTGTTTTTTCATCTAATGTATTTATAGTCAATATATATAGGATTGAATGTGTTTTGGTACCATGGTTTTTGAAAGTTTAAAAAATTGCCTCCTCTAGTGGACCTCCTAAAATAAAATCCATTATATAAGGAATTATAGAGAATTTAATGGTCTTGTGGTAATGTTTTCACAAATCCTGAAAAAAGGCTCAACATTTAGGATTTTGTGGACATTCCAAGCATCATTCTTCCTATCCTTCCTAATGAGTACAAAAAGTTATTCTCTATGGTTTTCTTCTTCTATAATATTGTGAATTGCACCAGATTTGTGTGGATTCTAATAGAAATGTGGTTTTACCAATATTTGGTTATCTTCCTTCACATTTTTCAAATAATTATAAACATCATTTGGGCTTTTGTTTTTAATGTTATATTACACATCAAGGTAGTAAACTATTTGTTTCTTATCCCTATCTCTTCCCAAAAAAATCTCATTTGTTATGGGATTATGAAACCATGGTGTGGTACCATGTTTATAGTTTCTTAGATCCTTTCCCACATTTCATATAATATATCTCCATCTTTTTTCTAATAAAATTGTTTCCATTTTAACATGAAATAGTTTTTTTCATGGGAAAGTATTGTTTGTAGAATTATCATTGTTGTTGGAAAAAAGGTGAATTGATGTTAACTTCAAAATATTTGACCAATTAATTTCTTTAACATTAAGATATAAAGGGAACCATCTACTTTTATCTAATTCACTTGGATTCGGTGGGAACATGGGTTCGATAATATCATTGAATTAACATGATGGTCAGGCATCTTAAACAACTTCCCATTAAATGTTGGAAGTTTAGATAAGAAATGGGGTTTAGAAAAATATTGGTCATATCATAAGTAATCATTACTGATTAAATAGTTTCAATTGGTCTATGCTGGAGGGATTTAGTCATTCATGGTATGATCAATGGAATTCCAAATGTTTTGGGCTACCTGATTTGGATTGACATTTCTGTTCCACCATATAGTTGATGAGTGGGTTTCTTTTAATTTCCTACATTGGATTGGTTCCATTTATTGAAACTATAGTATTATTAAGACACAGGTCTAATGTAAATATAATCCAAGGTGTACATAACTCCCCAACCCTAGGACTATCCCCTTACTAGAAGATTTTAATTATCATGATTATCAATGTACATGCGACTAGTAAAGTAAGAAAAAAGAAAGGATAAATGATAAGGATTTTGTATGAGAAAATAAAAAGGGGGGAAAATAATGAGGTTTTGAATTGACTTACTTGGGTCCCTGGAAATGGCTACAAAATGTGGTGGCACCAACAATTTACCCATTTATTATAGTGTTCGTGGTCACTTAATAGAATAGTTTGGGATATAGAATCCTTATAGACCTATGAAGCATCATAATGAAACATACATTCAACAGTGGTGATTATGGTTTATGTGGATAACATTGGTGTCAAATTTATTAAATTATAAATTATATTAAGATAATTCTGTGAATTTAATGTAAAAAAATGAGGTGATCATTGGTTATCACATATGGTGGATTAGATGAATTTCCTCTTAAATTATTTTAATATCATAAACTTGAGAAATATCTTCAATTAAATATGAACATCCCAAATCACCCATAGTGTTTTGAGACTTCAGTATCCTAAGGATAATCATATATACACATGGAGTATCATATTCATAATAATTCCAAGGTATAGGATCTTTTTATCTCTAAGTAGGTGTATCCTTAAAATTATTGATATTAAAAGAGAAGGGACATCATTGATTGAAAATATCTAAAGAATAATTGATTATGAATTATTAAAATGTTAAATAACATCCAATAAATTTTATTTATACTCCATTGGATCAAACAACTAGTGTTTTATCCCTCCATTTATGTCACTCTATCAACGGATGTAGGTTATAGACTCATCAGCGTAAAATTGAAGAAGAAAAATTGTTAAAAAAACCACCACCCCACCGTTGTGTGATTAAATTCACGAGTGATGGTGTGAAGAAGTTCACAACATGATTCAATGGTATGAATGTGATCTTGAAAACAATAATACAATATAAGATAAGAAAAAATTTTATTATTAAATTTAGATAAATAGAAAATATTCATGAAAAAATGAACATGTTTAATACACATATAGAGGTAAAAATCAATTGAACGAAAAAAATGTATCCCAAATACCATCACTATATGTCACGAACTGAATCTCGTAACCACTAATACTGACACCAAATACAACTAATGATTAGGCCTAAATGGAATTATTTATCCCCAAGGGCTGGGACAAGTGCTCGTGTATTAATAAATTTGTGTAGGGAATGATATACCCGAGTATGAAAGAATAAAAAATTAAAACAATCATTAATATCAATCTAAACATTTCATGCCAAAAAATCACTAAAAACCATATATTAATAAGTGGTTTTAAATAAACTACAATAGGTACAAAAATAAATATAAATAGTATAAAATCTTCCACAATGACTCTACACAACAAGGGGTCATCACCCCCGAGCTATCTCCACTACATTACACCATGGGGGGGGGACTAACAACACAAACCGCCTCCACCCGAGGATTTTCTATTAACTATATCTAACATAATCAATTATTCATACACCCACGGGGTATAAGTAGGCTGTGATTCTAAGCATAGTATTATGCTTCCCAAATATTCCAAAGAGTATGCAATACAAGGTGAAAAGCCTAGAGGTTTAATTTTTATGGAAAATCATTAATAAAGTCAAAGAAATGAAACATTCAATTGTAATAGTTTTTCAAAAAAAACTTTAAGAAAGATAAAATATGTAAATAATACATGTTATTTAGTGTAATTTACATCCATAAAAACCCTAAGACAAGGGTAAATACCACAAATCTGGTGATCACCAAAACCAAGATCAGCCCCAGGAACTAGATAGTCTCAGGCACTATGTACCTCATACCTCGGTGTAAAATATCCTTGTCACAATCATTTCTGATGCATGAGCCACTAGTATGGGAAATAAAAAAACCTAGTGGTCTCCAAACATCATCCAAAAAATTTATTTAGCATTGGCATTATCCTAAATGCTATGTGAACAGGGAAAAAATCCATCTGGATCACTAGTGTAATTGTATATATCCACCGACCTAGGTACCTGGGCTTCCAAATTTTGGATCCAACAATATGAGCATTCTGTTACCGACCCAAAAATTTGAATAAATATGGTTTCCTAATTTTTTGTGTAATTTTATACTCAACAAAACTGTTTCATTTGATAACATGAGTATAATTAAAATGAGACTGTTGGGTTTTGAATGTTATATGATCATTGGTCAGTATGACTGCTGGAAACTAAATGTTTCAATTAATGTATCTAAATACAAGTTATCATGGTTAATTAATATAGAAAAAATATTTGATGGCCTCATTAAGTTGTCTCGGTCCAATCAAATCACATCTAACGGATCATGAAAAACAGGTAGCACCACAGGGTTTTCCTCTAGACGAAACCCAAGCCGAACTTCATCATGTGAAGCTAGAACGAAATCTCCTTTGCGAGAAGTTCAAACTGAAAGAAATTACTACTCAGGCAATGTTGGCCGAGCCACCCCAAGATTCTATCACCCTAGAACACCTTAGTCTTAGGTCCTATACTGGTGTTATAAGGGGTTATGTAACGAGACCATAACTGCCTTGTTTCATCCTTTTTTATAAATAAAATTGTGTTCTCTTCTTATGGTGAAGTTTGTGAATTTTCAAATGTCCGGATAAATATAGTATGCATATTTTTGATGAATTTTAGAAAAAGGATATTTTTAAAATGTTTATGTAAAAATTAAATAATTAAAAATGTGTAATGATTTTCAAAAAATAGTCTTCTACAATTATGTTCAGTACGAAATTTAAAATCTAATAATATCAACGTAATTTTTGATGAATAATAAATTATGAATAGTGATTTTATGCATAGGATTAGTAATGTGACTAAATGGATCAGTAATCTCACTTAAAGAAAGTATTTATATAATCTAGGCACCTTGATCAAGTTATTAGATTCAATAAAATAGGTAAATAACTGTTTCAGAAATTATTACTCAAGTATTAGTTTTCTCGGGTGAATAGTTTTTTAATTAAAAATAACAATAAAATTATTTAGGAAATTATTTTTATAAAATGGATTTAATTTTTGAACTCATAGCATAGATATTATGTTAAGGTAATTTTTGGGGATTTTTTCTGAAAAAAATGAATATTCCGTGAATAGTGTATTTATTTAAAAATTAAATTAAAAAATTAGAAAATTATTTTTATAAAACGGAGTTCATTTTTGAAATCAGATAATTGATATTTGGTTAAGGTGATATTTTGGTATTTTTCTGAGAAAGTTGAATTATTAGTGAATAGTAAAAATACAGTTTTAGGGTTTCAGTATGATTAATGACATCATAACTATGTCATGATGATGTCATGAGATATTTTAAGGGTTGTCCGACCAAAGGTGATGGATTATTGTATGGGGGGCTCCATGTGGCCTAAATCCGTGGTAAATACATTGGGAGAGCCCATGGTTTTGAGAAAACCACTTGTGTGGTGTCCCTTGGCCATTACTGCCATGTCCCCTCACATTCCCTATACATACCCACCCTTTACTCTTTTATTTTTCACTCATATCTCTCCCGAAATGATGCTCTGGTCTCATTACCTTCCAAGGAGTCCTCTCAAGGTGCCCCAAGCCCTCAAGGTCCCAACCTTTGTGTTTTAAGAGATACGTTTTAAGGTAAGAGATCCTACCACTCTATTTCATTCCAAATACTCTCTATTATGTCATTTCCTTTATGCTCTATGTTCTTATTTTGGGGATGTTATTTTATATTCATCCTACTGTCCTTTATATTTTCATATGATGAGATACCCTGTCTTTCTCTCAACAATTCATTTTATGAATGTTTAAGTGGCATCGATAGGCTGCCGAATTTCTAAGGGATTCTTTCACACTTCTCATTTTCAAGTTCTAATTTCATGTCAAGTCTTTCAAGTTTCTTTTTATTATGTTGGGGTATGGTCTCTAAATCTATCATACTGATATTTTATGTTCATATGATGAGGTACCCTATTTGATCTCATCAATTCATTTTTTATGTTTAAGTGATGCCGTTAGCCTGCCGAATTTTTATGGGATTCTTTTCACCCTTCTCATTTTGAAGTTCAATTTTCGTGTAAAGTCTTTCAAGTTTCTTTTTTTTATGTTGGGGTATGATATATATATCTATCATACTTATCTTTTATGTTCATATGATTTGAGACCCTATTTGATCTCGTCAATTAATTTTTTGAGGTTTTAAGTGACGTCGTTAGACTAATGAATTGTCATAAGAGAAATCTTATTTTTGTCTTCCTTTCATGTTCATCATTTCATATGGTATATCATTAAAATTTCATTACCATGTTCTTATATCCTTTATATTCTTCCCCCTACTGTTTTATGGATCATTCATGAGTGGGTTACCCATGCCCCCTCTCTTATCAATGTTTTCTAAAACCCTATAATATTGTTGTTATTCTGTCGAATTTCTGACTCAAAATTCCTCTCTCATTTTCTCAAATTCCATTATTTTATTAAGTTAATACTAATGGATATTTCTTCTAAAGGGGTATTCACATATATAACAAAACATTCTATTTTAAATTATGGGATTTACATACATGATAAGCTCTTTCCTTTTCTGTGGGTTTTAAGTGACATAAAGATCATGTCTTTGAAGCCGTTTTTAAAATGTTATGACAATGAAATGAAACCCATTTCTTTTAGGCTATATGGTTTATTTATGAAATGTTTGATGAGGATATATGAGGCTCAATAATAACAATGGAAAATTTAAGGGTGTGCCCTGATAGCGCACAAATGCATTGGGTAATGACTTAATCTCTAGAGATGACCATTTTGACAGATACTTTGGTGAATAACCTTGGTAATTTTTAATGACACCTTGGGGATGGACCATGGTGAAATAGAAATTATTGTCTACATTAATTGTTTTATCCACATCTTCAAGTTATTAAACACGTTTTTTTTTATGATATGCCTCATGATCTCTTTCTTGGCCTTAAAGTTATTTTTCATGAATTTTGATGTATCTCAAGTTCTCATGTAAAAAGTTTGCCATGTTTGTCATACTGGGCCTTTTTCTCACCCTTTCCTTTGATGTATGCTCCCAGGTTATGAGATGATGTAATGAACTTAGGATGAAAAAATGATGAATCCTTTCTAGTGTTTATGAAGAATGATTTTTTTTCTCATGTAATAAGTTCCTGGTTTCCAAGATACTAAACTTTAAAGATCCTCGTATTTTGTATTGTGTAATGAATGTTTATGTGTTAAAAATGTGGGATTATATAGTTGGTATCAAAGGATGGTTTAGTTATTGGTGGAAATTAGGATATGAAATCATTAGGAAGAAGCGTATAGAAAAGTTTATATATAGGAAATAATCTTGGAATTTTGGTGAGTATTGAGTAAGGGGTTTCCAAGAAATTACATCCCTATCTGGATACAAGCAGGTAGAGGTGGATCTGGTATAGATGTATATAGGGTTAAAACACGAAAACACCGCTTTAAGCTAGACTCGAACGAGAACTAGTACACGACAACGGGCCTTGCTGCACTCTTGGTTACGACACTCCCGGGGGATATGCTTTGGTAAATTCATAAGCTTAGTATAAACCATTATTAAATGAACAAATATAATATAAAATAAAGATTGACATAAGAATATATGATCATGGTTAACATAGTTTGGAACCTAGGGGATCACAATTTAGGGTATACATTTCTTCTAAAAGATATACTTATATGCTTTAAGTTCCTTTTCATTATTATTGGATAAATATTTTAGCTCCTAATTGTACTTTATTTTCTTATTTAATGGCGGGAAATGGAAAAACACGTCCCAACCACCAATGTGATAGGAAATGTGATGATTGTTGTATTAATAGGATAGAGGTGATTAGGGGATTAAAAGATGTTTATTATTTAGGAAGACGTTCACTATTTTGGGAACCCTGTTTGATCGAGGTAAATATATTACTACGATATTTTATTTGAGGAGTAAAGGTTGACGTATATTTTGAAGAATCGATTAATTTAAGGTGGACTTATAGTAATTTAGGTTACTTATGGAAATGATTAACCTACCGTGGGGAAAATATTTTTAGGTTAAAATCTTTTGTTATAAGATGTTAGGAGTGGTTGATGTTGTTTGGAGATGAATGCTGATGTTTATTTTGGAAGACTATGTTATCAAATACTTCTTTTATTTGGGTTTCGATCATAGTTTGGTTTATTTTGAGGAATTTTATGGACAGTTATTTATGGAATTGTCTATGATGAACTTTGTGTAGTACCATGGAATTTTGAAGATTTAAAGAAGTTTCCCTTCCTATGGGATTCCTTCTTTTTGAAGTGTTGTTTTATCTTACCCTTTCTATTTTTGGGATAATAGAAGAAATAGATAGTTAATCATTGGTGGATTATGTGATTCTCTAGAAGATGATTCTTGTGCTTTGATGAGATCAAGTAGTTTTGAGTGCTCATAGTTTGGAGAAAAGATAATTTTGGTAGAAACTTATTAAAGGATGAAACTCTACTTGAATGTATGTATATTTCCCTATGTTTTATTCTATGTTGTAAATTAATTCCTCAAAACAATGAAAAGGAATGTAAAACAAAAATGTTTTCTTTTAACGTTTCCTACTAGGAAATCAAATACCATTTAAACCATCCTAAGTTTGTGATTTTCTTGTTGTTAAATTTCTCCTAATCATGTTTTCTATCACTCTCCCTTAGAATAATACCCTTTGTTTTCTCCTCCATGTGCATGTTTTTTTTACCTGGAATCCTAGTATGGGTTAACTCGGGTGACGTTTTTAATTCCCTTTCATTCTTTTAAAAGTAATAGTTTTACTGACTCTTTCTCTGATGTGGGAATTTCAATGAAATTTCCAATCCCGATTTTAAAAATTGCAAGGATGCAATTTCATAACTGGGAAGATTGTAACAACCCGAAATTTTGAATAAATATTGTTTCCTAATTTTTTGTGTTATTTTATACTCAACAAAACTGTTTCATTTGATAACATTAGTATAATTAAAATGAGATTGTTGGGTTTTGAATGTAATATGACCATTGGTCAATATGACCGTGGGAAACTAAACGTTTCGATTACTATCTCTAAATACAAGTGATATTGGTTAATTAATATAGAAAGAAGATTTGATGGCCTCATCCAGTAGTCTCAGGCCAATCAAATCCAATCTAACGGAACTTGTGAAGAAGGTAGCACCACAGGGCTTTTCTCTGGAACAAACCCAAGCTGAACTTCATCATGTGAAGCTAGAACGGAATCGCCTTCGCGAGAAGTTCAAACTAAAAGAAATTACTACTCATGAAATGTTGGCCAAGACACCCCAAGATTCTACCACCCTAACACACCTTACTCTTAGGTCATATCCTGCTGTTATAAGGGGCTCTGTAATGAGACCATAACTGCCTTGTGTAATCCTTTGTTATAAATAAAATTATGTTCTCTTCTTTATGGTGGTGTTTGCTAATTGTTAAATGTCCAGATAAATATAGTATGCATATTTTTGATGAATTTTAGAAAAAGGATATTTTAATAAAATATATGTAAACCTTAAAAAATTAAAAATGTGTAATTATTTTCAAAAAATGGTCTTCTACAATTATGTTCTGTACGAAATTTAGAATCTAATAAGATCAACATACTTTTTCATGAATACTAAATTATGAATATTGATTTAATTCTTATGATTATTAATGTGACCAAATGGATTAGTAATCTCACTTAATGAAAGTATTAATAGATATCTAGGCACCTTGATTAAGAAATGAGAATCAATAAAATAGGTAAATAACTGTTTCAGAAATTATTAGTCAAGTATTAGTTTTTTCAAGTGAACAGTTTTTTTAATTATAAATTAAATTAAAAATATTTAGAAATTTATATTTATAAAATGGATTTCATTTTTGAACTCAGAGCATCGATATTATGTTATTGTAATTTTTGGGAATTATTGTGAAAAAAATTAATTTTCGGTGAATAGAGTTTTTATTTAAAAATTAAATTAAATATATTTAGAAAATTATTTTCATAAAAATGAGTTCATTTTTGAAATCAGAGTAATGATATTTGGTTAAGGTGACATTTTGGGTTTTTTCTGAGAAAGTTGAATTTTTATTGAATAGTAAAAATACAGTTTTAGGGTTTTGGTATATTTAACGACATCATAACTGTGTCATGATGATGTCATGAGATATTTTAAGGGTTTTCTGAAAAAATGTGATGGATTATTGTATGGAGGGCCTCATGTGTCCTAACTCCATGGGAAATACCATGGGAGAGCCCATGGGTTTGAGGAAACCACTTGTGAGGTGTCCCTTGGCCATTAATGCCTTGTCAACTAACATTCCCTATTAATACCCACCCTTTCCTCATTTATTTTTCACCCCCAACTCTCCCCCAATGAAGCTCTAGTGTCATTACCTCATAGGGAGTCCTCTCAAGGTGCTCCCAATCCCTCAAGGTCCCAACCATTGAGCATTAAAAGATACGTTTTAATGTAAGGGATCCTACTACTCTCTTTCTTTCCAAGTACTATCTTTTAAGTCATTTCTTTTATACTCCATGTTATTATGTTGGGGATGTTATTTTATATTCATCCTACTGTCCTTTTTATTTTCATATGATGAGATACCGCCTCTTTCTCTCAACAATTCATTTTAAGAATGTTTAAGTGGCGCCGTTCGGCTGCCGAATTTCTGAGGGATTCTTTCACCCTTCTCATTTTCAAGTTCTATTTTCATGTCACATCTTTAAAGTTCATTTTTATTATGTTGTTTATAACTATATCTATCATAATGATATTTTATTTTCATGTGATGAGGAACCGTTTTTGATCTCATAAATTCAGTTTTTTTATGTTTAAGTGACACCGTTAGGCTGCCGAATTTTTAAGGGATTCTTTTCACACATCTTATTTTAAAGTTCTATTTTTTTGTCAATTATTTCAAGTTCCTTTTTATTATTTTGGTGTACTATATCTATATCTATCATACTTATATTTTATGTTCATATGATGAGATACCCTATTTGATCTCATCAATTCATTTTTTTGAGTTTTTAAGTGACGTCGTTAGACAGCCGAACGGTCATAAGAGAAATCTTATTTTTGTCTTCCTTTCATGTTCTAAATTTCAGATGGTATATATTTCAAATTTCATTACCATATTCTTATATCCTTTATATTATTTCCCAATACTTTTTTATGGATAATTCATGAGTGGGTTACCCATGTCCCATCCCTTTTAAATGTTTTCTAAAACCCTACAATATAGTCATTATGCTGTCGAATTTCCGACTCAAAATGCCTCTCTCTTTTTCTCAAATTATTTTATTTTATTAAGTGAATACTCAACGCTATTTCTTCTAAAGGGGTAATCACATATATACCAAAATGTTCAATTTTAAATTCTGGGATTTACATACATGATAACCACTTTCTTTTTCAATGGGTTTAAAGTGACATAAAGGTCATGTCTTTGAAGACGTTTTTAAAATGTCATGATTATGAAATGAAACCCATTTCTTTTATGCTATATGGGTTATTTATGAAATGTTTGATGATGATATATGTGTATCACATAATAAAAAATCCATATTTAAGGGTGCACCCTGATAGCGCTCCAATGCATTGGGTAAAGACTTAATCTCTAGAGATGACCATTTTGACTGATACCGTGTTGAATAACCTTGGTAATTTTTAGTGACACCTTGGGGATGGACCTTGTTGAAACGGAAATGATTGTCTATGTTAAATGTTTTAGCCACATCTTCATGTTATGAAACACATTATTTTAATTATGATATGCCTCATGATCTCTTTCTCATGCCTTAAAGTTATTTTTCATGACTTTTGATGTATCTCAAGTTCTCATGTAAAATGTTTCCCTTGTTTCTCTTTCTGGGCCTATTTCTCACCCTTTCCATTGATGTATGCTCCCAGGTTATGAGATGTTGTAATGAAATTAGGATGAACAAATGAATAAGACTTTCAAGTGTTTAATAAGAATGCTTTTTTTCTCATGTAATAAGTTCCTGGTTTCCAAGACACTAAACTTTAAAGATCATCAGTTTTGTATAATGTAATGAAAGTTTATGTGATAAAAATGTGGGATGCTATTATTATAAAAACATAAATTTTAATATAAATACCCCACTACTTGTCACATAAAAACAATACAGTAGATATACACAAATTATACCACAAAAAACACATAACAAATCATTTTGATTTCCAATAAAACAACCTCTGAAATCTCTGATTTTTTTTTCACCCAAAACACCTTGAAAAAAAAAACATTGCAAACCATGTGCATACTTATAAATGGAAAAATATCAACCCAATAAATTTTCAATGAAACCAAAAAATACGTTATAGGCTATCCCTATATGATCCAAGAAGTGATATCTTTGTAAAACCTCAGTTTTACTAGAAACATGGCACTTAAAATTCATATTCTTCACAAACACCATTAAATAAAATTTTTTCCACAAAAACCAATTGATAAAATCCATAAAAAAAATATTTTCAGCAATAATAAATTTCAGTAAAACCTTATAATTATTTATAGGGGATCCTTAAATGATCCAAAAAAATATTTCTATGAAAAATCCCAAATTTCACATAAAAATTGAACATAAATTTCATTTTCTTTAGAAATACCATTATTATTTTTTAACCTATACTAAAATGAGTTGAACATGAAAATATTATAAAAATTGAAATCTATGTCACAAAAATTTCATACATGTTTAATCTTCTACTAAAATTATTAAATCTTTGAATCCTTTGTGTGGAAATTCAATCACACCATCGTTGCACCTCAAGGAAGTTAGATCGAGCCTAAAACCAAAATAATAAACCAAGAAACTCATGAACAAACCCTATGTTCGAATCCCCCATTAATAGACATTAGGATCTTCATGAATAGATGGAATAAACCCTATGCAAATTGATTTAATCTCTATGAAAATTAAAAGAAGGAAGGAGTCCCACAAACTTCCGGGATCTTGATGAAATTTCCCCAAATACAATAGTATTTAAATTTTCAAATAGAAAAAAATGATATTGAGGTTTAAAAAGGAATAAAAGGTCACTTGTGAACTAAAATTGGGAGAATAGAGAAAAATATCAGTGATCTATGAAGGAAACAAGATAGAATTTTTAAATTTGGACGAATTGATAAATGTTTATAAGTTTCATCCTAATTTTTAAAGAAAATGAGATCCAATGAGAGAGGCATAAAAATGGGGGAGTGCATAGGGATATTGGATTTGAGTGGGAGGTGGAATCACATTAAAAGCTTACAAATTAAAAATAATATTAAATAAAAAAAATTTAACAGAAAATGGGCATATGGGATAGCTCAATTCCTTCGAAAAAATCCCAAATCCACCATTGTTATGGATTTCTAAAGTGTTAAAATTGATATTGTAGTGTTAATAGATCGGGGTAGGCTAGTTTGGAAGTGTAATGATTAAAAAATGGGGAAAAATTAAAGAGTTAAAAAAGAAACAAAATTTTATTTTAAATGTTTAAATGGTCTCACAGTTTGGCCCAAATTTTGAAAACACACCATTTCCACCAAAATGCATGGGAAACCCCTAAAAATCAATATTGGAAATGAAATGAAAAATCCCATTAAAATACGTCATGTATGTGAAATTTATCCCCAACATGAAATCATTCCATCACAGAAAGTCAACATGAAGATTTATCCAAAAATAGGGACGTGTACTCTTCCTTACCCCATGACTTCCACTCCGACATATCATGTGCATCATTCCCATGCATCCAAAGAAACCTATGTAGTGGAATAGACTTTTTTCGATGCACCTTCTCTTGTGAATAAAATATTCACACTAGACGCTCAAAAATAGAAAAATCAGGTTCTATATCAAACTCCTCACAATTCAGTACATGGGATGGATCAGCATAGTATTTCTTCAACTATGAGACATGTAAGATGTCATGGATGGACTGCATATGATGTATAGTGACTAGGAGTTGTCATTAAGTTCTTCATGATAAACTTGACCTTCTCAGATGTCTCATTCCTCAGACTCAGCCCCAGCTGTGTTGTCTAACCTACCTCAGTCCAACATAGGGGGGACCAACAAGGATGACCATAGAGTGTCTCAAAATGATCCATTCGAATCATGTTTTGGTAAATGTTATTATAATAAAACTCAAACAATACAAAAAATTTTATCCCAAGAACCTCCAATGTCCAAGACACCTACGAGATGCATGTCCTCCAAAATATGATTCACCCGCTCTGTCTGACCATCCATTTTAGGATGGTATGCCTTGCTCAACATAACCTGAGACACCAAGGCCTTCTAAACGACATCCCAAAATAGGGAAGTGATGAACGGGTCTCTATATAAGACAACTGTTTATGGAAAACCATGGAGCCTTACTACCTCTTGATGATACAAACAGCCCAACTCATCCACTTTTGTTATATTATTGATTGAAATGAAGATGTATTATTTGATCAGATGATATATCACCACCCAACTTGATTTCATACCCTATTGAGTACAAGGAATGCCAACAATAATGTCTTGGAGAACTCTTACATCTTCTAGGTAAAAATGGGTAATGAGTGGAGAAAATCAGGGGGCCTTTGATGCTCTGCTTTCACCTTCTGGAATGTGTACCATCTCAACACGATGTTTGTGATGTCTTGCCTCAAACTAGGCCACTTGAACACACAATGAACATCATAATAAATCATGGTGGAACCTAGATGGATATCCCATTGAGCCTGGTGTAAATCCTGCATCATGAACTTCCATAGAGACAATGGCACTACTAAATGGCCCTCGAAGCAATGGATTTCCTCAGGAGACGATGACCAATTAGAAGAAATATCCCCACCGTGAATAAACTACCTCAACTACTGAAAATTATCATCAATAGGTTTTTTCCTACTAAATCAAATAACTGAGAGAAGGAGTAAACTTAATTCTCATGAAAATCTCATCTCCACTGTGATCCATTGCCTTCACATGCATCTAAGCAATGAGAACCACCAAATTAAACTCATCACTGTAATTACTCTTTGCATGTGCTAGAAATATTCTTCTCAAGGCATCATCCACCACTTTACCCTTTCCTGGGGTATAGAAATGTTCATAGTCAATCCCTTGCTAGTACTCAATATAATGACGTTGTCTCAAGTTGAGGCCTTTCTACGAGAAGATATATGCCAAGATTTTCTGATCAGAGTATATGAAAAACACTTCCCCAAAGAGGTAGTTACCTGAAGTACTCAAATCATGAATCCAAGAAAATAACTCAATGTCATGGGTTGGGTAATTATTATCGTGTGGTTGGAGTTGGAAAGATCCATACACTACCACGTGATCATCCTATATAAGCACCCACCCAATACCCATACCTAAAGCATCACAATGTCCCACATACCCCTTTTCCACCCTCTAGAAAAATAACAATGGGGGTCGTATTCAACAACCTCTTCATCTTCTCAAAAGATTCCTGACATTATGGGAAACATAAAAATTTCACCCCTTTCAGGATGAGTGCGGTAATTGGTGAAGAAATCCCGGAAAAATCCTGAAAAAAACTGCCTCTATTAAGCATCCAGGCCAAGGAAACTGGTGACCTCGAATGCGTTCATCAGCTGCTCCCATGACATGACCAAAATGATCTTCTCGGGGTCCAATAAATCCCTCTGATCTGAGATCACATGCCCTATATATTTCACTTCCCAGATCCAAAAAGTTCAATTTAAAAACATTTCTTAGAGGCGGTGATCCCTTAAGCTGCCCAAAATGATCCTCAAGTGATGATCGTGTTCCTCCTCAGTGCTATAGTATACTAGAATTTCATCCATGAACCCCACATGTATGAATTGAGCTATATGTGGAACACCATATTATTGAGATATATAAAGACCACTGGATCATTGGTCAATCCAAAGGGCATGACCAAATACAAAAAGTGGTCATAATTGATTTGGAATACTGTTTTCGGGATATCTACCTCTTTCACCCTAAGTTGATGTTATCCTGAATGCAAGTCTATTTTTAGAAACATTATTCCCCCTTAAACAGATCGATCAAATAATCTATTCTTGGAAAACTTTATTTGTTCTTAATTGTTACCTTATTCAGCTTTGGGTAGTCAATGCACAACAAGAGAGATCCGTCAGACTTTTTCTTGAACAACACATGAGCGGCCCAAGGAGAGATGATCAAGAAAATGAATCCTTTGGAATATAATTTTTCTAGATGAATATTTAATTCCTTCAATTAGGTATGGGCTATATGATATGAGGAATGGGATATCATTTGTGTTACTAATTCCAGATCAATCGATAACTCCACATCAAGCTCCAGGTGAAAACTAGAAAAATCATCTGGGAATACCTCTGGAATCTCATTCACTACATGAGGTAGTGCACCTTCTGGGGAAATTCCATCATCCTCTAGTTCAAGCTATGATAACTAGAATATTTTACTTCCCAACTCTGGGAGTGGAGGTCTTGTGTCACCCAACCTGGGATCCCATTATCCATGAAAAACCGGATGAACCTCATAAGGTGCCGTGAAACTCACTAGCTGCATGTAGTAATAGATGTGTGCCTGGAATTTTACTATCCAATCCATGACATGTTCCATGTAATAAATATCCATATATAATTCCAAGATGTCCCACTCCATCCCAATACTTGACACAGAGAGCACACATGATGGGAACATAAGACCCTCCTCCTTCATCATTCCCAACGGCGTCACCAACTCCATCGTCAATGAAGAAAATCAGTTGGAAAATTCAGAACGTCCAAAAAACGAGATGAAAGGAATGAAATAAAGGCACCAATATCAACAAAGCAGCATCTCCATAATATGCAATCAAAATGGTACCTTGAACTATCGACTATCCCACCTCTTACCTAGCTCGTTCTGGATCCACTATATGGAGATGTTTGGTGTCTTCTTGAGGATGATTTCTAGTATGTGGAGTTTCCCTAAACTTTCTCTGTCTAGAATATGACCCATCCCTACCACCACAGACACCGAATCGAGACCCCCCATTCCTCAATAGCTCTTACTATGATGGCACTCTTCTTGAATCCACTAACTTAGACACACTCTGAATTGGGAGTGCCACCCCAAAAAAGCAATAAAACTGACCCATACCTCCACATTACTAATAGGACATTGGAGGAAGTGAGCATATTTTTCAGATGTGCCGCAGTCTCAAAAACTGGTGGCACATGACCGATATTGCATCAGAAGCTATATATGAAAACTGTCTAGAAGAGTGGCCTAAACTACCACCACCCATCTTCAATTGTTCCTACTACTTCCTTTTCTTCTCTAAATAGATTAAACTACCCACTGATGATATTGTTTTAGAAAATACATCCCTATATTTACGATCAATATCCATCAAACACTCTCGGTCAATGACCTTAGAATAGGTCCTCAGCCTGCAAAAATGTCCTAGGAGTATATCTCTAGTCGTATGCCTTTCTCAAACCAATAGTCCTTCACTTGTTCATTCGAGAAGATTTCATAAGAATACCATACTAGATTCTTGAAATAGATGGAATACACTCTGATATAAAGATTCCCCTGAACAATGTCCATGATCTCTCGGGACCTGGAATACGCCAAGAATTCGGAGCAGTACTGTTCATTGAAGATTGCCTTGAAGTATCCCCCGCACATCATCTAATTCTTCCCAGTTTGATGTACTAATTCCCACCACCTGTGGCTGGGACCCTCCAAAAAACTGGATGAAAATTTCACCCTGATCATTTTGGTTTATCCAGGAACCCAAACACAAGCATGATCTTTTCGAGACATTCTTCTGCTTCATGGAGTTATACACTACCTCGAAAGGTAGGCCATTTATTATTCAAAAACTCGTGGGCCTTGTCCTTTCTAGGGAATTTGTAACCTCTCTAATAGGATCTGCAATAGGATATAGTCCATTTACTTCTGCATGGACATCCTGTACCACATAATTGACTAGCCTCTGATCTATATGTGTGGTATTACACTCGCTGGCATTCTCCTGTGGTTGCATGTGAGATTTCCGAGGTGGCGTGTTGCTAAAAAATGAAACAGTCACAAAAAAACGTGAGTATAAAAATTATGAAACTTTTAATCAAATCCATAAAATATAAATAACTCATTACAACAATAAAATAAACAACTACACCACACCCACCCGATGTCTATGTGTTGTTTGAAGCCCACAAGTATCACCTGGAAGTGAAGTCAATAAGACAATTCCAACGTCCCCTGGTGATAGAAGGTCTTCCATGATAGTTGTGGGAAAGGAAACATACTAATAACTAAAACCACTTTCAATTAAAATCCATGCTCATGCATATCTCAACACATCATAAAATACTAATATAACACAAAAACACTAACCTGCCTCTAATACCAATTGGTCACAAACCGAATCTGGTTGCCACTAATATTGGCCCCAAATCCATTCCATGAAAATGCTTGAAGGGAAGTCCCTATCCCCAATAGCTGTAACAAGTGCCCGAGTATCAATAAACATTGTTTGGGAATGACTTACCCGTGTATGAAAACAAAAAATATTAAAAACAATCAATAATATGAATATGAAATTTTCATGTAAAAAATCCTTATCAAAAACCATATCTGAATACATGATTTGAAATAATGTACAGGAGGTCCAAACATAAATAAAAATAGTAGACAATCGTAAAAAAATACTCCACATTACATGGGGTCATCCCCCCGATCTGTCTCCACAACACCACACCATAAAGGGGGACTAACAACTCGAACCACCTCCACATGAGGAATTTCCTTTACCTATGTCAAACATAATCATGCCTACATAAACCCAAGGTGTATAATAAGGTTGTGATAATAATACCTATTGGATACCACCCCAATATTCAAATGATTTTGAAATACAAGCTGAAAAGCATTCAGTTTTAATATGTATGGAAAATCGGTGATAAATTCCAAGAAATTCAACTTTAAATTGTAAACTATTTTCAAAATAAATCTTTAAGAATGTTAAATAATTTATATAAAAATATTTTTCTATTATAATATAAAGATAGACACACCCTATGACAATGGTAAATACTACGAATCCAATGATCACCAAAACCGGGAACAACCTTAGGCACTAGATAGTCTCAAGGCCTATGTATTTCGTATCTCGTTGTAAAATATTGTCACAATCCTTTCCCATGAACGAGAAACTAGTAGGGAACAAAACCATAACCTTGTGGTCCCCAAACATCATCTTCATAGCTTATTTAGCCTTGTCATTTTCCAAAATTTTATGTTCAATGGAGACAAAACCCATCCAGATCACTAGGGTAGTAGTACAAATCTTCCCACATAGGTACCCAGGCTTCCCCATTTGTGGTCAAACATTACCAGCATGATACACACATCCATTTTCTTATAAAAGCACTACTAATGGTGACATAAAAAAATATAGTATCTATACATAGTTTATACCCTTAATAAACACAACAAATATTTTTATTTTTAATAAAATATATTCTCAAATCTCGGATTGTTAAGCACAGAAAACTCCTTGAATCACCACATTACACACCATGTGAACACTTAATAGTCAACAGAAATAAAATTTCAGCATAATAAATTTTTAAGGAAAGCAACAAATCAGTTACATGGATGTGACATATGAACCAAGAGTTGATATATTTCGGAAACCTCAATTTTATTAACAACATGACACTTAAAATTCATATGCATCACAAACACCATTAAAACAAATTTTCTCAAAAAAACCCAAGGAGATACACATTAAAAAAAGGATTTTTTACCCTAATACATTTAAATAACTCCAAAAATGTCATTATGGTCAATCCCCAAAGAAACAAACAAAATATTTCTATAAAAAACCCCAATTTCACATTAAAATGGAACGTAAATTTTATTTGCTTACAAATAAAAATAATTTTTTTCACCAATAATCAAATGTGATGAATATAAAATATTATAAACACAAAAATATATGACCCAATTATTTTAGACACATGTAATCACCTACCAAAATTGCAAAAACATTCAATCCATTGTGCGAAAATTCAGTTGCACCACCGCCACACCTCAATAAAGGTAGATCAAGCCAAAAAAATAGTGGACCAATAATCCCATGATCAAACCCTATGTTCTAATCCCCACATTTTGTAAATTAGGAAATTCACGAAAAAATTGAACAAAATATATGAAAATTGGATTAAACCCAATGAAAATTGAATGATGAATGAAGGAGACCCACTTACTTAAGGATCTTGAAGAAATCACCACAAATACACAAGTAGATGAATCAGAAAATATAAACAATTTCAATTGAGGTTTAAATAAGGTATACACTGTCAATTTAAAACTAAAATGTGGGTGGGGAAGAGTTAAAATTTAGGGAACTATGAAGGGAACAAGCTATCTTTTTAAAATATGGATGAATTGAGAAAGGATGATATTTTTTGACCTAATTTGAGAAGCAAATGAGATCCAAAATGGGAGAAATGAAAATGGGGGTGCGCCTAGGGATATTGTATTTGAGTTGGAGGTGGAATTAAAAAAATAAAAATTTAATATGATATAAAAACAATTTTTTTAAACTATAAATGGGCTTCCGGGCATGCCCAATTCCTTTTACAAAAACACAAATCCTCCATTATTTTTTATTTCTAAAGGATCCAAAAAGATATTATGGAGTTAATATGTCATTGGAGGCCATGTTGGAAGTTTAATGGGTGAAAAATGATGAATAATTAATGATTTATAAAAGTAAAAAAATTATTATTAAGTCTGCATATGGGCTGATGGTTTGGCCCAAATTTTGACAACCCACAATTTCCCCAAAATTGTAATGTGAACCCCAAAAAAATAAAGATTGGAAATTAAATAAAAATACCATTAATATAATTCATGTATGTGACACTGTGAGATCCTTATATATGAATATTATCAACCATAAGAATATAAACAAATAATTAATTATCTACCCCTCAAATATGAGATTCAACAGGTGGGAGAGAATAAAAGAATTTGATGTTTCAAAGTTAACCACAAAAGTATGACTATATTCAAACCTCATTAATGGAATGTAACATAGCCATTGGATATGTAAAAATATTTTATGGGGATATAAGAGAAATAAATTCTCCCAGATTACTATAATATCTATCAAAATTTCATGAAAATTAGATCACCTTTTTGTAATTTATACTCAAAATGGTGGGATAATTTTATGGGCCTTCAAATATGAGTGATAAATTACATGTAAACTCAGGATCCCAATATCTCAATGAAAACAACATAATTAGATTCTTCAATACATGAACTAAATTATCTCATAATTTTCACTTTTCACCGTTAAAATTGGTTCTTCATTGGGTGTGATTTTTGGGCCATTATTTTATTTGATGAGACTAACATCGATTTTGTTTTGTCTAGAAATTTATATATTAATTTTCATAAAAATACATATTCGTTTAGAATTAATCCATGAATTTTAAAAGGAAAAATTTTCAAATAAAAATTTTCAATCTTATACTAAATTTTAAAATTAAAATAATTATTATTAGGTTTTCCACAAACAGATGAATCATTGGATTAAAAATATTCACTATGAAAATGATTTGTACACATGATGAGAAATGAACTAAAATTAGTGTTTTTGGACTTTCAAACACCTAAATATTAAAATAATAACAATTAATATTGTCATATTTTTGTGGGTAATCATTATTTATCATAACATCCCATGGTTCCCACATTGCCTATTTGATTTATGATTTTCCAATTCACCGTAACCAACCAAGATGTATGATTACTCAACAATTGATCTCTATTTTCCATAATCTGGATAGGCTCTTCAAAATAAGATAAATAAAGATCCAATTCAATTTCATCAAATTTGTTAACAAAAATTGGGTCGGAATGTACATTCTTAACAGAGAGATGTGGAACATATCATGATGTTTGGAAAGGTTATGTGGCATTTCTAAGTGATAAGACACAGCTCAAATCCTCTTGAGGATTTCAAAAGTACAAATGTATATGGGGATTAGTATTTATTTCTTTCCAAATATTATAACACCCTTCCATAGATAAGCATTCTAGAAAACATGATATCTTACTAGAAATTCCAAATCAATAATTCAATTACCAATATAACTCTTTTCCAACTTTGAGATGGTTTGATATGGGTTTGAATAATCATTACCTTTTCTATTGTTTCATATATATGACATGGGACAATAGTCTTCTCTTCACCATATTCAGACCAACATGTTTGTGTACGAAATCACTTTCTATTCAATTCTACATATGGTTCCATTTGAAAACATTAATGAAAACTATTATTTTAGTCAAAATCTAAAAAAGGTTAATACTGATCCCATATATCATGAAATTCATGTATGAAAGATATCAACTTTGCTTTTCTTGTTTAAATGGTCCTTTTTTATTACATTTCTATTTGAGGGTGATAATAATTACCCAAATAAAGCCCATTATCCCAAGAGTTATGAATACTTTTCCATAATTGCAATGTACATTTTGGATCCTTGTCAGACACAATTGAATGTTTTGATTCATGAAGTCTTTCAACTTCATTAATATTGAGTATTCTAGGTAATACCTTGAATATCATCCGTTATATATATGAACATTGATGATTTGGTAATTCAGCTATAAATTACATATATTTTATCATTATATATATGAGTCTATGGTAATCTAGTAATAAAATCCATATTAATTTCATCCCATCTACTTTTAGGAAGACGAATAGGTTTCATCACTCCTCTAGGATGTTGTCTTTCTGCCTTCACCTAAAGACTGAATAAACATCTTCAAAACAAATCAGTAATTTAATGCTTCATGTTGTCCCACCATAAATCTTCCATATTATATCTATACATAATAGTGATACCATGGTATATAGAGAGGATATAACTTTTTTAATCATCCAATTAATCTTTATTTATCTTGTGAATTACAAGAACACAAATCCTTTTCCAAAATTTCAAAATTTCATAGTCATAAATGATGTCTTACAACATATCAGCTTTCAAATCTTTTATAGTCCTTTAAAAATTTTCTTCAATAGGATGCAAAATTTTATTCATTTCGAATAATGATTATTGGAAAACCAATTGATAACTTAATAATGTTTAACCTTCCATGATAGTTCCCATATCCATATTTTAAAGACCGATGAACAAAAGAGCCTTTTCAAATCCACATTTTGTTCATATCTCCATGTTACATCATGCACAATGCATATGATACCTTATCCATCTTCCCTGGGTGGTAGTCCATTGAACAATCATAATCCATGAGAATCTAGAGCCAGTTCCATTAGCTGATAATGAGTTATTTTTTTGAGAAGATATATTTCAATCCAATGTGATCTATATAGATAACAAATATTTCACCATAGAGGTAGTTTATCCATATTTTAAGAGAAAATATTGAATATGGTAACTCAATATCGTAATATGAATTGATTTGTTCATGAGTTTTTATATGCCTTGATGCATTTGAAATAACTCTATCATTCTAAATAAAGACACGACAATGTATGTTTATTTATGCACCACTATAATTCACAAATCCAACATTTCCCGATGGTAGATTCATAATCAGAGAAATCAATAACATCATATTGAAGTATTCAAAACATTCATCACATTATATTGTCCATACATACAGAATTAATTTATGAGTATGATTTTTTAATGGGTTAACTAATTGGTAAAAATTCCTAATGAAATTCAAATAATAACTTGTTAAACCAACGAAACAACTTAAGTCAGTTATGTTGATTTGTATGTGCCATTCTTGAAGTGCCTTTGTCTTCATAATATCAACAATGATTCAATACATAAAGTTAATATGGCCCAGAAAAGAAATTGTTTTATGAAAAAAATAAATATTTCATAACATCGCATATAAATCATCTCTTTTAATAGTCTCAAGAATAATCCACATATCGTTCTTATTATCCAAATACCTTTTGTAATATATCAGGACACCATTAATAAATACCCCAAAAATATAATCAAGATATTCCTTCAATTCTCTATTCATTATATCCATAAAAATAGATTTTGAATTAGTCAGTACAAATGGCATTAATATAATCTCATAAGATCCATAACTTATTTCAAATAATGTCATTAGAATATCCTCCTTCCTCACATAGAATTGATGATCTCTTGAGCGATAATAAATCATTAAAAAATACTGATCCTCATGAATTTTATTAAATAAATCATTAATATATGGAGGAGGACAAACTTTCTTTATAGTAATAAGATTGAATTTAGTATAATCAAGGCACATCCTCATTATGATTCTTTTTTCTTGAAAGAGAGAATATGGTCTCTCCATGGAGAATAAGTGGGGTGAATAAGTACCTTATCCATCAATTCCCATAGTTGTTTATTCATCTCTACTAATTCCATAGTGTCATGTCCATTAGGAGTATTTGATATAGGTCTTACACGAGAAATTAAATCAGAAGAGAAGATAACTTCTTATACTAGAGAATGTTTGGGGAAATCCTCTAAAAATACATCAGTATATTCCCCCACAATAGACATTTCGTCAATTTTAATATTTCTTTCAACTTACTAGAATATGTTTTCTCATCCTCAACATGAAATTCATATAAAATAGATATTCTAGGTGGATCTAGAAATTACTAAAATTATGAGGTTTTGACTATAATGATAATGGATTCTACATTTTATCACCAATCATTATTTCCATATATTTTTAACAAATTTTCATATCATAAAGGGGACTGAGTGACACATCATTGTTGCAATTATACATCCCTTATGAGTATTGATTGATGAATATTTTATTATTCCAGAATGAAAAAGAATTAATATATTAAAAAAATGGGAAAATATAATATAATTTGAGGTTTTATAATCAAATAAAGCTTTGGATATGTTTGAATAAATGATTAATGTACCTAACATCACATCATTAGTAACATGGGACTATATCTTCTTAGGATAAGAAATTTCAGGATACCACTACCCTTTAGATGAATGGGTTTAAAAAATTAAGGAATCAATACATATTACTCCTTGGATTATGTATGTAGTCTACAACATGCCTTTCTAACTATCCACTATTTGATTCATACTTCACAATTGTTTCATCTACCATTGTTTCCGAGTAATGAATTTCCCCTCTATATATGGTCGTTATTTTTGAGGAAAGTATTTTTCTCAGAAAACATCAATTAAATATAACCATTATAGATATTCCATTACACCCTACCACTTTATATTTTTAATCAACAACCACTAATAATAAACATCTTTTGATATATAATAATCCTCCACGACATCCTTCTTCCTTTAGATACTTCCCTAATTGAGAAAAATAATATCCAAGGTACTTATCAACTTCTCTTCTACAAAAGGGTTGGTAGTCCCAATGAAATATAGAGGTTGTTGTCACATAAATAAGACAAACATTTCTTTTCCACATTATGGATCAAGACTTTATATAATTGTAAAGTTATTATTCAAAACCAGATCCAGCTTTTCAAATATAATTATACGACTTTCACCTCTGTTTGTATCACCATTAGAAATATAATAATCCGTAATATGTGGGAAATCCTTATATGTGATGCATGCAATGATACAGTTTCCATAACATCCGCTAGGAATCGTCTCTGAATAATGGAATACACAAATTTTTTTAGGAATCATTATTTATAATCTCAAACCCGAAAACACTTAACATTAATTTAAATTTTTTGTATATCTAATATTAAAATCATAAACAAAAATTATTTGTGTACATATTTTATTTTAAAACAATCATAATGGTTGTTTAGGAAAATCTAAATTATCCTAATAATACCCTTTAAGAGTGTTTCACTAGGTGTTTTGTAAGGCCCATTGTCATGTACCAGGTTGCCATAAGTTTGGTTCGTAACACTTTTGATGCGTTATTACCCCTAGGTACATTTTTTTAAGAAAAATGTCAACATTTAGTATCCATATAGAGTTATATTTCAAGGAACACCCATATATTCTCTACCTTATCAAAATTATATGATGTTATTAAATTATTATCCTTAAATTCTATATTAGGTGTATTCTCCCTAATCTATTTTTTATAAATATAAATTCCAAGGTTACATATAAGATTCCTATGATAATAACACTAAGGAACGTGACTCCAATAACCTAATGTCAGTGCCTTAATTTATTTCATTGAAATAGATACAATACACGAATTCAAAATGACTAATTCGTTTAGTAGTTTTGAAATCATGATGACATAAATTATAACACCACTACAACATTAAATGAAATACAATATAAAGACTCCATTGGAAACCCCTATCTCTCCATGTAAGTTATTAAAAATATACATAATTACTTTCTAGGAAAAAACATATGAATTTGATGATATTAGATAATAATTTAGAACAAGTATTACAAGAGAAGATAATATAAACAATATGTCATGTTGAATGACTAAAAACACATGCCATTAGAACATAATATTGAGCATAATATAGAATGAATAAAAGATGAATAAATAATTCTATATATATAATTACATGATAAGGAATATTTACCAATAATATATAAATATTAAAATATTCACATGGATTATCAATTACTAATATAATAATGAGAGAATGAACAATTTTAGATATTATAAACATACCGTCGAAGCCCCAACCAAACCCATTTCTGTTTTATCTCATAAGACCTACTGAAGCTTCGAGGGGATATAGCATGTACCACTCTCAGTTGATGAGTGCAATGAATTCTTCATATGATTTGGGTTAAACATAAAGATATATAATTATTAAATTTAAATGTAATTCCCAAATTTGTAAACATAATGATTAACGATTCAGAGTAGTATGGGGAACGGTATCAAGACAGAACATGTAAAATAAAATAGACCATAAACCATTTATTAAAATACGGAAGATTTTAATAAAAATATATCAATCTCACTATAGAAAAATACATAAAAATTGATTCTAAATAGATGAAAATACTCTAATAAAATCATTGAGGATTCTTTATAGAAATACCATTTTTAACATTTAAAATAAAAATTAATTTACAGAAATCATTTGTTATTTTATAATTGATTGTTTAAAATTGGATATGAAAAAATATAGTCTGTATTGAAAGAAATGTTATTTAAAAAAAATAATGGTTTCTTACAACATATTATGAATTGTACTTGAAAATGGGCTGGAAAATAAGAATTTCCCCTTAACAGGGCTTGTGTATCTGAAAAAATTGAGATGCAAACTTTGTAAAACACATGCTTCCCATAAAAGTTAGATACACTAATCTGGATACATGAGTTATTAACAATTACAATTAATTTAGTATAAATATATAAAAATATTGATGAATTATGTTGCTGTAAATAGATTTAAATCATAACCTGAAGAAGAGTGGATGTTTTGAATGAAACCATTACATTATATAATAATTTTTTTAGAGAAAGACCTTAATCTCATGTATAATAAAATTTAATGCATTAATTAATTAATTAATAATATTTTATGTAAGTAAATTTTTAAATATAATTTTATTATGTTATTTTATTTTATTTTTAATGAGTTATAAGATAAAATTTTATTTTAGTAGATCATTCATTTCCTTGGTTTTCTTGATTTTTTTACTTCTATACGAGTACAAAAGATGATGTAAAATCAGAATAAATATCCTGAATTGTAGTTATATGATATTAATGAAAATAAGTATCATCAAATTGTTATATATTTAAATTATTTATTTTGTGTTTGGATGAAACATTGGATAATATATTATTGACAATCATTTAGATTATTTTGGTGGTTTTTCAGTCATCACATGCTAGTTTTGGTTTAATAGATAACATCATGTATATTTAATGGATCCAGAACATTAAATAGGACGTGATAACTATATTATAATTTATTTTAAAAATAATTTTTTTATGAAAATCATTGAAAATGTTAATAGAAATGGGAAACAATTCATCCTTGAATATGATAAATCAACACATCACGGATGATGTTATCATTTCTAGAACAAATGGAGAAGGAAGTGAATTGATGATGTAATATTCCATCTAAATAATGAAATTATTGTATATAGAAGATAATTGATATATCATGTCACTTTGGGATAAGGGGGTTAGAAGAACATAATAAAATAAATGAATGTGATAATTATTTAAAATAAAATGAACGAGGTTTTTACCTCTTGATTTTCTCATCCTTAAGAACCTCATTAGGGGGAAGGGTATGATATATTGACGAGATCAAGGGCTCCTAGATGTGGGATATGTGATTGAAAATATTATTGGTAATAAACTGTATAAGGATCAAGGATGTCAATGTTTGAGGACGAGTGGTGAGTTGTGGTATTTATATTGGGGAGAGGAGTGTTTTTTGAATATTTTATTCATTTCGTTATAATTTTGGATTAATACATTGATTTGTTTGAGAATTGTTTTTAAATAAATTTAAATAATTAAGGGGGTTACAATATTTTCATGCTTTCGTCAAAGACGATTCATTGAGTAGTGTATTTAAATTATAGCATATTCTTACCTTAATAAACATATTTAACTATTCACCAAAAATTCATGTTATTTAGAAAAATCACAAAAATTCATCCAAACCATTTTATGATATGTATAATTCAAAAATGGATTTCATTTTGATTTTTCTTCTAAATATAATAAAAATAATGTTTTATTCAAATCATCATTAATTCAAAAAATACTATATTTAATATTATAACAGCTTTAAGGACACTTCCAAAAATTAACAAAGGCCTTAAAAAATTATTTTATAATAATAATAAATAAAAATATTAATATATGAATTTATTTTCTGAAAATTAATTTTATTTTCAATATTTATGTTAATTATAATATTGAAATTTAATATTTATTACATATAAAAATACTAATACTTGATTTAGCTTTTATAAATATTTATTTACTTATTCCAAGATATAGATTGATCATATTATTATTTAAATAATTCATTGATTTTATTTATACATTAATATGTGAGTTTTCTATCCTATTTTCTTGTTTACTATTCCTAAGAGTCACGGTACCATTCAAATGGTCAAGTAAATATTCCATTGGCATATGTTCCTTATCTTCTAAAAATACCTCTTAATTCATTAATTCAATATTTATAATGTTTTAATGGTGTTCACTAAATTATCTTATGTGATACATACTATATATAGTAGTAATAAGGAGGGAAATTTCATTGATTGAATTATTTTTCATTACATTTAATTTTAGAAAGCATCTCTAACCAATATTTTTGATGTTACCGACCAGGGGAACAAATTCTCTCCTACTTTTATTTATTCAAATAAGTTCTTTTTATTATGCCTTTTCATTAAAATATTCTATTTTCAATGTTTTCTACCCATCCATTTAATATATGTTTAATCCCATTTAATGAGATACCACCTTAAACTATCATTTATTTCATCCATGGATGTTTATTTCTACCGTTTATGATTTCAAAATTATCCTCTAATTTCCCATTCAAAACATTTTTTTTGTGAATACCCATTACAATATAAATTTATAGTCATTAACATAGATTTACATATCCATCTTTGATAGGGGGCTATGATGTATGTATAAAATACTCCATACCATTGGATTAAAAGTGATGATAAACTTTTTGATGTTTCATTATATATGTTGAACCCAAATTTATGTACATAAAATAAATTTGATGGGTAGGAACAAAATTATATCCCCCCAATACACTAGTAATGATTTTATCTATTGAGATGCCATATATAGTTAATGGGTGGTATCCTGAGAACAATATTTTATGATATATTGGTGGTTAGTCATTAAATATTCTTATGGTGTAATGTTTTATGTTTTACGACATTCTTAGGTTTCCTTGAGGTTATCACCATTTTTCATTCTTCAATGTACATGTTAATGATTATCCCGATTTATTCCACCTTGATATTCTGATTATATCACTAGGATGTTTATCTCACCCCATTATTATATATATCCATATGTTGTCCCCTAAAATGTTAAAGGAGAAATGAAATTTTAAGAGCATTATATTATCATTCTATGAAATTCTTCTATATCTCTATTTATTTTCACTATTCTATGTATATTATTACCCAATGAAAATTGGCCAATAATTATTTTGGGATTGTATTAAGTGTATTGTTATATAATAAACCATGAAATAAATTATACTAATGATATGGGTTTTCAAAAAATTTCAACTGTAACATGTAACTGAAATGGTACATGCCATCTAAAATAAACATTATCATGAAAATTGAGGAATAATCAAACCCATGTAAAATCAAAATATTATAATAAATAATAGATAAAATAAAAATAATATTATCAACGCTTAAAGTAATCATTTAGATTTTTTAGTTATTTATTATATATTTTATTTTTATATAATGAATAATTTTATTCATTTTATAAATTTAATATTATAAGAAGAAAAAATATTTCTATTTTATCTTCTAAAAATATTCTCCGTGGGGGTGTTTATATTTTTATAAATTAATATATTTTTTGGTAACTAGTGAAGAAATATAGATTACTCTTATAGAAACACCTTTATTCCGTTAATTTTGAATTTTTTTTATATAAATAATATAATCATAATGTAAAATAAATAATTTGAAATTAATTTGTGGAAGTTTAAAAACCCATATTTATCATTTCTGAAACATAAAATATATTTTCCTATAAATATTTTTTTTATTATCTTCTATAAAGTTTTGTTTTCATCAAATATAGAAATTAAATATAAATAAAATAATTTCAAATTTTAGATCAACATCTTAATAATATGTAATAATTAAATTTTATTTTTCTTCTAAAAAAATGATTAATATATTTAATGTTATTGATCATGATAAAGGTCAAATGGTAATTTAACGTGAATTAATTTATTAATGTTTTGTACTTTAAATAAAAAAAAATTATTTTATTTTATTTTATATAATGTCATTTATGTGATTTTATCACATATAGAAAAATATATTATCTCTTATTTATAATATAATTAATGTAATAAAATTTCAATAACTCATAATCGTAAAAAAACATATTTTTTGTAAAACAAGTTTTCAATATATTAAAAAATAATAATTGTAAAGTTAGTTTCCTATTATTTATAAATATAATTATCTAATATGATAATTAAATTAAATTTTACAACACCCTTATTTCGTAATAATGATATGTTATATTTTTTATAGAATATAAATTACATTGTTAAATACTAGTTATCAATGTAAAAAAACCAAAACGGTAGCTTAAAAATGGAATGATACATGGTGAAAAGTTGTTTAAATACTTTTTTTAAATTCATAGATGTGTATTTACTAACCCATGATGACTCAAAAGACCATTTAAAAATATTTTTTACACATTTAACCTTTAATATGGACAAACCATTATATAAATGTAACGGGTACCTTTAAACCTGCACTTATCATTACTTATTAAAGGGGACAACTTCCAAAAAATCATGATATACTTATTTCTTCTATGTATCCCTAAAACATACCATTTTTTATTCATAGAATGCCTTCCCACATTGATATGAATATATTAAAAAATTTTAATAGTATGACATCCATTTCCATAGTGATTTCTAAGGAAAATATTAGGTTCTCAATATGAGTATATCTTATACATTTTTCTTATCATATTAATTGTCATATGCCCCATAAATAATTATTTACAATTTAATATATTGTAATATGATAATTATATTTATTATAAAAATTTATTATTCTAATGGAATATCAAATGTATACCTTTATCTAAAACCATTCAATAAATGAAGATTATGTCAAGTGTACATGCATACAACAACAACCATGAACAACATGTTTTATTTTACAATGACCACAAAAGTTTTTTTCCATTTAAAATATAACACCCTGACCATAGTTACCCAGAGTCGGTGCATTATTTTAATACATTGGCATGATCAGAAGGAATCAGGTCCTGAATGACCGATCAGTTTAGCAGTCTTGGAAAACAGATTACATACATGAATGCTACGATACACTTCATAACATACAAAACAACATAAATAAACCTTCACGAATGCCATTATTCCCTTGGCTAAACCCTGTAGATCAATCACAATACACTTCTTGGAATCATGGGAAAAATAATATATAGAAAGGGGTGACCTCAGCTGCTCAGTAAGGATAACAATACAACAGAAACTTTCATAAATAAGAATAAACATTTAATGCAATGTATAACTAAATCAAAAGACATTTTAACATGAACATCAGAATAATATGGTAGAAATAAATTTTAATAATTCAATTTACTTAATCCCATGGTTATTCTACTAATCGAATTATCACATGCAATATCAATAACCACTTTCATAATGATTGAATGAATAATGCCAGACTATCATAACTACGTTTCCATGGCCTCGTGTCTAGACTACAAATAAGACTTGGTCAAAGCCTCATTCTAAGACACTAGTTTGTACCATGAGACCTACCTATGTATCGAGGAGATATAGAGGGCTCCACCTGTCACTTACTAAGTCCATTGCATTCCTCATATGAATTGGTTTAACCATAACATAAAAATTCATATTAAAACTAGCATACGAAATGTAATTGCTTTCTCTATAAACCATGAATGGGGTAAAAATAACATATACATAGTCAAACATATCACAAAACCTTAAATACAATATGGAAGTTTTGAATCATAATAATTCAACTTCAAATAAGCTTAAAATCCATCAAAGGATGTTGACATAGATGAAATCAAAACTATTTGAGAGAATGATCACTTTTTTTTAAATCATTTAAAAGTCACATAATTATAAAATAAGCCATTTAATTTGATAATATTTTTATAATACTGTAGGGGAAGATTTAAAGATTTTACAATGGTGGAAAATAGCTTCACCCACCGTATATGTTAAAAAAAGACAATCTTACCTTAATTTTGTCGAAAATGTTAAAAAGGACCATGTTTGGAAAATGACGTAAATGATCCTTTATAAACATCTTATAAAAAGTCAAACAATGGTATAAATTACTTTAACCCATATTCTTTAATATATTAAGAATTTTTTGAAATATATTTTTAGGAAACGTAGATGTGGATGATAAAGAGGTCCCGGTAGATAATTACGTATAAACAACCTCAGATAATGAAGAGATTGTGAAATAAACCCTTACCAATTTGGTAACTTACAAAACATAAATTACATGAATGAGGAATAATACAATGAATATTAAAATAAACATAAATTAAAGTGTATTTCACAAATAATAAAATTATAGATAGTACATACACCACACAAAAGGTAATTGTGGAAATATGGCATGAATCTCACAGGAATAAGGAGTTAGATGAAAACCCCTTACCTTGTATTTTTCCATGGTTGAGGGTAGGTTAACCTCATGTATAATAGTTAAATAATTTTTATTAAAATACAGATGAATAATATATATAAATTTGATAACATATATGATCTTTTAATATTTTTTTGTTGATAATATTTTAGTATTATCGTCGTTTCGGGTGTTAACTGATTCATTTTCAATTATATGATATGTTACATAATCCATGTTTGTTATGGATAGGTTGTATCTTATTCATATCCAAAATCATATAATGTCCATAAAAATTACTTTTAATTATAAAATTATAATTATTCTTGAATGGATATGATGGGGAGATGAATCTCATCACGTTCATGGAGACGATAATTTGTATGTACGCACAAACGCTACTTCTATTTCATTTTTCATTTAAAAAGGAATAAAAAACAAATTATACATAGGTATATTATTATTAGAGTAAAATATAGTATCTTATATATGATACTTATGTTCATTAACACCATCCTTTATACGTTCCATGTATGGTATGAACAAGTCATATCACTTTGAGGGTGCGGTAGTCCGGAGTTCCTAAAATGAAATTATCGTATATATATACAACATGAAACCAAAAATGTTATGATATAAAATTTAATTACAGAAGATTAAATATAAAATAAATATCATTAATATCATATTTAATTACAGTCCCATCATAATGGCCACCATGAGAGGTGGTTGGAAATAATTGAACAATCATCGTTTCATGAGGCGTTTGGTTTCCATCCACAAAAACAATATGTTATTCAAGAATTTGATGAAGGTGTGTGTAAGTGTAGTTATAATAATTCTCATAATATTATCCTAGTATGTTTTGGATACTTTTTTGTTTCATAACGAAAAAAATACCAAGAGTTTAGGGGTTGGAGATGTAAAATAAAACAAAAGAAGCTAAGAGAAATCGTCACCTTTAATTTGGGTATCTCCCTTTGGTTTGAATCAAAAAAAGACTCTTGAAGTGCCTTTTTCCAAAGGTAAGGCTTATATATGGAGTATATGGATGTAGGGAGCATAATTGGGTAGATTTTGGATGAGCCATAAGGCTTTAGAGTTTGAGGAATTGGTTAGAAGTGGTGTCCTTTTATAAGGGGGAGGAGGGGATCTTTAAGAAAAACATAATGTATTATTTTATAAGTAATTCATATTTGGTTTATAATGGATAATGAATAGATTATTTAAAGTAAAATGTATTTATGGGTCCAAAACCACTCAACCAAAAGGTTTTAGACATGTTTGGGTCAATATTTTACCTTTATCTTTTAAATTTAACTCTTAATTATTAGTTTGATATTTACCATGTCTCATTGTATTTTTATATTATATGGTTAATAAAATTACTATAAAATTTCAAGAGAGCCCCAAGTGATTCATTAATTTCATTACTATCGTCAAATAAGTCCTTTGGAAGAACCATATATTTCTAGTAATATTATATCAATTAATTATATAATATTTGTGTTAAAAACTCTTTTATGTCAATTTTGGCACTATTGGGAATTTTGTTTTTGATAAATTCATAAATGCATTATTACTTCTATAAAAATTCCTATAACCAATCCTAATATGTCATATTAACCTAGAAAATTATTTTAATTCATTAAAAGTCTCAAATTACAATTATTTGGTTATTTATAATATCAATTATCTTAATCATTCAATAATATGGTTATTAGTGCATCATCAATGTGTCAAAAATAAAATAAATTATTTAATGTCTAAAAGTTACAAATAAAATACCATTATGTTGGAAATATTTTTATATTTATAATTAATAATTATAATAAAAATTATTACTTATATAACACCATATAAAAATTAATTACTAAAAAGTTTTTGTTTATGTCAATTTGTCCTTTGTATTAAATTAATTAATCTAAAATGTCATTATCATTCATAAGTGGCTCCATGGGGTCCCCAAATCGACCCAAATATGACCATGTTCGTCCATTACTCATCCAATAATGTTAGTACATGTGTTAAAAAAAATTTGAATTATTAAAATATTCATTTTAACTTGAATTACCGTATTAACCTTTAACCGAGATAAATAAATGTTAAAAGTTACTATTCTATAAAAATTATTTTTATCTTATTGAACCAAATTTTACTCCTTCATAATAATCTTGTCTCTCGGTTTTTTGAAGTTGAACTCACAGAAGTGGTAAAATTATATTTTATGGAAATTTTCAAATTCTCATAGGAGCTGGGTAAAAGACGGTGAAAAGTTCAATAAAATTTTTATATATCTAAATTTTTTGTAAACTTACTCTGATGAATTAAAATGAACTTATATAAGTATTATATATCTACTTTTGACATAAATTAATTTAAATAAAATAAATAATAGTTAAAAAATTGGTTTTAACCAATAACTCAGTGTTTTCACTATTCATCAACAATTGATGTTCCTCAGAAAAATACCACAAATTCGACCTAAGATATATTTGATATTATGATTTCAAAAATGATGTCTATTTTACCAAATTAAAAACATATAATTTCATTAATTAATTTAAATTAATTCTGGTTGTCTAAACAAATAGCGTGTTTATAAGAAATAATAAATATCAAAAGATTAACACTTGCTTATGTCCATTTAATTGTAAAATTATGTCCATTGACCTGCATTGGATTAAATGGTAAAAATATAATCTAATTATACTTTAAAATCACCCATATTCATAATTTATCACATTTAATTATTTCAATTAAAAAATTTGTTTTTCATTAAAATTTAATAATTTTTACTATTCATCAAAAGATGAAAGTTATCATAAATGTACGAAAAATTCACCCTAAGATAATTTTGATATTCCGAATACAAAAATAAACTTAATTTCGAATGATAAAATGTATAAAATTTCAAAAAGTGGGTATTAGAATTCTTACTGGCTAGAATGGTTTGTTGTGGTGTGTTAGAACTCGATGTTGCGTATAACACACGCTATTGTATTATTCAAAGAGAAGCGTACCGTGAAATCATGGGGGTGTTACATTCTCCCCTCCATCCATAAATTGCATCCTCGAAATTTATGCTCAGTATTCAAAATATTGGGTTGACATTTCGAAATATCATAGTTGAAAGCCCACATCGAAAAATGGATTAATGATGCCTCAATTTAAAATAAAGAGTGGTAAGTATGAAGGTTATCGAAAATAACACATACTAGGGTTCCATGTAAGAAAAAATGGATATGGAACAGAAATATAACCATCATTATCTGATGGAGTGTGGTAGATAACATGTCTATGAAAAGTCCAAAAATCACAAAGCCATAAATTTGTGATGATCTAAGGTACCATATAGGACAACGTTTTTGTTCTATGTTACTTTTCTAAATGATGAGGAATTTATTTATGAGATTGGCTATTATCATAAGGAGATATACTTAATTTATAATTATAGTTTTATCTATTAATAAATGTCTACCACAAACTCATCTTTCAGTACAATAGATAATACAACTCAAAAATACTCTATATATCTTAATCGTATAGGGTTCCAAATATAATTAATTTATAATTCACATATCATACCCTTTAAAAAAAGAAACTAAATTATAAAATCTAGGTACTTCACGTAGTCCAGTGGTAGGCGATAAATCCCAGTCGCACTATGGTTGTGGGTTTGATTCCAGCAGCTTTGTCCGACGTGACGGGTTGTCACATGGTCTCTGTGTTGTCCTTTTATAAAAATCCAAATATAACAATTCAAACTTAATCCATTCCAACCTTTAGACTTATCAAAAATACAACTATCCAAACTCACCATCCAAAATTTATAGGGAAGTTAAACTCATTGAAGATCCTTTTTTCCATGTAATAACATGTGAACACCTTCATCGTGTATTATTTTAAAACATGGTAACATCCGGAAATTACCCTAAAACCTTATTTATTACATTTATACACCCTTATTGTTTATAGAATATTGGATATACTATTTCTATCCCAAAAATTTTTAAACCCAACGATGAAAAATCATTAATCATTTTCAAGGTATTCAAGAATATCCAATATAATTATTCAAATCAATCATCTATTATTTCAGAATCACTGCCTCTTTATCAGGACCATATTAAGGATTACCTTTCCCTCAACCATGTATTTTCCAAAAAGTGTAGCGTACTATTATGTCACTTTTCTTAGAAACATATAATCTCATATTTTCAATAATATAGTACTGTATTACAGTCCTTATTTATCTCCATATTTCATATAACCAGTATATTTTTGATACAAAACTCAAATGAAAAAATCCTATAATAATAACATAAGAGCATTAGTCATTCTTCTTATCTGATGTAGTATCATAACTTGATTATTATCCAATAGCAACATTTGGGGAATACTCTTATTATTTCGACATTGGTTCGCGTAGTGTCCCAACTTATTATCGATGAATCACTGTACATTTGAAAACTTTTTCATACCTTTGCAGTCACGTGCATGTCATCCTTTTTCTCCACACTTATAACAAACTACCATTACCTTCAGGCAAGTTATAGGGTGTTCCTTCCCACAATTATAACATATTGGAAAATTCTTCTTTTCCCTCTTCCCCTTATCCATCATTCTCTCTTCCATCCTTTTCTTATCTTGCTTCCCTCCAAATCCATAGGACTCATAAAATTCTTTTCTTAACTTTTTAACACTTGATACTATTTCTTTATATATTGAGAATACATGGGAGATGATTTCCCTTGTAAATGTTTGCTTAATACTATGAAATATATGATCCTTCTTACTCATTGGATCATACGTATTGTTGGAGTTCACATTCCTTCTACTGGGTACCATTTCTATACAATAGCATAAACTAGGTCAGTTTATGAATTACAATGAATAATTCCAAACATGTAAAATACATACCATAAATTGAATGGTTTATGGATATAATCTATAATCATAATGATGTTTTCACTGAGAAACTATATACTCATAAACCCTTCATAATTATTTGTAATGAAAATGAGAATTATCCTAAGCATAACCCCGGGAAGGTTGTAACCAAGAGTGCAGAAAGGCCCGTTGTCATGCACTATTTCTCGTTCAATTCGAGCTCAAAGAGGTGTTTTCACGTATTATCCCTAGGTACATCTGTGCCAGATCCGCCTCCACCTACTCGTATCCAGACATGGATGTATTTCCAGAAAACTCAAAAAATCTCTACAATACCAAAATTCTAGGAGGTTCTTCTATACTAATCCCCAAAGTCTATCTTAGTGTTATGTGATTTAATAAGAGTTTATCTAAATCTACTTTCCAAGGTAATTGCTAAACTTCCTATCATTTCAACAATAATGCCCTGACCCCAGTTACCCTAAGTCGGTGCATTATTTAATACATTGGCAAGATTACAAGGAATCAAGTCCTAAAGGAACTATCGGTTTAGAAGTCTGGGAAAATAGATTACATACAAGAATGTTACATTAAACTTCATAACATACAAAACAACATAAAAAATAATTCACAAACGCCATTATTCCATTGGATTAACCATTCATATCAATCAAATTACGTTTCTTGGAATCCTGGGAAAAATATAATATAGAAAGGGGTGAGCTCAGATGCTCTGTAAGGATAAAAATATATTGGAAACCTTCATAAATAAGCATAACCAGTTAATCCAATGTATATCTAAAACAAAAACCGTTTAAACTTGGACTTCAGCATAATATGGCATAAACAAAATGAAATAATTTCATTTACTTATTCACATGGATATTCTACTAATTGAATAATCACATGCAATATCAATAACCACTTTCATAATGATGGAACACATAATGCCAGACTATCATAACCATGTATCCAAGGCCTCATACCAAGACTACAAATAATATATTTTCAATGCCTTGGTCCAAGACGCTAGTTTATCTCATGAGACCTACCGATGCATCGGGGAGCTATAGCGGGCTCCACCCATCACTTACTAAGTCCAATGCATTCCTCATATGAACATGTTTAAACAGAACATAAACATTCGTATTAAAACTAGCATACGAAATGTAAATACTTTCTCCATAAACAATGAATGGTGTAAAAATTACACATCCACTGTAAAACATACCACAAAACCTTCAATACAATATGGAAGTTTTGTATCATAATAAATCAACTTCAAATATGATTAAAATCCATTAATGGATGTTGACATAGATGAAATCAAAACTATTTGAGAGAAATATCTCTTTTTTTCAAATAATTTAAAAGACACATAAATATAAAATATGAAATTTAATTTTAATATATTTATATATACTTGTAAGTGAAGCTTTGAAGATTTTACAATGGTGGAAAATAGCCTCACTCACCGTATAAGATTAAAAAAAGACAATCTTACATTATTTTTTTCAAAAAGGATAAAAAGGACATTGTTTGGAAAATGATGTAAAGATTCCTTTATAGAAATATTATAAAAAGTCAAAAAGGGTATAAATGAATTTAACCCATATTCTATAAAATATTAATAATGTTTCAAAATAAATTTATAATAAACATGGATGTGGATGATAAATAGGTCCCAGTAGATAATTACCTTTAAACAACCTCAGATAATGAAGAGATTGTGAAATAAACTCTTACCAATTTGGTAACATATGAAACATACACCCCATGAATGAGGTATCATACAATGAGTATTTAAATACACATAAATTAATTTGTATTACACAAATAATAAAATTATGGATAGTACATACACAACACAAAAGGTAATAGTGGCAATATGGCATGAATCTCACGGGAATAAGGAGTGAGATGAAAACCCCTTACTTTGTAAATTTCCTTGGATGAGGGTAGGTTGACCTCCTGTATAATAGTTAAATAATTGTTATTATATTATACAAGAATCATATATATAAATATTATATCATATATGATCTTGTAATATTGTTTTGTAAATAATATTTTAGTATTATCGTTGTTTCGGGTGATAACTAATTCGTTTTCCTTTATATGGTTTGTTATGCAAGTTGTGATTGTTATGGATAGGTTTTATATTATTCACATACAGAATGATATCAAGTCTGTAAACATTACTTATAATCATCAAATGAGAATTATTCTTGAATGGATATGATGGGGAGATGAATCTTATCGCGTTCGTAGAGACGGTAATTCGTACGTACGCACGAACGCTACTTCCATTTCATTTTTCATTTTTAAAGGAATAAAAAACAAATGATAAATAGGTATATTATTATTATAGTATAATATATTATCTTATATAGGTTACTTATGTTCATTAACACCATCATTTATACATTCCATTTATGGTATAAATGAGTCATATCAATTTGAGGGGGTGGAAGTCCGCACTTCCTCAAATGAAATTATCATATATATACACAACATGAAACGAATAAAGGTATGATATAAAATGGAATTATAGAATATTATATATAAAATAAATATAATTAATATCATATTTAATTATAGATCCATCATAATGGCCACCATGAGATGTGGTAGGAGATAATTGAACAATCATCGCTTTGTGAGGCGTTTTGTTGCCACCAACAAAAACATTGTGTTCTTCAAACATTATATGGTGGTGTGTGTAAGTATAGATAGAATAATTCTCATAACAATATCATAATATATTTTTAGATTCTTTTTTTGTTACAAAAGAAAAGAATAAGAAGAGTTTAGGGGTTGGAGATGTAAAATAAAATAAAAGAAGCCAAGAGAAATAGTTACCTTTAATTTGGTTAAATCCCTTTTGTTTGATCCAAAAAGGACTCTTGAAGTGCATTATGCCTAAGGTAAGGCTTTATAAGGATTATAGGTATGTAAGGAGCTTAATTGGGAAGTGTTTGGACGATCCAAAAGGCTTTAGAGTTGTGAGGAATAGGTTATAATTGGTGTCCTTTTATAAGGGGGAGGAGAGGCTCTTTAGAAAAAACATAAAGTATTATTTTATGATAAATTCATATATGGTTTATAATGGCAACAAACTGTATTATTTAAAGTCTATGGTGGGAATGGGTCAAAAACCACTCAACAAATAGTTTTTAGACAAGTTTCGGTCACTATTTTCCCCTTATCTTTTAGATTTAACACTTAGTTAATTAGTTTGACATTTACCATGTCTCTTTGTATTTTTATATTATATGGTTATTAAACATACTATAAACTTCTAGGAGAACCACATGTGATTCATTAATGACATACATATCATCATATAAGTACTTTGGCAAAAACATATATTTTTAGAAATTTTATATCAATTAATAATATAATATTTTCTTTTAAAACTATTTTATGTCAATTTTGGCACTATTGGGTATTTTGTTTTTGATAAATTCATAAAATCATTATTACATCGAAAAAAATTCATATAACTAATAATAATATGTCATATTAACATAGAAAATTATTTTAATTCATAAAAAGTCTCAAATTACATTTATTTGGGTACTTATAATATTAATTGTCTTAATCATTCATTAATATGGTAATTACTGCATCATCATTGTGTCATAAATAAATTAAATTATATAATGTCTAAAAATTATAAATAAAATACCATTATGTAGGAAATATTTTTATCTTTCTAATTAATATTTATAGAAAAAGATTTAGTTATATAACACAATATAAAAATTAATTACTAAAAGATTATTGTTTTTGTCAATTTGGCCTTTACATTAAAGTAATTAATATAAAATGTCATTATCATTCATAAGTGGCTCCATGGGGTCCCAAAATCGATACAAAGATTCCCATGGTCGGAAATTACTCATCCAATATGGTTAGGACATGTGTTAAGGTAATTTTGATTTATTAAAATATTCTTTTTAACATGAATTACACTATTTAACTTTAACCACGGTAAATAAAAGTAAAAAGCTACTATTCACCAAAAATTACTTTTATCTTATTAAACCACATTTTACTCCTTGATATTATCCATATCTGTCATATTTTTTAAATTCAACTCACAGAATTGGTAAAATTAAGTTTTATGAAAATTTTCAAATTCTCCTAGGAGGTGGGTAAAAGACAGTAAAAGTTCAATAAAATTTCTATATATCTAAAATTTTTATAAAATGACTCCAATAAATTACAATGAACTTATATAAGTATTATGTATCTATTTTTCATAAATAAATTTAAATAAAATATATAATTATTTAAATAAAAAATCGATTTTATCCAATAACTCAGTGTTTTTCACTAATCCTCAAAAATTGATGTTTCTCAAATAAATACCAAAAAATCGGCCTAAGATATATATGATATTATTAATTAAAAAATGATTTTTATTTTACCAAATGAAAAACATATAATTTCATTAATTAATTTAAATTATTTCTGGTTGTCAAAAAAATAGGGTGTTTTTAAGAAATAATAACTATCAAAAGATTGACTCTTTCTTATTCCAGTTTAAATGTGAAATTACGTCCAATGACCCATATTGGATTAAATGGTAAAAATATAATCTAATTATACATTAAAATCAATAAAATTCATAATTTATCGCATTTAATTATTTCGATTAAAAAAGTTGTATTTAATTAAAATTTAGTATTTGTCACTATTCATCAAAATATGAAATTTATCAGAAAAGTACCAAAAATTCACCTTAAGATAATTTTGATATTCAGAAAACAAAAATGAAGTTCATTTTGAATGATAAAATGTATAAAATTTCAAAAAGTGTGTATTACTATTCTTAATGGCTAGAATGATTGGTTTGGTGTGTTAGAAATTGAAGTTGCATATAACACACTATTGTATTATTCAAAGAGAAGCGTAACATGAAAGCTTGGGGTGTTACATAAAAATTAATAATAATATAATAAATATAAACATAATACTATTAATATTTTTATGCATAATATTTGAAATTATATATGAGATATTTTAAATATTCTATTATAGGAAACTTAACTGCCTATACGTTTTCAAATAATCCATCTAAATTTGAGACCAATTTTTGGTAAAAATCAAGAATTTATAAATTTTATGCAGGTTTAATAATAAAATTAATTATACATGAAAATTTAATATATTTTAAAATTATTTTATAAAAAATATGACCACGATAAATATACCGACGAATTTCAAAATAAACTATCCAAACTAACTCATGTAACACCCGTAAGAAACAAATATTTTCATAAATAAATAACATATGATAATATATAGATCATATAATTAGAGATATAGTTGTAATTAGATCTTAATAATGTTTTATAAAACATATTTTGATTATTCGGGATGTTTGAACACATAGGAAAGAATCACGGCCCAAGGTAAGGGTTGTTTGACTCTATTTTTAATTCCATGAGGAATGTTTGATATTACACCCTGTCATTTATTTTATATACTGTATAAAAAACCATGTATCATTCTTGTATAATTAAAATAATTTGAGTAAAAATATTTTAATTTTTGTTTCATATTAACCATCTTATGATATTTTAATTCTTACGATTCCACAACTATAAGGGTTTTGGAAATAATTTTTTCTTCAATGTGATATGATTAATATCGACAACATATTCTCATTCTGTGGTGTGTATATTGGGAATACATTTCATTTTATAATATTTTTCATTCAACCTAAATTAGATAACAATCCATTTCACATTATATCTATCATGGTTTTTGATAAAATATATATTTTTGATGTAAGGGTGTTTGCTGACTCAATTCATGTTTGTTGGGTTATGATTATTTCACCAGAACCTATTTCATATAAGAAAGATATATTAATTTTTAAGAATTTATTTTTAGATATTATATCATTAAATTATATTTATTGACATTTCTACCACCTAAAAACCTTTATAATTTTCTCCTTTCACAAGAATTGTGAAATTTTACAAGAATTTGGATAACCGAAATTTCTATAATATTTTTTGAAATGTTATTCCTAGAGTATTATTATTATATGATTAAAAAGTTATTATATTTTCTATTTCATGAAATATTTTCAAACTCATCTCTTTCAGATATATTATTTTTCCTAATATATTAGTTCTTTATCAATTTTTTCCTCATTATAATGAAAAGTTTTAAGAAAAAGTATAACATTAATTAAAGAAAGATTGAATTCCTTTTCGTTATTCCTCATTAAAAAAATATTATACATTCATATTTTGAAGGTTGAATATTTTTTTATTAATGAAAAATTTCTAAATTCCATTACAACATATCAAATGGAATTTTTTACTTCTTCTTTTTACAATGAATATTTTCATAAAATGTATTTCAGAATATTAAAATGAGTGTCTACAATGTTTCAATGTAAAATGTATCGTCTTCCATGGAAATTTTCATTATCAATATTTTATTTCATTTTAATACTCTACTATTTAATATTATTTTTTAAATTAATAAATTGAAAAAATTGGTAATAAATATTTGAAAAAATTATGTATTTTTTCAGCCAATATTAAATTATATTTTTAAAAGTAATCATATTTAGAAAAAATGACCAGAAGTTTCAAAAATAACATCCCAATATGACTATAGAGTCATCATTTGGACATAATATATTAGTTTCATATAAAAATAATTTATTGATTTTACTTCCTTTATTCTCTGTTTCTCTAATGTAATTGTTTACGTGGAAATAATTTTTCAGGTATAATCAATTAAATTTTGTTGTGAAATAATATTTTTTGGTTTAATTTTTGTTATTGACCATTTACATTCTTGAGGTCTTTTTTATTGATGTCATAAAAAATGGTACCAAACCCATTTCAAAATTCCAGGGGTTCTTTTTATTGTGATAAATTATTATTTTATAGTTCAAAAAATTGTCATTTTTGATTTAGTTTTTGGTTAATTTATCAAATATATGAATTTAGTGACATTTTATGGATTATGATATCAATGAGAATACACAGTCTATAACACATAAACATGAGGGTGTATAGGTCGGATCCCATGCCAAAAATGTTACATTGATAGTTTCCAAAGAAAATGAGGGTATATGGATTATATCCTATGACTATGTGGGTAAATGGGTTATATCTCAATCCTATGATGGAACATGGGTTGTATCCAATGCCTAAGAGGGTACCTCTAAAATTTCCTTTGTTAATAAAGTACTAAAAGTTATATCCAAATACCTATAGTGTATGAATGTTTTAACATCCCTGGTAAATAAAGAAATAATACATTTTAATAATTATTCACAATTGTGAATTAAATATTAATTATACTTTAAAGGGGTTGATATGCTCGATGGAGTACCTGATACGCAACAACGGGTTTCTTTGAAACCTTACGTTTCACAATAATAATATTATATTATTATTTTAAATGGTAGTTAACACCTAGTCATTTTATTGGAAGGAATGAACTGAACTATCTATAATATGATCATACATGTTTGTGAATTATTTTTACATGTATCTAATAAAATTTAGAAGCTTAAAATGTTAATTAATCTGACATTAGGAATAATTTACATTAAAAGGCAGAATTACCACCTTTTCATAGTGAACCCTTCTTAAATCTAGTTTTGGTCACTTTTATATGTTATATATGTCCAAATAAAATTCTTTTTTTGAATCGGGACATCAAAATTTTCATTGGGTAAATATTTGGTATTTTTCTCATAAAATTCAATTTTTAATGAAAAGTGAAAAATGATGTATTTTAATTTAAAACTGTCTTTCAATATAATTTATTTATCTTGTTTGATTTCCATTTTAATTGGTTTAATGTGTATTTAGATTATATTTTTAACATTTAATCAAATGTTTGGTCATTAAAATTAATTTCACTTAAAAATTGGACATAAACAAGTGATAATCCTTTGATAGTTAATATTTTATAAAAACATTCCTTTTGTTTTGACAACGAGAATTGATTTTAATTACTTAATCGAACATATATGTTTTTAATTTGGTAAAATAGGCATCATTTTTGAATTCAGAATATCAAATATAGAATAGTCTGAATTTTTGGTATTTTTTTCCTGAAAAACATCAATTTTTGATGAATACTGAAACCACTAAGTGGTAGTTAAAAAATGACTTTATCATTTAAATAAAAATTTACCACTTCTGTTAATTGAATTTAAAAAATATGACATACATGGTTCACTTTAATACGTAAAATGTGGTTCAATAAGAGGGAAATATTTTTTTGTAAATAGTAACTTTTGACTTTTATTTACCGCAGTTAAAGGTAAATAGGGTAATTCAAGTAAAACATTATATCATAATAATTCAAAACTATATTAAAACAATTCCTAACATTATATTATGAGTCATGTCCAACCATGGGCATCGTTAGGACAATTTGGGGACCCCATGGAGCCACTTAAGAGTGACAATGACACATTATTTTAATTAACTTAAAGTAATGACCAAATGACATAAACAAATAGATTTTTGTAATTAAATTTTTAAATAGGGTAATATAATTTACCATTTTGATTATAAATATTATTTGGAATGACAAAATTATTTCCTAAATTATGGTATTTTTTTATAATTTTTACACATCAAATAAATTAAATTATGTATGACACAATAATGATGCATTATTTACCTCATTAACAAATTATTTAAATAAATAATCTTATTAAGATTAAAATAATATCCAAAACCATCCTAATTTACATTGGATGATATTATTTCGACCATGAGTCATATTATATTCTACTTTAATTAGTATTGGACCGTTATAAATGGAATATTATTATATAATAAAATAATTATTTCACACTTTCTTAAAGAACCCCTCCACTCCCTTATAATAATTTTTCACTTATAACTCATTACTAACATCTCTAAAGCCCATTGGCTCGTCCAAAACCTACCCGAATAATCTCTCATGATTCCTATCCTCCACTTAGAAGCCTTACCTTAGGCATAATTCACTTGAATAAGACTTTTGGATTCAATCAAAAGGGAGTTACCAAAATTAAAGATAACAGTTTCTCTTAACTTATTTACTTTTATTTTACTTCTCCAAACCCTAAAATATTTTTATTCATGACTTTTAATACAAAAAATTATCCTCAATATACTAGGATATTGTTATGAGATGTTTTTTTAACTATAATTACACACATCTTTATCTAATGGGTGAAAACATACAGTTTCTGTGGATGGAAAACAAACGCCTCATGAAATGAAGAGTGTTCAATTATCTCCTTCTTCCTCTCATAGTGGCCATTAATATGGAACTCTATTTGTATATTATATATATTATATTTATGTTTTATTTATGCTTTTTAATTTTTCACTTATATCATACCTTTATGGCTTTTATTATGGGTAAACTGGATAATTTCATTTGAGTAAGTGCAGACTACCGCCCCCTCAAAGAGATATGACTCGTTGATGACATATGTGGAACGTATAAAGCTTAGAGATAATGAAATTATATATTATATTTTATTGTAATTATAATATTCTTGTGTATCTTTAAGATTTCATTCCATTATAATATGAAATAGAAATGGAAGTAGCGTTCATGTGTACGTACGGCTTACCGCCTCAATGAATGGTGCATTTCATTTATTATCTTCAAATGTTTTGTAAAATTATAAATACATGTATATAATGTATACATATGATATATAAGATATATAAATCATTAATATCATAATATATATAATGATATTTAGACCACATGAAAATCATGAAATTATAAGAAGTCCATTTTTGAATCAAGTGCCAAATATTTAAAAAATGACCATTATTTACATAATTGATTACATATTGTTTATAACATGATAATAATTTGTATAAAAGGAATAATAAACATTAAAAACGTTCTTAATCATGTATAAAATAACGTTAGTTTATTATTCAAGATATTAAAGGACGAATGAGTCAAGTCGGACACGAGGTAAGGGACTACATATCAATCCCCTTTCATTGTGGAAAAAGTTGTTTTATACATGACATTCTTATATATGGTGAATAAACACCATTTCCATTTCATTTCATTCCAGTGAAATTGTTTTCTATGATACATTTTACTAAATGACAAAAAAGAATATTTTTTATCTTAAGCGGTGATAACAAACTTTCCGCCATCGTGAGTATTATTTGATATTTGTCTTCCTTAACAATTCGTAATGTTTTAAAAGGAAAATAAATACCATATACTCTTTTACATATTTTGGTTTTCAAAATGTTTTTCATAATGTAATGATTATTTCAGTATATTTAAATTATATGTTTTGATTTAATTTTGGAAATGTTATCTTCCCTTTATGATTTCATTATGTGTTATTAATATATTATGGTTCTTTGGAATTGTATATTTATACAGGTGGTTCTGTGACAATCCTTGGGTGGGTGAGCCTGAGAAAGCTCATCAATGCATTGGGTAACTTAACAGAGGTAAATGTGAATATTTCTCCTAAGAGATTTAGGGAATATAATGTGATGGGTATTCCAAATGTAACTCCATATGTAATTATGATAGCTACAATGTAAATATGATATGGATGCCACTAGTTTCCTTTATGAATTATGTTATCAATGTGTTATTCAAAAATACTGCGATTTCTTGATGTATGTTAAAGAGCTTATGTTATGTATGTAATGATGGACTAATGTTTTCATTCTTTGTTTTATAACCCTTACTGATCTTTTTATTCTCATCCCATGTTTTCAAATGTTTTTAATAGGACCTAAAGATAAATACTCTCATGGATGGTATTAAGGAAAAGTCAAGATTTCTAAAACGTGGTACTAGGCATGACCCTTTTTTCAGGAGATTTTATTTTATAAAAAAATTGAAACTAAGTTGATGTTTCTACCTTGTAATTTTATGAGATATAATGTAATACTTATTGCTTATTTCTCTAAAACTCTAAACATGAAAAGATCCTATATATTAATTATTCATTTAATTCAACATTATGTAATTCATAAGGACATGTCTCTATAGTTGGTATCACATAGTCAGTTTAGATAACCTTATGAGTTAGGGTATTGTAAAATTAATATCTATAAATTACATTATGTTAATATTTAAATGATATAGCATTTACATATTACCATGTTGATTAACCTAATATATTTCTGTGTTCAGAACTATTTTTTGCAGAGAAAAATGATCAGATATGTTGGGAAGACATCAGGAGGAATACAACCTTCCTCATAAACAACCTATGATTGTCGGAATCAGAACTAAATAGTTTTCTGCAGTGATGGATGAGTTGACTAAGGCTATAAATTGGGGTGGAATCCATGCACGAGATCAGCCAGATCAACCACAGTGGAACATGTTAGTAGTGGAAAATTTCATGAGGCAACATCCACCATCATTCAGAGGATCGTCTGACCCTCTGCTACCTGATGGGTGGATTGAAGCAATAGTGAAATTTTTAGATGTCATGGGCTGTTTACAATATCCTAAGGTTAGTATTACTTTTTACAATTTTGAAGAAGATTCTGATCCGTGGTGGGTGATGGTGAAAAATATCAGGGATAGTGATGAGATGGAAGCTCTTTATTAGGATGAATTCAAAGTTATTTTTCCTGAGAAATATTTTCTTATTGTGGTTTATCTTAGTATGGAAAAACAATTCCCAGAATTGAGGTAGGCGGATGACTCAGTGGCTGCTTATGAAGAAAAAATTACTTGAGTGGCAAGTTATGCTCCAAATTTCATAAGAAATATTGAAAGTATAATCAACCATTTTTACTCAGGATTAAAGCTAATGTATCGAAGGGATTTAGCTTCTCATGAGTTCAAAAAATATGATAAACATGTTTGTTGTATGGATAAGGTGGAAATGGAGTTTGTCGATTATTAGGTGTTCTTTTACAAATAATAGAATAAGAGTTCAAGTTGTCAGGTGAAATGGAAGAACGGTTCAAAAATGTCTGAAGGTAAGAAACAAAAGTTTAGAGTTTGTAAAAATTGTAGTATAAAGCATGATGGGGAATGTCTTTTGAATTTGGTTAAGTGTAACCGATGTGGTAAAATGGAACATAAAGCTCGTAATTTCACTAAAAAAGAGTACGGTAATGGTAAGAAAAAATCTGATTTACAATCAATAAATTGTTTTATGTGCAATGAAATGGGTCATTATGGAAATGAGTGTCCAACTAAGAACACAACATAGGTAAAGAAACTAGACAACAAGTTGAAAGGGGTGGTGAAATCAATTACAACAACTTCAGTAGATGTTGGTCCATTATATAAAGTAGTATCAGGTATACTATTTGTTAGTTTATATTATGCCAATGTGTTATTTGAATCAGGGTCAACACACTATTTCATTTATGAGAAGTTTTCTTGTAAATTGGTAATTCCATGTCAAGATATGAATACAAAACTTATGGTAAAAACCCATGGAGGAAATGTTGAGAAAAAGAGAAAACATAATAACCTTTCTTTCCATGTGTGCATGATGAATCTACTTGCAAACCTTATTGTTTATCCTCCAGTAGAGTTTGATGTAATTTTGGGTTTGGATTGGCTATCTGTTTATCATGCTAAGATTGACTATAGAGATAAAGAGTTTTCTTTTCAGAAATATTTCCAGTTTGTGTAAAAGAATGAACACATTCTTTTGAAAACATATCAAGAAGTAGAAAAATAGTAAAATATGGAAATGAGTGTTACCTTGCACATTTATTAAAAATAAAGGAACTATTCAAATTAATGATGTGCCAGTGGTAAATTAGTACCTTGATATTTTTCTTGATGGGTTTCCTAGTATTATACCCAATTAGGATGTTGAATTTACGAATGACTTAGTTCTTTATGCTAAGCCAATTTCAGAAACCCCTTATATATGGATCAAATTGAACATTTAGAGTTAACGAAACAATTGTATGAGTTATTGGATAAATGAATCATTTGATCTAGCACATCACCATGGCATGATATTGTCTTGTTTGTTAATAAGAAATACCGTTCAATGAGACATTGCATTGATTATAGAGCATTGAATAACATCACATTTAATAACAAGTATCATTTTCCTCGTATAGATGATTTGTTTGATTAGCTTCTAGGAGATCACTATTTTTCAAAGATTTATTTGAGGTCTGGGTACCATCAGTTGAAAGTAAAGAATGAAGACATTCCAAAGACTGTGTTTCATTCTAGATATGTCCATTATAAATTTTAGTTATGACTTTTGGTTTTAGTAATTCACCTGCTGTATTCATGGATCATATGAATAGAATTTTCCATGAGTTCTTAGATATATTTGTGGTTATGTTCATTGATGATAATTTTCATTATTCTAAAAGTAAAGATGAGCAGGAAAGTCATATAAGGGTTTTCATACAATCCTTGAATGAAAAGAAAATATTTGGTAAATTCATAAAGTGTGATTTTGAGTTAAAGTTATTTTCATTCCTTGGTCACATTGTTTTAAAATGGCATAACTATTGATCCTGCTAAAACAATATTTGTTGACGAATGGCCAAGACCCAGAAATATAACCGAGATCAGTAGTTTTCTTGGTTTGGCAGGTTACTACCATATGTTTGTTGAAAATTATTCACGGTTATCTAGTCCAATGATTAATATAACTAGAAAAGGTGTTATGTTAATTTGGAAAAAAATAATGTTATTATTTTTTTCAAAAATTGAAAAGAATATTGGTGAATGAATCTATTTTGGCACTACCTTCCGGAAATGGTGAGTTTTTTATCTAGAGTAAAGCTTTGTTGAAAGGACATGGTTGTGTCCTTATGCAGAGTGATTAGGTAATTGGTTATGCTTCACGTCAGTTGAATCCTCATTAGTTAAATTACCTTACAAATGATATGGAATTATCTAATGTTGTTTTTGCTTTAAAAATTTGGAGGCATCATTTTTATGGAGTAAAATGTGAAATATATACTATCCACATTAATTTAAAGTATATATTCACTCAGAAATAATTGAACATGAGACAAAGGAGATAGCTAAAATTTATCTAGGATTATGATTTCATGATTCATTATCACCTAGGAAAGGCAAATAAAGTGGCTGATTATTTGAGCCGAAAAAAGTAATGATTCATAGAGCATGCTTTATTTGAAATTATATCCTTTGGTTCTTTATTTTATGAAATTTGGAATAGAAGTTTTTGGTGAAGAGAATTATTCTATTTTGTTTTAGGTGTCAGTGAAATCATCTCTATCAGAGAAAATTATGCAAGCACAAAAGGAAGACAGTGAGTTACCGAAAAAGGTAGAGTTAGTTCAGAAGGAAATGTTACATGATTTTAAGGATGATAATTGTTGGTTTTTGAGCTATGAAAAAATATTATGTGTTCTATGTGATTCACAGTTGAAAAATGCGTTGGTATGTAAATCTCATAGTTCTATGTTTTCATTTCATCCTGGTTGTACTAAGATGTAGAGAGATTTTTGGGAGTATAACTAGTTGGATGGAATGAAATGAGATACTACTGATTTTACTATGTTGTGTATGACTAGTCAGTAGGTTAAACCAATGAAGCAGTTATATAAGGGCATGCTTCAGTCTTTTCTAGTGCCAAAGTGGAAATGGGAAAATATATCCACGGACCTTGTTGTGGGATTACCGAGGATATCCCAAGGTAATAATGAAATCTGGGTTATTGTTGATTTTTTGACAGAATGTGCTCATTTCTTTCCTATTTGAGATACATTGTCTCCAGATCAATATTCTTGGTGGTATATTAATGATATAGTCAGGTTTCATAGTGTTACCCTATCCATTGTATCTTATAGTGATCAAAGGTTTACTTCTAACATTTAGAAAGGCCTTCAGAAGTCATTGGGTACTGAATTAAATATTCGTATAGTTTTTCATCTGTAATTAGATGGGCAGTCAGAACCAAGAATTCAGACCATGGACGATATGTTACGTGATTTCTCAATGGATTAACAAGGATGTTGGTACCAACATCTTTACTTGGTTGAATTTTTTTATAATAATAGTTTTCTTTCAAATATATAGATGGATCCATTTGAGGCAATATATGGAAAGGGTTGTCGAAATCCAGCAATTTGGGATGAATTAGATGAAAGCAAACTAATGAGACCATAATAGGTAGAAGAGATGGCAGAAATGTTTTAGTTGACTTAGATGAACATGTGAACAACTCAGTGTAAACAGAAAAGTTTTGCAGATAACTAGAGGGAGGATCTCTCTTTTGTGGTAGGTAATAATGTATTTCTCAAAGTTTATTTATGTAATAGTGTGATGTGTTTTGGTAAGAAGAGAAAGTTGAGTCTGAGATTTATTGGACACTGAATTCCTGGATAATGTTGGATCAATGGCATAAAGAGCGGCTCTACCTCTTTATTTATCCCAGGTACACAATGTTTTTCATGTTTCGATGATGAGAAAATATATTCCAGATCCATCTCATATTTTAAGTCCATATGTAGATCAGTAGAAGGAGAATCTCTCCTATGAGGAACAAATAGTCCATATTCTTGACCAAAGAGTTAAAGTGTTGTAGAACTAGGTAATTCACCAGGTAATGGTGTTGTGAAAAAATTACATGGTTGAAGAGGCAATGGGGGAATCTGAAAATGCTATGAAGGGTAAATACCATCATTTATTTGATAAGTGAATAAAATTATGAGGACAAAATTTCTAAAAGGAGGGAAGGATGTAACATCCTAGGTAAATAAAGGAATAATACATTTTCAAAATTATTTATATTTTTGAAATAAATATTAATTTATCTTTAATGGAGTTGATATAATCAATAGAGTACCTGATACGCAACTATGGGTTTCTGGGAAATCTTACGTTGCACAATAATAATAAAATATTATTATTTTAAATTGTAGTCAATGCCTAGATGATGTATTAGTGGGAAGGAACTTAACTTACTATAATATTATTATACATGTTTGTTACGTGTTTTTATATTTATCAAAAAAATAGAGGAACAAAATGTTAATGAATCTAATTTTAAGCTTTATCTAAATTAAAAGATTGATTTACCACATTTTAATAGAGAACCCTATTTAAATATAGTTTTGGTATATTTTATATGTTATATTTGAAAAAATAAAATTTTTCTTTAGAATTGGGACATCAAAATTTACTTTGGGTAAATTTGTGGTATTTTTCTCAAAAAATAATTTTTTTAATGAAAAGTGAAAAATACTATATTTTAATTCAAAACTTCCTTTTAATCATATTTATTTATATGGGTTGATTATCTTTTTAGTTGTTTATAATGTGTAATTAGATTATATTTTTACTATTTAATCCAATGTATGAAATTGAAATTAATTTCTCTTTGAAATTGGACATAAACATGTGTCAATCTTTTGATAGTTAATATATCTTAAAAACACACCTTTAGTTCTGACTATGGGAATTACTTTTAAAATAATTAATCCAACTTATATTTTTTGAATATCGTAAAATAGAAATAATTTTTGAATTTAGAATATATAATATATCGTAGATATCATTTTTGGTATTTTTTGATAAACATCGATTTTTGATGAATAATGAAACCACTATGTAGAAGTTAAAAAATTAGTTTTTCATATAAATGAAATTTTACTACTTTTGTGAAATAAATTTCAAAAATCTAACATACATGGTTTTTATTAGTAGGTAAAATGAGTTTCAATAAGATAAAAATAATTATTAGTGAATAGTAACGTTTTACTTTTAATTACCGCGATTAAAGGTAAATAGGGTAATTCAAGGAAAATCTAATATCAAAATAATAAATAATTAGATTAAAACATATCCTTACCATATTGGATGAGTAATATCCAACCATGGGCATCCTTGGATCAATTTTGGGACCCCATAAAGCCACATAAAAGTGATAATGACACATTATTTTAATTAACTAAAAGTAAAGACAAAAATGAAATAAACAAATATCTTTTAGTAAATTAATTCTTACAAAGAGTTATATAGATTAGTATTTCGTCTATATATATTATATGGAGAGATAAAAATATTTCCTAAATTATGGTAATTTTTTTATAATTTTAAGACATCATAAAAATTATACTATTTATGACACAATAAAGATGCAGTAATTGCCTCATTAATTAATTATTTAAATAAATTTGTTTATAAAGATTAAAATAATATCCCAAAACTGTCCAATACCTATTGGATTATTTTATTTCAACCATGAGTCATCATATCATCATCTTTAATTAGTTTTGTACCTTTAGAAACCGAATATAATTATATAATAAAATAATATTTTCACAATTTCTAAAGAGCCCCTCCTCTCCTTTACAAAATTTCCTCACATCTAACTCATTCCTCACACCTCTCGGGCCCCTTGGCACATCCAAACCCTTACCATGTAATATCTAAATATCCCTATACTACACTTAGAATCCTTACCTTAGTCATAAGTCACATCACGAAGTCCTTTTGGTTCAAACCAATGTGATTTTCCCAAATTAATGGTAACATTTTCTCTTAACATATTTTCTTTTATATTACTTCTCCAACCCTACTATCTTTTTATTCATTTATTTTATAACAACACAAGTATCCTAAATATACTAGGATTATTTGATGATAATTATTTGAACAACACTTACACACACCTATTTCTAATGGCTGAAGAACATATTGTTTCTCTGGATGGAAAACTAAGGACTCAGAAAATGATGATTGTTTGATTATCTCCTACCACCTCTCATGGTGTCCATTAAGTTGGAACTATATTTATATATGATATATATTATTTTTATTATTTCTTAAATATTATTTATTTTTCATTTATATAATACCATTATTGTTTCCATTTTTGGTAAACACGATAATTTCATTTGAGGAAGTGTGGACTACGACCTCTTCAATGTGATATGACTCGTTCATGCTTTATGTAAAATGTATAAAAGGATGGCATAATGAAATTATATATGGTATTATTCTGGAATTATAATATTCTTATATATCATTATGTTTTCATTCCATTACAATATGAAATATAAATGGAAGTAGAGTTCATGCATACATACGACTTACTATCTCCATTAACGGTGCATTTCATTTCATATCTCCAAATTTTATGTATTATTATAAATACATGTTTATTATGGATATATATATGATATATATGACATATAAATCATGATTTTCATTATGGATATAATGAAAATTTGAGCACCTGAAAAACATGTAATTATAAGAAGTCCATTTTTGACTCATGTACCAAATATTTACAAAATGACCATTATTAACTTAAATGACTAAATATGGTTCATAATAGGGTAATAATTGATATAAAAGGAATAATATACCTGGAAATTGTTCTTAAGAAGGTAGAAATTAACTTTAGTTTATTATTCATGAGATGAAAGAACGAACGAGTCATGTCAGGCACAAAGTAAGGGACTTAATAACAATCTCCTTTCATTGAGGCATATTTTGTTTTATACACAACATTCATTTAAATGGTGTATTAACACCTTTGACATCTCATTTAATTCAAATGGAATATGTTTCTACGAGGAGTTTTACTAAACCAAAAAAAGAATGTTTTTTAACATAAGTGGTGACAAAGTCCTTTCCACCACCGCAATTATTATTTGATCTCTGGCTTCCTTAACAAGCCATAATGTTTTTAATGGAAAACAAATACCATATAATCTATTACATATTTTGGTATTGAAAATTTTTTTGATAATGGATTTAGTATTTCAATATATTTAAATGATAAATTGTGATTGAAATTTGGAAATGTTATCTTTCCTTTATGTTTGTTTATGTGCTATTAATATGTTATAGTTCATGGGAATTGTTTAATTATATGGGTGGTTACGTGATAATCCTTGGGCGGGTGAGCCTGATATAGCTCTCCAATTCATTGGCTAATGTGAAGGAGGTAAACATGAATATTTCTCCAAATAGATATAGGGAATATACTGTGATGGGTATTCCAAATGTAGCTCTTTACATATCTGTGATATCTACAGTGTAAGTATGATTTGGATTCCATAAGATTCCTTTATGATTTATGATTTCTATGTGTTATTCTTAAATCATATCATTTTATGAGGTATATTAAAGACCTTATGTGTTTTATGTAATGATGGACTAATTTTTTAATTATTTGTTTGAAAACCCTTAGTAATCTTTTTATGCTCATCCCATGTTTTGAAATGCTTTTCACAGATTGTAATGATAAATAGGGTCAATGATGGGATCAAGCAAAATTCATGTTGTCTAAAACATTGTACTAGACATGAATCTTTTTTTCAATAGTTTCTATTTTAAGAAAAAAAAATTAAACCAAGTATGAGTTACTATATTGTAATTTTGAGATGTAATGTAATATTTATAGCCTAATTCTCTAAAACTCTAAACCAAAAAAGATCGTCACTGTGAATTATTCATTTAATTAAATATTATGTAATGTTTACGGTCGGGTCCTTATACATGTTGTATCTTAATCCCAATGGGTTACACGGGTAGTAATCAATCCATAAGTGGGTACATGGGTTGTAGTCAAAGATCAAGAGGGATGTTTATATCCCAAAACCAATTTGGTACATAGGTAGTATCCTAAGCCCGTGAAGGTACACTGTGGGATAAAAAATAAAAAGAGGTTATATAGGTGATTGCTAAATCCTAATATAGTCCATGGGATTTCATCCCAATCCAACTATGCTGTAATAATAATATAGAAATTCTGAACTGACTATGATCAAATTTATTGTTCTTTTTCTTATTCTACATTTCTATATCATAATTTTGTGATGTACTACGATGGATCATAATTATTTTACTATGTTTCTCAAATCAATGAAATGGTATAATTTTTATCACTTGAGATGTCATGTCATTCAAATATGTGTTATAGAAAAATATATTTAACGCCCCAACCCTAGTTACCCAGAGTCGGTGTTTTATTACATAACATTGGAATGATCAGAAGAAAGATCAAATCTCAAAATATCGATTAGTTTAGTAGCCTTGGAAACACTAGATATATTCAAAATTATTACATTAAATCATAAAGTGAAAAATACTATAACAACATAGTGTCTTCATAATCCACACTCATATCCCCTCATACTATCCCTGTAGGTCATTCATAAATTACTTCTTCACATCCTGGAAAAAATAAAACATTGAAAGGGGGAGCTCAGATGCTCTCTAAGGATAGCAATATAGCAGAAACTTTCATAAATAAGCATAAACATTTAAGGAAATGTATAACTAAAACAAAATACATTTAAACTTGAACATCATCATAATATGTAAATGATAAAGTGAAATAATTCCATTTACTTATTCACATGGATATTCTACTAGTCGAATAATCACAGACAATATCAATAACCACTTTCATAATTATGGAATGCATAATGCTAGAATATCATAACCACATAGACAAGTTTTTGTGCCAAGACTACAAATAATAATTTTTCAAGGCCTTGTTCCAAGTCACTAGTTTGTCTCATGAGACCTACCGATGCATCGTGGAGCTATAGCGAGCTCCACCCGTCACTTATTAAGTTCAATGCATTCCTCATATGAATAGGTTTAAATATAACATAAACATTCGTATTAAAAATGGCATTAAAAATGTCAATACGTTCTAAAAAAACATGAATGGTATAAAAATAACACATCCACAGTCAAACATAACACAAAACCTTCAATAATATATGGAAGTTTTTTATCATAACAAATAAACTTCAAATAAGCTTAAAATCCATCAAAGGATGTTGACATAGATGAAATCAAAACTATTTGAGAGAAATATCTCTTTTTTTGAAATCATTTAAAAGTCACATAATTATAAAATAAAACATTTACTTTGAAAATATTCTTATAATCTTGTAAGGGATGATTCGACAATTTTATAACGGTTGAAAATAGCTGCACCTGCCATATAAGTTATAAAAAGACATTCTTACCTTGATTCTGTCGAAAAGGTTAAAAAGGACATTGTTTGTAAAAAAGACAGAAAGATTCATTTTTAAAAATATTATAGAAATTAAATAAGGGTATAAATGACTTTATCCCATAGTCTTTAAAAACGTATGAATGATTTGAAATACATGTTTATGAAACATGGATGTGGATGATAAAGAGGTCCCAGTATATAATCGCATATAAACAACCTCAGATAATGAAGAGATTGTGAAATAAACACTTACCATGTACATATCCTTAGTCGATGGTATGTTAACCTCTTGTATAATACTTAAAACATTGTTATTATGATATACAAGAACCATATATATAATTACGATATCATATATGATCTCTTATTAATTCTATATTAATAATATTTTAGTATTATCGTCGTTTCAGGTGTTTACTTAATCATTTTCTTTTATATGTTTTGTTACATAAGGCATGTTTGTTATGGATAGGTTGTATTTTATTCATATCCATAATTATTTCAAGTGCTTAAACATTATTTTTAACAATAAAATGAGAAATATACTGAATGGATATGATGGGGAATGAATCTCATCGCATTTGTGGAGACGGTAGTCCGTACGTATGCACGAGCGACAATATCGTTTTTTGATATTAAAATAATATACAATTGGATGGTATATCATATATACAGAATCATTATCATGTTATATTTATTGTTTACAATAATTACACATCAATGTTATACCAATCCAAATAATAATATATTGAATAACAATTACACCACGGTGTGGAGATGGTAAGCCTATGTACGGATGTATGGTGACATGTGATTCAAAGGATGGATAGAATAATGAATATGGTTCTAAAATATTTATAATAACATCACATTATATAGGAGATACTGGATTTATTATTTTATAATGGTAATAACAAATAATGAATATGTTGAAGAAGAAAGGAACTTGAAAATTGGTGGTTAAAACATTACCTTTTCTTCAGGTTCTTCCTTTTGATTTCAACAAAAGGTCTCCATAGGATGGATTTGTGATCAAAATAAGGCCTCTAGGTTGAATTGAGGGAATATGAGAGAATATTTGGGCAGGGGATGGCTGAACAAAAATTTTTTGAATGTGTGAATTTGTGAGAAGGGGGAGTGCCCTTTTATAAGATGGGTGAGGGGAACCTTTGGAAAAGCTAGAAATATTATTTTATAATAAATTCATATTTGGTTTCTAATGGCTCTAAAAGGGATTATTCGAAGTCTATGGTGGGGATGGGTAGAAATAATATCAACCAATAGAATTTAGATAGGTTTGGGTTAATATATTAACCTTATCTTTTAGTTTTAACTCTTAGTTAATTAGTTTGACATTTACCATGTCACTATGTATTTTTATATTATATAGTTAATAAACTTACTATATACATCCAGGATAACCCCAAGTGGTCCATTAATGATACACCTATCATTATATAAGTCTATTGGAAATCCTTAGATTTTTAGGAATTGAATAACAATTAATAATATAATATTTGTTTTAAAAACTCTTTTATGTCAATTTTTACACTATTTGGTATTTGATTTTTGGGAAAATCATACAAGCATTATTACTTCTAAAAAACATAATTACATCAATAATAACATGTCATATTAACCTATGAAATTATTGTAATTTATAAAAAAGTCTCAAATTACAGTTATTTTTGTATTTATATTATCATTTATTCCAATATTTCGGTAATTAGGTAATTACTGCATCACCATTATGTCATAAATAAATTAAATTATTTAATGTCTAAAAATTATAAATAAAATACCATTATGTAGGAAATAATTTTATATTTCTAATGATTATATATAATTGAATTTATCTTATGTAAAACCCTATATTAAAAATGTTTTAGTTAATAAACATTGATTTTTACTATTTGAACTCTTCTATGAATTAAATAATATTTAATGTCCTAATCTAATCCAAGTGGACCTAAATGACAATATTTTATTCCTAATGTTGTTTTGGGTCGAGATAAACTTGTCCAATAGAGTTAGGACATGTTTTAGGGTAATATGAATATCATTTTTACCCTTAATTATCCTATTTACTTTTAATCGTGGTAAATAAAAGCAAAAAGTTACTATTCATCAAAAATTATTTTTATCTTATTGAACAACATTTTACACATTGATATTTACCATCTCTCTCGGATTTTCAAAATTCCACTCACAGAAGTGCTAAAATTAAGTTTTATATAAATTTTCAAATTCTCCTAGGAGGTGGGTAAAAGTCGGTGAAATGTTCAATAAAATTTTTATATGACTAAAATTATTATAAACTTACTCCAATGAATTAAATTAAACTTATATAGGTTATACACATCTATTTTGAACTAAAATAAATTTAAATAAAATTTATTATTATATAAATAAAAAGTCTTTTTTTAACTAATAACTTAGTGTTTTTCACTCTTCATTCAAAATTGAATGTTTTCAAAAAAATGCCGAAAATTCAACCAAGGCTAATTTCGATATTCCAAATCAAAAAATGAAGACCATTTTGAAAGGTAAAATTTATAGAATTTTAAAAAGTGGGTATTACTATTCATAACTTCTATTTTGATTGGTTGTGGTGTGTGTTAGAACTTGATGTTTCTTACAACACATGCTACTGTATTATTTAAATAGAAGGGTACTGTGGAAGCTTGGGGTGTTACATTCTCTCCTCCTTCAAATAATTTCATCCTCAAAATTTCTAAAAAAATTACTGCATAAAAAGACATAGGTGATTCTTCATCAAAAGATCCTTGGGTTCCAACGTTCCCTCTTCCATCTTATGGTTTCTCCATATGAATTTTACCAGATGAGTCATCCGGTTTCTCAGCACTTGTTCTCTGGTATCAAGTTTCCTAATGGGCTCTTCGCAAAAAGACAGATCAGGTTCCAATTATAATCCCTCGTAAGTGAGTATATGCGTTGGGTTAGGCAAGTATTTCCTGAACAGTGATACTTGGAACATATCGTGAACTCTGGAGAGACTTGGCGGCATTTCCAAACGGTAAGCTACATCCCCAATTCGTTATAGAATTTCGAAAGGTTTGATATACCTGGGACCCAATTTACCCTTCTTACCGAAACGTATAATTCCCTTCCATGGAGATACCTTCATGAAAACATGATATCCTACCCGAAAAATTAAATCCTTCCTTCAGTTATTGGCATAGCTCTTCTGCCTACTTTCAGCTGCATTAATGTAGTTTTGGATTAACTTCACCTTTTCCATTGTTTCCTCCACCAGTTCTGGACCTACGAGTTTTCTTTCCCTATAATCATCCCAACAGGTTGGTGTGTGACATCTCTTTCTGTATAACGCTTCACATGGTTCCATCTCAATACTCTAATGGAAGATATTTTTATAGGAAAATTCTACCAGAGGTAAATATTGATCCCACATACCCAGAAATCCATGTGAGCAGGTTCTCAACATGTCTTCTGAGGTTTCAATAGTCCGTTCTGATTGTCCATCTGTTTGAGGGTGGTAGGCAGTGTTCAAATGAAGTAGAGTATCCAAGGCCTTCTGATCACTCTTCCAGAATCATGAAGTAAAACAGGGATCATGATCAGAAACAATTTATTGGGGTACTCCATGAAGTCTCAAAACATCATTAATATATATTCTTGCTAGCTGTTAAAGTGGTAAATCTTCCCTTATATTAATAAAATGTGTTGACTTTGTAAGATGATCAACAATGACCCTTATTGCATCGTTCCTACTAGGAGTCTTTGGTATCCCCATTACTAATTCCATCATAATATTATCCCATTTCCAAACAGTTATTGGAAGAGGTTGCAATACTCCACCAGGCTGTTGCCTTCCAGCTTTCACTTGTTGACAAACTATACATCATGACACAAAATCAGCAATCTCCCTCTTCATGTTGTCCCACCAAAAATTTTCCTTCAAATCTCTATACATTTTGGTGCTCCCAGGGTGTATAGAGAAATTGGAACTATGATCATCATCTAGAAATTCCCTTTTTAGATCAGGTATATCAGGAACACAAAGTATCTTCCCAAATTTTAAAATTCCATCTTCATACATAATGTCTCTCAATCTCCCATCATTCACAGCTTTAATATTCTTTTTAAATTCTTCATCATCAGTCTGAAGTGCCTTTGTCTACATAATATCAACCATGATTCAATAATTAAAGATAATATGGCCCATAAAAGAAATTGTTTTATGACAAAAATAAATATTTCATAACATCCCACATAAATCATCTCGTTTAATAGTCTCAATAATAATCCTCATGTCATTATTATGGTCCTAAAACCTTTTGTAATATATGAAGACACCATTCATAAATACCCCAAAAATATAATCAAGATATTCCTTTAAGTATCTATTCATTAGATCCATAAAAACAGATTGTGAATTAGTCAGTCCAAATGGCATTACTGTAATCTCATAATACCCATACATTATTTCAAATACTTTCATTGGAATATCCTCCTTCCTCACATAGAATTGATGATATCCCGAGTGATAATAAATCATTAAAAAATACTGAGCCCCATGAATGTTATTAAATTAATCATCAATGTATAGAGGAGGACAAAAGTTATTTATAGTAATAAGATTGAATTCTGTATAATTAAGGCACGTCCTCATTGATGATTCTTTTTTCTTGAAAAATAGAACATGGTTTCTCCATGGAGAATAAATGGGGTGAATAAGTCCCTTATCCATCAATTACCATAGTTGTTTCTTCATCACTACTAATTTCATAGTGTCCTGTCCATTAAAAGTATTTGATATATATCTTACACAAGAAATTAAATCAGAAGAGAAGACAATTTCTTACTCTAGAGGATGTTTGGAAAATCCTCTAGAAATACATTAATATATTCATCTACAATAGACATGTCTTCAATTTTAATATTTCATTCATATTATATAGAATATTTTTTCTCATCCTCAAAATGAAATTCATATAAAAGAGATATGCTAGGTGGATCTAGATATTACTAAAATGATGAGGTTTTGACTATAATGATAATGGTATCTACATTTTATCACCAATCATTGTTTCCTTATATTTTTAACAGATTTTCATATCATAAAGGGGATTGAGTGACACATCATTGTTGCTATTATACTTCCCTTATGAGTTTTGGTTGATGACTATTTTATTATTTCAGAATGGAAATGCATTATTATATTAGAAAAATGGTAAAATATAATATAATTTGAGGTTTTATAATCAAATAAAGAATTGTATATATTTGAATAAATGATTAAGGTACCTACGATCGAACTATTAGTAACATCAACCTTCACAGCTGTGATCACATAAGCTTGGCCTTTCTCCCTCAACCTTTTCGGTAGAAATATTATTTGGTGGTTAGGATAATTATTTCCATATGTTCCTATATACATATAATTATAGCATTTAACATTGGTAGATTCTTTCTTTCTCTTTTAATCAATGGCCTTGTGGCCCTTTTCTACACACATGAAACAAACATCTTTTCATTTTATGCAGGCACTAGGGTGTTTCTTTCTATAAGAATAACACATTGGAAAATTATCTTTTTATATTTCAATTTATCTATTATTTCCTCCACCACCCTCTTGTTCTATAATTTCACCTTAAATTCATAATATATAGAGAATCGTTTCTCTGTCATGATAACAAAAGAGACTATATCTTCTTAGGATAAAAAATTTCAAGAAACCACTACCCTTCAGATAAATGGGTTTAAAACATTAAGGAATCAATCTATCGAACTCCTTCGATTATGTATGTAGTCTACAACATGCCTTTCTAACCATCCAATATTTGATTCATACTTCAAATTTGTTTCATCTACCATTGATTCTGAGTAATGAATTTTCCCTCTATATTTGCTCATTATTTTTTAGGAAAATATTTTTCTCAGAAAACATCCTTTAAATATTACCATTATAGATATTCCATTAAATCCAAACCCTTTATAGTTTTAATCAACAACCACCAATAATAAAAATCTACTGATATATAATAAACTTCCACGATAACCTTCTCCCTTTTTTTACTTCCCAAATCGAGGAAAATCGTATACAATGATCTTATGCACTTCTCTACTACAAAAGGGTTTGTTGTCCCAATGAAATATAGAGGTTGTTGTCACATAAATAAGACAAACATTTCTTTTCCACATTGTGTATCAAGATTATATATATAATTGTAAAGTTATTATTCAAAACCAGATCCGGCTAATAAATTATAGTTATAAGTCTTTCACCTCTATTTTTTATCACTAGTAAAAATATAATAACCTGTAATATGTGGGAAATACTTATATGTGATGCATGCAATGATACAGTTTCCATAACATCCCGTAGGAATCATCTATGAATAATGGAAAACACAAAATTTGATTATGGATCATTATTCATAATCTCAAACTAGAAAAACAATTATCTTGAATTTAAATTTTATGTATATCTAATATTAAAATCATATCTGAAAATTCTTTGGGGACATATTTACTTTTAAACCAATCATAATGGTTGGTCAGGAAAATCTAAATTATCCTAAGAATACCCTCTATGGGTGTTTTACTAGGTGTGTTGGAAGGCCCATTGTCATGTACCGGGTAGCCATAAGATAGGTTGGTAACACTTTTGATGAGTTATTACCCCTAGGTAAATTTTTTTAAGAAAAATGTCAACATTTAGTATCCATATATAGATGTATTTCAAGGAACAACCACATATTCTCTACCTTATCAAAATTATATGATGTTATTAAATTCTTATCCTTAAAGTATATATTAAGTGTATTCTCCCTAATCTATTTTTTATAAATATAAATTACAAGGTTACATATAAAATTCCTTTGATAATAACACTAAAGACCTCGACTCCAATAACTTAATGCCAGTGCCATAATTTATTTCATTGAAATAGATACAATACACAAATCCAAAATGACTAATTCTTTTAGTAGTTTTGAAATCATGATGACATAAATGATAACCCCATTACAATATTAAATGAAATACAATATAAAGACTCTATTGGAAAGCCCTATCTCTCAAAGGATGTTAGTAAAAATATACATCATCCCTTCCAAGGAAAAAACATAAGAATTTGATGATATTAGATAATATGTAAGAACATGTAATACAAGAGAAGCTAATATAAACAACATTGCATGTTGAATGACTAAAAACCCATTCCATTAGAACATAATATTGAGCATAATATAGAATGAATAAAAGATGAATACATAATTCTATATAAATAATTACATGATAAAGAATCTTTAACAATAATATTGTATTATTAAAATATTCACATGGTTTATCAATTACTATTATCATAATGAGAGAATTAACAATATCAGATATTATAAACATACCGTTGAGGCCTCAACCAAATCCATTTCTGTTTTCTCTCATAAGACCAATTGAAGCTTCGAGGGGCTGTAGCAGGTACCACCCACAGTTGATGAGTGAAATGAACTATTCATATGAGTGGGGTTAAACATAATAACATATAATTATTACATTTAAATAGAATTCCCAAATTTGTAAACATAATGACTACTGATTCAGAGTAGTATGGGGAAAGGTATGAAGACAGAACATCTAAAATAAGTTAGACCATAAACAATTTATTAAAATATGGAAGATGATAATCAAAATATATCAATATCACTATAGAAAAATACATAAAAATGGATTCAAAATAGATGAAAGTACTCTAATAAAATCCTTGAGGAATTATTGATAGAAATACCATTTTTAACTTTTAAAGTAAAAGTTCTTTTAGAGAAATCATTTGTTATTTTATTATTGATTGTTTAAAATGAGAAATGATAAAATATAGTCTCTAATGAAAAAAAAGTTATTTTATAAAAAATAATGGTTTCATAAAACATATATGAATTGTACTTGAAAATGGCTAGAAAACAAGAATTTCCCCTTAACCGGGCTTGCGTATCAGGAAAAATTGACAAGAGCACTTTGTAAAAAACATGCTTCCCATAAAATATAGATACACTACTATGGATAAATGAGTTATGAAAAATTTAAATTAATTTAGTATAATTATATAAAAATATTGATGAATTATGTTTCTATAAATGGATATAATTCATAACCCGAATGAGAGTGGAGGCTTTGAATGAAACCCTTACATTATATAATAATTGTTTTGGAACATGACCTTAATCTTATGTTTAATAAAATTAATTGCATTAATTAATTAATTACTAATCGTTTATGTATGTTTTTTATTAAATATAATATTATGATGTTAATTTATTTTATTTTTAATGAGTTATAAGATAAAATTTTATTGTAGTAGATAATTCGTTTCCTTGGTTTTCTTGATTTTTTTACTTTTATACGAGTAGAAAAGTTGATGTAAAATTAGAATAAATATACTGAATTGTATTTATATGATCTTAATGAAAATAAGTATCATTAAATTATTATATATTTAAATCATTTAATTTGGGTTTGGATGAAACATTGGATAATATATTATTGATAATCATTTAGATTAATTTAGCGGGTTTTCAATCATCACACGCTAGTTTTGGTTTAATAGTTAACATCATGTATATTTAATGGATCAATAACATTAAAAAGGATGTGATAACTGTATTATAATTTATTTTAAAAATAGTTTTTTTTATGAAAATTGTTGAAAAATTTAATTTAAATGGGAAACTATTCATCCTTGAATATGATAAATCAACACATCACCGATGATGTTATAATTTTTAGAAAAAATGGAGAGGGAAGTGAATTGATGATATAATATTCCCTCTAAATAATAAAATTATTGTATATAGAAGATAATTGATATATCATGTCGAATTGGGATAAGGGGGTTAGTAGAACAAAATAAAATAAATGTACGTGATAATAATTTAAAATAAAATGTACAAGGTTTTAACCTATTGATTTTCTCATCCTTGAGAACCTCATTAGGGGGATGGGTATGATATATTGATGAGATGAAGGGGTCCTAGATGTGGGATATGGGATTAAAAATATTATTGGGAATAAGTCGGATAAGGATCAAGGATGTCAATGTTTGAGGAGGAGTGGTGAGTGGTGGTATTTATATTGGGGGAGAGGGGTGTTTTTGAATATTTTATTCATTACATTATAATTTTTGCTTAATACGTTGATTAGTTTGAGAATTGTTTTTCCATAAATTTAAATAATTAAGGGGGTTTCAATATTTTCATTGTTTCATCAATGATGACTCATTGAGTAGTGTATTTAAATTATAACATATTTTTACCTTAATTAACATATTTTACTATTAACCAAAAATTCATGTTATTTAGAAAAATCACAAAAAAATCAACCAAAACATTTTTTGATATGTATAATTCAAAAATGGATTTCATTTTGTTTTTTCTTCTAAATATAATTAAAATAATGTTTTATTCAAATCATCATTAATTAAAAAAATACTATATTTAATACTATAACATCTTTAAGGACACTGTCAAAAAATAAAAAATGCCTAAAAAATTATATTATAATAATAACAAATAAAAATATTAATATATGAATGTATTTTCTGGAAATTAATTTTATTTTCAATATTTATATTATTTATAATATTTAAATTGAATATTTATTACATATAAAAATACCAATACTTAATTTACCATTTTTAATTATTTATTTTCTTTTTCCAAGATATAGATTAATCATATTATTATTTAAACTATTCATAGATTTTATTTATACATTAATATGTGAGTTTTCTATTCTATTTTCCGGTTTACTATTCTTAAGAGTCACAGAACAATTCAAATGGTCAAGTAAATATTCCGTTGGCATATGTTCCTTATCTTCTAGAAATACCTCATATTTCATTAATTTTATATTTATAAAGTGTTAATAGTGTTCACTAAATTATTTTATGTTAAATATACTATATATAGTAGTCATATGAAGGGAAATTTCATTGATTGAATTATGTTTCATTATATTTAATTATTGAAAGTGTCTCCAACCAATATTTTGGATGTTACCGACCAGGGGAACAGATTATCACCTCCTCTTATTTATTCAAATAAGTTCTTTATATTATGCCTTTTCATTAAAATTATCCATTTTTCATTTTTTTTACCCATCCATTTAATTTATGTTTAATCCCATTTAATGAGATACCACCTTAAACTATTATTAATTTCGTCCATGGATGTTTATTTCTACCCATTATGATTTCAAAATTATCCTCTAATTTCCCATTCCAAACATTTGTGCTGTGAATACACATTACAATATAAATTTATATTTATTAACATAGATTTACATATTCTTCATTGATAAGGGGGTATGATGTATGTAATAAATACTCCATACCATTGGATTAAAAGTGATGATAAATGTTTTGATGTTTCATTATATATGTGGAACCCAAATTTAAGTACATAAAATAAATTTGATGGTTGAAAAAAAAATTATACCCCTCCCCCCAATACACTAGTAATGATTTTATCTATTGAGATGCCATATATAGTGAATGGGTGGTATCCTAAGAACAATATTTTATGATATATTGGTGGTTAGTCATTAAATTTTCTTATGATGTAATGTTTTATGTTTTACCACATTTTTAGGTTTCCTTGATGTTATCACCATATTTCATTCTTCAATGTACATGTTAATGATTATACTAATTTATGCCACCTTCATATTCTGATTATATCATTGGGATTTTTATCTCACCCAATTCTTATATATATCCACACATTGTCCCCTGAAATTTTAGAGGAGAAATGAAATTTTAAGAGCATTATATTATCGTTCTAAACAATTCTCTTATATCTCTATTTCTTTTCACTATTCTATGAATATAATTACCCAATGAAAAATTCCCTATAATTATTTTGGGATTGTATTAAGTGTATTGTTATGTAATAAAGAATGAAATAAATTGTACTAAAGATATGGGTTTTCAATAAAATTTCCATGTAACATGTAACTGAAATGGTACATGACATCTAAAATTAACAATATCATGAAAATTAAGGAATAATAAAACCCATGTAAAATAAAAATATTATAATAAAACATAGATAAAAAAAATATTATCAACTATTAAAGTATTAATTTAGATTTTTTAGTTATTTATTAAATATTTTATTTTGATATAATGAATAATTTTATACATTTTATAAATTTCATATTGAAAGAAGAAAAAATATTTTTAAATTATCTTGTAAAAATATTCTCGGTGGGGAGTGTTTATATTTTTATAAATTAATATAATTTTTGGTGGAAGGTGAAGAAATATATATTACTCTTATAGAAACACCGTTTTTCTGTTAACTTTTATTTTTTTATATAAATAATATAATCATAAGGTAAAATAAATAATTTGAAATTAATTTGTCGAATTTGGAAAACCCATATTTTTCATTTTCAAAACCTAAAAATATATTTTCTTATATATATATTTTTTATTATCTTTTATAAAAAAAATTTTACATCACATATAGAAATAAAATAGAAATAAAATAATTTCAAATTTTAGATCAACAACTTAATATTATGTAATAATTAAATTCAATTTTTATTCTAAAAAACAAGATTAATAGATTTAATGTTGCTGATCATGATAATGGTCAAAGGGTAATTTAATGTGAATTAATTTATTAATGTTGTGTAATTTTAATAAAATAAATAAATTTATTTTATTTTATATAATTTCATTTATGTGATTTTATCACATATAGAAAAATATAGTATCTTATATTTATAATCTAATTAATGTAATTGAATTTCAATAACTCATAATGGTAAAAAAACATATTTTTGGTAAAAAAAGTTTTCAATATATTAAAAAATAATAATTGTAAAGTTAGTTTCCTATTATTTATAAATCTAATTATCTAATATGATAATTAAATTAAATTTTATAACACCATTATTTTGTAATAATGATATCTTATATTTTTTATAGAATATAAATTACATTGTTAAATACTAGTTATCAATGTAAAAAAACCAAAATGGTAGCTTAAAAATTGAATGATACATGGTTAAAAGTTGTTTATATAATTATTTGAAATTCATGGATGTGTATTTACCAACCCATGATGACTCAAAATCCCATTTAAAAATATTTTTAACCCATTCAACCTTGAATATGGACATACCATTATATAAATGTAATTGGTACCTCTAAACCTGCACTTATCATTTCTTATAAAAGGGGATAAAATCGAAAAAATCATGATATACTTATTTCTTCTATGTATCCCTAAAACATAACATTTATTATTCCTAGAATCCCTTCCCACCTTGATATGACTATATTCAAAATTGGTTATAATATGACATCCATTTCCATAGTTATTTCTAAGGAAAATATTAAGTTCCCTACATGAGTATTTCTTACAGGTTTTTCATTTCATATTAATCATCATATACCCCATAAATATTTACATACCATTTAATATATTGTAATATGATTATTATATTTATTAGAAAATTTTTTTATACTAATGGAATATATAATGTATACCTTTATCTAAAACCATTCGATAAAGGAATATGATGTCAAGCGTACATGCATACGACAACAACTGTGAACAACATGTTTTATTTTAAAATGACCACATAAGTTTGTTTCCATTTAAAATATAACGCCTCAGCCCCAGTTACCCAGAGTCAGTGCATTATTTTAATACATTGGCATGATTACAAGGAATTAGTTCCCGAATTACTGATCAATATAGAAGTCTTGGAAAATAGATTACATACATGAATGGTACCATACACATCATAACATACAAAACAACATAAATAATCCTTCTCGAATGCCATTTTTTTCCTTGGCTCAACCCTGTAGATCAATCACAATACACTTCTTGGAATCATGGGAAAAATAAAATATAGAAAGGGGTGAGCTCAGATGCTCAGTAAGGATAACAATACAGCGGAAACTTTCAAAAATAAGAATATAAATTTTAGGCAATGTATAACTAAAACAAAAGACATTTAAACATGAAATTCAATATAATATGTTAAAAATAAAATTAAATAATTCCATTTACTTATTCCCATGGATATTCTAATAATCGAATAATCACATGCAATATCAATAACCACTTTCATAATGATGGAATGAATAATGCAAGTCCATCATAACCACGTAGCCATGGCCTCGTGTCATGACTACAAATATGATTTTGTCAAAGCCTCGTTCCAAGACACTAGTTTGTCTAATGAGACCTACCGATGTATCGAGGAGCTATAGTAGGCTCCACCTGTCACTTACTAAGTCCATTGCATTTCTCATATAAACAGGTTTAAACATAACATAAACATTCGTATTAAAACTAGCATACGAAATGTAAATACATTCTCTATAAACCATGAATGGGGTAAAAAATAACACATCCATAGTCAAACATATCACAAAACCGTCAATACAATATGGAAGTTTTGTATCATAATAATTCAACTTCAAATAAGCTTAAAATCCATTAAAGGATCTTGACATAGATGAAATCAAAACTATTTAAGAGAATTATCTCTTTTTTTAAATCATTTAAAAGTCACATAATTATAAAATAATACATTTAATTTGAAAATATTATTATAATATTTTAAGGGAATCTTCGAAGATTTTACAATGGTGGAAAATAGCTTCACCCACCATATATGTTAAAAAAAGACAGTCTTACCTTAAATTTGCCGAAAAGGTTAAAAAGGAAATTGTTTGAAAAATGACGTATGGATTCCTTTATAAACATCATATAAAAAGTAAAACAATGGAATAAATTACTTTAACCCATATTCTGTACAAAGTTAAGAATGTTTGGAAATATATTTTTATGAAACATGGATGTGGATGATAGAGAGGTCCCAGTAGATAATTACGTTTTAACTACCTCGGATAATGAAGAGATTGTGAAATAAACCCTTACCAATTTGGTAAATTACAAAACATACACCCCATGAATGAGGTATAATACAATGAATATGAAAATGCACATAAATTAAAGTGTATTACACATATAATACAATTATGGACAGTACATACACCACACAAAAGTTAATAGTGGCAATATGGCATGAATCTCACGGGAATAAGGAGTGAGATGAAAACCCCTTACCTTGTATTTTTCTAGGGTTGAGGGTAGGTTAAACTCATGTATAATAGTTAAATAATTATTATTAAATTACACAAGAATAATAAATATAAATATAATAATATATATGATATTTTAATATTTTCTGTTGATAATATTTTAGTGTTATCGTCGTTTCGGGTGTTAACGGATTTGTTTTCCATTATAGACTTTGTTACGTAATCCATGTTTGCTATGGATAGGTTGTATCTTAATCATATCCAAAATTATATCAAGTCCATAAAAAATACTTTTAATCATAAAACTATAATTATTTTTGAATGGATATGATGGGGAGATGAATCTTATTGCGTTCATGGAGACGGTAATTCATACATACTCACGAACGCTACTTACATTTACTTTTTCAATTAAAAATGAATAAAAACCAAATTATACATAGATATAATATTATTATAGTATAATATAATATCTTATATATGTTACTTATTTTCATTAACACCATCCTTTATACATTCCATGTATGGTATGAACGAGTCATATCACTTTGATGGGGCGGTAGTCCGCACTTCCTCAAATGAAATTATCGTATATTTATACAACATGAAACAAGAAATGTTATGATATAAAATAGAATTACAGGAGATTAAATATAAAATAAATATTATTAATATCATTTTTAATTATAGTCCCATCATAGTGGCCACCATGAGATGTGGTAGGAGATAATTGAACAATCATCGTTTCGTGAGGTGTTTGGTTTCCATCCATAGAAACAATATGTTCTTCAGGAATTTGATGGAGGTGTGTGTAAGTGTAGTTATAATAATTCTCACAAAAATATCCTCGTATATTTTGGATACTGTTTTTTTACAAAATAAATGAATAATAAGAGTTTAGGGGTTGGAGATGTAAAATAAAATAAAAGAAGCTAAGAGAAATTGTTACCTTTAATTTGGGTATCTCCCTTTCGATTGAAGAAAAAAAAGGACTCTTGAAGTGCCTTCTGCATAAGTTATGGCTTATAAAAAGAGGATATGGATGTTTGAAGCTTAATTGGGTAGTGTTTGGACGAGCCAAAAGGCTTTAGAGTGCGAGGAATTGGTTATAAGTGGTGTCCTTTTATAAGGGGGAGGAGGGGCTCTTTATGAAAAAAACTTAAAGTATTATTTTATGATAAATTCATATTCGGTTTATAATGGCTCCAAAAGGGATTATTTAAAGTAAAAGGTGTGTATGGGTTGAAAACCTCTCAAGAAATTGGTTTTAGACATGTTTGGGTCACTATTTTCCCTTTATATTTTAGATTTAACTCTTAGTTAATTAGTTTGATATTTACCAAATCTCTTCGTATTTTTATATTATATGATAAATAAACATACTACAAACTACCAAGAGAACTCCAAGTGATTAATTAATGACATACCTATCATCATATAAGTCCTTTGATAGAACCTTATATTTTTAGTAATATTATATCAATTAATAATATAATATTTGTGTTAAAAATTATTTTATGTCAATTTTGGAACTATTGGGTATTTTGTTTTTGAAAAATTTATAACAGCATTATTACTTTGAAAAAAATTCTTATAACTAATCCTAATATGTCATATTAACCTATAAAATTATTTAAATTCATTAAAAGTCTCAAATTACATTTATTTGGGTATTTTAAATATCAATTATCTTAATCTTTCAATAATATGGTTATTACTGCATCATCATTGTGCCACAAATAAAATAAATTATTTTAATGTCTAAAAATTATAAATAAAATACCATTATGTTGGATATCTATTTATATTTCTTATTAATAATTATAATAAAAATTATTACTTATATAACACCATATAAAAATTAATTACTAAAAGGTTTTAGTTTATGTCTATTTGGCCTTTACATTAAATTAATTATTCTAAAATGTAATTATAATTCATAAGTAGATCCATGGGGTCCCAAAATTGACCCCAATATTCCCATGGTCGGAAATTATTCATAAAATAAGGTTAGGACATGTGATAAGGTAATTTTGAATTATTAAAATATTCTTTTTAACCTCAATTACCGTATTGACCTTTAACCGCAGTAAATAAAAGTAAAAATTTACTATTCACCAAAAATAATTTTTATCTTATTCAACCACATTTTACTCCTTGATATTAGTCATGCCTCTTGTATTTTTTTAAAATCAACTCACAGAAGTGGTAAAATTATGTTTTATGGGAACTTTCAAATTCTCATAGGAGTTGGGTAAAAGACGGTGAAAAGTTCAATAAAATTTTTATATATCTAAATTTTTTATAAACTGACTCCGATGAATTAAAATGAACTTATATAAGTTTTATGTTTCTATTTTGACATAAATTAATTAAAATAAAACAAATAATTATTTAAATAAAAAATTGGTTTTAACCAATAACTCAGTGTTTTCACTATTCATCAAAAATTGATGCTTCTCAGAAAAATACCAAAAATTCGACCTAAGATATATTTGATATTATTAATTCAAAAATGATTTATATTTTAACAAAATAAAAACATATAATTTTATTAATTAATTTAAATTAATTCTGGTTGTCAAAACAAATAGCGAATTTATAAGAAATAATAATTATCAAAATATTGACACTTGCTTATGTCCAGTTTAATTTTGAAATTATGTCCAATGACCTGCATTGGATTAAATGGTAAAAATATAATCTAATTATGATTTAATATCCCTCAAATTCATATCTTATCACATTTAAATATTTCAATTAAAAAATGGTTTTTAATTAAAATTCAATAATATTCACTATTCTTCAAATTATGAAAGTTATCAAAAATGTACCAAAAATTAACTCTAAGATAATTTCGATATTACGAATAAAAAAATAAAGTTAATTTTGAAAGATAAAATGTATAAAATTTCAAAAAGTGGGTATTAAAATTCATAATGGTTAGAGTGATTGGTTGTGGTGTGTTAGAACTCGAAGTTGCATATAACACACACTATTGTATTATTCAAAGAGAAGCGTACTGTGAAAGCTTGGGGTGTTACATTTTGCCCTCCTTCAATAAATTGCATCCTCTAAATTTATGCTCGCTATTTGAAATGTGGGGTTGACATTTCAAAATATCATATTTGAAATCCCACATCGAAAAATGGATTAATGATGCCTCGATTTAAAATAAAGAGTGTTAAGTATTAAGGTTAATGAAAATAACACATACTAGGGTTCCATGTAGAAAAACATGGATATGGAAGAGAAATATAACCATCAATATCTGATGGAGAGTGGTAGAGAACATGGCTATGAAAAGTCCAACAATCACAAAGCCATAAATTTGTGATGATCTAAGGTACCATATAGGACAACATTTTTGTTCTAAGTTCTTTTTCTTAATGTTGAGGAATTTATTTATGTGATTGTCTAAGATAAGAAATATATATACTTAATTTATAATTAGAGTTTTATCCATTAATAAATTTCTACCACAAACTCATATTTCACTACAAAACATAATACAACTCAAAAATACTCTATTTATCTTAATCGTATAGGGTTCCAAGTATAATTAATTTATAATTCACATATCAGACCCTTTCAAAAAAGAAACTACATTATAAAATCTAGTGACTTCATAGAGTCAAGTGGTAGGTGATAAATCCCAGTCGCACTATGGTTGTGGGTTCGATTCCAGCAGCTTTGTCCGACGCGACGGGTTGTCACACGGTCTGCATGTTGTCCTTTTATAAAAATCCAAATATTACCATTCAAACATAATCCATTCCAACCGTTAGACATATCCAAAATACTACTATCCAAACTCACCGTCCAAAATTTATAAGGAAGTTAATCTGAAGGAAGATCCATTTCCATGTAATAACATGTGAACAACTTCATCATGTATTATTTTAAAACATGGTAACATCTGTAATTACCATAAAAAATAATTGATTACATTCTTGCACCCTTATTCTTTATAGAATATTGGATATACTCCTTCTATCCCAAAATTTTGTAAACTCAACGATGAAAAATCATTAATCAGTTTCAAGGTTGTCAAGAATATCCATTATAATTATTCAAATCAATCATCTCTTATTTCAAAATCACTACCTCATTATTGGGACCATATTAAGGATTACCTTTCCTTCAACCATGTATTTTCTAGAAAGTGTAGCTTACTATTATGTCACTTTTCATAGAAACATATAATCTCATATCTCCAATAATATTGTACTACATTAAAATCCTTATTTATCTCCATAATTCATATAACCAGTATATTGATGATACAACACTCAAATGAAATAATATTATAATAACAATATAAGAACACTAGTCATTCTTCTTATCTGAGGTAGTATCATAACATTATTATTATCCAATAGCATCATTTGGGGAATACTCTAATGATTTGTACATTGGTTCACGTAGTGTCCCAACTTCTTACCGATGAAGCATTGTACATTTGAAACCTTTTTCTTACCCTTACAGTCACGTACTTGGTGTCCTTTTCCTCCACACTTATAACACACTACCATTCCCTTCAGTAAAGTTCTAGGGTGTTTCTTCCCACAATTATAACATATTGGAAAATTCTTCATTTCCCTCTTCTTGTTATCCATATTTCTCTCTTCCATCCATTTCTAGTCTTGCTTCCCTTCAAATCCATAGGACTCATAAAATTATTTTCTTAAATTATTAACACATGATACTATTTATTTATATGTTGAGAATACATAGGAGACTATTTCCCTTATAAATGTTTGCTTAATACTATGAAATATATGATCCTTCTTACTCTTCGGATCATACGTATTGCGGGAGTTCACATTCTTTCTACTGAGCACCATTTTTATATAATAGCATAAACTAGGTCAGATTATGAATTGAAATGAATAATTCCAAACTTGTAAAAAACATACACTAAGTTGAATGGTTTATGGATATAATCCATAATCATAATGATGTTTTCATTGAGGAAGTATATACTCATAAACCATTCATAATTATTTGTAATGAAAATGAGAATTATCCTAAGCATATCCCCCGAGAATGTCGTAACCAAGAGTGCAACAAGGCCTGTTGTCATGCACTAGTTCTCATTCAAGTCAAGCTCAAAGAGGTGTTTTCGGTTTTTACCCCTATGTAAATCTCTTCCTTAGTCGCCTCTACCTGCTCGTATCCAAACATGGTTGAATTTCTCGGAAAACTCACAAATTCTCTACAATACCAAAATTATAGGAACTTCTTCTATATTAATCCCCAAAAGACTGTCTTAGGGCTATGTGCTTTAATAAAATTTTATCTAAATCTAGTTTCCATGGTTATTGCTAAACTTCCTCTAATACCAAAAATAATGTCCCGACCCCAGTTACCCTGAGTCTGTGCATTATTTAATACATTGGAAAGATTACTAGGAATCAAGTCCTAATGGACCTATCAGTTTAGCAGTCTTGGAAAATAGATTATATACATGAATGTTACATTACACTTCATAACATACAAAACAACATAAATAATCATTCACGAATGCCATTATTACATTGGTTTAACCAGGAATATCAATCACATTACACTTCGTGGAATCCTGGGAAAAATAAAATATAGAAAGGGGTGAGCTTAGATGCTCTGTAAGGATAACAATATAGTGAAAACTTTCATAAATAAGCATAACCATTTAAGGCAATGTATAACTAAAAGGAAACCCATTTAAACACGACATTCAGAATAATATGGCATAAATAAAATGAAATAATTTCATTTAATTATTCACATGGATATTCTACTAATCGAATAATCACATGAAATATCAATGACCACTTTCATAATGATGGAAAACATAATGACAGACTATCATAACCATGTAGCCAAGTCCTCGTGCCATAATTACAAATAATATTTTGTCAAGTCATTGGTAAAAGACACTAGTTTGTCTAATGAGACCTACCGATGCATCGAGGAGCTATATCGGGCTCCAACCGTCACTTACTATGTCCAATGCATTCCTCATATGAACAGGTTTAAACAGAACATAAACATTCATATTAAAACTAGCATAAAAAATGTAAATACTTTCTCTGTAAACCATGAATGGTGTAAAAATTACACATCCACTGTAAAACATACCGAAAAACCTTCACTAAAATATGGATGTTTTGTATCATAATAAATCAACTTCAAAAAATCATAAAATCCATCAAAGGATGTTGACATAGATGAAATCAAAACTATTTGAGAGAAATATCTATTTTTTTTCAAATCATTTAAAAGACAAATAATTATAAAATAAGAAATATAATTTGAAAATATTCTTATGTACCTGTAAGGGAAGCTTCGAAGATTTTACAACGGTGGAAAATAGCCGTACCCGCCGTATAAGATAAAAAAAACTACCTTACCTTTATTTGGTCAAAAAGGTTAAAAAGGACCTTGTTTGGAAAATGACTTAAAGATTCCTTTATAAACATATAATAAAAATTAAAACAATGGTATAAATGAATCATTTCTATAAAATAGTAATAATTTTTCTAAATACATTTTATGAAACATGGATGTGTATGATAAAGAGGTCCCATTAGATAATTACGTATAAACAACCTTAGATAATGAAGAGATTCTGAAATAAACCCTTACCAATTTGGTAACATATGAAACATACACCCCATGAAATAGGTATCATATAATGAATATGTAATCACACATAAATTAATGTGTATTACACAAGTAATACAATTATGGATTGTACATACACCACACAAAAGGTAATAGCTGCAATATGGCATGAATCTCACGGGAATAAGGAGTGAGATGAAAACCCCCTACACTGTACATTTCATTGGTTGAGGGTAGGTTGACCTCCTATATAATTGTTAAATCATGGTTATTATATTATAAAATAATCATATATATAAATATGATATAATGTATGATCTTTTAATATTGTTTTGATAATAATATTTTAGTATTATCGTCGTTTCGGGTGTTAACTGATTCGTTTTCATTTATATGATTTGTTATGTAAGTTGTGTTTGTTATGGATAGGTTGTATATTATTCTTATCCAGAATGATATCAAGTCCATAAAAATTTCTTTTAATCATCAAATGAGAATTAGTCTTGAATGGATATGATGGGGAGATGAATCTCATCGTGTTTGTGGAGACGATAATTTGTACGCACGCACGAATGCTACTTCCATTTCATTTTTCATTTTAAAATGAATGAAAACCAAATGATACATAGGTGTATTATTATAAAAGTATAATATATTCTCTTATATATGTTACTTATTCTCACTAACACTATCATTTATACATTAAAAGTATGGTATGAATGAGTCATATCAATTTGAGGGTGCGGTAGTCCGCACATCCTCAAATGAAATAGTCGTACATATATACAACATGAAACGAATAATGGTATGATATAAAATGGAATTACAGAAGATTATATATAAAATATAATCATTCATATCATATTTAATTATAGTTCCATCAGAATTTCCACCATGAGATGTGGTAGGAGATAATTGAACAATCATCGTTTCGTGAGGTGTTTGGTTTCCACCCACAGAAACATTATGTTCTTCAGCCATTAGATGGTGGTGTGTGTAATTTTAGTTATAATAATTCTCATAAAAATATCCTAGTATATTTTAAATACTTTTTTTGTTACAAATGAAAAGTATAAGAAGAGTTTAGGGGTTGGAGATGTAAAATAAAATAAAAGAAGCAAAGATAAATAGTTAAAATTAATTTGTGTAACTCCCTTTTGTTTGAACCAAAAAAGAACTGTTGAAGTGCCTTATGGCTAAGGTAAGGCTTCCATAATGAGGATAGGGATGCAGGGAGCTTAATTGGGCAGATTTTGGATGAGCCAAAAGGTTTGAGAGTTGTGAGGAATAGGTTACAAGTGGTGTCCTTTTATAAGGGGGAGGAGGGGCTCTTTAGGAAAAACATAAAGTATTATTTTATGATAAATTCATATTTGGTTTATAATGGCTCCAAACTAGATTATTTAAAGTATGTGGTGGTTATGGGTCGAAAACCACTCAGCCAATAAGTTTTAGACATGTTTCGGTGACTATTTTAACCTTATCTTTTAGATTTAACACTTAGTTAATTAGTTTGACATTTACCATGTCTCTTTGTATTTTTATATTATATGGTTAATAAACATAATATAAACTTTTAAGAGAACCCCAAGTGATTAATTAATTACATACCTATCATCATATAAGTCCTTTGGACGAAACATATATTTTTAGGAATATTATATCAATTAATAATATAATATTTGTTTTTAAAACTCTTTTATGTCAATTTTGGCACTACTGGGTATTTTGTTTTTGATAAATTCATAAAATCATTATTACTTCGAAAATAATTTGTATAACTAATAATAATATGTCATATTAACCTAAAAATGTATTGTAATTCATAAAAAGTCTCAAATTACATTTATTTGGGTATTTATAATATTAATTATCTTAATCTTTCATTATTATAGTAATTACTGCATCATCATTGTGTCATAAATAAATTAAATTATTTAATCTCTAAAAATTATAAATAAAATACCAATATGTAGGAAATAGTTTTATCTTTCTAATTAATATTTATAGAAACAAAATTGTTTATATAACACCATATAAAAACTAATTACTAAAAGGTTTTTTCTTTTGTCCATTTGGCCTTTACATTAAATTAATTAATCTAAAATGTCATTATCATTCATAAGTGCCTCCATGGGGTCCCAAAATCGACCCCAATATGCCCATGGTCGGAAATTACCTATCCAATAAGGTTAGGACATGTGTAAAGGTAATTTGGAGGTATTAAAATATTCATTTTAACATGAATTACCCTATTTACCTTTACTCGCGGTAAATAAAATTAAAAAGTTACTATTCACCAAAAATTACTTGTATCTTATTAAACCACATTTTACTCCTTGATAGTATTCATGTCTCTCGGATTTTTGAAATTCAACACACAGACGTGGTAAAATTATGTTTTATGAGAATTTTCAAATTCTCCTAGGAGGTGGGTAAAAGACGGTGAAAAGATCAATAAAAAATTTATATATCTAGAATTTTTATAAACTGACTCCGAAATATTACAATGAACTTATATAAGTATTATGTATCTATTTTATCAAAAATTAATTTAAATAAAATAAATATTTATTTAAATAAAAAAACCATTTAATCCAATAACTCAGTGTTTTTCACTAATCATCAAAAATTGATGTTTCTCAAAAAAATACCAAAAAATCGGCCTAAGATATATTTGATATTATAAATTCAAAAATTATGTTAATTTTACCAAATTAAAAACATATAATTTCATTAATTAATTTAAATTAATTATTGTTGTCAAAAAATAGCGTGTTTTTAAAAAATAATAACTATCAAAAGGTTGACACTTGCTTGTGTCCAGTTTAAATGTGAAATTATCTCCAATGACCTTCATTGGATTAAAGGGTAAAAATATAATCTAATTAAAATTTAAAATCAGTCAAATTCATAATTTATCATATTTAATTATTTCGATTAAAAAAATTGTTCTTAATTAAAATTTAGTAATTTTCTCTATTCATCAAATTATGAAAGTTATCAGAAAAGTACCAAAAATTCACTATAATCTAATTTCGATATTCCAAATACAAAAATTAAGTTCATTTTGAAATATAAAATTTATTAAATTTCAAAGTGTGTATTACTATTCTTAGTGGCTAGAATGATTTGTTGTGGTGTGTTAGAACTCGAAGTTGCGTACAACACACGCTATTGTATTATTCAAAGAGAAGCGTAACATGAAAGATTGGGGTGTTAAATAAAATTTATTAAAAATATAAAAAATATAAACATAATAATATTAATATTTTTATGCATAATATTTGAAATTATATATGAGATATTTTAAATATTCTGTTATAGGAAACATAAATGCCTAAATGTTTTCAAATAACCTATTTAAATTTGAGACCAATTTTTGGAAAAAATCAAGAATGTATAAATTTAATGCATTTTTAATAATAAAATAAAGTATACATGAAAATTTAATATATTTTAAATTTATTTTATAAAAAAATATGACTACGATATATATGTCGGCTAATTTTAAAATAAACAGTCCAAACTAACTCATGTAACCACTGTAAGAAACAAAAATGTTCATAAATAAAAAACATATGATAATATATAGACCATATAATTAAAGATATAGTTGTATTTGGTTTTTAATAAGGTTTTATAACACATATTTTGATTATTCGGGATGTTTGAACACATGGGAATGAATCACAGCCCAGGGTAAGGGTTATTTGACACTATTTTTAATTCCATGAGGAATGTTTGATATTACACACTGTCATTTATTTTATATAATGTATCAAAAACCATGTATCATTATTGTATAATTAAAATAACACAAGTAATAATATTTTTATTTTTGTTTCATATTAACCATCTTATGATATTTTAATTCTTATGATTCCACAACTGTAAGGGTTTTATATATTTTTTTTCTTCAATATGATATGATTAATATCGACAACATATTATCATTTTGTGGTGTGTATATTGGGAATAAATTTGATTTTATAATATTTTTCATTCATCCAAAATTATATAACAATCCATTTAATAAAATATCTATCATGGTTTTTGATTAAATATATAATGTTTATGTAAGGGAGTTTGCTGACTCAATTCATGTTTGTTGGGTTATGATTATTTTACTTGAACCTATTTCAGATAAGATAGATATATTAATTTTTAAGAATTTATTTTTAGTTATTATATCATTAAATTATATTGATTGACATTTCTACCACATAAAAAACATTATAATTTTCTCCTTCCACAAGAAATATGAACTTTTCAAAGAATTTGGATATCCCAAATTTCTATTATATTTTTTGAAATGTTATTCCTAATGAATTATTAATATATGATTAAAAAATTATTATATTTTCTATTTCATAAAATATTTTCAAACCCAGCTCTTTCAGAAATATATTTTACCTCATATATTAATTCTTTATGATTTTTTTCCTCATGATAATGAAATTTTTAAAGAAAGAAATATAATCTTAATTAAAGAAAGTGGGACTTCCTTTTCGTTATTCCTCGTTAAAAAATACTTTACATTCATATTTTGAAGGATGAATATGATTTTACTAATGAAAAATTTCAAATTTCTACTACAACTTATCAAATGGAATTTTTACATCCTCTTTTTACAATGAATATTTTCATAAAATGTATTTCAGAATATTAAAATGAGTGTCTACAATATTTCAATTTAAAATGTGTCGTCTTCCATGGAATTTTTCTTTATCAATATTTTATTTCTTTTTTATACTCCACTATTGAATATTATTTTTTAATTTAACACATTAAAAAAATTGATAATAAATTTTTGAAATAATTATGTGTTTTTCCAGCCAATATTAAATTATATTTTTAAAAGTAATCATATTTAGAAAAAATGACCTAATGTTTCAAAAATAACATCCCAATATGACTATAGAATCGTCATTTGGACATAATATATTAGTCTCAATAAAAAGAATTTTATGATTTTACTTCCTTTATTCTCTGTTTCTCTAGTTTAATTGTTTACGTGGAAATAATTTTTCATGTATAATCAATTAAATTTTGTTGTGAAATAATATTTTTTGGTTGAATTTTGGTTATTGACCATTTAAATTCTTGAGGTCTCTTTTGTTGATGTCATAAAAAATGGTACCAAACCCATTTTCAATTCAAGGGGTATTTTATATTGTTATAAATTATTGTTTTATAGTTCAAAAAAGTTTCATTTATGATTTATTATTTGGTTAATTTATCAAATATATGAATTTAGTGATATTTTAGGGAGTATGATATCAATGAGAATACACGGCCTATATAACATGCACATGAGGGTGTATAGGTCGGATCCCATGCCAAAAATGGAACATAGATAGTTTCCCAATACAATGCGGGTATATGTATTATATTCTATGAATACGTGGGTAAATGGGTTATATCTCAATCCTATGATGGAACATGGGTTGTATCCAATGCCTAAGAGGGTACCTCTGAAATTTCCATTGACCTTGATGCACAAAAAGTTATATCCAAATACCTATAGTTTATGATCGTTTTAACATCCCTGGTAAATAATGAAATAATAAATTTTCATAATTATTCATATTTGTGAATTAAATATTAATTATACTTTAAAGGGGTTGATATTCTTGATGGGGTACCCAATACGCAACAACGGGTTTCTTTGAAATCTTACATTGTACAATATTAACATTGTACTATTATTTTAAAAGGTAGTTAACACCTAGTCGTTGTATTGGAAGGATTTAACTGAACTATCTACAATATGATCATACATATTTGTTAAATGTTTTTACAATTATCTAATAAAATTTAGAGGGTTAAAATGTTAATCAATCTGACATTAGGCATACTTTAAATTAAAACACAGAATTATCCCCTTTTATTAGAGAAACCTTTTTAAATAAAGTTTTGGTCACTTTTATATGTTATATTTGACCAAATAAAATAATTGTTTTGAATCGGGTCTTAAAAAATTACTTTGGGTAAATATTTGGTATTTTTCTCCAAAAATTTTATTTCTAATGAAAAGTGAAAAATGCTGAATTTTAATTTAAAACTTCCTTTTAATATAATATATTTATATTGTTTGACTATCTTTTTAATTGCTTTAATTTATATTTAGATTATATTTTTAACATTTAATCAAATTTTTGGTCATTAAAATTAATTTCACATAAAAATTGGACATAAACAAGTGATAATCTTTTGATAATTAATATTTCTTAAAATCATTCCTTTTGTTTTAACAATGAGAATTGATTTTAAATTACTTAATCGAACTTATATGTTTTGAATATGGCAAAATATGCATCATTTTTAAATTCAGAACATCAAATATAGAATAGTCTTAATTTTTTGTATTTTTCTGAAAAACTTCAATTTTTGATGAATATGGAAACCACTAAGTGGTTGTTAAAAAATGACATTATCAATTGAATAAAATTTTACCACTTTTATTAATTGAATTTTTAAAATCTGACATACATGGTTCTTATTAATAATTAAAATGTGGTTTAATAAGAGGAAAACAATTTTTGTGAATAGTAACATTTGACTTTTATTTACCGCAGTTAAAAGTAAATAGTGTAATTCAAGGTAAAAATTATATCATAATAATTCAAAATTACCTTAAAACATATCCTAACATTATTGGAAGAGTCATGGACGACCATGGGCATCGTTGAGACAATTTGGGGACCCCATGGATCCAGTTAAGAGTGATAATGACACATTATTTTAATTAACTTAAAGTAAAGACAAAATGACATAAACAAATAAATTTTTTTAATTAAATTTTTAAAAAGGGTTATATTATTTATCATTTCGACTATAAATATTATTTGGAATGAAAAAAATATTTCCTAAATTATGGTATTTTTTTTATAATTTTTACAGATCAAATAAATTAAATTATTTACGACACAATAATGATACAATATTTTACTCATTAACAAATGATTTAAATAAATAATCTTATTAAGATTATAATAATATCCAAAACCATATCAATTAATATTGGATGATTTTATTTCTACCATGAGTCATATTATCTTCTACTTTAATTAGTTTTGGACCTTTAGAAATGGAATATAATTATATAATAAAATAATTTTTTCACACTTTCTTAAAGAGCCCATCCTCTCGCTTATAATAACTTTTCACTTCTAACTCATTACTAACAACTCTAAATCTACTTGGCTCATCCAAAACCTCCCTAAATAATCTCTCATGATCCCTATCCTCCACTTAGAAGCCTCACCTTAGGCATAAGTCACTTCAATAAGACTTTATGATTCAATCAAAAGGGAGTTACCATAATTAAAGGTAACAATTTCTATTAACTTATTGTCTTTTATTTTAATTCTCCAAACCGTAAAATATTTTTATTCCTACATTTTATAACAACACCATTATCCTAAATATACTAGGATGTTGTTATGAGATTTTTTTTAACTATAATTACACACATCTTCATCTAATGGGTGAAAAACATACTGCTTCTGTGGATGGAAAACTAACGCGTCATGAAACGATGAGTGTTCAATTATCTCCTTCTGCCTCTCATGGTGGCCATTAATATGGAACTGTATTTATATATGATATATATTATATTTATGTTTTATTTATGCTTTTTAATTTTTCACTTATATCTTACCTTTATGGTTTCTATTATGGGTAAACAGGATAATTTCATGTAAGGAAGTGCGGACTACCGCCCCCTCAATGTGATATGACTCATTCATGACTTATGTGGAACATATAAAGGGTAGAGATAATGAAATTATATATTATCTTTTACTGTAATTATTATATTATTATGTATCATTAATATTTCATTCCATTATAATATGAAATAGAAATGGAAGTAGTGTTCATGCGTACGTACGACTTACCGTCTCAATGAATGGTGCATTTCATTTATTATCTTCAAATGTTATGTAAAATTATAAATACATGTATATAATGTATATATATGATATATAATATATCTAAATCATGAATATAATAATATATATAATGATATTTTGACCACATGAAAAACATGAAATTGTAAGAAGTCAATTTTTGACTCAAGTCCCAAATATTGAAAAATGACCATTATTTACTTAAGTGATTGCATATTTTTTATAACATGGTAATAATTGATATAAAAGGAATAATAAACATGAAAACCATTCTTAAGCAAGTAGAAATATACTTTATTTTATTATTCAAGATATTAAAGGACGAATGAGTCAAGTCGGACATGAGGTAAGGGACTTCATCTCAATTTCCATTTATTGTGGCATATGTTGTTTTATACATGCCATTATTATATATGGTGTATAAACACCATTGACATTTCATTTCATTGTAGTGGAATATTTTTCTTCGATACGTTTTACTGAATGACAAAAAAGAATGTTTCTTTAACTTAAGCGGTGACAACGACCTTTCTGCCATCGTGAATATTATTTGATATTTGGCTTCCTTAACAATATGTAATGTTTTAAATGGAAAATAAATACCATATACTCTTTTACATATTTTGGATTCGAAAATGTTTTTCATAATGTAATGTTTATTTCAATATATTTAAATGATATGTTTTGATTGAATTTTTGAAATGTTTTCTTTCCTTTATGATTGTATTATGTACTATTAATATATTATGGTTATTTGGCATTGTATATGTATAGAGGTGGTTCCGTGACAAACCTAGGGTGGGTGAGCCCGAGAAAGCTCATCAATGCATTGGGTAACTTGACAGAGGTAAATGTGAATGTTTCTCCTAAGAGATTTAGAGAATATAATGTGATGGGTATTTAAAATGTAACTCTGTATGTAACCGTGATAGCTACAATGTAAATATGATAGGGATGCCATATGTTTCCTTTATGAATTATGTTATCACTGTGTTATTCAAAAATAAAGTGATTTCTTGATGTATGTTAAAGAGCTAATGTTATGTATGTAATGACGGACTAATGTTTTCATTCGTTGTTTTATAACCCTTACTGATCTTTTTATTCTCATCCCATGTTTTGAAATGTTTTTCATAGGACCTAAAGATAAATACTGTCACGGATGGTATTAAGGAAAAGTCACGATTTCTAAAACGTGGGACTAGGCATGACCTTTTTTTAGGAGATTTTATTTTATAAAATAATTGAAACTAATTTGATGTGTCTACCTTGAAATTTTTTGAGATGTAATGTAATAGTTATTGCATATTTCTCTAAAACTGTAAACTTGAAAAGATCCTCAATATGAATTATTCATTTAATTCAATATTATGTAATTCATAAGGACATGTCTCTATAGTTGGTATTACATAGTCAGTATAGATAACCTTATGAGTTAGGGTATTGTAAAATTAATATCCATAAATTACATTATGTTAATATTGAAATGATATAGCATTTACAGATTACCATGTTCCTTCCCCTAATATATTTCTGTGTTCAGAATGGTTTTCTGCAGCGAAAGCAGAGCATATATGTTGGGAAGACATCAGGAGGAATACAACCTTCCAAATAAACAACCTGTGATGGTCGGAATCAAAACTAAATAGTTCATTGTAGCGATGGAATAGTTGACTCGGTCTATAAATTGGGCTGGAATTCATGCACGAGATCAGCCAGATCAACCGTAGAGGAACATGTCAGCAGTGGAGCATTTCATGAGGCAACATCCCTCATCATTCAGAGGATCATCTGACCCTATGCTAGCTGATGGGTGGATTGAAGCAATAGAGAAATTTTTTTATGTCATGGGATGTTTACAAAATCATAAGGTTAGTATTACTATTTACAATTTTGATGGAGATGCTGATCAGTGGTGGGCGATGGTGAAAAATATCAGGGATGGTGATGATATGGATGCTCTTGATTAGGATGAATTGAACGTTATTTTTCAGGAGAAATATTTTCTTATTGTGGTTCTTCATATTATTGAAAAACAATTCCCAGAATTGAGGTAGGAGGATGACTCAGTGGCTGCTTATGAAGAAAAATTCACTTGACTGGAAAGTTATGCTCCAAATTTCATATGAAATCTTGAAAGTAAAAACACCCATTTTTACTTAGGATTACAGCTAAAGTATCGAAGGGATTTTGCTACACGTGAGTTCAAAACTTATGATAAACATGTTTGTTTTGCAGAGAAGGTGGAAATGGATTTTGTCGATTATTAGGTGTTCTTTGACAAACAATAGAATAAGAGGTCAGAGTGTTATGTGAAAGGGAAGAACTCTTCAAAAATTTCTGAAGGTAAGAAACATAAGTTTACAGTTTGCAGAAATTGTAGTATAAAGCATGATGGGGAATGTATTTTGAATTTGGGAAAGTGAAACTGATGTGGTAAAATGGCACATAAAACTCGTAATTTCACTAAAAATGGTAGGGTAATGGTAAGACAAAGTATTATTTACAATCAGTAAATTGTTTTATGTGGAATGAAATGGTTCATTATGGAAATGAGTGTCCAACAAAGAAAACAACTTAGGGAAAGAAACCAGAAATCAAGTTGAAAGGGGTAGTGAAATCAATTGCAGCAACTTCAATAGATGTTGGGCCATTAAATAAAGTAGTATCAGGTATACTATTTGTTAGTTCAGATTTTTCCAATTTGTTATTTGATTTAGGTTCTACACACTATTTCATTTATGAAAAGTTTTCTACTAAATTGGGGATTCCATGTCATGATATGAATACAGAACTTATGGTAAAAACACCTGGAGGAAATTTTGAGAAAAATAGAAAACATAATAACCTTTATGTCCATGTGTAAGGGATGAATCTACTTACAAACCATATTTTTTAGCCTCTAGTAGTGTTGGATGTAATTTTGGGTTTGGATTGGAAATCTTTTTATCATGCTAAGATTGACTATAGAGCTAAAGAGTTTTCTTTCCAGAAATATTTCTAGTTTGTGTAAAATAATGAACTATTTCTTTTGAAAACATATCAAGAAGTTGAAAATAGTAAAATATGGAAATGAATGTTTCTTTGCACATTTGTTAAAAACAAAGGAATTGTTCAGATTAATGATGTACTAGTGGTAAATTAGTACCTTGATGTTTTTCCTGATGAGTTTCCTAGTATTATACCTTATCAGGAAGTTGAATTTATTAATGACTTAGTTCCTTATGCAAAGCCAAATTTCAGAAACCCCTTATCTAATAGAAAAAATTTAACATTTAGAGTTAAATAAACAATTGTAGGAGTTATTTGATAAAGGATTCATTTGGCCTATCACATCACCATGGGGTTCTCTTTTCTTGTTTTATAATAAGAAATATGGTTCAATGAGACATTGCAGTGGTTATAGAGCATTGAATAACATCAAATTTAATAACAAGTATCCTTTTCCTCATATAGATGATTTCTTTGATCAACTTCTAGGAGATAACTATTTTCAAAGATTTATTAGAGGTCTGGGTAGCATCTGTTGAAAGTAAAGAATGCAGACAATCCAAAGAGTGTGTTTCATACTAGATATGTCCATTATAAATTTTTGTTATGCCTTTTGGTATTACCAATTCACCTGCTGCATTAATTGATCATATGAATAGAATTTTCCATGAGTTCTTGGATGTGTTTGTGTTTGTAGGATCGAAATATAATATGATATGCTCAATATACAAGAGGGGGGTGAATTATATACTTTAAAAATTCCTTTGGAACCTTTAAAGTTAGTTATGAATAACTAAAGTTTCCTTAAGAAAAGGAAAGGGCTAAGTTTAACAAAGTTAAACTAAGTAAATTCACAACACCTCTAACACCGAACTAAACTTGGAAAGAGATTCCAAAAGTAGGTTCCGGAAATATGGTTCCGGAAATTGAAACTTAACAAAAGTTACAATATGAGATTCTACCTTAAAGCGTATAGAATCTAAATGAATCAGAGTAAGTAAGGAAGTATAAGAAAGTTATACTTTCCTTAAGATACAAATTACAGCGGAATAAAAACAAGTAGTAAAACTACTAGTAACAAGATAATAGTCTTTTAACCCAAAGAGAAGGGTATCCAACAACCTTGGATAAAGGTCTCTTGATTTATACTTTCAAGCAAGTCTGTCTTACCCAAACCAGGGTAAGCCCTCGATACGAAGATCGGAGTCTCTGTCTTGTTATCCCCGCAAGCCCTCAACTTCAAGGTAGTTGGCAACCTCTGTCCTCCTCATCAAGGAAGCCCTCGAACTTTAAGGTAGTCGGCACCTCTGTCTTCCTATCCCCGGAAGCCCTCGAATGTAATCACCAACATTCGGAGTCGCACGAAGCTTTGAGAGTTAATAAGAGACTCTCTCTCTAGAATTCACTTCAACAACATGTATGCACAAAGCCAAGTTGTTCATCTGTCATCAGTATTCATCAGCACCGAGCTCTTTCAAATGAGCTCCTATTTATAGGTAAGGTAGGCTCCTCTCCAACGGTCATATTTTCCTTAAATATCGGAGGGACCTGTACACGTGTCAATTAGACAACGGTTAGTTTATAACAAAACGGACGACATCGTTTTATAACAAAACAAGTGTAACAGAATGTACAAAATCATTTTAAACTCTAACATAAAGGTTCGGAATGAAAACTTCGGAGTGATGGTTCGGAGTGAATAAATTCAGAGTGTATAGAACAATGATAATCAGATTCTGTTTAATAGGTGAATTCGGAATGAGAATTCGGAATAGGAATTCGTCATCAGAAATCGTAATGAGAAATCATTATCAGAATTCGTAATGAGATTTTGTCATCATAATTCGTAATGAGAATTCATCATTAGAATTCGTAATGAGAAATCTTTATCAGAATTCGTAATGAGAATTCGGAATGAGATTTCTTCATTAGAATTCATAACAAGAATTCTTCATTTGAATTCGTAATGAGAATTCGGAATGGGATTTCTTCATTAGAATTCGTAATGAGAATTCTTCATCAGAATTATCTAATGAGAATTCTTCTTCAGAATTCGTATCCTGAATATGGAATAGAACTCAGTCAGAGTTCATATCCGGAATTCGGAATGAGACTTTCTTATAGTTCTTATCTAGAATCTGAATCCTAAAACAGAAAGCTTTATATTAAAGATTCAATGATTCCGAGAAAATGAATCCGAATATCATACTTAAGAAAAATATGGATGAAAATATGATAAGGATAAATTTTCATATAAAAGCGATTTTCCTTAAGAAAGCATTTTTCCTTATAAAATCAATTTTCCTTAAGATAAGATTTTTGTGATTTTCAAAACAAGATGGAATGGAAAAGTCATAAGGAAAACCTTATTGACTCAACAATCTCCCCCTTTTTGGAAAGCACAAACATCCTTACGAAAAACAAAAATTCTAAGAATAAAGAAACATATTAATGCTTATCTCCCTTGTTTTAGGGATATAGATGAATACGACTAACTCCCCCTTAGGCTTTGAAACTCTAAGGATCGTATTCAGATTTCCGAAGTGATATTTCATAAGAAGGTCTTCTTTAAGAAAAACTCCCCCTTAAACAAACTCTTATTTGAGTTCTTTTTCCCTGGGTATTTTTTCTTTCTCCCCCTTTGATAAACTCTTATTAGAGTTCCTCTTTTTCTTAAGGATCTTTTCCTTCTCCCCCTTTGTGATTTTCAAAAAGAATTGGAGGGAATGGAAAAAAATAACGAAGTACCAAAAAGATTAGTAATGACAACAATAGAAACAACAAGCACAATTCTCATTAGATTTGAAATGTCAGCAACAAAATAATTACAACAAAAAGATCGGATTGGGTTATTTAGGATCTTTCTCCTTCAACATGAGCCCCTTAAGAATCGTCTTGATCTTCTTTAAGACTTTATGATCTTCTTCTTCTTGCTTCTCTAAGGCGACTATTCTTGCGGACTGAGCTTCAATTTTTTCATCCTGAGCCTTCAGTTTTTCTTCTTGAGCTTGGATCTTTTCTTCCTGAGCCTTCATCCTTACTTCAAAATCGATCCGATGATCCCTTTCAAATTTCCAATTCTGAGAAACAGAATTCAACTTCCCATTCAGATCCCTGACTTCTTGAATCCGGAAGTTCTTTTCTTCAGTCAGCTTTTCTTCAAAGGAAGAAGTCAGCTCGTTAATCTTCTTGTCCTCGGTCTCAAAGGCATCTTTAACATTTTCTTGAAACTCATCAAGAAACTTCATCTCTTCCACATTCTTCTTTGACCAGCTTGTCATCCTCTTACAAGATCTTTTTTGAGTTTCGTAACCAACAAAGAAGGTTTTGAACTGAGCTTCATTCTCAACGCACTTATCCATAACCATAGATACGGAGTCGATTTTCTGATTCAACACATGTTAGAGCATCTGGCATCTAGAGTCGATACTAGAGAAGGTCGGAATGGTTCCTACCAAATTTTTCAAAGATTGAACAACAAAATCATGCCCCAGAGAAGATGACTCCGAATCTGAAATATTGCTCGGAGAGTTTTCTTCCTCAACAAGTTGAAGCTTTCTCTTTGAAGAACTACCAGCTTCCTTTCTCATCCTCTTTTCTGAACTCGGAGTATCAGCAAGAATTTGTTTCCCCTTATCTTTTTTCGGAATAGAATCATGTTCCGGAGTTCTCTTCTCACTGTCAGAAACTTGAACAATATTATCTTCCTCATCAGCAACTTCCTGAACAGTATCCTCTACATTTTTCATCTGAGAAATATCATGTAAAAGTTGTTCTTCTTCTGCATGATAGGAAACTTCTTCTTCCCCTATCTCTTCTTCCATTGCAGGAGTAACTAACTTCGAAGATTCAGCTTCTGAAGTCCGGAGTGATAAGTGTTCTGAAGGAGTTCCCTTGTACTCATCTACTTGTTTTAGCACATCTCCTGTCTCACCACTTCCTTCAGTAGCCTCTTCAACTTGTTCCACTTGCTCTACTTCCTCAGTATTAGTGGCAACAGCCTCTTCCGGAGCAACAAGATTTCTTCCTGGAGTCTCAGGTAGAGATTCCAGGGAGAAAGATCTCGGAACTGGAATTGTTGCTGAAACCATTTCATTGAACTTTAACAAGGTCTGAGCTACCTCAGCCTCAGACATCTTCTTCTTGAGCTTCTTTTGCTTTGCTTGCCTTTCAATCTCATCAGCAGTCTTCTCTTTCAAAGCTTTAGCATCCGCAGGGTCCAATCCGAACTGCGGATCCCCTTCTTTCCTCTTCTCTTTATCAGCTCTCCACTTTGCAACGACCTCATTAGGATAGGTCTTCTTCTTCTTTGGTTTGGGAGGTGCGGAGTGAGCTTCCTTAGACTTGGGATCTTTGACAACAGCTGCAACTTCCTTCAACATCCTTTTCTTCACTGGTTTGGATGATTCCGGTTCAGCAACCTTCGGAACCGTTTCTTCTTGATTAGGCAGGTCAACAAACTCTCCAATCTCCTTGTTGAAGGCCACACTCATCCTCTTAAGAGTGTCATCAATTACCAACAAGATTTTACACAACCTTGGTTTATATTTTCAAACTACCTTGAAAGATTCTAGGCACCGAACTATGATCTTTGATAATATTGCTGGGTACATAATAATCTGAGCTCTGAGATTTCCTTTCTTAAGGTTCTCAATGGTTATAAGGATGTGCCTCATGAAGTTAAACATCCTTAGATTTATCAGAAAATATAATATATAGATCTCACTTTTCTTCAAGCTGTCCTTATCACCTTTTCTCGGTACGATAAGTCCTTGCACCCATAATTCCAGAATCCGAAAATTATTAGAAAGACTTTCAATTTTCGGAGCCTTATCATCAGCTAGTCCGAGAGTATCTAAGGCTTTCTCTTTGTTGAAGCTTCCATTGGAATCCGGCAATACGTGAGAAACAAACTCAGCTTCACCTTCATAAGATAACCCTACCAAGCATGCAGCCTTGGTGTAAGAAAGCTTATATGTCTTGCCATACGATTTGAAAGAAAACCTCTCTCTATCATCTTCCTTAAAGAAAGAAACTGATTCATAAAATTCGACAAGTAAATCAGAATAGACTTCATCTTGATTCCCGGTTTTAGATACCGCAACATCCTCCCAGCCATTCAACCTGATATTCTTTGAGATAAGGGAATCATAATTGTTGAAGAAATCCGGATGGAGTAACCTTTCCCTGTATACTAACCACTGAGAAATAGGCTTGGTTGAAGACATTTCTTGAGAAGCTAACTCTGCAGACATTCGGATCTGAAGTCTTCTGAGAAATTCGGAACAGAGAAGTCTGAAGTTCGGAGCGGAGAAAAACTGTGGTTCGGAACGGCCTTAAATCGGAGAGTCAGATCTTCAGGACGCAAGAGCTTGAAACCGATGTGGGACGAGAAATTATGGTCCCCTTTATATAGGCAATGGGATGACGGTTCACCTTCCACGGTTGATCTAACGGTTTAGAATGAACTGAGATCAAATCTGACGGTTGAAAGCATGAATCCGATATTTTTGAGGTTTTATTAAAACAAAGATTTAAGAAAACTATAATCCGAAAACATAATATAAGAAAATGCCAGCAAGTAAAACATGACTACGAGAATATGAGTAAGGAAATCATACCTTTCGGATTAGCTTATGAAAGTTATTCGTAATGGGTAATATAAAGATGACTACGAAAAACTCGATACGAAAAACTAAATACGAAAAACTCAATTTGAAAAACTAAATACGAAAAAGTAAATACGAAAAAGTAAATACGAAAAACTCAATACGAAAAACTCAATACGAAAAAGTAAATAAATAATAAAAAAAACTTGGAACGAAAATCTTGTTATGAAAGTACCAGTACGAAAGTTGTCCATTCCGGGAATTTTCAATACGAATACTTCCATTCCAGAAGTATTCTGTACAAAAATATCTATTCTGGAAAATGGTAGTTCCGGAAGTTTCATTCCGGAAATCTTCGTTGCGACAAGTTTGAAAACAAATTTTGAAAAAAAATTTCCAAACAAACAATCAAATGTACTCCCCCTATAAAAAGGAGTTTATTACTGTAAGGAGAATTTTTCAACAGAAAGTTAATTAAGAAAGATTACCTTACAGTTATCATTCCTAACTTCTGTTTAATATATTCAAATCTATCAGAAGGCAAAGATTTTGTGAATATATCAGCAAGTTGATCTTGTGTTCCGATAAATTGAAGAATAATATCTCCTTTAAGTGTGTGATCCCTAAGAAAGTGATGTCTAATATCTATGTGTTTTGCACGGGAGTGATGTGAAGGATTCTTACTTAGGGCAATGGCACTTGTGTTATCACACAAAATTTGAGTTTTAGTAAAACTCAAGCCATAGTCTGTGAGTGTGTGTTGCATCCACAACACTTGTGCACAACAACTTCCAGCTGCTACATATTCAGCTTCAGCAGTGGAAAGCGCTACAGAATGTTGCTTCTTGCAGGACCAAGAAACTAATGAATCTCCTAAGAAATGACAAGTTCCGGATGTACTTTTTCTATCCATTCTACATCCACCAAAGTCAGCATCAGAAAAGCTTTTTAGAACAAAATCATTTCCAAAAGTATAAAATAATCCTAGATCCATGGTTCCCTTAAGGTAGAGAAAAATTCTTTTAACTGCCTTTAAGTGAGATTCCATAGGATTGGATTGATATCTTGCACATAAGAATACTGAAAACATTAAGTCTGGTCGACTAAATGTTAAGTAAAGTAAACTTCCAATCATACCTCTAAAAGATGTTTGATCTGCTGGTTTCCCAGCTTCATCATGATCTAACGTGTTCGAGGTACCAATGGGAGTACTTATACGTTTAGTGTTGTCATAACCATACTTTTTAAGAAGATCATTAACATACTTATGTTGAGATATGTAGGTTCCTTCTGGTTTTTGAGAAATTTTAAAACCAAGAAAAAATGTTAACTCACCCATCATACTCATTTCAAACCCATATTTCATTAGACTAGCAAAAGAATCAGTCAGAGATTGCTGAGTTGAACCAAATATAATGTTATCAACATAAATTTGAATAATCAATACATTTTTCTTATCTTTATTTATAAAAAGGGTTGGATCTGCATTTCCCTTAACATAGTTATTTTGAAGCAAAAATCCAGTGAGTCTATCATACCATGCTCGTGGGGCTTGTTTAAGGCCATACAAAGCATTGGTAAGTCTAAAAACATGATCTGGATGTTTTGTATCTTCAAATCCAGGAGGTTGTTCAACAAAAACTTTCTCTTGAACACAACCATTAAGAAAAGCACATTTCACATCCATTTGGAAAAGTTTGAAATTAAAGAATGCTGCAAAAGCAAGTAGAATACGGATAGATTCATGTCTAGCTACTGGAGCATAGGTTTCTTCATAGTCTATTCCTTCTTGCTGATTATAGCCTTTAGCAAAAAGTATAGCTTTATTTCTAACAATGATTCCATTTTCATCACATTTATTTCTAAAAACCCATTTTACTCCAATAACAGAAGTTTCCTTAGGTCTTTCAACCAAGGTCCAGACTTTATTCCTTTCGAATTCATTTAGTTCATCTTGCATGGCTTTAATCCAATCATCATCACCTAAAGCTTCATCAGTGCTTTTAGGTTCTAATTGGGAACGAAATGCTAGATGTTCTACTTCATTTCTTAAGGAACTTCTAGTCCTTACAGGTTGATTTACATCACCAATAATACTATCACTGGGATGATTCTTAAGAAACACCTGATTTGGGTTTTGTAAAACTTGTTTATCAACATATGGTAGAAAGTATTCTGGGGTAAATGTTTCAGAAGTATCTTCTAGAACAATTTCCTTATCAGAAGGTTCTTCTATCAAAGGTTGATAATAAGTTTTTGAAAACACATCTGAAGATGTAAGTTGAGATGGTTTAAAAACAAAAGGATCTGACTTATCAAATTTCACATGGACTGTTTCCTCAACAGTACAAGTATTTTTATTAAAAACTCTATAAGCCTTAGAGGTTGTGGAATATCCTAAGAAAATTCCTTCATCAGACTTTGGTGCGAATTTATGTAAGTTATCTTTAGTATTCAAAATGAATACTTTACAACCAAAAACCTTGAAGTAGTAAAGTCTAGGTTTTCTACCATTCCATAACTCATAGGGAGTTTTATTAAGAAAATGTCTAATCAAAACTCGATTTATAGTATAACAAGAAGTACTTACAGCTTCAGCCCAGAAATGTCTAGCAATAGAATATTCACTCAACATGGTTCCAGTTATCTCTTGAAGAATTCTATTTCTTCTTTCAACTACACCATTCTGTTGAGGAGTTCTAGGTGCTGAAAAATTGTGAGTAATACCTTTCTTACTACAAAAAGTTTCAAAATCAGAATTTTGAAATTCTCCTCCATGATCACTATGAATAGTTTTCAATGGAAGGTTTTTCTCATTTTTAACTTGATCTCTAAAACTTTTGAAATAAGAAAAAGCTTCAGATTTCTTTGCTAGAAAATAGACCCAAGTAAATCTGGTGTAATCATCAACTAGAACAAACACATAGTATTTTCCTCCAATGCTTCCAGTTTGTGTTGGACCAAAAAGATCCATGTGCACTAACTGTAATGCATCGGTTGTTGAGATTTCACCGATTAACTTAAAACTAGATTTATGTTCCTTGACATATTGACAAGGATCACAAACTTTAGAAGAATCAAATCTAAGCTCCGGAAGATCCTTAACAAGTTTCTTCTTAGAGAGTTTACATAGGTTCCTAAGATTACAGTGACCTAGTCTTCTATGCCATAACCAAGAGTGATCTTCCATTACACTTAGGCAAGGTAAATCTTGGCTTCTTAGGTATTCTAAGTTCAAAGTGTAAACATTCTCTTGCCTGTTGGCTGAGAGAATAAATTCTTCCTTGTAATTGTGAACTAAGCATTTATCATTCCTAAAATTCACAAGGTAACCTTCATCACATAACTGACTTATGCTAATGAGGTTGTGCTTAAGACCTTTAACAAAAAGAACATTTGAAATCAAGGTTTTACCTAAAAGAACAATATTACCAATACCAACAATCTATCCCTTAGCATTGTCTCCGAATGTTACCTTTCCTCCTTTTGTTTTGATAATCTTTTCAAAAAAGCTTTTGTTACCAGTCATGTGCCGGGAACATCCACTATCAATGTACCATGTATTGTTGCTGGTACATTCTTTATTTTCCTGAAATTAAGAACAAAGTTAGATTTTCGGAATCCAAACTTGTTTGGATCCGAGATTTCCAGACAATAAAATTTTTGGAACCCACATTTTCTTAGAAAAATAAGCTTTATGAAAACCTAAGGATTGGGTTTTGTTTAAGGAAAAATTCTTTGCCCAGTGACCACCACATTGACACTTAGTACAAAATGGGGCACTTTGAGGAACCAAATAATTGTTACTGAAAACTGGTTTTGCATGGGTATAACCAAATCTGGATTTGTTTCTTAAAGGTCGTATTTGGGAATACATCTTGTCAAAATTTTCCTTACCATGTGTAATGTTTGATAAACAATTCTTTAAGGAAAAAATTTCGGACTTGAGTTTTACAACCAAGTTTTTATCCTCAAAATCATTAGTTTTTGAACTAGAGTTAGGCTCGAGAATATTTTTCTTATAAATTTCTTTTTCCAATTCTTTAGAAAGTTTATTCTTCTGAGAACTTACTTCCTCAAGATTTTTTGAAATATTTTCAAAATCAGCATTTTTCTTATCAAGATCTTTAGAAAGATCTGATATCTCTTTAGTAAGAATAGAATTCCTAGGGTTTGCTTTATCAAGTTTCTTGTTGAGTTTGGAATTCTCAATCTCAAGAAGTTCAGCAAATCTAGAGACTTCTTCATAAGTAGGTAAAGTATTTTCCTCATCAGAAGATGATTATTCGTCAGAAGAGTTATAATACTTATTATTATTAGGATTTAAGGAAACATTGGTCAAAGATTCAGCATTTCGTACCTTATCCATAAGGCAATGATTATCAATAGGTAATCTGGCTATAAGACCAAGATTCTTCTGTCCTGAAGATTCATAATCAGAAGATTCATCTGAAGAGTCACCACCACTGGCACTCCAGGTGTCATTAGCTTTCAGAACATTCTTAGCTTTGGCTTTATAATACTTCTTTCTGTTCCTGTCTGAATGTCTTTCCTTCCTTTCTTTCTTTTTGAGCATAGGGCAATCTGGTCTAATATTTCCAGCTCTTTTACATTCATAACATGTAACTTCTCCATCATTCTTATCTTTCTTATCCTTCTTATTATACTTGGATTGAATGTTTCTCTATCCAGCTATCTTGTTCATCCTTCGAGCAATATTGGCTAATTCATTTTCTGAGACTTCACTCTCACTAGATTCGGATTGGAAAATAACTTTCTTAGACTTGGATCTGGTTACTCTCTCAAGAGTCTTAGCTTTCATCTGATTCGATGTTGTAGTAAATGCAACAGTACCATTTCCATTCTTCTTCTTGATGTTGTCAGCATCTCTCTTCATTCTAGTTTCATGTTGTAGAAGAGTTCCAAATAATTCATCAAGAGTAATTTGAGTACCTTTCCTGTTCTCATCTATTGTTGTTCTCTTGGATTCCCACTCATTGGGCATAATGTCAATTATCTTGTCCACAAGAGCTTCATCATCTAAACCTTTCTCTCCCATATATTGTAGACTATTGATGATAGTCATAAATCTCTGTTGAACTTTACATATAGGTTCTCCATAAGGAAAATTGAAGCCATGATATTCAGCTCTAAGCATAGCTCTTCTAGTCTCAATCACCTTAGAAGTCCCAAAGTGTGTAACCTCTAACTTCTTCCATATACAATTAGCTGCTTCACAAGAAGAAATTTGGCTATATATATTTCTAGTCATTGAACATAGTAAAGTGTTGCGTACCTTATAGTTGAGTTGATATTCTTGCTTTTCCTGGTTAGTAAAGGTTCTGACTTCCTTGTCAGGAATTTTATAATCACCAGTAAGCATAACAAAGTTATCTACTCCAGTATTGATAACAAAAGTATTCATACGATCTCTCCAGTATTCATAGTCATTACCATCGAAGATTGGTGGCCTTGTAGGATTCAGATTGTCAATCGAACCAACATTAATTCCTGCCATACTAAAATTAACTTTGCACACAAACTTGTTAGTAGAAAAGATTTGAAATAACAAAGTTCGGAATGAGAAAAGTTCGGAATGGATAAATCGGAATGACAAAGTTCGGAATAGAAAAGTGAGCAAGAAAAACATGTATGTGAGTACAAGTATTTCAGAGACCTTCTCTGATACCAAATGTAAGAATGATATAGAGTAAGAGGTTTCCAACCTCTGATACCAATTGTAGGATCAGAATATAATATGAGATGCTCAATATACAAGAGGGGGGTGAATTGTATACTTTAAAAATTCCTTTGGAACCTTTAAAGTTAGTTATGAATAACTAATGTTTCCTTAAGAAAAGGAAAGGGCTAAGTTTAACAAAGTTAAACTAAGTAAATTCACAACACCTCTAACACCGAACTAAACATGTAAAGAGATTCCGAAAGTAGGTTCCGGAAATATGGTTCCGGAAATTGAAACTTAACAAGAGTAACAATATGATATTCTACCTTAAAGCGTATAGAATCTAAATGAATTAGAGTAAGTAAGGAAGTATAAGAAAGTTATACTTTCCTTAAGATACAAATTACAACGGAATAAAAACAAGTAGTAAAACTACTAGTAACAAGATAATAGTCTTTTAACCCAAAGAGAAGGGTATCCAACAACCTTGGATAAAGGTCTCTTGATTTATACTTTCAAGCAAGTATGTCTTACCCACACCAGGGTAAGCCCTCGATATGAAGATCAGAGTCTCTGTCTTGCTATCCCCGCAAGCCCTCAACTTCAAGGTAGTTGGCAACCTCTGTCCTCCTCAGCAAGGAAGCCCTCGAACATTAAGGTAGTCGGCACCTCTGTCTTCCTATCCCTGGAAGCCCTCGAATGTAATCACCAACATTCGGAGTCGCACGAAGCTTTGAGAGTTAATAAGAGACTCTCTCTCTAGAATTCACTTCAACAGCTTGTATGCACAAAGCCAAGTTGTTCATCTGTCATTAGTATTCATCAGCACTGAGCTCTTTCAAATGAGATCCTATTTATAGGTAAGGTAGGCTCCTCTCCAACGGTCATATTTTCCTTAAAGATCGGAGGGACCTGTACACGTGTCACTTAGACAACGGTTAGTTTATAACAAAACGGACGACATCGTTTTATAACAAAACAAGTGTAACAGAATGTACGACATCGTTTTAAACTCTAACATAAAGGTTCGGAATGAAAACTTCGGAGTGAAGGTTCGGATTGAATAAATTTAGAGTGTATAGAACAATGATAATCAGATTCTGTTTAATAGGTGAATTCGGAATGAGAATCCGGAATAGGAATTTGTCATCAGAAATCGTAATGAGAATTCATTATCAGAATTCGTAATGAGATTTTGTCATCAGAATTCGTAATTAGAATTCATCATCAGAATTCGTAATGAGAATTCTTTATCAGAATTCGTAATGAGAATTCGGAATGATATTTCTTCATTAGAATTCGTAACAAGAATTCTTCATTTGAATTCGTAATGAGAATTCGGAATGGGATTTCTTCATTAGAATTCGTAATGAGAATTCTTCATCAGAATTCGTAGTGAGAATTCTTCTTCAGAATTCGTATCCTGAATCTGGAATAGAACTTAGTCAGAGTTCATATCCGGAATTCAGAATGAGACTTTCTTATAGTTCTTATCCAGAATCCGAATCCTAAAACAGAATACTTTATATCAAAGTTTCAATGATTTCGAGAAAATGAATCTGAATCTCATACTTAAGAAAAATATGGATGAAAATATGATAAGGATAAATTTTCTTATAAAAGCGATTTTCCTTAAGAAAGCATTTTTCCTTATAAAAGCAATTTTCCTTAAGAAAGCAATTTTCCTTAAGATAAGATGTTTGTGATTTTCAAAACAAGAAGGAATGGAAAATTCATAAGGAAAATCTTTTTGACTCAACAGTGTTTATGTTCATTGATGATATGTTGCATTATTCTAAAAGTAAATATGAGCAGGAAAGTCATTTAAGGTTTTTCGTTCTATCCTTTAATGAAAAGAAACTATTTAAGAAATTCATCAAATGTGATTTTTCTTAAATCTTAATTTCTTTCCTAGGTCACATTGTCTTAAAATGGCTTAAATATTGATCCTGCTAAAACAAAATTTGTTGATAAATGGCAAAGACCCAGAAATATAACCAATATCAGTAGTTTTCTGGGTTTGGTAGGTTACTACCATAGGTTTATTGAAAAAATTTCATGGTTATCTAGTCTAATGAATAATTTAACTTGAAATGGTGTTATATTCATTTGGAAAAAATATTGTTATTATTTTTTTAAAAAATTGAAAATAATATTGGTGAATGATTATGTTTTGGAACTGCCTTCTAGAAATGGTGAGTTTCTTATCTATAGTGAAGATTTGTTGAAAGGAAATGGTTGTGTCCTTATGCAGAATGATTAGGTAATTGGTTATGCTTCACATCAGTTGAATCCTCATTAGTTAAATTACCCTACAAATGATATGGAATTATCTAATGTTGTTTTAACTTTAAAAAATTGGAGGCATCATTTGTATGGATTAAAATGTGAAACATATACTGACCATAATAATTTAAAGTATATATTCACTCATAAATAATTGATCATGAGAAAAAAGAGATAGCTGGAATTTATCAAGGATTATGATTGCATGATTCATTATCACCCAGGAAAGGAAAATAATGTGGCTGATTATTTGAGTCGAAAAAATTAATGATTTAATGACCATGCTACATTTGGAATGAGATACTTTGGTTCTTGATTTTATGAAATATGACATAGAAGTTTTTGGTGAAGAAAATTATTCTGTTTTGTTTTAGGTGTCAGTGAAATCATCTCTATCTAACAATACTATGAAAGCACAAAAAGAAGTTTGTGAGTTACAGAAAAAGGAAGAGTTAGTTCAGAAGGGAATGTTACATTATTTTAAGGATCATAATGATTGGGTTTTGAGGTTTGGAAAAATATTATGTGTTCCTTGTGATTCACAGTTGAAGAATGAGTTTGTATGTGAAGCTCATAGTTCTCCATTTTCAGTTCATCCTGGTAGTACTAAGATGTACAATGATTTTTTGGAGTATAACTAGTGGGATGGAATGAAATGAGATACTACTGATTTTACTATGTAGTGTTTTACTGGTCAATAGGTTAATGCAAAGAATCAGTTACATAAAGGGATGCTTCAGTCTTTTCCAGTTCCAAAGTGGAAATGGGAAAATATATCCAGGGACATCGTTGTGGGATTACCGAGGATATCTCAAGGTAATAATGAAATCTGGGTAATTGTTGATTTATTGACAAAATCTGCCCATTTAATTCCTATTTGAGATAAATTGTCTCCATATCAACATTCTTGGTGGTATTTTAATGATATAGTCACTTTTCATAGTGTTCCCCTTTCCATTGAATCTGATAGTTGTACCAGGTTTACTTCTAACTTTTGAAAAGGTTATCAGAAGTCGTTGGGTACTGAATTAAATTTTAGTACAGTTTTTCATCTGTAATTAGATGGGAAGTCAGAACCAACAATTCAGACCATGGATGATATGTTACGTGATTTCTCGATGGATTAAATAGGATTTTGGGACCAAAATCTTTAGTTGGTTGAATTTTCTTATAATAACAGTTCTAATTCAAATATACAGATGGCTCCATTTGAGGAAATATATGGAAAGGGATGTCGAACTCCAGCAAATTTGGGATGATGTAGATGAAAGCAATGTAATGAGACCATAATAGGTAGAATAGATGGCAGAAATGGTTCAGTTGATATAGAAGAACATGCGAACAACTCAGAGTAAACAGAAAAGTTTTGCAGATAACTAGAGGGAGGATCTCTCTTTTGCGGTAGGTGATCATGTATTTCTCAAAGTTTCTCTTTGTAATAGTGTGATGTGTTTCGGTAAGAAGAGAAAGTTGAGTCTGAGATTCATTAGACCCTATGAATTCTTGGAGAATGTTGGATCAGTGGCATAAAGAGTGGATCTACCTCCATATTTATCCCAGGTAAACAATGATTTTCATGTTTCGATGATGAGAAAGTATATGCCAGATCCATCTCATATTTTAAGTCCAGATGTAGATCAGTTGAAAGAGAATCTATCCTATGAGGAAAAAATTGTCCAGATTCTTGACTGAAGAGTGAAAGTATTGAAGAACTAGGTAATTCACCAGGTAATGGTTTTATGGAAAAACTATATGGTTCAAGAGGCAATGGGGGAATCTGAAAATGCTCTGAAGGGTAAATACCCTCATTTATTTGATAAGTGAATAAAATTGTGAGGACACAATTTCTAAAAGGGTGGAAGGGTGTAACATCCCAGGTAAATAAAGGAATAATACATTTTCATAATTATTTATATTTGTGAAATAAATATTAATTTATCTTTAAATGTGTTGATAAGCTCAATGGAGTACCTGATACACAACTACCGGTTTCTGGGAAATCTTACATTTCACAATAATAATAAAATATTATTATTTTAAATGGTAGTTAACTCATAGCTGTTGTATTTGTTGGAATGAACTAAACTAACTAAAATATGATTATACATGGTTGTTAGGTGTTTTTATATTTAACAAAAAAATAGAGGCTTAAAATGTTAATGAATCTAATTTTAATCATTATCTAAATTAAAACATTGATTTACCGTATTTTAATAGAGAACCCTCTTTAAATATAGTTTTGGTGTCTTTTATATGTTTTATTTGACAAAATAAAATTCTTCTTTAGAACTGGGACACAAAAATTTACTTTTGGTAAATTTGTGGTATTTTTCTTAAAAAATAATTTTTTAATAAAAAGTGAAAAATACTGTATTTTAATTCAAAACTCCCTTTTAATATTATTTATGTATATGGTTTGATTATCTTTTTAGTTGGTTTTAAGGTGTAATTAGATTATATTTTCACTATTTAATCCGATATTTTAAATTGAAATTAATTTCACTTTGAAATTGGACATAAACAATTGTCAATCATTGGTTATTTAATATATCTTAAAAACACACATTTAGTTCTGAAAATGGGAATTACTTTTAAAATAATTAATCCAACTTATATTTTGTGAATTTCATAAAATAGAAATAATTTTTGAATTCAGAAAATAAAATATATCTTAGACAGCATTTTTGGTATTTTTTTGACAAACATCTATTTTTGATGAATATTGAAACCACTAAGTAGAAGTTAGAAAATGGATTTTCATATAAATGATATTTTACTGCTTCTATGAAATAAATTTCGAAAATACGACAAACATCGTTGTTATTAGTATGTAAAATTAGTTTCAATAAGATAAAAAATAATTATTAGTGAATAGTAACATTTTACGTTTATTTACCGCGATTAAAGGTAAATGGGGTAATTCAAGGATAAAATATCATCAAAATAATAAATAATCGCATTAAAACATGTCCTTACTATATTGGATGAGAAATATCCGACCGTGGTAATCCTTGGCTCAATTTTGGGACCCCATGAAACCAGATAAAAGTGATAATGACACATTCTTTTAATTAACTTAAAGTAAAGACAAAAATGACATAAACAAATATCTTTTAGTAAATTAATTTTTACAAAGGGTTATATAGGTTATTATTTCATAAATAAATATTATATGGAGAGATTAAAATATTTCCTACATTATGGTAATTTTTTTATAATTTTTATACATCATATTAATTATATTATTTATGACACAATAATGATGTTGTATTTACCTCATTAATAAACTATTTAAATAAATTTGATTATAAAGATTTTAATAATATCCAAAACCTGTCCAATACCTATTGGATGATTTTATTTCAACCATGAGTCATCGTAACATAGCCCTTAATTAGTTTTGGACCTTTTGAAACAGAATATCATTATATAATAAAATAATATTATCACACTTTCCTAAAGAGCCCCTCCTCTCCTTTACAAAATTCCCTCACATATAAATCATTCCTCACACCTCTCAGACCCCTTGGAACATCCAAACCCTTACCATGTAATCTCTAAATATCCCTATATTCCACCTAGAATCCTTACCTTTGTCATAAATCACATCAAGAAGTCATTTCGGTTCAAACCAATATGAGTTACCCAAATTGAAGGTAACATTTTCTCTTAACATCTTTTCTTTTATATTACTTCTCCAACCCTAATATCTTTTTATTCATTTCTTTTATAACAACACCAGTATAATAAATATACTTTGATGATTTTATGATAATTATTTGAACAACACTTACACACACCTCTTTCTAATGGCTGAAGAACATATTTTTTCTCTAGATGGAAAACTAATGACTCACGAAATGATGATTGTTTGATTATATCCTACCACCTCTCATGGTGTCCATTAAGATGAAACTATATTTATATATGATATATATTATGTTTATGATTTCTTTATTATTCTGTATTTTTCATTTATAAAATAACATTATTGATCCCATTTGTGGTAAACACGATAATTTCATTTGAGGAAGTGTGGACTATGACCCCCTCAATGTGATATGACTCGTTCATGCCTTATGTGGAATGTATAAAAGGATGGGATAATGAAATTATATATGATATTATTCTGGAATTATAATATTATTATGTATCATTATGTTTTCATTCCATTACAATATGAAATATAAATGGAAGTAGAGTTCATGCAGACGTACGACTTACCGTCTCCATCAACTGTGCATTTCATTTCTTATCTCCAAATGTTATGTACTATTATAAATACATGTTTATAATGGATATATATGATATATATGATATCTAAATAATTATTTTCATTATGGATATAATGATATTTTGAACACACGGACATCTTTTAATTATAAGAAGTCCATTTTTGACTCAAGTACCAAATATTTAAAAAATGACAATTATTAACTTAAATGGCTAAATAATGTTTATAACATGGTAATAATTGATATAAAAGGAATAATATACTTTAAAATTGTTCTCAATCAAGTAAAAATTTACTTTAGTTTATTATTCATGATATGATAGATCGAACGAGTCACGTCGGACACACGGTAAGGGACTTCGTCTAAACTTTCTTTCATTGAGGCACATTTTTTTTATACATGACATTCATTTATATGGTGTATTAACACCTTTGACATCTCATTTCAATCAAATGGAATATTTTTCTACGAGGAGTTTTACTAAACCAAAAAAAGAATGTTTCTTTTTAACATAAATGGTGACAACGTCCTTTCTGCCGTCGCAAGTATTATTTCATCTTTGGCTTCCTTAACAAGCCATAATGTTTTGAAAAAAAATACCATATAATCTATTACATATTTTGTTATTCAAAATTGTTTTGATAATGGATTTATTATTTCAATATATTTAAATGATAAATTGTGATTGAAATTTTGAAATGTTATCTTTCCTTTATGTTTGTTTATGTACTATTAATATGTTATTGTTCATGGGAATTGTTTACATATATGGGTGGTTATGTGAAAATCCTTGGGCAGGTGAGGTCGAGATAGCTCTCCAATTAATTGGGTACAATTAAGGTGGTAAACATGAATATTTCTCCAAATAGATATATGGAATATACTGTGATGGGTATTCAAAATGTAACTCTTTACGTATCTGTGATATCTACAATGTAAGTATGATTTGGATTCCACAAGATTCCATTACAATTTATGTTTTCTATGTGCTATTAATAAATATTATGATTTTATGAGGTATATTAAAGAGCTTATATGTTTTATGTAATGATGGACTAATGTTTTCATTATTTGTTTTATAAACCTTACTGATCTTTTTATGCTCATCCCAAGTTTTGAATGGTTTTTCATAGATCCTACAGATAAATAAGGTCAAGGATGGGATCAATGAAAATTCATGTTGTCTAAAACATTGTACTAGACATGAATCTTTTTTTCAAGAGTTTCTCTTTTACTAAAAAACGTTAAACCAAGTATGAGTTTGTACATTGTAATTTTGAGATGTAATGTAATAGTTATAGCCTAATTCTCTAAAAGTCTAAACTGAAAAAGATCGTTAATGTGAATTATTCATTTAATTAAATATTATGTAATGTTTATGGTCAGGTCCTTATACATATACTATCTTAATCCCAATGGGTTATACAGGTAGTAATCAATCCATAAGTGGGTACATGGGTTGTAGTAAAAGATAAAGATGTATGTTTAAATACCAAAACCAATTTGGTACATAAGTAGTATCCCATGCCCCTGAAGGTACACTGTGGGATCAAAAATAAAAAAGAGTGTACATAAGTTATTGCTAAATCCTAATATAGTCCATGGGATTTCATCCCAAGCTAACTATGCAATGATAATAATATAGAAATTCTAAACCGACTATGAACAAATTTAATGTTATTTTTCTAATTCTACATTTCTATGTCATAATTTTGTGATATACTATGATGGATCCTAATTATTTTACTATTTTACTCAAATCATATGAAATGGTATAATTTTTATCACTTGAGATGTCATGTCATTCAAATATGTGTTATAGAAAAACTATATGTAATTCTACGACCCCAGTTAGCCAGAGTCGGTGCATTACTACATAACATTGGAATGATCATAAGAAAGATCAAATCACGAATGATTGATTAGTTTAGTAGCCTTTAAAACACTAGATATATTCATAAGTCTTATATTACATCATAAAGTGAAAACTACAACAACAACATCTTGTCTTCATAATCCACACTCATATGCCCTCATACTATTCATACAGGTCATTCATAAATTAATTCTTCACATCCTGGAAAAAATAAAACCTTGAAAGGGGTGAGCTCAGATTCTCAGTAAGGATAACAATATAGCAGAAACTTTCATAAATAAGAATAAACATTTAAAGCAATGTATAACTAAAACAAAAGCCTCTTAAACTTGAACATCAACATAATATTGTATGGAAAAAATTAAATAATCTCATTTACTTATTCACATGGATATTCTACTAGTCGAATAATCACATAGAATATCAATAACCACTTTCATAACTATAGAACGCATAATGCCAGACTATCATAACCACATTGCCAAGGCCTTGTGCCAAGACTACAAATAATATTTTGCCAAGCCCTTGTGACAAGACACTGGTTTGTCTCATGAGACCTACCGATTCATCGAGGAGCTATAGCGGGCTCCACCCATCAATTATTATGTCCAGTGCATTCCTCATATGAATAGGTTTAAATATAACATAAACATTCGTATTAAAACTAGCATACAAAATGTCAATACTTTCTACATAAACAATGAAGGGTATAAAAATAACACATCCACTGTCAAACATATCACAAAACCTTCAATAATATATTGAAGTTTTGTATCATAACAAATAAACTTTAAATAAGCTTAAAATCCATCATAGGATGTTGACATAGATGAAATCAAAACTATTTGAGAGAAATATCCCTTTTTAGAAATCATTTAAAAGTCACATAATTATAAAATAAAAAATTTACTTTAAAAAAATTCTTATAATCTTTTAAGGGAAGATTCGACAATTTTATAACGGAAAAAAATAACTGCACTCGCCGTATAAGTTAAAAAAAGACATTCATACCTTAATTCTGTCTAAAAGGATAAAAAGGACCTTGTTTGGAAAATGACAGAAAGATTCATTTTTAAACTTATTATAAAAAGTAAAAATAGTGAATAAATGATTTTATCCAATAGTCTTTAAAATAGTAATAATGATTATAAATACATTTTTAACATATATGGATGTGGATGATAAAGAGGTCCTAGTAGATAATCACATATAAACAACCTCGGATAATGAAGAGATTATGAAATAAACACTTACCTTGTACATTTCCTTAGTTGATGGTATATTAACCTCCTTTATAATACTTAAAACAATGTTATTAAGTTATACATGAACCATATATATAATTACGATATCATATATGATCTTCTATTAATTCTTTGTTAATAATATTTTAGTATTATCGTCGTTTCAGGTGCTAACTTAATCATTTTCTTTTATATGTTTTGTTACATACGTCATGTTTGTAATGGATAGGTTGTATTTTATTCATATTCAGAATGATATAAAGTTCTTAAAAATTATTTTTAATAATAAAATGAGAATTAGACATTAATGGATACGATGGTGAATGAATCTCATCGCGTTTGTGGAGATGGTAGTCTGTACGTATGCACGAGTGACAATATCATTCTTTTGATATTAAAATAATATATAATTGGATGTTATATCATATATACAGAATAATTATCATGTTATATTTATTATTTACATGAATTAAACATCATTATTATACCCATAAAAATAATAATATATTGAATAACAATTACACCACATCGTGGAGATGGTAAGCCGTACGTATGCATGTATGGTGACATGTCATTCAAAGGATAGATAGAATAATGAATATGGTTGTGCCATATTTATAATAAAATCATAGTACATAGGAGATACTGGAGTTATTATTTTATAATGGTAATAACAAAGAAAGAATAAGTTGAAGAAGAAATGAACTTGAAAAATGGTGGTGAAAACATTACCTCTTCTTTGGGTTCTTTCTTTTGATTTGATCAAAAGGTCTCCATAGGTTGGCTTTCTGACCAAACTATGGCCTCTAGGATGATGTGAGGGAATATTAAAGAGTATTTGGGCAGGGTATGGCCGAACCAAAAGGCTTTTAATGAGTGAATTAGTGAGAAGGGGGAGTGCCCTTTTATAAGATGGGTGAGGGGCACCTTTGGAAAAGCTAGAAATATTATTTTATAATAAATTAATATTCTGTTTCTAATAGATATAAAGTGAATTATTCAATGTATAAGGTGGTGATGGGTCACAATACTATCAACCAATAGAATTTAGACAGTTTTGGGTTATTATCTTAACCTTATCATTTAGTTTTAACTTTTAGTTAATTAGTTGACATTTACCATGTCACTTTGTATTTTTATATTATATAGTTAATAAACATACTATATACATCCAAGATACCCCCACGTGGTCTATTAATGATACAACTATCATTATAAAAGTCTATTGTCTGAGCATTAGATATTTAGGAATTGAATATCAATTAATAATATAATATTTGTTTTAAAAACACTTTTTTGTCAATATTTACACTATTTGGTATATGATTTTTGTGAAAGTCATAAAAGCATTATTACTTCGAACAAACATAATTACATAAATACTAACATGTCATAGTAACATATGAAATTAGTGGAATTCATAAAAAGTCTAAAATTACATTTATTTGGGCATTTATATTATCATTTATTTTAATATTCCATTAATTAGGTAATTACTGCTTCACCATTGTGTCATAAATAAATTAAATTATTTAATATCTAAAAATTACAATAATATACCATTATGTAGGAAATAATTTTATATTTCTAATGATTATTTATAATTGAATATATCTTATGTAAAACCCTATATTAACAATGTTTTAGTTAATAAACCTTGATTTTAACTCTTTTAACTCTTCTTTGAATTAAATAATATTAAATGTCCTAATCTTATCCAAGATGACCTAAATGACAATATTTTATTCCTAAGGTTGTTTTGGGTCGATATACACTTTTAAAATAGAATTAGGACATGTGTTGGGGTAATATGAATATCATTTTTACCCTTAATTATCCTATTTACTTTTATCCGTGGTAAATAAAAGTAAAAAAGTCACTATTCACCAAAAATTATTTTTATATTATTGAACCACATTTTACTCCTTCATGTTTACCATGTCTCTCAGATTTTTGAAATTCCATTCACATAGGTGGTAAAATTATGTTTTATGTAAATTTTCAAATTCTCCTAGGAGGTGGGTAAAAGAAGGTGAAAAGTTCAATAAAATTTTTATATGTCTAAAATTATTATAAAATGACTCCAATGAATTACATCGAACTTATATAGGTATTAAGCATCTATTTTGACCTAAAATAAATGTAAATAAAATAAATAATTATTTAAATAAAAAGTCTGGTTTTAACTAATAACTTAGTGTTTTTAACTATTCATCAAAAATTGAACGTTTTTAGAAAAATACTGAAAATTCACTCAAGGCTAATTTCTATAACCCAAATCCAAAAATGACGTCCATTTTGAATGACAAAATTTATATAATTTAAAAAACTGGGTATTACAATTCATAACGTCTAGTTTGATTGTTTGTGGTGTGTGTTAGAACTTGAATTTGCGTACAACACACGCTACTGTATTATTCAAAGAGAAGTGTACCATGGAATCTTGGAATTTTACATTCTCCCCTCCATAAAATAATTTCGCCCTCAACATTTCTAGAAAATTACCTCATAAAAAGACTCGGGTGATTCTTCAGCATAATTTCCTTGGGTTCCCACATTGCCTCTTCCATCTTATGGTTTCGCCATAAAACATTTACCAGATGATTCGTCCGGTTTCTCAACACTTGTTCTTTGATATCAAGATTCCTAACGGGCTCTTCGCAATAAGACAGATCGGGTTCCAGTTCTAATTCCTCATAATGGAGTATATGCGTTGGGTCAAACATGTATTTCCTCATTAGTGATACGTGGAACACATCGTGAACTTTGGAGAGACTTGGTGGCATTTCCAAAGGGTAATCTACAGCCCCAATTCATTTTAGAATTTCGAAAGGTCCGATGTACCTGGGTCTCAATTTACCCTTCTTACCAAAAAGTATAATTCCCTTCCATAGAGATACCTTAAAAAAACATGATCTCCTACCTGAAACTCCAAATCATTCTTTCAGTTATCAGCATAGCTCTTCTTCCTACTTTGATCTGCTTTAATGTGGTTTTGGATTACCATCACTTTTTCCATCATTTCCTCCACTATTTCTGGACCTATTACTATTCTTTCACCATCATCATCCCAATAGGTTGGTGTGCAGAATCTCTTTCCGTATAATGCTTCATATGGTTCCATCTCAATACTCGAATGGAAGATATTGTTATAGGAAAATTCTACGAGAGGTAAATATTGATCCCACATACCCTGAAAGTCAAGTGAGCATGTTCTCAACATGTATTCTAATGTTTTAATAGTCCATTGTGATTGTCCATCTGTTTGTGGGTGGTAGGCAGTGCCAAATGATGTTCTGTATCCAAGGCCTTCTGAAGTCTCTTCCAGAATCATGATGTAAAATAGGGATCACAATCAGAAAAAATCGATTGGGGTACTCCATGAAGTCTCACAACTTCATTAATATATAGTCATGCTAGCCGTTCCAGTGGTAAATCTTCCCTTATATCAAGAAAATGTGCTGACGTGGTAAGACGATCAACAATGACCCTTATTGCATCGTTCCTTCTAGGAGTTTTTGGTAGCCCCATGAATAATTCCATCGTAATATTATCCCATTTCCTCTCATTTATGGGAAGAGGTTGTAATAATCCACCAGGTTGTTGCCTTCCAGCTTTCACTTGTTGACAAACCATACATCATGACACAAAATCAGCAATCTCCCTCTTCATGTTGTCCCACCAAAAATGATCCTTCAAATCTCTATACATTTTGGTGCACCCAGGGTGTATAGAGAAATTGGAACTATGAGAATCGTCCAAAAATTCCCTTTTGAGATCAGGTATATCAGGAACACAATGTCTCTTCCCAAATTTTAAAATTCCATCTTCATACATAAACTCTCTCAATCTCCCATCATTCACAGCTTTAATATTCTTTTGATATTCTACATCATCAGTCTGAAGTGCCATTGTCTTCATAATATCAATAATGATTCAATCCTTAAAGATTATATGGCCCATAAAAGAAATTTTTTATAAAAAAAATAAATATTTCATAACATCCCATATAAATCATCTCTTTTAATAGTCTCAAGAATAATCCACAAGTTGTTCTTATAGTCCTAAAACCTTTTTTAAAATATCAAGAAACCATTCCTAAATACCCAAAAAATGTAATCACGATAATCCTTCACGTCTCTATTCATTAGATCCATAAAAACAGATTGTAAATTAGTTAGTCCAAATGGAATTAAGGTAAACTCATAATATCCATACCTTGTTTCAAATACTGTCATTGGAATATCCTCCTTTCTCACATAGAATTGATGATATCCTGAGTGATAATAAATCATTAAAAAATATTGAGCCCCATGAATTTTATTAAATAAATCATTAATGTATGGAAGAGGACAAACGTTCTTTATAGTAATAAGAATGAATTCTGTATAATCAAGGCACATCCTCATTGATGATTATTTTTTGTTGAAAAATAGAATATAGTCTCTCTATGGAGAATAACTGGGGTGAATAAGTCCCTTATCCATCAATTCCCATAGTTGATTCTTCATCTCTACTGATTCCATAGTGTCATGTCCATTAGGAGTATTTAATATGGGTCTTACACGAGAAATTAAATCAGAAGAGAAGACAAATTCTTACTCTAGAGGATGTTTGGTAAAATCCTCTAGAAATACATCAATATATTCTTCCACAATAGACATGTCTTCAATTTTAATATTTCTTTCATCTTATATAGATTATGTTTTCTCATCCTCAACATGAAATACATATAAAAGAGATATGCTAGATGGATCAAGATATTACTAAAATTATGAGGTTTTGACTATAATGATAATGGTTTCTACATTTTATCACCAATCATTATTTCCTTATATTATTAATAGATTTTCATACCATAAAGGGGACTGAGTGACACATCATTGTTTCAATTATACATCACTTATGAGTTTTGATTGATGACTATTTTATTTTTTCAGAATGGAAATGCTTTATTATATTAGAAAAATGGGAAAATATAGTATAATTTGAGGTTTTATAATCAAATAAAGCATTGGATATGTTTGAATAAATGATTAATTTCCCTACCATCACATCATTAGTAACATAAACCTTCATGGCTATGATAACATAAGCTTGGCCTTTCTCCCTCAACCTTTTCTGTAGAAATATAATTTCATGGTTAGGATAATTATTTCCATAGGGTCTTATATCCCTATAATTATAGTATTTAACATTGGTAGATTATTTCTTTCCCTTTCAATCAACAGCCTTGTGGCCCATTTCTACACACATGAAACAGACTGCTTTTCATTTTATGCAGGCACTAGGGTGTTTCCTTCTATAAGAATAAAACATTGGAAAATTCTATTTTTATTTGTCAATATATCTATTATTTACTCCACCACCCTATTGTTATATTATTTCACCTTTAATTCATAATACATAGATAATCGTTTCTCTGTATTTATAACACATGAGACTATATCTTCTTAGGATAAGAAATTTCAGGATACCACTACCCTTCAGATGAATGGGTTTAAAACATTAAGGAATCAATCTATCTTACTCCATGGATTATGTATGTAGTCTACAACATGCCTTTCTAACCATCCACTATTTTATTCATACTTCACAATTGTTTCATCTACCATTGATTCTGAGTAATGAATTTCCCCTCTATATTTGCTCATTATTTTTGAGGAAAATATTTTTCTCAAAAAACAAACTATAAATATTACCATTATAGATATGACATTACATCCTACCCCTTTATAGTTTTAATCAACAACCACCAATAATAAACATCTCCTAATATATAATAAACGTCCATGATAACCTTCTCCCTTTTGTTACATCCCAAATCGAGGAAAATCATATCCAATGAACTTATCCACTTCTCTACTACAAAAGGGTTTGTAGTCCCAATGAAATATAGAGGTTGTTGTCACAAAAATAAGACAAACATTTCATTTCCACATTGTGGATCAAGATTCGTTATAATTGTAAAGTTATTATTCAAAACCAGATCCCGCTTTTCAATTATAGTTATAAGTCTTTCACCTCTATTTGTATCACCATTAAAAATATAATAATCTATAATATGTGGGAAATCCATATATGTGATGCATGCAATGATACAGTTTTTATAACATCCACTAGGAATCGTCTCTGAATAATATAATACACAAAATTTGTTTATGAATCATTATTCATAATCTCAAACTTGAAAAACACTTAACATGAATTTAAATTTTATGTATATCTAATTTTAAAATAATAAACGTAAATTCTTTGGGGACATATTTACTTTTAAACCAATCATAACTGTTGGTTAGGAAAATATAAATTATCCTAAGAATACCCTCTAAGAGTATTTCACTAGGTGTGTTTTAAGGACCATTGTCATGTACCGGGTTTCCATAAGTTAGGATCGTAACCCTTTTGATGAGTTATTACCCATAGGTACATTTTTTAAGAAAAATGTCAACATTTAGTATCCATATAGAGATTTATTGCAAGAAACACCCACATATTCTCTACCTTGTCAAAATTATATGATGTTATTAAATTCTTATCCTTAAAGTCTATATAATGTGTATTCTCCCTAATCTATTTTTTATAAATATAAATTCCAATGTTAAATATAATATTCATATGATAATAACTCTAAAGACCTCGGCTCCAATTACCTAATTCTAGTTCCATAATTTATTTAATTGAAAAAGATACAATACACGAATACAAAATGACTAATTTGTTTAGTAGTTTTGAAATCATGATGACATAAATTATGACACCATTACAACATTAAATGAAATACAATATAAAGACTCCATTGGAAACCCCTATCTCTCCATGTAAGTTAGTAAAAATATACATCATCCCTTCCTTGGAAAAACATAAGAATTTTATGATATTAGATAATAAGTAAGAACAAGTAATACAAGAAAAGATAATATAAACAATATGGCATGTTGAATGACGAAAAATACAAACCATTATAACATAATATTGAACATAATATAGAATGAATAAAAGCTGAATAAATAATTCTATATTAATAACTACATGATAAGGAATCTTTACCAATAATATTGTATTATTAAAATATTCACATGGATCATCAATTACTAATATATTAATTAGATAATGAACAGTTTTAGATATTATAAACATACTGTTGAGTCCTAAACAAAATCCATTTCGGTTTTCTCTTATAAGGCCTATTGAAGCTTCAAGGGGCTATAGCAGCTACCGCCCACAGTTGATGAGTGCAATGAATTCTTCAAATGAGCGGGGTTAAACATAAAAACATATAATTATTAAATTTAAATAGAATTCCCAAATTTGTAAACATAATGACTAACAACTTAGAGTAGTATGGGGACCAGTATCAAGACAGACCGTCTAAAATAAAACAGACCATAAACCATTTATTAAAATACGGAAGATGATAATAAAAATATATCAATCTCACTATAGAAAAATAGAAAAAATGGTTTCAAAATAGATGACAATAATATAATAAAATCATTGTAGAATTCTTGATAGAAATATCATTTTTAACTTTTCAAATAAATGTTCTTTTAGAGAAATCTTTTGTTATTTTATAATTTATTTTCTAAAATGAGAAATGAAAAAATATAGTCTGTAATGAAAAAAATTTATTTTATAAAAAATAATTGTTTCTTAAAACATATTATGAATTGTACATTAAAATATTCTAGAAAACAATAATTTCCCCTTAACCAGGCTTGCGTATCATGAAAAATTGAGATGAGCACTTTGTAAAACACATGCTTCCCATAAAAGATCGATACAGTAATCTTGATAAATGAGTTATGAAAAATTAAAATTAATTTATTATAATTATATAAAAATATTGATGAATTATGTTGCAGTAAATTGATATAAATCATAACCTGAATGAGAGTGGAGGTTTTGAATGAAACCCTTACATTATATAATAACTTTTTTGAAACATGACCTTAATCTCATTTATAATAATATTAAATGCATTAAATAATTAATTACTAATATTTTATGTAAGTAAATTTTTAAATATAATTTTATTATGTTAATTTATTTTATTTTTAATGAGTTATAGGATAAAATTTTGTTGTAGTAGATCATTTGTTTCCTTGGTTTTCATGATTTTTTTACTTTTATACGAGTACAAAATTTGATGTAAAATCAGAATAAATATCCTGAATTGTAGTTATATGATATTAATGAAAATAAGTATCATTAAATTGTTATATATTTAAATCATTTATTTTGGGTTTTGATGAAACATTGGATAATATATTATTGAAAATCATTTAGATTATTTTGGCGGTTTTTCAGTCATCACACGCTTGTTTTGGTTTAATATTTAACATCATGTATATTTAATGGATCCAGAACATTAAATCGGATGTGATAACTATATTATAATTTATTTTAAAAATAATTTTTTTAAATGAAAATCATGTAAAATTCTAATTGAAATGGGAAACTATTCATCCTTGATTATGATAAATCAACACATCCCTAATGATATTCTAATTTTTAGAACAAATGGAGAGGGAAGTGAATTGATGATGTAATATTCCCTCTAAATAATAAAAATATTGTATATAGAATATAATTGATATATCATGTCACTTTGGGATAAATGGGTTAGTAGAACATTATAAAATAAATTAACGTGAAAATGATTTAAAAAAATGAACGAGGTTTTTACCTCTTGATTTTCTCATCCTTAGAACCTCATTAGGGGGAAGGGTATGATATATTTGATGAGATCAAGGGCTCCTAGATGTGGGATATGGGATTGAAAATATTATTGGGAATAAATTGGATAAGGATCAAGGATGTCAATGTTTGAGGAGGAGTGGTGAGTGGTGGTATTTATATTGGGGGAGAGAGGTGTTTTTTGAATATTTTATTCATTTCGTTTGAATTTTGGCTTAATACTTTGATTAGTTTGAGAATTGTTTTTCAATAAATTTAAATAATTAAGGGGGTTTCAATATTTTCATTCTTTCATCAATGACGACTCATTGAGTAGTGTATTTAAATTATTACATATTCTTTCCTTAATTAACATATTTTACTATTCACCAAAAATTCATGTTATTTAGAAAAATCACAAAAATTAATCCTTACCATTTTATGATATGTATAATTCAAAAATGGATTTCATTTTGTTTTTTCTTCTAAATATAATTAAAATAATGTTTTATTCAAATCATTTTTAATTCAAAAAATACTATATTTAATACTATAACAACTTTAAGGAAACTTTCAATAAATAAAAAAGGCCTAAAAACATTATATTATAATAATAACAAATAAAAATATTAATATAAGAATTTATTTTCCGAAAATTAATTTTATTTTTAATATTTATATTATTTATAATTTGGAAATTGAATATTTATTACATATAAAAATACCAATACTTAATTTACCTTTTTTAAATATTTATTTACTTATTCCACGATATAGATTAATCATATTATTATTTAAACTATTCATAGATATTATATATAGATTATTATGTGAGTTTTCTCTTCTATTTTATAGTTTAAAATTCCTAAGAGTCATAGTACCATTCAAATGGTCAAGTAAATATTCCTTTGGCATATGTTCCTTATCTTCTAGAAATACCTCTTATTTGATTAATTCTATATTTATAAAGTGTTAATGGGGGTCACTAAATAATTTTATGTGATATATACTATATATAGTAGTCATATGAAGGGAAATTTCATTGATTGAATTATGTTTCATTACATTTAATTATAGAAAGCATCTCCAACCAATATTTCTGATGATACCGACCAGGGGAATAGATTCTCTCCTCTTATTTATTCAAATAATTTCTTTATATTATGCCTTTTCATTAAAATTTTCCATTTTTCAATGTTTTTTCCCATCCATTTAATTTATGTTTAATCCCATTTAATGAGATACAACCTTAAACTATCATTAATTTCGTCCATGGATGTTCATTTCTACCCATTATGATTTCAAAATTATCCTCTAATTTCCCATTCCAAACATTTGTGTTGTGAATATCCATTACAATATAAATTTATAGTTATTTACATAGATTTACATATCCATCATTGATATGGGGATATGATGTTTGTAATAAATACTCCATACCATTGGATTAAATGTGATGATAATTTTTTTTATGTTTCATTATATACGTGGAACCAAAATTTATGTACATAAAATAAATTTGATTGGTGGGAATAAAATTATATCCCCCCATAATACACTAGTAGTGATTTTATCTTTTTAGATGCCATATATAGTGAATTGGTGGTATCTTGAGAACAATATTTTATGATATATTGGTGGTTAGTCATTAAATTTTCTAATAATGTAATTTTTTATGTTTTACCTCATTCATTGGTTTCCTTGATGTTATCACCATATTTCATGCTTCAATGTACATGTTAATGATTATCCCGATTTATGCCACCTTCATATTCTGATTATATCACTGGGAATTTTATCTCACCCCATTATTATATATATCCACATGTTGTCCCCTGAAATGTTAGAGCATAAATGAAATTGTAACAGCATTATATTATCGTTCTAAACAATTTTCCTATATCTCTATTTCTTTTCACTATTCTATGAATATAATTACCCAACGGAAATTGGCCTATAACTATTTTGGGATTGTAATAACTGTATTGTTATGTAATAAACCATGAAATAAATTTTACTAAAGATATGGGTTTGAAAAATATTTCACATGTAACATGTAACTAAAATGGTACATGACATCTAAAATTAACATTATCATGAAAATTGTGTAATAATAAAACCCATGTAAAATAAATATATTATAATAAATAATAGATAAATACAAAATAATATTATCTACTCTTAAGGTATTCATTTAGATTTTTTAGTTATTTATTATATATTGTATTTTTATATAAGCAATAATTTTATAAATTTTATAAATTTCATATTATAAGAAGAACAAATCTGTAACGCCCCGACCCCAGCTACCCAAAGTCATTGCATTACTTCGTAACATTGGCATGATCACAAAAGATCAAGTCTCGAAAGACCGATTAGTTTAGTAGCCTTGGAAACACTAGATACATTTATACATGTTACATTACATCATAAAATGAAAAACTACAACAGCAAAGTCTCCATAGTCCACACTCATATCCTCTTCTGACTATCCCTGTAGGTCATTCATAAAATACTTCTTCACATCCTGGAAAATATTAAAACATTGAAAGGGGTGAGCTCAGATGCTCAGTAAGGATAACAATATTGCGGAAGCTTTCATTAATAAACATAAAAATTTAAGGCAATGTATAACTAAAACAAAAGCCTTTTAAACTTGAACATCAACATAATATGGAAAAAGTAAAATGAGATAATGCCATTCACTTCTTCACATGGATATTCTACTGGTCGAATAATCACATGAAATGTCAATAACCACTTTCATAATGAGGAAATGTATAATGCCGGAAATTCTGAAACATTTTGTCAAGGCCTCGGACAAGACGTCTAAAATGATTAAGGCCTCGGCCAAAACCATAAATCAAATTGGGAAAGGGCCTCGGCCAATTCCACGTCTAGTTGTCTCAGGAGACCTACCGATGCATCGAGGAGCTATAGCGGGCTCCACCCGTCACTTATTAAGTCCAATACATTCCTCATATGAATAGGTTTAAACATATCATAAACCATAACATAATCGTATCACATAAAACATGCATAAAGGAAACATAAAATTTCCACATTCCAATCACAAGATATCAATACAACACATTGATTTAATAAAAATGATTTCAAAACCATTTTCAATACCAAAATAAATGAATGTTAAAACTTTGTATTTATTTTTCATTAAAAAAAAGATGGCTTGTAGAGGAAGCCGAAACTCAAATAATGGTCACGGCGGCGGAGAAGTCATTGTCGCCGCATAAGTACGGAAAGAAAAACATTCCCTTTTGTTTTTTAGCAAATCACTTCGTATAAAAATATTCCTTTTGAATAAACGTAAAAGTCAAAGGGGTTTATACACCGTATAAAAGAAAATTGTGTATTAATCCAAATATGCCTCAATGAAAGTAGATTGAGACGAAGTCCTTAAAAAGATCATTTATAAAATAAAATAGATCTATTATGTGTATTCACTCTAGGTACACATAAAGAATGTAAGAATACAAAATAGGACATAATAATATCATGACATAATTTTAAAGTGGGAGATTAACCCAAAGAATGGAAGTTGGGTTAAGAAATTCCCTTACGTCCTGTCCTGACTCGACCGTTCTTTAACCTCCTGAATAATAAAATAGAGTTAATTTATATTTAATTAAGAACCTTTTTCATGTTCATTATTCCTTTTATATCCCTTATTACCATGTTATGAACATTATTTAATTATTTAAGTTAATAACGGTCGTTTTGTCGATCTTTGGTAATTGTGTCAACAATAACCTTCTTATAATTACAAGTTGTTCATGTGGTGAAATATCCATTATATCCAGAATTATATTCATGATTTATATGTCATATATATCTTATATATCCAGTATATACATTCATTTATAATATTACGTAACATTTAGAGGTAAAAAATGAAATGCACCGTTCATGGAGACGGTAAGTCGTACGTACGCATGAACGCTACTTTCATTTCAATTTCATATTTAATGGAACTAAATCATAATGATATAAATGTATAATATAATTACAGTATAATATAGTGTATAATACCATTTACTCCATCCTTTATATATCCCACATATGGCATTAACGATTCAAATCACTTTGAGGGGGCGGTAGTCCGCACTTCCTAAAATGAAATTATCGTGTTTTACCCATAATGGAAATCATAAAGTTTGCCATAAATGAGAAATACAGAAGCATAAGTAAAACATAAAAATATTATATATAATATATAAAAATAGTGACATCTTAATGGCCACCTTTGAAGGTGTTATATGAGTGTTGAACAATCATCGTTTCATGAGGCAGAAATTCGCCATCCACAGAAACCGTATGTTCTTTAACCATTAGATGTAGGTGTGTGTAAGTTTAGCTCGAATACTTATTATAACAACATCCTAGTATATTGAGGATACTGGTGTTGTTACAAAAGAAATGAATAAAAAGAGTTTAGGGGGTTGGAGAAGAAAAATAAAACAAAACAACATTAGAGAAGACATTACCTCAAAATCGGGTAACTCTTTTTGATTTGAGCCAAAGGCTTCCTTGGAAAGAGTTATGCCCAAAGTAAGGATTCTAGGAGTAAGAGGGGGATGTTGGGAGAGTATTTGGGCAGAGTTTGGCCGATCCAAATGGCTTGAAAGTGTAAATGAGGTGGGAGAAGTGGGGGCCTTTTATAAGTGGAGTGGAGGGGCACTTTTGGAAAGATTGAAATGTTATATTATTTCACAATGCTTTTCGGATTATAAAGGTCCCAAACTTATATAATTCGAGGATAAGGTGATAATGTTTCGAAATCTACTCATCCAATAGGCTTTGGACAAGTGTAATCCTTGGAGTTTGCATTATCTTCTCATTTTATTTAAATCGTTAAATAATGAGGTCATCACTGCATCATAATGATGTCATAAATAATTTAATTTATTTAATATCTAAAAATTATAAAAAAATACTATGATGTAGGAAATCGTTTTAGCTTTCTAATGAATATTTATAGTCAAAATTTGGACTTGTGTAACCCCATTTAAAAATTGTTTTATTAAAATAACTCATGTTTGTGTCAATTTAATTTTAACATTAAATAAATATATATTAATGTCATTTTCCAACTAAAGTGGCTCCATGGGGTCCCCAAGTTGACCCATGGGTTTTCTTGGTCGGCCATGACTCATCCAATAGGAGTAGGACAAGTGTCATGCTCATCTCATATTATTAAAACATTATTTGTACCTTAAACTACACTGATTACCTCTAATCGCGATTAAGAAATTAAAAGTTACTATTCACCAAAAAATTATTTTAATCTCATTGAACCACATTTTACTTCTTAATGACAACCATGTATGTCGGATTTTTGAAAATCAGATTACAGAAGTGGTAATATTTCATTTAAACGAAAAATTAGTTATTTAACTACCACTTAGTGGTTTCACTATTCATCAAAAATTGAAGTTTTTCAGAACAAGGCCAAAATTTCACCCTAAGCTATAATTGATATTCCGAATTCAAAAATGATGTATATTTTACAAAATTCCAAACATATAAGTTGTATTAATTAATTTTATAATTAATTCCCGTTGTTACAACAAATAGCGTGTTTTTAAGAAACAATTTATATCAAAAGATTGGCAATTGTTTATGTCCAATTTCAATGTTAAATTAATTCTAATGACCACCATTGGATAAAATGGTAAAAATATATTATAATTAGACTTTAAAACCACTAAATAGTATAATTTATCACTATAAATTATTTTGATTAAAAAAAGTTGTTTTTTTAAGTAATTTTCACTATTCATAAAAAAATGGAAGTTCTCAGAAAATTACAAAAAATTAAACTTTGGATAATTTCGATATTACGAATACAAAAATGAAGTCCATTTTGAAATATAAAATTTCTATAATTTTAAAAAGTGGTTATTACTATTCATAACTGCTACTTTGATTAGTCGCGGTGTTTTAGAACTCGAAGTTGCGTATAATACAAGCTATTGCTTTATTGAATGAGAAGCGTATCATGGAAGCTTGGGGTGTTACATTCTCCCCTCCTTCAATAAATTTCGTCCTCGCAATTTGAAATTTTTCTTTGAAAATAAAAGGTTGAAAAGAGAAAATACCTTTGAGGAAAACCCACATCAAAAATATGATTAATAAAATTTAGCCTTAATAAGAGGGAAGGGAAAATGAAAAAGTCACCACCCAATTATGATCTCGATTAGGAGAACATTGGTGGAAATTAACGACATATAATTGGAGGAAAAACGTAAATATTTGTATGGAGTCATTGAGGTCATCAATAACAATCAACTGTCAAATTAAGGGCCTCAAAGCCTTCAATCTATGTTGATTTAAAATATCATCAGTTCAACAAGACATAAGGTATTAGGATAACACATTTTTTTGTTTTAATATCCCTTTACTAAAGTTTATGAATTAATTTATTCATTGAATAAGAGATAGGTATATATATACTTATGCTTGACAGTTAGAGTTTCAACCATCAACTCATCTTTCACTCAAAAAGATAATAGAACTCAAAAATATTATACTTAAACTAATTTTATAAGGTTCCAAATGTTAACACATACCATTTAGATTATTAAAATTATTTTGTATTAACCAGGGACTTCCTGTAGGCTAGTGGTAGGAAATAAAGGCCTGTTGCACTATGATTGTCGGTTCGATTCCTGCAGCTTTGTCCGACGCGACAGGTTATGCCCCACCCTGCAGGTTGTCCTTTTCCTAAAACTATAGTATTATAATATTCAAAAATAATCTTCATAAATTTTTAACCTTAAACAATACTATCCAAAGATCAACTTAATCCACTCCAACCTTTATAGTTATCCAAAATACCTCTGTCCAGACATTCTCTAAAAGGTCTCTTAATTCCAAATTCAATTGTGACATCAAATTCCCCAAACAAAGTAAAGTTTCTCTTATTGTCACATACTAAAAATATGATTACCTTAATCATATTACCTTAATCAAAAAGTACTGCAGTACAATCTTTATATATATCACATTATTCTTATAACCAGTATATAATCCTTGAGTCCAAAAGCACCAATACATTAATTATTCCGCTTCAATTGTAGTCACAGCATAAGATTGGCCTTGATCCCTTGGCCTTTTCTGAGGTAAGTTTCCTTGACGCTTAGGAAATTCATTTGCAAAATGCCCCATTTCCCTACAATTGTAGCATTCAACATTGACAGCCTCTTTATTTCCCTTGCAATCACGAGCCTGGTGACCCTTTTCTCCACATTTATAACAAACTCCCATTCCTTTTAGGCAAGTACCAGGGTGATTCTTCCCACAATTATCACATAATGGAAAATACTTCTTTCCCTTTTTCCATTTATCTGTCTCTTGTTCCACCGTTCCCTTTTTCTCTTACTTTACATTGTTGTCATAAGACTTAGAGAATTCCTTTTCCGTCTTGATAGCACATGAGACAATATCTTCGTATGATGAGAAGGATTGTGATACTAAATCTCTATGTAGAAATGGTTTTAACCCATCAATGAAACGATCAATCTTACTCCTTGGGTTACGTATATAATCGGCAGCATGCCTCGCTATCCTTGTAACGTTAGCCTCATACTTTGCCACATTCTCATCCTCCTTCTGTCTCAGACTCAGAAATTGCCTTTCCATATCTGATCGATGGTCACGAGGAAAGTATTTTTCTAAGAAAAGCTCTCTGAACTCCCTCCATTCCATATTCGATACGTCATCATCTTCCTTTGTGTTTTGAATCAGCGACCACCACTGATCGGAATCTCCCGTGAGGCGGTAAACTGCCATGAAAACCTTCTCCCTTTCACTACTCCCCAAGGCATGGAATATTTTCTCTAAGGAATTTATCCATTGCTCAGCTACTATCGGATTTGTACCCCCATTGAAGGTTGGTGGTTGTTGTCTCATGAAACGGTCTAGCATTGGTCCTCCACGTTGCGGATCAGGGTGCTGTATATGACTAAGGTTATTATTCATAACCTGAGTAAGTTGTCCCAGTATGGTGATTAGCTGATCGGCCCCAGTTGCATCACCAGCTCCACAATAATTATCTTGAGCAGGGTGGAAATCCCTACACGGAGTGCGTGCATTGATACGGTTTCCATTCCTTCCACTAGGCGCCATTTCTAAACAATGGCATAAACTATATTAGTTTATAAATCAAAATAAATAATTCCATACTTGTAAGATACTTAACATAAATTGAACTATTTATGGATATAATCCATAAAAATGTTTTCTTTGAGGATGTATATACTCATAACCCTTCATAGTGGTTTATAAATAATATGAGAATTATCCAAAGCATATCCCCCAGGAGTGTCGTAACCAAGAGTGCAGCATGGCCCGTTGTCCTGCACCAGTTCCCGTTCGAGTCTAGCTCAAAGCGGTGTTTTCGGGTTTTACCCCTAGGTACATCTGTGCCAGAGCCGCCTCTACTTGCTCGTATCCAGACAGGGATGTATTTCTCGGAAAACTCACAAAATCTCTACAATAGAAAAATTCTAGGAAGTTCTTCTATACTAATCCTCAAAGTCTATCTTTGGGCTATGTTCTATAATCAGAGATTATCTAAATCTAGCTTCCAAGGTTAGTACTAAACTGCCTCTGATACCAACTGTAACGCCCCGACCCCAGCTACCCAGAGTCGGTGCATTACTTCGAAACATTGGCATGATCACAAAAGATCAAGTCTCTAATGACCGATTAGTTTAGTAGCCTTGGAAACAGTAGTTACATTTATACATGTTACATTACATCATAAAATGAAAAACTATAACAACAAGTCTCCATAGTCCACACTCATATCCTCTTCTGACTATCCCTGCAGGTCATTCATAAAATACTTCTTCACATCCTGGAAAATATTAAAACATTGAAAGGGGTGAGCTCAGATGCTCAGTAAGGATAACAATATTGCGGAAGTTTTCATAAATAAACATAAAAATTTAAGGCAATGTATAACTAAAACAAAATCCTTTTAAACATGAACATCAACATAATATGGCAAAAGTAAAATGAGATATTGCCATTCACTTCTTCACATGGATATTCTACTGGTCGAATAATCACATGAAATGTCAATAACCACTTTCATAATGAGGAAATGTATAATGCCGGACATTCTGAAACATTTTGTCAAGGCCTCGGCCAAGACGTCTAAAATGATTAAGGCCTCGGCCAAAACCATAAATCAAATTGGGAAATGGCCTCGGCCAATTCCACGTCTAGTTGTCTCATGAGACCTACCGATGCATCGAGGAGCTATAGCGGGCTCCACCCGTAACTTATTAAGTCCAATACATTCCTCATATGAATAGGTTTAAACATATCATAAACCATAACATAATCGTATCACATAAAACATGCATAAAGGAAACATAAAATTTCCACATTCCAATCACAAGATATCAATACAACACATTGATATAATAAAAATGCTTTCAAAACCATTTTCAATACCAAAATAAAAGAAAGTTAAAACTTTTTATTTAATTTTCATTAAAAAAAAAGATGGCTTGTAGAGGAAGCCGAAACTCAAATAATGGTCACGGCGGCGGAGAAGTCATTGTCGCCGCATAAGTACGGAAAGAAAAACATTCCCTTTTGTCGTTTAGAAAAACGCTTCGTATAAAAAGATTCCTTTTGAATAAACGTAAAAGTCAAAGGGGTTTATACACTGTATAAAAGAAAATTGTGTATAAAACCAAATATGCCTCAATGAAAGGAGATTGAGACGAAGTCCTTAAAAAGATCATTTATAAAATAAAATAGATCTATTATGTGCATTCACTATAGGTACACATAAAGAATGTAATAATACAAAATATGACATAATAATATCATGACATAATTTTAAAGTAGGAGATTAACCCAAAGAATGGAAGTTGGGTTAAGAAATTCCCTTACGTCCTGTCCTGACTCGACCGTTCTTTAACCTCCTGAATAATAAAATAGAGTTAATTTATATTTACTTAAGAACCTTTTTCATGTTCATTATTCCTTTTATATCCCTTATTACCATGTTATGAACATTATTTAATTATTTAAGTTAATAACGGTCGTTTTGTCGATCTTTGGTACTTGTGTCAACAATAACCTTCTTCTAATTACAAGTTGTTCGTGTGGTGAAATATCCATTATATCCAGAATTATATTCATGATTTATATGTCATATATATCTTATATATCCAGTATATACATTCATTTATAATATTACGTAACATTTAGAGGTAAAAAATGAAATGCATCGTTCATGGAGACGGTAAGCCGTACGTACGCATGAACGTTACTTTCATTTCAATTTCATATTTAATGGAACTAAATCATAATGATATAAATGTATAATATAATTCCAGTATAATATAGTGTATAATACCATTTACTCCATCCTTTATACATCCCACATATGGCATTAACGATTCAAATCACTTTGAGGGGGCGGTAGTCCGCACTTCCTAAAATGAAATTATCGCGTTTTACCCATAATGGAAATCATAAAGTATTCCATAAATGAGAAATAAAGAAGCATAAGTAAAACATAATCATATTATATATCATATATAAAAATAGTGACATCTTAATGGCCACCTTTAAAGGTGTTATATGAGTGTTGAACAATCATCGTTTCGTGAAGCAGAAATTCGCCATCCACAGAAACCGTATGTTATTTAACCATTAGATGTAGGTGTGTTTAAGTGTAGCTCGAATACTTCTTATAACAAAATCCTAGAATATTGAGGATACTGGTGTTGTTACAAAAGAAATGAATAAAAAGAGTTTAGGGGGTTGGAGATGAAAAATAAAACAAAACAACATTAGAGAAGACATTACCTCAAAATCGAGTAACTCTTTTTGATTTGAGCCAAAGGCTTCCTTGGGAAGAGTTCTTCCCAAAGTAAGGCTTCTAGGAGTAAGAGGGGGAAGTTGGGAGAGTATTTGGGCAGAGCTTGGCCGAGCCAAATGGCTTGAAAGTGTAAATGAGGTGGGAGAGGTGGGGGCCTTTTATAAGTGGAGAGGAGGGGCACTTTTGGAAAGATTGAAATGTTATATTATTTCACAATGCTTTTCGGATTCTAAAGGTCCCACACTTATATAATTCTAGGCTTAGGTGATAAGGTTTCGAAATATCCTCATCCAATAGGCTTTGTACAAGTGTAAGCCTTGGATTTTGCATTATCTTCTCATTTTATTTAAATCGTTAAATAATGAGGTCATCGCTGCATCATAATGATGTCATAAATAATTTAATTTATTTAATGTCTAAAAATTATAAAAAAAATACTATGATGTAGGAAATCTATTTATCTTTCTAATGAATATTTATAGTCAAAATTTGGACTTGTGTAACCCCACTTAAAAACTGTTTTAGTAAAATAACTCATGTTTGTGTCAATTTAATTTTAACATTAAATAAATATATATTAATGTCATTTTCCAAATAAGTGGCTCCATGGGGGCCCCAAGTTGACCCATGGGTTTTTTTGGTCGGACATGACTCATCCAATAGGAGTAGGACAAGTGTCATGCTCATCTCATATTATTAAAACATTATTTGTACCTTAAACTACACTAATTACCTCTAATCGCGATTAAGAACTTAAAAGTTACTATTCACCAAAAAATTATTTTAATCTCATTGAACCACATTATACTTCTTAATGAAAACCATGTATGTCAGATTTTTGAAAATCAAATCACAGATGTGGTAATATTTCATTTAAACGAAAAATCAGTTATTTAACTACCACTTAGTGGTTTCACTATTCATCAAAAATTGAAGTTTTTCAGAACAAGGCCAAAATTTCACCCTAAGATATAATTGATATTCCGAATTCAAAAATGATGTCTATTTTACAAAATTCCAAACATATAAGTTGTATTAATTAATTTTATAATTAATTCCCGCTGTTACAACAAATAGCGTGTTTTTAAGAAACAATTTATATCAAAAGATTGGCAATTGTTTATGTCCAATTTCAATGTTAAATTAATTATAATGACCACCATTGGATAAAATGGTAAAAATATATTATAATTATACTTTAAAACCACTAAATAGTATAATTTATCACTATAAATTGTTTTGATTAAAAAAAGTTGTTTTTAAGTAATTTTCACTATTCATAAAAAATTGGAAGTTCTCAGAAAATTACAAAAAATTCAACTTTGGATAATTTCGATATTACGAATACAAAAATGAAGTCCATTTTGAAATATAAAATTTCTATAATTTTAAAAATTGGTTATTACTATTCATAACGGCTACTTTGATTAGTCGCGGTGTTTTAGAACTCGAAGTTGCGTACAATGCAAGCTATTGCATTATTGAATGAGAAGCGGATCATGGAAGCTCGAGGTGTTAAAAAATCTTTTTAATTTATCTTGTAAAAATATTCTCGGTGGGGAGTGTTTATATTATTATAAATTAATATATTTTTTGGTGACTAGTGAAGAAATATAGATTACTCTTATAGAAACACCTTTGTTCCATTAATTTTGATTTTTTTTATATAAATAATATTATGATAAGGTAAAATAAATAATTTGAAATTAATTTGTCAAATTTAGAAAACCAATATTTATCATTTTCGAATCATAAAATATATTTTCCTAGAAATATTTTTTTATTATCTTATATAAAATTTTGTTTTCATCACATATAGAAATAAAATATAAATAAAATAATTTCAAATTTTAGATCAGCATGTTAATATTATGTAATAATTAAATTTAATTTTTATTCTAAAAAACATGATTAATAGATTTAATGTTGTTGATCATGATAATGTTCAAAGGGTAATTTAATGTGAATTAATTTATTAATGTTGTGAAATTTTAATAAAATAAATAAATAATTTTTATTTTATATAATTTTATTTATGTGATTTTATCACATATAGAAAAATATATTATCTCTTATTTATAATCTAATTAATGTAATAAAATTTCAATAACTCATAATGGTAAAAAACATATTTTTGGTAAAAAATGTTTTCAATATATTAATAAATAATAATTGTAAAGTTAGTTTCTTATTATTTATAAATCTAATTATCTAATATGATAATTAAAATAAATTTCATAACACCATTATTTTGTAATAATGACATCTTATATTTTTTTATAGAATATAAATTACATTGTTAAATACTAGTTATCAATGTAAAGAAACCAAAATGGTAGCTTAAAAATTGAATGATACATGGTGAAATGTTGTTTAAATATTTTTATTAAAATTCATGGATGCGTATTTACCTACCCATGATACCTCTAAATCCCATTTAAAAATATTTTTTACACATTCAACCTTGAATATGGACATACCATTATATAAATGTAATGGGTACCTCTAAACCTGCACTTATCATTACTTATAAAAGGGAATAAGTTCCAAAAAATCATGATATACTTATTTCTTCTATGTATCCCTAAAACATACCATTTTTTATTCCTAGAATCCCTTACCACATTGATATGACTATATTCAAACTTGGTTATAATATTACATCCATTTCCATAGTGATTTCTATGTAAAATATTAAGTTCTCAACATGAGTATTTCTTACAGATTTTTATTTTCATATTAATCGTCATATACCCCATAAAAAATTATATACAATTTAATATATTGTAATATGATAATTATATTTATTATAAAAATGTATTATACTAATGGAATATCAAATGTATACCTTTATCTAAAACCATTCGATAAACGAAGATGATGTCAAGCGTACAAGCATACAACAACAACTGTGAACAACATGTTTTATTTTAAAATGACCACATAAGTTTGATTCCATTTAAAATATAACGCCCTGACCCCAGTTACCCATATTCAGTGCCTTATTTTAATACATTGGCATGATTACAAGGAATCAGGTCCCGAATGATCGATCAGTTTAGCAGTCCTGGAAAATAGATTACATACATGAATGCTACAATACACTTAATAACATAAAAAATAACATAAATAATCCTTCAAAAATGCCATTATTCCCTTGGCTCAAACCTGCAGATCAATCACAATACACTTCTTGGAATCATGGGAAAAATAAAATATAGAAAGGGGTGAGCTCCGATGCTCAGTAAGGATAACAATACAGCAGAAACTTTCAAAAATAAGAATTAACATTTAAGGAAATGTATAACTAAAACAAAAGACATTTAAACATGAACTTCAGCATAATATAGTAGAAATAAATTTAAATAATTCCATTTATTTAATCCCATGGATATTATACTAATAAAATAATCACATGCAATATCAGTAATCACTTTCATAATGATGGAATGAATAATTCCAGACTATCATAACCACATAGCCATGGCCTCATGTCAAGACTACAAATAAGATTTTGTCAAAGCCTCTTTCCAAGACACTAGTTTGTCTCATGATACCTACCTATTTATCTAGGAGCTATAACATGCTCCACCCATCACTTACTAAGTCCATTGCATTCCTCATATGAATAGGTTTAAATATAACATAAACATTCATACTAAAACTAGCATAGGAAATGTAAATAATTTCTCTATAAACCATGAATGGTGTAAAAATAAAACATCCACAGTCAAACATATCACAAAACCTTCAATACAATATGGAAGTTTTGTATCATAATAAATTAACTTCAAATAAGCTTAAAATCCATCAAAGGATGTTGACATAGATGAAATCCAAACTATTTGATAGAATTATCTCTTTTTTTGAAATCATTTAAAAGTCACAAAATTATATAATAAGACATTTAATTTGAAAATATTTTTATAAGATTGTAAGGGAAGCTTAGAAGATTTTATAATGGTGGAAAATAGTTGCTCCCACCGTATATGTTAAAAAAAGACAGTCTTACCTTAATTTTGTCGAAAAGGTTAAAAAGAACCTTGTTTGGAAAATGATTTAAATATTTCTTTATAAACATCTTATAAAAAGTCAAAAAATGGTATAAATTACTTTAACCCATATTCTGTTAAATATTAAGAATGTTTTGAAATATATTTTTAAGAAACATTGATGTGGATGATAAAGAGGTCCCAGTAGATAATTACGTATAAACAAACTCGGATAATGAAGATATTGTGAAATAAACACTTACCAATTTCATAACATATGAAACATACACCCCATGAATGAGGTATAATACAATGAATATGAAAATACACATAAATTAAGGTGTATTACAAAAATAATACAATTATTTATAGTACATACACCACACAAAAGTTAATAGTTGCAATTTGGCATGAATCTCACGGGAATAAAGAGTGAGATGAAAACCCCTTACCATGTATTTTTTCAGGGATGAGAATAGGTTAACCTCATGTAAAATAGTTAAATAGTTTTTCTTAAATTATACATGAATAATATATATAAATATGATAACATATATGGTATTTTAATATTTTTTTGTTGATATTATTTTAGTATTATCGTCGTTTCAGGTGTTAACTGATTCGTTTTCCTTTATATTCCTTGTTACGTAATCCATTTTTGTTATGGATAGGTTGTATCTTATTCATATCCATAATGATATCATGTTCGTAAACATTACTTTTAATCATAAAATGATAATTATTCTTGAATGCATATGATGGGGAGATGAATGTCATCGCGTTCATGGAGACGGTAATTTGTACGTACGTACGCATGCTAATTCCATTTCATTTTTCATTTAAAAAGGAATAAAATCCAAATTATACATAGTTATATTATTATTAGAGTATAATATAGTATCTTATATATGTTAATTATGTTCATTAACACCATACTTTATACGTTCCATGTATGGTATGAACGAGTCATATCACATTGAGGGGGCGGTAGTCCACACTTCCTCAAATTAAATTATCGTATATATATACAACATGAAACGAAAAATGTTATGATATAAAATGTAATTTCAGAAGATTAAATATAAAATATATTTCATTAATATCATATTTAATTATAGTCTCATCATAATTGCCACCATGAGAGGTGGTTGGAGAAAATTGAACAATCATCATTTCGTGTGGCGTTTGGTTTCCATCCACAGAAACAATAAGTTCTTCGGGATTTTGATGGAGGTGTGTGTATGTGTAGTTAAAATACATATCATAAAAATATCCTATTATTTTTTGGATACTTTTTTTGTTACAAAAGAAATGAATAAGAAGAGTTTAGGGGTTGGAGATGTAAAATAAAATAAAAGAAGCTAAGAGAAATTGTTCCCTTTAATTTGGGTATCTCCCTTTGGTATGAAGCAAAAAAGGACTCTTGAAGTGGGGTATGACTAAGGTAAGGCTTATAGGTGGAGTTTAGGGATGTAGGGAGCTTAATTGGGTAGAGGTTGGATGAGCCAAAAGGCTTTAGAGTGTGAGGAATTGGTTAGAAGTGGTGTCCTTTTATAAGGGGGACGAGGGGCTCTTTAGGAAAAACAAAAAGTATTATTTTATGATAAATTCATATTTGGTTTATAATGGCTTCAAACTAGATTATTCAAAGTAAAAGGTTTTTATGGGTCGAAAACCACTCAACCAATATGATTTAGACATGTTTGGGTCACTATTTGACCTTTATCTTTTAGATTTAACTCTAAGATTATTAGTTTGATATTTACCAAGTCTATTTGTATTTTTATATTATATGGTTAATAAACTTACTATAATCATTCAAGAGAACCCCATGTGATTCATTAATGACATAAATATCATCATATAAGTCCTTTGGAAGATCCTTAGATTTTTAGTATTATTATATCAATTAATAATATAATATTTGTGTTAAGAACTCTTTTATGTCAATTTTGGCACTATTGGGTGTTTTGTTTTTGATAAATTCATAACAGCATTATTACTTAGAAAAAAATTAATGTAACCAATCTTAATATGTCATATTAACATAGAAAATTATTCTAAATCATTAAAAGTCTCAAATTACATTTATTTGGGAATTTATAATATCAATTATCTTAATCTTTCAATAATATGGTTATTAATGCATCGTCATTGTGTCATAAATAAAATAAATTATTTATGTCTAAAAATTATAAGTAAAACACAATTATGTTGGAAATATTTTTATCTTTCTAATTAATAATTATAATAAAAAGTATTACTTATATAACCCCATATAAAAATTAATTACTAAATGGTTTTTGTTTATGTCAATTTGGACTTTACATTAAATTAATTAATCTAAAATGTCATTATCATTTATAAGTGGATCCATGGGGTCAGAAAATCGACACAAAGATGCCCATGGTCGGAAATTACTCATCCAATAAGGTTAGGATATGTGTTAAGGTAATTTTGATTTATTAAAATTATCTTTTTAACTTGAATTACCGTATTAACCTTTAACCGTGGTAAATAAAAGTAACAAAGTTACTATTCACCAAAAATTATTTTTATCTTATTGAACCACATTTTACTCCTTGATATAAATCATGTCTCTCGGATTTTTTAAATTCAACTCATAGATGTGGTAAAATTATGTTTTATGGGAATTTTCAAATTCTCCTAGGAGATGGGTAAAAGACAGTTAAAAGTTCAATAAAATTTTTATATATCTGAATTTTTGATAAACTGAGTCTGATAAATTAAAATGAACTTAAACAAGTATTATTTATCTATTTTGACATAAATTAATTTAAATGAAATAAATAATTATTTAAATAAAAAAATTTGTTTTAACCGATAACTCAGTGTTTTTTCGTATTCATCAAAAATTGATGTTTCATAGAAAAATACCAAAAATTTGACCAAAGATATATTTGATATTATGAATTCAATAATTATGTCTATTTAAACAAATTAAAAACATATAATTTCATTAATTAATTTAAATTAATTTCGGTTGTCAAAAAATAGCGTTTTTATATGAAATAATAACTATAAAAATATTGACACTTGCTTTTGTCCAGTTTAATTGTGAAGTTATGTATAACAACCTAAATTGGATTAAATGGTAAAAATATAATCTAATTATACTTTAAAATCACTCAAATTTATAATTTATCACATTTAATTATTTCAATTAAAAAATTTGTTTTTAATTAACATTTAGTAATTTTCACTATTCATCAAAATATAAAAGTTATCATAAATGTACCAAAAATTCACCCTAAGATAATTTCGATATTCTGAATAAAAAAATAAAGTTGATTTTGAAAAATTTTTTTATAAAAGTTCAAAATGTAGGTATTAGAATTCTTAAAGGCTAGAATGATTGGTTGTGGTGTGTTATAACTCGAAGTTGAGTAAAACACATGCTATTGTATTATTCAAAGAGAAGTGTACCGTGAAAGCATGGGGTGTTAAATTCTCCCCTCTTTCCATAAATTTCATCCTCGCAATTTATGCTCGGTATTCGAAATCTGGGGTTGACATTTTAAAATATCATAGTTGAAATCCCACATCGAAAAATTGATTAATTGTGCCTCAATTTAAAAAAAGAGTGGTAAGTATGAAGGTTACCGAAAATAAAACATACTAGGGTTCCATGTAAGGAAACATGGATATGGAAGAGACATATAACAATCAATATCTGATGGAGAGGGGTATAGAACATGGCTATGAAAAGTCTAACAATCACAAAGCCATAAATGTTTTATGATCTATGGTACAATATAGGACAACGTTTTTGTTCTATGTTCATTTTATTAATGTTGAGGAATTTATTTATGAGATTGGATAAGATCATAAAGAGATATACTTAATTTATAATTATAGTTTTATCCATTAATAAATATCTTCCACAAACTCATCGTTCACTAAAAAACATAATACAACTCAAAAATACTCTATTTATCTTAATTTTATAGGGTTCCAAATATAATTAATTTATAAATCACATATCAGACCCTTTAAAAAAAGATACTTTATTATAAAATCTATGGACTTCACGTAGTCCAGTGGTAGGCAATAAATCCCAGTCACACTATGGTTGTGGGATCTATTCAAGAAGCTTTGTCTGACGCGACGGGTTGTCACACGGTCTGCGTGTTGTCCTTTTATAAAAATCCAAATATATCATTTCAAACTTAATCCTTTCCAACCTTTAGATGTATCCAAAATACTACTATCCAAACTTGCATCCAAAACTTATAGGGAATTTGATCTCAATGAAGATCCTTTTTTCCATGTAATAACATGTGAACACCTTCATCAGGTATTATTTTAAAACATGGTAACATTAAGAATTACCATAAAACCTTATTGATTACAATCATGCACCCTTATTATTTATAGAATACTGGATATACTCCTTCAATCCCAAAATTTTGTAAACTCAATGATGAAAAATCATTAATCAGTTTCAAGGTAGTCAAGAATATCCAATATAATTATTCAAAACAATCATCTCTTATTTCAAAATCACTACCTCATTATCGGGACCATATTAAGGACTACCTTTCCTTCAACCATGTATTTTCCAAAAATAGTAGCTTACTATTATGTCACTTTTCTTAGAAACATATAATCTCATATCTTCAATAATATAGTACTGCAGTACAATCCTTATTTATCTCCATAATTCATATAACCAGTATATTGTTGATACAAAACTCAAATTAAATAATCCTATAATAACATCATAAGAACACTAGTCATTCTTCTTATCTGAGGTAGTATCATAACTTGATTATTATCCAATAGCTTCATTTGGGGAATACTCTGATGATTTAGAAATTGGTTCACGTAGTGTCCCAACTTCTTACCGATGAATCATTGTACATTTGAGACATTTTCCAAACCCTTACAGTCACGTACTTGGTGTCCTTTTCCTCCACACTTATAACACACTACCATTCCCTTCAGGCAAATTCTGGGGTGTTTCTTCCCACAATTATAACATATGGGAAAATTCTTCTTTTCCCTCTTCCCTTTATCAATCTTTCTCTCTTCCATCCTTTTCTTCTCTTGCTTCCCTTCAAATCCATTGGACTCATAAAATTATTTTCATAACTTATTTACACATGATACTATTTCTTTATATGTTGAGAATACATGGGAGACTATTTCCCTTATAAATGTTTGCTTAATACTATGAAATATATGATGCTTCTTACTCTTTGGATCATATGTATTGCTGGAGTCCACATTTTTTCTACTGGGTGCCATTTCTATACAATAACATAAACAAGGTAAGTTTATGAATTTCAATGAATAATTCCAAACTTGTAAAATACTTACTGTAAATTGAATGGTTTATGGATATAATCCATAATCATAAAGATGTTTTCATTGAGGTTGTATATACTCATAAACCCTTCATAATTATTTGAAGTGAAAATGAGAATTATCCTAAGCATATCCCCCGGGAATGTCGTAACCAAGAGTGCAGCAAGGCCCGTTTTCGTGCACTAGTTCTCGTTCGAGTCTACCTCAAAGAGGTGTTTTTAGGTTTCACCCCTAGGTACGTCTATGCCAGATCCGCCTCTACCTACTCATATCACAACATGGATGTATTTCTCATAAAACTTACAAAATCTCTAAAATACCAAAATTCTAGGAAGTTCTTCTATTCTAATCCCCAAAGTCTATCTTAGAGCTATGTGCTTTATTAAGAGTTTATCTAAATCTAGTTTTCAAGGTTATTACTAAACATCCTCTGATTCAAACAATAATTCCCCAACCCCAGTTACCCTGGTTCGGTGCATTATTTAATACATTGGAAAGATTACAAGGAATCAAGTCCTAAAGGACCTATCAGTTTAGAATTCTAGGAAAATAGACTAAATACATGAATGTTGCATTACACATCATAACATATAAAAAAACATAAATAATCATTCATGAATTCCATTATTCCATTTTCTTAACCATTAATTTCAATCACATTACACTTCTTGGAATCATGTGAAAAATAAAATATAGAAAGGGGTGAGCTCAGATGCTCTATAAGGATAATAATATAGTGGAAACTTTCATAAATAAGCATAAACATTTAAGGTAATGTATAACTAAAAGGAAAGTTGTTTATTCATAAACTTCAGAATTATATGGAATAAATAAAATTAAATAATCCCATTTACTTACTCACATAGATATTCTACTAATCGATTTATCACATGCAATATCAATAACCACTTTCATAAGGATGGAACGCATAATGACATACTATCATAACCATGTAGCCAAGGCCTCATGCTAAGACTGCAAATAATATTTTTTCAAGGCCTTGGGCCAAGACACTAGTTTGTCTCATGAGACCTACTGATGCATTGAGGAGCTATAGCAGGCTCCCCCCTCACTTACTAATTCCAATGCATTCCTCATATGAACAGGTTTAAACAGAACATAAACATTCGTATTAAAACTAGCATACGAAATGTAAATACTTTCTCCATAAACCATGAATGGTGTAAAAATTACATATCCACAGTAAAACATACCACAAAACCTTCAATACAATGTAGATGTTTTGCATCATAATAAACCAAATTCAAATAAGCTTAAAATCCATCAAAGGATGTTGACATAGATAAAATCAAAACTATTTGAGAGAAATATCTCTTTTTAACAAATCATTTAAAAGACACATAATTATAATATAAGAAATTTAATTTGAAAATATTTTTATATACCTGTAAGGGATGATTCGAAGATTTTACAAAGGTGGAAAATAGCCGCACCCACCGTATAAGATAAAAAAAGACAGTCTTACCTTAATGTTGTGAAAAATGTTAAAAAGGACCTTGTTTTGAAAATGACGTAATGATTCCTTTATAAACATCTTATAAAAAGTCAAACAAGGGTATAAATGAATTTAACCCATATTCTATAAAATAGTAATAATGTATCGAAATACATTTTTATGAAACATGGATGTGGATGATAAAGAGGTCCCAGTAGATAATTACGTACAAACAAACTCAGATAATGAAGAGATTATGAAATAAACCCTTACCAATTTGGTAACATATAAAACATACACCCCATGAAAGAGGTATCAAACAATGAATATTTAAATACACATAAATTATTTTATATTACACCAATAATAATGTTATGGATAGTACATACACCACACAAAAGGTAATAGTGGAAATATGGCATGAATCTCACGGGAATAAGGAGTGAGATGAAAACCCCTTACCTTGTACATTTCCTTGGTTGAGGGGAGGTTGACCTCCTATATAATAGTTAAATTGTTGTTATTATATTATATAAGAATAATATATATAAATATGATATCATATATGATCTTTTAATATGGTTTTTTTATAATATTTTACTATTATCGTCGTTTCGGGTGTTAGTTGATTCGTTTTCCTTTATATGATTTGTTATGTAAGCTGTGTTTGTTATGGATAGAATGTATATTATTCATATAAAGAATGATATAAAGTCCATAAACATTAATTGTTATTATCAAATGAGAATTAGTCTTCAATGGATATGATGGGGAGATTAATCTCACCGCGTTCGTGGAGACGGTAATTCGTACGTACGCACGAACGCTACTTCCATTTCATTTTTCATTTTAAAAGGAATGAAAAACAAATGATACATATGCATATTATTATTAGAGTATAATATATTATATTATATAGGTTACTTATTTTCATTAACACCATCCTTTATACGTTCCATGTATGGTATGAATGAGTCATATCAATTTGAGGGGGTGGTAGTCCGCACTTCCTCAAATGAAATTATCGTATATATATACAACATTAAATGAATAATGGTATGATATAAAATGGAATTACAGAAGATTATATATAAAATAAATATCATTAATATCATATTTAATTATAGTACCATCATAATGGCCACCGTGAGATGTTGTAGGAGATAATTGAACAATCATTGTTTCATGAGGCGTTTGGTTGCCACCCACAGAAACATTATGTTCTTCACCCATTAGATGGTGGTGTGTGTAAGTGTAGTTAGAATAATTCTCATAAAAATATAATAGTATATTTTGGATATTGGTTTGGTTACAAAATAAAATAATAAGAAGAGTTTAGGGGTTGGAGATGTAAAATAAAATAAAAGAAGCTAAGAGAAATACTTACCTTTAATTTGGGAAACTCCATTTTGTTTGAACAAAAAAGGACTCTTGAAGTGCCTTATACCTAAGGTAAGTCTTCTAGAAGTAGGAGAGGGATCTAGGGTGATTATTTGGGCAGAGTTTGGATGAGTTAAAAGGATTTAGAGTTGTGAGGAATAGGTTAAAAGTGGTGTCCTTTTATAAGGGGGAGGAGGGGCTCTTTAGGAATAACTTAATGTATTATTTTATGATAACATCATATTTGGTTTATAATGGCTCCAAACATGATTATTTAAATTCTATGATGGGTATGGGTCGAAAACCACTCAAAAAATAGGTTTTAGACAAGTTTCGGTCACTATTTTTTCCTTATCTTTTAGATTTAACACTTAGTTAATTAGTTTGACATTTACCGTGTCTTTTTGTATTTTTATATTATATGGTTAATTAACATTCTACAAACTTCCAGGAGAATTCCAAGTGATTAATTAATGACATAACTATCATCATATAAGTCCTTTGTCCGAAACATAGATTTTTATTAATATTATATCAATTAATAATATAATATTTTTTTAAAAACTATTTTATGTCAATTTTGGCACTATTGGGTATTTCGTTTTTGATAAATTTATAAAATCATTATTACATCGAAAAAAATTCATATAACTAATAATAATATGTCATATTAAACTATAAAATTATGGCAATTCATAAGAAGTCTCAAATTACATTTATTTGGGTATTTATAAAATTAATTATTTTAATCATTCATTAATATGGTAATTACTGCATCATAATTGTGTCATAAATAAATTAAGTTATTTAATCTATAAAAATTATAAATAAAATACCATTAGGTAGGAAATATTTTTATCTTTTTTAATTAATATTTATTGAAAAAATTAATTATATAAAACCATAAAAAAATTAATTACTAAAAGGTTTTTGTTTTTGTCAATTTGGCATTTACATTAAATTAATTAATCTAAAATGTCATTATTATTCATAAGTGGCTCCATGGGGTCCCAAAATCGACCCAAAGATGCCCATGATCGGAAATTACAAATCCAATAAGGTTAAGACATGTTTTAATGTAATTTTGAGTTATTAAAATATTATTTTTAAAATGAATTACCCTATTTACCTTTAACCGCTGTAAATAAAAGTAAAAAGTTACTATTCACCAGAAATTACTTTTATCTTATTAAAACACATTTTACTCATTGATATTATCCATATCTCTCAGATTTTTGAAATTCAACTCACAGAAGCAGTAAAATTATGTTTTATTGGAATTTTCAAATTCTCCTAGGAGGTGGGTAAAAGACAGTGAAAAGTTCAATAAAGTTTTTATATATCTAAATTTTTTATTAACTGACTCTAATAAATTAAAATGAACTTATATAAGTATTATGTATCTATTTTTTCATAAATTAATTTAAATAAAATAAAAAATTATTTAAATAAAAAAATAGATTTTAACCAACAACTTAGTGTTTTTCACTAATCATCAAAAATTGATGTTTCTCAAAAAATACCAAAAAATCGGCCTAAGATATATTTGATATTATAAATTCAAAAATGATGTTTATTTTAACAAATTAAAAACATATAATTTCATTAATTAATTTAAATTAATTTTGGATGTCAAAAAAATAGCATGTTTTTAAGAAATAATAACTATGAAAAGATTGACACTTGCTTATGTTTAGTTTAAATGTGAAATTATGTCCAGTGACCCACATTGGATTAAAGGGTGATAATATAATCTAATTATACTTTAAAATCACTCAAATACATAATTTATCTCACTTTATTATTTTGATTAAAAATTTTGTTTTTAATTAAAATTTAGTAATTTTCACTATTCATCAAAAAATGAAAGTTATCAGAAAAGTACCAAAAATTTACCTTAAGCTAATTTCAATATTCCTAATATAAAAATTAAGTTCATTTTGAATTTTAAAATGTATAAAATTTAAAAAAAGTGTGTATTACTATTCTTAATGGCTAGAATGATTGGTTGTGGTGTGTTAGAACTCGAAGTTGCATATAACACATGCTATTGTATTGTTCAAAGAGAAGAGTAACATGATAGCTTGGGGTGTTACATAAAATTTATTTAAAATATAATGAATATAAAAATAATTCTGTTAATATTTTTATGAATAATATTCGAAATTATATATGAGATATTTTAAATATTCTGTTATAAGAAACTTAACTGCCTAAATGTTTTCAAATAACCTATCTAAATTTGATTCCACTTTTTGGAAAAAATCAAGAATGTATAAATTTTATGCATGTTTAACAATAAAATAAATTATACATGAAAATTTAATATATTTTAAATTTATTTTATAAAAAATATGACCACGATAAATATGCCAATGATTTTAAAAATAAACTGTCCAAATTAACTCATGTAACCACCGTAAGAAACAAAAATTTTCATAAATAAATAACATATGATAATATAAAGATCATATAATTAGATATATAGTTGTATTGATTCTTAATAATGTAATATAAAACATATTTTGATTATTCGGGATTTTGGAACACATGGGAAAGAATCACGGCCCAGGGTAAGGGTTTTTTGACTCTATATTTAATTCTATGAGGCAAGTTTGATATTACACACTATCATTTATTTTATATACTGTATCAAAAACCATGTATCATTCTTGTATAATTAATATAATTCATGTAAAAATATTTTAATTTTTGTTTCATATTAATCATCTTATAATATTTTAATTCTTATGATTCCACAACTGTAAAGGTTTTAGATATAATTTTTTCTTCAATGTGATATGATTAATATCGACAACATATTCTCATTTTGTGGTGTGTATATTGGGAATAAATTTCATTTTATAATATTTTTCATTCAACCTAAATTATATAACAATCCATTTCATATTATATCTATCATGGTTTTTTATTAAATATATAATGTTGATGTAAGGGTGTTTGCTGACTCAATTGATGTTTGTTGGGTTATGATTATTTAACCTAAACCTATTTTAGATAAGATATATATATTAATTTTTTAGAATTTATTTTTAGTTATTATATCATTAAATTATATTGATTGACATTTCTACCATATAAAAACCATTATATATTCTCCTTCCACAAGAAATATGAAATTTTTGAAAGAATTTGGATAACCCAAATTTCTATAATATTTTTTTAAACGTTATTCCTAGAGAATTATTATTATATGATTAAAATATTAATATATTTTATATTTCATAAAATATTTTCAAACTCAGCTCTTTCAGAAATATTATTTACCTCATATATTAATTCTTTATGAATTTTTTCCTCATGATAATGAAATGTTTGAATAAAAAATATAATCTTAATTAAAGAATGTCTGACTTCCTTTTTGTTATTCCTCGTTAAAAAAATATTTTACATTCACATTTTGAAGGATGGATATATTTTTTATTAATGAAAAATTTTTAATTTCTATTACAACTTATCAAATGTAATTTTTACATCCTCTTTTTACAATGAATATATTCATAAAATGTATTTCAGAATATCAAAATTAGTCTCTACAATGTTTCAATGTAAAATGTATCATCTTCCATAGAAATTTTCATTATCAATATTTTATTTCTTTATTATACTCTACTATTGAATTTTATTTGTTAAATTAATACATTAAAAAAATTTATAATAAATTTTTAAAAAATTAATGTATTTTTTCAGCCAATATTAAATTATATTTTTAAAATTTATCATATTCAGAAATAATGACCTGAAGTTTCAAAAATAACATTCCAATATGACTATAGAATCTTCTTTTGGACATAATATATTAGTCTCATATAAAAAAAATTTTGTGATTTTACTTCGTTTATTCTTTGTTTCTCTAGTGTAATTGTTTACGTTGAAATAATTTTTCTGGAATAATCAATTAAATTTAGTTGTGAAATAATATTTTTTGGTTGAATTTTGGTTATTAACCATTTACATTCTTGAGGTCTTTTTTATTGATGTCATAAAAAATGGTACCAAACCCATTTTCAATTCCATGGGTTCATTATATTGTGATAAATTATTGTTTTATAGTTCAAAAAATTGTTATTTATGATTTATTGTTTGGTTAACTTATCAAATATATGAATTTAGTGATATTTTATGGATTATGATATCAATGAGAATACACGGCCTATAGCACATGCACATGAGGGTGTATAGGTCAGATTCCATGCCAAAAATTGTACACAGATAGTTTCCCAATAAAATGAGGGTATATGGATTATATCTTCTGGCTATGTGGGTAAATGAGTTATATCTAAATACAATGATGGAACATGGCTTGTATCCAATGCCTACGAGGGTACCTTTGAAATTTCCATTATCCTTGATGTACGAAAAGTTATATCCAAATACTTATACTGTATGAAAGTTTTAAAATCCCTGGTAAATAAAGAAATAATTCATTTTTATAATTATTCATATTTGTGAATATTATTTATACTTTAAAGGGGTGTATATTCTCGATGGAGTACCCGATACGCAACAACGGGTTTCTTTGAAATCTTACGTTTCACAATAATAATATTATATTATTATTCTAAATGGTAGTTAACACCTAGTCGTTGTATTGGAAGGAATTAACTGAACTATATACAATATTATTATACATGTTTGTTAAATGTTTTTACATTTATTTAATAAAATTTAGTGGCTTAAAATGTTAATTAATCTGACATTAGGCATAATTTACTTTAAAAGGCGGAATTACCACCTTTTCAAAGAGAACGCTTTTTAAACCTAGTTTTGGTCACTTTTATATGTTATTTTTGACCAAATGAAATTATTTTTGTGAATTGGGACATCAAAATTTTATTTGGGTAATTATTTGGTATTTTTCTCAAAAAATTCAATTTTTAATGAAAAGTGAAAAATGATGTATTTTAATTTAATACTGACATTCAATATAATTTATTTATATTGTTTGACTATCTTTTTAATTGGTTTAATGTGTATTTAGATATTATTTTTACCATTTAATCAAATGTTTGGTCATTAAAATTAATTTCACTTAAAAATTGGACATAAACAAGTGCTAATCTTTTGATAGTTAATATTTCATAAAAACATTCCTTTTGTTTTGAAAACGGGAATTGATTTTAAATTACTTAATCGACCTTATATGTTTTTAATTTGGTAAAATAGGGATCATTTTTGAATTCAGAATATCAGATATAGAATAGTCTGAAATTTTTGGTATTTTTCTGAAAAACATTAATTTTTGATGAATACTGAAACCACTAAGTGGTAGTTAAAAAATAACTTTATCATTTAAATAAAATTTTACCACTTCTGTTAATGGAATTTCAAAAATCTTACATACATGTTTCTTATTAATATGTAAAATTTGGTTTAATAAGAGGAAAATAATTTTTCGTTAAATAGTAACTTTTGACTTCTATTTACCGCAGTTAATGGTAAATATGGTAATTCTAGGTAAAAATTATATCATAATAATTCAAAATTACATTAAAACATTTTCTAACCTTATTTTATGAGTCATGTAAGACCATGGGAATCATTGGGACAATTTGGGGACCCCATGGAGCCACTTAGTAGTGATAATGACACATTATTTTAATTAGCATAAAGTACATACAAAATGACATAAACAAATAGATTTTTGTAATTAAATTTTTAAATAGGGTTATATAATTTATCATTTCGACTATAAATATTATTTGGAATAAAAAATATTTCCTAATTTATGGTATTTTTTTATAATTCTTACACATCAAATAAATTAAAATATTTATGACACAATAATGATGCAGTATTTACGTCATTAACAAATGATTTAAATAAATAATCTTATTAAGATTAAAATAATATCATAAAACATCCCAATTAATATTTTATGATTTTATTTCGACCATGAGTCATATTATCTTCTACTTTAATTAGTTTTGGACCTTTAGAAATGGAATATTATTATATAATAAAATACTTTTTTCACACTTTCTTAAATAGACCACCATCTCCATTATAATAAATTGTCACTTCTAACTCATTACTAACAACTCTAAAGCCCATTGGCTCGTCACAACCCTACCCAAATAATCTCTCATGATCCCTATCCTCCACCTAGAAGCCTTAGCATAGGCATAAGTCACTTCAAGAAGACTTTTTGATTCAATCAAAAGGGAGTTACCAAAATTAAATGTAATAGTTTCTCTTAACTTCATTACTTTAATTCTACTTCTCCAAACACTAAAATATTTTTATTACTGCCTTTTATAACAACACCATTATCATCAATATAATAGGATGTTGTTATGAGAAGTTTTTAACTATAATTACACACATCTTCATCTAATGGGTGAAAAGCATACTGTTTATGTGGATGGAAAGCTAACGCCTCATGAAATGATGAGTGTTAAATTATCTCCTTCTACCTCTCATGGTGGCCATTAATATGGAACAATATTTGTATATGATATATATTATATTTATGTTTTATTTATGCTTTTAAATTTTTCACTTATATCATACCATTATGGTTTCTATTATGGGTAAACAGGATAATTTAATTTGAGGAAGTGCAGACTATCGCCCCCTCAAAGTGATATGACTCATTCATCACTTATGTGGAATGTATAAAGGGTAGATATAATGAAATTATATATTATCTTTTTCTATAATTATATTATTCTTATGTATCATTAAGTTTTCATTCCATTATAATATGAAATAGAAATGGATGTAGCGTTCATGTGTAAGTACGGCTTACCGTCTCAATGAATAGTGCATTTCATTTATTATCTTCAAATGTTATGTAAAATTATAAATACATGTATATAATGTATATATATGATATATATGATATCTAAATCATGAATATCATAATATATATAATGATATTTTGACCACATGAAAAACATGAAATTTTAAGAAGTCCGTTTTTTACTCAAGTACCAAATATTGCCAAAATAACCATTATTTACTTAAGTGATTACTTATTATTTATAACATGCTAATAATTGATATAAAAGGAATAATAAACATGAAAAAAGTTCTTAAGCAAGTTGAAATTAACTTTAGTTTGTTATTCAAGATATTGAAGGAAAAATGAGTCATGTCGGACATGAGATACAGGACTTCATCTCAATCTCCTTTCGTTGTGACATATGTTGTTTTATACATGAAATTATTATATATGGTGTATAACCACCATGGACTTTTCATTTCATTCATGTGGAATCTTTTTCTACGATACATTTTACTAAATGGAAAAAACGAATGTCTTTTTAACTTAAGCGGTGACAATGACCTTTCCACCATCGTGAGTATTATTTGATATTTGGATTCCTTAACAATTTGTAATGTTTTAAAAGGAAAATAAATACCATTTACTCTTTTACACATTTTGGTATTGAAAATTCATTTCATAATGTAATTATTATTTAAATATATTTAAATGATATGCTTTGATTGAATTTCGGAAATGTTATCTTTTCTTTTATGATTGTTTTATATGCTATTAATATATTATGGATTTTTGGAATTGTATATGTATACAGATGGTTCCATGAAAAACCTTTGGGGGGTGAGCCCGAGAAAGCTCATCAATTCATTGGGTAACTTGACAGAGGTAAATGTGAATGTTTCTCCTAAGAGATTTAGGGAATATAAGGTGATGGGTATTCCAAATGTAACATTTTATGTAACATTGATAGCTACAATGTAAATATTATATGGATGCCACAAGTTTCCTTTATGAATTATGTTATCAATGTGTTATTCAAAAATATAATGATTTCTTGATGTATGTTAAAGAGCTTATGCTATGTATGTAATGATGCACTAATGTTTTCATTATTTGTTTTACAACCCTTACTGATCTTTTTATGCTCATCCCATGTTTTGAAATGTTTTTCATAGGACCTAAAGATAAATATTGTCATGGATGGTATTAAGAAAAAGTCAAGATTTCTAAAATGTTGGACTAGACATGACCCTTTTTAGGAGATTTTATTTTTTAAAAAAATTGAAACTGAGTTGATGTGTCTACCTTGTAATTTTATGATATGTAATGTAATAGTTATTGCCTAATTCTCTTAAACTCTAAACATGAATAGATCCTCAATATGAATTATTCATTTAATTCAATATTATGTAATTCATAAGGACATGTCTATATAGTTTGTATCACATAGTCAGTTTAGATAACCTTGTGAGTTAGGGTATTGTAAAATTAATATCCATAAATTACATTATGTTAATATTGAAATGATATAGCATTTACAGATTACCATTTTTCTTCCCCTAATATATTTCTGTGTTCAGAATGGTTTTCTGTAGAGAAAACAGAGGAGATATATTGGGAAGACATCCTGAGGAATACAACCATCAAAATAAACAACCTATGATGGTCATAATCAGAACTAAATATTTTGTTGTAGTGATGGAAGAGTTGACTCAGGCTATAAATTAGGGTGGAGTCCATGCATGAGATCAGCCAGATCAACCACAGTGGAACATGTCAGTAGTGGAGCATTTCATGAGGCAATATCCCCCATCATTTATAGGATCATATGACCATCTCCTAGCTGATGGGTGGATTGAAGCAATAGAGAAATGTTTTGATGTCATGGGCTGTTTACAACATCATAAGGTTAGTATTACTCTTTACAATTTTAAAGGTGATGCTGATCAGTGGTGGGCTATGGTGAATACTATCAAGGATTGTGAGGAGATGGATGCTCTTCATTGTGATGAATTCAAAGGTATTTTTCATGAGAAATATTTTCTTATTGTGGTTCATCTTATTATGGAAAAACAATTCCCAGAATTGAGGTAGGAGGATTACTCAGTGGCTGCTTCTGAAGAAAAATTCACTTGACTGGCAAGATATGCCCCGAACTTCAAAATAAATCTTGAATGTAAAATCAACCATTTTTACTCAGGATTAAAGCTAAAGTATCGAAGAGATTTAGCTTCTCGTGAGTTAAAAAGTTATGATAAACATGTTTGTTGTGCGGAGAAGGTGGAAATGGAGTTTGTCGATTATTAGGTTTTCTTTGACAAACAATAGAATAAGAGGTTATGGTGTTAGGTGAAAGTGAATAACTCTTCCAAAATGTCTGATGGTAAGAAACACAAGTTTACAGTTTGCAAAAATTGTAGTATAAATCATGCTGGGGAATGACTTTTGAATTTGGGTAAGTGCAACCAATGTGGTAAAATGGGACATAAATCTCGTAATTCCACTAAAAAAGAGTAGGGTAATGGTAAGAAAAAATCATATTTACAATCAGTAAATTGTTTTATGTGCAATGAAATGGGTCATTATGGAAATGAGTGTCCAAAAAAGAACACCACTTAGGGAAAGAAACCAAACAACAAGTTGAAAGGGGTGGTGAAATCAATTGCAGCTACTTCAGTAGATGTTGGTCCATTAAATAAATTAGTATCAGGTATACTATTTGTTAGTTCAGATTATGCCAATGTGTTATTGGAGTCAGGGTCTACAGACTATTTCATTTATGAGAAGTTTTCTAGTAAATTGGGTATTCTATGTCAAGATATGAATACAGAACTTATGATAAAAACACCTGGAGGAAGTGTTGAGAAAAATATAAAACATAATAACCTTTATGTCCATGTGTTCCAGATGAGTCATCTTACAAACCTTATTGTTTATCCTCTATTAGAGTTTGATGTAATTTTGGGTCTGGATTGGCTATCTATTTATCTTGCTAATATTGACTATAGAGCTAAATAGTTTATTTAAGAAAGAAATCTAGTGTGTGTAAAAGAATGAAAACTTTCTTTTGAAAACATATCAAGAAGATGAAAAATATTATAAATATGGAAATGAATGTTACCTTGCACATTTGTTAAAAACAAAGGAACTGTTCAGATTAAGGATGTGACAATGGTAAATTAGTACCATGATGTTTTTTCTGATTAGTTTCCTAGTATTATAACTAATCAGGAAGTTGAATTTACTATTGACTTAGTTCGTTATGCTATGCCATTTTCAGAAACCCCTTATCTAATGGATCTAATTGAACATTTAGAGTTAAAGAAACAATTGTAGGAGTTATTGGATAAAGGATTCATTTGACCTAGCACATCACCATGGGGTGCTCTTGTCTTGTTTGTTAATAAGAAATATTGTTCAATGAGACATTTCATTGATTATAGAGCATTGAATAACATCGCATTTAATAACAAGTATCATTTTCCCCATATAGATGGTTTTTTTTATCAGATTCTGGGAGACCACTATTTTTCAATGATTTATTTGAGGTCTGGGTACCATCATTTGAAAGTAAAGAATGTGTATATTCCTAAGACCATGTTTCATACTAGATATGTCCATTATAAATTTTAGTTATGCCTTTTGGTTTTACCAATTCACCTTTTGTATTCATGGATCTTATGAATAGAATTTTCCTTGAGTTCTTTGATATGATTGTTGTTATGTTCATTGATGATATTTTTCTATATTCTAAACGTAATGATGGGAAGGAATGTCATTTAATGGTTATCTTGAAATCCTTGAAAGAAAAGAAAATATTTGGGAAATTCATCAAGTGTGATTTTTAGTTAAATTTAATGACATTCCTTGGTCACATTATTTTAAAATGGCTAAACTATTGATCCTGATAAAACAATATTGGTTGACGAATGTCCAAGACCAAAAAATATAACCGAGATCAGTAGTTTTCTTGCTTTGGTAGGATACTACCACAGGATTGTTGAAAATTTGGCATGGTTATCTAGTCCAATGAATAATTTAACTAGAAAACGTGTTATGTTCATTTGGAAAAAAATAATGTTATTATTTTTTTTCAAAAATATAAAAGTGTAATGGTGAATGATTCCGTTTTGGAACTGCCTTCCAGAAATGGTGAGTTTGTTATCTAGAGTGATGCTTTGTTGAAAGGACATGGTTGTGTCCTTATGCAGAATGATCAGGTAATTGGTTATGCTTTACATCAATTGAATCCTCATTAGTTAAAATACCCTACAAATGATATGGAATTATCTAATGTTGTTTTCGCTTTAAAAATTTGGAGGCATCATTTACATGGAGTAAAATATGAAATATATACAGACCAAAATAATTTAAAGTATATATTCACTCAGAAATAATTGAACATGAGACAATGAAGATAGATGGAATTTATCAAGGATTATGATTTCATGATTTATTATCACCTCCGAAAGACAAATAATGTGGCTGGTTATTTGAGTCGAAAAAAGAAATTATTCATTGACCATGCTATATTCGGAATGAGCTCCTTTGGTCTTGATTTTATGAAATTTGGCATAGAAGTTGTTGGTGAAGAAAATTATTCTGTTTTGTTTTAGGTGTCAGTGAAATCATCTCTATCAGAAAAAATTACGCAAGCAGAAAAGGATGACAGTGAGGTACAGAAAAAGGTAGAGTTAGTCCAGAAGGGAATGTTACATGATTTTAAGGATGATAATGGTTGGGTTATGAGGTATGGAAAAATATTATGTGTTCCTTGTGATTCATAGTTGAAGAATTAGTTGGTATGTGAAGATCATATTTCCCCGTTTTCAGTTCATCCAGGTAGTACTACGATGTACAAAGATTATTTAGAGTATAACAAGTGGGATGGAATGAAATGATATACTACTGATTTTACTATATAGTGTTTTATTGGTTAGTAGGATAAAGCAACGCAACAGTTACATAAAGGGATGCTTCAGTCTTTTCCAATTCGAATGTGGAAATGAGAAAATATATCCATGGACTTCATTGTAGGATTACCGAGGATATCTCCAGGTAATAATGAAATCTGGGTTATTGTTGAATTATTGATAAAAATTTCTCATTTATTTCTATTTGAGATACATTGTATCCAGATCAACATTATTGGTGGTATGTTAATGATATATTCAGGTTTCATAGTGTTCCCCTATCCATTGTATCTGATAGTGATCCCAGGTTTACTTCTAACTTTTGGAAAGGCCATCAGATGTCGTTCGGTACTGAATTAAATTTTAGTACAGTTTTTCATCTATAATTAGATTGGCAGTCAGGACCAACAATTCAGACCATGGATGATATGTTATGTTCTTGCTTGATGGATTAACAAGTATGTTGGGACCAACATCTTTACATGGTTGAATTTTCTTATAATAACAATTTTCATTCAAATATACAGATATCTCCATTTGAGGAAATATATAGAAAGGGTTGTTGAACTCCAACAATTTGGGATGAAGTAGATGAAAGGAAACTAATGAGACCATAATAGGTAGAAGAGATGATAGAAATGGTTTAGTCGACTTAGAAGAACATGCAAACAACTTTGAGTAAACAGAAAAGACTTGTAGATAACTGGAGGGAGGATCTTTCTTTTGCGGTAGGTGATCATGTATTTCTCAAATTTTTTCTATGTAATAGTGTAATGTGTTTTGGTAAGAAGAGAAATTTGACTCTGAAATTCGTTGGACCATATGAATTCACAGAGAATGTTGGATCAGTGGCATAAAGAGTGGATTTACCTCGATATTTATCCCAGGTACACAATGACTTTCTTGTTTCAATGATGAGAAAGTATATGCCAGATCCATCTCATATATTAAGTCCAGATATAGATCAGTTGAAAGAGAATCTCTCCTATGAGGAACAAATGGTCCAGATTCTTGACCGAAGAGTGAAAGTGTTGCAGAACTAGGCAATTCACCAAGTAATGGTTTTGTGGAAAAAAATATATGGTTGAGGAGGCAATGGGGGAATCTGAAAATGCTATGAAGGGGAATACCCTCATTTATTTGATAAGTGAATAAAATTGCGAGGACACAATATCAAAAAGGGAGGAAGGCTGTAACATCCCAGGTAAATAAATGAATAATACATTTTCATGATTATTTATATTTGTGAAATAAATATTAATTTATCTTTAATTGTGTTGATATGCTCAATGGAGTACCTGATACGCAACTACGGGATTCTGGGAAATATTATGTTGCATAATAATAATAAAATATTATTATTTTAAATGGTAGTTAACACCTAGCTGTTGTATTATTGGGAAGTAACTGAACTAACTAAAATATGATTATACATGTTTGTTACGTGTTTTTATATTTATCAAAAAATAGAGGCTTAAAATGTTAAGGAATCTAATTTTAAGCATTTTCTAAATTAAATATTGATTTATCGCATTTTAATAGAGAACCCTATTTAATTATAGGTTTGGTATCATTTATATGTTTTATTTGACAAAATAATTTTTTTTAGACTTGGGACATCAAAATTTACTTTGGGAAAATTTGTGGTATTTTTCTCAAAAAATATATTTTTTAATGAAAAGTGAAAAATACTGTATAATAATTCAAAACTGCCTTTTAATATTATTTATTTATATGGTTTGATTATATTTTTAGTTTGTTTTAATGTGTAATTAGATTATATTTTTACTATTTAATACAATTTTTGAAATTAAAATTAATTTCACTTTGAAATTGGACATAAACAAGTGTCAATCTTTTGATAGTTAATATATCTTAAAATCATAGCTTTAGTTATGACAATGGGAATTACTTTTAAAATAATGAATCCAACTTCTATTTTTTTAATTTCATAAAATAGAAATAATTTTTGAATTCAGAATATAAAATATATCTTAGACAACATTTTTGGTATTTTTTTTTTATAAACTTCTATTTTTGATGAATAATGAAACCACTAAGTAGAAGTTAAAAAATGACTTTTTCATATAAATGAAATTTTACTGCTTTTGTAAAATAAATTTAAAAAATCTGACATACACGGTTCTTATTAGTATGTAAAATGTGTTTCAATAAGATAAAAATAATTATTAGTGAATAGTAACATTTTACTTTTATATACCGCGATTAAAGGTAAATAGGGTAATTCAAGGTAAAAATAATATCACACTAGTAAATAATTACATTAAAACATGTCTTTACCATATTGGATGAGTAATATCTGACCATCAGCATCCTTGGATCAATTTTGGGATCCCATGAAGCCACTTAAATGTGATAATGACAGATTATTTTAATTAATCTAAATTAAAAACAAAAATGACATAAAAAAATATCTTTTAGTAAATTAATTTTTATAAAGGGTTATATAGGTTATTATTTCGCCTATATATATTATGGATAAGTAAAAAGATTTCCTACATTATGGTAATTTTTTTATAATTTTTAGACATCATATAAATTATATTATATATGACACAATAATGATGCAGTATTTACCTCATTAATAAATTATATAAATAAATTTGATTATAAAGATTAAAATAATATCCAAAACCTATCCAATACTGATTTGATGATTTTATTTCAACCATTAGTCACCGTATCATCGCCTTTAATTAGTTTTGGACCTTTCGAAAACGAATATCATTATATAATAAAATAATATTTTCACACGTTCCTAATGAGCCCCTCCTCTACTTTACAAAATTCTCTCACATCTAACTCATTCCTCACACCTCTCAGGCCCCTTGGCACATCCAAACCCTTACCATGTAATCTATAAAGATCCCTATATTCCACCTAGATCCTTTACCTTAGACATAAGTCACTTCATGAAGTCCCTTTGGTTCAAACCAATGTGAGTTACCCAAATTAAAGTTAACATTTTCTCTTATCATCTTTTCATTTATATTACTTCTCCAACCATAATATCTTTTTATTCATTTCTTTTATAACAACAACAGTATCCTAAATATACTAGGATAATTTTATGATAATTATTTGAACAACACTAACACACACCTCCTTCTAATGGTTGATGAACATATTGTTTCTCTGGATGGAAAACTAACGACTCACGAAATGATGATTGTTTAATTATCTCCTTCCACCTACAATGGTGTACATCAATATGGAACTATATTTATATATGATATATATTATGTTTATTATTTCTTTATTATTCTGTATTTTATTTTATATAATACCTTTATTGTTTCCATTTTGGGTAAACACGATAATTTTCATTGAGGATGTGTGGACTACGACCCCCTCAATGTGATATGACTAGTTCATGCCTTATGTGGAATGTATAAAAGGATGGGGTAATGAAATTATATATGATACTATTCTAGAATTATAATATTCTTATGTATCATTATTTTTTCATTCCATTAAAATATGAAGTATAAATGGAAGTAGAGTTTATGCATACGTAAGACTTACCGTCTCCATTAACAGTGCATTTCATTTCGTATCTCCAAATGATAGGTACTATTATAAATACATGTTTATAATAGATATATATGATATATATGATATCTAAATCATGGTTTTCATTATGGATATTATGAACTTTTTACCACATGAACGACATGTAATTACAAGAAGTCCATTTTTGACTCAAGTACCAAATATTTACAAAATGACCATTATTAACTTAAATGACCAAATAATGTTTATATCATGGTAATAATTGATATAAAAGGAATAATATACTTTAAAATTGTTCTTAATCAAGTATAAATTAATTTAAATTATCATTCATGAGATGAAATACTGAACGAGTCACATCGGACACACAGTAAGGGACTTCATCTCAATCTCCTTTCATTGAGGCATATTTTGTTTTATACACGACATTAATTTATATTTTGTATTAACAAAATTGACATCTCATTTCATTCAAATGGAATATTTTTCTATGTGGAGTTTTACTAAACCAAAAAAATAATGTTTCATTTTAACATAAGCGGTGAAAAAGACCTTACCGTCGCCGTAAGTATTATTTGATAATTGGATTCCTTAACAAACCATAATGTCTTTAAAGGAAATCAAATAAAATATAATCTATTACATATTTTGGTATTCAAAATTGAATTGATAATGTATTTATTATTTCAATATATATAAATAATAATTTGTGATTGAAATTTGGAAATGTTATCTTTCCTTTATGTTTGTTTATGTGCTATTAATATGTTATAGTTCGAGGGAATTGTTATCTTATATGGGTGGTTACATGATAATACTTGGGCGGGTGAGCCCAAGATAGCTCTCCAATTAATTAGGTAATGTGAAGGAGGTAAATGTGAATATATCTCCAAATAGATATAGGGAATATACTGTAATGGGTATTCCAAATGTAACTCTTTATGAATCTGTGATTTCTATAACGTAAGTATGATTTTTATGCCACAATATTCAATTATGATTTATGTTTTCTATGTGTTATTCATAAATTATAAATTTTATGAGGTATATTAAAGAGCTTATGTGTTTTATGTAATGATGGACTAATGTTTTCATTCTTGGTTTTATAACACTTACTGATCTTTTTATTCTCATCCCATGTTTTGAAATGTTTTTCACAGATCCTAATGATAAATAGGTTCAAAGATGGGATCAAGGAAAATTCATGTTGTCTAAAACGTTGTACTAGAGATGAATTTTGTTTTCAAGAGTTTTTATTTTACGAAACAAATTTAAACCGAGTATGAGTTTCTACATTGTAATTTTGAGATGTAATGTAATAGTTATACCCAAATTCTCAAAACGTTAAACTGAAAAATATCATCAATTTGAATTATTCATTTAATTAAATATTATGTAATGTTTATGGTCGGGTCCTTATATAGGTAGTATCTTAAACCCAATGGGTTACACAGGTAGTAATAAAACCATAAGTGGGTACATGGGTTGTAGTCAAAGATCAAGAGGGATGTTTATATCCTAAAACCAATTTGGTACATAGGTAGTATCCCAAGCCCGTGAAGGTACACTGTGGGATCAAAAATAAAAAGAGGGTATATAGGTTATTGTTAAATCCTAATATAGTCCATGTGATTTCATCCCAAGCCAAATATGTTGTGATAATAATATAGAAATTCTTAACCGTCTATGATCAAATTTAATGATCTTTTTCTTATTCTACATTTCTATGTCATAATATTGTGATATACTACGATGGATGATAATTATTTTAATATGTTTCTCAAATAATATGAAATGGTATGATTTTTATCACTTGAGATGTCATGTCATTCAAATATGTGTTATAGAAAACTATATGTAACGCCCTGAACCCAGTTACCTAGAGTTGGTGCATTATTACATAACATTGGAATGATCACAATAAAGATCAAATCTATAAAGATCGATTAGATTAGTAGCATTGGAAACACTAGATATATTCATAAGTCTTACATTACATCATATAGAGAAAACTACTAAAACAACATCTTGTCTTCATAATCCACACTCACATACCCTCATATTATCCCTACAGGTCATTCATAAATTACTTCTTCAAATCCTGGAAAAAATAAAACATTGAAAGTGGTTAGCTCAGATGCTCAGTTAGGACAACAATATAGAAGAAAATTTCATAAATAATCATAAACATTGAAGGAAATGTATAACTAAAAAAGGCCTTTTAAACTTGAACATCAGCATAATATGGAAATGAAAAAATTATATAATGCCATTTACTTATTCACATGTATATTCTACTAGTCGAATAATCACATTCAATATCAATAACCACTTTCATAATTATAGAATGCATAATGCCGCACTATCATAACCACATAGCCAAGGCCTTGTTCCAAGACTACAAATAAGATTTTGTCAAGGCCTTATTCCAAGACTCTAGTTTGTCTCATGAGACCTACCAATGCCTCGAGGAGCTATAGAGGGCTCCACCCGTCACTTATTAATTCTAATGCCTTCCTCATATGAATTGGTTTAAATATAATATAAACATTCGTATTAAAACTATATTACAAAATGTCAATACATTATACATAAGCCATTAATGGTATAAAAATAACACATCCATAGTAAAACATATCACAAAACCTTCAATATTATATGGATTTTTTGTTTCATAACAAATAAAATTCAAATAAGCTTAAAATCCCTCAATGGATGTTGACATAGATGAAATTAAAACTATTTGAGAGAAGTATCTCTTTTTTTGAAATCATTTAAAAGTCACATAATTATAAAATAAAACATTTACTTTGAAAATATTCTTATAAGCTTGTAAGGGAATATTAAACTATTTTATAATGGAGGAATATAGTCGCAACCGCTATATAAGTTAAAAAAAGACATTCTTAACTTAATTCTATCGAAAATGTTAAAAAGGACCTTGTTTGGAAAACGACAGAAAGACTCATTTTTAAAATTATTATAAAAAGTCAACAGGGTTATAAATTACTTTATCACATTGTCTTTAAAATAGTAATAATTATTATAAATACATTTTTAAGAAATATGGATGTGGATGATAAAGAGGTCCTACTAGATAATCACATATAAAAAACCTCGGATAATGAAGAGATTGTGAAATAAACACTTACCTTGTACATTTCCATAGTCGATGGTATGTTAACCTCATGTATAATACAGAAAAAAAATTATTACGTTATACAAGAACTGTATATATAATTATGATATCATATATTATCTCTTATTAATGCTTTGTTAATAATATTTTATTATTATCGTCGTTTCAGGTGATAACTTAATCATTTTCTTTTATATGTTTTGTTAAATAAGGCATGTTTATTATGGATAGGTTTTATTTTATTCATATTCAGAATGATATCATGTTCTTAAACATTATTTTTAATAATAAAATGAGAATTAGACTTGAATGAATACGATGAGAAATAAATCTTATCGCATTTGTGGTGACTGTAGTCCGTACGTATGCACGAGCGAAAATATCATTCTTTTGATATTAAAATAATATATAATTTGATGGTATATCGTATATACAGAATCATTATAATGTTATATTTATTATTTACATGAATTACACATCATTATTATACCCATCCAAATAATAATATAATGAATAACAATTACACCACAGCGTGGAGACGGTAAGCCATAAGTACGCATGTATGGTGACATGTCATTAAAATATGGATAGAATAATTAATATGGTTGTACAATATTTATAATAACATCACAATATATAGGAGATACTAGAGTTATTATTTTAAAATGGGAATAACATAGAATGAATAAGTTGAAGAATAAATGATCTTGAAAAAGTGTGGTCAAAACATTACCTCATCTTCGGGTTCCTCCTTTGGATTGGATCAAAAGGTCTCCATAGGTTGGCTTTCTGATCACACAAAGGCCTCTATGATGAAGTGAGGAAATATTAGATAGTATTTGGGCAGGGTTTGGACGAACCAAAAGGCTTTGAATGTGTGAATTAGTGATAAATGGGAGTGCCATTTTATAAGATGTGTGAGGGGAACCTTTGGAAAAGCTAGAAATATTATTTTATAATAAATTCCTATTCGGTTTCTAAAGGCTCCAAAGTGTATTATTCTAAGTCTAAGGTAGGTATGGGTCTAAATAATATCAACTAAAATAATTTAGACATGTTTGGGTTATTATATTAACCTTATCTTTTAGTTTTAACTCTTAGTTAATTAGTTTGACATTTTCCATGTCACTTTGTATTTTTATATTATATAGTTAATAAACATACTATATACATTCAAGATACCCTTAAGTGGTCTAGTAAATATACCCCTATCATTATATAAGTCTCTTGGCCGAAGCTTAGATTTTTTGGAATTGAATATCAATTAAAAATATAATATTTGTTTGAAAAACTCTTTTATGTCAATTTTTAAACTATATGGTATTTGATTTTTGTGATAATATTAAAAGCATTATTACTTCTAAAAATTGTAATTAAATCAATACTAAAATGTCATATTAACTTATGAAGTTAGTGTAATTCATAAAAAGTCTCAAATTTCATTTATTTGGGTATTTATATTATCATTTATTTTAATATTTCATTAATTCGGTAATTACAGCATCACCATTGTGTCATAAATAAATTAAATTATTTAATGTCTAAAAATTATAAATAAAATACCATTATGAAGGAAATATTTTTAGATTTATAATGATTATTTATAATCGAATTTATCTCATGTATAACCCTATATTAATTTTTTTTAGTTAATAAACATTGTTTTTAACTCTTTTAACTCTCATTTGAATTAAATAATATTAAATTTCCTAATCTAATCCAAGTGGACCTAAATGACAATATTTTATTCCAATGGTTGTTTTGGGTTGAGATACACTTGTCCAATAGAATTAGGACATGTGTTAGGGTAATACGAATATCATTTTTACCCTTAATTATCGTATTTACTTTTCACCGTGGTAAATAAAAGTAAAAAGTTACTATTCACCAAAAATTATTTTTATCTTTTTGAACCACATTTTACTCCTTGATAATTAACATGTCTCTCAAAATTTCGTATTTCCACTCACAAAAGTAGTAAAATTATGTTTTATGTAAATTTTCAAATTCTCCTAGAAGGTTGGTAAAAGTCGATGAAATGTTCAATAAAATTTATATGTCTAAAATTCTTATAAACTGACTCCAATGAATTACATTGAACTTATATAGGTATTACACATCTATTTTGACCTAAGATAAATTTAAATAAAATAAATGATTATTTAAATAAAAATTCGGTTTTTAACTAATAACTCAGTGTTTTTCACTATTCATAAAAAATTGAATGTTTTCAGAAAAATACCGAAAATTCACCCAAGGATAATTTCAATATTCCAAATCCAAAAATGAAGTCCATTTTTAAAGATGAAATTTATAAAAATCTAAAAAGTGGGTATTACTATTCATAACGACTAGTTTGATTGGTTGTGGTGTGTGTTAGAACTTGAAGTTGCATACAACACATGGTACCGTATTATTCAAAGAGAACCGTATCGTGGAAGCCTGGGGTGTTACATTCTCCCCTACTTCAAATAATTTCATCCTCAAAATTTATAGAAAATTACAGCATAAAAATACTTGGGTGATTCTTCATCATAAGTTCCTTGGGTTCCCATGTTGCATCTTCCATCTTATGGTTTCTCAATAGAAATTTTACCAGATGAGTCGTCCGGTTTCTCACCACTTTTTCTCTAGTATCAATATTCCGAATGGGCTCTTCGCAATAAGACAGATCGGGTTCCAGTTCTAATTTCTCATTAGTGAGTATATGCGTTAGGTCAGGCATGTTTTTCCTCAACAGTGATACGTGGAACATATCGTGAACTTTGGAGAGCCTTGGCCGCATTGCCAAACAGTAATATACAGCCCCAATTCATTCTAGAATTTGGAAAGGTTCGATGTTCCTGGGACTCAATTTACCCTTCTTACCGAAACTTATAATTCCCTTCAATGGAGATACCTTCAAGAAAACACGATCTCCTACCTGAAACTCCAAATCCTTCCTTCGATTATCGGCAAAGATCTTCTGCATACTTTGAGCTGCTTTAATGTGGTTTTGGATAACCTTCACCTTTTCCATCATTTCCTCCACCAGTACTGGACCTACAAATTTTCTTTCACTAACCTCATCCCAACAAGTTGGTGTGCGACATCTCTTTCCATATAACCCTTCATATAGTGCCATATCAATACTCGAATGGAAGATATTGTTATAGGAAAATTCTACCAGAGGTAAATATTGATCCCACATACCCTAAAAGTCAAGTGAGCAGGTTCTCAACATGTCTTCTAAGGTTTGAATAGTATGTTCTCATTGTCTATCTGTTTGAGGGTGGTAGGCAGTGCTCAAATGAAATTCAGTATCCAAGGCCTTCTGAAGACTTTTCCAGAATCATGGAGTAAAATGGGGATCACAATCAGAAACAATCGATTGGGGTACTCCATGAAGTCCAAAAACTTAATTAATATATAGTCTTTATAGTCGTTCAAGTGGTAAATCTTTCCTTATATCAAGAAAACGTGCAGACTTGGTAAGACGATCAACAATGAACCTTATTGCATCATTCCATCTAGGAGTATTTGGTAGCCCAATGACTAATTCCATTGTAATATTATCCCATTTCCATTCAGTTATGGGAAGAGGTTGCAATACTTTACTAGGATGTTGCCTTCCAACTTTCACTTGTTGACAAACCATACATCTTGACACAAAATCAGCAATCCCCCTCTTCATGTTGTCCCTCCAAAAATGTTCCTTCAAATCTCTATACATTTTGGTGCTCCTTGGGTGTATAGGGAAATTGGAATTATGATAATCGTCCATTAATTCCCTTTTTAGATCAGGTATATCAGGAACACAAAGTCTCTTCCAAAATTTTAAAATTCCATCTTCATACATAAAACCTCTCAATCTCCCATCAGTCACATCATTAATATTCATTTGAAGTTCTTCATCATCAGTATGAGAACTCTTAATCCTTTCTAGTAAAGATGGTTTGGAAACCATTTGAAAAAGCATTGAATTTTCACCTTCCATGGTAATTCCCATGTCCATCTTCACTAGATCCATGAAAATTGGATCCCTTTCAATTCTCATATTGTTCAAAACAATATGATCTTTTCTGCTCAAAGCATCTTCCAACTTGTTTTCCTTCCCCGGGTGGTAGTTTATTATGCAGTCATAATCCTTGAGTAATTTAATCCGTCCCTTTTTCCTCATATTGAGTTCTTTTTGTGAGAAAATATAATTCAAACTCTTGTTATCAGTATAAATCTCACATTTTTCACCATAGAGATAATTTCTCCATATCATAAAAGGAAATATTACAATAGCTAACTCAAGATCATGATTAGGTAAGTTTTTATCATGAATTTGTAGCTGTCGTGATGCATAGGAAATATCCATATCATTCTTCATAAGGACACAACCAAGACCTTTCTTCGATGCATCACTATAAATAGCAAACCCATCATTCCCTGATGGTAGAGTCAATATAGTAGCATTGACTAATATTCTCTTCTGTTCTTCAAAACATCCTTCTCACTCTTTTTTCCAATCAAATTTAACCCCTTTACGTGTGATCTTCGTTAATGGGTTATCCAATCCGCCAAATTCTGGAAGAAACGTCGATAATAACCTGCTAAACCAATAAAACAACATACCTCAGTTATACTCGTCAGTTCTGGCCATTATTGGATTTCCTTGGTCGTAGAAGGATCAACAGAGATTCCATATTTGGGGACAATATGGCCTAGAAAAGAAATCTCATGAACCCAGAATTCACACTTTCTAAACTTCCTATATAATTCATGTCTTCTCATATTCTTCAAGATAATGCGCAAGTGATTTTCATGATCTTTTTAGCTTTTGGTGTATACCAAGATATCATCAATAAATACCACCAAAAATTAATATAGATATTCCTTGAAAACTCTATTCATTAGATCCATGAATATAGAGGGTGCATTAGTCAGCCCAAAAGACATTACTGTAAACTCATAATTCTCGTACCTGGTTCGAAATGCTCTCTTCGGAATGTCTTCCTTTTTCACACACAACTGATGGTATCCAGACCGAAGGTCAATCTTTGAAAAGTATGGATCTCCTTGTAGTTGGTCAAATAAATCATCAATGAAACGTAGGGGATACTTGTTCATTATTCTTATAGAATTGATATCCCTGTAGTCGATACATAACCTCATAGATCCATCTTTCATCTTATCAAAAAGGACAGGGGATCCCCATTGAGAAAACCTAGGTCGAGTAAATCCCTTATTACTCAATTCCTCAAGTTTTTTATTTAGCTTGACTAATTAAACAGTGGCCATTCTATAAGGGGTATTCGATATAGGCCTTGATACAGAAATTAAATCAATGGAAAACTCAACTTCTCATTTTGGAGGATGTCTATGTAAATCTTCCAGCAACACATCTACATATTCTTTCATAATAGGTACATCCTCTATTTGAACATTCTGTTTCACAGCCACAGTCATTTAATTATCTTCCTCCCCAATAATTTAATTTATTTGATCTACTAGGGGTAGATCTATATAAGAATTAGGTGGTGATGATTCTGCTCTAAAGATATGGTATTCCTTATCATCATCATCAAAAATAGTAACCTCTTTCTTCTTACAATAAATTTTTTCATCGTGGTCTGAAAGCCAATCCATACTAAGGATTATATCAAACTCATCCATAAGTATGACGATGAGATTAGTAGATAAAGAAAATTGATGTTCTCTAATGGGGACTGATTCACAAAACATTGTTGCAATGATACTTCCCTTAGGAGTTTAAACTGAAAACTCTTTTGTTAAATCAAATTGGAAATATCAAATTTTCTTAGAAAACATGGAAGAAATGAAACAATGCGATGATCCAGAATCAAATAATGCATTTTCTAAACTTGAGGAAACCATTAAATTACCTACCACCACGTCTTTCGGAGCTTCTACCACAGCAGTAGTGATAGCATAATCTTGGCCTTGATCCCTTGGCCTTTTCTGAGGTAAGTTCCCCTGATTCTTAGGAAATTAATTGGAATAATGTCCCATCTCTCTACAATTGTAGCATTGAACATATATAGATTCTTTCTTCCCCTTGAAATCACGAGCTTAGTGGCCTTTTTCACTACACTTGTAACAGACTCCCATTCCCTTCAAGAAAGAACTTGGGTGTTTCATCCCACATTTATTGTAGGATGGAAATTCGAGTTTTCCCTTATTCCCATTATTTACATTCCCAGATTGATCAGCAGATCTCTTCTTCTCTTGCTTTTCTTTAAAGTCATAAGACTTAGAGAAATATTTTTCTGTCTTGATAGCACATGAGACCATATATTCGTACGATGAGAAGTATTGTGACACCAATGCTCGTCAAAGAAATGGTTATAACCCATTAAAGAAATGATCAATCATAATTTTTTTGTTACTTATATAATCCTCAACATACCTTTCTATCCTTGTAATGTTAGCCTCATACTTTGCGACATTCTCACCCTCCTTTTGTCTCAGACACAGAAATTGCCTTTCCGTATCTGCTCGATGGTCACGAGGAAAGTATTTTTCTAAAAACAGATCATTGAACTCCCTCCATTCCATATTTGATACTTCATCATCTTCCTTCGTGTTTTGAATTAATGACCACCGTTGATTAGCATCTTCAGTTAGGCGGTAAACTGCCATGATAACTTTTTCCCTTTCACTAACCCCTAAAGCCTGAAATATTTTATCTAGGTAACTTATCCATTTCTCAGCTACCAATGGATTTGTACTCCCATTGAATGTTGGTGGTTGATGCCTCATGAATAGATATAACATTGATCCTCCATGTTGTGGATCAGGGTGCTCCATACGGGTAAGGTTATTATTCATAACCTAAGTGTGTTGTCCCAGAATGGTGATAAGCTGATCAGCACCAGTTGTATCACCAGCTCCACTATAATTATCTTGAGCAGGAGGGAAATCCATACAAGGAGTGCGTGCATTGATAAAATTTCCATTTCTTCCACTAGGATCCATTTCTAAACAATGGCATAAACTATATCAGTTTGTGAATCAAAATACATAATTACATACTTGTAAAACACTTGACATAAATTGAATAGTTTGTGGATATAATCCATAATCATAAAAATGTTTTCTTTGAGAACGTATATACTCCTAAACCCTTCATAATGGTTTGTAAAGAAAATGTGAATTATCCTAAGCATACCCCTCGGGGGTGTCGTAACCAAGAGTGCAACAAGGCCCGTTGTCGTGCACCAGTTCTCGTTCTAGTCTATCTCAAAGCGGTGTTTTCTGGTTTTACCCCTAGGTACATCTATTCCAGAACCACCTATACATTCTCGTATCAAGATAGGGATGTATTTCTCAGAAAACTCACAAAATTTCTACAATACCAAAATTCTAAGAAGTTCTTCTATACTAATCTTCAAATTCTATCTTAGATATATGTGCTCTAATTAGAGTTTATCTAAATCTAGCTTCCAAGGTTTGTACTAATATTTCTCTGATACCAACTGTAATTCCTCGACCCCAGTTACCCTTATTCGGTGCATTATTATATAACGTTGGCATGATCACAAGAAAGATCAAATCTTGAAATAACGATTAGTTTAGTAGCCTTGGAAACACTAGATATATTCATAAGTCTTACGTTACATCATAAAGTGAAAACTACTAAAACAACATCTTGTCTTCATAATCCACACTCATACCCCCTCATACTATCCCTACAGGTCCTTCATTAATTACTTCTTCATATATTGAGAAAAATAAAACATTGAAAGGGTGAGCTCAGATGCTCAGTACAGATAAGAATATAGCGGAGACTTTAATAAATATGAAAAAACATTTAAGGCAATGTATAACTAAAACAAAAGCCTTTTAAACTTGAAAATCAGAATAATATGGTTATGATAAAATGAAATAATTCCATTTACTTATTCACATGGATATTCGACTAGTCGAATAATGACATGAAATAACAATAACCACTTTAATAATGATGGAAAGCATAATGTCATACTATCATAACCACATAACCAAGGCCTCGTGCAAGACTATAAATAAGATTTTGTCAAGGCCTTGTGTAAAGACACTAGTTTGTCTCATGAGACCTACCGATGCATCATGGAGCTATAGCGGGCCCCATCCATCACTTATTATGTCCAATGCATTCCTCATATGAATAGGTTTAAATATAACATAAAAATTCATATTAAAGCTAGCGTACGAAATGTCAATACATTCTACATAAACCATGAATGGTATAAAAATAACACATCCACAGCCAAACATATCACAAAACCTTCAATAATATATGGATGTTTTGTATCGCAAAAAATAAACATCAAATAAGATTAAAATCCATCAAAGGATGTTGACATAGATGAAATCAAAACTATTTGAGAGAAATATCCATTTTTTTTAAATCCCATAAAAGTAACATAATTATAAAATAAAACATTTAAATTGAAAATATTCTTATATGACTTTAAGGGAAGCTTTGAATATTTTATAATGGAAGAAAATAGATTCACCCATAGTATATGTTAAAAAAATACATTCATACCTTAATTCTGTCGAAAAGTGTAAAAAGGACCTTGTTTGGAAAATGACAGAAATATTCCTTTATAAACATATTATAAAAAGTCAACAAGGGTATAAATGAATTTATCCCATAGTCTTTAAAATAGTAATGATTTTTTGAAATACATTGTTATGTAACATTGATGTGGACGAAAAAGAGGTCCTAGTAGATAATCAAATATAAACAGCCTCGGATAATGAAGAGATTGTGAAATAAACCCTTACCTTGTACATTTCCTTAGTCGATGGTATGTTATACTCTTCTATAATAGTTAAATAAATTTTATTAAATTATAAAAGAACTATATATATAATTATGATATCATATATGATCTTCTATTAAATCTTTGTTAATACTGTTTTAGTATTATCTTCATTTCGGTTGTTAACTTAATCGGTTTCTTTTATATGTTTTGTTACATAAGGCATGTTTGTTATGGATTGGTTGTATTTTATTCATATCCAAAATGATATGAAGTCCTTAAACATTATTTTTAATCATAAAATTAGACTTGAATGCATACGATGGGGAATGAATTTCATCGCGTTCGTGGAGACGGTAGTCCGTACGTACACACGAGCGACAATATCATTCTTTTGATATTAAAATAATATATAATTGGATGGTATATCACATATACAGAATAATTATCTTGTTATATTTATTATTTACATGAATTACAAATCATTATTATACCCATACAAATAATAGTATATTCAATAACAATAACACCACGACGTGGACACGGTAAGCCGTTCGTACGCACGTATGGTGACATGTCATTCAAAGGGTGGATAGAATAATGTATATGGGCGTACCATATTTATAATAACATCACAGTATATAGGAGATACTGAAGTTATTATTTTAGAATGGGAATAATAAAGAAATAAGAACTTTAAGAAGATATGAACTTGAAAAGGGTGGTGAAAACATTACCTCTTCTTTAGGTTCTTCATTTTGATTTGATCAAAAGGGTTTTTTAGGTTGGCTTTATGATCAAACTAAGGCCTCCAAGTTTAAGTGAGGGATGTTTAAAGAGTATTTGGGTAGGTGTTTTTCGAACCAAAAGGATTTAATATGTGAATTAGGGAGAAGGGGGAGTTCCCTTTTATAAGAGGGGTGAGGGGCACCATTGGAAAAGCTAGAAATATTATTTTATAATAAAATAATATTCGGTTTCTAATTGCTCCAAAGTGGATTATTCAAACAATAAGGTGAGGATGGATCGAAATAATTTAAACCAATAGATGTTAGGCAGGTTTTGGTTATTATATTAACCTTATCTTTTAGATTTAACTGTTAGTTAATTAGTTTGACATTTACCATGTCACTTTGTATTTTTATATTATATAGATAATAAACGTACTATATACATCCAAGAGACACCCAAGTGGGCCATTAATGATATATCTATCATTATATAAGTCTCTTGGACAATAATTAGATTTTTATGAATTGAATATCAATTAATAATAAAATATTTGTTTTAGAAACTCTTTTATGTCAATTTTGACACTATTTGGTATTTGATTTTCGTGAAAATCATAACAGCATGATTAATTTTAAGAAAAATAATTAAATCAATACTAACATGTCATATTAAACTATAAAATTAGTGTAATTCATAAAAAGTCTCAAATTACATTTATTTGTGTATTTATATTATCAATTATTTTAATATTTCATTAATTAGGTAATTACCCCATCACCACTGTGTCATAAATAAATTAAATTATTTAATGTCTAAAAATTATAAATAAAATACCATTATATAGGAAATATTTTTAGATTTCTAAGGAATCTTTATAATCGAATTTATCTTATGTAAATCCCTATATTAAAATTTTTTAGTTAATAAACATTGATTTTAACTCTTTTAACTCTTCTTTGAATTATATAATAATAAATATCCTAATCTGATCCCATTGAACCTAAATGAAAATATTTTATTCCTAAGGTTGTTTTTGGTCGAGATACACTTGTCCAATAGAATTAGGACTTGTGTTAGGGTAATATTAATATCATTTTTACACTTAATTATCCTATTTACTTTTAACCGTGTTAAATAAAAGTAAAAAGTTACTATTCACCAAATATTATTTTTATCTTATTGAACCACATTTTACTCCTTGATATTAACCATGTCTCTCAGATTTTTGAAATTCCACAAACAGAAGCGGTAAAATTGTGCTTTATATAAATTTGCAAATTCTCTTAGGAGGTGTGTAAAAGACGGTGAAAAGTTCAATAAAATTTTTATATGTCTAAAATTATTATAATCTGACTCCAATGAATTACATTGAACTTATATAGGTATTACACATATATATTTTCCTAAATTAAATTTAAATAAAATAAATAATTATATAAATAAAAAGTCGGTTTTTAACTAAAAACTCAGTGTTTTTCACTATTCATCAAAAATTGAATGTTTTTAGAAAAATACCAAAAATACAACCTAGGGTAATTTCGATATTAAAAATCCAAAAATAAAGTCGATTTTAGAGGTATAATTTATAAAATTTTAAAAAGTGGGTATTACTATTCATAACGGCTAGTTTGATTGGTTGTGATGTGTGTTAGAACTCGATTTTGCGTACAACACACACTACATTATTATTCAAAGAGAAACGTACCGTGGAAGCTTGGGGTGTTACACTATAATTGTTCCTTATTAATTTTATAATTTTATTTCACCCATTATAATGATATAAACATTGATGAAATTATATTATGCTTTACCATTTTTATTATTTGATATTAACCATTTATTTTTATTACATTACCTAGGTTATGAAAATGAGTTTAACAAGTTATAGGTCTATAAGGGAGTCCATTTTAAATTTATTTATGAGAAAAGATCATAATATTACAAAAATAATATTCTTTTGATGTCAATCCTAAAAGACAATATAACATTCATTTATGGGATTCTGTTATTATTTGTGAAATGTAATATTTTTCTTATAAAATTATGTAATTCAAATATATGTCTATCTAAATATGTATAATATATAGTGATTACAAAAAAAATATCACCATATTCAATAGTGATAGTATGAAGTGTTATAGTTGGAAACTGAGAAGGTTTTACTTATATTTTACTATTTATATAATTGTATTAAGGATTACGATAATATAAACTTACTAAAAACACTAGGAAAAATTTAAAATGATATTTTTAAGTATTGGATAACATCACAAATTTTTTATAAATCTAAGAGTATATCGTTCCCCTTTAACTATATCCCAATATGTACAATTGAAATTGTATGTTGCTATGGAATTTCATCAATATAGCTAAATGAATTTGAAAAAGGTTGGTTGAGTTTAGTGTAATCCCAACACAGTGCACAATGAGTGCACCTAAGACTACAATAAAGATAAGAAACTCTCAATGGATATGGTTTAGTTGAAGAAATTTTCTACATAAACCATAATGAAGGATTTGATACGTATTTATAGTAATATAGAGAACATAATATGAATATCTCTATAGAAGACCTAGGTTAAACTGAATGATTTACAGTCTTACCAAATAATTGTAGTATCTAAAAGAAAAGTATAATTGGTTGAAATTAAATTTTCATTTGAGAAGGTATCATAATATTTCATTTTCATATTCATAAGATAAATAATTTCCAAATTATATTCTATATTATCAAACCTATTTTATATTTAAAATATGGTTTGAAAAAATATCATGAATTTTTTTGGGAATGGTATGTCCTTAAAAACACCCATAAAAATTTATGGAATAATATTTGGTACTAATTGTTGTGATAAACTAAATGTTTCAATACAGATCTATTATACCGGAAATGATGATTATCATAGTATCTGTGATTGTGAGGATGAATATTGTAGTAAAAAATATATTCCATGAGTTTCTTATGGATACATTATATTATTCTATTTGTCATTGATAATTAGAATTTATGGAATACACTATTCTTAAAGGAGGAAATGTAACACATTTGTATTTTAGAATATGTTTTCCCTTTAAATAAACATGGTATCAATGATTGTTTGAAAATTAACATTAATATAATGATCATCAAGTTATTAGTTGAGTATTATTAATAGAATTTTACATAATAAAATTTACAGAAAATAAAATTGGTGAAATCAAATGTAAATGTAAAACAAATAATATTAAGAAAACATAATATGTAAATATTATTATTTGATATTTTCATTATTTTATTTTCACATTAATTTTTTTAATATATAATTATCATCATTCAAAATCCTTTTCACTTTTTAATTCATTGTTTCTTAATTACATTATGATTAATTTTTTAGATTAATTTATAATATTTTTTTTGGTGAATAGTAAAGATATACTGATTCATCAAATATAATTTATTTATTGGCTGAAAATATTTTTAAATATTTTTAACATCAAATATATATTTATAATACAAAAAAAATTAAAAAAATATTTACTTTATAAAACCCATGTTTATTGCTTTAGTAATAGAAGTAAAATTTTACTCTAAATAGATCTTTTACTCTCTTATACTAAATTTGTTTTTTCATCAACGGTAGAATTTCAATTTTAATAATGGATTTCTTATTATAGAAAAAATAAATAATATTATGTAATAATAATAATAATTTTTTTTCCATAAAACCATGTTTAATAAGAATAATTTTAATGGACATGATAATGGATAGAGTTTTATTCAATAAACAGTTTAATTAATGATGTATAATTTTATCTACTAAATTAAAATAATAATATTTTTATAATGATGTTAATATTATTTTTAAAAATAAAAAATATCTTATCTCTCATTTAATTAGTAATTTAATTTATATATAATTAAGTAAATTTTACATTGGAGAAAACATTTTTCACCAAAATAGTTTTTATATATAACAAATGTCTTCCTTTAAAATTTAATTTTACATTATTTTTAAATTTATATAGATTTTATAAATTATGTATTATGTAAAAAAATTTGGGAAAGATGTTTTATCTTATTTTTTATCTAAATATATAAAACTCAATTAACAATTATTCACCATTGTAATATATGGTAAATCATAAACATAAAATATTAAATATATCAAGAAACAATTTAAATTTTTGTGAAAATTCATGTCTGCAGAATTATTAACCTCAGATCACCCAAATATTAATTATTCTAAGTGTTTTGACCCTTTTATCCTTTAGTAGTGGGATAAATTTTTTGAAATTAAGTGGTTACTACCAAGATTTTATTTTTCTTCACATTGTAAATGGGATCAAATCAACCACTTAATTATACACATATTCATATTTACTTATTCCGAAAATATATATATTTCTCATCCTAGAATCAATATCAATGTAAATAAGCCTCCATTCTAAATTTTTCATCCTAAGGCATCCGTTTATGATGATATTTACCACGGAAAATATAAAGATATCAACATGAGTATTTCTTCCCCTTACTATATTCTTCATAATAATAATATACTGAAATGATATTTTATATACATTAAAGAATGAAATCCTTAGTATTATTAAAATACTAAAATGTGATTAAAATAAAGAAATAATTATTTCATAACCACCTCCGAAAATGTTAAAAATGGAACTCATTGTGATGAATACGTATGCACTACCCTCCCCAAGAACAACGAGTCCTATATTTCAATGACCCAATACTAAAAAACTATATAAATTATTAATTAATATAATAGACACTTATTACATAATAGATATTATAGAATAATATTTTCTGAAATTATATATTTTATATTATCAGTAAACAAAAATAGCCAGAAAACTACATAAAATATACATATCAAGAATCCTTTTTTAATTTAAGTACACATAGAAATAAAACTAAATAAAATCTACGATAATTTTATATTAAAATAAATTTACATCTTTAATTATGGATATTATTTTTTTAATTCATTTTACCAATTTCAATATACAATAGAATTTTTGTAAATTGACCAAACCACCTCATGTAACCTCTGTAGGAGAAAAATATTTAATAAATAAATGACATGTCACAATAATTTGACTCCTTAAATTTAAATATAGATGGATAATTTTTATAATAAGAATTAATTTTCCAATCCTGATGTCATGCACATTCATAGAATGAATTCAATCATGAGATAATAGTTATTTTTCATTATATTAATTTTCCATGCCGATGTCCTCTTGCGCGACACCTGCGCGTGTCGTAGCCTCTTCAACCTGGCCGACTGACGAGCTGGCCTATTCGCTGCCGAAGCGGCCCACGGAGCACAGGCCATGGTTATCCAAAGCACGGAGCCTTAGAGGTAGAGTGGTCCTCCAGCACGGCCGGCTTCGGCCGGCCGGTTCTTCTTCAGCCTAGTGGCATGTGGATGCGGGCTGCGGTTCCTCCCAATGCGGCTGGCATACGGCTGCCGCTTCTTCCTGTCACCACAACCTCTTCTATCACTGCCTCCATTGAAATAAAATGGGGATAAACGGAGGTTCTTTGGTATTTGTTTGTTTAGCCCGCGCCCTCGCGTTAGGCAGTATCATATGTCCGAAGATAAAACATTATTTCAATGAAGAACGAAGAACAATTTTATTCAATTAAAATTGATAAAAATCCCCACTATACTTATTGAGGTCACACATTCTCGATCCACAGAAGTCAAGGGTCACGGTAGTCGGACGTCACGAATGAACGGTGTTGTCCCATCAACGTTGGAGGATGAGCCGTTGTCATAGGCGACGCTTCTCACGAGCGGTGTCTTCTCCCTCGACGTGGTGGAAGAAGAAGGTACAAGAAGTCATGGAGGATTCTTCAACGAGAGTGTATGATGTTCCTCATGGAGAAATGATGCTCTACTCTAATTATCCAATGGTTCCCCCACCAAAATAATTTTCAAGTAATATATTATATTAGGAATCTCAATTTTAATAGAATTTCCATGGAATTCAAATTGATTCAAATGAGAGGTGCCAATTAATAAATGAAGTTATTAATTAGATGTGGTGTCATAATAAAGGGGTGGGATGTAGAGATGCTCCACCATAATGAGGGCAGGTGTTAAATAAATGAGGGAGAAGGTGGAGAGTTATAAGAATTAATAAGGGATTTCATGGGAGTTTAAGGGGATGTTGAGGGGTTAGACTCTTGTGTGGGCCCCACCTCACATTATCCTCTCCTAGGAGGTTATGTGGGTGTGGGACCCACATGTAACTTCCAAATGTATGATATAACCAAAAAATAAATCAAACTGTGCACAACAATTTTATTTAATTTATTATAAATCCCAAAAAATTAACTTCTCCTGAGAAAATGAAACAGCGGTAAAGGTCCCCTTAATCGAATACCAGAGTTGCTAGTACAACGGTGCCCTCATATTTAAATTACGAGCACTGATTCAAAAGATAGAAAAACTATGATGTATGTTTACTAAACGTACCCAAAAAAAATTTAAAAAATGATTCAGGGCACATCATTCCTCGGAATCAGGTGTCGTCCGAAACCACAGACTCGTAAAATTTCGAAGTATTAATGAAAAAAATTTCCTTGACATTTCCGGGTCATTACATTACCCCCACCTCAAGGCTTTACTTCCCCGTAAAACTATAACACACACTAGGGAAAAAAGGGGGTACTGAGCACGAATCTGAGCCTCCTGCTCCCATGTTCTCTCCTAGATGTTCCCATGCTACCAGTGAATGCGCACTAGAGGAATCAAATGTCCATGTAGGACCTGCTATTGTCGATCCTCAATCACCACCAAAACCTCTATGAATGTCACCCCATAATTGATTTCCACCTCCCATTGATCGACGATGTGTGATGGGCCGTGCACGTATCCACTCAGCTGAGATACGTGGAAGACGTCGTGCAACCAGTGCAACTAATGTGGAAGGGCTAGGCGGTAAGCCCCCTCGCCTACTCTACTAAGGACATGTAACGGTCCGATGAAGCTTGGAGATAACATTACATCTTGGCCAAATCCCGACATACCTTGTCAAGGTGAGACATGAAGTAAGACGTGGTCTCCATCCTCAAACTCTAGTGGTCTCTGTATCCTATCAGCATAGAACTTCTGTCTGCTCTGTGCAGTCTTCATCCACTCCTGGAAGATCTACAACTTCTCCGTCGTAGCTTGCACAATCTTTGGTCCTACAAGTGCTGACTCCCCTAGGTCAGTCTAGCACAGAGGTGATCTGCAAGGTCGGCCGTACAGTGCCTCATAAGGGGCCATCCCGATGGTGGAGTGGTAACTGTTGTTGTCTACAAACTCCACCATGGGTAGGTGATCCTCCCTTTTGCGACAAAATTCACGGACACATGCACGAAGCATGACCTCGATAGTCTGAATGGTCCTATATATCCGGTCATCTATCTAAGGATGGAAGGTGGATCTCAGATATAGCTGCGTCCCAAAATCCTCATGGAACCCCATCCATAGACGGGAAGTTAATCGGGCATCTCGATCAGAGATGATAGTCGATGGTACACCATGAAGCCGTACAATCTCCTGAATGTTGAGGCGTCCCAGGCCCTCAACTAAGCCATGATCTCTAATCAGTAGGAAGTGGGCCGACATAGTGAGAAAGTCTATGATCAACCAGATAGAGTTGTGTCCCTTAGATGTACGTGGAATTCCTTCCACAAAATCCATGGATATCCTGTCACACTTCCACTCTGGGACCTCTAAGGGTCGTACCAATCCTACTTGTACCTGGTGCTCCTCCATAACTTGCTGACAAGTGAGGAATCACGAAATGAACTATTAAGACCTAACCCTAGTTACCCAGTGTTGGTGCATTATTACATATCATTGGCATGATCACAAAAGATCAAGTCTTGAAATATCGATTAGTTTTTTAGCCTTGGATTCACTAGATACTTTCATAAGGTTTACATTACATGATAAAGTGAAAAAATACAACAACATTTTGTGACCATAGACCACACTCATATCCTCATACAATCCGAGAAGGTCATTCATAATATACTTCTTCACATCCTGGGAAAAATAAAAGATAGAAAGGGGTGAGCTCAGATGCCCAGTAAGGATAACAATATAGCGGAATCTTTCATAAATAAGCATAAAATGTAAGGCAATGTATAAATAAAACAAAAGCTTTTTAAATTTGAACATCAACATAATATGTCAATGATAAAATGAATTAATTCCATTTACTTATTCACATTGATATTCTACTAGTCGAATTATCACATGAAATATCAGTAACCAATTTCATAATAATAGATTTCAAAATTCCAGACTATCATAACCACATAGTCAAGGCCTTGTTCCAAGACTACAAAAAATATATTGTCAAGGCCTTGTGATAAGACACTAGATTGTCTCATGAGACCTATCGATGCATCGAGAAGCTATAGCGTGCTCCACCCGTAACATACTAAGTCTAATTCATTCCTTATATGAAAAATTTGAAACATAACATTCACATTCATATGAAAACTATCATACGAAATTTCAATACTTTATCCAAAAACCATGAATGGTATAAAAATAGCACATCCAATGTCAAACATAACTCATTCAATAAAATATAGAATATTGTATTGTAACAGATTAACCTCAATCGAGAATAAAGATGGATATTGACATAGATTTAAATAATCATCAAATTATTAAGATAAATATCCTCTTTTTCTTGAAAATATTTAAAGGACGCACTATTTGTCAAGAAGTCATTTAAAAATATATTTTTGAATCAAAGTGTCCAACACCACCTTGAAACTTTTGAATGAAATTTTAATTTTAAAACATTAATGTTCATAAAAATAAATCCTTAAAAACATTTTTAAAACATTGACATTAATGAGAATTATTTAGAATAATAAATCCAAGAAATATTTGAAATGATATTTTTGTTAGAGTTCATAACCAAAAATAGAGACACTTGAATACAAATAATTGAGGAAATTAAAAGATTCTAATATCATGAGAATAAAGGTATTCATGATATAATATGTCAATGTACATTACATAAACCATATAAAAGTGATTTGTTGTATAACAACAAAGAAGTCTCAATGGAATGTAAATTGAGTTTAAATCACTTATAAAGACCGGATCCTTAGGTTAGGGATAAATAAAAGACATAATTATGTGTGAAAAATATAAATACACTAAAAATGATTGGATATTCAGTGTAAATCAATCAGATGAAATTCACAGATATTCTTGTGAAAACAACACCAATGAATTGGATATTTAACTCAACAAATGGAGATTGAGTTAAAATTACTCTTATCAAGTTCATATCAATGACTTGAGAATATATCAATGGAGTGATTATGTGTATCAAAAGTATATCCATATAAAAAGAAGTGGAAATTATGACACAATCAAATTAATAGTGATTACACACCTAATTTTGGGGTAAAATAATCAATGAAGAATGAGTAATGACGAATGAGAGGACATTGAAATTTAAAATTTCCTTATTGATTTGGTAACATAAGAAATATACACCCATGAAAGAGGGATCATAAAATGATGATGTAAATATCCAGAAATGAAATTATATTATACAATGAATACAATCATGGGTAGTACACACACCACATGCAATAAATAAGTGGTGAACAATGGAACTGTCACAGAATTAAAAGTGAGATAAGAAACCACTTACTTTGTAAATTTTCTTTTGTTGATGGTATGTTAACCTCCTATATAACGGTTAAATAATTTTTATTGAATTATAAAAGAATAATATAAATTAATATGATATCATATATTATCTTTTAACATTTATTTGTTGATAATATCTTAGTATCATCGTCATTTCGGGTGTTAACAGATTCGTTTTCCTTTATATTCTTTATTATGTGAGCCATATTTGTTATGGATGGGATGTATCTTATTAATATACAGAATGATATAAAGTCCTTAAATATTATTTTTATTCATCAAATTATAATTATACTTGAATGGATACAATGGGGAATGAATCCCATCACGTTTGCAGAGACGATAGTCCGTACGTACGCACTAGCGACAATATCATTATTTTGATATTAAAATAACATATAATTGGATGGTATATTTTATATAAATAATAATTATCATGTTTTATTTATTATTAACATGAATTACACATCATTATTATAACCATCCAAATAATAATATATTGAATAACAATTACACGACGATGTGGAGACGGTAGGTCGTACGTACGCACGTATGGTGACATGTCGTTCAAAGGATGGATAAAATACTGAATATTGTTGTATCATATTTATAATAACATCAAAATATATAGAAGATACTGGATTTATTATTGTATAATTGTAATAACAAATATATAAGTAGTGGAAGAAGAAAGGAATTGAAAGAGGGTGGTGAAATCATTACCTCTTCTTCGGGTTCTTCCTTTTGATTTAATCAAAAGGGATCATTAAGATGGATTTATGGCCAAATTATGGCCTCTTGGATTAAGGGAGGATAGTTTAGAAGGTTTTTGGGTAGAGTTTTCCCGAACCAAATGGCTTTTAAGCTATGAATAATTTGTTAGAAGTGGTGTCCTTTTATAAAGGGGAGGAGGGGATCTTTAGGAAAAACTTAAATTATTAATTTGTAATAAATTCATATTCAGTTTCTAATGGCTCCAAAGTAGATTATTAAATTTATAAGGTGTGGATGTGCCGAAATACTTTCAACTGATATATTTTTTATAGGGTTGGTTCATAATATTAACATTATCATTTAGTTTTAACTCTTAGTAAAATAATTTGACATTTACCATGTCACTTTGTATTTTTATATTATATAGTTAATAAACATACTATATACATCCAAACGACCCCAAAGTGGTCCATTAATGATACACATATCATGATATAATTTCTTTGGACAAACGTTATATTTTTTGTAATAGAATATCAATTAATAATATAATATTTGTTTTATAAACTCATTTATGTCAATTTGGACAATATTTAATAATTGATTTTTGATAAAGTATTAACAACATTATTAATTAAAAAAAATTCATTTAAGAAATACTTACATGTAATATTAACCAATAAAATTCGTGTATGGCATCAAATTATTTAAATTATATATATTTTAACATTTATAGTACTAATTATTTGATTCTTTCATTAATAAGAAAAATACTGCATCATTATTGTGTCATAAATAAATTTTATTATATAGTGTCTAAAAATTATTAATGAAATACCATTATATAAGATATATTTTTATATTTATTATTAATATTTATAATAGAATATATAACAGATATTTCCCAATGTAAAAATTGTTTTTCTAAAATATATATGCTTATGTCATTTTTGTATTTACATCAACTTAATTAATATAAGATGTCATTATTACATACATGTGGATCCATGGTGTCCCCAAATCGACAAAAAGTTGACCATGGTCGTTAATATATCAAAAAATAAATTTAAGACACGTTTTAGTGTAATTTATTATTATTATTATATTATTTGTTACCCTTATTTACGGGATTTACCCTTTAACCATGGTAAATAAAATATTTACCAAAGTAATTATTCAAATTGTCTAAAAATAAAAGTTACCTATTTACATAATTTGGACATACTGATTCTAAATATGGAATATTTTTTTTAATTCAAATCACGTAAGTGGTAGAAATTAATTTAAAATTAATTCCCGCTGTCAAAACAAAAAGCATGTTTTTCAGAAATAATAACTATCGAAAGATTGACACATGTTTATCTCTAAATTAAATATGAAATTACATCCAATGAACAAAATTGTATTAAATGGTAAAAATATATTCTAAATATTCTTTATAACCACTCATATTCTTAATTTATCACTCATAATTATTTAGATTAAAAATGTTGTTTTGAATTAAAATTTAGTAATTTTCACTATTCATCAAAATATGAATGTTATCAGAAATTTACAAAAAATTCATCCAAAGCTAATTTTCATATTCCGAATCCAAAAATGATGTCCATTTTGAAAAATAAAATTTATAAAATTTTAAAAAGGGGGTATTTCTATTCATAACTGATAGTTTGATTGGTTTTGGTATGTGTTAGAACTCGAAGTTGAGTACAACACACTCTATTATATTATTCAAATAGAAGCGTATAATGTATGATTGGGGTGTTACATTCTCCCCTCCTTCAATAAAATGCATCCTAGAAAATTTTAAAATTGGGTATTAGAATATAATGGAAAGTCCCACATCAGAAAAAGAATCAATAAAACTAGCTCTATAATATAAAGAAAGAGAGGTACAATGGTCACCCAAGAAATCCCATTCTAGGATTCCATGATGGAAAACATAGATATGGAAGATAAAATTAGTGTCATGTTCTGATGGAGAGGGATAGAAAACATGATCAAGAGAATGTTAAAAACATGAAAACCCCATTCTTGTGATGGGATAAACAGTCATTAGTTTCCCAGTAGGAAAAATAAATGGACAACATTTTATTTAAGTTACATTACATAAAGATGATGAATTTATTTATGAGATTGAATAAGAAGATAAAGATATATACATAATTTTTATTTAGAGTTTCATTCATTAATATATTTCTACCACTAACTCATTTTTTTAAACGATGAGTATTCATGAATACTTGGTCAGACTGGAAGAGCTAAAATAATATTCTAGAGAATGACATGATTCAAAAAGTATAAACTGTATATTTACCCTGTCTTTAGAGATTAATAAAAACCAAAATGGTTAGTACAAGATCTGATGATCCCCAAAAGGATATTCTTTTAGATAAAGAAACACTAATCTAAATTTCTAAAATTAAACCATCAATACCCCAAAGTTAAATAAATACCATTCAATAAAAAATTGTCCTTAAAATACTTTAATATAATCCAAAATAACATTGAAACCCAAAAATTAGATTAATTTTTTCCTGTGTTCTTCCACATTAAACTGTATCTCTAAATGACATCAACTACTCTTAAAGTCACATACTTAAAAGTAATTAACCTAATCACATATTCTCTATTATAGGTTAATAATTTCCATAAATAACCCTAATCACTATAAATACACAATATTAACATAGATAAAAATCCACTATTACTCCTCATACTAAATCCCATAGTATTCTATTTTCCTTGGGCATATAGTGTTTTCAAAAAAGTGGAAATCTTCCAAAATATCATTTATCACTTAATCACCAAATCATTTTCCTATACTGAGGGTATTAATTTCTTAAGACTTAAGATCCCAAATCATATTATTATTGATGAATAAAATCATTTAAATAAATATAATTAGTCACACTAACTATGGACTTCACGTAGTCCAGTAGTATGTGATAAATCGCAATCACACTTTGGTTGTGGGTTTGATTCCCATAGTTTTTTTCCGACGTGACGGGTTGTCACACGGTATGCGTGTTGTCCATTTTCAAAAACATTATTTTATAAAATTACCAAAATGAGATAATTTCCTAAAAATAACCATAACATAGATTAACCACAAATGTTATCTCATACCATGGATTTTCATCCCAAAATATAATAACATGTAATTTACCTCAAAACCAAAGATCCTATAAATCCAAATGGTTATTTATAACTATATCCACAAGAGAAAAGATAATTCTTCCCCAAATATCATTCTCACATGGAAGACTATAGGGTTACATATACAAGTGAAATTTTTTCCAAGGTAATCCCATCAACAAGGAGCACTAATACTTTTAAACATTTCTCCAACCATTTATTTCCACATAACTTCTTATTTGACCATGAAAATATCCTATATAATAGAGAATTCCCTCAGTTAATGGATAGGTCCCCTACATTTATAGAAAATTATTGTAAATGGATTCTTGTGACAATTTTTATTTTCTTCCATAGTACTCTTCATTTTTACTTGGCAATTATTCACTTTATGTACTTCCTTCCAACACGTAAAGCATTTCATTGTTCCATTGAGACACTTTCCTAGGTGTCTCCTTCCATATTTCTTATATGATCAAAATTGAGAATTATTTTCTCCATGGACTCCACTTCTAGAGCTCTTGTCATTCATCACCTTTCCCTTATTTTTTGAGTCCAGGAGTTGGTTAATATTTGTGTTTTTGATCATATTTTTGGAAAACTAATTTGGCATGAACACGATATCTTTTACGCCTATCAAATTTCCATTTGGTTTCTCATTGCTACCATTGTTCCCACCTTGTACATCATTCTAAAGTTACTATTACTTCCTTGGAATCTATCCATTTACTAAAACCAGAATGAATTGTGTGAGTAAATTTAGTCACAAAATCATTTACAGAATATCATGACACCATAATAATAATTTAAAACACCTTAAGACTAACCTAGGTCATTTATTCTCAACTTATATTAAAATAATTCAAATCGGTTTGTAATGAAAGTGTAAATAATCCTAAGAATATACCATGGGAGTGTCCTAACCAAGAGTGAAACAAGACCCATAGGCTTCCACTAGTTCCCATTTGAGTTTAGCTCAAATCGGTGTTTTCGGGTTTTAACCCTACGTACATCTGTTCCACAGCCGCCTCTACCTTCTCGTAACCAGACAGGGATGTATTGCATGGAGAAATAACAAAATCAATACAATACCAAAACTCTACGAAGTTCTTCTATACTAATCCTCAAAGTTTATCTTGGGTCTATGTTCTCTAACCGGAGTTTATCTAAATCTAGTTTCCATGGTTTTGACTAAACTTTCTCTGATACCAACTATAACGCCCCAACCCCAGTTACCCAGAGTCAGTGAATTATTACGTATCATTGGCATGATCACAAAAGATCATGTCTTGAAATATCGATTACTTTAGTAGCCTTGGAATCACTGGATATATTCATAAGGTTTACATTACATAATAAAGTGAAAAACTACAACAACATTTTGTCTCCATATACCACACTCATATCCTCATACTATCCCTGCAGGTCATTCATAAAATACAACATCGCATCCCAGGAAAAATAAAACATATAAAGGGGTGAGCTCAGATGATCAGTAAGGATAAAAATATAGCGGAAACATTCATAAATAATCATAAACATTTATGGAAATGTATAACTAAAACAAAATCCTTTTAAACATGAACTTCAGCATAATATATCAATGATAAAATAAAATAATGCCAATTACTTATTCACATGGATATTCTACTAGTTGAATAATAAAATGCAATATCAATAACCACTTTCATAATAATGGAATGCATAATGGCAGACTGTCATAACCACATAATCAAGGCCTAATGATAGGTCTACAAATAAGATGTTGTAAAGACCTTGTGACAAGACACTAGTTTGTCTCATGAGACCTACCGATGCATTGTGGAGATGTAACGCCCCGACCCCAGTTACCTAGAGTCGGTGCATTATTACATAACATTTGCATGATCACAAGAAAGATCAAATCTCGAAAGACCGATTGGTTTAGCATCCTTGGAAACACTAGATATATTCATAAGTTTTACATTACATCATAAAATGAAAAACTACTACAACAACATAATATCTCCACAGTCCACACTATTATCCCCTCATAATATCCCTGCAGGTCATTCATAACTTACTTCTTCACATCCTAGGGAAAATAAACATAGAAAAGGGGTGAGCTCAAATGTCCAGTAATGATAACAATATAGCGGAACATTCAATATAAGCATAAACATTTAAGGCAATGCATTACTAAAACAAAAGCCTTTTAAACTTGAACTTCAACAAAGTATGGAAAAAGTAAAATGAAATAATGCCATTTACTTATTCACATGGATATTCTACTAATCGAATAATCACATGCAAAATCAATAACCACTTTCATAATGATGGAATGCATAATGCTAAACTTTAATTTCTTTTCAAGGCCTCGTCCCAAGACTTTGGGGCTAACTGTAACCGGAACCCAACCCGGAGTGCCTCTAATAACCGGACACCAACCCGGAGTGCCTCTAATAACCGGACACCAACCCGGAGTGCCTCTAATAACCGGAGACCAAACCGGAGTGCATCTAATAACCGGAGACCAAACCAGAGGGCTTACATTTACCAGTCCCTAACCTCGAGGGCTTACTTTTACCAGTCCCCAACCTGGAGGGCTTACATCAACTAGTCCCCAACCTGGAACATACTTGTCCAACACATTCATATGAAGTAAAGGTTGAAATATAACATAAACATTCTTATTGGAACTAGCATACGAAATGTCAATACTTTACTCATAAATCATGAATGACACATCTACAGTCAAACATATCACAAAAATTCATTACAATATGGATGTTTTATATCATAATAAATCAACTTCAAGTAATCTTAAAATCCATCAAAGGATGTTGACATAGATGAAAATGTTTTTTTAAAAATTATTTAGAGAAATATCACTTTTTCATGAAAACATTTTAATGTTACAAAATTTAGAATGTAAGGCATTTAAATACATTTTTGGATCAAAGTGTCCCATACCACTTTGAAACTTTTGAATGGAATTAACACTTTTAAAACATTCATTTTCATATAAATAAATCCTTACAAACCATTTTGAAAACGTGGACATAAATGAGGATTATTTAGAAGAATAAATATTTAAAACTTTTAAAATGATGTTTTAGTAAAAGTTCCCTTAGAAATAATCCCTTTGAAAACTCTTTTATGAAATATGGACATGGATAGTAAATATGTCCCTGTAGATACTTACGTAAAGACAACCTCAGATATTAAAGAGATTGTGAAGTAAACCATTATCAATTTGGTAACTTATGAAACATACAACCCATGAAAGAGGTATCATACAATGAAAATGTAAATACACATAAGGTAAAGTGTATTACAAAAAGAATACAATTATGGGCAGTACATACACCACACAAAAGATAACAGTGGAAATATGGCATGAATCTCACGGAAATAAAGAGTGAGATGAAAACCCCTTACCATGTTAATCAACTAAGTCGTATGGCCAAAAGTTAATAACCACCAAATTATTTACAGAACAACATGAATATAAAGATAATCATGATAATATATATCAAATGCCAGTACACAATACACCACTTTCAATAATTTAGTGGCGAATAATGGAAATCTCACGGAATTGAATGTGAGATAAGAAAATCCCTTACCTTGTACTTTTTCTTGGTTGGGGTAGGTTAACCTCCTGTATAATATTGAAATAATTGTTATTAAATTATACAAGAATAATATATATTAATATGATATCATATATGATCTTTTAATATTGATTTGATAATAATATCTTAGTATTATCGTTGTTTCGGGTGTTAGCTTACTTGTTTTCTTTTATATGTTTTGTTACGTAAGACATGTTTGTAAAGGATAGGTTTTATGTTATTCATATCCAGAATGATATCAAGTCCTTAAAAATCATTTTTTAAATCATCAAATGATAATTATACTTGAATGGATACGATGGAGAATGAATCTCATCGCGTTCGTGGAGACAGTAGTCCGTACGTACGCACGAGCGACAATATCATTCTTTTGATATTAAAACAATATATAAATGGATGGTATATCATATATACAGAATCATTAACATGTTATATTTATTATTTACATTAGTTACACATCATTATTATACCCATCCAAATAATATTATATTGAATAACAATTACACCACGACGTGGAGACGGTAAGTCGTACGTACGCATGTATGGTGACATGTTATTCAAAGGGTGGATAGAATACTGAATATGGTTGTACCATATTTATAATAACATCACAGTATATATATGATACTGGAATTATTATTTTAGAATGGTAACAACAAAGGAAGAAGAAGTGGAAGAAGAAATGAACTTAGAAAAGGGTGGTGATATCATTACCTCTTCTTCGGGTTCTTCCTTTCGATTTGATCAAAAGGGCTCATTTGTTTGGCTTTCAGATCAATCTAAGGCCCGTAGGTTGTAGTGAGGGAAGTTGGGAGAGTATTTGGGCAGACTTTGGCCGAACCAAAAGGCTTTGAAGGTGTGAAGAAATGAGAAGGAGGAGTGCCCTTTTATAAGAGGGGTGAGAGGAACCTTTGAAAAAGATAGAAATATTAATTTATAATAAATTCATATTCGGTTTATAATGGATCCTAAGTTTATTATTAAACGGTTAAGGTGGGGATGAGTCGAAAACAACTCAACCAATAGAATTTAGATAGATGTGGGTACTTATATTAACCTTATCTTTAAGTTTTAACTCTAAGTTAATTAGTTTCACTTTTACAATGTCTCTTTGTATTTTTATATAATATGGTTAATAAACATACTACATACATCCAAGCGACCCCCAAGTGGTCCATTAATTATGAACCTATCATGATATAAGTCTCTTGGCCGAACCTTAGATTTTTAGGAATTTAATATCAATTAATAATATAATATTTGTTTTAAGAACTCTTTTATGTCAATTTTAACACTATTCAATAGTTGATTTTTGTGAAACTCATAACAGATTGATTACTTCGAAAAAAGTCATTTAAATCAATCCTAATATATCATATTATCCTAGAAATTTTTTTTAATTCATTAAAAGTTTCATATTATATTTATTTGGTTATTTATAATATCAATTATTCTAATTGTTCACTATTATAGTAATTACTGCATCATCATTGTGTCATAAATAAGATAAATTATATAATGTCTAAAAATTATAAATAAAATATCATTATGTAGGAAAGCTTTTTATATTTCTAATGAATATTTATAATCTAAAATCCAACATATATAACCCTATGTAACAATTGTTTTGATAAAAGATATATGCTTGTGTCATTTTTGTATTCATTTTAACTTAATTAAAATAAAGTGTAATTATCACTTACAAGTGGATCCATGGGGTCCCAAAATCGATACAAAGATGCCTATGGTAGAACATGTATCAACAAATAAGGTTAGGACACGTTTTTGGGTAATTTAGTATTATTATAATATTATTTGTTAACCCTTATTTACCGGATTTACCCTTAACCATGGTAAATAAAATATTTACCGTAGTAATTATTCAAAATGTCTAAAAATAAAAGTTACCTATTTACACAATCATAACATCCTGATTCCAAATATGGAATCCATTTTTCTAAATTCAAAACACAGAAGTGGCAGAAATTAATTTAAAATTAATTCTCGCTGTCAAAACAAAAAGCGTGTTTTTAAGAGATAATAACTATCAAAAGATTGACAACTGTTTACGTTCGGTTTAATTGTAATATTATGTCCAACGACCAAAATTATATTAAATGGTAAAACTATATTCTAAATATACTTTAAAACCACTTAAATTCATAATTTATCACTATTAATTATTTTGATTAAAAAAGTTGTTTTTAATTAAAATTTAGTAATTTTCACTATTCATCAAAATATGAAAGTTATCCGAAATGTACCAAAATTTCACCTTAGGCTAATTTCGATATTCCAAATCCAAAAATGAAGTCCATTCTAAAATATAAAATATATATAATTTCAAAAAGTAGGTATTACTATTCATAACGGCTAGTTTGATTGGTTGTGGTGTGTTAGAACTCGAAGTTGTGTACAACACATGCTACTGTATTATTCAAAGGAAAGCGTGCCGTGGAAGTTTGGGATGTTTCATTTTAAATTTTTTTGATGTCCCCATTTAGTCAAAAAGTTTAAAATATTGTTTTTAAAAAGGTTTCACTATTAAAAGTTGATAAAAGTGCAATACTGAAAATGAATCTGTTCTTGTATTATGTCTAAGAAACTCATAATATGGATTCTAAAATTATAAGGATTATATAAAGTTTAAAATTTAGTTAATACTATTCATAACCTCTTTTGAACGGCTTGTTTGGTAATTCATGGTGTGCTTGAACTCGGTGTTGCGTGTAGTGCAAGTTATTGTATTATTTTAAAGAAATAACACACTATGAAATCTTGGGGTGTTACATTCTCCTCTCCTTCAATAAATTGCGTCCTCACAATTTGAAATTGTTCTTAGAAAATAAAAGGTTGAAAATAAAAAATATCTTTGTGGGAAAACCCTCATCAGAAATTGGCTTACTAAAATTTAGTCTTAATATGAGGAAATGAGAAATGAAAGGGTCACCACCAAATTATGATCTCGATTAGGAGAACATTGGTGGCAATTATAGACATATAATTGGAGGAAAAACATAAATATTTATAGGTAGTGATTGAGGTCATCAATCACAAACAAGTACAAAATTGAGGTCCTTAAACTCATCAATCTATGATGATTTGAAATACCATCGGTTCAACAAAATATAGGGTATTAGGATAACACATTTTTGACGTTTCAAAATATATTAGTTGAAATCCCACATCGAACAATGAATTAATGAGGCCTCTATTTAAAATAAAGAGTGGAAATTATGAAGATTACCGAAAATAACACATACTAGGTTTCCATGTAGGAAAATATGGATATGGAAGAGAAATCTAACCATCAATTATCTGATGGAGAGTGGTAGAGAACATGGATATGAAAAGGCCAACAATCCCAAAGCCATAAATTAGTGACGATTTAAGGTACCATCTAGGACAACATTTTTGTTCTAAGTTCCTTTTCTTAATGTTGAGAAATTTGTTTATGAGATTAAATAAGATCATAAGGAGATATACTTACTTTATAATTAGAGTTTTGTCCATTAATAAATTTCTACCACAAACTCATCTTTCACTCGTAAAAAAAATTCTATTTATACTATTCGTACAGGGTTCCAAAATAAACGAATTTATAATTCATCTACCAGATCTTTTAAAAAAAACTACATTATTTAATCCAGGACATCTCTTGGGCCAGTGGTAGGTGATACACCCTTGTCGCCCTTCGGGTGCGGGTTCAAGTCTCGCGGCCTTGCCGGACGCGACGGGTTGTCGCCCGACCTCCGGGTTGTCCTTTTATGGAAATCCAAAATTAATCTCAAACTAGAATTTATCCAAAATATTTCTGACCAAACTCAAATTCCAACATTTATAAGGAAGTTAAACATAATGTAGATACTTTTTACCACGTAATAGCATATGAATACCTTCATCATGAATTCTTTTAATACACTGCAACATCCTGAATTACCATATTCTATATTGATTACATTCATGCTCCCTTATTCCATATATAATGCTGGATATACCTCATCAATCCAAAAAAATTTTAAACCCCAAAAATAATGGAATATACAGATCATTAATCAGTTCCAAGGTAGTCAAGAATATCCAATATAATTTATCCAAAACAATCATGTATTATTCCAAAATCACTAACTCGGTATCAAAACTATATTATGGTTTATCATTCTATCAACCATATATTTTCCAAAAATTTATCATGCTTTTGAGTCACCTTTCTTTGTTCTACACAATCTCAAGTCCTTAATGAAATAGTACTGCAGTACAATCCTTATATACTCCATAATTATTATAACAAGTACATTGTTGATACAACACTCAATTGACATAATCAACATAAGAACTCTAATCATTCCTCTTCATCTGTGGTAGTATTATAACTTGATTATTATCCAATAACATCATTTGCGTCATATTCTGATGACTGGGACATAGGTTTGCATAGTGTCTAAAATCCTTGCAAATGAAGCATTGTACGTTTGAAACTATTTTCTTACCCTTGCAGTCACGTACTTTGTGCCCTTTTCCTCTACACTTATAACAAACTCCCATTCCTTTCAGGCAAGTTCCAGGGTGTTTCTTTCCACAGTTACCACATATGGGAAAATTCTTCTTTTTCCTCTTCCCTTTATCCATCTTTCTCTCTTCCACCCTTTTCTTCTCTTGCTTACCTTCAAAGCCATAGGACTCAGTAAACTCTTTACTTATCTTATCAACACATGGTATTATTTCTTCATATGATGATAATACATGCGAGACTATTTCTCTGGTAAATTCTGGCATAAGACCATAAAATATATGATCCTTCTTTCTCTTTGTATCATGTGCATTGCTGGAGTTCTCATTCCTTCTACTATGCGCCATTACTAAACATTGGCATACACTAGATTAGTTTATGAATAACAATACCTAATACCACACTTTTAAAACACATAACATAAATTAAATAGTTTATGGATATAATCCATAATCATAAAAATGTCTCCTTTGAGGAAGTATATACTCATAAACCCTTCATAATGATTTGTAAAGAAAATGAGAGTTATCCTAAGCATATCCCCCGGGAGTGTCGTAACCAAGAGTGCAGCAAGGCCCGTTGTCGTGCACCAGTTCCCATTCAAGTCTAGCTCAAAGCGGTGTTTTCAGGTTTTACCCCTAGGTACATCTGTGCCAGAGCCGCCTCTACCTGCTCGTATCCAGACAGAGATGTATTTCTCAGAAAACTCACAAAATCTCTACAATACCAAAATTCTAGGAAGTTATTCTATACTAATCCTCAAATTTCATCTTAGGTCTACGTTCTCTAATCAGAGTTTATCTAAATCTCGCTTCCAAGGTTTGTACTAAACTTCCTCTGATACCAACTGTAACGCCCCGACCCCAGTTACCTAGAGTCGGTGCATTATTACATAACATTGGAATGATCACAAGAAAGATCAAATCTCGAAAAACCGATTGGTTTAGCAGCCTTGGAAACACTAGATATATTCATAAGTTTTACATTACATCATAAAATGAAAAACTACTACAACAACATAATATCTCCATAGTCCACACTATTATCCCCTCATAATATTCCTGCAGGTCATTCATAACATACTTCTTCACATCCTGGGGAAAATAAACATAGAAAAGGGGTGAGCTCAAATGCCCAGTAAGGATAACAATATAGCGGAACATTCAAAATAATCATAAACATTTAAGGCAATGCATTACTAAAACAAAAGCCTTTTAAACTTGAACTTCAACATAGTATGGAAAAAGTAAAATGAAATAATGCCATTTACTTATTCACATGGATATTCTACTAATCGAATAATCACATGAAAAATCAATAACCACTTTCATAATGATGGAATTCATAAAGCTAAACTTTAATATCTTTTCAAGGCCTCGTCCCAAGACTTTGGGGCTACCTGTAACCGGAACCCAACCCGGAGTGCCTCTAATAACTGGACACCAACCCGGAGTGCCTCTAATAACCAGACACCAACCCGGAGTGCCTCTAATAACCGGAGACCAAACCGGAGTGCCTCTAATAACCGGAGACCAAACCGGAGGGCTTACTTTTACCAGTCCCTAACCTGGAGGGCTTACTTTTACCAGTCCCCAACCTGGAAGGCTTACTTCAACTAGTCCCCAACCAGGAACATACTTGTCCAACACATTCATATGAAGTAAAGGTTGAAATATAACATAAACATTCTTATTGGAACTATCATACGAAATGTCAATACTTTACTCATAAACCATGAATGACACATCTACAGTCAAACATATCACAAAAATTCATTACAATATGGAAGTTTTATATCATAATAAATCAACTTCAAATAATCTTAAAATCCATCAAAGGATGTTGACATAGATGAAAATGTTTTTTTAAAAATTATTGAGAGAAATATCCCTTTTTCATGAAAACATTTTAATGTTACACAATTTAGAAAGTAAGGCATTGAAATACATTTTTGGATCAAAGTGTCCCATACCACTTTGAAACTTTTGAATGGAATTAACACTTTTAAAACATTCATTTTCATATAAATAAATCCTTACAAACCATTTTGAAAACGTGGACATAAATGAGGTTGATTTAGAAGAATAAATATTTAAAACATTTAAAATGATGTTTTAGTAAAAGTTCCCTTATAAATAATCCCTTTGAAAACTATTTTATGAAATATGGACATGGATAGTAAATATGTCCCTGTAGATACTTACGTAATGACAACCTCGGATATTAAAGAGATTGTGATGTAAAACCTTATCAATTTGGTAACTTATGAAACATACAACCCATGAAAGAGGTATTATACAATGAAAATGTAAATACACATAAGGTAAAGTGTATTACACAAAGAATACAATTATGGGAAGTACATACACCACACAAAAGATAATAGTGGAAATATGCCATGAATCTCACGGAAATAAAGAGTGAGATGAAAACCCCTTACCATGTTAATCAACTGAGTCGTATGGCCAAAAGTTAATAACCATCAAATTATTTATAGAATAACATGAATATAATGATAATAATGATAATATATATCAAATTCCAGTACACAATACACCACTTTCAATAATTTAGTGGCGAATAATGGAAATCTCACGGAATTGAATGTGAGATAAGAAAATCCATTACCATGTACTTTTACTTGGTTGGGGTAGGTTAACCTCCTGTATAATATTGAAATAATTGTTATTAAATTATACAAGAATCATATATGTTAATATGATATCATATATGATCTTTTAATATTGATTTGATAATAATATCTTAGTATTATCGTTGTTTCGGGTGTTAGCTTACTTGTTTTCTTTTATATGTTTTGTTACGTAAGACATGTTTGTAAAGGATAGGTTTTATATTATTCATATCCAGAATGATATCAAGTCCTTAAGCATCATTTTTTAAATCATCAAATGAAAATTATACTTGAATGGATACGATGGAGAATGAATCTCATCGCGTTCGTGGAGACGGTAGTCCGTACGTACGCATGAGCGACAATATCATTCTTTTGATATTAAAATAATATATAAATGGATGGTATATAATATATACAGAATCATTAACAAGTTATATTTATTATTTACATGAGTTACACATCATTATTATACCCATCCAAATAATATTATATTGAATAACAATTACACCACGACGTGGAGACGGTAAGCCGTACGTACGCACGTATGGTGACATGTTATTCAAAGGGTGGATAGAATACTGAATATGGTTGTACCATATTTATAATAACATCACAGTATATATATGATACTGGATTTATTATTTTATAATGGTAACAACAAAGGAAGAATAAGTGGAAGAAGAAATGAACTTAGAAAAGGGTGGTGAAATCATTACCTCTTATTTGGGTTATTCCTTTTGATTTGATCAAAAGGGCTCCTTAGGTTGGCTTTCTGATCAAACTAAGGCCCCTAGGTTTTAGTGAGGTAAGTTTGGAGGGTATTTGGGAAGAGATTTGCCGAACCAAAAGGCTTTGAAGGTGTGAAGAAATGAGAAGGAGGAGTGCCCTTTTATAAGAGGGGTGAGGGGCACCTTTGGAAAAGCTAGAAAAATTAATTTATAATAAATTCATATTCGGTTTATAATGGATACAAAGTTTATTATTCAAAGGTTAAGGTGGGGATGGGTCGAAAACAACTCAACCAATAGAATTTAGACAGGTTTCGGTACTTATATTAACCTTATCTTTAAGTTTTAACTCTAAGTTAATTAGTTTCACTTTTACAATGTCTCTTTGTATTTTTATATAATATGGTTAATAAACTTACTACATACATCCAAGAGACCCCCAAGTGGTCCATTAATGATTATCCTATCATGATATAAGTCTCTTGTCCAAAACATAGATTTTTAGGAATTTAATATCAATTAATAATATAATATTTGTTTTAAGAACTCTTTTATGTCAATTTTGACACTATTCAATAGTTGATTTTTGTGAAACTCATAACAGATTGATTACTTCAAAAAAAGTCAATTAAATCAATCCTAATATATCCTATTATCCTAGAAAATTAGTTTAATTCATTAAAAGTTTCATATTATATTTATTTGGGTATTTATAATATCAATTATTCTAATTGTTCACTATTATAGTAATTACTACATCATCATTGTGTCATAAATAAAATAACTTATTGAATGTCTAAAAATTATAAATAAAATATAATTATCTAGGAAATCGTTTTATCTTTCTAATTAATATTTATAATCTAAAATCCAACATATATAACCCTATTTAACAATTGTTTTTCTAAAATATATATGCTTGTGTCATTTTTGTATTCATTTTAACTTAATTAAAATAAAGTGTCATTATCACTTTCAAGTGGATCCATGGGGTCCCAAAATAGACTCACATATGCCTATGGTCGAACATGTATCAACCAATAAGCTTAGGACACGTTTTAGGGTAATTTAGTATTATTATAATAGTATTTTTTAACCCTTATTTACCAGATTTACCCTTAACCATGGTAAATAAAATTTTTACCGCAGTAATTATTCAAAATGTCTAAAAATAAAAGTTACCTATTTACAAAATTTGAACATCCTGATTCCAAATATGGAATTCATTTTTCTAAATTCAAAACACAGAAGTGGCAGAAACTAATTTAAAATTAATTCCCGCTGTCAAAACAAAAAGCGTGTTTTTAAGAGATAATAACTATCAAAAGATTGACACCTGTTTATGTTCAGTTTAATTGTAAAATTATGTCCAATGACCAAAATTATATTAAATGGTAAAAATATATTCTAAATATACTTTAAAACCACTTAAATTCATAATTTATCACTATTAATTATTTTGATTAAAAAAGTTGTTTTTAATTAAAATTTAGTAATTTTCACTATTCATCAAAATATGAAAGTTATCCGAAATGTACCAAAATTTCACCTTAGGCTAAATTTGATATTCCAAATCCAAAAATGAAGTCCATTCTAAAATATAAAATATATATAATTTCAAAAAGTAGGTATTACTATTTATAACGGCTAGTTTGATTGGCTGTGGTGTGTTAGAACTCGAAGTTGTGTACAACACACGCTACTGTATTATTCAAAGGAAAGCGTACCGTGGAAGCGTGGGATGTTTCATTTTAAATTTTTTTGATGTCCCCATTTAGTCAAAAAGTTTAAAATATTGTTTTTAAAAAGGTTTCACTATTAAAAGTTGATCAAAGTGCAATACTGAAAATGAATCTGTTCTTGTATTATGTCTAAGAAACTCATAATATGGATTCTAAAATTATAAGGATTATATAAAGTTTAAAATTTAGTTAATACTATTCATAACCTCTTTTGAACGGCTTGTTTGGTAATTCATGGTGTGCTTGAACTCGGTGTTGCGTGTAGTGCAAGTTATTGTATTATTTTAAAGAAATAACACACTATGAAATCTTGGGGTGTTACAGGAGATATAGCAAGCTCCACCCCTCACTTACTAATTCTGATGAATTTTTTCATATGAAAATATTGAAACATAACATACACATTCGTATTAAAAATATCTTACAAAATTTCAATACATTATCCAAAAACCATGAATGGTATAAAAATACCACATCCATAGTCAATCGTAACTCATTCAATACAATATAGAATATTTTATTGTAACAGATTAACCTCAATTGAGAATAATGAAGGATATTGACATAGATTAAAATAATCATCAAATTATTGAATGAAATATCCTATTTTTCTTGAAAACAATTAAAAGTCGCACTATTCATCAAGAAGTTGTTTAAAAATAGATTTTGGAATCAAAGTGTCCTATACCACTTTGAAACTTTTGAAAGGAATTGTAATTTTAATACTTTAATGTCAATGTAAATAAATCCTTTCAAACAGTTTTAAAACATGGACATTAATCAGAATGATTTCAAATAATAAATCTTAAAAATATTTCAACTGATATTTTAGTTAGAGTTCATAACCAAAAGAGAGACACTTGAATAAAAATAATTGAGGTTATAAAAAATTTATAATATAATGAGAATAAATTTATTAATGATATATTATGTCAAAGTACATTAAATATACCATATAAAAGTGATTTGGTGTATAACAACAAAGAAGTCCTAATGGAATGTAAATTGAGATGAAATCACTTATAAAGACTCGATCCTTTGGTTAAGGATAAATCAAAGACATAATTTTGTGTGAAAAATATAAATACAATCAATATCATTGGATATTCAGGGGAAATCAATCATAGTAAATTCAAAGATATTCTTATAAAAAGAACACCAAGGAATTGGATATTTAACTCAACAAATAGAGATTGAGTTAAAATTAGTCTTATCATGTTCATATCGATGACTTGAGAATTTATCAATGGAGTGATTATGTGTATTAGATGTATATCCATAGAAATGGGAGTGGAAATTATGACATAAGAAAATGAATAGTGATTCCACAAATAATTTTTGGGTAAAATAATCAACGAAGTATGCGTAAAGCCGAATGAGTGGAAATTGAAATTTCAAATTCCCTTATCGATTTGGTTACATACGGAACATCCAACCACGAAAGAAGGATCATAAAATTATTATGTAAATATCCATAAATTTAATTATATTACACAATGAATTAAATCATGGGTAGTTACACACCACATGCAATAAATATGGGGTGAACAATGGAATTCTCATAGAATTAAAAGTGAGATAAGAAACCCCTTACTTTGTACTTTATCCTTTTTAAAGGGTAGTTTAACCTACTTTATAATTCTAAAATAATTGTTATTAAATTTTTAAAGAATCATTTACAATAATATGATATCATATATGAACTTTTAACATTGATTTGTTGATAATATATTAATATTATCGTCGTTTTAGGTGTTAACAGATTTGTTTTCCTTTATATTCCTTATTATGTGAACCATACATTTTATTGATGGGATGTATCATTTTCATATCCATAATGATATCAAGTCCTTAAACATTATTTTTAGTCATCAAATTAGAATTATACTTGAATGGATACAATGGGGAATGAATCTCATCGCATTCGTGGAGACGGTAGTCGGTACGTAAGCACGAGCGACAATATCATTATTTTGATAGTAAAATAATATATAATTGGATGGTATATCATATATAAAATAATAATTATCATGTTTTATTTATTATTCACATGAATTACACATCATTATTATACCAATCCAAATAATAATATATTGAATTACTATTACACCACGACATGGAGACGGTAGGCCTTACGTACGCACGTATGGTGACATGTCATTCAAAGGATGGATAGAATACTGAATATGGTTGTACCATTTTTATAATAAAATCACAGTATATAGATGATACTGGTGTTATTATTGTTGAATGGAAATAACAAAGAAAGAAAAAGTGGAAGAAGAAAGGAATTGAATGAGGTTGGAGAAATCATTTCCTCTTCTTTGGGTTATTCCATTTGATTTGTTCAAAACGGCTCCTTAAGATGGATTTCTGAACAAAGGAGGGACTCAAAGATGAAGGTAGGATATTAGAGAGGGTATTTGGGAAGAATTTTTCCAAACCAAAAGTATTTTTTGGTATGATGAATTGGTTATAAGTGGTGACCTTTTATAAGGGGGTGGATGGGCTCTTTAGAGAAAACTTAAAGTATTAATTTATAATTAATTTATATTCAGTTTATAATGGCTCCAATGTAGATTATTAAAAGTCTAAGGTATGTATGAGTCAAAACCCTTTCAACCAATAGATTTTATATAGGTTTGTTTCATTATTATAACATTCTCTTTTAGTTTTAACTCTTAGTTAATAAGTTTGACATTTACCATGTCACTTTTTATTTTTATATTATATAGTTAATAATCGTACTATATACATCCAGAAGACCCCAAAGTGGTCCATTAATTATACAACTATCATGATATAAGTTTTTTGGCAAACAATATATTTTTAAAAATAAAATATCAATTAATAAAATAATATTTGTTTTGAAAACTCATTTATATCAATTTGAACAGTATTTAATAATTTATTTTTGATAAAGTCATAACAAATTTATTAATTTGATAACAATTAATTTAAGAAGTCATAACATGTCATTTTAACCAATAAAATTCGTGGATAACATCAAAATATTTAAATTATATTTATTTTTAAATTAATAATACAAATTATTTGATTCTGTCATTAATAAGGAAAATAATGCATCATTATTGTGTCATAAATAAATATAATTATTCAATGTATAAAAATTATAAATAAAATACCATTATGTGTTAAATATTTTTATATTTAAAATGAATATTTATAGTATTATATATAACATATCTAACACTATGTAAAATGTTTTTTTCTAAAAGATATATGTTTATGTCGTTTTTGTATTTACATTAACATAATTAATATAAGGTGTCATTATTACTTACAAGTGGATCCATGAGGTCCCAAAATTGACAAAAATAATTCCATGGTCGGAAATATATCAACCAATAAGGCTAGGACTCGTTTTATGGTAATTTATTATTATTATAATATTATTTGTTATCCTTATTTACCGGATTTACCCTTTAACCATGGTAAATAAAATATTTACCAAAGTAATTATTCAAAATGTCTAAAAATAAAAGATACCTATTTACAAAATTTGGACCACATGATTATAAATATGGAATCAATTTTTATAAATTCAAAACACAGAAGTGGCAGAAATTAATTTAAAATTAATTTACGCTGTCAAAACAAAAAGCATGTTTTATGAAATTATAACTATCAAAAGATTGACACTTGTTTATTTCTGGTTTAAATGTGAAATTATGTCCAGTGATGAAAATTATATTAAATTGTAATGATATATTCTTAATATACTTTAAAACCAGTCAAATTCAAAATTTATCACGATTAATTATTTATATTACAAATGTTATTTTTAATTAAAATTTAGTAAAATTCACTATTCCTCAAAATATGAATGTTATCAGAAATGTACCAAACATTCACCCTATTCTAATTTTTATATTATGAATGAAAAAATTAATTCCATTTTGAATGATAAAATTTATAAAATTTCAAAAAGGGGGTATTAATATTCATAACGGCATGTTTGATTGCTTGGGGTGTGTGTAGAACTCGATGTTGCGTACAACGGACGCTATTGTATTAATCAAAGAGAAGCATACCGTGGTAGCTTGGGTTGTTACATTCTCCCCTCCTTAAATAAATTGCATCCTAAAATTTTTTCAAATTGATCTTGGGAATATAATGGCAAGTCCCACATCATAAAAAGAGTCAATAAAACTATCTCTTTAAAAGAATGAAAGATAAGTACAATGGTCGGCCAAGAAATCCCATACTAGGACTCCATGTTGGAAAACATGGATATAGATGATAAACTAGGTGTCAAGTTCTGATGGAGTGGGATATAAAACATGATCAGGAGAATGTTAACAACAAGAAAACCACAAACTTTTGATGGGAAAAATAGTCATTAGTTTCCCAATAGGAAAAATAAACGGACAACATTTTTTTAAGTTAAATTACATAGAGATGATGAATTTATTTATGAAATTGAGTAAGAAAATAAATATATATACTTACATTTTATGTAGAGTTTCATTCTCTTAATAGATTTTTTCCACTGAATCATTTTTTTAAAAGATGAGCATTTAAGATGACTTGGTCACACTGGAAGAGCTAGAATAAATTTCTAGATAATCACATGATACACAAAGTATAAAATATATATTTACCTTGTCTTTAAAGAATAATCAAAACCAAAATGGTTAGTACAAGATCTGAGGATCCCCCAAAAGGATATTCCTTTTGGGAATGAAACACTAATCTTAATTTCTAAAATTAAACCAACAATACCCCAATGTTAAATAAATACCATTCAATAATCAATTGTCCTTAAAATCATTCAATATAATCCAAACTAATATTGAAACCCAAAACATAGACAAATTTGTTCATGTAGTCTTCGATGATAAACTGTATCTCCAAATGACATCAATTACTCTTAAAGTCACATACCGAAATGTAATTAACCTAATCACATATTCTCTATTATAGGTTAATCATTTCAATAAATAACCCAAATCACTATAAATACACAATAAAAAATAGATGAAAATCCAATATTAATCATCAAACTAAATCCCATAGTATTCTATTTTCTTTCGGCATATTGTGTTCCAAACAAAGAGACCATCTTCCAAAATAGAATTTATCACTTAATCACCAAATCATTTTCCTATACTATGGGTATTTATTTGTTAAGACATAACATCCCAAATCAACATATTATTGATCAATAAAATAATTTAACTAAATATAATTAGTCACACTAACCAGGTACTTCATGTAGTCCAGTGGAAGGCGATAAATCCCAATCGCACTTTGGTTTTGGGTTCGATTCCCATAGCTTTGTCTGACGTGACGGGTTATCACACGATCTGTGTGTTGTCCTTTTTCAAAAACATTATTTTATAAAATTACCAAAATGAGATAAATTTTTCAAAATAACTATAACATAGATTAACCACAAATGTTATCTCATTCCTTTCATTTTCATCCCAAAATATAATAACTTGTAATTGCCTCAAAGCCAAAGATTATATAAAACCAAATGGTTATTTATTACTATATCTACAAGAGAAAAGATAAGTATTCCACAAATATAATTCTCACATAGAAAACTACAAAGTTACAAATATAAGAGAAAATTATTCCAATGTATTCCCATCAACAAGGAGGACTAATACTTTTAAGAATTTCTCAAACCATTTATTTCCACATAGCTTCTCCTTTGACCAAGAAAATATCCTATAGAATAAGGCATTCACTCTGGTAATGGACAGGTCCCCTATATTGATGGCAAACGATTGTAAATGGATTCTTGGGAATAATTTTATTTTTTCCATTGCACTCTTCATTTTTCCTCGACAATTCTGTACTTTATGACCTTCTTTCCCACATGTAAATCATTTCTTTGATACATTGAGACACTTTCTTGGTTGTCTATATCAAAATTTCTTGCTTGATGGAAATTGAGGATTCTGTTCTACGTGGTCTCCACTACTGGAGCTCTTATCAGTCATCACCTTTCACTTGTTTTATTGAGTCTGGGTGTTGGTTAATATATATGTTGTTCATAATTTTTTTGGAAAACTGATTTGGCATGAACACGATATATTTTATGCCTTTCAACATTCCATTTTTATCGCATTTCCACCAGTGTTCCCACCCTGTACATCATTCTCAATGTTACTATGTCTTCCATGGAATATATCCATTGACTAAAACCAGAAAGAATTGTGTGAGTAACAGTAGTCATAAAATCATTTTGAGAATATCATGACACCATATTCTAAATTTGAAACCCTGTAGGATTGACCAAGGTCATTTATTCTGATCTAATATTAAAATACATCAAATCGGTTTGTAAATAAAATGTAAATTATCATTATCATATCCGGGAGTGTTGTAACCTAGAGTGCCGCAAGGCCCGTTGTTGTGCACCAGTTCCCGTTCGAGTCTAGCTCAAAGTGGTGTTTTCAGGTTTTACCCCTAGGTACATCTATGCCAGAGCCGCCTCTACCTGATCATATACAGAAATGGATTTATAGTATGGAAACCTCAAAAAATATATACAATACCAATATTCTAGGAATTTCTTATATACTAAGCCTCAAATTCTATCTTAGGGCTATGTGTTCTAATCAGTATTTAACTAAATATATTTTCTAAGGTTTGTACTAAACTTCCATTGATACAAATGTAAAGCCATGACCTAGTTACCCAAAGACGGTGCACTATTATGTATCATTGGCATGATCACAAAAGATCATGTCTCGAAAGATCTCTTAGTGTAGTATCCATGGAATCACTAGATACATTCATAAGTTTTACATTACATCATAAAGTGAAAAACTAAAACAAAATTTTGTCTCCATAACCCACACTCATATCCTCATACTATCTCTATAGGTCATTCATAAAATACTTCTTCACATCCTGGGAAAATTAAAACATAGAAAGGGGAGATCTCAGATGCTCAATAAGGATAACAATATATCAGATACTTTCATAAATAAACATAAACAATTAAGGCAATGTATAACTAAAACAAAATCCTTTTAAACATGAACTTCAACATAATATTGCAAAGTTAAAATGAAATAATTTCGTTTACATATTCAATAAATATTCTACTAGTCGAATAATCACATGAAATATTAATAACCACTTTCATAATAATAGAATGCATAATTTCAGACTATCATAAACACATAGTCACGTCCTTTTGCTAAGACTACAAATAAGATTTTGTTAAGGCCTTGTGCCAAAATACTGGTTTGTCACATGAGACCTACCGATGCATCGAGGTGCTACGGCGGGTTCCACCCGTCACTTGTTAAGTACAATTCATTCCTTATATGAAAAGTTTGAAACATAATATACACATTCGTATTAAAACTATCATACGAAATTTCAATACATTATCCAAAAACCATGAATGGTATAAAAATAGCACATCCACAATCAAAAATATCTCATTCAATACAATATAGAAGATTGAATTGTAACAAATTAACCTCAATCATGAATAATGAAGGATATTTACATAGATTAATATTATTATAAAACTATCAAGTAAAATATCCCCTTTTCTTGAAAATATTTAAAGTCTCACTATTTGTCAAGAAGTCGTTTAAAAATAGATTTTTGAAACAATGTGTCCAATACAACATTAAAACTTTTGAATGTTATTTTAGTATTAAAACTCTAATGTCCATATAAATAAATCCTTAAAACATTTTTAAAACAAGGACATTAATGAAAATGATTTAGAATAATACATCTTTGAAACATTAAAAATGATATTTTAGTTAGAGTTCATAACCCAAAGAGAGACACTTTAATACAATTAATTTAGGTAATCAAATCGTTCTGATATCATGAAAATAAATGGATTCATGATATACTATGACAAAGTATCTTATATACACCACATAAAAGTTATTTGGTGTATAACTACAAATAAGTCTCAATGGAATATAAATTGAGATGAAATCGCTTATAAAGACCAGATCCTTTAGTTAAGGATAAATTGACCTAATTATGTGTGAAAAATATAAATACACTCAATATTATTGGATATTCAGTGAAAATCAATCAAAGGACATTCACACATATTATTGTAAAAACAACACCAATGAATTGGATATTTAACTCAACAAATGTAGATTAAATTAAAATTACTCTTATCAAGTTCATATCGATGACTTGAAAATTTATCAATGGAGTGATTATGTGCATCATAAGTATATCCACACAAAGGGGAGTGGAAATTATGACATAAAAAAATGAATAGAGATTCAATAAATAATTTTGGGGTAAAATAATCAATGAAGTATGTGTAAAGCCAAATGAGTGGAAATTGAAATTTCAAATTCCCTTATCGATGTGGTAACTTATGAAACATAAACCCATGAATGAAGGATCATACAATGATGATGTAAATATCCATAAATTAATGTATATAACACAATTAATACAATCACGGGTATTACACACACCACATACAATAAATAGGTGGGGAATAATGGAATTCTCAGAGAATTGAAAGTGAGATAAGAAACCCCTTACTTTGTAATTTGTCCTTTGTCGAGGGTAGGTTAACCTTCTGTATAATGGTGAAATAATTTTTATTAAATTATAAAAGAATCATATACATTAATATGATATCATATATGATGTTTTAACATTTATTTGTTGAAAATATCTTAGTATTATCGTCGTTTCGTGTGTTAACGGGTTCCTTTTCTTTTATATTCTTTGTTATGTGAGCCATATTTGTTATGGATGGGATGTATCTTATTCATATAGATAATGATATCAAGTCCTTAAAAATTATTTTTAATCATAAAATTAGCATTAAACTTGAATGGATACAATGGGGAAAGAATCTCATCTCGTTCATGGAGAGGGTAGTCCGTACGTACGCATGAGAGACAATTTCATTATTTTAATATTAAAATAATATATAATTAGATGGAATATCATATATACAGAATAAATATCATGTTATATTTATTATTTAAAATAATTACAAATAATTATTATACCCGTCAAAATAATAATATATTGAATAACATTTACACCACGACGTGGAGACGGTAGGTCATACGTACGCATATATGGTACCATGCCATTCAAAAGATCGATAGAATACTGAATATGGAAATATTTAGAATAAAATATCAGTATATAGAATACAATTGAGGTATTATTTTAGAATGGAAATAATAGTGAGAGAAGAACTGGAAGAAGAAAGTAATTCAAAGAGGGTGGTGAAATCATTACCTCTTCTTTAGGTTCTTCCTTTTGATTTGATCAAAAGGGCTTCTTAAGATGGATTTATGACCAATGGAGGGCCTCTAGGATGAATGGATGATAGTTTATAGGGTATTTTGGCAGAGTTTGGCAGAACTGAAATGCTATAATGTTATGAATAATTGGTTAGAAGTGGTGTCCATTTATAAGGGGGGGGAGGGGCTATTTAGGAAAAACATAACGTATTAATTTATAATAAATTCATATTATGTTTCTATGGTCTCAAAAGTCGATTATTCATAGAATATGGTGGTTATGGGTCGAAATCATTTCAACCAAAAGATTTTAGACAGTTTTGGGTCATTATATTAACCTTATCTTTTAGTTTTAACTCTTAGTAAATTAGTTTGACATTTAGCATGTCACTTTGTATTTTTTATATTATATATTTAATAAACATACTATATAAAACCAACAGTCCCCAAAGTGGTCCATTATTGATACAACTATAATGATATAAGTCATCTGGCTAAACCATAGATTTTTAGGAATAAAATATCAATGAATAATATAATATTTTTAGAAAAAAACTCATTTATGTCAATTTTGACAATATTTAATAATTAATTTTTGTTAAAGAATTAATAACGATATTAAATCGAAAAAATTAATTTAAGAAATACTAACATGTCAAATTAACCAATAAAATTCGTGGATGGCATCAAAATATTTAAATTATATTTATTTTAACATTTATTATACCAATTATTATATTCATTCATTAATAATGAAAATAATACATCATTAATGTGTCATAAATAAATTTAATTATTCAATGTCTAAAAATTATAATTAAAATACCATTATGTAGGGAATATTTTTATCTTTCTAATTAATATTTATAGTCTAAAATATAACATATATAACCATATTTAAAAATTGTTTTTCTAAAAGATATATGCATATTTCATTTTTGTATTTACTTTATCTTAATTAATATAACGTGTCATTATTACTTAAAAGTGAATCCATGGGGTCCCAAAATACACCCAAAGATGACCATGGTTGGTAATTTATCAACCAATAAGGTTAGGACATGTTTTAGGGTAATTTATTTTTATTATAATATTATTTGTTACCCTTATTTACCTGATTTACCCTTTAACCATGGTAAATAAAATATTTACCTAAGTAATTATTCAAAATTTCTAAAAATAAAGGTTACCTATTCACACAATTTGGACCTCATTATTCTAAATATGGAATCCATTATTCTGAATTTAAAACACATAAGTGGATGAAATTAATTTAAAATTAATTCTCCCTGTCAAAACAAAAAGCGTGTATTTAAGAAATAATAACTGTCAAAACATTAAAACTTATTTATGTCCGCTTTAAATGTGAAATTACATCCAATGACCAAAATTGTATTAAATGGTAAAAATATAATCTAATTATACTTTAACACCACTCAAATTCATAATTTTTCGCTATTAATTATTTATATTAAAAATGTTGTTTTAATTAAAATTTAGTGATTTTCACTATTCATCAAACTATGAAATTTATCAGAAATGTACAAAAAATTCACCCAAAGATAATTTTGATATTCTGAATCAAAAAATGAAGTCTATTTTTAATGGTAAAATTTATAAAATTTCAAAATGTGGGTATTACTATTCATACCCACTAGTTTGATTGGTGATAGTGTGTGTTTGAAATCGAAGTTGTGTATAACCCACACAATTTTATTATTCAAAGAGAAGCGTACCATGGAAGCTTGGGGTGTTACACAAACTCTGCTACTGACTTCTTCAGACCCGGCCACCATTATTGTCATCTAATGTCCAAATACATCTTCGCCACTCCTGGATGTACCACTATAGGGGAAGTGTGGAACTCCCTCAACAACTCCTCCTGTAGAGAAACTAGTACCATGGTACATCCTCTGAAGAGGATAACATACTCCCCACCTTCAGAAAATATATCACGTGCTTTCCCTGAGGATATATGAGTTTGTCAGGTCTCACAGTCAATATCCCCATGTTGTGCCTCTCTAACTCACTGAAGGAGTGGAGAAGTGACTGTGAGAGACTTTAGAAAGGTTGCTCCATCTCTATCAACAATGGATATCTGCAAAACGACTAGCTGCTCTATCACCCCTCCTAATAGCTGAATGGCCGATATCCTGCTGAGTGCATCAGCTACAAAATTCCTCTTGTTTAGAGTATAGACTATCTCAATGTCATAGTCTTGGAGGAACTTGAGCCATCATCACTGTCTCAAGTTCAGGTCCTTCTATGAGAAAACATACCAGAGACTCAGGTGGACATAATAGATTGTAAAGCGCTCGCCCATTAGATTGTGCCACCACATCTTCAAGGTGAAGACCACTGCTGCTAACTTCAGGTCAAGGGTATCATAGTTCTTCTCGTGTTGTCCCAGCTGGCGATAACCATAAGCGATCACTACTCGCTCATGCATCAGGACACACCCGAGTTATGTCCCTAACGCGTCGCAGTACACTACGTACCCAATACTCTCATCTGGTAGCCTCAAGATGGGTGCACTGGTCAACCTATGCCTCAGCTCTTGAAAGTTCTGCTGACATATATCTGACCACACAAAGGGTTTCCCCTTCTTCATCAAGGCTGAAAGATGTGTTGCAACCCTGGAGAAGTTTGGCACAAATAATTGATAGTACCCAGCCAGAACCAAGAAACTCCGCAACTCTGTCAGACTCCTTGGTGTCTCCCAAGCAATTACTTCCTTGATCTTCGCTGAATCCACTACAACTCCATCCTACAAAATGACGTTTCCCAAGAAGTGAACCTCTTGAATCCATAACTGGAATTTCGAGAGCTTACCATGAAGCTAGTGCTCTCAGAGTGTATCCAGTACAACCCGCAAGTGGTAGGCATGATCCACTTTAGTAGTCGAGTAAATCAGTATGTCATCGATGAATACTATGAAAAAACGATTCAGGTATGGTTGGAAGATCCTATTCATGAGACTCATGAACACCACTAGAGCATTGGTTACGTCGAAGGGAAAAACCAAGAACTCGTAGTGGCCATACCAACACTTGAATTCTGTCCTCTGCACATCCTCATCTCAAACTCTGAGCTAGTGATAACCTGACATGAGGTCTATAATTTAGAACCAACGTGCTCCCTTGAGCTGATCAAAGAGATCGTCAATCCTCAAGAGTGGATAATTGTTTTTCACGGTCACCTAATTCAGGAGACGGCAGTCGACACACAGTCGCAAGCTCCCATCCACCTTCTTGGCAAACAAAATCGGAGAAGCTGAGGGTGAAACAATGGGTCAGATGAATCCCTTTCCCTGTAAGTCCTCCAGCTGTAGCCACATCTCAAAAATCTCGGTGGGAGACATCGTATATGTTGGAGTAGATATCGGTGTGGTCAGAGGGTACCAGTTAAGGTAGAATTCTACCTCTATATGAGGAGGTATTTCTGGAATGTCATCAAGAAAAAATCCCGCATACTGATCCACCACAATAGGAAAACTCAGACTCCACACATCAACTGCTCTGAGGATAAGACTAGCTAACTGATGTGTGATTGACTACCCGCTTTTCTGCGTAATTCCATCCTCTACTGCAAAGGCTCCCTTCTCACCGGTGATGGTGAACCTGGTCCCATATATGCAGACACACCGCACTTTGCTCCTAATACAGTCGATCCGTGGGTGAACTATAGATAACCAGTCCATACCCAAGATGACGTCGTAAGGCCTCGACACCGCTACAAGAGTATCCAAGTCGAAGCTATAACCTCCTAAAGCAAGCTCAAACTGCCGGCACCAGTGCATAATCATCAAGTCAGCTTCCGTAAGAGTATCTAGTCATAAGGATCGATACAACAACTCCGTCAGAATCTCTGATCTCCAAACAAGGGAAGTAGCAATAAAACAACGACTTTCACCTTTGACTATAATTACACCAGTAAGGGTGTAGTAGACAAAGATAGTACCTTGACTCATCTCAGGTGCACCGTGGTCATAGGGCTTGACTGCCTGGAGCTGATCCCGCCTATATCTGCTATCACCTTGTGGTCGGGGTCGACCTCCAGGTGGTAGTGGTGGTAGAGCCTCAAAACGTCGTCCACCACCCACTACTTAGCCAGCTCCTCTACCTCATGCACTTGATCCCAACATACCATAATTGTCAAACCTTTGCATCTTCCTAGGAGGTCCCTCTACTGTCTCCTAGTCATTAGCATGGCGGGTTGGGCAGTCTCGATCAATGTGACCCTGCCCTCCGCATGAATAGCACTGCCGACCTCTCATATGGTTGTCTCTGTTTCGTGTTCCATGCACATCCGAACCTGTATCTTGAGGTCACCTTCCTGATGGACTGGTCCGATTGGACCTCTACATCAATTATATACTCTTGGATACAGAATAATTTGATACATGTTGTCCTATGGTGGGACTCACCACTGGCGACTGCTCAGCGAGAAAGCTCTCTACGAAAAGGGCTCTTTTCCGCACCCCTTCATGCATCGGGATGCTGACGGGAATCATCGAAGCCCTGATCTCGTGCCTCAGTCCCTGCTCGAAAGTCTGGGACATAAATAACGGGTCCCCCACCATATCTGTGGAGTAGATTGAGAAGTCAGTGAACCTCACTGAGTACTGAGCTACTGTCATGTTTCCCAACTGCAGATGAAGTAACTCCGGAATCCGCACTGCATGGAGGGTGGCTGGAACAAACTCCAAGTGGACGAGACTCTCAAAGTCCATCCAGAGTAAAGATTCCTTTTCATGATCCTGAAGAATCAAACTCCACCATCTACCTGCTTCCACGTGCAGGAGACTCGCAGAAAGGATCACCATAAGGTCTCTTGATGTCACTACCATTCTAAAAACGTTGACGACAGCCTCAAGAAAATCCTCAGCAGCATGTAGGTCCGTCTCTCCATGGATCTTGGACGACCTCTGTCACTAGAACTCGTGCAACGTACTAAGGCAGTGTGCACTCTCTGGTGCTGGGTCTGGTGGTATCGGTGGCCCAGCGGGTAGTGGTACCACTAGTGCCTCCGCTGTGATGGGGCCCTGCACCAAGGCCTCGTCGCTCGGTGGGATACCATCTCGTACGTAACTCAGAACCCTAGCTGGTTGCCTTCATGGGGCCATCCTGAAAACAAACAGGTGCGCCACAGTTAAAACAGTATACCTGGTGAGCTGAGACAATGTAATCACAAAGAAATCTTTTTGAAACAGACACACAATAAGTTTTTTCATGTACTGATTCAGAAATCTGAAGTTAAGGTCCTAGTGTATGGATACGTCTGTCGCCGCACCAACACCGGTTTTCCTAAACTAAAAACCACACCCAAAACACTTAACAATATTGCCGTTTAAGAATCAGAGTCAATGTTCTGCGGTAGAACCGACCACCACTGATACCAATTTTTCACGACCCGTCCTCGGGGCCCGTGTTGTGACTACCCCAAGCCCGCCTTCCATAGGCTAGGGGCTGGCGACTAGCACCAAGGAGTAAATACTGATAAAAAGGGAAGGCATTGCATTTATAATAGTAAACAAACACAATAGAGTATGTGTAACACCCTGACCCTAGTTACCTAGAGTCTGTGCATTATTACCTAACATTGGCATGATCGTAAGGAAATCATGTCTCGAAAGATCGATCAGATTAGTATTGTTGGAAACAATATTCATACATAAGTTCAACATTATAGCTCGAAGAGAAATATAACACAAATATATCTCATTAGAAACATCCATGCCTCCTAGATTATGCATGCAGGTCACTCATAACTTACTTCTTCATATCCTGGGAAAATGAAACATAAGAATGGGTTGAGCTCAAAAACCCATTAAGGGTAAGTAATACAGTAGAAAATGACATAAATATTAATCATGATAAATAATTGATACCACATGACTTTACCAATAATAAACAAGAATACATTTATGGAATGAATATGAGCTGAGTAAATAATGCCATAATAAAACAGAATCATGTGTATTCTACTAGTCAAATGACCACACGATCCATAAATATTATGTCCATAATGAGGGAATGTATAATGTCAGACATTCTAAAACATTTTATCAAGGGCTCGACCAAGATTTCTAAATATTATTAAGGCCTCGGCCAAAACCATAAATCAAATTGGGAAAGGGCATCGACCAAGTCCATGTCTTGTTGTCTCATGAGACCTACCGATGCATCGAGGAGCTATAGCGGGCTACACCCGCCACTTAATAAGTCCAATACATTCCTCATATGAAAAGGTTATACATATCATTAACATTCATATTACAACTAGCATACGAAATTACAATACTTTAACCATAAACAATGAATAGTCTAAAAATAGGACATCCACAGAAAAACATATCACAAAACCTTCAATACAATATGGATGTTTTTTATCATAATAAATCAACTCCAAACAAGCATAAAATCCATCAAAGGATGTTGACATAGATGAAATCAAAACTCTTTTAGAAAAATATCTCTTTCTATATTGAAATCATTTCAGAGTCACATAATTATAAAATGAAACATTTACATTGAAAATATTCTTATAAGCTTGTAAGGGATGCTTTGACGAGTTTATAATAGTGTAAAATAGCCACACCCACCGTATAAGTTAAAAAACATTCTTACCTTAATTTTGTCGAAAAGGTTTAAAAGGACCTTATTTGGAAAACGACGGAAAGATTCCTTTATAAACATCTCATAGAAAGTCAAACAAATGTATAAATGACTTTAACCCATATTCTGTAAAATACTAAGGTTGTTTTGAAATACATTTTCAAGAATCATGTATGTGGATGATAAAGATGTCCTATTAGATAATTATGTATAAACAACATCGGATAATGAAGAGACTGTGAAATAAACCCTTACCTTGTACTTTTCCCTTGTTAATGGTAGTTTAAACTCGTGTATAATGGTGAAATCATTTTATTAAATTATAAAAGAATCATATACATTAATATGGTCTCATATATGAATTTTTAACATTGCTTTGTAAATAATATCCTAGTATTATCGTTGTTTCAGGTGTTAACATACTCATTTTATTTTATATGTTTTGTTACATAAGTAATGTTTATTTTTGATAATTTGTATCTTATTCTTATACAGAATGATATCAAGTCCTTAAACATTATTTTTAATCATAAAATGAGAATTAGACATCAATGGATACGATGGGGAATGATTCTCATCATGTTCATGGAGACGGTAGTCCGTATATACGCACGAGCGACAATATCATTTTTTGATATTAAAATAATATATAATTGGATGGTATATCATATATACACAATAATTATCATGTTTTATTTATTATTTAAATGAATTAAACATCATTATTATACCCATCCAAATAATAATGTATTGAATAACAATTACACCACGACGTGGAGACGGTAGGCCGTACGTACACACTTATGGTGACATATCATTCAAAGGATAGATAGAATACTGAATATGGTCGTAAAATATTTATAATAACATCATGGAATATATAAGATATAGGAGTTATTATTTTAGAATGGAAACAATAATGAATTAAGATGTTGAAGAAGAAAGGAACTTGAAAAAGGGTGGATAGAACATTACATATTCTTCGGGTTCATCCTTTTGATTTGATCAAAAGGGATCCATAGGTTGGCTTTCTAACTAATGGAAGGCCTCTAGGATTAAGGTAGTATAGTTTAGATAGTATTTGGGAAGAGTATGGCTAAACAAAAATGTATTTAAGGCATGAATAATTTGTTATAAGTGGTGTCCTTTTATATGGGGGATGAGGGGCTCTTAAGGAAAAACATAATTTATCTATTTATAACAAATTCATATTCGGTTTATAATGGCTCCAAAGAGGATTATTAAAAGTATAATGTGGGGATGGGTCGAACTCTATCAATCCAATAGATTTTATACAGGTTCTTGTTACTTTATTAACATTATCATTTATCTTCAATTCTTAGTTAAATAGTTTGACATTTACCACGTCACTTTGTATTTTTTATTATATGGTTAATAAACTTACTATATACTTTAAAGAGACCAAAAAGTTGTGCATTCGTGATAAAACTATCATTAAATTAGTCCTTTGGCTGATCCTTATATTTTTAGGAATATAATATCAATTAATAATATAATATTTGTTTTAAAAACTCATTTATGTCAATTTTGACGATATTTAATAATTGATTTTTGTTAAAGTCTGAACAACTTTATTAATTAGAAAAAATAAATTTAAGAAATCCTATCATGTCATATTAACTAAAGAAATTCGTGGATGTCATCAAATCTTTAACGATATATTTCTTTTAACATTTATAATACTATTTATTTGAATCGTTCATTAATAAGGTAAATAATTCATCATTATTGTGTCATAAATAAACTTAATTATTCAATGTCTAAAAATTATAAATAATATACCATTATGTATGAAATATTTTTATATTTCTAATGAATATTTATAGTATAAAATATAACATATATAACTCTATGTGAAAATTGATTTTCTAAAAGATATATGCTTATGTCATTTTTGTATTTAATTTAACTTAATTAATATAAAATGTCATTATTACTTACATGTAGATCTATGGGGTCCCAAAATCGATCCAAATATGCCCATGGTCGGACTTGTATCAAAACATATGTTTAGGAAACATTTTATGGTAATTTATTTTTATTATAATGTTATTTTTTTACCCTTATTTACCGAATTTAAATTTTAACCATGGTAAATAAAATATTTACCAAAATATTTATTCAAGATTTCTAAAAATAAAAGTTACCAATTTACACAATTTGGACCTCATGATATTTAATATGGAATCCAATTTTCTAAATTAAAAACACAGAAGTGGCAAAAATTAATTTAAAATTAATTCCCATTGTTAAAACAAAAAGCGTAATTTTAAGAAACAATAACTATCAAAAGATTGACACATTTATATGTCTGGTTTAAATTTGAAATTGCGTCCAATGACCAAAAATGTATTAAATGGTAAAAATATATTATAAATATACTTTAAAACCACTCAAACTCCTAATTTATTACTATAAATTATTTCAGTTAAAAAACTTGTTTTTAATTAAAATTTAGTAATTTTCACTATTCATCAAAATATGAAAGTTATCATAAAAGTACCAAAACATCACCCTAAGATAATTTCGGTATTCCAAATCCAAAAATGAAGTCCATTTTGAATGATAAAATGTATAAAATTTTAAAAATTGGGTATTAATATTCATAACAGCTAGTTTGATTGGTTGTGGTGTGTGTTAGAACTCGAAGTTGCCTACAACACACACTACTATATTATTCAAAGAGAAGCGTATCGTGGAAGCATGTAGTATTATATTGTCCCCTCCTCCAAATAATTTCATCCATGAAATTTCCAGCATACTACCACATGAAAAGACTCAGATGGTTTTTTCATCATATGTTCCTCAGGTTCCAACATTGCCTCTTCCATCTTATGGTTTCTCCATAGAACTTTTACCAGACGAGGCGTCTGGTTTCTCAGCAATTGTTCTCTTGTATCAAGAAACCTGATGGGCTCTTTGTAATAAGACAGATCAGGTTCAAGTTCAAATTTCTCATATGTGATTACATGAGTAGGGTCAGGGATGTATTTTCTCAACAATGATACGTTGGACACATCGTGAACTTTGGTGAGACATGGAGACATTCCCAAACAGTACGCTACAACCCCAATTTGTTCTAGAATTTCGAAATGTCCGATGTACCTGGGACTCAATTTACCTTTCTTACCGAAACGTATAACTCCCATCCATGAATATACCATCAATAAAACATGATCTCCTGCCTGACATTCCAAATCCTTCCTTTGGTTATCAGTATAGCTCTTCTGCCTACTTTGAGATGCTTTGATATGGTTTTGGATTACCTTCAGCTTTTCCATCATTTCCACCTCCCGTTCTGGGCCTATAAGTTTTCTCTTGCCAATTTCATCCCAACAGGTTTGTGTGCAAAATCTATTTCTATAAAACGCTTCATATGATACCATCTGAATAATTGAATGGAAGACATTTTTATAGGAAAATTCCACCAGAGGAAAATATTGATCCCACATACCCTGAAAGCCAAGTGATCAAGATCCCAACCCGTCTTCTAATGTTTGAACAGTCCATTCTGATTGTCCATCAATTTGGTGGTGATATGCAGTGCTCAAATAGAGATCAGTGTCCAGGGCTTTCTGAAGACTTTTCCAGAATCTTGATGTTAAATGGGGATCACGATTCGAAATAATTGATATGGGTACAATATGAATCCTCATAGTTTCATTAATATATAGTCTTTCTAGACGCTCAAGTGGTAAATATTCTCTTTTAGCACGAAAATGTGTTGAGTTGGTATGATGATCAACAATGAACCATATTGCATCATTCCATCTAAGAGTCTTTGGTAGTCCCATGGAAAAGTCCATCATGATATTATCCCATTTCCACTCAGGTATGGGGAGAGGTTTCAATACAGCACCAGACTATTGCCTTCCATCTTTCAATTATTGAAAAACCATACATATTGACACAAGTCTAGAAATATCCCTCTTCATATTGTCCCACCAAAAATGTTCCTTCAATTCACTCTACATTTTGGCGCTCCTAGGGTGTTTGTAAAAAATTAGAATTATGACCATCACCCAAAAATTCTCATTTTAGATCAGGTATATCAGGAACACAAAGTCTCTTCCCAAATTTCAAAATTCCATCCTCATATGAAAATTCACTCAATCGCCCATCATTAAAAGCTTTAATACTCTTTTGAAACTCTTCATCATCGGTCTAATAACTCTTTATCCTTTCTAGTAATGATGGTTTGGGAACCATTTGAAAAAGCGTTGATGTTTCACCTTCCATGGTGATTCCCATATCCATCTTTACTAGATCCATGTATATAGGATACTTTTCAACAGTCATCTTGTTCAAAACTCCATGATCATTTCTACTCAATGCATCTGCCACCTTATTTACCTTCCCCGAGTGGTATTGTATGGTGCAATCATCATCCTTTAGTTGTTTAAGCCATCTCCTCTGACTCATGTTGAGTTCGTTTTGCAAGAAAATATACTTCAAACTCTTGTGATTAGTGTAAATCTCCCATTTTTAAACATAGAGATAATTTATCCATATCTTCATAGTAAAGATTATAGAAGCTAACTCAATATAATTAGTAGGATAGTTTTGCTCATGAATTTTCAGTTGTCGTGATGCATAGAAAAAAACTATATCATTCTGCATAAGGACACCACCAAGTCCTTCCTTCGATTCATCACTATAAATAAGAAACCCATCTTTCCCCAATGGTAGAGTCAATATAGAATAATTGACAAATATTTTCTTTAGTTCATCAAAACATTCTTCACACTCTTTTTTCCAAACAAAATTTTCCCCTTTACCTGTGAGCTACGATAATGAGTTTGCCAATCGGGTGAAATTCTAGAAGAAACGTCGATAAAAACCTGATAAACCAATAAAACTGCGTACCTCAGTTATACTCATTGGTGATGGAAATTCTGGGATTTCTCTTATCATAGAAGGATCAATAGAGAATCCATCCTTAGAGACAATATGGCCCGGAAAAAAATCTCCGGAATTCATAATTCACACCTGCTAAACTTCCCATATAATTCATGTCTTCTAAGAGTCAGCAGGATAAAGTGCAAGTGATTTTCATGCTCTTTGTAACTTTTTGAATATATAATGATATAATCAATAAATACCACCTCAAAATCAATGAGAAATTCGTTGAAAACTCTATTCATTAGATCCATGAATATAGAGGGTGGATTAGTCAGCCCAAAAGGAATTACTGTAAACTCATAATGCCCGTACCTATTTTGAAATGTTGTCTTCGGAATGTCTTCCTTCTTCACACACAACTGATGGTATCCAAATAAAATTTAAATCTTTGAAAAGTATTTTGCTCAATGCAGTTGGACAAATAAATCATAAATGTGAGGTAGGAGATACTTATTCTTTATTGTTATAGCATTGGTTTCCCTGTAGTAGATACATAACCTCATAGATTCATCTTTCATCTTAAAAAAAGGACAGGGGACCCCCTGGAGAAACACTAGGGAGAATAAATACCGTATTACTCAATTACTATAGTTGTTTCTTTAGTTCCACTAATTCCACAGTGGCCATTCTATAAGGGGTATTCAATATGGGACGTTATCCTGGAATTAAATCAATGGAAAACTCAATTTCTCATTCTGGAGGATGTCCAGGTAAATCTTCTGGAAACACATCATCATATTCTATCACAATAGGTACATCCTATATTTGAAAATTCTTTTCCTCATCCACATTTATTTCATTCTCTTCCTCCATGATAATTGAATTTAGTTGAGCTACTGGGGGTGGATCTAGATAAGAATCAGGTGGTGGTGATTCTGCTCTAATGATAAGTAGTTCTTCATCATCATAATCCAAAATCATAACCTCTTTCTTCTTACAATAAATTTTCGCATCATGGTCCAAAAGCCAATCCATACCGAGGATTATATCAAATTTAGTCGTGGGTATGATGATGAGATTAGAAAATAAAGAACACTTATAAGCCCTAATGGGAAAAAATCCACAGAACGTTTTAGCAATGATACTTCCCGTAGGAGTTTTAACTGACAACTCCCATGTTAAATCAAATTGGAAATATCTAATTTTCTTAGATAACTGGGATGATATGAAACAATGTGATGATCTAGAATCTAATAAATCATTTGATAAACTTGAGGAAACCATTAAATTACCTGCCACCATGTCTTTCGGGGATTCATACTCAACAGTAGTGATTGCATAATCCTTGCCTTGAACACTTGGCCTTTTCTGAGGTAAATTTCCCTGATGATTATGACATTCATTTTCATAATGTCCCATCTCTCTGCAATTGTAGAATTGAACGTTGGTGGCATCTTTAATTCCATTACAATCACCATCTATATGACATTTATGTCCACATTTGTAGCATACTTATTTTCCTTTTAGATAGGACCCGGGGTACTTCCATTTGAAATTATCACAGGGTGGAAATTCAAATACTCCCATCTTCCATGTTTCCTTATTTCCTTTCCTAGAGTGTTCAACAGATCTCTTCCTATATTGCTTTCATTTAAAGTCATAAGACTTATAAAATTCCTTTTCTATCTTGATAGCATACAAGACAATATCTTCGTATGATGAGAAAGATTATGATACTAATGCTTGAAAGAGAAATGGTTTTAACCCATAAAATAAATGATCAATCTTACTTCTTGGTTTACGTATATAATCTATACAAATCCTCGCTAACTTTGTAATGTTAGCCTCATACTTCGAGACATTCTCATCCTCTTTTTGCATCAGGCTCATAAATTTCTTTTCCATATCTGCTCGATGGTCACGAGGAAAGTCCTTTTCTAATAACAGCTCTTTTTACTCCCTACATTTCATATTTAATACTTCATAATCTTTTTTCGTGATTTGAATCAATGAACACCATTGATCATCATCTCCAGTGAGGTCGTAAACAGCCAGGATAACTTTTTCCCTTTCACTACTCCCCAAGGCATGGAATATTTTCTCTAAGTAATTTATCCATTGCTTAGCTACTAATGGATTCTTACTCCCATTTAATGTTGGTGGTTGTTGTCTCATGAAGCGATCTAACATTGATCCTTCAGGCTGCGGATTAGGGTGCTCCATACGGGTATGGTTATTATTCATAACCCGAGTGAGTTGTCCCAGTATGGTTATTAGATGATCAGCACCAGTTGAATCACCAGCTCCACTATAATTATCTGGAGTAGGAGGGAAATCCCTATATGGAGTGTTTCCAGCGAAACAGTTTCCATTTATTCCACTAGGCGCCATTTCTAAACAACGAGATACACTAGATTAGTTTATGAATCATAACACATAAATCCAAACTTGCAAAACACTTATCATAAATTGAAAAGTTTATGGATATAATCCATAAACATAAAAATGTTTTCATTGAGGATATATATTCTCATAAAACCTTCATAATGGGTTTTAAAGAAAATGAGAATTATCTTAAGCATATCCCTAGGGAGGGTCATCACCATTATTGCAGCAAGACCCTTTGTCGTGCACTAATTCCCGTTCGAGTCTAGCTCAATGCTGTGTTTTCGGGTTTTACACCTAGGTACAGATGTGCCAGAGCCTCCTCTAACGGCTCGTATCCAGAAAGGGATGTATTGCTCAGAAAACTCACAGAAGTTCTACAATACCAATATTCTAGGAAGTTATTATATACTAATCCTCAAAGTCTATCTTAGGTCTATGTGCTCTAATCAGAGTTTATCTAAATCTAGTTTCCAAGGATTGTACTAAACTTCCTCTGATACAAACTGTAACGCCCGACCATAGTTACCCAGAGTCAGTGCATTATTACATAACATTGGCTTGATCACAAATAAATAATGTCTCAAATGAACGATCTATTTAGTATTATTGGAAACTAGATTCATACATAAGTTCAAATTTACAGCTTGAAGAGGAATACAACATAGATATATTTCTTTAGAAACATCCAATCCTCCTAGATTATGCCTACAGTTTACTCCTAACCAACATCTTCATATCCATGGTAAATGAATCATAAGAATGGGGTGATCTCAAACAATCAGTAATGGTATGTTATACTATGGAAAATGACATAAATATTATTGATGGTAATATGTTGAAACCACATTCCTTTACCAATAATAAACAAGAATAATTTTATGGGAAGAATATGATCTGAGTAAATAATTCCGTAATGAAACAAAAGCATGGGTATTGTACTAGTCGAATAGCTACATGATCCATCAATATTATTTCAATTATGATGAAATATATACTACCAGATATTCTGAAACATTTTTTCAAGGCCGCGGCCAAGATGTCTAAAAATGATTAAGGCCTCAGCCAAAACCATAAATCAAATTGGGAAAGGGCCTCGACCAATTCCACTTATAGTTATCTCATGAGACATTTTGATGCATTGAGGAACTATACCGAGATCCACCTGTCACTTACTAAGTCTAATACATTCCTCATATGAATAGGTTTATACATATCATAAACATTCGTATTAAAACTAGCAGACGAAATGTCAATACTTTAACCATAAATCATGAATGGTAAAAAAATAGCACATACTTAGTCAAAATATTACAAAACCATCAATACAATATGGATGCTTTGTATCATAATAAATCAACTGCAAATAAACATAAAATCCTTCAAAGGATGGTGACATAGTTGAAATCCAAACTCTTTTAGAGAAATATATCTTTCTATTTTGAAATCATTAAAGAGTCACATAATTATAAAATAAAACATTCACATTGAAAATATTCTTATAATATTGTAAGTGAAGCTTCAACAAGTTTATAATGGTAGAAAATAGTTTCACCCACCGTATAATTTAGAACACATTCTTACCTTAATTTTTCCAAAAAGGTCAAAAAATACATTGTTTGGAAAATTACTGAAAGATTCCTTTATAAACATGTTATAGAAAGTCAAACAAGGGTATAGATTAAATTAACACATATTCTATAAAATAGTAATAATTTTTTGAAATAAATTTTTACGAAACATAGATGTGGATGATAAAGAGGTCCCATTAGATAATTATGTATAAACAACCTCGGATAATGAAGAGATTGTGATATAAACCCTTACCTTGTACTTTTCCATGGTTGAGGGTAGGATAATCTCCCATATAATGGTTAAACAATTGTTATTAAATTATATAAGAATAATATACTATAACATGATATCATATATGATCTTTTAACATTGCTTTGTTAATAATATCTTAGTATTAATGTCGTCTCAGGTGTTAATTTCGTTGTTTTCTTTTATATTTTTTGTTACATAAGTCGTGTTTGTTATCGATCGGTTGTATCTTATTCATATCCAGAATGATATCAAGTCATTAAACATTATTTTTATTCCTCAAATGATAATTAGACTTGAATGGATACGATGGGGAATGAATCTTATCGCGTTCGTGGAGACGGTAGTCCGTACGTACGCACGAGAAACAATATCATTTTTTGAAATTAAAATAATATATAAATGGATGATATATCATATATAACAAATCATTATCATGTTATATTTATTATTTACATGAATTACACATCATTAATATACCCATCCAAATAATAATGTATTGAATAAAATTTACACCACAACGTGGAGACGGTCGGCCGTACGTTTGCACGTATGGTGACATGTCATTCAAAGGATGGATAGAATACTGAATATAGTTGTACCATTTTTATAATAATATTACAGTATATATAATATACTGGAGTTATTATTTTAGAATGGAAACAACAAAGAATGAAAAATTTGAAGAATAAAGGAACTTGAAAAAGGTGGTGAAAACATTACATATTCTTCTGGTTCTTCCTTTTGATTTGATCAAAAGGGATCCATAGTTTGTATTTATGACTACAGTAATGAATTTAGGATTAAGTGAAGATAATATATAGGGTATTTGGGTAGATTTTGGCCGAACCAAATGGCTTTTAAGGCATGAAGAATTTTATTGAAGTGGTATCCTTCTATAAGGGCGAGGAGGGTCTCTTTAGAAAAAACATAAAGTATTAATTTTTAATAAATTCATATTTGGATTCTAATGTCTCTTAAATGGAATGTTAAAAGACTAAGGTGGGTATGGGTCGAAATCCTTTAATCCAATAGATTTTATACATTTTTGGGTTACTATATTAATCTTTTCATTTTTTTAACTCTTAGTTAAATAGTTTGATATTTACCATGTCAATTTGTATTTTTATATTATAACATTAATAAACATACTATATACTTCTAATCGACCCCCAAATGGTCCATTAAAAATACATATATCATTATATAAGTGTTTTGTCCGAACCATTGATTTTTAGGAATAGAATATCAATTAATAATATAATATTTATTTTAAAAACTCGTTTATGTCAATTTTGACAATATTTAATAATTGATTTTTTTAAAGTCATAAAAACTATATTAATTCTAACCAAATTCATTTAATCATTTGAAACATGTCATATTAACTAATAAAATTCATTTATGGCATCAAAAAATTCAAAATATATTTATGTTAACATTTATAATACTAATTATTTGATTCTTTCATTAATAAGGAAAATACTGCATCATTATTGTGTCATTTTTAAATTTAATTATTCAATTAAAAAAAATTATAAATTAAATACCATTATGTAGGAAATGTTTTTATCTTTCTAAATAATATTTATAGTAAAAAATATACCATATATATCCTTATTAAAAAATTGTTTTTCTAAAAGATATATGCTTATGTCATTTTTATATTTACATTAACTTAATTAATATAAAATAACATTATCAAATAAAAGTGGATCCATGGGCTCCCAAAATCGACCCAAATATGCCCATGGTCGGACATGTATCAACCAATAGGTTTAGGACACGTTTTAGGGTAATTTATTATTATTGTAATATTATTATTTTAGCCTTATTTACCGGATTTACCCTTTAACCATGGTAAATAAAATATTTACCGAAGTAATTATTCAAAATGACTAAAAATATAAGATACCTATTTACACAATTTTTACCTCCTGATTCTAAATATATAATCCGTTTTTCTAAATTCAATACATAGATGTGGCATAAATTAATTTAATATTAATCCCCGTTGTTAAAACAAAAAGCTTGTTTTTATGATACAAAAACTATCAAAAGATTGACACTTTTTTATGTCTGATTTAAATATAAAATTACGTCCAATGACCAAAAATGTATTAAATGGTGAAAATATATTATAAATATACTTTATAACCACTAAAATTCATAATATATCACCATTGATTATTTCAATATAAAAAGATATTTTTAATTAAAATTTATTAATTTTCACTATTCAATAAAATATGAAAGTTATCTTAAAAGAACCAAAAATTCACCCTAAGATAATTTTGATATTCAGAATCCAAAAATTAAGTCCATTTGGAATGATAAAATGTATAATATTTTAAAAGGTGGGTATTACTATTTGTAATAGCTAGTTTGATTGATTATTGTGTGTGTTAGAACTCGAAGTTGCGTACAACACACCCTATTGTATTATTCAAAGAGAAGCGTATTGTGGAAGCTTATGGTGTTATAGTACGGAATAGGAGTAAGAAATAAGTAATACTGAAATACAAAAGTATGTGCTAAAAATAAAGGGGCTGGAAATACGAGCCCAACAGAAAATACAGTACAACTGAAAAACTAGTACAACCTTAGTAAATTAAAGCAGCAACCACCGAGTCATCCTCCGGGTATCCCACCTAAAGGGTGGGTATAGATGGTATCCTCGGAACCTCGGGTCCATCCATCTGATCTGTGTACATCTTGCCAAGTGGTCCACCACTGGGTACCGTCCAGCTCCTCAAGTCTCCACCTCAATCAGTGTTGTCTGTCATCTGCATCTTACACAATGTAGTGCAGGCAAAGCCTATGCAGGGGTGAGTATACGATACTCAGTAGGGACCCCGAGACCCCTGAAGGTCTCCTAAAATCCACAAAGGATAAACCACAAAATATAGATACAATCACGAAGTATCACCCACCCCAACATAGGTATATGGATATACATATACCTATGTTATCAATCTCAGTTAGGCTCCAAACTCTCGACCCCAAGTACAACTCAGTCCACACAGGAAATAAGTCGATCACATAGATGATAATTATTGAAAGTCAAGACTCAAATCACATAGGTATACAACTTAAGAAGAGTGGTGGAGATGATTAGATGTAGCCTTTGAATCATCTCTTGTGCCGAACCCACGTAGGATCCTAGTACAAAAGTCATCGCTGCTCAACCCACGAAGGATCCAAGTATAGTAAACATCACTGCCGAACCCACAGAAGATCCATGTACAGTAGTCCTCGCTGCCGAACCCACGGAGGATCCAAGTACAGTATTCATCATTGCCAAACCCATGGAGTATCCAAGTACAATAGTCATCGTGGCCAAACCCACAGAGTATCCAGGTACAATAGTCATCGTCATCGAACCCATAGAGGATCCCAGTACGGTAGTTGTCGTAGTTGCAGCCAAATCTAGTGTTACCGCACACAGCACACTCGATTCTGGGAGGGTCATCTTTTCAAGACGAGGGTTCATTACATCAAATATCATGATGTCCAGAGTTGATGTATCTCGATGTTATGCCTCGTCAAAAGAGGTGGCATGTCAATATGACACCCGATCTGAGAGATATTGGCTTTTCCATTCCAGGGGCTTGGATGTAACTACTCTCATTCCAAACCCATCCATTTTAGAATGTTGTCCAAAACTAACTTTGATTATTTAAAAAGGACCGCTTCATCATGAGGGTCCTAGTGGCGTAGACGTTGCATCGATCGTACGTGCGGTCTTAATGTTATTCACGTTTAACTGAATCGTGCCCGACCCGTCCTGATTTGGCGGGTCCGACCTAGCAAGGGAGTCGGCCAGGCTCGGTGGGGCCCGGACCGACACGATGGTGCACGGCCCTGCATGGTGGGGTGCGGCCCATCCCAGCGTGGCGCAGCCCGTCCCGGCGGGGTGTGGCGTGGCGCGGTGAGGCCAGGCCCACGGCTGGCCGCGGCTCTGCCCATTTATCTGAGTGATGTGGGTGGGTGGATGCTTTCCCAAACTGGCGGCGCTGAGTGGCGCCACCCTCCTATCCAGCCAGTCTTCCCAGCATGAGTGGCCCACACAAGGGGGATGATGTCCTTTCATGCTGCACCTTCGAGTGTCACAGTCTGTTCAACCCGGCCGGCAGACCAGCCGACCGGTTTGCTACCGAAGTATCCTGCTGAGTGTGGGTCGTGGTTCTCCATCACGAGACACCTTAGAGGAGCTACGGTTCTCCAGCCTGGCTGGCTTCGGCCGATCAATTCTTCTTTTTCAGAACGTCCCGCGGATGCAGGCATCAGTTCCTCTCCACGCATCCGACATACGGCTGCGGCTTCCTCTGGTCGTCGCCCCCTCTTCTATCACCACCTCCATTGAAATAAAATGAGGATCAACAGAGGGTCATCGAGCCATGTAAGTTAGCCCCACACCCTCCTTGTTAGGCGTTTTCATATGTCTGAACATGAAACACGGTTTCAACAAAGAACGAAGAACAGTTTCATTCAATTAAAATTAAAGAAAACCCCTAACTCATAATTGACGACACAGATCATCGAGACGCAGAAGACGAGTGTCGTGGTAGTCAGACGTCATGGAATAACGGTGTCGTCCCATCAACGTTGGAGGAGGAGTCATTGTCGTAAGCGACGCTTCTCGGGAGAGTTGTCTTCTCCATTGATGTAGAGGAAGAATAAGTAAGGGAAAGTCATGGAGCATACTTCACCGAGAGAGTATGTCATTCTTTGTGGAAGAATGAAGCTGTACTCTAATTATCGAAAGGTCCCACCACATAAATATATGCCAAGACAAATAATATATTTGGCCTCTCAATTTTAATAGAATTTCCATGAAATTAAAATTTAGTCAAATGAGAGGTTCCAATTAATTAATGAAGTTATTAAATGGGTTTGGTGCCATTATCAAGGGGTGGGAGGTGGAGATTCACCACCATAATGAGGGTAGATGATTAATAATTAATGGAGAAGGTGGATAGTTATAAGAATTATTAAGGGGTTTCATTGGTGTTTAAGGGGAAGTTAAGGGGTTAGGCTCTCATGTTGGCCCCACCTCACATTATCCTCTCATGGGAGGTTATGTGTTTGTGGGACCCACATCTAACTTCTCCTTGTAGGAAATAACCACGAAAAATAAATAAAATTTTGTACAACAATTTTATTTAATTTATTGTAAATCCCCATAAATTAACATCTCCTCCCGAGAAAACACAACTGTGGTAAAGGTCCCCTTAGGAGAATACCGTTGCTGTGAGTTCATTGGTGCCCTCGGTTTTCAATTCAGAGCACCGATTCAAATGATAGAAAAAACCACACATACGTTTACTGAATGTACCCGAAAAAAATGTTAGAAATTGATTTCGGGCACACTGGGATCGGAATCAGGTACCGTCAGAAACCGCAGACTCAAAAAATTCCAAAGTATTTAAGAAAAAAATTTCATTAAAATTTCTGGGACTTTACAGGATGAAGATGGTAAATGTATGATTTTAGGACCATAATATCTTGTGGAATCAAATAATGGTGAAGACTACTCAAACTCAAACCAATGAAGCTAAAATTAGGAAAAATGATATGCTGATAACCAAAGGATATATTTTGTATTTTAGTTGTGAGATTAAGTTTTCTTTAAGGTATCTCCCTGGAATGGTATTAAAATGTTGATAATAAATGAAGAAATAATCCCCATGTATATAATACTATTTTAAATCTAAGAAATATTTGGATTTGTGTCTTACCATTTGGAAATTCCACCAAGCCTTTCTAATGTACATGATGTTTTCCATATCTATTTCTTAATGAAATAAATTTTAAACATCAACCGTGTTTTTAATTATTGGGAAATTCAATTGGAAGGTGATTTATCATAATATTAAGTGCCTATCCAGATTCTGTACACTAGATAAAATGTGTTGCGGAATCAGACAACTCTACATGGTAAGGTACATTAGAAAATTCATAATATAAAAGAGGGGACATGGGACCCTAGGGAAATTATGATGAAGAACTACCATAATATATTTATTAATATAAATTTTGGAAATTTCTAGGAAGAAAATGTTCTTATTAGGGAATACTACAACACCCCTTGATTTTAAATTATGCCACCTAAAAAAATAAACTCTTTGGCATCCTTCATTGTACGCAACAATGAGATCCAATGAACCATGATCATTTATTATGAGACTGTTAGAACCTATATATTATATTGAATACTATAAATTTTAATAAATAATTTTTGAATAATATATGGTTTAAAAATTTATATAATAAAATCATTGGTTTTTTACATAATTAGAAATAAAAAATTGAAAAAATTAAAAGTGATTTTCGAAAAAGAATTATGCACAAACTATATTTATATAACTAAAAATTGAATTATTCCCTATTGAGGATTTATGTAAATAAAATTTTTATATTATATATTCAATCAAATTTTTTAAAATTCATCTAATAGTTTTATTATTCATGGGATCATAAAAATTAAGTGTTATTCTTAAAAACTGCATTTTATAAAAAGTGTGTTTCTTCACGTTTCTTGATATTATATAAAAAATAGTTTATTCCATTATAAGTAAATAATGTGATACAAATAATAAAATTTTTATAATTTAGAGGATCCAATTTTGTTTTTGGGATCGTTATAAAATTTCTCAAAAATGAATAGTAACCAAAATAATATTTATCACCTCGATAGAGTGTTAATTGTGTTAATATCTATTAAAACATTGTGATAAATCCATAATTAAAATGAATAATTATTATTGGATGATTCAGAATCAACCCCTATCACCATTAGATGAAATATTGGGTTTTAATGGGTACCAATCCATGAAAATGGCTTATATATTATATAAATCAATGATACTTACACAATTTCAAACTCTATGGGTTTAATATCATTTTTGTGTCATTGTCGAAAACAAATAATGATATGAATGAAAATAATTGTCCGTGTTGGTATTTGTGAAAAAAAATTGTGATACAAATTTATTATTAATATTTATTAATTATTTAGTTGCCTTAAATTATTTTATAGTTGTAATGTAGAATTTACTTAATCAATAGGAAAATAAAATAAATTATTTCAAAAAATAATAATTTTTATATAATATGATTGAGTTAATGTGTAAAATGAACTTTATATATCAATGTAAAATATTATAGAGGTTATGAATTATTATAATATAATTATAAACACTTCTTGAGGCAATTGAAGTTATGTTTATTTAATGTTTTAAAAATTTACAAAAAAAAATATTTTTTCAAAATAATAATTTGGTAAATTAATTAAAATCAATTAAAATTATAAACAATACGTGGTAGATATGACATGGTTAAAGGTAAAATAAAATACATTTATAGGATAATTCTCACCTTATATTTTAAAATTTAAAGTCTTTTATTTGGAAAATCATATAAACATAGTTAAAATTAATATTCATTAATCATGGGTTAATCAAAGTGGTAAGGTTTAAAAAGACAACAAAAAACATTTAAATTCTATTGGATATTGTGATTTTAAACCTATAAAACCTTATTATTTAATACCATGTCATTTTGATGCACTTTTAATGATAATGAATTTATTGTAAGTTAAAAAATTTTGAAATTCCAAAGGTGCCCCACCCCTCAATTATAAAAGAGAACATTCTCTTACACTTCTTCACTCCACATTGATCTATACATATCTATTAATACCATACCATTTCTCTTTAAAAATTCTTTAGATTTTTTTCTAGGTACATAAAATTCGAAGCTTAAGTCCCTTAATAAAGGGACAATCAAAGGTCTGTTATATACAAGACAATTGTCATGCCCGGCCACTATCAATTTATTACTTCTTCTACCTCTTATAAATAATTTAATGATAAAATAAATTAATAAATTAAACATCTTTAGTATGATTAATTGTGATTATTATTATTAAAACATCATTACCCTCCCACTCATCCATGAAATGTGAAATGAAATTATCACTCTTGCATACGTAAAACAATCCATCTCACATGGTGATACAACTCATTTCTCATTTAAACATTTTATAGATGGGAATTATTATAGATTTAACCATTATATAGGATATTTATATCATTGATAACATTTTTAGATGATTTAACCTTAATATATGTGAAATGACTTAACCTATTGAAAAAAATGAAAAAAATAAGGTCTTAATTTAAAAAATTATTTTTAACAATTAATTATTAAGAAACAAGCGATAAAAGATTATTAGTATCTAATAAATAGTAATATATATATATATATGGTTCTAGATTACATTTATAATATATTTATATTTATTATATAGTAATTTTCAACTCATATAAGGGATGTAGAATCTAAGGTAAAGGTTATTTTTACAGTTTCATATTTATTCAGGATTGCTTGTGTTTTAGTATCCTATGGAGAACATTTCCCATGAATATCCATTTTTTCTAAAAATAATTTCATTTTTTCCATATTAAACAATAAATTCTTACATTCAATTTACCAATTTCTTTATTTTTACATATCAGTATGAAATGAGTGTTCTTTTTTTCGAAAGGTGTCAATTTCAACATTTTGAGAACAATATAAAATTAACATTCTTTAGATATATAAAATAATAATAAACATTCCCTCTATCATTTAAAATATATTATTTAAATCATAATATAAAATATTAGAAGTTTACTTTCAAATAAATATTTTTCATTTATATGTGAGTTTTATTTTTAAAAATAAGTTATTTCAATTTGGAAAGGGTATTGTCACCAAATGTTTTCCAATGATCTTTTTAATGTATTTTTATCTATGTCATCAAATTTTTGAAATTTTATACATCACCTAGATTTATGTATTACTACACCATTTACCATATTTTAACATGTGTTTTATGATTAATTAGACATGATATGTGCTATTTTAATACCATTAATTTTATTATTTTGGAAGTGTTATTATTGTGATTAAGGATTAGGTTAATTTTTAAAACATAATATTATTGTTTCAATATGAATGTTTTTGTTTATTATGTTTTTCCCACTTATATGAGGAATTCATTGGGCTTATAATGTGATGGGTAGAGCCCACTATATCCCATTAACACATATATAGGTATCACGAGATATACTAGCATGGTTTTTGGATGAGGGCTTATCCAATTATGTAAAATTTATTATTATAAGTCTTCAACAATATGATTATGATGTTCAGAATTATGAATTTCCATCATTATGAATTTAGTTATTTATTTTCATTTGGTTATTTTATTTTTTAGTGTATCCATGTATTTTTAGCTAATGTTATATTTTATATGGAAATATTATATTTCCATTTATTTTTGACCAAATTCTTCATGACTTATTTTGATCCATTTGTATGCATACCCTTATTGATCATCTGATAAAACCTTTTTTGTAATATTTTACTTTTAAATAATATATAATATTTATTTGAAGATTGATATTAATTGATGATTTATGATATCAAAGTGGTTATTGAAGACTTTCTATGTCATATTTTCTATATACTGTTTTATTGTATGATTGTAGATTGTATCTAGTTTCCAAGTCTAATAAACTATTTTTTCCATTGAGATGTGATTTTTTGTATGTACTGAAAATTTAATAATTTAACAACTACTTCTCTGATATAAAGGCTATGGCCTTTACAAGAATCATTTAGAGTAAAATATAGAATAATAAAAATAGACATCCATGTTAAAGAGTCAAAATAAAAATTAGGTAAAAACAACTTCCTTGATTTATAATTTAAATAATATACCCATGCGGCACATGAAATTAAATGAAGGGAATGATTTTAAAAATAATGGATTAGTTATTCATAATTATTATCTCAATCCATTACTTAAAATGATATGTATTGTATTTCAACATCATCTTGATCTCAAATATATCATATATCACTAACCTTCGAAACCTATCTTCTTATTTACTCCATTCTAAAATTGAGAGCCCATTTGTTTTTTCATCCATTCCTATAAATTAGAATCTAATAAACTAAATTACTTGGATTAATATATATTTTTTTCATTACTAGATGTAATTAACATATCATCCACGTAGATAATTTAGTTTTGGGTGTCCCTTCTAGGAAATGAATTGTTTTAATTGCTAATTTATTAATTTTTCTCTATATTATATTTTAATTGAAATTTCCTGTGATTTTAGTCCTTAATAATTTCTTAGGTACTTATTAATATACCAATGGCCCTCTAATCTTTCAGGTTTAACATATATTCCTTAGTTAATGATCATGACTTTAATTCATCAACCCTATAATTGTATACTTACAATGAAGATGATGGAAAACCCTTATTCTTCTACAATTGATATTCTAGGGGTCAAAATATTAATTCAATGTAACTTTAATAAAATAATATAAATGTGGGTGTTTTTATAAAAATTAATGTACATTAAATAAATAAACTTTGATTAAAAATATGAATTTAATATAATGAAATGTTTTTTAAAAAGGTGTTTATAAGTGAGAATTGAAAGGTTGTTATACATCGTTAATAGTTTTTTAATTATTAATTTTATATATTCATTTAATTTGTATATTTTTAATAGTGATCTCAATTAACTTCTTATCTATTCAACTAGTTCCCTTAGATGTTGGCATTAGCATAACTATATTTTATATAATATCAAAACCTTTTGTTTGGTTAATAATATTTAATGATAAATAATTGTATTATGTGTCTATGCATGTAAATCATTCCTACGCTTTCTGTTCAGAATATTATAATTCCCAATATTTAAAATTTAAATTAATTGTCATTTATAAACAATAGTGAATTTAAAATAATGTCCTAAAATATATCACATAAAGAAGAAATATATCAACATATATATATATAAATATAATGTATTGAAATCCCTTGTACATAAAACAAGTAATCACATAATGTTATTAAATCTATTTTCTAGGGTGTAACTCCCTCAAAATGATTCATTATTATTTAATATTCTTTGGAGTGGAGGACGAGGTTATGTTGATCTCTAACTTCTGTCATAAATTTTTTTTGAGGAAAATGAGTTACAAATAATTTAAAATGATAAGAAGAACAATTTTAATATATACAAATTATTGAGTTTTACTCTCTTCGAGGAACACCAATAATTTGGTACACATGTTATTAATTTATAGACAATGTCGGAGGTAGTACTGATATTTTTTTCATAATATTTTTCACACATATTTGGGATATGAGATAGTATTATTTTTAATTATAATAAATCAAAAAAATAATTTACTATTCATTTACTGTAACATGGTATATTTTTTTAGAAATTAATTTTCTATTATCTTAGTTATGTCTAATATATCAAATTGTCCCCCTAAAAATGAACATTTATTCAATTATCACATGATTCAACATTTTAAGACTCAAAATTGAAGAGAATATACTTAATTAACATAAATAAATTAGAATTACATGTTAAGTAATCCACTAATATAATTGCAGAAAAACTATAGGTGTAAATCAAGTGGAATAAGTATTTGAGTACAAATATGTCCTTAAGGGTTCATGTGGTTTGGCTTGTTTAAAGCCAATTTCATATTGAGTTCCAGAAGTCACTTCTTCCTCCAATAAGAAAAAATAAATCAATATAAATTTATCTTAATATTATTATATAACATTAATAACATAAATTTACATTTATATGTTAAATTTTTTCTTATATTGCACAATTAAAATAAAAAATATATTAAAAATATTGATATAATGGTGCAATTGAATAATTATTCATAACGAAATCAATCGATAAAAGTAGGAAATATATTACTCTAATTTTTATCCACAATACAATGTCCATTAAAAACATTTTAATATTATTATCACATCTAATGGTTTTCGTAGAATCCGGTTATTTTTTTCTCATATTACCATGAATATTGATGACATCATCAAATACCTTTTATAATTAGAGAGAATTTTTTTATTAAATGAAGATTAATTTTTCATGTGTAAACATTCATTATTATTATGTGACACTATTCATATATAATATTTTTTATAATTTTCTTGTTTAAGTTGACGCCTCCAAAAATCTGCGATAAGGGCGTTGATGTGAAATGTAAATTGTCTTTAATAGGTAGGAATTTTTAGAGGCACAAATTTTCTTGGTTAATAAATTTAATGAGTTGGAATATATCTATATATTTTATTAACTACTTTATTATCTTGATTTTTTATATATTTTATTAATGGGTAGAACAATTTCTTCCATAGGATTCAAAACATGTAGTTCCATTTTTATTTAAGAGGTATTCTTAGGTTGGACATTATATTATATTGAGGGGAGTCCTTGTTTTATTTTAATGTGAATTGATAACCTATATCCCTATCAGGTAGAAACCAGAAAAATTATTCTATTATTAGCGTTATAGTTATGCCTATAATTGTTATTTTCAACAATACTTGTCAATGGTGATTGTGTGTTGATGTTTTCGTTTTTTAAAAATATGATAGAATCTATTTAATGTTCTTCAAAAATGGATTTATCACTCATTGAGGGGATTTGTAACCATATTTTCCCATACTTTTAAAAATCACCATCAAATTTAATAGTGGCTGGTATATATTGAAATTATCTTTAATCATCATTTTCAAAATCATTATGCATTAAGATACTTTATTGTTTCAACTAAATAGTTGACATTTATATCACCTATTTTTTTAAAGGTATATGAAAAGTTTTATTTAATTCCTGAATACATTTTTTTGTTTTTTCTAATGTACTTATTAATATACAATTATTTTTCATGGAATTTTTTATGGAGAAATATTTTCTATTGATATTTAATCACATTCCTTAAAATTTAATTATTATTTCATAAATAAATATATACTAATAGTTTACACTATTATATATTTCCATAAAAATAACTATAAATGATACAGAATTATTGAAAATAGTAGTATACATCATTTCTATTCATGATACCCATTATGATCAAAATTTTCATAAATCATTTTGATCCCTACATAACACTGAGAGAAAAAATTATTAGTCAAATTTGAAAATGGGGCCTCCCATCATCGGAATATAATAGAATTTTTTTGGTAATTTTTTCCAAACAATAAAATATATAAATATTCATGGATCAAATATTTCATAAATAATATTTGATACTAGGTTATTAGATATTCCAAATAGTTAAATTGATAATGGAACAAATTGTTAACATAATTTTATTAGAAAGTCATTATTTCACTGATTATGACATACCAGGGTTATGAACAGGTTGAATTTGAGAATAAATTTTATTTTTGAGTTTGGCTATTGGACCAATATTAAAATTGATATTTGGACAATAATTAAAAGGGTTTTAATGAACCATCATTTTTATTTTAGATTGGTTTTACGGTCCTTTGACTCCCTCGAGGTTGTAGATGAATAACAAGAGTGTCGGGCCATGAAAACTCATTTTCAAAAGGTTCGGGAAGAGGTATGAGGTTTTTTAAATAGTGTGGCCCTTATGAGAGACCCAAAAAATAATTTTTTTAGTGCATGGTTTTTATAATAATGTGGTTTGGGGTTAATATTTTGTCAAAAGTTTGTTTTTTACATTACCATTCCATTTTTTTGGAAGTAAAAATATCTTTCATAATTACATAATTACATACTATTTCATACCATATACATTTTATTATTGTTTATGAGAAAATGTAATCTTTTTATAATGTAATTTAAAGAGTTACAAAAATATATTTTTTTATGCTTACCTTAATGAGACTGGATACAATATTCTTATTGCAATGATACTAAATATGACACATTTTTTGTAATGAGAAAAGATACGATATTAATCTTATTTAATTTATTATACTCAGCTTTATCTTATCAAATATAAGATCTCATGTTCTGTATTTCATATTGACAAAATCTTATTTTATATATTGATAATGATTTCGAATAAAATTGTACTCGCACTAAAAATTTATCATAATGAATATATCTTACATGGAAAATATAATCTCTAATATAAGAAATACTTTTTTACACAGTAAATGGTGAATGTCGGAACAAAATTGTACATTATCTTATAATATGACCATTCAAGTGGGAGGTGTCGAAGTCCTTGTTAATATCATAGAGGAAATATGACCATTAAAATATCAATATTGTCGTTGAATTATTTTCTAGAAATACCATGTCATTCCTGGAGTTCATAGTGATGTTTTCATCATTTTCATTTTCAAATCGGTCAGTTTTCTAGAGCTCTGAAGCATAAAATAGTGAAACATGTGTTCTTCATACTTGTAATCATCTCTATTTCTAATAATAATGATCAATCACATTAAAATGATCAAGGGATCACGGGGATAATGAGATAGAGAAGTTGATCATCATATTGGGGCCTTATAGTGATAATGATATAGAGAATCTAATCATTTTATTGAAGGTTCACAGGAATAGTGCGATAGACAAGTCAATTAGAAAATCGGGGGATCATTGGGATAATAAGATAGACCAATCATCATATTGAGGGATTTCCTCAGTATGGGAATGATATAAATCCTTAAAAATGTTAAAAAAGAGACCTTTATCCTAGGTTATTAGACACCCTACTATTTTGGTTTAAAATAAATATATTCATTATTATTATTATTATTATTACAAGTCTTTTATTTTTGCGATAATTAAGATTGAATGTTAATCCTTATATATTCATCTTTATATTTTTATATTTTTTATCAAAATATCATTGATTATGATAAAATCAATTTACCCGATATTATTTATAAAATTTGATTTTCTATTATTACAATTCAATAAAATTTTATAGAGAATCACTAGTATTGTTATACTCTTATTTTTCATAATCATTGTTATTGCTATAATTTTGAGTTTATGTTGACTAATTGTTTCTACTATATATACAATTAATCTCTAAATTTCATTCAACTATTTAATGTATATGATTCTATTTTTTGGTAAATTAGAACTATTTTTACTATTCGTGCAATACATTTCAGAATCTACATGATAACGATACATTGTTCACTGGACCCATGGGCCAGACTTGATTACCATTTGAATAAATTATAGGTTTTGGGATTTTGACTTGTTTAACCTTATTAAACTGTGTTCCTTTTATGATTAAAAATGAATTAATTTGTATTTAAATTCCCCTCACTTTCATTTATATATTATCATATACATTACAATCAATAAATTTGTATCAGAGCCTGGTATATATCATACTAATACCTATATTTGTTATAATTGGAGGTTTCTATAGTTCAATGTCTAGATAATCTTTTTTATATTAAATAATATTGCATGTTTAATTTAATTTTGTTATAAAATTTTTGTTTATAATTACATGCTACATTATTGTGTATTGTGTAATAGAATTGTTAATTTTAACGATTGCAAGACTCCATGTCAGTTAAATAGATAAACAAAAGAAATATAGACCCCCTATTTTTGAAATATCTGATTATGAGAAATTTAGTGATACAATGAAGAAATTTTTTATAAATATAGAAGTTCATAATTTAATCATTTTTACTAGAGATTACATAATCCCTAACAAATAAGTTACTATTTATACAAATATGGGGAAACAAGATTATAAATTGAATTACAGAGATAGAAAAACATTATAATGTTCTGTGAATAAAATAATTTACTATCATATTACTCATTTTAGTGATTCTAATTGTATCTAGAAAAATAGAGAGACTACTCACATTGAATAATCAAATGTTGTTGAAACTATAAGATCAATATTTGGAGCTGACTATTAAACATTTAAATTTCTATTTGGAGAATCTGTTGAAAATGTTCATTAAATGTTATTCAAAAATGTAAATATTATATAATATATGTTATAGATGGTAATTTTATTAAATATTTTGAATCATGGATTTCTATTAGTGGTGATTCAACAGATAATTACTCAAATAATGAAATTCAAGATCAGTAGAATATTAGCCTTATTTCTAGTGCACCTAATGAAAATAAATGATTTAAAGACAAGGTAAACATAGTCTATTCCATAACTACTGTTTTTAATTTAAAATTATCCTAATTAGGGGAATTATATATCATTGAATGAAGAATCCTCCTCACCAAGTGATTAAAATAAACTACCTTCTTATGATAAAGGTTATCAAATTACAATACTTTAAGAAATTTAAAATTTCAATGTTTGTAATAAAACACGACAAGGTTAATGAAAATATTTCAGAATATGATTCATGGAATTATATTTTAATAAATGAAATATAGGATTTATGAAAAGATCTTGATAAATCCAATTCTGAGGATATTATTTTTAAATATTTAAAATATGAAATTTATGGAAACAATAATTTGAAAATATATTTTGGGAAAATCAATTCCAATACTATTTATATTAAGGATAAATAATTAGTTATAAAAAACAATTATAAATTTATGAATTATGAAAAAATTTATCAAACATTAATTCTATTAATTATGTTTTTGATGAAATTTATAAAAACCATATTCTACATGGTACTAGTTTGTGAATGTGTACAATTATAATAATTACATTTTTAGTAAAAATTTATACGTTTCTAAACAATCAACATTTTTTTACTAAATTTTAATGTGGATTTCATTATGAATATAATATTTCGGTAAATAAAATTCAATCATTTCCATTCCACAATTCTCATTTTTCAGTTCAATTGTGGATTCCTAATTGTTTTTCTAATATATTCAGAACCACAAAGTTGTTGGTTTCAAAAGTATAATTGAATTGATTTTTGGAAAACAAATGTAGAACCAAAAACATGAATACATGATATATGTATTTTGAGTGTTCTAGTGATATGACCGTACACAGTGATTTATTTAAAAATATTATCAAGATAAAATCTTGAAAAGTTACCATTTTTAATAATTCTCGCGACAAATTATCTCTATAGGTAATATTTTTCTTCATGTGAAGGCATTAATTTTAATTTTTTTGATTATTAATGTACTAAAGTGAAAATTTACCAAATTAATCTAGTTATGTGATCATGTTTACCATGTTAATTTTTGTAATTGTAAATGTATACTACAAAATTACAATGATTAATATGTTCATTCTACAAATAGTAATGACAATGTATTCACACTAAATATAAAACACCTTATGATCCAAGAAATACCTTTCCTTATCAATATAGATGATCAATATTGGTCATGGAATAGAAATTTAGGAAACAATAAAATTATAAAATTGTGTAAATTTATTTTGAAAAGGCCTATTGAGGACCTAGTAGAGCATATATTTGATTATTGAAATGTTAGGCACCCCTTTCAATATTGTATGTAACATATGTCTAGTTTTAAATATAATAACTAATTCTCAACATACGATGCTTTATAGTTAGTTCTTATGGATCATTTTAGTCTAATATAAGTTGGATGTATTGGTTTAAAGTACCATGTATTTATTTTAGTTGATGATTACATAATATACTCATGGATCTATATATTAGAAATAAAATATTAAGTGTTTTATAAATTGATAACTTTTTTTCCAATGTTAAAAATGAGAAAAAACTTCCCTTGAAAACTATTCACATAGATCATGGTAGAGAATTTGTAATTTCTATTTTGAAACATTTTATTATTAAAATTTATTTACACATAACGGCACAGATCATAGAACTCTTCATCAAAATGATGTGGTTTAATAATGGAAATTTATTGTTCACGAAATAAAAAAACCATATTTTGAGAAATACTAATTGGTAAAAAAATTCTGGGATGGACTACTTTGTACATACATTCTTACTTTGAATATAGTTTTCATTATACCCTTTATAAATAAAATCATTATGGTTTATGGATAGTACGAAATACTAATGGTTTTTAATTCAGAATATTTAGAGGAAATGTTTTAATCTTGAATATGAAAAATAAATTATATAAATTTTCTCTGAAATTCGGTGAAGTCATATTCATAGGTTGTTTCCCTACTTCTAAGTCATATAGAGTTTTTAATAAATATTCTTGTACTATTTATGAAAAGGTTCATGTTAAATTTGTTGAAAATGAACCTTGTGTTTATAAATGACATTAATTAACATCCACATATGTGTTTTCCAAAACTTATCCTCAAACTTTTTTGGAGGATTCTTATAGTAAGTAAAATACTCTAGAAATAGTTTCTAAAGTATTTATTCATGAATATTTTATACCTTATGTTGATGAAATTGTTTTTCAAATTCTGAATCTGTTGTTTCTTAGGAATCATCTTAGTGATAATATAATTGGTGGCGTGAATCTACTAGATATGAATATAAGTTCCGTGTGAAATTAAGTAGAAAATCATTATATTATTTCCTAATCATAATATAATATTCTGGATGAGGCTTTTATAGATGAGTAATGAATAAAAGAAATGTAATATAAACTAAATTAATTAGAAATGAACAATTTTTGGAGCTTGGTAGAAAGACTAAAAGTAACTTCAGTAATCAGAATAAAATTGGTTTTCAAATACAAGAAATATGAAAATGGAATAACCCTTAAAAATAAAGAACGAATTGATGGTAACGATTACAATCAACAAGAGGGAATAAATTAGGAAGAAACCTATGAACTGGTAGCTAGACATGAATCTATATGTATTATATTAGACCTTGAAGCATTATTAAATTTCCCAAACATTTCAATGGATGTAATATGATATTTTATTGAGGGATATTTATAGGAGGATATTTTTGTTTTAAACCCCTTGTTTGTGAAGAGTCAATAAATCCTAATAATGTTTTTAATAATACCAAAGAAGCATATAGTCTAAAAAAATCTCTATGATCATGGTATGATATATTAATAAAAAAATTTGATAAAAACAATTATGTTAAGGGAACCATAGTTCCAAGTCTTGTTATATATAATGTAAACAACTATATCATTATTTTTCAAATATTTGTTGATGAAATTATATTCAGATAAACATAAAAATATTCAACGGATTCATTTTCATATATTATGAAATTTGAGTTTAAAATGAGTATGATGGGCGAGTTATCATTTTTTCATTGTTGTAAAATTTCTAAAAAACTAGAATGTACTTATATTTCTCAATATAATTATAAAAAAATCTACATAAAATTTTTTGATGTGAAAATTCTAAATGTATTAGTTTTTTATGCGTACCTCAATTATTCTTTATCATGATGAATTAGGGAACCAACTGATCAAATGTTTTGTAGAGGTATTATCAAAAGCCAAAAATAATTAAAAGCACGACTTCTAGATGTAATATTTTGAATTTGATTATGTGAAATCTATCCATCTAATCTAACAAAATCCTATTTTTTAAAATTTATACAATTTTTTTTTATGAAAATGGATGTATGGATTTTTTTCTTTTTTATTCTTAATGAAATTATTTTGATTTGGAATGCTTTTCAGATAATGACATAGGTTGTTGGAGAATGGATAAGAAAAGTAAATCTGAAACCTATCATTTATTTGGAGATTAATTAGTTTAAATATATTGTCTGAAAGAACAATCTATATCACTTTACCCTAAAAAATAAAAATATTTGGCATCGTCATGTTATTGTGATCAAGTGTTGGGGATGCAACTCAAACTCAATGATTTTGACATGATATTAACTAAAAATGAAAAAATATGTGATAAAAATAGTTCCATTGCATAATGAAATAACCTTATACATCACTCTCAAGAAAAACACATAGATATTTGGTATCACATTCTTGGGGATCACACTTAAAAAAGGATATATCATTTTATAATCCATTAGAAGATAAGAAAAACGTTCTGATATATGAATAAAACCATTAACATTTGATAGATTTGAATACATTAACAAGAATCAAGGATTAATTAATATAAATTATTCATTCATATATACTTCATATTTACCCATATCCCAACATTATGATACATCATTTAAATGGTGGAGTACATATAATTGTCATTATTTTTCAAATTTTGAAATTTTAGTTTCCCAAAAATCATTTATTTCCTAAAATTTATTGTTTTCTAAAAACCATATCATAATGATTTTTTTCCAATGTCAAGGAATATATATAATTTTCTTGACATGAGTTTTTCGAAATTATATATTGAAAATTTATCATATTCAATTTTTTTTAATTGAGAATTTAAAATTTTATCGATTCGAGTTTTCGTTTAATCATATTCTACTTTCCATTCAATCGTATTCAATTTTTCATTTCAATTATTAATAATTATTTTTTTATTATATTTTTTTAGTTCTATATATTATTCAACTCTTTATTATATTTTTACACTTTTTCAATACATTATTGTACAAAAATAACAAGTAAATAATATAATACCAATGATTCCACATCAAAATATATTATTCATTCCTTTTATACTTCAAAAAAATCCATTTTAATTAATTTTATTAATGTTTTTTTATTTTTTTATTTCTTTTTAATTTTTTAAAATTCACCCAATATGATTAAATAATTTATAAATCCTCAAGTGTTAAAATTAATTAATAATATATATTTGAATATTTTATCAATTGATATATAAAATGGATCAAATCTCAGTCATTTGATATTTTTTGAAGATCACCAACCTCTTGAAATCGCCAATATAAAGGGTCCCCCTCGTGACCCACATTAGTTATCTTAGTATTTTGTCCTTGAAGCACTGCCTCATTTTATACTCCAAACATAATTTCTATTCTTCTTGTCTAAATCATCATTTTCATGCCTCAATATGATAGAACCCATGATGGATTACAAAAAAAAATGTTTGTATTTTAGGAAATACTAGTAGAACGAGATGTTATAAAAAGTACGATTCCTCTCTTAGAATGACTATATATTTTTATGTTTGGAAATCATTATGTGTCGAATAATTATATTATGATCACAATTTATCTTACATGGATTTGGTTATAGACTCTTATGATTTTGTGAACTTGTATTATAAATTGGGGAAAGAAATTTTTTCATTCTATATATATGATAAATATTACAAGATGACACATAGGGCAGCTATAGGTTTCCTAGTAATTTCAAATGAAGGATATTCTTTTTATCCATCTCATAAACTTCCATATACCAAAAATATATTAATCAAATAAATATATGAAAAAACCTTATTTAATAAATGTATCAATTAATGAACCATGTAAGGTCAACCAACTCATTCTGGAACAATGATTAATAGACATTTAAAAACAAGGGTTACAATTTCAAATAAAAAAGTGATATATACACATTTAAATTATCTAATATCATTATTTTCGATTAATTTATAAATATGAAGAATATGAATTTAGTAGGATTTTTTATATTGATAATTAAAAACAGTAAATCCTTACCAATCATGTCTTATTTTATAATGGTTCTATCTTTTATTAGTATGATTATTGAATCATGTATAAAATATTTCGACAATACAATAATGTTTGAGCCTGTCAGATAAAGGATTATGTTTCTAACTAATGATACAATTGAATTGATAGAGTATATCTTTGGTTTAGAATGATAGATTAATGTTAATAAAACCTAGGTTTATACATAAGAAATACATCCTTTTAAATCAATGAAATCTGAGAAGAATGTGAATAAAAGAAACGTTGAATCTCTAACAACAAAAGAAATGAAACAAAATAAATACAAGAATGAGGTACTTGATGATTGGAGAAGGAGAAAGGATTAGAAAAATGATATACTCAATTCAAACTCAACCAAGATAAAGCCTTAGATATTAAAATACATGGTGATAAAGTTATAAAGAAACAATAAATTGAAAAAAGATAAAAAAATAATTAACTATTGGAAGAACAATTGTGTGATAAATTGATGAAGAAAATTGAGGATTCATCAGCTAATGTGGTTTTAAAAAATATATATACCATATTTTCTTTTCAAGAAATGGATATTGTTCATGATGAGGTTCCCTCTATCAGAGACAAAGGTCAATTAGTTTTTTAGATATAGAATATATTCTAGTTGGGAAACGTGATTTGAGATCAGTGAATCAACTTCATGAATTTTTTTGAAATTAAATAATGTAAAATAATGCAAGATTAGATTTCATTGAAAAATATAGTGAAGGTAATGAAGAAGAAAATTAATATAATGAAATTGAAGAGAATGTAGATGAATAATAAGATTAATAAAAAATAATAATAGAATGAATAATTTTATTTATGGGAATATTTTAGGTTGAAATGTTTTAGGAAGATAATGAAAAAAATTATTAGAATAAGATCTTCATTTCGATATGATTTCCTTGACAACCTCACAGGATTCAACAAAATAATTATATTTCATATGAAAAAAAGTAAAAATATGTTAGTCAATAGAAAAAAATTCCCATTCAATTCATGCACTCTAATACTCATCCATGAATAATGATAAAACATGAACCGAAATGAATAATATAGTAAAAGTACAGATGTTTATGCATTGGATATTTCTCATGGAATGTAGGCTGATCAAATGATTCATAAATTTATGTTAAGGAAAATCGAAAGGAAATAGTTCGATTATATCATTATATTGTTTTTTATACTTGTCTCTCTGAAAAATTTTAGGTATTTCAAGACTCTTCTCTATTCCTTTTCTTAAATATCAATGGGAGTGAAATTTACACAATGGTGAAGAATATTATATACAGGGGGAGTTGTTTTTTGTATGTGGTTGAAATACATCTATAGAAGATAATATGACCCATAGGGGAATTTCACATACTAATTGAGAGTTATTCATATTCTTCATTATATTTAATGAGTAATGAACTTTGGGGGAGGTAATTGTTAATGCATAATTCAAAATACAATGTTTATAAAAGTAAATGGATATAATTTTTTCAAATTAATCTTCAATTTATGTCTTGTGGTTTTTGATTTAAGAAAAAGTGGTAGATTCTTAAGTTAAAAGTTTTATTTTTACTTTTCCACACCAATTGTTTTGGAATTCAAAGACACTTTTTTAATTAAATAATTAAATTTATTTCATGTCTAATGTATATTATTTTTTTTTTATAAGAAAACATAATCATTTAGAATAATATTTAATTATTTAATGATATACACTTTTTTATTATGATTATTATAATGAGATTGGATATGATATGGTAATCATAATGAGAATGTATATGATATGTTTATCATAATGAATTGTAGACAATTTTATCATACTTCTCTTTTTTCTGATCAAATATATGTTCTACTATTTTTTCTTTCATATGGACAAAATATTATTATTTTGATCGATTGAGGTTTTGATAAAAATTATACTTAAAATAAATGTCTTTGACATAATGAAATTCTCATATATGTAAAATATTATCTCTATATTAAGAAATAATTTTTACACTGTAAATGGTTTAAATGAAAATAACGTCTGGTATTCTGTTATAACAAAACCATTGAATTCCCATTCGTCAAAGTCCATTTGAAAAGTACTTTGGAAAAACATAACTATTGAAGGATAAAGTTTAACATTGGAATCATTCATATAAATAAAAATTCATTTGAATAGTCTTTAGTGATGTGATCATCATTTTTATTTCCCAAATTCTTAGTGCACGAGAGCTCTAGACCTTACATGATTGAACTAATTGTTCATTGTACTTTTTTTGATTTTGTAGTTATTAAAATCTATCATGTGAATAAGATTTTGGGATCATGGGGATATAGGGAATTAAAATTCTATCATCATATCAAGGGCTCTGATTTATAATGAGATAGAGGGGGTGATAATCATTTTGATGGATCATGGGGATAACGAGACATGCAACTTGATCATCCAATAGAGAGATTACATGGATAGTGAGACAAACTGATCATTGTATCAAGGCATTACATGGTAAAGGAAATACATACTTTTTTGTAAGTATAAAACGGGGAAACTTTATAGTATTTTATTGTATACCCAACTCTTTAAGTTAAAAAATCATATTCATTTGTAATACTTATATAATTATAAGTCTTTTTCCACTATAATTGTAATAGAAATTGAATCCTTAAATATTCATCATTATATTTGTATCTTGTTTATCATAATAGCTTTTATTATGATAGAATCATTCTATATGGTATTATATTTTAATTATTATTAACCCTCATTACTATACTATATACTTTAGGAAAGAATCACAACTTTTTTAATAATCTAACATATCATAACCATGATGGTTATTATTTTTTGTGTGTTTACTATCTTAAAATTGTTTCCAATTTTAATATGATTATTCTCTGAATATGTTTCAACTGATTAATGAATATTATTCATAGTTTTTCAATGTTGAATAATTTTCTTTGTAGGACCATTAGAATTAGTATATGAAACTACTTGATTAGGATTGTTTGTTCGTCAGGCCCATGGTCCATGTCCATTTACAATTTGAATGATAAAGTGTTTTTGTGAATTTTTTTTGTTAAACATCTTAAATTAAGTTAATACTATGATTAAAAATGATGGCTTTTAAACATACTATTCACCGCTATTGTATTTATCCATATTAATATAAATTATTATCTAACAGTGAATAGTTTTTCAATGAATCAACAGGTTTTTGATGAGGTGATATATACTATTTCATCACCTTTTGAACGAAATTTAATCTAGCTATTAGATGTAGAGGATCCTTTGGATAGTGGCATGACAAGGATGTCTCATTGTATTCCATATCATATATCCTAACCATTTGGTTCATTAATGGGGTGAATATTCCATACTTCCCATACATCCTTATTTCTTTCTTTAACATTCTTTCTTCCCCCATTCATGAAACTCCACCATTTAAGGGTTCCAACCTTCTCTCACCTAGGTTCTTTTAGTTCTCCCTCATCCAAGATCTGATTTGAGAATTATCAGGTGCATTGGATAGCTAGTTGAAGGACTAACAATCCCATATCTTATATTTATATTTTAATTGGCTATTTTATATTCTATTTTTATCTGATATCTTTTCCCATATTTTTAATGTGTTTTATAATATACTTATTTCTCTTGCTTCATATCATATAATATGCTGGTATATTATAGTTGTGAACCTATAATAATAATATAGGTGGTTCATAGATTTCTCCCTGAATTTATGCCTTCTATGGGATATACGTTTTAATATGAAAGTGTGGGTGTTTTATTGTGGAATCCCATATTAATTAAAGATTGAATTTAAATAATTAAATTTATGTTGGGATATACCAAATGAGAAATCCTTTTTCTGTTCAAATGTCTTATGTTAGGTTCATGATCATTGGATAGTTTGGTAAGTTATTATAGGTTTTAAAATTAGTAATATTAATTTAATTTTGATATGATGTAATTTGTTAGGGGAGAACATGTTGGGAATTGTCTAAAATACACTCAGTTATGTGATCACAAAGACTGGGGTGATGCGATTCATCAGGATGAGGGAATATATGGTGATATGTTCGATGTTGTTGACAACAGAATTAAGGAAGTGTGATCATCATGTTGAATCAAAAGATGATGTCTACCCCATGAATTTGTGAAATGGATAATATGAAGAAAATAAGGTTTCTTATTATTGTAGATTAAGAAATTTAGGTGATTACTTCTCACTGTGATTGGTTGATACCACATTGGAGCCATGTGAACATATATGATATTTAGTTTAGGTGTTTTTATCATCACATTGTGGGTGGTGACCTCCATAGATTTAGTGTCATATGGGATGGATTTTTTCCAAATTATATAGAGGAGGTGATCACCATATAAATCCAGAGTTAAATGTGAGTGAGACTACCATATGGGGGATAAAGACCACCATGACACTGATGGATTTTAGTTTCATTGTTCAAACGTGAGACCATTAGATGGGGGCTGAGGCATGCTATGAAATTGATGGACAATAAGATTAGATTATGGGAGTATGTGTATTATTATTACATATTACATCGTGCTATTTATTCGATGGTTTTTTATTCATTTATGAACATATCATTTCATGCCTTGGGAAATTGAGTTTTTGACCATGCTTTGATTGTTTAAGTGGACATTAAAAGGACTTGTGATACACTTATTGGGCATGCCGATAGATCGTAATTTTTAAAAAATATATGGAATATGTGGTATCATATGGAATGAGGTGTTCGGTTACATGTATGTTGATGATATACTGAGGATCTTCTAGTACAGATGCTCATGGATACATCATTCCACTTTGATGTTGGACAGAGTAGGTAAAAACATCCACAATTTTGTTGAGAACTACTAAATAATGATATGATTTTTAATGATAGTGTATATTTTATTATTATTTATGTTTGAAAATTTTTTCTAGATATGGATATAAGACAAGAACAGGTTGGTGGTGGCTCACTGAGTTCACATTCAAACCCTACATGAGCCCTTAAGGATTTTTGTACAATTTACGAATTTGAGATCAGGTGACAGATCAGACAGAGGGGATAAAATATAGTGACTAAGAATACCAAGCTGCGTTTAATTGATTTAAGATATACCAAATGGGTTCTTTTATTCGATATTGAGTTCTTTTTTTTATTTTCATTACATTGTTATATGATCGTCTATGGGTTCTCCTTCATGTCAATTTTTTTAAGATTGTATAACATGTATACATTAACTGGAACATTTGTAAATGTATGATTTTTTATGTCCTTATGTAATGTATATGTATTTTTTCTATTTTTTATGGATGTATTCTTAGCTTTTTATTTCTTCCATTTCATTTATTCCATCTATTGAGTATTTTCTTTTGTTCCAAAATTCTCTTATTTTAGATCCATTATAATTATCATATCAATAAATATTATAGTCTATGAAAAATCACCAAATTGGATCCTCAATATTAATTATAAGCTTTTTGTGTATGGGGATTCTCTTATAAGGTCTAGTGGCCCTCCGTCCTAGAGCACAAGCTATGTAGATCCTAGGTTCAGGCAATAAAATTTATATCAATTGTGTTTCTTTTTCTTTTGTCTTACTGTTTAGGTAATAGTAGTGTGGAATATATGAAATAGTTAGTAATCGGTAGAAATACCATTATTGGGTTAATGTATCCCTATGATATGGGTATAGAACAAGTTTTCAATTTTGGGAAATTGACATTATCCTTTCTTCAGTTACCATTTAATGATTTCCACCTATAGTGCACCCCATGGGTGTGATGTTATTTAATAAAGAGATTTTGAATCATTGTCTGGTATAAGAAGGGATGGTAATTCATGCATCATGGAAGGAACATTGACTAATATTAAAATATCATGTTCATGTGATTTTTATTGGGAACCTAGTATATGCGAAGAGGTGTTGGGCTATTTAATGTGTCAAAAATAGGCAAAACAATGTCTTCGTATATAGGCACTTTGTGGAATTCAACTCTGCCTTCCTACATGTGTATTTCATGATGAGATTAATTTGGGATATTCTATATATATGGTGTATTTATGGGAATGAATATAATATGGTTAGGCAAGAATAATTTAAGGGGTTAGAAATTTAAAATGACAATAATAAACTATACAGTTTTTTCTTGTATAGATACATTGTGGAATTCTAATTAGTCACCACAGGTAGATTGTATCTGCTATGTAAGAAATGTGATACCTAACAATGATATGTTTAGGAATGGTTTTGTGACGGTATAGGATATATTATATGGATGATAATGGGAGGTTTAAGGGTGGTGAGATTCATTTCTTGTTATTATGTTTCCTATTTTTCACATATTACTAATATTTTTGTTATTAACCATGGTATTCGATATTCAACAGGATGCCACAAAGATGGTATATGGTGGAAATCAAGAGGTTAGATATGATATACCACTAGATAAAGCTTGATATAAGGCCCTTGAGGGATGAGATGGGTCTCTTGAGGGTTTGGGTGATCATGATCCGTATGTAAAGTCTTTGAGACAGGCAGGGAATCCACAACATATGGAAGATATTGGCTACTGGATAGACGAGCATCTCATGGTGAGATCTGTATGAGTCATAATTTGTATTGAGATGGGATATTAGAGAGCTAAGTAATCTATGTCCTCTCTGATTTATGTGTTATAGTTTCAGTACAAAATATTTTTTCAGTGGATGGTGGATTAGAGGTAGTAGTGAACAAGATCAATTATGTCTAGACATTATTTTACTAGCTCGATATACCTTCATGTTAGATGGTGAAGCTCAATACATATATAATAAAAGGATAAAAATGAACTGGTTATACATATATATATAGGTTTGATGACCTGATACACTGTTATTGAAGGATTTCATTTATAGGTTTTTCAGTCCTTTCCTCTCAATTTGTTGAGGGCAGACCTATCATGTGAGTCCATTAACCTACCACAAGGTGATACATATTTTATTTTTTATGTGGTGTATTTAATTATCCAATTAAAATTTTCACCACAAATGGTAGTAGATAACATTTTAATGGTGATATGGATTGAGGATAGATTATGACATTCTATTAGGGTAAATGAAAACATCTTCAGGATGACCTCATCCTTAGAGATATTAAATAAGTTGTTCATAAAACAAGGATAATTGATGGATTTGACCTAATCATATTTGTAGATTGTATTAAGATAAGTATTTAGTGATTATTTAGGTATCTCAATATATGGTTTCATGGAGTCTCAGTGGGTTAGGCCCTCCATATATTCAGGTAGACCCTAAAGGAGTGCATTCTAAATGATATGTTTAAAATGTGGGAAGTTGTGAGATGTTCAGAATTAGTGTGAGTGACCTCTAAAGGATTTTTAGGCATGATTAATGATGGGAAAAATGAATATGTACTTTATAATGTCTTCTTGGATAGTTAGGTGTTATTGATTGGGTCAAACTCAGGGATATAAGGTAGGATAAGTGGTACCATGAGCTAGTTGATGGGATTCTACTATGAGTGGTGGTTGTGGAAGAGAGGGTTATATTCCCAACAATAGGATCAGTAACTAGAAGATGGTGTAATTTTACATGTAGTTTTACCCTATATAAGTTATGATTCCATCTTGACGTATATTTTTGAGCTGGAAGGGTTAGTGCATTATTGGGATCACATAATTGTCAGAGATACGCCATGGGTATGACCATGTTTTCTTTATATTTTTTGGATATGAATTATTATGAGTGAATGAGGTGAAGATATGGTAAATGAAATAAAAATACTATATTTAGTATGTGAGAATCGATACAAATGTCTATATTGTATGTAATGTGAAGGAATCATGAATTTGTTAGGATATATATATAAATATATATATAATGTAGGGTTGTTGGGCATCAAATGAGATTCAAGGACTCTTGGGCATCAACTGTGATGTAGGACTTTATGAGTCTCATATCAGACATGGGTATGAATTGAGAACCTGAAGAGTTGTAAGAATGATGGTATGTCATGAGGAGATGTCTATGTCTAAACTATTTTTGGTGAAACCATCAAAATTCATTTTTTGTTATGAAGAAACAAGGTAATTAATTACATAGGTGGGGATTCATGAGACGAGTTGACCAGTGCCTGAGTAGCTGTGGTAGAATGGGGTGATACTTAATTGACATTTTTATTTAATGAAATCTCAATGGGAGATTAAATATCCGAGGTTTTATCTATTATAAGGTTGTGATTTTATAATATCTTGTGGTATTAATGAAGTCAAATTTGAGGATAAATTGAAAATTTGAGTTTATTGAGTGGACTAACATTGATTTTAAAATTTTGAACTTAAATCATGGAGTTCTGTTTCGTCAAGCTGTTATTTTTAGATGGTTATCATGGTTTTGAATGTTCCTCAGGGTTTTAGATGAGTTTCAGGTGCATTTGGCCCCAAGAAGGCATTTTTAAAAGTTATAGGTAGTGGCACATAGTATGTTTAAACTGTGTAGCCCTTAAGGTAAAACTGTTTGGTCCAATTTTTATTCTAGAGCATGTTTAGTCAAACTATGTGTATCAGTGAAAAAACCATGTGATAAATCCTTTTTTCATTTTATAGGTGATCCTCCTAGGATTGGGAAATGGTTGAAAAGTTTTGTTCCTAGACGTGCAATGTAGAGGTTCCATTGGACAATGGAGTTGCAGAGTTACTACAATGTTATCCAAACCATGTAGACTAAGCATTAAGTTCATTAATGGATGTTAATTTAAAAAAATACCCTCCCACATTATTTCTTTTCTCGATTATTTCTTCTCCCATTGACGTGCCACCAATAGTAGTGGGTTCCTTCCATATCCATCATTGGCCCCTTTAGTTCTACATAGTTTTATAATTGACTCGAACACTATCATGGAAGTTGTATAGATATCATTAATTGTAAAAAATTAATTTCTTTCCATCTTTGTTTACCTCATTGTTTTCAATAATATTTCCATCCATTATATATTTCCATATTTTCGTCATTCTTTTTCTAAAATCGCGATTTCTCATTGTTATGCCTATATTAGAGGTCGACATTTGATGATTGAGTTCTTATAAGAATAATGATTCTGTTTCCTAGATTCCCACAAACATAAAATCATGTTATTAGAATATTTTATTAATTCGGTTTCATGGGGGTTGTTCGGGTGAAACCCTTAAAATTTAAACAAGGATTTTATTCATTTAATTTATTTTATTTGATGAAAAATGATATGATTTTGTAACATTGAATGCGTTCATGTGGGTTTGGGACCATTGGTTTGTTTATAAAGTTACTAATTCTTTTAATTAATTAATTAAATTATATTAAATAAGACATAATATGATCCATGTGAATGTATTGGGAAAGGATGAGAATACATGGTGTTAGGTGATCTCTGGTCTTGAGATGACAATATTTTTCAGTCTAAGTTAATGGCCGGATATATACAGGATGATGTCTAACATCATTATTGATGGTATGCGATCATCATGTTAAAGAACATGATAAAGACCATGTCAAAAATGGATAATGATGTTCACATGAGGTAACATGTTTTCCAAATATAGTGTCTTGGGATATATTGGTGGTTTCTCCTCATATTGACTATACAATAGTTTTGTTAGAGTCATATTAACACAGATGACGACATAGATGAGGTGGTGTGGACATCCATTTATGGGTGTGGGCCTCTTTAAATTTTGTATCATAGGGGGGGGTGGTCACCATATGTTTTAAAGGAGGTGATCACTGTAGAATGACTTTGTTGTTGGTGAGTGGAACCATTTAATGGGGATACACCTCATAAATTATTTAATGGTAAATAGTTAAAGATGACGGTGAGTGAAACCATAAAATGGGGGACAATGATAATCATGAAATTGGTGGATAATGGTCTAGGATAATGGGATGATGGTTTTATTAATGCCTCATGATATCATATGGTTGAGCCAATGGTCGTATACTATTCAATGAAGGGAAGTTATCATCATTAATTGTGATGTATGGCTCTAGATATGATAGTTATTATTCATGAGGATGTTAGAGGGATGTGTAATACACTTATTGGGAGTGACAATGGGATGCCGATATTACACAATATGTTGCAAATGTGGTATCATATGACATGATTTTCATGTGAAATGCATGTGGATAAGACACATACATTCTCCCAGTATGACTAATAATGGATATAGAGATCCACTTCAATAATGGAACATGTTGTTAAACAGTTACTCATTTCTGTTTAGCTGATGTTTAGAAGGTTTTGTATTTGTAGGCACAATAATACTATCTTTATATTTACATATTTTTTAACTTTTACAAATATTGATGTTAAATAGACATACATTGGTAGTGGCCTACTGAGTCCATACTCAAATCCTACACATGCCCATTGGGACATGTTTAGATAATATGGATTAGATATTAAGTATTGGATTAGATATAGGGGTGGGACAATATACAGATGGGATGTGACAGTGCATGGTATAGATGCAATAAAAACTATATGGTTCCATAGGATCGATTAGGAGTTATTTTTGTGATTCTAAGTACATACTTATGTGATTCACCATGGGTGGCCTCACATGTATGTTTTTGTATAACTATTTTTCATGTATGAATTAAATAGAAAGTATCTTTTTGTATAAATTTTATTTATATTATGTATTGTATGTGTATTTTATCTTTTTGGTAATGTTTTAGGTTTGGCATGTTATTGGATCTATTTTATTTATTTCTTCTAAAGAGTTTTTTGATTATGTCCGTAGTTCTTCAATTATATTACCATTATTATTATATTATCAATAGTTGTTATAGTTTTCCCACTATAACCTAATTTGACCCTCACTTCTAGTTGGTAGCCTTTGGTTTATGGGGTGTAATGCATATGGCATAGTGGACCTTTATCACAGAGCACCAAGTATGTGGCTCCAAAGTGGAGGTTCAATAAATGTATTGAAGAAATAAAACATTATATATATTAATGGTGATAACGAATAATCACTATTGGATTTTCATTGTAACCTTTTATGAATATTAAACATGTTTAAAAATTGTTGAACTCATATTAATGTTTGGTAATATATCACACCAAGGATATGTTGAAACCCTCGTGAAATAATTGTTTTTATTTAATTTGGATTTATATTTAACCACCCATACTGAATAAAGAAAACATAATGAATTTGTCCTTTTATAACATATTTTTATTTATGTTTTTACATATTTAATTAATATTCATACATTTTTTGTTTAGGAGTTATATCATGTGAAATATTATTAATAAGGTATTACTAAAATTGATAGAACATTGAATGTGTTTTGCTTGGTTTTGAATTAATTTTATTCTAATATTACCATGTAATAAAATATTTCTTTATATGGTTTATTTTTATCAAATTAGGTATATGTGTAAGGGTGTATGATATTATTCACAGTATATGGATGAATTTTTTTTTTTTTTGAGGATTTGGGTAAAATTAAGTGGGTTAGACATTGTAAAAATGGTGTTTTGAAAAGTCATGTTGTTGTTTCTTTATAAATTTAAATTGTAATGAAATAATTATTATAATTTTAATATCCATTTATAAATATTTGTTAAAAATTTATTATGATAAAATGGAATTCTAGCACTTTTATATTTATATTGAAACAATATATTTAACAACCTTTTTGAAAACATCTATAATATATTTTCCAAAAAATATAATAAGAAATAATTGGCGGAAAAAATCCATTTAAAATTTTATAATGTATATATTTTTTAAATATATATTTTTTAGTAGTGGAATGTTAATTTTTATTATCACTCCATATAAAAAATTTATATGATACAAATTTTTATTTTCTATTAATTTTTTTCATTCAATATTTCATTCTACAAAATCATATTGGCATCAATTTGAATAATTTTATTTGTAGATCTGACACATATGAATCTTATGTGACCCACTTAGGCTAGAGTAAGGCTGAGAGTGTCTCCCAAGAAAATTCTCCAACAGTCTATTGGTTGGTGACCATCACCATGATTGAATATCTAGCAATGTGAGAGGATATAAACAATAACATATATAATCAATGATATACTGGAAACAACTTATATCTAAAGAAAAAATAAGCTATATATATAATAAAAGAATTATTCTATCTCTTAAATATATTATGGAATATTTTTTAAAATAAATTTAATTTCATCGATATCTTTTTTTCCAGGCAACACTGAGTTTTAATGCATTATAATATACTATTAATGTTATTAATCAAATATAGTCAGTTTAATCATGTTATAAAACATAGATGTATAAATAGGAATAAAAAATTGAAAATAATTTTTTATGTTTTTATAAAAATATAATATATTGACAAATAAGTACTTTATTTTTTGTGATTTATTATATTATTTGAAAATAATTTTTTTCCCAAAATATGATTCTATTTACAACGGTGAAAAATTTAAAAAAATTACTTTATCCACATTAATAAAATATATTTGAAAAAGTACAAATGATTCATAGAATCCAAATTTCAATATTATTTTTTGTGTGAATTTATAGAATTTTAATAGAAATCAAATTTTTTCAATGAGTATTGAAAAATAGAGGTTCTTGTTGAAAAACAAATTTCATTTAAATTATTTAATATGTTTTATATTTAAAAAAATGGTTTAAATAAACATTAGTGAAATTATGTTAATATTTATCAAATTTAGGTAATATTAATCCATTTCCTGTGAAATTTTTAAATATAAACATTTAATACCTTTGAGCATTTTTTCATTGGGAAATGGTTTTTTTCATTGTATATGTGGGGTTAATTTAAAATAATATATTTTCATTTATATGAATTAAATTTATTAAAATTTATTTAGTATTTGGAAGATATAAAATTAATATTATATAATATGTTTAAAATAATTTTGTTTCAAAATTAATATTAATAAAATTATAATTAATTATATATTTTAAGATTAAATTGATTTTATCATGGGTTAAAATAAAATGATAAGAGTTACAAAGACCTTTAAACTAGTCCAAAACATATTATATTGACAAAATTTTACCTTATCTCAATAAAGTATTTGTAATGGGTAATTTTGAAGAATTTTTGAATGTGTGAAACAAGGGTGTAACTTATTCATTTCAAATAAACCAACTATATCCTCTCTCCCACTTATAGAAGGGAACCACCTATCCTATCCCCTTATGACATACACAGCCTTATCATTCATAATATATTTATCAAAATCCCTTGATAACATCACTCCCCAATTTTATATAACTTATTTTTATTAGGAAACCCTAATAAGAAATATTTTAGTTCTAATTTGAGGAGGTTGTCTCAAGAGGAGTTATTGTTAATAACCGTGCATTTTTTATTTATACTAATAACTCCATAAAATATTATTCAAATTTTATTACATAATTAATATATTATATTTATTATGATTACATATTATTATGATAATTATATAAACTATATCCATCTCCTCATTCATCAAATTGCAAATGAAACCATCAGTCGTGTGTTAGGAGGACTACCATCTCGTCAATCGATTTAATTTTGTTTCCACCACCACCTATCACATATAGATATAATGATTAATTTAAAAAACATATATGACATATTTGAAGTAATAATTCTTTAGGAATTGTAATATCACGTCTACATTATTACCTTCCAAACAATTGAAAATAACATTTCTCGTACGTACCTGTGGGCTACCACCTCTCTGAAACGATGTGATATGTTTTCCTCTTTATTTTTCAATTAATGATAATTCAGGTATATTAATGAATTTATAATAGACATATGACATATAATTGATTATCTAAAACTGATATTTTATTTAACTTTTTTTGATAAATTGGTTTTTGACATGGAAACCATATTAATAGATATGTTTGACCTACAATATCAATGGACAATGTTAATAATTTTATATATATATGTTTTATAGATTACTATAAAAGTATATATAATGAATATATATTTTATTTATATCAGGGATACAATCATGGATATTATGGAACCATGATTGAGTAAAAGTTTCTAAAATTTTACATCCAAAACATACCTTCAAAACAAATTAGTTATTAAATAAGACAAAATTTTAACAAAGAATTATTAATAAATGGTTCATGAAAGTTCAAAAGTAAATAATATATTGTTTGATATATGTGAGTGTGGTTTATTAATATAATTATAATAAATCTATATTTATTATATAATAGGTTCTCACATTGAAAAATAATGTTGATACTTAGGGTAAAGGATTTTCTTCTCACTTTTATGTTTGTGGGACACATTCCATATTCACAACATTTTTATTTTTTATGGTTTCTATAAAACTAATGAATGTAAATTATTATTTTTTAAAATATAATTATGTGATGTAAATATCAATATAAGTTTTTTTATTTCACGGGTTATATTATTAAATATTAACAATGTAGTCAATTTTTTATGGTACAATATCATTATTTATTGGGATTGTTTATGATTATTTTTATTATGAAAAATATTATGATATGACTCACAAAAATCTCAGGAAATTTATTATCTTATGGTCAATTATAAAGAACAAATTATTTCCATTATTTTTATTCATTAAAATTATTAGAGGCCAAATGAAATGTTTTTACAAAAAATTAACTTAATTTACCTCGTTAGTTGAATACTATTTTTCTTCAATGTATAGGATCTCTAAAAATGTTTAATAGAAATTTTAAAATATTCTCCAAGGATTATTTAAATTATATTTTCAGATGTTTCAATTTTATATAATTATATAGATGTAATTTTCATATCAATTCATGAATAAGGCTCATTGGATTATTTACAATAAATGTAAAAGGAAACTTCATTTTCAAATTTATGGCGTGGACAATTTTTTTCAGGATCATTAAATGGTTTATAGATTAATTAACATGTTTTCTAAATAATTTAGAATGAAAAATTTTCTCTCAAATATTTAAATTTTTTTCATATTTTAAATTATTGATTTTCTATAGGAAAGTATATTTTTGTAAATAATAATTTCGTAAACTCTTTTCAGAATTTCAATTTCTTAATGACAACAACCAGAAGTGTTTTTTATGTTTTAATAGAGTTATGATCTAATGTTACAATCCTAATTATTACTAAGTATGGTTTATTGTTATGATGAAAATATTTTTATGAAACCAATATCATTTCCATGGGTTAAAATATGAAGAAATGTTGAAATATTATTAAAACAAATTTCATTTACTTAGGTTTTATTATAATGAAATGCTTGTAAAACCCATTTCACTTCAAGGGTTATGATATGATGACTTTTTTAATATATATATGTAAAAAATTTATGTATTATCTAAAAAGTTTTATCTATATATTCATTCAATTCAATGGGTAATAATTTATATTTTATGATCTCAAAGGGTACAATGTGGTTTATCAAATGACTAAAAAAGTGGATACAATGAAGGTTATACCATGACTAAAAATATGGAAAAAGCTATATTATCCTAAGACTAAATAATATGGTATATAGGAGGTTATACCAATCCATATGTAGTCATATGGTTGTTTATTCTAAAAATATCATTTTACGAATGTCCTAGTGGTAGACTTGAGAAATGATTTATTATGTATACGTGTATACATGAAAACTATTTATTATACAAATTTTATAATATCAGGGCTTTAGTTATTTTATTACCTTTATTATTCATGTATTTTTATCTTCTATGAATTATTCTATGTCTCAGGTTTATGATATATGACATGAATTGTATAGTTTTTAAATGTTATTCTCATGTTCTCATACCCTTATTCTCATGCTATTTTGACACGTCCCTTGTTTAAGATTATTGAGTATCTGAGCTCACCCATTCTTAATTTTTATTACCTTATCTTATGAATAATGGTTTTATTTATAATAAGTCCAAAATGGGTTCCAATTATGAATAACTTAGTTGGATATGATTTAGTTCACTTTTAACCTTGTTATCAATGTATCCAAATATCCTATGTCAAGAGATCAAAATTATTATGAATTGGATCATTATTTTATGTAATGAATATTCAATTATTATGATTTAGTATCTATGTATGATATGATCAGGTCATTATAATTTGTATCAGATTAAGGATTAGTTAATCATTTTAAATAATGATGGTAAACCATTTGTGGGAACCCTATATATAAGTCTAGGGATATGTCAACATATATGAAAATGTTCAGGAATTTTAGAAAATGAGAGATAAATAGATTATTATGATATCAAATCACTATTAGTATAATAGATATTGATGTGGATTTTTATCATTATTACATAGGGGTAACACCTCTGAAAAGGACACATTGGTCTTTAACACAATCGTTGCCTAGTGCATGATAATGGGCCATCTAGAAAACCAAGTATGACATGCCACAAGGAAATGTTTTTTAAATTCAAAAAAACATTATAAACCATCAAGAATTATATGAATATATTATCACAATGAATAAGCTAGGATAAACCAAAGGTGTAATAGATTGAAAATAAGGTTTCATAATTTAGTAATCATATAAATTATTTTTCATGATTGATCACTTGGAAGAATGTTTCATTGTTGACGTTATGATAAAGAAATATGATTATGAAAGGGATAATAGATAAAATGATAAATGTGAGGTGGTAACTTTTATACCAGAATATTTAGGTACAATATTTGATCTTAGTAATTAGAATTATTGTAAATTTTGAAACATCTCATGGAATGGTAAATTTGTATCCATAATGATTGGATGATGAATTAGATATGAAAACTAATAATGGTTTGGTGATTGCAAGAAAATGTGAATTATTATTCTCTAGTAGAGGTTTATAGTAATATGATTACTTAAAATCTCTTTATTCTCACTCTGGATGAATTTGATGTTCTCAAAGGAAGGGATTATCATTATCATCAAAAATCAATCATTAATTTTAGTGGAATAGAATTCATGTTTGATACTCCAAACAAACATAAGATCATACATCAGTGTGATCATAAATATGAACATATATAAGGAATAAAATAAATTATATATTTCATTATTCGTATTAAAAAGTGTTTTTATCCAATATGGTTTCGGAGAAACTCATCATTGATGATATGAATATGTTACAAGTGTCTATTGATACCTTATGGATGAATTTCCTTATTATCTAGTAAAATTTGAATCATCAATATCAAAATAAATAATTATTCTTCTATTCATATTTAAATGACAATATATATAATCGATCCAATTGAGTTACACAAATTAATGCCAAACTCCATTAAATTCTAAAAAATATATTCATTTGGGTAAGTGTTTCATAATTTCGTGGAACTATTCTTTTTATTAATAGGAAAGATGGATTCGTGACACTTCACATCTATTATTGGGATATAAAAATGATCACAATCAAGAACATGCATCCCATAACAAATATTTTAGACTTATTTGTTCTATTGCACGGGAGATAAATATTTTTCCATGATGGACATTAGTTTAGGAAATCATCAATAAATGATCGCGAAGAAGGATATAACCAATATAGAATTTCATATAATGTAAGGATACAATGGGAAAATTGTGATTCCATTTTGTCTTACTAATTCAATATAATGTTTAAAGAATTTAATAAATATTGTCCTCATAGATTAACATGATCAGTTTTTTTAGTATTTATAGATGAGATTATTTATCCATTCAAATGGAATGGAATAACAGGATGATCACTTGAGGATTATTAAGGAGGCCCTATGGTATGGTAATATATGTGAATATTTTATTATTTATTTATTTTTTTTAAAAAAATAATTTTTTGTGTCATATAATCTCAATCGAGGGTAGATCAGTGGATCCATCATAGATAGAGGCTATAAATATATTGTTTAGGGAAAAAAATATGATAGATATTAAGTTCATTGTGGTTTTTCTAGATATTATTAATGAATTTTGGATAATTTATAATAGAAATTCAAAATTTTCAATAAAATAACTCAGAAGAAAGCCATGTTACAATGGATTGATAAATGTGAGGAAAATTTTAAGGAACTAAAGAGAGGGAAAAATAGTGTACCTATTATTACATTACCCTAAATTTAATATGTGTTTTTAATCAATAGTGATGCATCATAGAAGTGAATAAAATAAATTTTGTTGTTGAATGATATGGTGATATCTTATGCCTCATGATAGTTGATGGTTTTGGAGAAACATTATAAAAATCATGATTTAGAGTTTTCTATTGAATTTTTTTATTTAAATATATTTATGAATTATGTTTATAGGGAAATTTTTGATATATATATACTTACCATAAGTTTTTAATGTTTACATTTACATCGGTTGTAAAATGTTCTAGAGAAGATAGTTCATGATGACTAATGGTAATAAATAATCAATATGATACAACCCTTGGAAAAAATAAAAAGTTGGCTGAAACATTGAGTTAAAATAATCATGACAGCTTACCGATGATAAGGATCGCAAAAGTTCCAGCATTTATTGATTTATAATGTATAGCTGTAGAAATAATGAAATAATACAATATATATTATCTTTATAAAATGTGTGTTCGTCCATCTATCTTAGTGGATATTTATGAGATGTAGAAGGATGATGTTGATCTTGAAAGGATGATTGAAAATGCTCATGAGTTTATCATTTTTTAGGATGAAATTATATGTTTCATGACCACATATGTGTTCTATCCATACCCGATTTGATAAATGAGATGTTAGTGGATACGTATAGTTCATCATTCTCTATAAATCATGGAATGAGTATATATATATATATAGTTGAATTTTTTTTTATGGTGGGATGGAAAAAAAGAATGTTATTGTAAAAATTTTCTCTTAGTGCATGTTATGTCAACATGTTAATATTGAGAGAAAAATGACTATAGTGATGTTACAACCCTTACCAATACCTGAATTGAAATTAGAAAACAACACAATGTTTTTTATCATAAATGTCCTAAAATAACTAAAGGGGAAATGAATCACAGGTTGTAGTTAATATCCTGAAAATTTTAGTAAGATCCAAAACTATCATATAATCATCATATATAGATCATATTTCTACAATATTCATTAATTATGTGGTATGATATTATGGATTAATACATTCTAATGTATCAGAATGGGATAAATGGTTTACAACAACATTATGGTGATGTATTTCCAAATAATTCGATATAGAGATATATTTCAAAACATCATATAATCATTTAAATCATAGAGGTTATGATGACATCTTGTTTTTTGGATTTTCGAGGAGGTTGTTCTCAAAAAAATAATAATATCACTAACATAAGCATTTAGATTGCTCTTTATAAAGCTCTATATGGAAATAATATTTGAATTCCATCATGATGGGATGATGTATGTGAATGATATCTATTGGGACTTGTACTAGATGAGGAAATGGTGACAAATTTTTTTGCATTCAAAATCACATCAAGGTAGCTTAGATTTGATTGAAAATTTATGCAAAAAGACAAATGAATGATATGATGTTTGATGTTAGTGATTACGTGTTCCTATATATTAATCTATGGTGTAATTTTATGATATTTATAAATAATGGAAATCTAATCCCTAGGTATATTGACCCTTTGGAAATTTTTGATCATGTTTGGATGATTTGTTATTGGTTGTTGCTTCCAATGAACTTCTATCACGTACATGATGTGTTCCATGTATCTCTCCTAAGGAATAGAATATGTAATCCCTCACATGTAATGAAGTAAGAGGCTTTCATGATTAAAAATTTTATTTATGATGATAAAAAACAATATAGGTCTTGGATCATAGATATAATGTTATATGAAACATAAGAACTCACCCTATTGATGTTTTTTGGTGAAACCACCATTTTGAAGAAGATATATTGGAACCTAATAAAAAATGAAGAAAAAGTATCCTCAATTATTAATATTCAATAAATATAATATCATGGGTGAAATTAATTTAAAAGGGGTCATAATGTGACACTATGACATTTTATGGAATATATTATTTAAAAAAATTTAATTTCCTTAATAGCTACTATTATTTGATACTCTGAGTTTTAAGGAACCAAAATATTCTATTGATATTACTATTTTAACATGAATGTTATAACCTAGATATTATAGTTTACAGTATGGATATGTGTAATAAAATATTGAAAATTATTTCCATTGTTTTAGATGAATAAAATATATTTATACAAATGTACATAATTTTGGTAATGTCCTTGTAGGCCTCAAAAATAAATTTTTCTAAAAAAATGCCTTATATTTTCTTTTTCAGAAAAAAAATAAAATTACTTTTCCCACATTTCAAAAAATTATTAAAAAAAAGTAAAAATAATATTTGGAATCATAATTTTAATATTTTATTAAGGAGAGTTTTGGGATTTATCATAATAGTGAAAATTTCTAATGGATACTGATAAATGTTGTCTTTTATTTTAAAATACATTTAACATTAAATTATTAAAAAAAAATTCATGAATAATTATTTTAATGTAAAATTAGTGCAATTTGGTTATGATAAATCCATTTTGTTACATTATTTAATATCAATTTGAATTTTTATATAAAAAATATCTTAATTTTGAATAGGATTTCTTTAAGAAATTTGTTTTTCCTAGAATATGTGAGTATAATTGTAAACAAATTCTTCAAATTATATGAATTAAAACTGAAACTTTGTATTATATATTTCAAATAAAAATAATTAATTTTACATAGTTGGAATAACTTAATTTTTGGTCATAATGAATAATAAAAAAACAACAAAAAATAATTTTTCAAGTTAAGGTTAAATTGTTTTTGGAGATAGACTAAATTATAAGTTATAGAATTACATAAAAACATATATTATACTATTATGCGACCATATTTAAAATATAGGTCATTAAAGGTTCAATAATATTCCATTTAGAACCTCATGAAATGTGTAAAATGTGGATAAAAAAATTTTTCTTAAAATTTTCCATGTCATTCTTCAGATTAAATTATAACATGAAACTACCTATACACTCTCATTAATAAATAAAAATAGTTTTGCATCATAAAATACATACCATAATCATTTGTTAATTTTATTTTATAAAATAAATCACATTTAGGAAAAGTGATAACCACGAGAAGGTGTCATTGGAGGGCTTGGAAAAGAAGCATGTCTAGGACCAGAGGTGCCCAAAATAAAACTCCACAAAAAAACCTTAAAAATAGGATCCAAAATCAAAAAACCCAAAACTGGCCAGCTAGAGAATGCTTCCCAATACCGTCCCTCCTAAACCATCACCGAACAACACAATTTCCTTGAAGCCAGCCACCTTGAGTAGCAACACAATCACATCCAATACCATCACCGAGGTCGCATGGGACACCGACAACCACCACTCCAACCACTATATTTGCACTGCACTAGAACCACTGAGGCCGATGCACCCTCCCACCAGTGTCAGATCATGAGACAGATACTTTCGGACCAAACCAACCACAAACAAAACCCCTATTCACTCCATCATACCAAAATCCACAAGCACCACCCAAATAATTGAGGAAACTATCGAACCAGGACAACATGATGTATTAAGAGATGGATCTAGACCAAATGGTAGAAGTGACTATAGAATGGCGTACTCACATCGAAGGAAGAAAGAAAACCATAAAATAGTCAACAATGGGACCCAAATGGGAGAGTGAGACCTGCAAAAGAGCTATCGGGGTTGGAGGAATAGGATAGGGGATGCTTCTAGGAACGAACATTCTTGTGTAAACCCTATATAAACTCATAATAACCAGAGAAGAAGACAAAAAACATACCTTGTGCAAGAATACAAAGACAGCCCACCAATCAAAGGTGCCAACAAAGACGAACCAGAGACAAGAAAGTCCATAATTGGGGTAAGTGTAGACAACAACATATGTTTTTTGTCGGAGGGGGGTGGATGGAATCAATCATCATTAGAGCTTCGGAAATCCGTGAAACCATGAGGTGGTTGAAGAATGACACAATACACCATCAACAACTCCGGGCCGACTATGCGAGGAGGAGATAAGGGAGAAGGCGAGATGAACTATTGGAACTGAGGGAGAGGTGGTGGCTAGGAAACACTAGACTAAATAGAACTCCCACTCACACTCCTCCCCTTATGGCCCCATCTCATAATTTTTTCCTCATCCAATACATACCAAAAATCCTTAATTACTTCTCTCCACACATCGTAGAGTCAATAGTGTGAAATATACTCCCCCTTATGAATTATTTTGATTCCATCCTAATGAGGTGGTCTGAAGTATAGGTATCACATTTAACATAGTATTTTTAATTTATATATTCTTAAACATCCTTAAAATATCAATTAAATATAATGAAATATTAAAATCGGTATCATAATTATAATTTTATTTAAATATAAATATTTAATAACCAATATCTATCCCTATCATCATGAAATGGGAGTCAAATTGTGTATCATGTGTAAAATGAAGTATTTCCTCACAAACTGATATTATTCATTTTCCTTTACTAACTATAAATGCAGGATATAATGCTTAAATTAAATTTTATATAAGAAATTTATGACATTAATATTCTTATCGAATTAAAATATCACATATATATTATTACTTACCAATTTTTTTGAAAATAAATATATCACTTGTGCGTACATGTGGACTACCGCCTCAATGAAGCAAGGTGATATGTTTTTTATTTTATTTTCATAAGGATGATATAAATGATATATTAAATGAATATAAATTGTATATATAGAATAAAAATGAATTCTTAATGGTGTTATATTATTTAACTATCTATTTTTTCATTCATCATAAAAATTCAAATAACATTTATGCAAATGTATAGTCCACCATATCTATGAACAATATAATTCATTATATATCTATAACATTTATTGACTATTAAAAATAAAAATATAAATAATATACAAGATTTGAATATCATGGTTAATAGAATTAATATTATGTAATAATGATCAATGTAAAAGTACTGAAAATTCTAAAACAAAAGATAGAAGAAAAACAAAGAAGTTATTATGCAAAACCGATTTTAACAAGGAATTATTTATGAATTCATAATAAAAGGTTACAACATAAAAATATATAGTAGGATATAAATGAGTATGCTTATTTATATTAATTATATAATAATATATTTATTATATAGGATATTAAAACCAATATGAAGTCTATCGATACATGAGGTGACATATTTTCATCTATAAATAATGCTGGAATGACACATGCCATATTCAAAACATAATTATTTTTTGTGGTGTATATAATATCCATGATTGTGTTTTATAATTATTCTTCTGAAACTTATGGGATATACCAATCTGTATTAATTTTATTTTGTTCCTCTATCTTTCAATTGAAATTCTAAAAATTTGTTACAATTTTATTTAACAATATCATTATTTATCAGGATTAATTATTATAATGTTTCTGATAATTTAATTTTATGATATAACCATCCGCAAACTATAATTAATTCATCTCATATAGTTTTCTCTAGTTACTACATAATTTCAGTTAATTTTACACTATCATATTATTAATTATACAGAAATATATTTTTAATAAAAATTGATCATATTACTCTATTCTGTTGAAAGCACTTTTTCTTATTTGTCCATGTTCTATATAAATGTTTCAAAGAAATTTTTCACCCTTATAAAATGATTTTTATTTAATTATTAGAAATTTTATAACTTTTTAATATAAAAATTAAATGGGAAATTTTTTTCATTTCCCAAATAATGAAACATTTATTTTTATAAAAAATCTGAAAAGAATCATAATTTTAAATTGTACAGAATGAACAGTATCTTCCACCTTCATGATAAATAAATGATTTCAATATTCCTAATGAATATTTCTTGTTTTTGTTATGAAATTTCTCTATCATGTCTGAAAATTTAAATATTTTAAAATAGTTTTTTTTATATGGAAATAATACTTTCCTAAAAAAAGGTTTTAATGGTTTCTTAATTTAATTTCTATTCATCAATATAAGAACCCATTGGTGTAACTTATGTTTTACTGGGGATATGATAATATAGTACCATAATTATTCATTATATGCATGATTTATCATTTTGTTGACAATATTTGGATGAAACATGTTTATTTTCCATGAGTTATTCTATAAAAATAATATTAAATGTGTACGAAACCTGTTTCTTTTCAAAATACCATGATACAATGAAAATTATATGAAAACAATATATTTTCATGGGTTATTATAAAATCAAAGCATTATGATCTTGTGTAAAAAATTATTTATTATGTGGTAAATGGGATATATATCTCCCTCTAATTCATGGTGTATTGATTAATTTCATTTGAACCTAATGGTTACACAAGATGTTATCTCAATATCCAAAAGAGGGTAAACTAGAGGTTATCCAAATTTTAATGTAGAGGGTACAAGGTCGGTTATCCCATGACAAAAAAACATACATGTGAGGTTATTCCAATAATGAATCATATACCCATGTGTTTATACCATGACTAACATTTTATAAATGTATTGGTTGGTTTCCTTGAATGATTATTTCTTATGTCTATGAGTATACCAAAAATCAATATATTATGACAATTTTATGCTCCGATAGATTATGTTATTTGTTTCCCATTCCGATTAATGTATTTTTAACTACCAATATTTATGTTACAGCTAATTTTTATGATATATGAAAACAAGTGTAGGGTTTTTAATGTTATTATCATGTTATTATGACATGATGCTAAAATTATTTTGATATCTCCCTTAAATACCCATAATGAGAATCAGAGCTCACCCTTTCTAATGTATCCTTTCCCTAGGTTACGAAGAACATCAATATGTAATATATATAATAATGGTTCTAGTTATATAGAACATAGTGTTGGATTTTGTAGATCAATTTGGAACCAATTTTATATGTATCCATGTATCCAAGGGTTTTATATCAAACCAATTATTTCATGCATCATTATGTTATGTAATGCATATTAATATATTATGATATAATATATATGGATGTGATGTTTTTTTCTTTATAGTTGTTATCAAATAAATGTTTATTCAACCATCATAAAAATGGATGATAAAATACTAGAGAGAATCACATGGTTAAGTCTAAGGATAAATCAATGTGCAAGACAGTGTCTTAGATTTTTAGTGAAGGATAGAGTGATTGGTTTCCCTAAAAATTCATCCCTAACTATATAATACATGTGCATGTTCACCTATTAAAGTTTTACCTAGTGGTAATTACTTTGAAAAGGGTGTGTTTGGAATTGACTCAATCATCAATTGGAATATGACAACAAGCCCTGGTTCACATCTAGCTCAAAAACTCATGAGGAATATTTTTTAAAATTCACACACTCTTTACGAATCATCATTATGGATTTGAATAAATGATGACCATGAAAGACATAGGAAACCCCTATGTTTCCTACAATGATAAAAAGGTTTTTGGATTTATAAATCTTGTAAAATATTTTTTTATTATTGATCACTCATATCAATGATTCCTGATGGTTATGATTAAAATTTAATATCAATAAAGGGATGGAATATTGAATGATAATTCTGATGTGGTAACAAGTGTTCTCAAAATTACCCAATTTGTGCTTTATAATATGAATATATATATATATATCATTAAAAATTTTAGGGAATGTTAATTTATATCCAAAAGGATTTTATGTTTAATTAAATTCAACATTCCTAATATTATAAAATTGGTTTATAATTTCCATGATTCTTCTTTATTTTCAGTTTACAGGAATGTGATTTATGTAATTCTAATTAAACTTCATTTCATTATATTTGATATTATCATAGGTAGGGATTGGATTTATCTACATAAATCCCACATCAATTATGGAGGAAGGGAATCCATTTTCGATATTCCAACCCAACCTAATATCATCTATTAAATAAATGACAAATATAAACTTACACGGGTAATTAAATCCATTTTATAGGCCTTGGTTCTAATTAAAAATGGTCAGTAAGAATCTCAACATCACTGATCTAGATACTATGCATATGTTTTTATGTCATTATTGATGAGTTTCGTAGTCTTCCGCTGAAATATGATTTGTAGTTTTCAATTCATCTCATACCATGTCGTACACATATTTTGAAGAATCTACGTACAATCAAAATCATTAAGTTATAGTAATTAATGAAGAAACCCTAGAAGAATCCTCAAAAGGTATAAATTTAGCCATGAGTGTCTTCTTCGAGTAAAAATATTCTTTTTGTTACGAAGAATGATGGATCAATGTTACATTGAAATGATTATGAGGAGATGAACAAGATCACAAGCAATAAAAATTAACATATATCTTATTCTGACGACTTTTTAATCATCTTCATGGATACAAATAATTTTCTACAATTGTACCTAGTTTTTTATATTATTAATTATTGTCCATGATGGGGGATATACCTAAGAGACAATTTCATAAAAGGGGTTGACACCATGAGTATATATTTATGCCATTATTTAATAGAATTCCTCACACTATCGTCATGGATTTAATAACTTTATTATTTATATATTACATTGATCATTTTTGTAGTAATTGTAGATTTTATTATTATGTATTTAATGAGAATGGTAGGTCATTAAGATCATTTAAATATTGAACAGAAAACCACTAGGATAGAAAATCTTTACATAAAATATATTTTGTTTTAATTTTGGCTACCAAAACTCCCTTTTTGGTATATATAATCTCACGTGATAGTATATAAGGGGATCCATCAATGAAAATGATATTAAGAATTGGCCAAGACCAACCAATGTTTCTAAGAAATAAGGTTTTCTTGTTTTTGTATGATATTATCAATGTATTGTGGAGAATTTATATGTGATATCCAATCCACTCACCCACTTAACTCTGAAGCGGTTCATGTTCTTTTAGATGGATGAAGGTGAGAAAAATTGTAACAAAATTATCTGAATGTTATTTAGAGAACCAATTCTTATATTATCCCATACTGGAGAATATTTTTTAACCTACAGTAATTCTTTGATGAAGTCACTATGAATTTTCCTCATGCAGAATGAAATGGTGATTGTTTATACTACATGAAAATTTATGGTTCATGATAAATTTTACAAAAGTCCTAAATTGGATTTATCTATGGTATTTTTCAAATTAATGATATTGATTAATAATAATAATGGATAAATTTGTGATATATATAATTATAATTATTGTTTAATGTATATACATACACAAAAAGAGTTTATCATGCACCTGAGAAGAGACGCTATGAGTCAAAATGAAGATTCTAGTTTATCCATGATGAAGACTGAAGGAGATCTAATATTTATGAATTTTTAAATTATGGATTTTGAAATATTTATGGAAGGGTATAAATATTATAATTATAAAATTATTGTTCAGCCATCCATCCATTTAATGATTAAAGTGGTGTAAATTGGTGATGTAGAGAAACTAACTAAGGTTATAAATGTTTTAGAGCTAGACCTTGATTATGATGGAATGAAAAGGTTCATGAACCATATATTTATTATGTCCATACCATATTGGATGGATCAGTTAGAGGAACATAGTAATTATTCATTATATATTCATCATGTAAGTACTAATAAAATATATATATTTGAGATATTGTTTCATGTTTTATTTAATGAAGATAGATGTTGTAGATTGTTAATATTATTTCTTTCTATGTCTGAATTATATGATTGTAAAGCAAATACTACATGATATGATATTTCAATTTATTTTTTACTGAATTCTTCAATAAGACCTGTATACAGAGTGATGTTTTAGTATTTTGTATCACTATCACACAAATGGATATTCTGATTGAATATTTCACACCTTATTGGATTCTTTTTCATCATGTTATATTGATTTTAATGATTTTAGAGATATAAACATTCATCTAGATGAGTTTTATTTTTATAATATCATCCACTCGAGAATTTAGATGGATCCATATTAATTCCTCTATGAAAATATGAGATGAAATCCCACATTATTGGGTGATTCTGGTGAGAAAAATAGATATTGATACCTGGGATACGTGAGAAAATGGATTAGGAAGTTAAGTTCATTTAATTACACACTATGTCATCTCATAGTCTATAGATATTTAATTTTAACAACAATCAGCGAAACCTATATTTTTATGTTAGTGATATGGTTCTCTTCTATGATTCTCTATGGAATAAGTTGATGAGATTCATAATGAACATAAATATGAGTTGTATGTTTATTTTAACTTTCAGGATTCATCATCATGTAGGGGTGGTTCCTTATTTATAGGTGTTCTAACAAACCTCATTATAGACCATGATTTCTTCCATGTATCTTTATTGAGTAAGTACATACAAATTCATTCACATGAATTAAAATCAATGTTCATACCAATAGATCATTATATTTTTTTAGGATGAACATGTGGAAAATCATGATCATATAGATAACGTTATATAAAACAAGGCCACTCACCTGGCCAATGTTTTGTGGTCGAACCATCAATTTGATGATTTAAATGGGAAAATGATCATAAGATGTGGTATAAGTATCCACTATTTTTTGAATCAAACTGAAATAATTTTTATGGATAAAATATTGGTTTTGGGGGGTATAAAGTAACAACATGACATTTTATAAAATATTTTTTTCAAATAAATTTAATTCCATTAATAGCTTATATTTCTCACCACATGGGGTTTTAATGATACACAATATACTTTTAATATTATTATTTAAACATAACTGTTTTAACAAAGTTATTAAAAAATAAAATATGAATATAAATAAGAATATTTTTTTAAAATAGTTTTAATTATTTTAGGGATGGAAATTTTTTGGTAATTATGTACTTACTTTTTTGTAAATTCATTATATGATTAAAAATAGAATTTTTCTCAAAAACGATTTTGATTGGTTTTTTTGAATAAATTATCAAAGATTTTATTTTATAATTTTACAGAATATATATGAAAAAAATAATTTTTTCGAGTAAACACTTCAATGTTATAATAGGTACAATTTTGTAATTTATTTTTTAAAATGTTTAGTTTTTTAATGAATCATAAAAATTTAATGTTTTTATTGAAAAATAAAATTTCATTTAAATAATTTAAAAAATATTTTTTAATAACATGTTTTAAAAGTAAAATTATTTTAATAATCTTATTAATAATAAATTTTATGTCATTTTAGTCAATTTAATTTTTAAATTTCAAATAAAAACTATTCATACTTTTGAATGCATATTCATTGAAAAACTATTTTCTGTCATGTCTTCATATTTGAAATTAATTTAATTTTTCATATTATGTAAATTTAATTTGGATAAATAGATTCCATTTTATATTCATAAAAATTTATATCATTTAATAAGTTCAACTTCAATTTATTAATAATTAATAGTGAAAATTTTAAAACATAATTTACAAGGTTAGGGTTAAAAGGGGTTTATAGGTGGATAATCTAAAATGATAATATTTAAATTTGAATAAATGTTATCCCAATCAGATCGGATGACAATATTTAAAACATATATCAGATTTTTTAATAATGATACATTTTATATCCTTGTGATTTGTATATTACATGGCCATAACTTTTTCATTTAAACAATTTCAAGTGTGTCCTCTCTCCCACTTATAAAAAGAAACCCATATCCCCTCCCGATCAAATATAAAAAGAATTTTGGTCGAGACAATACTTATATATATTACATGATTTCTTTTATACCAAAATTTTATATTATTTTTTTGAATAGGAAACCCTCTTATGATGGATTTTGATGCTAACCTAAGTCTATTGCCCAAAGTAGAGGTATCATTCAAAACCATGATTTTTTATTTTATTTATTCTTATATATCAATTAAATAATCATAAAATATGATGATATCAAAACATTTTTACCACCCTTATAAATTAATGCATTCATTTTAATGGAATAACCTATATCAATCGATTCCTATAACATATGGGAAACTAAACTTTCAACTGTGTGTAACACATACTACCGCCTTACAAACATATGTAATTCATCTTCTACCATAGTCTCTCAATGATTGATATTAAGAAGGATTAAAATTATTTATAATACATTAATAAAATTATCATACATCAATATTAATAATATCACATAAGTCTTCATACATTTAAATCCATTAGTAAACAATATCATTGCTCGTGAATATATGTCGACTGACGCCTCTATAAAGAGATGTTATGCGCTTCTAATTTTATTTTCGAATGAATGATAATAATTATATATTTAATAAATATATAAAATAACTATGAAATATATAAAATTAAATAAATATAACATATTATCTACATTTGATTTACTCATTTTTTCAATAAAAAGGAGATATTATTATTGCATTAGTATGAGCTAATTTATCCTTGAATAATGTAATTTATTTTCTACCTATAAATAATATATATTAATATAAATAATTATATAATAAGTATATATTTTATTTAAATTTTTGTTAACAATATATATAAAATTTTAACTTGGTCAATTTAAAAATAAGGAAAATACAAGAAAAAAACATACAGAAAAGATGAAGTATTTCTTATATAAAACATGATTTTAAAAATGTATTTTTAATAAACATGTAATTAAATTAATCTAATAAAATAATATATGATATGATTTATATTATTATGGTTCATTAATATGATTATATTAAATCAATATTTTTTATTAATGAATTTAGAACATGTACAATGAAATTCATGACTTGAGGCAATGCATTTTCAATTCACCTTTATGTATATACGACACATTCCATATCCACAAATTGTATCTTTTATGTAGTTTATAAAAATAAAATAAAATTATTTTATGATTATTATCATGAATATTGTGTTATATAAATATAAATCTATGTTTCTATCTTTCAGGGTTCTTACGATTCAATAGTTTTATGTTACAATCATATTATTTTTCAAGATTTTCTATGATTATGTTTATAGTGATATAATATTGTGATCTATATCTCAAAAATCTCATTAATTTTCTTCTTCACATTATATTTAATGAGAATAAATTTTTTTAATTTTCATTTTACATTTTAAATTATTAAAAATTTATAATTTTATTAACAAAAAACTATTTCATTTCTCTTTTCGTTTGAAATCTCATTAGCTTCAATGTCCGTGTTACTTAAAAATTATTAAAGGAAAGTTATTAATATTCTATAATTTTTCTATAATGTAATTTCTAATCATGTTCAAAAATTTTCCTAAAAACATAGAAGTATTATTCTGCATCTTTTCTAAATAAATCTATTATGAAATTTTACAAAAAATGGGAAAGGAATTTTTTTTAATATATATAGAATGATTAATATTTTATGTCATCATTAAATCCAACTGAATTGAATATTCTTTTAAAATTTTAAACAATTATTTTCAAAAAAATATTTCATATTTTGAAATCTCTATATTTTAAATATGTGATTTCAATTTTCAATTTTTATTTTCCTCAAGAATGCTTTGATGATAATTTTATGGAATTTTCATTAATCAAAGACAACGTCCTTTGGTGATGGTTGTATTTTACAAGTTGTATGATCCAATGGTACAATTATTATTCATTATTTTTATGGATTATGATTGTGTTGATATTCTTTATAAGAAAAAAGAAACATTTCCATGTATTAAGATATAATGAAAATATCAAATGTTTATAAAACTTCCTTCATTTGTATGGGTTTTTGTATGATACATTTATCATTAAAACCATTTCATTTCATGGGTTTCAATATTATAAATAATATATGATATTTTGAAAAACAAATTCATGGATTATTTTATGCGGGGAACCAATCCCTCTCTTTAATTAATTGATTATTTATTAATGGTAATTGAGCTTCAAGGGTACATGGAAGTTTATCTCACGCCTGAACAAAAGTGTACAGGGAAGGTTTTCCCAATCCCATAAAAGAGAACCTAAGATGCTAATACAATAAAAAAGGTTATATGTTATGTTACCCCTATCCCAATTTTAGTACCGTTGTTTTAATCTAAAACCTATCATGTTATGAATGTCTTCATTAGTTTCCTTTACAAAATATTTCTTATTATTAAATTTACTCCACAAATCTATGTCTAATAGAAATTTTATGTTCTCATAACATATCTTCATTGATTCAATTTATTAGTCATGTGTTATAAACATTCATTACTTATTTTATAACTATTTTTTTGATATATTTTATGTATTTTATGGTTATAAAATTCCAATATGATTTTCTTATAACCTTTTCTCTTGTTGCGATGATATCTCCCATTTTTAGCATTACAAATAATTTAATCCCACCCTTGCCAATGATTTCCATCACTAGGTTATCAATAAAGGTATTTTTTATGATATGACTAATAAGGATTCTAGTTATAAATAACTTAGTGTGATATGATCTAGTTAACTTGTGAATTGTTTTCTATAAATCCTATATTCCAAAGGCACAAGAGTTTAACAATTCCAACATGGGTCATTATTTTATGTAATGAATATTCATTAATTTCGAATTAATATCTATTAATTATATTTTAGGATTTTTAAAACTATGAAAATTAATGAAAGTGGGAATTAATAAATGTAGAAATTAAAATAAAAATACAAAGGAAAAATAGTAAAATCCATGAAATTACCTAAGATTTCAATATATAGTTTTCTTAAATAAATATTATATTAACAACTTATTCTATAAAAAAATTAACCTAAAACAAAATGTGATATTTTAGATGAAAATTAGTTATAAATTAAAATAATAATAAAACACCTGATAAATAAAAATATAGTAATCAAATAATTTTTTTCATTTATAGGATAAATATTTAAAATTAATTAATATTAAAAATGAATTTTTTTCAAATAAATATATAATTAATAAATATATCCAAAAAACAATTTAAAATTATTATTATTATGATCCATGATATTAATATATAATAACTAATATATTAAATTTCATTTATTATAAATTGGAAAGAAATAAAATCATTAACGTGTAATGTTCAAAAGGATATATTTCAACAAAAGCATTTATTATTTATATTTTGTATTTAAATTAAATATAATTTTATAAATCTTATAATATGAATTATATAAATTTAAAATATTTCATATAAAATTCATAAATATTCATAGTATTAATTTTTTTTATTTTGATGAAATAATTGAATTTTATGAAATAATGGAAATAGAGTTTTTAATAAATCCAGATTTTTTACAACCCTATAGAGAAGCGGGTATAACATGAAATCATATAAAATAGATTAAATAGTCAATGATGATTATATTGAGTATAATATTTAATTTTTAATTCGATGTGGATTTTATAAAACCAAGGTTTATATTTTAACTTTCTTAAGTAAAATTTTTTAATAAAAGATATTGTTTTTTTCATTTCCATTAATTATATATAATTTTGGTAAAATTATGTTTTCAATTATTTGAAATCCATAAATTTTAATTCATACTTATAATCTATTTTTAATATTATAATTTATAATATTAATATCATTTTCCTATACAAAAATTTCAACACTAAGAAAAAACCTTTTCTAAAAAAATATTTTTCAGCATTACATATTTTATTGTCATGTTTAAATATTCATAAAAATAGAATACTTATCTGATAAAATAAATTTAATATTATAATATGTATTTAAAAATTATTTAATAATATCAATTTTATTTTTTATGAATAAATTATGAATTACCTGGGTAATAATATTCTACAGTAATAGAAACCAAGTAAATGAAATGGGTTAAAAAAATGGGTAAAATGTATAAATGTTAAAAAAATAATCTAGTTGAGTGTTTGTGGAGTTTGATAAAAAAATATATATCCACTTAATTATTTTCCATTCTCATTATTTTTTCCAACTAATTCATGTTATCACTTTATACTAAATTTAAATATTAATTAAATTGGTATTTTCACCACTTATAGAAGGGGGCTCTCATGACCCCTTCATGACCACTAAAAAATTTCAGTTTCCATTTGAAAATATCAAAATTTTACATTAGCAAGAATAATATTTTAAATTTATTTATCATATTTCAATAATAATTTATCTAAATACTTTATTTCTAAGGAGTCCTCCATGAGAAATCTCGACTCCTCGTCATAAATACTATATTTTACCTAACTTCTCTTATTTTTTCTCATAAATTACCAAATATATATACTTTTTACTAAAATATAATTACTTTTTTTATAAGTAATTTTATTAGTATATTTGAATAATTATTAACCATATTCCCCAGTTTCCATTAATAAAAACAAAAATGTTACACATGTGTGTGCAGACTATGGCCTACACAAAGTTATGTATAAGGTTTTTCATATATATTATTTGAAAATGTTTAAAATATCGTAAAATATAATTCATAATTTTATAAATATATTTATAATATCATTATTAATATTTAATAATGTTATTTTGCAAATACAATACTCTCATAACCACAATAATCCATTATATATTTTATGACTCTGATTGAGATTGTCAAACTACCTACTTGAAAAATGCCATAAAATAATTCCATGGATGAAAATGCAAACATATTTATAGATAGTAAATGAAATTAGTTAGTAAATAATATTTTTTCCTATAATGGTAACATTATTAACATACTCAATCACAAATAAACTATCATCCATTCGTTAAAAAGCACACAAACATTCTTATCCTTGATTTCATCATTGTGGACTAGAGTAAATATCCCATAGAGTGAAAATATAATGTTATAAATAATAATAAATAATTAATTATTATACAACGTATTAATGTAAATTATGCAATTTTATAGAATAAAGAATAACAACAAAAATTTTATAAAACTAATTCAAAATGATCAAGATTACTCAAACCCGATATTGAAAAAAAGATTATAACTAACTAAAACAAATTTTGAGAATAATTTTAAATGATGTTTATAAAATTATTTAGATTTTAATAAGGATAAGAAATATTTAATAAATCTAGTAATTTTTTAATGAATGAGATTCATGTTTACTAATAGAAGGTATGAATTAAGTTTGAGATTATTTGTCCGAAATTTAATTTCATGGGACATATTTATTATTTTTCACCATGAATTATTATATATGGTTTGTTATAACAAAATTAATATATTTTATCAAATTCCTTTAATTCCTGATGCTTCTAGAGAAACTTCATGATCATTCTTAAAATGGATTTCAATTCAAATGATACTTACGTAATAAATATATTTTTACCTCTACTCCATTCATTGAATTAGAATACTTTTTCATTATATTATTCATTCCACGATTGGTAAATTTTTCCAAAATATTTTATTTCATCCAGAAAAAGTATATCATTTTTGACAATAATTCACATCTACCTTAATGACCATTTCCACCTCTTATTTATATTCTTTTTGAAAAACTATTATAAGTTATAATTTTAAATATAAGTATGTGTTATATCATGTGATGAGAATAATTGTTTTCTCATATTCCCAAAAGGATATTTTATAACATTTTATTGTAAAATTATTCAATAAAATTGTTTCAAAATATTAAATACTAGTTTTCCATCCAATCAAAATATATATTATTTATTTAAATTTTACATTTATAATCATAACCATTAATTTATTTCATGGATATCTTATTGATGGTTATTTTTAAATGTAAAATTTTTCATGGTTTCACATCACTTTTTTAAAACCATGATGTCTTTTCGATTGTCATTTGTAATGATTCATTTTTTAAACTAAATAATTTCAAAATGTTTTCAGACAACCTCGTTGAAATATTTATGTCATTTTTATGGTATAATTTTTTATATTTATTTCAAAATATTTATTTGGAAATTTAATTCACTTCAATTTCTAAAAAGTCACATCTCCAAAAATTACATGTAGAAGTGTCTCTTAAATTCATCACATTCACCAAATGTAAAACTATTACTTAAAAAATATTTTAGAATTTCACTATTATTTAACTATATATCTCTAAATTATTAATTTACATGGATGTTATTTTTCCTTAAAAATACTCTGAATAATCATATCAAATACTCTGTTGGGGTGATTGAATTTTATATATTAAATGTTTAACTTATTGCGGTCAATATTTTTTATACTGTCTTAAAAGTTTATAAACCCCATTTTTAATTTCTTGGATTATTTTTGATATAATGTAAGATTTATTTCTAGTGGAGGTCATATGTATGTATTTTTAATCTGTTGAGTACTATATCACACTCAAATTAATTGTTTTATGTTCACATCACATTTGTTATTTAGGTGTGGACATAATTAGTTTGTTAACATTGTCATGGTAATAATTATCTTTATGAAAATTACATTCATGGATATAATTATTTTGTTCATAGAGTCATGGTAATAATATGTTTACTCACATTTTAAAGCATAGACCTCATGATTTTTTTTATATAAGCATGGGAATAAAGATATTTCTCATAGGTTATATTTTATTTATGATATTTTCACCAATATAAGTTGTATTTCATTACACGTTAGGTTATATTCATGGGTTTTAACTATTTAATAAGATATTATACGTTTTTATGTTTTTCTAGGCCTTATTTCATTATTTATGATATTTTATTTTTTGGGTATAAATTTTTTATTTATCCATATTCTTTTAATAAGCTTATTATATTAACATGTATGATGATTGATTATTATCACATATGTTTCCCCATATTGGTAATTTGATCTCACCCATTTCTTATGATTCCATTTCCCCAGGTTATAATGAAATATAATATTCATGATTTTTCTAGAAGTGTAACATGGGTGTATAGATTTTTAGAGAGGTTGAAGACTTGTTATGGATAAAGCTATTGACTATATAGTGTGATATATTTCAATTGGTTTAAAATCCATGATATTGTTTGTATATATTTTTTCAAAAACCTGTAAAAATTTAAACATAAAATATCATGGTAATATATTTTATTTCAAAAATGTATAAAAATTTATAAAATTGTGATTTTCAATTTCATGGTGTTTAATATTTTGTATTAGTTTAGGGATTAAATAAAAATAAAATACATGGTGTTAATTGATTCTAATTAAAAAGATGATAAGTTAAGGTCCATCATAATATCAAAGCGATAGATGGACTCCAAGGTTCATTGTATTAAATATCTAATCTTTTGGGGATTAGTATATTAAAACATTAGTGAAAATTGTTGGGATAATTCTATGGGGTAGAATTATGTTTTGGATAGCATCCTAATGTTTTTATAATTTAGATATTTTATAGTTATCATACAAATTAGATCGTCATCTTAATGATATAATGAATATGTGATTATGGAAAAGTCTCGGCTAAGGGTAATCACATGCAAAAAATTTGGATGAGTATCAATGAAATCTTTAGTCTGGCGCAAGATGAGTCTCTGTATCACTTATTACGTGGCTAGACACACCCGAGGGATAATGTTTTTTTAATAACATTCTCTTTATAATCCATTTTTATGTATTTATTTCTCTAATACATTTTGGTATTAGGTTATGAAGTATGAATGAACACAACCTAAAGTAACATAGGTTAAATCAATAGTATTTTTTGATGAACTAGGTGTGATATAGTTTAACTGAAAGTATCAAATATTGAAAATATGGTATCATTGTAGAATACTTACTGTGAATGATCTTTCAGACTAATATGATAATTTACTATAACTCTAATATATATTATCATAAACATTAGTGTATTAATATATTGTTGGAAACTAGATATTGAGGATTTTTTTGTGGAAGGTTGGTCTCAAGAACAATATATAACTTTTCTATAGAGGTTTTTTTGATAAATATTCCAACATTGTGGGAAATGGTATAATACATAGTCATAACTAATATAGAATGTTGGGTATAAATCATAATATATATTGTGAGTTAGGATTATATTAATTTTCCATTCTGTATTGTAACTAGTATGTGATAATTAAAATTGCGATTATTCAATTTATTTAATGGGGTGAATTTAAAAACATGATATTTCACTATGTATTTTCCTTATATTGATATTATTTTAACAGGTTGTTCTACATACTAAATTGAACTAAAAAAATATTCAAATTATTAGATAAATGTTTTTAATAAATTTTAATAATAATAAAACCTCATGTAATTAATGAGTTTATTATATATAATAAATTTTTACATTTAAAGGATAAATAATTAATTATAATTAACATCATAAAAGGATTTTTATTTCTAAAATAAATTTTTAAAATTTAAATATATTAAATTGACTTCTTTTAAATTATTATTATGACAATATATGATATTATAATATGTAAAAAATTTATTAATTCTATTAAATTTGAAATAAGTACGGAATAGTAATAAGAAACCTTAATATAAAAAAATTATATAAAATATTGTTTTCATTTTATTTACTATTTAATTTTAAATATTACAATTTTAACAATGATAATTTTAATTAGATAAAATGAATATCGTTTTTTAAATTATAATTACCTGAATTTATTTTTATGATATATTTTAATTTTTCTAAAATAAATTATTTTTAGTGAATAATAAAAAATATTATTTTTACTAAAACCATTGTTTTTATGAATCCATTGACATGTAGATATAAGTTAAAATCAAATAAAATATTTTTCCCAATCAAATGTGTATATCTGAAGTGAAACTATCTTCTTTTTTAAATCTATTTTACATTTTGAAAGCCTATGTTTTTTATTGTATAAACATATGTTACAAATTCCAATATAATAAAATATGTATTTTATTTTATTTTCATTAAATATTTTTTTTAATATTTTTTTTTTATTTTATTGAAATTTAAATATTTCTTTTTACTAATTCAAATTATATCACGAGAATCAACACAGATTGATAAATGTATAATACAACTAATGTTTGAGACTAATAATAAAACATCTCTAGAAATGGAATTTTATATGTTAGATATGATAATGATAAATTTAATTTTCCTTATATGTAGACCTTTTATATTGTAAAATTTATATTATATTCGATATAATTATTTCTATTTTTTTTAATATGGTAAATTTTATTTTCACTCTATAATATTTTTAATACATCGGTGAAAACAAGTTATTATGGTAAAAACCAAAAAGGGTAGAATGGGTCATCCAAAGGGGTAAAAGGTATGACATGATTAAAATTATATTTTATTTCAGATTTGAGGTTTTATTAGAAATGACCTTTTCTTAATTAGTTATTTTCTTATTTTATACTATTCTTAAAATGTGAAACATGTTATCTCATTATACTATGTACAAATATTTATACTAATAACTAACAAAATATGTCTCGCACTACCCATTACATATAAATCCCAAATTTTGGTTTCCTCTCAAACACATACCTATTTCATCCCACTGTGAATACTATTTTAGTAAATTTATCATTTATTCACATTAATTGTGATTAATCCCACCATTTATAAGGGTTTCCCTATGGAAAAAATCATTTCCTCAACATGAGTAGTTATTTTTCCCTAATTTATTTTATATTGAATATTAAATTCCAAAAATTAATTTTAATATTCATATATAAATAAACTAGTAATTTTTTATATACATTATTTCATTTTTATAAGGTAACTTCTATTAAACACCTTTCATCTTTTACATTAATTAAAAGAAAACATAATTTGTGATTGTGCTGACTAGAGCCTCTAAAAAGTAGTGTATCATGTTTTTCATTAAGAAAACTTTTAATTTATTAAAAACTAATAACATTTGATTAATCATCTGAATAATATATAAATTAGATAATAACTATTATATAATAGTTATATCATTCTAATTTATACAACCCTCAAAATCTTAATCATCCAGTAATTGTGTTATGTTCATGTTTGGGTCAATCTAAATGCCTACTTGAGAAATTATATAAACATCTATCACAGAAAACTATGATAACATAATTAATGATTTTAAATAATATTTGATAGTAACTAATTTTTATAACAATTTTTATATAAATATATTATTTTTAATTATTATACAATTGTCTCTTCTTTAAAAAAACCAAAATATGTTCCCCACCAATTTCATCTTTAAATATCCTAATTAAAAGTCCCATGGATTGAGATTATAAAACTATATATAATTACAATGAATCAATTTTATTATTTTATTATTTAATAATGACCACCTTTTAGAGAATTTTAAATTCCAAGACTGGTATTGTGAAACTAGTTTACAAAAAACATGATTACTCACCACCGATATTGAAAATAGGTGAAACTACCTCCTATAAAATTAGAGAATAATTATAATTAAAATAAATAAAATGATATATAAATAAATAGTGTTATTGAAAAATGAGCCAATGATATTTATTTTTATAATATTGGATAATCATTTTTAAGTGGAATTCAAGATTTAAGGTAAGAGGTTAAATGTGTAAAATTCAATTTCTTATGAAATATTTTTTATTTTGCATTGTTACATGTTTTATATGGTTTGATTACTACCATATTAATTTATTTTACCATATATATGTAATTTATTGGGTTTTATTATAAATATTGTATTCAGTCATTAAATGCATTTCTATTCAATTGTTACCATGGTTGTAAAGGTCTTTGATAACTCAACTCCCATCATTGAGTTAGAATATTTCTTCTTATACATCTTTACCCCACGAGAAATTTTACCCCATCCCATTAAGTATACTCCATGTCAATTTCTTTTCCGCTATAGAGAGAATGAAATTTTCATTAATAGATTTTAACCTGACAAATTAATTCCTCAAAAATAATGTCATGGTTTATAATAATTATCATCTTCATTAACAATAGGTTCCCCACTTTGTCCATATTTTAATTTCCATACAATGTTCTCATTCATAATATTTTTCATATTACGGGTCATACTAGGTGACCATCATAATTACCATATCCTATTGTCAAAATATTGTATTGATATCGTTTTTATGATTTGGTTTCAGAAAAAATGTATTTCAAATTATTAAATAAATATTTTTCAACCATTTAAAAATAAATTGTTTTGTCTTCCACAAAAAAATTATGTTTTTTAACATTTAATTATTTTCAATATCTATTATTGATGATTTTGGATAAAATTGAATGTTTTCTAACGTTTACACTTCCCCATTTTTTGAAGCTATTATTCCTTTTGAATTTTTATTTTCTGGATATTATTTTAAAAAATGGGGTCTTTAAAATGTTCACAAAACTCATTTTTGAAACCATTATATATTTTTCAGGGAATAAATATATAGTTTTTTCTCAAAATAAAAAATTTGAAAATCCATTTTTTCAATTTTAAAAAAGTGATCGATCCATGAATGAAACTTCAATGTGACTCGTAACATCATCATTTTTTCCTATGATGACTGTATTATCAAAAAAATATTTGAAAATTTCAATACCATTGTCATCATTATATTCATTGGTCAAATTTCATTGGTTGTTATTTTTCATGATGCAACCTCTTAATATTCTAACGAATAACTAGTTTGGGTGATTGAATTTTTTGTATAAACCATTTACATAAATGAGGTCAATTTTGGTGATATCATATAGAATTGTTTTGAAAATAATTTCAATTTCCATGTGTTATATATCATATAATGAATGATTAGGTTGAATTGGTGTACATATGTATTGATAAATGATGTGTGAAGTAATATATCTCCCTCTAATTCATTAGTTTATAATGATATATCATTAGATATTATAAGATCCCAAATTTTATAAGATATGTATCCTTTTATATAAAATCTTTTTTGGACCTAATACGGATGTATAATGAGGTTATAAAGTTTTTCGAGGGTTTCTAAGGATTATTCAAGGTTAGAAACCTAGACTATGGAGAAAAAATAGGCTACAAGGATTATAGAAACTGTTCAACCTAGCCTTCATAGTCTCCACTGACCATGAAGGGCTGGATACTATAGTGATGTAAGGCACATGGTTTTCCATAAATATTGTCCAAGAGACAAATACTATGAAAATATCTACAGATTTTAGTAGAGATACTTCACATGGTTGGTTCATGGTTTCTCAGACGGTGTAACTTAGTTGTGCTTCTCCACACCTGAGGTAGTTTCATGTAGATGGTTGGTTTTCTGTTTGGGACAACCATGAGGAAAAACCATGCACCACTATTTTTTGTTGAAACGGCCAAAACACTCATAATAAAATGTTTAGCCTAACTCTTACTCTCATTTCTCCTCTAGCAGACAACAAGGGATCTCGTATCCCTCTTTGAGTTCCTAATGAATCCTTTTGGGGAATTTGTCCATATTCGTCTGTCAAGAGTCTGATCAAAGAACCATCGGTCATTTGGGATGTGAATTGGTAATATATTGATACATTTTTAGTCATTATTCATTTATATTATGTTGGATAATGTTATTGAGGTTTAGGATCATATGGACCATTTTAGGGCCTTGATTTTTTCTTCAGATCTCTTATGATCATTGCCATAGAAACTTCTGATACATGACAAGGATAGTCATATGACCCTAAGGTAGGTGGTCAATAAATCACCCCTCCAGATTCTTCATTTCATACATTATTATGTGTCCACACTAATTTCATCTATTTTGGCCTATTAAATATGTGTTCCTTGACTGTAGTCTTTAGACACATGTTCTATGACCCATAATAAAAATGTTATCCGTCATTGGGGGTTATGAATTCTACATCGACATCCTCATGTAGGGTGTTTTTATTAATTTAGTATTTAGTGTATTTTTATGAATTTTTCCCCACTCATCGGGTGTGACTTGGATTGACTTTTATAAAGATACTTGTTTAATTTAGTCTATGAATTGCGGCTCAATATTACATGTTAATTTATCACTTTACCCTTCTTATTTTATTGTTTAAATTACTTAAATAAACCTTAAAATGGTTATTTGGAGTGTATACTATGTATATGACTTGGCCTAATTAAATTTAAATGATACTCTTGGTTTCAAATCCATAGAAAGAAATTACTTGTATAATTAAAGGATTAATAGTAAACTTAATAAAATTTTTATGACTTATATGAAAAAATAAAGGGTTTTATGTCCTTTAAACTTGTTAGAAAAAATATGGGTATGGAATGAAACCTTGAATTATTATATTCCACGACTAATACTTATTCTAATTAATTAATGAATTATATTAATTTTAAATTACATATGGACCATCAAATTATTTTAGAAGTGGATATACTGGAGTTATACTTCAATTCCCGAGGGATTGACATGAACAATAATGGTAGCCATTCTGATTTAGGGATGCTAATTGCCAAGAGTGATACCCACCGTGGAACCTGATCCATGACTACTTGGGGATACCTAGAATGACACCATAGTATCCCTATATTATAATAATAATTATCCTTTGATAAACTCTTTGGATCCATTGTGGAATCTAATGACATGTGGCACCTTGGATACAACCTTGGGCCTAGCATTTCATATCCTATTTTACCATGCACGAATTCCCGGGAATTAGTTAGAATTTCATTATTGTGAAATTCCTAGGTTGATTCCCATTGGATTGTAATCTTACCCGTATATCCATGCTAAAAATTATTTCTCAGTTGGTTTGACACCTGAGGTCATGGATTCATTGGTTTCTACCATGGAAACAATTTATTATTATTATTATTCTCAATATAGGATGTCTTGTTATATCTTATTTAATGACTAAAAATTGATTTTTTATTATAAAAAAATTTTGTGAAATATTAAGAAACCACTAAAAAGTATGAAAGAATGCATAACAATAGAAGTAAATAATAAAAAATCAGACAAACTACCGAACCTGCCCCACCCCAGCAACTGTGCCATGACAACAAGACTTCACCAACACATGGCCATTATGCAATAAGACCCTTGAAGAAATTCACAAGCATAGTTCTGATGGCAGAGCCATACCCTCTCAAGAATCCCAATCCAAATGTCCTGAAAAGGTGAAAATTTTGTGTTGTGATACCCTTCCAGCGTATGTCAATTAGAGAGTTTGAAAAAATCACCAAACATCGAAACAAAGTCAAACAACATGAATATCTAAAAGGCTGGACATCTCTCACTAACAATCCTCTCAAACCAACTGACCAAAACCACCCACTTAAACAGAATCATTAAGGATAACCTTAATGTTACCGAAATCCCTCTCTATAAAAATATTTAGTTTAATGATTAAACAGTTAAGTCGTATACCTCCAACATCCTCTTCTCAAACATAGAAGAAATTTTTTCCTAAGACAGAATTTACTCTTTAATGCAAATTTTCCCCTATTAGAACCCCCTACTAGAATTGAGTCATGTATGTCAGTCCATGAAAATTTTTCCTCATTGAGAGGCACCTCATGAGACCACCCCATCATTTTTCTTCATCCTCCATGGTTGTGTTTAGCATCAAAACCTGCTCAATAAATTCTTCTTCGGATGTTAAATAAGGAACCATGTCTTGATCAACTTGTTACCTAGCCTCTGATGGGCCAGAAACTCAAGGTCCATCTTCATTTCATTCATCCTATTGGTAGAGAGAGTCTCCAAAATAGGAGGTTGCAAAGAGTAGTCCATCTTCCCCTTCCTCTTCATGAAACCCCTATTTCTCTTTGTACTTGAATCCTCACATGGTAGTTGTAAATGTTAACTCCCTTCGGAAACCATCACACCAACCCCATCTCCCATGCCTAGGGTAATGGAATCAGAATTAAAATCATTCCTTGGGAGGCCATTGAACAAATTTCACAAGGGAACTGAGGTATGAATCGTGTCTGGACCCCCTCCCTCTTCCTCCATTATAAATTCATTTCTATTCATATAACATCTACCATCCAAATGAGTATTCTGTATACTGATACCACCCTCCCTATCCACCGACATTCGACATGTTCCCTTAGTATGGTTGGACTTTATGAAGACACACCCAAAGAAATGAGGTTGCTTGCTAGTTTCCTCTTAATCCACACCTTGGATTGTACAATCTGTTTTTACCACAGGATATCCCTACTAGATTTTGATTGAGAATCACCTGCAAGACTAGACTGACCATGCCTGGACACTGCATTACCATTAGACACTATGACTATCATGCTCACTCCATTGAGATCACCTATCAATATTATAAATACATAGTTGACTTTCAGATCAGGAGGCTGAGTAAGAAGCTACTCCTTCCACACATTGTTTTTTCTACACATGAGTTCAATGGACCAAAGCCAATTGAATTTATTCCATCAACTTGGTCTTATTGGACAGGACCATCATTCTAGAAAACCCAAGCTACACCTGGTAGATTGCTTTCTTTAGAGGATCTATAGAATATTTACAAGCTAGTCCTTCAACTAATGATCTCTCCACCATTCTATTCATAGGATTTCAATGATCTTCCTTTCTCACATTCTTCTGAAATCCAGTATTCATTGCCCCCGCCTACAGTTCTCCAGTGAGTGACCTAACTGATTGAATGCATGAAAAAAATTGAACAACAATTCATAGATAACATGTTGTTTACACTATAACTCTCCAACAATAGTGTTCCAAATGAAGTCTAATGTCACCCTTGATGAATCAACCTCCAAACACACTCGTGGGTTAACCAGATCACATACAACATTTTTCCCCCTATGAGAACACATGTATCTTCCCAGGAGGATGCCTAGAATTTTAACAATCGATAGATTTTGAAACAGTTAAGGGATATTCAGAAAACATTCCCAAACCTCCACTCATGGTAAATCACACTTCATATGGAGATTATACGACCATCATATTAGGTTGAAACTCGAGCCATTTTAGTTGCGGGGAGAGCTCGACCAGGACGTTATCTGGTTATCCTCCAAATAAAAATCGATTAAAATATTCCAATTATCCAACAAACCTATAGTTTCACATTCTTGAAAATCCCAGGAACCAACAAAAAATCATTCAAACAGATTGATTAAAAGTCATCTCTTCAAAAAATGAGTGACAAATGTCAGACTATGGAGGGATAAAGCTTCGTTAAAATCAGTGACTAAAATCGAATGATTAGGTTATCCATTATGCATATCTACAACCTTAATGGTCATGAAACATGGGGGGTGGGGGAAAATGAGGAAAATCAAGATTGGAGAATGAGATAAAAGCTGATTATTCTCTTATGAGAGATGACCGGGATCCCTCCCCATAAGGGGGAAGAACCTGCTGGGAGGCCACCGCCGTCATTGATCGTGAGCCAAAATCGTAGTGGAGATCCCAACATGTTTTTTTCTTATTATATCTTGGAATCTATATCATTGTGACTATTATCACAAGTTGATTTTATTACTGGATATACCTCATGTGACTTATTTTATAAACAATAAGATAATTAATTAAAGAGATCGTTATAAGTTCATACACCAGCTGAGGCTAAAGTAGTTACATTTGTGTTTACATGACTATACTTCATTTACTTTTATATTTTTATATTTGAATACTATTTCATTTTAAATTACAATGGAAGGATGTTAGAGATTATTTTGTTGGTGGGCCTCCAGGATTTATCACACACCTTATACAATCCTCCATTGGTTCCCAAGAAGATTACATGTAAGCAAGTGTTTATAGGGAAAGCATCCTAATATAGATAGAAAATATTACATTCTTTTTTTATGATGGATCTAAGAAGAATATGACCAAGCGAGAGATTAGAATGCAAGGATAGTATTTGGAATCTTTTTTTAGTTTTGTATATCATGTATTTCTCAAGGCATTTATCCACGTTTTTAGGTTCTATAAAGTCATGAAATACATTTTCATAATTTTTAAAATATTATCCATTTTTTATATGGTTCATTAATTATTTCCTCTTCTCCAATACCATTTTTTATTACAATGACTTATATATTTTCGTATTACCATATGTATATATTCTTTTACACTCATGATATGATGATATTCTCTCACAATGGACAAACCCTAGGAACATTCTTGTAATTGGTAGCCTATGCCATTTAGGGAGATGTTATTAAGGATATGTGGTCAACCAAGACCGGGAAAACATTAAGTGTAACCCTGGTTTGGAACATGAAATAGTGGAATCAATGTAATTAAATTATGGATTTAAAGTTTGTGAAAATAAAAATGAGACATGAAATTCATTGGAACTTGGTCATAACTCGTGCTTGGGAGTAGCTAACACGTGATTGGGTAAATTCCAAGATAATCAAATAAATATTATTGATCAAACATACTTTTAACTGTTGAGGTATACTCACCATTTCATGATTCACAATATGTGTAATCAAAATTATTATTATTATGATTGAGGATTCCATTTTATCCTTGGTATGATGAGATGAGGTCAAGGATCTTTAGTCATGTATCTTCCTGGGAACCTACAATTCAAATGTGATGCATATTACATTACATATAAGTTCATTTCAATGATTTAATTTCTTATTATGCATTTGATTATTGAGTGCGATCTGTTTTTATACATGATCATGCTTCTATTTGGATATGATGGAGTGATTTAATGATTCAATTCTTGTGGTGTATCAGACCTCATGAGTTGAAATGGGTTTTTTTTGAAGGTAATACATTGTATAAAAAATTTTAAATACTGAACACCAATGTAGATATGATTAATTTGAATGTAAATAGGAGTTGATATTTGTGATTTTTTTTCTGGTCCCAGATTTCCATGGATTACAAAACCATTTTAATCAAATCTTAATATATTTTTATGAGAAAATTAAACTTAAAAATGTTAAATCTGACTTAAAATAAAATTCATTCTTGTAAATGAAGAATAAATGTGATATTTATCTTTAATCTATATGATACCCTATATTTTTGACATAAGAACATACTAATACATAGCCTCCTAAGAGGGTAGTTTGTTTAGTATACCATTGGTAGTGATTCTGTACACTTTTGATATGCTGGTACTAGTGTATCTATATACTCAAAATCACGTGTTGAAGTATGTTCGTTGAATTTTTTTGATAAATACCACCTAGAAATACATGTATTATATGGTTGGAGGGTGGATATGACCAAGCTCAATATATTGTGATCCCTAAGATTCCAATCATAACATAAAGAGTGGAACATGAAGAACTGCATTTTATACCTAATCATGGCACTTAGGCTTAGATTCATGAGAGTTTATATTGTTAAATACAGTCCATGGGTGGTTCCATAGGGTCTATTAATATGAAGGATTATGTCCCTCGTGAATTCCAATATCATAATAATCTTACCATCCTAAAGGGATGGAGGTAAACAAACTACTATGTCATTACAGATTCCACCATGAGTGCCTTTGTGACCCTGGAGACAACTCCAATGTGGTGGGTCAATCATGACATGTACATGATGCATGATTTTCCCATGCACTGGTGGGATTTAATTACCCTTAACGGTCACCATCAGGTCTTAGAATAAGATTTTTTTTAAAGCCTACATTCTATATGAACTTCATTCCTTAGAAACTGATAGGCTTCCAACCTAGATATTTATTGAATTTAGGGAGGGGTGACTGGACAGTTATAGATTATTCAACATGATTCACTGAGTTACATTGATTTGAACTTCTTTTAGCTGGTTATGATCTTTTTACTGTTTGATACATTGACCATGGGATTCATTATTCCATATGTACTCAGGCGAATGTATATCACCAACCTAATTTATATGAGATTTTCAATCTAGATCTTATAACTGATTGCAATCTATGGGAAGGAGGTAGTACCATGTATAGAGTGTTATCATTTAGGCATGACAATTAGTCTATTAGTAGTATGAAGAATTCCATTGAGGTTAAAAGTCTAAGTACTGGCAATCTAATTAACCGCACTAGCATCTTTGATGTGTGTCATAAGAGTTGGTGATAGGGGATTCTTAATACTTAATGTGATATAGACCTGATGGAGTTCTCCACATGAGGTAATATGGGTAATTAGTAGAGATTATGTTAGACATTTCCATTTAATTCCAGTGGAAGAGGATCCACACCAGCTTCACCTTTAGGGGATGTTATTTTACACCCCGTCAGAAGGTGATTTTGAGTAACACAAGTAGGACTGGATGATAAGGAAGTTGTGGACATGGTATAAAGACTTCGAATCATCAATGCTAGATGACCAGTCATAATTAGGGTACAACAAATCTAGAATAGGTCCATCAGTCAACCTAGATGCATGATTCATATCTGAAACACAAGGATTAGAGTGTAGGACCATCTATAGTATGAGGTATTAATCTAGAAGCCTCCACTATAAAATATATTTTTATTGATATCGGTTCATTTCACTCATTAAATTATTTTTCAATTATGGAAATTCTTGGATTTTGAATACAGTACTTCTAAGGTGCTATGACACTAGATACACTGTTGGGAGTTACAGTCAGAGGAAATACACCAATGTAAGGATTTCCTCATTGAGGTAGACTATTACCCTTTATTGTATTGGTAGTTTTTTTAGGATAACAATATTTTATGTCATTATTTGGATGGATTGGTTGGTTCTTCATCACACATTTTAAGTATTCTATATATGCATGTATTTTTTACATCACCATAGGGAATCATTTATATTCACATGGGTGACTATGATTTCTTGGCCAGTATAGCTAGACCAGAGCAACGTGGGATAGGTGTAATGAAGACTAGGATTACTATGCTCTTTATGGAGGATCATGGTTTGCATCAGGCTGAATTTTATTATTAATTATATCATTTTTTGGATTTATTTCCATATTATTTAGATGAATTACCTCCGTAGAGGTGGAGGTATAGTTTATGGTTGATCATGTTCCAAGAATAGCTACAGTCTCCATTCCTCTATATATGATCACACCAACTATTCTCTTAGAGGTAAAATGGATATTGGAGAATATATAAGTAAAATATTTTATACGACCTAACAATTCGTCTTAGGCATCACCCATGCTTTATCAAAGAAAATGACTGATTCCTTTAATTTATGTTTTGATTACAGATAGCTAAACCAACTTACGGTCAAAACTAGTGTCCACTAACAAGAATATATGATTTCATTGACCAGATCCAAAAAGATATGGTGTCGTTAATGATGGACCTATGATAGAGATTTCATCACTTTTGAGTAAGATAATCAGACATACCTCATATATATTTTTTTTAGAAATTATGGTCTACATGAGTGTCTCATTTTAAATTTCATTCTTATGGGCACACCTATAATTTATATTGATGTGATGAATAGATTTTTACATGCCTATTGGGATTATTTTATTTTTATAGTATTTTTGGTAGAAATATTTGGTTTTTTCTCACACTTTTATAGATCATTATTAGAACCTATGTGTCATTTTGAATACACTAATAGAGAATCATATTTATACCATGATTTTTAGGTGCCATTTTTTGATAAATAAATATTACATCATGGATTATTTTATCTTAGAATAATGCTTCTCTGTAAATCTGGAGAGTGTTGTTGCTGTGATTTTCTGAAGGTGGCCCAGGAACGTGTTTGACATATGAAGACTCCAAAAAAGAATGGATATTATATATATTTCATACTGGACATCTCACACATTTCTATACTTCCTACTATCAATACATATATCAGTTTTCTGTAACCATTGTCATGATAGTATGATTAACCCATTCAATAGTTAAAATGAAATCTTGTCTCGATAGTTATTTTAACTCAGATAGGGCATGGAAGAGGCTATATAGAGTTTAATGATAAATATGGATTCAACCTAGGTGTAGTGCTGATGTAATAGGATAGATTCATTGTGTATGAATCTCTAGAGTTGAGGACTCACGAGAGAAACTTACCAACACTATACATTGAGCTAAAACCATTTGTACATGAATTATGTTGCTAGGGACCCTATTTTTTTTTGTGGGCACCTTATGGTGTATACACACCAAAAGATCCTAAACTATGTACTTATATAACTTGAATTGAACCTCGTATAGTGGATATGGATCCAATATATTTAGTGCTTCAAATATTTTTCATTCCTATACTCTTGGAAAGGGAAATGCATTAGCTGATGCACTGAGTAAGAAAAGAACATGACATATCTGATACCAATTATTAAGGGAAATTGATGGACCTGTTATCTACTATATATATTAAGTATCATTATAGTCATAAGTAGTCAAATATCTCATCCTTCCTTGATTCTTCTTCTATTAATGATATATTGTGTAGTAGTAAATATACATATCAGGAAGGCATCGTTATATGTGAAAATATTTATAGAGATGTACAACCTCGATATTGGTATCTCGAAATATATTACATCCTAAATATAAATGGACATGCTTAGATTCATAGAGATATGGGAGTGGAACTGATGTGTTATTCCATAATTTTTAGTGGGAAATTAATACAGGAATCTTCATGTTGTATTGAGATATATAACAAAAATATCGGTTTCTAGGGATGAAACATCATACAATATGTTTCATTAGTAGGTGTTCCATAAATCACTAGATGAAGGTTGATCAATAGTGTCCTTGAATCATTATATAGCCACATATTTTCCCAAAATTGTAATGGAATGATGTATCTATAGATTTTATAGCCATATTACCATGGTCCCCTAACGGTAGAGCTGTTGTGTGGGTAGTCATTTTAAAAATGAAAAAATTATCCCACTTCCTTCAAAGTCAGTTGATATTCTCAATTGATGAGTTGAATAAATTTTATATTCATGAAATCAACTGAAAACAAGGGGTACCTATTACTATCATTTATAATAAGTATTATCTCATTATGTCACTTATATTTCATGAGTTTCATAAATCATTGTTTATAATGTGATTGTAAGAACAACCATTCACTCTCAAATCAATGCCCAATTAGAGCAGATAATACAATATCTCCATGACATTCTTTGACGAATCATCCTTCATATCAATGATTATTATCATAATCATTACCCTCTAATTGATTTAACCTATAACATTATCCTTTAGGAAATAATTTAGATGGATCCATTTGAGTTCATGTAAGGTAGGTGGTGTTGTTCACCCATATACTAGATAGATGTATGAGAGGGAGACCTACAAGTTCCCCATCTTGTGAAGGAAACATCAGAGCATGTTTAATTGGTTAGAATGAATATTTTTACAACACATCCTTGGTAGAAATCATATTCTGATCACAATCAATTACCTTTCTTATTCTATGATAGGGATCGAGTTCTCCAATGTTTATCTCTCTCGGTTCGGAGTATAAATATATAGATGAAAGGGATGCTATTGCCAATTTTTAGGGATTTTTTTGATTCTGGGGAGAGTCATATGGGTATCCTATCGATCTCTATAAAGTAAAAGGTACCATTAAATGCATGAAGAATTATACAATTTATAGATTCACCATTACCATGATTACATCTCTCATACTTTTGAGACTGATGATCTTGTGTTAGATGTAGATGCTTACTTTGAAGAGTATCCTATACACATTGTTTTCTAGACCATTAATGATTACTGAGGAAATTTTGTACCATTGTTGCAAATTCAATGCTATCACGACCATGTACAGGATGAGACATCACTGTGGGAGGCAGATATATGTTTCCAATAGCTAGAATTGTTCTCAGGTGATGTTTTCCACCCTTATATGGTGAACTTTTTAATGATTTCCATTAAAGGGAGAAGACTATAAGAACCCATTTTTTTATTACATACTGATCCATTTTATTTTATTCTAATTATTTAAATGGAACTTATTATGGTTTTGTATTGTGATTATAAATGTTTCAGGGGTGTCTGTGGATTTTCTGGACCTCAGAACCTCAACCAATGGAGAAAAATACTATGTTTCAAGGTTAGTAGAAATTGTGTTACCCAACCCATGTAGACTGTTCTAATATTGTGTGGATGGATAGTGGGGGTGAAGTATGGAACATTTTTTTACATAACTATTCACAGGGTTGGTGCATGGTTTCTTAAACTGTGCAGCCCAACCGTGTGAGTCCCCTCTTAAGACTGTGTCGTGTGAATTGATGGGAAATTCTTTGGAAAACAATGTGGACACACCATGTGCCCCTATTTTTGGGGGTGAAATGTAATAAATACCATTAATACAATTTTTATCTTCACTATTCCTCACATTTTCCTCTAGCAGATAGTAAGGGCTCTAATCTACCTCTTTGAGCTCCCAGAGCCACATTTTTTATTATTACGACTACTAAGTTAAATTTTTAATAAAAAATAATTTTGTGAAAAAAGTGTTAAACCATTAAGTACAACTAGAAACATTAAATGTAGTAGCAAAATAAAAACCCCTTAAATGATATCTTAAATTTATTTGATGTGAACTCCTTATATATTTTCCTAGAATGATTCATTACCTATTTGTTCTGACCATATTCAAAAATAGATTTGAAACATATTTTTTATTGCACAATCCTTTTTTAATATTGAGATTGACTAATGAAACATCGGTCACATTGGATGTAAACTGGTATGATCTAGATTCATTTTGAGGAATTCATTATTTCTCTTATCCTCAATAATGTTATTGTGGTGTAGGCTAATTATCCAAATTTTTTGTGCATAGATTCTTTTTGAAAATCTATTCCAATCTAATAAAAGATATATGATGATACTAGATGAGGAGAGTAATATGATCATAAGGTAGTTATTCTGTAACTAATCACATAAACGTCTTCATTTTATAACTTATCGTTAATTTATATCGATTTCATCGAGAGTGGCCGAATAAATTTATTTTCCTTATAATAATTATATTCATTTTTTAAGACCCCTAAAAAATATTTCATCCATTTTTTGAGGTTATGAAATCAATATATACCACCCCATATAAGTTTTTTTACATAATTATGTTCCTAGTATCTTGTTAAGACTTTATGGACCTATGTTCAGGTGTTCCCTGACTTGGCCTTTATAAAGGTATTTTTTTAATTAAATATACTATTTATGAATTGATATTACCGGTGATTTTATTACATGAATCGTCTAAGGTAAGTGTTCTATTTAATTAAATGAACCATAAAATATTTTTCTTCAACTATATAATGTATAAATATTTTCATAGTTAAATTTTAATGTTGTACTTGGTTTCACATCTGTAGTACAACATTCCATGTTTACTAGATGGAAGTGGAGTAAACATAATAAAATTTTTATGACTTATATGAATTATTAAGTGGTTGGATTTCCACTAAACGTGTCACACTAATGAAATGTACGTAATGAACCCATGAATTATTAGATGGAATGAGTAATACATGGGATAATTAACTAAATTAATATATAATATTCATAATTAATATGGACCTTGACAGTATTATAGGAGTGGTCACACTCGATCTCACTATGGATTCTTAGGGGAACTCCTTGAGCACTGATCGACTCCAATATGATTATGGGATTCCAGTGGAGAAGTTTCATAACCACCAAAGAACTCGAACCTTTCCTACACAAGGATTACTAGTATGACACCATAGTATCAATCCATTATTATTATAGGATTCATTGGATACACTCATTGGATCCATAATGACATCTATGTACATGTGTATCCTTGGATACTCCCATAAGGCGAGTCATTGATTATCTCATTTTACATAGGATGAATTCCTTAGACATGGATATGTTAACATTATTACATAATTCCTAGGTTGATTCCCCATATATTACACTATTAACTATATAGATAGAATATATATTATATTTGAGTTGGATCGACCACTATGTTCAAGGATTCCTTGGTTGTTAACAAAGATCCCTACCATTATTATTATTATTAAATGATTTCTTATTATATCATTGATCCTTTATTATTATTATTATTATTATCAAATTTTAATGTCAATGCTGGTTTTACACCACATGACTTATTATAAAAACTAGAAATAATTAATTAATGAAGTGGAAACATGTTCAGGCACTAGCTGAGGATGATACATGTACTTTAGTATTTTCATTACTATAAAACATTAATTTAATATATACATACAGTCATACTATTTTAGTTTATATTACATGGACTGGATATTATTGAAATTATTGGTGGTGGCCAACAGATATTTGTCCCACACCAGATCTAGGATGCTAATGATATCTGGGAAGATTATATGTATTCATGTGTTGAAATGGGGATGCATATTTTTTGGAAACCTGATATTAAATTATTTTTAAGGATCGTTATTGGTAGTATATGAGTGAGCTGGTGATTAGGATGCTTAGATAGTTTTTTTTATTTATTCAACTTTCGTATAGTGTGTCTTTCATGGTTCCCAGTATCCATGTTTTCATTTTTTGATGGGACATGACCTAGATTATCATCTTTTGAATAATATTATTAGTTATTCTTATTGTTTTATATTTTATTAAGAATTTTTTATAATATGTTTATCATACTTATTCTATTATTTACTCATCATCTTATTTATCTCATGCGATATGCTATTATAATGATGGAATAATCTCCACAAGGACATTCCATTTGCCCTCATTACTAGGTTGCAGCATCTAGCATTTGGGAATATGTACTTGGAGCCATGTGGCTAATTGGTATGGGGGTATCTTTGAGTAGCCCTCGGGTTCAGGATATCAAATATATTCAGGTGAGGGCATAATAAGCTTGTTCATATAGGTGTGTGAATACAGAATTTTTTGACATCTTTAATAGTGGAAATAATGAGATTTTTTCCATAAGAGTGGGAATAATGTTTTCTAACACTATGTTTTGTTATTCGTATAATTATTCCAACTTTATATGTTTTTTAGGCTATATAACATTCCATTTTTATTAATATTATCTATGATAACCTACAGTATTATATTATGCCATGCATTATTCCACTATTTATTATATACTATTTATTGTGTATAACATTATTATATGGTTTTATTATTCTTATATGATACTATTAGGTTCACGTATGTTCTCTTATAGAAATTGATTATGTTTTCCCATAAATAGAATTTAAACTAATCCCTTTCTAATATTAAATTTTCATTTAAAATGATGAAAATTAATTCATATTAATTTTCTAGAAGAGTATTCGGAGTGGAGTATTTATAGTATATATTGATGGATTGTTTTTGGTTAAGAATGTGTTAATATAATGGGGTAAATGTTCATTAATTGAAAATAAAGAGGTTTTTTTAATATTGTTTTCTATTTTTTCAGAATTCAACTCCCTTAAGATGGTGGGGTTGTATTGTAATGAAATATTTGTTTAAATAATTGTAATTCAGATTGTAACATTTTTGGACTGTCATATTAACAACATTACAAAACAAAATGACACTAAGAATATCATAAAAATTTGATGTACTTTTGGATCAAACTAAATATACATCAGTCACTAGTACCATCATTAATATTCATGCACTATAATGTGTTACCATTAAAACAAGTGTATCAACTCCAAAATAGTCATGATCACTACATGTCCACCAGAAACGTCTTTGAAAAATTGTTTCATCTGTATAAACACAACCTGTATGGGATAAAATCTCGTGTATGGGTACATACAAATGGACCATGTTGGAAATCTAAAAAACAAAACAAAAACACAAGGAAACAAGTCATGTCAAATCATGGTAAGAGGGGTAACAAAGAGAATGACAAAAAAGGGATTCATACTAAAGGTTAACTCAAAATTCATGAATAATAGTATAAAATGATTAATAAAATGGATGATTAAAACCATATATTATCTATAAATAAATTTCATAGATAAATAAACAATTGTCCTATAAATACAAACTCCAACCCATGATGGTCAAAATCTTCATAAAGACTTTGGATTCTTAGTGTAGTGAAAAGTAGATACATTCCAATGAATATTACCAATCATATATATCATATTGATGTCAAACCACCATATATATTAGGTTTCCCAATAATAAAAAAAATTCCAGAGTTTTAACTTTTCAATCTACTCTACCACATCTAGAATCCACATAACTTAGCTTTCTCACTAATGAGGCATGCTTACCAATTGAGAGAATGACACATCTTTTGGAACATAAATATCATACCATCAATCGAACAACCATATTATCAATTATAAGATACCTATCTACCCGATAACAATAATGGACTCCTACAACCTAAAAACCTAGATGGAATATCTAATCCAATACGGGAACCTTGGACTTCAATTATTTCTTATATTGATGAAAAATTGACTATGTGGATAGAGGAAGCAATATATAGTTAATATAGGGGGAATTCTAACATTATATGATCCATATGGGTAATATCCCATGATCCAAATTAATGTTGGGAATTTATCATCCTTCTTTAGGATGGTGAGATACCCATTCCATGATACAACATCACTACTAGGTGGAATTTATCATTGAGAACACTGTATTTGTCATGGCCGAATCCAAATGTTGATCTTATAGATTATATTAGTAAAATAGAACATTTTACCATAGAAATGGGATAAGATTATCAAATTAACTAATCAATTATCATCTTCATGAAATAATACACATTATAGGAATTTTATAAAAATAATAACATATATAAAATTTTACAATTCATCATATATGAATGATAATACATTTCGGAACCCATGGCCTATTTCATGATTTATAATTAGGTATCACATATCAACCTTCAATAATTATACTCAATGTCTGAGTTTTGGTTCCATAAATGGTTCATCAATACTATGTCACAATATAATGTTAAAACAAAGACATGACCAGTAAATAACCATTATTATACAATAATTATTATTATAATTATATAATATTTTAAATTTATTCATTTCAAATTTTCTTTATCACCTTCATCTTCCTTATACATTTTAATAACATGGAAACATTAACCTAATTAAGGGGACACTACATAAAAACCCTTCCTAATTTGGAGAACCTTATCAATGTCCCTGTAACTAATGAACTATGTCAAACACTACTGTAGTTCTTCATTTCTACTGCTAGTCTCGATACACAACCCAACCCATGTACCACAACAGGTTATCATGGAAACACAATAACCATATCTCTTATCAATCATATATTCAATATAAGATGATAAAATTTCCATCAACGATGACTATTACACTTACTTTGGTAATAATTGATGATTTATACATGTTTATTTTCGCATATCTCCAAGAAATAATTGATTATTATCCCACTAATTCAACTTCTATTTTCTTAACGATTATTATTTGATTTATTGAATTATATTTCGATAATTTATCTAATTAATTAATTTATTGTGTGATTAACCTATATAGGGTAATCCCATAATTATAAAAACATGAAAAGTATTAGATTTCCCAGGGAGACTATATTTTTCTGTAAAATATTAGTTACCATGAAAACTCATGTCTATCACAAAACTAAAATATGTATACCTAAATTTTTATATTAAAAACATTGATGCTCTCTTAATTCAAAGATCAATAAATATTTCATCCTAAATAAAACAAATAAATATTCTAATTCTCAAAAACAAAATATAAGGGTCATTCTATCATTGTCCAAGGTCAAGGAGTAGTAATTATTTATGTAATAGCAATTAGAAAACCCATAAAAATTTATTACAAATTCAGAAAAACTCATCTTTCTCTTATGTAAAAATTTTCGTGTTTAATGAAGCCAGATAACATGTTTTTTACATCATATGTAAGCTAAAAAAATAAATTTCACCCATTGAGATGTATGAAAACTATGGAAGTCAAAATTCAGCTATGTTCTATTTCTAAAAAAATATCTCACTAGATATTCTGCACCATAAAACCACATTTTATCCCTCAAAAATGTAATAACCAAATACACCATATAGTAAAGATCAAAAAACATCCTCATATTCAATAACCACTATCACATGAACGTCGATTTTTATCTAAGATTTTTTATCTAAGAAAGAAAGACATTCCACTTCCCTAAAAAAGGAACTATTTCATCAGTGAAGATATTTTCTTTATACCATCAGGACAAATGAACATAACAGGAAAATGACTCTAATTTTGGGAATTAATACCACACATCAAAACACTAAACAAAACATCATCAATTCGACATCTTACTACAAGTTATGAACAAAAACACAAACCACTAACAACTATATCTGAATGGTTCTTTATAAAATTTAATTCCTTATGGGTGTGGCACACTTCACATCTTTAGAGATTATTCTAAATGGTTTTAGTATAAATGAAATGAATTTAAAACACACTATAGAATAGAGCACCTTGCAATTATTTTACACTAATACCATAAGATTTATAATAAAGTATGATACTTCAGATACACATCATTTTCCCCACAATATCCCATCTATAAGGCATGTGAACCCATGTCAATATCTCACTATAGAGGTGAAATGGAATTTCATTCTCAATTTTTATTTCCACTGCAATCCTCCATCCTCATAATTATCTTCATATTCACTTAATCCCCTATTAAATATAGAATTTATTTTTAATAATAGGTAATTCAAAAAATCTATCAATACAAACTCCATAATTAGTACCAATCTTGCTAGACAAGTAAACACAACACCACTATATATTAGGTTTCCCAATCTCCCCAAATATGAAGAATAAATTATTGAACATTCAATTGTAATTATTCTATCAAATTTAGATCCCATGTAACTCCTTTATAATAGAATAAAAACCTCAACCACTCTAAAAGTCCCCCTCCTCAATCTGAAAAAATAGGTTTCTTTGTGGTGGGTAAACTCACAGCGATTCATTGGGTATGACATAATGGGGACCATACCCCATTGGAGAATTATTTATTTAGATTTACTATCACTACATATAAGATCACCATTAATACAAAAACATTTTCTACCTATAAATTTGGGTAATTTTCCCCCACCTTTAATGTTCCCATACCGGTCTAATTACATTAAAATTTATGTGAGAAAGAATAATTAAATCTATTTTTTATCCATAGTGGACATGTCTCACGAAATGGATGAGTCTTGGGAAACCATTGTCGATCTGTAATGATAAATTTTTCATTGATAATGAATGAAATAACATCCCCAAAATAGGCTTCCAATGTTCCTCCATTGTTATCAAGACTCATTAATGTTCCTCGCATGGTGTAATCATTCAGTGATGGGAGATATATTGATTTTTTTATTTATATTTCTATAATAAAATACCTAATATATGATATTGAAAATTAATTTTATAGTCAATTTATTTATATTAGAAGAAATTAATATCTTGGATTAGAATATTTCTTAAATTGGGATATTGATTAACCAAGATGAGAATTTCATATTGTCTTCATTTATTTATGTGTATCCAAAGAAACTATCCCACTGAAGGAATTTCACATATGCTCCAATGATCTTTAAGAATATCCAATTGATTTTTAGTGATAGAATTTTGAATCGATTGTCGTGTGATTTTTTTAATGATCACTCGACCTCCATTCATGAAATAATTTTTCATGCATTTCACATTTTTTATATTTAGATACAAGGAGGAGTCATGATATAACTCGATGTTCAAAAAAATCTCAATTTTTGAATTCCAACCCTACACAATATACAAACCATCTAATCATATAGATTTTGTTTATTTTGGAATATTTTTTAATTTAAAACCAGACCATAAAAAATTACAACATTAAGTAATCCCCATATCTCATAATAAAAATAATAATACTACTATTATTTGGCATGTGCCAAAATGGGAAATAATAAATATTTTTTAATTGGCTTGTTAATTAATATTTCTCACTGGACATGGTATTAGTCTATTTGAACCCCTATATCATTTATTGAATATGCCAATAAGTATTCATCATTTTATTAATTAATAAATATTTTTCATTAATAAACCTTGTAATAAATCGTTCCTATATCATGAGAATAATATTTATTATATTAATTAAATTCACTTAGAATCCTACCAAGATCACAAGTAACACATATTGTGTGACCCTCTATTATTATTTCTATTTGGAATTAAGAAGTATTTTTAAAGTAATAAGGTTTAAATCTATAAATTGGATAATAAAGCCTGGATAAATAAATTAACATCACTGTGATGACAACCACATTAAAATAATAAAAATGTAAAATAGTCACATATCAAAATATATCATCAAGCACGATTCAAATCCATATTATAAAAATATATTCTTGTTATTTAATTATTTAACTAGTGGAAATAAAAAATACATTACACCACATAAATAGGATTTAGGGAGACAATACTATTTTTATCAATTGTCCAATATATCATCTTCCATATATATGGAATAAAAAATTACTTCCTTGAAAATATATTAATGAAAATTCAATCCGGACCTAAGGAACCATAACATATTTTGAACATATGTTGTTCTGGTATTCATTAGAAAATATACAGTCATGGGTTATGGTATTGATTAATGATCATTTTAATTTTTAGGGAACATTATACACACTCATTGATAGGAATATATGGTGACACAAAAACGTATGAAATCCCAATTGGTGGTTTTATTATCACAATATTAAATAATGTTGATTACGAAGTGTGAGGTTCGTGAGAGGAATATTCAACATCTTATGAGAAATTATACCTAATATTTTATTTATTTTCTATCATATTATAGTGAGTTATCCATTAAGAAAACAGTATATAAGAATATTGCCATGACACCTCATAGTTCTCATCATACATATGAACTATTATGACCATATCAATACCACATAAACTATATTATTAAATTACATAGAGTCATTTAGAATAAATAATTTTTTATATGAAGTTTTATTTTCATTCATCAAATATAATATACCTATAATTGATGTACAAGTAGTTGGTACTAGGAAACCAACATAAAAAATCTCCCAATTGGAGTAGATCCACCTTCTTTTGAATTCTAATCTGGTACACCTCACAAAATAATCATGATTATATTGAGATAATTATTTAGTGAATGGGTTTTCCATGTTGTATTCTGCAGAAATACAACTCACTATAACTTCACCACTTTATGAAAAATCATTCAAAATATGATACTTATATACCATGTTCCTCATCTTCTAATGTGTCCTTTGATCTTTATAGGATCCAGAACAATAGTATTTTCAATTTAGAGTGTTGTGGGATCATTATTTCATGGTATATTGTTAACATCATAGATAATGTTGTGCATATGTGAAACATATTTTACTACCTCAGAGTCCAAAATATAATCGGACTCTACTATATAGTCTATTACCACAACCTACTTTGAGATCATCAAGTGCATGACACCTTCATTAAATGTGAATATGTATCACATTTGTGAAGTCATGTAATATTAATTGGTTTCGAAACTAGAATCAACATATCATATGTTGACTAGTCTCACATATACACTATAAATCATGAATATATCCTAAGAAGGACATAGATAGTTAAGGGTATTCATTAATACCATACAATGGTGGTCCAATGGGACATATTGATATCCTCCTACCAAAAATAATTCATTACTGAAATCTAGCCTCATACATAGAAAATAATTTGCGACATAACCAATCATTGATTCATAAGAAATCCTTTCCATTCTATTTATTTCCCCATGTGTTCATGGAATCATTATTCTAGGAATATAAATTCCATATGACACCAATATCAATCCCGTATTGGATTATTTCATACTGAATCTCTTTATAATGTTTTCAATTGATGCACTTTGACTTAGTACGAGCTACCTATTGGATCTATTATGATGAATCATGATACCATGAATATTTATATACTTTCCCAATTCTGTTATAGAAATGAATTTATTCTATCACACCTTAATAAACTGTACTATTGGTATTTAATTTCCAATGATTGATATTTCATCATCATATAATATTATGAAAACAACTACACTCCCACAAAATCATTTCATGTCCGAAGTCATAGACACATTCCTTATGAATCCGAATTTTATTATGGATTCATCAAAATGAATTTTTCATTACCTAGATTCATGACTTATACATAAATATAATTTTGATGTTTTTTATATCTTATTAGAGTTGTTTGGAGTTACAAACCCACTGTGTTATAAAAAATAGACATATTCATAAATATTTCTATTGATAAAAATTATTTTTAAATACATTTAATAAATATGAAACACATTTTAATCCACAATGGAATGTAGAATTATTATGGATTTCATCATTTAAATTTGTTAAATTGTTTCATCCTGGAAAATTCATTAATATTTTTAAACTCTATTGTAAGTAGTCACACCTTATAAGTACAAAAATGTCCTTAAATTACAATTCTATTCTTGAATATCCATTGAAACCAATGGTATTAAAATCAAAAAGAGGACTATCAAAAATCCATACATATCCTAGGAGCATAGAATATATTTTTATAATTCATGGACTCTTGCCACTTACCACAATCCATATTTTTATTTTCTACTGACACTTTAGGGTATGTTTGAACCGAAATAACTCCAAGGGGGTTATAAAGGGACTCTTTCCACTTAGAAAATGTTATTCCACATATAGTTTCGATGTTTGTTAGAGGATTAATAATATAAACTAATAATGAGTCACCATACTAAATTATTATAAAACCCTACCATTATGGTCATCTAACCTACATAGTAATCCAACATCACACTTTTTTGTCTTGAAAAACTTCATCTTACACATGGTTTTGTGGAATTTTTAAATAGGAAACCCATTGTTTATCTTGGTTAAAGACTTAATCAAAATCCATATTGCTCCTAATATCTATTTTAGAGTTTTGAACCTTCCTAATAAATATTTTACTTATTTCTTCTAGAACGTTTTTGAATGATTTTATATGTATTATCTATTTATTTATTTAAAATATCCTATAAAGATAGACTTTATGCCTCTTGGGGTCAGCTTGTTACTAGAAGCGATATTAAAAAATTATTTTATTCCCCACACATGTAAGTAATACAAACTATATTTTTTCACATTACATATATTTTATGGTAAACTATTTTTTTCTTTAATTGAACTCATTTCTTTAAAAATTATTCTATTTTTAATTTGTATCCTTATAAGGAAAATAGAAGACTCAAATTACTCACCACTAATCTCACCATGTTCAACAAGGCGTGGTTCCACATTTTTCGTACTCCATTACACTGTTCTCTACAAGAAGAATTGAGTTGAGGCCATATCTCTAAAACATTTAAATAATCAATGATTTATAAACTAAAATATTTTATTCCATCATTTGACTGTATTTTCATAATCTTCATACCATGTAGGTTATCAAAAACATTATTCTATTACATAAATATATTAAAGGAATCTAACTTATAACTTATTCGGTATTCATACCAATATATAAAAAATCATTAGTATAATTTTTGAAGAATGAGTACCAACCCCATTCTTCAACAGGAAATTATCCCTACACTTCAATATGAACTAATTCAAGAAGATGTTTAGATCTACCAACATTCGTAATATATGGGGATTTGGTAAATTTATTTTGGAACATGTGTGATATATTCCATGTGGTTTTAGATTAAAGGAATATATATATATATATATCCATATTTATTTAATTTATCTGAGCATATTTTTTGACTTGTCATAGTCGTTGATGACATTGATTGGTGTGGTATTTGTTACGTCAAGTAAGTTAATTACTGACTATCATTAAATAGTTCATGTAATCTAAATTATAATGACTCTTATTTTAGTGTTCTTAATTATAAGAAATAATCTATTTATAAAATATAAAAAATGTATTCCATATTGTAAAATGTATCCTTCCCAATCTCATCCATATACATAAATAATTTTTTTTATAATAATTGTAACATAATAACTACCTTCTAAAACCATGAACATTCTGGTATATAAAATGAGGTGGTATTCTATGATATTTACAAAAAAAATTTGTCTTGGATGGATTCTTATATATCTCCCCTATAGATCTATATATTTAAATCTACTTCATTCATTTATTTTATTAAATTTGTGAGCATCAAAAGATATGTCTAAATTCTAATTTATTAATATTTAGAAATATCACTCCATAAGTAACTCACATAAATCACTCCCTTTTTTATTTCAGAGGGTGTAATGTTTATTTTAGTACCCATTCATGAGACCTGGGAAACCGACAACATCTTATTGCCTTTATTTCCAATTAACATTATTTTACATAGATGTGTGCGAAGAAGATATGGAATAAGATATTTTCTCATTATCATTTCATTTTTTCAACATAAGGGATGAAATAATTTCTTCTATTCATATCCTTATCTTCATAGAAATGAATATTTTTCATAACTATTAATGAATTATATTTTCCCCATATTAAAATTAAAAATATTTTTTCAGATTATATGAGGGAGCGATTCAAGAATGATATCATTTCTCTATTCATTAGAGATTTTAAACAATATAACATCTTTTACCCCTATGTTACCAATGAGATTAATTATCAATGATATAGGTGGTTCACCCCCCCCCCCCACAGGACTAATATAAAATACTTTATTAGAAATATTTGATAGTTCTTATATTACTCTATTATATTTTATACATCAAAGTTCTACAATCATGATATACACACCAATGAAATAATGAGACTTCCTAAGTTAACTAGAAATAGATATAATCATCAATCATTAAATTTCAACTTTCTTAAACAAATTAATTTTTTAGATAAGGAATTATTCATCACTCACATCCTCAAAGAGTGGATCAATCATTGAGGAATCAACCATGAAATATTTCTATTCATGGTGTTACACAATATGGAGGTGTCTAAAATGCTATGAGAAGTTACTACGAGTGAGGAATTTATATTTCTAAAATATTGATCATAGGGATAACATGGATGAAGAACAATACAATTTATTTTTTAATTAAAAAGTATATTATTTTCAATGTTTGGTTGAAGATTTTATGATAAATATGAAAAAGATTTAATTTATTAATTTATTATCCCACTACGTTATCATGTCTCAATATTCTATAGCATTGAAATCTGGGTGTTTAGCTAACACGAATTTATATTGGAAATGTTCTCCCTTAATTTCCATAATTGCTTAAAATTTTTCCATGAAGTCCATAAGATTTTAATTAGGTTTGACCACTAGAATTTTGTTTGTTGGTAGATCATTTATCCAGTAAGTGGATTATCCTATCCTAAAATTTTGACTTTTATTTCCATAACACATGACTACTAATTTATAAGAAACATAATTTTACCATTATAATCAAATCATGTTTTGTTATGTTATCCCCAAACCATCATTATAACTCCCTGATAAATGTAACGGTCTAAAATTTGGTTGTGTACTGAAATTCAGTCTACGGTTTCATTCCCCATTATGTAATTAAAGGCTTCTTCTAAAATAATATTAGGTTGAGTGATTTTTATAAATTATTCCAAAATTTTATGTTTTTACCCTATACATGTATTTTTAATATTAGGTGGATGTTACCCAATTAATTAACCATGATACATAAAACATTTACACATAATCTATTTATATAAATTCCATCTTTTTATAGTAATTCAAATATTGTTTTCATATTCTTGCATGCATAAAATAAATAAAGCATATAAAGAAATAAATATATATAATTAAATGACCTTATCATGACCTGATCGAATTGTTGACTTAATTAAAAAAACATTAAATTAATCTCTAGCCTAGTGGAAATATTCATATTTATAATCATATCATGAGTTATATCATTCCACTTGTCCATCTATGTATCTATTCGGTTGTCATCATTATTGTTTCTTCATGAACCCCCTCTATGTGCTTTGGTAAACTCCATTAATTACATGTATTTATAAATCACCTGTCTTTGACGGGAGACAAATGATTTGGTATGGGGTGTTATATAAATAACCATGGACACTAAATTCATATATAATAAGAGAGGGATAGATGAATCAAAATTCATAATATTTAAAATAATAATGAATAATTTCATACCCATGAAATAAAATAAATTAAAACATCCAACACATACACTTGTTTGATCCAAGATTATGAATGGTCATACAATCAATGTATTCACAAAACTAAAAAACTAACAATTATTTCATATTATATCATTTTTAGTATGGTAAATGATCTTGAATGAATGAATAAATGAATGAATTAATTAAATAAGTAGTGAATGAATTAATTAATTCCTAATAATTTTAATGAGGATTTAAATCCTCTTAGAGATAACCTTCATAAATCTAATCATGTAAAATAAATGGTTGAACCAATTGTTGTATATTTATTATAATAAATTTATTGATTATTTTAAATACATTTAAACCAATATAAAATTTCCAAAAACATAAATATTTATTTAGAGTAAAATGATTTTAATGAAACATATTTAAATTTAGTGTAATTTTTTAAATGTAATTAATTGGGGGGAATGAATTTTACTATACAATTACACATCATGTACCTCAATTTTGTTGTATTTGAGTTATAGTCTTGGGTATGTTGTATGTCGACTCGGCTTGAAGACATGGTGTGTGCATGCCAACTACATCCAATTTATCAACATTCCATGTTCCCAAGATACATTCATGGGTATTAATTTTGTATCATAGTGAGATCAAATGGTTTTTAAAAACCAACTACACTCTATGAATCCCTTATACCCGATTTTTTCATTTCAAATCATGTGGATCAATTTTTATTTTAGATATTGTAAATGATGAACTATATGACATGTAAACTAGGTACATGTCATGTAAATCATAAATTGACTGGGATTTCAGTCTCCCAGAGTTTAACTATGTATACTGATCACATATTAATATCTATTTTGCTTCACTATACTGTGAAGAATAAATTTCATGTATGCCAACTACACTCTTCCTAATTTGACATCATAGGTGATATGTTTTTCTGATCTACTTGTAGTGTCAAATTAATGCACCATGTTTAATTAACTACTTGGTGTATCATTTATCCCCCAATACATCCTGGTGTAGTTCACATGGGTACATGGTGTGTACTCTGGATACACACCACGTAATCAATTTCTACTAGCCAAAAATTTGGTACTTATCAATGGAATATATATTCATTATTCATATATTATTAGACATCAATTAAAATAAAACACTGAATAAACATGATTTATATGTCGATAACATGTCAATTTATATTTTAATTATAATGAATAATATGAAATAAAACTAGTCATCCAAAATATAATGTAGATTAATAATTAAAAATAATAATAATAAACATGATACATGACCCCTCTAATACCATTTGAATGTTCTGAAAATATTGGAATAATGTAGTGGTGGGTGATATATTAAAATTTATTTAAATATTTTTAGTCATTATACACTTATAAAGGATATTTAATGTTATATTTATATTCAATTTATTTTGTATAGAAGAAGGAAAATACCTTGGAATATGATATTTCTTCATTGTGGATATTGATCTTTCAAACATACTCTTCCATATTTCATTCATTAGTGTAAGAACCCGGTTCTTATTCTTGATATATGAGTTTCTTCTTTTCCCTTTTCCTTATGTTTTTTTTGAGAATATAATGAAATGGGGAAAATCCCAAAATCTTGTGGGTACACGCCATGTACTTTTCCATACTCTTTGTTCTTTGGCTGTGTTAGATGAGTACACAGGGCATGTGACCCTGTCATTGATGAAAGGTGTAAAAACGGACTACATGCCATGAAGTAGTTATTTACACATCGTGTAGTCAGTAAGAAGGTGCATACTAAGGCGGTGGAAGCAGCCGCCAGCTGAGCAATAGCACATGTCGTGTAATCAGTAATACACGCCGTGTACTCATGTAGACGGATGAACAGTGCAGCGGTGGGAGAAGTAGCTGCTAGAGGAACAGTTAAATGAGAAAATTACACGCCATGTAGGTAATAGTACACGCTGTGTAGTTAGTTTTTTTCACATAAAATGGGCAGTATCCTCCCCTGTTCATAGAATTGGCATAGAACCGGAGGAGGGATTAGGAGAGACTACTGGAGCATTGGATATTTCCTGAGAGAGTACCAGGAATCTAATTCCACCCCCGTCGATCTCGTTGGAATCGTACGCGTAAGACCTTGTTTATCATTAATCCATTCTTATAATTTATTTCCCAATGAGAATTTATTTACATTTGAACGAGGATTATTTTAACACATATCAACATCATTCATGGAAAATTCGGGGAGTGTTGTTCAAGTATACCGATCAGGGGCGACTGAGGTAGGTGGTATGATGTTTAAATTCAAATTATTGTGCATTTGTGTGGACCATTGTTCTACGAACCCATATTAGGGTGTCGTGTGGCTGAGGCCTTGGCTATTTAAAATATCTCGAATTTTATAGGTAATTAAATGTTATAATAAATTGTTGTTTGGGATCGTTACTTGGATTCAAGTCCACCCCGTGGGTGTGTTCCTATGTTTAGACATTTGGCCAGGATACCCGAGCATATGCCATGTTTATATTATGAATTACTTTTTCCTTGAGAGGAATTCTATATAAATTTCATATTTATGATTTGGGATCAGCCTGATTACTTGAGCCTCAGGGTAGTGTTCTTTTTAGCCCAAGGGCATAGTCTGTATAGCCTGAGGGCAAGGTACTGCTTAGCCTGAGGGAAGCATTATATTCCACCTGAGGGAAACGCTTCTTATTTATGATGGCAGTGACTTCTATGCCAGAAGGAGACACCTCGTACGCTTGAGGAAAATATTCGATAGCCTGATGGAAATCATGAGGGTGTGGTTTTACTATATTATCCTGAGGGAAAGATTCTGATTGGCCTGAGGGCTTGGTTCTGAGGAGAACATAATGTTATTAAATTAAATGTTTAAAACAAAAATGATAAATAAACTCATAGTGATAGTTACTTTTGAGTACATACTAGTTTACTGCATTTACTATTCTCACTGTAGTTGCATATTTTCACACAGTTGGGCATGGGCCTTTGGTGGGTGCCTATTGGGATTTATTTCTCACACCATTTTTGGGTGATGTCTTCTGCCCAAACAGAATATGTTGCTGCAGGTGTGGATAAGGAAAAGCGTCCCTATACAGGTACATGATTGATGCATAGGAGTTGGATAACATCGGACCGAGCATAGGCTTGCAATGCTGTTGAGTTCCTGTTTCACCGTTTTGTTTTTCTATGCTATACTTTTTACTCTATATGGTATTGTACTATATTTCTGTGTAACATGTTCTTGATGTTTTCATCGAACTAGAAACATGTTTCACCATTATCTATATTATTATAGGTTATCTTTTAATGTAGTAGTTCATTTTAAATGTGTATGGGTTATTTCATCCGCAGTTGTTGTATGTTTTGTATATTTTATTCAACTACACTAGAATTTGGAAAATGAGGGTATACTTTCCCCACTATCAGACCTGGGCCCTCAGTGCTAGTCGGCAGCCTCTGGCGTTTGGTGAAATTCTCTTGAGGCCATGTGACCAACCGGGTTCTGGGCACCCGTTAAGTGGAACCTGGATCTAGGATGTTACAAAGTGGTATCAAAGGTGTTTTTTTCTTTGACTTAATATTTGGATCCTTAGTCAAGAATAGGATGAAAATGGTAGTTGGTAATATGTTGTTCCCGGAAGTAGCTAACGCGTGTACAGGGAAACATTAGTCTACCTTGTATTTTTTCAATTATTCTGATTTTTCAAATTTTACTGTTAATTTGACTTTGACCATTGGGTGACACACTTGTGATTGTGCTATTTATCTTTTATCCATGGATTTTGATTAGTTGCAACCTGATGAGATGAGGGTATACCACCTCATTCATCATTTAAGAACATTCTAGAAATCGCATTCCATGCATAGTTCCATGCCATGTAGGTGCATTAGAAATTGCATGTTGTTGTGATAGTTATTGTGCTAGAAAATCATGCTATTGTGATAGCTGCTTTGATAAAATACATGCTATGTGATAGGGTATTGTTGTATGAGTTTGTTGATAGAATTAATTCCAATCATTGGTTTTTGGGGAGTATGGGCCCTCATTGACCGAAATTTGCGGGATCATTAACCGTATATCTTGTTATAACACATATAAGATGCCAAACGTTGATTTGCGGGTAGTATGGGCCCTCACGGGTTGTAATTTGGTACTTAGGTGTTGTTTTAAATATTTTTCGGGGATCCGGAGTAGTTTTGGAGGTTTACTATTCGGAAATCCCAGGATACACGCCGTGTTGTTCCTTTGACACGCGTTGTCTGTTCTTGTGTTCGGGACGAAAATAAAACTTTTTAAGTATACGCCATGCGCCCCATGTATATGACGTGTAGTCTCTACCCATGTCGTGGACCGTGTGGGCAGGGACACAGGGTAGGGAAAGGCTTGGAAAAGACACACAATGTATTGTATGTACACGTCGTGCATTGATTGACCAGGAGTCTGACCATGTATCTAACAACACGGATGGGTATAATATTTTCTTGTACACACCATGTCAATGATGAACACACCGTGTAGTGTAACCGGGGGAATCGCCCTTGTAGCTTACAAACATGGTCGGTGTTATATCTTCTTGAGCACACCGTGTACCTCTAGGACACGCCGTGTAGTCTTGACCGGGGACAAACCATGGGGACTTAGCTGTGTGGCTGGGAAACTGGGTAGTGTACACGCCGTTTGCGGGTGTGACACGCTGTGTTGTATTAGCCGAGTAGTCGGCTATGTCACGAACAACACAGTCAGTTGGAAAATTAAACCATAAACGTCGTGTATATTCCATACACGCCTTGTAGTCTTCTTCAATGGGAGCTCTGTGGCTTAGCCATGTAGAAGGACCTGAGAAAAGAAAGAAAATTCAGGTACACACCGGGTAGTTAAAATACATGCCGTGTAGTCTTGTTTTGAAAATCATGAATACCTTCTTCCTCCTGTTCCCTTTTTTCCCCTCATTTTTCATTCTTTGATAAATCTTGATCTAAGGGGTGTGTTTGATCTTGTAGAGTCATGTCGCTGAGATGACCAAGCATTGTTCTCTAGGAGAGCGTCAACAACTATAATCCAGAGATGGTAGGCCATGGGCTACCAGTGTATCCTACATCAAAGCCGGATGTGGGACCGGCCATTATTCCGGACACATGCGCGGATGCGTAGCTTCGTGGAGGCTTCATGCGTTTCATGCAGACCTTTTAGGGAGCACCACCAGCTACCACATCTTTGGCAGAGCTCACTCGTATCTTTCAACTACAACATCTGCCTACATTTTCACGGGATGGTGGACCATAGGATACGAAGTCTTGGCTGGGGTCTATGCAGACTATTTTCAAGAACCTTGAGACACCTCAAGGGTGGAGTTTCAAGATCACTACCTACATGCTGTGTGATTCTTCCAAGAGGTAGTGGGATTCTACCACTCAGTCTGACCATCAAAGAGACATTGTGTTAGATGATTTCCAGACATCTTTCTATGAAATCTTCTTTCCAGAGACGCTGAGGGAAAATAGAGCTTGAGAGATCAAGAATCTGCAATAGGGTGCTATGTTGGTGATGGATTATTTTGCTTGCTTTATTGAGCTTCAGCGTTTTGCACCAGTTTTGGTGGCTGATGAGACGTTGAGGGCCAGACACTTTAAGTATGGTCTTCGATATTACATCTTAGAAATGGTGAATTTTATCTGGTTGCCTACAGTACATGCTATTGTGATCCAGGAACTGATTATTGAACGGAACCTGTGGGAATCTAGTGATGTGGTCTTGGGTGGTTTGACAGCAGTTTCTGGTACTATTTCTATCGGGAAGAAGAAGATACATATGGATTTCTCTCACGGTGGCAGTACCATCCAGAATAATGTTTTAGGAGGTCAATTCATGTTCTACCAGTGTGGTTAAGAGGGGCCCAAAAGACCAAAGTTTCAACTTGACCCTATGGAGTGTTGGGCTTGCAGCAAGATTGTTCATCTGCATCATTATTGCAGGGGGTTTCTACCAATGGCTAGTGAGAGGGGTTCTGTTCATACTCCATGAGCGGGAGAAGGACCAACATCTTCTTACCAGTCAGGAAACTGGAAAACGTCAGGGTGTGAAGGTCGAGATGGTGGTCGTGTCCATGGTATCCAAACACCAGGATATCAGATGTAGCCAGACGGACAACTCAGGGTAACTAGGCTATGTTGCAGGGCCACGACACAGGGCATGCATATACAGTGCAATAGACCCAACAGGAGCAGGATCACACACCTTCTACAGTAAGAGGTACTATTCTAGTAGCTTCGGTTTTATCTTCAATTTATTTCTATATGGGTGATACACATATCTTTTTATCTGTTCCTGTTGTGGAGAGCCTTGTGCTATGTGTTTCTTCTTCTTCTGCTGTTATGACATTAGACACTCCGTTGGGAATGAGAATGAAATGTTTGCGTCAATTCAAGGAGTTCCCCCTTGATGTTGGTGGGTGTCAATTTCTATGGGACCTCTATGTCTTTGAGATGACAGCTTATGTTTTCATTCTTGGGATGGACTGGTCAGTTCCCTTTCGAGCCTTTGTGGATTACTATCGTCACAGAGTCAGTTTCACATCACTAGAGGGCAGAGAGTATCTATACAAGGTTGAATGGAATGTTCAGGCAAGTTGAGTTGGACCCGATCATCGTGGGCGAGGCGGAGTCACATCCCAGGTTGTGAGTTTATATCTGGATGACCAGGAAAATCGTCAAAAGGATTTCCCTCTAGTGGTTGATCGTTTCAGGGATGTCTTCCCATATGACTTTCCAGGTTAACCTCTAATGCGTGAGGTGGATTTCTCTATTGGTCATGTTCCAGGAGTGGCACCGATGTCCATTCCTCCTTATAGGATGGCTACACCTAAGTTACAGGAGCACACGATACTGTTATAGGAGTTATAGTGAAAGGGTTTTACCTGAACCATTACTTCTCCTTCGGGTTCTTCTATCCTTCTTGCAAAGAAGGTGGACGGTACCCTCATACTCTGTGTGGATTATCGAAAGATGATCTAGTTGACGGTCAAGAACTGATATCCATTTCCAGGGATTGATGATCTTTTTTATCAACTTCGAGATGCAATAGTGTTCTGAAAGATTTTCCTGAGATTCAGATATCATCAGTTATGTCTTAGACCATTAGATATACCACTTCCATCTTTTCAGAGTAGATATGGTGTATACGAGTACTTTGTTATTCCATTTGGACTCACGAACGCACCAACAGTTTTCATTTCATTGATAAAATTGTGTTTGAAACCCTTATCTAGATTCTTTGGTGGTAGTATTTGTGGACAATATCTAGGTGTACCCTCACACTCTACATGACCATGGAACCCATCTTGTGATCGTATTGAGTACACTGATAGAGCATAATCTATATGCTAAAATCTCAAAGTTCCCCTTTTGGATGGACCAGATTCACTTCATGGGTCATGTCATCTCAGAGGCAGGAGTTGTAGTAGTCCCAGAGAAGGTGAGAGAAATAGTTTCCTTGGAGCAGCCTAAGAATGTGGTTGAGATACAGAGTTTCTTAGGGCTGGATAGTTACTACAGATTCTTCATACAGGACTTCTCCCACTTAGCAGTGCCATTGATGGGATTGAATAAGAAGGGTGTGAAGTTCTTTTGGTCGAATGCTTGTGAGGCAGCCTTTTTGGACTTGAAAAGATAGTTGACATCAACACCAGTCTTGATACTTACAGAGTATGGAAAGAGATATATTGATTATTGTGATGCATTAGGTATTGGGCTGGGAGCTGTGTGGATGCAGGGAGATCACGTTTTTGCGTACGGTTCTCGGCAGTTGAGGCTAGAGGAGAGTTATTACCCGTTGCATGATCTCGAGTTGGTTGAAGTTGTTCATGTGTTGCGCTGTTGGAGGCAATATCTCTTGGTAGATAATTTTGTTGTTTTCACCAAACAAAAAGTCTCATTTACATCTTTATTCAACGTCATATGAACTTCAGGTAGTGATGGTAGGTCGAATACCTTCAATCCGTTGATTTTGAGATTTCCTATTTACCCAGTAATGGTAATGTGGTAGATGATGAAATAAGACGGAGGACTCAGATACCGGCAATGTAGGTTGCCAGTGGTTTGTGTCATCTCATGGATTTGTTATCAGAGATGCATTTGGAGGTGCACTAAATTCAGGGGAAGACCTGTCTTTCTTCCTTAGCTATGACCTCTACCCACCTAGATAGAGTGAGGATGAGACAACTATCTAATTTTGAAGGCCTCGTTCTACGGGATTCGGTGGCAAGTGAGGACCCTCCTCTTGGGTGGATGATAGGTGATGAAGAAGTATTTCATTTCCATGTATGTATATGGGTTCCAGGGGATATACGTGAGGAGATGATGTGGGAGTTTCATGCTTCAGCTTTGGCAGTTCATCCCAGAGTTAAGAAAATGTACCATGACTTGAAATGTCAGTAGTGGTGGTCGTGTATGAAGAGGAAGATATGTAGTTTTATTATGAGATGTTCCACCTATCAACAGGTAAAGGTGGAGCATCAGAGGTGAGCCGAATAGTGAAACCAGTTACCAATCCTATAGTGGTAATGGGATGATGTTGTGTTGGACTTCATGATTGGGTTGTCGAGGTCACCTTGAGGAAATGATTCCATGTGGGTTTTTGTGGACAGACTCGCAAAGTTAGCTCACTTATTTCCAATCAAGGAGACCTTCAGAGTTGAAGAGCTCAGGAATTTGTATATCTGAGAGATCGTACATCTTCATGGGGTCCCTCATTCTATCATTTCAGATTGGGATGCCCGTTTTACGGGTCGTTTCTGGTAGTGTTTTCAGAGGGAACTGAGTACACAGGTTCTTCTGAGCATATCATACCCCCCTCATACCGATGGTCAGTCATAGAATATGATACATGTGGTAGAGGACATGTTGCCTGCTTGCATCCTAGACCTTGGGGGATCTTGGGAGAAGCATATACTCTTTATCGATTTTTCCTATAATAAAAGTTTTCAAGAAACTATTGAGATGGAACCTTATGAGGCTTTATATGGTAGGACATTCCGATCACCTTTGTGGTGGATAGAGGTAGATGAGATTGTTTTACGGGGACTACACCTCGTGTAGGAGACATCTGAGCAGGTCCAGTTTATTCAGAAGCGGATGGCTACCACACAGTCTCGTCAAAAATCTTAAGCTGATCGCCACAGACGACCCTTTCAATTCGTGGTCAGGGATCATGTTTTCTTGCGTGGTTCTCCGAGGTTGGGACACAGACGGATTAGTAGTCAGGGTAAACTTTCACGAGTTATGTGGGGCCATTTGAGATTCTGGAGAGTGTTGGGCTAGTTGGCTATCGGTTGCAGTTACCACAGAGGTACCGAGCCATGCACGACATCTTCCATGTATCTCAGTTTTGCCGCTATCATTCAAACCTGTATCACATCTTTCAGCCCGAGGTGGTTGAGCATCATATCGTTGCGTCCTTTGAGGAGAATCTGATTCATGTCATATATAGGAGCACGAAGGTTCTCTGAGGCTGGTTAGTTCCTCTCGTATGGGTGTTATGGAAGCCTGGCCAAGTGCAGGATGAAACATGGGAGTGGGATACTGACTTACGTGCTTAGTGGCTTTAGTTGTTCTGATCATATCTTCACCACCCTTGGAAGGTAAATTCAGCGACGAATTTCTTTAAGGCGGAAGTTTGTATGAACCGAATTCTTATTCAGGAGGTACAAGTTTCTTCATTTCTCTTTTCCATAAGTTTTTTTGTGAAAATAATGAAATGGGGAAAATCCCAAAATTCGGTGGGTACACAATGTGTACTTTTCCACACACCTTGTACTTTGGCTGTGTGGGATGAGTACGCAGTGTAACACCCCAAGATTTCATAGTGTGTTATTTCTTCAAAATAATTCAATAACTTGCACTACACGCAACACCAAGTTCAATTTCACCATGACTTACCAAAAAAAAATCCATTCAAAAGAGGTTATGAATAGTATTAACCGAATTTTAAACTTTATATAATCCTTATAATTTTAGAATCCATATTATGAGTTTCTTAGATATAATGCAAGAACAAATTTATTTTCAGTATTGCACTTTTATCAACGTTTAATAGTGAACCCTTTTTAAATACAATATTTTAAACTTTTTGACTAAATGGGGACATCAAAAATTTAAAATGAAACATCCCAAGCTTCCACGGTACACTTTCTTTGAATAATGTGATAGCGTGTGTTGTACGCAACACCGAGTTCTAACACACCATAACCAATCAAACTAGCCGTTATGAATAGTAATACCTACTTTTTGAAATTATATATATTTTATATTTGAAAATGGATTTCATTTTTGGATTCGGAATATCGAATTTAGCCTAAGGTGAAATTTTGGTACATTTCGGATAACTTTCATATTTTGATGAATAGTGAAAATTACCAAGTTTTAATTAAAAACAACTTTTTTAATCAACATAATTAATAGTGATAAATTATGAATTTGAGTGGTTTTAAAGTATATTTAGAATATATTTTTACCATTTAATATAATGTTGGTCATTGGACATAATTTTACAATTAAACCGAACATAAACGAGTGTCAATCTTTTGATAGTTATTATCTCTTAAAAACACGCTTTTTGTTTTGACAGCGGGAATTAATTTTAAATTAATTTCTTCCACTTCTGTGTTTAGAATTTAGGAAAATGGATTCCATATTTGGAATCAGGATGTTCAAATTGTGTAAATAGGTAACTTTTATTTTTAGACATTTTGAATAATTACTGCGGTAAATATTTTATTTACCATGGTTAAGGGTAAATCCGGTAAATAAGGGTTAAAAAATAATATTATAATAATACTAAATTACCCTAAAACGTGTCTTAACCCTATTGGTTGATACATGGTCGACCATGGGAATCTTTGGGTCTATTTTGGGACCCCATGGATCCACTTGTAAGTGATAATGACACTTTATTTTAATTTAGTTAAAATGAATACAAAAATGACACAAGCATATATCTTTTAGAACAACAATTTTTACATAGGGTTATATATGTTGGATTTTAGATTATAAATATTCATTAGAAATCTAAAAAGATTTCATACATAATGATATTTTATTTATAATTTTTAGACATTAAATAATGTATTTTATTTATGACACAATGATGATGCAGTAATTACTATAATAGTGAAAAATTAAAATAATTGATATTATAAATACCCAAATAAATATAATATGAAACTTTTAATGAATTAAACTAATTTTCTAGGCTAATATGATATATTAGGATTGATTTAATGGACTTTGTTCGAAGTAATCAATCTGTTATGAGTTTCACAAAAATCAACTATTGAATAGTGTCAAAATTGACATAAAAGAGTTCTTAAAACAAATATTATATTATTAATTGATATTAAATTCCTAAAAATCTAAGGTTCGGCCAAGAGACTTATATTATGATAGGTTAATCATTAATGGACCACTTGGGGGTCGCATGGATGTATATAGTAAGTTTATTAACCATATTATATAAAAATACAAAGAGACATTGTAAAAGTGAAACTAATTAACTTAGAGTTAATACTTAAAGATAAGGTTAATATAAGTACCCAAACCTGTCTAAATTCTATTGGTTGAGTGGTTTTCGACCTATCCCCACCTTAACCTTTGAATAATCAACTTTGGAGCCATTAGAAACCGAATATGAATTTATTATAAATTAATATTTCTAGCTTTTCCAAAGGTGCCCCTCACCCCTCTTATAAAAGGGCACTCATCCTTCTCATTTCTTCACACCTTCAAAGCCTTTTGGTTCGGCCAAACTCTGCCCAAATACTCTCCCAACATCCCTCACTACAACCTAGAGGCCTTAGTTTGATCAGAAAGCCAACCTAAGGAGCCCTTTTGATCAAATCAAAATGAAGAACCCGAAGAAGAGGTAATGATTTCACCACCCTTCTCCAAGTTCATTTCTTCTTCCACTTCCTCTTTCTTTGTTCTTACCATTATAAAATAATAACTCCAGTATCTTAAATATACTGTGATGTTATTATAAATATGGTACAACCATATTCAGTATTCTATCCACCCTTTGAATAACATGTCATCATACGTGCGTACGTACGGCTTACCGTCTCCACGTCGTGGTGTAATTGTTATTCAATATATTATTATTTGGATGGGTATAATAATGATGTGTAACTCATGTAAATAATAAATATAACATGTTAATGATTCTGTATATATGATATACCATCCATTTATATATTATTTTAATATCAAAAGAATGATATTGTCGCTCGTGCGTACGTACGGACTACCGTCTCCACGAACGCGATGAGATTCATTCTCCATCGTATCCATTCAAGTATAATTATCATTTGATGATTTAAAAATGATGTTTAAGGACTGGATATCATTCCGGATATGAATAAGATACAACAACCATGGCTTATGTAACAAAACATATAAAAGAAAATGAGTAAGTTAACTTCTGAAACGACGATAATTCTAAGATATTATTAACAAATCAATGTTAAAAGATCATATATGATATCATATTAATATATATGATTCTTGTATAATTTAATAACAACTATTTCACCATTATACAGGAGGTTAACCTACCCCAACCAAGGAAAAGTACAAGGTAAGGGTTATTTCACAATCTCTTCATTATCCGAGGTTGTTTATATGTAATAATCTACTGGGATCTCTTTATCATCCACATCCATGTTTCTTAAAAATATATTTCAAAACATTTTTACTATTTACTAGAATATGAGTTAAAGTCATTTATACCCTTGTTTGACTTTTTATAAGAGGTTTATAAGGGAATCTTTCCGTCGTTTTCCAAACAAGGTGCTTTTTAACCTTTTCGACAGAATTGAGGTAAGAATGTTTTTTTTTAACTTATACGGCGGGTGCGGTTATTTTACGCCGTTATAAAATCTTCAAAGCTTTCCTTACAAGCTTATAAGAATATTTTCAAAGAAAATGTTTTATTTTATATGGATCTTAAATGATTTCCAAATAAAAGGAGATATTTCTTTAAAAAGAATTTTGATTTCATCTATGTCAACATCCTTTGATGGATTTTAAGATTATTTGATGTTGATTTATTATGATACAAAACTTCTATATTGTATTGAAGGTTTTGTGATATGTTTGACTGTGGATGTGCTATTTTTATACCATTCATAGTTTATTGTGAAAGTATTGACATTTCGTATGCTAGTTTTAATACGAATGTTTATGTTATGTTTAAACCTTTTCATATGGGAATGCATTGGACTTAATAAGTGACAGGTGGAGCCCGCTATAGCTCCTCGATGCATCGGTAGGTCTCATGAGACAAACTAGTGTCTTGGCACAAGGCCTTGACAAAATCTTATTTGTAGTCTTGGCACGAGGCCTTGGCTATGTGGTTATGATAGTCTGGCATTATGCATTCCAACATTATGAAAGTGGTTATTGATTTTTGCATGTGATTATTCGATTAGTAGAATATCCATGTGAATAAGTAAATGGCATTATTTCATTTTATTTATGCCATACCATGTTGAAAGTTCATGTTTAAAAGGCTTTTGTTTTAGTTATACATTGCCTTAAATGTTTATTCTTATTGATGAAAGTTTCCGCTATATTGTTATCCTTACTGGGCATTTGAGCTCACCCCTTTTCTATGTTTTATTTTTCCCAGGATGTGAATATGTAAGTTATGAATGACCTGTAGGGATATTATGAGGGGATTATAGTGTGGACTGTGGAAACATTATGTTGTTGTAGTAGTTTTTCATTTTATGATGTAATGTAAAACTTATGAATATATCTAGTATTTCCAAGGCTACTAAACCAATCGGTCTTTCGAGATTTGATCTTTCTTGTGATCATGCCAATGTTATGTAATAATGCACCCACTCTGGGTAGCTGGGGTCGGGGCGTTACAGTTGGTATCAGAGGAGGTTTAGTACAAACCTTGGAATCTAGATTTAGATAAACTCTGATTAGAGCACGTAGACCTAAGATGAACTTTGAGGATTAGTATAGAAGAACTTCCTAGAATTTTGGTATTGTAGAGATTTTGTGAGTTTTCCGAGCAATACATCCCTGTCTGGATACGAGCAGGTAGAGGCGGCTCTGGCACAGATGTACCTAGGGGTAAAACCCGAAAACACCGCTTTGAGCTAGACTCGAACGGGAACTGGTGCACGACAACGGGCCTTGCTGCACTCCTGGTTACGACACTCCCGGGGGATATGCTTAGGATAACTCTCATTTTCTTTACATATCATTTTGAAGGGATTATGAGTATATACATCCTCAAAGAAAACATTCTTATGATTATGGATTATATCCATAAATTGTTCAATTTATGTTAAGTGTTTTGTAAGTATGGGATTATGTGTTTTGATTCATAAACTGATCTAGTTTATGCCATGGTATAGAAATGGCGCCCAGTAGAAGGAATGAGAACTCCAGAAATACACATGATTCAAAGAGAAGGAAGGATCATATCTTTCATGGTCTTAAGCTAGAATTTATAAGAGAAATAGTCTCCCATGTATTATCATCATATGAAGAAATAATATCATGTGTTGATAAGATATGTAAAGAGTTTACTCAGTCCTATGGCTTTGAAGGGAAGCAAGAGAAGAAAAGGATGGAAGAGAGAAAGATGGATAAAGGGAAGAGGGAAAAGAAGAATTTTCCCATATGTGGTAACTGTGGAAAGAAACACCCTGGAACTTCCCTGAAAGGAATGGGAGTTTGTTATAAGTGTGGAGGAAAAGGGCACAAAGTACGTGACTGCAAGGGTAAGAAAATGGTTTTAAATGTACAATGCTTCATTTTCAAGGAGTTTGGACACTACGCGAACCTATGTCCTAGTCATCAGACTATGCCGCAAATGATGTTATTGGATAATAACCAAGTTATGATACTACCACAGATGAAGAGGAATGATTAGAGTTCTTATGTTGATTATGTCAATTGAGTGTTGTATCAACAATGTACTTGTTATAATAATTATGGAGTATATAATGATTGTACTGCAGTACTATTTCATTAAGGACTTGAGATTATGTGGAACAAAGAAAAGTGACTCAATAGCAGGATAAATTTTTGGAAAATATATGGTTGAGAGAATGATAAATCATAATATAGTTCTGATACTGAGGTAGTGATTTTAGAATAATACATGATTGATTTGGATAAATTATATTGGATGTTATTGACTACCTTGAAGCTGATTAATGATTTGTATATTCCATCATTGTTGAGGTTTAAAACATTTTTGGATTAATGAAGTATATCCAGCATTCTATATGGAATAAGGGAACATGAATGTAATCAATAAGGAATATGGTAATACATGATGAAGGTATTCATATGCTATTACGGGGTAAAAAGGATCTATATTATGTTTACCTTCCTTATAAATGTTGGACTGTGAGTTTGGACAGAAGTATTTTGGATAGTTCTAGTTTGGATTATTTTGGATTACCATAAAAGGACAACCCGGAGGTCGGGCGGCAACCCGTCGCGTCTGGCAAGGCTGCGAGACTTGAACCCGCAACCGAAGGGCGACAAGGGTGTATCACCTACCACTGGCCCATGAGATGTCCTGGATTAAATAATTTAGTTTTTTTAAAAATATTTGGTAGATGAATTATAAATTCATTTATTTTGGAACCCTGTACGAATAGTATAAATAGAAATTTTTTTTACGTTCTATTATCTTTTAGAGTGAAAGATGAGTTTGTGGTAGAAATTTATTAATGGATAAAACTCTAATTATAATGTAAGTATATCTCCTTATGATCTTAGCCAATCTCATAAATAAATTCCTCAACATTAATAAAAGGAACTTAGAACAAAAATGTTGTCCTAGATGGTACCTTAAATCATCACTAATTTATGGCTTTGGGATTGTTGACCTTTTCATAGCCATGTTCTCTACCACTCTCCATCTGGTAATTGATGGTTAGATTTTTCTTCCATATCCATATTTTACTACATGGAACCCTAGTATGTGTTCTTTTCGGTAATCTTCATACTTTCCACTCTTTATTTTAAATAGAGGCCTCGTTAATTCATTTTTCGATGTGGGATTTCAACTAAGATATTTTGAAATGTCAAAAATGTGTTATCCTAATACCCTATGTTTTGTTGAACCGATGGTATTTTAAATCATCATAGATTGATGAATTTAAGGACCTAAATTTTATACTTGTTTGTGATTGATGACCTCAATCACTACCTATAAATATTTACGTTTTTCCTCCAATTATATGTCTCTAATTGCCACCAATGTTCTCCTAATCGAGATCATAATTTGGTGGTGACCCTTTCATTTCCCTTTTACTCATATTAAGACTAAATTTTAGTAACCCAATTTCCAATGTGGGTTTTCCCACAAATATATTTTCTACTTTCAACCTTTTATTTTCGAAGAACAATTTCAAATTGCGAGGACGCAATTTATTGAAGGAGGGGAGAATGTAACACCCCAAGATTTCATAGTGTGTTATTTCTTCAAAATAATTCAATAACTTGCACTACACGCAACACCAAGTTCAATTTCACCATGACTTACCAAAAAAAAAATCCATTCAAAAGAGGTTATGAATAGTATTAACCGAATTTTAAACTTTATATAATCCTTATAATTTTAGAATCCATATTATGAGTTTCTTAGATATAATGCAAGAACAAATTCATTTTCAGTATTGCACTTTTATCAACGTTTAATAGTGAACCATTTTTAAATACAATATTTTAAACTTTTTGACTAAATGGGGACATCAAAAATTTAAAATGAAACATCCCAAGCTTCCACGGTACACTTTCTTTGAATAATGTGATAGCGTGTGTTGTACGCAACACCGAGTTCTAACACACCATAACCAATCAAACTAGCCGTTATGAATAGTAATACCTACTTTTTGAAATTATATATATTTTATATTTGAAAATGGATTTCATTTTTGGATTCGTAATATCGAATTTAGCCTAAGGTGAAATTTTGGTACATTTCGGATAACTTTCATATTTTGATGAATAGTGAAAATTACCAAGTTTTAATTAAAAACAACTTTTTTAATCAAAATAATTAATAGTGATAAATTATGAATTTGAGTGGTTTTAAAGTATATTTAGAATATATTTTTACCATTTAATATAATGTTGGTCATTGGACATAATTTTACAATTAAACCGAACATAAACGAGTGTCAATCTTTTGATAGTTATTATCTCTTAAAAACACGCTTTTTGTTTTGACAGCGGGAATTAATTTTAAATTAATTTCTTCCACTTCTGTGTTTAGAATTTAGGAAAATGGATTCCATATTTGGAATCAGGATGTTCAAATTGTGTAAATAGGTAACTTTTATTTTTAGACATTTTGAATAATTACTGCGGTAAATATTTTATTTACCATGGTTAAGGGTTAATCCGGTAAATAAGGGTTAAAAAATAATATTATAATAATACTAAATTACCCTAAAACGTGTCTTAACCCTATTGGTTGATACACGGTCGACCATGGGAATCTTTGGGTCTATTTTGGGACCCCATGGATCCACTTGTAAGTGATAATGACACTTTATTTTAATTTAGTTAAAATGAATACAAAAATGACACAAGCATATATCTTTTAGAACAACAATTTTTACATAGGGTTATATATGTTGGATTTTAGATTATAAATATTCATTAGAAAGCTAAAAAGATTTCATACATAATGATATTTTATTTATAATTTTTAGACATTAAATAATGTATTTTATTTATGACACAATGATGATGCAGTAATTACTATAATAGTGAAAAATTAAAATAATTGATATTATAAATACCCAAATAAATATAATATGAAACTTTTAATGAATTAAACTAATTTTCTAGGCTAATATGATATATTAGGATTGATTTAATGGACTTTGTTCGAAGTAATAAATCTTTTATGAGTTTCACAAAAATCAACTATTGAATAGTGTCAAAATTGACATAAAAGAGTTCTTAAAACAAATATTATATTATTAATTGATATTAAATTCCTAAAAATCTATGGTTCGGCCAAGAGACTTATATTATGATAGGTTAATCATTAATGGACCACTTGGGGGTCTCTTGGATGTATATAGTAAGTTTATTAACCATATTATATAAAAATACAAAGAGACATTGTAAAAGTGAAACTAATTAACTTAGAGTTAATACTTAAAGATAAGGTTAATATAAGTACCCAAACCTGTCTAAATTCTATTGGTTGAGTGGTTTTCGACCTATCCCCACCTTAACCTTTGAATAATCAACTTTGGAGCCATTAGAAACCGAATATGAATTTATTATAAATTAATATTTCTAGCTTTTCCAAAGGTGCCCCTCACCCCTCTTATAAAAGGGCACTCATCCTTCTCATTTCTTCACACCTTCAAAGCCTTTTGGTTCGGCCATACTCTGCCCAAATACTCTCCCAACATCCCTCACTACAACCTAGAGGCCTTAGTTTGATCAGAAAGCCAACCTAAGGAGCCCTTTTGATCAAATCAAAAGGAAGAACCCGAAAAAGAGGTAATGATTTCACCACCCTTCTCCAAGTTCATTTCTTCTTCCACTTCCTCTTTCTTTGTTCTTACCATTATAAAATAATAACTCCAGTATCTTAAATATACTGTGATGTTATTATAAATATGGTACAACCATATTCAGTATTCTATCCACCCTTTGAATAACATGTCACCATACGTGCGTACGTACGGCTTACCGTCTCCACGTCGTGGTGTAATTGTTATTCAATATATTATTATTTGGATGGGTATAATAATGATGTCTAACTCATGTAAATAATAAATATAACATGTTAATGATTCTGTATATATGATATACCATCCATTTATATATTATTTTAATATCAAAAGAATGATATTGTCGCTCGTGCGTACGTACGGACTACCGTCTCCACGAACGCGATGAGATTCATTCTCCATCGTATCCATTCAAGTATAATTATCATTTGATGATTTAAAAATGATGTTTAAGGACTGGATATCATTCTGGATATGAATAAGATACAACAACCATGGCTTATGTAACAAAACATATAAAAGAAAATGAGTAAGTTAACTTCCGAAACGACGATAATTCTAAGATATTATTAACAAATCAATGTTAAAAGATCATATATGATATCATATTAATATATATGATTCTTGTATAATTTAATAACAACTATTTCACCATTATACAGGAGGTTAACCTACCCCAACCAAGGAAAAGTACAAGGTAAGCGTTATTTCACAATCTCTTCATTATCCGAGGTTGTTTATATGTAATAATCTACTGGGATCTCTTTATCATCCACATCCATGTTTCTTAAAAATATATTTCAAAACATTTTTACTATTTACTAGAATATGAGTTAAAGTCATTTATACCCTTGTTTGACTTTTTATAAGAGGTTTATAAGGGAATCTTTCCGTCGTTTTCCAAACAAGGTGCTTTTTAACCTTTTCGACAGAATTGAGGTAAGAATGTTTTTTTTAACTTATACGGCGGGTGCGGTTATTTTACGCCGTTATAAAATCTTCAAAGCTTTCCTTACAAGCTTATAAGAATATTTTCAAAGAAAATGTTTTATTTTATATGGATCTTAAATGATTTCCAAATAAAAGGAGATATTTCTTTAAAAAGAATTTTGATTTCATCTATGTCAACATCCTTTGATGGATTTTAAGATTATTTGATGTTGATTTATTATGATACAAAACTTCTATATTGTATTGAAGGTTTTGTGATATGTTTGACTGTGGATGTGCTATTTTTATACCATTCATAGTTTATTGTGAAAGTATTGACATTTCGTATGCTAGTTTTAATACGAATGTTTATGTTATGTTTAAACCTTTTCATATGGGAATGCATTGGACTTAATAAGTGATGGGTGGAGCCCGCTATAGCTCCTCGATGCATCGGTAGGTCTCATGAGACAAACTAGTGTCTTGGCACAAGGCCTTGACAAAATCTTATTTGTAGTCTTGGCACGAGGCCTTGGCTATGTGGTTATGATAGTCTGGCATTATGCATTCCAACATTATGAAAGTGGTTATTGATTTTTGCATGTGATTATTCGATTAGTAGAATATCAATGTGAATAAGTAAATGGCATTATTTCATTTTATTTATGCCATACCATGTTGAAAGTTCATGTTTAAAAGGCTTTTGTTTTAGTTATACATTGCCTTAAATGTTTATTCTTATTGATGAAAGTTTCTGCTATATTGTTATCCTTACTGGGCATTTGAGCTCACCCCTTTTCTATGTTTTATTTTTCCTAGGATGTGAATATGTAAGTTATGAATGACCTGTAGGGATATTATGAGGGGATTATAGTGTGGACTGTGGAAACATTATGTTGTTGTAGTAGTTTTTCATTTTATGATGTAATGTAAAACTTATGAATATATCTAGTATTTCCAAGGCTACTAAACCAATCGGTCTTTCGAGATTTGATCTTTCTTGTGATCATGCCAATGTTATGTAATAATGCACCGACTCTGGGTAACTAGGGTCGGGGCGTTACACGCAGGGCATGTAACCCTGTCAGTGATGAAAGGTGTAAAAACCAACTACACGCCGTTTAGTGGTTATTTACACGTCGTGTACTTAGTCAGCATGTGCATAGTAAGGCGGTGGAAGTAGCCACCGTGTGAGTGACATTACACACTATGTAATCAAGAATACATGCCATGTACTGATGTCGACAGATGAATAGTTGGCCGGTGGGTGATGTAGCCTCCAGAGGGAGAGTTAAATGAGAAAAGTACACATTGTGTAGTCAATAGTACATGCTGTGTAGTTTTTTTTGCTTAAACTTGGAATTATCCTCCCCTATTAATAGAATTGGCTTCGAACTTGAGGAGGGATTGGGAGAGACGGCCGGAGAATTGGAGATTACCCGAGTGAGCACCGAGAATCTGATTCCACCACCATCGATCTCATTGGAATCATACAGGTAATACCTTCCTTCTACATAAGTCTTTCATACCAATTCTTTCCCGGGGGGAAGTTATTTAAATTTTAATGGTATTTCTTTTACCTCGGATATACTTCATTCTTGGATGATTCGAGGAGCATCATTCACGTATACCGACCAGGGACGAGCGAGGTAAGTGGTCTAGTGTTTAAATTCCAACTGTTGTGCGGTTGTGTGTACTGTTGTGCTACGAACCCAAGTTGGGGTGTCATGTGGCTGAGGCCTTGGCTGTTTTGAATACCTATAATTGTATAACTAGTTAAATGTGATAATAAATTGTTGTTTAGGATCGCTGCTTGGATCCAGGACCACCCCGGGGTGTGTTCTTCTGTTTAGCCGTTTGGCAAGGATACCCAAGGGTATGCCATGTTTTTATTGTGAATTAATTTTTCATTTAGTGGGATTGTATATAAATTGAATATTTATGCTTTGGGCTCGACCCGGTTACTTGAGCCTGAGGTAAGTGTTATTTTTAACATGGGTTCATGGTTTGTATAGCATGAGGGCAAGGTAATGCTTATCCAGAGGGAAACGTTTTATTCTACATGAGGGAAACACTTCTTATGCATGAGGGTGGTGACTTCTTGTGCCTGAGAGAGACACTTCGTACACATGAGGGAAATATTCAATATCCTGAGGGAAATCATGAGGGTGTAGTTTTACTTTATTAGCCCGAGGGAAAGATTTTTATTGGCCTACAGTCTTTGTTTTGATAAGCACAGAATGTTATTAAATTTAATGGTTAAAACTAAAATGGCAAAGAAAATGGTAGTGATAGTTACTTTTGTGTACTTACTAGTTTCCTCCATTTACGTTTGCACACTTTAGTTGCATATTTTCACATATTTAGGCATGTGCCTTTGGTGGGTGCCTACTAGGATTTATTTATTACACCTTGTTTGGGTCATCTATTCATCCCAAACAGACTATGTTACACATGGTGTGGCTAAGGGAAAGGGTCCCTATACAGGTATATGATTGTTGTAGAGGAGTAGGAGAGCATGGGACAGAGCTTAGGCTTGCGATGCTGATGAGTTCATGTTGCACTGTTCGGTTTTGATTTTCTGTACTCTGTACACTATATGTTGTTGTCATGTATTGCTGTGTAACATGTTCTGACTATTTTATTAGAACTAGAAACATGTTTCAACATTAACTATATAATTGTTGGTTATATTTTACTGCAGTTGTTATTTTTAAATGTGTATTGTTTATTTCTTCCATTGTTGTTTTATGTGTGTATATTTTATTCCGCTGTGCTACACTTTGACAAATGAGGGCATAGTTTCCCCAATATCAGACATGTGCCCTCACTGCTAGTCAGTAGCCTCTGGCGTTTGGGGAAATTCAATTGCAGCCATGTGACCAACTGGGTTCGGGGAACCCATTGAAGGACCCCTAGATCCGAGACATTGCAATTAGCCTAAGGGGACCATGGGATTAAATCCTAATAGAGATGATCCACAAATTCTCCATTTATCTCCAATCAATTCTAATTGATATCCATGTACTAGCCTGATGATTTTATTATCTTGATTTTTTTTGTTGATGGTCCATCCACTGGTCTTAAAGGAAAATCTCTTGTGTTTTCATTCTTGAAAGGGTGGGCTAATGTTGAGTTGAGAGAGGAATATTTGTGTACACCAATTCTTTTTTTTAATTTCACACCCTACAAAATAGACATAACAATATATTTATAGATCTTGTGTTTTGAATAAAATAATATAAAATTTTACTCCAGGCCTTAAACAGTATTACAACCTTTAATAAACTATAGGTTTCATAATAATAAAAAGAATAATATTTTTTTTTATTTCAGGGGGTATTCCAATATATGCAATAAAAAATCATTTAAGTGACTTGTTAATTAATATATTTCACTTGGCATTGACATTATCTGTTCAAAATCCTCCATTGATTTCTGAATATCACAGTAAATATATAATATTTTGTCCATAAATAAATATTTTTGACCTAGAAAATATGTAAAAAATTATTTATAGTTCATAGGAATAAAATTTAATATATTAATTATATTCACATATAATTTTTTGAGATCATTCTCAAAACTTAGTTTCTAACTCTCTCTAATTCATTCTCATTCACATTTAGTAGGTCTCCCAAAATCCAATGATTATAGTCTCACAATGGGCCATGGAATCCATGAGAAATAACTTAATGCCTCCGTGATGATAGCAACGTATGAATTTTCAATGTGTAATATATTTCCCTTATTAAAATATCACATCAAGAAGGTTTCACATATGTTGTCATCAACATACATGCTCGATGTGTCTTTATTTAATGATCTAAAATAAACACATCACTAGGCAATAATGATGAGATTTTTTGTGATAGTTCTATTCCAATAAATTTATGAGATATTGGATTTTATACATATAGATGGGATACTAAACATATATATTAATGACATATAAATTGTGAAACAGTCAATGAACCATACCTTTCAGTGAATATATATTTTAATAATTTTTCTTAGAAAATATAATATTATGAGTCATGAGAAACATTAATTATAATCTTTAATTAAATGGAACATTACACATACTAGTAGATAAGAATATAATACGACTCTAAAAAATCATAATTCCTATTGGAAGGAAGGTCCTTAAAATTTCTCATCTATGATACTACCAAATTCATATAGAATGAGAATAAAACACATTCTCTTATGAATAATCACACCTAAAAATATATGTATTATATGTCTCATCTATGTACGTTATCAAACCATAAAACATTATTTAATAATATCATCATAGACCATCATGGTTATCTTCCATGTGGGTAACTATTATGTCCATATCAATGTGGCATATAATCTTGAACATTATCAAACCACAGTCACATAGAAAAGTGAGAAGTAGTTAATTAGATGTTTTATTAAAATTTAATACATATATTACACATTTAATCATTTTAAAAATATATTGTACTAGAAAAGTAACTCCAACAAAACAAGGTACTCTAATGGAAGCGCAATCCAACAAGCCTATGTTGTACTTTTTTTATCTCAACAAACGTTGTGGATAAAACATCACGAAGACTAATTTTACCCAAAGAATGAAGATTCAATAAATTGAGTGTTTAAATAAAAATTAGAAATCCTATGAGATTATGTGTAAAAAATCCCTCAGATGGCCAATAAAATCCCTTATAAACAAAGCACCAATATTGTTCAGCAAATATTCCAATAAATACTAAAGTTCATAGTCCCACTAAAAAAATAATATATAATTTTTATTATAATATTTGATAAATGTATAATTTGTTTGAAAGTATTTAACCATATGTTACCATTTAAATGTATCTAATAAATCTACTCCATTAAAATGAAGTTAATTTTCATCAAGTAATATAGCTCATAAATCAATTTTGACCACCAGCTACTTGGTCAATCTTAATTTCTAATGATTTGGAGTAACTCCCATCACAAAAAAGAGTTGTTAAAATAACAAAATAAAATATCTAACTCATTATCCAAATATTTAATATCCTTAAAACACCCAAAAAATATAACCACTCACTACTAATATGGGTACAACTGCATCTATTATATTTTATGAAAAATTATCAACAAAATATTCTAAATATAATAATAGAAAAGTAACCTCATTAAATAGAATGGATTATATTACATTCATCATCAGTATGAAATATCTACCTGACCAAGGTATGATTAGGGTAGGGTTCGAGCATAATCTTCCACTTACAAACATATGATGTAGGATAAACATCTACCACCTCCATCATCTAGTACAAACTTGTGTGATGAGTGTACATGAGTTTCAATCTTTTTCTGGACTATTTATTCAAAACCATAAGAATACCTAGTTTCTTTATATTAACAAATTATACCATCATCACTATACAGAGAACCCATACTAACTAGAGGATGATTTATTTGAAGAGGTGTTATCTATAATACATATCCAACTACTTATACACCTCAAGATAGCTCACCCAAACCACACCATAGAGATCAACAAGATCAACAACTAGGTGGTTATGGATTTCATCAAAGTTATCTATGTCAATGTCCATTAATTACACTACTCTAACAAAATTCAATTTAATATATGACTTTATCCCATTTCTAGGGTGAAACATTGTCACAAATACTCATCCTTCCAATGCGCATTAGTGTGACTCTACTATTGATAGTGTTGTGGGAATACACGCCCATTAATCGTAATATCTCCTCCTAAATCACTGATATTGAATATTTCTATAATTATATTCTCAATCAATGAAACATGAAAAAGGGTATAGTCCTTAATATATTCTTTATCACCGTAATACTACCTTGAAAATAGTTCCTCATATTTTTATGAATCTTCATCATGTAAAAGCACTCAATGTTCAACTACGTTCGTGCACAACAATTTGAAGTTTGATAAGAGAAGTTTTACTCTCCCCTTAATGGATAATGATTTTTTACAAGGAGCTCAATGAATGATTTATTGTTATGTCATAATATTCCCAATGATAATAATTAATTAGTCTATATATCTGGCCGATACCCATCCACTAAATGATAACAATCCCTATGATAAAATGATTTAACTCCCTATATCCAATGATTTAAAGATTAATCCCACTCAGTAGAAGCTTCCATCTTGTCCAAAAAAGCCTACACTAATAAAAAAGGACAACAATATTTCTCAGATCATAGAGTAGTTACATCTCTTTACTAATTCAATGAAATCCCACATCATCACTAACTAGGTGACTGTAGAAAGTCGCAACTACAAGATAAATCTCTTTATGACCCTTTCACATCAAACAAGTAGATTATTAGTGTGTGGTGCCCCTCATATGATTAATCCATGAGGATTAAATCATTGTTGTCTCTATCAGTTTGGAAAATGTGTTTAATTTAATAACTAAATTATATTATATGATTATTATCACAATAGTCATAAACCCAAAATAATTCCCCAAACCTATAAGTTTATTATCATGCTATTTGATTCATAGAGAAAGGATACATCTGTTTTTGTACCTATGATGGTATCCCTAATCTGATAACTTAACATTATAACGACAAAGAATTATTTCCCTATGTTCCCAACCCAAATCCAAACATGTCTACAAAATTCAAAAATCATTCATTCTTCAAACCACTAGGATAACACTATGATACAAACCTGACCTACCTATAGACCACTACCAGATTTACTGTTAACTTCAAAGTCCCCCCATGCCTTCCTCTAATAGAACATAAGTTAGTGGGTGGAATCGAATCTTAATATCTAACAACATTAATGAAATTAGCCTATAAATTTTTTTGGTAAACTTATATCTCAATAACTTTATATCCATAACACTAGAATGATAAATATATAACCAATAAAACTAATAACAATTCACTACTATGATAAATATAATATCTACGCCCCATAATGTAAATGAAAGGGGGAAATAATTCTTTAAAATAATCCATAAATAATATGTAATTGAGAAGATCTAGCATGTTACATGTTCTAATGGATCAAACTATAGATAAAATAAATTACCAGAACCATCATTGTAACATCCAGATATTTTGTGAGATGTTTTTTTTTCTAATTAGTGTATCATTTTCCATATTTTTATTTTCACAGAAAACTGAAAATATTTTGTTTTATATTAAAAAAATTGGCTTTAATTGCACACAAAAATATGTTAATCATGAACCCAAAAAAATAATTTTTTATTTCTCTACACAAAACATTGAAATTATCTTGTGGTAAATGAAATAACTACTTTACTTATGGTCCTGTGTAACACACATGACCGATTTTTACAAATAATATTATATTACTTAAATATTATTATTTAATATAATAATATATAACCTAGATGTTTAATTATAGGTTATAAAAATGTACTAACTAATTTATTATAATATATGGTTTACAGATATATAATATGAATTCATATGTTATCAATTAATTAGTAGTTTATATGAAAACATGTTGAATATAAAGTACAATATTAATATTTGTATGGTCAGAAATCAAGTTTACTATAAAATATTAAAATAATATAATTTTTTGAGTAATATTAATGTAACATATATCATACATATTCAATCAAATATTTTGGTTAATCATCTATCAATTGGATATACATAAGATAATAACAAACCGTGTTTTTGAATACAGACCAATATTTTTTATAAAGATAGTTATAACACCTTTTTAGGGAGAAAACATTTTATATCCAAATTTGACACTATTATACAGATAATATATTAAAATAAATATCATATTTGAAATTAAAACATTGAAATTATTTTAGAATATTTTTTTTCTATTTCTCAGTAAGGATTCATTTTTTATTGAATACTTAAAAATAATTTATTTCATTTAGAAATTTCTTTTTCATATAATTTTTTATAAGGAAAATTTATATTATAAACGTCTTAAAAATGTTAATTAGATAATATTTTCTTATATTAATCCTATTTTTTTCATTTGAGAAAATTTGAAATTGAAATTTGATATAAAATAGAGCCAAAATTTGAACATTTGTTTACTTTATAAATCCACAGTGTCATCCCATCAGCTCCATTAATATTACATTAATTTATAACACTCCAAATATTGGAATTTGGAAAAATTAATTACATATTTGGAATCAAAATAAATTATAATGTATCATAATTTAAACGTATTTTTTTGACCAAATTATTAGTAAATGTAACTAATATTAATTACATCTGTTAATGTAAAATTAAGCTTAACTTAGGACTAATCCTTATATTTAAGACCCAAAACGACCTAGAAACGAGTCCATAATAAATTTACTATCTATTAATCATACATGATACACAAATTATTGTTTTTTTTTGGTATTGTATGGATTTTTTAAGTAAAAATGCGGTTACACCTATATTGTATTCATAGATTCTATGTGTGTCGTTTCCCTTCATTATAATAGAGACCCACCTCTCCCTCTTCATAAAGGCTATAAACCCAGTTTTTTTATCCATGATCTATCCAATAATATAAAAAAATCCTCCCTTACTCCTTGAATAATTTATTTGGTCATAAATGTTTCCAAGGAATCCTTTTTTTACAAACCAAAAGAAGTTACCAGATTAATAGGTAACTCCTTCTCTCAAAATCATTTAGTTTAATTTTCTTCTCTACCCCCTAAAATATCATTATTACACGATTTTATGAATAAAATAGTATTCAAAATTTTCTATAATATTTTTATTCTAATTTATTAAACAACACTTACATACACCCCACTTTTAATGGCTAATGAAAATATTGTTTATGTGTATAGAGAACTTCTCACTCAAAAAATGATGATTGTTAAATTTTCCATACCGCCTATCATGGAGAAAAATATAATAGAAAATATACATATATACTTATATGATATATTTATTATGTCTTTAATATTCTTTATCCATTTTACAACACGTAACTTTTTAAATTTCAATTTGGTGGAAATAACATAATTTCGTTTGAGGAAGTGTGGACTACCATCCAAAAAAGTGATGTGATTCACTGACAAACTAAATGGTATGTATTAAGGATGGTGTAAAGATCTTAAAATCTCAAGGAAATTTTTTTCTTAATTAATTTGGAATTTTACGAGTCTGTGGTCTCTGACGGTACATGATTCTGAGGCCCTGTGTGCCCAGAATCAATTTCTCAATTTTTGTTTAGGTACATTTAGTAAATGTACATGCATTTTTTTCTATCATTTGGATCAGTGCTCGAAATTTAAATCTGAGGGCACTAATGAACTCGCAGCACCGGTAATTGCATAAGGGAATGTTTACCGTAGTTGCGTTTTATGAAGATTCAGAGTTAATATTTAGGGATTTAGAATTAAATAAATAAAATTTGTTGTATACAAATTTTTTTAGGGAGGTTGGTTATTTTCTCCCAAGGGAAGATAGAGGTGGATCCCACACCCACATAACCCCCCATGATAGGATATTTGTGATGTGGGGCCCACACGAGCCTAATCTCTTCACCTCCCCTTAAACCTCCCCATTAACTCCTCTTCATTTAATTGAACAACCCATCACTTTTGAATTTTAAAAAAATCATTCACCTTCTTCTCTCTCTAATTAATTTTTCCAGCCCATGGAAAATTAATTAGGTGATTCACTTAATTAATTAAAGTTGTTTTAATTTTGAATTACATGTGTTAATAAAATAATAGCCTTAACTATTATTGTATTTTGGGAACTGGTTGTGTTGAGAGATTTTTGGGAGAGTTCTTGAGAAAAGAGTTCCTCTCTTCAACGAAGAATGCCTCCGACGAAGAACATCTTTCTTCCTTGACGAAGAACGCTCTACGATTCAAAGAACGCGAATTAGACAACAAAACTTCTTCATCAGGTGCACTCTGATATCGATGGAATCGATACTGTTCTTCTGTGATGCCCGACAATCGTGACACCTATGTTCCATGACTCGATGTCGTGTGACATAAATTTCATGTTAGGGGAATTATGTTCAATTTTAATTGTTTAAAATTGATCTTGTTATTTTTTGAGAAACATGGTTTGACATTGTCCAATTTATAATGCCTAACGCGGAGGGCGCGGGATGAATGCAGATGGACCGACGACCCTTCATAGTCTCTTTTTTTGAAATTGAGATGCATTAGAAGAGGCAGTGACGAGAGAAGCAGTGGTCGTGCGCCGACCGCGTGCAGAAAAACTACGGCCCGTAACCGCGTGCCGCTAGGCCGAAGGAGAATCTACAGGAAGAAGTCGTCCGGGACGAAGGGAGACATCAGCGCCACAAGGGGCACCATGCTGCGGAGAACTATAGACTACAATATACAGGCCAATCCGGCGGCGAACCGGCCGGCTCGTCGGCTGGTCAGGTGAAGATGGTGCGGCACCCGAAGGTGCCGCTCAGCCGGACCACGACCCGTCCAAGCAGGCTTCTTGAGCTAGGAAGGCCGGAAGGCTTCGACTGTCGGGTTGGGAGGGCGACGTCGCTCGGCACCGCTGGTTCGGGAAAGTGAGCCCCCCACGCAGACCGATCAGCCCTCCGGGCCACGCCGCGCGGGGCCGCACCGCGCTGGGCCGCGCTGTGTCAGGTCAGGCCACACCGTGCCAAGTCTGGCCGAGCCGCTCCCCCTCGGGCCGGGCCGCGCCATTCCGGCTGGGCTATGCCCCTTTTTTCGGGCCGCGTGATTCATCGGGAAGGTACGACCCTCTACTGGGTTGGACCCACCAAAGCAGGGTTGACACGACCCATCGGCCCACATTGCTTAAAGGGTCAGTCCCATTTTCACTTATATGTGAATAACTTGAAGACCATGTGTCCGATCAACGTTCCTTCTCCGACACTGTGACCCTCATGATGTGGCTTCCATTTTTGTGATAAACTAAGTGAGTTTTGGACGAATTTGGATAACGACCGGGTTTGGAACGAGCGTATTTCCAACCGGGCCCCTGGAATGGAAAAGCCAATATATATCAGACCAGGCATCTGATTGATGCACAGTCTATTGTGTTGAGTTTCATTTGACGAGACTAAAATTCTAGATACATCAAATCTGGTCTTCATGACAGTTGATGTATCGTCCCCTTTGCTCGAGGAGTGGATTCTCCCGGAATCGAGCGTGATGTGTGCGGGAACCCTATAGTTGGTTGCGACTGCAACGACTACTGTACTGGAATCATTTATGGGATCGACGATGACGACTACCATACTGGAATCCTCTATGGGTTTGGTGAGGATGACTTACGTACTGGAACCCTCCATGGGTTCGACGACTATGATTATTGTTCTTGTATCCTACGTGGGTCAGACAGTTTGACTTCAGTTCTAGTATCCTACATGGGTCCAACAGAGCAGCTGGTCTAGTACCCTACATGGGTTCGATAGCTTATATGGACAAGTATCCTATGTGGGTGCACCAGCTTAGATGAATCAGTGACAACATCTGGTCATCTCTATCACTTTACGAAAGATGTATACCAGTGTGAGCTGAGTCTTGACTTTCAATCATTATCATCGATGTGACTAACTTCCTTCCTATGTGGACTGGAATGTTCTTGGGCTCACGAGTTGGATTCGAACTGAGATTGATAACATAGGTATATGTATGATCATATTCCTAAGTAGCGTTGGTTGATACTTTGTTATTGTATGTTTTCATTGTGGTTTATCCTTCGTGGTTTCTGGGATACCTTCAGGGGTCTCAGGGACCCTGCTGACTATTGTTATACTCACCCCTACATGGGCTATGCTGCACAATGTTGTGTTGGATGGAGATGACGGACATCACTAATAGTGGTAGAGACTTGTGGAGCTGGATGGTACCCAATGTTGGAAAACATGGCGGGACGTACACGGAGCGGACGAATGGACCCAAGGTACTGAGGAAACCATCTGTACCCACCTATGAGGTTTCATTCCCAGAGGAAACAACAATTGTTGATGTTCTACTTTTATGTTGCTGTACTAGACATTCAGTTGTACTGTACTTTTCAATTGGGTTTGTATTCTGGCCCATTTACCTTTCATCACATAGCTTGTATTCACTATTACATTGTGATTACTTCATCTTACGTACTCTGTTATGTTTTTTACTATCATAAAGGAAATGCCTTCCTTTTTATATGGATATACTCCTTTGGTGCTAGTCGACATCCCCTGGCCTATGGAAGGCGGGCTTAGGGAAGTCATGACACGGGCCCCAAGGATGGGTCGTGACAAATTGGTATCAGAGAAGTCTGTTTACCGCAGAACTTAGGAATCTGATCTATCAAATGGAAAAGCAATAGTATTAAGAGTATTGAGTGTGGTTTTCAGTACAGGGAGTCCAGTGTTGGTACGACGGCCAACATAACCATACACCAGGACCCTAACCTCGGATTTCTGACTCAGTGCATGAAAACACGAAAGGAATGTGTGTTTTAAAAGTTTTCTATGTGATTACATTGGGTCAGCTCAACAGGTATACTGTTTTGACCGTGGCGCACCAATTTTTTTTAGGATTCCACCACGATGGCAGCCAGCTGGGGTTCCGAGTTACGTGCGAGATGGTAGCCCACCGAGCGACGAGGCCTCGGTGCAGGGCCCCATCACAGCGGAGGCACCAGTGGTACCACTACCCACTGGGCCACTAATACTACTAGCCCCAACATCAGAGAGTGCATGCCACCTGAGTGTGTTGCACCCGTTTAAGTGACATAGGTCACCCAGGTTCCATGGAAAGACGTACCCTCATGCAGCCGAGGATTGGGTAGAGGCTGTCTTTAGAGCCTTCAGATTGGTAGGGACACCTACCAAACTTATGTTGATCCTTACCGCGAGTCTCCTGCACGCAACAACAGTTAGATGGTGGAGCCTGATGCTCTAGGTGCACGATGAGGCATCTCTACTTTGGACAACCATCAAGAGTCTCTTCTACTCAGAGTTTGTTCCAGCCACCCTTCGTGCGGTGCAGATTCAGGAGTTACTTCACCTGCGGCAGGGCAACAAGATAGTAGCACAGTACTCACTGAGGTTTACTAACCTATCGCGCTACTCCACAGACATGGTACTTGACCCATTCTTCAGGGCCCAGACCATTGAACAGGGACTCATACATGAGATCAGGGCTTCGATGATCTCCCTCAACATTCTGACGTAGGTGGGAGTGCTGGAGCGGGCCCATATTGTGGAGAGATTTCTCGCTGAGCAAACACCAGCAGCGAGACCCACCGTAGGGAGACACATAGTAGAGTCTTCTGCATATGGTAGTAGACAGATATCATAGATGTCCAAGCGGACTAGGCTATTAGGTGAGTGAACTCGAGATACATGTTCGGTTGTGCAGGTCACCCGAAATAGAGCTATCTATATGAGGAGGAGGCAGTTCTATGCCTATAGCGGGAAGTGTCACATGGCTCGAGACTACCTAACCCACCATGCAAATGAGCAGGAGATAGTGGAGGGACCTCCCACGTAAAGGCAAGGGTTCGACTGTGGTGGTCCACATTGAGCAGGTGCACGAGGCAGAGGAGATGACCGAGCAGCGGGTATTGGACGATGTTTTGAGGCTCTACTGCCACCACCACTAGGAGGTCCCCCCCCCAACCACATTGAACTAGCATATAGAGGCAGCCTCAGCTCCAGGAAGTCAAGGATTACGACCATAGTGCTCCTGAGATGAATCGATGTACTATCTTTGTCTACTCCACCCTTACAGCTATACTTATAGACACAAGAGTAAGTAATTCTTTTATTTCCACTGCCCTTGTTTGGAGCTCAGAGATTCTGATAGAGATGTTAGCTTGATCCTTACAGCTATAGAATCATATGGGAGCAGACTCGACGATTACGCACTGGTGCCGGTAGTGTGAACTTACTGTAGGAGGCAAGAGCTTCGCCTGAGATCTTCTTGTAGAGGCATTGAGGCCTTACAACGTCATCTTGGGTATGGACTGGTTGTCTATAGTCCATGCTCAGATCGACTGCATTATGCGCAAGGTGTGTTGTGTCCGCACGGATGGGAGTCGGTTCACACTCACCGGTGGGAAGGACGCCTTTGCCGCACATGATGGATTTTTGCAGAGGAGAGGCTAACTGATCAAAAATCAGTTGGCTAGTCTCATCCTTGGAATAGTTGATGTGTGGAGTCTGAGTTTTCCTATTGTGGTGGATCAGTATGCAGATGTTTTTCCTAACGATGTTCCAGGACTACCTCCTCACAGTGAGATAGACTTATACATAGACATTTACCCCAGGATATCACTGATATCTACTCCATCATATCATATGGCTCTAGCTGAGCTTCGGGATTCGCGGGTACTATTGGAGGAATTTTAGGGAAAGGGATTTATTCGACCCAGTGTTCGACCCTGGGCATCTCTAATTTTATAATACAAGAAGGAGGATGAGAGCTTGCGACTCTGTGGTGACTACAGTCGCCTGAATCAGGTAACCGTGAAGAACAAGTACCCACTCCCGAGGATTGATGGCATCTTTGTTTAGCTAAAGGGAGCACGATGGTTCTCTAGGATAGATCTCATGCCAGGATATCACCAGCTCAAAGTTCGAGACATGGATGTGCAGAAGATGACCTTCAGGTTTCGGTATGGCCACTTCGAGTTCTTGGTTATACCTTTCGGCATAACCAATGCTCCATTAGTGTTCTTGAGTCTCATGAACAAGATCAAGCAGCCTTACCATGATTGTTTTTTCATAGTCTTCATCGACGACATACTGATTTACTCAACTAGTGAGGAGGAGCATGCCTACCACTTGAGGTTTGTGATGGATACACTCCAAGAGAACCACCATTATGGTATGCTCTCGAAGTTCTAGTTCTGGATTCAAGAGGTTCACTTCTTTGTTCATGTCATCTTGGAGGCAGGAGTTGCAATGGATCCAGTGAATATCCAGGCAGTGCTTTCTTGGAAGCCACCCAAGAGCATGAAAGAGGTACACAGATTCCTAGATCTGGCTTGGTACTATCGAAGATTTGTGCCAGACTTTTCCATAGTTACAGCATAGCTTTCAGCATTGACGAAGAAGGGTAAACCCTTCGTATGGTATTATTGATGCCAACCGAGCTTTCATGAGCTGATGCAGAGTTTGACTAGTGCACCCATAATGAGGATATCGGAGGAGGGCATGGGTATGTAGTATATTGCGACACATCAGGGGAAGATCTTGGGTGTGTCCTGATGCAGAAGTGAGAGGTGATCACATATGGTTCACCGTAGTTGAGACAACACAAGCAGAACTACGCTACCTAAGACATGGAGTTAGCAGCGGTGGTCTTCTCCTTAGAGATATAGCGACACTATCTGGTGGGAGAGTACTTTACAGTCTACTCTGAACACCAGAGTCTCAGGTATGTCTTCTTGCAGAAGGATCTAAACCTAAGACAAAAGTGATGGCTTGAGTTCCTCTAGGACTATGACTTTGAGATAGTCTATACTCCTTGCAATGGAAACATTGTAGATGATTCTCTCAGTAGATGATCAGGAAGTTAGCTACTAGGAGAGGTGATAGAGGAGATATCTACTTTGCAGATATCCTTTATGGATAGAGATGGAGCTGGCTTTCTACAGTCACACACAGACACTCCTCCACTCCTTCAGCGAGTTAGAGAGTCTTAACGTTGGGACGCTGATTGTGAGACATGATGTGCTCAGATATCCACAGGGCTGGTTCCTGAATGGGTTTATGAAGGAGGTTGTCACGTCATCCTATTCAGGAGACATACTATGGTACCAGTTTCACTGCACGAGGAGGTGCTGAGGGAGTTCCAAACTTCCCCTCTAGCGTTACATTCAGGAGTGGTGAAGATGTATCAGGACCTCAGATGATAGCACTAGTGGCAGGGTATTAAGAATGATGTAGCAGAATTTGTTTCACGATGCCTCATTTTTCAGCTAGTGAAGGTGGAGCACCAGGTACCAGTAGTCTTCATATAGCCCTTAAGGGTCCCGGAGTTTAAGTGGGATGGGATATCCATGGATTTCATGATGGGGCTTCTACGTACAATCAGAGGGCACGAATCTATCTTGATGATCATTGACTGACTCACAAAGTCGGCCCAATTCCTTCCGATCAGAGAGCAGGGCTCAATAGGGAGATTATGATGCATCTACAATCGGGAGATCATATGCCTTCAAGGTGTGCCATCGACTATCGTTTCCAATTGAGATTCTCGATTTACTTCCTGGCTTTGGAAGGGGTTATAGGAGGCATTTGGGACATTGCTGCATCGGAGCACCACCTTTCATCCTCAGATGGATGGTCAGACTGAGAGAACCACAGAGACACTCGAGGACATGCTTTATACATGTTTCATTGTCTTTGGTTGCATCTGGGAGGATCACCTACCCTTGGTGGAGTTTGTGTCGAACAATAGCTACCACTCCACCATCGGGATGTCACCATATGAGGCATTGTACGTGCGACATTTCAGATCACATATGCGGTGGACTAGCCCTGGGGAGTCATCACTCATAGGATGATAGATGGTTCAGGCTATGACAGAGATGGTGTGGATCATCCATTATTGGATGAAGACTGCACAGAGGAGACAGAAGTCCTATGATGATAGAAGGCGGAGACCACTGGAGTTCAAGGATGGAGACCACGTCTTCTTATGTGTCTCATCTTGACGGGGTCTACAGATATTTGGCTAGGGTGGAAGGTTATCTCCACGATACATTGGACCTTTCTAGGTCATCAGAAGGGTAGGCGAGATGGCTTACGGCCTGACCCTTCCACCTCAGTTGCACCAGGTGAGTGACATCTTTCATGTATCTCAGCTGAGGAGATATGTGCACGACCATACCCACATCATCGATCATGGGGAGCTAGACATCGATGACGGGGCTATGTTTGTGGTGGTCCCTGTGAATTTTGAGTATCGATAGGATTGAGTCCTACGTGGACGGTCATTTCCTCTTGTGTGCATTCTCTGGAAGCACAAGCACCTCTAGGAGAGCACTTCGGAATGGGAGGCTCAAATGCGAGCTCATTCACCCCCTTTGTTTCCCTATGTGTGTTGTAGCTTTAGAGGGAAGTAAAACCTTTATGTTGGAGTAATTTAATGACCCGTAAATTTACATGAATTTTTTTAAATACTTTGGAATTTTATGAGTCTGCGGTTTCTAACGGCACTCGATTCTGAGGCCGGGTTTGCCCGGAAACAATTTCTGATGTTTTGTTCGAGTACGTTCAGTAAATGTACGTGCGAGTTTTTCTATCTTTTGAACTGGTTCTCATAATTTCAATCCAATGGCACTGATCAACTCATAGCCCCGGTAATTTTTAAGGGTACCTTTACCGGAGTTGATTTTTATGTGGGATGAGAGTTTATATTTGTGGATTTAGAATAAAATAAAGAAAATATTTTGTATACAAATTTTATTTAACGAGGTTGGTTATTTAGTCCTAAGTGGAGTTAGAGGTGGGTCCCACTCCAACCTAACCTCCCATGAGAGGATATTTGTGAGGTGGGGCCCACATGATCCTAATCCCTTCACCTCCCCATAAACCTCCCCAGTAAATCCTCTTCATTTAACTAAACAACCCCTAACTTTTGAATTTTAAAATAACCCTTCACCTTCTTCTCTCTATAATTAATTTTTCCAACCCATGGTAAATTAATTCGGTGATTCACAAAATTAATTAAACTGGTTTGAATTTTGAATTACATATGTTAATTTTATCATAGCCTTAGCTATTTTTTTATTTTGGTCACTTGTTGGGTTGAGAGATTATTGGGAGAGTTCTTGACAAATGTGTTCCTCTCTTCAATGAAGAACGACTCTGACGAAGAAAGACATTCCTCATCGACGAAGAACGCTTTACGGTTCGAAGAATGCAAAGTTTCCAATGACACTACATCTCCGGGAGCACTCTGATGTCGACATAATTGACACCGTTCTTCCCCGACGCCCGACTACCGCGAAGCATGTCTTCCGCGACTTGCTGATGTGCGACATCAATTTTGAGGAAGGGGAATTACGTTCAATTTTAATTTATTAAAATTTTTCTTGTTATTTGTTGAGAAACATGGTTGGACTTTGGCCAATTGCTACCACCTAACGCGGAGGGCTTGGGCCGAACACACATGGCCTGACGACCCTCCGTAGTCTCTTTGTTTGCGATTGAGGCGCGTTACAAGAGGCGACGACTAGCGAAGCGGCAACTGTGAGCGCACCACGTGCGGAAGAACCACGACCCGCAACCGAGGGCTGCTCAGCCGAAGGAGAACCAGCCGGCCAAAGTCGGTAGGGCCAAAGGGAGACCGCGACTTCACAAGGGGGCCGCACTGCGGAGAACCGCATCCCGCAATCCACGGGCCACTTCGGCGGTGAACCAGACGGCTCGTCGGTCGGTTGTGTAAAGAAGTTGCGGCACATGAACGTGTTGCGTAGCCAAAATGCGGCTTTCTCAAGAGGGCCGCTTGGCGTCGCTGGTTCAGGAAAGAAGGGGGCCACACCCTGGAATGCTCGGCCCTTCGGGCCGACCCGCTCGGCCACCCGGGCCGCGCTGCGCCGGGAAGGGCAGTGTCGCACCGTGCCAGGCAGTGTCACGCCTTGTCGGGCCATGCCCCACCAGGCCGGGCTGCGCCCCCTCGGTTTAGGCTGCATGATTCATTAGGCCGGTCTGACCCTCTACCGGGTCGGACCCATCAAAGCTAGGTTGACCCGACCCGTCGGCACACTGGGCTTAACGGGTCGGGCCCATTTTCACTTAAACGTGAATAACTTGAGGAAAGCGCGTCCGATTGACACTTTGTATGCGGCACTGGGACCCTTGTGACATGGTGGTCCATTTTGCGATACTCTAAGTGAGTTTTAGATGACTTTGGTTAATGGCCGAGTTTCGAACTAGCGTATTTCCAACCAGGCCCCTGGAACTGAAAATCCAATATCTCTCAGACCGGGCGTCCGATTGACGCGCCGTCTATTGCATCAGGTTCCATTTGACAAGACTGAACTTCGGGATACGTAAACTCTGGACTTCGTGACCATTGATGTATCGATCCCTTTCCTCGAGGATCAGATTCTCCAAAAATAGAGTGTGCTATGTGTAGGAACCCTAGAGCTGGCTACGACTGCAATGACTACCGTACTGGAATCCTCTATGAGTTCGGTGACGACGACTACCATATTGGAATTCCCCACATGTTCGGAAATAATGATTGCCTTACCGGAATCCTCTGTGGGTTCAACGATGATGATTACTATTCTTGTATCCTACATGTGTCTGATAGTTTGACTTCTGTTCTAGTATCCTACATGGGTTCAAACGAGTAGGTGGTCTAGTATCCTACTTGGGTCCGACAGCTTAGCTTAACTAGTATCCTACATGGGTCTACCAGGATAAATGAATAAGTGAAAACATATGATCATCTCTATCACTTTACGAATGATGTATACCTATGTGATATGAGTCTTTACTTTCAATCATTATCATCGATGGGATTGACTTCATTCCAGTGTGGAATGGATTGTGATTGGGCTTGAGAGTTGGCGCCGAACTGGGAATGATAACTTAGGTATATGTATGGGCATATAACTAAGTAGAGTTGGTTGATACATTGTGATTGTATCTTATCATTGTGGTTTATCCTTAGTTGATTCAGGGAGACCTTCGGGGGTCTCAAGGTCCCTACTGAGTATTGTTATACTTACCCCTGCACAGGCTATGCCCGCACTACGTTGTGTTGGATGCATACGAAGGACAACACTGATCGTGGTAGAGACTTGTGGAGCTGGATGGTACCCGGAGGTGGAACACATGTCGGGATGTACATGGAGCGGACGGATGGACCCAATGTACTGAAGAGACCATCTATACCCACCTTTCATGTGGGATTCCCAGAGGATGAATTAGTGGTTGCTGTTCTACTTTTCTGATGTTGTACTAGAATTTTAGTTGTAATGTACTTTTCAGTTGGGTTTATATTCTGGCCCATTTTCCGTTCAGCACTACCTTGTATTCAGTATTACTTTGTGCTTACTTCAGCTTGCGTACTCTGTTGTGTTTATTAACTATCATAAATGCAATGCCTTCCCTTTTTATCAGGATTTATGCTTTTGGTGCTAGTCACCAGCCCCTGGCCTATGGAATGCAGGCTTGGGGTAGTCATGGCACGGGCCCCAAGGACGGGTCGTGACAGATGGGGTTAGTGGAATTATAATATATATATATTTAAACTTATAATTTAATAATTTATTATACAAATATACATATATGTCATTTTCATTACTACATTCTATAAGTCAATTAAAACTAAATAGTATTCATGTGTATGCATGAATTATTGTCTCCATGAACAGTGTATTACATATGATAATTATATATTATACATATTTAATTATAATACAATAATACTATATAAAAATGATATTTATATAATGGTTTACATTCAATAAACATAATAGAAGTTTACATACCAATGTTATTACAAATTAAGACCCATGCGAAGAACAAACAAAATATTATCTGAATTGAAACCATAACATAAAATAGTTAAGAATCATGTATTATATGTTCATAATGAGTCCATATATATTACTAGATAAACAATTATAGTTATTTAAAATACATAAATCTAAATTAAAATTATTATATAGGATTTTTGAATTAGTACGATTTGAGTCAATGCACAAGGTAAGGGGATTTCATATCACTTTTAATTTCTATGAGATACATGCTATGCTCAACACTCATTTCTTTTTGGTGGTGTATGCACTTCCCATATTGAATTAAATGTATCTTATAAATAATTTTATGGTTATTCATTTAAACATTTTATGACATTTCTATTAGGTGGATTATATTTCAAAAGTTACCAAATCAGGGAAATAATTTTGTGTAATTTTTCCTTCATTGAGAATCATGTTTGATTAGGCATCTAAAATATATTTTTTAGGTTTATAAACATCCATTTTACATGTTTTATCATTAATTTTCTTTTTTTAATTATATTTTTTATTTCCTTAAATTTTATTTTCTTACATGGATATTATGATGCCATGTTACCAAGTTATAAGAGTTAGTTTAGACAATCTCATCACTTTTCATGGTTGATTTTGTTTATTCTTACTTTGATGAAATATTATGATCCCTCTCTAAATAAATCTAATGAATTTAATTCTACTATGTTTATTAATGATTTATTCATGCACTAGTACCATTTCATCCATTCTATGGTACACAAGATAGTTATGACTGTGATTTTAAAAAGCAATAATTTACCATCACTTCAGTCAAAAATAGATGTTCCTTAAAAAAATTATAAAAATAATTTCCATGAATATTATACCATTCTAATTTATTAATTAAAATACATTTTTACGCATTTATTTTCTACCAATCTCTTCAGGGGAATCATCTTGTCACATTCCAAATATAGAATTTTTATAACATTCTTTCCATGAAAAATGAATATTATTTGTACCACGTTAAATATGTACAAATTTACACACTAACATTTCATTGAAGATTCCTTTGAAAATTTTTAATGGATATTTTATACAAAATACAATTTAAAAATAATTTTCACGGAATATTGTCTTGAAAAAATTTTCATCCTTCTTTCATAAATTTTCAAGGAAAATTGTTTAAAAAATGATTTCAAGAATTATTTATTTGTTTTCAATGTATTTTCAACAAAATGAGTTTCATATAATTTTCAAGGTCATTCATCATTATTTTAATTTAAAATGTTTTTATAAAATTTTCAAACATTCTTTTTTTAATTCCAATACATTTTCAAATAAAAATGACAGTAAATTATTTTTCATATTATTTTAAATGTTAGTAATGAAGCATGATTTCCAAATGATTTCAAATCTTCTTTATATATTATCATGGTATTTTATAAGAACATTATGTTCAATTTATTTATGTATCAAATATATTTTTTAAACATGAAATGATAATTACTCATGAAATGTTTATAAATTGTATTTTTAAAACATTTTAAATCTAAGATGAAATATATTGATGTCACGCATTCCCTTCTGGTGAATGATCTAATGGTCCCATTCTTATTCCCTCAGTGAATGGGTTCTTGTTAATGTCATGGTCTGTATGAAATCTGTTTCTCTTTCTTAGGTTATATGTTTATAAATTTTTTTTCTATTCTGTGGTTTAATATTTTAATGAATTGATAATGAAACCTATATAATTCCACATGTTATGAAATGATTACTTGTTAGTAATAGCAATTTTAATTCACTGGTAATAATATGATTATTTATGATTTTGTAGAACATGTATGTCTGGTTTCCTTTAGAGATGGGTGGGACCAATATCTCCCTCCAATTCATTAGGTAATTAGAATTTTTATATGAGCTCATAGGGCACATGTAACATCCCAGATAAATGATGAATATGAAATTTTCATATTTATTAATATTTGTGAATTAAAAATTAATTTTACATTAAAGGGGTTTCAATTTTCGATAGCCTACCCGATACGAAACAACAGGTTTCTTTGAAATCTTATGTCACACACTAATAATATAATATTATTACTTTAAATGTTAGTTAACTCCTAGTCGTCGTATTGGTGGGAATGACCAAAACTGACTACAATATGATTATACATGTTTGATAGATGTATTTACATTTATTTAACAATAGTTATAGTCTTAAAATGTGATTAAATCTAATTTTAAGAATAATTTACATTAAATGGTCGATTTACCGCCTTTTAATGGAAAAACATCATTAAATATAATTTTGTTTCTTTAATACATTATATTTGACCAAATAAAATCATTTTTAGAGTGGGGACATCAAAATTTAATTTGTGTATATTTTTTTAATTTTTCTGATAATGTTCATTTTCTAATGAATAGTGAAAATATATTGTATTTTAATTAAATAATGTGTTTTAAGATATTTTATTTATATGGAGAGATTATATTTTTAATTGTATTTAAAGTGTAATTAGAATATATATATACCATTTAATCCAATTTTGGTCATTGAATTAATTTCACATTGATGTTTGACTTAAACAAGTATCAATATTTTGATAGTTATTGTCTCCTAAAAACACACTATTTGTTTTGATAATGACAATTAATTTTAAAATTAATTAATCCCACATCTATTTTTTGAATATGGAAGAATACACATCATTTTTGAATTCGGAATATCAAATATAGCATAGGGTTAATTTTTGGTATTTTTCTAAAAAACTACAATTATTTAAGAATAGTGAAATCACTTAGTAGTAGTTAAAAACTGACTTTTTAATTTAAATGAAAATTTACAACTTCTATGAATTGAATTTTTAGAATTTGACATACATTTTGTTATCAAGAAATAAAAAGTGGTTCAATATGATGAAAATGATTTTTGGTGAATAGTAACTTTTGACTTTTATTTACCACAGTTAAAGGTAAATAGGGTACTTCAAGGTAACAATAATATTATAATAATTAATAATTACCTTAAAACTTGTCCAAAACTTATTTGATGGGTCATTTACGACCATGGAAATATTTGGGTCGATTTTAGGACTACATTGAGCCACATGGGAGTGATAATGACAATTTAGATTAATTAACTTAAAGTAATGGCAAAAATGAAAAAAACAAATATGTTTTAGTAAATTAATTTTTATATGATTTTATATAATTAATATTTTTTACTATAAATATTTATTGGAAATATAAATAGATTTCATACATACTGGTAGTTTTTTTTAATTTTTAGACGTCATATAAGTTATATCATATATGAAACAATAATGATGCAGTGTTTATCTCATTAATAAATGATTTAAATAAATAAGATTATACTGATTAAAATATTATCCAAAACATGTCAAATTCTGATTGGATGATTTTATTTCGAATATGAGTCATCTTATATTTGTCTATAATTATTTTTGGACATTTAGAAACCGAATATCATTATATAATAAAATAATATTTTCACACGTTCTTAAAAATCCCCTCCACTCCCATAGTAAAGGAGACCACTTCTAACAAATTCCTCACACCTATAAAGCCTTTTGGCTTGACCAAAATCTTCCCAATTAAGCTACCTACATCCCTATACTCCTCATAGAAGCTTTAACATAGTCATAAGGCACTTCAATAAGTCCATTAGATCAAACCAAAGGGAGTTACCCAAATTAAAGGTAACAGTTTCTCTTAAATTGTTTTATTTTATTATACTTCTCCAACACCTAAAACTTTTTTATTCCCTTATTGAGTAATAATACCAGTATCATCAGTATACTAGGTGTTGTTATGATATGGATTCTTACTACACATAGACACACCTTCATATAATGGGTGAAGAACATAATGTTTCTATGGATGACAATCTAACACCTCACGAAATGATGATTGTTCAAATATCTCCAACCGCCTCTCATGATGGAAATTATGATGGAACTATATTTATATATTATGTTTATTTTTTATTTATTATTCTATATTTTTTCATTTAAATAAATAATTTTTGGTTTCCATTGTTGGTAAATACGATAATCTCATTAGAGGAAGTGCAGACTATCGCCCCCTCAAATTGATATGACTTGTTAAATACCTTATGTGGGATGTATAAAGGATGGAGTTAATAATATTGTATATGACATTATACTTTAATTCCATTAAAATAATAAATTGAAATGGAATTACCATTCATGAATACGTATGACTTACCATCTCCATGAACGGTGCATTTCATTTCATACCTCTAAATGTTATGTACTATTATAAATACATGTATATACTAGATATATATGATATATATGATATCTAGATCATTAATATCATTCTGAAGATAATATATATCTTACCACCTGAACAAATTATAATTATAAGATGTTCATTTTTTACTCAAGTACCAAATATTGACAAAACAACTATTATTAACATAAATGATTATATAATGTTTATAACATTGTAATAACTAATATAACCAGAATAATAAAATTTCAAAAAGCACCTTCAGAAAGTAGAAATTAACATTAGTTTAATATTTGGTATATTAAAGAACAAACATGTGATGTCGGACAACGAGGTAAGGGATTTTTTATCTCACTTTTAATTCCGTGAGATTTCCTTTTTTATCCACTTATTTATTGCATATGGTGTATTGTGTACTGAAATTTGATATATATTATCATGATTATCATTATATTCATGTTATTCTATGATTAATTTGGTGGTTATTAACTTTGGGTCATATGACTCGATTGATTACAACATGGTAAGGGGTTTTCATCTCACTTTTTACCCCTTGAGATTCATGTTATATTTTCCACTACATCCTTTTGAGTGGTGTATGTACTGACCATGATTGTATTCTTTTTGTAAGATAGTTTAATTTATGGGTATTTATATCTTCATTTTATGATCCTTCTTTCATGTGGTGTGTGTTTCATAAGTTATCAAATCAGTAAGGAAACCTTTCACCTTCCTCTCTCTTAAAAGGCTTATTTTTGTTATGTCTTTTAATTCACATATTCTTATGTTGGGATATATTATTCTATATAATTATTTCTATATATTTTATGTCCAAGTGATGAGAAACCATTTTATCTCTGATCAACTCAGTTTTTGAATTGTAATGTGACGTTGTTAGGATGTCAAATTTTTTCAAGGGAACTTCTTAACACAATTTCAATTATTTGGGTTAAACTTGTAATTCATTAATATTTCATCCTATTAATAGTTTTGAATGACCTTTTATTGTTTTACACAGAATACCAAATCATATTTAATTTATTTATATTTGTCACAAATAATTATATTATTGATTTATCCTTAATCTAAGGATACCATCTTTGTAAGGAAAATCGTCTCAATCTCCTTTCATTGAGGCATATGTTGTTTTAATTCATGATTTTCTTTTATACGCAGTATAAACACAATTGAATTTCCATTTCATTCAAATGGAATCTTTTTCTACGAAGAGATTTATGAAATGAAAAAATGAATGTTTCATTTATCATAAGCGGTGACAATTACATTTCTGTCACCACAAGTATTATTTGATCATTGTCTTTCTCAACAATCCGAAATGTTTTTAAAAGAAAATAAATACCATATAATCTTTTATTTATTTTGTTATTGAAATGGGTTTTGATAATGGAATTGTTATTTCAATATATTTAAATTTTATATCGTGATTTAAATGTGGAAATATTTTCTTTCCTTTATATTTGTTTTATATTTTATGATTTTATAATGGTACTTGGACATTTGACGGGTGGTTATGTGAAAAACAAAATGACGGGCAGTGTCCTGAATACCAGGATGGGTGGTTATGTTATAACCTCCAATTCATTGGGTATGAAAGTCAGTCGTATTGAAATTCCATTTAGTGATATGTGTGGATGTTGACCATATGGTTATTCCATTTATGTTTGTTTATGTCCCAAGATACCTTTATATGTTATGTGTTCTTTATATGGGTTTTATAGTATCCTTTTGGTTAAATAAGTGTAATTAGTGATCCTTTATTCAGTGAAGAGTATTTACTACATCATAAAGGTAAAAATTATTACTTCTATTAATGTATTCATGGTTTACTTGTTGTTTTGAAAAACTATGTTTTTTCCTTCTTTGTGTACCCCTTAATGAGCTTTTTATGCTCATCCCAAGTTTTTTTTGGAATTTTTTTCATAGGACATAATGTGGAGTAGGGTTAAGGATTGTATCATGGAAAAGTCATGTTTTCTAAAACATGGAACTAGACATGTTTCTTTTTAAGAGTTTTTTTTTGAAAAAAATCGATACTGCTTATTAGTGTCTACCTGTAATATTAATGTTCTTATGTAATATTTATGAAATAATTCTCTAAAAGCATAAAATTGAAAAGATCCTCAAAGTGAATTATTCATTTAATTTAATATTATGTAATGTTTTATGGTCAAGACCTTATTGTTGGTATCAGAGGTCGGTTTATATAACATTAGAGGTCAGGGTGTTCTTTAAGCATAAGTGACATTACCATAATGTTTAGGATTTTAGAAACAATTATCGTTATTTTAAATAAATTTAATGAGTTTAATATAACATGAATAAGAATATATTACTATTTACTCTCCTCATTAGATATTAAATTATTATTTTACTGATATACTGACACTTACCTTTTTGGTTTTAGTAAATGGATAGATCTAGAAGGCACCAAAGTAATAGTGGAGGTAAAGAAAACTGTGATAGATTTCTGAATGAGAAACTAAATGAAATTGGAGATACAATGAGAACTCTTGTGTTTATTCTCAACCAACAATCTTGAGTCATTATTGACCACCTGAACCTTGTTGATTTTTATAAGGAATCATATATACAAGAAAAAAATCACCAGAGAAGTTCACTTAATAATCATAAAGGTATGTATATTCAAAACCCAATTTGTGAAGGATGTGGAACGAAACACATAAGAAAATGATTCAATGGGGCAAGAATATGCTAGAGATGTGGAAATTAAGGTCATAAAGTAAGAACCTTCCATGGAAAAAGGAAGCATCTAGTTGACTCTAGTAAAGAGAAAGAAGTTATTTCTGAAGGATCAATTGAATGTTTTAAATGTGGTGCGTGTGGTCATTATAAAAACAAATTTACTACGAAGAAGATTAGGGAATGGGGTCAGCAGGATCATACACATATTCTTTTTACCAATACCTAATTCCATTCGGACTGAGTATGATGAAATTGACAATGACCAATGAATGGTATGGATTATTTATTAACATATGTTTTGATATTATTGAATCTTAGGATATAATACATGATTCTGCTTGTAGGAAAGAAGTATTTCAAAATAAGTTGAAAAGGAATGGTTAATGGACCATGAAAATTGTTGAATGAGTAAGAAGTCAACATATAAGGGTTTCAAAAGTTTCAGTAGATTTTAGGATGGTGAAATGCTTAAAAGTATTAAGGCTCTTTTAATGATGGGAATTACATTAGAAGACTTTTTATAGTATGTGTAACCCTGATGTTTTATATATGAAAATTTAATTCAAGGAATTATTATCTTTTCTTTTGAAGACATAGTTATAAAGAACCATTTGTGTTTATATGATCCTCAAATTTGAGAAATTACAGGTTAATACATTTTGGGATCAAAAATAAAAGTTATTAGATAAAATTTTGGGTTAAAATATGTTATTGTTATTTTTTATAAATTTTTTCCTTTTTCGGAATGTTATAAAATTATATAGTTTTTGATATAAAAAAAAGACAACAAGCGGACTGTGTCGCAACCCATCGTGTCAGACAAAGCTACGGGAATCGAACCCACAACCAAAGTGCAATTGGTATTTATTGCCTACGACTGGACTACGTGAAGTCCCAGGTTTGTATGACTAATCTTTTTAGTTTATTGATTTTATGCATCAAGAATAATTCGATTTTAGGTTATTAATTGAAATGATTATCCTATCTTGGGGGAAATGTGATTAGGTTAATTACTTATCTATTTGAGACTTTAAGCATAACTGATGTTATTTGGAGATAAATTTTATGATTTATCATGGAAGAATTTGTGATTATATCCTTTTGAGATTTGGGATACAATCATAGTTTGGATTATATAGAAGAATATTATGGAAAAATATTTATTGAATGGTCTTTTTTTAACATTGAGTTTAGTTTGAAAATTTTTGGAGAATAAGAGAATTCTTTATTTTTGTAAAGGATTATCCTTTTGGGGATTATCTGATTTGGTGCTAACAATTTGGTTTTGGTTTTGGTCTAAATACATGGGAAATATATAGTTAATATTTTTTGGATTATTTGATCCTCTCGAATATGATTATAGCGCACTTAATGTGAAAAAAATTCATCCCAAATACTCATCATTAGGAGAAAATATGAGTTAGGGTTAGAATCAAATAAAATATGAATGTCTACATAAAAAGTAAGTATATTTCCTAGTGTTTTACGTTAAGCTCATAAATGAATTCCTTAATGAAAATTAAGTTAAAAAAAATTTTCGGTTAACATTTCCTAGTGGGGAATCATAGACTGTTTATCCAATCACAAGTTTGTGATTTTCTAGTGGTTAACTTTCACCTAAACATGTTTTCTATCACTCTCTAGAAGAACATGATGGTTTTTTTCTCATCCACATCCTTGTTTTCATGGAATCGTAGTATCATTTGTCTCGGGTAACCTTTGTACTTATCTTCCTTTATTTTAAAGTGATTTTTTTAATATCTATTTTTCGATGTGCGGATTTCAATGAAGTTCTCGACCATAATTTTAAAATTGGAAGAATGCAATATCCAAAAGGGTGGAAGGATGTAACATCCCAGATAAATGAACAATATGACTTTCTTAAATTTATTAATATTTTTGAATTAAATATTAATTTTACTGTAAAGGGGTTTCTATGTTCGATAGCCTAACCGATACGCAACAACAGGTTTCATTGAAATCTTATCTTTCACACTAATAATATAATATTATTATTTTAAATAGTAGTTAACTCCTACCCATTGTATTGGTGGTAATGAAAAAACTAACTATGATATGAATATACATGTTTTTTAAATGTATTTACATTTATCCAATAAATGTTAGAGGCATAAAATGTGAATAAATCTAATTTTAAGCATAACATACATTAAAAGATTGATTTACCAACTTTTAATGGTGATTCCTATTTAAATCTAATTTTGGTCACATTAATAGATTCTATTTTACCAAATAAAATCCTCCTTCAGAATGGAGACATCAAAATTTACATTGTGTAAATTTGTTGAATTTTTCTGATAAAGTTCATTTTCTAATGAATAGCGAAAAATATTGTATTTTAATTCAAAACTGTGTTTTAATATAATTTATTTATATGGTTAGATTATATTATAATTGGTATATAATGTATAATTAGAATATATTTTTACCATTTAATCCAATGTTGGTCATCGAAATTAATTTTACTTTGAAATTTGACATAAACAAGTATCAATCTTTTGATAGTTATTGGTTCTTTAAAACACACTATTTGTTTTGATAACAGGAATTAGTTTTAAAATTAATTAATGCCACTTCTGTGTTTTGAATTTGGAAAAATAGAAAACATTTTTGAATCTGGAATATCAAATATAGCTTAGGCAGAATTATTTGTATTTTTCTGAAAAACATCAATTTTTGATGAATAATGAAATCACATAGTAGTAGTTAAAAAACTGACTTTTTAATTTATATGAAAATTTACCACTTCTGTGAATTTAATTTCAAAAAGCCGACATACATGGTTGTTATCACAAAGTAAAATATTGTCATATAATATTAAAATAATTTTTGACTAATAGTATCTTTTGACTTTTATTTACCACGGTTAATGGTAAATAGGGTAATTCAACGTAAAAATAATATTATAATAATTCAACATTACCATAACACATGTCCAAACCTTATTGGTTGCATCATTTAAGACCATGGGCATCATTGGGTATATTTTGGGACCCCATTTATCCACTTGGGAGTGATAATGACAATTTAGATTAATTAACATAAAGGAAAAAATGTCAAAATAGAATATCTTTTATTAAATTAATTTTTATATTGTGTTATATAAGTAATCTCTTTTACTATATATATTAATTGGAAAGCTAAAAATTTTTCCTACATAATTGTATTTTGTTTATAATTTTTAGACATCAAATAATTAAATTATATATGACACAATAATGATGCATTGTTTACCTCATTAATTAATGATTTAAATAAATAAGATTATAATGATTTAAATATTTTCCAAAACATATCCAATTATGATTGGATGATTTTATTTCGAATATCAATCAACTTATCATTGAATTTAATTATTTTTTGACCTTTAGAAACCAAATATCATTATATAATAAAATAATATTCTCACACATTCCTAAAGAGCCCCACCTCTCCATAATAAAAGAAGACCACTTATAACCATTTCCTTACACCCTTCATGCATTTTGGCTCGTCAAAACTCTGCCCAATTAAGCTCCCTACATCCCTCTACTACTCCTAGAATCATTTTCTTAGGTAGAAAGAACTTTAATAAGTCCTTTGTTTTTAACCAATGGGAGTTACCCAAATTAAAGGTAACAGTTTCTCTTAAATTGTTTTCTTTTATTTTACATCTCCAAACCCTAATAATCATTTTATCACTTTCTATTGTAACAACACCAGTATACTAAATATTCTAGGATGTTTTTATGATATGGATTCGAACTACACTTACACACACCTCCATCTAATAGGTTATGAACATGATGTTTCTGTGGATTGCAAACTAACAGCTAATGAAACGATGATTGTTCAAATATCTCCAACTGCCTCTCATGGTGGACATTATGATGGAACTGTATTTATATATTATATTTATGGTTTATTTATGAATATGTATTTTTCCATTTATATAAATAATTTATGGTTTCCATAGTGGTTAAATACGATAATCTCATTAGAGGAAGTGCGGACTACCGCCCCCTCAAAGTGATATGACTCGTTAAATATCTTATGTGGGACGTATAAATGATGGAGTTAATAATATTGTATATTATATTATTCTGTAATTATAATATAACTATGTATCATTATGTTTTTAATTCCATTAAAATAATAAATATAAATGGAAGTAGTGTTCATGCGTACGTACCGATTACCGTCTCCTTGAACGGTGCATTTCATTTCATTCCTATAAATGTTATGAACTATTGTAAATACATGTATATAATGGATATATATGATATATATGATATCTAAATCATTAATATCATTATTAAGAAAACATATATCTTACCACATGAACAACTTGTAATTATAAGGTGTTCATTTTTCTACTCAAGTGCCAAATATCGACAAAACGACCGTTATTAACATAAATGATTACATAATGATTATAACTAGGTAACAAGTAATATAAAAGGAATAATAAACATTAAAAAGGTTATTATGCAAGTATAAATTAACATTAGCTTATTATTCGGGAGATTAATGAACAAACGGGTGAAGTCGGACAACGAGGTAAGGGATTTCATATCTCACATTTAATTCCCAATGATTTCCATTGTTTGCCACTTATTTATTGCATGTGGTGTATTATGTACTGCCTTTTGATATATATTATCATTATTATAATTATATTCATTGTATTCTATGATTCATTTCCGGGTTATTAACTTTTGGTCATATGACTTGATTGATTTCAATGTGGTAAGGGGTTTTCATCTCACTTTTTATCCCCATGAGATTCATGATATATTTTCCAATACTTCATTTTGTGTCGTGTATGTACTGCCCATGATATTATTCTTTGGGAAAGCTACTTTAATATATGGGTATTTACATATTCATTTTATGATCCTTCTTTCATGTGTTGTATGTTTCGAAACTTACCAAATCGGTAAGGGAACCATTCACCCTCCTCTCTTTTAAAAGGCCTCATTTTTTGTTATGTCTTTTAATTCACATATTCATATTTTTGGATATGTTATTCAATATCATTTTTGCCATAAATTTTATGTCCAAGTGATGAGATACCTGTTTCTCTCTCATCAACTCAGATTCTGAATTGTAATGTGACGTCGTTAGGTTGTCTAATTTTTGCAAGGTAACTTCTTAACTGAATTTCGATTCTTTGGGTTAAACCTGTACTTCATGAATATGTCATCCAATGAATATGTGTGAATGATCTATGATTGTTTTACACATAATAACCAATCATATTTAGTTTATTTATATTTGTCACACATAATTTTGTAATTGATTTATCTTTAATCTAAGGATACCGTCTTTTTAAGGGATTTCATCTCAATCTCCTTTCATTGAGGCATATTTTTTTTAATACATGATTTTCTTTTATACATTTTATAAAAACCACTGACTTTTCATTTCATTCAATGATAATCTTTTTCTACAAAGCGTTTTAGTAAATGACAAAAATTTATGATTCTTTTAACGTAAGCGGTGAAAACGGCATTTCCGCCACCGTACGTATTATTAGATCTTTGGCTTCCTCATCAAGCCAAAATGTTTTTAAATGAAAATAAATACCGTATATTATTTTATGGATTTTTGTATTGAAAAGGGTTTTGATAATGGATTTGTTATGTCAATTTATATATGTGATATATTTTGATTGAAATGTGGAAATGTTTTCTTTGCTTTATATTTTTTTATGTCTTATGATTTTAAAATGGTACTTGGAAATTTGGATGGTGGTTACATGATAAACCAAATGATGGGTGGTGCCGTGAATACTAGGACGTGTGGTTACATTATAACCTCTAATGCATTGGGTATGGAAGTCAGCCGTAAGTCTATTCTATTTAGTGATATGTGTGGAAGTCGACCGTATAGTTATTCCATTTAAGTATGTTTATGTCCCAAGTTACCTTTATATGTTATGTGTTCATTATATGGGTTTTAAGGTATCCTTTTTGTTACAAAAGGGTAAGTAGTGATCTTTTATTCAGTGAAGAGTATTTACTACTTTATAAAGATGAAAATTATTACTTATGTTATAGTATTGACGATTTACTTGTTGTTTTAAAAACCAACATATTTCCTTCTTTGTGTATCCCTTACTATGATTTTAATACTCATCCCATGTTTTTATGAAATTTTTTTAAAGGAAATAATATGGAAGAGGGTCAAGAATGGGATCATGGAAAATTCATTCTGTGTATAACATGGAACTAGACATGTTTCTTCTTAAGAGTTTTTATTTTATGAAAAAAATGGCTTCTGTGTAGTAGTGTCTACTTGTAATATTCAAGTTCTTATGTAATAATTATGGCCTAATTCTAAAAAAATCTAAACCTGAAAAGATAATCAATGAGAATTACTCATTTAATTAAATTTTATATAATGTTTAAAGGTCGAGTCCCTATAGCACACTGGTTATATCCCAATAGAAAAAACAAGGAGGTAAATGGGTTATAGCCCAAGCCAAAACGTAAGGGGGTACATAGAATGTAGCCCATACTTGAAAATAAGAATGTACGTTGTTTCTATCCCAATAATAAATGTAATGTTGGAAAATTTTGTTTAGTATATGCTTTAAGTGGGTATATAGGTATATTCCCAAGCCTAACATGTCATGACCCCCTCCCCACAAAGTGTACCCCTCTTGGGCCAGCAATGTGATAAGGGAGATAATGACCCCCGTGTCCCGCCTCCAATAGGCCTTGGGTTGGTGACTAGCACCTAGGGTATAGTAACACACAAATGGGAGGCATTACCCTCTAAGAGAGCACATGTGGAAAAGAGAGATAAGATAGACACCAACCAATTCCAAATGAAATATAAAAGAAACCCAAGTTCATATATGAAATGCCATGAAAAAGTACTACAACGGAAAGGGGAAAAGTACAAGTACCCAAAAGAAAATAAAATAGCCGTAACCACAAGCCCGAACAGCTCTTGTAACCACAATCTAGTAGTAACCAGCCTGATCTCCAACCTAATCCAAGTGACCTGAAAAACAGTTTATATATATATAGGGTGAGTATAACAGTATACTCAGTAGGATCATCCCCAAAGACTCTTGTGAAAAATTAAAGAAAGCATGCTAAATCACAGTGAACAAAAAGTGAAACTAACTCGACACCTAAACATGTATACTAAGTTCCCAACATTACCATGGATACTCTCACCAAGTAACATATACAAGAATATAACATATAGTAAAGAATATCAAGTGTACCCTGCTACTACTTCCCCACTATTTTTCTACTTTTCCCCAACAACATACGACCTGTGCATCTCTCTCCAAAGGCTTGCCCTTATAAAATTCTACTAAGATCTACAATCTGAACCATGTGGACCACAAGGGCTTGTCCAAAGACACCCGGGATAAGCACCACACTATCCTCACAACCCAAAGTAACCAAGTAGTTTCTAGGATTCACCAATGCTCGCATAATGTGTATCATACATCGGGTATTATACCTCAAGCCATCACAGTCCATACGCCGAGTAAGGGTCCTCAAGCAATCACAACCTATAAACATTACACCTATAGTAGTCCATAGGATACTATAACCATAATATATGTTTGTGAAATAACCACAATCCATTACATCCCTCTATACACATATATGGTTAAAACTAACCATTGTGCCTACCAGCACAAAGATCTACCAAGAGAAGAGAGAGTGGTCAAAGGGGGTAGTCATCCATTTAACCTATCATCAGAATGTTGGGGAAACCCCCCCCCCCCCCCCCAAGGGTCAGACTCCACAGGGTGTCAGTTTCCCTTACTGACAGGGTGGAGTAGTGTTTAGAAACACAAAAAGTACAAAATATAAATATATATATTAGAACCAGACTAAGGGCATAACCTAGTCTTAGACACAACTACAGATAACATCCCTCAGACTCCAGGATACCACTTCTATGTCTAGGTATCCTATAGGCACACAACCAGTTAAAGAACTTCATTAGGTTACTTCATTCCCTATTTCATTAATTCCACTTTACGTTAATTAATTCATTGCACATTAATTAACCATGAACAAAACAACATTAAACATCACTGGCATACAATAAGGGCTCACTTTCCCTTTTTCAAATTACCACCTCATCATTCTGTTCAAGAAAATTCCAACCCCATGGTTTAACACCATTTAATCAATCTTTCATTACAGAAATTACTTTCCCATGTTTCCAGACATTCTTGAAAAGAAAAATACGCTACTAAACATAAAGGGGGATTAACACGGTGGGTAGATATGCTACCTGTCGAGTCCTTTCCGCCTATAGAAAGAGCATAGACCCATTCGACCTCGAAAGTCTAAACACGGAAAGCACGTGGCATACCCCACATGTCTTCACCTCCTTCGAAAGGTGGGTAAGCAAAACCAGCTACCTTGACCAGTGGGGAACAATAATGCAGATAAACAACTAAACAAAACCACCAATATCCATCCATCGCATCCATCCCATACTGTCATCTTTGGTGTCCTCCCCGAAACCCATATGAATAAACTGATGCATCTCTCCACTCTAGGTGCCATCCGCTGCTACAACCACAAGGCCTCCCTACATCCATATATCACAATAGCCATCCATGCTCACATCACAACACAAGTAGCAGGAAAACAATCATCACATAAAATAGGCTCTTGGCCCTTTAACAAGGCATCTATCCATCATACAAAATTAGCACTCATGGCTCTAAACCACATGTCATTCAGACTTACATGAAAGAGGGTAACTCAGAACCCTATCAGGCATTATCTTTTATCAAAAAAAAGTTCTATAATCCCTCTTGAATTAACATATCCAATTCGTAGGTTCCAATTCCAAGAAACCTATTTAGTAAGATATCACAAAAGGTATAACATGTTTACTATGCCAATTTGATTAACATAAAATTAGAACAACTACAACAATGGAAACGACCAGATTCATTTACATGCCAATTTATCTTTATCCAATTAATTATCAGTTATTTCCGGGTTTACATTCTTTATCAATTCCCATAAAGAACAAACAGATAAGCAAATAAAGCATAGATATCACTCTATCTAGCAAAACATGAGGCAGTAACATACTAGCGATAACAATTTCTTTATCCGGTTCTAATATTTAATTAGGCCAATTTTATTGTGATCCAAAGGGATAAGTCATGATAACTCTAGTATTTCACATAAATAATTAGAGAATCCATAAATAACGTACCTCAAACAGTTCCTCACATTCTTTATCAACATAACGGGTCACAGTCCTCCTCTCTCAACAACTGCATCCACACGAGGATGTCCCAGTATGTCCGCACCAACCAAACCCCAAGAAAAAATCTATTAGAAGCATGGAGATTGCATGCTATAATATGGAAAGGAGTATATAAGATGATGAACCACAAATGGACGATGATAAAATATACGTTATATCGAAGATTGATCGACACATATTGGTTGCATCAAAACAAAGCGGAAATGATATGAGGAGTAATGTTTGATTGTGAAACTATTGTAAGATGGTTTGAAATGTTCTAGCATCTCATAATAGAAAAAAAAGAGGAAGAACAATGGAGAATGATATCTCGTTCTTTTTTGAAGATTTAATGAGGCGACAGTTTAAGATCTGGATAATTCTCCCTCAAAAAAGGATCACATTAACCCACGCGGTTTGACTAAATAAACATCCCAGCCTTAGGAATATTTAATATAGGATTTATTTCCTTTTAATAGGCCTTAATAGTCCTTAAAGTAAGGCATTGAATGTATTTTACATCAAAGGAAACGTCAAAAGGGGCAAAAATCTAGGAATCTGGAAACACTATTCAGATACCATTACTGTACACCAAACCGATCTATGACACCGATCTGTCAGACCGATCTGTCAGAACGATCTGTGAGACCGATCTGGGAGACAGATATGTGAAACCGATCTGTGAGTCCAATCTGTCAGAGCGATCCATGAGACAGATCTGTGGGATCGATCTGTCAGACCGATCTGTGAGAGAGATCTGTCGGACCGATCTGTGAGACCGATCTGTGAGACCAATCTGGGAGACCGATCTGTGAGACTGATCTGTGACACTGATCTGTGAAACCGCTCTATGAGACCGATCTCTGAGACCTATCTATCAGACCGATCTGTGAGAGAGATCTCTAAGACCAATATGTGAGATCGATCTGTCAGACCGACCTGTCAGATCGATCAGTGAGATCGATCAGTGAGACTGATCTGTTACTTTTTATAAAACTGGAAACACTATTCATAGAACTAGAAAATTAGCAAAGTGTTGGGGATAAGTCACCTTGACCTCCCAGAACACCTCCAACACCACATTTTCACAATATAATGGACCAGGAAGGTCCGAGCCATTACATCAGATACCTCTAAAAACATTCTCGTCCTCAAGAATTTGAAACCAACCTAAATAAACAAGTGGTCCGAACAACCACCCCATAAGATACTTCTCAGGGGAAAACCACCCTGGGATGTTCTACTGTTGGGAAAAAACCACGAAATCCAAGAGCAAGGGGAAAACAATCCATATCCAAAAAAATCATGCATAACATCACATCAAAGGTACATAAAAGAAAGGATCAAATAAAACTCAGCACAACAACATAAAATAGCTCTGGGTACTGGACATGAATCTGTGACTCACGTTCCCAAGTACTCTCCTCCATGCCATAGTGTCGCCACAAGACATGAACTAAGGGGATAAAATGTCCACGCAACACCGTCTACTTACATTCTTAGATCTCCAGAGGTCACACCTCGAAGGTTGCATCATCATCAACATCAATCTCTCCCTAATTGATGATGTGAGAGTCATCACGAAGATCACGACAGAGTCGTGATACATGGAAAACATCATGTAGCTGACTCATCTATGGGGGAAGTGATACTTGATACACCACAACTCCAACAAGAGATAACACCTCTAAAGGCCCAACAAACCGGGGAGAAAGCATACTTCCATGACCAAACCTTTGCTGCCCACAACGCGGAGTCACCTTAAGAAACACATGATCCACAATTTTAAACTCCAAGGGTCTCCTCCGTTGATCAGCATATGATTTATGACGATCTTGTGCTGTCTTCATCCTTTCACAAATCACCTGAACCATCTCTGTTGTATTCTGCACTAGTTCCGGCTCGAGTATTGCTGACTCTCCGACCCCAGTCCAGCACAATGGAGAATGGAAATGCCAGCCATATAAGGCTTCAAATGGCACCATACCGATGATAGAGTGAAAAATATTATGGTAAGAGAACTCTACCACGTGTAAGTACCTCATCCATGAAAGTCCAAAATCAAGAACACAAGAGCGCAATAAGTCTTCAAGAGTCTGGATGGTTCGCTATGTGTGACCATCCGTTTAAGGATGAAAAGCAGTGGTAAGGCACAGTTGATATCCAAAAGCATGTTGGAGACCTCTCCACACCCTGGAGGTAAAACGAGGATCTCAATTAGAAATTATTGTCCTAGGTACTCTATGATGTCTCCCCACCTCTTCTAGATACTTCATCGACAAAAATTCCACTGAACTCGACTCCTTGATTGCTATGAAGTGGGCCAATTTTGATAAATTATCCACTACCACCCAAATTGAATCATGTCCTCCTAGAGATCGAGGTAAACCTGTAACAAAGTCCATTTAGATGTCCTCTAACTTCCACCGAGTAATCACTAAATGCTGGAGAAGACCACCCGGAACATGATGTTCAGGCTTCTCCTTCTGGAAGACTAAACATCGAGACACAAACTCCACAACCGCACGCTTCAGCCCATGCCACCAAAACTGACTCCTCAAGGATCGGTACATAATTGTCACACCGGGATGTACTGCTAAGGGTGAACTGTGGAACTCTCGGAGAACCGTCTCGCACATCACCAAGGGAACAAAAAGCCTTCCTTTATACAACAGTCGGTGTTTTTCATCCTCTGACCAACCGTCAGGGGCCTCACCACAAACAACTCTGTCTCTCCAAACTTCCACCTCTGGATCACCCAATTGGGACTTTTCCACCTTCTGCATGACGTATGATTGTACCATCATCTGGAAAAGACAACATATACCTCCAACCTCTTCCATATCAAGATGCAAAGCTGACAGTTCCTCCATTACACTCCAGGAATAACAAGATTCACACACAATATCACTACATGACTTTCGGCTCAGCGCATCAGCTACAACATTCCCTTTTTGAGGTGTATACGATATTTCGAAGTTGTATTCCTATAAGAACTCCATCCACCGACGATGTCATAAGTTCAAGTCACATTGGGAGAAAACATAGCTCAAACTCTTATGATCAGTGAAAACCACAATACTGTAACCAATTAGGTAATGTCTCTACAACTTCAGCGCAAACACCACGACTGAAGACTCAAGATCATGGGTAGAATATTTGCGTTCTTGGGGACGCACCTTCTGAGACCCTTAAGAAACAACTAACCTTTGTCGTATGAGAACGTAGCCTAGCCCTAGATGTGAAGCATCGCAGAAAACATCAAACTGGACTCCCTCTGCTAGAAGACAATGAACGGGAGCACATACTATCTTCTCCTTTAGATACTCAAAATCATCCTGACACTGATCAGTCCATACGAAGGCCTGATCCTTCCTGGTTAGAGCTGTTAGAGGAGTTGCAACCCATGAGAAATTGGCTACAAACCTCCTGTATTATCTTGTGAGACCAATGAAACTTCGCACCTCTGAAACTGTCTTGGGGGCTTCCCAGGACACAACTTCTTCTATCCTTGATGGATCCATGGATACTCCCTATTGGGACACAACATGCCACAATAAATAGACATATCGTGCCCGAAACACACACTTCGACAACTTCCCAAACAACCGATGTTGGCGATGAACTCCCAAAATGGCTCATAGATGCTTTCCACGCTCCTCTTCAGATGTGGAGTAGACGAGGATTTCATCGATGAAAACCACCACAAACTTTTCTAGGAAATCACGGAACAAAATGTTCATCAAACCCATGAAAATATCTAGGGAATTTTTCACGCCGAACGACATTACAACGAACTCATAATGCCCATGACAACAACAGAATGCAGTCTTCAAGATATCCTCATCCTTCACACGCATTTGATGATATCCTGACTGTAAATCAGTCATTGAGAACCAACATTCACCCTTCAGTTGATCAATCAATTCATCAATATGCGGAAGAGGATAGAGGTTCTTTGTTGTAACTTTGTTTAAGTGACGATAATCAACACACAACCGCAAACGTCCATCAGCCTTCATCACAAACAAGACCTGTGCACCCTATAGTGACACACTTTGCCGAACAAAACCACACTGTAACAGACCATCAAGCTGTACACGTAGCTCTCGTAACTCAGAAGGGGACATCCTATATGGATACATAGAGATAGGAGATTCTCCTGGCTGTATCTCAATCCCAAAATCGATCTCTCATTGAGAGGGTAATCCTACAACATCTTCTGGAAAGACATCAGGGTACTCTTCTACGACCCTAGGAAACGCCAACTTATGAACCTCTGAAAAACTCAACATCAACTCAGCCATCAAGGATGATACAGATGGAACTCTCCTATGACCAAACTGAGTATCTCGCTCACCAAAAAACACCACTTTTTCACCATCTACATCAATGAAAAAAACCTTCTTCTAGTTGCAATCCACAATAGCCTACACCGAGTATAACCAATCCATGTCGAGGATGAGATCATATGGTTGTATTCGTAAACATAGGAAATCTCCCCAAGAGAAGGGCTACCCCAACACTAGCTCACAGTATCTACATACTTCAAACATGTTAGCTATATCTCCAACTAGTGTAGTCGATGCCAAGGGAACTAGAAGCCTCTCTACCTCAAGTCCCAAGGCATGGAAGAGGTAGGTGATATGAAAGAATCTGTCACTCCCGAATCAAACAATTCATACACCAAGGTAGAAAAAAAGAAAAGGGTGCCTCGAACGACATATGGCTTGCTTGGGGCTGGCAATGCTAGAGCATGAAGCTGACCACGACCTCCTCCACGGCCTCTCTGAACCTGATGATGACCACCACCATAGTTGCGCTCTGCACTCTGAGGATGAGGAGCATCGGGGGGCTGTCCTCGGCCTGCCCTATCTACACTATGGTGATCTAAAGATGTTGCATCCTGCTTCATCTACCTCGGCTGGAACTGCCCCAACAATGGAACCAGATGTGGAGCGCCCGGTGCATGATGACTGCTCTGAGAAGTTAGGAACTCTCACTGCTAATGACCACGACCACCACAAGAAAAAAAAAGTTCTTGATCCCTTGGAATAGGCCTAAGAGTTTCTACCTCCGGGGAAACGAGATGGGAAGGGCTGGGACCTACCCCCAGGTGAACAGAAACTCTTGTGCCCTGAAAATTCGGAACGCTGGACCACAGCTCTGCTTCATGAGGGATCATGATGATTCACCTCTTGTAACGATCTGGTCTTGTCCAAATTCTTCTCAACAACCTCTACCCTTTCCAACACCTCATGATATGTCTTCAACATAAATGGGGTGACCTGGCGCTGGATCTATGGATTCAAAGCCTCCTCGAAATGCCTCGCCCTGGCCTCCTCATCTATTAACAGATCCGAAGCATATCGTAGAGTGTCCCGGAAGTGGATTACAAACTCTACAACACTGGAGATCCCCTGTTGAAGGGTAAGAAGATCATGATGATTGTACGCCTTCGTGGTCGATGAAAGGAACTCAACTCTGAACTTGTCTCAAAACTCCTCCCATGAGATCGTTGAATCCTCACGATCCCTGAGGAACAAGATCCACCACTGCCTCGCTGCTCCACATAGCATCATCACAACCAAGGACACCCAGTGCTCCTTCCAAGAATGAAATGAACTGAAGCCGATCTCAACCTCCTATAACCAGTCTTCCATGACGTCATCTGAAATGGAGCCCTCATACTTCTACAGACTCTGGCGCTGAAACTCTCGGAGTGTCTTCTTCCAAGTGTCATTGTCATCAACCTCTACTCGGTGGCAATCTGCTGGAATGGCATGCTAGACATTTTCTACAAAAACGTGACGAGGACATTGACCCGGAGCCATACCTGCAAAAGAAAAAATTGTTAGAGCTCCTAAGCCTGGATTATGGAAGACTCAAAATTTATTAATTTATTGTTTTATTTTGTTCATTTTAGGTTAACCTATCCCATGGTCTACCCATTCAAACATAGGTGCAAAGAAAAAAGATCCATGATCCTTTCCTAGGTCACTACCCTAAAATAATTATCACCATATTTAGTAGCCATCATAAACATAAAGATCCGTGAAACAGATCATAGGGGGCCCTAAACGCCTATTTCTCTAACGGTCTCCAGTGTTTTCCCCACTTGCTAAAAACGAATGACAATGTTACCCTACCAACCCATATAACCTCACCTGTGCCTAACTCCAATCTCCATATTATCCCTCAACCAGACCACTGATACCACTCTGTCATGACCCCCTTCCCACAAAGTGTACCCCTACTAGGCCGGCAATGTGAGAATGAAGATAATGACCCTCGAGTCCCACCTCCAATAGGCCCCAGGTTGGAGACTAGCACTGAGGATGTAGTAACACACAAATGTGAGGCATTACCCTCTAAGAGAACACATGCGGAAGAGGGAGATAAGATAGACACCAACCAAATCCAACGGAAATATAAAAGAAACCCATGTTCATATATGAAATTCCATCAAAAAGTACTACAATAGAAAGGGGAAAACTACAAGTACCCAAAAGAATATAAATCAATAGCAACCAAAAGCCCGGATAGCTCCTACAACGACAAGCTAGTAGTAACCTGCCTGATCTCCAACCTGCTCTAAGTGACCTGAAAAACAGTTTATATATACATAGGGTGAGTATAACATTATACTCAGTAGGATCCTCCCTGAATCCTGTCATGCAATAGTAAATAAATAATGCTAAAGCACACTGAACAATAAGTGAAACTAACTCGTCACCTAAACATGTATAATAAGTTCCCAACCTTACCATGGATACTCTCATCAAGTAACGTATACAGGAATATAGAATATGGTAAAGAATATCAAGGGTACCTCGCTACTACTTCCCCACTGGTTTTTTGCTTTTCCCTAAAAAAATATGTCTTGTTCATCTCTCTCCAAAGGCTTGCCCGTGTAAACTTGGGCTATGTTCTACAATCTGCACCATGTGCACTAAATACTCTTGCCGGAAAACACCTGGGATAAGCACCACACCATCCTCACAACCCAATGTAACTAGGTAGTTTCCAGGAGCCACCACATCTCACATAACGTGTATCATATGTCGTGTATTATACCTCAAGCCATCACAACCCATACGCCGAGTAAGGGTCCTCAAGACATCATAGCCTATACACGTTACACCTATAGTAGTCCATATGATACTATATTCAGAATATTTGTTTGTGAAATAACCACAAGCCATTACAGCCCTCTACACAAATATATGGGGAAAATTAACAACTGTGCCCACCAGCACAATGATCTACCCAGAAAAGAGAGTGGGGTCAAAGGGGGTAGTCAGCCATTCAACCTCCCTTCAGAATGTTGGGGAAAACACCCCCCCAGGGCTCAGAATCACTAGGGTGTTAGTTTCCCTTACCGAAAGGGTGGAGTAGTGTTTATAAACACAAAAAGTACAGAATATATATATATCTCACAACCACACTATGGGAATAACCTAGTCTTAGTCACAACTGATGTTAACGTCTATTGGACTACATGATACCACTTCTAAGACTAGGTATCCTATAAGCACACAACCAGTTAAAGAACTTCATTAGGTTACTTTATTTTCTGTTTCATTAATTCCACTATACATTAATTAATTCATTGAACGTTAATTAACCACGAAAAAAACCACATTAAAATTCATTGGCATAACCAGGGGTCCACTTTCATTTTTTCAAATTACCACCTCATGATTCTGTTCCAGCAAATTCCAACCCCATGGATTAACACCATTTAATCAATCATTCATTACAGAAATTACATTCCCATGTTCCTAGGAATTCTATAAAAGAAACCTACACTACTAAACACAAAGGGGGATCAACACAGTGAGTAGATATTCTACCCGTCGAGTCTTTTCTGGATATAGAATGAGCGTAGACCCATTCTCCCTCAAGAGGCTAAACAGGGAAAGCACGTGGAATACCCTGCGTGTCTTCACCTCCTTCGGAATGTGGTTACCAAAACTGACTACCTTGAGCAGTGGGGAAAATTAAATTAGATAAACAACCAAACAAGACAACCAAAATCCATCCATCACATTCATCCCATACCATCATCCTTGGTGTCCTCCCCAACACCCATATGCATAAACATATGCATCTCGCCACTCAAGGTTCCATCCGCTGCCACACCCACAAGGACTCCCTACCTCCACATATCAAAACATCCATCCATGCTCACTTCACAGTACAAGCCGCAGGAAAACAATCATCACATCAAATGGGCTCTTGGCCCTTTAACAAGGAATCTGGCCTTCATAAAAAATGATCACTCATGGATGCAAACCACAAGGAATTTGGTCTTACAAGAAAGAGGGTAACTCAAAACCCTATCATACATTATGTTTTATCAACAACAAGTTCATTAATCCCTCTTGAATTAACAGATCCTATTTGTAGGTTCCAATTCAAGTAAACCTATTCAGTAAGCTATCACAATAGATTTAACATGCTTACTATGCCAGTTTGATTAACATACAATTAGAACAACTATAACAATGGAAACATCCAGATTCATTTACATGACTCTTTATCTTTATACAATTAATTATCAATTATTTCAGGCCTTAGGTTCTTTATAAATTCCCATCAAGAACAAACAGCTAAGCTAAGAAAGAATAGATATCACACTATCTAGCAAAAAATGAGGCAGTTACATATGATCGATAAAAATTTCCTTATCGGGTTCAAATATTTTATTATTTCAATTTCATTATGATACAAAGGGCTAAATCATGCTAACTCTACGATTCCACATAAAAAAATTATAGAAGCCACGAATCCCCTACCTCAAACAGTTCCTCACATTCTTTATCAACACAACGGGTCACAGTCCTCCTCTCGCGACAACTGCATCCACCCGAGGATGCCACGGTATGTCCACACTAACCAAAACCCAAGAAAAACTCTATTAAGAGCAAGGAGATTACATGATATAATATGTAAATGAGCTTAGAAGAAGATGAATCCCCAAAAAGAACGATGATACAACATACCTTATATCGAAGAATGATCGACACAGTTTGGTTGCATCAAAACAAAGAGGAACTGATCCAAGGAGTAATGTTTGATTGTGAAACTCCATTAAGGAGGTTTGAAAGGCTCTAGTGTCTCATAATAGAGAAAAACAAGAAAGAATAATGGAGAATGATATCTAGTTCATTTTTGAAGATTTAATGAGGCGACAATTTACGATCTGGTTAATTATCCATTAAAAATGGATCGCATTAACCCATCAAATTTGACAAATAAAAAACATCCTAGACTTAGGAATAATTATTTTAGGATTTATGGCCTTTTAATTGGCCATAACAGTCCTTAAAATAAGTCTTTATATGAATTTTACGTCAAAAGAAATGTCAAAAGGGGAAAAACTGTAGGAATCTGGAAACATTGTTCACCTACCATTACTGTACACCAAACTGATCTGTGAAACTGATCTCTCAGACTGATCTGTGAGACCGATCTGTCAGACTGATCTGTCAGACCGATCTGTGAGACCGATCTGTGAGACCGATCTGTGAGACCGATATGTGTGACCGATCTGTCAGACCGATATCTGAGACCGATTTGTCAGACCGATCTGTGAGATCGATCTATCAGAATGATCTGTGAAACCGATATGTGAGACGGATCTGTGAGACGGATCTGTGAGACTGATCTGTCAGACAGATCTGTGAGACCGATCTGTGAGACCGATATGTGAGACCGCTCTGTGAGACCGATCTTTGAGACCGATCTGTCAGACTTCTCTATCGGACCGATCTGTCATACCGATCTGTCAGACCGATCTGTGAGACCAATCTATCAAACCGATCGGTTACAATGCCTAAAACGGGAAACACTATTGATAGAACTAGAAAATTGGAAAAGTGTTGGGGATAAGTCATTATGACCTCCTAGAACACCTCTGACTCCACATTTTAAAAAATTAATGGACCGGAGAGGTCCGGACGATTACATAACATCCTATAAAGGTTTTGGTAGGTATCCTTGACATAATATTTTCTATTCAAATATGTATGCCAAAATTCCATGAATTATTCATATGTCATCCTTTCATGAAATATTCTCTTAATTCTATTCTGACCAATGTAATATGAATTTCCAATATTTATTATGATATCTACTATATAGTGTACAATCTTCAAAAGATACGCTCATGTTTTATTAACATTTTTATTGTTATTCTAACAAATTTAGTTTATTTAGATTTATTGAGAATATGATTTTAGTCCTCCTTATGTTTCATTTCCCCGGGTTATGAATAATGTTATTAAGTTGATTTCAAAAAGGTGGAGAACATTACAGGAGATTTTGAGGATCATTCACCAGGATAGATAATTATGTTATCTAGTTTGCAAAGACACTAACCAATTATGGTCCTCAAGAATATATTATTGTAATGTAAAAAATATTCATCTAAAATGGTGTAATATCTATGTATGTTAATCTTAGGTCACTATATTTGGAATCATAGGAATCATTTAGTCATCCTTTTGAAATAAGGATTCAAAAACATTATTGAGATCCCTAGGAATATTTATAAGGATATTCCTAGGGATGTCTATATGTATATGTATTAGGATGAGTCAATGTTTTGGAAAATGTCTTGGAATTTTGGTAATGGATATAGTGAGTGGATTCCAATAAATAAATCCTTGTATAGTTACTACATGTGTATTTGAATCTAGCACAAAACTACCTTGGGGTAACTACTAAGACAAGATGTTCTAGGCCAGACATTGGGTAATTTGGTACATAAAAAGGGATTTTCTTCACAAATGGATTGACACTCTAAAAGGATATTCATAGGAAATTCACAAATGATTCACTAAAAATATGAATTATTTATATATATAAGTTGGTTATTTGAAACCATGGATGAATCTATGGTGTCATATATTGAGGAACATGTCATAATTTAGATAACCAATAAGTATTTATTTTCACGACTATGTGGTTTTATTCTATGATAAGTACTACTCACAATATGATTATTATTTTAGTCAATGGATGGAACTAGAAGAAATTGAATCAAAATTGAATGTGATGAAATATTTGATGAAGATAAGGCAAGATGGATGATCACATGAGTGAAATATGTTGTGATCATGCCTAATCAATTTTCATGGAACATGATTAACAACCAGTACCTAAACCAACTCTCAAACTCACCAAGGAAGATAAAGAAGGAGTTCATTGAGAGTTATAGTAATAGATACTGTGGAAGGAAGATTATTTTGTTTATTATGTGTAATGGATGTGGAAAAACCCACCTATGTGATTAACTTATAGGAATATGAAGTGATTTTCAATGCCCAAATGTATGACACAAATAATGTGACTATAGGGGGAAAATGAAGAGTTCGGTTAGTGGAATTGATGATATTATTGTCCTGACCAATGAATCGTAGATGTTTATGTGTATTAAGTGTGGAATAAATTTTCATTATGAAACTCAATACCCCAATTGAAAATATCTTTAAGAGTATCAACAATGTGGTATGATTAATGGTAATAATGCTGATGATGAAGAGACTATAGTTGAGATATTAAACGAAATAGGTATTATGTAATAGTATGTGATAACCCTGATAATGGAAAAATTATGAAAATGGATAATAAAATATCTTATGTACTTTGAATAATGAATTATGTCTTATGAAAGGAGAAATATATATTGATTGTTCAGTTTATCTCCTTCTCTATAGTTTTACCTGAACATGTAGAATTGTTTTAATTGAGTAGAAAATTGATATAATGGTAAGGTTAATGTCCATAGAAAATGAATGATTAAGGGAAATATAAAACATAATATGTTCCTTATTTAGTGATAATGTTGTTTGGATAAAGTTATGTGCAATTTAAATAATTAAATTGGATGGTACTTATTACAATGGAACTAATTAAGGACTTGTTGAAAAGATATTTATGATATCATGTATGATGTTTACAACTTCACGAATTTATGGAATATATCTAGTAATTAATGGAATAATAAATCATTCCTGGTTTCTGGATGTATTATTGTAATTCAGGTCATTAACATGTTCCATGGAATTTACCATGAGAGGATTCACATGATTGGAATTTGACAACCAAAAGGGACATTGTTATATATAGGGGATCAATGTTATGTCTAATTCATGATTAAATTTACAATTTTTTGGATTTCCAACTTCGGGAAGAGTTATATGATTAATCATTAATGAAAATATTATGTCAAACTCTAAATGAAGTATTTATGCACTACATTTGTATTGAAAAACAATCCTAAAATAACTTTTAGTGATTAACCAAATTTATTGGATGTCTATTATATTTTGGAAATTATGTTAGTGTTGTTTTAGAAAAGGACATCTTGTATGTCAGGTGACAAACAATCAAGTATGTCAAGGTCATGGGTCTTGAACCCATGAATGGAGGGGGATAAGTGTATCAATTCAACCACATGCCTACATGATGTCCTACATAATGTTTATATATTTTTTATGAATAACTAATTTTGATAAAAATATATTGTTACATTTATGTTTAGAGATAAATTTATTATCCATATTGATTTTTAAATGAAATTTACATATAAATAGTTATAATTATCATTCATTTATGGGACTTCAGATTTGCTAAAATTGTATTCTAAAATTTTTTGCATCAAATTTTATTTCTGGATGTCCATTCAATGAAGTAAGGGATGAATTAGAAATTAAAAAGATCAAAAATAAAGAATGAAATTTTTCTTACATAAATAAATCATGTAAGTATATTTTCAAAACATCATGGTCAATAAAATATTTATACAACATTAGGACAACACTCAAAATAATGTGTGTTGTCCCAATACATTTTTTTCAATTAACGTCCTTTAAAATAATAATAAATTTATGTGTTTGAGGCCAGGAAATTTTATTTGATATTTTACTAATTTGGGATGATGACATCAATGACTCCATATAAATATCTAGGCTTTTCCTCCATGCCCAATTATCACTCCCAACTTATGTTCCATTTTGTGGAAACCCATTTATATATTAATTTTGATAACTGTTGTGATTCCAACATACCCTTTTAAAGGAATGTTGTTCTTCCCATTTACACGATGTGGGTTTTTATGAATGAATCATTCAATTATTATACCACTGTTAACCTATAATAATTTCTTAGTTGAAAATAATTTTAAGGGGGTATAACGTAACAACCTGATATGTTTTATGTTACTTTTTCCCGAATTAATTAAACCTTTCTGAAATTTTTTATTTCACAACACACTGAATATAGTTTATTTTATATAAAATCCCGATATTTGGATTGAATTATACACAACACCATGATAATCATTCTTAAAACTAAACATATATTTTATACTGATCTACACCAAACATCAATTTTAGCTTCCTTATATGCAATAATGACTTTCCTCGATGGCATTCATAACATGAATGAATGATTTTTGAAAAACAATAATATTTTATTAAAATAATATTATTTAATAAGATATTATATAACATAGAAGTTAAATTTTAGATTATGAAAATTATTAACTAATGTATGATAATATATGGTTTACAAAAATATAATATGAATTCATGGTAATCAATTAATTAGAAATGAATTGTAAAATTGATTGAATATAAAGAGAAATATTAATATATTTATAGCCAAAAAGGGGTTTTACCATAATTAATTAAATTAAATAATATTATTAAGTGATATTAATTTAATATATATTTTATATATTGTATAATATATTTTCTGTATTCCTCAAATAGTTTTTATTGACATAAGATCAAAACATCCTAATTTTATGAATAAAAAACAATATTTTCTATAAAGGTCATTTTAAATATTTTTATTAGAGAATCCATTGTAGATTAAATTTTGGTACATTTATAAAAAATATATTTAAAAACATATTTTATTTGGAATAGAAAGATAAATGTTTTTTAGGATATTTGTTTTTGTAATATTCTGTATGATTTAATTTTTCAACTATTAGCTAAAAATACTATATATTAAATCAAGAATTATATTTCATTTAAATTTTTTATAAGGTTATATTATATTTAAATTTATATTAAAAGATTATTTATATAATATGTTTATCAATAAATATAATTTTGTTAATTTTAAAAATGTCAACATTGAAATTGGATATGAAACCATCGCAAACTGTATATCAATGTTTCTTCTTAAAATACACAGTGTCGTCCCGTCTGTGGGATTAATATGATATTAATTTCTATTACTCCTATGATATGAATTATAAATATAGTATTACATATTTTTAATATACATAATATATAATTTCTAATAAGGTCAACTTATTTTTGGAACAAAATGAATTGTGAATTTATTTAAAAATAATTACACCAGTTAAGGTAATTTTAATCATAACTATTGACCAAAATGTAACATTAAAACCCCAAAAGACTTATAAACATTTCAAACACTAATTTTATGGAAATTATTTGTCCATTCACCTTACATTATTGATATTTATGTTTGGTATGACTTTTTTAGTAAAAATCATGATTACAAAAAACTTTTTTTTAAAAAATGCCCATTCTGTCCTTTCCCTTCTCTATAAATGGACACCATATCACCCACTTTTTATCACTCCTCAAACCATAGAGGTTTGGACAAAGATCTTACCAATCCACTTCCCAACATCCCTCCCTTAATCCATGAATCTTCCATTTGTGCATCCTCATTTTCTCCTCCATGATATGCACCTTCTCTATCATGTGTCACACCAACTGGGGACCCATAGGTGTGCTCTATCATGGGTTGGTCCATTATAGTGGAAACATGAAGGATATTCTATATACATCCTCTAATGGTTCCCTATCGATGGTATAAGGGTAGATATTGTTTTATTAAATTTCTACTAAAAATATATAATCCTCCCAATATAAACAAATTTTATCATAAAATCCTAGAAAAATGTCCTCTTGGAATTGAATGGTATGTTCAATCTTGTTCTTAGTTTGGTTATAAAAAATAATTCTCATGGGAAACTAATCCAAATAGGATCCCATCAATCCCATCAATAATCTATATGCAAAGAGATCATTTTGTCGAAGTGATAATTGAGGTAACTCAATTGTTGACCTCACCTGTTTTGATAATCCCAATTATGCTTTCACGTACTTGGATAATCCCAGTCAATGTTTATCTATTTTATAATTCTTTAAATCTATGAAATTCTATTATAAATATGATAATAATATTAAAATAGTCCTTGAAATATGTTAATCAATTTTTATCTATGTTTATATAAGTTTTGAATTAATTCTAACTCAATCGGATGTGTTCTGTATAAAATAGAAAAGTATTTAGTCGCTTATTTGCTTACAGATACTGATACAGATCTATCGATACTTATTCTACCAATAGACATAGTCACCAATAAGCTAAGGTATACAATACCCAGAGCTACCGGTATATACACGTCCACCGATACAGACATCTACCGATGGATACTGAGATACAGATAGAACAAGTCTACCGGTATACATAAGTCTAGGGATCCATATATCACTGATACAAAAGAAAAGACACTGAGACCTCAAGCTACTGATACAAGCTACTTTTACACTAGAGTTACTGATAGTGTAAGTCTACCAATATAAGAAATTATACTGATATAAAGCTACCGATAAAAAAGAGCTACTGACAGAAGAAATGTCTACCAATAGATGATGTCACCAGTATATAGAGCTACCAATACAAGTTCAAACAGATACCAATACAAAGATCTACTGGTACATGAACAAAGAGCTACTGATTAAAGTTCATTGTTACTAAAAGCAACCGCTACCTATAGAAGGCTACTGATGAAAGACTGACCAATCAAACTCTACTCTCAAAATTGGTTATTTATTAAAGAAACTATTATATTTTATGGTTTGAATGCAATTAATGTTATTTAATGTGTATTATTGGAATGTTAGGGAACTGTACCTAGTACCCATAAAAAGGTAATCATTATTTTTACCAGAGATGAAAGCTATAAAAGGAAGGATAAAGACCATGTAGAAAAAAATGAATGAAGAAATCAAGAATGCAAGTGAAGGGTGAAAAAGGCAAGGGCTGAACAAAACTGAAATCATGGTGTATTCACTCAAAAATAAAGGGCTACATTCATACTAGAAGATCATTCGACATACTCGAAGCCTCTCATTTTAGAGGTGAACACAAACTGCATCTTGAGTGAAGAACTACACCAAACACTTTATGCACTCATACTGATAAGATGAACCTAAAAACGAAGGAAGGGAACAACACTCGGGTTTTTAGACAAAAAACAGAGAAGGGATCAGAATCATTTCTGATAAATCAAAAGAGTCCATAGCTGCACTTCACATCGCTAGAGCATTCTAAACTCATATCTATTCATTTAGTGATTCTTTTATTTACATTTTGAGCACTGTGTATACTCTGTATATTTATTACACACACTGTCTCATGTGCTAAGATGGAGGATTTCTAAATCATCATTCAAACTCTATAACTCTATTGTATCTCACTGTATATAGTGTCAGAGGACATGTAAGACCTAGACAGCCTGTGATCTATTGTTTGTTTTCCCACGAAAAACTGTGGTAGAGACCTTTTTACCTGGATAGTGATTTCACTATTGTTTACCCCAATCCATAGTGTGGATCAAATTTATATAAATTGTTTGGGAGGACTAAGTCTCAGCATGATACTAAACCTCATGGATATATATTTTGTTCATTTTAGTCCATTTAGTTTAAGTCATAAGTATACTATATATTTAGTATTACACTGCTAATTACTTTGAAATACAATTTTTTTTATGTTACATTGATAGTTTAATTAGAAAGTGTTTATACTTATTGTAAACCAGTATGTTAGTTTCAAAATTTAATTTAATCTTCTGACTAAATCAACTAATACCTAATCAATCATTGAGAATTTAATTGAACATTTACAATCTGTATAAATTCACTACAGTTTAACTTGTTTTTAAATAGGGGGATTTTTAGAGAAATATTTTTAATAGAAAATTATATTAGAACTCAATTCACCCCCCCCCCCCCCTGAGTGTCCACACCGACCAACATTTGGTATCAGATGTTGTTTTTATTAATAAAATATTTCAAATTACTCTGTTTTTCAAACTGTGATTTTAGTTGCATATTTAAAGATCTTAAATTTCTATTGTTTGTAAATTTAATTTCATTAAATTTATTTTCTAAAATCTAGATATGGATAATAGACTAGAAGGTGCTCCTACCAACATGACACCTTTTGTTAATGGTACAAACTATGCCAAGTGGAAACATAAGATGAAAATTCATTTGGAATGTATGGGACTTGATATCTGGACTGCTATAGAGACTCAATATAAAATTCCAGAAACTGATAGAACTACTTGGGATGAACCTACTAAAACAGCTTACAATAATAACTGTAAAGATATGAATTCCATGTACTGTGGTTCAGGAGATGAATAATTAAATCTCATTTCTACTTGTAAAACTACTTATGAAATATGGGACACTTTGGATGTTTCCCATGCAGGATCAACCAATGTTAAAGAAATGAGGTTGGATGCCATAATATTAAATATGATAACATTAAAATGAAGCCTGATGAACCCATTTCTGACATGTATGTCAGGTTCAAAGAGATTTTAATTACTATGAGCTCCCTTGGAAAAGCTATTCCAGCAAAGGAACAAAATTATGAAAATATTAAGATGTCTACCAGAAAGATGGAGAGGATCATCTATTTCTATTAGAGAATCATGCGACATCAGTAAACAGCCTATTAAAGAGATTATTGGTATGCTTATGATGTATAAGGAAGAACTCAAGTTGAATAAAGAAGAAGATGATGAACAAAAATGAATGTCACTGGATTTTAAGTCTACTGCGTCTAAGAGAAAGGACAAGAAGAAAATTCACACACATACTGATTGTTCAACAAGGGAAAGTTCAGATTCTGACAGTGATGCTGAGATGGCTCAAATAGCTAGGAGATTCAAGAAATTATATATGAAGAATATATTTTTCAAAAAATCAATCTAAAATGGTAAATATGACAACAAAGGACACTGGAAGAATGATTGGAAGAAAGCTGACATGTGTGATGAGGTTGTTTGCTATGAAAGTAAAAGAAAAGGTCACATTAAAGAAGACTGTCCAAAACTGATGTTCAAGAAGAAACATGACTATAAGGAATAAATGTATGAGAACGAAATGAAATAAACTTGGAGTGCTTAAGATGACACTTCAAGTGATTCTGATTCTACTAAGGATGAATACCACCACAAGGCTAACATGTGTTTTATGAAAAACACTTCTGAGGTAACACTGGACACTCATGCTTTAAATTCATACTATTCTGGATTTGATTCTGAATCTGAAAATATATCTACAGATAAATTATCTTAATATTTTAATATGATAGAAGATACATGTAATGAGTTAAAATAAATGTATAAATCCTAAACAAAACAACATGCTCTCACTACCAATGGTAAATCTTCCTTTGATATTAAAAAGGAAAATAATTCTCAATTGTTAAAAGAAAATACTGAACTGAAATTGTCTGATGAGCAATTAAGGATTGACTTGGAAAAATTAACAAATGGTAAAGATACACTTATACAAATGATAGGTAAGCATGTGGCACATAAATATACAACTAGAATAGGATATCAGCCTAGACAGAGACAGTTTACCAAAAATCGATTTATTCCTAAATCTGGAAAAAATTATACTTGTTCCAGTTCAGGAAATTCATATGCCTCAACTAGTTATTAAAATTGTTATAGTTCAAAAAATGTTTATATTTCCAAATATATTGATTCTATAATTTATATGATTCCCATTAGACAAATTTGGGTAACTAAAGCCTTTCTTGCTAACTGTTCTGGACCCAAGAAGATCTGGGTAGGAAAATAATTTTCCATCTAAACTTGTTTTGTAGGAGACCTGCTTAAAGAGTTCTAACAAGAAGGTATGGTACATGGACAGTGGATGTTAAAGGAACAAATCTGGAGATTATTCATGCTTTAGATTCTTTATAACGGTTTATGGATGCTATGTCACCTTTGGTGATAATTCTAAAGGAAAGATCATCGACCTTGGACAGATTGGTAACATTAATTCAGTTTTAATTAATAAAGATTTATTTGTTGATGGACTTAAATACAATATGCTGAGAATTTCTCGGTTATGTGATGATGTATTAAATTTTAAGATTTAAAATGGCTCTTTTAATGTTTTTAACTCTAATTTTTTTACTATTTTCTACCATGAGAATTGAAATTGTTTATGCTGTTGATTTCAATACTTTAGCCAAATAAAATCTTACTTGTTTAAATGCTTTTCATAAGGAATTCTGGTTTGGCACAGAATATTAGGACACTGTGACATTCATTCACTTAGAAAACAGACTATGATGAACTTAGTTAGAGACCTACCTAAGCTTGAATTCCCATCAGACAAAGTTTGTAATCCCTGTCAAAATGGAAAGCAACATAATGTTTATTTTAAATCAAAGAAATAATTTTCAACTTCTAAACCTCTCATGTTGGTTCACATGGACATTTTTGGACCTTCTATAGTTTTTAGTTTAAATGGTAAGAATTATGTCTATGTCTTAGTATACGAATTTTCTAGACATACTTGTGTATACTTCTTAGCTTAGAAAAGTGATTCTTGTTCTTACTTTATGAAATAATCAAAGTTTGTTGAAAACCATAGTGGACTTAAGGATAAAAACCAGAGAAGTGATCATGGTCGTGAGTTTGAAAATCATGAATTTGATTATTATTGCTCACACAATGGCTATAGTCACAACTTTTCTACTCCTAGGACCCCTTATAAAAATTATGTAGTAGAAAGAAGGAATATAACCCTTCATGAAATAGCAAGAACAATGCTTAATGTGTATGACCTACCTATTTATTTTTGGGCTGATGTTGTGAATACAACTTGTTATATAATAAATAGAGTCTTAATTGGACCTGTTCTCAAGAAGACCCCATATGAACTATGGAATAATAGAAAACCAAATTTTAGTTACTTCAGAGTATTTGGATGCAAAGTCTTTATTCTTAATACTAAGGATAATCTAGATAAGTTTTTTTTCTAAGTGTGATGAAAGAATTTTTCATTGTTATTCTGTAACTAGAAAATCCTATAGAGTTTTCAACCAAATAACTAAATGTGTGGATGAATCTGTTCACATCATGTTTGATGAAACTAATCCACATGAACCTAAACCTTCTCTTTAAAATCTTGAAGAAGATTTGAGTATTCTATACGTTAATGATAAAACTAAAGAACCTACTGTAAAAACATCCAGTTCTGGACATATTCTAGAATATGACTCTGTTGAACCTAAAACCTATAGATAAACCGGAAATTTCTTAACCGACCATTACTAGATCAACAAGGATTATAAAGAATTGTCCTTTGGATGCTGTTGTTGGTAATATTGATTGAGGGGCATAGACTACAGCTTCTCTAAGAAACCTGGTTGAACATCAAGACTTTCTTTCACAGATAGAACCTAAAAATTTCAATGATGCAATCAATGATGAATTTTGGTTAATGTCTATGCAAGAAGAGTTAAATCAATTTTAAATAATCAAAGTCTGAGAATTATTTGACAAACCCAAGGACACATTGAAAATAGGCACTAAATGGGTTTTTAGAAACAAATTTGATGAATCAAGAAATATTGTTAGAAATAAAGCTAGTCTAGTTGAACAAGTATATATTCAAGATAAAGGTTTAGACTATGAGGAAACCTTTTCACCTGTAGCGAGATTAGAAGCCATTAGGATCCTACATGCCTATGCTACTCATATGAATTTCAAGTTATATCAAACGGATGTCAAAAGTGCGTTTTTAAATGGTTTTATAATTGATGATGTTTTTGTTTAACAATCACCTATATTTACTAATCCTCATTTTCCAAATTTTTTTTTCAAACTTTCTAAAACATTATATGGTTTAAAACAAGATCTAAGAGCTTGGTATGATATACTTGGTAATTTTCTTATTTCAAAAGGTTTTAATAAAGGTATTTCTGATCTAACGCTTTTTATTAAAATAATTTATAAAGATGTTTAAATAGTACAAATCTATGTTTATGATATTATTTTTTGATCTTCTAAACATTCCTTATGTAATGATTTTTCAAAGAGTATGAAAAATTAATTTGAAATGATTTTAATGGGAGAACACAAATATTTTATTGGATTTCAAGTTTACCAAAATGGAAATGGTATTATTTTGACTCAAAGTAAATATACAAAGGATCATTTAAAACATTTTGGTTTTGATATTATGAAGTAAAGTGATAGTATTATGAGTACAGTATGTAAATTGGATGTAGATGAAACTGGGAAACTAGTGGATCAAACCAATTACAGAGGTATGATTGGAAGATTATTTTACCTTACTAAAAGGCGACCAGATATTATGTTTAGTGTGTGTATGTGTGAAATATTTCAAGATAATCCTAAATAATCTCTATTAAATGCTATTAAAAGAATTTTTAAGTATCTTAAACACGCTGTAAACTGGGGTTTATTTTACCCAAAAGAACAATCTTTTGAGCTAATGAGTTATTTAGTTGGTGACTTTTCTGGTTGCAAGATGGATAGAAAAATCACATCTGGAACATGTCATTTATTGGGAAAGTCCTTAGTAGCTTGGAGTAGTAAAAAGTAGAAGTATGTAGCCTTGTCCCCCGCCGATGCAGAGTATATAGCTTCTTGTAGTGGATGTGCACAAATTTTTTAGATGAAACACACTCTTTTGGACTGTGGATATGATTTTAAGCATGTTTCAAGTAACTTTGATAACACTAGTGCAATTTATGTTTCAAAGAACCATGTATCTCACTCAAGGACCAAACACATTGTTGTAAGGAACCACTTTTTGAGAGATAATTACCAAAAAGGTGATATTACTCTTGAATTTATAGGTATTGAAAATCAATTAGCTTAAATTTTCACCAAACCATTATGTTTGGATTGGTTACGTTACATTAGGCATGAGTTGGGAATGATTAACCTTGATCGGTAGATACCTCACCGATGCGATGTAACCTCACCGATGTAAACTCACTGATGTAACCTCACATATGTAAACTCACCGATGTATCCTCCCCAACGTATCCTCACTGATGTAACATCACTGATGTAACCTCGCAGATAGGAACTCTAACCTATAAACCCTACCAATGAGTGCACTATTTTAAAATTCTGTCTGCCGCCAGAATATGGATTGTTTTTACATTATTTTATTTATTTTATGATTCATAAATGATACAACTAAGTCCTAGTTACTTATCAATCCACCAATGCTTTCCTTTACCCTCAATCCTTAGCTCCCGAATCTCTTGAAAACCCTAAATTCCTCGAACTAGAATGGAAAAAACCAAATTTCTTACCATCAGAGATTACACCGATGAGACGAATGCAACGAAGCAAAAGACTGAGCCAGAGGCAAGCAGTAGTGTTTGTAGAAAAAGGTCGGGGAGGTGACCAGTGAACCCTCATTTGAAAAATAGATTTATTGTGATCGAAAAGGAGTTGTGGGTGGAATGGTTGTTGACTAGAAAATCGTTAGTTCTCGATGTGATAGAAGATAAAAAGAGGGTAGATTTGTTTTTTAACAACAATGGACCCTGCTATCTGAAGCTAGTGAAACAATTTTATGAGTTTTTGAGTTTTTGGAAGTCAGAAGATGAGAACCGAGAGATTTCATATGTGAATGGAAAAGAGAAATATTTTTCATCTGTTGAAAGGGCTGAATTCTTGAAGGTTCCACACGAAGGTGTTTCTTCCTATGTCTCGAGAGAAATACCACATACACGTGATATATTGGATTATGAGACTACCTTGGAGGAGCTCACCGGTAATGGAAATCAAAGACAAGTGGTGGCTGCTGAAATGGATGGCGAGAATAGATTGATGTTCATGTTTTGTCAGCATGTCAAAATACCAAGGAGAGGGGACTTTGCGAATTTAGGATATCAGGATATCTATCTCATGTATCTCTAGTGACATTTTGTGAAAGTGAATCTGTGTAGATTGTTAATGATTCAAATGGAGGACATGACCAGACCAAAATCAAAGACTAATTCCTTATTCATTTCCATGTTGATCTTAGTGATGATAAATGTGAAAGGGGTAGCTACGTCTCAAGATGAGACTGTGGTATTAATGGAAAACTTTTGTATCACAATAATTGTTTGCAAATATGAGAAATTAAACTGGAACCCATGGAGAGGAAAGTGGGTTAATGATGACCAGAGGGTTTATGATAAATTCAATCATGTGGATCATCCTTCATGGCCTATGTATGTGAGGGATCCAAGTCTATGACTTGATGTAAAATAACCAGAGTACATTGATTAAACTGATGAAGAGGAGAACTATATGTCAAATGGACAAGATCCGGACATTCCCCCATGTCCTGTTGCGGAAATTGTATCTTCCAGAAAGGATACATTAGTAGAATAAGAGACACCTACTAATGAGGAAGACCAACCAGACCTTGAGAATGAACAGGAAAGAGAGAATGAATCTGAAGCATCTGATTATGTTTTTTTATGTCTGAGTCCATTGATTGGAAGCTCAGTTGTTCCTTCTGAGGATGGAGAAGATGAAATGGATGGATCTGTGCCTAATCTAGAGGATCCTCCTACTGTTGCAGCTATTGCAGAGATGGAATTAATTGTAGAGGATTATTCTGAGGAAGTAAGACCTGTGGATAATATTGTTGTTGTACAGTAGAATGGACCCATTGAGGGGGAGCATCAAACCATATTTGGTAGCATTTCAGTGGCTGTTGATATTGAGGATTGGACAGACGGCCCAAGTTTTGTTGTTTGTGGATTGTACTATCCTAATTGTGATAATGAGGAATCTCTAAATAGACCAAAAATCAATTATTATGTTTAGACTGAGTTCATACCTGAATATGTAGTCAGAATGCATGATCTGGAAAAGTTAAATTCTGATCTCAAAATCAGTTTTGTGGAAGAAAAAGGAAAATGGATTCTTCTATGGTGGCATCAATTCAATCGATTATGACTGACTAAGTGGCCACCATAGTATCTGAAAAAGAGCACCTATTATGGTTTCACCTACTGATATGATCACCAGGGATGACCTTGAATCGTTAGAGGATGAGCTGAAAGATTCCTTCAGTGCATCTGTTGTTGAGTTGAAGCAATGTTTTATTGAAGAGATGAGAAATTTGGAAAAATCCTTCGAACTCTCTCTCGGTTGTAATATGTCTACCTTTGTATAATTAATAGTGGATGAAGATACAACTTTCCAGACTCGAGTATCTAGACGGTAAGAGGATGTTGATGCTCTAAAGAAATCTGTTATCTCATTGGAATCTTACATGAGTTCAAAATCTCAACCATACAAGGACATAGCATATTTTAAAAGTGTTGTGAGCCAGATGGTATTAGTGTTTAATGGTTTTAAAACCTCCATGAAAGATCATGTTAGTACCCAGGATTCCCATGTAGAAAATCTTACTAGTGGGTTGACTATAAACTTCATGGAAACTGTATCATTCCTAGTTGGTTATCATTCCTCCAGACCTTCAATAGAACTAAACCAAATTTGAGCTGTGATGAAGGAGGAGCTTGGTTCACCATCAACCAGGGGCAGTATGGACTCATCTGACCTGAGAAAAGTGGTAATTTCTACTATAGATTTAGCTCTTGAAATAATAAAGATAGTTAAAGACTATATGAGATAAGCTTCTGCCTCTCAGAAAGAAGTGAATGAAAAGGTAGACTGTTATTTTCGAAGTATTTTTACTAAACATCAACTCAAAAAACACTTCAAACATTTGTTAGAAAAGCTGATGTTACCTCCTGTTAATCAAGCATTCCGATAGAAAGTCAGCAAGCTAAGTGAATTAACTCCAGTCTTGGATAAATACATGGATAACAAGGATGATTTCATATCTTCTATGGAGCGAGGAGGAGGCATAATTATGGATTTTAGAATTATCTTATTTCCATTCTTGTATGTCGTTGCTAGGCCAATGATTTTCCCTCCAGCTTTACCTTCATCTGCCTCTACTGCTTCTCTTGTTCAGATGACTCCAGCCCAAGCCATCTGAAGCCTTACTCCTATGATCACTCAAAGCACTCCTCAGTACATGCCAGCAACAGTTTTAGTGGCTTAGCCTCCTGTGATCATTTTTGGAATTCCTAAGCCTTCATCTTTATATAGACACTCTGAATTCGCTTCTGATCCAAAGGGAAAATCTCACGTTGAGGACGTGGATTGACTAGGTGGATATATTTGATATGATTCCCTTGTATTTTCTTTACATGTACCTTTTTACAACATGTAATAAAAATGGGTTTCTCTTCTTTTTCATTTTATTCCTTTTCTCTTTGTTGTTTCCCAGTTTTTAATTATCACAAAGGGGGAGAAATATTATCAAAGTATCAAAGGGGGAGAAATATTATCTAAAGAAGAGATACTATGATATGAACCTCTGATACCATTTCATTTAATTCTACCTCTGATACATTATGTTCAATAGTATACTGGTTCCTCTAATACAATAGAATTTAATGATATATCCTCGGATACAAGTAATCATTATTTTAAAACTATAATATCATAAGTTGTGATTATAAAAAATGGGAGATTATTGGCCTCATCTGTTTTGATAATCCCAATTATGCTTTCACATACTTTGATAATCCCAATCAATGTTTATCTATTTTATAATTCTTTCAATCTATGATATTGTATTTTCAAGATGATAATAATATTAAAATATTCATTGATTTATGTTAATAAATGTTTATCTATGTTTATATAAGTTTTGTATTAATTCTAACTCAATCGGACTTGTTCTGTATAATACAGATAAGTATTTAGTCACTACTTTTTGTACAGCTACTGATACAGATCTACCGATACTTAGTCTACCAATAGACATAGTCACCGATAAGCTAAGGACACTGATATGCAGAGCTACCGATATGTACAAGTCCACCGATACAGACAGCTACCGGTGGAAACTGAGTTACCGATAGAACGATTCTACTGGTATGCATAAGTATATTGATACATATACCACTGATACAGAAGCAAAGCCACTGATAAATCAAGCTACTGATACACCATAGTTACCGATAGTGTAAGTATAGCGATATAAGTAAGTCTACCGATATAAAGCTACTGATATAATAGAGCAACCGATAGATGCAAAGTCTAATAATAGATGAATTCACTGGTATATAGAGCAACTGATACAAGTTCAAACATATACTGATACCAAGTGCTACCGATACAAGTTCAAACAGCTACTGATACAAGGAGCTATTGGTACATGACCAAAGAGCTTCCGACGGAAGGTCACTGTTACTAAAAGTCAACCGCTACCTAGAGAAGGCTACTGAGGAAAGTCTGACCAGTCAAACACAACTCTCAATATTAGTTATTTATTAAAGTAATGGTTATATTTGATGATATAAATGAAATTAAGGTTATTTAATGCTATTGATGGCATGTCAGCGAACCGTACCTAGTACCCATAAAAAGGTAATAATTATTTTTACTAGAGCTAAAAAATATAAAAGGAAGGACAAAGACTGTGAATAAAAAAAGGGAATGAAGAAATCAAAACGGCAAGAGAAGGGTGAAAAGGGCAAGGGCTGAACAATATTGAAACTGTGGGGTATTCACTCAAAATAAAAAAGATACATTCATACTGGAAGATCACACAACATACTTGAAGCCACTCATTCTACAGGAGAACACATGCTGCATCTTAAGTGAAGAACTACATCAAACACTTCATGCACTCATGCTGATAAGCTGAGCATCAAAACCAAGGAAGAGAACGACACTCTTCTTTTCAGAAAAAAAAACCAGAGAAGGACTCAAAATCATTTCTGAAAAATCAAAAGAGTCCAGATCTGCACTTCACATCGCTAGAGCATTCTAAACTACTATCTATTCTTTTAGGGAATCTTTTATTTACATTTCGAGTAGTGTGTATACTCTGTGTATTTATTACACACACTATCTCTTGTGCTAAGATGGAGGATTTCGAAATCCTCATTCAAACTCTATAAATCCCCTGTATCCCACTGTGGATTGTGGTAGAGGTCATGTAAGACCTAGAAAGCCTGTGAGATGTTGTTTGTTTTCACACAAATAACTATGGTAGAGGTCTTTTTACCTGGATTGTGATTTCACTATTTTTACCCCGATCTAGGGTGTGGATCAAATTTATATACATTGGTTGAGAGGACTATGTATCGGCGTGAGAATAAACCTCTTGGTTACTTCTACTCTGAATTTTAGGCATTTTAGTTTCAGTCATAAGTATACTATATATTTCATATACCGCTGCTAATTTCATTGAAATAAAATTTGTTTTAAAGTTACTTTGATAGTTAAATTAGCAAGTGTTTTTACTTATTGTAAACCAGTATGTTAGTTTCAAAAATTAATTTTAATCATCTATCTAAATTAAGTGATACCTAATAAATCTTTGAGAAACTAATTGAACTTTTATACTCTGTATATATTCACATCAGTTTAAATTGTTTATAAACAGGGGATTTTAAGAGAAATATTTTTAACAGAAATTTATATTGGAACTCAATTCACCCCCCTCTTGAGTATCCACTCAGACCAACATCAATGAATTCATACTATGTCATGAACATAAAGTATTCACAAGAACTCTGATGAACTCTAATCTAGTATAGTTATGATGTGGGAAAATTTGATAAATCTATCTAAAATAACAAATATAACTTCAAGTCCTCTATAGGTATTTGAAATCCCACCGAATAATTCAATTCATATATCATCCCAAATCCTCTATACAACTCAAGGGGATAATATAAACCAATTAGAACATGTTTCTTTTACTTAATTTTCAGACAAGTAAGGCATCGAGAAGAAAACTATGCATCTCATTTATTCATCATGGCCCACCAAATCTGACATCATAGGTAATGGTATGTCATCTACACAACATAATTTACTACTAATGGAGATGTACAGAAATACAATAGAACCACCACCTACAATATCAGATGTTCCATCATGCATATTCTAAAAGGGATGAAATGCTCCCCACCATTATAAAATCAATTTGGATCATGTCTGGTGGAAAATTGAGTATATATGGTCTTTTAGTAGGAATCTCCATGAAAAGAATCCACAAATCACTATAGAAGTGGTTAGGTAATAACCAATGACTGGATTTAAGTAAAAATATCCCAATCTAGTAATAATAACACTACTGATGCCATATTATCTAACACTTTTCTCAAGAGATGGGGAAAATATCTCATAATAAGTCAATATATACCATGTTCCCCATCCTCTATATATAAAAATGTTAGTAATATTATTATAGGAACTATAGACATCATCTATATCTCAAGTTAAAATCCTTATAAGAGGATACATACATTAAAATCTTATTGATAGAATTTAAGATAAATCAATCACCCATAAGGTTGTGTCACCACACCTTTAGTGCGATGACTACCAGAACAAGATCATGATTATTGGTTTCTTAGTTCGTCTTATGTGGTATCAACTGATGTAAACCATAAGCATCAAATCCATTCTATACATCAAAAGAAAAAAATCTAGATTCCTAAAGCATTAAATAACACTATCCAATAGACACCTTCATTTTAAAATCTCAATATGGGAGTGTGTATCGATATCTCTATTAACTACAAAAAATATAGCTGATCCCCATATGTTCACATATTTGGATTCACATATTGGTTCAAATATGTTAATATAAATGATATATTAGATACATTGAGTAAAAATATCCAACAATGGACTATATACCCATGGAAGATCCACACATTCATCACAGCCGAGGGATGCTCACAAGCTCACACTACCTCAACCATTAAAATGTTTACTAATACATTTTATAATAAGAAATCATGTCCTAGAATGTTGGTTCCCTCATAATACATCAGTAGGTACATCGAGAGCATCCTATAATTCTTGTTCTCTATGAGTACATCTTGGACCATCCTCATGTGTCTCTCATGTTAATCCATAAATGATAATTATAGTATGATATCGTCTATGAATACTACGACAACCAAATATAGGAATGTCTAAAAGATCCATTTCATGAGTCCCATGAACATTTATATAGAATTAATCACACCAAATAGAATCATTATGTACTCATATTGATCAAATTAACATCATAAATAAATCATTGGTATGTCCTCATCATGTACTCATAGTTTGTGACAACCTCATATGATGATAATCCCTGAGATCTATTGAACCCATATAAATTTATTGAAGTGGTCCTCAATCCTAGACATGGATAATTATTCTTCACATTCACCATATTTATATGACTTTAATCCAAAAACAAAAAAAATATCAAGTCATATTTCTTAGAAAAAACATTGGTGATTCCAAAGGGAAAACATCGAGACTAACAAAATCCCCTCCTCTGTAAGTCCTCCAATGGCACCCATAGGTCTGGAATATCTATGGGATAAATTTGATATGATGGTTTATATATAAAGACCATCATAGGGTGTATATAAATTTAAAATTATACATCTTGGTTAGAGGTAAACTTGGCAAGTCCTTATGAAACACATCATTGCACCCCACCACAAATTCAGAAAACTAAAACATCATTGGATCCACTACAGTTAGAGTTGTGAATTCTAATTCGTTTTTAATCATAAAAACAATGCTTTGAGTTAGCTAATCATATTGCATTTGGGATTTCTTTTCACCCACAATTAGAATCCTCGTTCAAATAATGCGGAAAATTTTCTCCTTCCACCATAAACAGTCTATCTAACCATTAACTACTGACAACCATCTCATTCATAATATGAAATTTCAGGGATTATTTTCTACTATAAAGGGATCCCATAAAAATCCTCTCCTCTATGATCAAGTTCCATCCATTGGATGAAATGTGTCTTCACATAGTCTCCTGTGGTAGTATTGTGAATTCTTAAGGGTCAAGCTAAGGGCTCAACCAGAATCTATAAGTCCATTACCAGAGTAGTGTAATGAAAGTAGTGTCTCATAGAAATGTATATAAAAATGTAAATATTTTATATAAGACAAATAACATACCTTGTATTAATCCTGGAGCCTCTGGGACATAGTCCCCAACCACCTCCAGCTTCCATCACCCCTAAAAACAAGCTACATGAGCCTAATGCGGTCAACCTAGGGGTGTTTGTTGTAACAATCCAAAACATATTCCACATTCACATGCTATCTCTTATCCACTACAATTTACAACATCATGTGGTCCAACCTATACCTACTATTACAACTTCCAAGGTGGACAATCAATTATCTCTCTATCAGCCTAATATTTAGTTAGGGAATATCTTGAATGATGTCCTTCACCATCTCTAGAGTATCAAAGCCAATCTCTAGGATTACTAGATTTATCCTATTATCCATGATCCACTAACCATTTGACTTGGGATCTCTTCCAAAAAAACATCAAATGTCTCAGTCCATGTTTCTTTCATTGGTATTTTTTAGACATAATTCATATGTTCCCTATATTGGCACTAATTGTCCCCATTTTCATAGAAATGCAACTCTCAACCACCATATAATGAAACCATACACAAAAATAGGTAGAAATGAATACAGTTATCACTTTAGATCATATATCTCTATGTTGACCTTTTCAAAAGTTTTGATCCTTAAATAACTTAACATGCACCATATCTATCGAGTATCATGCGAGGTTTGTGCTCCAAAAGGAATACTCTACCACAATTGTACTTCCCCACAAATTTTGTAGGTTCCCTTATATGCATGAATCCCTATAAATAGTGGGAGAAAACTCCTAAATAAAAATGAACTCAAAATCATTTAATTTAATAGATGACCATCATATTACTATGTCACAAATACCCACCACTATATTTCATAACCATAGAGAAGGATCATGACTAGGAACACCATATGGTTAATATTTAACCGAAAACAAATGACTCACATGATATCCTCAATATAATCCTCATCCATCATGGGTCCTAAATCATCAAAAAACCTACAGGGTGACTATTTCTAAAAAATAAAAAAAACGTTCTCCCAATAAACATAATCATAAGGTACTACCAGTACCATTTTTATTTTATAGGTGCTGGTAAGACTAGTGAACCACCAAGAGAATATACCACTTGAACATGTACCAATATCAAAGCCTTATCATTCATGGGATCTTACACATGTACCTAATACTGAATCATAGATGGAAAACATAACAGAGGAATCCTAAAATAAACAATATTTACCACATATAATTAGATTATTTTACAAGCCAAATCCAAAAGGAAATATTAACCACAACCCATTCATCCATTATAGGTGTGGAAAATATTCCCATAAAATGAGTTCCTACATGTACTTAGTCTACAAGCTGGGATTCAAGGTCCAAAAGAATAGATATGACAAGAAATTCACCAATAATTTTCTTCATGGCCTAAGCGATGAGAACAAAATAGAAAACACAATTCATTATTTCTATAATACCAAAAAACAAACACAATACTAAAAAAATACAAATATCTAATCCAATAAAGGAAAACCTCCTCCAATACCACTATTTCATGACCTGACCCACCTTGTCCCTCCTATCAAGCAATATTCTGAGTGGGAGTAACCCATGGTAACCTCAAATTGGCAATGGGATGGATACTGATGTTGAGTATGAATACATATCACATGGGAGTCTTATATTAAGACACCTAGAAAAATACCCACAGACATCTACAAACCCATACAAAGAGTACATGTAAAATTCAACTGATACCAAATGTATAAAATTTCTAAATCCCGCACTAAGAGTGTGATGGTATAGTGGAATTTGATAAGTTACAAATTCAAGGAATCCAAAAATTATAACGATGTCCAACCTAATTGATAGAGGGGAATATTGTAAAAGGTGACTCCGGGTATGAACACTTGTCTTTAATTCTATAATATAATATCTTTCCTCTATTTTTCTTATGAGAAACCCCTAAAACCATTGGTGATATTCACAGGATACATCATGTATGGGAAGAGACCTTACTGGGTTCAGTATAAGAGTACCCATAAGAAAACCCCAGTGTCACTAATAATAAACCAGTAAAAATGTATGTAACCACGTTATAGGGATATGCTTTCAACTTCCATGTCATTAACATCCAAATATACTTATTGATGACATGAGTTCACAACATACGGTCACAATAATATTCTAATCTTAGGATTCATGCTTGAATGTTCCATGTATTACATTTCATAGATAAATCATTCCATGACTCAGTGGGAACTGATGAAATCTATCTAAGATCTCATGGTTTTTTAATCTCTCTATAATACGTACATGCTGGATGTACGAATATATTGATACATATATATGAATCCCACATAAGGACACAAGGTGTACTTATAATACAATTTGTATTAACATTTTATGTAGGGCATCCATGCTTGTGTAGTATAGGTCATTATGATTAAGAGAACCCCACCCAAGTAAAATGATGATGATAGAGTATCTCACTTTGGACATCACAAAAGGATTCCAACAACTCTACAAGATACTGATATTCTTCATAGCGGATAACCACCCTATAAAATAGATTTGATCCCATAATATACCCTTAGGGAAAGGATAAAGGGAATGCATCTTGACAAAGTATATCCATACTAAAGGGATGAAGGGATCCAAATTATAATTTATGAAGTATATGGTTTGTAAGATAAATTCATGGAATAACACTTTATAATCAGGTCTAACAATGTATCAGGGCCTGTGCCTATGTCTATCTCAATGTACAACAATCTGTTCTCATGTACATAACAGTGCCCATGTACACAGCTCTACCTATGTACTATTGTCCTGACTATGTTCCTAACCACTTAATCATATATAACACGATGAGTTTCCATGTTGGGTATCATGCCCAGGGAAATGTGTTACACAATTTTTTATATGAACTCTGTCTATGGAAACCCTAGTTCCTCAACCAAGTATACAAATACTGTGTATTCAATCATTTAACATCGTGTACATCTGGATTTTCTAAAATAGAGAGATTCATTTCACACATCATCATATGTTCATATGACATCCGATCTGGCCATGAATCTTGATAGAGTGCCTGGATATGGTATAGTTTAGAAATTACATCTATATTCACTAGAATCCATCCATCCTATTTTAATATTAATTTATTCGGTCGTGTCTCTTGATTATCACACTTCAAAACACATGAGAAGAAATCTGATCTGATCCTGGTCAGTCATTGTAGCTCAATCCCATATTTAATATGAATCTTTATCTACGGTATCAATCCTATGTTCCCAACAATGGGTTTGAAATGATTTATTACCAGGAAATTGTTGTAGAAATAGTCAATGTAAATAACAATGATAAACAAATTATGAAGAGGGGAATAAATGAAAAAAACAAAAACATAAGGAATTAACCATAGCCAATGTACATGATTTCCTTAATTCGTATCCAATAGAGTGGTAAATGAAGATATATAAATATGAAAAAAAATCTATAATCATATATAATTATATTTCATGTAGCCAAAATATGATCGATCTGTTAATCAATTAATCAGTTTATTGATTCTCATACTTAATAAAATTTAAATGGTTAAATCACCAAAAAAAAATATTCTAACACAAGATGCATCGATCAATAATGAATAATGAATACACAATTAATTATTTGGAAATATCCTTGATTTCTGATTGCACACCAATCACCAGTGTTGGGTTCATGATGTTTATGAATAGAAAATGATCCACTGATTCCTATCCCGAATTACATTATTATGAGGAAACCAAAAATAATGATTATAAAAGATCATTATATAGAGGTTTATTATGTAAATGCATCATAAAATAAAACAACCAATTTTATTACTAAATTTAATATTTACAAATATAATGAGTTTTTCACAAATTCTTGATGATGATACAGAAAATGTCACACATTGGTTAAACCTCATGCTTTAGACTCAACATCGGTCACATATTTCTAGTCTGAGTCCCCATATAGTAGTTATTCAATATTGTTAGAAAAAATGTAGATATGAATAATAAATTTTTTTAATATATTACAAACACCATGTTTTGGTCCATCGAGCCTCAATAAAATGTGATGTCTCAGCTCCTGGTCTCAGAAATTATAGAAGATATATTAAAATAATTAACATGGAAAATCTGATATGTTACAATGGGAATAAAATACGATATATAAATTTTAAAGTAATAAATAATAATAATTACTAAACAAACGAAAAAAATAATGATCATAAAAATGACTTAGAGGAATAAAAAAACACACTAGAATCCTAATATTAATTTTCATCATATCCATAGGTCTCAAACTACGTACATGTTACTAGTTGTGGTGGAATTATTGTCTACAGAATAAATATGTTTTCTAGTCAAAGATGATTCATGGATATAAATTTATAAACATGGTAGAGTGGATTCATTCCAATTCATGTTGGGTATAGTTTCATTAATACAATACATGAACTTCTCCATGGCCCGTATATAAGTTCATAGGATTCCCATGATTAGTCAATTGGGAGTGAAAAACATTTATAATGATATAACTAACAATAGATATCAATGATACATATAAACACATACAAAATGATTCATTTTATAGAAAAAACAGTTGACATAGTATACAAGAGGATTATTTATGAAGAATAATAACATAAAATCAATATAACTTTTAATTTTTCACAAAAACATGTAAGGTGTAATTTCATTGGTATAATTACATCACAAAATCTATTTTTATCAGGTTCCACCCTTCTCATTGAAACCTATTTAGAGGAACCAAGATATAATTTTTTCTCAAAAAATCTATCAAGTTAAAATAATAAATGGAATTTAAAAATATAAAGTAGAAACAAAACATATTATTAATAATTCTAATGATTTTATAAAATAAATATTTACATCCTTGTAAACAATTTGAGAATCAAAATAACACTTTATCATAAATATCAATTGGTATGATCCTCTATCGTATTTAATTAAACAATAGAAATGTATTATGTATATAAAAATAGGTTTTGTGAATAAAATATAAGGAATCCCATGTTTATGTGAAATGAAAATTTAATACTAGATTTTGATTGAAAGGATTTACAAATAAGCATAATATAAATTATAAACTGATCAACCCATTTGATTGAAATAAGAAATTAATCATGATATTATGTTTAAAATTTTATACTTGGAGAAACCAGACGCAATATTTTGAATTAAAAAATGGGTATTATTCCACCATTATGTGGGAATAAAATAACCGAATGGATTTGTGGAGACCATGAAACTATAAAACCTCTAATTAAATAATGGAATGACACTACTTATGTCAACATGAAAACCATAAGGAATAATATAAAAGGAAGAATCAATCAGAATAATATAAGATGAGGTTTGGAAAATTTTACACTAACAGGTCATCAAAAAAAATAGTTAAATAAAAGGAAAGACATGAAAGAGACATAACAGTATACAAAAGGCTATAGAAATATAATGGAAGTAAAATAGGGACTCCAAGTGTTTTTATTCCAAATTCTATAATATAGGAATTTAATAAATTCTAAAAGTATACATAAGTAATCACAATATATCCCAATGTCCAATGACATGATACTACCTCCATCACTTTTAATAATAAATAAAATCGCATAATTTATTTTATTATAATTATATGAAATTTTTAAATACCCAGATTTTATTTTCGATTTCATTTTATGAAAATCCATTTCTTTGGACAATTTTTTTGTTGATATAGCTGAATTCATTGAATGTGATTAATAGATGGAAATAATAAAATAACAATTTTGTTATCAAATGTATTATATAGTTTATAATTATAATAACGATCGTTAAATATGACATATTATAGATATAAAGAGATTTATTTGGTGGAAAGGGGAATGAATCTTTGATATAATGGAAATGTCTCCTATATATCTACCTTTTCATATGATTAACCCTTACGTATTTCCCCATAATGACCATCCATTTATTTTCACAACTTCAGTGAAACTTAATGAATAAACTCTATCATATTTTCAAAAACAATGAAACTTATGTCTTCAGAGAAATGCTATAGTGGATCTTATATATTATAGGATCCTCACACACCATCGCGTTACCCCTACAAGTTATAGGTCTTTAAACTCTTATCCATTTTTTGAATGGAATGAATTATATATATGATTTTACTCATACATATAATATATAGGTCAGAACTAAACTATCATTTTACCACAAGGTAATATCTAACTACCAAATTTATCTTTCATTAACAAAATTTCAACTACCTAATATAAAATCTTATTTTACAAAGTTATAGTCAATACTGATGAGTTTTCTTCTAATCATATAAATCCTTTACATATAAAATCCTCCTTATGAATTAAAAATAATTTGAATTTTCAATAAATATAGGTTTTCTAATTCATTATCATCTTACTTATAAAAGTATTATGACTCTCTCAATGATTTCTGTATCCGCAATGTTATCTCTTTCATCACCACAACTCATATTAACCTTCACTAAATGATTCCAAACATCAGATAACATTAAAAATACTATAGTTACATTAAATATAAATTAAATGAAACAAAATTAACCAAATATTATATTTTTCACTGAAAAATATCATTTATGGTGTTATAATTCTCTCCACAATAAAAAAATTCATTACCCAAATATATCTAGGGAATTCTGTAAAATGTTAATAATTACATAACAAGGGATATTTTCACATACAAAAAAACTCCACATAAAACACCATGAAGAAATTTATTAAAATCAATTACACATTTTGAGTTCTCCCTCCCATGTAACATCCCCATACTCAATATAAAAAAAATCATTAAATGTATAAAATTAAAAAAATGAATGATCAATGAAATATAGAAATATAATGGTGAAATAATAATTCAAAATGATTCAATTATCATAAAAATTATATAAAATCTTAATTGGAATACTAATTAAAAAATAAATCTTTGAATGTAAACTGGCCATTTTAATTTTAAAAAAGTCACATCAGAATATTACATTATCACTTCTCACATGTGTTGAATAGTTCACAGAGTTAAAAAAATTAATTCTTTAATAAATTTAATTTTAGGATTGAATTTTATGATTTTTTTCAGAACTATTCATTGTAACTATCCACAATATATAAATAATGTGAAATACTCCACAATTTATCACCATTGTAAAATTTCACTATGAATACACAAGTGAAATAAATTTATATATTTTTCTAAATAGAAACCATGAGAAAAATAGTCATTCATAGGAATGGATTAATGAATAGAATTAATATAATTTATAAGTTGTCCAACCCATGAGGTAAAACTAACGATGTAATCATTATTTTATATATAAATGTCTATTAATGTTTGTAACTACATAAATCCCCTAAATTCAGAATATGTTGTTTTATTCCACCAATAAAAACATATATATTCATCTAAAGGATAATTTGGGACCTTAATGTTATGATCAAAAAATTAAATCCTGAAAAACCAAATACAATTTCTCTATGATCACCTCAAGGTATTAGATAAAGGGGATATGGAAGAAAAATATGATAGGGTGAGGATTCAAACACATTACATAAAGTGACCATCGTCAATTTGTGAATGAAAGACTAGTAAACCTATTAAAGGGAGGATATCGAGATGGAGAACACTTCTATGGGGACTATACATCCAATGGAAGAAAAAAAGAGAACCCGTTTATTTAATTCGAAATGGGGATATAATAGAATATCATAAATTTTAAACAAAGGCAAAGATAATTATTGGTGTCACCCCTAGATCATGTTATACTCCCCCCTCCAATAAATTCAAAAATTAATACCTCCAAAAATACATTTTAATACAATTATATGAAATGAATAAATTATTTCATTTATCTTATAAACATAATTTGAAAAAAATAATTTTTTTGAATCAACTCTAAGAATATATAATAAACGACATAGTATGTGAATAATAGATTCCAATGCTAAAATCATTACAAAAAAATAAAAATTATTTTATACAGTATAATTCACCAGTAAACTATAAACTATAAACTAGGATAGACATAACAACTCCCCTTTTGTGAAAAAAGAGAATAAATCTTACTAATTTAGGAAATGACGCTTTCACATCAGCCTTTTCAACATGGTGACACTTAGTTATCATCACTTATGTATCATCCACCAATTATAAAAGAGTTAGATACCCTTAATTATAGAATATTTAATTTTTTTTAAACACTATCACTATTACATATTATTTGAATCCTATAATGGCTTTTATGTGTTAAATGACCAATACATACAATGGAGTCACACTTATATATTACAGTGATCCCAACACTTGACTATTATTAAGGGTGTCCTTAAATATTAGTTTACTCTAATATATCACTACTTATTACAACACAGAACCATTTTTTTATACATTAAGGTTAACTTTTCATACGAATGGAAACACCCTTTACCAAAATTACTACTACCCAATATATAGATCTAATTTCCAATGTCACTAGAAATATAAAAGATTCATCTCCTTAATTTATAAATCAAATGCATTTGAAAACCTTATTTTAAATACATATGTTCGAGTATTTTCAAAACTTCTTGGATCTCTATTTTTAAAAAATAAAACTTCTTGGTGGATTATTGGTCATGTAATTATTCCCATATCCATGATGTGACCTCTTATATCCCCAAATGTCATCCCATCTTTCTATAAATTCCTCCAAAACTCCTATAGCACAAAAATCCAAATCCCATTTCAATTAATCAATTTAGATAAAAGTTAGTGTGTAATATACTTACCACATAAAAATAACACCTTGGGTTTTACAATTATCTACTATATGAAAACATTCGATCCTTGAAAATTCACATAGTCTACCTTTGGATGAAAACACATACACAATAAGGAATATTTCACTGTAATATAAATCTCCATATAAACAGTATGGAAATTTTTTTTTAGAAATTATAGAAATGTGGGGTTACATAAAATTTAATACATTCCCTTCCACTGATGAAATTTTTTTTCTACATGTTAAAGTAAAAAATAGAAAATAATCAATAATGAAAAATAAAATTATAAAGTTATCAATTTAAAACTATAAAAATTACAAATGTTAGGTGTATCATATGATGTATCATTCTCATTAAAATATAAAATAAAAAAATTAAACACTTTATTTAAATTTATTAATTTCACATGATATGATTACATAAAAACAATTAAATCATGTTGAAATATTAATTAATTTTTACAAAGGGGAGCATTAAAAATATTAATGAATTTATAAAATTTCATGTATTGAAACAGTTTCATCCCACACTTGAGAAACACACACATTTTAAAAATAAATAGAAATTTTTTAAACAATATCATTATTTTAAAATTTCACTAAGAATATACTAGATATATAAATTTATATATTTTTATCAAATTCCCCTAATATGTCATATATTGAAACAATAACCTCAAATAAACATGCATTATAATAGTTGAGACACAACCATAATTGTATTAAATTACCGTATTTAAAGTCATATATAAAACATTTGAACTATTTCAATGAATACAAAACCCAACATCGTTGGAAAATCCATCAATTACTTAGGTCGGGACACCATTGGATCCTCATACTAATATATATCCAAGGGAAGTGTCTGAAACTGCACATTGGATTCCAGATAGAGTGCAATAATATATAATAATGAAGAGTGTCATTCTATCTAGAGTTTTATCATTACTAATAATTCATAATGTATATAGTGTTTTATTATTCCCGATCATTGAAGGAATAGATTAATCAATATCCATCAGGTACATATCCCGACCTCCTACTAAAGTCCATGGGGTTCCCATGATCAATAAAATTGGAGTGAGTAATAAAATAATTAAATAAATAACGTATGATATCAATAATAAATTAAATATATTTATAAATATAATAATAACACATTCTCACCTCTAAAGAACCTTTATATAATTTTTCCCTTCAATCAAGAACAATAATATAAAAGCTATATCACATTTAATTTTACGCAATGACATATATGTGATCGCTTCATTGGTATGCATACATTAAAAAATACCATTTAGTAATGTTTTAGTGGGGACATTAAAATCTATTTTGAGATTCAATGTTAAAAATTATCTTACAAAATCAGTCAAGGAAATATTATCCAAGCATTTTGAAAATTTTAGTAGAAACAGAATAAACCCTTCGGTAGAATTTTATTTTAAAATGTGTTTCCTTCCCTTAATACCATTTTATCATCGATACACCAAATTAATAATAAAATTCCATTAGGATGTGTCTTTAATGGATTTAATAAAACAATTGGTAAATATAGTTCATATGAAAACATGTTTTAATAATTAATATTGGTGGAATCCCCATTTTATAAATAAAAATTGAGAGGAAGCCTAAAAATCATTTTAATTGATTAATATATAAATTTGATATAAATTGAAAAGTATTTAACCCCTGATATAAAAATAAAATATCAATCATTGATTTATATTTAACTTTCTATGCATGGAGAAATCTAGATAATTCTAATAAATCACAATACAAGGTGAAATCCAAAAACATTGATCCTATAAGATATCATAAAATATTATCTGGGTCACTGAAATCAGAAGTACCCCAAGATACATCAAACTTAGGATAACCATGACCAATACTATTGCTGGTGGGATATAATGATTAATGTAAACATGGATAAATCACACCACTAATGAGTTTTTATAATTTTTTCCACATCCATTGTGATAATAAACTTTACAAAGGGAAATATTTATAATTCATAGTGATTTAGAACTGATCACTATATATGATAGAATATGCCAAAAAAATATACAGAACAACTCTTCATTTCTAATGATGAGATCTAGGATGGGGAGTTAATATCCAAAATTTCTAATATGGGTTTATGTTTTTCATTATAAATCCATGTGGTAATTTTTAAAATCAAAATATTTCATGATGTAGTGAGAATGTAAGTATTGGTTGATATTTGTTATCATGAGTGAATGTGAGTGTGTGGCTCCTCCATTACTAAGAAGAGATATATGGAACATGTTATTCAAGGTGGATATGGGTAGGCCAATCATGTTATAGGTTTTTTCTCACAGAGTTCTGTGAAACGTGTGAACCAATTCATCTAGTGTGGTAGTATATGATATTATATGATGAAAATATCTCTAAATTGTATCACCTAATCCATTGTGGTTTGTATAGTCACCTTTAATGGTTTTAAAGTCGATAATATGTATGTTTATGGACCACTTCTAAAAAAAGTGCTAGGACTCCCAAGTTCATCAAGGTGGGAAAGATACTAATGGAATAGAATTCCTTTTGGTAGGTCTATATGGGGTAATAGGTGATCAATAACAACACATCAATCAATTTAACCATTTATTAGATAAATATTATAATCCCTTGTTTATTATGACCGATTTGGAATAGTATTTTACATTAAGCATTGGATGTTAAATGTCATGGATGGTCCCTTGATAGTGATATGTACAATATTGTTATCTCATACCATCTTCTATTATTTATATAAACCTAGAGATATATATTATTCTACTTTTGAGAATCTGGAGCTTCAAATATATATTGAGTTTGAAACATCGTAGACTATCATTAGTCTCAATAGCATGTTTTGTAAAATATATGAGAGGACTATTTGGTGTCTCTCTTGTCCCCTTATAGTTGTATTATTTGGATATCTCTAGGACAGATCCACATATGATATAAATATCTTAGATATTATTATAGCCATAGACTAGTTATCTTAGTTTGAATACCTTTTTGATTCATATTAAAATAAAATATTAATTTCTTATATGGATTAAACTCGGTAAATAATTTTCAAATATTTTGATTACTAGATGATTAGAGATAGTTGAGACCCAGTGAAACCTGGAGTTTTTTCCACAAATTAGAATTTATATTTATCAAAGTAGTTGAAAACATTAGACTAGAAGTGTTACATTTAGTGTAATTTTTGATAATGCAGTTTTCTATAAATTAAAAAATTTCTATTATTACATAACGTATGGTACAATTGGAGAAAATATAATTGAAAACCCATTTTGATTTAATGAATTACTTGGGTTTTATATTCCCTAGTACTTCAAATTGCGGTGATCTAGCTTACTTTATAAAGAATGTTGATGGGAGTTAAACATATATATAGAATATTAGTTGATAAGAAACCTATCATGAACCTATGAACATTTTTGTGGTATACTAATATTTTTAACCAATTAAAAGCTGTTAAAGTATTTTAGTAAATTTATTTGAGATTAAGGAATCAAAAAAAAAATTAAATCCTAAAAATATTTCATAGAAAATATGTGATATGGATTTGAATTTTTTTTAATTTATTTACCCCTTTTGAATTGACCAACGTGTAAATTATTTTCATGGACCTTGTAAATAATATATTTTATCTACTATTAGACAAATGTTTCTTCCTTGTTATTGGACTAAAACACGACTTCATTATAATTGAATAAATACTTAAATCCAAATACATGATCAGATGTGATAGATAAATGAAATCATGCTTACACTATACATGGAAAAATTATTATGTATACCTGATATCATTGATAAAAATATATTTAGTAAATCATGAAAAATACCACAAAAGAGGTAGTGGAATGATATCCTTCATCTAGGGGTATGAATTGGGTTTTTTTTGAATTACTTATTTAATGTGAGGGATCCTTTATCCCTCATGCATTTTTCTACCGAATTAGATTAAACGGGGAGAGAGAGGGGTGGTTTTGTAGGGTGTGAGTTTTAAAAATGTCTGTGTAATAATGGGTACCAGATCATATGAATATATTCTCCTTTTTCAATCCCCAGTTAATACTCCTCATGTGAATTATTTTTTTACTCATCTCTTATAATAAAAGTGTAAATGTACATAACCAGTTCATGAATTTATACAATTAATGATACTACTCCCCAATGTTTCATCTCTTGAAATAAATTATCCAAGAATGCATATAATATCTATCAATTGAAATGGTTTATTATTTATCTTCCCATAATTTTTACTGTGTACGTCTCATACCATATAATCAAAATTATGGTAATAATATATGATATATATAAAAATATCTTATTATTGGAAAGTGGTTGTAGGATCACAATATATTATTATAATGAAACCCAGGATTCCATTGATCCTGATTTCAATTTCGTCCCCAAGAATAACATAAATAAAATTAATATTTAGTAGAAGATACAAACTTGTTCCTTCTCCTTAATCTGTTCAAGGGGGGTGGATTCCACATGTTAAAATGAGAGTAATGTATAACTTCCAAATAATAAGCTTGACATAGTCAATATGCAATTTTTAGGGTCACACATACAAAATATGAAGAATCAATACTAGGGAAACCAAATTAGGACCAAACATATAATATAACTCATCAATAATTAAGAAATCAGTAAAATAAAATGGAAGTATATATATATAATTTTAAATTTAAATGTAGTGACTAGAATAAACCAACAGATACAACAATGAGAATACTGACATGGAATTATACATAATATGAAGAAAATAACCAAAAATAAAATTGGTACCGTTTTCTCCCTTCTCCACATGTCAAGAAAAAACCTCCTTTTCATAGAAAAACCACAATGTTGAAAGAAATATAACATATTAACTACTATGTATAGGAAGCAATTAAGCTATATATATGATGTGATATCCATGAGAAAATTATTCCCAATATGTGTACACTACACACCACATTCATAAACCATAAAAGTATATCCATTTATTTATATATTTAAAATGAAAATATGAAATTAATCTTTTCTTTTTTTCAGAAAAACATGTTAAATAATATTATTACATATACATATTTTACATATGTTGGAAATTTCAACAATTTTAACATAGTCAATATTTAATATTTTTTAAAAAAGATTGAATATAATTTAATGAAGTAGTTTCAAATCTATGAAATATAAATTCGCTCAATGAATAAATAAATTTAAATAGTCTATACATTCACTAAAAATTTAAATTTCACTACGAATTCACTGTAGATATAAATAGAAACTTTTAAAGGAAATCCTTAGAGCTGATAAACAATAATATTATCAATTTTTTTAAACTAGCAAGAAGAAAATATAATCAATAAAATTTTAGGAATAAATAACAATATATAAAATCCAATGTCAACAATAATAATATTTTTAAAAGTATTGAAATGACTTCACATCATAGAAAAATACCTAATGGAATAACGTTAATACACACTATGGTCCTCATATTAATCTACACCTATTTCATGTATTTTAATTATGTGAATATTTCTATCAATAGTGGAATTATAAAATTGTAATAAAACAAGAGTCTTAATAAGAGATTCATTAGGACTACTAATTCATAATCTAGGAAGAGTGGCATCATTCCTCTACTGGTAATACAGTTTGTATTGATACATAAAAAGTACATTTATAGGGATATTAATTATGTGAATAGTTCTCCCATGATCCTTGAAATATATGTGAGGAATAAAAAACATGAAATCAAGATCAATAGATATAAAGGATAAAGAACAACTTATTGAGAACAAAATTCACAATAATGACCCAACACTGAGTGCACTTAATAAATGTAGCCCATTTTCATTAATAATAATAACATTATATAATTATCACTTTATCTTTTGTACAACAAAATTTAGGGGATCACATCATGGGTATAATCATATAAAGAAATCCATTTTTTAAAGATCCAACTGGTCCTTCACAACATATTGTGAGAAAACATGATATGAAATATTCTTTATAAATAGATATTTGAAATATAATTAATGGAAATAAACAAAATATAGTGAAACCCAAACCCACCATTAATAGTGTAGATTTTTTCCAAAATTATATGTTTACATTTTATAAACCATTTGATAATAAAAACACCCATTTAATCCTCAAATTCTTCTAGGAATATATTATATATAATTTAATCAAACACTTGGTAAAAATTTCATAAGTGATGAATGTTTTTGATCATTGAAATAGTAGGAATACCCATTTACAAATAATGTTAAATAGGAAACCTAAAATCCATTGGTTTAAAAAAATAGATCCAAATGATCTAACTTATAAAGTGATCAACCCATGGGATAAAAATATAATAGCTATTGCGGTTTTATTCTTAAAAGTTATTCTATGAATAACCAACATTAATCTACTTAATTGAAAATTAATTTTGTTGTTACATCACTAATAAGAATTATAATAACTTAAAATATTAGTAGGTATACTAAGACAATAAAACCCCCAATAAAATAAAACTAAATGCTATGTCAAAATGAACACCTTAGGGAAATATAAAAATAAAATATTGGAGAGGAATAATATAATAGGAGTTAATAATAGTTTACGCAATGGCATCATCATTAATCCATGAATAAATTCTAATTAATTTCATGAAGGAGACGAACGGTTCCACTTGGATTCATAAGAAATTTAATTAAAGGGGAAAAGGGATCTGACTAGTTTTAAATTAAAATATGAGTAATATCAAAATTTCGCATATAGTAAAATAGGAAATAACTTATCCTGACATGAACCTATGGATCAAGGTGTAATCCACCCTCTGTTACATTTATAGTTTAATTAAATCCAATATAAAACATATTATTATAATTATAAAAATATTTAAATCATCTGATTTGATGAATAATGTTTTTTCATGAAAATAATTTATTTCATTAAAATTATATTTCATGATATATATCAAGACATAGGATATGATGAACAGGTTTCAATTAACAAATCATTCTATTTTTGTTAAATGTATTTCATGGTTTACAATACACCTATCAACCATAAAATATGGTTTTTGGAAATGAAAATGAAAATTGATTTTTTTGAAGAGGGAATGAATCATACATATATATAAATGACTCTTACGTACCACCCTTGGTCATTTTTTAACCCATTCATATTAGAATGTATTCATTATCCAATAAATTTTACTAATTCAAGGACCCTTAAATATATAACTCTATAATTTTTCTAGATAGAATGACACTTACATATTCAGTGAAAATCCATTTTGAATATTATATATCTGATGAACTTTATGTACCAGGTAGTTAGTCATAAATATTAGATGAATCTCAATAATTATCCATGTTTATGTGATTTAATTTTATATATGAGATTACACTTACGTATAATAGGGTGTTCTTATACATGACCGGTGTTTCACTACAGGGTGACCTTTATGTAAGGAGGGAAATATCCTTCAAAATAATACATATACCTAATACAAAAACATAATCTCAATAGATAAAGGAAATATGTAAGAATCATTTACTTAACTACTAAATCATTAAATTCTAAAATAAATTAAAATTTTGCACTTATTTTTTCTCACTACTTATGGGTGTTGAAATTCCTGAACATTTAAATTTTTGAATGTCTATGATTTACGCTATGAATCACATATCTATAATGTGACTGCTTCCAACCCCCCAAGTTATGATTACATATCGAATTTTCTTAGCACCACCAATTACAATAAAAACACATGATTTATTAAACATAATATATTGGGAAAGAATTAACTATGTGATATATATTTGTCCTAAAAATAATGTTGACTGTTTTATAGTGATCCCCACAATAAAAAAATTCATTCCCCAGAGACTCCAACAAACTTAATGTATGGGAATCACTTAAAAAACAAGGTATACATTCACATACTAAAAAACTACACATAAAAAATCAAGATACTATTTATTAAAACTAAATACACATGTTGGATTCTCCAAAACAATTTTTTTTCCTTAATCCAAAGACAAGAGATCATAAAAATGATAAATTCAACAATTTAAAACTCAATGATAACAAAAAACCAAATTATTAAATATTAAATTAAAAATAATCCAATCCTCTAATGAAAAAGATATAATTTAAAATACCATAATCATTAAAATACTACATTATGAAATTAGACTCTTCATTTTAGGAAAATACAAGTCAAATCATATAATTATATAAAGTCATTTTACATTTTTTCAATAGTTCACCATTTTAACGACGTCATGTTTTAAGACATTTTATGATAGAATGGAATTTAAAATATAGAAAAAATTTCAATGAATTTATTTGCATATAAACACTTTCTATAATGATAATTAAATAATCCACACTTAAAAACAACATTTAAATTTCACTTAGAATAATGGACTGAAATAAATTTATTCTTTCTAAAGGATATCCCTGAAGATAATATAATACAATATAATCACTTCAAATTAGATAAAATATAAATTGGGAAATAATTATATAATGAAGATAAACCACTATATATAAAATTTAATTTTCAAAAAAATGAAATCCAAAAATGTAAATAATCACAAACATTGAATCATGGGAAATTCCTATAGGATTATACAAAAGACAAACTATTATCATCGTACAAATTTTTTAAATGCAATTATCTCAAGCTACACGTAGTCCACTAGCTAGAGTGGGATTTTAAACAAGTGAGAAAAGGTTCATCCTAGTTAGAGATATATCATGACTATAAGTGCATAATTTGTTTAGATTTGTATCACTACCTTATTATTAAGGTAAAGTTTCATCGATATCTATAGTAGAATTTTCCTATGAACCAAGCATTGTTATTATGGTTCCATTGAAAAATAAAACACCTGGGAGAAATAACACTCATAAAATCAACAATATAATATCTGAATGATACAAATAATCATATAACATAGAAGAGTTATAACACAATGTCAACCCTGATAACCCTCCACAAAAAATAACATTTTTTTCCAGAACATAAAAAAAATCAATATGATAGTAAATTTTATGAAAAATATATATATAGGCTTATTTCATTTTTATACCTATATAAATAAATCAATTTTTATCAACTGATAAGCAAGAATTCGTAACATATTTATGGACACCAAGTATGAAAATCATCAAAAAAACTAATTAATGAAAATCCATCAATTATTTTAAATAATTATTTATAGAAGCCTAAGACACCCTTAGTTATGTAAAATTCATAGAAAATATTAGTTTCCTTCCATATAATCTATTTGAGCAGTAAAAAATCATTTTAGACATTATATTATTTTATGAATATCTTATTGAATATTTAATTAAATAATTACTACTAATAGTTAATATGAAAATAATTTTTGATGAAAGAAATATGATGAATCCCATTTTTTAAAATAGAATCTGATATGAATGTAAATTCATTTGGAACGAATTAATTAATAAGAATTATTTAATTTATAATCTTTTCAACCAATAAATCATACATAAGAATGAAATCATGGTTTTAAATTTAATTATATACACACAGGTATCTACATTTCCTAGTATAATTAATTCCTAAGATGGGGTGTTATTCAACCGCCAAAAGAAAAAGAATCCACTATAGTATAATTACAGACATTAAAATAAAAATACAAAATTAAATCAATAATATTGAATCCCTTGGTATCCATGACCACTATATAAAATGATAAAAAGAGAAGACGAATGAAAATGAAGATATGATGAGGTTTTAAAAACTTCACATAAAGTGATCATCACATATTAATGAATTAATTACCTTAAAAATGTAATAAGGATATTAGAACAAGAGGGATTAAAATTCCTGGATTCTGGAAATCTAATGCAATAAAAATTAACAAATAAGGGTTTTAATTCCAATATGATAAATTAAAAAATTAATAAATCCTAAAACTACACCAAAATAAGGGTGGAACCCTTTGAAATATCGGAATGATCCTTCATAAATCACTTTTATAAATTAATAACATCAAAAAATAAATTTATTTCTGATTAAAAATTAATTTTAATTTACCAAATTCTACTAATTATCATAACTTTAAATGAACCAAAATTATGTTGGAATAGTTTTCAATTATACTTAAAACTTCATTGGATATGACTAATAATTTTCATTAATTAATTCATTAGAACTTTTTCAGTTATATATTCTATTTTTTAATTACACTATTTATTATAAAATAAAAACTATGTTAAATATTAATAAATCAACTTTTTTAAAGATGAAAACTGTCTTACATTTTTTTGGAAATGGGCCTTTGGTATCTCCCAATATTTTTTGAGTGATCCTTATGTACCAACCCCTATGTATTATCCATCAATTTTCAAACAGATAATTATCATTAATTTTTGGAATTATATAATTTTTCAAACACAAGGACTATTGAATATTAAGGTAAACGAAAGAGAGGATTTTATATATCCTATTCCCTTCACATACAAGGGAGAAACCCATATATATTATAGTATTCCCAATAATTGAATATTTTTTCTAAGGGGAAGATCCTTGTATATGACGTTTCTCTTATACATCACTAGTTAGTTGAAAACATAACTATTGTTTAACAGAATAGGGATAAAATTATATATGATGGGAAATATCATTTACAAAAAATGCCGACTACCCAATTAAAAAAAATTAATTTCAATTTACAAAAACATATGTTCAAGGAATCTCCTTAATATCAGAAAAGTTTTCCTCTAAAATAATTCTTCTACGTACTTTACTTATACACTTTCTATAACTACTTGGTTATTTAATTTTAGAATACACAACATTAGAAAGTTTTATGACTCATTACAAGATTCCCCATTCCATGATGTGACCTCTTCTAGCTCTAAAACTCTTACCGACATTATAAAAGTTCCTTCAATCCTCTGGTAACAAAGAAAAGAACCCAGATCCATCCTGAATCATGAAATATAGATAATATTAAGTATTAATTACATTGTTCAACTAATCAAAAACTTGTTGGTGTTACATTTTAATTTTACAAAAAAATAGACCACAAAAATTCCCCATATACATCATTTGAAGGGAAAAACTCAAAATTAAGGGATATTCCCCCTTACTCTGAAAAGACACACAAGCACACATGAACCCATTGATTATGACCATATACAAGGTTAATTTTCCCCAAATTTTAATACATTCCCTTACACCATGGAATAATGTTTTTGAAATCATAATATAAAGAAATATTAAATCATCAATAAATATAAAATCAATTACAAAATAATAAATTAAAATGATCCAATTACATTAAGAAAAACATATCAATACTCTAAAAATATACAACTATGAAAATAAAATTTTAATTTTAATTATTATATGTAACATTTGAACATTACTGAAACATATGACATCCATGATGAATAGTTAACTGATTTTAATATAGTCCATATTTAAGAAATATTGTGGAAGGATGCAATAGTATTGAAAAAATTTAAACACGTTATTTTGAAATTATTACATTTTAGATATTAATGTAAAATTTTCGTAGATAATTACCACATTAAAATTTAATTAATAATGAATCGAGGAAATAAATTTATATTATTAAAATTAAATTCGAAAATATGATATATATTTTTATTATAATAACTAAAATGAATCTTAAATCATAATAGAATAATAACAAACATCATGGGAAAAAATTAATTTATTTAAAAAAACATATTTACAAAAAATATACACTAAGATAATGAAACAGAAAATAAATATCAAATAAAAATACCTAGTAGAGTTGGGTTTGGAGAAACTGAATCTTCAAACATTTATATGTCCAATCCATGTGTCTCAAATTGGATATAAGAATAATTATGGAGAGGTATAATAAAATAGTGGAAAATGTTTCATAATAGTCTGATCTTCAACATTACTAAAAATTCATAATTTATGTATAGAGAAATCATTCCCACCATAGCTAGGTAGAGTTTCATCTATACCTAGTACCAAATTTTCTTATCTTCTTACTTATTTTTTCAGGTTTCCCATGAACAACCATATGGGAGTGAGAAACAAAAATCTTGAAATCATGATCATAAAATATCATTGATAAAAATAAATATAAAAAAATACAATAATTACACTTCCTCACCTCTAAAATCCCATCAAATATATTTTCCCTTTAATTAAGAAAAACAACATAATATGAATATCAATTTTTATTTTACAAAATAATTAAATTGTATCATTTCATTTTTATAGAAACAAAAAAAATACATTTTTGTAAGTACCAAAGATGATATCACAAACTGTTTTGAGACACCATGTTAAAAAATTATCATTAAAATAAAATCATGGAAACAATATAAAATAATTTTAAAAATATTAGAAACCAAAAACACACATAGTTATGTAAATTTTTTAAAACATGATTTTCTTTCATATTGAAAAATTTCAACACTAACATTCTATTATAGTCATAAAATTATATATGGATGATCCTGTGAAGAATTTAACAAAAAAAATGGTTTCCAACACTAATATTAAATTAGATTTTAAAAATTAAAAAGTTGGATCCATTTTCTCTAAATTAAATCCAAGATGAAAAATAAAATCCGTTAGAAATTTTTAATATGTAAACATTACTTAATTTTGTACTTGTTCAACAATGATATTGAACAGATAATGTAATCATGCTATTAAATTTAAATGTATAATCAAGTAAAAACGAAACTAAATCAATTATATTCAATGGAAATAGTGTAACTCATCCACCAAGAGGAAAGAAAATCCCATAAAGGATGATAATTTTCAATAAAATTATAAAACCCCCCAAGAAAACTCAAACACAAGACTAAAATTATAAGTCCCCGGCCTTAAACCATACTTAATATTGAATTAAATGAATAATTCACATTGAGGATCTTTTCATGGTGTAGAGTTTAAGAGAATTAGGACATAACTATTACATCTCAAAAGATTACAAAGTAGAAACTTCTATTAAGTTTCCATAAAATAAAAACTCTTAAAAAAAACATGTCTAGTTCCATGTTTTAGATAGCATGAGTTTCCCTTGATCCCATCCTTGACCATATTCCACATTAAGTCCTGTGAAAAATATATCAAAAAAAACTCGGGGTGAGCATTAAAATCTCAGTAACATATACAAAATGAATGAAAAATGTTAGTTTTTCAAACCAACAAGTAAACCATGTATACTTTATCAATGTAATACTTTTCACCTTTAAGAAGTAGTCAAAACACTTCACTAAAAAATATCCTTACTTACCCTTTTGTAACCAAAATATTACCATAAAACACATATAAAGATCACATAACATATATCGGTTTCTTGGGACATAAACATACTTAAATGGGATAACTATACGGTTGACTTCCACACATATCACTTAATGGGATAGCCATACGGCCAACTTCTATACCCAATGAATTGGAGGTTATAACGTAACCACCCGTCCTGGTATTCACTTCACCACCCGTCATATGGTTTATCACGTAACCACCCGTCAAATGTCCATGTGCAATTATAAAATCTTAAGACATAAAACAAATATAATGGAAAGAAAACATTTCCACACTTTGATCACAATATATCACTTAAATATATTGACATAGAAAATCCATTATAAAAACCATTTTCAATACCAAAATACATAAAAGTTTATATGGTATTTATTTCATTTTAAAAACATTACGGCTTATTGAGGAAGCCAAAGACCAAATAATACTCGCATCAGCGGAAAATGTCGTTGTCACCGCGTACGTTAAAAGAAACATTATTTTTTGTCGTTTAGTAAAATGCTTCGTAGAAAAAGATTCCTTTTTTATAAAATTAAAAGACAACGGGGATTATACACCGTATAAAATAATGTTGTGTATAAAATGAAATATACCTCAATGAAAGGAGATTGAGACGAAGCCCCTTACCTCGGGTCCGACTTGACTCGATCGTTCTTTAACATCCTGAATAATAAACTTGAGTTAATTTATACATGATTAAGAAAATTTTTCATGTTCATTATTCCTTTTATATAACTTATTTCCATTTTATAAACATTATGTAATCATTTAAGTTAATAATGTTTGTTTTGTCGATATTTGGTTTTAAGTCGAAAGTGGACTTTTTACAGTTACATGTTGTTCGTGTGGTCAAAGATTCATTATATCCAGAATGATATTCATGATTTGGATATAATATATATCATATATATCCAGTATATACATGTATTTATAATATTACATAATCATTTAGAGGTAGGAAATGAAATTCATCGTTCATGGAGATGGTAAGTCGTACGTACACATGAACACTACATTCATTTCTATGTCATATCAATGCAATTAGAAATAAATGAGAGATATGTATATTTTAAATCTGGATTTATATTAATCATTTAGATGTAACATAAAGCATGTATATCCATTATATATATGTACTGACAATAGTACATTACATTTGGGGTTAAGAAATGAAATGCACCATTCCTGGAGACGGTAAGCCGTACGTATTCATGAACGCTACTTTTATTTATATCTCATACTTTAAAGAAAATAAATAATAATGATGTAAAGGTATATTATAATTCCAGTATAACATCATATATAATAACTTTAAATCCATATTTTATACGTCCCACATATGGCATTAATGAATAAAATCAATTTGAGGGTGCGGTAGTCCGCACTTCCTAAAATGAAAATGTCGTGTTTACCCACAATGGAAACCATAAAGTTATGCCACAAATGAAAAATACAGAAGCATAATGAAAACATAAACATAATATATATCATATATAAATAGAGTTACATCTTAATGGCCACCTTTTAAGGTGTTAGAAGAATATTGAACAATCATCATTTCGTGAGGCAGAAATTCGCCATCCACGGAAACCGTATGCTCTTTAACCACTAGACGAAGGTATGTGTAAGTGTAGCTCGAATCCTTCACATAAAAACATCATAGTATATTGAAGATACTGGTTTTGTTAATAAATAAAGTAATAAAAAGTGTTTAGGGGGTTGGAGAAGAAAAATAAAACATAAGAACACAAGAGAAAACACTACCTTTACATTATTTTTTCATTTTATTTTAATCGTTAAATAATGAGGTAATCGCTGCATCATCATGGTGTCATAAATAATTTAATTTATTTAATGTCTAAAAATTATAAAAAAAATATCATGATGTAGGAACTCTTTTTATCTTTATAATTAATACTTATAGTAAAAATTCTGACTTGTATAACCCAATTTAAGAATTGTTTTATAAAAACAACTCATGTTTGTGACATTTTTATTTTACCATTAAATAAAAAGTTATTAATGAAATTTTACTACCAATGTGGCTCCATGGGGTCCTCATGTTGACCCATGGATTTTCTCGGTCGTACATGACACATCCAATAAGGTTAGGACATGTGTCTAGGTCATTTCATATTATTAAAACATTATTTTTACTTTAAATTACTCTAATTACCTCTAATCGCGATAAAAAACATAAAAGTTTCTATTCACCAAAAAACTATTATAATCCCATTGAACAACATTTTACTTCTTAATGATAACCATGTATGTAAGATTTTTTAAATTCAAAACACAGAGGTGATAAATGTTCATTTAAATGAAAAATCAGTTTTTCAGTACCACTTAGTGGTTTCACTATTCAAAAAAAATTTATGTTTTTCAGAAAAATACCAAAAATTCACCCTATGATATATTTGATATTCTGAATTAAAAAATGATATCAATTTTAAAAAATTCAAAAAATATAATTTACATTAATTAATTTAATAAATAATTTCCGTTTTCAGAGAAAATAGCATGTTTTTATGAAAGAATAACTATCAAAAGATTGACACTAGTTTAAGTCCAATTTCAAATTGAAATTAATTCCAATGACCACTGTTGGATTAAATGGTAAAAATATATTATAATTTCACTTTATAACCAATTCAAAATATAATCTAATCATATAAATAAATTAGATTAAAAATAGGGTTTGAATTAAAATACCACATTTTCATTATTCATTAAAAAATGCACTTTATCGGAAAAATACCAAACAATTACACAAAGTAAATTTTGATGTCCCGATTATAAAGAAGAATTTTATTTGGTGCAATAGAATGTATAAGAGTAACCAAAACTATATTTATATACGGTTCGCCATCAAAAGGCGATAAGTTGACCTTTTGTGAATGTTAGAGTATATATGCCTAAAATTGAATTCTTTTCGTACATTAACCCTTTATCCTTTATTGGATAAATGTAAAAACAATTAACAAACACATATAATCATATTTTAGTTATTTATATTCATTTCCGCCAAAACAACAGCTACGTGTTAACTACCATTTAAAATAATATTGTTTTATTACTAGTGTTCAACATAAGATTTCAAAAAAACCTTTTTGTTGCGTATCGGGTATGCTATCGAACATAGCAACCCATTTAAAGTAAAAATAATATTTAATTGGTATATATAAATAAATATGAAAATGTTTTATTCTTTATTTACCTGGGTTGTTACATCCTTCCCCCCTTTTGGGAAATGTGTCCTTGTTATTTTATTCACTTATCAAAATAAGTGGGGGTATTTATCCCTCATAGCATTTTCAGATTCCCATGTTACCTCTTCACTCATGTGGTTTTTCCACAAAACATTTACTTGATTAATCACCTTATTCTGCAACACCTCCTCCTTGTGGTCAAGAATCTCGACTGGTTGTTCTTCATAAGAGAGATTCTCATCCAACTGTACTACCTCTGGTCTCAAAACATGAGATAGATCTGGCAAATACTTTCTCAACATCGAAACGTGAAAAACATTGTGTCCCTAAGATAAACTCGGAGGTAAAGCCACTCGGTAAGCAATCGATCCAACTGTCTCCATAATTTCATATGGTCCAATGATCCTTGGACTCTGCATTCCTTTCATACCAAATAGAATCACACTTTTCCATGGTGAAACTTTGAGAAAAACATGATCACCAACCTCGAAAGATAAATCCTTCCTCTGGTTATCCGCATAACTCTTCTGACTGCTCTGAGCTATTCTCATGTGTTTTTGAATCAACTGAACTTTTTCTGCCATCTCATCTACCAATTCTGGTCCCATCAACTTCCTTTCACCCACTTCATCCCAAAAGGTTGAAGTTCGACACCTCTTCCCATATAATGCCTCAAATGGTGCCATCTCTGTACTGGAATGAAAACTGCTATTATAAAAAAACTCAACCAAAGAAAGATGTTGGTACCAACATCCCTGATAATCCATCGAACAAGCACGTAGCATATCCTCCAATGTCTGAATTGTTCGTTATGGCTTCCCATCTGATTGCGGATAAAAAGTTGTACTAAAATTTAATTCAGTACCCAACGACTTCTAAAGGCCCTTCTAAAAGTTAGAATTAAACTTGGGATCACGACCAGATACAATGTATATGGGAACTCCATGAAACCTAACTAACTCTTTAAGATACAATCGAGAAATTTGAACTAGAGAGAAAGTATCTCGAATATGAAGGAAATGAGCAGATTTAGTCAAGTGATCAACAATATCAAGATTGCATAATTACCTCGAGAATTCCTCTATAATCCCACAACAAAGTCCATGGATATATTTTCCCATTTCTACTCTGGCACTGGAAAAGGCTGAAGCATCCCATTCGGTAACTGGCGTTCTTCTTTAACCCTTCTGAACCAGCTCTACCCTTTTCTGCAACTCACTGTCTTACTTCTGTGCTTGCTTAATTCTATCTGATAGAGAAGATTTCACCGATACCTAAAACAAAACAGAAGGACATCCTGCACCAACAACTTCTATTCCAAAGTTCATCAAATCCTAAACCAAAGGATCACTTTCCAAATGAAACATTGTTAATGAAGCATTATTTTTTCGACTCAAAGAATCAGCGACTTTATTTTGTTTTCCCGGATGGTAATGAATTGTACAATCATAATCCTTGATTAATTCCAGCCATATCCTCTGTCTCATGTTCAATTATTTATGAGTGAATATATACTTTAATCTTTTCTAATTAGTATATATTTCACACTTTAATACATACAAATGATGCCTCCAAATTTTTAGACCAAAAACAACAATAGCTAATTCCATGTCATGTGTAGGGTAATTTACTTCATGATTTTTCAACTAATGTGAAGAATATGCAATTACCTGATCATTCTGCATTAGGACGCAACCAAGTCCTTTCAATGGAGCATCACTGTATATAACAAACTCACCATTCTTGGAAGGAAGTGAAAAAACTGGATCATTCACCAATCTTCTTTTCAGTTCCTAAAAACAATCATCACATTGTTTTGTCCAAATAAACTTAACACCCTTCCGAGTTAGCTTAGTCATTGGACTAGATAACCGTGAAAAATTTCTAACAAACCTTCGGTAATAGTCTGCCAAAACAAGGAAGCTATGAATCTCAGTTAAATTTGTGGGTCTTGGCCATTCTTCAACAACCTTTGTTTTTGTAGGATCAACAGTTATGCCATTTTTTGAAACAATGTGACCAAGGAAAGAAATTTTTTGTAACCAAAACTCACACTTGCTGAATTTTCCATACAGTTTATTTTCTTTTATGGTTTTTAATATAACCCGTAAATGTATTTCAAGATCCATTTATCTTTTATAAAATACCAAAATATAATCAATAAACACAACCCCCATTTATCACCTGATTCAACTGAGTCACCACTTAAGTAAACTGCTAAATTCAGATTCGGACCATCGCTGGTTGTTGATTCGGAAAGTCATTCTACTCTGTATGCCTTCCCAGAGAAGCTGCTCTGTTTCCTTTATGAAAAATAATTCTTAACACAGACATATCTTAGTTGAAGAAATATGGTAATCTTTATATGATATATCATTTCAATCATACCATAAATTAATTTATAATTTAACAATTTTATAACTCCTAAATTTGTCTAAACCAACTTTTGATACCAACTATAAGGCCTCGATATTAAACCTTACTTAATATTGAATTAAATGAAAAATTCACATTGAGGATATTTTCATGGTTTAGAGTTTTAGAGAATTAAGACATAACTATTACATATCAAAAGATTACAAAGTGGAAACTTCTACTAAGTTTCCATAAAATAAAAACTCTTAAAAAGAAAAATGTCTAGTTCCATGTTTTAGATAGCATGAATTTCCCTTGATGCCATCCTTGACCCGATTCCACATTATGTCCTGTGAAAAAAATTTCAAAAAAACTTGGGGTGAGCATAAAAAGCTCAGTAAGGGATACACAATGAATGAAAACTGTTAGTTTTTCAAAACAACAAGTAAACCATGTATACTTTATCAAAGTAATACTTTTCACCTTTATGAATTAGTAAAAAAATTTCACTTAAATAAAATATCATTACTTAGCCTTTTGTAACCAGAAGATTGTCATAAAACCCATATAAATATCACATAACATATATAGGCAACTTGGGACATAAACATACATAAATGGAATAACCATACGGTCGACTTCCACACATATCACTTAATGTAATAGCCATACGGCCCACTTCCATACCCAATGCATTGGAGGTTGTAACGTAACCACCTATCCTAGTATTCACGACACCACCCGTCATAAGGTTTATCACGTAACCACCCGTCAAATGTACAAGTACCATTATAAAATCATGAGACATAAAACAAATATAATGGAAAGAAAACATTTCTACACTTTGATCACAATATATCACTTAAATATATTGACACAAAAAATCCATTATAAAATCCATTTTCAATACAAAAATACAAAAAATATTATATGGTATTTATTTAATTTTAAAAACATTACGGCTTATTGAGGAATCCAAAGACCAAATAATACTCGCAGCGGCGGAAAATGTCATTGTCACCGTGAATGTTAAAAGAAACATTCAATTTTTTCATTTTGTAACATTCTTCACAGAAATAGATTCCTTTTGTATAAAATTAAAATTCAAAGGGTTTTATACACCGTATAAAAGAATGTTGTGTATAAAACGAAATATGCCTCAATGAAAGGAGATTGAGACAAAGTCCCTTACCTCGGTTCCGACTTGACTCGATCGTTCTTTAACGTCCAGAATAATAAACTTGAGCTAATTTCTACTTGGTTGAGAACCTTTTTCAAGTTAATTATTACTTTTATATCACTTATTTCCATGTTATAAACATTATGTAATCATTTAAGTTAATAATGTTTGTTTTGTCGATATTTGGTTCTTAAGTCGAAAGTGGACTTCTTACAATTACATGTTGTTTGTGTGGTCAAAGGTTCTTTATATCCGGAATTATATTCATGATTTGGATATCATATATATCATATATATCCAGAATATACATTTATTTATAATATTACATAATCATTAATTGGTAGGAAATGAAATGCATCATTCATGGAGATGGTATGCCGTACGTACGCATGAACGCTACTTTCATTTCTAATTCATATTAATGGAATTAAAACTAAATGAGATATATGTATATTTAAATTCAAGAATTATATTAATCATTTATATGTAACATAAATCATATATATCAATTATATATATGAACTTATAACAGTACATGACATTTGGGGATAAGAAATGAAATGCACCGTTCATGGAGATGGTAAGCCATACGTACGCATGAACGCTACTTTCATTTCTATCTCATAAATTAATGGAAAGAAATAATAATGATATAAAGTTATATTATAATTCCAGTATAGAATCATATATAATAACTTTAAATCCATCCTTTATACATCCGACATATGGCATTAACGAATCAAATCACTTTGAGGGGGCAGTAGTCCGCACTTCCTAAAATGAAATTATCGTGTTTATCCTCAATGGAAACCATAATGTTATGCCAAAAATGAAAAATACAGAAGAATAAGGAAAACATAAACCTAATATATGTCATATAAAAATAGAATGACATATTAATGTCCACCTTTGAAGGTGTTAGAAGAATATTGAACAATCATCATTTCGTGAGGCAGAAATTCGCCATCCACGGAAACAGTATGCTCCTTAACCACTAGATGAAGGTGTGTGTTAGTTTAGCTTGAATCTCTCACATAACAACATCCTAGTATATTTAAGATACTGGTGTTATTATAAAATAATGGAATAAAAATAGTTTAGGGGTTTAGAGTAGCAAAATAAAACATAAGAACACAAGAGAAAACACTACCTTTAAAACGGGTAAATCTTTTTGATTTGAGCCCAAAGGATTCCTTGGGATGACTTCTGCCTAATGTGAGCATTCTAGGAGTAAGAGTGGGATGTGTAGAGACAAAAAGAGTAGATCTTGTCCCAGCCAATGTCTTGAGAGGTGTGGGTAAGGAGGTAGAGGTGGGGGTCTTTTATAAGAGGAGAGGAGGGGCACTCTTGGAAAGTTAAGAAAAGAAACATTATTATAAAATGATTTTTGGCTAAAAAGGGTACCAAAATTATATATTTAGAGTATAAGGAGTTAAGAGTTCTGAATCCACACATACAATAGAATTTTGACATGTGTAGTTCTTATATTTTACATTATCTTTTCATTTTATTTAAACCGTTAAATAATGAGGTAATCGCTCCATCATCATGGTGTCATAAATAATTTAATTTATTAATTGTCTAAAAATTATAAAACAAATTTGATTATGTATGAAATATTTTTTTTCTTTCTAATGAATATTTATAGTCAAATATATGACTTTTATAACCCCATTGAAGAATTGTTTTAGTAAAACAACTCATGTTTGTGACATTTTTATTTTAACATTAAATAAAAAGTTATTAATGTCATTTTCCTACCAAAGTGGCTCCATGGGGTCCCCAAGTTGACCCATGGATTTTATTGGTCGCCCATGACACATAAATTAGGGTAGGACATGTTTCTAGGTCATTTCATATTATTAAAACATTATTTTTACCTTAAATAACACTAATTACCTCTAATCGCGATTAAAAACTTAAAAGTTACTATTCACCAAAAAAATTATTTTAATCCCATTGAACCACATTTTACTTGTTAATGAAAACCATGTATGTAGGATTTTTTAAATTCAAAACACAGAGGTGGTAAAAGTTCATTTAAATGAAAAATCAGTTTTTTAAGTACCACTTAGTGGTTTAACTATTCATCAAAAATTGATGTTTTTCAGAAAAATACAAAAAATTCACCTTAAGCTATATTTGAAATTCAGAATTCAAAAATTATGTCTATTTTAAATAATTAGAAATATATAATTTTCATTAATTAATTTAATAACTAATTCTCGATGTTAGAGAAAATAGCGTGTTTTTATGAAACAATAAGTATCAAAAGATTGACACTAGTTTAAGTCCAATTTCAAAGTGAAATTAATTTCCACGACCACTATTGGATTAAATGGTAAATATATAATCTAATTGAACTTTTAAACCAATTAAAAATTTAATCTAATCATATATATAAAATAGATTAAAAATAGTTTTTGGATTAAAATACAACATTTTATCACTATTCATTAAAAATGAACTTTATCGGAAAAATACAAAAAATTTACACAAAGTAAATGTTGTTGTCCGGATTCTAAAGAAGAATTTTATTTGGTCAAATAGAATGTATAAGAGTGACCGAAACTATTTTTATAGACGGTTTTCCATCAAAAGGATATAAGTCAACCTTTTGTGAATGTTAGAGTATATATGCCTAAAATTGAATTTTTTTTTGTACTTTAAGCCTTTATCCTTTATTGGATAAATGTAAAAAAAATAAGAAAAATATATAATCATATTTTAGTTATTTCTATTCATTTGCGCCAATATAATGGCTACGTGTTAACTACCATTTAAAATAATATTGTTTCATTACTAGTGTGCAACGTATGATTTCAAAGAAATTTTTTGTCGCGTATCAGGTACGCTATCGAACATAGGAACCCCTTTAAAGTAAAATTAATATTTAATTCGTATATATTAATAAATATGAAAATGATTTATTCTTTATTTTACTAGGATGTTACAAAAATGACAACACTAGGGAATTTGATATTTACGAGAATGATTCATAATTAGTGTGGTAATGGTTTGGAAAACCATACCAAAATGGATCATCCTCAATAATTGATTGAAGTCCAAGGAAAATAAAAACATTTAAGATAATTTGAAGGATGACATTGTCTACCTGTAGAAATTGAGTCAATTGAAAAGGTAACCACAACGTGTTTAATATGAATATGTTAAATAATTGAATTTATACAATTTTAAATTAGAAAACAATACATCATAGTTGGAATCAATGGCTCAAAACCTGATCCCCTACCAACACATTTATAAATAAATAACATTCCAAAATAAATTTTGTTATAATTATAAAAAATCCGCAACATTCCTAATTCATTCTTAAATTTTTTAGGAAATCCATTATTCCATTTTAAATATTTTTAATTATATAGCTTCTATGATAAAAGATGATTAATAGGATGAAATATTACTGACATTATAGTACTATTAGCTATATTTTTTGGTTGATAAATCTTCTATAAATCGTAAAATAAAATTTGTGCTAGATATGAAGAACTATCTTTTGAAAAAATAGAATTATTCTTATATACCATGGAAATGAACTTTATATATTATCCTTTTTCATATCAGTGACACTTATGTATCTCTCCTTGAGAATGAATCATAAATTTTTAGAATGCCATGTGTCCTTAGGTATGCGAGTCTACAATTTTTTGTACACTATGAAACATCAATATCAAAGATAAATATATAAGTAATATTATGTATTGGATGTCCCTTACATACTATGGTGTTACCCTTATCTATTACAAGGCTCTTAACACATATCAATTTTTCAAAGGGGAGGACCCTTGTGCATGACGTTACTCTTACATATCACTGGGAGTTCAAAACATAACCATTTTAAAAGCACATGGTGACCTTTACAAATGATAGTAAATATACTTTAATAAATTTCACTTTTCCCAGTAAATATTGTTAATTTAGAAATATAGTGGATATACATTAGAGTAATCTCCTTATCTTATGAGTCGTTGACTTATGAGTACCTTCTTTTACATTTATCACAACCATCATTTTCATAACTACTTGTTTATATAATTCCACAATATACAACTTTTTTAGAATTATGATTCATGTTGTGATTACCTCGGAACCAACATGACCTTTTTCTGCCCCAAAACACATCCCAACCTTATACAAATTCTTACATACCTCATATGATACCTGAAACACACTATATCTTATATAGTACTTTATTTGGGATTAATGTCAATATGTAATATATTTTCAACCTAAATGAAAACAGAATTGATGTCATATTAAATTTACAATAACCTATGAAAATAATAAAATATATCCATATTCATCACATGTATAAATGGTTTTTGGGCACATCTCCTTCAATATAAAACATTCACTATTACCTAAGATGATTTATTTTTTATTTCACCATTTATCTTATAATATATTTTATTTTATGAAACTATATTGAAATTTAATATTTATATCTTCCAGAACAGTTTTACAAACCAATATTTAATTAATCACTATATCTAATCATATTCTATACTATGTGATGTACCCACCAAAAATTTTATTGGATTAACTCTATGTCACATTTAGTGAATCTCCGAGAGGATAACAGTATAAATATTTATTAAACCCAAATTAGTGACCCAAAATACAATTATATAATTGAAAACAATATAATTCTCTTGATATAAAAATAACGCATAGAGATACCTATAAAAATGTATTAGTTATACCCAACATAAAAACTAATATGGGTTGATTCCCATAAAACATATGTATCTATGAACTTTTAGTCACCGGTAACATCACATTCTAGAATGAATTGTTATGAAATATATTTTTAAAGGTATTTGATGTCCAGGATACATTGATTATGTCAATATCATATATCCAACTCATATTTGTTTTATCCTTATTTATTGAAAGACGAAGATAATGAATATATCACATAGAATTCACCATTATAGATGATTCTATCAGTTGTAGCTTATTCTAGTGGATAATAAAAACATATATACAATCTAGGTGAGGATGTACACTCCTATGTCTATCCCAATTGTGGAATCAAACTCCATACTCATCACATGGGAGGATAAAATCATCATATTTCATATTCATCCAATGAAATTATCAACATCATATACAACCAACAAATTATAAGATAATACTCAATGATTTCATATGAAAATTTTCAAAGTATGATGTTTCTAGTTCTATGTATCCCTAAAATCTATTTTATTTGGGACAATAAAATTGATCTATTCACCCATATTATACCTAAAAAAATTTGTTTGATACACCACATTTTATACATAGTTGGTATTCAAGAATAACAAATCACATATTCTGTCTGATGAGTTTATTTTATATCTACATGCAATAATCATGGTCATTCCTATCTTATCATTTCATTTTATTATATGTAATCAATGATAAAAATCACTAAAGGATAACTTAAAACCATTTATTGGGAGATAAATTATTATTAATAATTATAAAATTCATATCTTATATGTACATATTCTTATTTTTCATAAAATAATGATTAAATAGAGATTTTATTTTATATGATAAATACTATATTCTTAAAATATTTTATGAATACATGGAAAAAAACCATGTATAACAACCTAATTATCATATCTAATATGATAGACTTGTAGATAAACCTTATGTTTGTTGCATTTTTTTAGTTTTTATTAAGTTATAACTTCTATATGTAGTTCCAACCACATATCTATTTCACCATCTAAAAAAATTATCCCAATAAATTAGTTTTCGAGTAACATCGATAATGAAAGAAAGATTGAATATAGGGGGATTTAGAAAAAACATCCTTATTTTAAACAACATTAACATATTCATAACTCTGTATATAAAAAACATATGATTTTATGTTTCCAATTCATGATGTCTACTAAGTATGATATCATCATCCTTAGAACCCGTTAAATAAATTTTTTTCATAAAATATATTAGTAAAATATATAATTATTTCTTTCATCACATAACAAAAAGCATAAGCACATTTAGGGTAATATGACAGTCATTGAGTTTATATAAATAAAAGTAACTCTTTTATACCATTATATCAAAAACTCATTATAGTATTTTGTGAAATGAAATTTAATTTTTATAGTAAAATCTTTTAAGAAATAGTGATATTTACTTACGCATGTTCACTAAATGTAACTCGTCACATTTCCCTGTATAAAAATTTTAAAAAATAAACAATAGTTTTCATTTCATAAATGATATTATATTTTTTGAGTTGTGTTGTCCATAATAATACTATTCTAAAATTTTCCGTATATGGGTAATAGGAACACCATCTCTCATATTCTTCAATACATATTGATGAAACACTTCTATCATGGAATTTTTTTTAATATTGTATCCTTTTCAATAATTATTATAGAAGCTGATGAATCATAAACCATACGTATTATATTCCAACATATTTTTCATCCAAACAATGTTTTAAAAAAACCATTATTTATAAGTGGAATAAAATAGAATACACATCATTAATTTATATTCACATCTGTAATTACAATAAATTTAAACCTTTATTATTGATCATTATTTTATCATTTGAATAAAAAATAAAAGATAAATCAATTTATCCCTTGTTTTCAAACACCTATATTTTTACAATACTTTTAAAACATATTTCAGTTCTCACATTAACATAAAAATTGAAGAATCAATAACACTAGTAATAAACATTGATATTCCATGGAATTTCTGAAATTCATTTAGGTAATCTAATAAAATACAATATATATAATTATTACTCCTCCAACTAATTAAATAACATCAGTTTTTGTTGAATTTTAAACTACTTCGCAATGAAATATTATTGTTTTTCCAATTAACATATCATCTTTTTGTTTAAATTTCCAGCCACCTGCAACATTTATATAACAATAGAACAAAGTCATCTTATGCTTTAATTCATATTTTATCAATTATTTATTATAATTTGGAATAAATTTCCACAATTCATTCACATTATCCAAACATTTCAATAAATGATAATTGAATGATTCATTTAACCAAACTATATTAGTGGTGACTAATATTATTCTTTTCTCCTTGAATGTAAGGCCATTAAATGTCAAGTGAATAATTTTATGTTTCTCATAATCATCTATATTAAGAGTGTTAAATGAATTCAATTGTCTGTTAACTCATGATAGTCTTTTTAAAATATATAATTTTTGTATTGTACTTATCAATGTTACATAAAAAATAAATCATAGTATTTTCATACATTATTATTGTTTTTTCTCAAGGATTTAAACCAATATTAATTTTCATGATTAAAATGTTATAATCTACAACTTAACCCTTTTTCAAATGAGTATATTATTTTATATTAATTTTATTTGTAATTTTATTGAATAATATCCCATTAAAATTCTATCCATTTTTAAACTCATTATATCCATTAAAGATATATCTTCCATAATGTACTAATAAAATGACTCAACTTTGGATTAATCCTAAAGATTTATTTGTTTATATGGTGATTTATCCTTGACATATCACATATTATTCATGGATAATTGATTAGTTATATCATTTCCCAATCCATTATATGGATAAAACAAAATATATTACCCTAGATTAATAACCCTTAGGATTTACTAGTTGTGTTTAACATAAATCTCATAGGGGGATTTGATTACCTATCTCACTGGGTTTCATATTTTCAAAATTCCATACATAAGATAATTTATAGGCCTCCTTTTTTATCATGAACCTACCTGGTTGTATAATCGTGTATTTTTAATGTGTATTCATTGGAATGAATCTATCACATATTATATTGAATGGTATTTAATAACTCTATCTTATATTATGTTATTACCGTTATATGGGAATACCTCTAGAGATTTTTATTAGAATAATATTTCTTCCACCGAACTAATATATTAAAAAGATATTGCTGTATTACTATTCACACAAGTCACAATTTTTATTACTCAAAAAATTAAATTTCAAATGTTTTTATAGACATCGAAATCCATCTCATATAATTCTATAACAATTTCTTCTATGAAAGATTAGAGTTTTAGGAAATTTAAATCCCCATCATGACGAATCTTTGATATATAGATATTTAAGCCACAAAATATATAAAATGTTTAATAAGCCTGTAGTCGAGTGGTATGTTCAATGTAAAGAGAAAATATCCACATATTATTTACTCAATTGATATTCCATCACATCAGAACTCCAATATCTAATTTGTATATGGTACATCCAATAAAAAAATTGATCTACTAACTATAATAAGAAACCAATGTCATGATAAATGGATAATAAATATATTATCACACCTAGCATGCAGTTTAATTAATACATGAAGGGAAAACCTTAAATTTACTTAAAAACATTAAATAAAAGTATACACAAATTCCAAATATAACACCTTTATATCATGGAATAATAATACATGGAATAAAATTTATTTAAATTAATAATTCTGATATGGGAAAATGAGATAAAAATCATAAATAATTCATAAATAATGGATGAATATAAACACATTTTAATTAAGTTATTCATTATAAACCATCCACAATCATTAATATAAAATATATATGTTCATTTCAAATAATAAAATCCTTCATATTATTAATCATATAGAATTGAAATTTTAATATATTATATTTTATTCAATACGAAATTTTATATTTAAAATTCTATTGTGTGAAATATATAAATAATCAATATATCATTAAATTATCAATACATATATATTTATCAAATATGTAATAAAAAATATTTTTATATGGTCTATACCGTATCCTAAACGTGTTGTTTGAATATGAAGATTTAAAATTAATCACTTATGAACATTTGATAACTGAATATAAACTACTATTTTTTTGACCTTATTATTATAATTTATAAAAACATTATAAATTTCCCATTTGATTTCTAAATAAAAACATTCATTATAATTCATAAGGAATACCATAATATTTTATAAAATATTCAGTAATAATACTTTTTGATATTATGTAATATTTTTTATGAAATGTTTCATATTGTTGGTCTAGACCAAAACCAATTTTTTTAATGAGACCAAATGATTTTATAATGTTATTAATGGATTTTCTATTTTGAAGTAAATATTTTCCTATTCACTCATGAAAAATGGATAATTCTTAAACATAACATGAAAACCTACCACATTTGTAATATAATTAATGAGTGGGTATTTTCAAATGACTATTATGGTTGTGTAATATGATTATTGCTACAATATATTTAACTCTAACTAAATATGTAAAACAATTAAATATCCGATATCAGATGATAAAATTATACCCATTTTGGTACTAACCATTCATTAAAGCACTAATGATTATTTTTAGACAATTATTTGTGCTTTAAAGAAGTAACTACCATTCATTAAGAATCAACTTACCACAAGAACAATAAACATATCATATGTTGGTATAAGAAAATTTCAATAATTCATGTATTTGACTTGTGTATCTTTATTTTTAGTATCCTCATGAACAACTACTTACCAAATGAATTGATTTACCAACCATGAAGTGACTGTGTGAAGTAATGAATCATTGGAACACATGGGAAGAAAATTTGAGTTAATGGAGTTTTCTTATCTAGATTTAATTCCTACTGGCCATACTAACCAACCATGTTATCATGTAATCATGTTCTAAGTAAATACATCATAGCATGTATAACATTTCCAGGTTTATTTTAAAATATCGGACATTTGCTTATTGAATAATTAATCAAATCTTCAATATAAATAATGATTAATTTATAATTATATAATTTATAATATTGAATAGAGTTCTTTTTAAGAAGAAAAACTGATTATGTTCCTCTTCTAAGGAAAATACATGGGATCATATGCATGAACATGGGTAACACATAAGGATTTTTCATAATTCATTATGATATTATAATTTATATCAATTCCTTTACAAACAAGGTGGATTATTTTTAAGGATAAATTTAATGTTATATGAGATGTTAGAGTTATTCAGATTGAACATAAAATAATTTTAACTTGTCTTTTCCTTAGAGCATTTTGTTCTAGATATTCCATCAAGCTATATTTTAATATATATTTTTCAATAATCATACAAAAAATTATATAATTAATAATAGATTCAATGAATTTCTCTTTCAAATACCATCATGTTTACACCAATGTATAACTATGGAAGAGGTAGTGTATTACCAAGAATTATATTATCTGATACACAACTATAGGATAAGATTTTTTATAGCCAATATTTTCTTCGTATATAGTTTTAAAGAAACATTATCTTGGGCATGGATCGTTTTTTATGAATAAACTACATAAAAATAAGTGATTTCCAATTATAGGGGATTAGGTCATTGATTAATACTGAACCCCTGGTTAAAATTTCTATTGTGTGATTTCATGATTTTTTTCCTATTTTAAATAAAAAAATTAATTCTTAATTTAATAAATACATTAATATGAATTATGGATATAAATTGTGATATATATATGGGGTTTGTTACTAGTAGGTCAGTTTAAAAAGATAATGATTATCCAGATTACTATAACTTTGTTTTGATCAAACTATTGAGAATATTTTTTATGGGAAAATAATATAAATCTACGATTTATTAAATTGGATTATTTTATAAATTGGGGGACATAATTTTTTAATTATTTTAATCATTAGTTTTTTTGGAAACTAAAATCACCCGTTCTTTAGTTGTACAGTAGGATGAACATTTGGAATCAAAGAACATTAAGAATATCTCATTATAGTCATCACCTTTTTCTAAATGATCACAATTTATGTCAGTTTTAAATTAAAAACTTATTGAAAACAATAATAATCTTAAGGATTGTTCCATTAACGGATCTGCTTATTTTAATAAACCATACTATCATCAACGAAATATCAATATGAATAGCCATATTTAGAGCATGATATTTGATTTTTGGATTTAAAATATAGAAAATTATTATCTACCCCAAACTACAAAAATCACATGGGATGATACTATATAAAGTAAATATGATTAAATATATGATGTGATGAATGATTTATAATACACAATATTAGATTATAAATTTAACAAAATGTCTCATTGTTCTGATACATATAAAATTTAGTTTGTACATGTTGTTTCTCCGTAAGGATATTCCAATGTTAAATAAATGCATTTAATATTTAAAAATTTAAATATGATACATATAAGATGAATAATGATGAATAAATTACATATATATATCTTATGTTCCAAAAAATAGTCAATATAATTCATTAACATGTAAATACAATTTGTATCATATAACAAGTGATGCGATTAGTAAGATGTCTACCTGATAGATTGAGAATAGCTTCAATTTCCATCTAGAAATCCAATGACATCACTACACTAAATTAAATGGAACACATGGGATGGATCATGTTGTCTAACATGGAATAACTGGTAAAAAAGAGAATGGATATGAACCCATGATAATGATAGAACCTTCAGGACTTTTGAATCAAATATAAAGTAAAATGTCACATCTTACAATTCAAGTGATGATAAATCACTGTCAAACAATAATAATGAAATGGGTCACCGAACGAGATGAATCATGATATTATAAAATAATAATATATTATTGAAAAATTCAAATTACATTGGTAAGAATAAAAATTGAGAAAATTTGATAAAATATTTTAAAATTGATGATTCCATTAATGATATAACCCTCCTTGAATGTAAAAGAAAATGATATATTTATGATGACTATATCAATATGAAATATATCATAAAAGATAACGACATGTGTAAAAGGTATGTAAATAATATTAAATACCCCTTCAGTATAAATGAGACAAATCAATTGATTTATACTCTTAAAGAGAAGTATAAAATTATAGAGTAAATATATGTTCATGAAAAACATATCTCTGTAATCAAATAATTTTCTAGTATATTCTAACAAAAAATCTAATCATTATGATAATAATTATAAGTAAAAATCAAGTATAGTATGGAATTAATATAATAACAAAAAAAAATTTAGATAAATATTATAGTAAAAAATGTCAATATATTTGTTTCAAGAAGAAACATGATTTTCCTGCTCATATTAAATATAATTTTTTTCCATTGAAAAGGTAAAGAATAATCAACTCTTGAATGAAAATAATGATCATTAAATGTATAATGTGAAGTAAAATAAGGATATAGAAGGATTTATTAACTATATAAACATAATAAACCATTTTATTGGTAATCAAACCACTCCCAAGTATATGAAAAGAATTGGTTACCAATATGGAAAAAAATGATCAGTAATAATACATTTGTTCCATGTTTTAGATCTGCTAGTTTTGTAAATAATTATTATTCATTTGGGCCTAACTTATTTTTTTTATGTTGGAAAAAAATATTAATATTGGAAACAATATAATAAACTATTTATTCCTATGGTTATTATTACTAATATTTATGGACCTAGAAAATATGGTACCAAAATAATTTCTTATTAAAATGTTATTTTACATAACCTATATGACGTGTTCCAATAAGAATATATGGTATATGGATAGGGTATAATCTATAAAGAAATATCATGTACTACTCGATATTCTCAATCCTTATCAAATTTGATGGAGGTTAAGTAACTTTTTTTTTAGAAATTCCAAATTAAAACTAATTAGACGTAGTCAAATCGATTACTATAATACTATTATATATTGTAATGAACTATTTTTAAATGGAATGATGTTTATTATAACTAAAATATGAAACTAATATGATGATGGTTTACGGGTTAGGTTTGAGAATAATTTTTGAAAACTTCATGATTCTAATCAAGTTTTAGTATTTACTACTTTCTAAAATTACAATGTTTGTGCTGTATATTTTAATTATTTATTTTTTTAAATCATTTATTATTTAATTTCTTTTATCAAGGAGTTGGAAACCGATATTTTATGAACATACATACTTATTTAGTCTTTGGTTATGCTTTAGTTTTTTGGGATGATGAATTTATTATTGGGAGTATGGAATGTTTCGGGGATGTCCTAGGGTTTTGAGCCATGAACGAAGAATGAAATATGCCAACAAGAATCCATCAAATGGTTGGAACATTGTTAGTACTAATCATGTTCTAGAATAGGGAATCCATATGTCCAAGCCTACTTTTGGAATGAATATTCAATATGGGCACCCCATGTTTTTCAAAAACAATGTGAGTTCTCCCAGTAAACAATGCAGATTGGCCTCTCTAGGATTGAGGGAGACACACAGTTGGCACACAGTTTATCCAACCATGAATCTGAACTATATGTCCCAATTTCTAGTTATTCCCTCTTAGGGTTCAAGGGTTATTAAATGAATTTCGACCATATTCATCCACTAGTAAATTATGAGATGATTCAAAACCTCCTATAATTCTATTAGATAAATACCCATCAATTCATAGGAGTTTGGTGGGTTGTTGGTTGCGAATCGATTCTCCATGTATGTCATCGACTCTAATTACTCCCATTTTATGGAAAAGTCTTGTTTTGTTGTTTCTTCTCCTTTTTTATAGTATAAACACATGTTTTATAGGATTTTATTCACCATTATTTTTGAGGTCATTTTTTTCGACTAAAAGGTTTCATTTCTGTGATCGATTTTCCATGAGCATGAGGTCGGTGGTCTTTAAGATTGTTTCACATAGTATTGATGTTTTGTAATTGCATGTGGTTATTTTAATTTACTACAAATTTTTTTATTGTTTTTGAGTATAGAAACTGATATTGAGCCTTAGATTGAGGTGTGAAACCCTGTTCAAATTATGTTGGATCTATTAATATTTAAGACCATACCTTGGTCAAACATTGGGGTATAACAATCCCCTAAGTATAGTGAAATGATTTTTTAGGTTTTGAAATTGGATAATTGTTAAAGTGAATGGGTTTTGGACTATGTGTGGGCATGTGGGGAAAACTAATGGAATTATTTATATTAAAAAATGGTACCTTTTGGGAAATGACAAGACTTATTTTGAAATGCTTTAATTATTATGATATGGATTTTTATTCATTTATACTTTCCAATGATGTTTGATGATATTTTTTAAGTGGGTAATGCTTCCAAAGGAGGCTTTGACCATAATTAAATTTCATAAATGCTTTCATATTAATATATTTCAATGATTATTTGAAATGAGGGAATGGATCCCCATTTAAAAAATGATATAATGTCCCATGTTGTGGTTGTAAATGGAATTTAAGGCCTTGGGGAAATATTGAGTTCTGAAATAGAAAGACCCGTGTCTTAAAGAGTAATAATAATATTATTTCAAATGAGTATTCTGATGTTTGTTTAATGAAATAATTTGTAATTAAATTTATATTGGGACCAAATAAATTTAAATGATACATGGGTTGGTGAGATAGAAAACTTGAAATATGTTTTTAAATTATAACATTGTTATGAAACAAACTAAATGATGAATGTGCTCCGTTGATGACATAGAATAAGTGGTGTTTTGTAGTATGGTATATGCTTTAATGGTAAATGCCTAGTAAGTGGAATATGTAAATGAGTTATTATTTAAAATGAATGATATTTATAATGGTTATGGTCTGTGTTTGGTAAATTTGTTATGGATAAAAGTGAATTTGATCATAACATTGTGGTATGTGGGGTATTGACATGAGGTTCTAGACCTATGAGTCAAAATGGATTGAGGCTCAAAACACCAACCCTATAATTTATTTTTTAGGGATTCAGACTAATCCTCCATTCCCCTACATGTTTCATTTGATGAGACTACTGAGAATGTGGCACCAAGTTCAGCATTATGAATCCTATGGTTGGGATGATAGACTGAGTCTATATTCATCCCTACATATGAACATAGTATGGTTTGGGATGTCATAATAAGGCTTGATTCTTCCCCTGAACATGGGCATGGATTGATTATTTGAATGAGAATTTGAGGTATGCAGATAAATTATAAATAGTGAATTTAGTTATGATTAAAAGTGTATAACCACTTATTTCTCGACATATGTATCTATTGTGACTATAGCTAGTATAGATAGTTGGGTTTTTCATGGTAACATAACGAATAAAATGGTTACATGATAGTTTCATAAATTTTAGATGTGTTTATATTTCATTAGATGCCTTTTTTATTATTAATGATTTCTTATGTACATACACTACTATATAAAAAGGATATTTTTTTAGAAACCATTTCATTTGGTCTACTATGTTATACACATATCATTCTCAGGCTTCCATGGAACTTGGGTACCTCAGTATAAACTACCTATTTTGTGATACAGTTTTATGACAAGGGCATAGTGTTTAGTTTTTCAAGGGAGGGTATGATTAGGTTTGGAATTAGGTCTATGTTTGTATAAATATTATATTTTGAATTTGGAATATATTTTAATGAAAACCTGACATGTCTACTTTACATATTAAGGTTGTATAAAGTCTTCATTTTTCCTAGTTGGAATTTATCACATGCTATCCATTTATTTTTTCATGATGATTATTGTAGCTATTTATATTATTTATGTAGTGGAATTACACTAAAAGGATGATATAGTATACCTTATGTTTCTCCATAGGCCCATGATGATAATTTTCATCCTATAGAATATGGGGAGGCGTGCCTATGTTAATGTGATGACTTGGATCAAGGAACCAGATGTACTACCCACAAAGAAATGGATATTAAAAAGATGTATTATAGCGGGTTTATTTTTTCTTATAATTTTTTCAAGGTAGAAAATATCCTTGGTTCTTTTTAGGGATTGGTAACGATCTCATTCATAAGATCCCACAACCCCACGTATGAGGGAAATCAATGTTTCTAGGAGTGGAAATTTATGATCTGTTTCGTTCTTTTATGGTTGGTTGATACTTCTACCACATGTGGGACACATAGATGTTATATTAGTAATTTATTTTATTTTATCTCTTGGATCAGCATCTAAATATATGATGTGTGGGGCCATACACCATTCCAGGAATATAGGATTGATAAGTCATTCATATGTTAATTTTGATTGGTACTTATTTTAGAATCATATTCTAATAGTGTATATTTCATCAAGTAGTTATACCTGTTGAACATTCAATGAAATGATTGTTAATGACATAATATTCAAAAATGAAATTAAAAATATAAGTTATTATTTAATTTTTCTAATAAATTGTGTTTCCAAAGTGTAAATCCATGGGTTTTAAAAAATTTATGTTTTTATTTGAGGAAACATGTATTTAAATGCAAATGATTTGATAAGGAGGGAAATTGAAAATTATGGAACCTATAGCAACCAAAGAAATGAGTATTTCTAGTGTTGTGACCTGAACCTATGTATGGGTTGTATAGGTAGTTAGAGTTCCCCAGTTTGAAACATTTGTTGTGGGTCATGATGGCTTATTGGGCATTGATGTGGGGATAGATGGTTGTCCCTTATTGTACACTCAATAGGTTATTGGAATTTGAGTTATGATATATTGTGTAGTAATGCTTGTGTTATAAAGCAAATGAATTTTGATCGTGAATGTTGTATTTAGGCCCTTAGAGTGGGTTTTTGGTTCATAGATATAATGTATGTCTTTGGGTATCCTTGTGTAATCCCACAAGTAAATTGTATCTAGGATTAGTTAGATGCATTGTATTTTAGATGGTGGAAAGAGTTCCATCAATGGGAATTCAGTTGTTTGCAGTTTGATGGGTGATAATTGGAGGATTATTAGTTATCATTTATTATGTCACTCCATTTTAGTTGTTTTTGTATCATTTTATTTTTTTATTGAACCAGGAGAGGGTTCGTTTGGGGATTCTAGTGCTTTTGGGTACCAATGGAAGAAGTAATTTTTTTTGTACTAGGGAAGTGGAACATGAAGATTATTTCCAAATTTAGGTTTTCCCTATAGGTCTATGTTGTATGAATAATGGATTGGGTTATGGTACATGAGTTGTTATCATGATTTAACAATTTTGGGAGATCATAGACAACCTCGAGGGTTCTTGGCCTTGTGTTGCAGGTTCATTGGAACGAGAGGCATTGGTTGTTTCTTTAGAGTGGTAAGCGATGGAATGTTGGTGTCAAAATATATCATGAAGTTTCATGGTTATTGTTTGGTTTCTATCTTATAAACAAACATTAGTTCTTCTTGTGGGTTTTATTGACGGTTTTGTTATAGGAAAGATCATTAAGAGACTTTTCCTATAGAAATTTTTGTGTATCATATATTAATTGTTGCTGAGTTTGAATTAACATGAAAAGGGTGACCAAATCATGGATGGATTAATTAGGTATTGAAGTGAAACATGGTGAAATTTTGGTTATGTTGTTGGTATTTGTTTCCCAAATGGATGGTTTGTTGGTTGAGAACATTGAGAATGAATCAAGTCCAACAAGCCAGACATACCAGGTATCATGGTAGGCAGTGTAACCAGGTGTTGAGCCTATATCTAGTGATTTATGTCCTTTTTAAGATATTTTTTGGTCTACTGTGTGGTGTCAAGAAACTATGATACCTCAATAGATCTTTTGAGCTTTGGAAGTGATCATGTTCTAGAAAATCATGATATGGTTTTTGTTGGAGGAGTAGGATGCTCGGGATAAGATCCTATTGTTTTCTATGAAACCAAATGGGGAAGAGTGGTTGGGAAATATGCCATTGTTTTTTATTGGGGTGGAGGATCATACTATTTATATTGAGAATCAATAGGCTCATACTGGAAGTAATCGAGTGGTTTGGCATTGGTAGTTCTATAAGAAGTGATGGTTCACAACAACTTATTTGGGTGTCATGATGTTGTGGTGAGTTCAGTTGGAAGTGAAAATAATGTTTTGGAGGTAGGTTGATGATGAGATGTGGATGGAAGGGAATGACTAATATTTTATATTGGACAAGGTTTCCCTATAATGGGATTTTAAATCATGATGTATATTTTTTGGGGGTATTCAGTAATGAATTCTAATCGTACATTCAACTGTTGATGATGACACTCAATAAGTTGATATCATATCAAGTATGATAATAGAGATCTAGAATTTTATATAAACACTCGAATGTTTTTTTGTATGATATGGGTCCTCTTGGATTTTATGCTCATGGAGTGAAATATATGGATCTGGGTTTTGGTAAGTGCACCATAGAATGATTATGGGAGAGGTTCTTTAGATGGACTATAGGTCTACAAATACAACGAGTCTAGTTCTCAAAAGGTGGGAACCGATAGTGGTTTGTGAACTTTGGTTATTCTAGTTGAAGAAAAATGGCCACATGTAATATTTGGTGTTAAGTTCATGATCAAATCATGAACCATAAATTGTTTATTTTATTTTGTAAATGAGTGATATTGATACTCCAAAGGTGGGTAAAGGTGAAAAAATCGCAGATTTGTGGATTAGCTCATAAAGTGTAAGTGGTGACATCAGGATGTGTATATGGAATAAATGTGGTACACATATGTATTTATTTGGGATGAAAATGTGGGCCTTAGATTTTTATTTTTGTTGAGTTCTGTGGTGGATTCAATTTTTTTATGATTCTATGGGAAAATTAGAGTGATTCGATCATATATTTGTTGATGGGATTCATATAGAACAATAATGCTTTTAGGACTTGTAGATTCTTTGATGGTGAATTTAACTGGAGGTATTGAATGGAATATCGTAGGTACATAGCGATTATGGAGGTCTGTCTTAAATAAGGAGGCTCCATATTGAGGTAAAGGTAGTATCATGTCACAGTTGTAAGATGAGTGTTTTAGGACCATCTAATCATGGATGGTCTGACACAGTATGGTATGAAGATCTGGGGAGACTATTATAGGACAGCCCAATTTTGATGTGTTAATTTAATGTGTGTTTCAGAAATAAAGGTGAACATAGGAGAGTATATGTTTTTATTAACCCATAAATGGTTGGATATTGCATGCTCAATCAATGTGGTTTTAATGGAAATGGTATATTCCAGTGTTAGGTGGTGTTCTCATGGATGATCGGGAAGAGTATTTTGAATAAACACCTCGGGTATGTTTTAAATGTTGAGTTGGAGTTATTTTGGTCTCCTTTTTCATGGGTGGGTGTGATCAACAATAGATAAATGTGGTAATGAACAAAGGAATATGTTGGGGACAATCAAGGAGGGAAAGTGGTTGGTTGATGACGAGAACGGAGGTTCGAGTTGGTTGAACTCAAGTAGGAGTTATCTTCATGTTTGGAATTTCGTGACAAGTGCTGGATGAGGTTTTAATCTGCTAAGACCCTTGTGATTAATGTTATTATTGTGTTGTAATTCATATTTTCGGACAAATAGCGTTGTCATTGGGCCTCGTATTATAGACTAACGTTGGTTAGAAAATGTAGTGGGAATCTAGAAGTTACTTCAGTGACGCTAAACATGGGCCACCTTTAAAATTTTAGATACTATGTGAGATAGTGGCTAGAAATATGGACCTTGAGTTTTGGAGAGGATTATAATGAAAGTGCTCCAATTGGATCTCCCAGGTTAGTGTAGTTATTTTTCAGTATCCTCTTGGGATATGGTTCTATGATGATACCAAAACATCTCTCTTGTGTTTGACATTGATAATGATGAGTTTTGGTGGATGAATCATCATGTAGAATCATGTTCATTATTTGGGATCATTGTGGGGGATATTTTTTGAGGGTAGTAATTTATTCGTCATTTGACTATTGTTATAGAATGGTTGAGTTTAGGGGGGGTATTTGGAAGTTTTAAGTTGATAGGTGGGCCCATAGGCCACCCATTAGCCTTTGTGGTTTTGTGATACTATAAGGCTCTGGCCTTAAATGTTACAAAATCCTGGGTTATGTCAATAATTTAAACATATAAAACATTGGGGACATTTTAATGTTAATATTTTTATAGAATTATGCCATAAATATTACATTACATCTCAAATATTACAATGTATACTTGTATACTATATCCAATTTTTATCACAATAAGAAAACTACCTTAATAAAACAAGAGTTACCTATGATGATAAAAATATTCCTGACCACTTCCTTTATCTTATATATCCTTATAACATGTATAAAAAATTTAAAAAACATAGTATGAGCTTATAAATCTCGTAATTTGATAAAAAATTAGTAAAGAATCCATTAATCCATGAATACATAAAAATTATTGAAATCATACTTTTCACTCAGAAGACATAATCTCTTTAACAAACCTCGTGAGGTCATAAGATTAATGAATAACTCATAAAAATCATAAATTATAATGTTAACCTATGTAATCCATAATATACATACATTTTAGCTTTTACAACAACATAAGGATTAACCTTCATGGTTCCGTTCAGAATACCCTTCATAGTTTATTCTTTAAATATATTTGGAGAAACCATAACATTTAAATTTGTCATATTACCCAATCCATTAGAGAGATATCATATGTCTCTTTCCATAATTTTATCATGGAACAACCTGTTTACATAAGCAATACCCATGAATCATAACATAATCACAACACATAAAAAATTCATAGAGGAAAAATGACATTCCCACATTTCAATCATAGGATATTATTTCAAGATATCATCAATTATCTCTTAAAGCCATTTAAAATACAATACATCATCTTCGGTCAATCGCATTTGAAGAACATCTTAACAACTGTAATAAGCGTGTTTTCATAAATTAAGGATTCAAGAATGTGGGGAAGGATTCTAGGAAGTGACTTTGAAAGCGAGGGGTCAAAATAAAAGGCTTTATATGTGTGAGTAATTGAGTGTAATGGGTTCCTTTTTTTTAAAGATTGGAGGGTCACCCTTGGAATGAATTTAAATATTAAATTAATATAAATTATTTCTTTAATATATGTGTCTCCAACATGAGATATAACTACGATAAGATGTTGATATATATTAATAATCCAATAAAATAATTGTTAGGCATGTAATGATTTGATTTTAGACCTTAGCCTTTTAGGTTTACCCTTAATTAGTCTCATTTTCTTTTAAATGCAGTAAAAATATTTTAATTGGTTAAAAGAAATTTATTTTACTTATACGAGGTATATTTCCCCTTATTGGAAATATAAAGAACTTTCTGACTATATTAAAAATCAATTTTTTATTTTTAAAATATTTCTATGATTTTTAAATAAATTAACAAAATATTGTTTTTATAAAACATCAATTATGTCAACTATTACACTATTCACTTTATTGAATATAAATAAATTCCAAACATAGAGATAAATTTGAATTGAATCATTTAATGGTATATTAACATTTTATAATCATCTATAAAATTATTTGATCACATAAATTATGTTAAAAAATAATTATTTTAATTTTTATAATATTGTTTATTTGAATCTATTATTAATGAAACAATCACATCATCATCATCATAAATTTTTTTTATATATTGTCTAAATATTATAAATAAAATTATAGGATGTAGGATATATTTTTATATATCTAATTAATATTTAAATTTGAAGATATCACTTATATAATACCATATTAGAAAATGTATTCTTTATTAAAATGATGACTGAGGGAGAGGCTTTAAACTAGGTTCAAAGGGATGATTTTTCCTTTTAATTAAATAAGATTCCATTAGGATCATTAAATAGTATTCCATGAGAATATTTTTATATTTAATTAAATAATCCCCTTTGATAAAATTTAAAATGGATTACATGGAAAACATTGTTCTTTTAATTTAAGAAACCTCTATGAGAAGTTTAATAATATCTTTTATGGGATGCATTATACTTTGAATTGAGAAAGCTTTTATGAGATGCTTTAAACCAGTATACATGGAGTGATTTATCCATTTATTGTAACCATATTTTACGAGAAGATTTAAAATAGATCATCCAATAATATTATGACATGTTTTGGGTTTATTTTATAATTTTATTTTTACCCTTAATATCTCGATTAAACCTAAAAATACAATTATGGCATTCAAAATTCATAATGTCAAAAAATAAGAGATACCTATTTGAAAAATTTGTACAATATGATTCCAAATAAATAATACATATCTCCAAATGGAAAACAAAATATTTGGAAGAAATTAATTTATAATTATTTTTCGTTGTCAAAACCAAGAAAATAGGTTTTTAAAAAGGATAATTAATCAAAAAAATGGCATGTGTTTATATTAAATTTCAATGTGAAATTTAAAAAAATTTCCATCATCAGATTAAATGATAAATAAAAAATCCAATTATAATTAAAAAACGATTTAAAATATAATCTAACTATTTAAATAAATTTTACGAAAACACAATTTTTATTTAAAATGTTATGTTTTTCTTTATTCATTAAAATATGAAATTTAACATGAAAATACCCAATCATCGACCAAAGAAAAGTTTTATGAACTACTTTCAAAATAATAACATTATTATTTCAAATAGAAATTATAAAATTGTCAAAAACCAGATTTAAAAAGGGTTCTCCATAAAATGGCGGTAAAACTGTTTTTTTTAATTCTTCTTTAATCAAAAAATCGAATTTATTTATATATCATTTCTATAAAATATATAATATGAATTTTAAACATTAAATTTCATATATAACACATATTTTTCTATAAATAAAAATCCATAAAATGTGGTGTGACTTTAATAAAAGAGTTGTCCTCTTTTAAATTAGTATTCAGAAAAACACATCATTTATATTCAATTGGTTTTTATTTCGATTTTTAATAATCTTTTTAACAAATTAATCAGTATTTAAAAATTTCAAAACCATATTTTTCTAATTTAGTTGATACTATTAATTTCCAACATTCCAATGTCTAGGTTATAATTGTAACAATTAAATAATTATATTTAGTTGTTCTTTTATGATCGATGTAGCATATCATGTATGAAATTGAATATAGTGATTCTTTATTAAAATTAGGGATGTTACATCCTTACCCCTTTTAGACATTATGTCTTCACAATTCTAATATTGGGATTTGGAACATCATTGAAAATCCCACATCATAAAATATTCAAAAATACTATCACTGTAAAAAATAGAAACATAAGTACAGAGGTCACCCGAGGTAACACAAACCATGATTCCATGTAAGAACACATGGATTTAAAAAAATAATTAACCATGTTTTTCCTATAGAGAGTGATAGAAAACATGATAATGATAATTTTACTAATAAAAAAACCACAAAATTTTCATGGGTTTAACGGTCCATCATTTCTGAGTAGGAAAAGTAAATGGGCCCCATCTTTGTTGTAAGGTCCATTTCAAAAAGATGAGGAATTATTTTAAAACATAGTATAATAACATAAGGAAGTTTACTTACATAAAATGTAAAATTTCATCCTTTATTCAAATTCCACAAAACACCATATTTTCATTTAACATATGATTATTTAGGATGAATAAACATATTAATTCACAAAATATTAACTATCAATTTCTCTTATATTGAAACATTAAGAAAAACCAAAAAGGATAGTACACAATCAAATATTCCCACAATAGAATAATATTTCATAATTATAAGGAGTACTTTTAATCTCCAAATGTCATCTGTAAATCCAAATGTTCAACATAAACCATTCATAAAACAAATGTCCCTAAAATTGCTCAAAATAATCCAACTGTGATTGAAACCTAAAACTAATAATAATTTGATTACATAGTCTTCCAAGATGAATTTTAACTTGTATCTCCAAATAAAATCAGTCACTTGTAAAGTCTCATAATAAAAAAAAACTAATGTAATCGCATATTCTTCAAGAGAGGTTGATAATTTCTATAAATAATCTAATTCTAATAATTCCACAACTAAAATCATAGTTTATTCCAAAATAAAATTCAACCATTACACTATTAAAACCCATAGTGTTATATTTTCTACAATCATATAAATTCCATAAAATAGTGAACATCTTCCGAAATATCATTTATCACGTAATCCCAAAATCATTTCCTAACACTAAGGATATCCATTTTTAAAATATATAAATATATCACAAATCAACTGATTCTTAACCTATAATATAATATAAATAAAAAGAATAAGTCATACTATCTAGGGTGTTCATGTAGGTCTGTGGTAGGGGATAATGGCTCATCACCCTTCGATTTTGGGTTTGATTCCCGCAACCTTGTCTAACTATACGGGTTTTCACATGGTCTGCAGTTGTCTTTTTTCAAAAAAATTATAAATCTTATAAATTTTAAAAAATATGATAAAAACATAAAAAATAACCATAACATTTTTTAACCTCAAATTTTATACTATACCTTTCATTTCTCATCCCCAAGAATACTAACCCATTACTACCACAAATATAAATGTCTCCAAAAAACCATTAATTACCATGAAATTTCATAACATAATCCTCAAATGGGGTTTCAAAGACATTGAAAATATGATCAACATTAAAATTATAAACCAATTATGATATCCGTAACTCTAAAGAAAACATCCTAATCTCAATATTTTCTAAATAATCCTCTAATACTAACTATAAGGCCCTAGCCATAAAATTAATTAATTTTGAGTTATGTCAATAATTTGACCTTATTTAACATTGGGGATCTTTTAATGTTAAGTGTTTTAAAGAATTAATCCATAACTATTAAATTAAATTTAAAATATTACAAAGTATAACTTTATACTATATCACCTTTTGAAACATTAATAAAACCACTTAAAATAAAAATACTTTTACATGATGAAAATAATTTTGAATTATTTCATTATATTACCCATACCTATAACCTATGGAAATTTTTTAATAAACAATGGATGAGTATAAAAAGACCAGTGATTGAAAAAAAATTGAATGAAAAAATTACTCCTTGAATACATGGAAATCAATGAAATCCTAATTTTTATTAATAAAACATAATCTCTTTAACATACCTTAGGAAATCATACGATTTATGAATAAATCATCGAAATCATAAATCATAAAGGTATCTTGTGGAATATATAACATAATTACAATGTAGCATTCATAGCTATATATGGTGTAACCTTTATGGTTAGGATTCGAATACCCATCAAAGTATATTCCCTAAATCTCTAAGGAGAAACGTTAACGTTTACCTTTGTCACATTACAAAATTAATTGAAGAGCTATCATGGGCTCACTCGACCTGGGTTTATCACTGAACCACCCATGTCCATATGAAATTCCCCAAAACCCTAACATAATCATAACACATAAATAATGTATAAAGGAAAAAAAAAATTTTGTGTTGCAATAATATGATATCATTTAATGATATAACAAATTCATTATCAAAACCATTTTCAATAAAAAACACATAAAAAGGGAACATGGTATTAACATTTATTTAAAAAACACAATGACTTTTACATTATGGAAAATATAAAATAATGGTGGTGGTGGAAGATTAGTCGTTGTCACTGCATACGTTAAAAACAATCTATTTTCAAAAACCAATTTAATGGAATTTTAAAAAAAGATTTTTGAATAAAAGTATCCGATACAATGTGAAACATTTAATATAAATTATAAAAATGAATGATCAAAAATTTATGTTCATATAAATAAATATATAAAACCATTTTGAAAACATGGTCTTCAATTAGAAGCAATTCAATGAATAACTCATTAAAACACAGAAAACAATGTTTCAGTTAAAGTGTCCTTCACCCCTTGGGAAACACTTGAATAAAAATAATTAAATATTCACATTAAAAAAACATAAAAAATTATTAGAATATATTAATTCATGATATGAATTGTCAAAAGGTTAATATAAACACCTTAATGATTAATAATGTTTTACAATATCAAGATATGTCTCAATGAAAGGAGATTGAGACGAAATCCCTTACAAAGATCACATAATTAGATTAAGGATAAATCAATGACATAATTATGGTTGAAAAATATAAATAAATCCAATATAATTATATATTTAGACTAAAACAATAATACTTCATTCACATATTTTCATGGACGAACCAAAAAAAATGAAATAGATATTTAAATCGATGAATGGAGATTGGTTAAAGAATTCTCTTACATTGAGTCCGACCTATCATGTTCAATATTTATATTCATGAATAATAATTATATTTCAATTTCAATATGAATCATTGATTTTTTCATGTTTATAATTACCATTACATCACTTATGACCATGTAATATTAATTAGTTAATTGTTTGAGTTTATTGAGGGCGTTTTGTTGATAATCGGTTCTTGAGTCGAAAATGGACATGGTATGTTGTAACTAGTCCATGTTGTCATAATTCCATAATATTCTGAATATTATTAATTACATATTAATCACATTTACACATTAATCAATATTTTTAATTTAAATATGGGTATGAATAATGAAGAACGTTATAACTATGTAGACGGTAGGTCATACATACGCATGAGTAACATTTTCATTTTTCATTGATCATTAGGGAAATTATGTAGTTATAATTTTATCATTAAAAAATTATAATTATATTATTAAAATAATAATAATAATTTAATTATACTTATATATATAATACAAGTGATATAATAAATAAAAAAGAGTCACACTGCTTTGTAGAGGTGATAGTTCACACGTATGCATGAATGATGTTATCATTTTCTACACAAGATAGTAAAAAAACATAATTGATATATTATTATATTATAAAGATTAATATTTCATGAATATCCGATATGAAAATTATGTCCATCATTATAACAAATCTTAATATACGGAAATGAAAAAGGAACTAAATCGGTTTGTAGAGGTGATAATTCATAGGTACACATGAATGGTTAATTACTTCCCCATTTTATGGAAAAAATAATGAATTTTGGGGATCATATTAACAAAATAACATTTCAGTGTGTTTATGATTATATAGTTCTTATCACATAACGGTTGTATGAAATTTTAGGATGTTTAGGAAGAAAAAAAATTCAAACACTTAAAAAATGATACCACTTCTTCAGGGTATGTACTTTGAAGAACACATTAACACATCAATAAAGGGTGTTATATGTAAACTAAGGCTTCGGGAATGTGGGGAGGTATTTAATTTAGAATTTATAGAATGATATTCTATGAACTAAATGGCTTTTTCTATGTGAGTAATTGATTGGAATGGTTTCCTTTTTATAGGAGAGGGGAGGGGTACTCGTGGAAAGTAATTAAATATTAAATTAATAAAAATTACTTTTTTTAAAAGTGTTGCCCCAAATTTAGACATGGTGAAAATAATATGAGGATTGATAAAAATTTTCTAAGAAATTAATTTTTATATATTTATGAAGATTATTTTTAATATTATCTTTTCAGTTTACCCTTAATTATTCTCTTTTAATTTTAAAAGTTGTAACGACATTTTAATCAGTAAAAAGCTATTAATATTACTTATATGGGGTAAATTTTACATAATGGGAAACTTAATGATATTTTTGAAACTATCATCACAAATTATTGTTTTTAAAATACTTTTATAATTTTTAACTAACTAAATAAATTATTTTTTTTAAAAAAATCAACTACATCAATTTTTAAACTATTCAATTTATTGAATTTAAATAAAATCCAAACAGGTATGAAACATCACTAAAAACCATTTTATAGTCTTATATCATGTCATATTAATCTATAAAATTATTTAATGACATAAATTATGTAAAATTATATTAATATTAATATTTATAATATCATTTGTTTGAATACATTAATAATGAAGCAATCACTACATTATCATTGAGTCAAAATTAAAATATTATTTAAAATCTAAAAATTATTAATAAAATACCATGATTTAGGGAATATTTTATATTTATAATTACTATGTATTCAAACATATCACATAAATAAAACCATATTAAAATATTTAATACTTATTAAAAACATGAGTGTGAGAGAAGCTATAAACGGGCTTCCATGGGAACCATTGTACTTTTAATTAAAGAAGCATCCATAAGAATCTTTAAACTTGAATCCATGGGAATCCATGTACATTTAATTATAGAAGCTTATATGATAAGCATTATAATGTCTTACATGGGAAGCTTTGTTCTTTAAATGTAACAAGCATCTATGAGAAGATTTATAATAGCTTCCACCAGAAGCTTTATACGTCTTATTAAGCATGAGTCTATGAGATGATTTATACAAGATTAATTATGATTATTCATTAATTCAATTAAAAAATATTATATGAGAAGCTTTAAAATTTCCCATCCAATAAAATTAGGACATGTGTTAGGGTTTTTTATAATTTTATTTATACCTTTAATTACCTGATTTACTCTAAAAATTTATTCATGAAGTAACTATTTATAATGTAAAAAAATATAAGATACCAGTTTACCCAATTTGGTCCTTCTGATTTCAAATATGTCTTACATTTTTATAAATTAAAAATTGAAAAATTTGAAAAGAATATTTCAAATTATTTCATGTTGTCAAAACCAGAAAATAGGTTTTTAAAATGTTAAATTCTCTAAATGATTCACAGGTGCTTATAAAAAAAATTAAATGTGAAATTACTTCCAATGAACAACATTGGATTAAATGATAAAAAATAATAAAATTACTGTTTTAATTTAATTTCAAATATAATCTATCTATATAAATAAATAATATAAAAAGGCGGGTGTAAATTAAATTTCATTATTTTTCACAATTGATTAATATATGAATTTTAAAATAGAAATACCAAAAAATCAACCAATGTAAATTTTGATGCCTTTCATCTAATGAATAGGTTATTATATCAAAAAAAACTTATAAAACTGTCAAAAACTATCTTTAAAAATGGTTTACCATCAAAAGGTGGTAAAACTATATTTTTTTTTGAAAAAATATTTGTTTTATTCAGAAAATTGAATTTTTTCTTATATCATATCTGGAAAAGATATAAGATAAATTTATAAGATTAAATTTAATATATTATATATATTTATAATTAAATAAAAATCCATAAAAATTTATATTATTTTATATACACAATTATTCTCTTTGAAATAGGTTTTCATTGAAACACATCCTTTATATTCAATTACTTTTTATAAATATTTCTAAAAAATTTGGTATCCAATCAATAATTATTTAAACATGTATAATCTATATTTATATAATTATGTTGATACTATTAATTCCCTCCATTCCAATGTTATGTTATAATGGTAAAATTTAAATTATAATATTCTATTGTTTGTTTAAGCTCAATGTAGCGTATCTTGTACGATATTGAACATTAAATTTCATTTTATAACTTTGGATGTTACTGTTGGATAGAAATAGATATGAGATAGTACAAATACAAGAGGGGTTAAATTTATATTAAAAAATCTATTAAAAACATTAATAAATGTTATTAGTTTAATACAACAGAAACAATTCACAATGCCTCTAATAAAACAAAACTAACAATCGAACTGACTCTCAATCCAATGGAATTGTTATGATACCACATGTTATGAAAATAATTGTATTCAGTTTGAATACAAATATCATAGTAATATAAAGTGTAAAATATTCAACTATATAGCATATATAATCAAACAAAAAATGTATAAAATATTATGAAATAATTCAAATAGAATAAAGAAATAAAAGGATCCTATTTCTATTACAATATGCTGTGCAAAAGTAAAAAAGTATAATAATTATTTCATCTCAAAGAGTATTGTATCATTTGAACTAGGATAATAGGTCTGTCTCATTGATACTGGTAAGCCCCTGATTCGATTAATGGCACATCCATCCAGTTATCCCTATAAGACCTTGATTTTGCAGTTATTCGGTACCTCTGCCTTTCAAACACATGAAATCCCTCAATATAAAGATCAGTTGCACCATATTTCTATCCCCAGTAACCCTCAATTATTATCATCTGATCAGAATCAGAAATCAAAACAAATAAATTATTTACTTGCAAAAACTATGAATGATCCGTTTGTAAGAACATGGATATTATTTTCTGGTACACCTTTCCTTTTTCTAGAGTTTTTAAAAAAAATGGAGTTTCTGGAAATTTTCGAAGTACACTATGTGTACTTTTTGAGTACACGCCGTGTACTTTTTTCCAGCTCAAATCCGTGTGCTGGACGTGCCCTGGCCACAGACACGGTGTGTAGGGATGACGTGGAGGCCGATTTTGGCGGAATATGGAAAAACCTAGTACAAGACGTGTACTCTAAATGTACATGCCATGTACTTTTCATTTTTTTCACTAAACGCAGTGGGGTCATGCCTGACATACATAACCCACCCCTTCTCCAGGTTCTTTGTACGAGAGCGACCCATACGGTCAGATCTTCCCTGAGCCCCCACCTCTCCATCTGTTCTCCGATTCGAGCACGGTCGACTGCGTTTGAAGCATAGCGGTGAGTTCTTATTTCTGCTTGAGCCTTGTTTTCCAATTCTTCCTCATTCTCAAGTTATCTATGTTTGAACGGTTTGTGTGTTTTCTTAGATATATGATGTTCTAGATAGAATCGGTCATCGTGGTTCAAGTATATCGGTCCCCTAGCATCACGGTAGGTAGTTTGTGCCTTTCTGTAGAAAGCCATTGAATATTTTTTACAAATTCCACCAATACCCTTGAACAGGGTATTGCGTGTCCCTATTTTTCCCATGTTGTATTGCCTTCTTAGCTTGATTTATTGAGGAGATGTATTTTCCTATGTATATGGTAGTTTTTACTGTACTCTGGATGTTTTCTTTGCTCATTTGCGTATTTGGCATTTTTTTAGTTCACATGCCTAGTTGTAGGATATTGGAACGGTTTCTTTGTTATGCTGTTGGGCCTTAAAATGATAGCCAAGTATCTTTGAGGTTTACTTGGATGTTAGACGCATGATGAGAATGTTAGTTTCACAAAGGACTGTGAGAACCTAGTGTAGTATACCGGAGGGATGATAGACATAAGGGCTTCTCCAAAGTTTCTTTTAATAAGATGCAAGACCAGATGGGGATTTGAAAATGATTACTTCCTCAGAGAGTCTGTAGTTCCTCAACACGGGACATAGGGGGAATGAGACGTTGAGTGCTTCCCCAGAGAGCGTTTATCATGATACGAGACTATAGGGGGAATTGATGGTGAGTGCTTCTTTAGAGAGTCTATTATTTGTTGAACCAGTGGGGTGAGACTGTGTGTACCTCCAAGAGGGTTTCTAGTACTTGTAGTTTGAATCATAGGGGTTAGGGTGTGAGAGCTACCCAGAGGGTTACCTGTTTTCTACTTGTTTTTGGTTGTTTACTTGTGTATTTATATGCTAGTATTGTGGATTTTATCTGCTATGTGCTTTTCTGGTTAATTCTTTCCGCACTTTTACTTGCCTTGTATTCGTTGTCTATTAAGCACAGATCTTTGGGAGATTGCCTACTGGGATTGTTTCTCACACCCTCTTTGGGACATGATTTTGGGCCCAAGCAGACTATGTTGTTGCAGGTATAGATAAGGACAAGCGCCCTTCTACTTCAAATTCTTGATTGAACTAGATTTGGAGAGATTGGAAATGATATGTGTCTTCTAATGCGGAGGAGTTTAATTTGTTTTCTTTTATACTTTGTTTTTAAGTTGTACTTTAGAACATTTGTTTTTTTTACTACTTTCCATAGACATGCGTACCATGATGCATCATTATTGCTTTATACATTGCTTTTCCTGTTCAGTTTAGTTGTTGTATGCTGTTTTTTATTTTTGTTATTGTGTCTGGTTATTCTTTGCTGGATACTTCACCGAATAAGGCCATAGTTTCCCCAATGACTCAGCAAGGCCCTTACTGCTAGTCGGTAGCCTCTGGCATTTGGAGAAACACGCTTGAGGTCATGTGGAAAACCGGGTACGGGGCACCAGTTGAGGGGCTCCAGATTCGTTTCATTACAAAGTGTTATCGGAGGAGTTCTTTTCTCTTTCTTTACTGTATGGAGACTTTAGCCAGGGATAAGACAGATTCGGTACTTGGTATTAAGATGTTATTGGGAGTAGCTGACCCATGTACAGAGAAAAGCCATACTACCTCGTTAATTGCAGTTTGTTGGTTTTGAAATTTTATGGTTGATATGATTTCACCTAGAGTGATTCACATGCTTGTGTTGTTAATTACTTGACGATTGTGGTTCTATTTCTATCACAAACTAATGAGATGAGGGTATTCCATCTCATGCATCATATAGGCACTTGTAGAAATCACATGTCATGCATTCTTGCCATGCCATATAGGGTGAATTATTGATTGCATGCTGTTGTGATAGATTTTGTGTAGATTATGAATGTTGTTTTGATAGATGCTTGATAGAATCACTGCTGCCTTGTTAGAGGAAATCTTGTTTCCTACTTTTCTTAAATGAACGCCAAATTTTGATTCTTGAGGTGTTATGGGCCCTCTCGAATCGTAAATTGTTGGATCATGATCCAGATTTCTCTTTTCTATGACTGTAGGAGATGCCAAGATTTGTTTCGCGGGGATTATGGGCCTTCACGGATCGGAATTTGGCACCACTTTGCCTTTTTTTTCAGTGTTTCTGGGCTGCTGTGCAGTTTCTGATCTACTGCCTAGAAAAACCCAGAACACACGACGTGTAATTTTCGGATACACACCTTGTAATTTTCAGGCCGTGTCACTGACCATGTGAGTAAAAACACGATGTCGTGAGAATAACTTCAGGAACACGTCGTGTACAGTAGGTACACGCCGTGTAGTTCGAAGTCATATACCCGGTCGTGTCACTAACAACATGGGTCGGGGAAACTCGAGTAGGACACGTCTTGTTGTGAAGGAACATGCCATGTAGTCCCATCCAGGTACCCGACCGTGTCACAAACAACACATGTCGGTGTCACCTTCTCTTAGACACACCATGTTGTCTACAGAACACGCCATGTAGTCTTGTTTAGGTACCCAGCCGTGTCACGAACAACACGGGACGATGTCACATTTACCTATACATGCCGTGTTTGTTCATAACATTCCATATAAGGTTCAGCCATGTAGACGGCTGTGTATTTAATGACACGGGCCGCCGAAGACATGTCTAGTACACGCCGTGTTTGTTCAAAACACGCCATGTAGTCTCGGGTTATGTCGGACCGTGTGGGTTTGTTGTGTAAGGAGAATTGGGTAGGGAAGTAGTTTTCAAGTACACGTCGTGTGTGGGGTCAACACGCTATATAGTTGAGTTGTTACACGACATGTAGGGTAGGGGTACACGCCCATGTCAGTGGCTTAAGAAGACACGTCGTGTAGTTTTTATACACACTTTGCAGTCATGTTTTGTAAACTTGTGTGTTTTCCTTCTGAAGTGCATTGTGTTGCATTTGTTTTCAATGAGGCATGAAGTTGTCTTGGAATGAATGGAAGTCAAGGAATGTTAAGATGTGAATGACAAAGGTTGTGATGGTGTTGGTGATGAATAGAGAATGGCCATAGTACTAAGATGCATGTCACTTAGGAGATTCACTAAGTGACATAGGAGATGATGGTTGAAACATTCTCTAAGAACATCTGACGATTGCTGAGCTGCTCTTTAAGTTCATAGAACTTGTATCCTGATGATACAAAGTCACAACATTGTTTGAAGACCATGCATTGTCTTCACAATGCATGAGGAGTTGAAAGGAGTTCCATCCACAACTACTAAGTGGATGATGTGCATTAAAGAAGTCCATGCACCATCACTTAGTGCATGTGAACATGAAAATGATCCAATTGATCTCTGATTAGATCAATAAAGAACATTGAAGATTATAAGTGATACAGGAGTTCGATTGATGAAGATGAACCTTTTGAATTCCATATCCTAAGTGAAGATCATGTGAGAAGAAGAAATGGAGGAATTCTTAAGATGAAGAAGAGAAGATAAGAAGAATAGAGGAGGAGGAATTTTGAATTTTGAATTTGTATTTTTCATGGAGGACATTGTTTTTGACAAAGTCTTATTTGTTAATTTGCCAAAAAAATTGTCCAGCCAAGGCACCTTGGGGGTTCAACCCCAAGGCATGGGCACTAGGGCACCATGCCCAGGGGAACCCGTGGGGCGAGCCAGGGCGGCAGGGCGCACCCATAGGACACCGCATGGGCGCCTGGGGCACACCCGGAGGAGCGCGGCAGGGGTGCATGAGCACACCCGCGAGTATCATAGTGTGCATAGTGGGCGCCAGTGGCGCGCCCGCAGGGAGCATAGTGGGCGCAGAGCGCGCCCGCAGAGAGAACTCGGTGCGGGGCGGCACCAAGAGGGGAGGAGATTCAACTGAGCATATGGCGGCAGCGCTTATTTGATAAACCACGGAAAAACCGTGCCCCGTTTCGATGTGGGACGCGGAAAATTCACCGGGAATGAATTCTGGTCGTCCATCTCATCGTGCGCCCGATCCGAGCCGCTCATCTAATCCCGCGGCGAGGCGATCTGATCCAGGCCGTTGAAGATCTGATCTGACGGCTCCCGGCTCATCTCCTTCCTCGAGCTCGACTGAGGCACCCGCGACGTCCCCGCTGAACCAGGCGCCATCCGAGAGAAGGATTTCGAGTATCCGGCCACCTCCGATCAATTGGTATCAGAGGGAGGTTACCTCTAAAAGATCCAAGGGAGTCTTTATGAAGTGCAGATTTGAGGAAACGAGCGACCATCCTCAAATGGAGATATTTGCCAAGACTCAGAAAAATAGAAAGAAGAAACAGGCCAGGAAGATGAAGAAAGCCTGTCCTAGCTGTGATGAAGTTGAAACAACGAATGATCTTCAGAGTGCACTCACATATCTTCAGAAGACAGTTCCCATGGAAGTGGCAAAGTGTATAGTTACAGGCATCCATGATCTTCGAGAAGAAATATTACAGCTAGAAGAAGAAGCCAATGCAATGGAAGATCAGCTGGCTAAAAGGGTTGGCATATCCAACACTCTCAGAAAGCTAGTGAAAGCCAAAGATGAAACAATTTCCCTTTGCAATGAAATGTATGAAGACACTGCTGAAGAATTGCAAAGAAGCCTTTCTGAGAAAGAATTATTTATGATAATAGTCAAAGATGTTGTCCATGCACTGGAAAAGAGACACAGAGTTTCAATGGTTGTCAAAGATGCTCAACTTGAAGACAAAGCAAAAAGGGCGAAGGAGCTTGACAATTCATTGCTTGAATTGAAGACAGTGCATGATGACCAGATGAATCAGCTGAAATAAAGTTGGGAAGGAAAGATAAGAGCTGTTGAGGATGAGAAGAACTCCCTTAACATGAAGTGCTTAGAACTAGAGGTGATATTGACAAATCTGCAATCACCCAAAGCTGAAACCTCCCAGTCAGCTGGTAGAAGACATGTTGCTACTCAAGTATGCTTTGAGCAGGATGATTCTAAGAGAAAGACATCCTCTAATAAAAGTGAAACATCTTCTAAAAAGAAGGTACCATCCATCCCATCTTGTACTCATGTTTCTAATTGTGTTTCCACAAAAAGTGCAGGATGGAAGAATAATTCAAAACATGTATGGATGAAGACAATGAAAAAAGAAGGCTCTCCTGAAACAACACAACTTGTCAAGAAAAGTACCCAACAATCAGAAGTACACAAGAGGTCAAGATTTGTGGGTCAATGTTGGTGTTGTAATAAGTATGGGCACTGTGCAAAGGATTGTTGGTACAATCCACTGAATGTCAAAGCACAAAGGAAGCCCATGCCAAGGGGGAGCAAGCCAGAAGAAAAGAAGAAACATCCACAGGTCCAGAGACATCTATTTACTGCTAACAGATTGGGATTAATTGACAACATCTGGGATGATTGAAAAAGTGGTCAAAAAGATACATGTCAATCTCCAACTGTATCCAGAGATCAAAAGAAGAAAAGATCACAGAACCTGGCTCAGAAAGATTCCTTGGGAAGCAAGCATAAGAAATTGGAAGATGCTCCCAAGAAGATTTTGATGAATGAAGAGAAGTCCTTGGAATTCAAATCCAAGAAGGTTGATGCATCCAGAAGGACCACCAAGACATGCTTCTACTGTGGGAAGAAAGGACATATCATGGATCTATGTAAAGAAGCCATGAAATTAAATAGAAGCAGACTGGACTCAAAAAGACAATCAATCCAGAAGAAGAAGAAGAAGGGATTGATTGAAAACAAGTTGCCTAAGAAAGGTAGCTTGACAGCATCTAAGGAACCATGTGGAACTTCCAAAACTGAGGCCACTCTTCCAAGTGATTTACTAGTCATATGGCCGAATCAGTTGCAACTTGCCAGAGAACTGCAAAGAGCTGAAGATGAAGCTCTAGAAACTGCTAAAGCAAAAGGGAAAAAGAAGATTTCACATGAAGATGGGTTTAGATCCACACAAGTACAAACATCAATGAAGATTAAATGTGCAAGTGTGAAGAATGGTGAAAATGGGACATCTCGGTTGAGAGAATCTTCTCAACCTTGTTGTTCACATTGATGAACCAAGGAGGTTCCATCTTATTCCCTTATACTATTGGTATTTACATGTGCTGACATTGCAGGGAATTGAAGATGATGATTATTCTCAACTGGAGGATGGTTTGGACAGAATGGAGTGCACCCCTTGAGGGGGAGCAAATCTGAAGAAGATGATGTTCTAAAATTAATATCATCTTGAGAAAGTAGATGAAAGGGGGAGCTTTATCTTTGCACCTGAACATTCTAATGTGTTTTGTGAAGTATGTGCAGGATTTAGCAATTCATTGAATATCTGAACCCCTTAGCATGATCTCACATGTTTACAGTGAATGTGGACATCATTGAGTTCCTTGGTTACATCACTCTTGTTTTCTACACCGGGTTAGCCCAAGTAGACTTAGAGTTGATTTACTAAAGGTTCTTTGCTAAAGAAGAACATGTGACATCATCCCTCTCTTAGTGTTTTTCAAGAAGATGTTATTCGAAGGGAGGAAGAGATTTTTGAAAGAGAACCACACCACACCTTTGCATTTGATTGCCAATAAGGGGGAGAAATATTGGCACACATATTGACCCATTCATATGTGCTGAAGTGGTGTATTGACAACAAATACAAAGGGGGAGATTGAAGTGCATTGTGTTGCATTTGTTGTCAATGAGGCATGAAGTTGTCTTGGAATGAATGGAAGTCAAGGAATGTTAAGATGTGAATGAAAAAGGTTGTGATGGTGTTGGTGATGAAGAGAGAATGGCCATAGTAATAAGATGCATGTCGCTTAGGAGATTCACTAAGTGACATAGGAGATGATGGTTGAAACATTCTCTAAGAACATCTGACGATTGCTGAGCTTCTCTTTAAGTTCATAGAACTTGTATCCTGATGATACAAAGTCACAACATTGTTTGAAGACCATGCATTGTCTTCACAATGCATGAGGAGTTGAAAGGAGTTCCATCCACAACTACTAAGTGGATGATGTGCATTAAAGAAGTCCATGCACCATCACTTAGTGCATGTGAACATGAAAATGATCCAATTGATCTCTGATTAGATCAATAAAGAACATTGAAGATTATAAGTGATTCAGGAGTTCGATTGATGAAGATGAACCTTTTGAATTCCATATCCTAAGTGAAGATCATGTGAGAAGAAGAAATGGAGGAATTCTTTAGATGAAGAAGAGAAGATAAGAAGAATAGAGGAGGAGGAATTTGGAATTTTGAATTGCTATTTTTCATGGAGGACATTGTTTTTGACAAAGTCTTATTTGTTACTTTGCCAAAAAAATTGGCCAGCCAAGGCACCTTGGGGGTTCAACCCCAAGGCATGGGCACTAGGGCACCACGCCCGGGGGAACCCGTGGGGCGAGCTAGGGCGGCAGGGCGCACCCATAGGACACCGCATGGGCGCCTGGGGCACGCCCGGAGGAGCGCGGCAGGGGCGCATGAGCGCACCCGCGAGTATCACAGTGTGCATAGTGGGCGCCAGTGGCACGCCCGCAGGGAGCATAGTGGGCGCAGAGCGCGCCCGCAGAGAGAACTCGGTGCGGGGCGGCACTGAGAGGATAGGAGATTCAACTGAGCATATGGCGGCAGCGCTTATTTGATAAACCGCGGAAAACCCGCGCCCCGATTCGATGTGGGACGCGGAAAATTCACCGGGAATGAATTCTGGCCGTCCATCTCATCGCGCGCCCGATCCGAGCCGCTCATCTAATCCCGCGGCGAGGCGATCTGATCCAGGCCGTTGAAGATCTGATCCGACGGCTCCCAGCTCATCTCCTTCCTCGAGCTCGACCGAGGCACCCGCGACGTCCCCGCTGAACCAGGCGCCATCCGAGAGAAGGATTTCGAGTTCCCGGCCACCTCTGAGCAAACCAAGACCTCCACTGTGATCGTTAGGCCATAACGAACTCATGCATGCATTAAAATGTTGCATGCATGCATCGAGGGAGAATTTCTAGTATCGGCCGAGGAAAACAACGTTGCCGAGGCCTCGGTTTATTCGTGCTTTGCGTGGATTGTTTTTAAACGAAGGTATGCATGCATTGGCATGCGCATGCACGTAGAGGAATGAAAAATAAATGAACCCGCGTGGAAACAGAGAGAAGAAAAGAAGATTTCAAAGAATCTTGAAGATCCGAAATCTTCGGGAGATCAAAGATTTATCGCACGCGGATGATCTGAGACATCTCTGCCTATAAAAAGAGAGGTGAGGCTCTCATTGTGCTTGCAGATGAACTTGAAAGCTGTCCCGTGAGCACATCTCTCTGCCTCGCGAAGGATTGAAGCCCCGCGCAAAGAAATTGCGCGGCTGAAGGTTCCAGAGCCACCCGAGGCTTCGAAGGTCCCCTGCGCGCATTATTTGCGCGACAGGAAGAGCTCTCCCTGCCCGCATACTTGCGCGGCAGGAGTAGCTTGCGCGCCCAAGGTGTCCTCACCCTTGTGGCTTGCGCGCCTCGTGGTGTTGCATCCTGCACACCCGAGTGCTTGTGCACCCCGCGGCCCTTGCACCTCACACCCTGTGTGCTTGCTACACCAAGACCCTACGCGGCAGTAGGTTGCATTCCTTGTGTGTGTGCACTAAAGTGAGGAACAAGACCCCTCGTGTGCCCTCCTTGATTGCTTACCATTCTGGCAGTGTGTGCACAAGAAGTGGGAGGCCGAAACTACACATTGTGTGTGCTTAAGAATTGGAGAAGGCCGTAACCAAGTGTGTGCAAGAAAAGTGAGCAAAAAGCCTAGCCTTGTGCTTGTGTGCCAAGTGAAGGAAGAATACCTACGGGTCGGTTGCATGCAAAAGAAAACAAAGAGGCCGTAGCCCTTGTGTGTACAAAATGGAGAACCAAGTGTGTGCATAAGTGAATTGCACACTTTGAAGAAGATTAACAGAACAAGGAAGAACCCGAGACCTTGGGTTGGGTATGTGCAAGTGGGTAAAGTGAAAACCACCACACTTTGTGTGTGTGTGCATTTGAAAGGAAGGCCGAGGCATAGCTTGGGGTGTGCAAAAATAGTGGAGGCCAAATACACACTCATTGTGTGTGTGCAAAGCAAAGAACAAAGTTGTGTGTGCAAAACAACAAAGTGAAGTGGCCGAACCTATGTGTGTGCTCTAAGAGGAGTGGACACACTTAGAAGAAGAAGAAGACTCACACAAAGTATAAGACACATTTAAGTGTGTAAACACATTGAATAAAAGTGTGAAGTTCAAGTGAGAAGGTGTGTGCATAAAGTGACTACACCCTTTAAGGGTCTATTTCACCAAGAGGAGAAAGAGAAGAGTGCATGCTTGCATGCATGCACGTGCACACGTGAATGGTGCTAAATCAGTGGTGTGCATCTGAGGAGTCCAAGACTTGAAGATCTTGAAGAGATTTGAGAACCCATGCACTCAGTGCATGAAGTTGTTTTGATGTGAGACTGGACCAGACTGAAGTTAAAGATATCATTTGTCTGAGTATTCAGTAATTGAAGAGAGGCCAGGTCATCCTGAGAAGAAGGAGATAAAGCCTGAGCAAGACGAGAAGACCTGTTCACCACAAGTGATCAGAAGAAGAGCAAGGCCAGCAGTCTTTATCCTAGGCTGCTGAAGATACATGAAAAGCTGAACAAGAAGAAGAGCTACTCGTGTGACTCGAGGAGCCAGGTGAAGACCCATGTGAGACTCAGGGTGGAAGAAGTCTTCAGTGGGATTCTGGAGCAGGCTAGTGGGACTCTGGTAACACTGTGGGACGCAGTATAAAGACCCTCCTGTGGGACTCAGGAGAGATACAGTGGGACTCTATATCGACCATTGTAATTTTAACAGGTTATAATGGAGAATCCATGCTGGGAGAGCATGGCAAGGATGTAGGCCTTTGGTGCCGAACCTTGTAAATCCTTGTGTCCTGTGCCTTTTCATTACTGCATTATCCGGGAAAGGTTGAGAGACATAAGAAGAGTGGATCGAGGCCTTAACAATCCATAGAGGTTTAATTGATTAAGAATCAATTAGTAAAAAGTTTTAAAGGATCACTGAGTCACCCCCTCCCCCTCTCAGTGATTCACACTGATCTGGGCACTTCACCTTCCCATGTTCCTATTTTGTACTCTTTTGTTTCTTGTACATGTTTTTCTGGTCTAAGGTGTTCTTTTAATCTTTCAGAGCTATGCCTTTAAGACATCCTCTAGTATTACGTCTGTCATTAGGTAGTGATCATATGCCAGATATGGCTGATTAGGGACTTCATGCCGATCCTCTAGTCGGGCCATCCTTGGAACAGGCTGTCATACCAGTTGTAGGCGCTGATGCGTAAATAAGGGAAGGTTTTATAAGGATGATGAAAACCTTCTAGGGAGCACCACCTCCTTCCACGACGATGACATACTTGAAACGGGTTTTCCAGCAGCAACATCCTCCTACTTTCTCGGTGGAAGGAGGACCTCAGGCTGCAGAGTCATGGCTGGAAGCCATGCTGACTATCTTCAAGCATCTGGAGCACCTCTAGAGAGGAGGATCAAGCTCTCTACCTACATGCTCCGAGACTCCTCCAAGAGGTGGTGGGGCGTGATCTCACAGGCGGCTCACCAGCAAGTTATGGCTTGGGATGAGTTTTAGAACTTCTTTTATGACTACGTCTACCGGGAGACCCTAAGGGCCGACCCATCCAGGGAGTTCATGAGCTTAGAGCGTGGTACTCTTTCAGTCATGGAGTATTCCTCTCATTTCACCAAGCTACTGCATTTCACACCCATTCGGGATAGGAGTGGGGTTTTTCTTGCAAGAAAGATCGAGGATGGTCTCAAGCGGGAGATCCGCTCGCAAGTAAATATCTTCAAGTTGACTTCCATCACCTCTATCGTCAACTAGGCACTGATTGCGGAGCATAATCTGAGAGACTCCAGAGCTGTGAGCCAGGGCGGTTCTGCTTCCAGGGCTAGTTTTCCTCCAGATGACAGCAAGAAGCGCCATAGGGAGTCTACACAATGTGATCTGAGAAAGCAAGATGCATCGTTAGGAAGCCATGTGGTATGCTACCAGTGTGGCCGGTCCGTGCACAAGAGGACTCAGTGTCAGAGAGACCCCAGGGAGTGCCGATCTTGTGGCAAGATGGGTCACCTTCATCTCTTCTGCCAGATTTTCTCACCAGCAGCTGGTGACCGGGGTTTTTCCATAACTCCTCATTCAGGAGCAGCACCACCAGTTTCTCCCCAGTCGGGGAACTGGAGTTCTTCCAGCCATTCGGGATGAGGTGGAGGTCAAGGCCATGGTATTAAACCACCAGTCCCTTAGCACAAGAAAGGTGGATCATCTCAGAGTAGTCAGCCAGGGGTGCAGGGCCGCGGTACAGGCCAGTCTTTAGCCGCAGAGCAGACCTATCAGGATTAGGATCCCGACCCTTCTACAGTTCGAGGTACGATTTTAGTAGCCTCAGTTTTATCTTCATCTCTTTTCGATACTAGTTCTCTTCATAGTTTTATCTCTATTGCTACTATGGAGAGCATTGGGATTTGTGTCTCTTCTTCATCCGACTCGTTGAACTAGACACACCTTTGGGGACGAGGACATCTAGTGTCCTCCAGTGTAGAGAGTTCCCTCTAGTGGTTAAAGGGGATCGTTTGTTATGGGATCTCTATGTCCTAGAGATGACATGCTATGATGTCATTCTCAGGATGGACTGGTTGGTTCCCTTCCAGGCATTCATCGACTGTTTTCACCACAGAGTGAGTTTCGTTTCACCAGAGGGTGAGTGTTTTCTTTATAGAGGAGAATGGGATGTTTAGGCGAGTCATGCATGAATTGAGCATCATGGGCTAGGAAAGGTGACAACCGAGGTTTCTAGTCTTTATCTTGATGATCAGGGGACTTCGTAGTTGTACTTTCCTCTAGTGGTGGATAATTTTAGGGATGTCTTTCCAAATGAATTTTTACGTTTTCCTCCAGAGTGTGAGGTAGACTTCTTGATTGAGCTCATGCCAAGAGTGGAACCGGTGTCTATTCCTCCTTATAGGATGGCTACACCTGAGTTTCAGGAGCTCAAGAAGTAGTTGGAGGAGTTACAGAAAAAGGGTTTCATCCAACCCAGTACTTCTCCTTGGGGTTCGCCTCTCCTATTTGGAAAAAAGGAAGACGGTACCCTTCAACTTTGCATGGATTATCAGAAGCTGAACCATTTGATGGTCAAGAACCGATATCCCTTGTTAAGGATTGATGACTTATTTGATCAGCTTCAAAGAGCCTGGGTGTTCTCAAAGATCGACTTATGTTCCTGTAATCATCACATGCACGTTCGACCATCAGATATACCTCTAACAGCCTTTAGGAGCAGGTATGGTATATACAAGTATACAGTCATGCCATTCAGTATAACGAACGCTCCTACAGTTTTCATGGCACTAAGGAACCGAGTGTTACATCCTTACGTGGACTCCTTCGTCGTGGTCTTCGCAGATGATATATTGGTGTACTCTCACACTCAACACGACCATACCACACATCTTGAGATCGTTTTGAGTACACTTAGAGAGCATCAGATTTATACTAAACTCCTGAAATTCCACGTTTGGATGGATCAGATTCACTTCTTGGGTCATGTCATCTAAGAGGCAGAAGTATCTATAGACCCAGAGAAAGTGAGAGCTGTAGTTTCCTGGGAGCACCCGAAGAACGTTTTTGTGGAACAAAGCTTCCTAGGGCTGGCTGAATACTACAGACACATCATTCAGGACTTCTCATTCCTAGCTGAACCTTTCACAGGTCTGACCAAGAAGGGGGAGAAGTTCTTATGGTCAGATTATTGTGAGTCATCCTTTCAGGAGATGAAGGGGAGGTTGATGTCGGCACCGATACTAGTCTTACTAGATCCAGGAAAGAGCTATATAGTCTATTTTGATACTTTAGGTACTAGGATAGGAGTTGTGCCTATGCAGTGAGATGGAGTCATCACGTACTGGTCTCGGAAGTTGAGGCCACATGAGAGAAACTACCCTACTCACGATCTAGAGTTGGCAACTATTGATCATTCCTTACGTTGTTGGAGACATTATCTTCTAGGAGAGAACTTTGTAGTCTTCACCAACCACAAGAGTCCCAATTTTATTTTCACTCAGTGTGATCTGAAACTGAGGCAGTGCAGGTGGGTTGATTATCTTCAGTCTTTCGATCGAGCATGCCTATACACCGAGAAAGGGAAATATAGTAGCAGATGCGTTGAGCAGGAGAACTCATATTCAGGTAGTTCAAGAGGCCACCAATGAGTGTTAACTTATGGATCTGTTCTCTGAGATGCATTTGGAGGTGCACGACAGACAGGGACATACTGTCCTATCTTCTGTAGCTGTTACCTCTACACTACTTGATTGGGTACTGATGAGGCACCTATCAGAATCAGAAGGCATAGTCTTGCGGGAGAGTTTTTCAGGAGAGGAACCTCTTCTTGGATGTACTGTGGGGAAGGATGAGACCTTGTGTTTCTAGGGAAGCATATGGGTACCAACAGACATATGCGATGAGCTAATGCGGGATTTTCATTCCTCAGTTTGGGCAGTTCATCCTAGCATCACAAAGATGTATCCGGATCTTCATTTCCAGTAATGGTGGCCAGGTATGAAGAATGATGTTGCTGGTTTTGTCATGAGATGATTTACTTGTTTGAAGGTAAAGGCAGAGCACCATCGACCAGCAGGACTTTTACAATAGTTACCCATTTCAGAGTGGAAGTGGAATGATGTTGCGATGGACTTCATGACCGGGATGCCGAGGTCGCCTCGAGGGAATGATGTTGTTTGGGTTGTCATCGACAGGATCACGAAGGTTTCTCACTTCTTTCCGATCAAGGAGACCATCAGTGTCCATGATCTGGGATGAATTTACATCAGAGAGATTGTACGTCTGCAAGGAGTTCAACAATCTATTGGTTCAGACAGGGATGAACTCTTTACTTCTCGGTTCTATAAGGGACTTTATAAGGATTTGGGTACACATGTACTTTTGAGTACGGCATTCCATCCCCAGACTAATGGCCAGTCTGAGCGCACAATCCAGGTGCTAGAGGATATGCTCAGAGCTTGAATCCTGGACTTTGGCAGGTTTTGGTTGAAGCATATACCTCTTGTGGAGTTCACTTACAACAACAGTTTCCAGGCGACCATTCAGATGGCACCTTATGAGGATCTATACGGTAGGCCATGCCAAATAACCCTTATGCTGGCTGGAGGCATGAGAGGCAGCGTTGTTGGGGACAGGTCTTGTTCAGGAGACTTCGGAGCCGATAGAGTTGATTCGGAAGAGGATGGAAAAAACACAGTCGCGGAAGAAGTCTTATGCTAATCAGCGGAGATGACATCTGGTGTTCGAGGTTAGGGATCAAGTTTTCCTACGTGTCGCATCGAGGTTGGGAAATAAGAGGATTCGGAGGCAGGGTAAGATTTCACCGTGGTACGTCGGGCCAATTGAGGTTTTGGAGAGTGTTAGGTCAGTCGCCTGTCGGTTGCAGCTACCCCCAAGGTACCGGGCCATGCACGACGTCTACCAAGTCTCTCAGCTTAGACATTACTTTTCAGACCAGTCTCATGTCTTTCAGCCTGATGAAGTTGATCTCAAAGCGGAGGCATCATTTGAGGAGCATCCCATCCGGATTATCGATCGAAGTATAAAGGTTCTCCATGAGCGGTTTTTCCCTCTTTTACGGGTTCTATGGCATCATGTGCGAGTACAGGACGAGACATGGGAGAGGGAGGCCGATTTGGGATTGCAGTGGCCGGAGCTGTTCGGGGGTTCTTCTTCTACGCTTCTCTAGGGAAATTCAGGGATGAATTTCTTTAAGGGGGGAAGTTTGTAAGAACCCAGATCTTCATTTCAGGTACTCCTTTCCTTTATTTCGAGTTTTTATGAAAAATGGAGTTTTTGGAAACTTTCAAAGTACACGTTGTGTACTTTCTGAGTACATGCCATGTACTCTTCTCCGGCTTGAAGCCGTTTGCTGGCCATGCGCGGGCCAGACACATAGTGTGTAGGGGTGACGTGGAGGCCGATTTTGGCGGAATATGGAAAAACCTAGTACACAACATGTACTTTTATTTTTTTTCACTAAAAGAACTGGGGTCCCTCCTGATGGACATAACACACCCCTTCTCATGGTTCTTTGTTCGAGAGTAACCCGTACGACATGATCTTCCCCGTGCCCCCGCCTCTCCATCTGTTCCCTGATTCGAGCACGGTCGATTGCATTGGAAGCGTAGTGATGAGTTCTCCATTCTATTTGAGCCTTATTTTCCAATTCTTCTTCTATATAATGTTATCTAAGGTTGAAAGTTTTGTGTGTTTTCTCAGATCTATGACGTTCTAGAGAGAATCAGTCATCGTTGTTCATGTATATCGGTCCCCTAGCATCAAGGTAGGTGGTTTGTGCCTTTCTGTAGAAATTATTTGAATATTTTGTGAAAATTCCACCAATACACTTGAACGAGTTATTGTGTGTTCTTGTTTTTCCCTTTTTGTATTTCCTTCTTTTCTTTATTTCTTGAGTAGATGTATTTTCCTGTGTATATGGTAGTTTTTACTGTACTCTGGTTGTTTTCCATTATTGTTTTCATGTTTGGTGTTTTGTTGGTTGCCATGCCTTAATGTAGGATAGTGGAAATGTTTCTTTTTTAAGCTATTGGGCCTTATAATGATAGCCAAGTAACATTGAGGTTTACTTGGATTTTATACGCGCACTGAGCATGTTAGTTTCACAAAGGACTCTGAGAACCTAGTGTAGTAGACCACATGGAGAATAGACATAAGGGCTTCTCCAAAGTGTCTTTTAATACGATGCGAGACCACAGGGGGAATTGACGATTAGTGCTCCATCAGAGAGTCTATAGTTCCTCGATGCGTGAAATAGGGGTAATGAGACGTTGAGTGCTTCCTCAAAGAGCCTTTACCATGATATGAGACTATAGGGGGAATTGACTGTGAGTGCTTCCTTAGAGAGAGTATTCTTAGCTGAACCAGAGGGGTGAGACAGTGTGTGCCTCCTAGAGGGTTCCGAGTACTTGTAGTTTGAATCATATGGGTTAGGCTGTGAGAGCTACTCAGAGGGTTACCTGTTTTCTACTTGTTGTTGGTTGTTTTCTTGTGTATTTATATGCTAGTATTGTTGATTTTAGCTACTGTGTGATTTTCTGGTTACTTCTTTCCGCACTTTTACTTGCCATGAATTCATTGACTGTTAGGCACAGATCTTTGGGTGATTGCCTATTAGGATTGTATCTCCCACCCTGTTTGGGCCATGATTTTGGGCCCAAGCAGACAATGTTGTTGCAGGTATAGATAACGAAAAGATCCCTTCTACTTCAGGTTCTTGATTGCACTGGAGTAGGAGAGAATGGGACCGAACCGTGCCTTGCGATGCTTAGGAGTTTACATTGTTTTTCATTTTCACTTTGTTTTTCAGATGTAATTCAGCACGTTGGTTTGTTTTCTTCTTTCCATAGACATACATACCATGTTTCATTATTATTGTTTTATACATTGGTTCTACTGTTCAGTTCAGTTGTTGTGTGCTGTTTATTATTTCTGTTATTATGTCTTGTTGTTCTTCCAATGTATACTTCACCGAATGAGGGCATAGATTCTCCACCGACTCACCAAGTCCCTTACTACTAGTTAGAAGCCTCTGGCATTTGGTTAAACGTGCTTGAGGTCTTGTGGCGAACCGGGTACAGGGCACCAGTGGAGGGGCTTCAGATTCGGGTCGTTACACGGTTCACTTTTTCTAATTTTGAGGCTTTGGAATAAAGTAAAGGGAAGTAACACAGTCTATCTCTAGAACATGGCAGTAGTTGAAGAATTTAAATATCTATTCTCTGCATCATATGATGTACAATTTATAGGCCTCATGTTCTGAAGGTCATATTTTCTCTGATGGTCATACTTCTCATGAAAACACGGAGGGACATGTACACATGGCATTGTAATGGTCACATTAAAATAGAAAACATGACATTGTTTTTATTAGTTAATAACTAACTCCATGACATCGTTTTGGTCCAAAAAAAAGATATAAGAAAATTATAACTTCATTACGGTTGATATAAAAGAAGTGGCTTTATAAAATAATGAAAACATGCATGTGATAAGAGTTTAACAAGAGTATTATGGATATTAAACATGAGTTTTAATAGAATGATTAAAACAAGATTTTGATAAGAGTATAACATGAGTATGATTAATGTTACTCGTTAGTACCAATATAATGCTAAATATCGATATGATACAATGTGAATATGATTCATAATGCTAGTACAATAAAAAATGTGTATGATTGATAGAGTGAGTGTGATAGACAGAGATTGTACAATAGGCAGAGTAAGTAGGATAGATAGATTTAGTATGACAGACATTGTCAGTATGATATATAGAGTCATTACGATAGACATAGTTAGTATGATAGATAATGTCAATATAATAGTTAGGGTCAATACGATAGATAGAAAAACTGTATTCCAAGTAAGACCATTATTTTATGAATGATTGTAATGTGATTTGTGATTTCAAAAATAAATGATGTAAATGTCAAAAGAAACATTTTGACTTAACCATACCCCATGTTTTGGAAGGCACAAACCCCAAATTAAAACTAGAAAGAAATAATTATCTCTCTTTTTGTTATGGAAACTATTCTTGAATATGAAATTAAATTCAAGTAACTCCTCATTTTTTATAGACAATCCTTAAGATTGTATTCATAGATTTTCCTTGATTTTGATGTATTTCATTTGAGAAAAACATTAACAAATATCCCCCTTTATAAAAATTTACACCCTCTGTTATAAATTTTTTTCCTAAAATGTGTCTTTCAAAAATAATGGGGTAAGAATCAGTTTCATGGAACGGTCTGAGAGAAAGACTATTCAAAACAATGGGAAAGAAAACATAATCCTCATTGAATTATCAAATGTTTAATGAATTTCAAATGACAATCAAGAAATATTGATACAAGGAAAAATTCAATTGTTTTGTCTTTCTTTTTCTTTCTTGGTCAATGCATATAAAAGGGGCTTTATCTTCTTAATTTCTTTATTTTCTTCTGAGATATAAACACCTTGAGGTTTGAGAAGCTCTTTTTGGTCTACAAAATGTTGGTCCTACTTTTTGATGGTGTATTCTTAAATCCTAATAATTTCTTCATGTTTGTCAATTTTGTGATGAATATATTTATTTTCTTCACCCAAAAATTTTTTTTTGTTTCTTTAACAAATACTATTTCATATTTGAATGATGAAACTATAGAAAAAAATTACTAGAAGGAATGCATTTTTATTGAAAAACTTTTACTAAAGGAATATAAGAACCATGTGTTTTGGGAATATGATTCAACCTATCAATTGTCTCATAATCTAGGTTATTAAAAGAAATATAAAGATAATTTGAATGCCTTAATAAGTATTTAATTGATTCCCCAGGTTTATTTACGTAGATTTGTTTTTTGTATGACCATGTGGGAATCTTTTTACAATCCTTATTTTGAGCAACAGAACTGTCACTCAAAACATTTAGATCGGCTTCTATTGACAGTACTCCCTTTTTGATCTCTCATACTAAACCAAATTTCATCCATTGATTCTCAATGATGAAATAAATCTTCCCATCAATTCCTATATGGTAAGGAATAATATTCTAAATTATTCATAAAACATGAACAATGTAAACACTTTTCTTTAATCAAATTGTGTGATCTAAATCAGTATCATCGTCATATGATTCATGATCATTTGATTACCCTGAGACATAATCATGTAGTTATCTTTTTCCTTTATCTTTTTCATTTTCAACTCTCTATTCTTCTATTTCAACATTATCTTCATCAAATTTGTTAATGATGAAAATGGTTCTCTTGGTAAGAGAACATTGAGCCACATGATTTACCAAATAAGGACGTATTTTTTATTCATATTCTATAGAGTGAAATAGTGCTAGATCGGCATAAGGGTTATATTGTTGAATTCCATCATTTTTTTTTGAAGAGAATATCATTATATAATTTTCATATAACTTTGAAAGTATTTTGTAGGAAAGACATACTCCCCTTCTTAACATTCCAATTGTGAATTGGAATGAATTACTTCTTAAACTATTTATTTTTCTTTTTCATTCTCCGAAAATGTTTTCCGATCAATTCCTGTTGAACTTCTTCTACCAGTTGATCACATTCTAACTCCACACATTTAAGAATTTTGGAGGCATCAAAATATTGATCTTTTATTTTCAATAGATTATTCGTCTTCATCTCTACCTATAGAGTATCATTTATTCTCATATTCTGGACTAGAGCTTCAGATTGATAATGCCCAAATTTAGGATCACCTTCTTTTCTTTTTTATTTATAATTTATTCACATGGATACAACCTATTTACTGTATTTGGATTTCTTCTAAGGCATTTTGATTATTTGATGATATAGCTATTGAGATGCTACAACTATTAGATCAGATTCTATTAGATGTTATTCTGATTGATATGGTGTAGATTCTTCCACATATTTGAAGATGAGTTTTGAAATTTCATAAGAAAAAATTAAATTTATTTATCATGTTATTTCTTATCCCAGATTCCTTCAACTCTTTCAATTCTCCATTCACTGGAATATTTCAAAACATCAAACATTCAGGAATATACATGGTGAGAATGTTGGGACACATGATAAGATGTGACTTAACTTTTCCAGACATCACATTCTAGATTGTTTCAAAAATATTACCCAAGATATTTACCTTACTCAAATTTACATGATAATATTACATAATTATGTCAGAATCCATAAGATTTTATCTATCATCTCTCCTTGGAAGTAGAAAACCATGAATCTAGAGGATAATAAACCAGTTGTCGGCAGAGATATGGTATAATTTTATTTTCTACTCATTGATAATAAATAGCGACTATTCATAACTTTACATAATAAATATACTATCTTCCTCATATATATTATGAGAAGGATAAAAGGTGTCACCTTTATTATGGAAATTGAGGAAATGTGATGCTTGTTTTACTTACATAGCTAACATTCTATCATACACAAAAATTTAATCATAATATCTATATCAAAAGACACATTATTGAATAATTGTATAACATCTTCAATAAGGATTGGATCATGAGATATGGGTTTCTGGAAACAAAGATGTCCCCAGCCTTGGAATAAAATAATCGTTTTTGTTGTTGAGTAATAACAACCAAAGAAATCCCAAGAGAATAACCTTTCATTGAATGAATCCCTTTCCGAGAAAGTCTATGAAGACATATCATCAAGTGAAATGGGAGAAGACTGAGATATAATGTTTAATGGGAAATGAAATGACCATACGACATATTAAGAATGGGAGAAGAGATTCACTGAGAAATTTGAAGAACCGGTGAGGGTTTGAGGAGGGAAATCCCCTAATTATAGGTGAATTTGTATAACCATTTGTCATCTACAGGTGAGATTAAAAGATAAATAATCTTCCATTGGAGAATAAAAGATGGTGTTTAAAAAAATAAAAAAAAAAGAAATTAAGAAATTAAAAGGTTTAAAAAAAAGAAATAATAACACAAAAGAAAAATACATAAAACAAGAAAAGATAATGTACCTGTAGAGGATTTCAAGTAAGTTGTGGTTTCATAGTATTATGAATGTAAAATAATAATACAATACATAAAAGAAATAATATTAATAATGAAAATAGAATACAATCAAAAATCAAACTGATGAAAAATAATGTTAATACGATAGGTTTTCAGACCAATGGAAAACAAAGTCATTACCATAGTTTGTCAAGATGATGGAAAAAAAGTCATTACCATATGTTTTCAGGCTGATGGAAAAAAATTCATTACGTCAGGTTGACAGGCCAATGGAAAACAAATTCATTACCACAGGTAGTTATGCCGATGGAAAACAACATACTTACCATATGTTGTCAAGCTGATGAGAATACATTCAAGCAGATCATATATGTTTTAAGATGATAGATAGAAACAACAAACAAACTAAGATTAGTACAAATAAAATAACTCAAAAATAAAAAAAATATTGAAATTAATAGAACTATACTCTTAAATACTTAATTTATGATACAAAATATAAGATAGTAATTAAAATACAAAAAATATTAAACAATAAGGAAAAATAGATAAAACAATAAACAATAGATAAATGATATGCCCGTAAGAAAACAATTATTTTAACTTAAGGAGAATTGAAATAAAAATTCGAAGAGAATGACTATTTTATAGTAATAATTCTTAACTTATATTTGTAAAATTCAAATCTATCATAAGGTAATGGTTTTGTTAAAATATCAGAAATTTGTTCTTGTGTTCTTATCAATTATAAAATGATATCTTTTTTATTCGTGTGATCCCTAAGAACGTGATGGCTAATTTCTACATGTTTTGCACGAGAGTTATGTGAATGGTTATAAAATATAAAAATTTAAATTCTGATTTCACATAATATTTTAGTTTTTGTAAAACACATTCCATAGTTTTTGAATTAGTGTTCAATCCACAACACTTGACTGCAATAACTTCCAGCTACTATATATTCAGCTTTAGAAGTGGAGAGTACAACTGGGTGTTTTTTTCATTACCAAAAAATCTAAATAATCTCTTATAAAATGAAAACATCTAAAAGTAATATTTCTATCTATTCTACAACCACCAAATTCAGCATGATGAAAAATAATTTAATTCAAAATCAAATCCATATGAATAAAAAATTCCTATATCTAATGATCCTTTTAAATATCAGAAATATATTTTTCACATCTTTTAATTGTGATTTTTTCATATTTTATTTATATCTATCACCCAATCATACAGAAAAATTATGTATTGCTAAAAAGATTTTGAGTATAGTATACTTGCAATCATTCCTATAAAAGTAGTTTGATCAACTGGTTGCCCAGATTTTTCAAGATCAAGAGTGTTTGAGTTTCTAATGGGAATAATAATACGTTCAGTACTTTCATGACCATAATTTTTGAGTAAGTATTTGATATAATTATGTAGATATATATAATTAAATTCTAGTTATTTTATAAATTTGAAAACTAATAAATAATGTTAATTCACCCATCATACTCATTTCGAACTTATAATTCATTAGATTTGTAAATGAATCTATTAAAGCTTTTTGATTTGATCTGAAAATGAGGTCATCAACATAAATTTGAAGAATCATATGTTTTTTGTTATTGTTCTTTATAAAAATTGTTGGATCATTTGTTCCCTTAATGTAATTTTTTTCTAAAAAAATCATTTTTACCTATCATAACAAGCTCAAGGGTTTTTTTATGTCGATAATGTGTCTTGGTATGTTTGTAAACATATTCAGGATGATTCATATCATAAAAAATATGGGGTTGGTCTACATAGATTTCCTCCTGAACATATCCATTAAGGAAAAAAACACGTGACCTCCATTTGAAGGAGTTTTAAATTTAATAATGTTGCAAAGGATAATAGAATTACAATTAATTTGTGTCTTGCTACTATAGCATAGGTTTCTTCATAGTCTATGCCTTCTTTAATATTATTTCCTTTAGAAACATGTTTAGCTTTGTTTCTTACAATGATAACATTTTCATCACATTTGATTCTAAAAACCCATTTTACTCTAATAACAGACGTATCGTTATGTTTTTCAAAAAAGCTTCGTATTTTAATTTGTTCAAATTCATTTTGATCATCTTGAATTGCCCTAATCTCGTCCCCATAACCTAAGGCCGTATTCGGAGTTTTAGGTTCAAATTGGCATAGAAAATGAATATGTTCTATTTCATTTCATAAGGTGTTTCTAGTCCTTACTAGTTGATTTACATCACCAATGAGGTTATCACTATGATGATTAATAAGTAATAACTAATTTGGATTTTCAAAAACTGGGTCACTAACATAAGGTAGAAATTCTTCATGTGTAAATGTATCAAAAAATATTATCGAGTATTTACTACATTGGATGAATCTTCCATCAAATCATGATAATTAGTTTTGGAAAACAATCCATAAAAAATATTTTGACTCTGTTTGAAATGAAAATGGTTTGTTTAATAAAAAATAACATGATTTTTCACTTTGACAACACATGTTTTTTTAAAAACACTATATGCCATAAAATTGATGGAATAAACTAAAAATATTACTTCAATAGATTTTGATGAAAAATAATGTATGAAAATTTTGTATTGAAAATCAATACATTGCAAGCCAATACTTTGATGTGTGAAACTCTTAGTTTTTGTACTTTCCAGAACACAAAAAGAGTTTTATTAATAAAATTTTGAATTAAAACTCCATGTATAGTATAACAAGCTCTACTAACAGCTTTTCTATGAAATTTTTTTCCATAGAGTATTATTTCAACATGGTTCTTGTTATCTCTTGAATAATTCTATTTCTGCATTCAACAACACCATTTTACCGAGGTGTTATTGGTTCAAAAAATATGTGAGTAATACGTTTTTAATAAACAAAGACTCTAAATCATAATTTACAAATAATCCTACATGATCAACTCAGATAGTTATCAATGGTTTGTTTTTATCATTTTTAGATTTTGAAACAAAATATTTAATGAAAAAAATTCTTCTTATTTTTTCCGAGGAAATATACCCATGTAAATCTAGTATAATCATCAACTAAGACATATACATTGTACATTGGTCAAATATATCAATTTTGTGTTGGACCAACAAGATCCATGTGTAGTAACTATAATGCATCGGTAGTTGTGACCTTATTTTTTTGATTTAATGCTTGACTTGTGTTGTTTTTCATTTTCAAAATTATAAAAAACTTTAGAATAATAAATACTGATATTAGGTAAATCTTTAATAAATTGTTTCATAGTGGATTTATATACTTTTCTATGATAATAGTCGCCTAGTATTCTATATCGTAACCAATATTTTTCATCCATTTCACTTAGAAAAGTTATTTCTTGGTTCTAAAGGTCTTATATGATCAATGTGTAAACATTATCATGCCTTTCAGTAGATAGAATGAATTCATCCTAGGAATTGTCAACTATACATTTATAAATACTAAAATTCACAAGGTATCCTTCATCAAATAATTTACTTATGATAATGAGGTCGTTCTTAATGAAATCAATAAACAAAAAATTCAAAATGAATAAATTCATTGGAGAATGATATTACATAAACCAATAATCTTCTATTGAGCCTTGTATCTGAAGGTAACTTTTCCTCTATTCATCTTGATAACTTTTTAAAAGAAGTTTCTATTACCAGTCATGTGCCTCGAAAATCCACTATCAATGTACCATGTATTGTTATTGTTTTTTACCTAATATAAAAACAATTAATCTTTTTCAATCCAATCCTGTTTGGGTCAAGAAATATTAGAAAGCCAAATTTTTTGAATCCAAAATTGTTTTCAAAATTGAGCATTGTGGAAACCCAAAAATTATATTTTATTTAAAGACCAATTTCATTCCAAATGTTCACCACAATGATAATTAGGGCATAATTGAGTAATGTGGGGAACAAAATAGTTATTATAAAAACATGTTTTGAATGATTATAACCAATTCCACAACAATTCCATAAATGTTGAATTTTAGAATAAATTTTATCAAACTCTTTCCTCAAAGTATTGAAATTAGAAAAAAGTTTCCTAAGAGAGAAAATATCTTATTTAAGCTTGATGACAAAATTCTTATCACCATTTGATTTAGATTTAGAATTGAGTTTTTCTACTAAAATTGTTTTCTCAGAAGTTATATTACCAAAATATGACGAATGTTGGTTCTTTTCAAAATTTACTTTTTCATGGTTTTTAGAAAAACATTCAAAATCAAAAGTCTTAGAATCCAAATATTTTGAGATATTTTGTACTTCAGTTGTTAAATTATCAGTTCTATTATTTTCTTATTTTTTTCTATAAAAATTACAATTTTCTTTTTTAAAAAGTATAAAAAAATTGGAAACTTCTTCATAAGAGGGTAAAGAATTATCATTCTATGATAAGGATGTTTCTTCATCAGAAGAATAATATTTATCAAGAAAATTGATACTTAAAGAAATTTTCTTAAGAGGTTCAAAATTGTGTACCATGTCTCTACAGAAATGATAAGTAGTTTTGGAATAGAGACCCACATTCATATGATTTAAGATATCACTATTAGAAGTGTCTTCAAAATAATAACCTCTACTGGAACTTTAAGATTCATTTACACTGAAGACATTCATTCCCTTAGACTTCAAGTATTTATTCTTATTTTTCTCTAAATATCTTCTTCTTTCTGTCCATTTATCCTAGTATATGACAATCAGGTCGAATGTGTCCTGCACTTTTATACTCATCACATTTGAATTTAGAATCTTTATTTTATGTGTTACCATTGGAAGAATATATATATATATATATATATATATATATATATTGTAAATCCATCTTTCCAATAATTTTATTAATTCTTCTAGACATATTGGTAAGATCATTCTCTAACTACAAAGTATCACTAGATTCTGATAAGACTTTAACCTTCCTCATTCAGGACCTAGTTTTCAAAGGTGATTGAGATTGGTAGGATTTGATGTTGTATTGAATGATACCCCATCATTATTCTATTTTCACTTTATCAACATCTATCATAATTCTCCTTCCATATTGTAATATAGTTCCAAAGAGATAATTAAAACTAAGATTAGAAATTTTTATAGACTCATCAACTGAATTCCTCATGGATTCCCATTCATTTGGAATCATATCTATGATCTATTTCATGAGTAATTCATATTATAAATTTTTCCATCCCATAGCTTGAAGAATTTAAAAAAATTCCATAGATCATTGTTGAACATTAACAACATGTTCAACATAATCAAATTCAAAATATTTATAATATGATCTTTGAATGATCTTCTTTTTTAAGAAACAATGGAAGTAAAAAATGTATATTCTTCAATTTATTCCATTTACTATTTGTAGCTTCACATGAATATATCTGACAGTAATTGTTCATCATCATAGAACACAACTAAGTATTATATACATTATTTTTTAGCCAATATTCAAGATTTTATTTAGCAATAAAAGTCTTAACTTCTTTCTCGGGAATCTTATAATCACCAGTGAGCATTACAAGGTTATCTATACGAGTATTTATAATAAAACTCTTCATCTGATCAATCCTATATTCAAAATCATTACCATAAAAAATAGTTGGTCTAGTTGGGTTATGATTCTCAAATAAACCAAAATTCATCATTTCACCCATCATAAAGCAAAAAAAATATTTTTTCCACAAATACATGTTATTGTATTTAGAAAACAGTGTAATTATAAAAATACAATGTCATAGAAAATCTCCTCTGATACCAATTGTTAGATCATAATGGATATGAGATGGATGAAATACAAGAGGTGGGTAAATTAAATTTTAATAAATTTCTGTTAAAACCTTTATGAATGTTTCATAGATTAATAAATCATAAATAATTCAAAATGCCTTTTATAAAACAAAACAATCAATCACGGAGACTCTCTATCCAATGGAATTTTTATGATATCATAGGTTATGAAAATGATTGTATTTGGGTTTAATACAAATATAATAGTGATATAAAGTGTTAAAGATTATACCATATACATATATAATCAAAACTAAAAGTATAAAAAATTAAAATAGATTAAAAATAGAAATAAGAAATAAAAGAATTATATTTCTATTACAATAAGCAATGAAAAAGTAAAAGGTATTACAATTATTTTATCCCAAAGAGCAGGGTATACTTTCACCTAGGATAATAGTTCTATCTCACTGACACTAGTAATCCCATTATACGATGATTGGAATTTCCATCTTGTTATCCCAATAAGCCCCCAATTTTAAAAGGTAATTGGTACCTCTACCATTCAAACACTTGAAAGCCCTCAATAAGAAGATCGGTTGCATTGTCTGCCTATCCCCAATAGTCCTCGATTGGTATCACCAAATCAGACACAGAAAAAAACAAACACATATTGATATACAAAAACTATGAATGAGTCATTCACATTGTGTAATTTCATGACTTTCATGTAAAGAATCGAGAAGTCACACAGTCTCTCTCTAGAATGTGAAGTAGTTGAATAAGTTAAAGAACTATTATCTACTTCCAATGACCTCCTATTTATATGCCTTAGGATCCAATGGTAATATTTTCTCCATCTATCATATTTCTCTGAAATTCTCTGAAGTACTTGTGAAACTTTAATTATAACAGTCATATTGAAATAGAAAATGAAACAACATTTTTATTTGTTGATAACTGACTCCACGTCATCGTTTTGGTTTAAAAAACATATATAAAAGTTATCACATGAGTTTTATTGATATAAAAAATTCATTTTTAATGGAGAATAAAAAAATGCATGTGATAAGATTGTAACATTAGTACTATTGATATAAAACATGTGTTTTGATAAATAAATGAAAACATGCATGTTATAATAGAGTAACATTAGTACGATTAATGTTACTTGTTAGTATGAATATAATTAAAAATATTGATATGTTATAAATTGAATATGATACATAATATGAGTATGATAAATAGAGTGTATGATAGAAAGAGTTAGTATGATATAAAGAGTCAGTAGGATAGATATAGTCAGTATGATAGAAAGATTCACGATATACAGAGTCAGTATGATATACAGAGACAATATGATAGATAGAAAATCTATATTCAAACTATGTCTTTTATTTGATAAATTTGTATAAATAGATTTTTTGTTTCAAAAAAATACATGAAAGACAAAAGAGAACTTTAGAATTAATAGTTACATCCTTCCACCATTTAAAAATTTTGTCCTCATTATTTTATGATTGGGAGCAACAACTTCATTGAATATTCCACATTGGAATGAGTCAACAAATATATCACCTAAAAAGAATGAATGAAAAGTAAAAAGAACCCCAATGATAACACATAATAGGATTACATATAATAAAACTTGGACATGGAAGAAAAACTAACCATCATGTTCTGACGAGGAGTTATAAAAAACATGTTCAGGAGAATGGTAAGAATCAAAAAATAAAAAACTTCTGATGGACTATATAGTTTATGTTTTTCCATTAGGAAATGTAAATGGAAAACATTTTTGTTTTAAGATCCATTACATAATATTGAGGAATTATTTTTCTACGTAGAATAATAACATTGGGAAATTTTCATACAAAAGAATTTGAGTTTTATCCTTTAATCATATTCCACCAAAAACTCATTTTTTCTCCAAATGATTAGTATTCAGGATGAATTGACTTATTAATACATAAATGATTAACAGTCTATTTGTCAAATCCTTAAACATTAACCAAAACAAAAAATTTAGGTATAGGATCAGATAATCCCCCTAAATAATAATCACTTATAAATATATGGAGTAATTTTAATATCCAAAATTCAAAATTAAAACACAAAGTTCAACAAAGACAATTCAACAAAAAAGTTGTCCTTAAAATTCCAAAAATTAATCAAAATGAGATTGAAACCCGACATTCATGTGAAATTCAAAAAATAATCTTCCAATGTGAATTTTAACATGTATTTACAATCATTATTGAAGTTTCATAATAAAAATTAATTAACCTAATCACATATTCACCATGATAGATTAATAATTTCCATAAATAACCAAGTTACTATAATTTCATAATTGAAATCATAGATTCTTTCCAACTATAATTTAAGAATTACTCCATTGAAATACCATAGATTTCTATTTACATTAATCATACAATGTTCCTAAAATAGTGAACAACATTCAAAATATCCTTTATCACAGAATCCCGTATTCAGTTTTGAATACTAAGGATGTCCGTTAGATTAAATATAAGTCTCCAAAATCAACTAAATCTTAATCCATAAAATTATTTAACTATGAATAATAATGAATAATAACTAGGGACATCAAGTAGGCTATAGGTAAGTTATTATGTCCCATCACACTCTGATTTTGGGTTCGATTCCCGCAGCCCTGTTCGATGAGATGTGTTGCCACATGGTCTGTATTTTTCCCTTCTCAAGAACTGTATAATTTTTATAACATTTATAAAATGATATAAAAACCTCAAAAATAACAATAACTATTTTTAGAATAAAATTTTACTTTATACCTTTCATTTTTCATCCCATAAAGTAATAACCCATAACTACTACAAAAATTACTGTCTCAAAAAATACAAGTAAATTCCTTGAAATTTCATAACATAAGCCTAAAAGGGGGTTTTTGAGACATTAAACATATCATACACCTTAAAATTGTAAACCCATGATAATATTCATAAATCTTAAGAGAACATACTAATCACCAAATTTACCTAAACCATCCCATGATACCAAATATAAGGCCCCATCCTTAAACATTAAATTATCTTGAGTTAAGTCAATAATTTTACATAATATTACATTGAGTATCCTTTCTTGTTCAACGTGTTAGATAACTAGGAAAAAAATATTACACTACATCTCAAATATTACAATGTAGAAACATCTACTATATCATTTTTACAATAATAAAACTCATCAAATAAAATGAGAAATATTGTTCTTGATAAAAATAATCTCTAAATTTTTCTTTCTCTTACACACACTTCTACACTATGGATAAAATTTCAAAAACATTGGATGAGTATAAAAATATTACTAAGGGATATAAAATAAGGATTGAAAACATTAGTGCATGAATACATACAAATCCATGAAATCATTCTTTTCACTCATATAACTTATTCTCTTTAAAAATCCTCATGAGGTCATAATACTAATTATTAACTCATAGATATTATTAATCATAAAGGAAGCTTTTGGAACCAAAAAATACATAGTTTTTATATTTCATAGCTATATATAGATTATCCTTCATGGTCTTGTTTTAACACCTAGTACAATATATTCCCTAAATCATGTAGGAGAATTACTAACATTTACCTATGTCACATTACCCAATGCATTGGAAATATATCATGAGCTCACCCACCCTTGGTTTATCATGGAGCCACCAATATACATGATCAATTCCGAATAACGATATCATAATCATAACAAATAAAACATGAATAATGGAAAAATAACATTTCCACACTATAATCAAATGATATCATTTCAAGAAATAATCAATTCATTTTCAAAATAATTTTCAATACCAAAATACATAAAAAGTAAATATAGTATTTAATTTTCATTGAAAAAACATCATTAATTGGGGAGGTATCCAAATATAAAATAACAGTTGCAATTTTAAATAATTAATTTTCATCACATTTGTTTAAAAAATAATCCATTTTCATGCACAAATTTAAAGCATTTAAAAAAGTGACATTGAATAAAATTTTCCCATAACAGTTGAAACAATAAAAATAAATTCTAGAAATAATATTTTAAAAACATATTTCTATATAAATTAATCTATAAACCGTATTGGAAACGTGGAAAATAATGAGAAAGAATTCAAAGAATAAATTGTTAAAATAAATAAATAAATTATTTAGTTAAAGATTCCTTAACCACATGAGAAACACATGAATAAAAATAATTAAATATTAACTTTAAGAAAATGTTAAATATCATGATAATATTGTATCACATGGTATAACATATCCAAAGGGATATATATACACCTTAATGTTTTATACAGGTGCACAATATCAATATATGTCTAAATGAATAAAGATTGAGATGTATACCCATACCAAGATCATATAATTAGATGTATGATAAATCAATGACATAATTATGTGTGACATATATAAACACACCTAATATAAGTGTATATTTATTTTAAAAAAATTCAGATGTCATTCACACATATTCATTGAAAAACAAAACCAATGACATGGATATTTAACTTAATGACTGTATATAATGTAATGATTTCCATTACATTTAGTCTGACTTGACTTTCTTCTCTCTATATCATCGTTAAATATAAAATTATGTCAATTAATACAGGATTAAGATCTTTTTCCAGGATTATCATTCCGATATTATAATAATTATTTAATTATTTAAATTCATGTGAGAGGTTTTGTCGATAATCGGTTCTTGAGTCAAAAGTGAACATGGTATGATGGCACTAGTCCCCATGGCCATAATTTCAAAATATATAGAATAGTATTAATGACATATTGGTCACATTAACACAATAAGAAAACTTTTTAATTTAAATATGGTTATGAAAAATGAACAATGTTATAATCATGGAGACGGTATGCCATACACAGTCATAAGTAACTTTTCAATTTTCCATTGATCATTATTGAAATAACACAATTATAATATTATATTTCCATATTAATCATGATATTTTTACAACATAATAATAATTTAAATATACTTATAAATATACTAAAAGTTATATAATTAAAAAAATGAGTCATGTGGCTTCATAGAGTTGATACTTCACACATACGCACGAACGATGTTATCATTTTTTTCACTTGAATTATGAAATTAATATATCTATTATTATCTTATAATTATTAATATGTCATTAATATCATATATGAAGATTAATTACATCATTATAACCTATAATAATAGAGTGTAACGGAAAACAAACTCAATCAGTTCATGGATTTGATAATTGTCATGTACGCACCACTGATTAATTCCATTCGTATTAGATGGAAGTATAAATTAATTTTGGGGAATATATTAACATAATAACATCATTGTATTTTTAGGATATGGGAGTTTTTATATCATTATGGTTGGATGATATTTCAAGATGTTTAATAAGAAACCAAATAGAAAAACTTAAAGAAAATGATAACTATTCTTTAGTGGATCACCGTTGAAGAACACATTAACACCTATAAGAGAAGTGTTCTTCCGAAACTATGGCTTTAGGGATGTTGTCTGAGATTATTGGTAGATTAATGGATATATCTTGTTTTAAATAAAATACTTTTTATGTGTTTGTAATTGAGTGGAATGGGTTCCTTTATATAGGAGAGGGTAGGGGCACCCATGGAACGTATTAAAATATTAATTTAATATAAATTAATTTTTAATCCAAGTGTAACCAACTTGCTATATAGATAATATAATATGAGGATAGATCAAAATCATTTAATCCCTTCTTTTTGAGACATATATTGAGTTAATGTTATAACATAACTTTTTAGTGTGCCCTTAATTATTCTCTATTAATTTTAAATGTGGTAGGGAAATATTAATTGGTATAAAGCTATTAATTATATATATGTGTGGTAAATTTCCCATTATTTAACAAATAATGAACATTTAGACAATATATTAATAACTTTTTTATCTGAAAACTTATTTAGTATTTTAAATAATTTAATGAATAATTAGTTTTATAAAACATCAATTATGTCAATTTTCACACAATTCACATTTTTGAATTTAAATAAAATTCAAGCATAGAGATAACTTCTAAAAAATCCCTTCAATAGTCTCCTAACAAGTCACATTCATCTACAATCTTCATTCATGACATAAATTATGTGATATATTATTTATTTTAAAATTTATATTATCATTCATTTGAATCATAAATTAATGAAGCTATTTGTGCATCATCATTGTGTCATAATTAAATATATTTATCTATCATCGAAAATTTATAAATAAACTAAAATGATGTAGGAAATATATTTATATTTATTATTAATATTTATTGTCAAATATATCACTTATATGAACCCATAAAATTTGTAATACTTATTAAAAACCTTAGTGTGAGAGAAGCATTAAACTAGCTTCCTTAGGAAGCTTTGTCCTTATAATTAATGATGTTCCATAGAGAACCATTAAACAAGATTACATTGGAATATATTTAAATTTAATTAATAAACCATCTATGATAATATTTATAATGGCTTCTTTGGGATGTTTTTTTAATTTAACAAGCTTCTTTGTGAAGCTTTATAATAGCATCATTGGGAATCTTTATACATTTAATTAAAAAAGATTCTATGAGAAGCATTATTACTGTTTCCATGGAATGATTTATCCATTTAATTAAACAATATTTAATTATATTCCTTAAAATATCTCATCGAATTAAATTATTATTAGTTATAGTGTAATTTTATAATTTTATCATTACCCTTAATTACTTGATTTACCCTAAAAAATTAATTACTAAAGTTACTATTCATAATTTAAAAATAATAAAACATACCAATTAATAAAACATATAACATATAATTCAAAATATTTAATAAATTTTTCCAAAATCAAAACACATCATTTGATGAAATTTATTTAAAATTATTTCATATTGTCAAGAATAAAAAATAGGATTTTAAAATGTAAGAATCCATCAAAATATTGACATGTGTTAATATCAAATTTCAATTTGATAATACATCAAATGACCTAAATGGATTAAATTATAAAAAAATAGTCTAATTAAACTCTTTAACCGATTAATAAGATAATATAAATATATAAATTAATTAGACGAAAATGTATTCTTGAGTTAAAATGCAATTTTTTTACTATTCATTATAATATGAATTTTATCCTAAAAATACCAAAACATCAACAAGATTAAATTCTGATGTCACTATTCATCTAAAAAAGGTTATTATATCATCTAGAACATATAAAATTATGAAAAAATACTTTTAAAAAGGGTTCTTTATCAAAATGTGGTAAAACTATATTTTTGGAAATATACTTTTTTTATCTGAAAAATTGATTGTATTCATATATCATGTCATGAACACATATAATATTCATTTAAAACATTTCATTGAATATATAACATTTATTATTCAATATATAAAAATCTATAAAGAGTGATATGATTTTATAAAAACAATAATTCTCTTTTAAATATATTTTTATACAATCACATCCTTTAAATTTAATTAGTTTGTATTTACAATTTAAATAAATTTTGTAACCAATTAATCATTATTAAACATGTGTAAACCATATTTTTATAACTCAGTTGATCTATTAAATCCCTCTATTTAAACTCTATGTTTATAATTGTAACATTTAAATAATAATATTTAGATGTTAGTTTTCGCATGGTGTAGAGTATTGTGTATGTTATTGAACATATTGTCTCTCTCTTCAAAAATGTGGTCATACAGATACTTTGAATGTATGGATTAGGGATGATAAACTATAATACATGGAGGTTATAAGACCCTAAACCTACATGATGGTATTTCCCTATTAAAACAATTTTAAAGATTCCCGTCTTTTGGATAACTATGTAGTTCATGGGAGTATGGTATGTTTCAAAGATGTCTCAAGGAATATAAAATTAAATGATATGAAAAAAAGAATTCATTGTGAAGAGCACGGTTGGAACATGATTAGTATTAATCATTCACATGGACAAGGAATCTATTTGGGCAAGCCTCCTCTTGGTCAAAGGCTAGGACATGAGTTCTACATTATTTTCAAAAATGTGTAAGGGCTCCCAGTAAACCATACATCATGGAGGCTTTTGGATAGAGTGGGTGTTAAGGTCGGTGCATGGTTTTCCTAACCATTCAAAAAAACATTGCGTACATTAAAAGATAGAATTTCTCATCGGTCCCACTCAATTTACAAGGGTTTTAACCTAAATTTCAGTTATATTCCGTCTTTAGTGCATTGGGTGACAAACCAAACCCTCATAGACTTTTAAGGTATGATTATCATTCAATTATTATTCATTTGGAATTCTATATGTTTTGAATTGAATATTTGGTGAAGTCTCCATATATTTTTCATTACATTTTCAATAAGAGGGTTAGTGTGTTGTTTCCCATTCTTCAAAATATATAATCCCTTGTTTTCTAGGATTTTCAATACATTGGGATTTGATGATATTTTTTTCCATATAAAACTTTTTTTTATTTGATTGGTTTTCTACGATGATGGGGTTTGTACTCCTTTGAATTGTTACAATACTCATGATGTTTTATAATTGTATTTTATTGTGAAAATTTACTTTGTGGCTTAATTATCTGTACATGAGTATGGAAATTGATATTGGGTCATAGGTTGAGGAGGAAACCCCTATACAAACTCTATTGGGTCCATTGGTGCATCAGGACAATCATAGTAAAATACTTTGTTATATGAAACTAATATGAATTGTGAAATAAATTTTTAATATTTGAAAGAGGATAATTGTTAAATTGAATGGATTTTTAATTGTAAGTGTGTATGTGGTAAATATTAATGGAATAATTAAACTGTGAAAATGTAAATTTTTGTGAAATTCCAATATGTATTTCGAAAGGGTTTAAATGTTTTTCCGTATTTTGAATCAATTATTGTATCCAATGAAGTAAATGATGTTTTATAAGTGGTTAAGGTATTCAATTGAGGTTTGACCACAATGTGATATAAAAAATTATTTATATTAATATATTTTAAGGATGGTATGACTTTAGGGCATGGTTCTCAATTCTAAAAATAATTTAAAGTCCCCATTTTTTGTTTTAAATTGAAATGAATGTCCTGGGGAATGTTTGAGTGTTTAATGTGGAAGGAACTATTTCTAATGGGTGGATTAAAGTGGATTTAAAATGTGTATTTTTAAGTCTATTTTAATCCATTTCTTTGTTTTAATAGTACATTGGAATCATAGTAATTGAAATTATATATGGTTTAGTGATATAAGACCGATATTGACTTTGATTGAATGCTAACATGAAAATAAAATGAACAAAATGATGATTCTTCTTGGTTTATGATACAGTAAAATGTGGTGTTTAGAATAACATTTTATATGTTAATTCATTATTCATTGAATTTGGGATATGTATAATGAGTTATGATTTTAAATGATAAATTTATTTAATGGTTATGGTTTGTGTATTTTAAATGTCTTATGGTTAATGAATCAAGTTAACATGGAATAGGGATATGTGGGGCATTTACTTGAGGTTCTATACACATGGGTTAGGTTACGATGAAGCTCTAAGCCCAAACAAAATAATGCATGCATTAGGGAGTTCGAATGAATCTTTCATCCCTTAATAGATTTATTTTAGGAGACTAAAAATACTGATGATCCATGGTATGTTTTATGTATTATATGATTGGTATTTCATACATAGGATCTTTTCTTCACAACATATGTACATGTTATGGTATGAGATGTTAGACTGAGGCTCTATTCTTCCCAATCATAAAGACATGGATCGATTACAAAACTAAGGGTCAGATGTTAGTTGAAAAAATATAAATACTCAATTCTATTATGATTACAATTGTATTACCCCATATTCCTTGGGATAAAAATGTAGTGTGATGGTATGTAGTTCAGTTATTTGGTTACCCCAAGATAACATAAATAATATTACAGTTACTTTAATGTTTTCTAAATATGAGAAAAATTTATATTTATTTAGTTTTATTATTTATTAGATCACTTTTCTTATCTATACATAATATTTTAAAAACTAAATATTGATTTATACAACATTGGTGGTGGCCTAATGAGTTTTCATCACGCCCTCTCAAGTTCCCATGGTTATAGGGTACCCTAGAATATGGTACTTGTTTTCTAATACATGTTCAAGAAATTGAATTTTTGTTAGGTTGTGCATATGATGGTGTATTGGAGAATGGGTGGTCATGATCAAGTTGGTACTTGAGTACTTCTTTAGGTTTCTTTAGTTGTTTTGGGTTTGGATTTGAATTGTATGACTTATTGATATTTTGTGTATACATAACCCCATATTATCATATAATCATTTGTTATAGTTGGTGTATTTTTCATGTTTTCCATTTATTTATTCATACCTGTTATTATATATGTTGAAATTATTTTTTATGTGTAATTACATAGATATGTGGGTATTGTCTCCCTAATTTTTCTCTATATACATTCGCCGGTAGTCGGAACCCTCTAGTATATGAGGATTCATGCCTATGGTCATGTGGTGACCTGATTTGGGGTACCATATATAATAGACACCAAGTTGGGGATGTTATAAAAAGAGTATAGGATTTTTTATAGGAGACTAGGACATTATAACCTGCAATAACCTAGGAATCTAACTTGTAAATGATTTTTCATGGATCATCCTAAAATATAATACCCAAAAGAAAAATAATTTATTTTTTGTAAAAAAGGAATAACATAAAATCAATTTCAATGAAAAGAAAAAATCATTAACATCTCAACCAATATTATAGGTTCAAATGGATCTTTTAAGAACATAAATATATTCTAATATATAACAAAATTGATATTCAAAATTTATAGTTCATGATTATTCATGACATACTTGTTTATTTTTTCTTTTCTCATAAAAGAGATCTTTCATCAGATTTTATACATTTGTAAAAACTATAGATAATTTTTTTTGATTTACTATTAAAATGTTATGAATTCATCATGATCATGCATTTTAAATTTTCTATTTTCAATCTCTATGCTCACAAAATGGATATAATCAAAATATTTCTCCTATTAGGACCCCACAGTAGAATGGAGTATTAGAAAATAGAAATGATTCGCTTAAAAAATTTCATTGACCTTGTATAATGATTATGTTTTTCTTATATAATTATAGTTATATGATTTAAATAACTAATTTTATATCCACATTAGAGTTTTAATTAGACAACATTTAGATAATATACCATATAAGTTATGAAAAGGTAGAATAAAATGTAATTTACTTTAGGGTTTTTGATTTTAATGTATTCAAACTAAAGAGAATGGATAATTTTTATAATTTTTAATCCAATAGGGTCGAAGGAGTATTCCATGGATATTAAATATTAATTGTATCAAAAAAGGTAATTAATTAAAATTATAATATTTCAGATGAATCAATTTTTTTCATCTTTGATGATATAGATCCCAATTAACATAAAACCCCTTTATAAAATCGTGACAATTTACATTCAAAAATTTATGATTGTAATAAAGGCATTGAAAATTATTTCCATAATGTTATTGAGAAGTATCCCATTTATGAGTAGCTGTTTTATCCTTAACCTATTGAAGAGAATGAAGTATAAAATACTTCTATTCCTAGAGCCATTTTGGCTTAGATTGACATTACTTTACATTCAATAATATGATTCCTAAATATAGGAAACAAAACTAGTGCCTATTGTCAAAATAATATTTAATTTCATGATTCCTTGTCACGTCATGAACGTATGAACATAAATGATGTAATTGATGATGTATAATGGATAGTAAAAATTTATTAAAATTTAAATCAGTTAGATAGTAAAAAATTTTGTGAAATGGACAAATGACCTAATGATATATGTCTATTGAATCATAATGGGGGTTTAGGAATAATTTATAGGGCTTGTAGATTATAATCATAAATTATCATAAATTTGTTTTTTAGGGATACTATCAATAAAATGGTACTGAATATGGCAAACCCTTTGTAATAGAATCCATACATGAGGCCATTTGAATGTTTATTTCCTAAAAATCACATTTATATTTCAAAATATATAAAATTGATATCATGAGTTCATTATTAAATGGTTATATAGTTGTGGTTTTTTTATGGAAGAATCCATTGGATTTTAAAACCATCACATTCTAAATTAGGTGATTAGATTATTAAATTTATTATATAGTTTATTAGAATATCCTAGTTCTTTTTTGGATAGGCCCAACTCATTTATGATGTCTAATTTTTTTTTCAAATAAAATAAACTATCCATATATATTTATTAAATATATTTAAATATATTTTTATTAGTAATAATCACTATTTATTTTATTGTAATTTGATGGTCAAAAAATTATTTATTTTTGAAATTTGAAGAATGATGAAAAATTAATTTGAAATGTGTTTAATTAGGGAATTAATTGTTTTTATTTTAGACTTTAAAAAATGTTCAAAATAATTTAGAATCTAATAAATTATACATAATAACATTAAATACAGGTCATTATGTATAGTAATGAAGGTTGTGATACTCCACATTGTACACGTTGTAAAGTAGATTTTAATAAAAATTGAAAACTAGTAAATCAAAGGACATATAGATGCATGAATGGAATATTACTATATTTATCTACTAGATGAAATGATATTATCCTAAATGCATGTATTTGTGATTATTTTCAATAAAATACAAGATAGTCAATTTTGATGTATATGTAAATAATTTTAAATACATAAAAAATGAACAACACAATATTCTTTATATTAAAGGACATGCATTTTATTTATTTAGTTATTTAGATGAGGAATTTTTTGGAAACATGTCTGATATAATGAACAATTTTTGAACATCTCTCTTTTTGGTAACGTTTTTAGATTCTATGTGTTTTGAAAAGCATAACACTATTTAATTATCCAATACTAAAATTGAATGTATAGATGCATGCTTTTTTCCTGCATTGATTCTTTGGATGAAATAGAAATTACTATACTATGAATAAAAATTTATACCTTCCTAATAAATTATGATATTTCTAGAATGATATGAATTTATATGGATCCTATATCTCCTTCTTGAAAAACAATATTGATATAAGACATCACTTTTTGTGATAGTTTTTAATAATGTGGAATAACTCTTCTATTCATGAGTACTGAAAATAATAATTTAGATATATTTATAGTTACTTTTAATGTTAATATAATCAATTATACAAGACATTAATTATATAATATACATGATTCTTATAAATTTTATTTCGATTTATATTTTATAATTATTTGAATTAGTTTTATACATTTCTTATATCATGTTTGCAAAATATGTTTTGAAGTAAACAATATATATAGATAAGATGGTTTGTATTCTAACCATGAGTTTATATTCGTAATGTCAGTATACCTATCATGGATGGTAGGTTATGCATTTAGTATACCTATACTGGTAACTTACTCACACATTCTTTATATTTACACAGATTTCATACTTATGTGTTCACTTCATATCTACCCTGAATGTTTCATTCATGTGGTTCATATACATATCGTGAGGTCATGGTCAGTATAACTACCATACATATTTTATCATAGATCTATGGTCAGTTTATTTACCAATAATGTTTTCTACTAATATTTATTTGAAAAAATATGTCTCGGGGATTTACAATAAATTTATATTTATTTTAAACCCAAAATCATTGAAATTAATTTAAAATTATAATATGCATATATTACCAATGTTTCCCTAAAATATAATCATTTATTTTGGAATTTTATTTGAAAATTAGAACTCACCAATCGTGAACCATATCGCTCATGAACACAAACCATGTGAGAAACTGAACCGAATATAACTCTGGATGCCAAGGATAAAGCACCCTAATGAGGTTGTTTCTCATATAGAATCATTTCCTACTATGAAATGAAATAAATGAAAATAAAAAACATCATATTAGTGAATAATAGGAATCCTTATATCTTATATTGTACTATTTCATAAAAAAAATAAGATATTGCATAATTGATTCAATATAGGAATGATTGGTTTCATGAGAATCATATTATATTCTACCTAAAACATGCCAATGAGTATAAGGCATATATTTTATTTCTTATTGGGGAAAAAATAAATTTCATTAAGATTATGGTTAGATGGGAAATTATATATTTTATTCTATTTTTTGGTAATAGTGCTTAGGTGTTCCAGATAATGGAGACTTGGAGGATTACCTAATATTATATCAAAGAAATAATAATATTTTTGTGTTTTCAAGTTCATTAGAGGAGATCACTGGGAATGAATCCATGATAATTCCAACAAATTCTAAGTTGAGTGGTGAATATGGATTGTTGGTAAAATTTAAAGAGCACCAAAATTTTCAAAGAAAAAGAGATTTCACCATCTAGAGGAACCAGGATATATTTTTATTATTTTTTATGATAAAAAGTTTTTATGATCAATAAGTTCATATATTTCATGAGACATATGTATGTGTTGTGTAATAATTATTTAATTATAGTTCATTAATTTACGTGAATCTTGTTTCTACATTTTTGGAGTATAAAGCCTTATTTCCATAGGGGGATGAAAAAATAACTTCATCTAGTTTTTTTATTTATTTGTTGATCTAAAAATAAATGAAATTTAACTAGAACCCATAGCATAAGGAGTGGGTTGACTGTGTAGAAAAATTGGAAGATAGGTTTGATCATATTAAGTACCATATTAGACCAATGGATCCTATAGATCTAGGTCATATAATTTCTATTATTGTCGAGTATTCAGATAATGATGTTTATTTTTATGAAGTAAAAGTGGATGCTATATATGTTTTTAAATAATTAGAAAAAGAATACGTTAAATAGTATCATGATGTGGTTAATCTTAATGACTATTATAGGTTCTCTCAAGGGGATGAAAGGCCAGACCCTCCAATAATGACATAAGGACATCATAGATCTTCTATATCATTAAAATCTAATGAGGAATAGCATCAACAAGAGAATTTTTTATCCAAATTTAACTATCGGTGTGTATGGAAAAAATTGCGAGGAGACTATATGCTCTTAATAAATTGAATGTAGTTCAATTGGATCACTTTCTTTGGGAAGTGATCCTAGAAAGATTATATATGATGTTCCTATTTAAGGGTCGAAATCATTTGTATCTCTTATTTTGGTATTAGAATATCTATAATTATATGATGATGATGGGGGAAATCAAATGTACACGGTGGACCTTCCATCCAATTTTATCATAGAGTTCATTAGGGATCTCTCTTTACAGATATATATTATCAAGAAAGGATAATTTATCTCCTTTGAAACCCTCGGTTGAAAAAACACTCCAAGATATCTTTGTCCATACTCTGACTAATGCTGGTGGTGGAACACAAAACGGTTGTGCTCATGCTGAAATTGTTGAGTTTAATGAACCTATTTTTCAGGAGGAAGAAGTGGTTACTGATGATCGAGGAGTAGATATGTTTGTTAGAAAAAAATCATTAGAGGTTGTAGATATGTTTCTACATACATCTATTACATCTACTTTATATATCCTAAAGAATGATTTGAATGAATTCAAAACAATTCTTATTGGTTCTTTATATGAATATTATATTTTATTTGGAAATTAATTGGATCTTATAATAAAATAATATCTGATAAGTGATATGATGTTAGTGATTACCTACCTTCAACGTAGATTTCATGTAGAGGTGAATTTAATGAGAATTTACTTGGGTAATTTGAATGTAGAAAATGATTATTTGAAAGTAGGTCTATCAAATAAACTATTACTATTGGATCTGAGGTTAGTTAATAATGTGTTTCAGACTGATCAAACTCCTCTACCAGTTCCTCATAATGCTCCTATGATTTATCTAGTTTCTGATGAAGATAATATTATACCACTCATTATGGATGAGTTATAGATATAGCGTGATATGTTAAAATAGACCAAAATCAATGTTTTTGATTTCTTTAAAACACATGATATTAAAACCTTGTTAATGTGCAAGGAGGATGTTATGAATGTTAAGAAATATAGAGAATAAATAAAGACGTATATTGAATGATAACTAAGAATAAAATTTAGAAATCATATTTAATTCTTATGTCTAAATCCCATTCAATGGATCTTAAAATTCCTAACATCACACAATATATTATGTGACAAGTGAAGAAAATCATGTTGCTGACTCTATCCATGAAATCATTCCTTGAAACCAAATAATATTTCATTTATTCTATAGCTAATACTTATCAGGATAAAATTGATTTTACCAGGTTGAGGGAACTGTACATTTAATGTATTCATTTATATATTCTATCTCTTACATACATTCATATGTCCTAAAATTAAATAGCTACAACCTCCTCCCATAACCATTTTTTATTCTAACCAATAAATTTTTCATAATTTGAGATCAATTTCATAATGAATATTCATCGGAGACCCTATCTCCACCACTACACCTCATAAAACATCTTATTACCCTCGTTCTATATAAAAATTATATTATACTATCCTTTCTTAATATTTACATGATGTACTACATTCATATTCTGAGTAAAATTATTTACAGTCCAAGCTTGTAAAACATTTTTTAATTCTTTTCTAATATTAATGAAAAGATCATTTAAATATCACATGTTTTTTTATTTTTCTTTTTTATCAGTTTTTTATCCTTTAAATTAATTTTTGATAAATCCAAAAGGGGTAGTAAATGTTTTAAACAACTTATAGTCAATATATTTGTTTAATTTTTTGAGATATATTTGTTTTAATTTCTTGAAAATTTATTTTTATTGTTTTAAACTAACATAATTTTAAATTTCATGAAATGTTATATTTAAAAAAGCGAGATTTTTGGCATACAAAATGCCCTTATTATTTTAAAACTGACAAATTATTTTTAAAATACTATTGATTAACTTAATTATTTCTTCTAAAATATGGTTTTATTTCCATACATGAAAAATTGGATAAGTCTGGAACATATCATGAAAACCTACACTATATTAAATTTACATATAGTGTGAGGATTTTTTATGAATAGTGTTGTTGATGTGAACATGAGGAACCCACCACACATTTTTATCCAACTAATTGTGTGAAATATGAACCAACTGTACCGAATATGAAAAAATTATTCCAAGTCATGTACTGATAATTAATTAAAGAACCTATAATACTTTGTTAATGAAAATACCAATCTTGGAAGAAGAAACTACCATGCATTAAGAATAAACATACCTCATGAATAATCATCCTACCATGTGACAAATAAGAAAAATTTAATTACACATTTTACTGATCTTAAGTATCTTTATTATTTTAAAACATAAGAACAACTGTGAACTAAAAAAATCATTTTACAAACCATGAAGTGAATGTGTGAAGTAGTGGTCCTACCATAAAATGGAATAACCACATTATTTAATAATGTTTTTCTAGTTAGTATTTTTGTTAACTAACCATTGAAACTGTCCATGATCTCAGGTAACCATGTTTTATGTGAACGAAACCTTTTTTTATCATAGTAGTAGAGATATATAAAATCTCGAATGACTAGTTTTTAAAGAATTAATTTATGGTTTAGTGTAATTTTGGAAGGATTGATTTCTCTACAATGACAACATTTGGTTGGAGATATTTTTAGAAGAATAATAGTTCATGTTGTATGTGTGTGGGAAAAATAATGACACATACTCACAAATATAATCAACATAGAGGTCATGTTAATAATTTTTTACAACACAACTATTATAGGATTCCTATGAACACATGAGTAAATATATTCAATGGAAAATCTGTTGTCATATGAGCTACTAAAGTTTATCAGATTGAGGAGAAACTATTATTCACTTATCTCATAAATTTCAACATTTATTTTGGAAATTATTTTGAGATGTGTTTAATTATACTATTTTTATATATATATAAATTCTCTAAAATGGAACTGATTAATGATTGAAGCTCTATTTAAAATCTATTATGTTTTATTCACATATACAACTAAAGAAGTTGTTTTGAGTGACCTTTACTTCATTTATCACACATAGAATTATATAATATGTATTTTATAGCCCAAATTTATTTAGTATAGTTGTTTGTGAAAACTCTTTCAATGAGGGGGATCTGTTTTCATTATTTGAGGAATCTATAGTCATATTAAGGATTTGAAAGCACCAATAAGATTCAGGGGATCAGAATTTTTTTTATAAATATATTATAAGTAATATAGATACCCAAAAAATAATGATCTTCCATGATATATACATAAAATAATGTTTAAACTAAAAATTAAGAAACTATGATATGTACTTCACGAGGATGATCACAACCACAATAACCATCATCCAATAATGATGAAAATCCTAGTAGATTAAGGAAATTGAAATCCATCATCCATAAGTATCCATGTTATCTATTGAATAAATCATTTCTTGATAGGGTTCCTCCATAATCTACAAAATATTTGTGGATTACGGTGTAAAATATGCAGGGTATATGATATTTGGGGAGGAAAGAGTTGTGACTAAGGCTGAAGAAGTGATAGTAAAACATATCATGTTAGTATTCTATTTTATAAAGAATATAAGAATGATACTCAGATGAATTTTCACTTATTCATGAATTATAATTCATGAGTTAATGCTACAGGTCTAGCTCACGCATTTTTCACATTAATTTCTCTACTATCTAACATTTTATATCAAGAATTTTTTTAAAAATAGAAAACATTGGGGTTTTACAATATTATAATGATTAACAGTATACTACACATAAATCATATTGTGTTAGATTTTACTGTAGCAAAATATTATTCTTATATTGCCCAACCATATCTTATGATTGGCTAGTGGAGGTAACATAATGACATACATGATGATATAAAAAATCATATTATATGATATACATATATATATATGATTCTCATGAATAAATTGATTTATTTAATTTCTCATTCACATTATTCATGGTACTTTTAAGAGCCCGAAAATTTATATTCCCATTTCTTTATCATAACCTAGTTTTGGGGATTTTTGGGATCTTTATGGACATTTTTTCAGCATGGGGAGGATTTAATAATTTAAATATTAAATAATAATGTATTTTTATAATATTTAGCCTTTTTTTAATTTTAGGGTTCTGTTTTGGAATTCATAGATGTCAAAAATCTAAGGTTATTCCCTAGTATTACTGGTAACCCTAATAAATTACCTTTACTTCTATAATGATCCTTATGAATCACCTTATCCATGAAATGAACTGTAAATTCCCCTCGGTGAATGAACCATAGGTTTTCTACATATAATATAATAAATTTTAAATAATTATTAATAAATATAAGTTTCATTTTCAGTTTATAACGTTAATATCATTATTCATAAGAGTTTTTACTATGAATCCAATGTGTAATCAATCACATTATATGAATATTTTCACTCATATAATATTAGTACTATATTATGTAAAAGTATTACCCATAGTGAAATTTTATATATTACTATACCTTATTAAGAATCATATTTTATGATTAAAAATGTATAATTTAGTAATAAAATTTATAAAATCATTATTTTAACGAGTAAATAAAAATTATATCATCCTTCCCATGTTAAACACACAATTTATTGGAATTTAAAATGATAATTCATATTGGTAAATTCAATGAATGAATTTAATGTGTATTTTAGAGACCCAAAGCTTTACATACATGGACATTACATTACTTTTTCAGAATACTTAATACATAACGAAAAAAGACACACAGGGAATTTAATAGTTTAGTGTGTTTGGAAACTCGGAAAATAATCTTCTAATCATGGTGAAAGGTCTTCAATATCTCCCACAAAGATCTTCCCCATTTGTTTTCGTACATAAAACCTTTATTTAAATCCGGGGGAAATGAAAACATATATAGGGTGAGCTCAAATGCTCAGTAAGTGTAATAATAGAGAACATAAAACAATCCATAAACATTTGAATGCAAAAATTTGAACATAAAATTTAAACATCAAAATCATGAGCAACGACATAAATCTTGGGAAGTACACAAGTAATAGATCATAAAGGAACATTAATCATGATAAACTAGCATGGTAATAAAACATGTAATTATGGAATCCATTAAACACATTTATGATTTCCATAGTAGCCAAGGCATTGCTTCCAAGACCATCTTAATGGACAATGTCCCATTCTGAACGAGTTCACTCCTCGTTCCAGTCCTGTAATACTGAATCGGATTAACTTACAGTTCCAGCCATGTCTATCTCATGAGATATAAATCTTTACCCAATTCATTGGAGGGAGATATATCTCCCACCCATCTCATAATGAATCCATTATTATGTGTTCCACAAAATCAAAAATCATACATAATAGCATAACCAATGTAATAAAAATGGGATTCTTAAATATCATGCCATCATAACATAATCCATATATGATAAAAGGACATCATAATAATAATTCCATCATAACATAATCAAATAAATGTAAAAACAAGGACAGAAACAGAACCCTATATTATCATAGATGGAAAATAATTTTAATTAAATGCTTGAACTTCATTCTTGAGGAAAATTTCCTTTCTACTTTAAATGTTTTTTCCTTTCATAAAATGAGATATAATTTTAAACTAAAAGAAGTTGATTAAAAATAAACTTGAAAACTTGTAAATGAAGCTTCATAGAAATAATGTTTTATGAAATCATAAAAATCCATTCATGTCGTATAAGATAGTAAATCATTCATCTCATATTTGGCCAAAAAGTCAAAATGTACCTCGTACTAAAAATGACAAAAAATTCCTTTCTTTTCATTTACTAAAAACTCAAAAATGGGTAAAATTGGATTTAAAATTTTTTAGGAGGATAGAAATAATATTACATATTTAGGGAACAAGGATGTGGATGATAAATTTTTCCCATTAAATTCTGAAGTATAAACAATCTCGGATAAAAATTGAGATTGCGATATTTTTCCCTTGTCTTAGGTCGGATTTGCTTCGTACATGTCTGATCCTACTGTATAATGATTTATATAAAATTATTGACTTATTCCAGAATCGTAATCACTGTTATGATATCATATGTGGTCATATTCTTAGCTTCTTATTAGTAATATTTCATTGTTACTTGTTATTCGGGTGTTTATTGCTTTTTGTTCTTATGTGTGTTTTGTCAAATAAATTGTTAGTCTTATTTTAGGTTATAGATAACTCATTTATATAATGGTATTAGTGTTATATATGTCATATTTATTCATTCAATTCATTAATATAATCATTATGTAATGAAGATCATGTAGAATGAGTCGCATCACATCGTGGAGATGGTAGGTCGTATGTACGCATGAGCGATGATATCATTCCCATGATCGTGGACTTGTATTGAAGCGTATGTATACTATTTCAGAATCAATATAAAATTACAATAATCATATATAGTTATTCTTTAAACCATTATACACATCAATGTAAGGTGGTGGTGGAAAATATATTACACCACGGCGTGGAGACGGTATTCCGTGTGTACGCACGCGCGTTGATTTAGTTTTCCGTAGGATGGATAAATGGTGAGATAGGGTTGTTTCATAAATATAATAACATATCATTATATTAGTGAAAATGATGTTATTACTTCATAATGAAACAACAAAAGAAGAATAAGTAGAGGAAGAAATAAAGTTGAAAGAATCGGTAACAGACATTACCTCTTCTTTGAAGCGCCTCTTCTTAACCTCCTCTTAGGGAACAAAAGATGGTCTTTGAAAAAGCCCAGGAACTCTATGATCTTTCTAGGCAAGTGGAGAAGAGAAATTGACAGGGTTTGTCTGATCTTGAATGCTCAAAGTGGTGTGAGGAGGAGAGGGAGGAGGTTCCCTTTTATAAGGGTGGAGAGGGGAACCTTAGGAAAAGACAAAATATTATTTTATTATAAAGACATATTCGGTTTTTAATATCTCCAAATTGATTTATTTTTATGCTAAGGTGGGGATGGGTCGAAATCCTCTAATCAAATATAATTTAGATATGTTTAGGTTTCTATTTTAACCTTATCATTTATATTTAACATTAAGTTAAATAATTTTACTTTTACTATGTCTTCTTGTTTTCTTATAGTATAAGGTTAATAAACATATAATAACAAGCCAAAATAACCCCAAGGTGTTTATTAATAATAGATATATCCTTATCTAAGTCATTTGGCCGAACCTTATATTTTTATGAATAAAATAACAATTAATAATATAATATTTGTTTTAACAAACTATTTTATGTCAATTTTTACACTATTTGGTACATGATTTTTGGGAAACTCATAACAGCATTATTAGTTCTAAAAAAGTTAATTAACACAATAATAACATGTCAATTTATCCTATAAAATTAGTTTAACTCATAAAAAGTCTCAAATTACATTTATTTGTGTATTTATAACATCAATTATGTGAATATTTCCTTAAAAAAGGTAATTACTGCATCATCATTGTATAATAATTAAATTAACTTATTTAAAGTCTAAAAATTATAAATAAAATACCATTATGTAGGATATCCTTTTATATTTCTAATTAATATTTATATTCTAATTTATCTTATGTATAACCCTATATTAAAAATTAATTAGTTATTAAATATTGATTTAAACTATTTTAACCCTTCTTTAAATAAATTAATAATAATTGTCCTAATCTAATCCAAGTGGACCTGAATGGACATATTTTATTCCTAATTATGTTTTTCGTCGAATTACACTTATCCAATAGAATTAGGACACGTGTTAGGGTAATAATAATATCCTTTTTACCATTAATTACACTATTTTCTTTTAAAAATGGTAAATAAAATTAAAAAGTTACTATTCACAAAAAATTATTTTCATCTCATTGAACCACATTTTAGTCCTTTATATTAACTATGTCTCTAGTATATTCTAAATTCCATTCATAGAAGCGGTAAAATTATGTTTAATGTGAATTTCCAAATTTTCCTAGGAGGTGGGTAAAAGACGGTGAAAAGTTCAATAAAATATATATATATATAAAATTATTATAAAATGACTTCTATGAATTACATTGAACATATATAGGTATTATGTATCAATATTGACCTAAAATAAATTTAAATAAAATAAATAATTATTTAAATAAAAAGTCGATTTTTAAATAGTAACCCCGTGTTTTCACTATTCATCAAAAATGAAAGTTTTCAGAAAAATACCAAAAATTCACCCTAGACTAGTTTCAATATTCCGAATCCAAAAATGAAGTCCATTTCAAAATATAAAATTTATAACATTTTAAAAGGTGGGTATTACTATTCATAATGGCTAGTTTATATAACATATCGTTGTTTAGTGAAACTTGGTATTGCGTACAACACAAGCTATCGTGGAAGGTCGTGATTGCGTTTAATGCAAGCCAAGCCAGGGATGTGTGTAGTGAAAGCTCCTTTTGGTGAAGCACACTACACATAACATCAATAAAATTAAAATGAATATTTTTCATAAAATCTCGAAGTGTTATATTCTACCACCCTTAAAATGAATTTCACCCTCGAAATTCGTCGGGGTTATAAATGGTTTACTACTCGAAGGTTTCTTTAATAGAAACCCACATCGTAAAATGGAATACCAAAACAAATCATTAAAAACTAACTTATGAAACGTAACGGTTACCCAAATTAATTAATCACTGGGATTCCACATAGGAGAACCTAGGTGAAAATATGGATATGGTAGAGAAATCTAACCATCATGTTCTGATGGAGGGTGGTAGAGAACATGGCTATGAAAATGACAAAAATCACAAAGCCATAGATTTTTTATGATATAAGGTACCATCTGATTCATCATATATAAGGGCACTAGAACAACATTTTTTGTTTTCAAGATCATTTCCCTAAAGTTGAAGAAATTAGAATTAGAAGAAATACTTTATTGATTTTGGTACAGTCTAACCATTGGTCGTTCCATGGACAATTTCCACTTTATCTCTTAAAGAAATGAAGTTGAATTTTTCATTCGTGAAATGTTAGCATATCATGTTATAGAATGATGGGTCATTCCATCTATCTCAAACAAAAGGTTAGAAAAAGTTATCAAAAATACATAAGTCCGTCTATAGTGAGATTAATCATATATGGTTCCAAAAATGAACTTATACTTCATATATCATACTGCTTAATATAATAAAACCGGTTTCTACTAAACTGGGGCATCCTGTAGGTCAATGGTAGGCGGTAAAGGCCTATCGCACTTCAGTTGTGGGTTCGATTCCCACATCCTTGTCTGACGTGTCAGGTTGTCGCCCATCTTGCAGGTTGTGCTTTTTTCTAAAACTACATTATTATAATATTCCATAAATAATATAGAAAAAAATTATAGTCTTAAAAAATTCTATATGATGTCCAACTTAATCCATTCCATCCTTTAAGCTTATCAAAAATATTTCTGTCCGATCTCATAGCGTAAAGAAATTATTACTTGAGAGGTCACATAACAAGCATGTGAATACCATCATTTATCCCCCATATATCATAAGATATAACTTGTTGATCACATTCCAAACATGTGAATACATTAATCATGTATTCTCTTGAAAAATTAATACCAATTGAACCTTAGTGAAAACATAAATGATGTCAAAAGTTAACTCTTTCGACATACCAAAATCCCAAAAATTATATATACTCAAACCATGATATCACTTAGTCCTTATATCAATCATGAGCTCATGAGTACTATCAAAAAAAATATTTCCTCCTTATCTCTTCATTATGCACATATCATCTACTTTCTAAAATATTTGAATCACTTTTCATGGTTACCGGTACCATATTATTATAGAAAACAAAAATGGACCAATACACAGATATTTCAAAATTCAACTATACTATAAATGAGATTCCATGATACTATTTTGAAATCCAATTACATAAACACTTAATCATTACACATCATCATTTTCATACTCAACATCAAAAATAGTGATCGCATGTGACTTCCCTATATCTTTTTCCTTATGTGGTTTCTCATGTTGATCATCATTAACCCTTGGATTAGGGCATTGATTAGCATAATCCCCCATTTCCTTGAACTTGATGCATTGAAGTGTTGGTGGTGCATTCTCTGTAGTCTTTTCTTTATTCACATCATTAGCAACCCTTTTTCCAATACATCGACACTCAGCTACTCGATGACCTTATTTTCCACACTTAAAACATTTTTTAGTCCCTTTATGACAATCTCCACCATGCATCTTTCCACACTTTTTTCATATAGAAACATTCATCTTCTTTTCACTATTATTCAATGATTTCTCATTGAACTCCATCTTTCGTTTCTTGTCAAAAACATGAGATGGATATGTTACACCAACATCCAGTTCTACCTTGATAGCACAACGCACAATTTCTTCATAGCTACTGAAGTCTATTATATCTAATTCCCGTAAAAGACTTGGTTTTAAGACACTGAAAAATTGGTCAACATTACTTTCAGGTTGGATGATAAAGCCAGATGCATACCTTGCAAGTCTTGTAAAAATCACTTTTTATATACCAACAGATTCATTATCCTTCTGATAAAGCTCAATAAACTCATCTTCCATCTCTGTTCGAAGAATACATGGGAAGTACTTACAGAAAAACAAGTTCTTGAACTCATTCCATTCCATGGATTCAATTTCATCATGGGGCCTTGTATTCTTAATTAGAGTCCACCACTGGTCTCCTTCACCTTATAAACGGTAAACTGCTAAAATGAATTTTTCATGTTCTGAACAGGGAAGTATGGAAAATATCTTATCAATGGTAATGATCCATTGTTCAGAAACAAGTGGATCAGAAAACCCATTGAAAGACGGTGGACGTTGCCTCATGAAGGACTCAATAGAATATTGTTCCCTTCATTGATCATTAGGAATTATAGAATAATTCATATATTGTGTAAGTATTGCAATAAGACTTTTCACTCCATCTCCCATCACATTTGGTTGCTCGGGAGGACAATCATTGCATTGTCCATTACCTTGATCAACACAGTTTCATCGAGTTCCAGCCATCGTCTAAAACCCAAAAAGAACAGTGTGAGAGGAAAAACTCATGCTAGGAAAACAACATAATAAAGGGGGAGTACCTTCAATATCTAACATCTTACGTTTAATTCTAATGTCGTTAACATAATTATAGGACTATAACCTATACTTATACATAACCTTATGGACATCCCTAGACATATGTTTGAAATATCTCTACATATCTCACTAAAGTTTTTGTATCCTAGTTTACAAAGGTTAACTAAACCTTTCCTCTGATACCAATTTTAGAGACCCAAATCTTGACGTACATGGACATTAAATTACTTTTGCGGAATACTTAATACATAATGCAAATAGACACACAAGGACCGTAATAGTTTAGTGTCTTTGGAAACTCAGAAAATAATCTTCTAATTATGGTGAAAGATCTTAAATATCTCACATAAAGATCTTCCCTTATTGTTTTCTAACCTAAAATCGTTCTTTAAATCCTGGGGAAAAGAAAACATATAAAGGGTGAGCTCAAATGCTCAGTAAGGGAAAGAATAGAGAACATAAAACAATCCATAAACATTTGAATTCAAAAACATGAACATAAAATCTAAACATCAAAATTATGAGCAACGACATAAATATTGGAAGTACACAAGGCATAGATCATAAAGAACATTAATAATGATAAATTATCATGGTAATAAAACATGTAATTTTGGCATCCATTAAGCACATGTTATGATTTCCATAGTAGCCAAGGCATTGCTGCCAAGACCATCTTAGTGGCCAAGGTCGCATTCTGAATCGAGTTCACTCCTCGTTCTAGTCCTGTAATACTGAACCCGATTAACTTATTGTTCCAGCCATGTCTATCTCTTTAAATATAAATCTTTACCCAATGAATTGTAGAGAGATATAGTTCCCACCCATCTCATAATGAAACCATTCTTATGTGTGCCACAAAATCATAAATCGTACATCATATCATAACACATGTAATAAGAATGTGATTCTTAAACATCATTGCATCGTAACATAATCCATATAAGATAAAAGGACATCACAAAAATAATTCCATCATAACATAATCAAATCAATGTAAAAATATGGATAGAAACAGAACCCTATATTATCTAATATGGAAAATATTTTTGATAAAACGCTTGAACTTTATTCTTGAGGTAAATATCATTTCAACTTCAAAAACATTTTTCCTTTCGTAAAATGACATACTATTTTAAACTAAAAGAAGTTTATCAAAAATAAACTTGAAAAATTTTAGATAAATCATCATGGAAATAATCTTTTTTGAAATCATAAAAATCCATTCATGTTGTATAAGTTAAAAAAACATTCTTCTTGTATTTGGCTGAAAAAATCAAAAAGTACCTCATAATAAAAATGAAAAAAGATTCATTTAATATCTTTTAATAAAAACTCAACAATGGGTAAAATTGGATTTATAAAATTGTAGGAGGATATAAATAATATTACATATTGAGGGAACATGTATGTGGATGATAAATATTCCCCAGTAAATTCTGAAGTATAAACAATCTTGTATAAAAATTGAGATTGCGATATTTTCCCTTACCTTAGATCCGAATTGCTTCGTACGTGTCCAAAAATCTTGTATAGTGATTTAAATAATGTTATTGAGTTATTCATGAATCTTTCTCATTGTTATTATATCATATGTGGTCATATTCTAAGCTTCTTATTAGTAATATTTCATTTTTACTTGTTATTCGGGTGTTTATTGTTTTTTGTTCTTATGCATGTTTTGTTGAATGAATTCTTATTCTTAATTTAGGATATAGATAACTTATTTACACAATGGTATTAGTGTAATATATATCATATTTATTCATTTAATTCATTTATATAATCATTATGAAATGAAGATCATGTAGAATGAGTCACATTACATCGTGGAGACGGTAGGACGTAAGTACGCACGAGCGATGATATCGATCCCATGATCGTGGAATTGTTTTCATGTGAATGTATACTATTAATAATCAATATCACTTTAAAATATTCATATATATTTATTATTTACACCATTATACACAACCAAGTACGGTGGTGGTGGAAAATAGATTACACAACGGCGTGGCGACGGTATTCCGTACGTACGCACACGCGGTGATTTCGTTTTCCGTAGGATGGATAAATGGTGAAATATGGTTGTTTCATACTTATAATAACATATCATTATATTATTGATACTGATGATATTACTTAATAATGAAAAAATAAATAATAATAAGTAGAAGAAGAAATAAAGTTGAATGAATCGGTAACAGACATTACCTCTTCTTTGAAGCACCTCTTCTTAACCTCCTCTTAGGGGACTAAATATGGTCTTTGAAGAAGACTGGGACTTCTGTGATGTTTCTAGGGAAGTGGAGAACAGAACTTGGAAGGGTTTAGCAAAGCATGAATGCCCAAAGTGGTGTGTGGAGGAGAGTGAGGAGGTTCCCTTTTATAAGGGAGGAGAGGGGCACCTTAGGAAAACTTAAAATATTATTTCATTATAAAGTCATATTCGGTTTGTAATAACTCTAAATTGATTTATTTTAAAGATAATGTGGGGATGGGTCGAAATCCTATATTCTAACATAATTTAGACACGTTTCGGTTTCTATTTTAACCTTATAATTTAGATTTTTCTTTAAGTTAAATAATTTTACTTTTACCGTGTCTTCTTGTTTTCTTACACTATAAGGTTAATAAACATACTATAACAAGCCAAAAGAAACCATAGTTGTTTATTATTAATATATATAACCTTATCTAAGTCATTTGTCCTAACCTTAGATTTTTATGAATAAAATAACAATTAATAATATACAATTTGTTTCAAAAACCCATTTTTTGTCAATTTTGACACTATTTGGTACTTGATTTTTATGAAAATCATAACAGAATGATTAGTTCAAAAAAAGTAAATTAAATTAATATTAACATGTCTAATTAATCTATAAAATTATTTTAATTCATAAAATGTCTCAAATTACATTTATTTGGGTATTTATAACATCGATTATGTTAATATTTCTTTAATTTGGTAATTACTGCATCATCGCTGTGTCATAAATAAATTAAATTATTTGAAGTGTAAAAATAATAAATAAAATTTAATTATTTAGAAAATGTTTTTGTATTTCTAATGAATTTTTATAGTCGAATTCATCTTATGTATAACCCTATATTAGAAATGAATTAGTTATTAATCATTGATTTTAACTATTTTAACCCTTCTTTAAATAAATTAATAATACATGTCCTAATCTAATCCAAGTGGACATAAATGGTCATATTTTATTTATAAGGTTGTTTTTGGTCGAATTAAACTTATCCAATAGAATTAGGACATGTGTTAGGGTAATAATAATATCATTTTTACCCTCAATTACCCTATTTACTTTTAATCGTGGTAAATAAAAGTAAAAAATTACATTTCACCAAAAATTATTTTCATCTCATTGAACCAAATTATAGTCCTTGATATTAACTGTGTCTATCAGATTTTCGTTATTCCACTCACAGAAGAGGTAAAATTACGTTTTATGTGAATTTCCAAATTCTCTTAGGAGGTGGGTAAAAGACGGTGAAAAGTTCAATAAAATTTTAATATATCTAAAATTATTATAAACTGAATCCAATGAATTACATTGAAATTATATAGGTATTATGTATAAATTTTGACCTATAATAAATTTAAATAAAATAATTAATTATTTAAATAAAAGTTCGGTTTTTAAATAGTAACCAAGTGTTTTCACTATTCATCAAAAATTGAATGTTTTCAGAAAAATACCAAAAATTCCCCCTAGGCTAGTTTTGATATTCCAAATCCAAAAAATATATTCCATTTCGAAAGATAAAATTTATTACATTTTAAAATGTGGGTATTACTACTCATAATGGCTAGTTTATATAACATATCGTTGTTTAGTGAAACTCGGTATTGCGTACAATAAAAGCTATCGTGGAAGGTCGTGATTGAGTGTAATGCAAGCCATGTCTGTGATGCGTGTAGTGAATGCTCCTTTTGTTGTATCTTACAACACAAAACATCAATAAAATTAAAAATAATATTTTTCATAAAATCTTGGGGTGTCACATGTATTATGTGTGAGATTGTTGTTTTTTTTGAACGAGATGCCCATATGAATAACCATGTGGTTTTAGATTCTATTATTTTATTATTTATGAGGTCACAATGTATTTGATCCTTCTTGTTTTCTCAATCCTAGGAGGAAAAATCACCCTAACTTGAGTCCAAATAGTATCCATTGATTATTTTTTTCTTACATTCAGTGTCCATGGATTGAGATAATCTTTCCTCTACCAATACCTTTGTAGAGAACCTTGTCATATTCAAATATATAAAGGGTATTTGAGATGTATCTTTTTAATTTTTAGATAATTTTTGGAAATATTATTCATTTTTCATGTTAATAAATGGTGTAAACTAACCTATGAAATGTTAAAAAGGAAATGACAAAAAATAAAAGAATATAAGTATCATATGATCATTGTAAAATATTATGTTATTTCATGGGTTAATTGGCTATGGTTATGGATATTTTGTGTATTGTTTTATTTTTAAACGTTTTTATGTTATTTATTATTTAATAAACCTATCATAACTGGGTAATAATATAAATTATTCATTAATTCGGTTTTTGGGATGACATATGACATATGATGATTCCCATTCTAGCATTAATGAATTACATTATAAAAAATGAAATGTTGCTTTCTTTTATTATCATTTCTAGTTTTTTTCTTAAATATGTTGTTTGTGATTTTTTCTATAGTTGGGAACGTTTTGGCATGGAATGATGTGACAATTAATGTCTTTGTATTGATAAAGATAGTTTTTTTGGATGAGTTTGGCTTAAGATAATTTGGTGGTTGTTTTAATGGTTTCTAAAAGAAGTTATTGTGGTGCATTATTGAGAAGTGTTGTGTGGGGGTAGTGTGTGCCTCATTGTATACAATGAAATATAAATAAGAAATCATAAAAATTGGAGTGGGGTTGAATTGAACAATAGTGGGTTGTTAAGAAATTATTAATAATGAATAATATTATTATGTTGCTGAGTTAAACGTGTTTGGTGAATGATGAATTGTTTGTAACTAAATATGGTTAATGAATGGAATAATAAATGTTATATAACTAATAATGGTGAATCCTAAAATGATTAAATATTGTGATTAAATTTAATTCATCATTATTAGTGTGGTTGTTTTTAATGAAATAATTGATATTTTATATTATATAATTAACATCTGTTGTTATAGAATGTTTATGGTGGTGTGGTGATAGTTAAGAGATACAATATTGTTATTTGATAAAAACCCATTATTTGGTGTTTTATGTGTTATTATGATAAATATTAATTGATATATTATTTGTAGGATCGAAATATAGTATGAGATGCTCAATATACAAGTGGGGGGGTGAATTGTAAACTTTAAAAATTCCTTTGGAACCTTTAAAGTTAGTTAAGAATAACTATATTTTCCTTAAGTAAAGGAAAAGGCTAAGTTTAACAAAGTTAAACTAGGCAAATTCACAACACCTCTAACACCGAACTAAACTTGGAAAGTGATTCCAAAAGTAGGTTCTGGAAATATGGTTCCGGAATTTGAAACCTAACAAAAGTTAAAATATGAGATTCTACCTTAAAGCGTATAGAATCTAAATGAATCAGAGTAAGTAAGGAAGTATAAGAAAGTTATACTTTCCTTAAGATACAAATTGCAGCGGAAATAAAACAAGTAGTTAAACTACAAGTAACAATATAATAGTCTTTTAACCCAAAGAGAAGGGTATCCAACAACCTTGGATAAAGGTCCCTTGATTTATACTTTCAAGCAAGTCTGTCTTACCCACACCAGGGTAAGCCCTCGATACGAAGATCAGAGTCTCTGTCTTGCTATCCCCGCAAGCCCTCAACTTCAAGGTAGTTGGCAACCTCTGTCCTCCTCGGCAAGGAAGCCCTCGAACTTTAATGTAGTCGGCACCTCTGTATTCCTATCCCCGGAAGCCCTCGAATGTAATCACCAACATTCGGAGTCGCACGAAGCTTTGAGAGTTAATAAGAGCCTCTCTCTCTAGAAAACACTTCAACAACATGTATACACAAAACCAAGTTGTTCATCTATCATCAGTTCTGAGCTCTTTCAAATGAGCTCCTATTTATAGGTAAGGTCGGATCCTTCTCCAACGGTCATATTTTCCTTAAAGATCGGAGGGACCTGTACACGTGTCACTTAGACAACGGATAGTTTATAACGAAACAGACGACATCATTTTATAACAAAACAAGTTTAGAATGTACGACATCATTTTAAACTCTAACATAAAGGTTCGGAATAGAAACTTCAGAGTGAAGGATCAGAGTGTAATAAACAATAGTAAAGAGTAGAAAAATTTTAGAAGAGTAAGTAATATAAAAGTTCGGAGTCTAACAAAGATATTTTTCAGAGTCTGAATTAATTCATAGTGTATAAAACAAATATAATCATATTCTATTTAATAGGTGAATTCGGAATGAGAATTCGGAATAGGAATTCGTCATCAGAAATCGTAATGAGAATTCTTCATCAGAATTCGTAATGGGAATTCGGAATGAGATTTCTTCATTAGAATTCGTAATGAGAATTTGTCATCAGAATTCGTAATGGGAATTCTTCATCAGAATTCGTAATGAGAATTCTTCATCAGAATTCGTATCCTGAATCTGGAATAGAACATATTCAGAGTTCATATCCGGAATTCGGAATGAAACTTCCTTATAGTTCTTATCTAGAATCTGAATCGTAAAACAGAATGCTTTATATCAAAGTTTCAATGATTCCGAGAAAGTGAATCCGAATCTCATACTTAAGAAAAATATGGATGAAAATATAATAAGGATAATTTTTCTTATAAAAGCGATTTTCCTTAAGAAAGCAATTTTCCTTATAAAAGCAATTTTCCTTATAAAATCAATTTTCTTAACGATAAGGTGTTTGTGATTTTCAAAACAAGAAGGAATGGAAAAGTCATAAGGAAAACCTTATTGACTCAACAATATCCCCCTTTTTGGAAAGCACAAACATCCTTACGAAAAAAAAGTCTAAGAAGAAAGAAACATATTAATGCTTATCTCCCTTGTTTTAAGGATATAGATGAATAAAAATAACTCCCCCTTAGGCTTTGAAACTCTAAGGATTGTATTCATATTTCTGGAGTGATGTTTCATAAGAAGTTCTTTTTTAAGAAAAACTCCCCCTTAAACAAACTCTTATTAGAGTTCTTTTTCCATGGGTATTTTTTTCTTTCTCCCCCTTTGATAAACTCTTATTAGAGTTCTTCTTTTTCTTAAGGATCTTTTCCTTCTCCCCCTTTGTGATTTTCAAAAAGAATTGGAGGTAAGGGGAAAAAATAACAAATTACCTGAAAGATTAATAATGACAACAATAGAAATGACAAGCACAACTTTCATTAATTTTGAAATCTCAGCAACAAAAAGAATACAACAAAAAATCAGATTTGGTTATTTCGGATCTTTCTCCTTCGACATGAGCCCCTTAAGAATGGTCTTGATCTTTTTCAGGTCTTTATGATCTTCTTCAGCTTGCTTCTCTAAGGAAACTATTCTTTCGGATTGAGCATCAATTTTTTCTTCCTGATCCTTCAGCTTTTCTTCTTGATCTTTGATCTTCTCTTCCTGAGTCTTCATCCTTTCTTCAAAATCAATCCGATGATCTCTTTAAAATTTCCAATTCTGAGAAACAGAATTCAGCTTCCCATTCAGATCCCTAACTTCTTGGATCCAGAAGTTCTTTTCTTCTATCAGCTTTTCTTCAAAGGAGGAAGTCAGCTCATTTATCTTCTTGTCCTCTGTCTCAAAGGCATCTTTAACATTGTCGTGAAACTCATCAAGCAGCCTCATCTCTTCCACAGTCTTCTTAGACCAGCTTGTCATCCTCTTGCAAGATCTTTTATGAGCTTCGTAACCAACAAAGAATGTTTTGAACTGATCTTCAATCTCAACGCACTTATCCATAACCATAGATACGGAGTCGGTTTTCTGATTCAACGCATGTTGGAGCATCTGGCATCTTGAGTCAATACTAGAAAAGGTCGGAATGGTTCCTACCAACTTCTTTAAAGACTGGATAACAAAATCATGCCCCAACGAGGATGACTCCGAATCTAAAATCTTGCTTGGAGATGTTTCTTCCTCAATAAGCTACAGCTTTCTCTTTGAAGAACTACCAGCTTCCTTTCTCATCCTCTTTTCTGAACTCGGAGTATCAGCAAGAATTTGTTTCCCCTTATCTTTTTTCGGAATAGAATCCTATTTCGGAGTTCTCTTCTCACTGTCAGAAACTTGAACGACAATATCTTCCTCATCAGCAACATCCTGAACACCAACCTCTACGTTTTTCATCTGAGAAATATCATGTAAAAGTTGTTCTTCTTCTCCATGATAGGCAACTTCTTCTTCTCCTTTCTCTTCTTCCATTGTTGGAGTAATGAGCTTCGAAAATTCAGCTTCTGAAGTCCGGAGTGATAAGTGTTCAGAAGGTGTTCCCTTGTAGTCATCTACTTGTTTCGGCACATCTCTGGTTTCACCACTTCCTTCATGACCCTCGTCTATTTGTTCCACTTGCTCAACTTCCTCAGAATTCTTAGCAACAGCCTCTTCCGGAGTAGCGAAATTCCTTCCTGGAGTCTCAGGTAGAGATTCCAGGGAGAAAGATCTCGGAACTGGAATAGTTGCTGAAACCATTTCATTGAACTTTAACAAGGCCTGAGCTACCTCAGCCTCGGACATCTTCTTCTTGATCTTCTTTTGCTTTTCTTGCCTTTCAAGCTCATCAGCAGTTTTCTCCTTCAAAGCCTTAGCCTCCGCAGGGTCCAATCCGAACTGCGGATCCCCTTCTTTCCTTTTCTCTTTATCAGCTCTCCACTTTGAAACAACTTCATCAGGATAGGCTTTCTTCTTCTTAGGCTTTGGAGGTGCCGAATGGACTTCCTTAGAGTTGGGATTCTCTATTTGTACTTCCACTTCTTTCATCCTTCTCTTCCTTACTGCTTAGATGATTCCGGATCAGTAACTTTCGGAGCCACTTCTTCTTGAACAATTAGATCAATAAACTTTCCAGACTTCTTGTCAAAAGCTACATTCATTCTTTTAAGAGTGACATCGCTGACCAGCATGATCTTGCAAGCTCTCGGCGTAGATTTTCAAGCCTCCTTGAATGACTCAAGGCACCGAACAATCAACTTGGAGAGGATTGCTGGATATATAATAATCTGAGCTCTCAGATTCCCCTTCTACAAATTTTCAATATTAAGAAGAATATGTTTCATCAAGTTAAACTTCCTTAGATTTATCAGGAAATCTAAGATATAGATCTCACTCTTCTTCATGCTATCTTTATCACCTTTCCTTGGTACGATAAGTCCTTGCACCCATAACTCCAGAATCTGGAAGTTTGTAGATAGACTTGCAATCTTCGAAGCCTTGTCATCATCCAGTCCGAGAGTTTCTAATGATTTTTACTTGTTGAAACTACCCTTGGAATCCGGCAACACATGCGAAATAAACTCGGCTTCTCCTTCATAAGATAGCCTTTCCATGCTTGCAGCCTTGGTGTGAGAATGTTCGTAAGTATTACCATAAGACTTAAAAGAGAACTTCTCCCTATTATCTTCCTTGAAGAAAGAAACTGTCTCATAAAACTCGACAAGTAAATATGAGTACACTTCATCTTGGTTCTCGGTTTTTGATACCGCAACATCTTCCCAGCCATTCAACTTGATATTCTTTGAAATGATAGAATCGTAGTTGCTGAAGAAAGTCAGATAGACTAACCTTTATCTGTAAACTAACCACTGAGAAATAGGCTTATTGGATGGCATTTCTTGAGATGCTAACTCCGAAGACATTAAGATCTGAAATTCTCTGAGAAGTTCGGAACGGAGAAGACTGAAGTTCGGAACGGACTTAAAACAGAGAGACAGAGCTTCAGGACGCGAGAGCTTTGAGATCGATGTGGGACGAGAAATTTGGGTCCCCTTTATATAGGCAACGAGATGATGGTTCACATTCAATAGTTGATCTAATGGTTGGAATGAGCTGTGATCAGATCTGACGCTTGAAAGCTTGAATCCGATCTTTTTGAGGTTTTATTAAAACGAAGAATTAAGAAAACTATAATCCGAAAACATAATACAAGAAAATTCCAGCAAGTAAAATATGACTATGAAAACATGAGTAAAGAAATCATACCTTTCGGATTGTATTAGGAGGATTATTCATAATGGATGATTTCTCAAAGATTTTACTATGAAAAATAAACTTAGTACGAAAAAAAACTCATTATGAAAATCGTAGTACGAAAAAAAAACTTAAGAAGAAAAACAGTACGAAGAACATGGTAAAAAAACATTACGAAAAATTTTAGTACGAAAAACAACTGGTACAAAAATATCTGGTTATGAAACTGCCAGTACGAAAATTTTCATTCCGGAAATTTCCAATACGAATACTTCCATTCCAGAAGTGTTCTGTACGAGAATGTCCAATTTGGAAAATTTTAGTTCCAGAAGTTCCATTCCCGGAAATCTTCGTTACGAAAAGTTAGAAAACAAATTTTGAAAAACATTGTTTAAACAAACAATCAAATGTACTCCCCCTATGAAAAGGAGTTTATTACTGTAAGGAGAATTTTTCAACAGTAAGTTAATTAAGAAATATTACCTTACGGTTATCATTCCTAACTTCTATTTAATATATTCAAGTCTATCAGAAGGCAAAGATTTTGTGAAAATATCAGCAAGTTGATCTTGCGTTCCGATAAACTGAAGAATAATATCTCCTTTAAGTGTGTGATCCCTAAGAAAGTGATGCCTAATATCTATGTGTTTTGCACGAGAGTGATGTGAAGGATTTTTACTTAGGGCAATGGCACTTGTATTATCACACAAAATTTGAGTTTTATTAAAACTCAAGACATAGTCTGTGAGTGTGTGTTGCATCCACAACACTTGTCCACAACAACTTCCAGCTGCTACATATTCAGCTTCAGTAGTGGAAAGTGCTACAGAATGTTGCTTCTTGCAGGACCAAGAAACTAGAGAATCTCCTAAGAAATGACAAGTTCCGGATGTACTCATTCTATCCATTCTACATCCACCAAATTCAGCATCAGAAAAGCTTATTTAGAACAAAATCATTTCCAGAAGTATAAAATAATCCTAGATCCATGGTTCCCTTAAGGTAGCGAAAAATTCTTTTTACTGCCTTTAAGTGAGATTCCTTATGATTGGATTGATATCTTGCACATAAGAATAATGAAAACATTAAGTCTGGTTGACTAGTTGTTAAGTAAAGTAGACTTCCTATCATACCTCTAAAAGATGTTTGATGATCTAAATAGTTTGAGGTACCAATGGGAGTACTTATACTCTTAGTGTTTTCATAACCATACTTTTTCAGAAGATCTTTAATATACTCATGTTGAGATATGTAGGTTCCTTCTGGTTTTTGAGAAATTTGAAAACCAAGGAAAAATGTTAACTCACCCATCATACTCATTTCAAACTCAGATTTCATTAGACTAGCAAAAGAGTCAGTCAAAGATTGCTGAGTTGAACCAAATATAATGTCATCAACATAAATTTGAACAATCAAAACATTTTTCTTGTCTTTATTTATAAAAAGTGTTGGATCTGCATTTCCCTTAACATAATTATTTTGAAGCAAAAATCCAGTGAGTCTATCATACCATGCTCATGGGGCTTGTTTAAGGCCATACATAGATTTGGTAAGTCTAAAAACATGATCCGGATGTTTTGTATCTTCAAAGCCAGGAGGTTGTTCAACAAAGACTTCCTCTTGAACATAACCTTTAAGAAAATCACATTTCACATCCATTTGATAAATTTTGAAATTAAAGAATGCTGCAAAAGCAAGTAGAATACGGATAGATTCAAGTCTAGATACTAGAGCATAGGTTTCTTCATAGTCTATTCCTTCTTGCTGATTATAGACTTTAGCAATAAGTCTAGCTTTATTTCTAACAATGACTCCATTTTCATCACATTTATTCCTGAAAACCCATTTTACTCCAATAACATATGTTTCCTTAGGTCTTTCAACCACGGTCCAGACTTTATTCCTTTCGAATTCATTTAGTTCATCTTGCATTGCTTTGATCCAATCATCATCACCTAAAGATTCATCTGTACTTTTAGGTTCTAATTGGGAAAGAAATGCTAGATGTTCTACTTCATTTCTTAAGGAAATTCTAGTCCTTACCGGTTGGTTTACATCACCAATAATACTATCACTGGGATGATTCTTAAGAAACACCTGATTTGGGTTTTGTAAAACCTGTTCATCAACATAGGGTAGAAAGTCTTCTGTGGTAAATGTTTCAGAAGTATCTTCTAGAACAATTTCCTTATCAGAAGGTTCTTTTATCAAAGGTTGACAATCAGTTTTTGAAAACACATCCGAGGATGTAAGTTGAGATGGTTTAAAAACAAAAGGATCTGATTCATCAAATTTTACATGTACTGTTTCCTCAACAGTACAAGTATTTTTATTAAAAACTCTATAAGACTTAGAGGTTGTGGAATATCATAAGAAAATTCCTTCATCAGACTTTGGTGCGAATTTATGTAAGTTATCTTTAGTATTCAAAATGAATACTTTGCAACCAAAAACCTTGAAGTAGGAAAGTCTTGGTTTTCTACCATTCCATAACTCATAAGGAGTTTTATTAAGAAAAGGTCTAATCAAAACTCGATTTATAGAATAACAAGCAGTACTTACAACTTCAGCCCAGAAATGTCTAGCAATAGAATATTCACTCAACATGGTTCTAGTTATCTCTTGAAGAATTCTATTTCTTCTTTCAACTACAGCATTCTATTGAGGAGTTCTAGGTGCTGAAAAATTGTGAGTAATACCTTTCTTACTACAAAAAGTTTCAAAATCAGAATTTTGAAATTCTCCTCCATGATCACTATGAATAGTTTTCAATGGAAGGTTTTTCTCATTTTTAACTTGAGCTCTAAAACTTTTGAAATAAGAAAAAGCTTCAGATTTCTTTGCTAGAAAATAGACCCAAGTAAATCTAGTGTGATCATCAACTAGAACAAAAACATAGTATTTGCCTCCAATACTTCCAGTTTGTGTTGGACCAAAAAGATCCATGTGCACTAACTGTAATGCATCGGTTGTTGAGACTTCACCGATTGACTTAAAACTTGATTTATGTTGCCTTCCATATTGACAAGGATCACAAACTTTAGAAGAATCATATCTACGCTCTGGTAGATCCTTAACTAGTTTCTTCTTAGAGAGTTTACATAGGTTCCTAATATTAGAGTGTCCTAATCTTCTATGCCATAACCAAGAATGATCTTCCATTGCACTTAGGCAAGGTAAATCTTGGCTTCTTAGGTCTTCTAAGTTTAAGGTGTAAACATTCTCTTGCCTGTTGGCTGAGAGAATAAATTCTTCCTTGGAATTGTGAACTAAGCATTTATCATTCCTAAAATTCACAAGGTAACCTTCATCACATAACTGACTTATGCTAATGAGGTTGTGCTTAAGCCCTTTAACAAAAAGAACATTTGAAATCAAGGTTTTACCTAAAAGAACAATATTACCAATACCAACAATCTCTCCCTTAGCATTGTCTCCGAAAGTTACCTTTTCTCCTTTTGTTTTGATAATATTTTCAAAATAGCTTTTGTTACCAGTCATGTGCCGGGAACATCCACTATCCATGTACCATGTATTGTTGCTGGTACTTTCTTTATTATCCTGAAATCAAGAAGAAAATTAGATTTTCGGAATCCAAACTTGTTTGGATCCGAGATTTCCAGACAATAAAATTTTAGGTACCCACATTTTCTTAGAAAAGTATGCTTTGTGAAATCCTAGAGATTGGGTTTTGTTTAAGGAATAACTTTTTTCCCAGTGACCTCCACATTGACATTTAGTACAAAATGGGGCACTTTGAGGAACAAAATAATTGTTACTGAAAACTGGTTTTGCATGGGTATAACCAAATCCGGATTTATTTCTTAAAGGTCTTATTTGAGAATACATCTTATCAAAATTTTCCTTACCATGGGTAAAGTTTGATAAACACTTCTTTAAGGAAAAAATTTTGGACTTGAGTTTTACACCCAAGTTTTTATTCTAAAAATCATTTGTTTTTGAACTAGAGTTAGGCTCGAAAACATTTTTATTAGAAATTACTTTTTCTAACTCTTTAAAAAGCTTGTTCTTCTCAGAACATACTTCCTCAAGATTTTTTGAAATATTTTCAAAATCAGCATTTTTCTTATCAAGATCTTTAGAAAGATCTGATATCTCTTTTGTAAGAATAGAATTCCTAGAATTTTCCTTATCAAGTTTATTATTGAGTTTGGAATTCTCAATCTCAAGAAGTTCAGCAAACCTAGAGACTTCTTCATAAGAAGGTAAATAATTTTCCTCATCAGAAGATGATTCTTAATCAGAAGAATTATAATACTTACTATCATTAGAATTTAAAGAAACATTGGTCAGAGACTCAGCCTTTCCTACCATAGCCATAAGACAATGATTATCAATAGGTAATCTGGCTATAAGACCAAGATTCTTCTGTCCTGAAGATTCATAATCAGAAGATTCATCTGAAGAGTCACCACCACTGGCACTCCAGGTGTCATTAGCTTTCAGAACATTCTTAGCTTTAGCTTTATATTACTTCTTTCTGTTCCTGTCTGAATGTCTTTCCTTCCATTCTTTATTTTTGATCATAGGGAAACCTGGTCTAATATGTCTAGCTCTTTTACATTCATAACAAGTAACTTCTCCATCTTTCTTATCTTTCCTGTCATTTTTCTTATACTTAGATTGAAAGTTTCTCTGTCCAGCTATCTTGTTCATCCTTCGAGCAAGATTGGCTAATTAATTTTCTGAGACTTCACTCTCACTAGATTCGGATTGGAAAATGAATTTCTTAGACTTGGATCTGGTTACTCTCTCAGGAGTCTTAGATTTCATCTGATTTGAAGTTGTAGTAAAAGCAACAGTACCATTTCCATTCTTCTTCTTGATGTTGTCAGAATCTCTCTTCATTCTTGTTTCATGTTGTAGAAGAGTTCCAAATAATTCATCAAGAGTAATTTGTGTGACCTTCCTGTTCTCATCTATAGCTGTTCTCTTGGATTCCCACTCATTGGGCATAATATCAATTATCTTTTCCACAAGAGCTTCATCATCTAAACCTTTTTCTCCCATAGATTTTAGACTGTTGAAAATAGTCATAAATCTTTGTTGAACTTTACAGATAGGTTCTCCATAAGGAAAATTGAAGCCATGATATTCATCTCTAAGCATAGCTCTTCTAGTCTCAATCACTTTAGAAGTCCCAAAGTGTGTAACCTCTAACTTCTTCCATATACAATTAGCTGCTTCACAAGAAGAAATTTGGAAATATATATTTCTAGTCATTGAACATAGTAAAGTATTGCGTACCTTATAGTTGAGTTGATATTCTTTCTTTTCCTGGTTAGTAAAGGTTCTGACTTCCTTGTCAGGAATTTTATAATCACCAGTAAGCATGACAATGTTTTCTACTCCAGTATTGATAACAAATGTCTTCATACGATCTCTCCAGTACTCATAGTCATTACCATCAAATATAGGTGGTCTTGTAGGATTTAGATTGTCAATTGAACCGACATTAATTCCGGCCATACTAGAAAAATAACATTGCACACAAACTTGTTAGTAGCAAAAGAATCGTAATAACAAAGTTCGGAATGGGAAAATTTCGAAATGGAAAAATTCGGAATGACAAAGTTAGGAAGGATAAAGTGAGCAAGAAAAACTTGTATGTGAGTACAAGTATTTTAGTAACCGCTATGATACCAAATGTAAGATTGGTATAGAGTAAGAGGTTTCCAACCTCTGATACCAATTGTAGGATCGAAATATAGTATGAGATGCTCAATATACAAGAGGGGGGGTGAATTGTATACTTTAAAAATTTCTTTGGAACCTTTAAAGTTAGTTAATAATAACTATGTTTTCCTTAAGTAAAGGAAAAGGCTAAGTTTAACAAAGTTAAACTAGGCAATTTCACAACACCTCTAACACCGAACTAAACTTGGAAGGTGATTCCAAAAGTAGGTTCCGGAAATATGGTTCCGGAATTTGAAACCTAACAAAAGTTACAATATGAGATTCTACCTTAAAGCGTATAGAATCTAAATGAATCAGAGTAAGTAAGGAAGTATAAGAAAGTTATACTTTCCTTAAGATACAAATTGCAGCGGAAATAAAACAAGTAGTTAAACTACAAGTAACAAGATAATAGTCTTTTAACCCAAAGAGAAGGGTATCCAACAACCTTGGATAAAGGTCCCTTGATTTATACTTTCAAGCAAGTCTGTCTTACCCACACCAGGGTAAGCCCTCGATACGAAGATCGGAGTCTCTATCTTGCTATCCCCGCAAGCCCTCAACTTCAAGGTAGTTGGCAACCTCTGTCCTCCTCAGCAAGGAAGCCCTCGAACTTTAAGGTAGTCGGCACCTCTGTTTTCCTATCCCCGGAAGCCCTCGAATGTAATCACCAACATTCGGAGTCGCACGAAGCTTTGAGAGTTAATAAGAGCCTCTCCCAATATAAAACACTTCAACAGCATGTATGCACAAAACCAAGTTGTTCATCTGTCATCATTTCCGAGCTCTTTCAAATGATCTCCTATTTATAGGTAAGGTCGGCTCTTTCTCCAACGGTCATATTTTCCTTAATGATCGGAGGGACCTGTACACGTTTCACTTAGACAACAGTTAGTTTATAACAAAACAGACGACATCGTTTTATAACAAAACAAGTGTAGAATGTACGACATCGTTTTAAACTCTAACATAAAGGTTCGGAATAGAAACTTCGGAGTGAAGGTTCGGAGTGTAATAAACAATAGTAAAGAGTAGACAAATTTTAGAAGAGTAAGTAATATAAAAGTTCGGAGTCTAACAAAGATATTTTTCAGAGTCTGAATTAATTTAGAGTGTATAAAACAAATATATTCAGATTCTATTTAATAGGTGAATTCGGAATGAGAATTCGGAATAGGAATTCGTCATCAGAAATCTTAATGAGAATTCTTCATCAGAATTCATAATGGGAATTCGGAATGAGATTTCTTCATTAGAATTCGTAATGAGAATTTGTCATCAGAATTCGTAATGGGAATTCTTCATCATAATTCGTAATGAGAATTCTTCATAAGAATTCGTATCCTGAATCTGGAATAGAACTTAGTCAGAGTTCATATCCGGAATTCGGAATGAAACTTCCTTATAGTTCTTATCCAGAATCCGAATCCTAAAACAGAATGCTTTATATCAAAGTTTCAATGATTCCGAGAAAGTGAATCCGAATCTCATACTTAAGAAAAATATGGATGAAAATATGATAAGGATAATTTTTCTTATAAAAGCGATTTTCCTTAAGAAAGCAATTTTCCTTATAAAAGAAATTTTCCTTATAAAAGCAATTTTCTTAAAGATAAGGTGTTTGTGATTTTCAAAACAAGAAGGAATGGAAAAGTCATAAGGAAAACCTTATTGACTCAACATTATTTTCCTATTGATTTCATATGGACAAAGTTTGAGTTGGATAACATTACTGATTCCCAAATTTTATTGTCTTTGGGTATATTACCCAAACATGTAGGTTGGAAAAGTAATAGAAATCTAACTACTACCTATTCATTCCAATCCTTTCTAAATATAGAACAAATTAGAGGGAATCAGTTTTATGTGGATGGGTTAAGATGGATAAAATCCCAATTTATGACTAACTTTCTATGATATGAAGATAATATGATATATAGTGGGTATTATGGTTGGTAGAAATAGATAATGAGGTTTGTGTCATATATGATTGTGATGACCACCTATAATTGAGTTATAATGTGAACATGAGATTTGGATATGTGGTATATTGTTTTGGAATCATGGTTATGGTAGTATAATGTGTTATTTTGATAGGAAGTCATGTAGTTCTAAATATGATGGTATGAATGTTATGGGAGAACCAAGATGTTTACTATTGGGAAATGGTGGAGAAAATCCAATGGGAAAGTGGTGTGGGGTATGCTCTTTCAATATATAATGGTATTAATGTATTTCCCAATTATATGATATTTGGACAAGGATCCATAGTGAGGTTGGTTTATTTGACTTTGTATAGGTGCATATTGGTTATTCTATTTATTCAAAGAGCCCTAAATATGCTTCTTAAATATTTTCATGAGGGGCCCTAGAAAGGATCATACTAACTATATATGTATCCTAAACCATATATATATAATCATTTATTGCCTTCAATGAGTGATTTCATAATGAGTTGGACATTAGTTTCTCATATTTTGGAGTTGTGGTTTGTGTTATGGAACTGGGAGTATTATTTTGTTATTTTATTTTATAGACTTATAATTTTATGATATATTCATGAATTATAGTTTACTGGGGGATATTATATTTCATATTTTCTTAGTTTTTTTGGTGGTTTTATAATTATATTTCTATTATTAAAAAAAGTTCTTATGATTTTTGCGATTTTTAAAATTAGTTCTACTTCGAAACTCATAACCTATTTGAGGATTACATAAGGGGTCACATTATTCCCCACCAATTTATATGAAGTGTTTATCAACAATATTGATGCATGGAAAAGTTTTATTAGAGATATTGATGATATTTTAGGTAGTTTTTCGAGTTTGGAATTGTTGAGTATTGAATGGTATTGGATGGAAAATAAAATTAGTCAAAAATAGTGTGAGAAATTAAATGGGAGACCAACATGACCATATAAAATTATCCCCCCCCACCAACATGATCTGATGCAGAAACCATAATATTATTAAATATTATAGATGATATAATGTTTATATCTCGGTTGATCCCAAGTATGAGTTCATGCATAAGGTTTTTTCATATATATTTTAATTGGAGTAATTTTATAGAAAATAATATGAATCTCATTCAACGGATGTCACATTAATTATATGATATTATTATTAATAGTTTCCATTATTATTTGTAAATAATGACCCTATATATTATTAACATGAGCCTCAATTTAGATATACGAATCACAGTGATCATGAAGACCATTGTAGGGTCACACCAACTAAGAAGGATGTGTATTAGGGGACGATACATTTTGATTTCCATAGTTTGTGTTCAAAAGAGTGTAAGGGTAATGACTTTTATTTGGAAATTACGTTTTAGATGGAGGAGTTTAGATAAAATTAAATTTTATTTTTCTTATTATTGATTTTGAGGTTATTTTAGAAATTATCCAAATTTAAGGATCCAAATGATAGTGTTGGATTTTGTATCTTATAGAGTGAAATGAGATATATGTTTTTTCGGATTTTTTCTCGATATTATTTCACATTATGTTTTAGACAATGGTGATGATGAAAAAAATGTGATAGTTTCTTTCCCTATAGCAGTGTAGAAATATCATACAGGAGCTCAAGATCTTCCTCAAGAATTTCTTCGCATCCCCCTTAATCATTTTATAAAGGACGACTATAGTGTGATTTTCCTTAATGTGGTTTTGAATCTCTCTATTTAATGTCATGTTACCCAATTAGGGCTACCTATGTATTTGGAGATTGAGAAGAAGATAGTGGGTATCAAGAGGATACATGAAAAACTGGTATCATCACCTGAGGGATGCCATTATAATTTTTTGGGGGACAGAGTTATATAAATAGGATCTCAAGCATTGAGAAGTTGAGGTTCAAATTTGTAGGAATTCAATTATAATCTTATTCTTATTAGTTCCATTGAGTTTCCAGTTCTAGAACATATATTAATATTTACACATTAGTTTGATTAATTTATAGTGGACATTCCAATTAGTTTTATAAATTAATGAATATTCATGAGTTCTATCATGGAATAGGTAGTCATATTATACATTAATCATAAATGTATTTTCCTATACTGATGTATCATCAGTTGGTAAAAATTTTATTCCACCAATGGGATATAGATATTTTAGATTTCAGAATCATGATGTTCCCATGCCATAGGAACACATTCTTGAGCATGGTTGGGTAGGTGGTCTTTAGTAAGGTTAGTGGCATAGAAGATCTGGAGGTGGAAAGTATCATGTATTGGATATAACTATGTCGGGATAACATGAAATATTTGGAGGAAACATATACCTATCGTTTACTCTAGGATATTTTTTATCTCAATATGGAGCATCATTTATTTCCCCCTATTATTTTAACTATACCAATTGGGATGGAGAATCACCTAGTCATCTATGCGTATATTACAGCAATTTGAAGATAGTACTTATCATTTAAAATATGTCAAGTTCGTGAGCTGATAATGGGATAACATCAATCGTTGGGGGATTTTTTTCATTAGATATTTCTATATGATTTCATACTAAATATTGAATGGTTTAATTATTCACATTTAATCATTTATTATAACTAGATGATGATCATTTCTATCATGTGTGAGGAAAACATGTTTTATTATTTGTTGAGAGGGTTCATCAGATGGGTCAAGGAATTCATATAACCTTTTTTATCAGCTAGTGTTGGTAACATTGTATTTTATAGAGGCATTAGTTATAAATTTACACATAGTCATTGTGGATTTTTTGGATGTTTTCTTTAAAAAGGTCATGAAGCTACGTCCTTGATGTGATATCTTGTACATGATAGAGTTATATTTTTAGAACCATTATATTTTGATGGATCTTTTCCAAATCGTTTATTATTATTTATTATATTTGTTGATTCAAACTAAAGATTTCATATATAAGGTTTTAGTATGACCTAGTGTATCATTATAGGGTCCTGCAATGTTGTTTTCCAAGAAGGCAGATGACTGTCTAATGTTATGCATATACTTTAAATATTTGAACTAGGTGATGTCCAAGAAACATTATAACTTATTAGGGATATATTATTTTTATTACTAATTGAAGGGAGATAGTTGGTTCTAAAGTATTGATTATAGTATGAGTGTCATTAGATGTCAGTGATATTAAGTTAATTAATCCATTGAAATATTTTTTGAAAACAACAATATCATTTTTAGTGAGTTCAGTTGGACATCAAATACTTGTTCTATAGTTATTATTGGTGTTAAGGATGAGAATCAAATAAAATATGGGTCTCTGCCAAATTTAGTTTAATGAGATTCAAGATAACTATGTTAGTTTTGGAATGAATTCATTAGAAGATTTATATTCCCACTATGTTTTTTCAATGAATATGAATATACTTCTAGTGTTGTTTTGACATAATTAGAGGGTTTAATAATATTAATTTTTGGGTCAGTTACATAAATATATATAAATAAGGAATCTTCTTTGATGGACAAAATAAGGTTACCAAAATATTAAAAAGTTATTATATATTTTTTATTCTTCCAACTTCTTTTATAAGATTACATAAGATTATTATTTTTATTCATTATGAATGTTTTCGTAGAAAATCAGTTTATAATATTAAAATATTAAAATCACTATATCATTTATTGTTATGATTATATTTATGAACATTGTTTTAAAGATCCTCCTATGTGTGGAATAGCGATACAATTGACCACAATGTCAAAGGATTATGGTATTTAGAAGACAAATCTATTTATAATTTTTATAGGCATCTTGGGGATATGAACATCAAGATACCTTTTTATGAGATTTTATTTTGTAATGTTCAACTTTTAGAATTATAATAACTTGTATAATGTTTAATGGTCCTCTTTTCAGGTTAGATAAATTTTTTGTTTCATAATTAAATGTAAAAATATATTTTAAAATTTTTACAATACTCTTTATTTTTTTAATAATTTCAATTATGCATATTTTAAATTTTTCATTGTCAGTTTTCAACGAAATTATGAAAAACCAAATATATGTTATGCTTAATCTCTATATTTTTTCATCTAGGTTTAAATCACTAAAATGTGAGTTTATTATAATATATATATATATATATAATATATATATATATATATGACTAGACTAAGTAATAGGAGTGGGTATGTTTAATATAAAATGAAAATACACCCCTCCTATTATCGACTTACTACTTCATCCTTTTGAGGAAGCATAAGAAATTATATATAGCCTATAAATATTTCCTCTAAAATTGTTTATATTAGTTTCTACCCATTATTTCAATTGAATATGTTCTAATATTTTAAATGTGTAATAGTGGGATATTAATTTTTTTATAACAAGTCTTCCAATTGGAATGTTGTAGATACATAAATTTATCGTACAACTCGTCTCTAATAGGAACTAATATAAATATTGGTGTGATAAAAAAAAGTATTAACATTATTGTGAAAAAAAATTTAATGATGATAACTAATTTTAGAATTATTAAGAAGGACCATTATGATTTTTTACATGATGTTAAGATAGTGTATTAAGTTAATTAGAAATTCCAAAACACTCTACTAATGTTTATTTCTAGAAATATAAATAATGAAATGTCTTGTTTAGAGACAAAGCATTGTATTTATTCATTTTTTGAAATTACTCACTTCAAAAAAAATACAATGATCTTTAAACCATGAGAGCCATGTTTCTTAAAAAAGGTAACTCTTTTACATTGATTTTTCAAGAGTATTTTTCTATGATGTATCTGTCCTTTAATACAATCATCAGTAGTTTTCATTTTCTTGGTGAAAATTAGATTTATATGATCAACTATGGGAGATATTTATTGATATACTTACCAATGAGAATAAGTTTAAATGTGAATATTTTAATTATTTGAATAGTTTTAATAATCTAATCCTTGATGATTATATTGGAACTATCAAGAAATATGATTGTATATTAAAAAGGTATGCTCCAGAAGGGAAGATAACGAAAGGTGCATCATTTTCTGTTACTTCTATAGTTATTTCTTTTACTACTCAAAAATATATAGTGAATCCTAAAAATAATATATCTAAATATTCATCAAGTATCGATAATTCTAAATCTAATTAAGGATAACATGATGAACATGAAATATGAATGAATAATATTATAATATAAGAGGACTCATAGAATGAACCTGATAAATAATGATGGTAATGACATACAAAAAAGAATATACAGATGCTATATATTGTGAATGTATGTGCATAAGTCTTCAAATGTAGTATTTTCTGGGATTAATGTGAAAATGATGAAACTTTTTGTAGCCATCCAAAAGTATTTGAATGTATTGTTTTAAAAACATAGATACATAGAAAATTGGAGGATGGTACATGAATTCTAATATTTCATTGAAATAATGTATTGGTGACGCTTATATGATTTTTAAATTGAATGAAAACGTTATTAATGATAGAAAATGTCTTATGGTGATGGGAATAATAGAATATCTCACCAATTTTAGTTTTGATTCAATATTCGTAAAATTACAGATTATGATTATTTGAAATTATCATATGATGAAAAAAATTAATTCTTGAGATGATGACAGTTTTAATTAATCAAAAGATGATGAATATTTCCCTATATATAAAAACAAGATGAGATATAGATATCTCATGGAAAATAGAATGAATAATTGAATAATTAAAATGAACTTCAAAGAATGATTTTCTAAATGAAATAACATAATTTCAAAACATGCTTCCAATGTTTTAAAACATTCATGAGAAATAGAGTCAAAATATTGTTTATGGTGATCTATTAATAAAAAGGATTTTATTATCAAATGTTACTCGGAGGTTATTATTTTGAAAATAAAAATTTATCATTATTAATATATAGAACATTATTATTTATAAATAATTACATATAAATGAGACCTTGTAAAACATCAAATTTATTATGTTTTACTTCCATTAAATAACATTTCCAGTTAGATTACATTAAACATAGAAGTTAACTCTTTTGTAAAAAATATTATATAGGAGGTCATTAGAGAATTTATTTATTTTTAAATAATATAAAATAATTTGGAATTAATATAAAATTTATTTCTAAAGTATTATTTGTTAATTATTATAAAATATTGGATATTCATGTGTTTTATATTTTTATTTCCTAACCATTTTAGACCCAAGTGAGTTAGGGTACGAAAAAATAGTCTTAATTGTTTTCATGACAGGATTCTAATTACCAAAATTTAAAACATTTGGTAAATGCAATATTCTTATTGACACGTTATAAGATATAAGTGAAACCTTCCTTTATTGTAAATTTTATATGGTGGAAACCTTTTCTTTTGTGACAAAACACAGTGTGAGGTTATTGGAATCACTGATTTATAATTTCTGGAAAGTTATTAATTTATATTTTTTTATTATAAATAAATAAATATATATATTTAAGACCCCATTCAGTTAAACTATCAGGTTATGACAATTTCAAATTTTTTGAAACTAAAAAGTTAATTTTCAAATTACTATTATTTTCAATTAACTATTTATTTTTCCTATCAACTAACATTGAAAAATATTTTAAGAGGTGTGGGGATTTTTTATTCTCAATTTTGTAATAATGTTTTTGTATGTCCTTCAATTTAATATTTTTGGATATTTTCTAACATTATATTTATATTCATTGGAAATACAACATACTGAAATAATTTTTGGTGTTGAACTTAACAGTTTAAATTTCATTTCTCTATAATTCTTATGATGAATCCAATCATTTGACCATTACTTGTGTGTTTGTTAATTTTCATTGAATATTAAATACATTTCACGTATTTTTTTTCATTTTAGTTTTTTTATAGTATAACATTATAATTATGATTTTAATTTTCACTAAAAAAATATTCATTGAAGAATATCTATCATGGATATGGGAAGATAATATCTAGGAAAAGGTTTAATCTTCTTTATCATATATTTTTTTCTAAACTTAATTTAAAAAAGATAAATAGGTTACTAATGTTCATATTTTTATGTTAATAGATTAAATAAATATCTAAGGAGGAGTAATTTACTTTTATAGTATAAAACATCAATAATAAAAACTGAAAAATGTTTTTCTAAATAATCTAAACTGATAGTAATTTGCTTATTTGTATCTCATTTTGTAATATTTTCCTTGAATATATCTTTTCATTACCTTTATGGTTCATTTTGAAAATCCTGGGGTGGGATTAAGAAATCTTTTTTCATAACTTCCTTTATGTATTGGATTAAGGGGTATAATTTTATAATCTATGACCAACTCTAGTTAAAGAGGTAGAATTTTTTTAATTGAAATAATAAAATATATAGAAACAATTTCCATATTAATTAATATGAATATTATTTTAATTCTATAATTACTATATTTATAGCATATTAATTAATTCTTTTTGGAATATAAACTTGGGATTTATTTAGGAGATGATATGTTTTAAATATTTTTATTTTTACTTTATTTTTTAAAGGTATAATATATTTAATGTTTATGGTTCTCGTATTTCATTTTCATTGGTGATATTTTTTGAATAATTTATATATTGGTATTAATTTAGATTATTATGGAATGATAATGTTTGAAAGAATAAAAAATGAAGTTTTTTCTATTATATTTCATAAAAACGTGTAGTGTATTCTAGTATATCTATGTCTAATAATTCCTTGAGGAGTCATTTCTAGTGGTCAAGGATATAGTGGTTAGTATTCGAGTTTATCCCAAGACGTTTTTTCTATTAGTATAAAGAGGTAAAGTATCATATCCCTTGTGGTTTTTTTGCAACCATTTGATATTAATTTGTGGATGTGTGAGTATATATTCATGGATTTCATCATCATATTACCTTGATCTAATGGTTTATATGATGTTATTGGGGTTATTTTGTATAATTTATGTCGTTGGATAATTACGTGGTGATCTAAACATTGATCACATTGGGTATTTTGTCAAGGAATTTTTTGAAGGACATAATAGTGGTTTATGGGGTGTCCAACAGCATCATCTCTAATAGAGACAATCATTTTACAATATGAGTCTTGGGAGTCCATTGGTGTTATTTTAGTTCTTAGCTAATTCATTATATAACCATCCATCTCTATAAATATTTTCAAATGGAGTATAACATTCAGACTCCGGGGGATATATAGCATGAATGTATCATTGATTTCTATGGATACTAGGTGAAGAACCTACCTTCATTTGAGTTTTTATTTTATAATATCTATCACTGGTATATGAATATACATCCATTTGAGTAATTACATGGTAATCACAAAAAATCTCTATTGTGATGGAATAATGTTCGAATGATATTGATCATTGGACTACATGTTGTATATAGAATGAAAATATGATCCAGAATATTCAATAGTTTATGAAGTTAATTCAAGACTTCCATAAGTCTTATATTGATCAGGGTAGGAGGCATCAATTGTAAGGTAATGGGGACCATGTTTTCTATAATTCTTCTCCCCTTCAAGGACATATATTATATAGCCGAGGGAATAATATTTCTCAATTGTATATTAGGCTATTTATAGGAATTGGGTCTTTTTAGTGATGTTTCATGTTATATTTAGTTTCCTTCAATACAAGATACTATCCCTGATGTCATTCATGGGTCATAGCTTCAACAATATCTACATAAAGACTCCCTTGTCTTAGACTAAGTGAATTTGGATGTAGAGGTTGATGTTATATTTTTAGAGTAGATGATTAGAATCCCTTATCACCTGAAGAATGTATTTCACAATGTATCATAACATTAGTTTAGGTTTTATTGATACATTATCGATTATATGAATTTATTTTGAAGCAGGAGTCACAGATTTCTTCTCAATATCCTATTTTTTTGGGATTTATATTTTTTTGATGATGTGTTTGAACTATCTTTATTTAAATGATGATAATTAATGTGATGATATTTTTGAATTTTCTCTTAGATTTGGGTTGGATATAATCATGTTTACAGAGATCCCTCTTTTAGAGGTATCTATTGGGGATTTTCAATACTTCCATTTCCCCTCACGTATTTGGTTTGGGTTATCTAGAATAATAATCATTTTATAGGTATCTAATGTAAGGGGAATACATTTTGGGATCTATATCCTTTGATATTTACATAGTGTTGACAGTGTTTAATTTTTATGTCATGTTTTCATTGAGGATTGAATATAAATTTTCCATTTAATGGTGAAATTTTAATGTTATTCAACAGTTTTATGTTGTATTCAACATATTTTGGTTATTGTCTGAAATCTATCTATGTCTGAAATCTTATATATTCCCTTTTACATAGACTTCGTCCTTATTAATTAGATTCACTTCTGGAATGACCCTCTAATATCTCCTTATCTATTTAATTATCCTTATAATACTTTTTCATATAACCCTTGTACTTTATGGAGTCAATAAAACATCCAAATGTAACAGTATTATCAGTAAATTCGTGATTTATTTCTCTATATCAAAATGTAATATATTTACAAGTATGAATAAATCTTGTGATGAAAAAAGTAAATCTCCCAAGAAGAAAAGCCTTATCTAGTTTCTATGATTCATTTTCCCTTGCATTCAATTAATCCCATTACTAAATCATTACATATTTCCTTTATTTATCCAGAATATAATTTTTTGATTGGTAAATTCATTTTCTAAATTAACCCCTAGATTTTATAATTAATTAAAATAATAATTTGATCCCTTTAAAATATTTTAATAAAAAAACATAAATCAATGTAAGTTTATACCAATTAATTCAATTTGTTAATAAAACACTACAAAATCAATGGCGGATCCATTTATCAATTTAATTCCAGAATTCGAATTGTTTAAATTTTTTTAAGATTTACATCATTATATATATATTTTGGGGGAAAATATCCATTAAAATAGGATAAAAAATAGGAATTTTTTTTATATTCAAACATATAAAATATTTCACACGTTAGGATATAAGATGAATCGTTCTATTGAAAAATATCATCTATCCAAATTATAAATAAAAAATCCAATAAAAGGAAAAAAAATCATTATTAAAAAAATATGACATGCCCTCATTATGTGTATAAACCAATACCTCTACATAAATTTATATGAATGTTCTATTTCAATGAATGAAATAGAATATATTTATAGGGAATTAACATTCTAATATCATTCATATTCCTTTACCTATCTCACATATTCATCTTTTAACTTATAATTCATTAATGTAGTTTAAATAACCATCATATAAGTTAAATACCCTCTTCTTTACTTTTGTATAATATTACCCTAAGTTAAATCCATTTATTTTTTGAAACTAACCAATCGTTAAATGTTTCACAAAGTTATTTATTTAAGTTCTATTATTCAATATAGTAATTTATTTTATTACTAACACACTTAGTGTTCAGTACCTCGACACGCCATATGGGATCCTAATTGTCCAATTTACACTTGTTTCAAAGGAAATAGACCAATTTATTTTTAGTTGGATTCTAGAGGATTTATTTTTCCAAAAAGTAAACCTTCCAATCTGTATGTTCAAATATTTAATTTCCCCATGATATAATTATGATGAATCCTATATAATATTTTTCTCACAACATTCCATAGTCCTAATAGGAAAATTTATATGAAAACAATGCTGAAATCCCTCATTTTTCATTTTAATTTAATAATTATAAAATGAATGGAATCCTCCATTATAGAATGAATTTTTTCAATTAACATGAAAAAATAGTAACTGTGTATTTAATAAATAAAATCCATTTAGAAATAATAAACTAAAAATAAAAAAATAATGTGGGATTTCATTAATACATTCTTAATAAATAAAGGCCCTCTAAATATTTTAAACATGTCTTAATCTATTCAAAAATATGTTTAAGTGCTCCACAACACATAATCATCATTTCTTATCCAATACTAGAAAAATGAAAATAGTATTTTCATGAAAAAATAAATAGAAATGTAAGGAAATGGAATTCTTATTATTCATGTATATTTGAGTCTAGGTTTTTCCAAGGGGAATTTTAATTAAATTTAAGCTGACCACCAATGTTGTTGTATACATGGAAAAATATCAAAAAAATAATTAAACATTAATGTTATTATTTAAAAAATAAAAATTATAACATAATGTGAAATGGGAAATAATATTTTTATTTTATCTCCCAACAGATTCTGTATTTTTGCTAGCCATAGTTCCAAATACCTATGATTGTCCATAGTCTTTCACATGATTTTGTTTCTATTATTAATTCCATCATATCAACATAATTCCATAATAACTCAACATTACATATAATTAGTGTTCCACATATATATAGTTCTTCATATCCATCTACATAACATTGTTGTATCGATTTAATTATGGGGATAAGAGGTTGATAAATAGATACTCTTCATATTTTTCCTTCATTACTTCTATAAGAACTTCATGGAATTGTTTATTAGTATCCTCATAGGGTATCTCCACATGTTCTCCAACTTCTTCCAATTTATCCATGTATGTTATGGCATCATAATCAACCTCTTATATGGAAAATTATTTAGACTATCATAATAATATATATTTAGATCTTCATGTTTGTATCCCATTGTTATATGGTATTGTATTCAATTCCATATGATATTTGTATACTCATTTATATAATTTTAGAAATATTATGTTCTGTACTAATGTTCCTTGCTACGGATATTCCCTTATCATTAAATTTTTTAACTATTCTTTCTTCATTGGTGGGATATTCATAATTATCATCACTTATATGGATTTAACTAGATCAAAAGTGATGAAATTAAATTATATATGGAGTTATGGAATAGATTATTTAGTGAAAATTATAAATAATAATAGTCCAAATAATGTTTTATTTTTTTATATTTCAAATACTTAAACCTTTTTTCATGAATGAATGTTTCTAGACTAGATTTTATATGAGAGATAAATAGTTCCATCAGGTTTTCTTAAAAAAATAACATCTATTTTTCATCATTTTCATCATATGTAAACACTATTATGATAACTAATTATTATCCAAACAAAGAGGGTTAGCATTCAAACAAATTTTGTTAAATACAAATACAAACTAATATAGGGAGAATTCATGCCCACAATGTCTTAGCTGGAACAATTGTTTTTATTAAGGGACATGGGAAATGTCTGAAAATAGTTAGGTAGTAAAGAATCTTCATGTGCTTCTTTAAAAAATAATAGTTGAGGTAATTAGTGGATCTAAATTAGTTACATGTTCTTCTACCACCTAATGTTCATCTTATTACTATTTTCCCTTATGATTTTGAATAGTGTATGTAACCTGATTATATAAGATCAAACATTTATCCATGCTCGTAGATTGTTTATCCTTTTCATCAAAAAAATCTGGGTAACATTTTTGGTAAATAGGACTGTTATCAATTGATTTTGTTAACTTATTGATAATTGTATGTACTATTTATAATTGAGAATGATAATTATATTCTATTATGCAATACATGGAACACTTGTGTTTTTCAACCATTTAAATTCAGAATCAATCAATCCTTGTTAGAAAACATAAAACAAAACTAAAATAATATAGAAAAAATTTAATGGTATAAATATAACTAATGTTTATAATTAATAGGTAAATAATCATCTTATAACCCCATAAATATTTTCTTGTATAAAATTTCATCATTGTTGAGGGTTGTAAAATAATAATTTATAAATTCCTAATAAAAAATATATCTTACTACATGTTTATCTCCAAATGAAACAATCTTGAGAAATCACTATATATGAAATTAAGTTACTTATTTTAATATATATAAAAAATAAGGATGAAATTAAATTGTTTTTTCTTTTTTAAAGTAAAAATATAATGAATGTAATAAAACACACTCATGTTATCTAGAAATGTAGTTGGCCTGGGGTAAATTGTAATTGGTTCTATTATCATTTACAGTTTTTCGAAAAAAATTTATTTCAAAATATTACTTAATATAAATTGTATTCCAATCCTTCATTGAATTCCCATTTATGGAATATCTAATCCTCTCAATAATCTCAAAAAAGAGTATAAATCACATTTTTTCTTTTTTTGGGAGGAAAATATCACTCTTCAACTGAGTGAATGATCCTTCTCATGCACCTAGAAGCAACCACGTACCATTAATCCTTTCTTAGTACACAACTCCACTATTATGAAACCTGATATGATTAGTGGAAATAATATCACCTTACAAATTATAGAGGAATAGATTAGTGTAAATGGGGAATGGAGTTTCCATTCTGACCCTCACTACACCCCTTCACTGTCACACAAAACCAATGGATACATTTTATTTATTTAAATGATGAAAAAATAAGCTTTTAAAATTAGACTCCCCTAAAACCACAAAAAAATATATACCACTCCATAACAATCAATCATAGAAATCATGTTAAATTTTTAGTTATTGAGAAACAATAATAAATTATGGAATATAAAATTAAAAAATGTATTAATTTAAAATTTTAATATATATTTGAGAAAAAAACAATCATAATATCCTATTTCTTCATCCCTTTATCTGATAGAGTGTAAAAAATATTTATAAGATTCATGGGGGATTCTTCGTCAACCTTAAGGAATTTAGTTTCCTGATAAATGAACCTATTATTGTTCTAAATGGATTCCACATATCTTGGTTAAACATACTGATTTTTTCATCTGGGACCATGCAAGTGATCTTATTACATATTATTTCTCTAACGATTAGTATCTCCTTTTCATGTTGTGTGATTTCAATTTGGATCCCTTTTTAGGGTGCTTTATAATTTTCCTAAACAAACGAAATGGAATTGATTTTCATTATAGCTTTTTCATTTTGCGAGTCTCTAATTTTACAGTACCCCTATCCAGATTTTAGTGAATTCCAACATCATATATGAGGAGGAAGTAATTCGTGGATACAATGTCCTCTTAGATAGACATGACGTATAAAAATCTTTAAAATTCATATATTATAGCTACAAAACTATTAACCATATATGGTAAAATTCATATGAGTCTAGCAATATTATACACAATTTTTAGAAAATTTATATTTAGCCACTAGAAGTCATACTTGAAAACGGTGCAGCTCGTGTATTTTCAAATTTCAGTCCCCCAAAAGTAATATGCTACTCAAAGAAAATGCATATTCGTGTCTTTGAAAATTATTCCGAGAATACTCTCTAAATATTATTAGGCCATATATTATTAACATTCTATCATTATATTTACCACCCAAGAGAATTATTTACATGTTATGATATTTTCAAAATTAACACATTATTTTTTTAATGATTGGATATCATAATTAAAACATATTAAAAATGTTTAAACCCAAAATGAAAAATGAATTTATGGAACCCCCAATTAAATCTAAAAATCAAAAAAACTGTAAAAAATATTAATATTAATATCATTTTAATAATATATTTATGAAATTTTAAAAAAATGTGTTTTCTTCCGAATGTTTATACTAATTTTGAAGTTAATTATTCTTATCCAAAGATAAATAATATAAAAATATTGTCTTACATCAAGTGATCTTTGGAAAACAGTAATGATCACATTATTTATACATATTAAATAAATAATCTTCGTGATTGATCCCATTAATTTACATGAGATTAATAAATTTTATATATTAATCTAGAACTATTTTATAACTACTCAAAGTTAACTAAGGCCTTATAGTGACCGGAGGAGATAATCATTGTAATTTCAAGACAGTGACCAAACATTCATTTGAGTCTCACCCTGATTAGGATATAAATATATTAGATTGAATTTAATGTTTTCTCATTGATTGTATGGACACTTTGATATTTTACAACATGATAGAGTGGTAGTTTACCAGTTAGCCTTTCATCCTTGGTTCAATTCAACGCATGATGTTTTATATGTCTTGCAACTCGGAAGGTATTTTCTTGAACCTAATAATTTTATCTTTTATGATGATATGAAATTTTAAATTGATGATTTTCATTATAAAAAAAATTCCTATTTTCAAAAAAGGAATGAAAATTTTTCAACGGACGGTTATTCCCATTGTACGAGTATAAATATTGATAAATACCCTCACACCTGGATCAAGTTCTAAAAAGATTCATCATTGCATGAAAAATTGAATAATTATGTATGTGTCCGAGATATAAAGCTCCATAATATTGATTTCAAAAAAATAATGCGTTCACATATACCACTGACCTTTTTTGTTTTATTGTTTTAGAGAATTTTTAAAAACAATTTATTTAGAAAAACTCATGTATTTATCATCAAATGTGTAATTTTTATATTATACACAAATCATTTTATTTTATAGGAAGTATTCAACATATCCCTTAATATTATTCACACATATTAATATTCTTAATCAAATCCATGTGTATACAATTATTCATAACCTCGAAAAAATGAATAAATAGGAAAAGGCAAGCTCACATAATCAATGAGGGTAAACAAGGGAAATAGGAATAAATGATCATAAGTGAGTAAAAATAAATAATAATGATCGGTTAACATGATCATTACAGACAAAAACATAATCATCAAGGCATATAACATAAAAAATAATCGCGAAATAAGTGTTTCTCATATCAAAACATACAAGTCATATTATTTTAGAATCATCAATAATCAATCCAGATCCATGAGAGACAGTATTAAACAAAGGAAATCTGTTTTTAATAAAAATAATCAAATAAAACAATTTCCTTCTTAAATTATCTCTTTGAAGATAATCATAGTGTTAGTGGTGACCCCCAATTGCTATAAAAATAGTATATAGGTTCACATCGTGGATTTTTTTTCACTCTACATTCCATTTTGTATAATCACTTGAGATATTAAAATTTACCCAATTTAAATGAGGGTTATATATTTTCATTCCCACCCATCACATAAGAAAAATCGTACATATTTGTGACATAATATCATAAAAACATTAATCATTTCATTATTGCATAACTTTTGGAACATAAATGGGTTTTATAATGATTTCTTTATCACGTAATCAGTAAAATTCCCAAGAAAAAACCATGATGGTTTAATTATAGAATATAACTTGTATATAATATGGTTAAATAAACAATATATAGATTAATTTTAAAAACTTTTATAGAACTATTATTAATATTCATCATAAATAAGACAAAAAATCTACGTCTTGGGAAATCATTTATGAAAAAAAGTATCAAAATTGAGATTATTATTTTTTGGTAAAATTGTGGAACAATGTAAGTAAATATTTCAATAATAATTTTTATAATGTATGGAAAATTCATTCATTCAATAGAAATTTCAAAAAATTATTATCCTCAAACTTTGATAGAAAATTCAAATATAACAAGTACAAAAAATAATATAATGTATAAAATATAATGGAAATTATCTAAGCCACTATGAATTTTATTCTAATAAATAAATGTTATGTTATTTATTTAATTTAATGATAAACTAATTTAATACCATGTTATATGTTACATAATTTGTTTCTTGTGTTTTACTGAATATCGATTTTATCTTGCATTACAGGCTACCTTGAGTTTCTATGGAATAACATTTTATTATTATAGTTATTTAACCAATAATGTTCAAACATATTTGTTAAAAAAACATACTTGAAGTGTAATAAATAATTTTTAAATATTAGTTTAAATTTTTATATAATTAAATCATATTGATGGTGAAATATATAATTTTTAGTATACTTTACATATTTTGATAATACTATTTTCTCAAAGGAACTGCTTTTTATGTCCTTCTATGAACATTATTAATATTAATTTTTGACACCAATTGTAATTTAATTTGATAAAATAAAAATAATAATTTTTATATTCATAATTTAAACTTAATCTTAGGGTGGATGTTGGGATATTTTTGAATTATTTCATTTTGGGATGAATAGGGAAAATATTTAATCATAAATGAAAACATTATTTTCATTTAATTAATTTATATAGTAAAATTAAATTTTAATTTATCTTTAAAGTAAAATTACTTCAATTGCATATAAATAAATAAAATTTAGTTCATTTTATTTAATTTCACTATAATGTATGTTTTAAAAACACTTCTAACATTTGAACATTTTCATAATAAAAACATTTTGTCTCATCCCATTGACAAGATTAAATTTTAAATTATTTTCCAATACATATGTGAATTTAATTTCATAAATTAGATTCAATATTTTAAATAATAATAATTTATATTTTATAATAAAGTCAAAAATTAATTTCTCACCATAATAATTATTAAAAATATTTTACATTAATCTTGAACATTAGAGATAAATGAGTTTACTCTGAGACTAAACAATAATGATAATGGGAAAAACACATTAAAAATTATCTAAAATCCATTTTATGACCTTACATAGACATTATTTCTAATTGTATTTAGAATGAAATATTTATTAATCCACTTAACATGTAAAATTATTGGTTGAATTATCATTTTAGAAATATTCCAAGTTTTCCACCCACCTCGCTTGTAAAATACACCATTCTACCCCTCTATTTACACCATCAATCCAATTGATTCATCTATTAACTGACCATATCACTTATAAAATTCATTACTCTCATCTAAGAATCTGTAAATTGTTCATAAATCCCACCAACGGAGTCCATTGGGGCAATCCAAACTCAGATACCTGAAGAAGAGGTAATGTATATTAATGAACATTTTTTTCATTTATTCATAAAATCCCTTTAACTCTTTTCGTATAAAATTTATATAATAACCTATGTATATATATTATACTTATATATTTTTAGGTTTTGATTATGACTGAAAACCACACACACTTCCATCAAATGGGTTACAAAATCATCATTTATGTGTATACCAGACTATCACCATGCGAACCAATGTCGTTCATTTTTCCATTACCACCACTTAATTCCTGGATTAATGATGTAAATACAGTTTACATATTATAATTATGACATTTATGATGTGATTATGATCTTATAATTTTTATACCACACGAATCAGTATGATTCGTTCAAAAAATACATGCAATTTATTATGGTTAATTTTTAAAAAACATATGAAATATATATGAGATAACTATTATTATTTAATGAAAAAATATCATATAATTTTGTTTCATGCATTCTGATAAGAAAATGGAAAAAATGTTCATGCACACGTACGACCTACTGTATCCAATACCGGTTTATTTCATTTCCTGTTTTTATCTCTAATATATTTTTATAAACACATATCCACTAAATATATTTTATATTTATATCGTCTTAATAATTCTTTATATTAAAATAATATTAATAATGTAATAGAACTAATAATTTTACAAAAAAATATATGAAAACCAAAGTGTTTATTAGCCGAAACGTAACATTATCAAGATACTTTTAATAATAGGATAATAAAATAACATAAGAAAATAGTATATGGTATGATATAAAAGTATTTGGTTCTATATTATATTTATAATAAACTTATATTTATTATAATAGAGTATTAAATTAGTACAATGGATATTAACCCTTATGGTAATGGATTTCCCCATCACTTTTATTTTCTATGCAACACAAGCCATGTTAAAAACCTTCTTCAAAAGCATGGTGCATAAAATTATCATTGATTTATTTTTTGGAAAATTATTCTGCTTATAATGGGGTTTTAAATATCCATTTTATACCACACATTAATGGACTTTACAGTATATATGTTACAAAGTGCTAAGGGATTTTTTCTCAATTTTTTTTCTTTGAGACACAAATTATGGTTTAAACTATAATATTTTATAAGGTGAATATACTACCCCTTTAACATGTTATAAACAAAATATTCTTATTTTTACAACATTTTAGGAATCCTCTAATGTAATTATTTCCTGTTGTTATAATTTAATGTTTCCAAAATGGTTAGAGTAAATTTCTATTATCCCATCATTTATCAATATTATATATGATTAAGATTTATATAATGTAATATATCACTAGTTATCATTAATTTAATCTGTTATGGTTAATCAAGACATCTTCAAGTAATATTACTATTTCATAGTGTTTTCTCTTATAATTAATAATAATAAGTTTTTTTTAAAATCAGAGATTATCTCTCTTTTCATCCAAATATCTGTTTTCCTTTATAACAAATTTTAGAAAAAAAAATCAGAAATTTTTTATTACTCTCTTATTATTATTAATGGAAATTTTATTCTTGCATGACGTTTTTTGAAAAAAAATGATATGTAATCTTCTTGAATTTTTTCGGAAGAATGGTTGATTTGGATTTAACGAATCTATGAAATCAACATTCATTTTTATGTGAAGAATATGAAAAAAATATTCAAAAATCATGGAAAATCGTTTCCAAGATTCATTCATTGTATTTTTTCATAATTATTTTCAATTAAATGGGTTTTCCAAAGATTTTATGTAAAAATTTATTTTTTTCAATGTGGAAATTATATTTCACTCAAGAGGTGTTTTGAATGATATTTCAAAATTATTTTACATTTAAGATGTTATCTATCATTGTTTCTTATGTATTACTGGGGATATGATCCAAGGGTTAAATTTTTATACATTCTATTAATGTTATATTTCTTTATGTATTAGTGATTATGAAACTCATTTCTCTTCCAAGGGTTATATTCTTACGAAACCCTCCACTGTTAATTGGGTATGATATGATGAAATTATTATGAAGCGTTTCCCTTTTCCATAGTTAAGGACATGTTTAAATATTTATCATACCCATTTCAATTAATGGATTTTGATACAATTGATGTTTAAGATCATTTAGAACACATAAATATATAATTCATTATAATATGGGTGGAACTTGTATCTCCCTCCAATAAATTAGGTAAATATTTATATAAAAAGTGATATAGATATTGCTGGAATGGGGAGTGGTCCTACTACAATTATACATTGTTTGGAAGATAAGTGAATTTGGTATACTAATATAGGGATAAAAAAATTGAGTGAACACAGTACAATAAAGGACTTTTCTTGCTATGATGGTCTTGGTCATCATCCATGACTAATATTAAAAAGATTTTATATACTTATTTTTATTTCAAAAATTCATGTCTTATGAAAATTTTATGTTCTTATGGATCATATTTTTGTATTCTATTATGATTCATGTCTAAGAAACTCCAAATATATTTTCTATGACTGTTGATTATGATAATTAATATGAATTTTATGGTTTTTGAAGGTTATTATCATGTCATCTAACACTTATATTCGTTCTATGATTACTTGTATCCTTTTTTACCCTTACTAGTAATATAAGCTCACACATTTTTAGGTTTTCTTTCGCCCTACTGAAATGATACGTGCTATGTATGATATTTCTAAGAAGGTTGTTAATTATTAAGAATGTAAATGGAGATGATGTAATTCACCTATTAATTCTTATTTCTATTTTCATATTTCCAAATTCATTAAAATAATATGTCCTTTCATCATGAGATTGTGTAATGTATTAAATATTCCAAAATTGAAATAAAGACTATGTATGTTAATCTGGGGTCTCTATAGTTGGTATATGATAAAATTATTTTTTATCCTTTGGAAACTAAGATAAGAATAGATTAGTACGACCCATAATGACATTTATAATGATAAATCATAGGATGAGTCAATGTACAAAAAAATATATAAGAATTTTGTAATTTTATAGGGTGATTATTATCTAAAAATCAAATCCCTTTTTCGATACTAATATGTATGTGGCTCTTGAACATTTGTATATAGTGGTAACAACCCTAAAAACACTATATTGATCTATACATGATCAAGAACTTGTGTATGGAAACTAACCTTTCTGTACACCTTTTTCAACACTCATATGGAATATGATTTGGGAATTTAAAAACTCTATATGAACCATCATAAATGATTTAAATAGTTGGTAATAATGAATTAAAAATGATAAATATATGAAGACATAGATTAAAATTGTTGGTTTCAAGATTTAGGAATCTTATAAGTTGTTTTTCATTATTATTTGGGTTTTTTCTATGATAATTATTTCTTATACCATTCATTTTAGTATTATTATATTACTACAACCTGAAAGAATGACATTAATACAAGCGGTGATAGACAATGAAATTATTTTAATACAAAGAATCCAAAAAATATTGTAGATGGAATGATATAAATTATTTCTATGTTCAAACAACATTTTCAATATATGAACTATGCTGGACATCCAAATTAGAAATTCAGGGAACAAAATTCGGTTGATTCCTTCATGAAGAAACATCTACCTTTTTTAGTGGATCTTATAATCCACTAGTTGTTGAATAATTTATTTATACCAATGTAAAGATATATTCCATAATTAATTGTTTGGAATTTGAAAAAATAATTTAGGATGTATACTATTTGGAAGGTGAAGCAGATCAATGGTGGGATCCTACTAAGAATATGTAGAAACATTATGGGGTTCAATCCATTTATTGGGATGATTTCAAGAACTTCATTTTTCAATAAGTGCCTTCCTCATGTTCTTTATATGAATATGAAAAAAAAAATTATTTACTTACTGAAAAGGAATGATGAATATGTTGGTAATTATGAGGATAATTTAAAAAATAATATCTAGTTATTCTTATAGAATTTTCATCCAACCTGAATGTAAGGTTGATCAATTCATTAGTTTCTCAAAACCATGTCTTTGAAGGTAATTATCCAAAAGACACTTTATTATCTATGATGTGATTGTGTGTTGTGATATTAATGTGAAAATGGATATTGGAGTTATGTATAAATAACAAGGTTTTGATAAGAAGAGGATGATGAAGATCAAAATAAAATCTAAAAACCATTTAAATAAGAACATGATGTTTCCTCTATGCTCAATGTATTGCGAGAATCATAGAGGAAATTAAATTAAGTGTAATACTACATCATTTATGTGTTTTATATAATTTAATAAGGAAATGTAAATCCAATGTGATAGGAATAAATAATATAACAAATGAAAATTGAGATAAACCTTCATAGAATATCCCTCCCCCAGTTCAGTGCTTCATAATTAAGGATAATGAAAATTATTCTATCCAATTCCTTAAATTAAGGGTTAATGATAATGATCGATGATAGAAACCAATCAAGCCAACAGAAAAGTTTAAAAATCATGATATCACTCTTTATAACGAGGGTATTCAGTTAAAAAATGGTGAATTGTACAATTACATCCATTATAAAACTTCTACTATCTTATTTAACATTGGATATACCAATTCATTCATTTCTAAATAATTTCCTAATGACCTAAATATCCCACCCATATGGTTCTATGTAGAATTATAATTGAAAACCCATAATGTAATGATAATAATATATTAGTTATATGATACATCATTGGTTGAGAATGGTGGAAATGTGATTCGAACAAATATTATCATTATTACAGTAGTTGAATTTGATGTCGTCTTTGGAATGGATTTGATTTTTATATGTAATTCCCACATCAATTTTCTTTGAAGTAAATTATTGTCTGATATTCCAAATGTAACTAGTATCAACTATCAATTTGATGATAAATATGATCTTATGAATGAGATCACATCCAATATATGTTTCCCAAATCCCATTCAGAAGGTGTATTAATCTATGATGTTTCTTGAGAAAGATAACAACAATGACATGCCTATTGTTTTCAAATATTAAAATTTCAAAGATAAATAATTACCTATTAATCCATAAAATCATGATGTTGTGTTCTCAATAGATATCATACTAGGATCCCTACAAATTTTAGTGACACCCTATATAATTTCCCTAATTGAGTAGTTGGAATTGAACAAGAAAGTCCCTGAAAACATTGAAAAGGGATTAGTTTGGCCAAGCGTTTCACATTGGGTAACACCTGTATCGTAAGGACCCTACCTTAAAAATTACATAATCTTGAATAATGTCAGGAATTCACATTGAGGATATTTTCATGTTTAGAGTTTTAGAGAATTATGTCATAACTATTACATAACAACTCTAATATAACATGTAGACACTACTACTCAGTATCCATTTTTAATAAAATAATAACACTTAAATTTTTTTCCAATTCCATGTTTTAGACATCACGACTATTCCTTGATCCCATACTTGACACTATTCATATTTAAGTCATGTGAAAATCATTTCAAAAACATGGTATGAGAATAAAAATCTCAGTAAGGGTTATAAAATAAGGAAATTAGATATTATCCCATCAATAAATACAAATCAATAAATCCATACTTTTCAATAATATCACACATTACAAAATCATATGATTTATGAATAACACATAAAAATAAAAAATCATAAAAGGTAACTTATGGCTTTTATAACATAATAAAATTGTAGCAATAACATACACATAGCGAGTCACATTTGGAATTCCCATCACAGTATATTCCCTGAATATTTTAGGAGAAACATTAACGTTTACTTCTGTCACGTTACCCAATACATTGGAGAGCTATCTCAGACTCACCCTCCCTAGGATTATCACCGAACCATCCATATACAAGAAAAATTCCAAATAACCATAACATATTCATAACACATATGACAATAATAATATAAAGATAAAATTTCAACATTACAATCACAATATATCAAATCATGATATTGAAATAAAAAATGCTTTATCAAATCATTTTAAAAACTATTTAAAACATTTAATAAAGTGATTTTTGAATCAATGTTTCCCATAGAACATTGAAGCTTTTAAATGAATTATCATATGAAAAAAATTAATTTCTATCTAAATAAATCCTAATACCATATTTAAAACATAGAAATTAATGGTAAATATTTAGAAGATTAAATCTTAAAAACATTTAATACTATATTTTAGTTAAATTGTTTTTAACAAAATGAAAGATGCTTGAATACATATTATTGAGGAATAAAATTTAATTAGAATATTATAATATCATGATAATAAAGGTATTGATGATATAATTTGATAAAGGATAGTATATTAACCATATAATATTTAATTGGTGAAAAACAACAATTATCTCTTAATGGAATGTAAATTGAGATGAAATCCCTTATAAAAACTGTATCCTTAGAATACAGATATATAAATTACATAATAACATATGAAAAATATTAATTCCCTAAATATGATTGGATATTCAGTTTAAATAAATCAATGAACATTGAGACATATTCTTTTTAAGAAAAAACCAATGAGTAGGATGTTTAACTAAATGAATCGAAATTGAGTTAAAATTACTCTTATCAAGTTCATTTCGATAACTTGAGAATTTATCAATGGAGTGATTATGTGTATAAAATGTATATCCACACAAAGGGTAGTTTAAATTACAATATAAATAAATAAATAGATATTCCACACATAATTATATCATGATATAATTAAGAATTATAATATTTACCCATGGAATGGAAAATGGGTTAAATGTTTCCCTTACAGATTTGGTAACCTATGAAACATACAACCCATGAAAGAAGGATCATAAACTGAAGATATAAATACCAATATATTGAATTATATTAGTCAATTAAAAAAATCTTGGGAGGTACATACACAAAAAAATGGAAATAGTGGATAATATAGTAGGAATCTCACCAGAATAAAAAGTTAGATAGAAGTCTCTTACCACGTTGTAATCAATCGAGGCATTTGACCAAAAGTTGAGAACCACCAAATGAATCACATAATACCATGAATATAAATAGAATTACGATAATATATATCAAATTTACGTACACAATACACAACATACAATAAATATGTTGTGAACAATGGAAATCTCGCAGAATTGAAAGTGACATATGAAATCCAATACCTCATTTCCGACATGACTTGTTTGTTCCTTGTTCTTTCTGAATAATATAATAAAGTTAATTTATATATTATTAAGAACTGTTTTCTTTTTTATTATTCTTTTTATATATTTTATTACAATGTATTAAATACTATGCATTCATTTAAGATAATAATGGTCATTTTGTCGATATTTTGTACTTGAGTAAAAAACGAACACCCTAAAATTACAAGTTGTCAATGTGGTCAAGAGTCCATTATCTCCATAATGATATTCATGATTTAGACATCATATATATAATATATATCATGTATATATATATATATTTATAATAGTATATAACATTTGGATATAAGAAATGAAATACACCATTCATGGAGACGGTAAGTCATACATACGCATGAACACTACTTTCATTTCTATTTTGTATTTTAATTTAATGAAATGTTAATGATATATAGTTATATTATAATACCAGTATAATATCATATGTAATTTCAATAACTCTATACTTTATTACTCAGACGTATGGTATGAATGATTCATATCAATTTTAGGGGGTGGTAGTTCACATTTCCTCATTTTAAATTATCACGTTTACCAATAATGGAAACCATAATGGTATGCGATAAATGGAAAAAACAGGACCATAAAGAAAAAAATATACATAATATATATCATATATAAATACAGATCAATCATAATGGCCCCCATGAGAGGTGGTAGAAGATAATTGAACAATCATCGTTTCGTGATGTGTTTGTTTTCGATCCATAGAAACGGTCTGTTCTTGACCCATTATGGCAGTGTGTGTAAGTGTAGTTATAAAAATTCTTATAAAAACATTCTATTGTATTTAGGAAACTGATTTTGTTATAAAATAAATTAATAAAAATATTTTATGGGTTAGAGAAGTAATATAAACGAAAATAATATAAGAGAAACAATTACCCTTAATTCGGGTATCTCCCTTTGGTTGAACCAAAAGGACTTCTTGAAGTGACATCTGCCTAAGGTAAGACTTTTAGGAGGAATAGCAGGATCTTGAAAGCTTATTTTGGAAGGGGTTGGATGATCCAAGGGTCTTGAGAGGTGTGAGGAATGGGTTAGAAGTGTTGTCCATTTATAAGGGGGAGGAGGGGCTCTTTAGGAAAGTGTGAAAATATTATTTTATTATATAATGATATTCGGTTAATAAAGGCCCAAAAATTATTAGAGTTGATGTTATTATGACTCATTGTCGAAATGAAATCATCCTATAATAATTGGACAGGTTTTGGAAATTATGTTAATCTTTATAATATTATTTATTTAAATAATTTATTAATGAGGTAAACACTGCATCTTTATTGTGTCATAAATAATTTTATTTTTTTGATGTCAAAAAATTATAAACAAAATACTATGATGTGGGAAATTATTTTAGATTTCCAATGAATATATATAGTCAAAATGATAACTAATATAACCCAATGTAAAAATTAATTTATTAAAAAATAATTTTTTATGTCATTTTTGACATTACTTTATTTTAACTAAAATAAAGTGCCATTATCATTTTTAAGCGGCTCAATGGGGACCCAAATTTAACCCAAGGATTCCCATGGTCGACCATGACTCATCAAATAAGGTTAGGACATGTGTTAAGGTAATATTATATTATTATAATATTTTTTAACCATGATTTACCCTATTTACCTTTAATCACGGTAAATAAATGTCAAAAGATACTATTCACCAAAAATTATTATTATCTAATTGAACCACATTTTTTTACTAATAACAAATATGTATGTTGGATTTTTGAAATTCAATTCACAGCAGCGGTATAATTTCATTTAAATAAAAAAGTCAGTTTTTTAACAAGTACTTGGTGGATTCACTATTCTTCAAAAAATGATGCTTTTTAGAAAAATACCAAAAATTCGACGTAAGCTATATTGGATATTCTGAATTCAAAAATGATTTCTATTTTAACAAATTCAAAACATAGAAGTTTCATTAATTAATTTGAAATTAATTCCCTTTTTCAAAACAAATAGTGTGCTTTTAAAAAACAAAATCTATCAAAAGATTGACACTTTTTTATACTCAATGTCAATGTGAAATTTAATCCAATAACCATGATTGGATTAAATATTAAAAATATAATCACATTATTCTTTAAACTATTTAAAAAGATAATCTAACTATATAAATATGTAAGATTAATAGGCAATTTTGAATTAAAATATAGCATTTTTCACTTTTCATTAAAATAAGAATTTTAACAGAAAAATACCAAAAATTTACCCAAAGTAAAATTTGATGTCCCAATTCAAATGAATAATTTTATTTTTTCAAATAGAATATATAAAAGTGACCAAAACTAGATTTAAAGAGGGTTCTCCATCAAATGGTGAAAAATCGCCCTTTTAAAGAAAATTATTGTATTTTTGCTTCAAATCAGAGTTGTTCTTACATTAAGCCTCTAAAATTTATTAGATAAATGTAAAAACATTTAACAAACTTGTATAATCATTTTTTAGTTATTTCTGTTCATTCCACCCATTATAACTGCTAGGCTTTAACTACCATTTAATATAATATTATTATTATATTATTTTTTCATTGCAACTCAACGTTGTGTGCAACACAAGAATTCAAAAAACCCACTATTGCGTATCAGTTATGCCATTGAACATAGTATCCCTTTTAAAGTATGATTAATATTAAATTCAAAAATAATAATAAATTTGAAAACCGCATATTCTTTAATTACCTGGGATGTTACATCCTTCCCCCCTTCTGGGAATTTTGTCCTCGCTGTTTTAAAATTTGGATCTGAAACATCATTGAAAGTCCCCCATCAAAAAAAGAGTTAATAAAACTATCACTTTATATTAATGGGAGTGAATTAAAAAAGGTTACCCGAGAGAACAGATACTAGGATTCCATGAAAGCATAGATATAGAGGAGAAAACAAACCATCATGTTCTGATGAAGAGTGATAGAAAACATGATTAGGAGAAAGTTAACCACTAGAGAATCATGATCTTGTGATGGGTTAAATAGCCTTTGATTCCCCAGTAGGAAAATTTAACAGACAATAGTCTTGATTCAAGTTACTTTTCATTGATGAATCCATTTAAGAGCTTAACTAGAAACATAAGGAAACATACTTACTTTTCATGTAGACATTCATCCTTTTCATGATTTCTAACACAACCTCATATTTTCTCTAAAGGATGAGTATTCAGGATGAATTTTTCACATTAAAAGTGAAATAATCAACTTTGAGAGAATCACATAATCCACCAAAGATAAATTATATATTTCTCATGTCATTAGTCCCTAATCAATACCAAAATGGTTAGTGTGAGATCAGATAATACCCAAAAAGGTAAATATATTACAAAAAGAAAAAAAATACTCTTAATCTACAAAAAATTTCAAACAAAACCCAAAGTTCAACAAAGATCATTGATTAAATAGTTTTCCATAAAATTCATCAATGTAATTTAAACTGTGTCTGAAACCCAAGTCTCAAATAAATTTAATCACCCAGTCTTACAAGATAAATATTATCATTTATCTCAAAAAAACATCAGTTACTCTTAAAGTCTCATATTGAAAAGTAACTAACCTAATCACATATTCTATTTGATAGGTTAATATTTTCCATATTTAACCCAAAATCAACTTATTCTTGATTCATTAAATAATCTAACTAAAATTAATTACTCATACTAACCAGGGACTTCACGTAGTCAAGTTGTAGGCGATAAACCCCTGTCGCACTTTGGTTGTGGGTTCGATTCCCACAGCTTTGTCCAATGTGACAGGTTGTCACATGGTCTACATGTTGTCCTTTTCCAAAAAAATATAATTTTATAAAATTACCAAAAAGAGATAAATTCATCAAAAATATCCAGAAATTATTTTAACCTCAAAGGTTATCGAATATCATTCATTTTTCAGTCCAAAATGTATTAACCTGTAATTGCCTCAAATTCTAGGATCATATAAACCCAAATGGTTCATTATAACAATATACACAATATAATAAAAATAGTAACCGTGAATAAAAATATCATATATCAAACATTAGGGTTACACATACTATAAATAGTCTTCTAAAGTAATCTCATCCTTAAAATAGCCTTAATACCTTTAATCATTTCATTATCATAAAATCTACAATAACACTTATATTCATTATATGTTGACTTCTTACCCATTCTATTTTCATCATGATCCATTAACCATTCCTTTACAATATATTCTATAATACTACTTTCCTACAAACACAAACGTGAATCATATCTTAATATTAAATCATATCAAAACATGTGTTATGAAATAATCCATACAATTCATTGGTAATTGTCATATTCTTCATCCTCAATCGGAATGGAATTAGGTATTGATAAATAAAATTTGTATGATACTTGTGATCCAATTCCTCAACATATTCGTAGGAAATTTGATTGTAAAATTACCCCCCACACCACATTTAAAACATTCAATTAGTTCCACAGAATGAACTTATTTTCTATTCTTAGAGTCACCTGGATACTTTAATTTTCTATGGCAGGTTCTTACTTTATGACCTTCATTTCAACATATATAGCATCTTCTCGTCCCTTTGGAACATTTTCCAATGTGTTTCTTTCCACATCCTTGACACATAGGTTTTTAATATACTTACCTTTAGTATTATTACCTTAATTTTAGTGGGGATTTGTTCTTTTCATATATGATGCCTTATAAAAATCACCAATTTTCTAGTGGTCTATCATGACACCAGATAGTTGGTTGAGAATAACCACAAGAGTTCTTATTGAGACTCCCATTTTGATCAACTTCTCATTCTAAAAAACATCACAGTTTTATTCACATCCATTGCTACTTTGATGCCTGTTAGATCCATCCATTGACTAAAACCAAAACTTTCTGTGTGAGTATATCGGTAAAATAATCATATGTTATTTTATGATGATTGTAAACAGTAAAACATACTTTTTCATGTTATCTTAATATCATTCGATTTATCTAAAATAAAGTATTACTCTCTACAATATTCTATCCATTATGGTACTGTCACTTATTATTAAATAACACCCTTACCACGAATGTTATCTAAAAAGAACTTTGATACGAACTGTAAGGACCCAGCCTTAAACATTACATAATCCTGAATCTTGTCAAGAATTCACATTGAGGAACTTTTAATGTTTAGAATTTCTGAAAATTAGGTCATAACTATTACATAATTACTTGAATATTACATGTTGACACTATTACTGAGTATCAATTTTTCATAAAATAAAAACTCTTAAAAAGAATCATGTCTAGCTCCATGTTTTGATATCATGACAATTCCATGATCCTATCCCTCACCATATTCATCTTTAACTCATGTGGAAAACATTTCAAAAATAAGATATGAACATAAAAATCTTAGTAAGGGATATAAAATAAGGAAGGAAAACATTATTCCATAAATAAATACAAATCAATAAATCCATATTTTTAAAATTTAATATACCTTACAAAATCATAAGATTTATGAATAAGAAACACAAATCATAAATCATAAAGGTAAATTATGACATTTATAACATACTTACATTTTAGCTATCATAACTAAATTGGGAGTCCCATTTGGAATACCCATAACAGTTTATTCCCTAAATCTCATTGAGGAAACTTTAACATTTACCACTGTCACATTACCCGATGTGTTGGAGAGATATCTCGGGCTCACCCGTTGTAGGTTTATCACGGAACTACCTGTATATGTAAAAAATAACTAATAAACTTATCATATTCCAAACATATAACACATGAATAAAGGAAAGATAACATTTCCACATTCTGTTCACAAAATATCAAATAAATATATTGAAATAAACAATGATTTATGAAATAATTTTCAAAACCATATAAGACATTTAATAAAGTGATTTTTAAGTCAAAGTTTCTGATACCACATTGATGTTTTTAAATGAATTATCATTTGATAACATTAATTTTCATATAATTTAATACTAAAAACCATTTTAAAAATATGAACATTAATGAAAAATATTTAAAAGAATAAATCTTTAAAACATTTGAAAATATATTTTAGTTAAAGATTTTTTGACAAAATTATAAATGCTTGAATAAAAATAATTCATGAATAAAAACTAATCAGAACATTACAATATCATGAGAATAATGGTATTCATGATATAATATTCCGAAGGGTAGTATATACACCACATTAGTGTTAATTGGTTCGAAACAACAATGAAGTCTCAATGGAATGTAAATTGAGACGAAATCCCTTATAAAAATTTTATACTTAGATTACAGATAAATAAATTACATAATTATGTGGGAAAAAATTAAATACATTCAATTTGATTGGATATTCAGTGTAAATAAATCATGGAACATTCACACATATTCCTTTTAAGACAAAACAAATGAATTGGATGTTTAACTCAATGAATGGATATTGAGTTAATATTACTCTTATCAAGTTCATATCAATGACTTGAGAATTAATCAATGGACTGATTATGTGCATCAAATGTACATTCACACAAAGGGAAGTGGAAATTACAACATAAATAAATAAATATTTATTCCACACATTATCATAGCATGAGATAATTAAGAATGTGATGATTAACCCAAGGAATGGAAATTGGGTTAAACTGTTCCCTTACCGATTTGGTAACTTACGAAACATACAACCCATTAAAGAAAGATCATATAATGAAGATATAAATACCCATAAATTTAAGTATATTACACAATCTATAAAATTTTTGGATGTACATACACAACAAAAAATCCAATAGTTACAAACATAGTAGGAATCTCACGGGATTAAAAAGTGAGATGAAAATCCCTTACCACGTAGTAATCAATTGAGTCATTTGACTAAAAGTCAATAACCACAAAATGAATCAGAGAATACCATGAATAAAAAAATAACCATGATAATATATTTCAAATGGCTGTACCCAATACACCACATTCTATAAATTAGTGGCGAAAATTGAAATCTCACAGAATAGAAAGTGAGATAAGAAATCCCTTACCTCGTGTCTGAGCTGACTTGTTTGTTCCTTGTTCTTCCTGAATAATAAAAAAATGTTAATTTATACTTTCATAAAACCCTTTTAATGTTTTATTTTTATTTATATATCACTTATTACCATGTTATAAATATTATGAAATCATTTAAGTTAACAATTTTCCTTTCGTCGATATTTGGTACTTGAGTCAAAAATGAATACCTTATAATTACAAGTTGTCCATGTGGTCAAGATTCCATTATCTACAGAATTATATTATTGATTTAGATATCATATATATCATATATATACCGTATATTTATGTATTTATAATAGTACATAACATTTGGAGATAAGAAAAGAAATGCACCATTCATGGAGACGGTAAGCAGTACGTACACTTAAACGCTAATTTCATTTCTATTTTGTATTTCAATTGAATGAAAACTTAATGATATATAGGTATATTATAATTACAGTATAATATCATATATAATTTCAATAACTCCATCATTTATACTCCCACGTATGGTATGAACGAGTCATATCACTTTGAGGTGGCGGTAGTCCGCACTTCCTCAAATGAAATTATCGTGCTTACCCATAATGAAACCCATTAAGGTATGATATAAATAGAAAATACATAAGAATAAATAAAACATAAAAAAAATATATAACATACATTAATATATTTCCATCATAATGTCCACCATGAGAGGTGTTAGGAGATAATTGAACCATCATCGTTTTGTGAGGTGTTCGTTGGCCATCCACCGAAACCGTATTTTCTTTACTCATTAGATGGAGGTGTGTGTAAATGTTGTTCAAATACATATCATAAAAACATTGTAGTATATTCAGGATACCGATTTTGTTATAAAATAAAAGAATAAAACGAGTTTAGGGGTAGTAGAAATAAAATCAAAGAAAACAATTTAAAAGAAATTGTTTCCATTAATTCGGGTAACTCCCTTTGGTTTGAACCAAAATGTTTCTGGAAGTCACTTCTGCATAATTTAAGGCTTTTATAAGGAATATAGGGATCCTAAGAGCTTATTTTGGAAGGTTATCTAAGAGCCAAAGGGCATGTGTGTTGTGATTAATGGGTTAGAAGTGGGGTCCTTTTATAAGGGAGAGGGGGGCCCTTTAAGAAAGTGTGAAAATATTATTTTATTATATAATGATTTTATATTTCTAAGGGTCCAAATATTATTAAAGTAGAAGATAATATAACTCATGGTCGAAATAAAATCATTCAATAAAAATTTCTTAGGATTTGGATATTATTTTAATCTTTATAATATTATTTATTTAAATCATTTATTACTGAGGTAAATACTACATCATTATTGTGTCGTAAATAATTTTATTTATTTGGGGAATAAAAATTATAAAAAAACCATGATGTAGGAAGTAGTTTAATGTTTGTAATTAATATTTATAGTTCAAAAGATAACTTATATAACCCCATGAAAATATTAATTTACTAAAAGATATTTGTTTAGGTCATTTTTTTTGTTTATTTTTTGATAATTAAAATAAAGTGTCATTATCTCACTTAAGTGGATCCATGGGGTCCCAAAATAGACCCATGTATTCCCATGGTTGGACATAACTAATCTAATATGTTTAGTACAAGTGTTTTGGAAATTTGGAATTATTATAATATTGTTTACCTTGAATTACCCTATTTATCTTTAATCGCGGTAAATAAAAGTCAAAAGAAACTATTCACCATATGTTATTTTCTTTTTATTGAACCAAATTTTACATTATAATAACAACCATTTATGTAGTATATTCAAAATTCAATTAATAGTTGCGGTACAATTTAATTTAAATGATAAAGATGGTTTTTTAACTACTACTTAGTGGTTTCACTATTCATCAAAAATTGATGTTTTTCAGAAAAATACTGAAAATTCAGCCTTAACTATATTTGATATCATGAATTAAAAAGAGTTGAATATTTTACAAAATTAAAAACATAGAAGTTTCATTAATGAATTTGAAATTAATTCCAATTTCCAAAACAAATAGCATGTTTCTAAGAAACAATATCTATCAAAAGATTGACACTTTTTAGGCCCAATTTCAAAGTGAATTTTATTCCATTGACCAGCATTGGATTTAATGTTAAACATATTATCTAATTACAATTTAAAACAATTTAAAAAGATAATCATACCATATAAATAAGTTATATTCAAAGGAAGTTTTGAATTAAAATACAACATTTTTCAGTATTCATTAAAAAAATGAATTTTATCAGAAAAATAAAAAAAATTACCCAATGTAAATTTCTCTATCCCAATTCTAAAGTAAAATTTTATGTTGTCAAATAGATCATATAGAAGTGACCGAAACTATATTTAAATAGGTTTCTCAATCAAAAGGTTGTAAATCGCCCTTTTAATGAATATTAGAGTATTTATGCTTAAAAATGGATTATTTCTTATTTTAAGTATCTAAAATTTATTGGATAAATGTACAAACATTGAACAAAAAAGTATAATAATTTTTTTTCTGGCTCTGTTCATTCCCCTAAATTACAATACCTAGGCGTTAACTACCATTTAAAATAATAATATTATTATATTATTTTGTAGTACAACTCAACGTTGTGTGCAACATAAGATTTCAAAGAAACCTGTTGTGGTGTATCAGGTACGCCATCGAACATATCATCCCCTTTAATGTAAAATTAATATTTATTTCACAAATATTAATAAATATAAAAACATCATATTCTTTATTTACCTGGGACGTTACATGACTTTTTTCAAAAAGGGTGATGGATCAATCCAATTATAAATGGATTATTAGAAGTTATATAATTTCACAATTAATAAGAAGTATCCCCTCCCCTATATTGATGACTTGTTTGATCAGCCGCATTGAGTGAATTTTTTTTTCCAAGATTGACAATCATTCTAGATATCATCAATACAGTGTTAATAAAGAGGATATACATAAGAAAGAATTATGTACAATATATAGCCACTGTTAATATATTGAAATTATATTAGGTCTTACTAAACACATATTACCTTCATGGATTTAATAAATATTGTCTTTTGGGATTACGTTGATCAGTTTGTGGTAGTCTTACTAGATGATATTATTATCGACTTCAAGACAAAGGATGATCATTAATATATCTTTATTTATGTAATAAATATCCTAAATAACGGGAAACTATATGAAAAATTTATGAATTGTGAATTTTTTCAATAAAATGTATCATTATTTGGATTATATAATCTAAAGATAAGTTATATCAGCAGATCCATTACCGACAGAGGCTATTTAATGTTAGTCCAAACCAACCGCGGTGACAAAGCTCTTTAGTTTTCTTGTATTGGCAATATATTATTGATGGTTTTTTTTGAAAATTTTTCTTGACTGTATAATCCTTTGAACAAGATAACTTGGATTGGGATAATGTTCATCTGAATAGAGAAATTTGAGGAAAATTTCAAGGAACCTATGATAAGGTTAATTATCATTCTTATTCTTACATTACCCTGCACTATAAACTAGTTTATAACCTATGGTAATGAATATATGAAGGGATCTGGCTGTTTACTTATTCATAATTACATAGAGAGAGATAATTCCATGATAAATTTGATAATTTATGAGAAACCATATCCCACTCATGATTTGGAGTTATCTGCAGTAATTGTTTCATAAAAGTTATTGAGGAAATATATTTATGGGTAACAGTGGGATATATATAAAAATCCCAAAAGTTTAAATTTTATATTAAAAAATAAATAATTGACTATTCACCAAATGAGATAGTTAGATCTAATTATTGACTATAACATCTCAATAAATTACAAACATGGGATAAAGTACCAGGTGGATGACACATTGAGTGTAATGGAACATGCTAGCTTATGTGTGATACTAATTACAAAAGATCCCAATTTCATAATTTTGAATGGATTGATATGAATGTATTGATGGAAGGGGAAATTATTTTCTTCCAAAATTTAATGGTCTATTATATATCCATATGAACGTTAAATAGGAATAAAATGTAAAGCCCTGACCTCAGTTACACAGAGTCAGTGTAGTGTTACGTATCATTGGAATGATCACAAAAGATCAATTAACGAAAGACTGATTTGTTCAATAGCCTTGGAATCACTAGATACATTCATAAGGATTACATTACATTATAATGTGAAAAACTACATCAATAATTTTCCTCCATAGACCACACTCATATCCTCATACTATCCCTGAAGGTCATTCATAAGATACTTCTTCACATCCTCGGAAAAAAGAAAACATAGAAAGGGGTGAGCTCAGATGCTCAGTAAGGATAACAATATAGCAGAAACATTCTTAAATAAGCATAAACATTTAAGAAAATGAATAACTAAAACAAAAGCCTTTTAAACTTGATCTTTAGTATAATATGGCAACGATAAAATTAATTAATTCCATTTACTTATTCACATGGATATACTACTAGTCTATAATCACATGCAATATCAATAATCACTTTCATAATAATGGAATTCATAATGCCAGACTATCATAGCCACATAGTCAAGGCCTTGTGCCAAGACAACAAATAATATTTCGTCATGGCCTCGTGGCAAGAAAGTAGTTTGTCTCATTAGACCTACAAATGCATCGAGGAGCTATAGCGGCCTCCACCCGTCACATACTATGTCCAAATCATTCCTCATATGAAAAGATGGAAACTTAACACACACAATCATATTAAAACTATCATACGAAATGTCAATACTTTATCAAAAAACCATGAATTGTATAAAAATAGCACATCCACAGTCAAACATAACTCGTTCAATACAATACAAATTATTGTATTGTAAAATATTAACCTCAATCGATAATAATGAAGGATATTTACATTATTTAAAATAATTATCAAACTATTGAGAGAAATATCACCTTTTTCTGGAAAACATTTAAAAGTCGCACTATTTGTCAAGAAGTCGTTTAAAAATAGATTTTTGAATCAATGTGTCCCATACCAATTTGAAAATTTTGAAAGGAATTTTAATTTTAAAACAATAATTTCCATATAAATAAATCCTTAAAAACATTTTTAAAAAATTGACATCAATGATAAGGATTTAGAATAATAAATCATTAAAACATTTAAAATGATATTTTAGTTAGAGTTCATAACCAAAATAGAGACACTTAAATACAAATAATTGAGTTAATCAAAACATTCTAAAATCTTGAGAATAAATATATTCACGATATACTATGTCAATGTACAATATGTACACTATATAAAAGTGACTTGGTGTATAACAACAAAGAATTCTCAATGGAATGTAAATTGAGATGAAATCAATTATAAAGTCCATATCATTAGGTTAAGGATAAATCAAATACATAATTATATGTGACAATAATAAATAAACTAAATATGATTGGATATTAGGTGTAAATAAATTAGAGTACTTAACACATATTCTTGGAAAAACAACACCAATGAATTGGATATTTAACTCAACAAATGGAGATTGAGTTAAAATTACTCTTATCATGTTCATATCGAGGACTTGAGAATTTAGCAATGGAGTGATTATACGTATCAAAAGTGTACACATAGAAAGGGGATTGGAAATTATGACATGAGTAAATGAATAGTGATTCCACACAAAATTTTGGGGTAAAATAATCAATGAAGTATGTGTAAAGCTGAATGAGTGGAAATTGAAATTTCAAATTCCCTTATCGATTTGGAAGCATACGAATCATACAAAAATGAAAGAAAGATCAATCAATTATGATGTAAATATCTATAAATTAAAGTATATTATACAATTAATACAATCATGGGAAGTACACACACCACATGCAATAAATACGTGGTGAACAATGGAATTACCATAGAATTAAAAGTAAGATAAGAAACCCCTTAACATTATACTTTTCCCTTTTTCGAGGGTAGGATAACCTTCTATATAATGGTTGAATAATTTTTATTTAATTATAGAAGAATAATATAAATTAATATGTTATCATATATGATCTTTTAACATTGATTTGTTGATAATATCTAAGTATTATAGTCATTTCGGGTGTTAACGGATTTGTTTTCCTTTATATTCATTGTTATGTGAGCCATATTTGTTTTGGGTGGGATGAATCTTTTTCATATACAGAATGATATCAGGTCCATAAAAAGTATTTTTAATCATCTAATTAGAATTATACTTGAATGGATACAATGGGAAATTAATCGCATCGCGTTCGTGGAGACGGTAGTCTGTACGAACGCACGAGGGAAAATATCATTATTTTGATATTAAAATAATATATAACTGGATGGTATATCATATATACAGAATCATTTTCAGGTTATATTTATTATTTACATGAATTAAATGTCATTTTTATACCCATAAAAATAATAATATATTGAAAAACAATTACACCACGACGTGGAGATGGCAGGCCGTACGTACGCACCTATGGTGACATGTCTTTAAAAGGATGGATAGAATAATGAATATGGATGTAACATATTTATAATAACATGATAGTATATAGAATAAACTGGAGTAATTATTTTAGAATGTAAATAATAATGAATGAATAAGTGGAAGAAGAAAAGAATTGAAAAAGGGTGGTGAAATCATTACCTATTCTTCGTGTTCTTTCTTTTGATTTGATCAAAAGGGATCCTAAAGATGGATTTCTGACCAACTTAGGGCCTCTAGGATGAAGGGAGGATCATTGAGAGGGTATTTTTGCATAGTTTGGCTGAACCAAAAGTCATTGAAGGTGTGAATAATTGGTTAGAAGTGGTGTCCTTTTATAAGGGGGAGGAGGATCTCTTTAGGAAAAACATTAAGTATTAATTTATAATAAATTCATATTTGGTGTCTAATGGCTCCAAAGTGGATTATTAAAAGTAAAAGGTGGATATGGGTCTAAATCCTTTCAACCAATATATTTTAGACCGGTTTGTGTCATTATATTAACCATATCTTTTAGTTTTAACTCTTTGTTAATTAGTTTGTCATTTACCATGTCACTTTGTATTTTAATATTATATAGTTAATAAATGTACTATATACAACCAACTGACCCGAAAGTGGTACATTAATGATACACCTATCATTAAATAATTCCTTTGTCCGAACCTTATATTTTTAGGACTAGAATATCAATTAAAAATATAATATTTGTCTTAAAAACTCATCTATGTCAATTTTGACAACATTTAATAATTGATTTTTGTTAAAGTCTTAACAACTTTATTAATTCGAAAAAAAATAATCTAAGAAATCATACCATGTCATATTAACCAATAAATTTCGTTTATGGAATCAAAATATTTAGATTATATTTATTTTAACATTTATAATACCAATTATTTTATTCTTTCATTAATAAAGATAATACTACATCATTATTGTGGCATAAATAAATTTTATTATTCATTGTATACAATTTATAAATAAAATACCATTATGTAGGAAAACGTTTTATATTTATAAATAATATATATAGTTGAAAATATAACATATATAACCCTATGTAAAAATTGTTTTTTCTAAAAGATATATGCTTATGTCATTTATGTATTTAAATTAACTTAATTAATATAAAGTGTCTTTATCACATACAAGTGGATCCATGGGGTCCCAAAATCTACCCAAAGATGAACATGGTCCAAAATATATTACCAATAATGTTATGAGACATTTTAGGGTAATTTATTATTATTGTAATATTATTGGTTAACCTTATTTACCGGATTTACCCTTTAACCGTGGAAAATAAAATATTTACCGAAGTAATTATTCAAAATGTCTAAAAATAAAAGTAACATATTTACAAAATTTGGACCCCTTCATTCAAAATACTGAATCCATTTATCTAAATTCAAAACACAGAAGTGGAGGAAATTAATTTAAAATTAATTACCACTGTCAATACAAAAATTGGGTTTTTATGAAATAATAACAATCAAAAGATTGAATCATGTTTATGTCCGTTTTAAATGTGAAATTACATACAATGGCCAAAATTTTATTAAATGGTAATATAATATTCTATATATACTTTAAAACAACTCAAATTAATAACTTATCACTATTAATTATTTTGATTAAAAATGTTGTTTTTAATTAAAATTTAGTAATTTTCACTATTTGTCAAAATAGGAAAGTTATCTAAAATGTTCCAAAAATTCACCCTAAGCTAATTTCAATATTGAGAATCCAAAAATAAAGTCCATTTTGAATGATAAATTTTATAAAATTTCAAAAAGTGGGTATTAATATTCATACAGCTAGTTTGATTGGTTGTGGTGTGTGTTTGAACTCGAAGTTGCATACAACACACACTATTATATTACTCAAAGAGAAGTGTACCGTGGAAACTTGGGGTGTTACATTCTCCCCTCCTTCAATAAATTGTGTCCTCACAATATTTAATATTTGGCTTGGTAATATAATGGAAGGTCCAATATCCGAAAAAGAGTAAATTAAACATTCCCTTTAAAAGAAAGAAAGTGAAGTACAAAGGTCACCCAAGATATCCCATACTAGGATTCTGTTTTGGTAAACATGGATATTGAAGATAAAAAAACTGTTATGTTATGATGGAGAGGGGTAGAAAACATGATCGAGAGAAATTTAACAATAAGAAAACCACAAACTTGTGATGCTACAAATGTTTATTAGTTTCCCAATAGGAAAAATAAACGGACAATTTTTTTAAGTTACATTTCCTAAAGATAATGATTTTATTTATGAGATTGACTAATAACATAAAGAGATATACATAATTTTTAAGTAGTGTTTCATTCATTAAAATATTTGTATCACTAACTCAATTTTTTTAAATGATTAGTATTCAAGTAGACTTGGTCACACTGGAAGAGCTAGAATAAATTTCTAGAGAATCAAATGATCCACAAAGTATAAACTATATATTTATCTTGTCTTTAGAGATTAATCAAGACCAAAATGGTTAGTACATGATCTGATGATCCCCCAAAATGATATTCCTTTACAGAAAGAAACACTCATCTTAAATTCTAAAATTAAAACAACAATACCCGCAAGCTAAATAAATACCATTCAATAAAAAACTGTCCTTAAAATCCTTCAATAGAATCCAAACTAATTTTGAAACCCAAAACATAGATGAATTTGGTCATGTAGTCATCCACATTGAACTGTATGTCCAAATGAAATCAAGTACTCTTATAGTCACATACTTAAATGTAATTAACCTAATCACAAATTCTCTATTATAGGTTAATCATTTACATAAATAACCCAATTCACTATAAATACACAATAAAAAAATTAATAAAAATACCCTATTAATCCTCAAACTAAATCCCATAGTATTCTATTTTCCTTGAGAATATTGTGTTCCAAACAAAGAGAACAACTTCAAAAATAACATTTATCACTTAATCACCAAATCATTTTCCAATACTAAGGGTGTTCATTTTCTAAGACATAAGATCCAAAATCAACTTATTATTGATCAATAAAATCATTTAACTAAATATAATTAGTCACACTAACTAGGGACTTCACGTAGTCTAGTGGAAGGTGATAAATCCCCATCACACGTTAGTTGTGGGATTGATTCCCACAGCTTTGTCCGACGCGATGGGTTTTCACATGGTCTGCGTGTTGTCCTTTTTCTAAAAAAATATTTTATAACATTAACAAAATGAGATAAATTCCACAAAATATCCATAACATAATTTAACCTCAAATGTTATCTCATACCTTGAATTTTCATCCCAAAATATAAAAACTTTTCATTTACTAAAACCAAAAGATCGTTTAAAACCAAATGGTTATTTATAACTATATCCACAAGAGAAAAGATAAGTCTTCCTCAAATATCTTCCTCACATGGAAAACTGCAGGGTCACAAATATAAGAGAAAATTATTCCAATGTAATCCCATCAATAAGGAGCACTAATACTTTTAAACATTTCTCCAAACTTTTATTTCCACATAGATTCTTCTTTGACCAATAAAATATCCTATAGAATAGTGAATTCACTCCAGTAATGTCCAGGTCCCCTACATTTACGAAAAATTGCTGTAAATGGATTCTTGGGACCATTTTTATTTTCATCCATAGTACTTTTCATTTTCCTCGGAAATTCTTCACTATATGTCCTTCTTTCCCGCATGTAAAGCATTTCTTTGTTCCATTGAGACACTTTCCTCGGTGTCTCCTTCCAAATTTACTGCATGATGGAAATTAAGGATTCTTTTCTCCATGGTCTCCACTCCTGGAGCTATTATAATTCATCACCTATCACATATTTTTTGAGTCGGGGAGTTGGTTAATAAATATGTTTCTGATCATATTTTTGGAAAACCGATTTGGCATGAACATGAAATATTTTACGCCTATCAACATTCCATTTTGTTGCTCATTGGCACCACCATTCCCACCTTGTACATCATTCTCAAAGATACAATGACTTCCTTGGAATCTAGCCATTAACTAAAACCAGAAGGCATTGTCTAAGTAATAGTAGTCATAAAATCATTTATAGAATATCATGACACCATATTCTTAATTTGAAACACCTTACGATTAACAAAGGTCATTTATTCTCATCTTATATTAAAATAATTCAAATCGGTTTGTAAGGAAAATGTATATTATCCTAATAATATCCCCCAGGAGTGTCTTAACCAAGAGTGAAGCGAGGTCCATTGTCGTGCACTAGTTCCCGTTTGAGTCTAGCTCAAAGCGGTGTTTTTGGATTTTACCCCTAGGTACATTTGTGCAAGAGCTACCTCTACTTGCTCGTATCCAGACATGGATGTATTGCATGAAAAAATCACAAAATATATAAAATAGGAAAATTCTAGGAATTTATTCTACACTAATCCTCAAATTCTATCTTAGGGATATGTGTTCTAATCAGTGTTTATCTAAATCTAGATTCCATGTTTTATACTAAACAACCTCTGATGCCAAATGTATAGCCCCGACCCCAGTTACCCCGATTTGATGCATTATTTCATATCATTCGAATGATCACAAAAGATTATATCTCAAAAGACCAATTAGTTTAGTAGCCTTGGAATCACTAGATACATTCATAAGGTTTACATTACATCATAAAGTGAAAAACTAAAACAAAATTTTGTCTCCATATACCACACTCATATACTCATAATATCCCTACAGGTCATTCATAAAAGACATCTTGACATCCTGGGAAAAAATAAAACATATAAAGGGGTGACCTCAGATTCTTATTAAGGATAACAAAATATCGGAATCTTTCATAAATAATCATAATCATTTAAGGTAATTTATAACTAAAACAAAATCCTTTTAAACTTGAAAAAAAGCATAATATGGCAATGATAAAAATGAAAGAATGTCATTTACTTATTCACATGGATATTCTACTGGTCGAATAATCACATGAAATATCAATTAAAACTTTCATAATAATGGAATGGATAATGCCGGACTATCATAACTACATAGTCAAGGACTTGTGCCAAGACTACAAATAGGATTTTGTCAAAGTCTTGTCAAAAGACACTAGTTCTTCTCATGAGACCTATCGATGCATCGATAAGCTGTAGTAGGCTCCACCCCTCCCATTCTATGTCTAATGCATTCCTCATATGAAATTTTTGAAACATAACATACATGTTAATATTAAAACAGTCATACAAAATGTCAATACTTTTTCCAAAAACCATGAATGGTATAAAAATAACACATCCACAGTGAAACATAACTGATTCAATACAATATAGAAGATTGTATTGTAAAATGTTATCCTCAATTGAGAATAATGAAGGATATTGACATATATTAAAATAATCATCAAACTATTGAGATAAATATCCCCTTTTTCTTGAAAACATTTAAGACACACAATTTTTCAAGAAGTCATTTAAAAATAGATTTTTAAATCAATGTTTCCCATACCACATTGAAAATTTTGAATGAAATTTTAATTTTAAAAAATTAATTTCCATATAAATAAATCCTTAATAACATTTTTAAGACATGGAAATTAATGAAAAAGTTTTAGAATAATAAATAATTATAACATCTAAAATAATATTTAAGTAAGAGTTCATAACAAAAAAAGAGACACTTGAATACAAATAATTGAGGTAATAAAAACATTAAAATATCAATAGAATAATGGGATTCATGATATTCTATGTCATAGTACAATATATACACCATATAAAAGTGATTTGGTGTATAATAACAAAGAAATCTCAATGGAATGTAAATTGAGATGAAATCACTTATAAATACCAGATACTTAGGTTAAGGATAAATCAAAGACATAATTATGTATGACAAATATAAAAACACTCAACATAATTGAATATTAAGTGTAAATCAATCATAGGATATGCACACATATTCTTGTAAAAACAACACTAATGAATTTGATATTTCACTCAACAAATGGAGATTGAGTTAAAATTACTCTTCTCAAGTTCATATCGATGACTTTAGAATTTATCAATAGATTGATTATGTGTGTCAAAATTATATCCATAGTATGGGGAGTGTAAATTATGACATAAGTAAATGAATAGTGATTCCACACATAATTTTGTGGTAAAATAATCAATGAAGTATATGTAAAGTCGAATGAGTGGAAATTGAAATTTAAAATTCCCTTATCGATTTGGTAACTTGTGGAACATACACCCATGAATGAAGGATCATAAAATGATGATGTAAATATCTATAAATTAATGTATATTACACAATGAATACAATCGTTGGTAGTACACACACCACATGCAATAAATAAGTGGTGAACAATGGAATTATCACAGAATTAAAAGTGAGATATGAAACCCCTTACTTTGTAATTTTTCCTTTGTCGAGGGTAGGTTAACCACCTCTATAATGGTAAAATCATTGTTATTGAATTATACAAGAATCATATACATTAATATGATATCATATATGCTCTTTTAACATTGATTTGTTGATAATATCTTAGTATTATCGTCGTTTCAGGTGTTCACGGATTCGTTTTACTTTATATTATTTGTTATGTGAGCAATATTTGTTATGTTTGAGATGTATAAAATTCATATCCATAATGATATAAAGTCCTTAAACATAATTTTTTTTATCAAATTAGAAATAGTCTTTACGGATACAATGGGGAATAAATCTCATCGCGTTCGTGGAGACGGTAGTCTATACGTACGCACGAGCGACAATATCATTATTTTGATATTAAAATAATATATAATTGGATGTTATATCATATATACAGAATAATTAGAATATTATATTTAATATTTACATGAATTACACATCATTATTATAACCATCCAAATAATAATATTTTGAATAACAATTATACCACGACGTGGAGACCGTAGGCCGTAAGTACGCACGTACGGTGATATGTCATTCAAATAATGGATAGAATAATGAATGTGGTTATACCATATTTATAATAACATCACAGTATTTAGAAGATACTGGAGTTTTTATTTTAGAATGTAAATAACAAAGAAAGAAGAAGTGGAAGAAGAAAGGAATTGAAAGAGGGTGGTGAAATCATTACCTTTCTTTCGGGTTCTTCCTATTGATTTAATCAGAAAGGCTCCATAAGATGGATTTATGACCAAAGGAGGGCCTCTAGGATAAAGGTAGGAGAGTTTAGAGGGTATTTGGGCTATGGTTTGCCAATACAAAAGGCTTTTATGGTATTAAGAATTGGTTAGATGTGGTGTCCTTTGATAAGGGGGAGGAGGGCCCTTTATGAAAAACATAATGTATTAATTTATAATAAAGACATTTTCAGTTTCAAATGGCTCCAAAATGGATTATTCAAAGTATAAGGTGGGTATGGGTCTGAATCCTTTCAAACAAAGTGGTCCATTAATGATAAAAATATCATGATATAATTACTTTGGACGACCTTTATATTTTTAGGAATAGAATATCAATTAATAATTTAATATTTTTTAAAAAACACATTTATGTCAATTTTGACAATATTTAATATTTGATTTTTTTAAAGTTTTAACAAATTTATTAATTCTAACCAAATTCATTTAAAAATCATAACATGTCATAATAACCAATAAAATTCGTGGATGGCATCAAAATATCTATATTATATTTATTTTAACATTTATAATACCAATTATTTGATTTTTTTTATTAAATATGGAAAATACTACATCATTATTTTGTCATAAATAAAAGTAATTATTCAATGTCTAAATATTATAAATAAAATACCATTATGTATTAATTCTTTTTAGATTTCTAATTATTATTTATAGTCGAAAATATAACATATATAACCCTATGTAAAATTTTTTTTTCTAAAAGATATGTGCTTATGTCATTTTTGTATTTACTTAAGCATTATTAATATAAAGTGTCATTGTCACATACAAGTGGATCCATGGGGTCCCAAAATCAACCCAAAAATGTCAATTGTCGGACATGTATCAACCAATATTGTTAAGAAAAGTTTTAGAGTAATTTATTATTATTAAAATATTAATTCTACCCTTATTTAACAGATTTACCCGTTAACCATGGTAACTAAAATATTTACCGAAATAATTATTCAAAATGTCTAAAAATAAAAGTTTCATATTTACACAATTTAGAACTCCTGATTATAAATATGGAGTAAATTTTTCTAAATTCAAAACACAGAAGTGGCAGAAATTATTTTAAAAATGATTCCCACTATAAAAACAAAATGTGTGTTTTCAAGAAATAATAACTATCAAAAGATTGACACTTGTTTATGTCCGGTTTAAATGTGAAATTACAACTAATGACCAAATTTTTTTAAATGATAAAAATATATTATATATATACTTTAAAACCACTCAAATTCATAATTTATCACTATTAAATATTTAGATTAAAAACGTAGTTTTTATTAAAATTTATTAATTTTCAATATTCATCAAGATATTAAAGTCATCAGAAATGTACCAAAAAATCATCGTTAGATAATTTCAATATTCCGTATCTAAAAATGAAGTCCATTTTGAAAGATAAAGTTTATAAAATTTCAAAAAGTGGGTATTACTATTCATAATAGATAGTATGATTGGTTGTGGTGTGTGTTAGAACTCGAAGTTGCATACAACACACACTATTGTATTCTTCCAAGAGAAGTATACCATGGAAGCTTAGGTTTACATAAAAAGAATATATATTTTCTTTCTGAAAATTTAAATTGAAATGTTATTTATTTTAAGCAGGATTGTGAAGGAATGATAAGGTTCAAGAACCTTATATCTGTTACATCTATACCATATTTGAAGAAGAAGATGTTAGAGGATTTATTTTGTTATTCATTATAAATTCATCTTGGAAGTATGAAGATGTATAGATGTTATAAAAATAATATTATTGTTATGGAAAAGAGATATATTATAGTGTTTTTTTCATGGCACATTGTATTCTTTAATGATAAGGCTGAAAGAAAAAATTATATGGGTATTTTTCATCCATTACACATACCAGAATAGAAATAGGAAAAAATCACCATTATTTTTTAAAATAGACTCCCCCAAAATGCTTGAAGGGAATAATGCTATTTGGGTTGTAGTAGATCACCATAATAATTTAGAAAACATCATCGATATCATATAATACTTGTATCAACATTAAATTTTTACGATATACATTAAAGAAGTTGTAAGGTATCATGGAGTACCACATTCTATTATATCTGATTGTGATAAGGGGTTTACCTTAATGATTGGGAGAAGTATTCAGAATGATCTTGATATTTAGTTCAGTTTCAGCATTACATATGATCCTCAAAGATATTTTTATAGTGAAGGATCAATTCATACCCTAGAGGATATGATGATATAATTTTCTTCAGATTTCAAATGTAGTTGGGAACAATAGCCTCATCTTGTTGAGTTTTTTTAGAATAATATCCTTCAATCCATCATTATGATATCTCCTAATTAATCCCTCCATGGAATGGATTATAGATCTCTAACATGTAAGATTGATGTTGGGGGAAAAACCTATTGGGACATGAGATAGATGAATGAATGGTTAAGAAGGCATGATCTATTCAACGACATATCAATGTAGATTAGAGTTGGTATAAATGTTATACTGATAAATTACTTTATGATATAGATTTTATATTTGGTGATAATGATTTCCAATGAATTCCTCTATGAAATATGGTTACGAGATTTAGGAGGAAAGGGAATCTAATCCATAGGTATATCAGTCCCATTGAAATTATTGATCATATCGAGAAGGTATCTTATAACATGGAACATCCTCTAGACCTCACTATAGTATATGATGTGTTCCACGTATCACACTTGAGAAACTACATACCTGGTGCTTCACATATACTAAACTGAAAGGTCATTTCGTTCAAGTAGGACCTTTCTTATTAGTAATAAGCGGTGGAGATCGTAGACTGTATAGATAATGTTTTAAGATACAAGGCAACTCACCTGGTGAAATTATTGTGGATAAACCACAATCTTTTAGAAGATATAGGGGATCTTTTGGATATGATGACATAAAAGGGGCCTTAATTTTTTGTTTTAGAGTGATTAATTTCAGGGGTGAAATTCATTTTAAGGGGGTAGAATGTAACAACAATTTTTTTTCATTTATTTTTAAACAACTTAAATTTATATAATGGATTAAATTACATTCAAAAATAATTTATGATTCTTTTATATGATACACTATGTTAATATTTAATTGAATGAAACACCATGTTAAAATTTTGTCACATACAACACTATGACTCTACGAAATAACTTTATTATTATTATTATATTAAGAAAATATTTATAACCTACCTTTTATACTTTATAATATGAATAATAATAAATTCCTTTACTTTTTTTTCCATATTTATTTTAATAAATGAAAACATATTTATTATTAAATATATAATTTTCATTAATGTCATTATAAATTTTTAAAATACTATTTTTTAAAATCTATAATTTTTATATCCTTATTAAAATTATGGAAAAATTAATTTTTGACCATTTTTTAAATTTAATTTTATAATATTATCCTCATTCATAAAATCAACATTTTAAAATTATTTTATAGAGGAATTTTATCATTTTTCGCAAATATTTGTTTTTTTGGATGAATGATGAAAAATAATGAAATTTAATTGAAAACTATTTTTTAGTTTAATTTATTTATATTGATTAATTAAATTTTGATACTATTTTTAAAATATAATTAGTTTAAATATAAAAAAATATTTACATTTTATATTATTTGAATCAATTTAAAAATGAATTTTGAAATTGAATCATTTAAAGGTTTTTAACATCTTCAATTTAAAAACTCATTGTCACCTCCCATATCTGTGGTTTTATTTTATTTTATTTTCTACCAATTCAGTTAATTGAATTTTGAAGACATGATTTAATATTTTTAATCACCATAATTTAAAATTTCTATCACATAAATAGAATATTTTACCTTTATTAGTAGAGAAAATATATTAAAATTTTCAAAACAATTAATTGAAAAATGAGTTTACTAAGGGAATAAACATTAAAAAGAAGGGGTCAAATCACATTGAACCATTTAAAAAACCTTTTTTATGGCCATATATCTTCCTTATCCCTTTTATGATCTATATTGTTACATTATAAGAGCAACATTAAATTGAAAAAAAAGTGGGTGTGTTTCTCTCATTGAAAAATTTACAAGATTTCCACTCACCAATCACATAAAAGGTCGCCCCCACTTCGTCTCTCTTAAAAACATAAAAAACAAATCTATTAGGCAATTAATACCTCAAAAATTATTAAATTACATCAAATAATCTTATAATCCTTAATTTTTCCTAGAATGTAACAAAGGGAGTCCATTGGTGAAAATCAAAAGGACATACCCAAAAAGTGGTAATGTTCATCAACTATAATTTTTCTTTTTTTTCATTCTCAAACAAAATCAATTAATTTATATAATGGATATATAATATATTATTTGTTTTAAATATACTAATATGTATTTATGATAATTTTATGACCTAATACCACACACGCATATGTCAAATGGGATATAAAATCACTTTTTGTGTTTATAGTGGACTACACCCTCGTGAACCGATGTCATTACTTTTACCATTACCGAATTAATGGTTGAGAAAAATGATGGGAATATTGTTTTTATATGATATTTATTATTTTCCAAAAATTTATTAATATTCTGAAATTTTAATATCACACATACATTAATTTATTCCATTTTGTGAAAATGTGAAAATGTTTTCTGTATGTACAACAGACTACTAGATCGCGATGTAATATAGTTCATTCATTCATTAAACGAAATGTATTATGGATAAATTTTATAGACATATAAGATATAAATTAAATAGTGATGATTATGTTAATATAATATCTCATATAATTTTAATTCTTTTAATTTGAAAATAAAAAGGAAACAACGATCATGCGTATATACGATCTATCAACTTTAGAAAAGCTATATTTTATTTCCCATTAATATTTTTAATAGATTATTTTTGATACATATATACTGAATATATATGTTATTTATATAAATTTTATCTTTTTTTGAGAATATAAAATCATTATTAAATTAATAAATCAAAAAAATACATCAGATAATTCCATATTGGAAAAACAAAAATATTATCACGTGAAATGTAACATTAACATGGAAATGATAATAAGATAAAAGAACAATTCATTAGAAAATCATATATTTAATTATATAAATTAAAATGGTTCATTATTATATATATAATAAACTTATATTTATTATACAAAAGAATTTAATGACTAAAATTAGTGTAAGGACACATGGTAATTGATTTCCCTGAAACTTTTATATTCTTTGAGATACAAGCCATGCTCACCACCTATTTATTTTATGCGGTGTGTATACTACCCATAGATTTATATTATTATTCTTGTACTGATATATATTGATATATAAATATTAAATATGGATATTTATTCATGGGGTTTGTGTCTAATATATTACGAATGTTGTAAGAGAGTTTTTTTAGTTTTCCTTATATGAGACAATTTTATGTTTTTCACCAATACACATTTATGAAATGTATATACTGATCAATTGAAATAGAATATCATGAATCTAAATATTTTCAAATTATTTTATTATTTTTGTGAATTTATTCATTCATGGGTAATATGAATCGTTGTTATCAAATTGGTAATAGTTTATTTTTACAATCTCATCATTTATCAAGATTTTTTATGATTATGCATCCTTTGATGAAATATTATACATATTCTATTGATTATTATCCTCTATTAAATAATGATATCATAAATTAATAGTACCAATTTACACTCATTTTTCATTAATATTTATTAATTTTTTTTCGTAAAATACATTATTGTCTATCTATACATTCTGAAAAAAAATTCCGTTAAAAATGATTTCAAAAATGGTTTCAAATTTTTTTATGACTTGCTTGAAATTTTTAGAAGATGCCTTTTATTATATTTTAATTTTTAAAATTTTTAAAAAGTGTTATTCATATCATTTTCCAAAACAATTCTCATATGAATTTTAATAAATATTCCTATGGAAAGTTTATTATTACTTGTACGACTTGAACTAATTATTCGAACACCACTACCAATAATTTCTTCGAAGCATTCTTAGTGTCTTTAAAAACTTATTTTTAACGAAACTGTATTTAAAACATATAATTCAATGAAATGTTTTAAATATAGTAGAAATTATGTTTTTCTCAAGAAATATTTTAAATTATCTTCCAAATTAGTTGTCATATTAGATGACATCAGTTGGTATTTCTCATGTATTACTGGGAATATGATCCAATGGTCCCATTAATATAAATTATTCAAATGGAATATGTTTTCATTTCATGATTTTTATGAAACATTTTTCTCTTAAATGGGATATATTCTTATGAATCCTAGATATTTTCATTGGGAATGCTATGATGAAATCAGTATCAAACATGTATCTTTTCCATAGGATAAGCTACAATGAAATGTTTAAGATGGACATTTCATTTTAGGGGTTAGGATATAATTTTTTTTAACTTCGGGTACACAGAAATATGGATTTCATTATTACATGGGTGTGATATTTATATATATATATATATATCCCTCGAATGTGTTAGGTGATGATTAATATATCTCATGAGATCGACATGGATTAAATAGAGAGTAAAACTGATATAGATATACATAGCTAGAATGTGTAATATAGGTCTAGAATGAGGAGTTAAAATGGTTTAATAAATTAATTTTTCTTTTATATGGTTCATTGTGTTGAACATGGACTAATAGTGAAATTATTATCTCTGATTACGTATAGTAAAAAAAATATTCTATTATGCTAATGTTTTGTTCTCTTGGATCATGTTATTTGATTCCCTTATGATTCATATATTATGAACTTCCAATTTTATTCCATTACTCATGATTATGTTCTTTGATAAGTAGGGTACGGTTTCCAAAAAAATTTGATCATGCTCTCATACCCATAGGTTAATAATATGCTTATCTATATCCCTTGATTATGCTACTAAGTATATAAGATCACACTTTCTTATGTTTTCCTCTCAAATGTTATCAATATATTAATTAAGTGTGATGTGTCTAAGAATGTATGTGTTTATGAAAAAAAAATTTGAGTTGATTTAGTTTACATATGGTACCGTGTTCATTTTTTAATGTTTCCAAAGGCACACAAAATAATATAGTCTTCAGATATGTGTTTGTGTATGGTATTAAATATTCCACGAAAATGATGTAATGTGTAGGTTTGTTTTTAATTGGTCCCCATGTTCATAATTTTAAAATAATGTCAAATTTTGTGTCACCTAGATTTCAAAAATCGTTATTTAAAAAAAATTATACTTTTTAAACATTTTAATTAATATGGATATGGATGTAAAAAACATTAGACATAAAATAAGAAATAAGTTCATATTATCTTAAAAATATTTGTTTTTTGTTTTTTTACTACCAAATCAAGAGAAAAATGATTTAATAAATGAAAATTCTATATATATATATATTTATAATAAAAAAATCGATTCGTTTTTTAAGAAGGGAAATTTACAATGAAAAATATCTATTATAGATTCAAACATGAATAATCCTGATAAAAATTGAGATTTCAATATAAACCCGTACCCTATATCTCAAATTTATGCATACAAGATGAAAAATTACCTATAATAAATTTATATTCATATATATTAAAATAATAATAATAATTCTCTTACCATATATGATTTTATAGTAATTTTAAATTATCCATTTATTAATTATTCTCTGTGATTTTCATTATTCATGGGGTTGAGTTTTTTTTTATTTTGTTAGTATTGTGATTCCATTATGTGAAAATTGATTTGGGACCCTCCATATCCAAAATATTATTTATTTCATTAATATCCTATTTATATATTAAATTTAATTTTATAAAAATACATGTATTATAGGATTGAAAAATGAATTGGACCACTTTGTGGAGGATTTAGATCACACATATAAATAAGTGACAATTTCATTTTTCAATTATTATAAAATATGATGGAATATATTAACTAATATTTCAATAAAAATAAAAATATCATTAAAATAATATATTTTCATTATGAATATATATATATATCCACATTAGGTTGTAATGAAAAATTTGTTGGGTCTATTCATGGGAATGGTAGTTCTTACAAACGTCGAAGCAACACTTTTATTTTATATAGAATGGATTTCAAATTAATAATGGTTGTCTCATATGTATAGTAACATATCAGTATAATTATTATACTTATTTAATTTTATTATTAATTATATATTAAATTATAAGGAGTTTTAATTGTAAATAGACATGAAAGAACCAAATTTAGAATATTACCACTTCATTGATATTTTTCTCTAACATACGCCCTAATCATCATAGGATGGTACTTTATGTAGAAACAAATTCCATAATGGAGAAATAATATTTTGGATGATATATGTGTATGTATTTTTGTAATAATGCAGTTCTTATTTTGAGGTATGGGTTTCATCTTTTCACTTCTCCTTAAGTGTTTTTTAGAAAATAAGGAAAATGGGGGAAAATCCTAAATTTTGGAAAGTACACGCCGTGTACATTTCCACACGCTGTGTACTTTAGCTGTGTGGGATGAGTACACAAGGTGTGTAGCCATGCCGGTGACGATGGGTGTAAAAACCGATTACACGCTGTGTGTTGGTATTTTACATGTTGTGTACTCAGTGGGCATTTGAAATAGTTAGGTGGTGGAAGTATCTGCCAGCTGGGTGACAGTACATGCTGTGTAGTCGAGGATGCATGTCGTGTACTCATGTCGATGGATTAACTGTTTGGCGGTGCCGCCAGAGGAACAATTAAATGAGGAAAGTACACTCCGTGTAGTCAAAATTACATGCCGTGTACATTGTTTTTTTTGCTTAAAATGGTCAGTATCCAACCATATTCATAGGGAAGTCATAGAACCGGACGGGAGCTCGAGAGAGGATGGATGAACATTCATGGATCTCTAGATCGAGCATTGGGAATCCATTTCCGCATCCGTTGATCACGTTGGGACAGCATGGGTAAGAGCTATCATCTCCTTGTGTAGTTCTTGCCAATTCTCCCTCTAATGGAAGTTATTTGTGTTTAAGTGAGTTTTATTTCAACTCATATCTACCTCGATCTGGGATGATTCGTGTAATGTCGTTCGAATATACTGATAGGGGCATTTAAAGTAGGTGGCTTGGTGTTTATATTCCTACTGTTGTGCCTTTTTGTGTACCATTATGCCACGAACCCATATTGGGGTGTCGTGTGGCTGAGGCCATTGCTATATTAAATACCTATGGTTGAATAGGTAATTAATTGTGATAATAAAAATGCTGTTTGGGATCGCTTCTTGAATCCAAGGCCACCCTGGGGGAGCGTTCCTCTGTTTAGCCATTTGTCCACGATACCCGAGGGTATGCCTTTAATGTAATGATTTTAGAATTTCATTGTGAGGAATTGATTGTTCACTTCTTGTTTACATGATGGATTTCTACCTGTTACCTATTTAGCACGAGGGAAGTGTTGTGATTAGCCTGTGGGAACTGTACTATTTAGCCTATGGGGAACTTCTTCCGTACCTGTGGGCAGTTGATTCTGTGCATGTGGGTGACACTTCTTACGCCCGTGGGAAATATCCGTATGCCTGTGGGTAGATTCTTTTGATTGGATTCTCTTTACCTGAGTGTAGGGGTTTACATGTCTGAGGACATTGGCTGTTTACATAGAATATTCACTATGGGGATATTTTAATTTAAATTATTAATATGATATTAAAATAGCAATATAACTGGTAAGTTAGTTACTTTTGAGTACTGCTTAGTTTATTGCATTTACTTTTGCACACTGTTGTTGCGTGTTTACACATAGTTGAGCACGAGCCTTTGGTGGCTTCCTACTGAGATTATTTCTCACACCCTGTTTGAGTCATGCTTTTCGGCCCAAATAGATTACGTTTCTATAGGTGTGGATAAGGGCAAGGTTCCTTATACAGGTACTTGATTGCGGCTGAGGTGTAGAGGAGAATGGGATGGAGCTTAGGCTCATGATGCTACTGACTATTCTATTTTTACTTTATGTACTTGTACTTCAGTTGTATTGTATTTCAATGTAACCTATTTTGGCTATTTTATAGAATAGCGACATTCTTCATTTTCATATATATATATGACTGCTGGTTCCCTTGTTGTTAGCAGTTATCCATTTCCGATATATATATATATTGTTTACAGCTTCCGCTTGTTGTATGTTATTTACATATTCCACTTTGCTACACTATTACAAATGAGGGCCTAGTTACCCCACTATCAGACCAGGGCTCTCACTGCTAGTCGGCAGCCTCAGGCGTTTGGGGGAATGTGCTTGAGGTCACGTGGTGAAACGGGTTCGGGGCACCCGTTGAGTGGAACCCGGAACCGGGACATTAAAAAGTGTTATTAGAGGAAGGTTCTCTTATTTGACTTACTATTCGGAGCCTTAGGCAGGGATAAGACAGGAACAGTAGTTGGTAATAAACTTGCCCGAGAGTAGCTAACCCATGTACAGGGAAAATCCAATTTACCTCGTATTGCAATTTTACTGATTTTGCAATTTTACAGTTGATTTGTTTTCACTAAAGGGGGACACACATGTGATTATGCTATTTATATTTTATTCATGGGTTCTATTTAGTTGTAACCTGATGAGATTTGGGTATTACATCTCATGCATCATTTTAGAACATGCTTGAAATCACATTCCATTCATAGTTTCCATGCCATGTAGGTGCAATAGATATTGCATGTTCTTGTGATAGATGTTGTGCTAGTAAAATCATGCTGTTGTGATAGCATCTTGGATAGATACCTAATATTTGATAGGGTATTATTATGTGAGCATGTTTATAGAATGGACGCTAAACATTGGTTTTTGGGGAGTATGGGCACTCATTGACCAGAATTTGGTGGATCATTGACTGTTTCTCAGGTTATAACACATATAAGATGCCAAAATTTGATTCGCGGGGAGTATGGGCCCTCATTGTTCAGAATTTAGCACGTAGGTGTTGTTTTTCAGTATTTTATGGGTTCCAGAGATGTTTCTGAGGCATACTATCTAGAAACCCAGTATACACGCCATGTAGTACCTTAAAAACGCCGTGTATGTTCTTCTGTTCGGGAATAAATGAAATTTTTTTAGTACACACTGTGCACCCAAATTACATGCTGTGTAATCTCATCCTGTTTCAGAGACTGTGTGGGTAGGGTCATGGGGAAGGGAAATGCTTGGGGCGAACAATCTGTGTACCGGATGTAAACGCCGTGTAGTGTTGACCCGGAGACCCGGCCGTGTAACTAACAAACACTGGCCGATGTAATTGTTTATATAACATGTTGTGTCAATGAAGAACATGTCGTGTAGGTTGATCCATGTGTCCAGCCGTGTAACTTACAACACAGGTCGGCAGAGGTCGTCTAGTACACGTCGTGTACCTGTGTGACACACCGTGTAGTCTTGTTCGAGGACATACCATGTGTAGATAGTCGTTTGACTGAGAAACAGGGTGGTTTACATGCCGTGTACTGGAGTAACACACCATGTAGTGTCAAGCCGAGTAGTCGGTCGTGTCACAAACAACACTGGTAGTTGGATATTACAACATACACGCCATGTAGATGTTATACAGGCCGAGTAGTTTTCTTCAAACGGGAGCCATGTAGAATGACTCGGGCAGGGGAAGGAAAGTAAGGTACACACCCTGTAGTCAGTGTACATGACGTGTAGTCTTATTTTACAAATTTTAATATCCTTCTACCTCCTGTTCCCTTTTGGGTTTCTTCGTTTTCGGTCATTGTTAATCTTGTTCTATGGTGTGTATTTGACCTTGTAGAGTCATGCTGCCGAGACGACCATGCATTGCTCGCTAGGAGAGCGGGGACGATTATACTCTAGAGATGGTGGGACATGGGCTTCCAGTGGATCCTCCAGTAGAGCCAGATGCGTTGCAAGACGTTACACCGGACACAGGTGTGGTGGCGTAGTTCTGTGAAGGCTTTCTGCAGTTCATGTAGACCTTTCATGGAGCACCGCCGGCTGCCACATCTATGGTTGAGATGACTCATATATTCTTGCAACAGCATCCGCCTATGTTTTCAGGGGATGGCGGACCACAGGCTATGAAGTCTTGGCTGGGATCTATGATGACTATTTTTTAGCACCTTGACATACCTCCAGGGCGGAGGGTCAAGCTCGTGACTTACATACTGAGTGATTCTTCCAAGAGGTGGTAGGATTCTACCACCCAGTCAGAGCATCACAAAGACATGGCATGGGACGATTTCCAGATAGACTTTTATGACTTCTTCATCCCAGATATGCTGAGGGAAGATCGAGCTCGAGAGTTCATGAATCTTCAGTAGGGCGCTATGTCAGGGAAGGATTATTCTGCTCACTTTACCGAGCTTCGGCATTTTGCACCTGTTCTGGTGGGTAATGAGACGTTGAGGGACTGGAGCTTTTAGTATGGTCTCCGATATGACATACGAGCGCTGGTGAATGTTTTCAGGTTGCCTTCATTACGTGCTATTGTGAATCAAGCACCGATAAAAGAGGGTAACCTGCAGAAAGCTAGTGGTGTGGGCCAGGGAGGTTCAGCACAAGTTTCTGGTACTATTTCTACTGGCAAGAGGAAGCGATAGATGGAATTCCGTCAGGGTGGAAGTACCAGCCAGAAGAATGCTTCAGGTGGCCAGGTAAGGTGCTTCCAGTGTGGTAGAGAGAGGCACAAGATGCCACAATGTCCACGAGACATAGTGGAGTGCCGAGCTTGCGGCAGGATGGGTCATTTGCAGTGCTTTTGCAGGGCATTCCCACTAGTGACTAGTGAGAGGTGTTCTGTGTAAACTCTGCCTGCGGGAGCAGGACCAGTGGCTTCATACCAGTCAGGGAACTGGAATATGTTAGGGCATGCAGGCCGAGATGGTGGTCGTGGCCGTGGTAACTAGACACCAGGATCTCAGAGGCAGCAGGTTGGGACAACTTAGTGTAGCCAGGCTATGTCGTAGGGCCACGACACTGGGAATACATATGCAGTGCAACAAACCCAGTAGGAGCAGAATTCCGAACCTTCTACAGTCAGAGGTACAATTCTAGTAGATTCTATCTTATCTTAAGTACATATTTATATGGGTGCTACACATAGTTTTATATTTGTACCTATTGTGGAGAGCCTTGGTCTCTGTGTTTCAGATTCGTCTTATTTCATGATGCTAGACACTCCGTTGGGGATTAGAAAGGTTGGTGTGCGTCAGTTAAAAGGAGTGACCCCTTAATGTTGGTGGGTGTCACTTTCTTTGGGACCTCTATGTCTTAGAGATGACAGCTTATGATGTCATTCTCGGTACGGACTTGTTGGTTTCATTTCAAGCCTTTTTAGATTGCTATCGTCGCAGGGTGAGTTTCACGTCACTAGAGGGTGGATAGTTTCTATACAAGGGTGAATTGGATGTTCAGGTGAGTGGAGCTAGACCAGAGCATCATGGGCGAGGTGGAGTCACAGCCCAGATTGTGAGCTTATATCTAAATGATCAGGGAACTTTTCAGAAGGATTTCCCTCCAGTGGTTGATCGTTTCTGGGATGCCTTCCCGGACGACTTTTCTGGTCTACCTCTGGAGCGAGTGGTGGATTTCTCCATTGATCTTGTGCCAGGGACAACACTGATGTCCATTCCTCCTTATAGTATAGCTACACCTGAGTTACAAGACCTCAAGAGATATTTAGAGGAGTTACAGTTAAATTGTTTTATCTGAACCAGTACTTCTCCATGGGGTTCTACTATCCTTTTTGCAAAGAAGGCAGACGGTACACTCAGAATCTATGTGGATTATCGGAATCTAAACCAATTGACGATTATGAATCGATATCCCTTTCATAGGATTGATGAAAATTTTGATCAACATCATGGAGCACGAGTGTTATTAAAGATTGACTTGAGATCAGGATATCATCATATGCACGTTAGACCATCTGATATACCTCTCACACCATTAAGAATTAGGTATGGTCTATACAGGTATATGGTTATGCCGTTCGGACTCACGAACACACCAACAGTTTTCATGGGTCTGATGAATGGTGGTTCCATCCTTATGTAGATTCGTTTGTGGTAGTACATGTGGATGATATTTTGGTTTACTCTCACACATGACATGACCATGACACCCATATTGAGATATTATTGAGTACACTAAGGGATCATCGTCTATATTATATGCTCTCAAAGTGCCACTTTTGGATGGACCAGATTCACTTCCTGGGTCATATCATATCAGAGGCAGGAGTTGCAGTAGACCTAGAGAAGGTTAGAGTAGTAGTTTCCTGGGAGAATCCTAATAACGTGTTTGAGATACGAAGTTTCTTAGGGCTGGCTGGATAGTATAGATGCTTCATGAAGAACTTCTCCCACTTAGCAGCACCATTGATGGGTCTGACTAAGAAGGGTGTGATGTTTGTTTGGTCAGAATATTGTGAGACAGCCTTTCAGGAGTTGAAGGGAAAGTTGATATCAGCACCAATCCTAATACTCCCAGAGAAAGGGAAGAGCTATACAGTTTACTATGATGCATCAGGTATTGGACTGGGAGTAGTGTTGATGCAGGGCGACAGAGTTGTTACATACAATTCTCGGTAGTTGAGGAAGGATGAGATGAATTACCCGATGCATGATCCCGAGTTGGCTACAGTTGTTCATTTGTTGCGCTGTTGGAGACATTATATCCTGGGAGAGCACATTATGGTTTTCACTAACCACAAAAGTCTCAAATATATCTTTACTCAGTGTGACATGAATCTGAGGCTGCGAAGGTGGGTCAAATACCTTCAGTCCTTCAATTTTGAGCTTGCCTATACACCTAGTAAAGGTAATGCAGTAGCTGATGCACTGAGCAGGAGGACTCAGATACAGGCTGTGCGAGAGGCCAGTGGTGAATGGCCGCTTATAGCTTTGTTCTTTGAGACTAATTTGGAGGTTCACGATAGTCAGGGGAAGACCTATATTTCATCTTTAGCTGTGACTTCTACCCTCTTTCATACGGTGAGGATGAGATAACTATCTGATCCAGATGACCTAGTTCTACGGGAGTCGGTGACAAGTGAGGACCCTCATCCTGGTTGGACGATAGGTGATGATGAGATACTGTGTTTCCATGGATGGGTGTGGGTTCCAGGGGATATACGTAAGAAGATGATGCGGGAGTTTCACGCATCAGCTTGGGCAGTTTATCCCGGGGTTACCAAGATGTACTGAGACTTGAGACGTCAGTATTGGTGGACGGTTATGAAGAGAGATGTATCTTGTTTTGTTATGAGGTGTTTCACCTATCAGCAGGTGAAGGCGGAGCATCAGAGGCCAGCTGGACTATTACAACAGTTAGACATTCTGGCATGGAAATTGGATGATGTCGTAATGGACTTCATGACTGGTTTACCAAGGTCACCTCGAGGCAAAGATGTCGTGTGGGTTGTTGTGGACAGAGTCACAAAGGAAGGTCAATTTTTTCAGATCAAGGAGACTTTTAGAGTTGACGAGCTCGAGAAGTTTTATATCTGAGAGATCGTACGTCTTCCTGGGGTTCCTTGTTCTATAGTTTAAGATAGGGACACATGTTTTACGTCTCATTTCATGAAGAGTTTTCAGAGGGCCCTGGGTACACAGGTGCTTCATTGCACGGCTTACCTCCCTCAAACTGAAGGCCAGTCATAGCGTATGATCCAAGTGCTTGAGGACATGCTGCGAGCATGCGTCCTAGATTTTGGGGTCTCTTAGGAGAAGCATAAACCCCTATTAGAGTTTGCGTATAATAACAGTTTCCAGACAACTATTGAGATGGAACCTTGTGAGGCTTTATATGGTAGGCCATGCGGATCACCTTTGTGCTGGTTAGAAGCAGGTGAGGCAGTTGTACTAGGACCACGACTCTTATAGGAAACTTCTATGCAGGTCCAGTTGATTCAGAAGTGGATGGCTACCACATAGTCTCATCAGAAATCTTATGATGATCGCCGTAGATGACCTTTGGAGTTTGTTGTCGAGGATTAGGTTTTCTTGCATGTTTCTCCGAGGTTTGGACACAAGCGGATCAGGAGTCAGGGAAAACATTCACCAAGGTATGTGGGGACATTTGAGATTTTGGATAGATTCGGGCCGGTTGCCTATTATTTGCAGTTACCACAGGTTTACCGGGTCATGCACGACGTCTTCCATGTATCTCTGTTGTTCAACTATCATTCAGACCTGTCACATGTTTTTCAGCCTGAGGAGGTTGAGCTTTAGGTAGATGCATCCTTTGAGGAGAATCTTATTTGTATCATTGATAGGAGCACGGAGGTTCTCTGAGGCTGGTCAGTTCCTCTCGTACGGGTGCTATGGCAGCATGGCCGAGTGCAGGACAAAACCTGGGAGCGGGAGACCGATGTACGGGCTCAGTGGCCAGAGTTGTTCTGAGCTTTATCTTTTCCACCCTTAGAAGGGAAATTTGGGGACAAATTTCTTTAATGGGGGATGTTTGTAAGAGCCCAGTTCTTATTTTTGAGGTATGAATTTATTCTTTTTTCATTTCCTTAAGTGTTTTTGAAAAAATAAGGAAAATGGGGAAAAATCCTAAATTTTGGAAGGTACACGCCATTTAATTTTCGACACGCCATGTACATTGACCATGTGTAATGATTACACATGGTGTGTAGCCATGTTGGTGACGAAAGGTGTAAAAACCGATTACACGCCGTGTAGTGGTCTTTTATACGCCGTGTAGTCAGTCAGCAGTCGAAACAGTAAGGTGGTGGAAGCATGCGCTAGCTGGGTGATAGTACATGCCATGTAGTCGAGGATGCATGTCGTGTACTCATGTTGACGGATGAACAGTTTGGTGGTGACACCAATGGAACAGTTAAATGAGGAAAGTACACGCTGTGTAGTCAAAAGTACACACCATGTACTTTTTTTCGCTTAAAATGGGCAGTAGCCAACCCTGTTCATAGGGATGGCTTTGAACCATATGGGAGCTCGGGAGAGGATGGACAAACCTTCGTGGATCTTCATATCAATCATCGGGAATCCATTTTCTCTTCCATCGATGACATTGGGACCGCACGGGTAAGAGATATAATCTCTTTGCGTAGTTCTTTCCAATTCATCTTCTAATGGAATTTATATTCCTTTAATCAAGTTTTCATTCACCTTAGATCTACCTCTTTCTGGGATGATTCGTGGAACGTCATTCGAGTATACTAATCAGTGGCTTTTATGGTAGGTGGCTTGGGGTTTATATTCCAACTGTTGTGCGTTTTTCTGTACCATTGTGCCACAAACCCATGTTGGGGTGTCGTGTGGCTGAGGCCATGGCCATATTAAATACCTAGAGTTGAATAGGTAATTATTAGCGATAATAAAACTAATTTTTGGGATCGTTTCTATGATCCAGGGCCACTCTAGGCGTGTGTTCCTCTGTTTAGTCGTTATCCAGGATACGAGAGGGTATGCCTTTAATGTAATGATTTTAGAATTACATTAAGAAAAATTTCTTGTTTTCAATTTGTTTACATGTTGGGCATGGCCCAGTTATCTATATATCCTGAGGGTAGTGTTGTGATTATCCTGTGGGAAATATAATATTTATCCTGTGGGAAACTTCTTCCGTGCCTATGGGCAGTTGATTTTGTGCCTGTTGGCGACAACTCTTATGCCCGTGTGAAATATCCATATGACTGTGGGATGATTCTTGTGATTTGATTATCTTTACCTGAGGGTAGGGGTTTACGTGTCTGAGGACATTGGTTATTTACTTAGAATATTCACTGTGGTGATATTTTAAATTAAATGATTAATTGGATATTAAAATGGAAATATACGTGGTATATTAGTTACTTTTGAGTACTTCTTAGTTTATTGGATTTACTTTTTCACAGTGTTGTTGCGTGTTTACACACAGTTGAGAATGAGCAATTGGTGGGTGCCTACTGAGATTATTTCTCACACCCTGTTTGGGTCATTCTTGTTGGCCCAAACAGATTACGTTTCTATAGGTGTGGATAAGGGAAAGGGTCCTTATACATGTACTTGATTGCTGTTGAGGTTTAGGGTAGCATTGGACCGGGATTAGGGTTGTGATGCTCCTGAATGTTCTGTTTTTCCTTTCTGTACATGTACTTTAGTTGTATTGTATTGCAGTGTAACATGTTTTGGATGTTTTATAGAATAGTGACATGATGCACTTTAATATATATATGACTGCTGGTTCCCATGTAATTATCAGTTATCCATTTTTGTTATATATATATTTTTTACTGCTTCGGATTTTTGTATGATATTTACCTATTCCGCTGCACAACACATTGAAAAATGAGGGCATAGTTTCCCCACTCTCAGACTTGGGCCCTCGCTGCTAGTTGGCAGCCTCTGGCATTTGGGGAAATGTGCTTGAGGTCACGTGGCGAACGGGGTTCGCAACACCCAGAACTGGGACGTTACCATTTTTTTGATAAATGGTGATCAATGTGTTTGTATGAGTGAGAAGAGTATGGTCCAGTTTATAATTGAGCGGAGCGGTAGCCATGTAAATATAAAGATCCTCAAAATATAATAAATTTCATTATCATGTAATGTGCAACTAATTCACTAATATTTCAATGATATTATAAATTAACGTTAAAATAAACTAAAAAATTCATATTTATATACACTTTTTAGATAATTTAATCTCTCTCACTTTGTTTATGAACCCATTTTAACCCTTATCATGGTGAAATTCTTTTCCCATGTTTAATATTTATTTTGAATAAAAAATAAATTAAAAAAACTAAAAACATGAACATGATGATTAAAAATATATGATATAGTTTTTCTAATAAATGATAAAACATAGTTTTTTTTCATTTGTGCATATCTCAATGAAAAATTGTTTTTTGAAAAGTCCACTTTTATTATTTAAAAATATTTTCTTGATCAATGATCAAGGATAATTTTTATTTAAAAGGTAGTAATTAGGCTATTTATAATTAAATTTTTGTTTTAAAAATTTCAATCCAAAAAATAAATAATAAAATGTGAAAAATCAATTGAACAATATGAATCAGAAATATTTTTTATTTGAATAAAAATATTACATAGATTTCCAAAATTTCTAACATAGATTTCTATGTTCTAAATTAAATTTTTAAATGAATTATATTAAATATTAATCATATATTTGATCTATGGGTTTCATTAAATAACATTTCATGATTAATTTTATTATAATATCTTAAAAGTGATAATATTTTTAAAATGGAAATTTTCATTAATCATGTGAAACTCAACCATTTTATATGAAACCCAAAAGTTCACTATAAGATAACATTAAAAATATAAATTCAGTTAATAAAATTAAAATACAAAATTTCATAAATTTATCTTTTAAAATAATTTAAAAAAATCATAAAAATCCTTATTTCATTGAAGAATGAACCATTTAAACGTAAACTATTCATAAGAAAAATTCATATAATTTAACAATTTTTGTTAATTTATTTGTTTGAAAATTGTATAATAATAATGTATTTTTATGAATAGTTAATTATAAAAAATTATTATTCACTTTAGTTAGGTGTTGTTTATATCACACGCCATTCAATAAGATATTTATTTGATGTAATTCATATTAAAATATTACGGAGTTACAAGTACAGTACAAGTAAGATCATCATTTGGATGATACATGGGATTGTGAATCTAGCATGAGTATCCAATGGTACAACTTATTATCATATAAAATTAGGAGATGATTTGTGGATATGAAAATACAATGATGGTGAGGATGTAAATACAGACACAATTCGAGTTTGTTCTAATAATAAATTTTAGACCATTTAAGTTTTCTAGTTTATATAGAGTTGGAGGGATAATTGGAATGAATTGGAAGGATAAGAGAGGATAAAAGAAGAACCCATGGTGTTTATGAAGCATTGGGTAATTGTTGTTATGGTATAGGGTACCTAGAATGTCTAAGCGGGCTTGATGAACTATATTGTCCCCAAAAAATACTCAATGGACCTATTAAATGTACCTGCTTATTGATACGCTTTATTAAATTTAAAAAGTAATTTTAACCGTAAAATAAACCCTATTTTCATCCCTAAAATTGTGTTTTCATCCCATTTTACTTTTTTGAAGAACTAATGATATCTTTTTTATATCCACATCATCGTCACTAATATAGGATGATCTTTAATCCAATTCATCAGAATTCCATATTAGGAAATAATCCTCATCTATGATATGGTAGGGGTGAAAATTTTCTAAAATTTTCTATTATGTTTATAGAAATTCAAGGAATCCACAAACCACTATCATATTGCAGGGTTCAAATTTTTATCCTTTGAATCGATCCTCTTCATTTAATAATAAGATATCCTAATCAACATTCATGAGATTAGTTTTTTTATCTATTGGATATATATTTTTTGATTAGTGAAGTGACATAAATCCATTTTTCCCTAACACATATCACATAAATCCCTCATGGTTTGGATATCCATCATTTTGAGAGTATAGCTTCACATCATCATATATTAGTATGGGTGATCCTCTTATCTATAGATAATTTTATCATATTGTGACTTTTGTAGGGATATGGGGTTATGTATGTAATACCCAAATAATGATTGCCATTAAATCATTATAATAATAAATTTTCAGATGAATCAAATGTGAATGGGTTATCTATTACTGAACAGTGATGATTTATTACTAGGAAACACTACCATGCATATCCAATTACAATATACTAATATGAAAATAATGTGATGAGCTACTGTTTCTTTCATAAACTAATAAATCATATATATATATAGACATCCATTTGTATTCATTTGTTCCTTATAATATATTATTAGGATACCTAGAAAATTTATATATATATATGTAATTTAATTCCTAAGTTTGATTCTTGAAAAATGTTGGAGATAATATTAATCTAGAAGTTGTGTCCCTATATTTAATGTTCTAGTTTGGACATGATTACATTTTTTATAAAAAAATTTATTTATATTAAATATGTATATCGGTGTACATCAATGTATTTTATTAACCTGTTTTGAGTCTTATATTTTAGGTTTTATCTAAACTCATGAAAACTACTCAAACATGGGATATATATACATATTAAAAATTCCACCTTTATATGAGAGGGTCCTCATATTTTTTAGTGACTATGTAAATGTATATTATATGTATACACATACATTCCGTCCGACAAGAATTTGGGCCTCCTATGTGTGGATAATTTATATAAGGTATCCTCCTAATGGGTGATATTTAAACCCTTGGGGTAGGAGATTTATATAACGTTCCTCCCAGTAGGTGATTATATATGAATACATATATATATATATACATACACAGATACATACATACATACATACATACAAACATAAATACATACACACACCTACAAAAATATATACATACATTCATACGTACGTATATATGCACAAAAATACACACACACACACACAAACATATATATATATATATATATCGACAAATATACATTTGGGTTTGTGTGGTGCTAATTATATATATATATGTACACTCCCTCCTATAGAGGATAGATTTAGCTGGTCATCTATGATGGATGGGTTTCCCATGGTAGAAACGTACCCTACATAGATCTTGTGCTTGGATGAAATCTGGTTTGGCTGATGTAGTTGTAAATTAGATACATTTCCAAACTCATGCACTTTATTCAAGTTTTATTAACTAGAATGTCAACTTTTTATTTATTTGTACAAGTATATCATGTTCACTTATTTATCAATTTTTATTTTTTGATATATTATCATGTGTCTTCTTCTTACCCAACATAATTTAAAATATTTCCTTCCACACATATTTATGGTAGATATGTTTAGGTATTGGTGTGACTCCTATGTGGTATACTATACTCGCACACTCTACGTGTTCCCTCTAAAAGAATATAGATATGTTTTCATGAAATGGGTATATTTAACATGTATACATACAAGGGTTAAGTGTACAATAGAATTAGAGCTCACCGTTCACTATGTAAGGAGTCATATGAAATATTTTTTGGTTTTGGGGGAATTTATGGAGAATATATAATAGGTATGTATGAGGTGATTCCAATGAGTGCACACTCAAAAAGTGTTTTAATTTTTTACCCTTATACTATGTGTGTACATTTCATAGTAGATAAAAGTGTTTTTTCAATTTTATCACCATGAAATACATTTTTTGATGTCCTGGAACATGGATACATTTGTATTGATGTTAACAATTTAATAGAATGTCATTTTTACCACGTAGAAAAGAAACTATTTATCACACTATAGGACATTTTCATCATGGCCAACTACATCCAACGACTCTTGTGGTTGTGCCAAACACTCAATATAACCTCAAATTTATTATTCACATGTTGGTTATTGTACAAATATGGTAAACAATCTACCTCTTATATATTATTCATCCTTAAACATTTATTCTATCCTCAAAAACATTTGTAAGCATTCTTGAGGTCTTATAGAATACAGATTCAATTATGTTGGGTATACTTGTTGGGTAATTACACTAATAACCAGGGGTACAGAATCTATTTAATTTTAGAAAGAATTTAATTTATATATATGACAAAAAAAATTTGAGAGACATGAAAAATGATTTTAAAATAAGATGTGTTGATTATTTCCACTTAAATAACCTTGTGACATAAACAACATTGTAACACCTCGACCTTAGTTACCCAAATCCAGTGCATTATTTTACTACCTTGGCAAAATTACAAGGAATCAAGACCTGAAGGACTGATCAGTTTACTGGTCTCCGAAAATGGATTACATACATGAATGTTACATTACACTTTCTGACATACAACATAACATAAATAATCCTTTCAGAACACCATTATTCTCGTAGCATTACACTGTATTTTAATCAAAATATTCTTCGTAGAATCTTGGGAAAATAAAACATAAGAAATTGGAGAGCTCAGATGCTCATTAAGGGTAAATAATTTAGAGGAAGTTCTAATCTTTTAAGGAATATTGTGTAATAAAAACAATAGCTTTTTTAAAAATAATCTTGAATAAAATATGGAATAATTAAATCAAACAGTACCATATAAACATGGACATAGATATTATTCTAGTCTAATAATCACATTTAATAAGTAATTTCATAACGAGGGAATACAAAATGTCAGGCACCATAACCATATAGTCAAGGCTTTTTCCCAAGACTACAAATAAAAAATATTTCAAGGACATCTGCAAAGACATTAGTTTGTCTAATGAGACCAACCGATGCATTGTGGAGCTATAGCAGGCTCCACCCTACACATACTATGTCCAATGCATTCCTCATATAAATATGTTGAAACATAACATAAACATTAATAATAAAACTAGCATATGAAATGTCAATACATTAACTATATACCATAAATAGTACAAAAAATAGCACATCCACAATCAAACATATCATAACCCATTCAATACAATAATGAATGATTTTATTATAATAAATCAACCGCAATCAAAAATAATACAATTAAAGGATTTTGACATAGATGAAAATGATCAGAAAAACTCTTTGAGAAAAATGTCTATTTTTGTGAAATCATTAAAAAGTCATGCATTTATATAGGAATTCCTTTAAAAAACGTTTTTTAATCAAAGTTTACCAAACCACTTTGAAACTTTTTAACATAATTAACTTTTTAAAACAATAATTTCCATTTAATAAATCTTTAAAATCATTTTTAAAACATTGTCATTAATTAAAAATATGTAGAAAAATAATTCAATAAAAAATTTAAAATGATTATCTAGATAAAGATTCCCTTCCAATAAACCTTCAAATATTCATTTTTAAAACACTTTTATGAAACATGGACATGGATGATAACAATTTCCCAGTAAATACATACACAAAAAAAATCTCAAATAATAATGAGCTTCAGGAATTAACTATTACCTTGAAAATTCCATTTGTCGATTACAGGTTTAACCTCTTATATAATAAACATAGTGTGTTATTACATTATAACAGAACCACATTCAGATTTATGATATCATACATGATTCATTTATGGCTTTATACTACCCATTTAATAATAATTTTTATGTTACAATAACATTTTATGTAATAATCTCTTTCTTTATCATACATGTTTTAACTTGTTATTCATTATCATATAACTTATTTCATGATTTAATTGATTCCACAATATAAAACATAATTAATGTTTTATATATTTTCATATTATAATAATGTATTATAGATTTATATATGAAATGTAAAACACAGTTTATAGAGATGGTAGGTCGTACGTATGCATAAACATCATTTCTGTTTTCATATCGTATTGAACAGAATTAAGTGAATGAGATATATGTAAATAGATAAACAGATATATATATATTTATTTATATTTATTTATAATTTCATAATTATGTCCTATATTACACACTTATTTAATATATATATATTTCTAATCATTGTTGAATATTGATCATTGAAATGAATCTCATCGCGTCAGGGAGACGGTAAGTCCTACATATGCATGAGAGATGATATAATTTCATGGATAGAGAAATAGAATGTAATTAGATGGTATATTAAATATAAATAATCATTAAAATTTTATATTTATTATTTATATCAATTATAATCATTACTATACCCATCCAAATATTGAAGTGTTGAATAACAAACTACACCACGACGTTGATATGGTAAGTCATACGTATGCACGTATGGTGAATTTTTAATTCATAGGATGGATAAAATAATGGATATTTTTGTACCATATTTACAATAACATAAAAATTTATATAAGGTACTTGAGCTTTTATTTTTAATTATGGAATCAAAAAAACAAATAGGATGTGGAAGAAGAAAATAACTTTGAAATAGGTGATGACATAATTACCTCTTCTACGTGTTCTTCATTTTGATTTTATCTAAAGGGATCCATAGGTTTACTTCTGATCAATATAATTCCTCTAGGATGATGTGGGGGTAGTTGGGAGGTTATTTTAGCATTAGTTGGCCGACAAAATGGATTTGGAGGTTTGAATTATAGAGAAGGGGAAGTACCCTTTTATAAGAGATGTGAGGGTCACTTTAGGATAATCTTGAAATATTATTTTATTATAAACTCATTTTAGGTTTCTAATGGCTTCAAAATGATTTATTTCTAGTATAAGGTAGGTATGGGTCGAAAAAACCTCAAAACATATGTTTTAGACATGTTTATGTCACTATATTAACCATATATTTTTTATTTGACTCTTTGTTAAATAGTTTAACTTTTACCATGTCTTCTTGTATTTTTATATTCAACAGTTTATAAACATAGGATAAAATTACAAGATAACCTAAATTAGTTCATCAATGAAATATATATCATTATATAAGTCCTTTTTCGGAACCCTACATTTTTAGGATTTTTATATAATTTAATAATACAGTATTTGTCTTACAAACTCATTTATGTCATGTGTGACACTATTTTGTATGTAGTTTTTTTGGTAGTCATAAAAAGTTGATTACTTAGAAATAAATATATAAAATTAACCTGAAAATGACATATTCACCTATAATATTCGTGGATGGCATCAAAAGTATCAATTTACATTTCTTTTTATATTTACAATATCAATTATTTTAATAATTCATTAATAAGGTAATTACTCCATCATCATTGCGTCATAAATAAATTTAATTATTTAGTGTGTAAAAATTATAAATAAAATACCATGATTTATAAAATCCTCTTATATTTATAATAAATATTAATAGTTTAATTTATCATATGTATAACCTTATATTAGAAATGGTGTAGTTATTAAAATTTGAATTAAACACTTTTAACACGTATTTAAATAAAATTTAATAAATGTCGTAATCTAATCCATGTGGATTAAAAAAGATTATATTTTTTTTCAAAATGCTAATTTTGTTCAAAATACAATAATCCAACAGAATTTGGACCTGGGTTTAGGTAATTATAATATCATTTTTTCCTTTAGTTACCCTATTTACTTTAAACTATGGTAAATAAAATTCAAAAGTTACAATTTGAAAAAAAATATTTTCATCTTATTGAACAATATTTCACATAATGATGTCCACAATTTATTTTAGATTTTTGAAATCCCATTTACAGAAGCGGTAAAATTACATTTTATGCAAATTTGCAAATGTGCCTAGAAGGTGGGTAAAAAATGTTCAAAAAGATTAATAAAATTTTATATCCCTAATATTATTATGAAATGACTCCAATGAATTAAATTGGAATTATATATATAATATGTTTCTATGTTTAACTTTAAGATAATTCTTTAATCAAAATTATTATTTAAATGAAGAAGTATGTTTTTATCTACAACACAGTTTTTTTCACTATTCATAAAAAATTGAATGTTTTCAGAAAAATACCAAAAATGAAAACAAAGATAACTTTGATATTAAAAATTAAAAAAGGATTTCAATTTTACGAAATTTAAAACATTTTTTTTTCATTAATTAATTTAAATTTAATTCCTGTTGTCCTAACCTGAAAGCATGTTTTTAAGATGTAAAACCTATCAAAAGATTGACATTTATTTATGTACAACATAAATTTTAAATTTTATAAAATGACATAAATTATATAAAATGATAAAAATATAATCTAAGGATACCTTAAAACCACTAAAATGTATAATTTAATATTATTAATTATTTTGATTTAAAAAGTTGTTTTTAATTAAAATTTTGTATATTTCACTATTCATAAAAATATGAACGTTGTTAGAAAATTACCAAAAATTTATCTAAACTATATTTTTATGTCCTTATTCTAAATAATAATTTCATTTCATTTTAATGAATATATAAAAATGTCAAATAGATGATTTAAAACGTGTTCTCCTTTGAAATGCCAAGAAACTGCATTTTTTAAAAAATGCTTCTTTTATTGAAAAAATTTGATTTGTATTAAAATTATGTCAAATAAAAAACATATGAATGCTAAAATTATGTTTTTTATATATAATTCAAAATTTGGTTTATGCTATTCACTACTACTTTTTAGACAAGTTGTAACGCCCCGACCCCAATTACCCAGAGTCGGTGCATTATTACATAACATTGGCATGATCACAAGAAAAATCAAATCTCGAAAGACCGATTGGTTTAGTATCCTTGGAAACACTAGATATATTCATATGTTTTTACATTACCTCATAAAACGAAAAACTACTACAACAACATATTGTCTCCATAATCCACACTCATATCCCCACATAATATCCCTGAAGGTCATTCATAACTTACTTCTTCACTTCCAGTGAAAAATAAAACATAGAAAAGGGGTGAGCTCAAATGCCCAGTAAGGATAACAATATAGCGGAAACTTTCATAAATAAGAATAAGCATTTAAGGCAATTTATAACTAAAACAAAAGCCTTTCAAACATGAACTTTCAACATGGTATGGCATAAATAAAATGAAATAATGCCATTTACTTATTCACATGGATATTCTACTAATCGAATAATCACATGAAAAAATCAATAACCACTTTCATAATGTTGGAATGCGTAATGCCAGACTATCATAACCACATAGTCAAGGCCTCGTGCCAAGACTACAAATAATATTTTGTCAAGACCTTGTGCCAAGACACTAGTTTGTCTCATGAGACCTACCGATGCATCGAGGAGCTATAGCGGGCTCCACCCGTCACTTACTAAGTCCAATGCATTCCCATATGAAAAGGTTTAAACATAACATAATCATTCGTATTAAAACTAGCATACGAAATGTCAATAATTTCACCATAAACTATGAATGGTATAAAAATAGCACATCCACAGTCAAACATATCACAAAACCTTCAATACAATATAGAAGTTTTGTATCATAATAAATCAACTTCAAATAATCTTAAATTCCATCAAATGATGTTGACATAGATGAATCAATATTCTTTTTAAAGAAATATTTCATTTAATTTTTAAATCATTTAAGATCCATATAAAATAAAACATTTTCTTTGAAAATATTCTTATAAGCTTGTAAGGGAAGCTTTGAAGATTTTATAACGGCGGAAAATAGCCGCACCTGCCATATAAGTTAAAAAACATTCTTACCATAATAACTGTCGAAAAGGTTAAAAAGGACCTTGTTTTGAAAACGACTGAAAGATTCCTTTATAAACCTCTTATAAAAAGTCAAAAAAGGGTATAAATGACTTTAACCCATATTTTTGTAAATAATAAATATGTTTTGAAATACATTCCGAAGAAACATGGATGTGGATGATAAAGAAATCCCAGTAGATTATTACGTATAAACAACCTCGGATAATGAAGAGATTGTGAAATAACCCATACCTTGTACTTTTCCTTGGTTGGGGTAGGTTAACCTCCTGTATAATGGTGAAATAATTGTTATTAAATTATACAAGAATCATATATATTAATATGATATCATATATGATCTTTTAACATTGATTTGTTAATAACATCTTAGAATTATCGTCGTTTCAGATGTTAACTTACTCATTTTCTTTTATATGTTTTGTTACATAAGGCATTTTTGTTGTATCTTATTCATATCCAGAATGATATCAATTCCTTAAACATCATTTTTAAATCATCAAATGATAATTATACTTGAATGGATATGATGGAGAATGAATCTCATCACGTTCGTGGAGACGGTAGTCCGTACGTACGAACGAGCGACAATATAATTCTTTTGATATTAAAATAACATATAAATGGATGGTATATCATATATACAGAATCATTAACATGTTATATTTATTATTTACATGAGTTACACATCATTATTATACCCATCCAAATAATAATATATTGAATAACAATTACAACACGACATGGAGACGGTAAGCCGTACGTACGCACGTATGGTGACATGTTATTCAAAGGGTGGATAGAATACTGAATATGGTTGTACCATATTTATAATAACATCACAGTATATGTGAGATACTGGAGTTATTATTTTTGAATGGTAAGAACAAAGAAATAAGAAGTGGAAGAAGAAAGGAACTTTAAAAGGGGTGGTGAAAACATTACCTCTTCTTCGGGTTCTTCCTTTTGATTTGATCAAAAGGGCTCCTTAGGATGGCTTTCTGATCAAAATAAGGCCTCTAGGTTGTAGTGAGGGATGTTGGTAGAGTATTTGGGAAGAGGTTGGCCGAACCAAAAGGCTTTGAAGGTGTGAAGAAATGAGAAGGAGGAGTGCCCTTTTATAAGAGGGGTGAGGGGCACCTTTGGAAAAGCTAGAAATATTAATTTATAATAAATTCATATCCGGTTTCCAATGGATCCAAAGTTGATTATTCAAAGGTTAAAGTGGGGATGGGTCTAAAACAACTCAACCAATAGAATTTAGATAGGTTTGGGTACTTATATTAACCTTATCTTTAAGTATTAACTCTAAGTTAATTAGTTTCACTTTTACAATGTCTCTTTGAATATTTATATAATATGGTTAATAAACATACTATACACATCCAAGAGACCCCCAAGTGGTCCATTAATGATGAACCTATCATGATATAAGTCTCTTGGCCGAAACATAGATTTTTAGGAATTTAATATCAATTAATAATATAATATTTATTTTAAGAACTCTTTTATGTCAATTTTGACACTATTCAATTGTTGATTTTTTTGAAACTCATAACATATTTATTACTTCGAACAAAGTAAATTAAATCAATCCTAATATATCATATTATCATATAAAATTAGTTTAATTCATTAAAAGTTTAATATTATATTTATTTGGGTATTTATAATATCAATTATTTCAATTTTTCACTATTATAGTAATTAATTCATCATCACTGTGTCATAAATAAATTAAATTATTTAATGTATAAAAATTATAAATGAACAATCAATATGTAGGAAATATTTTTATCTTTCTAATGAATATTTATAATCTAAAATCCAACATATATAACCTTATGTAAAAATTGTTTTGCTAAATGATATATGCTTGTGTCATTTATGTATTCATTTTAACTTAATTAAAATAAAGTGTCCTTATCACCTACAAGTGGCCCCATGGGGTCCCAAAATCGACCCAAAGATGCCTATGGTCGAACATGTATCAACCAATAAGTCTAGGACACGTTATAGGGTAATTTAGTATTATTATAATATTATTTTTTAACCCTTATTTACCGGATTTACCCTTAACCATGGTAAATAAAATATTTACCGCAGTAATTATTCAAACTGTCTAAAAATAAAAGTTACCTATTTACACAATTTGAACATCCTGATTCCAAATATGGAATCCATTTTTCTAAATTCAAAACACAGAAGTGGCAGAAATTAATTTAAAATTAATTCCAGCTGTCAAAACAAAAAGCGTGTTTTTAAGAGATAATAACTATCAAAAGATTGACACTTGTTTATGTTCGGTTTAATTGTAAAATTATGTCCAATGACCAAAATTATATTAAATGGTAGAAATATATTCTAAATATACTTTAAAACCACTCAAATTCATAATTTATCACTATTAATTATTTTGATTAAAAAAGTTGTTTTTAATTAAAATTTAGTAATTTTCACTATTCATCAAAATATGAAAGTTATCCGAAATGTACCAAAATTTCATCTTAGGCTAAATTCGATATTACGAATTTAAAAATGAAGTCCATTTTGAAATATAAAATATATATAATTTCAAAAAGTAGGTATTACTATTCATAACAGCTAGTTTGATTGGTTATGGTGTGTTAGAACTTGGTGTTGCGTACAACACACGCTATCGCATTATTCAAAGAGAAGCGTACCGTAGAAGCTTGGGGTGTTACATTCTCCCCTCCTTCAAATAATTTCATCCTCGAAATTTCTAGAATACTATCGCATGAAAAGACTCAGGTGGTTCTTCATCATAAGTTCCTCGGGTTCCCACGTTGCCTCTTCCATCTTATGGTTTCTCCACCAAAATTTTACCAGACGCGTCGTCCGGTTTCTCAGTACATGTTCTCTCGTATCAAGAATCCTGACAGGCTGTTCGCAATAAGACAGATCAGGTTCCAGTTCTAATTCTTCATAGGTGAGTACATGCATTGGGTCAGGCATTTATTTCATCAACGGAGATACGTGGAACACATCGTGAACTTTAGAGAGACTTGGCGGCATTGCCAATCGGTAAGCTACAACCCCAATTCGTTCTAGAATTTCGAAGGGTCCGATGTACCTGGGACTCAATTTACCTTTCTTACCAAAACGTATGACTCCCTTCCATGGAGATACCTTTAGGAAAACATGATCACCGACTTGAAATTCCAAATCCTTCCTTCGATTATCGGCATATCTCTTCTGCCTACTTTGAGATACTCTGATGTGATTTTGGATTACCTTCACCTTTTCCATCGTTTCCTCCACCAGTTCTGGACCTACAAGTTTTCTTTCACCAACGTCATCCCAACAGGTTGGTGTACGACATCTCTTTCCGTATAACGCTTCATATGGTGCCATCTGAATACTCGAATGGAAGCTATTGTTATAGGAAAATTCTACCAGTGGTAAATATTGATCCCACATACCCTGAAAGTCAAGTGATCAAGATCTCAACATGTCTTATAAGGTCTGAATAGTCCGTTCTGATTGTCCATCTGTCTGAGGGTGGTAAGAAGTGCTAAAATGAAGTTCAGTATCCAGGGATTTCTAAAGACTTTTCCAAAAGCTTAATGTAAAATGGGGATCACGATCAGAAACAATTGATAAGGGTACTCCATGAAGTCTCACAACTTCATTAATATATAGTCTTGCTAGACGTTCCAGGGGTAGATTCTCTCTTATATCAAGAAAATGTGCTGACTTGGTAAGACGATCAACAATAACCCATATTGCATCATTCCTTCTAGGAGTCTTTGGTAGCCCCATGAAAAAGTCCATCGTAATATTGTCCCATTTCCACTCCGTTATGGGAAGAGGTTGCATGACTCCTCCAGGCTGTTGCCTTCCAGCTTTCACTTGTTGACAAACCATACATCTTGACACAAAATCAGCAATCTCCCTCTTCATGTTGTCCCACCAAAAATGTTCCTTCAAATCTCTATACATTTTTGTGCTCCCAGGGAGTATAGAGAAATTGGAACTATGAGCATCATCCAGCAATTCCCTTTTTAGATCTGGTAAATCAGGAACACAATGTCTTTTCCCAAATTTCAAAATTCCATCTTCATACACAAAGTCTCTCAATCTCCCATCATTCACAGCTTTAATCTTCTTTTGGAATTCTTCATCATCGGTCTGAGAACTCTTAATCCTTTCTAGTAAATATGGTTTGGAAACCATTTGAAAAAGTAGTGATGTTTCACCTTCCCTGGTTATTCCCATGTCTATCTTAACTAGATCAATGAAAATTGGATCCCTTTCAATTCTCATATTGTTCAAAACTCCATGGTATTTTCTACTCAAAGCATCTGCCACCTTGTTTTCCTTCCCCGGGTGGTAGTGTATCGTACAATCATAATCCTTGAGTAATTCAAGCCATCTCCTTTGCCTCATGTTGAGTTCTTTTTGTGAGAAAATATAATTCAAACTCTTGTGATTAATATAAATCTCACATTTTTCACCATAGAGGTAGTGCCTCCATATCTTCAAAGCAAAGATCACAGCTGCTAACTCGAGATCATGAGTAGGATATTTTTTTTCATGAATTTTCAACTGTCGTGATGCATAGGCAATAACTCTATCATTATGCATAAGGACACAACCAAGTCATTTCTTCGATGCATCACTATAAATAACGAACCCATCATTCCCCGATGATAGAGTCAATATAGGAGCATTGACTAATCTTTTCTTCAGTTCTTCAAAAAATTATTCACACTCTTTTGTCCAAACAAATTTAACCCCTTTACGTGTGAGCTTCATTAATGGGTTAGCCAATCGGGCAATATTCTGGACGTAACGTCGATAATAACCTGCCAAACCAATAAAACTGCGTACCTCAGTTATACTCGTAGGTGCTGGCCATTCTTGGATTGCCTTGGTCTTAGAAGGATCAACATAGATTACATCTTTAGAGACAATATGGCCAAGAAAATAAATCTCATGAAGCCAAATTTCACACTTGTTAAACTTCCCATATAATTCATGCCTCCTCAGAGTCTTCAAGATAATGCGCAAGTGATTTTCATGATCTTCGTAGGTTTTGGAGTATACCAAGATATCATCAATAAATACCACCACAAATTCATCGAGATACTCCTTGAAAACTCTATTCATCAGATCCATGAATACAGAGGGTGCATTAGTCAATCCAAACGGCATTACAGTAAACTCGTAATGCTCGTACCTGGTTCTAAATGCTGTATTCGGAATGTCTTCTTTCTTTACACACAACTGATGGTATCCAGATCGAAGTTCAATCTTTGAAAATTATTGAGCTCCATGCAGTTGGTCAAATAAATCATCAATGTGAGGTAGGGGATACTTGTTCTTTATCGTTATATCATTGATCTCCCTGTAGTCGATACATAACCTCATAGATCCATCTTTCTTTTTAACAAAAAGAACAGGGGCTCCCCATGGAGAAACACTAGGGCGAATAAATCCTTTATTTCTCAATTCCTCTAGTTGTTTCTTTAGTTCGACTAACTCTACATTAGCCATTCTGTAAGGGGTCTTTGATATAGGCCTTGATCCAGGAATTAAATCAATGGAAAACTCAACTTCTCGTTCTGGAGGCTGTCCAGGTAAATCTTCCGGAAATACATCTACAAATTCTTTCACAACAGGTACATCCTCTATTTGAACATTCCTTTACTCTCCGACAGTTATTTCATTCTCTTCCTCCACAATAATTGAATTAAGTTGAGCTAATGGGGGTGGATCTAAATAATAATTAGGTGGTGACGATTCTGCTCTAAAGATAAGGTGTTCCTTATCATTATTATCAAGAATCGTAACCTCTTTCTTCTTACAATAAATCTTCACATCATAGTCCGAAATCCAATCCATACCGAGGATTATATCAAACTCAATAATAGGTATGACGATGAGATTAGCAGATAATGAACATTTATGTGCTCTAATGGGGACTGATTCACAAAACATTGTTGCAATTATACTTCCCTTAGGAGATTTAACTGACAACTCCCTTGTTAAATCAAATTGGAAATATCTAATTTTCTTAGCAAACTGGGAAGATATGAAACAATGCGATGATCCAGAATCAAATAATGTATTTGCTAAACATGAGGATACCATTAAATTACCTGCCACAAACGTCTATTGGAGCTTCTACCTCAGCAGTAGTGATAGCATAAGCTTGTCCTTGACCCCTTGGCCTTTTATGAGGAAAGTTCTCCTAACGCTTAGGACATTCATTCGCATAATGTCCCATCTCCCTGCAATTGTAGCACTGAACGTTGGTGGCTTCCTTCTTCCCTTTGGAATCACGAGCTTGGTGGCCTTTTTCACCACACTTGTAACAGACTCCCATTCCCTTCAAGCAAGCACCGAGGTGTTTCTTCCAACATTTACCACAGGATGGATATTCAACCTTTCCTTTCTTCCCCTTATTTCCATTCCCAGATTGATCAGAAGGCCTCTTCTTCTCTTGCTTTGCTTTAAAGTCATAAGACTTAGAGAATTATTTTTCGGTCTTGATAGCACATGAGACAATGTCTTCGTACGACGAAAAGGATTTTGAGACTAATGCTCGACAGAGAAATGGTTTTAACCCATCAAAGAAACGATCAATCTTACTTCTTTGGTTACGTATATAATCACCAGCGTACCTTGCTAACCTTGTAAAGTTAGCCTCATACATTGTGACATTCTCATCCTCCTTCTGTCTCAGACTTAGAAATTTCCTTTCCATATCTGCTCGATGGTCACGAGGAAAGTATTTTTCTAAAAACAGATCTCGGAACTCCCTCCATTCCATATTTGAAACTTCATCATCTTCCTTCGTATTTTGAATCAATGACCACCATTGATCAGCATCTCCAGTGAGGCGGTAAACTGCCATGATAACTTTTTCCCTTTCACTTCTCCCCAAAGCCTGAAATATTTTCTCTAGGGAAAATATCCATTGCTCAGCTACTAACGGATTTTTACTCCCATTGAACGTTGGTGGTTTTTGCCTCATGAATCGATCTAACATTGATCCTCCATGCTGTGGATCATGGTGCTCCATATGGGTAAGGTTATTATTCATAACCTGAGTAAGCTGTCCCAGTATGGTGATTAGCTGATCAGATCTAGTTGCATCACCCGCTCGACTATAATTATCTTGAGCAGGAGGGAAATACCTACATGGAGTGCGTGCATTGATACGGTTTCCATTTCTTCCACTAGGCGCCATTTCTAAATAATGGCATAAACTAGATCCGTTTATGAATCAAAATAAATAATCCCATACTTATAAAACACTTAACATAAATTGAACTATTTATGGATATAATCCATAATCATAAGAATGTTTTCTTTGAGGAAGTATATACTCATAATCCATTCAAAATTATTTGTAAAGAAAATGAGAGTTATCCTAATCATATCCCCTGGGAGTGCCGTAACCAAGAGTGCAGCAAGGCCCATTGTCGTGCACCAGTTCCCGTTCGAGTCTAGCTCAAAGCGGTGTTTTCGGGTTTTACCCCTAGGTACATCTGTGCCAGAGCCGCCTCTACCTACTCGTATCCATACAGGGTAGTATTGCTCGGAAAACTCAAAAAATATCTACAATACCAAAATTCTAGGAAGTTCTTCTATACTAATCCTTAATGTTCATCTTAGGTCTACGTGCTCTAATCAGAGTTTATCTAAATCTAGTTTCCAAGGTTTGTACAAAACTTCCTCTGATACCAACTATAACGCCCCGACCCCAGTTACCCAGAGTCAGTGCATTATTACATAACATTGGCATGATCACAAGAAAGATCAAATCTCGAAAGACCGATTGGTTTAGTAGCCTTGGAAACAATAGATATATTCATAAGTTTTACATTACATCATAAAACGAAAAACTACAACAGCAACATATTGTCTCCATAATCCACACTCATATCCCCACATAATATCCCGGCAGGTCATTCATAACTTACTTCTTCACTTCCTGGGAAAAATAAAACATAGAAAAGGGGTGAGCTCAAATTCCCAGTAAGGATAACAATATAGCGAAAACTTTCATAAATAAGAATAAACATTTAAGGCATTGTATAACTAAAACAAAAGCCTTTCAAACATGATCTTTCAACATGGTATGGCATAAATAAAATGAAATAATGCCATTTACTCATTCACATGGATATTCTACTAATCGAATAATCACATGAAAAAATCAATAACCACTTTCATAATGTTGGAATGCATAATGCCAGACAATCATAACCACATAGTCAAGGCCTCGTGCCAAGACTACAAATAATATTTTGTCAAGGCCTTGTGCCAAGACACTAGTTTGTCTCATGAGACCTACCGATGCATCAAGGAGCTATAGCGGGATCCACCCGTCACTTACTAAGTCCAATGCATTCCCATATGAAAAGGTTTAAACATAACGTAAACATTCGTATTAAAACTAGCATACGAAATGTCAATAATTTCACCATAAACTATGAATGGTATAAAAATAGCACATCCACAGTCAAACATATCACAAAACCTTCAATAAAATATAGAAGTTTTGTATCATAATAAATCAACTTCAAATAATCTTAAAATCCATCAAAGGATGTTGACATAGATGAAGTCAACATTCTTTTTAAAGAAATATCTCCTTTTATTTTGAAATCATTTAAGATCCGTATAAAATAAAACCTTTTCTTTGAAAATATTCTTATAATCTTGTAAGGGAAGCTTTGAAGATTTTATAATGGCGGAAAATAGCCGCACCCGCCGTATAAGTTAAAAAAACATTCTTACCATAATTCTGTCGAAAAGGTTAAAAAGGACCGTGTTTTGAAAACGACGGAAAGATTCCTTTATAAACCTCTTATAAAAAGTCAAACAAGGGTATAAATGACTTTAAACCATATTTTTGTAAATAATAAATATGTTTTGAAATACATTTCGAAGAAACATGGATGTGGATGATAAAGAAATCCCAGTAGATTATTACGTATAAACAACCTTGGATAATGAAGAGATTGTGAAATAACCCTTACCATGTACTCTTCCTTGGTTGGGGTAGGTTAACCTCCTGTATAATGGTGAAATAATTGTTATTAAATTATACAAGAATCATATATATTAATATGATATCATATATGATCTTTTAACATTGATTTTTTAATAACATCTTAGAATTATCGTCGTTTCGGGTGTTAACTTACTCATTTTCTTTTATATGTTTTGTTACATAAGCCATGTTTGTTGTATATTATTCATATCCAGAATGCTATCAAGTCCGTAAACATCATTTTTAAATCATCAAATGATAATTATACTTGAATGGATATGATGGAGAATGAATCTCATCGCGTTCGTGGAGACGGCAGTCCGTACGTACGCACAAGCGACAATATCATTCTTTTGATATTAAAATAATATATAAATGGATGGTATATCATATATACAGAATCATTAACATGTTATATTTATTATTTACATGAGTTACACATCATTATTATACCCATACAAATAATAATATATTGAATAACAATTACACCACGACATGGAGACGGTAAGTCGTACGTACACAGGTATAGTGACATGTTATTCAAAGGGTGGATAGAATACTGAATATGGTTGTACCATATTTATAATAACATCACAGTATATTTTAGATACTGGAGTTATTATTTTATAATGGTAATAACAAAGAAAGAAGAAGTGGAAGAAGAAAGGAACTTTAAAAGGGGTGGTGAAAACATTACCTCTTCTTCGTGTTCTTCCTTTTGATTTGATCAAAAGGGCTCCTTAGGTTGGATTTCTGATCAAACTAAGGCCTCTAGGTTTTAGTGAGGGATGTTGGGAGAGTATTGGGGTAGGGTTTGGCCGAACCAAAAGGCTTTTAAGGTGTGAAGAAATGATAATAAGGAGTGCCCTTTTATAAGAGGGGTGAGGGGCACCTTTGGAAAAGCTAGAAATATTAATTTATAATAAATTCATATTCGGTTTCTAATGGATAAAAAGTTGATTATTCAAAGTTTAAGGTGGGTATGGGTCGAAAAAAACTCATCCAATAGAATTTAGACAGGTTTTAGTACTTATATTAACCTTATCTTTAAGTATTAACTCTAAGTTAATTAGTTTCACTTTTACAATGTCTCTTTGTATTTTTATATAATATGGTTAATAAACAGACTATATCCATCCAAGCGACCCCCAAGTGGTCCTTTAATGATGAAACTATCATGATATAAGTCTCTTGGACTAATCTTATATTTTTAGGAATTTAATATCAATTAATAATATAATATTTGTTTTAAGAACTCTTTTATGTCAATTTTGAGACTATTCAATTGTTGATTTTTGTGAAACTCATAACAGATTGATTACTTCAAACAAAGTCAATTAAATCAATCCTAATATATCATATTATCCTAGAAAATTATTTTAATTCATTAAAAGTTTTATATTATATTTATTTGGGTATTTATAATATCAATTATTTTAATTTTTCACTATTATAGTAATTAATTCATCATCACTGTGTCATAAATAAATTACATTATTTAATGTCTAAAAATTATAAATGAACTATCACTATGTAGGAAATCTTTTTATCTTTCTAATGAATATTTATAATCTAAAATCCAACATATATAACCTTATGTAAAAATTGTTTTTCTAAAAGATATATGCTTGTGTCATTTTTGTATTCATTTTAACTTAATTAAAATAAAGTGTCCTTATAACCTACAAGTGGCACCATGGGGTCACAAAATCGAACCAAAGATGCCTATGGTCGAACATGTATCAACCAATAGGTCTAGGACACGTTTTAGGGTAATTTAGTATTATTATAATATTATTTTTTAACCCTTATTTACCGGATTTACCCTTAACCATGGTAAATAAAATATTTACCGCAGTAATTATTCAAAACGTCTAAAAATAATAGTTACCTATTTACAAAATTTGAACATCCTGATTCCAAATATGGAATCCATTTTTCTAAATTCAAAACACAGAAGTGGCAGAAATTAATTTAAAATTAATTCCCGCTGTCAAAACAAAAAGCGTGTTTTTAAAAGATAATAACTATCAAAAGATTGACACTTGTTTATGTTCGGTTTAATTGTAAAATTATGTCCAATGACCAAAATTATATTAAATTGTATAAATATATTCTAAATATTATTTAAAACCACTCAAATTCATAATTTATAACTATTAATTATTTTGATTAAAAAAGTTGTTTTTAATTAAAATTTATTAATTTTCACTATTCATCAAAATATGAATGTTATCCGAAATGTACCAAAATTTCAGCTTAGGCTAAATTCGATATTCCGAATTCAAAAATGAAGTCCATTTTTAAATATAAAATTTATATAATTTCAAAAAGTAGGTATTACTATTCATAACGGCTAGTTTGATTGGTTATGGTGTGTTAGAACTCGCTGTTGCGTACAACACACGCTATCGCATTATTCAAAGAGAAGCATACCGTAGAAGCTTGGGGTGTTACACAACTAGTTTGGTAGGCCATGATGTAGTTTATCTTGGCGTTTCATGTAGTGAAAGTTATTAAATTGCATTAAAGAGATAACATACTATGAAATCTTGGGTTTTTTACATTCTCCCCATTAAATAAATTGATTCCTTGCTATTTGAAACTGTTCATAGAATAAAAAAGGTTTTAAAATAGAAAATACATTTATTGAAAATCCACATTAGAAATAGGGTTATCAAAATTTAGTGTTAATAGTAGGGAAATGGAAATAAGGCCCCCCAAATTATGATATCAAATAGAAGGAATTGGTGGAGATTAGAGACACATAATTGGAGGGGAAGTTAAAATATTTACAGGGAATTATTGAGGTCATCAATCTCAAACAAGTGAACAATAACTGGGATATTGAGTGCCTCAAAGCCATAAATCTATAATGATTTAAATATAATCGGTTTAAACAGAAATAAGGTATTGGGATGAAATTTTTTTTGTTTTACGATCCCCACCCTAATGTTTAAGAAAAAATTTCATCCTAGAATAATAAAAAAATACATGACAAGTAGAGTTCCATCTTTCTACTAACTTCTACCAAAAACTAATAATTTACTCCAAAAGATAATATAATTAAAAATAATCTATTTATCTAAATCATATATGGTTCCAAAAATTGTGAATTTATAATTCATCTGTCAGAACATTTAAAAAAACATTATAAAAACCTATACATCACATATTCCAGTGGTAGGTGATGCACCCTTATCACCATTCGATTGCGAGTTCAAGTCTAGTAACCTTGTCGGACATGAAAATTTGTCACCCAAGTTCCGGGTTCTTGAATTTATAACAATCAAAAAATAAACTTATGAATTTTATTAACCTTATACAATAGTATCCAATGTCCAACATAATTCATTCAATCCTTTAGAATTATCCAAAATACTTCTATCTAATCTCAAAGTCCAAAATTTATAAGGATGGTTAATATAAGATAATGAAGATATCATTTTCCGTGTAAAAAAAATTTAATAACTTCATCATGTATTTTCTAAAAACATCGTAACACCCTGAATTACAATAGGCCAAATTCAATACGTTCATTCACCCTTATTGTTTATTGAATACTAGATATACTACTTAAATCCGAAAATGTTGTAAACTCCAAAAAACAATTAATTAGTTCCAACGTAATCAATAATATCCAATATAATTTATAAAAATCAGTCATCTCGTTATTCGGATTATATTATGGTTTATCTTTACCTCAACAATGTATTTCCCAAAATGTATTACATGTATTGTTTCCCTTTGTTTAGTACCATAAAATATCATATCCTTAATGATATAGTACTGTTGTACAATACTTATATACTAAATATTTCTTATAACTTGTACATCATCAATAAAATACTCAGATGACACAATTCTTTAATAACAACTTAATAACACAAATCATTCCAATTCATCTGCGGTAGTATCATAACATGAGTATTATTCAATAGAATCATTTGGGGTATACTCTAATGATTGGGACATTGATTCACATAGTTTTCCAACTCCTTGTAGATGAATAATTGTACATTTGAAATGATTTTCTTACCCTTAAAATCTTGTATTTTGTGTCATTTTTTTCACACTTATATCAAACTCCCATTACCTTCAACTATTTTCCAAGTTGATTCTTTCCACAGTTATCACATGTGGGAAAATCCATATATCCCTTCTTCCCTTTATCCATATTTTTCTCTGCCATCCTCTTATTCTCATTCTTGTCTTCAAATCCATAGGACTCAGTGAATTCATTACTTATCTTATTAACACATGATTTTATTTCTTCATTTGATGAGAATACGTTGGATACTATTTTCCTTCTAAATAATGGCTTAATACCATGAAATATATGACCATTCATACTCTTTGGATCTTGCATATTTCTAGAATTCCTATTCTTTCTACTGGGCACCATTTTTAAATGGCAACAAACACTAGGTTAGATCATATCACAATTTATAATTCAAATACTATAAAACTTCACAATATTAATTGAATATTTTCACACATATAGTATCATAATCATATAAATAGTTTCTTTGCAGAAATATTTCCTCATAAATCCATCATAAGGGTTTGTAAATAAAATGTGAATTATCCTAATCATATCCATCGGGATTGTCGTAACCAAGAGTACCGAAAATTCTATTGTCATTCCCTAGTTATCATTCGAGTCTAGATCAAAGCAGTGTTTTTGGTTTTTACCCATAGGTACATCTATGCCAGAGCCGCATCTATCTTCTCGTATTCAGATAGGGATGTTATTCTTGGAAAATTCATGAAATTTATACATTACCAAAATTATATGATGTTCTTCTATAATAACTATCATAGTCAATCTTAGAATAATGTTTCAAAATCAGAGTTTATCTGAATCAATTACTAAGCTTCTGTTAAACTTTATATGATACCAACTATAATGCCCCAAGCCTAGTTAACTAGATCTGATGCATTATTTTAATACATTGGCATTATTACAAGGAATCAAGTACTGATGGACCGATCCGTTTAGTAGTCTCAGAAAATAGATTACATAAATGAATGTTAAATTACACTTTCTAATATAAAACACAACATTAACAATCCTTTGAGAAACCTATTATTCTCTTAGCATAACCCTGTATATTTATCATAATACACTTTTTAAAATCCTTGGAAAAAAACACAAGAAACAGGTTTTCTCAGTTGCTCAGTAAGGGTAAATAATTTAGTGGAAGCCATAAAAATTTTAGATAGGATGTGAAATATTAACATAAAAATTTATAAACATAAACATGAACATAATATGGAAAAAATAAATCAAAAATTACCATAAAAATATGCACATGGATATTCTACTAGTTGAATAAAAATATTTAATAACTAATTTTATAAAGAAGGAATGCATAATGCCAGACATCGTAACCACATATTCAAGGCCTTGTTCCCAGACTACAAATAAAAATTTTGTCACGGCCTTGTTCCATGACACTAGTTTGTCTAATTAGACCTACCGATTCATCGATGAGATAATGCGAGCTCCACCCTTCACATACTAAGTCCAATGCATTCTTTATATAAAAATGTTGAAACATAACATAAACATTCGCAGTAAAACTCTCTTACAAAATTTTAATACATTACCAACAAACAATGAATTTTATAACAATATCACATCCACAGTCAAACATATCATAACTCATTCAATATAATATTCAAGACTGCATTATAATAAATCATCCTCAATCAGATATAATATCCAGTAATAGATGTTGACATAGTTGATAATGATCAGTAAAACACTTTGAGAGAAACATCCCTTTTTGTGAAATCATTTTAATGTAACACATATATAAAGGAAGTCATTTAAAATAGATTTTTTAATCAATGTTTTCCATGCCACTTTGAAACTTTTGAATGGAATTATCATTTTAATACAATAATGTCCATATAAAAAAATCCTTAAATCATTTTAAAACATGGACATTAATTAAAAAGGTTTACAAAGATAAATCACTAAAAATTTTAAAATTATGATCTTGATAAAGAGATCCTTCAAAAAAACCTTAGAATATTCATTTTGAATTTTTTTTATGAAACATGGACATGGTTCATAAAAATTTCCTAGTAAATACTTACACGTAAACAATCTCAGTTAATAATGAGATTTCGAAATTGACCCCTACCTTGTACTTTCCTTTGGTCGAGGGTATGATTAACCTCCTGTATAATTACCATAGTATGTTATTAAATTATAAATAAACCATATCCATATTTATGATATCATACTTTATTCATTTTTGGCTTTAAACTTCCCATTTAATTATAATTTCTATGTTAAAATAACATTTCGGGCAATAATCGATTTCTTTATCATTTTTGTTTTCACTTGTTATTCTTGATCATATCACATATATCATGATTTAATTGGTTAGAGAATATAAAACCTTATGTATGTATCATATATATTCAGAATATAAGTATTTATAATATATTGATATATAAAATGGAAAACAAAGTTTCTAGAGATGGTTTGTCGTAAATACGCATAAACGTCATTTCTGTTTTGATATCGTACTGAAGAAGAAGTAAGTGAATGAGATATATGTAAATAAATATACATATATATATATATAGTACCATTATTATTTCATATATTATATAGTTATTAATAATATATATTTGTAATCATCGTTGAATGGGGATCATGTAAATGAATCTCATCATGTCATGGAGACGGTGAACCGTACGTACACACGATTGATGATGTCATTATATTGAGGGATAAATCATATTTAATTGGATGGTATATTGTGTTTAACAAATCATTAACTTGATATATTTATTAATAACTTCAATTATACTCATTATTATACCCATCCAAATAATGATGTGTTGAATAACAAACTACATCACGATTTAGAGACAGTAAGTCGTACGCATGCACAATGGTGAATCTGACATTCATGATGGGTAGAATAATGAATATGGTTGTACCATATTTAAAATAACATCATAGTATTTTGAAGGTACTGGGGTTATTATGTTATTATGTAAACAACAATTAAAGAGTAAGTGGGTTAAGAAAAGAACATTGAAATAGGTGATGAAATAATTATCTCTTCGTCGGGTTCTTCCTTTTTATTTGTTCAAAAGTTATCATTAGGTTTTCTTATGAACAATATAAGGAAACTAGGTTGAAATGGGGGTAGTTTGGAGGATCTTTTTATAGGGTTTGGTTGTGTCAAAGTGATTTGGAGTTGTGAATATATGAGAAGGGGATGTACCCTTTTATCAGATAGGTGAGAGTCAATTTTAGAAAAGCATGAAATATTATTTTATTATATAATCATTTTCGGTTTCTAATTGCTCCAAAATAATTTATTTCTAGGATAATGTGGGGATTTGTTGGAAATCCCTCAACCAGTAGTTTTTAGAAATCTTTATGTAACCATATTAACCATATCTTTTAGATTTAACTCTTAGTTAAATAGTTTAACTTTTAGCATGTCTTCTTGTATTTTTATATTAAATGGTTAATAAACATACTATGAAATGCAAAGTGAACATAAAGTGGATCATTAATGACATATATATCATTATATAAGTCATTGAGATGATCCTTATATTTTTAGGATTATTATATCATTTCATAATATAGTATTTGTTTTAAAAACTAATTTATGTCAATTTTGACAATGTTTGCTATTTAGTTTTTGTGAAAGTCATCACAAGTTTGTTTAAGTCGAAAAATATACAATAAATCAACCCTAACATGTCATATTAACCTCTAAAATTCTTGGATGGCAATAAATGACTCAATTTACATTTAGTTTGTTATTTATAATATCAATTATTATAATCATTCACTAATAAGGTAATTATTGCATCATCATTGTGTCATAAATTAATTTAATTATTTAATTTCTAAAAATTATAAATAACATTACATGATATATGAATTATTTTTTTATTTATAATGAATATTTATAGTCGAATTTATCTTACTTATAACCCTATATAAAAAAGAGTTTAGTCATTAAAATTTGAAATTAACACTTTTAACTATTCTTTAAATAAATTATAATAAATGGCCTAATTCAATCCATGTGGATAAAAAAGGATCATATTTTTTTCTCTATGGTTTATTATGGTCGAAATACACTTATCCAATAGAATTCAGACATGTTTTTGGGTAATTATAAAAACCTTTTTACCTTTAATTACCCTATTTACATTTAACTGTGGAAATAAAATTCAAAAATTACAATTAAAAAAAATTATTTTCATCTTATTGAACCACATTTTAGTTAATTATTTCAACTACTTCTCTCATATTTTTTAAATTCAATTAGAATAAGTGTTAAAATTATGTTTTTTTTAATTTTAGAATGTTCCTAGAAGGTTGGTAAAAGACATTAAAAAATATTAATAAACTTTTGTATGTATAATGTTATTATAAAATGACTCCAATGAGCTATAATAGACTAATATATGTATTATGAATCTAGTTTATTTATTAGATACTTTTTTAATTAAAATATTCATTTAAATGAAAACATCTGTTTTTATCTATACCACAGTGTTATTAACTATTCATAAAAAATTGTATGTTTCTAGAAAAATACCAAAAACGAACCCAAATATAATTTTGAAATTCCAATTTAAAAAATGATTTCAATTTTACTAAATTGAAAACATATAAAATTCATTAATTAATTAAAAATTAATTTCCATTGTCACAACCTAAAAGTGGGGTTTTAAGAAGTAAAAACTATCACAAGATTCACATGTGTTTATGTACAATATAAATGTGAAATTACATCCAATGACTTACATTATATTAAAGGATAAAAATTTAATATAATTATTCTTTTAAACCACTCGTGTATATTATTTATCACTATAAATTAATTCGATTAAAAAAGATGTTTTTAATTAAAATATAGTATTTTTCAATATTCGTCAAAAAATAATATTTGTTAGAAAAGTATCATCAATTTATCCAAAATAAATTTTTATGTCCTACATATAATTTAGAATTTAATTTCCATAAATTGATTATATAAAAGTTTCAAATATTGGATTTAAAAAGGGGTTTCCATAAAAAGGTGGAATACTACATTTTTTATAAAAAATACTTCTTTTATCTGAAAAATTGTATTTTCCCTTATATTATGTCTAAGAAAAAAATATGAATTTTAATATTATTTATTATATATATAAAATTAACAATTTGGTTAATAATATTCACAACAACTTTTAAACGGCTAATTTTGTATGTCGTGATGCACATGAACTCAGCTTTGCAGGTAGCGCAAGATATTGAATGTTTTTAAAAAGATAACATACTATGAAATCCTGGAGTGTTACTAACATGAATCGAAGGAGAAAACACACCGTTATATATAATAGTCTTCTGGGATGGTTGGATTTTTATTTTATCATTTTAGGAAACTCAATTAATTTGGGATATCACCATCAGAGAAATTTTTTCTTGTAAAAACGTCATGATGTCATTCCTAACAATGAATTAAAATAATTTATAAGAGATATTCACTAAATAAGATTATAAAATAACAATATTATCATTATCCAATGATGGAGTAATATTTTAATATATATCCTCGTTAATTTTATCAAGAACTATGATCTACATCTATGAGATCCACTAGCTCTCTACCCAACAAAATCGCCCTTGAATTGTGAGTTGTCTTTACCGACACTAACAGTTATGGGTATATGTCCCATGCCTGGGTGAGACAAAATTCACTTTTTAGGACACCAAAAAATATAATATAGCTATAATATGAATGATGGATCATAACTGAGGGTAGGTCCAAAAAGGATCCCAACTCTAATCAAAATTATAGATCTAGAATGAGGAAGAAGATATAGATTCACCTCTAAATAACATTATTTAATGTCCCATAATTGAAAATGTACATGTGTTGATGTACTATTAAAACTATATAATAAGAATTTCATAAAAAACCTCATTAAAAATATGATATATTGTATAACTCAGATTTAAACTCTTTCTATATGAGGAATCCTCGAAAAACATCAATTCCTTAGGTGAAAACCCTCCCAGGATAAACTATATAAAATGAAACAACCCCCTAAGCATCTTATCTAGGGGAAAACACCTCCCTTGTAATCCACATTAGTGTTGATCAAACCATGTAGTAACGGATAAATAGTAACACAATTAAATCGACCATAATATATATATAATAAAATATAAGGAATATTCAAAACTAAAGTGGTTCATTAATCTCGAGCAACTCTACTTGTACAACCATCACCACTCATCCATCATGTCGGGTAAAAAAAATTACTCACTTTCATATAAATTTTAATGAATAATCACCTAATAGAAAATATAAGGAATCTTCACACCTCATAATTGATCCTAAAACCGATAGTATATTTGATTTGTGGTCATGAACAAAATTATATAAAAAAGTGGCCAAGGGATACATCACCCATGCAAGGGTAACTCACACCCATTTGAATGGGCGATTTTTCATCTTTACACTATCAAAACTATGATGATGTTATATAATTTCATCCCTAAAAATCCATTCCACATGAATGACACCGATTTATATAGTTGATTATTTCCTCATTCCATGAATTGGTTACCCCACACCTCAATATGGTCCATAATAAACAATTTGTAAAATGGTTTGGTTCTCTCCCTAAATCACTAAGGGAGTGAAAATATATCTTTTATTGTATGTCATACATCTCACATAATAATTATCACAGACCAGGCCGGTTCGTCATCCGACCTGGCACCCGACCCGGTCTGCGACATGGCCGGAAGGGCGTTCCTGATCCCTACGGGTAGGCAACTAGTGTCTGAAATATCAAATGGAAGTTGGGAATGATTTATCCAAGAAAATACATTTAATAAATCGATATAACTAATAAAGGTAGATAAATACTTTCAATTGAAAATAGAACAAGTATGGATAGTTAAACATACCTCCAAGCGACCTCATGGGTCACCACCAAACACAGAAACATACTAACGGCAATGGAAATCTGAAACTAGAACCTGAAACTGAAATCATAATATTGGCATGAGCACCGAGATGCTCAGTAGGAAAGCCTGAATACAACCACGCCCAATTCCACTGCCATTAATAGTAAATCAAAACCATGCTAGTTTGAAAATAAGGCATAACAAAAATCAAATTTTTCACTATTTTCATATTCAAATAACAAGCTTGAATATCCAAGAAATTTTTTTCTTCAAAATAGATTTTGATCATGCATTAACATTTCAAAATTCTAAGGAGACTAATTTAGATTATAAAAATGTTTTTTTTTCACATAATATAGAAAAAACATGAAACAACGAAATTTAAAATCGTGTTGCAAGAACCATGGGAAGTCCCCAAGAAGCTTGTGTTAGTTGGGGACCTAGGATCTTCATGTCTTAGTGAAATGTGGATTAGAAGTCCACAAACCTCAGAAAAAGTGTCTTAGAATTCCACGACCCTCAGAAAACGTGGCTTCGAAGACCATGACCCTCAGGCATTCATATGTTTAGTTAGTGTTGCAATCGTCAAACCTACTTTGATACCAGGTCAAGTCACATCCAGACCACTATCCCATGAGACCTAGTTCACCCACATAGATACCCAGGTTTCCCATTGGGCTATGGTTCAATTGGTGGTGAGTTTTTATAAAGAAAGAATATATGTACACAACACATTATTTTTCCAAAAGTCTTTTATTTTCTCACCACTATTCTCCCTCATTAAGAGAATTCCCCCTATTTCACTTCACAAAAATGCACAAACTTCAACGTTATCCACATGTTAATACATTAAACATACAAATCATTATCTAAAACCAAGGGGGTGTGCCTCAAGAGAGGTTTTTCTTTTTCATAAAAAATTCTTAAGGTGCCAAATGGAATTTATTACATAAAGGGAATACTTTTTAAAACTAACCGGACGAAAGGCCAAACACCTTTAGAAATAATCATTACCAATTCCAAACCACTTTGGAAAATCAATTTTCAAGAAAGGCCACTTAAGACCAATGGCATTCGAAATACATTTCCATTTCCAAAACAAAGGCATAATTGTTCATAGCAACCACAATCATATTTCATTGCATTTCTATATAGCATAATGTAAAACATATATATATTTTTTAAAAATAAAGTAATTATAAAATTCAAATTATAGACATAGACATAGAGGAATGACCTCAAACATGTCGCTATTTTCATACGAACACTCGAACTGGTACGTGGCGCATACACGCACATGCATTTACACATACATTAATATACACCCTTAGATGCATTGCACATATTCCACACGTCATGAGGGAATATGAACCAAGAGAGCACACACACATATATATATATATGAATGCCTTTCCCTATGCATGTACATGTAAGAAACCTCGACACCAGCATCCCAAAACCATCGAAGTGAGGACCAACGCACTACACATATAATTTAATAAAACAATTAAATATATAAAAATCTATAAAAAATTTCAAAATAACACAATAAGGCTTTGTGAAAATAACAAAATCAATTTCAGGTTGGAAAACCCACTTTAAAAAACATATGCACACTTAATATTTTTGAAGACCACTTTCACACCACACATGCAATTGATAAAATCAGTAAAATAATTTATCAAACACTTCCAAAAACTGAAACACAAAATTTACCCTAAAAACCACCCAATTTCATATCAAAGCAACACATTAAAATCATTTTCATGTCATAACCATGGAAAAACATGATTAACCTCATTTATTAAAATTAAATAAATGAATTACATCGTTTATAAAAATTATAAAAAGGTATAAAAATGCTTAAAGCAACAACACTCCCAAATACATATTGATACTAAATATTCAAGCCAAACATACTCAAAAAACCTTTAAAAACATAATCTGCATCACTAGACAATCAATTAAAACAATTTAACAATCAAATTAGGCACTTTAATTATTAAACATACAACTAAATAATATATTTATTACTTTTAAAAAATATCGCAAGAATCTAGACACCAAAAATCAACCCCAAATCTTTTTTATGGAAGACGCATATCGATACTAGACTAAAACTAAAACTGCACAATTAATAAAATACTAGTAAACATCTCAACATGGATTTTCACCAAAAAATGAACACATATAGTATAAAAATTCTATTAACCAAAAAAATTGGTATTAAAACTGAAACAAAACAAAATATGCAGTGCACAAACTAATTAGTAGACATGCTAAATTAATCAAACTTGACAATTAATTTTTCAAAAAAAAATCACATTCAGAACCATCTACCCTTGTGTAGATAAACAACATGAACTTGGTGTGCGTATCCAATTTCTTTTCAGAAGTAGCGCAATGAAATCAGATTTAACGCTACAACCTAGACATCAAACCAAAAACAACAAACCCAAACCAAACGCCATGATAATCAAAAATCCAATAACCCACAAACAGAAGCAACCAACCAACAATGGGGAATGCACATGAAACGAGGTCTGCGAGAGGCCAATGAAGTAAGAGAGAGGGCTGACAAAGGTGCTTCATGCGCTAGGGAGGTCACTAGAGGGTTTGTTCATGATGTAGGGGTGCGACCAATGGTTGGCATGGGGGGTCGCGCGGTTGGAGTAAAACACGGACAAGAAAGATCACCATCCGAGATGATGTCCATCCACAGGGAGGTAGGAGGGAGCTCGGCCTCACCTAAGGTTGTAGGGAAGAGGTGTTTCGTGCTATGTGGGCTGCCTGGTGCACCTTGCATAGGGGGAATATGTGAGGTCGGGCTGCGCAGGATGAGAAGAAGATGGCTGGATGGGAGCCGGCCGGAGCACCGGTATGAGAGTAGGGACGCAACGCTGGGGAAACAAATGGGGGTGGGGGGTATTCTGTGAAAGGGATAAGGGGGGGGGGGGCGACGCCCCCCAAGGGTTTCGATTTTTTTGCTTAATAAAATTATAATATTATTATTAATATAAATAAGAGGAATAATTAGGTTAATATCAAAAATTATAATTATTATAATTATCATAATAATGTTATTAACCACTTTAATAGTACTAATAACTAAATTTTTAATGAAAATATATATAAATATTTTAGTAATTATATAACCATAACAATAATAATTTTTTTCCTTAATATTAATAATATTAATAACTCATTTTAAATAATCACAACATTAATAAAAATTTAACCATATAATATTAAGAACACTTTTGTGAATCGTTTAATAATATCAATAACAATGATAATAATAACATGTCTAATAATAATAATAATAATATTTGCACCATAATAATTATGGTGAAAACATTTTACCAAATTTAATTTTTATATGATTTTATTTCTTTTAATTATTAGATAGTTTCACGGGCACCTGAGCTGACCACGTAATCATCTCCAACCATGTGGTTCTCACGCACCAGTTTGAAACTTATCAAAATTATTTAACAAATAATTTTTAAATAACGACCCCAAACTCAAAATGTCCAATGATGTTTGACCCTGAGAAGAATAAAATAAAAGAGAGTTAGGTCGGGGTGTGACATTAATGAGATCAATATGGATATAAAATCACTTGGTTGACAATAACCCCATGCCTTTTGGGGAGGAACACATCCATCAAAAAATTGATAACCCACACCTTAGTAATGATTCCAACATGTCAGATTATTCAAAATTGAAATATATTTTACCATAATCTTAGTTGATACCCAAACCTTAGGTTCTATGGGTGTAATCATTAAGAATGTACTATAATAGCCAGTCTATTTCTGTCATACCCAAATTTGGGGTTATAATAGGGACAAAATATATATGTCATCTACCATAAAATGGCCTAACCATGATCAGTGTAATCATTTAGAGATGGTGGGGTGAATCAGTGATATATTTTTCATTAATGATATAATTATTGAATAATAGTGTTCTAATAAAATTAAGTATGTATCATTTTTTTAAAATCCAAGTAATCAAAAATCCAGAGGAACCAATATATTTAAAACATTCAGTACCATATCATAGTATATTGTCTTTTCCATTGTTTTGAAAAAAACTAATACCACACAATCCACTAGAAAAATATCCTCTTCTGTTGATACAAGAAGTATGAAATAAAATTACAATTGTGTAGGATTATGATCTATAAAATAATGGATGTATTTCTTATATAATAAAATATGTTTAGACTCTATTAAAAATAGGTTAAAAATGTCACTGTGATGCTTAAATAGATTCTACCTTGACATTTCTTTGAAACAAAATTTATCAATTCCTTACCCACCAACAGGTAGGAACAACTTCTTTAGAAATCATAGAAAAGATAGTATGATCCCTTAAAATGAATATTTTATTCGAATCTAATATCCAATAATGAATTAGTACAATTTATCTATGGAAAATTACATATCTTATATTCTCTTCTTCATCCTTTCAACCCAATCAGCCTGATCAAATTTATGGTCTAAAATAATAAATCATTACTATTACTTATCAAAATAATTATTCATTATTTAACTCGTCCTCTACAAAATCTGTCTTAATATTAAACACTAGAGTTACACATTTTTTCAATTGAATAGTGACAGATTACGTGGTACATGAATCCTATTATATAGCTTCCCTAGAAACAAAAAAGTTGGGAAGTCAAAATTTGTTTCCCTCTATTTTTTGAAATTTCTAAATTCCACAATGTTTTTTGCACCATTTGTTCTATGATAAATGCTGCTATATGATTATATATTCTTCTTGAGTCGTCATTAAATCTCTAAAACATCTTAATTTAGAACCTTATATGAAAAATAATCTCTCATGTGATTCGTCTAGAAACTGAAATTCCAAAACCTCTCAATATAAAATTTATTTTTCATTTCAGTTCTTTGGACTTAATTAAATAAAGTGAAGCACAATACCTATCACTCTAATTCTCTAATCCAACTATTTTTTCATATACCTTATTAAAAATAATAAGACCTCATAACCCCAAAAATATAGTTCAATATAAAATTTAGTTTATATGGCCTTTTAAATATTTTCTCAACTACCCCAAAAAATGATGATAGTTTGTCCAAGAAAACACATCATGTGACTGATTAGTGTCCAATAATTACAAATGAATCCTAACCTAATTGAAATCAATTTGAATTATTACTCTGATTATTTATGCTAATTGAAAAATGTTTAAAACATTATAGAACATCAAATGATTGGTCGATCTCTGATTCCCATCTGATGGATCAGACTATAGAGCTCATATGATTCATTATTTTCAATAACTGAACTGATTGATTTAAAATAACATCATCTCGACTCACTCACAGTCAATAAAATTTGGTACATTTTTTGTAGTCAGATGTTCTTCCTTTGATGGGAATGTAAATATAATTCCGTATCAATTCAAACTAAATTGATGGTTGATCAATATCATAAAATCCTCCAATTATTCAGTGTTTCTATTGAATTATTATTTTATATATCACAAAAATTGATGATTAAATTGATTTTTCAGTTCTACTGATGGATCAGTCAATCAAAACATTTGAAAAAAATATGACTTCAATAAAATCAAACTCCCATTCTCCAAAAAAACATTTTATCGTAGTTCACCTCTATTTGATGATCTTCACCTTGAAAACATCATCTTTATTGAAAACCCAAAAAAATCATTTATCTTTCGCACCCAAAACTCATTCTGTTATCCTTAAATCTTCATGATTTTATGAAACATTAGATCAAAAAATAAATTGCAATTTTTTTATTAATCAAGTAATCTACCATTCTAAATCTAGCACATCTTCCTACTCTATTCTAAGAATAACAATTCCAGAGATAAGATTCAAAAAATAATTACACCAATAAAACAACATCAAAATTTAAAACATCAATTTTTGGAGTTTCATAGAAAACATATGTTAGATCATTAGAGTCAAATACTCCTATGTTCATTCAGAAATACAAACAACATAACATGAATTATCACAATGACATTGAAATAAAAAACATTCAAAACCACTTCTACCTGCTTCTAAAATACATATCCAACCAATTTTATCCCAACAATCACTGCCTTTGGATTTTGATTTAAACCATCATTAAGAAATCATTGAAACCTAATAAATCAAAACTTGGATCAGTAATAAAAAACACAAATCCTATAAGAGATAAATCATTATAGGATATAATAATCACTGTAAAATAATACCATGTTTTTCGTAAGTAGTCACTTAAAAAAATATTCACTAAATTTAGTCTCTTCAAATTTAACACATTTATTGATTTACAACATATTAATTTTTTTTTAAAACTATATTTTTTCATATGAACTTGGAAATAAATTAAAACATTCCACTCATTTATATGATACCCACACGTGCTAAGATCATATCTTGCCCCCTTCGACAACTACCTCAATAAACATTCTATCCGTAAAAGGATTAGAACAATGAAATGGATAAATGTATTACACACAATATTTATCCCCCTTTAAGAAACTATCGAACGGTAAAATGATACATGGCATAGAAACACATACATCAATTTATGTTAAAAATCAGTTGGATTCCATTGTTCAACATTAATTTGTAAAAAAAAATCTTCTATAAAGGTTTTCTGAGTATATAAGAAAATTTTTCTATTATAGGAAAATATTCCATCTTGACATAATTCTCCTCTATATCCTCTTTCGTGAAGTGATATTTTATATAAATCTTATTAAAACTATAATAATGAATTTTATTTTTATTGACATTTATATCACATTTATTATAAAATCCCACGATTTGAGATAACTACACATCAACTAGAAAATATTATAACTAATCAATCATCCAAATAAGTTGTGTTGCAGTTGGAGAGGTGGAAAAAGATTCAGCTTCATCCTTTCTAAGAGTTAAAAAATATATATTAGTATTACTAATCTAAAAAAAATACTAGAAATAAAACTCTTATAGTTCTATATCATTTATCATCCACACTTACATCCCAATCAGTATCAATATTCAAAAAAAATTCAATTAATCCTGAGCTATCATATTTTATATTGGAATCTATTGTGCAATTGATATATAACAAAAAATTTTCCCCTATAAGATTTTAGATCCCTTTGGATAACATGTTAATTTTACATATAAGGTAACAACATAAGAAACATATGGTCTTGACGAAGTTAGATATAGAAAACATCCAATCATCAATAAGAATTTTTTAAAATCCACTTAAATTTGTTCTTTATATTTAGATAACTTTGTTCCCATTGAAATTGGGGTTGAAAACTCTATATATTTCAACATTCTAAACATCTTAATATGTTACTTAGCATAATTATATTGAGTTATAAATATGTATTTTTTTCTTTTCTCATATATATAAACATCGAAATTATTTTATTTCACCAAGAATACATATTAAAAAAATCCATCATCTATTAATAAAATTTCTCATAGGTTCATTCATTATTCCCAAAAAATATAAAATAAAAAACATGAATATTACAATTAATGCGATTTACAAATATTATTTAACATAGAGAGTAATATCAACTATCGATTTTTTAAATTTCAACTTCTTTATTCATACATTCAATTTAGAATACCATGATCCACAATATTACTTTAACCCATAGAAAAATTTCATCAACACAAACACATAACATTCATATTATCAAATTAAAAATCCACATGGTAGTTCTATATAGTACTATTCATTATGTTCTTCATTGAGAAAATATTATTTGACAAAGATAGAAAAACAATTTATATTTTTGTTCATAATTTCATGAAATATTATGATTGTTTCTAACCTTGAAAGATGAGAAAATGTTATATAACAATCAACAACTTAAATTCGTGTGTAACCATTGAAAAACAACCATTCAATTTTTTTCTAATCAATTAACCATATTAATTCAGATATATATTGAACAAAAATATTTACAAATTAAATTTTTATTTTTTGGATTTGGTTCATGTTCTTAAGTTTCATTATTCTCAATATAGTCCAAATAATCAATCACAACATGAATCGACTAATAATTCTTGAGAGAATCATTATCCTTTTGTGGATAAACATTTTAATGCAAAGAATTATTTGAAATAGTACTTGATATTCTTCTTGTTTAAACATTGTTTGTTGATCACCAGAGAGATTTTTTAATTCCACATATATCCCCCTCCAGGGATGAGATATATGAAATTATTTCTCATTACTATAAAAAACTATGTATATTTCATATATTTTCATGGAATCACTATGATTTACTTTTTTCATGTTTCACAACAAAGAATATTTCATCTTCTCTATCATCCTCATATACAAGTGTTTGAGAAACATATGTTTATATATTTTTTAGGATCTTTTACAACAATACAATAATATTTCATTCTAATTTCATTGTTGAAACATCTATACCCTCTACCATTTATATCATATCCATGAACAGATCCTTTTAAACCTCCTTGACCAAATATTATAATATTCCTACCATTTTTCTTTATGATGCAGGGTCACCCAAAAATTATTATGTGTTTTAATCATATAAATTTATTATAGAACATTTGATAATGAGTTATGTTAAAACTTGTCCAATAAAAATACTAATTCTAGATATAAAATATTGTACTCATATCTTAACTCTATAATTTTTTAGGGATTCCTTGTTCAATCACTATTTTATACCCTATCTCCACATAAATTATATTTTTTTTTAATCAACAACATTCTAGTATGGTGTGTATAGTGTATTTAACTCATGTGGAATATCAATATTCAAGATAACTACACAATTATTTTTTTCTATATTCCATAACATTATAAATTTGAAAATTACTAATATAATATCAACATTAATTTTAGGGTATTATCCTAAAACTCTCAATCATTTTTATTGAGTCCTCATATGGTTTCAAATATAAAAATAATTTAGTTAATGTAAAATCATAAAAGAATAAAATTACGTAATTATCTCCAAAAGCTGATTCTTTACTCATTGTCCCACAAATATTAAATTGAATTATTTTTAGGGGTGATATGAAATTTTTTTAACATTATAAATCATTACATTTGTAGTATTCCCTTCTGGAAGAAATAGAACTACATTGATATCTTCTTCTTATCATATCCAGAATATCATAAAATTGTCTTGGTTTTGATGACTTCCTTATATTCCATTAGCACATCTTCACAAACCTATAATTCCATTATTTATTATCATTAATCAAGTTTATATAAAATGAATCATTACTGTCACCAACTAAAGAAAGAAACCCCATTGTATGTTGGCCTCTTTTAACCATTTTTTAATCTTCTTATCTTTTCATAGAAAACAAACATTTCCGAAAAAAAAAATTATTATCCTCATCACATGTTTTTTAAGCACGTAAAATGTCGTGTTTCATACCATCAAAAAAGGCCATTTTACCATTTTTTTCTTCCACACTAATATCATATATCAAACCTTTCATTCTGAGAGATTTAATGTTTCCCAAAAAAATGTTTTTTCAGAAATGTATTTATCAGTTTTCAAAGACATTAAATATCTTACAATATATGAATATCACATAATATAAAAAATATATGGTTGTTTACCTTTTGTATATTTGAGATTAGTTTCAACAGCAATAGAATTTTATTGCAAATTATCTTCCTTAATATTCAGATTTTGAGAGTTGTTATAAAAATTCTGTTCCCTCAGTAGAAAAAGATGAATCCTTTAGAAATATGTATAGGATATTCACATCCATAAAAATTGATTCCAAATATACGAATCTATATGATACTTCAAGAGAAAAATTCAATGTTTCTACTCTTAAAGGATTGAATCCCCATCAATATTTTCTTCCAATTTCTCAAGGGATTATTTTAGAGTATTTTATTGAACCAAAACATATTATATATATATATATAAATCCAACACAACACCATTAGTTTCCATAGAATAAATATTTTCACTCTATATTGTCCATGCTACATAAGTTTTTTTTAAAAATTTATACAAATTTTTAAATTTACATTTTTTGACATTGATTATCCCAGTATGTTCTACAATATTTTGAAATCTTATTAATTATCTTGGATTTGATCCCGTCCCTAAAAGAATCACAAGTTGTGGAGACATTTGATTCAGAATATGAAATTTTAGTGACTTCTAAATTATCATCCTTATAGGTTTTAACTAAAAATATGATTTATTTAGATTTGATAAAATTATCAAATAGTAATTATATTATTTAATCTTTTTTGATAACTTATGTTAATTTTTCACATATACACACTTCTTAGAACATTAACCAGTATCGTAAGTATATGTTTTGAAACTTGTATCTCCATGCTCAATTGTTGAGAAATTTGGTTAAGGAAAATCGATATATTCATTCATCACTTTTACCTTCACATCATGATGTTCATTCTAATCCTTTTATTATTCATGATATTTATCAATGTGATCAATCTATTCCAACAGGTTATATTTCACTTAATGAAATGTATCTGAATTCTTTACTATAATATTTCAATCCAACTTCTCACATTATCCGTTAAGTTGTTCAATATTTTAAATTCACTCTTAATTTAATTTTGTTAGAGAATATTATACCTAATTCTATTATTATTTAGAATAACCAATTTCATCATCAATGAAGTCTTCATATATATATTTATAAATAAATGACATTACTACAACATCATTACTCATTTTTTGATCTTCAACTTCACTTTCAACATCTTCATTATCTTTAGTAAAAAAACAAATCATTTTGGATTTGTAAAAAATTATATATCCACATTAAATAATATTTTATCGACATGGTTCCTCTATAATTTTATTGAATTTATTTCACTTTCATCACTTTATTCTTCATACATTCTTCAAGGGAAATTTACAATAAAATGACCAATTTATTCACATTCAATGATAATATATGTCAACTTCCATTTATAGAAACCCATACCACATTACAAATTTTTTTAAAACAAAGACCCATTCATATATAAATTGTTACAAACCATATCTTAGGTTGTGGATTCACTATATTATTTATCTTAAAAAATATTACTTCATATTCATTTATTAGTTGACCTGATGGAAATTTCTTGACCAACCATTTATTTTCTCTTCATGAAATTCTCTATTATCATTTCAAATGATATGAGACTGCTATGTATGTCTTACAAAGATAGAGTTACAATATATCTATCCATTAAACATGATACATTGGCAACAAACTTATCATGAATAATTAATCGGATCTTTTAAGAAATATTCGAATTTAATGCTTCTCCCCTAGACATTATATTGTGCCAAAAATATCCTTTACCCTTGTAAATAAGTCAGCAACCGATTTATACTCACCAATTCTGAGACAATCGTACATTAGCCTCTAGATTTCTAACTTCCCAATATTACCCTCCATATTTCCATTGAAGATATTTTCTAACTATTCAAAAATACTTTTGGTACTTCCAACTCCCTCCAATATAATAAATTAAATTTTCAAATGTGAATATGTTATTGAATTTGTATCCATTATATCACTCTAAATATTTCTTATACCAACATATGTAAGAGAACAATTATCATATTAATGAGGATAACCAACAATATGAGCTTCAAAAACATTATAATAAAGATAAATAAGATATTGCAATATTTTACCATTCCAGATATGATATTTTTTCCAATAAAAAATTATAATCCCTTTGTTGTTAACATAATTAAGACTATCCATGGAAACATATCATAAAAAAATAAAGTAGTAAATGAAGGGATCCATCTCTCTAATACAAATTAAAAATACCAACCAGGATCAACAAAATCACTATGAGGCATAGGGGGAGAGTCATTGATATATCTCTCTTCATTGTTTTCTTTCGTGTATAGAAATGGTCACCTCATGTTAAATAATTTTTTCTTTTTAAAAAATCTAAGATAAACACATTTGTAAGAACATAATTATTTTCAAGGTTCAATAATCAATGATTGTATAAATTTTCTAGTTAGTTTTATAAGAAATGAAATACCAAACAATTCACTAGAAGAAACAAAATACTCTTGTGTGGACATAATTATATAGATATACCCGTGCACTTGGGTGAAAATGTGTTACAAAAACTAAAACATTTGTTTATTATATCATGAATCATGTAAAATAAATTAATATGTTTATAAAACTTTCAATTTTTGTTACAAACATCTCATGGTGTTGATCCAATAAAATCGACTTTTTCATTTCATCAAAACATAATAATTTAATTTCATATTGTGAAGTGGGTAGGAAGAATATCTTTAGACATCAACGAAAAATCAGTCTCATCACTCACATTGATTCATCTATATGATTCTTATGTATAAAAATGAGTCAATCTAATTTATCAATAACAATGTAGAAATATACACTTCCCTTCATCCTTATTTCATCTGAATCTACTAGATATGTTTTCTGTCTAATCTGATGAATCCTAATAACTACATCAATCTAGAACTCTTCGACTCTAAAATCTATCATGGAATAAATATCTAGTGTTATTCCATTTTTCTCCTAAACAATGTGTGTATAAATTTTACATACACAACTTTATATCTGTTACCCAAAAATAGAAATGGTAAGAACACAATATAACTATCCCGCATAACAAAATTTCATATCTTCAAATTTCATCATCAATTTTTCTCTATTTTACAATTTCAAAATGATTCTAAACATTTGGGATTCTTGTTGAATATTCTTGAAATACATAGAACATCATACTTTTCATCAACATTTGAATGAAAACATCTCAATTACTAAATCTAGAAATTTATAGTTAAGAACATATCAATCCAAAACTTGTTTTCCAGTTCAGCTCCATTGAATTAATCAAAATTATGTAAATTAAAAAAATATTTCATTGATACTCTCAAGAAAATAAAAATATTTTTTCAGAAACATAAATAAAATTTCTCAATACATTAGTAACCTACAACACCATTTCAGTAGAAACATCAATATGTTTCACCTTTTCATTATTTGATCAAAATTTCCATAGACTGATGAAACAATGTCCAATGAAACACATCATTTATGGGACCGGTCTAAAATATTTAATGATGACTGTTGACCCTACTGGAAAAAATTAACTCTTAATCTAATAATTTATTCATAATGAGAATGTTTGACTACATTTTCCCTCCATCGAATTTATGGGTACATGATTCCCATGTTATGTATTTTTCTATATATATAATTTTATTCATTGGTGTAAATAAATCAACATGTTTATATACATCTAAAACATCAATACCGAGTCACAATAATCAACTTTGTTACACTTTTCATAGTCTAATGTTCTACTTCTGAATGGACTCTTCATCTGGTGCCTTATCAGTGTCAACCACTTGTCAGATTGATCTGTATTAGAATATCCTCTAATGGTTCAGTCTATGTATCAACTTATTTCATTGAATAAAAAATCATATAATTATTCATTTAATTCATTGGATTGTCCGATATATTGGATGATCAAAACTGTTGTTAAAAATACTCCCATCAGTAAAATCAATCTAGTAGTCTCCAAAAAAACGTCTATATATGGTAAACCTAAATCCAATGATCTTATCTTGGATAAAATCACAATCATGGAAACAAAATAAAAATAATATTCTCTTTTCTTCCATGACTCCTTCTATAATGACTTATTTTAAATTTTATGAAGGTCTATATTGTAAAATAATCAACATATTTTGTGTCCAAAATTTCATTCAAAATTCTAAATCTTGTACATCGTCCCACTCTATAGTAAAAACCTTCATTCCAAAAATATGATTCCAAAAACAAATACAAGTAGAAATTAACATTAGAACATAATACATTATTTGAAGGAGTTTATAGGTAATTCATGTCTGACCATCCATGTCAGATACACATGCATCTAATTACCAAGATATAAAATGTATGATGATTTCTCATAATGACAATAAAATACACTATATTTAGAAAACGACATCTTTCAGCATCTAAACAACATCTCCATCCAATGTAGTGTCAACACACAGTATGGACTAGATATATGATACCATGTGTAATGATAGTAAATGAACACCTCCTTATCATCATATCAAATCCATGTCCACATAATCTCAGGGTCATGTTCATTAAAAATTGACGAACATATCATGTTTCACTTGAACCCATGTGTCTCTATGGTCAACTCATACAATCCGAACATTTCCAATCAATAGCACAAACTCATACATTGGTGAAATTTGAATAAATTTAAAATACATCAATATTGGAATGTAAAAATCCTAAAATGGTAGAATTGAAAACACCATTGTTATCTATGGGGGAAAATAATTAAGATTCTTTATTTATATATTTACAGAAAATATGTGGTGACACAATAAATATAATAACCCATGAAGAAGGATAATGCTCAACTTGGTGGACCTTAGAAACCACACAAGGTGTGATGGGTGTAAAGAATACATGAATTCATCCCATGCCTATAATGTTCATTATGAACCATTTGCACAACCTAGATGTAATTCACCTCTTTTTTATCATGTTGAGTGGACCAATCCTATTAAACACCACTCACAGTCTAGTGCTTTTATTCCCAAACCATTCCAACCATGGTGACCCACAACATTTGGACATATCCCATAACATGTTATAATATATGGGGTCTCACCCCCCATGTATTGGGAACGATTACATCCTATCCCATGGAATAGGGTGACCATGGAGAACCCCACACCCTTTTTTCCCTACTACATGGAAGAGGTATACCGAGACACCATCTCATTGAAAATAGAGACAGAAAATGTGGATAACCCTCCTAGATTATAATGGAAAAAACTATGGGAATATTTACTCTAACATCATTAGACTTCTCATTTAGCCAGATATCCACCACATCTTCCAATTTATCCATCATTCCATAGCACCATCACTATATCATCCACAATAAATTGACAAAGGCATGTTCATCTTATCATCTAACTACTTCCTCTATGTGATGACCTTGGCCTTTTGATCAACTATCATCCGGACTAAACACATGCAATTCCACCTCATTAGAGTCCAAAAAACCAATCTACAGTCATGTCATTTTGTAATGTATCCATTAAATATTATTTACACTCATCATTGATCAAAATCCAAAAATAAGAAAGAGGTGATAAGGAAAAATCTTTCCAACATCCCTGGTGAATCAACATCGATTCAATCAATGGTCAACACCAAAATATATATTATAGATCATTTTACTAAAAAAATATCTCTCTCACTCTATTCTCCTCCATATAATCGCGTTTTACAGAAAAAAATCATTATAGGTCACATGGAATCATTAAATATTGAAGAGATTAGGTTTATACCTTAATTAATTACATAATTAATTAATATAATCAAACTAGAATAAACTGCCCCAATGATCACCATGAAAATGATATTTAAAACTTAAAAAGGGTAAAACTCCCATTCTATAATTCATTATGACCTTAATTTTCTCATCATATTCCCTATTAAAATTATATAAACATATTCTCATGGATTCATTTTCACGGGAAAAAATAATACGATTTTTATACAGGATTTATTATTAAAAATTCCAAAACACACCCGCCTTTACACAATGGATAATCGTAAGGGAAAATTCTATAACTCATAATTAATGGAACCATTGAATAAATATTCAAGAATTTTTAATGGAATAATTTAAAATTTCTAAATTCTTAATGCTCAAAATATTCAAAAAGAATCAATTATTCTATACATGAAAGAAAATGTGGATATAAACTAACCACCTTAAAAAACATTCCTTTAGAGAAAAATAGCCCCAATAAATATATATGAAGACCAAAAAATATCCACCCATAGGATGGTACAGAGTCATTCATGGGCTCCTTGAGATTCTAGAGGTCTATAAATCAACAAGTTCCCAATATTAGTCCATTCCTAGGGACACATCCATGTTACAAAATTAGAATCGAAGTCACTGAATCAAGAATATCATCCATTGACGAATGTAAAACATCCTAAAATCACAATAGTAAAATATAAAAAATCTATTGTGTTTTATTATTCAAAAATCTCATTAGGACATTATATCTCCTGCCATTTCCTCTAACTATAGGATTCCCATGAACATTCTCCCCAAGTAATTCCATAAACCACCAGAAACAATCAGATATTGTCCACACAAAATGGAATTCAATATTTTTTCACTATAATACCCATATTTCAATAGTATTCCTTGAATAATGTTATATGGGTATTTATTTATCCCTCTAAAATCCACCGCTATACATCATTTACAGAGACCCATACTGCATCACAATATCATACCATTATTTAGTACTGAATCTACAAAAAATAAGAATGTGAATCTACATTGTTTATCTCATGATCAAATGGTATCATTCATCCCATATTTATATATCTTTCTAAATCCCATAAGAGCAACATAATAGTCTTACTGAAGTTTGAATGGATCTCATCCACTATAGATGACCCAATCCATCTTCTCTAGTGCATAGAGTTAGCATCTTCTCATAAGTGTCATGTGTCCCAAGGAGCTGATCCAAATGATTCACTATGATTTCTTCGCACAATTATCAATGAAACCAAGATAGAATGTAACACACAAGTGCAAATTTACATAGGTTTTAAGGAAAAAGTTCCCAAATCGCACCACGTGCAATATGAGGGGAAACCTGATTGACACCACCCATAAACATACAAAGGGAAAATTTCCTAGATGACGAATGTTAATCACCATTAATTTATTCATGAGAATTTATATCTAAATAAATAATTTATTACATGAACAAAGAGATGAAACCCATCAAGGGTCATCATGGAGCTGTAATCTCAACCAAGAAATCAAAATCAAAATAAATAAATTATCCTTACTCCTACAACTATATAACCTATAATTGGATACCATAACATCAATAGAAGGCATTTTAAATGAGGGGGTATGCTAATACACAAATAGTAGACCCCATAACTCATGCTATGGTTTCACTACTTCAACAAAAAGGTTCCATGTTCATACCCCATATTCTATCAAACATTGACCATAATAGATAATGGACCCATGCCATATCTTATATGGGTGTAAGGACTCCACTGTAGTATAGGGGACCCATGTCTCATTAAAATCAATGAATTTATGAATCCCATTCCATAGTAGAGGACCTTCAACACAAATATTTTGTTCCTTATCCTGATAATGGTGGGGGAAACCGTTCTCTTTAATCTCAAAAAGGGAAACCGTACCACATCGAATGACTCATCATACAAGAGAGTATATACCACATGGATCACCAATATTATATCCTTGAGTGAGATTTCAAACTAACAATTATGGGAAAACTCTATTACAAGAAAATTATATAGAAGGATCCCATCACTAAATGAGCTCTTGGATGTGGGAATGTTGAATCAATAGATATTAGAACCCAATCCTACACAAATGGGGGAATATTGACCCTATAAGATATAAAGGTAAAGGACGACCATTTTTGGAAGACACCTCAATTAACGTTATTAACCAACCGTAATTTATGATATGAGATAAATCCATATCCTAGAAAAATCATGTCTCCTATCTCTATATTGACCCTAAGAACACTCATATTATCACACCAAATATAGTTATATCCTCTAGTAACTAATCCATCTAAATATATATGGATTGCCTATTGAGAATCTCATATTTCATTTTTTTAGTTCCAAAGATCCTGTCATCCATGATTTTTCAATATCACAACTCTATCAAAATGAGATTCACAAGGGAAATTAGCATACTCATTTCATAGGGACATCCCAAGATTAATGAATTCATAATATAAAAAGAATAATTCCTTGAGCACTATATTGTTAGAGGAATTGTTACGCATACCCTATAATAATTTCCTATTCTGAAATTTTTATTATTTGATAATCAGTGTTATTTTATAAGAATCAATTGGTTGAAAAACCTAGTTGTTCTCCTAGCCATGTCAAAAGAAACTAATCACCTACACGGATTTGCATCCTATATATCTAAAAAACTCAATTAAAATATCTATAAATCCAATTTGAATGAAAGACCCTATTTTATACCAATATAAAATAACACATGCCACTAAATCCCCATATAGACTAGTAGTGAGATTGGTTTACCGCCATATGAGCACCTCCAATTTTCTGTGGGATGGTTACTAGCACTAATAAGGCATAAATTACATATGTGGGGCAATAGATTTAGAATTCTCAGTCAAACATACGTCACCATCAATCTATAATAACAATATAAACATAGGATATAACTATTAAAAATGTAATCTATCATTATTGACTTGATAATAATCCAAATAAAATATTGTTTAAATTTAATAATAAAAAGAAAGGAAAACATATTACAAGGCAAAACATCTCATAATACAACTAAAGTTAGGAAACGAGGTATAAGGTGATGCCAATATCACTCCAACTCTAATTCCATTCATTTATAGCCAAAAACCCACTAGGATCCTCTATAATCCATATCAATAAGATCTATTAGCTTTATACCCTCCAATATTTCCAACAACCTATGCACTATCTACACATTCCAACACTACCGAAAAATGACCATTTCACAGTGGTTTTTTTCAAAATGGCGGCGGTTTAAACCGTCGCCATGTGATTCTGTGGAGATTTAGAAAAACCTCCATTAAAGTGGGCTTCTGGATACAACACATAGCAGTTTCCATGATTTAGTGGTGTCTTATGGTAACCGTCATAGTGGGTAGATTCCGCATAGGTTTTTATTGATTTATCAGTAGGTTTTCCCATCAAGACATATATTTTTATTAGCGGTGTTTATAACAACAGCTAAATCCATAAAACCACCAAAAAATAATAATGGAATTTGAATCTATGTAGCGGAGGTAAAAACCAATTCAAAATTATTTTCTGTAACAATGGTTTTAACCACCGCAGATATCAAAGTACCTTAATTGTAGTGGTGGTTAAAATTTCTGCAAAATCCAAATTTATAGAAAAATGCAGCTGATATGGTAGGCCCATTACCAATGATCTAAACTAACCATTCCAATTGATATAAAATATAACAAAACAAAACCACAACACATCGCAACCACCTGCAACAAAATCAAACCAAATCACAACCACCACACATCATAACCACTACACATCACAACAACCACTTTTAATTTATTTTCAATAACAGTTTTTATCATAATTACTAAATTATTGTAAAGGCTTTTCAAAAATAAATACAATATTTCCTGGGGAACAAATTTAGTAGTTTGATGTAAATATTCGTAGTCATTTTAATATGTGGTGTTGTTATAAAAACATAGATAAAATGTTTTCTAAAAACCAAAACAACACACTGTATCAAAATAATTTAGAATTGGAAAACCAAGTAAGTGTGGCCATAAAAGAATAAATAACAAGAAAATGTAAAAATCATGTGACATATCCCTTCCCCATAAAATTCAATTATGCTTTTTCATTACCTTTATTAAGATTATATGTACCATTTAACCAATGAAATATAAGAGAATTATATTTCCAAATGTTAGAACATGTAGTGGTATAAGAAATAGTGGTTCTTATATATTCATCCATGTATATAATCCATAACCTACTTCCAATTTCATAATAAATTTACCCTCACCATGTCCACGAATACAATGATGCGAGCTTGGGTTTCTTATTTTGGATAGGTTGTCCCCTGATATTCCATTCCCACCCAAGGGAATTTCAAGATTCTCCTATTGCAATGGAAAACACGCCTATCACCATTTCACCCACATGTCATGGTTATATAACCCATTTTACAAAAGAGCATGACCAATATAAAACTACTTCTTTCATATCCATAAAATTCATTGCACAAGTCATGGTGGACTTTAAAATGTTAAAACACCACCTCAATCCTCCTAATCACTACAAAACTCTACCTAAACATCCCCATGACTTGGCAATGCACAAATGGATTTTCCTAAAGGTTATCTACCATTACACGCATTCTATTGATTTTGGTTTCCCTATTATTTTTCAATTACAGTTTAAGGTGATCATATTTTCTACAAAATTATAAGAACTATGTGTGGATTGATTCCTATTTACATAGGATACATAGTGATTCTTAGATCCTTTATCTCAAACCCAACCAAAAAACTGATATCAAATCCCCCACTTTATATTTTGGACATGGTTTCTTCATTCACATTATTTTTCCATCCGTAGGGTTGGCATCATGAAATATTTATTTCGTTTTATAATATCATTTTAAACAACATTAAACCACATATAATAAGGTATTTTTCATATGATATTAAAATATAAATTATTTTAGTCATTTTCACATGCTGTTAAACTATGTGATATAAGGCCCATCTTGTAAGACTTGAATCATCTTAGAGAATTCTACCTAGTAATACCTATCTTTCTATATATATTATTCAAATATACATAAGGATCCTTAGCATAAGGTTCTTTATATATAATCCTATGTTATAAAAAATTTACTCTTTCCCGAGGAAATAGCCTTATATAGATAGGGGTGTTACATAAGAACTATATGTAGATTGATTCATGATGTTTCAACATATGTAATGATGTCGAGATCTCCTATAATAGGCCTTAGTAAAAATTATAATAACACTGGTTATACCCTAAAGGAGAGGCTCTTCCTTATTCACATCAATTTGTTAATTTATCTATCTCATAATGGTTCCCAAATATCCCATACTTCTCCTCTGATACACGAGATAAATTTTTATATAGGACCTTTCCAAGAACTATGAATGGATTGATTCTTGTTACTATAGGATATGTTTTTTATCATTCATCCTTGTGTAAAATAAATAATAAATTTAGGCAAAATTAATCACAAAAATTGATTCATGAAAAAATTAATAAACATATATGGTTCATACCACACTAATGAAATCAGGAAATAATAGGAAACATCAGAAATCAATATAATATATAAAAGGAAAGATGAGAAATCAAGAAAATGTTAGGTCATGAAAATATTTAGTGGTAACTATGTGACACACATGATAAATTTACAAACATAATGTTACCATATTCTTCCAAGATATCAACAAAACAACAAATCATTGTCTGATGATGAAGAAATATCAGCACCCTCTCCCCCTCCATCTCTACTTCCTACTACCACATGAATGAACATTATATTGAACACTAAATAATATAATATATTTTATATTTAAAAATAAAACCAATAAAAGTTCGAAAAATAAATGATTTTGAATTTTTTTGATTTACCTACTCACCACAAGTCGTTGCAATACCACATGGTGAAGATATGGTCATCTTATGATATAAATTAGTCAACTCTTTCTGTAAATAAAATATCTGGACCCCCTAGTCATGAACTGTGTTTCTTAGATGGACATTCCTTCTCTGAGTATCTCAAGGTATGGATTGACTACAAACAAAAGTTGATGAATCTACAGTCCCTAGTGTTCTGCCAAAGAACTTAGATATTATAGGAACCAAACACATCCCACACAAACTACCAGGATGCTCCTTCCCAAGGACGTTTGCAACTAGGTCATCCTTGGAGACTCAGTAGATCTTCACAAGATTGGCATCCCATAGTTCATTAATTTTTACCTATAAATAAAATATAATTCTTATTAGAAGAAATATATATTATCATGGTAACAACTGATAATAAGTTATTATAATGAAAAATGAGTTCATACCCTATCATCTTTGGAAGGACCATTAACAAAATGTCCATCCGAATTTTTTTAACATTCAACCACACTTCACCTCGGGATGCTTCATGCCCAAAAATATGTGACTTAATTTAACAAACATAAATCAACAATTTAATATATTAATCAAATAATATTTTCTTATAAATATTAAAACTATTGAAATTAGTACCAGAGAAGATTTGCTTCTATACAGACTCTTTGACCCCGTAATGTGAGGCATGACCAACTTAGCCCAGCTTGATGCATTCATTCTTGAAAAATTCAAAAATAAATAAAATGAAATTTTTAATTAATGTATTAAATGTCATCTCCTCTTCATATACATGTATAAATGGAAAATTATATTGTTACAGTTATATATATTTAAATACCATATGATACTCATCACAATTTCTGTCAATAAAAACATTCCAATGATATTTGGGTACCCCATCGGGTACCTTGTCAAACATCTGTTGGGCAGTCAATGAAGTATCCTTAATATCAACCCACAATCGCCATTTATAGTATTTATATTTTTGTCCATGTTTTTTTAATTTTCAATTTTTGGATATAACATTGAAATCGTAATGTGGAAAAATATATGTACATAGATATTCATTTTGAAAATATTAATAGCGTGACATTCAATTACAGCATAATGTATTAGAATTAATTTTATTTGGGAATCAAAAACTCCATTTTTACTACATTCTGGCATATATCTCCAATCATCATATGAAATAGGAAGAGAAACAAGCTTCATGGCCAACTTGCCTAAAATCTATCCAAGTATTCCTATGGAGTCTTCCATAGGGACCCTATATGAGTCTAGTGGGAAAAAAATATTTTCTCGAGTCAGATTCCATACATATGAACCTTTTATAATTTTCTCCATAGTTACATTGTTTCTATTTTTAGTTACCAAATAGTTAGTTTAAAAAAATTGAAATAAATATACTCATTTATATATTTGAACCTATAAAATCACCCGCTAGTATCCCCACGAAGAAATAGACGTGGTGTGCTACTCCCCCACTTCTGGGGCTCCGGATGTGGGAGGTGATGACTGAGCTACTGAAGGGATGCTCACAGAGGGTGTGACAGACAGTGAATGAGAATATGGTGCAGGAGGACTTGCAGATGGTGGCTCAGATGTTGTAGGTAGGGAGGCAGGTAAATCATCATCTGTCGTAGTGGTCGATGAAACAATATACCACTTCTTGGATGGAATTCCTGTTATTTAAACAAATAATATTAAATTCAGAATGTATACTTAAAAAATATTATACGGAAAAAAATTTAAACAGACAAAAAATTCATAGTACTAAACAAAATATACATAACAATGATAATAAATGGTTTCACAAAATAAGTAAGTGGTTTCTAAATTAATGCATAATTGTACATACAATCATTTTTACTTTTCATCATGTAGGTTTCCTGCTCCATTAATTCATCCACTTCATTCATTTTTTCTAGAATAATATTTTCAATATCATGGTGGTCAAATATTTTTGATTCTTGGTGTTGATGAAATTCAATTTTAGAGGTAAAATCTTCCACTTCATCACCCATGTCATACAAATTTGTTTGTTTTACCTGAGAAACTACACTCCACCCTTCATCCACAACATCAATCAAAAAATATATCATTTATGATTATGATGACAATATATATGGATCATGCAGTTCACGATCACCAACATACATCAAGCGAGAGATGTTCAAAGAAGTTAATTTCAATGAATCTCGTTTAACACCTCTGATAATATCGACCCAATTGCATTTGATTAATATAACAGAAATATTCATGTGGTAGTTTAATTCAAAAATATTGGTAAGCTTTCCAGAGTAGCCCACTACAGTAAATGTAAATATACCACTATTCAGTGTTTTCAAACCCTCATCTCGGTCGACTGTATGAAATATTAATCCATTCACATTGTAAGTGTCAAGCATTATAACATGTTTTAGAGGACCTAAAGAAAAAAACTTCAAAACATCTGACAGTTCTGCTCAAGTATTAGTATTCATGATCAGAAAAAGGAAATATACATTATTAGAATTAAAAAATTTATGATTCACCCTAATATTTTTATTTATTGCAATATTTAGGAACATAAACATGATACAAACCATTCTACAAGTTCATTATTAATAACATTGGTTATATCATCCTCATTTAATGTTCGTCCTCTCGTTCATCTCTTTTTTTGTATCCTATACTCATCAATAATTGAATCTAAAATTACACTATTCAGTAGCACATATCTATGTGCCTGTAATAATTCTATTTCCGTCCGTGTAACATTTGAGGTCCTCCCAACTGATTGTCCAATAGAAGGAAATATTTTTGATTTCCAATCTATTTGAAATTGATTCGATGTGTTACCAATACATCCAACATGATTAAATATTGTCTCAATATCATACAAGTATCTAGAACAAATGGCATCACACTCTTATGAGAAATAGCTTTCAGCAATAGATTCTTTTGGTTGAGCTTTATTTCTCAAGTATGATTTCAAATTCCCATGATATGTGTGAAATAAAAAAAAATATACATTTAATTAAGTGCCAAATTTTTTTACATATCTGAAAAACATATAAATAATTTACCTCTCAATTGGATACATCAATTGATAATGAACGAGGCCTCCTAATTTAGTTTCCTCAACCAAATGCACTGTTAAATGCATCATGATTGTAAAAAATGACGGAGGAAGTATCATATCCATGGCACAAAGTGTCAATAAAAACCACTCCTGAAGGTTGTCATGCTCAAATAGATGTATTGATTTCCCACATAGAAGGTTTAAAAATGTGCAAAATTGGTGTAAATAGCACTAATATTTTTAGGTAATAATATACGCAATGCCAATGGTAGTAACTTCTATAAAACAATATGAAAATTATGACTTTTCAATCCATGTAACTTATGATTCATTAAGTCAACATAGATCATGATTTTACTTGAATAACCATCAGATACATTAACATGCATTAACATTTGATGGAATGTTCTTTATCCCTTTTTTCCATTTCAAAAAATTGACGGAGCATAATTTTAATTCTCATCTAGCCAGAGATCACATTTTAGGTTCATTACATGTAAGTATTTCTGATTATTGAGAATATCCTTCACCTTTCCATGATCATTAAGCAATGTGACAATCAAATTTTCCCAAAAATTCTTCACAATATGAATCACATTAAGATTCATCCTCAAAAATTCAATTCCAAATATGGATATTCGATGAATAAACTATTTTCCTCCCATTGTTGTGTTCTAATTTCCCTTGATGATGCACTTCGAACCTATTTCCCGATATGATTCCACTGATAAAACATTCCAAATTATGATTCAACTATTCCATGATCTATCATAATTTCAGAACTAGTAGACAACTTTGGACGTGGTCTACGATCAATTAAACAATTAAATTTTGATATGTTCTACTGAAATCTAATAGATGAATCGAGAAATCTTTGATGGAATAAGAAGAAACATTTTCTTATGTGAGGTTTTCATTTGGGCTCAGTATTATAGTTGAAAATAGGAAATCCAAACCCTCGTAATTGTTCCAACCAGATAAATACCAAAGACCAGGGAAGTCACTAATGGTCCTCATAAAAGCATCATGCATTTTGAACACTGTTTTAGAAGAAGCATAAAATGTATCAACACCATTTCTCCATAACTCATATAATTCATCAATTAAATGATGAATGTATACATCAATATCCTTTAAAGGAATTTTGTTCTAGGACTAATCAACAAAATGATAAAATACAATTTTTTTCATTAACATCCACGGTGTCATATTGTAAGTAATCAAAACAACTGGTGAAATGCTATAACGGGTACTCAATGTCCCAAATGGGATGAATCTATCGGTAGCCAATCCCAATCATACAATATTACGATCATCTATGAAGATTGGATGTAATGAATCAAATGTATTCCATGATTTTGAATCTCATGTATGTCGAATTAACCCATCACTTTTATTATCTACAGAATGCCACTTCATGCATTAAGCGATTTTCGATGACATGAATAATCATTGCAATCATGGAATTAAAGGAAATTAATGAAAACCCATTGTTGGTGTGTTCATTTTCATCTCCTTCATGGTAGTATATTGATTCAAACTTCCTACATCACTCATTTACGGCCTTCTAGAAGAATAACATTTTTTGAATCCTGTCTACATGAACCCATTCACTAATAAAGCATAATATCATGGGGACACACTTGTATTTTTTTTATAATTCAAACCATGCATGTTAAAAAGATTTTTCATATCATAAAAAGACTCAGGGATGTTTTCTTCCTGAAATGTATCACACAACAATTCCAATATCTTGTCCATTACCTTATTTGTAATTCCATATGGACTTTTCATGTGGTAAAACTTCAGAAATAAAAGGAATGTTTTGAATCTTTCAATCATCCACTATAAAACTCACTTTTTCCTTCGTCAACTTAATCATGAAATGTATTTTCCTCAGTAATGTTTTCTCTTACATTAGTCTCCACATAATCAAGAAGAGGATCCACAAATATGTTACAATCATCATATGGTTTTTCTAAAGACTCAGAAACATCACTTGTAATGTTTCAATTTTTCACACCATCATCTACTTATTCTGATATGTTTTGATGCTGATGGTGGTGTCTTGCAGTGCCAAATGAATCATTTATATTGTTTTTAATTTCATTTCACATTATCAATGATGTTGGGTGCTCATTCGATGGATTGAGATCAGTGCTTAACCTTTTTGTATTGTATGATTCTCTATGCTAAATCCAACAAAAATATTTACCATGGAATTGATTCAATATTAAATGTTCAAAAACACCATATCTCTTCATCCATCTTTTGAATTTAAATTTTTTTAAATGGACATCTTTTCCCCCCATAAACGGATTGAATGGAAATTTCATAATCTAATAACTCCTCCAAAACCTTAACATACTGAGGTGTGTTCCTTAATTATGTAATCCAGCTATTATCCATGTATATCATCATGTGTCTACAAAATATTAAAAAATATTAAACAACTAAATATCAATAAATAGGGAAATAGATTCATATATAATAGTTGAAAATATATATAACTATGTTAATAAATTGCAAAAAGTCTAGTATTAGATCAAAAAAATCCTCAAAGACACTTTTTCCCAATAGCACATGATAACATATGCCACATTAAGATAATATCATGCCAAGAAATTTCTCATAATATACGTATTAAATTTCAAAAATACTATCTCATGTTTACCAAGACATCCCAAACTATATAGTAATTTCAATGAAGAGTCATGAATGCCTTTGATACCTATTTTTCACACACCAACCTGTATGAAATGCCTAAGCGGTATATTATATGTCGTCTATGTAGATCATAGATTTCATGGATGAATAGGTACAAAAAAATAAGAATGTGGTGGATAAAATAGATGAATATTATATTTTATAGGATATGCATCTGGGATAATGGATACAGATAGAGGAATCATGGAGGAAGGGAAATTGATGTTCAGATGAAGGGAAAGTGTTAAAGGTGGAGCAAAAGGAATGGAAACATGGATAGAGATATAAAATATTTCATCATATGTTATAAAAATTACCCAGTTAAAATTATACATCTATATACTCTCTTTATATTAGTTATGTATGAATGAAACAAAAACCAAATGTATTGATCCATAACAAGAAAAGATAATTTATATTATCATGGTGTTATAATGAAAATTTATCGTTATATTACTATTTTATTAACTACAGTAATATCCTTGAAAAAACATGGTTCAAAATAGACGTTACATTGTGTATTTATATATATAAGACATCCATTTTTGGTAGTATACTATGTAGGAAAATCGTTTGAGATTTAATGTTGTTTGTATAAAATGATTACAAAAATATCATATAACGTTTTGATGATTATATTCTTTATGTTATATGAGTGAAAAAATACATCCATTTAATAAATATCCCCATTTTAATTTATATAATGTAGTTGAGGATCAGACAACAGCATCTCAAATATCAATTCATAAAAAAATAATCAGAATAAAATCAAATTCTGGAAAACCTTATGTCACTAAATACTTGAGGAGAGAAAGTGCTCACGAGGACCATCCTACACCAACCTCTAGAATTATGATAGAAATAATTTCATTTTTACCAATCTACCCAAATTATAGTTGAGAATTATAAAACCTGGGTTCTTATGGTGTCTAGGGATCTAATTCCATTTGTAACAAACCATCCTGAAATAATATCGAAACTGACATAGACCCAATCCGCCATTATCCTGAAGGGTGTTTCTGATTTACATAGGACAATAAAACAATCTTGATCATCATGATACACTAAATTGGTAATGACTTATCCATTGTATAATAAATGAACATTAATAATCAATAAATACTAAATAAACTGATAAATCATTAAAAAAATAATATATATAGTGCACAATATTTAAAATAAGAGAGGGATAAAAGGGAAAATTAATACAATAACTAAAAAATGTAAAACCAAACCTAAATAACATTGTAATAAATTCTCTATGAACCCATAATTTGTTACCACATCCCACTCATCATCAGGGACCCAAGATAGATACCCATTGAAAAACATGAATCTAAACATAAAATATTAATGTACGCATCCTAACCCACTGAATCTATGAAATAAAATTCATTAGGTAGTTTATATTTTCACGTTTGGAATAGAAATTATCTATGATTTTAAATGCATAATGTATGATTTAAATGAAATATTGTATTTGATCGATTTAATGAAATGGTTACTTCATATAAAAACTTACATGATAACCTGTGAATGTCAAAAACACTTATGTTTACATAAAATAAAACAAATCCATTTCAATACATCTTTTTTAAAACAATTTCTTAAAAAAATTGAAATCCAACTAAACAAACAATACAAACACCAATGTTGAAGAAAAATTTATTTTGGGAATCAATATTTTATAGAAATAAATAATCATAAAAAATGAAAAGGGGGTCACAAACAATATAATCATACGGAAAAACATTCATTACATAATGAGAATCCCTAATAGTGACTATTCATAAATGATTATTAATCAAGGTATCTACCCTTTTATTTTACGAATAAAATTGAAATTATGAAGGTTGTGAGGTTAGTCCTTCACAAACTCAAATAATTAAGAGAGTAATAAGGGATGATGTTTATGAGTTATGCATTCTAGATGACAAAACAAAGATCAAATATAATTCCTGTGGATGGTAAACATCAAGAACGCAATTTTAATAACTCAAGTAAATTGATATCTTCAATAAAAGAAAAAAAGGTATAATCGTAGGCTAAATCCATGAATGATTAACTATATAAAATTGAAAAGTATTTTTTATGAGTGCTTTTTTTGAGGTTATAAGACTAGAAAATGAATTGAAATAAAATATGTATTCAAAAAAACACGATGAACATTTAAATGTGATATGGGATAAAGCATGAATAACATTTAAATGATATTATCATGGGGATTTAATTGATATTGAAGAAATATTAACACAATTTTCATTACATTAATCATTTTTATTATTATTATTTGTGGAAATAAAATAGATATTCATGATCTAAAAAATGGATAAAAAGGTAAAAAAAAAATAATTGAATGACAAAGTGGTATATATTAATAAAATGATAGGATTTTAATTTTTTGATGATGAAAAAAAGGTATGGAATTTTATGTAGTTTCTATATGGATTAAACAAATATATCTATATATTTAGGATAAATTTAATACATACATGATGAATTTTTAATTGAAGAGAGGTGTTGTTGACTGTAATCATTATATGAACGTATCCAATGAGTAATAATTCATAGTACTCATCTATGAATGTAAGGTCATATTTTGAAGAGATTATAAAGAACTAATTGATCAGTTTACTAACTTAATGAGTCTATAGATTCCAATATCTATGAATAGAGAAATCACATGTTTTCTTAGGGTGATTGTGAAACAAAAAATTGAATACAAATTTTTTTCTCAAGTTAAATATACTAATATCTACTATATAAGTTTTATATAAAATATTTGATGATAGTTTAAACTCCTATCATGGTTGGAAGAAATCATATAGAATTTGTGATTGGAAATTATATCAATCAAACACTATTAAAGAGAATGTTATTGAATTTTATTTACTTGAAGTATACTTATATGAATATAGTTTCTGAAACATAATTGGTGGATCTATTTCAAATAAATTTTAATGATAAAATACTACCTAAGGAAAACATTGGAGGAATCGGTGAGGCAGCGAGGCGCCGAGGGGCTATGGATTTGGGGGTTTATGGGGGTTCTCATGGGGGTAGGGGGAGACAGGGGGTGGGGGAGTTTCAGGGTTCAAAAAACAATTTAGCGGCGGTTTAGTAAACCGCCCAAAAGGATATTAATGTTTTATTTCAGGTTTTTTTGATAGAGGACTCATGAAAAGAGTGAGTATAAAAATACAAATTATGATTCCTAGAAAACACCAAAATGGATTGGGGATTTATTTTCTCTCACAAAAAAATATTCATAAACAAAAAACATCACATTGTTGAAAAAAAGGGGAGACTAAAAACATAAGGATGATTTAGATTCACTTCATAATAACCCCAATAAGTGTCTTATAGGGGAAAATGTAGTTGTGATAATGTTTAATCCAAATCGTAAGAATAAGACATAATAAAAAATCAACATTCAAACCTAGTGATACAAGATAACATTAATGTCCACTAATTATAGTGAATGAAGACTACATATAATCTCCCAAACCATAGGGTAAAGAACCATGCTAATCATATGCTCTAGGGTAAGACACCAAAATGGTCCTTGTAAGGCCCTGACCCTAGTTACCCAGTGTCGGTGCATTATTACATAACATCATTATGATCACTAAATATCAAGTCTCGAATGAACGATTAGTTTAGTAACCTTTGAAACACTAGATATATTCATAAGTCTAACATTACATTATAAAGTGAAAAAATAACTACAACACTTATTTTCTTCATATCCCATCATACATTCCCAGGAGTTCCTTCATAAAATACTTCTTCATATCCTGGAAAAAATTAAAACATTGAAAGGGGTGATCTCAGATGCTTAGTAAGCATAACAATATATGGGAAACTTTCATAAATAAACATAAACATTTAAGGAAATTTATACCTATAAAAAAGCCTTTTAAATTTGAACTTCAGTGTAATATGGAAAAGATAAAATGGAAAAATGCAATTTAATTATTTACATGGATATTCTACTAGTCGAATAATCGCATGCAATATCAATAACCACTTTCAAAATAATGGAATGCATAATGCCAGACAATCATAACCACATAGCCACGGCCTCATGGCAAGACTAAAAATAATATTTTGACAAGGCCTCATGCCAAGACACTAGCTTGTCTCATGGGACCTTTCGATGCATCGAGTAGCTACAGAGGTATCCACCCGTCACACACTATGTCCTATGCATTCTTCATATGTATAAGTTTAAACATAACATAAACATTCGTATTAAAACTTGCATACTTAATGTAAATACTTTCTTCATAAACCATGAATAGTATAAAAATAACACATCCATAGTCAAACATACCACAAAACCTTTAATACAATAAGGAAGTTTTGTATCATAATAAATCAACTTCAAATAAGCTTAAAATTAATCAATGGATGTTGACATAGATGAAATCAAAACTATTTGAGAGAAATATCACTTTTTTTAAATCGTTTAAAAGTCACATAATCATATAATTAAATTTTTACTTTGAAAATATTCTTATAAGATTGTAATGAAATCAATGATGATTTTATAATGGTAGAAAATATCTGAACCTTCCATATAAGTTAAAAATATACATTCTTACCATAATCATGTCGAAATGGATAAAAAGGACCTTGTTTGGAAAATGACGAAAAGATTCCTTTCAAAACAAGTTATAAAAACTCAAACAAGGGTACAAATGACTTTAACCCATAGTCTAGTAAATAGTAAAAAAATTTGGAATTCATTTTTTAGAAATATGGATGTGGATGATAAAGGGGTCCTGGTAGATAATTACGTATAAACAATCTCGGATAATGAAGAAATTGTGAAATAAAACCTTACATTGTACTTTTTCTTTGTTGAGGGTAGGTTATCCTCCTGTATAATGGGGAAATAATTGTTATTAAATTATACAAGTATCATATACATTAATATGATATCATATATGATCTTTTAATATTTCTTTGTTAATAATATCTTTGTATTATCGTGGTTTCGGGTGTTAACCGATTCATTTTCAATTATATGATTTGTTACGTAAGTCAGGTTTTTTATGGATAGGTTGTATGTTATTAATATCCAAAATGATATTAAGTCTTTAAAAATTATTTTTTACCATCAAATAAAAATTATTCTTTAATGGATACGATGGGGACTAAATCTAATTGCGTTCGTGGAGACGGTAGTCCGTACGTACGCACGACCGACAATATCATTCTTTTGATATTAAAATAATATATAATTGGATGCTATATAATATATACAGAATAATTATCATGTAATAATTATTATTTACTTGAATTACACATCATTATTATACCCATCCAAATAATAGTGTTTTGAATAACAATTACACCATGACGTGGAGACGGTAGGGCGTACGTACGCACGTATGGTGACATGTCATTCAAAGGATGTATAGAATACTGAATATGTTTGTACCATATTTATAATAACATCACAGTATATATAATATACCGGAGTTAATATTTTATAATGGAAATAACAAAGAATGAAGAAGTTGACGAAGAAAGGAACTTGAAAGAGGGTGGTGAAAACATTACCTCTTCGTCGAGTTCTTCCTTTTGATTTGATCAAAAGGGCTATTTAGGTTTGCTCTTTGATAAAACTAAGGCCTCTAGGTTGAATTTAGAGAAGTTTATAGAATACTTGGGTAGGGGTTTTCCGAACCAAAAGTCTTTGAAGGTGTGAAGAATTGGTTATAAGTGATGTCCTTTTATAAGGGGGAGGAGGGGCTCTTTAGAAAAAACATAAAGTATTAATTTATAATAAATTCATATTCGGTATTTAATGGCTCCAAAGTGGATTATTCAAAGTATAAGGTGTGTATGGGTCTAAATAAATTCATCCAATATATTTTATACTACTTTGGGTCATTATATTAACCTTATCATTTAGTTTTAACTCTTAGTTAATAAGTTTGACATTTACCATGTCACATTGTATATTTATATTATATAGTTAATAAACTTACTATATACATCCAAGAGACCCCCAAGTTGTCCATTAATGATAGAAATATCATGATATAAGTCCCTTGGATGATCCTTAGATTATTAAGAATATAATATCAATTAATAATATAATATTTATTTTAAAAACTAATTTATGTCAATATTTATAATATTTAATAATTTATTTATATTAAAGTCTTAACAACTTTATTAATTCTAACCAAATTCAGTTAAGAAATCCTAAAATATCATATTAACGAATAATATTAGTTGATGAAATCAAATATTTCAAATTATATTTATTTTAACATTTATAACACTAATAATTTGATTCTTTCATTAATGTTGAAAATACTGCATCATTATTGTGTCAAAAATAAATTTAATTATTCAATGTTTAAAAATTATATATAAAATACCATTATGTGGGAAATATTTTTATCTTTCTAATTAATATTTATAGAATAATATATAACATATATAACCTTATGTAAAAATTGGTTTTCTAAAAGATATATACTTATGTCATTTTTGTATTTACTCTATCTTAATTAATATAAAGTGTCCTTATCGCCTACAACTGGCTCTATGGGGTCCTAAAATCGACCCAAAGATTCCCATGGTCGTACATGTATCATCCAATAGGGTCTGGACACATTTTAGAATAAATTAATATTATTATAATATTTTTTTTACCCTTATTTACTAGATTTACCCTTTAACCATAGTAAATAAAATATTTACCATAGTAATTATTCAAAATGTCTAAAAATAAGCGTTAAATATTTTTCACAATTAGGAAATCCTGATTCCAAATATTGAATAAATTTTTAAAAATTCAAAACATTGAAGTGGAAGTAATTAATTTACAATTAATTCCCGTTGTTGAAATAAAACGTGTGTTTTTAACAAATAATAAATATCAAAATATTGACACTTTATTATGTCCAGTTTTAATATTAAATTATGTCCAATGACCAAAATTGGATTAAATGGAAAAATTATAATCTAATTATAGTGTAAAATCACCCAATTTTATAATTTATCACTATTAATTATTTGGATTAAAAAAGTTTTTAATTAAAATTTAGTAATTTTCACTATTCATCAAAATATGAAAGTTATCAAAAAAGTACCCAAATTTCACCTTAAGCTAATTACAATATTACGAATAAAAAAATGAATTCCATTTTACCAAATTCAAAACATTAGAGTTTTGTTAATTAATATAAAATTAATTCCCACTATTAAAACCAAAAAGGATTATTTTTTATAACTATCAAAAGTTTGACACTTGTTTATGTCGAATTTAAAAGTGAAATTACTTAAAATGGCCATCACTTGATTAAATGGTAAAAATATAATCTATTTATACTTATATATCATTAAATTGTATAACTTAACAATAAAAATTATTTTTATTAAATAAGTTGCTTTCAGTTAAAATATAGTATTTCTCACTATTCACCAAAATAAGAATGTTATCAGTAAAACACCAAAACATTACTAAAAATAAATTCATAGGTCCTTATTCTATAGAAGAATTATATTTTGTCAAATTTAATATATAAAAGTTTAAAATATTGGCTTTTAGAAGGCCTCTCCATTAAAAGGCCGTAAAATTTCATTTTGTGAAAAATACTTCTTTTATCTGAAAAAATGTATTTGTTTTTACATTATGTGTAAGAAACTCATAATATGGATTATAAAATTATAAGGATTATATATAGTTCAAAATTCTGTTAATACTATTCATAACCACTTTTGATGGGCTTGTTTGGTAAGTCATGGTGCGCTAGAACTCGGTGTTGCGTGTAGTGAATGTTATTGAATTACTTTGAAGAAATAACGTACTATGAAATATTGGGGTGTTACATTCTTCCCTCCTTCAATAAATTGCATCCATGTAATTTGATATTATTTTTGAAAAATAAAAGGTTGAAAAAAGAAAATACCTTTGGGAGAAACCACATCAGAAATTAGGTTAGTGAAATATAGTCTTAATATGAGGAAAAGGAAATGAAAAGGTCACCACCAAATTATGATCTTGATTAGGAGAACATTGGTGGAAATTAGAGACATATAATTGGAGGAAAAATGTAAATATTTATTGGTAGTGATTGAATTCATCAATCAGAGAAAATAATAAAATTATGGGCCTTAAATTCATCAATTTATGATGATTTAAAATACCATCGGTTCAACAAAACACTGGTATTAGGATAATAATTTTTTTGTTTTATGATCCCCTTCACTGAAGTATATGAATTAATTTCTTCATTGAATAAGAGAAGAAGAAAAATATATCCATTACAAGTAGATTCCCATCCATTAACTAAGTTCTACCACAAACTCATTGTTCACTTTAATAGATGACAGAACGTAAAAATAATATTCTATTTATCCTATTCGTATAGGGTTCAAAAAATATGAATTTATAATTCATCTAGAAGAACCATTAAAAAAACTAAATTATTCAATCAGGGACATCACATGGGTCAGTGGTTGGTGATACACCCTTGTCGCACAACGATTGTGGGTTCAAGTCTCGTGGCCTTGCCTGATGCGACGGGTTGTCGTCCAACCTCTGGGTTGTCCTTTATATGGAAATCCATAAATAATATCAAACTATAATTATCCAAAATACTTCTGTCCAGCTCAGTGCCCAAAATTTATAAGCTAGGTAAACACAATGAAGATCCTTTTTCCCACATAATAGCATTGAACACCTTCATCATTTATTCTTTTAAAAAACTGTAACATCCTGAAATACCATAAAACCTTATTGATTACGTTCATTATCACATATTACTTATATAATACTAGATATACTTCTTATATCTAAAAACATTGAATATTCCAACAATGATGAAACAAAAAACCCATTAATCAGTGCCAAGTTTGTCAATAATATCTAATATAATTTATCCAAATCAACCATCACTTATTCCAAAATTACAACCTCAGTATCAAGACCCTATTAATGATTACCTTTCCTTCAAACATGTATTTCCCAAAAAAGTTTAACTTTCTGTTGAGTCACTTATCATAGTACCATATAATCTCAACTCCTCAATGAAATAGTAACGCAATACAATCCTTATTTTTCTCAATTATTAATATAACTAGTACATCGTTGATACAAAACTAAAATTGAATTATTCTTTAATAACAACATAAGAACACTAGTCTTTCCTCTTCAATTGTGGTAGTATCATATCATTATTATTATACAGTAACATCATTTGGGGTATACTCTAATGATTTGAACATTGATTCGTGTAGTGTACCCACACCTTAAAGATGAAGCATTGTACATTTGAAACCTTTTTCTTACCCGTGAAATCACGAACATTGTGTTATTTTTCTCCACACTTATAACATACTCCCATTCCCTTCAAGCATTTTCAAAGGTTATTCTTTCCATAGTTATCACATATGCGAAAATATCCCTTTACCTTCTTCTCTTTATCTTTCTTTCTCCCAACCATCCATTTCTTCTCTGGCATCCCGTCAAATCCATAGGACTATGAGAACTCCATACTTATCTAATCAACACATGATACTATTGCATCATATGATGATAATACATGGTAGACTATTCCCATTCTAAATTTTGGATTAAGACCATGAAAGATATGATCCTTCTTACTCTTTGGGTCATGCGTATTGCTGGATTTATCATTCTTTCAACTCGGAGCCACTTCTATACAATAGAATAAACTATGTCAGTTTATGAATTGCAATGAATAATTCCAAACTTGTAAAATACTTAACGTAAATTGAATGGTTTGTTGAAATAATCCATAATCATAATGATGTTTTCATTGAGGAATTATATACTAAAAAACCCTTTATAATGTTTTTTAAAGAAAATGAGAATTATCATAAGAATGTACCCTGGGAGGGTCATAACCAAGAGTGCAGCAAGGCCCATTGTCGTGTACTAGTTCCTATTCGAGTCTAGCTCAAAGCGGTGATTTCAGTTCATACCCTTAGGTAAATCTATTCCAGAGCTGCCTCTACCTAGTTGTATCTTGACAGGGATGTATTTCTCAGAAAACTCACAAAATCTCTACAATACCAAAATTCTAGGATGTTCTTCTATACTAATCCTAAAAGACTACCTTAGGGCTATGTCCTCTAATCGGAGTTTATCTAAATCTGGTTTCCATAGTTTGTACTAAACTTTCTCTAATACCAAATGTAATGCCCCGACCCCAGTTACCCAGTGTCGGTGCATTATTAAATAACTTTGGGATGATCACAAAAGATCCAGTCTTGAAAGACCAATTAGTTTAGTAGAATTGGAAACACTAGATAAATTCATAAGTCTTATATTACATTATAAAGTGAAAAAACTACAACACAACATGTATTCATATCCCCTCACAAATTTCCTGCAGGTCATTCATAAAACACTTCTTCACATCCTGGGAAAAATTAAAACATGGAAAGGGGTTAGCTCAGATTCTCATTAAGGATATCAATATAGTGGAAACATTCATAAATAAACATAATCATTTAAGACAATGTATAAATAAAACAAAATCCTTTTAAATTCGAACATAAACATAATATGGAAAAGATAAAATGAAATAATTCCATGTACTTATTCACATGGATATTCTACTAGTCGAATAATTTCATACAATATCAATAACCACTTTCATAATTATGGAATGCATAATGCCAGACTATCATAACCACGTATCCAAGGCCTCGTGCCAAGACTACAAATAAGATTTTTTCAAAGCCTCATGCCAATAGACTAGTTTGTCTTATGAGACCTACCGATGCATCTAGGAGCTATAGCAGGCTCCACCCATCACATACTAAGTCCAATGCATTCCTCATATGAACATGTTTAAACATAACATAAAAATTCGTATTAAAAATAGCATAAAAAATGTAAATACTTTCTCCATAAACCATGAATGGTATAAAAATAACACATACACAGTCAAAAATATCACAAAACCTTCAATACAATATTGATGTTTTTTATCATATTAAGTCAACTTCATATAAGCTTAAAATACATCAAAGGATGTTGACAAATATGTAATCAAAACTATTTTAGAGAAATATCTATTTTTTTAAATCATTTAAAAGTCACATAATTATAAAATAAAACATTTAAATTTAAAATATTCTAATAAGATTGTAAGGAATGCTTTGAAGATTTTATATTGGTGGAAAATAGGCACATCCACTGTATAAGTTAAAAAAATACATTCTTACCTTAATTCTATCAAAAAGGATAAAAAGGAATTTGTTTGGAAAATGACAGAAAGATTATTTCAAACCATTTTATAAAAAGTAAACAAGGGTTTAAATGACTAAAACCCATAGTCTAGTAAATATTAATTTTTTTGGAATACATTTTTAATAAACATGGATGTGGATAATAATGGGGTCCGTGTAGATAATTACGTATAAACAACCTCAGATAATGTGGAGATTCTGAAATAAAACCTTACCTTGTACTTTTCATTGGTTGAGGGTATGTTATCCTTCTTTATAATGATGAAATAATTGTTATTAAATTATAAAAGTATCATATACATTAATATGATATCATATATGATCTTTTAACATTACATTGTTAATAATATCTTTGTATTATCGTGGTTTCAGGGGTTAACTGATTCATTTTCCTTTATATGATTTGTTACATAAGTCTTGTTTTCTATGGATAGTTTGTGTCTTATTAATATTCATAATGATATTAATTCTTTAAAAATTATTTTTTAATATGAAATGAAAATTATTCATGAATGGATACGATGGGGAATGAATCTCATCGCGTTCGGGGAGACGGTAGTCCGTACATACGCACGAGCGAAAATATCATTCTTTTGATATTAAAATAATATATAATTGGATGGTATATCATATATAAATAATAATTATCGTGTTATATTTATTATTTAAATGATTTAAACATCATTATTATACTCATCCAAATAATAGTGTATTGAATAACTATTACACCACGACGTGGAGACGGTGGGTCATACGTACGCATGTATGGTGACATGTCATTCAAAGGATGGATAGAATAGTGAATATGGTTGTACCATATTTATAATAACAGCACATTATATAGAATATAGTGTAGTTATTATTTTATAATGTAATTAACAAAGAACGATGAAGTTGAAGAAGAAAGGAACTTGAAAGAGGGTGGTGAAAACATTACCTCCTCATCGGGTTCTTCCTTTTGATTTGATCAAAAGAGATCATTAGGATGGATTTATGATAAAACTAAGGCCTCTAGGATAAATCAATGGGGGTTTAGAGAATATTTAGGCAGTGTTTGGATGAACCAAATGGATTTGAAGTTGTGAATAATTTTTTAGAAGTGATGTCCTTTTATAAGGGGGGGGGGCTCTTTCTGAAAAACTTAAAGTATTAATTTATAATAAATTCATTTTAGGTTTATAATGGCTCCAAAGTATATTAATAAATTATTACGGTGGGTATGGGTCTAAATAATTTCATCCAATAGATTTTAGACAGGTTTGGGTCTTTATATTACCTTTATATTTTAGTTTTAACTCTTAGTTAATTAGTTTGACATTTACCATGTCACATTGTATTTTTATATTATATAGTTAATAAACATACTATATACATCTAAGAGACCCCCAATATGTCCATTAATGATAAAAATATCACGATATATGTCCTTTGGTTGAACCTTAGATTTTTAGGAATATAATATCAATTATTAATATAATATTTATTTTAAAAACTCATTTATGTCAATTATGACAATATTTAATAATTGATTTTTGTTAAATCCGTAAAAACATTATTAATTCTAACCAAATTCATTTATGAAATCCCAACTTTTCATATTAACCAATAAAATTCATAGATGAAATCATATCTTTTAAATTATATTTATTTTAACATTAATAATACTAATTATTTGAATCTTTCAATAATGAGGAAATACTGCATCATTATTCTGTCCTAAATAAATTTAATTATTCAATATCTTAAAATTATATATAAAATACCATTATGTGGGAAATATATTTATCTTTCTAATTAATATTTATAGTCTAATATATAACATATATAACTATATGTAAATATTGTTTTTCAAAAAGATATATGCTTATGTCATTTTTGTATTTACTTTAACTTATTTAATATAAAGTGTCCTTATCACCTACAAGTGGCACCATGAGGTCCCCAAATTAACCCAAATATTACCATGGTTGAACATGTTTGAAACAATAGGTTTTGGACACGTTTTAAGGTAAATTAATTGTATTATAATATTATTTGATTACCCTTATTTCTCGGATTTACCCTTTAACCAAGGTAAATAAAATATTTACCGAAGTAATTATTCAAAATGTCTAAAAATAAGAGTTAAATATTTTCACAATTTGGACATTCTAATTCCAAATATGGAATCCATTTTTTCAAATTCAAAACACATAAGTGGAAGAAATTAATTTAAAATTAATTTCTACTGTCGAAACAAAAAGCGTGCTTTTAATAAATAATAACTTTCAAAAGATTGACACTTTCTTATGTCTAGTTTAAATATGAAATTATGTCCAATTACAAAAAGTGGATTAAATGGTAAAATTATAATCTAATTATAATTTAAAATCAAAAATTCATAAGTTATCACTATTAATTATTTCGATTAAAAAAGATGTTTTTAATTAAAATTTAGTAATTTTCACTATTTATAAAAATATGAAAGTTATCAGAAAAGTAACAAAATACAAACTTATTCTAATTTATATATTCCAAATCCAAAATAAAATTATATTTTACCAAATTCAAAAAATTAAAGTTTCATTTACTAATTTAAAATTAGTTCCCGCTATTAAAACCAAAAAGGATTATTTTTAATAACTATCAAAAGGTTGACATTTGATTATGTCCAATTTCAAAGTGAAATTACTTACAATTAACATAATTGGATTTAATGGTAAAAATATAATCAATTTATACTTACATTCACTAAAATTTATAAATTAACAATATAACTTATTTTTATTAAAAAAGTTTTTTTCAGTTAAAATAAATTATTTTACACTATTCACCCAAATATGAAAGTTATCAGAAAAACACGAAAACATTATTGAAACATAATTATTATGTCCCAAATCTAAATAATACGTTTATTTTTTCAACTTGAATATATAAAAGTTTCAAATATTGGATTTAAAAAGGCTTCTCTATTAAAAGGTGGTAAAATTTCATTTTTTTAAAATACTTCTTTTATCGGAAAAATTAATTTTTTCTAACATTATGTATAAGAAACTCATAATATGGTATATAAAATTATAAGGATTATTTAATGTTCAAAATTCAGTTAATACTATTCATAACTGCTTTTGAACGGCTTGTTTGGTAAGTCTTGGTGTGCTAGAACTCGGAGTTACGTGTAGTGAAAGTTATTGAATTAATTTGAAGAAATAACGTACTATGAAACCTTGGGGTGTTACAGTCTTCTTAGATAGAGGTGACCAAACCACAGAGAAACTCACATGTTAAAATAAAACCTAAACCACTATAACATAGGCATGGTACCTAATCGTGATGATTCCAAATTAAATACGCTCATTAACCACATGCCACATCACCTGTAATAGAATCACCACATTCCAATCATCAAGGGATGAAAACCAAACACACTAGTGTATCTTTATTCCAAATTAATTTACTCATTCCAATAGAGGTTAATATTTAATCCATGAACTCATAATATATAATTATTTTCCAGTCAATGTGGGGTGTCAGTACCCCATCATAGAATATAATGCTTCATGTTTATCATTCTCATGATTGTGTTAATCACACCCCTTTCCATGGGTTATTTTATTATTCCAAAAAAATCACTGCCATATTGTCAGTATACCATATCATAGTTGGGAATCATAATAAACCTATAGGATTACATAGATAGATTATAGTATTCAATTAATCTATGAAGGGGTTACCCATCACCTTAGGTGTCCAATAAGAAACCATTATATCAATTGGAGGGGTTGACTCCCAAAACATATAAGGAAGAATAAATCCAACTTCACCTAAATATGTTATAGATAGTTCAACATAGAGAGAGGAAATAAAACCATATAAGCTGGAGGATTTGAAAATCATCTCTCATATATAGAACTAACTACATTGATAAATGGGATAAACCATCCCTCAATAACTAGAACCTGAGTGATTATCCAAAATCCATCGCCAATTCATATTTATCTTTATATGATCTGAAACATAATTATTGATGATAGGATCTATAGATAATTTTCTATAACCACTACTCCTCATTATTCTAAACCACACATGATGATATACAAGGGAATTGGGATTACTACCATCCATGGTATGGAATAGCCACATATTCCCTATAATATCAAGAGTAAATAGAAAATTATATAACCTCATATCTAAAAGTGACATTTTATCTCTCACACTAGATTTTATGGGTCATATGGAAACTCCTTGAGTCATGCATGCATCCATGATTCGCTTCATTACAAGTTGAAGCATATTGTAATCACCTAGTATTAGTCCAAACTCTAACTTTATCCACAGAATATAAATTAATTATATGAAAATACCATAAATTAAAAATGTTATAATTTCTAAATAAGTAACACTATCATGATATAAATGAAAAAATTCATAGTATAGGATATTAATTTTTCAAAAACAATATTTCAGTCATGAAATCAATAAATTATTCCATGAAAAAAGAAAAGAAACCTTGTGGTGACCCCTAATCACACTATGTAGAATTCCATGGGTATGGGTCATTCATGTATGTTCTGTGTGCCCCTCAGGGATTCCTAGATATGTGAGCCAATATTGTCCATTCACCAAGGTGTGGGAAACCAATGAACATAGCATGAGCTGCATACCCTTCCTAGACTAGTTTAGACAAACCAAAATCGAGGTGTGCTACCTACCCCACATCACTAAGGAGATAGTGTATTTGGGTCATCATTAAGACAAGTCTCCTATACTACATCTTCCAAATCTATTCTTACGTGATTTTAATCCTTTTGATCCCTCTACTTCCATGTTAATGTGAGTAGAATATAATCCCATGCGATTATATTTTCAGTTTGGAATCTCTATCTGAATTATATTATTTCCAAGTATTATCTTAGTAATCTATAGGTACACTACCTCTGATAATCACATACCATAAGTTATGGTCTATGCACTATTGGAACCAACAACTGCCATAGCGGCCAAATTTCTTCTAACATTTCCACATGAAATCCATTATTGGCCCTCCCCTATGACCACCAATGAAGTCGCATGACCAAACATTAATTTTCATCTTTGTTGCATTGTTTTACCAACCATTGTTTTACACTTCCCAACCACCATCTCTCATGCGATGATATTGGTCACTAGGTAAACTGGCTCCCCAACTAAACCCATTCGTTGTCATCTATATCAATCCCATAGATCACATTACCAAATTTGTCCTTCAAATGGTCATCCATAAATGATTATAACCACCATGAATTATAAGGTAAAAGTATTAAAATAATGTTAAATAAATAATATTGAGTCCTACCAGGATGGTGAAACACCATCACTTCCATCCAAAGTTCATTAAAAAATTCTTTCTAATCAACCACATCACAAAAATTTGAAAAATAATTATCCAATATTAAAAATTAACTATTATTGAGTTTTATGTAAATAATTCATTCTCATATATTTTTAGATCATTTCAAGTTTAGCATTTCAAATAATTAGATCATAAATCATACATAAAAACCATATTATAAAAGCCTGAAACTCTCGATTAGTATCCATTTTTCCTATACTATAAAACATTTATAATAAAGCATGATATCTTTTAATAGAAAATCATTATGACATTAAACATGATATTTCAATTTACATACCCTTCTTAAAACTCCATGAAAACATTTTTAAATGTGTGATGTGCAGATAAATCTCATAAAGAGACATAAAATTAATAAGAACTATTAGTCTAGTGAAAACATGAAAACTAATGAAGGGTTTTAACATTTTATAAATTTTATTTGAGAAAAATAAATATATAATTTTAGCATAATGCACACAATTTTTTCTTAAAGAAATTCATTAAAACCCATAGAATGAAAATCATACCCCTTTTGGAAATATAGAGAATAAAATTCTTAAACAATTTTAAACTAATTTAAAAAGTAACTCGATACTAATAAAATCTATATGAAAAACATAGTGGTAACTCCCTCCTTCTTACCATTTAAGAAGAGAAATATCACCCAATTCCTTGGAGTGTAATCTATGTGAACCCATTGTATAATATATATCAGGCTCACCCAACACTATATTATTGAACCATTTTTATATGATATATTACTCTCATATGATGATATCTGGTGCACTAATCATATATGCTATAATAGTATTTCCCGACAATATATGGGTGCACCCATTATATAAGCTTGAATAGGCTTACCCGATGCTATCATGGCAGACCAATTGTATAATATGTATCAGAATCATCACCTTTTATAATAATTGTCAACATCTATTTCATAAATAAGGAATTTTTATGATTTCACCTTTTTTACCATTACCACTTTGAAAACACATTTTAACCGATTTAATTAATTTTTCTTCATAATATTTCCATTTTCTTTTAAAATAAAATTTTCAATCCCAAAATATCAATTAAAAGTGAAATAAGGTATTACATTAAATGAAACATGTGGTATAAAAAATGAATTGAAAAACCATGTAATGATTATGTAGGTGGAAATTATTTTTGATATATATGTTAAATTTTAATATTAATTTTATCATTATTTTCCAAAACATTACTTGTAAAACACATAAAAATATTTCATATGAAAACACCTGAAATAATGTCAAATGAGATATAAAATGTCTTCAATATATATTTTATTACCATATTGAACGTATGATATAATTATTTTTAAAAAATATTGACATGGAAGAGAATGTGTTTAATGGGAACATTAAATGTTTTTTTAAATAGTCCCATACCACATTGGAAGCATTTCAAACATAATCCCTATTAATTAATTGAATTAAAAAAAACTTTTATATACCCTGCTAATAAAGTAAACCATTATATAAATTTTTTATTGGGCTATAGATATACTACATAGAAGGATATAGGTGGATAATATCAAAATATGAACCAATGAAATTCATTTGAGAAAATTTTCATTACATTAAGTAAGATTCATCACATTCATTCCATATATTCATGAATAACAAACATATGTTCATTATTTAATATTGTAAGATCGTGTTTAAGACAATTATTCCATTTATTTCCCTTATTAAAATGTTATATACAATTATGTAATCAATGTAGTTTATATAATCTATTTTGATGTTATTTGAATAATATATGTAAAATGGATTTTGTGGCTCGACAATGGTCGAAGAGGTCATTATTTAACCTTCTCTATAATGTCCTAGAAAAAATAACTATAAAACCAATAGTTGAACCGTTCAACACATGGCCTTAATAAGACCCCCACATACACCAGAATCTACTGAATTTTTGTAAGGTTCTAATAGTGTTACAGTGGGGAGATTATATCATCATTGTCAAAGAAGAATTTTGGTATAATAATTATAAATAAAAAAACTATAGAATAAGTAGTTGTAATAAATAAAAAAATTTCAGATGATAAATATAATAGTTGATAAAATGAAAAATTCTAAATATAAAATGTTGAATGAATGATTTAGTGAGAGTACATATAAAATGAAGAAAATATATTGTATGTTACACAATACTATAAATATATGAATTAAATAACAATATAGAAAATAAGATCCCCAAAGAAAAACTACATGAGAATCCCTAGTACCATATATGTCTTTTTCTTCTAACTATGATGTACATTTTACATCATAAGTATTCACCCATGGACATTTGCATATGAGGTATTATAAGTTACCCTAGTGAAATGGTGACCCGAGCATGGGGTTAGATAAACTCTTTAGGCCACCACTAATAGTGTCCAATGAATAATCCAATCCATGAATATGAATAATGCAGTTTGTAGGGACAGTAAATAAAAAGAATGTGACATGTTGGGATGAGGTTACATATGGAAACATGTCCGACCATTCCTTCTTCATTCTAAGCTATAATTCCTCTTAGTATAACACACACACACATAGATATGTGTATATATACATATGAACTATAAATGAGGTGATGTTTATAACCAAATATATTGATACATGTTATTATCCAGGACCTAAGGCATAACTGAGGTATCCATGCACAATAATAATAAATACAAGTATTCATGATAGTAAATATCGGTCATCATTCCCAGGGATTATAATCAATAAAGGCTGCTATTCTAAGTATCATAATCAATATAGTACTCCATGATGACTATCATAATCTATGATGGGTAGGGGAATACCCGTCCTCATAACTAAGGGATAGTGGAACTTTATTCCCAACAAACCAAGTGATGTAGCCATAATGTCTATATCCTCAACCAATGTAGTGTTACAAACTATGGACAAAAAACCTACTCTAGGTCCCTTTTATAATTAATAATTATAATTTAATCTATCTTTTTTATGATCTATTATTATAATTTTCCATATATAGAAAAATAGTGTCACACAAGGATCATTGGATTCTATTAATATAATATATTCATCATTTATAAATAGTCCATATGTTAATCCTTTCAACTAACACAAAATATTTATTATTATTAATAAATACTATGTACATAATTAGGTCAAATCGTAAAATAGGTGTCAAGGAGGAGGGTTATGTATTTAAAAATGTTGTATCAAAAGTCATGAATTCTTAAATGGAGGGTCTATTTTATTTACCATGTCAATATAGGCCATTCATTTCATTATTTTTTTCAATCCATAATTAAATATATAAGGTCCATGTGATGTTTTCATAACAATTATCACCATACACGCAAGAACTATAAAATATTACATGTTAACCAGAATTCCAGATAATTCATTAGTTATTTCAATATGTAAGAGGTACATAACGACATAGTACATGGTTCAGTCAATAGAGGTATAATATTTTTTTCATGTCATCCATCCACATTCTAATTAACCGACCCATTTACCTTTTTTAATACAATGTAACTCAAAATGGGTTTTATTCAAAAACAATTATTTAGATAAAGGAATTCAATGAGAACACTCTTATGTATAATATGAACAAGATTTCTAAGACCATCATAAATTCAAATTTAATATACAAAACTACTAGATTCAGAGAGATTTTTCTGAAATTAAATGACAAAATTATGTCATGTCACATGGAAATGCAGGCATGCCTCACAATGGTGTACTTTAAAACCCAATGATACTATGAGGTGAAAGTTATAGACCACCATTAATTTTACAAGAATTATTTTCTCATCCAATATCAAGGATATATTTGTTCTAGTTCAATAGAAATTGAATAAATGTCCAAAAACCCTTATAATAGGGATATTTAACTAAAATTATTATATAACCAATGATGAAGAATGAAAATGAGAATATATGGAAGATGCGGTTTATAATCAATAGTACAAATTCAATGTGATTAATTGAGGTCAAAATAGTGGTCGGACCAAAAAGATCATTCTTTTGCTAGAAAATGAGAGGAGTATGATATTGATCAGGATATGGTTGTTTACATGGAGGAGGATAAATATGGGGGGGATGAGTAAAATGAGGAAGGTTGAAAATGGGGATTTTACCCCTATAAATTAGGTGCATTGTTTTGCTGGATGGGTAGATATTCCTTGAACCAATCATGCACTCAACACTATCATTGGTACCTTATTACAAAGGTTGACCGCATAGTTTTGGATAACCATGCATGGACAATATGACTAGTCCCTTTTTCCATATATCGATAGAACACACATAGTCACTTGTCCCCTCTCACACAGTTCGAAAAAATTTAATGATACATGTATCTCTATTATATTATCCCTAAGGTTTCCTTATGTGGGTCATACATTATTATCCAAAACATTCAACCTTACCATCATCTCTTGGTATTGAGTTTCTAGTGCTTGAAGATATCGAAACTTGATGGAACACCAAATGTACCTCTCAGACATTTAAAAAAGTAAAAAAACATATTTGAGTGTTCCTTAGCTCAAATTAATATTCCAAAGCATTGTTCAAAGAATTTCATATCCACCAATCTGAAAAACTCACATTCTCCTATAATTTCAACCAAATCCAAAACACATGACATGTAACATACCGCCTTATCTCATTGGATTGAGAGGGCAGATGAATTCTAATTGTCCTTAAGTGATGTTACCACGATGCGAAAGGGTTGAAATAAATGCCAAGGGATTCGAGAATAAATTGGGGAATGATTTTCATTTAAGAGAAAACAATCCAACCAAACAGTCCACTATCAACAAACTATATCATGCTTATTGTCAAAACAACAAGACCCTTCCATTACCAAATGATAACTCAAATATTCCACAATAAAAACCATGAACCAAAACAACCAAACCCAATATTAGAGCACCATGAAAAAGACTAAATAAGATTCCAAAAAATAAACCATGACACACTCCATAGCTCTACACCATTGTCTAGGCTCTAAGCCCCACCACATATCCCATGCATCACTATGAACCTCTTTCCATGATAGGCTTTACCTTTACCTGTGTCCCAAAATAAAACACATTCAAAAGAACCCAAGTGACAAAGAAGGGGACGAGTAATAATAATCAGTATTTTTCCTCCAAAAGGACATCTCTACACATTCCAGTAGGATAAAAATGTAAGCACATTTATAAAAAAAATTATTTAAAACATTCAGTAGTGCAATAACTTACAACATGCCAACCATACACTTAAAAAAACATGAAAAACAAAGGAAATCCAAAACCATGCCATAAGACATATCCACATCATGAATTAGAACAACAATTACATCTTTCTAAAGAAACAAAAAACAAAGCAACCATTTCAGTGGGACATTCTCTCTTCTTGTTCACCCCATTCTCAATTATTGCTACTACCGACCACTGCACGTAATAGTGGTTATTCTGACCACGATCAATCATCTTTTATATTGATACATTCATTCAACTTCCATAATGGTGGTTTATCTGACCAATATCCACCACCATTTATACTTATACTTCCCACTCACTTCCACACAACAATCACAAAACATAATTCCAAATAGACCAACAAGAACAAAGCACCAATTCCATACAATAAGCACACAACTATTTCCAACACATGCCAATTAACTTCCATAAATCAACCATTTATTGAAAAGACCCATAAAAAAACATTCCATGCCCAACCAAATTTCCATTAAAAAATCATTATTGAAACCCATCTTTTACAAAACATTTTTATAATCAGACACTTACGATATTAATATCAACATTTTAAAATCACACAACAAATCCTGTTTTTGAAACAATAAGTCATTTTCCCTAAAATCCCCCAAATCATCAAACAATGGATTTAAAACATGACTTTCACATCATTATCACAATTAATTTCAAAAATATTTTTATTGTAACCAAAACTAATAGTTTTAACCACATGGAGTCAGGAGATAAGAAACCTACCTTTAGGGTTCCGGTGAAATCAACCCACACACAATTGTACCCCAAAACCGGAAAATGCACCCCTGAAACCATTCTATATCCCCTTAACTAACATAAAAAGGCCATAAAATCAACACATATGGCATCCACAATCCTATATCTACATGAAACTGATGTAGATCTTGAAAACCAATAAATGGAGAAGAGTAGATCTAGAGGGAACCAAATAGAAACCAAGAGAAAACACATACCCGGGAAAACCCACCATCAAAACACCTTGAAACCTCTTTGAATCTCTTAAAAAAGGAGTTGAATATCCCCAAAAAACCATGAAAACCAAAATTCCCTAGCGAGGCTCAAGTGGGAGAAGTCTTGGAGTGAAATTGGTTAAACCCACGAGAGCCTGGATTTAAAAAACCCTTTTTATGTTGAGTCACAGTTATCCTGCTTAGTTTTGAAAAGTATGTACTAGCCGTTCGTACAACACTATCTTGAGAGAAGGGATCTGCTAGGTTTCCTATCACATTTTGAATAAATAGTTCATAGGCCATGTGATGCCAATAGTCTCCCCCTGCACGGTTTCCTGGATAACCTCCCTAGTTTCTCTTAACGGTTCTCAAAACATGAGCTATTAAAAAATCCTCCAAACTTATTCAAAATCATTCCAAACTCTTCCTACCTCATCCCATGAACTTTAAACACATTAAAACTTATAAAAAAGGAAACATACCTCAAACTATGGGTGCTATATTCTCCCCATCATTGTCATTCCGTCCTCAGAATGTAGAGAACTATAACTTTTCCAAAAGAGATCAGGGCATTACTCGGCCATCACTTCCTCTCATTCCCAAGTCTCATCTTGATTCTGACCATGCTTCTAAGAAACCCAAACTAAAATTTTTCTTTTACCATGAAATATTTACTCTTGACTAACCTCAATTTTAACAGGCATGGGCAGCAACAAAGCATCTAACTCTATCTAAAAATGATCCCAATGAATCACATGGTCACAATTGGGCTAATACTTTTTCGTCTATGATACTTGAAAGAAATTGTACACTACACCATTCTATTGTGGAAATGGAAATTGATAATACACCTCTCCAATCTATTCATTTATCTAAAAACTCCCAATATACCTCAGAGATAAAATACCCTATTACCCAAACCATCAATGTCCTAACCTAGGATAGATTATCAAAAACACATGACCACCCACCTCGAATGAAAATGTTAATCGAAGATGGTCTACATATGATTTCTGGTTACTCTGATCTTTCTTCATCATTTTTTTGATCAATTTTATCTTTTATATAGTCTCTTTGACAAGGATCTATCCTATCATTGATGTTTTTCCCACTTCTACCCAACATAGTGGAGAATGACACAGATGCCCAGAAAAAGCCTCAAATGGAGCCATATATATCATACCTTCATAACTGTTGTTGTAGGAGATATCGAACATTGATTGTTTCTCCACCCATGAACCATTAAAATCCATATCACAAACCCTTAACATATCTTCCAAGATTTCAATCATCATCTCAAATTGGTCGTCCATCTGAAGATGATAAATTGTCCTCATCTTTAACTGCATCCCAAGGGATTGTGTTAATGATTTTCAGAAATGTGATGTGAATCTCAGATATCTATCTTATAAAATCATAACCGGAACACCATGCCTCTTTACAATCACCCATATATTGATTTTTGACATATCCTCCACCATATGAGATTCATGATTCGGGGTGAAATTGGATGACTTTGTGAGTCGATCCAAAATAACCCATATGACATCGTTCTTCTGAACCATTCATGGGAGACCCTTTGAAAAATCCATTTCTATCTGCTCCCATTTCCACACGAGGATAGGTAAAGATATCCACAAGCCTATAGGTCGCTGATTCTCTTCCGTGAATTACAGACAAGTCAAGCATCTCGAGGAAAACTCTGGCACATCCTTTTTCATACTATCCCACCAAAAATGTGTTTTCAACACCTTATACATTTTCTAAATTCTAGGATGGAAAACCCACGTAGATTTTTGATAATCCTTAAATTGTTCCTCCCGAAAAACCACTAGTTCTACCATCTGATTAAGAATACAAAATATTGAATTCCCATTCATTTCCCAGTTCTCAATGGTCTCCACACCATTGTGTTTCGACCTCATATCCATATATTCAGAATCCGATGCATGTGCCTCTTCAAGAAAACTAGAAATGTTGGGAACCAAGGAAACCGGAAAGAAGACCGTTCTGTCACCCCACTCCTCACATTCCAACAACATGTTAGCAATGACCGATATCAACAACGATGGATCTGAGACTTGTTTCACCACTTGATCATATGATTTCCTACTTAATGAATCCTCCATCGAAATTCCCATAAACTGTGTGTACAATAGGTCCAAATCAAACATCTAAAGATATTCAATCAATATCCATTGAATCATGTCCAATTATCTCTATGAGAAATTATTCTTTAGGATCCTATGTTCAGTAAACACAATAGATTTCTCACCAAAGAGATAATGATGCCACATTTTAAAGAATGAACCACTAACGGAAACTCCAAATCATATGTTGGGTTTTTATTCTCATGAATCCTCAATTTTCATGAGTTATACACAAATAAATGACCCCCTTCAATATAACACACCCCATCCCTGATCTTGATGCATTACAATACACATTGTACGCATTTCCTTGTTCAGGAAAAACTATGATTGGTGCTAATATAAGGTTACACTTTAAATCTTCAAAGAATTTTTGGAACTACTGATCCCATTGAAATTGGATATTCTTCCTTGTCAAAGGTGTCATCGAAAAATCCAATAATGATAAATCACAAACAAAACGTTGATAATACCCATCTAGACAAAGGAAGCACAATATCTTGAAAACTTTCTTTTGCGGTTTCCATGAGATAACAGATTTTGTCTTTTGATGATCGACTGAAACACCCCCCTTAGAAATACCATGTACAAGGAAGAGAACCACATGTATTCTAAAGTCACACTTTGACAATTTGGCATAAAACCAATGATCCCTCAAGATCTCCCTACACGATCTCTAAGTACTGCTCATTCTCTACCCTTGTCCTTGAATACACCAGTATATCATCCACAAATTTCACAACAAATTAATATAGATTTATCAAAAATATCAAATTCATAGATTCCATGACACCTCTGGTGCATTCATAAGACCAAACGGCCTAACCACATACTCGTACTAACTATATCTACTTCTGAAAAATGTTTTTCGGATATCCTCCTTCCTCACCCGCAATTGGTGATACCCAGACCTAAAGTCAATCATGGAGAACCACTGAGATACCCTTAAATAGTCAAACAAATCATCAATTCATGGAAGTGGATATCAGTTCTTTATCATATCCTGATTATGTATATGGTAATCAGTACATATCTGCAAGGTTTCATTTTCCTTTTTAACAAAAAAAACTTGGTGCTACCCATAGAGTTGTGTTAGGCCGGATGAACCCTTTGTTTTCTAGCCCTTATTAAATCATTTTTAATTCTCCAAATTATAATACTTTCATTAGGTATGATGAAAGAGAGATAGGCATGGTACTTGTAAAAAGATCAATCATGAACTTCTCTTCTCTCACGAGTGGAATCCCTATGAATTCATCATGAAATACATCAGTAATCTAATCCAGAACTACTAGAAGAACAATTAGCTCGACACCTACCAACAACGCCAATGACAAGGCCTCTAACTAATATGAGATCATGGCAATATTTGGTGCCAAAAAACATATTTTACCCATCATTTAAATCTTATCCCCTCTAAGGAGATTTCTAACACCATCCTCTATCACAAAACTAACCATTCGCACATTGTAATCGACGTGGGCCATAAACATCGCCAACCAATCCATTCCCAGGATTATTTCATAATCATCTATCTCAAGAACTAAGAAGTCCCACATCAATTAAATATCATCCACAACTGAAAAACACACATGAGATAAGAAGGCTCAACACTCTCTTTGTTCTAGAGGATTTTGTAGGTTCAAAACAGAAGGCATCACTTCCATGCATAAACCCAACAAATCAATTATCCAAGAGGAATGAAATGAATGGGATGCCCCCAAATAAAAAATTCTTAAATCAATGTGGGAATTAAAATAACCATACCATGCACTCTGGATAGTCCTGAATGATCATCCACCACAACTAGCTCAGCTCCCAGCTGATGCATGATTCCCATGCTCTACTCATGATTATCCAATTGATGCATTCATTTCTGAGGAGTGTCACGAACACCCGACCTCAGAGAATAAAAAAATACCACTGAAGATTCCCCATATTCTTGCAGGTTTGACATAATTGTGTTTGTTCATTAAAATCATGCTTGATGTGGCATGTAGAGCCATATTAAAAATATCCCATCTTACACTTGGGTCTCTAAGAAAGTTTGAACAATATTGTGGTATGATTATTTGGTTCTCCATGTCGGTAAGAAAAGTTTTCAATATTACTCTATATATCAATTTTAGGGTTCACACCTCCTCTCATGAGGACAATTGTACATCCATTACATGGATATCCAACCATGATAGGTAACGTAATAGGTGTATCTAGTTGCAATCCTTACTAGAGTATTTTAATATATTGTAAGATGCTTTGGGCCAACAGCTAGTTCACCTGGGGCTAAGGTGCACCCACATTTCCAGTATCTTCCTCCGATTAGACTCTATGATGCCTACCTGGTACCATCACTATCAACATAAGAATCACAATAAGATTCACTCCCTAGAAACAGAAGGCTTATAATTTCACTGTCAATTTCATATCAAATATCATAACTAGGGTTTCCAAAATATCACATATCCCACATTGTATCATTTTTGACAAATCCACTATTCTATTAAAATGAACCCATTTTCAAAATACCAAGAATTTCTAGGGTCAAACGCTTCTTTTTCGAAACCCAATTCATAATTTTCCAAAATCTACACATTCATAGAACAATATAAATCATTATACCCCAATGAAATATTCATTGTAGTGGAATGTCATTTCTACCATGAATTCCATGCTCAACAAATTGGCTACACCCATGACAATGAGATAATAAATGACTATATGTGTCTCCAAAATATTATGTACCAAACTCCATGGTAACATGATGTTATGCATAAATGGGAAAGGTATGTCTTTTTATGCTATACATTCAATGTTCCGACAATCCTATACCTTTATACCATCCCGAATCAAGAATTAGACCATGGACGAATGTCAACACCAAAACCAACGATCAACACCAAGGATCAAAAAAATAATCTCACATGAAATACATGGACAGAATAAACTCGTACAACTTATAACATCCCACCTCATCTCAATGGATATAAAGGGCAGAGGAATTCGACATGGCCTTAAGCATCATTCCCAAGGTGCCAAATGCTGGTAATAAATTCTGAAGGCATCCAGAATAAATTGGGGAACGATTATCCTATAACTTAAAACAAACCAGCCAAACAGATCCCCATCAACAATACTCATGTTGAAAATATAACCTGAAACATTCATTACCAAAAGACAACTAAACAATTCCACAATACAACCCAAGATCAAAAAAAACCAAACAAAATATTAGAGTACCATGTGGAGACTAAAAAAGTGACCCCTAATAAACTAATACACACCCCAAATCTCCACACCATGCTCCTTGATCCAAGGACCCCGACATCTCCCAAGAATAACTATGAATCCATGAGATTCTTCACCTTTACTTGTGTCCTGAAAAAAAACATCTACAAAACCACCCAAGTGAAAAATTAGGGAGTGAGTACTAATACTCACTAGTTTTTTCACAAAAAGACATCCCTACACTCACCACTATGATAAAAATGCTACCAAATTTATAAAAAACTTTTTATATAAAACATTCAGTAGTGTAAAAACTTGAAAAATTCCAAACATACCCTTACTAGGCTATGAAAAACCATGGAAATCCACAATCATACCACAATCCATTTACCCATCACACATTATCCCAACAATTCAAAATTTCTAAAGAACCACAAAACAAATAAAATGTTATGCAGGGACTTATGCCCATATTCTTCACCCCATTCTCAACTAGCGATGCTTCTCGACTACTACCCATAATGGTGGTCCTTCTGACCGCTATCCATAATCTTTTATAGTGATACTTCCTACCCACTTACGTAATAGTGATTCTTTCAACCACTATCCATCACCTGTTATAGTGAGACTTCCCAAACACTTCTGCATAACCAACACAATCGTTAATGCGCAATTAACCAACAAGCACAAAGCTCTAAGGCCACACAATAAGCACACAACCATTTCCATCACATGTCAATTCACTTCAATAAATCACCCATTTATTGAATACATACTTTAACAAACATTCCATGACCAACAAGAATTCCATAAACAAAATCATAATTAGATACCATCATTTAAAAACATTTTTTTAATCATCCACTAATGACTTTAAAATAATCATTTTAAAATCAAACAACAAAGCCCCTTTTTGCAACAATAACTCATTTCCCCAAAATCCAAAAAATAATCCCCAAATGGTTTTCCAACAAGGCTCGGACATCATTATCACAATTAATTTAAATCATAAAAATTAAATTGTAAACAAAACTACTATTTTTAAATTTGTGGAGTGGAGAGAGAAGGCACCAATGTTTAGAGATCCGGTGAAATCAACCCACATGCAACTGATCACCAAATTCAGTGAACACACTATAAAAACCATTCTAGATCTCATTCCCTAACATGAAAAACAAATAAAATCAACACCCAAGGTATCCACAACCCTATATCTACATGAAACGGATGACGATCTAGAAAAAAAAGAAAGGTAGAATACTAGATCAAGAGAGAACCAAAGAGAAACTAAGAGAAAAGACTTACCCTAGAGAAACAACCTTTAAACCAATGTGAAACCAATTTACATCACATAAAAATGAGTTGAGGAGCCCATCAACCCCTATAGAACCGAAAATACAGAGTGAGGCTTGAGAACCTGAGGGAGAATAGATTTAATTATCCCCCTTTTAAGTGGCCGCACAGTTAGACCGTACGGTTTGGAAAAATGTGTGCATTCTATTGTTTTCAGAGAACATTTCAGCATGGTTTCCTCACATGGTTTGGAAAACCATGCACAAGCCATGAGAATCCTACTCTCTCCCCTACACGATTTCTTGGAGAACACACATGGTTTCCTCTAACCATTCTCAAACTGTGCGCCACTAGAAAAACCTCCAAACAAATTCAAGATCATTCCAAACACTCCCATTATAATCCCAAGCACATTAACCACATAAAAAGTCTTAAAAAACTCTACATACCTCATACCAAGGGTACTACATGACATTACTACATCCCCAGCATATAAAATCTCATCCCAATGAATCCTTTCAGAAATAATGAAAAGTACACATGAAAAACATGGGTCATGAAATTTCATCCAAAGGATCACATTACATTTCTAATCACATAACATACATCCAATAATCACTTTAAGCATATGGTATTTATGTTATTAAAAATTGAGTTCAGAGTCATATTTATAACTGAGAAATTAAGATAATTTATTATCAATCCCATTCATGTAAGGACATTATCATGTCATTATTTCATTAATAGAATGACCTATTTATCTCACATCCAATGGTTCTACAACACTACATCCATCTTTTAGAATAGAATTCTACACTGTCAGAATTAACTAATTAAGAATTCCTTTTGTGATCTAATGGATCTCTTGGCATGATCCTTATATTAAACAAATTGTTGACTCCAAATTGACAACATCATTATATTCAATTTGTATTGTTATAGAGTCCCATGACTAACTAAGACAACAATCACCTTATTCCGATAATATTCCATGAAATATTTCCTCAACAAAATTATTTAAATAATGTAGAGGAATTATGTAGTTATATTTATGGATAACCATTAAAAGAAACACTCTTCTTATATTTTCAGAAATTCGAAACTCGAAAAATGATGAATTTACCTAATTTACCTCCTGTTTACTTTTAAAATGCACAACAAAACCCATTTCAAGAATCTAGGATATAACAATCCCAATAGATCCTATTAAGTGGTCATTTTTTAGTGTAAACACTAATTCATACTAGATCCAACACACTTGCATCATCATCTGTAAAACATATCATCCAAACCTGACTAAATTCATGGTTATCATCTCATTGAACAAGTGGGGTACAATGAGCCTATATATGGAAAACATTACTCCATTGTTTATAAGAGAGATGTTGATAAAAATATGAAATGAAATTGTATAAAGAGCAATGACTATGTGACATTCCAAATTGATTCTTTGAATTTTCAGAAGTTATGGTCATATTAGAATTGTATTTGTTTTCAAAAACATCACTTTCTACTAAGGCGTAGTATAATGAATGTCTTGAGTCAATCCCATGAGGAACGTAAACTGGAAATGGAAGTAAATGGATCATAATTTTTTTTGTAGGATTACTTTTGAAATGGGTTGATTTTGGGTGTTTTATGTCTAAGGGTTAATGTTTTTTGTAGAATCCCATGATTTGAACCAGACTGAAATTAGATTGTTTTTTAACATCGTCATTTACTAAACCAGTTGTTTTTAAAAACAAAGCATCGAAATATAATTATGAGAGTTGGATAACTCCTAAGTGATGTTTTTGGGCATGGTAAAATGATAGAGAAGTGTTTGAGTGACTCTAAATGTTTCAACTATCTCAAACTAGGAAAACATCATGTTTTAAATGACATAAGAGGGCCCACGGTTTGTGCATGGTCTGCAAACCAAATAGCCCATAGTTGTTAACCGTGTGGCCCATTTTAAAAAGGGACATTGGTTTAGTGCACAGGATTCACAAGGTTTCCTAAATCGGGTTCCTAACTTTTTAGGGGTGTATATTTGAGGAAGAAGACTCTGCATGGTTTGAGCACGGTTTGATAAACCATGCAGGTCAAATCGTGTGTGATGCCCAATTTTTAAAATTTAGATTTCTTTCATTTAATTTAATTAAATTAAAATATATAAAACCAAATAAATACCCTCTCTCCATCAGATCATGACATACTAGGTGGTTCTCCTCTTTTACCCATGCTCAAAACCCTACACTTCTCCTCCTTCATATGTGTATTCCTCTATTTTCATCTTCGATCCTTTGTGGTAACGTTCTCTCCACCCCTCTCTCCCCTTTTTCCAGCCACGCTTCAACATAATCAGAACCTGGTGAGGTGCGACATAACCAAAGCTTTTATCTTTAATGATTTTTTAGTTTTAATCTGTTCATAGGTTGTGTCGATGGTCTCATAGTGCCTCATGGTTTGAGTTCTGGCAACAATCGCCGAAGGCAAGGCAGTTCTGGTGGGCTCGGTCCCCTATCAACATCTCGGGGTAAGGTTTATATTGTATCCTTTTTTTCTCCACTTGAATGAAGATATTTACGTGTCCTTGACACCCATATATTATATCAGCAGGGCATTGAGTTGTTTGGGGTGGTTTCACCTCATTTTGGTTCGTCGCCGAATTGGATGGCTTGGTTCCACCTTGGGGTAGGGTCCCATTCTAAGTCATCATTATTTATAAATTCATTAATATTATTTCTTACTGCACTTTTGTTATAAATTAATTCATAAAATGAAATATTATTCTCAACAACTCTTAATGGTTAATATAGAATCTTTCATATTTTAAATGCTAATGATGAAAAATGATTTGTTGATAAACAATATCATGTTTTTGTAATAACACCCCTCTGATGTATGTGTGTTACCTAAAAGATAAAAAGTAGTGGTTAGACCTTGCTTTCTTGACTTTTCATGTTTATAGTCATTATGCTTGATGTTATTTTGAGGTATGGAATGCTTAGAACATGGCCCTAATGACATTAGAAATATTGAGATTCCCTTTTGAATTGATTAAAGGACTGAAGCACTGTCTTTGTTTTTGGTATAGTTTTGGATTGGAATTACCTAGTTTTGTATTTATCATTTGTATGGATACTTGGAACCCTTCAAATGAAATTGAATTATTATCGTAAATGGAATGAGTTTATTTAAATGACTCGTTTATGATTAATGATTGACCTTCAAAACAAGTTACCAAATTGGTTTAAAATGTTTTGAATACTAATAAAACCTTGGATGACATGTGGGTTCCCATATAGAAATTTTATAATGGAATCAATGGGGTTTCATGATCATAATTCAGAAGATACATTAATTCCCATGTAGGAATTCCATAGAAGGACCTGAGATCATGAGAAAAGGTTTGGTTCCACATCCGTGGAAACCCATACCATGCTAAGGGAAGGTAGTAGTGTGAACCTTGCCCTTTGAAAATTCCATAATGGTTTTTACTAAATGGTTTCAATGAAACATGACCATTCTAAACTAATATAAGGCAAGACATGAACTAATCAATGAATGGATTCAATGCTACATGGCTTATCCATTGTAATGGATGAAAAGGCATGGAACAATCGATAAATGGCTTCACCACTACTGGACCAATCCAAACTAATGTAAATAAATACATGAACTAAATGAATTATTATGATTTCAATATCAAATAGGAATGGAATGACATGAGATCTCCTTGGATTCTAAGAGGAGAATACCTTTGGTCTAGGGAACCCCATTTTGATTCAAGGATACATTTTACATAGGTTGATACCCACCTAGACTTTGGTTCTTGTAAGTTCCTTTGATGCCCGATATACAACCATTTGGCCCCTTATTCAAGTAGGATACATTGGATACAATCCTTGGATCCAGTATTAACTACTATGTGACATGGTTAAAGCCCATCTAGACTTGTCTTTCATATCCATGTTTTACCTCGTTCTATCACCTTGGACTCAGTAGGAAACTTATTTTGGAATTCCATGTATTACACTCATTAGATTACTCTCTCACCGCTTAGCTAGACTTATATAATACTGAGTTATCTTTCCAAGAGTTTACGTTACCTTGGTCCTTACCCTGGATCTCCCTCATTAGATATGTTTTCCAGGTTTCCTTGTTACATCTGGAAACCTTCACAACTTATACTATCACATGTATACTTGGATACGTTCCTTGGGTCCATCATGGAAAAGTAGGTTCCATGGTTAAAGCACATCACGCCCATTCATTGCTTATCCTCATTTTACCTTAATGAAAACTCCTTGTACACGGTAGGCAAATTACACTCATGTGAATTATAAATAAAACGGTAATAATCAATTAACGAACTAGTTACCTATCCATACACCAGCCGAGGGTTGAAGCTGGTACTTGGGTATTTAGTTAAATAGTTTACTTACTTTATTTATGCATGATTTCACCCTGTTTAATTTATATTACACTGTGGATATTGGGATAGACACATGTGGTAACAACCTACTATGATTTATATCTCTCACACTACTCGAGCCTATATTTCACTAGGTTACCTGAGTATACCATTATTTTTGGAAAGGCCTTGGACCTTGTTGGTTACTATTTTCTTGTACCCAGGAGTTTGGAGCAAAAGACTGAGCTAGAGCTTTGGATGCTCATGGAGACCTCCTTAGGGATTTTAGATCATTCATTACTTGAATATTATGTTGTATTGTGTTGAAAATAACTTTGAACTATTTTCTTTTTTCTATAATGTATTAATACCATGTCATGCATTCATGTATTGTATAAACTGGTGTTGCCCTCTTTAGTTCAATTATATAAAATCTGTCTTCCGCTACTTTATTATTACTATTTACTACATCCAGAATTGATTGTTATTAATTCTGTTAGACTAATGTTGAACTCTAATAAGAGGGTATATTATCCCTACTGTCTATCCATACACCGTCGCTGCTAGTCGACAGCCTGTGCCATATGGGGAGGCATGCTTGAGGTCATATGGTGTCTAGTCCAGTCACCATCTTAGTGGTGAGTCGGTCGGGAAGTTGGAAAGTGGTATCAAAGCTGGATTTTACTTTTTTATTTCTGTGTTGGGTTTGTATACAATAGACTAGGAAAGTTTCAGTGATTTTATAATGAATGTGCTTGGGACTGATCACCACATGTACTGAAAATGGCCATGTTACTAGGGTTGAGATATATGTTTATTCTCTTTGTTGTTATAGTTTTTATGATTTCCCCAAGACTGATTGGTGTAAATTTTGTTACTGATTATTTTTGAAATTTTTGATATATACCTTGTCCTCATATGGAAAGGTTGTTGCATTACATGCACCATATTAAGCACATAAAAATTCACAGGCCATGCATATATTCCATTCAAAATATATGCATTAGTAGTTTTCCTACTAAGTATGATTCTGTGCCCTATCAATATTGCATGCTTAGATTTATACCTATTTGGAAAAACATTATAATTCCTTCTATGATTACTAGTCATTATTTAATGCTACTATGATTATTTCAATGCTTCTATGATTTTATCTTGTTGCTCCGTGATAGCTACTTGTAGTGACATGTTTCCTTACCTTGATCTATGTAATTATAATGGGATCTTGTTTTCATTTGTAAGGTCTATGGGTGCCTTATATCTGGGGAAAGGTATCCCATATACAATTATGAAAATGGTGCTAAATTCATTTGTTATGTGATGTTGGTTATGGCTGAAGGGATCGAAATGCCAAATTGTAAAGTGTATGGGAACTTTGAAAGTTAGTAGATGGCCACCCATATCAATTGGAGTATTAATTTTTTATTAATTTAAATTGTGAACTAAAAGTGGTATCGATTAATGTTATCCAATGTTAATTCCATGAAGTGTATGGACGCATCATGAATTGGGAAATTGAAGCCCATATTAAATGAAATGGCCTCATGCCTTGTGAAATTCTTATATGTGTTAAATATGCTTAATGCTGATCTGAAATAAAATTTTTGTTAATAATGAAAATGTACCCAATTAGGTTAGTTGGTGATTTTTTTTATGAGATGACCTGTTTGGGTGTTAAATATTTAATAATTGTGTGTTTACTATTGGGGTGATTTATAGAGAACCTAGGTTTGTTATAATGGGACCCTATTAAGTCACCTTATTTTCCAAAAAAAATTATTTAATTAAGTTTCAAAAATTATGGGATTAAAATTAATGATAAATGTTTTAAAAAATGGATGTTTTATAAAACATTCATGTTTTTCCCATGGGGCTTTAGTCAAAATACAGTACTATGGGAAACATTTTGAAAATGACACTTTTATGTTTTGATTAAATATATTGATGATTGAAGATTAAATGTGATTAAATATAAGTGTATTGGAAATGGATACTATAGTGGCGTCCACGGTTTAAAACCCTTACATAAGGGTGGTTCAGACTTCTTTTGAGAGCCTTGGAACAGAAGTGTGAGTACACTCCGTAGATGTTCTTTTCTATATCAATGGCCATAGGATTATCTTTTGAGTATAGTGACTTGTTTGACATGATTTAGTGTTAGGGTTTAAACATGTTCTTTATAAGTTTCTAACATTTGGTAGGTAGAAACCTCAGAACATAAATTACTTGATTGTGTTATGTATTTTCTCACCTTTTGTGTCGTTTGGGAGACTTTTTCCATAGAAGTACTTTCAGTTATAAAGTGACACCATTGTTCTAAAGGGTGGTCATGTGTTTCTTGACCTTTTTATGGGTTTGTGTATTGATTAATTCTTTCTTCATCTAGTTAGACATGCCTCAGATGTGGTCAGCTTCTTTTTAGGTCATTTAACCCTTTCTTCTTCATAGAAATGGATGAATTGGTATGGCGTCGTCCATGGAAATGATCTTATGATGAAATACGTCTCCATAAAAAATATTCATGTACTGTTGATAATAGGCTTGTGTCTTCTCCATTTATAGTTTCTTGGGCGTTAAAGACTCGGTTCAATTCCAATACATGGATGGGTTTTCGAAAAACTAGGGTGTTTTGACATGCCAATCTCATTGTTATAAATCAAGCACACTTTTGAGGGATTAGTTTTCTTTCTTTAACATGAAAGGAAACTCCTTGGGTTGGTAGTGTCATGATGAACCTATTTAATGTTACCTTATATGTTGAAGTAACTCCTAATGGTGGCATTGGGAAATGGTCTGATTACTTGAATGCCCTTCAGGCTTCCAAGACTGAAATCGTGTCAGTGAATTCTTGAGAGCACATCTTTGATCTGGTTTGATTATTTTACCTTTCAGTTCTGAGTGTGTTTGACTGGAATCCATGACTTAAATTCTCTTAATGTATTCTTCTTAAAATATGAGCATGTCCCCTATCTTGACTTCATCCTAGATGCACTAAGAGTGTGTCGGTCTTATGCCGCACTAAATCTTTAAAAGCGGTTGATCTTGTTAGATGAACTTTGTCTGTGTAATACACTAAAGCATGGTTCTCCTCAAGGCTTGGTAAGTACTAAGTGATTCATGGATTCCCATGTAAGAAATCCTTGATCAGACTCGTGGACACTAGCTATTTATTCTAAATTGCCTCATCCACCTAAGGCATACTTCTTCGAGATACGACGTCCAAATGTCTCGACACATTTTCTTTATTTCAAATGATGTTTATGGTTATACATGGCTATTTTATTTCTTGTTTCCTGGCGAATGAATATGTGGTCTAAAGTTAGTCAATGGAATTGGAGAAAGCTTGCTCAATTAGTTCTGTTAGGTTGAACATAATTCAACCGTTTCCTTTTTTTTTATAATTTAATAATGTATTATCATAAGAAAGTTTAGATTTATTCCGTAAACAACAATTCAAATGGTGGAGGTATTGTGCCTTGGAATTTTCCCATACATATGTTAATACCTATGGTGGGAAGCACCATAGAAAGAGTGTTACAAAGACATTGATGTGATATTGTCTCTATCTAAATGGTCTCATGTAAGCTCCATTTCTATGTTTTATTAGAAATTTGAGTGTTGGCTCAGTTTGTAAAGGCATAAGTGTTGAATGCTTAAGACATGCTTAATGGTTCATCAGGAAGTGGTAATGCAATGAAACCATTAAAATGAAACATCTTGACCATTACATGTTTGGTTGTGTTTACATTGTTCTTGGAGGCTTCTCGAGGACGAGATTTTTTTTATGTTGTGAAGATTGTAGAATCCCATGTTCTGAACTGGACTAAAAAACGGAATTTTTTAAACTTATTAGTTCACTAAACCTGAAATTATTAAAACAGAGCATCGAATGTTTATTTCCATTGTTGGATCACTCCTATCTGAAATTTTTTGGCCTGGGAAAAGGCCTGAGAATATTCCATAGTGGCTGAAAAAGCATCAGATATTTTGGAATAGAAAAACATCTAGATTTAAATGATAGTAGAGGGTGAATGGTTTGTTCATGGTATGTGATGCCATGCATCCCATAGTAGTTAAACATGTGGCCATTTTTAAAAACGTGGCGCGGATTACCACATGGGATGCACATGGTTTCCTAAACTGTGCACCTAGCCTGTGCGGGGTGTATCTTGGAGATAAAAGACTCTGCACAGTTTATGCATGGTTTGGAAAATCATGAAGTTCAAACAATGTGTGATGCCTAGTTTTTAAAATTTAAATATTTTCAATTAAATTAAATTTAATTAAACCCAATATATCTCTTCTCTCCATTAGATATAAATGAAACATGGGTTTCTCCCCTTTGGCTCTTGATCAGACCCCCTCATGGCTCCTCCTTCATCCGAAATTTCCAATGTTTTCTTCTCAGATCGTCCAGGGTAAGGTTCTATTCTGCATTCTCTCCCCATTTTCCTGCCTCGCTTCATCCTAATAAGAGTCTGGTGAGGTGGGACCAAACCCTAGGTTTCTGGTTTAATGTGTTTTTTGGTTTTCATCAGTTCATAGATTGTGTGAATGGTCCAATAGGGTCTTAAGGATCATATTCTATCAACTGCTATTGAAGGCGAGGCGGTTCAGGTGGTGTCGGTCTGCTGACAACATCTAGGAGTATGGTTTATGCCTTATCCTTTGTTTCACACCTCTTGAATGAATATATTTATTTGTACTTTAATCCATATTATTAAATCAGAAGGACATTGAGTTGTTCCAGGTTATTTCACTTCATTTTCGTTCTTCTCCAAAGTGGATGGCATGGTTCTAACTAGCGGTAGGGTCCCATTCCAAGTCATCAATTTTTATAAATGAATTAATTAAATTTCATAATTCTATTTTGTTATAAACTAATTCATTCAATGAATTATTATCCTCAATGCCTATTAAATGGGATTTTAGCATGTTTCATGTTTTCAATGTAAGAGATGATAAATGATTTACTGATAAACAATATCATGTTTTTAAAATAATACCCATCCAATAAAATAGATCTTCCTTCAAGATAAAAAGTAGTTGTTAGAAATTTCATGCTTGACTTGTTATGTTTTTAATATTTATGTTTGATGTTATGTTTAGATACGACATGCTTAGTACATGGCCCATATGACATTAAAAACCCTGAGTTTCCCTTTTTAAAATGATTAAAGGACCGAAGAACCTTATATGTGTTGGGTCAAGTTTCAGATTGTAATTACCCAAGTATGTATTTTTTTCATTATATGGATAACTAGAGCCCATTAAATGCAATTGACATGTTCTGGTAAATGGAATGAGTTGAGTTAAATTAATATTTAATTCTTAATGATTGACCCTCAAAACAAGTTACCAATTTTGTTTTCTAATGTTTTGAATACTAATAAAACCATGGGTGACATATGGGTTCCAATGTAGGAAATCCATGATGGAATAAATGGGTTTTAATTCTCATTCCTTGGGAGATACATGGATTCCCATGTAGGAATTCCAAGGATGAACCTGGGTTCAAGATATATGCATTGGTTCCACATCTGTGGAAACCCTTACCATGCTAAGGGTAGGTAGCAGTGTGGACCTTTCCCTTGGAAAATTACTTAATGATTTTTAATAAATAGATTCAATACTATTTGACCATTCAAAAATAATAAAAGGAATGGCTTGAACCAATGAATGAATGGCTGAAATGTTACTTGGCCTATCCACACTAATGGAAGACAATTCATGGACCAATAAATTAATGGTTTCAACTCTAATTTACATATAAAAACTATTGGAAGGAAATACATGAACCAAATGAATTATTATTATTACAATATCTAATAGGAATGCACTAGCTTGTTATCACCTTGGATTATGAGAAGAGAAAACCCTGGGTCTCGGGAACCCCATTCCAATTCAAGGATATGGTTTTCTTAGGTTGATTCCCACATAAAATCTAGTTATTATCTATTATTGGATGCTCGGTATACTACCATTGTGTCCCTTAATCTTATAGTATAGCTCAAATACACTCCTTGTATCTATCATTGACAAGTAGATGTCATTCTTGAAGCCCATCAAGGCATGTCTTTGCTGAGTCATTATTTACCTTGTTCGGTCACCTTGGACTCAGTAGGAGACTTATTGTGGATTTCCTTGGATTAGGCTCCTTGCATTTCTCTCTTACCCATCATATAGACTCACTTACTTATGAGTTAGCTCTAATAGTTTACATTACCTTGGTACTTAACCTGGAACTCTCTCACTGGATATCTTTTCTAGTATTCTTTTTTAAGTCTTGGATCCTTCATTACATATAATAGAAAATGATGCCATTGATACAATTCTTGGGTGTATAATTGACATGCATGTTCCATGGTTATAGCCCATCGGGCCTGGTCATTGCTTAACCCTATTTAAAATTGGAGGAAACTCGTTAGACTCGATAGGCGACTTACTCACATGTGACTTATAAATAAAATGGTAATACCAAATTATTGAAATGGTCACATGTTCATACACCAACCATGGGATGAAGTAGGTACTTGTGTATTTAGTTACATTGTATAACTTACATTATTTATGCATGATTTCACCCTGTTTAATTTATATTTCACTATCAAGATTGGGTTATACAATAGTGGTGCCAGGGAACTGATATTTTTATCTCACACCCTACTCAGTCCGCCATTTCTCTAGGGTACTCGAGTAGACCTTTCTTGTTCACAGGGCCTTGGACTATTTTTGTTGTAGTTTTCTTATGCCCAATATTTAAGAGAAAAAAATTTAGCTAGAGATCAGTTTGTTCGTGGATATCACCTTTTCTTTTTAGATTAGTCTTTATTTGAGTCTTATATTGTATTGTATTAAAAACATGTTGTGTTATTTACTTTTTTCAGTAATGTATCAACACCATGTCATGTGTTAATCTATTGAATAAACTGGTGTTGGATGCTTTTTCTCATTTATATGAAATCTATCTTCCTTTGCTTTATTATTTCTGTTTACTTCTTATGCTATTGATTTTTATTCCTTCTGTTATACAACTACGCAACTCTAATAAGAGGGTATAGTCTCCCCAATTACTATCCTTAAACCCTCACTACTAGTCAGTAGCCTCTGGCGTATGGGGAGGCGCGCATGAGGTCATGTGAAACCAGTCCAGCTATCATCATAATGGTGAGATGGGTTGGGATGTTACATTTTGATTCATGAATGAGAGCGTGGTCAAGATCAATTTTGGGTATCTATATGAATAATGATTTTAATTATAACTTGGTATGATCTAAAAGTTTAGATTGAGAAGCAAGTAGAGGTTTCTAGTTTATGTTTTCCAAATTAACTAGTTCTACCTGACAGATAACTATTCTATGTTCAATAAGGAGTGAAACCTATAAGAAATAATCATGGAATCTAATAGAGAAATAATTTGTGGCTGTTGTTCATAACATAATCATCCCCAACCAGGATGGGTTCGTTCACTTGAATAACACATGGTCAAGGACGTTCAAACGAGTTGGATATACGTTTAACTTTTATCTTCATTACTATAAGTAACACCCCAAGATTTAATGTGAAATATTAATTTTAATTTCTTGGATGTCTTGTGTTGTACGCTTCACCAAGATTATCTTGCACTATACGCAACACTGTATTACCTTGTAGTATACACAGCACTATTCATGGCTTGTGTTGCACACAATTTCAAGTTCCTTCGAATAAAATTAATTTTACACAACACCGATTATAGATTTTGATCTAGGTATAAAGGAACTATGTTTTTATTATGTCATATGCAAGTACAAAGGAAGATTTCACTACATGTAGCCCTAACATGGCTTACATTACATGAAATCACAACCTTCCTCGATAGCGTGTGTTGTACGCAATATCATGTTTCACTAAACAACGATATATTGTTATAATATTATTATGAACTAGCCGTTATGAATAATATTAAACAAATTTTTAATTTTATAACATTATCATCTATCTTACACATATCCTAGAACATGGTATGAGAAAAAAATAAAATTTTTGGGTAAAATATGTATTTTTTTAAAAAATGTTGTTTCGCCTCCTATTGATGATGCACCAACATTAAATCTAGTTTTTACATGTTTATTAGTTTAATTAGACAAAATAAACTTTATAATTGAAATAATGATATCAAAATGTTTTGGATAATGTTTTTATATTTTTCTTTTAACTTTCAGATTTTGATGAATAGTAAAAATACGATATATTTTTCTTAAAAACAACTTTTTTTATCAAGATAATTTATATCATTAAATTATAAAATTTAATGGTTATAATGTATAAATAGAATATATTTTTACCAGTCAAAATATTTTATATCATTAACATTTATTATAAATTGAATTCAGAGATAAAAACATTTCAATCTTTGGAAATGTTGTAACTTTTAAAACTCGTTTTCTTAATAATGGGATTTATTTTAAACTACTTACTGAGTATTCTGTGTATTAAATTTCGAAAAATGGATTTCATATTTGGATTTTGTGGGTCCATGTTATGTTAACAGGTTACTTTTATTTTTTTTATTATCAACAGTAGCTATGGTAATTTGTATTTACTACAGTTAAAGGTAAATCGTATAATTAAGGGTAAAAATAAAATTATAAAATTACCGTAACACCTAACAAAATTATATTGGATGAATAAATCTATAAACATATCACCTAAGGGTACTAATAGGTTCATTTCATGGATCTCTGACAAGGAAAATGATGTAATTATTATTAAAACAATAGATTGTGACAACATGTCACTCTCTTATATCTTATAAGTGTAATAAGTATAATTTAGTGATAAAATTCATAAAAAATTAAACATATATAGTCACCAGAAATATAATAAAATTATATACATCATGTGAATTTATTTAGATTTTTTATTTTTTAAATAATTATCATTAACGGTGACACAATAGTGATGTAGAAATTATTTTTATGATTGAAATATAAAATAAATGGTTTTAAAAATACTAAAATAAATATTATATGAACTATTTAATGTGATCCATGAATTTTTAAGACTAATATTACATGATAGGGATATATTAAATATTTTGGTTCAAATATTTTTTCTATGTGGATTTTATTTAAATTCAAATAATTGAATAGTGTCCAAATTGAAACTATTGATATTTTAAAAAAATAACATATTATTAAATTTTTTAAAAATCAGAAAAATAATTAAAAATTAAAAATTTAAATTTAAATGGTAGGAAATTTCATAAAGTATCCAATTATTGAAAATTAACAACACATGTGTAATTATTTATAATAATTTAGAATTTAGAATCTTATTACCACATATTAAATAAAATATATTAAATAAGGATAAATCAAAATTATAGGGTTTAAAATAAAATAAAAACGTGTCTAAATTTTATTGGATGATGATATTACAAATCTATCTCATAGATTCTTCAAATTTGAGTCATTTTGGATGTTTTTATATGGGGTTAGAGTTTATTATAATTTAATAGATTTGAGGTTTCCAAAAGTTACCCTCTCCTTTCTTATAAAAGGGCACCTCCTCCCCCTCCCCTTCACAAAATATTGAGCCTTCTATCTTTTCCAAAACCTGTCAATTTCTCTAATCCACTTCCCTAGAAACATACTAAAGGTCTTGGTCTTCTTCAATGACCATCTTTAGTTCCCTAAGTGGAGGTTTAGAAGAGGCGCACCTAAGAAGATATAATATCATGTACCTATTAATTTAAATTCATTTCCTCTTCTAAATCCTCTTATTTATCAGTTTCATCGCAATGTAATAACATAAGGAAAACTCATGTACCGATATATTATTATAAATATGAAACAACCCTATTTCACTCTCTATCCATCCTTCAAAAAACGAAATCACCGTGTGTGCGTACGTATGGAATACCGTCTCCATGCCTTAGTGTGATCTTTTTTCCACCACCACCATACTTGGATGTGTATAATGGTGTAAAGAATAACTATATATTATTTTTATAAAATGATACTAATTCTGAGATATTCTATCATCCACTCCAATAACATTAAATAATCATGGAAACAATATCATCACTTGTGCGTACATACTGATTACGGTCTCCACGACGCGATGAGATTCATTCTCCAAGTTAACCATTCATTAATGATTATAAAGAATATATAATAAATTATAATGAGATGTATGTCATAATAATGCTACTCTATTTATCATTATATATATATATGTGTGTGTGTCATCAACTTACTTCCATTCAAGTCAATAATGAAAGGAAAACAACATTCATGCATACGTACGGCCTACCCTCTATATGAACGGCGTATTTAATTTCATTTGTCTATATTATATATATATATATATACTAAATATATATGATATATAAATCATGCTTTGTATTCTTCATGTAATTAAATAATTATATAAGTAATAATATCAAGTACAACATGTCCAAACATGTACGATAAATGAAAAGATTAGTACCCAAAATGATGCTTTAACATGGGATTGACAAATGATAGAATAATATAAAGACCTAAGTGAATCATCTATGATATAATAAAAATTATTATGGTTATTTTAAAAGTTAATAATATGTTTAAACCCACTATACAATAGGTTCGTATACATACAAAGCATATCAGACCTATGTTAAGGGATTATTTCGTCTCACTTTTAATTCTATTAGACACATCACTTAATCACAACAAATTTAATTTGTATAGTGTTTGTGATTCTCATGAATGTTTTATAGTTCTTATTATGAATGATATGACATTTACATATGCTTGTAATATTCCTTATTTTATGACATGTATGATTCCACCAAATATAAATGGTAACAGATAATTATTCCAATCTCGTTCTTATCCTAGATTGTTTATTCGTAATTATTTACTAGGGTTATGTTTATCATCCATGTCCATGTTTTCTAAATTATTTTCATAAAATGTTTACTATTCATACATGTCTGTTTAAAGACATTTTTACCCTTTTTTGACTTTTACCACCTGGTGTGGAAGGATTCATTGTTTTTTTACCATATGAGGTACTTTTTGGCTTTCTGAAAAAATTACGAGAAGAATGTTTTTTAACTTATACGTCATGAACTGATTATTACGGTTTCATAACTCCTTATTTTCATGAATTATCCTCAAAAATATTTCATGATTATTTTCAATAAAATACTTTTCTTTTAAAATTTTGTGGAATTTTGTGAAAATAAAATGATATTGAAGAAGAAAGGATATTGACCTCAATAATTCATTTCAAGTGTTTTATAAAACCTTTTTTCCTTAAATGATGAAATTCTTTAATATGGTTATGTTTCAAGCATAATGCCTTTATTATTTACAAGGTTTGATTTTTTTATGATGAAATTATATCCATTTTTATATATAGATTATGTTATGATGGGATGATGTTTATGAAATCCATTTTATTTGTTGGGTTATGATGAATGGTTTATGATTATTTTGTGGGACACATAAGAATGATATCATTATTTGATGGGTGGGACCTATAACTACCTTCAATGAATTGGGTAATGATTTATATCTCAAGGTAGACATGGCTAGAATGGAAATTAAATCTGGTTCATTAATACAGGGATGAAAGGGAAAGTGAACCAAGATCAGTAATGGAATTTGTCTAATATGATGGTTTTGGCTGTAATGCCATTGCTACTATTGAAATCATGTCATGTAATTTATGTTTTTCCACAATTCCATGTTTTATTACCATGCCATTTTATATGGATTAATGTTCCATTATGTTCTATACCTTACGTACTACCACCAATTAATTCACGACTCATGATTTTGATGTTAAAACATTATGTTCATATTTTTATGTTTACCCTTACTGAGAATTTGAACTCACCCTTTCTAGGTTTTCTTTTCCCCAGGATATAATACAATGTTTTAGGTAAGAAATCAAAATGTATAGATCATTATGGGAGATGTTGAAGATATTTCACAATGATTAGATGATTATGTTCTGAGTTCCCAGAGACACTGAACTAATACGGTCATTGGGAAGCTATTTTTGTTATGTATTAATTAATCCCTAAAAGTAATTTAATGTCCATGTACATCAAGTATTGGGTCTCAAAATATGGTATCAGTGAAAAGGTTTAGTTAACCATTTGATACTAGTATGAGAAAACATTAGTGAGATCCCTTGACATATTTCTAAGGTATTTCTAGGGATGTCTTTAAGGATAATTAGAATGTATAGGATACAATACTAAAATTAGGATGAAAATCATGAATAAACTATAACTAAACCTATGATTTTAGAGATTGAATGTAATCCCCCTTGATTATGTTGTTTTCCTAGTATGATTTTTTCCTCTCATACTATTCTATTTGGGTTTTAGAAAATGGATTCAAACTGAAATATTTATCATAATGGAGAATATGATGGATAATGGATTTCTATTCTTCATGAGAAACCAAATGAAATGGTATTTTGATGGAAAAACATCATTATTATGCATAATCCGCAATATTATAATAGGATCAATAATCTCAACTTTGGTATGTTTCCTGACTCAGATAATTATAGAAAGAACGAGTTTCATGATGATCATAGAAAAACGAATGTTCAATTTCCCCCATGTAATCATGTGGGAAGAGGCATCATGGAGAATGTTTCGAAGGAAATGCAAGATGCATGGGGTTTGGAAAAGAAGGAAACATATCCTGTAATTTCCTAGGAAAAGGTTCAGTTAACACAATGGACATGGATAATGGTATTTCTAAGACATCAACAATAGTTAAATGTTTTAAATGTGGAATGTATGGGCATTATGAAAACCAATTCCCTATGGGAAAACCTCTTGATGAGAACCACCATGGTCTCTTGGGTAGTATTTATGTTGATGATGAAGAAGACACTACAAATGATACATGAGATGAAAGAAGTGTTGAGGAATAAAATGATGATGCTCGGTCAATGGTTTAAGAAGTTAGTGGAACGATTGCATGTTTGTCAAGAATAATGTGTAGTACTATGGATTTAATAAAAATATAGGGATTGTTACACTGTTGATTTTCCTTGAGTATTTGAATGTATATGTTGAATGGTACCAGTAACAATAAAATATGATTGAAATATTTTTTGTAAAGCAGAAGATATGCCTATAATTAAGGGATTAATCGAAAATAATATGTTAGAGAGTATTAATGTGCTCATGAATGATATAAGGAAAAAGTGATATCATGGTTTGAGTATATAGAATTTTTAGGATTTTGGTTTGTGGAATGTGTTACCTTTTGACAACATTCATGTTATCACTATGGTTCTGTAGTAATTCATGTTTCATGAAAATATATGCTTGAGTTATACACATGTTTGGAATGCTCTCAACAAGATATATCTTAGGATATATGGGGGATAAATTATTGTATTCACATGTTGGGTAGATGACCTCTAGTGTAATCTTTTTCTTTATACAATGAGATTGGACAGAAGTATATTGGATATGCCTAAATATTGGTATAGATTGTGTTGGATATTAGATAGTATTGTTTAAGTCTAGAACCTTTTCTATATTATTTATGGAATGTTAAAATAGTGTAGTTATAGAAAAAGGACAACCTGCAGGACGGGAGACAACCCATCCTGTCGGACAAGGATGCGGGAATCAAACCCACAACCGAAGTGTGACATGCCTTTATCACATTCCACAAGCCTACAAGAATTCCTTGTTTAGTAGATACTAGTTTGATTTTATTAAGTGGTATGATAGATGAACTAAGGGTCCATTTTTTGAACCATATAAGATTAATCTCACCATAGATGGACATATGTATATTAAATTACTGTTGTTAACCTTGTGTTTGAGATAGAGGGAATTATCTATCATTCCATCACATGATCTAATAACTCTTTAAGAATGAATTAGTAAACATTATTTCTTTAAGTGATGAAGTGGAAATTTTTCAAGGCACGATTAATAGTGATATTGTACAAAAATCAAGTAAGTATTTCATTTAAATCAAAAATTCATCAACATTAGGGAAATGATCTTGAAAACCAAAAATGTTGTCCTAGTGCCCTCATATATAATGAAGAAGGTGGTACCTTAGATGATCACAAATTTATGGCTTTGTGATTGTTTTCTTTTTCATAGCCACGTCCTCTACCACTCTTCATCAGAAGTTGATGGTTATATTTCTCTTACATATACATAATTTCAACTATTTTCTACTATGTGGAAACCTAGTGACAAAATTATTTGGGTAACCATTACATATCTTACTTTAATTTTTAAAATTATGTTTTAGTATTCCTTTTCATGATGTAGGTTTCTATGAAAGAAACATTAATGTATTAAACCATTTATAACCCCGATGAATTTGGAGGGAGAAATTAATTTTAAGGGGGGTAGAATGTAACACCCGTAGAATTTATGAGAAATATTCTTTTTAATTTCTTCAATTTCTTGTGTTTTATGCTTCAACACGATTATATTTCTCTATACACAACACTGTATTATCTTGTAGTATACACAACACTATTGTTAGATTGTGTTGCAAACAATTTCAAGTTCTTTAAAAAAATTCATTTTACACAACAACGAGTATGGATATTGATCTAGGTATAAAAGAAATATGTTTTTATTATATTATATGCAACACCAAAAGAATCTTGCACTATACGCAGCCCTGACTTGGCTTGCATTATACGCAATCGTTACTTTCTTCAATAGCGTGTGTTGTACGCAATACTATGATTCACTAAACAGCGATATATTGTTATAATTTTTTTATGAACTTTCCGTTTTTAATAGTATTAAACACATTTAGAATTTTATGACATTATCATTCATCTTACACATATCCTATAACTTAGTGCGATCACAAAATAAAATTTTTGGGTCAAATAAGTATTTTTCAAAAAATAAAGTTTTGCGGCCTTTTGATGGTGCACCCACTTTAAATGTAGTTTCTGACACGATTATAATTTCAATTAGTCAAAATAAACTTATTCATTGCAATAATGATATTTTAATTTAATTTGGATAATTTTTTAATATTTTTCTTTTAACACTCATATTTTGATGAATAGTAAAAATACGATAAATGTTTCATAAAAACAACATTTTTCATCAAGATAATTTATATGGTTAATTTATAAACTTTTATTTTTTAAAAGTATAAATATAGTATATTTATATCATTAAATATAATTTATGTCATTACCATTAATTTTACATTGAATTCACAGGTAAAAACATTTCATTCATTGGCAATTTTTTAACTTTCATAACCCGTTTTCTTAACAAAGAGTTTAATTTTAAATTAATTACTGCAAATTTCGTGTTTTGAGTTTTGAAAAATGGATTTCATATTTGGATTCAGTGGGTCCAAATTATATTAATAGGGTTTTTTGATATTATGAATAGTAACTATGATAAGTTTCATTTACTAAAGTAAAAGGTAAATCAGGTAATTTAGGGTAAATATAAGATTATAAAATTACCCTAACACCTAAAAAAATTCTGTTAGATGAATAAAAGTAGACTCATATCATCTAAGGGTCTTAATAGATTCATTTAATGTTATTTTTACATTGAAAATGATGTAATTATTTTTAAAATCGAAAAAGTGACAGCATGTCACTCTCTTAAATCATATAAGTGTCATAATTTTAATTTAGTGATAAACTTAATAAAAAATCGAACATAAATTTTCATCAGAAACCTAATTAAATTATCTACATAATATAAATTTAATTATAATTTTTTAGATGTTAAATAGTTATCATTAGTGGTGACATAATATTGATGTAGAAATTATTTTATTGATTGAAATATCAAATAAATGGTTTTAAAAATAATAATGTAAATAATATATGAACTATTTAATGTGCTCCACGAATTTTTAAGATTAATATTACATGTTAGTGATCTATTAAAAATTTTGGATCGAATATATCTTCTATGTGGATTTTATTTAAATTCAAATAATTGAAAAGTGTCAAAATTGAATCTATTGATATATTATAAAAATAACATATTATTAAATTGTTTAAAGATCACAAAAATATTTATACAATATAAATTGAAATCTATATGGTCTAAAATTTTATACAGTATCCAATTATGGACAATTCACAATACATAAGTATGTATTTATAACATTTTAGAATTTACAATCTTATTACCACAAATTAAATTAAATAGATTAAATAAGGATAAATAAAACTGATAGGGTGGAAAATAAAATCAAAACATGTCTAAATTTTATTGGTTCTTGCGATTAAAAACATATATCATCTAATATTATATGTTGAGTCATTTTGGATGTTTTTTAGTTCGTTTTGAGTTTATTATAAATTAATACGTTTGAGGTTTCCAAAAGTGCCCCCTCCTCTCTTATAAAAGGGAACCTACTCCCTCACCTCTTCACAACATATTGAGACTTCATGCTTGGCCATAACCTATTAAATTTTCTTCTACACTTCCCTAGAAACACACTAGTGGTCCTAGTATTCTTAAAAGACTCACATTAGTGCCATAAGAAATGTTCTTGAAGAGGCATGTTGAAGAAGAGATAATATCCTTTACCGATTCATTGATATTTATTTCTTCTTATACATCCTTTTCATTATTTTTTTCATTATAAAGTAATAAAATCAGTATCACTAATATACCTATATGGTATTATAAATATGAAAAAACCTTATTTCACATTCTATCCATCCTATATAAAATGAAATTACCGTGCTTGCGTACGTACGGAATTCCGTCTGCACACCGTCGTGTAATCCGTTTCACACCCCCACCTTACCTAGATGGGTATAATGGTGTAATGAATAACTATATATTATTATTACATCAAGGTACTATTTCTGATATATTCTGTTATCCACTCCAATTCTAGTCAATAATTTTGGGAACAATATCATCATTGCTGCGTACATACGGATTATCGTCTCCATGACGCGATGAGATTCATTCACCATGTTAACAATTCAAGAATTATAATAAAATATATATAATGAATAATAAAAACATATATGACATAATAATTCTAAATGATTTATGTGTATATATATATCATCTATTTACTTTCATTCAAGTCAACAAGGAAAGGAAAAAAACGACAATGCGTACGTACGGCCTACCGTCTCCAGGAACGCAATATTTCATTTCATTTATGTATATTATAAATATATACTGAATATATATGGTATATAAATCATATTTTATATTATTTAAGTAATTAAATCATTATATAAGAAATAATATCAAGAACAACAAGTCTAAACACGTACGATAAATGAAATGATTACTACCCAAAATGTTGCTTTAACTAGGGATTGACAAATAAAAAAACAATATAAAGTCCTTATTGAATCATATATGATATAATAAATATTATTATGGTTATGTTAAAAGATTATAATATGTTTAAACACACTATATAGGACGTTCAGATACATACAAATCATATGGGACCTAAGGTAAGGGATTATTTCAAATCACATTTATTTTTGTGAGACATATGCCTTAATAACCACCTATTTATTTTGAATGGTGTTTCTGCTTCCCATGAATGTTTTATGATTTTTATTATGTAGGATATTATATTAACATATATTCTTGTAATTTCCCTTGTTTTATGACACGTATGATTGAACCGATTATAAATAGTAAGGGATAATTATTCCAATCTCGTTCTTATACAAGATTGTTTATTCGTAAGTATTTACTAGGGTTATGTTTATCACCCATGTATATGATTTCTCAAAATGTTTTAATAAAATGTTTACTATTAATACATGAATGTTTAATGTCATTTTTACCCTTTTTAGATTTTTACCATGTGGTATTGAATGAATCTTTCTATTGTTTACCATATGAGGTACTATTTGACTTTTTTGGAAAAAGTATGAGAAGAATGTTTTTTTAACTTCTACAGAATGAACTGATTTTTATGATTTCATAACGCCGTATTTTCATGATTCTTATTCTACAAAATTTTATGATTATTTTCAACAAAATCCAATTATTTTAAAATTGCGCGGCATTTTGGTAAAAGAAAAAGATTTTGAAGAAGAAAGGATATTTTCCTCAAGAATTAATTTTTATTGTTTTTTCAATACTATTTTCCATCTATAATGACATTATTAATAAGGTTATTTTTAAAGAATATTTTCTCTAATATTTACTTGGTTTGATTTTGTATAAGATTAAATTATATCCATTATTTTATATGGATTATGTTATGATGGGATGAGGTTTATGAAACACATTTTATTTGTGAGGATATGATGAATGATTTATGTTTATTCTGTGGCACACATATGAATGATTTCATTATGAGATGGGTGGGACCTATATCTACTTCCAATTCATTGGGTTAAAATTTATCTATCATGTGATAGACATGTTTGTAATGACAAGTAAATCTGGTTCAGCTATACAGGGCGGGAATGAGAAGTGAACCCGATTCAATAAGGATATTTGTACACTATGATGCTCTTGGTAGAAATGCCTTGGATACTATGGAAATAATATCATATTATTTATGGGTTTCCACAATTCCATGTTTTATTACCATTCCATTTTATCATGATTAATTTTCCTTTGTGATCTATTCATTATATACTTCCATGATTTATTTCACGACTCAAGATTTTGATGATTAAACTTTATGTTTGTATTTTTATCTTAACTTTTATTGAGAATTTGAGCTCATCATTTCTATGTTTTCTTTTCCCTAGGATATAAAGAAATGTTTTAAGTATGAAAAAAATGTGTAGATATTTATGAAAGATTTTCACAATCTTTCACTAGAATTAGAGGATTATGTTTCGAGTTTGCAAAGACAATAAACTAATATGGTCATTGGGTGTTTGTTTTTGTTATGTATTAAGTATTCCTAAAAAGTGATTTAATGTCCATGTACCTCATGATATAGTTGTATACACTATCCCTTAATGTTAAAAAGTATATAATTAAATATTTTTTATGTACAGTTAGACCTACTCTCAATACCTTCCCTAGGTGTTTTAGAAACACATTGTTGGAACGAAGGTGAGTGAATAGAGAATAGAAATTAACATTATTAATAAAACTATTTTAATAATTGAATTTAATTAGTTAACACACATGGAATGCTTCAAATTCACTAACTTATATTATCATGAAATTAGGATTAAATAAATATATGTCATGACTTAATTAAATACTTCCTTGAAATTAGAACGAAATTGGATGCAGTAGAAGTTCAACCATCAGTGATAATTTAAAGAGACAATGAAAAAATAGAATGAAGTTGATAATGAAAAATGATTCGTGAAAAATGAATTTAAAAAAATAATTAAAGAGGTGAAGAAATTTAGAGTTCAGTGGAGAGGTAATTGAAGGGAACTCCAACGGAATGAAAACCAAGAAATCATCTACTTTGGAAGTTTCTTAGTTTTTTTCATCAAGATGTGTCACTCCTTTCCAACAGTCTGGTTCTAAATTTATAGATAAAAATTACATGACATGTAATGGGATTCACATCGTGTAATCCATAACTAGTGTATATCTCTATGGGTTTTTATCTACTTGTATCTCACATGTATCTAATTCATGACTTGAATGATTAAGTACTTTCACAAGGTGAATCCTAGTCTCATGATGTGTTCTATAAATCCATGTAAAAATCCTATAGTTTTTCTCATTCAAATGTTTCATGAAGTGTATTGGACATTCAAAACGTGTACTAGCTTCTTCCCTTTCAATATTCATGACTTGGTTGATGAAATAGTTCGTTCCTTGCAGGATTCTTTCAAACCCTTTTACATGATGTGAGCTTTTGTTTAGTGAAGTGTAATATCCTATTTCATATCTTTTTCTGCATTTCCTCTGAATCCTTGGAACCAATTTTTTTGGAAAAAATCAGCATATACAAAGTGCATTATCAATTAAAGTATTCAAAATATGCTACTAAAATACAGTAAAATGTATATATGATTTTATCATATCACAAATACTAAAGTAGAATTTTCTATGTCATCAAGTTAAAGAGCCTACAGGTCTACATGATTTTATCAAAGGGCATCCTACATAAGAACATTGGTATTACTCTATACAAATCATGAATTAAAATTCAAAATTCCACCAAAGAGTATGTTCCCTATAGTTCACTTATGAATCCGAATGGTGTTTAAATAATGCATGACATATAAAAATTTCACTCTTAGTGTTTTTGGTCGATTTCAATATAGGGGAATGATCGTCACTGATGAATGGGTACTCTAAGAGGATCAAAATGATCTCCAAAAAGTATTTTAGATACTCACACAACATTAGAGTAAAATCATCGGTACATATTTGAACAACATGACTAGTAATTAAATGAATTAACAATAAAACCATCATTGGTATACTCTTTTTAAAAAAATCTATAATTCAATTTCTAATGAATCATCATTAACTTTCCATGATTCCCTTAATGCTGAGGAACCATGTGATCATTCACGACCGACCACTAGAGTTCATCAATGACCAACAATTTTGACGAATTTTTCTTTTACATGAAAAAATACCATTGTCATGGTTCCTCTCCAGTACCAACATGATACGATACTCTCTAGACACAAGGAAATTCAATATCAACAATGACAATTTCTAAATCACCCTTTTTGATTTTTTTCTTCTACAATGAATGTAACACTTTTCATCAATTTATGTGATGGTCCCTACCTTAGTAGGGTTGTTTTAATAAGATTTACTGAAAAATGGAACTCATCAAATGGCCCACACTCCATCGACCACTAATCATAGATTTGTGGGGTTTTCAACCATATTATTAGCAAGTGTTAACAAAAAGGAGAGACAAAATAGATTTTTATAAGTGCACTATGATATATTCTCTTTAGATTAAAAAATGACACCCCCCCCTGTTTATGTCGACATGAACTATATAAACATATAAAAAATCCAAAAAAAGTGACCATTGTGTCAAAAAATGATCCTATTTATGATTTGAATCTATGAATTAAGATGAGTCTAATTATTAATAATATCATGGTGACTCTACTCTAGTGGCCATGTATTCAAGCGTAATATCTCATGATTAAATGATTAATGTCAAACTCAAGGTTTTCTACAGCATATATCAACTCGATGGGTACCATGTGTGTCAATAAATACCACTCAGGGACTTATAGTTCAAAATCACACATCCATCATAATATTCATAGTCTTATTTTCCTAATTCATCCTAGAAAATCATACCTTGTAAAATAAAATTGCACATAGTCATATTATCGCATATAACTGCAAATCAGACTGACTACCACTTGTGTATTCCAAAACTAATGAAGGGAATGAATGGTCACAGAAATCACTGAGAGGTAATACATTAACTAGGCATTTCTATCATTTTAAAATTTAGCATTGCATACATTGCATGACCAAAAAAAGGGTTAAAGTACTGAACAACCACCCTTATATCCTATATGACTCATTAAAATCGAGGAGTCCTACATGGGAAAAATGGAACATAAATGGAACCGTTCAACTGAAAAGAGTTGTAAACATCCTCCAATATATAAATTTTTTGAGGGAGATTCATCCCTTCGACTAGCCCATTTTAAAAGTGAAAAACATTTAACCTCAAAATAAGTCCCTCCAAAAAGAATTCAGTAGGATATACCAACTATATTTTAGGTCCAAAAAATCCTACATGTATGATCAAATTTTCGTTTAAAAGAACATAGGGTAACATTTAAACAACCCTAAAATTATGGCCAAAATTTCTACACCTTTGAGGTTCCATTTTAATAACATACATTTTTCACATTCTTTAATTTAAACATTCCATGTTTAAAATTAATCATCAATTATAATCTATAACGAAACATTACATAGCACATCTATTTAGTTAAGTCAAAAATGAATGAATGAATGTTTCATTGAACTTTATTTCAGTCACTATTATTTTTCTTAAATCCTATCATAATTAAAAATGTTATCTTATAACAAACATTTTGACTACCATTTATTTAGTGAAAAACAATTAAATTTGTGTTTGTTAAAGAAATTTTCAATACAAATATTTAAAGGAATACATTATTTTTATTGTAATTTTAATTTTAATTAATGTAATCCTTATAGTTGTAAATCTCGAAAGTAGATAACTGATCTATAATAATTTAAGGAGGGACTGATCATGTATTATGTAACCATACGTATATATGTGATCACATATACTTCGATGTGGAACATTTGAAAAACTTCCCCTATATAAAATTAGTATATATTTATAGTAATAATTATTAGGGAATTATAAAATAAAGAAAACTTTGATGTCTCTTATTCAACCTTTTTTGATTAATATTAATATAACACATTTTCTTTAAAATATTACTATTTTTAAAACACCCTTAATGTTTTTATCGTATAAATTGCATAGACCAAATGACCTACTTGGATATAGTTATGCATTTAGATATTTATCTATATAGGTCACCAAGCCTAAGTGAAAATATTACAAGATTTTTATAAAGGAAACCATTTCAATGAAAATCAAAATTTAATAACTTCAATGCTTATATAGTATTATGAAGGTATATCATTCTTTTATATTATAGTTCGATTATATAGGTTTCCATTTCCTAATAGATAAATCATCCATAGACATTAAAATTTAAATAATAAATCCATTTTAATTTCATCCAATTTTTTCACCCCATTAAAAAATGGTCCATTACTCAAACATGTCCATATGGGTTAGATAAGGTTTTACCAACAATCTAAACAAGAAAAAACTCTTTATGTTGATATTGGTACTTTAATAACTAATTTTATATCAAAAGTATGACCATGCATTCAATAATAAGTTGTAAATAGAAAAAAAACAAGAATACAGTTTTACTAATTATGACAAGCCACTACCTCAATAAGAAATCATATAAGTGTGGTATAGATTCAAAGAATGCAAATAAAGTATCTAAATATGTATGATAATGGAAAACCAAACTTTTTAAATAATGCATAATATTATATAAATATACCAGTTAAATACCTTAAATGGTATAAATCAAGGAATTTCACTAATATACCTAACATGGTAAATAACAAGCATGCTAATATATACAGAAGGAACATCAACAATGTCATATAAATTAAATATACATGGCATGGAATACACATGGAATGTGAATATCATTGTTTCTATAATAATTCATGTAACAATACCTACATTCCATATAGGGCCACAATCAAAATGATATAACTCCAATAAATAAATCAGAAATATAATGCACACAAATCAATACAAGTAATGTTATATACAACTGTATCAACGAATAGCATAAAAAATAATCCCATCAATGACAACTAGGGAATTTCCACACGTGAGGGTTGTTAAATTCTAAAAAAAATTGGTTACCTAGAATCAACAAATTTCTAGTCTCATGACTACTAACCTGAAATAGTAAAATAATGGAAAAATGAAGGGATCTAATAAAAAATTGTAACATCCTGATATGACTAACTATAAATCACATAGGAAAAATGGTCAGCACATGGCCTCATTTGGGCCTCCCCATTTGACATAGGTTGTTGACTTGTTGTGAGGGTCTAATGAGGGTACGGTTGGGATACAACACCCCATGATAATATTACCATCATGGTATAATAATGATAAATTAACATAGACCAATGGATAAATTTAGAATAAATAGAAATATAGTGGAATATAAATTAAACAACTTATAAACTAGATAAATTTAAATATACAAATATTCAAGTCTCCTCGAGTGAGAAAACATAACTAAATAATAAAATATATAACATGTGATAAAATATAGTATATGTGTGAAAAAGAGCATAAATAAAATGAAAAAGATCCCAAAGAGTATACTCCATGACCATCCTGAGTTCCAAATCAATCTTATGGTCCAAAATACTATGTCTAATTCACAACAAATGTAATAATCAACAGACCCTTGAACATGAGGTCTGCTTGGCTACCCCAGTGCAACGTCCTCCCATGTAGGGTGTGAGATAAACTCAACATTCCACATCTAATAGAGTCTATATAATAATCACTCTTCTGAATATAGATTTATAAATTTGTATGTATAATAAATATACAAAATATAAATCAATAAACATAACATAACATGTTAGGATTAGGTTCCACATGAACACCTTTTTAATAGTTCCATTTGCAATCTGAGCTGTAATTATCTTCTATATAATATATACACACATTAATATTGATGAATTCATATATATATATAAACTAAAAATTAGTGATGTTTATATCCCTATATACTAATATATTCTATTATCTAGGAACTGTGGTGTAACTTAGGTGAGTTCTTTTTTATGTTTTAAAATTTTTATGCAGAATACGTTAAGGGAAAAAAATTCAAAATGTCGCACAAAGGCAGTATCTACGATCCCGAATTTGAATTTTGTTGCATGGAGGCATCCATGATGCCGCCTTTCCACTATAAAATGTTTTTTTTGAAATGTTGTTTTTTTCTTTTTGTTTTGTTTATATATATATATATATAAACAAAACAAAAAAATTTAGCAGAATTTATCTGCTATTTAAAATCCGGCAGTACTGCCATTACAACAGTCTGGATTCTAACAGAACCTCTCACCCAGAGCTTTCTTTTATAATATAGATTACCCTGAAAATCATTCTATATTTCTGATGTGGGATTCTGGTTCTCCATTTCATGCAAAGAACATTCTGCATTTCTGATGTGTGATTCTGTTCCAAGTACTCGATTTTAAAATACTATAGAATATAAACTATAAGACTAATATAAATTAAACATAAAACAGGGATTAAACATATAAAAATTAGTTGAAAACAAAAATCAATCATAAAAATTAATGATGAAAAATAATTTATAGGCTCTCAAAAACAATATACGTGAAACATAAAAAGTATCAAGTACGTAAATTTAGAATCCTATAAAATATAAACTACAAGACCAATAAAAATGAAACATAATACATGTATTAAAAATATAAAATATAGTTTAAAATAAAATGAATTGTTTAAAAAATGATGATAGAAAATAATTTATAATCTTTCAAAACTGCTTACTTGAAACTAAAAAATGATTCATGTACGTGACATTGAAATCCAATAAAATATAAACTATAAGACCGATATAAATGAAATTTTAAACATTGATTAAACATATACTAAATAGTTGAAAACAAAATGAATTTCCTCAAAAATGTTGATGAAAAATAATATATAACCTTTCAAAACCACCTACTTGAAACATAAAAATGTTTCAAGTATGTGAATTTGAAAGACTATAAAATATAAACTATAAAACCGATATAATCTAAAGTTAACACATGTATTAAACATATAATAAATCATTAAATTATTATATTAATATTATTAATAATTAATTATATAATAATAAATTATTTAATTAGTAATTATTAATAATTAATTATATAATAATTAACCAATTAATTAGTAATATAATGACTTTTAATAATTTCAATTTAAAAATTATAATGAAAAATTATAATTTATAACTATATTACTAATTAACTAATTAACTATTATATAATGAATAATTATATTACCAATTAACTATTTAATTAATATATAATAATTTTTAATAAATATTAAATATTAATTATTATGAATAATTATAATTTATAATTATATTTCTAATTAACAAATTATCAAAAGAGAATCAGCTCTATCTTTCTCATAAAATTAACTAATTAACTATTTATATATTTGATAATTATATTACTAATTAACTAATTAATTATTATATAATTACTGATCAATAATTACTGATAAGATGACTAAAAATTATATATTTAATAATTAATTAATTAATTTGTATATAAATAATAATTATATTACTAAGTAACTAATTAATATAAACAATTAATAATTATATTACTAATTAACAAATTATATTACAAATTAACTAATTAGTTATAATATAATTAATTATTAATAAATACTAATTAACTAACTAATTATTATTCAATTAATAGTTATATAATTGACATTTTCATGATGTTTGTATACATTCTTAACTCTGATATATAGATAAAATCTCGTTTTGATAGGACTGTTAATAATGAAATCCAATTTTTGACGTGATTGAATTTTTTTATCTATCAGATAATCTAACATTATAATGAACTAGTATTTTTAGAGATGGATATGGAAAATGAATTACATCGGTTCTTGAGGTAGTAGTCTATTGTACACATCAATGTTTCTTATGTTTCACTTATATTGATGTTATATTTTGTATTTTACAGTATTTCAAATTCACGTACTTGAATTTTTTTTTAGTTTCAAGTAAGCGGTTTTGAAATCTTATAAATTACTTTTCATCAAATTTTTTTTGTAAATTACTTTTGTTTTCAATTGTTTCTTATATTTTTAATCAAAGTTTAAAGTTTAAATTATATTGGACTTTCAATGTCTCGTACTCAAAACATTATTTTGTTTCAAGTAGGCAGTTTTGAAATCATATAAATTATTTTTCATCAACATTGTTTAGGAAATTCCTTTTGTTTTAAATTATTTCTTATATGTTTAATTAATGTGTTTTATGTTTAATTTATATTACTGTTATATTTTATATTTTATAGTATTTCAAATTCACGTACTTGAAACATTTTTTAATTTCATGTAAGCGGGTTTGAAAGGTTATAAATTACTTTTCATCAACATTTTTTTAGAAGTTCTTTTTGTTTTCAACTATTTATTATATGTTAAATAAATTTTTAACATTTCAATTATATTCATTTTATAGTTTATATTTTATAGTCTTTCAAATTGACGTACTTGAAATATTTTTATGTTTCAAGTTGGCGGTTTTGAAAGGTTATATATTATTTTTCATCAAAATTTTTGAGGAAATTCATTTTTTTTCAACTATTTTGTATATGTTTAATCAATGTTTAAAATTTCATTTATATCGGTCTTATAGTTTATATTTTATTGGGTTTCAAAGTCTCGTACATGAAACATTTTTTAGTTTCAAGTAAGCAGTTTTGAAAGATTATAAATTATTTTCTATCATCATTTTTTAAACAATTCAATTTATTTTCAACTATTTGTTATATGTTTAATACATGTATTATGTTTCATTTTTATTGGTCTTGTAGTTTATATATTATAGGATTCTAAATTTATGTACTTGAAACTTTTTATGTTTCACGTATGTTTTTTTGAAAGCCTATAAATTACTTATTATCATCATTTTTATGGTTTTTTTCAACTATTTTTTATATGTTTAATATATGTTTTAAGTTTAATTTATATTGGCCTTATAGTTTATATTTTATAGTCTTTTAAAATCGTGTACTTGAAACAGAATCCCATATTGGAAATTCAGAATGTTCTGCTCACGAAATGGAGAACTAGAATCCCACATCGGAAATGCAGAATGATTTTCAGGGTAAGCTCTCTTATAAAAGAGAGCTCTGGGTGAGAGGTTCTATCAGAATCTAGATTACTGTAAAGGCAATACAGCTGGATTTTAAATAGTGGATAAATTTTGCTGATTTTTCTTTGTTTTATATATATATACATAAATATATATAAACAAAACAAAACAAAACAAAACAAATTAAAATATTTCAAAAAAAATTAAGGGAAAGGCAGCATTGTGGATGCTGCCTTTTGAGTGCATTTTTAAAAATATTTTTAACCTAGATGTTTTTTGTAATTTTTTTTTAAAAACATATTTAAAAAAACTCAACTTAGGAACATATATAAAATAATAATAATAATAATATCTCATGATTCTAAATATGCATCAATATGCTTAGGGATAAAAATCAACATATTCTTCCATGTCGTGTATCATAATCAATATAATATTCCTTGTCGAATAACATGATCAATAATGAAGAGGGTCACAACCAATATCCTAATTAAGGTGGTTTCAAACATCATTCTGAACATATAAAGTGATTTCTATCCCATAAAAACATCCTCATCCAAGTTGGTATGATGCGTTAAGGAAAACAATCCTACACTATTCACTCATATCAATAAGAATATTGTTACTCTATTCCCATAGCCTAATGTTTCAAAAATATAAAACTGAGGTCACCCATGGTGTAGTGGTTCATTTTAATGTAATATATTAAATATTTAGGAATATTCCATGTGTTTTTCCATGACATTAACACAAAAAAATTATAAATAAAAAAGTAATAACATGTCTATAGTCATGTATAATCATAAAAAAGGTATGAAAGAGGTTGGTGATGTATAATAGAATTTCATATCTGAAGCTTTTAATACTTAAATATTAGTCCAAGTACATTTATCTTCTCAATATATGAAATTTGCCTCATAATTTGTTTAAATCCATGATTAAAAATATGAGGGATAGGTAAAATGTATATGAAAGTTATCACCATACTCGTAATATGGTTAAAATAGGCCATTATAACATGTATTCCAAACAATTAATTTATTTTATGGATAAATAGGTTGACCACAATGAACTAGGAGATGGTTTAGTCACAAGGTGGATAATAGGGTGGATTCTCATACCCATCCACAATCCTATTAACCTACCCGTTTACATTTTGAGAAACAATGCACCTAAATTATGGGTTTTATCATAAAATTATTATTTACTAAAAGTCATTATAGGAGAATAACCATAAGGACAGTAAGAACATAAAACCCAAGACCAGAAATAATTCCAATTTAATACCCATGGATACTAAAGTTTGTCTGTATGGTTCAAAAATTTAAATTTAACACATAGGAGGTGTCATATAGGAAAAATGGTTCATGGAACAATGAAAAACATTATATATCAATTAATCATTTATATAAAATCTACAAAACACCTACCATATAACAAGGATTCTTTTGTCGTCAAATAGCGAGGCTTCATTTGATACAGTTCAATAGAAAATGATGAAATGGAAAAATGACATGAAAATATGGATAATTATATTACATGAAGATAGTTACAAAGATGAAACAATAAACTGACAGTGGAGGTAATATGATTCAAATAATCACTCGTACACTTCCATCACAATGAATAATGGTCTAAATGGAGGCCAGTCGAAGAAGATGTCCCCATTATAAGAAGAAGATAGGAGGGAGAGCTGGTGTGAAAGGGTGATGTGAATATGTGGGATGATAAATGAAGTTTGAAGTACCATAATATGTAAGGTAAGATGATATTAAATCACATTAAATGAGGTCAATTATTTTTCTACATGGTTTTTAAAACCGTGCACCAACAGTGAAATCAAGAATTCCCAATGAACCCCCTTGCACTGGTTGGCTGCATAGTTTGGAAAACCAAGTGTTACACATGAGAAATCCACCTTTCATGATTCTTGTTGCTCTAGTTTATCAATGAGAATAATTCAACATGGTAAGAAGAAACTGGGTGAAACCTCCAACTCCACTGGAATAGCCTTGTGGTTCCTTGAGATAGGTTGTGTGGTTACATACAAACTATGTGCCCATACCCGCTTCTCAAAATTTCATGTTTCCGGATCCTAATTGTCTTCAAACTGAACAAAAAAAACCTATTTATTCTCTCATGAATTTAACCAAGTCAATAAATTTTATTTTATTGGTCATGATCTTTGTTTGATATTTTTATGCTCTGTTTTAAGAATGACTCGTCCACCTATCTGAAAAAGTCATATTCACAAGGAATTTCAGACTGAACCAAGTCACTGGTTGTTTAAATCGCTGGAACAACAATAAATATATAATTATCATATTTATACATCAATTAAAATTGTCAAAACATTCAATAATTATTGTTATGAAAAATGAACTATATTGTGATCATTTAGTGGGTAGGTCATACATACACATGACCAAAGTTGCAATTTTTCAATGATCATTGTGGAGAAAATGAATGCATTACATTACCCTAAAATAATGTAAATGATATAATTAATATCATATCAATTCATTTTGTACACTTATATATATCATTCATTTGATTTAGTGATCAAACAATAGCTACATCACTCTATGAGGCAGTAGTCCGCCATTTACACATACGACATTGTCATATCTCTCACAATATGGAAAGTAAAAAAGTATAGGTGATATAACAAAATATATACATAAAAATACACTACAGTTATTTTATATTTATTATATATAATCCATTATAATAATTTATGCGCTCTAATTATTAAAAACTATTTAAATTGGATCGCGAGTCTGTACTCCGACATACCCTTGAATGATGATTTCAGATCCCATTTAATATAAAAGGAAATGTATTAATTTATCCCAATAAAATAATAACATACTAGTATATCTTATATTCTATGGTTTTTATATAATCATAATTGAAAAATATATGAATGATATGGAATAAGAAATTAAATAAAACACTTTGTTACGATTAATACCTCTTCTTCAGAAAACCTCCTTATATAAGAATCCATAGCCCTTGCAGGATGTCTTTCTGATCAAAATAAGGGACATATGTTATGTGGATGGAATTTTAAAAAGTATTTTCATAGTTATTTGATATGATAAATGGATTTTATTATTTTAATTTGATATTATAGGGGATTTCCATTTATAAGTGAGGTGTGTATTACACCTGTAATATTGTGAGAAGAAAATGGTGTTAACATTTTTTTCACATGATTAATGGCTCAAAAAATGAAACAATATAATGAAATATAAATTCTATATTCTAAATATGGTCACTAAATAGTTTTTAGAAATTTTTTCATTCTATTTTCTCCTTGTTATTTTTAGTATAACCCTTAGTGAATATATTTTCACCTTAACAAAACCTAATTAATTTCACATATTATCAATATAAATTATTGTAAAAAATTAAGGAGAACATAATAGATAATGTAAAATATGATGATTCAAAATTGAGAACCCATTTTACCAAATGAAACCCATATAACACAAAAATCTTAATTTAATGTTAAACTCATACTAGCAATGAAAAATTGTGTTCTTTAGATGTTCATTTTTCATGAAAAACTTGATTTTATATTAATTATATGATTAATAATAATAATTGTATGAATATATAATAATATAAATTTATATATATTAATTAATTTTAATTTTCAATATTCATCATCAAGTATTATTTTATTTAGTTAAATTGGAGAATCATTTTTAACATAATAATACTATTTAGTGAAATTACATTTTAGACACAAAAAGTACCATCAAAGGAAATAAAATTTAATTTTGATTTAAAAGTAATTAATTTGATAAAATATAACTAAATAATACTAATTTTACATTAAATATTATTATAAACATAATTGGTCTTTATAATTACATAATATTTTGAACTGAACTGGAATTTTTATAGAAATGTGTATTTTTCACTATTCACTGGAAAATCAATATTTTATGAAAAATTCATAATATTTCACCCTTTTTAAATTTCTATTTGATTATTAAAAAATTATTTGATATATTTAAATTTTTAATTCTAAATTTATGGAGTTAAACTTTCACATAAAACAGAATAATGAAAGTGTTTAATTAAATCCATTTCTTGTTTGATTATTTAATATTTATGTTATGAATGTAACAAATTAATTCATATTAAAGGATATAAAAATTATTTATGCTATCATTAATAGGTTTTTACACTCTTCCCTATTATTATAAGTTTCATACTTCAAATTTTATTCACCAATTCAACATTTCGGGTTTTATTTCCCTCATAGAATTTTATGATTCTCAGGATTCCTATTCAACCATATGGATATTCCATAAAACCATAAACTAGTGAATTACCTTACTCAAAAACAATAATTATCTACGATAACAAATATTTAAATTTTGTTACACATAAGATATATACTTTCTATATAAACTACTTTAGGGTGAAAAAGATGAGGTGAATCTAGCACATATTTCCTTAATATTGAAACATAGAATACATTGTGCATCATTGAAAAAATTGGAGGGAAATCTTCTCAATACTTAATTGACCCAAAATTATTTAATATTTCATAATTTATAATGAAAAATTAAATTAAAATTAAATTTAAAAATAAATTTAAACACTTTTTATGGAGATAGTTTAATAAAAATATGATCACATACCCAAAATGAATGATCGTTCTTTCGGTTATCGGCATAACTTTTCATCATGATATGATATGTCCTCATATGATGTTGAAAATAAGGTTCATTATCATTAATTTATTATAACAAATATGGGTCCATAAACATAATTTCCAAAATAACCTTCCAAAAATATTTATTTTGACACCACATTTTGTATAAATCATCAAATGGTGCCATATGTATACTAGAATCAAAACTGTTGTTATAAGAAAACAAATCCAATGAAATATGATGATCCTAACATAAATGTTAGTCCGTTGGATAAGAAATAAAATTATATTAATATGAATTATTTTTTAGAGATTTTTTCTTATTGATGATGAAAAGCTATATTTAAATTTAATTTAGTTCATAAATACATATGGATTCCTTTACAAATATTTAATGTGATCCTTGGATTAAATTCATATATAATGGTGAGAGTAACTACATGTAACCTAACTATTTCCATTATAAATATTCAAAAAAAAATTATCTTAATGCATTTTATTTTTAAGTAATGGAAAATGTGTATATGTATTCAATCGATCAACAATATCACAAATCACATTGTTACCTCAAGATGACTTTTGTAATCCCATAATAAAATCCATCAATATATTTTCAGTAACACCCAATGATTTTGTGAGATATTTTTTTCAAAAAAATTAATATTTTGGAAATTTTCAATTACACAAAAAACTATTTTTATCTTTTATTATAGGAAACATTATTTTTATATTTCATTACACAAAACACCAAGTTTAGCATGTGTTACACATGACACTGAGTTTAAAATAAACCTGACAAAGTATAAAAATATTACTATTTAATATTATAGTCATCACCAAGAAATTTTAATTGCGAGTATGAATAAGAATAATTAAATTATTAAAATATAAAATTTACACATCAAATCTCTTATGATCAATTAATTATAAATAAAATAATACCGATTTTAAAAAGAAGGAATTTTTTTGTGGGAATTTGTTTTTGAACAGAAAAAAATTTTTCCAAGTAAAATTGAATAAATAAATGTTTTTAATGATTTTATATTGAAATATTATATATAATATTCAATTTTTAAAATTAAAATTTTTTATTTTCTAAACAAGATATAATAATAAATCCAATTTTATGCCAAAAGTAGTATTTTTATAAAAAGTTGATTTATTATCTTTTGCACAATTATTTTAAATATATATTTTGTCATTTTTTGAAATCTTATTTCCCAAAATTAATTTAATTTCTTATGTCATCATGTTAAAATTATCTCATGGTGGATTTTTAAGAGTATTCTGATGGGATAAATGCCACGATGAATAGCGAAAAATACTAGTTTTTATTAAGACTTTTCTTTTATTACAAATCTTTTTAAAACATAAAAATGTTCTAATATTGTATCATATATAATATTAGTTAAATTATATATATATATATATATTCATCCAATTAAAGTAATTGTTATCAATTTCATATTGAATTTTGATATAAAAACATTTTAATTATTCAACCAATTTTTCTTTGGAAAACCACATTCATGCCACGTCTAAGGGATTAATTTTTAATTAAACCATTCCCCTCTTGTGAAGATAATTTAGAAAAAATATTTTATATTTGGAATCAGCCAAATTTAAATATTTTAAATAAGTCTAAATATTATTTTTACCATAAATAATTGTATAAAGTGTAAAAAATATTCATCATGATTAATTTTAAAATGTGTTTATTAGGAAGTTTAATTAAAATTACAAGGGGTAAAATGACCTGTAAAATTTTACAACACCAAATTTATTGAATTTGATAGACCTTATCTCATATAAGATTCATTCATTACTTATTTTTGATACTTTTTTAGGATAAAAACATGGGTAAAATTTTTTCGTTTCAGAAATTAAAAGTATGCCACTCACCTCACATATAAATTGCCACCAATTATCCTATACTATTCACAGTTTAAAAAACATTTTTTTTATAATATAAATACCCAAATACCTTCATAAATTGCCTAATATTGTCCTAGAATTCTAATTTTGGTCATAAATCTATCGTAGAATCATTTTGGGGAAAATGAAAATGAGTTGTCTGAAAACGAGGTAATGTCCCTAACTGAATGGTTTATTTTATTTCATCCCCAACCTACATAAATTTTTAATATTATATGAAGATATAAAATATTTTATATTCCTTATATTTATATGTTATTTTACGAATTTAATAACCCAAATACTTCTCCTCTTCCATCAAATTGGACATGAAATCAACATTAATGTAAACGGTGGACTACCACCTTGCAAACCGATGTTATTCATTTTCTATCACCGCCAATGATGGTATGATATAATAATGTATTTTATTTTATATATAATAATTTGGATATTATTATAATTATTTAATATAATATTACACAAACCTTTTTACATTGATACAAATTGGAAAGCAATAACGTCAATCATGTGTACGACAGACAATTGCCTCACAAACTGAGTGAAGTGTTTTTGATTTTTGATTTTAATGGATGGTAATATGGAAAATTAAACTAATAAATAATATATCTTTGTTATAATTATTATTAATAAATTATTATATCACATATATTTTCTTATAATTCATTTTATTCGGTACTTAATATTGTTATTCATGTGTACGGCGGACTACCGCGTTACGAAGTTATGTAGTTTATTTTTCACAGCTTCTCTACATGAAAGGTAATATGTAAATTTTTAAATGAAAATATGTGATATATATGAAATAACATTGATTATTTATTTAATATATTATTAAAACATCTTTATTTCATTCTAATGAAAAAAAGAAATTTCATTTCTGCATACATATGGCCTACCATCTCCATAAACAATGTATTTTATTTCCAATATCGAACTTTTACGTATTCAGATAAATAAATATATAATGAATATATATAATATTGATATTATAGTTAAATGTATACATATAATTTAACCAATATCAAGTTAATATGACCATAAAAAAATAAAAACAATCACTAAAAAAGTTTTTATTGCCTGAAAAAAAACACTGACACGAAATTGTCTTTAAACGATTAATAAAATGTCAAAAATAAATAAAATATAGAATGATAAATATAATTTTGGTTATTAAATATATTTATAATAATATTATATTTATTATAAATGAGGATTCAATGTGTATAAAAGAAGTTGAGACATATGGGATCATATTTGCATCTCACTTTTATTTTCTATGAGACACATGTCATATTCACCATGTAGTGTACATAATTCCATCATATGTATTTTATGAAAATTTTCCTAAACTTTATTGGTATTATCATATCCATTTTTGGATCTCTGTTTCATGGGGTTACTGTTCAAAATTTACCGAAGCAGTAAATGGTTAATATCTCAATCTATCTTCTTTTGGAGACAAGTCATGTTATGAACCTATCTCTTTTATGATGTCTACAATAATAGACATTGAAATTGAATATCATGAATTAATTTATAATCAAGATATTTTTTGTTTCAAAAAATGTTATCATTTCATTGGATTTGTGATTAAAAATTACCAAAGTAGTTATGGTTTTGTAGTACAATCTCATCATTTATCCTAATTATTTATGTTTATACATTCGATGATGAAATATTAGGATCCATATCTTATGAAACTCATGATTTTTCTTATCCTATATTAATTTAAACATAATATTCATTTTCTATTCAATTTACTCTCATTATGATCCTAGGAGTTCATTAGAATATTTTTCTAAAAAATAATCTTTATTTATCTCTTCGATTAATAACTCATTTTCATCAAAAAATCTTGTTTTCTAAATATATTTCAAAAAAATTAAATTTTTTTGAATTATTTCGGAATTAAAATTTTAAACATTATTTAATTTTTACAAAATCATTTGAAAGATACCTTCATGTCATTTTCAAAACATGGACCATTTTTCAGTTACCAAAACTTTTAAAGTAATATTTGATTTAATATGTTCCACATGAATGGGGTTTATCTACATGATTTCCAATAAATTTATTAAATATCCCATTATTTGGTAAAAATATTATTTAAAAGGGAGTTCAAAAATATTATATGGATTATTAGTTGTAAAAATTAATTTTCAAAGAAAGGCAATTTTCCTTAGAGAATGTTCTATCATATTTTTTAAAGTAATTTTCCATCAATGAAGACATCCATTGATTTTTCATAATCTTTATTGGTGATATTATACAATGATAAAATAATTATTATTTCACTAGATGGTTTAGAAATATAATGAAAAGGTTTTTATAAAATCCATTTATTTCCACAAGATATTCATTAATTGAATGTCGCTGGAACTAAACACTTTTTCAAGGGTAATGATATTATGAATGAATTATATTAAATTTTAATATAGATGATTTGATTATGTGATTTGTGGTACCAATATTTCTGATATGCTATTAAAATATACATATTTACTACATATAGTTATTAAGTTTTTTATATTTTATTTAATTAATTCTTCAAATTTTGTTAATTAATGGGTTTTTTGTTATTTTATAAAGTAATTCATTAAAAATAATTTTATGTAATTAATTTTTTATTTTTAGTCTAAATATTATTAATATTCTCTATTCTAGTTTTTCTTTAATTTTTGTTATACATGATAAATTTTAATTCTGCATAATAATTATTTGTTTGTTCCTTTTTAATAATTAATTATCAAATAAATATATCTTAATTAATTCATTCATTTTTTTTATTTTTTTATCGTTTAATTATTTTAATATTAATGTAATTTAACATCAATTTATAATTATAGTACCTATTTTTTTTAATATTTAATTTAATTGCTGTAAATTTAATGTATTTGTCCAATAGATTAATTTAAAATAAATTTATTTAATTTATCAGATTTTGAATAATTGAAAATTTTTATTATATTTACATTTATTTATTTATTTAATCCAATTTTATTCTTTTATTTCATTAATTATGAATTGTGTAAATTTTATTATTGATAATTTTCATTTTTATTCTATGTTTTCAGGTTTATTAATTTTTTTGTCTGTCGCCACATCAATTTTTGTGTACCAACAAAATCCATAATCCAGTGGACTACTATAAGGGTCAGTAGTGAGTCCCATGACTCACTGCCAGCCCTAGTACACAAATCAAGGATTCATCAACAATGGTTAGTCTTCGACTCAATATTAAAATTCAACCCACCAAAATCATTTCTCAACCTTGTAGACCCACACATTCACTCACCATTGTTCATTGCTACCATGCATACCTTCTCACCATTCCACTAGCCACAATCACTGCAGCTATCATATCTAAGAATTAATGAACCACCAAATGTTAATAATCATTCCATGGACAACTGAATACTATTTTTTGATGTCAATTGTCACGGATCCTTAATTTGTGCATATTTATTCTAGATCTAGTTACCCATTTCCACCATAGTCGTGACCTCTACCTAAAATCCTCCTTCGACACTCAGTGTGACATGTTCCAAAGCCACATGGACCCAAAAGGCCATTGGAGATGGAGCTACCCCAATCACCACCACGTGGATCCACTACCTATGTCTCCTAGAATATGAGGAGCCTTCCATCAGTTCATCATCTCATAAACCTGCCACAGTTGAGGATGGAAAGGTACCGCGCGATGTGACTCTACTTCAATAAAGAATACCCCCAGTACTATGACTCAGTATGGATAATGGGGGATGGGAATAAAAGTTATTTAAAATAAATAAATAATATATGTTTTATATAAAATAAATAAAATTATAATTATAATTAATTTAAATAATAATTTAAAAAAGTGGTAAAAAAATAATTTATTATGAAAATAAATAAATAAATATGTCTTTTTGTTTTAAACAATTTAATTACTTTTTGTTCTTTGTCTATTGTTTTCATATTCAAGTGAGGACCAAAAATATTTCTTGATACATTGAAAACTTCAAGTTACAATTTAGTTAGAGGAGATTTTATAGAGTCACATACAATGATATGGGTGGAAGGACTATAACACATGCATGGAGACATGGTGAAAGGCTACGTTGAGTCGGTGGAGCTAGTCGGTGACTAATTTTAATCTGAAAAGTCATAAAATTCAATGTAATAGTAGTATACATGAGAGGATTGAATCATCATATCATTCATGATTTTGGATGATGAGATTTGGAGACCTGGAGACCTGTGAGAGGAGGAAATAGAGTAGGAGAATATGATTTAAATGGGAGTTCATTCTTCTCCATTCATGTATAATTTGATAAACTCTTAATTGAATTCTTTTGATTCTATTTATCAATATGTTCCATGCGTAAATTTTTTAGACATGCATTTATAAATTTTTATTTTTTATATATCAAATTTATTGACATTAATCTTTTATGATATTATAATTGATAGGCGATAACGATTCTTATTTTTAATTAAATTGTTATCTCCTATACCTTTTCAAATATAAAAAAATCAACATCAATCAGTGATATTGATCTCCAATTTATTTTTTCAATGTATAAATTTCTTAAACACTATAATTTAATGGTTAATTAATTCCACATGTATTTTCATTAAAATTCATAGCAGTTGATGAATGTGGGAGTGGAAAACTAAAAATTCAATATTTTGTTAGATCTTTATCATGGTGATGGAGATTTATAAATCATTGCATTAGGTGTTTTTATAGTAACATTTATTGAATAATTAATCCTTTTAACCAGTGGTTTTAGAATTCTTGAGTGTTTTCATTGATAAATTTGTCATAGTTCCCAATCTTATATAAATAGACGGCATTCCATATTAGTTCATTATAGATCAATTTCAAATTTAGTTCTTTTAATGATTATTTTTTCTCATATAGTCTTTAAATATATATAAAAATATATAATAGTTACATAGAAAATACAACTACTATTTTCAATAGTGGGGAATTTTTTGAGAAAAAATGGTCACTGTAGATTTCATGTGAGTTCAAACCTACATTCCATGGTACGTTAGTTATGTCGAAAATAAAACAACTTAAACATTGACATTGTTTCACTGATGAAAAGCTCGGGTTTGTTTCCCAAATTCTGGGAAAGGATTCAAGTGACCATATTTCAATTATAAAAAATTATTTTAAAAAATCACATATAAAAAATTTCATAAAAAATTAGTTAAAATTTAAAAACAACTTTAAAAAAATCAGTTATTTAATTTTCTATTTGATATAGTTATAGTCTATTTTTGTTTTTATCATCCTATATTTACTAATGTTGTTGGGAAAAACCCCTCAAAGTTTTCTGTAGTGATATTTTTGGAGTAATATTGTTTTTTGAAAAAGAAAAATCATCGAAAATGAGTATGAATGGTGTTTTCCGAAGAAGTTTCTATAGGTGGTGCAATTTCCCAGTGTTTGCCTAATTTTTGGCCTTAAAATTGGGTGTTTGGTTTTTTGAAAAGGGTTATTATTAGATTGGGGTGCACAATATATATATCGTGAATCATGGTTCAGGGATTATATAGGTTTTATGTAGAACATTTAAGGAAAACATCAAAGGAAGGGACACATGAAGTGAGAGTACCAAATTGCATATGAGAGCAGTTCTTAGGGAGAAAATGATTCACGTCAAATTCTTAAAATACATTGAAGGATTGGGGTTTGCGTGATGTATTATAATTTGAGTAAATGAGGTGGTTATTTTAGAAGTCACGAAGGCTTTCATTCATGAAAATTTGATGGTGATTTGGGCAGCTGTAGAGGAAGATATGTTGTATGTGGACTGCATAGGGAAAATGATTCGCATGATGATTTCACTTCATAGGAGAGGAATAGTATGTGGTGAAGGTGGTACCACATTGAAGATTTTGGAAATATAAGAGGTGAGTATTTTTTAGATCTATTTTCCTATAAAAGTAGTTATAATACAATCATTGCATAGAAAAAATTTCAGAAGAAAAAATCTTTTCTATAGGAATTAATCTAAGTCCAAAGTGGTTCAATAGAAACAACCCCAAGGAGAAGAAGTGGTTCTCTAGGATAATTCTATAAATAGAGAGTATGTCTGGAGTAACTGTTTGTGAATGTGTATATGAGGAACTATAGCCCATAAAGGAAAATGGTATGTGGAAGGAGAAGGGGTTCGTAGAGGAAGTAGACTTCATAAGAGACAGTTCGTAGGAGAAGGCAGTCTGTTATGCGGAGGCAATATGTTGTGGAAAACGAGAAGGTGTTTTGCAGAATAGGAGGCCACCAAGGAGTATGGACTACATAGTTCACAAAATATCAAGGCAGTTTATGGAGGGCTTAATAAAGCTAAAAGATACCGTGAAATAGTTCGTGAATGTAATTTCTGCAGACTAACAATACAAGGAAAAGTGGATTTCATCAATGATTGACAAAAGTTACATCATTATATCATCTATATATAGTTTGTGATGTATGATTTATTTTTAATTAATGGACCTACATGATCACAAACTATGAGTGGATCCCTTCTAAGAGCAGTTAGAGAACGAAGAATAATACGGTGATCCTTTTCATGGGTAGTGAGATAGAGAAAGATACAATAGAAGAGACCCATTAGAATGCAATGAGAAGACCCTAAACATTGTAAAGGTAGTGAGAATTGGAAAATATTATCTATATAAAACCTTATAATTGGTAGTTTGATTTAATGGATTTGTTACATCGGTACATCACCATTGTCTAATTTTTGGATGTAACCCATTTATGATGAACCAAGTAAAATCATGGTGGTTTGTGCAGGGTTTCATTTATGTTCATATATTACAACAGGGGAAAGAGAGAACTGCATTATTTTTGATGAAAAAACAATGTCAAATGGGTTACTAGTTTTAGTCATTCATACCATGATCCCCCCCCCCTCAGGGTATTTTACATATTAGACCTAAAATTGGTATTATAGGGAATGGTTAAAAGTTAGTGGTTCTCCCTCAGTATAAGAAATAGAGGTGTAAAATCATAAATGAATCCTAATATTTTTTGGAACCATTTTTAAACTATAGAATAATTAGTTGAAGAACAATTTCCGATCATTAAGAATAAATGTCTTTACAGTAAATATGCTTGTGATGTCTTTCGACATCAATAATGGTTCTTTTTAGATGCAGAATGAAGATAATTTGATGCTGATTTTAAAGGGATCAATTATTTTGTGGGATCCCTATAAATTGTATATTTTATAGAGGAAATGTCATGTAAAACATCACATGATACGTGAGAAAAGCTGTTGAATATCTAGGAAGAATATTTAAAGGTCATAGAGGCAAATATGTAGGTTTTTTGGAACAATTATGAAGATCTGAGAAAGAACCAAAATGAACCTATTGATGTATTCATTGGCATGGTGAATCTTCTAGTGGAAGACATGCATGGCGCATGGGAATTTTTTGATGATATATTGATTGTGAAGTGTATCATGAAGAAACTTCAACATCGATTTACACATAACGTCAAATCATTGGAAGACAATGATCCAAAGGTGATGAAATTGAATAACATGAATAATAATCTTATTACATATGAAATGAGAAATTATTATATTGATAAAATAGAAAGGGGAAGTGGAAATAATTGGATTTCTTGGCCATGAAGAAGCTATCTATTTATTATAGCCATGAGGAATATAATGTTGATTATGTTATGTCATTTCTCTCTACAAATCTACAAAAAGTAAGATGATAGATCAAAGGTAATCCTACAATTTCAAGATTCCAATATGGAATTATTGGAAAATTTTTAGTAATTTTCAATAATATGTTTGATTTTGATGATGAATACAATGATGTAATTCCCTATTATAATTATTCAATCAATTAAAAATTTAGTAGAAGTTCTAAGGGAATGTTCATTAAAAAGAATAATATTCTCTCAAAAGAAGATGAATGCTCAGAAAATATGAGGAAGAATATTTGGTAAAAAAAATGTTCTTGATGTACATGTATTGGTGATGGTTGACGGAAATTCATCAAAAAAGGTAAAGTGACAAAGAATAAGTATATTTTAGAGGAATATTGGACCTTATGGATGAATTTAAATCATCCCTTGAAGAGATAGATTTTTTGATTTCCAAAAAAAATAAATCTTACAAAGTTGTTCATGATGACCAACTCTATATGAAGCTGCATAAAGAAGGGATTTCTCTCTTGAATGAGGAAATTGAAAAACCAATTTCTTCAATGACAAAAAGATTATATTAGGAGGTTGAATAAAAAATCAATATTTATAAATACATAATATATATCAATATTTTAAATAAATTATAAAATAACAAATCAAACATATATAAAAACATCAAGTGTATGTTTTTGGTCTATGATGAAGTGTTGACGATCATGAAAAACAGTTGAATCCTGGTAGGACATCTAGAAAGATGATCATACAGATAATAGAGATAATAAATGTTGAGTAAAGTGGTCCAACAAAATAGAAGAGACAATTAAATCAAAATAATACGCTAGCATGGGGATTGATCGAAAACAGAATGTAGTAACAGTTGAAGTTAAACAAAAATCACCAACTCCAAGAAAAAAAATTTATTTGGGTATAAATCCGAATCAAATTATATAGATTACACAGGGGATAACAAGTTGTAGTATATTTCCACAGAGGTATGTAACCTATATAAGATTATATTGTTGTGGAATGATTGGACACAAAAAAATTCCATATCAATGAGGGACCACTGCGAACGTGGCCAAAATAAGCAGTCACAAAGATATCAATTTTCTAAGTCATTATTTGATGGTCAATGATTTATGTGTGGGGGAATCATATATATGGAAAGATATTTGTCATCAAAAATTTTGGAATTTGTTGAAGAAGACGGATATTGGTTTAACGAATCAGAAAAATGTATTATCAAATTAGTTTAAAATGAAAAATGGATTTTACACACTATAAGAGGGATCATTTCCATCATATTATGAGTAATACCAAGAGTATCATTCAATACTAGGTATGAATTCAGAAAAATGGGTCAAAAAAATATATATCACCAGAAAGTGGTTGTGGATATTTCTTTCAAGAAATTAGATCACACGAGGATATGGATATTTAATAGTGGGTGCACCTCCCATATAGTAAGAAACAAGGATATGGTGATATGAATCAGTTATGATAAATATTATATCATATTATTTGGTAATGATGAGGGGTTGAAAATTATTAGATCTAGGAATGAATATATTTAGGGGGAAAGGAATGCGATGTGTAGATGTAATGGTTATTGGATGTCTTAGAAACAACTTATTAAGTGTAAGATAATTGTCTGACTCAGGACATTGAATAATCATTTACAATAAATTGTTCAACATCAAGGAAAAATATGGCATTGTTTTATTGCAAGGAAATAATATAAGATATAATCTCTAACTTGTGAGTGGAGAAAGATATATGTTAATTTAGTCTAATGGAGATGAAAATGAGTTGTTTTATAAACGTCTTAAAAATGTAATACAAAAAACATTAGATGATCTATAGATATATGATGCTTCTAATGATATCCCAAGACTATCCCATGTTTTTACACATACATATGATGATTTCCAAAATGGAAGATAATTTGGATTTTATATATGGAAAAGAGAAAAGGTCACCAATATTTCATGACTTGGTTTGTATTGATATGTGAAGACAAATTTCACCAGTAGATATTTATGGAAAGAGATATTATGTTCTCTGCATTGATGATTATAGTAGAATAGAACATGTTTCAATCACCAGCAACAAATATAAGGTATTGAATTACCTAAAAACATATTATAGGGAAATTGAGATGATGTTGTGTCAAAAAATCTGGAATATTCGAACAGGTAATGAAAGAGAATTCACAAATTTCCATGTATAGAATTATCATGAGAAACATGGGATAAGTCATCATGTTTCACTTTTATGACTAAATAGTAGAATAAAGTAGTTGAGAGATGAATTTTTTTCCAACAGTATGACCCAAAAAATTTTCTTTGGTAATGGTCTTCAATAGAAATTTTGGAATGAATCACTAATGAAAATAGTCTACACATCAAAATTGATCATTTCTTTGGATAAAAGAATAGAAGGGTCTATTTGAGCTATTGTGTGGAAAAAATATATCATTGAAGTATATTCTAGTCATCAAAAGTATGTGTTTCTTTATCAATAAGGAGAAACCTATGAATGTTTAATGTTGTGTAGATGAAAGCTCATTTATTAAATGTTTAAATAAATGAAAAATATAAAATACATCAACATGTGGATAGGAAATTTAGTTGAATGTCCTGATGTAACCATAGTGGATAATGATTTGAAAATTAAAAAAAATCATGATCAGTATCAGGAGGATATTGATGAAAAAATAAGTACATTAGAAAATTCCACACTTCCAAAAGTCGATTCATATGAATACATTTACGGTGAAGAGGATGAGAGCGATTCATTATCTGCACACCAACACAAGATGAGAGCAGATATTGATATACTAAACATAATTGGTCATCAAACATCTCTAGTGAAGACTTAGAGAATGAATAATCCATAACAATAATCAAACTTATCATAATAAGGGAATAAATGTTATGATGATGCAGCTTGAGATGAGAATTTAATTTAGTATATTAATTAATATATTGACTAAATTGACAAGAATTAGACCTAAGAAATTTTTTCAAAGACAATATATACAAATTTCATCAGGAAAAAAATCATCCTTTACAATAAAATGAATGAAGACAGCTTTGTGATTCTAAACAAATAATGACTTATGATAAAAGGGTAATCCCATATAGAGTGTAGTGATTTTTATGAAAAATTTCCCCTATTGCAAGTCTATAGACAATTCGATTATTCTTGGCAATAGCTATGCAATGAAAATTAATGGTTTTCCATATGGATGTCAAATTAAAATTTCTAAATGGGGTTCTAGAAGAATATGTTTCAATGAGAAACCATATGGGTTTTAACTCCTAAAGATGAGAATATATTTTTTCAGCATTAGATGGATTTATATCGTTTAAAAAAAGAACCAAGAGCATTGTATTCAAAACTACTTTTTTAAAAGACCTGATTTTAGTTTGGTGTATTTTATTACAATATATATTTCAACCATAATAGTAATAAAAGGATGAAAGTGGAGGAATATGTCAATTAAATAATCATTCAGGGATCAGATGAAGTGAAATGTAGATAGTTTTATGAATTCATGAAAAGATAGTTTGAAATGTTAATGATTGGAAAACTAATTTTTTCCGTGGTCTATAGGTAACACAAGGAAAGGATGGAAAATTAATTTCCGAATCAAAATATTACAAGGAGGTATTGAGAAGGATTGGAATGGATAATTCCAAAGAGATAAATACTATGGCTGCTACCCAGATGAAACTATATCAGGATACTGATGGAAAAGTAGTCAATGTTATAGAATATAGGTAGATCATTGGAAGTATGTTATAAAAATCAGCAACAAGGCCAGATATTGTTTTTCCATGTGTTAAGAATCATGGTATTAATGTAATCCCAAGGAAATACACATGCCTGAATTAAAAGGAATACTACAATATATAATGGTCACTGTGAATTTCAGTTTGATTTATAATGAAAAATTACCACCATAGGTATTGGGATATAAATTTGAAGAATGGGCCATTTTAGAAAACGATAGGAAATCATCAACAAGATTTTCTTTCTACAATGGTGTACTGTGTATTTATTGTATAAACAAGAAACAAGATTTCATTTCATTGAGAACCACATTGTTAGAGTATATTTGAAACAACCAAGCATGTACAATGTTATTGTGGATGAATCATTAGCATGAGGATATGGGGGTTGCTATGAAGTCTCTGATCCGAATCCATTTTGATAATTAATTTTCAATAAATATTATTTAATACATTCCATCAGTCGAGGAAAAGAATATTCAATAAAATATCATTTTATCTTGGAGAATTTGGAGCAAGGGCTTGTTGAGTTCGAGTATGTGCCTATAGAACAATATGTAGTAGAAATTCTAAAAAATGTATTACCCAAAGAAGAATGTGAAAGTAAATTTATAGCTCTAGGTGTTCAGTCAAATCCCCGCACTTGAAAAAGTGTGGATGTGTACCCCCCATCCTTATGATATGGTGATTTTTTCCATAATGTGTTAATACTTTTTTTACCATATTGAAGAACTTAAATAGTGGCCTTTAGGTTTATTGATAAAGTGAGAGAAATTTTGTAATTAATAGGGAGAAAATTCTATTTTCAAGACACTGGGTGAAGATAATAGGTGGAGAAGTGATGTAGGGGGTGTATTAAATTTGACGATGCTAGACATGATTGATGGAAGGATATATATCCCAACATTATATGTTCATGATGAAAATATTTGAGATGTTTTGGAATGGAACAGATTGATTCATTGATAAAATTTTAAATATACTCTTTTTTATCACGCCGAGCCTAGTTGATGTGGGCTTATAGTATGTTTTGAGTAAATACATGATTATTATCATAATTTCATGATATGAATTCTGATTGAAGCTGGATAGATCTTTAATGAGGTATCAAATAATGAAAGTATTGTAAACACCCCCAAAGGGGAAGACCGTAGGGCATATATCCCATAGGGTGTCCTCTTACTAGGTTTTAGGTGTAACTGCGATTTTTGAAAACTCTATATGACCATTAATGAGTTTGAATGGTGTTTTCAGAAGTGTATTCTTAAGGTGACATAGTATCATAGTGTTTTCCCAATTTTTAGTCCATAAAATCAAAATTTTGGCTTTTTTGGAAAAGGTTGATTTTCACATAGGGGTGCATAGTACGTAGACCTTGATGACTAGTTTTTGGATTACAATGGTGGTATAAGGAACATTGATGGAAATTAACAAAGGAAGGGACCGACGAAGCATGAGATACCGATCATGTATATGACTAGTTCTTGGGGGAAATGGTTTCAAGTGAATTAATGTGGTACGCCGAATGCTTGAGGTATGTATAAAAGATTGTCATTAATGGAAAAAGGTGTTGATTTCAAAATCTGTGAATGATTTTGTTGACGAATACATAATAGTGATTTGGGCTACTATATAGGAAGATAGGCAGTATATGGACTGCATATGGAAAATGGTTTAAAATATGATTGCAATTTTTTGGAGAGGCATAGTATGCGCTAAAAGCGACATCACATTGACGATTCAGGTAATATCATATTAGATGATTTTTTGGATCTACTTTCCTATATAAGGAGCACTAATCACATCATTGAATTGAGTGATTTTTAAGAAAAACATATTTCGTCCTGTAATTCATCTAAGATCGAAGTGGTTCGTGGGAAAGAAGACTGTATAGGGGAAGAATTTTCTGAAGAGAATTCCATGAATGGATAATGTGTGTGTAGAAATGGTTCATGAAGGTAATTTTGAGGCACTGTATCCTGTAAACGATAATATTATAATAAATGAGATGTTTTTTATAGAGGTATAAGTTCACGAATGTGGAAGTCCGTAGGGGAAGGCAGTCTGGTACAAAGAGGTGGTATGCGGTGGTAGAAGTGAAGTTGGTTCCCAGAATAGGTGGTTCGTGATTCTCATTCATTACATAGTTTATGGAAGATCAAGGTACTTTGTGGAGGGATTAAGAAAAAATAAAATCTACATTAAAACAGTTCATGAATGTAATCTTCACTAACTAAAAGTAAGCTGAAATGTGGATTTCATCAAGAAAGAAAAATGAACATCAACTGATGAAATGTATATAGTTTCAGATTTGTGATTTCGTTAAAATTAAGGGACTTACAAGTCCAAATTTTTTAAGTGGATCCCATCCAAGAGATGTTATCGAAGGAAAAGGATGATAGATACCCTTTCCACCAGCAGTGCGTTAGAGAAAGAGACATAAGACGTGATAATTGGGAATGTAGCTAGCAGACCCCAAACCATGTAATGGTAATGATACATGGAATAGAAGATCTAGACCAATCCTTTTAAAAGTATGTGATAATTGTTGGCTTTGGTACATTGGAACATAACTATTGTATACTCCATTTACGTAGAATAGTGAGGGTGAACCAATTAAATTTTATTGTCACATGCATGATTTTTTAATTTATATATGGGTAAGGTCAAACGAGAGAAATATGGTTTTTTAATAATGAAAGAAGATCCAATTGGGAATTAATGTTAATTTTTCATACCTTGACTCCCAACCCACCCCCATATCAATGTATTTAACATTGTGTACAAAATAAAAATTTACTTTTTATGAAAAATTTCAACATATTCTACCCACTTACTGTGAATAATAACATGTGTTGATTGTTTGATCCTTTGACCAAAAAAATTGGAAAAAACATCACTATTATAAAAAGGAAAAAAAATCTGGAATGGAAAATTTAAATAATATATTTCTTATTAACCATTTCAAGAACCATCAACCTAAACACTTAGATAATGTTAATATTCATAGGATGGGGGATTTTTATCTCCCTAAAATTTAATGTAACCCATCTTCTATTCAATTATAACATAGAGTTAGAAAATATGAACTCAGACATTCCCAAATTTATCTAATACAATTTTTTAATTGAGTCACTAATGAGGAATATCTAGCCATTATTATATATTTCTGTAACATTGTTCAACATCCTCCACTTTTAGGAATCACTGAAAATTTATAAGAATGATTGTATTTCCATTTTCCAAAAAAAGTAATTCTCAAAATATATTTTTGGGTCTAGAAGAATGAATTTTTGAGATTTGCAACATTGTATATAATTCCTTCATTAATAAAATTTATCCACATAGATTTAAAGGATAGATTAGATCCAAAATATCATGTTGTCACCAAGAATATGGTGAAGCCTTTCTTGAGGATTTGGAATGATTCATGGACCTACTAAAGCAATGTCATGAAAAAAATATAATCCCATGTCTACATGGACACATTCTATGATGTTTTTCCTTATTCTAGTCAAATACATATAGACTAATATTCTATGAGTAACTATAATGATAAAAATGATAATTATAAGAGACATATTTTTAACCACCCTTCCAAAAAATTTGCAACATCAAAATTCAAGAATGAACAATGTGAATAGAAATGTTTACAACAGTGGTTTTCGAGTAGATAATCAATCCCAAAATACTGAAATCCAAAATCAACATCCATCATTAATGAATTAAAATGAAAAAATTGTAAACCAATTGGACTATAAAAACCAAAATTAATCAATAATAAAATAATGCTCTCATTGTTGGATTTTCGATCACACTAAAAATTTCATCTCAAATTTTGTACTGTCTTTACAATAAAAAAATTATAATTTTGTTAACAATTATACTATGATGCCTTCCAAGGATGAACCATTTTAAAACAATTACAATCAAGGATATAGGAACCATCCCAACCTCTCATGGAGATAAATATAAATGATTAAACAACCCACTACGCATAGTTACCAAAACAAGCCTAGAAAAAAATTTCCAAACCATCATAGGGAAAAATCCCTTAATTTAAAAGAAAAATGTAAGGATAATAAATTTTCTTAGTTTGATAAAATAATAAATAGAACAGAATCTCATGTTTAATATTTTAAAAAATGTGAAAAATAATTAATTATCCTGATATGAATAGGAAAAAATTCAAAACGATGCTGGAATTCAAAGTACATAAACTCAAAAAGACTATCCATCAAGATACATGAATTCTTAGAATAAAGGTAGAGTTCCTAAAAACCACAAAAATCATCATTATGGAGAATGTCTTGGATTTTGAATGAAAAATAGGGAATAACACTAAAACTAAACATAAAAAAGCCTGTTAAAATTACCAAAATGGAAAATTGTATTATTCTTGAATAAAAATTATTATTTTCACACAATATGGAAAACAATAGAATCGTTTTGAAGATGAAGACAATATAAATTTTTCAATGGAAACAGAAGCATAAAAGTTTCCTGAACTATGAAATAATATAGATTAGAAGAAAGATGTTGAATAGTCCACGACATGCCATCTATTTTTGGATCTTTTCATAAACCATCAATTTCCATGAAAAACTAACACAAAATAGTAGCAAAAATTCTAAACTTATTCAGTTCCTTAGGGTACTAACCATTCTACAAGTGAGAATCACATTTATCCAAGACTAAATTAAAATTCAATAAATATAGAATCTCATTAAAAAAATTAAAAAAAATACAGTTGAATAATTTTCCATCTATAACCTCACTGAAGAGTGTATGGATTTAAACCGAACGAAAATTCCTCTAAAGCTCAATGACCTTGGTTGTTTTGTTTTACCTTGCACCATAAGAAATTTTATCCTTCTCAACATCATGTGTGACTTAGGTGATAGTATCAACATGCTTCTATAATCACTATTCCATCACTTGATTTTGGATGATCGTCAACCCAACAAATTCACCATATAGTTAGATAATGACACACTCACTCATCCTGTAGGTAGAGTAGATGATCATCATATAGGTGAAAGAAAGTGTTTTATACCTACTAATTTATTAGTCTGTGATATTTAGTTTGACCAGGAGGTGACCATCAGTCTGGGTAGGCCCTTCTTGGCCACTTGAGGAGCTGTTATTAATGTTTTAGTGGTCATTTAATCATTAAATTTGGAGATAAAAATGCAGAATTTAATGTTTTTAGAGTTTTCAAAGGGAAATATTTATCTGAAAACTATTCATAGAGTAAGTACATAGATGCTAAAAATCCCCTAAAAAGATTAGATAAATATGAATAAAAAAATATACTGAAAAATGAATCTAGGAGATGAAAATGAAATTTCACATATTGTTAAATATTCTCAAAATGAGAATTTGATTAAATTTCTCGAACTGGTCAGTTGTATCATTTCTATTATAACATTAGATTTGTCATCATATTTTGAATTTAAAAACATTCCTAGAAATCATGAGGGTTATTCTGATGTCATTAAAACTTTTGAGAAATTTTATATAGTATAGGGAGATCTGATTTAAAAATTAAATAAATTTTCATTAATAAATTATTGGAATTATATACTAAAATTTTATGAGAGTGTGTTTTCCAATTTTGATTTATGTGAGGTAAATAATAAATCTGCTCATGAAATAGAAAATTTTACAACTTTTCAAACTCTATAAAAAATAAATTATTAATAACATGGACCATGTATACCATGAGTCTTCTTTCATGAGAAACATCACCTATCTTGGTACAAAAAAACTCCATACAAATCATAAATATTTTTTTAGGTGACATTTCATCAAATACTATATTAATTTCTATAGAGATAAAAGATAACCAGAAGGAAAAAATTTAGACGTTTTGGAAAAATTCAAATCTGCCTTAGGCTGGATCATAGCTAATATTAAATGGATTTGGCCTTCTTTCTGCATGGAAATAATACCAACAGAACCAAACTACAAACAATGATGTGAATTTTAAACGAGACTAAATCCCAATATGAATGATAATTTTTGAGAGGATGTCCTCAAACTGCTGGACACAAGGATTTTCTATCACATCTGTGATAGTACAGTGGTCATTTTGGTCCATGTTATCCCAAATATAAGAGGCATTATTGTTATAACAATTGAGAAAAATGATGAAATATATGTCTGAAAGGCCACTAGATGGGTAATTTATATTGATTATTAGAATCTCAACTAATCTAATAAGAATGACCAATCTCTAATTTGATTCCTTTATCAAATTCATGAAAATTATTACGGAAATGAGTTCTATTATTTTCTTGATGGGTATTCTAGTCAAAACCATATTCTGTTAACTCCATAGGATCAAGAGAAAACTACCTTTACATTACCGTTTGGCAAATTTTCCCACTGGTGGATTCCCTTTGGATTATATGATTCGCTAAAAACCATTCAATGGTTAACAATTGCTATCATTTCTGAAATAAATGATGGAATCATAGAGGTTCTCACAATTGATTTTACTATAGTTTGTATCACATTTAATATTTTTTTGGAAGATTTAAAATTGGTGTTATAGAAAAGCTTAAAGACCAACCTTTTTATTAATAGGGAAAAATATCAATTCATGGTCTCTAAAGGGATAGTATAAGAACATTAGTTGTAAAATAGGGGTTTAAAAGATTACACAACCATAGATGAATTTAGTCCAAAATTTCCACCTCTTGAAAATTTTATGGGTGTTATGACTTTCTTAGTGTATTAATGTTTTTAACAAATGATTTTCAAATATATATACAAAATAACAAACCCATTCGGTTCTCTTATTATTATTATGTATTACCTATTCCACTTCGATGTAAACTATTTGGAATTAAATAATTTTCTAACAGAAAAAATCAATTTGTCACTTATCAACTCTGTACCAGATTTGAAACCACTATTTGAATTAATTTTTGATGCAAGTGATATGGTTGTTGGAGATGTATTAGGATGGTGGAGATATATAATGTTTCATGTGGTCAAGTATGCTATAATGTTTATAGATGAGGCCTAATGGTAGTATAACACTACTTAAAATGAGTTGTTATATGTTTTTTTACTCACGATAAATTTATGAATGTACGTTTTAGGTTAAACAATCATCATCCTTGAAGATAATTCTACCATAAAATATCTTTTTTATAAAAAAAAATCCAATCTCAGGCTCATTAGATGTATATTTTTATGATAATTTTATTTAAATATTATAGATAATCCTGGAAATAACCACATAGTTGCAGACCATCTTTATAGGATTCTTGATACACATTTTGATGATCCAGGGGATATTAACTATTCTTTTCATGATCAAAATATTTTCACTATTTCAATAAGGTAGTCTCTATATTTTATAGAAATATTAATTATCAGGATACTAGGGTCATTCATAAATATTTTTCTACTATCCAAAAGAATAAATTCATTTTAGAGATTTATTATTATCATTGAGATGATCCTTTTTTGTTGAGGAGATGTGCTGGTGGAATTATTAGATGGTGTGAAATAAATGTGAAGAGTTTCCAAATATTGAAAAACTGTCACTCTTTTCCATGGGGAGGAAATCATAGGGGGAATGGTTATCACAATATGTCCTTCAAGAGGGATTTATTGGCCTACTTTATTATAAGATGTTATAATGAATAGTATTGGTTGTGATAGTTGTCAAATTCTAGCCAATAATGGAAGAATTCATGAGAATTCTCAAAAAGGTATAATTAATGTTGATATTTTTGTTATTTTTGGTTTAGATTTTATTATACCATTTCCATCATATCAAGTAAATTGAAATATTCTTATTTAGTTAGATTATATTTCAAAGTGGGATGTCACAATAGATCTTCCCAAAAATCAAGAAAATAATGTAACAAAATTTATTAAAAAGAACATCTTTTCAAGATTTAGAGTTCCAAAATCCTTAATAGGTTATAGTAGAACCCACTTCAAAAACTAAAATTATAATGATTTAATGGAGAAATATGGTTTTGTTTATATGAATGGTACATCCTACAATACAAAGTCTAGTAAAAAGGTTGAAATCTAAAATATGGAGATGATACAAATTATAGAAAAAACCATCTCAAATTCTATGAATGATTGGTCTCTTATGCTTGATATTGATTTTGGGAACATAACTTCTTTTAAAACCACATTTTTTTGTCTTCATATACAATGCTAGTTGGGAAATGATTTCATTTTCCAGTTTATTGGTTGCAAAAGTCATGTTGGGTAGTTAAAGCTTTATATATTAATTCTAAAAGTGATGGAGAGTGAATACTACATGAGCTAAGTGATATATATGAGATTAGGAGATAGTCTTATTATATCTCTAGGATTTATAAAGAGAGGTATGAAATTGTTCAATATTCAATTATTAAACATTAAAAATTTAATATTACATAAATGGACATTCCCTATATTTAATGACATAATCTATTTCCTAGAAAGCTAAATTCTAAATGTTCTGGGACTTTTATAGTTTTTTTAGTGATGAAAAATGGTGTTCTTGATATTATTGGAGCGGAAAACATGCCTTTTCATTTTATCATTGATGTAAAAACACTATATTTTGAAGGATTTCCAACGAGATTGATTGCATTCAATATAATGAAAAACTAAATTTTGGTAATGTATAAATTATGACATGAAATTTAGTGCTTCATGGGTGTCAACCAATGGTCCATTATATTAATTAATTTTGACATTTTTCCTATTTTATTTTTGAATATTGTTATAAATAATTATGTCCTTGGCATCTCTATATTTGTTATAGATGTGTACATGGTACTGTTGCTTCTTTTTTTTAGAATAAGTAGTATACTTTTGGTTTCACAGAGGAGTATAATTACACTTATTCTTCAATTTTCATGGAGTTTCATGTAGTACCATCTATAAATATTTATAATCAGGGATGTTATTTACTTTTTATTCCTATATCTTTTTCTTATCTTCTCTACAAATTTTTTAAAAAATACATGTTATGTCCCAATATAATTGTACTAATTTGGCTCCTTAACTCACCAAACAACTTCAGTCACCATTCCACTCATTTTAGTGAGTCACTTCAATGGTGACTCACTAGTTTGTTAGTGGTGGTGAGTTAGTGAAATTATTTTTCACGTGCTGGTATGTTTGAAAGTTTTCATCATATTCTTATATGGTGGAAATTTTGATTTAATGGTTTAAATTATTCACTTTATGTAATTATATTTGGGATAATTTTTCCAAGTTTGGTATTTCAAAAGAAGGATTTTTAGTTTAGATTTTTTCTTCCCTATTATAAATATGTATGATTGTATTTCTGAAATTTTTTATACTATATTCACTGTATATATATGTTTTACATGTAATTTTTTGATATTAATTTGAAAATCCTTATCACTGTGTTTAATGAAAAATCATGAGAATCTGTTAATATAATTATTCGGAAAAATCATAATTTTTTAATTACACTAAGACCCTTGTACATGTAATTAATATAAAGAAATGAATATATGTTTTCAACTTTCATGCCACGATTTTTTTCATCCAAATTTGTACTAAACATTTGGGAGAATTTTGGTTTTTATGTGTGGGGAATGGTGTCAAATTATATGGAGCTAGTATGTTCTTTAATGGAATCCAATCAAATCTATCTGCCATTAATATTTTTAATTCGTCGTTGTTTTTTCAAAATTCTTACACAAATAGGGTATCTTTATTATTTACACTATATTTAAAACTCTTCTTTACTATGGACAATATCTTAATGGTGGTTAAGAGTTTCCTTGAATTTGGAATTGATTAGAATGAATCATTTTTGAGTGAATTTCCGTAGTGATTTTATAAATTTTTTCTTTCGAAACTATATTTAGTGTGATGTAGGATACCTTTTTTATGGAGTTATGATTGCAACCTAAGAAAACTAGATGCTTTAATATTATCATAGGGGACATACATATTAATTAATAAAAAAACTAATTACCACATTTATCCAATTTAAATAGTTTTCATATAAATCTTTGCAAACTAATGAAATATGAGAATTTTGGAACCCATGGTTATTCTTTGATACACTAGGAATAAAGTGTGTGTGAATAATCTCTATGTAAAAAATTAAATAAGTGCATATTAATAGACATTATCACAAGTTAAATGGTTGGGAAAAATTCAAAAAAATGTAATGTGACAAGTTTTCAGAAATGATAAAGTTCATTATGTGGAGGGGAATTATGACCACCAGATAAATAAAATGACAATGGAATTGTACGAAACCATTTATGTTCTATAAATAAGGTGTTTGAAAAAATATTAATTTTTCCTTTTCGAACCTAGGACAGGTAAAATGTAAAATGTGTTTTTTAGTTCTTAATTCAACTAATATTTAACCTTTTACTTCTCCTGAATTTTGAACATGAAATTGAATTGATATAAGCCATTTACTAACCTAGTATATGAGGCATGACTTCCTCAAGGTGAATGATTTTTTTCTTTATTGATCACCCAATGAGTATGTGAAGTTAAGAAAATTATCATATGAATATTTCATTTTGAAATCCTATTTCATATTGTGATCCCTTTGATTTTAAACTATTTAACATGCTTCAATTTGATATGTTTAATAAAAAAATTCATTCTATTTTATAATATCAATAAAGCATGTATTAGATTATGGAAAATCTATTATGAGGGAATTTGATGTGAGATTAAAATATATATATTATCGAAAAATTTGTATCATGTTTTTAATTCTTTATTTAATTAAAATTTCGCCATATTTTATTTTATATAATTTTTATTTTATAATTAAATTAATTAATTAATAATTTTGTTGATTAGTTTTTTATTTATAGTTTTAAAATTATTTTTATTCTCTATTGTAGTTTTTAATTAGTTTGTTGTACTTATAAAATTTTAATTATTCTTACTAATAAAATATTATTCTATTTTAAATAAATTATCATTTATTAAATCTATCTTAATTGATTTAATCATTAATTTTATTTTTAATCTTATAATTTTTTAATCATAATGTAAATTTACCTTAAATTAAAAATTATGTAATTAATTTGGTTTTATAATTTAATTTAATTATGTAAATTTAATTGGGGTAATTCAATTTATTAAGCTATGATTAAATAATTTAATTGCACTAATAATTAATTTTTATCTATTTTTAATTTAGGTTTCATATATATAATAAATTATTTTAGTTTTTAAATATTCATTTCATTTATGACTAATTGTGTTAATTTAATTATGGATAATTTTCTTGTTTATTTTATGTTTTTAGTTTTTTCAGGGTTATTGTGTGTCACTCCTTCAATTTTACTTTACCAAAAAGTCTATAATCTGACAGACCACTATTCTGGCCAGTAGTGAGTCCAAAGACTCATCGGCAGCCTCAATACACACCACCATGATTCGTCAATAATGATGTGTTGTTGAATCGGCATTGAAATTCAACCCACCGCCATTGTCTCTCACTACCGCATACCCATAGACTAAACTCACAATTGTTCAGTGCTACGTCCCTTCATCATCACCATTCAACCAACCATCTCCACTATTTCTATCAATTATATGTATCAAAATACCACATGAGTTTCATATACATTTTATGAACCACCGAAGACTGTATTGTGATCCCACCGGTCGTGGATCCCTCTTCCGCACAGATTATAGAAGAAACTAGTAACTAATTTCTTCCCTAGTCATGACCTCCACCTGAAATCATTCATCAGTACTTGGGGTCACCTTATAAAAAATACCCAACTATATAATGCTATCATGAATAGAGAAACCCCAGTTACAACTACATGGATCCATTAATGTAGTCGCTCAGAATAAGAGGATCTGATCATCGATCCACCATCACCAAAACCATCTTCCACTAAGGAGGATAAGGATCCATGCAATGTGACTGTATAATGAAGAATAATAACCCCACATGTTGAATCAGCCTGGATAAAGGGTGGAATAAAAAATTAAATTTATGAAATATAATAAAATAATATAATAAATGTTTTAAATACAAATTATATAAACATAAATTAACAATTAATTTAAATAATAATTAATGAAGTTTGATAAAAAAATATTCAAAAAATTGTGAAAAAATTTAATTAAATAATTATGTTTTTAAAAAATGTTAGTATTTTTTAATTGTCTATTATTTTTAGCTTTAACCGGGGAATAAAAATACTTCCCTAAACATTGGCAACTGGATGTTATGATTAAGTTAGAGGATATTTGATAGAGTCCTATAATGTGAGATGGAGGTAAGGACTACAAAACGTGTGTGTTGACTTCGTAATATATCATTTTTATTTAGTGTGTCCACTCGATAGCCAATTAGAAGATGAAATATAGTTTAAAATTATAAGAAATAGTAGTAGACGTGTGGGGATTCACTCATCATATCATTCAAAATCAAGGAACCTGAGAGAAGGAGACCGGGATAAATAGGAGAGGAAGAAAATTAAAAGCATAATATTATTTAAAGCGGAGTTCATGCATCCCATTTCGTGTTCAATTTCTCAAAATTTTAATTTAATGAATTCGATTCATATTAGAAACATGATCCTAGGGTAAATTTCTAAGCATGTAAGTTTTGATATTTTGTGGGTTATATCTCAAATTTCATCACATTACTCTTTTATTATATAAGAACTGATTTGTGATATAGGTTTGTATATTTATTTATATTTCTCACACCTATAATTTTTTAAAAAAACTGTAAGATCAATAAGTGCGATTGATAAGCATTTTTTTCATTCTTTAATTTTAATATGAATAGAATTACTTGAATGTTTTATTCCATCTGCTGATTCATTAAAATAATTCAGATTTGATGAATATTGGAGTAGAAAATTCCAAAATTTAATCATTTTTTTGATATATCTCCTTACAAGGTGGATTTATCAATGATTTCATGAAATATTTTTACAATAAAATTTACTAAATAGTTCATCCTTTAAAAACTGGATATAGAATTTCTGTGTGTTTTCTTTGATCACTTTTTTCTTAGTGCTTGTTTCCATTTAGATACATGACATTCCCTGTTAGTTTATTATATTAGTAGTTTCAAACATAGTCCTTTAAAAAAATATAGTTTCCAGTACCGTGTTTAGATAATATATAAAATAGTTGAAATGTTAAAAAGGAATCCCACCCAATTTTTTCAATGTTGGGTTTTTCTTTTTATTAAAAACTAATCACTTTTCATTTCTTGTGGGTTCAACCCTACATACCTTTGTATAGTAGTTATGAGAAAAAAAACCTTTGACATGGTTTTAAAAATTACCAGGTAAATATAACTCAAATTAATTAGTTAAATATTAATATCTCTAAAGTATATATGATATCGATGAACTTGAATACATGATCACATTGTTATGTTTGAACATTTTACATGTTCATAGAGTTATGCATTAACCATGTTGAATTGTTTAAAATGTTTTATGTGAACCATATGACCTGTTCATGATGTTATGTGTGGATCTAGATTTCATGTACATATCTTTATTCATGGAATTATTTCTTGTCTCTATGTTAATATTTGGTGGTGATTTCATTTTTTTACCTTAATGATTGAATTGTTTTCTAATTATAAATCTTCACAATGTTATAATATTATTTTTATGCCAAAAATATATATCTTATGACCATGTTATGCTCACATGTCCCACGTTCTTTGATTTCATTATGATTTATAACTTATTAACTACCAATATCTCTTCCATAAAATAATATTAATATCATGGATATGTTGGTTATGGTTTATATATGTTATGATCATGTTCTCATACCATTATCATCATGTTGTGTTTATGTGTCTTCCATGTTTACCCTTACTGATCATCCGAGCTCACAATTTGATATGTTTCTTTCCCTAGGTTATGTTGAATAGTTATTCATAGGTTATGTTTTAATAGAGTTAGAAATGGTCAATAACATTATAATATCTGTTGAATATAATTCAAAAATAATAATAATACACACCTTATCAACAAGGGAACTAAACCATTATGGACGTTGGGAATGTATTTCAGAAATATAATGAATATTTTTTGTAAAATATTTTTAATATATGTGTGATATGTTTGGGTACCAATATTTAATAACATAGAAAATGTTTACATAAACATTTTAACTAATGATATGATGTATTTATTGAGATATCTATAGATATGTTAATGCATAAGTCAATACATAGTAAAATTTCATCTATTTTTGTTGAAGGATAGTGTGAGTGATTATTATTTCATTACATCCATCTCTCGATACTACATGTGGATAAGGCTCTAGAATTATTTTATTTCGGGGTATTAATTCCAAAAATGGGTGCATTGAGATCGACATGATCAGAACCTAGTGGATGACGATGAGCCCTACTACACAAATAATTTGATACTTATGTGGAATATGATATGGATATTAATAGATTCTATAAAAACATCATAAGGGATTTGAATATTGACCAGAAATGACCGAGGATTACCTTAAGGTGTCATCGATTTAAAAGAGAGTGTCACTGTTTATAAATCATATATTTTATTTTTCATGATTATGTAGTTTTCCCAATAAGATTTTATTTCCTTAGACTATAATTTCTAGTTTATGTCAATAGATATAAGGAGAATGAATCCTTTTAACACCAAATGTGGTGGATAATTACTTCATTGTGAGAAAAAATTAGGTTATAATTAGAGATACTTGTATTGTGATTTTGCCACATCCTCTATCATGATAAATGACTAACAATGTCAGGTTTTCTATGATTCTGAAAGCATCAATTGAGAGAAAGATGAACATTTATGAATTTTAATGTGGTAATTAATATAAAAGAAATAATATATTGGTTAATATATGTAGATATGGAGGCCATTAGCACCTAGAATAATTTCTCAAAAAGTGGGGTAGAATTTATATATGTAGAAAATTATGTCATAGAGTAACAAATTTCTAAGGAGTCAGTGTCTCTTCCATGGATAAAATGGGCATTATCCCTATATATTCCCTAACATATGAATTAACTTCCAGAACAATGAAGAACCAATTCTATTTCAATCACTGAATCAAAAGTATTATATTATTTAGGTAGAAGGATTCACCAAATATTTTTTAGAAATATTTTTTCCCAATGGTATTTTGGTTTTAAGAAGAACGAAACATAAAAGGATTTATTTAATTTTAGAATCATATATATCTCAGTGTAAAAATAAATTGATATTTATTAATTCCATAGTGATATTAGGTGTTAAAATGTGATCCTAAGGTAAATGGTTTAAATATCCTTTTTATGGTTTTATATAGTGGTAGTTTATGAAGGATGGGGCTATTTTGGGGGAAATTTATTTCAATATAATCATTTGGTTTTGTATATATTTTAGTGGGAATTTTTTTAAGAGTAATACAATTACATTTTATGGGAATATTATTAATGGTATTAATAACCATTATGGTTTATCTTATATTTAATGTTAATGTAATTATGATATATTATTATTTCATAATTTTTTAATAAATATGTGTGTCATGTTTCAGGGATAGGATATCCTAGAAGCTAGGTGAAAACCTATCACATCTGGGAAGGCCATTTGGCTTAAATCCAAAATCAAAGATTGCACAAGGTATAGTGACCACCACTAGACTTTATGAAATATTATTTCCAAAGGGAATACATGAATAGAGTTATTACTGAGTATCTATCAAAATAATTGGTCTGTTAGTATGTTAATATTGGGATAATAAATTATAATGGGTTCCTACAACCTTTATCCATACATAAATAGATATGGTAAAATTTCCCCTTGGATTTCTTCCCTGGAATCCCCAAAGTTTCTAAATGGAACATTACTATTTGGGTTGTAGTCCATTACCTAACGATGTTTCCACTTTTCACTACCATTTGAGAATAATTATCTCATAATCATGTTACCATAATATACATTAATGATGTGTTAAGATTATAATGATTAAAAAAATTTAGTGTATTTAGTTTATATATTAGGATTACATTGATGTTCTATGGAATTATTCGACAATAACCTGATACATAGTTGGTTTTTAGAACATCATAACATCCTCATACTGATGGATTGTCTGAGAGATAAATTCAAAACCTAGAGGATATTTTGGGTTCTTGTTTTATGAATTTAAAATGTGGTTGGGGTCAAAAAACATCTCTAGTTGAGTTTTTATAAAACAATATCATTCACTCAAGCATTCATTTGGATCCTTATTAATCCCTTTATAGAGTGAAGTGTGTAACTTAAATGTATGGAATGAATTTTAAGAAAAAACCATTTAAGACTATAGATATATAATGAAATGGAATAGATTTTTATGGCCATTCATTAGCGTGTAGGGGTAGCACAATATTGATAGAAATAATATTATGATTATTGGTAACATGATGTAGAATATTATGTGTGAGAAATGGTGTTTTTATTAATATCTCCAAGTAAGAAAAAGGGGAAAACATAGAACTATGTATATAATTCCCTTTGAAATTATTGATCATATTTGGATTATTGAATATCCATATTAACATCAACCTAAACTATTTTAGATTCGTGATCTATTCCATGTATCTCCTTCAAATAAGTACATACCTGACTGATCACATGTACTGAAATCATAGGTCATTCTAATAAAGCATGATCATTATTTTGAGGAACAGTTATTATAGGTTTTTTTTTCATAAATCTGACATTCTACGAAACATGTATTCTCACCTGATCAATCATTGAAGAAGAAAACACTATCTTGAATAAGTTACATATGGACATGATGATGTAATGATATTGAAGTATCCTTAGTTTTGCTGCCAAAGTGAAATATTTTGAGAAAAAAATTTATTTTATTCTGTGTAGAATGAATGAATGTGAAATTTTGTGGATATTTTTTAAAAAAATTACTATTTGGATATTTTTTTTACACACAACACTGCTTTTTAGGTTAAATTACATAAAACACTAATTTTAGCTAACATCACAGAAATACCATGTTTAAAATTTTTTTGGAATAGTATTGAAATATTGTTATTCAATATGATAGTTAAATCTAATCCCTTAGAATGGATAGAATGATTAATATTAAATAAATCAATAATATATATTTTTTTAAACATGAACTCATTCCTAAAAAAGTAATTAGAAGTAAAATACTATTTAATTAGAGAGTAAATAAATTACTGAAAAACTATTTCTATGAACCCAAATGTATTTTACCTCATTAAATTACAAAAATACCATGTGTTGAATTATTTTCATAAAATTTAAATATTATAAATTCAATTATCTTTTTAAAATTCATCTTATTTTTTTCCTGACATGAGGTATGATTGAGTCTAATTTTATGATTGAAACTATATTAAAAAAATATTTGTTTCCATTTGTAGACTTATTTTAAAATTATTTTTTAAAATATTTTTAAATTGAAATTTTTTTAAAAAAAATTGAATTCATTATTTTAAAATTTTTTAGAGTTATTTTGAGAATTTTTTGAGAATATAAAATTTTCATTGAATACTGAAGAAAATTTTTTTAAGAATTTTCATTTCTTTTAATTAAATTTAAAAAAATTATTTAAAGGATTTAAAAGTCAAATTAGTTCAAATATATATATAATAATACATTTATTTTTGTAGTAATCAATTTCATATTAATTTCATATTGAAAAAATATTGTAAACGTTTGAACATATTTTCATTGGAAAACATCTTTTGTATTGCCCTGACACCAGTTACCCAAATTCGGTGCATTATTACATAACATTGGCATGATCACAAGGGATCAAATCTCGAAAGACTGATCATTTTAGTAGCCTTAGAAGTAATAGATACACTCATAAGTTTTACATTACAACAGAAAATAAATGCATCAACAACATTTCTCCCCTTTTGAAAACACTTATATCCTTATCCAAGCCATGCAGTTCAACCATAAAATACTTCTCCACATACTGAGAAGAATAATACATTGAAAGTGGTGAGCTCAGATTCTTTGTAAGGATAAAAATATAGTGAAAAAATTCATAAATAAGAATAAACATTTAAGGAAATATATATGACTAAAATAAAATCATTTTAAACATAAAAATCAACATAATATGGTAAAGATAAAAAAAATAATTCCATTTACTTATTCACATGGATATTCTACTAGTCGAATAATCACAAGAAATATCAATTTACACTTTCATAATGATGGAATGCATAATGCTAGACTTCATATTAACATAGTCAAGGCCTTGTGCCACGACTACAAATTGGATTTTTTGAAGGCCTTGTTCCAAGACAATAGTTTTTATCATGAGACCTACCGATGCATCGAGGTGCTATAGTGGGCTCCACCCATCACTTACTACATCCAATTCATTCCTCATATGAATGTTTTAAACATAACATAAACATTTGTATTAAAACAATCATACTTAATGTAAATAAATTATCAATAAAACATAAATGGTGTAAAAATAACACTTCCACAGTCAAAAATATATAAAAACCATCTATATAATATTGTCAATTTGTATCATAATAAATAACCTTAAATCAATTTTAATTTCCATTAATGGATTTTGATATAGATGAAATCAAATTTTTTTAGAGAAATATCTCTTTGTATTTTTAAATCATTTAAAAGTCATATATATATATATAACGAAACATTTTCTTGGAAAATATTTTTATAATCATGTATGGGAATCATTGATGATGTTATAATGGCAGAAAATAGCCACACCTACCATATATGTTAAAAAATACATTCTTACCTTAATTTTGTCGAAAAGGTCATAATGTACCTTGTTTGGAAAATGATGGAAATTTTCCTTTCAAAACATATAACTTCATATAAGTGTATAAATAATTTTAACTCATAGTTTAGTAAATAGTAAAAACGATTCAAATTTCATTTTTAGGAAAACATATGTGGATGATAAAGATGACCCAGTAGATACTTACGTATTAACAACCTCAGAAAAGTAAATAGATTGTAGAATTAACCCTTACCATGTACAATTTATTAGTCAATGGAATGTTAACATACTGTATAATAGTTAAAAAATGTTATTAAATTATAAAAAACTATGTACAAAAATATGATATCATATATGATCCTCTAATATTATTTTCTTAAAGATATTTCAGTAGCATCATCTTTTTAGGTGTTGACTGATTCATTTTCCTTTGTATGCTTGGTTATGTAAGCCATGTTTGTTATGGATATGATGTATTTTATTCATATATAGAATGATATTATGTTCATAAAATTTATTTTTAATCATAAAATGAAAGTTATTCTTGAATGATTATGATGGGGAATGAATGTCATCGCGTTCATGGAGACGGTAATCAGTTCGTACGTATGAGTGACAATATCATTATATTGATGGTGAAATCGTATGTAATTTGATGTTATATCATATATACAAAAAAATTAACATGTTATATTTATTATTTAAATAACTTTTATTTATTCTTATACCCATCCAAATGATGAAGTGTTTGAATTGCAAACTACACCATGACATGGAGATAGTAATATGTACATACCGACGTCTGGTGACTTTTTTATTCATATGATTGATAGAATAATGAATATGTTTGTACCATTTTTATAATAAAATTTCAGTTTAAAGAATATACAGGATTAACTATTTTTAGGATGGAAACTTCAATGAAAATAAAGTCCATGAAGAAAATAACTTGAAAGAGGTGATGAAATATTTACCTCTTTTTCGGGTTCTTTCTTTTGATTTGATCAAAAGGGATACATAGGGTGGCTTTCTGAACAATGGAATGCCTCTACGATTAAGGGAGGATATTTGGGTGGATATTTTTTCCAGTTTTGGATAAGCCAAATGGCTTTGGAGGTGTGAAATTAAGAGAAGGGGAAGTACCCTTTTAAAAGAGAGGTGAGGGTCACTTTAGGAAAAGCTGGAAATATTATTTTATAATAAAATCATTTTAGGTTTCTAATTTCCTGAAAATGAGTCATTTCTAAGATAATGTGGGTATGGGTCGAAAAACTCTCAACCAATATGTTTTGGACAGTTTTAGGTCACAATATCAGACTTATTTTTTAGATTCAACTCTTTGTTAAATTGTTTGATATTTACCTTGTATTTTTATATTTTTATATTATATGGTTAATAAACATACTATAAAAATACAATAGAAACACAAGTGGTTCATTATTAGTATACATATCATTATCTACGATCATTGGCTAAACCTTATATATTTTTTAATATTATATCAATTAATAATATTGTAATTTTTTTAAAACACAATTATGTCAATTTTCACACTATTTCGTATTTGGTTTTTGTGAAAATTATAACATCATAATTACATCGAACAAAAATTATTTAATGAACCATAAAATGTCATCTTAACCATGAAAATTTGTGTAATTCTTCAAAAGTCTCAAATTATTTTTATTGGGATATTTATAATATCAATTATTTTAATCATTCATTAATAAGGTGATTAATGCATCATCATTGTAACATAAATAAATTTAGTTATTTATTATCTAAAAGTATAAATAAATTACCATTATGGAGGAAATATTTTTATCTTTATAATTTATTTTTATAGTTGAATTTATCTTATGTATAACCCTATATTAAAAATGGTTTACTTATTAAACATTGAATTTAACACTTTTAACTCTTTATTAAATAAAATAATAATAAATGTCCTCATCAAATCCAAGTGGACCAAAAGGATCTTATTTTATTCCTATGATAGTTTTCTGTTGAATTAAACTTATCAAATAGAATTAAGACAGGATTTAGGGTAATTATAATATCATTTTTCCCCTTAATTACCTTAATTACTTTTAACCTTGGTAAATAAAATCCAATGTTACTATTCACCAAAAATTATTTTCATCTTACTGAACTACATTTTATGTACTGATATATATCGTGTCTCTCAGAATATTAAAATTCAACTCACAGAGGTGATCAAATTATGTTTTATGTACATTTTTAAATCCTCTTATAAGGTGGGTATAAGACGGTAAAAGGTTCAATAAAATTTTATATATCTAAACATATTATAAAAAGACTCAATTTAATTACATTGAACATATGTAGGTATTATGTATTTATTTTGGACTAAAATAAATTAAAATAAAATAAAAATTTACTTAAATAAAATGTCCATTTTAAACAATAACGCAATGTTTTTCACTGTTAATCTAAATATTGATGTTCTAAGAAAAATACCAAAAAATCACTGTAATCTAATTTTGATATTCTGAATCCAAAAATGAAGTCCATTTGGAAAATTTAAATTTATAAAATTTCAAAAAGTGGGTATTATTATTAATAATGGCTAGTTTGATTGGTCATGGTGTGTTAAAACTCCAAGATGCATACAACGCAAGCTACTACATTACATAAAGGGAAACATACCGTGCAAGATTGGGATGTTATGTTCTCCTCTCCTTAAAATAATTTTGTCCTCAAAATTAATAGGATACTACTACATAAAATGTTTTGGTTGGTTCTTCATCATAAGTTCCTTGGGTTCCCAAGTTTCCTCTTCTATCTTATGTTATTCTTCATTGAACTTTCACCAGACGAGTCATCCAGTATCTAAGCACTTTTCCTCTATTATCCAAAATTATTACAAGCTCTTCACAATAAGACAGATCAGGTTCCAGTTCTAATTCTTCATAGTTGAGTACATGCATTGGGTCAGGAATGTATTTTCTCAACAGAGATATGTGGATCACAACATGAACTTTGGAGAGACATGGGGGCATTTCCAAACAATAAGCTACAACTCAAATTCATTTTGTAATTTTGAAAGGTCTGATCTACCTGATACTCAATTTTCCCTTGTTACCGAAATTTATAACACCCTTTCTTGGAGATACCATCAAGAAATCATGTTCACCTATTTGAAATTCCTAATACTTTCCTTGGTCAACATCATATCTCTTTTATCTACTTTGGGCTGTGTTGATATGGTTATGGATAATCATCACTTTATCCATTGTTTCCTCAACTAGTTCTAGGACTACGAGTTTTCAGTCACCAACATCATCCCATCAATTTGGTGTGATAAATCTCTTTCCATATAACGTTTCATATGGTGCCATCTGATTACATGAATGGAAGTTATTATTATAGTAAAATTCAACCAAAGGTAAATATTTATCCCACATACCAGGAAAATCAAGGGAGTAACATCTCAACATGTCTTCTATGGTTTGAATAGTCTGTTCCGATTGACTATTAGTTTTAGGGTGGTAGATAGTGCTTAAAAAATGTTTAGTATCCATGTATTTTTGAATAATTTTTTAGAACCATGATGTAAAACTGGGATCACGGTCCAAAACAATCAATATGGATACTCCATGAAGTCATAAAACTGCATTAATATATAGTCTTTCTAGATGTTCAAGTGGTAAATATTCTCTTATATCAAGGAAAGGTGATGACTTGGTAAGACGATCAATAATGACCCATATTGCATCATTACTTCTAGGTGTCTTTGGTATCCCCATGATAGATTCCATCATATTATTTTCCCATTTTTACTGAGGTTTGGGAAGAGGTTTCATGACTCCTCTAGGTTTTGGCTTCCAATATTCATTTTTTGAAAAACCATACATCTTTTCACAAAATCATAAATCTCCCTCCTCATGTTGTCCTACAAAAAATGTTCCTTCAAATCTCTATACATTATGGTGCTCCCATTGTGTATAAAAAAATTGGAGCTATGAGAATCGTCCAAAAATTCCCTTTCTAGATCAGGCATGTTAGAAACAAAAAGCCTCTTCCCAAATTTCAAAATTCCATCTTCATATTTAAAGTCACCCAATATCCCATCATTCAAAATTTTAATCTTATTTTGAAACACAACATCATCAGTCTGAGAACTCTTTATCCTTTATGGAATATATGGTTTGGAAAAAATTTGAAAAAGTATTGATGTTTCACCTTCTATGGTTATTCCCATATCAATCAGTACTAGTTCCCTAAAAATAGGATCCCTTTCAACTCTCATCTTTTTTAAAACTCCATGATCCTTTCTGCTCAAAGCATCTACCACCTTATATGCATTCCCCGGGTGGTAGTGTATAGTGAAATCATAATCCTTGAGTAGTTCAATCCGACGTCTTTGCCTCATGTTGAGTTGTTTCTGTTAGAAAATATACTTCAAACTCTTGTGATTAGTATATATCTAAAAATTTTCACCATAGAGATATTGTCTCCATATTTATAAAGAAATTATTATAGTAGGTAACTCAAGATCATGAGTAGGATACTTTTTCTCATTATTTTTTAGCTATCATGATGCATAGGTGATAACTCTATCATTCTACATAAGGACACAACCAATTTATTTCCATGAATCATCACTATAAATAAAAAACCCTTTGCACCCTAATGGTAGATTCATGATATGAGCATTGAATATTATTATCTTCAGGTTTTTGAAAACATTATTCACACTCATTTTTCTAACCAAATTTAACCCCTTTACGTGTGAGCTTGGCTAATGGGTTAGCCAAGCAGGACAAATTCTGGACGAAACATCGATAAGAACCTGCTAAACCAATAAAATTGAATTACTCAGTTATACTCATCGGTGAAGGCCATTCATGGATTGAATTGGTCTTTTAAGGATCAAAATAGATTCCAGTTTAGAGATAAAATGGCCATGAAATGAAAACTCTTGAATCCTTAAATAACACATGCTAAAAATTCCATATAATTAATTTCTTCTGAGATTTTTCAGAATATTTGCACAAGTAATTTTCATGATCTTGATATATTTTTTAGTACACCAAGATATCACCAATAAATACCACTAAAAAGTCATCAAGGTATTCCTTGATAACTCTATTCATTAGATCCATGAAGACAGACGGTGCATTAGTCAATCGAAAAGGAATTACTGTAAAATTTTAATGCCCATACGTGGTTCGAAATGCTATTTTCAGAATGTCATCCTTCTTCACACACAATTACTGATAACTAGGTCAAAGGTCAATATTTAAGAAAAATTGAGCTCCATGAATTTGGTTGAATTGATCATAATTGTGAGAATGGGGATATTGTTATTTATAGATATATCATTGATCTATATATAGTCAATGTACAACCTCATAGACACGTCATTTTTATTAACAAAAAGATGAGGGGCTCCCCATGGAGAAACACTAGGGAGAATCCATCCATTATTATTCAATTACTCTAGTTGTTTCTTTATTTCCACTAATTCCACAGTGTCCATTCTATATGGTGTCTTCGATATGGTCCTTGAACCATGAATTAAAACAATGGAAAACTCAATTTATCATTCTGGAGGATGTCTAGGTAAATACTCTGGAAACACATCAACCTATTCTTGCACAATTGGTATGTCATCTTTTCACACAGTATTTTCCTCACCCATAGTTATTTAATTCTCCCCTTCACCAATAATTGAATTTAGTAGAGCTACTGGGGGAAATAGATAATAATCATGTGGTGATGTTTCTACTCTATGAAAAATGTACTCCTCATCCTCATTGAAAATTGTAACCTCCTTATTCTTAAAATAAAATTTTTCTTCATGGTTTGAATGCCAATATATTCCTTGGATTATATCAAATTCAATAATGGTTATGACGATGAGATCAGCAGATAAAGAATATTTATATTCCCAAATGGGAACTGATTCAAAAAACATTCTTGCGATGATACATCCCATAGGAGTTTTTAATAAAAAAATTACTTGTTAGGACAAATTGAAAATATCTATTTTTATTAGGATACATGTGTGATATAAAATAATGAGATTATCCAGAATCAAATAATGTATTGGCTAAACATGAGGAAACAATTAAATTACATGCCACCACGTCTTTCAGAGCTTCAACATCATTAGTAGTGATCACAAAATCTTGGCCTTGTTCCCTTGGCCTTTTCTGAGTTAATTTCCCTTGGGACATTGGAAATTCATTTGAATAATTCCACTTTTCTCTATAATTTTAGCAGTCACCATTGAGATCCTCTTTCTCTCACTTACAATCACGAGCTTAGTGGCCTTTTTCACCACACATGCAATAGACTCCCATTCCTTTCTGGAAAGTACCAGGGTGTTTCTTCTCACATTTACTATAGGATGGATATTCAACATTTCACTTTGTCCCCTTACTTCCATTTCCAAAGTGTTCAACATATCTATTTTTTATCTTAATTTTCTTTAAATTCATAATACTTATAGAATTTTTTTTATTTCATGATAGTGTATGAGACAATATATTCGTATGATGATATGGACTATGAGACTGACATTCAATGGAGAAATAATTATAACCCATCAATGAATAGATCAGTCATACTCCTTGGGTTTGTACTAAACTTCCTCTGATACCAACTGTAACGCCCCGACCCCAGTTACCCAGAGTCGGTGCATTATTACATAACATTGGCATGATCACAAGAAAGATCAAATCTCGAAAGACTGATTGGTTTAGTAGCCTTGGAAACACTAGATATATTCATAAGTTTTACATTACATCATAAAATGAAAAACTACTACAACAACATAATGTTTCCACAATCCACACTATTAACCCCTCATAAAATCCCTGCAGGTCATTCATAACTTACTCCTTCACATCCTGGGAAAAATAAAACATAGAAAAGGGGTGAGCTCAAATGCCCAGTAAGGATAACAATATAGTGGAAACTTTCATAAATAAGAATAAACATTTAAGGAAATGTATAACTAAAACAAAATCCTTTTAAATATGAACTTTCAACATGGTATGGCATAAATAAAATGAAATAATTCCATTTACTTATTCACATGGATATTTTACTAATCGAATAATCACATGCAAAAATCAATAACCACTTTCATAATGTTGGAATACATAATGCCAGACTATCATAACCACATAGCCAAGGCCTCGTGCCAAGACTACAAATAAGATTTTGTCAAGGCCTTGTTCCAAGACACTAGTTTGTCTCATGAGACCTACCGATGCATCGAGGAGCTATAGCGGGCTCCACCCGTCACATATTAAGTCCAATGCATTCCCATATGAAAAGGTTTAAACATAACATAAACATTCATATTAAAACTAACATATGAAATGTCAATACTTTCACCATAAACTATGAATGGTATAAAAATAGCACATCCACAGTCAAACATATCACAAAACCTTCAATACAATATAGAACTTTTGTATCATAATAAATCAACTTCAAATAATCTTAAAATCCATCAAAGGATGTTGACATAGATGAAATCAAAATTCTTTTTAAAAAAAATATCTTCTTTTATTTTGAAATAATTTAAGATCCATATAAAATAAAACATTTTCTTTGAAAATATTCTTATAAGCTTGTAAGGGAAGCTTTGAAGATTTTATAATGGCGGAAAATAGCCGCACCCGCCGTATAAGTTAAAAAAACATTCTTACCTTAATTCTGTCGAAAAGGTTAAAAAGGACCTTGTTTTGAAAACGATCGAAAGATTCCTTTATAAACCACTTATAAAAGTCAAAAAGGGTATAAATGACTTTAACTCATATTCTAGTAAATAGTAAAAATGTTTTGAAATGCATTTTTAAGAAACATGGATGTGGATGAAAAAGAGATCCCAGTAGATTATTACGTATAAACAACCTTGGATAATGAAGAGGTTGTAAAGTAAACCCTTACCTTGTACTTTTCCTTAGTTGGGGTAGGTTAACCTCCTTTATAATGGTGAAATAGTTGTTATTAAATTATACAAGAATCATATATAATAATATGATATCATATATGATCTTTTATCATTGATTTGTTAATAATTATATCTTAGAATTATCGTCGTTTTGGGAGTTAACTTACTCATTTTATTTTATATGTTTTGTTACATAAGCCATGGTTGTTGTATCTTATTAATATCCAGAATTATATCTAGTCCTTAAACATCATTTTTAAATCATCAAATGATAATTATACTTGAATGGATACGATGGAGAATGAATCTCATCGCGTTCGTGGAGACGGTAGTCCGTACGTACGCACGAGCGAAAATATCATTCTTTCGATATTAGAATAATATATAAATGGATTGTATATCATATATACAGAATCATTAACATTTTATATTTATTATTTACATGAGTTACACATCATTATTATACCCATCCAAATAATATTATATTGAATAACAATTACACCACGACGTGGAGACGGTAGTCCGTACGTACGCACGTATGGTGACATGTTATTCAAAGGGAGGATAGAATACTGAATATGGTTGTACCATATTTATAATAACATCACAGTATATGTGAGATACTGGAGTTATTATTTTATAATGGTAAGAACAAAGGAAGAAGAAGTGGAAGAAGAAATGAACTTGGAGAAGGGTGGTGAAATCATTACCTCTTCTTCGGGTTCTTCCTTTTGATTTGATCAAAAGGGCTCCTTAGGTTGGCATTCTGATCACACTAAGGCCTCTAGGTTGTAGTGAGGGATGTTGGGAGAGTATTTGGGCAGATTTTGGTCGAACCAAAAGGCTTTGAAGGTGTGAAGAAATGAGAAGGAGGAGTGCCCTTTTATAAGAGGGGTGAGGGGCACCTTTGGAAAAGCTAGAAATATTAATTTATAATAGATTTATATTCGGTTTCTAATGGCTCCAAAGCTTATTATTCAAAGGTTAAGGTGGTGCTAGGTCGAAAACCACTCAACCAATAGAATTTAGACAGGTTTGGGTACTTATATTAACCTTATCTTTAAGTATTAACTCTAAGTTAATTAGTTTCACTTTTACAATGTCTCTTTGTATTTTTATATAATATTGTTAATAAACTTACTATATACATCCAAGAGACCCCCAAGTTGTACATTAATGATGAACCTATCATGATATAAGTCTCTTGGCCGAACCATAGATTTTTAGGAATTTAATATCAATTAATAATATAATATTTGTTTTAAGAACTCTTTTATGTCAATTTTGACACTATTCAATAGTTGATTTTTGTGAAACTCATAAAAGATTGATTACTTCAAAAAAAGTCAATTAAATCAATCCTAATATATCATATTATCCTAGAAAATTAGTTTAATTCATTAAAAGTTTCATATTATATTTATTTGGGTATTTATAATATCAATTATTTTAATTTTTCACTATTATAGTAATTACTGCATCATCATTGTGTCATAAATAAAATAAATTATTTAATGTCTAAAAATTATAAATAAACTATCATTATGTAGGAAATCGTTTTATCTTTCTAATGAATATTTATAATCTAAAATCCAACATATATAACCCTATGTAACAATTGTTGTTCTAAAAGATATATGCTTGTGTCATTTTTGTATTCATTTTAACTTAATTAAAATAAAGTGTCATTATCACTTACAAGTGGATCCATGGGGTCCCAAAATAGACCCAAAGATTCCCATAGTCGACCATGTATCAAACAATAGGGTTAAGACACGTTTTAGGGTAATTTAGTATTATTATAATATTATTTTTTAACCCTTATTTACCGGATTTACCCTTAACCATGGTAAATAAAATATTTACCGCAGTAATTATTCAAAATGTCTAAAAATAAAAGTTACCTATTTACACAATTTGAACATCCTGATTCAAAATATGGAATCCATTTTCCTAAATTCAAAACACAGAAGTGGCAGAAATTAATTTAAAATTAATTCCCGCTGTCAAAACAAAAAGCGTGTTTTTAAGAGATAATAACTATCAAAAGATTGACACTCGTTTATGTTCGGTTTAATTGTAAAATTATGTCCAATGACCAACATTATATTAAATGGTAAAAATATATTTTAAATATACTTTAAAACCACTCAAATTTATAATTTATCACTATTAATTATTTTGATTAAAAAAGTTGTTTTTAATTAAAACTTAGTAATTTTCACTATTCATCAAAATATGAAAGTTATCCGAAATGTACCAAAATTTCACCTTAGGATAAATTCGATATTCCGAATCCAAAAATGAAGTCCATTTTCAAATATAAAATATATAATTTCAAAAATTAGGTATTACTATTCATAACGGCTAGTTTTATTAGTTATGGTGTGTTAGAACTCGGTGTTGCGTACAACACACGCTATCACATTATTCAAAGAGAAGCGTACCGTAGAAGCTTGGGGTGTTACATTCTCCCCTCCTTCAAATAATTGCGTCCTCGAAATTTCTAGGGTATTACTGCATAAAAAGACTCGGGTGGTTCTTCATCATAAGTTCCTCGGGTTCCCACGTTTCCTCTTCCATCTTATGGTTTCTCCACAAAACTTTTACCAGACGCATCGTCCGGTTTCTCAGCACTTGTTCTCTCGTATCAAGAATCTTGACGGGCTCTTCGCAATAAGACAGATCGGGTTCGAGTTCTAATTCCTCACAGGTGAGTACATGCGTCGGATCAGGCATGTATTTCCTCAATAGAGATATGTGGAACACATCGTGAACTTTGGAGAGACTTGGCGGCATTTCCAATCGGTAAGCTACAACCCCAATTCGTTCTAGAATTTCGAAAGGTCCGATGTACCTGGGACTCAATTTACCTTTCTTACCAAAACGTATGACTCCCTTCCACGGAGATACCTTCAGAAAAACATGATCACTGACTTGAAATTCCAAATCCTTCCTTCGATTATCGGCATAGCTCTTCTGCCTACTTTGAGCTGCTTTGATGTGATTTTGGATTACTTTCACCTTTTCCACCATTTCCTCCACCAGTTCTGGGCCTACAAGTTTTCTTTCACCAACGTCATCCCAACAGGTTGGTGTACGACATCTCTTTCCGTATAACGCTTCATATGGTGCCATCTGAATACTCAAATGGAAGCTATTGTTATAGGAAAATTCTACCAAAGGTAAATATTGATCCCACATACCCTGAAAGTCAAGTGAGCAAGATCTCAACATGTCTTCTAAGGTTTGAACAGTCCGTTCTGATTGTCCGTCTGTCTGAGGGTGGTAAGCAGTGCTCAAATGAAGTTCAGTATCCAGGGATTTCTGAAGACTTTTCCAGAATCTTGAAGTAAAACGGGGATCACAATCAGAAACAATCGATAGGGGTACTCCATGAAGTCTCACAACTTCATTAATATATAGTCTTGCTAGACGTTCCAGGGGTAGATCTTCTCTTATAGCAAGAAAATGTGCTTTCTTGGTAAGACGATCAACAATAACCAATATTGCATCATTCCTTCTAGGAGTCTTTGGTAGCCCCATGACAAAGTCCATCGTAACATTGTCCCATTTCCACTCCGGTATGGGAAGAGGTTGCATGACTCTTCCAGGCTGTTGCCTTCCAGCTTTCACTTGTTGACAAACCATACATCTTGACACAAAATCAGCAATCTCCCTCTTCATGTTGTCCCACCAAAATGTTCCTTCAAATCTCTATACATTTTGGTGCTCCCAGGGTGTATAGAGAAATTGTAACTATGAGCATCATCCAGCAATTCCATTTTTAGATCAGGTATATTGGGAACACAAAGTCTCTTCCCGAATTTCAAAATTCCATCTTCATACACAAAGTCTCTCAATCTCCCATCATTCACAGCTTTAATCTTCTTTTGGAATTCTTTATCATCGGTCTGAGAACTCTTAATCCTTTCTAGTAAAGATGGTTTGGCAACCATTTGAAAAAGAATTGATGTTTCACCTTCCCTGGTTATTCCCATGTCCATCTTCACTAGATCCATGAAAATTGGATCCCTTTCAATTCTCATGTTGTTCAAAACTCCATGGTCTTTTCTACTCAAAGCATCTGCCACCTTGTTTGCCTTCCCTGGGTGGTAGTGTATCGTACAATCATAATCCTTGAGTAATTCAAGCCATCTCCTTTGCCTCATGTTGAGTTCTTTTTGTGAGAAAATATACTTCAAACTCTTGTGATCAGTATAAATCTCACATTTTTCACCATAGAGGTAGTGCCTCCATATCTTCAAAGAAAATATCACTACTGCTAACTCAAGATCATGAGTAGGATAGTTTTGTTCATGAATTTTCAACTGTCGTGATGCATAGGCAATAACTCTATCATTCTGCATAAGGACACATCCAAGTCCTTTCTTCGATGCATCACTATAAATAACGAACCCATCATTCCCCGATGGTAGAGTCAATATATGAGCATTGACTAATCTTCTCTTCAGTTCTTCGAAACATTCTTCACACTCTTTTTTCCAAACAAATTTAACCCCTTTACGTGTGAGCTTCGTTAATGGGTTAGCCAATCGGGCAAAATTCTGGACGAAACGTCGATAATAACCTGCCAAACCAATAAAACTACATACCTCAGTTATACTCGTAGGTGCTGGCCATTCTTGGATTGCCTTGGTCTTAGAAGGATCAACAGAGATTCCATCTTTAGAGACAATATGGCCAAGAAAATAAATCTCCTGAAGCCAGAATTCACACTTGCTAAACTTCCCATATAATTCATGCCTCCTCAGAGTCTTCAAGATAATACGCAAGTGATTTTCATGATCTTCGTAGGTTTTGGAGTATACCAGAATATCATCAATAAATACCACCACAAATTCATCGAGATACTCCTTGAAAACTCTATTCATCAGATCCATGAATACAGAGGGTGCATTAGTCAATCCAAACGGCATTACAGTAAACTCGTAATGCCCGTACCTGGTTCGAAATGCTGTTTTCGGAATGTCTTCCTTCTTCACACACAACTGATGGTATCCAGATCGAAGGTCAATCATTGAAAAGTATTGAGATCCATGCAGTTGGTCAAATAAATCATCAATATGAGGTAGGGGATACTTTTTCTTTATCGTTATATCATTGATCTCCCTGTAGTCGATACATAACCTCATAGATCCATCTTTCTTTTTAACAAAAAGAACAGGGGCTCCCCATGGAGAAACACTAGGGCGAATAAATCCCTTATTACTCAATTCCTCTAGTTGTTTCTTTAGTTTGACTAAATCTACAGTGGACATTCTATAAGGGGTCTTCGATATAGGCCTTGATCCAGGAATCAAATCAATAGAAAACTCAACTTCTCGTTCTGGAGGATGTCCAGGTAAATCTTCCGGAAATACATCTACAAATTCTTTCACAACAGGTACATCCTCTATTTGAACATTCCTTTCCTCGCCGACAGTTATTTCACTCTCTTCCTCCCTAATAATTGAATTAAGTTGAGCTACTGGGGGTGGATCTAAATAAGAATTAGGTGGTGACGATTCTGCTCTAAAAATAAGGTGCTCCTTATCATTATCATCAAGAATCGTAACCTCTTTTTTCTTACAATAAATCTTCGCATCATAGTCCGAAAGCCAGTCCATACCGAGGATTATATCAAACTCAATCATAGGTATGACGATGAAATCAGCAGATAAAGAAAATTTATGTGCTCTAATGGGGACTGATTCACAAAACTTTGTTGCAACGACACTTCCCTTAGGAGTTTTAACTGACAACTCCCTTATTAAATCGAATTGGAAATATCTAATTTTCTTAGCAAACTGGGAAGATATGAAACAATGCGTTGATCCAGAATCAAATAATGCATTTGCTAAACTTGAGGAAACCATTAAATTACATGCCACCACGTCTTTCGGAGCTTCTACCTCACCAGTAGTGATAGCATAAGCCTGGCCTTGATCCCTTGGCCTTTTCTGAGGTAAGTTCTCCTGACGCTTAGGACAAGCATTTGCATAATGCCCCATCTCCCTGAAATTGTAGCACTGAACGTTGGTAGCTTCCTTCTTCCCCTTGCAATCATGTGCTTGGCGGCCTTTTTCACCACACTTGTAACAGACTCCCATTCCCTTCAAGCAAGTACCAGGATGTTTCTTCCCGCATTTACCACAAGATTGATATTCAACATTTCCCTTCTTCCCCTTATTTCCATTCCTAGATTGATCAGTAGGTCTCTTCTTCTCTTTCTTTGCTTTAAAGTCATAAGACTTAGAGAATTCCTTTTCGGTCTTGATAGCACATGAGACAATGTCTTTGTACGATGAAAAGGATTGTGAGACTAACGCTCGACGGAGAAATGGTTTTAACCCATCAAAGAAACGATCAATATTACTTCTTGGGTTGCGAATATAATCTCCAGCATACCTCGCTAACCTTGTAAAGTTAGCCTCATACTTTGTGACATTCTCATCCTCCTTCTGTCTCAGACTCAGAAATTGCCTTTCCATATCTTCTCGATGGTCGCGAGGGAAGTATTTTTCTAAAAACAGATCTTTGAACTCCCTCCATTCCATATTTGATACTTCATCATCTTCCTTCATGTTCTGAATCAATGACCACCATTGATCAGCATCTCCAGTGAGGCGGTAAACTGCCATGATAACTTTTTCCCTTTCACTGCTCCCCAAAGCCTGAAATATTTTCTCTAGGGAAAATATCCATTGCTCAGCTACTAAGGGATTTGTATTCCCATTGAACGTTGGTGGTTGTTGCCTCATGAATCGATCTAACATTGATCCTCCATGCTGCGGATCAGGGTGCTCCATACGGGTAAGGTTATTATTCATAACCTGAGTAAGTTGTCCCAGTATGGTGATTAGCTGATCAGCACCAGTTGCATCACCAGCCCCACTATAATTATCTTGAGCAGGAGGACAATCCCTACATGGAGTGCGTGCATTGATACGGTTTCCATTTCTTCCACTAGGCGCCATTTCTAAACAATGGCATAAACTAGATCAGTTTATGAATCAAAATACATAATCCCATACTTATAAAACACTTAACATAAATTGAACTATTTATGGATATAATCCATAATCATAATAATGTTTTCTTTGAGGAAGTATATACTCATAATCCCTTCAAAATGATTTGTAAAGAAAATGAGAGTTATCCTAAGCATATCCCCTGGGAGTGTCGTAACCAAGAGTGCAGCAAGTCCCGTTGTCGTGCACCAGTTCCCGTTCCAGTCTAGCGCAAAGCGGTGTTTTCGGGTTTTACCCCTAGGTACATCTGTGCCAGAGCCGCCTCTACCTGCTCGTATCCAGACAGGGATGTATTGCTTGGTAAACTCACAAAATCTCTACAATACCAAAATTCTAGGAAGTTCTTCTATACTAATCCTAAAAGTTCATCTTAGGTCTACGTGCTCTAATCAGAGTTTATCTAAATCTAGCTTCCAAGGTTTGTACTAAACTTCCTCTGATACCAACTGTAACGCCCAGACCCCAGTTACCCAGAGTCGGTGCATTATTACATAACATTGGCATGATCACAAGAAAGATCAAATCTCGAAAGACCGATTGGTTTAGTAGCCTTGGAAACACTAGATATATTCATAAGTTTTACATTACATCATAAAATGAAAAACTACTACAACAACATAATGTTTCCACAATCCACACTATTAACCCCTCATAAAATCCCTGCAGGTCATTCATAACTTACTCCTTCACATCCTGGGAAAAATAAAACATAGAAAAGGGGTGAGCTCAAATGCCCAGTAAGGATAACAATATAGCGGAAACTTTCATAAATAAGAATAAACATTTAAGGCAATGTATAACTAAAACAAAAGCCTTTTAAATATGAACTTTCAACATGGTATGGCATAAATAAAATGAAATAATTCCATTTACTTATTCACATGGATATTCTACTAATTGAATAATCACATGCAAAAATCAATAACCACTTTCATAATGTTGGAATGCATAATGCCAGACTATCATAACCACATAGCCAAGGCCTCGTGCCAAGACTACAAATAAGATTTTGTCAAGGCCTTGTGCCAAGACACTAGTTTGTCTCATGAGACCTACTGATGCATCGAGGAGCTATAGCGGGCTCCACCCGTCACATATTAAGTCCAATGCATTCCCATATGAAAAGGTTTAAACATAACATAAACATTCATATTAAAACTAACATATGAAATGTCAATACTTTCACCATAAACTATGAATGGTATAAAAATAGCACATCCACAGTCAAACATATCACAAAACCTTCAATACAATATAGAAGTTTTGTATCATAATAAATCAACTTCAAATAATCTTAAAATCCATCAAAGGATGTTGACATAGATGAAATAAAAATTCTTTTTAAAAACAATATCTCCTTTTATTTTGAAATAATTTAAGATCCATATAAAATAAAACATTTTCTTTGAAAATATTCTTATAAGCTTGTAAGGGAAGCTTTGAAGATTTTATAACGGCGGAAAATAGCCGCACCCGCCGTATAAGTTAAAAAAACATTCTTACCTTAATTCTGTCGAAAAGGTTAAAAAGGACCTTGTTTTGAAAACGACCGAAATATTCCTTTATAAACCACTTATAAAAGTCAAAAAGGGTATAAATGACTTTAACTCATATTCTAGTAAATAGTAAAAATGTTTTGAAATGCATTTTTATGAAACATGGATGTGGATGATAAAGAGATCCCAGTAGATTATTACGTATAAACAACCTTGGATAATGAAGAGGTTGTAAAGTAAACCCTTACCTTGTACTTTTACTTGGTTGGGGTAGGTTAACCTCCTGTATAATGGTGAAATAGTTGTTATTAAATTATACAAGAATCATATATAATAATATGATATCATATATGATCTTTTAACATTGATTTGTTAATAATATCTTAGAATTATCGTCGTTTTGGGAGTTAACTTACTCATTTTCTTTTATATGTTTTATTACATAAGCCATGGTTGTTGTATCTTATTCATATCCAGAATGATATCTAGTCCTTAAACATCATTTTTAAATCATCAAATGATAATTATACTTGAATGGATACGATGGAGAATGAATCTCATCGCGTTCGTGGAGACGGTAGTCCGTAGGTACGCACGAGCGACAATATCATTCTTTCGATATTAGAATAATATATAAATAGATGGTATATCATATATACAGAATAATTAACATGTTATATTTATTATTTACATGAGTTACACATCATTATTATACCCATCCAAATAATATTATATTGAATAACAATTACACCACGACGTGGAGACGGTAGTCCGTACGTACGCACGTATGGTGACATGTTATTCAAAGGGTGGATAGAATACTGAATATGGTTGTACCATATTTATAATAACATCACAGTATATGTGAGATACTGGAGTTATTATTTTATAATGGTAAGAACAAAGGAAGAAGAAGTGGAAGAAGAAATGAACTTGGAGAAGGGTGGTGAAATCATTATCTCTTCTTCGGGTTCTTCCTTTTGATTTGATCAAAAGGGCTCCTTAGGTTGGCTTTCTGATCAAACTAAGGCCTCTAGGTTTTAGTGACGGATGTTGGGAGAGTATTTGGGCAGAGTTTGGTCGAACCAAAAGGCTTTGAAGGTGTGAAGAAATGAGAAGGAGGAGTGCCCTTTTATAAGAGGGGTGAGGGGCACCTTTGGAAAAGCTAGAAATATTAATTTATAATAAATTCATATTCGGTTTCTAATGGCTCCAAAGCTTATTATTCAAAGGTTAAGGTGTGGATAGGTCGAAAACCACTCAACCAATAGAATTTAGACAGGTTTGGGTACTTATAATAACCTTATCTTTAAGTATTAACTCTAAGTTAATTAGTTTCACTTTTACAATGTCTCTTTGTATTTTTATATAATATGGTTAATAAACTTACTATATACATCCAAGCGACCCTCAAGTGGTACATTAATGATGATCCTATCATGATATAAGTCTCTTGGCCGAACCTTAGATTTTTAGGAATTTAATATCAATTAATAATATAATATTTGTTTTAAGAACTCTTTTATGTCAATGTTTACACTATTCAATAGTTGATTTTTTGTGAAACTCATTACAGATTGATTACTTCGAAAAAAGTCGATTAAATCAATCCTAATATATCATATTATCCTAGAAAATTAGTTTAATTCATTAAAAGTTTCATATTATATTTATTTGGGTATTTATAATATCAATTATTTTAATTTTTCACTATTATAGTAATTACTTCACCATCATTGTGTCATAAATAAAATAAATTATTTAATGTCTAAAAATTATTAATAAAATATCATTATGTAGGAAATCGTTTTAGCTTTCTAATTAATATTTATAATCTAAAATCCAACATATATAACCCTATGTAACAATTTTGTTTCTAAAAGATATATGCTTGTGTCATTTTTTTATTCATTTTAACTTAATTAAAATAAAGTGTCATTATCACTTACATGTGGATCCATGGGGTCCCAAAATAGACGCAAAGATTCCCATGGTAGACCATGTATCAACCAATAGGGTTATGACACGTTTTAGGGTAATTTAGTATTTTTATAATATTAATTTTTAACCCTTATTTACCGGATTTACCCTTAACCATGGTAAATAAAATATTTACCGCAGTAATTATTCAAAATGTCTAAAAATAAAAGTTACCTATTTACACAATTTGAACATCCTGATTCCAAATATGGAATCCATTTTCCTAAATTCAAAACACATAAGTGGCAGAAATTAATTTAAAATTAATTCCCGCTGCCAAAACAAAAAGCGTGTTTTTAAGAGATAATAACTATCAAAAGATTGACACTCGTTTATGTTCGGTTTAATTGTAAAATTATGTCCAATGACCAACATTATATTAAATGGTAAAAATATATTCTAAATATACTTTAAAACCACTCAAATTCATAATTTATCACTATTAATTATTTTGATTAAAAAAGTTGTTTTTAATTAAAACTTAGTAATTTTCACTATTCATCAAAATATGAAAGTTATCCGAAATGTACCAAAATTTCACCTTAGGCTAAATTCGATATTCCGAATCCAAAAATGAATTCCATTTTCAAATATAAAATATATAATTTCAAAAAGTAGGTATTACTATTCATAACGACTAGTTTGATTAGTTATGGTGTGTTAGAACTCGGTGTTGCGTACAACACACGCTATCACATTATTCAAAGAGAAGCGTACCGTAGAAGCTTGGGGTGTTACACAAGGCCTTATTCCACGATTAAAAATAATATTTTGTCAAGTAATTGTTCCAAGACACTAGTTTTTCTTATGGGACAAACCGGTGCATCTAGAAGTTGTAGAGGGATATACCCATCTCTTACTAAGTCCTATACATTCCTCATATAAAATGTTTTAAACATAACATAAACATTTGTATTAAAACAGGCACAAAAAATGTCAATAAACTATCCATAAACAATGAATGTTGTAAAAATACCACATCCATAGTCAAACATATCATAAAAACATCAATACAACATAGAAGTTTTTTGTCATAATAAATCAACTTTAAACAAACTTAAAATTCATCATAGGATATTGTAAAAAATGATATCAATTTTTTTTAGATAAATATGTCTATCTATTTTGAAATGATTTAAAAGTCATATAATTATAAAAGAGAACATTTATTTTAAAAATATTCTTATAAGCTTCTATGGTAAGCTTCGATGATGTTATAACACCATAAAATAGCCGCACCCACCGTATAAGTTAGAAAAAAATACATTCTTACCTTAATTTTCTCAAAAAACGTCATAAAGTACCTTGTTTGGAAAAGGACACAAATATTCCTTTCAAAACATTTATGGTAAAATAAGGGTATAAATTACATTAAACTATAGTCTATTAAATAATTAAAATTTTTTGAATTATATTTTCAAGACAACATGGATGTGGATGATAACGAGGTCCCAGTAGATACTTACGTATCAACAACATCAAATAAGTAAAGAGACTGTAGAATTAAACCTTACCTTGTACTTTTCCTTAGTCGATTGTATGTTAACCTCCTGTATAATAATTAAAACATTGTTTTTTAATTATAAAATAACTATATACATAAATATTATATAATATTTGATCCTCTAATATTTCATCAATATTAATATTTCAGTAGTATCATCATTTCATGTGTTAACTGATTCATTTTACATTATATTCTTGGTTATCTAAGACATGTTTGTTATGAAAATGATTTATTTGACTCATATACAAAATGATATTATGTTCACAAATAGTATTTTTAATCATATAAGGAAAATTATTCTTGAAGGATTGTGATGGGGAATGAATCTCATCGCGTTCGTGGTGACAATAATCTATACGTACGCACGAGAAACAATATCATTATATTGATAGTGAAATCGTATGTAATTGGATGATATATAATATATACAAAATAATTAATAGGTTATATTTCTTATTAAAATCAGTTATATATATTATTATACCCATCCAAATAATGTAGTGTTTTAATAACAAACGACACCACGATGTAGAGAGGGTAAGAAGTACGTTTGCATGTATGGTGACTTTTTGTTCATATGATAGATAGAATAGTGAATATGGGTGTACAATTTTTATAATAACATCACAATATATATAAGATACTGGAGTTGTTATTTAAAACGAAATCAACAAAGAAAGAGGAAGTGGAAGAAGAAAAGAACTTGAAAGTGGGGATGAAATATTTACATCTTCTTCTGGTTCGTCCTTTGTATTTGATCAAAAGGGCTCATTATGATGGATTTCTGACCAATGGAAGGCATCTAGTAAGAATGGATAAAAGTTGAAAAGATATTTGGGCTGGGATTTCCCTAGACAAATATCTTCGGAGGTGTGAAATTATGTGTAGGGGAAGTACCCTTTTATAAGAGAGGTGATGGAAACTTTATAAAAAGATTGAAATGTTATTTTATAAAAAAATACTTTTTGGTTTCAAATGGCTGATAAATGACTTATTTCAAGGATAAGTTGGGTATGGTTCTAGAACCTCTCAACCAATAGGTTTTATTCAGGTTTAGGTCACCATATTAACCTTATCTTTTATATTTAACTCTTAGTTAAATAGTTTGACATTTACCTTGTCTATTTGTATTTTAATATTATATGGTTATTAAACATAATATAACAAGTAAAACCATCCCCAAGTGGTTCATAATTAATTTATAATACCTTATATAATAATTTTGGATGATCCTAATAAATTTATAAAGTTATATCTATTAATCATATAGAATTTATTTTCAAATCTCAATTATGTCAATTTTGACACAATTTAGTATTTGGATTTTGTGAAAATGAAAATAAGCATGATTACTTTGAAAAAAATTATTTAATAATCCCTAACATGTCATATTAACCTAAAAAATTAGTGGAATTCCAATAATGTTTAAAATTACATTTATTTAGATATTTATAATATCAATTATTTTAATATTTAATTAATATGGTAATAACTTCATCATCATTGTGTCATAAATAAATTTAATTATTTATCATCTAAAAATTATAAATAAAATATAATTATGTAGGAAATCGTTTTATATTTATAATGAATATTTATAGTCTAATTTATCTTATGTATAACCATATATTAACAATGGTTTAGTTATTGAAATTTGAATTTTACACTTTTAACTGTACTTTAAATATTATAATAATAAATGTCCTAATCTATTCAAAGTAGACAAAAAGGATAAAATTATTTTCCTAAGGTAGTTTATGGTCGAATTAAACTTATCACATAGAATTATAACATGTTTTATAATAATTATAATATCATTTTTTACCCTTAATTACTCTATTTACTTTTAACCGTGTTAATAAAAGTCAAAAGTTACTATTCACCAAAAATTATTTTCATCTTATTGAACCACATTGTACATACTGATGTCAAATGTGTCTCTTGGATTTTTGAAATTCAACTCACAGATGTGTTAATATTGTTATTTATGCAAATTTGTAAATACTCCAAGAATGTGGATAAAAGACTGTAAAAAGTTTAATAAAATTTTATATGTATAAACATATTATAAAATGAATCCAATGAATTACATTGAACATATATAGGTATTATATATATCTTTTTACCTAAAATAAATTAAAATAGAATAACTAATTATTTAATTTAAATGTCGGTTTTAATCAATAACGAAGTGTTTTTCATTATTAATCAAAAATTGAATGTTCTTAGAAAAATACCAAAAATTCTCCCTAAGGTAATTTTGATATTTTGAATCCAAAAATGAAGTCCATTTTTAGAATTAAAATTTATACAATTTTAAAATGTGGGTATTACTATTCATAACGGCTAGTTTGATTGGTCATGGTGTGTTAAAACTCCAAGTTGCGTACAACTCAATCTATTTCATTATTCAAAGGGAAATGTATCGTGGATAATGGGGGTGTTATATCATTATAGTCTCATATGGGGGATTAATTTTAAATTAACATTTTCCAGTACTATGAATTAATTTTGTCAACAAGGATTCAATATTTGGAATCAGGAAAATTTCTATTTTTCAATTCGTTTAACGAAATGTTTTACTATAATGAGTTTTAAAATAGTACAAATTATTTAATGTGGTTAAGGAGAAAATGGGTTTATATAAAAGTTAAACTAAAATAATTAATGGTAAAATACCCTAATGTCGTTCCAAAAAAACCAATTTTATGGTAATATTTATACCTTATAACCTCTAAGGTTATATAATGGATAGTTTTTTATCCTTATCTCATTTAAAAAATGTGGTCACACCTTTTTCATTTCATAAATTACTATAGTGCCACTCACCTCACATATAAATGGATACTCCCGGTCTTTATCTCTTCACAAATCAATAACCAATTAAATTATTGATGACCTATAGAAATAAAAACGTCATGTAACTCTTATCATGATATAATCAATATTTTTGTTATTGAGACAACCTGATAATTCATTTTTGTTCAATCCGAAAGATGTTTTCTGAAGAAGTGGAAACATCTCTAGTCAATAATTTCAGTTTATTTCTTCATCAACATCATTAAATAATTATCATCAAAATATGATATAATAAAATAAATATATTCAATATGTTTTTATGTTATTATGTAATTGAAAAAACAAAATTAGTCTCCTCTTCCATCAAATGTGACACAAAATCGTTATCTATGTGTGTGGCGGACTACCGCCTCATGAACTGATCTTATAAATTTTGCATCACCACCTCCTATATCTATAAATAATAATGGATTTATTTTTTTTAGGTAATTTTTCTGATATTATTATTCTTTATTAAATATAAAAAAAAATCTACCATATTACCTCTTAAAAAATGTCGCTCGTGCATATGAAAAGCTACCACGTCATGAATCGATGTGATTTGTATTTAATTATTAATGTGAATAGAAATATGGATTGATTAAATGAATAAATATGAGATTTTTAATCTATTTATACCATTTTAATTATTATATCACATACACCTACATACATTTCATTCCATGGGGGATGTGATAACATCATTCATGTGTACGAATGACTATCGTTGCATGAAGCATTATGATTTATTTTTCACATTCTCCCTACATTGAAGGTAATGATGAAATGTTTAAATAAAAATATTAGATATATTACAAAAAAATAATCTAAATTGTTAATATCTTATTTACTATTATTTAATTTATTCCATTAAAAAAATAGAAAACAATGTTAATTTGTACATATGGCCGACTATCTCAAAGAATAATGTATTTAATTTTCTATCTATTTAATTTATATATTAAAATAAAAAATATATACAAAATTTGTTGTATATTAATAAAATTTTTATTATTTTAGAGTTTATGTAACCATTATAAATATAGGGGACAAAAAATAAAAAATCAAATCACTCATGAAAAAAGTAGTTATTTCCCAGAACATGACTTTAACATAGGATGGTAAATAAATAAGAAATAAATTTCCATACATAATGAATATATTTTATTATATATATAATTAATGTTCAATAATATATTTATAATAAATTCTAAATTATTAATTGAATTTTTTTTATTTTATTCAAGACTTATTGTAAGTGATTACCATCTCAAAATCATATTTTGTGAGGCACATGTCATATTCACCACATGATTCTTTTATTTAGCATATATAATTGAAAGCAGTATTTTTTTAATTATTTTTATTAAAATTATGTGTATTGAAATATAAATATTATTACTTATATTTCATGTATTTATGATTCAAAAGTTACCAAGTGGTAAAATATTTTTTCTTCAATTTATATTCTTTGGGACATACATTATGTTATGAACCAATCTACGTTATAAGGTTTTTCATACATTCCTATTAACATGAAATATAATGAATTTATTTATTCTCATGATATTTTAGGTTTCATTTAATTTAATTCATTCATGAGGATTATGATTCAATGTTACCAATATGGTACGTGTTTTAAGATATCCAGTCATCATTTATCAGGATTGTTTATAATCATGATTTTTACAATGAAACATTATGATTCATATCTTTTATAAATAGTTATACATTTATAATATGGTTATTTCATGATAATACATGTTTTTCGTTATCATTATTCTCCTTATATACCCATGTGTTTAAATGAATTTTCTTAAGACTAATATATTTTATTTCTCTCTTTGGTATAAAACCTATTTTTCTTCCTCAATCCGGATTTCTAAAAATTATTTCAATAATTTTCTAACATATTTCATCTGATTTATTGAATAAATATATTCCAATATTTTATTTTTAACAATTATTTTTTAAATGAGCATTTGTTTTGATATTCAATCATGTCTTGTATGAAATTTACAAAAAAATGTAAAAATAACCATTATTTTGATGTATAAAATGTGAATGAAATACTTCATCATCATACCCACTCAATGATTAAAATATTCATAAATAATATTAATTTTTTATCTTAAAATAAATTTATGTCCAATATATTTATTGAATCTTTTGTATAAAAATGTATTTTAAATGAATCAACATTTCTTAACGAGATATTTAATGTGATCTTTCAAAATAATTTTCATTATAAGACGTCATCCAATAATGTTATTTGAGATTTATTGGTGGTATGATCCAATGAAACAATATTTTTTATTTATTTTTATTGTTGATTATTATGGTTAAAAAAATTTATGAATATTTTTCCTTTCCATGGGTCTAACCATAATGTAATGTTTATTGAACCATACCACTTTTCATGAATTATGAAATGATGAATGTTTTGATATAATATGGTAGAATGATATAAGGATTATGTGATGGGTGTGACCAATATAAATACAATTTATTGGGTAAATATTGATAAATCGTGATTACATTTGATAAGTGTGAACCAGATTACATGTTAATAAAGTTATGTATGAACCCGATTACATGCTCACAATGTTATGAATGAAAAAATTGAAATGTTCACAATGTTATGATTATATGTTAATAAAGTTATGTAGAGACCTAAATTTCATATCTATATGATTTTTGGACTAGGGAACATGTCCTTAATCTTATGAGAGAGACATATTTATTTTCCTTAACTTAATAAGTTAAATTATTTCTATTTATACTTGATTTAGATGTTATATGCATATATGTATGAAACAAATATATGAATTTTTCCAATGATATGTTTCCATGGATAATTTTATTTTATTCCATTTTGATTTTAACTATCATTATTTATGAAATGATATAGGATATTGATATTTGATATGCAATAAATGGTTTTCATTTTTTATTGTCATGTTGTCATACATGTATTCCCGTCTCATGTTTATGTATTTTCCATATTCACCCTCACTACTAATATGAGATAACACATTCTAATGTTTCCTTTCCCAGTTTAGAAGGAAACGGTTTTTATAGGGTATGTTTTTTTAATTGTATAGATGGGGATCTGTTTATGGTATATGTTGAAGATCATTCACTATATAAGTTTATTGTGTACCAAGTATCCAAAGGAATTAAACCCTTAGGGTCATTGGGTGTGTATTTATGAAATTTAAGTAATATTAATATAAATATATTTGATATATACATATGATGTGTTTGGGTCTCTAAATTGTTTTATTTCTACTCTAGCTCTTTAATTGTTCGAAGCGTTCCAATTATAAATTATTGTTATACATTAACCTATTGATATGTTAAGAATTTCTTGTTAAAGATTACAATATATATTTTTATACAAACCCACCAATAATATTTACAGTGGTCTCAATATATCCTATTCCTACCTAGACGAACTGAAAAATAATTAACTTTGAGTGTCACTTATAAAATATTTCATCAAATAAAAATTATATGTCCCAAATAATATTTTTCCAAATTTTATAGCATAGTATTCATCAATATAAAACTCATGAAACATACCCTTCATAATGTGTTATAACTTTTGTTGGAAACCGTGATCCTATTTATAACGTTTCTTAATTAGATCTAAAAAACTCAATTTCCAATAAACATGAAACAAAACTGAGGATTTCACTAAAAACACATCCTCTAAGGATATATTCATTAATTTTTTAAAAAATGGTCATGTTCCTAACATAACATTAATAATAATTATTTATTATTCAACTCAATTGATTCATCAGTTATTTGTTCCTTTCCTGGATGGTAATGAAACATGATGTCATAGTCTTTGATCATTTGTAGCCATATTCTTTGTCTCATGTTAAATTCATTCTGAGTGAATATATACTTAACAATTTTTTGATAAATCTATATTTTACAATAATCTAAATAAATTATGCCAATATATTTTTAAATAAAAAACCATAATGTAAAATTATATAAACTTTTTAGGGTAATATAACTCATGATATTTTAAATTATGTGTAGCATAAACTAGAACATAATAACTATTCATTAGGACACAACAATTACTCATCAATGAAGAATTAATGTAGATGATAAAATCATCATTTATAGAAGGCATGGACAATACCAAGGCCTTCAAAAATATTATTTTTAGTTCACAAAAAAATCATCACATTCATATGTTGAGATAAATTGAACTCAGTTTTGAGTTAACATGGATAGTGTGTTAGAACCAAAATATAATTTCAAAAAATCACTGGTAGTTACACCATAATATATAAAAACTATGAATCTAAATGATATTTTGGGCCTTTTCTGTAATTTAACATCTATTTTAGTGGGTTCAATAGTTTTTTCAAAATTTAGAAACAATAATTCATAGGAAATATATTTTTTCAATAAAAAATCACACTTACAAAATATTACATATAGTTTCATTTCATTCAGGGTTTGTATAAAAAACAGTATATTTTTTTTATCATATTCCTATCTTTTAGAATAGAAAAAAATGTCATCTATAAATACAAACAAAAACATATCATTGATGTCATGGAAAATATACTCATAAGTAAAATAAATAAAATAGTTTTTTAGACAACCGAATGGTAATAACAAAAAAACCATAACGTACATATATAGATTTAAATATTTTCCTCCAAATGTCATCACCCTCCACCTTCATCTAATGGATGTTAGACTATAGACCATCATTTGAGTAATATTTAACTCTCTAGATCTTATAAAGAAAACCATAAATATTAGGAAACTGATATTTCGCCCTAATAGCTGTGTTTTTCAAATATTTATAAACAATACAATATCTCACTGAAACGTATTTCTTTTTGTTAAAAAATATGATAACATAATGATGATTTTTTATTTTTACTGAAAGCATTATCTAACATCTATTTAAATTTTTAATTAAATTTTTAATTTTATACTTGATCCTTTAGAAATGGATGTTTAAAAATAGTCTTAACATAAGTAAGTAATTCAATATTTAACTAAACATCTAAATAAAAAAACACACTTTGAACCATAAAAAATACATCCCTTAATTCATTCAGGATAGTAACATGACATATCTGAATATTTTATTTATCTTAAAATTATGAGCTATATTACATTCAATATCATCTCCAATATATTTAGTAACATCCTAGTAAATTATCTATGAAATGATTTTATTGAAGAACTTCCTAGCTCTATAATTTATATTTTCATCATAAAATAAAAACCAATGCATACCATTAATAATATCAAACTCCACTTTGGTATTTTTATCATGATTTAAATAAATACCATACCATTGATAAAAAAAGAAATATTACTATAAATATTTCTTGATTTAATATTTCTACTTATCGTTTTGACCCAAATTTATATCTTCTTTTCATGTGGTGATATTATAATTTGAGTAGATAATTTCTAAAAACAGAAGAATGTGATGATCTAGACTCAAACAATGAATTGTGATAATATTAATAAATATGTTGATTACATTTCATCACATCATTAGATTGATAAACATCAACTATTGTAATGAAATATTACATTATAACACCATTCTATTTTTGATAATGTTGATTTCTAAATTAGAAAGATAATTTCATGGACATGTTAGCATAATGACCCAATACCTTTAAAAAACACATCACCATAGGATGTATATTAGTTACACTATTATTTTGTTGTTCATAACTATTTTCTTTATAGTCAAGAGCCCTATAACCAAAATTACAACACTATAAACACATTATAGATCCTAACAATTTTTATTTAAAAGGGTTATTACCTGACATGGAATATTTTTGGGGCTTACCTCTATAATTATTTGATGGTTTTTTCTTTGTTGACTACCGACATGACCTTTTCTAAATTTTTCCAACTTGAGGAAAATACATGATAAAAAAATATATCTCAACATTTATATTGCAACAAACCATTGTCTCATAAATTATAAATTCTAATACCAAAAAAACTATTTGTAAATTTTTTTTTACATTTACTAAAATTAATCAATTTTACTATTTCTATTATGAATAATATATAGAAATTATATAACCAATATTTTTTAGTTTTCATAAAATATAGCTATATAATATTCATCATGTTTACTCAATTATTTTAATTTTTTCTCCATAAATAGTCAAAAAACTTTATAGAAATTATTCTAAATAAAAATATCCCAATTTTTTTCCCATTATATGGAATCTGGATGGTATTCCTCTCAAGTATTCCTGAACAAGTCCAATAATTTATCATCTTTTACATCAAAATTATAAACAATGAGGTTTTCCATATTACATTACATAAATAAAATGATTTAAAATTTCTTTTCTAGGTAATTGTTCCATCCATTAGCAAACATTGGGTCATATGATCCATAGAATAATTGGTGATTTTGGTTCATCAAATGCTCTATACTAACATGTTCCACTGTTATAGATATGAATTATCTCATGGATTGACACCACAACAATTTATACATTGTATCAACTAATTGGCCACTAAAAAACTACTCACATCCAATTACAACCATCTCGGGATGATGGTTTAGAAGTATATTTTTCTTCTCATTTTATCCCATTACAGTTTCCCTATTTATTTTTTAAATTTTTTTTTAAGAAACATAGTTTAGATGAAGAATTATATTAATGTTTCAATTCTATATAATTTATGATTAACCATGAATTAAAATATTTTATTGTAATATTATTATCATTATCCTAAAATCTAATGTTGTCTAATCTAATCTCTTATACCAATTATAATGTCATGTCCTTAAACATTATTGAAACATGACTTTATTTCACGAACACATTCTATTACAATTGAAGATGTTTTAAGTTTATATTTTTTAAGAACTAGTTCATAACTCATATTGAAAATTCATGAATTATAATGTTGACACTACTTATTAGTATAATTTGTCACTTAATATAGAATATATGAATTATAGAATGATTTTATTTCATTTATAATCCTCAAAAATTTCAACATTATTTATTTGTCCCCATACCCATCCTTAAACACTATGAAAATCATTCTAAAATGATGGTAAAACAACAATATTATAGTGTGGAGCATAAAAAAATAAAAATATGTTAGTCCAAAGAGTAAAATAAAACCCATGAAATGTTTTATCTTTATGTCATTGTTCAATGATATAAATAATGAAATAATTTTCTGAGAAAAACATACATTTTTTCTCAAATAAAATAATTAAAACCCATATAAAATGAATCAACTCCCTTATTTTAAGTATAGAGAATAAATTTCATAATCCATTTTAAACCCATGTCAAAAGTAACTAGATCCCTGTGATATATATATTAGAAACCCTTTGTTAAATGCCTACTAATTTCTAGTTAAATACAAGCAAAATTACATAATGAATTAGAGTATTATTTGGATGCATCTATTGTAAGATTTATTTAGATCCCATCAATATCTATTTGGTTAAATTATCATATAATCTATGTCTGGCTCCCCCAACTCTCTCTAGGTGCAACCATTGTATATGATATACTGCGCTCACCCAAATAAATCTATGCATATCCATATTATAATCTATATTAGGCTAACTCTATGTTATCCTAACACAACAATAATATAATACATATCAATGTCATGTGTTTATACTATAATTATTGTGGTCCATAAAATTAATAAATATAATTATTCTTTCATATTATTTATCATTAAAACATTCAGAATCCACTTTTTAAGCCATATGAAAAACCATTCAATATATTATATTAAAATATTATTTTAATGCACCATTTTCAATACCAAAATATATATAAAAATAAAAATATATAGAATAAATTAAATCATTCAAAAAAAATTCATAAATTGTGTAACAATTACAGTGGTGAAAAATTCATTATCAATATATAGATTAAGATAAAACATACCATAATTATTTTTATTAAAACATTCCATATAAAACACATAAACACATTTTCCTAACATCTAATATAATGTAAAAAACATAGAAAATTTCATTTTTAAATATTTTATTTCTGTAATAATAACATATTATAGAATTTAATAAAACATTGACACCGAAGAAAAAGACATTTAACAGAACAGTAAAAGTATATTTTAAAAAACATCACTTACCACTCTGGAAACATTTTTAACATCTTCCCTATTAACGAATTACATTAGAAAACTTTTTAAATATCATGAACATAATTTAATTCTGAAAAATATAGAATGGGATGTATATACACCTTGTAGAACGATATTGGTGGATATCATCAAAATATTACTCAATGAATGGAAATTGTCATGAAATCAATTACCATGAGTTTGATTCATCAGAAAACTTCACTCTCTACTTGAATAATAAAATTATGAGAATTATTTACATACTTATGAAAATTTTTATGGGTTATTATATATTTAGTTTCGCTAATTAATGAGTTATATACAATTACATAATCAGCGAAGCTTACATAATATGTTTTGGTTTTATTCATCTTATTTTTACAAAAATGAATTCAATAGGTTGACGATGGAATAAAATCCATTATTTAAAATTATATTCAATAATTAAAATTAAAAATTAAATATAAATATGATTGATATGTAATTTATAAAAACAATATTGAATGATGGTTATTAAAAATGAACTATATTATGACATTGGAGATGGTAGAAGGTACGTAGGTATGAGTAATGTTTTCATTTTTGAAGGATCATTACAGAATAAATGAATTTATTGTAATATAATTATATATTGATAATAATATAATAAGTAATATATTATTTCATTAAATATACTTATACATATACCATACATTTGATATAGTGGTGTAACCAAATATCCACATTGCTTCGTAGAGGAGGTAATCCGCATATACACACATACACCAATATTATTATTTTTGTAATAAAGATAATGATATATTATCATTTAAGAATGATAAATATTTCATGATGATAAAAACATATCCATATATATAACATATATTAATAAAATTTATCCTTTTTGTCCTTCATTGTAATGTTTTAGTGAAACAAATCACATCTCTTTTCCTGGCGGTAAACCATTGTACACATGAATAGTGTTATCATATCTATCACCAGTATGGAATGTAAGAAGTTATATATTTTATCATAACCTAAAAATTATAAATATGTTAAAAATATAATATATATTTCTTAAGTCCTTCATTGTAAATATTTCTTATGTCCTTCATTGTAACAATTCATGAGACGCAATGATATCAAACATATGACATCAGTTCATGAGGGAGTACTATAAATTGAGTAGGAATAATGATTTAATATCCCATTTGATGGAATATATTAATTTTTATTATTTTATTAAAATAATAAAATAAAATAATATTTGATATTCATATATAATTATAAAAAAATAATTTAATATTATTTTAAGGAGGTGTAAATATAATTAAAATAAAATTATCTATTAAGAACGACACCTCTTCATCAAATATACTACTTAGGTAAGCAATGGAAGCCATTTTGGGATAGATTTGTGGGAAAAATAAGTTATCCAGGTCATTTTGATAGAATTTATAGAGGTATAGGGTTAGGGTCTTGATGATGTTATGGTATTTTAATGTGGGAATATGAGAGGTGATGATGTTCTTTTATAAGTGATAGGATTTCTAAAGTTGTAATTTTTGGAAAATAATAATGTGTACCATTGTTTTTGACATTCAATGAGGCTATTAAAGAAACTATTATCAGCACTTATAAATTATAAGGTTGATATATTTCCATAAAATCGTTTTTAGATAAGTTGTTATATCATTTTAACCCTTATAGTCTGGGTTTAATGTCTAGGTAAATCCTTTTTTTCAATAAGTGTGATAATTACTTTTTACAACATTCTCTATTCATTATAGATAGAAATTATTTTGAACTAGTTATAATATATATATGAATTTTATTAATAACATATAATCCTTTTTAACAAATTAAAACCATATAAGTTGGGATTTTTAAATTAATATTAAACAAGTAGATCGATGAAAAGGCAGGTATTCCGTGAGTGTGTATTTCTAGAAAAAGATGATTTGGTATTAAATATATTATTACTAATAATATTTTATGAATTAAAATTAATATTTATTGAAATATTACGTTTAAATTTAAATTAAAACATTAAAATTCATGGATTATATTAACAAAATAATTTGTAGAGGTAATATACTCTTAAAATAGTTTTAAGGAAAATATTGTTTTAAACGAAAAACAAAAATATAAAAATATAAAATATAAAATTTACTAAATAGAAATTAAATTGATAAAATATCACTAAATATTAGTTATATTATTTTATTTACTATTAAATACATATTAGTTTTTTTTAAATTATTTATTGAATGGATGTTATTTTTCAAAAAAAAACGTTATTTTTCAGTATTCATTGAAAAATCAATATTTTCTGAAAAATAAAAAATAAATTTCCATGTAAAATTATTATATCCTAATTTAAAAAATGAAATTAATATTTTAAAATTAAAATTATAACATTTATAATTTTATAATTTTAATGAAAATTGTATAAAAAATGTGTTTCATTATAACCACTTTTTTTAGTAGGTAATATTTCTTTATGAATAAAACTAAATAATACAAAAAAATAAATTTTTAAATTATTATTATACCATTTTATAGTTTATTTATATTCATCACCCATGTTTAAAATTCATCCATTAAATTTTATTCACATACTAGACAAGTGGGTACGTAGTTCCCTCCTATTATTTTTAGATTCCCATATTTCCTCTCCAACCATTTGGTTTTTCCATAAATCCGTAACCTAGAAAATCACAAAATTCCACATCATTCACATTATAAGTTCAAGTACCTAAATGGTTCATTTCAAAAAATAAATTTTATATTTTAACGAAAAATACATTAGGGATCAAAACATTATATGAATATGGTAAATATTCCCTTAACATTGAAACCAAAAATACGTTGTGTTCGTGGGATAAATATAGAAGAAAAGATACATGTTAAGAAAATTATCTAAATTTATCATGGATCTAATATGGTCCAATCAACCAGGGTTATATATTTCCCACTGAACCAACATTCCTAATAATTTTCAATGGATATAGTTTAATAAAAACTTTACCACCCACTTCATTAAAGAATATTTCCTCCTATTATCCTCATAAATTTTCTTATAGATATGAGATGAACATATATGTTGATATATTAAATGAAATATTACACTATTTAACCTTCCATATTTTGTCCTATAAATTTCATTTCCCATACTTCCTCTCAAAAATATGGTGTTCGATATCGATTTATATAAAATTATTCAAAATATTCCATCTGTGTACATGAATGAAAACTGTTGTTATAAGAAAACTCAACCAATGAAATATGATGATCACAACATCTATTGTAATCTATTGAAGAAAAATTAATTATAAATTTCACTATAATAATTATTCACATACAATTTCTATCATATTGAGGATGTAAATATACATTGAATCTTAAATCATGACCCAATAACATCAAAATTTGTTTAAAAAAAATTGATGTAAATCCGAGATCATGGACTGATCAAATAGAGATAACTCCATGTTATATGAATATCTCCTTCATATATAGTCAATAATTTTGATCTAATGGTATACTATATCAAATAGTAAGAAAATGTAATGATTTGGTTATTTGGTAAAAAACAAACCAATATAAATTATTACTTATAGATGTCTTTATTAACCCCACCATGAAATCCATAGATATATTTTATCATGTTCCACTTTGGAACTGGAAATTTTTTAAGGATTACCTTCGATAATTTTCATTATTTGTTAACCTTATAAAAAGAAAAATATATCATGCTAAATTCAGAAAAAATATCTTTTCATACAACCCCATCATTAATACTCCCGATGGACATAATACATCTTAGTGGCTCCTAATTGAACGAAAAATGATGAATTGTGATCATCACTCAATAAATATTTCTATAACATGGAATAATAAGGAAAAAAAATATCATTCCAAATACGAGAACACCATCTTCCTCAATATTAAAATTATTAAAAAACTCTAAAATGGATTATTCGTTTTCTTACAAAGTTTTATCCTCCTTATGATATCGATTATTTCTATCAGATAATGTTATTTTTGTTGAAACATGAAACAAAAAAATTGGTATCCCAACTTCCATATCCTCTATATGGGAATTCATCTACCCATTAACAAGAGTCTCATGTTCTAAACATAACATTGTTAATATAGGATTATTTTTTTAACTCAATTCATCAACCTATTTGTTTTTAAATTCCCCACCCACAATGTCACTTAATGGAGCCCTGATATAGTTGTACACAATACCTATAGCACTCCTCCCCCTTAAGATAGATTTTTCAGTCATGAAAAAGTTCAATGGTGTATCCTTGGGGGGTCATATTCCCTCATCGATTAGAGTAGAGAATATATACAAATAAAAAATAAGAAAATAATAATTAGACACTATAAAATCATACCAGTAACCTATTGTAGTGTAAGAAGTAGTAATAATAAGATAATAGTTGGATATTAAAAAACAACCATATAAGATAAATAAATAATGCAAAGAATAAAAATTGAAGAAAATTCAAAATACCATGTTAATAACGCATCATTTATCTATAAAAAATTACTAAAATGGGTAATAGGGTATACAAGAATATACTACATGCTATCAAATATAATATAATACCAAAATGGTAGCTACTACTAGCATCATTAGCTAATTGTTGATTGCTTTTTCCTTTAACCCATCCAATTAAATTCAATCTATCCTTGGAAGTAGGTTGCACCCCCAAATCAATTCCTACAATCATGATGTCTTCTTGGGTTATAAAGGAAACCAACTTAGTATTTTGAATATAATCCACGTAGTCCACCACCAATGATGTCTTGATAAATAAAGTTCATGAAATATAAAATGAATAGTGTTCCACAATATTTTTTAAACACAAACTTAAAAGTAAAAAATTAATAACATTGAGTTTTGTTAACTAAATTGATGCCTAACTGTGTCTACCAACATCATATTAAGATGGATGTATTTAACATGGGAAACCATGTACAAATAATAAGGTGTAAAATGAGTCTTAAATAATAAATCAAAAAACATGGTTCAACCCCATTCTTGTGTTTTATTTTGTGGAAACACACCTAGTACTAAATTCAAGAATCAACATAATTTGATAATAATAAGTTATCATATTTATTCCAAACAATGAATGTATAAAATCTATTATTGGCTTATGCTGCCCATCCAGTGAGATCCATAATGAATCCCAATAGTCACTATAGGAGCCTACAATATAACCAATACAAAATATCCCAACCATGGGGACCTATAATAGAATCCCTTGAATCACTCATGGTATAGTAACATGAGAGTCCATACTAGGTATCTCACATAGGGGATCGAGTATCACCTGAGGCATTGCCTAACCATCATTCCAAAGATCTCATCCATAGTTCCTACCCTAGGGAACTAGTGCCACTATAGAGTATAAATAATCCTCTTAGATATCCTACCCAATTAAATATAATGATTATTGATGATGTTCACAATAGATTCAGATTGATATTAGGGTGATTTCATCCACAAAGTCCATAATTTTGGACTTATTTTCTATCATATCCCATAAAAAATTACGGAATTGAATTTACAATCACATGTCATCAACAACCCATTCAGTATCATATATTTAACATGATATCTATGTCATTAAATTTGTGCCAATAATCTATGGAATAATACCTATTAAAATACGAATGAGTCCAAATATGTAAGCGAGGTGAAATTCCCAATGAAAATGGTATACATTATAATCACAATGCCTGAGTTGTTGTATTTATGACGTTCATCAAATTTATGCTAATTAATTTTAATAAAGGATTTCATCCATGGAATGAAGTATAGAAATTTAACAGATTTCATAATAATTAAGCATGTGAGTAGAATTAGTACCACTATAATCCTGATAAAAGTGGTAAATTATGTCCTAGCATTTATATTAGGTCAATTCATTAGTAATGGAATCTATCATATGTGAAACCCACACATGCACATGGTGGATAACATCTCAAGGTATGTGAAAATATTCCATTTAAGGCTGGAACACACAAGGGGTGGATCCAAATAATGAGGGCACCACAAATATGGGTTTTACTTTAATTTATGGTCATAACTGATATGGTAACACATTTAGTTTAATTTATATAAAAAGTTAGGGGAACTAATGGAAGGTTCTGGCCCAGGACATACTACTGTCTTTATACAGGAGGGTAAATGTACCCTCAACTAAAGGAAAGTACAATATAAGGGTTAATTTTACAATCTCTTTATTATCTAATGTTTCTTTTATGTAAGTATCTACTGGGAAATATATATTATCAATGCCCAAGTTTCATAATAGTTTTTTCAAAGGGGTATAGTTAAGGGAATTTCTATTACTAGAACATATTTTTAAATATTTAAATATTTATTTTTCTAAATAATTATCATTAGTGTACATTTATTCAAATTGGTTTTTAAGGATTCATTTATATGGAGATGAATGTCTTTAAAATTTTAATTACATTAAGAACTATCAAAGTGGTATGGGACACATTGATTCAAATATTTCTTCGAATTTCTTCTTTATAAATTGTGTGACTTTTAAATGTTTTCCTGAAAAAATGTTATTTCTATCCAAGAGTTTTACAAATCATTTTCATTGATGTCAACAACCTTTTATAGATATTAAATTAGTTTGAAGATGATTTATTATGATAAAAATATTACATATCATATTGAAGTTGTTTTGATATGTTTGACTATGGATATGTTATTTTTATACCATTCATGGTTTATGGATAAATTATTAACATTTTATATGATAGATTTCATACGAATGTTTATGTTATGTTTAATCCTTTTCATATGAGGAATGCATTGGAATTTGTAAGTGATGAGTGGAGCCCTCTATAAATCCTCAATGCATCTATATGTCTCATGAGACAAACTAGTTTCTTGGGACAAGGCCATGGAAAAAACTTATTTGTAGCCTTTGAACTAGGCCTTGACTATTAGGTTATAAATTATGGAATTATGTATTCCATCATTATGAAATTGGCTATTGATATTGTATGTGGTTATTCGTCTAGTAGAATATCATTGTGAATATGTAAATGGACATATTTGATTTATATTGGACATATTATGCTAAATTTTATGTTTAAAAGGCTTATGTTTTAGTCATATACATTTCCTTAAATGGTTATGGTTATTTATGAATGTTCCGCTATATGGTTATCCTTTCTGATCATCTAATCTCACCGCTTTCTTATGTTTAATTTTCCATAGATTCCAAGAAGTGTATTATGATTGAATAGCAGGGTTAAGATAGGGTATTAATGGCATTATCAAAGGATCATTGAAGTTTTGTTTTATTTTATAATGTGTAATGTAACGTTCATATATGTAATCTATTTTACAAAACTTCTAAACAGATCAGTCTTTTGGGACATCGTTCCTTGTAATAATACCAATGTGTTAAAATAATTCACCGACTCTGGGTAACTAGGGTCGGGGCGTTACATTTGGTATGAGAGGATGTTTAGTAATAACCTTGGAATCTAGATTTAGAAAAACAATTATTAGAGAAAAATTACCCAAAGATATTCTTTGAAGATTAGTATAGAAGTACTTCCTAGAATTTTCGTAATGTTGAGATTTTCTTTATTTTCCAGACAATAAATCCCTATCTGGATACAACCAGGTAGAGGCCGATATGGAACATATGTATCTATGAGTGAAAACTCAGACAAGTAGTTTTGGGCATAACCTAGTGTATCATGGTACATGAAAAAGGGCATTGCTGCACTCTTGGTTACGACACTCTTGGGGGATATTCATATAATAATTCACATTTTATTTAAAAGACATTATAAAGAATTTAGGAGTAAATACATCCTCAAAGAAAAAAATTTATTATTATAGATTATATGCATAATATTTCCAACTTAAGTTAGGTATTTTACAAGTTTTGAATTATGCATTGTGATTCATAAACTAACCTAGTGTTTTCCATTGTTTAGAAATGGTTCCTATTAGAAGGAATGACAACTCCAACAATACGCATTCCCAAAATATTATGAAGGATCATATCATTCATGGTATTAAGCCAATATTTATAATTGGATGAGTCTCCCACATATTATCATCATTTGAATAAATAGTATCATGTGTTAATAAGATAAGAAATGAATTCTCTGAGTCCTATGGCTTTGAAGGTATGCAACAGAAGAAAAGGATGGAAGAGAGAAATATGGATAAAGGAAAGAGGAGAAAGAAGTATTTTCCCATATGTGACAACTGTGAAAACAATCACCTAGGTAAATTCTTGAAGGGAATTGAGTTTTGTATAAGTGTAGAGAAAAAAGACACCATGAATGTGATTTCAAGGTTAAGAAAAAGGTTTCAAACGTACAATGCTCCATCTTCAAGGAGTTGGGACAAAAAGCAAATCAATTTCCAAATCATCAGATTATAACCCAAATGCTACTATTGGATAATAATCATGTTATGATACTACTGAAGATGAGGAGGAATGATTAGAGTTCTTCTGTTGTTATTAAAGTATTGTTTCATTTGAGTATTGTATTAATTATGTACTTGTTATAATAATTATAATGTATATAAGGATTTTACTTCCGTACTATTTCATTAAGGACTCAAGGTCGTGTAGAACAATGAAAAGTGACTCAATAGCATGTTTAAATTTTAGGAAAATATATGGTTGTGAGAAAGATAAACCATAATATAGTTTTAATACTGATGTAGTGATTTTGGAATAATATATGATTGATTTGGATAAATTATATTGGATATTTTTGACTACCTTAAAACTAATTACTGGTTTGTATATTCAATAATTGTGGGATTTTACAACATTTTGGGAAAAAAAGGGTATATACAGTATTATATAGGGAATAAGGGAGAATGAATGTAATCAATAAGGATTTATGGTAATTCAGGGAATTACTTTGTTTTGAGAGAATACATGATGATTTTATTCACATGTTATTACGTGGAAAAAATATCTTTATTTTGTTTACAATCTTATAAATTCTGGACTATGAGCTTGGAAAGAAGAAATTTGGATATGTATAAAGGTTGGAATATATTAAGTTTGATATTGGATACTATTCTTAAGGTTAAAGTATTTTTTATGATTATATTTGGATTATTATAAAAAGGAAGACCCGAAGGTCGGGCGACAACCCGTTGCATCTGGCACGACCGTGAAACATGAACCCACAACTGAAGGGTGGCAAGGGTAATTCACATACCACTGGCACACATGATGTTATTATTTTTATAATTTATATTTTTTAAATAGTATAACAAATGAATTAAAAACTAATTATTTTTTTAACCCTATACTATTTGGATAAATAGAATATTTTGGATTCCATTATCTTTTGGAATGAAAGATGAGTTTGAAGTAGGAATTATTTAAATGATGAAACTCTATGTGTCAAGTATATTTGTTTCCATTTATTCTATGAATAAATTAATTCTTAAACTTTAGTGAATGTATCTTAAAACCAAAAATGTGTTCTCTTAATACCTTATGTTTTTTTGAACTGATGATATTTTAAAGCGTCATAGATTAATGGATTTGAGGCCTTCCATTTTACACTTGTTTGTGATTGATGACCTCATTCACTCTATATAAAAATTTATGTTTTCCCTCCAATTATGTGTCTCTAATTTCCACCAATTTTCTTCTAATAGAGATCATAAATTTTTTGTGACTTTTTCATTTCCATTCCCTCTTATTAAGAAAAAATTTTATTAACCCAATTTATTATGTGGGTTTTCATCTAATGTATTTTTCTATTTTTAAAATTTTATTTTTGACGAACAATTTCAAATTTCTAGAATGCAATTTATTGTGGGAGGGAATAATGTAAAAATCTATGATTTTATAGTACGTTATCTCATTAATGTAATTCAATAGCTTGCGCTACACGCAACACCTAGTTCGAGTGCACCACAACTTACCAAACTAGTCGTTCAAAAATGGTTGTGAATAGTATTAACTCCACTATGAATATAATATAATCAATATAATTTTAGAATCCATATTATTTGTTTCTTTGACATAATATAAGAACAAAGTCATTTTTTACAGATAAAAGAAGTATTTTTAAAAAAATGATATTTTAATGCCTTATAATGGAGAACCTTTTTTAAAACCAATATTTGACACTTTTATATATTCAATTTAATGAAATTAAATTATTATGTAGAAGTTGGACATTATTAATTTATATTTCATAAATTTTGGTACTTTTATGATTACTTTCATATTCTGATAAATAGTGAAAAATATTATGTTTTAATTGAAAACATATTTTTATTCAAAATAATATATAGTGTTAAGTTATGAATTTGAATGGTAGTGAAGAATAATTAGTTTATATTTTTATTATTTAATACAATTTAGGTCATTATAAGTAATTTCAAATTTAAATTTGACATAAATACATATATATCTTTTGTTAGTTTTTTTGAAAAAAACCTTCTTTTTGGTTTTGAAAACATGAATTAATTTTAAATTGATAAATGAAACTTCTATGTTTTGAATTTTTTAAAATAGATTTCATTTCTAAATTCATAATATCAAATTTATCTTAGGGTGAACTTTTGGTATTTTTCTGAAAACATTCAATTTTTGTTGAATAGTGAAAATTGATGTGTTATTATTTAAAACCGACTTTTTATTTAAATAATTATTTATTATATTTAAATTTATTTTAAGTCAATATATATATATAATCCCTATATAAGTTCAATTTAACTCATTGACGTCATTTTATAAAAAAATTAGTTTTATATAATTTTATAGAACTTTTAAACCTCTTTTTTCCACTTTCTAGGTACGATAACAAATTTGCTTAAAACATAATTTTTATGCTTCTGTGAGTTGAATTTCATAAATCTAAGAGAGATAGCTGACATAAGTATGTAAAATTTCATTCAGTAAGATGAAAAAAATTTAGGTGAAGAGTACCTTTTGACAATAATTTACCGCAGTTAATAATAAATACGGTAATTAAGGGTAAAAATGATATTATAATTACCATACCACTTGTATTAATTCTATTGGATAAGTTTAATTAGACCAAAAGAAATCATAGGAATAAAATATTATTTTTTTGGGTCCACTTGGATTAGATTAGGACATTTATGAATATTTTATTTAAAGAAGAGTTAAAAGTGTTAAATTCAATGTTTATTAAATAAACCATTTTAATATAGAGTTATATATAATATAATTTCTACAATAAATATTAATTATAAATCTAAAAATATTTCCCATATAATAGTATTTTATTAATAAATTTTATATATTAAATAATATAATTTATTTATGGCACAGTGAAAACACATTAATTACTTTATTAATTAAATATTAAAATAATTGATATTATAAATATCCAAATAGATGAAAATTTATTATTTTGATTTATTAAACTAATTTTATAGGTTAATATGAAATGATAGGATTGGTTAAATAAATTTTATTCAACGTGATGATGTTTTAATGGCTTTCAAAAAAAATCAAATACTAAATAATGTCAAAATTGCCAGAATGGAGTTTTTAAAACAAATACTATATTATTAATTGACATAAAATATATAAAAATATAAGGTTCAGCAAAAGGACTTAGATAAGATTAAATATATTAATAATTAACCACATGAGGTTCTCTTGGCTTGTTATAGTAATTTTAATAACCACATAATATAAAAATACACAGAGAGAAGGTAAATGTCAAACTATTTAACGAAGAGTTAAATCTAAAAGATAAGGATAATATGATGACATCAACCAGTCTAAAACCTCAAGATTGAGAGTTTGTTACCCATATCCACCTTATCCAAGAAATAATTTAGTTTTGATCCATTAGAAACCAAAAATTAATTTATTATAAAATAATATTTCAAGCTTTTCCAAAAAGTGACCCTCAACTATATTATAAAAGGGCACTTCCCCTTCTCTAAAAATCATGCCTCCAAAGCCATTTTTTTCCGCCAAAACCTTCCAAAATTTCCTCGTAGCTTACCTCAAATCAACCTAGAGTCCTTAAATTGATAAAAAATCCAACATATGGATCCCTTTTGATCAACTCAATGGAATCTCCCAAAGAAGATGTAATAATTTAAGAACCCTCTTTTAAGTTCTTTTCTTCTTTCCACTTCCTCATTCTTTGTTTTTTCCTTAAAAAAATAATAAATATAGTATTTCCTACAAAATGTGATGTTATTATAAATATGGTACAACTCTATTCATTATTCTACCCATCCTATAAATGATAATGTCACAATATGTGCGTATGTACGGCTTACCGTCTCCACGTCGTGGAGTCGTTTATTATTCAAACTCTTTGTTATTTGGATGGGTATAATAATGATTATAACTGATGTAAATAATAAATATAACAAGTTAATTATTATATATATATTATATACCATCCAATTACATACTATTTTACCATCAATATAATTATATTGTTGCTCGTGCTTACATTCGGATTACCGTCTCCACGACGTGATGAGATTCATTTCCACATTCACCATTCAAAGATGATTATAAAAATATAGATCATTATTTAGTATGTACTATATGGAAAAATAATTCTACTAGAAATATATATTTATTTATTTATTTACTGAAAAATATCTTTTTCACTTAGTTCGGTTCAATACGATATGAAAACGGAAACAACATTTAAGCGTACGAACAACCTACCGTCTCCGTAAACAGTGTTTTTCAATTCATATATATATCTATTATACATATTTATATTATAAATATATATAATATATAAATCATGTTTTATATTCTGTAAGTATTTAAATCATTATCTATGTTATAAAATCATGAGTAACAACTTAAAACATGTTTGTTCAAAAATGTGATTATTACCTGAAATGTTAATTTAACATGGAAATTATTATTAAATGGATAATTTATAGTCATAAATGAACCATGTATGATATGAGAAATATTAATATGGATCTGGTATAATTTAATTACCTACTATGGTCTTTATACAGGAGGTTAAATATTCCCTTGACTAAAGGAAAGTACATGGTAAGGGTTAATTTTACAATCTCAATATTATTCGAAGATTTATTTTCGTAAGTATAAATTGGGACAAATTTATTATTCAAATCCATGTTTCATTAAATAATTTTCAATGGGATTCTTTTAACGGGACTTTTTTTACTAAAACATCCATTTAAATGTTTTTAGTATTTATTCTTCTAAATCATTGTCATTAATGTCCATGTTTTAAATAAAATTTAAGGATTTATTTATATGGACCTGAATGTATATAAGATGATATTTCCTTTAAAAAATATCAATGTGTTATGGGAAATTTTTTTTAAAAAAATCTTTAAATGTATTCCATTCTAAATTATGTTATATTTAAATGTTTTCATGAAAAGGTATATATATCTCAAAGCGTATTACATTTATATTCATCTATTCCAACATACTTTGATGGATTTTAAACTTGTTCAACGTTGATTTATTATGATACAAATCTTCCATAAGGTATTGATTGTTTTGTGAATGTTTAACTATGGATGTGTTATTTTTATACCATTCATGGTTTTTGGATATATTATTGACATTTCATATACTAGTTTTAATTTGAATATTTATGTCATGTTTAATCCTTCTCATATGAGGAATAAATTAGACTTCATAAGTGATGTGTGGATCCCGTTATAGCTCTTAGATGCTTCGGTAGGTCTCATGAGACAAACTAGTGTCTTCTCACAAGTCCTCGTCAAAATATTATTTTTAGTCTCTCCACTAGGCCTTGAATATATGTTTATGATGTATGGAATTATACATTCCATCATTATTAAATTGGATATTGATATTGCATGTGATTATTCGTCAAGTAGAATATCTATATGATTAAGTAAATTGAATTATTTGATTTATATTGTCCATATAATTATTCATTTTATGTTTAAAAAGATTATGATTTAGTCTTTACATTGCCTTATGTGTTTAGGTTTATTTATGAAAGTTTCTACTATATTGTTATCGCTAAAGAGCTTCAGATCTCTCCACTTTCTTATGTTTTATTTTCCCAGCATTCCAAGAAGTGTATTATTGTTTATAATCAGGGTTAATCTAGGGGATTAAAGGAATTTTCAAATGATCATTGATGTTTTGTTTTTTTTTCTATTGTGTAAGGTAATGTTCATGTATGTAATCTATTTTTGAAAACTTCTTAATTGATCTGTCTTGCAGGACTTGATTCCTTGTAATCATGCCAATGTGTTAAATTAATGCACCGACTCTGAGTAACCGGGGTCGGGGATTTACAATTAGAAGGCCCTAATGTGAATCCTAAACCACTCATATATATTTTTGATCAATGGAAGTGAATTATATTTATTCCTCATCCTATTTTTATTTTTCATTCTATTGAATGTCTTTTTAAATCTCATCCATCCTCTCTTCCAATTACTTTATCTCACTTGAGATTATCACATATTCCTATTTCACCATTGTTATTGATTCAGGATTATTATAAAATTTTCTTCAATATTTAATAATTAATTGATTATTTTCCCAAAAATTTTAATTATTTTGGAGACATATTTTTATAATTGATTTGTATTTTTAGGATTTTGAAAATAAAATAATGAAATTAAAATAATGGAATAAGAAAAAAAATGAAAGATTTATAGAAATAGGGTTTTCTTATTTTAACTCTGGAGAAATATCACATATTTTGATAAGTTGTTATTATATAGTGCTATCAAAATGGAAATTCAACCCTATATGAATAGTTAAAGGGTAACTGCATATTTTTATCTAACCAAATCAGGTATATGGTGTTCACTACCTTAACCTTTATGATTAAATTTGATTGTATATGTATGTTTTGAAAACTGAATATCAATGGGGTTGATTAATGAAAAATGGAAATAAAATGAAAATACTAAAATAATGAAAATAAACACCACAGAATTCAAAATTAGTGATCCTTTATTTACATATTTATTATATTCTATAATCCTAATCCTCGTGTGATTCTAATCAATTACATGCAACCTAAATATATAAATTATTGAAGATAAAATAATACAATAGAAAGATACAAAGTGGTTATTCCACTGCTATCTCAAATAGACCATGACCATTAGTAAATCCACCACACAAAAAACTAATCACATTATACAATAGTGATTTTATTAGTGGGCATGTAATTGATTTAGTTAATGTAAAAGGAATTTAATAAAGAAATGGTTCATGTAATTTTAGAAACCTCTATCCCTGAAACACCTAAATACTAATAAAATTTGAAATTACCACAATTTTTTTAATCTTTGGAATTTGTTATTTTTATTCCATTGGTGATTTTCATTATGGACTCTCATAATTGATAACAGTGTGACAATCATTGTTGTAAAAATAAAAGGCAATAATGTAAATAAATATCACATGAACATCATATATGATAATATAATCAAATAAGAAAATTAATATATATATATATATATATCAATATAAGGATAACGTAAAATTAAATAAATCACAATATAATATGGACAAGAAATAATTTATATAAATTAATTAATATTCTCCCTACTTATATTTTTCTATGTATATAGTAATTAGATTCTTCTTACTTAAATGGATTCTACATGTCCCGACCAATGGTGAATATTATTCAGTTTGGATTCTATAAAATCCTATCAATCCATCGTAATTATTCTCGTTGTCTTTACCTTAATTATTTTCTTGATGGTTTTCATGTGGATCACCCAAAATATCTCTTCTAGATTTGATAAAACATATTTTCTGAGTTTTTTTGAACATTAATCCATTCTGATTATGTTCAAATTTTAATTTCATAGGTATAGAGACATATAATTTTAATAAAAATATATCACATAATAATAGATGAAAATTAATTTAATAACATAATGATACATGATAGAATTTTATAGGAATGGTGCATTTGGATACATGGAAATATATACCACTAATTCATAAATGATCTACATGATCTCCCACTAATGTCTTTATAACAAGAACCCTTTATAGACATATAATACTCAATACATTGAATCTTAACATGTGGAAAATATATATAATAAACGGTGATTTAAGATGATAAATAAGGGTAAACAAGGAACATATCAGTAATCACATTAAATAATATCAATATAACATCATGATAATAAGAGTATAAATTTTGAAAATTATTCATTACATTTCACAAATAATTATCATGGGTCATGAATAAATCTTATCATATATTAATACATTAGTCATAATGGAATTAAATAACATTATCTATGAGATCATAACATTGGCATAAATAAACTGGTTCTGTTATAGAAATAATCAATGAAAATTAGTTCATTAGTTGTAAATGATCATTTCCTAGAATATCATTATAGAACGGGTTCACCCCCCCCCCAAACCATCATTGTAGTCAATTTTAATTCCAATGTATAACATTGTAGAATAATTCCATTACTAAAATTGGTTCACTCCCTTTTTCATCCACGTTTAGCTCATAGGATATCTATCTTTACCAAATTCAATTTATAGAGATATAGGCCTCAAATGTAACATAAAAGAAAATCACAAATAAATAGACCAAAATAACAGAAATAATTAATCATATCACCAACCAATAATAAATTGATTTTATATAAATTTAATCATAGATTCACCCATGGAAATAAATGAGTTTCATAAATATTTCATGATTTAAACACAGCATAGCCCAAGGAAAATAAATGATTTTTATAAACATTATTTCACCAAATTAATAAGTCATATATAAAATGAAAAAGCATGGTATCCTTGGATATTATTTGTAGTAATGAATAAGTGAAATCAAGGACTGTTTCCCTTGTAGAATAAAAATAATCTTATAATAACATTAAATCATTTTTGATGAAAATAACCTTTTTATTTTGAAAAAAATTAATTAGAATAGTTGGGAAAATTTAATTGGAAAATTCCATTAAAAAGAACCTTATAAACTAGAGAAAGAAACATAAAATTAATAATTAGTCATGGTGATGGGAAAATTCAATCATGTTGTATAATTTAAATATTAATTCCTTCCATACATTTCATAGAAAAGTCACTATGTTCCTCAATTGAAAAATAAAAAATTTATTTCATTCAAAAAATTTATAACAAATAAATAATGGGTAAAACTTAATATAAACCATCTTATTAGAATAGGAAAAACAATATTTAAAAGGTTTTCAGAAAACATGGATATGAATGAAATGATATATTTTATCAAATAAAGAAATGAAGTCAATTTTTCTTTAAAACATATATTTTCGGTATCTTGAGTTGTCAAGGTATGGAAATATAAAGGGTACCAATTTATTTTCAAATATTAATATTAGGTGAATAATATCCATTACTATCTTTATAATTATATTATATTTTTATTTTAGTAGAACATAAGAATAAATAATCCCAATAATCAATGAGATTATAACAAAAAACCCTTACCACATGTTTAATATTTTAATCATAATACCAAAGAAATAAATAATATCACATAGATATATAAATACACATTAAATTCACTAGATGAAACATAAAATTAATTCATGGGATGTATATATAATAAAAAATAGGCGGTGCATATGGAATGTGTACCACCTGAATAAAAGTGACCTGAAAATCATTTACCTTAGGTCTGCCGTCTTTCTTACATGTTAGAACCTCTGGTATAATGCGTATACATTTATTAAATATCATTTAAATCCAAAATGATATTTATCATACGACAATGGTTTACATAAAACCTTTTTTCACCCATTTGTTAACACTTCTTTATTAAAGTCACTATTCCGATTGATATTTGATATGTTTGTCTTATATATTCTGGTTTGGTAGTTTTTTGTTCTCTTATTTCGACACTGGTTTCCTCAAATAATAAATTTTATTATTGTTTAAATATCATATATATTTATTTTATATAGTTTTAATATCTATTTAAAAATTTATAGATAGATAATTAATTACAACATTAACGGAGATGTTATGTCGTATGTACGTATGACTGATACATTCACTTTTCATTTGATAGGTAATATGGGGAATAATTGTGTCTACCTACTAAAAATAATTTTTTAGAATATTTATTTTATTAATGTTTATATATTATAATAAATATTAAAAATTTATTTGTGTAAAAAAATAGTATGAAATAAAGTGATCGATTATTGAGACATCCTCTTCTTTGGAATGAATCAATAATATAACCTAAAATGCGCCTTAGGGTTAGTATTTATGGCAGACCAAAAAATATGAATTTTTTTTTTGGATTTTGAATAGAGAAATATGACTATTTATATTGATATAGAACGATTACTGTGATGTAAATAATTGATGGAGGTGTTCCATTTGTAATTCTGAAGAGATAAAATTTAGGAATTTATGAAAAGATTAAATTTACATAAATTAATTAACATGATAAATTCCTCTAAATGACCCGGCAGTCAAATATAAGAAGTATAGAGTTTTAAACACTTCATAAAATAGAATTTATAAATTTTTTGAAATTTTAATCTTTATTATTTTGTTTAACCCCTAGTTAACATATTTTAATTTTAAATAAAGTGTCAAATTGTTCAATATTAAAGGTTGTAATTTTTACTTATTATTATAAAAATTGCCCTTTAATTTCCATGTTATGACCTTTTCTACCAGATCATATCAATGTAGACTTATTTCATGATTTTTAAAATGTTTAAAAAAAATTATAATTTTTTTTAAATATCATTTATTTTTTTATTTTGACACTATTTATTTTATAATACCTAAAATTCAAAAATATAAGTATTGCATAAAACATATTCATTTAGCATGAAAAAATAATTAATATACACCTATAAAATTCATGTAACACTCTAACTTACTCATATTATATTACTTTTAATATTTTAAAAATTATTTATTTATATTTTTCATTAATTGAAAAAATATTGTTTTGGAAATCTATAAGAATTTAATGTATTTATATAATACCTAAAAAGTACAAAAAAAATTAATGATTATGAAAAAACATAATAATTAAAAAAATTAAATTATTATTCATTAAAAACTAGTTTTTTCTTATGTGAACACATAAATGATATTTTAAACTAGAAAGTGAAATTTTGAAACATTCATTGATTTAAATAAAATATTAGCCATTTTTTTGGAAAAGTTCTCACTAAAAACTCAATTTTGTGCCTAATATTATAATTTTGTATCTAAATTTATCTAATAATAATTAGGATGGAAAATTATAGCCTTATCACATTGTTTTAACAGAGATCATATTTTACACTTTAACGAGGTGATAATTTTTCCACGATTATTCTTTATAATGACTAAAAATGAAAAATTATAATTAACCTATATGAAATTAATAAATAAAAATATATAAACAATTTTATAAAATCTAGAATATATAATTGGTATTAATTAATTATAAAATATATGTTCAAAATATGACGAAAACCATTATGTAGAAAAATACAGTTTTAAGCATAATATAACATTAATTATTAATCCTTGAATAGAAAATTATGTTTTGAATGTTAACAGATTTATTTCAAAATATAATACATAAAAATTTCATTAAAATAACTCACCAATAGTGATTAATTTTATTAAGTTTGTTAAAAAAACATTCCATAAAAAATCCATTTTTCCGGAAAATAAATTTTTACAATGAATACGTTTTTATACTAAATCTAAATGTAAAATATCTTCCAATTGATTGAATTGTATTATTTATTATATATGAAAATAAATTTTAAATTGAAAAAACATTAATGTCAACTGAGTAGTGGTACATAGATTTTAAAAAAATAACTTTTTTATTCAATAGAATATCAGTATTTTCATGAAATTAGCAAAAATTTATCCTATGATATTTCTAGTGATATTATTTAAAAAATTATTTTAGTTTTAGAAAATTAAATTTATATATATTTTAGAAATAAATCTTAATAAAAATTTAATAAAAATAACTAACTATATTATTTTGATGAAATCATATTTTTGATGAATAAAATGACTTTACTAAAAATTAAGTGATCATTTATTAAGAATTTTCCTTAAAATTTATTTTCAATTGGAAATTTATATATATATATCATTATGTTTTTTATCATATTATTACACTAATATTTATTTTATATTTTATAACAATAATAATTTAAAATACTTTAATAGTATATTGTGGCTAATTTCAATAGAGTGTAGTGAAAACCCAAAGCTATAAAATATATATAATTATTTATAGATAATTATCAATAAATTATTAAGGTGTTACATCCCCCCTAATAAATTTTATCCTCTCAATTTAACCGTGGAAAGGGTGATCAATGGATTGAAATTTGAGAAAAAATTTATGTAAACCACAACATAAAAATGATAGAAGAATCATTCTCTTAAAAAAGGGACACAAATATTTTAAGGTAACCATGAATAATGATTCTGAATAGAAGTGCATCAGTGGGAATTAATGATATATACATGGAAGCGAAAAACTAACACCCAAGGATTAATTTAAAGTGATTGTGAACATGGTAAGGAGAAACTTATCAATCAAAAATCACTGATTCAATTAGGGGATAAAACACCATCAATTACTCATAATTTATGGTTATAAAGGGATTTTTTATTATATTATTATGTTATAATTGATGAGTTTTATTACCATATAGGATGATAAAATAAGGTAATATAATTAGATAATAAAGAACATTTTCATTTTTTAATCTATTTCCACCACAAACTAATCTGTTTCTCTAAATGAAGAATTTTTTACATCCAAGGAACATCAATGAACATCTAACATAACAAAAATGTACCTCAAATTATTCTTCACATATTTAGGCATTACGAAAAAACCAAAAATGGCCACCGTAAGGTAATCTAATTCCCATATGAGTTGACCTAGAAATAAACATTTTATTATAAATTTTCCTAAAATAACAATAGTGGTTCCACATACATCATTTTATAAATAATATTTCATGTGAAACACACAAAATAACCTCAACACAAAATAATACTTTAATCTCAATGGTGATCTCAAAACTCTCATCTTACATTCTAATATTTTAATTGTAGTCTTCCAAATAAATTTAAATTATTTGGTAAAATAACATTTTACAACAAATATTTTGGTATACCTCAATCTAATGAAATGTCTTCAAAATATGAATAATCACTTTGATAAAATTCTATATAATATTATAACATTGGTTACTTCACCAAAATATCTTGATTTAAATATAGATACTTATTATAAAGATAATACTTAACATGACCATAAATATTTTTGAAATGTCACCATGTTAATGAGTCACTTTTCAGCCGTCACTATTATCAATATTTTGATATCCAATAGTCCAAAATTAACTTATCATGAAATCATACAGAACCTTTAAGGGTATTTAAACTTCAATATAGTATCAAAATCCCATCACATAAATCATTAAAATGTGTTGTTGACACCTTCTGACTTACGATCATCCTTAAACATATAAACCCTTGATGATGACCATAAAATTTAAGTTACCAATACAAAAAAACATTAACACAATATTTATTCATAAAAAATGTTCAAAACTATTGAATAAATTCTATAAATATGAAATTTAAATAATCATAATCTAAGATAACCTATATCACATTTTATGAAATTCAACACCAATTTCATGGTTGCCAATAACGTTGATGTTAATCAACTATTTATATGATCTAACCATTACTAACTCAACATCAAATGCATATTAGGGTTTATATTTTCCCTTATTCATGTATTCTTTAAAAATATACTCGAACCAATAAATCACATTTCTAGGATATTAGAACCATTTGTAATATTTTTTAAAATCCAAGTAAATATTATAGAGAAATCCTAGAATTTTAATTACTTTATAATCATAATATCATTATTATAAAACTAATACAATAAAATTCCGAATGAAAATACATAATCACTTCAATCGTACAACTATATTTGTAGACCATTTTCAAAACATCATCATATAATTTTTGAAACTTTTTTCTTACATTAGGAAATATCAATATTTTAATAAGATTAATCGACATAAATTTATTCATTCTTCATACATTTAAAAGAAGAAATACATTTTAAACATCAAATACCTTCAATATATTGTTTGTAGTATATCCATCATCATTGGTAAAACCATTACCCATAAAACCTTTCAAATTCATTTCTCAATAATTGTGTATATGAAATAAATTTTTATAATGAAAATTTATTCCAAATTTTATAAAAATCTCTATCAGTGAAAAATTGGGGAGACCATTATTTTTTTCTTTGCATTAACCGATCATTTCATATTTCGAAAATATTTTATTTGTTTTCGTTTTATTGATCACACTAAAACAAACTACTATTCATATGATGCCTTGACATGAGTACATCCTCCCATATTATGGACATGATTTAAGTTGAATCTTTATTTATCCATGGATTATGTAATTAGATATTTTTCTTAATACGTGTTTTATAGAACTCACAAATTATAGATTTTTAATCATAAAAAATGATTTTTTATTATTCATAATCAATGTGTTTGATATTACACCTCTTATATCATTTTTTCGTGAGGATAATAATTCCATTTTCCTTATGTGTAAATATGAATCCTCCTAGTTCCATAAATTATGAAAAACCAGAAATCATTGTGTGATTAAAATAATAACCATAGTAAGAAATTTTGGAAAATAATTTACAGAATGTCTTGATCATGAAACCTCTATTTGAATCAATAAGACCTTTATTTTATCTTAAGACATCCATTATCATTACAAAAACCCTGAAAATTTATCCTATACTTAGACATATCCTTGTGGTTCTCACTAAATCCTTAAAATATTTGTTTCCAATTGTTATCTAAACCATTCTATAATACCACCTATAGAAATAAATAATTTTTCCGTGCATATATCACATCTTAATAGATCAATATTCATTGCATATCATAATGATCCATTCTAAAATCATATAGTTGTTGAATATTTGTAAATGTATACATATAAAAATAATAATTCATTATAGATATGCATTTTATCCCATTAATTTCTGTATAACTATCACCCCTCATCAAAATATCATAGTCAGTAATTTTTATCACATCCTACGTAAAAAAAATATAAGAATTGGTGGGCCCAATGTATTATTATTGGTAAAAAATGAAGATACTAATGATCAATTGAAAATAAAATGGAAATATTAGTATAATAATAAGGATATTTGATTTGATCATCATTCCATTTATATCATAAATCATAATATTGACTCATGTAATAAATCATGGACAATGATTAGACACGAATCATAAAGGAATTAATGAACATGAATCATGAGAGGATATCATCTAAATGAGAGATATGTTTTTTGAAAATTTGTATGCATAGAATATAATTTCCATAGTAGTCAAGGTTATCTCAAAAAACTATCATATTGGATGAATTCTATTACTAAATTGGATTCACTACCCAATCTATCCTTATTTATCTCATAAAATATCAATATTTTCCTAATAAATTGGACGGTTATATTGCACCCACAAGTCACATAAGGAAATACCTTAAAATATGTTCCACAATATTATAAACCATTCAAAATATTAGAAACCATGAAATTAAATAGGTTTCATAAACACTTCACTATAGAATAACCGATGGAAAAAATGGGTTTCATAAATATTTTATCATTTCATCACAACATAATCCATGGAAATGAAATCATTTTAAAAAAAATGTGTCATTATATTCCTAAACTATATAAGTGATGAACAATGATTGTATCATGTGATTATATCCTTAGAATAAAACAAGTGGAATAAAAAATTGTTATATTTAATGACTATAAATACAATTAATGTATCAATAATCATACTGGTGAAAAATAAAATTTCCTTTCAAAAAAATTTTATTTATAAAAAAACTACACTAATATTAAGGAAAAAATTGAATTTAAAATTAACCCTATAAATTTTATAAGTAAGATTCAATGAAATAATAACTCATGATGGAGGGAAAATCCACTAATGCAATATAAGTTTTAAACATATTTCTAATATACTTTCTTGGAAAATGTCCCAATGTACATCATTTGGAAAATGAAAAGAATATTACATTCAAAACATTTGATGAAAAATAAAATAGGGGTAAAATTAAGACTAAAAAATAACATTAGAATACTAAAAGACTTATTTAAAACTTATTTATAAAAAGTGAGTACGGGAGAAATTTTTTTTGACTAAAGAGAGAAATAAATTCTATTTTCATTAAAATAATTATTTTCAGTCTCTTGAGTACTTAAGTTCAGGGAAATGAATGATAAATTTTAATTTAGAAGAAATAACCATATGATAAGGAATTCCTGAGTATCTTGATAAGTAGATCATAATATTTAATTATCAGAACATAATCATAAGGGGTTGTAATAAAAAATGGTATTGTAACATAAAACCCATATCATTTTGGTATCATTTTATTATTAATCCCCATGAAATAAAATAAATTAGACAGATATGTAAATTCCCATGAAATTAAATACAAGAATTATAAATTAAAATAATTGGAGTTATATAAACCACATAAAATAAACATGTTCCTAATATAGATTTCATCCCACCAGAATAAAAATGAGATTAAAATCTCTCACCTTAGGTCTGAAATTCTTTGAATGAATTGGAACCTCTTAAAGAATATATATATATATATATATTAAATATAATAAAATTTAAAACTAATATAAATCATATCATATCATATATGATTAAATTATCACATTTTATCACCTTTATTTTAACACTTATTTATTAGAGACCCTATTTTGGATTATATCCTCATCATTTGTCATGTTTTTTTTGGTTCAGAAGTTTTTTGTGCTTCAATTCTGATCATTACATCATCAAAATAAAAAATTAATAAATTATATAAAAATAATTAATAAATAATTTATAATTATTTTTGGAAATTCATTATTATAGTTATAAAAAAATTACTTCTATCATTCATGGAGACATTTGGTCTAATGTATGCTTGACTGAAATATTCACCTCTCATTTGATAGAAAAATATGCTTATAATGGGGTTTTTATAATCATATAAATATTTATTAATTTATAGGATAATAACATTATTATTATATGATAAATAACATTGATTTATTTGAGGTAATGTAGATTATAAAATAATATGATCAGTTACAGTGATTACCTTTTCCATAAAATGAATATATTCGATCTCCACTAATGGGATATGAGATGGGCTTTTTGGGAAAACCATAAGATCTATAATATTTATACTCAAGTAGATAAAAGAAATTAGAATATGTTTGTCATTATATATTGAACAAAATGTCCAATGATCCTACACCCAATTTGTAAGGGCTCCTATTTGGAATCCAAGAGACCCTGGTTCAAAACCGAGTGGAGGAAAATTTACGAGGTAATGTAGCAGTACTGTAGCAGGCATTGTAGCAGGGACTGTAGCAGTACTATAGCATGCACTGTTCGGTACTGTAGCAGCCGGCCTATTCACTTGTTTTGGGCTTTCGGGCCACCGGTTTGGGCCCACGTGTCTCAGGGCCTTCAGGCCATCAGAGGCCTTCAGGACACAGGGCCTTCGGGCCATTGAAGTCCATGAACTAGCCCATTTCACTCAGAGAAGGCCTCAAATGAGGATCAGATCACCAGTAGCAGTCACCATAAGCAAGGCTAACCGTATTTGAGGAATGAGAGGGTATGGAAACCGCCATCAGGACAAGGCATCGTGCATCTTTGTACGGGGAAATGCTAGTCGATCAGCAATGCAGGTGGGGAGCTACAGGAAATCAATGATGCATAAGCTGGGGAGGGGCAGTTCTAGTGGGTTGGGCCTACGGGTCATGTATTGGTCATGGTATGCCTCGGGGCCTTCGGGTCATGTAATACGGGTCATGTCGAGCCTTGTGCCTTGGGCCTATGGGTCATGTATGAGTTCCCCTTAAACCCTTAAAAGGGGGACTATCCTTAATAAAAATAAAAAAGAAGGCCTTCAGGTCATTCGGGCATATAACTCAAAATGGTGTAAACAAATGGGGGAGAGGATTCTTTATATAATTGAGTTGAAGGGAACATTTGAAATATATTAGAAGATTAAATTATAAATAATTCATTGTCTTTTTAAATTCAATCAAATGATTAGGAAATTGAATTATAATGTATGATATGATTTTAATCCAATAAAAAAATATACAATTTTATTTATTTAATTATAAACCTTATCATTTAGAATAACCCTTAGTTAAAAAAATAAAATGTGGATTTTGGTAAAAAACATTTCAATATTAAAGGCTGTATTATATATATATATGCTGAAAGTTGTCTCATAGATTGAAAATAACTGACATTTTAGAAACCTTGATATGAGAACTATCATTTTTAACATTTATTATTATTTTTATATTAATTAGTAAAATATTAATTTGATAAATTATAATTATTTTCAACTATGAAACTATTAATTTAATTATAATAAAATGACAAACAAAAAATATTTGAATTTGATTATAATGTTTTAACATAACATCATTGTGTCATATAAACATATAAAATTCATGTAATATTATAACTTAAACAAATTTTATTTCTATATAATAATTTTCAAAATCATTTTTTTTATTAGTTGAATAAATAATGTTTTGTTGTTGGGTATGAAATAAATGTAATTATATAATACCTAAAATTATAAATAAGTTACAATTCTGAATAAAATTTAATTATTCCTAAAATTAACAATAATATTCCTTCATAATTTTTTTCCCTATGTGAACACAGAAATGATATTTACAACTAAGTGAGTGACACTTTTGTATCATTATTCATTTCATATAATTTATAATCCATTTTAATGGAAAATTTCCATTTAAATTAATCTATTTAGATCATAAAATGATAATGGTTGAATTATATTTATCGTGTAATAATTATGATGAAAAATTAATGTATTATATGTTATTTTTAACATAGATTCACCTAATTTTCTCTTTACCGAGGTGAAATATTTTATCAGGATTACTATTCTTATTGAGATAAAATAGAAAAATATTATTTACATTATATAAAGATCATTATTCCTATGACGAACCAACATGAGTCGACACCGAACCAATCTGCATATTCGGTCAACGGCATTGCCCGAAAGGCGTTCTCGATACCCATAATCTTGGAAACTAGTGTCAGTTGTCCAAAAATTCTAGAGGGAATGATTTTAGCCCAATAGAAGAAACCATGACTAGATATTGAAACTAAATCTCAAATAATAAATATAAACATATTCAGTTATAGAATACAGCTGAACAAAACAAACTGAAAACTAATACATGTGGAATAACACCGACCACATCTCTATGTCACCTTTTGGTCACCGTTAACCACAATACCCAATATCTCCAAGAGATGGATAAAACTAGAAAACCTAAACCAGAATATAACCCTCAAAATAGATCAGGTATACAAACACTGAGAGGTACAAGTAGGGTGTTATCCAAAAAAGCTCAGTAGTCCACCACCAATGTATCCATTTATCTTCCATTACCAAGTAAAACTGATTATGCTTTTTTTAAATCCATTTATAAAGATAGTATTTTCACATGTAGTTTTAATATTTATAACTAAAAATCAAAATTCACGGACTATATGATATAAAATATTCCATGAGAAGGAAAAAGAGACGTGAACTTTCTCTTTCAAACAATTACTTTAAAATTATTTTGAAATAGCCACACACTAATAATTTTTCAAACAAACACCCAATCCAAGTACAATGGCATGATTCCTCATAATAAGTGAATAGTACTAATAGTGCTCGTAATGGGAAAATAAGAGAAATCCTAGGAACTCCTAAGAGAACCAGAACATACTACACATGTGAATCATCATGAAGGTATTCCCAACTTAATAACATCATAATGGCCAACTACTCTACTGTTGCCCTACATGTCCTTATTGAGGGGCCCGATCCCATTACAAAAACACAAATATAGACCATCAATAGGACACAAGCTAGTATAATATCCTATACTAGTGAAACAATCACTCTTAATAAACCTCTTAACTATTATAGGTTTCAATGTTAGGTTTCTCATGGGGTGTTCCATACAATTAATGCAACATTCAATGTATATAAAAAAATAGACCACACAGTCCAGAATCACCCCCACCACCACATGGTTAGTCCAATTCCTTCAAATAATTACCATATGAAGGAAGTACCATACCAAGGACCCTCTAATATCATGATTATAAAACTACGCAAGAGACCTAAATGAAGAAGGGTTTTCTAAATTCCCATTTCCAAATTCCCACTGAGCCATTAGCTTCATCACATTCTTCTATTTACGAATGATATTAATAAACATTTACAAAACAACATCAACCATCATATTTATATTAATGTGTCCAAACACACATTTAGACCAAGAATTAAGAAAAAACGAACGGCCAAGTGAATTTTAAATCTCTGATAAAACAAAAAACACATAAGGAAGTTTCAAACGTGATTTCACAACAATACAATCCAACTCTCTTTCATGAAATTACAAAGATTCCATAGCTTCCAACTTCCACCGACACACATCACAAATTCCAAACATGTCATAGATTTTCCAACCACTCACCCATGTATGTTTCAAGGAAAACTAATCAAACCCATAATGAACACATTTGGAATCAATTTTAAACCACAAAGAAGAACCATATCCCCTATTTTAGAAAACATGAAAAACTTTTAGGAAAATGAGAGAAATGGGAGAAGTGGTACGCTTGAGGGGAATTGGCTCTGGAGTGTCATCTTTACATGATTTTACATCAATTTGTGAATCTAGTGCACCAATGGATGTGACTTAATCCAATGGGACAATCATTAACCAACCATTATAGTAAAAAATAATATTGATAAAACAATAGATTTCTTTAAACCAAAATTCATCCATTTTATACATTTATACTGTATAAAAAATGCTTACAAACCAAGAGAACACATTTAAAAAAACATTCAAAAGCACACTAAATGAAAACACCGTGTTCCACATATGTAAAACTAGAAAATTATCAAAATCCATTTAACAGACATTTCAATGGGGAAAAACTCACTCAACCATCCAATTTCACCCATAAAATTCAGATTTTATTTTATAAAACACATTATGAATAAATATACATGAGCATAAACCCAGAAACATGCTAAAGTCTATTTAAAAAAAACTAGAAACTTAAAATTTCCCTAACAAGATTAGTAGGCGTATCATATACGTGTGTACTATGGTTATAAATCTAACAAAGGTATCTAGAGTCAAAGTAAAAGAATTGGAAATGATATAAATGGAAAAAATTACATTTTCAGTATTTGAAAGGAATAGAACATTAAGGGGAATGAGACCCGAGCCTCACATGAGATCCGCACACCTGAGTCTTCAAGAAAGAAAACAAAAATATAATTCATAACTATTATGGATTATACATGGGAAGAAACCACAAGGAAAATAAAGAAATATAGAGATTGAAGAGAGGATAAGAGGAATGGGAGTGGATTGTTGAAATAACCAGAAAGAATCATTATCATTCGAAGAGAAATCTCCTAAAAAGTATCTAAGAACAATCAATAATTTATGGGGGATCCCTATGGAAATTATCCAATGGATATGGATTCAAATAGGAGGTGGGAACACCAAAATACAATCTTCAGGATTAAATTTATGAAGCTCATAATGGGCTACAGTATTTTGCTTCAGAGTTATGTAAAGTTTGTGTAACCCATGAGAATGATAATAGTTTTTTTTCATATTTAAGGTTTAAGTTACATGGTTTTGAAAATTTGTGCTCAGACCATAGGACCTATGAAATTTTTCCCAACCCGTAAAATTACACCAAAACACTAGTAAACCTCACCCACTGATCCTTAAATGATTTCAACACAATATTGTGACAGTACTGGTGTTACAAACTATCAACCAAGCCATTTTATCCCAATGACAATCATGATAATAATTAATAAGATTAGAAGAAACTAAAAGCCTCCATAACACAACAAATTTTTTTTGTCTCTCAAGAAAAACCTCTACCAAAAGTTCCAGGACGACGAAAATGATAAAAAAAAGAGTGTATGAGGTTTGGGTGTGACAATGCTCCCTCCACAAAAACGTGATGCGCCCAAAAATAAACCAAGCTGATAGTTAGCCAACAATCAAGTCCAATCACAAAAAAATAATGGATAACTGATAGTTGGGGGATGCCCTTACACTACATAGGTCACACCCATCCAATTAAGGAAGGAACCAATGTGAAATATTATGGGTGAACATGATATTTTTCTCCCCACCACAAGAACCCAACAAGATTGAAATTATAAATATCTCAACACATTACTGTCAGGGGGAAATGCATGAACTCTCTACAAAAACTAACAAAACTATTACCACATGATCCGGACCAAACCGATGATATTTAAATGAAGATCTCACTACAAACGACCCAAAAAAATTGGTTCTCAGGAATCCAATGAACCCTACATCTCCAGAAGTTAAACAATATTCATACTATAGGGAAACCTAGTATACAAAAAACCCAACAACACCATATAAAGGAATGCCAAATCAAGGGAAACCACGTAAAATAACCAAAAACTATCTAAACACGTGTGATCAACAAAACCACTGAACCAACAAAATGATATCAAAACTAGATCATGGACTTGAAAATAATCTACCCATCTCACAACAGCATAACATTTCCAAAATAACACCCCAAAAACCAAAAATATACTAGACCAAACTAAGGTCCAAATATTCCTTAAGGAAAACAAATGATTTCAGAAGCTACCTCCAAACATTCATGACTGTTTAAATCAGAATATGGAAATCCCACCACACTGTTACATAAAAATGTTGAACCTGCCCCTTCAAGGAGATAAGAACAAGAAAAAATTAGATTTTTCCTTACTATAGCATAAAAAATTCCCTGTAACAAGGTTCCACGAATCCATAAAAACTATTGACTATGTGTGATCTTCATCCCAAGACCCAAGGATGGGGCTCTGATGGATGAAGCGACTCTTACCTCATTGTTTGGAACCAGAATCACACAATCAAAACTCATTACTCAAACAATGATCCCAAAAGAAATTCATCCAGTGACCTAAATGACCACCATTATGTAAAGACATCTAGATATGTGACAAGATGACTTGGAATGCACAAACTGGCCATACAGATAGAACACCTGAAAGTGATCTGATGAACTACATGTCAGATCTAATGAGGATACTATTTTAGAAACAATTTTATCTAGAATACATCATTCACATTATGGGGAACCCTAATGAATATCTACCAACATCATCCACACTCCAAAATCCAAAGATGATGAGATATACAATCTATACTTATCGAAAACTAGTCCCTCAAATAAACTCGAGGCATCACGAACATTAACAACCATGGGAGTTCCTAATAATATGAGACACTATATTCATTATCCAAACAACTCCACTTCCACTAATGATAACCTATCACCTCGAAGGATATGCGACTCCTGAAAAGGATAGGAACCTAGGCACGAATCATTGGAAACATTAGGGACCTTTCTACGATATGTACTCAGAACAACATAATGAACAAAAGACTAAAACTGTCATGATGATAAAGAACAATCAAAAAGGGATCCCCGAGCTGACACAACTTCCCCATAAGCTAAAAAATACTAACACAACAAAAATTCCATTTTTCAAAACCATAGTTTTTTTATTTAAATTCCAAAATTTCCTTATCATAGGTTCATTTTCCAATTAATTAGCCATTTTTTATAAGCCATAATCCACTGGTCTAGGAAAAAAAATTTAAAACCATTATATTTCAGAAAAACACACCAATGGCATCCCATGAATTTTCACATGTGTGTCTATATATTTAAATCCATATCAACTATGAAGAAGTTCTTCAAATCACATTCCATAAATACCCTATATACATTTGACCATCCATAAAGAGTTCTAATGACCACACCATCCTAATTGTGTACCAACTCCCTACATTTACTAACGTTAAAACCAAATATCCCTAAATATTAAAAACTATTTTAATAATTTAATATCATTATAGTGAAAAAATATTCATTTTAAAACCATTTTATTTTTCAAAAACACACTTAATCCTAATGAATGAAATACCAAGCACTAAATATATAAAAATAATGAAGGAGGAAATAATAGTTTTGCATATCTCTTTGACATTGTAGTGATCCAGACCCTATGAATGCATAAAAAACATGGATGAACATAAATTGTGCACTCAAACACAACATGGGTCAGTACTCCTTGTGTGGTCACAACTTAAAATCAGTACTAATACATTGTCATTCCATGATCCAAATGAAAATAGAATTCTTAAAACCTGGACTACCTCAAGAAACACGAGTTTCTGAATGATAAAGGTTTCATGAATCCCTTACCATACCTACCTCTTGAGTCCGGATAGTCATATTCTCCTTCTACCATACAACCTAAATATCAAGAAGCTCTCTCTGATAGCAGTTGGTCACGAACCAACCCGGGCCAACCCTGAACCGTTTAGTTGAGCCAATCTGTAGCATGGACCGAAGGACATTCCCGATCCCCATGTCCTGGAAACCAGTACTATGAATCAAAACATAAAATATGGGATGATTTCAACCTAATAGAAACAACCAAGACCAGATAGATATACCAAATCTCATACAATAAATAGAAACAGATTTAGTTAAAATATATTGTTGAACAGAACAAACTAGAAACTAAAACAAGCTGAACCTCACCAACTATATCTTTGTGTTAAATCATGGCCACTGTTAACCACAAGACCCAATATCTCCAAGAGGATGCTCAAAATAGAAAACCAAAACCAGAATAGAAACAACAAATCAGTTCGGGTCTATGCACATCGAGAGGTGCATGTTGGATGTGAGCCAAACAAACATAGTTGGAAACAACCAAATAATCCATGTGTTGTCCTTTAATATATAAAACATATAATTCTATTTTGAACTACATTCATAAAGACCATTTTTTCATATACATATTTCATTTTTAAAACCAATAATAAAAATCCATTTCCAATTTAATATAAAATAATGAATGATAGGGAAAAGAAACATGAACCTGAAGTTTCAAATATTTACATTAAAATTATTTTGAAACATAAACACACTCATAATTTTTCACTGAAACACCACAACCATGTAAAAAGGGATGATTCCATGATATAAGGGCAGTGGTACTAATAGTGCTCTTAATTGGAAAGTATGAGAAATCCATGAATCTTAGTGGAGAACCAGACTACTTCTAAAGGCATGCCCTACTCAATGATGGCATAATGCCATAACGCCCGAATCTCACCCTATGTGACCTGGTCAAGGGCCCTGATCTCATAGTAATAAATCCAACTATCCACCTATTATATTCCAATAGCTAATTTAATAACAAATACTAGTGGAATAATCATTTTTAGTAATCCTATTTTCTATTCTATATTACCATGTTATGTTTCACAATGGGGTGTCCCATACAATTTATATGACATGCCACATATATAACCAATAACACCACACAATCTGGAATCACCTCCAGACACTATAATGATATTTCATTTCTATAAAATAATTACCATTTGAATGAGGTCCCTTATTGAGGAACCTCCCACCTCATAAATAACCAATTAGGAAAGACACCAATCATACGATGGGTTATCCAAATATCCATTTAAAATTATAACTAGACCATTAGCATCACAACATTGTAACACTTACCACAATTATTCAAAAACTATTTCCAAAACAACATCAATAACCATAATTATCCAAATGTCTCTAAAATGGAATTCGAAAAAACATTCAACAAAAAGGGGTTCCCATGTGAATTTTAATTCCATGTTACAAGACAGAAAACAAAAAATAGTAAAAAATAATATATCAGAACACTACATGCCAATTATATTTCGTAAAATTCCAAATGGGCCTTAGATTTTCAAACCACTCACCCTTGTAGGTTTTAAATCCAACCAATCCAAACTATGAGGAACACATTAGGAATATCTTTTCAAACAAAAGAACTACAAATTACTACATTTAAAAAAATGATACTAATTTAGGGAAAATGGGAGAAATGAGAGAAGAGGAACTAGCTCTATAGTTTCATATTCACTTGATCTCACATCCATATGTGCACCAAGTGAAAACATATATGTTATTTAATCCAATTGATATATCTAAAAACAATGAAAACATTTGAAATTAATTTTTATAAAGCCACAGTTTTCATTCTACCCATATCCATCCAATTTACTCATTTATAAAATACAACAGAAGGTCACAAAACAAGAGTTCACTTTGAAAAAAAAGTTCCAAACCACTCAAATAAAAAACACCATCTTCCACATATGTAAATCCCAAGGCATGATATAAATCCATATAATAAAAAATTATTTGAGAAAAACCTCACCCAACCATCCAATTTCACAATAAAAATTTAGTTTACATTTTATGAAACACACTAAGCCCAAATACACATGGAAATAAACTAAGAAACAAGTCAATGTGATTTTTTATAAATCTACAAAAATCTAAGTGTCCTAAAAATATTAATAGGAGTATCATTTAAGTGCATAGAAATGTAATAAATTTAAAAAAGGAATCAATCATGAAATTAAATTTCTTCGAAAAGGATGAACATGGAAACCCCTATGTTGTCTGTGAGAGAACAGAATTGAACATCAAGGGAATGGATAATAGAGCCTCACAGATGATCCTCACTCCCTAGACATCAAGTAAAAACAAAAATAAACCCTATCTATTATGGCTCTATAATGGCAGAAAAACCAAAATAAAACCAATAAATAGTTAGAGAGAAGATAATAAATGATTAAGGGGATAGATTTGATGAAGAAACCCTGAAGAATCACTATCTATTGCTGAGAAATCCCCCAAATATTGGCCATTAAAATTTCCTAATGAAGGGGGAACACTTTGGATGATAGAAAATGGGTAGGGATTAGAATGGGTTGTTGAATCTCTTGAATCATATCTATTGGTTAAATGTAATTAATACTTTAATGGGATTCACAATTTTCTTACATGGTTTTGTAAACTTTGCATAGGTCAGGGGAATACTACTAGAAAATTTCTGCAACATGGTGGTTTAGGTTTCACAATTTAGGAAAATTGTGCTCAAACTATTTTACTTGAAAAATAGTCCAAAACCCTCAAATTAAACCCAAAATAATAGGGATTCCCACAAAGAGATTGTTTAATGATTTAAACACAGTATAGTGACACCATGGGTGTAAAAAACGCTCCTCCAAACCATTTTATATCCATAAGAATCACAATAACCATGAAAAGGATTAAAAGAAAATAAATACCACTAAATACAAAATAATTTTGCAGGAAACTCAACCAGAACCATAGCCATCTAATCCATGACTATGGAAATTATAAATTTAAAGAGTATATGAGGTCAGAGTATGAAAAATCTCCCCACCATAGGCACATTCAACCCTTAGAAATTCACCTAGCCAAAAGTTAACCCAAACTCAAGTCTATGCCCAGTCAAAAAAAGGAAAATCAAGAATCTCGGGATTGAATTACTCTCCATTTGTCAGACTTGACCAACTCATGATGGAACCAATGCCTAAGATTGAGAGAGAACATTATAGAGTTCTCTCAAACATAATAACCCAACTAGTATGTAAATATCACAATCCCAACACACCACTCTAGGGGGGAATGGAGGAACACTCAACACAAACATAAAAAACTTTTCCCACAAGAAACAGACCAAACCATAGAAATTTAAATGAATATCTCACTAAAAAACATGAAAAACCAGGATCATGGGAATACAAACAAACCAACATCACCAGAATTTAAATAATAATGATACTATGGTGTAACATGGAATACCAGAATCCCAAAAACCAAGCATATTGGAATGCCAACACAAGGGAAAACACCTAAATTAATAGAAAACCCTATGCACAAGGGAGATGAATAACACCGCCAAACCCATGTAATGAATCATGAACTAGACCGTGGACTAAAAAATTGAACACCCATTTTACATAACCCAAAAATCTTCAAACGAGAACACTAATAACCAAAAATAGAAGGAAAACAACTATGGTCCAAACACCGCTTATGGAAAAAATTATTTCAGAATCTTCCTCACAATAGTCAAAAACAATTTAAATCAAAATATGGGAATCCCACCATATCATTTCATGTAAATTGTGAACCTACCCCCGAAGAGGGATAAGAAAAAGAAAACCTCAGATTTTTCCACACCATATCTGAAATAATAACAAGGACCAAGGCTCCTCAAACCATTAGAAACTCATAATTGTGAGTGAGCTTTACATAGAGAGCTAAGGCTAGGGCTCTGATGGTTCATGCATCTCCTACCTCTTAGTCTGTAACCAGCATCCCCCCGTCAATATTCCATCCTAAAAAAATCTCCATATAGAATTTCCCCCAGTTACCCGAATGACCACCATGATGGAAGGACTTCTGACGAACTATATGTTAGAGCCAATGGGGATAGCATTTTAAAAACATGATTCTATTGCATAAATAATCCACTAGATGGGGAACCTTCATGAAATCCCTCCACCATCAACCACACCCCAAATTCCAATGATGATAAGACATCTATACCCCACCTGTACAAAATAGGTCCCTCAATCAAACATGAGGCTGCACGATCTATAACAAATTACAGTGCTCCCAATAATACAAAGACACTCTCTACATTCTCCAAACCACTACACTGCCTTTAACGATCCTCTATCACCTCTAATGACATGAGACATTATAAAAGGATCAGATTCTGGGCATGACTCATTGAAAACCTTGGGGACCTTTCTCAGTGATGTACTTTGAACAACACAAGGAACACAAGATAAAAACTGACACCAAGCCACAGAATACTTGACAAAGGAACCCCATGATGAGAGAACTAGCCAGAAATATAAAAAAATTGTAACAGAATAAAAATTCATTTTCCAAAATCACAATATTTCATTTAAATTCCAAACCTAAATTATCTAGAGGCCATTTTCAAATTCATAAGCCAATTTTTACAAGCTAGAATACACTCCTCATGTAGAAACCTATTTATATGACCTTTATATTAAAAAAAACACACCCATGTTATCCTAAAAATAATCACATGTGTGTCCATCCATTTCTATCCAAAAAATCAACAAACAAGTTCCTCCACAAACTGTCCAAACATACCCTTCACAAATGTGACTTTCCATAGAGAGTGACGAGGACCACATGAAGCCACTCCTTTACTAATTCCAAACATACTCCAACCTAAAAAAGAAAATATCCATCAATTTTAAAAACCAATTTTCAAATTTAATTCCATTATAGAGAAAACACATTAATTTAAAAAATATTTCCTTTTTTAAAAACACACTTACACCAAATTAAACCAATTTTAAGCACTACATACATCAAACTAATTAATGAGGAACTAGTATTCAAGATTATCCCAATGACATGGTAGTGATCCAAACCTTATGTAAGCATAAACAATGAGGAGTAACATAAAATGTGCACTCGGATCCAACATGGGTCACTACACCATGTGAGGTCATGACATAAAATAGGCTCACTGCCATTTTTATTCCCCAATCCGAACAAAAAGAAATGACTCAAAACTCAGAATAACCATTGAAACTCAAGGTTTAGAATGATAAAGGGTTCATAAAGCCCTTTCCACACCTAGATCTCAAGTATTGATAGTACTTATATCTTTCTATGAGACAACCCAAATATCCAAAACCAACATCTGATACCATTTTTCCATGAACCAACCAGGGTTGACCCTGATGCAGTCGACCCAACTAATCTGCAACATGACCGAATGAGGTTTTATGACCCCCATAGAAATCCAACTAGAGTTGGACATCAAAACATACAAGAGGGAATGATTTCAACACAAACTAAAAAACCTAACTCATATTAATATCATGAATCCCATTCAATAAATATAAACAGATTCAGTTACAAAATATTAATTAACAGAACAATCATTGAATTATAACAAGTCAAACAACACTGACCATATCCCTATGTCACATCACTGTCACCTCCAACCACAAAACCCAATTAGTCTAAGAGCCATCTCGAACAAGAAAACCATAAGTAGAATGGATCTTATATAATTGTTAGGGTCTACTGACACCGATAAGTACAAGTAGGGTGTGAGCCAAATAAGATCAGTATGAAACCACCTATGAATCCATGTATCTTCATTTACCAAAGAAAGTAAAATATAATAGTTTGATCTAAATTTATAATGATAGGGTTTTCACATACAGTATTCATTTAAAAAAAATTAACAATCAATTTCCCATGTAATATAAAATAAGGCATGGGATGGGAAATGGTACGTGAACTTTCACTTTAAATCATTTAAATAAAAAAATTGAGACATTCACACACACAAATAAATTAAAAAAATCATGAAAATCAAGTAGCAGGGTATGATTCCACACTACAAGGTCAATGGTACTAATAGTTCACTTAAGAGATAAACACATGAAATCCCAGGTACATAGAGGAGAGCCATAACATATTATACATGTGACTCATCATAAATCCATGCCCTACACAATGGAAACATAATTCTTTGTTTCCCAACCTTCTCCCTACCCAGCCTAATCGAGAGGCCCGATTACATAGAAATAAACACATGTATCCACCCTTTATGGGCCTCTACCTATTACAATAACATATACTAGTGCAACAATCTTTCTCAGTAAACCAATTTTTTTTTTCTAGGTTCCCATGTTATGTTTTACAAGGGTGGTGTGCTATACAATTAAATTAACATGCCACAGATATAAGAAAACACACCACACAATCAGGAATCACCATGACCACCTCAAGGTTAGTCTCATGCATTAAAATAATTACTATATGAAGAAGGTCCCATTCCAAGGACCCTCCCATATAACAATTAAAAAACTATGAATGAAAACTATCTCACAAAGGGTTTTCCAAATAAACATTTAAAAATTCCAACTGGTACAGTAACAACACAAAATTCTACCATTTACAAAAAATATTTAGAAACCATTTCCAAAATATCATCAAACACCATCTTTATACTAATGTTTCCAGGAAGACCATTAGAGTAAAAATTCGACCGAAAGGGGTGCCTAAGTGAATTGTAAAGCCAATTTAAAACACACAAAAAATATAGAAGTGCAAACCAGCTTTCACATCAATGATACATGACTATATTTAACAAAATTCTATATTTTCTATAGCATCTAACCTTCACCCACACAAACACATTGAATCCTAAATGAGCCTTAGCTTTTCCCACCACTCACCTCAGTATGTTCCATGGCCAACCATGAAAATCCCTAGGGGACAAATTTGGAATCACATTTAAAATACAATTTTTAAAACATATACCATAGGATAAAACATCAAAATATTCGATAGAAAATGGGATAAATGAGATAAAAGTACTGTTGAGGGGGGACTATATCTACAGTGCAATATTCACTTGATTGCAAGTCCATGTGTGCACCTAGTGCCCCAATCAAATTTCCATCATACAATGGAAAAAAATAAAACAAATCAAAACACTTGAATATGATTTTCATAAAAACATAGTTTTCTATGAACCCAAATCCATCCATTTTACTCATTTATAAAATATATGAAAACTTCAAAAAAATAAGAGCACACTTTTAAAAATATGATCCATCTCACTCTAAAATAATAAACCAAGTTCCACATATATAAATCCTAAGACAAGATAAAAATAAATATAACAATATTTTCAATGCGGAGAACTTGAATCAACCATCCATTGTCTCACTAAAAATTCAGGTGACATTTTATTATACACATTGTGCACAAATACACATTTTTCGAAACCAAGAAAACTTTTAACGTCTATTTTTATGAAAATCTAGGAATGTCAATGAATCCTAAAGAGATTAATAAGAGTAACATATATGAGTGTATAAAGGTTATAAATTTAACAATGGAATCTATTATTAATTAAAATTAATTGGAAAGGATGAACATGGAAACACCTACCTTTTTGGTGTGCGAATGGAATAAAACATTAAGGGTAGGGAGAACTGAGGCTCACGAGTTATCCGCAAACCCTATATACCATGAAAGTAAAATAAAATATAAAAAATATGTATTATGATTAATTCACTAGAGTAAACCCAAATAAAACCCAATAACTAGAGAGAGCTAAGAGTTTTGATCATAAAATCTTATGGTTTGATGAAGAATCCATGAAAAATCTTTCTGCTTTGTTGAGAAATCACTTGAAAAATGTCCACGAACGTTGGAGAATTAAGGGTGGATCCCTATGGGAGATATCCCATGGAAAAGGCTCCAAATGGGAGGTAGAATCACCATAATAGGAACTCAACGGTAAAAGTTATTATGCCCGTAATGGGATTCATAGTTTGGTATCCTGTAAAAACAGAGAAAATGCTACTAGAATGTTTCTACAACATTCATTTTTAGGATGAATAGTTTGTGAAATCCATGCTGAAACCATGGGACCTAAAAAATATGCTAAACCCCCTCACATTACACCCAAAATCTCTAGGGAATCCCACAAAGGGGTCCATTATTTTTTTGTACACAATATTGTGACACCGTGGGTGTCACAAACTCTTCATGTTTAGGTGGAACAGTTTGGGAAAACCATACTCAAACCATTGAACCTGAAAAATAGGCCCAACCCCCTCGCATTACACTGCAAAACACTAGATAATCCCACAAAGGGGTCCTTGAATTATTTATACACACTATTGTGACACCGTGGGTTTCATAAACTCTCCAGAAATCCATTTATCCTAAGAACTCTCACGATAACCATCAATAGGAATACAAGAAATTCATAACCACAAAAACATAAATTCCTTAATTAGACATTAAATCAAAACCTCGAACAAAATATCCCAGACATTGAAAATGATAAATTAATGGAGTATTCTATGTCAAGGTGTGAAAATTCAAAATATATATTCCAATTCTTCATATTAAATATGAATTAGAGGGAAAACTTAATTTTAAAAGTAGTACACAAAATGTTACTAAAACCACATTTCATAAAATGATATTTTTTATGAATAAAACCAGTTTTACTCTTATCCCTTGTATAGATATATATTATAATATTATTAGAACATTTTTTTATGAATATAATATATAAAATTTATTATAATCACTCATTAATAGCAATAAATTTATTTTATTATGTTAAATCACATTACATGTATAGAAACTACATAAAAATAGAAATCATTTAACATAAAAAAGGATTTTATAAAATATTCAAATTTGAAATAATTTCATATAGGAATTACTAGATTATTTAAAATATAATAAAATAATTTTATGTCGAATCCATTTAAAAAATAAAATGGAACTTTTTATATCATGTTTTGAATAAAATAATTTTTTTTATTCAATGGAAAATATATATTTCTATAATATTCTAAAATCATTGTCCAATGAAAATTTAAATATAAATATTTCAATAATGAAATTAATTTAATATTATAAATTATCTATATATCTTCTAAATTAATTATTATATTTTCTCTAAAAAAATAAGGAAATTTCTTGATGAAATAATATTTTTTAAAAATAAAATGAATTTACTAAAAATTAAGTGAATATTTTCTATGGATTTTACAATAAATTTACTTTTTTGAAAATTTTTATATATTGAATAATTTATTTAACGCTATTCATAGATAACCATTTAACATCTATTTATAATTACCACAAATAATAGTATTTTTTGTAGTATATCTTGGCTTATTTAAACTCGGTGTGGTGTGTGACATAAATTATTGAAAACATAATATCATTTAAATTAAACTAGTTTATTAAATATCCAGGTAATATAATCTTGAAGATGAAATTTCATTAAATCTAATAAGTTACAAAAAAATCCATCTTAAAAAAAATATTATGTATTGTCTAAGCCATATTTCACAGAGGAACAATATGTCATTTGTTCTCCACTACCTCAAAATATACGTTATCCATGGTGCCTAGAAATGAAAAAATATATCCCACATCAACTTCGCTGGGTAAAATATATATCACCTGAGGTACCTCTATAGAAAATATCCATTTTTGTCTATTGAGATTATAATACGTTATATATGAATCTTCCTACATAAAAAAATATATTTTTTACATTGGTATCCAGGAAATATGTGCTTAATAAATCAAGGGGAGAAAATATGTTATGTGTGAACTAATCATAGGAAAATATGATACACCTCACTTACATTATTAATTTTCCAATACTACTGGTCTTATTATGTCATGTATCACCTATAAAATCCAACACATTACTATGTTTATCGTGTATCCTCTAGAAACATAGAATACATCAAATATTACACTTTGAGTTTATTGATTTTTCAAATTAATATCAAAATCATAAAACTCATTATAAAATTTGAAAATTAGTTGTTTATAATTATATATGGAGTCTCAAAATCAATTTTGGAATTTTCATTTAAATCCTTAAAAATAAATTATAAAAAGATTAAATAATTTAATAATTTATTTATAGAAAATTATATGTATAAAAATAACATATATATCATTATTTTAAATTAATTGTGGTTTTCATTTTCAAAGAAAACATATTATCATTATCAAAATATTGGACCTCATCACCACTATCTTTTTATCCCAATGTGTACCTATTGGATCCAACTGAGCGCCTAGTGACACCTCCAAAAATCAATAATGAACTATTAAACTACCTCAAAACAAGAAACTATATCCAAATTTCACCTAATAATTAGGTAAACATCTTAAAAATTCATATATGAATCCCAAAAGTAAAACCAACCCATGTCCATATACACAAATTCAAAAAATTCCACACATTCACTATTTGTATCCCTAAGTCAACTTTTTAATAATTCATTAATAGATATAATTATTAAATATTTCATTACACTTCATGTATTAATAAACATTGATTTTGACCACCTTGTTTTTGAATATATAGTCAACGTGACTAACATAATTTTATTTTTATGTTAATTTGATTTTATGACTCAAGAGGTAGAATCGCTAAGTGAATTGGAAATTCATTGTGGAATTGATGACATGTCCATGGAGTTAGCGAACAATATTTTTCCCCATTCCTTGAATATTATATAATTATCATCATCATGTAGGTGGTGGAGATGATTTTTTATTTTGATATATGTGTCAAATTGCATTGGAATATTACAACACTCTAGGTTGTTTGTTATTTCATGTGAATATTACAAGGAAAATAATATTTGGTCAAAAAAATGGGAAATAATCATTCAATATATCATGGTTCAGGGATAAGAAACCACATATTCTTTAAAATTAGGGATATTTTTCAAATAAATCCATTATATGTGTCCTAAAAGCTCACTTTGGAGGTGACACATGTTTATTTTACTTATATTCTTATATTGTTTTTAAATTTTAAAATATTTTTTGTTATATTATTCGATTTTGTTAGGAATGATACTTTTCATGTTGTCTGATAATAAATAAAAATGTATATCAATCCATTCCATTATTTAATTGATCACTAAGAACCTGCCTATATATAATCTTCACCGTCATACATCAACTGAATAGATGTTATCAATAGATAAGTGCGGGGGAATTATCAAACATTATTCAAGATTAGTTTATGTGATTTGATTTTATATTATTTTTTAGTTTTTCTATTCTTATTAATCTATTTTGAAGATAAAAAATCATTTATGAATATTATTCCTCATAAAATAGAGTAATCTATTCTTGTGTTCAAATTCCTTAAATGATTGATGATGAGTCTTTAAATACATACTTATAGTTTTCAATCTATTATGATTGTATTGACTAATTATTGAAAAACTAAATATGAGTTATTTTCCCTCATTTATTTCTAATCATGATTGATTCTCTAAATGAAATTCTAAATATTTTTTTAACCAAATTTTCTTGAGAGAGTCATAGGTTTTTTATTGTAAGATTTGAATTACCATTATTATTTTAAGAGTTTTTATAGGAATTAATGTGTGTTTAAAATATTGAAAATAAATTTTTATTCTTTAATTTTTCTTTTATTCTTATCATATCAATCATCATTATTTTTATCCCTGAGGGGCCATGAATAGCCTGATAGGTGATCCACATTTCAACTTTTATTTCTACGTTTATCCTAACTCATGGAAATACCTTCATAATTAAATTTAACTATATGTGTGTGGGTTTTATTTTAAGTTTTTTTTTGGAATTTGAACATATTTTTAGATGATTCTAGGGTAAATTCATTCTTTTTGGTAATGTGTTTAACTAGGGGTTCATTTCATTTTTGTTATTTCCTCTCTTTTTCTATTTGAATATATATATAAGGATATATAAAAAGTGATAACAATTTATATTAATATAAATATTCTAACATAACTCCACTCATCATTGACGTGAGTTGAGGCAGAATTGATACTTGGCCTTAAGAGTCATAAATAATATGCCAAAGGCTAAAAATAAGTTCCAAGGGTTTCATTATAATTGGTTGACAATTTTCCATTTGAAAATAAAAACATCCATAACCAAGAATACCATAACTAGAACTAATATATGATTCTTTATAACAATTTAAGAGATATCAAGGTATGAAAAATAAAAATACCTACATTAGAGTACTAAGAAGATACAAATATCAATATTAACTATAAAGAAGAAGGAAAATCCTACAATTCCCATAGAATTTGAAGACATAACACCACAGCTCCAAACATGCTCTATGATAAAACTCAGCGTTCAATTCACAATTATCAAGAAGCACCACTAATGATGTGAAATTCCTTAACTTTATATGTGTCTCAATAAATACAATCATCAAAACCAGAAATGTTCCAATGTAGTGGGTGACTAATGAAACTCAGTAGGTTTTCTAAAAATGGCATCCCAAATTATTCCACTAAGAAAGAACACGATATAAAATTTATAAGAAAAATTTATATAAATCCATTGGAATAATTTTAGAACATCATATAAAATAATTAAAATAAAAAAAATTTTACAAGGAAATAAACAAAAATAATTATTTAAAAGTTTCATATTCATTTTTGGCATGCCCATTCCATGATTCACCCACATACCCATACATGCATGTTTTAGTGATAGTTCCATACTCACGAATAGTCTCTCATCCATACACTAAGCCATCAATAAGTTGAAAATATCCATTTCCCCAAATACCCATTCCAATTATCATGTTTCACATCTCTTATACCCCAATGGTACCTCATATGTTATGGTGATAATTAAGAATAATAACAATGCTACATCAAAACTAGGTTCAACCTCTAGAAACCAACCATAGATCATTCTCACTATTATAAACACTACCATATATCATATTTATTGTCATAAAATGTCCCAGATCCATCCCCAAAATAAAATATTTATGAATCTAATAGACGGAAGAAGATTATATCTAAGGAAAATGACCAATAATGGAGAGATACTGAACAATTCCTCCACAAAGCACCACGATTTTCCAAAAGATCACTCTCAGGATGAGGGGGAATGTATCCACCATAAATTGGTGGAAAAAACATATTTATTCCTCAAAAAAGTGAAAAACCTATTGATTAATGTAAATAAAAGTGAGATACACATTTTTATGATCTAAATTTTAACCATGCATGATTGGGGCACACAGCTAGGAAACCCGTCCAACTACCACCTACCATCCAATTCCTCTAAAACAACCTTTACAATGTTGGATAAAATGGTCAGTAAAACTGTATTCCAACTATGTTTTTTCCTCTATTACACTTTTAATTGTTACTCAAATGTGGCTTCATGGTTTTTCTAAAATATGCGCCTAACTGTGCACCTACCCAGAGCCTACTCTCAACTTTTATACATTTTTTTGATGGAGTTTCCTGGTTTTTACTAACCAACCTCAAACCATTCACCAAAATAAAACACTTAAACATTAAAAAATTACATCAAACCATTTAAAAGTTTACCAAGAACATTATATATTTAAAATACATAATGAAAGGGATAATTAATTGAATCCATACATGCTACATTCTCTCCACGATTAAAATATCAATCCCTGAAAAAGTAGAAAACCAAAATTTCCCCAGAAGAGTTCATGCTATTTCTCAACCATTTCATTCTCATGTTCCCAATCCAATTCTTAAATATGACCATATTACCACAAAACCCCACATGAGATCATTACTTTTAACATGAAATATATTATATTTCATATCCACTATCCTTACTAGAACATATACCAAAAAATAATCTAGTCTAGGCTAACATGATCTCATAAAATGACATATTATGGATTCAGATGATACTTTTTTAGTTGAGATACAAAAAACAAATTACTGACTACACTAAACAATTGGGAAAAAAACCAATATTCCATTTATCCAACCCATTCAATTATATCATAAGGTATAATGAATCAAGGAGATAAAATTATTTTCTTCCAAAAAACAATGATTCCCAAGACTTTGGGGATATTTTTAAGAACACTTGATCACTCACCTAGAATTAAAATGGATGTCAATTGAGATCCAAAATTTATTTTTGATGAATTTGGGCTTTCACCATTCTCTTATTAGTCATATGAATCATCTCTATTTTCTCTAGGAAATGACATGGCCCAAAAAAGTTATGTCTCGCCTATTTCCACCCAATAATTTGGATAATGTCAAGGAATCCCATACAAAGATTGAAAATGATCCATATTATCAAGGCCTTATAATTTTTGTTATACAAGAACTCCAATAAAAGTATGTACTCTTCCCATGATCCACCAAAATCCACTACAAAATCTCAAAATATGCATTCCATTATTTGTATCATCCATTTATCTTTTCTATCATTTTAAGGTAGATATGACAAACTCATAGTCAACTAAATAGCAATGGATTGTTGTATATACTTCTAGAAACTAGATGTAATCCTTGGATCTTGATATGACACTAATTATGTGGGTAAAATGTCCCTCTTTACCACTTCTAGGAAATAGATTTTTGATATGTACCCCACTATATTAGTTTTAGAGAATAGGTATGAAATTAGATGACTTTATTCCCACATACACTATCATCCATTTTGTATCATGTTTTTGATCCATTCATAGGATACCTATTACAAAATTCAATGATATTTGTTCCCATTTACAAAAAAGAAATAGTTAATGGAATTTACATACCGACTAGTCTCTAATTCTCTTCCATAACCTATTAAAAGTTGTGTCGTCTGGAAACATACAAATCAGCCTTACATTCTTGACAGCCCCCAAGAATAATATTTCAATTCCATATAAATCATATGTATACTATGATGAAAAGTTTATCTCGAATGGTGGTAAGCATGAAAATTTGGTTCCAAACAATCCAACAGATTGACCATCCAATTACAAAACCACAAATCAAAACTCACATCATTCATCCATTCAACAATGGTCTCTCTTCTATTTATTTTTTAACTCAAATGAACACATTCTGAATCAGATGTTTTGGCCTATTTAATATTCCCCTCATAATTAGTAATAAATGAAATTATATGTCAAAAAAAACATCATGGGTGTATTCACAGTCCATGTGCATACCATCTATTACTAAATTCAACTATCATTGATCTGGATACACATTTTCCAATTATTAAATGGATTTTTTCGTAACACATCTACCACTAAATTTCTATTTCTTGGTGTATTTATAATGTAAAATTAAAATATTTTGAGATATTATATCTATATTATCTATCTCATATATAAATCCGTTTGTGAGAAAATATACTTCATGATATTATGATCTATAAACACCACAAATTTCTCAAAAAACATTTAATTCATCCAAGTATTCAAAGCATGGACTATTCTATCTAACTCTAAATCATGTTTTGGTTAGTTAATCTCATGAAAACATAACTACTTTGATACTTATGAAACAACCTGATTTCCATACATAATAACACACCCCAACCAAGGTCACAATGCATCACAATACACTACATACCCTTATCCTGATCTCGGATATATCATGTTTTGTGTTGATGTATGGTGGTCCTTATAGTCTTGTAATGATATATAGAATTCCACATTCAATTATTATGGGAAATTTTTCATTGTTAAAACTATCATAGGTGAATCTTGTCCTTAAATGTGAAGAACAAATAATAATAATACTCATCCAATCATAGGAAAATACAAATCTTGAAGACATTATTTTGTGATTTACTTGAGAGAACATCCCCTATCTTTTTTGGAACCATATAAGCACCAAATTCATATATAACAAGTCCAATGAGATCTACCTCATATACCTAAAATTTACACATTGATAATTTGGCCTATAGACGATGATCCAACAAAATTCCCAACACTATTGCCAAGTGTTTCTCATGATCATCCTTCATCGTTTGATTTAATAATCAATCTTCCAAAAATACCACCATAAAATAATCTAGTGATCATTGAAATATTTGATTCATCAATTACATAAATACGGTTAGTTCATTCATAAGTCTGAAATGTATCACCACATACTCATAATAGCCATATTAATGGCTAAAAGTTGTTTTGTTAATATCCTCTTACCAAACCCAAAATTGGGGATATATTGATCAAATATAAATATTTTAGAACCAATGTGATCCCATCAATTGATCAAATAGATCATAAATGCATTGAATTAGACAAAAATTATATATCATAACAAGGTAAATCGTATGATAATCTACACATATTATAATATTTTCATCCATGTTTCTAAAAAAAGACTAGTGATACCCACATTGACATTCATAGCTGAAGGAACCCTTTTTTTCTAGCTCATCCAAATGCTATTTCAGTTCTCTTAAATCTTATAGTTAACTATGATAAGATTGATGTAAAATAAGATAGGTCCCCAAAAGGAGATCAACTTTAAAATCCACTTCTTTGTGGGTGGTAACCCTAATAAATTTTGATGAAAGACAACATCAAACTAATCAAAAAACACTAGAAATGTACTATTCTTGATATCATTCATTGATACCAAATTCAAATCTGCTAACTATTATATGAAATTTCCAACTGTCGGAGCGAACAGCCCTGTTACACATACCTTTATACCTAGGTCTCCTCTAAAGAGATTCTTGATGCCATAATCAGTCTTGAAACTATCATTTTGAGTATAATAGTCAATATGAGATTTTAACATTTCCAACCAATCCATACTCAGTAATATGTTATAGACGTCCATCTCATTCCCAATGAAATACCATATCATCTATAATTCATAAATATTTATAGAACAAGATCAACACATAGTGACTCAACATTCTCTATAACCAAGAGGAGTCTACTATTTCCAAACTGAAGGCATCATATAGGTATTTAAACTCATAAAAATAATATTATGAGAATTAATAAATTAATTTTATGCACACATTTCATAAAAAATACTGCATATGGGTGGAATTCAAAAGAGTCTTACATATCACCATTTATTTTCCAGATTGATTGTTCACAATTACATGCTTACCTCCATAAAAATGGTTACTCACTAAAATTTATTTTTTTTGTTTCGATCATGAGAATTTATTACTAGAGGAATCATGGTATTACATGAATACCCCTGGATGTTTCAATTCAACTATCTAGTTGTATTATTCTACCCTCATCCAGTTGAATCATATGACATATGTGACCCTAGAGACGTGTCCTGAACCCATGGGCTTGGAGTACAGAGATAATGGATTTAAAGATTCCTCATATGATTAAAATTGTTGAATTCCTCATCCAATCGAATAATACGACATTTTTGACATGTGAGACATGTCCTGAATGCATGGACTTAGAGTGAGACTACAACAACAAATTATATGCATAATATCACTAAAGATGCCAAACATCATATTATTGAATGAAAAACATTGTAAACATCCTACTTACTCTAGGGCCTTGGAGGAAGATTCACCAATCATTCTATCAGATTTGAATTTCTTCCACTTCCTTAGAAAAAGGATTACCTATTCTTCTTGTTTCAAGCATTCGAGTCCCAACCATTTATCTTATATATTGATATTCTTACTCTACATATGGCTCTTGAGATTCCATATTCCGCTACCATCACTATATATACCATATATGAATAATATAATATAAATATAATCATAATATTTGATTGAATCACCTTATATAATATAGAATCAAATATTTATACTTTCAACTATTAAATAACTATAAATTTAGGTGAAAAAAGCCTAAATACATGAATTTTTCTTTATACTCTAACACTAGATGTTCTCTTCCATTAGGATGAAAAATTATATCATTCATCTAATTCTGAATGTTTTTGGAATAAATTTTTTGTTGAATAGTTATTCAAAATCTTATCATACTATTCCATATTCAAATTTTTGTATAATTGTTAAATCATATGATCAGCATGAAAGATCTTACAATATACATTTTTCAAACTTGAATTTATACTCCACTAGTGTACCATGGAAATAGAGTTTTTAATTCATCGAAATTAGATACACCTATTCCTTTTTTTTTTGTTCCAAATAACCTAGAAATGTGGGTGGATTCTGCTTCTAGAAGTGAACAGAATGATCCACTTTCCTTGCTTCATCCCTTAAATTTAATCTTGCCACACCCTGAAAATCTTGGACTATACTCTGAACATGGAAATGGTTCACTTGTGGTTTAGGTGAAACCAAATTCTCAGTATCCTCTTCCTGTTTTTTTCTATGGATCCTACAAGGTTCCATTTTCAATAACCACAGAAAAAGACAATAACCGTCACATTCTAGTAACTGAATGATTATAAATTTCAAATAATACCATATAAAAAGTATCAAAAAATGATTTCCCAAAAATCTACATTGTCCATTATAATTTATTTTGGAAAATTATACCATGATTTTGAAAAATCAAAACATTTCCAAAATACCACTACCATATTGTTTTCGAAAACTCACATTGGAAATATTTTTCAATACATTTCTAAAACCATTGATTTTCACTAAATGATAATTCATTACTCAAAATGTAATTTGAAATCCTAATGGGAATTCTATTTATCAATGCATTCCATGCCCATCTCATTGGATAAATGATAATAATTATATCACTCAACCTATTAGTGTCTATAAAACACTTATGTACCCAACTCACCAGTAAATTGATGTTCAGGATAAATAATTTAGCTATGAATTTTTAAGACTAATAATTATTATCCTAACAATCCCATTCATTTCTACCGTCTAAACGTGTGAACAATACCATAATTAATTCCAAATATAAAACTAAAAAATAATTTCATTTGTCCAAAAATGAAAGACATGCTGATGAAGACTAATATCTTTTCTAATTTAAGGATCAGAAAAGATGATACCACAAGTAAAATCCCACCCATAATCATTTGATTGTGTCACAGTAGAATTGACACATGGACATAGGTGACATTCTATAGATGTCGAAGTCTAGAAATAAAAGCTAGGGGATTAAATAAAATTCGGGGGAAAATTTTACTTTTGAAAACAAAAAACAACTAAAAACAAGAATAACATAACCAGAAACCACTATATGATGAATTATAATAATGTAATACAACTAAATGTATAAAAGATCATCCAAACTATTTCATTTAACTAATGAGAATGTATGATCAAAATTAACTACAAAGTTGAAGGCAAAACCAACAAATATCGAAGACTCAAATGACATAACATCATAGATATGATCATTTTTCATTGTTCAAATCCACATACTATACCCAAGTAGCATAGATCACCACTACATATGTTTGATACATTACCTATACTAGTGTCTTGATAAACAAATTCTTCCAAAGTACCAAAGATCCAAAGGAATGGGTGTGTTTTGAAAATCAGTATGTATTCCCCAAATGGAATCACTACTCACACCACTAGGATAGAATATGATATCACATTAACATTTAATAAATTATATAAAACCATTTAAAACATTTTATATTATAATATAAAATAATTTCCACAACAATATAATTTCCAAGGAAAGAAACCAATCGATTATATAAACCATTTCAATTTATTTTTTGGCATACATGTTCTAAGATTCTCTCACACACCCACACATACATGATTTACTAATAGAACCATACTCATGAATGGTATATCACCCTTCCAATAAGATGTCACTAAGTGTATAATATCATTTTCCCCCAATGCAGCACACCCTTTATCTAGGGCCACATCCCTTATACCCCAATAGTATACTCCTCATATTAATGGTCCTATCGAAATCATGAACTCAAATAAATTCATTTATGCCAATACCATGTCAATGAAACCATTTCCGTCAATTTTAACAATGAATAATTTTATTAAAAATCATTTAAAAAACAAATTTTCATTAAATCAAACCATATTAATATTTTAAAACAATATTTTAAAAAAAATTTAAACCAACAAGTTACACAACAACCAACATCTATAAAAAAACATACCATCACTAAAGATGGTTTATACCACACCTATAACATCAATTTCACAACCAATTTAATGTGATCAAACCAAAATGAAACTCATCCTCCATGTTATTAGAATATGATTTTAGATTCAATCCACATACCTCAAAAGTTATGGAGAAAATGAATAACAACATTAATTCTTCAACAAAATACGGTGGAATCGCCAAAAATAAGTAGTAGATCTTGTTTACTAGAATCAAAACAGACATATGTCATCAATAATGGAATAAAATATCATATATCAATCCATAATATAATAGTTATATGTACCAAATATATGGAATAATCGAATTTCTGTGGAACATGACCAAGAAAAGAGACATACCAAGGAATCCAACCTTCAAAGCATAAATATTTTCAATTGGATAACTCATAGATTGAGGAGGAATATCACCACATCCTTTGGGAGGAAGAAAAATAATTTTACGGTTAAAAAGTTGAAAAACTAGGGGATTAAATGAAAAAATAAGTGATATCCACTTCATTGATATCTAACACATAATAGTTCACTATTTGGTCGCACGATTAGGAAAATAATGTGCCAACAATGCACTAGCAACTTCCCCCCCAACCCTTCACTAAATGAGATCTCATAGTTAGATAAAGCATTCACCAAGAGCATATTCCATATATTCTACTTTTCATGAATACTAATAGGTGGTTGTATGGGTTGTACATATCTGGAACGTCATGGTGTGCCTACCTAGAGCCCACATCTTTTTTTCATAGTTTCATGAATGAGTTTCATGATTTATACTAATTGTTCTCAATCCACGAACCTCCATTAAATCCAACAAACATTCCAAAGTCCTACAATCACTCCCAAACATCATCAAAACACATTGCATACATAAAATACATAAATAAGGGTTAAATAATTGAAACATAATGTGTGATAATTAATCATTCCTGAGGAGTGATTTTTTTCAATTGGTTAATTTTTCATAAAACTTTTTAATGGATTTTTCCATGATGGGATCATTTGTATAAGTGGATATTTTTCCTTGAGTAACATAATTTTTTATCATTAATTAACCATAACATAGAAATCCTCATTTTAGCCTTATTTTTTACATTAATCTGTATACACATAGAGCTTCAGTGAAACCTAAAAATCCCTCATTATTTTCATATTACATATTCTATATGAGTTGAAATTTTAATTTTTTTCATGTTACTAGAATAAGTAATATGTCATGTAATTATTTTGCATCATTGAAACAAAACTATCATTTTGGAATAGTAGAATATGATTTCATTGTAAGGATGGAAACAAAATGATTATTAATAGAAATGATTGGTTGAGATGAGTGATGATAGGAGAAATCATTATTTTGGAATGTGAATTCATAGATGCGACTTGATAAATCCATTTTTTAACATATTAAAATTCTTAGGAATATTACCATGGTTTATGAATTTCGAATCGGATATGTTGTTATCAATTATAATTTATTTTATATTATTTTATGGGAGTGAAAATGTTAATTGTAGTGGAATATGATTACACCAAAATTTCCCAACATTTTGATATAAATTTCACTATAATATATCCATGAAAACTTCATATATTACTTGATTATATTGATTTTTTATAAATAATAATATTTTTCGTAAATAATTATAAAATATAAAAATAAAAATAAAAAATTTTTATTTTTATTCCATTACTAATAAAAATTCAATTTTTATGTTTTGAAATATGTTTTTGAGGACGTACATTTAGAAGGAGGTTGTGTAGAGACAAGTATTTAATGGAAATTATATGGGATATGAAAAATGGGCAGATCATATTGGGTGAATAGATGGTATGGTTATGTGTGATGAAACCTATGCATTAAATGAATTTAATGTTGAAGGAAATTAAAATTTAATTTTTATTCCAATAGCCCAATTAATTAATATGACCTTATAATATCAGTACTCCTGATAAACTTAATTCAATATGATAATATGGTCTATAAATTTTTGGTGAATAATAATTAAAGTAACAGTATATTATATAAAATAATATTTCTAGGAAATTTCTCACATTCTTATCATATATTATAGAAATTCCTTTCCATCATGCAATTAATATAAACTGTTTTGGAGGATCTTCTATAGTTATCTTGTAGGCCTATTGGATCATATAATTCTCCATAATCATTATCACATGATGAAATATGTGAACCATAATCTATTAAATTAGAGATTAATTTTCCAAGACCGATTAATATTAAAAAATTTGAAACCAAGGTACATAACGATATGAATATATTTCTACATGTTTGACTATTTCTACATATAACATACCCTTATTGATAAATTTTATTTTATCAAGAACCAAATACCACACCATCTTTGTATATAACATTGAAATATCAATTTCTGTAATCCATATTTATATAGTGATTTATCATGTACTAGTTACCACCAAAACTATTCATGTATTGCATTTCACATACAAAATAAATAGATCTACCATATGTGTTAGATAAGTGACAAAAAACATCATAGAACCTGATTTTGAGAAATGTAGATCTTATCAAGAACATGTGGAAGATAATAATTATATAGGGAAACCCCGTACAAATTGTGTAACCAAGTTATAAAATAGTACCATTAAATATCCCCCTAAAATGATCCCATAAAATATTTCTGGATGATCTATGAATCTATTATCCTAATATAGATAGTAAAGCATTAATTTTCCGAAATGGAGGTGATATGGGGTGCCACTACACATTCCAAAAATCACAAAATGAGACTAATTGAACAATCTAGATTATGATGAAGATGGTGTCAAGGAAAATAGAGAACGTGATTTGTAACACCCCGAGATTTTATGAGAAATATTATTTTTAACTTCTTGGATGTCTTGTGTCATATGATTCACCAAGATTATCTTGTTCTATATGCAACACCTTATTAGCTTATAGTATACTCAACACTATTCATTTCTTCTGTTGCACAAAATTTCAAGTTCATTCGAATAAAATTCATTTTACACAACACCGAGTATATTTTTTGATCTAGGTATAAATGAACTATGTTTCTATTATGTAATATGAAACACCAAAGGAATCTTACACTACAGTCATCCCAACTTGTCTTGCATTACACACAATAATGACCTTCCTCGATAGCATGCGTTGTACGCAATATCGTGTTTCACTAAACAATTATATATTGATTTAATAATCTTATGAACGATCCATTATAAATTGAATTAAACAAATTTTTAATATTATAACATTATCATTCATCATACACATATCCTATAACATGTTATGTGAACAAAATAAAATTTTCGGGTATAATAAGTATTTTTTTTAAATGCAGTTTTCCCCCCTTTGGATGGGGCACCAAAATTAATCTTCCATTTGACACGTATAAAAGTTCAATTACATGGAATAAACTTATTCATTGTAATAAGGATATTAACATTTACTTTGGATATTTTTTTATTATTTTTTTTCAACATTCATATTTTGACGAATAGTAAAAATACGCAAAATTTTTCTTAAAAACAACCTTTTTCATCAAGATAATTTATATTGTCAAATTATAAAATTAAATGGTTTTAATGTATTAATAGAATATAATTTTACCATTAAATATAATTTATGTCATTGCCATTAATTTTACATTGAATTCATAGGTAAAAACATTTCAGTCTTAGGCAATGTTTTAACTTTTAAAACTCGTTATCTTAACAACGAGATTAATTATAAATAAATAACTACAACGTATGTGTTTTGAATTTTGAAAATGGATTTCATATTTGTATTCAGTGGTTCCAAATTATTTTAATAGGTTACTTTTATTTTTTTGATATTATGAATAGTAACTACGGTAATTTTTATTTACTATAGTTAAATGGAAATCCGGTAATTAAGGGTAAAAATAATATTATAAAATTACCCTAAGAGCTGCCAAAATTCTATTGGATGAATAAAAGTCGACCCATATCACCTATGAGTCGAAAAAGCATAATTTTAGGGACTTATTATGTTGAAAATGATTTAATTATTATTAAAACCAAAGAAAGTGATAACATGTCACTCTCTAATATCTTATAAGTGTAATATTTTTAATTTGGTGATTAAAATCATAAAAAATCGAACATAAATAGTCAACAGAAATCTAATACAATTATCTAAATCATATGAATTTATTTATATTTTTTAGAGATTATATAATTGTTATTAATGGTGACACAAAAGTGATGTAGAAATTATTTTATTGATTGAAATATCAAATAAATGGTTTTCAAAATATTTAAATAAATATTAAATGAACTATTTAATGTGATCCACTAATTTTTAAAATTCCTATTACATGTTAGGGATATATTAAATTTTTTGGTTTGAATATATCTTCTGTGTGAATTTTATTTATATTCAAATAATTGAATAGTGTAAAAATTGACACTATTGATATTTTATAAAAATAACATATAATTAAATTTTTTAAAAATCACAAAAATTTATAAAAATTATAAATTGAAATTTATATAGTTGAAAATTTCATAAAGTATCTAATTAAGGACAATTAAAAACACATAAATAAGTGTTTATAACAATTTAGAATTTAGAATTGTATTACTACAAATAAATTAAATAGATTAAATAAGGATAAATCAAAATGATAGGGTTTAAAAAAAATAAAAACATTTCAAAATTTTATTGGTTGATGCGATTCAAACTCCATCTCTTCTAATATTTGATTTTGAGTCATTTTGGATGTTTTTATGTGGGGGTTGAGTATATTATAAATTAATATTTTTGAGGTTTCCAAAAGTGCCCCTCTCCTCTCATATAAAAAGGAACCTCCTCCCTCTCATCTTCACAACATTTTGAGCCTTCAGGCTCGGCCAAAACCTATTCATTTCTCTTCTGCACTTCCCTAGAAACAATATATAGGTCTTGGTCTTCTCCAAAGTCCATCTTTAATGCCCTAAGAGGAGGTTTAGAAGAGGCGCATCGAAGAAGAGGTAATATTCTTTACTGATTCTTTCAAATTTATTTAACCTTCTACTTTATCATTTTTATTTGTTTCATTATAAAGTAATAAAATCATTATCAATGATATACTGATATGTTGTCATAAATATTAAACAACCATATTTCACTTTCTATCCATCCTATGGAAAATGAAATCACTGCACGTGTGTACGTACGGAATAACGTCTCCACACCGTGGTGTAATCTACTTTCCTCCACCACCTTACATGGATAGGTATAATGGTGTAAAGAATGACTATATATTATTATTATAACTGGATACAAATTCAAAGATATTCTATAATCCACTCCAATTCCATTTTATAATTATGGGAACAATATCATCGCTCGTGCGTACGTATAGATTACCGTCTCCAATACGTGATGAGATTCATTATCCATGTTAATAATTCAAGAATGATTATAAAGTATATATAATGAATGATAATGAGATATATGAAATAATAATTCTACTTTATTTATGTATGTATGCATATATATATATTTCATCTACTTACTTCCATTAAAGTGAATAAAGAAAGGACAACAATGTTAATGCGTACATATGGCCTATCATCTCCATTAACGGTGTATTTCATTTAATTTGTCTATATTATATATATACTGAATATATAAAATATATAAATAATTTTTTATATTGTAGAATTAATTAAATCATTATATAAGTAATAATATCAATAACAAAAAGTCCAAACATGTACGATAAATGAAAGGATTATTACCCAAAACGTTTCTTTAACATGGGATTAAAAAATGAAAAAATAATATAAATACCTAAGTGAATCATATATGATATCATAAATATTATTATGGTTCTTTTACAAGTTTATAATACATTTAAACCCACTATAAACGAGGTTCAGATACATACGAAGCATATCAAACCTATAGTAAGGGATTTTTTCATCTCACTTTTATTTCTGTGAGACATATGCCTTAATCACCACCTATTTATTTTGTATAGTATTTGTGCTTCCCCAGAATGTTTTATGGTTTTTATTATGAAGGATATGATATTTACATATTCATGTAATTATCTTTATTTTATGACATGTATGATTCCACCGATTATAAATGGTAAGGGATAATTATTCCATCCTGATTCTTAACTGAGATTGTTTATCATCAATTTACATATTACGTCAAAATGTTTTCATAAAATGTTGACTATTATTAAATGTATGTTTAAAGTCATTTTTATCCTTTTTTGACTTTTACCACTTGGTATGGAAGCAATATTTCTTCTGTTTTCCATATGAGGTACTTTCTGACCTTTCCGGCAAAAGTATGAGAATAACGTTTTTTAACATATATAGCGTGAACTGATTTTTACGGTTTCATAATGCCTTATTTTCATTAAGCTTACTCTACCATATTTCATGATTATTATATATAAAATAATTTTCATTTAAAATTTCATTTTATTTTGTGAAAATAAATTGATTTTCAAGAGGAAAGTATATTTTCCTCAAAAATTCATTTCAAGTGTTATATCAAAACTATTATCCATCTGTGATGAAATTATTTAATAGTGTTATGTTTCAAGAATAATGTCTCTATTATTTATATAATTTGATATTGATTATGATGAAATTATATCCATTTTTTATATGTCTTATGTTATGATGGGATGATGTTTGTGGAACCCATTTTATTCATTTGGTTATGATGAATGATTTATGTTTATTTTTTGGTATATGTAAGAATGATTTCATTATGAGAATTTTGGGACTTATATATCCTTCCAATGAATTGGGTAAAGATTTATATCTCATGAGGTAGACATGGTGAGAACGGCAAGTAAATCTATTCCAGTAATACAGGGCCAGAACGGTAAGTGAACCCGATTTAGTAATGGACTTTGTCCACTATGATGGTCTTGGCAGTAATGCCTTGGATACTATGGAAATCAAATCATGTGCTTTAGGGGTTTCCACAATTCCATGTTTTATTACCATGCTATTTTATCATGATTAATGTTCCTTTATGATCTATACCTTACGTACTATTATGAATTACTTCATGACTCAATATTTTGACGTTTAAACTTTATGTTCATGTTTTTATGTTTACACTTAATTAGAATTTGAGCTCTCCCTTTCTATGTATTCGTTTCCACAGGATATAAAGAAAGGATTTAGTTACGAAATCAAATGGTTGTGATCTTTATGGTACATGTTGATGATCTTTCACCAGGATTAGAGGATTATATTCCGAGTTTCCAAAGACACTAAACTAATACGGTCATTGGGAATCCATTTTTGTTATGTATTAAGTATTCCGTAAAATTTATGTAATGTCCATGTACGTCATGCTTTGGGTATCTACAGTTGTTATTAGAGTGAAGGTTTTGTTATCCTTTAGAAACTAGGATGCGAAACCTTTAGTGAAATCCCTAGATATATTTCTTATGTATGTCTAGGGATGTCTATAAAGATAAGGATAAAGTGTAGGTTACAATCGTAGAATTATGATAACGATCATGAATAAACTATGATTAAACCTTTGATGTTAGAGATTGAAGATAACCTCCCCTTGATTATGTTGTTTTCCTAGTATGATTTCTACTTCTCATACTATTTTTTTGGGTTTAAAAATTGGTTGGAAACAGGAAGATTCATGTTAATGGAGAATACGATGGACAAGGGAATGATATTCTTCATGAGCAACCAAATGAAACGGGGTTTGCAAGGGAAAACATTGTTATTATGCCTAATCTTCAATATCATAATATGATCAATAATCTCAATTTTTGTAAGATTCCTGACTCATATAATAAGAGAAAGATGGAGTTTCAGGATGATCATTGAGGAAAGAAAGCTCAATTTATCTTATGTAAATAATGTGGGAAGGGGCATAAATGAGAATGTTTCAAAGGAACTGGAAGATGCTATGGCTGTTGAATAGAAGGACACAAAGCCAGTAATTGCAAAGGAAAAGGATCAGTTAACCAAATATACCCAGATAATGGTATTGATAAAACATCAAAAATTGTTAAATGTTTAAAATGTGGAATTTATGGGCATTATGAAAACCAATGCCCTAAGGGAAAATCTCATGAAGAGAATCAACACGGTCGCATGGGAAGTATTTATGTTGATGATGATGAAGACACTACAAATGATATATTAGATGAAATAAGTGGTGAGGAATAAAATTATGAATCTCAGTCAACGGTTTAAGAAGGTAGTGGAATGATTTCATGTCTATCAAGAATAATATATAGTAATATGCAATAAAAAAATCTAAGGATTGTTACACTATTGTTTTCCTTGAGTATATGAAAGTATATGTTGAATTGTATAGGTAACCATGAAATGTGATTGTAATGTTTTCTGGAAAGCAGATGATATGCATATAATGAAGGGATAAAGAGAAAATAATATTTTTTATAGTATTAATGATCTCAAGACTAATATAAAAATAGTGTGATATAATTTTTTGAGTATATAGAATTTTGGGGGTTTTGGTATGTGGAATGAATTACCTTTCGACATCATTTAGTTTATCACAAAGGTTTTATAATAATTCATGTTTCAATAGAATAAATAATTAATGTATTCACATGTTTTTAATGCAATCAATAAGATATATCTTAGGATATATAGGTGATAAATGATTGTTTTCACATGCTAGGTAAATGACCTCCCTTGTAATATTTTTCTTTATATTATGAGATTGGTCTAAAGTATTTTGGATAAGCCTAAAGATTGGAATGGATTATGTTAGACATCAGATAGTATTGTTTAAGGCAAGGAACTTTTTTCTATATTATTTTTGGAATGTTATAATATTATAGCTTTAGAAAAAGGGAAACCTATAGGATGGGTGAAAACCCTACACGTCAGACAAGGATGCAGGATTTGAATCCACAATTGAAGTTAAACATGCATTTATCACATATCGTTGGCCTATAAGAAGTCTCTGGTTAGTAGAAACTAGTTTTATTTTAATAATTGGTAAGATAAATTAAGTATAAGTCTATTTTTGGAACTATATACGATTAATCTCACCATAGACGGACTTATGTATATTTAATAACATTTACTAACCATATTTTTGGGACAGATGGAATGACCTATCATTCTATCGCATGATCTATTAACACTTTACGAATGAAACATTCAACTTCATTTCATTAAGAGATGAAGTGGAAATTGTTCACGACATTATTAACAATGAGATTTTACCAAAATCAATTAATTATTTCTTTTAGTTCAATAATTCTTCAACATTAGGGAAATGAACGTGAAAACCAAATATGTTTTCCTAGTACCCTCATATCTGATGATTCAAATGGTACCTTATATCATCACAAATTTATGGGTTTGTGATTGTTGGCATTTTCATAGCCATGTCCTTTACCACTCTTCATCAGAAGTTGATGGTTAGATTTCTTTTCCATATCCATATTTTCACCTATATTCATTAATGTGGAAACACAATGACCACTTAATTTGGGTAACTGTTATGTTTCTTACTTTACTTTTTAAACATATGATTTAGTATTCCTTTTTAAGATGTGTGTTTCCATGAAATTAACATTAATGTATTAAACCATTTATAACCCCAATGAATTTTGAGGGTGAAATTCATTTTAAGGGGGTAGAATGTAACACCCAGAGATTTTATAAGAAATATTTATTTTAATTTCATTGATGACTTGGGGTGTGTACTTCTCCAAGATTTTTTTGTGCTATATGCAACACCGCAGTAGCTTTTTGTATATGAAACACTATTAATGGCTTGCGTTGCACACAAGTTCATGTTTTTTTGTATAAAATTCATTTTACACAACACTGAGTAAAGATTTTGATCTAGGTACAAATTCACTATGTTTTGATTATGTTATATGAAACACCAATGGAATCTTGCACTACACGCAACCCTGACTTGTCTTGAATTACACACAATAGCGACCTTTCTCGATAGCGTGTGTTCTACGCAATATCGTGTTTTACTAAACAGTGATATATTATTATAATATAAATATGAACTACCCATTATTAATAAAATTAAAATAATTTTTTATTTTATAACATTATAAATCATTTTTCACATATACTCGAACATGATATGAGAACAAAATAAAATATTCGGATAAAATTAGTATTTTTCAACAAATGTGGTTTTGTCGACATTTGATGGTGCCCCCACATTAAATCTAGTTTTGACTTGTTTAGAAGATCAATTAGACAAAACAAACTTATTCATTACAATAAGGATATTAAAATTTACTCTAGATAATTTTTTATATTTTTCTTTTAACTTTAATATTTTGATAAATTGTAAAAATATGCTAAATTTTACTAAAAAACAACTTTTTTCATTAGGATAATTTATATAATAAAATTATAAAATTTAATGGTTTTAATGTATAAATAAATTATATCTTTACAATTCAATATAATTTATGTTATTACCATTAATTTTACATTTAATTAATAGGTAAAAAGATTTCAATCTTTGGCAATGTTTTAACTTTTAAAACTTGATTTCTTAACAATGGGATTAATTTTAAATTAATTACTGCAACTTATGTATTTCGAATTTTGAAAAATGGATTTCATATTTAGATCCAGTGGGTCCGAATTATGTTAATAGGTTACTTTTTTTGATATTATGAATAGTAACCACGGTAATTTTTATTTACTATAGTTAAAGGTAAATTTGGAAATTATTGATAAATATAACATTATAAAATTACCCTAACACCTTCCAAAATACTATTGGATGAATAAAAGTCGACCCATATCACCTAATGGTCGGAATATATTAATTTAATGGACCTTTTACCTTGAAAATGATGTAATTATTTTTAAAACCAAAGAAAGTTATAACATGTCACTCTCTTATATCTTATAAGTGTAATAATTTTAATTTAGTGATAAACATCATAATAGATATAACATAAATAGTAATCAGAAATCTAATACAATTATCTTCATAATGTGAATTTATATAAAATTTTTATTGATTAAATAATTATCATTAATGGTGACACAATAGTGATGTATAAATAATATTATTGATTAAAATGCCATTTAAATGGTTTTAAAAATATAAAAATAAATATTATGTAAACTTATTAATGTCCTAATGGAATTTTTAAGATTAATATTACATTTAATGGATCTACTAAATTTATTTTTTAAATATATTTTTTGTGTATATTTTATTTAAATTCAAATAATTGAATAGTGTCAAAAATGACACTATTGATATTTTATAAAAATAACATTTTATTAAACTGTTTAAAAATAACAAAATTACTTAAAAATTATAAATTGAAATTTATAAGGTATCCAATTTCATAACTTAGACAATTATGGACAATTAACTACACATATGTAAGTATTTATGAAAATTTAGAATTTAAAATCTTATTACCACAAATAAAATAAAATCGATTAAGTAAGGATAAACCAAAATGATATAGTTTAAATTAAAATCAAAACAAGTCTAAATTTTATTGTATGATGAGATTAAAACCATTTATCCTCTAATATTCTATTTTTTGTCATTTTGGATGTTTTTATGTCGGGTTCTAGTTTATTACAAATTAATATTTTTTATGTTCCCAAAAGTGACCCTCTCGTCTGTTATAAAAGGGAACCGCCTCCCTCTCCTCTTCACAACATTTTGAGCTTTCATGTTCGGCCAAACCCTGTAAATTTCTCCTCTAAAATTCCATATAAATAAACTAGAGGTAATTTTATTCTTAAAAGACACACTTTAGTACCTTAAGAGGAGTTTTAGAAGAGGTGCGTCGAAAAACAAGTAATATCCTTTACCGATTCTTTCAAATTGCTTTATTCCTCTACTTACTCTTCATTATTTGTTTCATTATAAAGTAATAAAATATGTATCAATCATATACTGATATGTTATTATAAATATGAAACAACCCTATTTTAGTTTCTATCCATCCAACAAAAAATGAAATCCCCACACCTACATACGCATAGAATACTTTCTCCACACCGTGGTGTAATCTGTTTTCCACCACCACTTTTCATTGATGGGTATAATGGTGTAAAGAATAAATATATTTTTTTATTATAACATGATACTAATTTTGATATATTATATCATCCACTCCAATTCAATTCAATAATTATGGGATCAATATCATTGCGCATGCGTACGTATGGATTACCGTATCCACGGTGCAATGAGATTCATTCTCCACATAAACCATTAAAGAATGATTATAAAGTATATATAATGAATAATAATGAGATATATGACATAATATTTCTAATGGAGTTATGTGTGTATATATATATGTCATCTACTTACTTCAATTCAAGTCAATAAAGAAAGGAAAACAACATTCATGCGTACGTACGACCTACCATCTCCATGAACGAGGTTTTTCATTTAAATTATCTATATTATATATATATATATATTAAACCTGAATATATATTATTTATAAATAATGTTATATATTTTGTATGTAAGTAATTCATTATATAAGTAATAATATCAAGAAAAGCAGTCCAACCACGTATGATAAATGAAATGATTATTACCCAAAACGATTCTTTAACATGGGATTGAAAAATGAACAAATAATATAAAGTCCTACGTGAATCATATCTGATATAATAAATATTATTATGTCTCTATTAAAAGTTAATAATATTTTTAAACACACTATAAAAGAGGTTCTGATATATAAGAAGCATTTCAGACCTAAGGTAAGGGATTATTTCGTCTCAATTTTATTTCTGTGAGACATATGCCTTAATCACCACCTATTTTTTTCTATGGTGTTTGTGCATCCCAGGAATTTTTTATTATTTTTATTATGAAGGATATGATATTTTCATATGCATGTAAATTTCCTCAATTTCTAACACATATGATTCCACCGATTATAAATCAAATTGGATGATTATTCTAATCTCGTTCTTATTTGAGATTGTTTATTCGTAAGTATTTACTAGAGTTATGTTTATCATCCATGTCCATGTTTTCTCAAAATTCTTCCATAAAATGTTTACTATTCATCCATGTATGTTCAAAGACATTTTTTCCGTTTTTTGAATTTTACCATGGGATATGGAAAAAATCTTTCATTTATTTATCATATGAGGTACATTTTGACTTTTCCGGAAAAATTATGAGAAGAATGTTTTTTTAACTTATACGGCTTGAACTGGTTTTATTGGTTTTGTATTTCCTTATTTTAATTAATCTTTTTCTACAAAATTTCATGATTATTTTCAATAAAATGTTATTCTTTTTAAATTGCATGGAATTTTGTGAATAGAAAATGATTATTAAGAAGAAAGTATATTTTCCTCAAAAATTCATTTCAAGTATTTTATAAAATCAATTTTCCATATATGATAAAAAAATTTAATAGGGTTATATTTCAAGAATAATGTATCTATTATTTACATTGAATGGTTTTTTTTTATGAAATTATATCCCTTATTTTATATATATTATTTTATGATGGGATGATGTTTATGAAACCCATATTATTCGTTGGGTTATGATGACTTTTTTATTTTTATTTTGTGGCACATGTAAGAATTATTTCATTATGAGTTGTGAGGGAGCTATATCTCCCTTCAATTCATTAGGTAAATATTTTTATCTCATGTGCTAGACAAGGCTGGAACGGAATGTAAATCTGGTTCAGTAATACATGGCTGGAATGGCATATGAACCCGGTTCAGTAATGAACATTGTCCACTATGATGTTCTTGGTAGTAATGCCTTGGCTACTATGGAAATCATATCATGTTGTTAGAGTTTTCCACAATTCCATTTTTATTACTATGCCATTTTATCATGATTAATGTTCATTTATGATATATACCTTATGTACATCCATGATTTATTTCAGGACTCATGATTTTGATGTTTAAACTTTATGTTCATGTTTTTATGTTTACCCTTACTGAGAATTAGAGATCACCCATTCTATGTTTTATTTTCCCCATGATATAAATAACTTTGTGAGGGAAGTTACCAAATTTTAATTCCACACATATAATGTTACAAACCATAAATATAAACTGTATAATACTGATCTTATGTGAATTATATTTTGTTAAAAAGTTCCCACAACAATAGAAAACCAAAAAATATTAGTAGAAAACTATTAATATTTCCTTCATAAATCCTAAAATGGTAGACCCTTATAATTTATTACCATTATATGAGAAATTATTGATATGAGTTATTACTGAAAAAAGTAATTTTGAACATAAATTATTTTCTTTAGATTATTTTTTTAATAAAAAATAAAATGTAATATATTTATATCATATATTTGATAATATGAATTTAAATTATTAATTTTTCAAATAAAAAAAAACTTATCATGGATATTTTAATTTTTAGGAAAAGATTTATTTTTGGTCAAAATATTGTTTTTGGGAAAATTATAATTATTATGACATTATAATTATGTGTGTTTATCATAAAATAATAAATAAATTTCTGTAATAAAATATTAATATATGGAATACAATTAGTAATTTTAATTTATTCAATGAGAATATAAATCACAAGTGTATAATTTGTAAAACTAAATTACAATTTTTGTTTGATAAAAAAAATTTCAGACTAATATTTCTATAAATTAAATACTTCGTGTGATTCAATTTTAGACTTCAATGAAATCTTAGTGTTTTTTTGTAATTAAACAATTTATATAAGGGGAATTGATAATTTCAATACATTTAGAATTGATATAAATTTTATTCATAAAACACATTTATTCTAAAAACAATTTCTCATGCATTGTGTGCACTAATCTTGAAATAAACATTTCAAATCATTATAAAATACATTTAATAAGATGGAATAAAATTTTGAAATTTTTTTTTTGAATTAGACATACATTTCAAGAATAATTTTTTTAAAAAAATATTATGTTCAATAATTAATTAACAATGTAAAAATATAATGAAAAATTTATTAAGTTAAAATATAAATCCCTAAAACACGCAATGTTATACCCAAAATGAGAGTTTGATGTGGGATTTGACCTAAAATCACTTTTAAATGATATTGTTTCAATATTTTTTCCATTTATCATTTTTATGTAACATTTTATTATTGAAATTAAAACTTTTACATCCAAAACTACCCTTGTCTTAATTTATAAAAAGTTCAAAACTTCCACCACTTCAATAAAACCCTTTTCTTAATATTTATTATTGAATATCTAAAAATAATAATTCCAGGAACTAAATAACATTTACATAATCATATGATAACATTTTATTCATAATAAATTCATTTCCAAGGAGATTTGATTGGAAAAAATACAACTCATGATGTGGGTATTACATTCACTCACTCTTTCCTTTTACATTACTCTTTATTAAATATTCTCTTGATCTATAAATATAATTGAACAGAATTCATAATTATACTAATATTTCATTAATTTAATTATGAAACAAATGTTTCATTCAATCCAATCATATATGATAGACTAGAACATTGAAAGTGTGTACTTGCAGACTTCCACCTCCATGATGAGATGTGGTTCAATTTTTTATTACTGCCTCTCAAGGATGGATAATTGGATAAACTTTAAGATTAAATATTTTTTCTATTTCAAAAATAAAATTATTATAATAAAATTTATTTCATATAACATCATTATGTCCATCCACAAAAAAAATGGGATCATTTATCCCTTGTAAATGTGGACTACTGCATCCATTGAAGATAAATTTCATATTTCATCACCACCAAGTATTGATTATTCATAAAATTTATTTAATGAGTATATATGATTGTTATATAGTGTTTAATAATTTTTATATATCACGTTATCATTATCTAAATACTTTTCTTTAATCATTAAATCATTATATCCCTTTACTATTTGGGTCAATTTATCCACCCAAGGAATAGATTTTATAAGAATTATGTAATAAATTATTATTGGAAGTAATGTAATTGTAATATCAAGTAATAATGATATATTTAATATTTTTTCATTATTATATAAAGATTTAGCTAGTATTAAAAAATTTATTAATATATCACATTTTGATCGTTAAATATAGTGACTACGAGTTCATCGTGATTTCCATTTTCACAAGCAGTATTCTTGTATTTTACCTAATTAAAATGTAAATTATATAATCATTTCAAAAATGATTTTTATAATTTAAATGATTTAGTACTATTGAAATTTATACCAAATAGGGATAATTTATCTTTTCATTAGGAAATTTGCATGAATCAATGAAAAGAAAGCTCCATTACTTGATAAAAAATAAACTATAGTCCATTTGAATTTTTAAAATATATTGTTATAAAATATTTTTAAATAGGATAATATTGTTATATTATGTTTTATAGATGTGTTTTAATGATATATATGTTCATTATTCATGATGTTATAGCCCAGTCGAGTAAGTGGGAATATATAGTAAGGGTTTTCAACTCTAATTAAACTATTTATGAAATTATTGGTATTATGCACAAAATATCATTTATGTGGTGTATATATTATCATTTATAGATTTAATATTTTTAATTGCCTTTTAACTATAATATTTTACGTGTAATCTCATACCCTCTCTTTCTATTGATTTTGATTGTCATGATACTCAAACTGTAAGGGATTTTTGACTCAAACATTAAATCCTTGAGAGTAGTTTATGTTGTGAACTGTGTTTCCTTTGTATGGTGTATTTAATTCCAATGGATATATATTCTTTCATATTCATATTATATGATGGTATTTAATAGAAAAATTATGTTACCTTAATTAGGTGTCTATTAACTATGCTATTTCCCATTAATAATTATTTTTTGTAACATGATTTTCTTCATGTAGTTATGATTATTATTATGAATATATTTATTATAGGTTGGTTAAAATTTTCCTTTTTATTGTATTATGTTATATTCTATCATTTCTTTTGTGATATAAATTTATACCACATAAATGGTTTGAACATTATTTCTCACTTCTTGAATTATGTTCTTTTCACCCATTTATTTTTTTTTCATAATTACTTATGATCATGTTATTCCAGTATCGACTAATTCATGATCACATTATTTTATACAAAACTGAAATCACAATTATATAATTTAGAATGAATTATGTAAAAATAAAAATAATTTTATAATATTTATTTAACTTGGGAAATATATTGAAATTTTGGATGTCGTTATTCAATTAATAAAGATAATTGGAAAATGGGATTATGTATTGTTTATTAATTATCATATAAGAAATTCATTAAAATTAATTAGTTATAGGTGGTAAAAAAATTTATATATCCCCTAAATGCATTGATATGTATTATAAGAAAAACTATTATTGGTACTTCAGTGTATGTTATATGTATATGGTCATGATATCACGTCTTAGGTCATGAAATTAATTACCCCACATATTGAGTTTCATCACTAAGGAACCAAACAATTTTCGTCCATGTAATCTATATATTTTCATTATTATTTACGGATATATTATGATCATTTTTTAGTTGATTAAAAATTTATTCTGATTATTTATTCCAAACATAATATTAATTCAATTTTTATGACTTCATTTCATCAATTTTTTGTTTTCCCATTTTATGTGTTTGAGAACACCCATTCTTTTGTTTCTATTTCTCTAGGCTATGCATAAAAGGATTACATAGGATACCAATAATAGAGTATCCTATGTAAAGAATTTTTGTGAGATATGCATGATTTATTATGAAATAAGTTCTTTTTTCAATAGTGGAAAAAATTCCATTATTATAGGATGTCATGGGATTATATAGTTTCTTATTTTTCCAAAACCTCTAAATCGTTATACGTAAATGTTTTTCGTAAAATATAAAATGAACAATTTTCATTATGTTTGGTAATAATGGGATTGTTATCTAAAAAAATGTGGTTTCAAAGCCCATATATAATGTATGTGTTTATGAAGACTAGATTTGATAGCATTTATTCATGGAATCACAGTTATTTTCAGAGTAGGGTTTAGAGAACTTTAGATGTTAAGTTGACTATTGAGGATAATTTATTGTTTAATATGATATCATTGATTATTATTTTAATGGAATAGAACAATCATTGGGATATTATAATATTTTATGTTATATTAATATCGTAGTCTTTTTATCAGGATTATGATAAGAGGAATACAAGGAAAAACATAATAATAATTATTATAAAAAATTCTATGAATATGATTACATCCATATGTTTTGGTTTTGTAGATATTTAGTGGTTCTCCATGAAATTTCATCACTATTTAAAAACTACAACTGGATTTAGCCTATGAAATAGATATTACAATAGGTTGTATTATTGAAAAGGCATTATTCATAACTTACTAAAGAGTTACCAGGTGTATGAAAAAGAGGCCAAAAAAAATTTCTGTTAAACATATTTCTCTTAAAATCCCCCAAATTAAAAACAAAGTTAAATGTAGTGAATCTATAAAGAGTGTAAATTTTCATTCAGTTTCTCAAAGATTGATTAGGTCTCAGTTGACTTAATCTGCAGGTTAAATTAACCTTTGAAACTAACTTACTGGTTTACAATAATTATAATCACTTGCTTATTTAACTTTCAAAGTATATTTAAAATAGTTTTGGATTGTAAAGTAATAGTACTAGAATATGAAATAAATTTATAGTATAATTATAGACTTAAATTTAAATGCACATCAAAAATAACCAAGAGGTTCAGTCTCATGCCGAGACTTATTCCTCTCAACAATTTATATAAATTGACCCACACCCCGGATCGTGGGTAAACAATAGTACACTACTGTCCATGTCCAAAGACCTCTACCACAGTTATTCGTGGGAAAAACAAACAACAGCACACATGCCGTTCAAGTCTTACTCGACCTCTACAACTATCCACAGTGGGAAACAAAGGGTTATGATGTTTGTGTGAGATTTATGAATCCTCCATTTTTTTCTCAGGAGATACTATGTGTAAAATAAACAGGGTACACACACTGCTAGAAATGTAAAAAAAAAGAATCACTATGATATGTATGATTGAGTTTAGAAATGCTTTAGTGATTAGTAGTGCATCTCTGGACTCATTTGGTTTATAAAAAAATCTCTTGAGTCCTTCTCTGGTTTCATGTTTAGAAAACAGAGTGTCGTTTTCTTCCTTGGTTCTTGGTCCTGTTTAGCAGCATGAGTGCATGAAATTCTTGTTGTTGTTATTCACTCAAGATGCAGCTCATGTTCTCCTCTAGGATAAGTTCCTTCGTGTATGTCCATGATTCTTGGTGTATGGATGTTTGACTAGTAAAAAATTCTCCAAATTTGAATGTTGTTCAGCTCTTGGCTCTTTCACCCTTCGTGTGTCTTCTTAGTGCCTTGATTCTATCTCTTTCAAAAAGTGTGTCTTGCACGATCTTTTTTTGTCCCTTTATAGATTTAAGAATTTGTAGAAAAGAATAATTACTTTTTTCATGGGTAATAGGGACGGTTCACTGACATGGAAACAGAGATCATTAAATAACATTAATAGCATTAAAAACATAAAATGATACCATTAGCTTAATAAAGAAATAGTATTGAGAGTATTGAGTATAAAGTTTGACTGGTTGGTCAATCATTAGTATCTCGTGTTGGTAAAAGTGTATGGTGTTGTGGGATCTTCAATCGGTAGCTCTTTCTCTTGCATCAGTAGCCCTATATAATAGTTTCTCTACATTAGTAGATCTTTCTCCATCGGTATCTCTTGAGATATCGGTAGCTCGATGTATCGGTAACTATGTGTGAATTTGATCTATCGGTATACTTTTATCTATCGGTTTCTCTTGTCTGTCGGTAGCTCTGTTGTTTTTTTAGTTGGTAGCTCGGTAGACTGGTTCTATCGGTAGAGAGGTTCTATCGGTAGACTAGTTCTAATGGTAGACTGGTTCTATTGGTAGACTGGTTCTATTGGTATACATCCTCATATCAATAGCTCTGGTTTGTGATTTTCAGTACTCATATCAGTAGGCTTACTCTATTGGTAACTACTGGTAGACATGCACATCAGTAGCTCGTATGTTCTATCAGTTGACATTGTCTTCTTACCAGTAACTCTGTTTGTATCAGTGAAATTAGCTTATCGGTGTCTCTGTCTATCAGTAGACTAATTCTATCAGTAGGCTGAGTACAGGTAGCTCTTTATCAGTAGCTATGTGGAGATCAGTAGCTTACACTTGTCAGTTTTTATGCAAAACACATCTGATTGGGTTAGAATTATTTCAGAACTTATATAAAAATGGATAAACAAAGATTAACATATCTCAGGGATTATTTTAATATTATTATCATCTTCATCACAGATTGAAGGAATTAAAATATTGAAAAACATTATATTAAGATTATCAAAATATATGAAAGCATGGTTGGGATTATCAAAACAGGTGAGGTCAACAATCTCCCCCTTTTTGATAATCACAACTTATAAAATTATAATTTTAAAATAGTGATCAGTTGTATCAGAGGATATATCATTAAATGAAATTATCTCAGAGAAAAAATATGTTATAGAACATAAAGGATCAAAGGTGGAAGAAAATGTGATAGTATCAGAGATAAAACTACATGTAATGATATCAAAACTAATGTTTAGTGGCATCAGAGAGTTAAAGAAAATGGTATCTTAGGATGAAATGTAACAGTATCAAAGGAGTAAATTATGATTGATTTTCCTTAGATACAATTTCTCCCCCGTTCATTAATATCTCTCCCCCTGGGTGAATATTTCTCCCCCTCTGTAAAATCTTGGTAAAATATTTCTCCTCCTTTGTGATAATCAAAAAGTGGGAAACAATATGAAGGAAAATAGCGTAATTAGAAATGAAGGAAAGCCAATTATATTAGATATTTTAAAAAGGTAAAAGGACATAAAACAAAGTACAGTTAATTCCTATCAAACAGTCTATCTAGTTTTCAATCCACATCCTCAATGTGAGATTTTCCTTTGGGAGTAGAAGGGGATTCAGGTGAAGTGGAAGAAAGTGAGGGTGTAGGAATTCTGGAAATGATCAAAGGTGGCTGAGCCACAGAAACTGATCTTGGTTTGTACTGAGGAGTCCATTGTGTGATCATAGGAGAGAGGCTTCGAATTTCATGGGCCGGAGTCATCTGAACTGGAGAAGCAGTAGAGGCCGAGGTAGGAAAGGTAGGAGAGACAATTACTGGCCTAGAATCAACATGCAGAAAAGGCAGCAATAGATTTCTGAAATCCATAATTATTCTCCTCCTCTCTCCATAGCGGATATGAAGACATCCTTGTTCTCTATAAACATGTCCAATGCTAGAGTCAATTCCCTTAGCTTTATAACTTGTTCTCTGAAAGCTTGATTGACAGTAGGCAGCTTCATATTTTCCAACAGAAGATTGAAGTGATTGTTGAGTTGATTTTTGGTGAAAATATTATAGAAATAGGAGTCCACCTTATCTTTCACTTAATTCTGAGAGGAAGATGCTTATCTCATATAGACATGGACTACCTTAATAATTTCTCTAGATTAATCTATGGTAGATATCATAACTCTGCTCAGCTTGGATGAGTCCAGAGAGCCACTGTTTGAAGCTTGACCAAGCTCCTCCTTCATCACAGCTCGAATTTGATTCAGATCCACTGAACGTTTAGATGCAAGAGAACCAACATAGAAATATATAGACACATTGAAGCTTTTGGTCAACGCATAGAAACCATATGGCTTACCACACTCTTGACATAGGCTAATTCTTTGTTTTCTTGGGATTTTTAGCTCATGTAGGAGTCTAAAGAAACAACAGATTCCTTTAGAGCTTCAAGATCTGCTTCAAGTCTAGAAACGTGAGCCTGACAGTATTTAACTTCTTCCATTATTTCTGCCCTGAGGGTTGACAAATTAAAACCTAGAGAGAGTTAAAATGATCTTTCCAACATCCTCATCTCCTCAGAAAAACTGTGCTTCATCTCAAAAACCGGGGAATTAAAAGATTATGTCAGCTCATCCTTCATGGATTCTAGATCAGTCCTTGTGATCATATCAGTAGGTTCAACTGCATTGGGTACTCTTTCAGATGCTAAACTGACCACAGAGTCAGTCATAATCGATTCAACTAGAGATACCAGAGAAACTTCCATCTTCTATAAATCTTCCACAAAACATTCCTTAAGCTTTTTCATTAAAGTATTCAGATCATGCATTCTGACCACATATTCAGGAAATAACTTAGAATTGACATCATAAGTAATATTAGGTCTATTGAGAGATTCTTTATTATCTGAATCAGGATAGTCTAAACCACAGACTATAAAACCTAGGTCTTCTACCCAATCTTTAATTCTAGTGGCCACTTTAACACTTCCAACATTGGTTTGATGCTCCCCCTCAACTGGTGCATCCTCAATTAGGATAACAACATTCTCAACATGTCTCTCATCTATAGGAGAATCATTCACTATCAATTCTTCTTCTGCAACAGCAGGAGGGTCTTCCAAAATAGGCAAGGGAATGTCAAATTCATTTGAATCATTAGCAGACATTAAGGATTTCCCAATCACTGGACTAAGACTCAAATCAGCTGATAGAGATTCTTCACTCTCATGAAAAATCTTCTTCATTCGGTACAACAACTTCTTCAACAGCCTCTTCAATAGCCTCTTCAACAGCTTCTTCCTTATTTGATTTCTATTGATCAAGATTTTCAGGAGTTGGGCTAGGAGGTAAGTCAGGGTCTCCTCCTTCATCAGCATAGGACTCTTCCTCTTCTGAATCATTACTGTATTCTGGAAACTATTCATCAGGTTCTAGACCTGGATCCCTCACATCCTCTGGTCTTGAAGGATGATCCACATGATTGAATTTGTCATATACCTTCTGGTTATCATTGACCCATTCTCCTCTCCATGGGTTCCAATTGATCCTCATGTATTTTCACACTGTGGATGTGATACAAAATTTATTGTAACACCCCAAGATTTCATAGTGTGTTATTTCTTCAGAATAATTCAATAACTTGCACTACACGCAACACCGAGTTCAATCACACCATGACTTAACAAAAAAAATCCATTCAAAAGTGGTTATGAATAGTATTAACTAAATTTTAATCTTTATATAATCCTTATAATTTTAGAATCCATATTATGAGTTTCTTAGACATAATGCAAGAACAGATTCATTTTCAGTATTGCACTTTTATCAACTTTTAATTGTGAAACATTTTTAAATACAATATTTTAAACTTTTTGACTAAATGGGGACATAAAAATAATTTAAAATGAAACATCCCAAGCTTCCACGGTACGCTTCTCTTTGAATAATGCGATAGCGTGTGTTGTACGCAACACCGAGTTCTAACAACCAATCAAACTAGCCGTTATGAATAGTAATACCTACTTTTTAAAATTTTAAATATTTTATATTTCAAAATAGACTTCATTTTTGGATTCGGAATATCTAATTTAGCCTAAGGTGAAATTTTGGTACTTTTCGGATAACTTTCATATTTTGATGAATAGTGAAAATTACTAAATTTTAATTAAAAACAACTTTTTTAATCAAAATAATTAATAGTGATAAATTATGAATTTAAGTAGTTTTAAAGTATATTTAGAATATATTTTTACCATTTAATATAATTTTGGTCATTGGACATAATTTTACAATTAAACCGAACATAAACAAGTGTCAATCTTTTGATAGTTATTATCTCTTAAAAACACGCTTTTTGTTTTGACAGCGGGAATTAATTTTAAATTAATTTCTGCCACTTCTGTGTTTTGAATTTAGGAAAATGGATTCAATATTTGGAATCAGGATGTTCAAATCGTGTAAATAGGTAACTTTTATATTTAGACATTTTGAATAATTACTGCGGTAAATATTTTATTTACCATGGTTAAGGGTAAATCCGGTAAATAAGGGTTAAAAATAATATTATAATAATACTAAATTACCCAAAAACGTGTCTTAAGACTATTGGTTGATACATGGTCGACCATGGGCATCTTTGGGTCGATTATGGGACCCCATGGATCCACTTGTAAGTGATAATGACACTTTATTTTAATTATGTTAAAATGAATACAAAAATTACACAAGCATATATCTTTTAGAAAAACAACTGTTACATAGGGTTATATATGTTGGATTTTAGATTATAAATATTAATTAGAAAGCTAAATATATTTCCTACAAAATGGTATTTTATTTATAATTTTTAGACATTAAATAATGTATTTTATTTATGACACAATGATGATGCAGTAATTACTAAAATAGTGAAAAATTAAATTAATTGATATTATAAATACCCAAATAAATATAATATGAAACTTTTAATGAATTAAACTAATTTTATAGGATACTATGATATATTAGGATTGATTTAATTGACTTTTTTCGAAGTAATCAATCTGTTATGAGTTTCACAAAAATAAACTATTGAATAGTGACAAAATTGACATAAAAGAGTTCTTAAAACAAATATTATATTATTAATTGATATTAAATTCTTAAAAATCTACGATTCGGCCAAGAGACTTATATCATGATAGGTTCATCATTAATGGACCACTTTAGGGCCTCTTGGATGTATATAGTAAGTTTATTAACCATATTATATAAAAATACAAAGAGACATTGTAAAAGTGAAACTAATTAACTTAGAGTTAATACTTAAAGATAAGGTTAATATAAGTACCCAAACCTGTCTAAATTCTATTGGTTGAGTTGTTTTCGACCCATCCCCACCTTCACCTTTGAATAGTAAACTTTGGAGCCATTGTAAATAGAATATTAATTTATTATAATCTAATATCTCTAGCTTTTCCAAAGGTGCCCCTCACCCCTCTTATAAAAGGGCACTCCTCCTTCTCATTTCATCACACCTTCAAAGCCTTTTGGTTCGGCCAAACTCTGCCCAAATACTCTTCCAACTTCCCTCACTACAACCTAGGGGACATAGTTTGATCAGAAAGCCAACCTAAGGAGCCCTTTTGATCAAATCAAAAGGAAGAACCCGGAGAAGAGGTAATGATTTCACCACACTTTTAAAGATCCTTTCTTCTTCCACTTCTTCTTTCTTTGTTCTTACCATTCTAAAATAATAACTCCAGTACCTCAAATATACTGTGATGTTATTTTAAATATGGTACAACCATATTCAGTATTCTATCCACCGTTTGAATAACATGACACCATACGTGCGTACGTACGGCTTACCGTCTCCACGTCGTGGTGTAATTGTTATTCAATATAATATTATTTGGATGGGTATAATAATTATGTGTAACTCATGTAAATAATAAATATAACATGTTAAGGATTCTTTATATATGATATACCATCCATTTATATATTATTTTAATATCAAAAGAATGATATTCTCGCTCGTGCATACGTACGGACTACCGTCTCCACGAACGCGATGAGATTCATTCTCCATCGTATCTATTCAAGTATAATTATCATTTGATGGTTTAAAAAGTGATGTTTAAGGACTTGATATCATTATGGATATGAATAATATAAAACCTATCCTTTACAAACATTTCTTATGTAACAAAACATATAAAAGAAAACAATTAAGTTAACACCCGAAACAACGCTAATACTAAGATATTATTATCAAATAAATATTAAAAGATCATATATGATATCATATTAATGTATATGATTATTTTATAATTTAATAACAATTATTCCACCATTATACAGGAGGTTAACCTACCCCAACCAAGGAAAAGTACAAGGTAAGGGTTATTTCACAATCTCTTCATTATCCGAGGTTGTTTATAAGTAATAATCTACTGGGATTTCTTTATCATCCACATCCATGTTTCTTCGAAATGTATTTCAAAACATTTTTATTATTTACAAGAATGTGAGTTAAAGTCATTTATACCCTTGTTTGACTTTTTATAAGAGGTTTATAAAGGAATCTTTCCGTCGTTTTCAAAACAAGGTCCTTTTTAACCTTTTCGACAGAATTATGGTAAGAATGTTTTTTTAACTTATACGGCGGGTGTGGCTATTTTCCGCCGTTATAAAATCTTCAAAGCTTCCCTTACAAGATTATAAGAATATTTTCAATGTAAATGATTTATTTTATAAATATGTGATTTTTAAATGATTTCAAAAAAGAGATATTTCCCTCAAATACATGAAAACCCAGTGCAAATGTATACGTATTTAATGCAAGCTTAAAAATGTTTTCAGAAAACCTGACTCTCGAGTTTGGTAGATAGGAAGGGATTGGGAGTGGACCCATCATGGCCTGTAATTAGTCGAGAAGTCTCAGAATTAGTTATTTTGTTTTCAGAAGCTTGCATAATATTTTTAGAAAAGCACTGAAGTATATTTGAGCAATTTTAAACGTAAGTATATTCTAAAAAAATTGCATCGGTAGGTCTCATGAGACAAACTAGTGTATTGGAACAAGGCCTTGACAAAATCTTATTTGTAGTCTTGGCACGAGGCCTTGACTATGTGGTTATGACAATCTGGCATTATGAATTCCAACATTATGAAAGTGGTTATTGATTTTTGCATGTGATTATTCGATTAGTAGAATATCCATGTGAATAAGTAAATGGCATTATTTCATTTTATTTATGCCGTACCATGTTGAAACTTCATGTTTGAAAGGCTTTTGTTTTAGTTATACATTTCCTTAAATGTTTATTCTTATTTATGAAAGTTTCCGCTATATTGTTATCCTTACTGGGCATTTGAGCTCACCCCTTTCTATGTTTTATTTTTCCCAGGAAGTGAAGAAGTAAATTATGAATGACCTGCAGGGATATTATGTGGGGATATGAGTGTGGATTATGGAGACATTATGTTGTTGTAGCAGTTTTTCATTTTATGATGTAATGTAAAACTTATGAATATATCTAGTGTTTCCAAGGCTACTAAACCAATCGGTCTTTCGAGATTTGATCTTTCTTGTGATCATGCCAATGTTATGTAATAATGCACCAACTCTGGGTAACTAGGGACAGGGCGTTACAGTTGGTATCAGAGGAAGTTTAGTACAAACCTTGGAAGCTAGATTTAGATAAACTCTGATTAGAGCACGTAGACCTAAGATGAACTTTGAAGATTAGTATAGAAGAACTTCCTAGAATTTTGGTATTGTAGAGATTTTGTGAGTTTTCCGAGCAATACATCCCTGTCTGGATACGAGCAGGTAGAGGCGGCTCTGGCACAGATATACCTAGGGGTAAAACCCGAAAACACCGCTTTGAGCTAGACTCGAACGGGAACTGGTGCACGACAACGAGCTTTGCTGCACTCTTGGTTACGACACTCCCGGGGGATATGCTTAGGATAATTTTCATTTTCTTTACAAACCATTATGAAGGGTTTATGTGGATTTACTTCCTCAAAGGAGAAATTTATATGATTATGGATTATATCCATAAACTCTTTAATTTATGTTATGTGTCTTACAAGTTTGGGATTAAGTATTGTTATTCATTAACTAATCTAGTGTATGCCATTGTTTTGAAATGGCGCCCAGTAGAAGGAATGAGAACTCCAGCAATGCACATGATCCAAAGAGAAAGAAGGATCATATCTTTCATGGCCTTAAGCCAAAATTTATAAGACACATAGTCTCCCATATATTATCATCATATGAAGAAATAATATCATGTGTTGATAAGATAAGTAAAGATTTTACTGAGTCCTATGGCTTTTAAGGGAAGAAAGAGAAGAAAAGGATGGAAGAGAGAAAGATGGATAAAGGGAAGATGGAAAAGAAGAATTTTCCCATATGTGGTAATTGTGGAAAGAAACACCCTGGAACTTGCCTGAAAGGAATGGGAGTTTGTTATAAGTGTGGTGGAAAAGGGCACACAGTACATGACTGCATGGGTAAGAAAATGGTTTCAAATGTACATTGCTTCATTTGCAAGGAGTTTGGACACTATTCGAACCTATGTCCCAGTCATCAGAATATGCCGCAAATGATGCTATTGGATAATCATCAAGTTATGATACTACCACAGATGAAGAGGAATGATTAGAGTTCTTATGTTGATTATGTCATTTGATTGTTGTATCAACAATGTACTTGTTATAATAATTATGGAGTATATAAGGATTGTACTACAGTACTATTTCATTTTGGACTTGAGATTGTGTGGAAAAAAGAAAAGTGACTCAATATCAGAATAAATTTTTGGAAAATATATGGTTGAGAGAATGATAAACCATAATATGGTTCTGATACCGAGGTAGTGATTTTAGAATAATACATGATTTATTTGGATAAATTATATTGGATATTATTGACTACATTGAAACTAATTAATGATTTGTATATTCCATCATTGTTGGGGTTTAAAACATTTTTGAATTGATGAAGTATATCTAGAATTCTATATGGAATAAGGGAGCGTGAATGTAATCAATATGGATTATGGTAATTCAGGATGTTTCAGTGTTTTAAAAGAATACATGATGAAGGTATTCATATGCTATCACGTGGTAAAAAGGATCTAAATTATGTTTAACTTCCTTATAAATGTTGGACTGTGAGTTTGGTCAGAAGTATTTTGGATAAATTCTAGTTTGAAATTAATTTTGGATTGCCATAAAAGGACAACCCGGAGGTCGGGCGGCAACCCGTCGCGTCCGGCAAGGCCGCGAGACTTGAACCCGCAACCGAAGGGCGAAAAGGGTGTATCACCTACCACTGGCCCAAGAGATGTCCTGGATTAAATAATTTAGTTTTTATTAAAAAATCTTGTAGATGAATTATAAATTCGTTTATTTTGGAACCCTATACGAATAGTGTAAATAGAATTTTTTTTACATTCTATTATCTTTTAGAGTGAAAGATGAGTTTGTGGTAGAAATTTATTAATGGATAAAACTCTAATTATAAAGTAAGTATATCTCCTTATGATCTTAGACAATCTCATAAATAAATTCCTCAATATTAAGAAAAGCAACTTAGAACAAAAATGTTTTCCTAGATGGTACCTTAAATCATCACTAATTTATGGTTTTGGGATTGTTGGCCTTTTCATACCCATGTTCTCTACCACTCTCCATCTGATAATTGATGGTTAGATTTTTCTTCCATATCCATATTTTCCTACATGAAACCCTAGTATGCATTATTTTCGGTAATCTTCATACTTTCGACTCTTTATTTTAAATAGAGGCCTCATTAATTCATTTTTCGATGTGGGATTTCAACTAAGATATTTTGAAACGTCAAAAATGTGTTATCATAATACCCTATGTTTTGTTGAACCGATGGTGTTTCAAATCATCATAGATTGATGAATTTAAGGACCTCAATTTTATACTTGTTTGTGATTTATGACCTCAATCACTACATATAAATATTTACGTTTTTCCTCCAATTATATGTCTCTAATTGCCACCAATGTTCTCCTAATCGAGATCATAATTTGGTGGTGACCCTTTCATTTCTCTTTTCCTCATATTAAGACAAAATTTTAGTAACCCAATTTCCGATGTGGGTTTTCCCACAAATATATTTTCTATTTTCAACCTTTTATTTTCGAAGAACAATTTCAAATTGCGAGGATGCAATTTATTGAAGGAGGGGAGAATGTAACACCCCAAGATTTCGTAGTGTGTTATTTCTTCAAAATAATTCAATAACTTGCACTACACGCAACACCGAGTTCAATCACACCATGACTTAACAAAAAAAAGCCATTCAAAAGAGGTTATGATTAGTATTAACTAAATTTTAAACTTTATATAATCCTTATAATTTTAGAATCCATATTATGAGTTTCTTAGACATAATGCAAGAACAGATTCATTTTCAGTATTGCACTTTTATCAACATTTAATAGTGAAACCTTTTTAAATACAATATTTTAAACTTTTTTACTAAATTGGGACATAAAAAAAATTTAAAATGAAACATCCCATGCTTCCACGGTACGCTTCTCATTGAATAATGCGATAGCGTGTGTTGTACGCAACACCGAGTTCTAACAACCAATCAAACTAGCCGTTATGAATAATAATACCTACTTTTTTAAATTATATATATTTTATATTTCAAAATAGACTTCATTTTTGGATTCGGAATATCTAATTTAGCCTAAGGTGAAATTTTGGTACTTTTCGGATAACTTCCATATTTTGATGAATAGTGAAAATTACTAAATTTTAATTAAAAACAACTTTTTTAATAAAAATAATTAATAGTGATAATTATGAATTTTAGTAGTTTTAAAGTATATTTAGAATATATTTTTACCATTTAATATAATGTTGGTCATTGGACATAATTTTACAATTAAACCGAACATAAACAAGTGTCAATCTTTTGATAGTTATTATCTCTTAAAAACACGCTTTTTGTTTTGACAGCGGGAATTAATTTTAAATTAATTTCTGCCACTTCTGTGTTTTGAATTTAGGAAAATGGATTCCATATTTTGAATCAGGATGTTCAAATTGTGTAAATAGGTAACTTTTATTTTTAGACATTTTGAATAATTAATGCGGTAAATATTTTATTTACCATGGTTAAGGGTAAATCCGGTAAATAAGGGTTAAAAAATAATATTATAATAATAATAAATTTCCCTAAAACATGTCTTAACCCTATTGGTTGATACATGGTCGACCATGGGAATCTTTGGGTCGATTATGGGACCCCATGGATCCACTTGTAAGTGATAATGACACTTTATTTTAATTAAGTTAAAATGAATACAAAAATGACACAAGCATATATCTTTTAGAAAAACAATTGTTAAATAGGGTTATATATGTTGGCTTTTAGATTATAAATATTAATTATAAAGATAAAATTATTTCCTACATAATGATATTTTATTTATAATTTTTAGACATTAAATATTGTATTTTATTTATGACACAATGATGATGCAGTAATTACTAAAATAGTGAAAAATTAAATTAATTGATATTATAAATACCCAAATAAATATAATATGAAACTTTTAATGAATTAAACTAATTTTTTAGGATAATATGATATATTAGGAGTGATTTAATTGACTTTTTTCGAAGTAATAAATCTGTTATGAGTTTCACAAAAATCAACTATTGAATAGTGTCAAAATTGACATAATAGAGTTCTTAAAACAAATATTATATTATTAATTGATATTAAATTCCTAAAAATCTAAGATTCGGCAAAGAGACTTATATCATGATAGGTTCAGCATTAATGGACCACTTGGGGGTCGCTTGGATGTATATAGTAAGTTTATTAACGATATTATATAAAAATACAAAGAGACATTGTAAAAGTGAAACTAATTAACTTAGAGTTAATACTTAAAGATAATGTTAATATAAGAACCCAAACCTGTCTAAATTATATTGTTTGAGTTGTTTTAGACCCATCCCCACCTTATCCTTTGAATATTAAACTTTGGAGCCATTGTAAACCGAATATGAATTTATTATAAACTAATATCTCTAGCTTTTCCAAAGGTGCCCCTCACCCCTCTTATAAAAGGGCACTCCTCCTTTTCATTTCATCACACCTTCAAAGCCATTTGGTTCGGCCAAACTCTGACCAAATACTCTCACAACTTCCCTCACTACAACCTAGGGGCCTTAGTTTGATCAGAAAGCCAACCTAACGAGCCCTTTTGATCAAATCAAAAGGAAGAACCCGAAGAAGAGGTAATGATTTCACCACCCTTTTAAAGTTCCTTTCTTCTTCCACTTCTTCTTTCGTTGCTCTTACCATTATAAAATAATAACTCCAGTATCTCACATATACGGTGATGTTATTATAAATATGGTACAACCATATTCAGTATTCTATCCACCCTTTGAATAACATGTCACCATACGTGCGTACGTATGGCTTACCGTCTCCACGTCATGGTGTAATTGTTATTCAATATAATATTATTTGGATGGGTATAATAATGATGTGTAACTCATGTAAATAATGAATATAACATGTTAATCATTCTTTATATATGATATACCATCCATTTATATATTATTTTAATATCAAAAGAATGATATTGTCGCTCGTGCGTGCGTACGGACTACCGTCTCCACGAACGCGATGAGATTCATTCTCCATCGTATCTATTCAAGTATAATTGTCATTTGATGATTTAAAAAATGACGTTTAAGGACTTGATATCATTATGGATATGAATAATATAAAACCTATCATTTACAAACATGTCTTATGTAACAAAACATATAAAAGAAAACAAGTAAGTTAACACCTGAAACAACGATAATACTAAGATATTATTATCAGATCAATATTAAAAGATCATATATGATATCATATTAATGTATATGATTATTGTATAATTTAATAACAATTATTTCACCATTATACAGGAGTTTAACCTACCCCAACCAAGGAAAAGTACAAGGTAAGGGTTATTTCACAATCTCTTCATTATCCGAGGTTGTTTATACGTAATAATCTACTAGGATTTCTTTATCATCCACATCCATGTTTCTTCGAAATTTATTTCAAAACATATTTATTATTTACAAGAATATGGGTTAAAGTCATTTATACCCCTGTATGACTTTTTATAAGAGGTTTATAAAGGAATCTTTCCGTCGTTTTCAAAACAGGGTCATTTTTAACCTTTTCGACAGAATTATGGTAAGAATGTTTTTTTAACTTATACGGCGGGTGCGGCTATTTTCCGCCGTTATAAAATCTTAAAAGCTTCCCTTACAAGATTATAAGAATATTTTAAAAGTAAATGTTTTATTTTATAAATATGTTATTTTTAAATGATTTCAAAAAAGAGATATTTCTCTCAAATACATGAAAACCCAGTGCAAATGTATACGTATTTAATGCAAGCTTAAAAATGTTTTCAGAAAACCTGACTCTCGAGTTTGGCAGATAGGAAAGGATTGGGAGTTGACCAATCATGGCCTGTAATTAGTTGAGATGTCTCAGAATTAGTTATTTTGTTTTCAGAAGCTTGCATAATATTTTTAGAAAAGCACTGAAGTATATTTGAGCAATTTTAAACGTAACTATATTCTAAAAAAATTGCATCGGTAGAACTCATGATAAAAACTAGTGTCTTGGCACAAGGCCTTGACAAAATCTTATTTGTAGTCTTGGCACGAGGCCTTGACTATGTGGTTATGATAGTCTATAATTATGCATTCCAACATTATGAAAGTGGTTATTGATTTTTGCATGTGATTATTCGATTAGTAGAATATCCATGTGAATAAGTAAATGGCATTATTTCATTTTATTTATGTCGTACCATGTTGAAAGTTCATGTTTGAAAGGCTTTTGTTTTAGTTATACATTGCCTTAAATGTTTATTCTTATTTATGAATGTTTCCGCTATATTGTTATCCTTACTGGGCATTTGAGCCCACCCCTTTTCTATGTTTTATTTTTCCCAGGAAGTGAAGAAGTAAATTATGAATGACCTGCAGGGGAGATTATGTGGGGATATGAGTGTGGATTATGGATACATTATGTTGTTGTAGTAGTTTTTCATTTTATGATCTAATGTAAAACTTATGAATATATCTAGTGTTTCCAAGGCTACTAAACCAATCGGTCTTTCGAGATTTGATCTTTCTTGTGATCATGCCAATGTTATGTAATAATGCACCGAATCTGGGTAACTAGGGTCGTGGCGTTACATTTATTCTTCACTAATACTGTCTCATATTTAGACTCAGCTACCCATTTTACTTTAATCATCACATAGATCAATTTAGCAAAGAATAGGGAAATTGTCTTTGATTTTAGCATTGTTATGTCTTCCATTTGGATCATTAGCAATCTGCACAAATTTATCATTAAACAATTTCTTAAGAGGTTTAGGAGATAGATATCTGGATATCTCAAATTGTAAAATACTCCTCTCTTTCGTATCAAGACATGTTAAACGAATTTGAATAGAAATTTGTTCTTTCCATCCATTACTGCAGCAACTACTTGTCTTTGACTTCCATCACCAGTCAGCTCTTCCAAAGAAGTCTCATATTCGAAAATGTCACTGGTAAGTGGCATGACTCTCGATACATTTCTAGATACACCATCATGTGGGACTTTTAAGCACTCAGACCACTCAACAGATGAAAACAACATCTCTTTTCCATTCACAATAAAGGTTACTCGATTTTCATTCTCTGATTTCTCAAAGGTTACAAAATCGTAAAACAGTTTCACTAAAATTTGAAAATAGGGACCATTGTTGCTTGAAAAACATTGTAACCATTTTTGATCTTCATGTACTTCGAGCACTAAGGACTTGTGAGGCAGCATCCACTCTACACACAACTCCTTTTCAATCACAATAACTTGATTCTGCAGATGAGGATTCACTGGTCGTCTCCCCGACCTAGGTCTAGAAACACTACCACTACCACTTGCTTCGTGCTCTATCCTCTGCTTCTTTGTTTTTGTCTCAACAAATTTATCTATGATGGTAGGATGTTTGGTTTTTTCCATCGCTGGTTCGAATGATTTAGGGTTCTCTAAGGATTCGGGAGCTAAGGTTTTAGGGTAAATGTTTGAGGCTTGGTGGATTGTGAAGTAGATATGACTTTAGTTTTATCATTTAGGAATCATAAAATAAAAAAATAAAATGATATAATCGCAAAAATGATTCATATTCTGGCTGAAGAAAGAAGTTTTAAGACAATTCACACATCAGTGAGAATTTCTATCAGTGAGGTTATATCAGTGAGGATTCATATCGGTGAGAATTTTATATCAGTGAGAATTTCACATCGGTGAGAATTAGCTACGATCAAGGTTAAAAATACCTAACTCATGTCTTATGTAACCTAACCTATCTGAACTCAAAGGTTTAGCGAAAATATCGGCTAATTGATGTACAGTACCTATAAACTCAAGAATAATATCACCCATTTGGTAATGATCTCTCAAGAAATGGTGCCTTACAGCAATGTGTTTGGCCTTATAGTGAGACACATGGTTCTTTGAGATATTTATTGCAATAGTGTCATCACAGTCGATTGAAACGTGCTTAAAGTCATATACATAGTCCAAAAGAGTCTGTTTCATCCACAGAATTTGTGCACAGCAACTACCAACAAATATGTACTCCGCTTCGGCAGTGGATAATGCTACAAAATTCTACTTTTTTACTACACCAAGATACTAAGGATTTTCCCAGTAAGTGACATGTTCCTAAAGTGATTTTTCTATCCAACTTGGAACCAGAAAAATCAGCATCTAAATAACACATTAACTCAAAGGGTTGTCCTTTTGGGTAAAAAAAACCTAAGTTTACAGTATGTTTAAGATACTTAAATTTTTTTTAACAGCAAGTAAATGAGATTCTTTTGTATTATCTTGAAATCATGCACACTCACACACACTAAACATAATATATGGTCAACTAGTAGTAAGGTAAAGTAAGCTTCCAATCATACCTTTTTAATTGGTTTGATCCACTCATTTCCCAATTTCATTTTCATCCAATTGACAAGTTATACTCATAGGAGTTTCACATTCCTTAATACTATCCAAACCAAAACGTTTTAAGAGATCCTTTGTTATTTACTTTGATTCAGAATAATACCATCTTAATTTTGAAAGACATTAATTCAATGAAAATATGAATGTTCTCCCATTAAACTCATTTCAAACACATTTTTCATACATTCTGAAAAATCAGTACATAAATAGTGTTTGTAAGATCCAAAAATAATATAATCAACATAGATTTGTACTATTAAAAAATAATTAGAAATTCATTTAATAAAACAGGTTGGATCATCAATCCCTTTAGTAAATCTTTTTGAAATATGAAAATTACTAAGTCTATCATACCAATCTTTTGGAGCTTGTTCTAGACCATATAAAGCATTAGAAAGTTTAAAAACATGATTTGGAAAATGAGGATTAGTAAATCCAGGTGGTTGTTCAACAAAAACATCTTCAACGATAAAACGATTTAGAAAATCACTTTTGACATCCATTGTATATAACATGAAATTCAGATGATCATCATCGGAAAGTAAGATCCTAATGGCTTCTAATCTGGCTACAGGTGCAACGGTTTCCTCATAGTCTATACCATCCTCTTGACTGTATCCTTGTACAACTAATCTAGCTTTGTTTCTAACCATGTTTCTAGATTCATCATCTTTTTTTCTAAAAACCCATTTTGTGCCTATTGTTAAGGTGTCCTTATATCTATCAACAAATTCCCAGAATTTGTTTCTTTCTAATTGATTTAACTCTTCTTGCATAGCCATTACCCAAAATTCATCATTGATAGCATCAATGATATTTTTCTGTTCTAGCTATGAAAGAAAGGCTTGATGTTCAACCTAGTTTCTTAGAGAAGCTCTAGTTTATGTCCCTCTATCAAGATTACCAACAACAGCATCCAAAGGATGATTCTTTAGAATCTTAGTTAATATAGTAAAGGTAGGACTAGAAATTTCAGGTTCATCTCCAAGTTCTGGTTCTACAGAAGCAAATTCTGGAATATTTCTAGAACTGGATGTTTTTACAGTAGGTTCTTTAGATTTATCATTAAGGTCCAGAATAGATAAATCATATTCATGATTTTCAAGAGAGGTTTTAGGCTCATGTGGATCAGTTTCATCAGACTTGATATGAGAAGATTCTTCCATACATTTGGTTCTTTTATTAAAGAATATATAGGCATGGATAGTTAAATAAGAACAAAGAAAAATTCATTCATCACTCGTAGAAGTAAACTTTACTAGAGTATCCTTTGTATTAAGAATAAAAACATTGTATCCAATGACTATAAAGTAACTAAATTTAGGTTTTATATTATTCCATAACTCATATGGGGTCTTCTTAAGAACTGGTCTAATTAAGACTATATTAATAATATAACAAGTTGTATTCACATCTTCAGCCAAAATGTAATTAGGTAGGTCATATTCATTATGCATGGTTCTAGCTATTTCTTGAAGGGTTCTATTTCTTCTTTCTACTACACCATTCTGCTGAGGTGTCCTGGGAGCAGAAGATTTGTGACTACAGCCATTGTGTGAGCATTAAGATTAAAACTCTTCATTTTCAAACTCATGGCCATGATCACTTCTTAGGGTTTTAATCTTAAGTTCACTAAGATTTTCTACATATTTAGAGTATTTAACAAAGTAAGAACAATATACACTTTTGTGAGCTAAGAAGTATACCCAAGTATATCTAGAAAAGTCATGTTCTATAACTTATACATAGTGCTTCCCATTTAAACTAGAAACTCTTAATGGTCAAAACAAGTCCATGTGAACCAACTTGAGGGGTTTAGAAGTTGAAACTTCTTTCTTGGATTTAAAAGATACTTTATGTCGAATTACCTTTTGACAGGGATTACAAAATTTTTCATTTGGGAATTCAAACATAGGTAGGTCTCTAAATATGTTCTTTCTAGTTAATTTTATAAGTGAATAGATGTTGCAGTGTCTTAATCATTTATGCCAAAGACATGATTCTTTGTAAAAATCATTCAAGAAAGTAACATTTTGCTTTGCTAAAGCATTTAAATCAACAGCATACCATTTTCATTTCATAAATCAGAAAACACTAAAACATTTTGAGAATTAAAAAAATTACAGAAATCATTTTCAAATTTCACATTAAATCCATCATCACATAATTGAGAAATACTTAATAGGTTATACTTAAGTCAATCAATAAATAACACTTTATAAATTAAAACTTATTCAGTATTATCAATTTGGCCTAGGCCGATGATTTTTCCTTTAGGATTATCACCAAATGTGACGTGGCCTACATTAACCTTTATTATGCTCTAGAAGCATGAATAATATTTACACATGTGTCTTGAACATTCAATGACCATGTAACATACATTCTTGTGAGAACTCATTATGCATTTTTCCTACAAAACAGATTTAGATAGAAAATGATTTTGGTACCCATATCTTCTTGGGTCCAGATAGGCTAGCAATCAAAGCTTTAGGTACCCATATTTGTCCTATGGGTAACATATAATTTTCAGAATGAATATATTTTAAAGATAAACTTTAGTTGATCTAAAACCATAAGAATAACTTGTTCAAGCGTAGGGATTTCCAGAACATGAACTAGTAGTATTCGGTTCAGATTTAGGAATAAATATTTTCTTAATAAGCTGTCTCTGTCCAGGTTTGTAGCCTATTACAGTAGTGTATTTTGGTGCCACTTGCTTTCCAAGAATTTGAGTTACTGTATCCTTTCCATTTGTGAACGTTTCTAAGTACTTTCTAGGTTTCTCATTTGAAATTTTTAGTTCTGTATTTTCCTTTAACAGTTGAGCATTCTTTTATTTTTCTATAGTAAGTTTTCTTTTAACAGTAGTAGTGAGAGCATGTCGTTTCTTCAATTATTTTTATTTATCTTTAAGTTCATTGCATGTCTCTTCCAACATATTACAATATTCAAATAGTTCCTCAGAATTCATGTTTTCAGAATCCGAATCAGATTCAGTTCCAAAATAATATGAATTTAAAGCAGGAGTATCTAAGGTTAACTCAGATGTGTTTGTCCTGAAACACATGTTGGCACTATTCTTTTCAGAATAAGACATTTCAGATTCACTTGTGTTGTCCTCTGAAGCACTCCAGGTTTATTTCATAGATTTCTTGTACTTCTTGTACTTATAATCATATTTATTTTTGGCTTTTAATTTTGGACAATCATCCTTGATGTGTCCTTTCCTTTTGTACTCATAGCAGACTATTTTATCATTCTTTTCAGCTTTCTTCCAATCCTTCTTCCACTGTCCCTTATTTTCATACTTTCCTTTGTAGTTAGATTTTCTAAAGTATTTCTTCTTCCTATAAAACTTCTTGAATCTCTGGGCTATTTGAGCCTTTTCAGCATCACTGTCAGAGTCAAAATCTTCACTAGTTGAACTTTCAGTAGGTACTTGCATTGTCTCCTGGTCATTGTTCTTAGAAGCAATAGACTTAAAGGCTACATATTTCCTTTTTGGTTCATCTTCTTCCTCTTTTTTCACCTTGAGTTCTTCCTCATACATCATTAATTTTCCAATAAGCTCTTTTACTGGAAGTGCTCTAATGTCACATGAATCTCTTATTGAAATAGTAGTGCATCTCCGTCATTCTTCTAGACATCTCAGTATCCTCATAATTTGTTCCTTAGCTGGAACATCTTTTCCAAGTGAACTCATTGTATTGACTATCTCATTGAACCTGAGATACATATCAGAAATGGGATCATAATTTTTCATTTTAAAATTATCATATTTAATAGTATGAGTATTTAATCTCATTTCATTGACATTAGTTGTTCATTCATGAGAAACACCCAAAGTATCCCATTTTTCATAAGAAGTTTTTCAAGAAGATATTCTATTAAACTCTTCATCTCCTAAATCACAGAACATGGCATTCATAGCTTTACAATTATTATTGTAAGCAGTCTTTGTAGGTTCATCCCTAGTTGTTCTTTCAGTTTATGGAATTTTATATTGAGATTCTAAAGCAGTCCAAATATCAAAACCCATACTTCTTAAATGAATTTTCATTTTCAGTTTCCACTAGGCATAGTTTGTGCCATTGAAGAAAGGTGGCATGTTAGTAGCATCACCCTCTAGTCTATTATCCATACATAGATTTTAAAAAATAAAATTTTAAAGAGATAAAATTTAGAACTAACAGAAATTTAAGATCTTTAATGATGCAACTAAAATCACAGTTGAAAAACAGAGTATTTCAACAATCCTTTAACAAAAACAATCCCTCTGATACCAAATATTGGTCGGAGTGGATACTCAATAGGGGGTGAATTGCATTCCAATAAAAATATCTGTTAAAATTATTTCTCTTAAAACCCCCCCCCCCCAATTTAAAAACAAAGTTAAACTGTAGTGAATCTATATAGAGTGTAAATGTTCAATTAGTTTCTAAAATATTGATTAGGTCTCAGTTGACTTAATCTGAAGATTAACTTAGCTTTCGAAAGTAAATTACTGGTTAACAATAAGTATAAACACTTTCTAATTTAACTATCAAAGCAGATTTAAAATATTTTTGTATTTCAAAGTAATAGCAGTAGAATATGAAATAAATATATAGTATACTTATAGAATTAAATTAAAATAAATTGAAAAAATAACCAAGAGTCTCAGTCTCAAGCCGAGACTTAGTCCTCTCAATAATTTATATAAATTGATCTACACCCTGAATAAGGGGTAAACAACAGTACCCTACTGTCCAGGTACAAAGACCTCTACCATAGTTATTTTTGGAAAAAAACAAACAACAACACACAAGATGTTCACGTCATACACAACCTCTACCACTATCCATAGCGGGAAACAAAGGGTTATGAAGTTTGAGTGAGGATTTAAGAATCCTCTAGTTTTTCTCAGCAGGCAGTGTGTGTGTAAAATAAACAGGGTACACACATTGTTCGAAATGTATATAAAAGAATCACTAAGATAAGTATAGTTGAGTTCAGAAATGATTTAGTGATTAGCAGTGCAGCTCTAGACTCGTTAGGTTTATCAGAAAATCATCTGAGTCCTTCTCTGGTTTCTTGTTCAGAAAACAGAGTTTCATTTTCTTCCTTGGTTCTTGGTCCAGTTTAGCAGCCTGAGTGCATGAAATGCTTGTTGTATTTCTTTACACAAGATGCAGCTTGTGTTCTCCTCCAGGATAAGTTTCTTTGTGTATGTCTAGGATTCTTGTAGTATGGATGTTTGACTAGTGAAAAATGCTCCACATTTGAATGATGTTCATATCTGGGCTCTTTCACCCTTCGCGTGTCTTCGTAGGGCCTTGATTCTATCTCTTTCAAAAAGTGTGTCTTGCACGATCTTTATTCTGTCCCTTTATAGATTTCAGCTTCTGCATAAAAGACTAATTATTTTTTTCATGGTTACTCGGTACTGTTCCCTAACATGGAAACAGAGATCATTAAATAACATTAACTGCATTAAAAACATCAAATGTAACCGTTAGAATAATAAAGAAATAGTATTGAGATTATACATTATAGAGTTTGACTGGTTGGTCAACCCATGGTTTCTCGTGTTGGTAAAAGTGTATGGTGTTGTAGGATCTTCAATCGGTAGATCTTGCTCTAGCATGAGTATCTCTATATAACAGTTTCCCTCCATCGGTAGCTCTTGAGCTATCGGTAGATCGATGTATCGGTAACTATGTGTGAATTGTATCTATCGGTAGACTTTTGCCTATCGGTAGCTCTTGTCTGTCGGTAGCTCTGGTGTGTTTGTTAGTCGGTAGCTCAGTAGACTGGTTCTATCGGTAGACTTCCTCATATCGGTAGCTCTGGTTTGTGATTGTCAGTACTCGTATCAGTAGGCTTACTCTAACGGTAACTACAGGTAGATATGCACATTAGTAGTTTGTCTATTCTATCTATAGACTTTGTCTGCTTATCGATAACTCAGTTTATATCAGTGACCTTATCTTATCAGTGACTCTGTCTATCGGTAGACTAAGTCTATCAGTAGTCCGAGTAGGGGTAGCTCTATATCAATAGCTATGTGCAAATCAATAGCTTACACTTGTCTGTTTATAGGAAAACCACATCCGATTGGATTAGAATTATTTCTGAACTTATATAAACATGGATAAACAAAGATTAAGATATCTCAGGGATTATTTTAATATTATTATCATCTTGATCACAGATTAAAAGAATTAAAGTATTGAAAAGCATTAGATTGATATTATCAAATTATATGAAAGCATGGTTGGGATTATCAAAACAGGTGAGGTGAACAATTTTTATTATAATCATTTGTGAGTAAATTGAATAAATATTGGAAAGATAACATAATGGGATTGTGACCATGGATAACGTATTGTGAAATATAAAAATTAATAAGATAATTAAAAATTAATTGATATATTTTTTTCAGAGTTTATGCACATGTTGGATATTAATAGAATAAATTCAGTGAATTTTATATTTTATAACATTTTATACATTTTTGGGATAATTTGGGAACTCTATTTTGATTATTTTGTTATGTATTAGGAGTTAAAACAACTCAAAGTAACCTTGATTGATCAAATAATCTTATAGGTTATTTTGAGGGTGATATAATTTTATTTGATTATGATATAATTTGCTTTTTATAGACTATAAAATTATAATATAGTATTATTGATCAATACATATTGAGGATAAATTTTCCTATGTTTATTTATGATAATTATCTTATAATTATCATAAATCATGTTAACTATTTTTTATTTTGTAATGGTTGATTGTTAAATTAACTATGTTTACAATGGATGGCATGGATAATGTGGAAGTTATCCTAATGAAAATCCTAACATGATAAGGGAAGGTGTATGAAAAATATTGATCATCGCAAAATATTGATCATGAAATATTATTATCAATGTGAACATAGTCTAAGAGTAAAAAAAGAGAATTATTGTCTCTCATGAAATATAAAATAATGAATATTATGAAAGAAAAAGATATAAAATGTTTATATAATAAAGTATTGAAATAATCAACATGGTTATTAATTAAAGGGGATGAAAATATGCTTTAAATATGGAAAATGATGCCATATAGAATGATTCTTCCATAAAAAATGTGGTGTTTGGTTAACACAATTGAATGAAATAGGGTTCATCATAAAGTACCACTAATAATTACATGTATTATGTGTCAGGATCATAGGTATTATCCAAGTAAAGGATGAAATCATGTAATAACTAATACAATTAGCAATACGAAACATTAAGACCATGGGGATAATGAAAATCCTATGAAAACACTACATCTGAAGTGGATCTTTATATTTATGGGATACATAACATCTAATTTGGAGTTTTATATGTCCTTTTATAATTTTGGTCTAATAAATCTAATATTTATAAGAAGCTTTCCAAAATCATTAAATCAACACCCAGATTGTATTATTATGAAAAAAATTCTTTTGATATTATTATTATATTCCATGTTTATGTTTGTAGAAATGTTCCAAATGAGATACTTGTTATCCTTCCAGCATATAGATTTAATGTGATTTTAGGGACTGATTGGTTACTCAAATTTAAGGAATAATTATCAATAGTATGGAAAAAAATCATATTACCATACGAAAATTTATCCATCAATAAATAATAAAAAACCCTTATAAAACACATTTTATAATGTGGGATTTGAATAACATTAGACTCTTAGTTAAATTGTTAATGAAAACCACAATATTGGAGATAATATTTTTCTACAGAAAGAAAATTGTTTATGGTGTTTGTAATGTTGATATATATCATGAAATTATTTCTTATGTTGTTTGTATAATATACATTCCATTGTTTATTTTTCTTGGTAATGTGATAACAAAAATTTCAAGGAGGTAATTTATCTAATGGAGGAGAATGTATTGACATGAAATTCTAAACCGTATAAAACATATGTTATTTTCGAGGAAAATAATTAAATGCTACACCCAACATAATGGAATGGAAAAATACAATAATAATACTCCTATTAAATCCATAATAGAAACTAGAAATGTAAAAAAATAAATGTTATTATCATTAAAAGATAAATAATTAATATGAATTTGTAATGGAAATAGTTATTTTCAAAAGATGTTTTTTCTTTATGATATTCATTTTCAAATAATTAATAATTTTTCATATTTTAGAATTTAAATTTGAAAAATTAAAATTAACTTTTTAATTCCCCAAATCAAAATTTACTTAGTAATAATATATTATATTTTTAGTAAAAGATTTATTATTAGTTAAAAAATACGATTTCTATAAAAAGATATAATTTTTTTAACTTTATAATTATGTACGCATATCCTAAAGGATTAAAAATTTTTTATTTAATAAAATATGTTTTTAAGTAATACAATTATGCATTTTTTTATATTCTTTGATCTTATCAATTTTATGTCATATATTTTTAGAACATATTTTAGATATTAGCTTAATAAAATCAATAATTAGTATTTCCTTTTAATCTAATACATTCAAGTGATATATGGTTTGTGTTTTCTTAAAGGCCTCCTAAATTTTTTTAGTTTTATAAGAAAAGAATTTAATTTAGAGGAACTGATAATTTTAATAATTAAAACTTGCACAAAAATTTTAATTTTGAAAACATACATCTTTTAAAAAACATTTTTTTTCATTATATACTCTTATATAGAAATAAAATTTTAGAATTATTAGATATATTATTTAACAAAATGATATTAAAATTTCAAATATGAAAGATGAAATTGATTAGTTGGTCCAAAATTAATATTATTCATTGAAATTATTTACTTATGTTAATGATTAATAACCAAGGTAAAAGTAAATTATGGAGAAAGTTGAAAAGTTAAAAGAAAATTCAGTAATACACACGAGGTTGTCCAAAAATGTGGGATTATGGATTACATTGATCCAAAATCACTTTACCCAAATTTGATTCACTTTTTTCCATTTAGAATTGAAGATAAAGATTAAATTATTTAAAACTTAATGGTTACTCGCGAAAATACCATTCTCTTCACTTATAGAAATGTTACAATTAATTCACTTAATGTTGCACCTATCTAATAAATTTATTGTTGAAAATCAACAAATTTTATCCTCAAGTAATCCTCTCCCCTTCTATTTGATTTAGGGACCAATTATCATTATTTATTATTTAGTTTCTAGGTATATTTTATAGGAACAAAAATTCATTCCAATGTGAGTATTACATTCACATACTCTATTATTTAAATGCATTACATCTTACATCATTTATATTAATAATATTAAATATATAAAATTAGTAGATATAAATATAATTACATTAATATGATAAAAAATATTTAATTACATTCTGTACAATATGATAGACCAAAACAATGATCTCATTTATATACGAAATAACATATTTATGATTTGATGTGGATCAATTTTCATCACCACCGGTCAATGATGAAATAAATCATTACTGTGATAAAAAAACATTGTTTAATATGTCCAAATAATATTATGAAAAGATAACTTTTTATATTTCATAATTATATATATTAATTAAATATAAGGATCAATAATTATGTGTGCATGGGGATTACAATCTCTATGATCGATGAGATCCATATTTCCTTACCTCTCATCATGTAACAACAAGTGTTTTAAGAAATAAACACTATGTTTAATTGTGTACATGATATGCTACATCGAGCATAAACGATCATCTAAATTTTATTATTTAACTATTACCACAATAACATGGCTGTTGGAATCGAGAAAATTAATAGTGTTAACTAAATTATGAAAATATGGTTTACACGTGATTATATAATGATAAATTGGTTACCAAATGTATTATAAATGGAAATAAAAATAAATTGAATACAATAGATTTGATTTTTTTTAAAACATATTAAAAAGATAATATTTGTGTTTATAAAATCATATCACCCATTTTATATTATATTAATGAAATATAAACACAATGTTATGGTTAAAATTCATATTACATGTTTTTTGACAATTTATAATATCAAAATCAATTTTAACCATGAATGAAGTGTCTCTCAAAAAGGACTTTTTACTACCTTTAGATGGACAACCCTTTTTATATATAGTTTTTGACACTTTTGGAAGTTCCATTAGAAAAAAATCTTATTTTTAATTGGGAGTTCCCAATTTACTTTGGTAGGAATTTTGGTATTTCTCTGATAAAATTCATAATTTAATGAATAGTGACAAATACAGTATTTTCATTCAAAACATCAGTTTAATCAATGTGATTTATATATTAGATATATATTTAGTTTTCTTAATTTTTAATTAGATTATGTTTCTAGCAATTCATCCAATTTTGATTATTTGATGTACTTTAGCACTTAAATTTGATATAAACACATGTCAATATTTTGATGGTTTTTACTTTTAAAAAATATGTTTTCTTATTTTTTTCAATAGGAATTAATATTAAATTAATTAACACAACTTCTATGTTGTGAATTTGGAATAAATTATTCCCTAATTTGAATAATAAGTTTCATATTATCTAAATTGGTCAATTTTTTGGACATAATAAAATTAAATTTAGTAATTATTTTTATTTTTCACGGTGAAATGGTAATCAAGTTAATAAGGGTAAAAAAACTATTATAATAATATAAAACAACACTAAAACTTGTACTAATATGAAATAATGATAAATGGCCAACCAAGACAACCCTTGGGAAAAAATGTTGCCCTTTAGAAGCAATTTTAGAGGGATTAGGACACTAACAACTTTTATTTTACTGTAAATGAAAATATGTTATAAAAATATGACTTCTTATTACATATATTAATATAGGTTTATATATGTAATATATAAAAATATAAAAATTATTTATAAAGATAGAAATATTTATTATAACATGGTATTTTATTTATAATTTTTGGATATTACATAATTATTTTTTATTATGATACAGTGAAGATTGAGTGATTGCATTATTAATGAATGATTCAAATAAATGATATTATAAATATTAAAATAAATATTAAATGAAATAATGTTATTCATAAAAAAAATTCTAGATTAATATAACATGTTTTAATTTAATTTAATTGTTTGGTTCTAAGTTATCTCTCGGTTTGTATTTTATTCAAATTAAAAAAAATGTGTATTTTAAAAATAGAAATAATTATTGTTTTACAAAAATAGTAATTTAGTAAATTATATAAAAATACTAATAATATTTTAAAATCATAAATTTGATATTATAAGTTTAAAAAGGTCCTATAGTTTCCAGTTATTGGAAATATACCCCATATAAGTAATACTAATAACCTCTTAATTATTAAACTGTTTTTACCCAAATTAAAATTAAAAGAGAATAATTTTGGGAAAACTAATAAGATAAGGTATAAATTATAATCAATGAAAGTCTAAAAAATATTGAATTATAGGATTTATAAATATAAAAATATTATATTTGAAATATCTCATGTTTGATATATTTTAATTAAAAAAATTATTTATATTAATTTAATAATTTAAGTGTTTCCAATGGAACCCCTCTCCTCCCCTATAAAAAGGCACACTCTCTTATCTATTAATCACACTACAAAAGGATTTATTTCAGACAATATCTTCCCAAATGTATTCCTATAATTACTCTCAATATTATTATGGCCTTAGTTTAGGAAAAATTCTTATCTTAGAGGTGTGAAGGTGTTCGTCAAATGCAGTCAACTAAAGAAGATGTATCATTTATTAAGAGTTTATGTTTTTTCCTCTTCCACATCCATTAAATATTATTCTTATAATATGAAATAATATCTTTAGTGTCCTAAATATACTAATATCTTATTATGTTAATATCATCCCCTAAATCTATCTCCACTTCCATCAAATGGGAAAAGAATTAATCTTTCAGGCATATGTGTGAATTATCACTTCCAGGAACCGGTTTAGTTCATATTCCATTATCTTATATCAAGATCAGGTATAAATATGTAATTAATATTGATATGTGATATTAATTCCTTATTTATCTTTTTAAAATAATAATATATCAATTATATATTTACCTTCTATGCACATAAAAACATTAACATCGTTCATTCGTACATGTGAACTATCACATACATGAAGCGATGAATCATTTTAATTCACCACATCACATGTATGATATATATAAGATTATATAAATTAATATTATTGTGATAAAAATATATGATCATTATTTGAATATTAAATAATAATTACTTTATTTCTATAATGATCAATGAAAAATGAAAATGTTGATCAGGCATATGTACATCATACCATCTCCATAAATATAACATTGTTCATTTTCATAGAAATAATTAATGATTTGATTTAAAAAGTATTATTAATATAGAATTTTTTTTACTATGTTCTGAATAATATTCTAGAGATGGTGGACTTATTAACACATGGACTGGTAATATCAAAACTGTGTTAATTTTTGACTCAAGTACTAAATATTGACAAAACATCCGATATGAACATAAATAATTATATAATTTTATATAACATTATAATAGGTAATATAAAATAAATAATAAACTTGAAAAAATCTCCTCAATAAATTTTAAATTAATATAAATATATTATTTAGGAAAATAATTAACATACGAGACAAGTTGGACACACGGTAAGGGAAATCTTTTCTCAATCTCCATTTACTGAGTTAAATATCCACATCATTGGTTTTGTTTTTACCAGAAATTTTTTGAATGAAATATGATGGTTTTATAATTAATATATAAATATATATGGGTGTATATATTTTTTTCACACAAAATTATATCATTTATTTATCGTTAATCTAATGATATGATCCTTGAAAGTGTCTTCGTCTCAATCTCCATTCATTAATGTATAATTTTATATTTTACAAAAAATTATTTTATACAGTGTTTAATAAATCCCTTTGAATATTAATATCATTAAATGGGTTTAAAAATAAATATTTTTTTATGAACATTTTTCCAAAATGAAAAAATGATTTTTTTTAAACATACACAGCGACAATGACTTTTTCTACCGCTACAACTATAATTTTATATTTGTATTACTCTACAATATATAATGTTTTTAAGGGAAAATTAAATACCATATAACCTATTCATGTGTTTTTTATTGAAAATAGTTTTAATAAAGGATTTATTTTGTCAATATCGTGAATTGATCTATTCTTATTGCAATGTGTAAATGTTATTTTTCCATTATTCTTGATTTATGTGTTATAATTATGTTAAGGTTTTTGGGAATTATTTGCTTATATGGGTGGTTCCTTGATAAACTGAGGGTGTGTAACCTCATGATAGCTCTCTAATGCATTGGGTAACGAGATTGAGTTAAACTTTAAGGTTTCTCTTAATAAATTTATGGAATATACTATAATCGTTATTCCAAACGTTACCATGAAGGATACTCCCTATGAAGTTTAGAAAGCTAAAATGTAAGTAAGATATTGATTAAACAAGTTACCCTTATTATTTATGATTTATATGAGTTTTTAAAGAGTCTTATGATTTCATTAATTATGTTAATGATCCTATGTTATATGGGTGGAAATTATGATTTTGTGAAAATGTTTTCATGGGTTTAAAATATTTAGGGAATAATGGTTTTATTCCTTATTTCATATTTCTTACTGATATTTTATGCTCATCCCATGTTTTCTGAAATGTTTTCCACAAGGTATAAGTATGTTCAAGTCAAAGAAAGAAGTGATGAATAATTTAATCATGATATAAATCATATTTACTTTTAAAAAAAATTGATATTGTGGAAGAAATGGATTATGATTTAGTTTTATACACATTGTCTTAATTGAAGTTTTTATGTAATAGTTATAGCCTAATTCTCTAAAACACTAAACCTAAAAAGATCAAAAAATTGAATTCATGAATTAACTCGAGATTAAGTATTATATTTGGTTGGGGCCTTAAATGAGGTATCATAGGGATTGTTTGGACATCATTTGGGATTATGTGTTTTTGTTGAAAAAATTGTAACATTATAAGTCTATTCTTTTACTTAAATCATTAGTCTATAACTTTTTCAGATCAAGGAAATCCGATTAATAATGGAAAGAAGAGGATTGAAAACAATATTCATATCACTTCCCAATTACTTTCTTGCAATAATTATAGAAAATTCATGTTAGGATGTTTCTAAAACATTTTCCAACATACAACTTACTTGCAAGTAGTAGTTTTAGATATCAAAAACCTCCATTATATCTCGATACCATCAGAAATTATGGGTCATTTTTAATCAAATATTATTTTCACAATATTCTCATATTTTTAAGAAAATATTTATTATCATGGTCATGTAAAAACAACACTCATTTTCCATATCAACTGCTGAGGCAGAATATTTATCTATAGGTTATTTTTGAGCACAAGTATTATTGATGAAAAAAACTAATGGACTTTGGAAACAAAATTAATAGTATTCATATTTTATGTGTTAATATAAGTGATATAAATATTTCTAAAATTCCAATAATTCATTCTTTAACTATGTATATTGATATTAGGAATCATTTTCTAAGATGTTGTGTTCTTAAAAAGAATATATCTTTAGTATTATCATCACTGAATATCAGTTAGATGATATTTTCACGAAACCAATACCCATTGTATGTTTTGATTTTATTAAGAAACAGTTATCTTTATTTAATTTTTAAATAAATGTTAATCTATTTTTAAAATTTATTCTCTCATGTTTTATTTATGTAAATTTCTTTCTGATTACTATAAATCTAATTTTTTTAATATTTTTATTTTGTCTATAGATTTTTGAAAATTTATTTTTTATTAAAATTATTCATGTCGTGTGTTTTAAAAGAAATTCATAATTACCCAATGTGACTAGCACAAGAAACAAAGACATGGAATCACCTATCAGAAACCATTCAAATAACTTAAGCCTCACATTTCACAACATTTCACCCAACCTAGTCCGTCGTCTACCATCCAAAACAAAGATGAAAAACCTCCTATATTCAGACATTCAAAATGAAAAAAATATGAAAATACAAGAGATTAAATCCAGTGATCCGAAGTGACAATGAGTTTCTAAAAGAAATACTCCTCAAAGAAATTAGGTAGATTTCGAATGGATCTTCCAGAAAACTCTACACCCAAAACAGGTGTTAGCTTTTCAATGTATAGAGTATGTGTTCAATTAAGAGAACTCAGAGTTTTTTTAGGGGGTAGAACAGAGATTTTTCTACAAAAGTGTATTGTTATTTTTTTATTGATTCTAATGATATAGTTTTTTCAATAAAAAAGATAAGTATTTTCCATTTCTTCCACTATATTTTCCCAAATTTTGAATTTTCCTTCTAAATGATTCATTCACTTTGATCTATGGTCTATTGTAGAAAAAGATCATAATTCAGAAGGAATTGGGTATTTTATTTTTTGATAAACCATCATATGGAAGATGTTTTTCAATGATACTAAGGCATATCAGAATATATTTGTTAAATTTATTAAAACTACAATTTCTCAATGGATGAATGAAATATATAAAATTATATATCTAGACATGTACATCATGTTTCTGTTTTTAATTGAAATAAATTTGAATTTTACTTGTTATATGTTCATATATCGTAAATAGTACTATCAAGTAGATGCAATGATTACTTTTTATCCTTATAGGAGAATAATTTTTCAAATATTGTTTAGGAAATATTTTAATCAATTAATTGATTCACGAATAAAATTTCACCACAGTAATGTACTCAATGCGGGAACTCTATAGAATAAAGGGGTTTTTTAAGATTATTGTGAATGTAAAATTGATACATATTGGTGATGATGTGAAATATGGTTCTGGAGCTTTTTCTATGAGGGATAAGGGGTCTGTTAGAAAGTAATTATTTACTGAAGTACGGACTGATGTTATTTCCAATCCAACTATGAGGGAGCTTTGATATAATACATCAGAAGGTGATGAAGTAGTAGTATAAGAGGAAGGTCATAAGGGAAATTCCCTAAATCCAAGAAACATAGATGTTCATAAATTTGAAGAACCATTGTTGGGTTTTAAAGAAGCAATTTACTTGGTTTACTTCAGAGAAATAATTCATGATAAAGATCATCAAGTTGACAGTCAAGCTATAGAGATCAGGATGAAATATTGATAGTTTACCCATTATAATAGAACATTGAATAATATAATATTGTAGAATAATTTGTTCAAGAAGAAGCTGCTCAATAAGAACAAGATGTGTAGAAATTAGTAATTGAAGATACCGAAATTGTTGAGAATTAGTTAGTGGATAGAACAGTACATATATCTAGAGAGTAAATAGAAGTTCTTACTAATCAATCATTCACTAGTGAAATGTATACAGAGTTGCCAATTGATAATCCTTTATCAAATTTTTTTGTTGATCAGACATAGAATAAAATATAAGCAACATCTGATTCTTTGTCACATCATGTTGAAGAGCTTTTGATTCAGAAAATTAATTCTCAAGAAGAAAATTTAAATCATTATAATGATCTTGAAGTTTCCAGGAAAATGTTTTAGTATCATACTAAGAATTCTATTTCCAAAAAGGATTTTGATTCTTTCAAAAGATAAATATAGGATGAGGTCGAAAAGATCATGTCCTATGTTGCATCTAAATAGAGATTGAATACCAAATGTGTAATTTAGGGAGAAAATTAGAGCCCATCAATATTACTGTCAATCGTACTAGTACGTCAATCTCAATCCCTTAAAACTCTCATGATCTGATTTATAGATATTAGGAATTCAAAACTATTATGAATAACATGAATGATTGTGTAAAGAAAATTTAGTTTAATAGTTGTCTATTTTCATTTCTGTTGGACAATCATAAGTTTATAACTAAAAAATTGACTCAGAGTGAACCTAGTATCAGATTTTTTCTGAAAAATTGATAAACAAGGTGGACTAGCTTGTGAAGTTACATGAGATCTTGTAACACTTTTTGAAAGACAATATTTTTGAAAATTTTCATATTTTTCAAGATTCCATTGTTTTGATTATGAGTTTGGGATATAGTCTTAGGTAAAAATTGAAGGAATAGATGGTAGAGATGAAAGACATGTTTCACACTTCTCAAAGTCCTATAGAACTAGAAAAAGAGCCAAATCCTACCCAACTTCTTCTACACTAACCATATTAGATGGCTAACCAATTTCTTAGTCACACTAACTATAGTAATTGTTTATCAATATTTTCTCTTTATTCTTATATTCAGTTCTTGATTTAATATTATTTTATGTTTATTTCTAGAACCAATAATATACCCTTATATATCAACACAGTTTATTATACGATTCACATACTAATATGTTCAAAATTAAATGTTTTTAATCTTTATCTATACAATCTTTTTTGATATAATAAAAAGATGGAGAAGTTTTGATAAAAAATATTATTTTTAACAAAATAATTCAATCAAATCTAATTTTGAATTTTAATCATTTAATTTTTTTTAAAATTATAAATTCTATTACTAATTTAATGGATTTTGTGATCATAAAAAGGGGTGAGATAGTTCGGCATGTATTGTCTCAAGAATACTCCATAAATATTATTTATTCTGATGCGCAAAAATAACCTTGTTTATTTTACTAATGGTATTACATTATGTGTATTTAATGAAATTATTATTCATTAAAATTCTTATTTTGGAATTATATTCATGATTCTTATAAATGAGTAATATTCGTTAATGTGCTTGAAACTCACTTATGAACATTCTAGAAACATTGTTCGCCATATTCTGCAAACACTCTTCATACCCATTATTGAAGAACGCAACATAAAAAACAAAAAAGACTTTTGTATTAAAACTTATGTCAATATAATATCATGTATGGTTAATCAACCCTGTTTTGATAGAAATTTATTGATAAAGAACCTTATGTTTGTATTGAACATTATATTTGACAAAGAGAAAATGTACTGTTAAAGAACCCTACTTATGTATGGAACCCAACCATTGAGAATAAAATGTATGGATCATCAACCTTATATTATTGACTGACCATATGTTTCAACCCGATGTTTGGAGAATGGAAACTACATAGTTGAATCCTATATTTTTTATTTTTTCATTTTATGAATGAACCCTTCATTTTACTTTTCAACATCGAATATTTGCATTTAAAATTTTATCTGAGTTTTGTAAAATAGTCATTATAGAATATCCAGCTAATTTAAATATCATTTTCAACCAATTCAAATATAATTATGATTAGTTCAATTAATTTTATTCAGTGTATAAATTATCTCTTATTTTTAATGGAATATACGACTGCCCATATCTATTTTAGGAATTTTAATTCTCAAATTATATCAGAAAATTTACTTGTATCTGAAATCACAATGTGGGCTCTAAACTTCCTTCATTCAATCAGTTTATTTTTTCAATATATATATATATATTTTTCTGTGTGTGTATGATTACAATAAAATAGATGGAAAAATGTTTATATTCAATTGTATTCTCGTGAAGATATTTTATAGATTTTCTCTAATAATCGATCAGAATATTTTATCTATGGAAGATGATACACTTTGGGGGAATGTATGTTCTGAATCATTCTATTTGTTGTATGTTTGTTACTGCTAAATGTTGCATCTTTTATTTAAAGATTTATTGCAACCAAATCACTTCATAACTACTCTTTCATGAAGAAATTATTTTCTAAAAAATAATATCTATCTACAATCATTTTTTGTTACAACTCTGATGTTCAATCAGATTCTTTTTAAATAAATGTATTTTTATTGAGTGTTTCAACTGCGCATACTCAGTTGTGGTGGAGTATCATCTTCTTGATCTAAGATCTAGATATTTGGTACCCTATTAAAGACCTATATGGATTTTTTGTAGACTTATTTGTAAAGGTGACAACTTCATGCACTCAATTGTGGGTTGGTCTTAGGATCTGAGGACCTAATTAATGAAATTAACCAATCTTATAGAGATATTAATTTGTGGAGTGAACTTGGGGGTCATTTTTTGAAAAACTATAAAAATATGTGATCAATCATTCTGTTTTTTCTATTTCTCATACATTCATGCGAATGATAAAAACTGCAAATCTTCATTATTTATATAGGGTGTCTAAAATCATGATTTAGGATGATTTTGAAAATACACAATTCACCCCACTCCTATCATTATTTTTATATTTTGACCTAAAAATATGACATGTTCGAATAATATTAAATGGTTTGGTTCAATGTTATCTCTCTGTTTATATTTTATTTATATTTATAAATAATAATAATAAAATTTGATGTAATTGCGGTTTTATAAAAATAGTAATTTTGTAAATTATTTTAAAATACTAAAATAATTAAAATAAAAAAGATATAATAATATGTTTTAAAAGTACGTTAACTATCCAATTGGGGGAAATTTACCACATATATGTTAAATTAACAAACTCTTAATAATTAAAATTTTGTTATCACAATTAAAATGAAAAATAATAATATACAGTATAAGGAAAAGATAAGGTTTAAAATTAAATCAATACCTGTATAAAATTTTTCTATGAAATCATTACAAACTATACTCATCACATATTCAAAAAATCTCATATTGGATCTATTTTAATTAAAAAATTATTATATTAATTTAATAATTTTTGAGTTTCTAAGGGTTCCCCTCACCTCTCCTATAAAAAGTTACATTCTCTTATCTAATACTCACACTTCCAAAGCCATTTATTTTAGTCAAGATCTCCCCAAACCTTTTCTCGGATTCCCAACACAAATTCATTAGGCCAAATTTTAGGCAAAACACCTATAATAGGTGTTTTGAGTTCTTCTTCAAAGGTAATCAACATAAGAAAAGGTATCATTTTTTTTCAGTTTCTATTTTATTTCTTCGTACACTTTCATTAAATATTCTTCTTGCAAGATGAAATAATAAATCTATAACACTCAATATATTGAGATTTTATTATTTTAAAATAATTTTTTAAATCCTTCTCTACTTCTATCAAATGGGATATGAATTAATTGTTCATGCGTACAAGTGAATTATCACCTCCACGAACTAATCTAGATATTTTTCCATTGTCGTCTACAAAGATCAGTTATAATGTTGGAATTAATATACATATGTGATATTCATGAAATATTTATGTAAAATAACAATATTTAAATTATTTTCATATCTTCCATTCACATAAAAACAATAATGACATTCACATGTACATTTGAACTATCACCTCCACCATGCGATGTGAATCATTTTTATTCATCTCATGACTAGTATAATATATATATATAAGTATATTTAAATGAATTATTCTGATTCAAAATACATTATGATCATTCTTTATAGATAAAAAAATTACTACCATATGTCCATAATGATCACTGAAAAATGAAAAATTTACTCATGCATTCGTACGGCCTACTGTCTCCATGAATATAACGGTGTTAATTTTTCATAAAAAAATTTATGGTTGGATTAAAAAATTAATATTAACATATAAAATTGATGATTATTTCATGAATAATTTTCTAGAGAAGATGTACATATGACAAAATGGACTAGTTACATCAAAAAAATTTTCATTTTTGGCTGACATACTGAATATCGTTAAAACATCTTATATAAACTTAAATAATTATATAATTTTTATACCATGGTAATAAGTTATATAAAAGAATTAATAATCTAAAAAATCTCTCAATCAAGTATAAACTAAACAATGATTATTATTATGGAAAATAATTAATGCACAAGACATGTAAGACACAATGTAACACAAATCATAACTCAATTTTCATTCATTGAGATAAATATCCATGTCATTGGTTTTCATTTTCCAAGAATTTTTGTGAATAAAATATTTTTTTTTTACACTGAATATCAAATTATGATGGATGTAAATATATTAGACACACATAATTATATTACAAATTTATCCTTAGTCTAATGATACGAAATTTATAAGGGTCATCATCTTAATATCATTTCAATGTTTCATAATTTGATATTATAAAATAATATATTATATAATGTTTATAATAAACACAATTGACATTTAATTTCATTCAAAGGTTTTCAGAAATAATCCTTTTTTATGAAACATTTGACTAAATAAGAGAATTAATTTTTTTAACATGCTTGATGAAATCAACTTTTTCTACCACCGCAACCATTATATTATATTTAGTTTCCTCTACAAGTTGTACAGTTTTTAAAAGAAAAATAAAAACCATATACCTTATTTAGGTAATTTACAATTAAAAACGATTTGGACAATGGATTTTATATTTCAATATTCTGAAATGTTTTGTTGTGATTTCAATGTGGAAATGTTATTTTCCCTTTGTTATTGTATTATATGTTATGATAATGTTATGTTCTTGGGCATTATTTATTTAAATGGGTGGTTTCGTGATAAATTGTGTGTGGGTGGGCACTTGATAGCTCTCTAATTCAGTATATAACGAGGAAGATGTATACATTATGGTTTCTCGTATGAGATTTAGGGAATATAATGTGATGGGTATCCCAAAAAAAACCAAGAAGTTTGCTCCCAATGTAGATGTAAAATATAAAATTTAAATATGATATGGATTCCAGAAGTTACCTTTATGATTTATAATTTCTATGATATTTTCAGGAATATTATGATTTCATTCAGTGTGCTAAAAATATTTTGTTTTATGGGTGAAATGTATGATTTTGTGAAAAAAATTTCATCGGTGTAAATTATTCATGGACTAATAGTTTTATTCTGTATTTTATATTCCATACTAAGATTTTTCTACACATCTAATGTTTTTGAAATATTTTTTATAGGGTATAAGGATGGGTAATATAAAGGTTGAATTAAATACAATTTTAATCAAGAAAAAGATAAATTTTTTAATTTTTTTTTATATTTAGAATAAAACGAATATTGTTCTAGTTGTTTCTACTTTGTATAAATTTGATTTTTTCGGTAATAATTATGGCATAATTACCTAAAAATCATAAACTAAAAAGATAAACAATGTGAATTTGTTGAATAAAATCAACATTATGTACTATTTAAAGCTATGGAATTATACAAAATTAGTGTAAAGGAACTGAATGTCAGGACCCGTCCCCCGGGGCTCTTGACGTGACTAGCCCAAGCCTGCATTCCCTAGGTTAGGGGTTGTCAACTAGCACCAAAGGCATAATTCCCTATAACCGATAAGGCATTTCCATTATAACCAATAAATGAAAACAACAGAGAACACACCTAGATATGATCATGAGTAAACTGAATAGCAAACAAGTGATTATAGTACATAAAAAGGGGCCAGAATACAAGACCAACTGGAAAGTACAAGAAAATGAAATTTCAAGTACTACTAAGGAAAAAGGAAAAACAGCCACTGGGTCATCCTATATGGTTCCTACCTGAAGGGTTTGTATAAATCGTCTCTTATGTACTCCATGTTCATCCATCTCCTCCGTTTATTAACACGCAGTAAGACCAAACTCCAGGTACTGTCCAGTCCTTGTACTCTCAGCCACGGTCAGTGTTGTCTGTCGTCTACATCCAACACAACGAGGTGTGGGAATAGCCCATGTAGGGGTGAGTATAACGATACTCGGTAGGGACAATGAGACCCTATATGTCTCACAAACTCCAACCAGGATAAACATAAAATTACGAAATCAACAGATAACACCACTCAGGTATATGCCCATACATATACCTAAGATATCAAGTAATCCATATCAATATTGAGGTAAACACAAAAGTTAATGACTCAGCTCAACCAGGATTTTTATTCACATTATCAAAACCTCATCTGTTGGATAACTCCTCCTCTATCAAGTACAGTGGGCCTGCCATGATCCCAAGGTTCTCCCACTAACCTTGGACTGCTAAGGTACTCCTCCTGTTGAGTATCGTGGGTCTGCTATGTCACCAAGGTGCTCCCCATCGTGGGTCTGCACCACAACCAGTCACTCCCCCTAATAGCATGTAGAGGTAATCCATATGTTGAGTACCATGGGTCTGCCTCCACAACCAGGCGCCCCTCTACCGTGGGTCTTCCACGACACCAAGGCCATCTCCACTAGGTTTGTCGAGTCTCTCCGTGTCAATCGGTCAGCAATCGTCAAGTCTCAGCCAGCCACACGGTCAATGCACTCTGTCCACTCATCTCAGAAAGGATCTACTCCACGAGCTAATGGTCGATACTCCAACTATCATGAAGTCCCATGAAGTTGTATCTCAATGATCTACCAGGTCATATGGGTATCAACGCAATAGAAACCGCTTTAATCGGACGTCTGGTCTGTGAGTTATTATCCTTTTAGTCCTGGGGGTCCTGTTGAGTTCTTGCACGATCCAACCTGTCTGTATATCAACTATACCACAAACTCTAGTGGGATATACTCAAAGGTACCATCATGCTCCAAGATTACCATCTCCGCTAACGGTTCGTCAAACCAACATCTAGTGCCAAATATATGGAAAAAAGTAATGGGTCAGTAGTAGTCCTGGGTTCGTTCCGACCTAGTAGGACCGACGTGGCCTGACATAGCCTGGAGAGACCCGCTTCGGTTCGACCCAGTCGGACCTTTTTGGTCCGGACGGGCTCATTGGGCGGGCTAGCTTGTTCCCTTCGGCCCGGCCCGCGGGGCCCAGCCCAGCGGGCCGTGAGAGCTATTCGGCCAGGAGGGGGCCGTGTAAGCGGCTCAGCCTAGTGGCACAGAGCCAGTTCGGCATAGAGCACAATGAGGGGTGTGGTTCAGGATGATTTTCCTGGGATGCTGGGTCCGCTTTGGGGGGGCGTGGCTCGGGAGGTCGTCGGGTAGTTGGGAGCTGGGAGGCGCATCCCGGCTATGCCCTACCGGGGCGCACGGGAAGCCAATAGGCGGTTGGGATCCGGGTAGCGTGGGTCGACGCGGTTCGGTCGGGGTGCATTGGAGGCCAGCAGTAGCTGGGAGCCGTAAGGCGTGGGATGGCGTAGTTCATCCGGGGTGCACGGGTGGCCGGCGACGGCAAGGATCTGGGAGGCGCAGGCCGGTGCAGCGAATTCGGTTCGGCTGAACCGCCACAAGGGCGACGTGGGTTGTAGAGACCTCGAGTAGCAAGATTTTTACTTGTCACCTCGTCATTTCGTCTCCATTATGAAGAACATCATAAAATATATCGACGGAGGGAGTCAGGCCATGTCAGTTTGGCCTGCACCCTCTGTGTTTAGGGTTGTAGAATCGGTTAACATGAATGAAGCACAACAACCCTCGCATAAAAAGAAAACATAATTGATCTTTGTTTTGAATTAAAGGAAGAACATAGAACATAAATGAAATTAAAACCATACCTTTGTTCTATGTTCATTGATGGAGTCGCGGGAAAGAAGACAGATCGTTGGAAAAGACAGACATCAACATTTTCCTCGATTTTCGGTTTGTGGGTCGGATCGTCATAGTTGAAGATGTCCTACATCGAAGGAGGATCTGAGGAAGAATCATGAAGACGCTACTTGTCTGTATTATTCCTCAGCGGAACACATTCCTCATTCTTCGTTGGTGAGAGAATTTCTCCAAGAGCTCTTTCTATTCTCCCAAGTTCCAGCAAATGAAAAATTCCTACAAAAATAGTAGATTATGATTATCTATTATTTAATTATTGGCACAAAAAAAATGGGTTATTTAATTAATTGAAAGTGTTTGCTTAAATAAATAATGGGGAGGATTTGGCACATTATTTTTTTGGGGAGTTGAAGAGGCTCCCCTATATTTTAGGAAATTTGAGGGTTTCTACCCATTAATGGGGAGTTCAAGGTGTTTAAGACCCCAGTGGTCCCGACAAAAATTAACATGAAAAGGAGGATAGGTTTGGATGGGACCCACCTCCATAACCTCTCATGGGAGGTTAAGGTGTGAGGGTCCCCACCTCCAGTTTCCACATGGAGGCATTAACCAACAAAATAAAAATAAAGCAACACACCTTTATTTTTATTTAAATTTTTTCACTAAAAACCGAAAAACTAACTTTTATTCTCGACCCACTGTTGTCAAGGTGAAATTTTGCTTTAGGAGAATATCGACATTGTGAGTTCGACAGTGCCCACAAATTTCATTTCTATGAGCCTGTTCAAAATTTATAAAAACTCACTCCTATGTTTTCTGACCATACCTGAATAAAACCTCAAAAATTGATTCCGGACACACTGGGCCTCAAAATCATGTGCCGTCAATTTTCACGAACTCGAAAAAATCCAATGTATTTATGAAAACAAAAATTCTACAGAAATTTTGGGTGTTTATATTCTCCCAACCTCAGGGATTTACATCCTCATAAGCTACAACTCTAAATAAGGGATCAAGTGGGGGTACTGAGCATGCATCTGAGCCTTCAGCTCCCATGTTCTCTCATGAAGGTTCTCGTGCTACCAGCGAACACGCACTAGAGGTATCGACCATCCACGTAGAACTTACTCTTGTCGATCCTCAGTCTCCATTGGATCCTCCATAAAATTTTCCCTATCTTCGATTTCCAACTCTCCATGGTCGATGATGTGAGAAGGGTTATGCACGTATCTGTTTAACTGAGATACATAGAAGATGTCGGGAACTTGGTGCAACTGAGGTGGAATATCTAAGTGATGTGACAACTCTCCAACTCTACCGAGGACCTGAAAAAGTCTAATTAAATATGGATATAACTTGCCACCTAGGACAAATCCTTATAGACTTCATCGATGCGAGTCACGTAAAAATGACGTGGTCGCCATCCTCGAACTCCCAAGGTATCTATCTCTTGTCATCATACGTCTTCTGTCTGGTCTTTGCAGTCTTCATCCACTCCAGGATGATCTGCACTTTCTCTATGGTAGCATGTACCATCTCTGGACCCACTAGTGTGGACTCCCCTGGGTTAGTCCAACACAATGGTGACCTACAAGGTCGCCCGTATAAAGCCTCAAAAGGTTCCATCCAAATGGGGGAGTGATATATGTTGTTGTATGAAAACTCCACCAATGGTAATTGATCATCCCAGCTACAACAAAAGTCAAGGACACAAGCACGCAGCATGTCCTTGAGGGTCTAAATGGTCTAGTTGGTCTGACCATCGATCAAAGGATGGAAGGCAATGCTCAGAAAAAGATGCGTCCTGAAAGCTTCCTTTAACCCCTTCCATAGACCGGAAGTAAAACGTGTGTCACAATTAGAGACATTCATTGACGGTACTCCATGTAACCCTACAATCTCATGCATGTAGAGGCTTCTTAAGATCTCTAATGAACCATGCTCTCTGATCATTAAGTAGTGGGCTGACTGGGTGAGTCAGTCAATGATCACCAAAATGGAGTCATGACCTCTAGTTGTATGTGAATGTATTGTCAGGAAGTCTATGTATATCCCATACAACATCCACTTTGGGACCTCTAAATACTAAACCAAGCTTACTAGTACCCGATTCTCCACCATCACTTAATAACAAGTGAGTCACCGAGAAACAAACTCTGCAACTACTTTCTTCATTCCTATCCACCAGTGATGTCATTGGAGGTCCTGGTACTTCTTCACCACTCATGGATGTACCACAAGAGGGGATGTGTGGAACTCCCTCAACAATTCCTCCATAAGTGACACTAGTAGTGTGGTACGCCCTCTTAATAGTATGGTGTGCTCCCCTCCTTCAGAAAATTCATTAGGTGCATGCCCTGTGGATATCTAAGCATGACATGTCTCACAGTCAGCGCCCCCATGTTGCGCCTTCTTGGCTCGCTGAATAAGTGAGGGAGTGATCATAAGAGACTATAGGAAAATTGCTCCATCTCTATCCACAAAGGATATTTGTAAAGGATCCAACTGCTCTATCGCCTTGCCTAGCACCTGAATACTAGACCTCCTGCAGAGTGTATCTGCAACAATTTTCTTTTTCCTAATATTATAAACTATCTTGAAGTCACAGTCTTTCAGAAACTCAAGAAAACGTAATTGTCTTAGGTTACGGTCATTCTGATGGATGATATACCTGAGATTCTTGTGATCAATGTACACTTTTAAGCATTCTCCCATTAGATAGTGTCACCACATCATCAGGGCGAAGACCACTGATATTAACTATAGGTCATGGGTAGCGTAGTACTGCTCATGTTGTCTCAGCTGTCGAGAACCATAAGCGATCACTACTCTCTCTTGCATTAGGACACATCTAATTTTGTTCCCTAATGTGTTGCAGTAGACTACATACCCTATGCCTTCTTCCAGTATCCTCAAGATGGGGGAACTAGTCAGCCTATGACTGAGCTTCTAAAAGCTCTGATGGCATCTCTCTGACCAAACAAAAAGTTTTCCCTTCTTTTCAAGGCTGATAGTGGTGCTACAACTCTGGAGGAGTCTTGTACGGACCTCTAGTAATATCCATCCAAACACAGGAAACTTCGTACCTCTGTCACACTCATGTGTGGCTCCCAAGCAAGTACCGCTTCAATATTAATTGGATCCACTACAACTCCTACCTCCGAGATGACATGTCCCAAAAAGTGAACCTCTCGAATCTAGAACTGGCACTCCGAGAGCTTACCATAAAGTCGGTGCTCTCGATGTTTATCCAGTACTACCCACAAATGGTAGGCATGCTCCTCTCAGTAGTCGAGTAGATCATAATGTCGTCGATGATGACTACTACCAAGCGATAAAGGCATGGCTAGATGTTCTTGTTCATGATTCCCATGAACACTGGGGGAATTTCATACGCTGAATGGCATAACCAAGAACACATTGTGGACGTAAAAACATTTTTAGGCTGTCTTCTGCACATACTCGTCTCGAACATTGAGCTGGTGATAGCATGATATGAGGTCAATCTTTGAGAACCATTGTTATCCCTTTAGCTGACAAAGAGGTTATCAATCCTCCGAAGTGGGTAATTTTTCTTCATGGTCACTTGGTTCAGGCGCCGATAGTCAACAAAAATCCCCAAGCGCCAATCCACCTTCCTGGAAAACAGAATCGGGGCTGCCCATGGAGAAACACTGGGTCTGATTAATCCCTTCCCATGCAAGTCCTCTAGCTGTACCCGCAGCTCACGAAGCTCTGCGGGAGCCATCTGATATGGTGGTGCAGATATCATTGTCATCTGGGGTACATGTCTATGTAAAATTCCACCACCATGTGAGGAGGTAGTCCTAGGACATCATCAAGGAAAACATTCGCATACTGGTCCTCCACTACCGGATAGCTTAGACTCTCCACATCTACTGCTCCGAGGGTACGACAGGCCAACTGATGAGTTATCGGTTGCGCTCTTCTCTGAGAAAGTACATAATTTCATGCAAAGGCTCCCTTCTCGCCGGAGATGGTAATCATGGACCCATCTGTGCGGACACACCACACTTTGAGCCTAATACATTCAATCTAAGCTTGAAATGTAGATAACTACTCTATACCCATGATGACATCGTAAGACCTTGATATTGTGACTATGAGATCGTAGCCGAAGCTCTTGCCTCCTAGAGTAAGATCACACTACCAGAACTAGTGAGTAATCATCATATCTGCTCCCATTGGAGTCTCTAGAAAAAAGAATAGATCCAATTTCTCCATCAGAATCTCCGAGCTCAGAACGAGGGAAGTGGAAATGAAAGAGTGACTAGAACTCGTGTCTATAAAAACTGAATCTATGGTGGGGTATACTCCGATCATACCTCGTATCATCTCCGAAGAACCATGATCATAGGCCTCAGCTTCCTAAAGCTGAGCTCTCCCTTCTCCACATACTCCCGACGGTCGGGGTGGACCATTTAGTGGTGGTGGTGTTAACACCTCAAAATTTCATCTACCGCCAGTTGCAAAGCCATCTCTTCTTCCACTTCTGCCTGCTCCCTGCAGAACGCCTCGATCGAATCAATATATCATCTTGGGTTATCCTTCAACCGTCTACTGATCATCCGAACGGCGTGTCAGACAGTCACAAGCCATGTATCCCTACCCGCCGCGTGCAAAACACTGCCCGCTCCTTGCATGTATATACCTACTCTGGGTGCCCTGCACAACCGATCCTAAGTCAAGTGGCCATCCACCTATAGGTTTGGTCCTCTTGGACCTCTAAAACATCTATCCACTGCCTGCTACTGAAGACTCTGCTATGTTTCAACTATTGTTGGGTCTCACAACTAGAGACTGCTCATCCTAGAAGCTATCAACTATGATGGCTCTCTCTAGTACCCTTGCCTACGTCGGGATACTAAGTGAGATCACTAAAGCTCAAATATCTCTCTTGTGTCCATGATCGAAGTTCTGGGCCATCAAGAATGGGTCTGGAACCATATCAGTGGAGTAGCGTGAGACGTCTATGAACCTTCATGAGTACTGAGCTACTGTCATGTGGCCCTACTGTAGACGATGTTTCTTCTGTATGCGAACTGCATGAATAGTCGATGGGGAAAACTCTTCCCAAATCAAGCCCATGAATTCTATATAGAGAAGAATAATCTCTTCATGAACCTGGATCATCATGATCCGCCATCATCCCACTACTTCATATAGAAGGTTTTCAGCATAAATCACCATGAGGTCGGTTGGTGTCCCTAGAAGTCGGAAAACTCTCACCACAGCCTCCAGCCAATCCTCAAATGCATGTGGGTCTGTCTCTCCCCTGAACCTAGGTGGCCTCTGGTGCTGGAACTTGTGCAATTCACTCATGTAGCGTGTATCATCTACTTCTGGGGCTAGCGGCATCAGTGGCCCAATGGGAAGTGGTAAAACTGGTGCCTTCGTTGGAAAAGGTTCATGCACTGTGGACTCAGCATTCAACGGGCTATCTATGCGTACAAATCTCTGGACTCTCGTTGGTCGTCTACGGGGAGGCATCCTAAAAGAAACAAATGTGAAACAGTCAAAAGATTATACCTGGTGAGATGACCTAGTTGAGATAACTTAAAGAAAACTTTTGATGTCACACACATGCAATCAGTGTTTTCATGCACATAGTTGGAAATCAGAATTCAGGGTTCGGGTGTATGGATACGTTGGTTGCCTCACGCACAATGGACTCCCTGAACTAAAAATCACAATCAGTACCCTTAACAATATTGCTTCATAGAAAATAAAGATCAAAGTTCTAAGTTATTTGGTAGAACCGACTCCTCTAATACCAATTTTTTATGACCCATCCCCCGGGGCTCGTGCCGTGATAACCCCAATCCCGCCTTCCCTAGGACAGGGGGCAGTGACTAGCACCAATGGAATAATTCCCTAAAACGGGGAAGGCATTGCCTTTATAACCTATGAGCGCACATAAAAGAGCACACATCTAGATACGATCACGAGTAAACTGAATAACCAACAAGTGAGTACAATAAGTAATAAGGGGCCATAAAACAAGACCAACAGGAATATACAAAAATATGAAACAACAAGTACAACTATGGAAAAAAAGAAAAATAGCCATTGGGTCCTCCTCCGTGGATGCTACCTGAAGGGTAGGTACAGATCGCCTCCACATCACTCCACGTCTGTATCTCTACTCCATGTACTGGCATGCCATAAGGTCCACCTCCGAGTACCATCTAGTCCTGGTACACTCAGCCTCAGTCATCATTTTCCATCATCTGCATCCAACACAATGAGGTGCGTGCACAACCCGTGAAATGGGTAGTATAAAGATACTCAGTAGGGACCCCAAACCCTTAAGGTATCACAAAACCAAATAAGGATAAACCACAAAGTATGATATCTACAGATAACCACACTTATGTAAATTCCCATACACATACCTAATTATCAAGTAATTCATCTCAATCTTGAGGTAATCAAAAAAGTTACTGACTCAGCTCAACCAGGATTTTTATTCACATAATCGAAACCTAGGCTGCTAGAGAAATCCTCCCCTATCAAGTACAGTATGTATTTAGTTACACTAAGGCACTTCCCACTAGCCTTGGACTGGTGAGGTACTTCTCCTGTTGAGTACTGTGGGTCTGTTTCATTACCAAGGCACTCTTTACCATGGTTCTTCTGCCACAACTAGGTGCTCCCCGTAATAGCCTGCAGAGGTACTCCTCCTATCAAGTACCGTGGGTCTGCCGCCACAACTTGGCTCTCCTTCATCATGGATCATCTATGACAGTAAGGCACTCCCTACTGGGATACTCGAGTCAATTTGAGTCAATCGGTCAGCAGTCGTCAAGTCTCAACCTACTACATGCTCTCTGTACTCTGTCTGCTCGTCTTGGAAAGGATCTGCTCCCAGAGCTACTGGTCGATACTCTAACTGTCACGAAGTTCCATGAAGAAGTATCTCAAAGGTCTTTCATGTCATAGAGGTATCAACACAATAGATGAGATTTCAATCAGACGCTAGGTATGTGAGTTATTATCCTTTTAGTCTCGGGGGCCCGTTTGGATTCGTGCGCTATCCAACCGGAGAGTATCTCAACTATACCCCCATATCAAGTGGGATATACTCAACGAGACTGTCATGCTCCAATATTACCAGCGCTGCTGACATTTCTTCAAACAGATGTCTGATGCCAAAGATATCGCCAAATGAAAGTAAATGGGTCAGTAGTAGGCACGGGTCCTATCCCACCCATTCAGATCGACCCGGTTCAGGTCGACCCGCCATGACCCGTTAGGTCCCACCTGGATTGATGGGTGGGCTAGCCCGTTGGGTTCGACCCGGCCTGCCGGCCCCCACCTAGTTGGCTTTGAGGGCGCTTCATCTCGGAGGGGGCCACATAGGCAGCTCGACCGAGAAGCACAAAGCAGGTTCGACACGGAGTGCCGTGAGGGGCACGGTTCGGGCGGCTCAGCCTTGGAGGTCAGTGGAGGTTTGGGTGGCTTGGCTTGAGAGGCCGGAGGGAGGTCGGGAGATGGGAGGGGCAGGCCAATGTGGTTTAGCCGGGGGGTATGAGAGTCCATTGGGTGGCCGAGTGGCGGGAGACGGGGCCAGGTGCGGTTCGGCTAGGGTGAATTGGAGGCATGCGGCGTCCGGGAGCTAGGAGGTGCGAGTGGGAGTGGTTCAACCAGGGTGCATGGGAGGCCGGAGGCGGCCATGAGCTGTGAGGCTCCGACCAGCGTGGCAGAGCCAGTTCGGCTAAAGCACCGCTAGTGCAGCATTGGTTTCAGAGACCGCCGGTAGCGAGATCTTTACCTGTCACCTTCTTTGCCTCGTCGTTTCATCGCCATTCTGAAGAACATCATTAAAGAGATCGATGGAGGGATTCAGGCCTTGATATTTGGATTCACCCTCCGCGTTTAGTGTGTTAGAAATCAGTTCATAAGAACGAAGCACAACAACCCTCCCGAAAAAGGAAAACTTCCTAGTTCTTCAATTTGAAATAAAAGAAGAACATAACACTTAAATGAAATTAAACCCCTACCTTTGTTCGATGTTCGTTGATAGAGTTGTAGGAATGAAAATGAATCGTTGGAAAAGATGGACTTTAGCATTTTTCTTGATCGTTGGTTTGTGCAATGACTCATCGTAGTAGATGATGTCCTATTTCGAAGGAGGTTACGAGGAAGAAATTAGAAGACACTCCTCGCCGGCGTTCTTCGCTGGAAGAATGTGTTCTTTGTTCTTCATTGGTTAGAGCTTTTCTCTCTAAGATCTGTCTCTTCTACCTAGTTCCACCAAAAGACAAATTACAACCAAAATAATAGATTATGATTATCTATTATTTATGTTTTGGCAGAAAAATCAAATGGGTTAATTAATTAAATGAAAGTGTTGGCTCAATTAATTATTGGAGAGTATCTGGCACATTATGTGTTAGGGGAGTTGGAGAGGCTCTCCAACAATTAATGGAAATTTGATGGTTTCTCCCCATTAATGGGGTGTTCAAGGGGTTTTAAGACCTAGGTGGTCCCCACCACAATTAACATGATGAGAAAGTTAGGTTCGGGTGGTTCCCTCCTTCATAACCTCTCTTGGGAAGTTATGGTTTGGTGGTCCCCACCTCCAATTTCCACATGGAGGCTTTAACAAAAAAGATAAAAATTATGCTACAAAACATTATTTTTATTTAATAATTTCACTAGAAACCCAAAAACTAAAATTTATTCTCGACCCATTTTCGTCAAGGTGAATGTATCCATAATCAAATATCGGCACTGCGAGTTCAACGGTTCCCTCAGATTTCAATTCCATGCACCGGTTCAAAATTTATAAAAACCTTCTCGTACGTTTACTGAACATACCTGAAAAAATCCATAAATTGATTCTGGGAACATTGGGCCTCAGAATCAAGCGCTGTCAATTTTTTAGGACTATAAAAATTCACATGCATTTCAAAAAAATGTCCACAGAAATTCCAGGTCTTTACACTGAACCCATTGTCATAGAGTCACTTGTTATATTATTACCTTATATTTTGATAAAATCTATCACATCCCAAAAGAAGAAATAGTTTTATAGTTTCGGTAAACTAGATACATACACAAATTATCTTTACATTTTAAAACAGATAATACAATATGTATTTTTTTAAAATTTAATTTTCACTATTAGCATCTACTTTTATATCAATCACAAAACACATCCAGTTATTTTGGGAAAAAAATAAAACATAAAAAAGTTGTGAGATTAGATGCTTGTTAATGGTATGTGTATTATAGAAGAAATAATGAATAAATTACCCTAATCAATAGGGGAAGGTAAATAACTAAATAAAATTCCATTTAAACAACAACACTAGCGTAATATGGTGATAATAAAGGATGGTCAAATATATCCATTCAAATAATCACATGATCTTGAAACATATGAATGGATATTTTATTTGATTAAATAATCGTGTGGACATCAATAATTGATATAATAATAAGGTAATAAAAAAATTATAACGTCTAAAATATATTATCAAGACCCTTCACAATATAAATTAAATCCATGGGTAGAAACCTATCTACTTTTGCATTATTTTTTCATCACGAGACTACCCAATGCATTGAGACAAAATATATCACTAGGCCACACTTGTCACATAAAAATTCCAATACATTCATAACATTAAATTGGTTAATCATAATCACTATAAACAATCATATTTAAAAACAAACACATGAAATTACTATACATTTCCAAATAAAAATAACATAATCATATACAAACTTGAGTAAAATGAGGATTGCTAATTAAATTGTACATTATTAGTCAAAATGATCAAAAAAACCTACAATTTAATTATAATGATAATATAAATACAATATAAACCTAGTAAATTATATGTAGAATCAATTATTTATTTCATTTATGAATTTCAGTTCCATAAACTTTTCATTAAAAATGTTTTTGAGGAAATTATCATTTCTACATTGAAAATAATTTTTAAAAAAATGTTTAAAAAATATATCAAAATTAAAATTTGAATATTTGTAAAATATGCTTTAAAATTTTTATTCTTCATGATGGTAAACAATTATATTCATTTAGTACATGTTAAAACAATTGTTTCATTAGAAATTCTTGTTAACGAAAAATGATCATTATTTCAAAAATTAAAAGAATATTCCTTTCATATAAGTTTATAAAAAAATTAAAAAGGTTAAAAATTTTATTACGAATTCATATATAGATTTTTGAAAAGTTTTTTTAAGCATTTTTAGAGAACATGGGTTTCAAATAAAAATATTTTTTTATTGAAGTGTGAAATGACGTTGATTTTTCCTGAAATCATTTTCTTGTTCAAAATGACTACCAAAAATTGAAAAATTCTACTATTACATGAAAAATTCATTAATAAATACAGGATAATAATAGATATTTATTTTTATAAATATCAAGTATTTCCCCTATGGGAGACTTAAATACAAATAATCAAGTATATTAATGATATTTTTAAATACTCTTTTACCATTCTGGTAACATTCGAATCATATGCCCCAAAAAAGGAGTAACATGAGTTGATACATTAAATAAAATGTATACAAATAAATTCATTCTACAAAATATAAATATTGAAATTATATAAACAGTAAAAAAGAAGAAATTATGAATATTTCATATGTCCCATGAATATAAATGTGTGACGAGAAACCCTTACCTTTTTTTCAACTACCTTAATATGGGTCTGAAGCACCATTATAATAAATATATGTTTATTATAAATCTATAAAAAACATAATAATATATTTATAAACATCTATTATTTAATTACTGGGTTTTATTGAATATTTATTAACACTTCATTTTTAAAATCACACTTTTATGTGATAATTGCTTCATTTTTTGTGTATTTTGTAGTTCGTAAATTTTAGTCCTTATGGTTTTATCATGGATTCATCAACTATAAATTTAATACGTGATATAAATTTCATATATATTTATCAAATATTTAAATATATTAATCTATATATGTTTTTGATAGAAAATGAAATACATTATTCACGGAGATTAGAAGCAATACGTATGCATGAATGTAGTTTCCATCTTGCCAAATGATGGAAGAAAATGAAAATAAATGTTAATTAACCTTTAAAGAATATTTATTATGATATATATTTCATTTATATTAATCAAATACATACTTATTACTATCCATTTGAATAAAAAATGAAAAACATTTCACATCGCTACGTAGTGGCAGTAGTCCACATGTGCGCATGTGTGACATTAATGTTTTCCAAATTATTGTAAGGTAAGAAGTTATATGTTATGATATATATTCATAATTATGGTTATTCCATAAAAATAATAAATACACAAACGTTATCCATACTACCTTCCACATAAATAGTTTGGAAAAAATGAGTCAAATTGATTCCTGAGGCGGTAGTCTATCGTACACATAAGTGATGTTATTGTTTCCCCCATAGAATGGAATGTAAGATGGTGCATGTGATTTCATAATTCCAGATGTATAATAGTTTCATAAATATCTCATAAATATGTTAAATTTTATGATTATATCCAAAATTTAATTTTGGTTATGTAAAACAAATTACATCGATTCCCATCGAATTAGACTGCCAAGCACATGATTAGACGATTCATTTCACATTTAATTGAAGTTGATATGGAGATAGGTTATTACATTAACATAATAACATATTTTTTTCCAATATATATTGTTTTTATTATTTTCTCACTATTTTTATTATTATAAGGATAAAAATCAAAAATAAAATTTAATTTCATAGTTAAAAATATTACAACTTTTTTCGGAAGCCTCTTTAGATATAACATAAATCTATCCTATATTGGATTTGTGATCGTGAAAATAAATGTATTATTTTTTTGGGGAATTAATAAAGTTATTTGGTCCCTTCATGGATGAACCAAATGGGGATAGAAGTTATTAGAGTAGAGAGTGGGGTGACCTTTCAGAAGTGGGGGAGTGAATATACCTAATTTTTTTTAAAATATGATGTGATACAAACAATTTTATTAAGAAAAAAATCCTTAAAATGAAACATTATCGATATTGAACTATTATATGTTCATAAAAAGATAAATAAAATGGGTGTTAGAATAGTTTTAGGCCATATATACCCTTATCTTCTTAGTTTAACCACCTGTATACCCATTTTTACCTTAACCGGACCAAATAATTTTTCCAATTTTCATTGTTACGTATTCTCAAATATTAGGATAACGCTATTCGAAAATAAAAAATTATTATTAATAAAAATATTTAATAAATAATGAAGAAATGAATTTAAATAATGGGATTGATTCGATTTCAAATTATTCCAAAATATGTGATGAAAAGTAGGGGTTCCAATAAGAAAATTAGAAGAATTATATAAGGATTTAATATAAAACTTTATATATTAAATTGATTCCAATGACATATATTACATTGATTAAAATTTATAATTATTATTGTTAAATTAAATCAAATTTATGAAATAATAAATCATTTTAAATAATTTAAATGAAAATGAAGTTTTTAATAAAATCTAGTATTCTTTACTCTTCTTGAAAAACATTAATAATTTCATAAATCGTTCAAATATTGACCCAATGATGACTTGTACATTTTATTTTCAAAAAATTATGTATATTTCATCAAATAATGTCTTTAAATGTTAAAAAAAGAAATACAATGTGTGAAAAATGTGTGACTAAACCACATTTTAATTAAATATTCTTTTTTATAAGAACATTTTTCATTTGAAATGATTAGTATTTTTTATAATCAAAATATGAAAATTAAATTTATATTAAAATTTTAAGCATTATAATTTTCATAATTTATTAAGTATATTTCATACCCACCAATATAATGTCTTGGTTATAATGGTTATGCATAAATAATAATATTTTAATAGAGAAATGTATTTCATTTTAACCTGATTTTGTGTGTGTTGAAAGCCATCATAGAGAGTGAATTTATTTATACATAAATTTATATTAAATCATTATGGTTTTATATTCAATTTAAATTTTTGTTTTTTTGGATATACATTTTATTGAATATCATTTTTCTCTTTTAAAATCATATTTTTGTATATTATAGATCCCTTAAATAAAATGTATTCTCAAAATTTAATATTTTTTAAATGATAAAGGGGTTTACATTTAAAAATACATTTGTTGGAAAACAAAATTTTAAAATTGTTTAATAAAACATCCTCTTGATAATATATAAATGGATATATGATTTTCATCTGGAATAACACATACTAGATTTCCAAATATGATAAAATTAGTGGGATGTGATGGAATGTACATAGAAGAAAGGCGTAATGGATTATTGAGAGTGGTAAAGATTACAGATAACAAGAAAGTTACTAATATAGAAATTTTGTTGCCACAATTCCAGAAATATAAATTTGCTTATGGGGCTATTTTAGTCATCCAAAATAAATGTGCAAGGAAAAAAAATTTCCATCAATATCATTTTCCTAGTTTTGAGAAATTCATTTAATATCGATAGTGATAAAATAAGAAAATATACTTACATGATATCATTATATATTATAGGAAAACTATTATCATTTGGTTATGATTATATTATTACATAATTTATCCCTAACTCTATTAAATGAATATACAACAAGAATTTTTTTTTCTAAAGAATTAAAATTAATATTTAACTTTTCATTATATAAAAAAATGAACATCAAAACATTTCTCTAATATATAGATATTTTTATAAATAAAATTCACCTGTATGAGTTAGAAAAAATAATACATTAATCTCTAATACTTTAATAGTAACTCCGAAAAATTAAATTAATATATTCCAAAAATGGATCCCCTTATGACCCATCCAAAATATGTCTAACTAAATTCAATATCTATAAATATTGAAGGGATGACACTAAATCAAAATTTATATTTCACAGAAAATAAATGTCAATCTTAATATCAAAATCAAAATACAGGAATACAATCATAATATCAAAAAATTAATGAAATATTTCATTCATACCGAATATAAAATTTTAGGTTGTCAAATATATTTCATAAAACCATATATGTAGTAAACTCTGGAAAATATAATATAATTCATCAAATGATAAAACAGTTTATAGTTCACCAATATTATTCCATAGACATCACTTTGTTATTATAATTTCTATGTCTATAAAATGATAAGGGTTATCTTCCCTCAATAATGTGATTTTGTAATACACTAAATTTTCTAATAAAACTTTTCTTGTTAATAAATACCTATAACATATTCTATAAAATCGTTGAATAAAAATACTTAATTTTGATCATTATACATTTAATAATTATTATTACCAAAATATCATTGTTATATTCTCATATAACATAATATATAAAACAAATAAACATTCCCTTTAATCATTTTACTTCATCCATAGGGATGTAAGAAGCTTGACATTGATCGCTTGCCTTCTTGTGAGTTTTATTGCTTTAACTATTAGGGAATTAATATTTATAGATCCCCATATCCTTATAGTTAAATCATTATTAATAGGAAACATTATTCCTTATCATGTAGTTATGAGCATGGGTTTATTCCTCTCCATACATGTAGTAACCTCTCATTCCTTTCGAAAATAAAATTGGATATTTCACTCCATAATTATTACATCATGGGAAGTCCTTCTTTCCTTTATTCCCATTATCCATATTCTAATTTGTTTTCCTTTTCATCCCTTTCTTCAATTTGAATCCATAAGACATAGTGGATTATTTCTCTTTATTAATAGTACACAATACACTATCTTCATACGATGAAAATGTATGGGAGAAACATTTCATTTGAATTATTTTATTGATCCATTCAAATAGAAAATCAATCTTGATTTCTGGATTATGTTTGTAGTCACTAGCATGCCCTTTAACCTTATAAAGTTTGATTCAAATTTAAAAGAATTTTCATTTTCCTTTTTTATTAGACATAGTAATTTTTACTCCATAAGAACTTGTACCTCATGATGGAAATAATTTTCCAATGAGGTTACCTTAATTTACTTCCATTCCATGTTTTTAATTTCTCCTTTGTCATTAGTGTTTTGAATAAAGGGCTACTATTGATCTACATATATTGAGAGATGATAAAAATCCAAAACAAATTTCTCCATTTCATTGCTTCCCAGGGAGAGAAATATATTCTATAATGAACTTATCCATTTATCTGTTACAAATGGATTTGTAGAACTATCAATTTATGGAGGAAGATAGTACATAAATCTATATAGAATTGTTAAACCATGATCTGAATTAAAAAGCTACTATGTAGAAGAAATTTTATTTCTAATAATCAGATAAATTTTCCCCCATATGGTTATAATTTTATTAGTTCCATATATTTCTTTATCCCAACCATCATTATCATTTCTAAAAGTTAACTTCCATTTTGGGGTATGTGAATTGATAGAGTTCCCATTCATTTTTCTTTGAACTCTTTCAAAATTGTGGAAAAAAAATTTATTATGTTATAAAATTATAAAATGTAACATATAATCCAAAAATTATTAGGACAATTATAATAAATTGAGAAATTTAATAATGGATAATATCATAATCATAAAAATGGTTTCTTTGGGAATGTTACCAAATTATAAAATTATTTTCAAATACATCAAATTTATTTATAATGAAAATGTGAATTAACGAAATTCTATCTACTGGGAATGTTAATACCATTTCATAGTAAGGCATGTAACAGTATACAAGGTAAGGCGTGAGGGAACCCATATGTTCTTTTTTTAGTGTTATTACCCATAGATACATCTGGACCAGAACCAAATCTACTTCTTTATCCACATAGGGATGAATTTATATTTAAACCATATAATTTCCCTATTACCAAAATATTATGATGTTATCCTATACTTATCATTATTCTAAATGGAATTAATTATGTTATATTCCATAGTAATGATGGAAAAATTCTTTTATAGTGATAGGTCATTTAGGATGGGACCCTTTCACAAATGAACCATCGTAGATAACAATGTTAGAAATAAACTATTTCACAATGGGTTATCAAGAAAAAAATTGTGTTGTGTATGAATCTAATACCAAATAATCATTTCTAGTATATAAAAAAATGACCTTTGGGAGAATAAGATTCACAATTTGAAAATAAGTATTTGTAATGGTTGAATATTTCCATTGAATAATAATTTAAAAAAATAAAAGATATAATAACAAAAATATTTAAAAAAATTATTAATTTAAAATATTAAATTTTTTATTTAAAATAAAATATATTGAAAGAATTATAAAAACACTATATAGAACTGTAAATTAAATAATTGATAAAAATAATATAAGAAATATATAAATTTAAATGTTTATCAAAATAAATTTTATAAGAAATTTAAATAAACCAGTGGGGGGTCCTTTGTAGAAGGTGGATGAAGAAACTATATCCCTAAATTGTATGTCAGATGATGCATGTATGACAGTATATGCTTGTATTAGTACTCTTTACATTAATTCAACTCCTCTTTCTGTTTTTGCTGCTGTTTACAAGGCTCTTCTTACTCCATATGCATGGTCTCTATATGTTCACCCTAAACATGCAGTCGGTCCTCCATCTATATAGTATATGACAATGAATCTCCACAATATCTCATTGAGCTAGATGAAGACATCAATGTGGTATCAAAATAAATTAATTTCATCAATTCAGATTTGATACCAACCACTCTACCTTTCTCCTTGGAAAACTATTTTTCATGCATCCATATTGTCTTATCAAACCTTGCTGCATTGGTGCTCTGATCCTCGATCTTGGCCTAACTCTCATCATGTGTCTAAGAAGTTGATACCTCATACGACCCCTAAAATTTAAATTTAAAAATAAAATAGATAATATAATATTTTTAGTTAGTTTTAAAACTCCACAAATATATTAACATCAATATGACACTGGAGACCACCTATAATATCCCAAATGAAAGGATCAGTGTACATCCTTTTATAAACATCAATATATATAATATCATAATGTCCAACTACCTATATAAATATTAAATAAACAGTTCACATTAAAATTTATATAATTTTTTTATAAGTACGTACCATATGTAGTTGATTCATACTAAATATACAACTACCACCTCAATGTGTCACATCATGCCTCCCCCTGTTTTACTGACATAATGATGCTCTCCTATAAATACTAGCTCTCATATACTATGAACATAATCCATCCCAAACATAATATCAGATATAATTTGGTTGACATGAGAAAAAATAATAATCAAAATCCTTGACCTTTCTTTCTGTATGGATGTCCTCCTCAGATTGTAGAAAAACATATGACAACCCTCACTCATAAAAACCACACATGCCTCCCAGATAGAGGTCTGCATTTTATTATATATATGACAATATAAACCCAAAATATAACAAATAATATAAAGTTAATAATTAAATACATTTCAAAATAATATTATTTATTTATGTTTTATATAATGATTAAACACGTAGTGACAAACATCAAGGAGAAACTGACCCCATGTAACCCATGACCCATTAAATTTAATCTGAAATATATAAATCCCTTATCAAATATCTATAGGATAAAATGTACCAAAATTTATGGCAAATAATAAAATTATTATTATTTAAATAAATTAATTAAAATTAGAGGAAACTAAATAAAATTCCCAACTAAATATACCTCTACTTGTGTTGATCAAACTCGACACTTAGATATCACTCATGGACAAGGTATGAAATAATAATTTTTGCAAGACCATGACCCCTCAGAGTTGTTTTTGAACCACTAAAAATATGAGGGCAAGATTATGTTGCCTCAGGCTCATCACTAGGTAGTACAACATCATCCAAAGAAAGAAACAGATCAGATAAACAGTCATTAACTATATAAATAATGAAATGACAGTTGTTAGAAAATATTTTAAAACAAGCATTACATATAGATATATATTATTTATGATTATGACTACCATTTAATTATGTCAATCGTCATGTTCATCCTCATATTTTTATATGATTTTTTCAATATATTCATATTTTATCCTTAGTATCATCGATTTCTATAGGTGATATTTCTTCTTTATCTCATTCAATTTGAAATCCATTTGTTACCTGAACAATAGAATCCCAAATATTGAACCATAATTGGTGGGTGTCATAATAAATATTCATGTATATTTTATAAAAAAGTTATATTTATAGTTATATCATGAAAAATTTCGATTACATCAACATCTATAGACCCACATTCACATTGGATAAAAATATTTTTAGGAGAATTGATTATAATTATGCTCCATGAATCACATACGTATATTGATGTATCGTAATTGTTTGTATTATATATTTTGTATTCCATATTAGACAATAATATGGTACATTTATTGCAATATATCATTTATATTTAATATCAAAGATTCCATGATGTGGATAAATACACAATCCAATATCAGTATCCAAATGTTGACCTATAAATATAATTACATAATTTGATCCTAGATAAAATAATTCAATTATTTCTTCCAACATGACATAAAATTCAACATCACATTATTTATGATGAGTTCCTCTAAAGCCTATATAACAATTCATTACTTTTTATTACATAAATATATTTTTTATGAAATCAAAATCTATTTACAACATATGCATTATAAAATTTAACCATATTTGATGATGGCTTACTCAAAACACACAATCAATAACCAATTGTATCAGTATTTTTATGTTCTGTAAAATTATAAAAAATACCTATATTATAACTAATAATTTGATTTAATATGTTAAACCATAAACAAATTTCCTTACCAGTTTTTTAAAATAGAATGAAAAAATGTTTTCCCAATAATATTCAAGAGATGTTATAGTATCTTGTGGAAATTGTTTCATTATATTATAATCATATAATATATAATGAATATAATATTAATTTAAATTAAAAAATATAATTAATATGTGATGGTAGAACTCACATTACAATTGGTTTTATTTATTCACTGTTGAGAAGAACATATTTTGCTCTCATTTGATGTTCATTATATGATATATAATAGTCATGAACTCAACTAAAGTGATTTTTAAGCTCATTAAAAACTAATAATTGGTTTTTCATTTAAAAATAAACATTATACTCATTTTTCCCTTTTATTTATTTTTTAGGATAATCATATTGAAAATATTGAGTGTAAAAAAAACATTTCCTCCTAGAAATAATATTCTTCAATTAATCATCAACCAATTTTTTTACATATATTTTTCTTCAATTTTATTACAAATATATCATATTTTTATATACTTCTAAATTGTATTGACCCTTAAAATTTTCCTTTAGGCGTCAGATGAAATATCAAATATTCCCTTTAATCAAAGAAAGGAAGTGAGATTTGTTTCTCCCAATTTACATAAAATTTAAAAAAAATATTCTTGTACTATGATTCTTATATTGTATTATATTCAATATGGAATAAATGTATTGAAGAAAGTATGATATTTTTATTATCTCATCCTAAATCATTGAAATATACAAACACAATGTTCAATTGGTAATTTTTTTCCATTATTACATGAATGTAATGACTTTTTAATCTAGTAATATAATCATTTCTTATACATATTTCCAAAATGGAAACGTAAGCATCATGAATCCTAAAATATGTAATCTAGTAACATAATAATAAATTATTATCTTTGAAAACTATATTTTTTTTTCTTCATTAACTTATGTTATGTGTCTTTTAAAAAAATTCATGTTATTATCACATAGAAATATTGTTAATATCTAATTATTACATTACATTATCTTTGGTATTACTATGCATGTCCAAAGATACAAAAAATATATCATCCAATTTTTCTTATTAATATACTTGACATAAAAAATATTATTGACCAAAATATTAGAACAATATGGATGATTTAAAAAATTCCATATTTTACCCAATGGTGTTTTTCCCAAAGAGAAATATTTTTTATTGGTATATAGTCAGTCCTAATATAATGATAGTTAATGAAGATATAATTTATTTTAACTTAATATTTGTGATCATTTTTAGTTTTCTATCTCTTTCAATTATAACTTTTATGTGATTATGTTTATCCTCCAAAAAGGATGATTGGTAGGAAGAAATTTCTGGTGAAAGTAAAAAAATATAGGTTTTCTTCTATTAAAGAGAATAAAAATATTGATGGAACTCATATAGTACAGACATGAATTTTGACCATGTGTATTCTAGTGATATAACATTACATATTCCAAGAAGTCATCAATTTTCCACATAAATGCAGATTTAAATAATAAATTTTTATCACAACAACATTATATGTACTGACAAAATTACTCCACAATAATTCTAACCCATCAGTCAATAGATTTGAAAAATATCAATATTATTTTATATTTGTCTTGGAATTAATATGTTAAAAAAGATATATGTCTCATTCATCAACATATAAAGAGGTGATATGTGTGGTGTGTTAATGATAGTTCAACATTAATATTGAATATCGTAAGAACCAACTGGTTCGAAATCTTAAATCGAATGAATATATTGCATTTTTTTGGATTATGAAGTAATAGATAGAAATACAAAGTCAAAATGTTTCCATGAATCACCATCATAATTATTATTCAATATTTTACCAGTTGATATATTGTTTTTATTTCATGACATCAATGACACTATTTTATGATATATATAAAATATCGTAATTAGGGTGTAAGCACGAAAGACCTCGATATGTATTGAAGGAATCAATCCGGCCTTCCCTATTTGATTTTCTTTGATCCTTGAATTTCCATATATATTAAAACTAACTGATGACTTATTTACAACAAAATATAAGATACAGTCATTGAAAAATATATGAATCTTTTTATAAATAAGACCCAAATTATGAACCAATCTCTTTCTATCAACGAAATTTATAGGCTATACATTTTATTTATGTAATAGTTCTTTAACTAAAGATAATATATGATCGAAACAACTATTTTAAATTATATTATCTCATTTATAATCCCCAAATTTTCAACCCCTTCAAATTATCTTATCCTACAACCAAGATATAAGGTATCCTCTAAAGAATTTAACATCTCATAAAATTGGGATATTTTGAGCTGAAGATTTAAATCAATATCATTCTAAGTGGTAGTTTTTGAAAAGAAGGACCAGGAACATCATATACTAAAAATAGAAACCATGATGGATTTGTAACCTAATTATTAACAACTTTTCCAAAACTGTAATAACCATGTTGATACCAATAAACATAATCTTTTCCAAAATAAAAATGCATTAAATAACCACCAACATTGTCAAATGTTTCAAACCTCTTGATATCACTTTTCTTATATGGAAACATAATTTCCCCTTCTAAAATTATTCTTGTTTGGATGATGAAAATTATAAAAAAGCATTAACACCCTCAATATATATAGGATTTATACAAGAATTATTTTGATTCTAGTTATAATTTATCATTCCATAATCATGTAATAATCAGTCTTGTAAAGTTATTTCTTCTAAATATATATGAAAAAAATTAAATATATAAATTGTTTATCATTAATAATATATAACAAAAATTCAATCCAAAAATAGAAAAAATTAAAAAAATTATAGTTTACACGTTATCTTTGATAATTTTAACTATTTACCTCTTCCACTTACTAATTTCCTCTAATTTTTATTAATTACAAATCATTTTTACTAAATATATTTATTTAATATTCAGTTTTATGAATCAATAAATATAACCACTAATTTTTACTATCTATTTCTAATTATAATCATATTTTAATAACTACATTTATTTACCAGTAATTTTAACTATTTTATGCTTCGTTACCGATATTTTTAACTAATTAATTCTATTTTACCCATATTTATTTAATAATTATATTAATTTATCCAAACTATTTACTAATTGATGATAATTTTAACTATTTATCAGTAATTTGTTTTACTTATTTTAGAAATATTATGTTCATTTTTCATAATCATTACTAACTACCACTAATTATTACTATTTTTTACTACTTACCACTATGTTTTAATAATTATTTTGATCTGCAATTAATTTTTCAAATTTAATATTTATCTTCACTAAATATACTGATATAACATTTAATTTAACTGATTTACTATCATTTTTTACAAATTATAGTAAAATTTTATTAATTATAGTGATTTTATTCGAATTTTTAATAATTATAGTGATTTATCAGTAATTTTTACTAATTACCAATAAATTTCATTAATATACACTTATGTTTACTTAATATAATTCATTATTATTGATTATGGTGATTAGATAATGTTTTTTATTAACATTTTTATTATCTATATTTTTTACTATTTTTTCTAATTACCCCTAATTTTTAATATTTATAGCAATTTACTGTTAATTTTTAATAATTAATTTTACATTGTGATAATTATTACTAATGATTCTGATATATAAATAATTAATAATTATTAATGCTATTTTATTCTAAATGTATTGGTAAACCAGTAATTTTTACTAAATTCTATTCATCACTTATATTTTTAACTAAATTTTATTCAATATTACTAATTTTTACGTATTATTTGACATTTCCAATATTTTTAATTAATATTACTAATAAAGTCTTATTTTTACGAATAACACTAATTTTTTAAAAATTATAGAGATTTGTCACTATTTTCTACCAATTCTTGTTATTTTATATTAATTATAGTGTTTAAAAAATAATTTTTACTAATTACTATTATTTATTAATAAACTATAAATTATTGTTACTTATTACAAATTCTTATACATTATTACAATGATCAATTAATTTATACATTTTATTAACTAATTATAAGTAATTATTGTTAATAATTCCCACTAAATCATAATTAAAAACATATTGAATATAAAAACTATATACTTTTAATTTAAAAAAATACAAGAAATTAAAACAAAATAAATTTTATATGTAATAACGATGGCATGAACACTTTCGTCGGCTCTTGTAGTTCCCCATGCAATCGACTCCTCTCCTCATACTACTGTTGTCAGATACGAGTCAAAGACTTTTTCCCTATGTCTGCCACCTTAATGGAAAATTTTGGCATGGTTGGCACAAAATTTTCATTTCTCATCATCTGAAGGTTAAAAATTCTATGATTTACCCATTTTAGAAATTACTATATTTTGTTATTACATTAGACTAAATTACACATAAAATTAGCTATAATTAGTGGTAATGAGAAATAATTACCAATAACCTCTAATATTGATTATAATCTAATATAAATTAATAAAATAAATTAAAAATTACTAAAAAGGTATAAATCAAAAAATTTATAATCTTCAAGTGATTAAATGATTTTTTCCAACCTTGTACAGATTTGGCATTTCACATCACCTAAAAATTGAAAAAGAATTTATTTTTTTGTTTTACATTTGTTTATTAAAAATAATATTATTTAATATTAATTTATAATTAAATATACTAATGTTAAATATATTTCTAAATTTATACAATTTTTTTTTATTTTAATATTTATAAACAATTTTTATAAATTTATAATAATTAATGTTAATTTGTACTATTATATTATAATTAATGGTTAATTATATCAATTTACCATTAATTACTTCTAATTATAACTAATTACTAGAAATTATTACTAATTACTCTAATTATTATTAACTACCACTATTTTTTACAACATTCCTCAAATTATGACTACATTCCCCTAATTATAATAATTACAGCAAATTTTTTCAAATTACAACTAAATATTAATTAATTTTATTAATTATTACAATTTATTATAATGTAAAGGTAATTTCTACAAAATACTTCTAATTTAAAAATAATTATTTAAAATTAAAACGAAATAAATGTAATTAAAAATAACTACTATTACATAAAACCAGTAATTGAAAAATAAAACCAAAAGATTCTAATTAAATATAACTGAATCAAATTAATATTAATTAATCATATTTTTTTGCTAATATAAAATAAATTATATTAAAATTAAAAACATTAAATAAATACATTCAAACTAAATCATTCCATAGATGTAAGGCCTCAATGTTTCTCCCACTTAAAATTTAAATATTTTAAAACACTAAGAAGGAGAATATGAGGGAATATGAGTTTAAGGGTGTTCAGAGAATAATTGATTAAAAATAAATCAGAAGGGGTATATATAGGTTAGATAATTTTCTATAGCATTGTTTGCGACATGATTCTGATCGCAAGAAATATTATTTTTGATGGGATCCATCGAAAATAGAACCACATTTATTAATTTTAGCACCGTAAAAAAATTATTTAACTGACGGACCCCATCACAAATACCATATGAAGATAGTTTATTTTCAACTACAGATAATTACATCCCAAATAAAAAATCATGTTGAAAAATGATTACGACGGGACACATTTCAAATATTATCATATGTATAGTTTATTTCAATTGATAGTTAAATCATGTCTCAAATAACAATAATGATGGGATAGTATTTGTGACTAGGTTATATTCTGGTCACAAATAATCATCATAGGGTATTACTCATAGTGTGCATAAATGGTATTTCCAATAAGAAAACAATATCTATGAAAATAATATTTTCATAACAACTATTAGTTATAGAAAATGAGTCCCATCCCTAATAGTCTTTGTCGATGGGCTATTTGCAATGGGTCATGTGCTCGTCTCAAATAGCCAATCACAAAAGGAATATATTCCCTTAGCAATAAGTTTTTGTGAATATATTTCCCAAGGATTCTACTGAACTTCCTCTAATACCAATTACAGAGGCCCAGACCGCAAAATACCAGAGTCTATTTATCCATTATTACATTGACACTTGATACAATGTATTTCATCCCCATGGACTGAAGAGTCTACTTGTTTTTCTATAGAAGATAGATACATGAATTCAAATTAAATTTTTAAAAATATTGTATAAACAATTTTTTCATTACGAATACCATTATTCTTCATATCGTATCCTAGTATATCAATCAGAAAATATCATGATATCTCCGAAAAATTATATCATAAGGAAAGATTATTATCAGATTCGTGGTAATGGTATTTGTTTAGTGGATGTTATCATGAATAAATTACTATAATCACTATATGATGGTATATAACTGAAACACATTCCATTATAATAATGACCTGAGAATAATATGATTTGAATATAGGATGATCAAATGAAGCCATAAAAAATCACATGATGAGGGAACATATCCAAAGATATTCTATATGATAAAAAATCGCAATGCCATCAGTAACTAATATCATAAAAATTGAATTAATAATTAAGGATATCTAAAACATACTTTCACGAAAATTCATAAAAAAATTATTTGTATGGGTAGAAACCCATCTAATATAGCCAACTATATTTTCCCATTATACCTGTCAATGAATTGAGTGGTTATCTATAACCGAGCCCCACGTATCAATTTCTATGTATAATTCATTATTCATATTAGAGGGGGAAACATATTTTATATATACATCTATATTTGAAAACTAACATACATAATGTAATTATTTTCCCAAATCAAATATACATAATCATAAACGATCCAAACTTATTTAGTGAATGGTATTAAAGTTGTATATCCACCATAAAATTGATCATATACTATTCAATGAAAGAATAAGTATGATATCAATATAACATATCCCCATTCAATCACTACTGAAAATATGGCCTTTATCGAAACTAGAAAATGGCATCAATAGAGCAAGAAAACTGATGTTAATTGAGTAAAAGATATGGGGGGTACCTTTTATTATCTCCTAGAAATGAGCAGATAAAAGTCCATTTTATCATCAATTTTAAAAAGCACTATTAAAAGTTAAAAAAACAGTAGAAAAAATCTGCATTTCGGGGGAGGGCTTCAACAGCTCTTATTTCCCCCATCAACAGTGCCCCACCCCCCAGTCGCAACCCACAATCCCCAGCCACCCTACCAGCCATTAACAGCACCCCAACCCCTTTAACAGTGTTAAGCATTATTCCCCACCAGAGCACGCGACCTGCCTCCCCTGGATTCTAACTCAGGACCCGTGGCCTGCGTATCTAAGCCTTTACCACTAAACCATATTGCTTTTCCCTTCATTTATTAAAATATCTATTTATTTATATATATATATAGTTATATTTAATCATATATTAATATATATATATATATATATATATTAATATATCTATTTTTTGTGACATTAATTTATATATTGAGTTATACTAATATATATATTGAGATACATTAATACAAATATCTGTATATGAATATATATATATATATATATATATATATATATTCATATATTAATATATACAGATATATTCGTATATTAATATATATATGGTTATATTTATATATAAACATATTTATTCATAAATTAATATATATTTATAAGATCAGTTTTGAATGCATTTATAAAATATGATTTTTATGTGTGTTTATAAATAAATAAATACATATATAAAACCCACACACACACACAAATAAACAAATATTATATGTGTATATGTATGTATAATTATACACACACACACACACATATATATATATATATAGATATTATATATTAATATGTATATACTTATGTTTAGAATATATAGATGATATATAACATCTTTTCAATAAAAACACACATAAATGTATATATATATATATATATGCATACACATTATATAGGTTTATAAATATTCCTCTATTTTTATTTTTAATAAAATGGATATTAGTTTCTTATTTTGATAAGGATTATATATTGAGAATTATATTTAATATATAAATATGTTTAATTATTAATTTATAAAATTAAATTTTTGTGTGTGAATATATAAAAAATATTTATATATTTTTATATATTCGATTATAAATAATAGTAAATAATGAAAAATGACTAAATTACAAATCCATGAAATGAATATGAATGTAATCCATTGAAATAAATTCATTACCCCCTGAAATAAAGAATCAATACCCTCTTAAATGATTCTAAAATTTCATCGAATGTTAAAAAAAATTCTATCCTGACTAAAGACTCAGTTTTAGAGGCCTTCTAGGCCTGATTTGGCCTTGAAAAATCTGAAATAAGGATCCCTTGTGTTATAGCATGTATAGCTTGTCATAGGCTTTGATTTGATATGTTGTAGAGCATAAACGGACACCCAGATCAAAAGTTATGGTCATTTGAAGATTGATTTTCCTTTTCAACTTATTTTAGATCTTTTATTAATTTATTTTTTATTTTTTGGATCGTATAATTTTTATTAAATGATTATTAGTCATTTATAACTATCAAATTATTAATTTATAATATTTTTATAATATTTTAAATCTGGTTTCACTAAATGGTTTATATATTAAATGTAACTGTCTATTTATACTTATCTAAAACATATTCAAAATATATATATTATGTTTAAATCAATATAAATATACTTATATATCAATATATTATTTTTCATGTTTTTTTGAAATATACACTTTATTAGTGATATGAAACAACATCGATAAAGCCCCCCCTTTATCAGTGCTACTAAAAATTGTGCTGATAAAGGGGTCCCGTTAACAAAGATGAAAAAAGGGTTGTTATAGGGGGTGCATGTATCATCATTAAAGGGTGGAAATGTGGAAACCATATTCTGTGGTAGTGAATCATATGTAATATATAGGGTTGATGTAATTGATAAATACAAATACAAAAATGATCATTAAATACATTTTTGAGGGAAAACCCGTTTGAATTTCAAAATTGTTTTTAAAAAAATAAATTCACATATTATTTTAAAATATATTTATTGAAAAAAATAATATTCAAACATGTGAAATGAATTTAAAAACATATAGTGGTCCTGGTAATGGAAAATTACATTCATCCCTTACATGTTAAAACAAATATTTCTTTCCCATTTTAGTTGAATGCATTATGATCATTATTTGGAAATGAAATGAATATTCAATTTGAATAAAATATTAAAAAACAAAAAAAAATGGTAAAAATTTATTTAATAACATTTTTATTTAAATTTAAAAAAAATTAAAATTATTTTATGTATCATGTTTTTTGAATAAAAAGGATTTTCATCTAAAGGGAAAATAAAGTCAAATTTTATAAAAACATTTTTTTCCTATCAATTTAATACCCAAAAAGAGAATAAATTGCACTATTAATTGAAAACATCACGATTAAATTGAGGACATGAAAATAAATTTAATTAATTAAATATAAAAAATCACAATGGATAGATAAACATAAGTAGTCCTGAAAAGTGATGAGATTTTGAAATACAAAATTGCCATTTTAGGAATGTTTTATTCATAAGCAACATGAAAGTAAAAATTTCAAAAGAATATTCAAATAATATGGATAGAAAAAATTTAATGATATTAAATATCTGATAGGGTATTATATACACCACACATTAGAATATGTTTTTAATGTGGCATGTGTCCCACAAAAGTAAAAGGCAGATGATTATCCTTCAGCTCAGATTCGACAACAAACGTATGTTTTTTAATGTTATGTATAATAAATATAGGATTCCTATAAATACATTAAATAAACATAACAATATGTATAATAATATAAGTGACTTACTTATAATATTTTTTTACCAATTTATTTTGAATTCTTTGTTAAAATCACTGTTTTGGATGATAATTGTTTCAATTTTCCTTGTATATTTTTCAGTAATTTCAATAAATCTAAGTATATAATAGATTAATTATATCCTAAATGTAAAAGAATTGTTTTAACATAATACATACTCATAATTTATATATTTAAATATATCCATAAAAGCTAGTGATAGAGAATGAATTACACCCTTCATGGGGACAATAAGTTGTACGTATTTAAAAATGTTGTCTCTATATTATCACCCTATAGAACAAACTGAATGAAAACATTAATTAACCATTACAGAATAATTATAATAATATATGTGGATAATTGATATTATTCAAATACATCATTATTATCGTCCATGTAAAAATAATATGAAAAACATTACACATCACTAATGAGAGGTGGTAGTTTACATGTCCACACAAGAGACGTTATTTTTCTCCATTCGATAGTAATGAAATATTTTATAGGTGATATTATATCTAAATAAGTATATTAAGTAAATAAAAATCACATATATTCAATACAAATGACCATATTTCATTCCATGTAAAGCGTATCTTAAAAACGAATCACATCACTTAACGAGGTGGTAGTCCGCCGTACACATGAGATACATTACCATATCCCCCAAAAAATAAAAAGTAATAAGGTATATATTATACAATAATTTTTGTAATATAATATTTTCATTAATATCAAATTCATTTTTTAAATATTATCATTTTATCAATCCTTTAATCCGGTGATAAAAAATGAATTACTTAAGTTAAAGAGGATGTACTCCTCCTTACACACAATCGATAGTTTCATTTGCCATTCAATGGATGTGGAGACTAATATGGGTTATTAAATTAGTATAATTAGATATAATTATAAACTAGATATTTTTTAATTATTTTTTTAGGGTTTTAGATGATTATTAGGAGTAAAAAAGATTTAAAATGTAAGTGTAGAGTTAAAAACATTAGCACTTCTTCATGAAATTTCAACAGACTTAACCAAAATCCTTCTTAAATAGAGTTCATGATAAAATTAATTCTGCTATGATATTGAGGGGTAATAAAAGAAGATATTTGGGTAAGTATAAACCAATACAAATGGGTTTGGAAAAGTTAAAATAAGAGCTTGTGGGGGCCTTTTATAAGTGGGGGATAGCAGACACATTTAATTTTTGAAATGATAAAGTGATCCTAAAATTATTCTAATGCTCAATGTCTAAAAAGAGGATCATTATCAAACTTTAAATTTCTTAGTGTAGGAATATGAACAACCAATGGGTTTTTTACATTTTTATGTCAATTTTTACAACTATATTATTAGTTTAAACCCAGGTAAACCCATTTTTACCTTAACCACGATAATTGATTTATGTAATATTCCCTATTTATTTTTGTAAATTATTTTTTTATCCATAATAGATAATAAAAATTATTATTATTCCAAATATATAATTCATAATTTCAAATTCAAATAAAAAAAATTGGACAAATTCAATACAAAATTAAACCCACACATGTGACGAAAAAGCATGTTTCCAAATAAGATATTATCTTATGTGTAGAATATTGTAAATTAAAAATTCATTATAAAATTTATTCCTAGGAACTAATTGGAATTTATTATAATATAAATGAACTAATTTTACAATAAGACCTATTTAAATTATAGTTAAACATTTTCAATAATATAAAAAATGAAATTTAAAAAAACAATAGTTTTCAATATTCCTCAAAAAAATAATCATTTAAAAAAATTCTAAAAAATTATCATAAATATAAATTTTACATTTAGATCTAGAAAATTATCATCATTTCAAAATCTATTTTTTCTAGATGTTTTAAAATTTATTTTTAAAGTATGTGTGGAGGGTGTGACTAAAATGCATTTTATAAAATTATTGTTTCTCAGAAAAAGTTTATTTTTCATTAAAATTATTCTCATATTAATTATAATTAGTAAATAATCATTGAATTTGTTTTATACATGTATAAACCATATGATATTTATAATATTGTTTCCCCTATTCATACATACCAACATAACAATAGGGTTATAACATTCAAGGTTAAATAATAATGTTTTAGCAGAGTATCATGTCTCATTTAAATATATTGTTCCATGTATTTAAAAATATCAAAGAGATTGAATATATTTAAAATTAAATATATTTTAATGTATCAGGGTTTTACATTTTCTCCTAGTCATGGTGTTTCGTGTCATACTTGCTATCAAAACAGATATTCCTCTTTTAAAATTTTGGTGTGTTACAATTAATTTTTCAAAGAGTAAATTTAATTGGGATATATGATATTTATTTATTTTTTAATATTTTTAAATTTGAAATTATAATTACTATAATTAAACCCTTTTTTGATTAAATAATGATATCATATTACTATTTGGGTTGATATGACTACATGTGTAAATAATGTAATAATGATTATTCTATCAATGATTATGGGATGTCTTATAATTATTATATCATGAAACAATGATTTACATGTTATTTTTTTATAATTATAAAATGTAGTTGTTTATATTAAAATATTTATTAATATATCACCTTATTATCATTAAACATGTTGATAACTAGTTCATCTTGATTTCCATTTTCCCAACTAGTACTCATGTATTTCACCGACGGATAATGGAGATTAATTAAGCATTGGAAAATTATTATTCTATCTTGAATGATATGGTAATAATGATACTGAAACCATTGAATTATAATAGAACCCATTATCTTGATTATTGTATGAAATAACCAACTAAAAGTCCTAACAGCCGATATTGAACATAAACTGTAATCAGTTAATAAAATAATATTATCTTGTCATAAAACAATTATAAAATAGGATGTATGTTTATATTAATGGTTTGAGACAAGTGGTAAATATTATTATTTTCATTATACAGGATGTTAGAACTTGGTCGAGTAAGCAAGAATACAACATAAGGGTTTTCATCTCAAATTTATCTCTTTGAGAGATGTTTTTGAAAATGCACCTAATTTCATTTATATAGTTCATATATAAAATATTTGAGATATCATATAAGGAATTATTTTTTAATAAATGTATTTGATGTTCAATTAAAATCCGTCTCTTTCTGGGTATTTTTATTAATATGTCACTCAATCTGCAAGGGTTCATCCTCTCAAATTTTTTATGTCCTTGAGACTTCTCTATGTGGTTCACCATGATTCTGTTGTATGTTGTATTTAATGTAAATGAATTTATTTTTATCATACACCTATTATTTAAGGGGATTTAATAGATAAATAACCTTCCCTTATTACGATAACTAATAATTATGTCCTTTCCCTAGTATTAGGGATTTTATGTAATTCAAATTTTAGTAATTATGTTTTGATCATTCCCTTAAATTTGTTTCTTAAAAGTTAAGAAAATTTAGCCCTTTGATTCTATTATTTGGTATTGACACTTTTTTTGGGGATATATATTCCTACCAGATTACCCCATTGTATTGTATTCATTACTTCATGGGTTAGGTTTTTTATACCCATACACCATCTTTCATTGTATGGATGATGAACATGTTATTCTATAATTGAATTATATATATACTGATTTATCTATATTGTGTGAACATAAAATTTTACATATGTTAGATTGGATGATGTTCAGTTAGAAATATTTTTATCACTTTTATTGTAATAGGAAAAACTGGCATCCCATCTGTTTATATCCAATACAGATTATTATAATAAAGTTGACTATATAAGGTTTATTCATTTTTAATTATAATAAATTCATTGGACTTACATAGTGATGTATGAGGAATAGTTTTCTATATCCCATTGATATATTCATAAGAAGGATGAGACAAACTATTTTTTGGTATTTTTGTGAATTCACCAACAGAACATAGTATTTACTAGATACAATGTTTTTATGGTTATATCATGATGTCTTTTATTATGGAATGGAAATAGTTATTTGACATTATAAATTTCATCTCTATGAAACCAATTATTGTTATCCATGTGGTATATTTGTCTTAATCTATATCCATGGGTATATTATACTCTTAGTTTCAATTGATTATTTAATTAATATGATTACTAATTCTTTCCATAATATGTATTCATATTTAGTTCATATTTGTTTTACTTATACAGTTTCCCATTCTGAGAATTTTCTCTAACAAATTTTTATATTCAAATTGCCACATGTTATTATGAAAAAAATTACACATGTTATGTATAAAACAATTTTCTATAAATTCATGGGATACAATGAAGCCATATTTTGGATGTAGTATTTTCTTATATAGTTAAAAATATTTGAAAAATATTTGAAATACATGGGCTTATTTAGTCATTGATTTCCAAAATTCTTTAAATCGTCAACCCTAAAATGTATTGAGAATATATATAATGAAATATTTTGTTACATTGATTTAATTATAAGATATTTCTTTCTAATATTTAATAGTTTTCATCAATTCTAATGTTTAAATTATGTGTTTATGAGAACCAAATCATGGAGTTTGGCTTTAGGAAATATTAATGAAAAAAGAGACAAAATTTTTTTCTTTACAAGGAAAGTGTTAATTGGTAACACAATATGGTATTTTCTAATAACCAATAAACTATTTTAAACTCTTGATAACATGTGAAAAAACAGACTTCTATAATTCAATAAAATTACTCTCCAAAAAAGAGTTTAATAGAAAACCTTATGGGGACCTAAAACATCATTAAAAAGGATTGAGGATGAATCAATTGTGGGATATCAATGAAATATTTGTGTACCCATGATATCCTTCATGAATTTAGTTTTTTATATTTATTATAAATGAAGATATTAATTTCATTAAATAGTATACAACTCTAGTTATGGTTTAGTATCTCGGTTTTTTACTCATTTTCTAGGAACAAAAACTACTTATACAACTATCCTACAATGTGAGATTTACAAATGACCTGTATTCCATACATAGCACCTTCTCTTTCATTCCATAGATATTTTGACAAGAATAGTTCAACCTAGTTCCAAAAATTATTGTTCAACAAGGTAGCTTCCTCATTTATTTTTAGAACACAATAAATAATCACATGAATCTCTTACATTCATTATATTAAACATTATGTGAGGAGAGTTGTTGACTTATTTAACCAATTTATATAATAATGTCAAATTTAAAATAATTTAATAAAGCTTAACTATTTATGTATTATTTCCCCATAATACATTTATATAACTTCTACTCCTTTAATAAGGATTATATTATCATACTTATTAAGCATAAAATTACCTTTTTACAAATAAATAACATATATGATTTCCATTAATTTAAACATATTCTTTTTTATCAATTTAATAAAATGATTTCTCCTCTACTATATCACTCATTAAAGAAAAATATCTCAACTATTTATCCCCCTTAATTAAAACTAAATTTCTCTTGTTTTTGTATCCATGTATGAAAATAATTATTTTAGACAAAATGTAAATAAAATTCCTTATCCATCCATATCATATCAAAATGTTCAATAAATTATTATTTCATAAAGAATATCACCATTTGTTAAGAAATTAGTTATTTCTATACGTATCTCACCATTTTCATAAAACTATCTATAATTTAATCAAGATTTATAATCAAATAATTTAACACTTCATACTGATCTATTATAAAATTCTCCTAGATAACATGATTTAATGATCAACGTAAGAAATTATATATATAGTTAACAACATCAATTTTTTCCTCTAAAGTGGCTAACATTATGATGTTCATAAAACATGATAATGTACGTACTCTATTAATTTTTATAGGATTTAAATAACACTTACAAGGAATCCCATCAAATATACATGAAAGAAATAACTTTGTTATTCATTCCACTTGTCCAAATAAAATTCCTCCTTTTATTAGGAATCTTTTTGATACTATATTAGTCTTGAAATAATCAATTTCTTATATCAAACACTATCTCATTAAAATAATTAAATTCTAAAATTATAAAGAGAATCCATTATAAATATTTCATCACATATTTAAAATATTTTGTCTTTAAAATATATGATTACATTTTAATTAAATATTAAATAAATCATTAATTCCTCACAGATGTTCTTTTTATTCTATATAAGTCTAGTTTTTAATATCTTTTAATTAATTTTTTTTCACATTACTTTTTATTTATTTCTTTCTAGTTTCATAAAATATAACTGGCACCATGAAAAATTGAACTCTTATTAAAAGTATAAGATTATCATTTTTATTTTTATGATAAGGAATTAACACCACTTGAACTCTTAATTTAGTTTCATACCAATTATCTAGGATGGAATATAAATAATTCATTAGATAACACATTATCATTTATCTCTAATTTAGCATGCATTTTTCTGAATCATTATTCCTTGAAGGGAAATCTTGTTTTCCATCATATTTCCCCGGCTGATCGAATCATCCTCTTAAATATAAATCAAATCAATGATAGTTTTAAAAAATGAATACATGGGGGGTACTTCTTAAAAAATGTAGAGTAGTGTAAAATGATTAGTGTTTTTATAAAATATTTTTTATTCCAAATTACATACATGTCTTTCATTTAAGTGACACCATTTATATAATATTATTACTAAATATTTTCAATTAATCCTCCATCCTAATTAGATTACAATATATTAATATTATGAGGCTAATCCGAATTATGCATATTTATTTATTTGATATATCATCATTATATAATTATCTATTCCTCAATGTCCATGTGAGAAAATTACTCATATTTTGGTATCTTTCCATGTTGTGGAATTTTTTAAACCTGTTAGAAATTCTCCATTTTCTTCGTCTTTTTTTATATAAACACCACTTCATATTTTTTTACCTAGGTTATGATTTAATTCAATTGAACATCCTATTTTTTAACATGGTATTATTTATACATCCTTACTTTTTAGATTTTTTTATTAACTTCAAGGAAAATTACTATAAAAAATCAACCATTGTTGAATGATTTAAACTCTATTTCCATTCATTATTATTTTTTATTTAATTATATAAATAGATTTTTCATCATAAAATATATTTATTTCATTTTTTCTTATATCTTATTTAATATAGGGGAAGTAGATTTCATAATGAAAAATTTAACATTTTTTAAGTTATAGTGCTATGTGAATTTTCCTTGGTTAGTAAAAATAAATCATCTTGCAAAAAAAATCTCATTTCATTTAAATTTATGATATTTTTATGTATATTCCATTCCATAGATCATATCCTTGATCTCCATAAACCCATCCATAATGTTTTCATTGTTTCCAAAAGTGTAACATAACATTACAACATTATTTTAAGTATTATCCCCACATAAAAATAAAAAAAACTTTCATTCATATATTCTAGATTCTTATCTTTTTATACATTACTTATTTAGGCTTCAATATATAAGATTTACAATTTTCCATTCTCTTTTGATGATTTCTGGTTCCCTTCATTCCCATTGTTTTCTAATTCCATATACGTTTGTTGGGTATTCATATCCTCTATTTTAGAAAAAACCTATTCACGTGATGTTATTATCTATTCATGATATGTCCTAATAGAAACCAAGTTAAATTGAGTACTTTCTACGTATATATTTTATCAACAATTTCAAGCAGATGTCTAGTTTGAAAAACATCATTTCCCTTTAACTTTTTACTATCTATTGATTCTTTCAAGGATAACTCATCTTCATTAGTCTCCAAATTGATCAAACATATTAATATTATGAGTAAATAATTAACTCCTTACTGGATTCCCATATAATTTTAAATTTATATTACGGATGGGATTTTATCAACATCATTTTATTTACACTTTTAATATTTTATACATAATTATATCCCTCAAATCTAATAAAATCCCCAATTATTTTCATTCCTGAAGGAGAATATGAGATTTTATATTTCTAAGGGGATTCAAAAAATATGTTGCATTAAAATATTAATGAAAAAAACAATCAAAATTATTGGATTGTCTTTATCTTTGAAATATTAGTAATTTTATTGTTTACATTATTGTTTTTTACCTAAAATACATTAATCTAGTTTATTTTACGAGTAACTCATTATAACCAGGTTTCTATTAAATCCATGTTAAGAGATTAATAAACCAATTTTCTTTAAATTATTTTCCATATATCTCTTATAATGTTTCCCCTATTTCATAATAAGTAGCACAAAAAAAATATTTATTGGAAATATTATTTGTCAAATCACCTGTCAAGAAACATTGTGTATTTCAATCAGAGAGTTATTCACTATGCACATTTCATTTACCATCATAATGTTAATATTTTATAAATTTATATCTAAATATTTATAGAAAATCATGGATAAAACTATTAAATATTTTTAGATATATCTATAAAAATAATGAGGCATCAGAAATTAATATATTGGTAAAAAAATCCTAATTTTTTTAAATTTGAAATTTGAAGTGAACAAATAGGGTGTATAATATCACTTGATAAGATCATTATGTTACATAGTGAGACCAAAGTAATCCGAATAGGAGTAAGTTAGGATGAAAGACAAATTGAAATTTTATTTAAACACTCACTCATCATAAAATATTGTTTTCATGTTAGAAGGAATGATGTATCACTCTATTGAACTCTCAGAGAATCCTTGTTAAATAAATTGATTCTTTGGAATGTATATCAAACTAGATCACTAGTATTAATACTTAATCTACCCCCATCTATATATATATAATTATAATAAACCAAAAATATATTTTAATGCCCAAAAATAACACTAATAAAACACTATATTATTCTATATAATAATTTTGGTTAATTTACTCCACATGTATCCTCAATAGCATTATAATATTTTTATGGTTCACACACTACCTACAGTGACATACTTCCACATACTCCATCATGATACACTACATTGTTACAGGTATAAATTAGTTTGATGGTGTGTATATCTAAATAATAGCATTATAAATAAATGATGTGATTTAAACCATCAATATTCATATACTATACATCAAAATTTTTCACTTTGTTTTGTTTGATTTTACATACCTAACCTAGAAAACTATCTAAAAATGGTTTATTCGTTTTTCATCCAATAATCTACATTTCAATGTCCAATTCCATCATATTAGGCCAATTTATTTTCAAAATATTTATCCTTAATAAGAAAAATATTTCTTATCTTTAATCAACATTATATGAATTCCTCCATGGATGAGGATCCCTTATCACAAAAATAAAATCAATCTAGTAAGTTCTACATTAAATTTGATCTCTCAATAAATTTTATTATTTATTATTTCATCTTCTTTATTTTGAGTATTTTTAATATCTTTATATATGGTTTCATTTAATATTGGAGACCATTTTCAATTTTTTGGATCAATTTATGTTCTTTCAATCCGTAAAAATCAATACATGTATCAAAAAAAATTGTTGCCGATAACATTTATCCAAGTAATGTAAAATACCCATAACATAATCATTGAATCTCCATATATGAAAATATATATACTACTAAAACAATTTGAAATTTATTTAAACCATGGAATGTCACACCAAATATTGGTATTGTTTGATTGAATAAGATTTTAACTCTAAAAACCATCACCTCGATATCTAATCATCCAAAACATTCCATTCAGATATATAACATGAATTATATATATCACTAATACCACTTTTTTGTTTCTACCTTGTAATATCATGTTTATTTCAAACCAAGAAATATTCAGTTGAATTATATAGAAACTACCATTGCATTATGCTCAACACAAAGACCATGTTTTCCATATTTCTTGAAAATATCCTTGAATCGTAATATTTTTTATTCAAAACCTCAATTAAAATAGATAATTCATCGAATAAAAATTGAACCATGATATTCCCTACGAACTTATTTAATTAATCTCCAAATGTTTTATCATTTTAAAGAATCATAATATATATTGCAACATTTTTCCATCAATTAATATCCAAAAGTAACCATAGATATGATATCCAACACCACCTTTTAAATACTAATAAATTTAATCATTTTTTCAAAACAATGATGAAAATAAGAATTTGGTTTACTCACACCATGATGTCCTATGAATCTGTTAAACATACGTCTCTAATAATGGTTTCCACTACAATCATGGATTCTAAAAAATATTTTTTATAAAGATGATAAATTTTTTCCCACAATGTTTTATATATCATGGTTTATTATATATCTTTTCATTCATAACCATGACTAATAAAATTTCTTATTACCAAGACTTGACTATAACTATTTTGAGAAACCAGATTATATCTTTCACCGAACTTATCCAATGTATCTTATATGTTACCCGATTCCTAAATAGTCCTAAATGATCATCATTGTCCTATGAATCCACCAATAAAACAAATTTTTAAAAATCCACTATTTCCGCTATCGACAGATTATCTATATATTCATTATCTTATCTAGTAACAGATCATTAATTTGAATTCATATTTCAATTATCAAATCCTCCATAATAAATGTGATGAATTTATTAAATTCTATTTTGATGTCCCAAGTATGACTATATTATTATCTATAAGTTAATTCCTTATATTTTTATATTTTTTCATTATCAATATATTCTCACTTCACTAGTGGTTATATATGACTTATATTATTATTACCATATATAAAAAATTGATACATTATGAAAAATAATAATATATTTTGTATCATTATTCAAGATAAAAACTCATGTAAAAAACAAATTTAGTATTTAACCATTTATACCTTATCATACGATTTAACAAATATTTATTTTCATCAACTTCCAAAACTAATTTTCTAAATCACAAATCCTATTCAGAGTAAATAGAAGTCTAATATTTTCAAATTATTAGAAAATCCTACAAAAAAAAACTTTTCTTCAAAATTAATATAAATTCATAGATAAAAAATAAAATAAATATTTTATTCACAACACTAAAAACATATTAAATTCATATAAAATAGAAAAATGATCTACTAAAAAATATAAATAAAATATATAAAGATAAATTTCAAAACAAACATTCATAAACCCAATATTAATCATATAATATTAAATTAAAAAAATTATTCTATATAGAATATTGGAAGAAACAACCTGAGTTAACATATAATTTAACCTTGGTCATATCATCATAATGTTCAATTTGTGAATTTGATTACTGTGGGTGGGAAACTAGCACTAAGGGTATCAATTTTTTCCCTTCAAGATGATTTAACCAATGAAAAAAAAGTAAACCATGAACTTTTACCTATAGTCAATCATGGTGTTCCAATACATTTGAATTATATGTATACCAAGTAATTATTTTTAACTAAAAATATACCAAATAAAAAATAGTAGATACAAACATCCAAATCCACTTTTAGTTATAAAATATCATCAGGAATACATTCCATGTAATGATATTGAAGATATAATGATAACATGATAACCATAGTGTCTAGTATATAAACATCCTATGGAAAAAAATAAGATAACTAGATACTATATAAACAAATACCCCACGTTTGATAGTAACCACCCAAACATAAACATACATAGTTCTATAATCAACAAGTGAACTCTATTAAATTGATGTAGTTTCTACACATGATCCTATAAAAACCACTGATAATATTCACACTCTATGGTGTATATATAGGGTATAAGAAAAACATGCCGTAGACGATTTCCTCAAGGAGTCTATAAAACAGTTTTTATAATAAATTTCATATATTATACCTGAAAATAAAACTTATTAAAGTGTTATTTTATCATGTATAGACAAAATTTACTTTTCACACAATATTTTCCATTTTTTAGTATTAAACACACATTTCTAGATGAAAAACAATGTGTTTTTATAGATTCATTTTTTAAATAATTTATTTGGACCAATAAAGAATTCAGTTTTTAAATAAATGAGTATGATAAAATAAAAATGAATTTCCCAACCTTTCATTGATAAAGACACATTATAATTCATTTTAAAATAATATAATTAAGAAATAATGAAAAAAATATGGGTTGGGTAAGAAAACCTATAAATATTAATTAAAAAATTCTTCAAATGACCACTTAATAAGATAAAACCCGCATAATTTTAATGAAAAATGTAATCAACATGAATTTTGTTGGTTGAAAATTTATAAACAATCTCATTATCAAATAAATAATATATAACAAAAATTAATTGATATGATGATAAACAATGATGAAACTATTTAAATAATAAAGAATCAAAAAGATGTAAATTTATGTCAACTAACAAAAATCAATGGAAAAACAATATGATTTTGTAAGAGAATATATGTTGTACTTTCATGAAATCGTATACAAGCATATCGAGGCATTCCTTGTAATTAAACCTCAAATTTCTCTTAAATATCATCACCATGTGGAACTCTCTATTTGTAGAGTCCATATTCACTAACGAATAATAGTCATGGTATATAAATATATGACATAGTAATATTATTTTGATTTATTACCTATATACCATGGGTTACGTGGAAACTAATTATTAGAGGTGTAGAAACATGTCACAAATAATATTATTATACCCATAAATAACAATAAAATAAAATCATTCTCTTACCAGAGAAAACAATTAATTGAATTAAACCCTATAATATGAATAAATTCTTCAAAATATAATTAATTCATCACACATAATGGTAATATTATATAAAACACACTACATTGGGGATCAATACTCTGGATGTTACTCATATCATAAAAAACATTATCTACAAAATTCGAAATGGTTATTTATACTACATTTAAAAAACCAATCCATGATAAAATCATAAAAGGAATTTAAAAACCAAAAAAAATAAAAAACATTTAAAACATTGAAAAATAAAATGGTCACCAGTTTAGTACCAATGAAAAGAAACAAATACAAATACTTAAAAACAATTAACCACATACAAAAAAACTAAACTAGGAGAAATTTATTAAAAAAAAGAAATATCATTTATAAAAGTGAAATATAATTCCAAAAACATTATTTATCAATGTATAACTAAAAAAATTAAATGATTTTTTAATAAATGGTATGTTCCAAAAAAAACGTTTTGATGAATAAAAGAACAACCTATGTGAAATCTCTTTCAAGAATATTTAAAAAGTCTAGAAAGATAATAATATCATTTATAGTTTGTGAGGTGATGACATCCATAGGTATACATCAATATAAAAATTTATTTAGAAAAATTAAAAATCGCATGAAAAGTAACAAAAAAAAATTTTCACCACAATAACATTCAAGTATTTACGATATTAAAACTCCTTCAATGAATAATTCTATATTGGTTTAATAAAGAAGGATCACCATCCCTAGACTCCAAGAATCCAATGATTTATATAAACCCAATGAAATAATACATCCACCTATTCTATTAGGTTTAGATGAAAAAGATTTTCATAATATTGGATAGAATTTCAATTAGATAAGAATAGTGAAATAGGTTACTTTCGAAGTAACAATATTGAGAATTATAATAGAAAAAAATTTAACATAAAATAAAGTGGGATAAAAGTGTGAGATGTATTTTGATATCTCCAAGTCAAGACATTTGAATGAGATTTGGATTGTAGTGTTCCCCCCAAAAAGATAAAAAATGAAAAATAAAATTTTAATATATGGGTATATATGATGGTTTGGTCACTTGGTTTACTAACCCATGCACTTACCATGCATCTATATTTTTGAACGACCTAAAAACACCAATGTATTTAGTTTTATAAATTATCCATAATGGCTGTCGACTATGTGGATAATTAATTTCTACAATACATTGACGGGGTGCACAACTTCCCATTTTCATACTCAAACCATGTGATCAGTGTATTCTAATATATTATCAAATATCAAAATTCAAAACTCCAAGAATGTAATATTATAATAATTATATAAAATAATTCAAAAAAGTGACATTTGGGTGTCAAAATTATCTTCCCCGTTATACTCTCAACCCCAAGAAAGTCATTGGTTATTATAATAAAAATAAACATATAACCACTTCATCAATGTTAAGGATCATATCAACTATATAATGATTCAACAAATTATTTTCAATAATAATGGCCTATTTCCTAAAATATGTGTTCTAACCAATTTGAAATTCTCTAGTTATTATGTAGATATAATAGAACACCACTTCTTTATCTTGATAAATAAATAATAAGGATTTAAATGGACAACATAAATGCAATACCAAATAATATATATTTTTACAAATCAAAAATATCATAAAAATGATCATTCTAATACAAGAAATTGACGATAATATATGATCATGATCCTGATTAAGTTGTAATTACTCTATAACCTTGACTCCATTTTTGGACACAATCGATAATGATTCATATAAAATAATTTTGGAACTAGTATGGTAAATTTAAATGGATAAATATAAGTCATTTGGAATTAAAATTATTGACTATAATTGAAAAATTATTATTCAATGATCTAATATACATTCAAGTCCATCTATATTAATATGTAATATCACATTACATATTGATCATACCAATGGCTATGATTACATTATGTAAACAAATATTAATGGTATAAAATCATTATAATGATGACATTGGTTATAAGTACCCCACCATTTATTATTTACCATATAATGTATAAAAAATGAAACTATAATATTATAAAAAAACCACCTATACAAAGAAAAAATCCAATGATAAAGGCATTTAAAAATGAAATTAATGAATTCCACCAAGACCATACATAACCACAAAGGTGAATTGTTAATATTTTTCTAACGTTTCACAATATAAAATAAAACCCAAAATAAAATCAGAATATATCAAATTATTTTAATAAAATATTATAATATAAAAAGGGAAGAGATTCCCCTAACAGTGATATAACACTAAAAAGTGCTAAAACACATTTTCCATACATAAAATATACTTTCTAATACTTATATATTATTGAGATCAATCCCCATGATTGGTTATTACCCAAATTTTGCATATGTTAATGATTTCTTCTTCTATAAGTAATTTAGTTTACAAAATATTTGAACATGACCAAACCATACACACTTTGGATAAAATTCAATGGTCATGAACAAAATATCATAGAGTTCCTTAGTTTTTAAAATTGGAAGAGAATGGTGGATCTGAACAACATATTTAGATTTACCATTGAATGATAAGAATAACCCACTTTACCTTCACATTCCTGCTCAGAATTGGGTTCCTTATTCTTCCAACAATAATGGGTACCCTAGTTTATGACAAATTGTTTGATATTCATTCAATATTGGATTTCATAGTTGGATTCCATTATACCGAAATATTATTATTGGTCACATATATTTAATAGATCAGGAGTAATTCCAAAACGAAATTAATATATATCATGATAAAGTCCTCTTTGAAGAATCGAGCATTTAATAATTCATTAGTGACTACATCAGGAGTGAAGGAGAGTATCAATGGGAAATTGTCAGTATAATACATCACTATTTTATTACCATAATAGAGACTCATAGATTACATCACTATTTTAAATTTCAAATTTTTAGTAAAATTACACTAAATGAATATTTTATTGAAGAGTTCAGGGGACGTGGAATCTTATAGATGAACAAGAATGACCACCTCCCACTATTCTCAACATGCTCCATCAAACATTCCAAAGACGGATTTATTATTTTATACATTAGGATTTACTAAATAATAAATTATTCCTTACATATTTCCTTTTTATCTATTTTGTAACTAACCTTGGTTAAATGTTTCAGAACCAAATTATAACATACAGAGTAAGAAACAGGTAGAGATAAGGCAAAGATCGTCTTTATTAAGGATTAATGAAAAAAATCCATGATCCCCTTCACTTGTTAATATATTAATTATTTTTTATAGTTATTAATGTAGTGGAGAATTAATATGGATGTGTTTAATTGGGTTAATGAAAATAAATATGCAAAGATAATAATATTTTGGATATTGGAGACACTATTGTATTCATCATAAATAAACCATTATTATATGACTCCCTCTGTTCCCATTATTCTAAAATAATGAGTTCTTACAATCAATTACACAAACATACATTGAAATCCATGTGTGATTGAATAATATACCTAGTACCTATATGTACATTTGATAATTATTTCTCTAAAATAGACAGAGGGGATCTCCTCAATTTAGAGTGCACCCAACACAACCTTTGTAGATCACACCCATTAATCCACACATAATTCAAGATAATAATCACTGATACATGAAAAAATAATGTAGTAGTAAATAAAATGAATTATATGGTTTCAATGGAAATGAGGAAAATAAGTTTTAATTCCCTCAACTGACCTCATCTTCTCAATCTCCCACATACTATAAATATCAAATAGTGAATTAAAAATCACGAAATTTGAAGAATATGGAATCATCTATCTCAATCTTGTGGAAAATACATGTGTTTTCCTCTCTTGATAGTTGTATTGAATAGGGATGTATGAACCTATAGAACAAATCCTATTCAAGTAAGGTCTTATGGGTTATCCTCTCTCTATTATGAACATTCGATACCATGGTGATAAAAATTGAAATCATAGGGATAGAAAAGAATAAGCATTGATGAGCATATAATTAATCCTATTATAAATAATTTAAAATCTAAAAAGAAACAATGTTAAAATTCAAATGATGCAACCCTTTCTATATGGGATATCCATTATATATATATTTTTCTCTTATCCTCCCTAAAAAAATATTAAACATAGTAAAATCATTTTAGAAACCTCTACCCTTTGATTTATTCCACATTGATTAGTAGAGAGGTGATATTTACCCATTTTAAAAGCATCTAAATTTTCAAAAGATTTTTAATTACTTCACATAATCAAATCCTTCCTCAATTTATGAGTGGATTTTTCATTGGAATTTGGATTGAGAATTGCGTAATTTTGGTAGATGGGGATAATTTGTAATTTTATGGTATATTGAGCCCAAATTTCCATTATGATTTTTAATTTAATCCATAAGGGGTGTCAAACTCCTCATTTAATCTAATTAATGGTGGCTATTTCAATCCAAAAAGATCAAAAAAATTATATTTAAATCAAATAATTATCAGAAAAACATATTATCTATTGTCTACATATATAAAGTATATATTTTTTATACTTTTATTACTCCCCTAAGATAAAGGAAAATATCTTACACCTCTATTTTAGGGAATGAGGTAATCTTTTATATCTTTTTTAATTCATCAATGTATTATAAATATTATGTCAAATTAATTATATTTCAAGGATCTCTATTTCCAATAAAAAAGAAAATATATTCAATATACTATGATCTTCCTGAAAAATCATTTTATAAGATGCAAAATACCTTATTAGATCCTAAATAACATCCCAGTTACCATACCTAATACATTATCTATTACTTGAAAAAAACCCATTTTAAAATTTATAGTCAGTTGAATTCCACAAATCAATTTAATCAATGAAGTCATAATTTTTTCATTATTTATTATAGTGAAAAAATTCTCATAAATGCCAAATATTTTGTAACAACCCTTTTATTGTGATTTTTTTGGGATCAAATAATTAAATTTCATTTATAAAATATTACATTTAAAGATATTTCCGTCTCTATGATGCTTCTTGTTTACCTTGATCACCCCTAATGAAAGGTGGATATTTATATAAAAAATAATTGAAGTTGTCCAAGGGTATATAATTCACCAAATCTATCTCTCTATCCTATTTTTAAATCGATGTAATTCCCAAGAAGATCATACATGGGATTTCAGTGAAACAACTATGAGAAACATCCATTGAGGAAGACCTTCAATTTTTCATTTACACCTTTCTACGAGGCATACCTTAAATAACTCAAAAAAACTAAACATTTTTAAAACATTTTTCAATATAAAAACCATACAACCAAAATATTAGAGAAAGTATCAAACTTAACAAAAAACCTCACACACAATAAAATATATTCATATTACAATAATAACTTACTATTCCCAAAAATTAGATTTTATAAATATATAATAATTAGAATATATAAAAATCAATGATTTATGAAATACTACCTTATACATAAACTAAGGAGAATATTTCTTATGATCTCACTAAAATTTTAAATACCATTTTTATCGCAACTAATTCATAGTGAATTGAAAAAATATTTACATTAGCTTTATTATAATAAACATCAATTTTTGAAATCTATTATGAATTTCACTTTCAGATCACTCAATATTAAATTAAAATATCTTCATTTAGCATTATAAATGTATATAAGGATGCCCTAAAAAATATGATATTCATCCCACAAAGACTTTTTGTTAAACTCACACTCATTTAATGAAGAATTATAAAATTCCAACCTAAAATTCTCACCTCTTTTGAAAAAAAATATATAAAAATCATTTTATTTTTAAAATCATTCATTAAAATTTTTTTAGAACATCCAAAACATCACTAAAACCCCATTTAAACCATAAACATCTTCCTCATGATATGAAACCAAACAGTATACACATAATATTCAAACATAATTTAATAAAATATTGTCTTAAAATATTAAATTGACTTTAATTATATTTAAATAAGTAAAAAGTTATTATGATATAATATGGGGCAAGATAAATCGAGGTAAGATGTTTTATATCTATGCTTAATTTTGATGAATGAATTTATGACTATGTGAATACATAAATAATTTCATTAACCATGAACATTATTTGGGAATAGATTTCAAGTCCATGAACACTAACCATGTGCCACCATTTTTTTTCTATATCAACCAGAAAACATGAAAAAATTACAATTTTATTTTTTAGAGGTAGATGGAAATATGTGTGGGTGAATTGGATTTTTAAAAACATAAAATAATAAATTTAAATGGAAAATTAGAATAATTATTTTGATATGAAATAGTGATAAGGAGTTGTATTTTATCATTACTATAAAAGTTAATATCAAATTTAATTATGATAGAAAGTAAATTGAAAAATAGAAAAACTCAATTTATGAAATTTATGTGTATAGATATTAGAATATTGAATCTATAAATTAATGGAGAGATAAAACATGGGTTTATAATACAGATCAACATTAGCTCAGTGTGATCTCCTATGTCTCCTCCCACTAAGTTGAGAAGTTTTTACTATCAGAACCTTGATCTTAATAGAGATCATGTAATTGAAATAATTGCAATATTTTTTAATAATATAGAAAGAAACCAAAGGTAAAAGGTATAATTATAAGATAATATTTTTATTGTGAAAACCCCTTACAATTCAATTTTTATATCTCCTTATAAATATTGAACATTTTGAGATAGTTATGTGTATATAAAGATGATATCCACTAATATTTTCACAACAAATATTCTTTTTCTATGTGGGATTGGATATTGCTTTATATTTAGTATTGATTTGTCTGAAAAAAATTTCAAATGTGTTTTGATGATATCTAATCCTCATTAGTCTTTAATAAAAATCCTTCAAATGTGATGGGAATCTTCTAGATTTTATTTGGGTACTAAAGATGAATAATTCCTCTAATAATTCATTTTTTACAACATTATAGGTATCCTTTGGAGGGAATCTTCAACACCTGTAGATTTTTAGTGGGTAATATAGAGAGACATTGTCTTTGACTACTTCAACTATATATACAGTTCTCCTCCAATTGTATTATAGTGTAACTCTGATTGAAGGGTGTGTTTTTTCCTTACCAATGGAAAGCTAGTTTGGACTACTACATCCATCATCAAATGGACTATCATCAATGTCCTTCAATGGACATCTCGCTTCATTCCTTTTTCTCAAAACATGAAACAATACATGGTAATTAAATTTACAATATGAGCATGCTTCTTTTTAATTTATACATAGTCTACCATGACACTTGGACATAACTAGAAAACATCGAATGAAACTGTTATAACAAAATCAGAATGTTTTATATAATGAAATCACAATGAGAGAGACAGAGGAAAAAAAAGTCTCCCCCTTTTTGAGGATCTCATTTAATTAACAAAAAATATATATATTATGTGTATATTAAGAGAGAGACATCTATTAAATGTAATTAAGGAAAATAATGTTCAATATATAAAACATTATCAAGAGATAAACATCAATAAACAATAATATATTTAATAAATTAATCTTTTTAAATATCAAAACACGCGTATCCCTCTTTTTGATACTGAATATTTCTACCTAAAAACAAAACATTTCTCCCCCATTATTTTTATAAAAAAATAAATTGATGGAAATGAGAAGTAATTGAATCATGTATTATTAAATCCCCATTGATGCTGGTCATAAACATGAATATCAAGATAAGTGAATAAGGCATGTTAGGAAAGGATGATTCCATAGACTAAAATAAGTATAAAAAAGATATAATATATATAAATGTAAAATTATATCACATTAATATTATAATGATAATATTTTCAAAGAGAACATAAAAAATCATACATTACTGATTAGAGAAAATATCAATATTTCAAAAAGATTAAATGACTAAAAATATTTACAACTTTAAGATAAAATTTGAAAAAGTGGAGAAATATAAATCTAAAAAAAGTAAAAATATTAATTAGAAACTACTTTTAGGGGAAAAAATAAGGGATTAAAGAATTGAAAAGATAATTTCCAAAAGAAAACATTTTCCAATTTATGAATATGAAATTAAAGCTGAGAGATATAGGGGTTATGTTGAAATGAATTTGAATAGGGAGATAAAATTAAGGATATTTAGAATCCTTTACCCATCTACATCATCCCATAACATTACTTGTTATGGTAAAATATTGGCTCCCCTTAATTGTGGAATTTAATAAACTGATCAAGAGGTAATAATTGATTGATCACTTCAATATATTCACAAAACAAATCCTTATCAAAAATATGACATATGGTATGAAAAAGAGTCTCAATGGTGAATCCATATAAAAATTCAATAGAATGTTCATTTTGGTACAAATATTTTTCATTTATTCATGTCATAACTAAATAATTTTGGAAAATTAACAAATTATGGAATAAAAAACATCCATGTAATGATTTTGGGACCAAAACACTTTTAGTATGATAGTTCATCAAAATAAATATGAAAAATAATATATATAGACCTTACATATCATGAATTTTTATATTCAAATTTGTAAATTAAAATATAAGTTTTATGAAAATAATAAAAATAAAATTTCCTGATAGCACATATAACAAAGTAGTACTTTTGGAAGAATTCATATTTTTTGAAATAACAATGTCAAGAGGATTTTTGTGATTTCTTGACCTGACTCACTCATTGAATCAAAACTAGAAAGATCTTCTATGAGACCTTAGGTTCACCACCCCATAATATAGTGGATACCAAATAATGTAGAGGGCCTATGAAATCACAATGGGGATACTATTCCCTCATAAAAATTGTATTTTTAGTTTAAAAAGACGAAATAGATTCATAACCAAATAAAAAACATAATCAAATAGGGAATGTTATGATAATTTACCAAAACAATTTTATGTCAAATGATTATTCTTTTTATACCAGACCCCCTGTGGTGGATATTATATAACAAATACAGAAGACATAAAAATGAAATGTGGGCTGGAAACCTATGCATAGCTTGTCATGAGGCCTAACTAGTATGATCTTCCAAATACATCCTAGACCACCTTCGAAAAAACATTAGGACCATTATTGAAACCTAAATATATTATGAATAAAAATGTCTTCTAGGGTACCCATGTACAATAGCTGAAAGAGTAATGTGTGTTAATAACTCAGTAAGATATAAAAAACAAAATATTTAAAGTAACCATTTTGATAAGAAGGTCATATATAAAAAATGTACATAAAAAAATCAAATATGATGGATGTATATTCAAATGAAAAAACTATCCTTTAAACAACATGCTCTAAGATAATGCTTGAAGTCAGATACTACAAGGTAAAACTCATGTTCTGTAACCCTGGTCGAACATACCCACTTCGGTCAGTGTCAGGGTTTCTTTGATATCTTATTATGAACCATTCAATCCATTGTATCATTTTCCTTCATCTAGTGAGTGTATAATTTGTATCACATTACTCACATTGTATTAAGAACCCACCAAGTATTATAATGACCAACTTATTCTCCTTCGATTGAGAATATAATGAATCATTACTCTGCCTTAGGTGACATCCCAAATAGCCAGTGGCTAATAATAAATGACCAAGGGTTTAAAATTCATATGGGGGATGATTTATCATTTATGATCTAAAACCATTAACCCAAATAACCATAATCTAACAACTAACTATATGTTCTGTGATAAATTAAAGACAACTCAACCATTATATTTATAAGAAAATAAAACCAAAAAGTGCTACAGTGGAAGCCAAATAAAAATCAATGTAGACAATAAAAGAACAACCAAATAGTCCAAGATTACAACAGGTCTCCATTATCCATAGGACCCAATATAATACATCAAAAATGATCCCATGTATCACGAGGTGGTGCTAAAAACATGTGAAATGTAACCTTTCCCCATCTCCGAAAAGATTACATCGGTAAAAGCAGTAATGATCCAAATAATGGGGCGTATAAAACTCAGTAGGCTTTCCCAAATAACTTCCCTACGCCTTCTATTATGATATCAAAGTTATAAACATTTATATAAAACCATTTATGTAAAACAATTCAAAAAAAATAGTTTATAACACAATATAAACAGGATCAATAACCATTGGTCAACAAATGAAACAAGTTCTATTTAAACCAATTTTACATAAAGAAAAATTTCCAGAAAAAACAGTCAAATAAGTCCTTAAAACCATTTCTCAGTATCATTTTTTTCATAACCATCCTATGGTTTACAACACACACACCCATGCATGTTTCGTTTGATAGTTCGATACTCTTTAATGGACTCTCATCAAAACAGCTTAAGTCCCATTGAATCATTCCCCTGATATATGGTCACATAACTAATACCCCTATGGTACATTTCTCCAATTCAAGGTCATGTAGAACATGAACTCACACAACCCATATATTTCAAAACCATTTAACTAAACTAATTCAAACCATTCAAATAAAACTGTACATTTTTTTGAAACCAAAGACCGTCCAATTTTAACTCAATAATTGTTTTCCAATAAAATATTCCCATTTATTGAAAACGTATAATAAAATTCTGGTTCTATAATTCCAAACAAATCCAATTTTAAAATACATATTTTAAAACCCTGAGAAAAAACACTTTATTCAAAACAACCAGTTTCCCATATTTCCTTAATTTTCCAAACCATCAAAAAATAAGGATTCTAATTATTCATAAAAAAGTAATGATGACATTATAATATGGAAATCAAATGGAAGTCATGAAAAAATATTTCTATGAAGAGGATTCGAGATTGAATCCACCTACCTCAACCATTTTGATGGAAACTGATAATAGACAAGGAACGCTCAAGAAAACGCGGTTGATTCTCATCAAAACCACATTAGATGTCTTATCCTATCAATAAAGAAACCAAATATCTGCATATTTGGAATCGATAATCGTAGATCTACCCATAATGGGGTTAGATCTTCGAATCTGAGATGATATGAGAAGTAGATCTAGGTAGATCAAATAAACCGATCAATTACGATGAATATCGATCACATACCTCGCCTCTCAAGATTTGAAACACAAATATAAGCCTTTGAATTTCATCTAGATCAATTAGAGAACCTTTTTTAGACATTTGAGAAGACAAATATCATATTAGAGATGGTTTGGGGAATTTTTTTTGAACTAATGGAATGTCTTACCAATATCTACTTTTGGAGGAGGTCAGGTTTTACCCGTCTGTGGTGAAGCCACACGATTAGGAAATTGTGCACTAACTATGGAATAGATACCACATAAATGGTCACCCCAAAAGGTCCCCTCACACTATGATCCAAACTATGCACACATCATTCCAAATCTACAATCCAAATTCTATAATATGACATGGTTTCTTCTAGGAATTCCACATGTATTGGACAAACTGTGAGGAGAATGTGTGCCTCTCCTTATGCCCCCAAAGCTTATAAAATGTTCCCCAAACTCTCCCACTTTTCACCCATTATTTTTATATAAATAGAACATAATGAAATTTTTACTTACCCAAAATTATTGGTACTACATTCTCCCAACAAATGGTATTTCCATCCTCAGAAAGTAGAAAACCATGAGTTCCCTAAATTTTTTTTATCATTTCTTATTAATCTCTTTCTAACATTCTAATGTTTTTTTCTTGATGCTGACCAGGATTCCATAAATCCATCATAAGGCCGATGTTTTTTACTTGAAATACATTATATTACCTATCTAAAATCCACACTGGGATATGTTCCATCGAGGCATCTGACTCTAGGACATCGTCATCCCATCTGGTCCCATGGTCATGATGAGGAAGAATCTTTTTGAACTAGGATACATTGAAAAACTTATGTGCTGAATTGAAATGTGGTGGAAATTCCAATGGATAATCCACCTCTCCGACCCATTCTAGTATCTTGGAAGAGACAATGGATGTAAGATATTACATTCTTTTCTTCCCAACAGGACGATGTCTTGGCCTTGGAGAAATCTGCAAGAATAGATGATCACTCAACACAATCAATAATAGTCATTGATGTTGATCTTCATATGATTTCAGACATCTCTAAGCTGTCTCCATCCATTTTATAATCAATTATATCTTCTGTATTGTTTCTAGGAAAAGGATCATCCAAACTAGTGAAGTCTAACATGTTTCCACCCAACACATCACAGAATGAAAATGACACCCATACAAAGCTTCAAAAGGATCCATATGTATCATGTTTTAATTATTGTTATTATACGAGAAATCTAATAAGGTCATTTTATCTTCCCATGAACCACAACAATTCATTACAAAATCAAGAAACATGCCTTCTATGGAATGTATTGTCCCTTCAGATTTCCCATCCATCTAAGGATTATATGTCGTACTCATAGTCAACTGAGTCCTAATAGATTTTTGTAAGGATCTATAAAAACAAGACATAAACCTCCGATCTTTATCTAACATGGTAGAAAATGGTATTCCTTGTATCTTTACCCCTTCTTGGATATAGATTATGGAATAATCCTCTAACATATCATTTTCGCAAATATGGATGAAATGGTCCTACTTTTTTAGTCGATCCACTATCACCCATATGGAATCGTGTTTCCAAACCATTATTGGGAGAGTTGTAACAAAATCAATGGTGATCAAATCCCATTTCCACACTGTGATAGGTAAATACTACAACATACTTTCTAGTCTTTGATGTTCTACACTATATTGATGATAGGTTAACCACATTGAAGTGAACATACCCACTTCTTCATTCATGTCACTCCACCAATACTGTGCCTTAAACTCCTTATACAACTTATTCATATCTAGGTGTACAACCAATCTAAAATGGTGGTAACCATGAAGAAGCTTCTCCTGGCAATCCATAGGTACAACCATCAAATCATAGATCCCTAATACCGTATTTGATCACATTTGAATCCCTCAATGGTCTCCCCACCATTGATTTTTTTCTCATTACCAAGTATTCTATGTCATATTTTTTTCTTCATTAAGAATATTTTCAAAATCAAGAACCATGGAAACATAAAATAAAACTACAACATCACCTTAGTCTTCATATTCCACATGCATGTTGGCTTTTACCAACATCAAATCCCACTCATATAAAGTTTCTTTCTCTAGAAACTCATTTGAATTTCTTCCCAACGCATATGCCACTTTATTCCCTTTTCCCAGTGTTTACAATAAGCCAAAGTCAAACATCTAGAGATACTCCACCCATCTCTTGCACCTCAAATTCAATTATCTTTGTGATAAAATATGTTTCAATATTTTTTGGTCCATGAACATAGTATAGTTAACACAAAATAGATAATGACACCATGTCTTCATATCATGGAAATCATTAGTGGATTATAAATCTTGTTTTTTGTAATTTTTCTCATAATCTCTCATCTTCCTTAAACCATGACCAATGACGTGGTCTCCTTGCATGAGAACACAACCCAACCTAGATCCTGAAGCATTAGAGTACACAATATACCCCTGTCTTTCTTTTGGAAATATTAATATATGTGCTGATATAAGATGAATTTTCATCTCAAGAAAAGACTTATGGAATTCCTCATTCCATTATAATGGAGCATTATTCTTTTTTAATGTTTTCTATGGTGATGCTAGTTGAGATAAGTCACACACAAAGTGTCAGAAATAACCATATTGACCATGAAAACATCATATGTCAAATATGTTCTCTAGAAATATCCAAGAGATACAAATTCTGTCTCATTAAGATCCACTAAATCACCTACTTTAGAGATCACACGGCTGATAAAGTGTACCTTTATAATTAAAAAAATCACACTTTGACAATATTGTATACAAATGGTGATCTCTCAAGGTTCTCATCACTATCTCCATGTGTGGGTCATTCTTATTCTTTGTCATTGAATACCCCAATATGTCGTCCGAAAACACCACAATATAAATCTAGATATATCTAAAATATATGATTCATAAATGTCATAAAGGTTGTCTGTTCGTTCATAAAACCTAAAGGCATGGAAACTTATTCATATTGGCCATATCTTATTATTAAATCGGTCAATGAAATATCCTCTTTCTGAACATTCATTTTACTATATCCTTATCCTAATACAATTGTAGAGAACCACTAAGGTACCCCCAATCGATCAATCATGTCATCAATGTGTGGAGGTGGATATCTAGTCTTTATCATAACATGGTTATGATTACAATAATCAACACTCAATCATAGTTTTCTATCTAATTTCTTGATGAAAAAGATTTGTGATTCCCACAAAGACATACATGGCCGAATGAAACCTATTTTTTCAAGCTCCTCCTATTGCACATTCAATTCCATTAATTCTATTGGTTACATCTTATAAAATGTAAAAGAAATAGGACTAGTTCGAAGAAGGAGATCAATTGTAAAGTCCACATCCTATTATAGGTTTTAACACTGATAAGTTAATTTGAAAGACATCTGGAAACATATCCATGACACCTATAAAAATTTTATCCTCAATCGCTTCCATTGATACCAAAGACAAAACATCCAACTAGTCAGAGATATTTCCCACTGTTTGTGCCAACAAGCCTATTACACCTGTCATTACAAACCTTTTTACTCTGAAGACATGTTCGACACCATCCCCAGTTCTAAAAATAAACATTTTTCAATAACATTAAATGTCATACATGATGATTTATAACCAATCCATACCCAGGATTACATCATAAAGATCCTTATCAATCACCATGAAGTCACATTTTAGTTAATCTTAATCAATAGTTATACAACATGCATTATAAACCTAGGATCAAAAATTTATTTCACTGAGAGGAGTTTTATGTTTTATAACAGGAGGAAACATTTCATGTTCTAAACATATCAGATAAACATAACAAGAATAAATGCAAGAATTAGATGCACTAGTATGAAACAACAATTACATAAGGGTAGAATTCTAAATAATCATACCTCTCACCATAAATGTTCCATCATGATCATCTATAATCATCTTCACAGCTCCATACAAATTCGTCATCACTACACATTTATACTTATTCCCATGATGAGATTTCCATTGTCGAAGAGAAATTTTATTCCTTGAATAAACATGGCAAGATCTACTCTGCTAGTGATTCAGATCCGGCTTTCCTCACCCCATCGAAGTATATGATGCTTATAACACCTGAAAAGTGTCTTGAGCTCTGGACCTCAGAGAACAGGGACAATAGTTATGAAGATTACTCGTATTATAGTATTTATGACATTTTATAGGTTGTATTGTACACTCTTTCTTCATGTGGTCAAATGAACCACATTGAAAACATCCAACCATTCTCTAGGGTCATGGTGGAAGATTTATTAATCTGGCAATCTGATGTTGATTCTTGTTCTGACCTTGGAAATAGGATTCCATCTCCTGATTTCTCCCACCATTCTTTTTTACACATTTTCCTCTAGGTATCATCATAAATAATCCTCCCATAGCTCCTGATATGTCATGTTTAGCCACTATATCTCTATATACCATTTTTGTATAATCCCTAATATAGAGAAGAACAATCTTCGAATGAATATCTCCCCTTATCCTTAATTTGACGATGTGTTCCTTCAATTATGCACTAGCCTCAAAATCTATTGAAACGTTCACTAAATTCATGAATTTATCTGCATACTATGTGATAGAGGGATTCTCTTGGGTCAGGCTAAGAAAATCCTTCATTTTCGGATCTTGAGGGTTTGAGGATAGAATGATTTTTTGAACAATTTTTCGAAAACCTCCCATCATAGGCCTTAATCCCCATTGGCATGTAGTAGTAGTTACCACCACTGGAATGCATGATACTAGAGAATATAAATTTCTAGATCAAACTTGAACTGTGATAGTTTTCTGATGAAATTGAACAGTTGGTTCATCATACTCTACCACACCTCTAACGTTTTGGGTTCAGAATCACCCCAGAATATGGGTGGATTCAAAATCATCAACTAGATGGAATGATCAACATTCCTTGAAAAATCACTGTAGTTCCCCGTGTCCATGGATTGAAATGCATGAACTACACTCTAAACCATCTCCGAGTTCACATGTTGTTCTTGTGAAACCAAATTCTCTGCAACATCTTCTAGATGTTATCTATGATGCATACCGGGTTCCATTTTATAATCATTAATAACCTATATATGTCTTACTCTCTAAAAATAGATTGCTTAAAATTTAAAATTCTATCACATAAACTATCACATCATTTCTTTCTAAAATTGACTATTTTTTAAAACATGAATCTTTCATTATTCAAATCAATGAACTTTCAAAAATGCATAAACCTTTCCCTTCTTAAAATCATTCATTTGAAAACAATCTCATTATTTTCAAAAATCAAAACATTTTCACAAAATATCAATCATTAATCCAAATAAATACACAATCCAAGTGGGAATTCATACCTATACAAATCATGTCATTCCCATCTCATTAGATAAACCCATCAAAATGAGATTTCAATAAGCCTATAAGTGAATCAAATACACTTATTTACCCAACTACCTTGTAACAATAAGTTTATCATAAAAAATATAGATATGTATTTTTATTATCTATATTTAATGTACCAACATTCCGACTCTATTCTACGATTAAAACCCATGTAATTAAAAAGGACGAACATCAACTCTAATATCCAAAAAACTAAAGACAACTTGTTCCACAAACAAGGGACCATGTTGATACCATTTGTAATGACCCAATGATTCGTAATGGATTGAGAATACAATATATCATAACCTGGCCTTAGGATACATCCCCAAGATGAAAAAGTCGGGATCTAAATTATGAAGGGTTTCAAATTCAATTGGGGAATGATTTACCCTTTATGAACTAAAAACATTAATCCAAAAACCCAAAATTCAATCAACCCTCTATATGATACATGAATAAAATCAAGACAACACAACCATTATCATTATAAGAATATCTAACCAAAATGTTCCATAGTGGAAGGCAAATCAAAATAAAAGTAAATAGAGGAAGAAAAACTAAATACTTTAAGATGACCACAGGACTCCATGTTCCACAATCTATACGCTCGAGTATCACCAATGATCCCAATTATCATGAGGTGGTGCTAAAAACATGTAAAATATTTCATTTTCCCATGTCCCCAATGATAACATCTACAAAATTACCAATGTTACAAAGCATGGGTGACTATAAAACTCGATAGGCTTTCCAAAATTATTTACCTACTAATTCCACTATAATAAAAAATTAGAATCAATTATATAAAACCATTTAAATATAACAACAGTTCAAAATAGTTTATAACAAAATATTGACAAGATCCAAAACCATTTTTCACCAAATGAAACAAGTGTTATTTATAGAAATTCAAACAAGCCATATTCCAAGAAAAACAACAAGATAATTCCTTAAAACAATTTATCAATTTCATTTTTTTCATATCCATCTCATGGTTCAAAACACACACACCCATTCATGATTCAGTTGATAGTACCATACTCATCGACAGTCTCACTTCCAATCAACATGTATCCAAATGACACACTCCCCCGATCTAGTGTCACGTACCTCATACCCCAATGGTACACATACCATATTCAGAGGTATGTCAAACATGAACTCAAAGAACCCATCTTTTCCAAAACCATTCAAATAAACCAATTTAAACCATTTTAATAAATCTTTAATTTTATTGAAAACCAATGAAAAATAATTTCTAAACAACCATTTAGATTCAATAGAAAATTACATTTTTTTAAATCATCTAATCAAATCAATGTCCGATATTTATATAAAATCACATTTTAAAACCCATATTTTAAAACCAAGAACAAAAACATATTATTCAAAATAATAAATTTTCCATATTTCCATAATATAAAAAAACCATCACAAAACAAGGCTTCCAAAAATTCCTAAACAGAAACTTCAGGATCACTTCATCACCGTAAACTCAATTTGAATGCATGATAAATAGTTCTATCAATAGGATTCAAGATTGAGGCCACCTACCTCAACTATAATTGATGGAAACCAAAAATGGACAAAAAAATCTTGAGAAAATTGTGTGGATTCACCAAAAACAGCATTAGAACAATTCTCCTATCTCCAACGAGGCCAAATTTAAAAATATTTCAAATAAATAATTTTATATCAATCCATAATGGGAATTGATCTGAGAATGTTACAAGAAAGGAAAAGTAGATCTAAGTATATCAAGGAAACCAATCATGAATGATGAAGAATGATCATATAACTAAAGAATCCATCTTCGAAAAACCAAGGGAAGCCTTTAGATTTCCTTCATATCAATTGGAGAACCATTTATTTCCTTAGTAGAAGTAAAATACTATGTTGGAGCTATTTGTTCACCAAAAACAGTGGATTAATGTCAAGGCTGGCCTATATCCACTTTTTATGACGGTGGGTTTTATCCCGCGCACGGTTAGTCCGCATGGTCAGAAAAACAGTGCTCTAAACATGGGTTATATACTATCTAACGGATAATCCTACATGGCCTCCTCTCACGATCACCCCAACCATGTGCACAACTTTTCAAAGATACTATGTAGAATCTGCAACTTCTAATGGTTTCTTCTAGGCTTTCTATACGGTTTGAAGAAACTGTGTATAGCATGTGCGCCTCTCCTTTTGCTCCAACAACATATTTATTGTTCACCAAACACTCCAATCCATAACCTATATCCATTATATATATAATACATAAATAAAGAGTCACCTACCAAAACATGGTGGTAATACATTATGATTTTTTCACATTGATGAATAAGACATCATGGGTCCCGAACCACCTAGAGGTATTTTTCTATAGTTTTCAAATTTTCACACATCATGTGTATATATTTGTAGTTATCAAATACACCCCCTCCATGGGGGGTATTATTTAGTTAATGTAGTCCTACAACTACGTAGGGAGTTTTCATTAGTTAATTTGGACTTCTCCATTCATAGGGACCCTTTTTTAGTTATCAAATACCTACCATATAATGGGGAGTTTTGTCTAGTTATCATTGATCACCACTATATATGATTCATTATAAAATTTATATTATAACTACTCTTAAGATAATTTCAACATTTATTGCACTGATAAACTCACGTAAATAATGATATTATTTTAGTGAAAATAATACCACCAAATCCTTATTATGATAACCCCATCAATTCTATTTTATAGGTTTTTTATACCCACCATGTACATTAATACAATGACATTACATAAGATAATAAATCAAGGGACACACCATCACTTACAATATGTTCATTTCCAATTTTGAAGTCAATCACATCCCAACTATTTATGGTTATGACATTCTATTTCACAACCATAAATTCAAACTTATATTTACATTAAATAATTTATAAAATAGTTATGAATTATGAGATTACAATTAATTTCATAGTCATTCTCCCTAATTAGGAATTACACTTTGAATCACCATTTCATTTTGATATAAGGAATATTAAACATTATATTCAACTAGGGAAACACAATATTAAGAATTGAGTTATATTTCAGATCAATGGATGACATGTCCAAAGTAAATGCACCAACACATACTCAAAAAACAATGAAAGACTATGGGACAAGTAAAAGGTACCACCTACCATAGAATCTTAAGAGTCTAATAATATAATATCATCTGTTGGTTTATGTATAAATGATTGATATTGATTACCTAAAAACATTCAAATGGGTAAGAATACACATTAATGATGTGGGAACACTTTACAACAAATGAGAACAAAAAAGGGGGAACATGGGATCTTAGAAATAAATCAATCTTTCCAAAACCACATATAGAAGCTGATTAGGACATTTATTGGAGGATTTCAATCATATAAGAGATGACATTGAAGGGGGGTGTTTATGAGGGTCTCTAGGTGAATAGGATAAGAAACAGCGGTCCATTAAATTTAAAATTCATTATGGAAACGTGTCCATTTTTCAATTTTTTAAGGTAAAATAGGTTTTTATCCCAATTGGCCAAACCCATGATCCTATCATGCATCTAGAATTGACTCAAAACTCCCTACATCACACTTTTTGGAAAATGGTTTGACAAACCATTCACCAACAATGAATTTCCTTCTATAATTTACTATATCTTCTTTCATGGTTTTTTGGCCCCCCTACACATGATTTTGAAAACTGTGCCCCTTTCCAAGTGGTGTTTCATTGTAATGGTGTGTTCTTATCCCAAACCATGTTCCAGTTGTGCTCCCGATTTTGTTTTCATAGCATCCCAAATTATAATATCTGGTCTTCAACTAAAAATAATGAATTCCTAAAATACCCACAAAACCACTTTCTACATCTGAAATAACCCATTCATAGGGTTTAGTCCTCGATATTCTACTCTAAAAGGTGATTTTGAAACTAGGATGTACTCCATACAAAAAATACAAAATGATTTTTATTTTAAGGATCCCATGTTGACAAAATATCTTAAATCATACCAATCATAATTATTCAAATACCCAAGAATTATTGGTATTAATCCATCCATATATCACATATCATGTTCATCATCAATTTAATGCCAATAACCTGGTTCTATTCGCAAATTATAGAAACATACCCAATCCACAACCTTTCATATAATTTTCTCTAGTAACAAAAACCCATATTAATTTTTATTGTTCAAAATAAGAACTGATATGGATTTTACCATGTCCTAACTATCATGATACACAAAGAGTATAATAATCAAATTCTCTTTCATGCATATGGTTCTCCCCACCATAGGCCTTAGAAAATAACAAAAAATACAAATTTCTTGATACTTCATGTATCAAAATAGCCTATTGAGACATCACTTTCATATTTTAATGAAATTAATAGTGTTTTTCTAGATTCACCACACCCAATCATACCTGAGAACAACAATAATGATCGACACCTATCCCCTTTACATGAAATAAAGAAGAATAAATTTATAACCACCATCCACTCCCAAGTAATAAATATATTGTATGTTCCTTAAAAATCGTTGTTTGATTCCTAAAATAAAAACATTATTTCCGATATTAAATGTGTGCTATTTTTTGAAACTTCTAATATCCTATTAAATTAAAAAAACATCAGTCGAACCTCCTCTAGTCGACCCTCCTAGAAAACTCTTAACTCCACCTACTAATGCTTTACCAAATTACCTGATCATGAATGAAGGAATGATGTGATCACCCAAAAATACTCAATGGACTCCGTAAACGAATATTTGTTATATTATATGGATTATTTATAAACTATCCAAAACCATAATTATGTTGAACTGATCAACAACACACCTATGCTTTAGTCCCCACTAATCACATCAAATCTATCTCGAGCATAAATCCAATGATTTCCCTCAATCCAACCTTACATTTGATTACCCATTGGAAATTTCTAGATTAATCTAGTTATGAACTTAAATAATTTTACACCAAAATCATTATTCCACCATAACTACTCCATGGTCATTTCCACACTCTCACAACCCTTCAAGCACTATGATCAAATACCCATAACGGATATGTCACTACACACCATAAGAGTTTTTTTAAAATAATTTTACCTGAGAAAATCCAAACCACCATGTTTATCCATTCATCACTAGACATAGTGTTTAGAGAGAAATTATTATATCTACCCTAATTGAAAAATTAAAAAAACTGACTATCACATGTCCCCTACATCTAAGAACAACACCCATGAAATTCACGGACATCTGCTCTATAATGAGGACCTCATCCTCTACAAACCAATGGTGTATTTCCCACCATAAAACCTCAAATATTTTTATAAAAGAATAAAATCAATGTTTCCATCTTAAAATAATGTGTTACACTCTTATGATCCACAAACAATACATCAATGACTCATGGATCATCTATTGGGGTCAAACCCAAGCATCTATTCCACTTTGAGTTGATTCCTCAAATATTTCACCATCACTATTGGGAAATATCAACACACAATCAATTTACATGAGCCTATTCTCCAATAAGGAACTCATCCATACATGGAATACTAAATTAATAGTGGCACATAATTAATAACATGCTTCACCCTATATACTCATTAATAGGAAATCATTAACTAGCATTCTGCAAGGAACCATTGCCACCTCATTTATTGATCTTCTCGAAGAAATAAAATTTTATTTATATAACATATAGGGAGATTTTTCTAAATTAAAAATCAAACAATCCACCCCTATGTCCTACACAAATCAATAGAATCCCACCAAAATCAAATGTGCATCATCCCATGCAACCCAATCACATTACCCAAAATGGAATAGCGCATCTCTGGTATGTGTTTTCGACATCGTTATGATTGAAACCATAGGGTCTCACATTCCCTTGTGTCCACATACCTAATAAAACAAAGAACACATGAGACATGAATTAGTAAATATAGGCTCATTATTCCACTCAAACCCTTCTCCATGCCTACAAGATGGATGTTTCACTGAACATGTGGAATTCTTGATCATTTTCAACCAACTAACATAAAATTACTCAATAGACAAGTCTCGCAAAAGAAACAATGTACTTATTGTGCATCATTAAAATATCATAATAATATCCACATTCCTCACATTACCAAACAACCATGACAATAAGGTAACCACTCTCATGGTCACCTGTCATCCCTAAACAAGCTTACTCCACACCATGATGTTGATTCATAAACAGATGATGATAAGGTAATCACACCAAGATACTTTCCATGGGTGGTATATATAACCCCATAATAAAAAACATGACTTTTATGAATTTATTACAAATTATTAATTTATGACCCACACCTATCGACATAATATATTTTTATATTTGTTCTGTAATCTAGTGAACATTCTCTATGGACTAACAAAATCTCTCAAAGAATTCAACAAAAGAATATGGGAGGAAGATTTAAAAAATTTCCTCATTTAATATACATAGAAAACTTATCTCTAATTATTTTAATTTTATTAAATGGATAATTATCTTTTGTGAATTTGTTTATGAAAAAATAAAATCAAAAAAAATTAATTCTTTCTAATTAAAGGCATGTTCATAAAAAACACATATTTGGTAACCATCGGATAAAGCCACCAATGTTAGTTTCATATATATCATATATATATACATTTAACGTCCAAAGGAACTTCTATCATTGAAATTGGGGTGCCAAAATGTAGATTGGAAGAAATTATTTAATTATAAATGATCACCAATATGTTCTTCAATATATCCATAAAGGTAATCTTTTATTGATTTCATAGAATTGGAACTTTTCATTGAAGGTTGTGGTAGGGATGATAATGGATCTCTCATATTCAAGTGTATGAATAATAACCCAAATAAATATCCTCTTGTAGATTATATAATGGAAATAAAACACCCAGAAAGGGATTTCATAACTTCCATGAGTAATTCCCATAAAATAATCATTAAATTAAATGTTCTGATCATATAACTATGTTTTAAATTTGATATATATTTTTATCCCATAATTATAATATGATAAATTTATTATATGATAAAATGGAGTTATGAACTTGAAACTTTATTCCCACAAGTATTAAATAATCCTTGAATATTAAATAATATTCGTTTCGTAAATATTTTATCACTTATTCACCTAAATAACAGTAATAATATTATATATAAAAATTAATTAAACACCAATTACTATATACATGAAAAATAGTGAAGTTATTTATTCAATGGTGATATTTAGTACTTACAATCATCTTTGACCCTGTTGTCAGACCCACCATGTATTGTACACCTATTTACTATAATAGGTTAGAATATTGAATATGATATGTTTGTGAACCTCTACAAACTTACATAAAAGTAGGGAATACCATTATTATTATAAGAGTGGAATCTTGAATCCCATAAAGGCCCCTATGGATAAATTTACAATTCATTTGAACAATAACCTATCCTATGAACACACACTGTGTATTATCATCTACATTTCATATAATCCATCAAAACGAAATATGAACATATATTGTCATCATTTATTCTTAGATAATTATTTTTTAACCTTACTATGTGGACATAACATCTTCAACCATGCTCTTGAATTTAGTAAAGGTATTATCATCCCGAATAATTGGGTTTGAGATATCATTTTCTATTAGAAGGGTCACATTTTTTCATGATTATTTAATCAATGAAATACCGCAAATGTAGCACCCAATGCGAGCTACATCTTCATAATATAAATTTCATGGTTTTAATTTCATATCAATGTATGTAATAATATATTTTGTACTGATAGTAATATTTGGTCAAAATATTGGATTAAATAATTATTCTACATAGATAATGTAATAATAATAATAATATCATGAATAACATTCTATAATTATAGTGAAAACATGAAAATGAGTGTTTAGGTAACTTTATAAATCCGCCTCATTATTGTTGTTTTATGAAAAAAGAATAAAGAGTGACTGAAATGATAAATCCTTAATTATATCCACAAAATAATAAGTGAAATAAAATGGGTATTGTTTGATGAAATTAGTGATTTTGGAATGTATTGTTGGATTAAAAAAATTATGGAGGGTACCTGAATGATGGTAATAAACTGAGATGTTTCCATTAATAGGATTTTCATATTAGGAGTAATTGGGAAGAGACTATTTTAAAATATGTATTTCCCCATCAATGAAAGATGAATTGATATATATATATATATATTTAAGTTAACCATAGAATATACAAAATCTATATAATAAAAATGAATATATAACTTGACAAAAGTAGAGATAATGGTGTATCCAAATGAAATATGGAGCCTTAATGATATCTCATTCATTTGGTTCAAATGTAATCTATAATTTCAATTAATTTCCAAGAATATAAAATTTGATTAATTGGTAAATAAAATTAGAACAAATTCTACATATATTTGATTTATTAAAATTTTATTAAAATTATTTATGTACATTTTTATGAGGTATAATGTTTAATTTAATTTGGTTGGGTGTGTTTTAATCACGGTTTCGTGGTCGTTTAACTTGTGTTTGTATATAAATGTTTTTGTAAAATGGAAATTGTATATAAAAATTGAATGTAAATTGCATTAATCCACTTTTAGAATTTAAAATTTCCTCATATTTTTTTTTTATTTTCTAGTATGGGGAAGATTTATTTGAAAAAATGTTAATGATAAATTTTTAATTTATTTTTTTGGTTTTTCTGACGATCATGAAATGTTTTCATTCTATTTAATATTATATATATATATATATATATTAGTTCAAGAATATGAAAAAATTTATAATATAACTATTAAAATAGTATTTTACTAGAATTATAAACATATAAATATCATTTAAGATGGTAATGGGAAAAATTGGATATCTATTGAGACCTTTAACCACTATACTTTTTTCAATAGTTTCATTTCATTGAATAATTGGAGATGTGAAAAGGGTAGGATAGAATGTATTTCATCATATCATAAAAATATTACATTGTATCCATTGTAATGGAGAAATTATTGTTTCATGGACGAAGGAGATGAGGAGATGGTAAAAGAAGAAAAGAAATTAGAAGAGGTTATTTGAGAAAGTTTCCTCCTCAATATCACCTCCTTGAAAGACCCCTTAATGAATTTTGACATGTTTTTTTGTCAGAGTAGAAGGAATTTTAAATGATCATAGTTTGTAGGAATGGGTTTGGAATAGATTTTTAATTCCTCAAATATTAAAATTTTCAAGAGTAATGTTTGGTGAGGGGTGGTATTTATATGTGGCGAGAGATTTTCTTGATTATTATATTCATTTGTTTAATTTTTTTCCATGACTGTCAATAATATTGATTCTTGTGAAAATATATATTAACTAGATAATTTTAGTTATAAATAGTTGGTTATTTAATCATTAATTATTAAAAACTCTTGAATATGGCATAATATTTTAAAAAGTGTAAATTATTGTATTTTACTATTATTTAAAAATTCAACTATTTTATAAAAATCCAAAAATAGTAACCCTGAAAATTTTTCAATGAGTATATGTCATCATTATAATTGATTTTTTGAAAATTATTTTATAACTATATGAAAATAAATTTTTAAATAATATCATCATTTATTCAAAAAATGTAAATCTTAATATTATAATGAATTTTATGCCCCATTGAAAAATTATTTATAGTCTCAGAAAATTTTCTTATCGATATAATAAAACATATTTGTAGTTTAAAAATACATTTTCATTAAATGATATATATTTTAAACCATTATATTATTTAGGAAAGTGTGATTAAATAATTTATGTTTTATAAAAAACAATCACCAAATTTATCTTTTTTGTAAGGAAATTTATTATACCATGGTTTAAATATATTAAATTTCCATTTATATGATATAAAATATTATTCTACATATCCACTAGTTTAGTTACTATTCTAATGGTAAAATTACTATTCCTTCCATTTACAATACTATTGTAATGGTTATGTTACTATTGAAATAGTCAAATTACTATTCTAATAGTTATATTTATAATGGTCTTACATGTTTCGTATGTCTTATAAATACCTATTATTCCATTAATTCATAATTAAATTATTTTTCTCTCAAAATTATATAAAATTTAATCCTCAAAATGAACATTATATTATTCACATAAGGTTGCATTAATATATATTTGATCATGACTACAAACATTAAATTGGATTGAGAAGACCAATATTATTATATTATTATTACATTATTTTTATATTTGTTATACTAATATAATATTTGTAATTTTTATGGGATTAGTTTCTTACTAATGTGTCACAACCTGACCTACCTTGGGCTTGACTTGTAACTACAAAAAAACCACCTCTATATACCAGGTGGTGGAAACAAGCCTTGAACGAAATATCCACAATGGGAGGCCTTTCCCTAATGTACATGTATGCACATAGATGACAATCTAAATACATAAGTGAAAATTAATAATATTAAAAAAATTCAACAACTAAAATGTAAACCAAGAATGTAAAACTTGTAGGATATATAATATTACGATAATAAATACTAAAATGTAAACATGAAATATGCACACCAAATCAAAAATAAATCCCATGTTGATGAAATTAGAATGTAAAATACAAAGAGGGCCCAAATCCTAATCTTTAAGCTGTGAACACCATATGTGGTCGACAACACCTATGATCCCTAATCTCTTCTAAGGTCACTACTAACTTGCCCATATCTTATATAATAAAAGACAGGTTTAGGAAAACCCCATTTTGGGTTGTGTATATACATACTCAATAAGACACTCCAATATCTAAATAAGAGGGAAGAGTAAGAGATACAATAGGAATATAAATATGGTGGATATTAAACCAGATGTGGCTCAACCCAAATAAAGGGAAAGGGTAACATTATTCAAGTATAAAGGTATCAACAAGGTTTATAGACAGACTACACCTTGAGTCTTTTTTAACCATAGCATGAGAGTAACCTCATCAACCCATGAGAATAAAAACACAAAAAGAGTTCACATACCTTTCATGTCTTCGTAACCCATGGATAGAGAGTAATATTATAACAATGAATGGATACAGATGTATATATATATATATGATTATGAAATGAAGCCCAAGTGAGATTGAAAGGGGATATCTTACTCATACCTACTCCCAGTAAAACAGTCTTAAATAGTTCTAGATTTATAAAAATAATTCATAACATTTTTCATGTCTAGAAAATTGAAACTATTCATGCCAACCCATGAATCATAACTATGTCGTACAGTCTAAGGGTCACAATATCTAGGTAGTTGACCCATACCCTATTACAATAGGAGGGTTACACTTAGTGGATAGATTAAGGACCCATACCTTGTTCTAATTGGACAGTTAAACTACAATTATAGATATATAGGGGACACATGCCCAGGAAATAAGGAGGGATCCACTATAATGGGAGGTAGATAGAAGTACCATGCCCCGCCCTAACCTATTTCTACCTCAAGGTTCCACTCTAATGGTTTTTAGAGCACCCATGCCCATCCTATCGTGAGTGTACTACTCTGAAATATAGAGGACTTGTGCCATGTCCCATCCAGAGGGCTTTACTCTTATAGATATATATAATACCAATACCATGTGAATATAAAAGGGTTCCACTCTCTCTTACTAGATGACTAATTACCTATATCTATAGTAGGTATCCACTATGATGGTCAACATAGGATCCATGACCAACCCATCTGATGGGTTCCACTATGAAATACTCTTGTGATCCTTCATGATCACAACCATCATAAAGTCTCAACTAAATAAATCTCGTACCCATAATTATTAAACTGTACAAAAAAATACACAACATATGGAACCATCACATTCTTCATTAAAAAACACTCTTGAAGGACTACTTTAGGTCAAAAATATGATTCGAAATGATGAAGATACAAGAGTTCAAATTTTATTCAAAACAAACCATGGGGTACATGACGTGTGAGGGGCCCACATTGTATGTGATCCCAATACATATGTAGGATCATTAACTAGAATTACAAGGTTTACCAAACCGTGTAGTTCTATAGAAAATGTACGGAGGCTACGTTGAATTTTGGAGCCACTCATGGTCCTTTCCCATGCACCTTGGTCGTGTCTGTATCCTCAATCCTTGTCCATTTAATTTGGAACATGGTGTGTCACTTTGCATAGGGGGACACCCATGTCTTTAGTTTGGTCCATGTATACGAGAACATTGTGCCTTTATGGTCATGTTCTCCACCACACAACTCATCCACATGGGGAAATGTTACACTGTGTATAGAGATTCTACAGGGCATAACATCCTTATAAATTCCCAAAAAAGTATATATTATAGAATAGGGGATAAACACCATGTTTTCATCAAGGTACATGAAATGTAGTTTCATTTCTCCTATATTCTTAAATATTTTTATGTGATTATAGTTCTAACCCCGAAAGAATCTAATATCACCTCCATGCCTCTCAAAACCTAAGTAGAATCCATAAATTTGTTGTTTCCAGTAGACGTTTTCTGGACATAGGTTCTTGATTCTTTATGCACATAACTCACACACCTATCATGTATCATGATCATCCATTATTCACGATTTTAATAAAACCCATCCAAATGACCACTCACAATGCATAATCTATCATAAAAAATCCTTGGAGTGTTGATATTCCTATATTATGTGAATCTGTTTTGAATATGACATCCAATCCGTCTCGGTACCGCCCAACAATTTGAAACTAGTACAGTAGGGGCAATTCGGTGAAAAAAATGATGAAATTGTTGGACGAAGGTACGATAATGAGTGTTTAGTGATTATTTCAAGTTTTTCATGTCTAGAGATCGAGAACTGGGATATTCGGGGTAAGAAAAAAAATCATAGAAAATTGTATATGTGTGTATTCCATGGTTCAAAAATATGCACAAATCATAAAAGGGATGCTCGTTCTCAATAAATTTAATCAATAAGGGATAATTACAGGAATTGTTATTTCCAACCCTGATATTGGATTGTTTGTCATCAAATAACACACATTCCAATGAATTTATTACGATGTTGAATTTTCTATAAACCGATCTTCCCTAATCTAGAGAATCATTGTCATTATAGGTGATTCTCTAGTTGAAGGGGGAAATAGTACCCTAGAATCCTCACAGGGTTTGTGTGGCTATACCTATAGAAATATCCATAGTAGTGATTTTATATAATTAATATTTTTCATTAACAAAATGGATTATTTCAATTAATAATTTAATTTATCTACCAATTTTTTCACCAATGGGATACTTATCTGAATTCACCACACCAAACTATTTTAGTCAGCACCAATGGTAAATATTTCATTATAGACTAATCCATGTTATTAGATTTGTGATTTGAGCTTTCATTTAAGAGTTCATTAATTTTCTTTTACAAAATGTGTGTGTATAATATACAATATTTTTAAGATTATTATAATATTAATTTCAGCCAGATTAGGCCTCAGAATTGAACACCTTCTTTCTGTCATTAACTGCTTTATAATTATTTTCGCTGAATGGAAAAACTACAAAAATAACATGGGATACTAATCCTGATCTAGATCTCTCACTTGGATGATCTAACTATCACGATCCCATATTGACAAACTATACAAACCAAGGGGATAGAAAATGTACACATTGTAATATCATATCGATCATCATTCAACTATAGGTGTTCTATAAAGGTGTCTCCATGATCTATTTCTATATAACCCAGTTAGATAACATGAATAGGTTCAGGCACATATCTCCTTAGTTTCAACATTTGGAATACATCGTGCTCCCACTCCGACTATTAGGGTAGATCATGGGAGTAATAAACCTATTCAACACTTTAAAATATCATAGACAATTTGATGATCCTTTATGAATTCTTACCTCCCATATTGAACCTCTATAATCCTCATCATAGAGAAATTCTTAGGAAAATGTTGTCTTCCTGATCGAATTGCAAATACCTACAATGACGATCTGTGTAATGTTTCTACCTACACAAAGTTGTCTTAATATGATCACAAATGAAATAGAACTTATTCATCATAATCCATGATAACTATGGACCCATTATACATGCCACTTAAATCTCTATCCAACATAAGGATGATTGGGAGGGTCACCTATAAAGGGTCTCAAAAATGATTCATACTTATGGTAGATTGGTATTTTTTTTGTACACATAATATACCAAGGTAAGTTGACCCTCCTATCTCTTACATAAGTCAAAAAATGAAATCCCTCATCATATCATCCAAAACCAATATATATTACTCGATCTAAAAGTCTTACTGGGTTGAATGTATGTACTCATCCATGTCTCAGTCCCAAATGACTCATGTACGCATCTCCACAATCCTGATGTGAACCACATATAATTATAGAAGAAAATAGTCATGGGAATAACATGAAGGAGAACCATCTTCCCAAAATATATAAACATCAAATATTCCATCAAACTCTTCTTCCTGATAAAAAGGATGTGTGTCGACTTTTTGAGGTGGCCAACTATCACCTATATAGCATCATTGACCTTAATGTCTATAGAATACCTATCACAAATTCCATCAATATGTCATTCCACTTTCACTCCAATATCTCATGGGGCTATAAAAACCTTCTAAAACTGAGTGCTCATCCATCACATATTGGAAGGTGTGGCATCGAGATACAAACTCATCCACGTTCTGTCTCAAGCTAGAGTAGCAAAAATTCGAAAATTCACTGTATGCATCTTCCTCACACCAGGATGTATGGTTTGGGGAAAATTTTCAACCTATAGCATCACCTCCTCCAACCTCATGCCTGGGAACACTATCCATACCTAAAAATGTGATTAACTTTTTGAAAATATTCATTATAAGAATATATTATGGATTTCTAGTCACACATTACACCATTTTTAATGTATACCAACTGGGACTCTCTCACACACACGACAAATGGAGCAGTAAACCCCATCGACTGATTCAATGTTGTATCCTCCTTCTTTACCAGGTTCAGTTCCAAGGATGCCAACTACTCTAAAGCATTCTTCACCAAGGGATACTTGGACATACTACTAAGGGAATATTCTTCCACACATTACCTCCCTAGAGTATATACTAACATAAAATTATAATCCTATAGAAATTAATTCTAACCCAATTGTCTTAGGATGAAGTCTCTCTATGTGGAGACATACCTTAATTTCGAATGGACTAAGATTACTAAAATGCTCTCTCCCAGAATGCAGTGCCTCCACATCCTCAAGAAGAAAATTACCACTACCAAATATAGGACATGACTTTCATAGTTCCTCTCATGGGTTCTCAGCCCCATAAACTCATATTCAATAATTTTGTACCACTTCATCAACACATATGTGAGTGCATCTCCTATGGAACCAAAACAGACTACATAAGCTGTGCCCCTATCTAGTAGTCTCAATATTGAGACACTAATACTCCTCAACCTCAACTGAATGATGGCCCTCTAGTACAACTAATTATATGTAAATGACTACACATTATACATCATGGAAGTCAAGGGATTTCAATTCCAAAATATTATACAAAAAACCTCCTATAGTACACCACCAAATGAAGAATGCTTCATACCTCCCAAACACTATTGGTTGGTTCCCAAGGAATCGTTGTGTCGACCATTGCTAGGTCCATCTGTAATCCATGCATTGAGATGAAATTCACCAAAAATTATACCGAATAAATGTATAATTTTCACATTGTGATATTTCTAGATGGTCAGTGCTATCAAATAAAATTCAAAACCATCCTAGAGTGCTCTTCATGATCCTCATATAACACATAATATATTAGTATGTCTTCTTGGAAAAAAACAAAAACAGGTAGAGGTATTTTTATACGATATAGTTATTCAAATCCATTAACATGGAGGGGTAATTGTTCACACCAAAGTGAATTACTAGGAATTCATAATGTTCCAAGCAACATCGTAATGTCTTCTTTGGAATATCATCATCACAAACCCGCAACTATTGGTATCCATAACAGAGATAAGTTTATGAGGACAATCTCTCATCTTGAAACTAGTCAACGAGGTCGTCAATCCATTTAGTGTGGGGGGGTGCATGTTATTTATCTTGTCTTTGTTCAAGCAATGAAAATCTACATGAATTGGCATGATCTCATCTTCCTTTTTTCATTAACAATGCAAGAGATTACATAGTAAAAACAATGGGTCTTATGAATCCCAACCTCTATAGTCCCTCCAACCTCACTACTTTCTCTCGAAGACCCACGATGTTATATTATTTACTAACGCAAACATCGATCCATCCCTAGTGTAGGTATATAAATAATTCCATATATTGGTGGGGAGGTAAACCACAAACCCCATCATACTAGACCATCTATAAAGGGATTAGATATCTAACAACATATTATTCCAAGGGTAATATTGGGAAAATGATAAATTAGTTGTATTATCCTGTGTGTTTTCTCATCATACTTTTTCTAGGGATCACTCATCCTCAAGGGAGAAAAATCAATCCCATAATTTGGAAGCACTACCGAACTCACTGGTAGAAATCATTTCAACATAGATGGTCGACGACCAATCCATACGGAAGAAAAAAATCATAGGGTCTCATCGCCGATAAAGAAATATTTAGTTTGATTCTATCTCTCTTCAGAGAGTAGGGTCACCCATCATCATGAATGTGTGGCCATTGATGCTCAATATAATTCTTTAAACACATGGGTTGTGACGAAGGTCCTCCTCTGGAATCACTGGGTCTCAAAAAGGGGGTATGTATTGGGAAATGGTTATTTTTTCTCTGTACTAAAAATATCATCTAGATATGAAATGATATAGGTCATACCCAAAACCACACCAGAGCCCCTCCACATTATGTCACGTCAAATAGGATATCAAATTTTCCCTAGAAGCTCTAGTCTCCAATAGAAAGTCATACTCTTACACCCCATCACATCTGTACAACATGAACTTGTGAGTCATAGGGATTCATCCACCACAGCATCAAACTATCCACTACTAGTGGTTCTGACTCTCCCTAATGGTTATGAATTGCATTACAAGTAATATTCTTGATGTGGGAACAATATATCTTCATCATATGATTGATTCCATGAAAATAAAATATATTAAAGTACTCTAATGATTCCTAGTTTCATCCTGGAGTTGTATCCCCATGAGGATCACCATTGAAAGGGGTCATATCAGAGTGGATATCCATACCATAGGATCAGGCCTAACCTCATAGAAAAGAGAATGAAGTTTTATAACTTTCTTTCTAGGATGTCTACATTCTCTAAACCTGCATTGCACACTCTTCTCTAGTGCGTCATCTTCATGTACCACAAGAACCAACAGCTACTCGATGAATAGATCTGGGTATAAGCATCACTGTCCAATCAATCAGGATCCAAAAATGTCTGAAACCATGAATCACCATCTCATGATAGCCCTCTACAGCCTATTAAACCTTTTTATTGAGGAACATCAATAGCCTCTACCACTGGAACACATGATGTGTGCTACGCATGTGCACATCCTCATCCTAATATGATGGTACCAACTGCTGCTAGATTGTTCGGGGTGTTACAACCTACGCATGTGCACATCCTCAATTTTTATATAAATCTTCCCCATACTAAAAATTGAATGTAAATTGGATTAATCCACTTTTAGAATTTAAAATTTCCTCATATTTTCTTTTTTATTTTCTAGTATGGGGAAGATTTATTTGAAAAAATGTTAATGATAAATTTTTAATTTATTTTTTTGGTTTTTCTGACGATCATGAAATGTTTTCATTCTATTTAATATTATATATATATATATATTAGTTCAAGAATATGAAAAAATTTATAATATAACTATTAAAATAGTATTTTACTAGAATGATAAACATATAAATATCATTTAAGATGGTAATGGGAAAAATTTGATATCCATTGAGACCTTTAACCACTATACTTTTTTCAATAGTTTCATTTCATTGAATAATTGGAGATGTGAAAAGGGTAGGATAGAATTTATTTCATCATATCATAAAAATATTACATTGTATCCATTGTAATGGAGAAATTAGTGTTTCATGGACGAAGGAGATGAGGAGATGGTAAAAGAAGAAAAGAAATTAAGAGAGGTTATTTGAGAAAGTTTCCTCCTCAATATCACTTCCTTGAAAGACCCCTTAATGAATTTTGACATGTTTTTTTGTCAGAGTAGAAGGAATTTTAAATGATCATAGTTTGTAGGAATGGGTTTGGAATAGATTTTTAATTCCTCAAATCTTAAAATTTTCAAGAGTAATGTTTGGTGAGGGGTGGTATTTATATGTGGCGAGAGATGTTCTTGATTATTATATTCATGTGTTTAATTTTTTTCCATGACTGTCAATAATATTGATTCTTGTGAAAATATATATTAACTATATAATTTTATTTATAAATAGTTGGTTATTTCATCATTAATTATTAAAAACTCTTGAATATGGCATAATATTTTAAAAAGTGTAAATTATTGTATTTCACTATTAATTAAAAATTCAACTATTTTATAAAAATCCAAAAATAGTAACCCTGAAAATTTTTCAATGAGTATATGTCATCATTATAATTGATTTTTTGAAAATTATTTTATAACTATATGAAAATAAATTTTTAAATAATATCATCATTTATTCAAAAAATGTAAATCTTAATATTATAATGAATTTTATGCCCCATTGAAAGATTATTTATAGTCTCAGAAAATTTTCTTATTGATATAATAAAACATATTTGTAGTTTAAAAATACATTTTCATTAAATAATATATATTTTAAACCATTATATTATTTAGGAAAGTGTGATTAAATAATTTATGTTTTATAAAAAACAATCACCAAATTTATCTTTTTTGTAAAGAAATTCATTATACCATGGTTTAAATATATTAAATTTCCATTTATATGATATAAAATATTATTCTACATATCCACTAGTTTAGTTACTATTCTAATGGTAATATTACTATTCCTTCCATTTATAATACTATTGTAATGGTTATGTTACTATTGAAATAGTCAAATTACTATTCTAATAGTTATATTTATAATGGTCTTACATGTTTCGCAGGTCTTATAAATACCGATTATTCCATTAATTCATAATTAAATTATTTTTCTCTCAAAATTATATAAAATTTATTCCTCAAAATGAACATTATATTATTAACATAAGGTTGCATTTATATATATTTGATCATGACTGCAAACATTAAATTGGATTGAGAAGACCAATATTATTATATTATTATTACATTATTTTTATATTTGTTATACTAATATAATATTTGTAATTTTTATGGGATTAGTTTCTTACTAATGTGTCACAACCTGACCTACCTTGGGCTTGAGTTGTAACTACAAAAAAACCACCTCTATATGCCAGGTGGTGGAAAAAAGCCTTGAACGGAATATCCACAATGGGAGGCCTTTCCCTAATGTACATGTATGCACATAGATGAAAATCTAAATACATAAGTGAAAATTAATAATATTAAAAAAATTCAACAACTAAAATGTAAACCAAGAATGTAAAACTTTTAGGATATATAAGATTACGATAATAAATACTAAAATGTAAACATGAAATATGCACACCAAATCAAAAATAAATCCCATGTTGATGAAATTAGAATGTAAAATACAAAGAGTGCCCAAATCCTAATCTTTAAGCTATGAACACCATATGTGGTCGACAACACCTATGATCCCTAATCTCTTCTAAGGTCACTACTAACTTGCCCATATCTTATATAATAAAAGACACGTTTAGGAAAACCCCATTTTGGGTTGTGTATATACATACTCAATAAGACACTCCAATATCTAAATAAGAGGGAAGAGTAAGAGATACAATAGGAATATAAATATAGTGGATATTAAACCATATGTGGCTCAACCCAAATAAAGGGAAAGGGTAACATTATTCAAGTATAAAGGTATCAACAAGGTTTATAGATAGACTACACCTTGAGTCTTTTTTAACCATATCATGAGAGTAACCTCATCTAACCATCAAAATAAAAACACAAAAATAGTTCACATACCTTTCATGTCTTCGTAACCCATGGATAGAGAGTAATATTATAACAATGAATGGATACAGATGTATATATATATATATATATATGATTATGAAATGAAGCCCAAGTGAGATTTAAAGGGGATATCTTACTCATACCTACTCCCAGTAAAACAGTCTTAAATAGTTCTAGATTTATAAAAATAATTCATAACATTTTTCATGTCTAGAAAATTGAAACTATTCATGACAACCCATGAATCATAACTATGTCGTATAGTCTAAGGGTCACAATATCTAGGAAGTTGACCCATACCCTATTACAATAGGAGGGTTACACTTAGTGGATAGATTAAGGACCCATACCTTGTTCTAATTGGACAGTTAAACTACAATTATAGATATATAGGGGACACATGCCCAAGAAATAAGGAGGGATCAACTATAATGGGAGGTAGATAGAAGTACCATGCCCCGCCCTAACCTATTTCTACATAAAGGTTCCACTCTAATGGTTTTTAGAGCACCCATGCCCATCCTATCGTGAGTGTACTACTCTGAAATATAGAGGACTTGTGCCATGTCCCATCCAGAGGGCTCCACTCTTATAGATATATATAATACCAATACCATGTGCATAAAAGGGTTCCACTCTCTCTTACTAGATGACTAATTACCTATATCTATAGTAGGTATCCACTTTGATGGTCAACATAGGATCCATGACCAACCAATCTGATGGGTTCCACTATGAAATACTCTTGTGATCCTTCATGATCACAACCATCATAAAGTCTCACCTAAATAAATCCCGTACCCATAATTATTAAACTGTACAAAAAAATACACAACATTTGGAACCATCACATTCTTCATTAAAAAACACTCTTGAAAGACTACTTTAGTTCAAAAATTTGATTCGAAATGATGAAGATACAAGAGTTCAAATTTTATTCAAAACAAACCATGGGGTACATGACGTGTGAGGGGGCCCACATTGTATGTGATCCCAATACATATGTAGGATCATTATCTATAGTTACAAGGTTTACCAAACCGTGTAGTTCTATAGAACATGTACGGAGGCTACATTGAATTTTGGAGCCACTCATGGTCCTTTCCCATGCACCATGGTCGTGTCTGTATCCTCAATCCTTGTCCATTTAATTTGGAACATGGTGTGTCACTTTGCATAGGGGGACACCCATGTCTTTAGTTCGGTCCATGTATACAAGAACATTGTGCCTTTATGGTCATGTTCTCCACCACACAACTCATCCACATGGGGAAATGTTACACTGTGTATAGAGATTCTACAGGGCATAACATCCTTATAAATTCCCAAAATAGTATATTTTATAGAATAGGGGATAAACACCATGTTTTTATCAAGGTACATGCAATGTAGTTTCATTTCTCCTATATTCTTAAATATTTTTATGTGATTATAGATCTAACCCCGAAAGAATCTAATAACACCTCTATGCCTCTCAAAACCTAAGTAGAATCCATAAATTTGTTGTTTCCAGTAGACGTTTCCTGGACATAGGTTCTTGATTCATTATGCACATAACTCACACACCTATCATGTATCATGATCATCCATTATTCACGATTTTAATAAAACTCATCCAAATGACCACTCACAATGCATAATCTATCATAAAAAATCCTTGGAGTGTTGATATTCCTATATTATGTGAATCTGTTTTGAATATGACGTCCAATCTGTCTCGGTACCGCCCAACAATTTGAAACTAGTACAGTAGGGGAAATTCGGTGAAAAAGATGATGAAATTGTTGGATGAAGGTACGATAATGAGTGTTTAGTGATTATTTCATGTTTTTCATGTCTAGCGATCGAGAACCGGGATATTCGGGGTAAGAAAAAAAATCATAGAAAATTGTATATGGGTGTATTCCATGGTTCAAAAATATGCACAAATCATAAAAGGGATGATCGTTCTCAATAAATTTAATCAATAAGGGATAATTACAGGAATTGTTATTTCCAACCCTGATATTGGATTGTTTGTCAACAAATAACACACATTCCAATGAATTTATGACGATGTTGCATTTTCTATAAACCGATCTTCCCTAATCTAGAGAATCATTGTCATTATAGGTGATTCTCTAGTTGAAGGGGGAAATAGTACCCTAGAATCCTCACAGGGTTTGTGTGGCTATACCTATAGAAATATCCATAGTAGTGATTTTATATAATTAATATTTTTCATTAACAAAATGGATTATTTCAATTAATAATTTAATTTATCTACCAATTTTTTCACCAATGGGAAACTTATCTGAATTCACCACACCAAACTATTTTAGTCAGCACCAATGGTAAATATTTCATTATAGACTAATCCATGTTATTAGATATGTGATTTGAGCTTTCATTTAAGAGTTCATTCATTTTATTTACAAAATGTGTGTGTATAATATACAATATTTTTAAGATTATTATAATATTAATTTCAGCCAGATTAGGCCTCAGAATTGAACACCTTCTTTCTGTCATTAACTGCTTTATAATTATTTTCGTTGAATTGAAAAACTACAAAAATAACATGGGATACTAATCCTGATCTAGATCTCTCACTTGGATGATCTATCTATCACGATCCCATATTGACAAACTATACAAACCAAGGGGATAGAAAATGTACACATTGTAATATCATATCGATCATCATTCAACTATAGGTGTTCTGTAAAGGTGTCTCCATGATCTATTTCCATATAACCCAGTTAGATAACATGAATAGGTTCAGGCACATATCTCCTTAGTTGCAACATTTGGAATACATCATGCTCCCACTCCGACTATTAGGGTAGATCATGGGAGTAATCAACCTATTCAACACTTTAAAATATCATAGACAATTTTATGATCCTTTATTAATTCTTACCTCCCATATTGAACCTCTATAATCCTCATCATAGAGAAATTCTTAGGAAAATATTGTCTTCCTGGTCGAATTGCAAATACCTACAATGACGATCTGTGTAATGTTTCTACCTACACAAAGTTGTCTGAATATGATCACAAATGAAATAGAACTTATTCATCATAATCCATGATAACTATGGACCCATTATACATGCCACTTAAATCTCTATCCAACATAAGGATGATTGGGATGGTCGCCTATAAAGGGTCTCAAAAATGTTCCATACTTATGGTAGATTGGTATTTTTGTTGTACACATAATATACCAAGGTAAATTGACCCTCCTAGCTCTTACATAAGTCAAAAAATGAAATCCCTCATCATATCATCCAAAACCAATATATATTACTCGATCTAAAAGTCTTACTGGGTTGAATGTATGTACTCATCCATGTCTCAGTCCCAAATGACTCATGTACACATCTCCACAATCCTGATGTGAACCACATATAATTATAGAAGAAAATAGTCATGGGAATATCATGAAGGAGAACCATCTTCCCAAAATATATAAACATCAAATATTCCATCAAACTCTTCTTCCTGATAAAAAGGATGTGTGTCGACTTTTTGAGTCGGCCAACTATCACCTATATAGCATCATTGACCTTAATGTCTATAGAATACCTATCACAAAGTCCATCAATATGTCATTCCACTTTCACTCCAATATCTCATGGGGCTATAAAAACCTTCTAAAACTGAGTGCTCATCCATCACATATTGGAAGGTGTCGCATCGAGATACAAACTCATCCACGTTCTGTCTCATGCTAGAGTAGCAAAAATACGAAAATTCACTTTATGCATCTTCCTCACACCAGGATGTATGGTTTGGGGAGAATTTTCAACCTATAGCATCACCTCCTCCAACATCATGCCTGGGACCACTGTCCATACCTAAAAATGTGATTACCTTTTTGAAAATATTCATTATAAGAATATATTTTGGATTTCTAGTCACACATTACACCATTTTTAATGTATACCAACTGGGACTCTCTCACACACACGACAAATGCAGCAGTAAACCCCATCGACTGATTCAATGTTGTATCCTCCTTCTTTACCAGGTTCAGTTCCAAGGATGCCAACTACTCTAAAGCATTCTTCACCAAGGGATACTTGGACATACTACTAAGGGAATATTCTTCCACACATTACCTCCCTAGAGTATATACTAACATAAAATTATAATCTTATAGAAATTAATTCTAACCCAATTGTCTTAGGATGAAGTCTCTCTATGTGGAGACATACCTTAATTTCGAATGGACTAAGATTACTAAAATGCTCTCTCCCAGAATGCAGTGCCTCCACATCCTCAAGAAGAAAATTACCACTACCAAATCTAGGACATGACTTTCATAGTTCCTCTCATGGGTTCTCAGCCCCATAAACTCATATTCAATAATTTTGTACCACTTCATCAACACATATGTGAGTGCATCTCCTATGGAACCAAAACAGACTACATAATCTGTGCCCCTATCTAGTAGTCTCAATATTGAAACACTAATACTCCTCAACCTCAACTGAATGATGTCCCTCTAGTACAACTAATTATATGTAAATGACTACACATTATACATCATGGAAGTCAAGGGATTTCAATTCCAAAATATTATACAAAAACCTCCTATAGTACCCCACCAAATGATGAATGCTTCATACCTCCAAAACACTATTGGTTGGTTCCCAAGGAATCGTTGTGTCGACCATTGCTAGGTCCATCTGTAATCCATGCATTGAGATGAAATTCACCAAAAATTATACCGAATAAATGTATAATTTTCACATTGTGATATTTCTAGATGGTCAGTGCTATCAAATAAAATTCAAAACCATCCTAGAGTGCTCTTCATGATCCTCATATAACACATAATATATTAGTATGTCTTCTTGGAAAAAAACAAAAGCAGGTAGATGTATTTTTATACGATATAGTTATTCAAATTCATTAACATGGAGGGGTAATTGTTCACACCAAAGTGAATTACTATAAATTCATAATGTTCCTAGCAACATCATAATGTCTTCTTTGGAATATCATCATCACAAACCCTCAACTATTGGTATCCATAACAGAGATAAATTTATGAGGACAATCTCTCATCTTGAAACTAGTCAACGAGGTCGTCAATCCATTTAGTGTGTGGGGGTGCATGTTATTTATCTTGTCTTTGTTCAAGCGATGAAAATCTACATGAATTGGCATGCTCTCATCTTCCTTTTTTCATTAACAACGCAAGAGATTACATAGTAAAAACAATGGGTCTTATGAATCCCAACCTCTATAGTCCCTCCAACCTCACTACTTTCTCTCGAAGACCCACGATGTAATATTATTTACTAACGCAAACATCGATCCATCCCTAGTGTTGGTCTATAAATAATTCCATATAATGGTGGGGAGGTAAACCACGAACCCCATCATACTAGACCATCTATAAAGGGATTAGATATCTAACAACATATTATTCCTAGGGTAATATTGGAAAAATGATAAATTAGTTGTATTATCCTGTGTGTTTGCTCATCATACTTTTTCTAGGGATCACTCATCCTCAAGGGAGAAAAATCAATCCCATAATTTGGAAGCACTACTGAACTCACTGGTAGAAATCATTTGAACATAGATGGTCGACGACCAATCCATACGGAAGAAAAAAATCATAGGGTCTCATCGCCGATATAGAAATATTTAGTTTGATTCTATCTCTCTTCAGAGAGTAGGGTCACCCCATCATCATGAATGTGTGGCCATTGATGCTCAATATAATTCTTCAAACACATGGGTTGTGACGAAGGTCCTCCTCTGGAATCACTGGGTCTCAAAAAGGGGGTATGTATTGGGAAATGGTTATTTTTTCTCTGTACTAAAAATATCATCTAGATATGAAATGAAATAGGTCATACCCAAAACCACACCAGAGCCCCTCCACATTATGTCACGTCAACTAGGATATCAAATTTTCCCTAGAAGTTCTAGTCTCCAATAGAAAGTCATACTCTTACACCCCATCACATCTGTACAACATGAACTTGTGAGTCATAGGGATTCATCCACCACAGCATCAAACTATCCACTACTAGTGGTTCTGACTCTCCCTAAGGGTTATGAATTGCATTACAAGTAATATTCTTGATGTGGGAACAAAATCACTTCATCATATGATTGATTCCAAGAAAATAAATTATATTAAAGTACTCTAATGATTCCTAGATTCATCCTGCAGTTGTATCCCCATGAGGATCACCATTGAAAGGGGTCATATCAGAGTGGATATCCATACCATAGGATCAGGCCTAACCTCATAGACAAGAGAATGAAGTTTTATAACTTTCTTTCTAGGAAGTCTATATTCTCTAAACCTTCATTGCACACTCTTCTCTAGTGCGTCATCTTCTTGTACCACAAGAACCAACAGCTACTCGATGAATAGATCTGGGTATAAGCATAACTGTCCAATCAATCAGGATCCAAAAATGTCTGAAACCATGAATAACCATCTCATGATAGCCCTCTACAGCCTAGGAAACCTTTTTATTGAGGAAAATAAATAGCCTCTACCACTGGAACACATGAGGTGTGCTACGTATGTGCACATCCTCATCCTAATATGATGGTACCAACTGCTGCTAGATTGTTCGGGGTGTTACAACCTACCCCCAGGAGGAAAATATCATGAACAATGAACCCTGATTTGAAGCCTCATCGTTCCTCCAATAATCAACATATTCTATAGATCGATAGCCTAGTTAGATTCCATCATGAAAGTTTCTCAAAAATTATCATTACATACCATGATGAAATGAGAATATATATATATATATATCACACTAAGGATAGTAAAAGATTCAATCCTATATGATTTAGTTTCCATTTATCCATATAACCAATGTCTCAATATGTCATGTTAGTAAGAAGGTAGTCGAGGTCCTAGTGAATGGATACGTCGACGTCAAGTACCATCACTGGATTCGAATGCTTCAGTGCCACACACAATACATGTTGAATCTATTTCGCTAAATCCCATAAATATCCTCTTAAAGAGACTAATTCAAACAATTCCCCAATTGGGGCATGATCCACAAATACTACATGCCCATCACTATATGCTAGGGTTGGAGACAACAGCCAAATGACAAATCTTAAAAGAGATCCCTTTTCATAATGTACCTATACGTTCACTCCTAACTATATCCATTAATATGTTTTGTTGAATGATAATAAAAATATTAAAATATACATAATGTAAACAATCCTTAAAAACCACTAGGGTGTACAAGAGTATGCTAGTAAAAACAAAAATGTAAAGGGGAAAATACATACCCAAAAGGAAATATGTCCCATCCTGTCCAAAACATGAAATTAAAATTAATGTTGAGAGAGAACCACTCTGGATCTCCAAGATATGTTCGCCGAACTTGGTTCAAAAAACCATATATCATTAAGCTCCTCTGAATTCACTACTAACCTATAAATTGTATGCATTAAACATAACACATGTGGGGAAATACCATAGAGGGGTCAGTATATACATACCTAGTAGGATGCCCCAAAAGCTAAAGTAAGGATATGGTAATAGATACAAAAGGAATATATTGATTATAGATAGTAAACAAGATGTTGGTAAAAACAAATAAAGAGAAAGTGTATACTCACCTAGCACAAGTGGATCGACATTGTGTGTAGATGAACTACACATAGATACATTTCCATCCATAATTGTAGAGTATCCTCCTTCAACCATGATAACATAATCATAAAATGAAGTTGGCATACCCCACATATCTTCTCAACCCAAGGTAGTAGAGTAACAAAATCCAAAAGTATGTAGACATATTTTTATATATATACTCACTAAAAGAATCCAAAATGGGAGAGAAATGTGATCCCCATATCCCATATCAACATGAGAAAAGTCTCATGAACTGCTCTATATGACAAATAAAATGCCCATCATCTCACACACCTTTCAAACATAATCCATTCATGATGAGCCATGCCCATTCACCGTTCCTCACTGTCGGGTGGCAAACATAACTAGGTAGTGGACTATTCCTTTGTAAAATAGGAGGCTTTGACATAGTGGATAGATGGGGGACCCATACCTTATTTTAACAGGACGGTTACAATTTAATTTTTGATAGATAGAGGACTCATTCCTTACCCATCATGAGAGTTATACTCTAGTGGGATAGATATATAGGACATGTATCTTACCCAACATGAATATTTCACACTAATGGGGGATATAATACCCATGACCATCCATGATGGAGGGTTTCACACACTGATGCTAGAGGTTCCATGCCCTGATTCTGCATGAGTGTTCTACTCTAATGGTCGATAGAGAACTCACTCCCAACCCATCTAGAGGGTTCCACTGTAAAACAAGGAGTAATCATGCCTTGTACTAGTGGGATGGTTGAACATTTATTGATATATCTATATGAATGATTACATGTCCCAAGAGGAGGGTTCCACACTCTTAGAATCTAAGACCGCTTCCTTTTCTTGTATGTGGGGTTGCACACTTCTGGTTTATAGAGGACCAATGCACAACCTAGCTGGAGGGTTCCACTATGAATGTATCTTATGATCCTATAAGGTCATTGTGATCATTGATCCATAACTAAATAAAATATCATATTTGGAATCTCATTCCATAGATAAAAATCCACAAAAGAGGCTTCCATCATGTTCTATATCGAAAAACTCCGATGATATACTACCCACTAACAAAATTATGAGTCCAAATGAAAGAGATATAATAATTTAATGTCTCCTCAACAGGAACTAATGGGTACACAACATGTGATGGGAACCCCATGATGTGTGGCCCTACTCCATCTCTAATCCATGTACATAGAAGTGAGGGGATCCACAACCCATGTAGAACTACTCTACTTGACCAATCCACAGAGGTTCCATGCCAATACACCTTTCCTTTTTCCATGTCCCCAACCATGTCTCTGTACATTGGTACACAGTTTTTCTATTCCTATGGGGTCTCATCCATGTCTCCTTTTGTGTGTGTGCACTTGCTAACATGGCATTCATCTGGTGCTTTTCGCCACCACAAGGCTTGTTAACTCGGGGTAGTGGTGCATGGCGTGTAGGAAGTCTCTAAGGCTTGTCTCCATTATAAATACTCATTACAATCATCGTCATTGTATAGGAGCTACACGTGGTTTATTCATCATAGTATGCGACTTTTTGTCATGATTTTAATAGAAAATCAAATATTGTTTTATTCCAGGTCTATCAAAAAAGGCTTTGGATCTCACCATTATGCCTCCAGAAATCGAAGGTAAATCCCTTAATTCATTTTTTTCATTCTTCTTTTCCATGAAATCAGTTCTTTATTTTCTCCCCAGATGATCGAACCACCTCATATACATCCAGATCTTCATATATTAATTATTTGAATACAGATTGTAAAAAATATCACCCATAACCTATAATATATTGAAAACATCACTAGTTTTTTGATAGGCCAGTTTCATATGAATTTGTCATCAATCCTGATGTCTGATCAGGCTTGGTACTACCCAACAATGTCATGTTGAGACTGTTGGTTCTAACTGGTGAATATCACAGACAATTTGTGGGAGGAAGGCATAAGAACAAATATTTAGTGTTCATTAAAAATATCTATTTGAAAAAAACCATGAACAATGATATTTGGGGAAGGAAAATAGTTAAATTAATCAATGAAACTGGTACATGTGTTCCTGGAATGGTTGAACATTTTGTATAGATCATTAATAGGATGATCCTCCTCAGCCAATGTACTCTTTATGGGAAAATCAAAAAAACTGATGACTCGTACCTAGATATTGGATTACATATCGATGAAATATGTTCCCACCAAAAAATTTAATAATATGATTAATTTTATGCATCATGGTCTTCCTTAATAGAGATATTTTTCAATGTCATATGAATTTCACCAATGGAAAGGGGATAATACTTTGTAACCCACCATAATTTGATGCAATTAAAACTTGTATACTATTCATTGTATTGATTTTATAAAAGTAATCTATTGTGTTAACATAAAAAATTAATGAAATTACAGATTTAATTTACACACTAAACAATCCACCAATGGCCAACTTATATGAAATCCTCACCATAAATATATTTATATTTTACGCCTAGTATAAAAAAATTCAATCCCACTCTCGGTCCTGTATATCAAATTACAGCTTCAATTTCTGATTTATCCCAATTTATTTGTGAAACTATGTGCATGTAATATAAAATATATTCACTTTTTTTTATTAAATTACTTATTTTTAGAAATACTTCAATGTCTAACATTGAAAAAACATGGTAACAAAAAATGTGTCATTACTCATTTATGAGAGTAATGTTATGTTTTTTTCTCTTTGTGAAGTCCTTCCTTTATACTACATGACAAAATTATATGATGGTAAATTCCATTAATAATATTCCAGTTCATTACATTCTTCCCCATTTTGAAATTTCACCCTCAAAATTTTATGATAAATACTATAGTGAAAAAATTGTAGCATACCTCACCCGCATCCCTTCCATATGTTCCCATGTGTCCTCTTTTTATTTATGGTTATTCATAGTAAATTGACTAGGTGAATTTTTTTTAACATAAACTTGTTTCTCCACGATTCAATATCTCTATTGGATGATACTTATAAGATAAATCATTTTTTAGTTGTAGGATTTGTGAATTTAGTACATGTGATGTATATGGAGTGTAATTTATCAAGAGGTTTATGTGGAAAACATCATGTACTTGATAAATGGTTGGTGTAATCACTATTTGATATAACACACCTCTAATGTGATCAATAATCCAAAAGGGGCTGACATACCTAGGGATTATAATTACCTTCTTCACTAATATTATGATATTATTCCATAGAGATATGTGGATTAATACCTTATCTACAACATCAAAATCAATGTTCCGATAATTATTGTCTACAATAATCTTTTGTCATCTTTGGGATACCTTGATGTGATATTGAATGGTATTCAAATTTTCTACCATTTCTATGACCATTTCATGTCATGAAAAGTAGTGTTCACCAACTACATCCCAACATGATGTCTTTATAATTTTCATCCGATAATGGGATTTACATGGAACCATTTGAATAATTCAGAAGAAAGTGTTTTTATAAGAGAAAATGAATAGGGAAAGATTGTTTTCTATCCTCCTTTGAATTTCATCAAGCATGCTCTCAATATAACTTTTAATTTTTAGAATACTCCGCACAGACTTTCCATTAGTATGAGGGTGATAAGCCGTACATAATTAAGATCAGTTTTTAGATATTATTGGATATTTTCTAGAACATAGTTCTAAATAATATATCTTTATCGAATATAATGGATACCATTACCCCATGAATCCTCAAAACTTATCTAATGTATATTTTTATAAGTTGATCATGTTATAATTCCTCTCATTGTGCAAAAAAGTATGTAGTCTTTATATGATGGTCCACAATAACCCATATTACATTATTTCCTCTAGATGTCTTTGCACGTCCAGTGACAAAGTACATAGTGATGTTTTCACATTTATATGTAGGCGTGTGTAATGCTTTTATCATCCCCTTAAAAAAAATTCATTATTTACATACATACTAATATACCAGGCACATTGATGTGTAATATTTGATCAAAATATTCATATTGTCCCACCAATAGTGCTCATAGATATATCGGTATGTCATTCTTATCTGTTGTTGGATAGAGAAGGTTGAGATATGTGCATCATCCATACCCTCTTTCATTTTCTCATGATTTTATGTTACACAATTTCATGAACCAAATCCTATTACTCCCTCAACATCAATTTTGAACTCTGAGGATTTCCCATTTTTTATAATTTATAACTTCTTCTAAATTTCAATATCATCTCCATGAGAATACTCTATCTTATATAAAAGGGATTGTTGATTAGTAAATTGAAAAAAGAATGGTGATTATCCATCCATTTTGATTCCCATGTCCATCAATTTCTATTCTAAGAATATTGTATCATTCTCAATTATTATCAGGGATAAAATTGTTTTCCATTCTACATGGAGCACCTTAAAATTTATTTACATTACTAGTATTCTAGTGGGTGGAGCAGTCATAATCCTTAATGATCTCTAACCATATTCTCTAGAGAATATTAATATCTTCCTCTTTAAATATAATTTTGAGGATTTTGTGATATGTATACATCCCACACCTCTCCCATTGGATCTAGTGTTAATAGATTTTAAATATGAAGATCAAATATGGTAACTCCATATCATGTGAGGGATAGTTTTAGATTCCCTGAGGTGTAGTCTATCAAATAAACACTTATATTTGTATATATAAAAATTCCTTCTTTAAAGCATCATTGTACACAAGGAAAACATCTCTACGGGTTGGTAGCATTAGAATTTGGTGTAGTGATAAGACTCGTTTTCAATTGGTTAATGATGTATTCACATTCAATGGTCTATAAAAACATTTATACCTTATAATTCATCCTGGTTAGTGGTTTTAATAGTCATGATATGTTCCTCATAAATCCTCAATAATGCCTATCTATAGAAAGAAATATATGGATTAACATTATACATGCATGCAAGGGACACTCATCAATTTCCTTTTTATTACAGGGATACATAGATATCCCTTGGATGATGATAACATCCCTAAAAAATATAAATCCACTATCTAGAACTCACATTAAATATAAATTGAATTTATTTTCTCCCTTTTTAAATTCTTTAAAAAATTATTAAAATTATTCATATTCTCCTCCTTTCTCTTAGAGTATATCATTATATCGTCTATAAGTAAAACCATAAATGTGTTGAGGTAATCTGAAATGACTCAATTTATTAATTTGGAGAATATATCTACATAATTAGTGTGTTTTAATGGAATAAATATGAATTTATAATGTCTATAGCTTGTTCGAAAGGCAGTATTAGGAACATCTTCCTTCTTCACCATTAATTGTTGATATCTTGACTGATGTTACACCTTAATGAAATACTTTTACCAATTTATTTGATATAAAAATTCATCAATACATGGTATAGGTTACTTTAAATTTATCATGATTTTATTGAACTTGTTATAATTAATTTAGAATCTCATTGACCGATCCATCTTCTTTAGGAAGAGGACTAGTAATCCCAATGTTAAAGAATTCAATGTATAAAACCCTATTACAAATTCTTTTATCCTTATTTTTCTGTAATTATAACCCAATGGTGGAAACCCTATAAGAATTATTTGATATTGACAGAAATCTTTGTATGAGTTCAATTGGGAACTCAACCCCTCGGTTTGGAGGAATATTGGGAAATTCTTTGTGGAACTCATCAATTTAGACCCTTTATAATGAGAATGAGCTTAAGCCTGATCCATTCCCATTTCATTAATCATTTGAGATAGGTATTCTTCCTTATAAGGAAATAGTATCCATTTAAGAGATATATATTACAAATAATATTCATTATTCTCTTAACATAAGCACATAATTGCATGATGCCATAGAATATGAAGACTGATCAACCACTCTTAATAGTAAATGATGGGTGTAAATTAATATAGATATTCCAGGACCAATATAGAATATATCTTTACCAATTAATTTGTGATTATATTTTTTTTTAGGTTCTACCAAATAATAGTTTCCTAGGATGTGTTATATACATTATATGCAATAATTTCATAATTTTATGTTCTCATAGAAAACTTAAACATGATAATTTTATTTGGTGTATGAATAGTGATACAAAAATTTAAATATATAAAATAATTTAAAAAACAATAATCATATTGATCATTTTCTATTCATGAATGAATAACCAACATACCTATCTCTGAATGATTTTTAGGTTCCACAATAGCTCTAATGATAGTATATTCCCTTCCATACTGCCTTGGTGGATATTTTAATTGATTTTATCTGACAACCCCAATAATTGGTAATTGTCTCGCATTATAACAATGTTCCATGTAGTTGAAACAATATACTGCAGGCCAGGAATTCAACTTGACCATCCTTTATTCTTCTCCTTTAGTGGGATTCCACACATTGATTTGGCAGTGATCATTCTGATGCCCCTCTTTTCCAAATTTCAAGCATCACCCAATTCCCTTTAAATTGTTCCTTGGATGTTTCTTCACACACTTTTGACAATTGAGATGTTGGGGTTTCTTGCCACGGTTTGACTTATCTATTGTCCCTCCAATATGAAAATTTTTTCTCTATTTTTTTATCATATCCCATTAGACCACTGAGAGTCTAAAATCTCCTTCTCAACCTTAGGGAATAATGGAATATATTTTCATATCTATCAAGGTTTCAAATAACCTTTTATTTTAATAGAGTCTTCATTAATACACTATGGATGTGGTCTACCTTTCATTCAATTATCATTGAAAATCCAAAGGCCTGTCATGAATGCCTTGTGAATATTTTATTATATGCCCCAAAAGTCTCATCTTCTTTTTTCATTTCCTTGATGAACACCCTCTCCATCATAAGATGGAGCGATTGTGGAAAATATTTATTGAAAAAGATTTATTCAATTATTCAAATTACATGCAATAATTTTCATCCAAATAATTCAAATTTTTCATCAGTGTCCACCACTAATCATATTTCCAAATTAAAAAAATAGACCACCATCAAGACATTTCCTTATTATGAGAACTTGATGAAATAAAAAATATTATCAGTTTTTTTAACCATTTTCTATGATGAGGGCGTCATAATATTCAAAAAATATTGGTGATTGTTTTACTATAAATCATTTGACAAAAACAAGATCTTTCATAGGAGAAGGATGTTGTTTTATGTGGTTCATGTTATTATTCATAAATTCAGCCAGTTGATCTTGTACTGTCTCGAATTTTTATGATTTTATTTTCATTATGTTTGGAATCTCATAAGGGAAATCATCACATTACCTATCACAATGGTTTTTCACATAGGTTCTCTGATTTCCAGCCATTAACTCTATAATAAAAAAATTAATTTCATTGGGGCCTGAATACTTAGCTAATGAGAATTTATAAAAGGAAATATGAACATATAAGGGTAAAACAATGAATGAAAAGTATATAATAACTTATAATTCACTATGTTTCAATCTATTTTATCCATTTTTATGGAATTGCCCCATGTGTTTTTAATGAATTTTTCTAGTCGTAATCCCCACAAATAAATTATTAGTTCTATGATATATAATTTGATGACCATATACTTGAGAGAATATTATAACATGATTATAAGAATTATTATAAATTAAATACAATCCAAGGATCAAAAATCTTAATTTCTTTATAATATATGGTACGTAATTAGAAAACATGATACTAAAATAAGACATGTTTTTTATTAATCTTTATAAGGAGATACCAACTTCCATTTAGATCAAACATATTCATAGGTTACATAGGGAATACATATACTAAAGAGTTGTTCTAAAATTTATAGTAAGCGATTAAACATGGAAATGATTCATAACACATGACTATGAATGCATAACATGATAACATTAATGAATGAATCATGAATAAATATATATAGTAATAAAATTTAGAACATGGGATTAAATGATCATGTAAATATAGCAATGTGGCAGAATCATATACCATATCATAAACAAGTGAAAAGGATAGCTTCAAACAAGATATCACATGGTTGAATGAGTCATATAATGTATTAGGATTACACTATAATCCTAACCATAATGTCTCGTGAGAAGAAACATTATCCAACACATTGGAGCACTATATTAGAGAACCCATCAAAACATTTACAGGCATATGAATTCAACATAATGAAATGAAAAATTGGGGATAATTTTAAAGGTTACACAGTGAAAGAAATTACTTTTTTAATAATTTCATAATGATAAACCAAATGGGGTATCATAATGGTATCCATGAAATAATTGACTAAATCATTATTCAAAAACAAAAATGAAATTTTTTGAATAATTCATGAATAATATTTTCTAACTATATTTAAAACATGAAAATGATTGTTTAGGTAATTGTTGAAATGAGCCACATTAGTGTGGTTATAGGGATAATAATAATGTGTAATTAAAGGGATAAAAGAATAATTATTTAAATAACACCATAAATGAACTAAAATGGTTTTTCATGATAAAATGAGTGCTTTTTTCAAATTGGGGAGGATTAATATTTTTTATATTTTACATGAAAATGGGTATGAAACTAAGAAGTTTCCATAAACCGTCTTTTCTTATCAAGTGGAATTTATATGGGATACTTTTAAAATATTAGTTTCAGCATCAAAGAATGATGAATTCACATATATATATCTATATATTATCATATATACAGAATCTATAATCAATGTATAATCTTTTTGAATACATAACTTGAGGAAATTATAGATAAATCATCTTCCAAATTAAATTGGGAGGCTCGGAGAGATCCCCTAACATATGTATGCATGTGTTTTATACATGAATTTAATGCCTTATAAAATTAAATTGGATACATTAAAAACTCAATAATTAACCTATTTCACATATATTTTATTTATTATATATAATAAAGTTCATTTATGTACATATTGATATGTTATAGAGATAAATTTCATTGCTCTGGGAGTATGTGTTTTATAATACCACGGTCATTTAAATTGTGTGTATTTATGGATATTCATGAAAAATGGGAATTGTAATACATATGTGAAATTACATGGTATTCATTATCTTCCATATCATTATATGTTCCCATATATTAGTCTAATTCTTACAGCATGATGATTCATTTGATAAAATGTTAATGATAAATATTTAGTTTATTTTGGCAGTTGATACAACCTTTATAAAGTGCTTTCATTTAATTTAATATTGTTCCTATATATTATATAGATAACCTGAAACAATTTACAATATACATATAAAAATTTTATTTAACTAGATTAATAATTTTATGGTGAGCCTTGAATGCAGTAATGGAAAACAAAAAAACATTATCCATGGTGACTTTTAACCACCATTATTTAGAAAATGGTTTTATTTAATAGAAAAAGTGGATATGAGAAATGTCTACGATAAAGTATATTCCATTAAAAATAGGAAATTAAATTATGTAAATGATATAAGTGTTATTATTCTCTAATGTATGAAGAATTTTATGAGAAGTAAGAATAAAAATAGAAATTAAGAGATGTGGTTTGAGAAAGTTACATCTTAAATTTCACCTCCTTGAAAGGACATCATAAGGAACTCATAATTTTTCTTTTGGATATATAAGAATCACATGTAAATTTGGATAGTGTGAGGATAGGTTTCGGAATATATTTGGATTGATTCAAGGATTTGAATGTTTTAGGAGAAGTGGTGGTGATGGGTGATATTTATAAGGGGAAGAGTGGGGTGTTTTAGATTGTTATAATCATTTGATTATTATTTTTGATAAAAAATATATCTAGTATTAATTATTGTGAAATTATATAGTAACAAATTAATATAATTTTAAACTAATTGGTTACTCCATCATTCATGACAGAAAAATTCATGTATTTTGCTTAAAATGTTAAATACTATAAATTATCATATTTCTCTTTCCAGAAAAAAAACCGACTATTTTAGAAAACAAAATTCACCCTAACCATTTTAATATTATCTACTTGAAAAATAGATTCTAGTTTATGAAATTTATTTTATATCTTTGAAAATTTTAATTTTTAAATAAAATTAACATTTTTTTGAAAAATATTGATTTTAATATTATAATCGACTTTATGACCATTTGAAAAATTATGTAAGGTATATTAAAATTATCTTGTTGCTATAAAAAAATAATATTAATTTATAAATAAATTTTCTATAAATATGATTTATTTTAAAACATTATATTTATTATACAATTGTTATTAAAACATTTATGTTTTTTAAAATGACAAACACTTAATTTATCAATTTTAAAATATTTATTTCCTTATACCATGCATTAAATATATTAAATTTTCATTATATATGATACATAAATAATATTTCACATTTCCATCAGTGATGTTATGATTTAAACTTTTATATTACTAATATTGATGGTTATATTACTCTTTTAGTGATATGGTTACTATTCCAATAGTATTATTATTATTTCAGTAGTCATATTTATAACATTTATATGGGTTTTATACATCATATAAATAAATAACCAACATATAATTATTAATTAAATTCCATTCATATCAATTATTATATATTCTTTCATCATCAAAATAAAAAATGTACTATTAAAATTATATTTTATTTCTCCAGCTTCATTTGTGACATCTTTCATTCTAGTGGATCGATAAGTTCCTAATTATCCTTTTATTATTATATTATTATATATATATATTCCATCTAGAATATTTTGAATTATTATAGTAGTATTTTCCTACTTATGTATATTTTTTTATATATGAGAAAAATATCTTGATGGTTTCACTCTGTGATGTATTTTCCATATACTACATGACATAATTATAATATGGAACATTCTGTAGATAAAGTTACGAGATGTTATAAAGAAGCCTATGATACCTATCTCAACATATCTTATTCTATAAAATGTAGAATACATAACCTAATTATTTCATGTAGAAATATACATTTAACCAAGTCTTAACTAAGGGTAACAATTACAGATTTCCCCCATATTTAACATATCATCAACATATAATTCAATGATAATGATATCATTCTTGATAACAGTTTTATAGACACATGGATCACATTCATTCTTGGTTAATACAAATTCTGTTATGGCCGCATCAAAATAAAATATCCATGACTATGATTCTAGCTTCAATCAATAAATGTATCTATATACCTTTCATACTTTATAGTAACTCCTTGAAATTTTGGACTCTTAGGGTTGAGTAATATAGACATCTCTTACCAACTTCTCATTTAGTAAAAAAATTGAAATCTATTTTCTTTATTTGATAATCATATAATTCTACTATTTCGGAAAATATTTTAATTTATTTTACTATCAATACCGATGAGAAGGTTTTTTCATAGTATATTCCCTGATATTTATAGAAACCCTTCATAACCGATTATGACTTATATTTTGTTAATTAACTATCGTTGTCATGAATTTTCCGGAATTTCTATTTCCACCCAATGGGTTTTACATTAGATTGAGAGCCTATAAAAATCAATGTTTTTTGATATATGGTATCCATCCTAGAATGTGTGGATTCGTCCCATTTAGAGAAATATCGTTCTTGTACTGCTTCCCTATTGGTTGTAGATTCATCATTCTCTATGATTAAGTCATCACATGACTCGATAATACAAAACTGAGTCATTATACTTCTCTAAACTCTCAGGGAGACCTACACAATACTTGTTTCATGAGATAATCTTAATCTCCTACCATATCTTGTGAAGATTATTCCCATACCAACTATTTTTTATCGGTTGAATCAAATTAATTAAATTCAATATTACTCCCACTATTCCCATAGGAAATTTTCTCCATTTCTATAAATATTTTATTTCATTATATTATAAATTTTATATCTTATGGTTTATGTAAGTAATAACATTTAGTTTCTTTCGGATAACCTATTAATGTAAACTTTATTTTATAGAATTCTAATTTTTTATTAGGTAGAGTGTTGAAAATATACTCACACCCCCACATATATATGTGTGAAGGAATGTGATTATTTTCAAACCACAACACATATATATTTCTATCGGTAAATTTAGTTGTTAATTGTTCAAGGGTATATCCCACTCTCTAAAATGCATATTTCCACAAGGATTGTGGAAGAGTTTCCCAAATCACCAATGATTTACCCATGTGAATCAAGGTCATATTTCCTTATCTAATAACAGTATTCCACAATAGTGTATAAGGATGAGTTATTAGGGGTATTATCCAACTCTATTTCATGTGATCAATGAAATATTTGTTGAGATACTCCCAACCATGGTCTATGAGAAGTTCCATAATATTCATACCAATCATGTTTTCTACATCATGTTGCTAATCCTTAATAACATAAATGAAATCTATATTATACATCATTAGGTTTATAAAAGCATACATACTATTGTAATTTGTAAAAATAATAAACTAAGAAAATCTTTCAATTTACTCTATTATATATTGACCACATACATCAATATGAAACAATTCTATTAATTTTGTGGCTCTTACTCCTTTCCACGTTAATGTTTCTTTGGACATTATTCCTTTTAAACATCCATGATGTAAAACCCTATGTTTTAACTAAATTAATTCTATATATCCTAAATAATGTAATTTATGTTGATACTTCTCCTTTACATGTCTAATCCTTAAGTCCCATAGTTTTATTTTATATGAGTCATTATCAAAATTCTTTTCATAGATTTCCATTACTAGATTTTCAATTTCAATTATATATAATACATTATTAAGATGATACATATCATTAAATATTCCACCCTTACTAATTTGTAAAAATTTATTTCTAAACATGAAATTAAAAAACATTGTGTCCAAAATTCACATTTATAATATGTTCCTAGTAACTAAATGTAAATAATAATTATTGAGTAATACAAATAAAAAAGACTAGGAAATATCATATGATAATATCCCACTCTTAAAGATTCTAGTCTCTCACCATTTGAATCATGTAGATTCATCCTAGCATTTTCATTATTTTTGAACCGACATTGATATTTTACAAGAAAACAAATGAATGAGACACATGATGTATCCAATTACAAACTTTCAATAATGATATATTGCATTCAATGAAAAAAATTCCAAGGTAGATGTACCCGAATTCATTTGCATCCCATCCATTCAATTATTCTTCCACTGCATTTTCATTCAAAATGAAATTTTGAAAAACAACTCAAACCCCTTGATTTTTAAATTTTTCTTATTGAAAGGATTTTATGCCAAATTCTTCGTCATGTGTTAATCCTTTAGACCCATTATCATTTCCCATACTATTCTTTTTAAATATAATGATTAAATAGTGGGTGTTCATACTAATCATATCAAAATAGTGAACAAAACTAATAGGAATTGGTGTGAACTTTTCATGTTATTCCTAATATAATTAAAATTAAATTTAGAGAATCTTTCTTGTAAATAGGCGTGAAGGAGATCATTTTTCTAGTTATTGGATTAATTTAAATTCTAAGGAATCAAGTCTCCTTATGTAACCAATAATATTGATTACATGATGTCTTGGTTCATTATGTTATTTTATAGTTAACCTATATAATGAAATTGATATCTAATTTCATTCAGGCCTTCATCTCATCTAATATAACTCTTGGAGAAGAGATAACTTCTTGCAGTCATCTTCATCTTCATGCATTTTCTGTAGTTGAATGGACATCAATGACAACATAATACACAATACATCTAGTAAATCATCTAAATCATAATTATATTTCCATTTACCCTTCTTTATTACTCCATATGGATTCCTAGTATGAAGGGAGGACTGTATCATATAATGATTCCTCTCTTGATGTTGTACCATAAAAATTTTACATTAAAACCCACGGAATTTATGGCTTGCCAAGATGTTCTATTTATAAAAATTTGATCACAGTGGTAGGGAACAAGCGGTGGTGATTTCCATTTTTCTATAAAAAATAAATAGAGAACTTAGTACATTATCTTCAAAACTTATTAGAAATTACTAATCAATAACATCTTTAAATTTTTCTAAATATTTTCTCAAGCCCTTTTATCCCTCACTAATAGATTTGGAATATTTTCGCTGCATTGTTCTAGTGGTATTGATCCTTTAAACCTATTCTTATATTATAATACATGGCTATTCCACTACAATTATTGTTTCAATGTAGGAACAATGGTGACTAACCATATTGACTTGCTACTCTAGGAACTGTTTATTATTGTCCAAGATTCAAGGAATCATAAGATTGATTACCGCAACACTTTGAATCTAATGTGATATAAAATTAGATATAGATAATTCTTAACTACTAGATTTTGTTAATTTTCTCCAACACTCTGATAAGTACTACCCAGTGGTAGGAGGCATCCTCAAATTAGACAGATAAAAACATCATACACCCGGTTTTGTACAAATGTATGATGTAGAAGCCATTTAAAATTAATAATTTTTAAAGGATTCTATTATTACTTGATTATTAAATTATTATTTTATTTGATATTTTTCACTATATGATCATGATCCCAAATGAACAATGCATTAACTTGAAAATATTCATAATGTCTTTATTTATTTTAATCTATGCATTTTAGTTTCTTATTTTATATGATTTTGTAATCGTGCCTATCCAAAAAATTAATAATACATTATTAAATAAAATAAAAAACCTAATTAATATTTAACATTTACTATTGGTTGATCTATTGATCACAAAGGGATCAACCATGACCCTAGGGGTTAATTACCATAGTTATTTCTAACTCATATCATAGCACTCACCTCTATCCAATGTAATCAATTAATTACTAGAATAATAAATAATGTCAAAAGTGGATTAATCTTATATTATATTTAATAATAAATATAAACTCCTAGTATTGTGAAAATAGATGTAGAATAATAAACATTGATGTGTAAAGCCTTATACACAAAAATCTAGAAAATTCATTTCACAGACAAAAAAAATTGTTATTTATTAAATACATCACAATAATAAAAATAATTAAATTACATAAAGGTAACCATATACGTGCATTGGTCGATCGATTCTCAAGACCATTATGTTGTTAATATACCTATAATTTAAAATTTATATGTCAAAAAATTCTACAAGAGGGTAATTTAAAGAATTAAAATAAATTTAACTAATTTGTTTAAAAAAACTAACGGTATAGTGTTGGAAAATATTTTAAAGAATCCCAAACAAAAATACATAATTTTTTAATTATTTACTGGCCACCATGTGTCACTGGATACCTATAAATGGGGGTTTCTGATATCTTTTTGGAAATAATGGTTTTAAGAGTGTCAAGTAGTGCCTTCCATGGCCTGATCTGGCAGCTAAATTATCTAGAAGCAGCTTCCAAATGAATTATATAGGAATTATTGAAAGGGAAATCTCTTTTAAAAACAATTTTTTATAAAATAATGTTGTGTTGGAATAATAAAATGTGGGCCCTCTAAACTGGGGTGAGCGATTCCCAAGGGTAGGTTGCATCACCCCCAACTAGAAAATCATTTTTTTGGAATCCACTGCCCCACTTCTCTTTTGAGAATAATTCTTTTGAGTTATTATTTTTTTACTAGCCACTTACCCTACCTATAAATATTATTATTTTTTCCCAATATTTTGTATGTTTTGTAAAAACTAGAAGTATGATTTTTTATTTTCTAATGATTACACAAATATGTGGATCCTTTGTGGAGTTGGAACACCCTATAACAAAAACTATAATATTTCCACAATACTTTAGTTTTTATAAAAAGAACATCACCATCAAATACAAATCATATATATATTCTTCATTTTTGAAGCATTGAAAAACTTTATTCTGTCTGATATGAAATTTTGAATGGAACAAAATTGGTTAATCATTATTAGAACAAAACATGATTTCGTGTAAGGGATTGGGATGATTCACAATGAATTAATTTTTTTCAAACAAAAATAATATATTCATAAAAATTTCTTCTGATTCTTATGATTAAATTTGAAGGTTCTATGGTAAATAGAGTAATTTAAAAGGGCATGGAAATAAAAATTATTATAATTGGATGGATGTCACAACAACATCATCAGAGATTAGAGCCCCAATAAAAGGTGGATGATCTATTTTGAAATGATTTAATAACAAAATTTCTATTTTATAATTATATTGTTCGAATTAAAGGTTTTTTCATCAAACACACATCACTATTGAACATTTATATATGGAACGGAGGTTGGTTCCAACTATATATTCCAAACATGATAAAAATATATTGCGATTATAATAATTGAAATCCAGATGCTATCATAGTGATTGGAAAAAATGTTATATATATTTATGATCAAAACTACATATTTACATTGATCCCCAAAGGAGATATATGATTCATTTCTTAGAATGGGTACTTCACACACTAGGATAAACGAGGTAGGGGAGGAGATATCTCAAATTGGAGTGGATGAATTATCACTAAAAATAGATTTGTATTTCTTATATAGTGGAGATTAATAACTCGAAAAGGTCTTCCTAGTCACATTATATGTAATTCCCACTAAATTAGGATTTAACGAAACGTTATGACCAAATCACTATATTAGAAATTTAATTTATATTTATTCATAAATTTAAAATGTAATAATCATATTACATGATAATAGTGTTTCATTGAATTAACACATTATTCATCTTAAGATTAAATGATCCATAACAATTAAATAAAATTTTTCTATTAAATATTTTCCCATGTTTTCAATAAAATACTAGTAAATACAATAAATAAATAAATTAATATCAATTTATTGTATAATAAAATAAAAATTAATTAATGTGTTCTTTATTGGTCATTAATACTTGAACATATCTTAGGAAATGTGGTGGTTCCTTTCATCTTTTATACTTCTATTCATTATAATATGAAAGACTTTTAAATACAATAATTTAGTGACCCTCTCAGACTGTTTCTCTATACTAGTTAATATTAATCACTAACCATGAGGGGAGTCTAGGAACCCATCCAGACCACCCAGGATATAAGGGAAATTTATAGAAATAACAAGAATTACTACTAACATATTTATCATAATATTAACTCTTTTTCATGAAATATCTCGTAAATCATGATCCCTACTTTGTTTCAACCTCTATTAATTATTTAATACTTTTTAACCCCACTATATAGACATATATTCATCTACAGTGGTCAATGATATTGTTATATTACTAATATCATGATCAATTGTTCCTAAAATATCAATTCCTTTCACAAGTGACAATTTGTATATTTATTAGTTTATTGATTCCATACGTCCAATGAAATAACCAACATAAGAAACCTCACCTTTACATAATTGTTATGGTTTTAATGATGCATTAATGTATTTCATCACATATTATGCACTAATAAAAATCCCAATATAGGAGAACATTGAATGTGTTCGCTAATTTGAACTACCAATGTAACCTAAAACATGTGTGTAATTTTTTTTCTGTTAAATCGTCATGATATTAAATTATGGAGGTAAAGTAGTAAAAATACAATGAGAATAAGTCTTAATTATTATGATCCCCCAACACTTTATGGTCACACATGTTATGTGTCAGGTCAGCATTATGTATATTTTCTATAGGATATATGATTAATATTATCTTCTTGGTTTTTCTATATTCTCATTATATCCTAAGGACATCTATTACCATTTGTTACTACATGTAATCTATGGACATTATTATAAAATTGTTGGATTCCAAAGTATCAACTCTATTGTATTAAGATAAACACATGTATATATATTAATGTATTTAAATAATATTAATTAATTTAAAAATATTATTTGGGTCTAGGAAACATAATCAAAAAACCCAAAAATCCATACATTTCACAATTAAAAAATTTAAAATGAAAAAAAAATGCACGGATCCACCTAACAGCCTCAGGGTCATATCCTATTTCAAGGAACAATTTCAAACATCCATATATTTTAAACAGCCAAACCTATCAATGTCACAAAACCCATAACCTAGGGTCTCAACACTTGTTCTCTCTCTCAATTCCTATAAAATTCTATGTTCTGGAACAATATATTATTTAAAAGGAATTAAATTTTCATTGTTTAGTGTATGGATTATTATTTAAACCAAACATTAGAAACTCAATTTGGGTATTCGAACACTGAAAGGATTTGTAATTTTGGTATGGATTAAGGCCTTAGAGTTTTATTATGTGTTCATATGAACTTAGTGGGTGGTGGAGACCAAAAAATAATATCTGTTAGATGATGGAAGAGGTACATTGGTTGTCAAAAACTATGCATCTCTCTATGTGAAATTGTGTGGCCTACTGAAAGAGTCATAGAGTGTTTCATGGACTGTTATAACTCAGAAAAATAAGCTGAACAATATTTCATTTTTTAGGATTCCTAATAGACGATTTATGAGAAATTATAACATGTTTTCTTATATTTCACTCATGGACCATGCGAGCCACTTGAAAATGTAGCAGACTATGCACAGTCAGTGTAGATTTTGGCCAACTGTGAGTTCAAATTGTCTCCCTCATTTAAAGAGGTGAATTTATAATTTTTATCCACCATAGTTTTAACTCTTTGTAACCCCTTTCATGTCCTCTTACACACACAGAGACAAAATACACATCCATTTGAACTCAACATATCATCCTCTAGGCATGGAGAGATCTTCACTATCTGGCCTCTATTTTCGGTATTTTTCATCACGTTGGAAGAATGTTGGTGGGTATTCAAATCAAAATTCATCATTTATTAATTTAAACTTTCATATACCTTTCTATCTTCTAGTGATCTAATTAATCATACTATCAGGTAATTTTTTAATTTCACATATTTCTCTATATTCATCTCATTTTAAGCCTCTATTATGGATGAATAGGCTATACTGAGCACAAGATAATTGCTGTATAGATTTTTCATCATGTTTCATCTATTTTTACCTTGTGTCATTGTGATACATGATGAATTGTTTTGTGATTCATTTTTAATTTTAAAACATTATGTGTGGAACATAATTCTATATATTAATTGAATGTTACCGTTGAATTGTATAATCGTAGTTTTTACACCTCCAAACTGACCACCCATTAGGGTGTGTTCATGGGATAACATGGAAATTAATCAATTGTTTTCAAATTAAACCACCATTTGAGGTCTATTTTTTTATAAGATGTAATAATTTTAATTAAATATAATGAATAAGAATGTGAAAGGGTGCATTGATCAACTATATTATCTGTTTTCAACTGAACCACTTTCTATGGGGTTGGTGCATTTTCATAATGAACAAATATGTTTATTTTTGTGTGGTATGCATGTTATCATGTAATATTTAATACCTCTTACATGTATGGTGTTAATTAGTATAAAAAATTAACATGACCTCATATTAATAATGATAAAATGAACTAAATAACGATATGAATGGGTTTTATTAAAATGGATAGTCAGTGTGACCTGCATTAACTATACATAACGTGTTTTATGACATGTTTATAAACATTGAATCTATTTTTTATATATAAATTGATTATATTATGGTATGGATAAATAGATTTACTATTTTTAAAGAGTAAATGAATTGTATTAAAAGGATCTACTATGCCATATGTGATTCCAGATACCTTTTTACGGATGCTTAGGTGGAGGTCTCATAGGGAAAATAAATTACCTTATATTGAATAATTTTTAATGGTACTTTTAATAGGTTCATTGGACATGATGTGTCACACACACTTGTTCAATGATTTTTTCATGATTTTCACAACACTTTGGTTTTATGTGCATGGTGTTCCATACCTCTTTGATTAGAAGGACATGTATAACCCTCTTTTTATATTTATGAAACTCAAAATGGAATCCTATACTAATTCTAATCCTTGATCATGATGACCCTTATTTATTATTATGAGACTCTTATCGATGTTATGAGTAGTAGTATATATGGATGCTTGAGTTACACATCAGGTCCCAAAAAAATACAATGTTTGTATATATGTATATATATATATATATGTGTCACTTTGTTTATAGTAAATATATATAAATATCCTATATATGTATGTATTATATTCAAAGGTGTTCTGACTTGGGAGAATCTAGGTATGGTCGGCCAGGTTTCCCATAAGGACCTAATCCCCCTTTTTAATTTTTCTTATTTTCTTATTTATTAATATTAAATCAAACTGCTATATTTTATAATGGAAGACTGTAGTGTTCTCTATATATCGTTGCTAGTGGAATAATGGGTATGTCTCAAAGCCTACTCGGGTCTACATTTCACTGGAGTATTAGTGAAGACCTCTAATTCTAAGGTCCGTGAAATATTTCTTGTGTTGCGCATTGTTCAAGGGAGGTTAGGTGCATCAGACTAAGCATGGGATAACCCTTTTGATGTCTGAATGTTCATAATGCACTATTTTTAATTATTTTATTTTTCCTTATTGGGATATTTTAACATCATATAAAAATAAAATAAAATGTTTTATTTTTATTGTTATCAATTTCGTATTTTTTCTTCATTTATTTGTATTATTCTCAATAATCATTTTTGTTTTTCATACAGATTCCAAAGTTGATTGATTTTTTATTATTATACCATTTTCCAAATATGAACATGAAGGTATAGTATCCCCATTATAACATCATTGGACCCCTGCTATAGGTCTAAATCCTCTTGTGTATGAGGAGGCATGCTTCAGGTCATGTCACTGAGCAGCTCAGTAAATAGTTTCAGTGGATCCCAGGCAAGGCCATTATATATTGGTATCAGATCCTTTTTAAAATTTTATTACTGATTTGGGATGGTATAAGGATACTATATATTTTTCAATTCCTAGTAATTAGTCATGTATTGGAGTAATTAACACCCATATTTGAAAACATCAATGTGGATCCCAGGCAAGGCCATTATATATTGGAGTGATTTTACATTGTGTGATAGGTGTAGTTTTCTCTACTCCCAAATTTATGGTATTTTACCAATGGAATAGATTTGAAAAGATATATAATTACATGAATCATTATAGGAACATATTTATTCACGTGCCATGCATATTCCATGCAATGTAGATTGTATTTCTAGGATATTTGATATTTGTATATTTTTCTTGTTTTTTAATCAGCATACATATTATATATAAATTGTTAGGTGTTGTTGAAACATTATTAGATTTATATCTTCTATATTGTTTCGTTAGATTTCATTTTTTATTACATGATATGTGATTTATTAACTATGTTTTCATGTAACAATATTCTATTCTTCTTTATATTTATGACTATGTTGATCAATTTTATTGAATTCAATGTCCTAAATAAAATAAAATATTGATTAAATAATGTGTCAGCATCAACGAAAATGTTTTTTTACCATATATCATGATTTTGGTAGTTTATTTAATCAATCAAATGGGAAATTTTATCATTTAAACAATGGTTACATTGGGTAAAACATATAGGTTGTGATTAAATTAGAGCCAGATTGGAATCTCTAAAGTTTATTGGTGCTTCATAAATTAGTAAATGGGATTCCAAAAAATCAAACCATTATATAATATCATGATAAACCATGATACTATTTTAATTATAAAATATTTTAATTTTTAATTTTAAATGATTTTTCTTCCTATATAAAGGCATGTACCCACCTGAAATGGGCATGAAAACCTATGTTTCTGAGTTCTTTACTGAACAACCAGGCCTATGTATGTATGTTGGGGATTGTTTTTATGGGATAAAACATCAAGAGTGTGTAAATATTTTATAAATCCATTTTTTATTATATTATAAGGAATTTAGAATGGTAATAATGAGACCCATGTAGGTCACATTTATTTCTTTATGATTTGGTAACTAACCAATAGAGGTATAATCATGCGAATACCAATAAGTATTGTTATTTAAAGTGTCTTGACCACATATATTATGTTACATATAATTTTATATTTTAATGTTTTGTGTCCAACCCCATATTTAACATAAGACAAAATTTCAATCTTCTATTGATTTGTGCTCATATCAGTCATAAGTTAAATAATGTTTCAATTACAACATAAATGGTTATTTTCTTCGAGTTGGGAAATAAGTATTTTTAGATAATCAAATATTGAAGGTTTATGAATTAATAAATAATTTTTATATTGTATATTTTCAGATAAAATTTATAATTGTGATGGGATTTTGGTTAAATAGTCAATTTTTAAACTGGAGTTGGTGAAACATGAATATGTAATATTTGGCCTTAGCTATAAAATTTGATATGTAATGTTTTCCTTGTAACTATTACTTTATGGTTAAATAGATCCATAAAATATTCATATAAATAAATATGAATTATGTTAGTGACATAAAAAGGATGGTTGATGTTTTTATAGATTGGAAACCTAGGTAGGGGTTATCATTACAATTTCATTATCATGTTATTTGGATATAAATGTGTAAATTTCCATTACGTGCCAATTTAATTTTATATGGTTGAATTGAAACTAAAAGATAGATGGTGGAGCCTGGTGATATCTTCTTGGAATGTCTTATCTTTTAGATCGATTCATTTTCCTTCAGTAAGGGGCTAATAGATGGTATTTATTATCCATATAACTTTAAGGAATTACTTTTTTTTTCTTATTATTTGTATAATGAATGGTACTTTTCAACAACCATTTTTCTTATGTATGACTCAAAAATCCAAACCGACACCAGATATAACGGTTGGTATTGTGGTGTTATAACCCTCATTATGTTTGTGATCACCATTTAATGCTTAGTTCTAGTGGTTATACATAACTAGGGAATTGACATTTTCTCAGTGGGTTGTGTGACCCATCCTCTTATTCAACTTATTCAAAAAATGGCCACTTGGTACATCTCTAGATGGGTTTACAATCATGTGATAGGATATAACCATGGGATTGTTATTTTTATATAACATCAGATCCTATGATTTTTAATGACAAAAACCCTACACGTTATATTTTTCAATTTCCATTATTTTAATAAAATCTCAGGGTATTAAGAATTGATACACGTGGTACCATTCAAGTTGGTATAATGGTATAGTGAACTGAATGAGTTTAGTGGTTATCATTAAGCCCATGATATTTTATTCTTAAATAAACTTCAATCATTGGGGTTGATTTAATAGATAATTAATGGAAATATGACTCGCCCCAATTATCAGGGAAATGATGTGAAATGATCTGCTATCATGATACTATCATTCAAGTTGTCTTAGATTTTATGTCTCATGCTAGGGCACACATGGATATAACTCTTGAGGAGTTTCACGCGTATTCTAGATGGTGAATTAAATTAATAGAAAATTTATGAGGCTTCCTTCCTTCACTTTTTATGTTGGATATTTCTATAATATTTTTTTCCACAACCAGACCCCACAATCATTGATCGCTTGAGCATATATTGTGGATTGGATTTGATATTAAATAAATGATAATTGGGAATCATCTGAGAGGGGGATCGTCGCTTAAAACATATTATGAATGCAGATTCAATTAAAATTAAAATAACTAATCTCGGGATATTTTAAATTTTTAGTGATATTTTTGAATAATTTTCAAGCCTATATGTTTTGAATTATGTCAATTCTTGAATGGCATTAATATGGTGAAATGGTTTGATATGTATGCAATGGTTTTGAAAAACCAAGTCATGGGTGGGATTTAGTGGTTTCACATGACTGATAATATGATGCCTCAAGTTTAAATCCATTGAATTCAGTTAATTTTGATGCATCGTCAGTTATATTTGAGCTCTATCAAGGAAACTCAACCAATGGTGGTTCAGAAGCCTCCCTTGTATGGTGTTAGATGTATATGGTTGGTAAAAACTATACCAAGAACATTATCATGAATATAATTGGATTTTATACCATAGTATTTTAAATTCATGATATTCTCATGGATTAGCCTTTTCTTAGTGATGATCATTTCCCCTATAATGATAACATTAAGGATACACAGAGTGGGTGTCGGTTAAAGGATGAACTGAAATTAAAATCCATATGGATTCATAAATTAACTCCACTGGGTTGTATATTGGAATCATGGTAATTTAAAAAATTATGTTTATACTAAAGAACTCTTGGGGTCTTGGGTAGGAACTCATTCTACACACTAATAGACACTAGATAGTTATTTTACGTAACTACTATTTGTATCAAGAATTTTTTAGATATGTGGATGTTACGGAAGTGTACCAGCTTCTCACATGTAAAAACCATATTATATATTACCTTTCATTAGATTCTATTATATGAATTTAATTTTATTAGGTTTACCGAGACTTATTTCAAACTCATATGATTTTTTTTACAGTTAAAATTTATGTCCGATGGATTGGAATTACACCCATTTTCATGCTACAACGTGAAAATATAAATTGTTGTTATGTGTAGAGATGTCAATTGAAGGTCATTAAAGTTATTAGAAGATATGTACCAGTATAACATGAGGTTTATTTGGAGAAGGAATCATGTTTTGGAATGTGAAATTCTAGGTTCTTTCCCCAATAATTTTGAGAGTAGTCAGCCAATCTAGGATTGACTTTTTTTCCTTAGGTTTCATTAAATGTGTTTGGTGAGGACTCATTTTTGGAAACATCACCAATATGAGGTTTTTGTAGTCTATCTAGTTCATTTTTTCATGAAAATTCATCATTTCCTAGAAAAATGTGCTCTATTGGGAGTGTAATGTATTCTTAATCTATTAATCATGATGGCGTCATTATTAGAGCGCAAATGGGTATGTTAAAATTGAAAATTCTGATTATGGTGATATAGGGATTCAAAATATGATATTTAGAGTTATAAAACAATATAGGGGGTTCCAAATAATTTTTGGTGAAATATATACTAACATAATAATTTCTTGATCTATACTGGATTGGGTAAGATTTGTCTTTATATTTCAGTTTGAAAAAGAACCACTGAATCTGAAAAAACAATGAAATCGTTTGTAATAAACATCACCACTCATGTAAGATCGGTGTTGTTTCCATTGTTCTAAAAAGATTCTTCAGGATGAATATCTATGTTGTTTATATTCTATAATACCCCATGTTTTGGACCACGGAATAATTCCAATGTAATTCGAATTTAACTATTTGGTGGATGGATTGTTTTATAATGGAAACAACTTAACTAAATATGAGAAAAATAACAATTAAATGTTTTTTTATTTTTTGAGGAAGGAGTGGTATATTTTGTTTTTTTTAGGGAACTAAAAACTAAAATTCAATAGAGTTTGGAATAGGCAAAAAGCTTTTCTGAAACAGTAGATCCCTCAAGGAGAAGTCATAAGTCTTATTTAGAGAGGGTGAGGGTGTTTCATGGTTTTGTATAACCATGTAATCTAGGCCACATGACCATAAATTTATTGAATAATTCATAATAGAGGAAAAAATTATTCTTTGATCATAGTTTCATGGACTGTGAACATGAACCGGGTGAGATCCTTACATTGGCAGTATTCCATGCAAGGTTGGCTCATGGTTGGCCAAATGTATGGCCACATTTTGTGCCACCTTTAATTGGTTCTCCTCCAATTTCCTCTCCTCTTACCCACAAAACCCATCCCGCCTATGGAGATCTTCCTCTCATCCATATATCCTGGAAATATCTTCACCATTCAACCTAAATTTTGAGTTTTGTTCACCATAGTAGAAGTGTATCGATGATTCTATGACTATTACATCTAACATTCTTAATTAATATTCTCTAATATTTGGATATACTTGTGCAAAATAATTCATCCTATTTTTATGTAGATTTTCCATTTATTTCATTTCTCTTGAATAATCTCGATTCAGTACTAATTTTTGGTTGACTGGAACACTCTAAGATTGAGTTTGGTGGTATATTTCTTTTTCCTCAAAATTCATAAATTTATAATTTGCATCATTGTTCCACAATACTAATTCATTATATTTACATTTTAAATTGTAAAACTATATGTCTAGAATAATATTCCTGAATTTAAATGAATGTTACATTTTAATTGTATATTTGGAGGTTATATGCCTCAACGTACACAACCCTTAGTATGTGTCAATGAGTTGCCTTATAAATTAAAAAAAATTATAATCGAACAACCAATTGAGGTGATCTATATTGTAAAATTAAATTGGGTTTATTAATTGGAACAAATAAAAAGGTGTATGGGTTATTTCTCTACTATATTATAACATAGAGACCAAACCGGAGATTAATGTGTTGGTGCCTTCTCTTATTGAATGAACATGTTGATTCGTGTGTGGTGTGAAAACTATAATGTCCAATTTATACCAAATTAATTTATACTATTATATATTATACATAGTTCACAAGGACATTATATTCCTGATGATGAAGGGAACCAAATATTGAAAAAAAAATCTAATATTGGAAAGGTATGTTACTATGACCCTCTATAAGTGTACATGACCTCTATTATTTATTCAGAAATGGATTGTATTAATGGAATTGATAAATACATTTCCTATTTTTAAATGTTAAATTAATTATATTAAAAATTATATAATACAAATTCTATTATGTTAGTTTCCCCTTTATGGAATTTTGGGGTAAGGGCTGATAGGGCATGAAAATTAAAATGTATTACTTAATGACTAAAGCAACCACAAGTAGTCGCATGGTCCATGATGCATCACACACCCTTGTTTGATGATATTGGAATGACATTAAAATAACATGGGTTTTTAGGAATGATGATAAACAGCCCCTTGATTATAAGGTTGGGTATGACCTAACACATTCTATTTATGATACTCAGTATGGTTGCCTATTTTGATTTTGATGCACAGTCGTGTGGATGCTTATTTATTATTATGAAACTGTTATCATGATTGTGTGTAGTATTACAGATGGAATGCAAATTTACACCAACGATCCTAGCACATAATATGTCTCTACATATGTGGATATAAGATTCCCTATTATTATAGATCATACATATATATATATATTCCCTACATGTATATATTATATTCAAAGGTATTCTGGCATGGTCTATAGTACGTATGGTCATCCAGGTGTCCCTCATGAACCAGAGTCTCCTTGTTTACTTTTATTTTTTCACGGATTTATTGATACTCATAAAAACATATGTATTTAATATTAACATATCATATTGTGTTGTAAACACAACTAGTGGTGGAATAATAAGTATATCTCACAAAATCCTTAGGCCACTATCTCTCTAATGTACCTAAGCAGACCACATGTTCACTGGTCCTTGGAATATTGATTATTCAATACATTGTACATTGGAGATTTGGAGGATATGAATGAGGTAAATATTATGATGCTCAATGGATACACCATGGGGTTTTTTTATTTTCTTTAAAAACACTTTTTTTATTTCCTACTGGTTTTCCATCATTTGATATTATAGAAAACTATTGACCTGGCATGAATTGTTGTATTTTTTTGTGTTGGTCATTTGATATTATTTTCTTCATATATTATTATTATTCCTCTTCTATATCTCTTATATTTACTATTTTCATTATTGATATATTTAATTAATATTATTATTATTATACCATTGAAATACGTTGACCATGGGCATGTAGTCTCCCCTTCATACAACCATTTGACCCTCCCAACAAGTCTGGGGCCTCTAGTATTCAAAGATGAGTTCTTGAGGCCATGTGAATGCCCAAATCCAGGAACTGTTTCAGTGGATCCTAGTTTGAAATTTTACAAGTCCAAATTATGTACCTATAGGTTTAGTTAAAAAAGGGATACGCCACACTTGGATCCCTAATGTTCTCACGATTTCCCATTTAACATTTTTTTTAAATATTATCATTTTTAAAATGAATGGATACCCATTTTAAGGAATTTTATTACACATTATTTTAAAATTCACAATCATTATTAGGTTTCACCCTCCATGGTTTTGAATATATAAAAAACATTCTGTTTTATGATGGGAAAACATGTATTTTTTTTATTTAGACATTATATAACCAAAACCATTAAATTACAAATCATTTATACGTACCTACTATTCAAATGACACTAAAGGAGTTGGTCAACTAGAATTACACTATATACTTATATACAAACCATATATATGGTTCTGTCCATGTGAAATACCATCGCATCTCTATCAAAAAATCATTATCATATATAATCTATTAAAAGTAATAATCCACAGATGATAAGCAAAGAAACAACATAATTGAATCATAAGAAACTTTCAATAAGATGATTTATATGAATGTCATATAAATTTTATGTTCCTTTCATAATGAAAGAACATATACTCCATTTATTTCCACACTTGTATTGGAGATAAAATCACATACTTCGATCACAACACATTATAGATCACCACATTAGGTATAAATAATGTAACTCTAAAAGATAAAAGAAATAATAATAATTACCATCCCTGGAAACATGGTTTTTCCCTAGACATGGGGCTATCACACCCAAGCATGAGATCATTACCATTCTATTTCAATATCCAAGTATCTTGTTTACCATGCCCATACAGTATTTAAAAATAAAAAAATATTGGGTTCCACTTTATAATTCCCTGAGCATGCTCTCCCAATGAGTAGTAACCATACAACTCTACTATGTGACATTTAGAACACCTCCTCATATCCCATATTATACTGATTACTACTTAAGTCCTGTAAAAACATCATGGGGAGATAATTACCATATATCTAAGTATAATACATCAGATATTTGATGAAATAGTTTCATATCCATTATTAATTACTATCAAAAATATTTTTTTGATAAATAAATGAAACATCACAATAAGTATCATATTAATGTTCCATACATATCTGATTCCATGTGGGTGGACAAAACACATGAAAAAAATACCTAAAATTACAATTGGGGTTAACAACCCATCCCTAATAGGTCCCATGTCCTACATAATCCCATCATCATACTCCAACACAAAAATCCCATAAAATAATCATCTGGACAAACTTTGAATCCATCCATTGTTATAAATAACAGTGGCTACATGGGAACTGAAGTATATTAGTTGACAGAGTAGGGTGTGAGAAAAACAATTTAGGCCACAAAAAATGATGTCCATAATGTAACCAGTATAATAAGTAGTGTATTGAAATGTTTTTCAAATAAAAAACATAAATTATAATATAGTTTAATTTAAATATAGAAATTTACCCATGAAAATTGGGATCTATAATGACACAACAGATATGAAAGTACCATCCATATCTGTAGTTTTAAATCTCAGATTGACCATACCTACTTCACCCAGTGTCAGGATGTATATAAGAGCACCATGTGTATTGTTACAACCATAATATCTTAGACCTCCACCAAATGAGTATATAATAATCATCACATATCACCTATATTTTTGTTATTATAATTATCATAGAGCACCTTGTAAGGTTTTTTTCTCATCAATCAATAAACCATCAAGTATCACTAACGTCCCATTTGGGTTTTTTATAATTTCATCATTGACCTACACATTTATAGGGAGTTTTCTATAATTATAATCGACCTCATCCTTCATGTGTATTTTTCTTTAGTTATCATCGACCTCCCATGTCACGAACCAACCCCATTCAACCCTAAACTGATCACCCATTTTGATCTGTATCATAGACCGAGAGGCGATCTCGATCCTCTTGGGCTGGAGAAAAATACCAATGTAATTAATATATGGAATGGGAATGGTTTATCCCTATCAAAAAATAATCAAATAAACTGAATGAAAAAATAGGAAAACCAAAAAATATCATCCTCAAAATTTACATCATTTACACTACAAACAAAAAAACTATAAAAAAATATGAACATGAAAAACTAAAATTGAAACTAAAACCATGACATCTACATGTGACCATGAGGGTCACTCTCCAACCCATAACTAGCTATCACTTGAGGTGGACGAACTTGAGCCAAAAACCTGTAGTAGAAACTAAAAATAGGGAAACACAATATATATGAGTATTAAGAATCAGTAGGTTGACTTGGAAAATTATACTCCTCATGCACATTTATTAGATAAATAAACATTGATTTTTATCTTTTAACTACAAAATATAAATAGTATGTTATCCAAAATTTTCATTTCATGAAAAAAACATCATCCATTTCCCAATTAATTTATATTAATGCTCAAGGGAACAAGTAAAAAAGAAAACCAAATAGAAATGGTTTATTTTTTCATAAATGTGATAAAGTGGAGTCTACTTACTCATTAATAAACATTCTTATTGAAAATATATTTTTATCAAAACACACGTTCAAAATGTTTCAAATGAACACCATGAACTAAATACAAGGAATATGATTATATATAACTATAGAAATGGAACTAACGATTATAGTGTCACCGGAATATGGGAAATCCAAAGAACTCAGAGGAGAACCATAACATACTATATTTGTAACTCATCCCATTGGAATGTCCTACCCGATGAAACCATAACATCCTACCACATGATCTTCGCCTTACCTGGCCTAACTGAGGGCCCCGACCACATAGAAATAATAAAAAAAATATCTCTTGATATGGGACACTAGCTAGTGAATTAACGTATACTGGTGTAGAAAATGTTCTCATAACTCTTCACTACAATGCTAGGATCCCATGTTATGTTCACAAATAGGGTGTTCCAGACAATATATACAATATTCCATATAAATACAATTCACCACATTTTTCACACAAACCAGAACCACCCTGACCACCCCAATGAGTTGTCCCATGACTTTAAACCATCACCACACAAAGGAAGTACCAAACTGAGTACAACCCCATCTCTTCTATAATCTTCATTAAAAAAGACTTATTCATAGTAGGATTTTCTAACAACCCATTTTAAAAGTACCAACTAGGCCTCACATAATTTTCACATGAAAAACCACTTCTCAAAAAAAACTATGCACTCCACTTTGAAATCCAATAGCCAACTAGAAATACAATTTAATAAAAACAAACCAGTAATTTAAATCCAAAATAAATTTAAAATGGAAAACCATGCAATTGATAAACACATTGAATGACAATTAGAATTAAACCTCTAGAGAAGTTTTAAATGGGACTTATATAATTTACTCACATCAACTATTCTCCTATATAATAACAAACAACCCACATTTATCCCAAAAAATAGGAAATCCTTTGGAAAAATTTATATCACCATTTTAATCCTCAGAAATACATTCTCATGACTAAAACATGCTTCTAAAACATATAAACCATTTAAAATATCCAATCATGATATTTACAAACACATGAAGTGAACTATTGTTCAATTACACATGAGACATTCTCGGAAATTATGGAAAACGTGTCATTTCACAAATAAAAATTATTTTAAAAATAAAACATCACTAATTAATAAATAAAGAGGGTACAAAAACAAGAAACCAATGAAACCATAAATTTAAAGGTAATGTGAAATGGGTTCTTTCCTCAATGGAGAATAAAGAAAACACCTGACACTTGACAAACTTCTCAGTGACCACCCAAAACAACTCAATAATGTCAAACACACTATGAATTAAATTCTAGGGACTTATAAAACATAAAGAATCTAAATTATAAAGTGTGAAACCAATAGTTGGGAAGATTACTCTCACCACGAAAGGAGGAAACTACATGAAATGATGTGAAACACCATTCCTTCAGTGGTGAACAACAAAACCCACAAAAAGGGGTCCCAAGAGACAATCCACATGCCCTATTCAAGGAATAAACACCAAAATATGATTTAATATATGCCTTGGGATTGTCTAATCCAAAACACCAGCAAGGGACAACCGCAAACGACATGGAGATTAATAAAAATCATTAGAGGTGGAGCTTCTACTGGAAAAAGAGGGTGTTGGTGAGGTCATGATGAAGAGGGGGCTACTGGTGGGGCATACGACCAGAGCAGGGGGGGGTCCCGATGTGATCTTCTGCCAGAGGAGGGGGTTCAAAAAGGGATTCACAGTTGGTGGAGGGTGCACCAGGAATTGAGGGTGGTGATTCTGTTGGGGCGCGCGACTAGAGTTTGGTGCACTAGCATAGCACGTGTCCAAATAGAAGGAGTGGAACGGTTGGTGCGCGCAGGGTAGGAAGAAAGGGGGAGAGATGGGTCATGTGAGGAATGTGGAGAGGGTAGATGAGGGGTAATTCAATGGATAGAAAGGGGGAGAGAGATACAATACTACAGAATAAACCCTAATAAAACAAACAAATCTTATTTAATAATTATAATGATAATAATAAAAGTATGTTTAATAAAAATCATGACATTAATAATAATAATAATAAATAACAATATTAAGAACAACAATAATTAATATTCATTTTAATTATGATTTTTATAATGATAATAACAATAATAATAATAACATAATAGTACTATTAACATAAAAAAAATAATTAATTTCTTAATAATAATAATAATAACAATTTTCATAAAATAAAATCGATTTTTTTAATAATATCAGTATTATTATCCCCAACAATAGAATTATTTTTATTATAATGGATATAACATTAATATTTAGAAATTTTAAAAAAAAATTCATTTGATTTGTTTTATAGTATTAATTAGAATACTACAACTGTGCGGTCCCCACATAGCTCATGTGACAGTCCCTGAACCTTACGGTAGCTTATGTCCACTCCAAAAGCTATCACACGGGTACCTGGACTGACCACATGCTCTCTGTTAACCATGTGGTGCCCATGTGTTGGCCTAAGAAACACCAAGAACTCTCATTAATAATAATTATAATATCAATTATTAAATAATATTACTTTTAATAATAATAATATTATTATTGTTATTGAAAGAATATTTTGTAATTATAAATTAATTTTTCTTATTATATTTCAAAATACATTTAATTTCATTTTTTGTTCATTTATATTTTAATTTATTCCGAACACTGAGCAGGTCGCACAGTGACAATAGGGTAGCCACAAGGTCTCCAAACTATTCTCTACCCATGCACAAGATGCCACCAATCCCAAAACATCTTTTTTTTAAAAAAACTCAAAATTTAAATTTGGAATCATCCTGAACCCTGAAAAAAATTATCTAAATTCTAGAAAAAAAAATTAAATAATGTAGTTTCAAGGGTCAGGGTGTCAGAATTATCCCCACCATAATTCATTCCTCCACTCAATATCCACAAGAAGGTTTAACCAAAAATCAAAAAACATATTCTCCATCATAGTTTAAGGAAACCCCCAAAAATCGATAAAGACGACGTGAAAAAAATGTTATAATCATAGAATGTTACATATAAAATAAACTAGGGAGATCCATAATGGATTATATACTATGAATCACCCACCTATAAATGGTTAAACACATCTAGATAATCAGTAAAAATGGAATTTAATTTTCAGAAACTTAAATCCCACCTAAAAATTTAAAAAACCTAAACAACACCAAGAGGAGCACATAACAACCATTCAAAAAAATGAATGAATTCAAACCCCATACCCTGAAAAACATTATAACTTTACTACATCCAAACCCACAAGAATACTTCCATCTCTAAATATACAAAAAATGGAGAACATATAATTAGGTGGTTCAACACAAGACCAACCACCACCGAATGGATACCAAGAACATAATTGAGATGTTGACACATGGAAGCCTGAACGAACACCCCTCCATAACAAATAGGCTAATAGTAAATTCATATAGATCTGTGATTGGTATCCCCACCATGAGAAGTAATAGAATTAAATGAACTCAAAATATTAATGTCACTGAAAAACCCCTAGAAGAACGCAAACCAAGCCACAAAAAATTACCAAAAACAGGCCCCACAAGACACGTTTAATAAATACCTACACTTTTTGAGATATAACTATATTAATTTTAAGCAGTTGAGTAAATTAAACCGTCTCAAAAACAAGGAAATATCTTACACCAAAACAAGTTTTAATGCTGAAATGAGGTTCCCACTCCTCTTTCCACCGAATGTAAATAATTTAAACAAAACGGGTACACTAAAGGATTAACTGTATCATGCTCATATATCGAGAATATAATTTGTACCAAGGAATTATCACACCATTTGGGTTCTACTGACTATATTTCGACTTCACTCTGGGACCTAAGGCTATAGCCCTGATGATTGAAGCATCTCTTGCCTCATAGTCAGGCTTCAGAAAACCCTGAACAGATAGAACATATCAAAATTTCAAAAAACCTTTTTTAATTAAAATAGATGCTACAAAACAATGATACATAAAATTTAAAAATAATGAAACTCCACAAAATGATATAAGATATGACTATTACATACATGGAACGCTACAAAGAAAAAACCCCAAATTTATCCCAAACATCACCATCCTATAGTGGATAGGCTGAGGTGACATTTAAAGAGTTCAGTCTGGAATTACGGTGCTTCTTGGAATCACCCCCATAGAACTACGACATATGACCCATGCATCTAAAGGTGTGGAAGAATAATTGGGGTTTTATGAAGGATAACCTGTTTTGAACATACTTAGCACATTGATGAAAAATCACAACATTTTCCTCTGTAGAATCTACCTAGAGGTCTGAAGGTATCTTATTTCCCCTACCAGCACCACCAGAATTAGGATGCTTCCTATTCATTTTACGGTCATCCTTTTTACCACATCCAAAGACCATATGAGGATTCATGATCTCAAATCCTCTGACTAACACAGCTTCCACATGAAAGGATCGTCTCACCAAATTAGAGAATGTGGTTAGGATGAGCTCTTCTAGCTTCAACTTTAGTTCTAAAAGGTGCCCAAACACAAAATATCAAGCCTTCAATACATCGTTGGAATCATACAATGGTTCATACATAACTAGATCCAAAAAAATTATAGAATTAAAATATCGACCCTACACCCTACTGAAAACCAAAAAAACCCATCCTCTTTCCCAACATTATCAACTCAGTGAAATACTATTGGATGAAAAATGAATTGATGAAATCCCTTGTAAGCTCTTCCCAAGGCTTTCTTCGATACACAAAATTCTACCATTTCAATGTTACACCTTCGAGCATGAAGTTATAAGAATTTTCATTTAATGACATGGGAAACACATGAAAATTGATGTATCACTCAATCCTTTGCATCCACTCCTCTACGGTGAGAGGATAAGCATGACAATAAAAAAGAGGAGGGGTAAAATTACAAAACTGAAGGACGTATTCAATGGGTTGATCACCTGGTTTTTTTCTAATGATTTTCCACCTGAATCTACACCTTGGGGATCAATCGAATATTCATGGCGGTGGACACTATGAAACAATGAAACAGGGAACATGATAAAAAAATTCATTCCCAATTTAAATTGAACTTTTAACAATTCCAAAACAAGACTTTAAAAAGTAATTTTTAGGATTATGGAATACAACAAAATAACTCTCAAGGGGAAACTAGTGTCGGTGGGTGACTCAGACAGGTGGTTGGAGGCCATATGAACATCACACCACCATCATAAACGGAATTATAGGGTAATGACCCCACATCCACATGACATTCTAGGACCTATGAGATCATAGAGACCACTTTCCCAATTCCCTTTTTATATCCCAAATTACAAACAATCCATAGGAACTAAAAATCCCAATAAACCTGAATATCCCATGGTAACCTGAGGCTCGGAACGGGAAAGGGTACAGACGTATTTACTATTCATACACCACAAGATCCTAAGATCCTACTCATTTTACCTTGACATCCCCAAATAATTATGGGAGCTCTAACAAGAAAGGTCCACTTAATAGATGACCTACTATGATACCATTATTTCATGAACTAACCCATTTCAACCATGAATGAGTCACCTGATCCGATCCATGTCAAGGCCTTAGAGGCATTCCTGATCTTACTGGGGTAGTGAAAAGTTCCATAAGATTCAATTCATATAATGGGAAGGGTTATCACAATAAAAAAATAAAAAAAGTAACTAAATAAAGAAATATGAAAACCAAACTAAATATGTGTTTCAATATTTTCTTTATTTACACTACAACGAAAAAATCAACCTGAAAAAAATAAACCCAATAAAAATTCTTACTAATCCTAACAAAAAGACATCATAATGTTACCTTGATGGTTAGTCTCTAACCCACAACTTGCTATCACCCGAGGAGATCAAACTCAACATGAAAACCTAAAATAGAAACTAAAAATAAGAAAACACTATAGGCATGAGTATTAAAACACAGTAGGTATGCAAAAATAATATTATTCTTATTGCACATGATTTAAACAAAGAAACATTTATTATTAGTTTTTAAATACAAAATATAAATATAGGTTGTCCATACATTTCATTTTAAGACAAAAAATACTCATCAATTTCCCTCTTAATTTAAAACATGGCTCAATTGGGGTTGTAAAAAAGTGAACCAAATAAGAAAGGCTTATTTTTCATTAACGAGACAAAGGGAAGTGTACTTATTCATTCCAAAAAATTCTTCTTGCATATACCATTAAAAAAAAAGATTCACAAATTTCCAAATGAGCACCATGAATCGAATCCAAGGAATATAATTCTATACAATAAGGGAAATGGAAATAATGATAATAGTACTAGAGGAACAGTGTAAATCCTCCGAACACATAGGAGAACCAGAACATAGAATACATGGGAATCATCCCGAATGCATGCATGGCCGGATGATGTTATAATTCCCTAACAGCCAATCATCTCCCAACCTAGCCTGACAGAGGGGCCCAATCTGATAAAAATAATTACAAAAAAAATCCATGTTATGGGAGATTAGCTAATGCATTAACCTAGACTAGTGTATAAAACGTTCCAAAAATTCACTTTTTACTTCTAGGTTCCCATGTTATGTTAACAAAAGGGGTGTACCAAAAAATTTAAACAATAGTACATATATATACAAGTCATCACATAAGTCACAAAAACTGGATCCACCCTAGCCACCCCAAAGATTAGTCCATTTCCTTTAAACCATCATCACATAAGAAAAGTCCCAAACCAAGGAAACACCCATCTATTCATTAGTCAACAAGGTAAGAGACTTATACCAAGGGGTTTTTTTCAAAATATATTTTCCAATCTACCAACTGGGCCTAACATAATTGTCACATGTTAAAACACTTCATAAATAACTCTACCCATGCCACTTAGGAAGGGAAACCCCTACTCAAAAACACAATTAAATAAAACCAACCACCACATTATGTCCAAAAAAACATTTATAAATTCCAAATGGTAATTTGATAGACACTTATCATGCACAAAAAAAATAAACCACTTCAGACGTGCCAAATAGTCCTTACATAATTTTCTCAAATGAACTGTTTTCATACATAAGCGCAATCAGGACAATTTTAGCCTAAAATACTTTGGAAATCCATTTCAGAAAATCAAATCACCATTTTAAAAAATATCAAATACATTTTCAACACCAAAAACGCTTCTAAAATTTAAAAAATATATGTATCAGCTAACCAGACTATTTACCAAACACTTATAAGGAACTATTCCTCAAGTCAAAATCAAACATTCAAGGAAATTAAGTAGAACACATCATTTCACATTGAACCAATATTATAAAAATAATACATTACTAATTAAAAACTGAAAAAGGAAAGAAAAACAAGAAACAAATGAAATCATAAATTTAAAGGAAATCTGCAAAGAGGAAATACCTCAAAGGAAAACCAAGCCAACACCCTGGACTTTATAGAATTATAAATGACCACCATAAATAACATGGTAATGTCCAAAATAGTAAATAATGTATTCTAGGGACTCAAGAAAAAAATGACTCTAAATTTGAATGTTTGAAACCAGGATGTGGGAAGAAAATCCTCAAGTATAATGGCAGTGACTATCTGAAACTACATGAAACACCTTTCCATTGTCAATGAAAACTAAAACGCACCAGAAAAAGTCCCAATAGATGAGATGTGTTCCCTATTCTAGGATGAAACACCAAAATAGGATTTAATTTATGCCTAGGGTTTTGACTATCCAAAAACCCAACCAGGGAGAGAATCCCAAACCTAGAGGTTAGTAAGAAAACTCATAGGAGGTGGAACTTCCGCTGGAGAAAGAAGGCACTGGTGCGGTTGTGCGGGAAAGGGGATTGTCGGTGGGGTTTATAGCTAATAGAGGGGGTTGTTGGGGGATGCACGTCCTAAGGAGGGGGGGGTTCCAGCTAGATGTGTAGATTGAGGGGATGAATTGGTTGGGAGGTGTGCATGTGTTAGGAGTCATAGGAAAGTTGCGTCGTGTGAGGAATGGTGTAGGATAGAGGAGGGGTGACACCTAGTATAGAAAGTAAGTAGACATGGATAAAAATTTGGGAAAACAATCCCTAAAAATTAAATAATACTAATTTTATAATTATAATTAAAATACTGTTAAAAATTTTAATAAAAATAATCATATTCTTAATAATAACTAAAATAACACTTTCAATAAAAAATAATATTAATTTTAAATATGATATTTATTATTGTTAAAATTGCAATTGGGGTTAACAACCCATCCCTAACAGGTCCCATTTCCTACATAATCCAATCATAAAACTCCACCCAAAACATCCCATGAAATAATCATCAGTCCAAACATTGAATCCTACCATTTTTATAAATAATAGGGGATAGACTGGTACCTAAGTATCATGGTGGCATGAGTAGGGTGTGAGAAAAACTATGTAGGCCACCAACAATGATGTCCATAAAGTAACCAGTCTAATAAGCAGTGTATTGGATAGTTTTGTAAATAAAAAACAAAAATTATATGATAGTTTAATTTAAATATATAAATTTATCAATGATCCTTGGGCTCTATGATGACACGAGAGATATGAAGGTATCCTCGCTATTTATAGAATCATAACCCTGATTGGCCATACCTACTTCGGCTAGTGTCATGTTGTATATAAAAATTTCAGGTGGACTATTACAACCATAATATCTTAGACCTCCACCAAATTATTATATTACAATCATCACATATAACCAATACTATTTTTATAATTAATATAGGAAACCTTGTAAGGTTTTTTTCTCATCAATGTGTAAACCATCAAATATCAATGGCTTCCCATTTGGGTTTTTTATAATTTTATTATTGACCTACAAATTTGTGGGTAGTTTTATATAATTATAATCGACCTCATCCTTCATGGGTTTTTTATTTAGTTACCATCGACCTCACTAGTCACAAACCAACCCGAGTCAACACTAAACTGATCACCCAATTTGATTTTTATCAATGGTTGAGAGGGTATCTTGATCCTCTTGGACTGGAGATAAGAACCAATTGAATCAAAGAGGGAATGATAATGGTTTCTCCCAATCAAAATATAAAAAAAATAAAGAGAAATAATTGAAAGGTAATAATAAATATCAACCTCAAAATTTACATCATTTACAATATGAATAAAACTAGAAACTAAATCCAAACATGAAAAACTAAAATTGAAACTAACACAAAGACTTCTACATGTGACCCTGAGGGTCACTCTCCAACCCACAACTAGAAATCACTTGAGGCGACCAAACTATAGCCAAAAACTTGCAGTAGAAACCAAAAATGGGAAAACATAATATGCAAGAATATTAAGAATCAGTAGTTATGCTCAAATAATTATATTCCCCATGAACATGCTTTAGATAAATAACCATTTATTTTCATCTTTGATCTACTAAATATAAATAATTGGTTATCCATAATTTTCATATTATAAAAATAATATCATTATACATTGCCCTATTATTTTAAAATAAGGATCAAAAGGATATGTAAAAAGGAAACCAAATAAGGAAGGATTATTTTTCATAAAAGTTAAACTAGTAGAATTTTTAGAATTCATTTTGGGGTAAATACAGAATCGCCAAATGGTGTTCACAGTATTTTTACACCCGAAACAAAAAATTTATCTCCCCCCCCCCTTCATTTACCCTCCCTAACCCCGAGACCCAATCACCCATGTCTCCCTCCCTGACCCCGCAATCTCTCCCTTTTCACCCTCCTGGTGACCTCGATACCACCTGCGACTCCGATACCCTTGGCTTTGCACTGTGCCCCCCACAACCCCAACATACCCTTGCGTCCTCGGAGACCCCCACCCCATCCCTCCGCACTGCGCCCCCTATGATCCCAGTGACCCCTGCAACCCCCAGCCCCTTGCCTCGATGATGCATGCCCCGTGACCCCGATAACCCCAACGACCCCCACTCTCTTACCTCCACATTGCTCCCCCCCCCCCCCCCCGCGACTCTAAGACACCCAGTCGACCCCCACCCCTGCCTCCATGCGGGACAGTCTCACAGTCATTCCCTCCCGGACCCAATGAACCACTTTGGTGAGTTATATTGTATCCCAATTTTTCATTTATATGGTTTATAATATCCAAAATTTTATCAATTTCTAACATTGGGACTGTTTTCATGTCATATTTAGTCATCTGGTATTTTTTTCCGATCAATATATTGACATGAATTGAAAATATGACATAATAAATTACATTCAAAACAATATTTTTAGCTGTAGACTTCCAAATCCTTTTCATTTTGATATATTCCTTTGTTTGATCACATCCATTCATTGTTAAAATATTTTATCCTCTTTAATAAGTGATAGATCATCCTAATCGATCAAATATGAAATACTGTTTTTGATTTTTAGATTACTCTATGACTGCTATAGTTTTTTTCACCATTCAATTTCTACTTCCATTACAAAATTCCTTTACATATATAATTTTTTATATTTTTCCTAGTGTATATAAAATTTTTACAATAAATAATATACATTAAATGGATTAAGAGTATTAATCTCTACATGACTACATCCACATATCTTATTCCATAAAGAACCTCTTTACAATATAACACTTTTTTTGAATAACCTATATTTCACTATATATAATTAAAAAATTATATTATAAAGTGTTTTTTACTTATTTAGTTTCCTTTTGAACCACTCTCGTGCTTCGCCCAGCAGTTCCTCCCCTTTTAAGTTAGTTCTTCGAACCTCTCTCATCATGTCGTTGCACCGTCATGGATCTGAAATCGTATCTCACCCCATTACCCACGGCCGAGTCCTCTGCAGGTAAGTTATTTTTTAACTTCTACAATCTATTCAGCAAGTTATTTATAAATATTTTATTGCCCTGATAGACCTGTCAAAGGGAATATTTTTTTATTCCTAACTGAAACTGCAAAAAAAAATTGATCCTTAAAAAAATCTTTGAACTAATTTGTTTTTATGTTTTAGTGATATTAGTTTTTTTAGAATTTAAAAAAATATTACAATTAATTTCATTCTATTAATTACATATATGGATAAGAACTAGATTGATATGTTAGATAGGTTTTTTGATTAATATTATGAGGGGATTAAGTGATTTATGAATTTCACCAATGGATTTCCAAGAGATTTGATTAGTTGTCCATACAAAAAATGTGAAAATAGATATATATTCAAACAATATAGTGTTAGAGAACATCAATTTTTGAATGGGTTTTTGAAAAACTATAATACAAGGACACGTCATGGAGAAGAGCAAGTTTTATGTCATCAATTTTAAAATATTCATATGGATATTGATTTGAGAATACGTGATTCGATGAACATAATGCTCTATGAAATGATATGTCAGTTTCAACCAAAAGACAGTAATGTCATAAATGATGATGTTGGATCGAGTAATCCTCATTCTTCTCTAGATGGAGAAGCATTGATATTTGTTGACATTCTTGACGATTCACGTTCTGAATTATATCATGGATGCATTAAATTTATTAAATTGACGTTCATCACTAAATTGTAACACCTGAAGGCCTTGAACCTATTGTCGGACACCTCATTCGACATATTGTTGGTATTTTTGAAGTAGGTACTCCAAACTGGATTGACGATTCCAGAGTCATTCTATCAAGATCACAAGTTGACCGATGATATTGGTTTTATATATGATACCATTGATTTTTGAGTCAATAATTATATGTTTTTCAGATTAGACAATGCATAATTAAAAAAGTGTACTATTTGTTATACATCCAGGTGGAAGGCCAATGAGTTTAATCAAGGTAGTCAGATTCTTCCTAGATGAGTCTTGAATTAAGGGAAACATGTTGCCACTAGAAAGATTCTTTATTTTACACTGAAATCGAGACTAACGAGATACTTCATGTCAAATAAAATTTCTAAATTTATGAATTGGTATTCATAGAGAATCAAAGTGTTGGATCAATAAACTCAACCGACAGATTCATTGTCATGGAATGATTTTGATCAAAGACACCCAAACTTTTCCCTGGCTTATCGTAGTGGTTGACTAGGTTTGGAAACAAATGGTTTTAACCCATTTAGTTCCATGGATGGTGAAATACATAGTATGGGCCCAGTTCTTTTGGTTCCATACATCCTTCCCCCATGGGTATGTCTCAAACAACCATTTTTTTTGCTATCAATTCTAATTGATGGATCATGGGGACTTGGTGATAAAATCGATGTTTATATGAAACCATTGATTGATGATTAATAAGAATTTTAAGCCAATGGTGTAATGAATTTTGACTCTATAGCTAAAGAAATGTTTAGCCTCTATGTCAATTTTTTAAGGACAATTAATGATTTCCCGATGTATGCTAACTTATCCGGTTGGAGTAAAAAAAGAGAATTCACCTAACCTTATTTTAATAATAGTAAGAAATCTATATCAAATAAGCACTATTGAAATTGGGCATATCTTGGTCACAAATTCTTTCATCGTCCATTGCACAGGTTCAGAAAATACTGTGTCTAGTTTGATGGGAATAGAGAGTATGACTCATCGCCACAAATACTATCTAGGGATCAAATTTGTGCACAACTAGATCAAGAAATCATCCGTACAATGTACGATTTTCACGATTTATTGGATCCTAAATTTCCTTCTATTTCTATAAAAAAAATAGACAGTGCAGTCATAATTGGATGAAATATAGTAGTTTCTTAAAAACATTATTCGAAATATAATATTTGAAGTCATAATTCGGTTGTGATACAAATTGAAAAATAATTATGTGATAATATATTGTGCACCATTTTAAGCATCAAGGGGAAATCAAAGGATAGTGCTAATGCGTGATGTGATTTACAAAATATGGGATTTAGAAAACCTTTACATTTACAACTAAGTGAAGGTAATCTTGCATACATGCCTTATTCACAGTACCCAATGAGTAAAAAAGAGAATCAAACATTTCTATCAATTTTGATGACCGTTTAGGTTCTAGATTGTTATTGCTCTAATTTTTCCATGCGTCTTAGTACGTCGAGCATGACATTATAGTGGTTGAGAAGTCATGATAATTATATTCTGCTTCAACAGTTAATTCCTATAGCAATTCATGATTTCTTACCTACCCAGGTTACTGAGCCATTTATTTATGTTTCTAATTTTTTCATAGAGCTCTATTCCTGAAATCACCGCTTTAGTGATTTGAAAAAGAAACAGGATAATATATTACATTCACTATGTCACCTACAGAAACTATTTCATCTTCCTTTTCTAGATTTCATGGTTCACATGACTGTGCATTAAACTGGTGAAGTCATTTCTGGATGTCTTGTGTAATTTAGGTGGATGTAACCAATAGAATGATACATAAATAAATTGAAACAGTTTGTGCGCAAAAAAGATCGTCTGGAAGCTTTAATTTCCATGGGATATTTAATGGAAGCGTTTACTAATTTATGTTCTTCATATAATGATGATTTTGAAACAAAGATAGATAAACCCTCCCAAAATGATGTGGGTCCAATTGTAGAAGGAATAACATTTGATATTCACGACGACAAGTGGGTTCAACCACATAGATATGTGTTATTCAACACTCAATAAGTTATTCCATTGATATAGTAAGTTTCATAGATTATGTGTCTCCTATTTCTATATTTATTTTATTACTTACCATTTATTGTGTTGTGATTTAGGACACATATTGCTATGTTAAAATTTGAAAGGCCCTATGAAACTGACTATCAAATCCAAAAACATCATTTCAACACATTTCATGAATGGTTCAAGACTCATGTACATATAAATAATTTCTTTAATATTTTTATATTGCAATTTGTTTTATTTTCACAATCCATTATCCGTTGAACTATGTGATTTTTTCAGATTCTAAAGATACGTGATTTAAGTACCCATACTGTGAGTGAAAAACACTACCAACTATCTGAGGTCCCATTTATTACATCTCTTCGCTATAATTCTTTGGTTGATAACATATTCTGATTTCATTTTAGCGATGTTGAAATGAATCGAGCCACAAAAAATAGTTGTGTTGGTTGTTCTTTTATTTGTGCGGGTTATTATTATGGATTACTATGGGATAATATTGAGGTTGTTTATGGGCATGTCATAAAACACATATTGTTATGGTGTGATTGGGTTGATCTGGTTCTTGGAATGATAGTTGATAACTATTAATTTACATCAGTAAACTTTAACAATATAATGTATAAAGATGACTGAGTATGCAACGAGCCCTTCATATTGAAATCGAATTCCAATCAAGTTTAGTTTGTCGGAAATGATTCTAATTGGAATGTTGTGGTGAAAATTATTAGAAGATGGGTGTTTCATATTGATCAAGAGGAACTTGACGTTGTCACAATTCAAGATCAATCACTTGACCAAACAATAGTAACTGTATGATATGATGATATACAATGGGCCAAAGAGACAATTGTAGGAGATACGATAGACATCCATGATTAGTGAAAATTGTAATTATTTTCCCATATGTTTGTAAAAATATTTATGAGTTATATATGTATAGAAAATTCCATGTTTTAACTATAATTTTTCTCATTGTAGGTATGTTACAGGGTGATCATAGTAGTTCACCAGATGTTGTCGGTATGTGTGTTTTCAATTTTAAAAATTAATTAACAATAATTGTTTGTGTTTATTTCCCTAACTATTTCTAATTTTTAATTAAAAATAATGTAATATTGTAATTGAATTATGAGTTAATGTTTAGTAAGACCTAGTGCATCTTCTAGCAGACGCAGAGGTCCTGGTAGAGGGGTTTGATCCTGGAACTCTGGATCCTGGTTGGATGTTCTATTTGATGACTCATTCCACCCAATCGGAGAAGGTGCTACTGTTTTGATTTGTTAGTTTGGGCATAAGACATGATATCTGCATAGATTCTTTCTGATGACACAAGATTAGACTATTTTCCCCAGGATACCGTTGATAGATTATGGAGGGAGGTTCTGGTAAATTCAATCTTTAAAAATTCATGATATTATTTTAATTATTGTTGCATCTACTAACTGTTTTTCTACATTATAAGTTGACATCCTGTCCAGATGAGTTTCAGGTCATATTTATGTCCAAATGCCGAAAATTATGAATGGATTACAAGGGAAGGGTGATGAATGATCATTGGATACCATTTTAGAGTGTTCCAGAAATTCTACTGCGAGTCCCTCCAGGAATTCTTCCCATGTTGTGGTAGGATTTGGTTTCGTTTTGGTCATGTGAGGCATCTATGGTAAGATTTATTTTATTTAATCTATAAATGAATAATTTTTCTTATGTCAATTAACTCAATACATTGAATGTAGACTGAGTCTCCTCGTCATTCACATAATCGGGCGATGCAGGGAATGCCTCCTAGACTTGGAACTCGACATGCATCACAGATAAGACATGATGTAAGTTCAAATTTTACTATTCATTCATATATTAATAATATTTTTTTATATTATGGTGAATAACTTTATTATAGTTACACCAATGAGTTGAGCCGATCGATTGGATGTCCATATGGTTGAAGACTCGTAGGGTGGGAGATCTCGATGTTGCCGGTGTTCATGTAATAAAAATATTTACAAATAAATGTATTTTTATTTTATAAAAATTATTCATATATGGTAATCAATTAATTATATTCTATATACTCAGTTTCATGCTCAGTTAGCAAAGTTTCCCTAGGAGCAACGTCATAGTACATTGCATAGAGATGAGATATTTTTGCATTCCATGGGGCATGACGGTCATGGTTATTCATCAAATTATGTTGGTGGTGTCCCATGACTTGGAGTTGTTATAGCAGAGGCGACGGGTGCATGCATATATACAGGTAAGCGCACACAAACTGAGATAGATCCTACCATGCAGGCTATGAAACAATAGATGGATGTTCAATTTCACTTGTTACATGCAGAGTGTGAGGATACATTATCACATATGTTAGGACGTATGGATGAAGTGAAAACGCAATGTCCTATTGATGGTACACAAGTGGCATCACATGTAAACAATAAAACAAACCATACTCATATTGAATTCAATTGATAAATATTTAAGATACATAATATTGATATATTTAGTAGGCTCCGAATATAACTAGTGGACATTGTACTGATATGGGTTATCCATATGAGGATGAACATGGATGGGGTAATTTACATTACCATTTTAATATCATAAATTAATTATGAATTAATAATTATTCTCAAACCATTAGGTTTATTTACACCAATGTGTTTTATTATTTTAATTATTGTGATTTAATTCATTATTTTAATGTTTACCAAATTTTTAATTATGATATATTATGTAACACATCAATTTATTAACATGAAAATAACCAGCGAGTGATTTGTAAAATGTTCGGGTAGACGGCATGTCAATCAGACATGTGGTTTGTGTGGCACCACTAAATTTTTTTTTTAACTATTTAGCATGCTTGAAAAAGGTGTGTGGGGTGGTCAAAACTGAACGAATGACCTCCGAATTCCATTTAATCGAGCGACAACAACCAAGGAGTGAACTTTGAAATTCTTAGGTAGACTACACGCCATTTGGAGTATCTGTGTGACCACAGTGACTGAAAATGCACATCTATTTCCATAAAACACCAAAACATGCGTCTAACGGTCAAATGCATACCGACCGACCTCTAAATGACATTAAATAATAGGAAAACACTATAATTATTTTTTGTGATGTGTACGTAGAGTTTAAAAGTCAATTTGATGTGTGGTTTGTGCAGTACGATAGAATATGTGTGTTTTTGGTGTTTGGCGCGCTTGAAAAAGGTTTGTGGGGTGGTCAAAACTGGCCGAGTGATCTCGGAATGCCATGAAATCAGGCGACAATAAATGGTGAGTAAATTGGAAAATGGTCAGATAGACCACATGTCAATAGAAGGTTTCATGTGACTATAGTGACCAAAAAAGCAATTCTGGTGCCATAAATGAGAAATACAAGTGTTTAATGGTCAAATGCATATATTAGTATGGAAATGGGAAACAATTCTCATGGATTTGGTTGAGAGAATCCCCAAAACATCTAATATCCATAATTCTATATTTTAGTCGATCATTATTCAAATTCAATTCATTATATCCTCAATGATTTTGATTTCTCTCTTGACCAACTCTCCTAGATATAAGTGAATTGATATGACTCCATGGGGTGTCAGTTTTTAATGTATCTAATTGAGATCCAAGGTTATATCAATATTGTGGAGAATTATTAAGAATGAAATGGATACAAATTTGAGTTTCAATGCTTCATATCAGGCTTAGATAGATGGTCGGTCATAATGGACTATCCAATCTCTGGAGGTTGTTGTAAAATCTTGTTTGATAGAATTGTCAGGAAGATGGGATCAACACCTCCGCTCCAAAGAGTTCTTATATTACATCAATTTTCATTCTAGTATTCTGATGGAACCATATGAGTCTGTATATTGGAAGAGATGTAGGACACCAATATGATTGGATGATGATTGAGTGAGAAAATAGTTATGCCCTGACATTTTCCAAGAATTGATGGATAATGTTCAAACAATTTATCGACATGTGAAAGAAACATAATGTCGAAATAAGAGAAATGTATATAATCGTGACGTGTACGCAGAGACGGAACATCAATCGGATGTGCGGATTGCGTTGTACGACCGAATACGTGTGTTTTCAGTGTTTGGCACACTTGAAAATGGTGTGTGGGGTGGTCAAAACTGGTTGAAAACCCTACGAATGCCATGAAATCAGGTGAAAACAACCTGTGAGTGAATTTTGAAATGGTCGGGCAGATGACATGTCAATCAGAGGGGTCATGTGACCGCGATGACTGGAAACGTAGTTCCGCTGCCCTAAATTATCGAAGTAGGTGTTTAATGATCAATTGCATACCTAAAAACAATATAATTATTTGAAATTATAAGAAAAAATTCTAATTATTATCTGTGATTTGTATGCGGAGATGGCACATCAATCCGACGTGTGATTTGCGCGGTATGACTGAATCAGTTTTTTTTATGTGTTTGGAGCACTTGACAAAGGTGTGTGGGCTAGTCAAATCTGGTCGAACAATCATGTAATGCCATGAAATTATTGGGAAAACCACAAGAGAGTGAATTGTGAAATGGTTGGACAGACCACATGTCAATCAGAGGTGTCGTGTGACCGTGGAGACCAAAAACGCACTTCTTGTGCCATAAACGACCAAAATAGGCATTTAACAGTCACATGCATACCGAACGAGATCATAAGGACTTAAAATCACATAACAACGTTCTTATTATTATATGTGACATGTACATGGAGAAATTATTTCAATCGGATGAGTGGTTTGCATAGTATGACTAAATATGTGTGTTTTTAGTGTTTGGTGCTCTTGAAAAAGGTGTGTGGGGTGGTAAAAACCGGTCGAATGACCTCAGAATTCCATGAATTCAGACGAAAACAACCAGAGAGTGAATTTTGAAATGGTCGAGCTGAAAAACATCAATCGGAGGTGTCATGTGACTGCGGTGACCGAGAATCCACTTCTGGTGCCATAAACGACAAAAACAGTCGTCTGACGGTCAAATGCATAACGAATGACATATAACTGACTTGAAATCGCATTTAAACATTCAAATTGTTATCAGTGATGTGTACGCGGAGACGACACATCAATAAGATTTTTAGTTTGCATGGTACGACTGAATATGTGTGTTTTCAGTGTTTAGTGTGCTTGAAAAAGGTGCGTGGGGTGGTCACAAATGGCCGAACAACCTCAAAATTCCATGAAATCTGGCGATAACAACCAGTGAGTGAATTATGAAATGGTCTGGTAGACCACACAACAATCAGTGGTGTTATGTGACCACAGTGACCGAAAAAGCATTTTGGGTGCCAAAAATGAACAAAACATGCGTTTAACGATCAAATGCATACCGAACGACATCAGAATGACATGAAATCATAAGAAAACATTCTAACCAATATTTGTGATGTGTACACTGATTCACCACATCAATCGGACGTGTATTTGGAATGGTACAACTGAATATGGGTTTTTTCGGTGTCTAGTGAGCTTGAGAATGGTGTGTGTAACGCACCGACCCCAGTTACCCAGAGTCAGTGCATTATTTTAATACATTGGCATGATTACATGGAATCAAGTCCTGAAGGACCGATCAGTCTAGCAGTCATGGAAAATAGATTACATACATTAATGTTACATTACACTTCATAACATAGAAACCAACATAAATAATCCTTTATGAATGCCATTATTCCCTTCTCTTAACCCTGCATATCAATCACAATACACTTCTTGGAATCCTGGAAAAAATTAAACATAGAAAGGGGTGAGATCAATCTCTCTGTAAGGGTATGAAATACAGCGGAAACATTCATAAATAAGCATAAACATTTAAGGCAATGTATAACTAAAACAAAAGCCTTTTAAACTTGAAATATGGAAAAGATAAAATGAAATAATACCTTTTACTTATTCACATGGATATTCTAATAGTCAAATAATCACATGCAATATCAATAACCACTTTCATAATGATGGAATGCATAATGCCAGACTATTATAACCATATAGCCAAGGCCTCTTGCCAAGACTACAAATATGATTTTGTCAAAGCCTCGTGCCAAGACACAAGTTTGTCTCATGAGACCTACCGATGCATCGAGGAGATATACCGGGCTCCACCTATCACTTACTAAGTCCAATTCATTCCTCATATGAATATGTTTAAACATAACATTAACATTCGTATTAAAACTAGCATACGAAATGTCAATACTTTCTCCATAAACCATGAATGGTATAAAAATAACTCATCCACAGTAAAACATATCACAAAATCTTAAATGGATGTTTTTTATAATAAATCAACATCAAATAAGATTAAAATCCATCAATGGATGTTGACATAGATGAAAATGATGAGTAGAACTTTTTGAGAGAAATATCCTTTTTGTAAAATCATTTAAAAGTAAAACATTTATAAAGGAATAATTCAAAAGAGATTTTTGAATCAAAGTGTCCCATACCACTTTGAATCATTGGAAAAGAATTATCCTTTCAAAACATTCATGTCCATATAAATAAATCCTTAAAATCATTTTGAAAACATGGACATTATTTAAAAAGATTTAGAAAGATAAATCAATAAAAACATTTGAAATTCTGATCATGATAAAGACTACCTTTCAAAATCCTTAAAATCTTCATTTTGAAATCATTTTTATGAAAAATGGATATGGATGATAAAAATTTCCTAGTAAGTACTTACATGTAAACAATCTCGAATAATAATGAGATTGAGGAATTAACCCCTACCAATTTGGTAACTTACGAAACAAACACCCCATGAAAGAGGTATCATACAATGAATATGTCAATACACATAACATAATGTGTATTACACAAAGAATACAATTATGGGCAGTACATACACCACACAAAAGGTATGATTTTCAATATGGCATGAATCTCACGGGAATAAGGAGTGAGATGAAAACCCCTTACCTTCCACTTTCCTTTAGTTGAGGGTACGTTTAACCTCCTGTTCGAAGATCATAGTATGTTATTAAATTATACCAGAACAATATGAATATTTATGATATCATACATGATTCATTTATGACTTTATACTAACCATTTAATAATAATTTCCATGTTAAATTAACATTTCGGGAAACAATCGTTTTCTTTATCGTACGTGTTTTAACTTGTTACTATTGATTGTATCACTTAGATCATGATATAAATAAATCCAGAATATAAAAAATGATAAATATATCATATATATTTAGAATATAAATATGTATAATAGACATATATATGAAATGGAAAACACCGTTTATGGCGACGGTAGTCTGTATGTACACATAAACGCTATTTCGGTTTTCATATAGTAGTGAACGAAAGTAAGTGAATAAGATATATGTTAGAACATAAATAATTATATATATAAATATATATATATATCTCCAGTATCATTATTATTTCATATATTACATTCTTATTAGTAATATATATATTTTTATATTCGTCGATGAATGGTGAACTTGGAAATAAATCTCATCGCTTCGTGGAGACGGTAATCTGTACGTACGCACGAGCGAAAATATCAATCTTTTGATATTAAAATAATATATAGTTGGATGGTGTATAATATATAAAAAATCATTATCATGTTATATTTATTATTTACATTAGTTATACATCATTATTATAACCATCTAAATAATAATATATTGAATAACAATTACACCACAACGAGGAGACGGTAGGCCGTACGTATGCACGTATGGTGATATTTCATTCAATGGATGGATAGAATAGTTAATTTGTTTTTCTTCATAATTATAATAACATCACAGTATATATAAGATACTATAGTTATTATTTTAGAATGGAAATATCAAGGAATGAAGAAGTTGAAGAAGAAAGGAACTTTAAAGAGGGTGCTGAAGACGTTACCTCTTCTTCGGGTTCTTCTATTTGATTTGATCAAAAGGGCTCCATAGGTTGTGTTTATGATCAAACTAAGGCATCTAGGATGAATTGAGGGAAGTTGAGATTTTATTTCTTCAGGGTTTGGCCAATACAAAAGGCTTTTATGGTGTGAATAATGGGTTAGAATTTGGGTCCTTTTATAAGGGGGGGGGAGGGGCTCTTTAGGAAAAACTTAAAGTATTAATTTATAATAAATTTATATTCGGTTTATAATGGCTACAAAGTGGATTATTTACATTTTAAGGTGGGTATGGGTCGAAAACCACTCAACCAATAAGTTTTAGAGAGGTTTGGGTCACAATATTAACCTTATCTTTTAGTTTTAACTCGTAGTTAATTAGTTTAACAATTACCATGTCACTTTGTATTTTTAAATTATATAGTTAATAAACATACTATATACATCCAAGAGTCCCCCAAGTGATCCATTAATTATACACCTATCATGATATAAGTATCTTGGCCGAACAGTATATTTTTAACAATTTAATATCAATTAATAATATAATATTTGTTTTAAAAACTCTTTTATGTCAATTTTGACATTATTCAATAATTTATTTTTGTAAAACTTATAACAGAATTATTACTTAGAAAAAAGTTAATTAAATAAATCCTAACATGAAATATTAACCTATAAAATTATTTTAATTCATAAAAAGTCTCAAATTATATTTATTTGGGTGTTTATAATATCAATTATTTTAATTTTTCACTATTATGGTAATTACTGCATCATCATTGTGTCTTAAATAAATTTAATTATATAATGTCTAAAAATTATAAATAAAATACCATTAAGTATGAAATTTTTTCATATTTTTAATTAATATTTATAGTCAAAAATCCAACATATATTACCCTATGTAAAAATTGTTTTCTAAAAGATATATGCTTGGGTCATTTTTGTAATGTTTTAATCTTAATTAATATAAAGTGTCATTATCAATTACAAGTGGATACATGGGGTCCCAAAATCAATCCAAATATGGCCAGGGTATGACATGTATCCAAAAATAATGTTAGGACATGGTTTAGGGTAATTTATTATTATAATATTATTATTTTTTACCCTTATTTAACGGATTTACCCTTTAACCATGGTAAATAAAATATTTACCGAAATAATTATTCAAAATTTCTAAAAACAAAAGTTAACTATTTACACATTTTAGACCTCATGATTCCAAATAAGGAATCCATTTTACAAAATTCAAAACACATAATTGGCATAAATTAATTTAAAATTAATTCCCGCTATCAAAACAAAAAGCGTGCTTTTAAGATATAATAACTATCAAAAGATTGACACTTGTTTATGTCTGGTTTAATTGTGAGACAATGTCCAATGACCAAAATTGTACTAAATGGTAAAAATATATTCTAATTATACTTTAAAACAACTGAAATTCATAATTTATTACTACTAATTATTTTGATTAAAATATTTGTTTTTAATTAAAATTTAGTAATTTTCACTATTCATCAAAATATAAAAGTAATCTGAAAGGTACCAAAATTTCACCCTAGGATAAATTCGTTATTCCGAATTCAAAAATGAGGTCCATTTTGGGAGATAAAATTTAAAAAATTTAAAAAAGTAGGTATTACTATTCATAACGGCTTCTTTGATTGGTTGTGGCGTGTGTTAGAACTCGAAGTTGCGTACAACACATGCTACTGTATTATTCAAAGAGAATAGTACCATGGAAGCTTGGGGTTTCACATTTTAAATTTTTTATGTCCCCATTCTATAGAAAAAATTTATTTCATCAATTTGAATATATAAAAGTTTAAAATATTGGATTCCAAAATAGTTCAGTATTAAAAGATGGTAAAAGTGCATTTTTTGAAAAATACTTCTTTTGTCTGAAAAAAAAATTTGTTCCTACATTATGTCTAAGAAACTAATAATATAGATTATAAAAATATAAGGATTATATAAAGTTCAAAATACAGTTAATACTATTCATAACCTCTTTTGAACGGCTTGTTTGGTAAGTCATGGTGGGATTGAACTTGGTGTTGTGTGTAGTGCAAGTTACTGAATTATTTTGAAGAAGTAACACATTATGAAATCTTGAGGTGTTACATTCTCCCCTCCTTCAATAAATTGTCTCCTCACAATTTGAAATTGTTATTCAAAAATAGAAGGTTGAAAATAGAAAATATCATTGTGGGAAAACCCACATCGGAAATTTGGTTAATAAAATTTAGTCTTAATAAGAGGAAAAGAGAAATGAAAGGGTCACCACCAATTTATGATCTTTATTAGGAGAACATTGGTGACAATTAGAGACATATAATTGGAGGGGAAACGTAAATATTTATAGGCAGTGATTGAGGTCATCAATCAGAAACATGTTTAAAATTGAGGTCCTTAAATTCATCAATCTATATTGATTTAAAATGACCTCGGTTCAACAAAACATAAGGTATTAAGATAACACCTTTTTTTAAGATCCCTTAAATAAAGTATAATAATTAATTTCTTCATAGAATAAGAGGAGAATAAAAATATATACTTGAAAATTATAGTTACATCTTTTAACTAATTTCTACCACAAACTCATCTTTCACTCTAAAAGATAATAGAACTTAAAGAATATTCTATTTATCCTATTCGTTTGGGGTTAAAAAATGAATTTATAATTCATATACTATATGTTCTTTAAATAAACTAAATTATTTAATCTAGGACATCTCGTGGGCCAGTGGTAGGTGATACACCCTTATCGCCCTTCGGTTGGGGGTTCAAGTCTCGCGGCCTTGCCGGTCGTGACAGTTTGCCGCCCGACCTCCGGGTTGTCCTTTTATGGAAATCCAAAATTAATCTCAAACTAGAATTATCCAAAATACTTCTGTCCAAACTCACAGTCCAACATTTATAAGGAAGCTAAACATAATGTAGATTCTTTTTACCCTGTAATAGCTTGTGAATACCTTCATCATGTATTCCTTTAAAACACTGAAACATCCGGAAATACCATAATCCTTATTGATTACATTCGTGCTCCCTTATTATATATAGAATACTGGATATACATCATATATCCAAAAATGTTGTAAACTCCAACAATTATGGAATACACAAATCTTTAATCAGTTTCAAGGCAGTTAAGAATATCCAATATAATTTACCCAAATCAACCATATCTTATTCCAAAATCAGTACCTCAATATTAGGCCATATTAAGGTTTATCTTTCCTTCAACCATGTAATTTCCAAAATGATTAACTCATTGTAGAGTCAATTTTCTTAGTACCATAAAATCTCAAATCCTCAATAAAATAGTACTGCATTACAATCCTTATATACTCCATAATTATTATAACAAGTACACTGTTGATACAACACTAAATTGACATCATCAACATAAGAACTCTAATCATTCCTCTTCTTCTGTGGTAGTATCATAACTTGATTATTATCCAATAGCATCATTTGCGGCATAGTCTGATGACTGGGACATAGGTTCGCGTAGTGTCAAAACTCCTTGCAAATTAATCATTGTACATTTGAAACCATTTTCTTACCCTTACAGTCACATACTTGGCTCCCTTTTTCTTTACACATATAACAAACTCCCATTCCTTTCAGGCAAGTTTCAGGGCTTTTCCTCCCATAGTTATCACATATGGGAAAATTCTTCTTTTCCCCCTTCTCTTTATCCATCTTTCTCTCTTCCATACTTTTCTTCTCTTTCATACCTTCAAATCCATAGGACTCAGTAAACTCTTTACTTATCTTATCAACACATGATACTATTTATTCATATTATGATAATATGTGGGAGAATATTTCCCTTCTAAATGATGGATTAATACTATAAAAGATATGATCCTTCTTATTCTTTGGATCATAAATATTACTGGAGTTCACATTCCTTCTGCTGGGCGCCATTTCTATACAATAGCATAAACTAGGTCAATTTATGAATTGAAATTAATAATCCCAAAGTTGTAAAATAACAAATGCAAGTTGAACAATTTATGGATATAATACATAATCATAAAAATGTTTTCATTGAGTTAGTATATACTGATGAGCCCTTCATAATGGTTTGTAAGGAAAATGAGAATTATCCTAATCATATCTCCTAGGAGTGTCGTAACCAAGAGTGCAGCAAGGCCCATTGTCGTGCAGCAGTTCCCGTTCGAGTCTAGCTCAAAGCGGTGTTTTTGGTTTTTACCCTTAGGTACATTTGTGCTAGATCCGCCTCTACCTGCTCGTATCCAGACAAGGATGTATTGGTCCGAAATCTCAAAAAAAATTCTACAATGCCAAATTTTTAGGAAGTTCTTCTATACTAATCATCAAAGTCTATCATGGGGCTATGTTCTCTAATCATAGTTTATCTAAATCTGGCTTCCAAGGTTATTGCTAAACTTCCTTTGATACCAACTGTAACGCCCCGACCCTAGTTACCCAGAGTTGGTGCATTATTTTTATACATTTGCAAGATTACAAGTAATCAAGTCCTGAAAGACCGATCAGTTTAGAAGTCTTGGAAAATAGATTACATACATGAATGTTACATTACACTTCATAACATACAAAACAACATAAATAATCCATTATGAATGCCATTATTCCCTTGTCTTAAGCCTGCATATCAATCACAATACACTTCTTGGAATCTTGGGAAAAATAAAACATAGAATGGTGTGAGCTCAAACGCTCAGTAAGGGTAAGAAATATAGAAAAAACATTCTTAAATAAGTATAAACATTAAAGGAAATGTATAACTAAAAAAAATCCTTTTAAAAATGAAATATGGAAAACATAAAATGAAATAATTCCTTTTAATTATTCACATGGATATTCTACTAGTCGAATAATCACATGAAATTTCAATAACCACTTTCATAATGATGGAATGCATATTGCCAGACAATCATAACCACGTACCAAAGGCCTCGTACCAAGACTACAAATTAGATTTTGTCAAGGGCTAGTGCCAAGACAGTAGTTTGTCTCATGAGACCTTCTGATTCATCTAGGAGCTATAGCGGGCTCCACCCATCACCTACTAAGTCCAATTCATTCCTCATATGAATAGCTTTAAACATAACATAAACATTCGTATTAAAACTAGCATACGAAATGTAAATACTTTCGCCATAATCCATGAATGGTATAAAAATAACACATATGCAGTCAAACATATCACAAAACCTTCAATGGAAGTTTTTTATAATAAATGAACTTCAAATAATCTTAAAATCCATCATAGGATGTTGACATAGATGAAAATGATGAGTAAAACTTTTTGAGAGAAATATAATTTTCGTAAAATCATTTAAAAGTCACAAAATTATAAAGGAAATAATTTAAAAGAGATTTTTGAATCAAAGTGTCTCATACCACTTTGACACTTTTGAAAATAATTATCATTTCAAAACATTCATTTCCATATAAATAAATCCTTAAAATCATTTTGAAAACATGGACATTAATTAAAATGATTTAGAAAGATAAATCATTAAAAACATTTGAAATTATGATCTTGATAAATATAACCTTTCAAAATCCATAAAATCTTTATTTTGAAATCATTTTTATGAAAAATGGATATGGATGAAAAAATTGTCCCTGTAAGTACTTCCACATAAACAATCTCAGATAATAATGAGATTGAGGAATTAACCCTCACCAATTTGGTAACTTATGAAACAAACACCACATGAAAGAGGTATCATACAATGAAAATGTAAATTCATATAAATTAAAGTGCATTACATAAAGAATACAATTATGGGCAGTACATACACCACACAAAAGGTAAGAGTGTCAATATGGCATGAATCTCATGGGAATAAGGAGTGAGATGAAAACCCCTTACCTTGCACTTTCCTTTGGATGACGGTACGTTTAACCTCCTATACGAAGATCGTAGTATGTTATTAAGTTTTAACAGAACCATATTAATATTTATGATATCATAAATGATTAATTTATGACTTTATACTAACTTTTTAATAATAATTTCAATGTTAAATTAACATTTCGGGTAATAATCATTATCTTTATCGTACGCGTTTTAACTTGTTACTCTTGATTGTATCACTTAGATCATGATTTAAATAAATCCATAATATAAAACATGATTAATATATCATATATATTTAGAATATAAATACGTATAACTGACATATATATGAAATGGAAAACACCATTTATGGATACGGTTGTCCGTAGGTACGCATAAATGCGGTTTCTGTTTTCATAAAGTATTGAATGAAAGTAAGTGAATAAGATATATGTAAGTACATAAATAAATATATATATAAATATATATATCTCCAGTATCATTATTATGTCATATATTACATACTTATTAGTAATATATATCTTTTTATAATTGTCGATGAATATTGAACTTGGAAATGAATCTCATCATGTCTTGGAGACGGTAATCCGTACGTACGCACGAGCGAAAATATCATTCTTTTCATATTAAAATAATATATAGGTGGATGTTATATCATATATACAGAATCATTATCATGTTATATTTATTATTTACATGAGTTGTCCATCATTATTATAACAATCTAAATAATAATATATTGAATAACAATTACACCACAACGTGGAGACGGTAGGCCGTACGTACGCACGTATGGTGACATGTCATTCAAGGGATGGATAGAATAGTGAATTTTTTTGTTCTATAATTATAATAACATCACAGTATATATAAGAACTAGAGTTATTATTTTATAATGGAAATAACAAGGAAAGAAGAAGTTGAAAATTAAAGGAACTTTAAAGAGGGTGGTGAAGATGTTACCTCTTCTTCGGTTTCTTTCTTTTGATTTGATCAAAAGGGCTCATTAGGTTTGCATTATGATCAAACTAAGGCCTCTAGGATGAAATGAGGGAAGTTGAGAGATTATTTGGTCAGGGGTTGGCCGAACCAATAGGCTTTGAATGTGTGAAGAATTGGTTAGAAGTTAGGTCCTTTTATAAGGGAGAGTAGGGGCTCTTTAGGAAAAACTTAAAGTATTAATTTATAATAAATTCATATTCGGTTTCTAATGGATCAAAAGTGGATTATTTTAATTTTAAGGTGGGGATGGTTCTAAAACCACTCAATTTTGGCATTATTCAATAATTGATTATTGTAATGCTCATAACAGAATGATTACTTAGAAATAAGTTAATTAAATCAATCAAAACATGTAATATTAACCTATAAAATTATTTTAATTCATAAAAAGTCTCAAATTATATTTATTTGGGTGTTTATAATGTCAATTATCTTAATTTTTCACTATTGTGGTAATTACTACATCATCATTGTGTCTTAAATAAATTAAATTATTTAATGTCCAAAAATTATAAATAAAATACCATTAAGTAGAAAATATTTTTATCTTTCTAATTAATATTTATAGTCGAAAATACAACATATATAACCCTATGTAAAAATTGTTTTTCTAAAAGATATATGCTTGTGTCATTTTTGTATTTTTTTTAACATAATTAATATGAATTGTCATTATCAATTACAAGTGGATACATGGGGTCCCTAAATCGACCCAAATATTCCCATGGTAGGATAAGTATCCAAAAATATGGTTAGGACACGTTTTAGGGTAATTTATTATTATTATAATATTATTTTTTACCGTTATTTAGTGGATTTACTTTTTAGCCATGATAAATAAAATATTTACCAAAGTAATTATTCAAAATGTCTAAAAATAAAAGTTACCTATTTAAAAAATTTGGAAATCATGATTCAAATATGGAATCCATTTTACCAAATTCAAAAAACATAAGTGGCAGAAATTATTTTAAAATTAATTCCCACTGTCAAAACAAAAAGCGTGTTTTAATGATATAATAACTATCAAAAGATAGACACTTGTTTATGTCCGGTTTAATTGTGAGACTATGTCCAATGACCAAAATTGTATTAAATGGTAAAACTATATTCTAATTATACTTTAAAACCACTCAAATTCATAATTTATCACTGTTAGTTATTTTGATTAAAAAGTTTGTTTTTAATTAAAATTTAGTAATTTTAACTATTCATCAAAATATAAAAGTTATCCGAAAGGTACCAAAATATCACCCTAGGATAATTTCAATATTCCGAATCCAAAAAATGAAGTCCATTTTGAGAGGTTAAATTTACAAAATTTCAAAAAAAATGGTATTACTATTTATAACGGCTACTTTGATTGGTTGTAGCGTGTGTTAGAACTCGTAGTTGCCTACAACACACACTACTGTATTATTCAAAGAGAAGTGTATCATGGATGCTTGGGGTTTTACATTGTAAATTTTTGATGTCCCCATTCTATAGAATAAATTTATTTAGTCTAATTGAATATATAAATGTTTAAAATATTTTATTTAAAAAGGGTTCACTATTAAATGTTGGTAAAAGTGCATTTTTTAAAAAAATATTTCTTTTATCTGAAAAAAATGAATTTGTTCTTACATTATGTCTAAGAAACTCATTATATGGATTCTAAAAATATAAGGATTATATAATGTTCAAAATTTAGTTAATAATATTCATAACCACTTTTGAATGGCTTGTTTGGTATGTCCTGGTGCGCTTGAGCTCGGTGTTGCGTGTAGTGAAAGTTATTGAATTATTTTGAAGAATTAACACTCTATGAAATCATGAGGTGTTACAGTGTGGGGTGGTAAAAACTGGTTGAAAGACTTCAGGATACTATTAAATCATGCGACAACAAGTAGAGAGTGAATTGTGAATTGGCTGGGCAGACCACATGTCATTCGGAGGTGTCGTCTGACAACGGTGAACGAAAACTCACAAACGATACCATAAACGACCAAAATAGGATTTTAATAGTCATATGCATACCGAACAACATCGTAATTACATGAAATCAAAGGAAAAAATCCTAATTATTATCATTGACGTTTACACAAAGACAGAATACCAATTTTACGTGTGTTTTTCATGGTATGGCGGAATACGTGTTTTTTAGGTGTTTGGAGCACTTGACAAAGGTATGTGAGGTGGTCAAAATCATCATAACGACTTCAGAATGACTTGAAATCAAGATACAACAACCAGAGAGTGAATTGTGAAATGGTCGGGTATACCGCACGTTAATCAGATGTGTCATGTGACCGCGGTGACCGAAAATGCACTTCTGGTGCCATAAACGACCAACATAGGTGTTTAAAGGTCAAATGCATACAGAACGATATAATAATGACTTAAAATAATATAAAAACATACTAATTATGTATCAGTGATGTGTACCTGGAGATGACATATCAATAAGACGTGCGGTTTGCGCGGTACGATTGAATATGTGTGTTTTCGGTGTTGGGCGTGCTTGTAAAAGGTGTCTGGGGTGGTCAAAACTGGAAAAACGACCTCAGAATGGCATGAAATAAGGTGAAAACAACCGGCATGTGAATTGCGAAATGGTAAGGGAGACGAAACGTCAATCGGAGGTGTCATGTGACCGTGGTGACTGAAAATGCATTTCTCGTGCCATAAATGACCAAAACAGACGTCTAACAGTCAAACGCTTACCGAACAGTATCAGAATGACTTGAAATCACATGAAGAAATTATAATTATTTATGGTGACATGTACGCATAGACAGTATGTCAATCAGGCACACAGTTTGCACGGTACAGCTGAATATGTATGTTTTCGGTGTTTGGTGCGCTTAAAGATGGGGTTTGGGGTGGTCAAAATCGGCCGAACGACCTCAAAATGCCATGAAATCTGGTAAAAACAATCGTCCATTGAATTGTGAAATCGTTTGGAAGACGACAAATCAATCGGAGGTTTTGTGTGACCGTGGTGACCGAAAACGCAGTTCCGTTGTCAAAAATGACCAAAACAGGCATTTAACAGTCAAATGCATAACGAACTACATAATAATGTTTTGATACCATATGAAATATTCTAATTATTATCTATGACATGTATGAGGAGAGGGAACATCAATCAGACATGTGGTTTGCACGGTACAGATGAATATGTGTTTTCTCAGTGTCTATAGTGCTTGAGAATGGTGTGTGGGGTGGTCAAAACTGGTCGAATGACCTTGAAATGCCATGAAATAAAGAAACAACAACCCAAGATTGAATTTTGAAATTATTGGGCAGACGACACATCATTCGGAGGTTTCGTGTGACGACGATGACCTAAAACGCGCTTCCGGTGACATAAACGATCTAATCATGCGTTTAACGGTCAAATGCATACCGAACGACATCAGAATGACTTGAAATTAAAGAACAACATTCTAATTATTATATATGATGTGTACATAGAGACATAATGTCAATCAGATGTGATGTTTTGGCAGTACAACTAAATATGTGTTTTTTCGTTGTGTGGCGCTCTTGACAAAGTAGCGTGGGGTTTTCAAAACTAGGCGTACGACCTCGGAATTCCATGAAATCAGGCGACAACAACCGGTGAGTGAATTGTGTAATGTTCTGGAAGACCACAAATCAATCATGTTGGAACCATGGTCTTCTATGCATGATTTGGAGTATGGTTTGTGTTTATTGTCAATCAGTGCTGGATGTTCAGATTGTGTACCCGCAAAGAGATCATAAAGTCCAAGCAGACAACAGTATTGAAGGTGGCGTCGTTTCCTAGTGTTTGCCAATTTTCTGGGACTGAAAATCGAAAAATGGAGTAAAGTGTTTTTAGAATAGAGACTTTAGCGTCGTGTACTGGATGAAGAAGAAACTTGTGCACCATATGTTTTTCAAGATCAGAACATGGGAACATGGGAAAGGGATGAGGGTCGTGCAAGTTTTGGGCTGGTCGCACAAGTGACATGCACGCCGTGAAGAGACATGGTCACCGATGCCTATGAGGACTGGAAACATGAAAGCCTATTGTTCTTCAATATCATAACTTCATAATATGTTAAAGGAAATAATGTCATGCAAGTATTTTTGTAGGTCGTGCAAGTGAGTAGCGCGACAGAGGCTAGGGAGGATGAGTTGCGCGCCGGAACCTGCGTGCCGAGGGAAGACTTGCGCACCACCGAGCAGGGGGTCCAGTTTGCCTATAAATAGAAGACCCCCTCCTCATTTGGAATGAAGTTCAAGAATTATATATTTTTCAAGCTCTCGTCGCACAAGTGGTTGAGTCACGCAAGTGGTTGTTGGGTCGCACATGTAGAGGTCGTGCGCTGATTGTTGGCTACGCGACCAAGGCAGTTGGGGAGTGAAAGGCGCAACGTTGCGAAAGTTTGGTGTTGAAGGAGGCAGTGTCGTACTAGTAGTTTGGTGTCACCTTCACGCCGAATTTGTACTGCACAAGTGACTTGCGCACTGGGATTGAAACTTGCACGTCGGGATTGGATAAGCGCGCTAGGGTTGTTAAAGATCATCTGTCCTTTTGAAGCTTCACGAAAGCTGGAAGATCACCCGGTACCCTCAGCACAAAGTGAAATTCGTCTTCTGGTGAGAGCTGGACTTCAACAGAACATCTACATATAACAGAGGATTCATTCTTATGCAATGATGAAGAGACCTTCATGTCTACAAACTGAGTGGGACTTCACCTAAGGGCAGTGATCCAGGGGAGTCAACGGGAGTGACCCGAGGGATGAGTGAGCTATCTCTGAACCTTTGTAAAGGTAGTGAGCCTAGGACAGAGTGATTGTGCCCAAACCTTTGTAATCCACAACAAGTGAAGATTAGTGGAATTTGGTATGACCAACAACTTGTCGGCGTATTCTCCTTAGACTTAGTGGTGAACCAAGTAAAAAGTGTTGTGTCTTCTCTGTGCATGTGAATGTTTGATTTCTGATCATATTCATCATATAGTTTCAACACGTTCCTACCAACGTGGGAACAAGATCCATCACATTAAAAGAAAAAGTTGTCGCCCTGATTCATCCCTCCCCTCTCAGGGTGTCCCGGGGTCTTTCAAGTGGTATCAAAGCGAGGTTGCAGGTGTTGAATCTGTCCTTTATCGTCATGGAGAATGAAGTCAATGTCATGGGAGTCCCTCACATTGATGGAAGTAATTTCCAGATCTGGAAGAACAGAATGAGATCTCATCTAAGATCTCTTGGAATGGAAGTTCCCTTTTCTACTGTTCAAGGGATACAAGTCACTGATCCAACAGGCATGGCTATGACTGAAACAAATAGGAAAATTCTTGATGCAGATGCTAAAGCACAAAAATTCACTCACTGCAGCCCTTTCTGCTCAGATCTACCTAACGGTGATGAATTTCACCTCAACAAAATCCTTGTGGGATAAACTCGAGAATATTTATGAAAGAGATAGAAAAGCGAAGGAGGCGAAACTACAGGTGCTGCAAAATCGGTTTGATGATATGAAGATGCATCCAGACGAGAATGCAGACACTTTCTTCAATCTTATGACAAATTGGTTGGAGCAATTCGGGGTCTAGGCAAAGAAATCAAAGACATTGATATTGTAAAGAAAATATTAAGAAGACTTCCACCTCTGTACAATGAAAAGGTGTCTGTAACATCCCAAGTAAGTAATGAATAATATATATTTTTATCTATATCTATTAATGAATTAGATAGTGTTTTAGAGACTTAAAATGAAAATAAATCCAATCTTAAGCATGGAATACACTAATATTCTTAAAAGATTGTTTTAGTGCCTTTTGATGGAAAACCCTTTTTAAATATATCTTTTGACCTTTTTATAAGCTATGTTTGTCAAAATAAAATTATTATTTATGATTGGGACATCAAAATTTACTTTGTGTTAATTTTTGGTATTTTTCTAATAAAGTTCATTTTTTAATGAATAGTGAAAAATGTTGTATTTTAATTCAAAACATCTTTTTAATCTAATTTATTTATATGATTAGATTATCTTTTGAAATGGTTTTGAAGTGAAATTAGAATATATTTTTACCATTTTATCCAATGATGGTCATTGGTATCAATTTCACTTTGAAATTGGACTTAAACTGGTATCATTCTTTTGATACTTATTATTTCATAAAAACACGCTATTTGTCATGACAGTGGGAATTAATTATTAAATTAATTAATGTGACTTATATGTTTTTAATTTTTTAAAATAGACTTCATTTTTGATTTTAGAATATCAAATATAGCTTAGGGTGAATTTTTTGTAATTTTCTGAAAAACTTCAATTTTTGAAGAATAGTGAAACCACTAAGTGGTACTTATAAAAACTGATTTTCCGTTTAAATAAAATTTTGTCATCATTGTGTTTTGAATTTCAAAAATCCGACATACATGGTTGTAATTAATAATTAAAATGTGGTTCAATGAGATTAAAATAATTTTTTGGTGAATAGTAGCTTAATAAGTTCTGAACCGCGACTAAAGGTTATTAGTGTAGTTTAAGGTAAAAATAATGCTTTTATAAAATGACGTGAGCTTGACACATGTCCTACCCTCATTGGTTGTTTCATGGCCGACCAAGAAAAGCCATGGGTCAACTTGGGGACCCCATGAAGCCACTTTGTTTGGGAAATGACATAAATAAGTTTTTATTAATTGTTAAAGTAAAAATGACACACACATAAGATGTTTTACTAAAACATTTTTTACATGGGGTTATACAAGTCCTATTTTTGACTATAAATATTCATTAGAAATCTAAAAAGATTTACTAAATCATAGTATTTGTTTTATACTTTTTTGACATTAAATAAATAAATGTATTTATGACATCATAATGATGTAGCGATGACCTCATTATTTAACGATTTAAATAAAATGGAATGATAATGTAATATCTAAGACCTACACATGTCCAAAACCGATTGGATGAGTGGATTTCGAACCCTTATCACCTTATCCTCGAATTATATCAATATGGGACCTTTTGAATCCGAAACTCTGTTTAAAATAAAGTAACTTGTCTTTACTTTCCAAGAGTGCCCCTCCTCTCCTCTTATAAAAGGCCCCCACCTCTATCTCATTTCACACACTCCTCAAGCCTTTGTCTCGGACATCCCCTGCCCATTTACTCTCTCCACATCCCTCTCCTCATCCTAGAGGATTCCCTTTGGGATGAAGCCTTTCAAAGGAAGCCTTTAGGCTCAAATCAAAAGGAGTTACACTATTAAAGGTAATTCATTCTCTCATGTTCATTTGTTTTATTTTGCTTCTCCAACCCATTAAACTAATTTTATTTAAATCTTTTGAAACAACACCAGTATCTTAATTATACTAGGATTTTTTTATAAGATTTATTTGAGCTACACTCTCACACAACTACATCAAATGGTTAAATAAAATACGGTTTCCGTGGATGGCGAAATTCTGCCTCCCGAAATGATGATTGTTCAATACTCATTTAACACCTTCAAAGGTGGAAATTATGATGTCACTATTTTTATATATGATATATAATATGTTTATTCTTTCCTTAAGCTTCTGTATTTTTCATTTATGGCATGCCATTATTTTTTCCATTATGGGTAAACACGATATCTTCATTTTAGGAAGTGCGGATTACCGCCCCCTGAAAGTGATTTGATTCGTTAATACCATATATGGGATGTGTAAAGGATAAAGTTAATGATATTATATATGTTATTATACTGGAATTATAATATACTCTTATATCATTATGATTCCATTCCAGAAAATATGAAATAGAAATGGAAGTAGCGTTCATGCGTACGTACGGCCTACCGTCTCCATGAACGGTTCATTTCATTTCTTACCTCTAAATGTGATGTAATATTATGAATACATGTATATGATGAATATATATGATATATATGTTATCCAAATCATTAATATCATTCTGGATATAACAAACCTTTGACCAAATTAACAACATGTAAGTGTTAGAAGTCTATTTTGACTTAAGAACAAAATACCGACAAAATGATCATTATTAACTTAAATGATTACATTATGTTCATAACATGGTATAAAAGGAATAATGAACTTGAAAAAGGTTCTTAAGCAAGTAGAGATCAACTAATGTTTATTATTCAGGAGATTAAAGAATGGTCGGGTCAAGTCGGATACGAGGTATGGGACTTCGTCTCAATCTCCTTTCGTTGAGGCATATTTTGTTTTTTACACAACCTTCTTTTATATGGTGTATAAACCCCTTTGACGTTTACCCTTATTCAAAAGAAATCTTTTTTATACGAATCATTTACTAAACGACAAAAGGTAATGTTTTTTTTGTACGTATGCGGCGACAACGACTTCTCCGTCATCGTGACCGTTATTTGAGTTTCGGCTTCCTCTACAAGCCGTACCTTCTTTTTAAAAGAAAAATAAATACCATGTCTTAATTTTCTTTTATTTTGGTATTGAAAATGGTTTGCATGATGTTTTTATATCAATGTGTTGTATTGATATCTTGTGATTGAAATGTGGAAATGTTATGTTTCCTTTACACATGTTTTATGTGATACGATTATGTTGACGTTCTTGGGCATTATTATGAAGACGGGTGGTTCCGTGATAAACTAAGGGCGGGTGAGACCGATATAGCTCTCCAATGCATTGGGTAACGCGAAGGAGTGAAACATTAAGGTTTCTCCAAAGTGATTTTAGGGAATATACTGTGATGGGTATTCCAAACGTAACCAAGAGGGTTACTCCCTACGTAAGAATGTTATGAATGCCTCAAGTTACCTTTATGTCTTATGATTTATATTATTTATTCATGATTTTTATGAGGTATGATAAGTGATTATGTTTTATGGGTAAACTATGATCTCATCCTTGTGTATATATGTACCCATGTTTCCTTTCCATATTTGTATATCCCTTACTGAGCTTTTTATGCTCATCCCAAGTTTTTTTGAAATGTTTTTCACAGGTCAAGGGAAAGGTACATGATATGATGATAGTGTCAAGGAAGTGTCAAGAAAGAATCCATGTTTATTTTAAATATGTTTCCATTGATGGGAATGAAGAATACTATCCTTATGTAACCACTTTGTTTATATGTGGAATGTAATGCAAGTTTTATGATCTAATTCTCTAAAACTCTAAACTCGAAAAGATCCTCAATGTGAAATCTTGTAATAACTCAAGATTAAGTAACGTTTAAGGCTGGGGCCTTATAGTTGGTATCAATGGTTGGTTTAGGTAACTTTAGGAGTTAGAATTATATAAAATGATTATCCAAAAGTTTTTTTATGGTAAAATTGAAATGATATAGTATTTAAAGATTACCATGTTGCTTCATCTAAGACATGTTTGTTCAGAATGGTTTTCTACAGAGGAAATAGGGAAGCAGTGCTAGGAAGGCATACGAAAGGAAATAACCTTCCGAACCAGCATCCTGAGATGGTCAGAATTAGAACTGAACAGTGTGTTGCAGTAATGGGACAGTTGACTCAAGCGATAAATGTTGGTGGTATCCATGCACAAGATCAGCCAGATCAACCGCAAAGGAACATGTCAACGGTGGAACATTTCATGAGGCAACATCCCCCATCATTCAGAGGATCATTTGACCCTGTGTTAGCTGAAGGGTGGATTAAATCACTAGAGAAGATTTTCGATGTCATGGTGTGTTCAGACAATCAAAGGGTTAGTCTTGCTATTTACCGTTTGGAGGGTGAAGCAGATCAGTGGTGGTCGATGGTTAAAAACATCAGGGACACTGATGAGATTGATGCTCTCGACTGGGATGAATTAAAAGGTATTTTTCTTGAGAAGTATTTTCATAAGGCTGTTCGACTTAAGATGGAAAAACAATTCTTGGAATTGAGGCAAGAGGAAGACTCAGTGGCTGCCTATGAAAAAAGGTTCACTCGATTGGCAAGGTATGCTCCAAATTTTATCCGAAACCTTGATAGTAAAATCAATCGTTTTTACTCTGGATTAAATCCAAAATATCGAAGTGAATTAGCTTCTTGTGAGTTTAAAAGTTATGAAAATCTTGTTCTATGTGACGAGAAGGTGGAAATGGAGTTTTCCAATGACCAAGTGTTCTATAACAACCAATAGAAAAAGAGACCGAGGTGGCAGGAGAAAGGTAAGAATTCTTCAAAAAAGTCTGATGGTAAGAAAACTAAGTTTCCAGTTTGTGATAAATGTGGCAAAAGGCATGTTGGGGAATTTCTTCTGAATTCTGGAAAGTGCTACCGATGTGGTAAGATAGGACATAAGGCTGGTGATTGCACTAAAAAGGATCAAGGTGAAGGTAAGACCAATTTTGATTTACAGTTAGTGAAATGTTATAAGTGCAATGAGATGGGTCACTATGCAAACGAGTGTCCGACAAAGATCTTGAGTGATGGGAAGCAGTTAAACTAAAAGCAGAAAGGGGTGGTGAAATCCTTTGCAACTACTTCAGCAGATGTCGGGCCATCAAATGAAGTTGTATCAGGTACTTTGTTTGTTTTTTCAGATTATGACAGTGTGTTGGTTGATTCGGGGTCTACACATTCTTTCAACTCTGAAACCTTTTCTAGTAAAATGGGAATACCATCTCAAGAAATGACTCCTGAACTTTTGGTAAAAACACCTGGGGGAAATGTTGAGGAAAAAAGAATTTATAAGAATATTCATATCCTTATCCGTGGAAAGAACCTACTTGCAAACCTTATTGTTCTACCTCTAGTAGAGTTTGATGTTGTCCTGGGTATGGATTGGCTCTATATTTTCCATGCTAAGATTAACTGTAGAGAATAAGAAGTTTCTTTTCAGAAATTATTTCATCTTGTGTACAAGCATAAACCCTTACTGTTGATAACTTATCAAGAGGCCGAGAAACTTGTAAAATATGGAAATGAATGTTACCTTGCAAACATCGTTGAAAATAAAGGAATTGTTCAGATTAATGATGTGCCAGTGGTAAACGAGTATCCTGATGTTTTTCCGGATGAGTTGCCTGGAATAATACCGGATCAAGAAGTTGAATTTACTGTTGACTTAGTTCCTGATGCTAAGCCGATTTCAAAACCCCCTTATCGAATGGCTCAAATTGAACTTTTAGAGTTGAAGGAGCAATTGCATGATTTATTAAAGAAAGGATTCATTCGACCTAGCACATCACCATGGGGTGCTCCTGTTTTATTTTTTAAAAAGAAAGATGGTTCTATGAGACTTTGCATTGATTATAGGGCCTTGAATAATATCATTGTTAAGTACAAATATCCTTTCCCTCATATCGATGATTTGTTTGATCAGCTCCAGGGAGCTCAGTTTTTTTCAAAGATTGACTTGAGATCGGGGTATCATCAGCTGAAGGTAAAGGAGGCAGATATTCCGAAGACCGCGTTCCGTACAAGATATGGCCACTATGAATTTGTAGTAATGCCTTTTGGGCTAACCAATGCACCTGCTGTATTCATGGACTTAATGAATAGAATTTTCCATTAGATCTTTGATAAGTTTGTGGTGGTTTTTATTGATGATATTTTGGTGTTTTCTAAATGTAAAGAAGAGCATGAAAGACATTTAAGGGTTATCTTGCAAACCTTGAAAGAAAAGAAATTGTATGGAAAATTCAGCAAGTGTGAGTTTTGGTTGCAGAAAATTTCCTTCCTTGGTCACATTGTTTCTAAAGATGGGATAACTGTTGATCCTGCAAAAACAAAAGTTGTGGAAGACTGGCCAAGACCCACAAATGTAACTGAGATTCGTAGCTTCCTTGGTTTGCCAGGCTATTACCGAAGGTTTGTTAGAAATTTTTCAAAGTTATCTAGTCCAATGACTAAGCTAAATCAGAAGGGTGTTAAGTTTATCTCGACAAAAGAATGTGATAATTGTTTTCAAGAACTGAAAAGAAGATTGGTGAATGCTCCAGTTTTGGCACTACGTTCCAGAAAGGGTCAGTTTTTCATCTACAACGATGCTTCATTGAAAGGACTTTGTTGTGTCCTAATGCAGAATGATCGATTAATTGCTTATGCTTCACGACAGTTGAAAACTCATGAGTTAAATTACCCTACACAAGATTTGGAATTAGCTGCTGTTGTTTTTTCTTTAAAAATTTGGAGGCATCATTTGTATGGAGTAAAGTGTGAAATATATACTGATCACAAAAGTTTAAAGTATATATTCACTCAGAAATAATTAAACATGAGACAGAGGAGATGGATGAAATTAATCAAGGATTATGATTGTACAATTCATTACCATCCAGGAAAATCAAATAAAGTGGTTGATGCTTTGAGTCGAAAAAGTAATGCTTCATTAGCAATGTTGCGTTTGGAACGTGATCCTTTGGTTAAGGATTTGATGAACTTTGGCATAGAAGTTGTTGGTGCAGGAAGTTCTTCTGTTTTGTTTCAGGTATTAGTGAGATCATCTCTATCAGATAGAATCAAGCAAGCACTGAAGCAAGACAGTGAGTTGCAGAAAAAGGTAGAGCTGGTTCAGAAAGGTAAGTTGCCTGAATTCAAAATTGATAATGATTGTGTATTGAGATTTGGGAAGAGTTTGTGTGTGCCTTGTGATTCACAGTTGAATAGAGATTTGTTATGTGAAGCTCAAAGTTCTCTGTTTTTAGTTCATCCTGGTAGTACTAAGATGTATAGAGATCTGTGGGAGTATTACTGGTGGGATGGAATGAAAAGAGATATTGCTGATTTTACTATGATGTGTTTGACTTGTCAGCAGGTTAAAGCAGAGCGGTAGTTACCGAAAGGGATGCTTCAGCCTTTACTAGTGCCGGAGTGGGAATGAGAGAATATATCCACGGACTTTGTTGTGGGATTACCAAAGACATCTCGAGGTAATAATGCAATCTGGGTTATTATTGATCGCTTGACCAAATCTGCTCGTTTCCTTTCTATATGAGATACTTTTTCCCTAGATCAACTTTCCCGTTTGTATCTTAAAGAGATAGTCAGGTTACATGGAGTTCCTCTCTCCATTGTATGTAATCGTGATCGCAGGTTCACTTCTAACTTTTGGAAAGGCCTTCAGAAGTCGTTGGGTACTGAATTAAATTTTAGTACAGCATTTCATCCTCAATCAGATGGGCAGTCAGAACGAATAATTCAGACCTTGGAGGATATGCTACGTTCTTTCTCTATGGATTATCATGGAAGTTGGGACCAACATCTTTCTTTTGTTAAATTTTCATATAATAACAGTTTTCATTCCAGTATACAGATGGAACCATTTCAGGCATTATATGGGAAGCGGTGTCGAACTCCAGCTTTCTGGGATGAAGTGGGTGAAAGGAAGTTGATGGGACCAGAGTTAGTAGAAGAGATGGTAGAAAAAGTTCAGTTGATTCAGAGACACATGAGAACAGCTCAGAGCAGACAGAAAAGTTATGCGGACAACAGGAGGAAGGATCTCTCTTTTGAGGTAGGTGATCATGTTTTTTCAAAGTATCACCATGGAAAAGTGTGATGCGATTTGGTAAGAAAGGAAAGTTGAGTCCAAGGTTCATTGGACCATATGAAATTATGGAGAGAGTTGGATTAGTTTCATACCGATTTGATTTACCTCCGAATTTATCTCAGGTACACAATTTTTTTCATTTTTCGATGTTGAGAAAGTATATGCCAGATCCATTTCATGTTTTGAGTCCAGAGGTAGTTCAGCTGGAAGAGAACCTATCTTATGAGGAACAACTGGTCCAGATTCTTGACCATATGGAGAAAGTGTTACGGAATAAGGTGATTAAGCAGGTAAAGGTTTTGTGGAAAAACCACATGATGGAAGAGGCAACATGGGAATCTGAAAATGCAATGAGGGATAAGTACCACCATTTATTTGATAAGTAAATAAATTGCAGGGACGCAATTTTCTAAAGGGGGGAAGGATGTAACATCCCAAGTAAGTAATGAATAATAGATATTTTTATCTATGTATATTAATGAATTAAATAGTGTTTTAGAGGCTTAAAATGAAAATAAATCCAATCTTAAGCATGGAATACACTAATATTCTTAAAAGATTGTTTTACTGCCTTTTGATGGAAAACCCTTTTTTAATCTATCTTTTGACAATTTTATAAGATATTTTTTTCAAAATAAAATTATTATTTATGATTGGGACATCAAAATTTACTTCGTGTGAATTTTTGGTATTTTTCCGATAAAGTTCATTTTTTAATGAATAGTGAAAATGTTGTATTTTAATTCAAAACCTCTTTTTAATCTAATTTATTTATATGATTATATTATCTTTTTAATTGGTTTTGAAGTGAAATTAGAATATATTTTTACCATTTTATCCAATGATGGTCATTGGAATCAATTTCACTTTGAAATTGGACTTAAACTGGTATCAATCTTTTGATACATATTGTTTCATAAAAACACGCTATTTGTCATGAAAGTGGGAATTAATTATTAAATTAATTAATGTGACTTATATGTTTTGAATTTTTTAAAATAGACTTCATTTTTGAATTCGGAATATCAAATATAGCTTAGGGTGAATTTTTGGTAATTGTCTGAAAAACTTCAATTTTTGATGAATAGTGAAACCACTAAGTGGTACTTATAAAAACTGATTTTCCGTTTAAATGAAATTTTTCCATCATTGTGTTTTGAATTTCAAAAATATGACATACATGGTTGTCATTAAGAAGTAAAATTTGGTTCAATGAGATTAAAATAATTTTTTGGTGAATAGTAATTTATTAAGTTCTTAATCGCGATTAAAGGTAATTAGTGTAGTTTAAGGTAAAAATAATGCTTTTATAAAATTAGGTGAGCTTGAAACATGTTCTACCCTCATTGGTTGTGTCATGGCCGACTAAGAAAAGCCATGGGTCAACTTGGGGACCCCATGGAGCCACTTTTTTTGGGAAATGACATAAATAACTTTTTATTAAATGTTAAAGTAAAAATGACACACAGATGATATGTTTTACTAAAACAATTTTTACATGGGGTTATACAAGTCAGATTTTTTACTATAAATATTCATTAGAAATATAAAAATATTTTCTACATAATACTATTTTTTTTATAATTTTTTGACATTAAATAAATAAATGTATTTATGAAATCATAATGATGTAGCGATGACCTCATTATTTAACGATTTAAATAAAATGGAAAGATAATGTAATATCTAAGACCTACACATGTCCAAAACCTATTGGATGAGTGTATTTAAAACCCTTATCACCTTATCCTCTAATTATATCAATGTGGGTCCTTTTGAATCCGAAACTCTTTTTAAAATAAAGTAACTTGTCTTTACTTTCCAAGAGTGCCCCTCCTCTCCTCTTATAAAAGGCCCCCACCTCTACCTCATTTCACACACTCTTCATGACTTTGACTCGGCCATCCCCTGCCCATTTACTCTCTCCACATCCCTCTCCTCATCATAGAGGATTCCCTTTTGGCCTAATCCTTTCAAAGGAAGCCTTTAGGCTCAAATCAAAAGGAGTTACACTTTTAAAGGTAATTCATTCTCTCATGTTAATTTGTTTTATTTTTCTTCTCCAACCCCTTAAACACTTTTTATTTACTTCTTTTGTAACAACACCAGTGTCTTCAATATACTAGGATGTTTTTTTAAGATTTATTTTAGCTACACTCTCACAAAACTACATCAAATGGTTAAAGAACATACGGTTTCCGTGGATGGTGAAATTGTGCCTCCCGAAACGATGATTGTTCAATACTCATTTAACACCTTCAAAGGTGACCATTATGATGTCACTATTTTTATATATGATATATAATATTTTTATTCTTTCCTTAAGCTTCTGTACTTTTCATTTATGGAATACCATTATTGTTTCCATTATGGGTAAACATGATATCTTCATTTTAGGAAGTGCGGACTACCGCCCCCTGAAAGTGATTTGATTCGTTAATACCATATGTGGAATGTGTAAAGGATAAAGTTAATGATATTATATATGTTATTATACTGGAATTATAATATACTCTTATATCATTATGATTTCATTCCAGAAAATACGAAATAGAAATGGAAGTAGCGTTCATGCGTATGTACGGCTTACCGTCTCCATGAACGGTGCATTTCATTTCTTACCACTAAATGTGATGTAATATTATAAATACATGTATATAATGAATATATATGATATATATGTTATCCAAATCATTAATATCATTCTGGATATAACGAACCTTTGACTAAATTAACAACATGTAAGTGTAAGAAGTCTATTTTTGACTTAAGAACCAAATACCGACAAAATGAACATTATTAACATAAATGATTACATTATGTTCATAACATGGTATAAAAGGAATAATGAACTTGAAAAATGTTCTTAATCAAGTATGTATTAACTCAAATTTATTATTCAGGAGATCAATGAACGGTCGGGTCAAGTCGGATGCAAGGTATGGGACTTCGTCTCAATCTCTTTTCGTTGAGGCATATTTTGTTTTATACACAACCTTCTTTTATACGGTGTATAAACCCCTTTGACTTTTATTCTTATTCAAAAGGAATCTTTTTTATACGAAGCTTTTACTAAACGATAAAAGGGAATGTTTTTGTCATACGTATGCAGCGACAACGACTTCTCCACCGCCGTTACCGTTATTTGAGTTTCGGCTTCCTCTACAAGCCGTTCCTTCTTTTTAAAAGAAAAATAAATACCATGTTTTAATTTTCTTTTATTTTGGTATTGAAAATGGTTTTCATGATGTTTTTATATCAATGTGTTGTATTGATATCTTGTGATTGAAAGGTGGAAATGTTATGTTTTCATTACGCATGTTTTATGTGATACGATTATGTTGAGGTTCTTGGGCATTATTATGAAGACGGGTGGTTCCGTGATAAACTAAGGGCGGGTGAGCCTGATATAGCTCTCCAATGCATTGGGTAACGCGAAGGAGTGAAACGTTAAGGTTTTTCCGAAGCGATTTTAGGGAATATACTATGATGGGTATTCCAAACGTAACCAAGAGGGTTACTCCCTACATAAGAATGGTATGAATACCTCAAGTTTCCTTTATGTCTTATGATTTCTATGATTTATTCATGATTTGATGAGGTATGTTAAAGTCTGTATGTTTTATGGGTAAAGTATGATCTCATCCTTATGTATATATGTACCCATGTTTCCTTTCCATATTTTTATATCCCTTACTGAGCTTTTTATGCTCATCCCAAGTTTTTTTGAAATGTTTTTCACAGGTCAAGGGAAAGGTACATGATATGATGATAGTGTCAAGGAAGTTTCAAGAAAGAATCCATGTTTATTTTAAATATGTTTCCATTGATGGGAATGAAGAATACTATCTTTTTGTGACCACTTTGTTTATATATGGAATGTAATGCATGTTTTATGATCTAATTCACTAAAACTCTAAACTCGAAAAGATCCTCAATGTGTAATCTTGTAATAACTCAAGATTAAGTAAGGTTTAAGGCTGGGTCCTTATAGTGTCAACCCGTGAGGAAAGAGATCTTTCCAAACTTTCTCTAGATGATCTACTGAGCAGCTTGGTATCATATCAAGTGAGAGTCAAAATAGAAGATGCTACGACTTGTGTGATCAAGGAAATGTCATTCAAATCCATTGATAAACTGAAAATCTCAAAAGAGAGTAGCGGTGAAGATGACAAAGAAAAAGAAATTCTTTCTCTCATTTCCAAGAAGTTCCAGAAGGGGAAAGGGAATTTCAAAGGGAAGTTACTTCTCACATGTTTGCGTTGTGGAATAGATGGGCACATTGCCTCTCAGCGGATAAGAAATATCAATGATGAAGATAGTGAAGATGAAAGCTTAGAGAAGCCTCGGAGAAGGTTCTTCAAAAAGGGAGACTTCAAATATGGAATGAAAATGCAAAGGAAGAGTTTTGTATGCGAAGAGGAAGAAGATGGTAATGAATTCTGTGATGAAGAAGAACTAGAATTCAAAACTGGGAACCATGCTTCTATGATGGCCACTGTTGAAAATTCAGAAGATACTAGTGGAGAAAAAAAACTAAGAACTTGTGTAGATCCCGAGATGCAACTTTAGGATGTGATTAGTAAGCCTAAGATTAAATGTAAGAGTTTCAATAAGTGGAAATAAATTTTAGAAGAATCAACTGAATCTGTTGATCATCTTGAAGATGAAATTGAACGACTGGAAGAATTTGTGAAGGTATAGTCTAAAATAATTGAAAGCAATGATGATGTAGTAGATCTGAAGCTGAAAATTACAGAGCATGAAAAGGTCATCAATGACCTCACCTCCAGACTTGATGAGAAATCCAATACTGCTGAGGGTCTTGAGGAGGAATTTTTTACTCTAAGGATTAAACTAGAGATTGAATCAATTCCAAAAGAATCGAGGAAGAAAATACAGTTTGGAAGTTTCTCAGATGTATAATTACTAGCCAGAGTGAAGTGCGGTTCAGATGGGGTTAGAAAAATCATGAGTGATCAAAGACCCTCTTGCATGGGAAAGAGTGGAATTGACTGTGAGGCTAAGACATCAACTGCTGGAAGTGGAAATATCCAAAATAAAGACACGATGAAAGTTGAACACGTTGAAATGTTACCTAATGTTCCAAAAAGGGAACCCTCAATCCAAATTAAAAGGAGAACTGAAAATTATCCTCAAACATTCAAAAATGATAGACAGCCTAAATATTCTCCCAAGGAAGAAGGTATGTGGAGAAATTCAGGTGAGAAGACATTTCCTCCCACGAAGTGTCAGTTCTAGGGCTATTTGGGTCATACCATGTCTTATTGCGATGAGGTAAGAATTTATCTAAATGGAGAAGATATATAAGTTCAACATAGGAGAACAAATTCATGCCCTAATTATTATAGAAGAAACAATTTTTATGTATATTGTTATCGTTTTTCTAACTTTGGTCATAAGGCCGCTAATTGCAGGAAGAGAAGGGACATGGACACCTCATACCAAAGTTCATGACAAGTCAAGTCTCGTCAGCAAGACAATTTTTCTCTTTCAAACAGGTTTTCTCCTCTCAAAGAATATTTTGACTATGAAGAACCTGGGTATGCAGAAGATATAATTGAAAGGACATCTGTACTATATACTCAATCCAATGTCTCATGGAAGGAAATGAAGAAGATTGTGAAATCCAACCTTGCAGTGGTGGCCCTCAAAGCTACAAAGAACAACAGTACCCAGATTCTGGATAGCGGTTGTTCATCTCATATGACAGGTAATGTCTGACTGCTAGTGAATATCATAAGGAAGGTTGATGGTACATTAAGATTTTGTAATGATGGGGCTCTGAAAATCAAAGGGAGTGGAAGTACTGAATTAGCTAATGGAGAACTAAAGAAGAATGAAGTCCTTTATGTAGATGGCCTATGTCATAATCTCCTCAGCGCGAGTCAACTCTGTGACTCGGGACTTATAGTTACTTTTAATTAGAAAGGTTGAAATATCAAGGGAAAGACAGGCAATTCACTTATGATGGGATGCAGAAAAAATGCAACTTATATCGGGTTGATAGTGAAGAAAATGTATGTTACATGACTGTTTTAGAAGAAAACAATTTGTGGCATCGAATACTGGCACACATCAATCCACTAGACATGGAGAAAATATCAAAATTGGGAATTGTCATGGAAATTCCCAACCTGAAGTGTGAGCGTGAAAAATCTTGTGATGCTTGCAATCATGGGAAGCTGGTCTGTAGTTCATATCGGCCAAAGAAGAAAATGGTATCTCACCTTCTTGATCTGATTCATACAGATGTATGTGGGCCAATAAATGTTGCCAGAAATCATGTAGAAAGGTAGTTTGTCCTTTTCATAGATGATTACAGTAGAATGGCATGTGTGATGGTCATTCACAGGAAACGACAAGTCCTTGACTGCATGAAAACATATCAGTGAATCATCGAGAATGATACTGGACGAACAATAAAAGTATTGTGATCTGACAATGGAGGAGAATACACGTCCATTGAATTTGAAAATTATCTGGAGAAGCATGGGATACAGCATGAGTTAGCTAATGTGATAACTCCACAACAAAATGGAGTTGTTGAACGTAGGAATTGACAGGTGAACAACATGGCACGAACTATGCTGATTGAGAGTCGTATTCCACGAAATTACTGGAAAGATGTTGTTCAAGCTGCAGTGTACATTTAGAATTGAACATGACTTTATATGAGTGAGACCAAGACACCATATGAATTTTGGCATGGACGGAATCCTTCTATAAAATACTTTCGTGTCTTTGGAAGTAAATGCTTCATTAGGAACAAAGAAGGAAATAAAGGGAAATATGAAGATAATGTAGATGAAGGAATTTTCCTCGATTACTCAATGAACAGCAATGCCTACAAATGTTTCAACAAGCATTTAGGAAGGATTGTGGAAAGCAGTGATGTTATGATAATTGAAGAGAAAACAACAATTTCTTCAAGGAAGTCATATGCTGATGTGATAGAATGTCAGGAAGAAATTGAACATGAAGAAAATACAAATGCAGAAATAGAGGATGTTGTTCAAAACACTCAACAGCCACATAATGATGTTGACTCATAAGAATAATCTGACGAAGGAACTATGGATGAAGAGAATGCTACTGAACCTCGCAGGAGAAATCGAAGAGGTGAGATTGATCCATCCAACATAATTGGGGATAGGAGTGCAACCACTCAAGCAAGAAGGATTAGGAGTAACACGTAATCATTATTTCTATCAGTTGTAGAGCCACCCTCATTCGAAGAAGCTGCAAATGATGAATCGTGGGTAAAATCCATGAATGATGAATTAGATCAGATTGACAAGAATCAGACACGGGATCTTGTCCAGAGACCCGAAGGTCACAATGTGATTTGTACTAAATGGATCTTCAAAAATAAGTTTGATGAGCGTGGAAGTGTCATCAGAAACAAGGCACGAATGGTCTGTAATGGATACTCTCAGATTGAAGGCATTGTTGTTGAAGAAACCTTTGCTCCAGTGGCTAGACTGGAGTCAATCAGGCTTTTCCTTTCCATGGAACTACAAAGAGGATATAAAGTATATCAAATGGATGTCAAGATAGCATTCTTTAATGGTTTACTCGAATAAGATGTCTACATTGAACAACTAGTGGGTTTTGTTTTGGGTAATGATGAAACAAAGGTCTCCAAACTGAAGAAATCCCTATATGGATTGATGCAGGCACCACGGGCGTGGTACTCACGACTGGATTCATATCTCAAGAAGATGTAATTCAAAAGAGGAGGAGTTGATCACAATCTCTATGTGAAGAATTATCCAAAAGATCAATTCATGGTTCTAGTCTACGTTGATGATATCATATTTTTTGGCAGTAGGCAAGAATCAGTGGACAAATTTGCCAACCACATGAAATCAGAATATGAAATATCTATGATTGGGGAGCTGGCATATTTCTTGGGGCTGCTGGTGATTCAAAAGAAGGAATACAATTTCATTTCTCAGGAAAAATATTCAAGAGAGCTGCTGAAGAAGTTTAATATGCAAGACTCCGAACCAATGTCAACTCTGATTTCAGTTGGAACTAAACATGGAAAGCATGAGGATGGGGACTCTGTTGATCTCACCATGTAGAAGAGGATCATTGGAAGCCTACTGTACCTAAAAGCGACACGGCCAGATATTGTCTTTGTCACATGACTTGCCGCCCGCTTTCAGAGTACTACAAAAGAGGAACATATGACAGCAGAAAAAAGAATCATGAGGTACATTCAAGGTATACATAACTTTGGGTTATTTTTTACTGCAGGTAGGGACAATGAATTATCAGCGTTTTCTGATTCTGATTGGGCTAGTGATGTAGTAGACAGAAAGTGCACTAGTGGTGGTGCTTTCTATATTGGGCGGAAATGTGTTGGCTGGTTGAGCAAGAAACAAGAAAGTACTTCTCTTAGTACTGCTGAAGCTGAGTATATCTCTGTCTCAAAGGCATGCACTCAACTCCTATGGATGAAGCAACAATTAATAGATATTGGTGATGAGATAAAGAAACAAATGGTGATTTACTATGATAACAAGAGTGCAATTGATCTTACGAGGAATCCTATTCAGCATTCCGGTACGAAACATATTGAAATCAGGTATCACATTATCAAAGAAAAAGTTGAACAAGGGGTGATTAGAATGGATCATGTGGGAACTGATGAGCAATCGGCTAATATCCTGACCAAACCACTGTCTGCGGCTGTGTTTGAGAAGTATTGGTTGAACCTCGGTGTTCAGCCACCTCCCAGTGCATAAGGAGGTTACGCAATACCCCTCTTCCCGTTTGTGATAACTATTTTTATCTGTTTATGGATATGATGTAGGTTTATGGGGTAGAAACTATCCAGGGGGAGTATTGTTAGTGCTGAACATTGAACAAATTACTGGTCTTTAGATTTATTTTCAATGGGGGAGAACGTAATAAATTCAGGAAAGTAATGCATATGTGATGAGAAGAATTAGAAGGAAAACACTGGAAGTAATGATTCTGTGATGAGAAGAATGAGAAGGAAAACATTGGAACCCGATTCAAGCTTCCTCTCTTGTTTTCTACACCGAGCATTGCTCACGTAGACTTAGAGTGTTGGCTGAGTTGATTCTTGCATTTTTTGTTTTCACATGGATGGAGCTCTATTGAATTTATTTTTTGATTGCCAACAAACCCAATGGGGGAGATTTTGGAACCATGGTCTTCTATGCATGATTTGGAGTATGGTTTGAGTTTATTGTCAATCAGCAGTGGATGATCAAAATTTGTACCCGCAATGAGATCATAAAGTTCAAGCAGACTACAGTATTGAAGGTGGCACCCTTTCGTAGTGTTTTCTAATTATTTGGGTCTGAAAATCGACAAATGGAGAAAAGTGTTTTTGGCAAAGAGACTTGCGCGTTGTGTACTTGATGAAGAGGAAACTTGCGTGCCATATGTTTTTCAAGATCATAACATGGGAAAATGGAAAAGTGATAAGGGTCGCGCATGTTTCGGGCTGGTCGCGCAAGTGTCCTACGCGCTGTGCACCGATTGTTGGCTGCGCGACCAAAGTAGTTGGGGAGTTAAAGGCGCAATGTCGTGCAAGTTTGGTGTTGAAGGAGGCAGTGTCATGCGTGTATTTTGGTGTCACCTGTGCGCCGAATTTGTACCATGCAAGTGAATTGCGTGACAAGATTGAATCTTGCGCGCTGGGATTGGATAAGCGCTCCAGGGTTGTTAAAGTTCATCTATCCTTTTGAAGTTACACGAAAGTGGGAAAATCAAAGGGTACCCTCAGTGCAATGTAAGATTCGTCTTCTGGTGAGAGTTGGACTTCAACAGAGCATCTACATACAACAGAGTATGCATTCTTATGAAATTATGAAGAGACCTTCATGTCTATAAACTGAGTGGGACTTCACCTAAGGGCAGTGAGCCAGGGGGAGTCAACGGGAGTGACCCGAGGGAAGCAGTGAGCTATCCCTGAACCTTTGTAATGGCAGTGAGCCTAGGATAGAGTGATTGTGACCAAACCTTTGTAATGCACATCTAGTGAAGATTAGTGTAATTTAGTACGACCGAAAACTTGTCGGTGTATGGCCCTTGGACGTAGCCCTTAGTGGTGAACCATGTAAAAAGTGATGTGTCTTCTCTGTGCATGTGAATGTTTGCTTTCTGATCATATTCATCATATAGGTTCAACAAGTTCCTACCAATGTGGGAACAAGACCCATAAAATTAAAAGAAAAAGTTTTCACCCTGATTCACCCCTCCCCTCTGAGGGTGCCCCAGGGTCCTTCCAATTAGTAGTGTCATTTGACTACAGTGACCGAAAATGCACTTCCGGTGCCATAAACGACCGAAACGGATGTTTAACGGTAGAATTCATTATGAAAGATATATGAATGACTTGAAATCATTGGAAAACATTATAATTATTATCCATGACATGTAAGTGGAATCATCATGTTAATGGGATGTGTGGTTTATGGGGTACGACTGAATATGTTTTTTTTCTGTGTCTAGGGTGCTTGAGAAAGGTGCGTGGGGTGGTCAAAACTGGCTGAATGACCTCAAAATTCCCTGAAATCAAGCGAGAAAAACCAGAGAGTGAATTATGAAATGTTTGGGCATACCACATGTCATTCGGAGGTGTCGTATGACAGTAGTGACTAAAAGAGCTCTTCTAGTGCCATAAAAAACCAAATTAGGCATTTAACGGTCAAATGCATAAAGAACGAAAACAAAATTACTTGAAATAACAAGAAAACATTCTAATTATTTTATGTGACGTGTGTTAGGAGACGACATGTTAATCAACCATGCAGTTTGAGCGGTACAGCTGAATATGCGTTTTTTTTCTGTGTGTAGCGCGCTTGATAAAGGTGCGTGGGGTGGTCAAAACCGGCCGAACGACCTCAGAATACCATTAAATGAGGTGACAATATCCGGAGAGTGAATTGTCAAAATGGTTGGGTAGACCACACATCAATTGGAGGTGTCATGAGACCGCGGTGATTGAAAAACACACTTTTGGTTCTATAAACGACAAAAACATGTGTTTAACATTCAAATGCATACTGAACGACATAAAAATGACTTGAAATAATAGGAGAACATTCTAATTATTTTCCGTGTTGTGTACCTAGAGACGACACATCAATCAGATGTACGGTTTGTACTATACGGCTGAATGTCTATGTTTTCGGTATTGGGAGCCCTTGAAAAAGGTGTTTGGGGATGTCAAAACCGGCCGAACGACCTCAGAATTCCATGTAATCAGGAGACAATAATGTTTGAGTGAACTGTAAAATGGTTGGGTAGACCACACATTAATCGGAGGTGTCATGTGACCGTTGGGACTAAAAATGCACTTCTGATGCCATAAACGACCAAAACAGGCTTCTAATGGTCAAATGCATACCGAACGACATCAGAATGACTTGAAATCACATGAAAACATTATAGTTATTTTTTTGGCATGTACGTGGAGATGACACGTCAAGAGGACGTGTGGGTTTCATGGTACATCTGAATATGTGTGTTTTTGGTGTCTGGAGCGCATGGGAAAGGTGCGTGGGGTGGTCAAAACTGGCCTAACGAATTCAGAATGCCATGAAATTAGGCGAAAACAACCATTGAGTGAATTGTGAAATGGTCGGTTAGACCACACATCAATCAGTGGTGTTGTGTGACCACGGTGCCCGAAAACGCATTTCTGGTGCCAAAAATGACCAAAACAGGCATTTTACAGTCAAATGTATACCGAATGACATCAAAATGTCTCAAAATAATAGGACACAATTCTAATTATTATCTATGACATGTATGCCGATTTAGCACGTCAATCGGATGTGCAGTTTTCATAGTAATACTTAATATGTGTTTTTTCGGTGTCGGAAGCACTTGGGAATGGTGTGTGGGGTGGTCAAAACCGGCTGAATGACATCAGAATACCAGGAAATCAGGCGGTTACAATCAAAGAGTGAATTGAGAAATGGTTGGGTAGATTACACTTTATTCAGAGGTGTTGCATGACCGCGGTGACCAAAAAATGCACTTCCATTGCCATAAACGACCAAAACATGCGTTAAATGGTCAAATACATACCTAACGACATCATAATGAATTGAAATAAAAATAAACAATTTTAATTATTATCAGTGATGTGTACTCTGAGAGAGAATTCCAATCTGACATGCAGTTTGCACATTACGACTAAATATATGTTTTTTAGTCGTTTGGAGCACTTGACAATGGTGCATGAGGTAGTCAAAATCGGCCAAACGACATAAAAATTCCATGACATCAGGCGACAATAACCGAAGAGTGAATTGTGAAATGGTCAGGTATACCACACGTCAATCGGATGTTTCATGTGACCGTAGTGATCGAAAATGCTCTTCAGGTGCCATAAACGACCAAAACAGGAATTTAATGGTCTAATGCAAACTGAATGACATCGGAATGACTTAAAATCATATGACAACATTCTAATTATTATCCGTGATGCGTACGCAGAGACATAAAATCAATAAGACATGTGGTTTGTGCGGTATGGCTGATTTTGTGTGTTTTCTTTGTTTGGGAAGGTTGCGTGGTGTGGTCAAAACCAGCCAAATGACCTCAGAATGGCATGAAATCAAGAGAAAACAACCGGCGAGTGAATTGTGTAATTTTCAGGTAGATGACACATCTATCAGAGGTGTCATGTGACTACGGTGACAGAAAACACACTTCTCATGCCATAAACGACCAAAATAGACATGTAACGGTGAAATGCATAATGAACGACATCGAAATGAGTTTAAATCACATGACAACATTCTAATTATTTTTCGTGACATGTATGAAGAGATGACATGTCAATCAGGCATTTGGTTTGTACGGTATGGCTAAATATGTGTTTTTTCTGTGTATGGCGTGCTTGAAAAATGTGTGTGGGGTGGTCAAAACCAGCCGAACGATCTCAGAAGGCCATGAAATATGACAAAAACAACAGGTGAATGAATTGTGAAATGTTTGGATAGGCGACACATCAATCGGAGGTGTGGTGTGACCGTGGTGACCGAAAATGCAGTTTTGGTGCTATAAACGACCAAAACAGGCCTTGAACGGTCAAATGCATAAAAAATGACATTGGAATGGATTGAAATCAAAATAAAACATTCGAATTATCATCAGTGGCATGTTTGCAGAGAGGGAATATCAATCAAACATGTAGTTTGTGTGGTACAGCAGAAAATGTGTTTTTTCGGTGTCGAGAGCGCTTGAGAAAGTTGTGTGGGGTGGTCAGAACCTGCCAAATGACCTTAGAATGACATGAAACCAGTCAAAAACAAACAGAGAGTGAAATTTGAAATGGTTGGGCATACCACACATCATTCTGAGTTTTCATTTGATAGTAGTGATGAAAAACACAATTCCAGTGCAAAAAACAAACTAAACAGGCGTTTAACTGTCAAATTCATATAGTGAACTTTGAAATTGTTGGGAATACCACACATCATTCTGAGGTTTCATTTGATAGCGGTGACGAAAAATTCAATTACAGTGCCAAAAAAAACTAAACAGGCATTGAACTGTCATATTCATACCGAATGTCATCTGAATGACATGAAATCATAGAAGAACATTCTAATTATTATCAGTGATGTGTACATAGAGACATAATGTCAATCGGATGTGCCGTTTGTGTGGTAAAACAGAATTTGTGTTTTGTAGGTGTTTGGTGTGCTTGACAATGATACATGGGGTAGTCAAAACAGGCCGGATGGCCTCAAAATGTAATAAAATCAGGCGAAAACAACCGCAATGTGAATTGTGAAATATTTGGATAGACCACATGTCAATCGGAGGTTTTGTGTGACTGTGGTGGCTGAAAACCCACTTCATGTTCCATAAACAACCAAAATAAGAATTTAATGGTAAAATGAATACCGAACGACATCATAATGACTTGAAATCAAAAGTCAACATTATAATTATTATCTGTGACATGTACGTGGAGTCGTCTCGTCAATCGGACATGTGGTTTGTGCGGTATGGCTGAATATGTTTTTTTCGATGTCTAGAGCACTTGAGAAAGGTGTGTGGGGTGGTCAAAATTGGCTGAACAACCACAAAATTCCATGAAATCAGGCGAAAAAACTGGGGAGTGATTTTTGAAATGGTCGGACAGACCACACATCAGTTGGAGGTGTCGTGTGAGAGCGGTGACCGAATACGCACTTCTTGTGCCATAAAAGACCAAAACAGGCATTAAATGGTCAAACACATATCGAATGACATCAGAATCACTTGAAATCACATGAAAACATTCTAATAATTATCTGAAATGTGTTTTAGGAGAGTGCATGTCAATCGGATGTGCAGTTTGAGTGGTACGACTGAATATGTGTTTTCTTGGTGTGTAGTGAACATGAAAAAGGTACATGCGGTGGTCAAAACCAGCTGAACGACCTCGAAATGCAATCAGATGTGGCGAAAATAGTTGGAGAGTGAATTGTGAAATGCTCGAGCATACCACACGTCAATCAGAGGTGTCGTGTGACCGACGTGACTGAAAACGCACTTTTGGTGCCATAAACGACCAAAACATGCATTTAATGGTCAAATGCATACTAAAAAACATCGGAATGACTTGAAATAATAGGAGAAAATTATTATTATTTTATGTGATGCGTACGCAATGATGGAACACCAATCAGAGGTGCGGTTTGTACTGTATGGCTGAATATGTGTGTTTCAGTTTTTGGCTGGCCTGGAAAAGGTGTGTGGGGTGGTCAAACCTAGCCGAACGAACTCAGAATTCCATGTAATCAAGAGAAATAAATGGGTTAGGGAATTGTGAAATGTTCATGTAGAGAAAACGTCAATCGGAGCTGTCGTGTGACGACTATGACCGAAAATTCACTTCGGATGTCATAAACGAACAAGACAGGCGTCTAACAATCAAATTCATACCAAACGACATCAGAATTACTTGACATCATAGGACAATATTATAATTATTATTTGGTATGTGTACACGAAGAATACACATCAATCAGATGTGTGTTTTGCATAGTACGGCTGAATATGTGTGTTTTCAGTGTCTGGAGTTCTTGAGAAAGGTGGGTGGGGTGGTCAAACCTGGCCGAACGTCCTCAGAATGCCATGAAATTAGATGACAAAAACCGACGAGTGAAGTTTAAATTGGTCAAGTAGAAGACACGTCAATTAGAGGTTTTGTGTTACCATGGTAAACGAAAATGCAGTTTTGGTTCCATAAACAACAAAAACAGTTGTTTGATGGTCAAATCCATACCGAATGCCAACATAATGACTTGATATCACAGGACAACATTATAATTGTTATCTATGACGTGTGTCGGCATTGGAGACATCAATCTGAAATTGGGTATGATTAGAACCATAGAATTAATGATTATACATTTTTAAAATGTTATTCAAAATTATTAATATATTTTCAAAATAAAATACTTCTGATCTGTAATAGTTATCTTGAATTTAAATATGTGTTATTGAATTTCAATTATTTGTTTTGATGTTTCTTTTAGTATTAATTTTTTTATTAAATTTTTTCATGAACTTAAATTTGATGTTGGATGTTGAAGTTTGGAAGATGACGAGATGAAAAGATTAATGCACGTATGAGTTTAGATATTTTGGGAATGATTATATTTTGTGATTTTGAAATATAGGGTTTTTTATTGTATTGCAGGAACTTTTTTAAATGAGATAAAAAAATCCTAGAGTGACCGCCATATAATGGTCGCTATAGGTGATATCAGTGGGTCCTAGAGATACCACCATTTGGCAGCCACTGTAGCCAAATCCGAAATGGGCTATAGTGTCCGATGTTTGGTTGACGCTTTAGCTACTGCCAATGTCAACAATAAGGACTGCCAAATGGATGTCTCTATAGCCCATTTTGGCTCGTCTACAGTGTCTTACAGATTTTGGTTTCTCATATCAACATCAACAAGCCTAAAGCCTCCTCGATTTTGTGGATGCTAGGCGGCTGCTAAATACCTTTAGCGATGGATTTTAGCAGTCGCTAAAGGACATTATTATACTATTGTGACAATGGGTGGACTACTTATTCATTCTAAAACATTCTTCTAGAAAATCAATTTTTTTTAAAAACACATTAATAAATTTCAAAATAAACAACATGAACAGAATACATAGAATATGATACTATATAAAAAAATAAATAAAATTGACAATACTTTTGTTGGAGGAAGATGGGAAATCCTAAAAACTCGAAGGAGAACTATAACATACTTTATGTGTGACTCATCCCAACGGAATTCCAAACCTGATGACATCATAACAGCCTAACGCGTGATCTTCTCCTTTCCTGGCCTGACTGAGGGGCCCATCCCCTATAGAAATAATAAATAATATATGTCTCTAATATGGGCCACTATCTAGTGATGTAACATTTACTAGTGTAGAAAACTTTATCATAATTCATCTTTGCTTTGCTAGGTTCCAATGTGATATTGACAGTAGGGGATGTCCCAAACAATCTAAACAACATTCCATTTATATACAATTCATCAAATAAGTCACACAAACCGGAATCACCCTGGACACCCCAGTTAGTAGTCCTTTGACTTTAAAACATCACCACACAAAGGAAGTACCAAACTGAGGACACTCCCATCTCTTCTTAAATCAACATGGAAAAAGAATTATTCAAAGAAGGATTTTCTAACAACCCATTTCAAATATTCCAACCAGGCCACACATAATTTTCACATGTTAAACCACTTCATAAAAAACATATTCACGCCAAATTGAAATCTAATACCCTATAAGATGACCCATTTAATAAAAACAAACCACAAATTAAAATCTAAAATACATTTAAAAGGGATTACCCGGTATTATATAAACACATAGCGTGAACATCACAATTAAGAAACATGAGAATATCCATATGGGCCTTACATAATTTCCTCAAATCAACTATTCTCTTAGCTGATGAGGTCACGCTGAAGAGGGGATTACGGATGGGGCATATAGCCGGAGGAGGGAGTTACAGTGTGATGTTCCGCTATAGGAGGAGGTCAAAAAAGGGATGCACAGTCAGTGGAGGTTGCACCAGAATAGAGGGTGGTGATTCCGGCGGGGCGCACGACTAGAGGTGGGTGTACCGACGTAGTGCATGGCCGAAGTGGAGGAGGGGAATGGGTGGTGTGTTCTTTGTAGGAAGAAAGGGGGGAGCTGGGTCACGTGAGGAATGGGGAGAGGGTGTAGGAGGGGTGATTCATGGTAGAGAAATGGGGGAGAGAAAAATTACATCAATATAAACCCTAACAAAACAAACAAAAAAATTTAATAATTATACTGATAATAGTAAAAAATATGTTCAATAACAATAATGAAATTCTTAATAATAATAATAAAATACAATATTATTAACAAAAATAATAATTATTCATTTTAATTATGATTTTTCTGATAATAGTAATAAAAATAAAAATAATAATAACATTATAATATTGTTAACATAATAATAATAATAATTAAATTCTTAATAATAATAATAATAAATTTCAAAAAAAAAACAAAAACAATTTTTAATAATATTAATATTATTATCCACAACAATAAAATTATTATTATTATAATGGTTAAAACATTTGTTTTTGTCAATTTTAATTTTCTTAATCTCATTAAATTTGTTTTATTTTTTTCATTAGAATACTGCAACTATACGGTCCACACATGGATCAATTGACCGTATGTGAACCTTATGGTTTCTTTTATCCACTCTAAAAGTTGTTGCACGGGTACCTTGAATGACAACATGCTCTCTGATAACCATGTGGTGCCCATGTGTGGGCCTAAAACCCACCAATAACTTCCATTAACAATAATAATAATATTAATTAGTAAATAATATCCTCTATAATAATAATAATAATTCCAATCATTATAATAATATTATTATTATTTAAAAATATACTTGTAAAATTTCTTTTCGTTGATCTTATTTTATTTTAATATTCATTTAATTACATTTTTTACTTCATTTATCTTTTAATTTATTCTGAAAACTGAGCAGGTTGCACAGTGACAATGGCATAGCCACACGATCTCTAAACCGTGCTATTCCCATGCACAAGATGCCGCCAATCCCAAAACAACCATTTTTAAAAAAAACTCAAAATTTCATATTTTGATTCATCATGAACCCCAAAAAAATTATCCAAATTCTTGAATCAAATTAAATAATGTATTTTTAATGGTTAGGGTGTGAGAATTATCCCCACCAGAATTATTTCCTCCGCTGAACATCTACAACAAGGTTTAACCCAAAATCAAAAAACTGATTATCCGTAATACTTTAAGTACAACACAAAAAATTTATAAATATTAAGAGAAAAAATGCTACAATCAATGAAGGAGACTTATAAAATAAACTGGGGAGATCCATAATGGAATCTCTGCTAAGTGTCACCTGCCCCCAAAGTCTAGAATTATGGAGCTTCATGGAAACACCTCTATAGAACTACAACATGTGACCCAGGCATCAAAAGCTTTGGAAAAATCATTGGGGAATTAATGAAGGATGACATATTTTGAACATACATAGCACATTGATGACAAATCACGACATTTTCCTCTATAGAAGCTTTCTAGAGGTATGAAGGTATCTTATTTCCTTTACTAGAACCACCAGAATTAGGATGCTTCCCATTCATCTTACCAGCATCCTCTTTACCACATCCAAAGTCCATTGGAGGATTCGCGATCTCAAATCCTCCAACTAACTCAGCTTCAATAGGAAAGGATTTTCTCACCACAACAGAGAATGTGGTTAGGTTGAGTTCTTCCACCTTCGACTATAGTTCTAGAAGGATCCCCAAATCAAAATGTCAATCCTTCACTAGATCATTTGAAACATAACTTGGGTCATACAAAACTACATCCAAAAATATTTGGTAGAATTATAATATCAACTCAACACCCAACTGAAAACCACAAAACCCTATCCTCTTTCTCATCTTTATCATCTCTGAGAAATACTATTGGATGAATGTTGAATAGAAGAAATCCCATGTATGATCTTCTCAAGGCTTTCTTATTCGACACATAATTCTACCGTTTCGATGTTGCACCTTAGATCATAAAGGTAGAAAAATTTACATTTAATTACATGGGAAACACAAGGAAGTTTAAGACTCACTCAATCCTCTACATCCACTAATCCCCCTATAGAGGATAATCTTGACAATAAAAGAGAGGAGGGTTAAAATTCAAAAACATAAGGATGTAGTATACGGTTTGATCAACAGGTGTTTTTCTAATGATTCGCCACCTGATGTTACACGTTGGGGATCCGTCAAATATTCATGGTGGTGGACACTAAGAAACATGGAACCAAGAAACATGATAAAAAAAATTCATTCCCATTTTAAATTAATCTGTTAGTAATTCCAAAACATGTCTTTACGATGTGATTATTAGGATTTTGGAAGACCCCAAAACAATTCACAAGGGGAAACTAATGTCGGTGGGTGACTCAAACACATTTTTGTGGTCGTATGCACATCACACCACCATCATAGAGGGAGTTATAGGTTAATGTACCTAGATCCACATGAGATTCTTGGACCTATGATCTCATGGAGAGCACTTTCCAAATTCCATTTTTATATCCCCAATGCCAAAATATCCATAGGAACTAAAAAACCCAATAAACTTGAATATCCGATGGTAACCCGAGGCTCAAAACGAGCTAGGGTTCATGACGTCATTACTATTCATGCACCTCACTACCCAAAGATCCTACTCCATTTACCATGACATCCTCAAATAATTATGGGTTCTCTAATAAGAAACGACCACTTAATAGACGACCTACTCTGATACCATTTGGTCACTAACTAACCCATTTCAAACTTGAACCGGTAACTTTATCTGATACATGTCAAGGCCTTAGATGCATTAATGATTCTTCTGGGGTGGTGAATATTTCCACATGATTCATAATAGAGAATGGTAAGGGTTATCACAATAAAAAAATAAACAAAGAAACTGAATGAACAAATAGGAAAACCAAAATAAATATGGGTTTCAATATTTTCATCGTTTACACTAGAACATAAAATAAAACAACTAGAAAAAAGCTTCCCAACCAAAACTCAAACTAATCCTGACACAAAAAAAAATCTTATTGTGACCCTGATGGTCAGTCTCTAACCAACAATCGGCTGTCACCCGAGGTGATCAAACTCATGACGAATAACTAAAACAGAAACAAAAAATAAGAAAACACTACAGGCATGGGTATTAAAACACAGTAGGTATGAAAAAATAATCTTATTCCCAGTGCAACTGATTTAAACAAATAAACATTTATTTTTCAGTTTTATCATAAAAAATATAAATATAGGTTTTCTATACTTTTCATTTTAAGACAAATCAATTGGAGATGTAAAAAAGGGAAACAAATAATAAAGGTTTAGTTTTTATAAAAGGTACAAAGGGGAGATTACTTATTCATTCCAAACCATTCTTCTTGAAAAAAACTTTTAAGAAACACAGATTCAAAAATTGAAAAATTATCACCAAGATCCAAATCCAAGGAATACAATTCTATAAAATGAAGTAAATGGAAATAACAATACTAGTACCAGAGTAATAATGCAAATCCTAGGAACTCATAGGATAACCACAACATAAATTACATGGGAATCATCCTGAATGAATGCCATTCCTGATGTTGTTATAATGCCATAACACTCAATCGTCTCCCAGCCTTTCCTAACAGAGGGGCCCAATCTAATATAAATAATTACAAAAAAAATATCACAATTATGGGAGATTAGCTAATGCATTATCCTGGACTACTGTAGAAAATTCTCCTAAAATTCACTTTTCACTTCTAGGTTCCCCTGTTATGTTAATACAAAGGTGTGTACCAAACAATTTAAACAATAATACATGTATATATAATTCATCACATATGTTACAAGAACTGGAACCACCCTAGCCACTCCAAAGTGTAGCCCATTTTCTTTAAACCATCATCACATAAGTTAAGTCCCAAACCGAGGACAACACAATATATTCATTAGTAAACAAGTTAAGAGACTCATTACAAGGGGTTTTTTCCAAAATGTCATTTAAAATGTACGAACTGGGCCTTAAAAAAATTTCACATTTCAAAACAGTTCATAAAGAACCCCACACATGCCACTTTGGAAGGGAAAACCCTACTAATAATTCCAATTAAGGAAAACCAACCACCACATTAAATCCTAAAAACATTTATATGTTCTAAATTGGGATTTGATAGACACTTAGAATGCACAAAACAATTAAACCTTTGATGAGTACCAAATGGGCCATTCATAATTTCCTCAAATCAACTTTTCTCATATATAAGCACAAACAAGACATTTTAACCCAAAACACATTGTAAATCCATTTGAGAAAATTAAATCACCATTTTAAAAATCAAAAATACATTTTCATGACCAAAAAATGCTTCTAAAAATTAAAAACTATTTTTAGTAGCCAACCAGACTATTTACCAAACACATATAGTGCCTTATTCTTTAAATCCAAATCAAACATTCTAGGAAATTAAACAGAACACAAAATTTCACATTGAACCAATATTATAAAAATAATGCATTACTAATTAAAAACTGAAAAGGGTACGAAAAACAAGAATAAAATGAAATCATAAAATAAAAGGAAATGTGGAAAGGGGTCTTACCTCAAAGGAGAACCAAGACAACACCTGACACTTGATAGACTTATCAGTGACCACCCAAAATCACATGGTAATGTAAAAAATAGTAAATATCATATGCAAGGGACTCAAAAAAAACGAATCTAAATTACAATGTGTGAAACCAATATGTGGGAAACAAACCCTCACCTCATATGACATCGACTATCTGAAACTACCTAAAACACCTTGCCTTTGTCGACGAAAACTAAAACCCACATGAAGGAGTACTAATAGATGAGATAAAAGCCCTATTCCGGGAAGAAAAACCAAAATATAATTTAATCCATTACTAGGGTTTATCAATCCGAAAAATCAACTAGGGGGAGAATAACAAACACAGAGGATATGAAGAAAACTCATAGGAGGGCGAGCTGCCGCTGGAGAAAGAGAGCGCTGGTGAGGTTGTGCCAGAGAGGGGGCTGTTGGTGGGGGTCTAGCTAGAGGAGTGGGTTGGTGGGGGGATGCACGGCCAGTGGAGGGTGTTTGCAGCTGGATGTGCAGTTGTAGGGGAGGAACATGTTAGGTGGTGTGGATGTGGTTGGAGTAAAAGGGGTGTTGGGTCATGTGAGGAAGGGTGGAGGGTATAGGACGTGTGACACATGGGATAGAAAAGATGGAGATGGGGATAACAATTAGGGAAAAAGAATACCTAAAAAATAAATAAAACTAATTTAACAATTATAATTAAAATACTAATAAAATGTTTCATTAAAATGATGATATTCTTAATTATAAAAAAATAACACCTTTAAAAGAAAAATATTCATTTTAATTATGATATTTATGATTGATAAAATTAAAATTGTGGTTAAAAACCAATACCTAATATGTCCCATTTCCTGCATATTTCCATCATCAAACTCCAACACAATCATCCCATGAAATAATGATCAAGCCAAACCTTGAATCCTATCATTGTTATAATTAATAGCGGCTACACGGGTACCCATGTAACATGGTGGCATGAGAAAGGTGTTAGAAAAACAATGTAGGCCACCAACAATGATGTCCATAAAGTAACCAATCTAATAAGCATTGTATTGAAAAGTTTTTATTATAAAAAACTTATATTATATGATACATTAATATAAATATAGAAATTTTCCCATGAACCTTGGGCTCAATGATGACATGAGAGATATGTAAGTACTATACCTATCTATAGGTTCATAACCATGATTGACCATACCTAATTCAGCAAGTGTCAGGTTGTATATATAGAACATCATGTGTACTGTTACAACCATAACATCTTAGACCTCCACAAAATGTGAATATAATAATCATCACATATCACCCATATTTTTAGTTTCATAATTATCATAGACCGCCTTGTAAGGTAGTTTTCTCATCAATTAATAAACCATTAAGTATCATTGACTTCCCATTTGGTTATTTAATATTTTATCACTATCCTACACATATATGGGGAGTTTTCTATAATTATAATCGACCTCAATATTCATGGGTATTTTTCTTTAGTTATCATTTACCTCCCATGTCACAAACCAACCCTAGTCAACCCAAAACCGATCACCCAATTTGATATCTATCAAGGACCGAGAGGCTATCTCGATCCTTTTGGGTTGGCGACAAGAACCAATGGAATCAATAGAGATAATAGTAATTTTCTCTACCAATCAAAAAATTAAAAAAAAACTGAAAGAACAAAAAGGTAAACAAAAAATATCATCCTCAAAATTTACATCATTTACACAAAAACCAAAAAAACTAGAAAATAGATCTGATCATGAAAAACTAAAATTAAAACTAACACCATGACTTATACATGTGACCATGAGGGTTACTCTCAAACCCACAACTAGCTATCACCTAAGGCGACTGAACTCGAGTTGAAAACCTTCATCAAAAACTAAAAATTGGAAAACATAATATGCATGAGTATTAAGACTGAGTAGGTTGACTCGAATAATTATATTCCCAGTGCACATGCTTTAGATAAATAAACATTTGTTTTTAAATTTGAACTACAAATTATAAATAATAGGTTCTCCATAATTTTCGTTTTATGTAACAAAATATTTATCCATTACCAAATTAATTTAAAATAATTATCCAGGGGATACGTAAAAAGGAAACCAAATAGGGAAAATTGATTTTTCTTATAAGTGACAAAGTTGAGACTACTTATCCCTTCCAAAACATTCTTATTGAAAATCGTTTTTTGGAAAAACAAACATTAAAAAATTTCCAAATGAACACCATGAACTGAATACATGTAATGTGATTCTATATAATGATAGAAATGGAACAGATAGTACTAGTTTCAGAGGAACATGGGAAATCCTTATAACCCAAAGTATAAAAATAACATACTATACGTGTGACTCATCCCAATGGAATACCCTGCCTGATGACATCATAATGCCCTAACGCATGATCTTCGCCTTACCTAGATTGGATGAGGGGCCCAACCCCATAGAAGTAATAACTAACACATCTCTCTAATATTGGCAACTAGTTAGTGAAGTTATGTAGACTAGTAAAGGAAATGTTCTCAAAATTCATCTTTTTTATGCTAGGGTCCCATGTTATGTTCATAGAAAGGGGTGTTCAAAAAAATCTATACAATATTCCATATATATAAAAGTCATCGCATTAGTCACACAAACCAGAACCACCCTGACAACCCCAATGAGTAGTCCTTTGACTTAAAACTATCATCGCACAAAGGAAGTACCAAACTGAGGACACTCCCATCTCTTCTTTAATCGTCATGGAAAAATACCTATTCAAAGAAGGATTTTCTAACAACCCATTTCAAAAGTACCAACCGGGCCTCACATAATTTTCACATGTTAAACCACTTAGTAATAAAACATATGCATTCCACTTTGAAATCAAATTCTCTACTTGAAAACCCTTTAAAAAAACAAACCACCAATTTAAATTCATAATACATTTCAAAAAGAAAACCAGGGATTTGAAAAACACTTAACATGAACATCCCAATTAAATCACTTTAGAAGATCCAAATGCCACTTACATAATTTCCTCAAATTAACTATTCTCCTATATAAGTGCAAAAAAACGACATTTAACCCAAAAAATTTTGAAATCCTTTGGAGAGAATTATATCAATATTTTAATCATCAGAAATACATTCTCAAGAATAAAACTTGCTTCTAAAACATATAATCCATTTATTGTAGCCAGTCATACTATTTACAAACACATAGAGTTAACTATTGTTCAAATCTACATGATACATTCTAGGAAATTAAAGAAAAACACTTCATTTCACATATAAAAAATATTATAAAAATAATACATCACTAGTTAATAAAAAATAAGGTACAAAAACCAAAATCCAATGAAATCATAGATTTAAAGGTATGTTAAAAAGGGGTCCATACTCAATGGAGAACAAAGAAAACACTTGAAACATGATAGAGTTATTAGTGACCACCTGAAATCACCCAGTAATGTAAAAAACAGTACAAATTAAATTCTATGGACTCAGAAAACATAATGACTCTATATTATAATGTGTAAAAACTAGAGGTGGGAAGAATACTCTCACCTCGAAAGGTGGAAACTACATAAAATGATCTGAAATAGTTTTCCTTTGCTGATGAAGAGAAAAACCCACCACCAGATGTCCCAAGAGACAATCCACTTTCGATATACAGTGAAGAAACACCAAAATCTGAATTAATCTATGCCTCAAGATTTTCCAATCCAAAACCCCACCAAGGGACAATAACAAACCATGTGGAGATAAAGAAAAGCCATACAAGGTGGATCTCCCGCAGTAGAAATAGGGTGTTGGTGAGGTCACAGCGAAGAGGAAACTCTAATATGTTCATTACTCAACAAGGTAAGAGACTCATTTCAAGGGGGTTTTTTCAAAATAGCATTTCAAATGTACAAACTGTGCCTCACATAATTTTCACATGTCAAAACACTTTATAAATAACCCTGCACATGAAACTTTAGAAGGGAAACCCCTACTCAGAAAACCAATTAAGGAAAACCAACAACCACATTAAATCCAAAAAACATTTCTATGTTCCAAATGGAAATTTGATAGACACTTATCATGCACAAAACAATTAAACCATTTGATAAGCACCAAACATGCCTTACAATATTTCCTCAAATCAACTTTTATCATACATAAGTACAACAAGAGAATTTTAACCCAAAACACTTTGGAAATACATTTGATAAAACTAAATAAAAATTTTAAAAATCACAAGTACATTTTCAAGACCAAAAAATTCTTCTAAAAAATAAAAAAATATTTTCAGTTTCCAACCAGACTTTTTAGCAAACACATATAGTTCACTATTCTTTAAATCCAAATAAAAAATTCCATGAAATTAATCAGAACACATTATTTGACATTGAACCAATATTATAAAAATTATACATCACTAATTAATAACTAAAAATGGTACAAAAAACGTGAATCAAATGAAATCATAAAATAAAAGGAAATGTGGAAAGGGGTCCTACCTCAAAGGAGAACCAAGACAACACCTGATAAATGACAGACTTATCAACGACAACCCAAAATCACATAGTAATGTCCAAAAGAGTAAATATCTTATGATATGGACTCAAAAAAAAAGACTCTAAATTATAATGTGTGAAACAAAGATATGGGAAACAAAACCTATCCTCAAATGGCATCGACTATCTGAAACAACCAAAAACACCTTTCCTTTGTCGAGGAAAACTAAAACCCACCCGAAGGAGTACCAATTGATTATATACATGCACTATTCTATGAAAAAACACCAAAATATGATTTAATCCATGCCTAGGGTTTGGCTAATCCAAAAAACCAACCAGGGGGAGAATCCCAAACCCATAGGATATGTAGAAAACTCATAGGAGGGGGAGCCGCTCCGGGAGAAAGAGTGTGCTGGTGAGCTTGTTTTAGATAGGGGGTTGTTAGTGGTGGTCCAGTCGGATGAGGGGGGTTGGTGGGGGGGTGCACGGCTAGTGGAGGGTGTTTGTAGGTGGATGTGAAGTTGTAGGGGAGGAACGGGTTTAGTGGTGTGGATGTGGTAGGAGTAAAATAGGAGTTGGGTCGTGTGAGGAAGGGTGGAGGGTAGATGAGGGGTGACACAAGGGATATAAATGAAGGAGATAGGGATAAAAATAAGGGGCAAAGAATCCCTAAAAAATAAATAAAACTATTTTAATAATTATAATTAAAATACAAATAATATTTTTAATTAAAATGATGATATTCTTAATTATATAAAAATAACAGTTTTAATAAAAATTTAATATTCATTTTAATTATGATATTTATTATTGTTAAAATTACAATTTTGGTTAATGACCAATCCCTAATATGTCCCATGTCATGCATAATGCCATCATCAAACTCCAACACAAACATGCCATGAAATAATTATCAGGACAAACCATGAATCCTATCATTGTAATAAATAATAGCAGCTACACGTGTACCAAGGTATCATGGTGGCATGAGAAAGGTGTGAGAAAAACAGTTTAGGCCACCAATAATGATGTAGATAAAGTAACCAGTATAATAAGGAGTGTATTTAAAAGATTTTCATATAAAAAACATAAATTATATGATAGTTTAATTTAAATATAGAAATTTTCCCATGAACCGTGGGCTCTATGATGACATGAGAGATATGAAGGTACCACCCCTATCTATAGGTTCATATCCTTGATCGACCATACCTACTTCGAAATGTGTCAAGTTTTATATAAGAACATCTTGTGGACTGTTACAACCATAATATCTTAGACCACCACTAAATGAGTATATTATAATCACCACATATCACCCATATTTTTGTTTTCATAATTATCATATACCACCTTGGAAGGTTGTTTTCTCATCAATGAATAAACCATCAAGTATCACTGACTTCCCATTTGGTTATTTTATATTTTATCACTGACCTATAAATTTATGGGGAGTTTTCTATAATTATTTTCGACCTCAACCATCATGGGTATTTTTCTTTAGTTATCATCAACATACCCAGTCACAAACCAACCACAGTTAACCTTAAACCGATCACCCAATTTGATCTATATGAAGAACCGAGAGGCTATCTCGATACTCTTGGTCCGGAGAAATGCACATATGGAATCAATATAGGGAATGGGAATGGTTTCTACCAATAAAAAAGTTAACAAATAAACCGAAAGTACAAAAATGTAAACAAACAAATATCATCCTCAAACTTTACATCATATACACTATAACCAAAAAACTATAAAACAAATCTGATCATGAAAAACTAAAATTGAAACTAACTACAAGACATTTATATGAGACCATGATGGTCACTCTATAACCAAAAACTAGCTATCACTCAAGGTGACCAAACTTGAGCCAAAAACCTGCAGTAGAAAAAAAAAATGAAAAAACAATATGCATGATTATTAAGACTCAGTATGTAGACTCAAATAATTATATTCCATGTGCATATGATTCAGATAAATAAACATTGATTTTCATATTTTAACTAAAAAATATAAATAATAGGTTATCCATTATATTCATATTATAAAAAAATCATCTTCCATTTCCCTATTAATTTAAAATAAGCCCCAAGGGGATATGTAAAAAAGGAACCAAATATAAAAGGCTTATTTTTCATTAAAGTGACAAAGGGGAGACTAATTATTCATTCCAAAAAATTATTCTTGAAAATCCATTTTATTTAAAAACTCACATTAAAAAATTTCTAAATGAACACCATGAACTGAATACAAGGAATATGATTCTATATAACGATAGAACTAGAACTTATGGTACTAGTGTTGGAGGAAGATATGAAATCCAATGAACTCAAAGGAGACCCATAAAATACTATAAATGTGACTCATCCCAATAGAATGCCCTGACTAATGAAATCATAACACCCTAACACGTTATATTCCCCTTACCTGGCCTGATCGAGGGTCCCAACCCCATAGAAATAATAACCAAAATATCTCTCTGATAAGGGCCAATAGATAGTGAAGTAACGTAGACTAGTGCAGAAAACATTCTCGTAATTCATCATTATTATTCAATGTTCCCATGATATGTTCACATAAAGGGTGTTATGAACAATCTATATAATATTCCATATATATGAAAGTCATCGCATTAGTCACACAAATCGGAACCGCCCCGACCCCCCCAATGAGTAGTTCCTTGACATTAAACTATCACTACACAAAGGAAGTACCAAACTGAGGACACTCACATCTCTTCTTTAATCTTCATGGATAATGAATTATTCAAAAAATGATTTTATAACAACCCATTTAAAAAGTACCAACTAGGACTCACATAATTTTCACATGTTAAACCACTTCGTAAAAAAACTTATCCACACCACTTTGAAATCCAATACCCTACTTGAAAATCCATTTAATAAATAAAAAACCATTTGGATTCAAAAATACATTTAAAAAAGAAAATCGGGCATTTGATAAACACTGACCATGAACAACAAAATTAAACCACATGAGAAGTTCCAAATGGGCCATACATAATTTCCTAAAATCAAATATTCTCCTATATAAGTTCAAACAACCCACATTTAGCCCAAAAAATGAAAATCCTTTGGAGAAAATTAAATCACCATTTGAATCTTCAGAAATACATTATCAAGCTGAAAACATGCTTATGAAACATATAAACCATTTTCTATATCCAATCATGATATTTACAAACACATGGAGTGCACTATTTTCTAAATCCAAGTGAGACATTCTAGGAAATTAATGAAAACACTTTATTTCACATATAAAAAATATTATAAAAATAATATATCACTAATTAATAAATAAAGAGGGTATAAAAAAAGAATCCAATGGAATCATAAATTTAATGGTAATGTGAAATGGTGACCTTCCTCAATGGAGAAAAAAGAAAACACCTGGTACTTGACAGAATTATCATTATCTAGCCCAAATCACTCAGAAAAGTCTAACACACTACAAATTAAATTCTATTGTATCAGAAAACATAAAGACTCTAAATTATAATGTGTGAAACCAAGAGGTGGGAAGAATACTCTCACCTCAAAGGGAGGAAACTACATGAAATGATCTGAAACACCTTGCCTTCGGCGGTGAACAACAAATCTCACCAAAAAGAGTCCCAAGAGAATATTCACATGCCCTATTCACAAAAGAAAAAACAATTTATGATTTAATATTTGCATCTGGATTTTCTATTCAAAATACCCACAAACGAAAAACCGCAAACCAAGTGGAGATTATGAAAAATCCTCAGAGGAGGAGCTATTTCTAGAGAAAGAGGGTGCTGGGGATGTCACATCGAAGAGGGGTTATCGGTGGGGCATACAGATGGAGGTGGGGGGTTCTGGTGTGATGTTCTACAAGAGGAGGGGGTTGAAAAAGTCATACACAGTTGGAGGAGGGTGCACTGAGAATAGAGGGTCGCAATGCATGTGGGGTGTGTGGCTAGAGGTAGGTGCACAAGTGCGGCGCGTGGCTGAAGAAGAGGAGTTAAATGGGTGGTGTTTGCAGGGTAGGAATAAAGGGGGGGGGGGAGCTGGGTGACATGAGGAATGGGGAGAGGGTAGAGGCTGGGTGATTCAAGGGAGAGAACAGGGAGAGAGAGAAAAATTACTGAAAAATAAACCCTAACAAAACAAACTAAACAAATTTAATAATTATAATGAAAATACTAAAAATAATTTTACAAAAAATAATGACATTTTTAATAATATTAAAAAATAAAAATATTAATAACAACAATAATTAATAATCATTTTAATTATTAATTTTATAATAATAATAAACAAAAATTAAAAATAATAAAATAATAATAATATTAACTTAGTAATAATAATAATAAAATTCTTAATAATAATAATAACAATTTTCATAAAAAAATACAAAAACAATTTTTCTTCATATTAATATTATTATCAACAACAATAAAATTATTATTAATATAATGGTTAAAACAATTGTTTTTATAAATTATAATTTCTTCAATATTATTTTATTTGTTTTGTTTTATTCATTAGAACACTACAACTATGTGGTCTGCACATAGCTCAAGTTGCTATGCGTGAACCTTATGATAGCTTCTGAACACTCCTGAAGCTATCGCACAGGTACCTGGACTGACCGCACGCTCTGTGCTAACCATGTGGTGCCCATGTGTCTGCCTAAAATCCACAAAGAAATCCCATTAATAATAATACTAATATCAATTAGTAATTCATATTATTTATAATAATAATATCTATTCTAAAAATAATAATATTATTGTTATTATTATTGAAACAATACTTTTAAATTTTATTTTAATTATTATTATTTTTTAAATTCATTTACTTTCATTTTTTGTTCATTTATATTTTAATTTATTCTGAACACAATGTAGCTCACCTGGTGACAATGGTGTAGTTGGACGGTCTCCAAACTGTGCTATGCTGATGCACCAGATGCTGCCAATCCCAAAACAACCATTTTTTAAAAAAACTCAAAATTTCAAATTTTGATTCATCCTGAACACCGGAAAAATTATCGAAAGTCTAGAAACGAATTTAATAATGTAGTTTCAATGGTCATGGTGTGAGAATTATCCCCACCATAATTTTTTCCTCCCCTGAAAATCCACAACATGCTTTAGCCCAAAATAAAAAAACTGATTCTCCATCATAGTTTAAGGAAAAAACCAAAAATTGATAAATATGAAGAAGAAAAAATTCCAAAATCAATGAAAGATACATATAAAATAATCTAGGGAGATCCATAAAGGAATATCAACTATGTGTCACCCATCCCCAAATGTTTAAACACATCTAGACAATCTGTAAAAACGACCTTGAATTTTCACAACCCTAAATCCCACCTAAAACATGAAAAACCTAAACAACACCAAGCAGATCACATTCCATCAAATCAAACAAAGGAATCAATTAATACCCCATCCATCGAATAACTTTATAACTTTAATACATCAAAACACACAAAAATACTCCCATATTTTTGTATACCAAAAGGGAGATCATAGGATTAGGTGGTTTGGCACAAGACCAACGACCACCATACAAATACTAAGAACCAAATTGAGATGATGACACATGAAGCCCCGAACGGACACCCCGCCCCCTATAAGAAAAATGAAAACACTAAATTTAGAAAGACCTGTGATTGTTCTCCCCACTATGACAACTAAAAAAATTAAACAAACTCAAAATATTCATGTCCCTGAACAAACCCCCTAAAGAACACAAACCAAGCCACACTCAATTAACACAATCATGCCACACAAGATACCATTAAAATATAACTAAACACTATGATACATAACTACTATAATATTAAGTAGATGAGTAAATTACACCTCCTCACAACCAATTAAAACTCTTATACCAAAACAATTGTTAATGTGGAAATGAGGTTCACACTCCACTTTCCACCTAATAGAAACAATTAAAACAAAATAGATACACTGGAGTCTTAACTGAATTGATATTTTATACCGTGAATAGAATTAATACAAAGGAATTATCACACCATTGGGGTTCTAATTAATACATTTCATCATCACTCTAGGACCTAAGACTGTAGCTCTGATGATTGAAGCATCTCTTTCCTTATAGTCAGGCTTTAGAAAACCCCAAATTGATAACACATTTCAAAAATTTCAAAAAACATTCTTCAATTAAAAAAGACATTAAAAAACAATAATACATAAAATTGAAAAAGAAATAAACAACACAAAATTCCATAAGATACGACTATTACATGCAAGGAACACAACAATGTGAAAACCACAAATTACTCTCGAACATCGCCACCCTACTGCGGAAAGGATAAGGTGACATTTAAAGAGTTGAGTCTGGAATTACGATGCTTCTTTGAAACACCTTGATAGAACTCTGACATGTGACCCAGGAATCCAAAGTTGTGGAAAAATCATGGGGATTTCTGGAAGGATGACCTCTTTTGATCATACATAGCCCATTGATGAGAAATCATGACATTTTACTCTAAAGAAGCTATCTAGAGGTCTGAAGGTATCTTATTTCCCCTACCGGCACCACCAGTATTAGGATGCTTCCCATTCATCTTACTAGTATCCACTTTACCATATCCAAATTACATAGGAGGGTTTACGATCTCAAATACTCTGACTAACTCATATTCCACATGAACGGATTTTCTAACCAAATTAAAAAATTTGGCAAGGTTGAGCTATTCCACCATTGATTGTAGTTATAGAAGGATCCCAAACTCAAAATGTCAAGCCTTCACTAGATCGTTTGAGACATAAAATGGGTTATATGAAACTAGATCCAAATAGATTTGTTAAAATTATAATATCGACCCAACACCCTACTGAATACCAAAAAAACCTATCCTCTTTCTCAACATAATCATCTCAGTGAAATAATGTTGCATGAATGAAGAATTTATGAAATCCAATGTATGATATTCCCAAGTATTTCTTCAAGACACAGAATTATACAATTTCGATGTTACACCATTGGGCATGAAGGTAGAAATATTTACTTTTAATGACTTGGGAGACACAAGGAAATTTAAGTCTCACTAAATCCTCTACATCCACTCCTCCACCATGAGAGGATAATCTTCAAAATAATAGGGAGGAGGGTTAAAATTCTAAAACTCAAGGATGTATTCAATGGGTTGATCAACTGGTGTTTTTCTAATGATTCACCACCAAGAGCTACACCTTGGGGATCAATCGAATACTCATGGTGGTGGACACGAAGAAAAAATGATCCAAGGGTCATGATTAAAAAAAAATCATTCCAAATTTAAATTAATCATTTAACAATTCCAAAACAAGACATTATAATGCAATTTTTTAGATTAAGGAAGACCCCAAAACAATTCACTTGGGGAAACTAGTCTTGGTGGGTGACTAAGACACCTCGTTGGTTGTCATATGCACATCAAGACACCATCATAGAGGGAATTATAGGGTAATGAACTCATATTAACATTTCCCTCTAGGACCTATGAGCTCATGGAGACCACTTTCCCAATTACCTTTTCATATCACCAATGCCAAACAATAGACAGGAACTAAAAAACCCAATAATCCTGAATATTCCATGGTAACCCAAGGTTCGGAATGAGCAAGGGTTCAAGACGTCATTACTATTAATACACATCAAGACCCATATATCCTACTCCTTTTACAATGACATCATAAAATAATGATGGGTTCTCTAACAATCAATGTCCACTTAATTTATGACCTTCTTTGATACATTTTTTTTCATGAACTAACACATTTCAACCTTATATCGGTCACCTGATCTGATCTATGTCAAGGCCATAGTGGAATTCCTGATCCTCCTACTGTGGAAAAATGTGGAAAAAAGATTCATTAGATAGAATGGGAAGGCTTCTCGCTATAAAAAATAAATAATTAAATTGAATAAAAAAATAGGAAATCCTAACTAAATATGGGTTTCAATCTTTGAATCATTTACACAACAACCAAAAATAAAAGAGCTGGAATAAAATCTGCCTAATAAAAACTCAATCTAAGCCTGAAACTAAGACATCATAATGTGACCCTGATGGTCAGTCTCTTAGCCACAACTAGATATCTCCCAAGGTGATCAAACTCAATACGAAAACCTAAAATAGAAACTAAAAATAAGAAAACATTATAGGCATGAGTATTAAAACAAAATAGGTATGTCAAAGTAATATTATTCTTATTGACCATTATTTAAAAAAAACCATTTATTTTCAGTTTTTAAATAAAAAATATAAATATATTTTTCCATACATGTCATATTAAGACAAAAAATCCTCATCTATTTCCCTTTAATTAAAAACGTGGATCAATTGGAGAAGTAAAAAAGGGAACCAAATAAAAAAGGCTTATTTTTCATAAAAGGGACAAAGGGGAGTGTAAATATTCATTCCAAACCATTATTCATGAAAATACCTTTTAATAAATCACATATTCAATAATTTACAAATGAGCACTAAGAACTAAATCCAAGAAATAAAATTCTATACAATGAGGTAAATAGAAATAACGATACTAGTACCATAGGAATGCTATAAATCCTAGGAACTCATTAGAGAAACAGAACATACAATACTTGGGAATCATTCCAAATGCATGCCCTTCCTGATGATGTTATAATGCCCTAACACCCAATTGTCTCCCAACCTAGCTTGTCAAAGGGTCCCAATATGATAGCATTAATTACAAAAAACATATCCCTATTATGGGAGATTACAAAATACATTAACTTATACAAGTGTATAAAACATTCCAAAAATTCACATTTCTCTTATAGCTTCCCATGTTCTGTTCACAAAAAGTGGTGTACCAAAGAATTTAAATAGTAAGACACACACAGATATATATATATATATATATACAAGTCATCACATATGTCACACAAACTGGAATCAGCCTTGCCACCCCAATGAGTAATCCATTTTTTTAATCCATCATTATATATGGGAAGCCTCATACTAAGGACACTCTCTTCAATTCATTTTTCAACAAGGTAAGACACTCATTCCATGTGGGTTTCTTCAAAATAGAATTTCAAATGTACCAACTGGGCCACACATAATTATCACTTGGTAAAACACTTCATAAAGAACCTTACTTATACCACTTTGGAAGGGAAACCCCTACTCAAAATCCCAATTAAGGAAAACCAACCACCTCTTTAAACAAAAAAACAATTATAGGATATAAATGGGAATTTGATAGACACATAACATGCACAAAATAATTAAACCACTTGAGAATTTCCAAACATGCATACATAATTTCTTCAAATCAATTGTTCTCATACATAAGCAAAAACAAGACAATTTTAACCCAAAAAACTTTGGAAATCCATTTGAGAAAATTAAATACCCATTTTAAAATTTAAAAATACCATTTCAAGACCAAAAAATGATTCTAAATATTAAAAACTATTTCGAGTAGCCAATAATAATATTTACCAAACACATATAGTGCACTATTCTTCAAATAAAAATCATACATTCATGGAAATTAAGTATAACAAATTATTTCACATTGAACGAATATTATAAAAATAATACATCACTAATTAAACAATAAAAAGGGTACGAAAATCAAGAAACAAATGAAATCATAAATTTAAGGGAAATGTGCAATGGGGTCATACCTCAAAGGAGAACTAAGTCAACACCTGGAACTTGACAGACTTATCATTGACCACCCCAAATCACATGGTAATGTTCTAAATAGTAAATTTTATATACTAGAGACTCAAATAACAAAAATACTCTAAATTAGAATGTGTGAGACCAAGGTGTGGGAAGAAAACCCTCAACTCAAATTTTAGTGACTATCCGAAACTACCTGAAACACCTTACCTTTGTCGATGAAAACTGAAACCCACCCGAAGGACTCCAAATAAATGAGATTCATGCCATATTCCAGGAAGAAACACCGAAATATGATTTAATTCATGCCTAGGATTTGGCCAATCCAAAAACACTACCAGGGGTAGAATCCCAAACCAAGAGGATAGGAAAACAATCATATGATGGGTAGTCGCCGCTGGAGATATGGGGTTCTGTAGATGTTGTGCTGGAGTGGGGGATGTCGGCAGGGTTTGTAGCAAAGGGATGGGGTTGCTGTGGGGATGCATGACTAGAAGTGTGGGTTTCCTACTGGATGTGCAGTTGGAGGGGAGGAACAAGTTGGGTGGTGTGCATGTGGTAGGAGAAAAAGAGGTGTTGGGTAATGTGACGAAGGGTGGATGGTAGTGGAGTGGTGACATATGGTACAGAAAGGAAGGATATAGGGATAAAAATTATGGAAAAAATAATCCCTTTAAATTTAAATTAATAAATGTTAATTTTTATAATCAAAATACTAATAATAAGTTTTCTAAAATTAGGATATTCTTAATAATAAAAAAAATAAGACTTTTATTAAAAAAATATTAATCATTTTAACTATGATATTTATAATAATAACAATAATAATACTATTATGTTAACAATAATAATATTAACATAATAACACTTTTAATATTCATTTAAATTATAATATTTATAATAACAACAACAACAATAATACTATTAATTCAAATAAAATTACTTTAGAATCATTTAAAACATAATTTGAAATTTAGATATTTCAATTCAGTTCAATCTCATTGTCCCCCATTAGTCATTCCACATTATATCACTATTTCCTACTGTTTGAGGAATATCAAATGGGGAATTCAATTATTGTATGAAATTTATGAATATTTACTTTGAATTAGATTAAATAACAACATGCATGGATTTAGTGAACTATGAGTTCAATTTTAAAAGAATGGTATACTATGTACTAAATAAATTCTATCCCCAAAATTAGCCTCATAGATGTCAACACTCTTGTATCATCCCCTGGTTCTATAATAAATGACATATATAATGAGATGGGAGAAACACACCAAATACAAAAAAGAATGTATATAAATAATATGATAATCCTTAAATGTAATAGAAACTATGAATTGGGGAATCATACTCCTATAAGTAGATCATTCTTTACAATGCCTTAAATAAAAGCCATTTCAAAGAATGGATGGAGGAGTTTCACTATAGATTAGAGGAGATTGATTGGTGGAGGCATGTAGGAGGGATTCTGATCAAATGGTAGAATAAAATGGTGTCTAGATATTTTATAAATCATGAAAAAACTGGAAATTTTATATTTTTTAAAAGTCACATGGTTTTGTTAAACATTTCACCAAACCATGAACCAACTGTGCATCCAACATAAATAGAAAAAAGCCCACCTCAAAAGTTTAGGTTCACGTTTTTTCAAAATATGTTCCAAACAAGATAAATATTTTAAATTTTACTACATATAATAAAATGGTTATACAAACCATTTCATGTATTTTAGTATGTTTTTCCAATTTGGAAACCAAGTCACTATGTTAGGGAGTACAGTAATCAAAAACTACGTGCCATTCTAAAAACCGTTTATTTTTTCAAATTGACATCTTAATAAGATATGGTTACTTACTAAATATCCCACATGTATCTAAGACCTCCAAAAGTTCATTCTAGCTCTAAAATATCAATTTATGTGGTTCCAACACTTAGTCATTCCCTTTTATTCTTAGTTCAAAAACATATCCATCCACCAATCCAAATGTTAAAATTCCTTTTGAATTTAATGTTCCCATACATACGTAAAGTATGGTAATTTTTGTAGGACATTGAAAAATATCAATATACTGATCCCCATGGTTGGATTATGTGATATTATTTTTTATCACATTTATTTGGGATTATAAATTATCAAAGACTGGATAATGCTTTAATTTTAACACCAAATAATTTTTTCGTAATCATATATTTTTCATTATAAAGTTAATTATTTTCTTTATGAGTACAATTTATGTTCATTATAGTTCATTGATTTAAAAAAAATTATATAAAAAATGACTATTATTTTTGATTAATAGATAAATAATAAGATGAAAAATGAATTGAGGAATAAGATATTGAAGGATGTTGAGATATATGAGAATTAACAATACCACATATATTTATATGATACATGAGTCATTTGGGACATGAGTTGCTCAATTAAGATGATTAAAATGAAACCTCACTATAATACCAAGTTGAGTATTTAATTGATCTCTTCATTTTCTTATTTCCTTTTATACTCATACATTATATGGGGAATTACAGGCTAATATATAAACTTTTTCATTCATAGCATGCTACTTTTGTAAAATCAATTTGATTGTACGTTTCTTAATGGTAGAAAAATTAATTATATTTTCTCAATTTAAATCATCTATTAGTTAAGTTATCAATCTTAGATTCACTATTAGATGATTCATTATCACCAATATCATCAAAATTAATTATTTTTAAAGAATCTTTGTATTCCTTTTCTTCAGTTTCATCATTATTAACTTTTCTATTTATAGTGATATTGTATGTAATGAAGGATCTCATTATATCTTACATGAACATTTTACTTATAACCAATTATTTTTTTTATAATAGTGAATTTGGGTTCTTAATAGATAATAACAACATATAGCAATGTGGTTTCTTTAGAAAACTCATCACCAAGAGACGTTTTACCATTAAAAATGGGATTAATATTTTTAAACATACTATTAATGGATTTATTTGGTTTCCAAAAATTATTTTAATATTTAATGGATACATATCCAAACTAGTTCCTTTATCATTATTAATTCCACCATGTGTTACTTCGGGAATTTTCCAAATTTCAAGTCATTTTTTACTTAAAGAAAAAACATAAAATACATTTCTATCAAGACTATAATGTAATGTTTTTATAAAAGTTTTATTATTTTTAATATTTTTCAAATAATTGGGTATCCGCTTATCATCTGGTTCTTATTTAGGAATATATTCATGTATAATAAATTTCCAAAATACAGTAACAAATTCTTCTGAGATAAATTAACATATGAATTTCAAATAAGAATTATATGTGTCATCAAAAAAAGGAAAATGAGAAAAAGGATTACATTCAATTATAAAAATAATATCATTTAAAATTGGATATGTTTAAAAAACCAATTTATAAATATAATTTCTAAAAATATTTTTATTTTAAAAAAAATCAAAGTATTCTTATGATACCAACTATTGGTTGGACAAAGATGGAACGAGAGGGGATAATTTCAATTTAAGGATTTCAAATAATAATTTTAAAATGATATTTTGATTCAAAATTATTTTGATATGAGAAAATGATATTGTGATAAATTTGATCTATAATATGAAATAAAATATCAATGTTAACTAAGAGACTAAGCACAATAGAAAATATATGAATCAAATTTATACAATTTATGTGTTTAGTTATTGGAAGATAAATTTCATAAAATAAAAGATATATAATGAATTTTACATAAATGGGATAAAAAATATATTGAGGTGTTCGACTACCTCTCATCCACTTAGGTTCAATGGTTTGACCTATTAGTATATTGATTTTGATTGAGATCATGTAAAAAATTTCCTCCCTTTATTTATTATGAAGATAGAAATAATCTAGTCCTAAAAATTATTTTGGTGGATATATTAAAAACCCATATGTAAAAGATAATATCAATTAGAGAATTTTAATGGAATAAATATTTCATAATTTTTGTCTTGTATCACTCTAGAATGATTGTACATGCTGGTAGATTGGGGTAGAGAAATTGGAGAGAGCAGTTGAAATTAGAAAAAAGAGAATTAGATAACTGAGAGGGGGATTGTATATTTATTGAGTTTCAACATTGATTTGATTGGATATTTGGTTCAAATGTTCATTTATGGGATTCAAGTATCTATTAACCACAATTTTTATGCTTCAATAGATCAGGTAATAATCTATAATTCTCTAGGGAAAGTGATGTTGAAGAAGACCAATATCAATGAATTTTTAGGACATTAAACGTGTCAAACACAAACTCCAATTAGAGTAAGTGAAAATTTATTTTTAAGACAAGTAAAATAAAATTCACATTTTAATATATATTTTACTAAAAAACTAATTTGAGTGGATGAATATCGATTTTGAACCAACTAAGTCAATATACGCTTCGAATGATTTATTAAAAATTTCCATTAGAAATAAGCTTCAATTGATTATTTCAAATGATGTGTTTAACTACTAAAACGATTATTTTTAATATTATTCCCTAATATTTATAATTAAAAATTTATTAATTGTCAGTTTTATATAAATAATTATTCTAAAATTTGGAGGTAAATACTGATATTTCCTAGAAAATGATTTTTATGAAAATAATTCCATTCCATTTTAATTTATTAGAAAAATATATAATAATGAATAATTTAAATTTAATTTTTAGATTATATATCTATATAAATGAATTTAAATCTATATAATAAGTATTAATTTTTCGGTAGTTAATGTAATATCACTTTTTTCATGATAAATGCATTTTCATTAAAATAAAAAATTTCATCATGTTTTACATTGTTTTTAATAATTAAAAACTATCACATAATTTAATTATTGTCACTATACCGATTCCACATTTACAATCATAATAATAATAATTATTTAACAAGTACAAATTCTTTTCTATTCATAATTAATAGTAAAAAACATAAAAATTGGAAACCAAACTTACTGTAAAAGTTGGTTTATCTGGTTGTTAATCAGATATGGTAATGTTTAAAATGGTATGTACACTTTATTAACCAATATTTTATGTTTATATATCAATAGTAACCTTTTAAAATTTTAATGTTATCCATTTTTAGTAACTTCTCCATGAATGTGACTTATTAATAATTTTTGTCTTTGAAAAATTACAAGTCTTCCACTCATAATTATAAAAGGGTACATCATCCCCAAATTTACTAACACATATTTTACCATTTATCTCGTCCAAAACATTCCAAAATCTCTCCCCAAAAACCTTCTTCAAATTCAAGTGGTTCTGATACTACCAAAAGAACAAACCTAGGGTTTGTATGAGTACATCGAAAGAGGGTCGTCTAATGTAAAGTAATTGTCATGACCAAACCATTTCTTTTTTACTTATTATATTACCACCATAAATTATGTTATAAAAATTACAGTATTATGACACTATTACCTCCCATATAATCAGATAATATTATAGTTATGGAGTAGTACGTATCCATCTCCATCTCTATCAAATGGGAATCAAAACAGTCATTCGTGAGTACAATAGACTACCGCCACACAAATTGATGTAATTTATTTTATAGCACTTCCTCACATGGATAGAAATATTGGTGGATATATAGAATATATATGATACATTAGAAATAACATTCAACCAAAACAATTAATATATATTTTACTTCCACACCCTTTTCCCCACTCAAAATGACAATGTTGCTTATGTGTGTGTACATCATATCATCTATGTGTATCAATACAGTTAATTTTTCAATGTACAGTATTCAAGAAAGCTCATAAAAATGTATATAATATATAAATATTACATTTACACCATTAATATTATTCTAGATATGATGGACTAATATCCTAATCATAATAACGGTTACATCTATGATGAAACAAACATGAGAAAAACTGAATAGTTAAAATTTTAATTAATTATAATAATGAAAGATTATTTATGATCAAGTGTTAAGATTTCATAAGTTTATAATCTATGATATTATATATATGAATATTGTATATATATAAATTAATATCACGTTTAATAAATTCTTATTTTCTCACGATATATTTCGCTTCAGATAACCCCTCTTAAGTATTTGAGATCGCTATAATTTTTTTCCTATGCCCATGATATGATAAATGAATCTTTGAATGATTTTATGGATGAGTAATATTTAATCTAAATATATATTTTTATATTTTGTCAAATTTAAAAATGGTATCTTTTTTTTATATTATCAATGAAGCCTACAAAACAAATTGATCCTTGGTGATGTCTCATCTTCTATATAGTGCTAGTAAAATAATGTAGATACCAAATCTAGGTTACAAAAATGGGATTGTTATAGTTGGTACTATAGAAAGTTTGGTATAAACATTTGGATCTATATTTATTAAAACATATTTTAGAAAACATAACCATGTGTCATAACTTCATTATATTCCTAATTGCAGAAAAATTTCTTAATAATTATTTGGTGAGGTATTGATTATGTGGTATTTCTAGTATTTCATCTCTATCTATATATTATATGTGGATGTGGTTTTCCCAAAGATGCATCTAAGGATAATAACTCTAAAAAGATTTGGTCAAGTATACCTTAACCATCATACTGATTCAAGGTTAATGGGACCTTAACCCGCACCTGTTAAGAAACTCCTTGGGGATATACATGGGTTAATTCACATTTTCTTTATAAAAAATTATGAAATATTCGAATACATTTTTATGATTTGAATATACCAATTTGATGATTCTGATATTACATATACGTAAATTCTCAAATTATGTTTACTCTTAAACAAAATTCAGAATTATATATTATGAATTAATATTCATAATATTATTAGCAAATTTGATAATTTACATAGTTTATAAATTTTACCTTGTAGAAACATGGTTATATACTCATAGACAATGTATATATTTTCTTACTAATAAAGAGAATACAACTTCATCTCTTTATGAGAAGACCATGTCCATATTAGCATAGTTGTCCCATGTTATAACTTATAAACGTGATCAGATGGCAAAATATTCTGTTTAATTGAATGATACACATATATTGTATCAATTAATATGATAGTATCTTTGATATTTTAGGTTAGCATGTAATCTAGTGGTTTTTTAACAATGGATTAAGCCCACTAAAAATATACGTATACCTTGGGGAAGTGAAAGGGAAAAGGTTATGTTGCTAGTCTGTTTTCATAAATGAGATATTTATATATAGTTCATTTTGATATAGAATATTAAGGTGGAAGAATAACTAGAACAAAAATAATGGAGATATTTTAATATAACTTTCTTAGACAAATATTTACCTAATGAAAAAAAACTAAAATGAATAATATGTTCCTCAGATTAATGAAAAAGGAAGATTAAATTGTTGTAGAGTATAATGATACCATTACAAAACTATCTTGGTATGTTATTTATTATATATGTAATTTGTAAATCACTATTTAAAATTTATTTAAAGTACTTAGTCCAATCCTCCAAAGAGAACTACTTTATTAATCATTTTCATCAAATTATTAAATTGTGTTGTGCACCTTTGAAATATAGAAGGAATTTTCTGGATCTCATATATTTAAGGGAAAAAAAGTTATTAATAAATTAGATTAGAAACATGAAAAATATGATGCATCAAAGAATAATAATGTAAGAAATCCATCTCCCTCATTCGAAAATTATAGAAATAAAAATCCTGTAAAATGATCAAGGGCATGGAGTTTTGTTAAAATTGTCTATATAAGGGTAATATTGATAATTGGTTTAATGAGAATAAAGAAACACATATTATCTAGTGCTTTAATAATGGAAATGGGGAATTATTCTCACTAATACCCCAAGTATCATGGGAACCTATCTCCGAAGTGGATGAGGGGATAAGATTATGATTTTTCAATCACTTCTATTAAGGTTGTTATTCATAACGATATGTTGGTCGGTATTTTTATGAAAACATCCCATTTAGATAAATAATTATGTTATTATAGATCTTCAAACTATTTTATATCTTTTATGTTTTCTAAAAAAATATTTTTTCATTACTCATTATGAATGGATTTGATAGTCATCATTCATAGATTAAATCTACCATAATAAGGATGTGTTACATATTACCCAATATCAATCAACAACATTAAATATTTTTAAACATTATTATTATAATTTTTTTGAATTTAATATAATCTTTCTTATAGAGTAGATTTCAAATTTTATTTTATTCATTTATTCATAAGAGAAGAAAATTATAATTTGACTCAAAGATATGGAATTCATGGTCTTTAGATTAGATACATCATCATTTGGTTCATTTTTGGGTAAAAATAATTTTTTTTCCCTCAATGAGATTATATTTGAAGAATATAAGACACGTTCTATGGAAATAAATGTTAATATTTGAATTTATTATGTACCTATTGTACAAGTATGCATTTTTTTATTTCTTGAGTAATTACCTAGACATAAATAAAAACTATTGATGAGTTATATTTTGAGTTAAACCTAAATAAAATAATAATATAAAATAATCAAAATATAATATCCACAATTTAGTTATTGGAATTGAAGAAATAACAACATGAGTTTAGTGATAAGGGGTTTATAAACCCAAGGGTTTCACTCTAGGGAGCCCCTATTAATTTTTTTATGAATAAATATTGATTTCTAAGGATGTTAATTAATTATAGGAAAATAAATTCTATTATAATAATTTTAAAATATCCTATACCTCACATTATTTAATTTTTTATCAACTTCAAGAATCTTAATATTTTTCAAAAAATGAATTTTTTTCAATGTATCATCAACTATGTGTAAAGAAGGATGCTAGGTTTATGAATGTATTTTTTAAGAGGTTTGGATAATATGAGTTTATAGTAATGAATGAATTTAATAATTTACAATATATTTTTATGTAAAAAATGAATATATTATTCTAGTAATATCATGATAAATGTTATGAATTATTTATTAATGATTTATTTTTAAATTCTAAAGGATATCAGGTCCATCCGAACCATTAGTAGCTCATTCTAGAGACTCTTATAGGAAAAGTGTTCTATTGTAAATATATAGATTGATAATTATGGATTAAAAATATTTCATTTCATAGAAATATTTTCTCTTATTAGGGAATCATAAATAATCATGTGATGAATGATTTTATTAAATAATGGCCTAATACAATGATTATTATTGGGGTATAGAACAACATTGGTTTTGTAGGATACTATTGGTGATTTTTCCCAACTTTTCCCAATAAAATTACCCACTATCCATGAAAAAATATAAAGGGGTAATCATTATAAAAATAAATGAATATGAAGAGTGTTTTGAATAGATAAAAAGGATATTTGTCAATTATTTGTTTTTGAATCCTCTATTAGGAAAATATGGATTTATTATATATAGGTATGAATCAAATAAAAGAATTGGTTTCTTTTTATATTGAATGATAAATTTATATCCTTTTCATAATGTACATAAAATACTCATGAAAAAAACTATCCAAATAATGATCCAGAGTTGGAAGTAGTAATAATTTTATTGATGATTGTGAGACATTATCTATATTAAAATTGATATGAGATGGTCATAGATCATGAGAGTATGAAATATATTATTTAATATAAATATATCAACCTAGTAGATGGACTATCGTTCGATATAATTTTATTATTATTATTTATCAATACATTATGACATGTGAAATGAAATTTATATAGAATATTCATTGAGTTGAAATTATCACGAAGTCCAAATATAAATTATGATTGACAAGGATCATATTTTAATTGATTTAGTGATGATAATATTGAAATTTTTACAGAAGGGGAAAATAAAAACCTTTTTAAATGATTTATAAAACATATTAATTTTAAAGATCAAGATTTATTAGCCTCATGATATAAATATTTAGATGAAAAATAATTTTTTGAATGATGGTAAATTTTCTTGACGTTGTTTATGAAGTTGTTATTTATAAATTTGGAAAGTCATTATGTATTCCAAATATAATAAATCTAAAAATTTAATTATTTAATGATTATAAAAGTAAAAATTTATAAATACACCCTAGTATCACCAAGATGAATATGGATTTTAAGGATCATATTTGGTGGGATAATATGAAGTTGTGAGTCTGATTATATATCAACATACATATTTTTACAATAAGTGAATTCAGAAAGAAAAAAACAAATAGGAGTAATGAAATATATACCTCATCCTTGATAGAAATTTGATTTCATTACTATAGACAATGTCACTATATTCTCAAAGAATCATTGAAATAATTATATAATATGGGTAATTATTGATTTCCATAAAAATACTACACATTTCCTCATTAAAATAAAAGAGTCACATCTTATCATATTGCACAACTGTATGTTATGAAACTTATAATAATTAATAGTGAATATATTTCAATTTTTTTGTGATCCAGGATTTATATCTATTTATTTGAAAATTGTATAGAAATATATTGATACTGAGTTTTATTTGAGTACAACTTATCATCCTAAAACTGGTCAATTGTCTGAAAGGACTATTCAAAAATTAGATGACCTTTTGAAGTCATCATTACATTACGTTAAAGGTATGCGGGATAACAATTTACATTTCATTCATATTTATAATGATAATTGCTTCAATTCATGTATTCAAATGGTGTTGTATGAAACATTATATAGAAACAAATGTCTTACTTTTACTTGTTCGATTGAAGTACGTGAAATGAATATTACAAGACTATAAAATTTTGAGAAGAAGATAACAAATTTAATGACTATTTTAACCCATATTATAGTAGTTAAAATTATGAAAAAGTGTTATTAAAATGAATGAATGGATTATTTTTAATTTTAAGTGGGTGATCATGTTTTTATGGTATTTCAATTGATCAGTGTTATAAGGTTTGGTTTGGAAAATATAATTATTACCATGTACAATAGAATTTTTAAAATTCATGGAATAATTGGTGATATAGATTACCATTTTTAAATTCAAAATAGACTCTCTAATGTATATGATGTATTCCCAATATAAATTTTTTTATGTATATTCCAGACCCAAAAAATGTGCTCACCTCGGATGAAATATAATCAGAACCTGTCATATCTTACTATGAAGATCCAATCTAGATTTTTGAAACTAGAGATCAAATTTTATGAAATTGAATGACATGACTAGTATTTTTACTTTGTAAAAATCATAAAAAATAGGAGGCAATGTATAAACCTATGTAGTATTTGAAGAAATACACAGATTAGTTCATAAACCTATATACATGAAAATTTTAGGGGTGGGCATTTTGAAGGATATAAGAATATATGTCCCAGGGGTAAATTCTAGTAAAAATTATTTTTTATGAGTATAATTATAATAAAATGAAAAATTTAATTGGTACATGGTATAAAAATTTAAATTTTATGGGATTAAATTTGATTTTGAACCTATAATATAAAAATAATATTGGAATGAAAATTTTAAATTTACACATATAAATAATCTTTTAGAAAATTTATAATTTCTATTAACTATAACTCATATTATTTATAATAATAATTTATAATGTGTATTATTAAAAGATTGTTTGGGGGTGAAAATTGATGTTTTTCAAATTTTTGTTTTTAGCGCACAATGTCTTCCAATTTTAATTAATTAAAATAATCTATAATAATGAATAAATTAAATGACATTTATAAATATTTTAGCTAAAAATGTGTATTTAAATACATATAATCATCAAAACTATTCATATAGTTAATTATTTGTCATCTTATGCTTCAAAAGTTCGTTTTCATGAAAAAACAAATTATAAGATATTGGGCATTTTTTAATTAAACTAAGAAAATTAACTGAATTTATTTTTATAATAAGGGTTCCATATTTAGAATAAGAATAATTTACATTTGGTAATATTTTTGGCTTAATTTTTTATATTAATTAACAGTAGATACTGTAATAATTAGTCACCATCAAAACAGTCAAATGGGATTACCAAGGGTTAATAAAAAAATAAGGGTTTAAATGACCTAAACACATTTTTAAGCCTCATTGGGTGGTTTCATTTTCACCTTAACCTGAACAATTTCAATAAAGATTTATTTTTGATACATTTTTCTTTGAAAGATACTTATTGAAATTTTTAAACATTTAAATACATCAATTCTGCCAATCACATCAATTATTAAAGTTGACATACTCCCCTAATATATTGACACACTTTAATCCATTTGGAATAATAAAATGTTTAAAAATTATATCCCCAAAACCATTTTCTAATTTCTTGTGGTTATGTTATTTCCATATGACTATTCCTACGGTCCTTATGAAGAGATCCAAAAGAGGGTTCTCTAAGGTAATGTAATCATATAAACTTATCCTTTTTTTTAATTCTCAATTATCCACCATAATTTATTTATTTAAAATAAAATAAAATAAAACTTATATCTACCATATATTTATATTAGAATATATTAATGTAATAATATAAATCATATCCCTCTCTATTAAATGGGAATGAAAACCATCACTAGTGTGTTTAGCAGACTATAACCTCATAAATCTATGTAAAATTTTTTCCGTCACCTCCCCACATTTCTAGTAAAAATGATGAAATATAGGACATATATTAAAATTATAACATAATATTTATTTTTTGATTTTAATATATATTCTTCATCATTACTCTTTTATGTATTCAAATATAACAATGTCTCTCATGTTTGCATATGCCTTACTGTCTCAAGGAAGCGACGTGATTGGTTTTCCTAGGTCCAAAATTAAATAATGATTGGAAAAATGTATCGAAGGAATAAATATGATATTTATAACATTAAAATCATTATATATTTAAAAAACTATAACCTATTCACAAGATAAAGAATATCTTTGATGAAACATACCTGAGAAAATAAATCAATTTACTCCCAAAACAATGATAATAATGAAATATTATTGAATAATGGGAGATAATATATTATAATTTGATCATATATCATAACATTAATATTAATATAGGGTTTTATATGTTATAAATGAATAAAATTTTAAAGTATATTTACATAATTTTAAAGCATGTTCAAAAATTTCAATGTGTAGGGCAATGGATTTGGCCTCAGTATATTCTTCATTATGACCTAATTGGTAATATGTACCAATTTAATATAATGTTTTTTATATACTATCACATTGATTTATTTAACATTAATATTTATTTTTTTATTATGATTTATTTTATATTATTGTTTACACATTCAATGGGTTATAATTTAATATTTAATAATGATGTAAGAATTTATTTTACAATCACTTTTTATGGGATTACTTATATTTGTTGTTTACTGAATCTTATAATTAATATATCAACAAATTCAATTATTTTATAATCTTATTGATGTTAAATAATATTAATTTCTTTACTACATATTTTCCTTTATTCAGAACATTATTTGAGAAAATAAATGTTGGAATGAGAAGATAATATTCATTCACTTTATTGCTAGATAATATTTTTCATCTATGTACATAATTAAAAAAAACTTATAAATACCATTTTATTTACTCAAATTATTTACTATGTAAATTTTATGTTTTCATTTAATTTTTACAATATTTGAATGAATGATTTCTAATTATTTTTGAATGGTTCATTTTAAGCCTTCTATTTAAAAATAAAAAGGAATGTATCCTTTTAATGTATATGATGTTAATGGACTTTATTTATGTTATAACCATTTTACATAATATAGCTTCTTTAAAAAGTTTTTAATGGTTTCAAAAATAAATATTTTTAATAAAAAAATAATTTAATGTTTCAATTTAATTTACTTCTATTCTCCAATTTAGTTAATTGTTTACAAAATGAATATTTCTGATTAATTGATCATCATCTCATGTACTTTATAAATTTTTTTGTCATTAAATTTATAAATCCAAATTGAATTTCTTATGATCATATTTTAGTTTAAATTACATTTCTCTGTGATAAAAATATTCTTAGTTTTATAGATATTCTTATTTCCTAAATTTTCTATCATGTCAGTATATTGTGTTTTACTGTATAAAATATTTTTTTGGCTATGAAAATATTAATATTCTATATTATTTTCTCAATAAGAACATTTTTTGATAATACATATTTTTTATGAATTAAATTGATAACAAATTATATGTTAAATGTATTGGGAATGAAGTGATGATTGGGACAAGAATTATATAGTTCCTTAATTCATCGACAAGACTCATGAGAAAAACTCGTTATCAAGATATATTAAATGCTATTATTGTGTATACATAAAATGGTTTAATTGGTTTTGTTATGAGGAACTAGATGTAAATATATTTTTATGTCAGAGATCATGACCTACAACAGTATTAATTTATTTCAATGATAGTTCATTTATTATTACAAATTATATAAATCATTAATATTATTCACGGATATTGTTCGTTCAAATCTTATTGATTAAATGGAATATATTTTTTAGTTATTTTCCTTACCAAATTGATTATTCGATATTTAATAATGTTAGGTTATATTGTATATAACCCTTACTAGTAATTAGGTCTCACTCTTATTTTATTTCCTTTCTTTATTATATGAAGATAGAGTACATGAATGATTTCATTTTTGAGTAATATTTAAATTCACTATGATTTTATATTTTATTTCCAATGAAAAATGACAAGAATAATTTTATCTTGTTCATTATAAATATTAAGATAATAGATCCTTGGTGATGCAATCCCATGTATCTTATTAAAAAGTAATAAAATATACACTGACTACTGGTTTCTAGAGTTGGGTTTGTTATAAAAATTATTCTCGAAAGAGCATCATCGTTGACACCGGCTACACAGTTCTCCACATCGATAAGACAATCGATCATGTGGATATGCATTATCTTTGGATTCATTACCCGGCAATCCAGTTCTCATCTATTTGATAGTTAGTTGACCTTTTCTAGAAGGGGGGATATGTTGATTCCACTAGCTACCAAGTTTATAATTCTACATCCATAATTATAAAGTTCCACATCCACTTCTTTAATGGTATTATAAAGGTCACACAACATCATTAATCATTATAAAAACATCAAATAAGGAATTTCCGAGACATTAATGTGATTTCATGTAACCAATTAATTTTTTCACTTAGTCCACCATAAGATGATATTATTTAAAATTTATAGAGAATCATAAAACGAGACCATTATAATTATAAATGAGTGTTTTTTATAATATACACATGATGAGATAGTAAGATGTGTGGCAAAAAAACAATAAAATAAAAAAAAAATTAAAATACCATACATATAGTTCAAGATATACTAAAAATGAACAAGAAGAAATGTAAAATGTAAGAACCATATTTGATAAAACCATTAAAAATATAGACTAATTAAAAAACAATTGAACATGTGCTACCTCATGCACATGCTCTATATTTACAATAGTATTACCTCAATGGTAAAAGTTCTACCAAAATAACTAGAGGAATCTAATAAGATTTTTTACAGAACTAAACTGGTTTTACATACTAAATCACCCTATTAAACACACCACTATGCATAAATCATGATTTTGAACATCATGGGTTGGTGAAAACATTTGAGTGTATAATAACTATTCAATGGAAATAATTTAACCCTTAAATATTATTAAATAAAATATAAATATTTATCAACAGTCTATTATGATTCACTCTCATGTTATAATTCCGTTCATTATATGTAAACCATTTAAAAAATGAATCTAGAAAATGAATAATAGGTACAAATATACATACATTTTGTAATTATAAAACATAACTAATGATAAATTTTATGTGAATATTAAAAAGAAATAATGAAAACTGTATAAAAATAGTGGAGGATGCATAAAAATCACGAGGAAAAGAAAAATGTTCCCCAGATACACCATGAACCAAGACCCTTGGAAGGATGGTCACCACCTGAACTTCATCATCCCAATATTAATAAAAATATGGGGAATTTATTCAAAATAAAATAGGTTCTAAAACAAAAATCATAAGATCAACTAAGACAACATTTTCATTTAGATATATGTGAAGGGTGTGATCAAGATGTGTTTAGTATGATTTCTCAAAATAATTTATGTAATTATTGTTATATGTTATTTCATATATATTATTTTGAAAAAAAATAAATGGTGTTCCCTATTAATCATTAAAGGGAAAAATAAAATAAATACCACATTTTTTCCAATTTAAACTAAATAGGAATTTTTCGGTGAATGCCAAAGTGTTTTATTAAAACACCACATTAAATAACTTTTTAAGATACATAAATAATTTACATTATTTCAATAGATAATGACAAAGAAATCAAAAACCTATTTCCATACACTTCTTTCCAAAAGTCATTTTATAAATATTTTAATACCATATTAAAGAACTAAGAATTAGAATCTCAATGTGGATAATAAAAATATCATTAAAAAATTGATAATATAGAAATACAAATTTAGAAAATAGAAAACACTTAAATTAATTTGATAATATATCCACTATAAATATTATTAGTGTAAACTGGACAAACATTTTGATTATATACAAAGGGATGAATTATTTACGGAAAAAGAGACGGTAATAAAAAATATGTATCCAAATACATAATGAGGACAACAAAATTTAGAAATCATTGTCAAATAAATCATGTAATGGTAAACACCTTTTTATATTGTGAAAAAATACAAGATATACAGAGGTGGAATAACTTATCATCATATAAATGCATTCCTAACAATTAACCATTTGATTACTCTATACCATCCTCATTATGTTTCATTATGAATATGAATATTCTTATAATACAATGAGGGACACTATCCTGTGTGTAATCATAATATGCATAGAAAAAATTTCTTTATTTCTTACATAGTTTCCATAGGTTCCCATGAAATTAGACAAAATGGGTAAGGAAACTTGTCAGAAATCATATCATAATACATATAATAAACATTATGGAAAATTCATTATCTCAACAAAAATTACCTTTCAATGAAAAACCCCATTATTTATACATATTTATCAAAATATAATTGATTACATTCATATAGAATTTAATCACATAAAAAATATAAATCATATAGGTTCAAAACCATAGATATAACTAAAATCACTAAATCCATTATTTATGAAATTACTTACTATAATTTAATCAATATTTTCAAAAAGAAAATAAAATTTATTCATTTGAGAGAATTTATAAACCAAAAACATAATATGGAAATGTAATTTTTTAAAAATTAATTCGAATTATGAACTAAATATCACCTATGAAAAATAATTAACACTATTTCCCAATAATATTTAAAATCATACAAAACAGACCCTTAATTAGTTGAAAATAATTAAAAACATTAAATAAATTTTATAGAAACAAAACTGATGTTAAAAATCATTTTAGTTATCCATTTTTTTATAACTATCTTATTGAAAATTTAAAAAAATCACATGTGCCTTACAAATTGTTTTAGTTCTAATGAACCAAGGACCCTTGGGAATCCCCTTTCATGAAAATTAAAACACTCTTGGTTACCAATGATCAAATTTATAACATCAATAAATATAATATATGTATGTATAATATTATTATAGAATTGATTTATAAAAATAAAAAAACACATATCAATCCATATCAATGGAATATTTCAAAAATACGTACCTTCGATTGACGATATATATAACTTTTCAAGGAATAACATTAGATTTTACCATTTATTGTGTTTCACCATCCTTAGATAAAAATAATAACTTTATTTTTAAAACCACTATATAATACAATGGTGACATTGGTTGTTATTGATATTCGAAAAAGAATAAAATAAAAAGGAATGAAAATAAAATAATATAAACAGAAGGAAATGGGAGAGTTAACAAGTAATCCTCTTGAGAATCATGAGTTATTAACATTTCAAAACATTAAAGGTAGATAAAATTCTTGGGATATAGAATAGGGAAGCCATATAGCTAAGTTTAAGTAATGATAATAGTATAATTGGATTACCCACTTTAGTATTAAAAAATAAAAATGTAATTATAAAATCTGAGAAAATCATATGGTTTATAGAACTCTTCAATGGCTATGCATCCATCTAATTAATCAAACAGAACCACCCATATGGTTAGGCTTCATTATTTCCCAATTAATGTGTCAACCATGTTTTAACTATAAGATAAAGAATTCCTACATGTCATGGTTTGGGTTCACCATTGTCCCTAACAATTCTAAAACTATGTGGCCTAAAAATTCATTAATATTTTCAAAATCCCAAAATCTAAACATCATGAAAATTGAGATAAAATTAACAAAATAATATAATAACCAACAATGATATCCCAAAGTAAAAATTATATCCACCGTTCCACTTTTCCGTCAACTATTTCTTTGGTGATTATAATAATGAAATACATAAGACCATATCATTTATGTTATGGGTAATATTCACATTACAATTAATAAGTCATGTATTTAGAATATGAGTAATTTATTTCATGAATGAAATACATTATCTAATTATAAATTCACCAAACATAAAATGTGATGAAATAAAAAAACATTCCATTAAAAAAATAATAAATATAATACAAAATGACTTCTAATAATAAATAAATACTACATGATAGGTATTCTATTATAAATATCAATGATCAATGTAGTATTTCCCCATATATTAAAAAGACAACTATATGCCACAACCCAATTTATGATCAATATAAGTAAAATATAATCGAATAATACACTAGTGGAAAAACCCAAGAACCATCCATCTGCTATAATTCAAAAAACAATGGGTAAAAGAAATTTTATAGAAAAATCGAATTTGGAATTATCATTACTATGTCTGATAGAAAATGATGTATTTGATCTTCTAATATTCATTCTATTCAATATATAGTAGAGTTTAAAATCACATTAAATATTGATGATACCAATATGTCTGATATAATTGAGGAAATTGTTTCACATGGTATCAATTAATTATAATGTCAAAATAAGCAATCCATATCCCCACTATTTCAGTTTTAGCATAAAAAAGGAAAAATAGATTCAAATAATAAATAAATAAACCCCTACAAAATTGAAATCCATTTCTAAGGAGGAAACAAATTAAATGACGAACTTACAAATTAAAAATAAATAACCATGAAGTATACTAATTTAGTATTTCTATAATATTCACAAGATAGAGGATTACCTAAAATATAATAAGATTATATTACAATGTTAAACAACATGTTAAAAAACATAACTTGTATATATAATTATCAAAATTTTGTAATACTCAATAATGATAAACCAAAAAATACGTTACCCAATTGTATTTAACATACATAATAGTTGTTGGGTTTATGAGCTGCGATTGAATATTACCAAACATTAGGTTGTATCTAGAATTTATCCTTCTATAAAAAATTTTGATTATCTAATTTTTTATGATGATCCAACAGGGAATAATTTAATTTTTTTTGTTCTCATGAAAATATAACTTGGAGTGATGGATTGATATCATTGGATGTACATTAGGGATCACATTTTTGTAGGATATGTGAACATATAATGGATATAATATCCCACATAAACTTGGATTTGTTACGGTTTCTCATAATTATTCTTATCCATATAATATTTAGTAACTTTGTTTATTCTAAATGATAAGATACACCCACAAACTGAAGATACTCGATAAGAGTTGATTCTACCAACCTATACCTATTAACCATATATATATAAGGGGTCTAGAATAATTTCATCAAATTTTATCTCTAGCCTAAATAATTACCTTCTTGGAAAACCAAATCCTTTAATGAGTCATTATTTATTTTTTGGCGAGAGAATAGAACCATCTCATGTAAATAGTGGTAATATCATTTCGTTGTCTGATTTTACTTCTAGAGACTCATGAATTTCATCAATTTATCTAATTTCTTATTTTTAGAATAATAAAACTAGAAGATAATTTTTCTTAATAATTTCTAATACATGTCATCATGTAGCTGATGTTGAATTATAGTATTAAAAAATTCACAACTCAGTTCTTCAAACATGATTGTGAAAAATTTCCCATTTTAGTTGCTAAGAGTTCCCAACAATGTAAAGATTCCATTAATCTTCACAAACCACCACATTTCCAATTTATTACCTTGATCACCATGAAAATAGTTAGATATTGAATAAAAAATTCTTGTATCTTGTCCAAGAGTAAATAATACTTTGTATCTACCACTTGATTTCTAGTATGGGTAGATTATATGTTAAGGATGACCACACCAAGGATATGAGAGAAAATAATTCAATAATAATTCATTTAAACAGACTTCTATTATTCACTGACACACTTCTAGTAATCTTAATCAACAAAAATATAAAATATATTAAAAAAATTACGATATTTTAATAATTAAACCAAAATAAAAGTGAAAAATTGATACCCAAAATAAATACTAACATAGAATAAATCATATATATATTATAATAAAAAATACATCTCTATAGTAAATACATTTAGTATGGACATAAACATTCATTTTATAAAACCACTTCTTATTAGAAAACATTGTTACTTATTTAGAAACAAAGTAAAAAAATACATTTTATGATCATACAACAAGATGAAACCTCATTTGGATTTCAAATCACACCTAGTAGAGTTCTATAATATTTAAATCAGCTTAAAATGTAAAATGTCACATTTCTAAATATATTATATATTTAATATTCTATTATATTCCAAGATACCACATAATGAGATTCAATAATATCTTTATAACATTTGGAAAATCTATTATTCTGTTTTAGTAAACCTACAAATCCATCCCTTTGTAATATTAAATTAAACTCTTCGTTATATCGTATTTTTTATAAACTCTATCATATGAACACTCCTTTTAAATTAACTTTCTAATACTCGTGATTCTTTTACAAACATGCAATAAAAGTTTTATTATAAAGACAAAAATCACATCCAAACCATTTCTCACATAAAATGTATTCTTCATAATATAAAACCATGGATCATAATACACTATATAGGAACATCAATTAAAACAATATTTTCTACATGTAATATAAATCACATTTTTTAAAATAAAATATATAAGAGACCTATCTAATAAATTATAAAAATAAAAAAAGTTCCCAAATAAATATTTTTAATATGTTTTATTACTATTCAAATTTTAGATGCATGATTTAGTAGACATTATATTAAAAATATAACATCCATAAGAATGTTTATATAACCATTTGTATGGTTTATAAACCTTTCATCTCCATTTTTCATTAAATTTAATATTTTAAAACTTGAAATTTCCAAAACAACACATATAATTACAATATAAATGAAAATACCCAAAATATTCCATAATCATAAATAAGAAATAATTGAAAACAAAACTCAAATTAATGTTCTAAATCTCAAATACCCATAGAAGATCATGTATAACCACAAAACGTTTTTTTCAGGACCATTATCAATAACTACCTTTGAAAATATTATGATAATATTTACATGAAAAAATTTCTCTGCTAAGAAAAAGAGGGATCTAATATAATTTTTCAATGAATCAACTTGGGTAAAAATACAACAACAGTGAACTCATCTTATCACAAGACCTGAAATACATTATTGATCATAAAACCCTTGTCGATAGAGACAAGAGTATCAAAACTATGACTTAAAATTGACTTCTTCTGATAATCAAAAATAATAACAATATAGTCTTATTGATTTTATCATATTTGTTTCCATGAATGTTACTTCCAATCATTCATAGAAAATATTTTTAAATAAAAAGGAAACCAAAAAAATAGATATACACATCTAATTCCACTTCTAATTATAAAATATTAATAAATATACATTAAAAGTATTGTTACCATGTAAAAAATTATAACTATATATTTGATGTTAATGATAGATAAACAACATCTGATCAACTAAAAATATCAGTAAATACACTCCATAAACCTACACCTCATGACCTATTGTAATTACATACAAATCATCATCCTACATTCAATGAATAACTAGGTAACAAAATAGAATGGGAAAAGGTTTCCCGGATTAACCCATAAGATCTATTGATCTTATATACCCACCAAGATGCATATATATGGTCTCTATATAAAATATCTTTTAGGATCTCACCAAAGAGTCTATGTAATTCTTTTTAAATGAAATTTCATAAAAACTATCTTGAAATAAAATTCAAGAAATTATCATTTTTACAGCTTATGATAAAAGATATATTGAAAAAAACCTCATTATCCTTTTTAAAAAACAAACACACTATTTTAGATAGTAAGTGAAGGTTTAATTATAGGTATTTTTTTTAAAACCGATTTAAGATAAATAAATAAATTTTATTATTTAAAAATATAATTACTGTAAGATCAAAATCCATTTTCATACCTTTCATTCCTAAATAAATTTTGTACTTCATTTATAAATAACATAGGGATGGATATATGTACCTATATTGTGGTGTGGGTAACCATACATATAATGACAAATTAAATAAAATATAAAATTAAATCATAGGAAACAAACAACGCCATAAATATAACGAACATCATATTTTTCAATAACATTATTAATGTAAATGGTATAAATACTTTCATTTTGAACGTCTGAATGTATAACATAAACCAATCACTATAATAACATTAACAATGAATCTAGTGATATAATCAAGAATCAATGTGAGGGAAAATGAGGTCAAACAGTACATATCTTTTGAAACACCTTATGTAAAAATGAGATAATCCAAATCAAGCCCAATTGGATTCATATTTTGTCTCGTTGATGTCTTCTAAACAGCCAACCTATGTCAACTCTCAACTAGACTCACTGAGAGACACACCCTTAGTGAAATGTTGTGTCATGAAATAAGGGATACTAACTAATTCCTGAACACAAGAAGCATAGAAACTCCCTTTTTATTTCCCACAAAACACCTTGTGTTATAAAGAAGTCATATAATTGAGGTGGAAAAACATGTCACAAATAAAATCATATTACTCATAAAGCACATTAAGGTAAATTCTTATTATCATCTCAATTACAAAATTAATTAACATTTCCCATCACATGTATACATATCTAAAATTATTATCAATTTATCTCATGTAAAAATTAATCTTCTCATTAAATATACAATAAAAGCGTTCAAAATAATTTGTATTTCAGGAATCCTATAAACCGTTATTAAATTAATTTAAAATGGTCAATTAAACTACATTTAAAAAAACCAAACAATGGAACGTTATTTGGAAATAGTTTAACAAAAAATAAAAAAAAATTAAAATAACAATTTAAACTATATAAACTCAAATCTACACCAAAATATCACTAATGAATATAAAATAAATACTAATATAGAAAAATAACTAAAGTCATTTAAATCCCACCCTTAAATTGAGAGGCAACATAAAAATAAGAAATTTATTTTATTAAAACCAAAAGAAGTAAAAATATTACATGTGTTATCAGTTTTTTAATGAAAACTATGTAATAATTTATAGAAAACCCGCATGAGAACGAAAAATAGTTTCAATGTAAACAACCAATAATCCTTGTGAAATACCTTTCAAGACTAGTAGAAAAGTCATGGAAACCATGGATGAAATTTATATCTTCATTAAATGAAGTGAATTGTGTTACATTTGTTGTCAATAAGGTATGTTGTTGATCAGAAGATGTCAAAGAATGAATGGATGTCAAGGAGAGTCAATATGTGAATGACAAAGGCTATGATGAAGTTGGTGATGAATAGAGGATGGCCATGGTACTAATATTCATGTCACTTAGGAGATTCAATAAGTGACATAGGATGTTGTGGTTGAAACATTCTCTATGAACATCAGACAATTGATGATCTGATCTTTAAGTTCCAAGAACTTGTATCAAGTAGATACAATGTCACAACATTGTTTGAAGACCATGCATTGTACTGACAATGCATGAGGAGATTAAGAGAGCCATCCACAACTTCTAAGTGGATGAAGTGAGCTAAAGAAGTCCATGCACTATTACTTAGTGCATGTGAATATGAAGAAGACCCAACTTGATCTCTAATTAGATCAATAATGAACTTTTATGAATATGTTTGATTCAAGAGCTCGGTTGAAGGAAGAACCTTCTACATTTCCCTCCTAAGTGAAGATTATTTGTTGAGAAGGATTGAGGAATTCATATGAAGAAGAAGATGAGAAGAAATGAAGAGGAAGGATGACTTAAGTGGCATTTGGCATTTTATATTGGGAGTACTTTGTTTCATAACAACGTCCTTATTCATTTCATTTGCCAAAAAAAGGCCACCAAGGAGGCCAGCCGAGGGTCATCACCCAAGGCACATGTGGGACTCATGGTCACCATGCCCATGGGGAACCCTCAAGGCCAAGGCAGCAACCCGGAGGCAGGGGCGCACCCGCAGGACGCAGCGTGGGCGCCAGGGGCACGGTCGGAGGATCGCATAGTGCGCCCGTGTGTGCATGGTAGGCTCCAGTGGCGCGCCCGAGTGGCAGGGGTGGGTGCAAGAGCACGCCCGCTAAGAGAACTCGGTGCGGGGCGACCTCGAGAGGGGAGAAGTGCAACTGAGCATTGGGAGGGAGGCAGTGTTTGATAAACCGCGTGGAAACTGGCCGCCGATTCGATGTGGGACGCACATTTTTGCCGCGGAGAAAATCGTGGCCATCCATCTGATCTCGCGGACAATCTGCGCCGCACATCTCATCGCACCGCTCCCGTTCAGATCCAGGCCATTGAAGATTATTTGATCGTCTGATCCAACGGCCGGCGAGTCATCCTCTACCTCGAGCTCGCCCGAGGCCTCCCTGCGTGCCTTCGTCGAACCAGAGGCCACCAGCACGACGGAGTTCGAGTTCATGGCCACCATTTCTGAAGCTGAGGTATCCATGGAGTTCGTCTGAGCCTTCTGAACACATCCATTCATAAAAATATACTTTCATGCAACAAATGGTGAAATTGGAGTTCGTCCGAGGCAAAAGAATGTGCCGAGGCCATGTAGAGTTCGTGTTTTGCATGGGATAGAAGAGAAGAGGTCGTGCAAGCGTTCTAAGTCGCATGCACGTAGAGAAAAATAAAAATGGAACCCGCGTTTGACAGAAAGATAAAAATCACGATTTTGAAGATTTTAAAAGCCCGAAAATCTCGGGGATTCAAGTTATCTCATGCGGAATATTTGGCACCACCTATGCCTATATAAAGAGAGCCCGAGGCGATGGAGATGCCTCGGCTGAAACTTTGAAGATCCGTGAGTGTCATTGCCTCGCGAAGAAAGGAGCCACCGCGCAAATTACTTGTGCGGCTGTTGTCCCGAAGCCACCCGAGTCTTTGAAGTTGTTCCTTGCATGAAACTCCTTTCCGCGACAAGAAGAAGGAGGTGAAGTGTTCCCTGCGTGCCTACTCCTTGCGCGGCAGGAAGTACCTGGGGCAGTAGCACTTGCGCGCCCCGTGGTTGAGGTGCCTTGCACCCGAGGCTTGCGTGGTCGTTTGTGTCATTCACCCTTCGTGGTAAGCACTTGTGCGCCCGCGGTGTTGCACCGTGCACACCCGAGGCAGTGGCCCTTCCACCAAGACCCTACGCGGCTATTGGAAAAAAGGATTGGCCGCACCCTTGCGCGCCTCCTTTGAGATCAAGTGGAGACGACCACCTACGGACAGTGTGTGTGCTAAGTGCAAAGAAGGGCAGTAGGTGTTCAGGTAAAGGAAATACACATTTTTGTGTGTGTGTGCAAGGATAACTGAAGGACACACCTTGGCCGAGGCCTTAGTGCCTTTGTGTTCAAAGAGAATACCACACCCATTGGGGGTGTTCAAGAAGAAGTGAAGCATGTACCTTGTGTTTGCTAAGTGAACAAAGAAGTTGTGTGAGCAAACAAAAACAAGTAGGCCGAACCTAGTGTGTGCACTAAGTGGAGTGAACACACTTAGAATAAGTAGAAGACACTCACACAAAGTACAACACACATTTAAGTGTGTAATCAAAAGTAATAAAATGTGTGAAGGATAATAAGAAGGTGTATGCTAAAAGTGTTACACCCTTTGTGGGTTTACTACACCAAGAGAAGAAGAAGGGGAGTGCATGCTTGCATGCGTGCACGTGCACACGTGAACAAGATCAAATCTGGTTGTGTGCATCTGAGTTGACCCAGACCGGAAGTTCTTGAAGATTATTAAGAAGCCATGCTGTCAGTGCATGAGGATGAAGATATGTCATGAACTCAGTGCATGAAGTTGATGTGAAGTGAGGCTGAAGCAAGACTGAAGTTAAAGACATCAGCTGCCTGAGTTTTCAGTAATTGAGAAGAGCATGATCAACAGAAGTGATCAGAAGTGCTGAGCAAGTCCAACAGACCTTTTCAGAGGCTGTTGAAGATTCTTGAAGAGAGAAGCCAGGTCATCCTGAGAAGAAGGAGATAAATCCTGAGCAAGACGAGAAGACCAGATCAACTCAAGTGATCAGAGGTACAGAGCAAGGCTAGCAGCCTTTATCCCAGGCTGCTAAGGATACTTGAAGAGATAAAGAGAAGAAGAGCTACTCGTGTGACTCGAGGAGCCAGGAGAAGCCCCCTGTGAGACTCAGGGTGGAAGAAGTCTTCAGTGGGATTCTGGAGCAGGCCAGTGGGACTCTGGTAACACTGTGAGAGGCAGTATAAAGACCCTCCTGTGGGACTCAGGATAGATACAGTGGGACTCTGTATCGACCATTGTAATACTAACATATTATAATGGGAGAAACCATGTTGTGGCGTATAAACAACATGGCAAGGACGTAGGCCTTTGGTGCTGATCCTTGTAAATCCTTGTGTCCTATGGATTTACATTTACTGCATCACTCGAGGATAGACTGAGAGATAAAAGAAGAGTGGATCAAGGCCTTAACAAGCCATAGAGGATTAATTGATAAAGAATCAATTAGTAAAAAGTTTTAAAGGATCACTGATTCACCCCCTCCCCCTCTCAGTAATTCACACTGATCTGGGCACTTCAATTTGTATCAGAGGGAGGTTACCTCTAAACGCTCCAAGGGAGTCTTTATGAAGTGTAGAGTTGAGGAAATGAGCGACCAGCCTCAAATGGAGATATCTGCCAAGACTCAGAAAAATAGAAAGAAGAAACAGGCCAAGAAGATGATGAAAACTTGTCCTAGTTGTGATTAATTTGGAACAATGAAAGATCTTCAAAGTGAAATCGAATATATTCAAGAGACAGTCCCAAAGGAAGTGGCAATGTGTATTGCTACATGCATCCTTGATCTTCAAGAAGAAAAATTACAGCTAGAAGAAGAAGCCAATACAATGGAAGACCAATTGGAAAAAATGGTGGGCATAACCAACACTCTCAGAAAGCTGGTGAATGACAAGGATGAAACGGTTTACCTTTGTAATGAATGATATGAAGACACCACTGAAGAATTGCAAAGAAGAATTTCTGAGAAAGAATTCATTATGATAATGGTTAAAGAAGTTTTTCATGCACTGGAAAAGAGGCACAAAGTTTCAATGATTGTCAGAGATGCTCAAATTGAAGACAAAGTCAAAATGGTGAAGGAGCTTGACAACTCATTGCATGAAATAAAGAAGGTGCATGATGACCAGATGGAACAGCTGAAACAGAATTGGGAAGGTAGGCTAAGATTGGTTGAGGATGAGAAGAACTCCCTCAACATGAAATGCTTTGAACTAGAGGTGATATTGAAAAATATGCAATCACCCAAAGCTGAAGCCTCCTAGTCAGCTGAAAGAAGAATTGTTTCTACTCAAGTGAGCTTTGAGAAGGATGATTCTAAAATAAAGACATCCTCTAATGAAAGGGAATCATCTTCTAAAAAGAAGGTACCATCCATACCATCTTGTACTCATGTTTTTAAAAGTGTTTCTACTAAAAGTGCAGGATGGAAGAATGAATCCAAACAAGTATGGATGAAGATGGTGAAGAAAGAAATCTCTCCTGAAACAGCACAACAAGTCAATAAAATTACCCTACAAACAGAAGGACTCAAGAGGTCAAGATTTGTGGGTCAATGTTGGTGTTGTAACAAGTATGGACATTGTGCAAAAGATTGTTGGTAAAATCCACTGAATGTAAAAGCACAAAGAAAGCCCATTCCAAGGGGGAGCAAGCCAGAGGAAAAGAAGTAGCATCCACAGGTCCAGAGACATCTGTTTACTGCAAATAGATTTGGATTACTTGACAACATCTGGGATGATTGCAAAAGTGGTCAAAAAGATACATGTCAATCTCCAACTGTATCCAGAGCTAAAAAGAAGATAAGATCACTGAACCTAGCTAAAATGGAATCCTTTGGAAGCAAGAAGAAAGTTGAAGATGCTCCCAAGAAGTATTTGAAAAAGGGAAATAAGTCCATCGAGCATAAATCCAAGAAGGGTGATGTATCCAGAAGGACCACCAAGAAAACATGCTTCTATTGTGGAAAGAAAGGACACACCATGGATCTTTGTGAACAATCCATGGAATTGAATAGAAGCAGATTGGTCTGAAAAAGACAATCAATCCAGAAGAAGCATAAGGGATTGATTGAAAATAAGTTTCCTATGAAATGTAGCTTAACAGAATCAAAAGAACCATGTGGAACTTCCAGAACTGAGGCCACACTTCCAAGTGACTTACTAGTCATATGGCCTAATCAGTTGCAACATGCCAAAGAGCTACAGAGAGCTGAAGATAAAGCACTGGAAATAGCTAAGGCGAAAGGAAAGAAAAATATATCACATGAAGATCATGTTCTGTGTGTGAGGTGCAATCAAGCTGGACATACTAGTGATAAATGCATGATATTCATTCCAGCTCAGAAGGGATTATTCAAAAGAATGAAGATTGCACCAGGAGACTCTAGTGCTCAAGAGGCACCTAGAAATAAAGGAGTCACACACAAAGAAGTTAAAGAGGTGTTGAGATCCACACAGGCACAAACATCATTGAAGATCAAATGTGAAAGTGTGAAGAATGGTGAAAATGGGACATCTCAGTTGAGAGAATATTCTCAACCTTGTTGTTCACGTTGATGAACCAAGGAGGTTCCATATTATTCCCTAATCACTGGCATTTACTTGTGCTAACATTGCAGGGAATTGAAGATGATGATCATTCTCAACTGGAGGATGGTTTGGACAGAATGGAGTGCACCCCTTGAGGGGGAGCCAATCTGAAGAAGATGGGATTCTGAGATATAATACCATCTTGAGAAAAGCTGAAGGTATTCCAATCATACTTTCATCCCTTGTTTCATAGGTGTATTCATCATGAAAATTAAGGGGGAGTATTTATTGAAGGCAATTGGTTGAAAGGGGGAGCTTTATCCTTGCACATGAACTTTCTGATGTGTTTGGTGAAGTATGTACATGATTTAGCAGTTCATTGATATATCTGAAAAATTTCAAACCCCTGTAGCATGATCTCATATGTATAGTGAATTATAGACAACATTTAAAATCTTGGTTACATCTCTCTTGTTTTCTACACTGGGTTAGCCCAAGTAGACTTAGAGTTGATTTACTAAAGGTTATTTGCTAAAGAGAACATGTGACATCATCCCTCTCTTAGTTTTTTTCAAGAAAATACTTTTCAAAGGGAGGAAGGGATATTTTTAAAAGGAACCACACCACACCTTTGCATTTTTTTTCCAATAAGGTGGAGAATAGCTGACATATTGCCCGAGAAATGTGAGGCACACATATTGACCCATTCATATGTTTTCTACTAATTGGATTGACAATATGTGCTCTAGTGGTATTGACAACAAATTCAAAGGGGGAGATTGAAGTGCACTGTGTTGCATTTGTTGTCAATAAGGTATGTTGTTGATCAGAAGATGTCAAAGAATGAATGGATGTCAAGGAGAGTCAATATGTGAATGACAAAGGCTATGATTGTGTTGGTGATGAATGGAGGATGGCCATGGTACTAAGATGCATGTCACTTAGGAGATTCAGTAAGTGACATAGGATGTTGTGGTTGAAACATTCTCTATGAACATCAGACGATTGATGAGCTGATCTTTATGTTCCAAGAACTTGTATCAAGTAGATACAATGTCACAACATTTCTTGAAGACCATGTGTTGTACTGACAATGCATGAGGAGATGAAGAGAGCCATCCAGAACTTCTAAGTGGATGAAGTAAGATAAAGATTTCCATGCACTATCACTTAGTGAATGTGAATATGAAGAAGATCCAACTTGATCTCTGATTAGATCAATAAATAACTTTGATGAATATGTTTGATTCAAGAGATCGGTTGATGGAAGAACTTTCTACATTTCCCTCCTAAGTGAAGATTATTTATTGAGAAGGATTGAGGATTTCAAATGAAGAAGAAGATGAGAAGAAATGAAGAGGAAGGATGACTTAATTGGCATTTGGCATTTTATATTGGGAGTACTTTGTTTCTTAACAAAGTCCTTATTCATTTCCTTTGCCAAAAAAATAGGCCACCAACGAGGCCAGCCGAGGGTCACCACCCAAGGAACATGTGGGACTCATGGTCACCACGCCCATGGGGAACCCTCAAGGCCAAGGCAGCAACCCTGAGGCAGGGGCGCACCCGCAGGACGCAGCGTGGGCACCAGGGGCACGCCCGGAGGAGCGCATAGCACGCCCGTGTGTGCATGGTAGGCGCCAGTGGCGCGCCCGAGTGGCAGGGGTGGACTCAAGAGCACGCCCGCTAAGAGAACTCGGTGAGAGGCACAACCCACAGGGGAGAAGTGCAACTGAGCGTTGGAAGGGAGGCAGTGTTTGATAAACTGCGTGGAAACCGGCCGCCGATTCGATATGGGATGCGCATTTTTGCCACGGAGAAAATCGTGGCCATCCATCTGATCTCACGGACGATCTACGCCACACATCTCATCGCGCCGCTCCCGTTCAGATCCAGGCCGTTGAAGATATTTTGATCGTCTGATCCAACGGCCGGCGAGTCATCCACTACCTCGAGCTCGCCCGAGGCCTCCCTGCGTGCCTCCGTCGAACCAGAGGCCACCCGCACGACGGAGTTCAAGTTCCTGGCCACCGTTTCTGAAGCTGAGGTATCCATGGAGTTCGTCTGAGCCTTCTGAACACATCCATGCATAAAAATATACTTTCATGCAACAAATGGTGAAATTGGAGTTCGTCCGAGGCAAAAGAATGTGCCGAGGCCATGTGGAGTTCGTGTTTTGCATGGGATAGAAGAGAAGAGGTCGTGCATGCGTTCTAAGTCGCATGCACATAGAGAAAAATAAAAATGGAACCCGCGTTTGACAGAAAGATAAAAATCAAGATTTTGAAGATTTTAAAATCCCAAAAATCTCGGGAATTCAAGATATCTCACGCGGAAGATTTGGCATCGGCTATGCCCATATAAGGAGAGCATGAGGCGATGGAGATGCCTTGGATGAAACTTTGAAGATCCGTGAGTGTCTTTGCCTCGTGAATAAAGGAGCCACCGCGCAAATTACTTGTGCGGCTGTTGTCCCGAAGCCACCCTAGGATTTGAAGGTGTTCCTTGGGTGAAACTCCTTTGCGCGACAAGAAGAAGGAGGTGAAGTGTTCCCTGCGCGCCTACTCCTTGCGCGACAGGAAGTACCTGGGGCAGTAGCACTTGCGCACCCGGTGGTTGAGGTGCCTTGCACCCGAGACTTGCGTGGCCGTTTGTGTCATTCACCCTACGCGGTAAGCACTTGTGCGCCCGCGGTGTTGCACCGTGCACACCCGAGGCAGTGGCCCTTGCACCAAGACCCTACACAGCTATTGTAGAAAAGGATTGGTCGCACCCTTGCGCACCTCCTTTGAGCTCAAGTTGAGAAAACCACCTACGGACAGTGTGTGTGCTAAGTGCAAAGAAGGGCAGTAGGTGTTCGGGTAAAGGAAATACACATTTTTGTGTGTGTGTGCAATGAGAACTGAAGGACACACCTTGGCCGAGGCCTTAGTGCCTTTATGTTCAAAGAGAATACCACACTCATTGGGGGTGTGCAAGAAGAAGTGAAGCCCATACCTTGTGTTTGCTAAGTGAACAAAAAAGTTGTGTGAGCAAACAAGAACATGTAGGCCGAACCTAGTGTGTGCACTAAGTGGAGTGAACACACTTAGAAGAAGTAGAATACACTCACACAAAGTACAACACACATTTAAGTGTGTAATCAAAAGGAATAAAATGTGTGAAGGATAATAAGAAGGTGTGTGCTAAAAGTGTTGCACCCTTTGTGGGTTTACTACACCAAGAGAAGAAGAAGGGGAGTGCATGCTTTCATGCATGCACGTGCACACGTGAACAAGATCAAATCTGGTTGTGTGCATCTGATTTGACCAAGACCGGAAGTTCTTGAAGATTATTAAGAATCCATGCTATTAGTGTATGAGGATGAAGATATGTCATGAACTTAGTGCATGAATTTGATGTGAAGTGAGACTGAAGCCAGACTGAAGTTAAAGACATCAGCTGCCTGAGTTTTCAGTAAATGAGAAGAGCCTGATCAGCAGAAGTGATCAGAAGTGCTGAGCAAGACCAACAGACCTTTTCAGAGGCTGTTGAAGATTCTTGAAGAGAGAAGCCAGGTCATCCTGAGAAGAAGGAGATAAATCCTGAGCAAGACGAGAAGACCTGATCAACTCAAGTGATCAGAGGTACAGAGAAAGGCCAGTAGCCTTTATCCCAGGCTTCTGAGGATACTTGAAGAGTTAAAGAGAAGAAGAGCTACTCGTGTGACTCGAGGAGCCAGGAGAAGCCCCCTGTGAGACTCAGGGTGGAAGAAGTCTTCAGTGGGATTCTGGAGCAGGCCAGTGGGACTCTGGTAACACTGTGAGAGGCAGTATAAAGACCCTCCTGCGGGACTCAGGAGAGATACAGTGGGACTCTATATCAACCATTGTAATACTAACAGATTATAATGGGAGAAACCATGTTGGGGCGTATAACCAACATGGCATGGACGTAGGCCTTTGGTGCCGAACCTTGTAAATCCTTGTGTCCTGTGGCTTTACATTTACTGCATCACTCATGGAAAGGCTGAGAGATACAAGAAGAGTGGATCGAGGCCTTAACAATCCATAGAGGTTTAATTGATAAAGAATGAATTAGTAAAAAGTTTTAAAGGATCACTGATTCACCCCTCCCCCTCTCAGTGATTCACACTGATCTGGGCACTTCATTAAAGATAATGAATTTTAATATTATACTGGTAGAATATGGATTCAGAAAACATAAGAATAACTTTACATGTAATAGAAATAGAATTGAAAAGAAACACATATCATGGATTAAATAGATTAACCAACTTTTGACAAAGAACACTAGATTTGTTTAATAATGATGCTTCACTATACATATAAACCCAGAATCATTTTATTTTTATAGAATATATTCTATAACATGGCCACATTTCTCGATAGGGTTAGACAAAAAAATAAAAACATGATAGGGAAGGAGAAGTAATAATTTTATAAATATAGAAATATGTATCATTCCTAGAAATATATTAGACAATCAGGAGATAATTATCATATAAATTATAAAGGGGTAGATGAAGAATGTGTGATGACCTATGAATCCCTCGGGGGTGAGTTGAATGAATCAAATGGGGGTGGGGGTTTTCCATTTAAGGAATAAGAATGAAATTTAGAATTGTAAAATTTTGGAATGTCCCATGGTTTGGATACATTTTTTACTATAACATGCACTATCTATGCATCCATATAATTTCATGCTCTATGATAACAACATGGTTATGATATAAAACTTCTGAGACCCATCACCAACCTCTTAATAGTAATAGTAATTATGATTCTAAGCAGTTTGTGTGCATGGTTACCCTTAACCCTGGTCAAATGGTCTAACCAGAGAATTCGTAAAAAAAATTTAAAATCTCAAATCCAAACATAATTAAAAAAAATTAATTTTTAAATAAAATATTTCATGAATGTTTCATTACGTTCCCATTTAATATTTATACTAAAATAAAATAATTTGTTTGGTGTGGATCATTTCACTTCGGATGCTATTAACATGTAATTTAATGTTGAACTAGGAAAATAAATATTTAAAAATGTTGGTTAGTATCTAATTAAAAATATGAAATTTGAAAAATTATAAAATTTTATTAATATATATAAATATATTAAGTGTAAATAATACTATATATATTTTTTTTGAAAAACATGAATTTATTTAAAATCAAATATTATGTGTTTTTCTATCTAGATTAGATTGAATAATATATATATATATATATATATATATATATATAATGAAATATAAAATACAATATTAAGAAAACCCAATGAAAAAAATAAAAATAACTCTATTAAAATAATATAGAGTGTAAAAGTAAATGAGCACAAAAAATAGCTGGTTCACATAGAAAAATTGGTATATAAAAACCAAAACAAAATTATAAGAATAATTTAAAGATGATATAGTGACAAAAGTTTAATAGTCGAAAAACAAAGACAGATCTTATAAATTTTTGACACATTGAGAAAATTTCTCTAGATAGAGAATGATCCATATTGAACATGGAATTTTGATTGTAAGAAAAATATCATTTAATGATATTTTTTGTAAAATAAAAATAAAACATCTTATTATACCTTTAAAATATTAAAATAAAAAAAAGAAATTTCAAATACTAAATATTTTTAAATCAGCCTGGAAAGGACCTAGGACTTTATAAAACAACCATAAAATGTGTTTGACTTATAATATATAAGTATGTTCCTATTCAAATATCCACAGAAAATGTTCTTTCTAGATCAATGAATTTTTTATAGTTATATCTCACAAAATATTAATATAAACATAAATAAAATATTAAAAAATTTCTAAATATAAAATAATATATAATTTAAAGTTAAAAAATAATTAACGATTCCATATAACATATATGAATTCAACATAAATGTTTCTTCAAAAAGTAGAAAAAAATGGAACACACAAAACATTTTCCAGGATAGAATAAACATCATTAAATGATTATAAAATGAAAAATATAACTATAACCTTGGAAAAAATTTATACATAATCATTTCATATAAAACCCCCCCAAAAAAAATATTTAAGTAAACAAATAGACACTATTAAATATGAAAAAAACAATGCCCTTATCACCCGAACGTCTTTGGTTTCTAAAATACATAATGGCATGGAATAATATTTTATTTACACTCCAAACACAAACATTAAATTCGTTTTCCACTCTTAAAAATTGTAATTTTTAAAAATAATAATTGAAACTACATTAAAATTAATTAAAAATAGTAATAAATTCATTAAAAACATAAAAAATACAAATATTTTATGTAATTTATATTTGAACTTCTAAACTATTTTTTACATTGATGAGTTAAATTACAATTTAAAAATAATTTGGAATATATAAATATATATATATTATAAATATTGGAAAAATGATATCTATCAATATATTATATAAATATTTGATACATAAACACAGTACATAGAAGATATATAAGCTACACTTCATAGACTATTTGATATTATAAGAAAATATATTTGAACCAGTCAATAAACTATATAAAATACACTTTTGGTTTTTCATAAATAGATGATAAAAAATTGGTAATGCATAAGACATGTTCAGTTCATTTAATAATAACACGTTAATTAACATTGTTACATATTCAATGAATTTTTTAAATTATTTTTTCATTATTTTTAATTTTATTCTTTTCTAATATATTATTTTATATGAAAATTTATTTTTTTTTAATTATATTTAAATTATGATCGTTGTATAATTATTTCCAATAGTCAGCAAAATTATGTTATACGAATGTTTTATGGTTTATTTTGGTTTTCTGTTCTAATAGTTTTTCAGCTATAGTGATTATTATTTTTCCCACTCTCAATAGAGCTTTTTCTATTCCTCATGTTTTTGAAGGATCAGTTGTAGCTCCAATTTTAAGGGATTTAGCTCTGACATCATGATTAATGGGATCTTCACTAAGGATTTCCATGATCCCCCTTTCTAAAAAACAATCGGCTTTCTTCCATGGTTATAACTCATTTTTTGTTTCCCTTATAGTTATAAGTTGTAGGATTCATTCATTCTGTCACCCTTTTTGTGATTTTTATGTAATATTGGCATCTATTTGATCTTTTCAATAGTTAGTTCAATTGTTCATTGAAACCTTTCTCCCCCAGAGGGTTAGGGTCTCTCGTTGAGTAGTATTTTTGAATTTATTATTCATTAATGGTTGATTTAGGAAATTAATAGTCAAATGAAATTTTGATGAGCTATAATATTTGTTTCCAACTTTTCTGAGGGATAATTAATTTAAAAATGACTCCCAATTATAGTTGAGCAGACCTCAAATTTATGATTTGTATAATCTCTCCCCCATCTTGAATATTTGAACCCTTTTTATGTTAGAAATTAAATGAATACTTTTATGAGTTTGGATGATCCGACTTTGAATAATAAATATAAATTCATTAAATTTATATTTTTTAACATATATATTGTCTTTCCCATACACAAGTAGATCTAGTTGATTACTGGATAGATTTGTTTCTATCTATTTATAAATTAGGACTCAAAGATATGTTTATGTTGATCTATTATGACTCCAATAATATTTTCAAATTAAAAAGGTATTATTAGTGTTATTGGATGAATTAATTTCATATGGATGAAGGGAATATCTATTTAATCATATAGGTGGTGATTGTTGATATCCATTTAACAGCTCACTCATCCATGTTTGAGGAGTATGTTGGCTAATTTTGAGTGGTCTATCTATGGTGGATCCTTCATCATATGTGTTTCCACTTCCAAAGTAATAGGTAAGTATCCTTATACTGGGTCTGTATATTGATCTCCTCATCCCATATTATCATAGTCCTCATATCATCTCACCACTCTGATTTTTATGCTTTGGAATCATTCATCATCAACACCAATTACATGAGATTCAGGAAACTCCATGACTCTCATATATCTTACCTCTTTTATTCAGTTATTCTATAGTAATTTTATAGCTCCTAAGAGTGGATTATTAGATATAGAATATAATGTTATTGATCTAGGAAGGTCATCCCTTTTGATGTAGCTGTTGAAGTTGTCATGAGGAGGATCATGGGAAGAAGTAGGGGATTTAAGATGAAGTCTATACTATATAGAAATAATCTGTAATAGAGGCTTATAATCTGTTGTGGTGTAAATAAACATTTGGTGTTGGGGTTGGAAACAACATGAAATCTCAAGAGGTGATTTTTTGTTCTTTATTTTCTGGGGTCTCTACGGCATGGAGTTGAGTTTCTATTTAGCATTTTATTGGAATTAGAACTATGTTTTGTGGTGTTTTAACTTTCTATATGGATTTATCCATAAATTATTTTGATTTGTTTCATGGAACATCCCATTATTATCATTTGTGGATTTCACCATGTTTTTGGTTGTTTCACTATGTTCTTTTAAATTTCTATTTGATTAAAATTACTATAAAACATTTTAAGGTGGTTTTATACCAAATTTTATTCCAAAACACTATGACTCCATAGGTACTATTTCAAAAAAAATTGAATCCATTTATATTTGGATTGATCTACCTCTTCATAAATTTTAAATGTATTGAAAAGGGGTTATTTTTCTCTATTTCTATTGTGGTTTCTATTGTCTTCAATTTTATTTTATCTCTTGATATCATTCCAGGATATGGTGGTTGATCTCCTTCATTCTCATGGAGTTAATTTGATGAAATTTAGTGCATTCATGTAGTGAAATTCTTATACTATTTTAGATTCCTTGTATAACAGGTGATCATAGATATGCATTATTATTCCATTCCCATTTGAAGAACATTTAGACCCGTAGGGTATGAAATACATTTATTTTTATGTTTTTTGTGGAAGCATAATTTTTACAAGATTTATCTCACAATGATATATTTTAAATAAATGTAATGACGAATAAAATTTGATTAATTAAAAGAATTAGATTTCTTTTAGCAATAACATTTGTTTCCACTCAGATAGAATTTTTCTCCATATTTTTCTAAATAGTGTGTTATCTATATATAGGATATTTTTAAAATGTATTTATTATTGTTGGAAGCTAGACAAGGAATGTAAATCTAGTAATTCAGGTTTTCTTAATAATGAATGAGGTATAAATTCTTACTATATAAATATGAAATAAGTTGGTATTTCTTTCTATTTAAATGTAAACAAGATTCCGGTCAAATATTATTATTCTTCCATATAGTTTGATGAAACTGGAAGTGATACGTAAATTATTGTTCAATAAATTTGTAGATATTTTTAATTGATGTATTAGGTTTCTTGTGGTTATAAAAAATGATAAATGAATCATTTTATTAAAGTTGGTAACTTATAGTTTGTGTGAAAAAAGAGAAATGTTTGGGTGTTAGTCAGCCTATTTTCTTATAATGGTTAAATTCCTTGGATTTTGGACAATTTTTTCATATTTAATTATTTATTTTATTGATACAATGTGTGATTTATCTAGAAAAGTATCATTTCAATGAGAATTTATGTGAGTTTGAGATGGTTGATGGTTTGATGAGATATATGTGGGGAGGCATAGGTTTTTTGGAATAGTGGAAGCTAGTGATGGGGAGATAGATGCTATTATGTATGGTGGTGTGGGGAATGGAACCATGACCGATGGGGATGGATAAAGTTGCGATATAACATTTTTTTGGATATGATATAGATTAATTTGTTATTATGAGCCAACCTAAATGGTCAAAATTTAATGTTTCACATTTATTTTTTCCATTCCCTAATGTATGATGCAAACAGTTGTGCATAATATATGAATGTTTTTATGGAAGCTTATGGTGAGTCCATGATTACCTTGATTTATGGACTGATAATGATAATGATTGTAAAATGTTTAAACCCCTCGGGTTGGCTCATGAATGGAATACCAAATGAAGATAACATTTTATGAACTATGGAATCATTTTTTTTTGGTCCGTGGGAATAAAAAATGATGGATTCTTTCAGGAGGGAGGGGAAAATGGATGATAATCTATGAATTTGTAAAATGTTTAAATTGAAATAATTAAATGAAATTATCTTGTATATAATTCTGTTATCATAGGAAATCTGGTACATATCAGCGTAATATGGGTATCTATGAGATGATAGTTGTAGTTGAGGTTTAGGCTATGTAGTTTCTTATATGGTTGTTATGAGCCATATATATTCCTATGTTTTGAGATTTTCATATGCTAGACCACCCATATAAGATGGGTGACCATCACCCTATGGATTTTGGGGGGGTATCTTTGTCATGAACTAGGCCGAGTCACCATCTGACCCGGCGCCCGACCCGGTCCGTGGCAAGGCCCGAGATTCGTTCCGGATCCTCCCGGCCTCGTGACAAAAACCACAGGCATCAACAGAGTGAGGATAGGAACAATTTCAGCCAATATAAATAATCAAAAGAAGCAAAATAAATAAAACGGCCCAAAAAATTAATAAACTGAACAAAGAAACTAATAATGAACTGAAAATAAGAACTAACCAGACCTGATGACCACTAAACTCCACATGACCCCACGGGTCACTCTCCGATCACAAGATACAACATCGCCCACGGCGATCGAGATCAAGATGAAACCAACACCTATGAATAAAAATAAGAATGAAGTATAGGCATGAGTATTAAAACTCAGTATGTGTGCCTAAGTAATCTATTCCCAATTTCATTTCCTTTAAACAAAAGAATCATCAACCTCAGGTTTTAACTAGAATATATAAAAGTATAACTTTCTACTTATTACTCAAAAGCAAAGTACAATTCATTGCCCTTATTCTTTTCTAAAAACCCAAATAAATCTTTTAGTGAGACATTATAATTTTCAAAGGGAAAATGTTAATTATATTTTCATCTTTGTACGAAGAGGATAAAACACTTCCATTTGAAAACCAATCCTAGAAAACAAGTCAAAACCAATTTATCACTTTTCAAGGAAAATAGTAAACAAAAATGCACAAAAGAAATCACACAGTAAGGGAAATGTAGGGGTATATATAAGAATCATAGTCACTAATGTAAGCAACAAAAACGGAGTAGACATAGGTGAACCAGAAGATCGAGAACAATCCAGAAGACACCAATACATGTGACCTCATCCTCATTGACAGGTCACACGCGATGAAATCAAAACGCTCAATACGCTCGACCATCCATTCTCAGGAAGGTCGAGGGAAAAATCCCATAGTAATAAACAAAATATATCCATCTATTATGGGCCACTAGTCAGTACCATACCCTACCAGTGCAGCACTATTCTTAGAATATTCTATCAATATGTCAGTTTCCCATGTCTAGTGTATTTAGAAAACGGGTGGGCCTACCAATGCCATCCAAGCATCCAATAAGAGTATATATAATAGTATATCACAACATGAAACACCCCGAGCCACCCCAAGGAATATTTCCCTCACCATCCTACCGTGGATCACAGGGATGTCCTACAAAGCGGACCCCATAACATATATCTCAACCAAATAAATGGACCACATTTGAGGAGAGTTTTCTTTATATAACTAGATTTACAAAAGTGCCATATGAGACTCACACAATTTTCTCTTGAAAAACCATTTATTAAGAATTACACACTCACAACTTTGAAAACCATAAATAAACTTTGAAACCCATTTATGAAACCCAAATCGTAATTTATAATCTAAAACATGTTCACAATGGCCAAAGGGCCATTTATTCTGGCAATTAATGTGAAAACACGATCAAACCATTTATTACAACACATTTCAAGAAAAAAACCACTCCATTTCAAGGAAGACAATTTACTAACACTTCTATATCAATAATTAATATTAGGACTAGGTGCTAAAAGCAAGAAATAAATGATTCTTAAATTTAACTGGAAATTCGTAGGGAAACATACCTTGAACTTATCGCTATTTTTCGATGACCACTCAAACCGACACTTTCCACATACACGCACATGCATTTATACATATATATATACACACTCCAAGCTCCATTTCACATATTCCCTATGTAATGAGGGAATATGTTTGAAGAGGGAATATATATATATTCCTTACACTTTTCATGTACATGTAGGGTACTTTGACACCCGCGGCATAAAACCATCGCAACAAGGCCCAACACACTACACATATAATTTAATAAAACAATTTAAAAACTTAAACAATCTACAAAACATTTCAAAATAATGCGTCAAGTGTTTTCACCAAAAGAAAAACATTTGAAATCCCCTTTTTAAGGAGAAGTGCAGAACAATACCACACACAACCATATATCACTGTTGTAATGTCCTTAAATAAATCAATTTCAGATGTCATAAAACAACCATGAATAATGCAACATAAGACACACCTCAAAAACACACAATTTCATTTTAAAGTCCTGCTTTGGAACTAACCACCTAACACAGGCACATAAAATCATGATTTGAACGACCAATATTATTCAATAAAACATTTTACAATTTACAAAAATAGACAAAAAAAGTAATACATGGCCTTACGTCAAAACACACTGAAATTCCTTTTCATTTTAAAATCAAATGCAAACTAAAACCTTTCCAATCATCATTTTTATCACTTACAAAATTTTAAATATCCAACATCATGATTTATAAATTAACATTAAATAACACAACATGATTTTTCCTCAATAACACACCTCATTATATACAAACATGCTAAAAAATATCAAAGGCATACTAAACTTCTTTAAAACTAGTTTCACACCAAACAGATCAATCACATAACACAAAATTTATTTAAGAATGAAAAATAATCCACCAAATAAACACAATAATCTTTCCACAAAAAATATACCAAATTATCTCATTAAAAACTCATCTATATGTAATTTAATACAAATAAAATTATACTAAACATTGAAAGTCGCAAATTAATTAGCACATATAGTGCGAAATACAACAATGGAATAAAAGACTTACATCAGTGTAGAAAACTTCAAAAAAGTAGTGTGCAAACTCCGTCGCATGTCAATTGAACCACAAGAAATACAAAAAAAACCCTAAAAATGAATCAATCCCATTGAATCAAAATCAAACCAAATTCAACCAAAAACCCTAACCCAAAAACCCCCAAATCAACAAAACAACCCAACGAAGGTAAAATGCACCTATGAAGAAGTTGATGATGGAAAACTGGGTGAGGGGAAGGGAGTTCAGAGTTATGTCATGCCGGAAAAAAATGGCTGGAAGGGAGGGGCATCGCGGGACCGACCGTGTGAGGTAGTGGGAGTAACGCAGTGGAGCCCGAGGCGAGGCGGGCGTCATGGCCGGCCATAGAGGGAGGAGGAGGGCAGGTTGGCACAAGTTCGGGAGAGGTAGGTGGAGGCAGGTCCAGTGAAGAGAGGAGGGACCTCCTCTTACGGTTAGGGGAGGGGAGGTCTGTGCGACAAGAGAGGGGAGAGGGAAGAGAGGGGAGAAAAAAGAGAAAATAAAAAAAAGATAAAAGAAAGAAAAGGAAAAATAAATGGAGAAAATGATTAATTAAATATTAATGAATTTAATATAAATAATAAAACTAAAATAAATAAAGCAACAACAAAAAAACCATTGTATATTGAGAACGGATACCGCACATGGTAGTGTGTAGGGTCGCACGCATGATAGAATGCACGATCACGCGCATAGTCGCATACCGCAAAAGAACCCAACATTTCCTAAATTAAAACCCACTAAAACTGATGTGTAAAAGTGAGACCCAAGAATAATCAAATTAAAATAAATTGTCGGTTCGGGTGTGACAGTCTTCCCCAATATATGGGATGGCAAGGAAGAGATGGCTAACTACTAACTCTTTCCCTAATATTTTATAAAAATATTATGTTTTGTTATGTGTAGTGGTTAAAATTTCCATATAAATTTTTTTATTGGGCTCCAATGGATTGTAGTTATTACACACAGATATTTCTTATGATATAGTATCCTAAGGACTATTAGAGGTTTTTTTATTATGGTTTGTGATATATTGTTGTATAATAAATGATGAATGGGTTGTGGAGGATCTTGGAAAATACCTGGTTAGTAAATTGAGATTTGGATATTGATGATAAGATTATGTGGTTCATAGTGTGCATGGAATATGATGAAGAGATGAGTTGGTGCATGAGGTGTATGGTATGATAAATTTTCTCAGGTTTCATTGGGCCAGATTCCTTTTCGAGAGAGATGAATCATGATATATAAATTTGGGGCAATGTTTAAAACTACTTGGGAAGTAGTAGGGGTACCTTCATTTAATATTATGATGTTTATTAAATTATTACATTAAGGAGATATTTGGATAGAATTATATTACTAGGTTGGGGAATTAATATACATGTTTAAGTGTCGATTTTTCTTAACTTGTTTGTAAATTGGAAATTATTTTGCTTTAAATATATTTTTAATCACAGGATCTATGAATGAGCATATTGTATATACATTTTATTCTTACACTACACAAATATAAATTATTTTTCAGGACCTAAAAAAATGTTCGATGATCGGAATAGAAATTACTAGAACATGGAGTTCTCGATGTGTTTTTTTTTTGATTTGAGGTCGCTTCCAAGGATTTTTGTTGGTATTTTTAGTTCCCTTTATCGAGGTTCAGTTTGTATGACATAAAATTCATGTATTTGGATCTTTTATTTCTTTATTGATTATTAGATTATTGGTGGTTTCATATTATCTATTTTTCCTCAATTTATTTTTAAGATCAATGACTCCCATTTCTGTGAATGATATACCCTTAGTAATTGAAAACAAAATGTGGCCTAATTTGGGGTGATTTTTAGCATCATTATCACCCATATCTTATTTTTGACACAGGAGGGGTAGCATTGGGGGGGGGGTCAAGAACCAGGGAACACTAAAAATATTAAATGTAACTATGAGTTACAGTATGGATGAATCAAAATATTTGAATATAGGGGTATTAATACAAAAATGACCCATTTAAATGGGGTTATTTTTTACATTAGATGGGGTTATAGCCCCAGCAAAAGACAATAGCAGCGGTTGAGGGAAACTCCCGCTAATGTGCCCACCTACTATTAGTATAGTTGGTTGTGAGAAAGTACTACTAAATTTATAGTGAATTTAGCGACGGTAACATTAGATTGGGTTTAAACACCCACTAATGTTCCTCGAAATTTACCACGTTAGAGGCAGTTTCAACCAAAACTGCCTCTAATTTACGTGTTTAGGGGCCGGTTTGAACCACTCAAAAACCATTGGACACCCACCCCATCACACCCCTATTGATGCCCCAAACCCCCCTTGACACCCCTCCCTGACACCCACCTGCCCTAAAGCCACCCCACCCTAACACCCACACGCCCTTAACACACCGACATGACAACCCAGGGCACCCCCTTGACACCCCCGTACGCCCCCCCCCCCCAGTCACCACATCGTGCCACCTGCACTCCCCCTAGACACCCACCCATGCACTCCCATGACACCCCCCTAGACACCCCGCCATGACACCCGCACGCCCCTATAACACCCAGCCATCACATCCTAGTGCACCCCCTTGACAGCCCTACAAGCCCCCCCCCCCTGACACCCTGTCTTGAGACCCCAACACGCCACAAGAAAACCCCATAGACACCCAGCCAACGCTCTCCATGACACCCCCATATTCCCCCCCTAACATCCCAGTGTGCACCTCGCACACCCCCTTGACACCCCACCCTGACACCCGCACACCCCCATGACACCCCGCCAAAACACCCACCCACCCCCATGACAGCCCGCCCTGACAGCTGTGTGCCCCCATGGAACTCTTGCACCCCCTTGACACCCCTGGTTGACACTCAAGAGCCCCCTAACACCGCCATTTACACCCCAGAGTGCCCGAGAGTGTTCACCGAGCCTATGGCGTAAAAAAGCTTCTCGCCGGTTTCAAACCCCGCACCTGTTCCATCCAGTGCTTAACCGAGAACAACTAGGCTATGCATTCTTATGTGTATTATATACACTGTGTTATATTTAATTATATCCCAATGTGTTATATTATATTATATATTTGTGTATATATTTGTGTTTAGAAATATAAAAAATATAATATATTTGTATACATACAATATATTTCTCTACAATATAATATATATTTGTGTCTAATATTTATATATAATATGTATTTATGTATAATTATAATATATTTATTTATAATATATATATATACACGTGTTTTTGTATATTTAATATATATAAATACATATTTATACATATATTAGTAAATATATTTATATTTGTTTGTGTATTTTTGTATTTATAGACATACTAAAATTATAATATTTACTATACACATATTATATTAAATACATTTTTATTATATATTAATTTATAATATTATATACATTTATATTATATCACCATCCCAAACATATACACACACAAAATTAAATGCATTCATATAATTGTAAATAAATAAAATAATTAAATGAGATATATATATATATACTAGAGTAATTTATAATTAATATGTTATACTAAAATATACATAAAATAATTGTACAGAATATACAAATTTATTCTTAATAAATTATTTTTAATATTATATATAATCTAAATAAATAATATATTTATATTTATATTTATATTTAATTTTGTCTAAATTGTGTAAATTAGTATACATAATCTAATATAAATGTATTTGTACATAATCATACAACACAAATTTATTTATGTATGTGTGTGTGTAAGAATAATATTATTAATTATTATATGATATATATATATGTGTGTGTGTACTAAATTAATTTATAATTCATATTCTATACTACAATATACATAAAATAATCATATAATACATAAAAATTTATTTACAATAAAATATTTATAATATAATATATAATAAATAGAAATAATATATATATATATATATATATATATATTTATATTTAATATTTAATATTTTCTAAATTGTGTAAATTAGTACAGATAATATAATATAAATTTATTTATACCTAAGTATATAATAAAAATGTATTTATGTATGTGTGTGTGTAACAATAATATTATTAATTATTATATGATATATATATATACTAAATTAGTATATAATTAAAAAGGTATGATACAATATATGTAAAATAATTAAATAATATATATGAATTTAAACATAATTATATATTATATATATGTTTATGTAAAGTTATATTTAATGTTGTTTATATTATATATATTTGTATACATAATATAATATAAATGTATTTAAACAAAAATAAACAATAAAAATGTATTTAATATAATATATGTATAATATAAATCATAATATAAATATATAGTATTTATAAAACCATATATAAATTTTATAAATTCAAATAAACATATTTATAAACATATTTATTTTATATATATAAATATATATATATGTATATATGTATACATTTTTTATTATATGTATAATTATTTATTTAAGATACTTATATAATGTTTTTACATCTTTTTGTTCTAATGAATTTAAATACATTTTTATAACATGTTCATGTAATATATATACACACACACATGCACACACCCACATATATATTAATAATTTTGAATATATATGAGATTTATTTTAGAAAATAAATAAAAATTTAGATTATGTTTAAAACCCCGTCTAACCAAAGGGATTTCCGGCGGTTCATAACCCCCGTCAAATTTCATGAATAAGAGGGGGTTAACCACCCCCTCAAATGTCATAAATTATAGGGGGTTCAAAACACCCTCTAATGTCATCAATTGTAGGGGGTTCCATACCCCCTCTAATTTCATCAATTATAGGGGGTTCCCAAACCCCTCAAATTTCTTAAATTATAAGTGGTTCAAAAACCTCTCTAATTTCATGAATTATTTGGGATTAAATGTCCCCTATAATGTCATCAATTAGATGGGGTTCCAAAACCCCTCTAATTTCTTAAATTAGAAGGGGTTCAAAAACCCCTCTAATGTCATGAATTAGAGGAGGTTAAAATCCCCCTCTAATGAAATAAATTATAGGGGGTTCAATACCCCTTCTAATTTCTTAAATTATAAGGGGTTCAAAACCGCCACTAATCTAAGGGAGTAGCGGTGTTTCATGAACCCCCTATACTATCTTAAATTAGAGGGGGTTGTGAACCCCCACTATTTTCGTTAAAAAATAACTATATGTATATATTTGTATGTATGTATGTAGGTATGTATGTATGTATGTATGTATATCCAAACCACTTTTATATATATAGCTCCTCTAAAATCAAATAGAATATATATTGACAGTATTTATTAAATTAGTAGAGAATTTGATATAACCAAATCTAAAATCAAACCGAATATTAAAAAAGCAGTGGTAAAAAATTCTGAGGGGTTGTGCATAATCCCTCTCTAATTTTTATTGAAAATGAATTTAGGGGGGGTTTATAAACCCCTATAAATTTGATTATTTGAGGGGGTCATGCAGAACCCACTCTAATGTTACAGAAATTTAATTTAGATGGATTTGTGTTGAACCCCCTATAATGTACTGTTTTTATAGTGTATCCTCTGTATAATAGAGTGTTAGAAGAGAACTGGAGAAGGGGAACAATATCAATATTTAATTTTTTTACATTTTTTTAATTTTTTTATCAAATTAGTAGTAAGAAGATGGTGAAGTATAGTTCAGGTGGTATGGTTGGAATGTAGCATGGTCCTTTTAGCATTGATGTAGGAGAATCATGACCTAAAATGTGAGGCATTTGGACTATAAATATTGTAATGGATCAGCTAGGTAGTGGGTCAACCCTTCGAGAGGGTGTGGCATATCCATGCTAGCCCAAAGGTTTTTTAATTGTTTCCTTTTCCTATAACCCCTAGGAAATTGTTAAATTTTTTATGAAAAAAATGACATAAAGATTATATATTATTTATACTAACATAATTAATATATATTATGTTAATATAACATAAACTTATTCTAAATAAAATAAAATGTTTTATTCTATTCATGATATAATTTTAAATTATTTATAATAAACAAAAAAGATAAAAATAATTATATAAAAAATAAGTTCAATTAAATTAAATATTATTAGAAGAAAATTGATTCACATGAAACATGTAATGTGAAAATCATTTGTTTCCAATCATTATTCTAATAAACAGTTAGAAATAAATTTTTCTGTTTTTATATATTCATATATATATAAATATAACTATATATATACCTAAAATAATCATATTTTTAAAAAATTAACCTTAAATTATATTAAATCATCTATCAAATTTTCATGATCCATACATAACATTCACCATGTAGATTTGTTTTAACGTTAGATTTTTTTGCTCACTCAATTGTTTTATGCCACATTCTTATTATTTTTTTCTATATTATATTATATTATATTATAATGAATTAATTTTCATGTATATTAATACATTATATATTATAGTGTTGATTAATTTTTATTTACATTATATTGTACTAAAATGTTAAGTGGATATAATGTAACATGTTCAGAATAAATTAGTTTTTTTGTTAGGTATCGTCTTCCTTTTAGGTTTTGTTCTTCCAATTATTTTTTGATTTGTGTTTCTTTATATATAAATGTTTTTTGTTGTATTTTATTGAATTTTATATTATATAGATTTATGGTTTTTATAGATTCTTTATTAAATCCCCATATAATTTATGTTAAATAATTCATTTCATTCTAATTGAATTTATTTTGGTATTACATTTATATGGATTATTAATATATTAATTTTTCTTGTTATATATGTGCATGAATAAAATATTATATGATATAAATATGTATATATATAATGTTTTCTAAACATAAATTACTAGTCAAAAATATATATATTGCATCGAGGTTTTAATAATTATAATTTATTAACTGATGTTAAAGAGGGATTTAACATTGGTTGGCCATGTAACTATTGTTAAAAAATATATCTCCAAATGTCGATCCAATGTTATATATTGAATAATTTTTAATCTCATTATTACATCATTAATATACAATAGACATTAAAACATTTATCATTAACAATATATATATATTAATCAATGTTAAAACAATCAGTTTTACATTAGTTTTATGAATGATGGATGTAAAAATACCTTGTTTTGAAGTTGTTAATTTTAAGAATTGGTATTAAAAATATAATTTCCATGTTTTCAATATATTATACATTTTTTTCATAGGAGATCCTTTTTATTTTTATCACCATGCATAAAAAATTATCATATCTAGAGAATTTGTTTTTCAATAAATTCTATAACAATTCATTTTCCATATTTCAACACTCCCAAAATGCTACTCCTAAAAATTATAATGAATTTTCTTTACTTTTTATCTATTAAACCAATTTTTCATATTATTTAGAATTATTATAACATTATTTTTTAATCTTTTACCCATATATATATATAATTAATTTTTTGATGAATATTAATACATTAGATCAAGTTGAAGTGAAATTTATTCCACATGTTGTAACGTCTCAGCCATAATTAGGTACATAAAATTTTTACTTATTATAGTCTATTATATTATGCGACCCAGGGCGTGCGCCTACACACCTCGTTGTGGGTCCCAGGAAGATTTTTATTTAATTTAAATAATTACAAAAGTTTAATGAAAATTGTCACGTCACGCATTTCCATAATGTTCGAATTTTAAATAATTAATTAAAGATTGGAAATGAGTAATAAGATATTTAATGAATATTTAAAAGAAATCATGAAAGGAAAAAAGAAATTCTGAAATAAAATAAATATGGGGTTACAGAAAAAATGAAAATATTTAAAATGGGGGTTTCCCATTTTTAGTTATTTTTATTATTTTCCTTTACATTCTTTTGTTTTATTTTATCTTTTCCTTTTATTTCCTTTTTCTTTATATTTTATTTTCCCCATATTTTTCTTTTCTATTCATTTTATTTATTTTCTATCTTTTCTTTTTTTCCTCTCCTCTCACCCTCTCCCACTCATCAAGTCGCAAACCTCAATCCTGTTACAACAACCAGTAGCCCCTTTGGAAAGTCGATGCTCCTATGTCTAATGTATGATTCTTTCACTGTCAGGTGAGTAGTATACCTTATAGAATGGCTAACGTTGTGCAATTGTAATCGTGTGTTTTCATTGAGTAATCTTCGCGAAGATAATCATGGAAGACTATTACCCTATTTTGGGGTTTTTCTAAAATCCTTCTTTTTCATTTTTAGGTCAAATCGAAGCCTACCGAAGATCTTAGAGTCATCTAAGACTAAAATGTAGTGTTCATACTCAATTTCCCTCAGTTTTGTTGTGATTTATAAAAATTCATTATTGTGTCGTTAGTTGGTGCCTTCCAGTTTTGTGAAATTTTCCCCATTTTAATTACTTTAATGGTTCTGTTTAATTTTAACAACCTTAATCATCTTAAATTAAATTTTTTGAATGTTTTCAACCAAATCAGACACCCCTTTGGGTGTGCCGACATAGTCGGCATATTTTTCCGTTTGCTGGGTCATTAATTTAATTAGTCTTAGGTATTGAAAATCCCCTTTTTATAGTTTTTAAATTAAATTAATATTTTTTTGATTTATTGTGACAAAGATGGATACCCCTTTGGGCGTGCTGACTTTATCAATGTATTCTTCAATTATATGAGTTTATTTTTTGATTAATTGCATGTGTTTCAAAGCAAATTTTTATTGAAACTAAATTTAATAAATAGTTTCATCGAACATGATCTTGAATTGTTGGATTGTAACACCCCAAGCTTCTACGGTACGCTTCTCTTTGAATAATGCGATAGCGTGTGTTGTACGCAACACCGAGTTCTAACACACCATAACCAATCAAACTAGCCGTTATGAATAGTAATACCTAATTTTTGAAATTATATATATTTTATATTTCAAAATGGACTTCATTTTTGAATTCAGAATATCGAATTTAGCCTAAGGTGAAATTTTGGTACATTTCGGATAACTTTCATATTTTGATGAATAGTGAAAATTACTAAATTTTAATTAAAAACAACATTTTTAATCAGATAATTAATAGTGATAAATTATGAATTTGAGTGGTTTTAAAGTATATTTAGAATATATTTCTACCATTTAATATAATTTTGGTCATTGGACATAATTTTACAATTAAACCGAACATAAACAAGTGTCAATCTTTTGATAGTTATTATCTCTTAAAAACACGCTTTTTGTTTTGACAGCGGGAATTAATTTTAAATTAATTTCTGCCACTTCTGTGTTTTGAATTTAGAAAAATGGATTCCATATTTGGAATCAGGATGTTCGAATTGTGTAAATAGGTAACTTTTATTTTTAGACATTTTGAATAATTACTGCGGTAAATATTTTATTTACAATGGTTAAGGGTAAATCCGGTAAATAAGGGTTAACAAATAATATTATAATAATACAAAATTACCCTAAAACGTGTCCTAGCCTTATTGGTGGATACATGTTCGACCATAGGCATCTTTGGGTCGATTTTGGGACCCCATGGTACCACCTGTAGGTGATAAGGACACTTTATTTTAATTAAGTTAAAATGAATACAAAAATGACACAAGCATATATCTTTTAGAAAAAAATTTTTTACATAAGGTTATATATGTAGGATTTTAGATTATAAATATTAATTAGAAAGATAAAAATATTTACTACATAGTGATAGTTTATTTATAATTTTTAGACATTAAATAATTTAATTTATTTATGACACAGTGATGATGAATTAATTACTATAATAGTGAAAAATTAAAACAATTGATATTATAAATACCCAAATAAATATAATATGAAACATTTAATGAATTAAACTAATTTTATAGGATAATATGATATATTAGGATTGATTTAATTGACTTTTTTCGAAGTAATTAATCTGTTATGAGTTTCAAAAAAATCAACAATTGAATAGTGTCAAAATTGACATAAAAGAGTTCTTAAAACATATTTTATATTATTAATTGATATTAAATTCCTAAAAATCTAAGGTTCGGCCAAAAGACTTATATCATGATAGTTTCATCATTAATGGACCACGTTGGGGGTCTCTTGGATGTATATAGTAAGTTTATTAACCATATTATATAAAAATACAAAGAGACATTATAAAAGTGAAACTAATTAACTTAGAGTTAATACTTAAAGATAAGGTTAATATAAGTACCCAAACCTGTCTAAATTCTATTGGTTGAGTTGTTTTCGACTCATCCCCACCTTAACCGTTTAATAATAAACTTTGGATCAATTATAAACCGAATATGAATTTATTATAAATTAATATTTCTAGCTTTTCCAATGGTGCCCCTCACCCCTCTTAAAAAAGGGCACTCCTCCTTCTCATTTCTTCACACCTTCAAAGCCTTTTGGTTCGGAAAAACTCTGCCCAACTACTCTCCCAACATCCCTCACTAAAACCTAGAGGACTTAGTTTGATCAGAAAGCCATCCTAAGGAGCCCTTTTGATCAAATCAAAAGGAAGAACCCGAAGAAGAGGTAATGTTTTCACCACCCCTTTTAAAGTTCCTTTCTTCTTCCACTTCTTCTTTCTTTGTTCTTACCATTATAAAATAATAACTCTAGTATCTCACATATACTGTGATGTTATTATAAATATGGTACAACCATAGTTAGTATTCTATCCACCCTTTGAATAACATGTCACCATACGTGCGTACGTACGACTTACCGTCTCCACGTCGTGGTGTAATTGTTATTCAATATATTATTATTTGTATGGGTATAATAATGATGTGTAACTCATGTAAATAATAAATATAACATGTTAATGATTCTGTATATATGATATACCATCCATTTATATATTATTTTAATATCAAAAGAATGATATTGTCGCTCGTGCGTACGTACGGACTACCATCTCCACGAACGCGATGAAATTCATTCTCCATCGTATCCATTCAAGTATAATTATCATTTGATGATTTAAAAATTATGTTTAAGGACTTGATATCATTCTGGATATGAATATGATACAACAAACCTGGCTTATGTAACAAAACATATAAAAGAAAATGAGTAAGTTAACACCCGAAACGACGATAATTCTAAGATATTATTAACAAATCAATGTTAAAAGATCATATATGATATCATATTAATATTTATGATTCTTGTATAATTTAATAACAATTATTTCACCATTATACAGGAGGTTAACCTACCCCAACCAAGGAAAATTACAAGGTAAGGGTTATTTCACAATCTCTTCATTATCCGAGGTTATTTATACGTAATAATCTACTGGGATTTCTTTATCATCCACATCCATGTTTCTTAGAAATGTATTTCAAAACATATTTATTATTTACAAAAATATGGGTTAAAGTCATTTATACCCTTGTTTGACTTTTTATAAGAGGTTTATAAAGGAAACTTTCCGTCGTTTTCAAAACAAGGTCCTTTTTAACCTTTTCGACAGAATTGTGGTAAGAATGTTTTTTTTAACTTATACGGTGGGTGCGGCTATTTTCCGCCGTTATAAAATCTTCAAAGCTTCACTTACAAGCTTATAAGAATATTTTCAATGAAAATGTTTTATTTTATACGGATCTTAAATGATTTCAAAATAAAAGGAGATATTTCTTTAAAAAGAATATTGATTTCATCTATGTCAACATCCTTTGATGGATTTTAAGATTATTTGAAGTTGATTTATTATGATACAAAACTTCTATATTGTATTGAAGGTTTTGTGATATGTTTGACTGTGGATGTGCTATTTTTATACCATTAATATTTTATGGTGAAATTATTGACATTTCGTATGCTATCTTTAATACGAATGTTTATGTTATGTTTAAACCTTTTCATATGGGAATGCATTGGACTTAGTAAGTGACGGGTGGAACCCGCTATAGCTCCTCGATGCATCGGTAGGTCTCATGAGACAAACTAGTTTCTTGGCACAAGGCCTTGAAAAAATCTTATTTGTAGTCTTGGCACGAGGCCTTGACTATGTGGTTATGATAGTCTGGAATTTTGCATTCCAACATTATGAAAGTGGTTATTGATTTTTGCATGTGATTATTCGATTAGTAGAATATCCATGTGAATAAGTAAATGGCATTATTTCATTTTATTTATGCCATACCATGTTTAAAGTTCATTTTTGAAAGGCTTTTGTTTTAGGTATACATTGCCTTAAATTTTTATTCTTATTTATGAAAGTTTCCGCTATATTGTTATCCTTACTGGGCATTTTAGCTCACCCCTTTTCTATGTTTTATTTTTCCCAAGAAGTGAAGAAGTAAGTTATGAATGACCTGCAGAGATATTATGTGGGGATATTAGTGTGGATTACGGAGACAATATGTTGTTGTAGTAGTTTTTCGTTTTATGATGTAATGTAAAACTTATGAATATATCTAGTGTTTCCAAGGATACTAAACCATTCGGTCTTTCGAGATTTGATCTTTCTTGTGATCATGCCAATGTTATGTAATAATGCACCGACTCTGGGTAACTGGGGTCGGGGCGTTACAGTTGGTATTAGAGGAAGTTTAGTACAAACCTTGGAAACTAGATTTAGATAAACTCTGATTAGAGCACGTAGACCTAAGATGAACTTTGAGGATTAGTATAGAATAACTTCCTAGAATTTTGGTATTGTAGAGATTTTGTGAGTTTTCTGAGCAATACATCCCTGTCTGGATACGAGCATATAGAGGCGGCTCTGGCACAGATGTACCTAGGGGTAAAACCCGAAAACACCGATTTGAGCTAGACTCGAACGGGAATTGGTGCCCGACAACGGGCCTTGCTGCACTCTTGGTTACGACACTCTGGGGGATATGCTTAGGATAACTCTCATTTTCTTTACAAATAATTTTGAAGGGATTATGAGTATATACTTCCTCAAAGAAAACATTCTTATGATTATGGATTATATCCATAAATAGTTCAATTTATGTTAAGTGTTTTATAAGTATAGGATTATGTATTTTGATTCATAAACTTATCTAGTTTATGCCATTGTTTAGAAATGGCGCCTAGTGGAAGAAATGGAAACCGTATCAATGCACGCACTCCATGTAGGGATTGCTATCCTCCTCAAGATAATTATAGTGGAGCTGGTGATGCAACTGGAGCCGATCAGCTAATCACCATACTGGGACAGCTTACTCAGGTTATGAATAATCACCTTACCCGTATGGAGCACCCTGATCCGCAGCGTGGAGGATCAATGTTAGATCGATTCATGAGGCAACAACCACCAACATTCAATGGGAGTAAAAATCCCTTAGTAGCTGAGCAATGGATATTTTCCCTAGAGAAAATATTTCAGGCTTTGGGGAGCAGTGAAAGGGGAAAAGTTATCATGGCAGTTTACCGCCTCACTGGAGATGCTGACCAATGGTGGTCATTGATTCAAAATACGAAGGAAGATGATGAAGTATCAAATATGGAATGGAGGGAGTTCAAAGATCTGTTTTTAGAAAAATACTTTCCTCGCGACCATCGAGCAGATATGGAAAGTCAATTTCTAAGTCTGAGACAGAAGGAGGATGAGAATGTCACAAAGTATGAGGCTAACTTTACAAGGTTAGCAAGGTATGCTGGTGATTATATACGTAACCAAAGAAGTAAGATTGATCATTTATTTGATGGGTTAAAACCATTTCTCCGTCGAGCATTAGTCTCACAATCATTTTCGTCGTACGAAGACATTGTCTCATGTGCTATCAAGACCAAAAAGGAATTCTCTAATTCTTATGACTTTAAAGCAAAGCAAGAGAAGAAGAGGCCGGCTGATCAATCTGGGAATGGAAATAAGGGGAAGAAAGGAAAGGATGAATATCCATCCTGTGGTAAATGTGGGAAGAAACACCCCGGTGCTTGCTTGAAGGGAATGAGAGTGTTACAAGTGTGGTGAAAAAGGACACCAAGCTCGTGATTGCAAAGGGAAGAAGGAAGCCACCAACGCTCAGTGCTACAATTGCAGGGAGATGGGACATGATGCGAATGAATGTCCTAAGCATCAGGAGAACTTACCTCAGAAAAGGCCAAGGGATCAAGGCCAAGCTTATGCTATCACTACTGCTGAGGTAGAAGCTCCGAAAGACGTGGTGGAAGGTAATTTAATGGTTTCGTCAAGTTTAGAAAATGCATTATTTGATTCTGGATCATCGCATTGTTTCATATCTTCCCAGTTTGCTAAGAAAATTAGATATTTACAATTTGATTTAACAAGGGAGTTGTCAGTTAAAACTCCTAAGGGAAATATCATTGCAACAAAGTTTTGTGAATCAGTCCCCATTAGAGCACATAAATGTTTTTTATCTGCTGATATCATCGTCATACCTATGATTGAGTTTGATATAATCCTCGGTATGGACTGGCTTTCGGACTATGATGCGAAGATTTATTGTAAGAAGAAAGAGGTTACGATTCTTGATAATAATGATAAGGAACACCTTATCTTTAGAGCAGAATCGTCACCACCTAATTCTTATTTAGATCCACCCCCAGTAGCTCAACTTAATTCAATTATTGGGGAGGAAGAGAATGAAATAACTGTCGGTGAGGAAAGGAATGTTCAAATAGAGGATGTACCTGTTGTGAATGAATTTGTAGATGTATTTCCTGAAGATTTACCTGGACATCCTCCAGAACGAGAAGTTGAGTTTTCCATTGATTTAATTCCTGGATCAAGGCCTATATCGAAGACCCCTTACAGAGTGGATACTGTTGAGTTAGTCGAACTAAAGAAACAACTAGAGGAATTGAGTAATAAAGGATTTATTCTCCCTAGTGTTTCTCCATGGGGAGCCCCTGTTCTTTTTGTTAAAAAGAAAGATGGATCTATGAGGTTATGTATCGACTACAGGGAGATCAATGCTCTAACGATAAAGAACAAGTATCCCCTACCTCACATTGATGATTTATTTGACCAACTGCATGGAGCTCAATAATTTTCAAATATTGACCTTCGATCTGGATACCATCAGTTGTGTGTGAAGAAAGAAGACATTCCGAAGACAGCATTTCGAACCAGGTACGGGCATTACGAGTTTACTGTAATGCCGTTTGGATTGACTAATGCACCCTCTGTATTCATGGATCTGATGAATAGAGTTTTCAAGGAGTATCTCGATGAATTTGTGGTGGTATTTATTGATGATATCTTGGTATACTCCAAAACCTACTAAGATCATGAAAATCACTTGCGCATTATCTTGAAGACTCTGAGGAGGCATGAATTATATGAGAAGTTTAGCAAGTATGAATTTTGGCTTCATGAGATTTCTTTTCTTGGCCATATTGTCTCTAAAGATGGAATCTCTGTTGATCCTTCTAAGACCAAGGCAATCCAAGAATGGCCAGCACCTACGAGTATAACTGAGGTACACATTTTTATTGGTTTGGCAGGTTATTATCGACGTTTCGTCCATAATTTTGCCCGATTGGCTAACCCACTAACGAAGCTCACACGTAAAGGGGTTAAATTTGTTTGGACAAAAGAGTGTGAAGAATGTTTTGAAGAACTGAAGAAAAGATTAGTCAATGCTCCTATATTGACTCTACCACCGGGGAATGATGGGTTCATTATTTATAGTGATGCATCGAAGAAAGGACTTGGTTGTGTCCTTATGCAGAATGATAGAGTTATTGCCTATGCATCACGACAGTTGAAAATTCATGAACAAAACTATCCTACTCATGATCTCGAGTTAGCAGCTTTGATATTTTCTTTGAAGATATGGAGGCACTACCACTATGGTGAAAAATGTGAGATTTATACTGATCACAAGAGTTTGAAGTATATTTTCTCACAAAAAGAACTCAACATGAGGCAAAGGAGATGGCTTGAATTACTCAAGGATTATGATTGTACGATACACTACCACCCGGGGAAGGAAAACAAGGTGGCAGATGCTTTGAGTAGAAAAGACCATAGAGTTTTGAACAATATGAGAATTGAAAGGGATCCAATTTTCATTGATCTAGTGAAGATGGACATGGCAATAACCAGGGAAGGTGAAACATCAATGCTTTTTCAAATGGTTTCCAAACCATCTTTACTAGAAATGATTAAGAGTTCTCAGACCGATGATGAAGAATTCCAAAAGAAGATTAAAGATGTGAATGATGGGAGATTGAGAGACATTGTGTATGAAGATGGAATTTTGAAATTCGGGAAGAGACTTTGTGTTCCCGATTTACCTGATCTAAAAAGGGAATTGCTGGATGATGCTCATAGTTCCAATTTCTCTATACACCCTGGGAGCACAAAAATGTATAGAGATTTGAAGGATCATTTTTGGTGGGACAACATGAAGAGGGAGATTGCTGATTTTGTGTCAAGATGTATGGTTTGTCAACAAGTGAAAGCTGAAAGGCAACAGCCTGGAGGAGTCATGCAACCTCTTCCCATACCGGAGTGGAAATGGGAAAATATTATGATGGACTTTGTCATGGGGCTACCAAAGACTCCTAGAAGGAACGATGCAGTATGGGTTATTATTGATCGTCTTACCAAGTCAGCACATTTTCTTTTTATAAGAGAAGATATACCCCTAGAACGTCTACAAGACTATATATTACTGAAGTTGTGAGACTTCATGGAGTACCCTTATCAATTGTTTCTGATCGTGATCCCCGTTTTACTTCATGATTTTGGAAAAGTCTTCAGAAATACCTGGATACTGAACTTCATTTGAGCACTGCTTACCACCCTCAGACAGATGGACAATCAGAACGGACTATTCAGACCTTAAAAGACATGTTGAGATCTTGCTCAGTTGACTTTCAGGGTATGTGGGATCAATATTTACCACTGGTAGAATTTTCCTATAACAATAGCTTCCATTCGAGTATTCAGATGGCACCATATGAAGCGTTATACGGAAAGAGATGTCGTACACCAACCTGTTGGGATGACATTGGTGAAAGAAAACTTGTAGGTCCAGAACTGGTGGAGGAAACGATGGAAAAGGTGAAGGTAATCCAAAATCACATCAGAGCAGCTCAATGTAGGCAGAAGAGCTATGCCGATAATCGAAGGATTTGGAATTTCCAGTTGGTGATCATGTTTTCCTAAAGGTATCTCCATGGAAGGGAGTCATACGTTTTGGTAAGAAAGGTAAATTGAGTCCCAGGTACATCGGACCCTTCGAAATTCTAGAACGAATTGGGGTTGTAGCTTACCGATTGGCAATGCCCCCAAGTCTCTCTAAAGTTCACGATGTGTTCCACGTATCTCTGTTGAGGAAATACATACCTGACCCAACGCATGTACTCACCTATGATGAATTAGAACTGGAACCTGATCTGTCTTATTGTGAAGAGCCCGTCAGTATTCTTGATACGAGAGAACAATTACTGAGAAACCGGACGACGCTTCTGGTAAAAGTTTTGTGGAGAAACCATAAGATGGAAGAGGCAACGTGGGAACCCGAGGAACATATGATGAAGAACCACCCGAGTCTTTTCATGCGATAGTATTCTAGAAATTTGGAGGATGAAATTATTTGAAGGAGGGGAGAATGTAACACCCCAAGCTTCTACGGTACGCTTCTCTTTGAATAATGCGATAGCGTGTGTTGTACGCAACACCGAGTTCTAACAAACCATAACCAATCAACATAGCCGTTATGAATAGTAATACCTACTTTTTGAAATTATATATATTTTATATTTCAAAATGGACTTCATTTTTGAATTCGGAATATCGAATTTAGCCTAAGGTGAAATTTTGGTACATTTTGGATAACTTTCATATTTTGATGAATAGTGAAAATTACTAAATTTTAATTAAAAACAACTTTTTTAATCAAAATAATTAATAGTTATAAATTATGAATTTGAGTGTTTTTAAAGTATATTTAGAATATATTTCTACCATTTAATATAATTTTGGTAATTGGACATAATTTTACAATTAAACCGAACATAAACAAGTGTCAATCTTTTGATAGTTATTATCTCTTAAAAACATGCTTTTTGTTTTAACAACGGGAATTAATTTTAAAATAATTTCTTCCACTTCTGTGTTTTGAATTTAGAAAAATGGATTCCATATTTGGAATCAGGATTTTCAAATTGTGTAAATAGGTAACTTTTATTTTTAGACATTTTGAATAATTACTGCGGTAAATATTTTATTTACCATGGTTAAGGGTAAATCCAGTAAATAAGGGTTAAAAAATAATATTATAATAATACTAAATTACCCTAAAACGTGTCCTAGCCTTATTGGTTGATACATGTTCGACGGTAGGCATCTTTGGGTCGATTTTGGGACCCCATGGTGCCACTTGTAGGTGATAAGGACACTTTATTTTAATTAAGTTAAAATGAATACAAAAATGACACAAGCATATATCTTTTAGCAAAACAATTTTTACATAAGGTTATATATGTTGGATTTTAGATTATAAATATTCATTAGAAAGATAAAAAGATTTCCTACATAGTGATAGTTCATTTATAATTTTTAGACATTAAATAATGTAATTTATTTATGACACAGTGATGATGAATTAATTACTATAATAGTGAAAAATTAAAATAATTGATATTATAAATACCCAAATAAATATAATATGAAACTTTTAATGAATTAAACTAATTTTCTAGGATAATATGATATATTAGGATTGATTTAATTGAATTTGTTCGAAGTAATCAATCTGATATGAGTTTCACAAAAATCATCAATTGAATAGTGTCAAAATTGACATAAAAGAGTTCTTAAAACAAATATTATATTATTAATTGATATTAAATTCTTGAAAATCTAAGTTTCGGCCAAGAGACTTATATAATTATAGGTTCATCATTAATGGACCACTTTGGGGGTCTCTTGGATGTATATAGTATGTTTATTAACCATATTATATAAAAATACAAAGAGACATTGTAAAAGTGAAACTAATTAACTTAGAGTTAATACTTAATGCTAAAGTTAATATAAGTACCCAAACCTGTCTAAATTATATTGGTTGAGTTGTTTTAGACCCATACCCACCTTAACCTATGAATAATATACTTTGGATCCATTAGAAACCGAATATGAATTTATTATAAATTAATATTTCTAGCTTTTCCAAAGGTTCCCCTCACCCCTCTTATAAAAGGGCACTCTTCCTTCTCATTTCTTCACACCTTTAAAGCCTTTTGGTTCGGCAAAACTCTGCCCAAATACTCTCCCAACATCCCTCAATACAACCTATAGGCCTTAGTTGTATCAGAAAGCCAACCTAAGGATCCCTTTTGATCAAATCAAAAGGAAGAACCCGAAGAAGAGGTAATGTTTTCACCACCCCTTTTAAAGTTCCTTTCTTCTTCTACTTCTTCTTTCTTTATTCTTACCATTCTAAAATAATAACTCCAGTATCTAACATATACTGTGATGTTATTATAAATATGGTACAACCATATTCAGTATTCTATCCACCCTTTCAATAACATGTCACCATACGTGCGTACGTACGGCTTACCGTCTCCACGTCGTGGTGTAATTGTTATTCAATATATTATTATTTGGATGGGTATAATAATGATGTGTAACTCATGTAAATAATAAATATAACATGTTAATGATTCTGTATATATGATATACCATCCATTTATATATTATTTTAATATCAAAAGAATGATATTGTCGCTCGTGCGTACGTACGGACTACCGTCTCCACGAACGCGATGAGATTCATTCTCCATCGTATCCATTCAAGTATAATTATCATTTGATGATTTAAAAATGATGTTTAAGGACTTGATATCATTCTGGATTTGAATAAGATACAACAAACATGGCTTATGTAAAAAAACATATAAAAGAAAATGAGTAAGTTAACACCCGAAACGACGATAATTCTAAGATATTATTAACAAATCAATGTTAAAAGATCATATATGATATCATATTAATATATTTGATTCTTGAATAATTTAATAACAAATTGTTTCACCATTATACAGGAGGTTAACCTACCCCAACCAAGGAAAAGTACAAGGTAAGGGTTATTTCACAATCTCTTCATTATCCGAGGTTGTTTATATGTAATAATCTACTGGGATTTCATTATCATCCACATCCATGTTTCTTCGAAATGTATTTCAAAACATATTTATTATTTACAAAAATATGGGTTAAAGTCATTTATACCCTTTTTTGACTTTTTATAAGAGGTTTATAAAGGAATCTTTCCGTCGTTTTCAAATCAAGGTCCTTTTTATCCTTTTCGACAGAATTATGGTAAGAATGTTTTTTTTAACTTATACGGCGGGTGCAGATATTTTCTGCCGTTATAAAATCTTCAAAGCTTCCCTTACAAGCTTATAAGAATATTTTCAAAGAAAATGTTTTATTTTATATGGATCTTAAATGATTTCAAAATTAAAGGAGATATTTCTTTAAAAAGAATATTGATTTCATCTATGTCAACATCCTTTGATGGATTTTAAGATTATTTGAAGTTGATTTATTATGATACAAAACTTCTATATTGTATTGAAGGTTTTGTGATATGTTTGACTGTGGATGTGCTATTTTTATACCATTCATAGTTTACGGTGAAATTATTGACATTTCGTATGCTAGTTTTAATACGAATGTTTATGTTATGTTTAATCCTTTTCATATGGGAATGCATTGGACTTAGTAAGTGACGGGTGGAGCCCGCTATAGCTCCTCGATGCATCGGTAGGTCTCATGAGAAAAACTAGTGTCTTGGAACAAGGCCTTGAAAAAATCTTATTTGTAGTCTTGGCATGAGGCCTTGACTATGTGGTTATGATAGTCTGGCATTATGTATTCCAACATTATGAAAGTGGTTATTGATTTTTGCATGTGATTATTCTATTAGTATAATATCCATGTGAATAAGTAAATGGCATTATTTCATTTATATTTATGCCATACCATGTTGAAAGTTCATGTTTGAATGGCTTTTGTTTTATTTATACATTGCCTTAAATGTTTATTCTTATTTATGAAATTTTCCGCTATATTGTTATCCTTACTGGGCATTTGAGCTCACCCCTTTTCTATGTTTTATTTTTCCCAGGAAGTGAAGAAGTAAGTTATGAATGACCTGCAGGGATATTATGTGGGGATATGAGTGTGGATTATGGAGACAATATGTTGTTGTAGTAGTTTTTCGTTTTATGATGTAATGTAAAACTTATGAATATATCTAGTGTTTCCAAGGCTACTAAACCAATAGGTCTTTCGAGATTTGATCTTTCTTGTGATCATGCCAATGTTATGTAATAATGCACCGACTCTGGGTAACTGGGGTCAGGGCGTTACATGGATCATTGGAACTTGTTATGCTGAACTGCATATTATTTAAATGTGCATTATATGATGATATTGATATGGTATGTATATTGATTTACAAATTGTTATGTTATACTATTATATTTACGCCTTTTGATGCGGGTGTATCTGGTTATTTTTCATGATGCGACATTATATACTGATTATATCATATCTTCTTCAATGAAATTTTTTATTAAATATAGGGTGGAGAAATGGGGAAGGTCTCATATTAAGGTTCACACTTAGATCCTCTATTCCTGATGGGTTACCTCTATGTGTCGAGGGGGTGGTGTCTGGCATTGCCGGACCGAGACTTCCTTTGACTTTCTAATACTTTTAAGTGATACCAGTTCCAAAAGGCCCATCGGGACAGATCTATTGGTAATGTGTCTAATCTATCATCGGATGACACTCAACCCCTTTTAGAGAGATCGGGAAGAACTCAGGGTAAAGCTAGGCCTCGGGTGATACATAGTCTTTCGAAAGATTTCCTTGGTCGGGCTCAGTGGCATTGGATAAATTGCCGGATGTTCCGTAGAGATGTCTTTTGGATGGGCTCGAACTCCAACTCTAAACATGATCTTTAATAATGATGCACATATGGTTTATATTATTTCCATATGAGTTTTCTTGAGAATTGAGTTGTCCTTCGGATATGTGAAATTGCACAAGATTGACACTGGACTTAGACCCCAAGTCAAAGAAGAAGATTGGGGTACACCTGATTCTTGTTTACCTTGTTTTTCTCAGTTTTATATATATACGTGTTTGTGAATTCTACTGACAGGTTCCATTTTAGACTCCAATCTTAGGCTAAACAGGTGATTAGGAATGGTTTCCATTTGGAACCCAAGAAGTCTTATTTATTTCATTTTATTTAAATTAATTATCTGAAATTATTATGTAATGGAACACTATAATTTTATTGCTTCACGAAATAGAATGGTTTAGACACCATGGGTGCCGGCCTACTGGGTTATTATCTCACACCCTACTTGGGCGTCATTGACACCTGAGTATATTACATGCTCCCAGGTATTGACAAGGAGAAGCATGCTGCTTCTGATGCTTGACTGTTCATTACTGCTTAGGATGAAGACTATGGAAGAGGATTGGTCCTTGCTTGCGATGCAGTTGCTTCTTGTGTATTTTATTTTAGTTGACTACGTGTTTGAGTTCGTTTTTCTATACATTCAGTTTAAAGTCATATCCTGGTATGACACTCTTTTGGGGGTTTCCACACTTGGTTTTTATTTTTCAGTTGGATTTATTTATATTACTTCTTCTACCGTTTATTCATTCACTTTCTTATTCTATTTATTAATTGTTGTCGTTTACTTCCATTCTGATATTGTCTATTACATATGAGGGAATAGTATACCCCATAGACACAAAAAGGGTCGTCGTTGCTAATTGGAAGTCTCTTCCATTCGGAGAGATGCACTTGAGGTTATGTGACCCACCAGTCCGGCCACCATCATAGAGGTGAGCCGGGTCAGGATGTTACAAAGTGGTATCAGATGGATTTTTTCTTTTTTCTTACTATTTTAGTTAGACAAGAGACTAGGATATACGTATTTGGAATGAACCCTTTGATTGGACGTAGCTAACACATGTATAGGAGAAACCCAAATTATTGGGCTGGGATTAAAGTTATTGATTATTCCAGTTACTGTTGATACTATTTCTCCTTGGGTGACTCACTTGTATTGTGTTGTTATTGTGCTGGTATTGTTGAAATAATGGGTTTACCATTGCAGTCCGATGATACGAGGGCAAAACATAGCATGCATCATGATAGGCACTATAGGATTTAAATTCAATGCAAATTTCCATGCATTATCTACATTAAGAATGCATTTTACTGTTGCATGTGAATGCTATTAAACCTAGTGGTAAAATTTTGAATTGTTGGTTTATTGAATATATGATTGTGTTAGTCTGTTATATGTTATCCTGACTCAACCTTGGAGTATAATGTTGAACTTATATAGTAATCCTTTTGAGTTGTATCTTCCATATCTAATCCCAGCCTTTGAGGTGGGTTTCCTATTTATTAGTGCTTAAAGGCATTCAATATACCTAACCACTTCTGCACCTTACTTGTTTTTCTCACCTAATTTACTCCTTGTCTAATGATGTGTGTTTGTTTATTGTAGAAAAATTCTTCTTAGACGACTTCATGTTGTGCCTCAGGAGAGTGGAAATTAGCACATTTCAGAGATAGTGGGTCCTAAGCCTCCAGTTTTACCTCTCATAGAGACTCATGTGGCACTTCCTCCTGTTGATCTTCCGAGGGACCCTAACTCTCAGTTTAGTGATAGTATCCTCTGGTTTATGCAGTCGATTCAGAACATCACCAGACCTGCCCCATCTATATCAGACCTCATGCGAGACATTCTGTAGCAACACCCACCCTCAATCTCGGGGAGTGGTGGCTCTCCAGCTGCAGAATCATGGATAGAAGCTATAAGGTCTATCATCGACCATCATGAGATGCTTCCCAAGAGATGATTCAAGCTTACAACCGACATGCTCTGTGAATCTACCAAGCACTTGTGGGATGCTGTTTTTGAGGCTGAGCAGACCAGTGACATGGCATGGGCTGACTTCCAAGTAGCCTTCTATGACTACCGTTACCCGTGGAATCTGAGAGATGATTGTGAACGGGAGGACCTACATCTTTAGCATGGATCTATGACTTTGTAGTGTATTCTACTCATTTCACAGAATGTCAGTGTTTTGCCCCATCCTTAATTGGAAACGCGGAGAACACTGCGAGGTGTTTTGAGGATGGACAAGAGTATACAATCTGCCCACAGGTGATCATCTTCCATTGGACCAATATTACATAGATTGTGAACCATGCTATATTCTGAGAGAGAAATTTCATGAAATCTAAACCAGTGAGCCAGGATAGTTCAGTTACAAGATAGGGTGATGGCCCTTCTATCAGTAAGAAATACCATTATGAAGGTGCACATGGGGGAAATCCAAGCCAAAAAACATGTCTTTATAGCTCTGTTACTTGTTATCAGTGTAGTAAGAATTGTTACAAGAAGCCGCAGTGCATGAGGGATTCAGAGGACTACCGAGCTTGTGGAAGAATGGGTAACCTTCATCATTTCTGTCATTCCTTCTTGTAAGAAGCCGTGTTTTTAGAAACAGGTCAAATCTCGACCCTGGTTAAACTATTTGACTGGTTTTTGAGAAGTCTGGAAAATCTGGGCAGTTGTTGTAAATTTCATGACATCACGTCGTGTACTATAAGTACACGTTGCGTATGTGTCACCTGAGTGACCAGCCGTGTGCATGTTGATTACATGCCGTGTAGAAGTTTCTTACTACATGGCGTGTATTTATCAACACTTCGTGTATCCATTACCTATGTGAGGACAAGTACATGTCGTGTGGTGCCCAGGTGTAAATTTCCATCTACACGGTGCGTATTCTTCCTTGAAACGTCGTGTAACTTTGTTCCGTGTAGCGGCCGGGTCCCTGGTCATGTGTTGACTGTGTACATGGTCCAAGCCGTGTGCTGGACTCCGCTTAAGTCAGAGTATGGAAACACATCTACACGGCGTGTAACTTGGATATACACATTGTGTACATTTATCTTTATTAAAGAGATCGAGGCGTTGTCGCGTCTCTTTCCCAGAATTCCATTCATCTTCCCCTTTGGACGAATAGTTCATCCGAGAACCTCCAAAAAAATCAAACCCTCCCAGAATCTCTGTACGACCTCCATTATTCGATCTGTCAGTGGCAGCGGGAACGCATTAGAAAGGCTAACCTCGCGTACCCTTCTTCATCTTTGATACATCACCCATTCCTCTACTGATTCCATCTGAACGGAATTGATGGATTTGACAGAAACATAGATCTACCATGTTTTAGTCTAATTTAGAGGTTGAAATAAAGGGAGTGTCATCGTACGAGTACGAGGTGGGTGGTTCATAACATCTTTCGTGTTTTAGTAGACAAATTGGGGTTCGGACCTCCGAGCGTGGAATCAGGTGTTTAGAGAAACCCTATTTATTTGGTTTTATTTAATTATCTTCATTTTTGGATACCTATGGGTTTTCCCTCACCCTTTATGTGATAGAGAAAGGCCGGGTGAGTGGTCATGGCTTGTTTGGGGGAATTCATCCGGGGGTTCCGAAATGCGTATGTTTTGGATCAATATTTAAACACCTGATTTTAGACTTCTTTTTTGTTGTTGGATTAAACTGCTGAGTTTGTTTTGATATAGCATGAGAGTAATTGTTTAAGGCATTTAAGACTTTAGGTATTAGTGTGGTTTGGCGTAAGTTAGTGCAATTAATTGTTTAGTAATTTCTTGTTTCAAGTAATGCATGAGAATAGTTATGCAATGTGTGATATTATCTGTGTTGAACTACTCATTGTGTTGGGTGTGGCCTGTATATTTGTTGAGTGATGAGGATCATATGTTGGGGCTTTGGCTCGGGTTATATGGGGTGGTTTCTACCACGGGATTGGGAGTCATAGATGTTGGTTGAGGTAGTCGGACTGTCAGGTTGGGTTTGGCATGGGTTACATGGATGGCGAGGCCATCAAAATTGAGCGACAGGTTCGCAGGGACATGAGGTGTCAGACGTGTTGTTTCTTGGGACATTTTGAGGTGATTACCGCTCACCGGGTACTTTATAGTAGTGTGCACACAGATAGACTCAGAGATGAGGTGGTACAGCCACCCGCTGGGTAGAGGCCCCCAATAATTGTGGTTAGGTATTTTGGTTTGGGGTTTCTTGCTATAGGAAGCCACGTGGAAGGTGAGGAGCCTTCAAGAGACAGCTTTGAGGCGGTCAGGTTAGGGGAAGAGGCTTGATGTGATTTGAGGGAAGACATCTTTGTCCTTCTGGTTATATTTTGAGGACAAGTATTGTTGTTCCCCCAGATGTTGTGCCCTGGGAAGGATGAGCTTTCGAGATGGGTTACGACGGTTGGGAGTGCCTTCGGGACGTCGATACTGAGACACATGGTGTCTGGTGGCACGAGGTGGTGGGTTACAGACCATAGATTCCGGCATTGGCCGAAGCAGGTGACACTTCCTAATGGCGGCTGAGCACCAGTGAAGTCTTTGTTTATTTTTGTGCATTGCCCAGTTTATTGTTTTTCTTATATAAGCATGTCTGCCTAAACACTTATATTAGGTACTCACTATTGGGTGGTATCCTACTGAGACTTGTCTCACACCCTACATGGGCCCTTCGGGACGCGTGTAGACTTTATGAAATTTCATGTAGGTATAGGGTCATCCTCAGGAGATTGACTTTATTGCTTTTGACATGGAGACTGGCATGGACCATGATGTCATGCCATACTAGATTTACATGTTTAGTATTAGTTTTCTTTCCTCAGTATGTTTACTTTAAATTTTAGCTACTACTGGTTAGCCATTGGCGCCATTATATATATATATTTATTAGTTTTTATGACTTGCTTGGATGTGTGCTTAGTTGTTTTAGCAGTTATTACAGTATATTTCTAGCATGATGTTCTATTTAAATTTTGCTACTATTGTTTCTATATTTCTACCGCTCTTTATTGTTATTGAATGTGCTTCTACTATGTGGTTCTGGTTCGAGTATGCTGAGTCATTTATTTCTGCTGCATCTCTACTATTATAATCCGACCAGTACCATTACTATTATCCTCTGAGAGGGTATAGCCTCCCCACTATACCTATTCAGACCCTCCCTACTAGTTGGAAGCCTTTGGCGTTTAGGGGAGGTGCGCCTAAGGTAGTGACACCCGACACGTTCGGCACTGTTCGGGTGGTTGACAGGGTTCGGGTCGTTACAGAGTGGTATTAGAGTGGGTTCGTGACAGGGATTTAGTATCATTGTTTTCTGTCTACTAATGTGGTGGAGACTTCTCTTTTTATTTCTACTGGTTTTACTATTTGGGATATGGTAGACTAGAGATAGGTGGTCGTTGGAACTATATTTTGAACTCTTGCTTGGGTGCCTGCAGTCCCAAGTACGAGGGATGGATTGAGTTGTCGTTGGTGGGAATTGCTATTTGTTTTTTCTCAGATTATGGTTTATATGATATCCACCTCTGTGGCTCACTTTTTGTTTGATGTTATTGATTATGATATGTAATCCTTGTCTGGTATGTCAAGGGTTACTTGCATGGCATTTGATAGGCACGTTTTAGGGTATTTCAATTTCATAACTGCACGTATGCTTTGTGAAGTGATAATTCCATGTGAATATAATCAATTTCCATGCTTTGTGTGCTTATAAAATGTGAATAGGTGAAACTCCGGATATAATTTCTTATTTATTATAATGTGTATTCCATGCTTTTTATTTTGTAGGAATGCATGTGAAGGATATTTGGGTATTGCTCTTGTGAGAGCATGCAGGTACTATGGGTGAGGTAGTGCAACTGTTAGGATTGGGCGACTAGGTCATTGGGTTTGAGGCAACATTGGTTGTCAGGATGGGCTTGGCCTGAGGTACTGTTGATACTTGGATCTGTTGAGGGTGGGTAAGGAGACCGTGAGGTCGGGATGCCGGGGGCATGGGTTGTGATAGGGGTGAGTAAGGGTAGTTGTTATACACTACCTATTTACTTCTTTCATTATCTATGTAGAATATATTGTTATATATATACATGGGATGTTTGAACATTTATGGTATTTAGTGGGTTAATCCTTCACGACATGATGGAGCGTCAGGGAGGAGATGATGAAGTACCGCAGGATCAGGTTCAGAATCTGGTGCAGGCAGAACATGATCCGCAGGTACAGGCTCAGGGATAGGATTAGGTTCAGTTGCCAGTGCAGGCAGGGCAGCAGCTGGGTTTGGCAGTGTACGGACCGTGGCTCGATGAGCATCTCCGAGCTATCCTGGTACGCGTCTTGCAAGGGATTGACAGTGGCGCGTAGGGTACAAAGCCTTCTATGGAATATCTGACGCGGTAGTTGTAGTCGCAGCACCCGCCCCCTTTTCAAGGTGAGGGTGGTCCGCATGCGGCAGAGAACTGGATAGAATGTATGCACATGATCTTCGAGCAGCTCGAGACTCATCCAGGGCGGAGGGTCAAGTTTGCGACGTACATGCTAAGAGGACCGGCGAAGCGTTGGTGGGGCGTATAGGTTCCGGCCTGTAGGAACGAGGGACTGGCATGGATGGACTTCAAGGACATGTTCTTCGAGCACTTCTTTCCAAATACAATAAGGGAAGAGAGAGCTCGAGAGTTCATGAGTCTTCAGTAGGGAGATATGTCTTTCATGGACTACTAAGATACCTTCATAGAGTTATCTCGTTTGGCACCTAGTATGGTATATGATAACGTAGCTAGGGTGAGGCACTTTCAGGATTGTTTACGACATGCCATTCGAGTTTAGGTAAAAATATTCAGGTTGGGTTCCTTCTTCGAGGCGGTGAACTAGAAGCTCATAGCAGAGGGCAATGAGAGAGAGGAATCTCGTTTTGGTAGGGTGAAAGCTTCAGGTGACGGTCCAGACAGTAGGAAGCGAGGGAGATATGAGTTCCCGCAGGGCGGCGAGGCCAAGGACCCAACTAGACCACCATGTGGTAGTTTAGCGGTGGTTTTATTTCAGTGTGGATAGTCGGGACTTGTTCAGGCTCAGTGCGATAGGCCTCCGAATGAGTGTCGGGCTTGTGGATAGGTTGGGCATCTGGAGAGGTTTTGTAGGCAGCATCCTCAGATAACCGGTAGGCAGGGACCAGAAAAGGTTGTGGCATCAGGAGTTGGTTTAGTTTTGGTACTAGGAGAGGGTAGCCGAGGTTCAGATGCACGTGTGGGACGTGACAGAGATAGTAGTACCCAGCTGAGGGGTCCGTGGACAGAAACTGGATCATCATCGTATGGAGGTCATGCATCAGGCAGTCGGGCTTCAGGCCAGGTGCACGCTGTGGAGCTTCTAGGGATTGTGCTGGCTGGAGAGCCAACGACGGTGGTAGGTACACCACGGGTGTGGCCGTAACATTATTTTCATTCTTTTGGCATGTCCTCTTGAGGCGTTTCTGGTTGGGTGCACGAGTTGCACAGGTTACTTTTGGACTGACTACAGACTAGTTAGTGGGATTGACATCATATCAAATGAGTTATATTTTTTATTATATATTTGAGATGTGTGGCATCGAGAGCATTAAGTATGCAGGTTACTTGAGGTTCTGTGGGCATCGGGGAATCGTGGAAGTGAGTCACTTGATGTGCATGGCACCAGGTATTATTTGAGCATCTATTAGATGCAGGACCTCATGGAGGTAGACACTGATGCTATGGGGGTTACGATGGGTGTTGGAAGTGACTCGTGAGAACCTAGGAGGTCCAGGGATGACGATGCATCATTGGAGGATCATGGGTCCGGGAAATAAGTCATTGGTCCTTGCTTGTTTGTTTGATTTGATTTGAGCATTGATCGAGTTTATATGAGTAGGAAATTCTTAAGGTGGGGAGCCCCATTTTTGGATTTTATCAAGAACCTTGAGACCGGGGTAGTCTGTGTTGTTTTACTGGGATGGGTGTGTTTGGTGCAATAACCTGGTTTTGTTTGGTAGCTCGGGGATGATCTATGTTAAGGTGGGGAGTTTGTAAGAACCCATGTTTTTAGAAATAGGTCAAGTCCTGACCCTGTTTAAACTATTTGACTGATTTTTGAGATGTCTAGAAAATCTGGGCAGTATCTAGAAATTACCAGACTACACGCTGTGTACTATAAGTACATGCCGTGTATGTGTTACCCGAGTGACCGGCCGTGTGCTCATCGTGTACATACCGTGTGAAGACCGTGTAGATGTTTCATACTACACGACATGTATTTATCGACATGTTCTGTATCCCTTACCGGTAGGAGGCCATGTACTTGTCGTGTGGTTCCCATGTGTAAATTTCCATCTACACGGCGTTTAGTCTTCCTTGACACGCCGTGTACCGTTTTTCTGTGTAGCGGTCGGGTCCCTAGCCGTGTGTTGACCGTGTACACGGTCCAAGCCGTGTGCTAGAATCCGCTTATGTCGGGGTACAGAAACACATCTACACGGCGTGTACCTTAGAAATAGACACCGTGTACTTTTTTTTAATCAGAGATCGAGACGTCATCGCGTCTCATTCCCAGAATTACCTTCTTCTTCCACTTTGGATGAATAGTTCTTCCAAGAACCTCTGAAAAACTCAAACCCTCCCAGAATCTACGTACGACCTCCGTTCTTCGATCCGTCAGTGGCAGTGGGACCGCATCGAAAAGGCTAACCCTGTGCACCCTTCTCCGCCATTGATCCTCCACCTATTCCTCCACAAATTCCATCCGAATGGAATTTATAGATATGACGCAAATGTATATCTACCATGATTCAGTATGATTTAGAGGCTGAAATCAAAGGAGTGTCATCGTACGAGTAAGAGGTGGGTGGTGCATACTTTCTTTTGTGTTTTTGTAGACAAATTGGGGTTGCGACCTCCGGGCATGACGTCGAGTGTTGAGCGAAATCCTGTTTATTTTTTGTTAATTAATTATCTGCACTATGGGATGCCTCTGGGTATTCCCTGACCCTTGTTGTGCTAGATCAAGGCCGGGTGAGAGGTCATGGCTTGTTTGAGGCAATTTGGCCAGGGGTGCCGAAGTGCGTATGATTTGGACCAATATGTAAACTGCTGATTTTAGACTGCTTTTGTTGCTATTGGATTAAACTGCTGAGTTTGATTTTTTATAGCATGCTAGTTATTTTTTATGGAATTTAAGACCATAGGTATTGGTATGGTTTGGCGTAAGATAGTGCAATTAATTGTTTAGTAATTTCCTATTTCAAGTAATGTTTGATAATAGTTATGAAATGTGTGATATTATCGGTGTTCAACTGCTCGTTGTGTTGGGTGTGGCCCGGATATTTGTTGAGTGATGAGGATCACAGGTTGGGGATTTGTCTCGGGTTACTTGGGGTAGTTGCTACCACAGGATGGGGCTCCATATAAGTTAGTTGAGGTAGTCGGACTGCCAGGTTGGGCTTAGCCCGGGTTACTTGGATGGCGAGGCCATCAGACTTGAGCGACAGGTTCACAGGGACACGAGGTGTCAGATGTGTTGTGGATTGGGACATACTGAGGTGATAACCGCTCACCGGGTACTTTTGAGTAGTGTGCACACAGATAGACTCCGATTTGAGGTGGTACGGCCACCCGCTGGGTAGAGGCCCCCAATAGTTGCGGTTGGGTATTTTGGTTTGGGGATTCTTGCCATTGGAAGCCATGTGGAAGGTGAGGAGTCTTCGGTAGACAGCTTTGAGGCGGTCAGGTTGGTGGCAGAGGCTCATCGTGATTTGAGGGCAGACATCGTTGTCCCTCCGGTTATCTTTTGAGGATAGGTATCGTAGTTCTTCTGGATGTTGTGCCATGGGCAGGTTGAGATTTCGAGCTAGGTTATGATGGTTGGGAATTCCTTTGGGGAGTTGATACTTGAGACACATCGTGTCAGGTTGCACGAGTTTCCAGGATACAGACCTGAGATTCTGGCATTGGCCAAAGCAGGTGACACTTCCTAGTGGCTGCTGAGCACCAGTGAAGTCTTTGTTTACTTTTGGGCATTGTACTGTTTACTATTTTTATTATATAATCATGTATTCCTAAACACTTATATTATGTACGCACCTCTGGGTGGTATCCTACGGAGACTTGTCTCACACCCTACACGGGCCCTTCGGGACGCGTGTAGACTTTATGAAATTGCATGCAGGTAGAGGGTCAGCCTCACGAGTTGGACATTAGTGCCGTTGACTTAGAGACTATCATGGACATTGAGGTCATTCCATACTGGAGTTATTTGTTTAGTATTATTTTTCTTGCATCAGCATGTTTAAATTATATTGTAGCTACTACTGGTTAGCCATTGGTGCCATTATATATATATATATATATATATATATATATATATTTATTTGAATGACTTTCTTGGATGTGTGCTTGGTTGTTTTAGTAGTTATTGTAGTTGATTGCTGGTAAGATGTTTTGTTTACTTTCTTCTACTGTTGTTTCTATATTGTTAATGTTGTTTATTGTTAATGAATGTGCTTCCGCTATGCGGGTCTGGTTCGAGTATGCTGAGTAATTTATTTCCTCTGCATCTCAACTATTATAATTGGACTAGTACCATTAATATTATCCTCTAAGAGGGTATAGCCTCCCCCACTATACCTATTCAGACCCTCGCTGCTAGTCGGTAGCCTTTGGCCTACAGAGGAGTTGCGCCTAAGGTAGTGACACCCGACCCATTCGGCCATGTTCGGGTGGCTGGCCGGGTCCAGGTCATTACACTTCTTTTCAGATTCCAGTGGTAGAGGATCCGCACCTACACCTCCTCCAGGTATGTGATATATGACTCTACAGTTGTCTAGAAGTTCTTTTTCCATCGGTCGATCAGGATGAGTAATGGTGGAGGTCGTGGTCAAAAAAATCAAGTCCTAGATTATCAGCATCAGTAGAGTGGACCTGATCTGGCCAACCAGGCAGCGTATCATAGCCTTGGCTTAGGTCTCATATATTTAGTGAATTCAACAACAGAGGAGTAGAGTTCAGGACCATCTACAGTTATAGGTACTATCCCAGTAGCATCTACTTTAGTTTCTTCTCTTTTTGATACTAGCGCATCACACCCATTTATGCTTTCTATTGTCGTTGAAATTCATGGTTTTCTAATTAAGTACCTTTATGGAATCATGTCTCTAGACACTCCCCTTGGGGTCAGGACCATAGAATATGCATGTTCCAAGAGTTCCCCCTCAGGATAGGTGGGTACCATTTTGTTTGGAATTCCTATATCCTTGATATGTTTGGCATTGAAGAAAATCTTGGTATGAACTGGCTCACCCCTTATCATGCCCATGTGGATTTCTATCATCATCGGGATTCCTTCACATCCCCTGAGGGTGACACATATCTTCACAAAAGAGAATGGGATCTTTAGGCATACTGAGCTAGGCCTAAATATATAGGGTTGGGAAGAGTGACTGAACTGTTGGAAAGTCTCTTCCTAAGCGATCAGGGAACACAAGTAGTTAAATTCCTTTTAGTTGTGGATCATTTCAAGGATGTCTTCCCTGGTGATTTCCCTAGCATACCTCTTATGAGAGACATGGAGTTCACTATCGAGATCGTGCATGGTGTGTCACTAGTGTCTATTCCTACCAATTGGATGGAACCAACAAAGCTACAAGAACTCAAAAAGAAGCATGAAGACCTCGATGATAAGGGTTTCATCAGACCTAGCACATCGATGTGGGGTTCACCTGTCCTTTATTTCCAGAAGGTAGATGGTACCCTATGGTTATTCGTGGATTATCGTTGACTCAACCAGCTCACGGTAATGAATCGATTTCAATTTCCTTGTATAGATAATTTCTTTCACCAGCTCTGGGGAGAAACTATTTTCTTCAAGATTGATCTGAGGTCGAGATATCACCAGGTGCAGGTGTAAACGTCTGAGATACCATGTATAGAATTCTGAAGAAGTAAAATCTTGTATGAGTATCTGGTTATTCCATTCGACCTCATGAATGCACCATATTACTTCCCGGCCCTGATGAACCGAGTTTTTCATCCGTATCTTGATTCTTTTGTTGTAGTCTTTGTAGACTTCATCTTAGTGTATTCTTGTTCTATACACGACCATGCAAACCATCTTGAGATCATGATGAGTACACTAATAGAGGACCAGTTATATGCTATGCTCATCAAATGCCTCTTTTGGATTGGTAAAGTGCACTTCTTGGGTCATATTATATCTAAAGCAGGGGTATCAGTTGATAGAGATAAAGTGAATGCCATGGTTTCATGGGAGTAGCCCAAGAGTGTCTTTGACATCCATAGTTTCGTGGGGATTGTTGGATATTAAAGGCAATTCATACAGGATTTATCTTTCTTTGCAACACCTCCTATGGCCTTGACTATGAAAGGTGTACAGTTCATCTGACCAGAAGCTTGTGAGAAGTCTTTTCAAGCATTGAAAGGAAGACTGACATTATCCATGATCCTAATTCTTCCGGAACCTGGTAAGATCAATAAAATTTATTGTGATTCCTTAGTAATCGAACTGAGTGTATATTTGATGTACGGTGATTGATTCATGGCTTATGTATCCGGCCAGTTGAAACCTCATGATCAGAACTATCCTACACATGACCTAGAGTTGGCAGTTATGGTTCATGCTCTACGCTGTTGGAGACACTATTTGTTGGGTGAGAGATTTGTTATATATAGTGATCATAAAATCTTGAAATATATCTCCACTCAACAAGACATGAACATAATGCAACACATGTGGGTCGAATACTTGCAGTCGTTCGACTTTGTGAATCCTTATTCCACTGGTAAGGGTAATGCTATGGGAGACTCTTTAAGCCACAAGACATAGACACATGCCATGTAGGTAGCCATCAGTGAGTGGCAGATAAAGGCCTTGTTTTCAGAGATGAATTTGAAGGTTCAGGATCATAGTGGAAAACAGGTTCTAGCAACTCATATAGTGACATCCTCTCTTCTAGAGAAAGCCTGCATGCAATAGTTGACTGGTCCTGAGGGGATCATTATGAGGGAAAGTGTTACAGGAGAGAACCTACCTCTGGGTTGGGTTGTTGATGGAAATGGAACCCTACATTACAGTGGCCATGTATGGGTACCATTAGGTATGCGGGAAGAGCTGATGAAGGAATATCACACCTATGTTTATGAAGTACACACCCGGCTGACCAATATGTATATAAACGTGTCTCGATAGTATTGGAGTCCTTTTATGAAAAAAAAAGATAGCGGGTTTCATCACTCTATGATCCACCTACTAGTAGGCAAAGGTAGATTACTAGAGACCTATTGGACTTCTATAGCCTTTATCCATTCCTGAATAGAAATGGAATGACATCACCATTGATTTCGTTATAGGATTTCCATGATCTCCTCAAATCAGCATTGTAGTATTGGTGGTTTAAGATAGGTTTACCAAGGTTGCACACTTCTTGCCAATCTGAGAGACCATTATGATTGATGAGTTGGGAAGGGTATATATTCAGAAAATTTTAGGGCTTTATGGTGTACCTTGTTCTATTTTATTGGATAGGGATGCTTGATTTACATCATGGTTCTTCCAAAGGATGAAAAACGCACTACACTCATAGGTACTTCTGAGTACTGCATATCACCCTCAGTCCGATGGGTAGTCCAAGATAACTATACGAGTGTTAGAGGATATGTTACGGGCCTGTATCCATGATTTTGGAGGTTCCTAGGAGAATAATTTACCCTTTTATGAGTTTACCTATAATAACAACATCCAGGCGACAATCCAAATGGCTCCATATGAGGATCTCTATGGTTGAATGGGGTGTTCTCCTTACGCTGGAACGAAGTAGGTGTGGCGGCTCTGTTGTGTTCACATATCGTTCAGGAGACATCGGAGGAAGTTTTTCTGATTTAAAAACATACGAGAACACCTCAATACAAGAAAAAGTATTATACCGATCGTCATCACAGACCTCTGGAGTTCGAGGTGGGGCATCGAGTTATTCTGAATGTTTCTATGAGGATGGGTCACAAGCATATTAGGAGGGAGGGGAAGTTATCACCGAGATACATCGAGCCATTCGTGATAGTGGAGAGAGTTGGGCTTGTAACCTATCGGTTACTACTACATCATAGGTACCGTTCCAGGAACGACGTTTTCCATGTATCTCAGCTCTGACAATATCATCTAGACCCATCTCATTCTTTTAAGTCTAATGACATTGATATTGACACTGATGAATCCTTTGTGGAGCATCCGATCAATTTTGTCGACCGTAGCATTAAATTCCTCCAAGGCATGTCAGTCCCTCTGGTCCGGGTGTTGTGACAACACGGACGCATTCAAGAGGAGACCTAGGAGAGAGATATGGATGTACATGTATGGTGGCTGGAACTCTTCTCTGGAGACATTCCACTAACCTCGAAAGGGAAACTCAGAGATGAGTTTTCTTAAGGAGGGGAGGTTGTAACGTCCCAGCCTTAATCAAGTACATATTGTTTTTAATTTTTTTTGTCTATTTTATTAAGCGAACCGGGGCGCATGCCTGTACACCACTCTTTGGATCCCAGGCATCTTTTTAATTTATTTAAATAATTGTAGACGTTTAATGAATAATGTCACATCGCGCTTTGGCATAGTGTTCCGGTTTTAAATAATTAATTATGGATTGGAAAAAATTAATAAGATATTAAAAAAATATTTAAATAAAATAAAGAACGGATAAAAAGAAATTTTGAAATAAAATAAAGATGGGGTTACAAGAAAAATGAAAACAATTAAAATGGGGGATTCTAGTTTTTAATTATTTTTATTATTTTCGATTCCATTATTTTTTTTATTTTAACTTTTATATTTTGTTTCCATTTTTCCTTATCTTATAATTTTCCCTTATTTTCCTTTTCCTTTATTCTTATTTTATTATCTCCCTTTTCTTTTTTTCCTCTCCTCTCTCCCTCTCCTACTCATCAAATCGCACCCCTTAATACTGTCACACCAACCACCACCCCCTTCAGAAGGCTGCTTCTCCTCCGTCCATCATCGGATTCCTTCACTGTGAGGTGTGTAGTAAACCATAGAGAATTTCTAACATTGCACAATTTTAATCATGTGTTTTTTTGAGTAATTTTCTTGTAGTTCATCATGGACGATTGTTACCATATTTTGTGGTTTTTATAAAATCCTTCATTTTCATCCATTTTTTGGTAAAATAAAAGCCTACCAAAAATCTTAGAGTCACATAAGACAACAATGTATGGTGCCTACTCTCTTTTCGTATATTTCATTGTGATTTATAAAAACGCACAGTTGTGTCTTTAGTCGGTACCTACGGGCTTTGTGAGATTTTACCCTTTTTATTAATTTAATGGGGTTGTTTAATTGGTGTGGCCTTAATCATCTTAAAATAAATTGTTTGAATGGTTTCAACAGGATCGTACACCCCTTTGGGTGTTCCAACATAGTCAGCATATTTTTTCGTTAGTCGAGTTATTAATTTAATTATCTGCGGGTATTATGCAACACCTTTTTATTGTTTTTAAATTTAATGAATTGTTTTTTGAATTATTTTTACATAGCTGGATAACCCTTCGAGCATGACGACATGATTAGTGTATTCTTCTATAAGATGAGTTTATTTTTTGAATAATTGCATGTGTTGTAAAGCAACTTTTTAAAGTAATTAAATTTAATAAATAGTTTCTTTGAATATGAAATTGAATTCTTGGATCATTGGAACTTGTCATGATAAACTGCTTATTATTTAAATGTGCATTATCTGATGAGATTGATATGATGTGTATATTTCCTCGCAAGTTTTTACGCTATACTGTTATATTTATGCCTTGTGATGTGGGTGTATCTAGTTAGTTTTCAAGCTGTGACTTTATATGATGATTATGTCATATCTGCTGCTATGAAAACAATAATTAAATTCAGGGGGAAAGGCAGAGGGTCCCTTATTTAGGGCAACACTTATATCCTATGTTCCTATATGGTTACCTCTAGGTGTTGGGGGTGGTGTCATGTCTTTGTCGGACCGACACTTCCCCAGTCATTCTAATACTTTTCAGTGATACGGGTTCTAAAAGGGCCCATAGGGATGGATCCGTTGGAAATGTGGCTAATCCATACTCAGATAACCCTCGACCCATTTTTGTGAGATTGGGATGGACTCAGGGAAAATCCATTCCGCAAGTGATACATGTTCTTTTGAATGATTTCCTTGGACAGGCTCGGTGGCATTGGATAAATTGACGGATGTTCCGTAATGATACATTCGGGACATGCTCATACTTCAAATCTCATCTTGAACCGTAATAATGATGCACTTATGGTTTATATTATTTCCATTGGATTTTTCTTGAGAATTGAGATATCCTTTTGATATGAGAAAGTGCATCGGGTTGACAATAGGCTTAGACCCTAGGTCAACGCACAAGCTTAGGTAACACATCTTTCTTGTTTACCTTGATTTTCTAGGATACATATATATGTCTGTGTTTTCATGCATTCTTCTGATAGGTTTCCTTGTAGTCTACCATCGTCGGCTAAAGAAAGTTATTTGGAATGGGTTCCATTTGGAACCCAAGTCGTATTATTTATTTTATTACATTTTAATTAATTTTCTGAAATTTTTCAGTAATGGAACACTCCAAATTTTTTGCAGCACAAAATGGAATGGTTTAGACACCATGGGTGACATCCTATTAGGATTTTATCTCACACCCTGCTCGGGCATTGTCGACACCCGGGTAGGTTACATGCTCGTAGGTATTGACATGGGGAAGCATGATTCTTTCGATGCATGAAAATTCATTACTACTTAAGATGGAGACTGGGGTAGTGTATCGGGCCTTGTTCATGATGCAATTGTTGCTTGTGTCTTTTATATTTGTTGATTGTGTGGTTGAGTTCAGTTTTCCGTACATTCTTTTTAGACTCTTATCATGGAATGACACACTTTTCATGAGTTTCCACACTTGTTTTTTATCTTTCAGTTGGATTTATTTATATTTATTCTATTGTAATTTATTCATTCACATGCTTCTGCTATTTATTAATTTTTCGCGTTTACTTCCGCTGTAATATTATTTTTTACCTATGAGGGTATCGTCTCCACCACGGAAAAAAGGGTCATTGCTGCTAGTCTGTAGCCTCTGGAATTTGGGGAGATGCGTTTGAGGTTATGTGACCCACCGGTCCGACCACCATCTTAGAGGTGAGCCAGGTCGGATCATTATAATACCACTTTGTAACGTCCCGACCCTGCACACCTCTAAGATGGTGGTCAGACCAGTGGGTCAAATAACCTCAAGTGCATCTCCCCAAATTCCAGAGGCTGATGACTAGCAGTGAGGGCCCCTTTTGTGTTCATGGGGTAGACTATTCCCTCATAGGTAATAGATAATATCACAGCGGATGTAAATGAAAACAATTAATAAATAGCCAAATCATGTTAATGAATAAACTGCAGCAGAATCAATATAAATAAATCCAACTGAAAGATAAAAACCAAGTGCGGAAACTCACAAAAGTGTGTCACTCCATGGTAAGAGTCTAAACTAAATGTACATAAAACAGATTTCAAACACATAGTCAACTAAAAGAAAAGACACAAGCTGCAACTGCATTGCGAGCACACCCCGATCCTCTACCCCAGTCTCCATTTAATCAGTAATGAATAGTCAAGCATCAAAAGAATCACACTTATCTATGTCAATAACAGCGAGCATGTAATCTACATGGGTGTCGACAACTCCCGAGTAGGGTGTGAGATAAAATCCCACTAGGCCCGCCCCCACGGTGTCTAAACCTTTCCATTTCATGCAATAATAAAAATGTGGTGTGCCATTACATAGTAATTTCCGATATGAAAATGAAATAAATAAGACGACTTAGGTTCCAAATGGAACACATGCCTAATCACCTACTTCACTATAAGATGGTAGTCTGGAAGTGAACTTGTTAACATAATGAAAAAACATGTATATATATATAACCTAGAAAATCAAGGTAAACAAGAAAGAGGTGTACCCCAAGCTTGTTCTTTTACATGGGTTCTCAAAGTCTAGTTTCAGCCAGGTGCACTTTCACATATCAGAAGGACATCTCAATTCTCGATAAAACTCAACTATAAATAATATAAACCTTAAGTGCATCATTATTAAGGTTCTAGTAGAGAATTGGAGTCTGACCCCATGTCGAACGTATCGTTGTAGAACATTTGTCAATTTATCCAATGCCACTGAGCCCGTCCCACATAATATTTCAAAAGAACAAGTATCGCCTGAGGGATGACTTTACCCTGAGTCTGTCCTGATTTCGTAAAAAGGGTTCGGGTGTCAACTGAAGGTGGATTTTCCATATTTCCAACATATCGGTCCCGATGGGCCCTTTTGGAACTGATATCACTCAAAATTATTAGAAAGTCTAGGGATTTCTCACTCTGGAAATGCCAACGACACCGCCCCCATAACTTAGAGGTTACCCGTCATGTACGGAGGATTTAAGTGTGGCCCTTAATACAGGACCCACATCCTTTCCCCATCCTGAAATTAATTAAAGTTTCCATGGTAGAATATAAGACATAATTAGCTAATAAATTCACAGCATGAAAACTAACCAGATACATGTGTGCATCACAAGGCATAAATTTAATAGTTCAACACAACAACTTTCAAGGAAATATACATATCATATCAACCTCATCGTATAATGCATATTTAAATTATATAAATTTTAGAAAAACACATGTCAATGATCCAACAATTGATGTTCATTTCCATGCAACTATTTATTTAATTTAATTACAATAAAATTATTCCTCACAAAACATGCAATTAATCAAAACATAAACTCGGCTAATGGAATAATACACTGATGATATTGGCACGCCCAAAGAGGTGTCCAAAAGTGTTGCAAAAATTCGAACAACTATACTTTTAATTTAAAAACAATAAAAATGGGTTGTGCAATACCCGTAACTAATAGAATTAATAACCAGACTAACAAAAAATAGGCCGACTATGTCGGCACACCCAAAGGGTTGTCTGATCTTGTTGCAACCATTGAATCAAATTAATTTAATATGATTAAGGTTGTAAAAATTAAACATAACCATTAAATTAATTAAAATGTGTAAAATTGTACAAAGCCAGTAGGCACCGACTAATGGCACAACGATGGATTTTTTTTAAATCACAATGAAACAGAGGGAAAGTGTGTAGGAAGCCTAGCTTGTAGTTGTAGATGACTCTATGATCCACAATAGGCTTCAATTTGGCCTAAAAAACATGAAAACGAAGGATTTTAGAAAAACCCCAAAATAGGGTAACGATCATTCATGAAGAACTACACAAATATTACTCAATGAAAACAAAATATTTAAATTGATCAATGTTAGGAATTTTATAAAGTTTACTTTTCTTCTTGCAGTGAAGGAATTAGATGTCGGACCGAGGAGAAGCGGCCTTCCAATGTGGCTGCTAGTTGGAGTGACAGGATTGAGGGGTGCGATGAGATGAGTGGGAGAGGGAGAGAGGAGATGAAATAAAATAATAGAGAGAAAAGAAAGAAAAAAAATAAGTGAAAAATAAAAGATATGGAAAAAATAAAATAAATTAAAAATAAAAAATAAAAAAAATTAATGGAAAGGAAAATAATAAAAATAATTAAAAACGGGAATCCCCCATTTTAATTATTTTTAGTTTTCCCATAACCCACTCTTTATTTTATTTCCAAATTTCGTTTTATCTGATCTTACATTCATTTAAATATTCTTTATATATTTTATTACTATTTTCAAATCCCTAATTAATTATTTAAAACCCGAACACTGCACCAAAGCACGATGTGATATTTTTCATGAAAAGTCTTCAATTATTTAAATTAACTAAAAAAGAGGTCAGGACTTGCTACGATATGTTCTGGCGCGCACCCTGGGTCACATAATTAATTAGACTGTAAAAAGTAAAAATGGTCTGTAACTAATTAATGGATGGACATTACAACCTCCCCTCTTTAAGACAACTCGTCCTTGAGTTTCCCTTATTGGGTAGTGGAACGTTTCCAGAGAATAGTTTTGGCCACTGTGCACATCCATCTGTCCCTCGCTCCCATGCCTTGTCCGGAACGCATCTGTATTGCCACAACACCCAAACTAGAGGTACTGACTTTCCTCCTAGGACTTTCATGCTATGGTCGACGATATAGATCGGATGATCAGTAAAGGATGCATCAGTGTCAGGCTCGATGTCGTCAGGATCAAAAGAATGAGATGAGTTTGGATGATATTGTCAAAGTTGAGAAACATGGGAAACATCATGCATGGAACAATACCTCTATTGTAGATGTAACCAATATGCTATCGGACCAACTCTCTCCACTATCTAGAATTTCCCAATGTATCTCGGTGATAACTTCCCCTGCCTCTTGATCCACCTGTGACCTAACCTCAGAGAAACATGCAGAAAGACTTGATGTCCCACCTCGAACTCCAAAGGTCTGCAAGGACGGTTAGTATAAGTCTTTTTCCTAGATTGAGCTATAGTCATATGCTATTGAATTATCTTAACTTGCTCAAAATTCTCCAGAACATGGTGAGGACCCAACAGAGCTGCCTCACCTGCTTCGAGCTAGCATAAAGGCGAATGACATGGTCTACTATAGAGTGCCTCATACAGAGCCATTTGAATTGTCACCAGGAAGCCATCATTACATGTAAAATAGATAATAGTTAAAATATTCTCCCAGGAACCTCCAAAATCACTGATACTAGCCCGTAACATATCCTCTAACACTCCTACATTTCTCTTAGATTTCCCATCAGTCAGAGGGTGATATGAATTACTCAGACGTAACTTTGAGCCTAGTGCCATTTACAGCCCTTTACAGAACCCTGAAGTAAATTGAGCATCTCTGGCATGGACAATAGAACAAGTTGCACCATGAAGTTGCATAATTTTCTCGGATATACAGACTTTCCAGCTCATCAATCATAATTGTCTTTCGGATAGGCAAGAAGTGTGCAAACTTGGTCAACCTATCGACAACCACCCGTACTGCATTGCTGCTTCGAGGAGATCTTGGAAAACCTGTAACGAAATCCATGGTGATGTCATTCCATTACCATTCAAGAATGGATAGAGGCTATAGGAGTCCAGCAGGTCACTGGTGCTCTACCTTTACATATTGGCAAGAGGAATACCGAGTGATGAAACCTACTATCTTCTTTTTCATACCAAGCCACCAATACTATCGACACATGTTTTTGGAACATCTTGGTCAGCCTAGGGTGAACTGCCCAAACTTATCTATGAAATTCCTTCATCAGCTCTTCTTGTATACCTAAAGGTGCCCATACATGACCATGATAAAGGATATCTTCAATTCCATCAATAACCCAACTAGGACGTGGGTTCTCTTTTATAATATGTTCATTTAAAATGAGACCCGTAGGGTCAATCAAATGTTGTCTTAGGACTTTCCCTAGAAGAGAGGTTGTCACTGTATGAGCTACAAGAAATGGTTTCCCACTATGCTCCGGAACCTCCATATACATCTCTAAAAACAAGGCCATCATCTGCCACTCACTGTTGGCTACCTGCACAGTCGGTGTTTGTGTCTTGCTGCTTAAAGCGTCTACCACAACATTACCCTGAATAGGGGTATAATAATGCTCAACGTCAAACGACCACGTGAGAATTACTAAAAGAAGTTAAAAATTACTCATGATCTATTCCTTTTATGTAATTTGATGATTATTAAATGATATTTATTTTAAAAACATTCTATCACTCCAAATATGAGAATCTAAAGCATTATGTCTTATTTCACATTTGGTTAAACCAATTTTCTGTCCCTTTTTTGTTCTTTGTTATTCCATGTCAGTTGTATATTGAAGATTCGAGGTCAATAAATTTACCACAAATAGGGAGTGATTCAATTGTAAAATATTTGTGAATATATTTATGAAATTTATCTCTTGGATTTTTTGTGTTCATAGTCCACTCTTCTTAAAACTCTTTGTAACACATACATAACTATATTGAAAATTTATAGAAAACAAGAATTTCAAAAGAATATGATGTGTTATGGAAACCTACTCTATGTTTTCCTTAAATTGTTACCAAGAATTAAATTATAGAATTATTTTATTTTTTAGTTATTTATTGAGGTACACCATCTCACGCAAGAGTAGGGAAGGAATCATACACTTCCAATTGTAGGTATCATCCACTTATTCAATGAAACGTGAAATTATTTATAATACAGGTAAACATATTTAATAAAATTTACCTCTTCTCTTTTATGTGAAAACATTTGTGACATAAAGCCTACTTATCTTCATTAAAATTTTATCATTAAATTTATCTCATGAAAAGATGGTAACAAAAAGTTGGCAAGCTAAGTGTGAGTTAGTGGAAGCTCAATCTCTTCTGGTGGCAACATGAAAATTGAATGTTTATATATTTTTATGGAATCATATAGGTATATAATTTTTTTGAACCAAATTATATTGAATTACTTCTATTTAAGTGTTTAATTAGGAAATTAGTTGAGGTAAAATTGGTAACCAGTAATAACCAGTCATTTATCTTGTGGGGGTATCATCATGAAAGATAGAATTCACTAAAAATGGATTTACATGGTAACAATTCCAATCAGTTTATATGAGTATTCAACTAAATAGTGTATGAGGGTATATGCACTATGTACCCTAACAAAGAATTGTGCATCATCAAACTTCATAGTTGATTGGAATATGTACAATGATTCTAATATGATCAGTGAATCATGAAGTGTTCATCTTCTAACATGAATTATTAATATCTATCCTTGTCCGTTGAGAAAAAATATTATACATATAGTGAATATAAGAAAATAATTAGTGTTTCTCTCATGAAATTAGGAATCATTATCCAAATAATTTTAATCTATTGTGTTCTATCCATGCTTTATGTACTTTGGTTAGTATTATTTTCATTCTTTTGAATGTGTTTGAGCTATATTGTGTTGTGAGGGTGGTTGGACTTTATGTAGTATTTATGGTAGGAGTATTACCATATTAAAATACAATTAATTGAGTGTGTTAATATTTTGTAGGTTTTATTTACTCTATAAAGAGACTCTATTATGTGAACTATTACTGGATTAAAAATTCGATTTATTCATATTATAAACCCCCATCCTATATAAAATTGTGTATGGTAAAGATACTTTTATGGGGTGTGCTTCATTTAAATATTATTTTCATTCTTTAATTTTATCCATATTATAATTCCTATTTAGATAAAAGATTAAAGGAGGGTTCATTGGGCCTGTACAAATTATGGTTGATGAGATATTTGAAAAAACAATTGGGTCTCACATTTAGTAGAAAATGTACATAATATAAAACATAGTTTGATTAAACTATATGAGGATGTCCAGTTCACTTATAGGGGTCAATCATTTTTAAGAAACCATGAAACACATTCCACAAACACCTACAATTTTTATAGACATTTTAATATAGGGAAAACATAAGGTCATTTTCCGATTTTTATAATAGTATGCCAAGACCATGAAGGGGGGTCTTTAAGTAGTGTTGGTTGTATGGTCAGTGTATAGTTTGGCCAAAAATACTTCCCAACCTTGAGACCCAATTTTAATGGGGTGAGAAGACCATTTTTTAATTCATTCAATAAAAACATGAAACTATTTTCATTCTCATTCAACAAAAGAACTAGCCCCTTGGTTTGGAACTCCCTAATAATGGTCATCCTAGGATATTATTTTATTTTTCTTTGTGAAGTTTGATATGAGTGTTTTTCAACATGTTTAATAGCCACTGGTGATTTTTACATTCCATGGGCTCCTTTAATAATATTTATTTCTATCAACATTGCTATTTTGCAGAGAGATCATACACATTATATTCAGAGAGTTTTTCTATTCTTCCATTTTCTTCAAATTCATTCCAAAATAATGGAAAATGCAGAATGAGGAGTTTGATATAGGCATAGAGTAGGTGTTATGTACCTTTACTATCATATTTAGGTGGTTTATAAATTGTTTTAGTCCTTCTACATGCCTAATTCCTATAATTGCTTCATAAATTACCAAATTGTTAAGATAAATGTTAAATTCATGTTTAAGACATCTTGTCGCACCATTATTCAATATTTGGGTCATTGACCTCATCCTAAACCATCTAGGGGTATTTATGAGCTCACCTAACATTACTAGAAATAAGATAGGTTAATAAAGTATATTTTTATAGGTCATTAGAATCGCAAATAACCTAGTCACATGAATAGGAAATGTACGAAATAGATAATTACATGTATTTTATATAATTATGAAATGTATTATTAAAACTTTAATGAATTTGATGTCATAATTGAAATGGACTCATGGTATGGATCCAAAAACCCATTAGGATTCTTTGTTCAATTCAATGCCTTGGATCTAGTATACTTAGCTTACATAAATTACGTGGAAATTTCCTCTCATTGTATTTGATTTACATAGCTTACATGGATTAATTTTACATTTATACTCATTGGATCAAGTTTACATGTATTAATTTGATTAAATAAACATTTCTACTCATTGAATACAGTTTAAATAGATCACATGGATGCCTTTTCCACTTCAACTCTCAGGAACCAAGCCAATGTTGGATGGATACCTGATTTTCCAGAAAAGGATATTGATGATGCTTACCACCCAATATAGTTAGACCTTATATTATGGTTTCTTATTCATAGTATTCATTAAATTAATGAAAAATATAAATGTTATATTAATCTAGTTTACTACTATTATACATTCACAATGACTAAGCTTTTATACAAAAAATTTATGTTTTATAACCACCATTGGTGGTGGCCTACTAATTTTTTTCTCACACCCTATTCAAGGAAACACTTTGTTACAACATAGACCATCTGAATCCATGTAGGGACAGAGGAATCTTTTCTATTGGGGATTATTGAGTGATTGTTGCATAGTAGTAGAAGATCACAAGATAGGGCTATGGGTAATGATTCAATATGGAGATAGTTTGTCTGGGACTATTTGTAATTTTGATACATGTTTTATACTAGATTTACATTTCCATGTATTTCCAATCGTTTATCTGCATCCATGACATACACATTGTATTTATATGATTTTTCCATGTGTTGGATTATTTTTTTATTATTGTCTAGATGATTTATCCTATATGAATGGTTAATATCAATTTTCTATACTTTATTCATTTATGATATAATTTTGTTTCTCTGATCATGAGGCTATAGTCTCTCCATGAATCTATCATAGACCCTCACTATTAGATAGTAGCCTCTAGCACACGAGGAGGTGCTCTTGAGACCATGTGACAAACCGGCTCGGGGTACCATTTTTTGGCACCTAGGTCAGGATGTTACAATGTGGTATAACAACCTTTTTCATTTCATTTTTCTTGGTATTTGGGATCAGTTTAAAGGAATCTTGGTATGTTTTGGGATTTGTTAATGATCCATTCCCGGGAGTAGGTAACCCACATATAGGGAAAATCTAAATAACATTGGACTATGAGTTGATTGTATTGTATATGCCTGTTACATGTGATCAAAATTCACTATTCGGTGATTCACATGATTTTTGGTGTTGATTATGATTTTTAAATTACCATTTGTTCGGTATGGAAAGGATATGTTATTCCCTTACAACATTTTAGGCATATAATAAATTATCTTCCAGTGCATATACCATGTCATCTAGGATTTATTTTGAAACTGCATGACTTTATTATATTCCCCTTGAGATATATAATTGTTATTAGAATAATGATACTATAAGAGGCCAAGAAACATAATAGGTTATGCAATGTGACTTCATCATCTTTAAAGTGTTTTCATATATAGGATGATGCAGACACCGTAAGTAGCCTATTATGAAACATTTATTCATCATCCATTGCTCGAAGGGGCTGCAATGTGATTACGATTTTGATTGAATGGATTCAACAGATCTATTTATAAATAATATAGGAATTTATCAATTGTTAATGATAATATATGAAATTAATAATTTTTGAATGTTTTTATATATACATAATTACTAATATAAAAGAATAAAAACTCTATAATGGGAATGATTTTGTTAAATGGATGATCCAATTGCATCTTAAAGGGTGATTTACAATATATAATGCAATTACAACCGTGTATACTAAAACACATATCAAAAAAAGGAGAAAATTACACTAAAATGAACTTATTAATTGGAAATAGGTATGACCCAATATAAATTTGTATTATAAATCCACTTTAAGGTCAAGTGGGAAACCATGGTTTACAAAACAAAAACCACTACGTACTGAAAGAGCTCACAAAATTGTTAAACACAAGACTAAGGTTCTTTGAGTCAGACACTCTATATAGTTCCCAATGTAGAGTACTGACCTGTGTGTCTGGATCCACTTTGATGAGTTCTTCAAGGTGTGTAACCATTCTGTCCATTATCTGAATGAATTCCTCCAAGGTGATTTTTCATTGATTGAAGCCCCGGGAAATGATTCAGTCTTTCTTGTATATCCAAACTTCTTGCTCCTTGGTGACATCAACATTCAACCTTCTTTCATAAATTTTTATAATGTCCTCATTTCAGGCATTTGGATGAAGGAATTTTTCAATCATTTATTCCTTGGAGTGGATGATTAGCTTCAAACATCCCTTCCTCTTCTTCCATCACTCTTGGTTCGTTGCTTGGGTCTTAGCTTTCCCTTTCTTGTAGGCCTTTCCTCTCCTTGTTTCCGCCATTCTTGGCCGACCTGGTTTCCATTGGGTTAGTCAAGTAAGAGTAGTCTTTGCGTCTCTTGGATTTTTTCCCATGAACCACGATACATTTCCCTGAGTCACGCTTTCCTTTTTCCCCTTCTTCCTTCTTGGGCTGTCAGGGCCTTTCCCTTTGAAATGTTCCACACTGTCCATCGAGACTTGGCTATATCCATCATCACCAGGATCTTCCTCTTATGTTAGTGTTTTTTCATGATCCTTCAGACCTTAAAACGGTTTATCAACTCCACCCTCGAGTCTTCTTTGGGGGGCCCTAGCCTGCACCAAATATCTTCCTTTCCTGCTTTGACATCCAAGCCATACATCTTCCCCTATATCCCAGCCTGAAGGAATGGGGAGTTATGAATCGGTGTGTTTGGGTCCAAGGGCCCCAATATACTAACTCCCTCCATCCTCCTTTGTCCATGCAGTGAATCTGTATCAGCTTTCCAAAAGGACTTCCCCTGAAGTGCTATTCCAGAATCCTCGACCTCCATGATGTTTCCTCCCATAGGGGCAGCACTGCACGGGGGTACTATCAAATCTGGACTTTTGTGCTTCTCAAATCCTTGACCTCTATATTGAGGCTGCTTGTTAGTGTCCTTGGAACCCCGGCCTTGTTGTTCAACATGATTGGATTGACCTTCAGCAGAAATCTGTATGTTTGGAGACTCATTACCAGGACTTGAGCTCATTCCAGATGGAATTCTCACCCTCTCACCATTGTTTTCATCCGAGCCCCCTTTCCTGGACTCTTGTATGTCCTCTTTTCCATCTGAGGGATCAGTCTTGTCTTGATGTGTCACTAGTCCTTCAATTCCAGCACCCATAATCTCTTCACTAACCATGTCATCCGATTCTCCTTGATTGCACACCCCCAGATCGTGTTTCAGTATTTTATACACCACAACAATTGTCGGGTTCTCAGACTTCTTCACTGACTCTTTCACAATGCCCTGTTCTGCAATACTAGGACTAAACCCCGCCAGCTCTCCATCGGCTAGACCCTGATGTCGCTGCTGAGAACAGAGCACCACACCGGCCTGCACACCCTCAGCAGCCTGAAAAATCAACTTCCTACCTCTACACTTTTCTTGATGATGTCCAATTTTGAAGCACCAGGAGTAGAAATCAATCTAGGACTCAAAAACCACTAATTTTTTATACTTGAACTCATCACCCACAACAATAAAAATAGAGGGAACCAGAAGACTGGAGATATCCTCTTCGATGCAAATCCTTAGAGAAATCGGGTGACACACTACCCATGTTCTACTATCAGAGAAAATCTATCGACCGACCATATTTCCAAGTATTCTGATAATGGATGGATTCTGAAACGGAAGTGGTAGTTCATGAAAACATACCCAAATTTCTATGGTTGGATAATCCCGTTTCATATGATAGTCGTATGTCCATCAGAAGAGGAAAAAACCGGAGCCATCACAGTACCAAGGAGCATATGACCATTCCAATATCAGATCTTCTTCGCATGCAAACTGGATCATTATATGCTTTGAGTCATGGAGACCCACGGTGGATTGCTCATGAATTCCCCAAGCGTCAAAGATAAACTGGTCAAAAATATCCACAGACAGATGTCGATGTTGGAATCGTGCTATCAGGGTCGTATTCAGCAAGGAGGAGGAATCCGTGAACTCCCGAGTCGAGATCGAGAGGTGCGAGATCCCATCCGTGCTATCAGGGTCGTATTCAGTAAGAATGCGTGTACCTGTCATTTTTGTATAATGATGATCTATTCATTTCAAATTCATGATGGAGGCATGTTCATTGATTTTTTTTAGAGAGTACACCATGATGGCCTCCATTTGTGTTCATGTAGGGTGTTGACGACAAGGCTCCCTGGGTGTTGGGCCCTGGTTAATAGTAGAACCTCTAGTATTTCTACAAGAGGTTCCATGTAATATACATGATGTGGGTGATGATTCCCTATTTTGATAAGGATTCCTATTATTTTGTCATACTATTCAGGGATCCCCTTAGTCGTCCTTAACTATATCAAAGTTGATTTGTGAGTTTTAACATAATGATATACCCATGTTTTTGGGGGATGTCCAACCACGGGCTACATATTCCTATCTAGAGTCTATGATTTCAATTTCTGAGAATCTTGAGACACCTCCTAAGACGAAGGTGAATATTGATATGTTTATGACTCAGTATTACACCATAAGATGGTGGTATGTTACTACGTAAGAGTTTATTCATTGAGATATGTCTTAGAGAGACTTCAATATATCCTTCTATGGTTTTATTTATCCTAATACACTGAGGTACTCTAGAGTGAGAGAGTTAAAAAACCTCGATAAGGGTACCTTATTAGTCTTGGAATATTCCTACTATTTCACAAAGACCAAAAAATTCCCACCAATACTATTAGGTAAGGAGATATATAAATCTAGTTGTTCTGTGGATAGTCTCATGTATGATATTAAGTCATAGATGATTTTTTTTCTTCCTATCATATATGAAATTTTCAGCCATGTATTTATCACTTAACATAATCTATGAGAATATTTGGTTGTAGATTATGTTAGTTCATCATCTCAACATAATGGCATAGTTTTACGAGGAAGTGAATCTTTGAGACCACTCATGAGGGGAATACCATCTAGATTATGTCTTATCTTAGTTCGGTTCTCTGTTGTTAGTATGGGAGGCAGGAACGCATGAAGATCCATTATTATAGATTCTCAATTGAGTGATAAGATATAAGGAACGATGGACCATATATATCAGTTTTTCCTGACCTTTCCTCTAGTAGCTAGTGAGAGTGTTTATTTATTGACTCCATGATCAGAAGTGGGGTTAACAGCTTCTTATTAGGTAGGTAGTTGGAGTGCTGCTAGATGATTTGTCTAATGTGGTTGTTTTAGTCGATAAATATTGAAACAATACATAATGAGCTAACTGAGAAAATATTATCAGTGTTGCCCTGATATATCCCATGACTAAGGATTAGGCCAGACGTTTTCAGTGAAACTGACACCTCAAGAGTATAGTTTTGGTCCTCAATAGTTAGTGGCACTGTATGTGTAGCCTCACATGTAGTATTTTTTCATCTTGATTTTTTTTCTCCCCATACCTTCATATATTTTCATGTTGTGGAGATCCTTGGCCTAAATTTTTGGGTTTCTTATGGTGTGATTATCCCATTGAGATAGGAAGGTGTAACTTTTTGTGGGACCTCATTGATCCTTGACATGACATGATTTGACATCATTCTCAGGATATATTGTTTAGTTCCCTACAATGCTTATGTGGATTTCGATCATTGTATTGTGAATTTCACTTCACCAAAGGGTGGGGTTATTAGTCAAGGTTTAATGGGAAGTCCAAGAATTTCAGTAGGGACCCACGAAATGTGGGATATATGTGACTATAACATAGATAGATATCTTACATCCGAATGAGTATGGAATGCAACCCACATATTTAACTCCAGTTTTAGATATTTTCTGGTTTGTTTTATTGTACTAATTTTTAGGACTACCTCCAAATAGAGTAAATTTATCCATCAATCTAGTTCCAATTGATTCATAGGTACACATTCCTCCTTATAGGATTGATACTATAGATTTTGAAGAGCTCATGAGGCTGGTAATGGATTTGGAAGATAAGGGTTTTATACAACACAATACTTCTACATAGATTTACTATTTCATTTATACAATTACATGGATGGCACCATCTTAGTTTTCAAGGATTACTGATAGTTAAACCATCTTATGATTAAGAATCAGTATCCTTTTCCATGAGTAGATTATATCTTTGACAAATAAAGAGGAGCTAAATTTTATTCTATGATTGATATCAGATCATTTCATCGTTGAGTGCATGTGGGACCATTAAATATATCATGTAAACCATTATTTCGTAAATATGTATTTTTCATGTATTTTATCAGGTCATTCAGTCATAGTTATTTTCTATAAATATTCTTGCCACTGATGAACCATATTATCCATCCATACTTGAATTCATTTGTGGATGCATTTTTGGATGATTGTTTTGTGTATTACAATATTCGACATGATCATTATAAACATATTGAAATCATATTTGATGCTGTGAGAGTGTATCGTTAAATTTAAATCTCACAATGTGAAACATTTTGATGTATAAAGATAAATTCATGGGTTATATTATATCAATGATAGGTGTCACATTTGATCGAGAAATGATGAGAGTTTTATATTCCATGTATAATCCCAAGAACATGTTTGATATATATATATATATAGTTTCTTCAGTATTTCCATATATTAGAGTCACTTCATTAAGAAATTATCATGCCTAGATGAAACTATTATATACATGACATATAATGGTGTGAGGTTCTCATTATCCAAATCTTGTGGAAATTCCTTTAAGGAGTTGAAAGCGAGATTGAGTTCAACATTGATCTTGACTCTACAATAGTTCGGAATAATATATATACTATATTGTGATAAATCAAGTATTTATCTAGGATCATTTATGTTTCATGAAGAGTGATTTGTGGTGTACAAGTATAATTAGTTGAGGAAACATGAGAGGAACTACATGACCCGTGATCTCATGTTTTACATTGTGGTTTATGCCTTGTGGGTTTGAATAAATTATTTACTGGGAGATTATTTTTTGGTGTATAACAACCATAAAAGGCAAATTTATATAATTACATAATGCAACATGAATATTAATCAATGAAGTTGTGTTGAATAACTATAATATTTTGACTTCAAGAATTAATATATACCCCAAAAGGGTAATATAGTGTCTGATGTTCTGTTCAATATGACTTATAAATAAGAGGATCAGGTAGCTGGAAGCGCGTGACAACTTTTGGACCTATTTTATGATAAGCACATATATGTTCAAGACCATAACGGATAGTCTATATTTGAATCATTTTTATGGACCATTTCACTTATGGAGTGATTTAAGGTGAGGTGGATAGTAGATTCTAATGGCTTGGTCATGTGGGATAGAATCCCAGTAGATGACCTCCACCTAGTTAGACAGTTGGTGATGATGAAATCCTATGAATTAATGATATTTTTTGGGTAATAGTAATTTTTTGGGAGTAAATAATTTGATAATATCATTCCTTTACAATGGTAGTGAATCCCACCCTCACAAAGATATATTAGGATTTATGCCGCTATTATTGGTGGCATGGTATGAGCAAGAGACAACTGGTTTTCTTACTCAGAATTCCACCATTAAATAGGTATAGGTAGAACACGAAAGACCTATGGGGATATTACCAAATATGGTCATTAATAATTGAATGTATGATGACTTCCCCATGGACTTCATGATCGGAATACCGAGGTCACCATGATGTAGTGACACCAAATGGGTTGTCATGGATAGGCTGATGAAGGTCACCAATTTCCTTCCTATCAGGGAGACCTTCTTAAAGGATGCATATATGTGTATCTACATTAATGATATAATTAACCTTCATGGAGATCCAAATTCTATCATATCTAATAGATATGACCACATCACACCATGGTTTTAGCACGAGTTGTAGAGAGACCTAGTTTCACATCTCCTGTTGACTACAGCCTATCCCCGATATACTGATGGTTTGTCAGAGTACATGATATAGGTCAATGTGTACGTGGTTAGAGATTATTTCCTTGATATTGGGTGTTCGTGGGAGTGGAAAATACACCAAGATGAGTTTTAATACAATAATAGTTACATGTGACTATACAAATGGCACCCTATAAGGTGTTTTATGGTAGGTTATTCCAATCACCTTAGTTTTAGTTTGAGGCAGGAGATGTTGGGCTACATAAACTGTTTCTACTCCAAGAGACATTAGAGTATGTTTAGTTGTCTATAAAATGGATTTCTACTAATCAGTGAGGAAAAAAACCTCTTATGATTCCCATTAATGATCTCCAATGTCTTGGATTATGGATAGATTGTTTTTGTGAATCTCCCCTATAGTAGGGCATAGAAGGATTTATAGAAAGGTTAAGATATCTCCTCTTTATGTTTAGACCTTCCTAATTTTTGAGATATTTGGGATGATATCTAATCGATTATAATTACCTCATAGGTACCAAGACAAGCATGAAATATTCCATATATCTCATCATTATTGTTATTACACTGACCTATCTCACACACATTATCCCTATAAAGTTGAATAGATGGTTGATTCTTCCATTAAGGAGAACCTTATCCATATCATTGATTATAGAAGGAATGATCTCTGAGGTATGTCGGTTCCTCCGATAAGGTTTTCATGGTATAATGTATATTTATAGGATGATACGAAGGAGTGATAGGCTAAAGAACATTCCTAATAGATATAGTTATTCTCAGACGATAATTTACCACTGGTTGATGTAACATTCTAGGAAAAATTCATTTAAGGGGGATATTATAAGATCCCATGTTTTCTATGAGGATTATAACATTTTAATTTCAATTTCATTCCTTAATTTTATACATTCGATAATTCCTCTGGATTTAAGTGGAAATGGGGGTGTCTAGGGCTTATACAAAGCCCGAATACCAATATTTTAGAGGAAATAGTATACGAACATGGTTATTAGAAACCATTATGGCCAGTGCTCATGATTTTATCAAATTGTGTATAATGACCAAGTGAAATATCTGGGGTCACAATGTATGAGTAAATCCCAAAAACTAGACTACATGGTCATGTGTTTGTTGCAGACACTTTAATTGAGGGAAAACAGACAGTCGGTGCATAGTTTGCCTAACCATGCTCTATGACCATGTTATGTGGGTCTTGAGGTATTGTTGGTTGAAAAAAGGATCATGGTTTGAAAAAATATGAAACTATGTGAACCAATTTTATTGGGATGCAAATATGGTTTTTCCATTTATTCATTAAAGACAGAACAACATTTTCGTTATTTTATAACGCATAGTAGCCCCCTCGATTTGAATATCCCCATTGAATCTCTTTTTATTTTTTCATATTCTTACATATGAGTTCTTATTAGAGTAACATTCATCTAGGTGGATGCCCATAGATAATTCCATTTTTCTTTAGGATCATGTTGTCATTTTTCATTTAATCAATGATGCTATTTTAGCATGAGCTACTCTGACATATTTCTAGGGTGTTTTTCTGTTCACCCATTTTCAAGGAAATTGGTATAGGCATATGGTATGTTAACTACACATTTTCCCTTAAAAAGTATTTTTTTATACCATGTTTCTATTAAAGAGCACATTTGTCTTCCCGGTGTTGTATTATGTGTCAATAAATCATTGAGTTAAATATAAAATCCATGATTAAGACATGTCATGACAAACATAAATAAGTTTTCTGCTTATTAACCTCATATTGAACCACCCAAGGGGTGCGTTGTTCTCTCCTTATATTATTTGAAACTGGATATGGTAATAAAGTTGATTATTAGAGGTCATAGGCACCATATAGGATATTCTACTTTTTATTAGATACATTTAAATGGATTATACCTTGTCTTTTATGTTATTTGGAAATTGTTTATAAAATGGATAATGAATTGTATTTGATGGTGGTGTGGGACTCATGGTATAGCATCGCCAACCCACTATGATTCCTTGGATTTTCTACTCATTCGATATGGTTTACAAAGATTAATTGGATATCGTGAACATTTCTACTGCTTAGATCAGATTTAAACTTTTTTTGATTCCATATAAATTTATACTCCTTACATCCAATTTACATATCTTTATTGTATGAACTATTCATGTCTACACCTTTTATCATGTTTATGTTTCTTACATGGATTCCATTGACATTTATACACGTTTAATATAGTTTACCTAACACACTTGGTTTTCTTGGGAATTTCTACTCCTCGAATCATAGTCCATATTGGTTGAATACATGAGTTAAAATAATAGTCGATTGATATTGCTTTTATTATAGTTATCCTTCATATTATGGTATCTTTTTCACATTGAGCAATCAATGACTATACAGTATCACATTTACATTAATGACATTTTCTAATATTATACATTGACATTGTTTCAACATATATATAACGATTGGATTTTTTTATAGATCCCATTGTTGGGGGCCTACTGAGTGTTATATTTCACGCTCTTTAGATGATTGTTTGTTACTTAGTAAGACCACATGGAGGTAATTAGGGATAAGGGAAATTTCCCCCTTTGTGATACATGAGTGATTGATGCACATTAGAAGGAGAAAATATGAATGATTTATGGCTTGTGATGATATGTAGATATAGATTATTTTGTAATTTTTTGTACATTTGAAACATGTTTTGTATCAGATTATATGTCCATGTATTAGTAGTATTATTTATACCACCCTGAAATAATAATAATTTTTTGTATAAAGATTCTCTTGGAATTGATGATTATTATTTTTGTAAATATGATTTAACACTTCTTTTAGTAGATATCATATTTATTCTATTTATTAATGTGTGATACTATTGTGTTACTTAGATCATGAGAGTGTACTCTCACCACAATAAAATTATATTGACCCATTACATGTCTACATCCTATAACATATAGGGAGACACGTGTAAGACAAGAGACCACTGGATTCAAGAACCATTTACAGGTAAATAGATTGGTACATTAAACATTTGTATCAGAAGATGTGGTTCAGACCATGCTTGACACACTCAGACATAGATCAGGTTTTTTTATCACTCCTTCCATGATGGAAATTTATTTTTATAGGGGTTTTACTATCAATAGAATGTATGTCAACAATTAATTAAAATCTATAGTTTGATAATTTTTATATAATGAATTTTTCATCTAGTGAGTTCTAATGGAGGATCATCAAATTCAGAATGACTTGGGTATTCTACGAATGGGTGTGTGTCCAATGAAAACAGAGAAGGTGGAATGTATATCATTTGAAACGAAGGAACTTGAGGTAGTCAGGATACCATTGTCATGTAATTTTTCTTTTAATACCAATTATTTTAATAGCACTACAGAGATGGAGTAATCCCTACTAGTTATATAAGGAAATCCTATGATATTTAATAATGTGTCCATGATGTAGTAACTAATCAAAACGATTTTATTATTAGGAAGACTATCGATGATCATGTGAATGATTTTAATATGATCCAAGAGTATCATGAATCAGTGAATTCTATATTTATTAATGATTTACTATTCGTCACACTACTATATTAACTACTGGAGAGTTGGGATGTAATGTTAAATTCAAAAAGTGACTATAAAAAATGAAAGACATTTAGTTAAATAATGTATTGAATTTGATCCTCAATAAAGAATTTTTTCTAACGAAAGAACATGTCCCATTCGATAGATCCTTAATTTGGAAATAGGGGATGGTCACCTTGAATGAAATAATAGGGGAAACCATCAATTTTTATTTCAATATAGAGTAAATTTAGTATGTCAGATAGTCGTTGATATATACTATATAGTTGTGTGAATAAAGTATACATCAATAAAATTAAAATATTCAAAAAATAAAATTGTAGAAGGTAATCAACATTTAGATGCTTTATTTCATTCAACATAATGAATGAGAACCACCAAATATTTCTCTTTCTCAAAATTTTAATACAATCATGGGGGTCAATTCTAGATAATCCATTCATTTAGTTGAATATCACGGTTTCATGGGGGATGGTGTATCTAAAATACATTTTAGTGTTTAACTAGAGGGTGATGAATCCTTGAAGGCCAGCAAAAAGTGGGATGGAAATATCTTGATGATGAATGATGGGGTCTTGAAAATAAATGTAATTAAGAACATCCAATTTAATTATAATAATATTACATCCATTTGATAACATGATGTGAATGGTTTGGGGAAGATGTTCTCAAATGGATTATAGAAAGTGAATCAAGTATCTATAGTGGATTCACTAGGGGTTAAATAAGGGGACATTTATTTTATCATAAACAAAAATGGAATTGTAATGATCATAAATACATCATCGAATGATTTTATGGACTATCATTAAAAGATAAATCCTCTCAGTGATAATAATATAAAATACACAATTTTTAATGGTTTATTGATTCAGAATCACAAGAAAATCATAATGTGTGAATGTAGTATTCTAGGGAAATAGATACGTTTCTACATTAATTTAGAAGTTTAGAATCCCATATCGTGGAAATTTGAACTATTTCACTTTGATATTTTGAGACCTGGACTAGTTGAGGTCCATGGTAGTGAACATTACATTATAATTTTTATTAATTATGAAATACAAAATATTTGGAATTAATTTCTAAATAATAAGTTGTTTAGTATTTTAATCAATGTATATCCATTATAGATATTAATGTCTTTTAGAATTTGTAATATCTTCATTCCAAAAATGTTTATAAATACACATGACAATCATTTTTTAAATTTTTCTAGAAGAAATAGATAATTAATGATTATATGGTTCCATAAACACCATGGTAAAATTATATGTTTGAAATAATGAATACTAAATTGGTTAAAAAAATGTATGATCATGTGACTGAACTCAATAATTCCAATGGTAATTGATGATCCCATTTTATTTGTGGTGTATATGTTATGAATGGTTCATAGAGTATTCCAGGGGTTTTGTGTAAATATTATGATGAAGTAGAAAATGATAAGGGTTTTATAATTTAAGGAATGAAAATATTGGTATATTTTACAATGTTCCCATGAATTAGGTCATATTAGTATGTGTGTTAATATTTGGAGACATATCACGGAAATATTATTTTAATGATTATTTTTATAATTTATATTACAATAGAGGAATTACATTACTTTTAATATATTGTATATTACACTATATAGATAGAATATTTAATTAATAATGTTAAAATATTTAAATATATAATGATCATGATAATTATGTAATGAATAAAATTAAATAATAAAAGGATTTCTAATGTTTTCCTTTGCTCTTTTTAGAAATTCCTACTTTTCTATGTCTATTCTATTATTTAAAAATGGAATTATAATATAATTTTAAATAAAATGGATAGAATATGAAATATACAAGAACCACATTTACTATATCCTTGAGTTGTAATAGTAACAATCTCAATTATATCTTATACAGGGGGTATAGAGGAAGTGTAAAGAGACCCTATAAACGTTGTTACATGAACAAGGATAAAATACATACACATGTGTAGGGAATCATGAGTGAACCATTAGTGTGGGATGAAATCGTAGAGATATTAAACAACCATAAATGTACCTTTGGGTTGATATAGAAGCACTATTTCCCGTTTTTTTTATGTGGGATTGGAAATGCAGAAAATTTTAATATGTTGAAAATATACCAACAAATGAGAAACTAAATGTGATGAGGTAATATCTATTTCCTTCAACCTCGTGCCAAGAATAATTTCATGTGAGGTAGTCTACAAGAACTATGACTATTGGTACCATTTCATGACAATTGCAATATGTATTATCCTTCAACAATATCAATTTTATCACCATAAAAAACTTAATGAGGATCACATCATTAATAATAGAAGTTATTTTTAGGTTTTTTGAGAAGATGTTTAAAAGATGTGTTTTTAAAATAATCATGTTGATGGAACTGAAAAATGTTTTTAATGAAAATGGGAGAATAACATGTTTTCCATAAAGAAATTATTCATGTTATGTCCTCTAGTCGAAATTGAAAATAATCTAATGATGAACTAGTATACACTTAAAGTAGTAATGAAAGAAGAAACACCACATTTATAATGATGATGTTGAACAATGTATGGATAATTATAGTTTTCTATAATCAAGAGTCACATCATTAAATGTATAGTCACATTGTGCATAAATAGAAAATGTGTAAAAAAATTTAATTATTCCTCAATTATTAATAAAAATAAATTGAGTAAACACAACATTTGTAAACATAAATTACATATACAAAAATTTTCTGGAAATATGATGTTTCTAGGTAATCAATTTATCGATGATATAAATACCATGATAAAAATTTTCAGGTTTCAAGAATGAAATAGGGGAGAATAATAACTCATGTCCTTCATGACATGTAGAAGTAAAACAATACTAGAAATATTAATTTTTAATATACATAAGAGGATATAATTTATGTATACAGATTTAGTAGTATAAAATAATGAATATGTTATTTTTATATATTTTTAATGGAATGATATAATAGGTTTAAATTTTATTATTCTTTATATAGAAATGTAATTTTGTTAAATGAGTTTTATTTAATGATGTTTAAAGGAAAAATAATATTAGACTATGAATTTCCAAAAAGTATAGTAATTCAAAATAAGAATTCGCAAAGTGTGTTGAACATTAAAAGGGAATATGAAAACTGATACTATAATAATTCCTCTCTCTCATGAAAACAAAAAAAATTTCTAGGTTGAATGTTATGGTGTTTGAAACTATTATTTCATTAAAATTATATTCCTGTGCCTTGTGAATTTATGATCCAAAAAAATACTAGAAATCATAATATGATATAATTAAGGAAAAATTGAGAGAAATTACTATGTTTTTTGCGTGAACTAGATAATGAGAAAAATAAATGGGAAGATGAACTAGTAATAATAATTTTTAATTAATGATGAAAGATAAATTAACCAGTTCTACCAATGTGAAGAGAAGAAAGAAAATATAACAACCAATTATAATCTTGTTTCATAGAAAAAGATGAAAAAGGAAACGAGGAAGTGCATGTACTATGTTTACATTGAGAACTATATGTCTTGATTATATTAAATAAAATTAACATTTGGATTTACATCTATGAAAAATATGCATTTTTCTATACAATTCGTTAAAAATAATATGAATACGATTATTTTCATCTAAGATTAACTATTAAAGGAATATTCTTACAATATGTGCATGTAAGAAAGAGAGAACTACTTTTGGAAATTAATGTTGTCATAAAATTATGATACGAGGAATAATATGACACAAAATTAAAAATTATAACATTACCTATATTAGTGAAATATTTTTAATTGTCACTCTACACCTAATGTTAAAATTTCTAGAGGTAGTATAATAATTCAGTAAGATATTTATTAAATTTTCTGATATTATAGAGAAATTAATTCTCATGAATACACCCAATTTATAATAAATCTCAGTTTTGTAATTATTGGTTATTGTGATAATAACCATTATCTCACTCACACAATGATTGTGTTTTTCTTATGTACTAGTTAAACATTTAAATCATTGAATACTTTATGTGTCTGTTTGGATGTGTTTCATGGAAGAAAAAATGTGGGATGATATAATTAGTAAACCATTCACCTTCAAAATGTGATTATGGTTATAAGTTAAGGTATAAATATTATATTTAGGTAATGTTCATCAAAACTGATTACCCCCACCCCTTCAATTTGGAATGAGTCTCTAAACAATCCTTTCCATTGATCTTAGAGTTCTATTAAACACTAATTACATTGTCTATTCTTTTTTAATTTTAAAAATTTTGAAAATTAATATATCCTTGAATGTTAATTATGAAGTGTAGTTTTTTGGTGATAACAAATCTATTTAAGATTGAAACCATTCTCTAATAAATGTATGATAAATATTAAAATGCAAAAAACAAAAATATATGTTCAAATAAAAAATCCCTTATTGTTAATGAATATTACATTCTAGTTACTCTATGAAAAAACAATAAAGAGGATAGTTATATATTTGAAGGGGATGAAACCGTGATTATGTATACTGTAAAGGGGTTATAAAGTTCTTATACATCTGATTAATCAATGTAATCTACTGATCAGGAGTAAATAAGAAAAATTCCATATCAATTCACAAGTGGATCCATTTATTTTCAGAGAATATCAAATATTTATAGGTTCACATGTAATTTCATTTAGTGCAGTGAAATACATGTTTTTTCATGTTCCAAATGAATTAGATTAATTGTTAATACCTATAAATAGTTTTATTCTATAGAAGTTGGAAATAGGGAGCTTCAAGTGAGATACTACCAATATAATAAAATGGATCAAATAATGTTAGGATAAGAATAAATTGAGAATACTATTGATGAAAATATACATTCACATGAAGGAAAACAAAAAATATAAATTGATGTAATGATTGAACAATTATCTGTCAAATGCAATATGATTATGGATCTTTGAAGTTTGTTGGGGATTAAATTGTACTGATCAATAAAGAAGATCACGAAAAAAATTGTGATTGTGGATTAGATTATTTTTTTCACTATGAAAAATCACGTGTGTGAAGTTACATAAGGAAATATGATAACAATAAAACCCAGGTATTGAAATCAATTTGAGGGAAAATTCGATACATCTAAAAAATTATTATGGGAATGATTGTATTATGAGAGCAATCAATTATGTGTAAAAATATATTTGAATCTTCTCATTATCAAGCCTCAAAATGATCATAAGAAGAGTTTCCATCCATTTTAAATTGTATTAGTTATGCTAAATATGTATTTAAAGAGAATGAGGGAATCATATTAAATCCTTGGAAAATATTGTTGACCAGAAATGATAAAAATATGATAACTATATAAAGGATAAATATAAGAAGATTTATGACAACTAGTTCCCAATTAAGAGCCAAATCAGGTGGCAAATGGAGAAAAACATGATTCTCTAAAACCTGAAAAAAAAATATAAAACATATTAGTGTAAAGAGATATTATGATTTATAGGGACTTTTGATGTTTTATTAGGTTTGGTAATACGGAATTATATTTTTATATATCCTATTATGTTTATAAGGTCAATGGATGTCTACTTTAAGGGGGAAATCCAAAGATGTTGTAGTATACACAAATTAAGAAAAATCTATGTGATCAAAATTAATTTCAGGTTATTAAATATTTATATACTATTTGTAATATCTATGTTGGAAAAGATGATTCATTTTAATATTATCATGTATCAAATACATATGTTAAATGAAGACCAGAAATTTTGAGGAGAAAATAAGATTTTCCTTGGGTAAGAAACTTATTAAATGTGAAAATATTATTTATTCTGATAAGAGTATTAAGATGTGTCATTCATCCTTGGATACCAAGCTGGTGGAAGATTATATAAAAATAAAATAAATGATGCTTAAGTGGATTATTTCATCTTAAATGGGTAATGTGAAAATGGTTACCCTTAAAAGTAATGTTGGGGAACCAAAAAAGATATTAACGTACCCAAATGTATCATTATTTTTTGGCCATTGAATTTTCTAAAATGAAATGATAATTAATAAATAATAAGTAAAAGCTAGTTAAAAAGGAAATAAATATATTAATAAATAAGATAATTAATTTCAAGATAGGTTTTTAAAATAAAACTGGGAAGTCATGTCAATGATTAATTTTGTAGGTGATTCAAGGATGTTTGAAAGAATACAAAAACAAGATAAATGATTCTTTCTAAAAGAGATGAAATTCGTAAAATGAATAAATAATCCATTAATAGTGATGTATTATGGGAAGGAATTATCACAAAAAAAACTATTAAATATGTGATAAGTTTTCTCTTCCTTAAAAAAATGATTTTAAGATCATACAAGTAGGAATGAAGTGTGGAGTAACATAGTTAAGAAAATTATTTCTTCATTTTTATTCAAATTGAAGATAAATACTATATAAATTTTTACATTTCCATTGTGTGTTATCATTATTTTTATAATACAATGAATTTAAGGGTAAATATCCTTTGGCGAGAACCTGAAAAAAGGTAACAATGTCATAACTAGATATGTAAAATAAGAGGTCATAATCATTTATCCATCTCACATATGTTATTATATTGAAAATATGATGTGAGGATGATCTTGGAGGAAGGTTATGTACACTTTCAAATATGGGTAGAAATATAAAAAATATATTTATTGGTCCACTATCAATATAAATCATCATGAAATTAATATTTGGAATATATTCACGTTAATGAATACTAAGAGGAGTGTCTCCGTTATGGGAGACATGTAAATAATGAAGAATCTAAAAAAATTATCTTATGGAAATATATTTATTCTTAAATATTCTTGAAAAAAATTCAATGAAAATATATATTTCCTTATCCTATCTTGCTTATTAATTATTAGTTGATCTTAATATTATGGGTGAGAAAATCAACTGATCAATGACCTATGTAGTGATTATTGATGAAGTTCTATGAATAATAGAAAACATTATACGTTTGAATGTTCTACTATGTTTATTTAAGTTGTTGTAGGAATTTAGTTTTATGTATTTTTTAAAAAGTATATTTAAATTATTATTATTTATTTATCTCTAATGAATATTGTTGGAATCATTTTTAAAAGAATGAGTATCTCATTTTAGTGGGTATCAAATTTATTTTCTGATGGAATGAATTATTTTCTATGTAAAATCATAGTTTTTTTTACATCGAGCAAGCTACAAGTTTAATTAGAGTGTAATAAATAATGGAACGTTACTTGGGTATGAATCGATACCATCTTATGTATCATATAATTTGTTTTTATTGTTATAATATGGATGGGAATGTAAAATTAAAATACTTCTGATAAAAGGATAGATATCAAAATAAAATGAAATATATTGATCAGTTTTGGAAAGATTTAGAGCAACCCATATTGAATGATTTTTTATGTCGGTATTGAAAAAATAAAAAGGGTATTATTTAATCCCTCTTTCTGTGTATTGTATTATTTATCTAATGTTCTTGGAGTATTAATTGAGTTTTATTTCAATATTTTTAATATAATGTTATACTAATATAATGAAAAGTAAAATAAATAAAGTCTAATAAGATTATAATAAGATCCCTAGAATTAATTAATCTATATTAGGTGTGTAATGATTGGATGACATATCACAGAAGTTGGTTTTATTAGTTTATTATCATTATATATATTATCAACTAGGAACCTCATTACTTGGAATATATTTTATATTAATTTATATTGAAGGCAAAGTTAATTTTTGAAGACCAATTTTTTTCATTATGATATGGTAGATGATGAATTATTTATTAAAGGTAAATAATAATAAATATTAAAGGATGGAATTTTTTCTTAATGGAAATTTATATATTGATGTGTATCATTTATTATCTAAATAAATAATTATTAAGGATTTTGAGAAAAAATTGGCCAAAATATGCAATCTATGGGAACTATCTCAGCTGAATCCATGGATGGCTAGAGGATCAACCTTCAGTATAGAACATACAAGCGGTATGAAAGATCAAAAAAGAGATGCATCTTGGGTTGATGTTGTAGTAAGATTTGAGGACACCCACATGTGTGGTGTAATAGGAGACTTTCTAGTGTAGAGAGAAACCTATGATATTTTATAAGTCCCCTGATTCACGTCCTTGTTAAATTTTATGTATTATTTGAAGTTATATTTTAAGAGTTAATGATAATATAGGAATGTTTCATCAATTTAAAAAATTAGACATATTATAATATAAATTAGATGATTTCATATGTGTTAGTATCATTTTTTCTCTATATAATTTTCTATGTTTGGAAATTCATGACTCCTTCTACTATGATTGCAATGTTATAGAAAAAATATGATTTTAATACTCGATCAATAGTACCTTTATCTCTATAAAATATCTAAATGGATATAATGTAAAAAATACCAATATATTGTTTCAGGTTTTCATGATTAACATCAAAAATTTGAGTGTCTTCAAATATTCGAAGCTAATTCATCTTGAGAGATCTAGTAGGATGATAAATAGGGAACAAAAAGTTAGTATGAATAGAAATGAATTAAGGGTGATTAAAGCCATTATATAATGACTCTAATATCATGATGTTTTTTTGTGATTTATTCTATAAAGGATAAGGAAATGGAACCTTTTTAATCATGTTGCAGATCAATATAAGGATTGTTGGAGGTTTTTATATATGAATCAAATAATTGAAATGATTTTCATAAAGTGTGTAAAATACTGATCCAATAAAAAAATTAACCATAAAATGTGCATAAACATCAACTGATTAAAAATTATCTATATAAACATTAATTACATTAACATAACCTGTAAAAACATGATGTTTCTAGGAAATATTTGTATCAAAGAAAAAAATATCACGATAATACCTTTTTTTATTCATGAAATAAATAGAGAAGTTAACAAAATCACGAGCTTCATGCCATGATGTAAGAAACTATAAATATTAATATGAATTTATCAAATGAATCTATAGATACACATATAAATATATAGATTTTTTTGGCTGAAAATAAAGGATATGATATTTTCATATACCATGTAGTAAAAGCATGAGGAGATATCAGTCTTAAAGTACATAAAATAGAATCAAAATTGATTTTAAATGAGTTTGGTTCAATGTATTTTAATATAAAATTTATTATGGGGTATGCATTACTATAAATTATAGTAACTAAAAATTTTCATTCACAATGTGTAGTGAAAATTTAAGGCATAGAATTAAATTCATACTAATAGATTTATATATATGTATTGTGTTATTAAAGGATATGGTTATTAAGTCTACTATTCTTGTAAAATATGTCTTGTGTGTTAATTGATGTGATTATACAATATATAATTATTGAATTCATATTCTAAAAGTATCAAGTAATAATGTTATTGATTTTTTAGTAATATTTATTGAACTGAAGAAGGAGACGATTGGGAGGGATAATAAACTATTTTTACTTATGTACACTATGGAATGAACTGAGATGAACTATTGTAACCATTGTGTATTGAATAATGAAATAATAATAACCAGTGTGGATTTTGATTCATTATAATAATAATAAAATAGTGGAAAATGATGTGTATTTCATGTGCGTGTAGTGAAAAAAATAATTCATTCTAATCCAAAAGAAAGACAATATTCAGATTTATGCTATGAAAATGAAGGACTCTCATAAATAACATTGTAAATATAATAAGAATAATTTGTTATAAATAATGGTTTTCATAGTAAAAGAATAGTCTTATATACTATTCATGTAATAATAAGAGAATGAATTTGGTTCTTTCATGATATTATGAATATAATATAATATGATATCGAAAACTTAAGAAGAACACCAATGGAAATAAATATAGAAGTGAAATATATCCTCCTTTTATATAATACTTATTGTGAAACATTTAAAGGGTAGTATAAAGACCTGGATAGATTCTAATTCATTGCCAAAATATTATAGTATACTGAATTTTCATGGATACTACCTTCTTGCTGAATATATTAGGTTTATTTCTTGTTGATCTGGCGATGATGGTTTTTTTCACTTCCAAATCATGAATTTTCATCTCTTATTTAATAAAGAACCCTTTAAATCACTGTTCTCGTTCAATTTTTTTTTGATGGGATTCATAAATTTAAAAAGGTGACAAAAAGAATGAGATTAATATTCACCATACCATGTGAACTAGGTGACCATGGAAATGAATAATTTGAGATAATGGTCACCAAAGTTGATTCACCCTCATCAACAATTTGGAATGCATCCCTACCTATACATTTTTATAATTTTGTTAAAGTAATCCAATAAGTGGATTATCCTATCAATAGGAGTCCAACCAAAATAGTTGTGCAGGATCATTTTGATTATTTATGGTCTTGTAATTGTTTTATTTAATTCATAATAAACTAATTTAATTTTTATAATATGTTTATGTCTGTACCAATAGTCTAGATGAACTGCGTGATAAAATATGAATTGTTATTTCTCAGTCTATATAAAAATGGAAACATTATTTTTAGGCAATTGGATGAAAATTTGTTATAATTTATCCAAATTTGATTTGTTCTCTCAATGAGAATGTTTTCTGGTAAGATCATAATTTTGAGAATAAATAAGTCAAGGGAAATTAATATAATATTAATGTTGAAATTAATCTAACCACTAAAAAGGAACAAGTTCTAAAGGACATAAATTAGATCACAAGAAGTCCAAGGTGAGTCAAATAGAATATATTCTTGAATGATAAATAGTAGAAGAAGCTCGAGTGTGAGGACAAGAAGTCAATTCTCTAAATTATAGAGTATAGCCAAGTAACACAACACAAAAAATTAGTCTAGGAGATATACTAGAATCAGAAGACCAATTCATTATTATGGTATTGACAATAAATTAAAACTTATAATTTCTATATAATACCTGAATTCTCAGAATAATTGATGACTCGTAGTTACTAAAAATATAATAATTCAGTAGTATGTGAAAAAATGTATTCCTTTATATCCAAACGATCATGGAATTTGACTGAATTACTGAAAGTGTAATTAAAACATTAGAATAAGTAGTTTTACCACTTGAAGGAAGAGTCTAATAGAAAAAAATTAGAATTTATGGATATTTGTAAAGGGATTTGATGAAAATAATGGTGTTGATTTCTCATATAAGTTCTCTCTAATATTTAATTATTAATTTATTTAAACATTGGTGGGAACTTTTTCATCGAAAAGTATACACATAGAACACAAGGATGTAAAGACATATATCTATTATAATGATTTTGTGGAATAAATACACATTAAATAATAATTGTGATTTAGAAAATAATGGAACCTATATTGGGTTTTATCAATTGTGTATAAATATTTATGTTCTAAATCAAGAACTACAAGAGTGGAATCAAGAGTTTAGTGCATTTATTTCAAATTAATTATTTGATAGTTTAATAAATGATTATTGTTTTATCTAGAATCTATTTAAAAATGGGTCAATTTTCATATTAATCTTGTATTTTGATGACATGTTATTCAGAGGATTAGATATTTTAGTTATTCGGTAGATGATGCATAATTTTTATAGATGATTTGAAATTAAGGATCTTATATTGGATATGAAAATATTCTTATCAAGGTTATAACGTGATAAAAAATGGAAAATTGGTTTGATATCAGGGATAATGAATCACTATGATAGTTTAATGGATTGGGATGACCGAATGATATATAGTCACAAATCATATTGATTCAATCTTTATATTTTTCATGGATTGGACACCAATAATGGAATATGATAGTTGATTTATATAGAATGGTCTATTTTCACATGCTATAGGAATCATGATGTATGTAATGATTTGGGATTGTAATATACCTTATTGATTTATATATATATGAAATATATAAGGATATATATATATATATAACATGTATATTGACTTTCATGAAAACCATGATTTTCATGCAATGGGTATATTATTCTATTTGTGGTGGACTTCTAAGTTATTTTCAATTGAGGAAATCATTATAAGATAAATTTTATTATATGAAATTAATGGGAGGTGAAACATTAATATAATTAATGTGTAGTTGTTGAATTATTTATTCATATTTATTAGTGCATAAATAAATGAAATAGCCCATATAGAATCCTTACATAATATAAATTACATTTCTATATAGTGGATGTATTTAGTGACTTATTAGAGATTGGTCGAACTAAAATGTACCCAAAATATCCCTTTATCTTCTTCGTTTTCATTATATGATCTTATAACATTATAGTGGTTGGTGGATAATTCTTGAATATCTAGTGTTTCAGGATCAACACATGGATACCAGATGAATGTTGGAGGATTTTGTTTTCTACTCTATGATTTCACTCATACCCATTCAATAGAGATTAGGATTCTAGAAGAAGCACCATGGTGATCTTTAGGAATGATTTACAATAGTTCATTATATTAGTTGTTTCATAGTTTTATATTTTATATTCCTAGTAAATCCGTTGAAATTGGTTCATTAATTGAAGCTTAATAAAAAATGTTTTGATAATCTCTATTGATACATTGTTGTGGTACCAATGGACTTATGTGATTAGATTTATTAAAACATACTTGAAATGAAGAAAATATTGATAGAAAATTATGTTGTAGTTTGGTTTTTTGAGCTTGTATATTTTAAATGGTTTACCCTTAAACGATTGGCTTGTATAGATGTATCTTGATCCTTATTGTTATCATGCTAAGGAGTATAAGGCTAGAAATGGACTTATCCATACACAAAGTGGTCTATTTAGGTTTAATTATTCCTTACCATTATGTGTATCGGTCTATATATGGGTCTCCTCATCTCACCCTTGTTAGTAAAGGGTTATATAAGGTTTGAAAAATTTTACCATTACTTGATATGTTGGTACGTAAGGGTAGTTGGGTTATTCCTATTTCCAAGTAAAGGTAATTCCTGATGTACCCTTACGTAAGATCTACTACGTAAGGGTCATCAGTATCTACCCTTATGTAAATGGACTACATAAGGGTTGAAGGTGGTTACCCATTTAACAACCCAATGATTCATCAATGTAAATACACTTCGTATAATTATGTCATATAATCACATGAAATCATTACACAATGAATTACTAAGTACAATATGACCTTTAAAAATAATATAGTCACTTCTGTGATTTGAATTTCGAAAATCTGACACACACGGTTGCGTTCAAAATTATTTTTGGGGTCGGATGAAACAAAATTATTTTTTTTGGTGAATTTTAACCTACCCTTATGAATAGTAACACGACCCTTATGAATATTAAATCGTCCAAAAGAATAATAACATCACTCGTGAATGAATAAAAAAAATAGGAATCTTACATGTGAAAATATCACCATAGTAAATATATTTTTATTTTGGTATGTCATTAATAATTATTTAATATTAATTAATTAATTTAAAATAAAATTTATATTCCTAAATGGTGTTCAGAAATTAAAATTTTTATGTATTCTGGTTTAAAGATAATTTTATATTACATAGTGTATTTTTTAAAAGCATTATAAAATCAGATATAATTATAAAATCTGTATTTTTTAGGTAAATTATGATATCTAATTAAAATTAAATTAATCATATTTAGAAAATTATTTTTGAGTTCAATTTCGGATTATAAACATCGAAAATGGTTAGGGTTATTTTTTGGTATTTTTCTGAAATACCTGATTTTTTATGAATAGTAAAATACGACAATTTATCGTATATATACATTATAAGTCAAATGCACTATTATTAGGATAATCACTAAGGTTAGATCCCTTAGATTGAACTCGAATCCACACATTACTATTTTTGGTCATGGAATCACCACTATTTATTTTATTATGGAGAAAAATAAACTAATGATTAAAATATTAAGAAACCTCTCCTCCCCTCCACTATAAAAACCACCCACACACTTCTCTTCTATTCACTCCTCCCAAGACTTGTGCCTTCCCTAAATTCTTCCAAAATCTCTCTCCAATATACTATACCCTGTCTATAATCCCTTGGTATCCTCAAAAGACCAATTCCTCTCTCTTTAAGAGGAACTCAATGAACATTAAATCAATTGGTAAACTCCTCTTTTCATTTATTTCATTTTTTTTTCATGTTCATTTACTCTATTTTATTTCATATCCTCTCCTAAGGAAAATGGTATTGAAACTCCAGTACCATAAATGTACTAGAATGTTGTCATGCTAGTGGGAAAATTCATTATCATCTATCATTTCCCCTTTATTTGTACAAAATAAATGAAAACATCATCCGAGATGTGTTAATTCATCACTTTCAAGTACGACAGGTTATAAATTTTTAATACCATATTCAATTATGGTCATGGAACCATTTTTATGGTTTAATAATATGATTAAATATGTATTTTAACTAATTTGATTTTCAATAATCATTTTTCACATATTATATAAAATAATAATACAAAATAAGTTAATTATGAGAAAAATCACCAAATTAATCTAATTGTTTATCATTAATGTATCATATAGCGATTCACCCTCGCTCAAAATAACCAAATAAATTTCATAACCACGTAATTTATTTTATGTTATATAATTTCATATAAATTCAATTCTGGAAAACCATTTCCATCATACATGTTTATCCGAACATGTATATAAGTGAACTCTTCATTAAAACCAACGAAGAAAATGCTTACAAACAATGAAATTGAACCCCATAACCAATCAAAAAGGTTACTAATAAACAAAAAAAGAATATAATAAATATATTAAAAGTAAAAATAGGTTTTGGAAATAATAATTAATGAACTTAATCTGATTATTCATTTTATTAAGACTAAGCGATGAACACCATCAGATTTCAGGTAAGGGATCCTCTCTTTCTCAAATTTATTCAAGAATATTCTCTATATAATTCCCTTTTTTGTGTAGTTCCTAATGATGGGATATGATTTATCAACTCCACCCTATTTACATCATGGTTTATAAAATAATATAAATACTCCTTTCTCTCTAATTAATCCCTCCTATGCACACATGGTAGCATGCCGATATTCTTGTAAGGGACTCTACCCAGACCTTTATTATTCATTTGGGTTTCTCTATCATAGTTTTTACCCAATTAAAGGTATATGTTATTTTAATGAAAATTTTATAAATGATGTGTACATTCACCAAACTCATTTATCAAGGTCCAATAACAATTATATTTTGGGGATATACATTTTTTAAAGCGGTTCCCTCCTCAATGCTTCACGAAAAGAAAACACCTTTAACCAAACTTCCAAAATTCATACTCAATTTCAAGTGCCCTATGGAATATGAATTAATAAATTTTTTTATAAAACCCATGTTTTTATAATAATAACATTCAAGTATCACTTCTGGTTTTGTATGAATAATTATTCCATTTTTTATTTTAATTTTTTATTAGTGTTTTCCTTAAAACCGCACTAAAATGTTTTAATGATAAAACATTATGAAATACTCTTTTGATAGGTTTTCACTTCTATTGGAAATCATGTAACATCATATATTACTATTTTACCTTATGAAGATCCATGTATATTCTAATTCATTTCTTTCATGTACACTTTTATGATGCACTCGTTCATTATGCTATACAACATGATTATGATACCGTTTTGTTTCCATGGGTTTCCATATGTTTGTGATTGATTATATTTGATTAAATTTGAGGAAATAATTATCATGAACATGTTAAGATTGATTCACCAAAATAGATCTCCAATTCATTGGAAAAAATTGGGCATCATGATATTATATGCGCAACGGTCTTGGCGGTTAGCATTGACTCATGATACCATGTGCACCGATCGTGGTGATTAACCTTGACTTCTGCTCCTCTATGTGAAACGAGCCTTGACTCATGCTAAATTCATTTTTATGTTCCTACCTCATTCCTATGATTAAATTATTATATTATCCCATGTATATATGTAATGATTATATATGCCAATTTATATCATTATGTCATGATCTCTAACCCATGTGTTAAATCCTTATTCTTTGGTTTATTCCCTTCCTGGGCTTCTAACTTATTATTTCATTCATATTATCCCCAGGGTAACCTATGAAGATGTAAGGGCTCAAATTATGTTATGATATCTTTATGAAGATTAAATAAAAGATTGTTTTTTAGTCTAGTGTTTTATGTTTTATTTACCTAGACTTCCACGATACTAGACATTATGATCCATGGCTTATAATATGTTGTTTTTTTATGCTTTAAATAATGTAATTTTATTTGTAAAAGTCTAGATTCATTTTAACCCCAATGCATAATAGGGAATTATTTACGGTTAATTCGGGTTTTTTAAATGTTGGAAATTTATTTTAAAAACTTATAACAATTAATATAGTTTATAAAATGTTTATAGTTCATTGTTAATATTATTTTGAGATATTTTAATTAATTAAATGTATATAGCTTAATTATTTATGAATTTTTTATAATTATATAAATATATATAAAACACACTCCCCCACATATTAAATTTTATCATTTTAAATATTTTTTAAAAAATTAATGGTAGTTTATTATGATATATAAATATTTATAAAAATAAAAAAAATGTATTATGGGTTATAAATTATATGATAATTAAAAAAAATTATTTGTATTTTTAAATAATGAATTTTTCATACAAAAATAATTTAATGAATTCAAAATAAAAGTGTAATTTATTTTAATATTATTTAAATCACATAAAAAAATTATGATTGCAAGGGTTATGGATTTAATAATGATAATGTATGTGATATTTAAATTATATAAAATTTTTACATAATAGAAATTATATTATAAATATTTATAATTCATATTATATCAAATATTTAAATAGAAATTATATATAATGATAATGATGAAAAAGATTATATTTTAATGAATAAATATGTTTATATTCTAAATTAATGATGGAAATTATAAATCAAATTATAATAAGCATTGATTTATTAATTTTTTATTAATTTTTATATCTTGTATAAGTAGTTTTATTTTTCATTTATTTAAAATTTATTCCGTATTTTATAATAAGTTATCAATTTTGTATATTATGAATGTATATATTCTATTTTTTATATAAATTTTATCAGCATTCAGGATTTCATTTTCCATGCATGGAATGACTCCATAATGAATTATGTTTTTGATCTACCTTGAGATTAGAATTTTAATTGAAGTTATTATATTTAATTTAGTTGTAAAATATAGTTTTTAAATATTATGTTCTAGATTTATGAGGAATTATATTCTATCTTCAGAAATGTATCCCAGTGAAGATGGACCTAGGGTTGGACTACCTAATTACTTGAAACCATGGTCCTAGTCATGGAATGTGAATGGGGTTAGCTATCTATCGCTCCGGGATTACTCATGTATAAATTATTAATATCATAAAACTCTACTCCCTAAAATGAAATATTCAGGTACCTTATTTATATAATCCATACACATATATATGAATATTCAAGACTTATATTTTAATGTGAGTTATAAAAACATATAGCTTTTGTAAAAGCTTATATATCAATATGGCCTGAACATATTGATTTAGAAGAAAGAATATGATCACAAACTAAATTACATGAACCATGACTATATAAATGGTTTTAAAAAGAGTTAATATGGTGATATTAAAATCTATTTTGAATAATATGTATATGAATTAGTCAAAAATGCACTTTTCAAGACATTTTTCATCCAATTGTTATGGTAATGAAAAAACAGGGTGCCCCTACACTAACATATTTAAGGAAAGAATATAATAATCCACTCTTGATATTCATGTTGGGTAGGTCATTCTATAGTTGGGTTCCATTATATTTTACAATGAAATATTTTTTTTGGTATTTTCATTAGGTTACATTAGCTGATATACCATTATAGTATTAGTTTACCAGAGTAATATAGTGTAGTTTATTCATATGATAGATTCGAAAGTTATTTTTCCACTAGACTATACAAGAGTCAAAAATATTTTGATTGGGTTGATTCCCTAAAAAATATTTATTTTATGGGAGAAACACAAAAGTGACTTTAAGCATTGTGAAAAATGTAATTGGTTCCACTAATGTGAATGATTGATCGTGAAATGTGTCATAATATTACTGGGATCCCATTTAATAAAATTCATCCTTAATTGGTTATAGAACATGAAACTCATTGTATAAATTGTTTTTTTAGGTAAACTAAATAAAACATCATGACCTTAAAATAAGTCCTTATAAAAGAAAAACGTAGTGGTATAAGCTTCCTTGATTTGTACATAAATTATAGAATTTTTTTAAAAAGAGAAGTAAAGATCTTCGAATTGGAATCACATGTTTCTAATAAATCAACACGTGAAACTATTCGATTAAAGGATTATATAACTTTGATAAACATCAAAAGTATTCATGGTATGTCTCTAAACTAATTCTTAATAAAATTGTGTCCAAATTTAAAAAGAAAAAACTACTCTTAATTCCTTAAAAATGATATATATCCACAATGTATCTATTTAGAACTAAAACGGATTGAGAATTATGAAATTTCTAATGATTTTATACAGTTCATGATAATAGATGGAACCTTATTAACTAATAATGTACATATTTTGATTAGATATTTCAATGAATTTTAGAGGCTTGGATCACCTCTAATTCATGAATTAGTAATATATTTTATTATACGACCACTACCGTAATGGTTAAAACAATTTTTTTGTGAATTAAAATTTGAATGAATTCAAGAAACCTTTACCTAATATCCTAAATATGGTAAGTATTTCTGAAAAAGAAATTTGTGTTCATGTATCATGTACCATGCTGATGGTACAAAGCAAATTGGGTAAAAATCCAACAAAAGTGTGTGGAGATTATGTCAGATTATATCAACCCTAGTTTATCGTACATGGCTATTACATCATTTCAAAGATTATCGACATAATAACATTACAAATCATGGATCCAAAAGTTTAGTTTCGTATGAAAAATTGGATTATAAATGAATTTTACAAAAAAAAACATAAAAATTATTTAATTCCGTGTTCTATATATTCTTAGTGTCCCTCATGATATCCTTATTAAAAGTAATCACCTGAGGTTATATATCAATGAACGTGGTGATCTAATGTCCCATTAAAAGGATGAATAAGGGATATGAATCAATATAACATGGGTGGGAATAATATTAATAATCATAAAATTATAATAGGATTATGATCAAAATCATTAGGGAAAAAGGATAATGGCATTGAATGCGGAAATGCATAATAATGAAACATCATGTCTTAGAGGTCAAATACCAATAATAGTTATGAAGACATCCAGAACATGACAACAACAAGAATTTGTACATAATTATAAAATTATAATTTTGAAAAAAGATAGAATAATATAGACACAAATTTCAAAAATGTCTCAAGAGATACATCACATTACCCAATGTATTGAAGGGATATATATATCTGGGCCCACCTATCACATCCAAACATTTAGAAAACAGTGGATGAAAAATAAAACATATAACAATAATAGTTGTAAAATAAATAAATAAAAGGAATTGGTTTGAAAATAATTTCATAAATAATAAATTAATCAATAAAATTTTAGTTTTCCATGTGAAAATGAAAAACATACATGGTATATGAATCACCAATCCTCGATGAAGAAGAAACAATCTAAAGAGGATTCAAGATGTGTTTTGGAAAGAAGACTTATTTTGAATAAATCTTTATATTGGTCATTAAACAAAGTAGGTAACATATATATCCTAGAAAATAAGTTGGAAGAATAGTGAAATTATATTTAAGGAACCTTAATAGAATATAAAAATTGAACTTTTTATTAAAAAAGGTATAACCATGTGAAAGGGTGATGGGTTCAAGAATCCCCTTACCTTTATTCTAACTCTATTTCTTCTATTTTTCACCTCAAGGATAATAAAATATATTTAATAAAAAATCGATCCAAAAGTTAATTATATTTATTTATACCACTATTTAAAAATTATAATATTTTTATTATATTTTAGAATTTTTACTATTTAAAATGATGAAATTTAATATCATGTTTTCATGAAATTTTTCCATTTTCATTTATTTTTCTATTTTTTCAATGTAATTAGTAAATAGGTATATTAAAATAAAAATAATTGAATTTAATATATTTATTAATTTATATATAAAAAATATTTTATTTTATCCATAAATAAGGTTGGTGATAAGAATGTGAATTTGAAACAACTTCATTGGCTGTTAACAGACAGTTATTAAAAACATTGTTTGAATATGAACACAAAAAGTTATAAAATAGAAATTCATTAAAAATATAATTTTCATATCATGTTAAAATAATTAAAATAATGTTATAATTATACATAAATTGAACTAAGAATGTTTTATTTTCAAATTATTTTGGAAAAACGATAGAAGAAAAATAAAAAGACTGAAGAGTTGATAAACATTCTATTTTATCGGTGTATCTTCTCTTGTACGAGACAAAAACTCCTTGGATTTTGTTAGAGTTTTATTATTCCATAATGTCCCTATATATTCTATGAGGATTTATAGGGACTATTTTTTTCAGGGGTTGGGCTTTGAAATTTTCGGTGTGATTGTTTTTCCCAAGGGAGTGAGAGGGGATATTTATACATTAGGAGAGGGGAGTTTTAGAATAAAATATTGAATAAAGTAAAATATCAAAGGTTAAACAGGTAATAATGAATTTTTTTACAATATGGATAATATAAAATTATAATATTATGGTTTTATGAATTAAAATCCCCTTTATAATTCTAGTTCCTTTCTTTATTAAAAAGGAATTCTAAAAGAAAGAAAGAATTTTATTTTAAGGAGTCACTTTTAACTTTAGGTTTTGAAAAGCAATATTTTGGTTTGGAAATTAATTTAATCATATTTTAATGACTAATTAATGGAATAAAATATTTACTGATATAAAATTATGTTCATGAATGGATTATGTCATTATTACTGCATGGATGATGTAATTTAAGATACACTGGATATGTGAAAAACTGTATTTTTACTATTAACCTGAAAATTTATGTATTTTGAAAAATTAAAAAAAAAACAAACCGATGGAAAATTTCAACATATTGATTTAAAAAATAAATTAATATAATCAAAATATATTTATAATATATTTAAATGTAATTTTTATTAAAAATTAATGTTTTACAAAATAAATTGAAATAAAATTTTTTAGAATGTGATTTTTATTTTCATTGAGTCAATAAATATTGATATGTAATTTTTAGAATCATAATATATATATTAACATAATATTATCATGTAAAATAATATTATTATTATAATTTATTAATTTAAGGTAATACTACAATTCCAATGTTCATGTCACTATTCCCAACTGTTATGTTAATATTCCCAGCGATCAGGTTACAGTTCCAATGGTCAAATTAATATTCCAAATGTCACATCAACTTATATAAAAAACACTACATTCTTTTACTAAATTTTTACACAATTCATCTCAATATTATATATCTACATTTACTATTATTTTTCTTAGTTTAGTAATATTTTTCTTAATCTCTGTAGTGTTTTTAGTGGGTGTAATTATTTTAGTAAATTGGGGTGATCCATATTTAATGATTTCATCCCTCCAATTTTATATTCTTTTTCCATTTAAATGTTTTTGAATGTAAATTGGTTTTAGTTATGATTAATATGATAGTATTTAGTAATGAAAAGATATCATTTTGACTTTCTATATATTTTTTATGTGTATAAAATTCTATAATATTATAGAACATGAATTTATTCAAGAAACCCCATTTATAATAACATGGGGTTGCTATAATATTTTACCATTTTGAACTTTTATGATTGAAATTTCAACTTGTAATATCAATTTAGAATAGGTGAGGTTACTTCTAATTCATTATTTTCTCTAGTTCCCAAGTCACCTCTTCAAATAAATGGTTCATCCATAACACTTTGAAAAGGCGAGTTTCCTTTTCTTGAATAACAATGTATCTATGGTCAAAGTTCATTACCAGCTATTCTTCATATAAGAGGTAATCCTCTAGTTTAATCAACTCTAGATTAATTTCATACGAGGCTTCAGGAATGTACTTCCTCGGGATATATAAATGGAATATGTCATGAACTTAAGACATATTTTATGGATGTGAATGTTAATATTCCATTACTCCAATGCAGTCATGGATCTCAAAGGGGTCAACGTACCTTGGGTTAAGAATCTATTTCGTCCAAAATTGAATAAATCTATTACATTGGAATATTTGAAGGAAAACATTTTCTCCAACCTCAAACTCCAATTACAACCAACGATTGTCAGTATATACATTTTTCTGACTCTTTAAAGATTTTATATATTTTTGGATGGAATGAACCTTATCTATCATATTTTAAACATGGTTAGGTCAAAGTCTCTTTCATTCTCCAACTTTACCCAAAAAAATTGGAGATCTTCATTTCTTCCCACAAAAAAATTCATATGGATCGGTTTGAATACTATAATTGATGTTTTTATTTTATGAAAACTCATATAATTTGAGATGAACATACCATCCTCCTTGACTTTCATTGAGTAATAACATAATATGTTATGGAGTGTTTGAATAGTCCTTTTAGACTAACCATCATTTCGGGGGTGATAGGTCTTATTTAAATTCAATTCATTACTCGAATCATGATGAATAATTATCTAATATTTATAAGTGATCCTTCGATCAAGATCAAAGATGATCAAAAGTGTTACCTCAGGAAGCCTCTCCACTTCATTCATATATATCATTTAATGTGTTCCTAATATAAATTTTCAAAAATAAGGATAAAATGTGTAGTCTTGGGGAGTATATCCACTAGAACCCATATAAGATAATTTCCTTTGTATTTTTTCAGGATACTAGTGAAAAATTCCATAGTGACATTATCTCATTTACATGTGGGTATTGGAAATGTATACATCTTCCCTTTGTAATTATTTCACCCTTTATTAACATCCTGGCCTAAAAAACATGTTGAGATATACTCTTAAATATATTTTGTCTGGTTTTCCCGTCGGATTATTTCAAAACCATAGAAATACATCATTTTTACTTCTATGATGGATGGATAAAGATGGGCTATGTGGATTATCAAATAGGTATTTCTTTATCATAGGTGACGTGGGAACACAAATACTCATTCCAAAACAAATCACCATCATCATCGATATTAAACTCATATATATTCAATTCTGTTACTACTTTCACATTCTTCTGTAGCTCTAGATCATCCCTTTACGCCTCATTGATATTATCTTGGATGGATGGTTTTGAAATCATTGAAACATTGTAGGTAGTATTCCCATTCAATTTGATTTATATATATATATCCATTTCATTTCCCTAATGAAATTATCTTTCTCAATACACATAATTCATATAGTGGAAGGTTATGTTCTATTAATAGCATCATCTACCTTGTTCACATTTCCCAGATGAAAACAAATAAGGAAATCGTAATCTTTGTTTACCTCTAACCATCTTCTTTGACACATGTTGAGCTCTTTATATCTGAATAAATTTTTTAGGCTCTTCAGATCGGTATATATGGGACACTTCTCACTATTAATATAGTGTCACTAAATCATTGGATAGAAGATCATAGATTCTAACCCTAGGTCACGGGTTAGGTATTCTTTCTCGCTGATATTAAAATTTCAGGAGGTGTAGGCTATCTATTTACCATTTTCAATGATTTTAAAACCTAATAATTTCATTGAATCATAACTATGGGTCAAAAATACTTGTAGTCATGTTCATCGTGTGAGTATATGTTCTATGATTATCCTCTTCTTGATCCCCATAAATAATTACTCAAATACTTATATCTAAATATTTTTTAACCCCTTACTTGTTAACATCAATCACGAGCTAGTAAATCCTGTGAAAATCCACTAAAAATGTTGGTATTACCCAAAAGATCAATTAAAAGTACAGATTTCCATGATAGTAGGGTGTTTGTTCCATTAATCGATTGACATTATTTTCTAAGAATTCATAGAATTTCCATCACTTGTGATCTTGTATGTGAAGAATATGAATTTATACATCTAAATTTCACACTTGCTGAAGATGGTTTACAATATCTTTTTCCATACTGTTAGAAAAACAATCCAAATGTTCTCTTTATCCTTCTACTTTATCATGGAGGAAATTATAATATCATTTATAAATACTACCAAAATTTTCGCAAGGTATTCCCCGTAGATCCTATTCGACAAATCCATGAACATTGTAGGGTAATTAGTTTGTTCGAAGGGAATCACTATTAACTCATAGTTGTTATACCTTATATAGAAAGAAATCTTACGAATATCAAAATTCATCACATTCATTTGAGGATATAAATAATGTTGTTCCCCCATTTAGATGTATGGATCTCCTCGTAGTAGACCAAACTGGTCATCAATCCATGGTAGTTGTTACTATATCTTTATTGTAATATTGTTGAGCTCTTAGTAAATGATACACACCCACATTGATATATCCTTCTTCTCAATAAAGATAACTGAAGAACCCCAAATTTATGCACCCGATAATATGAATCATTTTTCTAAATACTCTCTTAAATACTAATTTACCACTTAATGATCGACCAGGGATATCTTGTAGGGGTGTATTGAGATAGAAGCATCTCTAGGTATGATCTCTATTGAGAGCTCTACCTCATGATCTAGGGTATGTCTAGGTAACTCTTCCAGAAATAAATCAATGTATTCATTAACATGGTAAATTTATTATAGGTTGATACCTTCCATTGAATCAACCATTTGGGAATTTTATTCATTTCCATATGGTATCAACACCCACTCTGTTGATAGATTTTCAAGGTATGTTCCCGGTCTTCCTTCTGTTTTCATAAAATAATTGTATGGTTCATAATATGAAAAGTGATTTCCTTTTCCAAATATTTGATGTTTTCTCTATATTATGATATCTAATACATGCCAATTATAGCATCAAATTCCACCAAGATAAGTATTATGAGGTTCATTAAAAGAATCTTCCTAAAAAATACAGCAAAAGAAGAGTCCACTAAATGAGTTGCAATGATTAAATGACTTCGTTTTTATGGATATATCTTTATTATGTTATTTTTTCATTGATTCAATAGTTCCATCAATATTGAAATATATAAAAAAATTCATAAAAGCAGAATAAAAGAAAAAAAAATACCATTCATGAGTGAATAGGAAGTGTACCACGTATAACTTCATTTTTACAGTCCCCTTCATTAGTAGGGATGACATAAGATTTTAAATTACCTATTTTATGTGATGTATAATTACATTTTACATCCTCAAATATTCTATGTTTAGTGCACTGACATTTATATTTCCATTTCAACATGTTGTCGAAGCATTGAACCATATGTTGTGAATCAATAGGTTCCCTCTTTTCACCCATAATGTTTGTTGTCTCCTTTATGTCTCTTTAACATTAATGAGTTTGATGTCCTTACCACATTCACATGATGAATATTCCCATCCCATTGATAAAATTATCCTTATTCTTCTTCCCCCATTTTGACATGTTGGTAGTTTTATCCTCATTCATTCTCAATTATTTGTCAAACCAGCTTTAAATTAATTTCTTTTCTTCTTCTCTCCATAACAACGGGAAGATTATCTGAACTCCATCTTGAAATCTATACCACATCAAACCACTTCTTCATAACTACCAATGTATAAGATTTATAGATCCTTTATAAGTTGTGGTTTTAATAAGTGAAAGAATCCGTCTATTTTTCAATCATTGTTGATAAAAAAACATGACACATATATTTATGCATTGGGAAGATTCTCTTTTATTCCATGATTGCTTCACTTCATTTTTTTACTTCATCCTAAGGAATAATGTCTCCATTTTTATTCAAAGAGTTTGTGGGAAATAAATGGTGTGAAATATTTTCATAATGACATTCCAATACATCTCTTCCATTTAATCCTTTATATAAGTGTTCTTAATCAACAATCATCATTGGTTGGATTCTCTATCTAATTCATAAATGGCAAAATTTACCATATCCTTCTCAAAATAATGGTTGAAAAAAAATCTTCTATATTGAGAAAACAATGTGTTCTATGTCAAGTTAACCAGACGTTCCACTAAATGTAAGTGGTAGTTTCTATATAAATTAATCAATGGCTAGTTGTTATATCATGGTTGAAGAATGATTTTTTACATGGTTTAGGTTATTATCTATAGTTTGAGATAACTAGATATTTATTTTAATGGTGTTTTGAACTCAAAATCCGATGGAATTGGAGATGTTATTCTCAAAATCATGGAATTTTCCTTTACAACTATTTCTCGCAAGGGTTCCCCTTTCACCCACAATTTTATAAAATTGAAAATGTTGGAAAACAATTCATGTCAATAGGTAGTAAAAAATTTATTCTCTTTCAAAATTATGTCAAAAGGAATATCTTGTTGGATCCCTATGTTTTTAATTTTCTAAAAAAACTCAACTGAGTTTTGTTGCCTATATATAGACTTATACTTATTGATTTCTCTCTTGTTATCTAATAGATATTAAAAAATTACCTAAAATATACTCTCATACTAACAATTACAACCCTAATTTTTCTTACATAAATGTTACATCGTTTTAATGATAATTAACATAACATCATTAAAAACTATGATCCAAAAGTCTAGTGACTTTGGAAAATTAGAATTATACATAAATTGTGAATAATAATAAATAAACATTATTTAATTATATATTCTCTATCTTCTTATTGGACATCATATTCTCCTTAGTACAAGTAATCACATAAATATATTCATCGTTGAATGGGGTGAGAAAAAATCAAAATAAAAGGATGAATAGAGGACATGAATCAATATAACATGAGTGATCATAATCATAATCATCCTAACATGATCATATAATTATCATAAACATCATAAGGGAAATAATGGATAGAGGCATGGAATTTGGTAATGAATAAAAATGACACATCCCGTCTCAGTAGTTAAATACCACACATATTTATTAATAAGTGTACCATCATGTTCATACATGACATATGTGTGTAATAATAAAATCACCACTTCCAACAAAGATAACATCATGTTCACACATATTCACATTATATCATGATTTGAATCAGATTACATAATCTATTGTAGGGATATATATTTCATATCCCACTTGTCTCATCATAACATTTACATATTCATGCATTACACCTAGAATGAATAAAAACTGAAGAGAAAAAATAACCTATGGAAAGGAATGAGTTTCATATGAATTTCATAAGAAATATATTCAAGAATAATCATTCAGGCTAATAATTGAAAATTTTGGAAACTTACTTTGTATAAGAACCATCATCCTTGAGTGAATAAGAAACAATCTCAAGAGAAGTCGAAATGTGTTTTGTAAAGAAGTTTTCTTTTGTGAAAGTGTTTATATTTTTCATAAAATATATTTGGAACCATTTATATCCACAAAAATTTAATGTAATATCAAGTAAATTGTATATAAGTATCATTAATAAAATACCCACACAAAAAAGTTTCAATGAAATAGGTATAACCCAATGAAAGAGAGGTGGGTTTGAGAATCCCCTTACATTTATTCATGATTTATTTTGTCACTTTTTCCCCTCCTATTAATAAATTTATAAATATTAATACATTTTTCCTGAACTTAATTATAGTCATTTAGAACAATATTTATCAATTATAATAAATTTTTATATTTCCTAATTTATATTTGTGAAATTGTAGAATTTTGATGTTATGTATTATCAAAAGGATATGGGTTTTCTTCAATTTCACTATTCAACTCGATGTAATTATTAAATAAGTATAAAAAATTACATAAGATTATAATTAATATATTTATAAAGAAATATAAAATTAATATTTTATTTTAACCATTCGTAGGTTTGGTGATATGAAAGGAATTGGAAACATCCCTATTGGTGGTCAAATGAGAGTTATTAGGAACAATTTCCAAATATGATGATAAAAATAATAAAAAATAAATATATTTAGAATATATTTTTACATAATGTTTAAATAATTAATATAATGATAATATTATTCCATATTATATATTATTATATTTTATTTTGAAATAATCTTGGAAAAGACAGTGGTGAAAATGGATTTAAGTGTTGTATAAAATACTCTTTCTTCAGTGCAACATATCTTGTACGACACTCTAAATACATTTATTTTTTTGAGTTGTATTACTTCATAACATAACTATGTATTATAATAGCATTAAGAGGCAATATTTGGGACGATAATGGACTTTTTAATTGGTTGAATATGTGGTTTTCCAAGGGGAGGTAGAGGGGTTTTTTATACTTGTAGAGAGGGATCTTTTTAGAATAAAATATTGAGTAAAATAATATTTCAAAGGTAAAGCATATAATAATGAATTTACGAAAATATAAATCATATATAAATATAACATAATTAGATTATGAATTTATATGCCATTTATAATTCTAATGCATTAGTTTATTTAAAAGGAAAGTGGAATGAATGAAAATTGTTATTTTTTGGAATCACTATTAACAGTATATTTTGGAATGATCAATTTTAGGTTTAGAAATTTTTTATATGATATTTTAATGACTCCATTATGAAATAAAATATATCATGTATGACCTATATGTCATAAAATTCATTATGTCATTATTACATCAAGAATTATGTAATTTATGATACAATGATTATGTGGAGAACTGTATTTTTACTATTTACCTGGATATTGATGTATTTCAGAAAATTACAAAAAAATAACCCTTTGAAAATTTCATTCTGTAGATTTAAAACATGGTGTTTATTTTATAAAAATAAATTCATAAAATATGTAAATTTAAATTCTAACATAAAAATAATTATTTTTACAAAATATTTCAAAATACTATTTATTAAAAATGTGCTTATATTTTCTTTGAGTTTTAAAACCATGATATTTATTTTTTTGGAATTATAAAATAAATATTAACAAAAAGTACTCATGATAAGAAAGAATTGATCAAATTTCATTATTTTTGTGTAAAATTTCTATTCAAATAGTCATATTACTATTACCAATAGTCATGTAACTATTCAAACCATCACATTACTATCCTGATAGTCACTATACCACCAATAAATACCCCTTAATTATTTCAGTCAATATTCAAATCAATTTATCTCAAGGTTTTATATTTATATTTTCTATAATTTTGTTTCCTTTTCTAAAATTTTCCCGCTTCCCTATAGTGTTTATAATGGGCACAATGAATCTAGTAGTTTAGGGGGAGCTCTATTTTCCAATTTTAGTTTTTCAATTATATATATTTTATCCCATTTTAATATATATATTTCTAATCAGTTTCATTGATAATTAATGTAATATTATTTAGTAATAAAATGAGTCCTTTATGGGTATCCCTATATTTTGTATATTTATAATATTTTTTAAAATAATATTTCACACATTTATTTAGGGAAAATATATTTCCATTAAACACTATGTCATTTCACATTTAATGTCTTCAGTACCTGTCGAAATAAGAATGAAAAAATAAAGGAAATTTTCTAATTACGTTAATTTTATCAATTAGTGTAGATATTTATTGGATTACCTAATGGTCTATAAGAATCCATATACAACATCCAATTCAGGTATGAATTATTTAGAATTCATTTCTTTTACAGTTTGTGATAAAAAAAATATACATATTAAAATTTTTGTAAATATTTATGACAATTGAAATAGAACAAAAGGAATGAAATGACTAATTATTCTTTACATTCATATTCACGTTATAGTGCCAAGGTATTTCACTATTAGAGACTTGGATTCTTCATGATTAGATGAATATTTCATAAGATGTACATTGTATCATATTTTTTATTTAGAAGAGCTTGTAAGAAATTTTGTTAAAGTGTATGACATATATCATGATACACATAGTAGTAATTTTTTTGGTTCTATAACATGATTTAAGGGGATACATAAAAATGACTTATTTTTTAAGGAATTTATCCACTTTTTTCTTTGAAAATGTTCCAAAAATATGATTAAATTAAAATAATATATATATTGTATTCCAAAAGAGTTGGGAATAAATATTTACATGTAAAAATATTTTTTGTACCAATGTAATTTATAGATAGTACATGTTGACAAAATTTATAACTTGAAGAAGAGAATTGGGATGAAAAGTATTGATATGTTTTTATAAGAATAAAATCAAGCTCATTAAAACCTATGATCATCCAAAAATAAAAGTAATAATTCGTTTTAAATATATTATCCTAGAAATACCTATAATAATTTATGAAGCTTAATGGAATATCCAAGGAAGGTACTGATGTTATATGAATTAATATATGGATTTTGAATGGTATGGGATACCAAATCTATATTTTACAAATTATTATAAATACAAAATATTTAAAAATGAATGGAAGAACGGATTGAGCTTGTATTTTTTATATGAATTAAATATTTAAAACATATAGGATTTGAATTTAATGTATTTATGAGGTAAAAATGAATCAATGTAAAATTTATTTACCTTATTCAGATTTATTCCCTTTTATAATAAAATATGTTTTCTATAGAATATTTTATGTGAAAAATATGAAATAAATAATTTTATACACATGGTATATGGATTTGTATAACATGTTTTGGGATGATGATATGGATAAAAATGTTTTTAACTATGATAAAATGTTTGTACATTTTTTTGAAATAAATATAAATGAACGTCTTTCTTCCACCCATTTGTGATATATTTTAATAAAGTATTTTACCAATGAAAATGTTCCAAAGACATAAAATACTATATATGATATGTAAATTATAGTTCGTTTGTAATAAATTCATAGTAATAGAATATAAAGGTAATTTATTAACACTGAAGTGTTTTGTAATCTAAGAAACATATTATGAATAGAATATAATGACAAAGAATCTAGTGTGAGTTTATTAGGACATAAAGGTGTTAAATGTTAACTAATAAATAATAACAAAAATATATGTTTAATTTTAATTTTAATTAATATATATAGGGAGTTATGATGAGTTAGTAAACTATAGTATATGTGGTCACATTATTTCAATGAATTATGTTTTTATAAAATAGGATTCCAATGATGGTAATGATGTCCCTAGAAAATGTTCTATATTAACGATAGATGTTGACATCATTGAATTTAATGTTGTAAAGTTAAGAAGATTTAATAAATTAAATATGTCTAGATCTTAATAATATGATTCTTGAATCTCACAATTATTCAAATTTAATTACTTAAAATATTTTTCCCACTAAATAGTTTAGTGGTAGTTTTTTATCATGTCGTCATATAGAGATATTATAGGTGTTACATGAGTTGTAATGTGTTTAAAAACATAAAAAGTTTATAGATCATATGTCAGCCTACTATTTTATCTTATACAATATGATAAACTATTTATATTGGTTTCATTGGAACTTTTAAAAAAGGATATGAATAATTAAATGTATTAAATTAAAGGAAACCTCAATTTTATCAATATTTCACATTTTCTACACAATTTCATATATAGATATACATTTCATGAAGTGTAATGAAAATTTAACTCTCAAATGATGACTTTGATTTTATCCCTAATAGATTTCTGTCATGTAGTGTTATAGTTTATGATGATATATTAATGTTATAATAAATAGGACTCTTCTATGGAGATATAGAAAATACTCATGTGGCATAATAAAAATAATGTGATTAATTGTGATTGTTAGATGAAATAAAAAATACATTTCTTTCATTTTCATTAATAATTACTTGGAATACTATGGTTCCATGTATCATATTTTACTCCCAATTACCTTATGTTGTTGGGATACTTATATTTAGAACCTTAATTAGTTTATAACCTTCTTATTTATGTCTATATTTTTATTTTATTAATATGATCATTGTTTGGTATATTATTGATCATGTCTTCATTAAATGATTAACCATGACAGGATTTGTCCTATCGTATGATGAGTGTGAAATCTTGGCCCTTGATTCCAATATATTGTGAGAGTGTGTGGTATACATAGATATTGAATTTATATATTGATAAGGGATATGTAATGTGGTTATCCAAAAGGATGAGTGGAATGTGATATATTAATCGATCTGATAAGACTACACTATATAAATCAAGATCGTATAAGTTGCCTGTATGGTATTAAAATGTGTTGTGTCCCATTTTAACTTGATATCTTGGAAAAGGGAAAATATTAATATTTCCATTTTCATATGATTCATAATAGTGGACATGGGCATAGAGATACAAGTATTTGATAGAAATCATTCAAGTTCCCTTAATATATCGAGTTTCATTGATCCTTTGATTAAATCAACTTTTTTCATATATATATATATATATATATATTAAATGATTAAAAATATTCAATGAAATAAAGTCATATAGTGCCACAATTTGTAGTTTACCAAACGGGGATTCAGTTTAACTCAGATAGCTCCTATAAATGTGTTTTAAAGGTAACCTAAAATTGTTGATGATGGGTATTCAAAAGTTATTACAAATGATGTGATAAAAGGTTATTTTAGTAATAAATTTACAAAATTGGTTGTAAACTTTTCCAAAAGGATTTATTTATAGAATTACACAATTTATTGTATATGGTACAATATAAGGTGAAATGGAAGAATGTATTTTATTTATTAATACAATTTTGAGACTTATGTGAAAATTCCATAAATTTGTTTATATATTTGAAATATATAAGAAGATCTACCGACATATTTTTATATATAATGTATATACTCTTGCATGAAATTTTTTATTTTCATGTTATGGTTAAATTATTCTATGTGTGTTGGACATCAGAATTATTCTTCATCAAGGCTATCATTAAAAGAGACATTTCAGAAGATTAAATGTATATGAGAGTAGGAATTCATATAATGAATTAGTATTGACTAAATCATTTTTTCATAACTTTTGATCCATAAATAAATATAATAGACTAAGGATAATCCATGAGTATTATAAATTATACAACTATGAAATAGTTTTATAGTGTCACTATTTCAGGTTTTGTTGAACGTGCCTATACCCAAAAAATGTATTCATCTTCCCCCTCTTGACAGTCGTATGCTATCATGATTTGGAGGTTGGTGGATCTTTGTTGACATTGAGTGACTCATGTTCATCCAATGGATACACTATAGAGTTGGGAGGATTTTGTTTGCCAATTTGTTTCTTGATAAAACTCATCTAAATGAGTTCAAGATTGTTGCATACACACTATGATGAATTATGCCTGATTTTTTCAATATTTCACTATTCTAGTAATTAATATATTTTTATTTTTTCCTCGGATATTATCAGTCAAGTGTTATAGCACTTCTACATTATAAAACAAGTTCTTCTTAATCTCCACTAAATTCCAATAATTTGTACTTGGAGGGATATTAATTTTATATTAGGGGTTATAAGTCACATTTTGTCTATCATCAGAAGGGAAAAATAAGAATATTTCAGGTCGATCATACTATCTTTGAAATTAATATATTGTATTTATCTATGTTTTTATTATAATTTCCATTTCTAGGATTTCTTGATGTGTAAATACATATAAAGTCATACTCATAATAAATATTGACTGGATTCATGTTTACATATGAAGGAACTCCAATAAGTTATACTTAATTACTATTGTGGATTTTTACATTATGTAAAATGGAGTTATAGTATGTGGATACAATATAAGTAGAATGGATATGGTTTGATTATTTTGTTTGTTAATGTAGCTTGTTATAAGTCAAGAATGTTTTATTTTATTCTATAATAATCTGCTTGTGATTCATTTTTCTCATAATATTTTGTTTTATGTAATGAAAAATCATATTGACCTATTTTACCAAATCAACATAATCGTGATGGAAGATAAGTTGTCGTATAAATATAGTATAGAAAAAATATAAAACTTATTCGACTTGTTCCCTAAGGCATTTGTTCCAGAATGTCTAAGGCATCATTTTTCCTTAATGGTACATGTTTAATATAATGAGAATGGAGAATATTTTCTTTTGTAAAGGTTGAATGAATGTATTTTATTAATGAATTTTATATTTAGGAAAATTTTACCTAGAAAAATCATTATGTGATATATTAATGGGATGTGAATCTTATTTCAGGATATCAGATTTTAGTCGTGTGATCCAATTTACTGAATGATTATCATTGGACAATGGTCAGATGATTTTACTAGTATAAACCACTCAATATATCAAATTTCAATCATGTAAGGGAAATTTTTTTATCATTAAATGGAATTATGGAAGTCCAGAATGATTATAAGATAAAATATTATAGAGTAAATATTCTAGAATTGTTCAGAAAGGAAAGTGATTTTCATAAAAATGTTTATCATAGACCCCAAGTCATTTATCAAGTAGATTAAGATCCATAAAAGTTAAATGTCATCCAACCATGGATGATTGTATGAAAATTAGAATAAAAGGAAGTGTTTAATGACAAGAGAAGTATCTAAGGGGATGCCCATAATGTATGATGACTATGAAAAAAGGATCATCCTAGTTAAAAAAAATTTTAGTATATATATAGTGATTCTAATTGGATCATTGAATTACAATGTTTTAATATTAAATAATGAATTCTAAATTTTGTTCTTTTTCAATTGGGTGTAAATATTATACTTTTGATAAATATATCAAAATAATAGGTTTTTACCATATGCATGAAGGACTCATTGTCTGGTTATGTTAATACCTTATATTATATACTTTATTTATGTAATTTAATTGAGTTTATTTCTATTGTTTTTAATTATGAAGATATTTTAGGAGTGGTGTGTGAGGTTATACATATTTTGGTAAGTATGGTTTGATGACTTCCTATATTTAGGTATTCTAACATTTGGTGTGTGAACTTCAGATGCTATTATTTTCACTACATAGTTCCTTCAGTATATAAACATATTGTGGATAAATGAACATAGTTCCAATGAATAAATACACCCAACCTCTTAAAAATCTATAAATTACTCAAACATAAGACTCATCTTATAAAATTAATATATTATTTATTAATCTTTTCCCTCAACTTCTTAATGAATATTTACAGAGCAATATTTTAGTATCCCTACCTTATTGTGATTTTTGAATTCTCGATGCATACTTGAGAGAATGGATACATACAGTGGCCATCTTACTTCTCAAACACAATCCACTAGATGGTTAGTAAAATACCACGTTACATTACATTGATGGTAAAGTTATCCAAGAACAAGATTATATTATAATATATATCTTAAATAAAACAAATTATCATCATTAAACCATATTTTCTTCTTTATCCATGATCAGTTCTCAAACACTCAAATAAAAATATATCTGAATTTCAAATATATAAACTTCTTCAAATTATAATTATAAAATCACTTTCATTAATATTTATTCAAAAACTTAAATAGTCTGCTAATAATCCTCCAACATTAACCATGATAATTAAATTTAATTTTTTAATTAAAATTACATAAAAAATATCTATCAATTATAATCACACATAATTTTACGGAATTCTTCTTTAGAATCCCTTATTGAAAACAACATGTGTTATTTTTTATTTAAATTCCTATTATTTAGTGTATTATTTAAGCTTCTTCATAATTCCACTTTTTGAAAATATCCTCATATATATCTATGTAAATACCGCTTATTTCATTAATGAATGAACCTTACAGACATAGAAATTTATCCTTACACATTCAATGTTTTTTATGCCTTTATCGTATTTGAAATACCAACTAAAAAAATGACCCTTATGAAATGTATAAATGGATTTCACAAAATCCAAAATACCATTACTAATTTACAGATGACTCTTATATAATTTTATGTTGTAGGTTCTTGTGTCTGTACGATTGGATAATTTTGAATGGAATTTTAATTTTCAAATACTATGAGTATCTAATTATGACCACATATTCACAATGGATCTCTCGGTGTTGGAATACATCAAAGCCATATTTTTAGACGTGGAATGAGCCTCGAAAAGTGGTTCATATGGGTTTTGATTCAACCTGGGAGTTTGGGGCCAAGGGTATGAGTTTTGGGAAGAAATGTCCTACTAAACAAGGTTAACACATGGTTTATATTAACCATGGAACCTAACCATGAAAACTAGAATATATAGGTGCATGTGTTGATAATTTGGGTGGAATTACTAGGGGATACCATACAAGTGTCTATAGTTAATTTTTGACATGTATCCTATTTGGTGTGTGGTTTATCAAATATTTCACCCTAACCATGTGAGGTGGATGGGTTTGAAGTATTGTCGATTGAATGGTTATCGCATGGTTTAGAAAATAACATGATAAAAAAAATTCCCATTTAAAGAGGAATTTTATTCTCTTTTTTTCAATGGTTTTAAATAGGGAAAGACATTATTTTCTTCAAACCCCTCTCACAGACATCCATGGGGATATCCCCTTTTCCAAATTTAGTTTACCACTTGATGTGGGGTGATTTTGAGGCCACTGATTGTAATTATGACGTATGATTCTACCTTCAGTAGTCTTTAACCCTCCCCCTTTCATTTATAATGTTTTTGGTTTCCATGGATAGGTTTTTTTGTTCCAATTACATAGAAGAATAGTGGAAGTAGTTGAGAATGATGGGAATTGTACTTTTCCTTGGAAGAGAGTAACCCAGAATTCCATCTACATGCATTGGCTCATCACATAGGATAATGTATATCATGATAGAGAGTATTCTATGCTACTTCCATAAAATTAAAATTTTCTAAAATTGAAATTGGTTTTTTACGTTAGTCATTTCACTAGGCATGGGATTGTGGATTAGTTAAGCATATCCAGAACTGCATTTATCAAAAAATAAACACTTATTACATTCAAAAAAAGATATTTTAATGTATTCCACAGATTATTTCAGATAATTAATTAATTATAAATCTATATGGTGATTGTTTATGAATTTTCAGATTGAGTTAGGGTTTTGGGTCATGGATTTTTGATTAGTTAATCAAGGGAATTTCTATATGAGCTTGGATAAACCTTTGAAACTATTATCATGAATTGTAAAATAAATATAAATCTTTGTTAATGTTTTGTGGAATGTTATAATTTACCCTTTAAATGATTTTCAATTGATTTTATGTTATGTGATATACTTGGGTCCCACCACTAATAGAGGGGGTCCATAATTAAATGTATTATTTAATTAAATTATTTAATATTTTTGAATAAATATAATAAATTGTTTAAAAAGAATCTAATAAATTCACCATTATATATAGAAAATGTCCAAGGGCCAATTCAGTCCTTTGGTCACAATCTAAGTCCCTCACTCATCGTAGTTCCTGACCATGCTAAGAACTTGTTTTTCAAATGAACTGGACCCTAACATGGTTCTCTGTGTTGGGAATGGGTAAGAGGAACCTTATTGACCATGTCATAAGTGATTCCACGACCATATTTATGATTATGGTACTTTTGAACTAGTATTATTTTTCCTTATGGGTTGTTTGTGACCAGAAGAGAACCTTTTTAAACACATTAAATCCCTATGAGTCTCGACATGTTAGTTATTACATCCCATTGGTGTTTAGAATCTTATTTGTATTCTTCATAGTTGATCTATGTTTTGGAGGTGACTCTGAATAGGATTCCCCAATCATGGTAAGGACCTAGTAAGGGAGTATTGGGAATTAGTAGAGTTAGCAAGGGGTTTTCCCAAAATAAACAATTAAATAGAATATCCAACAAGACTAGGGAATTGATATGAAATTCATTAATCCAACCCCTTGAATATTAGATTAGTATTTATTCATTTATCAATTAAATTATAAATTAATCAACATTAATAATTATAATTGAACTATATGGTTTTAGGGGTCTGCAATCCTTGGCTTCTTATGTGTTTTGTTGCAATGATACATAGGACTTGGACAAATCTATCAATTAAAAAAATATCTATTCCATAAAAATATTAAATTTTACATATCAATATGACGTATATGGTTATAATCACATGTATATTATTTTTCTGAATTCGGTGTTATTACATAATGTAAATATAAATTTTGGTTCCTAAAATATTGGGATCCACCATTAATGTTTTGTATGAAAAATGTTATGAATGCTTGTATAGCCTTGTATGACTTGAAATACACTCATACAATTGATGATGTTATCATTAAAATATTTCCTAGAGTTTATGTTATTCCTCCCTGAATCATGACATTGAGGTGGTCATTGCGTGCATTAATGATACCACTCTTAGTTGGTATATCTCTCAGGATTTGTAGAATATAAGGATCCAAGTGATAATAGACATTTTCAGGTTTCTATATTTCACCCCATGAACTGGGTTTTTGTGAAATCATGGAAATTTATGGTGATTGACTCTATTGACCATTAAGAAACTCTCTAGGATCAGGAAGACACACCCTAATTGCATTTCCAAGGGCTATCATAGAATTATATATTGAGTTGATTACTAAAAAATGTCGAGTTATTATATCAGTTTAAGAGAGTATTCCTTTTACATTTTGAAAGGAATACCCTATGAAATTTAATATAACTTCCATTCCTTGAATTCCCATAAAATTTGACTAATGAAACTGACATTGAACTAGAATAGGGAATGTCAAGATGTTATCAGGCTTCCACTAGGTACATATGGACTAAATTTAATTCCATGTATTTATATGATACTACTTGATGCCTTAATTAGAAAATTCTCAATTTCTATATGAATTTGTATCTTATATTTGTGAAGGCGGGTATGGGTGATCCTAGGGATAGAACACATAACCCCTTATGGTGACTTAGCATGCTAAAATAAAAAGTTTATTATGGTCGTAGTTGAAATTGTCGTCTCGGTTAACCATAATTCTTAAGTTATAACATTGAATAATTTATTTATTATTATTAGTTTTTTTTCTCATTTGAGTAGATCATATTCACATAAAATGAATTTTTTGGTTGTGTATGGGACAACATTGTTCATTTCCTACAACGTTCTATATTCACACCAAGCTTGATCCTCTATTTCAATTAGTCATCTGAGTATACATTCACTTTATTTTAGGTATAGGTGTTTGTTGAATCAAAAAATAGAATGCTTCTGTTGGACTATTCAGATGAAAATAGAATTTCAGATAATTTTGGATTATGATTTTGAAGAGAAAGTGTCTTTTATTTACATTTATTATTTTATGTATATGTCATCGACCATGTGGGATGTTTGATTATAAAAGACATGATTATTTGTTATTTACTATATTTCATTTATTATTCAGTTTTGTTTAAATTTATTTCTTCTCCACTACGACCATTAAATGTTCTATATAATATTAATCTATTCTGTATTTTTTTCTTAATTTGATATTAGGGGATAGTCTCCTCACAGTTTACACATTATCCCTCCCTAATAGTTTGATGTATCTAGAATAAATTTTGGTTCCCATATGTTCATATGGGAAACCATTCGGTTTCGGTTCATTGATTATTTTGGATGGGAATGTGAAAATTTAGAATTATGAAGTATTTTGGGTGCCCTTAATATTTATAATATGAAAGACATGAGTATTAGGAATGTGTTATAGCATGTGATGGCTATTGGACTAGGGAATTGAGAACTGTTGTTTTACTATGAATTCTTCGTTACCTTTGGTATGGGATTGATGTTATTAGTATATCATGTTATGATTGTACTTAGTTTTAATTGTGAGAGATTCACGTGTTGTCCGGATTTGGTGATTTATTATGGATTTATTTCAATTGAACCATCAACAAGAAGCCAATTATTTTATTTGGACTCTTTCTAGGTAGAAGAAATAGGACTTCCATGCCTCTTATCAGTCATGTCAGATCCACTTGTTATAGGCCAACTTGTATGTGATTTTACCGGAGGCATAGGCTAACTATTTTATGTGTCAACAATTATCTAAATGGATTTTACCAGTATATTTTATTAATGGAATTATACTCAAATAGACTTCCTTATTTACAATATATTATAACAGTACCTATGGATTACAAAAGGATATAACATGGTCATGAAAAAACAAATATGGTTTCTACCACATAGAAGGTGTAATAATACTTGGTATGTTGGAATGAATATTTACAACCACATACGTAACTCCACTGGGTCACTAGTGTCATGTGATGTTGTAAAAAAGGATCATTAAGATAACTATGATTACATCGATAGAACTTTACTTACAAGTATACACCATGGGGATGTATCATTATAGGTGCGGGTAACAAAAATTTCATAACAACATTCATGGAGTTTTCTCAACTAGCATCATAGGATATTTTACATAAGTAACCATCATTTTAATTCACTATATTGATCATAAATCATGTTTTTGATAGGTACATAAATCCTTTTTTGACCTATAAAATTTATGCGGTATTAATATATATGGAAACATAGTGAGGCTCAGTTCATCAAATTTTTTACCTTAATAGTATGACCTTTAAAGAGGGGCCCCATATGTGGATTCTTGATAAGTATTAGGTAATGGTGTTATTATTCAAGGTATCTCATGCATTAAATGATTAATGAATTCGAATCAAGTATGAATTTAATAGTTTCTCAGTGGGTTTCAATTAAATGGGGTGAAAATTACAACATATAGACTATTTTCCTCCATTAAATGCAATTTTATTTCCATGTAAACATATATTGACCGATGTAGATAAATATTATTAATACATGTATTTGAAATTACAATCTTAGATTGATTTTTTTGGCACATTAGATGTTGTGTGATAGTCTAGGATTGATAAGGATGTTTCTCATGATTTATAATTACAACATGTTATGACCTATAAGTGAGATTCATTTAGTGGATGTTTCGGCATATGAATGAACCAGTTTGAATATGTAGTTGTTATTTCTTCTTGGGAGGGGTGACCTTAGTGAGTCAACATTTTTTTGGATTGATGTAAACCCATGAGAGGGGTTAGCCTGAGGTAGAGGTTTCTTCTTAAGAAAAATACATGTGTGTGCTTCTTTGTATGAGACCAATTCACCGGAGGTGATTTGTGTATATTTAATAATAAGTATAATTCCACTATTTTCTGAGTAAGCACCTATTTTGTTTGGGTGTTGATATTAGTTTCAATAGAATGTAATTTTGGGGTTTCTGGACTTTTTGTCTAGTGATGTGCTGTTAGCAACATGGTCAGAGCGTGGTTTGATGCTAAAAACTATAATAGAACTATACGGAGTCTTTTTATGTGGATGATGTTGACAAGTTAGGGACAAATAATGGGAACATTTATTTATAATATGATACTATGATATGTCTAATCATGGGATAATTAATGGAACATTTTATGTGCTTTATTTTGAATAGGAGTTTTCAAGGAGCAACTAGGGTGTCAAGAATAATATGCCATATAACACATCCAACTAGGCCTTAATGGAGGATTTATTATAGGATTGTGAGTCAGGTTCTATTATAGGTATAATGGGAGAATACACCCCTTTTGTGTATATGTTAAAGAGCACATGAACTATTTACTCGTGGTATCATTGAGGTATGTAATTAAAAATGATCGTGAGTAGGATGAGGGAAGATAGAAATTAATGAAATTATAGTACGAATTGTACCATAGATTTATGGGTTATATAATGAATGCTAATGTGATAAAGGGTATTTAATATACTAATAATGTGTCCTTAGATGGTGGGCCTGAGGTTGGAAGTTGACACAAACATTCTTGAAGATGAATTGGGAGAGTTTAATTAAAAGCAATTGATATTTATCTTGAGATGAGAATAGATTGTAAGTGACAAACCTCCAATGGTATAGTTTTATGAGGAATTGAATTAGGGTGGTAGCCCATTCAATTTTTTAAATTTATTAATATCAATGGATGTCATATATGTGAGTCAGGGGAAGGAGATAAGTCTTATTCATGTTGATGTTTGTGAATGAGTCTGTTTAACTATGTATGTGATTATATATAGTGATTGATTCATCAGGGGTCATGGTGATTGAGAACATGTTTCATTAGTCTGATGATAAGAAATCTACAAATGTGGGGATATGGAGGTTAGCAGCTATGTGTGAGACCTTATATGATTAAGAGACTATTTGGTCGAAAATAATTTTGGAATTATGATACTTGTAGATGAATGAACAATTTTACCACTATATTCTTCATTTAATTCTATATAACATTTCGGTTATAGGTTTATGTAGAGTGTAGGTATAATCTTCAGGATCAGGTTAGATTTGGATGACGGGAATGTGTGAATTCAATTAGAGGTGCATCGGTGGATGTAGCATGGAATCAAAATGGAAATAGAATGTTAATGGTCTATCTATATAATAATATTGGAATTTTTTTATGGTTTGTTGGTATTTTTATATAGAATTATCATAGTTTTCCTTGAGATATATAATCATTACTCATTATTGATGAAGCATTAGTGGCCTAGGCTGATAATTCCTCAGACGGGTTATCTAGATGAGGTTGAATCTTTGTTATAATGTGCAACTAGTTTAGGGAAGTTAGGGACCATTCCAGTAGATTTTTTACGATTCTAGGGATGAGTTTTTATGGAAATTATAGTGGTTGAAGCAACATGGAAAGAAATTATCTATTCAAAGAAAGAACATCTAGATAGAAACATCATAGGCTAAATTATGAATCTAATAACAATGTGATCATAGTTCAGGTTATATTTGATTGAATGAGTTTCTTCATTTTTTTCTTGATTTGGTTATAATAATTGGATGGCGATTTTGTGGTTTATGTGTAGTATATTTAAGGGGCCTCTTTAGAAGTTCTGTGGGAGTTCAGATATTGAACGTGAATGTTGAGTAAGAATTTAATATATTGATACATTAAAATATTTGTTTAGTATTTTGAGACACTTATCCAGGATGAGAAGAATTATTTTGGGGATGTTTAGCGAAATTTTGATCATTTTAGTTGAGAATTTCAAAGAGAATTTTAATTTTCAATAATGGCGTGGGTTTAATGTGAACAATGATTTGAAATAGATTTACAATATATGGAATGTATTAAATATAGGTTTTTAGAATTACACTGAGTCTTAAATGGTGTTTTCGATATTTTTGTAGAATCATGGGTGTTCATGAAGCAATGCTGGAGTTTTTTAAAGAACCAAACTCAGGTGCATGGTTGGAGCAGGACTAGTACTAATCATCTAGCCAAAATGTGTAGCCTAGAATGTAAAGAAACATGGGTTGAGAATCCTAGAAACATGACCTGGTGAAACCATGTAGGTGTCTATAGTTAATTTAATACGCGTTGTATCATTAGATAATGTCCGTTCAAATTATTCTTCATATCCATGTGATGTGTATTAATTAGAGGTAATTCCAACATCATGGCTGGCACAATGTTTTTCGAACCATGTGACCAAATGTTTTGGGCAAATGGAAGATGGATTCTACACTTCTTTCCCTACAGGTTTTAATATGGAAACCACCCACTTTTCATTCTACCTCTCTATTATGTGTCTATGGAGGTCTCCTCTAATCCAAATATTTGTTTCCCCTTGGATGTGGGTTGTTTTTTTTGTATTCATTATCCTTTTGTGGTATGATTCATCCTTTTTCCCTTTTTTTACTCTACCCTTCATTTTCTATAATTTTTTGATTCCCCCATATTGGTTTTCGGTACTAATTCCACTAGATCATAGTGGAACCAATCATGAATGATGGGGATATTACTCTTCCTCGAAAGTTAGAGAGATATGAAATCATCTGCAAGTAGTGGTTCATAGTTTTTTAAGGTATTTCATTCTATGGATTTTTTTAATATCCTAGATATGAAATAATAAAATATACATTTTTGGGTTTCATACAAATTTAGGTGACCCATTTTTCACTATCCATAACAATTAATATTAAATGTAAAAAATTGGGTGACTTATATTATCTAGGTACATTTAAGGTTTATAATTTTATATATTTAGGGAAAACACCAACATATAAAGTACCCATGTCATTAAATGAGAATTTCTATAACATAACCTTGATTTTATTTTTTCACAATAACTCATCACCATAATATATATGAAATAACATCTAGACATAATTAATTTATCCTATTACATTATAAGCTAGGAAAAATAAATCATAATGATGGTGATCTCAAATACTCCATATGAGAAAATGTATGAATTATCAGGTGAATGACATCAATGTCCAATATAAATGCATTATGGTATGGGGAAATAAATATAGTAAAAAAGTGAACTATAAAATAACTCATACCCATCAATATTAGGATCATCACACATGTAAACATGGAAAATTCAAGGATCAACGTAATCAGTAATCATGGGCTATGTGATACAAATATTCCTTATAATTAAAACTATAAACCCATAGAAATTAATTAAAACCCATTTCAATAACATAGAAGATCATTTTAATAAAACAACTTCAAAAACAGTTTAATTGAAATAACAATATGGCCTATATCAAATATAATCATTACCAAATTAATTGGAGCATAATATTTGTGTACTAGTCATTTAAGAAGTGAAAGTATCACTAGGGGAAATCTGGGAAAACCAATTGTATAAGCTATAATAGGATCACCTATTGTTCTATGGACCACCCCATCATTTAATATATAATGAGTTCACCTAGTTATATTGGGGTTTCCCCCTCAAATAATCTATAACAAGATCACCGATCGCTATCTGGAAACCCCATCATATAAGTAATGCCTAAGAACAAAAACATGAATAAAGTACAATGAGCTTTAATTTAATTATAAAACTAATAAAAACATTCTTCATTAATAACTTGATTAACTCAAATTAATTTATTGGGATTCATGTCAATCTCATTGAATAATTTTACTTCCATTAATAATAAATGGGTTTTATACCAATTTCATTGAAACATGATAAATATGCCATTAATAAAGGACATCCATAATAGTATTTTTGAATTAATCATAGTGCATCCCATGATATAATGATGATGGAATCATTAAAAAATATCCCCAGATAATTATAGGTAACAGGAATGATTTTTAAATGGATTAATGTAAATACAATTAAAATATCATTAAAACTCTTATTGAGGAAAACATCATTTTCATTTTGAAAATCACATTATAAAACGTTAAACATTCTTAAAATAAATTTATTTGAAAACCTTTTTAAAAATTATAATTCTCCATGATACCAGGGATAATATTTCATTAAAAAATTTTCAAAATTCCCAGGGATTCTTTAATAAAATATTGGATATGATAGTGGTTATTTTTGTACATATCATATGAGATAAAAGAATATTTATTTTCCACTATAAAAGTTTAAAGAAGTTCCTTGATCAAAAAATGACCAGAATATTCCTTGGAAAATATCTAGTAAAAAATTGGAATAATATTTTAATAAATATTTGGAAAATGTTAAAATCAGTATGGTGTTCTTTTATAAAATGTTGATTAAGATGAAAATAGTTTTCCGATGGAAGAGATAAATAATTTCAGATTAACTAAAGAATATCTTCCCAATTATTCTTAGTACTAAATACAATGATATTCTACCATTAAATGAAAATATCAAGAATAAACATAGTAGAATAGAATTCATGAGTTTTTTTAGAAATGGGTCATAAAGTATCATTATTGTAAGCATAATCATAATCAATCCTGATAAACCATGAGACTATTATATAAGACAATAAGTTTTTTCGTACCCATGAATCATAGTACACATGAAGAAAATATCATTAAATCAAACATATATTATAAATAAAGTAATTATAATCATGACATAAAATGTAAATTTATCATTATATACACACTATAAAAAAATTTAGGTGTATAACATTACATATGTCTCAAAGAATCAGTATTGAGTCAAAGGTCCATTAACCCTTTGGTAACTATGAAATCGTAAACCAAATGAAATAGATATCATAAAATGGTAATAATATCCCCATAAATATACAAATAATTCTCATAAAATTTTTACTTACGTAGTATATACACCATAAAAAAATATGTGGTGAATATTATATATATCTCATAGAAATAAAAGTCATAAAAGAAAAGTCTTACTTCAAGTCTGACTTATCAAATGTGTATTTATGTTCATAAATAATAATCATTTGTTAGTTATTTAATCAAATGTGAATATTTTAAAACTTATTTTGAATTTTATTTTTCTTTTTATAATGTTTTATATAATTACTTAATCAATTATGTTAATTTTGGATGTTTGGACCATATTTGGATGATGTGTCAAAATCAACATTGGTATGTTATCTATTTTAAATCAGTTTATTATTTAAACATATCGAAAATATAAATCAAGAAATAACTTTTATGTTTAAAAATAAATAATTTTAACCTACCATGAGATATTTTTTTAAAAAAATGAATTCATTTTATGATCATGGAGATTGTAGGTCATACATACATGTAAGTAACGTTTCTATTTTTCAATGATGTTTATGAGGATAATTTTAGTATTACATTATTTTCAATAGAATAATAATAATTTTATCAATTAATTATTATTAAATTAAATAGACTTATATATATATTTTTTCATATGTGGTGGTGAAAAATGGAATCTCATCGTATTGAGGAGGCGGTACTCCACACATCCAAGAACGACGTTATAATTTTTTTAGTTATTGAAAAGTTAAAAAAGAAAATACTATATAAAATTTCAAAAATTATAAGTTTGTAATAGATAACATAAATATTTCATTTACATCACATATAATTATTATATTTACCTTTTTTTACCATCCATGTAATCCATCATTTAAAAATGAATCACATTTCTCTATTATGTGGTATTCTTCCATAAACACTAGCGGCATTATGATATCTTATATGATATAGAATGTAAAGAGGTGTTTATGATATAATGGATCAATAAGTACAATTATATTATATATATCATATATAAATTTTATATCAATGAACATACCTAACTGTGATCGATGGTAATGGAAAAAAGAATGAAAATATTTCTCGAGGTGGTAGTCTGTCGTAAACATGAATAATGATTTCATAAACCATTTGATGGAAGTGCGTATGGTTTTAGGTCATAAACATAAAAAAAGAACATAATTTTATATAGAATATAGTTTTTTATGTCATTATCACTATATAATAAAATTTTATGTAGTTTGAGAATGGTATAAAATAAATATGCTCATTGAAAAAAATTACAACTTATTTGGGTGTCCTCCTATGGTTTGCACTATAGATTTTAAATGATGGTGTTCTGTACAAACTATTTCCTATAAGATTTTATTAGCGTATTTCAATGTTATATTTTTAGTTTTTTTAGGATCCAAATGTCCTGATAGCTTTGAATAAGTTAGGGGAGTGAGGGTTATTTTATAGTTGTGGAAGAATTAAATTATTTTAAATACTTAAATTAATTAACTATTGGGAGGTTCATAGTTTCTAAAGATATTAAAATATATATAATTTTATATTTTAAGGGGATATTTGGTCAATATGAACCCTCAAAACATAATTAATGACATGTTTTAAACAATATCTTCCTTAACATAGAAGTTTCATTATTTTTACCATTTTGGGTTTTCACTATGGTAACTGGTTTTCTTAACTAGGTAATTTGTCCATTAAGACTATATTAAATTGTGCATTATTATTGAATTTAGACAAACTTATTTTAAATTTTAAATAAAATTTATAAAATCTAAATATTATGTATTTTAAAAATTAGTATGAACACAAGAGAACAAAACGATCAAAAAAACAGCTTTAAACATAACCACCCTAACATATTTTTTTATAATTGGGGTCAATAAATTCAATATAAAAGACACATTGGACAATTATTGAGTAGTAGTTAAAACATATTAAAATATAAAAATAAAAATATATAATATATGATTTTTATTAATTTTAAATCATTTAATAAAATATAATTTATTGTAAAATAGCATTAATGTCAATTTTGACATTATCCAATTAATTAAAATTAAATAAAAATCAATACAATGATGGAATAAAATATGTTATTCTGAATAATATTTAACGTAATATATTCCAATCAAAGACTAATTTCACGAATAAAATCACCCAAATTACTTCAATTTTCATATTTTTAGTATCATTAAATCTATATGATTGCTAATTAAAAAAATTAATGTGTAGGGATTTTATAATAATTATCTATAATTATCTCATCTATAAAAATTAAAGATAAATTATTATGATTAATAATATTATTTATATTTCAAAATAATATCTCTAACCAAATATATTTTTTTTTCTTAAACCATATCATTATAGAAATTAAATGGATTGAATGTGTCATTGTTGTATTTTTTATTATGTAACATGTTCTATGGGTCATATTCAATGGAAGGTTGAAAGTAATTTCCATATTTAAGTTAAATTTATATCCAATGACTAAATAAAATCATGAATTAAAAATAAGATAATATTCATGGTCATTATCACTTTTATCATTCTTGTTTAACCCCCTGGTAAATCAATTTCCACTACAATCGCGATACATAATTCTTACAACATTCAATATTAATTTTGTTAAAATTTTAATTTGAACATATCATAAATTATAAATAATTATGATTCATAATATGGAATCCATTTTTCTATATTCAATTGGAAGATGTGTAAATTTTTAATTTAACATAAATCTCACAGATGTGTCATGAAAATGGTGTTTTAATATTACTATTTTTAGAAAAAGATTATTCTTTATTAACTCTATGATTAATAATTATAATTAACTGATAATAAATTAAAATTTTATTATATATAATATATAAATTTAATTAAAAATATTATATATTAGGATTTATTTTAATTAATTGAAAATTGAGAACAATTATGCATTTTAAACAGTTTTTTGAAAAACATATTTTTAAACAAAATAAAGTGTCCCCAAAACAAATAAATATTTAAATTAAAGTAGTTATGTTGATTAAATATAACATATATTAATTAAAAAATTACTCAAAACACATATCTACATTTATATTATATAATTAATTTATTATAAAAGGTTTTTTTTACAAAAATAGGTATTTTCAACTATTCAGTCACAAATCTATTGTTTTTAGAAAAATACAAATTTTTAACACAAAGTAAGTTTTTATATCACCAAAAAATAAATGAAGTTCATTTTATCAAATAAATTTCATAAAATTATAAAAAAAATATTTTTAAAATAAGTGCACCTTAAAAATGACACCAAACTAATTTTTTTAAAATATATAGTTTTAAGAATAAAATTGGATTTTTTTATCACATGTCTAAAAAACCCATTGGATGAATATTAAAAATCATTTTGAATATATAATTTTTAAATTTCAAAAATATAAAAAAAGATGGATTTATTTAATTTATTGGTATAAAACAGACGTTTTCTCCTAGAAATAGTTTTTTTCAAAAAAAACATTTCCTTGTAATTTCAAAATGATTTTACTATCATTATTAATTAATTAATTACTAAATAATTCGATATATATAATCTATAAACCATTTTATCATAATTCAGTTAATCTTATTCATACCTTATAATTTAATGTCTATATAATAATGGTAATATATATCTTGGGTTATTTCAGTTTGATGATGCATGTTGAATATACCATCGCATATAAAAATATCTACGTTAAATGAAACACAATATATACTTATAATTTTCTGTAAAAATTATAGAATCTCTTTTTACCACTTAGGAAATATAATATAATTTTTTTAAAAACATATTTGGGTGTAACATCGTCCACCATTTAATTAATATCATCCCAAATGTTTGAAATTTATCATCGAAGTAAAAGATTATAAATTTTAAAATACTTTTTTATAAACCCTCATCCTATAAAAGGGTTATTAAGTCGTGCTCTTAATAATATTGAAAGGGGATTAAAAATGCCATATGTAATAACACAGAACTAGGTTTCCAAATAAGATAACATAGGTGGGGATGATATAAAATAATAAATAATTATATAGAGTGATTGAGGATATTGATAATAAGAAATAGAATGAATAATAGAAAGTAAGGGACTCAAAACAGAAAATATGTTACGATAGAATAGTCCCCAGGTTAATCATAAATTAAGGTAGTATGATAATATTTATATACATTATTTTATTTGAGTTTAGTAATTATCCTACCTTCTAGACTAATAATATAATAATATATACTTAATTGATGAGTATAATTTCATCCCATATTCAAACATCACTAAAACCTCATTTTTCTCCAAACCATGTGTATTGATGATTAATTTTTCATTCCTAAAGATCTAAAAAAATTAACTGACAACCTAATCCCAAAAAGTATACCAATATATTTCTCTTATAATTAAAAATTTACCAAAACAGAAATTTTTGTCCCATGGTAATATTATTCCAAAAAATAAATAACCCATTATATGATCCAATAACCTTCAAAATTATACAATGATAACCATAGTTGAATCTGTATCATTCTATCACCATATATCGTACATAACCTCAACAACCCCAATAACATAAACATTTAAGAGTGATTTAACCTCATAGATTATATCATACCTCTTAAATTTCAAGACAAAAATATGGAGATATTATTTTGAAGTAACATTAACAAGTTAGTCAATAAACCACTTTTTAATAAAATGGTTTTGTATATTATAAAACGTGTGTTCTCAATATCCAATATCATATAAACCCTAAAGGTTATAAATACCTTAAATTTCATTTCTACAAAATTTTAATGCATAATTCATGTTAAACTATAGCTTCCCAAAAACATCAACCTACTAAAATGTCTCATAAAATTTTAATATTGACATGAATATATCATCACCTGAAACATCCAAAGGTGTGTATATGAAATTGACTTATTATAACCTTAGGCTTATAGTCCTATGATGGGACCGTTTACTCTTATGATAACATCAGTGGAAAAATAATATTATACAATGTTATCTAAATAATTTCTATGATACAAACTATTACAGCCCAGAACAAACACACTCAGATTCGGTTATAAAATAAAAAACATTAAATTTCCAGTATTGATACCGATGGAGGTGACCCATTTTTATTGATAAATAACATACAATGTCTAAAGGAAATATTTTGTAACTATAATTCGATATGACCTTTTTCAGTTTATATTTTTATATAATTATGACAATCTCTAACATAAAAAATTCCCATTTCATTCATTGGTCATTTCAACCATTTATCCCATCTTGGGATATTCCATATTATGTCATCATCATCACCCACATTAAATCCGATCTACACATGTTTCGTTCAACCACTTTTTTTATATCTTAGTGAATAGTAAAGATGAGATGGGTGAGATCAAATTCCCTATTAAGAAAAAACCTAATCATTATCTAATTAATTCCATCAATGAACAATATAAATGAGTATAGTTTTGAAATAATATTCAAAGTGCATGAGAGAATCAAAAAATAACTCATACCCATGAATACCTGATTCATAAAATATTGAAACATGGAAAAGTAAAGAGTTATTATAATCAATAATCATGATCCATGTGGTTTCAATAGTCATTATAAGAATCTTTATAAAACCATAAAAGTCAATTAAAATCCTTTTTTTATCTTATAGCATAATATTCATAAAACCCTTTCTAAACCCTTTTAATTCGATTAACCATATAACTAACTTCCAATATTATCATCATCCAATGCTTTGTTATGATATCTAGGTACACACATAGTTTAAGCTATAACAGGCTCACCCATCTATATTTGGGCCACCCCATCTTATGAGATGTAATGGGCTCACCCTATTCAATCTAGGACACCCCATAATATATGAGGTAATGGGATTACCCAGGGAAATCTATCATTACCCATCATATACGCTAAAATGGGTCAACCAAAACTATCATGGCTTACCCATCATATAATTTGTGTCCAAGAACAACAACTTTTATAATGTTCCATGATCTTATTGTTCAACCTAATTCTCATAAAAATCATGAATCAGTCATAAACTAACAAACCCCTGAAAAAAAATTGGTTTTAGGAAAATATCTTTGAAACATAATTAACCTATGGAAAATAAATATGTTTTATAAAAATATATTTGATGCAAGATGAACATGATAAAGGGAAACAGGTTCCATAACAATATTATAGAAACAATCACAATCCATTAGGAGAAATAATGAGGATGGTATAATTACAAAATATCCCCACTGAGGAAAGGGTACAAAATAATTTTATTGACATGGATGTGTAGACTTACCATTAAAATATATTTAAGAACATTCGTGAGGAAAATGTATCTTTTCATTAAAGCACAATATAAAACATAAAACATATTGAAAATCTATTTCCGTGAAATAATATTTTGAATATGTGAATTTCAAAAATATTAGGAAAACTATTTTATTTAAAAATAACCTTCTAAACATTCAAAGTAAGTGTCAATGAAATGATGGTTGTGATGGTGGGTAAATTCGTACATGTAATGGATATCAAAAGAATATTCTTTTTTGAATATATAGGGTTAGATAAGTGCATTGATCAAATAACAAAAATTAAGGATTCTTTGAAAAAAACATGTACAAAATTTGGAAAAAATTCCACTAATAAAATATTTTTAATTTTTTATGAAAACATGTTTATTGAAGATAATGGTTTTCTGAAAAAAGAAAAATAATGAATAATTTTCTTAAATAATATCAATTATTCTAAGTAATATAATGTAGTAAATTGTACTGTTAAATAAAAATATGATGAATAACCAGAGGATAATAAATTTCATGAGTTTCTTGAGATATATATCATAAGGTATCATCATTTGAATCATAATAATAATCAATCCTGATAAACAATGAGATTGTTATAAAAGACTCTTACTAAGTTAGTAACATTTAATCATAATACCAATGAAAGAAAATAATGGAATGAAACTTATGTTTTAATATGAATATATATATTCATGATATAACATGTAAAAGTTAAATTATATAAAAATTATAAAATAATATAGGTGTATATCATAACATATGTCTCAATGAAGGTATATTGCAACAAAAACCCCCATACCTCATTGGTAACTTTGAAAATATAAACACCATGAAAGGGAGATCTTAAGATTTAACTACCCAGATGTTTATAGAATAGTATTTCTTTTATTTCTATTAATATTTATAAATAATATATTATTTTTATGTTAAAGAGGATTATTTTTCTGCTAGCCTAATCCACACACAACAATGAGTTTTTTTTGAAATCTTACATTGCACACAACATTTCAGTTATACCAAAAACTAATAAAATAAAATATTTATTATTTTAATTGGTAGTTAACATCATTTAATTCTATAGGAAGGAATGAATATAACTAACTAAAATATGATTATACATGTTTGTAATATGTCTTTAAATTTTTCCAATAAATTTAAGAGGCTTTAAAATAAGAAAGAATCCTATTTTTAGCATTAAATACTCTAATAGTTATAAAAGGTAGTTTTACCACCTTTTGATGGAGAACCCATTTTAAATAATGTTTTTTTAACTTTTATATGCTCTATTTTTAAAATATACTTTTTATTGAATCAAGACATAAATACTTACTTCAGATAATTTTTTGGTAATTTTCTAATATAGTTTTTTTAATGACTAGGAAAACATACCGTAATTTATGTCAAAACTATCATTTCACATAATTTTTATATATTGATAGATTATACAATTAGTTGGTTTTAAATTGTATTTATATTATATTATTATCATTTTATCCAAATTTGTTTATTTGAAGTAATTTCACTTTAATATTAGTCATAAGAACATGCCAATCTTTAGGTAGTTTTTAATTATTATAAACATGTTTTTAGGTTTTGACAGTAGGAATTTCTTTTAAATTAATTACTGAATATTCTGTATATATAATTTGAATAAACAGAACAAATATTTGGAACCAGGAGGTTCAGATTGTGTAAATAGGTACCTTTAATTTTTTTCATTATGAACGGTAACTTTAGTAATTGTTTTATTTAACATGGTTAAAGGTAAAATCTTGTAAATAAGAGTAAAAAATAATATTATATTAATATTAAACTACCCTAATATGTGTCCTAATCATATTGAATGAAATATATCCATCCATGGTCATCCTTGGGTCTATTTTGGGATGTCATGGATCCACTTGGGAGTGATAATGACATTTTATAAGAATTAATTTAATTTAATGAAAAATGTAACATTAACATGTCTTTTTTAATAAAACATTTTCATATATGGGGTTATTTATGTGAACTCTTAAACTATAAATAGTAAAAATGAATATATAACTATTTACTATATCATGGTATTTTATTTATAATTTTTAGACATCAACTAAATAAATTTATTTACAACACAATGATGATGTAGTGATTACCTTATAAATGAATGATTAAAATAAATGAGATTATAAAGAATTAAATAAATTTAATTTCAAACATTTTATTCTATACAATAATTTTATGGATGTGTATGACTTGTTATAATTTAATTAATGAAGTTTTTTTGAATAAATCATGATATTATGGATTTTTAAAAAGTCATGATATGAATACTATAAAAAAATTAAATAAATGAGTTTTCAAAACAAATAATATTTTATTAAATGAAATAATATTAATAAAAATATAATATTCATTAAAATGACTTAGATAATGTTGAAAATATCAATAATGAACCACTGTAGGTTCTATTGGTATTTTATAGTAACTATATTAACCATATAGTATTAATATACCTGAAGACATGGTAAGAGCTAAATTAGTTAACTAAGGGTTAAAGCAAAATGATAAGGTTATATTTGTGATATATGCATGTATAAAACCTATTGATTTGGATTTTTTAGTGAAAATTTCATGTTATTTTTGAAATAAATTACTTAGGGATGATTTTAAGCCAAAAATAATTTGATAATAAAATAATATTTTAATACCTTCTTAAAGAGCCACACCCCCACTTATAAAATGGCATGGCCCCTACCCATTTAATAACACCTCTCAGGCCCTTTGAATCTTCCATATTCTTCCCCAAAAATCTGCGAACATCCCTATATTCCTCCAAGATGACTTATTTAGGAAGAAGGAAATTCCATAAATCCTTTTGGCTCAAATCAAAAGAAGTAACACGTTTTAGAGGTACCGTCTTCTCTAATGTTTTTAACTTTTTTTACTTCTTCACTCCTTATTCTATTATTTTTATTCGATTATAGAATAAGAAAAATAATATCAAAATACTAATATTTTTTTATGTTATTTATTCTAACTATACTTACACACACCTCCATCTAATTGATATGATCATTACTATTTTTCTAGATGGTGAACTACTACCCCACAAAACGATGATTGTTCAATTTTCTCCTACCACCTCTCATGGTTGAAAATATGATGAATGTATACTTATATTATATATATATATATATATTATCTATATTATTCTTTATTATTTATTTACCACATACCATTATGCTTTCCATAATTTTTAAATACGATAATTTCATATTAGGATGTGCGGACTACCGCCCCGTCAATGTGATATGACTCATTCATGCCACACAAGGAACGTATAAGGGATAGAGTTAATGAAATTATGTATCTTGTATAACATATCATATTACACTGGAATTACAATATTTCTATGTATCATTTACATTCGTTTCTATAATATGACAAATAAACGAATGTAGCGTCCATGTGTACGTACGACTTACCATATCAATGGACGATGCATTTCATTTATTATCTCCATGTGTTATGAAATATTATAAAAACATATATATACTAGATATATCTAATATTTTAATCATTAATATTGTTCTATAGATAATGGATATTTGACCACATAGAAAATTTGTAATTATAACAAATTTATTTTTTACTCAAGTTCTGAATAATGACATAACAAACGATATTAACTTAAATGATTATTTAATGTTTATAACAAGGTAATAAGTGATATAAAAGGAATAATAAACTTGAAAATGGTTCAGAAGAATGTATAAATTAACTCAAATTTATTATTCAGGAAGAAAAAGAACATGTTCAATGAGTTGAACTCAAGGTAAGGGGCTTCATCTCAATCTCCATTTATTCAGTCGTATTTTTGTTTATAGAGGAACTTATTTTATATAGTGTACTATAATATCCTATTTGTTTTAATTTCATTCATATATTTTCAAAATGAATCATTTTCTATGAATAATTTTACTAGATGAAAAAAATGAATGTTTACATTTAACGTAAGTGGCGATATCGACCTTTCGACCGTAACGGGCATTATTCTATATTTGTATTTCATAACAAGACATAATATTTATCAAAGCAAAATAAATATGATATACCTATTTTACATATTTTTTTATTGAAAATTATTTTGATAATTAAGTTATTATATCAATATCTTGAATTGATATATTGTGACTATAATGTGGAAATTTTATCTTTCCATTATGATTTTTTTATGTGTTATGGTGTTTTTATATTACTAGGGAATTATTTACATATACTGGTGGTTCCATGATAAACTGGGGATGGGTGATCCCGAGATATCTCTCCAACGTAATGGGTAATGTGAGGGATGTAAACGTTAGTTTTTCTCCTAAGAGATTTAGGTAGTTTAATGTGATGGGTATTTCAAATCTAACTCCCTATATTACTGTAAAAGATACAATGTAATTATGTTATGTATTCCACATGTTACCTTTGTGATTTATGATTTATATTTTTTATTCATAAATATTAATAATTCATGAGGTACATTAAAGAGTTGATCAAATTTGATAAAAAAGTATGATTTCATTGATTTGTATATATTGGTGGGATAATGTTTTCATTCCGTATTTAATAACCCTTACTGATATTTTTATGCTCATAAAATATTTTTTAAATGAATTTAAAAGGGTATAATGAATGTTAAGAGAAAGGAATTATTTAAGAAGGTATAATTAAGAAAATAATTCATGTTTTTTAAGGAGTTTTATTTTTGTGAAAACATGTGAATAAATATAAGTGTTTACTTTTTAATTTTTGAGATAAAATGTAACTTCTATAGAATAAACTCTAATACTCTAAACATGTAATAATCCCCAATGTCATATTCATTAATTAACTCTTGATTCTATAATATTTGAGGCTGAGAAATTGCAGTTGGTATCAGAGGTCATTTTAGATAACATTAGGAGTTTGGGTCTTATTAAATTAATATCCATAAATTATTTTATGGTAGGATTTAAATGATATAGAATTTGAAGATTACCATTTTTCATCACCTATGATATTTCATTACTCATAATGGTTTTCTATAGAGGTAACTGGAGAGCTATGATGGGATTAAATCAAGAGAAAAATAACCTTCCAAATTTTCAACCTTAGATAGTCAGAATTGGAACTGAAAAATTTGTTGATGTGATAGCATAGTTGACTCTTGCAATTAATGGTGGTGGTATCCAAGAATAATATCATAATTATCGACCACAAAAAAACACGCCATAGTTTTGGATCATTTCATGAGCCAACATCCCCCATCATTCAGAGGATCATCTGCCCTTGTGCTAGCTAAAGGGTGGATTAAAGCACTATAAAATAGTTTTGATGACATGGGGTGTTCCGAACATCCAAACGTTGGTATTTTTGTTTACAATTTTGAAGGTAAAGGTAATTAGTGGTGGTTCATTGTTAATAATATTAGGGATAATGAGGAGATTGATGCTCTTTATTTGGATGAATTCAATGGTATGTTTCCTGAGAAATATTTTCCTAAGGAAGTTTGACTTATGATTGACAAAAAATTCTTGGAGTTGAAGTATGAAGATGACTCAGTGGCTTTTTATGATGAAAAATGCACTCGATGGGCCTTCTATGATCCAAATTTAATATGATATCTCGATAAAAAAAATTAATCATTGTTATTAAGAATGAAATCCATGGCATCGAAGGGCATTAGATTCTCATGAGTTCAAAAGTTATGATAAACTTGTACAATGTGAGGAGAAGGTGAAAATGCAGTTTTTCGATGATTAAGTGTTGTTTTAAAAACAACAGTATTAGTGGTCAAGGTGGTATAAAAAAGGGATTAACTCTTCCAAAATGTTTGATGGTAAGAAACATAAGGTTATAGTTTTTGAAAATATTTGTAAAAAGAAAACTAGGGGAAGCCTTTGGAATCTTGGTTAGTGAATTTGATGAGCTAAAATGGGACATAAGTCTCTTAATTACAATGAAAAATATCAGGGTAATGGTAAGACAAAATCTGATTTACAGTCGGTAAATTGTTTTAAGTGTTATTAAATGGGTCAATTTTCAAATGATTATACTACAAAAAACTGAAATTAATGAAAACCATCAGACAACAACAAGAAAGAGGTGGTGAAATTATTTGAAACTACATCAGTAGATATTGTGCCATAAATTGAAGTAGAATCAGGTACATTGTTTATTTTTTTAGATTATGTCAATGTCTTGTTACATTCAGGTTATACACATTCATTCATTTCTGAGAAATGTTTCAGTTAATTCGGAATGTAATCTTGAGATATGAATCCTGAAATTTCTGTAAAAACACAGGGAAGAAATGTGGCGATAAAAATAAAATCTAAGAGCCTTCATGACCTTATATGTGGAAAGAATCTATCATGAACCATACCCAGGGGCCTTTTTCATGACTACCCCAAGCCCGAATTTCATAGTCTAGTGGTTGGGGACTAGCACCAGAAAGGCATTTCCCAAAAATGGGATGAAATTACCTAAAAAAATGTACACACACATAAAGGGTAAACTATGAAAAAGTAAAAAACAACAGAAGAGTATGGTGAAATCCAATTAGAAACCACAACTCACAGTAATAGTATGAACTGAATGTAAAGGGGTTGGAATACAGTACAACGGAAATGATACAACTACAATAGAAAACATAAAATAGATCCTCAGATCATCCACCAAGGATCCTACATGAAGTGTAGGTGCAGCTCGTCTCCGTAGCTCTCCATGTAACCCAGTCACCTCCGTGTACCACCAAATCCTGGATCCTAGTGTCTCAACAAAGATTCTCATCATCTTCACCAGAAAAAACATGATGTAGGTGAATCCCTTACAGGGGTTAGTATAACAATAACCAGTAGGGTCTGTGAGACCCCTGAAGGTCTCTTAGAATTACACATTGGAAAACCACAAAGCATGAACTCAATCACGAAGCACCGAGGAAAAGACTCAGATCCAACTTGGTATAACTTAATTAAAAATGTACAGATGACTATTCGTAAATCCAGATCTGCTTATTTAGTCAACAGTTCTACTAAGGATCCACACAGCATCGCTCAGTGCTGATCCACACAGGATCACATGGTGCTGATCCACAGAGGTTCCCTAAGAGTTGATCTGCACGAGATCACTAGGTGATTATCCACATAGGATCCCTAGGCTCTAATCCAAAAATTATTGTTAGGTTCTTAACCACACTAGATCGCTAGGTGTTGATCCACACATAATCGTTATTCATTCTTCACATCCCATCCAGCCATTACATTCCCTTACATAGTAAGGTTGATTATAGGATGATATGATTCTCAATCCATCATTCATTCTTCAATCAGCACTATGTCCCATGAAGAAGTAACCAAATGATCTGTCTTGTCATAAGGTTTCCAATGCAAGAGATGGTCTGTCAACCGGATGCCCGATCTGAGAGTTATTGGCATTTAAGTGCTAAGGGATAGGTTGGATTCAAGTACGATCAACACGGCCATACTCCAAAGTTCTCCAAAAATTACGTATAGTATCTTAGATATACTGTCTCATTCCACGAATTCTGACTTGATGGGTCGTCAAACGGACAACTGGTTTGTAAGGTATGTATTTTTAAGCGTATCTGGGCTGAAGAAGGTCTGGGTCCGGTCCGTCCTAGTCGGACCGACCTGAGAAATTCATCCTAGCTGACGCAACCTATCCTGGCCCGAACCATGTAGGTTTTGGACAGGCGTGGCCTAAACTGGCTGGGCCTCAGTTAGGCTAGGTCCGAACCGGCTGGGCTAGGCTACGGCAGGCTCTGCCCATGATGTAGCGGAATGGCCTGGCCTGCCGGCTGGGGGAGACCCATGCAAGTGGGAATACATCCCCTCTATCCTAAATGGATCAAAAATCCGTTTGGGTCTTCAGCCTACAGGGCCACATGCCACCACCTTTCTATCTATGGGACCCGTAGGGAGCATGTCCCTTCTCTTGCCACCAAATCTTTGATGTCACGGCCTCTTCACCAAGACACGTGATGGTGTGTTTCCCTTCTTCCAACATGGAAATCCAAGGGTCGGCCTCCCATTTGGTCCATCGTGGCGCTGAACATCACTGCCTCCTTCTGCGACCGGCAAGCACCGGTTTCCTGAGGGTCATCCACGGGCCATCAGGTGAGCTCTAATAGTCTGTTTTCCATTCTAAATGTTCCTATGGGCCTCTCTAGAAGAATTCATCACTGCGTGGCTCCTAGATTCATCTTTCCTATCTGATTGTAAATTCTTCCCCAATGAACGAGACAAATACCGAAGCAGCGGAGGGTCAGGTCCTTTTTTTGTTTGGCCAACACCATCCACGTTAGCAATATATCCATCAGTTAATAAAAAATTCAACACAAAGATAAATTTAATCTAGTTCAGAACCTCCATGATTCATCATGCTTCAATAATGTAGTAATAAAAAAATTCCCATAAATTTAGAAATAAACAACCACTACATATTAATTGGAGGAGACATTACAGGTGTAAAAGAAGAATTCAAGCTTAATAAATCCTCTATCATTCATTGATCCTGAGTTATTGTTGTCTGAAATTATGTTCTTCATCAGTGGAAGATGTTGAGGAAATTCTATAGTGTTTCCTCACTACCATCCCAAAACCCCACCCAAAGCCTCAATTAAATATATGTGCAATGGAGTGAACACCAGGAGTGATTAATGAGGTTCAATAATGAATGAAACTCTTAATCTCTCAACAGTGAGGCTACAAACTGAATATTAAAGACAATAAATGGATTTAAAACTCATTGGTCTCACCACCTCCACTCAACATGAGGTAAGAAAAAAAAAATTCATGTTATTTTATTTTTTCTTTAAAATTCGCAAAAACTAAATTTTTAACCCAACGTACTTTGTTCAAAGTTATGATTCCCTTAAGATAATTTTAGTGCTGTAGATTCAACGGTGCCGTTGGATTTTTAATCCAAGCATAAGTTCAAATGTTAAAAAATTCCACTCGAACATTTACTGAACATACCTTTTAAAAATTTCAAAATTCATTTCTGGGAGCACCCGGCATCAGAATCAAGAACCATTAATTTTTGCAGACTCATAACAATCCCAAATAATTTAAAAAATATATATGGAGTTTCTAGGTCTTTGAATTCATCCCACCTTAGGGAGTTTCATCTCCAAACGCTATAACAAAACAAGGGAAACCAATGGGGGTACTAATAACATATCTGAGACTACCGCTCCTAGGTGCTTTCTTGGAGATTCTTATGTTGGCAACGAACTCGCACAAGAGGAATCGACTGACCAAGAATGACTCGCTCCTATAATTTGTCTATCTCCACTAGGAACTATGAAAATGTCACCCCATCGTCAATGTGCACCTCTCCCTAGTAGATAACGTGTGATGGATCATGCATGTAACTCCTCACCCATGATACATGGAAAACATCATGCACCTAGTGAAACTATCGGGGAAGAGCTAGATGGTATGCCACCTTGCCTAATCTGCAAATATTTTTCATGGACTGATGATCCTTGGAGATATCTTTTCACCCCAACCAAACCTCTTTAATCCTCACTAGGCTGAGACCCATAGGAAGGCATGGTCTCCCTCCTCAAACTCCAAGGGTCTCCATCTACTATCGGAAAATACATCTTCCAGCTCTGTGTAGTATTCATCCTCTCTTGGAAGATATGAACCTTATCCATGTTTTCTTATACCAACTCTGGACCAATAACATCTGACTACCCTGTGTCTGTCTAGAATTGAGGTGATATGCATGGTTTCCCAAACAAGGCCCCAAATGGAGCCATGATGATGGTGGATTGATAACTGTTGTTGTATGTGAATTACACTAGTGGCAAGTGGTCCTTCCAACTGCAACCAAAATCAATAACACAAGGAAAATTCATGTCCTAGAGTGTCTATACGGTCTGCCCCATCTGACCATCTTTCTGAGGATGAATGGTGGCGCTCAAGTGTAGCGGAGTCCCAAACGCCTCTTATAATCCCATCAACAAGCAGGATGTAAAACGATCATCCCAATATGAGATGATAGTTGATGGAACCACGTGGAGGCAAACAATCTCTTTTATGTTGATACATCCCAATATCTATATTGATCACTACTATTGGAAGGGTGAGAAGTGGGACGACATGGTGAGTCTTTCATTGATCACCTAGATGGAGTCACGACCCCTAGAGGTACATGGTAGCCATGTCACTAAGTCCATGTATATACTATATCACTTCAACTGTGGTACCTCAAGTTACTGACATAAGCTTGTTGGTATCTGATTCTTGGCCTTCACTTGCTGACTAGTGATGCATCTTGATACGAACTATGCCACTGCATTCTTCATCCCTTACCACTAGTACTGACTCTAGAGGTCCTGGTACATCTTCACCACACCAGGATATACCTCTAAAGGGGATGTATGGAACTCTATCAACACCTAATCTCGTAGCATCACTGGTACCATGGTGATTCCTCTGAAGATAATGAAATTCTCCCCACCTTCATAAAATACATCAGAAGCCTATCCTATGGATATATGAGCATGCCGGGCCATGCAGCCTTTGTCCACAAGTTGTGCCTCCCCGACTCACTGAAGGAGTAGGGGGTAACTGTCACTGAGTAGAGGAAATATACTACATCTCTATCCACAAAGGATATATGAAATTTGGATAGATACTCTATCACCTCACTCACAAATTATACACTAGTCCTTCGACAGAGTGCAGCTGTTACTAGGTTTCCCTTCCTAGGGGTGTAGACTATCTCAGATTCGTTGTTATAGAGCAACACTTGCCATCATCGCTATCTCAGGTTCCAATACATCTATGATAATATATATCCGAGACTCTTGTGATCATAGTAAACTGTAAAACATTCTTTCATCATGTAGTGACACCACATATTCAGTACAAAGACCACTACTGTTAACTCTAGGTTATGGGTTGCATAGTTCAGCTCGTGTTGTATCAACTACTGTGAGGCATAAGAAATCATTTCTCACTCTTGCATCAGGACACAACCTAGTATGGTTCCTAATGTGTCGTAGTAGAGTACACACTCAACTCCCCCTTCTGGTAGCCTTAAGATGCTGGCACTCTTCAGTCTCAGCCTCATCTTCTGAAAACCTTACCAGTATCACTATGTCCACACGAAGGGTTTTCAATTATTTTACTATATTGACAGAAGTTTTGAAACTATGGAAATGTTAGGTACGAATCTCAAGTAGTACCCATCCAATCCTAGGAAACATCGTAGCTTGGTCACACTCCTTGGTTGCTCCCAAGAAAGCACTACCACTATCTCTACCAGATCCACTACAAATCCAGCCATTGAGATAGAGTTTCCTAGGAAGTGGACATCCCCTATCCCGAAATGGCACTTCGAGAGATTTTTATAATTTTGGTGCTCTCGTAGTGTATCCAAAACTATATGTAGCCATGTGGTCTGATCCTCTTCTGATGTCAAGTGTATTATGATTCCATCAATGAAGACCACCACAAATCAATATAGGTTATGATGAAATATCCTATTCATGATCCCCATGAACCCTTCTAGAGCATTGGTCACAAAAATGTAATCACAAAGAACATGTAATATCCATAACGACATATGCATGTTGTCTTCGGTATGTCCTTGTCCCTTACCCTGAGCTGATGATAGCCCGACCTGAGGTCTATCATTGAAAACTGTTGTGCTCTCTTCAGTTAGTAAAATAGATCATCGAACCTATTTAGATGATACATCTTCTTCACGGTCACCTATTTTAGGCACTGATAGTCCACAAAAAGCCTTAGACTCCCATCATCCTTCATGGTGAAAAAAATCGGGGATGCTGTTACCGACGCTTTCTCCGGGGTGCGCACATTTGTCTATGGAGGATGCACTGCTGTTACCCCGAATTCCCACTTTCCAAAGGAGGGCGGCATTCACTCTTTATTTAGGGACGTCTGCTCCTTGATTGAATCCAGGATTATGGGATGTCGGTTCTTCCTTCAGTGGATTCCTCCTCAGAATTCGTTACCTAGTCTGGGTCTCCCTCATAGATTTAATACATTTTTCGTGAATCTCATCCCCAGTGCCATATCTTCATGGACGCCAGTTAATTACGCTACTACTGTCAGGACATTCCATGTTGTCTTAACATGGTAGTATCCTTCGGTTGGAGTATATGACAACATCCGTCATATTGGGGAATCTCTGAGTGTGTGGACATTGGGAACCTGTATTCTTCCTCGTAAGAGGTCATCTCAAGGGTGCATAACCCGAGGAATCTCGTGTCGAATGTGGGAAATCATATTCCATAGGCATGTCTCTGAGGGTTTCCTCAGATTCCAATGTTTAACATATTGTATGTCGTGATTTTAACATCTTGGGGAGATAGTTACGCCAAAGGCATGCCTTCTGAGTTTTTCCTCAGGCATCTCATGTTTATCACGAGGTAGGCTGCGATTTTAACGTCTTGCGGAGATGGTTTGAGGGTGATCAAAATGTCCCATAGAGACGGATCAGACTGGTGCATCCCAAGGAGGGAACACTTGGATGATTTATAGATCATAATTCCCAATGACGAAGGATCTAAGGCGGTGCACCCCATGAATGGGAGATGTCACACTGTAATGGTTGATCTGAACAACACTAAGGGTGGATCAGGGAGAGTGAACCCTATGATGGGGGACACCAAAGTTAACATTTGCTGGGATTGAACCTCATGGAGTTTTCCTACGTACCCCATGTAGAAAACATGGATCAAAACCCACGTAGTTCAAAGGGTTGATGAATAGGGGTGTACACAGAGGACAACAACCCAGAGACATACTATAGCTTACGTGTCGATAGTGGCCCGAGTACTTCTAGGAGCACTGAATATGTGGATGTCATGACCCCACCGGGATGTGGCGGCCCGGGTGAGAATCATGATGGATGAGGAATGGATGAATGAAGTGGAGTGGGAATGAAATGGGACCATCGCAAGGGCGGCAGTAAAGTTGGGCTTGAGCCTCGAAGATACCTCCTATGTATCCCTGTGGTAGGGAATCAAAGCCCGCGTAGTTCGGGATGGTGCAGGTAAACCAACATGAAGGTGGACCTTGGTGCGATAGCTGTTGGGCTCGAACCTCGTGAGTTTTCCTATGTACCATGCCTTGAGATGGATCAAAGTCGTCGTAGGTCCGGATGGTGCACTGGAGGACCGACAGGATGTTGGACCATGGTCCGATGGGTGTTGGGATTGAACCTCATGATGTTTCCTATATACCATGCCATGACATGGATCAATGTCCTCGTAGTTCGGGATGGTGCGCCAGAGGACCGACGTGAAGGTGGACCTTGGTCTGATGGGTGTTGGGCTTGAACTTCGTTGGGTTTCTTACATACCATGCCTTGACATGGATCAAAGTCCTCGTAGTTCGGGAAGGGTTTCGTCAGCAAACCGATGTGAATGTGAACCCAGGAGTCCACTGGTGGTGGTCTTGAACCTCGTGGAAGTTTCTTATATACCATGCCTTGACATAGATCAAAGTCCTCATAGTTCATGTGGTGTGTAATACCGTTTAACGTCATGCGGGACGGGGGTGAACCGACGTGAAGGAGGTCGGAACGACAGAGTGGTGGGCTTGAACCTCATGGAGGCTTCCTATGTACCACTCAATGACATGGATCAAAGTCCTCATAGTTTGGATAAGATGTGGGTGTCGGAGAACTGATGTGAAGAAGGACCTTACCCCATATGAATGGAGGGGGATTTGAACCATTGGGAGGCTTCTTGTGTACCATTCCTTGACATGGATCAAAGTACTCATGGTTTGGGTTAGGTTTCGTCAGCAAACCGGTGCGAAGGTGAACCCGGGGGTCCACTGGTGGAGGGATTAAACCTCATGAGGATTCATATGTACCATTCCTTGGCATGGATCAATGTCCACGTAGTTTAGTATAGTCACAACAGCTTACCTCTGGACTAGAATGCAGTTTAACATCATGCAGGATGAGGGTGGAACTCGACGTGAATAAACAACGGGTGGTGGGATTGAACCTCATGGAGGATTCCTACATACCATTACTTGACATGGATCAAAGACCCCATAATTCATATGGATGTCTAGTTTAATTTCATGCGAGACAACATACAGTTTAATGTCATGCTGGATGGGGGAATACTATTTAACGTCATGCTGGATGGGGCATACAGTTTAACGTCATGCTGGACGGGGCATACAGTTTAACGTCATGCTGGACAGGGCATATAGTTTAACCTCATGCTGAATGGGGCATACAGTTTAACGTCATGCTAGATGGGGCATACAGTTTAACATCATGATAGACAGGGGCATTGTCATGGTCAATTCTTACTCTAATCTGACGTGAGTCATGCTCGATGTGAGAAAAAGAGGCAGCATAGACCTGACGATCACGTCGTGAATGGTGTGTTTGTGAGAAGAAAATAGGGGCTTATGAGTTGAGTGCCCCATTATTTCGGGACTTATTCTAGGATGGTGGCCCAAGGAAAATTATGACGATTGTTTTGGGATTGTGCCTTGAAGAGGCTTCCTACATATCCCCAAGGTAGGGAATCAATGTCCGCGTATTTCACCTAATGACAGCTTACCGCCGATTGGGGGTTTCAACGGCGTACCACTGGATTGGGTCATAACGGCTTACCGTTGGATTGGGTCACAATGGCTTACCTCTGTATGGGGTGGAAACGGCTTACCGTTGGATGAGGATATCAACGACTTTGCACTGAATGGGGTCTCAATAGCTTACCGCTGGATTGGGTCACAATGGCTTACCACTGGATGGTGTCACAATGGCTTACCACTAGATGAGGATTTCAATGGCTTCCCGCTGAATGGGGTCTCAATGGATTACTGCTAGATTGGGTCTCAACGGTTTATCATTGGATGGGGTCGCAATGGCTTACCTCTGGATGAGGATGTCAAAGGATTTTCGGTGAATGGGGTCACAATGAATTACAGCAGGATTGGGTGTCAACGGGTTACCGCTGAATAGGACCACAACGACTTACCACTGAATGGAGTGACAATAGTGGATGGGGATTATGTAAGGAAGCTACCCGGATGTCACCAAGGAATAGAAATAGTGGATGGGGCTTATGTAAGGATGATGCATGGGTGCCGCTAAGGAGTGGCAATGGTGAACGGGGAATATGCTAGGAAGCTGCATGGGTGCCACTACGGAGCGACCATAGTGAATGTGGCATATGAAAGGATGCTGCCCAGGTGACACTAAAGAGTGGAAATGGTGGATGGGGCTTACGCAAGTATGCTGCCCGGGTGCCACTATGGAGTGAAAATGGTGAACAGGGCTTACACAAGGAAGCTCCCCGTAATGTCTTCCAAATGTCTAGCCATGAGGGCATCCCAACTCACTGGTGAATTGAGGCCTTCACCTATGCACTGGTGCAAAAAAGGGATAATTCCAAGGGCCATTGAAATCATTCCACTATAATCATGGCATTGGGAATCTTATGCTCAGAGCATAAGGCATCTCTTATTTATTGGAAGAGGCATCCTATGTTTGGCACATAGGGTGTACTGTAGTTTATAGTATTGTAGATAAGACTGTTGGCATCTCATTCTTAGAGAATGAGGCATCTCTCATATAGGGTAAGAGGAATTCTATCATTTGGCAGATAGGGATTATTACAGTTTATAGTCATGTAGATAGGACTTTTGGCATCTCATGCTTTGAGAATGAGTCATCTCTCGTATAGGGAAATATTAATCCCATCATTTTTTATATAGGGAGTACTATAGTTTATAGGAATGTTGATATGACTATTGAAATTTCATGCTTGGAGAATGAGGCATCTCTCATATAGGAAAAGAGTCATCCTATAATTTTTTAGATAGGGAGTACTACAGTTTATAGTCATGTAATAGGACTATAGGGAATAATGCACTTGGGAATGGATGGTGTTGGAAAATACTCAAGGGAGGCCCTTTCTGGTTCAACCTGGCATAGGAGCCAAGTGATAGGGTTTGGAGGAGTTTCCTGGGGAATGCTTTGACTCAAGGTACTCGGGGAATTGATTTTGGGAATCTCAACTCACGACATGGGAATGAAACCAAGAAGAATATGTCAAATCAAGGTGTTTCATGGTGTGTGGAGGAGTATTTGAAATCATGGTATTCCATAAGTGGAAGATGGGTGCGCATAAGGGCGTAATGGAAAATCCCGGCATCCCAGCCTGCAAAGGACTTGGTGTGACATTCCATTTTTCATGGGGGTCAGTGACGGTAGCGATGGGACGTGCCCGAAGGGCGGGGACAACAACCCGGAAATCACCCAGAGCGGGGGTGCGGGGCCGCATGCCCCGCGTTATGGACCAGTGGGTGAGAAGGCAGGATCCTCGCAAAGGATAGCTCTTCGTGAAGTAGCTTCGCGGAGAAAATGTCTCACGGAGCAAAGAGATCTCGCGGATCATGGGCCTCTTGCTGAGCAAGGGCGCGTCGCTGAGCAATGTCTCATGGAGCATAGGGATCTCACAGAGCATGGGCATCTTGCAGAGCAAGGACGCCTCGCGGAGGACTCGTGGAGCATGGACTCGCGGTGCAGAGGGATCTTGCGGAGCATGGGCCTCTTGCGGAGCAAGGGAAGCTTGCAGAGGACTCGCGGAGCATGGACTCGCAGAGGAGAGGGATCTTGTGGAACATGGGAGCTTGCGGAGTAAGGGTGGCTCACGGAGGACTCGCGGAGCATGGACTCACGGAGCAGCATCGCAGAGCATTAGCTCTCGAAGAATGGACTCGCAGAACAACATCGCGTAGCATTGGCTCATGGAGCATAGACTCGTAGATCATCAGCTCGTGGAGGAGCAACGCAAAGGAAGCTTCTTGCGGAGCATGGCCTCGCGGTGCCGCAAAGTGTAACTCCACGAACTGGGAGATCAGCCGCCCAAGGGGTGAAGTGGTCGTCCGAGGTGTGGTGTGGCCATCTATCAGGGGGGGGGGGGGGCGAGCTGGGTATTTATAGGCATCGAGCTATATGAAGCAGGGCTCGCTCGGCGCGAAGAAGGAGCTTGCTCCGCGGCGATCACGAATGTCAAAGGTTGTCGCAGAGTGTCTCGCCTCCTTGCTTCGCGGCGTCGTTCCGCGACCTTATAGGGGGCTTCACGAACCATTTTTCCATCCCAACTTCAGATGTCCATAACTCCTAATCTGTAACTCTGTTTGGGCCCTACGACCTACCAAATCGAACCTTGTGAAAATGGCTACGATCTTGGATATTATATGGAAGCACATGAAAAATTTTGAGGCCACGTTTCCAGGGACTACCGATGCCCATGGAGAAACACTAGGCTTTATAAACCCCTTCCCCTACAAGTCCTCCAACTATACTCGCAACTCATGAAGCTCTACCAGAGCCATCCGATATGCTGATGTAGATATCATCATCATCTCGAGATACAGGTCTATGAAAATGTCTCCCACTCTATGATGATATAGTCTTAGAACATCATCATGAAAGACATTATCATGCCGATCCATCACTACAGAATATCTCGGACTCATCATGTCAATAACTCTGAGGGTAATTCTAGCCAACTGATGTGTGATTGGTTTCACCATCCTTTATATAAGTCAATCCTATTCTATAAAGGATCTCTTATCATCTGTAATGGGAAACCCAATCCCATCCTCGCAGACACACCTCACTTTGCACCTAAAACATCTTATCTGAGCATGGATTGTGGATATTTAGTCCATACCCATGATGATGTCATAAGGCCCCAACACTGCTACTAGGAGAACACAACTAAATCTATCTCCTCCTAGAGTGAGCTCACACTATCTGAACTAGTGTATAATCATTGATTCTTCTCCCGAAAGAGTCTCTAATTGAAAGGATCATGCCCACGGCTCCATCGGACTCTCCGAGTTCCGAATGTGAATTGTGGAAATAATTGATTAACTGGAACCTATGTCTAAAAGAACTGCAGTTAGGGTCAAATAGACATAGATCATACCTCTAATCATCCATGGTGAGTTGTGGTCATTGGCTTTTTCTTCCTGAAGCTGAGATCTCCCTAGTCCACCTACTCCCTTTGGCCGGGGTGGACCACCTGGGGGTGGTGGTGGTAAATCCAAAAACCGTCTTTCACCACCTACTACACGACATGCTCCTTTGCCACATTCGCCACCCTGCGGAAACCCTCGCTCGAACCTCAACAACTTCCTCGGTGGTCCATCAGCTATCTGGTGATCGTCTATGGGGGGAGTTGGATAGATGTGATCCATGTGTCCATGTCCAACAGAAGAGTAAAAAACTTTAGTGCTCAGAAGTCCTCCTCTACCTCACAAGCTCCATACCTCCGACGTTGAGTCCTAGGGTTGTCCACCAAGAAGATCTAACCATCTTGGACCTCTTCATCATAAGCCTACAACCTACTTGAGGAAGAGTCGAGTAACATTCTTACGATGGTGGATATCATTATTGAGGCCTACTCAGATATGAAACTCTCCACCAACAATGCTCGCTCGAGAACTCTAGCCTATGTTGGGGTATTGAGTGATATCATCGATGCTCTGATCTCCCACCATAGAAACTACACAATGGTCTGGGGCCTAAAGAAATATTCTTGTACCATGTCGTTTGAGTAGTGTGAGAGGTCATTGAATCTTGCCGAGTACTGGTCCATTGATCGGATTCCCTTCTATAAGTACAAAAGCTTCTGGATAGGCACTGAGTGTAAAGTCCCTAGTACGAACACCTCCCTGAATAGGGTATCGAAGTCCAACTACGACAGTTTCCCCTCCTCATGCATATAGAGCATCAAAATCAACTATCTCCCTACTATTTCCTAGAATATTCTAGCTTCTAGGATCACCATCTCCTCTGCTGGTGTCTGAACTAGGCAGAAAACACATACCACTGCCTCTAGCTAGTCCCCAGCTTCCTGGTGATCTTTCTCACCATGACACCGCAAAGGCATCTGTCTCTGGAACTTGTGAAACATTCCCATTCAGTGTGAATGACCTCCCATAGGGCTGGTGGAAATAGCTACCCTCAGAGTGGTGGTGTTGTCGGTACACCACCCAAAAGATACAATATAGTAAGAGGGACCTTCACCAAAGCCTCTTCGCTCGGTGGACCATCATCGTGTACTCTCTATGGAATCATGGATGGATGTCTACAGAGTTTCATCCTGAATGAAACAGGTCTACCAAGGTCAAAAGGCTATACCAGGTTAGATGACTCAAAAGTGATCAAAAGTAAAAAATTTCAAAAACACATGTAGTTAGTGTTTCTATGCACCGAGTCGGAAATAAAAATTTATGGTCCTAGTGTACGGATACATGGGATTCCGTACAAACACTAGACTCCCCAAACTGAAAACCACACTCAAAACACTTAACACTATTGCTCTATTGGATAGATAAAATCCATAGATCTTCAGTAGAACCGACTCCACAAATACCACATTGTCATGACCCATCGCTCGGGGCCTATGCCATGACTATCCCACACCTACCTTCCATAGGCCAGGGGTTGGAGACAAGAACTGATAATGCATTTCCCAAAAATGGGAAAGCATTACATCAAAACCTATACACACACTAGCAGGGTACACTAAGAAAAAGTAAAAAACAACATAAGTGTAAGGTGAAACCCCATCTAGTCACCACAAATAAGTGTAATAGTATGTACTAAAATTAAAGGGTCCAGAATATGATCCCAAGTGAAAAAAATACAACTACAATAGAAAAAAGAAAATAGATCATGAGATAGTCCATAAAGGATCCTACCAGAAGGGTAGGTGTAGCTCGTCTCCACAGCTCAATGTGTCTACCAGTCACCTCTGTGTACCACCTGGTCCTTTCTCTTATGGTCTCAGCCGAGCTGGTCATCATCTGTGCAAGACACAACAAGGTCCTGGCATAGCCCATGCAGGGGTGAGTATCACATTACCCAGTAGAGACCCCGAGACCCCAAAGGTCTAAACAAATTCCACAAAGAAAAACCACAAAGAATGACCTCAATCACAATGGAAAAAGAAAAAGACTCAACTCAATAAAGGTATTACTTATGTACATAAGTATAAATGATTAGTCGTCAAAATAAATCATCTGATTCTTTCTAGGGATTTTCTACTGATCCAAATAAGTCCACTCAGTGTTGATCCACACAAGATCTCTAGGTCATGATCCAAATAGGATCACTAGGTTTTGATCCACAAATAATCGCTAGGTGCTGATCCACACCGGATCGCTAGGTGCTGATCCAAATAGTATCTCTAGTTGATCATCCACACTGGATCCCTAGGTGATGATCCACATTGGATAGGTATGTGATTATTCACACATGATTGCTATTTATTCTTCATGTCTTAGCCAACCACTGGATACTCGTACATAGTGCACTTAATTCTTGGAGAATCCACTCCAAATGCCATTGGTTGTACATCAACCAGCATGAAGCACCATGAAGAATTAACTCAATGATCCATTATGTATTAAGGGTTACAAATCAACAGAGGCCACATCAATCAGGCACACAGTCTGAGAGTTATAGGCATTTTAGTACCGAGGTCCCGATAGGATTCAGGTATGATCCAACCCAGCTGTAATCCAAATTTTTTCAAAACTCAGGTGGAGTATCTCAAAAGGGAAGTCTCATCCCTAGAATTAAAACATCATAGATGTCTCGTCAAATGGATGTCTTGTTTGTAAGAAACAACATTTTAAGCATATCTGGACCGAAGAGGGTTTGGGTCCTGTCCAACTCGGTCGGACCGACACAACCTGCCCATCTTGAGCTAAACCGTTCTGTTCCAGGTTGACTCAAGCTGGTCCGGGACCGACCTGGGTTAGACCCGGCCCGACCCGAAATGTATGGGCCGCGTTGGGATCAGCCCACTGGGTCATGGACCAGCATGGCCTGAACAGGATGGGCCGGTTTGCGTTGAGCTCAGCCTGCTGGGCTGCGACTAGCCACACCCACCAGATGGGTGTGACCAATGTGACTGGTTGTGCAGCCCCTCCCACCCGAATGGCTCAATGAGTCGTTCGGATCATCAAATGGTGGTTCCACGTGATGCCACCTTGCTGTCTGCATGACCCGTAGGGAGGGGTCCATTCACCTTCCACCATGGATTGAATCTCGCGGCCTCCACACCCTAGCGCAATTCTATGAATTTCCCTTCCACCAACACAGAAGGTCACCATCACGCCAGTTGCTCTTCTACGGGACTTCAAGTGAGAATCGGTGGTCAATTTTCCTTTATAAAAGTGCCTACGAGCATCATGGGATGTCGTCAACACTGCATGGCTCCCATATTAATCTTTCCAATCTGATTGGTAATTTTTTCCAGAAGAACAAGATAAATACCGAAGCGACAGAGGGTCCAGGCCTTATTCAATTGGCTTGTGCCCTCCACATTGGCATTATATCTTGCAGTTGATAAAAAATTCATCACACAGATAAATTTAATCCTGTTCAAAAATTCCATGATTCATCATGCTTCAGTAACGTGACAAAGAAACAATTCTCATGAATTTTGAAATAAACAACCCCTATTTCATAATTGGAGGCGACGTCATGGTCGTGGAAGAAGAATTCATGATTGATGAAGTCGTTGGCGTTCGTAGATCCTAGTTCATTTCCATCCAAGATTTTGTTCTTATTCGGTGAAAGATGTTGTGGTACATCGCAAGAGGTTCCACACAAAAATCCAAAATATGCCAACCCAAGCCTCAATTAAATAGAGGGGGAAAATATTGTTAATGAAAAAAGGAATAATGCGGTTAATTAATGAATGAACATATTAATCTCTCAATCATGTGGTTACAAACTGAAGAGTCAAACCATTAAATTGGTTCACAACCCATCGGTCCCACCACTTCTTCTTACCAACAGGTAGGAAATTAAAATAACAATTTTTATGTTATTTTTTATTTCTTTAAAAGTCGCAAAAAAAATATTTTTCACCAAACCTACTATGGTCGATATTAATCCTACCTTAATCGAATCCTAGTGCTTCTAATTCAACGGTTCCCTCATATTTTTAATTCGATTAGTGGTTCATAAAATAGAAAACACCACATACGCGTTAACTAGATGTACCTTAAAAAATCTCAAAATTCTGTTCTGAGAACACCAAGCCTCAGAATCATGCTATGTCAATTTTTGCAGACTCATAATAATCCAAAATAAAAAAATAAAATTATATTGAATTTTTGGGTCTCAACAAAATCTACCTGCAAACCTTATTTTGTTTCCTCTAGTAGAGTTTGATGTTATTTTGGGTATGGATTGGATTTCCATTTATCATTCTAAGATTGACTTAAGAGATAATGAGGATTATTTTTAGAAATCATTTTAGTTTGATTACAAGAATGAAACCTTAATTTTGATAACATATGAGGAAGCTATTAAACTAGTAAATCATGAAAATTAATGATACCTTTCACATATTGTTGAAAACAAAGACACTGTTCAGTTTAATGATGTGTGTGTGGTAAATGAAAATATTGAGGTTTTTCATGATGAGATTCCAAGTATAATTTCTGATCGTGAAGTTGAATTTTCGATTGACTTAGTCTCTATTTCAAATCCAATTTCAAAACCCTGTTATCGAATTGCTCAAATTGAACTTTTAGAGTTAAATAATAAATTTCAAGATTTATTAGAAAGAGGATTCATTCGACCAACCACATCACCATGGGGTGATCCTATCGTGTTTCTTAAAAATAAATATGGTTCATTGATATATTTAATTGATTATAGAGACATAAATAACATAACTGTTAAAAACAAGAATCATTTCCCTCATATAAATGATTTGTTTCATCATCTCCCTGGAGCTCATTATTTTTTGAAGATTTATTCGAGGTCGGGGTACCATCAGTTGAAGGAAATGGAAGAAATAATTCTGAAGACCATGTTTTGTAAAGGATATGGCTATTATGAATTTGAAGTTATACCTTTTGGGATAACCAATGCACCTACTGTATTCATGAATCTTATGAATAGAATTTTCTAGGAGTTCATGGATAATGTTTTGGTTGTTTTCATTGATGATATTTTGTTATATATCAAAATTAATGAGGAGTGTGAATTTCAATTATGTATTGTCTTAAAAACCTTAATATAAAGAAACTATAAGGGAAACTCAGATATTATGAGTTCTATTACTACAAATTTCATTTCTTGGACACATTGTTTCTAAATATGGCATAATTATTGATCTTATTAAAACAAGATTTGTTGAAGAAAATCCATGACCCACAAATAGAAATGAGATTTCTATATTTATTGATTTATCCGGTTATTAGATGAGGTTCGTTGAAAATTTTTCATGGTTATCTATCCCACTGACATTGTTAACTCAAATAGGTGTTAAGTTCCTCTAGACAAAAGAATGCGATAATGTTTTTTAGGAAATGAAAAGAAGGTAGGTGTATACTTTAATTTTGGAATTGCCTTCTAGAAATGGTGAATTTTTTATCTATAGTAATACTTCGTTGAAAGGACCTGGTTGTGTCCTTATGTAGAATGATCAGGTAATTTCTTATGCTTCACATTAGTTGAAACATCATGACTTAAATTACCCTACACGTGATTTGGAATTACTTGCAATTGTATTTGAATTAAAAATTTGGAAGCATCATTTGTATGACATAAAGAATGAAATATATACTCCTCACTGATTATTAAAGTATATATTCACTCATAATGAATTAATCATTTTGTAATGAACCGACCCCAGTTACCCAGAGTCGGTGCATTATTTCATAACATTTGCATGATCACAAGAAAGATAAAATCTCAAAAGACAAAATAGTTTAGTATCCTTGGAAACACTAGATATATTCATAATGTTTTACATTACATCATAAAAATGAAAACTACAAAAACATAGTCTCCATAGTCCACACTCTTATCCCCTCATACTATCAGTGTAGGTTATTCATAATTTAAATCTTCACATCCTGGGAAAAACATAGAAAATGGGTGAGCTCAAATGCCGAATAAGGATAACAATATAGCAGAAAATTTCATAAATAATAATAAACATTAAATGTATTTTATAACTAAAATAAAAGCCTTTTAAACTTGAAATTCAACATAGTATGGAAAAAATGAAATGAAATAATTCCATTTATCTATTCACATGGATATTCTATTAATCGAATAATCACATGCACTATCAAAAACCACTTTCATAATGATGGAATGCATAATGCCAGACTATCATAACCACATAGCCAAGGCCTCGTGCCAAGAATACAAATAAGATTTTGTCAAGGCCTTGTTCCAAGACACTAGTTTGTCTAATGATACCTACCGATGCATCGAGGAGCTATAGCGGGCTCCACCCGTCACTTATTAATTCCAATGCATTCCTCATATGAATAGGTTTAAACATAACATACACATTCGTTTGAAAACTAGCATACGAAATGTCAATACATTCTTCATAAACCATGAATTGTATAAAAATGAAACATCTATAGTCAAACATATCACAAGACCATCAACACAATATGTAAGTATTGTATCATAATAAATCAACTCCAAATAAACATAAAATCCATCAAAGGATGTTGACATAGATGAAATCAAAACTCTTTTTAAAGAAATATCTCTTTATATTTTGAAATCATTTAAGAGTCATATATTTATAAAATAATACATTTTTTTGAAAATATTCCTATAATATTGTAAGGGAAGCTTCAACGATTTTATAATGGCAGAAAATAGCGGGACCCGCTGTATAAGTTAAATAAACATTCTTACCATAATTCTGTCAAAAATTTTAAAAAGAACCTTGTTTAGAAAACGACGGAAAGATTCCTTTATAAAACTATTATAAAAATTCAAAAAAGGGTATAAATGACTTTAACCCATATTCTTTTAAATCGTAAAAATGGTTTGAAATAATTTTTAAGAAACATGGATGTGGATGATAAAGAAATCCCAGTAGATTATTACGTATAAACAACCTTGGATAATGAAGAGATTGCAAAATAAGCCCTTACCTTGTACTTTTACTTGGTTGGGTGTAGGTTAGCCTCCTGTATAATGGTGAAATAATTGTTATTAAATTATCCTAGAATCATATAAATCGATATGATATCATATATGATCTTTTAACATTGATTTGTTAATAATATCTTAGTATTATCATTGTTTCGGGTGATAACTTACTCGTTTTCTTTTATAAATTTTCTTACGTAAGCCATGTTTTTCATCGATAGGTTGTATCTTAATCATATCCACAATGATATCAAGTCCTTATATACTATTATTTATCATCATATGAGAATTAGACTTGAATGGATACGATGGAGAATGAATCTCATCACGTTAGTGGAGACGGTAGTCCGTACGTATGCCCAAGCGACAATATCATTGTGTTGATATTAAAATAATATTTAATTGGATGGTATATCATATATACAGAATCATTATCATGTTATATTTACTATTTACATTAATTACACATCATTATTATACCCATCTAAATAATAATTTATTGAATAACAATTACACCACGACGTGGAGACGGTAAGTCGTACGTACGCAAGTATGGTGACATGTCATTAAATGGATGGATAGAATACTGAATATGGTTGTACCATATTTATAATAACATCAAATAATATATAATATAATGGATTTATTATTTTAGAATGGTAATAACAAAGATAGAAGAAGTGGAAGAAGAAAGGAACTTGAAAAGGGGTGGGGAAATCATTACCTCTTCTTCGGGTTCTTCCTTTTGATTTCATCAAAAGGTCTCCATAGGATAGATTTTTTACTAAATGAAGGCCTCTAGGATGAATTGAGTGATGTTTAGAGAGTATTTGGGAAGGGGTTGGACGAACCAAAAGGCTTTGAAGGAGATAAATAATGAGAAGGGTGAGTGCCCTTTTATAAGAAGGGTGGGGGGTACCTTTGGAAAAGCTAGAAGTATTATTTTATAATGAATTCTTATTTGGTTTATAATGGCTAAAAAGTTTATTATTTAAAGTTTAACATGGGGTTGGGTCTAAAACCACTCATCCAATATAATTTAGACAGGTTCGGGTCATTATATTAACCTTATCTTTTAGTTTTAACTCTTAGTTATTTAGTTTGACACTTACCATGTAACTTTTAATTTTTATATTATATAGTTAATAAACATAATATATACCTCCAAGTGACCCCCAAGTGGTCCATTAATGATACACCTATCATTATATAAGTCTCTTGGATGAACCTTATATTTTTATGAATTGAATATCAATTAATAATATAATATTTCTTTTAAAAAGTCTTTTATGTCAATTTTGACACTATATGAAAAATTGATTTTTGTGAAATCATATCCCATTGATCACTTCAAAAAATGTTAATTAAATCAATCCTAACATGTCATATTAACCTATAAAATTAGTGTAATTCATAAAAAGTGTCAAATTATATTTATTTGGGTATTTATAATATCAATTATTTTAATTTTTCACTATTATGGTAATTACTGCATCATCATTTTGTCAAAAATAAATTAAATTATTTAATGTCTAAAAATTATAAGTAAAATATCATTATGTATTAAATATTTTTAGATTTATAATGAATATTTACAATCGAATTTATCTTATGTATAAACCTATATTAAAAATGTTTTAGTAAATAAAAATTGATTTTAACTCTTTTAACTCTTCTTTGAATTAAATAATAATAAATGTCCTAATATAATCCAAGTGGACCTAAATGATTATATTTTATTTATAAGGTTGTTTTTGGTAGATCTACACTTGTTCAATAGAATTAGGACACATTTTAGGGTAATATTAATATTATTTTTACTCTTAATTTCACTATTTACTATTAACTGTGGTAAATAAAAGAAAAAAGTAACTAATCATCATAAATTATTTTCATCCCATTTTACCACATTTTACTCCTTCATATTAACCGTGTCTCTCGGATTTTCGAAATTCCACTCACAGAAGTGGTAAAATTAATTTTTATGAAAAATTCAGTTTTTTAACTACCACTTAGTGGTTTCACCATTCATCAAAAAAATGAAGTTTTTCAGGAAAAATACCAATAATTCACCCTTGGATAAATTCAATATTGCGAATCCAAAAATGAAGTCCATTTTGAAAAATAAAATTTATTAATTTCAAAAAGTGGGTATTAATATTCATAGCGGCTAGTTTGATTGGTGGTGGTGTGTTAGAACTCGATGTTGCGTACAACACAGGCTATTGCATTATTCAAAGAGAAGCATACCGTAGAAGCTTGGGGTGTTACATTATCCCCTCCTTCAAATAATTTCATCCTCGAAATTTCTATAGTACTACCGCATGAAAGGACTCGAGTGGTTCTTCATCATAAGTTCCTCGGGTTCCCACGTTGCCTCTTCCATCTTACGGTTTCTCCACAAGACTTTTACCAGACGATTCGTCCGGTTTCTCAGTACTTGTTTTCTCGTATAAAGAATCTTGACGGGCTCTTCACAATAAGACATATCGGGTTCCAGTTCTAATTTCTCATAGGTGAGTACATGTGTTGGGTCATGCATGTATTTCCTCAAAAGATATACGTGGTTCACATCGTGATCTTTTGAAAGACTTGGCGGCATTGGCAATTGGTAAGCTACTGCCCCAATTCGTTCCAGAATTTCGAAAGGTCCGATGTAACTGGGACTCAGTTTACCTTTCTTATCAAAACGTATGACTCCCTTCAATGGAGATACCTTCAGGAAAACATGATCACCGACTTGAAATTCCAAATCCTTCCTTCGATTATCGGCATAGCTCTTCTGCCTACTTTGAGCTGCTTTGATGTGATTTTGTATTACCTTCACCTTTTCCAGCGTTTCCTCCACAAGTTTTCTTTCACCAACGCCATCCCAAAATGTTGGTGTGCGACATCTCTTTCCTTATAACACTTCATATGGGGCCCTCCGAAAACTTTAATGGAAGCTATTCTTATATGAAAATTCTAACAAAGGTAAATATTGATCCCACATACCTTGAAAGTCAAGTGAGCAAGATCTCAACATGTCTTCTAAGGTTTGAATAGTCCGTTCTAATTGTCCATCTGTCTGAGGGTGGTAGGTAGTGCTCAAATGACGTTCAATATCCAGGTATTTCTAAAGAATCTTCCAAAATCATGACGTAAAATGGGAATCACGATCAGAAAAAATCGATAGGGGTACTCCATGAAGTCTCACAACATCATTAATATATAGTCTTTCTAGACATTCTAGTGGTAGATCTTCTCTTTTAGCAAGAAAATGTGCTGACGTGATAAGACGATCAAAAAAAACACATATTGCATCATTCCTTCTAGGAGTCTTTGGTATCCCCATGACAAAGTCCATCATTATATTGTCCCATTTCCACTCCGTTATGCAAAGAGGTTGCAATACTCCACCAAGCTATTGCCTTCTAGCTTTCACTTGTTGACAAACCATACATCTTGACACAAAATCAGCAATCTCCCTCTTCATATTGTCCCACCAAAAATTTTCCTTCAAGTCTCTATACATTTTGGTGCTCCCAGGGTGTATAGAGAAATTGGAACTATGAGCATCATCCAACAATTCCCTTATTAGATCAGGTATATCGAGAACACAAAGTCTCTTCCCAAATTTCAAAATTCCTTCTTCATACACAAAGACTATCAAACTCCCATCATTCATAGCTTTAATATTCTTTTTAAATTATTCATCATTGGTCTGAGAACTCTTAATCCTTTCTAGAAAATATGGTTTGGAAACCATTTGAAAAATCATTGATGTTTATCCTTCCCTGGTTATTCCCATGTCCATCTTCACAAGATCCATGAAAATTGGATCCCTTTAAATTCTCATATTGTTCAAAACTCCATGGTCTTTTCTGCTCAAAGCATCTTCCACCTTGTTTTCTTTCCCTGGGTGGTAGTGTATCGTACAATCATAATCCTTGAGTAATTCAAGCCATATCCTTTTCCTCATGTTGAGTTCTTTTTGTGAGAAAATATACTTCAAACTCTTTTGATCAGTATAGATCTCACATTTTTCACCATATAGGTATTGCCTCCATATCTTCAAAGCAAATATCACAGCTGCTAACTCAAGATCATGAGTATGATATTTTTGTTCATGAATTATCAACTGTTGTGATGCATAGGCAATAACTCTATCATTCTGCATAAGGACACAACCAAGTCCCTTTTTCGATGCATTACTATAAATAACGAACCCATCATTCCCCGATGGTAGAGTCAGTATAAGAGAATTAACTAATATTATCTTCAGTTCTTCGAATCATTATTCACACTCTTTTGTCCAAAAAAATTTAACCCCTTTATGTGTGAGCTTCGTTAATGGGTTATCCAATCAGGCAAAATTCTGGACTAAACGTCGATAATAACCTTCCAAACCAATAAACCTTCGTACCTCAGTTATACTCGTAGGTTCTGGCCATTCATGGATTACCTTGGACATAGAAGGATCAATAGAGATTCCATCTTTAGAGACAATATGGTCAAGAAAAGAAATCTCCTAAAGCTAGAATTCACACTTGCTAAACTTCTCATATAATTCATGTCATCTTAGAGTCTTCATGATAATGCGCAAGTGATTTTCATGATATTTGAAGATTTTGGAGTATACCAAGATATCATCAATAAATACCTCCACAAATTCATCAAGATATTCCTTGAAAACTCTATTCATCAGATGCATGAAAACAGAGGGTGCATTAGTCAATCAAAAAGGCATTACTGTAAACTCATAATGCTCGTACCTTGTTCGAAATGTTGTCTTCAGAATTTCTTCCTTCTTCACACACAACTGATGGTATCCAGATCAAAGGTCAATCATTGAAATTATTGAGCTCCATGCAATTAGTCAAATAAATTATCAATGTGAGGTAGGGGATACTTTCTCATTATTGTTACAGCATTGATCTCCCTATAGTCGATAAATAACCTCATAGATCCGTCTTTCTTTTTAACAAAAAGAACAGGGGATCCCCATAGAGAAACACTAGGGCGAATCAATCCCTTATTACTCAATTCCTCTAGTTGTTTCTTTAGTTCAACTAATTCTACAGTGGCCATTCTATATGGTTTCTTCGATATATGCCTTGATCCAGGAATTAAATCAATGAAAAACTCATGTTCTCGTTCTAGAGGATGTCCAGGTAAATCTTCTGGAAACACATTTACATATTCTTTCACAACAGGTTCATCCTCTATTTGAACATTCCTTTCCTCACCCATAGTCATTTCATTCTCCTCCTCCCCAATAATTGAATTTATTTGAGCTACAGGGGGTGGATCTAGATATGTATTAGGTGGCGACGATTCAGCTCTAAAGATAATGTGTTCCTTATCATCATCATCAAAAATAGTAACCTCCTTATTCTTATAATAAATCTTGCATCATGGTCCAAAAGCCAATCCATACCGAGGAATATATCAAACTCAATAATAGATATGCCGATGAAATCTGCGGATAAATAACATTTATGTGCTCTAATGGGGACTGATTCACAAAACATTATTGCAATGATACTTTCCTAAGGAGTTTTAACTGACAACTCCCTTGTTAAATAAAATTAGAAATATCTAATTTTCATAGCAAACTTGGAAGATATGACACAATGTGATGATCCAGAATCAAATAATTCATTTTCTAAACTTGAGGAAACCACAATATTACCTGCCACCAGATCTTTCAGAGCTACTACCTCAGTAGTAGTGATAGAATAAGCTTGGCCTTGATCCCTTGGCCTTTTCTAAGGTAAGTTCCTTTGACGCTTAGGACATTCATTTGCATAATGTCCCATATCCCTGAAATTGTAGCCATGAACATTGGTAGCTTCCTTCTTCCCCTTGCAATCACGAGCTTGGCGGCCATTTTCACCACACTTGTAACATACACCTATTCTCTTTAAGCAAGTACCTGGGTGTTTCTTCCCAAATTTACCATAGGATGGATATTCAACCTTTCCCTTCTATCCCTTATTTCCATTCCCAGATTGATCAGCAGATCTCTTCTTCTCTTGCTTTTCTTTAAAGTCATAAGACTTAGAGAATTTCTTTTCTGTCTTGGTAGCACATGAGACAATGTCTTCGTACGAAGAGAAGGATTGTGAGACTAATGCTTGGCAGAGAAATGGTTTTAACCCATCAAAGAAACAACCAATCTTACTTCATGGGTTACGTATATAATATCCATCATACCTTGATAATCTAGTAATGTTAGCCTCATACATTGTGACATTCTCATCTTCCTTTTATCTCAGACTCAGAAAATGCCTTTCCATATCTTCTTGATGGTTGCGAGGAAAGTATTTTTCTAAAAACAGATATTTGAACTCCCTCTATTCCATATTTGATACTTCATCATCTTCTTTCATGTCTTTAATCAATGACCACCATTGATCAGCATATCTAGTGAGGCGGTAAACTACCATGATAACTTTTTCCCTTTCACTACTCCCAAAAGCCGGAAATATTTTTTCTAGGGAATTTATCCATTTCTCATCTTCTAAGGGATTTGTACTCCCATTGAACATTTTTGGTTGTTGCCTCATGAATCAATCAAACATTGATCCTCCACACTGTGGATCAGGGTGCTTCATATGTGTAAGGTTATTATTCATAACCTGATTGAGTTGTCCCAGTATGGTGATTAGTTGATTAGCAGCAGTTTCATCACCAGCCCCACTATAATTATCTTGAGCAGGAGGACAATCCCTACATTGAGTGTGTGCATTGATACGGTTTCCATTCCTTCCACTAGGCACTATTTCTAAACAATGGCATAAACTATATTAGTTTATGAATCAAAGTACTTAATTTCATAATTATAAAACACTTAACATAAATTGAACTATTTATGGATATAATCTATAATAATAAAAACGTTTTCTTTGAAGAATTATATACTCATAAACCCTTCATAATGATTTGTAAAGAAATTGAGAGTTATCCTAAGCATATCCCCCGGGAGTGTCGTAACCAAGAGTGTAGCAAGGCCCTTTGTCATGCACTAGTTCCCGTTCGAGTCCAGCTCAAAGTGGTGTTTTCAGGATTTACCTCTAGGTACATCTGTGCCAGAGCCGCCTCTACCTGCTCGTTTCCAGACATGTTTGTATTGCTCTGAAAACTCACAAAATCTCTACAATACCAAAATTCTAGGATGTTGTTCAATACTATTCCTCAAAGTCTATCTTAAATCTATGTGCTCTAATTAGAGTTTATATAAATCTATCTTCCAAGGTTTTTACTAAACTTCCTCTGATACCAACTGTAATGCCCCGACCCCAGTTACCCAGAGTCGGTGCATTATTTCATAACATTGGCATGATTACAAGAATGATCAAATCTTGAAAGACCGAATAGTTTAGTAGCCTTGGAAACACTAGATATATTAATAATGTTTTACATTACATAAAAAATGAAAACTACAACAACATAGTCTCCATAGTCCACAGTCTTATCCCCTCATACTATCCCTGCAGGCCATTTATAATTTACTTCTTCAAATCCTGGAAAAAATAAAACATAGAAATGGGGTGAGCTCAAATTCCCAGTAAGGATAACAATATAGCGGAAGATTTCATAAATAAGAATAAACATTTAAGGAAATGTATAACTAAATAAAATCCTTTTAAACTTGAACTTAAACATAGTATGGAAAAAATAAAATGAAATAATGCCATTTACCTATTCACATGGATATGCTAATAATCAAATAATCACATGCAATATCAATAACCACTTTCATAATGATGGAATGCGTAATGCAGACTATCAAAACCACATAGCCAAGGCCTCGTGCCAAGACTAAAAATAAGATTTTGTCAAGGCCTTATTCCAAGACAGTAGTTCGTCTCATTAGATCTACCAATGCATCGAGGAGCTATAGCAGGCTCCACCCGTCACTTGTTATGTCCAATGCATTCCTCATATGAACATGTTTAAACATAACATAAACATTCCTATTAAAACTAGCATATGAAATGTCAATATTTTCCTCATAAACAATGAATGGTATAAAAATAACACATCCATAGTAAAACATATCACAAGACCATCAATACAATATGGAAGTATTATATCATAATAAATCAACTCCAAATAAACTTAAAATCCATCAAAGGATGTTGACATAAATGAAATCAAAACTCTTTTTAAAGAAATATCTATTTCTATTTTGAAATCATTTAAGAGTCATATATTTATAAAATAAAACATTTTCTTTGAAAATATTCCTATAATATTGTAAGGAAATATTTAATGATTTATAATGGATGAAAATAGCCACGCCTTCCGTATAAGTTTAAAACAACATTCTTACCTTAATTTTGTCGCAAAGGTTAAAAAGCCCCCTGTTTGGAAAACGATGGAAAGAATCCTTTATAAACCTTTTATAAAAAGTTAAACAAGGGTATAAATGACTTTAACCCATATTTTTGTACATAGTATAAAAGTTTTGAAATACATTTTGAAGAAACATGTATGTTGATGATAAATAAATCCTAGTAGAATATTACGTATAAAAAACCTCGTATAATGAAGAGACAGTGAAATAAAACCTTAACTTGTACATTTCCTTGGTTGGGGGTAGGTTAAACTCCAGTATAATGGGGAAATAATTGTTATTAAATTATACAAGAATCATATACATCAATATGACATCATATCTGATCTTTTAACGTTGATTTGTTAATAATATCTTAGTATTATCATTGATCCGGGTGTAAACTTACTTGTTTTCTTTTATATGTTTTGTTACGTAAGTCGTGTTTGACATGGATAGGTTGTATATTAATAATATCCAGAATAATATCAAGTAATTAGATACTATTATTAATCATAACATGATAATTAGACTTGAATGGATACGATGGAGAATGAATCTCATCGCGTTCGTGGAGACGGTAGTCCGTACGTACGCACGAGCGACAATATCGTTCTTTTGATATTAAAATAATATTTAATTGGATGGTATATCATATATACAGAATCATTATAATGTTATATTTATTATTTACATTCATTACACATCATTATTATACACATCCAAATAATAATTTATTGAATAACAATTACACCACGACGTGGAGACGGTAAGCCGTATGTACGCATGTATGGTGACATGTCATTCAAAGGACGGATAGAATACTAAATATGGTTGTACCATATTTATAAGAACATCACAGTATATATAATATACTGGAGTTATTATTTTATAATGGTAATAACAAAGATTGAAGAAGTGGAAGAAGAAAGGAACTTGAAAAGGGTTGGTGAAATCATTACCTCTTCTTCAGGTTCTTCCTTTTGATTTGATCGAAATGGATCTGTAGGTTAGATTTCTTACTAAAGGAAGGCCTCTAGGATGAAGTGTGAAAAGTTGAGAGAGTATTTGGGTAGGGGATGGCCGAACCAAAAGGCTTTGAAGGTGTGAATTAATGAGAAGGGGGAGTACCCTTTTATAAGAGGGGTGAGGGGCACCTTTGGAAAATATAGAAATATTATTTTATAATAAATTCATATTTGGATTCAAATGGCTCAAAAGTTGATTATTAAAAGTTTAAGGTAGGTATGGGTCGAAAAACACTCAACCAATAGAATTTAGATAGTTTTGGGTCATTGTATTACCCTTATCTTTTAGTTTTAACTCTTAGTTAATTAGTATGACACTTACAATGTCACTTTGTATTTTTATATTATATAGTTAATAAACTTACTATATACCTCGAAGCGACCCCCAAGTGGTCCATTAATGATACAACTATCATTATATAAGTATCTTTGCCGAACCGTAGATTTTTGGGAATTGAATATCAATTAATAATATAATATTTGTTTTAAAAACTATTTTATGTCAATTTTAACACTATTTGGAATATTGATTTTTGTGAAAATCATAACAGAATGATTACTATGAACAAAGTTAATTAAATCAATCCTAAATGCCATATAAACCTATAAATTTAGTGTAATTCATAAAAAGTTTAAAATTATATTTATTTGGGTATTTATAATATCAATTATTTTAATTTTCACTATTATGGTAATTACTACATCATCATTGTGTCATAAATAAATTAAATTATTTAATGTCTAAAAAATATAACTAAAATATCATTATGTAATAAAACGTTTTATCATTCTAATGAATTTTTACAATCGAATTTATCTTATGGATAACCATATATTAAAAATGGTTTAGTAAATAAACTTTGATTTGAACTCTTTTAACTCTTCTATGAATTAAATAATAATAAATGTCCGAATCTTTTCCAAGTGGACCTAAATGATAATATTTTATTCCTAAGGTTGTTTTTGGTCGAGATACACTTGTCCAATAGAATTAGGACATGTCTTAGGGTAATATTAATATTATTTTTACCCTTAATTACCCTATTTACTTTTAACCGTGGTAAATATAAGTAAAAAGGTACTATTCACCAAAAATTATTTCCATCTCATTGAACCACAATTTACTCCTTGATATTAACCGTGTCTCTCGGATTTTCGAAATTCCACTCACAGAAGCAGTAAAATTATGTTTTATGAAAAATTCAGAATTTTTACTACCACTTAGTGGTTTCACTATTCATAAAAAATGATGTTTTTTCAGAAAAATACCAAAAATTCACCCAAGGCTAAATTCGATATTCTGAATCCAAAAATCAAGTCCATTTTGAAAAATAAAATTTACAAATTTCAAAAAGTGGGTATTACTATTCATAACGGCTAGTTTGATTGGTTGTGGTGTGTTAGAACTCGATGTTGCGTACGACACACGCTGTTGCATTATTCAAAGAGAAGCGTACCGCAGAAGCTTGGGGTGTTACAAATTTGACAGAGGATATGTCTAGAATAAATCAAAGATTATGATCACATCATCAATTACCAAATAGTAAAGTATATTAATGTGGATTATGCTTTAAGTCGAAAGATTAATACTAATTTAACCATGCTATGTTTGGGACGAGATCCTTCGGGTTTTTTATTTGATATATATTTTATTGGATGTTGTTAGTGTTGTGAATTATCTTGTCTCCATTCATGTGCCAGTTAAATCATCTCTATTAGATAGAATTAAGCAAGTGTAGAATGAAGACATCGAGTTACAGAAATAGGTAGAGTTGTGTCGAAAGGGTATGTTACATGAATTTAAAATTGGTAAGGATTTTGTTTTGAGGTTTCGAAGGATTTTCTCTGTGCCTTATCATTCACTATTAAAGAAGGAGTTATTATGGAAATCTCGTAGTTCTCTATTTTTAGTTCATCCTGATATTACTAAAATGAACATAGATATTTAGAAGTCTTACTAGTGGGATGGAATGAAAATAGATTTCAGTGACTTCACTATGAAGTGTTTAACTTGTCAATAGGTTAAATAATAATGGCAGTTACCAAAAGTGATGATTTAGCCTTTTCTAATGCCAAAGTGGAAATGAGAAAAATGTGTCCACAGATTTCATAGTGGGATTACCAAAGACATATCTTGGTTAAAACGCAATCTGGGTTATTATTGATAGATTGACTAAATATTATCATTTTCTTCTTATTTGTGATACCCTAAATCTAGATCAACTTTATTGGTTTCATATTAAAGAGATAGTCAGGTTACATGGATTTCTCATCACTATTTCATCTAATTGTGATTTCAGGTTCACATAAAATATTTGGAATGGCCATCAGTTGATGTTGGGTACTAAATTAAATTTTATTACATATTTTCATCCACAATCAGATGAGTAGTCATAATGAAAGATTCAGAACCTAGAATATATGCTATGTGTTTATTCAACAGATTACAATGGAAGTTGGGACCAACATCAATGTTTTTCGAGTTTTTTTATTATAACAGTTTTCAATCCAGTATACAGATGTCTCCATTTGATGAATTATATGGATAGTGGTATCAGACTCCATATTTTTGTTTGAACTAGGTGAATGGAAGTTTATGGGAACGGAATTGGAAGAAGAGATAGAAAAAAAATTCCATTTGATTTAGAATCACATGAGAATAGATCAGAGAAGGAATAAAATTTATGCAGAGAATCGAATGTGGGATCATTCTTTTGATGTAGGTGATCATGTCTTTCTCAATGTTTCTCCATGGAAAAGTGTGATGCATTTTGGTAGGAAGTGAAACCTGAGTCTAAGATTAATAGGACCCTATGAAATCCTGGAGAATATTGGATCAGTTTCCTATAGAGTGGCTTTACATAAATTTTTATACTAAGTACACAATAGTTATCATGTTTCACTATTGATAAAGTTTATACCAGATCCAACTCATGTTTTGAGTCGACAGGTAGTTCTGTTGGAAGAGAATATTTCTTACGATTAACAACCAGTCCATATTCTTGAACAAATAGAGAAAGTGTTGTAGAATAAGGAAATTCGACAGTTAAATGTTTTGTGGAAAAACCATATGGGTGAAGAGGGTACATGGGAATCTGATGTTTCAATGAAAGATTAATACACCCAATTATTTTATATTTTAATAGAATTACAGGGACGCAATTCCCAAAAGAGGGAAAGATGTAACAACCCATATATTTATAGAATAATTTTTTTCATTTGTTTTAATATATATGAATAAGATATTATTTTTACATTAAAAGGGATGATTTGTATGATAAAATACTGAACACACAACAACATGTTTCTTTGAAATCTTATAGGGCACACAACATTGAGTTATATAACAAAATAATAATATATTTTTATTATTAATTTAAAACATATTTAATGTATAGTCGTTGTATTGGAGGAAATGAACATAACTAACTACAATATGGTTATGTATGTTTTCAAAATGACTTTACATGTATCCAATACATTTAATAGGAGTGAAAATAAGATTGAATCTGATTCTAAGCCTTAAGTACTCTAATATTTTTAAATGGTAGTTTTACCGCCTTTTGATGGAGAATCTTTTTTAAATATAATTTTTGTCACTTTTATATATTATATTTCAATAAATAATCTTATTCTAGAGAATAGGGATATAATATTTACTTTGGATCAATATTTGGTATCTTTCGGATAAAGATCAATTTTTAATGAATAGTACAAATACCGCATTTTATGCCAAAACAATATTTTCATCTAATTTATTTATATAGTTATATTATATATTTAATTTGTTTTAAAGTGTAATTTGATTATATATTGATCATTTTATATAATTGTTGTCATTATATTTAAATTCACTTTGAAATTTGACATAAACACATGTCAATCTTTTGGTAGTTTTAACTTCTTAAAACACACTTTTTGGATTCGACAATGGTAATTAATTTTAAATTAGTTATAGAAACTTCTATATTTTAAATTTTGAAAAATGGAATCCATATTCAAAATCAAGAGGTCCAAATTGTTTAAATCGGCACATTTTATTTTTTGACATTTTGAATAGTAACTTCTGTAATTATTATTTTTACCATGCTTACATGGTTAACATGGTAAATAAGGGTAAAAAATAGTATTATAATAATATTAAACTACCTAACACGTTTCCTAATCCTATTGGATAATATATTTCCAACCATGGGAAACCATTGGTCATTTTTTATACCCCATGGATCCCCTTTGGAGTGATAATTAAATTTTATAAGAAATAACTTAAAATAAAGAAAAATATAACATAAATGTGTATTTTTTATTGAAACAATTTTTATATGGGGTTATATAAGTTATATATTCAACAATATATTATAATTATATATATAAAAATATTTCCTACTTCATTGTAAATTTTTCAACATTTTTAGACATCCAATATATAAATATTTTTATAACACAATGATGATGTATATATTACCTTATTAATGAATGATTTAAATAAACGAGATTATAAATACTAAAATTAATTTATCAAAAAAAATATTTATGTCATCCATGAATTTTATGGATGCTTTTGACTTGTTATATTTTAATTAATGATGTTTTTTTAGAAAGAATCAAGTTGTTATGGATATTTAAAAAGCCATGAAATGAATATTATAAAAAATGACATAATTGAGTTTTTAAAACATATAATATTTTATTAAATGACATAACATTCCTAAAAATATAATATTAATCCAAATGACTTAGATAATGTTTAAACTATAAATAATAAACCACTTTAGTTTCTATTTTTACTTTATTACAACTATATTAACCATATAGTATGAATATGCACGAAGAAATTGTATGTGTTAAATTAGTTAACTAAGGGTTAAAGCTAGAAGATAATGTTATATTTCTGAATAATATTTATCTAAAACCCATTGGTAGAGTTTTTTCTACCCAAAAGCGCTTTCTCAATGAAATAAATGACTTTGGGACCATTTGAAATCTAAATTCATTTTATAATAAAATAATATTTCAATACCATCCAAAAGTTCTCCTCCTCCCTATTATAAAAGAGCATCACCCCTACCCATTTTATCACACCTCTCTTGCCCTTGTCTCTTAAAAATAAATCCCACATATTCTCCCAACATCCCTCTATTAATCTTAGACTCCTTACCATAGGTATAAAGAAATTCAAGATAGCCTTTTTGTCTCAAATCAAAAGACATTACATGTTTTAATGGAAGTGTCTTATCTAAAGATTCCATCCTTTGTTTTAGTTCTTCACTCACTATTATATTCTTATTATTTTATTACATAAAAAAATATTATACTCAATATACATGGATTTTTTGATAATAAGGATTCTGAATACCATTACACATACCTCCATCTAATGGATATCGACATACTGTTTCTATGGATAAAGAACTACAACCTCACGGAACGATGATTGTTAAACATTCACCAACCACTTATCATGGTGTACATTATGATAGAAATGTATTTATATATTATATATATTATTTTTATATTGTCTCTATTGTTTATATTAATTATTTATAGTATACCATTTTTTTCCAAAATGTGTAATTATGATAATTTCATTTGAGGAAGTGCGAACTATCTCCCCCTTAAAATTATATGACACATTCAGGCCATAAATAGAACGTATAAATGATGGATTTAATGAACTTATGTAACATATATAACATACAATATTATAATTTAATTATAATATACATATGTATCATTTACTATTCATTTCATTAATTTGACTAATAAATGAATGAACCATTCATGCATACTTACGACCAACCATCTCAATGAATGGTGAATTTTATTTGTTATCTCAAAAATGTATTGAATATATAAATACATATATAAATATTGGATATATATGATTTTTAAACCATGAGTATCATTTTGGAGATAATAAAATTTTTACCACATGGGCAATTTGTAATTACAACATGTTCATTTTTTATCTAAAGTACCAAATATCATCAAAATGGACAACATTAACTTAAATGATTATGTAATGTTTATAACATATTAATAAGTGATATAAAAGGAATAAAAAAATTAAAAATTAGTTATACATTTCCTTAACTGTCGAATTTCCTTATTCTAGAACACTTTCTCTATTTGTTCAAGAATATGGACTGGTTGTTAATCGTATGAAAGATTCTCTTCCAATAGAACTACCTGTCGACTCAAAACATGAGTTGGATCTTGTATAAACTTTATCAATAGTGAAACATGAAAACCATTGTGTACTTAGTATAAACATTGATGCAAAGCCACTCTATAGGCAACTGATCCAATATTCTCCAGGATTTCATAGGTTCCAATTAATCTTAGACCCAGGTTTCACTTCTTAGCAAAATGGATCACACTTTTCCATGGAGAAACATTGAGAAAGACATGATCACCTACATCAAAAGAATGATCCCACATTCGATTCTCTGCATAAATTTTCTTCCTTCTCTGATCTATTGTCATGTGATTCTAAATCAACTGAAATTTTTCTGCTATCTCTTCTTCCAATTCCGTTCCCATAAACTTCCATTCACATACTTCAAACAAAAATATGGAGTCCGACACCACTATCCATATAATTCATCAAATGGAGACATCTGTATACTGGATTGAAAACTGTTATAATAAAAAAACTCGAAAAACAATGATTTTGGTCCCAACTTCCATTGTAATCCATTGAATAAACACATAGCATATATTCTAGGTTCTGAATCTTTCATTATGACTACTCATCTGATTGTGGATGAAAATATGTAATAAAATTTAATTTAGTACCCAACATCAACTGAAGGCCATTCAAAATATTTTATGTGAACCTGAAATCACAATTAGATGAAATAGTGATGGGAAATCCATGTAACCTGACTATCTCTTAATATGAAACCAATAAAGTTGATCTAGATTTAGGGTATCATGAAGAAGAAGAAAATGATAATATTTAGTCAATCTATCAATAATAACCCAGATTGCGTTGTAACCAAGATATGTCTTTGGTAATCCCACTATGAAATCCGTGGACACATTTTTCTCATTTCCACTTTGGCATTAGAAAAGGCTAAATCATCACTTTTAGTAACTGCCATTATTATTTAACCTATTGACAAGTTGAACACTTCATAGTGAAGTCACTAAAATCTATTTTCATTCCATCCCACTAGTAAGACTTCTATATATCTATGTTCATTTTAGTAATATCAGGATGAACTAAAAATAGAGAACTACGAGCTTTCCATAATAACTCCTTCTTCAACAGTGAATGATAAGGCACAGAGAAAATCCTTCCAAACCTCAAAACAAAATCCTTACCAATTTTAAATTCATGTAACATACCCTTTCGACACAATTCTACCTATTTCTATAACTCGATGTCTTCATTATACACTTGCTTAATTCTATCTGATAGAGATGATTTAACTGACACATGAAAGGAGACAAGATAATTCACAACACTAACAACATCCAATAAAATATATATCAAATAAAAAACCCGAAGGATCTCATCCCAAACATAGCATTGTTAAATTAGCATTAATCTTTCGACTTAAAGCATCAGCCACATTAATTTACTTTACTATATGGTAATGGATGATGTGATCATAATCTTTGATTTATTCTAGACATATCCTCTGTCAAATTTGTAACACCCCAAGCTTCTACGGTACGCTTCTCTTTGAATAATGCAACAGCGTGTGTCGTACGCAACATCGAGTTCTAACACACCACAACCAATCAAACTAGCCGTTATGAATAGTAATACCCACTTTTTGAAATTTGTAAATTTTATTTTTCAAAATGGGCTTGATTTTTGGATTCGAAATATCGAATTTAGCCTTGGGTGAATTTTTGGTATTTTTTTGAAAAACATCATTTTTTTTATGAATAGTGAAACCACTAATTGGTAGTAAAAATTCTGAATTTTTCATGAAAATTAATTTTACTGCTTCTGTGAGTGGAATTTCGAAAATCCGAGAGACACGGTTAATATCAAGGAGTAAATTGTGGTTTAATGAGATGAAAATAATTTTTGGTGAATAGTACCTTTTTACTTATATTTACCACGGTTAAAAGTAAATAGGGTAATTAAGGGTACAAATAATATTAATATTACCCTAACACATGTCCTAATCCTATTGGACAAGTGTATCTCGACCAAAAACAACCTTAGGAATAAAATATTATCATTTAGGTCCACATGGAAAAGATTAGGACATTTATTATTATTTAATTCATAGAAGAGTTAAAAGAGTTAAAATCAATGTTTATTTACTAAACCATTTTTAATATATGGTTATCCAAAAGATAAATTCGATTTTAAATATTAATTAGAATGATAAAACGTTTTATTATATAATGATATTTTAGTTATAATTTTTAGATATTAAATAATTTAATTTATTTATGACACAATGATGATGTAGTAATTACCATAATAGTGAAAAATTAAAAAAATTGATATTATAAATACCCAAATAAATATAATTTTAAACTTTTTATGAATAAAACTAAATTTATAGGTTTATATGACATATTAGGATTGATTTAATTAACTTAGTTCGAAGTAATCATTCTGTTATGATTTTCACAAAAATCAATATTCCAAATAGTGTTAAAATTGACATAAATTAGTTTTTAAAACAAATATTATATTATTAATTGATATTCAATTACCAAAAAACTACGGTTCGACAAAGAGACATATATAATGATAGTTGTATCATTAATGGACCACTTGGGGGGTCGTTTGGAGGTATATAGTACGTTTATTAACTATATAATATAAAAATACAAAGTGACATGGTAAGTGTCAAACTAATTAACTATGAGTTAAAACTAAAAGATAAGGATAATATAATAACCCAAACCTGTCTAAATTATATTGGTTGAGTTTTTTTTGACCCATCCCCACCTTAAAATTTAAATATTCCACTTTTTATCCACTAGAAACCAAATATAAATGTATTATAAAATAATATTTCTAGCTTTTCTAAAGGTGCCCCTCACTCCTCTTATAAAAGGGCACTCTCCCTTCTCATTATTTCACACCTTCAAAGCCTTTTAGTTCGGCCATCCCCTACCCAAATACTCTCTCAACTTCCTTCACGTCATCCTAGAGGACTTCCTTCAGTCAGAAAGCTAACCGATGGAGCCCTTTTGATCAAATCAAAAGGAAGAACCCGAAGAAGAGTTAATGATTTCACCACACTTTTTCAAGTTCCTTTCTTCTTCCACTTATTCTATAGTTATTATTACCATTATAAAATAATAAATCCTGTATCTTATATATACTTTGATGTTATTATAAATGTGGTACAACCATATTTTCTATTCTATCCATCCTTTTAATGACATGTCACTATACGTGCGTACGTACAGCTTACCGTCTCCAGGTCGTGGTGTAATTGTTATTCAATAAATTATTATTTGGATGTGTATAATAATGATGTGTAATTAATGTAAATATTAAATATAACATTATAATGATTCTGTATATATGATATACCAACCAATTAAATATTATTTTAATATCAAAAGAATGATATTGTCGCTCGTGCGTACGTATGGACTACCTTCACCACGAATGTGATCAGATTCATTCTCCATCGTGTCCATTCAAGTCTAATTCTCATTTGATGATTAATAATATAATCTAAGGACTTGATATCATTCTTGATATGATTACGATACAACTGATCCATGACAAACACGGCTTATGTAACAAAACATATAAAAGAAAATGAGTAAGTTAACACCCTGAACAATGATAATACTAAGATATTATTAACAAATCAATGTTAAAAGATCATATATGATATCATATTGATGTATATGATTCTTGTATAATTTAATAACATTTATTTTACCATTATACAGGAGGTTAATCTACCCCCAACCGAGGAAAATTACAAGTTAAGGGTTTATTTCACAGTCTCTTCATTATCCGAGGTTGTTTATACGTAATAATATACTGGGATTTCTTTATCATCCACATCCATGCTTCTTTAAAATTTATTTCAAATATTTTTTTTACTATTTACAAGAATATGTGTTAAAGTCATTTATACCCTTGTTTTACTTTTTATAATAGGTTTATAAAGGAACCATTCCATCGTTTTCAAAACAAGGTGCTTTTTAACCATTTCGACAGAATTAAGGTAAGAATGTTTTTTAACTTATACGACAGGTGCAGATATTTTCCGCCATTATAAAATCGTTGAATCTTCCCTTACAATATTATAGTAATATTTTCAATGAAAATGTTTTATTTTATAAATATATGACTCTTAAATGATTTCAAAATAGAAATAGATATTTCTTTTAAAAGAGTTCTGATTTCATTTATATCAACATCTTTTGATGGATTTTTTGTTTATTTGGAGTTGATTTATTATGATACAATACTTCCATATTGTATTGATGGTATTGTGATATGTTTGACCGTGGATGTGTTATTTTTATACCATTCATGGTTTATGGTGAACGTATTGACATTTCCTATGCTAGTTTTAATACGAATGTTTATGTTATGTTTAAACCTGTTCATATGTGGAATGCATTGGACTTAATAAGTGGTAGGTGGAGCCCGATATAGATCCTCGATGCATCGGTAGATCTCATGAGACAAACTAGTGTCTTGGAACAAGGCCTTGACAAAATTTTATTTTTAGTCTCGGCACGAGGCCTTGGCTATGTGGTTATGATAGTCTGGAATTATGCATTACATCATTATGAAAATGGTTATTGATATTGCATGTGGTTATTCGATTAGTAGAATATCCATGTGAATAGGTAAATGAAATTATTTCATGTTATTTTTTCCATACTATTTTGGAGTTCAAGTTTAAAAGGCTTTTGTTTTAGTTATACATTTACTTAAATGTTTATTCTTATTTATGAAAGTTTCCGCTATATTGTTATCCTTACTGGGAATTTGAGCTCACCTATTTTCTATGTTTTATTTTTCCCAGGATATGAAGAAGTAAATTATGAATGACTTGCAGGGATAGTATGACGGGTTAAGAGTGTAGACTATGGAGACTATGTTGTTGTAGTTTTCATTTTTTTGATGTAATGTAAAACATAATGAATATATCTAGTGTTTCCAAGGCTACTAAACTATTTGGTCATTCGAGATTTGATCTTTCTTGTGATCATGAAAATGTTATGAAATAATGCACCGACTCTAGGTAACTGGGGTCGGGGCGTTACAGTTGGTATCAGAGGAAGTTTAGTACAAACCGTGGAAGCTAGATTTAGATAAACTCTGATTAGAGAACCTAGATTTAAGATGGAATTTGAGGATTAGTATAGAAGAACTTCATAGCAGCGGTGTGCGACCGTGCCACTAGCAGGAAGACCGACTCAAGCCCTTGGCTAGCGGTGGAATATTGGCGGGACCTTCTTGGGTCCCATGGGTGATGTGGCAGATCCCTAAAGTGTGGCACTTTTACGTTCTGAACAAAAGGGAGACACACCCCATTCAGTGTGAGCACGGGCGGACCGCGTAAGCGGGCCGTGCCGGAGGGCCGGGCCTGGACGGACCACAACATAGTAGACCAGGCTCGGGTTGGGCTAGGGGGACCCGAACCATTTCGGGTCAGCCCTGGACAAGTCGGTCCAACCAGGTCGGACCGGACATGGGCCCATCCGGACCTAGTTTTTCCTTTTTATCCATAACAGGACAATCAGGCGTCCGTTTGAAGAACTGTCTATGGCACCAGAATCCTTGGATCGGGATGGTCCTTTTGGTATATGTAACTTTATTTTTGGATAATGTTGTATTATGGACGGGTTGGATCGAATCTCGAATTCAACGGAGCCCTCGGGGAAGAAACACTAATAACTTACATACTGGGCATCCGATTGAAATGTCGGCTATTGTGTTGGGTCCCTTATGACATGACAAAGCTTTTTGATACTTCTTCATGGGACTTAGCGGTATTTGATGTATTACTGATTTCTTGGGGAGTGGTTCTTCAAAACGCGCTATGTATGCAAATCTACGACTGGCTGAGACTTGATGAATACTGACCATTTCGACTCAGAGTGACTCGATAGGCCTAGGGGGGAACGCCTCTATGTGATGCGACAGAGCCACGGTGGGGAGAGCCTATGTGTGACACAGTAGACCCATGGTACTTGATAGGAGAAGTACCTTAGCAGGCCACGAGGGGGAGCGCTTTTATAGGATGCGACATACCCATGATGGGGAGTGCCTCTGTGTGATGAGGTTGACCCACGGTACTCGACAGGAGGAGAACCTCAGTAGTCTATGGATAGTGGGAAGCATCTTTGTGTGATGTTGTAGGCCCATTGTACTTTTTATAGGAGGATTTCTCTATCAAAAAAGGCGTTTGATGTTGTGATTGGGAATATTACTTGTTCCTAGGCCTATAGTATATGTAGATAGTTATCAGCATTCATAGTGATCCTGTGTGGGTCAGCGCTCAGAAATCCTGTGTGGGTCAGCATATACCGATCGTGTGTGGGCCAAATCCTGTGCGGGTCAACGCTTAGCGATCCTGTTTGGGCCAGCGCATTCCTATCCTATGTGGGTCAGATCATGTGTGGGTCATTACAGCGGTTAGTACATATCGATCCACTATGTATCAAACTCATTATAATCACCAGCAGTGCCTCTTGACAGAATACGATGATCTAGCTTAGTGACTAATCATATATACTTCTACACTTTAGTGAAATTCTCGTTTGAGCGGAGACTCTATTTGAACTAAGTCTTTTACATGTGTGGTACATTTACCTTTGTGGTACTATATTCATGGTGATACATATGTTGTAATTTTACCTTCGTGGAACTATCATTTTGGTGATACTTGTGTGGAACCTTTACCTTCATCATACTATTTTCATAGTGATACCTATGTTGTACTTTTTACCGTTGTGTTAGTATCTTCGTGGTGATAACTATGTGGTACTTTTTCCTTCATGGTACTATCTTCGTGGTGATACCAGTATGGTAATTTTTCCTTTGTGGTTCTATCATTGTGGTGTTACATGTGTGGTACTTCTACGTTCATGGTGTTACCTATGTGGTGTCCTTACCTCATGTACGGGATGAGTATATCTGGATAACATAGGTGTGTGTATGGGAATACACCTAAGTAGAGTTGATTTATTGCTTTGTGGTTTTTACTTTGTGGAAAATCTAGTCGAACTATTGGGGTATTCGGGTCCCTACTGAATATTATTATTCTCACCCCAGCATTGGATTTGCTCGCACCTTGTTGTGTTCAGTGCAGATGATGTACAACGTTGATCGAGGGTGAGGGAGCTAGGACCGGACGGTGAACAGAGGTGGGCCATTCGGCATGACGTGACGCCGAGGATACAGAAGGATGTGGAGTGTTGAGGAGGAAATATGTACCTACCCTTCTAGTAGGAACCTCAAAGGATGACCCAGTACCTATTTTTCTTTTTTCGTTCAGTTGTATTATATTTTCAGTTGTACTTGTACCTTTTCAGTTGGGCTTGTATTCTGACCCCTTTTACATTATACACACTTTTACTATAGTATTTTACATCATAGTTTCTTCTTGTGTTTTTATTGGACCATGTTTTTGTTGATGATTAAAGGAAATGACTTCCTATTTTAAGGATTATGACTTTAGGTTCTAGTCACCATCCCCTGGCCTATGGAATGCGAGTTTGGGGAAGTCAGACATGGGCCCTGGGAGATGGGTCATGACAGCTGGAACCTTATATAAATTTTTTATGAAAAACCAAATTATTTTAAGAATATGAATAATAATGAAAAATCATGATAAGTACATACTCGAAAAATAAAAAGTAAGTGTTGATATGGAATACATATCAATAAAATAAAAGTGAGATGAGAAAACCCTTAACTCAAGTCTGACATGTCATGTGTTTCTTTATCATCTTCAAAAGTAATCATATGTCACTTATTTAATTTCATTGCAAAACTTTTCAATTTTTTTATTAATCATATTTTACATGTTATAATGTTATATACAATTACATAACCAATTATGATTACGTCACATGTTTTGAGAATATTTGTCTTATGTATCAAATTCAACATTATTTAGATTACGATAGTCATTGAAGTCATTATTAAAACAAATAAAGAAAAATAATCCTAAAATAATTATCATATTTATATATAAAATATACTTTTTAATCCCATCATGAATAATGGCTAAGAAAAATCAACAAACATTATAATCATAGAGATGATATGTTGTATGTAGACATATTTAATGTTTATAATTTTCAATGATCATTATGGAAAAAATGTAATTAATATTTTCTATTTAAAGAATTATTATAATATGATAAATTTGATATTATTAAATTATATATACATAAATATTGAATTATATTATTTGTTAGTGAAAAAAGGTATCGCATCGCTTTGAGGAGGTGGTAGTCCATAGTTCTACAAACGATGCTTTCATTATTTTCCATGTCTGAAAAGGTAAAAAATGATATATTATACTTCCATAATGATAAATATGTCATTAATAATAAATATTTCCGTTATATCACATGTATGTATTATATTTACATATAGTGCCTTTAATGTAATGAATTAGTGAAAATCGAATCACATCACTATGCGAGGTGGTAGTCCACCATACGCATGAGTGACCTTAATGTACCCCTTACTGTATTTAAGGTAAATAATTATATATTATATAATTAATCCATAAGTTCAATTATATTATAAATTTCATATATAAACATTATATCCATCATCAGACAAAACCGTGAGAGGTGGTAATGAAACAATAAATGACATCATTTCGTGAGGCTGTAGTATTTTGTACACACAAATGATGATTTTTTAACCCATTTGATTGTTGTTTCTATGGATATAGGTTTTACCCATAAGATAATAACATATAATCATATTTTATTTCATTTTAATATTATATCATCATGGTATAATAATAATTTAAGATGTAGAAAATGAAGAAAATAAAGATGCTTGTTCATGAACATTACCTCTTTGTATTCTATCTTATATAGGTCAGAACTAAAGCATTGAAAGTCTATATTTAATCCCAAAAAACGTCATCTATGAGGAGTTTGTGGATGTTGGGAAGTTATTGGGGTAGGTTTTTGTTGATAAAAGTGTCTGGATAATTGTGGATAAGTGATGGAGTAATTTCCCTTTTATAGTGGATGAGTAGTGGAATTATTGTAAAGACACAAAATATTTCAGTATTGAGAGGTCAATATTACCCAATGCTGCACAAAAATTGATAATTAATTGCATCTTGGATTATATTGTCAAGAAACACCTTCAAAATACATTTAAAGACTTGTTTCAAACTAATTTTTGTTAACATCAATGTTTCCATATTTTTACTATTTTCAGTTTTCACTAGGGTAACTATTTTTCTAACCTATGTAATTTATCCTTTAAGATGAAATTATAGTGATAATTATAATAAAATTTACTCCCACTGATTATAAATTTTAAATCCAATTTATCATATGAAAATAATATGCATGTTGAAAATAAATTAAAATTTACTCATATATATTCTATAAATTTCAGGTAAAACATTCCATATTATGTATTATTTTAATTAAATTTAAAGGATAATCATTATGGATTTTAAAACACTTTTTAGAAAAAACATTTTAAACAAAAAATTATAATAAAAACAAATATAAAACTGAATCAATGTAATTAAGATAATTACATATAACTCAGGTTACTTCATAAATATATTCAAAAAATACATCAAATCTTAAGTTACATAATTTGTTTAAAATAATTTTTTTTAAAATGGTATTTTTAACTATTTAATGAAAAATCAATATCTTCAAAAATAACCAAAAAATTCACTTGAAATAAATTACGGTATTAAAATTAAATAAATGAATACAATTTAATAAATAATTATTTAAAAGATATTCAAAAATAATTTTTAAAATAATTACGCCATAAATATGCCACAAAACAACTTTTCTGAAAAATATTATTTTAACCATTAATTTGGATTAATATTCATATCAGGTATAGAAAACACATACTATGAATAATAAACATTATATATATTATATAGTATATAAATTTCATTAATGTAGTCCAAAAAGAGTGGTTTCACTAACTTTATGGTATAAAATACATTTATGCACATAGTATATATTTTTTTCAAAAAAAAGATATCAATTTATTTTCAAAAGATCTTTATTTTAATTTCTAACTAATTCTTCACCAAATAATAAATTATATATACATGTGTAACTTTTTTTAAAAATTTAATAAATTTTTTTCATTACTACCAATTTCATAGCTTGGTTATAAGGATAAAATATATCATGGTTTGTTTATGTTTGATGTTTTGTATTGAATGTGTTATAAAAAATTAAAATATCATGGTTTTGTTTAACACAAACTGAACTGAGTGTTTTCAATAATTCATAACGAATTTATGGTTTCATGTCCTTTACCACTTCTAATATAATATTATTATTTTAAAATATCAATTTTTAATATTGAAATTTTAATTTTATGTTATGGATTTTTCCAAACATGGGATCATGTGTTTGTCAGGGTTATATAGAAACTCGTTACTCAAAGAACCGACATTCATTGCATGCATATTGTTTGATGTTTCAATAATATTTTCATAATATTTTTATTTATTTAATTATATATGTTTTAAATGTTTATTTATAATTGATTTTCTTGATTTAGGGGATTGGGTCATAGAGAAGAGCACCCTTAATCAAGGGAAAGGATAAAAGAGAATGGATTTTCCAAGAAATTTGATTTCGGCCATTGAAAAATAAATGTAAATATTCCTAAGATATATGTTATCTCTTTAACATTCCCCTATATGTATTTTTCTAGTGATTATGTGTTATGTTACTTTTTTAATCCCCAAAACTGATGGAAGGGGACCCATAATTAAATGTGTTGTTTTGGTAAATATTTATCCTTCTTTAATAACTAGTGTAACATTGTCAAAATGAATTCAATTACTTCACCTTTATATATTTAAAAGTATAGAGGGGTATGTTGGTCCCTCATGAACATGTTAAATCCATCATCTTTAGTAGTTCAATCCCATAACAATAATCCTTTTCATAAGATAGAACTGGACTATAATGTGGTTCCCTATGTTTAGAATGGTGAGAAAGACCTACTAGAAATAGAAATTAGTAATTACAATGCTTTATTTATTAATGTTATGCTATTGAACTTATATGGTTATCCTTGAGGGTCGTTCAAGACCCAAAGACCAACCACCTAATCACATTATGACTTTAATGGTCTTGATGTGTGGGTTGGTATATCCTATGATCATTCATCTTCTTAGAGAAAAGCTTCATCATTTAGATCTATTTATGAGGGTACCCTATTTAGGGGGACCCAATCATGTAATGACACTAGTAAGGGAGTTTTAGGAATGGAAAGAGTTAGCTAATGGTTATTTATAAAAGAAAGAACCAAATATAGTGGCACCTAAGTTATAAAACCTAATAAGATGGGTTCAAGAATTCATAAAACCCTAAAACATTTTGATAAGTATTAATTAATTTATAATTTTAATTATAAATGACACTGAATTGAAAATTATATAGGATCCAAAGGTAGGTATGCTCTTCCTCCCATTATGTATATGGTATAGTTCCAAGGAAACATTGGTTCTGGCCAAATTTATATATTGCATCAGATGTCTTTTCAACCATATTTCAAAATGGGACTGATCAATATGATTTATATAGTTATAATCATATTTATATTGTTATATTTATACTTATAGGCATCTAATTAATTAAATTTCATGGTTTATGACTTTTTATTGAGATTTTACTTTTATGTTTTCTATTAATAATTAATTCAATCGCATAGAGCCTTGGATTTTAGTAAAATTAGGATCCAAAATTTAATTTTAACAATATAAGAATGTCTAGTGTCTCTAGTATTTCTCCATACATCATGAAACAAGAGGTTCTCATGACCATATTTGATCCCCTTGTTAGTTAGTGTATTTCATTGGATACCTTGTACCATGGGGTCCTATCAATTCTGGTTGCTACCGTGTGGATATATATCCCCTAATAACAAGATCTTTTCTATATCCATGATGTTGATGATGTTCTTGAAGATTTATTCAATGTATTTCCCTTAGGATTTGGTGTATTGACTATGATTTCACTTTGTATTGATATCTGGGAAATGGATGTGGAGCTATTGATTTAAAGATGTTGAGTTGTCATATTAGTTTGGGTGTGTATTCCTTTTATAATTCCTAAATGTAATCCCCTTATGAATGTGTTCCATTTTACATGTCCTTATTTCCAATATAAAAGTACTTATGAATACTCTATTAAATAGGAATAGGGAATGTCAATATGTCATCTTTGTTCCATTGGCAACACATGGATTGAGTAGTATACATAGGATGCATAGGATGCTACTCGACATCTTCCTTATTAGATGTCCAGCTGATACCTACAATTTTATATTATATTAATTGGAGGCATGAATATATAATCCTAGGGTTGGGGACCATACCCCTATTGTGACATAGCTTCCTTAGACACATATCAATCAATGGAACCTATAGGTAAGGTCCTCCCAAGTAGCCCACTAGAATGAGGTATGATATTATTAACATTATTAATTATCTAAAATTATTATTATTAATATTTTCTAGTTGTGTATATCACATACACATGTATTACATTTACTGGCTTTGTATGATACAATATTAGTGGTTCCTTACTGATTTTCTAACTCACACATTGATCTACACACAATTTCACTAGAGTATCAGTGTGGAGACCCAAATCATGACATACATGGACGTTACATTACTTTTGTGAAATGCTTAATACATAACAAGAACCAACACTCAAGGACCGTAACAGTTTAGTTTATTTGAACATTCATAACATAATCTTCTAATCATGGTGAAAGATCTTTAACATCTCCAATAAAGATATTCCCTTTTTTTATTTCATAAATCCCATCATTATATCCAAGGGAAACGAAAACATATAAATAGTGATCTCAAATGCTCAATAAGGGTATTAATGTGGAAAATAAGAAAAACCATTTACATTTGAACTTAAAAACATGAACATAATGTTTAAACATCAAAATCTTGAGCAATGGCATTAAACAAGGAAGTACATAAGGAATAGATCATAATGGAACGTCAATCATAATAAAATAGGATGTAAATATTTAATTGTGGCAAACCATTGAGAACATGAAATGATTTCCATAGTAGCCAAGGCATTACTCCCAAGACACTCTTATTGTACAAAGTCCCTTGCTGAATCGAGTTCAGTCCTCGTTCCAGTCCTGTATCACTGAACATGATTAACTTGTCGTACCATCCATGTCTATCTCATGATATATAAATCTCTTCAAAATGAATTTGAGTTAGATATAGGCCCCGCCCATCTCATAATTAAATCATTCTTACTTGTGCCATAAAATATACAAAAAACATCCATCATATCTCAAACAATAAAATGGGTTTCATTAACATCATCCCATCATAATGTAATCCATATAAAACAAATGGATATCATTTCATCATAAAAATAGTCAAACCTTTTAAATAATAGATAAATCATACATGCAACATAATCATACTAAATAATTTCATCTTATATGGAATATAGTTTTGACAAAATACATGAAATGAATTTTTGAAGAAAATATATTATTTTCTTCAAAATCATTTTCTTTTCACAAAATGCCATTTTATTTTAAAAGAAAATGATTTTGTTGAAAATAATCATGAAATCTAGTAGTGTAAGCTTCATGAAAATGATTCTTTCTGAAACTGTAAAAATCCGTTCATGCCATATAAGATAAAAAATGTTCTTCTTGTAATTTTTCCTGAAAAGAAAAAATTACCTCATATGGTAAATAAAAGAAAGATTCCTTATATAACACAGATTAAAATTCAAAAATGGTTAAGAGGACATTAAAAATACAAGAAACCATTTTTATAAAATAGGGACATGAATGATAAATATAACCCCAGTAAATACTTAGGAATAAACAGTCTTGGATAAAAATTAGATTAGAAAAGTTAGCCCTTACCTTATGTCTGATATGCTTTGTATGTATCCAAACCTCATGTATAATGATTTAAATAATTTCATTGACTTATTACAGAATCATATTCACTGTTAGGATATCATACATGGTTCACTTATGACATTATATTACATGTTCTTTTGTAAATTCCATGTTAAAGTAGCGTTTTGAGTAAAATCGTTTCATTTATCTTACGTGTTTAGACTTGTTGTTCTTGGTATTATTACTTATATCCTAAGTTAAATAATTCCAGAAATTAAAACATGATTTATATATAATATATATTCAGAATTAAAATTTATATGATAGATTGATAAATGGAATGAAATAAACCGTTCATGGAGACGGTTGGTCGTACGTACGCATGAATGCTGTTTCATTTCCTTATTGAATTAAATGGAATTATGTAAATGAAACATATATGTACATAAATCCAATATCATAATTATGTAATATCTTTCATGATTATTTATTATATATAATTTATAATCATACTTGAATAGTAATCATGGAAAATGAATCTCATCGCGTTCGTGGAGGCGGTAGTCTGTACGTACGCACGATTGATGATATCATTCCCATAATGATTTAACAATTTTGGATTGGATGATATAATATCTCAGAATAATTATGATGTTATAATAACCATATATAGTTATTATTTACACTATTATACAAATCCAAGTAAGGTGGTGGTGGGAAAACTGATTACACCACAGCGTGGAGAAGGTAATATGTATGTATGCACGCACAGTGATTTCATTTTCTGTAGGATGGATAGAAGGGGAAATGGGGTTGTTTTGTATTTATAATAACATATCAGTATATTATTGATACTTATGTTATTACTTTATAATTAAAAAATTAAAGAAGAAGAATTTGAAGAAGAAAGAAACTTGAAAGAATCGGTAGAAGAGATTACCACTTCTTCGACGCACCTCCTTTAATCTTCCACTTAAGGAACTATTGTAGGACTTTTGAGAAGAACAGAACCTCTATAATGTTTCTTGGAAAGCTGAGAAGAGAAATAGGCAGGGTTTTTATGAGAATGAATGCTCAAAGTGTTGTGAAGAGGAGAGGGAGGAGGTTCCCTTTTATAAGGGAGGAGAGGGGCACCTTTAGAAACGTCAAAAATGTTAATTTATAATAAATTCAAACCCCACATAACAATATCCACAAGGACTCAAATAAGAATATTAGATTATATAGGGTTATTATAACATCAAACAATAAGGTTTAGACATGTTTGGACGTTATTTTAAACATTATCAACTTGATTTATCCTTATTTAATCTATTTAATTTTATTTCTGGTAATAAGATTCTAAATTCTAAATTGTTATAATTAATTACTTATGTGTTGTGAATTGTTCATAATTTTATAATTTATGACATTTTAGACCATATAATGTTTGATTTATAATTTTTAAATATTTTTGTGATTTTTAAACAATTTTATATTATGTTAGTTTTATAAAATAACAATACCGTCAATTTTGACACTATTCATTTTTTGGAATTTAAATTAAATCCACACGGAATATATGTTCGAAATAAAATCTTTAATAGATTCATAACAACTAATATTTAGCTATAAAATTATTGGATCACATTAAATAGTTCATATAATATTTATTTTAAAATTTTTAAAACCATTTATTTGATATTTCAATTTATAAAATAATTTCTACATCGCTATTGTGTCACCTTTAATGAATATTATTTAATACCTAAAAATTCTTAATAAATTTACATGATGAAGATAATTTTATTATATTTCTAGATACTATTCATGTTCTAAGTTTTATGAAGTTTATCACCAAATTTATATTATTTTACTTATAAGATTTAAGAGAGTGACATGTTGTCACTTTATTTGGTTTTAATAATAAATAAATTATTTCCATGGACAAAATTGCATAAATTTAATCTATTCCTACTATTTGGTGATATGGGTCTACCATTAGTCATCCAAGAGAATTTTTTCTAGTGTTAGGGTAATTTTATAATCTTATTTTTACCCTTAATTCTCTGATTTACCTTTAATTGTAGTAAATAAAAATTACCGTATTTACTATTAATAATATTAAAAAAATAAAAGTAACCTATTAACATAATTTTTACCCACTGAATTCAAATATGGAATCCATTTTTCAAATATTAAAACACAGAAGATGCAGTAATTTATTTCAAATTAATCCCGTTATTAAGAAAATAGTTTTCAAAAGTTAAAACATTGCCAAAGATTGAAATGTTTTTACCTATGAATTCAATGTTAAATTAATGGTAATGAAATACATTATATTAAATTGTAAAAATATATTATTTTTATATTTTAAAACAATTGAATATTATAATTTAACCACATAAATTATTGGGATGAAAGAAGTTGTTTTTAATTAAAATATAGCATATTTTTACTATTCATTAAAATATGAATGTTATCATAATAATATGAAATAATTATCCAAAGTAAATTTTTATATATTTATTCCAAATAAGAATTTATGTTTGTCAAATTGAACTTATAACCCAGTCAAAACTAGATTTAATGTTGTTGTGCCATCAAAAGGATGTGAAACTGCATTTTTTAAAAAATACTTATTTTACTCGAAATTTTTTTGTTCACATATCCTGTTTTAGAAAATGTGTAAGATTATTAATAATTTTATAAAATTAAAAATTTAGTTAATACTATTCCTAATAGATAGTCCATATTAATATTATAACAAAATATTGTTTTTTAGTGAAACCTGGTATTGCGTATTACACACGCTATCGAGGTAGGCTGCGATTGCATGAAACGAATGCCAAGAATAGTGATTGCATATAATATAAGCTAATACGGTGTTGTGTATGGCACAAGATAATTTTTTTGTAACGTTCAACAAATGAAATTAATGAAATTAAAAGAATATTTTTTATAAAATCTCAATGTGTTACATTCTACCCCCCGTAAAATGAATTTCACCCTCGAATTTAGTCGGGGTTATAAATGGTTTACAACTTGAATGTTTCATTAATATAAACCCACAAAGTAAAAAGGAATACCAAAAGTGAACATTAAAAACTAAATTACAAAACGTAATGGTTACCCAAATTATCTAATCACGGGGTTTCCACATAGGAAAACATATGTGAAAATATGGATATGGTAGAGAAATCTAACCATCATGTTTTGATGGAGAGTGGTAGAGAACATGGATATGAAAAATTCAAAAATCACAAATCCATAAATTTTTTATGATATAATGTACCATAGGATTCATCAGATATAAAGAGACTATGACAACATTTTTTGTTTTGAAGATCATTTCCTGAAAGTTTAAGAATATTAATTAAAATAAATACTTTATTTCAGTAAAATATCACCGTTGTTCGTGCCTTGAACAATTTAAACATTATCTCTTAAATATATGAAGTTGAATTTGTCATTCTTGAAGTGTTACCCGATCAAGTGATAGAATTATGGGTCATTCCATCAGTCTCAATCAAAATGTTATCAAAAGTTATCAAATATACATAACTCCGTCTATGGTGAGGTTAATCATATATGATTCCAAAAATGTACTTATACTTCATATATCATACCTCTTAATAAAATATCACTCATTTATACTATCTAGGGACTTCCTGTAGGCTATTGATAGGCGATAATGGCTGGTCGCACTTCGGTTGTGGGTTCGATTCCCACAGCCTTGTCTGATGCAACATGTTATCACCTGTCCTACAGGTTGTCCTTTTTCTAAAACTACATTATTATAACATTCCATCAATAATATCAAAATAATTTATAGCCTTAAACAATACTAACTTATGTACAACATAATCCATTCCAATCTTTTTCCATATCCAAAATACTTCTGTCCATGATCAGGGTATAAAGAAAACAATTACTAGAAATGTCATCTGCTGAGCATGTGAATACCATAATTTATCCCCCATATTTCTTACAATATATCTTCTTGGTCACATTATAAACATGTGAATACCTTAATCATGTATTCTCATTAAATACCCATTTATCCTTAGTGAAAACATGAATACTGTCAAAATTTAGCACTTTCCTCATACCAAAATCCCAAAACATATATATTCTCAAACCATGATATTACATTGTCCTTATATCAGTCATGAGCTCATTTCATTTTTTCTTTATCCCTTCATTATGCATATATCATCTTCTTTCCAAAAATATTTCAATCACGTTTCATGGTTACCGGTACCATATAATTATTGAAAACCATTACATAGATATTCCAAAATTCCATGATACCATAAATGAGATTCAATGATACTATTTTGAAATCCCATTACATAAACACATAATCATTACACAAAATCACTTCCATACTTAACATCACAAATAGTGATCACATGTGACATCCCTTTATCCTTTTTCTTAAGAGGTTTCTCAGGTTGATCATCATTAACCCTTGGATTAGGTCATTGATTAGCATAATGCCCCATTTCCTTACACATGAAGCATTGAAGTGTTGGTGGTATGTTCTCTGAAGTCTTTACTTTATTGACATCATTAGAAACCCTATTTCCATTACTTCGACACTCAACTGCTCGATGACCTTTTTTTCCACACTTAAAACATTTTCTATTCCCTTTAAGACAATCTCTACCATGCTTCTTTCAACACTTTGAGAACAAAGAAACATTAATCTTCTTTTCACCATTATTCTGAGATTTTTCCTTGAACTCCATCTTTCGCTTCTTGTCAAAACCATGAGATGGATATGTAACACCAACTTCCATTTCTACGTTCATAGCACAATGCACAATTTTTTCATAGCTAAAGAAGTCTCTTATAGCTAATGTCGTTTGAAGACATGTTATTAAGCCACTGAGTAATTGATCAAATTTACTTTCATGTTGGATGATAAAGCCAGATGCATACCTTACAAGCCTTGTAAAATTCGCTTCATATATACCAACAGATTCATCATACTTTTTATTAAGCTCAAGGAAATAATTTTCCATCTTTTTTTGAAGAATACGAGGGAAGTACTTATTGAAAAATATGTTATTGAACTCATCCCATTCCATGGATTCAATTTCATCTCGGGGCCTTGTATTCATAATTAGAGTCCACCATTGATCTTCTTCACCTTCTAAATGTTAAATAGCCAGAAAGACTTGTTCATGTTCCGAATAGTGAAGCATGGACAATATCGTTTCAATGGTATTGATCCATTGTTCCGCAACAGGTGGATCAGAAGACCTACTGAAAGAAGGTGGACGTTGCCTAATGATGGAATCAATAAAATATTGTTCCCCTATCTACTCATTTGGAAGTCCAGAATGATTCATATCTTCTGTGTGTATGGAAATAATATTTTTCTCTCCATATCCCATAACATTGGTTTTTTCAGGAGGAATATCATTTCATTATCCATTACATTTATCACCACAGTTCTTTTGGGTTCCAGCCATTGTCTAAAACACTAATAGAATAGTGTGAGAGACAAAAATCATGCTAGGGAAAACAACATAATAAAGGGGGAGTAGCTTAAATATAAAACATCTAAGGGTTAATTCGAATATTGTTACCGTAATTCTAGGACTATAACCTATACTTATACATAACCATTGGGACATCCCTATACATATCATTGATATGTCTCTAGGGATCTCACAAAAGTTTTCACATCCTAGTTTCCAAAGGTTAACTATACCATTCCATTGATACCAACAATAATGACCCAAATATTGACGTACATGGACATTGCATTACTTTTTCGGAATACTTAATACATAACAAGAACCAACACTCATGTACCATAATAGTTTAGTGTCTTTGGAAACTCGGAACATAATCTTCTAATCATGGTGAAAGATCTTCAACATCTCCCATAAAAATATTCTCTTTTTTTCTTACCTAAACCCTTTATTTATATCATATGGAAATGAAAACATATAAATAGTGAACTAAAATTATTAATAATGGTAATAATGGAGAAAATAAATCAATCCATATACATTTGAACTTAAATACATGAACATATTGTTTAAACATCAAAATCTTGGGAAATGACATAAAACAATGAAGTACATAAGGCATAGATAATAACGGAACAACAATCATGATAAAATAGCATGGAAACATGTAATTGTGGAAAAGTATTAATCACTTGATATGATTTCCATAGTAGCCAAGGCATTGCTGCCAAGACCAACTTAGTGGACAAAGTCCCTTACTAAATCTAGTTCACTCCTCGTTCCAGTCCTATATCACTGAACCAGATTAACATCCCATTCCAACCATGTCTATCTCATGAGATATAAATCTTTACCCAATGCATCGTATGGAGATATAGGTCCCACCCATCTCATAATGAAATCCTTCTTACTTGTGCCACAAAATATACATAAATCATCCATCATAACCAAAAGAATAAAATGGTTTTCATAAACATCATCTCATCATAACGTAATATATACAAAACAAATGGATATCATTTCATCATATGAATAATTAAACCATGTAAATAATATATAAATTATACTTTAAACATAATCATACTAAATAATGTCAACTTAGTTGGAAAATAGTTTTGACAAAACACTTGAAATGAATTCTTGAGGAAAATATCATTTATTCTTCAAAATCATTTTCTTTTCACAAAAATCCCTTCAATTTTAAAAGAAAAGGATTTTGTTGAAAATTATCATGAAATATTGTATAGGAAGCTTCATGAAAATGAGTCTTTATGATACCGTAAAAACCGTTCATGCCGTATATTATAAAAAACATTATTTTCATAGTTTTGCCAGAAAAGTAAAAATTACCTCGTATGGTAAACAAAATAAAACATTCCTTACATACTATGTAGTAAAAGTAAATAATGGGAAAAAAGTACTATAAAAATACTATAAATTGTTTTTAGAAAATAGGGACATGAATGATAAATATAACCCCTATAAATACTTACGAATAAACAATCTCAGATAAAAATGAGATTGGAAAAGTTATCCTTTACCTTACATATGATATGCTTCATATTTATCCGAAACTCTTGTATAATGGTTTAAATTATGTCATTGACTTGTTAAAGAATCATATTCATTGTTATGATATTATATATGGATCACTTATGACTTTATATTACCCGTTATTTTGTAAATTTCATGTTAAAGCAGCGTTTTTGGTAAAATCGTTTCATTTATCGTACGTGTTTGAACTTGTTGATCTCAATATTATTACATATATCCTGATTTAAATAATTCAAGAATTTAAAACATGATTTATATATAATATATACTCATCATATAAATTTATATGATAGATCGATAAATGGAAGGAAATACACCGTTCATGGAGGTGATAGGGCATACATACGCATGAACACTATATTTGTTTCCTTATTGAATTAAATGGAATTAAGTAAATAAAAAATATATGTACATAAATAAATTATCATTATTATGTAATATCTATCATGTTTATTTATTATATATACTTTATAATCATTCTTGAATGGTTAATCATGGAAAATGAATCTCATCGCGTTCGTGGAGGCGGTAGTCCGTACGTACGCACGAGCGATGATATCGTGCCCATAATTATTTAAAAGAATTATAGTGGATGATATAAAATCTCATAATTGGTATTATGTGATAATAAAAATATATAGTTATTCTTTACATCATTATAAAAATCCATGTAAGGTGGTGGTGGGAAAACAGATTACACCATGGCGTGGAGATGGTATTCTGTACATAAGCACGTAAAATGATTTCTTTTTTCGTAGGATTGGTAGATGGTTAAATGAGGTTGTTTCATATTTATAATAACATAAAATTATATTATTGATACTTATGTTATTACTTTATAATGAAACAACTAATTAAGAAGAAGTTGAAGAAGAATGAAACATGAAAGAATCGGGAGAATAGATTACCTCTTCTTCGACGCACCTCTTTTAAGATTCCTCTTAAGGAACTATAGTAGGTCTTTTGAGAAGACCAGAACCTCTAGAATGTTTCTAGGGAAGTGGAAAAGGGAAATGGGAAAGGGGTTTTCTGATCTTAAAAGCTGAAAGTGTTGTAAAAAGGAGAGGGAGGAGGTTCCCTTTTATAAGGGAGGAGAGGGACATCTTTAGAAACCTCAAAAATATTAATTTTTAATAAATTCAAACCCCACATAAAAGCATCCAAAATGACTCAAATAAGAATATTAAATGATATAGTGTTGTAATCTCATCAACCAAGAAAATTTAGACATTTTAGGAATTTATTTTAAACATTTTCAACTTGATTTATCCTTATTCAATCTATTTAATTTTATTTGTTATAATAAGATTCTAAATTTTAAATTGTTATAAATAAATACTTATGTGTTGTGAATTGTCCATAATTAGATAATTTATGAAATTTTCGACCATATATAATTTAATTTATAATTTTTAAATATATTTGGGATTTTTAAAAAAATTATATTATGTTATTTTTATAAAATAACAAAAGTGTTAATATGGACACTATTCATTTGTTTGAATTTAAATAAAAACCACACAGAATCTATATTCAAACTAAAAGATTTAATAGATTATTAAAACGTCATATGTATCTATAAAATTATTGGAGCACATTAAATAGTTCATATAATATTTATTTTAATATTTTTAAAACCATTTATTTGATATTTCAATCTATAAAATAATTTCAAAATCACTATCGTGTCACCTTTAATAATAATTATTTAATAACTAAAAATTCTAAATAATTTCACATGATGTAGATAATTTTATAATCTTTATGGAGAAAATTAATGTTTCATGTTTATAAATTTTATCACTAAATTGAAATTATTATACTTATAATATTTAAGAGAGTGACAAGTTGTCACTTTTTTTGGTTTTATTAATAATTAAATTATTATCATGGTCAAAATACAATAAAATTAATATATTACAACCCTTCATTGATATGGTTTGACATCTATTCATCCAATTGAATTTTGGAAGGTTTTAGGATAATTGTATAATCTTTTTTTACCATTAATTACCCGATTTACCTTTAACTGCAGTAAATAAAAATTACCGTAGTTACTATTCTAATATCAAAAAAATAAAAGTAACCTATTAATATAATTTTTACCCACTGAATTCAAATATGGAATCAATTTTTCAAAAATCAAAACACAGAAGTTGCGGTAACTAATTTAAAATTAATCTCGTTGTTAGAAATACATGTTTTAAAAAGTTCAAATATTGCCAAAGATTGAAATGTTTTTACCTATGAATTCAATGTAAAATTAATGGTAATGAAAGAAACTATATTAAATTGTAAAAAATAGTCTATTTATACTTTAAAACAATTAAATATTATAATTTTACCATATAAATTGTTGGGATGAAAAACGTTTCTTTTAATTAAAATATAGCATGTTTTTACTATTCATTATAATACCAAAGTTATCAGAATAATATGAAAATTTTATCCAAAGTAAATTTTTATATCCTGATTCAAAATATGAATTTTATTTTTTCAAATTGAACTTATAAACCTATAGAAAATTAGATTTAATGGGTGTGCACCATCAAAAGGTGGAAAATATTCATTTTTTAGAAATACTTATTTTACACGAAAAAATTATTTTGTTCACATAACATATTTTAGAAAATGTGAAAGATGAATAATAATGTTATAAAAATCAAAATGTTGTTAATATTATTCATAATGGCTATTCCATAATAATATTATAACAATGTATCGTTGTTTAGTGAAACCTGGTATTGCGTACTACACACGTTATTGAGGAAGGTCGTATTTGCATATAACGCAAGCCAAAAATAGTGTTTGCGTATAATATAAACTAATACGATGTTTCGTATAGCAAAAGATAATTTTGGTGTAACATACAATACAAGACATCAATGAAATTAAAAGAATATTTTTCATAAAATCTTGGGTTGTTACAACAAGAGTAGGTGTTCACATGACTTCATGAATAGGTGTAGTACATTGAGTGAGTAATATTGGGATGTGATGAAAATGACTTCTACCAAATGCCAATTGACTCCTATGGAAATTATAGATGATTCATATAATTTCTAATTGTCCATTTTGAATATTTTAATAAACAATACAATGTTTCCATTCCTTTGTAGATCCCCTAATCAAGAGTTATATTGTCTCATACAGAAAAGTTAGGATGACTCATAAAAAACCATAGATAGTCAAATACTATTGATTTTAGTTTTTTTCAATTGATCCAAAACATCCCAAAACTACTTAAAATTTCTATAGAAAAATCATAACAACTCAAAATAAAAAATAATCACATTACAATGATTTTTATACATGTTTGACAATATGTAGAATATTTTTCATCAATTTAATTATGAATATTAATCTCTACTTTTAATAAGAATTAACCACAGTAAAACTTTTAATGAAACATCATATCATATATTTTCTCAAAGAGAATTATATTATCACCAAACCACTTATAAATATGGGTATTTTGAAAATAAATCCTTCCCCCGATGAAAAATAATGTTTTTTTATTATTTAGGATTCGCTCTGCCTTATTCTAAACACTCATTAAATTTTATCATTCTTTTTTCAATACCAATATGTCAATATTAAAAATATAAAACGAATTAGGTCATATATAAATTCTCCCCCTTTAACAAGATAATCTAATAATAATGGTATTTTACCCAACATCCCTCTCATATAAATGAAGAGACGCACCTTTATGTTCTGTGTCAAAATCGTAAATATAACATCGGGTATGGTTTTTCATAATAAATCGTCAACTTTATATCATATATTAAAAAAACAACCGAATTTCACATTGTAAATATTTTCTTTGATAAAATGAATTCTGATATCAATGTACTTAATTAAGAGTGTTGTACTATTTTTTTAGAGATCATTTTCACTTTGATGTCCACATGAAATTCATAAGGGTTTTTCAATAATCACTATCAAATATTTAAATTTCTCTTTTATCTCTATCATCTCAAAGTAGAAACACATAACATCCACATAATCTTCCACTATAGTTTTCAATGTTACTAAATCCTATTTATTGTTGTTCCAACTCAGATGGATTCCCTACAATATAAAAAATTTTACATGGAGATGATGTTTTTCATCACATTCACCATGGTGGTTTTCATCAGAAACTCTAGAATTATTTAAGTTGTCTCCTTTCTAATGAATCATCGCAAACATCAAAGTTCCACTGTAGTATTTTAGAAATTTCATAGTTCAAATCAAAATTTATTATTTTGAATCACTTTTATACCTTTCATGGAAGTTAAATATTTAAAAAAAAATAGTTATAGATTTACTCTCAAGATTAAAACATTCATCTCCATCATTATTATCATGATTTATTACTATATGTTTGGGTGTAATTATTAGTTAGGAATATATCATTCCAAACATATTCTAAAATTATTTTTCATACTTTTATAGAAAAATATATAAATTATTTCTTTTACATTACGTTAAATCCTAGATAAAAAAAATTCTACCAATGTAAATATCATAAAATGATTATTCATTTTTTTATAAAATTCATTAAAATAACTCAATTTGTCAACTGAAAAATAATACCATCAACACAAAAACTACAATACATGTGAATACCTCTATTTAATTTTAGTTTATGTTGTAATCCACTATTCCCTTACCGAAATGAATTTCTCTTAGGCAGCTATCCGTCATTGAATATAAAAATCAAGGGGCCAATTCTATCCCATAGAGATCCTTCTTCATTTAAAAACCCTTGTTCCATCATTTTCGTTAATAAATACCTTATTCGACTTAATTTGGCCTTATTCTATTAGATATCCATTCATGAAGGTGGATTTTACACACATTTTATATATTTTTGAATGCATGTTAACAACTGAAAAAAGGAACTTTATGATCTACAATAGTCATTAAATTTAAGTGAATGTCTCTTTAAAATCAAGTACTTCTACATGTGAATAGGAATTTCATACTGGTCAAGCCCTATCACATGTAACTGATCAATTATTAGTTAGTTTTTTATGAATATCTACTCATTCACAATGAAATGTTCATATTTTTGCCTATAGAAATGATCTCATGTGAAATTACTCATAATATAATTTAATTACACCTTCATAGTATCAATGAATATTTTATGATTAATAGTCTCAATTGAAGAATGTGGATCTACTTGGGAGATAAGTGTTGCTTCCAATCCAGAGTAAATCTTTTTCTTTATATCAAATATGAAATTATGAATTCCGATTATATTATTTTCCACTACATGTTTATTTATCTTATAATATTAAAAATTATCTCTTTAGTAGCTTCTTCTTCATCACTAGTCCTATCAGAATCAATGTATGATAAAGGTTTCTTATTGTAATCATATTACCCACTGTTTTTAATTGGAACCTATTTGTTGTTTTCCTCTGAGTTATCAAAATATTATTCAATTAGAATATTCAATTTATATTCATTTTTAATGAACTTAACATTATAACACTCAAACATATTTTTTTAATTTTTATTCTACTTTATGTTTCCTTCTCAATTAGATAGATATACCAAAAATATACGTTCCTTGTCTTTTTTATTAAAATTACTCTGATTTTTTCATTATTTTATATGAAAAATATTTTAAAAATATTATATAGTAGTTAAAAAGTTTATATATTTTATTCACACATCTTATAAGAATAAAATTTTTTATTATGTCTCATTCAACACCTATTCTGAATTTTTATTTCTCATCATTCATATTCTCTTATGAAAATCTTTTAAAATTCAACTCATCAAGCATTATTCTTCCAATTCTAAAAAAATCTACTATTAATTTGTTTAGAAACACATTTATTCTATGGGATGTAAGAATAATTGTATTGGTGCATAATCATATGTCTATCAATGTAGCATTCAAAATAAACCACACTAAACTCCCTTCGATTTTTATTTCTCAATTTCATGTTATAAATCCTCAACTCTCTCTCACTTTCTCTTCTTAAAGTATTAAAACTCTTGACTACATTCAATACTTTCTTCTTAAAAAACACATTATTAATTTTTATAAAATCCAAAATATTATTTTTGATTTACAAGTCACCTCTAGTGTAGTTATGAATCATTAGTAAATATAATCCTTAGTGTATTAATTCAACTATCCTAGTTGATTAAATTCCAACTCTTTGATGTCCTCCCATTATAATTATCCTCTTTTGACATGATATGGGAATAAAATATATATATTTAATTAATTAGTTTATATATCCAAAAAAATCAATTTTATATATTTTATTATAAATTTTTGAATAATATGTAAATGCATTATGTAACAAATATTGTTTTATTATTTTGAATTGAGAAACCATGAAATTCATAGATAACCAATCTGAAATATATTCCCATTTATTTTTTCACCATGGAAAATTATTCGTCCTTATTATATTAAATTTATAAAGAATATATTCATTTAAAAAATAAATTCATTTCCTTCAACATAATTATTACTCACAGACAATTTGGTTTTTCCTCCAATCAACAAACAATACATCTCTGGATTTGGATTTTTAATGTTCAATTTTAGTTGAACCAATTCCTTTGATTTTCATGAAGAATTAATTTCAAAAAGTGAAATCACCAGCATTGTTTTATTCAAGAATATTTTGAATATTATTATGTTATGTCATTGTTGTTGAGCATATACTATCATGAATTCAGGTCTACCCCCCCCTTTCTAAATTTAAAATCCATTTTAACAAATAATTACTTGTTTGTTTTTCATTATATCTATTACTTATTTTCATTATAATTATATTGAGATTTAAATAAAATAATGTTCATTTATCCCTAAAAATTTTTACCTTTACAGTAACATCATTCATTAATATATCCCAAATAATAAAAAAATTTGATTGGGAAACAGACATACATTTTTCATCACTACTTGTTTCTTTTCTAAAATGTACTCTCTATTCACTGCATAGACCCACCTTACATAGCCCATATCTGAGTCAATGGAAAGGTATTGTATACCATAAAACATTATATTTACATTAAAATACTCTATTGAACAAATTGTATCCTATAATCACAACTATTTTATAAAATTATTGTATCTTTCAATTAAGTATATCATGATTTATTAAAACATTTATATACTTTATTTTCTTCGGTTTAGGGAATATTATCTATTAAATATTATTTTTTATTTCTTTGATGTAGATGTTATATTTTTAGAGTTATTATCAACATAGTATTTCTTATATTTTCATTATGTTCCATATCTTTTAGTTGAAATAGATTTATCATTATTTTGTTCCAAAAGTGACGTTTTTACCTTGGTTTTTTTACAACAACTCTCAATAATCTGTAAATATTTTTTCATTATTTTTATAGTTTTATCATATTAATATCTCATTTTTTATATAGTATTTTCATCCTTTATAATCCTTGAATGAGACATTTTTAACTCTTCCCCTTTTTTAGAATCATTCTCCTCAAATTATTTCAATATTATATCTTTCATAGAAACATTCACTTTATGATGTTTAATTTCATTAACACAATCATTCAATTTTTTTAGATTCCAAATATTTCATTCCTAAACTTCAAAAACTCATTATTTATATGTTTAATTTATTTCCTGTTTTTTTTGTTTCTCTATGGTCCCTATTCAAGCACATCTTAAAGCATCTATTTTTTTATGATTCTTTTAATTTTTTCCAACTGCTTATATTTTATTCTTATCATTCAAGATAATATTAAATGATATATTATTTTACCCCATAATATTTATCAAAGTCACTATATAGAGTATAATAGTCATCATCTTCCTTGTATAACATGATTTTTCTTTTTCTCCAATAAATCTTTTCGTTTTCTCATCAGATTTATTTTTTTAAATTTAAACCTCTTCCCCATTTGTTTCTATTAGGATTGTATTGAACCACTTATTCCTCATATTACACTTTATTATTTACTAGAAAATATTCTATAAATTACCAAACTACACCACACCTGATGAATTTAAATGGAGTTTCATTCTCTACCTACCCTAACATTTTTTCATGTTTTCAGCGACAACAGACACTGTCATTTTTTGTTATTTATCACATTCCATACCATATTTTCATTTAATAAAGATTTAAACTTACTATCCTTGATCATGAGTATATTAATATATTTAAAGTTTATTTAATCGTTGGATATTTCCTTCAATACAAGTTCTCACCTCATTTTATAATAGTGGAGTGTGTTATGAAAATCTCCTGTAGATAAGCCATTAGTTTATTCTTGGGCTAATATCATTGGATCAAAACCAATAGAAAAAATTTCATTATCATCATAAATATATTTGAATACTCTAAAGTGTCTCTAAATCTCGTAATATGACTCACTATCTCATTCAACTTTATAAAATAGACATATATTATCTCATATCCATTAATTTTAATTTCTTAAAATTTATTTATATATATTTACATTTTGGGTTCCTTAGAATTATAATTTCTATCATACATTTTATCAATATTTCAAAACATTTCCTTTTTTATTTGAAATAATAGCGAGTAATCTTTATTGGATAAAGAGGAAAAAATTAAAATATTTTATTTCTTATCTAGTTCTATATTTCTCTTTTCTACAAAATTAGTTGGAGAATATTTTAAAATTGATGAGAATACCACTATCAAAGCATCACCCAATTAAAGGAATTTAGAGAAATATATATGTGTATTGATTGAGAAAATATTTTCAATTATATTTATATTGAATTTAATGGTTTTAAACCCAAAAAAAAGTGTTATATAAAGTTGATTTGCTGAATTTTTATGATAATGGTGATATTGTGAGTTGATTTGTAAAAATGGGCCTTTTTATATTTTTAAATATTTTATTTTATTTCATGTATTTTGGCTATAACATTTTCTGCACTAATCCAAATTAAAAAATTCCTTCTTTTCCAGATTTTAAACATCCAGGGATTCATTAAATGTTTTTTTCCTAAAAGATGAATCATCCTTATGGATGCTCAAATTATGTTCAAATGATAGACCATGAAATTTTTTATATCTATCTATTTTTGGTGTGGGGTTCATAACTCATTCATGGTGGGTCTAATAGCTGTGAAATGAAGTGGGTGGAAGCACAAAACATTTTGGTACATGTTTCTTGAAGATGAGGATGTGTGAATTCTCCGTTTTATGGGTAATTAATTAATCCTAATCTGAAGGATTTTGATTTGGAGATTAGGATTGAAAAGAATAAATTGTTTGAGTAAAACGGGCAAAACTCTCGAAATACTTGTGCAAATCTGCGGAGATTGTGAAGGGAAAACACCCAATACAATTTTGAACAAAATTAAAGAAGAATCCATTACATGAAGATGTCATTTAATGGGTCTATAACACATTATATTTCGTGGGATAGCATCTAGTTATTAAAGGAGGGGATCTCGTCCCTCTCAAAGCATCTCATTCCATCCATTCCTTCTAGGACACGAAAGAGGAGAACATTTCATATTTCTTTTATTTATTTATTTTATTTTACCTTGATTTACAATACCTTATTTTTCCCCATTCATCTCGATTACACTTACCATGGTGGGGTTAACATTCTAAGTGATTGGTAAAGGATAGGTTTTTTATTTTTTAATGCCTGATTTCTTGGACGTAATTGAATGAAATTTCATTCTCCTTCAAAGTTATTTTCAATTTTATATAGCGGATATTATTATCAAGTTTGATCGTTCATGAAATTTAATTTTGTTATTGCTTTTTTTCCTTGGTAAAATAATCAATATATACCTCCACTGATTCATGGTTTATATTCTATGGAATAGACAAGGGATTAGTGGTGAAATACTCGATGATCGTCATTACATGTAAAGGTGTAGTGGATGTTATTGATTGATTGGGATAAAATAAAACCTGTTCGGGTATTGCCCAAGTAAATTGTGTATTTTCAATAGAATTATTTTTCACATGGAAGAAGAGTTGACCAAAATGAGATCTTAGTAAGGTTTTCTCTCACCATTATAATTTCACCATGGAAGTGAGATGAAACAATTGTGGAAACTCACTTTAATCAACATAAAAGAATAGTTTTGAATTAAATTGAACAATTATAACATTATAATTAGGAAACTGACCCTAACCTAATCACCCTTGTAATATCATAATTTTTCAGTCATTAGAATTTTGATTTTTTTTTCAATACATTGAATTTCTAAAAATACCCCATTTTTACCCTCAATTAAAAGTCACAAACATTTTGTGGTGCACTACTCTTCAGGAGACATCTGAGTTCAACCACATTACTTGATTTTAACTTAGTAAATTATTGTTTTTTCATGCCCTACGATAGGCGGGCATAAAGCATGGCATCGTTTTTGGGGAGGCAATGCCACAACCTAATTAAAAATATTTGACACTTCTCAAATTAAGGATTTTTTTCCTAGTTATTTTCAAATGATTATTTATTTAATTCATGGAACAATTACCCACAGACAAATCAGCCAATTATTGACTCAACATTTTCAGTGTAGGATGGTGTTTCAATTATTTTTATATAGAAGATGTTATTTTGAAAAATAAATAATGGGGGGGGGATTCAAATAATTCATAGATGGACTAAGGGAGGACATGAACAAAGAAATTTTTGAGGTGATGGCCCAAAAACTAACTGAGTTCTCCTAATACAATCCAGAATTTTATGATGTTTTCATGGTCCAAGAAGAACCCCTATTCATCCTTGATTTTTATATAGAGATCCACGATATAGTGGAGAATGAATACCTGCCTCTACCTGCTACAAATCAACTCCAAGATGTGTTTCCCAGGGAAGAAGAGGTTGAAGATGAACAAACACAGTTAGATAATATTTTCATAAACTCATTTTCTTTAGATTTTTTTCAAACTTAATTGAGTATTACCTCCACTTATTTTAATTTTTTCGATTCATCCAACACATGAATTTCCTTGGAGGAAGAAGATGAAAAAGAAGATTCATCCAAAGAGGAACACCTATAGATCCACAAACCTATTGAACATTTGTTATAGGGAGTACCTGAGAAGACAAAGTGGATTTTCTACAGGAAAATGAGACACGAGATACTTAATATGAATGAGAATAATTGATATTGATTCTTCATGATTTATTTTCCTGAATAGAAATATACTCTAACTTTCCTTTTGATTATTACACTTCTACAACATATTTTGAGAACACACTGGTGAATAAAGAAGAAATTTTGGAAGTGAAAATTAAGAAAGAGGAAGAATCATTCATTGTCTTAACCCCACCATGCATGTTGTATCTCATTATAGTGGGGGTTAACATGGTATGCTATATCGATGGAGTCCTAAACAAAAAGGAAAATTTTCATTCTATAAAGAGGAATTTTTGTTGGTTCAGGAGAAAGAAACCTCACCCATAATCAGATTGGGGATAACCGATTAGAACGGCCCCTCGAGTGGCAGTTAAAACCTAGGGCCCACTTGGGAGATTAAACCATGATTTTCATTCTATTCTAATTATAATTATATTCCCATTTCATTTAATAAATTTCTTTTTTTATATTTTTACATTTCTTATGTTTTCAAATAGCAACACTTTGGAGCATAACTCATAATTTCGTTGCCAATAAGTTAGGTCATACCACTCCTTTATATTTTCATTCTTGTTGTGATTAATTTTAAAATAATATTATATGTTAAATCCATTTGAATTAACCATGTACAATGAATCAATTATGTTTGGGGGAGGGAACCTTTATATTTTAGGATTTTTATTTGATTTTTGGTTTACTGTATTCATAAAAAATGTTTGTTTTGTTTTCCAGATATTTGTGTGTTTATTTTTAAAATTAAGTGTGTTGTCAAAACATTTGAGCTAAAATGATTATCATTTAATTTTTTTAAACCCATGTAAATTTGTGAACCAATTTATTCCATGATACTGAGTTTAAATGAATGCTAAAATGACTTTGTTTCAAGTTTAATTATTTTTAACTTTCATTAATAGTACGTTGATTTTTAAATCCCATTCTCCAATTATTCCTTCAAGGCACCAAGGAGGAGATCTCAACCAAGGGAGGCCTGCCACAAATATTCCCCCTTTATTTTTAATTTGTTTATTTTCTATATTTTTGTATTAGTTTAAAATTGAAATTTTTATTTCTAAGAGATTAATGCATTGTTTTTATTCATGTGTCCACCCATACACCATGTTTTCTTATTCATATTATATCCTTCTCTTCTTCTTTTATTCTTCTTATATTATCCACTATGACCTGTTACCCTAAAAATTATTGGTTAACCCGAGATGTGTCCAAGGGGAGGTATGTGGAAATTTCATTTATAATGTACTTAAATTCCTATGTTTTATTATGTTTTTGATGAGCATGAGTGATGTACATGGGTGTGAGGATCGTCCACCATACACTGATCTCAAACTCATTTATATTCGTTTCTTAAATATGTTTCCTCCCTTCTACTAGATACAAGCTCTTCATATGATGGAGTAGAGCTACTCAGTGGTTGAAATGTCAAACAATGGAGCTTGGTCTTGGAATATGGCACACTCTTAATCGAGGTGTGCCATCAACCTAGATTATAGGGGGAGGTGAAGTTAAGAATGCTAAATGGAATCATGATTTCACACCAATAAATAAATGAATAATAATTCATAAATGAGATCTCATAATTGAATTATCAAACATAATTTAAATACAAACAAGGAGAATGAGGGAAACCAAAAACCAACCCATAAACGAAATGTTCTTTCTCAATTAATTTCTGTTTTCTTTGCATGTTAGTTTTATATTTTAATTAAATTAAATTAAATTACATTCTTAAATTAAATTAAAACAATAAAAATAATTATATTAGTTAAATTATATTTTGTGAATGAATGACTAAAAAATCTCCTCAAGAGAGAGAACCTAGGTGAGCCTCTATGCTACACTAGGAAAATTAAATTACTTTTTCCATGCCCTATGATAGGTGTGAATCATGTATTCTATTCTTACCACAATAAAAGTTCATGTCCTCAATGACTTAAACACCACTATTGTTCGAAAAAGAATCATATTCTCCATAATTCAACATTGATAAAGAATGATCTCAAAGGGATACCGGTTAGCTCTAATGCCAGTTGAAAAGACAATGGAAACTGATATACCACAAATAGGTGGGTTAATCAATGGAATATGATTTAAAATTTCAATTACAAAGTAACCTCAATATATTTTAATGTTTAGTATTCACTATTAATTACTATTTTTATCACACATGTGAAATCATATTAAAAATTTAATGTACATTGGAATTTCAAAAGGTTTTTATCCAATTAGAAAACCAAATCCTTAATTTTTTTGTTTTTATTATGAGATACATAATGTATTGTTATTTTAATTTTTAGTGATTACAGGTTCCATGTGTTGGAATCTATTGTCCAGTTCTTATGGAATATATCATAAACAAACCGGATGATATATAGAATTTTTATACTAGAACCACCTATAATTAAGACACTATTTCTTAACTCATTTATAAAAATAATATCATCATTAATCTATACGATGTATTGAAATTTTCAAATAATATCTTCTTCTTAAAGCTCGTTCTTCAACTACGAGAATAATTTCAACTACGTAACAAGGAAAATTATCTCTCCACTCTGGTTTTAGAATGTACGATGTAAAAAATATAGCATGAATTCTCATAAAGGATGTATTCCTTATAAAATGAACGTATCCGAATTATGTACAATAATGTCTACCTTAATAACACCTATAGTGAAGTATTCATAACAATTTTTTATATTCTCTTCGATATAAATTTGATAAATTGCTGCATTAGTGTTGCATTGTATTGACTTCTCGAATCTTGACCAATTCACACACATTGACATAATTATTTAAAAAAATTAATATAGAAATTACCTTTAATTTTGATTGTGAGAACATTCTCATTATTATTTATTCAAACTAATCAATAGTTTTCCAATAATCCTCCATATTTTTTCCTGATAATGAATTTGATATTTCCTATTTTAAATTCCCAAAAATATCACTCAATAATATCTATATTTAATAGTATATTAATTTTTCAAAAAACCTATGACATTTTAGGATTTAAAGCATTTCTAAGAATTTTTTATTTACAATTCTTCATAGTTCCCCATTCTATATATATCATGGTAATTTTATATGTAAATAAAATATTCAACATTAGAGAAAGAACCATATAGACATAGAAAATAACCCTTAAACATTCATAGTTTTGTTTCAATATTTTCATATTTTCAATACCACCTACAACAATAACCCATACAGAATTCCTCAATTAACTCATAGAAAATATCATTTACCAAAAAATAATTCTGAATGACTCATAAGGAATTCAAACTGAATATTATAAAAATTAAAAGGGATATTATTAAAACCCTAAATGACTCTTATGAATTTCTAATGACCCTTAGAAAAATTTCAATATACCTTATATATTTTAAATGAATTTTTGATTCTCCATTTTAATGCTCAAATTTCCCTTTTGGAAAAGTCCATAAAAATATTATGAAATCACACATAAGTGTATTCCACTAATCTAAAAATTTAATAAATGATACATGACTTCTCAAAAAACATCATATATATCCTTAAAAATAAATCCCATTAATAAAATGAACATAATTAATTTTCAATGCATTTTTCTCATGGTTTACAACAAGTATGATATTATTTGAAAATACATTGGTTAATTCATTAGTTTTGAAATATTTTAAATATATATATATAACATTTTAGGTTGTTTATTTTGATATCTCACAACTAAATCAACCTATAATCTCATTTATCTAAATATTTGATGTTATAGGGGCCTTTCAATGATGATTATCTCAGTAACTGATGTCATAGGTAACATTAATATATTGTATAATGATGATTGTTATGAAATGTCAATAATTTTGACTTCGATAATTTTGTTAACCACTATCATAACTGATCTATAATTCCAATTATTTACGTAACTAACATTATATATAGATTTTGATATCAGTTATCAAAAACAATGATGTCGAAATAATATACAATTAGTCATAAAAAATATTTTTATGGTGTTTTATATTATCAAATATAAAATTACATTTACAATGTTGTTCTTGGTTACATCTATTTAAAATTGTCGATAAAACACATACAAAAACATTTAAATGTATTATTTTTATAGTGTATCAAATTTAATGTGAACATATATCAAATGAAATGTATTCACATTTGACATTTTTTATGATGTATATGTATATTTAAAATATTCTACAAAAATATGGAAAATTTTCAGTCAAAGATGTTTTGAAAATGTAATATTTTTTTGGTTTGTGGTTTTTCTGTATTGTGTATTATGTATGTTCTATGAAAAATATTTATAATTATTTTTAAAAAAACTATTATCATTGATATATTATTTTTTTATAATATATATTTTAAAATATATAAGTTATTGTAAAATAAATTTTATCTATATAATAGATATTATAGATATTATATATTCTTAATAAGGTTTGTGAAAAATAAAGGTTCCCTATATTATATATTTTGTGATAATATTTCAAAACCCTTTCTTTTATTTTTAAATTTAAATTTGGGTCATACTGGACCGAATATTCTATGACTAGATTAAATGATAGCCTAAAGCGACGATTAATTTTTCAAACATGTCTAAATAGCTAGGTGTGCACCACCATGGTTTGTCTTATTACATACCCTAACTATTAGGAAAAAATTTAATAACCCAACCCATATCATGATCTTTATTAAAGGGTTACATGTCCTCAAGTGAAACCCCTTATACACTACAGGTCATAAACTATCCATGTCGGTGTAAATCATTCTCACAAATTAGATTCATACAATAGTCAAAATAACTAAACACCATCCATTATAACATTTGGGTATGAGTTATTAATAATAATATCATGATATAAGAAATTTACCAAGTGCAACAATATAATATAAATTGAAAAATCAACCAATGGTTTGACCACATATACAAAAAATTAAAAAAATAATAACTCTTTCTTCATATCCTCAAGCCTCGCCTAATCCAAGATCTATTACCCTGTCATGCTACCCAAGAGCAATCAACTTCCTATCTTCTCCTCTAACCAATATTGCAGACATAATATCTACATGCACACATGGGTTCTTATGAAATGTGTGACAAATATATCTTAGTAGGATCAAAAAATATTCCCCAAATATATTCCATCATATATGAATATTCATGAGAAAAAACTTTTGATTGAAATAAATATGCTTCTCAGGTCCTCATGTACTAGCATTGATGCCATGAATCCAGACCAAATAAAAATTTTCCCATTCAATAATCTAACTCATACCACTTCCACATGTTCTCTAGTTGGGTTATGGTGTGCTAACAAGGCTAATATTACACATAAGGATACATGATTCAACCTAAATTGGAATATAGTCACCTCGAACCTTAGAACCAAACCCATACCCGATGTCTTAGAGTAGGTTGAAACCATGTTCTGACCACTACCCGAATATACAGGTTGAGTTCCTGCATCTATGTTGTTAACAATTTCTTTTCACAAAAGGGATTTTACTTAATGAGTTTCAACCACTATCTTATCACTCCAAGAAAGTAACTCTATGACATCCTGACCACAAAATTATCACTCAAGGTAGGGTCTCATACCAAATCAATTAATTGACCATCCTTCTCACTCAGGGAATTCCATACAAACATCTTATCTCCCAAAATGTGGTTGTTTCTTGATTAATACCATAACACTCAAGGTTATGCTCAATTTCAAATCATAACCTATATCAGTATCCTCACTGAATACGGCCTATTAAAATTCCTTCTCACTCAAGGTAAGTCCATTAACCAAAATAATACTATATCACTGAAGGTAGGGTTCTACCAACAACTTCTCTCACAAGATCCCCATCTCTTTACCATGTTTCTAGTTACATAAGTCATATCCCCAAACATCGGTGTATATTATTTTCTAACCAAATTCAAAAACAATATGTATCCTCTCTGTATTCTTATATCACATATGAAGATGTCGACTAGCTTCATATGACCCGTTTTGATCTCTAATCACCAATACCAACAACCCTCATCACTCCATGGTGAATTCCTATCTCGTATGTTTTGCCTTAACCTATCCTAAAATCATGGATTAATCTATATTAAAATCTCACTCACATCATAGTCTTGTAATCCATGGTTTTTATCTTCCCATATTACTCCAAGAACTATAAAAACATAATACCAAGTCATTTAAAAATCCCTATGACCCATACTTGGTTCCTATCACCCACCTCTCTAAATTTATAGCACAAAATCACTTCATCCCTGTAAGATATATCTTCCTCATAACTAATTATAAGTGTCCACTCCACCCTCAAGAGGGTGTCACTCATCGAGAATGATATATAAAACCCTCAATCATGTTATTTTTATTCCTTATTCCTACCATGTCGGTCTAACTACATTAAGTAAGCATATTACGTCACTTGTGACTCATATCCAAGCCATTTAATTAACCTAAGTAATTCATAATCACAGCCAACACATTAGGATTTTATTGATATACTAATCTCTATATCCAAATTACCCTATTCTTTAAAGAGAATGTATTCCATATCAAGGAGGATCATTACCATCCTATCCCTTTCTCTATATTTCCTTTAAAACATACCCATATACTAGGTCCCATGTAAAATATTCTAAATAACACTCATTCAAAAAAATTGAAATTTATTTTATTAAAAAACCATATACCATGAACATAGAGTAACTATCATCATTATTCACCATACCTCTTAAAACAATCTATCCATAAAAAAATATTTCATTAAATTATAAGGACCACATACCATGAACATAGAGTTAACATCCTCATGATGCACCACACCTCTTCAGCCAATCATTTCTATGCCACTTCAGAACTCTTATTTCCACCTGATCTCCATTATCACTCCTTAAAATCTCTATAATTAATTTTAAAAATAATAATCCAATTAATCAATTTAAACTAGTGATTCATAATCATTGAAAAAATAAATGGGCATCACCACATCATTGAAAACATATGAAACCCCTTGTGCTAATCCTTCTAGTGAGTCTGTTATCTATACCAAGAAATGTCCCTATCTCCCATAATCAATTCCACCATTATCTTGTGGAATCAACCTTGAAATACTTTTGGAAATCACACTAAATTACCTGGTGAAAATGGAAAAAATATATGATAATATAGTGAATAAAATTTTTAGCATCTACTACATAACACTGGAAAACCAATCCCAGCTAAAGGGGACATATTAATGAAGATATAGGGAGGTTACAACTAAATTTTACCCCACCCATCTTTTTTTCAATATTAATCTTTAGGGGTGACCTCGAAACAAGAATTCATTCCCCTGCAAAAATAAAACCTAGGAACCAGGTGGTGGTGTGACATAAGGTTTGTGACACAAACCTCCACACATGTCCATTTTATTTCTAACCCATTCTGGGTTATATAATTACCACACCAGTAAGATATTCTAGCCCTTGACTTACCTCTATTAGGTAATATCCCCTTTGGTTCACAATGCTACTTCTCTATCATATTGGAGTGAACCCCCAAGAAACACCATCACAACAAAACCCCTATGGGATGTGATGTGATGTGTCACAAACAAGAGAGGCCCATTCAACTAGGGAATATCCTCTGATTTCATGTCATGGTACACCATGACATGTTCAATGGTTCCCCTTACTACATGTCATTATAGAGTGGTTAAATGATTCCTAGAATGACTGAATGTCTATAATAAAAACCATCAACAGAGAGAGGATAACAAGACCCTACACCAACACTCACCCATAGAAACAAAAAAAAACTTTTATTTCTCATTCCATGTCTAAAAAATATATTAATGATTTTCCAAATATTGAAATAACATTTATAGTCTCAACAATAAAAATATCCACTTTTTCATGTCATGAAAAATATATTTCCTCAGAAAGAAATGATCTATAAATCTATAGGTCTTTAGAAACTCCCCACTATAAATCTCCTTATCATGGAGATTTCATGTTGCTACTTCTACCATTAATCTAAACCTACCATGATTTTAAATTCATAAAACATCATCATATTCTATCTCATAACAATAAATTACCTTCTATAGCATAGCTCCAAACACTATATCACAGTATTCATACAAAACTGAACGACCCACTCATCATCAATTCGCATACTGAGAAGATATTCAGTCACACTAATAAATATTGGGACATTCAATAGTCCTAAATCAATTAACCCATGATATTACGGTTCTCCCCAATATAATACTTCTCCCAAAAGGTCAATTTCAAGATATGTTGATCCCACCATATGAATTTCATTCCAAAAATATTCCTTCAGTATTCTATCTACATAGTAAATTTGGGTTCAACCTCATTTCCTACAATCTCTTGTATAGAACTGATTAGTAATCCTATAGAATATCATAGTAAAAAATTCCCGATATGCCCCCATGGAAATGTCTCACATCACCTAGTCACAATATAATATTTTTTGAATGAACTATAAAATAATAAAAATACTCACTCTAAAATATAAAACTAACACATAATGTAATTACATGGTTGGATCACCAACCAACTAAACTATCGATCATACTCTCTCTATTATAAGAAGTTAACCTCTGATCTCACTCACTCATGAATTATGTTAAATCAAACTTGTGACTAATTCTAAAATATGAACTCCATTTGACAGCACATGTAATTCCCCCAAAAAAAAAATTTTCATATATGTTGCGTTATTTTTCATTTTTAATTAATATTATAATAAATTAAATTACATGGATCAAGGATTATTAGTCCCCAAGAGACTACATATAAAATAATTACTTTGAAACATGATATTTTACAACATAAAAGTAAAAAATATATATTCCAAAATTAAAACCATGGAGTTATTAAATCATATTATTCAACTTCATTTCCTATGGAAATGTGAAACTAGAGTACATGTGGTTTTCTTAAACACTAAATAAGGGGACACATATAGAAGATGATAAAAATTAATAAATTCAGCATTAACAACATCATGTGTAATATTTCATACAAAACAATGAATACATATCTATGATTTATATAAAAAATATAAATACATAATCAAATGGTTCATATAATTTTATAAAATATGTATTTTAAAAATTTAAAACATCATAATAATATCATCAAGGCATTGTACTACGACATTCAACTTAAAGGTAAGTACTCATATATTACCTTGTCTTTTTTGTACCATGAATACAACGAGTGATATAAATAGAGATATAATTTTTGGCCCCATCCAGAACATAAAATTAACATTAATTTCACCACATACCAAAATATCATAGGCTATACATGACATAATTTTAATGGATAAAATACTTATAAATACGTGGATTATTTTCCTAAGGGAACAAATCATATTTGATATTCTTATATGGAACTATTGATTATAAAAGTCAATAATGGACTTAAGTAGACTATGAATTAATAATAATGTCTATGTTAACTACCCAAATACATAAAATGAACAATTTGGGATCCAAAATTCTCTAAAAGTACACTGAATAAGTGATTTATATAAATTTATAGCGAGTGGGTACTTATCATGATTTTTGATTTTCAATGAGTTTTAAAAATATTATTTTCAATGGTATGAGAAAAAAATAAACAATTATACTGTTACAATACATTAAAATTATATGTTTTTTTATAATGAGTATGATAATTAACCACAGAATACACCTAAAGAGTTTCAAACTATGTGTACGGTAAGGGCCTATTCACTGTGCACTAGTAAAAAGATTCGGATATATATGACCAACTCTTTTTAGAGTTATTACCCCTAATGAATATGTTCCAAGACCACATATAACTTTTTTTATCTATGTATGGATTTATTTTATTTTAAAATCACACACTCATTACCAAACCATAGTATAGGATTTCTATAGATTTTAGTAGGTTTGGGAATAATAATAGTGTATGAATTATGTATATTATTTTCAATAAAATTTCTCATAACGGTGATATTTAATAAGGAAGGAATATAAAATTAAATCATATTAATAATGGTATAAAACAACTATATTAATAATTCTATTATCATGGTAATTCAAGTTGTAATTGTAAAGTGGTATAAAATAAACCCTTACTTTGGCAATGTGGGAACGTATAAAAAGATTATAAAGTAAGGGGTTTGGTTAATGTTTCAATGATAATAATTCATTGGGGATATAGTAATGTGTAAATATAAAAAGTAATCATATTAAATGTAAATTTAATTGAGATTACTAATAAGGAAATTCAAATATTAAATTAAGAGATAGAAATGAAAAACCCATAACTCCCTTAAGCTTCATTGGAGAGAATCATTGAGTGGGAAATAGAGTGGTAACATTTAATTTTGTGTAATAATGAGATTATTTTTGTGTATATATATGTGTGGTGAGTTATATTTCAAAGAATAATTTATTCATGATACATTTTTCCACGTTCCTTTGCTGAAATTATATAATTACATTTCTCTAATACCACCCATAATTCCCCAATGTAGTTTTTAGTGATAAAAAGTAAAATAAAATATTATTATATAAAATTAGTCATGCTTATTTTCATTCATATCATAGGGTGGAATAAAAGAAAATTTTACCCTTTTACAATACAATGGATGACTAGTGTAACCTCACATGTGGAGAAACAAAATCAGTTGGATCACCAATTATAATTCACCAAGACTAATTGTTTTTGTTTTTATTATATTCTAACAATTATAGTGATTTTGGAAAAATAGAAATGAAATGATATTTAAACCAAAACTAAATTTGGTTAGAACATAATGAATTCAATTTTATGAATGACACTGTCCTATGGTTTGGTAATGTGGGTTCCATCATTTATTGATTTAATTTGACAGTCCATAAAAATGTACTGAATTAAACCCTCTAATATTTGTGTAAAAAAATTCATCATAAATAACTTTTTCAAACCAAATACAACCTCAAACAATTTCCAAATTTTATCACACCAAGATCAAGAATACAATTCCTAAATGATAGGGCCATATTATATGTCAATTCATCACTACAACACCCTCAACTAATGATGAATTTACCTATGAGAACAGAGGGAATAATAATTTGGAATATAATATAAATGAGTTTGAGATCCTCAGCATGGAATAATATTACTCCGCCCAAACACTTCACTCTGATTCATCATAAATTAAATTTAATATTTTAATGAATTTAAAATGCCTAAACTGTGAAATCCAAGAAATCTCTCCATGGTACAAGCCCTATATTAGTACCTTTCAATTATAGAGTGAGAAGATATCATGATGGAATAATGAAGAGACAAATTAATGGAAAACAATAGACAGAGATATTGTGTAAGTGTAATTTTAAAAACATCAATTTAAAGATAAATGGGATTTCATTTCAAAAGAAATAAAACAAAAAAATGAAAAAAAATCCAAATGTAGCATAATATGTTGTTTAGTCATATAACCCTCTAATGGATGATTAAAAATTATACTTAGTATATTCTATTATTTATAGGAATATATTATTCTCTTGTAGTTGTAATTAGACCATGAATATCATACTCCTCCACTCTCATATGTTCATGATCAATCAAAGATGACATCCCCTCAAAGCCCACATATGGAATCATGAATTATTCACTATTGAATAATTTTTTAAACTATAAATATGGTTATTATGGTGTTACAAGTGTGTAATAGATTCTACAAAAATTTTACTTTGAGGAACGTACATGAAAAAATAGGGTTTTAGTATTTAACTCAAACCCGACCACTATCTAGTTGAAACTTATTACATAATGATTCTGGATCCTAGAGAAATCATGATGTAAAAGAATAATTTCTCAAAAAATATGATATATATTCTTTTTATGGAGTAAAATTAGCATGTTAATGGGATCCACAGATCTCCACATAACTTTACCTCAACTAGTATTGCAGATTTAATGGGTTTTACATCTTAAGACTATCTTTTTCTTGTTGATCAGTCCTTCTCACTCAATATTCATTCAAACGTCCTCTAGCTTTATATTTACATAAAAATTATGATATTAATAAACATATACTATTTTACTATTCCACATAGTTATGTGGAATAAAATGTCTTCATATTTCTAAATTTAAACCAATTTGTTTGTTTTCATTCATTCATTATACCCATCTATAAGTCACTAAAAAAACTAAATACCGATAGAATTTAAAAATTTAAACTATAAGTGAATAGTATTTTATAATCAGATATGAATAAAAAATATAACCCTATCACTTATATCTATATATTCTCATTTACACCGTATTTACCATATTTTATTGATTTTCTCTATTTTTACCGTATTTTATTATTTTGACAAAAATACATATTTTCACCACTTTTTATATTTAGATTACCAAATTCCAAATAATAATTAATTTTTTTTCAAATTCATACTCTAATTTGCTAATTTAAACTATTTATTACTTGTTCATGAGTTGATTACAAAATTTACATAAATGAACAATATATTTATTTTTTAAATAATTAAAATTATAACAAAACTCAATGCCTAGATACAGAACTTATAATAACACCATCATATTACCAATGTGTAGGAAGTGAAATGGTAATAAATTCATGGGATAGTTTATCCAACATTGATTATGTGGTGGTCTATACTAACATGACATTATACCATATATGGTTACGATCCAAACATGGTTATTAATTCCATTTTCACTATTGAGTAGTGGGGAATCTAAGAGATGTTACCTCATTCTAAAGATCTGATAAATCAAATTCATAATGGATATCCTTATTATCCAAATCAATATTTCATCCCTTATGTGATAATCAAATTTCATCATTACCCTTAATATAAACTATTCATAACCGTTTATTCTTAATTGTTATACCACCAATGGTCATAATTCCCAATATTCATATTATCTGATGGCCATAATTCCCAATGATCATGTTGATCAACAGTCATAATTTACAAAAATCATATTAACCAATGCTCATAATTCCCAACAATCATAGTAATCCTTATACATACACTAACACGTAAATCTTTTTATACCATTCTCTAAGTTCATACACAATAAGAATACTAGTGTTTATTTATTTCATATTAATTGTATTGTATCTCATTTTGTTATTATTTGTCATGTATTATCCACCGGATTATAATATTACAGTGTAATTTCACACTATTACAAGCCTTATAGCATCCATTTTATCTACTTATTTAAATTTCATTACATAGTGATTTAATTTTATTAATATTTATTTTACTAATTATGATGAAATAATAAAGTGTTCATTGTAAAATAATATTTCCAAGAATGGTTTATTTACTATTATATATTTTTGGGTATTACATTTTCCACCCTTAAATTTTTCATCCTCAAAATTATAAATCAATCTACAAAAAATGTTAATAGCACATTCTCATAGCATAATTTGCTTCCCACATTACCTCATCCAATGATTATTCTTCCAAATAACCAATACAAATTGAATTGTTCTATTTCATTACAGTTGTCTCATTGTATATAGAATCTAGATCAGATCTTCTTCATAAGATATGTGAAGCTCCAACTAAAAATGGTGAATTTTTTTAACATTGATAGGTTATGAGCTATATTTTTTTATAGGTGATATATGAATGAAATCATAATCTTGGGATATGTTTTATGGATTGGAAAAATTATTTTACACTACTATTATCCACTCTAATATTTCAAATAACTAATATATCTTTGACAAAGCATCATTTTTCCTTCCCAATCTCATAACCCATTTTCATTGAGATATATTTCATAAGACATTATCTCCCACATATAATTCAATATCATTTCCTGGATTATCATCAAAAAAAATTATATCTAATTTTGTCTACTGATATATGAATTTTTATAGATGTTACCATCTTCGTTTTCTTTTCCATGAGTTATATTCCCAACAAAATCCTTTTCTTGACATCATCCCAACACATCAAAGATTGAAATATCATTCCACATAATGATTTATATAGTTCCATATTAATTTTGGAGTTGGAACTTTTATTATAATAATACTCTATAAGATGTTTAAAATTAATCCCAACTTCTTTAGAAATCATGATAGTATGACCATATCATGTCTTCCATTGTTTGTATAGTCCATTATGGATTTCCATTTGTTTGATAGTGATAGGCCATTCAATGATTAATCTCTATATTTAGATATGGCTAGAGACCCCTACAAAATTTTGAAGCTAACATATGGTCATTATCAGAGCCAATAAATAGGGTTTCTCTATAAATTCTCACATCAACATTTATATAAAAAATTACTTGACAATGTAGATAATATTCTTCTAAAATTTAAGTGAAATATGATGAATTTGTGAGATGATCAACAATGATCCATATATAATTAGTCCCATTATATTTATTTAAAATACTAGTGATTATGTATATAGTAATATTATTCTATTACCATTGTAGTGTAGGTAGATGCAGTATTATTCATTTGGGAACTTGTCTTTCAGGATACACCCACTGGAATATTGAGAATATTTTAATATAATATTTAATTTCTTTCTTCTCATTTTCCCATAAAAAGTGCACTCAAATATCAGTGTACATCTTGGTACTTATAGGAAATATTGAGTGGTTTAAGCTATGAGTCTCACCCAATTGATCATTCTTCAACTCTGATACTGATGGAAAATATAAACTTTTACGAAAATGTAAAATAGTATCATCACCAAGGTTGGAATCAAATAAAATCCCATTCATCCCATATTATGTATTTTTTTCTTGGTTTTTATCACCATGTTGAGATTTTTTAATCCCATTATTAAATATTATTATGTAATTACATAGAATAAAAATAATTATTCCCCTTTATTATAAACCCAATTCTATCATTATTATGACTTTGAGAACTATGTCATTATTTAATCATAATATTGATAAGATACTTTTGTATTTTCTACTCATAGAATCTTCTACTGAGTCTTATTTATAAATAAGATAATAGATAACACATTCATAATGCTTGTGTAGTTCTATCAATCTTATTGGACACATACTAATATAATTTCGGGTAAATGTATACTTCCAACTCTTATAATCTTTATATATATCAAGTTTTTTTCCATATTGGTAATATATATGTTTCAAAAAAATAAATATTATTTTCTCCAATTATAAATCATTATATGGATCATTCATCTCCAGGAATTTCACCTATCATTTTTTAGTCCAAAAGTCAAATAATTTTCATTAGAACACATTTGTAATCCTTCATTGATGCATCATTATAAATAAAAATAGATTCTTAAAAAAAATAGAAGAATCAATTTTGGTTCATTAACCAATATCACCTTTAATTCATCAATAAAATCTACTCATTCGATTTTACATGTAATTAAAATTCTCTTGCGTGTTTTTTTTTGGTAAATCTATTAGAAAAACAATAATTGTTTTTTTAAAAATATTATCTTACAAATCCATGTAATTTTTGTATTTCAAATATGTTAGTTGGTATTGTCCATTAATATATAGGATTGTATATTTAATTTTAAATTTATATTCCATCCTTATATACGATAGGACCAAAGGAAAAAACTTTTGTTATCCAATATTCAATTTTACTAAATTTCACGTATAACTATTCTTTCCACAACACCTCAAGAATAATTAATAAATGAGAATCATGATCCTCATAACTATTAGAGTATATAAGAATTTCATTAATAAATAAAACCCCAAAACAATCAAGGATGTATTTGAATACTCTATTAATCAAATCCATTCACTCAAAGGGGTCATTTTTTAAACCAAATAGTATTACTATAAACTCAAATGACTATACCTCATATGAAATTATATTTCTTGAATATACTTCATAACTTTTAACTGAAATTATCTAGAACGATGATCATTCATCAAAACAATTTGGGTCATTTTATGTTGATAAAAGATGTCATCAATATCATGAAATGAATACATAATCTTTATAGAAATTCAATTTATTTAACTATAATCAATAGATAATCTAATTATATCATTCTTCTTCTTCAAAAACAATACAGTTTCATTCCATGTTGAAATACTTGGATGAGTGAACTCTTTGTAACATATGTATTGAATTATCTACTTTAACTCGACTAAAACCATCAAATCCATATTAAGTGGTGTCTTAGATATCATATTTTCAATGAGGTTTAGATTAATAGATAATTAAGCCTATCAATTAGGTAGATCTCTCCCTCAGTATTTATAATACTTTCTACAATCATGTCTTTTGTTGCCACAATTTGGTGTCCACTTTTTCCACAAATCAGATTAGATAACCTCTTTATTTTAGGTTCTAATTTATATAAAAAATATTTTGAGAGATCATTTTCATTCTTGATATTATTTTTTTCTATCATCACCAAAGTTTAGAAATTTTGAGATAAAAGATATATTCAAAGACAATTATTTGAACCGTAAAAGTATATATCATCCTTATGTTCCATTTTTTATTAAAAAAACCCACCATGTACCATTATATATATATATATATAATTTGTTTGGTACTCAATCATCATATTGAATTGTTTTTTCATAGTTTCAATAATTCCCTATTGAGAGAAGTATGAATCTTTCAATGAAAAAGAGTTTTCACAGAATCTAACTTTAATGAATTCTATTGCATGATCACAATCACATATTCAAACTTAATATTTTTTTTTCAAAGATGGCCATTAGTAAGAATTACCTCATATATCTTATGCGGATAAAATTAATTTCTCCCTTTAAGAGGATACTAATGCCGAATGAATTTTCTTTTCAAACATGAACCATTGTTCTGCCTCCAGGTTATTAGTTTTTATACAAAATGGTGTAGGTTTTTCCCTCATAAAATGACCCAATCTTTTGCATCCTTAGGGAGGGAAAAAAGATTCTTTATGTGTGTAAAGATATTGTTCATAGAATAAGTAAATTATCCATAGACAATCTAATTCTATTCAACATCAATATGAACTAAATTATCATGATTATTTGTATAGTCATCACATTATTCAAGGTTGTTTACCAGGTTTCTAATTCGCCTAAATGGTTCTGTTATCTATCATTAATGTTAATGATTATTTTTTAAACATTTAACATGATTTATACAGTATAATTTCAAAGAAATTATTGAATTACTTTTAAAAAATCTAGTGTTAAAATATATGTTCTCTAACTACGTTTTCTTAAATCTACTTCCAAATGATTCTAATAAAACTCTACTTAATAGTTACCCTAATTCCCCCAAAACTAATTTCCCTAAGTATGTGGGTCATTTATTACATGGAAAATTGGGTATAAGATATCACATTTCAAGGATCAAGGTTTTGTTGTCCTCATGAGATTTGATATATAATAACTAAATTACAACACAGTAATTTAAATTATAAATGTACAAATATTTATGACATAATTAAATATTTATAGATCTTCAATAATTTTAATCCACATCATTTCCAAGGTAAATGAGAAAACTATGTAACATTAGTGAGTCTAAAGTCCCTATAATAGAACATGTACAATTGAAGCTAATAAAGGATAAATATGGCATATGTTACATAATAAATATAATTGCAACCATAAAAATTATTATAAAAGTATAATATTTTCTAGATTGTTCATTACATAATAACATGGATCATATAATAATCTTATATATGAAATTTCATAATGGAATACATCAAAAAAATGTGGTCAAGGTTTTTTGCCAATACGTTAAACATAAAGGGTAATGAAGCTACAATTACACTATCTTAATTGTCTCATTAGTCATGTTAAGGAATAAAATAAAATATATAATTCTAGTACCATAACATAAAATAAAATTATAATTTATTCCATCACATACCTAATTATTATAGGCTATAAAAGTAATAATGTTTATGGATGAACAACTTAGAAATACATGGAACAATTTACCAATGAAACTTATCATACATGATCATCTCATATGAAATAGTAGACTATATGAACCATTAATTGATTTCCCTAGTCAATGAATAAATAATAATATTTAATTGAATTCTCTAAACATGTATAATAAATAATTATGGATTAATTATTTTCAATATGTATGCATAACAAGAGATTTGTACAATGTAATAAATAAGAAAATATTATTATTATTAAGTATTTTCAATGAGTTAATGAAAAACATTATAATTTTTGGAGGCCAAATAAAAACATAAATTTTAAAAATAACATATGCACATTTTATTATGTAGATAGGGATTTCTTTCTTTGAAAATAACACACTCGTTACCTAACCAATGTATACGATTTATGTGGATATAATGAAGTTTATACATAGTAATGAAATACAAATGAGGCATCCTGTGAGTGAATGAAATTCTAACAGGGATGATATATATTATTAATAGAATATAAAATGAAATTATTTCAATAACGGGATAATAAATTATGGATTATAAAGCATATAACAATGGTAGTGAAAATAGGAATTGAAAACAGATAAAATAAACATGTTCTTTATTGTAGTAACGAATTACAAAAAGGGTATAAAGTATGCAGTTTTGTTATTATAACCAGGTTAAGAGTAAAATATGTAGAATATAATTTGGGTAATTATTATTTATTTATATAACATATAAATATAAAATATATTTTAAATATGAAATTTCAAATTGGAAATGAATAGGCAGAAATAGCAATGCTTACCACTCCTGAGATTTATAGATTTGAACTCTTCTGTAGATCCATCCAAACACTTATAGAATAAGAATGACATATGGGAGAGACAACATGAGAGAGAAATGCAAAGGAAAATTATAATTTTTTTGTAATAATATGAGGATTGTGTGGGAATTTATAGGCATTGTGAGTGAATCTTCCAGGAATAATTTAATAACTATTTTGTTTTTTCACATTACTTTAGTTTCAGACTATTACCATTGTTCTCCAATACAACCCATAATTACCCAATATATTTTAGTTCCCATAATAGTGAAATAAAATTTCATAGTATGAAATGAGTCTTGATTATAAAAATATGTTGTCATATTTACTGTAATTTACCATATTCCACAAATTTTATCGTATTATTCTATTTCAACCAACAATTAAAAAATTAACCCCTTTTATAATTTTTATAGCTTCATTCCAATTATCAAATAATTTTTTTCAAATTATTTCTCTAATAACCTATATCATAAATTTTATTTTATATTGATACATTCTTCAAAAACCAATTTTAAGAGTATGTTTCCATTAATATTTTTAAAGAAATTTCATTATAAACCAACTCAACAGCAAGATATGTAAACTCTAATCTCAACACCATGTTACCTAAGGGTATCGTGTGAAATGGAAGATCATTAATTGAGTGGCCCAGCAATAATTGATCACGTGATGATCTTTACTAACTTGAAATTATCCAAAAGTTGATTTTACTGTACCTCAATTGTTGATACCTTTTAGGGTTTGATCAAGGGGAAATCAAATAGATCCTACCTCATTTCTAGGATATGGTAAATGAACATTATAATGGGTTTTCATAATTTTTAAATCCATATTTCCACCTATGATAATTATATTTCTTAATTACCATTCATATATAATAATCTTAATGGTCTCTTCTTAATCTCTATACCACCAAAGTTCATAATGTCCAATGATCATATTAACAAACAATCACAATTTCCTGTGGTAATAATGTCCAATGGTTATATTATCTAATATTAAAAATTCCCAAAGGTCATATTAATCGTTATATATATTATAACATCCAAATCCAAACATATCATTTTCTATGTTCTTACACGATGTTAGATTCAATATTATCAATATGTTTATAATAATAGGGTATCTCATTTACTACTTATTATTTCTTAAGTATTATCACCCCAAGAAGGACATTGTTTCATTACCAAAAATGTTTATTTAATTTATGGTACTAGTTTTAGATTATATTATAAATTTAATTACTTAGGGTTTTTTGTATTTATATTTTTGCGCTATTATAATGAAATAAAATTGTGTGAATTATGAAAAAAGCATGGGATTAATGGTTTATTTAAAATTATATAATCTTTGGTGTTTTACCATATATAAATCTTAAACATACATATAAATATGGATCCATTCAAAATTATATTTACATAAACACGGAAATCGTGGTTCCACCTCAACCATCCACCAACTAGTACCACCTCATCCACATAACATTCAATATAAGTTTCGTGCCCACATAACTAATTCACTTATCACCACTATAAGAGTATTTTTATCACCCCTTCTAAACATTAACACCCAATAATCATAGCCCACATCTTATCAATTATCGAACATAATGACTGAATGAGTCCATTATGCTCATACCCATGTTACAACACATAAAAACATCCCCTATTAATCCTCAAATCACCTAGAAATTCATCCTCATTGATCAACCAAATTTATATGCAGAAGGAAAACACCATCAAATTTTCAATAGGTCGCTCCCCACAATATGGATTCCCTTACATCGTTCCCCAAAATGTACCAAGGAATAACCCATCCCCACATGTGTGTCCCTACTCCAAAGCCTCAGCCACCCATCCTATAAACCTGTGAAACATCCTATATCACCAAGAACCTAGGACTACATTCTCACAAACATCTATCTCATCTCATCAATTTCTACACCACGCATGTCCCTTCATCAATTCATAACCCAAACATCAACCACAAATAACCCGCACACACTTTCTATTATACACTAACAATTTTACCTATAAAATCATTCCACTACACAATATTGTCTGCTATGGTAGATTTATTCTTCAAATAAATCAATTTTGGGTTCTAATCCATTATCTAACTTTGTCTCGCCTAAACCCAATAGGTGTAATTTCCCATAAAACAAGATGATATGAATATGATCATGATCCCATGAGTCACATCCTATTAAACCAAGTATTTTTTCCTCAATATTGATTATGAACCCATATATTTCAATCTCATATAACCAAAATATCTCTCTCTTTCTTTATTTTTGAATTGTTTGGGGAATGTCACTGATACTAAGGAATTCAACATGATCACCACCACCCAGGTGTCATTAAAAAGCATCGATGAATTTATCGATGACCCCACTATTCCCATAAAAATTCACCTTAATATAAATAGGTCTAGGAATAGAAAAAAATCCCCCTCACCCAACCCCAAAACCCAATGCTTGTTATGTGACCATTTCTCAAGATCTCAAGGCATGTCCCAAGCATTTACTAAATCCTCTTAGTATGAATATCCTAAGGGGAACCTATACCACTCTGCAAATCACATCCCAATAACAAAATACAAGTTATGTATCCATAATGGTTCCATCATAGAGGAAATTCATGGTTGTATTGACCCATAATTAGTCACCATACATCCATCACATAAAGGGGCTTTATAGCAATCATTGGAGAATGACTCTCATTAATATCCACATGGCCTGTCATAAGAGAACTATTTGTCAGTGAAATCTATAATAAATATAAACATAATAAAAATATAATGTTATATTGGAAATTAAAAAATAACTTATTGTTGAACATTAAATAGTTGAACCTCAATTTCTAGTCAAAACCAATAACTCAAAAAAGACCATGTATGTCATGTGAAATCCATGTTCTAGTAATGATACCTTTCCACTGGCCACATAAAAATGGGACAAGATAGAAAAACCATAATTAAGATAGGTCCATAAATACATAATATTTTATTAAACACCTCATCCATTACAACAAAAACTAAGATGAAATATCTTGTAACACTAATAACTAAAAAATCACACCGAATAATGTGTTCTTGTTCTGCAGACCTGAGGACCATCAAATGATCTAACACATACATATTATATCTCTATATTATTAAAATTATTAATACACAAGAATGTACTCTCTTATACTACTTATAATACTCCATCATAAATCACAGTTTGATTCAGAGGTTAATGTTGCCTAATATTTTCTTCCCTGTATAACAAAGGAGGTCGATGAGTGATGAGGGTCTTAATAATTAATTTAGAATATTGGGACCTTGAATTAGCGATATTTAAAAACATAAATAGAAAATACAAATCATTTACATCATAAAATTTCATATAATTAATAAATATATTTTTCTATAAAAACATAACAAGTGAATGAATACAACACATTTCAACCAATCACCTAGAAGGGTGACCGCATAAAAAATTAAAAAGGAAAACAATTATCATTATCTAACGCCATCATTGTGCCTCGCCTCATCTCATATTCAATACCCAATCAACCTTCACATGTATGATACTCTATAAAACATATTCTTTAACTTATAAATTGGACATATTGTTTGAACATGCACTATAGTACTAGTGATTGGTGTAAGAAATACATTTTACTAGGGACTCACAATGTTCTTATAATTTACTTTATAATATGCTTGTATTTTGGAGTAAAAATGGAAAATAATAAAAATATATGAAGGGACTCTATTTACTTATGAGGACACTATGAAACCAAATGATACATGTTTCGAATTAATATATTTTCTAATCAAATCATGCCATAAATTCCATGTTACACGTAAAGAATAAGGTTATGGTGTTTACAAATCATGAACACTACATGAAGATACATGATATGCCCTTGTTTCAATCTTTTTTAAAATTTATTATCACTCAAGGGGTTACCCAAAATTTTCTGGCCTCTACCTTATCAATCATGGTCAGTCCCTATATCACATATGGAATAATAATTATCATTATGTATAGGGGTATAATACCACATCAATCCCCAAACCATCCTTATTACTCAAGGAATTACATGTCAATATCTTCTAACTCAATATAGACCAATTTCACAACCAATGCCTTATCACTCAAGGTATGATTCAAAATCATTTCACAACATGGAAAAGTCCTCTAACATGAAATATCACATTAAAACACCTTATCACTCAAGGTGATCTCTTTATATTGAATAAATTTCAATCACTAATGGTTTACTTCTTGTAATACCTTATCACTCAAGGGGAATCAACGACTAAATATATATTATCATCCATGTATGGATCATTCTCATATCAAAATATCAATGTTATTATAGTCATGAAGTAGAAAATAAGAAACATATCCTATCATACAGGCTCACCAGTTTTTCAACATGGTGATATTCACATGATATATGGCCTCACATATCGATGTACATCATTATCTATATGTCCTAAAAGAACATTATTATCCTATCATCATTATCATTACACCTTTTAGGGTGTCCATTAGGGTCCCAGACATGTTCTGGTCTCTTATAATCAATGCCAACCTCCATCATTACTCCATAGTGAGTCTTCTTCCAATAATATCTACCTAACATATATCATAAAGTGTAGTCAGAATCTAATTAAAATCTTTTTGTAGCCCATTTCTGCTAATAAAGGATCATCTTGACCTATCACACTCTGTGCCCCTTGGAAACCCGATATCAAGTTATTTACCAACCAATAAAACAAAAATTTGGGTCTTATCATTTACCACCATCAAGAGTGTTCCTAAACCAACAACCATCACTAGAGGTATAATCCCAATAATTTCACATGACAAGATACAACTCTACCCTAATAGGGTGTCCCTCAATAATTATGTGTGTATGACAGTCTCACTCATTATATCTTGTCTTTTTTCCCTAAATCCTTCTCAACTAGCCCAATGAATAAACCTAGGTTTCCCATGATGCATATAATGTATAAGGATTTTTAAAAGGACTTACTAGAGATCATCCAATATCTCCTCTCCTAGGAGACACAATTATTAGATTCTAAAAAACCAAAAAAAATAATAGAGTATGTATTATTTGTTTAAAAGGATCAACATCATCTTTTACCATTATATGGGGTACTCTCAATCAAAGGCTCTCTACCCAGTACCCTTAAAACATGAATGGATGAATACTCATGCATAACAAAACATGTGATGTTATATTATACAGAACACCAACCTCAAAATGGGGTTACTATCCTTATTATGCCCTCCACCTCATCGCCCCTGCTCATTCCGGACTCATCCAAGAACGTACAACCACTCAATATCTTATCATATATATTAAAATTCAAATAATTATTTATTAAAGTTTATAATTAATTATATAATATGAACCATTGAGGCATAATAGATGAAAAAATCATCGAGCATTATCGCATCATAAAAACCACATGGAACCCCATGGGTTTAAACTTAGAGTATATCATTTTACCATTATATGAAAAATACCATCCATTATACTCAGATTCTACCATGATTTAATGGGATTAACCCTAAAAACTATTCTAAATAACACTAAAATTAGAAGTCTGGTAACGAAAAATAAAGTGTAAGACAAAGGTGGACAATAAATACCCAAAAATTATTGTGAAACACTATAAATCAAACCCCGCATCAAGGGGGAAAAGGTAGGCGATGGAGTAGTCGGTCTAACCAAGATGGATATCTCCCAACACTTATATAGACAAAATAAAAATGAGGTTACCATAAATTTATGGGGGTTTCCCTACAACCAAACTCTAGATTTTGGGTCATGATGAAATGAATAAATGTATTCCATCATTAAAACACATCCCTACTAGATTATAGAATGATAACTCAAGGAAGATGTCCCCACCGTTTTCCTACCACAATCATGGGGTGACCCATTAGGGTTTTGCAATGATATCTCCTAGGTAGGGAACCCATCCGCCAACAAACACTGACACATCATGCCCATAATATACCATGGTGCAATGTGTCTCACCTATGAGAGGCCTAAATTTCCATGGAATGACCCCAACTAATGTTTTCAAGAAACCCAATAATAAAATCCTCAATACCCCTTTCTACAAGGCATCATTTTGACACTAATTGGATCATTGTGTGACCAAAATCCTACTACAAAAACCAATAATGTAGAAGGTTTACCCTAATCCCACTTCTACAATTACCATAGTATCTAAAAGACCTTTCATGGATCATTACTTGTCATAAAACATATCCCAATGATTCCCCAATGCATTAAATTAAAATTTGAGTCTCAGTTCATGAAACATCAACTACTTCAGGACTAAAAATTAAAATTTTAATCTGAAAAAATGGCTCATAAATATGTTGTTGGCTACATACAAATTATACACTTTTTAGGTAGATGAAATAGTATTTATAAAGTTACAATTTTTTTATATCTACATATAATTAATAACATAAAAAATATTACTTTTAATACAGACAATACATTTATGTTTATAACACAAAAGAAAAATCATTTCGATATAAAACAATTATTTTATCCAATGGATCTTAATATGTCATTATGCATAATATTTTCTTATTCCCTTTATAACATTATAATAAATTAGGAATGACACATTCCAAATTAAATAATGTGAAATTTCATCATCATGTTACTAATTTTCTAGAACGTATGTTTTTAAAAAACAAAAAAGAATATTTTATAACATTAAAATATAATATTACCATCTCTAAAAAAATTATAATTTTTATGAAATAATATTTAATGCATGGATTCTCATTGAATATTTAGTTTCCCAAATTGGCCTAATATAATACATTTTATATTATTTTCTATATAATTTATTCACTAAAGAATGTCATAATTTGGTTATTCGGAATACAACTTTTATATTCAAGATGAATAATCTAAAGAAATTGGCCCAAAATAATACCATTATTGATTCAGAATTTAACCATTAACATAATCAATAAAAATTACATAGAAATTTCCAGAACATATCACATTTCATCTCTGGATACCATTATTTTAGTGCCTAATATGGATTATTATATGTAACAAATAAGATTTCTCATTTCCCCTAGCTGGAAACTCGTGAATAGTAATCAAACATATGTACGCAAGATAGTCTTTTCCCAATAATGATAAAACTAAAAAGGGAACATCCGCTAAAATTCTCATCAGGACCATTCTGTAGGTTAGAGGATCACAAATATACAATAAGAAGTTATGAAAACTAGCTAAACCCAATAATTCATTAACATATAAACATAAATCATAACTAATACATACAACCCCATAAGAAAATATAATAAGTCCCAAAATCTAGAAACCCAAAATGTAGTACAACGCCAGCATTGATTAGAAAAGGTAATATATAATTCATGTTCTAAAATGTAATATTACATTAAAATAAATAATTATCCACAAAAAATAAGTCCATAGATAATGATCTCTAGTTATTAATGAAAATATTCCTTTTCATATCAACATCACCATACATAAATTGGAAATTAATGATTTTAAAACCATATTTTTAAAACACCCATATATCAGAAAATCAGAGGGAAATTCCAAGACATTATATACTCTTTCAAAAATATATTATAAGAAGGTTGGATGCAATTAATCATAAAAAATGAAACATAAATATTAATAAACATCAATCATAATAAGTTAAATATTAGTAACCGGAAATCAATAAAAATACAAATAAGTAAAATATTTATCAAGGTATCTCAAATATTGAATAGAATAATAAACTTTCCTCACCAAATCCAACTACATCCTTTATTTGAATGTAAATACATTAAATATTTTTTTGGACACAAACACCCCAATTTTATTAGGGAGATAGATTAAAAACAAATATATCCGTTTAAGAATAAACTAGGTGTGTGTAACATCCTGACCCGGATCACCTTTAAGATAGTGGTTGGACCGGTGGGTCAAATAACCTCAAGCACATCTCCCCAAAACTCAAAGGCTGCCGAATAGTAGTGAGTGCCCTTTTTGTGTCCATGGGTGAGACTCTGCTCTCATAGGTAACAGATAATATCACAACAGAAGTAAACTACTACAATTAAATAAATAGAGGAAGCACATGAATGAATAAACTACAACAGATGCAATATTAATAAATCCAACAAAAAGATAAAAACCAAGATCGAAAACTCACAAAAGAGTGTCATACCATGATATGAGTCTAAACTGAAAGTACGGAAAACAGAACTCAAACACATAGTCAAATAAAATAAAAGACACAAGCAGCAACTACATCACGAGCAAGGACCAGTCTTCTACCCCAGTCTCCATTCTAAGAAGTAATGAACAGTAAAGAATCAGAAGCATCACAATTCACCTTTTCAATACCTATGAGTATATAATCTACTCAGGTGTCGAAAACACTCGAGCAGGGTGTGATATAAAATCCCAGTAGGCCATCACCCATGGTGTCTAAACCTTTCCATTTCGTGCAGCAATAAAAATGTAGTGTGTCATTACATCATAATTTCAGATGATTAATTTAAACATAATGAAATAAAAAAGACAGATTGGGTTCCAAATAGCACCCATTCTTATTCAGTTGCATTAGCCTAAGTTGGTAGTTGGAAAGGGAACCTGTCATCGGAATGCATGAACACACATATATATAAAACCCATAAAAGCAAGGTAAACACGAAAGAGGTGTACCCGAAGCTTGTGCTTTGAGTTGGGGTCTATGTCTAGTGTCAACCAGGTGCACTACCACATATCAGAATGATATCTCAATTCCCAAAAAACTCAAATGGAAATAATATCCACCCTTAAGTTCCTCATTTTTTAAGGTTCATGTTAAGATTTTGAGTCTGAGCCCATCCTGAAGGTATCACTATTGAACATCCGTCAATTTATCCAATTCCACTGAGCCTATCAAAGGAAATCTTTCGAAAGACCAGGTATTGCCTGACGCATGTCTTTACACTGAGTCCGTCCCGATCTTGCAAAAAGCGGTCAAGTGTCATCCGAGGCTGGCATAGCCACATTGCCAACGGATCCATCCCAAAGGGCCCATTTTGGAACTGGTATTTCTCAAAATTATTAAAAATTATGGGTAAGTCTCGGTCTAGAAAAGCCAATGACACCACCCCTCGACTCCAAGAGGTGACCCATCAGGAACGAAGGATCTAAGCGTGACCCTTACTATGGGACCCGCCCCATTTCCCCACCTTGAGATTAATTAATGTTTTCACAGTAATAAATATGACATAACAACATATAAAGATTCATCTTTAAAACTAACCAGATACACCCGCATAACAAGGTATAAATCGAATAGTATAGCATAACAACTTGCAAGGCAATATTCATATCATATCAACCTTAATGGATAATGAAAATTTTAAAAAATAAAAAATTTAGCATTAAAAATTTCAAAAAAATATACATATCATATCAACATCAGTGTATAATTCACTTTTTAAATAATAAATAGTTTAGAAAAACAAGTTCCAATGAAGTATAATTCAAGTTCATGTTCAAATCAACAATTTATTTAATTTAATTACAATAAAAGGAGGCTTCACAACACATTCAATTAATCAAACAGTAAACTCAGATAATCAAAAAATACACAGATCATGTTGGCAGGCCCAATGGGGTGTATAACATTGTTGCAATAATTCAAGCAAATATTCATTTAATTTAAAAACAATAAAAAGGGTTTGTGAAATTCCCCTAGCTAATTAAACTAATATCCCGACTAATGAAAAATTAAACATACTATGTCAACACACCCAATGGGGTGTCTGATCTTCTTGAAACCATTCAACAAAATTTATTTAAGATGATTAAGGATGGAACAATTAAGTAAAACAATTAAAGTAAATAAAATGGATAAAATTGCACAATGCCGGTAGGCACCGACTAATGACACAATGGTGAATTTTTATAAATTGCATAGAAATGGAGGGAATGTGAGTTGGAAACGTACCTTGTATTCACAGAAGACTCTATGATCCGCGGTATGCATCGATTTGACCTAAAACGGATGAAAAAGAAGGATTTTAGAAAACCCCCAAAATAGGGTAACAATCTTCTGGGAAATCATACATGCATATTATTCAAAAAAACGCATGATTATAATTGTGGAACATTATCCATTCCCTATGGTTTACTACACACCTGACAGTGAAAGAATCATACTTTGGACATAGGAGAAACGACCTTCCAAAGGGGCTTCTGGATCGTGTGAAATGATTGGGGGGTGCGACGTGATGAGTGGGAGGGGTGGAGAAAAGAGGAAAAAAGGAAAAGAGATAAAATAAATAAAAGGAAAATAAAATAAAATAAATGGAAAATACAAGATAAAGAAAAAAGGAAATAAAAGAAAATGATACAATAAAATAAATGAATGCAAATGAAAATAAGAAAAATAATTAAAAATTGGAATCCCCCATTTTAATTATTATCATTTTTCACATAACCCCCTCTTTATTTTATTTTAGAATATTTTTTATCCTTTCTTTCTTTCTTTTAAACCGTATTTAAATATCTTATTATACTTTTCCAGTACTTAATTAATTATTTAAAACCTGAAGACCGTTCCAAAGAACGACGTGAAATATTTCATGAATCGTCTGCAATTATTTAATTTAAATAAAAAGCTACCTGGGACCTATAGTGAGGTACACAGGTGAACGCCCTATATAGCTTAATTAATTAGAATGAAACAATGTAAAAATAGTCTATACCAGATTAATGTCGGGTCATTACAACCTTCCCTCCTTAAGAGAACTCATCCCCTAGTTCCCCTTTCGAGGGTAGTCGAATGTCATCAGGGAAGAGTTCTGGCCACTGCGCACATACATCTGTCTCTCACTCCCAGATGTCATCCTGAACGCGTCTGTGTTTCCAGAACACCTGAACTAGAGGGACTGACATTCCTCATAGGACTATCATACTATGGTTGACGATACGTATCGGATGCTCTGCAATGGATTCATTAGCCTCATGTGTGATGATGTCAAGGTCAAAAGAAAGAGACATGTCTGGTTGATATTGTTGAAGTTGAGATTCATGGAAAATGTCGGGCATGGAACAGTACCTCTAAGGTAGCAGTACCATATAGGCTACCAGCCAAACTCTCTCCACTATCTCAAAAGGCCCGACGTATCTCGGTGATAACGTCCGCTACCTCCTGATCATCCTATGACCCATCCTCGAAGAAACACACAGAAAGAATCGATGTCCAACCTCGAACTCCAAAGGTCTACATTGACGATTACTATAAGACTTTTTCCTGTACTGAGATGTAGTCATATAGTTATGAATCAGCTGAACTTTCACATAAGTCTCCTGAATGAGGTGAGAACACAATAGAGCTGCCTCACCTACTTCAAACCTTCCTAAAGGCGATCGACATGGTCTACCATATAGATCCTCATACGGAGCCATTTGGATTGTCTAATGGAAGCTGTTATTATAGGTAAACTCAACAAGAGGTAAATTCTTCTCCCATGAACCTCTAAAATCAAGGATATGAGACCAGAACATATCCTCTAACACTCGTATAGTTCTCTCGGACAGCCCATTGGTCTGACGGTGATATACAGTACTCAGAAGTACATGTGATCCCAGTACCTTTTTCAACCCTTTCCAGAACCCTAATTTAAAACGAGCATCACTTTCTGAGACAATAGAATGAGGAACACCATGATGTCTCACAATTTCTCGTATATACAACCTTCCCAAGACATTAATCGTAAAGGTCTCTCAGATATGCAAGAAGTGCCCAACCTTGGTCAACCTATCGACCACAAACCATACTACGTCATTGCTTCGAGTAGATCTTGGAATTCTTATAATGAAAACCATGTTGATGTCATTCCATTTCCAGTCATGAATTGATAGAGGCTGTAGGAGTCAAGCAAGTCATTGGTGCTCTGCATTCACCAGTTCACAGGTGGAGCACCGAGTCATGAAACCTGCTATCTTATTTTTCATACCAGACCACCAATATTGTCGACACATGTCTCTATACATCTTGGTCATCCTAGAATGAACTACCCAAATAGAGGTGTGAGATTCATTCATCATCTCTTCTAGCATACCTGAAGGTACCCATACACAACCATAGTAAAGGAGAGTTTCATTGACATCAACAACCCAAACAGGAGGTGTTTTTTCTCCTGTAACATTTTCCCTCAATGTGAGTCCCTCAGGATCCGTCAACTATTTCCTAAAGACTTCCTCCTAAAGAGAGTTCATCATTTTAAGAGATCCTAGAACCGATTGTCTACTCATCTACTGAACCTCTAGATTCATCTCTGAAAACAAGGCCATCATCTGCCACTCACTATTGGCTACCTGCATGGCCTGTGTCTATGTCTTGTAGATTAAAGTTCCCGTCACAACAATAACCTTACTATAGGTATAGGAAAGCTCAAAGTCAAACGGCTGCAAGTATTCGACACACCTACATTGCCTGAAGTTCATGTCTCATTGAGTGGATGTATATTTCATGATTTTATGATCCATGTAAACAAAGAAACTCTCAACCAACAAATAGTGCCTCCAATAGCATAGAGAATGAACCACATCTACCAAATCAAGGTTGTGTGTAGGATAGTTCCACTTGTGAGGTCTCAATTTCCAGGATCCATAATCCATGACTCGATCACCATGCATCAAAATGACACCCAGTCCAATTCCTGAAGCATCACAATAAACTGTATAGCTCTTACCAGGTTCAGTAGAATCAGGATTGGGGTAGAGGTTAGTCATCCTTTCAATTCCTGAAAAGACTTTTCACAAGCTTCTGACCTTATGAAGTGTACACCATTCTTTGTCAAGGTTGTAAGAGGTGTTGCTAAGTAGGATAAATCTTTGATGAATCAACCGTAATAGCCATCGAGTCCCAAGAACCTATGGATGTCGACAAAACTATTGGGATGCTCCCATAAAACCAAGATGCTTACTTATTCTGGGTCAAATGATACTTATTATTCAGATATAATATGAACCAATAAGTGTACCTTATCAATCCAAAAGTGGTATTTACTGAGCTTAGCGTATTTCTTGTGCTCCCTCAGTGTACTCAGCACGATATCATGATGGGTTGCATGGTCGTATCTGGAACGCGAATACCCTAAGATTTCATCCATGTATACTAACAGAAAGGAATCAAGATATAGATCGAAACCCCTATTCATCAGAGCCACGAAGTCCACTAGCGCATTCGTGACACCGAATGGAATAACCAGATACTCGTTCAAGCCGTACTTTCTTCTAAATGTTGTATGTGGTATGTCAGATGGTGTCACATGAACCTGGTGATATCCTGACCTCAGATCAATCTTGGAGAAAATAGATTCTCCCAAAAGTTGGTCAATGAGATCATCAATACGAGGAAATGGATAACAATTCTTTACCATGAGCTGGTTGAGTCGATGATAATCCACACAAAACCGGAGTGTACTGTCTGCCTTCATGGGAAAAATCACATGTGAACCCAACAACGACATGCTATGTCGGATGAAACCCTTACCCTCAACGTCTCTAAGCTGATTTCTGAGTCCCCATATCTCTGTTGGTCAATCCTATAGAGATTAATAGACACTGGTGCCACACCTGGAATGAGCTCGATAGAATACTCCACGTCTCTCATTGGAGGTAATCCAAGGAAATCATGACAGAATATGTCCCTGAAAAGATCCATCACTGGAGGGAATTGAACTAGTTTCATTCCCTGATCGCCGATAAAGAGACCTTCCAACTGAGCGGTCACTCTACCCAACCCTGCAGATTTAGGCTTAGCTCGGTCTGCCTGTAGATCCCATTCTCCTTTGTGAAGATATGTATCGCCCTCAGTGGATATAAATGACACCTGATGACAATAGCAGTCCACTTGATCATGATAATGGGGGATTTAGTTCATACCAATATTGAATTCGATGCCATACATATCAAGGATATAAAAATTAAAAACAAAACTATACCCATATTTCTTGAGGGGAACTCATGGCACTGGAATATTCCATGTGTTCTGACCCCTAGAGGAGTGTCGAGAGATATGATGCTGCAAAGGTACTCAATTGGAAAACCAAGAATTTCATCAAAAGCAGTAGATATAAAGTAGTGTGATACACCGATATAAAAAAGGGAATAAACTAAATTATAGGCTATTAGTATAGTACCTCTCTCTGTAGATGGTCCTGGACTTTGCTTCTCTGGTGCTTATTGCACTACGTACATGGGACCGGAGCCACGGTCCTGATGCACTATCTGGTTTGCCTATATAGGTCCACTTTGCTGATGCTAATAATATTGAACTTGATTTCCTCAACCACGACCTCCACCATTACCTCGGCCTGATCGACCGGTGGAAAAAGAAATTCCAGACTACTATGGAGTCATAGATCCCATAACTGATGGAGTTGTAGGTGTGGATCCTCTACCACTGAATGTTGAAGAGAAGGAATGTCAGAAACGCTGATGGTGGACCATCATGACGAAAGATCGACACTCCTTCATGTCTCTTATGAAATGTGGCTTCTTGTGACCATCCCAAACACACCGAAAAAATGTGATAGAGGAATCATGATGTGATGTTTGGCTAGGATTTCCCCAACGTGAACTTTCAAAATGGTGTTTCATGCTGCCAGAAGAGCCATCACCCTATCTCAGAACTGAACCTCCCTGGCTCACTAGTTTAGCTTCCTGGACATTTCACTATGAGATTAGATCATGGTTCATGATCTCTATAATAGGGGTAAAATGGAAGACGTTCACTTGTGAGCAGATAGTGTACTCAAGTCCTTCCTCAAAACGCCTCGTAGTAGTCTACGGGTCTCCAATTAGAGATGGGTAAAAATGCTAATGTTCTTTGAAACGATTGGAATACTATAACATAGTCATAGAGCGCTGCTGAAGATGTAGGAACTCACACGCATGATCGTCTCTAAGAGTCTTTGGGAAAATGTGATTGTAGAAGGATTCTTGGAAATCAACCCCAAGCCATGCCACCCGTCTTCTCACCCTGAGAAACAAGGTCCCACCAGTGCTTGGTGGTGTCACAAAGCCTGTAGACTGCAAGCTTGACCCTTCAATCTGGAAGCGTCTTGAGGTGGTCGATTATAGACCATATAGCTTTTATCCACGACTCTACAGCATGAGGGATGCCACTCCCAGAGAAGGTGGGAGGGTGCTGCTACAAAAAGTCCCATGTAAGGTCTTCCAGAGACAAGGCCGGTCTGGGGATATTCTAAACCTACTGCATAAACCTGAGGAGACTATCCCAGAACTCAGCGTTAAGGTCTCTCAGAGTATCAATAGAATATAGTGCCACTGGAGGCTCTACGAGAGGTTGCACAGGTGGTTTAGAATCGACCATATCTAGAATGTGCTCATTGCCACTCTCTTGAGACAGAACATGAAGATATTGCAGTGACATTTGTCTACTACAGACAAACACACACCTTTAGACAAGTAGTAAAGAAGGTGAGAAAAACATGTAAGGTGTAAAAGAGGTTAGGCAGATAGCCTACCTCTGAGCACTAATCGACAGTCAACCCACTTCAAGAGCTAGGTTTCGATATGGAAGTGACAACTGAAAATGATTACTAAACAAGTTCCCCAGTTCCCTCCTCGATTAAGTTAGGGTAACATATAATAGACTATCACAACTTTATATTCAACAAACCAGTAAATCTAAATTTTTCCACTAGGCACAACAACCCTCAAATGCAAACATAAAATTGCATGCTACAAAAAGATATGGAATTTAAATATACATGAAATTTAAATCCTATTGTGCCTATTATAATGCATGGAATGTATTGACCTCATATCATCGGGTTGAAATGGTAAACCCAATATCTCAACCATATCAACACAACAACGATGCAATACAAGTGAGTCACCCAACAGTGAAATCATGTCAAAAATAATTGTCATAACCAATAACCGCAATCCCTACCCAAAAATTTGGGTTTCCCCTGAACATGGGTTAGCTACGTCCAAGCACATGGTACATTCCAAATCCATATATCCTAGTCTCCTGTCTAACCAAAATATTAATAAAAATGGAAGAAACCACTTGGATACTATTTTATAACTTCCCAGCCCAACTCTCCTCTAAGATGGTGGTCGGACTGGTGGCTCACACAACCTCAACCGCATCTCCCTGAATGCCAGAGGTTTCCAACTAGTAGTGTGGGCCCTTTTTGTGTCTGTGGGTGACACTATTCCCTCATAGGTAACTGATATTATCACAATGGAAGTAAACGACCACAATTAATAAATCGAAGAAGCACATGAATGAATAAAATGCAGTAGAAGCAATATAAATAAGTCCAATTGAAAGATAAAAACTATGTGCAAAAACTAAAAAATGAGTGTCATTCCATGATATGATTCTATACTAAAAGTAAGGAAAACATAACTCAAACACATAGTAAACTAAAAGAAAAGACACAAGAAACAATTGCATCCCTAGAAAGGCTCGGTCCTCTTCCCCTGTTTCCATCCTAATCAGCAATGAATAGTCAATAATTGGAAGCAGCACAGTTCCCCTTGTCAATAACTGCGAGCATGTAATCTACTCGGGTGTCGACGATGCCCGAGCAAGGTGTGAGATAAAATCCCAGAAGGCCAACACCCACGGTGTCTAAACCATTCAATTTCATGATGAAATAAAAATGCAGTGTTCCATTACATAATAATTTTATAAAATTAAGTTAAACGCAATGAAATAAATAAGATGGCTTGGGTTCTAAATGGCACTCATGCCTTAATCTCCTACTTTAGCCAAAGCTGATAGTTTGAAAGGGAATCTGTCAGTAGAATTTAAGAACGTTTATATATATATAACCCAGAAAAGAAAGGCAAACAAGAGGAAGGTGTACCCCATGATTTTGATTTTACTTGGGGTCTAAGTCCAGTGTCATCCATGTGCACTACCACATATCAATAGGATATCTCAATTCCAAATAAAACTCAAATGGAAATAATATAAACCCTTAAGTGGATAATTTATTAAGGTTAATGTTGAGAGTTGGAGTCTGATCCCATCTCGAAGGTATCACTATGGAACATCTATCAATTTATCCATTTCTATTGAGCCATACAAGGAAATCTTTCAAAAGAAAAAGTATCAGCCGAGGCATGGCTTTACCCTGAGTCTGTCCCGATCTTGAAAAAAGGGGTCAAGTTTTATCTGATTCTGCCTTTTCCACATTGCCAACAGATACATCTTGATGGGACCTTAGGGAACCGATATCACACAAATTTATTAGAATTCTCAGGGAATTTTTGGTCAAGCAAAACCAATGACACCACCCCTCGACACCTAGAGGTAACCCATCATGAACAAAGGATCTAAGTGTGGCCCTTAATACGAGACCATCCCCCTTTCCCCACACTGAATTTAATTGAAGTTTTCACTGCAGCAGATATGACATAATCAGCATATAAAGTCACTGATTGAAAACTAACCAGATACACCCGTATCCCATAACATAAATCTAACAATATAGCGTAACAACTTTTAGGTAAATATACATATCATATCAACATCATCGGATAATGCACTTTTTAAATAATAAACAGTTCAACATAACAACGTGCAAGGAAATATACATATTGTATCAACATTATTGGATAATGAAATTATTAAATAATAAATAGTTCAAAAAAAAGTTTCAATGATACAACAATTCAAGTTCATGTTCAAAGAAACTATTTATTTAATTTGATTACAATTAAAAGGGGCTTCGAAACACATGCAATTAATCATACAGTAAACTCGGCTAATGGAAGAATATATGGATCATGCCAGCATGACCAAAGGGGTTTCTAACATTGATTCAATAATTCAAACAGTTGTTCATTTAATTTAAAAATAATAAAAATGGGTTTCACAATACATGCAAATAATTAAATTAATAACATGGCTAACGAAAAAATAAACCGACAATGTTGGCACACCAAAATGGGTGTCCGATCTTGTTGCAACAATTAAAAAAAATTTATTTTAGGTGATTAAGGCTAAAAAAATTATGTAAAACCATTAAAGTAATTAAAATGGGTAAAATTACACAAAGCTGGTAGGCACCGACTAACGACACAACGGTGAGTTTTTATAAATCGCAATGAAATAGAGGGAAATCGAGTAAGCACCCTACCTTATAGTCATAGATGACTCTAATATCTGCGGTAGGCTTCGATTTTACCTAAAACGGATGAAAAAAATTATTTTATAAAAACCTCAAAATAAGGCAGCAATATTTCGTGACGAACTGCACGCAGATTACTCAATAAAAATGTACGATTCCAATTGTGAAATATTAGAATTTCCATAAGGTATTATGATCACCTGGTGGTGAAGGAATCAGAAGTCGAATAGAGGATTAGTAGCCTTCTAAAGGGGATACTGGTTAGTGTGATGGGAGTGAGGGGTGTGACTTAATGAGGGGGAGGGGAGAGAGGAAAGGAAAAAAAAGAAAAGGGTGAAAAGAATGAAAAATGAAAGTAATGAAAAATAAGTGAAAAAATAAAAGATAAAGAAAAAAGGAAATAAAAGATAATGATACAATAAAACATGAGAACAGAAAAGAAAAATAATAAAAATAATTAAAAACGGGAATTCCGAATTTTAATTATATTCATTTTTCCCATAATCCCTTCTTTATTTTATTTGAGAATTTTTATATCCTTTCTTTATTTCTTTTAAATTTTATTTTAATCTCTTTTTACTATTTTACAATCCTTAATTAATTATTTAAAACATGAACACCATTTGAAAGTTAAAAGTGACATTTTTTTATGAAACATCTGTAATTATTTAATTTAAATAAAAAGTTGTTCGGGACCTGTAGTGAGGTGCACAAGCATGTGCCCCTAGATGCTTAATTAATTAGACTGCAATAATGTAAAAAAGGCCCATACCTAATTTAGGCGAGGATGTTACATGTGCATCATTACATGAAAATATATTTGAGTATTCAAATAAAAGAAATTCGTTTGAGGTGGAATAAAAACCGATAATAAACAATAGTGTTTATGAAATGATTTATTAGACACCCACATTATATCTATTAAATCCAAAATAGAAATATCCAACAAATCATGGTTTTAAATATGATTATCTACATATGGATCAACCTAATTTGATAGTTCTCTCAATAATAATAGTGTTAATCAACCTTAATATGGGAAAAAGTATTTATAAATCTATAAGGAGTGATTAAATAGAAAAATACCATTTAAATTTGTGTAAAAATAAACCCTAGTTTTCCAATATTATGTTAGGGAAATATAAATTGTGTAATGGAAGGAATTATATTAGAGATTAAGTTTTAGATAAATTTACCTTGAAGATTCATCCTCAATAGTGGATAAAATGCAAGGGATATCCCTAGAGGAAGGGAGAACCAAGATGTAGTGGTGACATAGAACCTGGTAGTAGCTAATGAAGATAATAGGGGGAAATGGATTAATTAGAATTAGTGATATAGGGTAAGTTTACAATTTAAATAATTGAGGTATTCTTTATTGTCCAAAAATAGAGTTTACCATATTTTTTTGAAACAATTCTAATGAAACTTGATATACATAGGGTCAGATTCATATAGGAATGTTGATAGAAAAATAGTTTCCCAACTAATCATATAAATTTGATACATTTTTTATACTTTTCATATATATTTTTAATTTTCGTCACTAAGCATATATTAATTGTATTACATGGAAAACTCCCAAATTTCCTTAAAATTACAACGAAATTTGACCCAATAATAAAAAATTAATGTTAAAAAAATTAATAAATTTGTAAATAAGTAAATTATAGGATATAGTGTGAGAATTATCCCAAATATGTCACTTTATAACACCAAATAAATATAATTAGAAATGCTCAATCAAAAAATCATGATTTTTGATTTTTTTCACAAAAGTTTCAATCATAAAGGCCATAGAATTCTATGACATTTATTCGTAGAAAGTATATATAAAAAATTGAGATAAATAATACTACAGAACTCAATTAAATCTCTCAAATAACCTCAAAATCCAAAGAAAAACTAGGTACTTTCTCACCAATGTAAAATTTCAGCATAAACAATGCATGGAAATTATTCTCATAAGTGAAAATATAAAAATATCCACATTTAACTGCAACCCATCATAGGGTATGGTCAGATCAAGGAAACTAAACACTTCACATAACATTATTACCCTATTTCCTCTATAAATAAACATTTATATATTTGACAGAATAAAATATACAATATCCTAACATCCTCCCCTTTTATGTGTCCCTATTGGGATGGTAATGTGGGGAGGGAGATAATTATACATGAATCATTCCTACCATCATCCATAGATTGGTGAATAACGCTGAGGGTATATCGTACAAAAAAATGGGAGTCATTGCGTCTAAAAAGGACATGAGAAATGGATGATAAGAAAAAAACCACTATAAAACTTCTTCCCATATAATAATAATAGATCTAAAAAGAGCATGTAATGTCGTATAGGTTGAACAAATATAAAGGTAAGTGAAAGTACCAAAACAAAAATCCCTGGTAATGACCTCAATGGCCAAACAACTATTAAAAAACTGTACAAAATAATAACATCTAGACCTATTACCAACAAATGCACATGTTCCTAATATATATATATATATATATATATATATATATTGGGTGAAGGTAAAGTATACTGTATTGGACGATCCTGAGATCCTCTCATGAAAATGATAGAGAATATATTCTAAATCTCTGTGAATAAAACACTAAAAATAACTCATGAGCTAAATAGATATACTATGTTCCCTTCCCCATCAAGGATATATCACCATGTATCACATACACAAATTAATATAATATCAAATGAAGGTACACATCTACTACTTCCCAGCTAGTTTATTTCTGTACCCAAACATTGCAGTTCTTTAGTCTTATATCTCCTATAATAATCCTTCCAAAATACATTTGGGAAAATACATCATAATATTCACCTCATACATCACTAAATATCCTCCTAGTCATCCAAATAACCCCATGTATCATGTCATCTCATCATAACATCACATTTTCTGATAGTAACTAACTGGTTTTTGGTATCCACCACATCATGTATGTCATGTAATATAAAATAATTCATCACAACCAATTCACTACAAATCTGTAATAGTACATATGATACAATATTTTGATTCACATGTGTGTGAAATAACCACAATAATTTCTAGTCCTCTACACATTTATATGGGAATTCGAACCACAATGCATGCACCCTGAAAATATTACAAGGAAAAAAGGGTGGGGAATGGGGGGGGTGATCAGTCATATGTCCCTCTCCATATTTGATGCTGGAGAAGAAACACCCCAATAGTCCAATGGGTGTTAGTAACCACACTAAAATTGGTGGTGTATTTTATAAAATCACATTACATTGGAATATATATATATATATATATATATCTCACCCCCACAATTTGTGATACTACCATGCCTTAACCTCCACTATGACTAACATCTCTAGGACGCCAACTACGAACTCTAAGGATATGATTCAAAATACGCATGAAATTATCATGTTTAACATTAATTAATTCAATATTCAATAATTAATATTATTCCACTTCTATTTCAAAGAATAAATTTTAACCTTCCAAGCCATTTATTGATAGAAATATTAATTCCTTGATTGTATTCTCAATTATTCCATCATCATATGTGAATATCAATAATTAACCCATTATTACATTTATTAACCACTGATTACTAATCCATTAATGTATAATTAATATGATCCCATGTATATTAAATATTTATATTCATCATTAATTTCAATTATGAACATTCACCACGGGATAATGATTTTAATAATTATTTAATCCATCCTTTTTTTGGTACTCGAGAACTTCTCCTTATCTACTATAAAATATATATAAATAATGAGCAATCATATTCATCGTGCATTAGATAATAGAATGTAGAAATGTGAAACCAAGAATTTTTTCCTTCTATGAATTTTCCTAACAAGAAATCATCCAAGATTCTAACACAACAACAGTGGGTAAGTCGTCCTTTAACCCACCACATCTATCCCAGTTTCAACCCTAATTAAACCATGAATAATGACACAGGTTCTTCCATTTGAAACATCAACCACTTCCAAAAACATAATCCTACCCACCAATATCTTACTAAACAATCATCCATGTCATATTCATATCACATCACATAACAAGGCCACTCATCAATAGATATAACACAAGGAAAAATGGAAAAAAAAAGTCAATAGGTAATTAATGTCCAAAAACCAAGTCATTGAACCTTCATAAGAAAATGATCTAACTCGGACCCAACCGATTTGTTTATTAAACAACCAATTCATTACTATCATTAATTAACTAATTCATTGTCAACATGTTATAAATATTTCTAACCAAATCCTTAAACTAAAAAAATACAATTTATTTTTTATATTATTATATGTATAATTTCAATATACATAAAACTATTAGGATCAAACATTTCAATGAACATGCCTCCGTTTCACTTTAAAAAATCAATCATTACCAGGTTTTTTGTAATTTCTCCAACTATCAGTAAAGGATTATTTGTTCTTTTAATAATAATAATTTCTAATGTTACAATATTTAAAAAAAATATGAACATAAAAAATGTTCTAGACCATTGGATATACATAGATAGGATACAATATATAAAATCAAGAGGCAACTCGTTAACATGGAATAAACACATGCGATCACTATAACCAAAACTAAATATTTCATCTATTTGTATTATTCATCATTATATTTCATTCCATTGTCACATTATGAGATAAATTTAATCCTTATGATTACACATAAAAACAAAAAGAAAATAGGAATCCCCAAACTCTATTATTTCAATAGATTTCAAACATGAACAAAACAATAGTTCAAATCTATGATCAAATATCTCACAAGGAACCTAAATCACCCCCAGGATTTCGTGCCATGAACATGTTAAAAATAATAAAAATTTCACTTTCAGAATGAAGGATAACAAAACATAGAATGGAAAGGAAACATGAGTGCAAAGGAAACCAAAACTAAAATAAACCAGTTGAGACATTTGATAAAATCACATTGGATCACAACAGATCGAACTTAGAAAATCAAGGATCAATCACAATCCAATGATATTTAAAACAACTTGATAGAGAACCTTCTATCACCAAGTGGTTGGGTGGAAAATTTATAATAAATGAAATTTTAATGGGATTTTTTGAATTTTGATGTAAACATCAATATAGAAGAGTATGGCGTACTGCCCTACAGTATGACCTAAAGCTAACGGATCAAGAAAAAACTATGGTGTATGGATGGAGACTGTTCCCAAGAACACATAGTCGATGTTTTATATGGGAAACATGCAACAATCTATTTCATAGATCCTATAATTTGGGGGGAAGACTACATTATAAGGTTACACACCACATTTTATAGATCAAATTCCAATAATATGGATACAGCACAACTCAACATCCCTGCATAGCCACCCTGAAAATAGTACAACCATTGAAACTCACCTCCTCAAATTCCATGTTGTATCCTACCCCCGCAATGTAGGTGAACCGAAATTTTATGATTCACTCAAACATCCCATATTAATCCTCTATTTTGTCGTCGTTAGCCTACGTCATAGTTTTATGGAGTCCATGGTGCAGTAAAATTCTCTACCTCATAATCATTCATTCGAACTAAAATTTCATCGTAACTTGCATCATTCCTCCTCCAATCCTCCTCACAACACCACAATCACCTAATATACAAGCAACAAGCTATGTGGATCTTATTACATACATACATGATGCAAACCATAATATTTTATATTTTTATGGATGCATTTATTCAATAAAAACTACTAAATTACTCTAAGGAACAAGTAAAAGATAGAAATATATACGTAAAGAAATATCTCCTATGAGGTTATTAGGTGATATCATATCCACGAATTTAGAGAATAAATAACCCCTTTATGGTAGCTATGGATACTTGATTCATTAAAACTCAATTTAAAAATGATACTTTAGACATTTACTTGGAAAATATATCTTTATGACAATGGACCAGAATGGAGAATGATGTTGTACAAGTGGTCAATTACAATTGGTATCTGATCCAAGGATCATCTGTAATTTCAAAGAGAAAATTGGAACCTATGAGGTGTGAGTTCCAAGGGATGATCCAAAATCAATGGTTATAGAGAACGAACACCCATTTCATAATATTGGTGGATATATAATCCATTCCAAATTGTTCTTCAATGTATGGTTTTATTAATTTCTATTCAAAATTAATTTTTCATGGTGAATCCTATAAAAAAACTATTTTCTTATTGGTTGTTCTTTCATATCACCACTTTAGTAGAATATAAAATATGTATCATAACCCTTATAACTCCCCATGCTTTATAATTGAACATTAATTTATATTTTTTTATATTTTTTTTAATATATGATCCAATAGTCTTAGAATTATTATTTTCTTGAGAATCATTATTAAATTAATGAGTTTTAATATAAATTATCATCCTATAATTTTTTTCATAATGTGATTTATATTGTAATTCTATACTAGTTACTGATTAAAAATGTTATTTTTGAAATATCTATGAACTATTCAACATACCTGATTGAATAATTATTATAAATATTATTACTCCTAGTGTTTTTTTGATTTATTATTTTCAAATTATTTGTGAAAATATATTTATTGAAAAATACATCCTATTCAGTTTTAAAAATAGAGAACATAAAAAATGTGATAAAAATTGTTTAGTAATGTCTGTAAGTCTTGATCCTCTAGCCCAATCATTTACATGAATTAATTTTTATCAACATAGGGATAAAATTAGTGCATCCTCTCACATTATTGAAATTATAATTTTATATTTAAAAAATGTAATTTAGGTGTAATAATAGAAGTCTATTTTTTAAATATGTTATGTATAAATGAATTATTAATTTTTTATGTTATTTAATGTTATGTCCAAAATTTTATTTAGTCAAGGATGTATATATATAATTATATCATACAGTTATGGGTTTAAAATTGTAGTAATAGTTCTCTCCAAATTCTACTTCAAGCCTTCTTAGAGGTTTTTCAAATCACGAAAATATTCCCTAATTTTGTCCATATTTTAGGAACTATGTTAGTAAATTGCTTATTTAAATGATTGTTAACTATTTAAGTAGTTCAAACATAATACTATGTCTATTTGTATGCTTTTTTAAGAAATATATTTATATGGTTTTGTGAAATTTAAGGAAAATATATATATCTAGATGTAATGTTGTATTATGTTTTTTTAAAACTATTGTAGTAGGATACTATGACAATTTGGAATTATAATAATAATCACTAATTTTAATAGTACATCATAAATTTATTATTTTAGAATACTTTACCATGATTGAAATTGACACTAATATTTGTGCCTATTACAAATGGTGAAAAATATATACCATTTTATTATTTCCCTACGCGTATTTCATTATATTATACTAAAATTTATGTAATCATTTTAAATCAAGGATTATTTTTCAACCAACAACTAAAAATCATTATGAAGGAGCAGTCTATAATTCTGATTGATTAAACACCTCTAATGATGGATTTTAAAGGGATGATTATCACCCAAAACATGGAATAAGACAACTATGAAACCGACAAACTATCATGATCTATCAATAAATTATACATAGATAAATAATGTTATACCATTACTTTTTAAACAAATATTAAATGTTATATTTCATATATATCACTGAGAAGAAACTAATGGGTTCTTTACATTAAGGGTATCCATGGGTGAGGTAAATAACTCAACATTGGTGGAGGACCACCATCTAATATATCTCATTTTTCCATTATTTTTACATTTAATTTCAACCAATAAATCCCCATCATTTTATCATTTTAATGGAAACAAAATCATTTCTAGTTTGTAGGACTTTTTAGTTTTTTTTTTGAAAATGGATTAATTTATTATTTTTAAGTTCTTTTCCTCATATATTTTATTGTTTCAAAACTCCATTGTTTAGTTTTTGTTTTCCTCCAATTTTTTTGATATTTATCATTGTTTTATAAGAAAGAAATTTTGAAAAGGATACCTTTTATATAAGAGTAATTATGAGTAATTGATACTAGAATGTGGTTATGAATATTTTTCAAAATGGTGCTTTTATATTCATAAGAGTTATTTAGAAGTTTGTAGTGAAAATTTTACGAAGTATGTTATATTTTTAGAGTCACTGGTATATTCTATAAGAGTTATTAAATTAGATAAGATTCATTTTTATATTTTATAAGAGTTATTATATTCTGTAAGAATCAATCATTTTTCAATTTGAGAATTTTAAACATCCTTAAGGGTCATTCCATTTTCAGATGATTCATTCCAGTTCATAAGTATCATTTGTATTTTTTATAAGCATCATATTATTATAGGAATTGTTTTATAAGAAACTTTATAATAGTCATTCACTTTATAAAATATTAAGAACAAATATATTTTGTTTTTGTAATTTCATTCATGTTATAAAGGAAGAAATGAATTTAAAAAAGAAGATGTTTCGCACTAAAATGGATTGATAGTAACCATAATAGAACATAGATGAATTCTATTTTTACCATCATATTGGCGGTCTTTGGAAAATGAAGAAGAATTTATTCCACAAAGTGTGAATATAGTGGTGACACCTATAACAAATCACCAATAAAATAAAAATTGGGAAGATCAAGAGTCAATGCCCATTAGAATATTAGAAGAAAATAATAACTAGAAAATGTAAATGGATAATTAATTTTTATATACCATGTATATGAGGATGTTACCACTATTTCTCCACATAGATATTGATCATTTAATAATTAATATATTTATGAGGGTTCCCCAGGAAACATGTTTGGTTGACTACAATTCCAAATTATTTTCCCCTCAATATAATGGATATAAATGCATGACTATAATAAGTATAAGGTGTGTTCAAATGATATATATTTCAAAGGATAGATAGGATCACATAAAAGGACCTTGTTAATGATGAACAATTATAAAAGTGGTTGGGACTTATTTATCTATGTTTAGATAAACTATTTTTGTAACTTTAAATCATAAGGATTCATAGAAATCCTATTTGATGTTCTGAAATTTTATTTTTATCCTTTCAATATTTTATATAATGTATATAATTCAATAAATTTGTTTGTTTTATTCAATAATGAAATTATCTTCTAAAATATTCTGAATTTTAGTTTAATTTGTTAAAGTATGGTTTTGTCCCTAATATTTAATTTTCATAAAAAAGTACTTTTTATTAGAAATGAGGGATAAAGTATTTTTAATTATTTTTAGGTAATTGATTAGATAAATTACATACATATAATTATATAAAATACATATTGGTTTCTTGTTATGATTCTAAAGAATAAATATTTTCACAATTCTGGGTCTCAAATTTAGCATTTAATAGTAAAAATTGTTTAACTTTTTTCACAATAATAATTTTTTCCTATAGAATGAAACATAATGTTCATTATTATTCTTAAATATATTTTCTCAACACACTTTAATAATTAATTTTATTCTAAAAATTCACCCAATAATTTTATTTTAAACATTTTTTTATTTAATTATTTCTTCAACATTTTAAATCTTAAATTGTTATACTTATTTTTAAAAATAAAAAGAATATTTATTATTCTCAATCTATCTAATATCCTTCTAGAGATACAATATTGGGTATTAATATATTGAATTCCATTAAGGAAAATGTTGTTAGGGATCTGAAGAAAAGATCCCCCACATTACACTCCTTAATAATGTTTTCTAAATAATTTTTAATGATTGAATATAATGGGATCTAGATATTATAAACATTGAGGTCTTCCAATGGGAGATAAACACATGTTCAATGTTCCAACTTCTCATATAGGCCTCTATGAACTCAAGAATTTGGACATATATTTATTGAGTTTTTCACCATATACATTAATGATTAAATTCCGTTTAAATATTCAAATAATTACTATAATGATCGTTTGATATTTAAATTATCATTATATACATTTAATATCTCTATAATAATCATTTTAAGTTGATTGTAACTGATCATGATAGTTGGAGTTGAATAAGAAATCCAAGACAAGAGAAATAAAATATTAAATTAACTAACATGAATACTAACATGACATAGTTTCATCCATGAAATCATATTTCAACCTTGTCTGTATCATAACAATGTTTACACTACCTTGACATGTTTGGTCCATTAGTAGATAGTTAAATTTATCTCCAACTTACTAAATCATTTTTTTAGTGATCTTTGACCCTATGTCATATCATATGAAACAGCTCATTAGACAATATCAAAATCCTATTTTATATATTTCTAAAACTCCTATAGGAATTTTTACCTTACATTTAATCATATTTTACATCATATGTAACAGTTTATGAAAACCATCCCAATGTTCTTTGGATTTCCACCTAAAAATTATTGTGTCAGCTCTCACTTTTTTATAAACATTATCCTTATTCTCTAAATACTAATGTGTAATCACATGGGAATTTACAAAATTTAAAATAATTCAAAATAAAAAATGCATAAATTTAAGCAATGAGTAGCCTTGTTGATAAGCGTCAATTTTAGTCATGTTAAAAAGGAAATCGGAAGGATTTTTTTCAATCACATGTGATTATATACAAATTCACAAAAATTGTGTCATATATAGGTAGACATAAACTTATAATCCATTTTTGCAGGACATCAATGATCATTGGGTATGAATTATGTCAATCCGTTGTCACCAACTTAATCATTATCGATTCTCAAAGTATATAATGGCCAGGCTGATTAATACATCTATTGTTATTAATATAAAAGGATCATCACATCACATATCCTCATGTATAAATATAATAACATTACATGTACTTTATCTATATATTGACAGAAATTTCCTTATTTTCTTTAAATATAGGGCTTGTATGTCATACTCATCAAATAAGAGGATAATTTCCATTTTTTTAACCCTCAACCAATGATATAATTAGTAACAAACTAAACCACATCTGAATATATCATTATTAACAGTGGGGTTAGAAAGGTATCAATGCATTAATATTCTCCTGATAGGTATCTTTTTAAACTAGGGTATGAGGATTTAGTAAGAAACAAACCCCCTAATAACACCAATTAAATAGTGTATATCACTATATGTGTTATACTTAGGGGTTCATCCAATGAATAAAGCTTATTTTTTGTCTGAAAGGAGTATATTATTTGACTATATAAATTCATATCCCTGTTGACCATAACATTTCAGCTCATCCTATAATACACCATTGTGAACATTTTTTAGGGATGACACAATGTTTTACTTTAAGAAGTCAATTATTATTACCATTCACATTATTTATTTAACCATATTGAAATAATGAAAATATGGAATTTTTCTTTTATATAAAATTATACATTTTATATTCTTGATCCCATTTATGAATACTAAATATATAAATATAATCTCTTTCTATATCATATATTGTATGATAAAGTACCAAATAAGAATTATATTGGATTAACTTTTATGGTTTTATTAAACACTTTACATATCATTATAATTCATTACATATATATATATATATGATAAAACCCTACCACTAGACACTTTTAGTGATTAAAATATATGAAGAATGTTTGTTTGAATAATGGAGAAACATAAGAAACTTATTATTAATGTTAAACTCCATGAACATAGTTTTCAACCCCTCATATGTCTTGATGTCAGATTTTATTATGAAAGTAACATCTATTGTCAACTTAAAAAAATTACACTAAATCAAATAATCGTTACATTTTTTTGTTAAACAACTTTTTTAAGATTATTTGTTAACAATATGTTACAATTTATGTTAGTATATTTTGTTTCCAAAAAGTGTAAAAATATTTTAGGGTATGAACTGACATTCACATTATTAGTGTAACTATATTCAACTCCTTAAATTTTTCTTTAACAACATACCCTAAACTCTTTTAGGATATTAATTTAAAATCACTATTTTAAATTTAATATAATAAAAAAAAATTTAAAATAATCTTACCTATATATATGATACTTATACTAGCCTCATAAATATTTAATATAATTTTGAATATCCTAATAAGATATAAAAAATATTTTCCTTCATAAAATAATTTTTTTTTACTTTTGTGGCTGTATTTTATAAATAATAAATTAATAACCATATTTATATTGTATTCCATGTGATTGGATAAATATAAGAAAAGTAAGAGTTTATTCTCTAAAATATTACACTGGATGTAATGGGAACTCATTCCCTCATATTTTCATAAACATTTTCCATATAATAATTACTTTATCCTTATTTTATTATAATTATATTATTTATTTATATGAATCATAAAACAAGTTTGTCATAAATTTATTCATAACAACTATTTCTTATGAAATAATTTATCTTATCAATTATGATAAATTATATAACTACACACATCTTTTATTTAGATCATTTGGAGATTTAAATTCTCTTCTATATTCCTAATATCAATTTTAATTAACTTTTCAACTATATATACATTAATATTACATGATTAATAAATTATTACATATATTTATAACTCTTTTATGTTAAAAAATTTATAAAATATTCATTTAGTATGATATACACTTTAAAAAAAATTAATTAATATTGTAACATTAATACCTAATATAGAATAACCATGAAGTTTCTCAGACCCCCTTTATTTATCTAAGATAATTTTAGCCTATGGATAGTTATTTTTTCCTTAATAAAATATATTTTAGGGTTTAACGACTTTTAACCATATACTCATAGAAACATTTTTTTTAATTTTTAATAATCTTTTATTCTTCCAATATGAATTATTTCCTACTTATGTAGTAAATATATAACTATAAACTATATATTTCATTACTAGTATATATACCATAAAAAATATGATAAAATGTTTTAATATTTTATTGACTGCATTAAAGTTTTTATAAAATTTTATATAACGGTTATATGATTATTTCTCTAGCCAAAACAATATTTAAGGGAATCCTTTAGTCTCTCAAACCATTAACATGCCCAATTATATTGAGATCATATATAAATATTGAACATAATTTTCTTATCATACATTATAACTTTTCCACATTACTAATAATTGAGTTCCTTTATACTTCTCATAACCTTCTAGATCCACTTGTTAAACAACATGAATGTTTCATTACATAAGATGATATTTCCAGATCATATAATTTCTACCTTCATGGGGAGGATTCTCAACATCCTATAATAGTATAAAAAATTCTTTATTTGAGATTAAATTTCTATATGATTGATCTCAATGTCGATTTTGATGATGATGATTCTGATTATTTAAAATATAATCATTTTCTAAAAGAGTTCCACGGGTAAAATTCACTTTATAATGGATTTTGTTCCATTCACTTCAATAAACATTATAACCCCTTTTGAGTAACATCATATATCTTAATGGTCCATTATCCTTATATTACTATGATTTGGGTTTCTTTATCATTTATCTAGTCACATATAAATTTATGTATTCCAATATATCAATCATATCATATATGACTCACAGGTAATTCTGAAAACAACTCATTTCCTTATCCATCATATGGATAAACTCCACTCTATTCCTTTCATTACCTTCCCAAGGGTTTCCGAGAAATGTGTAACAAAAAAAATAGAAAAGTAGGAACCTAATACTATTAGTTTAACCCATTACATTCAGTTCGTACATTAGATAATCTAATGACACCATATATTGGAAGAAAATACATGAATGAGAAATTGAGGTCATGAAAAGTGTTTGGTTTGTATGAAATCTAAAATGTAGTATTTGAAAAGGGATATAGTGTAACCATTTTATCTCTTGATTTCCCTTTACATATATTTATGTTTTTAATGAGTTAGTTTTGAAAACTTATTCCTTCCACTAAATCAATTCATTCAAACAATATTATTGTATGCGTATTAACAAAACCCATAGCTTATGTTACTAACCCAAATAAAGAAGCTAACTATATTCACATATATCTAAATTCATCCCAATAATATTTTCTATGAAACATGTTCAGGTAAATATTTATAATCATATGAAATCAGTAGTCCATAAAAAATTAATCATGGAGTGATAGGTAACCAACCCCCACTTTTCACGATAGATCATAAGTTGTTAGGATAATTATTTTCCCATGCAACACAACATGATTTAACTGTATATACATACTTCCTCTCAATAAATCTAATATGTTCGATAACTTGATCCACACCAACAACCAAACAAATAAACCTGCCATTTTTTAAATTAATATAACAGTTGTAAAGTATTCATATAATTGAAGGGTATAAATAGGGGTAACCGCATTATGAAATTTATATAGGACAAAAAATTGAAATGTACTAATAAAAAGAAACTAGTACAGATAAATAACAAAAAAAATCATTTTTCTTCATAAAAACATATCATTTTAAAATGATATTTCATAGGTTATTAATTATATTATAAATTTAATTTTTTAATGATATCTATAATAAAATAATTTATCAACCATCGTAAATTTATTATTTGGAATGAATTAAATTTATTTAATACTTAGAATATGATTTTGTTCTAAATTGTTTTATCCATTCATATGTTAAAATTAATTAGATAGAATGACGTTATAATTTTTTATCATCATTTTATAATTAGGTAATTTTTTAATTATCGTTTTTTTTTCATGAAATTATGTTACCTAGGTAAAATATTTATTATCATTACAAAAAATTATATATTTAAAAAATTATATTTTATAATAATTATTAAATTATTATCCAAATAAATTAAATTAATATTTTTATCAAATTTTTTAATATGTTGTTTAAAATTACTTTCAAAAATATATATATATATCTAATTCTATATTATTATTAATAAACTATAAAAACACATGATTATTAAAAATTCATTTTTCTATAAAAAAAATTTTGACGAATTATACAAAAAAATTTAATTGTTTATTTTACCATATCTAAAAATTAAACTAAGGTAAATAGACCCTAAATTTATATTTATCACATACCATTTTGTTATGATGGGTTTTATTATGTTTTGAGTTCTAAAAAACTATCAATGATTAATATTTAATGAGGATTAATAAGTGATAAAATGTTTAATATAATGCGGCTCAAATTATATGAAGTCAAATAGAAACATAGACCTTAAATAATACCATTTTAGGTTATAAATTATTTTCCTCTTCTCTCAACAACATTTCATCATTTAACTCACATAAATTACTTGACGCCCATGTGATTTGATTCTTACACATCACATAACATTAGATTATATGGAAAATCGACTTCTATACATATATGAGATAATTTTTACCCATTATCCTATAACTATTTATTATAACCCCATTAATAATTCTTTTAAACACTATATTTTTTTTCTAATGAACCCATATGTAGTTTCTAGGGTCCTAAGGATCCCATCTTAAGACTTAATATGCTACTAATCATGGTAGGGGGTTTTATCCCTCCACTTTTAAATTAAATATATTAATTCATTATAGGCCTTTTGATTTCAATGTTATTTTAATTAAAAGTGTTCATAATAAAATCATTATTATCTCAGTTATTCATCAATATTGAGTGACTTCCCTTCTCTCACATTAAATCCATTTCATAATCCATTTTGTACACCCATCATGCTATTATTATCTAACCTCAATTTTCTATGTAATATTTTTATATGAGAATTTTCAAATATAATATCATTAAATTTTATCCATATAGTTCTATCATTATATTATTTATTGGGTAATTTCTTTTATTAATCGCAAATTCTATATTATTTTGTTCAAATGGTATGCTCTTAGGGTCTATTGGTTGATATTTCAGAAAAAAATGGTAGACTTCTGAAGGGTGTGAATTCATAGAACTCAAATTTATTAGATACAAAATTAATCTATTAATATGAAATAATTATGATCCCTTGGAAAAAATCGTTGGTAATTTTTATGATGACTTTGTGAAAATCAAGGAAATATGTTTTAAAAAAATTATTATGGTGAACATTGCTGACATGCTTATACATGTATCATGTTTATGTTATAGACAATCTTTTATGTTATAAATCATTTACATATGTTCATTTTAAACCTCTCGTTTTTATGTAAATATTCCTATTATATGATTCTATATTCAATCCTAACATTCACTTATGTTCCATTTTTTTTCATATACTATTCTTTGTGATGACCCCTATCTTTGAAAAATGTCCCCATGAAATCATATGTAGTGAGTTTATCTAAGATGGGATAATAATGGAGTATTCCACGCGACATTAAATTATATTATTATTTATTAGGTGGTATATGTATTGATTTAATTATGATCCTATTATACAATACATTAAACCATAAGTATCCTTGTATATATTAATGTAATATTTTGTTAAGCAATTATGAAGAAAAATAATAATTTAGGAAATTGAGAGTCAGTATAGTTGGACCTAATTACCTATACCGATTATTCATTACACAAGTGTGAAATCAAATACAAAATAATTATTACACCTATATATAAGCTATAATTAAATTCTTCATTTAATCTCACTTCCTAATAAAATAAAACATCCTGGTATTAGAAAACTAAATCAATTATCATATCTTCCATGTAACATGTGAAATGAATTTATGGTAATATAAAATTGTTATTTAATCAATTTAAACTAAAAAATGATTTCAAATTTATAATCTAAAAGTTTTATTAATGAATAATATATTAGTTATTAATATTAAATAAATTAGAAATTCATAAATTTAATCATATGATAAAAATTTACGAATAATTCCTAATTAAGTTTTAATCTCCTCACAATATAGGCATGGATAGACATGACCAATTCACATTTTCCAATATGAAAATTTTATATTATCATTTATATGTATCTAATTTGGAATCCCACATATTTGGGTTATTTTTCATGTGTATAAATACAATAATTATTTAATAATAAAAATTTAATCAATTACATGACAATTTAACTAATTAACACATTCATTCAAATAATATTACTAATCGATTGATTTTATATTTATATCTATTAACTATCCTTAAATAAATATAAATATCTTTATATTTCACATTATTTTAACCATGTTGATCCAATTTAACCCAATATTACATTTACAAAAACATTTATTGGTTGGTATAGAGGTCACATTCATATTTGAAATTTTATAAAAGGGCATGTCTCGACAATGGTTTTTATAAAATTTACAGAGAATGAATATTTCATTAAAATTCTACTCACTATAGATTATCATTGTATTGTGGTGTTCTCTAGGCCCAACACTTATATTGAGAATAAATATGTATATTGTTTTTGTGCCATTACATTTTTGTATTATAGTTATACTATATCATATAACCATTTTATATGACTTTTATTCATATTTTTATGGTTAATCCAAGACATTTATGTCATGTAATTTCAGATAATCCAAATAGTTTTGTTCGTTTTGTTTTAATTTACCTGTATTTTTTGTGTTTAAAATATAAAAATCATGCAATGGAATGGAAAAATCAACTATATTTTCATATATACTCATGTTGATGTCCACCAAAACAAAATTATATATAGTGAATAATATATTCAAGCCATAAAAAATTATTTATAGTTTTGGATGCTCTACTATATGTATTTCACTTGAACTACATTGTGGTCTTATAAAATTTACAGCATGATTATTATTTTTAAAATAGTTTTATATCATTTTAGAGAAAATGTAAGAAAAAAAATATTCATTTTGATCATGGTTATGTCATGGTTTCCATAACTTTTTTTATATTTATTCATTAATTAAAAAATAAATCCAAAAATTGATAAAATAGACATCATACTAATAATAGGATTCCAAGAGATAATTACCACATAGTGTGCATCATAAGACAACTATAAAACCTAAAAACAACATAAATATATTTTAATATTTTTAATGAATAATAAATTAGATAAATAATAATGTTCATTTCAACATTTTCCTAGTGTATCATCACGTGTTTGATATATATCACTAATAATTGACAAATTGGATCATTACTCAATGGTTATAAATTGTTATCAATGAATATATAGACACAAAAGAAGGATATACCTTTTCAAAAATTGTTTCGAGAACCTTGTTAAAAACAAAAGGTAAATCAAGTTATATGCTTTTGGATGATGATTTCTAAAATAAGCCACACACATGCACATGGATCAAACCACTTATATAGACCTTCAGGAAATAAAAAATTAGATAAATATTAATTGAGAATTTTACTAAATGATTTTATGTTTCAAATCCTTTGAGAAATTAAGTACAATCCCCGTAATTATGATTTAAATGACCATTTAAAATTTTAATATCACAATAATCACACAAATATGGAGATTCAAACTAATCATGAAATATTTAATATAATAATAAATCTAAGATAAGTGATATCTCATATCATTTTAGTCGCCATTAAAACCATAATGAAATATTATAATTTACCACATTGTGGTGTATCATTTCACTGAAAATGATTTCTTTAAAACCATAATGGCATGGTAGAGCCATTAATGAAAACTTACATCAATAATCTCATAACATCGTCCCAATTCCCTTTAGATTATTGTATCTATAAGAAAAATATATTTTACCATTTATTTACAAAATTATTTATTCATTGGGAAAATGGAGTTATTAATTTTTAGAAATATTGCACATGATTTAAAATTACACAATATATATCCCACTAAGATGATAAAATTTAAAAAGCTATCCACTAAATCCTATGTTGGGATATGACCCCATGCCTCATGCATTTCATGGATTATGATTGAATGGTGTCTCTTTGAGACCATATATTTGATCAATTCATGTAATAAATACATTAAACATTACAAGTATGTAATTGTATCTTCTTTCTAGAAATCTTACATAGTTTTATAAATATTTTGTGGGAATTGGTTTTGGAGGATTACTAGATGATATAGAGGAAAATGGGGAAGGGAGTTAGTTGTAGCACGCACCAAATATCTTATGGCATAGTACAAGTTACAATTTGAGGTACTTGGTGTGTATTTGGTATTATTATTAACTATCGATTACCTAGTGTCTCATTAACATGTACCTAGTGGATTAGTAGCATGTACCCAGTAGGTTCCTAGGTAGAATTCTAAATAAAAAATTAACTTTCAACCCCTAATTTAAAACATAATCATGAGGTATGATATTTTAGTGTTTTTTTATCTTTTTAAATCTCTATAATGTTCCCACTATGCTTATATTATCATCAATAAAATAATCCTTATACCTTTATTTTATAGACTTTTATTGGTTCTGTATGTCCACTTTCGATATGGTATGTCGTTATCCACTTATATTATTCCCTTTATTTATTCCACTTAAAAGATACAACATATAATATTCCACTATCACATTCTAGGGTTCATGAAATATTATAAAAGCTTTAGATTCATTATTTACAAGTAGTTGTGATGTATTTTATTAGGTGAATCTATGATGACAATGATGTTTTCTTCCTGATTATTTTGACCTTAAATAACAGAACCCAAACTCCCTAAATGTCATTTGTTATTGTAGTTTGGTGCTTGAAATTGTATAATACCTCCTCTCTTTTAAATTAAAAAAACATCATTAAATAAATTGTTAGGTGTTCCCATTCATCAACACATAACCTTAAATAGTTAACTAGGAAGAAGTATGGGGATCACCAAACCCAAATATAATAATGAGATTTTTAATTAATAAAAAATATTCTATGATTTGATGGAAAATTAATTTTTCTATACCACACCTAATTATTTTTTTGGTTATTTTTCTATATAAATTTTTTAAATTACATGTAATATATATTCATGTTTATTATCATGGAATTCCGAATAAATAATTATGTTTTCATATTCCAAATGTGATGACATGTTTTCTATATATTGTTTTCCACCGCTAATAATGATTAATTATAGATTTTATTTCATAATATTACTTCCATGATCATTTATAACCTATAATTTAAGATGGTTTCTTTTATAGGTATAATGGAATATATGTATACATATTTATAATTGTTAAATTAACTATTAGCATGTATTAATTCCTCAAAATACTTGCTGTTGATGGAATATCTGACAATATTTTCCTAACCCAGGTATGGATTGGGTTCATAATGTACCAAATTCTATACTGTTATGCATGATTTAAATTACTCTATATGGTATAAACAACTGGGATCAGAAATTTATTGAACACACATATATATTAGTGTTGGTTCATATCTATTCATATCATTAAGATTTATTGGTATAGGATTTTCCTCTACTATAGGGTTGTATTAAGGAATTATCAAAGACATTGGGATGAGAATAAAAACAGGTACGTAAGTCCGGATACTCATATATTTTATATTTATTCTTCTTATTTGGATGAGAATTTCTAATTTTATTATTATTCCATGAAACTTGTTACATTTACATTATTTATTCTTTGTATTATTGTTATCCAACACACTATCTTATTATATTTTTTAAGGTGTAGGGGGGAGAACACCTACTAAGTTTTCATACTCCCACCCTACATGAAATACTCAAGAAAACTTTTAATCATGAAGTAGGTAAATGAAATGTTATTGAAAATGGAATAAGTCATACACCCAAGGCATGGGGAATATGTGATCTCTTTTGAGGTATGCATGCAAAATACTATATAATATAACATAGATTATCGTAGATATAATTTTGACGAGTATTTTCACTTTATTTAATGATTTCGGGTCATTAGGCCTTGTTTTTACTATAAATTTATTCATATATTGGGTTTTTTCTTATTATCTCTATTTTTTTATATATTATGTTTTATTTTAACCCTTTGTGATGCATGATCCATGTTCAAGTTTGGTTGTCTATATCATCATTGATATATTCTTTTACCCACATTCAAAGTTCATTGGTTTCATATTTTTTAATCCTTGAACACGATAGTTCGTGCCACATATAAGAACACATCTTTACTCATTATTATATTATTCAAAGGGTAAAATAGAATCCCCTAAATTTAATCTTTAATTCTAGGGGTTTACAACAACCCTTACCAATTGAGAGTTGTTCTTGAGGTGTTGTGAATATATAACTTGTTTTATATTCTTGTCATCTAGTAATTGAAAATTAAAAATTTAATCAAATACAATCTGAAGAGATATTAGGCATAAAACATGATAATATCTAGTAAATAGGATATTTGAAACTCAATATGTAACCCATGAATATAACTTGATGGCATAATTAATATTAAAATGTTATATTCCATGTTTATTTTTGGATATCTATTATGTTTTCCCTAAATTTGATTCATAATATTAACTATTCATGAATTATATAAGTTTCCTATTAGTAAGAATGATTAATGTATCATTTCATGTCATATGAGTGCATGTGTTTGTTTATCATATTACACTTAGAACTGGTTTTCTACTCATAATAACTAAAATATTATAAATAAATAAATATTTTGTCCCTATAAATTTATTATAAAAAATTTGGTTAACTTGTGAAATTTGTTGATTATTATGATTACAATAAAATTTATATACTGAAGTAGACTAGTTTTTAATATTTTATAACAAATTTATTCTTTTACTTATATTTATGTGGTTCTATGAGATTGTGAAACTATATTAAAATCATTTCTAATGATCTTTTTAGATTAAAAAATGTTTGATAAATGAAATGGAAGGAAATAGTGACCTGACCTATATGATTGATTTTTGACTTCGTCATATGAACTTTGAAGTATAAGAAAACCCATTTTCTAAATGATCAATCCTCAAAAAAATCAATATGAAATATAAAAACAATTAACCTATTGTAGTTATATCATAAACGTAGTTTCCACGAACATCGTTATTTGTTGTTTGATGATGATCTCATAGAAATAAAACTACTCATCTTGCCTCTGGGGGGAAATTATCCAATACATCCAATTAATAATATGGGGACTCACATACATCTATAGAGAGATTACACCTTAATGGAGAAATTGGGAACAACATACTAGGATTTGAGGGATATGTGGAAATATTTTCATGAAACGAATGATTAAAATCACCAATTCTCATGTACACATTCATCAATTAATGATGTAATCCAATCCCTTTTATATTAATCTTTGAATGGTTTGATGGTTGAATAATGTGTTCGAAATTATGGATGTCATATTAATTCATAAATGATTTACTTTAAATTAATTTAATCCCTGAACTCCTTTAATGAATTTATTAAAAGACATTAATCCATTCTAAATATATTAATAATATATAGAAATCGTGTAGGGAAATGAGTCTAAATACCCAAATACTTATATATCATTACACAAATCCAAGAAATGTGGATATAAACATAACCATAATATCATTTTTAAGGATATGTTATTTTCTAATATATTCTTGATATAACTGAACCACATATATGTATTTTAGTTTAACAACAAAAAATATTTCACTTTCACTAAGATCCCATTATTTCATTTTCCCAAACATCAAAACAACTTATGAAGCCCTAAAAATAAGTTTCTAACATGTCTACCACAAAATAGTTTACATTTAGAACAAAAACATTGTATAATACATAATCCTTATGGAATTTCTAAACTATGTGACCACTTGAGACTTTTTAGTATTTATAAAAAAGGGGATATTCCCTTTTCATTGATGTAATAAAAGAGTATCTCGGGTTAACAAATTAGTTTGACTCATTCAATGAAGAGTTCTAGTGTGTTCTACATAAAAAAATACTCATATATCTATACGAACATGTCCACCATAATATGTAATATATACCTCATATGAAAACCTATATAATAATATTTGTGTCATTTAGTGACTAATAAAAAAGAATCATGTCAATCATGCATAATTTAACTCATATATTTCAATTCATTAAAATATACTGTCCAAATAAATGAATACAAAACATATTACTTGTATTTTATTTGAGTAAATCACTTACCCGTCATCCATGTAGGTGAACTCCTGATATGTGAGACAACTAATAAAATACTTGAATATCATTGTTATAATTAAACCAATTGCAATATTTTTGTACTCATATAGTGATAAAATCCTATATTGGTAATTCAATAACTCTATACATAATTAGAAACATACCCAGACTCCATCTAATTAAATAATTAATTTTTCAATTGTGTAATTTTTCTGTGTGTGAAGGATTAAAAGATATGAATCTCTTAATCCATAGGTAGGAAGGATTGATAGTATGCTTACATGCCTATGTATTTATATGAATCAAGGGAATTCCAAGAGATATACCTTACTTGATATATCCAATTAATAAGTATCTAATTATTACCTAATGAATATATTATTCATATCTCATATACATCGCTTTGTAATGTGCACAAAAATAAATTCATAATACTCTTAACATATCATCACAACCCATTATAGTCTGTAATGATCAAAGACCAGGGACAACTAAAATTGATATTTTAAGGGAATATTATCATTCAACCATTCATCTAATGAAGAATGGATCACATATTAATGAATTATAAATCATGGTTTCCTTAATTATAAAATAATGATATATTTACAATTAATAAAACCAACATTTCATTTTTTTTATAACACCCATAGATTCTACATAGAACTCATATAATTGTTATGGTAAATGTTTAATCATTGAATCCACTACATTATCCTCTAAATCCAACAAGAAGGTATTTAATTGTCTATCTCAATGATCTATCCGGAAAAATGGTATTTGAAAAGAATGTTTTTGGCCATTTGAAGAGACTGGGGTTACTTTCTTGAATTGTGGATCCATTACTGTCACAGTAAATCTGGACTACTCCTTCAATGCTAGGAAACAACCTAGTTTTAGATACAAATAATCAACTTCAAATAACTTCCCTCAAATTATCTGAAGTATCATTGTATTGTAACTTTATTGCCTAATACCTCATATTGCCTTGTTTGGAATTTTTTTATAAATATATCAACCATTCAAGAAAAAAAACTGAAACTAGAATAACATATAATGTCATCATTATCTATTTAGATGCTAACATTATTATAAATCTTCGCATAATTTTTTTCCTCTCCTCTAAATAACTATAAGACATCCTTTATCATTTGTATGAACTTCCTGATGTTAATAATTTAAATCTAGTTACACTCACTGGGATTATTGGTATCCATATTTTATTATCAAAGAATATGATACATCGGGTTGACTACACAACATCTAAAACGTGATAATTCCTATGGATGACACATAAAGATTCCTATATATCATTTACTATCATTATGCTCCCCAAATTTAACTAATATATAGAAAAATAAAACACTTCACCCTATCATAGATCAAACAACATTCCATATATCCAATAATATCTATATATATTTTTGATATTCTCCTCATAAATTATATACCCTTGTCCCCTGAAATGACCTATTGCCTTTTTATATGTCTCATCCAAGTCTACCGAATATACTCTCCAATAGTCAACATGATCATCATGATTATTCTTGCTAACCTAAACCATACATGGAAAAAGACCTTTAAACATGTATTTATACAAGGAAAAAACTCATAATCATAATTTCATGTAATATATTTAATGAAATTTATCGAATTATATATTCTTAATTGTACACAATATCACCCTAATAGAAACCCAAGAACAAAGTATCATGATGCTTATAATTATCTTTTATCTCTATAGTACAATTAGAATTAATTTCCGTAAGGTATTTAAAAAGATTAAGGTTCTTATGTTTGATTATATAGATGGAAAATATAATCTACATTAGATGGTATTAATTGCTACATCACACACTATGTTGAGAGAACACTTCTACAATAACAAACCCCTGAAATCCCCACTAATGTCTGTTATAAAACTCTATATTATCTATCAACCTAATGGGGGTTTCAAAATATCACTACTATATATCATAACCACAATCATACCTCCACCTTATCCCACTATAATTGTTTTACCACTACTACTTTAACCACTACTCCACCTCCCCACACAAGATAGAAAAAATAGACACTCATAAAACCCATTTAGTTACATCATTTAACCATGTCAAGATTTAAAATTTAACAACCATTCCATATTTTTTAGAAATTTAATTACATGTTTAATAATAAACTAGTCTTAAACATTTCCAATTATTTTAGCATCCATTTAGAAATCATTCGATTTATAAATAATCCATTAACATCCCATGTTCTATTAAATTTCAACCCATACCCATTTACTATTTTATTATTCACATCATATTTCATTTCTGATGAAAAACTATAAGAATTTATATAACCATCCCATAACGACTGAATACCATTTAATAACATATCCCATACCATCCTTGGAAACCTACTACACAGACTACTACAAAACTATATTTCAACAACTATATCAATAGAGAAATATCACTTGTACACTATAAAAAACAAAACATACCATTGTTCTATTTCAAAATATTCCACTCCAATTCCCATCTATGTTAAAGAATCCATAACCCTGGTAACAACACAGAAAAAATATTTTAAAATAATATTAATCATGGAATCTTTCTTACACATAACACTGATCTTTATGCGAATTGTGATATACTATAAAAATATTATTATTTAAATATGATTTTTGAAACCTAAGCGTTGAATTGGTGTGTATGTATAGGAGTATACACACTACAGAATATATACATATATATAATGTCCCAACTCAATAAAAATTTATTGATTAATTATTATAAAAATATCTCTCAAATATTTACTAATTTCATTTTATGCATCAAAAATAATTTTTCTTCAAAAATTGTTTTTATTATTTTTGGCGACAGAATATATTAATAAATATCCTCAATTATTTTAAAATTTATTTACTAAAAATTATATAATTCCTGATATCATGATATTTTAAATTATCTTTTCCTTAAATAATGGTATTTTATTGAAAATATTTATTTTTCATTAAATATTGGAAAATACTGATTTATTGTAAAAACAATTCCCATTTCATGTATTCACATAGCCCCATTTTGTTTTGAATTATTTTAAAGATATAATTGGTTACTTATGAATAAATATAATTCAAATAATTTCATTTTAATTTTCACTGTGATTAATTTTGGAATGAAAACATTATTATACATAAAAATATATTTTTTAGGAAAACAGATTTTTATTGCATTTTGAGGGATTATTTGAAAAGTAATCTATTCAACTTATTGATATTTAATTTAATAAAATGTATTCCATGTTTGGGATAATAATTTCAAAATATTATAAATTGATAAATATTAATTTTATTCCATATTATTAGTAATTAGAGAAAATATTCATCCCCTTAGTAAGGGTATTTTAGATAATTAAGGATAAAAATAATGTGATAGGGCTTTGAAAATTTATCTGAAACGTTCTTTATTTCTAATAGAAGAGTTTATTTCAACTATATTAACTCAATATTAGAATATATGGATTCTTTGGGCCATTTTCCTTTGATAATGATCTTAATATGAATCTATGTAAATAATAAATTAAAAAATTCATTCTCTTGGTTTTAATATCTCATTTATTTTTTATTAGGGAAAAAAATATCTTATAGTCATGTATAAACGGGTTTTTGAAATATGAATAAAAGTTTTCTATCATAATACTGTTTTAAAATTTTTAGTGATGTATTAACTAACATAAATGGTTTCTCAAATCCATGTACTGTTTGTGCTAGGAGTCAAATTATCAAGTAAATGGTTTTAAAAACATACAATGTAATGTGTTTTGATTATTTTTTCTATTTTTTAATTATTTTGGAAAAATATAATGTATTAGGGATGTGTTAAAATTTTATTTTCAAATTTTATTACTGTATAATTTTTTTAAAAATTTCTTCTATGAATATAATTCCAAAAATGACTTTAATGGTATATTATATTAAATATAATATTATGAAAGTATTTAAAAATAATATTATTAATTTTCTTCAGCCAAGGGAATAGTATATGGTCTATTATGGACATAAATATCCACTTATGGCTCTATTTTCCTTTTATAGTATCATTCTTGACCCTTAAAAAGGAAAAACCATTAATATCATGATAATAATCAAAAGGGTAAATTTGGGGGGGGGGTTAAAACTAATAGATAACAGTTAAATAATCACATAAAATTGTCTAAATGTTATTATGTGATGTAATTTATAAATATCATCATCTTATATTATTAATATATCAATTTTAAGTCAATGGAATTTATATAAATAATTTATATTAAATTAATACATTCTGTAATGACAACAGATCCCCTCCACTCTCTTATATACGGAAAAAACATATCCACTCTTCCTCCTAATTTATGATCAAGTTATCTCAAAAAAAAACCATAAAACTATTTTCTTATGTTCATTGTCAACATTATATAGATTATATAATTCTTATAAGACCATACAGATGTCCCTTAAGGTTACATCCAAATTATATTCTCCCATATCAGGATATTTTATTATGTTAATTTAAAAACAGTATTCTTATCTATTTTACATTAAATGGGAAATGAAAGCATCACACTTCTATATGTGTGCACTACCACCTCTATGAAGCAATAAAATTCTTTTTCCATAACCATCTAACATATATTTATATTACTATAAATTTAACATATATATATATATGATATTTATTATATTATTATGTTTATTTAAATGATAATTACTACTAAACATTATTTCATTCCATCAGTTGAAAAATGAATTCATTTATCATGTGTACGTATGAACCACCACCAACATGAATGGTTTAATTCAATTTTCCATATTTATATTTATGGATGGTTATATATATATAGTCAATATATATGATATTTATATCAAGATTAAAATTATATAGATCATTGAAACCTAATCAATATGAACGAATTAAACATCCAAACTGAAACATACATGGAAAACAAAATAGTTAACACATGAAAATGATGATTTAAAAAAACAATTGTGGAAAAATTTCTATTAAAATATTAAAATTGGATCATATCTAATATTATTAGAATTTATATGTTGTTATTATATAATTACAATAAATTGAAATTTATTATAAATTTTGTTAGAGTGATTATATAAAAATTCAAACATGATGCAAGGGGTTCTTATCTCTTTTCTATTTCATGGATACATGTTCCATATTCACCACTTTACTCTTTTGATGTTTTATATAATTCCCTTAAATGCCTTTTACAATTATTTAAAAAAAATTGGGTATTTAAAATTCCAAATATGGTTCTAACCTTCATGAAGTTATAATTATTATATTACAAATGTAGTAAGGGTTCTTCATGTCAATATTTTTTCGTACAGACATGTTTGATGTTTTACAAATATTTATGTTTTTGAGGTGTATATATTACCTCATTTTAAATGTTTAATCATGGATATAATTATGTTCATTATATTTAATGATTATTTTAATTTATTCTTTCATGGGGATCATGATTCAAATGTTACCCATGTGAAAATAGTTAATTCTTTAATATCACTTTTAGCTGGGATCGTTTATGTTTGAATTAACATTGGGGTAATCATATGCTTTAAATAATATAAAAATCAATGTAATTTATTTTTATCTATTTAATGTTAATTCTTTGATATTTTATTCTCATTTTATTATCTTTATGTATTAGGGAGACTGAAAGAATGTTTTTCTGTAAAAGAAACTCTATTTTACTTTTCATTTGAGAATAATTTTTTCCTATGTCCATATTATATTTAAAACGTTTTACTTAATGTTTTTACTATTATCCTAGGATTTATAAAAGTATTCTTTTCTTTTGTTTTAATTTTTATAAAAAATTTAAAGTGATCTTTTTATGTTTTCTAAATGGGGTGTTTTTTATTTATTATAGAAAATTTAAAAATAGCCATTGTATTGACCCACACGGTACGAATAAAATTATAATCCACCATGACTACTCAATAATTTAAAGAATTATTTTCATGTTTCAAAAAAAAATTCAAAAAAAAATTCCATAATATATTGTATTGTTTTAAATTTTAATTTATTAATTTCAAAATGAAAATTGTTTTCCATAGGAAATATTAGAGTGATATTTTTAAATTAATTATTAAATAATGATTTCATTATATGATGTTACATATGATTCACTAGGGATAAGATTCTATGATACCATATGTATTCATTATTCAATGGTTAATTCCAATGATGATGAAATATCTATGAAACCCACTTTCTTTTACATGGGTTAATATAAGTTGGTATTATAATTTTTTTCTTGAGATTGTGGAATAAATATGAATGTATTATGAATATATGACTCACATATCCATTATATACCACCAATACATTGGGTAAAGAATAATGTTATATGATATTAAAAGGTACAGAAAAGATTATCTAAAGTATAAATAATGGTGAAATAGAGTTTATTCCAAACACAAAAGTGGGTACAACGGAGGTTATCCCAAGACTAAAGCATGGATACAAGTGGTTAGCCCAATATTAATAAGTTATGAATGTCTTGGTAGGTATCCTTGAAATAAAATTTCTATGATTGTGATTATGTGAAAATTTGTACGACTCATTGATAACATGATCGAAAGACCATGTTATAATATTATACATCAACCTATTTGTTTTCATTATGATTTATGTGTTATAAACTGCCATGTTTTATTTCATGACACATTATTATGATTTATGAATTATTGGATGTTATTTTTAATGTCATGAAAATGTTATCAAACACTTATACTCATTTTATAACTTAATAATCATTGATATATACCTTCAAAACGCTAACTAAGAATTTTATATCACCCTTCACTATGTGCGATCCTTTAATGAATCCATGTTTCTAAATACAATAAAATTATAGTTCTCGTGTGTACCAAATGATATGTAATGAATATTATTTTAATAATATGTAATATGTTTTTATGAAATTTATTGTTTATGATAGTTAGTATTAGAAATAGTTTTAGTTATTTTTATAATCAATGATGAAAACATTTAGTAAGAACACTATGAATATAACTAAGTACAGGAGACTGTCTTATGTCATAAAAAATAATTGATTGTTGGTTTCTTAGAATATATTTCCTTATCTTCATACCAGAATTTTAATGCGCATGTGGCCTAGATGCACATAAGGGTAATAACTCTAAATTAGTGGATTGTGTATAAATGTAATCATTATTAGTGCATGATGTTAGGTACTAATATTTCACAACTAGATAGACTCTACTATGGGATATTCTTGGGATAATTTTCATTTTATTTATAAACAATTATTATGTATTTGAATAGATGATGATCATTTAAAACCTAGGATTAATTTAAGGTTTCATATATAGAAAATAATGTGCCATGATTTAGAAATATTTTGAATTTTTATTTCAATATTATATGATTCTTTTATGTTTATTATTTCATAAACTATGTATTTTGGTTTTATTCAAAGGATAAAAACTGGAGGAATCAGGTAAATGTTAAATGATATGGAAAATGAGAAGGTTGACCTCATGAGGAACAAAATGAAATGACAGTTTTAATGCAAAAACATGTGATTATTATTAATTTAAAAATTCATTATACAAATAGAAATATCAAATTGTGTGAGTTTCTTAAAAGACATAACAAGAAAAAAATGATGTTTCGTAGTAGATAAATAGATGGAACCCATGAAATAAAGAAGATTCATCTTATAAGATGTCAATAATCTTGGAAAATTAAACTAGATAATTGAATTAATATAATGGGGAAATGCTTTGTGTGTAAAAAATTAGGTCTTAGAGAAAGTAATTTTCATGGAGAAATAAATATCTTTTTGAGTAAATTCATGTTTTTATTATGATAAAATTAGTATTTTAATGCATTATGTGTCGATAAAATGGTAATTATCTAAGATAATACCCTAATCCAATGGTTAAATCCTAGGATAATTATGGTATTATGCTAAAATAATCATTGAAGTGAAATGATTTAATTATTTTTTGTATTAGGATTGGGTAATTATGTTATATCATTGTTTAATAATTTCTATTCTTACTATAATAATCATGATACACATAATGATTTTTTTACAGTGTTTTTACATTTAGTTTATTCAATCATATATTGAATGGTACTGATAAATTTTAATTGTGATTTAGTGGTAAGGGGGTATTTTTTCCAAAACATGTGATTTTGGACAATATTGACCGTAATATGCTTCTGATATCAAGATAATAATTTTTATTATGTATAAAGTGTTGATTTATGTTGATAAAGAATATTAGATAGTATTTATTCCCTTGTAATTGATAACTGATTGGAAGAAATAGTTGTTTATGTTTAATTTGATGAATTTTATTTTATTTCGGATTTGAGGGATATATTACATAGTTTTTTAAATTTTAATAGAATAATGATAAGATTCAAAATTGTAAGAATTTATGTTTTAATTTTTTTTGATTTAGATTATGGTGGTAAAACATTAACATTTTTAAAAGAATAGGTGATCATAATATTCATGTGTTTGTTGTGTGATGTTATGATATGTTTTATGTTGTTTGGGTATTAAAGTTATATTTATATTGGAAATTTAGTTACCTACATTCAAACTTATTGAGTTTTGAATTTCTATAGACATATTTTGGAGGAGTCTAAATGTTATCTACTTATTCAATGTTTTCAGTTGAACATTATATGTTATTGCTATGGTTTTTTATATCAATTTATTATTTAACCATAAGAAGATGTATCAATAATTTTTTACTTATAATAATAATTTTTGTGGAAAATATATAGAGATTGTAGAAAATAATTTTTATTATTATATCTATTTTATAATCTATTAATGATTAATTTTAATTCTTTAGGGTTGAAAATTTCATTATTAATTTTAATTTCATAGTGTTAGAAATGTAGTGAAAATAGATCTAAGAACAAAAAAGGGTGAAATGTTTCATCTAATTTGAAATGAAATAAATTAAATATATTTTATTAGATTCTATATATTGATATAAAATTTGTCCTTGTTATTTAATAGAAAGACCTTGAAATAAAATGGTTATTCTTTTACCTTAATTTCTAAACAATTGTTTTCCCGTTTCACCCCTAAACGATTTATGGTTTTATGGTAATTACTATTCTCATGACCATGTTTTGTATCATTCTATATTAGTCCTTGGAAATTAATTTTATTTTCCATGAATAAATTTTAACATCATGAAAATTTTATCATTGTCTGGGAACACTATTGTGTGACATTTTAGGTAACCATTATATTTCCAACTTCCATTTTTCAAATTTCAATTTATTAATCCATTTTGAAATTTGGGTTTTCAAAATATGTATTTTAATGTACATAACCATTTCTGATCGAGGAAAATTTGTTAGGATGGAACTTATTTAATGAGGGGAAAATTTTTCCATCCTAAAATTTTGTTTAAAATAATAAGGATCTCAATGTCTTTCTCAAGGCACAACATCAAGTTTAAATAATATTACCATATACTTTAAAAAATAAATATATATATATATATAACTGATAAAACCTAGATGTTGAATTCATATTTATGAATATGAGTAAATACATTATGAAATATAATTATAATGATCCTACTAAATAAAAATTTAATGAATAATTACTATGAAATTGGAACCTAAATATTTAGTAAAGTTATTTTTTGTTTTGAAAATTACTGTATCCTAAAAAATGGGTTTATTTTCTTTTTGAGATTGGATATTTTAACTGATTTATAAAAATATTAGAAATTTTATTTTATAAAAACTATATTGTTTTTGAAATAATCATATAAAAATAAACATGGGGCATCACTTTTGGATTTTCCTAAAAATATTAATTTATCAGTGTATCGTGAATAATACTGATTTTATTGAAATACAATTTTCTTATAGAGTATTTATAGAGTAATTTTTTGTTTTAAATTGGATTTAAAATTAAATTAATTATTCTTCATTAAAATTTATCCAATTATATTCAATTAAGATGATATTATACTTTATTTTCATAGAAAATCATTTTTACACATGAAAATGATTTTTTTCTAGAAATCTATATTTCCATAAATTTTTTTTGATTATCATAAAATTTATTTTATAAAATTAAATTTATTGATTTTGAAAAAATGTTTTTTATATTTGTAATTACCATTTATAAACGTTTTAAATAGAAAACAAATTAATTTTGGTCATTATAAATAATACTTGAAGTAAATATTTATTACCTAGGTAATGGTAAATATGTCCATTAAGGAATTAAATATCATTCAAACACCTACCTAATTTCTATTTTATGAGTTTAGTTAAGTCATAATCAACTTGTATATCAATTTATGGAAACTCGGTGCCATTTTTCTATGAAAATGAAATTAATATTATTTTATATAGAGAATAAATCCAAAATATCACTCTAATTATTTTAATTTATCTAATATTTTTTCATAAAGACAAATGGATGTTATGATAGGTAATACCAGTTTTTTTTAAAATTTGATTTAGTTTTTTATATCATGGTGATATATTTTTTTATTTATATAATGCATACTATAACTATTTACAGAATGCTGACCCAGGGCTTGCGCATGTAATATTAAAATCATGTATATAATTTCAAAAACATTCAATGAAATATTTTTTGGGTGAGTTATGGTGTTCCCATATTTTTTTTTGGATAAATATAATTTATTATATATATTTTAATCGTTTATATTCTTATTACACAACTATAATTATTTTCATTACAATTCAATAATCTGAATAATCACGAAAAAGGGTTTCATGCTATCTTATCTCAAATGTTGTTTTATGAAATGTTTTAAAATAAATATAAACCCTATACATAAAATATTTTATGGTATATGGTATATAATTTCAATAATTTTCCACTTATGGGTCCATTTTCTTGTTATAGTAACATTCTTCACCCATAAAGAGTAGAAAAAATTGATATCATTGTTATCACCAAAAGGGTTAACTAGAAATATTATAAGATTTAGGGGATAAAGCTTTACCGAAAAATTTATTAATATTCTGGGATTAGCAAATATATCTCTTAATACATACTTGATTCTAAATATATATATTTTTTCTATTTAATAATAAATTTTATTTATATTAAATTAATAAATAATGAAAATACAACGATGCCCGTCTCCTCTCTTATATCACAACACCACCTCTCATCTCTTACTAAGAAATATTTAGCTACTAAACTCAAAAAAAATTCTATTCAATACTCTTAATATCATCTTTATATATATTATACATAATCATCTTAAAATACCATCAATAGGGTCATCACATAGACATCCAAATGAGGCTCTTCAAATAAGAGGTTGTCATCTTAACCAAGTACTTTCATTTTTATTCTTATTCATCCTAATTATATTATATAATAAAAATTATAATATATTAAATTAAATACATAAAATATAATTAGATTTTATTTTTTTAATGTAATAACCATATTCATCACTTTTTTGTATCTTATTGGAAATAAAATTATCCCTCGTGTGTACGTCTGCACTACCAACTCCATGAGGCAACATGAATCATTTTCCTTCAGCGCCTAACAAGGATATTTAAAATTATGGATTTAATAAATATATATAATTTTATTGATATTTTAATAGATTTTAAATGTTTACTTGTTATTTACCTTTATTTCGTTTTTTCTACTTTAAAAAGGAATTATCTGTCATGCATACTTACGAACTACCATCTCAAAGAATGGGGTAACTCATTTTATTATCAGTAAAATTTATAGATATTCATAAATATATATATATATATATATATATTTAATATATTTTATTTTTATATTTCTATAAAAATAATTATCTTATAGTACCATGATCAGGATGATAGGACTGGAACCACACAAAAACATGCATTAAAAATGAAATAGTTAACACCCAGAAATGACTATTTTAATAAATAATTATTGAAAAATATGTGTTGAAATATAATAATAATATCTTTTATGATATTATAAGTATTTATATATATTATTTTTGGAATTATAATAAATTTTCATTTATTATATATGTGTTTATAGTTCTTACTAATCAATTCATGTGTGAGGTGATGGTTTCTCATCATAGTTTTATTTCCATGAGACTTATTCCATTTTCACCAATTTTAACCTTTATGTCATGTATTTATAGAAAATGAATTTATTTTATAAGAAATTTCATGAAAATTATGGGTATTTCCAAATCTATAAAATTACTTATCTTTAATTTAGTTTTGATTCAGCGATCACCGTATTTTTTAGGGTTATTCAACACAATATTGTTTTGTTGTGGCATGTTTAATGTTATCTACCAATTTATATCTTTGAGGTGTATATATTATTCCATTTACATGTGATATATTAAATATAATTATTTTAATTATATTTATATTTAAATTTAAATTTAAATTTATCTCATTCATTGGACATATGATTCATTAGTTACCAATGTAGTAATGGTTAATTCTTTGATCTCACTTTTATTTGGGGTCATTGTGTGTAATTTTACACATGGAAAATTTTATTATATCACTTTTATAAAACACTATATATATATATAACTAATTCATAGTATTTCGTTTTCCCATATCATTTTATTACCTTTAATAACTCAAGTTAATGAGATAATTTTTTATGGAAAACCAATTTTATTTTACTATTCAGCCATGAATCATTTTCTTCCCTGTCCAAATTTTCAAAAAAATGTTTTCAAGAATGTTTTTAATACTTTAAAATTATTTTTAAAAGTATATTTTACCTATTATTTACTTTATATATATATAAAATAATGGAATCTTCTTTTTATTCTTATTATGGAGGTTATTTTATATTTTTTATAGAAAATGTGATAGGATTTTTTTAACATACATGGAATGAACAATGTTTACCACCATCAAATGCACTTAATGTTTTGAATCTTCCTTTACAGGTTTTTATAACTCTTTTGGATAAAAATTTATTCTTAATAATTCGTAAATCTATCTATTTTAAATAATTAATTTCAAAATGAAAGGTTTATTTTTCCAAAATTAATGTTCCAGCGATATTCTATAGTCATTTTAATCGATGATATCATTATTTGATGTTATTTTTTCCTCTATTGGAATATTATTATATGATTATTATATTAATACTTATAAAAGCTATTTATATTTAAGATGATGAAATATTGATCTAACCTATTTTTTATTTCATCGGTTATGTTAGGATGGAATTATAAATGTTTTCATAAAATTATGGAATATATAAGAATGGATTATGAATATGTAATAGGTGGTTCTAATATACAACTGTAATAAATTTTAAAAAGACTAATATCATATTTTTTCAAGGGCTACCTATTTGGTGACACCAATACAAAAAGAGGGTACATAAAGGGTTATTCTATTCGCAAAAGTATGTAAATATAAGGGTATCCGAAACCTAAAGCGAGAACACTCGTGGTTATCGAAATCCTAACATGTAATGTATGTCTTGGAGGGTTTCCCTGACATATTATTTCTATTATTATGATTATTCCATGCATAATTATGTTCTTTTATAAAATTATATTAAGCCAATGATATTCTATCATGGCTCATTTTCTTTGATTCCATTATGATTCATGTTTTATAGTATACTAATATTATTTTCATGACTCATTATTATGTTCTAAGAATTTTTGGGTATGATTTTTAAATTTTAAAGTCATGATTATGTTATATTATGATTTTTTATGATTAAATGATCATTTATTCTCACCATTTATTATCTTGTATTCTCCCCTATACATGGAGAACGTGTTTTAGTTTGTTACATTTAAGAAAATTGTAATATTTGTGAATATAAATGAATGATTTTATATGACTTCTATTTATTGGTTGTTTATGTATCCATGTATCTAATAAAGCCAAGCCTTCATGGCCCTAGTTTATAAAATAGTGATATGTATTTAATATTCATTTAATAACATGTAATATTTATTTATGAAATATTTGGGTTCCAATGGAAATATTTTGCAACAACTAACACCACAAACTAGCAACAAAAAAAATTCTAATTCCAACCACAACCATGTCAAAAATTATTATCTCTCACAAAAATAATTATGTAAATGGTAAATTCCATAAAAAACAATTTATTACCATATTTATGTTTTTTAGAATTATATTTAAGTTGAATCCAATTGTAATATCATATAAATAACACACAAATATTATAAGAAATAATAATTTCTAGAAAAAATAGAAAAAATTATTCAATCTATTGAGAAATATCATGGTGACAAGTAAAAACATGAGAATCATAACGTCCCATAAAAAAATATATTCAATTAAATATCTTATTTAAATCATCCATGTCAAACTAATGTATTAAAATTCTGAAAACTTCCACGATCCACACAAAAAAAATATATTTATTGAATCCTTACATCTATATCAACATTCAATGGATAAATACATAAGAATGGGAGACAAAAAGATTGATCACCTCCCAACACAGAAGGGAACATATTTAATTATATAAAAAATTAACCATCATTTACCATTATTGAACACTGAAATAAATAGTAAAATACGCTTTCATAACTTTTATTTGGGAATGAAATAAAAGTAATTCAAAACAAGAGAAGAGGGATACCTTGAATCAATATATAAATTGATCCCCATTAAATCTATGGTTATTGTCTTCTATGAAATAGAAATAAGGCTTAAAAGGGGTTTGGTTTTGCATAGGGTTAATAGAAATAAATAAAATTTTGAATCTAAATAACCACATACCCTTATATATAGGGAGGACGTGGTGGGCCTTTAACAGAGAATGATGACCTCAACTACAACAATGGTGTCTCTAACATAATCTTGATCTAGAACCCGTTACATTCAAAATAGATATCTCTATCTTCTATTGGTAGATATTTATAATGTTTGGAATAGGATTACCTATAAAAGTGTCTAACAAAATTGTATAAGGATATTCAAATCAGAATTTTTATATTATTTCATTACATGGAACAACATCGATAAATTATACTCTTTGTTTCTTAACATCCATCATAGATTGATCTCTCGAACAAAGAATACTATCATGAACATTAAAATGATAATTTAATCCTTCCAAATTTATACATGTACTTTTTAAATATAATCCAATGAACTATACCCTTAAAATCCTAATCCACCATGACATGAATAATGACCTAGATATTTCACTCTCCCAAATTGAACATTTCCAACCGAGTCCTCACCAAATCTCTAAAAATCCATGCTCAGCAGGAAATAGCTCTACAACAGGAAACTACACGACCTCCATAATTGGTGTGGAGTCCTTCTCAATATTACATATTTAAATTCTTTAAACCCTCACAACCTCTAGAATGGGTGTTACACTCACTAGGTTAAACAAGAACCTAAATGTCCAAATCCTATGACCACAACATTATAAATCCACTATTATGATGACTAATACCCTACCACCAATACCTTTTTTCATCTTACATACACAAAAACTCTTCTAACACCAACAAGAACACTATTAAACTCACTCTTAACACCTCCAAATCCATGAAAACACCAACAGAAGGATTTGAAAAAAAACATTCCCACAAAATATGTCTTAGTATTGGGAATTTAGAGGGGAATGAATACAAATGGTGGTTATTTTAGGAAAAATCACTTACCTTCTGGTTTAGTATCGTTTTCCAAATAGGTTCTTGGTAGAATATCATTATAAATGGTAATTTTTTTCTTTTAACACATAATTTAATACATATATTTGGGGAGTTTTAGATTTCTATTTAATTTTCATATTTTGATATTGCTATAAATATTCCCTCTATTCTGAACCTATTCATGAATATCATCCTTTATCCATGTTTCATGTGTCATCAATTGATTGGAAATGTCCATTATTAGAAAGATATGTGCATGTCCTCTGATAATATTCCCTTTATTTCAATCTCATGTATTGTACCAAATATAGTAATCCCCTCTAACTCTATATGGTTTATGAAATATCATAAATTTTTGGGGTTACTCCCATTCTAGAAACTATGGGGTTTTTTCTTAGGTGAATCAAATGTAAGCACACAGTTTTACTTCTATGATTATTTCACCCTTAATCATTATTAAAAAATACCCAAGTATCGTATTTTATGGTGGTATAATAGTGTAAATGGTGTCATTTCTCCTCTATCTTAACATCATCCTGACATACGATAAAAAATACATGAACCAACTCTCCCAAATATATATCTAAATACATAAACATTTAATTTCTAGATTCAATAGAAATAAATTTGAACCAATTTTTACCATCAATAAAAAATAACATCCAAAGGAAATATTGAATCACTTTCATACCAAAAGATTTTTTTCGTACATAGTTTAATATAATTAGGATAATATATTACATAAACAACACTCATGACTTCATGATATTATTATTACAACTCTACCCAACTTTTCATGTTCGATATTTTTTCTTGAGCATTTCCCACATAGTTATTCATGTATCAAACATTTCTATACTAAAATAAATTATGATCATTCTGCTAAACATGGAAAAGATGAAACATTAGAAGTTTGAGATCATATAAACAGTATGGGTAAACATAATCATTAAAAATAAAATTTCATCAATGGAAGTAAGATGAGTGTAAGGGTATGATGACATAATGATACTGCATGAGATTAACATAAGGTAATTTATTACCATTAATACATACATCATAAAGAAAAAACATTTCATAAATAATTAACAAATTAATTTACCATTAGAACAATTAATAGTGATCTATTTGATGAAAATATTGATCAATGGAATCCATACATACTTATAGATTTTAACACATAATATGTTTCAAATTATTTTCAATAAATATAAACTCTTTTTATTACATTGTGAAACAAAACGATTTCAATAAAAACCCATAGAAATGATAAGGAAATAATATATGTAAAATGGAACATCAATTTTCATATCACGGTTATAACTAAAATAATTATGTTTTTTACTTCCATACCTAATGCATTAGGAGTTTATTATGAACCCCCTTATCCTTGGTTTATAATTAAACCACACATCATTAGTTAATAGCATATCCACCAATCCATTTTTTATAATAAAATCAACCTTATATTGTTTATAATAGAACCACACATCATTGTTAACAATTTAAGACCACCATAACATAAATAAAGTACATAAATCATGTGTTTCATCATACAATGAATAGAAATCAGCATTATTTATTCCATAACATGATTAACCCATGGAAATAAGTGAGATCCATGAATATATCATTGAAAAAATAATTATAAATCCATAGAAATAATGAATGTCATTTGATTACAAGATATACTCAGTGCATCATATTTGACATCAATGGTTTATGTCCTTTATGAAAGGAAACATCGTTAAAAATATCATAAATACCAACTTAATGAAAATTCTCTTTTCAATGTGAAAATAACAATTAAAAACTAATTTTTAAAAAATATTTAAAATTATTTTTCATTGAAAATACTCCTGGAATCTTATTAAAGAATATTCCAGAGAAATACTAATCTTGATGACAAGAAAACCAATTTGTATTATAAAATCAAAAACAATCATTCCATTCAAAAAAAATTAAAAGGGATTAATAAGTGACCCATTTGAAAAATGTTACGAAATTTTCTTTTAATACATTATAAAATAAGGTAAATGATAATGAAAAATAGATTTATTAAATCATTTATATTTAAAAGAGATCATTTTTTAAATCATTTTAGAAACCTTGTATATGGATGAGAGATATTCTATATCTAAAAAAAGATGAAAGATCGGTATAATATAGAAACAAATCTCCTGATGTTTCCTTAATCAGTAATGGAGGAATTGTAAATTAAAAATTTAAACCACATTTATTACCATAGGAGAGTAAAATATATGAGGTTCATTAAAATAAAATCATATTATTTCCCCTAACGTAACCTTTAATGGAAATGAGGTTGTAACCTAGAACCCATTATATTTTAGGAACCTTTAAATTATATGCCCCATGAATGAATTACATAAAATGAAAATTTAAATTTCATTCACATAAAAAATCATTATATATCATGTAAATAGTGATAAATATATAACTCATAATATAATATTGCTTCCTATTATAAAATTATTTATCGAGTTAAGAGAATATGATATAAATATCCATTGTAAATATCATATCATTGAATTGAGAAATGATCAATTGTGAGAATATGTAACACCCTGAGCCTAGTTACCCAGTGTCGGTTTGTTATTACATAACGTTGGAATGATCAATAGATATCAAGTCTTGAATGAACAATTTTTTTAGTAGCCTCATAAATGCTTGATATATATATAAGTACTACACTATATTATGAAATTAAAATAACTACGTAGTTCTCCATTTGAGAACACTCATATCACTTAGCCTATCCCTTCAGGTCAATCACAATATAATTCATCACATCTTGGAAAACATAAAACATATAAAGGGGTGATTTTAGATGATAAGTAAGGATTAAAATATAAGGTAAACTTTCATGAATAAGTATAAACATTTAAGAAAATCTATAAGACTAAAACACAAGCCATTGAAATTTAATATCAATAGATAATTTCATAATGATGTAATGCATAATGTCAGACATCAGAACCACATTTTCAAGGCCTCATGCCAAGACCAAAAATAAAGACATTTTCAAGGCCTTGTGGCAAGAAAACTAGTTTGTCTCATGAGACCTAGTAATGCATCGAGGAGCTATAGTGGGCTCCACCCATCACTTACTATGTCCAATGCATTACTCATATGAAAATGGTTATATAATATCTTAACATTAGTATTAAAACTAGCATACGAAATGTCAACACATTAACCACAAACCATAAAATTTATAAAAATATCACATCCATAGTCAAACATTACTCATTCAATAAAATATGGAAGATTGTATTATAACAAATCAGCCTCAATCAATAATAAAATATAATTACAATTATTTCCATAGATGAAAATAATTTGTAAAACTATTTGAGGGAAACTTACCCTTTATCATGGAAACATTTAAAAGTCTCACTATTAATCAAGAATCCTTTTAGAAGATATTTTTATTTAAAAGTGTCTCATACCAAATTGAATATTTAAAAAAGAAATATTAGTTTTAAATCATTCATTTAATAATAAATATGTCCAAAAACCCATTTTTAAAACATGGACACTAAAGATAAATATTTAAAGGAATAAATCATTATAATATTTAAAACAATATCTTAACTAAAGAGTTCCTAACCAAATGAAAGACGTTTGAAAAAAAATTATAGCATTAGTCAAAAAAATTTATTATCATAGAAATAAAGGGATTCAAGATATAATAAGTCAAACGACAATATATACACCATATAAAAGTGAATTGGTTCTTAACAACAAAGAAGTAGCAATGGATTTTAAATTGAGATGAAATCCCTTATAAAGACTATATCCTTATTTATAAATCAATGATATAATTATATGTAAAAAATATAAATATAATTAAAATGATTAGATATTCATTGTAAATTAATAAGAGGACATTAACACATGTTCTTGTAAAAACAAAACCAATGGCTTGGATTTTTAACTCAACGAATAGAAATTGAGTAAAAATTACTCTTATCAAGTTCATATCGATGTCTTGAGAATTTATCAATAGAGTGATTATTTGTTTCAAAAGTATATCCACACAAAGGGGAGTGGAAATTATTATATATTTAAATAAATAGTGATTTCACACATAATTGTGGAGTAAAATAATCAATGAAGATTTCCTTAAATCGAATGAGTGGAAATTGAAATTAGAAATTCCCTTCCCGATTTGGTAACTTATGAAACATACACACAATTAAATAAGGATATCACATTGAGGATGTAAATACCAATAAATTAATTTATATTAAAAAAATTAATACAATCATGGGCACTACATACACCACACAAAAGGAAATAGTGGAAATATAGCATGAATCTTACGCAAATAAGAAGTGAGATTAAAACCTCTTACCACATTGTAATCAATTGAGTCGTATGAAAAAAAGTTAATAACAAAAAAATGAATCAGAGAATACCATGAATATGAAGATAATAGGAATAATATATATCAAATGGAAGTACTCAATTCAGCACATGGAATAAATAAGTGGTGAAAAATGGAAATCTCACGGAATTAAAAGTGAGATAAGAAACCCCTTACCTCATGTCTGACTTGACTTGTATGATCCACGTTATTCCTGAATAATTAACTTAAGTAAATTTATACTTCCTTAAGAATATTTTTCAATTTTATTATTCTTTTGATATCACTTATTAACTATGTATTACAATTAGTTAACTGTTTTAGTTCATATTGGACATTTTGTCAATGTTCGAAACATTAGTAAAAAAATGAACTTATTATAATTACAAATTATCTATGTGGTCAAAATTCTATTATCACCGAAATGATATTATTGATTTATATATCATATATACCATATTTATCCAGTGTATATTTATTTATAACATTCCATGTCAATTGAAGTTACGAAATGAAACGCACCGTTCCTGGAGACGGTAAGTTGTACATACGCATGAACGCTACTTTAATTTCTATTTTATATTTAAAGGAATGAAAAATTAATAATACATAATTATATAAAAATTCAATTATATTATCTATGGTACATACTTTAATTAACTCCAAACTTTATATGTTCCTCGTATGGCATAAATGAGTCATATCACTTTATGGGGGTGGTAGTTTGCACTTTCTCAAATGAAATTATCAGATTTACCAATTATGGAAACCATAAAGGTATGATATAAATGAAAAATACAGAAGTATAGATACAATATTAATATAATATATAACACATGTAAATAAAGTTCCTTATTAATGGCCACCATAAGAGGTGGTAGGAGAATATTGAATAATCATCGTTTCGTGAGGCAGTAGTTTTCCATCCACAAAAACAGTACGTGTTGTTACCCATTATATGAAGGTGTGTAAAAGTTTAGTTGACATAAATCTCATATAAACAACCTAGTATATTTAGTATACTAGTTTTTTATAAAATAAATTAATAAAATATTTTATGTGGTTAGAGATATAAAATAAAATAAAAGACCTTAAGAGAAGATATTACCTATAAATCGAGTAACTCCCTTTGGTTTGAACCAAAATGATTTTTGGAAGTTACTTATGCATTAGTTAAGGATACTAAGTGTAATATAGGGATATTGAGAGATATTTTGGTAGAGTTGGTATGATACAATGGGCATGAGAGGTGTGAGTGGTGGGTTAGAGGTGAGGGATTTTTATTAGGGGGAAGAGGGCCTCTTTAGGAAAGTTTGAAAATATTATTTTATTATATAATTATTTTCGGTTTCTAAAGGACCAAAAAATAGTATCATCGAATATAAGATGATTCTTGTTCTAAATAAAATCATCCAATATAAATTGGACATGTTTTTGATATTGATTTAATATTTATTCTCTTATTTATTTAAATCACTCATTAATGAGGCAAACACTGCATCATTATTGTGTCATAAATAAAATTATTTATTTGATGTCTAAAAATTATAAAAAAATACAATTGTTTAGGAAATATTTTCAGATTTAAAATGAATATTTATAGTCTAATATATAACTTATATAACCCCATGTATGAATTTATTTACTAAAATATATATGTTTATGTCATTTTTGTCATTACTTTAAATTAATTAATATAAAGTGTCATTATCGCTAATAAGTGGCTCCATGGGGTCCTGAAATCGACCAAAGGATTCCCGTGGTTGTAACTGTATAAACTAATAGCATTAGAACACATGTTAGGATAATTTAATATTATTATAATATTATTTTTACCCTGAATTACCCTATTTACCATAAATTGCGGTATATAAAAGTCAAAAGTTACTAGTCACCCAAAAATATTTTTATCCTATTAAACCATATTTTACTTACTAATAATAGCCATGTATGTCGGAATTTATAAATTCAATTATCATAAGTAGTAAATTTTCATTTAAATGAAAAAGTCGGTTTTTTATTACAACTTAGTGTTTTCACTATTCATCAAAATAGATGTTTTTTTGAAAAATACCAAAAATTCAGCCTAAGGTATATTAGAAATTTTGAATTCAAAAATTATTTCTATTTTAAAAAATTCAAAAAATATATGTCTCATCAATTAAATTTAATTAATTTGCATTGTCAAAAAAGCATGTTTTTAAGAAATAAAAACTATCAAAAGACTAACACTTCTTTATGTCCCATTTCAATGTAAAAGTACGTACATTGAACAAAATTGAATTAAATGGTAAATTTTTTATCTAATTAAACTTTAAAACCAATTCAAAATATAATCTAACCATAGAAATAATTTAAATTAAAAGGTTGTTTTTTATTGAAATACACTATTTTTCACTATTCATAGAAAAATGAATTTTATCATAAAAAAACCAAAAATAAACCCAACATAAATGATGATGTCTCGGTTCTAGAAAATTATTTTATTTTGTCAAATAGAACTTATAGAAGTGTAAAATATTGGATTTATAAATGGATTTCCATTAAACGGCAGAAGAACTGTATTTTTTGAAAAATACTTATTTTATATGAAAAATTGAATTTGTCTTTATATTATGTCTAAGAAATAGAAAAGATGAATATTCAAATTATATAGGCTACATATAAAATTAAAAATGTGGTTATTAGTATTCATAAACTATTTATGAATGTCAAGATTGATTGGTCGTGGTAAGAATGAACTCGGTGTTACGTACATCGCACGCTATTGTATTATTCAAATAGAAGCGTATCGTGTATGCTTGGGGTGTTACATTTTTTCCTACTTCAATAAATTGTTTCCCCTCAATATGATATTTTTTTCAAAAAAATGATTAAAAAAGAAAATAACTCTCTGGATAATCCACATCGGATATAGTGTTAAAAAAATTTATTCATAATAAGAGGGAAAGAGAAATAATGAATCACAACAAAATTTGGATTTAGAATAGGAGAACATTGGTGGAAATTATAATTGGAGGACAAATAAAAATATTTATAAGGAGTTATTGGGCTCATCAATCAAAAACAAGTAAATGGAAAATTTAGGTCTTCAAAGCAATAAATCTATGATGAATAACTTAAGGTATTAGGATAATATATTTTTTGAATGAAGATCATTTCCCTGAGGTTTAAAAATTTATTTCATCATAGAATAAGAAAAAATTACTTGATAAGTAGAGTTCCACCCCATAACTAATTTCTACCACAAACTCATCTTTCACTCCAAAAGTTGAGTATTCAATATGACTCTTTCATACCTGAAGCACTAGAATCAACTTATAGAGAATCACACAATCCATGAAGGTTGAACTATATATTTCCCTTTTCTTTGGATATTAAATAAAACCAAACCGGTTAGTACAAGGTCAGATGATCCCTAAAAAGGATAATCCTTTAGAGAAAGAAATACTAATCTTAATTTCGAAAATTAATCCAACAACAACCAATCTTCAATAAATACCATTGAATAAACAATATCCCTTAAAATCTTTCAAAATAATCCAAACTAATATTGAAACCCAAAAATCATATGAATTTGATTAAATAGTCATCCACATTAAATTGTATCTTCAAATAACATCAACTACTCTTAATGTCACATACTTAAAAGTAATTAACCTAATAACATATTCTCTGTTGTAGGATAATAATTTCCATAAATAACCCAAATCTATATAAATCCACAATATAAACATAGATAAAAATCCAATATTAATCCTCAAATGAAATACCATATTATTCTATTTTCATTATACATATAGTGTTCCCAACAGAGCAAATGTCTTCCAAGATAACATTTATTACTTAATCACCAAATCATTTTCCTACACTAAAGATATCCATTATATAAAACATAAGATCCCAAATCAACTTATTATTGATCAATAATGCCATTTAACTAAAATAAATTACTCAAACTAACCAGGGACTCCGCATAGTCTTGTTGTAGGCGATAAATCTCTATCGCACTTTGGTTGTGGGTTCGATTCCCATATCTTTCTCTGATCTGATGGTTTTTCACATGGTCGCCGTGCTTTCCTTTTTCAAAAACCATATTTTATGACATTCCCAAAATGAGATAAATTCCTCAAAATAACAATAACATAATATAACATCAAATTTTATCTTATACCTAGCATTTTAATCCTAAAAAATAATAAATTGTTCCTAAATGGATATTTATAACTATATCAGCAAAAGAAAATATAATTCTTCCTTGAATATTATTGTCACAAAAAACTACAGTGTTACACATATAATAGATATGTTTTCCAAATTAATCCCATCAACATACAACAATAATACATTTAAACATTTTGCCATCCATTTTTTCCACATAGGGTCTTCCATGTCCAAGATGTTATCTTATAGAATAGGGCATTGACTTAGTTAAATCCCATGTCCCCTACATTTATTGAAAATTACTTTAAACGGATTCTTGGGATCATTTTTATTTTATTCTATAGTACTCTTAATTTTTCATCCACATTTCTTTACTTTATGTCCTTTTATCCAACCCATAAATCGTTCCATTATTCCATTGAGTAACTTTCCTGGATGTCTCCTTCCACATTTCGTGCATGATGGAAAATGATCTTTCTTTTCTCTATGGTATCCACTACTGGAGCTTTTATAATTCACCACCATTCTCTTCTTTGATGAGTCCAGGATTTAGATAATATATATGTTTTTTATCATATTTTTCTAAAACTAATTCGAAATGAACACGATATATTTTCCACCAATCAACATTCCATTATGTTTCTCGTTTCCACCACTGGGCCCACCATGTACATCATGTTCAATGTTACTTTGATATCCCTCGAATCTAGCAATTGAAAAAAAAACTGGAAATCGTTGTTTGAGTTTAAATAGTAATAAAATAATTTAGAGAATATCATGACACCACAGGATTAATCAAGGTTATTTATTATCATATTATATTAAAATCCTTCAAATTAGTTTGTAATGAAAATGTTAATTATCTTAAGCATATCCCTTGGGATTGTTAATACCAAGTGTTCAGAAATTCCTGTTGGCGTGTACTAGGATACCCTGGGTCAAGCCCGAAACTCTTTATTAGAGTTTTCACTCCTAAGTACATCTATTCTAGGGCCACCTCTACCTGTTTGTATCCAGAAACGAATGTATTTTCATGGAATTTCAACACAATATTTACACTACAAAAATTTTTAGAAGTTCATCTATACTAATCCTCAAAGTCTATCTTTGGGTAACGTTTTCTAATCATAGTTTATCTGAATCATGTTTCCAAGGTTTGTACTAAACATCCTCTGATAGAAACTAAAACTCCCCGACAACAGTTACCCATAGTCAGTGCATTATTAAATAACATTGTCATGGTCACAAGAGATCAAGTGATGAAACACCAATTAGTTTATTAGCCTTTTTCAATAGTAGATATATACATAAGTTTTACATTACATTATGAAATGAAAAGCAACAACATTGTTCCCCCTTCGAACACGCTCATATCCATTATGCTATCCCTATTGGGAAATCATAATATATTTCATCACTTCATTTGAAAAATGAAACACAGAAAAGGGTGAGCTCAAATTCTATGTAAGTATAACAAATAAAGCCGAAACATTCATAAATAAAGGTAAACATTTAAGGAAATATATAACACTAAAACAAAATCCTTTTAAACATAATATTCAACATAATATTGAAAATATAAATCAAATAATTCCATTTAATTATTTGCATGGATATTCTACTAGTCGAATAATCGCATATAATATCAATAGCTAATTTCATAATGATGGAAGTCAAAATTCCAGACATCATAACTAAATATTCCAGGCCTCATACCAAGACTACAAATAAATATTTGGTCATGGCCTTATGATAAGACACTTGTTTGCCTCAAGATACCTATCGATGCATCATGGAGTTATATAGGGCTCCACCCATCACTTACTAAGTCCAATTCATTCCTCATATGAATATGGTGAAACATAATCATATCATTCGTATTAAAACTACCATATGAAATGTCAATAGTTTTATCACAAACCATGAATGGTATAAAAATAGCACATCCACAGTCCATCATAACTCATTAAATACAACATGAAAGATTTTTTTATAATAGACAAACCTCAATAGATAATAAAATACAATTAAGGATGTTGTCATAGATGAAAATATCTAGTAACACTATTTGAGAGAAATGTCCCCTTTTTCTTAGAAGTATTTAAATATCTCACTATTTATCAGGAAGCCGTTTAAAATGGGTTTTTGAATCAAACATCCCCATACCACATTGAAAATTTCAAATGAAATTTTAATTGTAAAAATTCATGTGCTATTAAATAAATCCATAAAACCATTTTTAATATATAGAAAATAAAGAGAATGATTTAGAAGAATAAATCATTAAAAACGTTAAAACAATATTTTAGTAAAAGAGTTCCAAACAAAATTAATGGCGCTTGAATACAAATAATAGCATTAATAATTTTTTTAATATCATGATAATAAAGGTATTACTAATATAATATCTCAAAATACAATATATAAACCATATAAGTGAATTGATTCATAAAAATAATTAAGTCTTAGTGGAATTTAAACTGAGATGAAATCCCTTATAAAGACAGTATAATTAAGGATAAATCAATGACATAATTATGTCTGACAAGTATAAATATAATAAATATGATTGGATATTCAATGTAAATAAATCAGAAGATATTTACACATATTCTTGTTAAAAACATCTATGACATGGATGTTTAACTCAATGAAGTGAAATTGAGTTAAAATTACTCTTATCTAGTTCATATCGATGACTTGTGAATTTATCAATGGATTTATTATGTGTATCAAATTTATATCAAAAAAAGTGGTGTGAAAATAACTACATAAGTAAATAAATAATTTTTTCACACATAATCATTGAGTGAAATAATCAATGAAGTTTTCCAAAAACCCAATGAGTAGAAATTGGTATTTAAAATTCCCTTACTGATTTGGTAACTTACGAAACCAACACCCCATTAAAGAAGGATCATACATTGAAGTTGTAAAGACCCATAAATTAATGTATAATACAAAAATAATACAATCATGGTCAGTATATACACCACACAAAATGAAATAGTGGTAATATACCATGAATCTCAGGCGAATAACAAGTGAGATGAAAACCCCTCACCACATTGCAATCAATCGAGTCATATGACTAAAAGTTAATAACCACCAAATTAATAACAAAATACAATGAATATAAAGATAATAGTAATAATATATATCAAATAGAAGTACATAATACACCAAATTCAATAAATATGTGGCGAACAATGGAAATCTCACAGAGTTAAAATTGAGATAAGAAACCCATAACCTTGTGTCCATCATGAATTGTATGTTCTGTGTTATTCATGAATAATAAACATAAATAATTTCTAATTCATGAAGAACATTTTTCAAGATTATTATTCCTTTTATATAACTTGTTGCCTTGCTATAACAATTAGTTAATTGTTTTTGTTCATATTGTACATTTTGGCGATGTTTGGAACATTAGTCAAAAATGAACATGTAATAATTACAAATTGTGGATGTGGTCAAAGATAGATTATATAAAAATGATAATAATGATTTATATATCATATATATCATATATATACATTTTATATGTATTTGGAATATTCCATATCATTTGAAGTTAATAAATGAAATGCGCCGTTCATGGAGACGGTAAGTCGTACGTACGCATGAACGCTACATTCATTTCAACTTTACACTTAAAGGAATTAAAACATAGTAATATATAGGTATATTATAATTATAGTATAATATCTATGTTATGTAATTTAATTAAATCCATCCTTTATACATTTCACGTATGGCATGAACGAGTCATATCACTATGAGAGGGAGGTAGTCCGCAGTTCCTCAAATGAAATTATCGAATTTACCAATTATGGAAACCATAAAGTTGTGATAGAAACTGAAAAATACTAAAGTATAGAGACAATTTAAATATAATATATATCACATGTAAATATAGTTCCATATTAACTTCCAACATAATAGGTGGTATGAGAAGATTGAACAATCATCGTTTTGTGAGGTTGTAGTTCGCCATCCACACAAACAATATGTTCTTTACCCATTAGACGAAGGTGTGTATAATTATAGTTAGAATACTTCTCATAAAAAAAACTATTATATTTGGGATAATTTTTTTGTTATAAAATAATGTAATAAAATATTTTATGGGTTTGGAGAAGTAAAATAAAAGGAAAAGAACTTAATAGAAGACGTTACCTTTAAATCGGGTAACTCCATTTTGATTGAACCAAAATGTTATTTTGAAGTTCCTTCTGCCGAAAGAATGTATTATTGGTGTAATAGAGTGATTTTGATTGATTATTTGGGAATTGTTTGTATGATCCAAGGGGCTTGAGAGGTGTGAATAATGGGTTAGAAGTGAGGGATTTTTATTAGCGGGAGGAGGGGCTTTTTAGAAAAGATTAAAAATATTATTTTATTATATAAGGATTTTCTATTTCTAAAGGTCCAAAACATATTACATTCGAAGAAAAGATGACTATTGTTCAAAATAAAATCATCCAATAAGAATTTTATAGGTTTTTGTAATTTTTTAATCTTTATTATATTTTTTATTTAAACATTCATTAAATAGGTTAACACTACATCATTATTGTGTCATAATTAATTTTATTAATTTGATGTCTAAAAATTATAAAAAAAATACCATGATGTTTGAAATATTTTAATATGAAAAATTAATAATTATATTCGAAGGGATAACTTATATAACCCATGTAAGAATTTAATTACTAAAAGATATATGTTTATGTCATTTTTTTAATTATTTTTGATTAATTAATATAAAGTGCCATTATCACTCATATGTGACTCAATGGGGTCCCAAAATCGACCCAATGATTTACATAGTATACAATTTATAATCCAATAGTATTAGTGCACCTGTTAGGGTATTTTATTATTATTATATATTTGTTTTTATCTTGAATTACCATATTTACCTTTAACCTCTCTAAATAAAGGTCACAACATACTATTCATAAAAAATTAATTTTTAATCTTATTGAACCACATTTTAAATAATAATAACAACCATGTCTTTCATATTTTTTATATTCAATTCACAGAAGGAGTAAAATATCATTTAAATAAAAAATTTGGTTTTTAAACTACTACTTAGTGTTTCTACTATTCATCTATAATTGATGATTATCCAAAAAATATCAACAATTCAGCCTAATATATATTTGATATTACAAATTAAAAAAATAATTTCTATTTTACCAAATTCAAAACATATAAGTTGCATCAATTAATTTAAAATTAATTCCCGTTGTTAAAAGAAAAACCGTGTTTTTTCAGAAATAATTACTATCAAAAGATTGACAATTTTTTTTGTCCAATTTCAATGTGAAATTACATAAAATGAACAACATTGGTATAAGTGTTAAAATTGTATCTAATTAAAATTAAAACCAATTAAAAATATATACTAACCAAATAAATAAATTATATTGAAATACATTTTTGAATTAAAATATAGTATTTTTCAATATTTATAAAAAATGAGTTTTATCAGAAAAATTCCAAAAATTTACCCAATGTAAATTTTGTTATCCCAGTTATAAAGAAGAATTTTTTTTTCAAATATAACATATAAAAATAAAAATATTGTATTTATAAAGGGTTCTCCAATAATAGGTGGAAAACTGTATTCTTTAAAAAATACTTCTTTTATATGAAAAATTGAATTTTTCCATATATTATGTCTAAGAAACACAAAAGATGTATTTTCAAATTATATTGGATATATATAAAATTCAAAATTTGGATATCACTATTTTAACCTCTTTCTAAATAGATAGTTGGATAGATCGTGGTTGGCTTGAACTCAGTGGTGCGTACATCACATGCTATTATATTATTCAAAGGGAAGTGTACCATGGAAGATTGTGGTGTTACAGATTATGTGTCAAAAATATAAACACATACAAGAAAATTGAAAGCATAGAATAAAAAAAGTTATTTATTGGTTCAGAAATAATAATAGAATAAAAAAGTCAATCGAGAAGAGTTATAACCAAAGAAAATGAAATTTATTTAAGAAAAACATTTCCACTTGGCAACGTTCAATTCAAATCCCCTTGTATTAAATAAATATAATTTAAAATTAAAAAAATGAATTGTTAATTATTAATGATAAAAAATGTAAAAGGGGTAGTATATACACTATATAATATAAATGAGGTGCATAAAAAAATATGCGTCAGTGAATGAAAATTAAGAACAAATATCTTACCACAAGTTGATACATTCCATGTATATCCTTTATCTCCAATATATTAAAATTATAACCATTGAATGAAATACATTTTTTTCATTGGTATAGATCTAGATAAATTTTGTCTGATTATTTATTTTGGACCTGATATGGATTCCTAATGATGTTATAATGGTGTCAGGGGTGTCTTGGGATTTTTCGTAGCTTGTAACCCCAACCGGTGGAGAAAAACATTGTTCCACAAGGTTATTAGAAACTCTATGACACAAGTAGAATGCTCTCAATGAATTATGTGGGGTTGTATAGTGGGGTGAATCAGGGTGCACATTTTTCACTAACTGTGTTATAGGGTTGCACACCCATGTGAAATTTATTTAGTTTTTAGAAAACGAGAATAGCATAGTTAGCACATGTTTTCCCTAACCATGTGTTTTGTTATTGTGGGTGACCTACATTAGAAGTGGGAGGTTCATGATTAGAACAAGTTCTTTTAAACCGTGTGGCCATACTATGAAACCCATATTTTTTAAGAAACTACAAAATTTAAAATAATAACTTAATTAACCATTCCATTTCACTTTTTTTTCTAGTAGATAGAAAAGGATATGTTTCCATATTTGGTCTATCAAAAGCCTATTTTATATGTTTTGTTCGGATTCATCCATCCAAAGTCTAATTATATCCTCGTTCATCACATTGGATGTGCATCTATATGTAGTTTATTCCTTTTATCTACACATCGTCCATCAATCCCTTGTTGATGCTATTTAGTTATAGCTCATATGCCCTATTTTCTAGGTTTTGATCCATTATTTTGATCTCTTCTAATCTAAGACAAACTAATGGTTGATACAATATGAGGAGAGTCATATGAGTTTTGTTTGGTGGTCTATATCTCATCCCATAATTATGGCTATTTTATAAATTATCGTAGTGTGTGATTTTCTATTTCTTCATGCATGTCATATTAAATTCACGTGACATTCTTATAGTCAATATAATTTGTATTCCAAGGAAATTATAAAATATGTTAACCATCTTTGGAGGTTATTCCATCCACATTAAACACCTCATGTATGGTGTTTTCAATAAATATTCCTTTAATGGTTTGTTATTTCTCTATGTTCCACCATTCGGGTGTGCTATAAAATGACCCTACTAATGGTAATACTTTACTTAAAAAATGAATATTTAATTGGTTTTTAAATTTCTGTTTTATATTTTAGATTCACATGACCCTTCTAATGTAGGACATCTAATTAATGAATGTTAATTTTAATAGTTAATTGGAAATAATATTATCGAGATCACTTTTATTAGTATATTATAAATTTATTTATTATGGTTGTTCTTATTTAGTTTGCATTTTCATGTTAGTGGATGTAAAGGAGTGAACCAAATAACTAAAATTTGATTATTATACTAAATGTTTTCAGGTACTTTGACTTTATTAGACTAATGAATGGTATAAAATGAACCCTTTGACATATTAAATGGAATGATTATAGAATGGAATTAATTAATAGATGATTCATTTATAAGGTTCCTATTACATAAAAACTTTTACATCATTATAAGAATGGTCAGACTCATGTTAACCTTGGATTCATGAGAGAATGAGTTGAGAACTTATGGATTCCATTTCAATTCAGGGATGCTGGTTTCCATTGTTGATATCCACCTTGAAACCAGATCCTTGTCATCTATGGGATTCCCAATATGACACTATAGGATATATCCTTTATTATTTTAGGATTCCATGGATACACCCCATGGATCCATCATGATTTCTATATTCACGAAGCCTCATAGAGACACTCATTGGGCCTAGTCATTACTTACCTAATTTTACCATAGATAAGATCCATGGACTCAATTTGTATTTTGTTATTGTGGAATTCCTTGTGAATTTCCCCTTGGGTTACACTCATACCATTATATATAATAAATATGATATTTCTATGTTGGATTGAACCCTATGGTTAAGGATTCCATGGTTATTAACATGGATCCTATTCATTGTTGTCATCACCATGGATTCCTTGTTTTACCTAGGATGATTTATTATTATTATCATGTTATGATGTAATTTTGGGTAATACCTAATGTGAATAAAAATATAAACTACATAATACATAATTAATGAAATTATTACTTATTCAGACACCAGTAGAGGCTACATAATGTACATGGGTAATTAAATTACTTCACTTATTTACTTTTATATAAACATGCATACACACTATTTTAAATTATATTATGCATACTGAATGTTATAGATTTCATTAGTGGAGGAATTATTTTATTTTTGTCACACAATACGGTAATGATTAGTGTCTCCCAAATGACACACCCTAGGCCCTCGTTTTTTAGTAGCCTCTAGCATTTAGAGCGATTCTATTTAGGTCATGTTTCTAACCAGGATTAGGACACCATTGATTGCCACCCGGGTTTAAAAAGTCACCTGGTGGTATCACTGAGTGTTCCTTTATTGCATTATTATTCGTATTAAATATATATGAGAATAGCAACTCTTATAACTTGGTTTCCATTCATTCTTGGGTGTATCTGACCCTTGTTCTGTGTAAATTATGAGTATCCTAAATAAAAAAATTTGTTCGTGTTTTGAAAATTACAGTTTATATCCATCTATCTTTGGGTGATGCACATGTTTTTTAATTGTTTTTATTATTATTGTGATTTATTTTCACATTTTATCCATTTATTAAAGTCATAAAGGAAATAATAAACAATCATGTGTCATTATAGGAACCTTGAATTCACATTCCATGCATTTTACATGACACATAGGTGGATTTCACTGCATGAATTTTGTTTTATTTCATGTTATTATTGACTGATCCTTGTTTATATATATTCCAATGTTGTTTTTTAGAATTAATTCAGTGATTTTCAATTTCAATTCATGATGTGTGTGGCCCCTCATGGGTTAGAATGTTTAGTTTACTCAGAAAAGTCATTGTTTATAACTTGTTGCATTTTGAGACTGAATGTAGAACTACTAAATTAGAGTTTAAATGGGTGTGTATATTAGTGATAATGTGTATGGGTCATAAATCACATAGAATGAAAATATATTTTTATATAACTTTGATATTATCTTATTATCTAATGAAATTTATACATGTAACATCTGGTTTAGAAATTAATGGTTATCTATAAATGAAGAGGCATGTTACAATTGACCATTAATCTAATGGAACCCTAAAAATTTAAACACAAACACATACCAAAAAATTTCTTTCAAAACAGGTTTTTGGGGTGGTATACCTAGGGTACTGATCCCTTCTTGTATTCTTCATTTTTAGTGCTTCCATCTTCTTAAAAATTTATTTTGAGGTTTTTTCCAATCATTTTTAATGAAATTCAACCACAACATCTTTGTTTCATGTACCTTGTCGGTGGAGATGACCATATTCTAGACATGGTGGGTCCTAGGTTTCTTGTCCTATCACCCTATGTTCCAATTGGGGAACCACCTACTATATCCAATATTTTAATTAGTGATAAAATTTATGTGAGTTTCTTATGTCAAATTTAGTCCATAAAAGGTGATATTTAACATTGACCAACTATGGATGATCTGACCTGTGATTTCCAGCAGCAACATCCTCCTTCTTTATCAGGGTATAGTAATTAATAGGCCACTAAATCATGGATGGAGTCCACCCTATCATCTTTGATAATCTGGATACCCCTCAAGACCAGGGTTCTAAATTTCTACTTACATGTTGTGTGATTTTTCTATGTGATGGTGGAATGTGATTTCCCAGGTAGGTTGACATTTGATAATTGTTTGGCCTGATTTTCAAACTAATTTATTTAATAACTTCTTTCATGATACACTGAGAGATGACCGAGCTAGATTATTCACATATCTAGAGATATTTTTTATCTTAGTTATCGATTATTCATCATATTTTACTCACTAACAGTGCTTTTCACTGCTTCTAGTTGGTCACTAGCATTCACATACTGGAGGATTTTAATTTTTCATTCAGTATGAAATATTTACCTAGGTGAATGTTTTCCACCTAGATACATTCTCTAATATCTTCAATTAGGCTCTTTTCACCAATCAAAACATGAGGGAAGGAAATAGAATTGATCATAGATGATCATTGATGAAGCTGGTCAATTGGTTCTCAGGTAGCCAAAAGTGATCCCTGGATATTCCTTCCCAGAGTAGTAGGGGTTAGAGTAACTACACTGGAACCTCTTTTGTATTCTATTTTTGTGTACCACTTGGGCACCTAATGCCTATGTGCAATAGAGACCTGATAGAGTTTCATGCTTTTAGTCGTATGGAGAATCATCATAGATTATGTTGAACCTTTTCCTCCGCTTCCATTGGAAGAAGATCTATACTAGATCCACCATTAGGGTTAGGTTCCTTGACACCTCTAAAGGTAGAGATTTGGGGTAGAAATAATATTACTGGTTTAGAATGTGGAAATTTTTGTGGTATCTGAACTCTCAATCATTAGTTCATGGACAACGATCATACTTTGGGTAGTCTAGGTTTGGCATATAGTCATAGATCAAGCCATATAAATTCATTATAAGTAACTCCCATTGATCATAGTAAATTAATGTATATAATATGAGTTATTATTATATTATCCTACACTAAAATATGTTCTATCTTTGATACAGGTGTGTCATACTCCTTTATCTCTTCCTCTATCATAGAAGGTCTTGGGATGGAAATTCATTAAAACTGTGTCGTAATGACCCTTGATATATCATTCAGAGTACTGTTAGAAGGAATGGACCAATTCATACATTGTTCCCATGTGGTAGGAAATTACCCTTTCATTTTGGACATGTTTGTTCTCAAGATTGCAGACTTCTATGTCATTATTGGGATGGATTGGATGGCCCTGTATCACGTCTTTATAAACAGCTATCACAACCGTGTATCATTTACATCACCATATGGAAATTTTTTTCTACATAAGGGTGAGTGGAATGTACAGGATGGTAGAGATAGACCTGGGCATCATTGTATGGGTGTATTATCCTCCTAGATTTCTAATCTCATAGTGGAGGATTTGTATTTACATCAATGTGAATTCCCTATGGTAGTAGATAGTTTCTGAGGCCTCTTTTCTATTGATTTTTCTAGCCAACATCTGGGGAGAGTGGCATGGTTTATGTTTGATCTTATTCATGGAGTGAATATAGTGTCGATTACTCTATACAGGATGACACCAACTAACTTAGAGTATCCAAAGAGGTAGTTGGAAGATCTAGAAGCCAATGGTTTTATACGACCTAGAACCTTCTCATGGGGTTCAACTGTTCTTTTTACCAAGAAGTCAGATGTGATCCTTAGTCATTTTGTGGAATATTGATGTTATAAATATCATATAGTAAACAACAAATATCCATTTCCTAAAATAGATAATCTCTTAAACCATCAGGGAGGAGATATTGTAATTTCAAAGATCAACCTCGTATAGGGTTATCATCTAGAGTGAGTTAGTCCATTATACATACCTATTATAGATTTTAGGGCATTTTATGGTCATTATTATTGTCTTTTTATGTTTTTATTTATTAAAAATGCACCTGCCATTTTCATATATTTTATTAATTGTTTTCTCCAACCCTAGCAATATTTTTTTCTGGTCTTTATGGATTACATTCTAGGGTATTCTAACACTTGTAACATCCTTGATATGCACCTTAATATCATTCACAATTATCTAAGAGAGAATTAAATTTATTTCAAGATTTCTAAGTGCCATATAAAGATTTATAATCTTCAATTCTTGGTCCATATTATTTCACAATCTCGAGACGTTGCGGATCTATAGAAGGTGAGTCTTGTGGTTTCCAAAGAGCATCCTAAGAATGTGTTTTATATATGAAGTTTCATGGGATTGTATGGAAATTACAGTCATTTCGTACAAGACTTCTCATTCCATGGGTCACCACTTACTAGTCTTACAAAGTTTTTTTATGTTCATGTGGGCAGAAGAGTGTGTGAAAGACATTTAGGAGCTGAAAGGAAGGCTTTTGTTGACCCCTATCTGATTATTATGGAGCCAAGAAAAGTATATACAGTTTTCTATGATTAATCAAACACTAGATTTAGTGTTTTTATGATGTAGGAGGTTGGATTCATTACTTATGGATCATGGAAATTGAGGCCACTTGAGAGAAATGTTCTAATGTATGATCTTGATCTAGAAGCAGGTTTCCATGCCTTACTTTGTTGGAGACATTATCTATTGGGTGATCACTTTGTGGTGTATACAGACCACAAGAGCCTCAAATATATATTTACACCTCATTACCTGAATCAATAATAGTTAATATTGGTTAAATAGCCTAATAAAAATTATTTTCAGCTTACCTATACACATAAAAAAGGCAATTCATTAGCGAATGTGTTGTGTCCGAAAACATAGGCACATACTATATGGAATGCTAGTGATGAATGGAAATTTGTTACCCTTTTTCTAAACAACATATGGAGTTTCATGATAGTCATTGGCAGTCTGATCTATTTTCCTTGATTGTTACATATTCATTTCGTGATAAGGTAAACCGTACATATTTTTCATATCATAAATGCTTGGTTTAATATGAGATTATATTACGAGTAACATTCCTCTTCCATTATTTGTGGGTAGATATGAAATCCTATGAATACAAGGATGTGTCTGGGTTCCTATAGATATAAGGGAGGAGTTTATTGAAGATTACAATTCTTCACATCAGGTATTTAATCCAAACATCCTGAATATGTATCAAGATATTTGATTCCATTATTTGTGGCCATGAATGAAACATCATATAATAGGCTAACTCACTATGTTTCCCACCTATCTGTGGATGAAGGTGGAGCACCAGTGGCCTTATGGATTTTTATATCTACATAAAACCTATAAATGAAAATGGTAATATGTTTCCAAGGAATTTTTTGTGGTTTTACCGATGAAACCTTGAGGTAGCGACGTAATTTGGGTTGTCATTAAAGGACTCACAAAAGTAGCAGATTTTTTTTTATCTAGGAGACTTTCTAAATTTATGAGATGAGAGGAATGTATGACTTTTAGATTTTATAGATACACATAATCCCACATAATATCATTTTAGATAATGACACTCACTTCATGTCCCAGTTCTTTTATGGGTTTGAGAAATCTATGGGTACAGAAGTTCTTATATAGAAATTCTTTCACCCTAATACTGGTGATTTTTCATAACCAATGATACAGGTGATAATGTTCATCCTCTAAGTGCGGGTCTTTGAATTCCATGGTTCATGATAGAATCATATCCCTCACATTGAGTTCACATACAATAATAACAATCATGAAATGATTTATATGGGTCTTTTTGATTATTTTTAGGGTAAGTCATGTCATTCCTTAATGTGATATCTAAGAGTAGTAGAGGTAACACTACTAGGTCCTTGTCTTGTACACTAGACATCAGAGAAGGCTCTAATGATTTGGATGCATAGGTGTACAACTCATTCTAGATAGAAATATTATGTTGAACACCATCTATAACCTCTTATGTTCAAGTTCGGGGATCGTGTTTTCCTATGGGTATCACCCAAGATTTTTAATAGATGGATATGGAGATAAGGGAAGGAGTCTCCTCATATTGTATAGTCTTTTAAGAATCAGAAGATTGTCGGTCTAGTAGCCTATCGTTTATTTCCACCTCATAGGTAGAGTTTCATGCATGAAATCTTATTTATTTCATATAATTTATTTTACTTTGTCGACCAATCTCACTGTATTGAAAATGATGAGATTGAGATAGTTGTCGATGCCATATTTTCAGTGTATCCAATATACATCGTTGATTGGACAATGAAATCTATCTAAGGATCATATGTCCCTTTATTATTGGTGTTACGAAAACAAGACCGTGTACATGATGATACATGGGATCATGAGGCCGGTTTACATTCCAAATGTCCAGATTTATTCTCAAACATTGTTTATCCACCCATGGACGGCGAACTTGGGGATGTGTTCCAATGAGGGTGAATACTATAAGAAAATATTTTTTATATTAGTTGTGTATCCATTTAAATTTTGTATAATTATTTCTTTAGGAAAAAATATAGAGGACCTATGAGGTTATAAATATATTATGTGTGTCAATGGTTATTGTTCAGAGCTTGGAACTACGATCAGTGGAGAAAAAACTAGGTCACATGGTTTGTAAAAACTATGCGACCCAACCTACATGGTCTCAACTAATAGTATGGGTTGTAAAATGGGGTGAATCATGGAACATATATTTCCCTAACCATGTTCTAGGGGATTCACACCCATGAATAATGTTTTTTGTTTTTAAAAAAGGTTATTCACATGGGTTCTTCATTATTTCGCAAACTATGTAACCGAACAGTGTGGGTACCCTCCTTAAGTAGTGGGAGGCTCTAGATTGTCACATGGTTTATCCTGCCATGTGGACAAACTATGATACTAAAATTTTTATTTTAAATGATTAATTTTTTATTAATGATCAAATTAATTATACCATTCCTATATTTTATTCTCTAGTGGATTTCAATGGAACCCTTTACCCTCTTTGAGCTCCCAAATGTCTCCTTTATATTTTTTTTCATGTTTATCTGTATGATGTCTAATTTGATCCATGTTAATAAAATTTTATTGAATTGATATGTACAAGATTCATTTTTAGACATTCGTTGTTATTCATCCCCTTGATAAAGAAATATAGATATAGGATCATATGCCCTATTTTATGGTCGTTGATCTGTTCTTCCGAAATCTTTTTATCCAAGACAAACTAAAGACTCGTATTGGATGAGGATATGCATTCATGATTAAGTTAGGTGGTCTATAAATCAGCACTTAAGTTTCATTATTTTATAAATTTTCATTGTGTGTTCTTGATGATTTCATTGGACAGGTCCTATTAAACTCATTTTCCTTTTTTATAGTAGTTAAAATCATATTCAAACACCTTCTTAAAATATTTAACCATCATTTGAGGATACATCCTCAACTTTAATGAAAGGTAAAGGAGAATAAAAAATAAATGAAATGTGATTTATGTACTAAATAGATGCATGTTCTTTGACCTTTTCACAATAATGAATGGTATGGAATGATCCATTTGACATAAAAATGTAATGATAATTACATAGAAATAATTAATTAATGAATCAAGTATAAAGTTTCAATTGCATATGGACCTTTATATTTTATAGGAGTGGTCCGAGTCAAGTTAACCATGGATTATCGAGGGAATTCAATGAGTACTTCTGGATGAAATTTTGATTATGGATGCTGGTTTCCATGGTTGACAACCTTGGATACCCAAATTATTATTATTGGAATCCTTGGGAACACTTCTTGGATCGTGCGTGACGTCTACAGACACGAGGCGTCATAGATTCACCCATTAGGCCTAGTCACTGCTTATGTTATTTTTCCAAGGATGAGATCCTTGTACTCTGTTAGAATTATTTTATAATGGATTTATTGGAGAATTTAGCCATGGATTAAACTCTTGCCCTTATATACTTGATATATGTTATTATTTACTTTTCTCAACCCCTAAGGTCAATGATTCCTTGGTTATTACCTTGGACCATCCTTATTATTATCAGCACCATGGATGACGTGTTATACCATGGATCCTTCTTTATAATTATCATTTTATCATATTAGGGATATTTATACCTCCCATGACTTATTATATTAAATAGAACATACTTAATTAATGAAATTATTACCTGTTCTGACAACATCTGAGGATAAAGGAGGTTCTTATTTTTTTACATTACAATACTAATTTACTTTTATATATGCATACATTCACTCTATTTTAGTTTTTGTTACCTGGAATAAATGTTATATATGTCATTGGTGGTGAAATACTAAGATTTATTTCATGTACTATCTGAGCCTCTAATGGTACCTAGGAATATTACATGTATGCAAGCGTTGACAATGTGAAGTGTCCCACATTGGACACCTAACATTGCATGCTTTGTTCAGATGAAGCATGGTAACAGATGAAGAAGCTAGAGCTCGGGATTCCCATATAGTTGTTGGAATATTTATTTCTTATTTTTTTAGAATAAACTTCCTACTTAGATTTATAAATTTTTCCATCATTGAACACAAATGAAATATAGTATCATCAACTTTGATTACTATTATCATTTGTTTCTACTGTTTTCTATTTCTGTATTTTGTGTCTCTTATATGTTAGGCCACCTGTTTTTCATATTTCTTATGCAATTTACCTATTATTATATTTATCCATTGTGATACACTATGGTAATGAGATAATACTCTACTCATATACACACACTATTCCCCCACTACTATATGGTATCCTCTAGCATTTATGGAGATGCAATTGAGGCCATTTGGCCAACCGGGCTATGGGCACCTTAGAGTGGCACTTAGGTTTGTGATGTCGCATACATTATATACATGTTTTATAAACATTTATATATTTATTAATTTTTCATTAATATTTTTTTCATTTATTACAATGGAATATTTAATAACATTATTAGTTAGGCCCACATCAGGTATTTTGAGGATGTTCAGTTAAAATTATTAAAACTACATCAGCATGTCAACTTTGTTTAAAGGGGTAATTGTTCCATAAAATCCCGAAAAATTAACATAACATAAATATTACATTTATACAATAATTATTCCGTTAAAATTATCCAATTAATATGGTTATGATTCAATAAAGAAGATGGTAGGACATATGTACTCATGAGTAACATTTCCATTTTTTATTTATCATTATTGAAATAAGGTTAGTATTAATTTATCTAAAAAATATAATTGTATAATAAATATAATAATATTTCTTTAAATATAGATATATATATCATCAATGTGATGTAGTTATGAAAAATGAATCACATCCCTTCATAGAGGTGGTAGTCCATGTAAAACCCAAATCATGAATTCATGTATGGATATTTATTTCGGGTTGTTTTTTGTGAGAACCGAAGAAACAAGAATTTTTTAAGTATATTCCATGTACCTTGGAGTACATGTCGTGTAGTGCTTGAATTTTTTACTAAATGTGTGAGAAGAGACATGGTGTTGGGAAACAATTGGTAGAACATGTCGTTTCTAGACTGTGCATGTTGTGTTGTAAAGAACCATGCATGCCACTATGTGACCAATGACACAGGTGGATGGGACATAGGTTTTATATGTCGTGTATTGTTTATAAATTCCATGTAGTTATCAATAGTGAATCCTATAGTGGGACCAATGACATGGGTAGATGAGACTTAACTGGTACACGTTGTGTCTATGGTGAACATGCCATGTATTGTTACTATAGCAGAACTGCGTGGTCGAGAATTGTAGAAGTACTTGTGAATGAGGGAAAATTCACATACACTCTCTGTCATAAAAGGAATGCACAATGTGTAGGGGTGTTACATGATCTGGTTTGGAAGAGGTACATGCCCTTGTTAAGGATTTTAGGGAAAACATTCTGTTGTAGTTATACATGTCGTGTAACTCGGTTTTTTAAAATTTGAATGTTTTCTTTCTCATTTTTCATTCTTGCACATCTAAGATGTTTCCCTTGATAATATTAAATTAAGTCGTGCACTTGAACTTATAGATTCATGCTTCCAAGACATCCTTCAGTTTCACACTAGCGGTAGGGTGATTACTAGACACAAGAAATGGTAGATCAAGGAATACCAGAATATCCTCCCTTCATGATCGTCTCGGCAGCAACTATTTTATTGGATTCATGTTCTGATGCGTAGTTCCGCGAAGGATTTATAAGGTTGATTAAGACTTTTCATGTTGCACCTCATCCTGCCCCGACTATGGAGAAGTTGACAAGGGTGTTCCAGTAACATCATCCGGCCAACTTTTTAGGGGATGGAGGACCACAACCTACAGAGTAATGGATCTCGGTATAGATAAGTGCAAGTGCCATTAATCATATAGTTCTTTATTGTTTGTGGAGCAGGAGAGAATGGTACCAAGCTGAGGATTGTGATGCTTCTAGATTTTACTTGTCTTTCTATTGTACTTTGGTTTCTGTATTTCATCCAGAATTGTGACATTTTTGGATTCTTTCCTAGATACACGTGACATGAATCATTTATAAATTCTCTTGTTGTTATATTCGTATTAGTATTGTGTTCATTACTTCTTTTTTGGGATTAAAACTTCTAATATTGTTACTATTTTTTATCCTGCTAGGAATACTCTACAAATGAAAGACTCGTTTCCCCACTATCACCACCAAGTCCCTAGGATATAGTTGGTAGCCTCTGGCATTTAAGGAAATGCACTCTAGGGCATGTGGCCAATCTGGTACAGGGGACCTTTGGGTGGAACTCAAAACTGAGATGTTAAAAAGTGGTACCATAGGAATGTAGCTGGTTTTTTTATGAGATGATACACTTGTATGCAGGTGAAGGAGGAACATCAGTGACCAGAAGGGCTTTTAAAGTAGTTATCCATTCTCGAGTGGATGTGGAACGATATTTCGATGGATTTTGTGACATGTTTACCGAGGTCATCTCAAGGGAATGATATTGTTTCGGTTGTTATCGACAGACTCATGAATTATTCAAAATTCATTATGAGTAAGGTAAAAATCAATTTTTATGATATCGGAAGGTTATACATCTGAGAGATTGACCGTTTTCATGGGGTTCTTCACTATATCATTTTAGATAGGTACAATTTGTTTACTTTTCATGTATATAAGATAATACAAAGGGATTTGGGTACACGTGTACATCTGAGTACATCTTACCATCCCCAAACAGATCGCCAGTTTGAACACGTGATTCAGGTTTTGGAGGACATGTTTCAATCATTAATCCAATATTTCATGAGAACTTGTTAGACACACATTACCCTACTGTAGTTTTCCTAAAACAATAGTTTTTAGGAAATAGTTTAGATGGAACCTTATGAGGATTTGTATGGCAGGACAAGCTGATCACCCCTATATTGGTGTGAGGAAGGAGAGGCATCTATACTGGGACCTCTTCTTTTCTAGGAGACCACAGAGCAGGAGGAGTTGATTCAGAAGATGAAGGATACTACACAATCTTGCTATAAATCATTTGATGATTGACAGAGATGACCTCTTGAGTTAGAGATCAGAGATTAGGTTTTCTAACATGTCACACCATGGTTGGGAAATATGAGGATTATGAGATTGGGGATGCTTTCACCAAGATATTTCAATACATTTAAGGTTTCAGAGGGAGTCGGTCAATATACCTATCAGTTTTAGTTACCTCATAGGTATTGAGCTATGAAAAACTTATTTCTTGTTTCTCAGCTACATCATTACTTTTTAGACCTGTATCATGTTTTTCAACCCTAGGATTTTGAGTTAGAGGTGGATGCATCCTTTTAGGAGAACACTATTTGGATTATGGATCATCGCATGAAGGTTATATATGGATGATATGTTCCTCTGGTATGGGTTCTATGGAAGCACGGGTGATTATGTGATGAGACACGAGGGAGGTAGGTCACTGTATAATCCCAGTATCCAGAGTTTTTTTGTAGTTTCCTCTTCACCGCCCTGGGATGGGAAATTCGGGGACAAATTGATTTAAGGAGGATGTTTGTAAGAACGCAGATCATTACATTACATATGGATCATTATTACAGGTTGTTCTGAAGAAAAACGAGAAAAATGGAATTTTCTAAGTACACGTCATGTACATAGGAGTACACGCCGTGTACCCGGGTACCGCATACAACCATGCACTGGCCGTGTAATAGCCACTTACATGGCTATGTGGTGACCTGGAAGAACTCCTAAATTGAAGGTCGGTTGAGTCTAATACACAATGTGTACATTTAATGAACACATAGTGTTCTTTTCTTTTTATTTGATAAATCAAAGAAGGGTCACATATAATGTCTATAAAATACTTTTTCTCCACTTATTTCATATAGGAGAGCGACAAAATGGTTTAAAACATCAAACCCCTCATGATTCTCCCTCCGAAAATTGATTGAGAAGTTGTTGGGTGCATTGGAATCCCACCAGTATGTTCTCAGCTCCCCTAGAGCCTTTCTTCCCGATTCATCCTCTTTTATAAATTATCGAGGTGTGATCATTTTTACCCTTTGGTAGATCTACCTCATTCTAGGCCGATTCAAGGTATGACGATAAAAATTGTCAATAGTGAGACATTGAGGTATGTGGTTTGTGCCTTTATTGGTTTTTATTTGGATTATATAAGCAAAAAGTGTTACAAACCCACCTTTGGGGTATTGCATGATTGGGGAATTAACCGTATTAATTAACTTATATTGGTTAATTGATCAAAAAATTGTTATTACATATGTATAAGGTAATATGCCTTGTTTATAGGATAACACATCGGTGTGTTTCCATAGTTTGATAGTTTATGGTAGTTTGTCCTCAGTTGCCTATGAGTCATACATTGTTTCAATGCCTTGAGTTTTTTAAGAAGGAGTTTTATTGACTATATAAATTACATGTGTTATGATTTTGAATTTCATCCATGTAGTATTTATAGAGTACATGTTCTATCATGTTATGATATGCCCGCTATTTTTTAAATGGACCGTGAGAGCCTTAGAGATGGAAAATTGTGCGGGTTTCCATGTTTATTACCCAAGACCATGAGAGCCATGTTTTAGACTTCGAACTAGGGGTATTGACCATGAGACCTACCTGGAGGTCGCTTATGATTATTTATGCTTTGTTGACCCAAGGGATATTGACCATGAGAGCTACCTAGAGGTAGCTTATAAGTCATTGATGCAATGTTGAGATAGAGGTATTGGTCGTGAGATCTTCCCAGGTAGTTATTTAAAAATGATTAGTGTTCTATTGAACAAAAGGGGTGAGACCATGAGTTCTTTCCCAGAGGGTTGTTAAATAATTATTGAATTATTGTGGCGAGTCTTCTATGCCAAAGCATAAGCTTGGACCTGGTCTTACTTGTTTGTTTAGAGGGTAATCTAACACATATATTGTTACAATTACATTGGGGACACAAAGCTTAGAATAGATCACATGTATTACAAGATTCCAAGGATTCACAATATATGTAAATTAATGTAATTATAAACTATAGGACTATTTATTTTTGAATACTTCCTAGTTTATTTCATCATTTCATCATATTACCAGCTATATATATTCACTAACTGTTTGGCACAAGCCTTTTGGTGGTTGCCTATTCGGATTCATCTCATACCCTATATGGGTCATGATTTGGGACCCAAACTGTTTTTATGTGTAAAGGTATAGATAAGGGAAACTCCCTTCATCATCAGGTGCATGATTTTTTATGGATCTATAGAGCATGGGATGAAGCAGAGGCTTGAGATGCTGCTAAAGTTTACATGTTTTTCTATTATACATTGGTTTTTGTATTGTTTTCCATCATTGTGGATTGTTTGGATGCTTTCATAGATACATGTGACGTGCATCATTTATATATGCTCCAGATTTTATAGTCCTATCAAACTTTTTTGGTTTACTTATTTTTTTGGTATTACTACTTCAGCTATTGTTAAATTTTTTTTTGTTGTGTATAATATTCCAATGAGGGAATAGTTTCCCAACTATCACACCTAAGTCCCTCGCGACAATTCAGAAGCCTCTAATATTTGGGTAAATGTGCTTGAGGCCATGTGGTGGACCGGATATGGGTCACCTTTTGGCGGCACACGAAACTAGGATATTACATTCCACACATATAAATGAACAACATTATCATTATTTCGTGAATAAAAAGGTAATAAATTAATAAATATAGTATTATTTAAGAATGATATATAATTAATTAATAACACACACACAGATATATATATAGCCAAAAATTCCGAGAGACAGGAAAATCATACTCCCACCAAATTATTAATAAAAAAGTGATAAACAACAGACTACATCTCAAAGAAGTGGAGCCTTACAAAGCTTCGTATAAACAACACCAGCACAATCATCATGCACTAGGCCATTGCAATAACTAGGTAACACAAAAGACCAGCTGGAACTGACCTCCATAATTTCTCTTTTAGAAAGAGCATCAGCAACCTGATTTTCCTCTCTATAGACATGTGAGACATCAAGAAAATTCCTCTCAACAAGCTTGAGACACTTTATCCACGCAAGTAGCATTCTCCATGGAACATTCCTGGACCGATCCTTCAGGATCTGCATAACAACAGAGGAATCCAACTCGAGCCATAACTTTCGCCAGCCATATCAAACCGCATACCTGATTGCTTTTATAATCGCCCAAAGTTCTACTTCAATCGCATGCCCAATCCCAATGTAATGAAAGTAGAAACCGTTCACAATGCCCCGAAAAGTCCGAAAAACTCCCCCACAGCCAGCCAGGCCCGGTGCACCATGGGCCACTCTGTCCGCATTGACCTTCAACAAATCATGGATTGGTGGGATCCATCTAATGTAGCTCACCACACACGGCCGCCTCTCCCTGCCACTTACACCAAGAGTCTTCAATAGTGTAATGTCAAAAATATCATTGTTCATGCTTCCATATTGAAGTGACGAAGCAATATGAATGCTTTGGTGAATAAAAAATACCTTCCTTAAATATGGGGTTGCCATTATTAAACACCACACTATTGCGAGCTCTCCAGACGTATGAAAAAACCGAAATAGTAGCAGTAGTGAGAAGGTTTTTCACATGCTCACTTGATTCTATTTTAAGAACAGCGTTAAAGAATGTATCAACCAAAAAGAATATGAAACAGCAGTGAAAAATGGAGGGAAGATTCTTCATTACTCAAGCAAATAGGACACACCGAGGCAAGATGTACACCAGTAAGTTGTAGGGAAGACTGAATCAGTAACCTTTTCTTCCAGATTCCTCAAATTAGCAGAATGTCATTTGGAAAAATAAAAGGCATGCGAATGCCTTTGAACCATGAAGGTATAGTAGATGCAGTACCACATTCCAGCTTATAAAAATCATGAATTAAGAAAAGTCCATTTAATGTAGGTTTCCAAACAAGAATGTCATGATCAACATAGTCATAATTTTTAATTTCCACACAAAAGTTACTAGGTATAATAGCCATAACATCAGCATTCCTCTGCATGTCACATATAGACATTTGCCTCCAAGATGATGGAATATCAATGACTTACTTAAGGGGAGAGGAAAGCCATAAAGTATTCCAGTAGCTAAAAGAAGAATTGATACATACCAGCTATTTGGATTGTGCCATGTGTTGAGAATAGGTACTCCAGATAGAGGTCCACACAGAGGACTGTAGGTAAGCATCACTATGATTATGCATCCTGTGAGTAAACCTGTTGGTCGGGAAATCCAATGATTTATCTCCATTTATAACTCTCCATGTAAAGTTCATAATCATAGAATCATTAAATATCCTAACATCTTTCACCCCCATCCCACCAATGTCCACCGGCTTGATACATTCTTTCCAGGACACCGTGAAAAGTTTCCTCTAATTAATAGATCCAGTACATATAAAGTTGTGTATCATCCCACTTAACTCCTTTAATACATTTCTGGGCCACTTATATAATGAGAACGAATAAACAAACATTGAAGTGATGATAGAGTTGACCAAACATACTCTCCCAGCTTGGGACATGGTTTTCCCCTTCCATCAAGCTACCTGATTAGTGATTTTTATAGGTATCTCCTCCAGATATACCCTTTTTCCCTCCCCCAAAACAGAGGAAATCCAAGATAAGTGAAGGGAAAAATACCTCTCTTAACACCAAGCCTGCTAGAAACTCTTATCTGCTTCTGTGTTTGAATCCCCTCCCCAAAAACAACAAAAGACTTCCCCCAGCTAATGACATGACCTGCCACTTCCTCATAATGTGCAAAGAGATTCTTGATGCAGTGGATATTTTTTCAATCAGCCTTGGAGAATAAGAGGATATCATCAGCATATAACAAGTGAGAGGGTGCAAGACAATTCTTACCAGCTCTCATCCTTTGATATAACCCACTATTGACATGATTATTCAAACACACACTCATGTAATCCTCAGCAATGGAAAAATGTATCCCAGAAAGAGGGTCACCCTTCCTGACCCCTCTAGAACATCGAAAGAAGTCCCTAGGGGATCCATTGATCAGAATCGAGAGGCTATCACTATTCAAAATTTCAATAATCAAACCAATGAACTTCCCTAAAAAGCCATTCATTTTAAGAACATTGAAAATAAAGTCCCACCTTATTGTGTCAAAGTCCTTCGAAATGTCAATCTTTAAGGCCAATTGACAATCTTTGACTTTCCTTCTCATGATATTAACAAACTCTGAAGCACTGAAGAGGCAATTCTGGATATTCCTACCGGGAACAAAACAAAACTGATTAGAAGAAATAAGATGATTAGCAATATCACCTAGCCATACAACAATGACTTTTCTGATAACTTTAGGAATCGAGTTCCCAGTGGCAATAGGCCTGAAGTCCTTAATATCCAAAGCACTATCCTTCTTTTGAATAAGGGCAATGAAATTGGAGTTCATCCCAAAAGGCATGTAGGAATTACAGAAGAATTATTTCACAACATCATTCACCTCTTTTTGGATGATATCCCAATAAAACATAAATAATTTTTTGGGGAAGGCATCAGGACTGGAGACACTATCCATATTCAAAGAAAATAGAGCAGAATGTACCCCCTTGAGTTTAGGAATTTAATTGAGTTTTTTATTTTTGATGTCATCAATACATGGCTCTATGAATTGAATGATCTTGTTGGAATTATCATCCCGAGATTCAGAGTAGAGATTCTCAAAGTAACAAGTCACATCATTGGATATCTCATTCTCAGCATTAAATATGTTTCCATCCATATACAGTTCTTTAAGAGACTTCTTTACCTTTTTTCCTTGTGAATACAATGAAAAAATCTTGAGTTTCTATCCCCTTCCTTTAACCATCTCACATTGGACTAATATCGAGAAATGTTATGCTTAAGAGCCAGTAATGAATCAAGCTTTGCAGCAAACTGTATCTCCTCTTGATATGGTATGTCATGATGCATATTAGCTTACTGACAGTTAGCCAGGTGAAAGTCATCTTCCTTAGTGTCATTTTCGAAATTGGAGAAAGATTTTTTTCTCCACTCTTTAATTCTAATCTTCACATTTTTCAGTTTGGTAGTCAAAATATGCATAGCACTACCCTGTACAGGAACCTCCCAGGCCTCTTTATCAACTTCACTACATCCTGGTACAACTAACCAGGCATTGTTGAATTTAAATGGCAAGGGAGAAGATCTGATGTTGCTGAAACAAAGATCAAGTAGTAAGGGATGATGGTCAGAATGGAATCTGGATAAAGTCATGCCAGATATTTCCATAAAATCATTCCCTTCAGTCATTTTCCCAGGGCACCTATCCATCCTACTTGCTTGCCTTCCATTTATAGTGTATTCTAGTCCATGTGAAATCATCTCCTGAGACTGGTATTTCAGCCAGCCTACACTTATCAATACAAGAGGAGAAGTCTTTAGATGATGCTCTGCAGAAATTGCTTCCTGTTTTTTCAGCAGGCCTCAAGACTGTGTTGAAGTCACCCACTTGGATCCATCGCATATCCATGCTGTCGGAAAATTTTAAGTAGGTTACTCTAAAAAGATCTTCTCTTGATATAATTGATGATTGCATACAAAAAGTTAACATAAAAGTTGTTTGACTGAAAGCAGTAGGTTATTGATACCGACTGCAGAATAGTTTGACAGGAGCCAACAGTAACACTATTGTGCTTTATCTCCCATAAGGACTCCATCTCATTCTCTGAATGATTAGTAGATATAAAGGAATACCCAAGAGCATTCCAATCAAAATCCATCCATCACACAAACATTAATCTAGGTTAATCAATCCCAAGGAGCATGGGTTTATTGTTCAGAATTATATTTCTCAGGGCTCTGACCGTGGGTGTGTTCCCAAGGCCTTGACAGTTCCAAAAGAGAATTTTCATTGATGGGATGACCTTTTCCTTGTGCAGGGTCCAGCATAACCAGTTGCTACACATTCTTCGGATGTAGTGAGGTCTTCCTCCATATTGGTTCCTTCTCCCCGTCCAGATTCAGGTTCATCCTCAGGAAGATATGTGAACCTGTTGCACGAGATTACAGGTGATGTCAAAGTTGCTGGTAGAATCCTCTTTGCAGCCTTAGGGAGAGGAAATTGAAAAAAAGCTCCATCCAACACACCACTTTCTATCCCAGCAGTTCTCCCTTCAAGGAGTAACTCATCCCCTCTAGGGGTGTCAAGTCTTGTCGGGGCAGTAACCCCTACAGATGTATCAAGTGAATCACGAAGGACCACCTGTGTAATGTGGCTAGGAGTGATCACCTCATCAACCATCTCTGTAACCTGTCCTTGACCAAGATTATCATCAGCATGAGCAATAGCAATGTCATATTCAGGTTTCCCATCAGACTCATCAGGTTTCCCATCTTCAGATTTCCTATCACTTCCATTACCTGTCTCAGTATTGAATGAATATTTAAGAGGAGCAGCAATGACAATATTACCATCGGCTGCATCATTCCCTTTACTACATCATGATTGATCAAGTGCCTTGGGATTAGAAGGACCATTTTCAGTAGATTTTTTCCTGTAATTATCAGCAACATGTCCTCTAATGTTGCAGAAACTACATACCTTATTCCTCTTACATTTAAGAATCATATGCCCAAAAACATGACAATTGAGGTAAAATTTTGGTTTCCTCTCATAACCTATTTCCAGGTTAATACTGTCATCCCTTGTGGTGAATACAACCTCCTACACTAGTGTGTAAGAAATATCCACTTCAACAAGAATCCTTTCAAAGTGGCCAAAGCTTGGATTGTCTGTCTGCTTGTCAAGCCTGATGGGATTACCCACTAATGAAGCAATATCCCACAAAATTTGTGGGTTCCAATAAAGCCAACTCAACATATGGATGTGTATCCATATCTGTGCAAAGGTATTCCTGACAGAGTTAGGTTCAATGTTTTGATCCGATTCATGAATTCTAAGGAATCCAGGTTTCAATGGAATGGAACCCAGACTCCATGCACGCCTCTTACACTCATCCGTAGGAAAGACAACATGATAGAAACCCCTTCCCATAGCCGTCATTTTCCAGTAACTGAAACCCCATAAATCCGTCAATCTATTGGTGAGATCATAAAATTTCCAGGGACGAATCCCTTTAGCAATTACCACACGAGCAATGATTGAGAATTTGCATAATTTCACCCGTTCTTCAACAACCGCCTAATTCACAGAAGCTTGCACGACCCTCCCTTTTCTAATAATCCTTCATGAATTGGTCGGATCGCGATCCAAGAAGGATATGTCCCCCGACTTCTTGATCACATCTGCAAAGCTTCCCCCCTGATAAAGAGCATCCTTGACAGTGAATTATTCATATTTCCATTTGGAATAGCGACTGAAAATATTATGATGCCCTATCTGGTCTTCATCATTCACCTTTGCACCATCATCTTTCTCAAGATTGTCACCATGATCACAATGCTTGCTAGGGTTTTCACCGTTCTGAACATCTTGAGTCGCAATCACTCACAGATATATATATATATATTAAATCCATTATTACTATATTCTTTAATAGGAGGTTATGGAAAATGAATTACAATGGCGCGTGAGGCGGTAGTCCATCGTACTCATGAATGATGAATTCCATTCCAATTTGATGAATCATAGACATGGATACAAGTTATGTAATTAACATAATAATGTCTCATTATATTTAATATTCTTTTTTTTATCATTATGGATGGATAATTATTTGATGTGGGAGAAGAAATAAAAAAAATGATTGGTTAAGAACTATATCTCTTCTTCAGACAACCTCCATTTCATTACACCGGAAAGTTTGTAGTATTCCCAAAATAGTATCTCTATAATGTTAGAATGGATATTATGATGGTATTGAGACATATGTTGACTAATTGTTTTGACATTTATGAGTGAATAAAAAATAATAGGAAGTCCCTTTTATAAGAGATGGGATGGCATATTAGAAATTTTATAAAATATAACATTAATAAAAACAATTTCTCCATTTCATAATAGAAAAAATATGGATAATAATAAAATATAATAATAGTAGTACTCAAAATTATCTAATAAAATAAAATTTTAGGTATTTTTTATAATTTTTTTTCGATCATCATTTCTTTAACCACGTTTAACTCATTTGACAATTACCATGAGGTAAAGTGTTCTACACTTTAGGGACTATTATATTTACTATAAAGGGGAAAATGGACAATAAATGGATGATGAATTATTTCATAAATTATATTTTAATAAATTTTCAAAATATTTTATTTTTATGAATTTTAAATCATCTAATATATTACGTATAACATCATTAACGTCATTTTTGTCACTATTCATTTACAATGATTCTAAAAACATCATGATAAATATTTAATTAGAATTCAAACATTCCAATAATATCAAATATGTTATTAGTATCTATATAATTCTTGGGACACTAGTAAATCACTTAATGAATATTATGTAATGATTTTATGAAATCATTTTATTGATGTTTCTACTACTTGAAAGAGCACTGTATCTGTGTTTCAAAATGATTTAAGGTAATTATTTTGTCAATAAAATTTATAAATAAATTATCATGTTCAAAAAAATACATTATATTTAAAATTTATATTTATAACTAAAAATATTTTCTCTTTAAAACTATGTAAAAAATTTATAAATATTAAAATAAAGAGAACAATATTTTTTTACTTTTCATTATATAAAATAATATAAATGTAAATATCTTTTCTAAATAAAAAAATACATTTCTATTACATTTGGATATTTATAGATGCAATATACCCATAAAATAAAATTAATTTATGTTTTAATGTCATTTTATTGTCTATATCATGTTATTTATTACATGGAATACCAGATTTACCATTATCGAGGTGAAAAAAATTTACTAAGGATACTATTGCAGATTACAAAAAATATAAGGACATTATATACCAAATTAGAACCTAATTGTTATGATTATGGAATAAATTTCAGAATCTTATAAATATGTAAAATTTTGGATTCATTTTTATTTTAATCCATAATAAATGATGACAAATTGTTTTTTTGAATAATTCATTTTTTTTGTGTGAAAATGTTTGAATACCAAATTTAATGATAATATTTACTCTAATAAACTAAATTGGACTATTAATAATATATTATAACTAATTTTACATTAAATTTTTTTAATTAAACGTGTCTTTATAAAAAAATGAATCAAAAATACATATTCCAATGAATATCAGTATTTTCTACTCTTCACATGAAAATACATATTTTCATAAAAATCCTAAAAGATCACTCTAAGTTAATTTTTACACTATAATTAAAAAATATATCATTTTTATAAAATAAAATCACTAAATGATCAAGAAATGAATTTAAAAATTCACTAATAATATCAAATAAAAACCATTATTGATGAAAACATATTTTTGAAGCATAAAACCAATTTAATTAAAAAAAAATTAACCATTCCAAATTATTAATTAATGCATTCACATTGATTATTATATTTTTATATATTACATAATTTTTTTATTTTAATTCAAAACCAATAATTCAACTATTAGACTATAAAATTCATATTTAAATATTAATATTTCTAGTTTTATTTAGTCTTGGTGTTGTGTGTATTATACACTATCAAATATAATATTTAAATTAAAATATGAGAATATTACATTCCACCATAAAAAATCCATCACTATTTGATCTTCTTATTAGTAATCAACATTTTACAATTGAAAATACAAGTACTAATATCCCAAATCTTAAAAATGGTTAATAAAACATCCCCTTAAACACCTCACACTATTCCTCCCTCATAACCCTCACTAAATATATATATATATATATATATATATATCAACATAATAAATTATCTTCCTTTAAATAATAATAAAAACTCATCTTATTTTTAAAAAATTACAAAATGATAATAATAATTATAAAAATATCAATGATAATATATCACACATCGATAAATATTTTTTCAATAAATTAGTTAAAAAAATTAACATGAACACTTAAAAAAATATACCATTCGTAATAGAAATTATATTTTTATTTCTCAAATTTTTCTTATTAAAATAAAAAATTATTATTTCCAATATAGAATGTGTTACATTATCCATTTCATATAGATAATTTTTTAAAAAAATATATAAATCTATGGAATCCAATATACATGATTTAAAAAACAATATTACTACTTTTAAATGTCTAATAAACATTCTAAAAAGTCTTCTATTTTTCAAATTCCCAACTCATACTCTACAGTTTTCATAATAATTAAAACCCACATAATCCTTCCCAATATAGGTATTCTCATAATAAATCCTATATTATACCATGTGATCGCATCATGATTTAGCATTTTTTTAAACCCTTATACCAATGTTTAAATTTTTTCGCATTGTAATTACATAAAATATAAATCCAATAAAGTTGTCTTTTAATTCAGGTTATTAATTTTCAAAACTATAAAAAATGTCAATTCCAGTTATTTTTATGATTTAATTATAAGTGGATGTGATTTTAAGAACCTACTATGAAGTTAAATTAAAGAGGACCAAACTTTTTCGTACCTAAAACACATGTGTACAATTATTTTCACATTAAAAAGTATATATCTATCCAATTAGGATGAAAAATACCTACTGGATCCATAACTATAGTTGATAAAAAATTAGAATAACCATAAGTATATTAATTAATATGGATACCCAAATTAAGTGATATACTAAAAATAAAATAAATTTTCAGAGATAAGGGTACAATATAAAAACCAATGTCATTATAGTTAGGAAATTAATAAGTAAATTTCTATTTTTTTAGTTTGGGGTTAATTATTGTGAATTTGGGATTAGGTTAGGATTTTATTTTATTGAATCCTTAAATGGTGTTTTATACATGGTTTAGGGCTTGGTGGGTACTCTTGGAGTTTTATAAGGCTTCAGTGTAGTGTCCAATTGGTTGGGCTACTGAAAATTTGTAACATCTGGGAATTCATAGAATTAATGGGCATTCACACAATGAATGACCATTCATAGGGGTTCACTATGTTCATGAATGGGGTAGCTAAGAGAGGGGGAAATTCCTAAATTAATTCATGACATGAATAGGGTTCACCTTGTGAATGTATTGATGTACATGACCTTCAATCTTACAAGTGGGCAATTCATGGCATAAACCATTTGTTCACACTGTGAACTAGTGTTGGTAGCCCCCGTTTTACTGGTATTACATGTAATTTCATTAAGAGTTTTATTTTAGTAATCCATTGTATTCATTTTTTATTTGATAAATGGAGAGGGAGTTCCATTTATTTGTCACCCACTCACCCATCATGCATCACTTTATTCTATGAGGTTTATAGATATTTCGTCGGATCGATTCTACATCATATATCTCCATTGTCTCCCATATTTCTCCTCCATAATTTCTCAATAATTTCAGTTTATTTGGATTAGTATTTTTAAATATTATTACATTTGATAATAGAAAAATCATATCTCTATATGGGGATTTCATGTTTGGATTGTAGAGGAGGTCCAAAGAGTATGTATTCATGACATTATATATAATTTTTTAATGGTGTGTTTTTCTATGAGTATCTTTTGGGTTTTGGAGTAACTATAACTATATTGGGAGTTGATTTAGGTTTAGAATTTATAGATTTGGGTTGTCGTAATTATGGGTTTCTATAAAGAGTGGACCACAACCTTTTTCTTGTGGATTTGGTGATGTGAGTTCAATCAATGTGTTTTTAATCGATTATTCAAATTGATTTTTTTGATGAAAATTTCAGTTTATTAAATTGATAGTGTTTATTTATCATATTTGTTTCTAATAACTGATTCAATTCACGAAGGGTCATAAGATATAATAGTATTTATGTTATTTAATAGTAGTTGCTTAAATTGAGGTATGTTTCCTTAACTTTTCAAATTCACATGTTCAATTTCTTATTTTATGTTTGAATACGATCATTATTATATTTTTTTGTATGTTCCAGGACTATATAGTTTTTTCATAATCTTGTGATGTGATTGTTCTATCTTAATTTTCAACATGAAAAAATATCTATCCAAACATATCAATGGTGGACCCTAGTTGAATGATTATTGGATTCCCTCTTTATTAATTTCATATTGTATGTGTTTGATTTCAAAATTAATGGATGTTTACTTGTAAATTATTATTAAAGATTTTTTAATTAAATGGGGATTTTATAGGAGAATGATTAATTTTTTCCATTGGTTTTGAAATGGTCATTAAAAATAGAATTTTATTTCAAAACACAGTTTTGACATAAATATATTTAAGGGGCCTATGTAATTGAGAATGAATGTGATGTGTAAATACCCCAACCCTAGTAGCCATGTGTTATTGGTTACATTACGAAATTTACACAATATAAAAGGTATTACATCCAGAAGACTGATGATTTTTATAGTCTTGGTAAACTAGAATAAAACATTAATTTGTGTTACATTTTAAAATCTAAGATACACATTTTATTTTAATTTATAATATTATTAGTTACAATAGTTATCATTTTATATAAATTCTAAAACACTTCTAGATATCTTGAGAAAAAATGAAACATAAGAAAGGGGTGAGATCAGATACCTAGTATTGGTATGCATGCAAGTGAATCATTACTGAATAAATAAGCATAATTGGAATGGAATGAGAGATTACTAAAACATGTTCCATGAACAAAATGAATTTTCTATAATATGGTAGGAATAAAGCACGATTAAATAAATCCATACAAATTTTCACAATATCTTGAAACATAACCATGAACATTATAACCAATATAATAATATCATGGAAATAAATAACAATTCCTATAATGAGGGAATTCTTAATGTCATAAATTTGAAACATATTTTCAATACCTTTCACAAGATGGTGTATAATAATGGGTAGAATACCATATAATTTGGTCAATTTATTTGTATCATGAGAGCTTATGATGCATCAATGGTCTATCTTAGTCGGTCCACACCCATCGTTTACTAATTCCAACGCATTACTCTAATGAAAAGGGAGGGACATAATCAGAAAAAAAAAGTGGTATTGGAAAACTATGTGAATAAATGTTAATAATTTACCCAATAAAATAAATATAATATTCAACTATCCAGATTAATGTGGTGAATGGAAATTAAATTTCACATCTATTGTAAAACTACTGATAAAAAATTGGAGAAAAATTATCATATCAATATAGCACATCCCCATTGTATGATAAATATAAAAAGGGTTGATGTCACTGATGAATAGAAATACCATAAAAACTTCATAAACAATACTTTTTTGTAAAATAAGATTTTCACTTTGAAAATAACTTTTAAAGCATAATGTCCACAAAATATTTTTATAATACTTTTGATTCAAACTAATCCTTTAAAATTTTTTAAAAAGGATTTAAAACAATGACTCATTATGATGACCATTATGAAAAAAATATTCATTTCATGTTTTTAGTAAAACCCAAACGAGCATTTTTGGAAGATGAAATGAATATTCTTTTAAAAATAATTAAAAAAATATAAAACAGGGGTAAAATATTATTTATTAAATAATTTGGATAATTTCAAAAACAAATTTGATCAAATTTTTAGAAAAAATGGTTTTTTAAGAAAAAATAATTTTAGAGAAAAGAGAAATGAAGTGTAACACCTCGATCACATAAAGAATGAACATTACATTCAATAACATGTATAAAAAGAGACACCAATCACATAATCGAATATAATAAAAAAAGAATTTATAATATTTTTACTATTTTAAAAATATTCATTTTATTTTACACCTTGAAACTAATGAATCATTGAGTTAGTGGGAGTCGCATGAAACAACAAGTTTCTTTGATGTCTTGTTATACATGAAAGACTATGCTTTACTGAAAAATAATACATTATTAAAATATTATTTTTCAATATAATAATATATTAACTATATGTTATGAATATTAGTACCTAAATTATGAAATTATATGTTTGTTAAAACTAATTCATTGGTTACAAATTAATTATTTATTAATAAAAGAACTAATTTATAATAATGGGAATGATTTTTTGAAAAAAAAAATTATGATTCCAAAGAAATTTTATAATAATAAATTAAAATAATAAAATTCCTGAATGATATTAATTTAACATAAATATTATATATTCAATAAATTATTTTTTATATTCATCCAAAATATTTGATATTCATAGGATAATAGAAAACCCAATATTCCACATAAATCCAAATATTTATAAAGGCCCTTTTAAAGCCTTTTAATAGAGAATGATTCATAAAAACAATTTTTGGAAATTTTATAAACCATATACATATAAATACGAAACAAATTTGAAATATAAATAGAAAAACTATGTTATGGTGATTTGTTGGTATTTTCTTGTGATGTTTCATTTTTTTATTAATAGTGAAAAATAATGAATTTTTATTCAAAACTTCTTTTTAATATAACTATCTATTAAGGATAAATAATTGTATAAATTGGTTTTAAATTTTAATCAGATTAATTTTTAATAAATTAATTCTATTTATTTAATTGGAATAAATTTCACTTTGAAATGGAATGTAAAAACATAGCAAGCTTTTGAACGTTTTTATTTTAAATACCTGCATTCTCACCCCGTCTACGTGATTAAATTTAAATTAATTTCTTCCAATTCAATTATTGAAATTTAAAAAAAAAGATTCCATGTTTCTAATCATAATAATTTTTAATTTATAATAATTTCAATAGACTTTTTGACTAAAATTATCACTGAAAGTGATTAAAAATGATTATAATGAATAATATGAAATTATGCTTAAGTGTGGACTAAACATTAGACATAAGGTCCCCAATGACCAATACATTTGTACTTAATCCCTTTTATGGTCATATTTATACTATATAATCCCTTTTATAACGGTTTTACCACAATTGGATCTACATTAAATGGGAAAAAGTAGGTAGGATTCCTCATTCAAAATTTATAAGAGTATCACTACTCCTTCGCATTAAAAATGACTATTCTCCTCCCACATCCTCACACCTCTCAAGAAACTTTTCATTAGAAAGATATACCCAAAAATATACAGAAAATAATTCCCATCATCCTATAATCAAACCCTTGGGAATAAATCAATCCATTGAATTCCTTTACTGCAAACTAGAAGGAGTTACCCAAAGAATTGGTAACATCATTCCCCATGCTCTTTAGTTTTATTTAATTTTCTCCTCCATAACACTTCCTATTCAATGATTATGTAAAAATGTATATTAAATATTAAAATATTTATTTATGTTATGTTTTATACCTACACTTAAACACATACATGTAATGGTTGACAAACATAGCCTTTATGTGAACGATGAACTACCACCTCACAAAACGATGTTGTCTGTTGTCCCTTTTCCACTTTTCATGTTAGGTAATTATGATGGAAAATATATTTATATATTTTATATTTGATATTTATAATTTATTTTTACCAATATAATTTTTTTATAACTCATTCCTTTAGGATTTCCATTTGGTGTTAATACGATAACATTGTTTTTGGAAGTGTGTACTACCACCACCAAAAAGAGATGTGATTTGATCACACATTACATTGAATGTGTAATTTATGTTTCTAATTAAAAATATCATACATAAAAAACTTATATATGATATTCAATTCATAAACACTTTTCTTGAAATATAATATATATCATTTTATTTATTACCTATTCACACACTATGAAAGTGAAAATGTCAGTCATGGATGTATGGACTACCAACACTACAACAAAATTTCAGTTCATTTTTTATAACAATATTTCATAAAAAGTTTTAAAATTATAATTTATATATAAATATGATAATTATTTCATTATTATTATTCTTTATATGTAATATAATTACCCATTTGACTATAGTTGACCTACAAATGTAGTTTTTGACCAATAAACTGAATTTGGTCAATACACCTGATGTAAAAATAATTTATTAAGCTGTTTTACAAAACATGGTAATAAGTGAAATAAAAGTTTTGATAAATATGAAAAAGTTTCTCAAGCATGTAAATAATTAAAATAATTTTTTTCATCAGTAATATGAAGAGATAGGAGAAAAATTGGACTCATGGGAATGAATTTCATCTGAATTTACATTCCATTGAGGCTTATTTATTGTTATGCACCTAATTTATTTTATATGATGTATATACTGACTATTAACATTTCATATAATGAATATATTTATTCTAATTATATATTTAGTTTCATTTAATGTTATTACTTCATGTAGATTATGATTCAAATGTTTCAATGTGGTATTTGACATTTTGAAAAGTTTAAAGATTTTTTTTCTCAAGAAATATTTTAAGGGTATTTAATTTCCATTAAAGAAAATTATATGACCATTTTTTCATATATTGTTTCATTTTATTATCCTCTGGTTTTTCCTGAACTTTTTTAGGTATGATATTCATTTTTCTACTCTTTAGAACTCATATGTTTAGATAATGATTTTCATAAAACCCAACATCACTTCACTCTTTAGCCAGAGAAACTGTATTCTTCTAAAGGCCATGTTTTATAAAAGTGTTTTTATTATTTTGAATTTTTTTATTAAATACATTTTTAACCATTTTTTCATTTATCCTTTTTTTCAATGGAATTTTCTTATCGATTTCAGAATAATTTTTTTTCTAACCATGTACCATGAAAATGGAATGTTTTTTTACCTCATACAACATGTACATATTTACCCATCATTATTTTTTTGAATGTTACATTTCATGTTTAAGCGTTTAATTTTTTAAAAAAAATTAGAAATTTTATTTTAAAAGAAAATGATTTTTAAAATGATTTTCAAAATAAAAATGATATTTCTCTCATGATTGTTTATAAAATATAGTATTTATATTCATTAAGTATAACAACCTTTTATTTCTACTCCACTTCAGATATTTTGTTTAAATATTATCCTTAATATTACACTGAATGGTTTATTATTTATTTTTCCAAGGATAAAATTAACATTCTGTTACATTCTTTCGTTTATTCCCCTTGAAATATTTAATTTAATATCATCATTGGATGTTTAATTTTCCATAAATATCCATATCATTTTTCATGGTTATGTTCTTTGCGTAAACCGTATATTATTTTTCATCTGGTGTTTACTTTGAATGTGTTGGTCAGAGTGGATACTCAATAAGGGGTGAATTGAATTCCAATTAAAATTTATGTTAAAAATATTTCTATTAAAAATACCCCAATTTAATACAAAAAGATAAACTATAGTGAATTCATAATGATAGTATGTTTTCAATTAGTTTCCTAAGAGATTGATTATTTCTCAGTTAAATCAATCTAAAAATTAATTAACTTTTCAAACTAACTTTCTAGCTAACAAATTATTTAAAAACATGCTAGTTTAACTATCAGAGTTACTTTAAAATAGATTAATATTTAATGTACTTAGTAGCATAATATTCAATATAGTTTAAAACAAAATAAATAAGCACTAATATTTTAACTAAGAGGTTCAGTCTCATTCTGAGACTTAGTCCTCTCAAACAATTTATATAAACATTTATCCACACCCTGGATTGGGGTGTCCAACAGTACTCAGACTGTCTAGCTACTAAGACCTCTACCACAGTTCTTCATGGGAAAACAAATTAATAGCACACAGGCTATCCAAGTCACACATTACGTCTACCACAATCCACAGTGGGATATAAGAATATAGGGAAAAGATTTTGTTGGGATTTATAAATCATCCAATTCAGCAGAGGAGATGGTGTGTGTCTAAAAATACAGAGCACACACACTGCTCAAAATGTAAATTAATGAAATACAATAGAGCTAAATAGATAGAGATTAGTTTAGAATTATCTATGTGTTTTGAGTGAAACTCTGGACTCCTTGAATTGATGCAGATGAGGCTTTGAGTCCTTCTCTAGTTTTTGTCACGAAAGAGAGTGTTGTTTTTGTATTTGGCTTCCTGGACTAGGCTGATCAGTCTGATCATCTTGAGTGAAAGTGAAATCGTTGAAGCTCTTTTCTCAATGAATGTTTAGTTTCTATGGATTTTGTATGAATTCATCCTTCTTCTTCTATGTATGTATGTCCTTTAATATATCTAGAATATTTTCTTGTATGTGCATGGAATGACTAAGTGACCACCACATGTATCTTTAGTAGTTCAAGGATCCCTTATATAGCTTTAGTTCCAGCAATGGGAATGAATACCTTTTTTCAGGTACGAGGTAAGGTTCCTAAAATTCCAACTACTATGACTAATTAATATCAGGTGAATTAAAAACATCGAATTTGAGTATTGAAAAATAAACAAATAGAAATAGGGTTTAGAGAGACATTTACTAGATTCCATTGGTAGCTGTTACTCCTTGTAACGGTAGCTTGCTTGAATTGGTCACTCCTTCTATCGGTATCTCCATCTATCGATATCTCCTACTATATATAGCTCCTTCTACCAGTAGCTCCTCTTATCGGTAACTTTTGTATCGGTATCTGTTACTCTTTATAGTAGTATCTCTATGTATCGATAGCTCTTTGTAATGTTATATCTTTTATAATGGTATCTGTCTGTATCAGCAGACTTGTATCGGTATCGGTAGACTTTGTCTTTCTGTATTGGTGGACTCTGTATTTGTATTGGTGGACTTCCTATCTGTAGTTTTCTGTCTGTCTATTTGTATCGGTAGCTTGAATTGGTAACTACGTATTAGTGAGGCTTACTTATCAATAGACTATGAACCGGAAGGTCTGTATCAGTCGACTTGTGCATAACAATAGACTCGTTCTATCAGTATCTCTTCTTTTATCGGTGGGAGTTATGCATATCGGTGACCTTATCCACATCAGTTGACTTTTGTACTAGTTTACATAGCCTTATCAGTAGCTGTGTATTTGTTTGTCTGTATCATTAGCTATGTGCATACCAGTGAACTTATGCATACTAGTGGACTTAACAGTTATCTTTTCTATAAAAAACATATGTTAGAATTTTTTCAATGTCTGTATAAATATAGATAAAAATTGATTAACATATTCCAATGATTATTTTTATATTTTTATCAACTCAATCATAGGATGTCATAGATTGAAAGCATTAATGTATAGATAAACATTATTTGGTATTATAAAAGCATTTTGAAACATAATTGAGTTTATCAAAACAGGTGAGGTCAACAATCTCCCCCATTTTTATAATCACAAATTATTATATTATAATCCAAAATAATCAGTAATGTATTAGAGGATATAGTATTTAATGCAATTGTATCTAAGGTAATAATAAAAACAATTTACTAGAGTTAAAAAACAAATGTATCAGAGGTAAAATTAAAAAACAAATGTACTAGAGGCAAAATTATTATGCTCATAAATATTAATATCAGAATTCTCATAATTCTCACGTTTTTCCCCCTTTGTATTATTTCTCCCCCTTTCCCTTTATATTATTTCTACCCTTTTTTCATAAGAAAAAAGAAGTATACAATCCACGTCCTGAATGAAAGCATTGATATATTACTTGATGAAAAAATAGATAGAAATACACAATTGAATCCAAAAGAACACATGTGATTCCTATCTAAAGTCATATCCAATAATTAATTCCCCTCCTGAATGTCCACATTAATTTAGATGTGGGTTCAAAGGTATACTCAGGCAGGGATGTTTCAGAAGAAGGCTTGGGTATTCCAGAAAGTACTACAGGATGTTGAGCAACAAAGACTGTTCCTGACCTATAGTGGGTATCTCTCTTTGTGATCATTGGATTGAGGCTCCAGATTGCTTGGACTGGAGTCATATGAGGAATAGAGGCAGACCGAGCAGAGGCCGGCAGGGCTGGAGGTGCAATGATAGGAGAACTTTCTACATGCAAAAATGGCAGCAACAGATTATTAAAGTCCATTATGATTCCTCCCCCTCTTTCCATGGCAGAAATGATGTCATCCTTGTTCTGCATAAACTTGTCTAGAGAAGAAGTGAACTCCCATAGCTTGCTTACTTGTTCTTTGAAAGCCTGCGTGAATGGGGGTAGGTTCATATTTTATAAGATAATATTGAAATGGATGTTGAGTTTATGCTTGGTATAGACCCTTTGTAAATAGTAATCCATTTTTTCTTTTACCTATTTATAAGAAGTAGTGGCTTCTCGCATAAAATTATGAACAATTTTACCTTTATCCCTAGTGGTAGTCACCACTTGGGTCAAGGGAGCAGAGTCAACAGATCCACTGGTAGAAGTCTTCCCAATCTCTTCTCTCATCATAGATCAAATCTGATCAATATCCATATAAGTCTTGGTAATACTCAAAGGTGCAATAGTAAAATATGTTGTTTCCTTAAATGACTTAGTCAGCCCACTTATGAGATTTTTCACAACAGAGTCATGGGTGATGACATGCTACTTCATAGAATTCTTAAATCCCTCAAAAACATCCACAAATTTCATTACTACAAAGTTAATTTAATTGATATCACTACTCATTTGAGGTTGAGAACTACTGAAGGTAGTTATAGAAGCAACAAATTGCTTCAAGGAAACAATGTCTCTTGTCTAGCTCTCAATCTGAGAATGACACACTCTTATCTCATTCATCATCTCTGTCACAGGGCTTGACACCATACACCTGAGAGAGAGTTCTAAATATTTTTCCTTATTGATAATCTCTTCCACAGAGAAATTATTTAAATCTGTAACAGATGCATTCCAAGTCTCCTTAAACATTTCATTTAAAGACTCAAGATCAGCATTAGTAACCAGATTATTAGGCACGACTACAGGTTCTCTTTCTGACACAATACTAGCCACAATGTAATTCCTAATAGATTTAATGGATTATATTAAAGAGGTTTCCATTCTTCTTATCTCTTCTACAAACAAGGAGTTAAGATCATAATTCAACTGGTCTATATCATCTTTTCTTACCACATCTTCAAGTAAAAACTCAGAAGAGACATTATAGTTAACATGTGTTCTATTCATGGGTATCTCATCTTCAAAATCAGGATAGTCCAACCCGCAAACTACAAAACCTAGGTCTTCTTCCCAATATACAATTCCATTAGCTACTAAAGCATTTCCAAGTCTAGTTGGATGCTCCCCCACAACTAGTTCATTCTCATGTATATGTATAGCAATAAAACCCTCAGCAGCTCGACAATCCTCAGAAAAATCATCCAAAATCATCTCCATTTATACAAAGGGAGGACGATCCGCAGGAATAGGTGTAGGTCTATCTACATCAACAACTTCCTCAGTAGGCATTAAGGAGTGCCCAATCAGTGGACTAAGACTCGTGAAAGCTGAAGCAGAAGCTTCAGTTTCAGATTCTCTTTCTTCTTCATTCTCAAGGGCAGTCTGGTCTTCCTCATCAATAGGGTATTCTTCATTGCTAACTCCCATCACTGTTTCCTTTCCAGGTAATACAGTTTCAGCAACAGGACTTGGAGGAATGATTGGATCCCTTCCATCAGCTACAGAGGTATCCTCTTCATTAGTATCATCACTATACTTAGGTTCCCCTTCATGAGGTCCAAAACCTAGATCCCTCACATCCTTAGGCCTAGAATGATGATCCACAAGATTAAACTTATCATAGAACTTCTCAACATCATTGACTTGTTCTCTTCTCCACGGATTCCAATTGATCTTTATATATTTACAAATAGTGCTTGTGATGCAAAAATTGATCCTTACCACCACTGTCTCCTCCTGGGACTCAACTACTCCCCTCACTTTGATCATAACCGAAATTAGCATTGCAAAGAATAAATCATTGGACTTTGATTGGGGCCTGGTCATATCCTCAATCTGAGTCATTAAAAATATACACAGATTCACCTTAACACCATGTCCTCATAGATGTAGCAACTAAATATCTTGGTATTTCAGATTTGCAAAGCCCCCTCTTCTCGGAAAAAACACATGTTGAATGAACATGAACAGTAACTGGTTCTCTCCATCCATTTCTACAGAAAATACCTTTCTTAGTGTACCATCTCCTGTTAATTCTTCTAAAGAAGCTTAATATTCAATGATGTCACTGGAAGTAGGTACTAATGTCTAGAAATACCCAAACTCTCTTTTATGTGGGATATTCATGCATTTAGCACATTCAGTAGAAGAAAAAGCTATTTCCTTTCAATTCACATCTGAAACCATTATATTCTCCTCTTTAGATTTCTCGAAGCGCACAAACCTCTTTTACTAGATTCAGATAATATGGGCCATTATTATTTGAGAAGCACTCTACCCATTTCTAGTCCTCCAGTACTTCTAGAACTAAAGATTTACTGGACATCAACCAGTCCGTGAATAGTTTTTTTTGAACTACTATATCCCTATGAAAGAGATGCAGATTTGTAGGTTTCTTCACTTCACTTCCACCATTAGAATATCCTTTGAGTCTCTTGGAATTCATCTCATCATCCTTTTCATTGACTCATTGTCACTTCACTCCTGCCATTCTACAAATCGTGAGGCTTAGGTTTCGAGAGAAACAATGTTTTGGGTGCTAAGGATTGAAGGTAAAGGGTTTGAGGTGTATAGAGATGAGGTTAAGACTTATGTTTTATCATTTAGGAAGAAAAAAATAAATAAATAAAACATAATAAGTAAAATATAATCCATACAGATTCCCGAACCTAAAGAAACAAAATTTTAAAAACAGCACAATCCTAACGATAATACATATCGGTGAGGTATAATAGTGCGGTTCATACATGTGAGGTGTAACAGAGAGGTTTATAACTGTGAGGTTTCTAACGGTGAAGTTTCTAACTTACAAATTCTATCATTCCTATATCATGTCTAATGTAACTTAACCTATTTGAACTTAATGTCTTGGGGAAAATGCCAGCTAATTGATGTTCAGTACCTATAAATTCAAGAGTAATATCACCATTTTGGAAATGATCTCTCAAAAAATGGTTCCTTACATCGTTCTGTTTGGTCCTAGAGTGAGACACATGATTCTTATTGATATTAATCAGACTAGTGTTATCATAGTTTATAGATAAATGTCTAAACTGATATCTATTGTCCAATAATGTATGTTTAATCCATAGAATTTGTGCACAACAACTACCACCTACAATATATTCTGCTTCAGTAGTAGATAAAGCAACAGAGTTCTTCTTTTTACTACACCAAGATACTATGGACATACCTAGAATATGACATGTTCCAAAAGTGATCTTTATATCTAACTTGAAACAAGAAAAGTTAGCATATGAATAACTTATTAAATCAAATGATAGTCCTTTTGGATAAAATAATCCTAAGTTAGTAGTATATTTGAAAATTCTTTTAATAGAAAGGAAGTGTGACTCTTTTGGATTCGCTTGAAATCTTGCACACATACACACACTTAACATAATATTAGGTCGACTAGTGGTAAGATAAAGCAGATTCCCAATGAAACCTCTGTAGTAGGTTTGATCCACTGGTTTTCTAGTTTCATCAGCATTCAACTTACAATTAGTACTCATAGGTGTATCAATTTAGTTAATACCATCTAAACTAAAAAGTTCTAAAAGATCCTTTGTATATTTATTTTGATTTAAAATAATACAATTTTTATTTTGAAAAACGTGAAATCCAAGAAAATACTTGACTTCTCCCATTAAACTAATTTCAAATTCACATTTCATACTCTTTGAAAAATCAGTACACAAAGCATTTTTAGAAGATCAAAAAATAATGTCATCAACATAGATTTGTACTATCAAAACATCTTTTGATATTCGTTTAATAAAGAGAGTTGGATCAGCAATCCCTTTAGAAAACCCTTTTGAATGAAGAAATCTAATAAGTCTATCATACCAAGCTCGCGGGGATTCTTTTAAACCAATTAATAATTTAGAGATCTTAAAAACTCTATTTGGAAAATGAGGATTAGTAAATCTAGGTGGTTATTCAACAAAAACATCATCAATTATAAAACCATTTAAAAAGAACTTTTACCGTCCATTTGATATAACATGAAATTTAGATGAGTAGCATAGGCATGTAGAATCCTAATAGCTTCTAATCTATCTACAGTTGAAAAGGTTTCTTCATAGTCTATTCCTTCCTCTTGACTATATCCTTGTGCACCTAGCCATTCTTTGTGTCTAACTATGTTTCCAGATTAATCAACATTATTTCTAAACACCCATTTAGTATATACGGTCAATGTGTTCATAGGTCTGTCAACTAATTCACATTGATTTTTTCTTTCAAAATGATTTATTTCTTATTGAATAGCCATTACCGAAAATTCATCACTTATTGCATCATTGATATTTTTAGGTTATAACTATGAAATAAATTCTTGATGTTCAACTTCATTTCTAAGAGAAGCTCAAGTCTGTGTCCCTCTATCATGATTACCAACAACATCATCTGAAGGATGATTCTTTTGAATACTAGTTGATCTAGTAAAGGTAGGACTAGAAATTTCAGGTTCTTCTCTGGGTTCAGGTTTACCAGGTGTAGATTCTGGAATATTTCCAAAACCGGTTGTCTTTTCAAAAGGTTCATTGTTTTTACCATTTAGGTCCAGAATAGATAGATCTTCTTCAAGACTTTCAAGAAAATTCTTAGGTTCATATGGATCAGTTTCATCAAATTTTATGTGAACAGATTCTTACACACATTTGGTTCTTTTGTTAAAAACTCTATAAGAATTCCTTGTTATAGAGTAACCTAGAAATATTCTCTCATCACTTTTAGAAACAAACATGTCAAGATTATCCTTAGTATTAAAAATAAATAAATTACAACCAAAAACAATGAAGTAACTAACTTTAGGCTTCCTTTTATTCCATAGTTCATAAGGGGTATTCTAAAGAACAGGTCTAATTAGGACTCTATTTATAATATAACAAGATTTATTCCTAGATTCAGTCCATAAATAAATTGGTAAATCATATTCATTGAGCATATTTCTTACAATTTCATGAAGGGTTATATTTCATTTTCTACTACAACATTCTATTGAGGTGTCCTAGGGGCAGAAAATTTGTGACTATATCCATTGTGTGAGCAGTGAGATTCAAAATCACAATTTTCAAACTCATGGCCATGATCACTTCTTATGGTCTTAATATTAAGTCCACTACGGTTCTCTACAGACTTGGAATATTTCATAAACTAAGACCAAGATTCACTTTTATGAGCAAGAAAGTATACCAATGTGTATCGTGAAAATTTATCTACTAAGACATAGACATAGTTCTTCCCATTTAAACTAGAAACTCTAGAAGGACCAAACAAATCCATGTGAACCAACTCAAGTGGTTGAGAAGTTGAAGATTAGTTTGTTAATTTAAAAGAAACATTATGTTGTTTTCCCTTTAGACATAGAGAACAAACATTGTTTGATGGCAATTTTAGTTGAGGTAGGTCTCTAACTAAACTCTTCCTAGTCAGTTATTTAAGTCAATGTATATTGGAGTGTATTAATCTTATGTTCCATAGCCATGAGTCTTTATGAAAATCATTCAAACATGTAACCATTTGTTTTGATAAATAATTTAAATCTACAGCATAAACAATATCATTTCTCATGGAAGAAAATACTAAAGAATTTTTAGAATTAAAAAAAATTATAATCATCATTTTAAAATTTAACATTGAAACCATCATCACAAAACTGATAAATACTTAACAGGTTGTATTTTAATCCATCTAGAAATAATACTTTAGAAATTAAAACTGAATCAGTGTTACCAATCTGGCCTAAGCCGATGATATTTCCTTTTGAATTATCACCAAAGGTGACATGCCCTCCAGCCACCTTGATTAGTCTCTTGAAACAAGAGTAATCTCTTGACATATGCCTTGAAAATCCATTGTCCAAGTACCATGTATTCTTATGGGAACTCTTCAAGCAAGTCTCCTACAAAATATGTTTAAACAGAAAATGATTTTGGTTCCCAGATCTTCTTGGGTCCAGACAAGTTAGCGAGCAAAACATTTGGTACACAGATATGTCTTATAGATCTCAAACAGTCAATAGATTCAAAAGATTTTAAAATATAAACATTGATTGACCTATAACTATAGGAATATCTAGTTGAGATATAAGAATTTCAAAAATTGGAACTAGAAGAATACTGTCCAGATTTAGGAATGAATTTATTCTTAACAAGTTGTCTCTATCCAGGCTGATAACCTAAACCAGTAGTATACTTTGGTGCAACATGGTTTCCATGAATTTGAGTTACAGTGTTATTTTCATTTGTGAACTTCTCTAAATCTATTCTAAGTTTCTCATTGGATAATTTAAGTTTAGTATTCTTCTTTAACAGTTGAGCATTATTTTCCATATCCACTTCTAATGGAGATTGTATAGTGCTAGTTAAATCATGATGTTTCTTTATTGACTTGTACTTATCTTTCATCTCATTGCAGGTATCTTCTTCCATATTACAGTATTCAAATAAATATTCACTACACATGTTTTCAAAATCATAATGATCTCCAGAATAATAAGAATTTAATGAAGGAGTATCCAATGTTACCTTACATGTGTTTTTCACGAAACACATATTAGATTTTTGATATTTTTATCCTGAGAGGAATCATAATCACTTGAACTGCCTTATGAAGCACTCCAGGTTTCCTTCATAGCTTTCTTATATTTTTTTGTTCTTATAATCATGTTTCCTATTGAACATTTATCAGTTCTTTTCCAATATTTATTCTAATGACCTTTGTTTTCATACTTTCCCTTATAATTAGATATTCTGAAAAAACTTCTTCTTTCTATAAAGCTTCTATAATTTTCTGTCTATCTAAGCCATCTCTTCATCACTATCAGAATCTGAACATCCACTTGATGAGAATTCAGTAGGTATGTGAACATTCTCCTTGTCCATTCTCTTTGAGTAAGTGGACTTTAATACCACTGGATTCCGATTTGGTTCATACCCTTCCTCTTTGTTTACCATTAGTTCTTCTCCATAAATAATTAACTTACCAATAAGCTCTTCAACCAGTAGTGAACTTATGTCACACGATTCTCTTATTGAAACTGATGTGCCTCTCCATCTGTCTGGAAGACATCTATGTAATCTTATGATTTTTTCTTTTTCAGGAACAGATTTTCCCAGTAATCTCATTGTATTTACAATTTCATTGAAGCTAAGATACATGTTAGAAATAGGTTCATCAGGATTCATTTTAAAATTATCATATGTAATATAATAAGTGTTTAGTATCATTTCTTTAACATTGGTTGTTCCCTCATGGGAAACACCCAAAATATCCCAAATTTCAGAAGTAGTTTTACAAGAAAATATTTGATTAAATTATTCATCTCCTAAAGCACAATATAGAGCATTCATTGCATTACAATTATTATTTTAATAAGTATTAGTAGGTTCATCACAAGTATTTCTTTCTGTTTCTAGAATCATATACTGAGTCTCTATAGCTGTCCAGATAATAAATCCCATAATTTCTATATGAATTTTCTTTTTCAGTTACTACTGGGAATAATTAACACCATTAAAGAAAGGGGGCAAGTTGGTAGCAAAACCTTCTAGTCTATTATCCATAATTATATTTTTCCAAATATATTTAATGAGATAAAATTTATAACTAACAAAAATTTATGATATTTATGATACAACTAAAATCACATTTAAAAAACAGAGTGTTTGGAAATCCATTATTAATAACAAAAAACCTATGATACCAAATGTTGGTCGGAGTTGATACTCAAGAGGGGAGTGAATTGAGTTCCAATTAAAATTTCAATTAAAAAGATTTATATTTAAAATCCCCCAATTTAATACCACAATCTGAACTGTAGTGAATTTATAAAGATTGTACGTCTTAAATTTGTTTCATAAGAGATTGATTATTTCTCAGTTAACTGAATCTGAAGATTAATTATCTTTTGAAACTAACATACTGTATAACAAAAGATATAAACACTTTCTAGTTTAACTATCAGAGTTACTTTAAAATAGATTTATATTTAAAGTACTTAGCAGCGGAATATTCAATATAGTTTAAAACAAAATGAATATGCACAACAGTTTTAGCCTATAGGTTCAGTCTCATGCCAATAAATAGTCCTCTCAAACAATCTATATAAACTATGATCCACACCCTAGATCTAGTTAAACAATAGAACTCAGAATGTTCAGGTACTAAGACCTCAACCACAGTTCTTCGTGGGAAAACAAAACAATAGCAGATAGGCTATCCAGGTCACACTTGACCTCTACCACTATCCATAGTGGGATACAAGAGTATATGAAAAAGATTGTGAGAGGATTTAGAAATCCTCTAGTTCAGTATAGGAGATAGTGTTTGTCTAAAAATACAGAGCACACACACTGCTCAATATGTAAATAAATGAAACACAATAGAGATTAACAGATAGTGAAGATTTTAGAATGTTCTATGTGTTTTGAGTGAAGCATTGGACTACATGAATTGACGTAGATGAGGCTTTGAGTCCTTTATTGGTTTTTGTCAAGAAATAGAGTTTCATTTTTGTATTTGGTTTTTAGGTCCAGGTTGATCAGTCTGATCAGCCTAAGGACAAGTGAAATCATTGAAGATCTTTTCTCTATGATTGTTCATGTTCTATGGATCATTATGAATTCACCCTTCTTCTTCTATATATTTATGTCCATGAATTTCTCCAAATGATTGACTTGTATGTGCAAGTAATGACTGACCAACCACCACACACGTATTTAGTAGTTTGAGGTTCCCTTATATAGCTTTAGCTCCAACAATGGGAATTATTACCTTTTACAGGTACGAGGTATGGTTCCTAAAATTCCAACCACTATCATTAATAAATTGCAAGTTCATTAAAAACATCATACATGACCATTGCTAAATAAACAAATAGAAATAGAGTTTAGAGAAACAATGATTGGTTTCCATAGATAGCTATTACTCCTTGTAATGGTAGCTTTCTTGAATCAGTTGCTCCATCTATCAGTAGATCCTTCTATCGGTAGCTCCTTCTATCAGTATCTAATCTTATCGGTATCTTTTGTATCTGTAGCTATAACTCTTTATAACAGTATCTATATGTATCAGTAGCTCTTTGTAATGATAGCTCATTTTTAATGGTATCTATCTATATCAGCAGACTTGTATCGGTATCGGTAGACTTTTCCTTTTTGTATCAGTTGAATTTTTTTTATTAGTGAACTTCCTATCAGTAGCAGTCTGTCTGTCTGTTTTTATCGATAGGTTGTATCAGTAACTACTTATTAGTGACCTTTACTTATCGGTAGACTATGTAGTGGTCGGTCTGTATTAGACAACTTGTGCATACCAGTAGAATAATTCTATCAGTAGATCTTCTTCTACCTGTATATGTTATTCATATCGATGACCTTATCCATACCACTAGACTTCTGCACCATTGTACTTAGCCATATTAGTAGATATGTATCTGTTTATCTATATTAGGAACTATGTGCATACCGGTGAACTTATACATACTAGTGGACTTAACACTTATCTATTCTATGCAAAACATATTTTAGAATTATTTCAAAGTATGTATAATCATAGATAAACATTTATTAACATATTCTAATGATTATTTTGATATTTTTATCAACCCAATAGTCTGATGTCATAGATTGAAATCATTAATATATAGATAAATATTATTTGGGATTATCATAGCATATTAAAACATAATTGTGATTATCAAAATAGGTGGGGTCAGCAGAATGTTGTTTGATTATTGGGGAAATGTTAATAAATCTGTATCATTTAATCAATACATATATTTGATAAGGTATATTGTTTATTTGATACAAGGAATGATTTGGACATGGAAGACATGTGTTAGGGATCATTTGAGGAATTCCCTACGGGTTGGGGACCATTAAACATAATCCCATATATGCATCTGTAGTCTCATGAGATGAAATTAGTTGTCGAAAACCCATTTGAGTTTTTTCCATATATAATATATGGGTTTATACCCATAGATTTATGATATCTATAAGATAGATATTGATGTTATAGGATTTCATGTTCCTTATAAGTGACATCAAAAAAATTAATCATTTAATTTATTTGGAATCATTTATTATTTATATATCATATTTTACATCAGTATATCTTTGGAATCATTTCATTCTTTGTTCATTGATTAAATGGAATGTGTTTTAGTTTTTATATTTCTTTGTTTATGTTTCTTTATCTTGGTATATGGATTGAATGTGTCATCAATTATTTAATTTCCCATTTTATATGCTCACTTTATTCTCAATTATTGATTACAAGGAATGTGTTCTGATTTATTTATGTTTCCATATTTACAATTCTCGTTAATTCATTATTTCTTCTGTTGTATTTAAACACTTACTAATCATTTGAGATGACACTTATTTTTTTCGTTCCAAAAGAATTCAAGTAGCATAATGAGAAATATATTAAAGGATATCATAGATAAAATAAAGTTAGCATTAAATTAATATAAATTATTTTTTAATTAGTTTATTGATTATTAATAACATACTCATGTATATGTCTAGTCTATAATGGATACTATATTCATCAGTCCTTTTTAATTTTATTCCATATAATCATGATATTGTAATGGTAGTAGACACAGACTGCATGATTTCTCATGTCGTTCTATTTTAGTTTGTATCATAGGAAGTTTATCAACAACCTTGGAAACTAGATTTTGAAAAAAAAATTAAATTAAAGAACACAACCACAATATAGACTTTCTATAACATCATAGAATTTTTGTATGGTTGAGATTATTTGGGTATTCACAGATTTACATGCATTTCTAAATACTAAAGGTGGACATTTTTTCGGAAAAGATGTACCTAGGAGTAAGAACTCTTATTAAGGTATTTTGGGTCTATCTTAGAATAACCTAGTACAAGAAAACGATCCTTACTAAAAAAAACTAGTTTTAAAGACTCAGTGGATACACATAAGATAATTCATATTTTCTTTCAAAACCTTAATAATGTATTTTGGAAATGAATGACCCAGTTTAAACCATATAATAAGGATGAACCTGTATAGAACTAAACTGGATGAAGTATTTATGTATTGGGGTTGTATTAAGGACTTTAATTAAAGGGCTATTTAGGGATTAGCCTTATTTCATAGATTTACGTCATGTTTATATTGGAAATTGTAATTAAATGGTTTTAGAATTAAATAGAATTTATGATGGATGACAAAAAATAATATCTGGAAAGTCTATGGGAGTTGAACCCATGATATAGGGATAATAAGGTTTTTAGACCAACCACTATACTCCACAATTTCCTAGTGAACATGTCATTATTTTTAGTTAATCAATTTGATGAATAAATATTCATAATGATTTTCTAGTGTATTTTTTATGTTAAGATATTAATTTATTAACCATATTAGATATGGAGAATATTTACACATAAATAGTTATAATTTTCTCTCTTTTACGAGCATTATGAACCGTTAATAGAATATTTTAGTGCTATGGGGATCAATCATGATTTTTCGATACCCATTTGTTGAAATAAAGGACTTCCTATAATAATATTGAACCACAAACAAGTGATTGAATTATTCATATTAAAATTAAAATGTATCACTTAATTAAATTTCATTATATTATTTGGCAATAAAGGAATACATCAACATGATGAAAATGATATTTTAGGAATGTATTGTCTTAATGACATAATTTTTGTTGAACCAATGTTCATATAAATCATCACAAATTTATGGATTTGAGACCCTCAACATTCCATAAATATTTCACTTATTATTAATTGATGACCTAAGACACACCCTATGTCACGACCCTCCCTCGGGGTCCGTGTCGTGACTACCCCAAGCCCGCCTTCCATAGGCCAGGGGCTGGCGACTAGCACCAAGGCGTAAATCCCGGTAAAAAGGGAAGGCATTGCCTTTGTAAAGTAAACAAACACCACAGAGTAAGCAAGCGGAAAGTAAACACTAAACAAAAGCAGAGTACAACTGAAAGTGCGGAAAAGTAAATCGGCCAGAATACAAACCCAAACTGAAAGTAAAGTACAACTCGAAAGGGAAAACAGCAACTGAAATGTAAAAGCCGCTACACCGAGCTGTCCACTGGAAATCCCACCTGAAGGGTGGGTACAGATAGCTCCACTGCTCCACGGGTCCCGCCGTCTACTCCGAGCACGTCCCGTCCAGTGGTCCACCTCCGGGTACCGTCCCGCTCTGCAAGCCTCAGCTAAGGTCAACGCTGTCCGTCGTCTGCAACCAACACAACGTAGTGCGGGCAAAGCCCGTGCATGGGTGAGTATAAGCTACTCAGTAGGGACCCCGAGACCCCTGAAGGTCTCTCAAATCCACAAAGGATAAACCACGAAGAAAGGTACAATCACGAAGTAACAACCGTCACTGCTTAGGTATATGCCAATACATATACCTAAGTCATCAAATTCAAATACGCTCCAACCTCCGAACCCAAGTACAACTCAGTCCACACAGGAAGGTAAACGTATTCCACTCAGGAAAGCAAAACGTAATCCACATAGGATAGCACAACACAATCCACACAGGAAAGAAACAAGATTCAGCTCAAACCAGGATTTTCATTAACGAAACCGCAACTGTTGAAGAGCCCCATCTCTGAAGTGTACAGTGGTCCTGTCACGACTCCGAGGTACTGCTCACTAACCTAAGACTGCTGAAGTACTCCTCCTATCGAGTACCGCGGGTCTGCTGCCAACTACCGGGCGCTCCGTCCGCTGAGGGTCTGCTGCCAAATACCGGGCGCTCACCCAGATAGCCTACAGAGGTACTCCTCCAGTCGAGTACCGTGGGTCTGCTGCCAACTACCAGGCGCTCCGTCCGCCGTGGGTCTACCGCCGAATACCGGGCGCTCCGTCCACTGGGCTAGTCGACTCACTCCAAGTTGAGTCGGTCGAGCAGTCTTCAGGTCTCAGCCGGTTTCACGGTCTCCGTACTCTGTACGCTCGTCTCCAGTATCGCAGGTCTGCCGCTACAACCGAGCGCTCCACTGCCAAGGATATGCTGCTACAACCAAGCGCTCCACCACCCAAGGTAAACAGAAGATTCAGCTCACACAGGTTCGGAAGCACTGTTCCACGTAGGATCGCTGAGTGCTGTAGTCGTCGTCGTCGAATCCACACAGGATTTCTGTACTGTCGTCGTCGCAGTCACAGTAGCAGTAGTAGCAGTAGTAGTCACAGTAACAGTCGCAGCCAGCACTAGGGTTCCCGCACGCAGCAAGCTCGTTCGGAGGGTCCACTCCACGAGCCGAGAGGCTGATACATCAACTGTCACGAAGACCAGAGTTGATGTATCCAAAAGTTCCGTATCGCCAACAGGAACTCAACGCAACAGACGATGCGTCGATCGGACGCCCGGTCTGTGAGTTATTGGCATTTTTGTCTCCGGGGCCCGGTGGGTTTTTAAGGCAATACCAACCCGACCGTACTCCACCTGCGTCCAAACCTCGTACGGAGTATGCCAAAAGATCCGTCTCACTAAGAGGAACACAACGCGACTGACGGCACGTCAATCGGACGTCCGTAGCTCAAGATATGAGCGTTTCCGCTCCGAAGGCCCGGTTGGTTTTGTGAACAAACCAACCCGGCCGAACTCAAAGTAATCCGAAACCTTGAGTGCGATATACCGAAACGACCGTCTCGATCCAGGGATCGTGTTGCCACAGACGGTTCGTCGATCGGAGGTCTGAGGCTCATGTTATGGCCAAAATACCGGAACTGGTTCGAAACGGGGGGGTCTGGGTCCGGGCCGACCCGGCCCGACCCCCCGCCCCCCCTGGGGCGGCCCGGCGCGGCGGCGGCACGGCGGCGCGGTGGTCGCGGCGGCCTGGCGCCGCTCGGTGGCTGCACACGGTGGGATCAATCCCCCGCTTCTTCAAATGGCGGCGCGGCAAAGCCGCGCCGTTTTTGTCAATCAACGGCCCCCCTCCTGGGGGCCCGCTTTGAAGGGGATCCGGGGGAGCCACCTGCCACCCCCCCTCTTGGAAACCACCCCCCTCATTAAGAGGGGGGTTTTTATGATCCGGTCGGGGGATTAATTCCCCCGGTTTACTGCCTTCCGGCCGGCCAGCTGGCCGGCCGGTTTTCTCCAACGGGACCGCAAAATCCGGTCCCTTCTTCAGCTTCCGACACCGGCGGCCCGGCCGCCGGTCTTCTCAAATCGCCGCGGCCCGGAACCGGCCGCGGAATTCGTCATCCGGCGCGGTACGACGGCACCGCGCCCCTCCGCCGCACCCCGATTTCTTTCGACGCGGCGCGACGGCGTCGCGTTCTTGTTGTTTCTTCCATGGTGCACGCGCGACGGCGTCGCGTAAGTTAAACGTACAATTATCCGCGTGGTGCGACGGCACCACGCCACCTTGCTTCCGCCCGCAAGAATAAACAACATGAACGATGGAGGGGGGGTTCGGCTGTGTTCATGCGGTCCGGCCCCCCTCACGTTAAATAATAACACAACTTAAAATAATCAAGTGTCTCACGTTAGACATGCTAGATCCATGATCAAGAACGAAATAATTAAATATTGAATCAACAACCCCTACCTCGGGTATAAGATCGAAGATTTGACAACGTCCCGCGGAAGACAACGTCGCGGAGGTCGGGCGTCGCGGTCGTCATTCGTCAAATCCGTTGACGAAGAGATACGCCCGAAGAGATACGTCATTGGCGAATCTTCGTATGCCGACGAAGAAGGTCCGAGGAGGAAGCGGCGTTCCCTCTCGTTGACACGGAGGACGAAGAAAAGAGGCGTCGTTCTTCGTCGGAGCTTGAGCGTTCTTCGTGTTCTTCGTCAGAGCTTGAAGATGAAGAAGAATCTCTCAAAAGCTCTCAAGGTGGTCAAAGTGTTCTAACCCAACAAAAAGAGAGAAGAGCTTAATTTAATCAAAAACTTAACAAAGAATTTCAAAGGTTTGAAATTCAAAATGGATAACTCCAAAATTAACTCACTTATTTAATATACATGAGTTGTATAAATAAATAGATGTTAAGTTGTCAAGCCTTTAAGAGGGAGAGAGGGGAGTTAGGGAACTTGAAAAGTTTATGGTTCGTGTGGGCCCCACCACACTTAATCCTCTCAAAGGAGGTTAAGTGGGTGTGGGTCCCACCCCTAACTTCCTTTGGAAGAAGTTAACCCACAAGCTTAAATAAAAAGAATTCCACATTTTTTTATTCAACTTTTTATAATTCTCCCAAAAACTAACTTTCGTCCCGTAACAAACGCAACTTCCGAAAAGGTCTCTTTAAGCGAATATTGGTGCTGCGAGTTCATCAGTGCCCTCAGATTTCAATTCCGAGCACCGGATCAAAAGTTAGGAATTCCCGCTCGTTCGTTCACTGAACCTACCCGAGCCAAACTTCGGAAATTGATTCCGGGCACTCCGGGCCTCAGAATCAGGTGCCGTCAGAAACCGCGCTCTTGTAAAATTCAAAAGAAAATTAAGAAAAAAATTTCCCGTGAATTTTACTGGTCTTTACATTACTCCCACCTCAGGGATTTACGTCCCCGTAAAGATACATCAAACTAGGGAAACAAATGAGGGTACTGAGCACGCATCTGAGCCTCCCACTCCCATGTGCTCTCCTGGAGATTCCCGTGCTGCCATCTGATGCGCACAAGAGGAATCGATCGCCCACGCATGACCCGCTCCTGACGATCCTCTATCTCCACTGGGACCTCCGTAAAAGTCGCCCCATCGTTAACGTCAAGCTCCCCGTGGTCAATGATATGCGTCGGGTCGTGCACGTATCTCCTCAGCTGAGACACGTGGAAGACGTCGTGCACCCGGTGCAACTGAGGTGGTAGAGCCAGGCGATAAGCCACCTCACCAACCCTACTGAGGACCTGGAAGGGTCCGATGAAGCGCGGAGATAACTTGCCGCCTTGGCCAAATCTCTGAATACCACGTCGAGGTGAGACCCGTAAGAAGACGTGGTCGCCATCCTCGAACCCCAGTGGCCTCCGCCTCCTGTCAGCGTAAGACTTCTACCGGCTCTGAGCTGTCCTCATCCGCTCCTGGATGACCTGGACCTTCTCTGTCGTGGCCTGGACCATCATAGGTCCCGCAAGAACTGCAAGATTTCTTCTTTGCCGAAAAGAGAAATCTGGTCTCATCCCCTGGATGAACCACATTCCTTGCCTAAAACAGTCAATCCTAACATTTATGATACTAATCCATACCAAGGATGACGTCGTATGGCCTCGACGCTACTACTAAGAGATTCAACCGTTACTCTCGCCTCAGGTTGATTCACACTGTCGGCATCAGTGTGTGGTAACTGGGTCTCCTCCAGTTGATGTCTCACAAGTGAGGGTCAAGTCAACAGCCAAAACTGGAACCTCTTAGTAACATCACGAAAGAGGACAGGAACAAAAATATCACAAAGGTATGCGTCTTTTATTATTGCAGCTCATAATACAAGACGCTACACAAAAGCAACAAGGAACCATAAGTACAAAGGATGTATCCACTAGTTCTGCTCCTGTCCATCGGCTCCCAGAGCTCCATGATCGAAGGCCTCGGCTGCCTGAAGCTGAGCTCTCCCCTGCGGTCAAGGTGGACCTCCTGGTGGTGGTGGTGGTAGAACCTCAAAGCGTCGTCCACCACCTGCTGCTCGGCCAGCTCCTCTGACTCGTCCGCCTCCTCCCTGCGGACCGCCACGGTCGATCCTCTGCCTCTACCTGGGAGGTTCTTCACTTAACTGCTGATCATCAGCATGGCGGGTCGGACAGTCACGAGCCATGTGACCAATCCTGCCACAGGAGTAACAATGCCCACTCTCGGCACGCCTGGCTCTGACTCCACCCCGGCTTCCCCGCACAACTGAGCCTGAGTCGTGCAGTCGGCCACTGGTAGGTCTGGTCTGCCTGGAACCCTGATTCATCCGTCGGCTATCTGCTGCAGATGACTCTGCCACGTGCCGCCCTGCGGTGGGTCGCTGTGCTGGTGTAGACTCAGCAAGGAAACTCTCGATCAGAAGGGCTCAGTCCAGTACTCCTGTCTGAGTAGGTATGCTGAGGGAGATCAGCGATGCCCTGATCTCGTGTCTCAAACCCTGCTCGAAGGTTCGGGCCCGGAAGAAGGGGTCCCGTACCATGTCTGTCGAGTACCGAGAAAGGTCGGTGAACATCGCCACGTACTAAGCGACCGTCATGCTACCCTGCCGCAGCTGAAGAAGCTCCTGGATACGCACCGCACGAAGGGTGGCTGGGACGAACTCCGAGCGGAAGATGCTCTCAAAGTCCGTCCAAAGTAGAGATGCCTCATCGTGCACCTGGAGCATCAAGCTCCACCATCGTCCTGCTGCTGCGTGTAGTAGGCTCGCTGCGAGGATCACAATGAGGTCTGCTGGTGTCCTCACTAGCCTAAACACTCGTACTACTGCCTCCAGCCAATCCTCTGCTGCCTGGGGATCCGTCTCCCCGCGAAACCTAGGCGGTCGCTGGCGCTGAAACTCATGCAGTGCACTGAGGCGACGTGCATTGTCAGCGGCTGCTGCTGGAAGCATCGGGGGCTCAGCGGGTAGAGTTACCGCCGGTGCCACTTCTGACAAAGGGCCCTGCACTGAGGCCTCGTCCCTCAGTGGGCTGTCGTCACGCTCGACTCTCGGAACCCTAGCTGGCTGCCGTCGTGGGGCCATCCTGAAAAGGAAACAGGTGCGCCACGGTCAGAACAGTATACCTGGTGAGCTGATATAAGTAATCACAAAGAAAACTTTGAAACACACACGCAATCAATGTTTTCGTGCATTAAGTCGGAAATCAGAAGTCAGGGTCCTGGTGTACGGATACGTCGGCCGCCGCACCAACACTGGACTCCCTGGACTGATAACCACACTCAATAGGCTAAACATTATTGCTTCACATAGAAAAGATCAGAGTTCACGGTAGAACCGAACTCCTCTGATACCAATTTTTCACGACCCGCCCTCGGGGTCCGTGCCGTGACTACCCCAAGCCCGCCTTCCATAGGCCAGGGGCTGGCGACTAGCACCAAAGTGTAAATCCCGGTAAAAAGGTAAGGCATTGCCTTTATAAAGTAAACAAACACCACAGAGTAAGCAAGCGGAAAGTAAACACTAAACAAAATCAGAGTACAACTGCAAGTGCGGAAAAGTAAATGGGCCAGAATACAAACCCAAACTGAAAGTAAAGTAAAACTCGAAAGGGAAAACAGCAACTGAAAAGTAAAAGCCGCTACACCGAGCTGTCCACTGGAAATCCCACCTGAAGGGTGGGTACAGATAGCTCCACTGCTCCACGGGTCCCGCCGTCCGCTCCGAGCACGTCCCGTCCAGTGGTCCACCTCTGGGTACCGTCCCGCTCTGCAAGCCTCAGCTAAGGTCAACGTTGTCCGTCGTCTGCAACCAACACAACGTAGTGCGGGAAAAGCCCGTGCAGGGGTGAGTATAAGCTACTCAGTAGGGACCCCGAGACCCCTGAAGGTCTCTCAAATCCACAAAGGATAAACCACGAAGAAAGGTACAATCACGAAGTAACAACCGTCACTGCTTAGGTATATGCCCATACATATACCTAAGTCATCAAATTCAAATACGATCCAACCTCTGAGCCCAAGTACAACTCAGTCCACACAGGAAGGTAAACGTATTCCAATAAGGAAAGAAAAATGTAATCCACATAGGATAGCACAACACAATCCACACAGGAAAGAAACATGATTCAGCTCAAACCAGGATTTTCATTAACGAAACCGCAACTGTTGAAGAGCCGCATCTCTGAAGTGTACAGTGGTCCTGTCACGACTCCGAGGTACTGCTCACTAACCTAAGACTGCTGAAGTACTCCTCCTGTCGAGTACCGCGGGTCTGCTGCCAACTACCGTGCGCTCCGTCCGCTGAGGGTCTGCTGCCAAATACCGGGCGCTCACCCAGATAGCCTACAGAGGTACTCCTCCAGTCGAGTAACGTGGGTCTGCTGCCAACTACCAGGCGCTCCGTCCGCCGTGGGTCTGCCGCCGAATACCGGGCGCTCCGTCCACTGGGCTAGTCGACTCACTCCAAGTTGAGTCGGTCGAGCAGTCTTCAGGTCTCAGCCGGTTTCACGGTCTCCGTACTCTGTACACTCGTCTCCAGTATCGCAGGTCTGCCTCTAAAACCGAGCGCTCCACTGCCAAGGATATGCTGCTACAACCAAGCGCTCCACCACCCAAGGTAAACAGAAGATTCAGCTCACACAGGTTCGGAAGCACTGTTCCACGTAGGATCGCTGAGTGCTGTAGTCGTCGTCGTCGAATCCACACAGGATTTCTGTACTGTCGTCGTCGCAGTCACAGTAGCAGTAGTAGCAGTAGTAGTCACAGTAACAGTCGCAGCCAGCACTAGGGTTCCCGCACGCAGCAAGCTCGTTCGGAGGGTCCGCTCCACGAGCCGAGAGGCTGATACATCAACTGTCACGAAGACCAGAGTTGATGTATCCAAAAGTTCCGTATCGTCAACAGGAACTCACGCAACAGACGACGCGTCGATCGGACGCCCGGTCTGTGAGTTATTGGCATTTTCGTCTCCGGGGCCCTGTTGGTTTTTAAGGCAAATCCAACCCGACCGTACTCCACCTGCGTCCAAACCTCGGGCGGAGTATTCCAAAAGATCCGTCTCACTAAGAGGAACACAACGCGACTGACGGCACGTCAATCGGACGTCCGTAGCTCATGATATGAGCGTTTCTGCTCCGAAGGCCCGGTTGGTTTCGTGAACGAACCAACCCGGCCGAACTCAAAGTAATCCGAAACATTGAGTGCGATATACCGAAACGACCGTCTCGATCCAAGGATCGTTTTTCCGCAGACGGTTCGTCGATCGGAGGTCCGAGGCTCAAGTTATGGCCAAAAGACCGGAACTGGTTCGAAACGGGTGGGTCCGGGTCTGGGCCGACCCGGCCCGACCCGCCCCCCCCCCCCCCCCCCCCTGGGGCGGCCCGGCGCGGCGGCCGCGGTGGCCTGGCGCCGCTCGGTGGCTGAACGCGGGGGGATCAATCCCCCGCTTCTTCAAATGGGGGCGCGGCAAAGCCGCGCCGTTTTTGTCAATCAACGGCCCCCCTCCTGGGGGCCCGCTTTGAAGAGGATCCGGGGGAGCCGCCTGCCCCCCCCCCCCCCCCTCTTGGAAACCGCCCCCCTCATTAAGAGGGGGGTTTTTATGAGCCGGCTGGGGGATTAATTCCCCCAGTTTACTGCCTTCCGGCCGGCCAGCTGGCCGGCCGGTTTTCTCCAACGGGACCGGAAAATCCGGTCCCTTCTTCGGCTTCCGACGCCGGCGGCCCGGCCGCCGGTCTTCTCAAATCGCCGCGGCCCATAACCGGCCGCGGAATTCGTCATCCGGCGCGGTGCGACGGCACCGCGCCCCTCCGCCGCACGCCTATTTCTTTCGACGCGGCGCGACGGCGTCGCGTTCTTGTTGTTTCTTCCATGGTGCACGCGCGACGGCGTCGCGTAAGTTAAACGTACAATTATCCGCGTGGTGCGACGGCACCACGCCACCTTGCTTCCGCCCGCAAGAATAAACAACATGAACGATGGAGGGGGGGTTCGGCCGTGTTCATGCGGTCCGGCCCCCCTCACGTTAAATAATAACACAACTTAAAATAATCAAGTGTCTCACGTTAGACATGCTAGATCCATGATCAAGAACGAAATAAATAAATATTGAATCAACAACCCCTACCTCGGGTATAAGATCGAAGATTTGACAACGTCCCGCGGAAGACAACGTCGCGGAGGTCGGGCGTCGCGGTCGTCGTTCGTCAAATCCGTTGATGATGAGATACGCCCGAAGAGATACGTCGTTGGCGAATCTTCGTATGCCGACGAAGAAGGTCCGAGGAGGAAGCGGTGTTCCCTCTCGTTGACACGGAGGACGAAGAAAAGATGCGTCGTTCTTCGTCGGAGCTTGAGCGTTCTTCGTGTTCTTCGTCAGAGCTTGAAGATGAAGAAGAAGCTCTCAAAAGCTCTCAAGGTGGTAAAAGTGTTCTAACCCAACAAAAAGAGAGAAGAGATTAATTTAATCAAAAACCTAACAAATAATTTCAATGGTTTGAAATTCAAAATGGATAACTCCAAAATTAACTCACTTATTTAATATACATGAGTTGTATAAATAAATAGATGTTAAGTTGTCAAGCCTTTAAGAGGGAGAGAGGGGAGTTAGGGAACTTGAAAAGTTTATGGTTCGTGTGGGCCCCACCACACTTAATCCTCTCAAAGGAGGTTAAGTGGGTGTGGGTCCCACCCCTAACTTCCTTTGGAAGAAGTTAACCCACAAGCTTAAATAAAAAGAATTCCACATTTTTTATTCAACTTTTTATAATTCTCCCAAAAACTAACTTTCGTCCCGTAACAAACGCAACTTCCGAAAAGGTCTCTTTAAGCGAATACCGGTGCTGCGAGTTCATCGGTGCCCTCGGATTTCAATTCCGAGCACCGGATCAAAAGTCAGGAATTCCCGCTCGTTCGTTCACTGAACGTACCCGAGCCAAACTTCGGAAATTGATTCCGGGCACTCCGGGCCTCGGAATCAGGTGCCGTCAGAAACCGCGCTCTTGTAAAATTCTAAAGAAAATTAAGAAAAAAAATTTCCCTTGAATTTTACGGGTCTTTACACCCTATAAATATTTACTCATCCCCTACAAGTACGTGTCTCTACATTACACAAATGTTCCCCTACGTAGAGACCTAGTTATATGTTATTCCATGTGAACTTTGTACTTCCAATTCTCTCATTCCATTAAGATTTCTAACAAACCCATCTCATGACGTGGGATTTGAAACATAGGGTATATCAAATAATACATCACTAAGATGGAGTCTAAATTTTAGGATTTAATTTCATTAATGTGGGGATAATGGAACATACCCAAAATCTAAATTTGGAACATTGTATTTGATATCGTATATGAAATACAACACCAATAGAGTAGGGGAATATAGTATCCTAATAATTTATAATGAATTTTATATTTTAAATAAATAAAATAAATTACATTTCTGTATATTCACGTGACATAGAGTTTGTATACATGGCAAGGAACAACGTGTTTCTTTGATGACTTTCATTACATGAAAAACTCAATTTTATTGAATAATAATATAGTATTAAAGTATTATTATTTAATATAAAAATATATAAACTAGATTTTATGAATAGTAATAACTAAATTAAGAAAATATAATGTATATAAAACGAATTCATTGGTTAAAAATTAATATAAATGAATATAAGAACCAATGAAAAATATAGGGAATATTTTATTAAAAACTCATTTCATGCCCACGAAGGTATGATGTACAAATTAATTAAATTAATTTCAATTAGTGAATGATAATAAGTTAACACATATATTATATATTCAATCAGATATTTTTTGAATTCAACCAATAGATTCTATAGACATATGATAATAGCAAACGCAAAATTTCGCAAACAATCATTATTTTTATAAAGTGACTTTTACCGCCTTTTAATGGAAAAAATATTAAATTTTGTTTGAAATTTTATAAATATTATCTATAAAAATAAATTTCACATTATAAATAGAGACATTAAAATTAGGTTTGGGTGATTTTGTTCGTTTTTCTGTGATGTTTCATAGTTAAATGAATACTTAAAACTAATGAATTTTAGTTCAAAACTATATTTCATATAATTTATATATAAGGTCACAAAATATTTTAAATATTTTAAATAATCATTAGATCTATATTTATAAATTAATAAATTTTTTGTTATTTTAATCAATTTCACGTTAAAATTCAATATAAAAACATATTATGTTTTTGAACATTTTTACCTTAAAACCCTACATCTTCTTCCGGTTTGTGGGATTAAATATAAACTAATTTCATAGAATTTTATTATTTGAATTGGGAAAACTACATTAAATATAGAGAATAAAAATAATATATAATTTTTAATAAGGTTATATTATATTTTGACTTAATAAATTCTAAAAGGGATTAAAATTAATTACAAGGATTAAGGTGAAATTATGTTTAATAACAGACTAAACCTTAATCTTAAGGGAAAAAATGAACTATAAACTTTTCTAAAATTTATTAAATGGTCATATATAATCCCTATACTATGTTTATCAAATTATTACCATTATTGGGTCCACTTTTAAATGGAAAACTTGGGTTTAATTACTTTTCCAAAATTTAGCAACAATGTCGCTCCTCCTATACTATAAAAAGGCTTCCTTTCCTCCCACTTCCTCACACCTCTCAAGACACATTATCTCTAGAAATACCTACCCAAATTGATACTAAAATTACATAACCTCACCTAATAATATTCTATTTTGGAATAAATCCATTCATGGAATTTCTTTGAAGCAAACCAAAATGAGTTACGGAAAGAATAGATAACATCTTTCCTCAGGCTCATTAGTTTTATATCATTCCTTATCCCCTGACATATTATTATTTCATGATTATATAAAAAATCCGGTATCATATATATAATATGTGTTTTATGTCATGTTTTTGAACCAACACTTTTTTCACACTTCTATCTAAAGGGTAAGAAACTTACCATTTATGTGTACGGTGAACTATCACCGCACAAAATGATGTTCTTCATTTTTCCTATACCACCTCTCATAGTTGATAATTATGATGGACAATATATTTATATATTAAATATATTTTTTTTATAATTTCGTTATACCTATTAAATTCTTTTATAACACATACCTTTATTACATCCATTTTGTGTGAATTTAATAACATTGTTCGTTGAAGTGTGGACTATCGACTCCAAAAAGCCATGTGATTTGATCACACTATATATGGAATGCATAAATTATAGTTTTAATTAGAAATATATGATATAAAAATAGTCTATATGATAATAATTAAATAATTATCTTTATAATAATGTAATATATATCATTTTCTTTGTAACCCTCTCACACACAACGAATGTGATATCATTGGTCAAGGATGTTTGGACTATCTACTCCTTAACATGAGGTGATTTATTTTAGCTCACAATAATTATAGATATAATTATATATGATTAAATAACATGTTATTTATGATATAATGATCATTATTTAAATATATAGCGTTACTTACCTTCTTTCAATAAGGATCACTGAAAAATAGGAATGTTGTTCATGCATATGTAGGGCATATCGTCTCCTTGATTGTAACATTGGATCACTTTACATAACCATGTTTAATTATCAGTTTTAACATTTAAATTGATTTATAAATAAAATAGTTATTTCAGGATTATTATTCTAGTGATGTTAAATAATGACCGCATTAACCATATTTTAGCTACAAAAGTTGTTTTAGACCCAAAATCCAATTTTGGTCAAAACAGCCAATGTAAACATAATTGATTATGTAGTTTTATAAAACATCATAATAAGTGAAATAAAAGATTTTATAAACTTAAAAAATTTCTAAATCAAGTACATAAATAAAATGAGTTTTTTTATTTAGGAATATAAAGTCACCCTAGAAAAATAGGATGTAAGGTATGAGATTTCCTCTTAATTTACATTACATTAATACTTATTTATGGTTATGAACATAGTTTATTTTATATGGTCTATATATTTACCATTAACATGTTATATAATAAATTTATTTATTCTCATGATATCTTAAGTTTCATTTAAATATTTTTCTTCGTGTTTATTACAATTCAAATTTTCAAGGTGGAATGTGACACTTTTTATTATTTAATGATTATTTTCCTCATGATTAATTTAAATGATCATTTATTTATATTAAAAAAACTTATATGAAAATTGTTCTATAATACCTTTAATTTTAATCTCCTCTGGTTATTTATATATTTCTCCATGTATTTGTAGCATTTTTACACTCGTTCGTACTCAAGTGATTTAGAAAATGTTTTTAAGAAAAATAAAATTCATATTTCCCTTTAGATTGAGAACCAATTTTCTTCTAGAGACCGTGTTTTATTAAAATGTTTTCTAAAAATTTAATATCCTTTTAAAAATTAATTAGTTGAGGAATTTTTATCCTTTTTATCTTTTCTCATTGTTTTCAAATGAATATTCTTGTCACTTTCAAACCAAGGAGTTTTTCTAACCATTTACCAAGAAAAATGAATGTTATTTTAATCTCATATAGAATTTATGAACATACCCTCTTTCATTTATTTGAATCATCCTTTGTATTTTCAAAATTGTAATTAAAAAAAAAAGTAATTTTCAATGAAAATTTTTTTCAGTATTTTTTACCAAATAAAAATGAAATCCTCTTAAATAATTTTTGTATAATATAGTAATCATATTCAACAATGACAAAACCCCTTTATTTCTACCCGACATGGGATATTTTGTAATAATAAAATGATAAATCATCGTCTGAATGATTTATGATTTATTTTTCAAAGGATAGTATTCACATTCACTTCCATGATTCCAATTATTCTTCTTGAAATATTTAATTTCCTATGACAATTTCACATTGAATTTCCTTTAAATAATCATATCATTTTTCATAGATAAGATTATTTCTGGAATGGTATACCATCTTTTATATGTTTTTTACATTGAAAGTTATTTGACTGCATATGGATATATTGATTAATTTGTATCCATTATTAAAGAAATATATTTGGTAAGGTATAGTGTATATAAGATATGAGGAATCCATAGGACATGAAAGAAATGGTTTGCGTTCCATTTATGAAATTACCTATGTTTTGGGGATTGGGTTTTGTATGCCCATTTATCCATCAGTTGTCTGATGAGAGGAAATTAGTTTTTTAAACCCCATTTAGTTTATTTGTATGTAGAATTGAATGGTTTATACCAATATTTTCAAACTGTTTGAATGATTGATCACCATAGTTGACATCTTCTTTTGCCTTATATATGACATAAAATAAATGAGCATCTCATTCATTTGGATTCAGTTATTATATATCAATGATATTTTTCATGAATATGTGTATGTATTATTTTATTTATCATATCATTGATTAAATGGAATGTGTTTAAATTTTTACATTTCCTTATTTATTTTTCCTTATCGTTTTATTTGAATAGAATGTGTTTTAGTTATTTACCTTTCGATATTATTTACTCACTTTTTTATAATTTATATATTACATTGCATGTTTTTTATGTTATTTACCTTTCCATATTTATTATTCTGATTGATTCATTATTCCTTTCACTACACATTACCCTTATTGAGCATTTGAGCTCACCCTTATTTTGTTTCCATTTGTCACAAATCTAAGAAGCGTACTACGAATGATAATCAATGATAATGTAGATGGAATGAAGATATCCTCAAAGAAAAATATATATAATAATTAGTTTATTGATTTTTAATACAAGACACATGTATGTATCTATTTTACTAGTACTAATAAGATCATTGGTCCTTCTGGGCTTGATTCCTTATAATCATACAATTGTAATTGTAGTAGACACTGATTCTATACTGTCTGGGGCCGACTCTCTACCTGAAGTCAAATTTTATTACAAACATTATACTAATCATTTGAAGTGCCTAAGGATGTAAAATAGTTAATATTCATTGAAAATTTAATGAATAACTATAAGAGAATAAAATATATTTTTTTATTAAATATAAAATAATTCCCCCATGGGATACGTAAACATAAACAATCCTGATTAATGAGGAGATTGTGAAACACACCCTTATAATTGTTGAAACATTTGAAACATAATACATATTAAAGGAATAAATTAAAATGAAACATTAAATATAATGAATAAAAGTATATTTATGATATAAAACATCAAAAGGAAAATCATATACACCACACATATGAATAAGTTTTGAATATGGAAAGGGTCCCACTAATGTAAAAATGAGATGAGAAACACTTACTTCATGTTTGACTTCCATCACATGTGTCGGAACCTTCAGTATAATAAATGTAGTTTTATTATACGTCAATTAAAAAACTATAATAATATATCTCATAATATTTATAATTTATTTATAGTCTTCTATCACCTATTTATTAACAATTCTTTGTTAAAATCACTATTTTGGGCGATAATTACACTGTTGGTCTTGTACGCTTTTGTTCGGTAATTTTGGTCATTTTAAATTGATCATGGTTAAATAATATCTATAATGTTACACCTGATATTAATATAATATATATTCATCATATATGCATTTATAGTAATCCATTCAGGTTCATGATGGAAAATGAATTACACCATATATTGTGATAGTAAGTCATACGTATGAATGAATGATTCTTTCATTCAATCGAAGAAAGAATATAAAGGTAAATAAATAATAATTCACATTTAAATTTTATTTATTGTGTTATATATAAAATTTATATGAATCAAATCCATACTTATTACCATCAATGCATAAATAGAATAAAAAAAATTTCACAACGTTACACGGAGGTTGTAGTCTACACGTACATATAAGCGACATAATAGTTTTCCAATGGATTGGAATGTAAGAAATTAGATGTGATATTATATTTCTACAAGTATGGTTATCTCATAAAAAATATTCATTAACATTATCCATATTACATACATGTAAAGCTTGAGTGGAAAATGAATCACATTGCTTTGCGAGGTAGTCGTCTACTATACACATGAGCGACGTTATTATATACCTATATAATTTAATAGTAGTATATGTGATTTCATATATTGATAAATATAATTATTATATAAATATAATATAAATAGTATAAATCCATACTTATATATATCCTTTAATTGTGGTGATCAAAAATTAATTATATAATTACCCGAGGCGGCAATCAGTTGTACAAACGATTGATAACATCATTTCTCATTTGATAAAAGTGGAGATAGATATAGGTTAACATATAATAATAAATTATATATTGGTTTTATTATTATTTACATGGTTTCAAAATATTATAATTGGTAATAATAAAATGTAAAGCGAAAACCCATAGTTAATAAACATTACCTCTTATTTGGGGAAACACTTTATGAATTATGATTAACCTAAATCCTTCCTAGATTGTATTTCTGATCAAAAAAAGGACATTATGATATTTTGAGTGAATTATGGAAGATGTTTTGGAATCAATTATCTGTACAAATTTTTTTTATGTATGCATTTGAGAGGAGAGAGTTATCTTTTTATAACTGGGTGAGAGGAAATAGATGGTATTTTTTAAAAGAAAATGTGATTCCCATGATTTGTTCAGGAAAGAAGGCTGAAAATGGATCATTCTAGAATATTATTGATCTTAGGGTTTAAATATGCATATAAAATTTGAGTTTTAAAATTTTTAGGTTTCTTAACCCATATATAGTTAGTTTAACCTCCCTTTAAACAATTGTATTGGTTAATAATAGTTATTAATTTAAAAAAAAATTAATATTTTTTATTGTCATATATTATGATGACCATATTAGATAATCTAAAATATACTTATTCAAAACTTGGAAATAATTTTTCAAATTCAATTAATATAATATGTATATTTGAATTTAAAATTTTACCAGCAAACATGATGAAATGGTGGGTTTCCAAAAAGAAAATTCTTATAAGTATATAAGGTTTTAATATCAAAATTCAATATATAATGGGTTACACAAACATAAATTTAATTTATTATATTATAATTTAACTATTTTTACTTTAAAATAAATTTAAAATAAATTTTATCTTTTTTAATAATTAAATAAATACGTAATTTTCAATATAAAGATTTGTTTTTTACTATTCATAAAAATAGTAATATTTTTATAATATTCTCAAAAATTCACTAAAACATGATTTTAAAATATAAATTTAAATAAAGAATTCAAATTTTAAAGTAAATTTTCTAAAATTGGTAATTGTTAATTTGAAATTATGTGCACATACCATGAAAAAGCTTTCTTTTAGAAAAATACAACTTCTTAGAAAACATTTCTTTTTCATTAAAATAATTTTTATTTCATTTTTAATCAATATTTAACCAATAAAATTATTTTTAAAATTTTTAAACTATAATGGTTTTTTAATTTATTCACCCATATTAATTCATACCATCTTATTAGCTAGTTTATAATTGTCATGTTTAAATAATATTATTTTAAAAGAGTATCACATTTCATATAATGTTAATGTGGCATGCATTATCAAGCAATAAAAGGGATTAAATTTATATAAAAATAAATATATTTTAATGTATATGGGGATATATCCTCTTATAATGTTTGTACATTGTGTAATATCAGCACTCAAATGTGATGTTTCTCTTTTAATGTCTTATATTGTAACAATATACCCCACTTAAATAAATTTTATCCTCATAATTTACTTTTGATATCAATATTCATGGGTTGAAATTCAAAATTGCCATTTCTTGAATCCCACATTGTAAAAAAGGGTTAATAATACATCCTCTTGATAATATAAAAATTTATGTACGAACGTTAACTAGAATAATACATAATAGGTTTAAAAATAGGATAACATTTTTTAGAAGTATATATTTGTACATGGAATAAAAACATAAATTGTTATAGAGAGTGATAGAGATAATTGATCTAAAAAAATAGAATGACATTGAAATTTTAATTAATACAATTAAATACATTTACAATGAGATAAGGGTCCATTTGATTCATCAAAAATGAATATTTTTGGATAAAATGTTCATTTTAAGATTACTTTCCCAGGAGTTGAGTAATTCATTGACCATCTAGACTAAGATAATGACAAAATATAATTAATGATATCTTTAGGTTTTTATATTCATATTTTAATACTTTGGTTGTTCAATAATAAATTCATTCATTATCTCTTCCCCTATAAAATGAATATCTTATAGGATGTTTTATCCCCACATAACTAAAAGTTAACATTTAAGAGATCATTAGATTAATAAAAGAATGATAATTCATTCCTCCTACCACAAGATATTTTCCAAAATAATTTTTTTATAATTTATCCAAAAATAATTAATTAATATCTAATACCTAACTATTATATCATAAAATTAAACCTAATGTAGTTCATAAATGGTTAACCTTGAGTCTCATTCAACATATGTCTGGCCAAATTCAATTTCCAAATTTTTTGAAAGGTGGTCACCCAATCAACATTATATTTCACAAAAAAAATTAAAGGGGATATGAATTCCACATTCAAAATTTGTTAACACATTGAACACCATAAAACATTGATGAAAACACTTATGATTAAAAAAATATTATGTTTGTTCATATATTTTCTAAATAAAAAAATGTAGTAAAATCCTGAAAAGAATATATAAACCATAAAATAACAAATAATTTACACGGTCACCAATACTATCCCATTAAAATCAATTTATAATTACTATCTCAAAATCAAGAACATTTTACATGTTATTTTTTTTATATATTTTTATTTCCAATAAATTTCAAATTTCCATTGAATCCATTTTCTTTGTCATTAGTACCATTAAACATATGATCTCAAATCCTTAAAGAAAAAGCAATACGGTAAAATCTTTATAGATTTCATAATTATTATAACTATAGAATCTTTAATTGAGCAATAATTCCACATAATTTTTGAATCAAAAAACACAATCAAATTAATCATTCCACTTAATCCGTTGTAATTTCTTAATATTGACATTCTCCCCTTAGATTCTTATGAGGTAGTATCTTATGATGCTTGAGGAAATCATTTATACATTTCCCTGTATATTTAAAATTGAATCATTAAAAATGGAATACTTTTTTATTTCCCATGAAATAATAAATATTTTGGACTTTCCCTCTAAACTAATAGGAAACTATCATTCCCTTCAATCAATTACCTGAGTGCTTACATCCATAATTATCATAAGGGGTAAAATCCGTGTTTCCCTTCTTCCATTTATCCACCATTTTCATTTCCATTCTCTTCTCATTTCCTTCCCTTCAATTCCATAACAAATTTAGTGTCCATTATTTTTCTTGATATCACATGATTTTTTATCCTCATATGATGTTAATTCTTGGGGGATATCAATCTTCAAATTCATTACTTAATAACACAAATGAAATGATCAATAGTTCTCTTTAGATGACATACGTAGTCCACATAATTCCTTTTAGCCTTGTTATATTTTTTTCATACATAGAAATATTTTCATCTTATTTTTTATTAACCATAGAAATTTTCAATCCATATTCGTTAATTTCTCATGGGTAAAATACTTTTCAAAGAAGATTACTCTTAAATCCTTTAACTCCATATTTTTTTCACCATCATCCATAGTGATTTGAACCAATGAACACCATTAATCTATATCTCTTGAGAGATAATAAACATCCTTGAATTTTTTTCCTTTAATTACTTCCAACAGTGAGAAGTATCTACTCTATGGATGTTATAAGCATATTTTCTTCAAATGGATTTTTAATCTCATTGAATGATTGAAATTTATAACACATAAAGTGGTTTAAAATTGTTACAGCATGTAGTGGATCATAAGGATACTTCATTCAAGCATGTTTATTGACCATAACTTAATTTAGTTTCCCCAATATGGTTATAATTTGATTATTTATAGATGTGGCTCCACCTAAAATGTCACTATATTTACATGGAGGAAAATCCCTACATGGGGTATGTGAATTCATACTGTTCCAATTCATTTTTCAAGGATTCATTTATAAAATATTTAATACACTATATTAGATCATAAAATTATAAAATATAATTTATAATCAAAAAATTATTTAGACAATATAAATAAATTGAAAATTTTATGCAAGCATAATATCATAATAATAAAATTATTTTATTTTGGAATGAATTGAGATTATAATTTATTTTTCAAATCATTTATAATTGGTTCATTACGAGTTTCAAACTAGGTTCTTAATAAGGCCATTTTTCATTTACTTGGTGATGCTCAGGTCAATAAAAGATCCCAATATGTGTTAATTCATAATTTTTTGTACATTATAAACATATATTATGGACCATTACAAGATAGTTTAAATCTTTGGGAAGAATCTTGTCAAATTTGGACAACTTATTTGTCTCATGAGAGTCATAGGTGCATTAAGGGGCTATCCTTAACTAGGAACAAAAATACACTTACTAATTCAAACACATTACTCTTATGATTGTTGAGAGACATAGTAAATAAAATTAATATTAAATAAATTATACAAAAAATATTAATTCTTACCCCCAGTGAAATTAATATTATCCTAAAACATCTAGAGTAATATGGTGAGTAGTAATGAAATTGTACATCCTTCGTAAAACTGAACATAAACCACCCAAATAAAGAATAAGGATGCTTATAATACAATGTTTCCTTAGTTTAATAGATGTACAATAAATGGTTGATTCCATTTATGAATATAAAAACAGTAAATTTTTTATTAAAAACCATTTGAGGAAAATGAATTTTTCACTTCAAAATTATTTTTCAAAAAATCAAAAAATCTCAAAAATTGAAAATATTTATCAATGAAAATATAATTTTTAAAAATTTAAAATAATAATTAAATCATTGATTGGTCATGAATATGGAAAATTTTATTTATTCTAGACATGTTAAAACAATGATTACATTCACATTTTTTGTAAAATACAATCATTTATTGTTTAGAAAACGACATGAATCTTAATTTCATTTTAAAAAAATAAAACATGGGTAATAATTTATTTAATAAATAGTTTGAATAAATTTTAATACCTTTTTGAAAACATTTTTACAAAACATTGTTTTGTATGAAAAATTATTCTCATCAGAATAGAGAAATGAAGTCATATTTTATTAAAAATAGTTTCTAAGTCATTTTAAGAACCAACGAGTAGAAAAATGCTATTATAAAATAAATAATCACAAATAAATATAGGAAAAAAATATAGTGATTTTAAGAAATATCTAATAATTTCCCCCAATGGAGACACAAATATAAACTATATTTGATAATGATGAGATTGTGAAATACACCCTTCCCATTTGGGTAACGTTTGAATCATACTTCTCATGAAGGTAAACAAAATGAAATGATTCATTACATTTAATTAATAGAAATATGTTCCTGATATAACATATCAAAATGTTCATTATATATACTATACAATGGAATAAGTTTTGAATATCAAATATATCCCATGAATTAAAATTAATACAAGAAACCCTTACATCAGGTTGACTCTTTCAATTTTTATGCGCAACCTGTATAATATATATAGGTTTATTATAAATATATTATATAATAATACTCATACATCATATACCATATATGATTTTATTAAATTATTTTATCACCAATTTATTAGCAATTCTTTGTTAAAATCACTGTTTTAGATGATAATCTCTTTGTTTCTCATGTGTTTTTATCCAGAATTTTTTTTACTTTTACTTTTATTATGATTACCTAATTTAAATATTGTTGAACATTATATCAATATCATATATATTAAATGTATATGAATTTAAATTAATCCATATAATATAATGGTAGAAAATTAATTTCATGATTAATTTAGATGATAAATTGTATTTCCCCATGAGCATTGTATCTGTTTAAACACAAGATGTAATAAAAGGAAAATAAATATAAATTCATAATTAAAGATGGACTTTTTAATATATAATTTCTATTAATCAAATCCATATTTATTAACATCCATGTAAAAAAATAAAAAAAATTCACAACCCCCTATAGAGGTGGTAATCCACACGTAAACCCGCGAGACGTTGTTGTTTCCAAAAAAGATTGGAAGTTAAGAATGTAGATGTTATTTTATATTTAAAAAATTATTTATATGAAATAATAATAACATATATTCATTAAATTGTTCCTCAATACCTTTTTTTTAAAGCATCACTAAAAATGAATCACATCACTTCGTAGGGTGGTAGTCTTCCATACAAATGAGCGACTTTATCGTATCCTCCACTGAATGGAAAGTACGAAGGTATATGTGATATAATAATTCAAGATGTATAATAAATTAATAAATAATATATATATATATATATATCATTATAACTATTCTTTAATAGTGGTTATTGATAATGAATTACATCTGTTTGTGTGGCAGTAGTCTATCATACACACAATTGATGATTTTATTACCAATTTTGTGGAAGTGGAGATAGATATATGTTATTTATTTAACATAATAACACATAATTATATAGGATATTTTTTTGAAATGTTTTTGAATATTTTAATGAGTTATAAAAACATGTAAAGTTAATACACATTGTTAAACACATTTTTTTTAACGATACCTCTTTAGAGTTGAAATAAAGCCTTCTTAGATTGGGTTTCTGATAAAAAATGCATCTAGGATGTTTTAGGGGAGTAAAGAAGTTATTTGGGATGGGATTCTTGATTCAAATTGTTTTGTATGTATGAAATGATAGGATAAAGGGTAGCCTTCAAAATTGGGGGAGGCGACACACATGGACCTTTTGAAAATATCAAGTGACACCCACATTTTTCTCATGAAAAAATATATAAAATTGCTCATTATCAATACATGGAGATGATATGCACAAAATATATCCCTAAAATGTGTTTTTACAATATTTAGGTTATTTTTAAACCATATTGTCTTAGACTAACCACCGTTAAACTCATTTTTACCTTAATCATTGTAATTATTTTTCAGTATTTTGAAATTTCAATATTGTAAAATTTTAATTTGACCTTATTAGATAATTTGAATTAATATAATAAAAAATATGAAATCTATTTAAATATAATCAATTCACTGATGTTGTACAATTTAATATAAATGTATACCTATTGAAATAATGAAAAAGTCCCTTTCCATAGAGATAATTTGAATAAATATGGAAGGTTTGAATATCAAAATTCAATAACTAATTGATTTCACTGACATAAATTGAACTATGATAATATGATTTAACATGTTTTACTTAAAACCCAATTTAACATATAATTTAACATTGAAAATAATTTAAACTAAAATATTGTTTTCAATTAAATTGGTTATTTTTTGTTTCTATTCATTAAAAAAATTATTCCTTTCAAAACATTCTAGAAAATTATAATAAAATACTTTTGAAATTTAGATGTAAAAAATGAATTTTAATTTAGGATATAAATCTTCTAAATGTTTGAAAATTTATTTTTATTTCATGTGTTCAAAGAATGACTGAAATTCGATTTATGGAAAAACTTTTTTTTCAAAAAATATATCTTTTTTTAAATGATTCATATATTTTTATAATCTATATATTCCCACTTAATTTATATTATATATATAAACCACATAATTTTCATATTTTAGTTTCTCCCATTTATAACCAATATCTCAATAGGTGGGTTATAATGATCATTTTCAAATAAAAATATATTAATAGAGTATTGCATTTCATTTAAAATTGATGTTGTATAAATTGTAAAATATCAAAGAATTGAATTTATTTAAAATAAATATATTATAATGCCTCATGGTGTTAAATGAAGTGATAATATTGTTTTTCCATATCATACATTTTATCAAACGTGTTGTTTCTATTTTAAAATATCAAGGTGTTACATGATGCCTATGAAATACATTAAAATGTGGAATTTGACAATGTTTAAAATGAAAATGAATGTGATTGAATGATATTTTTTTGTAAAATTTTAACTTGATAGGGAGTTTCCCAATTTATATAAAGCTTGTGTAGTTATTTTTCATCCTATTTTTTATGGAATGTATTTTTATTTTTTGGAATTAAGATACAAGTTATATATATTGTCCAATTAGGTACGTTATTTGGTATCGTTGTAATGGGTTTATCTGGATTTATATGGAAGAACCCTTAGAGTGATGAGATATATATTGAGATGGGTTGAGAAGTGAGGCTAGGCCCTATGTGACTAGTCATTTTGTTGTCATTTGGAGAGCTTCTGAGATGGTTTTTGTGCCCTATTTTTTATTTTCTACATGTGTAATGATATTATTGTGTTAGTAAATAGATTCTCATGGGGGAGAGGGTCCTAAGGACATACCCTTCTATGAGTGATATATCATTAGTTGAACTAATATGAGTTGAATTTCATGTTATATATGGAGGATAGACCCTCCATGAGTGAGATATATGCATTCTACATACTTGTCCATCCTTGAGTGGGATGGTTTGGCATGACGGGATAGTTTTAGGTTAATGATGATTGAGATAATGAGAACTAGAATATGAGATCGGATGGTGGGACTACCATTAGTGATATGAGGTCTGAATTATAATGAGTTACATGTTAGAGATTTATTTTCTTATCATGACTGATTAGGTAATGGTTGGTCGGAGATGTATCCTCCCTTGAGTGAGAAGTGATGGTCAGATGTAGGATGTGAGATTGGGGTTGGTATGACACTGTAAACTACATTATTGGTTATGGTTTGAGATTGTTGTACATGATGAATTCTTTAACTCATGGATTAAAATAATGTATTGTTAGTTGTTTTGGTATCTAATTTAGTAAATTAAGATCTGACATAAATTAATATATATTTATCATGTGTTATGTTTCTAGGTGGGTGTGTTATAAGAGCATGAAAACACTATATATATTTAATTTATTCACATACACATGATCACAAAAATACTAAATATTATAAAGGAATTGGGGATTCATACTAGTTAGTTGAACTCACCACTACCCATGTAATCTTGAAGGGTTTCAATATATGTGGGTAAACCTTCTATTTTTCTATCATCTAACAAGTTTTTCTTGGATATTGACACATGGATCATTCATCAAGTCATGGTGGACATGGATATGGTTGGATTATTATTTTATTTAGGATAGAGGTCATTTATTTTATATATAGTTATTATTCATGCGTATAAGAGACTATCTAATTTATTATGATATACACAATAATATTTTCATTTTATCTCATATTTTTTTCTCAATTATGTTTGTAACATCATATGGATATTTTATATATTTATATTTTTTAATATGTGGGGGATCGAGAGACTCCTTATTTTATGCCAATATAATTTTTGGAGTCCATTATAAGGATGATTCTTAATAAATATTTAATATATTTGGATATGAAACAAATGAATTATTAAGATAGAACAACCCCTGAATATTATATACCCACACCACTAGTCAGAAGTCTCTCGTATATGGTGAGTAATGCCTAATGTCATACAAAGACCCTCACTTGGGTTTCAATTGAGCTATCCATTCTAAGGCTTTGTAAAATAGCATCAAAAAATCTCTTAGTATATGGTAGGGTAGAAATAGGTCGATTTAGATATTCAGTAGATGAGTGGATGACCAAACACATGATACACAAACATGACATCAGTTGAAACCCATGTTTCTAGGGGATATCAAGTGTTGTGACCACACAATGTATAATTATTTAGGACAAGTATTATAATACGAATCCCAACACAGAATGTATGAGACTCTGAATGAGTCAAAGGGATCACCTAGGAGCAAATTACTCATTCATTAATCATTATAGTAGAATTATTAGGGTATCATATATACACTAATGGGTTATGTTTTATTTTATGATGCATCATCAGATTCTATTATTAATTGAATAAATTTAGAATAAATCATTATTTTATCAAAAATATATTACACTTTTTTATAATATTGGTAACATTGTGAGACATTAATATATTTTCATGTCATAAAAATATTATCTTTTCTCTATTTATACACAACACCATGTTAGTCATATTCTACACACCACACTGAGTTAGCTTGTATTAAATGGAAGACTGGGTTTACCGCTTTTTAATTGCACACCTATTTTATAGCAATATTTTGGAAATTATAAAAATTATATTTTTAAAAATAATATTCATTTTTGAATTAATAATATCAAAATTAGGTTAGGGTGACTTTTTTTATTTTGCAGAGAAGTTTTATTTTTTAATTAATAGTGAGAAATACAACATTTTAGTTAAAAACTACTTTTTTAAAGAATTATTAATGTTAAATTATATTTTAAAATTTTTTCATGTCAAAATAGATAAATTATACATATATTAACACAATTTTGGTCATTGTATTCGTTTTTATAATAAAATTTGACTTAAAAACTAATTGAACTTTTAAACATTTTTACATTAAATGCCTACATTCACACCACATCTCTGTGATTATCTTTAATCATAATTTTCCCACTATTATGAATTGAATTTTGAAAAACTACATATGCAGTTGTAATTCTTCCAATATTTTTTTTCTAATAAGATCATATTATTTTTTGACCATAAATATTAGTGGAAGGGAATAGAATTAATTGAGGTTATTAAAGTAAGATTAAACTTCATATGGGACAAAACCATAACATTAGAGACCAAAATAACCTAGAAACATGTCTAAAATCCATTGGATGCCAATAATTTGACCATATACACACATTATTCTAATTTTATTGTTTATTGTGAAATTATTAAATGATAATTCCCTATATAAAAGGTTAAGTAAGGAAAAAGAAAAAAATAGAACTTTCATTAACTTTAACATTTATAAAAAATTTAGATAATTAATGAATATTATATTTTTGTTAATAAATATCCTTTTTAATGATAAAAAGTTTATTTTTATAATAATAATTTTTCACTATGTTTTAGAGAAGGATTAGTTTCATGAAATGCTTATGAAATGACAGTGAAGTGGTTATTTAGTTAATAATGAATGAAAATAAATGATACTATATATATTATAGGTGATGTTAATTCATTGAATTATTGTATTTATTTATTTATTTTAGATTATTATATCATGTTATAAAACTATAAATTATATATATTTTAATTCTATTTTTTAAAAATTAATATTAAAATTAAATAAATAATGTCAAAATCGATAATAAAGTTATTTTTCGATAAATAATATTTTATTAAATGATTTGAAATTAATTTAAATTATATATTCTTAAAACTGATTTCAAAGTGTGATGAAATATTAAATATGGTTTATTAATTTACCAATTGATATTTTATAATTTACATATTGACACATATGTTCTAAAAATTTTGTTAACACATGCTGGGATTAAGCCGTGATTTCGTGCGACACATGTGTTTGTTTTAAAATTAATTTAAAAATATGGGTATTTTATTTTATAAATCATATATCATATAAATAATTTAGTGGACCTATAAATATTTATCTATTTTATTCTTACTGTTTAAATTAAATAGGAATTAAAACAAGATGATTTAATAAAAACCAAATTGATAAAATTTGTGGTTCATATAAGTTAAGGAACTAAATTATATAAATGCATATATTTTGGTCTAGTTGAGGTTTTTATCAAAACTTATTCCACTTTACTAAATTATTCTCCCATTTTTGAGTAACATTATGAAAGGTATAACTTCCATTAATTAATACATTTTGGTATTTACAAAATTGTGACTCCCCCTCTTATATAAAAATGAAAGCACTCTACCCCTACTCACACCTCTCAAGCCACATTATATTCAACGATATCATCCAAAATAGATCATAAACATCCATACCATCATCCTAGAAGAATCCCATTTGTCATGAACATTATTTTTCTGTGTAAGGTGAAATACTGCCTCATGAAACGGTGATTGTTCATTTTTCCATTACCACCTCTCATAGGGGATATTATTATGGACACTAGGTTAATATATGTTATATATTATATTTATTATTCCCTTATTCTACTATAATTATTTTTAACTCATATAGATATACTTTCTATTTTTTATAAATATGATAACATCATTTGTGGAAGTGTGGACTACTGCCTTTTCAAAGCGTTGGGACTCATTCTGGTATACATGAAACGTATTAAGGACAGATTTGTTGAAAATATTTAACATATATAACATATATATGTTACTATAATTTCAATATAAATATTTATCATTTAATTTTCAATATTGTAAAATGACAAAGATATGGGAGTAGGGTTCATGCACACATACGACCTACCATCTTCATGAATGGTGAATTTTGTTTCTTATATCCAATCTTTATAGATTATTCTTAATACATATGTACTGAATATATATGAAATTTAATTCACGGATTAAATTATAGAAATGATTATATAATTATCTAATTAATAGGAACAACAAATTACAAGTCAAGGCATACATGAGAAATCTAGGTGATTAACACCCAATGTAGTAAATATAATTAAATAGTGTTAACAAACGTGTAATAAAATATTATAAGAATATAATATATGATATTATAATCATTATTATGGTTTTTTAGAAGTTATTAACACATCTTAAACCACTATAAATGGTGTTAAATAACACATGTCAAAAGGAAGTTTATGGTAAGGTAATTTTGTCTCAATTTACATTCTATTGATAGTATTTTTTTACTATACAATAATTAACGTTTATTTGGAGTATATACTACCTTATGAGGTTTTGTATCATGAATTTCCTTACTATTAGGATATTTTAATTTTCTTTTGATATTATTTTTTTTGGATATTATGATTTAAATGTTTCAGTGTGCTATGAGACACTTTAGAATGTTTAAATATTATTCTCCTAAAGAATGTTCTTATTGATTATCCTTACAATCACAATTATTTTTCTAATCATAAACTTTATCATGAAACAATAAATTTTTTTAATCATAATTCCACTGAAATTTACTTGAGATTCCATATTCTCATATAATGGATATTATTATTTCCTAAAAAGTGTACAATTTTTCATATGGTGTTCAGATTTACAGTAATAGATTCATATAATATAGCCTTAACCATATTAGATTCATGGCATGAAGCCATGAAAGTATTTGATTCATGGAATTAATTCATTATAATATTATGTCTATCACACAAATCCTTTAAAGTATTATATTCATTTCATTGATCAGTGAAATTATTAGATTCCTATCATAAATCATTGAATGTATTAGATCTGGGTCATGGATCATCGACAATATTAGATTCATTACACAAACCCTTGACAATATTAGATTCATGTCACGAATCCTTGAAAGTATTATATTCGTTGCATTACACCTTGAAAGTATTCAATGATTTCAATGAATACTTAAATTTATTAGATATTTAGCATGAGTCATAGATGATATGTTATAGTTATCCATCATTATTAATTTACATTATATATATTTCATTTATATTGTATCCATAATATTTTGCATCGTAATATCAATCGATATATTCTATTCACAGTTTATTGATTAAGTTGAATTTTCTTTCAGATTCTTACATTTACATATTTAATTTTCCTTGTCTCGTTATTTAAATGGAATATGACATCATTTATATAACTTTCCCAATTAATTTAATCCTATTTTTCACTATTAATATTTCATTACTTACCATTGATGAGAATTTGAGATTACCATTATTAGAATTCCTATCCACAGGTTATGAAGAATAATTATATGATTAAGCATCGAAGTATAAATTTTATCTATGTTTATTATGTATCCTAATATACTTTTCTATTTCATATTGTATTGTAGGTATTATGTATATAAAATAGAATTCTAAAACTAATAAATTGATCTATCCTTATAGAGTAGATTCTTTCAAATCGTGGTAATGAAATAAAATAACACACTGACACTGGGCTTCTCGATTTGGGTCATTATAGTTGGTATAAATGGATGTTTAGCAGCCTCCTTGGAAAATATATTTAAATAAATTAGATTATGGAGAACAACCCTATGATATAAATTGATGATAAGTACACAATAACATCGTATTTTTTTGGCAAGGTAGTGATTCTCTGGGTATTCCTAGAAATATATCCCTAACTAGATAATATAAGTGGAAATGGTTCTTTAAAAAATGAATCTAGGATTAAGAACTCCAAAAAACAATTTCTAGGCCAAACTCAGGGTATCCTCACACATGGAAACTTGCTTTGGTGTGCCCCTAGTTTGATACTCTTTGGGTATATGCTTAGGATTATTTGAATCAGCATTAGGAACTATCAATAAGGATTTCATTAGATATTTATTAATAATCAAGGATAAACATAAGGTTACATAGATTAAAGAAGATACATGATTTATGCATCCTGTAAATAATTTTTCCTGATTTTTTTGTATTTTGTTTGGATAATTTGGGCTCACACTATGCTTTCTTGTTTTAGTAAATGGATGTAACTTGAAGGAATTTGGTTAACATTGAATGTGATAGAAAATTTAACGTAGAGATGTTAAATGTAATGATCACTGGGGTTAAGAAATTTATTATCATGCCTGACCAGCTTTCAAATAATATGATTAACAATGTCTTCTATAAAAAACTCTCAAACTAACTAAGGAAGAGAAGGAGTGAGTTCACTGAGGGTTTGGGAAATGGAGACCATGAAGGAATGAATGTCTAGTTTCCTATATGTCAGGAATATGTAAAGAATCACCCAAGTAAATGTCTTACAGGGAAAAGAATAAGTTTTTACTATGAAAAAAGAAGAACGGAAATCAAGTAACTAGAAACGAAAAATGAAGAGTTAAATTGTTGCAATTGATGAGAATGTTTTCGCCCTTATTCCATTATTTATTGTTAAATTCTATAAGTGTGGAATGAATTGTCATTATGAAAATAAATCTTTCAGGCGGAACTCTCATGAAGAGAAATAACAAGGTGGTATTATTAATGGTTATATTTCTAATTAGGATGAGACTACACTTGAAATGTGAAAGGAAAGAGGTATTAAGTAATAGGATGGGTTATCCTTATTAATGGATTTAAGATAATGTGTAATAATTAATTTGTTTATTTAATTTTATTTAGGAAATATTTTATTTTAATATTTTATCAGAAATATATTGGTTATAAAAATTATGGCATATATATTGATTGTAATAAAGTACAATTTTTAAGGATTTCAGATCATACGTTGAATGGTACGAACAAAATTTATTCAGTAGGAAGATACCCTTATCATAAAACACATGATTGAGGAAAGAAAACCCTTAATATTGTCTTGATGTCGATATAATGATGATGAAGTGATTAATTTGGACATGTTATGACAATCATAGAACTAATTAATGACTTTCCGAGAATTATCTTATGCTATCATTGATGGAGTTTACAACACTTTTATAAATAAGAAATACATCAAATAACATGTTTCTTACATAAGGAATAATGGAGAATTATAGTTTCCTGTAGTTTTTATGTTCATTAGAGTTATTAACATAATTCATTATAACTAATGATAATGATGTTCAAATGATTGGTATGTGATTATTAGATAGATACTTCATCTTGTTTGGAGTAATAATAAGGTTACAATGGAAATTATGTTACTTTCCTTCCAAATGGTTGAATAATTATCTTTTGAAAAAGTTAACCATTTATAAAATGGTTGATCATTGGATGATATTTTACAAGTTAATATATTACTTCACTATATTATGTGTCATGTGTTAAGGGAAGAAGTAGAAATAGTTAAAGCCACAACCAATGGATTGTATTGTGTTTATGAAATGGAATAATATATATACTTATATTGATATAGAGTGAAATAATTACTAAACATTCAGAAATGTACCTTCAAACAAATTTTTTACCAACTATCATCACTATTTGATGATATCAATTACATTTATTCGTACCTCTGGTTTATAGTTTTGTGATCCACTACATTCTCCTAAACATTCTTTCTATCACTCTTCATCAGAACATGATAGTTATATTTCCCTTCCATATCAATATTTACACTAATTTTATCCTATTAGAAATACATGTTTTTTGGTGTAATAATCATTTCATTTTCCCTCTTACTATAAATAGGTGTTATTTACCATATTTACGATGTGGTGTTTTCAACAATTGTATTTTAAAATATCAATTCCTTGATTTCTGAGATCAAGTTCAAATTAATAAGATGCCATTTAATTAAGGTAGTGAGAATGTAGAACCCCCATAAATTAAAAAAATTTATGTTAGAATAAATATTATATTTTCATTATTGATACGCAACACCATATTAAGGTTATTCTACCTGCCACATTGACTTATATTTCATTACATGCAAGATTGGGTTTTTACACCATTTAATGGCACACATATTTTAAAAATAAATTTTGGAAATATTATAAAATTTACTTTTAAAAATAAACTTAAATTTTGAATTCATAATTTCAAAATTATGTTTTGGAGACTTGTTGATATATTTTTAAGCGGTTTCATTTTTTGATGAATAGTGAAAAATACATCATTTATGTTAAAAAATAACTTTTTCGTCTAAATATTTATTGGTGATAAATTATATTTTAAATTGGTTTTTATGTTAAACTAGATAAATGATACATATATTAACCCAATTTAGTACTTGGGAATCATTTTTATATTAATATTGTACAGAAAAATGTATTGACCTTTTGAATGTTTTTACATTAAAAACTCGAATTTTCACCATGTCTCTAAGATCAGTGGTAATATTAATTTCCAAACATCTGTGATTTGAATTTTCAAAAGACGAAAACAATGATTTTATAATTACAATATTATTGGTCTAATAAAATCCATATAATATTTGGTCATAGATATTAGTGAAAGTCATTAAAATTAATTACAGTTATTAAGGTATGATTAAGCTTAATAAGGGACTAAACCTTAATCTTAAGAACCAAAATGACTTGAACACATGTCAAAAATCCTTTTTATTCTAATAAGATGACAATTTCCTAGATTATTTAAAATTTTATGGTTTATTCGGATATTATTAAATGGATGTTCCCTATATAAACGGGTAAGTATGGAAAATGAAAAAAATGAAAATTTATTACCATTAACATTAATAAAAACATCATATGTGTAAAGAACATCATATTTTATGTTTAAAAATCCTTTTTAAATATTTTTTTTATAATAATATTTTATAAATAATTTTTAAATATGGTTGAGTTACTTAAAATTATTATGAAATTCCAATTTAGTGATTAATTATTTAGTAACCATCAAATATAATTGATATTATAAATATTAAAGGTGAAGTGAATTGATTTTATTATTTTTATTATTTATTTATTTTATATGAATATATAATTTTATAAAAGATTAAAAAGAATATATTTTTATTCTAATATTTTTTTGATATTTTAAATTAAAAATTAAATAAATAATATCAAAATAAATAATATAGTACTTTAATAATAAATGATATTTTTTTAAAGGGTTTAAAATTAAAAAAAATTTATATTTTATGAAGTTATTTTTAAGTGTTAATTATTTTTAAATATGGTCTATTAATGAACCCATTTGACATTTATAATTAACATATTGAACCATATATTATAAAAATGTTTTTAACATGACCCGGGTTTAAGCAATGTTTTTATGAATCACATCCACTTGATTTAAAATATATTTCCAAAAAAAGTGTATTTTTATTTTATCAAGTAAATATCATATAAATAATTAAGATTATATATTAATATCACTGTATTCTAGTATTAATGGTCAAATTAATTAGGATGGAAAAATAGATGCTTTAATAAAAAAATGATATAATTGTAGAACCGTAGAAGTTGAGAAACCAAATAATTAAAATTAACATATTTTTGTGTGGTGGAGGTATTATTCAACCATGATTACAATTTACTCCACTATATTCCCCCTTTTGTGGAATATTTCACTAGGTTGACCTCCCATTAATGAATACTTTTTGGAGTTTACTAGAGTGTCACTCCCACTCCACTATAAAAAGAAAAGGACTCTACACCTTATACAGACCTCTCAAGACACTTTTTCATGACTAATATCTACACAAATAAATTTTAAATATATTTATACAAATCATAGTTTTAACCCCTTGGTTATAATTCAATACAAGAAAATCCTTTAGTATAAACCAAAAGGAGTTTCCTGATTAAGAGGTAACAAAATTCATTATGGTTTTTGGTATTATTTCTATTCTCCAAACCCGATAATATAATTATTTCAGCATTGCATAAAAATAATAGTATAATAAATTTAATATGATGTTTTAATGTTAAATTTTCTACCTAAAAGTACACACATTTCTTAGTAATTGGTAACGATCGAATTTTTTTTTGGTTTTTGGAGAACTACTACCTCATGAAACGATGATTGTTCATTTTTTCCATTACCACCTCTCGTGTTGTCCATTATGATGGAATATCAATTTATATTTGGTATATATGATATTTATTATGTATTTATACTTATGTAGATATTTTATAACACATAACCTTGTTCTTTCCCTTTTGTATAAACATGATAACATCATTTGGGGATGTGTGGACTACCGACACTTCAAAGCGATGTCACTCATTCACACTATACTTGGAACGTATTAAGGATGATTTTAATAAACCAATGAAACATATATAACATATATATGATAATATAAATATAATTTACATATATATAATTTACTTTTAATTCTTTTAATATAAAAAATAAATGAACGTATCATCCATTCGTACGTATGACATGTCGTCTCCATGAACAATGAATTTCATTTCTTATCTACAAACATTATATATCTTTCAAAATAAATACCTACTGATTATATATGATAATAAATTAATATTTTTCATTATTTATATGATTAAATCATGATCTAATTAATATTAATAACAAATTTTAATTCAAAACAAATCTGATAACACTTGGATATTAATACAAAAACAAGTGAAAATAATTAAAGAGTGTTAAAAAATGGGTAATGAAATATTATATAAAATTAATATATGGTATTATAAACATGATTATTGTTATGGTGGAAGTTAGTAACATATTTTAAACCATTATACAAATTTATGAAACCACACAAAATATGGATGTTTAAGTTAATGTAATTTCTTCTAAATTTACATTCCATTGAGGTGTATTAGTTATTATGCACCAATTCACTTTTAATTGGTGTATATACACCCTTTTGACATGTTATATCAATAATAACCTTACTATAATGATATTTTAAGTTTTATATGATATTATTCTTTCATGGTTATTATAATTTAAATGTTTCAATATGGTAGGGGACACTTTGTAATGTTTAATGATTATTCCCCTAAAAATATTCATAATGATTATCAATGAAAACTTACTTCCTTTTCTAATGATTAAATATATCTCAAAAAGATAGTTTTTTTCAATGATTCATTATTTTAAATTTAATTTAATATCCATATTCTCATACAATGGATATTAGAAATTCTTAAACCATATTCCAATTTTCATACAGTGTTTACTTTGAAAGTATTAGATTAATGGAATAAAGCCTTGATGGTATTATATTATTGGTATAAAACATTGAAAGTATTATATTTTTTTCATTGATCCATGAAAATATTCGATTCGGGGAACAAATCCATTCCAATATTTGATTCTTTGTATGAATCATTGAAGTTATTTGATTATTATGAATCCTTTAAAGTATTACATTATTGGCATAAATCCTTGGAAATATTAGATTCATGGAATGATTCCATGATAGTATTACATTATTTTCATGAATCCTTGAATGTATTTGGTTATTTTCATGAATCCGTGAAAGTATTAGATTATTGGTATTATACCTAGACGGTATATTATAGATATACATCATTAATCATTTATTTCATAGATATTTCAGTTTTTTTATCTATGATATTTTCTGTTGACAAATATATTGATGTATTCTACTCTCATTTTATTGATTTAGTGGCATGTGTTTCTGATTCTTACCTTTCTATATTGTTTTTTTGTTATCTATTGTTTTTAATGGAATTTGTTATAATTTATTTATATTTCAATGTTATATTTTTTCTATAGACTCATTATTACTTCCACATTACATACCCTTACTGAGCATTTCAGTTCACCCTAATTATGTTTATTTTCACTAGTTTATGAAGAATAAATATTCTAATATGTGTAAAAGGATTCAGTTTATTTCATTTTATTATGTATCATGTTTTCATTTTTTATTTCCCAATATATTATGTGTATCATGTATGGAATATAGATTTTCAATAATGCTAAAATGATTATTCTATCTGTATTTGATTCCTGAAAATCATGTCAGTGTAATAAAATAATGAACCGACTCTAGGCTTCTAGGTTCGGGGAGTTATAATTTTAATATTCACATGAGGTTATTGTATTTCGGATTTTGAATATGATGTTTTCTATTTATCCATAATAGGGATATGGGTTTTTGGATTGTTTAGTTTTGATAAAAATTCATTTTAAGAAGAAAACAATATATTTTAAATAAAAAATTTGGTGGTGTGTGGTTTTAGTGGAACTGCTTTATAATTACATTTTACATGAAAAGTCTTAGTGATATTTGGATTTTCAAAAAAAATTAAATAGTATAATATTCTAATTAAATTTTAAAATTAAATTTGATGTTGGTTGGTTTTTTAGATATTTATTTGATATGTTGGTGATTTTGATATTTCATATTTGGTATAAAAAACCATTTGATTCTGAGGGGTGGTTTTGAAACCCATTTTGGATATTGTTTTTTTAAACATGATTTGAATGGGTTTTTAAAATAAATTACATGTGTCATGTAAATCATCTTGTTTTAATGTTTTTAGCTTTTTTTTGTAACCCATTTTTTTGAATTATACTCATCTTATATTAACTGTTTTTTTCAAACCTTAATGTGTGATTGGTGGGTGTAGAATTATTTTGTTTGATGATTGTAAAACACATTGATGCCTATCTAGATCAGTTTTTATTGGTTTTCTACGATGTAAATAGTTGACATCATGTTTTGTCTAATGTTATTTTTTGTGTACTATTCCTATTTTGGGAGATATTGTCATGACCGGTGATTTGAGGAGTGGGATGATGTTTTTGGGATCATTTATGTGAATTCGAGTTAGCGGGTTTATGTATTTGAACACTTGGTATTTGTTTTGATGATTTCACATTTTAGTCCTCTTGGGTTTTTAATCTATTGAAAATTCTAATTTTGGGGATAACCAGTAGCTATAAAAATCCATTAGTGGTTGATTATTTTTATGAGGAGAACTATAATCCTTAGGAAGAATTGTTTCTTACACTTCAGTGTTTTGGGATCAATAGGGGTGGTTCCGTATCATAAAGGAACATTGTGATTGGTGTTCTATGTTTTTCACTTCTATGTGAGTGAAGTGGTTACGCCTTGTCATTAAAAAAAATATACATAATAAATATGTGTAGTGGAGAGTGGGTTTTTGGATTAGTTGGGTGATTTCAAGGATAATACTTTAGTGGGAGAATAAAATTAGTCACTGGTGTATAACCCTTTTGTCTGAAGGATCGTGGTCATAATAGAATTGTTTAGTGGAGAGTTATGATTGTACCAGGATGTTGGTTAGTCGATGAATCATATTTAGGGATTTAGATAAATTTATAGTTAGAATCTATGTGTTGGAATCATGCTTGTGATGAATATGATGGGATCTGAGGGTTAGTTAGATCATATACATGTCAATGATAGTCAGTATAATGAGATGGTTGAATGATATGGTTGAGGATTCAACCATGAAATCTCATATAGTTTTTGTTTCAAACCTTGGTGCGTAGATCCTAATGATTTGACATTTCTTTCAGGTGTTAAGGCTTCACGATATGGTGGTGTGATGAAGTGGAAGGGTGTTGCAAGTTAAGACTAAGATTTTTTTTGTGAAAAGTCATCCATGGATGGATTGCTTATTACATGGTAATTTAATTTTCTTTGGGGATTTTTAAACCCCAATAGGTTCATGATTGAAGATGTGGTTGATGTGGTTCTATGATGATACATGATTTTTTGGATGAAATTTATTATGTCTCATCATTCTATTTGGAGGTTCATTATGGAATCATATTTTGTGCTCATGGATGAGATGTGGTGGGTTTGTCATGAATTGATGATTGAGGTAGGTTGGGTTCTTATTATATTACTCATAATGTATTATTGGGAAAGAGAAGGAACACATTTGGAATATTTTAATTACACATTTCCTCAAAGGTTGTGAATTTCTATTAGAAGTTCATTTTTTTGTGAGGATATTTTTTCAAAAACCATGAATTAGGTTGGAATTTTATGAATTTGGATATCTTTAAAAGTATTGTGTTAATGGATTGGGAAATGATATATTTCTCAAGGTATCTTGGTGACATCAATGCAATGCTCAGGTGGATAGACTATTGGATATTTTCAATACCATGTTATTCATTGTGTGAATAATATTCATGTCTTGAATTACTATTCATTTGGTGCCTTTCAGATCATAGATGAGTTAGTCGAAAGAGGGGATCATGGACTTCGATAATTCAGAGTTTGTAAAAGTTTTAAACCTTTAACTTTTTATGATTTTTTGATTCCCACTTACTAGATAAGGATTCATGGTGTGAACACTATGTTCACACTATGAAAATCTATTGGAAACCCCATTTGTCAAAGGAATTATTATAATTTCACATTTTGTGTTCTTTTAGGAACACCATGGTTTCCTTTTTTTATCAACTAGACAAATATTGAGATCCTTATATTTCTCTTCATATCTATTATATCATATCTATATGATTTTGGATGTTCAGGGATGTGTCTTCACGGTAATTCTTGGTATGATGTCTCCCTTGCATCCATTGTCTCTTCTCCCTCCTTAATTTTTTATTTAAGTTACTTTATATAGGTATTTGGGGGGAATATTCCATTGTATAATTTATAAATCATCTTGATTGATAAAATTTCATGTTTTTCTTGAAGATTATGTCTTCATAGGACATATAAATTCAATCTTTAATCATGTTCCATAAGGTCAGTTTCCTGATGAGATTATTAATGAATTTTTTATAATTTATTTTAAATTGATGGGTGGTTTAGGTTAATATTTTCCTTATTTTGTTTTTAGGTTTGGTTGTATATAGATTTTCGACCACAACCCATTTTTCATTAATTCAGTATCATTGGGTCATCTAGTGAGTTTCATGTGGATTATACCAATATGGGTTTCGTATTTCAAATGATATTTTTTTTAAATTGATGGAGTTTATTGATGTGATTAGTTCCTAAAAGTTGATGTAATGTGGGGATGATTATATGAAGTTATTATTCAGTTTAAAATTAAATGAATTTTATTTCATTTAGGTTAGTGGCCAGGAATTTTCTATGTTTCATGTTTATTTAATGATTTTATGTTTTTTCCACCACTATTATCTTTTCTTACATGTTTCATGATTTCATAAATTTTAGATTGGATTTCATCAGCATAGTAGTCCAGATGAATTGTATATCATTATAAATGGTTTTGTTGTGATACCCAGTTTGAATGACTAATAGATTAATATTTTATAAAATATATGTTTTTAAATAATTTTGATGAATTCGATAGAATTAACAACACACAACGTTGAGTCTAAATGAATCTTGATATACTAACAATTAAAATTGTTTGTTTCAATGAAAAATACCAATTTTTTAAAATCATATATATGGTAAAGTAATTATATTGACTAATAAATAAATAATTATAGTAATGTACAAATATACCTCAAAAATATATTTTTTCCTCAAAATGGTTTTTATTTATTTTTTTTAGAAAATATTGAAATTATTTTTTCCCAATTCTAGATTCCTTATTGGAAAAAAAATAAATTATTTTTTGAAACCTTCATATCATTATTATCTTAAATTGACTTTTTATAATTTCTTAAAAAGTTTTATTTTTCATTAAATAGTGAAAATAATGATTTTTGAAATTGTCTTTCATTTAAAAATATTAAAAAGATAAATTTTAATTTAAATATTTTACAAAGAGTAAATTAGTTTATTTATATTTTTTAATCCAATTAAAATCATTTAAATTAATTTTATTCATCATTTGGTTATAAAATTGTATATATTTCAGAAAAAAATCGGGAAAAAGAGTTTTCATCTTGATTTTAAAGAATAATTTGAAAATAAACTATTAAAATTATATAATTGAATATTAAAATATGTATTCTTAATTTTTAATTTGAATGAAAAAATTTGGTAAATAATTTCCTCTAATTTTTTTCATTATGAAAAGTAAGCTTAGTGACTAATTTTCACATCAGTAAGGGAAAATCATGTATATCGGGGACAAAATTTCAAGATAAGGTTTTCAAATTTCTATAAAACTAAACAGTATATTACTGGAGGAATTTATTTGATTTCATTCCAACCATTTATTGAATATATGGTCTGTTTATTCCATTTTATTTGATAATGACCATTAGGTAACTTTAATAAATGAATAAAAACCAAATGTCATGCTATTGACTTTAATACATCTATTATTTTTACATAGGGATAAAACGTGGTTAGGTTTGGTTTTAAATGTTCAATATAAAGAATAATTTTCTTTTTTATAATTGAAATTTATTTTAAATTTTTATTGATTTAATAATTAACATAAATTCTGACACAATGCGGATAAAATATTTATTCAATTTTTAGAAAAAATAAAATAACTGATATTAAAAATATTATAAAGAATAAAAAATGGATTAATTATTAATATACATGAACTTTGTTAATGAATATACCATATTGTGGTATTTTAATGGTTTATATTTTAATTAGATATTTGTATTATTGTCTCAAATGTCAAATTAAATAAATAAATGGAAATGTAATTTATAATATTTAATGAAAAATAATATTTTATTATTTAAAAAATAATAAAAATTTTGAAATTGGGAAATTAGGATGATAATTGGGAATACGTTAAAACAATTTTTTATTTTAAAAACCCGTAACATAAAAGAAAAATACTAACCATTTGGAATTACAAAAATTATTTTATTGTTTAATGGTAAATTGGGTTTACCGAGGGTTAATATAAAAAGATAAGGGTTACGATCACTAAAAAAATTCTTCAACACCATTGGTAAATTATATTTTCACCATACCCATATAAAATTTAAAAATGAGTTTTTTATATCTAATTTTCAAATAAATTGGCTACAAAATATTTTACACCTTTGAAAATAATTACAATTGGTCCACTAACATAAACTATAAAAGGCCACATCCTCCCATCCTTATTAAAAACATTGAAGAAATTTATCTTCAACAAAACCTATAAAAACACCTAAAACATACTTATCCATGTTATATTGGTTCTGGTATTTGTAAAATTCCACCCCTAGGGTCCATAAGTGGATATCTAAATGAATTATTTCAAATAAGAGTTAATCCCCTTAAATGGTCATTTTAATATTAATTATTCTTTTACCTCCTTTTAAAATATAGTATTTATAATGAAATAATAAATGATTTACCCTCAGTATTATGAAAACATAATGATTATGCAAAAAAATTACATCAAATGGGAAGTGAATGTATCTTTCATGTGTATGTGTGGACTATCACCTCCACATAGTGATAGAGTTCATTTTCTATCACGATATTTAATGGATGGTTATTATAATGGATTAAATATATAAATATATATGATATTTTTATGAAATATTTTTTCATCAAGAACAATAATAATTTATATATACCTTCTTACGTTCCCTTCCATTGAAAAATGATAATGCCTCTCATGTGTATGTGTGGACTAACACCTCTATGAAACGATGTGATTCATTCTTTATTTTATCATTTCATTGATGGTAATAACGACATGTTTAATTAATATAAATGAAAAAAATGATATAATAATTATTATGTAAATGTGAATTATTTTTTACAATTATGTTTTTTATCCATCAAAAATTGAAATTAATATTCTTGTATACGTAAGGAATTTTGTCTCTATGAATGGTGTAATTCATATTTATATCTCAACATTTGGTGGTGATTATAAATATATATATATATAATGAATATATATATCTATATAATGGATATGTATATATATGATATTTATATCATTTTAAAATTTATGGTTCCAATTTTACCATGATCAATGTACAAGAACTAAAACTACAAAACCAAAACATACATGAAAAACAAAGTAATTATCACTCAAAATAGTGATTTTAGTAAAGAATTATTCATGAAATGGTTATAAAAGGTTATATATAAATAATATATGGTATAACATTAATAATTATGGTTCTATAATATATTGATAATAACTAAATTATTATTATGCAGGATTTTCAAACATATATTATGGAATTATAACCTCATGAATGAGGTTCTTTCACAATCTCATCATCATACAAGACTTATTATGCTTATGTCCACAAAAGGTAAATTATTTTATTAATACATATTTTAAAAAATATATTTTATTCTCCTATACTTATTGCAATAAAAAACAAGTTTTTATTTTATTCTTCTACCTTTATGTAGACAGGATAACAAAATAATATTTATATGGAAAGCCAACTATTCTTTTATACCCATTCAAGAATATTTGTCATCTATAATATATAAAAACATAAAATAATATTTTTAATATTCTTAGATGATTTAATAGATTAATTTCTAATAATGTTTTATATTTAAAATATTTTTATAATGAATCTTTTTTTCATTTTCTGAATGTGTTACTTATGAATTTTACTAAAAATGTGAAAGGAATATTTGTTTTTACAGTCACATCATGAATGAAATTTCATAGAATCACGATAACACAATTACATTATTATTCCATTATTCTTTCAAATTTTTTTACAAGGAAAATATTTTGATTAATATTTGGAAAATTTTTATATTTTAAATAAATGATTTCAAATTTGAAACAGGTATTTTCCTAAATAAAATTTCCAGTGATCTTTTAATATATTTTCATCTATTTCAATATTGGATAATTAATATTATCTATTGAATTAGGATATGATATAATGATATAAACCACTATATTTATTTATATGGTTTATGATCAATTTTACTTGGTAATGTATTTATATTTGGTATCTAGTTATTAAAATATTAACAGTCATTATTTTTTTTACGCACATTGATAATGTTTCTTTATTTATTAATATCAACAATGAATTATACATAATATGTGATGGGTAGGGCTCGAGATTACGAATAAATTTGATACATTAGTATGTCTCATGGGTAAAAAATATTAGGTATTTGTATGAGGCCTTAACCATTTATATAGATGTATTGCCATGAGAACTCAATGGTAAGTTTAGGATATCTTGAAATTATGAATTTCATCATTATGAAAAAAATTTAATAATGAACATGTGATTATTTGAACAGTTAATATATGAATGAATAAGTTTATAGCTAATTTTATTATTCAGATGTAATTATTTCATCATCATTTATTCCTCTCATATCATTCATGCCTTATTTATTTAATATTAGCTTCTCTTGTATGCTTACAATTGTATAGCATCCAAGCTCACCCATTTCTTATTTTTATTATCCAAAGGATTATTAGAATTTTAATATGATTTATATTGATAGATATACTAGAAAGAATAATAATGATATCAGTGAAAATACTATGTTGTATTTTGTGGCTTAAAATATAATTTTTGATTTATGTGTCTATCTATTCCTCCAAGACAACTAAACTATTTGGTTCATTGGAATGTGATTTCATTTATCCAGTTCCAATGTAATAATGTAACCAAATGGATCTAGGATATTTGGAACATGGTATTTATAGGTATAATCAAAAAATGTATAGTCAAAACCATGGGAATAAGATTTAGAAAAAACATTGATTTTGTAAAATAACCATATGACTGACTTGTACGAAAACATTAAGTATAGGATAAATTCAAAAAGTTTGGTATGGTAATGATTATATAGGATTATAATAAATAATTCCATTAATGTATTCTATTAGTGGAAATGGTTTTAGAACAAATGCATCTAAAGGTAAAACCCCTGAAAAGAGTTGGTTGGGTGTATCAAGGCTATCATTCTAGTGCACAGTGAGTGTTTTTTTACTACACACATTATTTGATAATCCTAGGGGGTATTCTTGGGTTACATAAAATATATTTCCAAATAATTATGCATGAGTGAAAAATATTTTTATGATTTGTGAATATACACATATAAACCTTGTTTTTGACACTGATATTAGTTATGCATAAATTTTCATTTTATGTCAGTTATTTCACTAGTTTCAAAATTATTCTAATTCATAATTTCATGATATAATATAGTTTATTCTGTTATTCACAAATTTCACCAAGTATAAGGAATGCAAAAAAATATAAATTCACATTTTCTATGTATAGATTTACCTCTTGGAAAACATAATAAAGAAGAAGATAGAGATAGAGATCACACAAAATAAATTATAAATATATTATGGTTAGTTGACTCAGGTTATGAAAAATAATCATTACCTTATAGAACACCGTATAAATATTCAATTTGGTGTAAGAATTTTACACCTTTTCATGTGACAAAGACCACCATAATCAAACGGAATGGAAAAGCCATTTATAGTTGACTAATGGGTAAGTTCTATAGAAAATATATTTCTCAATTTGGGATGTAATAAATTGGATAAGATTTTCGTGGTATTGTATCATCACATGGGGGATCAAAAACAATGCTTGAAATTGATTCAAAACACAAAGGGTGTGTAGAAAATAATGAGAATTGTGTGGGATTATTATAAGGTATTTTTAAGGGAAAAAAATCTACCATGCATAGAGGGAATATTAATATAAAATTCTTGTTTCTAAGAAAAAATTATGTGTAAAAAGATTCTAAGAAAGAATATAAATTTATATGTCTAGTATAAAATTCCACAGACTTTGTATATAATCCAAAGAGAAATATTATCCACTATATTGACGTGATTAAGAAAATAAATTAAATAGAACTACTCTCCCAATTAATCTCATCTTATTAGGGTATAGTTTAATGTATTTTCAAGATATATAAGGAATTATAATTTTGACATGAATTCAAAGGATATAAAGATAAAACTATAAATGTATAGAAAAATGTATAAGGGATAAAAGGTTAATTTTCTAACATGTAATACTTTTGGAATGAAACACCTTGTTAAATTCTCAAAAAGGAAAAGGAATTTTTATCTAGTGTGGAGAAGAAGGTCATCATGATCATGAATTCAGGGGTTAGGGAAATGATAATAAAGTACCATTATTTAACTATAAGGATATGAGAAATTATTCCTAACAATTCCCCAAACAACAGGGGAACCTTCCACAAAGTATTCTAATGGAAAAAGTATAATATGAGGCAGTTATTACACCCAAAGTTGATGTTTCTAATGATGTGGTGAATGTTACACTTATCCTCCATTTATGGATTGAAATTTGTTTATTTGAATCTAGTTCTACCCACTTTTTTATATCATAATAATATTCTATGGATGTCAAAACAGTATTTAATGATTAGAAGTAAATTTTGTAGTGAACACATCTAATTGCATGATAATCATATCTCAAGTCTATAACATCTCTCTAATAGATGTATATAAGAATTTTCTTCCTTAAATTATTATTATTCATAATCTAGTTTAATTTAATTTTATTTTTGGTATGGATTTTCTCTCTCAGTATATACATTATATCATTATTGAGGAAGGTAATAGACATTCAATTTTTTGAATAAACCTTCAATTTTCTATAAATGTTTATATGATTCATAACAACTAATGTAAATTAAATCCATTATGTGGGTTTTTATATCTATTAATGTGTAATTTTTTTCTCAAATTGTTACGGAGAAACTCATCATTAAAAATTTACATAATGATTCTGAATATCCTGATTTATTTCCTAAAAATATTAACATCTTCCCAAGAATTGTGATGTTTATTTTTCAATAGTAATTATACTTGGTTCTATAAAAATTTCATATTTTCTATATTGAATTTCCCTAATTGAGTTGAAGAAATTGAGTACTAACATTCAATAAAATATAGATAAAGGATTCATTCTGTCAAGTTCTTCATTATGTGGGGCAACTATTCTTTTTTAAGAAGAAATATGGTTCAATGTTTGTTGTCATTGATTACCATAAACATCACAAGAACACTATTACGAATAATTATCCACTATATAGTATAAATGATTTATTTGATCAATTATGAGGATAAAAATATTTTTTCAAGATTGGTCTTTGATCTGGATATCATAAACTAAGGATCAAGGAGGGGGGTATACTCAAGAAAGCATTCAATACAATGTATGGTCATTATGAATTTATAGTTATTTCTTTTGGACTTACTAATTCTCCATATATCGTCCTGTATTAAACGAATAATTATTTTGAGGTTTCCTTGATCAGATTGTGGTAGTCATTACAGACTATCTTATTATATATTCATGGTGCAAGTAATATCATCAAGACCATTTGATAATGGTCTTAATGTCCCCCAGAAAGGATGATTTGATTGTTAATTTTTAAATGTGTGAATTCTTTCTTCATAATGTTTTATTATTGGGTTATATAATCTCAAATGAGGGTACATTGGTGGATCCTTCAAAGAATATGGTTATTGATAAGATTTATATAATGACTATAATAAATAAAATCCACAGATTTCATTGGTTTTTTGGATTCTATAAATGCTTTGTTAGAGAGTAATCACAAATAACTAATAGAGTAACAATGATTACATGTAAGGGGGATAAGTTCTTGTATATAGATGAATATTAAGAAAAGATAAAATATATGAATATAAGGTAGGTCAATGAGCCATTAGTTACTCTATACAATGTTGAGAATGGTTTTTTATCTATAATGATTCATCAAAAAAGGGACTATGATTTTTTTTCATGTAGAACGACATTGTTATGTCATATTATCTCAGTAATTAAATATTTAGAAAAACATTAACATGAATAATTATTTGGATATGGTAGTGGTACTTTTTTTCATTGAAGATGTGGAAAATGTAACTTTATGGTCAATGTTGTGATAGATATACTGATCATAAAATATTTAAGTATATACTTACATAGAGAGAGATGAATATGCACCAAATAAGAAGGTTGGAGATTATCAAATATTCTAATTTCCTAGAATCCAAACACCCTAGGATGAAAAAAATGTGGATGATTCTCTTCATCACAAAAACAATGCATGTTTTTTTATGATGATGATTGAAAGAGATTCAATGTTTATGGATTTGTAGAAGATGGATCATGAAGTAATGACGAATGTGGAAGATATTTTTTTTCTTAAATGAAAGTTCAAATATCCATCATTGAGGGGATTAATAAGGTAAAAAAGGAGGTTTTGTAATTATAGATTAATGTAAGGATTTATTTTGATTTTTGACATTATCATACTCAAAATGATAATTTTTATTAACTGAGATTATTACACATCAATACCAAACATGAAGATGTGTTATTGGACAATGATCGTAGTTCATTATTCTGTTCTCATTCTAGAATTTTGAAAATTTAAAAAGATATGAAATAGTATTTCTAGTGAGACGATATATAAAATGATATTGCAGCATATGTATCTCATTTCATGGTATGTAAGTAAGATATGATTGATAGACTGATGCTTAAGGAGATATTACAATAGTTACCCATACAAGAATGGAAATGGGAAACCATCACCATTTATTTTGACATCAGGTTCACCAAAATGAAAAAAGTCCATAATATTATTTGTTTTATATTCTATCTACCTATGAATTAATCACAACTAATTTTTATCAAATAATATTACCCCCATAGACATGTTTCTGGAATATTTATTAAAGAAGCAGTGATGTTGCATGTAATACCACATTCTATTGTTTTCGATCAGGATCCGAGGAATACATTGATGATTTAGATAAGCCTTATTTATACTCTCGATATAGAGTTGAGTTTCATCCCTACATATCATCCTTAGAAGGATGGTTAGTCTGAAAAGACCATTCATCTCTAGAATACATGTGGAGAGCTTCCACTATGGAATTGAAAGGTGGTGTGTATAATTACCTTAATATTCTTAAATGTTATTTCAACAGTCGCTTACACTTGAGTCTTCATATTGAACCTCATTAATACCTCAATATTACATAGTATATAAATCCAACGTGATGAAATAAAGTTATAGAATAAAAGTAATCAAGGCCCAATCTGGCTATGGAAATGGAGGATAAAGTTAGATCTGTTCAACAACACATAAGGTAATCTCAAAATCGATACAAATTTTTGCATTCAATCACTTGTCAGATATATATATTTATGTTATTGAAAATATATTCCTATGAATATGTCCTCAGAATAAGGTGATGAGATTTAGAAATAAGGTAAATCTAAGACATTAATATATCTATCCCTTTAAAATTCTTTATTTTTTTAGGATTGTAGCTTATCTCTTGTGGTTCCTCTGAATATCTCTCAAATTAATTATGTGTTCCATGTATCACTCATGAAGAATTACATAAACAATCATTCACATGTACTAAATTCATAGTTCAAATTAGAAGATAAATATAACTATTATAAGGAATGATCTTTGGATATTCTGAATCAGAGATACACTATGATATGAAACTAGACAACTCACCTGGTGAATATTTTGGGGTGAGACTATAAATTTGGGGATGCTACGTGGTCACTTGTGGACGTGATGTGGAAAATGTTTCCTTAGTTGTTTGTATCAATGTGATTAAATTTAATGGATGAATTTCTAATAAATGGGGTAAAATGTAACATCCCGAGATTTTAGAATATGATTATTTTTTAATTAAATTTTATTTCATTTATAGCATGTATCCCATGTAACATAAAGTCTAAATGATATATAGAATAAAAATTATTAAAGATAGAGGTATTTATATTAGTAATTATATACTGGAAATTATAAATAATAGTATATAAAATATATTGATACTTAATCATTCATTTTTTTGTAAAGCCGTTTTTTTCTTTAAAAATACATTTGTCTAAAAAAATTATTTTATTTCATCTTGTGATAAAATAATAATAATATTATATAAAAATTACAGAAAAAATATTTTCCCTTTTTTTGAATCATCATGTCATTATTATCGTAGAGTGAATATTTGATGATTTTTAGAAAATATAGATTTTTTTTGCCTTATGAAAATGATGATTTTTTAACAGTATATTTTCATTTCTAAAATTTAGAAAGATATATTTTAATTAAATTTAAAAAAAACAAACATATTTTATTTTATTTTATTAAAAATATAATTATGGGTTTTACAGTTAATTTCATGCTATATTATTGTATAAAAACATATCTACTTCACAAAACATTTTTTTCTAGTAAACTTCTTTTCATCATCTTTTTTTGGATTATTATTAAATTAAATTATTCATCTTTTAGGAATTGAAAATTTAAAAAAGGAATAAAAATTATGAAATATTAGTATCAAATTTGGTTAACAGTTTCCTTTTATTTTTGTTCAATATGAACACTAACCTTTGTTAATATTTTTCACCTTATTATGTGTAAAACGATTAAAATATGGTTATAACATTGGGTTAAGTCATTGAGATTTCAATAAAATTTACCATTATCCTATTTTATGAATAGGGTATGGGTATATACATCAAAGTCTCGAAAATATGTCAATTACATGCCATTTTTATTTGATATTAACATTTATATTACTTTAAGAGATGAATAAAAAATGTCACACTCTTGACATTAATGACAGTAATATTTTTCCAAATGTATTAAAATTGGTTACGTTCAATTTTAAATGTTTATTTTTAAGACTAATTAAATTTATTTATAATGCCGATTTATTTCATATTTTTGGTGACTAAATAATTAGATTAAATTATTACACAACAATGCAATAATATTTATTCAATTAGAGAAAATAAAATAATTGGTTTTAAAATTTTTAAAATGTAATAAAATTTGGGTGAATTATTGTTTTCCATGAATTTTACAGACCAATATAACATATTATATATAATTTAAAGGATTATATTGAAATTACATCGTTTTCTTGATGTCTTTAATTTCAAATTAAATGAATAGTTTCAAAATTGAAATTAATGATATTTTTTGAAAAATTATATTATACTAAATTATTTAGAAAACATAAAAAATAATTAAATATGAAAATAAGTATGAAAATTGGATAAAAATTTTATTCCTTTTACATTCATTATCAAATTTATTACTTATAAATAAAATTATAACCCATTAATATTAACAAACTTGTTACCCTCATTTGGTTAAAATATGTTTTTTGAAGGTTAATCTAAAAAGATAATGGTTAAAATAAATGATTTTTTTTAAAATTTATTTTTTTTATTTCTATCTTAATCTTATAAATGTAGAATATGAGTAAATTTGATGCAATATTTTGAGGAATGTGACTTTATAATATTTTAAAAAATTACAATAATTACATGTAATCCACTCAAATAAATAATAAAACGAAATATCTTTCCCTTACTTATTCAAACAAATTTGACCCATTTAGATTAACCAAAAACTAATAAAATATCTCACAAACCTCATTAAATGCATTATAGTGGTTTTGTTCATCTCCAAAGGCAAAATCTAGGGTTCTTAATAGGATATATCAATGATTTATTTCAATGAAGAGGCCTTTACTTGTTCTGCTACCTCTTATTAATCAATGATATTTATCATAAAATTAAATCTTATGTATCAGAAATATAATTATATGTTGTTATTATTATTATAACATGAATATCCACCCTATGTTTTATCAAATGGGAAGTAAAAGTGTCACTTGGGTGTGTGTCTGGTTCACCGCCTCCACATTGTGAAACAATTCATTTTCCATCACAATCATTAATAGATGGTTAATAGGATGTTTTTAGTGTTAATATAAGATATTTATGAAATAATTATGATTATGGAATTATAATTTCATATCTACCATCTTCATTACAATCAGGTGAAAAATAATAATATAGCACATGCATTGGTTTAGAATTCCACATCCACTGAGTGGTGTGATTCATTTTTTATTTCTAATTTACATGGATGGTACTAAAGTTATTATATATATATATATATATGATATATATGATATAATAATTATTTCTAAATATTAAATTTTTATTTACATTTCATTCATTAAACAATTCATTAAGTGAATACGACATTCATGTGTGCGTACAACCTAACATCTCTAAGAATGGTGTAATTAATTTCCCCTTCTAACCCTTATATGGATGATTCTGAATATATATATATAATGGATATATATTATATTTATTTCATTATTAACATTCTATAGATAATTTAACCTCGATCAATGTACATGGACCAAAACTACCCAACTAAACATACAAGAAAAAAGAACTATTTATCACACAAAAAATAAAATTAAATATTGAATTGTTACAAAATTGTTGATAAAATGTTATATATAATTCATATATGGTGTCATATATATTTTTATGGTTCGAGAATATATATATATTTATTTATTTATTTATTATATAGTATGTTCAAACACATGCAATGGAATTCCGACCTGGCGAAAGGTTTTATTTCATAATATCATCATTATTCACGATTATTTATGTTTAATACTCTCTTGGAAAATAATTTTATTTTTCAATATTAAACCCAATATATTTTTTTATCCACATGGTTTTTTAATTATATTTTTTACTTTCGCTTTCCTCCCTTTAGGTACTCAATATAATAAAAAAAAATTCAAAGGAAAACCGACTCTACTATAATAATCGTCCCGGAATATTTTTCCTCCATGTATTTATTTTCCTTAAATTATTTGAAAAAATGTTATTTCTATTTTGAAATGATTTATTAAAAATATTATTACCCATTCTTTTATTTTTACCAAAAAGTTTAAAATGAATATTTTTTTCATTTCTAGAATGACGTACTTTTTACTTTTTCCAAAAATGTGTAAGGAATATTTCTTTTAACATACATGATAAGAATATAATTTTCTACCCTCATGATTGCTCAGTTATTTGATGATTATATTAATATTAAAAATGTTACATGAAATGAATAAAATTCCATTATTATTTGGGAAATTTTAGATTATAAATAAGATATCTTAATGTGAAAATTGAATTTTCCTCAAGAAATTTTCCAGTGATCCTTTCAACCTATTTACATATCATTAAAATATTAATCATTACAAGTATATAAATTAATTATACAAAACATCATATTTCAATTGATAGTTTAAGAATAGTTTTTCTGGTTAAATTATTGTTATTTTATATGTTACTTTATACAATTTTAACATCCATTGATTTTAAGGCATGTTGATCAAGTTTCATTATTTATTCATATAATGAATCTATTAAACCAATATTGGAAAAAATGTTTAACACATCAGAAATTTTCACATCGGTTCTATATAACCAATGTGAAAATATTTAATAATCGATATATCAAATTGGGTATTTTATAACCGGTGTGATATATCGATCAGGATCATTTTTTTGGTCGGTTATTTTATAACCGACGTAAAATATACCGAGATTAGCATTTTTACGTCTGTTATTGTATAACCGACGTGAAAATCAAATCTAATGCACTTTATCACTTATGTTATAAAATAATCGACATGATAAAGGAAAGCATGACGCTTTATAACATCAGTTATAAAAAACCGACATGATAAAGATAATCTTAGAAATTTATCAGGTCGGTTCTGTTAATAACCGACGTGATATAGCAACATTTATCACATCAGTTATTTTATATATGATGATATAAGTTTTTTTCTACGTCAATTATTAAATAACTAACTTTATAAACATTAAAAAAATAGTTTAACACGTCAATTATTATAAAACTGATAGGATAAATATTTTAAATGATTTATCACACCCCTTAATCAGTCATTTTGTTTTCTTTGATTAGGTGACCTGCAACTTGTCTCTCTTATACGGGAAACCGATAGACGATTCTTTGAAGTTGTTCCATCCAGCCTCATTTTCCCAATATCATTCTTCATATTTATTATCACCAGATCTATCAGGTCAACTCACAACACATAGGTAATCCTCACACGACTCATTTTTAGTTTTTATTTTCCACGATTCCCTAAACTAATTCTTTGAGATGTTATTTTTCATTGTTCATCCTATCATGGTAAGTTTCATAGTGTTTATTTATACCAGGCGAAATTCTTTTCTGGTAAAATAATCCAATTTAAGTGATATCATGTATGTTTATGATTTTTGTGTGTTCTATCATGTGTGTGTGCTCTTACAGGGGGTTTTCAAGGGGGTGGGGGTGTGCTAGTGGGTTGGGGTGTCTAGGGGGTTGGGTGGGTTTTCCAGGGGAGTGGGGGTGTCCATGGAGTGTCAAAAGGGGTGGGGTGGTTTCCAGGGGTGAGGGGGTTGTTCAAGGGGGTTGGGGGTGTCGAAGGGGGTATGGGGATGCCAAGGGGGGTGGGGGTTGTCTCTAGAGGTGTGGGGATGTCCAAGGGGTTGGGGGTGTCCAGGAGGGTGAGGGGATATCCAAGGGGATAGGGGTGTCCAGGGGGGTTTGGGTTGTTTTCAGAGAGGTGAGTGTGCTATCCAAGGGGGGTGTTTAGGGGGTGGGCTATCTAGAGGGTTCGGGGGGTTGTTTAGAGGGTTGGGGGTGTTTAGGGTGCCCATGAAGGTGGGGGGGGGGGGGGGGCAGTCCTGGGGTGTGTGGGGGGGGGGGTCCAAAGGGGGGTGGGTGTAGAATGGGGTGGGGGTCCAAGGGGATTGGGTGTCGAAGGGGGTGGGGGAGGGGCTGTCTAAAGGGGTGGGGGTTGTCCTAGGAGGCAGGGCCAATCTTGATTGTTAGGGGGGAAGTCCAGGGGGGTCTGTTCACAGGGTTGGGGGTTTCCAGGGGGTGTCCAAGGGGGTAGGGGTGGGGGTGGTGTCCAGGAGGGGTGGGGGTGTCCAAGGGTGTGGTGATTACCAGGGGGAGTCCAAGGGGTGGGGGTGGTGTCTAGGGGTGGGGGTTGTCTAAGGGGTGGTGGTGTCCATGAGCTGTCCAAGGGGGAGGGGGTGGTTTCTAAGGGGGAGGGATGTCCAGGGGGTGTCAAAGGGGGTGGTGTGGTGTACAGGGGGTTCAGCCACTGTCCAGGGGGTTTGGGGTGTCCAAGGGGGTGCAGGGGATGTGAAAGGGGGTGGTGGTGGTGTCCGGGGGGTGTGGGGGCTGTCCAAGGGGGTTGGGGTGTCCAAGGGTTTGGGGGTGTCTAGGTGTGATGGGGTTGTCCAAGGGGATAGGGGTGTCCAGGGCGGTGGGGTGGTGTCCTGGGAGGTGAGTGGGATATCCAAGGGGGTTGGGGGTGTCCAGGGGGCTGTCTAGAGGGGTGGGGGATGTCCAGGGGAGGGGTGGTGTCCAGGTGATGGAGGGGTGTCCAAGGGGTTGGGGGTGGTGTCCAAGGGGGTGGGGGTGGTGTCCAGGGGGTGGGGGACTGTACATAGGGGTGGGGGGTGGGTTGTCCAGAGATTTAAAAACTTTAGAATATGTGTAATTTTTAGTAGTGAATGTATAAAAATTTTTATATTTACACATCGTATTTTTTCTACTAAAGGGTGAATTTGGTATCCAATTTCACCAGGATGTATTCTTTGTGAACCTTAAGAAGAAAGGATCCAAGATGAATTTAAAACTCTTATATCTAACTATATTTTCTTTTTAAAATCATTTCCACTCATATTTTTTTAAATACGCATATATTTTTTTTACATTCAAATTATGATATTTTTCATATAAAAATATATTTGTCTTATCATAAAAAGATGTATAATTCTGATATTTGTTATAGTTAATAATGAGTCGAATTTGGATTACGACACATCGAATGAGGAATGAATATGAGGAAGGTGTTGATGCATTTTTTGAATTTTCTAAAGGAAATGTTCCAAGCAGTGACATTTTTTATATTCATGCCTGAAATGTTTGAATATGAAGATGTTGAAAAGTAGAGAGATAAAATATCATCTAATTTGTTAGGGATTTAATCGAAGTTACAACCCTTGGATTTGGCATGGTGAAATTGGAAATAATTTCAGATATACTAATGATGATGATTCGCAAGATGGTAACTCTAATGGAATTGAAGAATTGATTCACGATATTGCAGCAAAAAAAAATTGAGATATAACTGATAGTTGTGCGTCAATATGGTGATTCTGAAACACCATGGAATCCTAGTTGTACAGATTTTACAGTTTTTTCAGTAGTTTTAAGATAGATTAACCTGATGGCGAAACATGGATGGAGTGACCAATGTTTTATAGAGCTGCTACAATTGATGAAAGACATTCTTCCAAAATATAACGATCTTCCTGATTTACATTATAAGTCCAAGAAAAATTTATACCTGATGGGAATGTAATACATGAAAATACGTGCATGTCCGAATGACTGTATGATATATATGACAGAATAAAAATTTCTTTCAGAGTGTCCTATATGTGAGAAATCACGGTATAAGGTGAAAGAAAAATCATAGGCTGATGTAGAGATTACAAAGATCCCTTACAAGTTATTTTGTAATCTTACTATAATTAATAATTTCAAATGTTTATTTGTTAATTCACATGATGAAAAAAGGTTAACATGGCATGCTGATGAGAGTATTTGTGATGGAAAAATACGTTATCCAGCTGATTGTCCACAATGGATGAAAATTGATGAGTAGTATCCTACATTTGGAAATTAAAATAGAAATCTAAAACTAGGGTTGTGAACAAGTGGAATGAATCCATTCTGAACCCTCAGTGGCACACATTGTTCATGGCCTGTTTTATTGGTAATTTTCTTCCTCTCTCCTGAAGTTTGTATGAAGTGGAAAATTTCATGTTGAGTATAATGATCCCTTGTCTGAAGCAACCCATCAATGATATTGATTTTTTCTTGTGTCCATTGATTGAAGATTTGAAACATTTATGGGAGGTTGGTATTAGGGTGTATTATTCTTATAAAATTGAATATTTTCAACTGCATTCAATGTTTATGTTCACTATAAATTACTTAACATCATATGGAAATTTTTCTGGATACAGTGTTAAAGGGCATAATGCATGTTCAATTTGAAAAAAAATACATCATATTTTCAATTTCATTGTTGGAGAAAAACAATGTACATTGGTCCTAAAACATCTTGGCCTATGGATCACTCTTATATAAGACAAAAAACATCATTCAATGGCTCACACGAATTTGATATTTCTCCAAAACCTTTATCCCATGATCTATATTTGGAGATGGTAGAAAACCTTGATGTAACATTTGGAAAGTCACAGAAATCAGGTAATGATAGAAATATTTGGAAGAAAATGTCAATATTTTTTGAGCAACCATATTGGAGATATCATTATTTTAAACATAATATTGATGTCATGCACATGGAGAAGAATATCTATGATTGTTTGATTGGAAAATTTATATATATTAATGGAAAGAAAAAAATTTGAGTTGAATGAAAGATTAGACTTACTATCAATGGGAATACATTTTGAGTTATCTCCCACTCTTAAGGGAAGAGGAACATTTCATCCCCCGGCTTGTCATACATTATCCAAGAGGTAGAAAATTACCTTCTATCAGTGTCTTCATGATATCAATGTGCCTCAATGTTATTCATCAAATGTAAAAAAAAATTGTCTCATTGAAGGACTTTAAGTTGATATGTATGAAATCTAATGATTTTCACATCATGATGCAACAACTTATACTAGTTGCATTGCGTGGAATATTTCTCATCTGTGTTAGAAAGACTATAATGATGTTTTTTTTTTTTTTCAATTCAATTTGTAGTAAGGTGATTGATGTGAATGCTTTGAACATTTTGGAAAAGGATGCAATTTTTTTACTTGGCCAATTAGAAATGTATTTTCCTCCAACTTTTTTTGATATAATGGTGCATTTAATAATTCATCTGGTTCGAGAAATAAAGCATCGCAGACCTGTATTTCTTCGTTAGATGTATCCTTTTGAATGGTATATGAAAATATGGAAGCGTTATGTTAAGAATCCATATTGAACTAAAGTCTCCATTATTGAAATGTATATTACTGAGGAGGTTGTAGTGTTTTGTACGAACTATTTGGCTACGGCGCAACACATAGGTTTTCCTCCATCTCACCATGAATTAGTTAATAATGAGGGAAAGATGATTCGTGGATTGAAAGTCAAACCGTTCTCAGCTGAACAGATGAAGAAGTTAGAATTATATATCTTGAATAACATAGCTGATGCTCAAACTTATATCACATTTCATATTAATGAGTTGAAACATTGTCATCAAAAGAAGAATGAAATGTCAAATATTAATGAACACAACATAACATTTTTTTCATTGTTTAAAAAGACCTTTCATGGTAGATCAAATGTATCAGAGGCATTAAATTGGGTAGTGGTTGGTCCATTTTTAAATTTGATAACATGGACCGGTTATGATATTAATGGATATACATTTCATATGAAATCTCATGACAAAAGATGTGAAATTTAGGAAAGTGGTGTATTGGTATATGTAGAAGCAATATATTTTTCGAGTACTAAAGAAAAAAACCCAATTTCTTACATCAAGTATATATTATGGAGTGATTGAAGAAATATGAGAGGATGAGTAATTTAAAAATAAAGTTCATGTTTTTAACTGTAAATGTTTTATCAGTAACAACATTGTCAGACCACGATGAATTTGGAATGATAGTTGTTAATCTGAATATATTGGAAGAAACAAGTGATTCTTTTATAATGGAAACACATGCAAAACAAATGCTTTATATTTTAGATCAATCAGATATACAGTGGGATGTTGTTTTAAAGGTGAAAAAACAATCTGTTGGTGAGGATGAACATGTTGAAGAAGCTGATTTATGTGGGATTTCTACTTCCATGCAAAGATTAACAAAACATAATGATGGGAAAGTTGAAGACATGGTTTGTTACAAAAGGAATGATCACGATGAATAAATTTGGGAAAACAATCCATTTGTACATTCCTAAAATTATAGGTATCATTTTTTTATTTCATGTTTACATTTATCATTTTCATAAAATGTTAGATATTGTATGTTTTTTATTAAAACATGTATTTAAACAAATCAGTATATGTTTTTGTTTGTTTTAATTTTGTTTAGTTTACATTATCATGTTTACCACTAAATAAATTATATATCTATTATTTTTGTTCAATGAAAATTACATTACCATGTTTACCATGCTTACCAGGTTTACCATGTTTACCATGTTTACCCTATTTTCCATCTTTATCATTGTTTAACAATATTACTATATTAACCATGTTTACTATCATGTAACTTAGTAGAAATTTATATTTTATGTTTTTAGTAGTATTATAATATTTGAATTTTTATATTTTTAAACTAATGATTGTTTTTTTGATTTGAAGGACAATGAAAAATCAATCAGTTGATCAACCACATGATTCTGGGGATGAGAATATTGGTCATACATCTAGGGAGGAATATTCACATTCTCCTCTTGATGTTCCCCAATATTTCTTATGTGATCTCATTACGACAAAGAGTTCAAGAGTTGGTAAAGGTTTGGGCAAAAGTTTACCAAAATTATCACCTACCCATATGCAGGATAAGAGAATACTCATTGGGTTTGATGAGGATGATATTCCAAGAGGTCCAAATGCAAATGATTTTAAGATATTTGTATCAACTCAGGGTAAGAGGAAAGTATTCATTTTTTATGATGAATGGATAAGTGTGGACAGAGCTATAATCTTTCAGTTGTGGGATATGATTTTTTTAAGATCTGTTTCAGTTTTTTCACATTATTTATATGTTTCTAGTATATAAAATATGTTTAAACTCTTCTTTATCAGATGAAATATGATATTCATCACCTTGGAGGAGTCGGGAAGAAATGGTTATCGATGTCTTCCAGAAGATGGAGGGATTTCAAATCAACCTTCTGATCTTATTTCATTTTTGGTCAAAGGATTCATGAAAATCCATGTCGTATATATCCTTTTATAGATGAAGATAGATGAAGACAGTTTGTTGAAGGTAAAAGAAATGATTCATTTTTGGTAAGGGGAATGTAATCTTTTATAATCATTCTTATATAAATGATCTTATTATTGTTTTTTAATGATTTATTATTATTAATTTACGAAAACAAGGAAATCTCATCAGGATATCCAATATAAAAATGTATACCCTCAATGTTTATATCAAGGAGGGTATACATTATTAGATGAACAAATTATGGCATAAAATTTACAAAAACATGGAGTTGAGTCTTCAAGCTCTGGATAGATGGCCCCTCCATCCCCTCTATCTAGACATGAAAAATGGAAAAGAGCTCGAATGGGCAAGAAAGGGAAATATCTTTTGGACGATTCAAGAATTGTAGATGAGAGGATAGTACAATATCTATTTTATTTTTTAAAGTTAAATATATTCTTCATATAATTTAAATCATTATAGAAATGATCAATTAATTAATATAGGATTCTCTTGAGGATCAGATCTCACAGGGGGTATTTACAGCTGCTGGGATGCTTGATATTTTATCTCTAGCATTGGGAAAGCCCAAACATCCTAGTCGTGTATGAGGATATCCCACATGGGTATAAGTAAGATAAGTGTCTACACGGTCTTCAACATCTTACATTGAGGGTGTTTATAAAAAAATTTAATCCTTGGAGGCTGATGTTCATAAAATTAATACGACGACCAAGTAAAATATTAGAGCGTCGGTACAATCTATGTTTGCAAACATGCAAAGACAATTTCAAACGGCAGTTCCAACTCCTCCACCTCCCCCTATTGACCCCATTATTTATCATCCACCCCCACCAGTAGCTCCCACTCCCCCACCTCAGCATGCAGACCCCATTTTTTATCATACTCCTCCGCTGCAGCTTCCTACTTATTGCGAGTTATATGTTGACGATCCTCAACATCATAAAGTTTCATATGGGCTGGTATATTGTATAGGAGATACAATTCATCATCAACAATTAGAGGTATAGAATCAAAGGGTCACCATACAGGATATCATAGATAGATCAGCTCGAGTACCATTACCTATAGAAGATGAGACAATAGTTGGACAAATTATCGGCCATTTTTTAATTTATCCATCCTAACTTCTGGACTCATTTCCATATAGTTATTTATGTTATATATTCTCTTTTATTTTTTTATTAATGTTATTTTATCATTATAAAACTAATATATTTTTCTATTTATTTTTATAGGAAGACTTCAAAGGTAAAGAAATAATGTATAGACAACCAAAAATACAAATGGATATGACATTAGATACAGATTCTAGTAGTCGTGAAAGATTATCAAGATATTAAATTTTTTTGGCTGATCATTATGAGTTTCAAATGGAATCTCATGTTGGTGGACGTGCAATAACTGTGGGGATTGTGAAAATGAATATCATGGAGCTTGTTACTGGAGATAAGTTGGGCATCAACGTGGTTCACATTTTTTCTATGTAAGTCTTAACACCTTTTCCCTATGTTATATTTATTATAAATATATACGTATTTCTATTTAGTATAAGTTATTTTAATAACATTTGTGAGAATAATGAGAAGACTGATGTATATGGATTCTGGGAGCCACATTTTATTTCCCTTGATGCACGTGCATTGGATGAGGAATAAAGAATGATTTATATTACTGAATGATTTGAACAGTATATAGTCAAACATTGTTGGATGATGCCATTTTGTGAGAGGTGTGAAACACATCTCTCTCAAATGGTTCATTATCTTTAAACATAAAAAACCACTAACCATAAATTTTCTTTTATCAATGATCATTGGATGTTAAGAGTTTTTTTCCAAAGGGAGAAAATACTTTATTGGATTTTCTCTGTCCATGTTGATGTGTTGGAATGTTTTATGAAAATGTTGGAAAAGTATGTTTTAATTTCTCAATAGTTTTATATATTATAATGAATTTTAAATTTATCCCATTCATATTATTTTCTAGCAGGGTATTGGTATACTTTCGAAAAAAACACAAAGAACAGGAGTGTGAAGATCAAATATGTAAATGTAAAGGTAAATATCCATTTATAATTTATTCTTTTTTATTTATTACATAAAAATAATATATTTAATTTACACTCATTAAAACATTATTTTCATGAACAACAAGACATCATCGAATGAGGATATTATTTGTTAAGATTTATGTATGAAATAATAACAACAGGAAAAGTTGTGAACTTTGACCTGGTAAGATTTCCTTTTAAATATTTCGATAATATTTAATTTGATTTATGAATTATACATGTTAACTACTATAATTTTAATTTGTAGTTATTTGATGACCCTCTACCCTATAGTGCACAATATGTCAGACACATACAAGTGGAATTGTTAAATTATTTTTTAGGTTTCATTGAATTTCAGTTGTTCGTAGTGTAAAATGTAATATTGAATATTGTCATTGTAATTTCTTATTAGGTAGTAATTTCGGTTTAATTTAGTTTTTATTAGTTGATATTGTATTTTTATAATGTTATATATGTGAATGTATAATTTTTCTGTACTTCTTGTTTTGGTATACCTATGATGGTTTTTCTGGTATGGATTTGGGTCTGGGGGGAGAGTTCTAATGGTGTGGGGGGTGTCCAGTGGGGTGGGGGTATCTAGTGGTGTGGGAGGGCTATCATGTGGGGTGGGCGTGTCTTGGGTGTCCATGAGAGTGGGGGATAGTCCAGGGGTGAGAGAATTTCCAAGAGGGTGGGAGGGCTTTCCAGGGGAATTGGGGGTTGTCCAGGGGTGTCTAGGGGTGTGGGTGTGTCATGTGGGGTGAGGGGGGGTTTCCAGGGGTGTGGGAGGGATATTTAATTGTGTGTCTAGGGGTGTAGGGGTGTGTGCAGTGGGGTTGGGGTATCCAGGGGTGTGGGAGGGCTATTCGGTGGGGTGGGGGATTCATGGGTGTCCATGAGAGTTGGTGGGGGCAGTCCCTTGGGTGGGAGCCTTTCCAGGAGGGTGGGAAGGCTGTCCATGGGAGTGGGGCTATCCAGGGGGTGTCTATGGGTGTGGGGGTGTCCTGTGGGGTGAGGGGGGTTTCAAGGGGTGTGAGAGGGTTTTCATAGTGGGGAGTGGGTGTCCAGGGTGTCCATGGGGATGGGGGTAGTCCAGGGGGTGGAAAAGGAGGCGCTGACATCCTTCAGGGGGATGAATGCCACTGGAAGGTACTCATCACTCTCACATGTGAAACGTGAGCTCTCAAAATGTTTCAAAAATACTTTCATCCCCTTTAAACATCATTCATTCTATCCCCTTGATTCCAGTATAACGTGGGGAAATTTCGTCATGTGTGAATAAAATACATGGATCTTGGTGGTGACAATCTACCAGATCTTGCAAGACTAGAAATGATGCTCCCAAGGCTTCCCATGAGTCTCCTGAAACGACGTTAACAAAACTCACAGCGGTGGAAGAGGGTTCCAGTTCAGTTGGTGGAGAGGGATGCAGAGAAGACGACTATGATGTTCCAAAATATAGCCAAAATGTACATATCATTGACTTTCTAGTTTCCCAAATTAGATGATTGAACAAATATATGGATGTTCATGTGTTTTTTTGGTCTGATCCATGAAATGAAGGTCCAGGAAAATTACCGGCATATCATGTCTGTCACCAAAAAACACACAAAAAACCCTATATTTGTTCAATCATCTAATTTGGGATACTAAATAGTCACTAACGTGTACTTTTTGGGTGTATTTCGGATCATCACAGTCATCTTCTCCGCTTCCCTCTCCACCAACTAAAGTAGTGCCCTCTTCCCGCTACCAGGATTTTTGTTAACAGCATTTCATGTCTCTCATGGGTAGCCTTGGGAGCATCATTTCCAGTCTTGCAAGATCCGGGAGATTGTCACCGCAAACATCCTGGTATTTTAGTCACATATGATGGAGTTTCCTCCGGGTTATACTAGAATAATAGTGATAGAATAAATGATGTTTAAAGGGTATGAAAGAATAGGTGAAACATTTTTAGAGCTCGTGCTTCACATGTGGGAATGATGAGTACCTTCCAGTGGCATTCAGCCACCCAAGGGATGGCGGAACCTCCTCTTCAAACAACAGATGTCCAGGGGCTGTCTAGGAGTGGGGGGGAGGTAGTCCAGGGGTGTGGGGGTGTCCAGGGGTGTGTTACGGGCTGTCTAGTGGGATGGGGGGGGGGGTGTTCTGGTGTGGTTTTGGTCGGTTTTTGGTCTTTTTTGGTCTGTTTTTGGTCTAGGGGTGTACTGGGGTGTGGTGGGGGTTGTCCAATCGGGTGGGAGGGTAGGAGGGTGTCCAAGAGGGTACAAGGGAAGTCCAAGAGAGTGGGGGGATGTCCAGGGGGTGTCCAGTGGTGTGGGGGTGGGGTATTCTAGTGGGGTGGAGGGGTTCTAGGGGTGTGAGAGGGCTATCTAGGGGAGTTTTGTCCAGTGTGGTGGGGGTTTCCAAGAGGGTGGGGGTTTCTCGGGGTGTGGGAGGGTTATCCAGGGGTGTGGGATTGCTGTCCAGGGAGTGGGGTGTCCAGGAGGGTGGGGTGGGGGTTATCAAGGGGTGTGGGGGCTGTCTAGGGGGTGAAGGGTAGTCCAGTGGTGTTGGGGTGTTCAGGGGTGTGGTGGGGGTTGTCGAGTGGGGTTGGGGGTTTTGGTCTTATTTTGGTCATTTTTTTGTCTATTTTTGGTTTGGGGTGTCAAGTGTGTGGGGGGGTGTCCAGGGGTGTGGTGGGGGCTGTCCAGTGGGGTGGGAGGGTGTCCATGAGGGTTGGAGGGATTTCCAGGTGAGTGGGGGATGTCCAATGGGTGTCCAGGGGTGTGGGGGGTAGTCTAGTGGGGTGGGGGAGGGGGGTTCTAGGGGTGTGGGAGGGCTGTCAAGGGTACTGATGTCCTGTGTGGTGGGGGGTTTCTTGGAGGTTGGGGGTTTCTAGGGGTGTGGGTGGGATTTTCAGGGGTGTGGGAGTGTTGTCTTAGGGGTGGGGGTGTCCAGGAGGGTGGGGGTTGTCCAGGGGTGTGTGGGGCTGTCCAGGGGGTGGGGGCAGTCCAGGGTTGTGGGGGATGTCCAGGGGTGTGGTGGGGGATGTCTAGTGGGGTGGGGGTGTCCAGGATGGTGGGGGTTGTCCAGGGTTGTGGGGGGTTGTCCAGGGGGTAGGGGCAGTCCAGTGGTGTGGGGGTGTCTAGGGGTGTGGTGGGGGATGTCCAGTGGGGGGGTTCTAGGGGTTGTTGGAGGGTTTTCTAGGTGTGTGGGAGTGTTTTCCAGTGGGTTGGGGTTGTCCAGTTTAGTAGGGGGTTGCCCAGGGGTGTGGGGGGTTGTCTAGGGGGCTGGGGCAGTCCAGCGGTGTGGGGGGTGTCCAGGGGTGTGGTGGGGGCTATCCAGTGGGGGGGGGGGGGGGTTCATGGTGTGTGGGAGGGGTGTCTAGAGGTGTGGGAGTGCTGTCCAGAGGGTGGGGGGTTTTTCAATGGTGTGGGGGGTTGTCCAGTTGGTGGGGGAAATCCAGGGGTGTCTAGGAGTGTAGTGGGGGATATCAAGTAGTGTGTGGGGGGGGGGGGGGGTTCTGGTTGGTTTTTTGGAAGTTTATGGTCTGGGGTGTCCAGTGGGGTGGGGGTCCAGGGGTATGGTGGGGGTTATACAGTAAGGTGGGGGTTCTTGTCAAAATTTGGTATGTGTTTGGCCTGTTTTAGGTATTTTTGCAGGGCATAGCAGCGGTTCATCGGTGGTGGTGGTTGTTTAGTGTGGGGGGGGGGGGGTTATGGTCTATTTCTGGTTTGGTTTTGGTAACTTTTTGTTCTTTTTCTGGTCTTTTGGCAGGGAATACTAGTGTTTGATCAGTTTTATTTAAAAAATTGTTTTTTTATGTTGGTTACATTATAACTGATGTAAAAAATGCATTGGGATTAGTTTTAACGTCTGTTATTTGGAAAATGACATAATAAATTCATGGTAAGTGGTATTTACGTTGGTTATTTCATAACCGATGTAATAAATTGAAATGAATAGTTTTTTACATCAGTTATTTTATAACTAATTGTATTAGATATGTTTTCACATTTTTTATTATTTAACCGACATTTGAAACCACAGGGATGATAGGTTTGTCACATAAGTTATGAAAATAAACGACATGATAAACACTTCTGAGGAGTGATTTATGACATTGGTTATATAATAACTTATGTGAAAGAGTATATACCACATCGGTTATTAAATAACTGATATAATAAACCATGAATCCGAAGCATTTTCCACATTGGGTTATTATCAACCGATGTGAAAAATTCTTTAGATTTGTGTTTTTTACATCAGTTGTAAAATAACTGATGTAAAAAACAATGTTTATAACGTCTCATGTAATAACGTCAGCCAAAATCCGACGTAAAAAATAAATACTAACCATCGTAAAAAATGTTTTCTACACTAGTGAACTTTTTGTGAGACGGGTGGGGGCATAAATTAAATATCCCATAAATGAATTAATCTGTCTCATGAGAAAAAAATGTTGGATATTTGGTTGAGGCCATAACTATTTATGCAGATTCCTTTGAATGAGACCTAAATGATACATTTATGATATTCAAAATTAATAATTAACTTATTGTGAAATTATTTATTGATTCCTATGTTATTATTTGAATACATTTGATATTAATGGATAACATTATATCTCATCTAATTATTCATATGGAATTATTTTATCATCATTTATTCAAATCATGTTATACATACTTATTTATTCTATGTAATATTCTTTTCTATGCATACCCTTAGATAGCACATGAGCTGACCCATTTCTTATGATTTTTACCCTAGGATGAAAATAAGTGTATTATGATTGATCTATAATGATATGTTTGGGGGAATAATGATGAAATCAATTAAAATATATGTTTTATTATATGTTTTAAAATATGACGTCATATATAATTATTTTTTCAGTTTTACAAATCTACTAAACTATTCAATCCTTTGGGGATATATATATTATATCTAATACTAATTTTATAAATTTACCATTGACTATGGGCCACTACTTTTGGGTTATTTATATAATTAGTGACATTAAACCATTATATGGATTTATTGTTGTTGTGTGTTGAATTTTAAAATTAATGAAATTTTATTTTTTAAAATATTTCTTAAAATGGGGTTTCTTATAAATGGAAATTTAAAGGGAAATGGGTGATTTGTTATATATATCATGAAATGGAATTTAAAAAAAGAAGTGTATTTTCAATATATTGTTTTCAAAGAAAATTTTCCATGGTCTTGAAATGTGTGAGAGGCCATGTGATACATTTTGAAGTGGTTTTAAAAGATGATTTTTTCTTGGATATAAATTAAACTAAAAGGGATTTATTTAGCTCATTCTGATCCTTTTAGCCTTGTGAAGGTGATGGCTTATTATCCTAAAATTTTTCTTCTTTATGTACTTCCAAATTTTTTATGGGACGTTTTTTTGTTAATACGTGGTGATTAATGATATATGTATTGATTGACGATGTTCAATAATTCATATTTATGTGATAAGTTGAATTGGATAGATATGATATGGGGCCTGGGATGGTTGAGGTGGACATTGAGATGGCATGAGATACAATGATTTTCCCTGAGTGACTAGAAACATGATATTGTTCTAGTGTGCTTGTGGGATGGTTTTTGTAACCTATGTGTTCATTACAATGTGTACTGGTTATATGCTTCTTATAGACAACATATTTTGGTGGGGGAGTGGTTCATAAGGCCTTTATTTTTCATGAGTGAGATGGGTTTGGTGGGACTACCATGATATGGATTCCTTATTATATGTTGATATTTAGACCTCCATGAGTGATATGGTTGGATTAAGCATGATGGGATATCCAGAAATTATACGGTTTGACCCGATGGTGGAATTTTGTGTGAGTCCTGATTTAGTTGATGAGACTTGGGATGTGATATTGTACAATGGGGACACAAAGAGTGATATGGGGTTTGAGTTGAGATTTGTTTTAGTTTATCTATTGATTCACGTACCATTAGTGAGAAGGCAATGGATTGTTGGGTATGTATCGGCCCTTTAGGGAGAAGACATAGTCAATCACTTCATGTGATATTGGGTATGTAGTGACACCCAACCATATGTACTCAAGTGTAAATTGGGAAAATGGTTTTATACTATAGTGAGAAACATTGGGTTTATCTCAATGTTTTGGAATGGAATTATTTCCTTTTGGGATAGATCTAATTTAGGCATGGTCTGGTGTTTTGGGGCCTTGTTAGGACATGATGATCGGACATGTACGCATCTATGTGTATTGTGTGATGTGTTTCTATGTGGGTTTGTTTCATATGAATTATGGGGCCATATATATATATAGTATGGAATTACACATGATAAAATCAACACATATTATCATTGGAGAATTAGGAATTCCTATTGGGTCATTAGACTCACCCAATACCTCGGTACAAGGAATGGGTAACAATTTACATAGAGAGGCCTTCCAAATACTCTTAGGACACTGGTATTTCATGGATCCATAATTGTGGTTCCTTCAATAGTTCATCGACTCTCTGGATAAGGATTGATGATTATGTGTGTTTCTATGGAATCCATGATTTTTACCTTTGGGTAATATTCAAAATATACCGGATTGTGCGCCATTTATTATTATATATGATTTCTATTTTATTTTGTACCATTTATTTTTTCTTCATTTTTTTGGGACATCATATAGATTGTTTAATAATTTTTATTATAGGATTTAGGTGACTTTTTGGCTCCATATTTTATATTTACAGGATTTTGGGATGTCCGTTATCTGGATGGGAATACTGAAATTTTAGTAAATTTTGGATTCTCCTATGGTACATATTTTGAGTTCATAATCTCCCCCAAAAACTATGTTAAGACCTATCCACTATTCGTTATCCTTCATCTTATAGGGATTCAAGATTGTGGTCATGTATTGACCCCCACTCAGGTGTCGTTCGAGTGATATGGGTCCCAAATTTAAATACAACTTAGTATTTTGAAAATGTCTCCCATTATGGAACTCCTATTTCCATGAAAGTATACAATATGAAATTCATGTGGATGGTAAAAAACTCTCTTGGTTTTTCAAAGCTGATATGAGTCTATTATATAGTCCTAAAATGGAAGAGGATTGGTATTGGGAAATATATATAAAAACAACTACCTTCCTAGTCCTATAAATACATACCTAGGGTGTCTAATTTGAAATTATAGTATTTAATATGTGATATGTTATTAACTAAGTGTTGTGGTTTGATTAAGTATAAGTCCACATTTTAAATTTTTCTCTCTATTCGAATTCTTTTTCCTCTATAAATTTTTATGTTGAATTGATTTTCTATCAATCTTGCTCCATCTCTCTATTTTTCTTTCTTTTATGCACATTCGAATGAACCCACAAAAATGGGACTCATGAATTACATTGTTTACCTCTAGGTTTAAGAAGTCTAATCCATGCTATGATCCAGTACAACCCATGGGAACACAAACCACTAGTTTAACCCTATGAGTGTTACACTATTGTCTTCGTATGTTGTAGTGTGTGAATCTCATGCACTTTTTGGTGTATCTCGCACTTTGGTACATCCCATTTCATTAAAATTTAATATAGTGGATTGAAAAGCATATTCTCACAGAAATATGTAATTTTTTTTTATTTATGTATTAATCCTTCTTATCTTCCCTTGTATAGTAGAAATAATATTCTTTTATTTTCATGCACAACACTACACAAAACCTCTTCTTATTATTTTTAGAGTGAAAAACTTTTATACAACTACTCCTTCCATTTCACTCTTAATTTATTACATATCTTCTTCCATCACAAATAGATATTCACAATACAGTATTATATTTTATTATTCCACTTCAATATTTTTATTTACTTATCCTTATTCCATGAAATCAAGAGTTAAAAAATTTCTTCTTCACCCTGATAACATCACAAACAACTATACCAATTTATATCCAACTTTTTTGACTATGCAAATATATATGAATTGATATCTTCTTCTCTTATCTCTTATTATATTTTATTCTTCAGTATATAACATATTTCACTAGATATTATTTTATGTCATCATCTCCTTCGGATTTCTATAAATTAAAAAAAACTTTATATTCTTCTTCAATAAAAGAAGATATTTTATTCATATTTTGTATTAGATCAATAACTCCACTGTATATTTTTTATTTAATTAACAATTTTGAATATATCTATATGATAATAATAACTTCTATGCCAGTTTCTCCTATTCATTATCATCTATTCCAATATTTTCAGACACAATTTATTATTTTTATTGTACATAATTTCAATATAGTTATTCTTATTTTTTAATTCAAATATAATGAAAACAGAAATTAACTTCTCATTAAATATAGATATTATTTCTTGTATAGTATCCCAAAATTAATCTTCCTCAACGATTTAAGAATCATGATCCTAATATCCTAATATCATTCGTTAAATTTGGGTCTTTTTTAAATCATCATGATTCATTCTTCCAAAAATTCTCATTTGAATACCGGAACTAATTTGGAATTATTGAATGTTTTTTTCAAACAATTTTAAATCACAACAATGTTTCAAAATTAATTAACTATCCATGTAAATATTTTATACCATATTTGAATGTGTACAAGAATAAATCATGTTCTTATATGTGGTTTAGCTATGATCACACATACTCTTTTTTCATTCTTCCACACCATCAATAAGTTCTATATATTCTACAGAAAACCATGTTTGTTAGATCATGAATCATGGAACGTGAATATCTCAATAAACCATGGATGTGACTAACATCAATTCCAATAAGATTCTCCTTCTATCAACACGTGTACTAGTGTAACTGTATGAATGTATTGCGATTTTAATCTTCCCAATTTATAAATCATGTTTAAATACAATTTATATTAGGTTCTTGAAAGATGATGTCCACAAAATACTAAAATACATTAAATCCACATGGTTGGATTTGAAAACATTTTCATGAAAGAGATCTTGAAAACCAACTCTATTATCCAAACTACATATTCATGTGCATCTGAGTTTTCACATCATATATTTTTTTACATCATACTTAATTTTGTTCACCAGAACAATTGTGTTTGGTCTGACAAACTTTTATCTCCCTTATGAAAAAATGAAAAATATCCTTTATTCAAGGAAGAACTAAATACTAATAGACTCCTAGATACTCTATTTTCAACTGGGTGGATGCATACTAACAATAGAAACCTAATGGTGGCATCCCCAACATTACCATTCTAATGTATCACCCCAATGGTATTCCCTTATAGGTATCACCCCAATGGTCTCACGGTGGGACCTAGGTGTGGCACCTAGTGGTGGCACACATGAAGGTAGATCATGGTCTCATCACCCCTAAAAATCGTAATCATGGCAGTAATACATAACCTTGCAATTACTTTAGAATTACTAAATCATTCAAACTAAAATAACATAACATGTATCATATAATCACACATCCCTCTATAATGTGAAATGAGGCTTAGGATCAACATCTACTCTATAATTGTGTTCATCATTATTCAAAATCAAAATATCATTATTATATTCCATGATTGTTCATCAATATTATTTGGTTATCCAAAAACCTCCAATCAATGCAACAACTTCTTCAACATATTGACATTAACATATTGACATCACTATGAAAACAAAAATAGCTTCTACAAAGTGAATTCAATGATCGACCCCTTTATATTTGTTGGTCAGTTACCACATAGAACTGAAATGTTCATATATTTCAGGACTTCTCTACCCCATTCTTAACAATAATTCAATTTGAATTTCTCTTCCACCTTATTGAAAATAAAATCAACTGCATGGGAAAAGGGGCATCAATTACATATTATTTATATTTCATTAAAAATTCCACATTACGTTTACATGACCCATACTCATAGTTTTGATCTGGACGACAAATTTGTTCCTTGAAAATACAATAATACCATATAAAATGAGAACTAATTTTCATATATTCAAGGGTTTCCAATTGTATTACAGGCTGAGGTTAATGAGAAATACTAATTCAAATTTAAAAAAATCAACCTAAAACACTTCTAATTACATAAAAAAATAAATTCCAATAATAAATGTACACATATTAGTATTTTACTTCATCCATGGAACTATCTTTAACCTGTCACATTCATTTTATTTATAAAAATGCACATCGATATATTTTTTTTTTGAATATTTTTTGGTTATAAGTTATGAGAGATTTAAGAAAAATGTACTTTGTAAATGAAATTTTCTTCAACTAATTTCATAATCATGAAAATATGTATGAGAAAAATTGTTCTAGCAGCTTCTTTATTGAACATCCCTCTGTCTCTTCCTATTTGAATCAGTTCCTAAAAACATCATAATGGTGAGTCAGTTTGAGAATATATTTCAAGACGTTCCAATATAGATAACACACCAAAATGGACTACATCATATTTATATTCTTATTTTAAATGTTCTATTTCATCATCATTGATTATATAAATTAATTTATACTCTTTGGGATACCAAATATAAGATTAAACAAATATAGCATCTTTTTCATTCATTATATCCAAAATTGATAGAACTGACTCTTTATGAGTTTTTCCCTAGATTCCATGCTTAATCATCAATTTCTATCATTTTAGTTGACAATATATCATATAAAATATAATGGTAATATGATGTTCTACTTATTCATCAATATGAATGGAAAGGATGAGATTTTATTAACCATGTTGGTCCACTTCCCCCAATATTCATTCTTCCGCATCTATTTATTAATGAGGATTTATCCATAGAAAACATGAAGATCATCATACCTTTATTTTTTTTTTTTTTGCGTTTTAATATTATCTTTTCAATATCCATTTGGTCACTTCTATCAACTGGTGTAATTTTCACATTATTTATGAACTCTACCTATGATAGGTTTATTTTAGTAAAATATATTTGATTATTTTCAACCATAATGAATTTGGCATAGTAAGCATATCAATTAATTTAAGAGTGTTATTATATTAATAACTTCACATGAAATATGCATTCATTATGTGATACTTCTTTTTGACTTTAGCTCAAGATTTTACCTATTCTTCTTCCACTTTTATTTCAATATCTGAATCATCTAGTAAGATTACTCTAATATCATGAGGTACATTTCTATTATTCTTTGGTTGTCCAGATTTTTCCCTCTAACTTAGTTTATTTAGTTTAATCATTTTGGATATAGAATTATCCTTGAAATATTTGGGAATATTACCCAAGAATAAATTGTCACATTTAATTTATTCTTTATTGGAAGTATTAGGATTCACAGATCCCTTCGATTTATTTTCCATACTATGAACTTATTTATTTCCATGTGGATTAATCTACATTTTAATTTAATACATACTAAAATGTGTTGGAACCAATGATGGTATTTGCTATAAATGGAGTATAGTTTGCCTTTTTTTCAATCCTCACATGGATGATTATGGAGTCTTCAATGAAGGAATATTACAGTTCAAGTAGAAAATAGTATTGAAGGTGTCGTTTTTTCCTAGGGTTTTCCAATATTTTAGGTCGAAAAAATTGGAGAATGGATAAATGTGTCTTTGCAGTGGGAGTTGCACGCTAGTTTTGAGGATTGAAAAGTTATTCATGATGATATTTTCAAGACTAGCTCATCCAAATATGGAAAATTAAGTAAGGGTGCACATGTTATGTTTTGTTATTCCAGGTGAGTTTTTTGATATAGCCTAAGGTTGTGGAGACTTGATCGTTTGGGGGAAAGCATCATGCTCAAAGAAGTTTTTTATCTGACATTCACATAGGGTAATAAATTCCAATAAATTTTTGAGATCCCTGACTAAATAATAATAATTTTTTCCAACTAAGATATGGTTTCTGGATGCAAAATATTGATTCATGTGAAATACGTACAAAATGTAAAATTTTCACGCAAGTGTGTTGTTTTTGTCTTAAAATTTCCAACCGAAAATGATGGTGTAGCCACGTGGTGATATACGGGTTGTTAGAAAAAAATAAGGGTTCTGTGATAGATTAGGGTTTCATGATATTTAAGGGTTTGAGTGAATATAATAGTTTCTTGATAGTTATATTGTTTGTAAATACCCATACATTCTCACTAGATGGGGTGTTTGACATAGGTGTAGTGTTGAGATTCTAACATTTATCCTTTATCCATTTTGTTTGTTTCATTCATTCAATTGCATCAATTGAGGACATCGATGAACGTAGAGTCTCATTATAGATAAGGACAAATATTTTAATGAAAACATAGTAAACAGACCTTCATGTCAATAAATAAAGTGAGACATCAACATTGGGAGTGAGCATGGGGGAGTTAATGAATGTGCTCTGAGGGACATGGTGTTATATCCCTTAAATATTGTAAAGGCTATGTTTCTCTCACTGAGTGGATCTTTCTAAACGTTTCTACACCACAATTAGTGATGATTAGTGAAATTTAGTAGGACTGACACACTATCATCATGTGATACATGGACTATCCCTTTGTCATGAACCATGTAAAAAAATATTTTTTCATCGCTTTGCTTGTGATTGTTTTTTTTCTACAATTTCACTTCAAGAATGATTAACTATTTCTTACCAATGTGGGAATATGATCTGTCTTCCTAGAAATATAATTTCACACCAAGATTCACCCCTCCCCTCTCAGGCTGTTCTGGGGACCATTATGATGATAATGCGTCAATATAGTAATTATCACCTTTTCTGAAATCATAGAACTCATCGAGTGTAATACATCTATTTTATATAGAAAGATTCTAGTTGTTTATTCTTATCTATATGACTCTACCTTGACATAGGATTACATAATTATTATATATTTAGTAGATAATTTTAATAATCTAATTCATAATTCATGAATGTTTATTAGTGTTAAAATTTATTAACAACCCATTATCTTCTAATATCTAGTAAATATTGTTCATAATTTTCAACATAATTCACACACCATTTTTGGGTCTTACTTTCCAAATGTTGGGATCTTTATAGGGAACCAATATTCACAATTATTCTTTCAAAAATAGACATGTTGTTATGATATTTTTCAATTATTATTTTCTATCATTTTATATAATGTTTTTTAAACATTTTCATTTTTTAGAAATATATTTGGAAAAATTATTACATTGAGTTAAGGATGGAATCAATATCTTTAAAACCACTAGAGATAAATAACAAGGTGATATAATTATATTATTTCTATATGTTTGTGGAATTTTTTCATTATAATCCTATAAATAACATTATTTGGAAGCAAATACATACTTCTTTGATTGTGAATTCCCAATATGAGACTTTTTATGGCTGCCCAATTATATTTCCAATTCAAGACATATCATATTGATGTTATTATTTGGATCTTCAATAAATTCTATTCTATCTATATAGTCCTTCATCATTCGTATAAATTTATTATCATCCTTTCTACTCTTTTCATGATGTAATATATCAAGTTCATTGATCCTCTTATAATTGATATCCATTTGAAAATTATTAACATAAAAGATATTTATCAGTTTATATTTCAATGCATGGATCTTATTATCAGACTCTTTAGTACACTCATAATTATCTTTGTTTGTGTTAATCAACCCTTTTCTTATACGGGGAATCTCATTATAAGATCCTTATACTCATCTTCCTTTAAAGACACTTGTTTTAATATATTAATTCATGTAAGTGATATCTCTCTAAAATACTTATCTATGTTATATTCCATACCCTCAATTTGAAAGTACTATTCCTGCTGACTTTCAAAAATCCCAAAAATGAAATAAAGCATTCATTCGGGAAAATATGAAGCATATATTTTAATGCTTAAATTGATAAATATTTTTGACATGTGATAACACTCTCATGATTCTTCTTCTTATTTATAGTTTCAACAATAATTTTTTCATACCTTAAGATCACATGAATCCCTTGATCCTATTGAGGAATATTGACAACATAAAACCTTGATATTATTATAAATCACATATTCCCTACCATTCGTACCAGATATATTTTTTATTTAATTATTAAATAGATAAACTTATTCCTCTTTTGATAAGAGGGAGATCTTATATTATCATATCTTGTTCTCTTTGTTGTTCATTAATGTCTTAGTAAAAACTAAATTATGAACTAAAAAATGAACTTCTTTAAAAATTCACTTCATTATAATTAAGTAGTTAAATTACATATAAAAAACGTCAACATGATAATCCAACTAGTTTAAAATTCCATTTTATTCTATTTTTTGGATCCAATGTTGTATATATTAGACCCACAGAGTTGGATAAATTAGTATAGGTACAAATTGTACTTTTTACCCTTTTAACCATTTTCATTCTCGTATATCACATATTAAGGAGAATTGATAATTTTTTTCTCTATATTTATCTCACTTTTGTTCTTTTGTTGAAATTCATTCACACACACCCAAATGGACCTAATAATTATATGGTTCACCTCTAGGTATGAAAAGGTAATTATTAGTGAGATTCGATAGAACCCATGGTATCACAACCTACTAATAAAACCATATTTACATTTCACTATTGTCTCTCAATAGTGTAGTGTGTGTATTCTAATCAATTATTTTTCTGAATCCCACAGTCATTTATATCCTATACGAGTATTATTTAATATAGGAAAAATTGTAATATATTCTCATAATAGTATATAATGTTGTCTTATTTTTTTATTTTCACTTTATTATTATTTCATTACACAGTAGAAATTTTATACATTTATTTTCATGCATATTAATGCATAGTGCCTCTTATTATTCTTTTAATAGCCACAAATTTATATTAAAATGATTATTTTTCTCACTTCACTATTTTTATTTTCTTCTTCTTCTTCCGATGAAAAAACATTTTTAAAATGATATCTTCACTTATCTCTTCTTCCACTTCACTATTCTTCTGTTATTCCCCTTCTTTTACAAAAAATAGGTGTGAATATATATCTTATTCTATCTATAAAATTAATAAAACAAAAGATATTCATATATCTCTTGTTTATTTCTTGTTTCTTCTTTCATATCAATCTTCTATTATATTATCTTCTTCCTGTACAAACAGATATTAATAGATCACTAATTTTCATGTAATATCTTACTTAATTCTTCTTCAATGAATAGTAACACACATTGTAACTTATTTTATATATTTGACTCTATATGAGGTATAAAATTTTCTAGATTCAGTTCTTTATATTCTTCTTCGATGCTAGAATATATTTTCATTAAATTCATTATCAGATAAATAAATTTTCTCAATATATTTTTCTTCCACATCCAATAATGTATATATGTATATGATAATAATGAATGTATCATTTGTTTCTACTTCACTCAATCTTATCTCCCATATTTTTCTCCACAATTTACTCTTTATGTCTATAAATAACTTTAGTGTATATATTCTACCATTTAACATGGCCATAATGAAAACGTTTATTGACCTCTCATTAATTTTTGATATTATTTGTTGTATAATATCCTAGAATTATTCTCCATCAAAAATAATTAAAAAGGATACAGATATCATGATATTCTTCATTTAAATATTGTCATAATTGTATTGTTGTGAATTATATTTTTCTAAATCCCCATTTAAATTCCAAAAATACATGGGTATTCATCCTTTTCCTTCACTATGTGATTTCCAAAAACTAAAATGTATCACTATACATAAAATATCCATGGATATTTTATATAACATTTTTTTATGTATAAATTCATCATACATGTTCTCTAAGATATCCTAGATAAGATCACACATCCTCTATTTTGATTCTTCTAGACCATTTGCATGTAGTAAAAGATTTATAGTATTCCATGTATTATTATGAATCCACCATGGATGGTGAATAGATCTATGATCCATGGATGAAGCTCTCTTAAATATATAATTTTACCAAACCAAAAAAAAATATTTAACAATGAACATAAGATGTTTTGAACTGAACCTTAAATGATCACCATATCTTACTTATCTCTGAACCCAATTTATTTGATAAAAATATTACATTTCAATTTTTTGTTTATATTAAAATATTTTCAAACTCTTCTATATTATTTTATTTTCTTAAATTTATTGAAAACTGACACTTTAAAAATTCAACATTCAAAATATATATAACATAGTGGTCTGTCCTACACTACATTAAATCATCTAAAATGTAAATAATTTTACTTGTTAAGACAATGTGTTCACTATAATCACTTTAAATCCATTTATAAATTTTATAAGACTATATACATCAATTCAACCAAAAACCTCTCTTATTTAAAATATTAACTCAAGTAACATATCAATTACAAAAATTTAATCAAAAATAATGTTTTACACAGTGTATGATTTAAATCTACGTCATATTTAATCACACATATAAATGAAAGGTAAATAAATTTTTCCCGTAGAAAACTACATATTTAATTTTAAGAACAACTATATTCCAAAAAATATTCTAATTAAAAAAACATTTAGTGGTCCTTTTAACCAATCACACAAATCCAATATTTAATACATTAACATATTAAATTTCATAAAATATTATTTTTACTCATTTTGAAGCCTATTTTTTAATTTTTATAACATGAGATTGAATTTAAAAATTCATCTAATTTCCCAAAATTATTTTAAAGTTATTATATAATACATCCAAAATTATAATATCAATTTTATTTCTCTATTATATAACATAAAATATTTAATAAAAATTTAAACTAACACCCATCGTGCTTAACAAAAAATACTACTTATTTAATTATCCCCTCATAACCCAAATCACTAACTAACATATTAAAATTTTCAAAATAACAATATGCTCATGCCAAAATAAATATATGTTATTTCACACCTTTTATTATCATGACTCGGCCCATTTCAATGATTGATCTATAACTACCCTAATCCCACCTCCATTGGCCAGGGGTGGTGACAAGAGCTTAAGGAACAACAAACACAGGGTGACCATTTCCTAGGAAATGGTACACACACATTCAGCCAACTCATTGCAATAGTGAATAGGAAAAGGAATAAAGGATAAAATATATATATATATATATATATACCAAAAACATGCATCAACATCTAAATAGTAAAATCATAGGTGCTGTAAAATAAACTAAATAGAAAAGGTGGAAAATAAATGCCAAATAAGAAAGGTTCCACAACCTTGCAGTAATTGAAAATATAAAACAGTTGAAAGAGCCCCACTTCTAAATCCCACTCTATGACCACCATACATGGTCTAAGACCTTGTATCCTGAATCTCCTATGAAATCACAATAATAATTTTCAATTTATTCATATGTAACAACACATGTGGCCATAACCCATGTAGGGGTGAGTATAAGAATACTGAGTAGGATGCCCTGAAAAGGTGAAGGGGGCGCAAGAAGAGATACACTAAAGAGAGAGGCAATAGATATGAAAAGGTAATGTAAATAGTATAGATCAACCCAACAAGGGAGTGAATATAAAATAATCTACACATAAGACACTATAAATGGTGAGAAGATTAAATTCCCATTGATTCTTCAATACTAATAATATGTGAGTTGACTCGTCTAACCATGAGAAGCTAGAGATAAAAAGAATCAGGTGTACCCACACTTCTCCACATCTCCCGGAATGAGATTAACCAAAACCCATGGAGTGGGAACAGAAAATAGGAAATATATATATATATATATATATATATATATCATTCAATGAAGACCAAATGAGAGAGTAAGGGTATCTTTATCTCCAAGCTCCTCCAAAGAAAAGATTCACCAATAGTCCTACACTATCCCCCAATGATGCCCAATATCCCACACACCTTCCCCAAACACAAAATTCAATTAGAAAAATCACTTCAGTAATATATTATTATTCTTTGGGTAGCACTGTATCTCCCTCACTATTCTAGGTCGCATTACATTGATGCCTCTCAGTGGGGAAAGCATCCCCATTACTCGAGAGTCCAACGGTATGTCAAATCAAATTTCATTACTATGCTACATAGTCCAATGTTCATGTCTATTTGGTTGTGTTGTTTGGTTTCATACATACTACTTGGATTTTCTCTGGAAGGGGATTAGAACACGAAGCCTTCACCGTTACTGGCCTTTTGGATCTGGATGCTTGAGTGGGTATGGCTTCGCCATTGGTTCCGTGCCAGTGCTCTTCTGAACAAGACTTCTTGCTGAAGGGTTGTGTCTTGCTGAAGGATTGGGGTCATGACTTATTTTCTAGGTTGGGGAAGTCACGGTAGTTTGTTCTGGGATTTTTTATTTTTTATGTTTGTTGGTTGAATTTTTGTTCTATGGTTTCTCACTATTCCCTTAAAAAGTGTTTTTGAAAAAAAAAAAATTTCAGTTAGGTTAAGGACTCATACCCAGCCTAGATGGAGGGTTCCACTCTGGTCATTAGGTATATGCACTCTAGTGTGACATGGGGGATCATCACCCGAAATTCAATTGGGAACCACTACCATTCCCTGCTAAAGGATAATACGCTGGAGGGTAATTCTCAAAAAGTGTCATCGATGGGAGCCCCTTCCCAGCCACGCCGAAGGGAAGTACACTGAAGGGTTCTTGAAACAGCCATCGGGAATCCCAGTACCCAACCCAGTTGGAGGTTAAACCAAGAACTATTCTGGCCATCCCTGGTAGATGGTACCTTGAGAAAAGCATTTTGGAACTACGATGACCGTCCCTGCTAGATGGTACCACTCAAGAAGTAGTGGGGAACTACATTGTATTTCCATTCTAGATTATACCTCTAACAATACCACCCAAAACATTCACATAACATCTCATAATGTGGTAGATGATGCGAATGGGGCCCACATGATGTGGCACTCCGCCTCGTTGCCTAGGCATGAACCAAAATATTCTCAGGTACTAAATTGTGATTAAGAACCACTAACCATGAAAATTTACTCCATTAGTACAGAAAATATCTTTCCAAAAGTCTAACGAGTGCATGAATCTCATTGTTGATACTAAGGTAAAAAATTTAATTTCACTAACATGCTGCCTCAAATAGACCCAGAACATTTGACCGCATCACTTCATACATATTCCACACTCTCACGAGAATTGATGTTGGCCTAATTTTTGGGTTCTATTGAAACATAGAAGAAGGATCATACATATATATTCCTTTTATGTTTCTATAATTTTTTATATCACTAAAAAACACCGCACATGCAAACGGATCACACTATTGCGATCATTGCAGAAAAATGACTAAGATCAACTATCCATTCCCCCAAAAGAGAAATCAGATAAAAACAATGTATGTCACTATAATAGACTATATTAGAGTGTCATGAAGTACATACTTATATCCAAAAAAACAATATGGATCACACCATCATGATCCTTATGGAAAAAACACACAGAATCGACTACTAATTCATCCAAAATGGACACCCAGTCAAAAAATTACATTTCACCTTAAATGCCCAATCCATCTCTTCTGGGGCTGAAATAATAGTTACAATTTATGCACATGAAAGTAGTCTACAAACATCATCCTCAAATTTAAGTTTGTGACATCACTAACAGTTTATCAAATGGAAATCATGAGAATGAGTTATGTCCAAAACAAATTATCTTAATAATAATTATTATATTTTTATTATTAAACATATGTGTTTCACAAAACTATTCCATGAATCGATGTCATAAAATTCATTAATAGGGCATAAAATTTCCATCTCGATAATAGAAACATTTTTTCAGACATGGAATGTCAAATGGATGCCCATTTTAATTGATAGATCCGTTCGAAGCTACCTCTACCCGACCAAAAGGGTCTAGCCCATTTTGGTTGGTCTGATCTGCCTGAGCTAGCCAGACCAACCCATCTCACCATCCCACAGCAAGTCTCATAGCCTAGCCCACCTGCATCTAGCCTAGTATGTCATTGGACCATCCTTTCAACTTTCCCACGACCCCTGTAATATCTAGCCATCTTCCCCTCCCATCATCCCACTCATCAACCAAACCTCAAACCCCCAGTCTCCCTCAGCCATGTGCGCAGCCCCCCTCTCGATCCTCACCTCGCACACCTGGTCTCTCTCTACCCATCACACCTCGTACATTTCCTATGTGGTTTACTATTGTCCCGCCTTTGTAATCCACCATATCTATCCTAGCAGAACTGTAGTGGTCTGTTTCGCATACCGCCAAACATCCTCCACTCATTCCATTTAGAAATAGAAATCAAATATTTGATCCTTGTGACATGGGTTTCACAGAACTGGCCTCCACTTGTTGATCTATTGTTGATATGTCATTCCAAAATTTAGCTGATGGATATCCATGAATAATGGAAGAATAAACTATTAAATTATTGGCATCATACATGGATGGATACCCATGTTATTGTGGCCATTAGAGATTGATTAAAAATTTAAAGAAACTATCAACCAAAGGATTATTTTTAAGGAAAACATCAATAATTGATTAAATTAAATGAAATTCAACATTGATTAATCTGTTTATCAGTGAAAACACATTTTTCATGATCCTTCTTTGATCCCTTGATGTTTCATTGAATAAAAATCATCTATTTGGAAAATAAAAAATAATTGATAGCAGGATTGGGGCTATCCCTAAGCCATAATTTTCAAATATCTATTTACGGAGGCCCCACTCGAAACTGGATCTGAACCCCTTATTCTATGTCATTTTATGTCTCCCTAGGGTAAAACACCACATTAAGAACCGCAAAAAGATCTTCGATTTCCAATCTAAGTCTCTGATCAAAATATATTTGATTTAGCATTTGAGATGAAATAAATAATTCTTATTGATTTATTTACAATTTTTCCTCTAGGTGACATTTCTCACAGATGTTCCCCACTGACCAAATTTTTCCCCATATATGGTAAACACCACATATTGAACTAAAAAATGTCCTTGGATTTATAATACAGGTAACCATTTGATATATATTCTGTATCCTTCATGTGAATAGTAAAAAATATAATTTATATTTTTAAAGAACAAATTTCGGGCACACCAGGCCTCGTAAATGCCAGCTGTCTCTGCAAGTATCTAAATAAATATATGTAAAAATATTCAAAATTGTTAAACGGAAATAACAGGTTCTCTGCACTATTCCATCTTTCAAACTCATCATCCACGAAAACAAAATCATATGAAACTACTCAGGATACTAAAACTGCATGAGGCTCTAACACTCCAAAGATAACATGGATGTTTCCATGATACCACAACATGAGAACCAAAGGGACGGTCCATCCACATATTTTCTGCTGTTGTCAATGACATGATTGGGAACATACATGTATTTGTTTAACTACGACATGTGGGAGATTTCATGCACCCACACTAGATATTACCAGTAGGGAGAGGTGATAGGAAATATCAACATCTATTTTCATGGTCCTAAACGCCCAAATGAATCTCAACTGATAGCTAGCCTCCCAAGAAGAACCTCTATATCCCTCTTTGTGACTCAAATTAATATTTTTACCTAGAATAAGGCCTTATGGTTCCCTCCTTCATAATATCCATCTAGTGAAATCCCTAAGAATATACGGTCACACAATATTTCTTATTGGACGCATCACAACTTCTACTCTCTTCACACTCTATAAGGGAAAGAGTTAACACCATCGACTAAAGAAAAACTGAACCCTCTAACTCCACCAGGGTCAACTGTACGGAAGATAACTGCTCTGAATATTCCCTCACTAGGAGATCCTAGGACGTCCAACTATGGGACTCTTCTACATCGTTACTGTTTCCCAGTGTATAGAGTATCTTGAAGTCATAGTCTTATAGGATGTTCAACCAGTGTCACTGCCACTAGTTTAAGTCTCTCCGGGTGAAGACATACGTCAGAATATGGAGGTCTATGAAAACCACAATTTATTTTCCCAGATGGTAGTGTATCCACATTCTAAAATATAATAAATCAACTTCCAGTACTAGGTAGTGAGTTGTGTAGTCCTATTGATGGGATCCCCATCACCTCGACAAGTACTTGATAACTAATGTATCAAAGTTTATGTTGAACACGCAAAGGTTCCAAAAAACATGGAAGGTTAGTAAACTCATCCCCCGCACAAAGAGAGACACGAAAAGCATGTGTCATACTCTATGCGTCTTCACTTCTTATGAAAGGAGATTAATCCCCAAACAAGGAACTCTACCACACCGACTAATGGCATTCAATGAACAGTGTGTTAGGAAAGAAAACTCCACCAGAAATTCTAGGACCTGTTTCGACCCTCCATTACATATCATCCCCCTGAATTTACAAGTCAGAGGGACTCTTGAACCACACATAAATATTTTCTTTTATGAGAGGCACTGACTGACCCCCACAGTTTTTCTCGCATCACAAAAATGTGTATCGATGGGGGAAGGACCCCTCTTCCACATGCATTCAATGATTCTTTGAACAACAACGATAGAAGGTTACAGTGACGCCTCATGACAATTTCAAAACACCTTGAGTATGAATCAAAGAGTATATAGTACCTCACAATGTGCCTAACATTTTCTACATAAAAAATTATAAAAGACAAAGGGCATGCCTCATATCATCTCATGATCTATAGGATTGTAGACATACAAATCCTGCATCTTTCTACGGCCCAGGCTGCCATCTTCTTAATGCTAATATGGGCCTCCGATTGGTAGAGGAAGGACCTCATAACATCATCCCCCACATCCATCTCCTCCATCTCCCCTTCCAGTACCACCTCATCATGAACCGCCATATCCCCACATGGTAGTTCCCTAATCACATCACAGTCTCTATTGTGGTTTTCCACTTATTGTATGCCCGGGGTTCTTAGCACGTCTAGGCAGGCCGTCTTGTGCAATGGGACCTCTCCTGTCACAAGAATAACACCCCCCCATCCTTTTGAAAACATTCAACTACTTTGGACTCATACAACAACATGTAATAGAATGATTATAGGGAGGCCTTATTCATTTAGATATTAGCATCTAGTGATTGAAAGGTGTGGAAAATGTCTCAGATCTATTGAACCCACTACCACAAGTATATTTATGGCATACCGATAACAGAAATATCTTTGTCACTAGTGCCTGATCCAGCTCCCCAACATCGGTGGGAATGCACAATGGTACTAGGATAGAACAGATCTCCCTGAGACGTCCCTGCTAAAACATTTATTCTCATAGGTAGACTTCAGATATCATGTATATAGATTACCATTTAAGTTCTGTGAACCTAGTCACATACTCTACCACCATCATCCCATTATTTTGAAACTGCATGTGCTCTTGAATCCGAATGGAGCTCAATTATGAGGGATAATACTCTTCAAGAAATAGCTACTAGAAGTCATCCCATGGGAGTGCTGACTCCTCGAGTATCCCAGTAACTAGAATATACCAATTATTAGATCCTCTATAGAAAAATCCGGATGCAAAAACAACTATCTAATTTGTCAGTTTATGAATAATCCTAAAAATGTGGAGCACAATCTATATCCAAACTTCAACAACTTGAGGGTCTGGCTCACTATATAACCTTAGCAGTCTCTATCGTAGGAACTCATGAAGTGAACTCAGCCTGAACACATCCTCATCCTAATCTTCTTAGGTTGTATTCTACTCAACGTGTGGTGGTGCTACTACCCGCCCACCTAGAAGAAGGGGATCACATGATGGATCCTGAGTTGAGACCTTGTCTCTCACTAGGTCATCATCATTAACCAAAGATAGTATCCTAGGTTTCTTCCGTCACCAATACACCATGAATGTTATCAAGGATTACCTCAGTTAGATGAGTATATATATATATATCAATGTGAAAGGGGATATGTCATAATAAAGGGAAGTTAAAGACTCAATCCATTGATGCAAGTACAATTATTATGTGCAACATATGTCTTAGGTTGTGGGGTCGACAAGTGGGTAATCACTGTTCGGGTGAATCGATATGTTCGTTGTACGTACCATCAATAGACTCCCTATCCTGAGAGCCTCTCTTGAGAAAACATGACATTGTTTACAAAAACTATACTGTGTTGTTTTTAGGGAAACGTCCGAATAATTTACCTAGAGTCGAACCACCTATGATACAACTTTTTCATGACTCGGACAATGTTAGGGCTTGAGCTGAAAATACCCCAATCCATCTTCCATTAGCTTGGAGGTGGAAACAAGTAACGAAGGAATAAAACCTCAGGGAGGCCTTTTACTAAGAACTTATACACACACACAACCAACTCAATGAAAAAGTTTAGAGGAAAAGGAAATCCAGATAAAAAACTAATATATATATATATATATATATATATAACCCGCAACCATGCATCGACGTCTAAATATTACTTTACAGGTGTTATAAATCAATCCGAATAGAAAAAGGGGAAAAATACATGCTCAACCAAAAATATTCAATAACTTAGCAGTAACTAAAAAATAAAATAATTGAGATATTCCTACTCTCGAATACAAAGCTACTACCACCATACTTAGACTCGGAACCCATATCCCTATGCTCATCTGGATTCATGATCAAAATGTCCTTCTTATACAAATGGAATGACACGTGTGGGGAAACACCCTTATAGGGGTGAGTATAAGAATACTCTATAGGATTCCCCAAAAATGGTAAGGGGGAGAAATAAGAGATACACTAAAGAGGAAATCAATAGATACAAAATCTACATTAAAGAGTACAAATCAACTCTACAATAGAGTGAGAGTAAACTAATTCAAAAAATAGGATATAGAAATGGTGAGAAGATGAAAATATCATCAAGTCTTCACTAGATATAGTGGGATAGTACACTCTTCCAACCATAATAATATTGACATTAATAGAACATGACATACCCAGCTCATATGCCCCTCTCTGGGAAGGAGAGTAACCAAATCCCAAGGAGTGGGTACTGAAAACAAGATATATATGTGTGTGTGTGTGTGTGAGTGAGTGAGTGTGTGTGTGTGTGTGATCAGTCAAAGAATCCGAAATGGGAGAGATAATGGATTTCCTTCTCACTTCTCAGCCCTGGAAAAGAGTCACCAATATTCTAGAAGTATCCACCAATGATACCCCTCATCCCATATGCCTTCCCTGAACATGTACTTCAAAGGATAATAATCACCATACCATGAGATGATCTTTTTTGGGTGGCACTGTCTTACCCTCGATGTTTTAGGACGCATCACAAGGATTCATCTTTGTAGGGAAAGAAACCCTCTTTCGTGGGAATCTGATGGTATGTTACAACACATCTTGTTATTGTGCTGCATAGTCGAGGGGTCATGTCTTAATGAAATGGTCACATTCCCAGCCTGACTAGAGGGTTCCAATCTAGTCAATAGGTATTTGTGCCCTAGTGTGTCAGGGGGGAAATCACCCAAATTTTGATGGGGACCAATTGCCCAGCCTAACTAAAGGGTAATCCATTGGTGGTTACTTCCTTGAAACAATTGTCAATGGGTCTGACAACCCAGCTGCACAAAAGGGTAGTATGCTAGAGGGTACTCAAAACTACCATCGGAAAACCCATAGACCAGCCCAGCTAGAGGGTAAGCCAGGAACTACTCTTTCCATCCTTGTTGGACGGTACCTCTTGAAAAACATCGAGGAACTACACTAGTTGTCCCTATAGGTTGGTATATCTTCGAAAGAATCAAGGAACTACACTGGCTATCCATACTAGATGTTACCTCTCGCAAGCGAACCTAGGACATTCAGATCACATCTAATAATGTTTTACAAGATATGAATGGGGACAACATGATATGCGACCCCATCTTGTTTCATGGTCGTGTAATTAACAATTATCATGTAAAATACTAATATCAAGAACCCAATGGAATTATACTTTACTAATTGAGTACACAAAATATCTATCAAATGGGATAACAGGAACATTATGCTCGTTATTAATCCAAAGGGAGGAAATGTAATTTCACTGACACGCCTCTTCTTATGGCCCAAAACATTTAACTACATCGCTTTATACATATTCCCCACTCTCACGAGAATCAATGTTGGCCTAATTTGTGGGTTCTCTTAAAACATAATAGAAGGACATTCCATCAATATTACTTTGAAGTTTCCAAATTTGATAAGATTAGGAAAAAGGATCTACAATCCAAATAGATTACACCATTGCTTTCTTTACAGAAAAATACACAAGATTAATTATTCATTTATCCCAAAAAGACATTTGATGAAAACTTTATATGTCTTCATAATAAAATCGGATGACATCTCATGTTTAAAAAACCATAATCTATAAAAAAACTATATGGATCACGTCATTATGATACTTATGGAAAAACACATTTAATATGCTATTTTTTTGTCCAAAACGGGCACCCTGTGAAAAAATCACATTTCAACATAAATGCCCAATCTCAGAATTGTGGTGCCCATAACTCAATTTAGATTTATGCCTGTAATGTTTTTTGGAAATGGCCTCAAAAAATTTCCAGTCATGATTTCCCTGACAGTGTGTAAAATGGACATTGTGAGCATGAGTTTTGTACGAAACATGTTTTATTAATAAAAATTATTATATTATTACAAAAATTTTATATTTCCTGAAACTGATCAATGATTCCGAGTCATAAAAATCCCAAACATTCTTTTAAAGGAATGTATTAATTAGAAAAAACATGTTTCCATTAGCATTGAATCAAACAGAAGCCCGGTTTACGAGATACAGTCATTTGAATCTTCCTCGGCCTGACCGAACCAGTCCGTCTCATTCTGGTTGGTATGCTACCCCTAAGACATCCCATTTTTTCTGGAATGTAGCCCAATAACATGGACCATAATTCCTTATCCAAGATCATTACAATCCCAACCATTCATATCTATTATCCCATGTCAATTCCACAAATGCCTTTTTCCCTGGTGGTGTCTCCACCTCAGGTCGTACCCCACGACCTTGCTACAGTCTGGTCATCCACCCATTGTGTCGGCCCGCTCACCAAGCTCGCCTCGCACCGTAATTATCACAATGCCCAACACTCTGACCATCTCATTATATCCATACTTACACCAAATTCTGTTGTGGATGGTGCCCCAGTGGTCAATTCTGCGGACCACCGATCCTCCTCCATTCATCCAATAATGAAACTATGAGCATCAAACATGGATTGATGGTCATGTTAGTGCATCCAATGATGACTGATTTACAATGTGAATAAACAATCGACATAATGATGGTTTTAAGGAAAACCTAAATCGTAGATTAAATTGGATGAAATCCTACCTCAATTGAAATTTTTATATCTAATGAAATGTTATTCATGCTCTATCTTTGATCCTCCGAGGCTTTATTAATGAAAAATTCTTGATTCAATGAAGAACAGATGAGATAGGGGGGATTAGGGTTAACCCTAATATTGAATTCCCAATCTTCTATTTAAAGGATCCATGCTTGGCATGGAATCTGAACCCCTCGTGACATCTCATTTTATATATCTGTTAGGTTAAAAACCCCATCATGAACCCAATGGCGGTATCTGATATCCAATCCGAGTCTTTGATAAAAATTTATTTGATTCAATGTTTGAGACAAAATAATTAAAATTTGTTATTTTATTTATGATATTCTCTTTTGTGACTTTTCTCACAAAATTCTTACATCGACAAAAATTATGTCCTACTTAGGGTAAATGCCATGTTCCAAACTCAACCATGGTCTCAAATTTCTTATATGAGTATCCTTTTGAGAGTTATTTTGTTTATTTTGCGTATATAATATAAAATATATTTAATATTATTATAAAAGTAATTCTGGGCACATTGGACCTTAGAATCTCACACCATATCGACTCCATGCTCAAGAAATAAATGTAGAAATATTCCAAAGTCTTAAAAGGAAAAAATGGGTCTCAATATTTATGTGCATCACTAGTTTTAAAATATTTTCACAAAATAGTACTAAAATAAACCCAAAATAATATTTCCAAAAAACATGCTTTTTAATAAAGAAAAAAAATTACTAACACTATTGGGAAATGAACCCCTTAACATTGGTAATTTATTTAATTATAATATCATTTTAAATGTGACATTAATATAGTAAATGTTAATATTAGGGTTAAAATGTTAGTTTTTAAAAATCAGTATGGGTTTTAAACATTAGTTTTTGTTAAAATATTGTTGAATACCTAACTAAATTGATATATGGAAAATCATTAAACATTTTTTATTGACATTCCTATTATAGGGTGGTTAGACAGCTACATTTTATATGTTCCGATGCAATAAAGTGGAAAACAATTATCTTTTACGAAGTGGTTTCATTTAATCACCCACTATATTTGGTTCACTTAATTATTTACTTGTAAAAGAAATTAAATTTGGGGGGCTACATTTAATGATAAACTAGATTTTAAAAATTCAGATGTGATGAAAAAGGAATGAATACTGGTATAATATTGTTGAATAAAATAGATCCTCTCAAAATAATATCAAATTTGAACATTCAATATATATAATAAACACACTCAATTATATGTGTTTACTTAACCTTATGACTCAACTCAAAATATATATTTCACTCAATCTTGTCCAAAATAATTTAGGATGTCTAACTATTTGAAAAAGAAATATCACATGTTTTGGTTCTCAAAAAAAATGAATTTTTCTATCAGTAACATGTGTGTATTAGAAACAATATAAAAAATGGTTCAAAATACTTCAATAGATTAGAATATAATTTTGAGTTTACGTTTCATTGGAAAGGATTTCAAAAACTGGTAAAACTCATAAAAATTATTGAAAATAATATTCCATGAAATTTTTGTCCACACCCACAATGATTTAAATTCCATTTCATTATAAATCAAGAAAACCCTATAAAAACCATTCTAGGTTTGAAATTTTGTAGTAATTATTAATTGATTCTAAAGGTTTCTAAAAAAGGAAATAATATATTAAAAACACACAAAAACTTCTATGCAGGTGAACACAACCCCCAAACATTAATTTAGCTACCAGTTATCTCATTTCAGTCATATAAAAATAGATGGGAATAAATAAAAAATATAGAAAGATGCAATAATTCATTAATTTCTTAGTGGAAACCTTGATTTTAGATCTTATACACTACCATATAAAACATAATAACTTAAGATAATGAGAAATTAGACCGAACAAGAGAAAATGAAATAGATATGATAATAGGGGGATAAAGCATGGTTTAGACCCTTAAACGGGCGCTAGGTTTTTACAAGCCCTAGTGAGGAAGTTGTAGTAGATTATCCATAATCATAATGTGAATGGGGTTTCATTCCTAGATACCACAACATGTCATTTATTCCAAAATCCCATAGAGGATTCAAAGAGAGAGAAACCCAAATGAAAAAAATCCCAAACCACAAGATAAAATAATGATACAATTTTTTGTATAGAGTTACATGAAAGAGATAGTAAAGGAGATCCTTATATAATATTTTTTGTCCTCTTCTATGTGGTATTGAGTCTACTATTGATAAATTAGTCATATCACCACATTACCCGCTACCTTTTCTTCTTCTAGTTCCACTTGTGTCACTTCATCCATAACATTCAGTGCCTTCCCAGTTGTAGCTTCTACATCTGTAATTTTATGAGGGGAAAATATTGTGATGTGTGAATTTTGAAGATAATTAATGAAAAAGGATTGAATATTTTAATGCTACAATTCATTTATAGAATCATGGAAGTTGGATTCACCATGAAAACCCACTAGAATCTTGGAATCTGTTCCCCGATGTACTTTCTCCCCATGCACATTCCTATTTAGGGGTAATTTCTTATTATTATTTAACCTCTATTTTAATCCATGAGTTATGAAATTAATAATAATTTTAAAAAGTGTATTTAATAATAAATTTATTTTCAATAAAATCACTATAAAATTATCATGAAATGATTGACTATGTGAGTCTATTCTGTTTAGGGTTTCTTCATTGGAACGTGAATCATGGAAGTGGGTTTTCATTGATAGAAGGAGGTATTCGAGATCCACTATTTCTTATTCAAATTCAACCAAATTACTGGTGTCTTCGTATATCATTTGGGTAAGATATATTAATATTGAATCTTATTTTTCCTAGATGAGAAGATCATGTTGGAAGTTACCTTCCCTAATGTGATTACCATACATCATTTAATAAAATGGTTGTCTCCCCTATGCGAATCGACATGAATCTATACCTCAAGGGTATCCTATGGTAATTTCTAGACAAGGATGAATAGGTTATTATTGAATTTATTTCATCCCTCCTCCATTTCATCATATTTAAAAATATTTTGTGAACCCTCTTTTGATATTGATTTAGGTTCCCTCTCCATTTATATCTCCCCAAATGCATTAAAATATTCATATATCCAATCTATATTTCACTCCTAGTATGTTATTTTCAAATTAAATATTTAGAGGTTGTATTTTTCATCATTGTGAACATCTTATCTTTGTGATTTCACTTATCATTGATTATTCCATAAAAAAATATAATTCAACATTGAAAGATATTTTTTAAATTAATTAAAGAAAGAAAAATATTAACATAATTGAGATTAATAATAGTGAGTGAAGACCACATGGATTCTAGAAAATTATTAAAAACTAATGATATGTATTTTTCATTAATTACACTTAAAAATATTTTTAATACCTATGAGTATGAGATATTTCACACCCTAGGGATTATCTTAAGGATATGGATCATAAAAACAATTTCTTATTATTACGATTATATTATAACCAATATTTTCAAATATTATTCTAATATAAGGGGGATATTTTAAAATGAATGTGTTATATACCAATATATATATATATATATATATATATATATTTGTGTGTTAATTTAATGAAAAAAATATTCACATAGAATAAATTAAGAAAGAAAGATTAAAGGTAGTTGTTCTTGTGTGACCATAATGATTATCTCCAAGAATTATAATTATTAATTTTAAAATAATTTTTACAAAAAAGTGGGAAACCAACATTCATGATACATAAGGATAAAAATCAAAAGAAATCATCATGTTATTCCAAAATAAATTAAAACGGATAGAGTTTTGAACTATGAATTATCTCCATTAGATGGAGGTAACCTCCATATCCGGGATGTTCTTAATGAGATCCTCAAAGAGAAAAGCCATCTTGTCTAGTGTTTTAACATGTTCCTTGAGAATGTTTTTCCATTCATTAATTCTGAATATCAAGATGTTATTCTATTTATCAATCTAGGATCATGGCTCGTCATTCATATCAACTTGTAATAGCCTTTCAAAAAATTGTGGGAATCCTACTCCAAGATTTTGACCATGAAATATTCTTCAAGAATTTATTTCTTAGAATTCATGAGTAGAACTTGATTGATATATGATTCCACATCCCCTTTATCAGCATTTTCCTGATCAAAGTTAGTCGGATCCCCTTTTTAGTTTACAATAGCCTCTTCATGAGGGTAGGCTACAATGTTTTCCTCAACTAAATCAACCAACCTATTTTGAAGGGGCATAACATTTCTACATTCCCATGTAATAGGCGGGCTAGGTAAATTGAAATAATACTTTCATCTTCGGGGCTTCCACGCATGATTAATAAACCATTAAAATCCAAAATTATGTTCTTACCTTTATTTGAGTAGAACCTATGATAATCTTTTCCAAATTCAGTCTCCTTGGAAATTTCATACCTAGATTTCAAAGTAGATTCATCATACTATCCTTAAATCCAGTTCCCAATTTTGATGATGGAAACACATTTTAGAGAACCCGACGTGTTCATAGTATATTATCCATCTCCTTTGGAATGTATCTACTCATCCATCCCTTGAGTACAAGGGAACTTAGAGGGATTATGGGATTGATCAGTCACACCAGATGAAATAATAGCCTCAAAAAATGAGGGAGGGGAGGGTCCACTTCTGCCATCAATTTCCATCCTTGACTTGGTGCCATTAAAATTATGAAGGCATCTGATAGGTCCATCATCACAAGGATCATACATTGCATCAATAGTCTGATTCATGCTACCCTATGGGAATCTTTTTGACAACCTCTTGCTAGACCTCATTGTGAGTATAATAGATACCAATACAAGAAACCATTTTCTAATCCATGGGATTAACTGTATCCACAACCCTACCTCCTCTTGTGCTCGGTGTCCCCTGTATACTCGGCTTATGATCAGCCAAATCATTTCTCAGATAAACAAAGATGTCCTTCACCTTCGGATTTGAAGACTATATTCTTTCCTTTCATTGATTGGAATCATCAGGTGCAGAACTCGAATAAGTAACCTACCTATCTGAAGTCTCAAACCCAGTAGTGTGTTGCTGGACAACATGTCCCTTATATCCCTGATGATATGAGTCAACTAGATGTCGCAACTGATTAAAAGACAAACAGTAATAAATCTAAGACCAAAAACCACCCTTTTCATCCATTAGAAGTCTTCTACATCCACAATCTACACCTAGACCACTGGTAACCTAGAGGCATCAACCTAAATATTGATACGAGGTGATATCAGGTAAAAAACAACTTCAGTTTGACGATCATCACAAAAAAATATTCCTACCAAATTGCCAAGAATCTTAAGAATAGAAGGGTTTGAAAACAAAACAATATTCATGGAAACATTACCCAAACTGGTGTAAAAGAAAAATCTCGATTGAAATAGAAGTCGTATGACAATCAAAGAAGATAGAAGAGGCACTCATTGAAAGATCACGGGGCTCTGGTCCCAGAAAGGATTTGATCATACTTAGAAGATAAACGAAGCATCCTGTGTGGTCAATTGTGAATCCTTACCACCACTCGGCCCTAAAGACCCCAAGATCCGGAAATAAACCTGTAAAATTCATCAACTAAAGGGTGATGATTCATGAAAGGATCCACCAAGTCAGCTTAAAAATATCTGACAACTCGATAAACACTGTCGACAAAAGCGCCAACCAAGGAGAGACATCAAAGAGATCCACAATGTTAGTGCTAATAGAAATCACCAAGAAGGAAGGAAATGAGGCTGGATCAGAGAATGGGAGGAAGGGACGACACCCGGAACTAGTGGAAAGATGATGAAAATCGACCCCACCCTCCAGCAGAGAAAGAGGGGGTGACACCGTGACAATTTTTCCAATGTAATATATTTCATTTTTTATTAACATATTCTAAATACTCAATTATATTTAATTATAAATAAGTATTCCAATATACCATTTCATTTTATTTGTTATTAACCAATGCCAAGATCACTATATGTGGGTAAATGAACTTCCAAATGCAAGCTAGGGGATGTCTTCATTGACCACTACACAAGCCATACTCCAGCATATTAGTGACATAGATATTTAAGGGAGTGATGATAGATGAATGTGAAGAAGAAATTGTGTGTTAGAGAAAAGGGGGGAACCACTCACCCTAATCAATTTTACTATCACCAAAATTCTTGGAATTGAATGAATAGTAACATGAATTCACTTGTAAATCAATAAAATCCATACTCCCCATGTCAAAAAATTAATTAATCTTTTTTCTCCTTTTCTAGTGGATTTGAGAATGGAAAATAGTAGAGGAAAAAAAATATTAAAAAGAAAGAAAAATATATGAAGGAAAATACTAATATACATTAGTAAACAAGTTTATTTTAATATAAGGATAAAAACTATATATCTATAGAAATGGATGTCTATGGTTTCAAACCCTTTGAAATGTATATGAGAAAAATTTTTATAGGGAAAACAGTGTCTAAATATCCCTCTCAAATTATCTTGAATTGTTTTATGTCCAAGTCCAATTTTATTTTTAAATTGGAATAATTGGTCCTTTTGAATGTTTTTCGTATACCCAATCTCATTCAAAAAAAACATTCATCTGATTTGTCTATTTTTACAGAAATATATATCCAAGTTACTAAATAAATTATTTATATCCTTAATACAGTTTTATTCCACATTCACGATTCTAATGCATTAATGGCCCTGGATTATTTATAATCATGCTTTACCACAGTTCAAGAATAGAGTTTTATGCTACTTATATTGATCAAAAAATTAAACTCATTTAATTTATCTATTTTTTATATTTTTCCCATATATAAAAATCTACAAACATGGGAATTTATTTCAAAGTCTCAATTTTTAGTTTCTTTTGGTCATTAAAATTTTGGATTCAGCTTCTAATCATTTCGTATAAAATATGACCTATCAATTAATTAATTATAAAAAATAAATGAAATTTTTTTGATTAGTGCTGAAAATTTCATTTCAAAATACAAAAATGATTTTGAACAATTAAAATTCTACAATTAGAACATTTTCAAAATTAATCTCAATGTACTACATAAACATAAAAATATAACAATTTCCCTTAAAACAAAAAATTAGTCAGTTTAGAAACATTTAAATTCAATGAAAATGGTTAAAAATATTGGATCTATCACATTTCATAAAAAATGATGTTTAAATTCCCATTCCACACCACTTATTATAAAAACTACTGTAGAATGTTACTTTTGAAGTTGGTTTTTAAAATAACCAATATTGAAACCAAATTTATTCGTTAAAAAATATTGTAGTACACTAACATGTGCTATGTTACTAGAAATAAAATAGTACAAGACCAAACTAATAATATCCCACAAGAGATGAAAAATCAATTCAAACCATACGAAAGAATCATTTACCAAATAATACACATATATTGAATTTCTATATATACACATATGAATTATTCAAGCCGATAAAATATTCAACAAAAAATCATAATGTTTTATTAATTCCTCTGTTAAATATGTTGAAACGTCATCCTAAATCTATATAAATAAAAAAATAAAAATAAATAATCTATAATATTAGTTTAAAATAAAATATTTGTATTAAAACTAAGCTTGTGAAAATATATTATCTTTCCAATCATGATAATCTCATAAATTAATTATAAAACATAATAACGCCATTCAACTATTCATCTTTCATAATGAAATTATTATTATGAAATGTCAGTTTTAAAATAAGAAACTCTATTTATATATTTTATATAAATACATGTACATTCTAATATAGAATTTAGCTTCTAATACTAGGACATAATTAAATACATTTAGCTTCTATGTTGACATTTGAACACCATTAAACAACTACATGGCCAATTTTATTTTCCTATATTAATTATAAAATCATGTGTAACATGTAATTTTAATATTTAAGATCTAATATAATAAAATAAAATATATGAATTAAAGAATCATGGATATTTTCACAAACATCACCCATTATATATAATAACTAATATGTATTGCATTCATGTCATTATAATATACATAATAACTAGTGTACAATACTATATAAAAAATTCAGCATTAATAAATTATATTGAACATAAGATTGTAATTTTAAAAGTCTTTTTTACTTTTCAAGTAATAAATGAGACCAAGACTTAATATCACTATTTTTTTAATTATATATATATATATATAACTAGCGGGCTTCCTAAAGTATTTTATTTCCATTATAATGTATTATGGATAAAAAATTCATAAAAAAGATCTATAGTTTGATATTAAAATATTTTGTAGATACCTAATTGGAGAAGTAATAAATTAAGTCACAATAATTTATATTTACTTAATTAAATAACAATTTAAATTGAAATTTATTTATATAGAAAATAATTATAACATTTTTTCTTATATATCCTCACTAATAATAATATACAAGATATATTTTTCAAATATCATTAATATATATTCTCTACCATGTATTTTTGTTCTCATAAAAATCATAAAAATTATCTAAAATAAAATAATTCACTTATAATTTTGTTATCCCTTTAAAAAAATGAGATGTATCTGAAGGTGTTGTTTCCCAAAACAAATGTTTGTTTTGAAATTAATTTTTTGATATTGTACACTCCTATATAATGTAAATATAATAAAATAATTTATTTAGTTTTAAATATAAATTACATAAAAAAATTTAAAAATACACATATATAGTATGTATCAACTAAAAAAATAAAGTTAGTAAAATGTAAAAAATAACCCCATATTTTTTGAAATATGGATACCTCATTTGTTGGAAATAACATTGCAACTGGTGGATCAATAATATCATTTACCATTATTCTAACATGATCCTACTACATAAAACGATAATGTACATACTCCCCATAATATATATGATTTCTTATGAGATAATATGTAAATGGGTATCCTCGACATGAAAATCATGATTCATAGTCAGATATGAATGTGGAAGTAGAGGATCTGGAAAATAATGTTTTATTGGTTGTGGTTGTCATTCCATATCTCAAAAGAGAAACTGTACAGATAATTAAATCTGTTATTCTATAAATTGATTCATCTCCCAAAAAACATCTTTCAGGGAACCTATTTCTCTCATTTATTTATCCCCTCTCATTATTGGTCTAGAAATTCAAAAAGTTTTCTAATATTAACACTCACCCCATATAATCATACATGTCCCATGTGTTATTACACACCTAAAATAGTCACAATAATACCCTTATTACCCTCATATAAAAACATTTATTTTGTAACTTTCTTTTCAAGAACATCCTAAAATGATATATGAAATCATTATATTAGTGTAATGAATTTAGAAAAAAATTATATTTGAGAAAAAAATTAATAATTTCTTATGATATTATCAGCTCCTTAATTTTATGGATCCATAAGAATCATATATTTTTTCACCATGCACATTTTCATTTTTCATAGAGAGTAGGTGGAGAGAGGATCAGTCAAAACATCTTTAATGCCTCTACTATATTTAACTATTAATATATCAAATATTTCCACAATAATTTTATCTTCTGAAAAAGGATACCTTCATGTGACGACAAATGGGGGTATACATCTTGTCACTGGATCTCTATGTGAGATGTCATTGATTCTTGTTAAGTAATATTAAATTAATAATTCATTATCCATTGAATGGGTAGGTATAAATAGAAGTAATATCAGTTTTAAATCTATAAAAACACAAAAAATTTAATTATTAATTAATTTATGAAACCCAATTACTATACATAAATAACTAATAAGATCATTTCATGATAAAAATGAATTTTCCAAAAAGATTCCATTTCGGGGCACGATATATTTTTATTTTATAAATTTATATATAATATTTTTTACTAATGATAAAATATCTTATTGATATTGATAATGGATAAATATTAATTTAATTGTTAATTTGACAGAAAAAATAATAATAAATGATTATATTTAAAAAATTATTTTCCCTATAAAAATTGTTTTTTATTATAATTGTTATTTCAATTTGAATGAAAAATTTATAAAATTTAGAATTTTAATTTTAAATAATGTACTACATCTTTTGGATTTCTTATTCCCATATTATGTAAAGGATTGTTTTTGGTTTTCTAGAAAATATATATTTTTAGGTAAATAGTTTAAAATATCATTCATACAAATAAAAATATATTAATAAAATCATTAGGATATAAGGATATCCTTAAAATAAGTTCTCTTTCCTAATAAAAACTTTATTTAATATGAAAAAAAAATTAATTTTTATTTTTTAATTTTAATTTATGATTCTATTATTAACATTTTTCATCCTAAGTAAAATTATTTCTAAAAAATGTTTTTATGTATTAATAACATTTATATTAGATTTAATTTTAACAAATTCTTGAAATTAAATATTAATATATATTTTTCATATTTTTCATCATATTACAAATTTATATAATAATTTTTTTTCTTGTAATCAAAATATCATACCATGGATAAAAAAAGTGTTATTGTGGTAAAATTAAATTTTTATAAAATATAAAACTAATTAGAAAGTACCTAAAATAAAAAAAAACGTCTCTAAATGAATGGTTAATATAATTATAAACACATACACAAAATATCTCCATTATTTTCCACTTTTTAGCCACTTTCCTAAGATAATGACCTATAATTTAATGTTATTATAAATATGACACTCTCCCTACTTATAACAGGATACGTCCATAACCCCTTTACATACACAGTAAAATTATAGTTACAAATAACCATAAGTAACTTATTTACCCTAGAGACCTATAATACTTTTCATATCCCCTTCATCCATGTAAAATTCTCATAATTATCCATTTTTAAGGGGTACTCCAAGAGAAGATTCAAACTATCTAAGTGTTCACTAATCACATATTAGCCATTTATTCGTCTATATAAATCTACCAAAGATGTATTTTTTCCATTTTAATTTAATAACATAAGTATTAATGATACACTAAAATTTAATTATTTTGATTTTATAACCATTATCTACCATCCCCCTTAGAAAATTGATAACGTCATATGTGTCTATATGGGGACTACCGCCTCCACAAAGAAACATATTTCTTTTTAAATAACAAACATAAATGGATGGACTTAAATGGGAATTTAGTGAGAAATATTATATTTGTAAAATTATTTATATTCTTAAAATATAAATCAATTTTTATCTTCATGTTTTCTTATAGAAAATAAAAATGTTGTCGATAAGTATGTGCTGACTAACACTTCTATATACGATTTGTTCGATTTATCATCGTAGAAATTCATGGATGGTCCAAAAATATATTTGATGAATAATTATTCTATAATGATATTATTTATATCATTAAAATGGTTCAGAAGGTATGGAAGAAATAATTATATTCATTATGATGTAATCTATTGTTTTCTGTATATAACCTAAAAGAAGCTCTTCTTTAATCTCCTTCTTTCAAACCATTTCCATAGTTCCCATAAAATGTAATTATGGATATATAAATAATTTATAAAAATATTAAAATATAGTTTATAATATTTTAATTATCAACTTTGTATCAAAAAATGGGGCGCAACATTGCTATTATGAAACATATGTGAAGCAATCATAATTAATACACTAGACAATGAAAATAAGTGATAACTAACTAATAAAAGTAAAATTAATTATCAAAAATTAAGACTAAAATTTTTTATATATGTCTATAGTTTTGTATAATTAATTTTTATTTTACTAATGTTTTTTATAAATGAGTTTAGAGAACATTCATGGAATGAAATAATTAAGGTAATGGGTATATCGTCTAAATTTTTTTTCTTTGAGGCTTATTATGTATCCACCAGTAGATTTATATTTCTTATTATATATATATATATATATATCATGGATCTAGTTTTACAACAAAAGTAATGAGTATAAAATTTAATATAAATCCATTATAGTCTAAGGTATTTTGGTAGAATGGTTACTTAAGTAGCAATGATATCATTCCAATATTATTTTTTAATCAAGATCATTGTAAATGAATTTCCATTTAAGAAAACGTTTTGAGGAATTTATATATAATAACCCAAAACTTTTATAATACTATAGTAATTATTATGGTTTTAATTTTCCCCTCTTAATCTTAGTCCCTCGGGTAAATAATTTACCCGATGTCACATTTTTTTAAGAGAAACTAACCCAACCTCTTCATTTAAACTACGAATTCTCCTCCTCTATGTCTATATTAATTGGATAACTTTATGGATTTCATTATCTGTACATAAATTATTAATTATGTATTTTTTCGTATATTTTTACATCCTTAACAAAATTTTAATGAAATATTTTATCATTTCCCACATGTGTTTTTTTACAAATGTTTGAAAATAACATCTTTTTACCACTTTCCATGTGAATAAATTCCTTTAAAACCATTATTATTTATGAATAATCATTTGAATTGTTTAAGTCCTTTTTGAAATGATTTATTTTTTAATTATTTTAAATTTTAAATTAAACATTGTTATATTTTTCAAATGTAAATATTTCATTTTAATAATGGATTTTAATGACTTCTTTTTTGAAGAAATAAGTATACAATGTTTTTATGCCCCCGCGATGAAATTGTTTAATAATTCATTATTTTATAAAATTTATTTTGTGAAAACCATTTTTTAAGGGGTATGTTTTAAAAATCATTATGAAGAATTTCTTTACTGACAAAATTGTCTTAATGAGTTTCCAATAATTACAAAAATGGAATATTTCATCTCATTTTACAAATTTAATTATCTATTATTCTCAAAAAAAAATGTTTTTAATATCTATGATAATATAAATTGATATTTATTATGTTATATATTAGATATGTTATTATTATAGTACATACCTTTTTATCTGAATGGATTGTTTTGATAATGTTTTAAAGAAGGTTTCTAAAAATAATTTCATTACAATGTGTTAATTAATATATATTAAAATGATGAATGTTTTTATGTTTCTTGTGATATAAATATGAATGGATTATCATTATGAGATGTGTTGGATCAGATTATTTTCTGATATTTTTTAGGTTTGATAGATCCCTAATATGGTATTGTTCTGATTAATCCTTCAGAGGGTTTGCATAGGATAAATACGAATGATATTTTTTATATGATAAATCCCTGTGATTGTTTTGATTTTGATAAATCCCTTAGATGGTTTGGGTATGATAAAGACATGATATGATTAAGTTATCATAATTTCATAAGGCATGTTAGGTCTAATAAATCCATGAGATAGTTTTGATCTTTTAAATCTATAAAATATTTTCCTCCCATCAAACCCATCCAATCCATTAGTTAAAAATTGATATCACCTAAGATAATGATGTTATGTGCAAACATGATTGTAATGACCCCCCTTTTCACGAAGGTACAAATCATTATTTTTTCAATTTTTGAAACCATAATCAACCCTGATATTTAATCATATTCATGCTAAGGAGGTGATGGGTGTGTGTGGGGCTTGTTCTCCTAGAGCTCCAAAAATGTAATAAATGGATTAGGACACACAATTTGTCTGCAACTGTGTGACCCAGGATACACAGTCATGTGGCTAGTTGTAGGTACGTGACATAGACATTTTGTGTGGTTTGTGAATGGTTAGGAAAACAATGTGGCTAACTATTTTGTGATCCCTAAATTAGTAGGGAATTGAGCATGGTTTGAGCATGGTTTATCAAAACCATGATCCCAAACCGTGTGCCCATTTATTTTGAGGTAAAATTAATTTTCTTCCATTTATTTAATCTTAAAACTGAAATTTTATTTCTTTTATTCCCTCCATTGGATGAAATAGGTTCTTCTCATCTTTTGAGCTCCCAATCATCCTATTATAGGCATCCATGTATGTTCATTTTTCAGTGTCTGGTCCTCAATCTATTGGAAGTGTTGATCCTTTCATGGAAAGCTACCTTATTCACTAAATTTCATTGTATGTTTATCTTGGCATCCATTTCCCAATTTTTTGGTGGGCTCATTTTCCCTATTTTTAGTTTATGTGACCATTTCTAATATCTCTTCCAACCATCTTCAAATCAGAGGTGGACATCGAGAGGGGAGTCAAATATGGCCTTAAGGTAGGAGGTCACATCATTTTCCATATGATTTTTAATGTTCCATAATTAATACATTTTTTCGTATGCCAAGTAATATTTAGAACCCCAATTTTATGATATTGTGCATGTCTAATTGACTCTTTCACCTTATTATAAGCCTATTGAATCTTTTTTGGAGATTTAGTTGATTATTTATGTACTTATGGATACACCATGGGTTCGAAACATTGAATTGGCCTTTGTAGATAATTTCCAAATTGCTTGGATCACCTCTTTAGGCTTCAACATAAATTTAAATGTAATTTACATTGATATATGATTGTTCATATAACTGTAGGTAACTTTTAGGAATTTGGATAATCCAATCCTTGGAATTTCCCATGGAGGATTGTTCTTTACTGGCCCTGTTTCCATATAAGAAACCCCTTGATCTAACAAATGGTGTTTCCATATTTTTATGAAATGAATGTGTTAAATGGAATTGATGACATGGGTTGTTTTACACCAGATGGTATGATCTTCTTTAAGTAAAATTAATCAAATTGGTTCTAAATAAAGTGACCATGAGGGATGGAATAGCCATGCCCATTTTTTGTGATATTTAAAATGCTTAATATTAATTTTAATGTTCTAAATGGAATTGAGAATTTCCAATGAAATTCATAAAAGGGTTATTTTTTATGTATTATACTATAAATGATTATACATCTTTATATATATGTGGTCTTGTTAAAATAGATGGATGGGATGTAATTCACCAGCCGATATTTAATTATAATATTCCATTATAGAGGATATGATATCATGGTAAGGAAACATTGAATATGGTAGATAATCAACCTCCCTTAAATGGGGTGTGGAGTATGGAATCTCACACCAGTGATACTATATGGACACTGGGATAAGGTTCCATTTTCCATGATTAATCTATTTCCATGATGACTCAATCGATATATCATGTGTTAAATAAGGACATCTCACACTCTATTGGAATGTTAGACATTTACCCGATTGCATGAGCTTGTTGGCTCACTGGACTGGTCATGTTAGTCTATGTTATGCCCTAATCTAGAAAAAACTATTATTCTCGGTATATGTACACATACATCTACATGTACATGGTTCTCATAGGTGGATTTATTGTATAATTAAACAATATATATATATTACTAATATATTTATATACTAATAGATCAAACTTCTTCCGACAATGAGGTGGAGCAGTTAGACCCATCAGGTGTCCAATAGGATCCTGAGCGAGATGTTAATTTATTTGAAAATATTTTACTCTTATTCTTATATCTAAACACATTTTAGTTACATACTCCTCTAGGATTAAATGTATAAACCATTGCTATAGCCTATAAAGACTTTATCTGACACCCAACTCAGCCTTACTCTAGTACTAAAGAATAAATTTTCACTTTAGGTATTGATAAGAGAAAATTCTAAACCTCAGGATGTTGATATTCCTAGATTTTTGTCGAGGAGTAGGAGTGAAGAATTGATCATTATCTCATGATTGTTATGGAGACTTTTTTTCTTTTATTATATTTTTTATTATTCTGGTATATTCATGTTTCCATTTTTTATTACTACATTTCATGATACCATGTTTTAGAAACTATCTTATAGTCATTTGATTATTTATATAGTTATCTATTTATGCCTTTATTTTTTGTTGATTATATCTATTTATTGTTCTTCTTCAATTGATTATTGTTTTCTGTATCCACTATGCCACTTGGAAAAAAGGCTATAGTGTCCTAAATGTTCCATCATTACACCCTCTCTACTATTCTGTAGCCTCTGGTGTACAGTGAGGCACGCTTGAGTCCATGTGACCAACTCTAGGGGAACATCTTAAGTGGATACCGGGTCAGGTTTTTACAATGTGGTATTAGAGTGGTTTTATTTTTTATTTACTATTTATACATAATAGATCTAAAATTGAGAACTCTTGGAACATGTTCATAATATGTCCTTCGGTATGGTGAACCCATGTTCAGAGTAAATGCCATGTTTCGGAAATTATAATCTTTGTTCTGCTATTTACTATTAATTTTGATAGAATTTCACCATTCGGTGATGCACATTTTGTTGTATGGTTGTTATAATACTTCATGTTAAGTATTTATTCCATCATTTTCCCAATGATATGAGGTTAATAATCAATCTTACATTCATCATTATTAGATATACTAGGACAATTATTCCATGAATTTTTCCATTTCTTGACATTTTTTAGCTTGCATTTTCTTGTTTCATATTGATAGTTACATGAATATTTATGGAATTGTGCCAACACTTCATGAGGATAATGAAAAACATAATTGATACTAAAAGATCATATCTTAACCTTACAGTTATTTTCTGAATATTTGAATGTAGACACCTTAAACAATAAATTATGGCATATTGAGCCACGAACCATTCGTTTCATGGGCTCTAATTTATTATGGTGTAATTTTAATGGCTACTTTATTTTATTTTATAAGTAGTATGGGATCATATGGATTTAATGTTGTATACCATCTAATTCAACCATTTTATTTAATTTCAAAATTTTTATAGGAAATTTCAAAAGGAATGTCACATATATGATGAAATTGGTTGTCATCTACATGTGATAAAAATACTTAGAGATGAAACCGACCTTAGTAGTGGGTAGTGGGGTATCTCATTTATGTATTGATGTCCTGTTATGGTCCCTTATATGATCTAGTATTGACTTTTAAAGTAGGATGAGAGGCATGGTTGTTGCTATAGGAAGGATTTACTCATGATCTAGTTTTTAAGTGGAGTCTCCTAAATATATGAAATCTATTATGAGGAATGTGTTTGAAATTGTAGTATCGTTTTTCAAAAATGTCCTTGGGTTCCATGACCTGAAGGTGGTGATGATCATCCTCCTAAGGTGGAAAGCCCTGAGCCACCAATTATTCTTTCTATAGAGCCACTAGTGACTCCTCTTCCTAATTTATGTATATGCGCTAACACATAGTTCTGAGTGGTTTTTCTTCATTTATTGTAGTTTATGATATGATTAGTTCTACTTTCTATAATTTTGGATGATTTTACTTGTGTGTATCAGAAACATCATCCTCCCACCTTTTCGGGGGACAGAAGACGTCAAACTGCATGTTCATGGAATTATACAATCCAATCTATATTCTATCATCTTGATACATATCTAGAGTTTAGGGTAAATATTGAGCATTATTTGATATGTCACTCGGCCAACATGTTGTAGGACCAAATAATATAGGAATATTTGGATAGAGATATGATTTAGATGGATTTCCAAATGATCTTTTCTAACTCCTTCCTTACCCATGCTTTATGGGAAGATGGATTTATATAATTCAGGGACCTGCAACTTGAGAGTATGTTATTTTGGGAAAACTCTTCTAATTTCATATAGCTGTAGAAATTTAATATTCATCTAGAAGATACTTTTCATATGACTGTTGGATGATTCGAGGATGGGATAGTTTACTTTATCCGGTCGAAGGTTAATTATTTTGGCTGATGGATATTTATGAAATATCAACCAAACCCTAATTACATAGTAGAATCTGGGGTACGCTGATGTTGTGAGTCAGGGTGGTCCAGAACCTACATACGGAAATGGTTCTTCTTATAGGTTCAAGAATTACTTCAAGGTTTCTCATGGGGGTAGAAGAAGATAACCTCCTCATATTGATAGATATATAGTGTGTCACCAGTGACGGAAGTAGTGACAAACAAATCCTTAGTTCTTGTATGATCAAGTGGATTGAAGAGGATATGGTAGGATGGTCCATATCCAGTGTTTGTATATGACATTCCCTCCAGTTATAACATATTAGGGATATTCAAATACTCTTCTGTCAGGTGTGGGGGCATTAGGATTATGAAAAATAGGTATATTTAATACCACCGGCAGATGAAGACAAGGTGGCGGTCGAGACAATAGTAATTAGACTTATGATTCTCGGCACCATTAGAGTAGTCTTACTCAAGGAAATAGGGAAGTGAATTAGGGTTCTAGTTAATTCCAGTTATATATTGTTCAGCCTACACCTATGGATAAGATTTATGGACCTACTATTGTATGAGGCACTATTATATTATCCTTCACTTCAGTGTCTACTATATTTTTCACAGTAATATCCCACTCTTTAATATATATGTAAATCACAGAGAGTTTGGGACTTGAGATCCGGAACATATAATCTGATTATAATTCTAGATACACTTTTAGGTATTTTTTTTATTTGATAGTTATTCATTGTAAGAAATGTTCTCTTGAAATAGTCGGATTCATTTTCATGTGTAATCTTTATATCAACGATTTGACAGTCATTGATGTAATCATCAGGATGGACTGGTTAGTTCCATATCAAGCCCATATTTAAAACTATTTTTTTAAGGTGACTTCCATATGACTATATGGTGTTAAGAACATGCATAAGGGAGAATTAAAGGTCAATAGAAGTCAAGAAGGACCCATGGATAAGAGTTTGAGCAATGTGACATCTCAAATCTCTAGTCTTTTCCTTGTCGTTCAGGGGTTTGACCTACTATATTTACTCCTATACTGGAGAATTTCAGAGGTTTATTTTTTGATGACTTATCTAGTCTACTTGTAGTAGGCCAAGTATATTTTAATATATATATATTTGTCCACGAGTTGCATTGTTGACTATTACTCCTTACAAGATAGAACCTAATGAGCTTATGGTGATCAAGAAATATTAGGAGGATCGAGGCTAAATGCTTCATGTGCCCAAAAATTCTTCTTGGGGTTCACCAATCCTTTTCTCCTAGAATTCATATGGTACCATTAGGCTCTTCATGGATTACTATTATTTTAACCACCTTATAGTAAGGAATCAATATCCACTTACTATAAATGGATGACCAATTTGATCATATCAAAGTATAGAGAGTATTTTGAAAGATATATATTAGGTCAAGATATTATCAGGATTATTTTAGGATGTCATATATACCTCTCATGGATTTCAATAGCAATTATGGTCTATCCGAGGATATGGTTTTGTCGTTCAGACTCACAAATTCACTTTTAGTATTTATGGATCTTATGAACCAGGTTTCCACCTATATTTGGATTCATTCATAATAGTTTTTGTTGATGATATCATGGTGTATTCATGCTCCATATATGACAACAAAACCCATCTCCAGATCATTTTGAGTAAACAGAGAGAGCATCAGGTCTATGATAATCTTAGAAAATTTCACTTTTCGATTGAAAATATCTACTTAATGAGTCATATTATCTCAGATTCTTGAGTTTCAATATACACAGAGAATGTGAGAGTTGTAGTTTTGTAGGAATATTCCAAGAACAACATTGAAATCAAAAATTTATTAAGGATAGTCAAATATTATAGATGCTTCATCCAAGATTAATCCGGCCTTGCAGTGACTCTTATAGGATTGAAAAATAATGGTGTTAAATTCATATGTTCAGAACCTTATGGAGAACCCTTTCAGGAGTGGATGGGTAATTTGAATTCAGTGTTGTTACTGAATCTTCTAGAGATAGTCAGAAGTTATCTTGTATACTGTAACACATTGGGTATCAGGCATGAGAGCTAATCTGATGCATGAAGAGTGAATCATTTTATATGGGTCTTGTTATTTGAGGCCTTATGAGAGAAATTACCGGACACACAAACTTTATCGATCTGATTTTTTTCATGCTTTATGTTTTTACAGACACTATTTACATGGAGAGAGTTTTGTGGTATTCATTTACCACCAAATACTCATGTACATCTTCACATAGAGAGATATCAATCTCGAACAATACAGATGGTTTGAATACCTCAATTTATTTTATTTCGAGAATGCATACATGCCTGGTAAGGTAAAATCTATGCTCGATGCTCTGAGCTAGAAAAATTATACTGAGATGATTCAGAAATATAGTGGTGAATCGTAACCAATGGATTAATACATAGAGACACATATTGAAGTTCGTGAGAACCATGGTTACATTGTCCTCTAAGAAATAGAAATTACATATACTCTTATATAATGGATAATAATGAGGTGTATATCTAATCCTGAAGGCCTTGTCCTAAGGGACGACATTTCAAATGTTGATACAAATTTATGTTGGATAGTGGATGGGGATGATACTCTACTGTTCCATGGGTTTGTATTTTCCTAGAAGACATCAGAGTTGAGATGAAGCCGGAATTTCACACCACAACATGAGAGGTTTACCCCAGTGTCACCAAAATGTATTAGGATCTTCAATGCCAGTATTGGGGACATGATATAAATTGTGAGATAACCATATTTGTCCCTCAGTATTCCATCTATAAATTGGTGAAAGTGGAACATCAACGTCCAATATGTATTTTATAGTTGTGGACCATTCTTGAGTGGGAATGGGATGATATATAGATTGATTTTATGACTAGTCTACCTAGATCGCCTCTATAAAATGATACAATGTAGGTTTTTTATTTCTTGTGTGATGAAGGTTGAACACTTTTTATATGTGTGAGATAATTTCATGGTAGAAGAGCTTGGAAGGTTGTATTTCATGGAAGTAGTGCATCTTCATGGTGATCCTTATTCTATAATTGTTTTGTCAAAGATGGTTATCTAACGTCACAGTTCTGGCAGGGGTTACAGTAGGAAATGGGTATAGAGGTAATTATGATCATGACATATCACCCAGAGACTATACTATCCATGTTTTAGAGGACATGCTCTGTGCATATGTCATTGAATTTTTAGGGTACTGGGTGAAAAAAATTCCCCTCAATGATTTTAATTATTGAAATGTCTTTTAGGAAATCATTGAGATGGCTCCTGATGAAGACTTATATAGTTGGCCTTGGTGATCACCTCTAGGCCGGCTAGGGGAAGGGGAAGTGTCTATGTTTGGACTGCGCCTCATCGAATATATTATAGAGAATGTCCAGTTGATCAAGAAGTGCATGTTGACAGATCTTTCCAGACATCAATCATATGCCGACAGACACTGGAAACATCTCTCATTTTAGGTTAGAGACTGGTTGTTCTTGTGATTCATTCCTAGGTTAGGGCATATACATATTCATACATAGGTTAAGCTATGACTTCTGTTCTTTATACCATTTAATGGTGTGAAATGTATCCGACTAGTGGCTTACCAATTGAACCTTTTTCAAAGATACTAGTACTTTCATGATGTCTTTGTGTATCTCATCTTTTTCGATACTATCCATAACCAACACATGTCATTCATCCTTATGAGATCATGTTTGATGATGATTCTTCCTATGAGGAGTATCCAGTGTGTATATTTGATCAGTTCATGAAGAAACTCTAAGTAAGGACAGTTCTATTGGTATGGGTGTGATAACAGCAAGGCTGAGTACAAGACCAGACATGGGAATGGGAAGCTAATATATGAGCTTAGTGTCCAGATCTATTCTCTAATGATACCTCTTTACCCTCTTAGGGACAACATGGGGAAGAGTTTCTTTAAATAGGGGGGTTGTAATGACAGGTCTTTTCATGTATGTATGAATCCTTATATTTTTAATTTGAATTCCTTAATCGGATCCAATATTGAATCACAGTCAATCCCAGGAGGTCACAGATGCATCCATGGATTTTTTGGATCCTGGATCTCTAAAATGTAAAGAAATGACTGGGCCCCATAAATTTTTTACAACAATGTGACCTAAGGTGCATGTCCATTCACCTAGATGCTAATAAGGGATGGATCCATTTTCCACAATTTTCACAGGTTAGTCATATCGTGCAGTAAACCCTGAACCAACATATATTGAGTTAATGTTACACTTTCACCCTTCATTTAATCTTAAAACCTTTTTTTCATTCTTCTCTTCCATTGAGTGAATGAACTATGTTATCCTCCTCTTTTTTTCTCCTAATAACCCGGATATATGAATCCATTGAATTTCCTCATCCGATTCTCGATCCTCGATCCTTTGAATGTGTTGTATTTGTCTCGATAGTGTCCCATAGTCTCTCAATTCCTATCTATATTTATCATTGAATTCATTTCACAATTTAGTTGTGGGATCATTTTCACTAGTTTTAGGTCATTGTTACATTTTATTGATTTATTCCAACCTACATCAAATTTGGGGTCGATATCATGTGTGGTTCCATATACAACCATAAGGCAAGTGGACAAGTGGCATTCCCTTTAATTTTTTATTATTTGTAATTATGTTATTGTAAATTAAGCCATATTTTCTCAAGAATCCCATTTATATTATATTATTCATGTCTTATTTACCCTTTCACCTTGTTATAATTTCCAAAGTGACCAAGTCACCCTCTAAGATACCCCTTGATATCTTGAATGGCAATGCCTTGTTTTAATTAATTGAATGAGTTAAAAGAATTTAAACCCATTGTTTGGCTTATACGAGATGGTATTCTCTTACTTTAGTTAAAAAAAATAAAATATGATCTAAATGGAGTGATTCTAGTTGCCTTTCTTTTAATACATGGAAATTACATTGCATTAGAGGGATAATTAATTCATTACACAAACAAACACCCAAATACCGTATTAGTCTTGTAAATTTGGAAACATTGAATCATAAATAATAGTCCTATAACACATCTAATTCTTCTCACACCTATTTATTTATAACTATAACCCTTTTTGACATATCTAACTTCATTCCTTTCTTCCTATCCCAGGGAAAAGAAACATAAGAAATGTTGTGCTCAGATGCTTAGTAAGGGTAAAAAATGGAGACATGTAATCAGAAGCAAGAGCATAAGGGCATGATAAAATAATCATGAAAATAGTATATCATACCCAATATATAAAATATCACAAATAAAAATCCATGAATACATATAGGTAGTTCATAAAAGATTAATCATAATGAAATAAATAACATAATTCGTGAATGAATAACATAGAAATATGACATGGAATTGTTGAATATACATAAGAATATAAAATTATTTCTATAGTAATCAATTCATAACTTCCATAGACATCATAGTATTATGGTTTCTCCTCCCATACTATCTTGTTTGTCACGGTTCACTCCCATAACCATCATGGGATTCATGGTTCACTCCAATAACCATCTTGGAAGACAAGGCATTTTATGTCTATATCATGAGATATAAATCCTTACCCAATGATTAGAGGGATATATAGGACCCTAAAATCTCATAATTAAATCATACATATGAATTCCATAAGAACATAAATCATTTATCATATCAAAACCCATTAAATGAAACGAGTTTCATAAACCTCATTCAATTATTACATAACCCATGGAAAAGAAATCAGTTTCATAAATAACATTCCATCATAAAAATAAAACAAATTTGAATGAATTATAATTTCATAATTTAATAATATTCGTATTAAAACATTAGTAATATAAAATAAAAATTTATTATATGGAAAATTATTTTGAGAGATTACATGAAAACATTTCATGAGAAACATATCATTTCTTCTTCGAAATCATTTTATTTTATTAAAATTATGCGCAATATTATAATAAAAAATTATTATTAAAAATTATCATGAAATATTATAACGTATTTCTCCTGCAATTATGATTTCATGTTGGTTTAAAAATATTTTCATGCTCTGAAATATAAAAATAAACATTCATCAGGTACTACTTCTGGAAAAGTCCAAAATTACCACATTAGGAAAACGACATAAGATTTAATTCAAACAGTTTAATAAAAATTCACACCTGGGTAAAAAGCCATTAAAAATCCATTAATAATAGTAACCATATTTTTTTAATACATTTTAACAAATATTTACTTATTATATAAATAACTCCAAGCAGATACCTACACATAAATAAGCCCATTAATAATGAGATTGTAGGATTATCCCTTACCAAATTATAATCAGTAGAATTGTATTCCCCATGAAATAAAGGAAATTTTAAGGATATTAAAATAACATAATATTATATTTATAACTCATAAAAATAATCTTGGGTATCATGTACACCACGTAGAAGACATAATAAGTGTATGAGGCAGGTGTCACACAAAAGTAAAGGTGAAAAAAAATCCATTACCTTATGTATGATTCTCTCCATAAATGTCTAAAAATATTATATAGTTGATTTAAACATATTATTTACAAATAAAATTATAATAATAATAATATTTATGATATCATATATTATTAATTTGTGTCTTTATATAACCCTTTTATTAACAATTTCATGTTAGAGAAACATTTCAGGTAACAACCACTTTGTTTATCGTAAGTTTTTTTCATTTTTATTCATGATCCTATTACATAGATCATTATTTAATTACTACTATAATGTTAGAAATTATTTATATATAATATTATATATATATATGATATATATATGAAATGGAATACACCATTTATTTTGACAGTATGTTGTATGTATTCATGAACGTTGTTTTTTTTCTTATCATACTAAATAGAATAAGGTAAATGAAATATATGTAAATATATATAATTAAATTATAATTATTATGAAAAAAAATTATATTTATTCCTTATATACATTTCTATAAAAAAAATTAAGTGGTTAGCATGGAATATGAATCTCATCACGTCATACAGATGGTTGGTCGTATGTATGCATGAGTGGCGATATTGTACTATTAATGGTAAAATGGTGAGTAATTACATGGACTATTAATTATTCCGAATCCATATAATGTAATATTTATTATTTATATCCATTATATCAATCATTGTACCCATACACATAAATTGGTGATGAAAAACATATTACACCATGGAATGTAGATGGTAATTCGTACATACACATGTATGATACTTTAATTTTTCATAGGATGAATGAAGGGTGAAATATGGTTATTCCATAATAATTATAAAATATAATAATATATTTTAGACTATATTAATTAATTTATAATTGAATCAACACATGAATAATAAGTATAATAAGAAATAATTTTGGGAGTGTTGTTAAGGTTATTAACTCTTCTTTGATGATCTCCCAATAGATCTCCTCATAGGGACACTAGAGTTAGACTTTTGAGAGTACATTAACCTCTAAAATATTAGTAGGGTATTTTATAAGGGTAATAGTGAGTTTTTGGTTGATATTGAAGGCTCAATGTGATGTTAATAAGTGAGGTAGGAGGTGGATTTTTATAATTAATGTGTGGGGAAATTTAGAAAACTCTTAATATAATTATCTTTTCAATTTTAAATTTCTAAAAACTTATTTATTTTAAATATAAGATGATTATGGGAATAAATAATATCAAAATATTATTTTCATACATGTTTTGTTCAAAATATTATCCTTGTCTTCTAGCTTTAACCATTACTTAAACCATTTAACTTTTACCATGACAACATAGATATTTTCAATTTAGGGTTAATCTAGATTCAATATAATACCACAGGAAACCCAACATGATAATTTATGATATTTATAACCTTATTATATTTATTTGGATGAATTTTATATTTTTAATAGTTTTGAATCATTTAATAAACTATTATTTATTTTTTAGTTTCATATATGTCAATTTTGATACTATTCCTATTTTTCATCTCAAAAATATCATATTAACATGATTAATTCAAACCAACACTTATAATATCTCACTAATATGTAAACCTGATGTATAAAATCATTTTATTTTATTAATTATGTGAAATTATATTTAATCATTTATTTTTTATTTCCATTAATTAAACAATTATTGCATCATAATTATTAAATTCAGTAATTATATTCTTTATTCATGAAAAATTAAAATTAAATTTTCATGATTATAATAAATTTATTATCTTTAAAATTTTTATTTATAGTCTAATTTATATATTATATAATACTATATTAAATATGATTTACATATTAAAAGTATGAGTTTGAAAATGTTAACATATCTTTAAATAAAATATAGAAAATTTCATATTATTTCTCAAGTGTCATAAAATGGTTATAATTGATGAATATTTTTTATTTTCATTGAAAAACAATCAAAAGATGAATAAGGAATAGGTATTAGGGTAATTTTATTATATTATAAGATTATTTTTACCATTAATTATCTAATTTATTTATAACCATGGAAAATAAATAATTACTATAGTTAATATTCAAAATAACCAAAATATTATGTTGAAAAAATTAGACTCTAAATATCACAGTATTGTAAGAAACTGGGTTTTTGGAACAGGTCAAAATCCCGACCCTATTTGAATTTTTGACTTCTTTCTGAGAAAACATGTAAAATATGGGATGTTCTAGAAATTTCCAGATTGCACGCCGTGTACTCTAAAGTAAATGCCATGTATGGGTTAGGCGTTTACCAGCTGCTTGTTTTCCAAGTACATTTCTTGTGATTACCATGTATGAATTTCCTACTACACGATATATAGTGTTACTAGACAGGCCATGTAGTCTCTTTTCCGCGTACCAGCTGAATTATGTGTATTGGCCCATGTGGAACGTCCAAGCTATGTGGCCACCACCTCTTATTCTAGATTATAGACAAGGAAACTACATGGTGTGTAGTCCATTATACATGCAGTGTATTTTTATTTTTATTCGCTTAAATGAAAGAATGACACATATTATTTAGGAAAACATCTTCTTCTTCCCCAACTTCAGAACAGTTCCATTCTGGAATCCGGAACTACATAACTTTCCCTAGATTCCTCATACAAATTCTGTTCTTCAATACATTTATGTTTGTGAGATTTCATCAACAAGGCTAAACCTACACACCCTATTTTGTTTCATTTTTTCCCCTCACACACCTCAAATTCCATCCGATGGAATTTCCAGGTATATGGTTCATACCACTTTGAGTGTTTTTAGGTCATTTGGGTGGCGTGGCATTTAGCGATTATTTGGGTATTTTGAACATAACCTTGTTTTACATGCTATTTCATATTAAATTGTTTAATTGTTCGATGGGATGCCTTTGGGTATGCCGTGTTTTTTGTTTTGATTGATCAGGGCCGGGTGAGGGTTCATTTCTCATTTGGGGAATTTTGGATGGTGTGACAAGATGGTATAAGTAGATTTTGTTTGATTAGAGTACTGAGTTAAATTTTTTCTGTGATGATATGAATTGTTAGAGGCTTCTGAGACCATGGTGCTAGTAAAGGACAACACATTGCTAGTGAAATTCAACTGTTTAGTTTGTCTTTCCTATTTTAAGTATTTATTTTGATTACATATATTTGATATGTGATATTGTGTATTATGGAACATTCGAATTGATGTGGGCATGGCCTAGTTGTTGTTGAGTGATGTAGATCACAGGTTGGGCTTGGCTCGGGTTACATTGGGTGGTTCTAACCACAGGATTGGGCATCACGGACATCGAATTGTGGCAGTGTGACTGTTAGGTTCGGTAAGCATAGGTTACTTGGATGGAGAGGCCATCATACTTGAGCGACATGGTCACACAGACACGGGGTGTCAAACAATTTTGTGGTTTTTGGTATATTTTTTTTATTACCACTCACCCAAAAAAATTGAATAGTGTGCACAAAGTGATACTTCATGATGAGGTGGTTTTGACCACTTGTTTGGGTAGAGGATCCTATTTGTTCTAGTCTAGGTACTGTTTGTTTGGGGTGTCTTCCATAGGAAGCAAAGTGGAAGCTGTGGAGCCTTCAGGGGATAGCGTTCTGGCTATTGGGTTGGGGGTAGAGCCTCTCAATGATTTGAACCCAGGCATCATTGTTCCACCAGTTACTTATTTCAGGAAAGATGTTGTTTTCCTCCTGGTTAATTATTTGAGGACAAATATTGATGTTCCTATGGGTTAATAAATATTTGGTGTGCCTTCGGATCTTCGGTATATTGAGACACAAGGTGTCATGAGGCACATAATGTCGGGTTACTTGACAGAGATTCCGGCGTTGGCCGAAGCAGATGACACTTCATGGTGGCTGTTGAGCAATAATAGAGTTTATGATTATTTTTCATCATAATGTTTACTATATTACTTATAATTTCATGACTTCTTAAACAATTATATTGTGTATGCACCATTGGGTGGAATCCTATTGAGATTTGTCTTATACACAGCATAGGCCCTTCGAGACGCAAGTAGACTTTATGAATTTTCATGTAAGAAAAAGGATAACTTTAGGAGATGGAATATATTAGCTATTTCATGGAGATGGTATGGACCTTGAGGTCATGCCTGGATACTGATTACATTGTTTAGTTTCCATTCTATATCATCATTCTTACTTGATGTTGTAGCTTCTATTGGTTAGACATTGGCACCCATTTCATATATTGACTTTCTATGGATGCATGAGTTGTCTATTCTAGTAGTTGTTACAAGTGGTTATCATAATGATTTGTTTACTTTCTGCTGCACATGCTTATTTATTTCTTCCACTGTTTATTTCTATTGATTGTGCTTCTACTATGAGGGACTGAATCGAGTTTGTTGATTGAATTATTTTCGTTGTATGTTATATATTATTACTCTTACTAGTACCAATATTTTTCATCCTCTGAGAGGGTGTAGCCTCCCAACTATTTCTATCACACCCTTGCTATTAGTCGGCAGCCTTTGGGTTTTGGGGAGGTGAGCCAAGGGTAGTAACACCCGACCCATTTTGCACTGTTCGGGTGGTTGTTCGGGTTCATGTCATTACAAAGTGGTATCAATGGGTTTCTTGACAAAGATTTAGTATCAGTTTTTTGGATACTAATGATATTGAGACTTCAATTTTTATTTATATTGGTTTTATTATTTTTGATATGGTAAAATGGAGATAGGTTGTCACATGAACTGGGTTTCTATCTTCTTCTTGGGTGCTTGCATCCCCAGGTACATGGGATGGACCAAGTTTCCATGGATAGGAATTGTTGTTTTCTTTTTCTCAGATTATAGTTTATATGATTTCCACCTCGGTGGCTCACATGGTGTGTGATGTTATGGATTGTGATATGTGACCCTTAACCCGGTGAGGGAAGGGAAGAATTAGACCTTGGTCCAGTATGGAAAGTTGTGTTTTCATTGATTTTGATAGGAAGATTTTTAGGGTATTTCAATTTCATAACTACATGTGTGCCTTGTGAATTTATAATTCCATGTGAATAATATAAATTTACTTGGATTGTATGCATTGAAATGTGAAAAATGTGGAATTCCTGATTGAATTAATTATTTATTACAATGTGTTATGCCATGCTTTATATATTTTTAGAGTTGAATATGGCATGAGATTCGGGTATGGATCTGCTATGAGTAGGCAAGTACTATTGTTGAGATGAGTTTTATCATCAAGATTGGATGACTCGGTCATCATTTTGAAGCAACATTTTTTGTGAGGATGGGCATGGCCTGAGGTACATTGATACATGGATCTGTTTAGGGAACATTAGAAGGCCATGAGACTGGGATGTCGTGGGCATGGGTTGCAATGGGGGAAGAGTATGGTTAGTTATTAAACACAACATTATTACTACATTCCTTATCTATGTGATATATATAGTGTTATATATGTGGGGTGTCTGTCCATTTTGGTATTCAGTGAGTTCTTCCTAGAATATTCATATGGAGTATCAGGAGGGTGATGGTATAGTTCCACAAGAGAAGGATTAGCTTCAGGATCCGGTGTAGGAAGATTATGAGTCGCAGGTACATGCTTAGGGACATGATCAAGTTCAGGATCTAGTGCAGGCAAGACAGAAGCTAGGTTTGGTAGCATTCGATCTGTGGCTTGATGAGCAACTCCTATATAGTCTGACACATGTCTTGCATTGGACCGACATAGGTGTGCATGGTACAGTGCCATCTAAATAATATCTGATGCAGAGGTTCCAGACGCAGCACCTGATACTTTTTCTTGGTAAGTGTGGTCCACATGTGGCTGAGAACTGTATAGAGAGAATATAGATGATCTTTGAGCAGTTAGAGAAGCCTCTATGGTGGAGGTTCGTGCTAAAGACGTACATGTTGAGAGGAACAGAAAAGTGTTGGTGGGAAGTGCATGTTCAGACTCGTAGAAATGAAGGACTGACTTGGAAACCCTTCTAGGGAAAGTTCATAATATAATTTTACCCATATACACTGAGAGAAGAGAGTGCTTAGGAGTTCTTGAGCCTTTAGCTGGGAGACCTTTCCATCATGGACTATGCATCTACTTTAACTTAGCTATCTCACTTTTCACCTAGTGTGGCAAGAGATGACTTGGCAAGTCTGAGGTGCTTCAAGGATGGATTATGACACGCCATTTGGATCTAGATAAATATCTTCATGCTATGTACTTTCTCAGAGGCGGTGAATTAGGTGCTCATAGTGGAGGGAAACCGGAGCGATAGGTTATAGGTTGGCCCGGCAGCAGCATCAGGTGATGGTTTGGACAGTAGGTAGGGAGGAATAGATGAGAATCAGTTGGGAAATTAGAGAAAAGACTCAGCTAGACCACTTCCTAGTAGTTATTCAGTGGGTTTCATTCAGTGTTGATAGCCAGGACATTATCAGAGTCAGTGTGATAGTCCTCAAAAAGAGTGTTGGGCATGTGGACAGGTCGGGCATCTTGAGAGGTTCTACAGGAATCCTTCTCATACAGCGGGTAGGAAGGGACCAAGTCATACGATGGCATCTGGAGTTGGTTTAGGTTCGGTACCAGGAGAGGGTAGACGAGGTTCATCCTCGCATAGAGGACATGGTAGAGACAGTGAGACCCAGCTGTGTGGTCATTGGCTGGTGACTGGAGTAGCAACATATGGTGATCAGGCATCTGGTAGGAGTACATCAGGTGAGGTGCACGCCGTGGAGCTTTCAGGGGCTGAACAAGCTGGTGAGCCAATGACGGTTAGAGGTACACTACGTGCATGGTCATGGATTGTTTTGTAGTTTGGTATGACCTATTTAGGAATGTCCATTTTGAGTGATTGAGGTTCACATGATATATGTGGACTAACTAGATGATGGTTAGTAGGATTCGAGCCATATCAGCTGTGTGATATATTTAAAAACATATATGAGATGTCTGGAATCGGGGCATCGAGGATGCGGTTTACATGAGGTGCCTTGAGCATCGGGGCCTCGAGGATGCGCGGTACTGAGGTGTAACGCACTAGGTTTAGTTTTGAGCGTCCATAATATTTAGGACCTCATGATGGTAGATATAGATGCGGTACGAGATACGTTTGGGTGTCCAAAATGACATAGGATAACTAATGAGGCGTAGGGGTTATGATGCATCACGAGAATACCATGAGTCCGGAAACATGTCAGTGAAACTTTTCTTGGTATGAGATTTGGTGGGTTGAGACCGAGTTAGTCAATTCCTAATGTGGGGATACCCTTGAAGAATTTAGCACGAACCATTAAGACCAGGGTAGTCCATGTTACTTCTATCTAGGTTGTATATTCAGTGCCATATCCAGGTTTCTTCTAATATCTCGGGGGCGAGCTCTGTTAATGTGGGGAGATTTTAAGTACCTGAGTTTTTTTAATAAGTCAAAATCCTGCCCCTATTTCAATTTTTTCTTTCTTTCTTAAAAAACGTGTAAAATCTGGGAGGTTTAGGAAATTTACAGATTACACGCCATGTACTCCATAGTACATTCCATGTATGGGTTAGGCGTGTACCGTCCACGTGCTCGCCGAGTACATGTCTTGTGATGACCATGAATGAATTTCCTACTTTAGGATGTGGAGTGTTTCTCGACACGATGTGTATTCTATTTCTGAATAGCAGTTGAATCCTAGCTGTGTGTTGACCCATGTGGCACGTCCAAGACATGTGGCTACCTCCGATTAAGCCATAGTATAGAGACATAGCCATGGTTACTTGGATGGTGAGGCCATCAAACGTGATCAACATGGTCATAGGGACTCAAGGTGTTAGAGAGATTGTGGCTTCAGTACAATTTTGGTGATTATTTCTCACCCAAAAACATTGAATAGTGTGCACACAGAGAGACTCTGTGATGAGGTGGTTTTGACCACTTGTTTTGGTGGAGGCCCCCATTAGTTGTAGTTTAGTTTCTACTGATTTGGGGGTACTTATTGTAGGAAGTAAAATGGAAGGTGAGGAGCCCTCAGGGGATAGAGTTGAGGCTATTGGGTTAGGGAAGAGGATCTCCATGATTTGAGGGAAGACATTGATTTCCCTCTGGTTACTAATTTTAGGGTTTACATTAATGTCCTTTGGTTACTTATTTGAGTACTCACATCATTGTTCCTCCGGGTTACTACTTCTTGGGCGGGCCTTCGGGATGTCAATACCTTGAGACACAAGGTGTCACGAGGCACATGGTGCCGAGTTACATTACAAATATTCTGACGTTATCCAAAGAATGTGACACTTCATGGTGGCTATTGATAGCTAGTATAATTTATGATTATTATGGCATTGTACTATTTACTTAATTCATTATAAATTTATGCCTTCTTAAACAGATATATTAGGTATCCACAATTGGGTCATATCCTAATGTTATTAATCTCACACCATGCACGGGCCCTTCAGGACGCGGGTAGACTTTATGGATTTACACGTAGGAAATAGGTCAGATTCTAGGGTTTACTACATTAGCTATTGCAAGGACATGGTATGGATTGTGTGTTCATGCCTGGCTGGAGTTAAATTTTTTTTAGTTTCCAATCTATAGTAGAATGATTACTTTTTATTTTAGCTACTATTGGATATCAATATGGTCCCCTTTATTATCTTGACATGCTATGGATGCATGACTTGTCTGTTCTAGTAGTTTTTACATGTTTTCGGTATGTTGTTGTGTTTACATTCCACTATAATTAGTTTTGTATTGCTTCCACTATTTAATGCTATTGATTGTGCTTCCGCTATGCGGGTCTTGTTTGAGTTTGCTGAGTCATTTATTTCCACTGCATGTTATATATTATTTCTCAGAAAAGTTCCATTATTTTTCATCCTCTAAGAGGGTATAGCCTCCCCAACATACCTATCAGACCCTCGCTACTAGTCGGCAGCCTTTTGCATTCAGGGAAGTGCGCCTAAGGTAGTAACACCTGACCCATTTATCATTGTTTGGGTGGCTGTTTGGGTCGAGGTCATTACACTTATATCAATCATTGATTTCCATTTTTTGAAATTAAAATAATATAAATGCGAAAAAAATATATTTAATACTATTCTTACAGACGTGGAAAGATGGAAGGTAAAAAGAACGTACAAAATTTCAATAATTTTTTATATATAATTTAAATATTTAAATAACCCTTATGACCTAAATTGGATTAATATTTTTTAATTGAACAATTTATACTTAACAAATGAATTAAAAACATATAAATTTTTAAAAGAAAATGCAGTTTTTAACTATGATTCAGTATTTTTCACAGTTTATAAAACAATTAATCCTCACAATTTAATTCTAAAAATTATCACTAATTTAATTTTGACATTTGAAATTCAAAAATTATGTTTATTTTATAAAATTCAAATTCTAAGAGAGCCTAAATGTAATCTTATTATTGTTACAAAAAGGATTTAAAAAGATGTTCTTTTATAAAAATAGTATTTCTTAGCATATAAATATTTTAACAATAATTATACATTTCATTATAAATATTTTGTATTAATGTAGAAAATTTTAAACATCTTTTACTATTTTTCATGTAACTATATTTAATTAATATGTTATACCTATATCATTTAAATAATTATAATAATACATTATTTTTTTAAAGAAACTCAGTGTTTCATTTTATACTGGCCAAGTTAGTGTTTCATAAAGAATGAGCATAAAATAGTGTTGAGTATAACACAATTCAATTATAGGGATTTAATATATTATCCAAAATATATAGTCAGTGCTACGTGAAGTGAAGATATAAAAATGGTTAAATTAATTCCATAAATTATATAATTCACAAAATCTCGGTGTGTTACATTCTTCTCCCCTTAAAATGAATTTCTACCATGAAATTTTTCAAGGTTATCAATGGTTTAATACATGAATTTTTTTTTCAAATAAAATAACATCATAAAAACAAATATTAAAAAAGCGTATAAAAGAATAATGTTAGAGACATAGTGGTTAAAACAATTAACCCATATCTTGGTTTCTACATAAGAGAATATTGGTGTTAAGTGAAATACATGTCTTAGAAAGAAAATATACCCATCGATTTCTGATGGAGAAGGAAATAGAACACTGTTGGGATATAGTTAAAAAGTGTAAAGACATGACTCAAAGGGGCTTGAAAAACTTCTTTCATATCACCAATTATGATGATAATAGGACAAACATTAACATAAATATTCATTTCCTAATGTTTATATTTTTCCAAGAGAATATATACTTAGTTAATTTTGGAATAATATCACATGTTATCGTGCGTTGATTAATTCCCACTTCGTCACTTATTCCATGAAATAAAGTTGAGATTGTCATTCCAGAAATGTTAGCAGGTGATAAATATAATGATATGTAATTCTATCTATCTTTATTGTAAATAAAGTATAGCACAAGTTATCGAAAATGAATAAATACACCTTTTGAGATAATACTTTAATATCATAGACTTAACTTAACATTAACATAAACATTCCCTACATGGATAATCCTACAATCAATCTGAAAGATAAAAATCCAAAACATTAAAAATTTACGCACTAAATCGGTGTAACATTTATCTTCCCTATCATATTAGGTAGCTCTTGATTACCACATTAAATTAATTTTATTTCCATTGTAATTGATTTTCTTGAAACATGGTAATAAATTGATTAATTGTACATCCTTATTGAAACCATTCATGTTTCTTTATTACAATGTTTGTTGGATATATTCCTTATGTAAAAAATGTAGTATACTTCATCCATGATAGAATAAAAAATTTTTGGAATAATACATAATAAGTTCTAAGGAATTCATTCCCATTGAAATTACTTATTAATTTCCAACATATCTGTATCAAAATATTTTTATGTCAATATCATGCACATGTGTAGGTTTATCCTTCCCTTAATCATATATTTTTATAGGAATATCAATTTATTACCTCAATCAATTTTCATAGTTTCTAATACAATTATTCATATGCTCTTAAATACATATGAAAAAAACATTGGATTGTAAGAGATTTTACATTTAATTTATCCTTATGAGGTTTCTTATGTTGATCATCGTTGATAACCCATGTATTAGGGAACTAGTTATCATAATTACCATTTTCCTTGAACCTGTATTACTAAATTAGGGGAGGTGTGTTCTCTGTGGTTTTCCCTCGATTCTAATTGTTATCTACCTTTATCCCATCAATTTTGGAACCCAAAATCCTGATGAACATACATTACATACATAAAACATTTATTAAAATCCTTATTTCAATTTCCTCTATTCTTCTTCCCACACTTAGAGTATAAATGAAATCTACTCTTTTTCTCTTAAGGGTTTTTACATTTCCTTTAAACTCCATATTCCACTTCTTGTCAATACCATGAGATTGGTAACTGACTACATCCTACATTTCAACCTTGATTTAAAATCACATAATCTCTTCTTAATTTCTAATGTATGTTCTAGATAATGCCCCTCAAATACATGACTATAAGACACTAAAAAACCAATCAATGTTACCTTCTAGTTGGATAATAATTTTATAATCGTACCATGCATGTCTTGTGAAATTGGATTCATAGGTACCAATGAATTCATCATCCTTTTGTTTTACCTCAAGAAGCTCCTTCTCCATTTTTTACATATAATACGTGGAAAGTAATTATTGAAAAATATATTATTGATCTCCTCCCAACCAATGGATTAAATTACATATTTATGCATTGTATTCTTGATTAGTTTGCACCATTATCATGCTTCTACTTCTAACTGATAAATATCTAAAATGAAATTTTCATGTTCAGAACACTAGAGAACATAAAATATATTTTCAGTCATACAGATCCATTTTACAATAATAAAATGATAAAATGACCTAATTAATTAAGGTGGTTTTCTCCTCATAATGGAATAAATACAATTACATTACCTATGTTTCAAATATGGAATTCCAGCATGATTAAATTATGGACAATGATGGGTGAGCACATTGAAAATATTTTTCATTCCAGCTACGATATAATTCTTGTGACATCCCAGGTAAATAAATAATATGAAATTTTCATATTTATTAATATTTATGAATTAAATATTAATTTTAATTTAAAGGGGAATCTATGTCTGATAGAATACTCCACACGCAACAACAGGTTTCTTTGAAATCTTATGTTGCACACAATATTGAGTTATACCAAAAAATAATATATTATTATTATTACTTTAAATGGTAGTTCATGCCTTGCCATTGTATTGGTGGGAATGAACAAAACTAACTAAAACATTATTTCACATGTTTTTTAAATGTTTTTCATTTTATCCAATAAATTTTAGAGGCTTAAAATAATAATGAATCCAATTTTAACCATGAAATACTCTAGTAATCTTTAAAAGGATGATTTACTTCCCTTTAATGGAAAACAATTTTAATTCTATTTTTTCACTTTTATATGTTCCATTTGAAAAAAAAATATACTTTTTATATAGAGGTATCACATCAATATTTACGTTCTGTAAAAACTTTGGTATATTTTTGATAAAGATCATTTATTGATGAATAGTTCAAAATACTGCATTTTAATTCAAAACTGGCGTAAAATATTATTTAATAATATGATTAGACCACCTTCATAATTGGTTTTAATGTGTAATTAGATTATATTTTTACCATTTTGTCCAATTTTGGTCATTTTATGTAATTTCACTTTTTAAATAGGCATAAACACATATCAATCTTTTGATAGTTTTTATTTTATAAAAACATGCTTTTTGGTTTTGACAACGAGAATTAATTTTAAATATATTTCAGCTACTTATGTGTTTTGAATTTAGAGAAATTGATTCCATATTTAGAAGCAGTTAGTCCAAATTGATAAAATAGATATCCTTTTTTATCCATTATGAATAGTAACTCCAGTAAATATTTTATTTACCATGGTTAAAGGGTAAATCCAGTATATAAGGGTAATAGTAATATTACAATAAAATTAAATTACCCTAACACGTGTCCACACCCTATTTTATGATATATATCTAACCATGGGCATCTGTGGGTCTATTTAGGGACCCCATGGAGCCACTTATAAGTGAAAATCACACATAATAAAAATTAATTTAAAGTTAAACAAAATGTAACATAAAAATTTATCTTTTAGTAAAAAACAATTATATAGAATTATATAAGTGATAATTTTGACTATAAATATTAATTAGTAAGCTTAAAATATTTCATGCATCATGGTATATTATTTATAATTTTTAAACAACAAATAAATAACATTATGTACAACACAATGATGATGTAATTACTACCTAATTAGTGGATGTTTTAAATAAATGAGATTATAAATCTAAAAATAAATTTACTTTGAAACTTTTAAGGACAACCACGAATTTTATAGTTTAGTATGACTTGTTATATCTTAATTAATGAGGTTTTCTCTAAATAATCACAGTGTTATGGGTTTTTAAAAAGTCATGATATTCATAGAATAAAATTTAACGTAAATCTATTTTTAATCAATAAATATTTTATTAAATGATAAAATAGTCCTAAAAATATAAGATTCAGAAAAATGACATATATGATGTTAGATATGTCATTAAAGATAAATTTTTGGTTTCTTAGAATTTTTTATTTAATATATTAATTATATAGTATGAATGTACAAGAAGACATGGTAAAAGGTAAATAAGTTTACAAAGGGTTAAATAAAAAAAGATAAGGATTACAAAATATCCAAAACCTGTCCAATTCTTATTGGATGATTTTATTTCAACTTATATATATCTTAAATTAAAATATAATGATATTTGGACCCTTTTAAACCTAAAATGAATCTATAATAAAATAATACATTCAACCATCTCTAAAGAGCCCATCCTCCCTCTAATAAAAGGCCACCACCTCCAACCCCTTACCCACAACTATCTACCCTATTGGCTTATCCAAACTCATATAAATTAATCTACCATAATCCCTATCTTCCTCCTAGAATCCTTTATTTTGGAATAAGGAAATTCAATAAATCATTTTGGTTCATACCTAATAGAGTTACCCTATTTAAATGTAATGTCTTCTAATGAGTTATTTTCTATTATTTTCCTTCTCCACTACCTATGATATTATAATTATTAATTTACATAAAAAACCAGTATCAAAAATATACTAGGTAATTTTTATGATAATTATTATAACTACACTTACACACACCTCCATCTAACTGATACGAACATACTGTTTCTGTGGACGGTGAACTACTGCCTCACGAAACAATGATTGTTCAATATTCTCCTACCACCTCTCATAGTGGACATTATGATGGCACTGTAATTATATATGATATATATGATATTTATTTTATCTCTGTTATTTTGTAATTCTCATTTATAATATACCTTTACAGTTTTACAGTTGTTCAAATACGATAATTTCATTTGAGGAGGTGCGGACTACTGCCCCTTAAATGGATATGACTCGTTCATATGATACATGAATTTTATAAAGGATAATGTCAATTAACTTATGAAACATATATAAAATTTGATATTATACTTGAATAATAATATAACTATGTATCATTTTGTTTTCATTCCATTAGATATTTTAAAAAATGAAGTGAAAGTAGAGTTCATGTCTACGTACGGCTTACCGTCTCCATGAATGGAGAATTTCAATTTCATATATCCAAATTATATGGAATATTATAAGTATATATATACATGATATAAATGATATATATGAAATTGAATTCATGAATACAAATATGTAGATATTGGACACCTAACCTCATTGACAATTTGTAATTATAAGAAGTTCATTTATTACTCAAGTTCGAAACATTGACAAAATGTCTGATATGAACTCAAATAAATAAATAATTTTTGTAGAAAGGTAATAAGTGATATAAAATGAATAGTAAACTTTAAAATTTACTTAAAAAATTATAAATTAACTAATTTTCATTATTTAGGATGATCATGGAATATACATGACGAGTTAAACTCAAGATAAAGGAACCTTTCACCGTCATCTTTTTGTCAAAAACTTCATTTATGTTATTTTTAAATTTAAATTTTAAAATTTTGGGATATGTTATTATATATCCATATTGATTTAATTTTTTCTATCTTATGAGAGACCCTTTTTCTCTCTCATAAAATATTTTTATAAATTTTTAATTGATGTTGTTTGGTTGCCAAAACTTTTTAGGGGATCGTCTTATCCCAATTTCAATTCTTTGGGTTAAACTTATACTTCTTTGTTATGTCATGATATAAATATGTGTGAATGGCCTCTGATTGTTTTGACACATAATATCAAATTATATTGGGTTTATTTATTATTGTCTCGCATAATTATTTCCTAGAATTTTTATTAATCTAATGTTACAATATTTGTAAGGGACTACATCTCAATCTCCATTCATTGAGGTATATCATAATATTGTGAACCTTTATTATCCTATGATGTGTATATAAAACCATTTTTACATTTTATATCATTAATTCATATATTTTCTGTATATTTATAGTTTGTTTTATGTTAGTCATTAATTATTTTTATTCATGTATTTTCTCAAGTGGTAAATGATTCTTTTACTAAAACATCATTTTAAATGTTTTAACTATTTAATATTATAAATCCTTCTCTTTAATGTCCATGTTTTAGAAATGATTTTACATATCTCATTATATGGAAATGGGTGTTCTAAATTTTAAATTCTATTCAAAATATTCAGAGTGGTATGGGACACTTTGATTCAAAACTCTCTTTTTTAATGTTATGAATGAATTGCTTTTTGTCAAAATCTTGAACTGATGTCTATTGAATTCAATGTGGAAATTTTATCTATAATTTCTTCCTGTTTTATGTGTTATAAATAAATTATGGTGCATGGGTATTGTTTAAGTATATGGGTGGTTCTATGATAAACCTAGGGCAGGTGATCCCCAAATAGCTCTCCAATTCATTGGCTAACAATATAGAGGTAAACATTAATGTTTCTCCAAAGTTATTTAGGGAATATATCGTGATGGGTATTCCAAACATAACACCCAAAGGAGATATGAAAGCTACACTGTAAGTATGTTTTGGATTACCCATGATAACTTTATGATTTATGATCTATATGACTTATTCATAAATCCTACAATTTGATGAGGTATGATAAAGAGCTTAAGTTTTGTATGTATTGATGAACTAATGTTTTCATTCATTATTTTATAACCCTTACTGATATTTTTATGCCTATCCCATTTTTTTGAATTTTTTTTCATAGGGTATAAGTAAGGGTTAGATAAATTATGAATTCAAGAAGATTAATATCATGAAAACAATTCTTGTTTTTCTTTAAGAGTTTTTATTTTTATGAGAAAAATTTATACTGAGTAGTGGTTTTTACTTTGTAATATTTGAATGTAATTTAATAGTTATGGAATAATTCTCTAAAACTATAAACCTTAAAAGATCCTAAATGTTAATTATTAACTTAATTAAAGATTATTTAATGCTTAAGGGTGGGTCTTTCTAGTTGGTTTCAAAGGTCAGTTTAGACAACTTTAAGGAATATGATTTTTTGTTTGACACATGGTTATTATATATGTATACTCGTTATGTTAAATAGTTATTTTGAACTTTTAAGATCAAGTAATTTCTATTAAAAATGGAAGGAGGAAGATATCAAACGACATTACTATCTCTTCCTGATGACTTCTTTGCAATAGTTATCCCAAAGTCATGTCCAAACGATTCTGAATCATTTTCTAACTTATAAATCACTTGGAATTAATTTTTTGAGATATCAAACACCTCCATTATAACTCGATACCATTGTGGATCATGGGACATATTTAATAAAATCCAATTTTCTTAATATTCTTATATTTTCAAGAAATGTAAATATTATCAAGGCATTTATAAATATTTTACCTTATCAAAAGATTTTGAAGAATATTATGATTTTGAAAAAGGTGCTGAAGAAGGAGACCCTTGCGCAACCTATTTATATTTACTTTTAAATTATATTATTTCATCACATACTTATGGTATTTTAAAAAGTATCATTGATTGAATGTTTCAACTCAAACTCGGTCCAACTATTTTATAATAATCATGTCTTATCAGATTTTTTGAAATTATATGTCTTACATGATTATTTATTGAAACTATTTTTCTATGAACACCCAAATGACCATAGTTGTATGGGGTGTATTTGATTAAAGGAACCGGATGATTTTGAAGGATACCTAAATCTTTGTTGCAATGAAGGGACCATATTTCTATTTGAACAAGATGATGATAAAACCCAGTGGACACCATGATCAAGGTACTATGTTCTTTCTTTGGGAATAGTGTTATTTTATGGAGGTAAAAAAATTTCAACGAATATAAGACTTCATTAATTAAGATCTTGAGGGCATTATGAGTTTGGATAAAAATGATAAGTATATGAAAAATATTTAAGGTTAATCATGTTATGGTTATTTTTGAGTTTTAGATAAATGGACAACATGCAATATGGGTGACAACCCATTGTGTCCAGCAAGGCAGCAGGAATTGATCCCACAACTAATGGACGATAAGGGTGCATCACCAACCACTGGGTTACATGAAGCCACTGGTTTGTATAACTTATTCTTTTTAGTTAAATGATTTTTTTGGATCAAGAATAAGTTTATTTTGGGAACTTATTTTTTTCAAGTGGATAACCTTAGTATAGTAAAATTATTTGGTGATTAAGTGATAAAGGATAGTATGGAATACATTTTCTCTTTTGGAAACACTATATACCTATGGAAAATAGAATACTGTGGGATTTCATTTGTGGAGTAAGCGTTGAAGTTTTATTTTGGATGAATCTATGTTTTTATTGTGTATATATAGCGATTTTGTTTATTTATGGAAATGATAAATCTATCATAGAGGATATGTGATTATGTTAATTACTTTTCAGTATGATACTTTAAGAGTACCTGATGTTATTTTGAGATAAATGTTAACATAGTTATGGAAGACTGTGTGATCAAATCCTTCTAAACATTGGTTTTGTATCTTATTTTGGATTATATTTAATGATTATATGGACAATTGTTTATTTAATTGCATTTTTTGGACATTGGGTACTCTTTGTTCAATTTTGGAGATTAAGAGTAGTATTTCTTTTTATTATTTTGGGGATTATCTGATCTTTTACTAACAATTTTGGTTTTTGTTATTGTAAAAAGAAAAGGGAAATATATAGATCATCTTTTGTAGAATATGTGATTCTCTAGATGTTTATTCTAGAACTCTAGGTGTGACCAAGTCATCTTGAGTACTCATCTTTTGGTGAAAAGATGATTTTGTGGTAGAAATTTAATAAAGGATGATGCTCTAATTGAAATGTAATAATATTTCCATATGTTCTTAGTAAATATCATATAACAATTCATCAAATTTATGAAAGGGATAATAAATGAAAAAATGTTTCATGTTTACTTTTCCTACAGGGGAATAAAATACCATTTATCATCACATGTTTGTTATTATCTGGTGGTTAACTTTCCCCGAATCATTTTTTCAATCACTCGCCATCAAAACATGACACATAGTTTCTCCACCATATCCATTTTCTCCTATATGGAATCCTAGAATGGTTTATCTTGGGAGACATTTGTATTTATCTTTATTTCTTTTAATGTGATAGTTTTTTTACTCTTTTTTGATGTGGTACATTAAGGATATTTCTGAACCCAATATTAAAATTGTGTGTACGATATTTCCAAAAGCGGAGAAAGGATGTAATTTCTTGGGTAAATAAACAATATAAAATTTTCATATTTATTAATATTTTTGTACTAAATATAAATTTTACTTTAAAGGGGATGTTATGTCTGGTAGTGTTCTCAACATGCAATAATGGGTTTCTTTGAAATCTTACGTTGCACAAAACATTGAGTTTTTCCGAAAAATATTTAATAATATTATTATTTTTAAAGGATGTTAATGCCTAGACATTCTATTGGCGAGATTTAACATAGCTAAGTACAATATGATTTCACATGTTTTTTAAATTTTTTAACTTTTATCCAATGAATTTTTTAGGCTTAAAAACGGATGGATCTGATTTTAATAATGAAATACTCAAATATTTTTTAAAAAGTTTATTTTTTGACTTTTGATGGAGAACAATATTTTAATTTTGTTTTTTTCACATTTATATGATTTATTTAACAAAATAAACATGTTTTTTAGTGTATGGACATCAAGATATACTTTGGGTAAAAAAATTATATTTTTTATAATGTTCATTTTTTATGAATAGTGAAAAATATTGTATTTTAATTCAAAATTTCGGTTTAATATAATTTATTGATACGATTAGACTATATTTTTAATTATTTTTAATGTTTAATTATATCATATTTTTACCGTTTAATCTAGTGTTGATTATTGTATGCAATTTTACTTTTTAATTAGACATAAACACGTGTCAATCTTTTGATAATTATTATTTCTTAAAAACACGTTTTTTGGTTTTGACAATGGGAATATATTTATGAAAATTCTATATTTTGAATTTGGAAAAATGGATTCCATATTTGGATTTAAGAGTTCGAAATTGTTTAAATAGTTATCTTTTATTTTTATACATTATGAATAGTATCATCAGTAAATATTGTACTTACCATGGTTAATGGGTAAATCTGGTAAATAAGGGTAAGAAAAAATATTATAATAATATTTAATTACCCTAACACATTTCCTAACCCTATTGGTCGATATATGTTCGAGCATGGGAATCCTTGCGTCGATTTTGGGACCCCATGGAGCCACCTGTATGTGAAAATGACACTATAAAAAGTAATTTAAAGTTAAATAAAATTTAACATAAACATATATCTTTTGTTCAAATAAATTTTTATATATGGTTATATAAGTGAAACATTCAACTATAAAATATTATATAGAAATCAAAAATTGTTTCCTAAATCATGTTATTTTATTTATAATTTTTAGACATGATAAAATTAAATTAATTTCTAACATAATGATGATGTAATTATTACCTCCTTAATGAATGCTTTAAATAAATGAGATTTGAAATATTAAAATAAATTTACTCTGAAACTTATTATGACATAAAATAATTTTAAATATTATTTTTACTGGTTATCTTTTAATTAATTATTTAGTTTATAAATAATCATGTTGTTATGGGTTTCTAAAAAATCATGATATAAATAGTATAAAAATCGACATAAATGAGTTTTTAAATCATTTAATATTTTATTAAATAAAAAATAGTCCTAAAAATATAATATTACTCCAAATGACATATATGATGTTAAAAATTTCATTAATGATCCATTATTGGTCTCTTATATTTTATATAATAAATATATTAACCATACAGTTTGAATATACAAGAAGACATGGTAAAAGTTAAATAAGTTAAAAAGGGTTAAATAAAATAAGTACGGATTAAGAAAAATACAAAACAAGTCCAATTATTATTTGATTATTTTATTTCGACTTATATTCATATTAACTTTTCATTAATGAGTTTTTAACCTTTTGAACCCAAAAAAAATTGTTTACTAAAATAATACATTCATACTATCCAAAAGAGCCCCCCCCACCCAATTATAAAAGATCACCACCTCTAACACATTACTCACTCCTCTAAAGCACCTTCTCTCTCCCAACCTCTTCTTCAATAAGCAACCAACAAATCTCTATTAAACCAAGAAGCTTTACTTTGGGTAGAACGTAATTAAATAAAGCCTTTTGGTTCAAACCAGAAAAATTACCCGATTTATAGGTAATGTATTCTCTCAAGTAGTTTTCGTTTATTTTATTTCTCCACACCAAATGATATTATTATGCTTTGATTAAATAAAAACACCATTAACCTCAATATACTATGTTTTTTTTATGATATTTTTTCTAATTACACTTAAACGCACCTCCAGTTAATGGATCAAACATACTATTTCTGTGGACGATGAACTACTGCCTCACAAAAAATGATTGTTCAATCTTCTCCTAACACCTATCATGGTGTACGTTATGATTGAAAAATATTAATACATGATATTTTTTATATTTTTTATATTTCTATGCTTCTGTAATTTTCATTTAAAAGATAAATTTATTCTTTATATGTTGTACAAATACGATAATTTCATTTGAGGAAATGCAGACTACCACCCCCTCAATGTGATATGACTAGTTCATACCATACATAGATTGTATAAATGATAGTTTTAATGAACATATGTAACATATAAAAAATAATATATTATACTATGATAATAATATACCTATGTATCATTTGGTTTTCAGTCTTTTAAAAACGAAAAAAAAATTAAATGAATGTATTGTTCATGTGTACATACGGCTTGCTGTCACCATGAATGGTGCATTTAATTATCATATATCCAAATGATATGGACTATTATAAATAAATATATACTGGATATATATTATATATATCATATTAATGTCATTGATAAAAATATGGGGATAATTGACGTCTGACCACGTGGACAATTTGTAATTATAACAAGTTCATTTTTTACTCAAGTCCGAACATCGAAATTTTTTTTGATTTGAACAAAAATAATTAACTAATTATTGTATCAATGTAATAAGTGATATAAAAGGAATAATAAAAATTAAAGAGGTTCTGAAGCAAGTATAAATTATCTTAAGTTTATTATTCAAAAAGAACAAGGAACATATGTGATGAGTCAGACTCAATGTAAGGGAACCTTTCACCATCATATTTTTGTAAATGAATTATTTCATGTTATGTCATTAAATTTAAATTTTCAAATTTTGGGATATGTTGTTATATATCCATATTGTTTTAAATTTAATTTCCATGTAATGAGAGACCCTTTTTCTATCTCATCAACTCATTTTCTGAATTTTTAAGTGACGCTGTTTGGTTGGCGGATTTTTGTAAGAGAACTTCTTAACCCAATTTCAATTCATTGGGATAAACCTCTACTTCTTGACTATGTAATGAAATTAATATGTGTTAATGACCTATAATTTTTTTACACCTAATATCCACTTATATTTGGTGTATTTATATTTGTCACACATAATCATTTCATCGAATTATCCTTAATCTAGCGGTACAATATTTGTAAGGGACTACGTCTCAATCTCCTTTCATTGTGGAATATCATAATATTGGCACCATTATTATCCTATATGGTGTATATACAACCCTTTTGACATTATATATCATGAATATCTATATCATCATGATATTAATAGTTTTATTTGATGTTATTTATTAATTATTTTCATTCGAGTATTTTCTCTAGTGGTAAATAATTCTTTAACTAAAACATCATTTTAAATGTTTTAAATATTTAATCTTCTAAATCCTTTTCTTTTATATCCATGTTTTATAAATGATTTTAGGTATTTATTTATATGAAAATGAGTTTTTTAAAGTGTAAATTCCTTTCATAATATTCTAAGTGGTATGAGACACTTTGAATCAAAACTCTTTTTTAGAATGTTTTAAATTTATTGATTATTACAATATCATGAACTTATGTCTTGTGAATGCAATGTGGAAATGTTATCATTACTTTTTACTTATCATATGTGTTAATAATATATTATGTTTCTTGGGAGTTTTTATGTATATGGGTGGATCCATGATAATCCTATGGTGGATGATCTTGAGATAGCTCTCCAATGTATTGGGTAACATGGCGAAGGATAACGTTAATGTTTCTACTAAGAGATTTAAGGAATATACTATAATGGATATTCAAAATGTAACTCCCTATGTAGCTATGAAATATACAATGTAAGTATGTTATGGATTCCATAAGTTAGCTTTTTGATTTTAATTTCTATGTTTTATTCATAAATTTTACAATTTCATGAGGTAAATTAAAGAGCTTATGTTTTGTATGTATTGATGAAATAATGTTTTAATTCTTTATTTTTAACCCCTATTGAGATTTTTATGCTTATACTATGTTTTTGAAAAAATTATCATAGGGTATAAGGAAGGGTATGAGAATTGAAGAATTAAAGAATATTTATATCAAAAAAATAATTCTTATTTTCTTTTAAGAGTTTTTATTTTAAGAAAAAATGGATACTGAGTAGAACTGTCTACTTTGTAATATTTTAGATATAATGTAATAGTTATAGACTAATTCTCTAAAACTCTAAACTGGAAAAGATCCTTAATGTGAATTATTAACATAATTCAATATTACTTAATGTTTAAGGCTTGTGCATTATAATTAGTTTTTCTAGAAGAATAGTTGTTTCATTATTCATAACTATTACCATCAATAAGGTTCCTTTAGGTTCCATCCATAGACATAAAACCAAAAATATATAGTAGAAAATATTTATCATAATAAGGAATGACATGATATATAAAAGTCATTTATAGGGTGTCTAAATTATGACATATTACAAAATCTATGACACCTCAGGATCATACTAGGTAATTCATGGAGATATAATTTTTAAATCATTCATAATGGTGTATCAATAGTTCATAAATTCAAAAATAATATCTTCTAAGACTGTCAAATCGGGTGTGCAACAAGTTATGTTATCATGTACCATGTTACGAGTGAGTCTATCCTGATGGACCATATTGGATTTGTTACCCCTATATACATCTATGCCAGCTCCACATCCACTTGTAGTGTCCAAAATAGGATGTATTGCTATAAATAATATCTATATCCATCATAAAAATTTTATGAAATTTTTCTATAAATTTCCTTATCCTTAAAATTATACTTAAATAGGTCCTTAAGGGTTCCCAATATGGTTTTCTCATCATAGTTTTCAAAGTTCAATGAAACATTTTCTTTCATGCCAACTAAGAGACCCTCACTTTTCATACATGGATATTGAATTATATTTTTTGAATACATAATAAATTGAAAAAAATGCCCAAGGACAGTATTAGTCTAGTGTGTAATGAACCAACCTAGGATACTATCTAAACTGATAGTCGATATGATTCTCCACCGACCCGAGAAATGATCCAAATCCCCAAGAGCCAATGGTAAAAACTTGGGCATCTCCAAAAACATATTTGGAATGATTTCAGCCTAAAAATATTAAAATAATAGAGTAAAATATTAAAACATCCTTATATATATATATATATCAATCAATGTATACATATCAAGTACATGGTGAAACTAACAAAACTGAAAGAATAACATAAAAACTAAAACTCATCTCCTAGTGGTCCATGACCACCCACCATGTCCCAAGTCACTCAACCTTGGTCACTCAAGCACAATCCCACAAATGAAGGTGAGAACTCGAACACCTGATATAACATAATAAATGTTTGCATACACCAAAAGATATAATAAGGGCGTGATCTTAATATTCTAGTAGGATTCCACCAAATTTCTATGGAAATAATTCATAAGGAAATTCCAATATGAAAAAATAGTTGTAAAAGGTATAATATAAGTATTAGTTCAAAAAATTGATTTTTAAACATTTAAAAATCATTTATCTAACTAAACCTGTAAAATTTGACATTTCTCCATTTAAAAACTAAACGTTTTCATGAACATATTTGAAAACCATATCACAAGATAAGGTCTGGTAATCAAGAGAATATGATAATAATAACATGGGTTGTAAATATGAATAAGAATAAATTTAATATATTCAAGGATCATAATAACAATTAATGAATCATAAAATGCTACTCTGGTTGAAGATGGTTCAACAGATAAGTAAAGATACTTCTATTTTAAATGAACAAGTTTTTCATTTAAAAAGATTATTTTAGAAAATCATGATTTACATTTCAAGTGATGGAATATTCATAAACAAATGCATTAATAAATCATTTTAAATAACACATTTTATATAAATTAGTAATACATGTTAAAAAAATTCAACTAAAACATATATTCATTTTAAATAAAAACAAGTGTGAAACATGGTCATATTCCTAAGAAGTGAGTATAGTTCTAAGATATAGGGACCCACACTAAATTTGATACCGAAAATACATAAATAAACCCCTTTAAAAAATTCAAAAGAGGACTCTCCGTCGCCTCCTAAGGGATGTGATGTGCTAATACGATGTTTTGGAATGTTGTAAGTCATGAAGTTTCAACCTAATAACCGACTGACTACATATGGATTACATCTTCTCAAGTAAAAAAATGATTTGATATTTTTTCCACGTAACCTTAAAATACAATTCATCCCCTTCCCCATGTCAAAAATTCCAATTTTCCCTTTAAATATCATTAGGAGGTTTACGTAAAAAAACATGCATTTTCACCAAGATAAACCCAAAGGTTACTATCAAACCCATTTTCAATCCATTTTCACATAATGTGATTTGGGAGTAATTCACCATTCAATTTCAGAATCTAATTTCAAAAATTAAATTCAACAACATAATTTTTTAAAAAAACCATCAATTTCATTACAAATCAATTCAAATAATTCAATAATTAAATTGGGTAATAATACTTGTTTACTTCCAAAATTCATCATTAAAATTACTAACGGGCTTTTAAAACTATTATAATTTTAAATTAAAATTGTTTATACAATTCAACAATCATAAGGGTAATAATACCTACTTCCTTTCAGAATTCATCATAAAAATTCTAAATAGGCCTTTTAAATAATGATTTTCTTTCAAATCATCTGAATATAATTTAAAGAATTTATTACAATTTTAGATGGTTTGAATTCATTTAAAAAGTATGAGTATATTTCCTTTTTATATGTGAATAAATCATTTATTTCATACATACCAACAACACCAATTAAAAAAACAATGGTAAAATCATTTAAAAGTGTTCTTGGTTATTTAATAAATTCATGCATTTAATAAGATTTTGAAAAAAATAAAACTGTTAAACTCAATTAATTCAAATTGTACATGTTCATATTATAAATCAAAACCAGCCCTAATCCCTCAATATTACCAAAAATACCATTAAATTTTATTTTCAAAATAATACAAAAAAAACATGAAATTTTTTAATTCAAAAATTGCTAATAGAAATCAATGTCAAGGAATTTTAATTCATATAATATTTAAATCAAAGAGTTTATGTTCAATTAATCCTTTATGTGGAATTAAATAAACAAAAAACATAGAATATGTGTTAGAAATAAAGAAAAAACACATCCATTAATTTATTAAGAACTGATGAATTGAAAAATGAAGGAAAAAAAATAATGAAATAACTACATGGAAATTAAGGAATCCAATCCCAAAAAATCTGAGATGTGTCACCTCTGAGGGTGATCACCTGATCTATGAAGTGAGATCATGAAATAAGATATAGGATATCCTAGATCTAAAATTATGGATCAATAAATTATAGTAAAAAAACAGAAGTATTTCTCAAATATTATTTATAAAGAATCAATAAGAGCAAGGATATATATGAAAATAAAATAATAACTCAACCATAGAGAAGATATCTGCTTGGATTTTCTCTTATGTTAGCTATGTTATGATGTTTAGGGAGACAAAATGAATCATGAGTGCTCCCAAAATACTAATGATTGGATTATGATCAAGTGGAAGGATTTAAGGGTTGATTAGCAGGGTTTGAGTCTTTAATTATATTTTTTGGAACATTAATTACAATTCACATGGTTTCTCAGGTCAATTTTCTTGGTTAGCACTATCCATTGTAACCTGTGCACAAAGAATAGATCTATTTTATGTGTTGAATGCTTTTTCTGCACACATTGTCAAACCTTATTCCAACCTTGTGACCCCATTTTTTCCAGGATGCATAATTTGTCAAACCATGCTCAAATTGTGAATAAATGTTGTATAGGCCCAAAAACCATCAAAAAAGTCTAGAAAACTCTCTAAATGACTAGTGAAGATCCCCGATCATTGGTTAAGGATATCAATCGATCAAAACATATAAAATAGAAATGGGATATTACGTAGTTATTTTCGAAACATGAAAATAAAAACAACTACTACATGACACATCTATATCTTCTCGCAACTATTTCATCATAATTAGAACCCTTTTTTACATATCATACATAATACCTTTCTTTGTATCATGGAGAAAAGAAAAATATGAAAGGGTTATCTCAGATACACAATAAGGGTAAACAAGGGAAAATGTGTACATAATCATGATAATAAGGGTATGAGTACATGATTATGAAAATATAATATCAAACCATGCATACCAAAGGTCATGAACATAAATCCTGGAAAAAATATTGGCATTTCATAAAACATAAATTATAAGGAGATAAAGAACATAATCCAAGAAAGAATAACATGTTAATAAGAAAATGTATTGTGGAATAAAAATAATCATATAAAATTATTTCCATTTTAGTGAAGGAATCACTGCCAAGGACATATTATTAGTATGGGTTCACTTCCCTTACTATCTTGGTAGTCATGGTACACTCCCACAACCATCTTGGTAGTAATGGTTTACTCCCATAACCATCTTGGTGTACATGGTCCATTGTGTATATCTCATGATATATAAATATTTACCCAATTCTTTGGTGGGAGATATAGGTCCCGACCACCTCATAATGACAATAAACATTTATGTTCCACAATAACATATATCATTTATAATATCAAAACCCATGCCATGAAATGGGTTTCAAAAATATCATTCATTAGTACCATGAACCATATAAAATAAATTGGTTTCATAAATATAATTACATCGTAAACATAAAACATTATTTGAATGAATAATAATGGTATCATTGAATAATATCCTCAGTAAAACATTAGTAAAATCAAATAAAATGGTCTTGTATAGAATATGATTCTGTGGGATTACTTGAAAATAGTTCATGAAGAACATATCCTTTATTATTTGAAATCATTTTCCTTTAATAAAATTTCATTCAATAATAGAAGAAAAAATTTCATTAAAAATAACCATGTAACATTGTAATGGAATACTTAAGGAATTATTAATTCATAAAATTGGTAAAAAATCATGTTGTATATGTTAAAAAGAAACATTCTTCTCATAATTTTGATTGAAAAGTCAAAAACATCCTCATTAGGAAAATAACAAAATAAACTATTCAAACTATTTAACAAAAAGTAATAAATGTATAAAAATAACATTAAAAATCTTATTGTAATAGTAAAAATATTTTTGAATACATTTATAATAAACATGGATATCGTAAATAATTATTTCCCACCAAATACTTACGTATAAACAATCTTGATAATAATGATATTGTGGAATTAAACCCTTACAACATTATAATCAGTGGAATAGTATTCCTCATGAAATAAAAGAACTAATATGGATATTAAAATACAAAAATATTATGGTTGGTAATTTTATAATAGATTTAGAGGTACTATATACAACACTTATAAGAAATAAGTAGTGTGTGATGCAAGTGTCACTTAGAAGTAAAGTTGAGACAAAAATCCCTTACCATAGGCCCGATTACCTATATATGTGTTTGAAACTCATGTTTAATGATTTTAAACAAATTATTAACTTATAGATAAATCATAATATTATTTATTATGTCATATATGATTCATTTATGACATTATATCACCCTTTTATTTATAATTCCTAGTTAAATAAACTTTTCAGGTAATAATTGCATTGTTTATTTTACGTGTTTTGACTTCTTATTATTGATCATATTACTTAGATAATTATTTCATTACTTTATTAATTTATAAATGATTTATATATCATATATATTTTTTATACATATATATATATTAAAGATAGATATATGAAAGGGAATATACCATACATTGAGACGGTTAGTCGTACGTATGCATGAACATTTTTTCCATTTTGTCATCATACTGAATGAATGAAGATAAATGAAATATATGTATATATATAGTTAAATTAGTCTTATTATTTATCATTTTTTATAGTAATTCATTATATAATTTTTTAAAATCATTCTATAAATGGTTAACATTGAAGATGAATCTCATCGCCACATGGAGACAGTAGGTCGTACTGATGCACAAGCGACGATATCATTATCTTAGTGGAAAAGGGTGAGGAATTAGATAGTATATTAATTATCAAGAATAAATATATTTTCATATTTATTATTTATTTCCTTTATTTCCATCAGTATACTCAACCAAATATTATAGTGATAAAAAAAGGATTACACCATGGTTTGGAGATGGTACGTCTTACGTATACACGCGTGGAACGTTGGTTTTTCATATGAAAAATAAAAATGTAACATGATTGTAAATTAATCATAATAATATTTCATTATATAGGTGATACAGGATTTATTACTTTATAATGGAATAAACGCATGAATTGTATGTAGATGAAAAACAATTTTGAAAGGGTTGGTAAAGAGATTACCTCTTCTTCAACGATCTCCCCCTAGATCTCCACATAGAGACACTAGATTTGGTATTTTCAAAAGACAATAACCTCTAGAATTTTATGAAGGAAGATTTTAATGGGAATTTTCATCTTTTTGTAGAAATTTAATGCTCAAAGGGATTTGAAGACATGAGGGATGAGGATATCTTTAATAAATGAGGTGAGGGGAATTTTTGGAAACTCTTAAAATATTAAATTAATAAAAAAATTTCCATTTAAATATATAAAAATTAAGTTATTTAGAATATAAGATTAATATGTGTATAAATACTTTCATCTAATGATTTTTAGACATATTCATCTAAAATATTAAGCTTATATTTTGGATTTAACCCTTAGTTAAACCCTTTACCTTTTTCCATGACATCTATAATTTTAAACTATAGTGTTAATATAGTTACAATAAAAAGAAAAAAACCCCAAATTGATAATTTATAAAATTTATAAACTTATTCTAATTTTTTGGAGGAATTATATATTTTTAAGAATAATATATCATTCAATAACATATAATTTATTTTAAAGTATGATTTCTGTCAATTTAGATATTTTTATTATTTTTCTTTTACAAAATTTCATATTAACAAGATAACATTTATAAAACACTTATATTTTATCACTAATATGAAAAATATATCTATATAATTAATTTAGATAATTAATATTGTTGAATTATATTTATTTTATTATGTTTAATTTCATTTATTTTATATTTCCATTAATGTAATTAATACTCCATTATCATTGTGGAAGTCATTAATTAAATTATCTCACCTATGAAAATTAAATTTCAATTGTCATGATGAATATAGATTTATTATCTTTAAAATGACTATTTATTATCGAATTTACCTTCGGTATAAAACCATATTAAAAATGATTACTTATTAAAATTGTGTGTATCCCGTTTTTAACTTACAATTAAATAAAATAAAAAAGAAGTCATATTTTTACCCAAGTTTCTTAGAAATGGTATAATTTCATAATATAGTTTATTTTTTTTTATCGCCACTCATACAAGGAAATTTAGACTACTATAAGGTTAAATTTATTATATTATAATATTTTGAACATTCATTATCCAATTTACCAATAACCATCATAAATAAAACATTTCCAAAATTTACAGAAAATAATATCCAAAATTTTATGTTGATACTATTAGACTCTTAATATCATGATTATAAAAAGAATCCATGTTCATTTATTAAAATTAAAAACATAGAAATTGATAAATTATGTTTAATGCTAATCCCAAAAATATTGCGAGAAGGAGAGTAAAAATAATTTTCATGATTTTAATAATGGTTTATATCTAATTTAACAATTAAAATGATTCTAATGACATAATTTTGATTAATATATATATATAATTTATCTATTTTAACTTTAAAAATCACATTAAAAAATAATAAATAATTAAATGAAAATTCATTTCTTAACTACAATGTTGAACTTTTCACTATTCATAAAAAACGTAGGTTCTCAAAAAAAATACTAAAATTTCACTCCATGTTATTTTTGAGATTCCAAATTCAAAAATATTTTTTATTTTATCACAATAAATTATTATTTGTTTCTAAAAATTAATTTTATTTTTTTTTCAAAAAAGGACATAAAAATCATTTCCTTTAAGAAAATATTATTTATAAATGAATTAATACTTTACCAAATAATACAAATTTAATTAAAAATGTATTTTATTTCTGTAAAAGAGTTTAAAGATTAGTTTTTACTATTCATATTACTATGCTTATTTACTAGGTTATAAGTATCTCATTTAAATAACTATAATAATAAATTTTAGTTTCACAGAAACTCAATGTTGCGTGAAATAAAATCCAAGTCAGTGTTGTGTGTTATGATAGAAAATATAAGGATTGAATATAACATAATACAAATATCGTGATTTTATATAATAACTAAAATAAATTTTTAGTTTTAGGAGAAGTAAAAATATAAAAAATATTATATTAATTTGGAAAAGAAAAATTCACAAAATCTTAGGGTGTTATAGTGACGTCAAGGGATGGTAATTTCATGCCCCTTGTTTAGGATTTTAAAAATGATTAAAATTAATTTTAATGCTCTAAATTGAATTTATCTTGATTAATGAAATTCATAAGGGGTTATTCCTTATTTATTATATTATAATTGAATAAAATTCTTCTATATATATGTGGGCTTGGTAAAAGAGATGGATGAGTGGTAATTCCTCTTGCTAGTTATAATTATAATAAGACTTTATATAGGATGAGATAATATAATAAGGGACCATTGATTATGGAGTATAATCGTGCTCTCCTACATCGGGTTTGGTGTATTGAATATCACACATGTGATATTGTATGGATGTTGGGATGAGGTGCCATGTTCAATGATTATAGTGTTTCCATGATGTCTCACTCGTCATCCTCAGTGTTTTAGCATGACATATCTCACTATATTTGAATTTAGTCCATGAACTCTATTTCATGATCATATGGGCTTGATATACTAGTCATGGATGTATCTGTTACACCCCGGTCAATCCAACAAAAGTATTCTAGGTATATGACCACTTATATCTTCACGTGCTTGGTTCATATAAGTGTATGCAATATATAATTAAACTATATATATCACTGCTATATATATTGTTAGATTCATACTTATTACATCCATGATCTGTAGAAGGTAGTCTCTTCAGGTGTCCTATAAGAACCATAGTGGGATGATTAATTAATTTATATTTTTTTCTATTCTTCTTATAAATTCACATTGTTTAATTATGATCACTGATTGGATAACATGTGTACACTATTGGTGGTTACCTACGGAGATTTTATCTCACACCCTACTCAGGTTAGATCTAGTACCCAATAATACTTTTCGACTACAAGTATTGATAAGGGAAAAGTCCCTGCTTTAAGATATTAATATTCTTAGCTTATAGTTGGAGTATTAGAAGAGATTACCAGCCATTAGGCCAGGATTCTTATGTAGATGTTTTTTTCTTTTTTTTATATTTTATAACATTCTTGAATCATCATGTTAATTTTTTTATTACAACATTTCATTCATCAATGTATCGTACATCTTCTTATAGGTTTTTTATTATTTATTCAATTTTATGTTTACGCTTCCACATTTTACATATTATATCTATTTATTGTTATTATATTTTTTATTATTGTTGTTATTATCTATTGTTCCACTATGACATGCGGTTATAGTGTCCCCATAAAGCCACATTTCAGCCTCTCCCCTAGTTGATATGCTCTGGTATACGGGTTGGGGTGCTTGAAGGCAAGTGACCCACCGACTCAAGGTACGGGTTGAGTGGATCATGGGTTGGGATGTTACGATGGTTATACGTTGTAATGTTCACAATTGTTGGTTTTTATATGATTACCATTATTCCTATTTTTTGTGATATTCCAATATTATGTTCCATGGTTTATAATTATTGTCTTTTTTCACAATCTTTGACATGATTATGTGTTTGGTCATTTGAGAATACATTCCCTTTTATCATGAATTATCAAAAAATTATTATTTTTCCTTCTTATTTTAAGAGGATATTGACCCCATGATCATGTAATTATATTACTATGATCTAAATCTCAATGATATATTGATAATTTTATCCCTTTCTAATCATTTTATCTTACCCCGATCTTATAATTCTATTCCCCATGTTATGAAGATGGTTATTACGTATGATGAGTATAAAAGTGAGTATATTGTGGTTTTATTGTGGAGAAATGTTTAGAAGTAACATAAAATCAATTACTTATATAATTTATCCTCATAGACCCTAAACCTTTTTACTGGAAGTATGAGATTATAGTGAAATTTAGTGTTTTAATTATTAATATATAAATATATATAGATATATTTGTTGGGACATCTCACATGGTAATGTCGCAAGTGGTAAATAATGTGTTTTTAGAACCGATGATGGAAGTTTGTGTCTAGAGTGTCATAGTTGGTATTAGAGAAATTTTTAGTATATTTTGGGTAATAAGACTAGAAAATATTAAATAATCCACTAAATATAAGTCTATGTATATGATAATATCCTAATGTTATAGTACATTAGATATTGTTTCATTTCTTGGTAATAAAATCTATGTCTAGATACAAATAAGTGGATACATGCTATAAAATATATTCAAGTAGGGGTAATGACCTCGAAAAAAGGAGATTTGTTATTAACATAATATTCATATAGTGCATAAAAGGGAAACATAGTGGCCTGCATAAATTGAAAATATATGGGGATATGATTTGTTGATTCACATGATCATTACACTCTAATATAACGGATTTAAATGGAATTTTATAAAGTAATATTTTAAAAGGTTGGAGAGAGTACTTAATTAGAGTATGACCACATACAATTATGGATAAACTAAAGGTGTTTTAATTTTATCCATTTATATCATTGTTGAATACAAAATTATCATAGGGTGAAATGAAGGAGTCTTAAGATACTACATCCTATAACTGAGATTTCATATTAAAATAATAATTTTATCTTATTTTATTACAAATATTAATATATGTTTACTGTATTAGTGTTGGATTGATAATTGGATCATGAAAATGAATGTATGAATAGTATTTCCCTAGAAACTCCCACAACCGTCTAAGGAAGCATATTTGGTATAAATTTTTGGGATAAATTAGAATATAAATACTTGTCTACATTGTGCGAAGTATTGAGTTTCTTACTTTCAATTTTTATGAGGTTAATAAGATACGTTATTGTGTAGATTAGTAAACACTCAATAATCATTCATCAAAATCTATTGTTCTAATATGGTTGGGGGAGAATTTTTACATATACTATAGAAATATTTGTATTGTCATAGTATTGGGTTTATTATAACAGGTATTATAGAAGGGTAATATTGAAAAGGTATTTTTCATCCAAAATGGGATTTTAGGACAAAAATAGGCTTTAATGCCATTTTTCCTCCATTAAAAAGTTCATTGAGACAAGGGGACCTCGAGCTAGTATCAATGGGAAGAATGTGAAATGGTAAGCCCAAAAAAAATTACTCCACGTATTTGGAAGCTAGTGCAACATTCTGATATGAATGAAACACTAGGTGAGATGCCTCAAAAGTGGTATGGTATTTCTGGTGACTACCAATAATCCATTCATACAAATTTATTTATAATGATGCAAATAGGGATTCCCTATCATGTGAAAAAAAACAAATTTTGTCTGATCATATGGTGTGGCACAATATATATATGATAGAGTAGAGAACCACACATGCAACACTATGTCGGTGGATTGTAAGAGAGATGGTTTTTTTGAACCTAACATTCATAATTATTAACACATGGATATGTTATTTGATATTATGAGTTCCCTACTATGGTGCACCAGAGGCTTGCATGATGCAGCAATTCTTAGTGGGGGGATGTTTCTTCGAGAGTGTTAACACAATGTGATTCCTATTTATTGGGTGATGGAGAGGCAATCGATTGGCCACATTTTCTGACAGAAGTTTCTAATTTAAGGTAAACCCATGTTTTCATCCATTGGTTTATCATGCAATTGTTCCACCCATTTTTGAAGGACTATGGGCCTTTGGTCATATACTTTAACAAAATTGGTCTAACGGGTGTTTTTCATTCCTTATAGGGGAGATGAGGGTATCTCCAATTGGGGGCCTTGGTGTGTGAGTTTTTTTGTTTCTTTTTATCATCTCTAACTTATATAATAAAAAGAATAATATTATTTTTTTGATACCATAATAGAAACTATATAATAGGGTTTTATAGATCCCCTAGCATCTTCCATTAGAAAATGATAATTAAAATAATAAATAAATAATATACTTAATAGTGTAAAATGTTTCATGTCAATATTTTATTATATATTTTCATTTAATAAAACAATATTTCGAAAGATTCACTCACATGCAAAACTAAACAAAATAACTATGATACATTCATTAAGTTGCCATTTTAAATATTATAAATGATCAATATAAATGAAGTCATTAAATAAGTAGTTATAAATTTATGTACCTTAATTTTTAAATCTATAAATAAATAATAAATAAATTTAATTTATAATTCATTTATAAATTTCAATTAGTGTATCTAAAAAACTAATAAAATAATTTTATAGTTAAAATATATATTCTTATGAATTTCTTATTGTAGGCACAACATGTGTTTACTTTAAGAAATAAAATTATGGTTTAATATAGATAAAATATATAATTAATATGAATAACATATTAGTTCTAGTTTAATTATTAATTAATAGGAAATAAGAATAAGAATAATTTATATTTAAAATTTATTTCCCTATAAAAATAAATTTTCATTATATTTTATATTTCTATACAAAATTTTAATTGTTAAATTTGTATATTTTAAATATTAAAAATTAAATTCATTTTTTATTCTTCTTGTCAATATTATATTAATATTAATTATTAGAATTTCCATGAAAAAGTGTAATTTTTTAGTGAATAGAGAAAAATAATATATTTAAAAATAACATGACTTTTATGTCATTATTATGATAAAATAACTTCTTAATAATTTATTAATCATTTTCCCTAATAAAATATTTATTTAAAATTTAAATTTATACTTTTAAGATAATAATTTTACTAATGAAACCATTGATTAACATTTTTAAACCTATGTAATATTTGTTTGTAAAAAAACAATTTTTTTTGTCAAAAAATAATTTTTTAACATTTATTATTTACCAGTTTTATTAATTTTTATATAATGATACTTATTTCTAAGTATTAATTATAATATAAAAAATATCTATTAATTTTAATTTTTCTCTATAATTATAAGTTACCAACGGTATAAAATAGCTTCCTGGTAAAAGTTAATTTTGGTAAAAGTTAAAACTAAAGAGAGAAGGCATACAATCCCTCTAAACATTTCTCCAAATGTGTTATTTAAAGGATTATCAGCCCAAAATCTCCACCCTCTATTATTTTAAACTTTTTGATCCACTTTCCCTGAATAGTGACTTTTCCTTTTATATTATTTTTAAAATGTAACTCTCCACACTTAGAAAAGGACACTTTCACAACCCCTTTACATGTAGTATAAAATTGATATTTCCATAATATCTATACACTTTTTAATTACACTTTTGATAGAATACATTTTGGAGTCTTCATTATCATAGTATAATAATTGTATACCATATTTTAAAGAGGTAATGTAAGCGATGTTTCAGACATATAACATGATAACTACTCACTTCTTAGCCTTTTTAATTCCCTATATTCCCCCTCCAATCTATTTTTCCAATTAGAATATAATGAAATAAATATTATTCGTATAAAAAAATTTATTATGTTAATTTTATAACCATTATAAAACCATACACCCTTAAAAAAATTATGATTTCATTCATGCTGATGTGCAAACTATTGCATCCACGAATCAACATATTTCATTTTTCATAACGACCATATATAGTTGGTTATAATGGTGTATTGAATTGATAAATATGATTTTTATACCATTATTATGATTATGGAAAGATAAATCAGTTTCTACTTTTATTTTATACTATGGTAAAAAAAATTCCATACAGGCATATGTACATACTACCACCTCTTTGGTCGATGTGTCCAATTTTCATAACCACCTAACACAAGATGTTATAAAACCTATTTTATGAATATATATGATATGAAGGTTCATATATATCATTTCTATATTTTTGAATGTTTAACACAAAAACTCCATATTATTATGAATTAATACATTTTTATCATGAGATTTCCAAAAATAAGCATGTTTTGGATATCATTCTCTTGAACCATTCCCATAGTTCCAATTTAATTAACATAAGGACGTATAAATATTGGAAACACAATTATTTTAAAATATATTATAATATATAACTAATATAAATATTATCAAATAAAGGGACTTGATTTTTCTATAATGAATCATGTTTGAAATAAATTTATTTACGACATCTGATAATGAAAATAAGAGATAAATAACTAATTAATGTTATTCGTGAATTAATGTAAGGTGTTTCTCATCTCAATTGTTATTCTTTGACACATATTCTATTTCCACGAGTTGATTTATTTTTCATGGTTTACATATATATCTTGCATGATTTCTGGACAACATTTAATGAGAATTAAAGGGATTACAAATCCACTAATTATACAATCTTACAAGGTTTTTTAGTTCATGGGTTATTGAAGCTATAAGGGTTTATGTCCAATATCATTTTCAAATGGAGATTATTATGAATCAATTTCCTTCTAGATAAACATTGTTAATACTTTACCTCAAATATCAAAATCAGTTTCTTCTCTTATGGATATTATTGAGTTTTTACATGTCCTCACTCGATATTATTTATCTTTGTAAATATTTAACCAATGTGACATTTGTGAGAGAATCTAACCAAATATCTTCTTTTCAATCAATATTTTTTACTCCTAAATATCCATATTCCTTCAATTATTTTTGGTACGTACTTATTTAGTTCTCAAAAATTGATTAAATTAATTTTTATACTAATTTTAATCTCTTGATAAGAATTTAAAATAAATATTTTATCATTATTATAATGGGTTATTATTTAATTTCTTTTTTGTAAGAACCGATTTTAAAAATTTTACATGTGAAATTATTCTTTTTTGACAATTATTCTCTATGGAAATTAAAATTCATTTTTTAAAAAGGTTTTTAAATAATTTTAATTATCAATGAAATTGAAAGGAAAATGAAATATTGTTGCATTTTTATAAAGTAAAATTTTGATATTAAAAAAAAGAATTATATATTTTATAAATGGATTTTAAAGGATTTGGTTTCATATAATGAAGTATTATTTTGGTTTTATGTCATATTAGAGAATGTTTTTTAAAGAATATATTTATTATTATTTTCTACAATAAAACACTTTTTTATTATGAATGGTAATTTTATTAAAATTTTATTATGTTCAAAGTATTTGTTTTCACATAAATTTTTTTTTGGATTTTTCATAAATTTTGAAAAGTGGATATTTCTTCTAATTCTTTGAAGAAGGTAATAAAATTTTCATAAAAAAGATATGTTAAAGCTATTTAAATATCATTTTACATCCTTTATGTTACACATGGGATATGTTCATTATATATAAACCACCATATTTCTCTTCATAGATTATTATGGAAATGTTTTAATGTGGTTTTCATAAATCCCTTTTCATCCCCATGAGTTAATTAAGAAATAATTAAATGATTATTTTTTATGTTATTGAAGAATACATATGAATTGATTATTATTATGAAATGTAATGGGTTTTATAAACAGATAAGATAGTTTTGATCTAATAAAACCATTAGATGGTGGTGTTCTGATAAATACCTGAGAAGGTTTATGCCCAATAAATCTCTAAGAATGATTGGGATTGATAAATACCTGAGGTGGATTGTATCTAACAACATTCTGATAAAGTTTTTGTCCAATAAATTCTCAAGATGTTTTAGGTCTCATAAGACCCTAATATGGGGTGCATTCTCTAAATCTCAAAAATGGATTAGTTATGTTAATTCCCTATGATTTTTTGGGTTTGATAAAACCATACATTTCATTGGTTAAATATTTATATGAACAAGGATAATTATATTGTTATGGACATGATTATAGTAATATATGTTCACAATAATATGTTTTCAAATGCATAGATATATGATGCACTTATTTGTGATATTCTTGTGTAAAATTCCACGGTCTATGATTATTATTTTTTGTCTGCAATCTGGCACTAAGGTATAGGTTTTCCCATTTAATATTTTATGCGATTCAGTCATTAATTGAGGAAAAATATTATTGTTTCATGTTCTTATAATAAATAATTTGTCCCATGATCATGTACCTCATATTCATAGGATATTACCCTTGATGACATGTTGATATATATTTCCCTTAGTAATAATTAGATATCACCACTTTCCTATGTCTCCTTTCCCCAGGTTATGAAGATGAGTATAACCTATGAGGAGTCTAGAGAGGTGTCTTGTATTGTTTTATTCTAGATAAATGTTAATAATAATCGTAAAATATGTTTTCTATGTTGTTGATACTTAAAGACACTAAACCTCTCATTCATGTATATTAATATTATTGTGAGAAATAATGTTAAAATTATTTGAAAATATATAAGCTTATATCAGGATTTCTCGCTTAGTATTGAGAGTAATTGTAAATTGTATGTTTTTATCAAGAAATCCAAGAATTTAGTTCTAATGAGTCTCATAGAGAACATTTATCATACTAGAAAGGACTCAACATTTTAGATGGAGATAGTGTTCTTCCATGTATCTGAATCTATAAGCATGTATTTGAGGCTTGGATTTTCATTTTATTCCTTCCTAAAAATATAAATTAAAATAAATTTTTATTTTAATTCACTACCATTAATTATCACCAAATTAATCCTCATTTTCTTAACTGATTTATATCAAGAAATCCGATGATTATCTATAATTTAATAAATATAATTTTAGTCATATAAAAAATATAATCCCTAAAACATTGGGATAAAATTAAATCAGTTTGCATAATTTTTCATTATATACTCTTGTGAATAATATTTCATCATTAGGTAAATACTCCTACAATCAAGATATAACATAATAATATTACCTTGACTCAGTATGGACATAAAACCTATTAATTGATTCATATTTAGACCTACTTAAAAACTATTATCATTGAATTCAACATGAACCCTCTTCTCTTTCCCATAAGAAATTTAAATTTTTGATAAATCTATAATCAATATGTTTACTAACATTGTGTATCATATTATGTATATAAGAAGAATATTCCTCAACAGTAGGATCCTTATATGTGTATCAAATTGGTTCAAAATATATAATTTTAATTTTATTAAATTTTTTATTTATTATAAATATATTTATATGAAGAAATATACACATTCTTTGTGGAAGTCCATTTTCCATTTTGTTCCATTTAAATAGGTGTATATTACTTTAATAAAACATTGTTTACCCATATTTGATTAATGTTAAATGATATTAACAATTTAAAAAATTACCCTTCATAATATAAATGAAATTATAAATATAATTTCACTAATACAGGTGAATAAAATTACGTACAAAAAATTTATAAAAATAAAGAAAAAATCTCACCAAAATGCCGATTTCATGAGTCTTCAGCAAGAAAATTTTACAAAAAAATGAATATAAATATTAATATAAAAAATATCAGAAATGATCAAAATCGTCAGATTTAAGTATCCCATTTAATGAATAGTGTATTTTGTAATGTATGTTTCAAAAATTAGATATTTACATATATTATTAGGAATGAAAAGAGTTTTTCCAAATATACATTCAATTTGATAATTTCATATAGCATAGACAATGAAGACATCACAATCAACATAATTCGAAATTAATCACAATATAAATGGGGAAATGTCGCATAATTCAACATCATCATCAATATCCCCATCACCCAAATGAATTTTTTCCCTTAATAAAACTAATTTACAACTCATAATTTTATAGTTATATAAAAAAAATAGTTTTTCTCATATTTCACCATGATAAGTAGTTCTCAATTGCAACTAAATTCTATAAAAATCAACAATCTTATACACATAATAATCATGTTTTTCACCATTATTTTTATCAACCCAGTTTCACTTAAACATTGGTACTCAAATTTTAGTGTAATCAATTTTCCATTCATCCTTATTTACCCTAAAATTTTATATTTTTATAGAAATAATGTTTCTATATTTTTATATTAATAAACTAACTTCTTTAGTTATGACCATTAGTCCACTATTTTAAACAATTATCATATTTTATTGATTTTTTTATAAAATTTATAGTCTTTAATGTCAAAACCTGACCATGTGATGAAATTTACACCTAGTCCACTTACTAATAATTTCGTGGTTTCTGATGCATATGAATTGAGGTTGAATTTCTACTTGAACCCTTAAAATGTGTTTTTATATTCTTTCACCAAACTCTTTTATTTTATTTTTGGATATTATACCTTTATTCAAAAAATATGTGATCATCTATTTGTATGAACCTCACTTATATTGGTAAAAAGTATAAAAAATTTTACATCAATGCATAATGTGTAATTAAAATTATATTTATGCCATGGATCCCATTACATTCATAGTTAACTATCGTAGATAATGTTTTGGAGAGACCAACATGGTCCACTTCACCCTAGTAGTTGTTACAGAACTCTACCACCTCCTAGGATATATATTTTTTAACAATGGTAGCATCAAGTTGTTGTGGTTTTTTAAAAATATTCCTTAATTTTTTTCATATAACATTAAAAATGATGTATCTAACATAAATATAAGATCCCCCATAACCTTTTCTCATAAACCAAATAAATCCCTAGACGAATCATTATATAAATAATTTAACTAAAATACATCTAAAATTGAGAATGTATGATGAAAACTACATTCTCTATTACATTTATAAAATTCGGATTTATTAATTTTATGAAAATCGTGCTAAATGCTATAAAAATGATGGCAGTCTTTCTAACATGTATCAATAATATGTCACACGGTGAAAATGGAAATAGTTGTTGGGTAATAACATGATAGTCATATGATTCCAAGTTTTTTAACATAGAATCCATTGATGAAACCAATATTTTAATATTTTAAAAATACCAACGATGTATTTTAATACCATTTATACATTTATAGAATTCATATTTTCACTCTTCCATAATTTCTAATAAGTCTTAGGTAAATTGTCTCATTTTTTTAATTCATTGTGAGATATAAATAAAATTGTATTCCTATAGATATTAAGTCTAATATTTCACGTAATCCATATTTTTCATTCCATTTATATCTAAAAATGTTCATAACAAACAATTGAATATTTTTTTAAACATCCAGAGAATTAATGTTATATTTTACCTCTAAAATATACTATTGTATAAATAGAATATACAATGTATTTTTTTAATGACCTAAACATTTTGAATTATATTATATAATATTTATTTTTTTCACCTGGTTGTAATATTATTAAGATGACACTAGATTTACGGTAAATCAAATTTTTATAAACTATTGAATTTGTTTTCAAATAATTTATTAGGGTTATCCATTCACTAAATTCAACGATGACCAATGTAAACTGTTTTTTCTCTCATTTTGTAATTTGTCATAGTAAGTACATTCCTCATAAATTAGACAGTATTTATGCAACCAAACACAATATCCAAATAAATTTCTATATGCAGAAAATTAATTTATAGAAAACACTACCAAAGATCACAAAATAATATACACTTTTTTGTATGCATCATTCACTTTAATAGATACCTCCCATAAAAATTTATAAACATTAATCAATGGTGATGGGTAAACATTCTTATAATTATGAGGTTTTTAGTCCAAAAATCATAAATCATAAAAAACCTATTTTTTATCATACAAATAAGCGAGGATAGGTTCTACAATAATAATATAAATATCTATTTACTATGTTTGCTATTGAGGATTCGATATGGATTTATTCCATCTTTTCCCAATCCCATTTTGGGATTTCTGACATCATTTCCAAAATTAAGAAAAAAAGTTCAAATCTCTTCTTTTATGGTGAATATGTATAATGATATAGGATTCCATAAAAGGAACATTCATATATATGTCATTTCATACAATTTTATAATTTGATTTCGAAAATAAATGCTTTAAATGATGAATTGGGAGAAGGTATTATATTTTATTCATAGGTGGTTTCATTTCTATCCTATGTAAATAATCATAGTTAGATTCATCATTAATTTTATATTATGATTTCCTATATTGTGGACATATTGATAATCATTCATATCCTTTCTTATTAAATAGACAATCATTGGATCCAAAAAATTATTTCCTCTATCTCAAACTAAATTTCATCATCATTAATAGCTTTTTAATTTTTTTTCACAATGTCAGATCCAATGTGTATAAATATTCATAAATCAATATAAAATAAAATGGTATTTTATTTATTTGGAGCCTAATTTTATCATATTCAAACACTTCATGCTTGGAATGAAAAAATAACACAATTTTTCATATTCCATTAATAAAATTCAAAGAAATAATTAACCACATTCTCACATTCATCACTTAATAAACATGGATTTATCCAACAACCATTCATTAATCACGTTATATAATGATTAAGATTTAAAATATGTTAAAATATTTAATCATATAACTATATAAACATATTAACAAACATATATACCAAAAAAACACAGACAAATAAAACAGTTATAAACACGTAAACACAAAAATATTAATATAAAAAATAAAAATTATAGATATCAAAATTAAAAACATGAATAAATAGGTAAAAAAATATAAATAAACCTAAAATGGTAAATATAAAATGGTAAATTTAAAAACAACCAAAATATATGAATATATATTTATATATTTAAAACATATACATTTAAAATATATATATGTGTGTATATATATGTACAAATATATTAAAACATATTGACATATAGTTCTTTAAATTAAAAACATATAAACATATAAATATATAAACACTTATATATAGGTGTGAATTTAAAATATAAATAAATATATAAATATAAATTACATATAAAATTTAAAATATTAATTTAACATATTTAAAAATATAAATCTATTAAAATATATATCAAAATAGTTAAATGTGTAAAAAAAATAGAATTGACAGAATTTATAAAAAAATCGAAACCACTACACCTAAATCCTAATATAAAATTGAATATTTAAATTTTCTTAACATGCTAAGGAAAAAAATATAACAAAAAATATTATAAAAAAAATCAAAAAACTATAAATTCAACCTTTATTTATATAAAATTTTACAAAAAAAATATAAGTAATTCTCATTAAAAGATCACATAAATAGTAAAAAATTATCATTTTACTACAAAAAAATCAGAAATAGATTCCACAACCAATAATACAAGGGTGTATCCAACCTCACGATTTTAATAAATGATATAATAAATAAAAATAAGAAAAGTAATTTAAAAAATAATATAAATTGGAACTCTCAAAAATAGTGATGATTGGTGGGACGATGCATAACAGTGATGAAAAGTGACTGAGGGCATCATAAGTGGGTTTATAATGGTAGAATATGGCCAATATAATGGAATAAATGAGAATTCATTGGGAATTAACTGGTTTTCAATAAATATGATGATGTAGAGTCTTGATGATAAGGTTTTCCAATATTCTAGTTTGACAAAATAAGGAATAAGGTCATGAACATCTATGTGCTATTTTTTAAATTTATTTTAACATTAGTTTTATGAAAAATGAGATTAATAGTGGACTGTTAAAATTTGTTTTTATAAAATTGATGTTAAAATGACTTTTCAAATTGATTATTAGATAACCAGTGTTAAAATCCACTGCACTTATACTGTGTTTTCTACTAGGGAAACCCATATACCTAATTCATATTCATCATATCCATTTGGTATTACATTTAACAAAATATTTATATCAACATAATTATATTATCAGTTTCTATATAACACAAAATATTTAGAAATTTATAATAACATTTTTAGTTCATAAATATATACCCAATATCCAATTAAAAATACAAAGATATTCATAAAAAACATTCCATTATTTCATATTTTTCATTTATAAAATATTATTTCCAAAACGAACTCATAAATGACCCAAATAAACTTTTCCCCCATTGAATATTTCACAATTTTGAATATAAATTTTAAATTATTGTTTGAACATATTTTTCAATTTTTAATAACTCATATAACATATTAACACATACTATACTCTGTATTTGTTTTAAGTTTTTACCACTTTAGTTTTTTAATTGATAAACATTTTTATATTCTATAAAAATAATATAAACAAACCTGCATTGTGATAATACATAAAATAATATATTAATGTTCTAATATCTATTTTCACATTTCTTTAATGAAACAACATTTTTTTACTATCAATTTATTATGTAAAACTCTTTATTTTTCCATACATTTACAATTTTCATTTTTACCTATACCATCATGCTCTTAAAATATATAAATCATTTACTCATTCCAACTAAACATTATCACAAGTCATGTTATTTAATTATAGGCTTAAATATTTTTTTCACATTTAATAGAAAATTATAATCATATCTTAAAAATTATTTCTGATATTAGTTATATTAATTATGTGTTATTATCCATCATTACATAATTAATTTAATGTCTTTAACTCATATCACCATTTTTACATTCAAAAAAATCATTTATTATCCATCCAAAATCAATACCAAAGAAAAAAGATTCTATAAATGTAGTTTGAAAATTTATCTCAAAAAAACATGGTGAATTTTTATGATGAATAACTTTGTTGTAAGAAAATAACTTTTAACCCATTAAATATCAACCAAACAGGCCTTGGAGTGTACAATGTGCCTTTTTCCCATTTAAACCTTATTTTAAATGAACATATAACCCTAAAATTCCATTAACCACCCACACTCTTATAAAAAAGACAAAATCATACACCAAACACATTATTAGTCATTTTAACAAATTAAACATCAATCTTGTTCAAAATAAAAGCATATGAATTTAATATTATGGTAATTTATTAGCCATATTATATTAATTTAACTTACTTATAATATTTTCCCAATTATTAAATTTAATAATCTTCTTTTTTAAAAACACATATGAGAATTTCAACATTTTTCATAGCCACACATTATTTCTATATATCATAAAATATCACCATGCCAAAAAAACACAAATTCATGTTTCATAATATTACATAATTAAGAAAAAATTCATTTTAACTCAAAAAATTCATTTTTTGTGTTGTCACATATTACACCATATCTCCTAAAATCCTTTTACCCAAATACAATAATTTTAACTAATTGAAATGTTCTTTATTTAATAATATCTCATCATTTAATATCATTTATTTATATCATAATTAAATAAATATACTCAAAACTAGTAAATTCTTAACTCGCATTATATATTTCATGGATTTTGAAAAACTATTTATTTATATCTTCATACTCTACAACATTGAGTAATTATTTCTACAAAATAATAATTACATTCCAAAAAAATATTATTTTAAAACACCATGAACATCTAATTCACAAAACAATGTCATGCACTCAAATCAATTCTTCATGAGTCATTTATTTATTTCCAATAATGGTGTTATTTTAGTTAATATAATATTGAATAAATTATTAAGAAAATTTCATTATCATACTATGAATGATTTCAATTAACAATATTCATTTCCCAAGAAAACCTTTTAAATAATAAACAATCTTATACCTTAAATGAAACATGAAAAAACCATCAGCTAGTAGTTCTGAAGAACCTTTGTGATAAATTATTTTAAAAATGTTTTTTGTAATTTTTTGACAAGATTCCTTTTTAAGATATTTTTTGTTTTTCGAGAATCTGACCCAATACAATGTAATAAGGTTGTTTTCTAGACTATGGTTTTATTATTGAGTTTTTTATATTGAGTTGCACCAGACTCCAAACTAGACAGAAAGATGCGATTTCTGATCTGACACATTATCATATTTCGGTCCATCAACATGAAATTGATAATCAGCTGATTCAAAATATTCTTAGGAATAATTTATTGTTTATTGTAATTTTATCTATTCTATATTTAGATAAACAAAGAATTGTCTAAGTCATAAACAAATAATTTTTTGAATATAAGAGTCATTATGTGGAAGAAGTGTTTCAATATAATATTGTTAAGTAAGTATTTAGAAGGTTCTCATACTTTCAAAATAAATCTGCTGATACTTTTATGATCAATAATTTCACACAAATCATGAAAAAAATATTATTAAAATATTTTGAAGAAATAGTGGATAGGTCTAAAAAAATTTAGAGTTGAAAAATTAGATTTCCATCATAATTGTAATTTCATCATAATGAGACGAGAATGAAAAATATAATTATGATCTTGAAGAAGAAATAAATCATACTGGGATTCTCATAGAGATATTTTCCTACTGAGAATTTTCTATTGAGATTTTCATAATGGGATTTTCAAACAGGGAAAATCATACAGAAATTTTCATAATTAGATTCCTGTACAAAGATTTTTATACAAGGATTTTCTTACATAGATTTTCATAATGGGACATTCGTACTGGGAAAATCGTATTTATATTTTCATACAGAGATTTTTAAACTTATATTTTCATATAGGGATTTTCATACTACGAAAATACTAATAAGATTTGTTCTCATATTTTCATGTTGATATTTTGGTACTCTAATTTTACTAATAGGATATTCATAACAATAAAATTGAACCAAATTATTCATAATAAATAATCTGATATGAGAAAGGAAAAGATCATAATGAGATGAGAAAGAAAGATATTCTAGTGATCTAAGAAAGAAAAAAATCATAATGGGATGAGAAAGAATCATATCATAATGATATAAGGAAGATATAAATAGTTGGAGAAGTCAAACATGAAATTAAATTTTGCATAAATCTCTCTAAAATCTATAGAGAATTTAATAACAGAATGTTTAATTTTAAATGTGATAGAATTATTAATTTTTGAAATTTTAGGAAAGCCGAAAGTTTTCAAGTTTTCCACTTTTGTTATACAAGTTACCTATAAATACATTAGAATATTATTCATCCATTTACAGCTTTCACACATGTGAAAAAGGTGGAGTTCTGGGAAAATTTGGGGTGAAAGTACTCATCATAAAAAAAAGAATTATATTGAGCATTCGTTAAAAGGTTGAGTTTTGTAGATTGATATTGAGTTCATCATAATGAGAAAATAGGATACACCATTATCATTTCCAAAAAATAGGATCATTCATCATAATATTAATAAAATTAAATCCAATATCATTGTTTTTAGAGGATTGGATCTGGTATTATCATATTGAAAAATAATATATAGTATCATTTTATTTAGAGAATCAGATCTGGAATAAACATATTAATAAAATTGGATCCATCCAAATCAGACATAGGATTCAGATTAATCAACTATAAAGAAGATTCAATAAAATCTTCATTCTTCTGTTTAGCTCAATTAGATTCTAATAAAACATTATATACTGACATGAGTTAATATAACCATTCCTTTTGAGATATAAAATGAGTCTATTGAGAATTTACCCAAGTTGTACTCACTTCATCATAATAGTGGAATTACATTTCCCATGGGGGTGTCTATGGAAAGTATTTAGGTTCACACACTAAGGTTATACCATAAAAATCTAACATTCTTCAATTGATTTCCTAATTTTTCTTACATTATTATTTACAAAAAAATTGATACAGAAATAAATCTTAAAATGTTTGAATGGTTAATTTCCTAAGATTTTTGAAACCTATAATAATTGAACAAATGATTCAACCCCCCTCCACTTATTAGTTCTTATTAGAACTTTTGGGACATCAATTGGTTTCATATGGAAGGTTCCCTTGTTGAATCATTGCCATAGATAATGTTAATTATTTAAATAGTATATGAAAACCTTTGTTTGAAGGAAAATATTATTATGGATGGAAAATTAGGATGATTCATTATCTTCTCTCTCTTGTCCTAGAACTTGTTGATGCTGGTACTATTAGTTTTCCACCTTATTTAGAATGATGCACCAATGAAATTTGATAACATGAAAAAATATAGATTTTGACAGACTGTTAATAAATTCAATCCTTATGACATTATAAAATAATGTTAATGAGAATATTTGGGTCTCAAAACTTCAAACAGTATGTGGGATAATATGGAATGTATTTTCTAATTGAATAAAAATGTTTAGTAAGCAATGCTAAAAATATGGCATAATAATTATGATGACATCATAATGAGATATGAATAAACATTTGATGAATAAAACACCAGATAAAATGAAATTTTTTCAATATCAGAGGAATCATAGATTTCATAAAGGATTATACAATTGTGAATAATCATATGGAAAAAATTATAGATAGTTTTATTTAAAAACCATATTTTTTAGTAGATAAGGAATATTTTTCTCTTCATGAATTACAAATAAATTGTTGTTTATTATGAAATGAGAAAATATCCAATGTTAAAAAATAATATGAATTTTGACATTGATTTTGAAGCTATGGGAATGTTTAAAATTCAAGATTTTAAAGATTTTGATCCTTGTGATTGTAAAGATATGGAGGATGAAGGGTTGAATGAAAAAAAAGTATGTCTCTTATATCCATGAACTATCAAAGGGGGTTGAGGAAAGTAGGGAGATAAAATTCCTCTCAAGTTTTTTTGCGTATGGTAGAATCAGACACATTGATATGAATTGGCCCAAAAATAAATTTTCATAATATCAAGATTATTCCACTGAAAACCCATGATGTAAGAAGTGGAACTGAAATGATAAACAAGAAAAGTGAATCATGAAATACATGGTGAATTTTACTAGAAAAAATGAAGTATGTTGAGAAATAAAGTTGAATCAAAATCCAATGACCAAACTTAATATAAAGATGAAGGTTCAGAAAAATTCAGAATACTAATCACAAAGTTTTGAGAAAACAAAAAATTCCTCAAGGAGTTAAGAAGGTGATGAATAATCTAATAGAGGGTATTGGCTTAGAGTATAGAATCTTTCAAGTATTCATAAGATAAAATCACAAAAGAAATAAATTATAATGATAAATAAATATTGTGAAGCAGTTACTGGTGGAATAAAAGATGTCATCAAGCAGGAGGATGAATACATAAAAATGATTTATTGTTACAAGCATCGAATTTTTTAACAGTGAAAGATGATTGATGATATTTTTCTGAAGATTGATACAAAGAAATAAGAAGTGAAAAAGTTTCAATCAAAACATATTGAGTCTGAATGTACTATGAGAAAGATAAATGAAAAAATAAAAAATATTCGAGTAAAATTTATTATTTTTAAAATTAACTCTTAACTAGTACTTTTCCATAGTCAATGGTATGTTTATCTCAAGTGTAATTGTTAAAACATTGTTATTAAATTATATAATAACTACACACATAAATATAATATAATATACGATCCTCTAATATATATTTTTTATAATATTTCTGTATTATCATTGTACTGGGTGTGAACTGTTTCATTTTCCTTTATATGTTTTGTTATGTAAGTCATGTTTGATATGGATAGGATTTATTTGATACATATCCAGAATGATTAAAAGTTATAAAACATTATTTTTAATCATCAAATGGAAATTATTCTTGAATGGTTATGAGGGGGAACAAATATCATCGCGTCGTGGAGACGGTAAGTCATACAAACACACAAGAGACAATATCGTCCTATTGATGGTCAAATCATTAGTAATTTGAAGGTATATTATATATACATATAAATTAAGAAGTTATATTTATTGATTCAATCAATTATACTAATTATTATACACTCCCAAAAAATGTATTGTTGAATAACAATCTACACCACTAAGTGGAGACGGTAAACTGTACATACGCACGCTTGGTGACCTTTTCATTCATAGGATGGATAGAATAATGAATATGGTTGTACCATATTTATAACAACATATCAGTATGTATAATATAATGGAGTTATTATTTCATTATGGAAATAAAAAATAAAATGGATGTATAAGAAAAAAAGAACATTGACAAAGGTGGTAAAATAATTACCACTTCTTGGGATGATTTTTTTATTTGAACAAAAAACCTTCTTAGGATGGATTTTTAATTATTTTGTACCTCTATGTTTATGTGGGGGAATATGGGAGAATAATTTGTCTGGTTTTGGTAGAGCCAAAGGGCTTTGGATGTGTGAATTAAAGATAAGGGGAAGTTCCCTTTTATAAGAGTGGTGAGACGTATATTAGGAAAAGCTTGAAATATTATGTTATTATAAAATGATATTCTGTTTATATTAGCTCTATATTGAGTTATTTCTTGGATAAGATAAGGATGGGTCTAAATCCTCTCAAGAAATTGGTTTGAGACATTTTTTGTCATAAAAATAACCTTATCTTTTAGATTTAACCCCTTAGTTAAATAGTATAACTCTTACCATGTCTTCATGTATTTAAAAACAACATGGTTAATACATTTACCATTAATTGCCAAACGAACATAAAGTGAATCATTTATGAAATTTTATTCATTATCTATTTCATTTGGACAAATATTAGATTTTTATGATTTTCTTATCATTTAATAAAATATAATTTGTTCTAAAATCTCATTTATGTCAATTTTGACAGTATTTAGTAATTGGTTTTTGTTAAAGTCACAAAAACATCATTACATTGAAAAAAAATACATTGAGTCAACCCTATTATGTCATATTCTCCTATAAAATTCATTTATGCTATCAAAAGTTGAAATTTACTTTATTTTACTATTTATAATATCAATTTTTAATCATTCATTAATATGGTAATTACTGCAACATCATTGTGGCATAATAAATTTAATTATTTAATGTCTAAAAATAATAACTAAAATACCATGATATATGATATCTTTTTATATTTCTAATGAATATTTATAGTTTAATTTATCTTATGTATAACACTATATTAAAAATTGTATAGTTATTAATATTAGAATTTTACAATTTTAACTCTTCTTTAAATAAAATAAAATAAATGTCCTCATCTAACACAAGTGTATCAAAAGAAAGGATAATATTTTTTTCATAGGGTTTTATTTGGTCGAAAAACACTTATCTAATATAATTTAGACAATTGTTGGGTTAATTTTATATTATTATAATATTTTTTACCTTTAATTGCACTATTTACATTTCTTTGTGATAAATAAAATTCAAAAGATACTATTCAGAAAATTTTATTTTAATTATATTGAACCACATTTTACTTACTAATGACCACAATGTCAATCGAAATTTTTAAATTCAATTCATATAAGTTTTTAAATTATGTTTTATCCAAATTTGCAATTGTGCATAGAAGGTGGGTAAAATACGTTAAAAAGTCAAATAAAAGTTTATATATCTAATACTATTATAAAATGTTTCCAATAAATTAAATTGTATTAATAAAGGTATTATGTTTCTATTTTGACTGCATAATACAATTCAATTAAAAATAATTATTTAAATAAAATGTATGTTTCAAACAATAACGCATTGTTTTTCACTATTCATAAAATATTGAAAGATTCCAAAAAAATACCAAAATTCTATCCTAGATAATTTTGATATCCTGAATCAAAAAATAAATTCCATTTTGTTAAATAAAATTTATAATATTTCAAAATGTGGTTATTACTTTTCAAAACTTCTTTTTAAATGGCTACATTGATTGGTCATGGTGTTCTAGTTCTTAGAACTGCGTATAACGCAATCGATTATATTATTCAAAGAGAAGTGTACCATGGAAGCATGGGGTGTTACATTATCCCCCACATCAAATAATTTCTTCTTCAATATTTCTAGAATATTACTAAATAAAAATATTTTGGTGGTTCTTCATTAGAAGTTCTTTAGGTTCCCACGTTGCCTCTTGCATTTTATTGTTTCTCCAAAGAACTTTTACTAGACGAGTCATCTAGATTCTAAACACTTGTTATCTGATATTAAAAATCTTTATAGTCTCTTCAGAATAAGATATATCGGGTTCCAGTTCGATTTCATCATAGGTGATTACATGTGTAGGGTTTTTCATGTATTTTTTCAACAGTGATACATGGAACAAATCATGAAATTGGAGAAACATGGAGGCATTTTCAAATGGTAATCTACAACTCCAATTCATTATAGAATATCGAATGGTCTGATGTACATAGGAATTAGTTTACCCTTCTTATTGAATCCTATAACACCCTTCTATGGAGTTACATTCAAGAAAACATGAACTCCTAATTGAAATTTCAAACCATTCCATCGATTATTGGTCTTGATAATTTCCCTACTTTGAGATGATTTGATGTGTGTTTGGATAATCATCACCATTTCCATTGTTTACTCAACAAGTTATGGGCCTACAAACATTATTTCACTAACAACATCCCAACAAGTTGGTGTGCGACATATCTTTCCATATAACACTTAATATGGTGCCATCTGAATACTTGAATGGAAGCTATTGTTATAAGAAAATTATACCAGAGGTAATACTGATCCCCCATACCTTGAAAGCCATGTGAGAAAAATATCAGCATGTCTTCTAAGGTTTGAATAGTCCGTTCTGATTTTCCATCAGTTTGAGGGTGGTAGGTAGCACTTAAATAAAGATCAGTATCTCGGGTTTTCTGAATAATTTTTCAGAATTTTGATGAAACAATCATTAGGGGTACACAATTAATTCTTACAACTTCATTAGTATATATTATTTCTAAACATTCAAGTGGTAAATCTTCTCTTATAACATTAAAATGTTCTCACTTGATAAGATGATCAAAAATGACCCATATTTCATCATACCTTCAAAGAGTCCTTGGTATACCCATGAAAAAGTCTATCGGAATATCATACCACTTCCACTCACATGTGTGATGTGGTTAAAAGTCCCATCAAGGATCCTATCGTCCAAATTTCACATATTTAAATACCATACATCATGACACATAATCACCAATATCCCTCTTCGTGTTGTCCCCCAAAAAATATTCCTTCAAATATATATACATATTAGTGCTACGAGGATTTATAGGTAAAGTGGATCTATGACCATCATCCAATAATTCCCTTTTTAGATCAGGTATATCAAGGATAGAAATCCTCTTCCGAAATTTCAAAATTCCATCTTCAAATACAAAGTCAACCAATCACACTTCATTCACAACTTTAATTTTCATTTGAAACTCTCCATCATCAGTTTGAGAACATTTTATCCATTCTAGTAAAGATTAATTGGAAACCATTTGAAAAATAAATGATCTTTCACCTTCCATGATTATTCCCATATCAATCTATACTAGATCTAGGAATATAGAATCCCTTTCAACTCTCGTCTTGTTCAGAACTCCCAGATCCTTTCTGCCCAAAAAGTATTCCACCTTATTTTCCTTCCCCATGTGGTAGTGCTTTTTGAAATCATAATCCTTGAGTATTTTAAGACATCTAATTTACCTCAAGTTGAGTTATTTATATGTGAAAATATACATCAAACTATTGTGGTCAACATATTTAGGATCGGGTTATACCAAATACGCACAAGAGGGGGGGAGTGAACGGTGACTTTTACAAATTATTCACAAATCACGATGATGACTGAGTCTATCCATTTATCTATATTAGATTATTTTTTCAGTGGAAAATAAAGAGTTAAAAGACACAAGTATTTATAGTGTTTTGTGGAATAGAAGGCCCCTAGTCCACTCCACCAACGCTCTATGCCACGAGCTTAGTTATTTTCAATATCTTGTCCTGTTATCAATAGACCTTCCACAACGGAGTGTACGTAGTTGACACCTTTACAAGTTATGTCTAAAAACAGAGTCTTTTGGTTCATACACAGAACTGAATATAGAGCTTAGTATGAGATGTTGGTTACTCAAAATATATATATTATTTTTCTTGAAATACTCTCCAGTTTATCTTCACAGTTTCAACATCACACAATTGATTGTAGATAGATCCTTGTCTTCAGAAAAGATATTCTTCAGTTAAGGGTAATTCTGAGTCGATCGAGTTGTAATATATATAGAAATAAATTCAATAAATCTAACAAAAATGGATTCATGAAAGATCTTCGACATAGAATTGATGAATCTTTAATGTGTTTTTTCTTCTTCATAAAAAATAGAGTTTGATAGATCTTGATAACAGATGATCTATAAATCTCTAATACATTTGTAAAACATTAGTCATGAAGAACTCAATAGTTTGATATATATTTTCATGATGATTCACCCTCCTTTCTTAATAAAAAATATCATAGATATATATAGAATAACGATGAGAATTTTCCGTAAAAATTTAGACCCATAAAAGTTTCCTTTTGAATCATGATATTCAAATGTTTGAATAAAAGATCAGTCGCAACTACCTTGAATATTCAAAATGAAAAGATCATGTTAAATTGATCCTTTAAATCCAATATTAATGTCTTTGAATCATTCAATGATGTTCTTAAATATCAGGATTTGAATTTGGCTTGAAATCAGCCTAAAAATCTACTTAATGATCATTGCTGAATAAAGTAGTAATTTAAATCTCAGATGCCAAACGTAGGGTTGAACTACGTAGAATTATTTATCTGAACGTAAGGTTCAAAATGTAAGGTTGATAACGTAAGGCTTACAATGTAAGGTTGATAAACCATACTTTTATCTACAACTCTCAAACATGTGGTACAATATCCATACTTACCATTTTTATAAAAACATATGATACATGATTAGTAAGGTTCATTATAAAAGTAAGGTTGATGATCCATAATTTTATCATCTTCCAAACATAAGGTATATGATCCATAATTTTTTTATAAAATGTAAGGTTTTTTTCAAAATAAAGTTTGATGAAACATACTTTTATGAAATAACCATAATACTCCATACTAACGTAGGGTTATTTTTCTATACTTTTCTGGTATCTTGAATGTAAGGTTCCTTCCAAAAGTAGGGTTCTTATTCCAGAATTTTGTGATATGTCACTGAGTAAATGATGAATTCCATCCTTATGTTATGCTCCCCAATATAGGTTATGAACATTATTTCCATAACAAGAGAAAGTGATTTTCGAACACGTAGAGCATAATCAGTGTTTCTAGAACACGATAAAACTATTTATGAACACTTTGTCAAATATTCCATGTGGATTAAATTCTTTAATATTATTCCAAAATAAAGAAATAAATAATACTAATTTCATGAAATATACTATATGTAAAATCATTAAAATAACAAATAAGGTTATTTGTGAACATCAATATCATCATAAAGAGATAGGGTATTGTCTTCAACGATATCCCCTTAATAAAATAGAGTATTGTTGAAAACACCACTTGTCAACAATCTCCCAATTTTTGATGATCAATAAAACCATGAAATAACCAAAGAAATTAGCTTAGAAAATTAATTATATATAGTTTACAATTTATAAAGATAAAAATTATTTTATTTTGACACAATTATTTCAAAATTTTTAATTTTTCTCTCATTTTATATTGTAAAAAATATCTACTCGTTTATAAATAATAAAAAAATTCCAAAATTTCTTCTTAAAAAAACTTTTAGACTTTTCTCCCATTAAATGAAAAGTTTTCTTTTTCTCTCTCTATGTAAAAGATTTATATAAAAAAAATTCTTCGTATATCACCCCAAAAAATTATGACGTGTTTATCCATATTTCTCCCCCTTTTTAAGATATAAAAAAGAATGATATAAGAAACAATATAACACATTTAAATGTAACACTAAACTTAAGTAAATGCTATGATAAACTATTTATCAATATTTGAAACTGGATTACTAGAATTTTAAGATATATAGTACAATAAAACAAATAAAAACATATGAAAATGAGATGGATGTATATTTATTGAAAATATAATTACACGTATAGTAATGACAATGAGAATCAATGTTGGGATAAAAATGTTTGGGAAACAGGTTTCAGTGCCTCTGAATGACTTCATTGAGCTTTCACATCTACAGTCGCAACATTTTCATCAGTCCATCGCCTAACTGGACTACGAGATCCCTTCCTTACAGAGTTAGATGGATATCCTCAATCATGTTGAATCTAAAAAACTCATGTAACCTGTCTTCTTTCTCTATAAATTGGTTTATCTTCTCTGTGAATCTATTCAACAGAACTCTAATCCCTAGTTCATCAAAGGGAAGTTGGTCAATAATATGCCTTTGATTATCTAGAAGAATATATAATGGATCATAGTTACACTGAAGGTCATGAAATCTTTCATTTATATTTCCCATTATAGCTTTAATGGCATAAAATCTCCTTATTAGATCAGGTGAGGTATCTGAGGTACCTGCTTGACTGTCCTTGACAGTTGAAAACTCTTGCTCCATGAAAATCTTAATATCTACCAAATCTGACTTCATTAGCATCTAAGATTTCAAATTTTTAACTTCATCCAACATATCCTTCATAAAAACGTGTACATCTTGTTTTGAAACAGAACTGGCTTTCAATTTTTGAAATCTCCGAGTTTCCTTTTAGAATTCTCTTCTTAAAGAATCATTTTCTGATTCAATTCGGGTTAACTATCAATAAACCTACTCAACTTATGCATTCATAGAATTAGGGGTTCAATGTTCTTGATTCTCAGTTCGATCTTCAACTGGTTTTAACGACACTAAAATTAGAGATTCAGAATATGATTTCACTTCATTTTCACTTTGTACTGGATTCTCAACAGATTCTTCCTTCAAGTCCTTCCCTGACTCATCCACTAAAAAATCCTCATTAAGAACTTTAGTTTGAATCTAAAAAGGATTATATTGTAAATTCACATCAGTAAGATATTACTATTCCTAAGCATATTCATTGTTGAGTTCCTCCAAAACTAGATCATCTAAAATAGGTTCCTCTTAAGCTAACTCATCTTGAACTAGTTCATGTCTAGACACTTCAACTTCCCTAGGATTTCCAACATTTTGAGGCACAATTTCTTTTTCCACATGAGGAGTCACCTTAATCTGGGAAATTGTTGTTTGGTCAATTTTTTATACAAAATGTTCTCTAATAAATCTATAGCTCAGAATAGGTTCAGTTGTATCAGCAGTTGCTTGAACAGGCTCTTCACAAACTGCAGCCACTCTATGTCTTTTCCTTTGAAGTACCTATTGACTTTCCTCATCATAATATGGATTAACTAATAAAAAATCTCAATCTTCTTGGGCATCCACTTACTCTTCATTTAGTCATTCCTTCCTTAGACTTAGAAGGTTTCTCCCCCTCAGCCGAGTCCTTGTCATCCTCAGCTCCAACAGGCATATTATTTCCTTTCACAGTACTCTAGAATTAGCCATTCCTACATAGAGTTCTAGGATTGAAAATATTTATATGATGGCATATTACTCTAGAATCCATTAATCTCACTATATCAGACTTAAACATTAATTTTGAAATTCACCTTCCATAGGGAGATAAGTTCATTCTAGCCTCTGGTTGATAGAATTAATTGAGATGTCTTACCATATATCTTGGAAAATTCAGCATGATTTCACTCATAAGAAGAAACATTGTGTACATGTCAAGAAACAAAATCTTCCCCGTCTCTAACATCCTAGGTGCAATCCCTATTTGAAAAAATGTAGCAAGAATCTTTTGATCATGCTCCAGATCTTTCATTAACATTTTTCTTATACTTGCAGATCCAAATAAATATGAAATAATTTACAATGACTAATGTTCATAATATTGAATATTCATTAAGATGAAATTATAAACTCTTTCATGAAGTACGTTTAGGATTCTATGTATTTCTACAGATGAAATTAAAAAAATCATGATCTTCAATTTTCACAACTATAGTGTCTTCTATATCTCCAAGACTGAACAGAATGGTTTTGAAAAAGTGATAAATCTATACCTCATATAGAAAATTTTTATTTTCTCTACTAAATGTCTCCTTGAGATTATAAAAAGTGAGGGCTTTTCTCCGCATGAGTTTTGTTTGATACAACCATTCCAGGTCAATTAATTTCCATTGTAGTGTCTTTCTTCATGTCATGCACTGATTCTTGGAATTTTTAGTTTCTCTTTACTCGAATCTCTATGTCTTGGCCATTTCTAAATCAAAAATTGGATGGATAGAAGGTTTATGGATTCAAAGATCTAGCCAAAGGTATATGATTGTGATAAGGGTTTTTTGGTGTTTCGAAAGGTTTTGAGAAAATGAATGGGTTTGGAATTTTAAATGGTTTCTAACATCCTTGATTCCAATGTAATTTACTTACATAATAATAATTATTTTATAAAATAAAATAATATTTATGTGGAAAATAATACAAATGAAATTGTAAATTATTCTAAAAACAAATAATTAAATTTTTAAGAACAGTGAACATAAAAAAATGTGTAAAAATTAAAATTAAATATTTATTTAAAATTAAGTAAAACTAGCTCCCCCTTAATAAAATCAAACATCATAGAGGGATGTGGTTTATAAAACATATCAGAAAATTGAATTTCAGTACTTAAAAATTTTATGAATATATAATTTTAATAACATGATCTCTTAGAAAATGATGTCTGGTATCAATATTCTTAGTTCTAGAATGATTAATAGAGTCTTATTGAAATAATTATTGCAGTTGTGTAATCACATAAAATTTTTGTGTTGTTAAAATTTCGTCCAAAGTCCATAAGATTGCTTTTCATCTTCAAAACTTATGCATAGTAACTACTTATAGGTACATATTCTTCCTTGGTTGTTGATAGGGAAATTGAGTGTTGTTTCTTACTATACCATGACACTAAAGCTATTATTCAAAAGTGACATGTCCCTAAGGTTATCTTTCTATCTAATCTACACCTTCCAAAGTAAGCATCTAAATATGAAATTAAATTAAAATCAGATGTTTTTTGATAGAGAAGAGTTTAAAAAACATTTCCATTAAATTAACTAAAAATTCTTTTATCAACCCTTAAGTGAGATTCTTTTGGATCAGATAAAAATCTAGCACAAAGACATTCTGAATACATTATATTTGTCATGCTTATAGTAAGATATAATAAACTATCAATCTTACCTCTATATAACTTGTTGTCAACTTATTTTCCAGTTTCATACAAATAAAGTTTTATATTAGTAAACATAGAAGTTGTATATTACTTTTTTATTTTCAAGTCCAAATTTCTTTAGAAAATCGGTAATGTATTTTCTTTGATTTAAAAAATTTCCAAAATCCTTTTGACAAATTTCAAGTCCAAAAAAGAAATTTAATTCCCCATTATACTAATTTGATATTCTTTTTTCATAAAATTTGAATACTCATGATAACGTTTTTTGTTTATTGAACAAAAAATTACATCATTGACAAAAATTTGAACCAATGAAAAATTAGAGTTAATAGTTTTCTTAAACAATGTTTGATCTGTTATCCCAAAAGTAAAATAATGTTTCGAAAGAAAATAACTTTATCTTTCAAACCAAGCCCTAGGTGTTTGTTTTAGGCCATTAGGAGATTTTGTATGTTTAAAAACAGTATCTTTTTTTTTGAATTTTCAAAACCAGATGGTTTCTCAACAAAAAATTCCTCCAATAAGTAACTATTTAAAAAGGCATACTTAACATCCATGTGAAATAATTTAAAGTTCACATGAGATGCATAGGCGAAAAGGATTATAATATTTTCTAATATTGTTACTGGTGAAAATGTCTCATCATAATCTATACATACTTCCTAATTATATCTTTAGCTACTAGTCTTTCTTTATTTGTAGTTATGATTCCTTGACCATCCTATTTATTTCAGAAGACCCATTTAGTTCATATAACTGGATAGTTCTGAGGCCTTTAAACTAAATCTCAAACTTCATTTCCCTTGAACTAGTTTAGTTATTCTTGTATGGTTATCATCTAACTTTCGTCAACTACGGATTCTTCTAATGTCATAGAATTTAATTTGGATAGAATGGCAGATAATTGTTGAATATTTCCTACATTTCTTCTAGTTTTTATTCATGTTTCTAGGCCTCCTATAATAGTTTATAATAGTTGATTTTTTAGGGTTCTAGATTATCTAGGTAGTACACTGCTAGGTTATTCAATGTCCTGTTCTTCTGAACTGGACTGAATTTCATTTAAATATTTTTCAAATTTAATCATTACGTTCTCAAGACTCATGTTATCAATAGAGTCGTATTCATCAATTTCTTTTTCCTTTTCTCAAACGGATCATATTCATCAATTTCACATGAACTGATTCTTCCAAAATCCTTTAATTTTTATTAAAAAATATATAATCTTTGGATGTAACAAAATATCCTAAGAAAATTCCTTCATCATATTTTGGATCAAACTTACCAAGATTGTCCTTGTTGTTTACTGTGTAAACCTTGCATCTAAAAATATTAATGTATTTTATATTTGGTTTTATGTTATTCCTGAATTTATAGGGTGTCTTTTTAAAAAAATTTCTTATTAAAACTCTATTCATTACACAGTATGCTATACTAACAACTTCTACCTAAAAATACGTAGGAAGACTATATTCATTTGGTATAGTCCTAACTATTTTGCGAATAGTCCAATTTCTTCATTCAACAATTCCATTTTCTTGAGGTGATCTTGGTTCAGATAAGGTGCGTATAATACCCATATTTGATAAAGAAGTATTAAATTCAAAATTCACAAATTCTCCACCATGATCACTTCATAATAAAAGTATTTTGAATCCATTTTCAATTTGGACAGCTTTCCAAAAACTTTTAAATATAGTAAATGTTTCAAATTTTTATTTTTGAAAATAAATCCAAGTAAATCTAGAATAGTCAATAACTAAAACTTATACATATAATTTTCCATCCCATATTTCTATTCTTAAAGGTCCATACAAATCCATATGGATTTGTTCTTGAGGTATATATGTATCAATTTTGTTAATAGATTTGAAGGATGATTTGTGTTTCTTTCCAAGTTGACATGCATCACAGAATCTATCACTTTCAAATTTGAGACTAGGAAAATTAGAAACTAATTGTTTCATAGATAACATATGTAAAGAATATACATTGAAATGTTCAAGTTATCTATGCCAGATCCATGATTAATTTATCTTAACAATTAAGCAGTTTAATATCTTTTACACAAGGAATTTATGTCCAGAGTACAAACATTACCAGTTTTGGGTGCTCTAAATTTAAGTAATTCATCATTAAAAACAAAACAACAATCGCTAGATAATTTAACAAGATAGCCATCATTACAGAGAGAAGAGATACTTATTAGGTTGTGTTTCAATACTTTTATATAGATTATTTTATAAATTGAGACAACTTCTAGATCTCTAATAGTTCCAATTCCAATAATTTTACCTTTGGAATTGTCACCAAATATGACTAATCCTCCATCATTTTGAGATAATGTTTTAAAAAATGAGTAATTCTCACTCATATTCCTAGAGAATCCACTATCCATATACCATATTCCAGATCGGCTTCTTTAACCTACTTCCAACACTGGCATTTAAACAAAAGATTGTTTTGGTACCCATATTTTGATTGTTCTAGTAGTGTTAGCCAATAGTGACCTAGGAATCCAGACATTATTTTTTTTCTTTAATTTATATAATCATATAAAATTATTGCAACAAATTCTTTCTTAATCCCACTTATTTGTTATTTCCTTAAATAACAGTTTTTATATATGTGGACTTTTGTTCCACATTAGTTTCAAATTTTACATTTTGTACTTGGAACAAAATAGTTCTAATATTGTTTGGGTTTCTCACCTATACTGTCTATTCCATATATTTCCTTTTTAATCAAATTATTTTTATGAATTTCATTTAGTGTATTTCCTCTTTTCATAAAAACAAGATCTACAATTTTGTATGTTTCTACTTCTTTTTGCATTATTTTATTAAAGTTTCATTATCTGTACAGTTTATGTTTGATGGGTTATATTTTTCAATTAACTCTTGATGTTGTATTAGAAGAGTTTCTATTTCTCATAAAACAACTATTTTATGTCTTTATCAGTGATTTATGGTTCATAAATCACGAATGATATTTTCATTAATCATGTTATAGTAGGATTCATGTTTATTATTTGAACAATTAAAACTAGAATCCGAATCCGATGAGTAATATGATAGCACATAATCAGCTTCTTCCATAATGCACATATTTTCTTTTAGATTTGATTCTTCTTTTTCTGAGTTAGAATTTGATGGATCGCTGGAGTCTTAAGAAACATTCAAAGTATCTCTCATTGCCCTTTTTTCTTTCTGCTCATAATCATTGTTTTCAAAAAAAAATCTTTTTCTTTTCTTATTTTAATTGAGGACAGCCAAGTCTAATGTGACCCATATTCTTGCATTCATATAATCTGACTTACCTTGGTTCTTTTTCATCCTTTTTAAATGATTTTCCGAATCCATTATTCTTTTTGTAGAAACTGTTGACTTTTCTGGCTAGCTGAGCCAGTTCCACCTCGGAATTAGATGAATCATAATTCTTTGATTTCATTATGATTTCATTATTCATCTTTCGGCTCTTCTTTTGGGATGTTACATTCCAATCAGAATTTTCTATCTTGATCAATACTTTATGATCATTTGCTTCATCTTGTATCTCCGCATTATACATCATATGATTTTCAATTAACACTCTCAATGTATGATTTTTCATTGGTGATGATTGTCTAATAGCCACTGCTATCTGATTCCATCTAGTTGGTAGTACTGTTAGTACTTTTTGGGCTTGATTTACTTGTTTGATAGGATCTCCCAATGTGGTGATGTTATTAACTATAACATCCCAGGTAAATAAAGAATAATTAATTTTCATATTTATTAATATTTACGAATTAAATATTAATTTTACTTTAAAGGGGTTGCAATGTTTGACAGCGTACCCGATACGCAACGATGAGTTCCTTTGAAAACTTACGTTGTACACTAGTAATATAAAAATATTATTTTAAATGGTAGTTAACACATAGCCATTGTACTGGCAGGAATGTTTAGAAATAACTAAAATATGATTATATATGTTTTTTATATGTTTTTACATTTATCCAATAAAAGATAAAGGCTCAAAATATGGAAAGAATTCAATTTTAGGCATTTATTCCCTAATTTTCACTAAAGGTTCACTTATCACCTTTTGATGGAGAACCGTCATTAAATATAGTTTTGATCACTCTTATACATTCTATTGGACTAAATATAACTCTTTTTTAGAATCGGGACATCAAAATTTACTTTGTGTAATTTTTTGTATTTTTCCGATAAAGTTCATTTTTTAATGAATGGTGTAAAATGTTGAATTTTAATTCAAAACCTCTTTTTAATCTAATTTATTTATATTATTATATTATCTTTTGAATTGGTTTTCAAGTGAAATTAGAATATATTTTTACCATTATATCCAATAGTGGTCGTTAAAATTAGTATCACTTTGAAATCGGACTTAAACTAGTGTCAATATTTTGATACTTATTGTTTCATAAAAACACGCTATTTGCTCTGACAGCGGGAATTAATTATCAAATTAATTAATGCAACTTATATGTTTTAAATTTTGTAAAATGGACTTCATTTTTGAATTCGGAATATCAAATATAGCTTAGGGTGAATTTTTGGTATTTTTCTGAAAAACATCAATTTTTGATGAATAGTGAAACCACTAAGTGGTACTTAAAAAACTGATTTTTCGTTTAAATGAAATTTTACCACCTCTGTGTTTTGAATTTCAAAAATCTGACATACATGGTTGTCATTAAGAAATAAAATTTGTTTCAATGAGATTAAAATATTTTTTTTGGTGAATAGTAACTTATTATGTTTTTAATCGCGATTAGAGGTAATTAGTGTAATTTAAGGTAAAAATAATGTTTTAATATTATGAAATGAACTTGAAACATGTCCTAACCTCATTGGATGTGTCATGGCAGACCAAGAAAATACATGGGTCAACTTGGGGACCCCATGGAGATACTTTATTTGGAAAATGACATTAATACCTTTTTATTTAATGTTAAAATAAAAATGACACAAACATGTGTTATTTTACTAAACCAATTTTTACATGGGGTTATACAAGTCATATTTTTTACTATAAATATTCATTAGAAATATAAAAATATTTCCTACATCATGATTTTTTTTATAATTTTTAAACATTAAATAAATTAAATTATTTATGACATCATGATGATGCAGCGATTACCTCATTAATATAGGATTTAAATAAAATGGAAAGATAATGTAAAATATAAGACCTACACATATCAAAAAACTATTGGATGTGTGGATTTCGAATCCTTATCACTTTATCCTCGAAACACATCAATGTGGGACCTCTTAAATCCAAATACAATTTTAAAATAAAGTGACTTTTCATTACTTTCCAAGAGTGACCCTCCTCTCCTCTTATAAAAGGCCCCCACCTCTACCACCTTACCCACACTTCCAAAGCCTTTGGATCGACCAACCCCTGCCCATTTTGACTCTCCACATCTCTCTCGTACTCCTTCAAGCCACACTTTGGGCAGAAGTCTTCCCAAGGAAGCCTTTGAGCTCAAATCTAAGAGAGTTACCCGATTTTAAGGTAATGTCTTCACTTGAGTCCTTTTGTTTTATTTTTCTTCTCCAACCCCCTAAACTCTTTTTATTATTTTCTTTTGTAAAAACTACAGTATCATAAATATACTAGGATGTTTTTATAATAAGGATTCGAGCTACATTTACACACAACTACATCTAATGGTTAAAGAACATACTGTTCCCGTGGATGGCGAATTTCTGCCTCCCGAAACGATGATTGTTCAACCTTTTTTTAACACCTTCAAAGGTGGCCATTAATATGAAACTATATTTATATATGATATATAATATGTTTATGTTTTTCTTAAGATTATTTATTTTTCATTTTGGGCATACCTTTATGGTTTCCATTATGGGTAAACGCGATATCTTCATTTAAGGAAGTGCGGACTACCGCCCCCTCAAAGTGATTTGATTCATTAATGCCATATGTGGGACGTATACATGATGGATTTAAAGTTATTATATATGATTTTATACTAGAATTATAATATACCTCTATATAATTATTTTTTCTTTCCATTAATGTATGATATATAAATGAAAGTAGCGTTCATGTGTACGTACGGCTTACCGTCTCCATGAACGGTGCATTTGATTTCTTATCCCCAAATGTAATGTACTATTAAAAGTACATATTTATAATGGATATATATAATGTATGTTACATATAAATGATGAATATAATTATGGAATTAAAATATACATACCTCTCATTTAGTTTTTATTCCATTAATATGACATTGAAATGAAAGTAGTGTTCATGCGTACGTACGGCTTACCGTCTCCATGAACGGTGCATTTCATTTCATACCTCTAAATGATTATGTGATATTATAAATACATGTATATGCTGGATATATATGATATATATGATATCCAAATCATGAATATCATTCTGGATATAATGAACCTTTGACCACACGAACAACATGTAATTGTAAGAAGTCCATTTTCAACTTAAGAACCAAATATCGACAAAACAAACATTATAAACTTAAATGATTACATAATGTTTATAACATGATAATAAGTGATATAAAAGTAATAATGAACTTGAAAAAGTTTCTTAATCAAGTAGAAATTAACTCATGTTTATTATTCAGGATGTTAAAGAACGATCAAGTCAAGTTGGACCCGAGGTAAGGGACTTCGTCTCAATCTCCTTTCATTGAGGCATATTTTTTTTTATACACAACATTCTTTTATATGGTATATAAACCCCTTTGACTTTTACTTTTATACAAAAGGAATCTTTTTCTATGAAGCGTTTTATAAAACGACTAAAAGGAATGTTTCTTTTAACATACGCGTTGACAACAACCTTTTCCTCCATCGCGAGTATTATTTAGTCATTGGCTTCCTCAACAAGCCGTAATGTTTTTAAAATGAAATAAATACCGTATACTCTTTTATGTATTTTGGTATTGAAAATGGTTTTTATAATGGATTTGTTATGTCAATATATTTGATTGATATATTGTGATCAAATTGTGGAAATTTTTTCTTTCCATTATGTTTGTTTTATGTCTTATGATTTTATAATGGTACTTGGACATTTGATGGGTGGTTACGTGATAAACCATATGACGGGTGGTGCCGTAAATACCAGGACGGGTGGTTACGTTATAACCTCCAATGCATTGTGTAAGGAAGTCGGCCGTATGGCTATTCCATTAAGTATGTATGGAAGTTGATTGTATGGCTATTCCATTAAAGCGATATGTGTGGAAGTCGACCGTATGGTTATTCCACTTAAGTATGTTTATGTACCAAGTTACCTTTATATGTTATGTGTTCTTTATATGGTTTTTATGGTAATACTTTGGTTACAAAAGGGTAAGTAATGATATTTTATTCAGTGAAGAGTTTTTACTACTTCATGAAAGTGAAGGTATTACTTTGATAAAGTATACATGGTTTACCTGATATTTGAAAAACTAACAGTTTCCATTCTTTGTGTATCCCTTACTGAGATTTTTATTCTCACCCCAAGTTTTTTTTGAAATGTTTTTCATAGGACTTAATCTGTATTAGGGTCAAGGATGGGATCAAGGGAATGTCAGGCTACCTAAAACATGGAAGTATACATGTTTCTTTTTAAGAGTTTTTATTTTATGGAAACATAGTAGAAGTGTCTACTTTGTAATCTATTGAGATGTAATAGTTCTGATCTAATTCTCTAAAACACTAAACCTGAAAAAATCCTCAATGTAAATTATTCATTTAATTCAATATTAAGTATGGTTTAATGTCGGGGCCTTATTGTTGGTATCAGAGGTCGGTTTAGACAACTTTAGGAGTTAGAAAAGTGTAAAATTATAAGTTAATTTATGGTACGATTGAAATGATATAACATTTAAAGATTACCATGTTGCTTCACCTAAGGTATTTCTGTGATAAGAATGGTTTTCCATAGAGGAAACAGAGAAGCTTTTCTGGGAAGGAATACAGAGGGAAATGACCATTCAAATTAGTATCCTGAGATGGTCAGAGTCAGAATTGAACAGTTTGTTGCAGTGATGGCTCAGTTGATTCAGGTGATAAATGTTGGTTGTGTTTATTGATGATATTTTGGTGTTTTGTAAAATTAAACAGGAGCATGAAAGACATTTAAGGGTTATTTTGCAAACCATAAAAGAAAAGAAATTGTATGGGAAATTCAGCAAGTGTGAGTTCGGGTTGCAACAAATTTCATTCATTGGTCACATTGTGTCTAAAGATACAATAACCGTTGATCATTCAAAAACAAAGGTTGTTGAAGAATGTCCAAGACCCACAAATGTAATAGAGATTTTTAGTTTCCTTGGTTTGGCAGGCTATTACCGAAGGTTTGTTAGAAATTTTTCACGGTTATCTAGTCCAATGACTAAGCTAACTCGGAAGGGTGTTAAGTTTATCTAGACAAAAGAATGTGATGATTGTTTTCAGGAATTGAAAAGAAGATTGGTGAATGCTCTAGTTTTGGCACTACCTTCAAGGAATAGTGAGTTTTTTATATAAATTGATGCTTCTTTTAAGGGACTTGTGTCCTTATGCAGAATGATCAAGTAATTTCTTATGCTTCACGTCAGTTGAAAACTCATGAGGTAAAATACCCTACACATGATTTGGAATTAACTGCTGTTGTTTTTGCTTTAAAAATTTGGAGGCATAATTTGTATGGAGTAAAGTGTGAAATATATACTGATCAAAAAATTTTAAAGTATATATTCACTCAGAAAGAATTGGACATGAGACAGGGGAGATGTATGGAATTAATCAAGGATTATGATTGTACAATTCATTTTCATCAGGGAAAAGAAAATAAAGTGGTTGATGCTTTGAGTCGAAAAAGTAATGCTTCATTAACAATGTTGAATTTGGAACGTGATCCTTTGGTTAAGGATTTGATGAACCTTGGCATAGATGTTTTTGGTGTAGGATGTCCTTCTCTTTTTTTTCAAGTATCAATGACATCTTCCCTATCAGACAGAATCAAGCAAGCACAGAAGCAAGACAGTGAGTTGCAGAAAAAGGTAGAGATGGTTCAGAAGGGTAAGCTGCCTGAATTCTACATTGATAATGATTGTATTTTGAGGTTTGGGAAGAGATTATGTGTGCCTTGTGATTCATATTTGAAGAATGAGTTGTTATGTGAGGCTCATAGTTCCCCGTTTTCAGTTCATCCTGGCAGTACTAAAATGTACAGAGATCTGCGGGAGTATTACTGGTGGGATGGAATGAAAAGGGATATTGCTGATTTTACTGTGAAGTGTTTGACTTGTCAGCAAGTTAAAGCAGAGTGGCAGTTATCGAAAGGGATGCTTCAGCCTTTACTAGTGACAGAGTGGAAATGTGAAAATATATCCATGGATTTTTTCATAGGATTACCGAAGACATCAAGATGTAATAATGCAATCTGGGTTATTGTTGATAGCTTGACTAAATCTGCTCATTTCCTTGCTATACAAGATACTTTTTCCCTAGATCAACTTTCCCATCTATATCTTAAAGAGATAGTCAGGTTACATGGAGTTCCTCTCTCCATTGTGTCCGATTGTGATTCTAGGTTTACTTCTATCTTTTGGAAAGGCCTTCAGAAGTCGTTGGGTACAGAATTAAATTTTAGTACAGATTTTCATCCGCAATCAGATGGGCAGTCAGAACGAACAATTCAGACCTTGGAGGATATGCTACGAGGTTGTTCGATGGATTATCAGGGGATTTGGGACCAACATCTTTCTATGGTTGAGTTTTCTTATAATAACAGTTTTCATTCCAGTATACATATGGCACCATTTGAGGCATTATATGGGAAGCATTGTCGAACTCCAGCATTTTGGGATGAAGTGGGTGAAAGGAAGATGATGGGACCAGAATTGTTAGGAGAGATAGCAGAAAAAGTTTAGTTGATTCAGAAACCCATGAGAATGGCTCAAAGCAGGAAGAAGAGTTATGCGGATAACTGGAGGAAGGATCTATCTTTTTAGATAGGTGATCATGTTTTTCTCAAGGTTTCTCCATGGAAAAGTGTGATGAGATTTGTTAAGAAAGGAAAGTTGAGTCCATGGTTCATTGGACTATATGAAATTATGGAGAGAGTTGGATCTGTTTCTTACCGAGTGGCTTTACCTCTGAGTTTATCTCAGGTACACAATTTTTTTTCATGATTCGATGTTGAGGAAGTATATTCCAGATTCATCTCATGTTTTGAGCCCAGAGGTAGTTCAGTTGGAAGAGAATCTCTCTTATGAAGAACAACCAGTCCAGATTCTTGACCGAAGAGAGCAAGTGTTCTAAAATAAGGTAATTCACTAGGTAAATGTTTCGTGGAAAAACCATATGGTTGAAGAGGCAACATGGGAATCTGAAAATGCTATGAGGGATAAATACCCCCACTTCTTTTGATAAGTGAATAAAATTGCGAGGATGCAATTCCCAAAAGGGGGGAAGGATGTAACATCCTAGGTAAATAAAAGAAAAATAGTTTTCATATTTATTAATATTTACGAATTAAATATTAATTTTACTTTAAAGGGGTTGCTATTTTCGATAGCGTACCCGATACGCAATGATGAGTTCCTTTGAAAACTTACGTTGCACACTAGTAATATAATAATATTATTTTAAATGGTAGTTAACACATAGCCGTTGTATTGGCTGGAATGGATAGAAATAACTATAATATGATTATATATGCTTTTTAAATGTTTTTAAATTTATCCAATAAAATATAATGGCTTAAAATACGGAAAGAATTCAATTTTAGGCATTTATACCCTAATTTTCACTAAAGGTTCACTTATCACCTTTTGATGGAGAACCATCATTAAATATAGTTTTGATCACTCATATACATTCTATTGGACCAAATATAACTCTTTTTTAGAATCGGGACATCAAAATATACTTTGTGTAAATTTTTGTATTTTTTCGATAAAGTTCATTTTTTAATGAATAGTGTAAAATGTTGTATTTTAATTCAAAACCTCTTTTTAATATAATTTATTTATATGATTATATTATCTTATGAATTGGTTTTAAAGTGAAATTATAATATATTTTTACCATTAAATCCAATAGTGGTCATTGGAATTAATTTCACTTTGAAATCGGACTTAAACTAGTGTCACTCTTTTGATACTTATTGTTTCATAAAAACACGTTATTTGCTCTGATAGCGGGAATTAATTATTAAATTAATTAATGAAACTTATATGTTTTAAATTTTGTAAAATGGACTTCATTTTTGAATTCATAATATCAAATATATATTAGGGTGAATTTTTGTATTTTTCTGAAAAACTTCAATTTTTGATGAATAGTGAAACCACTAAGTGGTACTTAAAAAACTGATTTTTCGTTTAAATGATATTTTACCACCTCTGTGTTTTGAATTTCAAAAATCCGACATACATGGTTGTCATTAAGAAGTAAAATGTGGTTCGATGAGATTAAAATAATTTTTTGGTGAATAGTAACTTATTAAGTTTTTAATCGCGATTAGAGGTAATTAGTGTAATTTAAGGTAAAAATAATGTTGTAATAATATGAAATGAACTTGAAACATTTCCTAACATCATTGGATGTGTCATGGACGACCACGAAAATACATGGGTCTACTTGGGGACCCCATGGAGCCACTTTAGTTGGAAAATGACAATAATACCTCTTTATTTAATGTTAAAATAAAAATTACAGAAACATGAGTTGTTTTACTAAAACAATTTTAACATGGGGTTATACAAGTCAGATTTTTGACTATAAATATTCATTAGAAAGATAAAAATATTTCCTACATCATGATATTTTTTTTTATTTTTATACATTAAATAAATTAAATTATTTATGACATCATGATGATGCAGCGATTACCTCATTAATACATGATTTAAATAAAATGGAAAGATAATGTAAAATATAAGACCTACACATGTCAAAAACCTATTTTATGGGTGGATTTCGAAACCATATCACCAAATCCTCAAAACACATCAATGTGGGACCTCATAAATCCGAATACAATTTTAAAATAAAGTGACTTTTCTTTACCTTCCAAGAGTGCCCCTCCTCTCCTCTTATAAAAGGCCCCCACCTCTACCACCTTACCCACACTTCCAATGCCTTTGGCTCGGCCGAACCATTCCCATTTTGTCTCTCCACTTCCCTATATTAATCCTTCAAGCCTCACTTTGGGCAGAAGTCTTCCCAAGAAAGCCTTTGAGCTCAAATCTAAGAGAGTTACCCGATTTTAAGGTAATGTCTTCACTTGAGTCCTTTTGTTTTATTTTTCTTCACCAACCCCCTAAACTCTTTTTGTTCATTTATTTTGTAACAACTCCAGTATTATCAATATACTAGTATGTTTTTATAATAAGGATTTTAGCTACACTTACACACAACTACATCTAATGGTTAAAGAACATACTGTTTCCGTGGATGGCGAATTTCTGCCTCCCGAAACGATGATTGTTCAACATTCTTTTAACACCTTCAAAGGTGGCCATTAAGATGAAACTATATTTATATATGATATATAATATTTTTATGTTTTCCTTAAACTTCTGTATTTTTCATTTTGGGCATACCTTTATGGTTTCCATTATGGGTAGACGCGATATCTTCATTTAAGGAAGTGCGGACTACCGCCCCCTCAGAGTGATTTGATTCGTTAATGACATATGTGGGACGTATAAAGATGGATTTAAAGTAATTATATATGATGTAATACTGGAATTATAATATTCCTCTATATCATTATTATTTCTTTCCATTAATGTATGAGATATAAATGAAAGTAGCGTTCATGCGTACGTACGGCTTAACGTCTCCATGAACGGTGCATTTCATTTCTTATCCACAAAAGTAATGTAATATTAAAAGTACATATTTATAATGGATATATATAATGTATGTTACATATAAATGATGAATATAATTATGGAATTAAAATATACATACCTCTCATATAGTTTTAATTCCATTAATATGACATAGAAATGAAAGTAGCGTTCATGCGTACGTACGGCTTACTGTCTCCATGAACGATGCATTTCATTTCGTACCTCTAAATGATTATGTGATATTATAAATACATCTATATGCTGGATATATATTGTATATATGATTTCCAAATCATGAATATCATTCTGGATATAATGAACCTTTGACCACATGAACAACATGTAATTGTAAGAAGTCCACTTTCGACTTAAGAACAAAATATCGACAAAACAAACATTATTAACTTAAATGATTACATAATGTTTATAACATGATAATAAGTGATATAAAAGTAATAATGAACTTGAAAAAGGTTATTAATCAAGTAGAAATTAACTCAAGTTTATTATTCAAGATGTTAAAAAACGATCGAGTGATGTCGGACACGAGGTAAGGGACTTCGTCTCAATCTCCTTTCATTGAGGCATATTTTGTTTTATACACAAATTTCTTTTATACGGTGTATAAACCCCTTTGACTATTAATTTTATACAAAAGGAATATTTTTCTATGAAGCGTTTTACCAAACGTCAAAAAGGAATGTTTTTTTTAGCGTACGTGGTGACAACGACCTTTTCCGCCGCCGCGAGTATTATTTGGTAATTGGCTTCCTCAACAACCCGTAATGTTTTTAATATGAAATAAATACCATATACTCTTTTAGTTATTTTGGTATAGAAAATGGTTTTTATAATGGATTTGTTATGTCAATATATTTGAGTGATATATTTTGATGAAAGTGTGGAAATGTTTTCTTTCCATTATGTTTGTTTTATGTCTTATGATTGTATAATGGTACTTGGACATTTGACGGGTGGTTACATGATAAACCATATGACAGGTGGTGTCGTGAATACCAGGACAGGTGGTTACGTTATAACCTCCAATGCATTGGGTATGGGAGTCGGCCGTATGGCTATTCCATTAAGTATGTATGGAAGTTGGCCTTATGGCTATTCCATTAAAGTGATATGTGTGGAAGTCGACCATATGGTTATTCCACTTAAGTATGTTTATGTCCCAAGTTACCTTTATATATTATGTGTTCTTTATATGGGTTTTATGGTAATCCTTTGGTTACAAAAGGGTAATTAATGATATTTTATTCAGTGAAGAGTTTTTACTACTTCATGAAGGTGAAGGTATTACTTTGATAAAGTATACATGGTTTACGTGATGTTTGAAAAACTAATAGTTTTCATTCTTTTTGTATCCCTTACTGAGCTTTTTATGGTCACCCCAAGTTTTTTTTGAATTTTTTTTCACAGGACTTAATGTGGATTTGGGTCAAGGATGGGATCAAGGGAATGTCAGGCTATCTAAAACATGGAACTAGACATGTTTCTTTTTAAGAGTTCTTATTTTATGGAAACATAGTAGAAGTGTCTACTTTGTAATCTTTTGAGATTTAATAGTTATGATCTAATTCTCTAAAACTCTAAACCTGAAAAGATCCCCAATGTGAATTATTCATTTAATTCAATATTAAGTAAGGTTTAAGGTCGGGGTCATATATTAACAATTTCTATAATCCTCTCATTCATCTGTGTGATTCATTCTCTTTCAAAAATTGTGAATGGGTCAAATTTCAATTTAGTTGTGGCATACCTCATCTGTATAACATTGTCAGTTCCTTCATAAGCAACTATAATTGTTTTCCACATTTCATAAGCAGTCGTGCACCAAGATAGTCTGTTGAATTCATCTGGTCCAAGACCGCAGATTATAGCATTCATATCTTTTGATTTTATGTCATACTCTACTTCTGTATTAGCACTTCAAGTTTTAGGATTCTTTGGAATTACATAGGAAGTAAGTATTTTTAATTAGACATTGTATCCAAGGTTCTTTAAGTAAATGACCATCCTTTATTTACAGCATCCATAATTTTCACCATTGAAGTAGAGAGCATGAACCATTGATATACCCTCTCATGTATCAGTCATTATGCTCTGTATAATACAAAAAAATCATCTTTTTATAGGTTTGAAAAAACCTCCTCCTTTGATACAAATTTTTGAATCAGGTTATACCAAATATTCACAAGAGGGGGGTTAATTGTTAATTTTTCAAATTCTTCACAAATCACGATGATGACCGAGTCTATACTTTTATCTTTATCAGATTGTTTATGCAGTAGGAAAAAAATAGTTAAAGGATGCAAGGATGTATAGTGGTTTGAGAAATAGAAGGTCCCTAGTCCACACTACCAATTCTCTACTCCATGAGCTTGGTGATTTTCAATATATTGTCCACTTATCAATAGACCATCCACAACTGAGTGCAGGCAGTTGACACCTTTACAAGTTAAGGTTGAAAAGAGAGATTTCTGGTTCATACACAGAGTCAAATACATATCTTAGTACTAGAATCCAATTACTCAAAATAAAAAGAGTATTTGTCTTGAAATACTTTCTAGTTGATCTTCACAATTGAAACAGAAGGTAACTCTCAGTAGATAGATCTTCTTCTTCATAAAAGTTATTCATCCGATAAGGGTAGTTCATGGTCGATCTAATTGCAATAGATATATAAATAAATTCAGAAACTCCAACAACAATGGATTCACTGAAGATCGTTGATGTAGAAATGATAAATCTTCAACGTGTTTCTTCTTTTTCAGAAAAATAGGGTTTAATAGATCTTGATAGCAACATATCTGTAAATCATGAATGACTCTATAAAACTGTAGTCATGAAGAACCCAAGAGTTTGATATATATTTTCTTGATGATTCTCCCTCCCTTTTAAATAAAAAATTTCAGATATATATATTAAAAACAATGAGTGTTTTTCTAAAAAATTTATATCCACAAAAGTTGACTTTAAAATCACGATATTCAAATGTTTGAATAACAGAGCAATCATAACTCCACTAAATATTCAGCAGGAAAATATACTCTTAAATCAAGCCTTTTAATCAAAAATAAATGGATTTGAATCATTCGAAGACGTGCTTTAAAATCGGGCTTTGAATTTGGCTTGAAATCAGCCTAACAATCTACATAAAGACCATTTCTCAATAAAGTAATAATTTAAATATCCAACGCCAAACGTATGGTTAAAATACATAGAATTATTTCACTAAACGTAAGGTTCAAAACATAAGGTTAATAACATAAGGTTCACATACTATGGTTTATAGTCCATGTTGTTCACTTCAACTCTCCAACATACGGTACAATATCAATACATTCCTTTTTAGCAAAAGAAAAGCTACCTGACCCATAAGGTTCATATTAAAAGTAATGTTGATGATCCATATTTTTATCCACATCCAAACATAAGGTATATGAACCATAATTTTTTATAAAACGTAAGGTTATTTTCAAAAGTAATGGTGATGAACCAAACTATTATGAAACAAACATAATGTTCCTAACTAATGTAGGGTTCTTCTTCTATACTTTTCTGATATCTCGAATGTAAGGTTCCTTCAAAATGTAGTGTTCTTATTCAATACTTTTGTGATATGTCTCAAAGTAAATGAATAATTCCATCCTTACGCTATGCTTCACAACGTATGTTATGAACAATGTTTCCAGAACCTGCGAAAGTGATTTTATAACACGTAGAGCATGAACAATACTTCTAGGACATGCTAAAACTATTTATGAAAACATTGTCAAATATTCCATGCTGATTAAATGCCTTAATATTATTCCAAAAGGGAGAAATAAAGAAAATTAATTTCCTGAAACATACTCAATTTATAATCATTAAAATAACAAATAAAGGTATTTTTGAAACTCAAAATCATCAGAAAGAGATAGATTATTGTCTTCAACGATATCCCCTTAATAAAATACAGTGTTGTTGAAAACAACACTTGCTCAACAGTATATATCTCAAATTTTCACCATAGAGATAGTGTCTCCATATCTTTAGAGAAAATATTATTCTTTCTAAATCAAGATCATGATTGAGAGAGTTTTCATCATGAATTTTTAGCCACCATTATTAATAAGAAATAACTCTAATATTCTGCAAAAGGATAAAACCAGGTCCTTTCTATGATGCATCACTATAAATAACAAACCCACCATTCCCCAATGGTAGAGTCCAGAAAGTAGCAATGACAAATATTCTCTTCAATTATTCATAAAATTCTTCACACTCTTTAATCCGAAGAAATTTAACTCTTTTACGTGTGAGAAAGGTTAATAGGTTAGCCAATCTAGAAAAATATTGGATGAAACCTCGATAGTAACCTATTAAATCAATAAAACTTTGTACCTCCGTTTTACTCATCAGTGATATCAGTTCATTTATTTCCTTTTTCATTGAAGGATCAAATGAGATTACATCAATAGTGAAAATATGGACAAGAAAAGAAATTTTCTGAATCCAAAATTCACACATGAAAAACATCTTATATAATTAATTTCTTCTAAGACATTTCCGAGAAGTGCACAAGTTTTTTTCATTATCTTAATTGATTTTAGTGTAAACCAAGATATCATCAATAAATACCACTACAAATTCCTCAAGATATTCCTTAAATACTCTATTCATTAGTTCCATGAAAACATAGGGTGAAATGGTTAGTCCAAAAGTCATTACTATAAAATCAAAATTCCCATACCTGGTTTTAAATTCTATATTTGGAATGTCTTCCTTCCTCATGCACAACTGATGATATCCAAATCAAAGGTCAATATTTCAAAAATATTTATCTCCATGAAGTAGATCAAATAACTCATCAATGTGAGGTAGGGGATACTTTTTGTTTATTGTTATATCATTGATATCCCTATAGTCAATGCATAACCTCATATATACATATTTCTTCTTAATAAAAAATAATAGAGGCTCCCCAAGGAGAAATATTAGGGAAAATATATCCTTTATTACTCAATTACTGTAGTTGTTTCTTTACTTTCACTAATTCTACAGTGGCCATTCTGCAAGGGGTCATAGATATGGGTCTTGAACCAAGAATTAAATCAATGGAAAACTCAATTACACATTCTGGAGGATGTATAAGTAAATCCTATGGGAACACATCAATATATTCATGAAACATTGGTACGTCCACTATTTGATCATTCCTTTCCTCACCCATAGTAATTTCACTCCCTTCCTCCCCAATAATTGAATTTAATTGAGATACTGGTGGTGGATATATATGAGAATTATAAAGTGATGTTTATCCTTTAAAGATAAGGGATTCCATATCACCATAAAAAATTGTAACATCTTTTTTCGTAGAAAAACATTTCACATCATGGTCTGAAAGCCAATCCATACTTATAATTATAACATTTTTAATCATTGGTATGTGTAATGCCTCAACCCCAGTTACCCAGAGCAAGTGCATTATTTTAATACATTAGCATGATTACAAGGAATCAATTCCCAAAGGATTTATCATATTAGCAGTCTTGGAAAATAGATTAACATACATTAACAATACATTACAATTTCAAACATAAAACACAGCATAGATAGTTCTTTGAGAATGCCATATTTTCTTTAGCATAACCCTACATATCAATCATAATACATTTCTTGGAGTCCTGGGAAAATAAAACATAATAATGGGAGATCTCAGATGCCCAGTAAGGGTAAATAATTTAGCCGAAGCTATAAACTTTTATGGAAAGATGTGTGGTAAAAACAACTTCCTTTTTAAACATAAACTTGAATATAATATGAAAAAATAAATCAAACATTACCATATAAACATGCACATGGATATTCTACTAGTTGAATAATCATATGAAATAACTAATTTTATAATGAGGGAATTTCTAATGCCGGACATCATTACCACAAAGTCAAGGCCTTGTGCCAAGACTATAAATAAAATTTTTGTCAAGGCCTTGTGCCAAGACACTAGTTTGTCTCGTGAGACATACCGATGCATTGAGAAACTTTAGAGGGCACCACCCATCAATTACTAATTCCACTGCATTCCTCATATGAAAATGTTCAAACATAAAATAATTATTCGTATTAAAAATAGAATACGAAGTGTCAATACATTAACCATAAACCATAAATGCTATAAAAATAGAACATCCACAATCAATCATATCATAACTCATTCAATACAATATGGAAGATTTTATTATAATAAATCAACCTCAATCCAAAATAATATCAAGTAAAGGAAGCTGACATGGTTGAAAATGATGAGTAAAACTTTTTGAGAGAAATATTCTTTTTGTAAAATCATTTAAAAGTCAAACATTTATAAAGGATGTAAATTTAAAAGAGACTTTTGAATCAAAGTGTCCCATACCACATTGAAACATTTGAATAGAATTGTCATTTCAAAACATTCATGTCCATATAAATAAATCCTGAAAATACTTTTGAACACATGGGAATTAATTTAAAAGATTTTGAAAGATAAATCTTAAAAACATTTAAAATTATGATCATGATAAAGGGTACCTTCCACAAATCCTTAAAATTTTTGAAATCATTTTTATGAAAAATGGACATGGTTGATAAAAATTTCCCAATAAATACTTACATATAAACAATCTCAGATAATAACGAGATTGAGGAATTAACCCTTACATTGCACTTTCCTTTAGTTGAGGATAAGTTTAACCTACTTAATGAAGATCATAGTATGTTATTAAATTATACTAGAACCATATTAATATTTCAGATATCATACATGATTCATTTATGACTTTATACTACCCATTTAATAATAATTTCCATGTTTAATTAATAATTCAGGTAATAATCGTTTTCTTTATCGCACGTGTTTTAACTTGTTACTCTTGATTGTATCACTTAGATAAATATTTAAATGAATCAATAATATAGAAAATGATTTATAAGACATATACATTTAGAATATAAATATGTATAATAGACATATATGTGAAATGAAAAACACTGTTTATGGAGATGGTAGTCTGTACGTACGCATAAACGTTGTTTCTGTTTTCATATCGTATTGAACAGAATAGTGTGAATAAGATATATGTAAGTACATATATAAATATATATATCTCCAATAGAATTATTATGTCATATAATACATAATTATTAGGAATATATATTTTTATAATCGTCGATGAATGGTGAGAGTGGAAATGAATCTCATCGCTTCGTGGAGACAGTAATTCGTACGTACGCACAAGCGACAATATCATTTCCATAAAGTTGTAGAATTGGATAGTATATTAATTTTACAAATACATTAGATTGTTATTTTCATTATTTATATACATATTTCTCATCATTATATTCATCCAAATAACATAGTGTTGAATAACAAATTACACCACAACGTGGAGATGATAAGCCATACGTACGCAGGCATGGTGACATTATCATTCATAAGATGGATAGAATAATGAATATAGTTGTGACATATTTAAAATCACATCTCAGTATATATAAGATAATGGTGTAATTATTTTATAATTGAAACAACAAATAATGGGTAAGTGGAAGAATAAGATAACTTGAAAGAGGGTTGTGAAATCATTACCTCTTCTTCGAATTATTCCTTTTGATTTACTAAAAAATTCTCTTTTGGTTGGATTTATAACCAATGGAAGGCCTCCAGAATTAAGGTAGGATAGTTGTGAGGATATTTTTGTAGGTTTTTTCTTAGCCAAATTGCTTTGGAGGTGTGAATTTGAGATAAGGAGAAGTGCCCTTTTATAAAAGGGGTGATGGACCCCTTAGAAAAAACATAAAATATTATTTTACAATAAATTACTTTTCAGTTTCTAATGGCTCCAAAATGAATTATTTAAGTGATAAGGTGGGGATTGGTCGAAAAACACACAAACAATTTGTTTAATATTGGTTTATGTCAACATATTAACCTTAACTTTTAGATTTAACTCTTAGTTAAATAGTTTGACATTTTCCATGTCTCTTTGTATTTGTTTATTATATGGTTAATAAACTTACAATAAAATGACAATCGAACCAGAATTGGTTCATTAATTTCATATATTTTATTATATAAGTATATTGGCCGATTCTCATATGTTTAGGACTATTATATCAATTAATAATATAGTCTTTGTTTTATAAACTATTCTATGTCAATTTTGACACTATTTGGTATTTGATTTTTGGTTAAAATCTTAACAGCTTGATTACTTCGAAAAAAAATTTCTAACCAACCCTATAATTTCATAATGACATAATAAATTAGTTGAATTTATAAAAAGTCTCAAATTTCATTTATTTGGATATTTATAATGTCAATTATTTTAATCTTTCATTAACACGTTAATTACTGCATCATCATTGTGTCATAAATAAATATAATTATATAATGTATAAAAATTATAAATAAAAAACCATTATGTAGGAAATATTTTTATCTTTATAATGAATGTTTGTAGTCCAATTTATCATTTGTATAACCCTATATGATAAAATTTCAGTTATTAGACATTGATTTTAACTCTTTTAACTCTTCTTTGAATTAAATAATAATAAATTTCCTAATCTAATCCAATTGAACCTAAAGGATCATATTTTATTCCTAATGTTTCTTTTGGTCGAATTACACTTATCCAATAGAATTATGACATGTGTTAGGGTAATAATAATTTCATTTTTACACTTAATTACCCTATTTACTTTTAACTGTGGTAAATAAATGTAAACGTTACTATTCAACATAAAATATTTTTATCTTATTGAACCAAAATTTTGTTACTGATATCAATATTGTCCCTCGGAATTCCAAAATTCCACTCACATAAGCGGTAAAATTATGTTTTATGTGTATTTGCAAATTCTCCTAGGAGGTGGTTAAAATACGGTGAAAAGTTAAATAAAATTTTATATATCTAATATTATTACAAAATGACTCCAATGTATTACATTGAAAATATATAGGTATTATGTATCTATTTTGACCAAAAATAAATTTAAATAAAATAAATATTAATTTAAATAAATAGTTCATTTTAAACAATAACTCAGTGTTTTTCACTATTCATCAAAAATTGAATGTATTCAGAAAAATACCAACAATTCACAAATAGCTAATTTTGAGATTATGAATTCAAAAACGAAGTATGTTTTACCAAATTCAAAAAATATAAGATTCATTTATTAATTTAATATTATTTCCCGTTGTCAAAACTCAAATGCGTGTTTCTAAGAAATAATAACTAACACAAGATTGATACTTGTTTATCTTCAATTTAAAATTGAAATTATTTCCCATGAATAATGTTGGATTAAATGGTAAAAACATAATATATTTTTAATTCCAACCCACTAAAATGTATAATTTTACAATATAAATTATTTTGATTAAAAAAGTTGTTTTCATTTACAATATATTATTTTTCACTATTCACCTAAATATAAATGTTGTTAGAAAAAAACCAAAAATTTATTTAAACTAAATTATTATGTCCTGATTCTAAAGAAGAAGTTTATTTATTCAAATTCAATATATTAAAGTTTCAAATATTGGATTTAAAAAGGGTTCACCATTAAAAGGCGGTAAAAGTGCATTTTATGAAAAATACTTCTTTTATCAGAAAAAAATGAATCAGTTCATAAATTATGTCTAGGAAACCCATAACATGGATTCTAAAATTATAAGGATTATATATAGTTCAAAATTCATTTAATACTATTCATAACCACTTCTGAACGACTAGTTTGGTAAGTCGTGGTGTGCTTGAACTCGGTGTTGCGTGTAGTGAAAGTTATTGAATTACTTTGAAGAAATAATGTACTATGAAATCTTTGGCCGTTACATTCTTCCCTCCATCAATAAATTGCTTCCTCACATTTTGAAATAGTTATTTGAAAATAATAGGTTGAAAATAGAAAATACCTTTGTGGAGAACTCATATCAGAAATTGGGTTAATAAAATTTAGTCTTAATAAGAGGGAATATATATATATACTTGAAAATTATAGTTGCATACTTTAACAAATTCCTACCACAAACTCATGTTTCACTCGAGTAGATTAAAAAAAAATTATATTTATCTTAATCATATAGGGTTCCAAAAATAATGAATTTATAATTCACCTATCAAACCATCAAAAAACTAGATTATACCATCCATGGACTTCATGTAGCCCAGTGGTAGGCAATAAATCCCAATATCACTAGGGTGAGGGTTCTATTCACATAGCGTTGTCCAACGCGAAGGATTGTCACACGGTGTGTTTGTTGTCCTTTTTATAACAATCCAAAAATAACCTTAACAATAATATCCAATTTCAAACATAATATATTCCAACCATTAGACTTATCCCAAATACTTATATCCAAACACACATCCCAAAATTCATAAGTAAGTTAAACACAATGAAGATCCTTTTTTCATTGTAATAACTTTTGAACACCTTCATCATGTATTATTTTAAAACATGGGAACATGCTGAATTGCCATAAAACTATATTGATTACATTCATGCTCCCTTATCCTTTATATAGTACTGGATATATACCTCATATCCAAAAAATTTGAATATTCCAACAATCATGAAATAAACAAACCATTAATCATTTTCAAGTTAGTCGAGAATATCCAATATACTTTATCCAAATCAATCATCTCTTATTCCAAAATTATTACCATAGTATCAGGACCATATAATCTCAAATTCCAAATGAAATAGTACTGCAATACAATCCTTATTTATTTCTATAATTTATTTTACCAGTACATCATTGATACAACACTCAAATGACATAATACTTTAATAACAACATAAGGACTCTTAATCATTCCACTTCATCATCAGTAGAATCAAAACATGATTCTTATCCAACAGCAGAATTGGGGGTATACTCTGATGATTTGGACCTTAATTCGCGTAGTGTCCCAACTCCTTGCCGATGAAGAATTGTACATTTGAATATTTTTTATTACCCTTGAAATCACATACTTGGTGTCCTTTTTCTCCAAACTTATAAAAAACTCTCATTCCTTTCAAGCATTTACCCAAGTGATTCATTCCACAGTAATCACATATGGAAAAATCCTTCTTTTAGTTCTTCCCTTTATCCATCTTTCTCTCTTCCATCCTTTTCTTCTCTTGCTTCCCTTCAAATACAAAGGACTTAGAGAACTCATTAGTTATCTTATTAACACATGATACTATTTCTTAATATGTTGAGAATACATGGATACTATTTCCCTTCTAAATGTTGGATTAATACCGTGAATGATATGTACCTTATTACTCTTTGGATCATACGTATTAATGTAGTTCACATTCATTCTACTGGGCACCATTTCTATACAATGAAATATACTAGGTCAGTTTATGAATTGCAATGAATAATTCCAAACTTGTATAATACCTAAAATAAATTGAATAGTTTATTGATATAATCTATAAAATATTTTCTTTCAGGAGGTATATACTCATAAATCCTTCATAATGATTTATAATGACAATTATCCTATGCATATCCCTTGGGACTGTCGTAACCAAGAGTGCAGCAAGGCCCAATGTCGTGCACCATTTCCCATTCGAGTCTAGCTCAAAGTGGTGTTTTAGGTTTTACCCCTAGGTACATATGTGCCAGAGCCGCCTTTACCTACTCGTATCTAGACAGGGATGTATTTTCTTAGAAAACATACAAAATCTCTATATTTCCAAAATTCTAGGAAGTTTTTATATACTAATCCTCAATGTCTATCTTAGGGTAATGTGCACTAAATAGAGTTTATCTAAATATAGTTACCAAGGTTATTTCTAAACTTCCTATGATACCAACTGTAACACCCTGACCCCAGTTACCTAGAGCCAGTGCATTATTTTAATACATTGGCATGATTATAAGGAATCATGTCTTTAAGGACCGATTAGTTTTGTAGTCTTGGAAAATATATCACATACATAAACATTACATTGGAATTTCAATCATAAAACACATCATAGATATTTCTTTAAGAACTCCATATACCCTTTAGCATAAACCTGCATATCAATCATAATACATTTCTTGGAATCCTGGGAAAATAAAACATAAGAAAGGGGCGATCTCAGATGCCCAGTAAGGGTAAATAATTTAGCGGAACCTATAATCTTTTAAGGAAATATGTGTGATAAAAACAACAACATTTTTAAACAAAAACATGAACATAATATGGAAAAATATAAATCAAACATTACAATATAAACATGAAAAAGGATATTATACTAGTCAAATAATCACATGCAATAACTAATTTCATAATTAGGGAATGTCTAACGCTAGACATCATTACCACATAGTCAAGTCCTTGTGCCAAGACTACAAATGAAATTTTTGTCAAGGCCTTGTGCCAAGACACTAGTTTCTCTCATGAGACCTATTGATGCATCAAGCCACTATTAAAATGACCCATACTTTACATACATTGTTATTACTTCAAAATTGAAGCATACGTATTACAACATATAACAAAACCATGAATGGACCGTATAGGTATAGTGTCTTTAGAAAATGTGAAACATAAACAACTGGTTCATAAAGCGTCTATAATGTCTCCCATTTATTTCATCATATATATAGTCCCTTTTGGCATATCTTACATAATAACCTTCTTCCTGACCTAGGGAAAGAAAACATACAAAAGGGTGAGCTCAAATTCTCAGTAAGGGTAAACAAAATAAATATCAATCACATCATATTCATAAGAACATAACATTTTGGGAATCTTAACCTGCAAAAGAGAGCATAATTTCATAACATGGGATAAATCATAGTAGTGAAATGAAATCCCAATAATCATAACATAAAACATGAAACTTTGTGTCATACACACATAATCATAGAGAATCATTTCTTATTAGTCAAGAATCATTTCCAAGACTATCATAGTGGACAAAGTCCATTTCTGAACCGAGTTCACTCCTCGTTTCAGTCTTGTTTCACTGAACCGGTTTATCCTGCCATTCCAGCCATGTCTATCTCATGAGATATAACATCTTTACCCAATGCATTGGAGGGAGATATAGGTCCCACCCATCTCATAATGATACCATTATTATGTGTGCCACAAAATCATAAAACATACATCATTGCATAACCCATGTAATAAAAATGGGATTCTTAAACAACATGACATCATGAAACAATTCATATAAGATAAAAGAATTCATAAAAATAATTCCATCACAACATAATCAAATCAATGTAACAATAAGGATAGAAACAGAACCCTATATTATCTTTGATGGAAAATAATTTTTATAAAACACTTGAACTCCATTCTTGAGGAAAATATCCTTTCTACTTCAAAAACATTTTACTTTCATAACATGTCATGCAATTTTAAACTAAAAGAAGTTGATTAAAAATAAACTTGAAAACTTGTAAAGGAAGCTTCTTGGAAATAATTTTTTAAAAATACATTCATTCCGTATAAGTTAAAAAACATTCTTCTCGTACTTTTTTCAGAAAAGACAAAAAGTACCTCTTACGAAAAACGACAAAAGATTTCTTTCATATCTTTTACTAAAAACTCCCCGAAGGGTAAAATTGGATTTAAAAAATTGTAGGTGGATGGAAATAATATTACATATTGAGGAAACATGTATGTGGATGATAAAATACACCCCAGTAAATTCCGAAGTATAAACAATCTCGGATAAAAATGAGATTGTGATATTTTCCCTTACCTTAGGTCTGATTTTCTTCGTAACTGTCCGAACCTCCTTTATAATGATTTAAATAATGTTATTGACTTATTCCAGAATCATAAGTATTGTTATGTTATCATATATGGTCATATTCTTAGCTTCTTATTAGTAATATTTCATTACTACATGTTTTTCGGGTGTTTGTTACTTTGTGTTCTTATACGTGTTTTGTCGAATAAATTATTATTCTTCTCTTTAGGTTATAGATACCTCATTACCAGAATGGTATTAGTGTAATATATATTATATTCATTCATTCAATTCATTTATATAATCATTATGTAATGAAGATCATGTAGAACGAATTGCATCACATCGTGGAGACGGTATTCCGTACGTACGCATGAGCGATGATATCGTTCCCATGATCGTGGAATTATATTGGAGTGTATGTATACTATTTCAGAATCGATACCATTTTAAAATAATTATATATATTCATTACTTTCACCCTTATACCCATATAAGTAAGGTGTTGGTGGATAATAGATTACACCATGGCGTGGAGACGGTATTCCGTACTTACGCATGCACGGTGATTTCGTTTTCCGTAGGATGGATAAGAGGTGAAATAGGGTTGTTTCATATTTATTATAAAATATCAGTATATGAGTGATACTGATGTTATTACCTCATAATGAAACAACTAAAGAAGAGAGAGTAGAAGAAGAATGGAACTTGAAGAAAACGGTAGAAGGTATTACCTCTTTCTCGAAGTGACACCTTTAAACTATCTCTAAAGGAACTAGAGTTGGTCTTTTGATCAGACCAGTACCTCTAGTAGGTTTCTAAGGAAGTGGGGAAGTTAAATGGGTAGGGTTTGCCCGATATTGAAGGCTCAAATTGGTGTGAGGAAGAGAGGGACGAGGTTCCCTTTTATAAGGGAGGAGAGGGGCACCTTTGGAAATATAAGAAATATTAGTTTATATTAAATCCCAACCCCACATAAAAAACTTTCAAAATGACTCATATCTGAAGCTTAGATGAGATAGGGTTGTAATATCATCAACCAATAAAATTTAGACATGTTAAGAATTTATTTTAACCATTATCAACTTGATTTATCCTTATTTATCAATTTAATTTTATTTGTTGTAATAATATTCTAAATTTTAAATTATTATAATATTTACATATGTGTTGTGAATTTTGCATAATTTGACACTTTATGACATTTTAGACCATATAAATTTTAATTTATAATTTTTAATATTTTTGTTATTTTTAAACAATTTTATAATATGTTATTTTTATAAAATAACAATAGTGTCAATTTTTTCACTATTTATTTATTTGAATTTAAATAAAATATATACAGAAGATATATTCGAACTAAAATATTTAATAGATTCATAAGATGTCATTGTATCTATAAAATTAGTGTAGAACATTAAATAGTTCATATAATATTTATTTTAATATTTTTAAAACCATTTATTTGATATTTTAATTAATAAAATAATTTCAACATCACTATTGTGTCATAATTAATGATAATTATTTAATTCCTAAAAATTATAAATAAATTCATATGATGTAGATACATTTATTATCTTTATGTAGACTATTCATGTTCAAAGATTCATTATGTTTATCACCAAATTAAATTTATTATACTTATAAGATTTAAGAAAGTGACATGTTGTCACATTCTTTGGTTTTAATAATAATTAAATTATTTTTATTGAAAAAAGTCCATTAAATGAATCTAATCCAACACTTAGGTGATATGGATCGACTTTTAGTCATCCAATAGGATTTTGACAGGTGTTAGGGTAATTTGATAATCTTATATTTACCCTTAATTACCCGATTTACCTTTAACTATGATAAATAAAATTTACCGTAGTTACTATTCATAACGCCCAAAAATAAAAAGTAGCCTATTAACATAATTTGGACCCACTGATTCCAATTATGGAATCCATTTTTTAAAATTCAAAACATATAAGTTGCAATAATTAATTTAAAATAAATCCCATTGTTAAGAAAACGAGTTTTAAAAGTTAAAACATTGTCAAAGATTGAAATGTGTTTACCTATGAATTCAATGTGAAATTAATGCTAGTGACATACATTATATTAAATGGTAAAAATGTATTCTATTTATAATTTAAAACCAATAAATATTATAATTTAACCATATAAATTATCTCAATGGAAAATGTTGTTTTTAATTAAAAATTAGCGTATTTTTACTATTCATCAAAATATGAAAGTTATCAGAAAAATATAAAAAATTTATCCAACGTAAATTTTTATATCATGATTTAAAAGAAGAATTTTCTCTAGTAAAATTGAACTTATAAACGTGTCAAAAACAATATTTAATGTGGGTGCACCATCAAAAGGCTGCAAAACTCCATTTTTTAAAAAATACTTATTTTACCCGAAAAATTTATTTTGTTCTCTTACCATGTTCTAGAAAATGTGTAAGACGAATAATAAAATTCAAAATGTAGTTAATACTATTCATAACGGCTAGTTCATAATAATATATCAATGTTTAGTGAAACTCGGTATTGTGTACTACACACGCTATCGAGGAAGGTCATGATTGCGTGTAATGCAAGCCAAGTCCATATTGTGTGTTGTCAAAGATTCCTTTGGTGTTGCGTATAACATAAGACATAAAAAAAATTCTCATAAAATCTCTGGGTGTTACATTATACCCCCTTTAAAATGATTTTCGCCCTCAAAATTCATCACTACATTACAAACAGATGAGGATACCTCTCCCTCATCATTTCCTCAAGTTCCCATGTAGCTTCTTCTAATTGGAGGTTCATCCATAAAACATTCACCAAGCGAGTGGTCTTGTTCTATATGACTTTTTCTCCATGATCCAGAATCTCTATCGGCTGTTCTTCATAAGAAATATCTTGCTCTAGAGGTACAACATCTGAGCTGAGTACATGTGAAGGATCAGGTGTGTACTTTCTCAGGAGAGATACATCGAACACATCGTCAACTTGAGAGAGATTCGGTGGAAGCGCCAATCGGTAAGTTACCTTCCCAACACGATCCAGTATTTCGAAAGGACCGATATATCTAGGGCTCAACTTTCCCTTCTTTCCAAATCTCATAACCCACTTCCAGGGAGATATTCGTAAGAACACTTTATCACCCACTTCAAACTCTAAGTCTTTCCTTCGGTTGTCAGCATAACTTTTTTATCAAATCTGAGCTGCTCTTATGTGTTGTTGAATAGATCTGACCTTTTCTGCAATATCATCTACAAGATCAATTCCTAATAGCTTTCTTTCCCCAACTTCATCCCAGCATGTTGGAGTCCTGTATTTCGTTCCATAGAGAGCTTCATAAGGATCCATCTGAATACTGGAGTGAAAACTATTATTATAAGAAAATTACACCAAAGTATGTGTTGATCCCAACCACCTTTGAAATCCATAGATCAAGCTCTCAACATATCTTCTAGAGTATGAATTGTCCTCTCAGACTAACCGTCTGTCTGAGGAAGATAAGCAGTGCTGAAACTCAGCTCTGTATCCAGAGTATACTGAAGACTTCTCCAAAACATTGAGGTAAACCTTAGATCCCGATCAGATATAATGGAAAGTGGTACTCCATGTAATCTTACCACTTACTTTACATATATCCTAGCAAGTTGATCAAGAGAAAAATATTCTCTAATAACAATGAAGTGTGATGACTTCGTAAGACGATCAAATATAACCCAGATAGCATTATTGCCTTTCGATGTTTTATGAAGTCTGGGGACAAAGTCCATAGTGATCTTTTCCCATTTCCATTCGGGTATGTGTAATGGTTGTAACATTCCTTTAGACTTCTGTCTCTCAGCTTTAACTTGATGACAAACCAAGCATCGAGAGACATATTCAGCAACATCTCTTTTCATGCCATCCCACTAGAAGTACTCTTTAAGGTCCCTCTACATCTTCGTGCTTCTAGGATGAATAGGGAATGAAGAACTATGAGCCTCATCCAGCAGCTCCTTCTTTAATTCAGGGATGGGAGGAACACAAACCTGATTCCTGAATTTTATTATCCCCTCACAATCAAGGTTGAATTCAGGAACACCTCTCACCTTTTTTTGTAACTGGACATCTTCTTTCTGCACCTCTTTAATATTCACATGTATAGATGGTTGAAAATTAATTTGAGAAAGATAATATTTCCCCCCCCCCTTCCATTATAATTACAAGATCCATCCTTTGTATATCCATAAATATTGGATCTTTTGTGATCCTCATCATGGATAAGCTAGCATGGTATTGTCGACTTAATGCATCTGCTACCTTGTTTACGTTCCCAGGGTGGCAATGGATTGAGTAGTCGTAATCCTTAATCATCTCCAACCATCTTCTTTGACGCATATTCAGCTCCTTTTGTGTGAAAATATACTTTAAACATTTATGATCAGTATAAATATCACACCTTTCACCATAAAGGTAATGCCTCCAAATATTTAATGCGAAGATTACCGCAGCTGACTCCAAATCATGAGTTGGGTAATTTTGCTCATTTATTATCAACTGTCATGAGGAATAAGCTATAACCATATCATTTTTCATGAGAACACATTCCAGCCCCTTCTTGGATGCATCACTGTATATCACAATCCTTTCTCCACTACTAGGAAGTGTGAGTACAGGTGCACTGGATAACCTTCTTTTCAACTCCTTGAAATTATCTTCACATTCATCCGTCCACATGAACTTAACTCCTTTTCAAGTAAACCTGGTGAGTGAATTAGATAATCGTGAAAAATCATTCACAAAATGTCGATAATATCCAGCCAAACCAAGAAAACATCGGATCTCAGTTACTGTTGTTGGTCTCGACCATCTTTCGATAACCGCTATTTTTGTTGGATCCACAGATATCCCCTATTTTGAGATTATGTGACCCAAAAATGAAACTTTTTGAAGCCAAAATTCACACTTGGTAAATTTGGGATAAAGCTTCTCCGTTCTTAGGGTATTCAATATAATTCTCAAGTGATCTTCATGTTCTTCCTTTATCTTTTAATAAACAAGAATATCGTCTATAAAGACTACCACAAACTGATCAAGATAGTCTATAAAGAATCTATTCATCAGATCCATGAAGATAACAGGGGCATTAGTAAGACCAAATGGCATCACTATAAATTCATAGTGTCCATACCTTGTACGGAAAGCCGTCTTTGGTATATCCTCCATTTTGAATTTTAATTGATGATACCCCGAACGAAGATAAATCTTGGAAACGTATTGAGCTCCTCGTAGTTGGTCAAATAAGTCATCAATGCACGGGAGAGGATATTTGTTCTTGATAGTGATCATGTTATGTTCTCGATAATCAATGCAGAGTCTCATTGATCCATCTTTCTTCTTAAAAAATAGAATAGGTGCTCCCCAAGGTGATGCACTAGGGCATATGAATCCCTTATCAAGATTCTCTTGCAGTTTCTTCTTCAATTCCTACAACTCAATTGGGGCCATTCTATAAGGTGTCTTTGAAATAGCAAAGCACCCGGTATGAGTTCTATTGAAAACTCAACTTCACGATTTGGTGGAAGACCCAACAATTCCTCTGGAAAGACATAATCAAACTCCCGTACAATGGGCATATTCTTAATCGTGAGTTTCCCTCCGACCATTTGAGATAAACAACCTTCATTTAGTGGAATCAATACCCATAAGATAGAAAGAATTTCCACTGGAAGGTTATTTTCATCCTTGCATCGATAGACGATCATATATTGATCTGGAATATGAAATGTGACTTCCCTTCTTTGGCAATTGATATCAGCTCCAAATAAAGAAAGCCAATCCATGCCAAGAATCACATCAAATTCCACTATTGGAAGGATCACAAGATTTGCAGGAAGCACTTTCCCACAAACTTCAATCGGGGAAGAATTATAAACTTTTGATGTGACTTTTTTGCCATTAGGGGTTGTCACAGCTAACTCAACATCTAATTTTTGAGGTAATACAGTGATACTCGTAGAAAATTCTTCAGAAATAAAAGAGTGGGTGGATCCAGAATCAAATAAAACATTTGCTACTTTAGAGTGGATGGTATGTATACCTTTCACCACATCGTTATCGTACTCCACATCGCTGGAAGAAATTGCATGTGACATTCCTTTGTCTTTAGCCTTAAGAGTTTGTTGACGTTGACCATCATCATCAACCCTTGGATTTGGGCATTGATTGACATAATGCCCCAAATCATTGCACTTGAATCATTGAAGTGTAGTAGGTTCATTCTGTGTAACCCTTCCTTTGTTTTAATCATTAGACATCTTCTTCCCATCATTGCGGCATTCAAATGCCCGATGACCTTCCTTTCCACATTTGAAACATTTACTTGTCCCTTTAAGACAACTTCATCCATGTTTCTTTCCACACTTTGAGCATAAGGGAAAACTCATCTTCTTTTCAGGGTGCTCTTTATATTTTCCTTTGAATTCCATTTTTTTCTTCTTATCAAACCCATATGACTGATGGGTTACTCCAATATCCATCTCAACTTTGATAGCACATCGAATGATTTCCTCATAGCTATTGAAGTCCCTTATGGATAAGGCCCTTCGAAGAATTGTTTTTAAGCCACTAAAGAATTGATCGATCTTACTCTCAGGTTGGATAATAATACCGGAAGCGTACCTTGAAAGTCTTGTAAAATTTTCTTCATAGGTACCAACAGATTCATCATCGTTTTGCTTCAGTTCAAGAAACTCTTTCTCCATCTTTGTTCAGAGAATACGGGGGAAGTACTTATTGAAAAATAAGTTCTTGAACTCATCCCATTCCATGGACTCAATTTCATCCCTTTGCCTCATATTCTTAATAATATTCCACCATTGATCAGCATCTCCTTCCAAACGATACACTTCTAGGATGAATTTATCATGTTCAGAACATTGAAGAACTGAAAACATCTTTTCAGTAGTACTAATCCATTGTTTAGCAACTAATGGATCAGTAGACCCGCTGAAAGAAGGTGGATGCTGCCTCATGAAGGATTCAACAGAATTTATCTCCTTAATTTTCTCATTTAGAAGTCCTGCATGATTCATAACTTGAGAATGTTTTGTGAGCATGGGTACAAGATTTTTCATTCCATCTCCCATAACGTTTGGTTGCTCAGGGGGACAATCATTTCATTGCCCGTCGCATTCCGCATTAACACGGTTCCTTCGGGTTCCATCCATTGACTAAAACCAAGTAGAATAGTGTGAGCAACACTAATTATAATAGGAAAACCACATAATCAAGAATAAAATTTCACACTTAAGGTCTTATCCTAGGATATTCATGGTAATTTCTAAAACACTAATATTGTGTTCTATGCATAGACTTTTCCTTAGGGTTCTTACTAAGGCTTTCATATCCTAGTTTCCAAAGGTTGACTATACCTTTCCTCTAATACCAACTATAACAACACATACATTACATACATTGTTTCTACATCAAAATTGAAGCATACTTATTATAATATATATCAAAACCATGAAAGGACTGTATAGGTATAGTGTCATTAGAAACTGGGAAACATAAACAACTGGTTCATAAAGCATTTACACTGTCTCCCATTTATTTCATCATATCTATAGTCCCTTTTGGCATATCTTACTTAATAACCTTATTCCTGACCTGTGGAAAGAAAACATACAAAAGGGTGATCTCAAATGATCAGTAAGGGTAAACAAAATAAATATCAATCACATCATATTCATAAGAACATAACATTTTAGGAATCTTAACCTGCAAAAGAGAGCATAATTTCATAACATGGGATAAATCATATTAGAGAAATGAAATCCCAATAATCATAACATAAAACATGAAACTTTGTGGAATAAACACATAATCATAGAGAATCATTTCTTATTAGTCAAGACTCATTTCCAAGACTATTTTAGTGGACAAAGTCCATTTCTGAACCAAGTTCACTCCTCGTTTCAGTCCGGTTTCACTGAACAGGTTTAACCTACCATTCCAGAAATTTCTATCTCATGATATATAAAATATTTACCCAATGCATTGGAGGGAGATACAGGTCCCACCCATCTCATAATGATACCATTCTTATGTGTGCCACAAAATCATAAATCATACATCATTGCATAACCCATGTAATAAAAATGGGATTCTTAAACAACATGACATCATAAAACAATTCATATAAGATAAAGGAATTCATAAAATTAATTCCATCACAAAATAACCAAATCTATGTAACAATAGTGATAGAAACAGAACCCTATATTATCTTAGATGGAAGATAATTTTGATAAAACACTTGAACTCCATTCTTGAGGAAAATATCATTTCTACTTTAAAAACATTTTCCTTTATTAATATGTCATACAATTTTAAAATAAAAGATGTTGATTAAAAATAAAATTGAAAACATTTAATGGAAGATTCTTGGAAATAATGTTTTAAAAATCCATTCAAGTCATATAAGTTAAAAAAACATTCTTCTCATACTTTTGTCAGAAAAGTCAAACAGTTCTTCGTACGAAAAATGTAACACCCCAAGATTTCATAGTGTGTTATTTCTTCAAAATAATTCAATAACTTGCACTACACACAACACCGAGTTCAAGCACACCATGACTTACCAAACAAGCCATTCAAAAGAGGTTATGAATAGTATTAACTAAATTTTAAACTTTATATAATCCTTATAATTTTAGAATCCATATTATGAGTTTCTTAGACATAATTGTAGTTTTACCAAATTTTAATAGTGAACCCTTTTTAAATAAAATATTTTAAACTTTTGACTAAATGGGGACATCAAAAAAAATTTTTTAATAAAACATCTCAAGCTTCTACGGTACGCTTCTCTTTGAATAATGTGATAGCGTGTGTTGTACGCAACACCGAGTTCTAACACACCATAACTAATCAAACTAGCCGTTATGAATAGTAATACCTACTTTTTGAAATTATATATATTTTATATTTGAAAATGGACTTCATTTTTGGATTCGGAATATCGAATTTAGCCTAAGGTGAAATTTTGGTACATTTCGGATAACTTTCATATTTTGATGAATAGTGAAAATTACTAAATTTTAATTAAAAACAACTTTTTTAATCAAAATAATTAATAGTGATAAATTATGAATTTGAGTGGTTTTAAAGTATATTTAGAATATATTTTTACCATTTAATATAATTTTGGTCATTGGACATAATTTTACAATTAAACCGAACATAAACAAGTGTCAATCTTTTGATAGTTATTACCTCTTAAAAACACGCTTTTTGTTTTGACAGCGGGAATTAATTTTAAATTAATTTCTGCCACTTCTGTGTTTTGAATTTAGAAAAATGGATTCCATATTTGGAATCAGGATGTACAAATTGTGTAAATAGGTAACTTTTATTTTTAGACATTTTGAATAATTACTGTGGTAAATATTTTATTTACCAAGGTTAAGGGTAAATCCGGTAAATAAGGGTTAAAAAATAATATTATAATAATACAAAATTACCCTGAAACGTGTCCTAACCTTATTGGTGGACACATAACCGACCATGAGCATCCTTGGGTCAATTTGGGGACCCCTTGGAGCCACTTGTATGTGGTAGGGACACTTTATATTAATAAAGTTAAAATAAAAATAAAAATGGCATAAGCTTACATCTTTTAGAAGAACAATTTTTACATAGGGTTATACATGTTGGATTTTCGATTATAAATATTCATTAGAAAGATAAAAAGATTTCCTACATAATGATATTTTATTTATAATTTTTAGACATTAAATAAGTTATTTTATTTATGACACAATGATGATGCAGTAATTACTACAATAGTGAAAAATTAAAATAATTGATATTATAAATACCCAAATAAATATAATATGAAACTTTTAATGAATTAAACTAATTTTATAGGATAATATGTTATATTAGGAGTGATTTAATTGACTTTTTTCGAAGTAATCAATCTGTTATGAGTTTCAAAAAAATCAACTATTGAATAGTGTCAAAATTGACATAAAAGAGTTCTTAAAACAAATATTATATTATTAATTGATATTAAATTCCTAAAAATCTAAGTTTCGGCCAAGAGACTTATATTATGATAGGTTAATCATTAATGGACCACTTGGGGGTCGCTTGGATGTATATAGTAAGTTTATTAACCATATTATATAAAAATACAAAGAGACATTGTAAAAGTGAAACTAATTAACTTAGAGTTAATACTTAAAGATAAGGTTAATATAAGTACCCAAACCTGTCTAAATTCTATTGGATGAGTTGTTTTCGACCTATCCCAACCTCATCCTTTGAATAGTCAACTTTGGAGCCTTTAGAAACCGAATATGAATTTATTATAAATTAATATTTCTAGCTTTTCCAAAGGTGCCCCTCACCCCTCTTATAAAAGGGCACTCCTCCTTCTCATTTCTTCACACCTCTAAAGCCTTTTGGTTCGTCCAAACTCTGCCCAAATACTCTCCCAACATCACTCACTACAACCTAGAGGCCTTAGTTTGATCAGAAAGCCAACCTAAGGAGCCCTTTTGATCAAATCAAAAGGAAGAACCCGAAGAAGAGGTAATGATTTCACCACCCTTTTCTAAGTTCATTTCTTCTTCCACTTCTTCTTCCTTTGTTCTTACCATTCTAAAATAATAACTCCAGTATCTTACATATACTGTGATGTTATTATAAATATGGTACAACCATATTCAGTATTATATCCACCCTTTGAATAACATGTCACCATACGTGCGTACGTACGGCTTACCGTCTCCACGTCGTGGTGTAATTGTTATTCAATATAATATTATTTGGATGGGTATAATAATGATGTGTAACTCATGTAAATAATAAATATAACATGTTAATGATTCTGTATATATGATATACCATCCATTTATATATTATTTTAATATCAAAAGAATGATATTGTCGCTCGTGCGTACGTACGGACTACCGTCTCCACGAACGCGATGAGATTCATTCTCCATCGTAACCATTAAAGCGTAATTATCATTTTATGATTTAAAAATGATGTTTAAGGACTTGATATCATTCTGGATATGAATAATATACAACCTATCCTTTACAAACATGTCTTACGTAACAAAACATATGAAAGAAAACAAGTAAGTTAACACCCGAAACAACGATAATACTAAGATATTATTATCAAATCAATATTAAAAGATCATATATGATATCATATTAATGTATATGATTCTTGTATAATTTAATAACAATTATTTCACCATTATACAGGAGGTTAACCTACCACAACCAAGGAAAAGTACAAGGTAAGGGTTATTTCACAATCTCTTCATTATCCTAGGTTGTATTATACGTAATAATCTACTGGGATCTCTTTATCATCCACATCCATGTTTCTTCGAAATGTATTTCAAAACATTTTTACTATTTACAAGAATATGGGTTAAATTCATTTATACCCTTGTTTGACTTTTTATAAGAGGTTTATAAAAGAATCTTTCCGTCGTTTTCAAAACAAGGTCCTTTTTAACCTTTTCGACAGAATTGAGGTAAGAATGTTTTTTTTAACTTATACGGCGGGTGCGGTTATTTTCCGCCGTTATAAAATCGTCGAAGCTTCCCATACAAGCTTATAAGAATATTTTCAAAGAAAATGTTTTATTTTATATGGATCTTAAATGATTTCAAAATAAAAGGAGATATTTCTTTTAAAAGAATTTTGATTTCATCTATGTCAACATCCTTTGATGGATTTTAAGATTATTTGAAGTTGATTTATTATGATACAAAACTTCTATATTGTATTGAAGGTTTTGTGATATGTTTGACTGTGGATGTGCTATTTTTATACCATTCATAGTTTATTGTGAAAGTATTGACATTTCGTATGCTAGTTTTAATACGAATGTTTATGTTATGTTTAAACCTTTTCATATGGGAATGCATTGGACTTAATAAGTGACGGGTGGAGCCCGCTATAGCTCCTCGATGCATCGGTAGGTCTCATGAGACAAACTAGTGTCTTGGCACAAGGCCTTGACAAAATCTTATTTGTAGCCTTGGCACGAGGCCTTGGCTATGTGGTTATGATAGACTGGCATTATGCATTCCAACATTATGAAAGTGGTTATTGATTTTTGCATGTGATTATTCGATTAGTAGAATATCCATGTGAATAAGTAAATGGAATTATTTCATTTTACTTTTGCCATACCATGTTGAAGTTCAATTTTAAAAGGCTTTTGTTTTAGTAATGCATTGCCTTAAATGTTTATTCTTATTTATGAAAGTTTCCGCTATATTGTTATCCTTACTGGGCATTTGAGCTCACCCCTTTTCTATGTTTTATTTTTCCCCAGGATGTGAAGAAGTAAATTATGAATGACCTGCAGGGATATTATGAGGGGATAGTAGTGTGGATTATGGAGACATTATGTTGTTGTAGTAGTTTTTCATTTTATGATGTAATGTTAAACTTATGAATATATCTAGTGTTTCCAAGGCTACTAAACCAATCGGTCTTTCGAGATTTGATCTTTCTTGTGATCATGCCAATGTTATGTAATAATGCACCGACTCTAGGCAACTAGGGTCGGGGCGTTACAGTTGGTATCAGAGGAAGTTTAGTACAAACCTTGGAAGCTAGATTTATATAAACTCTGATTAGAGCACATATACCTAAGATGAACTTTGAGGATTAGTATAGAAGAACTTCCTAGAATTTTGGTATTGTAGAGACTTTGTGAGTTTTCCGAGCAATACATCCCTGTCTGGATACGAGCAGGTAGAGGCGGCTCTGGCACAGATGTACCTAGGGGTAAAACCCGAAAACACCGCTTTGAGCTAGACTCGAACGGGAACTGGTGCACGACAACGGGCCTTGCTGCACTCTTGGTTACGACACTCCCGGGGGATATGCTTAAGATAACTCTCATTTTCTTTACAAATCATTATGAAGGGTTTATGTGTATATACATCCTCAAAGGAGACATTCTTATGATTATGGATTATATCCATAAATAGTTCAATTTATGTTAAGTGTTTTATAAGTATGGGATTATGTATTTTGATTCATAAACTGATCTAGTTTATGCCATTGTTTAGAAATGGCGCCCAGTAGAAGGAATGAGAACTCCAGAAATGCACATGATACAAAGAGAAGGAAGGATCATATCTTTCATGGTATTAAGCTAGAATTTATAAGAGAAATAGTATCCCATGTATTATCATCATATGAAGAAATAATATCATGTGTTGATAAGATAAGTAAAGAGTTTACTGAGTCCTATGGCTTTGAAGGGAAGCAAGAGAAGAAAAGGATGGAAGAGAGAAAGATGGATAAAGGGAAGAGGGAAAAGAAGAATTTTCCCATATGTGGTAACTGTGGAAAGAAACACCCTGGAACTTGCCTGAAAGGAATGGGAGTTTGTTATAAGTGTGGAGGAAAAGGGCACAAAGTACATGACTGCAAGGGTAAGAAAATGGTTTCAAATGTACAATGCTTCATTTGCAAGGAGTTTGGACACTACGCGAACCTATGTCCCAGTCATCAGACCATGCCACAAATGATGCTATTGGATAATAATCAAGTTATGATACTACCACAGATGAAGAAGAATGATTAGAGTTATTTTGTTGATTATATCAATTGAGTGTTGTATCAACAATGTACTTGTTATAATAACTATGGAGTATATAAGGATTGTACTGCAGTACTATTTCTTTAAGGACTTGAGATTGTGTGGAACAAAGAAAAGTGACTCAATAGCAGGATAAATTTTTGGAAAATATATGGTTGAGAGAATGATAAATCATAATATAGTTCTGATACTGAGGTAGTGATTTTGGAATAATATGTGATTGTTTTGGATAAATTATATTGGATATTCTTGACTACCTTGGAACTGATTAATGATTTGTATATTCCATCATTGTTGGGGTTTAAAACATTTTTGGATTAATGAAGTATATCCATCATTCTATATGGAATAAGGGAGCATGAATGTAATCAATAAGGAATATGGTAATTCAGGATGTTTCAGTATATTAAAAGAATACATGATGAAGGTATTCATATTCTATTACGGGGTAAAAAGGATCTACATTATGTTTGACTTCCTTATAAATGTTTGACTGTGAGTTTGGACAGAAGTATTTTGGATAGTTCTAGTTTGGATTATTTTGGATTGCCATAAAAGGACAACCCGGAGGTCGGGCGGCAACCCGTCGCGTCCGGCAAGGCTGTGAGACTTGAACCCGCAACCGAAGGGCGACAAGGGTGTATCACCTACCACTGTCCCACGAGATGTCCTGAATTAAATAATGTAGTTTTTTTTAAAAGATCTGGTAGATGAATTATAATTCATTTATTTTGGAACCCTGTACGAATAGTATAAATAGAAAAAAAAAATTACGTTCTATTATCTTTTAGAATGAAAGATGAGTTTGTGGTAGAAATTTATTAATGGGTAAAATTCTAATTATAAAGTAAGTATATCTCCTTATTATCTTATCCAATCTCATAAATAAATTCCTCAACATTAATAACAGAAACTTAGAACAAAAATGTTGTTCTAGATGGTACCTTAAATCATCACAAATTTATGGCTTTGGGATTGTTGGCCTTTTCATAGCCATGTTCTCTACCACTCTCCATCAGATAATTGATGGTTAGATTTCTCTTCCATATCCATATTTTCCTACATGGAACCCTAGTATGTGTTATTTTCGGTAATCTTCATACTTTCCACTCTTTATTTTAAATAGAGGCCTCATTAATTCATTTTTCGATGTGGGATTTCAACTAAGATATTTTGAAATGTCAAAAATGTGTTGTCCCAATACCATATATTTTGTTGAACCGATGGTACTTCAAATCATCATGGATTGATGAGTTTAAGGACCTCAATTTTATACTTGTTTGTGATTGATGACCTCAATCACTAGCTATAAATATTTACGTTTTTCCTCCAATTATATGTCTCTAATTGCCACCAATGTTCTCCTAATCGAGATCATAATTTGGTGGTGACCCTTTCATTTCTCTTTTCCTCATATTAAGAATAAATTTTAGTAACCCAATTTCCGATGTGGGTTTTCCCACAAAGATATTTTTTATTTTCAACCTTTTATTTTCGAAGACCAATTTCAAATTGCGAGGACGCAATTTATTGAAGGAGGGGAGAATGTAACACCCCAAGATTTCATAGTGTGTTATTTATTCAAAATAATTCAATAACTTGCACTACACACAACACCGAGTTCAAGCACACCATGACTTACCAAACAAGCCATTCAAAAGAGGTTATGAATAGTATTAACTAAATTTTAAACTTTATATAATCCTTATAATTTTAGAATCCATATTATGAGTTTCTTAGACATAATTGTAGTTTTACCAAATTTTAATAGTGAACCCTTTTTAAATAAAATATTTTAAATTTTTGACTAAATGGGGACATCAAAAAATTTTTTTTTAATAAAACATCTCAAGCTTCTATGGTACGCTTCTCTTTGAATAATGTGATAGCGTGTGTTGTACGCAACACCGAGTTCTAACACACCATAACTAATCAAACTAGCCGTTATGAATAGTAATACCAAATTTTTGAAATTATATATATTTTATATTTGAAAATGGACTTCATTTTTGGATTCGGAGTATCGAATTTAGCCTAAGGTGAAATTTTGGTACATTTCGGATAACTTTCATATTTTGATGAATAGTGAAAATTACTAAATTTTAATTAAAAACAACTTTTTTAATCAAAATAATTAATAGTGATAAATTATGAATTTGAGTGGTTTTAAAGTATATTTAGAATATATTTTTACCATTTAATATAATGTTGGTCATTGGACATAATTTTACAATTAAACCGAACATAAACAAGTGTCAATCTTTTGATAGTTATTACCTCTTAAAAACACGCTTTTTGTTTTGACAGCGGGAATTAATTTTAAATTAATTTCTGCCACTTCTGTGTTTTGAATTTAGAAAAATGGATTCCATATTTGGAATCAGGATGTACAAATTGTGTAAATAGGTAACTTTTATTTTTAGACATTTTGAATAATTACTGTGGTAAATATTTTATTTACCATGGTTAAGGGTAAATCCGGTAAATAAGGGTTAAAAAATAATATTATAATAATACAAAATTACCCTGAAACGTGTCCTAACCTTATTGGTGGACACATAACCGACCATGAGCATCCTTGGGTCAATTTGGGGACCCCTTGGAGCCACTTGTATGTGGTAGGGACACTTTATATTAATAAAGTTAAAATAAAAATAAAAATGGCATAAGCTTACATCTTTTAGAAGAACAATTTTTACATAGGGTTATACATGTTGGATTTTCGATTATAAATATTCATTAGAGAGATAAAAAGATTTCATACATAATGATATTTTATTTATAATTTTTAGACATTAAATAAGTTATTTTATTTATGACACAATGATGATGCAGTAATTACTACAATAGTGAAAAATTAAAATAATTGATATTATAAATACCCAAATAAATATAATATGAAACTTTTAATGAATTAAACTAATTTTATAGGATACTATGTTATATTAGGAGTGATTTAATTGACTTTGTTCGAAGTAATCAATCTGTTATGAGTTTCAAAAAAATCAACTATTGAATAGTGTCAAAATTGACATAAAAGAGTTCTTAAAACAAATATTATATTATTAATTGATATTAAATTCCTAAAAATCTAAGGTTCGGCCAAGAGACTTATATTATAATAGTTTAATCATTAATGGACCACTTGGGGGTCGCTTGGATGTATATAGTATGTTTATTAACCATATTATATAAAAATACAAAGAGACATTGTAAAAGTGAAACTAATTAACTTAGAGTTAATACTTAAAGATAAGGTTAATATAAGTACCCAAACCTGTCTAAATTCTATTGGATGAGTTGTTTTAGACCTATCCCCACCTCATCCTTTGAATAGTCAACTTTGGAGCCTTTAGAAACCGAATATGAATTTATTATAAATTAATATTTCTAGCTTTTCCAAAGGTGCCCCTCACCCCTCTTATAAAAGGGCACTCCTCCTTCTCATTTCTTCACACCTCTGAAGCCTTTTGGTTCGGCCAAACTCTGCCCAAATACTCTCCCAACATCCCTCGCTACAACCTAGAGGCCTTAGTTTGATCAGAAAGCCAACCTAAGGAGCCCTTTTGATCAAATCAAAAGGAAGAACCCGAAGAAGAGGTAATGATTTCACCACCCTTTTCTAAGTTCATTTCTTCTTCCACTTCTTCTTCCTTTGTTCTTACCATTCTAAAATAATAACTCCAGTATCTTACATATACTGTGATGTTATTATAAATATGGTACAACCATATTCAGTATTATATCCACCCTTTGAATAACATGTCACCATACGTGCGTACGTACGGCTTACCGTCTCCACGTCGTGGTGTAATTGTTATTCAATATAATATTATTTGGATGGGTATAATAATGATGTGTAACTCATGTAAATAATAAATATAACATGTTAATGATTCTGTATATATGATATACCATCCATTTATATATTATTTTAATATCAAAAGAATGATATTGTCGCTCGTGCGTACGTACGGACTACCGTCTCCACGAACGCGATGAGATTCATTCTCCATCGTAACCATTAAAGCGTAATTATCATTTTATGATTTAAAAATGATGTTTAAGGACTTGATATCATTCTGGATATGAATAATATACAACCTATCCTTTACAAACATGTCTTACGTAACAAAACATATGAAAGAAAACAAGTAAGTTAACACCCGAAACAACGATAATACTAAGATATTATTATCAAATCAATATTAAAAGATCATATATGATATCATATTAATGTATATGATTATTGTATAATTTAATAACAATTATTTCACCATTATACAGGAGGTTAACCTACCACAACCAAGGAAAAGTACAAGGTAAGGGTTATTTCACAATATCTTCATTATCCGAGGTTGTATTATACGTAATAATCTACTGGGATCTCTTTATCATCCACATCCATGTTTCTTCGAAATGTATTTCAAAACATTTTTACTATTTACAAGAATATGGGTTAAAGTCATTTATACCCTTGTTTGACTTTTTATAAGAGGTTTATAAAGGAATCTTTCCGTCGTTTTCAAAACAAGGTCCTTTTTAACCTTTTCGACAGAATTGAGGTAAGAATGTTTTTTTTAACTTATACGGCGGGTGCGGTTATTTTCCGCCGTTATAAAATCGTCGAAGCTTCCCATACAAGCTTATAAGAATATTTTCAAAGAAAATGTTTTATTTTATATGGATCTTAAATGATTTCAAAATAAAAGGATATATTTCTTTTAAAAGAATTTTGATTTCATCTATGTCAACATCCTTTGATGGATTTTAAGATTATTTGAAGTTGATTTATTATGATACAAAACTTCTATATTGTATTGAAGGTTTTGTGATATGTTTGACTGTGGATGTTCTATTTTTATACCATTCATAGTTTATTGTGAAAGTATTGACATTTCGTATGCTAGTTTTAATACGAATGTTTATGTTATGTTTAAACCTTTTCATATGGGAATGCATTGGACTTAATAAGTGACGGGTGGAGCCCGCTATAGCTCCTCGATGCATCGGTAGGTCTCATGAGACAAACTAGTGTCTTGGCACAAGGCCTTGACAAAATCTTATTTGTAGCCTTGGCACGAGGCCTTGGCTATGTGGTTATGATAGACTGGCATTATGCATTCCAACATTATGAAAGTGGTTATTGATTTTTTCATGTGATTATTCGATTAGTAGAATATCCATGTGAATAAGTAAATGGCATTATTTCATTTTACTTTTGCCATACCATGTTGAAGTTCAATTTTAAAAGGCTTTTGTTTTAGTAATGCATTGCCTTAAATGTTTATTCTTATTTATGAAAGTTTCCGCTATATTGTTATCCTTACTGGGCATTTGAGCTCACCCCTTTTCTATGTTTTATTTTTCCCCAGGATGTGAAGAAGTAAATTATGAATGACCTGCAGGGATATTATGAGGGGATAGTAGTGTGGATTATGGAGACATTATGTTGTTGTAGTAGTTTTTCATTTTATGATGTAATGTAAAACTTATGAATATATCTAGTGTTTCCAAGGCTACTAAACCAATCGGTCTTTCGAGATTTGATCTTTCTTGTGATCATGCCAATGTTATGTAATAATGCACCGACTCTAGGCAACTAGGGTCGGGGCGTTACAAAAAACGAAAAAAGATTCCATTCATATCTTTTACTAAAAACTCACCGAAGGGAAAATTTGGATTTAAACAATTGTAGGTGGATGGAAATAATATTACATATTGAGGAACCATGGGTGTGGATTATAAAATACACCCCAGTAAATTCTGAAGTATAAACAATCTTGGATAAAAATGAGATTGTGATATTTTCCCTTACCTTAGGTCCGATTTGCTTCGTAAGTGTCCAAACCTCATGTATAATTATTTAAATAATGTTATTGACTTATTCCAGAATCATACTTATTTTTATGGTATCATATATGGTCATATTCTTAGCTTCTTATTAGTAATATTTCATTACTACTTGTTATTTGGGTGTTTAATACTTTTTGTTCTTATGCGTGTTTTGTTGAATAAATTCTTATTCTTCTCTTTAGGTTATAGATACCTCATTTACATAATGGTATTAGTGTAATATATATCATATTCATTCATTAAATTAATTTATATAATCATTATTCAATGAAGATCATGTAGAACGAATCGCATCACATCGGGGAGATGGTATTCCATACGTACGCACGAGCGATGGTATCGTTCCCATGATCGTGGAATTGTATTGGAGTGTATGTATTATATTTGAGAATCAAAAAAAATTTATAATAATCATATATATTCATTACTTTCACCCATATACCCATCCACTAAGGTGGTGGTGGAAAATAGTTTACACCACAACGTGGGGACGGTATTCCGTACGTACGCACGCACGGTGATTTCGTTTTCCGTAGGATTGATAAGAGGTGAAATAAGGTTGTTTCATATTTATAATAACATTTCATTATATTCGTGATACTGATGTTATTACCTCATAATTAAACAACTAAATAATAGGGAGTTGAATAAGAATGGAACTTGAAGAAAACGGTAGAAGGTATTACCTCTTTCTCGAAGTGCCTCCTTTAAACATTCTCTTAAGGCACTAGAGTTGGTATTTTGATAGGACCAATACCTCTAGTAGGTTTATAATGAAGTGGGGAAGTAAAATGGTCAGGGTTTGGCCGATCTTGAAGGCTAAAATTAGTGTGAGGAAGAGAGGGAGGATGTTCCCTTTTATAAGGGAGGAGAGGGGCACCTTTGGAAATATAAGAAATATTAGTTTATATTAAATTCCAACCCCACATAAAAACTTCCAAAATTACTCATATCCGAAGCTTAGATGAGATAGGGTTGTAATCTCATCAACCAATAAAATTTAGACTTGTTAGGAATTTATTTTAAACATTATCAACTTGATTTATCCTTATTTATCAATTTAATTTTATTTGTGGTAATAATATTCTAAATTTTAAATTATTATAAATAATTACATATGTGTTTTGAATCTTCCATAATTTGAAAAATTATGAAATTGTCAAAAATATAAATTTTATTTTATAATTTTCAAATATTTTTGTGATTTTTAATCATTTTTATAATATTTTATTTTTATAAAATAACAATAGTGTCAATTTTGACACTATTCATTTATTTGAATTTAAATAGACTATATACAAAAGATATTTCAAACTAAAAGCTTTAATAGACTCATAATATGTCATATGTGTCTATAAAATTAGTGTAGCACATTAAATAGTTCATATAATATTTATTTTAATATTTTTAAATCCATTTATTTGATATTTTAATTAATAAAATATGTTTAACATCACAATTGTGTCATAATTAATTATAATTATTTAATCTCTAAAAATACTAAATAAATTTTTATGATGTATATAATTGTATTGTATTTCTGGAGACTATTCATGTTCGAAGTTTCATTAAGTTTATCACCAAATTAAAATTGTTATACTTATAAGATTTGAGAAAGTGACATGTCTTCATATTCTTTGGTTTTAATAATAATTAAATTATTTTCATGGAAAAAATTCCATTAAATTAATCTAATCTGACCATTAGGTTATATGGGTCGACTTTTAGTCATCCAATAGGATTTTGGCATGTGTTAGGGTAATTTTATAATCTTATATTACCTTTAAATACCCGATTTACCTTTAACTATGGTAAATAAAATTTACCATAGTTACTATTCATAATGCCCAAAAATAAAAAGTAGCCTATTAAAATAATTTGGACCCACTGATTCCAAATATGGAATCCATTTTTTAAAATTCAAAACATATAAGTTTTAGTAATTAATTTAAAATAAATCCTATTGTTAAGAAAACAGGTTTTAAAAGTTAAAACATTGCCAAAGATTGAAATGTTTTTACCTATGAATTCAATGTAAAATTAATGCTAATGACATAAATTATATTAAATGGTAAAAATATATTATATGTATACTTTAAAACCATTATATATTATAATTTATCCATATAAACTATCTCAATGGAAAAAGTTGTTTTTAATTAAAAAATAGTGTATTTTTACTATTCATCAAAATATGAAAGTTATCAGAAAAATATCAAAAATTTATCCAAAGAAAATTTTTATATCCTGATTTAAAATAAGTATTTTCTCTTGTAAAATTGAACTTATAAACATGTCAAGAACTAGATTTAATGTGGGTGCACCATCAAAAGGCGACAGAACTTCATTTTTTGAAAAATACTTATTTTACCTGAAAAAATTATTTTGTTCTCTTACCATGTTCTAGAAAATGTGTAAGATGAATAATAAAATTCAAAATGTAGTTAATACTATTCATAACGGCTAGTTCATAAGAATATATCGTTGTTTAGTGAAACCCGGTATTGCGCACAACACACGCTATCGAGGAAGGTCATGATTGCGTGTAATGCAAACCAAGTTCGTATTATGTGCTGTGAAAGATTCCTTTGGTGTTGCATATAACATAAGACATAAAAAAAATCTCATAAAATCTTAGGGTGTTACAACTATAGAGGGCACCACCTGTTACTTACTAAGTCCCCTGCATTCCCCATAAGAAAAAGTTTAAACATAACCTAAACATTTTTATTAAAACTAGCATACGAAATATTCATTACATTAACCATAAACCATGAATCGCATAAAAATAGAACATCAAAATCCAATCATATCATAACTCATTCAATACAATATGGATGAATGTATTATAATAAATTAACTTCAATCAAAAATAATATCCATTAAAGTATGCTGATATAGTTGAAAATGATGAGTAAAACTTTTTGAGGGAATACGCTTTTTGTAAAATCATTTAAAAGTCACACATTTATAAACTAAGTAATTTAAAAGATATTTTTGAATAAAAGTTTCCCATTCCACTTGGAAAATTTTGAATAGAATTATCATTTCATAACATTCATGTCCATATAAATAAATTCATAAAATCATTTTGAAAACATGGACATTAGTTAAAAAGAATTATAAAGACAGATCTTTAAAACATTTAAAATTATAATTTTGATAAAGTGTATCTTTTAAAAAATAGTTACAATTTAGAAATCATTTTTATAAAAAATTGACATGGATGATCAAAATTTCCTAGTAAATACTTACACAGAAACAATCTTTGATAATAATGAGATTGAGTAATTAACCCTTACATTGCACTTTCCGTTAGTTGAGGCGATGTTTAACCTCATGTATGAAGATCCTAATATGTTATTAAAATATACCAGAATCATATTAATATTTCCAATATCATACATGAATTATTTATGACTTTATACTATCCATTTAATAATAATTCCCATGTTAAATTAACATTTCGGGTATTAATCGCTTTCTTTATCGTACGTGTTTTAACCAGTTACTCTTGATTCTATAACTTAGATCAACATTTAAATAATTCCATAATATAAAAAATGATTTATATATCATATATATTTAGAATATAAATATGTATAATAGACATATATATGAAATGGAAAACACCGTTTATGGAGACGGTTGTCCGTACGTATGCATAAACAATGTTTCCCTTTTCATATTGTAATGAATGAAACTAAGAGAATAAGATATTTGTAAGTTCATATATATATATATATATCCAGTATCATTATTATGTCATATATTACATACTTATTAGTAATATATATTTTTATAATTGTTGATGAATGGTGAACATGGAAATGAATCTCATCACATCGTGGAAACGGTAATCCGTACGTATGCATGACCAACAATATCATTTCCTTAAAGGTGTGGAATTGGATGGTATAATAATATTACAGAGACATTTTAATTTTATTTTAATTATTTATATACATATTTATCATCATTATATCCATCCAAATAACGTAGTGTTGAATAACAAATTTCACCACAGCGTGGAGATGGTAAGCTGTACGTACGCACACATGGTGACATTACCATTCATAAGATGGATAGAATAATGAATATAGTTATGATATATTTATAATAACATCACATTATATATAAGATACTGGAGTAATTATTTTATAATTGAAACAACAAAGAATGAGTAAGTGGAAAATAAGAGAACATGAAAGACGATGGTGAAATCATTACCTCTTCTTCAGATTCATCCTTTTTATTTCATCAAAAGGGATCCATAGGTTGGATTTCTGACCAAAGGAATGATTTTATGATGAATTTAGGATAGTTTGGAGGATATTTGGGTAGGGTTTGGATATTATAAATGGATTTGGAGAAGTGAATTTTAGAGAAGGGAAAGTGCCTTTTTATAAGAGGGGTGAGGGGCACCTTAGAAAAAAACATAAAATATTATGTTATAATAAATTAATTTTAGGTTACTAATAGCTTAAAAATTAATTATTTAATGGATAAGGTTGGGATGGGTCTAAAATCACTCAACCAATTGGTTTTAGAGAGGTTTAAGTTACCATATTATCCATTACATATAGATTTAACTCTATGTTAAATAGTTTGACATTTTCCTTGTCTCTTTGTATTTTTATATTATATGGCTATTAAACGTACTATAAATTCCAATAGAACCCCAATTAGATCATTATTATCATATATATTATTATATAAGTATTTTGGCCGAACCTTTTATGTTTTTGGACAATTATATAAATTAATAATATCATATTTGTTTTAATAACTATTTTATGTCAATTTTGACACTACTTGGTATTTGTTTTTTTGTTAAAATCATAACAGCATGATTACGTAGAAAAAAATTGATCTCCACAACACTAACATGTCATAATAACCTAAAGAATTAGTTAAATTTAAAAAAAGTTCCAAATTACATTTATTTGGATATTTTTAACGTCAATTATTTTATTCTTTCGTTAATACGGTTTTTAGTTCATCATTATTGTGTCAAACATAAATATAATTATTTAATGTCTGTAAATTATAAATAAAATACTATTATGTATTAAATCTGTTTATATTTCTAATTATTATTTTTATTCTAATTTATTTTATGTATAACCCTATATTAAAAATGTTTTAATTTTAAACATTGATTTTAGCTATTTTACCTCTTCTTTGAATTAAATAATAATAAATGTCTTCTTCTAATCCATGTGGACCTAAAGGATAATATTTTATTGCTAAGGTTGGGTTTGGTCAAATTAAACTATTATAATAGAATTAGGACATGTTTTAGGGTAAGAATAATATTATTTTTACCCTTAATTACAATATTTACTTTTAACCGTGGTAAATAAAAGTAAAAAAGTGATTATTCACCCAAAATTATTTTTATCTTATTGAACCACTTTTTTCTTGCTGATTTAAACCATGCCTCTTTGATTTTTGAAATTACACTCACATAAGATGTAAAATTATGTTTTATGTGAAATTTCAAATTCTCCCAGTAGGTGGGTAAAAGACGGAGAAAAGTCCAATAAAATTTTATATATCTAATATTATTAAAAAATTATGTCAATGAGTTACATTGAACATATATAGGTATTATGTATCTATTTTTACCTATAATAAATTTAAATAAAATAAATTATTATTTAAATAAAAAGTCGGTTTTAAACAATAACTCCTTGTTTTTAACTATTCATCAAAAATTGAATGTTTTTAGAAAAATACCAAAAATTCACACTAACCTAATTTTGATATTTTGAATTAAAAAGTGAAGTCTATTTTACCGAATTCAAATTATAGAAGTTTCATTTATTAATTTAAAATTAATTCTCATTGTTAGAACCCAAAAGGTTTTTTTTATGAAATAATAACTAACAAAATATTGATACTTATTTGTGTTCGATTTCAAAGTGAAATTATTTCCCATGAATAAAATTCGATTAAATGGTTAAAATATAAAATATTTATACTTACAAACCATTAAAATTTATAATTTAAAACTATAAATTATTTTTATTAAAAAATTTGTTTTCAGTTAAAATATATTATTTTTCACTATTCACCCAAATATAAAATTATCAGAAAAACACAAAAAAAAATTTAGAAACTAAAATATTATGTTCTGATTCTAAATAAGAAGTTTATTTTGTCAAATTTTATATATAAATGTTTCAAATATAGTATTTAAAAATGGTTCACCATTAAAAGGCGGTAAAAGTCCATTTTTTTAAAAATAATTCTTTTATCTGAAAAAATGAATTAGTTCTTACATTATGTCTAAGAAATTCATAATATAGATTCTAAAATTAGACGGATTATATATAGTTCAAAATTCAGTTATAACTATACATATTCGGTTTTGAACGAATAGTTTGGTAAGTCATGGTGCGCTTGAACTTGGTGTTCCGTGTAGTGCATGTTATTGAATTACTTTGAAGAAATAACATACTATAAAATCTTGTGGTGTTACAGTAACACAATAAAATCATTAGAGAAAGCACGTTTAAATTCCACATTAGAAACATCTTGGAAAAAATTTGTTGCAATGATACATCCCTTGGGAGTTTTTATTAGATACTCCTTTAATAAGTCAAATTGGAAATATCTAATTTTCATTATAATCTATGAAGAGATGAAAGAATGTGATTATCCGTAATCAAATAATGATTTGGATAATTTTTATGAAATGATTAACGTACCTAACACCATTTCATTTAGAACATCATCTTCAACAGTTGTGACCACATAAGCTTGAACTTTCTCACTTGTACTTTTTTTAGGTAAGTTTCCTTAACACATAGGAAATTAATTTGTATTATTCTCTATCTTTTTACAATTATATAATTGAACATTGACAGCCTATTTCTTACCATTCCAATCATGATCTTGGTGGCATTTTTCTCCACACTTGTACCAAACTCCCAGCCCCTTTAGGCATGTACCAAGGTGTTTCTTCCCACAATTACTATAGGATGGAAAGTTAGTTTTTCGCTTCTTCCCCTTATTTCATTTTCTAGATTGTTCAGAAGATATCTTATTCTCTTGATTTTTTTTAAAGGCATAAGACATAGACAATTCCTTTTCTATCTTGATAGCTCATGAGACAATATCATAGTACGATGAGAAGGTTTGGGAGACTAATTCATGTCAAATAAATGGTTTTAACCCAAAAACTAATTGATCAATATTAGTTCTTGAGTTACGTATATAATGTATAGAATTCCTTTATATCCTTATAAAATAGTCCTCATACAATGCAATATTCTCATCCTTCTTTTTCCTCTAATTCAAAAAATGTCTTTCCATATCCTCTAAACATTCACAAGTAAAGTATTCTTAAATGAAAATAACTATAAACTTATTCCATTCCACATTTGATACATCTTAATCCTCCTTTTTGTTTTGAATTAATAACCACCATTGATCTGAATCTCTTTAGAGGCGATAAATTGCCATGATAACTTTTTCCCTTTCTCTACTCCCCAATGCATGAAATATTTTCTCTAAGGAACTAATCCATTTCTTAGCTACAAATGGATTTTTGGTCCAACTAAATGTTGGTAGTTGTTTCTTCATGATGTGGTCTAACATTGATCTTCTATGTTGTGGATCAGGGTTCTCTATGTGGGTAAGGTTATTATTGATATCCTGAGTGAGTTTTCCTAGTATGGTTATAAGCTGTTTAACACCAGTTGCATCACCAGCTCCACTATAATTATCTTGAATAGGTGGTAAATCCTTACATAGATTACATGAATTGATACAGTTTCCATTACTTCCACTAGGATTCATTTCTAGATAATGCCATACACAATTATTTTATGAATCGCACTGAATAATCCCAAACATGAAAAATAGTAGATATAAATTGAATTGTTTATGCATATAATCCAAAATCATAAAAGTTTTTTCTTTAGGGATGTATTTACTCATAAATCATTCATAATGGGTTGTAAGGAAAATGTGAATTATCTAACAATATCCCCTGAGAGTGTCAAACCAGGTGCGCAGTAAGGCTCGTTGTCGTGTACCAAGATACCCCAAGTCCTGCCCAAAACACTTTTGTCATAGTTTTCACTCTAAGGTACATTTTTTCCTAAAACATGTCCAGTTGAAGTGTCTAGCTAGGAATATATTTATTGGAAACCCTAAATAATATCTATATTACTAAAAAAATTAAATGTTCTTCTATAAAAATTCTCAATTTCTATCTTAGGGTAATGTTTTAGAATTAGAGTTTTTCTAAATCTAGTTTCCAAGGTTTATAATAAACTTTCTCTAATTGTAAATATAACACCCTGACCCAAATTACCAAGAGTTAGTGCACTATAACATAACATCGGCATGACTACAAGGGATCATGTCCTGATATATCGATCAGTTTAGTAGCCTTGAATGTACTAGATACATACATAAATTTTACATTACAGTATGAAATGAAAAAAACAAAATTGTTTCTAATTTGAAAAATATAATATCCCTTATCCTATCCCTACAAGTCAGTCATAATATACTTCTTCACATCATCATAAAAAAAATACATAAGAAAGGGGTGAGCCCAGATGCAAAGTAACGATAAGTATATAGAGAAAACTAAAATAAATAAGCATAAATATTTAATCCAATTTATAGGACTAGAACACAAGACTTTTAAAGATAAACATAATTATAATATGGAAATGATAAATAAAATAATTCCATTTACTTATTCACATGTAAATTCTAGTTGAAAAATAATCACATGTAATATCAATAGCTAATCTCACAATAATGGAATGCATAATGCAAAACATCATAACCGCATATTCAAGGTCTCGTGCCATGACTATAAATAAAAAATATTTTCAAGGCCTTGTGTTAAGACACTATTTTGTCTCATTAGACCTACTGATGCATCGAGGATCTATAGAGGGACCTGGTCTTCACTTACTAGGTCTAATGAATTCCTCAATTTTAGAGGGTGAAACATAACATAAAAATTCGTATTAAACTTGCATACAAAATGTTAAAACATTAACCATAATCCATGAATGAAATAAAAATTTCACATACATAGTCAAACATATCATAAAACTATCAATACAATATGTAATATTTTATCATAATAAAAATACTTCTATTAAACATTAAATCTAACAATAGATGTTGACACAGATAAAATCAATCCAACAATTATTTGAGGGAAATATATCTTTCTACAGTGAAATAATTTGAAAGTTGCATAATTTTATAAGAAAACATTTATTTTCAAATTTTTATTATAAGCTTGTAATGGAAGCTTCGATTGTCTTATAATGTAGGAAGATAGTTGAACCCACCGTATATGTTAAAAAACATTCTCTCCTTAATTTTTCAAAAACGTCATAATGTACCTTGTGAGGAAACCTAGAGAAAGATTCCAATAAAAACATTTTAGAAAGTAAAACAGGGGTATAAATTACTTTAACCCATACTCTATGAAATAGTAAAATCTTTTGAAATAAATTTTTAAGAAAAATGTATGTGGATGATAAAGAAGTCCCAGTAGATACTTACGTATAAACAACTATGGATATTATAGATATTATAAAATTAACCCTTACTTTATATTTTTCCTTACTCAAGGCTATGTTAAACTCATAGATAATTGTTAAATAATTGTTCTTAAATTATAAAATAACCACATACATAAATATGATATCATATAGGATCCTTTAATATTTCTTTTTTAATAATATTTCAGTATTATCATTGCTTAAGGTGTTAACTGATTCATTTTTTATTATATGTTTTATTACATAAGTCATGTTTTTTATGGATATGATTTGTTTGATTCATATCCAGAATGATATTTAGTTCTTAAACATTTTTTTAATAATCAAATGACAATTATTCTTGAATGGTTACGATGGGGAATGAATCTCAACACGTCATGGAGATAGTAATTCATACAAACATATGAGTGAAAATATCAATCTATTGATGGAGAAATCATATTAAATTGGATGTTATATTATATATACAGAATCATTAACATGTTATATTTATTATTTAAAAAAATTATACTCATTATTATACCCATCCAAAAAAGAAGTGTTAAATTGCAAACTACACCATGGCGTGGAGATAGTAAGTTGTATGTACGCACACATGGTGACTTTTCCATTCATATGATGGATAAAATAATAAATATAGTTGTAAAATATTTATAATAACATCTCATTATGTATATGGTACTTGAGGTATTATTTTTGTATCGAAACAACAAATAAATAAGAAGTAGAAGAAGAAAACAACATTGAAAGAGGTGATAAAATAAGTACTTCTTCTTCAGGTGCTTCCTTTTTTTCGAATAAAAGGGCCCTCTAGGTTGGATTTATGATCATTTTAAGGCCTTTATATTCATGTGAGGGGTGTTTGGGGGATATTTGTTCTAGTTTTGGCCCATCCAAAGGGCATTAGACATGTGAATTATTGAGAAGGGGAACTTCCCTTTTATAAGAGAGGTTAGGGGCACTATATTAATATGTTATAAAATGATATTCCATTTCTAATAGTTACAAATTGATTTATTTTGACGATATGATGGGGATGGGTCGAAATCCTCTCAACCAATAGGTTTTAGACATGTTTAGGCCATAAATGTAACCTTATCTTTTAGATTTAACCCTTAGTTAAATAGTTTAACTCTTACCATGTCTTTTTGTTTTTTTTAAACTACATGGTTAATATAGTTACTATAAATTAACAAAACAACTTCAAGTGGATAATTTATAAAATTTATATCACTATATATGTAATTTTTCAAAATCATATATTTTTTTGATTTTTATTTTTTTTTAATAAAATAGTATTTTTTTTAAAACTCATTTATGTCAATTTTGGCACTATTTAGTAATTAGTTTTTGTTAAAGTCATAAAAACTTGATTCCTTCAAACGAAATAAATTGAATCAACCCTAACTTGTCATATTCACCTGGAAAATTTGTGTATTGTATCAAAAACATCAATTTACATTTATTTTAATATTTATAATACAATTTATTTTAATCTTTAATTAATAATGTAATTACAACTTCATCATTGCGTCAGAAATATATTTAATTATTTAATTTATAAAAACAATAAGTAAAATATTATGATGTAAGAAAAATTTTTATTTCTTATTTAATATTTATACTCTAATTTATCTTATGTGTTACCATATATTAAAATGGTTTGGTTATTTAAATTTAAATTTTAAACTTTTAACGCTTTTTTACATAAAATATAATAAACGTCCTAGTCTAACAAAAGTGGATCAAAGAAAGGATGATATTAGTTTCCTAACTTTGATTTTGGTCTAACTAAACTTATCTAATAGAATTAATTTTTGTTTTTGGTAAAGTTTATATTATTATAATATTATTTTTACCTTTAATTACCCTGTTTATTTTTAATCGTGATAAATAAAAGTAAAAAGTTATTATTATCCCAAAAATATATTTCATTTTATTGAACCAAATTTTACTTTCTGATGAGAACCTTGTTTGTCGGATTTTTTAAATTCAAGTCATAGAAGTCATAAAAATTCAATTTATGAAATTTTTAAATGTGCCTATAAGGTGGGTAAAATACGTTTAAAAGTTCAATAATGTTTTCAATATCTAATCTAATTAAATAAGTACTCCAATGAATTGAATTTAATTAATATAGGTATTTTTTATCTATTTTGTCATTATAATAAATTTAAATTAAAAATAACTATTTAAATAAAAAGTTGGATTTAAACAATAATGCATTGTTATTCACTATACATCCAAAATTGAATGTTTTCAGAAAAATAAAGAAAACTCACCATAAGCTAATTTTTATATTCTGAATCCAAAAATGAATTTAATTTTTAATAATAAAATTTCTAAAATATCAAAAAGTTTGTATTAATATTAAAAAAGTTTTTTAAATGGCTAGTTTGATTTGTCATGGTATGCTAGAACTTGGAGCTTCGTAAAGAACAAGGTATTGTATTATTCAAAGAGAAGCATATTGTGGATGCTTGGGGTGTTACAAGTTTCATGGTTTTATAGATTCCAATTGGGATGGAGATAATTATGATAGAAAATAAACCTCGTCAGTAACATTTTTATCTTTTTGGAATGTTGTGTGACTTTTCATATTAAGAAACAAATTATGTATCATTGAGTATAGTTGAATCTGAATATGTTATAGAAACTGAAGCTTGTACTCAAATGTTGAGGATGAAAGTTCAGATAGAGGATTTGAAAGAACAATTTTCCGTCCCATTTAAGATAATTTTTTATAATTAGAGTGTAATTGATCAATCAAGGAATCATCTTCAACCTTCATGATCAGAACACATTGATATAATTTTTCACATTAAAAATTATAAAGTTACTAATGGAGAGGTTTTGCGGGAATACATTTTAAAAAAGTGTAAAATTATTGATATCTACACAAATCTAATTCTAAAATAATGGGTTGTAGAATTGATGTTGCAAATTCATGTTCAACCTACTCTAATGTCTTCCTAATCCTTAAACGTAATAACCCCCACTGTTCTTTGGATTTTGTTGACAAAGGAGGACAGAGAGTAACACCTTTTTTACATTGTAAGAAATCATACTTATCTTTATTTGAGTAATTTGATGTTATAGTTATAATAAAATGGGGGAGATAAATAAAGTGATAAAATAATGAAATGGAGAAAGAAAAAGAATGTGGGAATAGAAAAAATAGGGGGAGATAATGAAATTGTTAAAAGAAAATTGAGGAGAGTTTATCATTTCATGTAAAAAAATTTGTTTTCCACTGAGGAATGGAATTCCATTAAAAAACTACATTATCTAGTATTATGTTTTCAGTACAATCTGTTTTGAGAATGTTTATGTTTTGATAAATGTCCAAAACCTGTGATTTTTTATCAAATATGAGTTGTGAAAATATTTGAGAGTCAAAAAGTTTTTGATAAGGGTTATCAAAAAATAAAAACAGGGTATTGAAGAACCATTATGATAAATTGTTTAAAAAATGTTTTCATATTTATTGAAAACTATTTTTTTGTTTAAGAGTTATTTTTTTAAGAATCGGACCTATTTCATCATAATAAGGTTTTTTTCTTGAGAGAGGTTTTCACATTTAGTTTTTCATATTGAGTTTCTCTAAACATAGAAGCAGTCCGAAAGATGAAATTGTTTCTCAAAAACATTATCATTATCAGTTACATCAGCATGACATTGAAAATAATCAGATTCAAAATAATTAGAGGTAAAAATTGTTGTTTGTTGGAATTTTTTCATTTCCATATTCAGAGAATGAAAGAAGTTTCTAATTTATAAAGAAAAAATTTGTTGACTGTAAAAGTAATTTTTTTATATAAAGATTTTTGATACGATATTTTGAAGTCTGGAGTTAGAAATTTATTATACATTTTAAATAAATCATATGATGCTTTGCTAATCTATAATTTCTTTCAAATCATGAAAAATCTTAGGATAAAATATATTGATGAATGGTGGAGAGGTCTAATGAATTTTAGAGTTGCACAATGGGATTTCCATAATAATGGGAATAACATCATAATGATATGAGAATGAAAAATATGTTGTTGATACAAAGGAAGAATTAAATTGTACTATTAACCTTGTACAAGATTTTCAAACTGTGATTTTCATACTATGATTTTCATATTGGGATTTTCTCATTTGGAAATCACACTTTGATTTTCAAACTGGGAAAATCATAATACAATTTTGGTACTAGGATTTTTGTATAGGGAAAATCGTTTTGGGGTTTTCATACTCATATTTTTGTACAGATATTTTGATGCACAGATTTTCTGAATAATAATTTCATACACAAAATTTCATTCTGAGATTTTTGTACATGGATTTTCATACATGTATTTTCATACTGAAGAAATCATTCTGATGTATTCATAATCAAGAAATAATTTTGAGAAATAAAAAGATTGTAATGATCTGATAAAGAGAAATATCATAATGAGATGATAAAGATAAAAATCATAATCATATGAGAAAGAAACAAGTCATAGTGACTTGAAAAAAGAAACATATTGTAATGAGACGAAAATGATCTAAATAATTGATGAATTCAATTTCTAAATTCATTTTTTATAAATATCTGAGAAATCTTATGTGAATTGAATAATCGAAAGTTGAATTTTAAATGCACGATATTTGCAGTGTTTTCAAATTTGAGGATGTATGGAAATATTTCAATTTTCACATTTTTTCTGTTTCTTATAAATACATTCCAAAATCATTATCTCATTTAAAACATTCACACTTTAAAAAAAATCATAGAAATAGATAATTCGAAGTGAATTTCCCATCAGATTTACGAATAATTTTATTGAGCATTATAGCAGAGTGTGAGTCATACAAATTGATGGTGGTTTAATAATACTGAGAAAATAATATCCTGAATTATGGTTTTCAAAAAATCAGATCCAGCGTCATCATATTCAGAAAATAATATCCAACATCATTATTTTGGGAGAATCAGATCCATAATTATCTTGTTGAGAAAATAAGAACCAGTATCATTTTATTGAGATAATTGGATCTAGCTTTATCATATTATCAAAACAGGATATAGCCCGATTGGACAAAGGATTCATATTAAGAACCTATGGATAAGATTCAACAATGTCATTAGGCTTTTGTTTTCACTATTTTTTATAAGAAAACATTATAAACAGACACGGTTTTATATAATAATTTCTTTTCGGAGATAGAAGGTGTCTGATTGGAATTAGCATAGGTTTTATTATCTTTTCATAATGGTGGACTTCCATAGACCCACAAGAGTGGATATGGTAGGGGTATATGTTCCCATACTGAGGTTGACCATTGTAAATATTGTGTTCTTTACAAGCATTCCTACTTTTTCAAGCATGATTTTTTACTAAAATTTGATATGGAAATAAATCTTATCATATTACAGGGGTTATATTTTTAAATGTTTTCAAACATATAAAATTTGAACAACTAATTCCACTCCACCCCCCCCCCCCCCACCCCTTTAATTTGTTCTTCAATCCTTTGGAATTTCATTTTATATGATTATTTTCACTTCCAGGATAGACATGTTATTTAATCATTATCATAAAAATGAATTGTAAGAATAATATTTAAGTAATTTAGTTTAAACATTATTAATATTTATAAATCAGTATATTCAAAAGAGGATGACCCCTATTTTTCTCAGCTTATCCATCTCTAATGGACCACTTAATTCATCATTATGTTTTAAATGGTTGTCTATATATAACTTTAAATACTCTCCCATAAATAATTACAATGATCCTAACAAATTATCAAAGCATTAATTAAATATTTATTTATCCATTAGTCATCAATAATTAATATATAACCATTTTGGATCGGAATAAAAAACAAAAATAATCAAAAATATTTCTTGTAAAATTATAAATAAAATAAGAAACCACATCATTTGATATTATTATCCATAAATACATTATCCAAATACAATAGTTAAATAATATTTTATAATTATTTTTGGAAACATGGAAAAAAATTGTAACATTTTAATCAATTATGATACCCCTTTTATCATGGTTTAACTTCATTAATATCAATGAACAAGTTACATAAAAACCCAAAAAAATACATGTCATACCATCATATATTCCCTATATGATCCATAAATTCACATTCTATTACCCCATTTATGAGAGAAAATAAATTATCTAAAATAAATAAATAGTTTTATAACAATCATATATTATACCACCCTTACATCTTGATCTCCCATTATAATTTTATTTTGTAGACATATTTATATACTAATTCTACAATCATGATAACACTATCTCTATTTATAATTTATCTTACATATAATAAAATAAATAAACTAAAAAATCTATTCTAATTCTATTTCATAATTCCATAAAAAACAGTGCCACCAAGGAAAATTTCTACAAGCCTTCAAATTCACTCTTCATTAATCATAGGCTAGAAAATAGAATTGATAGTTTAAAAATATCACTTGTGGTGTTTTTTACATAGTAAAAGATAATTTAATATAAATAATTACCCTACACAAATTAAATAAAAACACTATAATGTATAATAAAAATTCATAAAATAAATAACTATATAATTATATAATATCAAATAAATTTCACTCAATCACACACGTTTAGAATCTATATTTTTATATATGTATTAGTATACATTAAATATAATATAAACCAAAATTAACAAAAACAATAACCCCGCTATAGACACTCTAAATCCTACCAAAAATAATTTCCATGATCTCATTTACAAATATGTCTTCTATATTGGATCACTTTACTTATCTATAATATGAAAAATTGTAATTTATATGAGTAAGAGATATATTAATACAAGGTGAGAGAATAACTCAGTTGGATACCACCACAAGGTCTTCCGAATCTAGAAGATTTTAACATCATCATATGAGAATAATATTAAATTTCATATAAATATTTTAACGCATTTAAACAAAAAAATACACCTATAAAATGTAATGTGCTTACCAATCAACCACAACAAATTTTTTTACCTACTTTGGAATGTGGGAGTGAATGAGCAGTATTTCTATAAAATCTCACAATAAAAAACACATGGATTAACCTTAACTGTGTCTAAATTTATTTAAAACAATCGACATGGCTCATCTATCATTATATCCATACTCACAACATTTCTGAAAAAAAAGTCCCTCCTACTATCATTGTTAAGCTCATGAAATATCCAAATACATGACTTGTTTCAAATTAATGTTTAACCCATTTGATACCATGCATATTAACTAAATACATGATGCAATGCCCTGATCCCAGTTACCCAGAGTCGGTGCATTATTACATAACATTGGCCTGATCACAAGGGATCAAATCTCAAAAGAACAATCAGTTTAGTAACCTTAGAAGTACAAGATACATTCATAAGTTTTACATTATATCCTGAAATAAAAACATCAACAAAATTTTTTCACCTTTTTAACACACATATATCATTAGCCTATCCCTACAGGTCAACCATAAAATACATCTTCACATCCTATGAAAAATAAAACCTATAAAGGGATGGTCTCAAATTCTTATTAAGGATAACAATATAGAGAAAACATTCATAAATAAGCATAAACATTTAATGAAATGTATAAGACTAAAATAAAAGCCTTTTAAACTTAAACATAAGAATAATACATCAAAGGTAAATTCAAAATATTCCATTTACTTATTAACATGGATATTCTACTAGTCGAATAATCACATTCAATATCAATTTCATCTTTCATAATGATCGAATGCATAATTCCAGACATCATAACCACATAGTGAAGGCTTTGTTCCAAGACTAAATATAATATTTTGTCAAGGACATGTACCAAGACACTAGTTTGTTTCATGAGACATACCGATGCATCAAGGAGCTATAACGGGCTCTAAGTGTCACTAACTAAGTCCAATGCATTCCTCATATGAAAAGGTTTAAACATAACATAAAAATTTGTATTAAAACAACCATAAGAAATGTCAATACATTATCCATAAACCATGAATGGTGTAAAAATTACACATCCATAGTGAATCATATCACAAAACCTTCAATAAAATATGGATGTTTTGTGTCATAACAAATCAACTTCAAACAAGCATAAAATCCAACAAATGATGTGGACATATTTGAATTCAAAACATCTTTAGAGAAATATATCTTTCAATTTTGAAATCATTTAAAAGACATATAATTATATAAGAAAACATTTATTTTGAAAATATTATTATAAGATTATATAGGAAGCTTCGACGATGTTGTAATAGCGGAAAATAGCAGCACCCACCGTATAAGTAAAAAAAGACATTCTTACGTTAATTTGGTCAAAAAGGTCAAAAAGTACCTTGTTTGGAAAATGACAGAAAGATTCATTTCAAAACATATATGTTCAAATAAGGGTATAAATTACTTTAACCCATAGTCTAGTAAATAGTAAAAATGAATCAAATTACATTTTTTAGAAAACACGGATGTGGATGATAAAGAGGTCCCAGTTGATACTTACGTATTAACATCCTTAGATAAGTAAAGAGATTATAGAAATAACCCTTAACATGTAATTTTCCTTAGTAGATGGTAAGTTGACAACTAGTATAATAGTTAAAACATTTTGATTAAATTATAAAATAATTATATACATATATATGATATCATATATGAACTCTAATATTTATTTGTTAATAATATATTAGTAATGTCATCGTTTCGGGTGTTAACTGACCCATTTTCCTTTATATGATCTGTTATGTAATCCATGTTTGTTATGGATAGGATGTATTTTATTCATATCCAGAATCATATTATGTTCATAAAAATTATTTTTAATCATAAAAAGAAAATTATTCCTTAAAGATAACAATGGGGAATGAGTCTCATCATGTTCGTAGAGACGGTAATCCGTATGTACGTACAAGTGAGAATATCATTGTACTGATGGTGAAATAATATTTAATTGGATGTTATATCATACATAAAGAATAATTGACATGTTATATTTATTATTTATATTATATATACTCACTATTATACTCATCCAAATAATGAAGTGTTCGAATAAGCAACTACACCACAACGTGGAGAAGGTAATCCATACACACGCATGTATGGTGACTTTGTCATTCATATAATTAATAGAATAATGAATATGGTTGTGAAATTTTTATAATAATAAAATGTATATATAAGATATGGGGGTTATTATTTTAGAATGGAAACAACAAAGAAAGTGGAAGTGGAAGAATAAAAGAACATGAATGAGGTGATGAAATACTTACCTCCTCTTCGGGTTCTACCTGTTGATTTGTTCAAAAGGGCACCATAGGTGGGCGTTATGATCAAAGGAAGGCCACTGAGATTAAGATAGGATTGTTGGAAATATATTCGGGCTAGTGATGGTTGAGCCAAATGGCTATGGAGGTGTGGAATTAAATGAAGGGGGTAGTACCTTTTTATAAGAGAGGTGAGTGCCATATTAGGAAAAGCATTAAATATTATTTTATAATAAAATAAGTTTTGATTTATAATGGATAAAAATGATTTATTTAGAGGATAAGGTAGGTATGGGTTAAAAACCACTCAACCAATAGGTTTTATAATGGTTTAGGTCACCTTAGTAACATTATCTTTTAGATTTAACTCATAGTTAAATAGTTTGACATTTACCATGTTTTTTTTATGTTTATATTATACGATTAATAAACTTACAAAAACGATCTCAGAGAACCCCGAGTGGTTCATTATTTATATATATATAACCTTATCTAAGTCTTTTGGATGAAATTTAGATTTTTAGGCATATTAAATCAAATAATAATAGTGTATTTGTTTTAAAAACTCAATTAGGTCAATTTTGTCCCTATTTAGTATTTTGTTTTTTGTTAAAATCGTAGCAGCATGATTAATTCGAAAAAGATTTATTTAATCAAACCTAACATATCATATTAACATATAAAATATGATTAATTCATAAAAAGTCTCAAATTTCATTTATTTGGATATTTATAATATCAATTATTTTAATCATTCATTAATAAGGTAATTACTCCATCATCATTGTTTCAAAACTAACAATAATTCTTTATTTTATAAAAAATATAAATAAAATACCATTATGTAGGAACTATTTTTATCTTCCTAATTAATATTTATAGTTGAATTTATCTTAATTATAACCTTATATTAAAAATGTTTTAGTTATGAATCATTGAATGTAACACTTTTAACTCTTCATTAAATAAAATAATAATAAATTTCCTAATCCAATACAAGTGGACCAAAATGATATTATTTAATTAATAATGTTTTTTTGGTCGAATTAAATTTATCTAATTAAATTGGGTTATTTTAATGGTAATTATAATTTCATTTTTACCCTTAATTACCCTATTTAATTTTAACTTTGGTAAATATAAGTCAAAAGATTCTATTCACCGAAAAATTATTTTCATCTTATTGTGCCAAATTTTACTTGATGATTTCAACCGTGTCTCTCAGTTTTTTGAAATTCAACTCACATAATTGGTAAATTTATGTTTTATGAAAATTTGTAAATCCTCCTTGTAGGTGGGTAAAAGACGGTAAAAAGTTCGAAATTTTTTTATATATCTAACATTTTTATAAATTGACATTAATGAATTAGGTTGAAAATATATAATTATTATGTTTCTATTTTGACCTAAAAAAATTAAAATAAAATATCTAATTAATTAAATAAAAAGGCGGTTTTAAACAATAACTCAGTGTTTTCCACTATTCCTCACAAAAAATTCACCCTAAGCTAATATTGATTATCTGAATCCAAAAATGAAGTCCATTTTGAAAAATAAAATTTATAAAATTTCAAAAACTAGGTATTACTATTCATAACGGCTAGTTCGATTGGTCGTGGTGTGTTAAAACTCCAAGTTGCGTACAATGCAAGATACTACAATATTCAAAGGGAAACATGTCGTGGAAGCTTGGGGTGTTACATTATCCCCTCCTTAAAGTAATTTTGTCCTTGAAATTTCTATAATGTTATGGCATAAAATGAATTGGGTGGTTCTTCATCATATGTTCCTTGGGTTCCCATTTTTTCTCTTCCATCTTATGATTTCTCCATAGAACATTCACCATAACAGTCTTCTGGTTTCTCAACACTTGTTCTCTAGTATCAATAATTCTGAAAGGATCACCCCAATTATAAATATTGGGTTCTAGTTCTAATTATTAATAGGTGAGTACATGCATTGGGTCAGGCATGTATTTTCTCAATAGTGATACATGGAACACATCATGAACATTGGATATACTTGGAGGCATTTCCAAACGATATGCTACAAATCCAATTTGTTCTGGATTTTCGAAAGGTCTGATGTACCTGGGACTCAATTTACCTTTCGTACTGAAACATATAACACCCTTCCATGGTGATACCTTTAAGAAAACATGGTCTTCTACTAGAAATTCCAAATACTTCTTATGGTAATCGGCATATCTCTTTTGCATGAATTGGGATACATTGATGTGGGTTTGGATAATCATCACGTTTTTCCATTTATTCCTCAACAATTTTTGGGCCTACGAGTTTTCTTTCACCAACATAATTTCAAAAAGTTGGTGTAAGAAATCTTATTTCATAGAACACTTCATATGGTTCCATCTGGATACTTAAATTGAAGCTATTATTATAGTAAAATTATACCAAAGGTAAATATTGATCCCATATACGTTGAAATTCAAGTGATAAAGATATCAACATGTCTTCAAAGGTTTTAATAGTCTGTTATGATTATCCATCAGTTTGAGGGTGGTAAGCAGTGCTCAAACGGAGTTTAGTATTCCTGGATTTCTGAAGACTTTTCCAGAATCATGATGTAAAATGGGGATCATGATCAGAAACAATTGATAAAGGTACTCCATGATGTCCTACCACTTCATTAATATATTGTCTATCCAGACATTAAAGTGGTAAATCTTTTCTTATAGAAAGAAATTTTGTTGACTTGGAAAGACGATCAACAATGACCCATATTGCATCATTCCTTCTAGGAGTCTTTGGTAGCACTCTGAAAAAGTCCATCATTATAATATCCCATTTCCACTTAGGTATGGGAAGTGATTGCATGACTCCTCCAGGTTGTTCCCTTAAAGCATTCACTTAATAAAAAACCCTATATCTTGACACAAAATCAGAAATCACCCTCTTCATGTTATCCCACCAAAAATATTCCATCAAATCTAAAGACATCATGGAACTCCCATGGTTTATACAGAATTTGGAGCTATGATAATCATCCAACAATTCCCTTTTTAGATCAGGTATGTTTGGAACACAATGTATCTTCCCACATTTCAAAATTCCATCTTCATATATGATGTCACTAAATCTCCCATTATTTATAGAAATAATCTTATTTTGAAACTTTTCATCATTTTTCAGAGATCTCTTTATAATTTCTAGTAATGGTTTTTTGGGAACCATTTCAAAAAATATTGAAGTTTCACCTTCCATTGTTATTCAAATATCCATATTTACTAGATCCATGAAAATAGGATCTCTTTCAACTCTCATTTTGTTCAAAACTACACGATCCTTTCTGCTCAATGCAAAATTAAGTTTATTTTCCTTCTCTAGGTGGTAGTTTATTGTGGAATCATAATCCTTGAGTAGTTCAATCGATCGTCTTTGCCTCATGTTGAGTTATTTCTGTGAGAAAATATACTTAAAACTCCTGTGATCAGTATAAATCTCACATTTTTCACCATAGAGATAATGTCTCCTAATATTAAAATAAATTATTACAACTGTTAACTCAAGATCATTAGTAGGATAGTTTTTTTCATGAATTTTTAGCTGTCGTGAAGCAAAGGAGATAACTCTATCATTCTGTATAAGGACACAACCAAATCCTTTCTTTGAAGCGTCACTATAAATAAGAAACCCATCATTACCTGATGGTAATGTCAAGATAGGAGAATTGAATAATATTCTCTTTAGTTCTTCAAAAACATTCTCCACACTCTTTTTTCCAAATAAATTTAACCCCTTTATGTGTGAGCTTTGTTAATGGGTTCGCCAACCGGGAAAAATTCTGGACAAAACATCAATAATAACCCTCCAAACTAATAGAACTGCATACCTCAGTTATACTCATCGGTGCTAGCCATTTTTGGATAGCCTTGGTCATTGAAGGATCAAAATAGATTCCATCTTTAGAGACAATATTTCCAAGAATAGAATTCTCATGAAGCCAGAATTCACACTTGCTAAACATTCCATATAATTCATTTCATCTGAGGGTTTTCAGAATTGTGCGCATGTGATTTTCATGATCCTCATAGGTTTTTGAGTATACCAATATATCATCAAAAAATAACACAAAAAATCTATCAAGATGTTCCTTGAAAACTCTATTCATTAAATCCATGAAGGCAGATGGTGCATTAGTAAATCCAAAAGGCATTACTATAAAATCATAATGCCAGTACCTAGTTCAAAATTTGGTTTTTGGAATATCTTCATTTTTCACACACAACAGATGATATCCAAATCAAAGGTTAGTCTTTTAATAATATTTTGCTCCATGAATTTGGTCGAATAAATAATCAATGTGAGGTAGCAGATACTTGTTCTTTATTGTTATACATTGATCTCCATGTAGTCAATGCACAACCTCATATACCCGAATTTCTTCATAACAAAAAGGACAGGGGATTCCCATGGAGAAACACTAGGGCGAATAGATCCCTTATCACTAAATCCTCTAGTTGTTTCTTTTGTTACACTTATTCCACATTGGCCATTATATATGCGGTCTTCGATATGGGCTTTGAACCAGGAATTAAATCAATGGAAAACTCAATTTTTTTGGAGTATGTCCAGGTAAATCCTCTAGAAACACATCCACATATTCTTGCACAATAGGTATGTCCTCTATTTGAACATTATTTTCCTCACCCGTAGCTATTTCATTTTATCCTTCCCTAATAGTTAAATTAAGTAGAACTACCCGGGGCAGATCATGATATGAATCAGGTGGTGACATTTCTGCTCTAAAGAGAAGGTACTCCTTGTCATCATCGAAAATTTTAACCTCCTTTTTCTTAAAATACATTTTCGCATCATGGTCCAAGAGACAATACATTATGAGGATTATATCAAATTCAATCATGGGTATGAGGATGTGATCAGCAGATAAAGAACATTTATATTCCCTAATAGGAACTGATTCACAAAACGTTCTTGCGAGGATACTTCCTTTTGGTGATTTGACTGAAAACTACCTTGTTAGGTCAAATTGAAAATATCTAATTTTAGTATCAAACTGGTAAGATATGAAACAATGCGATGATCCAGAATCAAATAATGTATTGGCTAAATTTGAGGAAACTATTAAATTACTTACCACCACATCTTTCGAAGCTTCAACCTCAGCAGTAGTGATCACATAAGCTTGGCTATTCTCCCATGACCTTTTTTGAAGTATGTTCCCTTGGTGCATAATACATTAATTTTCATAATGCCCCTTTTCTCAAAAATTGCAGCATTCATTATTGGAAGCCTCTTTCTTCCCCTTGCAATCACGATCATGGTGGCCTTTTTCACCACACTTGTAATAGACTCTCATTCCCTTCAGGAAAGTACTGGGGTGTTTCTTCCGACATTTACCAAATGAAGAATATTCAAATTTTCCTTTATTCCCCAAATTTACATTCTTAGAGTGTTCAACGGATCTTTTTTTCTCTTACTTTTCTTTAAAGTCATAAGACTTAGAGAATTACTTTTTTGTCTTGATAGCGCATGAGACAGTATCTTTGTACGATGAGAAGGATTGTGAGACTAATGCTCGACGGATAAATGGTTGTAACCCATCAAATAATTGATCAATTGTACTCATTGGTTAATTTATACAATCTTTTTCATTCCTTGCAATCCATGTAATGTTAGCCACATACATTGCGACATTCTCATACTTTATTATCCTTAGACTCTAAAATCGTCTTTCAATATCTGCTCGATGGTCACGAGGAATTTATTTTTCCAAGAAAATATATTTATACTCCCTCTATTCCATGTTTTATACTTATTCATCTTCTATTATGTTTGGGATTAATGACCACCATTGATCTGCATCTCCCGTGAGGCGATAAACTGCCATGAAAAATTTTTCCTTTTCGCTACTCCCCACAGCATGAAATATTTTTTCTAGGGAATTTATCCATTTCTCAGCTACTAATGGACTTGTAATCTCATTGAATTTTGGTAGTTTTTACCTCATGAAGCATTATAACATTGATCCTCTGCATATTGGATCAAGGTGCTCCATACAGGTAAGGTTATTATTCATAACCTGAGTGAGTTGTCCTAGTATAGTGATAAGATAAATAGCACCAGTAACTTCACCAGCTCCACTATAATTATATTAAATAGGAGGGAAATCCCAACTTGGATTACGTGCATTTACACCATTTCCATTTCTTCCCCTATGAGCCATTTCTAAATAATGGCATACACTACATTACTTTATGAATCAAAATACATAATTCCAAACTTGTAAAATAGTTAACATAAATTGAATTGTTTATGGATATAATCCATAATCATAAAAATGTTTTCTTTGAGGATGTATATAATCATAAATCCTTCATAATGGTTTGCAATAAAAATGAGAATTATCATAAGCATATCCCCCGGTATTGTCGTAACCAAGAGTGCAGCAAGGCTTGTTGTCGTGCACCAGTTCCCATTCAAGTCTAGCTCAAAGCGGTGTTTTCAAAGATTACCCCTTAGTACATATATGCTATATCTGCCTCTACCTATGTGTATCTAGACTGGGATTGATTTCTTGGAAAACTCACAAAATCTCTACAGTACCAAAATTCATGGATGTTCTTCTATACTAATCTTCAATGTCTATGTTTGGGTAGTGTTCTCTATTATAGATTTTCTAAATATAGTTTCCTAGGTTAGTACTAAACTTTCTTTGATACCAACTATAATACCCCAACCCCAGTTACCCAGAGTCAGCTCATTATTACATGAAATTGGCATGACAACAGGGGATCAAATCTCGAATGACTGATCAGATTAGTATCCTCAAAAGAACTAGATACATTCATAAGTTTTACATTACATAATAAAATAAATAAATCCACAACAGTTTGTACTCTTTTGAAAACACTTATATCCTTAGCATATACCTAATGGTTAACCATAAAATAATTCTTCAAATCCAAGGAAAAATAAAACAAATAAAGTGGTGAGATCAGATGCTCAGTAAGGACAACAATATAGCATAAACTTTAATAAATATCCATAAACCGTTAAGGCAGTGTATAAGACTAAAACACAATCCTTTTAAAATTATACTTCAGTATAATTTGGAAAAGATAAAATAAAATAATTCCATTTACTTATTCACAGGGATATTCTACTTGTTATATAATCACATGCAATATCAATAGCCACTTTCATAATAATGGAATACATAATGCCAGACTTCATAACCACATAGTCAAGGCCTTGTGACAAGGAAACAAATAATATTTTTTCAAGTCCTTATGCCAAGACACTAGTTTGTCTCAAGATACCTACCGATGCATCAAAGAGCTATAGTGGGCTCCACCCATCACTTACTATGTCCAATGCATTCCTCATATGAAAAGGATTAAACCTACCATAATCATTCGTATTAAAACTACCTTACGAAATGTCAATACTTTATCCATAAACCAGGAATAGTGTAAAATAAAACATCCACAGTTAAACATATCTCAAAATCATTAATACAATATTGATGTTTTCTGTCATAATAAATCAACTTCAAAAAAGCATAAAATCCATAAAAGGGAGTTCAGATAGTGGAAATGAAAACATTTTTAGAGAAACATCTCATTATATTTGGAAATCATTTAAAAGTCCTATAATTATAAAAGAGAAATTTATTTTGAAAATATTCATATAAACTTGTGTGGGATTCTTCGACAATGTTATAACGGCAGAAAATAGCTGCACCCACCATATAAGTTAAAAAAATACATTGTTACCTTAATTTTGTCGAAAAGGTCATAAAGTACCTTGTTTGGAAAACGACGGAAAGATTCCTTTCAAAAAATATATGGTCAAATAAGGGTATAAATTACTTTAACCCATAGCCTGGTCAATAGTAAAAATGTTTCAAATTACATTTTTATGAAATCCCATATGTGGATGATAAAGAGGTCCCAATTGATATGTATGTATTAACAATCTCGGATAAGAAAAGAGATTGTAGAATTAACCCTTACCTTGTACATTTCCTTTGTAGATAGTATGTTAACCTCTTGTATAATAGTTAAACCATTTTTATTAAATTATAAAATTACCATATACCTAAATAGGATATCATATATGACCCTCTAATATTTCTTTGATAATAATATTTTAGTAGTATCGTCATTTCAAGTGTTAACTGACATTCTTTCCTTTATATGCTCGGTAACGTAATCCGTGTTTGTTATGGATATGATGTGTTTTATTCATATCCATAATCATATTATGTTCGTATACATCATTTTTAATCCTAAAATGAAAATTATTCTTGAATTATTATGATGGGTAATTAATCTCATCGCATTCGTGGAGACAGTAATCTGTGCGTACGCACGAGCGACAGTATCATTATATTGATGGTGAAATCGTATGTAATTGCATTTTATATCAGATATACAGAATAATTTACATGTTATATCTAATATTTTAATCATTTATACTCATTATTATTCCCATCCAAATAATAAAGTGTTTGAATAACAAACTACAACACGATGTGGAGACGGTAACCCGTACGTATGCACGTATGGTGACTTCTTCATACATATGATGGATAGAATAATGAATATGGTTGTACCATTTTTCTAATAACATCACAGTATATTGAATATACTGGAGTTATTATTTTATAATGGAATGAACAAAATAATAAGAAAGTAGAAAAAGAAATGAACTTGAAAGAGGTGATAAAATATGTACCTCTTCTTCTGGTTCTTCCTTTTGATTTGATCAAAAGGGCTCCATAAGTTTGATTTATGACCAAAGGAAGGCTAATAAAATGAAGGTAGGAATGTTGGAAAGATATTTAGGTTGGGCGTGGCAGATCCAAATGGATTTGGAGGTGTGAAAGTGAGAGAAGGTGAATTACACTTTTATAAGAGAGGTGAGGGTCACTTTAGGAAAAGCTTAAAAAATTATTTTATAATAAAATACTTTTCAGTTTTTAATGGCCCCAAAATTATTTATTTTTGGGATAAGGTGAGGATGGGTCGAAACCCTTTCAACCAATAGTTTTTATACTAGTTTAGGTTTCCATATTAACCTTATCTTTTAGATTTAACTCTTAGTTAAATAGTCTGACATTTACCAAGTCTCTTTGTATTTTTATATTATATGGCTTACAAACATACTCTAACAAGCCAATATAACCCTAAGTGGTTCATTATTAATATATATAACCTTATCTAATTCCATTGGACGAAGCTTATATTTTTAAGAATATTATATCATTTAATAATATAGTATTTGTTTTTAAAACTCAATTATGTCAATTTTGATTCTATTTAGTATTTGGTTTTTGTGAAAAATCATAACAACATGATTACTTCAAAAAAAAATATTTAATCAACCCTATAATGTAATATTAAATTATAAATTTGTTTAATTCAACAAAATTCTCAAATTATATTTATTGGTATATTTATATTATCAATTATTTTAATCTTTCATTTATAAGGTAAGTACTGCATCATCATTGTGTCATAAATAAAATTAATTATTTATTGTATAAAATTTATAAATAAAATACCATTATGTAGGAAATGTTTTTATTTTTATAATTAATATTTATAGTTTAATTTATCTTATTTACAACCCTATATTAAAAATGGTTTATTTTTTTAATATCGAATTTATCACTTTTAACTGTTCTTTAAATAAAATAATAATAAATGTCTAAATCTAATACAAGTGGACCAAAATGCTCATATTTTATTCCTAAGGTTTTTTTAGACGAATTAATTTTATCCAATAGAATTAGGATATGTCTTAAGAGAACTATAATACCATTTTTATCCTTAATTACCCTATTTATTTTTAACTGTGGAAATAAAAGTCAAAAGCTATTATTAACCAAAAAAATATTTTTATCTTATTGAACCAAATTTTACTTAATAATGTCAATATTTTCTCTCATAGTTTTGATATGCAACTCACAAAAGTGGTAAAATTATGTTTTATGTAAATTTATAAATGCTCTTAGAAGGTGGGTAAAATATGGTAATGAGTTCGATAAAATTTTATACATCTAAACTTATTATAAAATGACTTCAATGAATTATTTTGAACATATATAGGTATTATGAATCAATTTTGACCTAAAATAAATCAATATAAAATAACAAATTATTTAAATAAAAAGTCGATTTTAAACAATAACGGAGTGTTTTTCAATATTCATCAAAAATTGAATGTTTTCCAAAAAAATACCAAAAAAATCACCCTAAGTTAAATTTGATATTCTGAATCCAAAAAGGAAGTTCATTTTCAAAAATAAAAATTATAAAATATCAGAGAGTAGGTATTACTATTCATAACGACTAATTTTATTGGTCGTGGTGTGTTAAAACTCCAGCTTGCATACAATGCAAGGTACTATGTAATTCAAAGGGAAATGTACCATGGAATCTTGGGGTGTTACACACGACCCAATTAAACACATGTATTTTGGAAAATATAAGATATAATTTCAAATTCTATAAAACAGTAATAATTAATTCAACATACTGTATAATTTTATTTTTCAATTTCAATAACTATGAATCATAAACAGAAGAATATTAATCAAAATCAACCATTTCATAGTTTAAAAATGTAAATTTAGCATGATTTACATCATTTCAATAATTTATTAATATTTTATATAAATAATATTTCATTATTAAAAATTATTTAATATCATAAATCACACAAACACACCCTATATAAATCATCAATGTTATTCCTAGAACACAAAATAATCTCAAAGATCACATGAATTAAAAACCAAAATCGATAATTATTTATAACTCAAATAATCATCTTGATGTATCCAGGATCATTTAATTTTTTTTATTAATGACATCAATTTCCCAAACACTCTTTGTCTTATTTGTTTAAATAAATTTCTACTTGAACACAATGAAAAATTCCCCCTTTAACTATAAATAATATCATATTCTGACTTAATTAATCATATTAAATTATATAAAAACTCAAACTCTTCCATTATAAAAAGTATATATGTCAATTTCATATTAAACCCATTCCTTTAAGTATCATTTTTTAAAAAAAATATATATTTTAAAATTTTGTTTGATTCATCATACTAATTGAATACACTATTTATATATATTCTACATTAATTTCTACACAAATATATCCTTTTAATATTAATTTATATTAATTTCATCTCCAAAGACATTATATCTATCAATATTCATTCAATATTATTATCATTTTAATATTTATTATAAATTTCATCAATTCTGTGCATTTGAAACAAACATCATATGTATAGTAATTCAATATAATAATTTTCATATAACATAAAAAAATTACTAAATATTAATTTATCTAAAGTTAAATTCACACATTGAATAAGTATAATACACATTAAAAAATAATTTAAAATTAATATAAAGATTGAGGTAACTTACATGATGATAAAGAATAATTTCCCAAAAGAAATAAAAGTTAAATTCTATATTGATTAATATATTTCATAAATATACTAAAACAAAAATGTATAGTCAAATGTACATACAACATAAAAAATGGAATCTATAAAAATTAAGAGGTATTATAATCATTCCATCCATATGAATCTAACACAACTATAAAGATTTCAATTCCATGAAAAATAATATTTTCTAGACAATATAGGGATGCTTCTAGAGAGAGTGGAATTATTGAGGAAGGAGGGGAATAATGGGGTGGACCACTACATATTTATCATTCTATGAAGCTAAAAAAAGGAGTAAAGTCCCAACAATTATTTCCTTTAATTTATTTATAATTTTTTATAATAGATATCAATTAACCCCCCCCCCCCCCCCAATACATGTTAAAACCCTCACATAGGCCCTCTCTCACACCCCTCACATGCCTCACTAAAGATAAGTATATATACACATATTAAAACATTATCAGAAGAAATATAATATATATATATATATATTCAATATATTTCTACATATATCCATAAAAATAATGAAATTTATCAAATAATAATAATAATAACTGTTTTCATATTAAGAAAATAATTATTTATTACAAATATATTTAATATAAATATTAGATATCACACATTAATAAACATCTATTAAAAATTTGTAATAATTATAATCAATCACATGAAAAATTAAACCACATACATTACTCATTAATTTTTTTATTTCTCCACATTTTTCAATTTCATGTATTAGTTTCAAAAAAAATCTGGCGTTACACCTATAATATAAATAAATCACATTTCAGATTTATTTCGTCCTGAACTTCATCTTTTATACAAAAATATAAGCATCCAAAATAATCATATCAATGTTAGTAGTATATATAACGTTTAAATTTATTTAAAAATTTGTTTATGTTAAAATTAAATATTAAAATTATTTAAAATTACTAAAATTACATAATTAAAAAATATCTTTGGTGTCAATAAGGTATTTTATTAAAACCAAGACATTGGTGGTAGTAGTAGTGGACCAAGTCATTAGTCCACCCACAATAAATTTTTTGGGTCCCCACCAGTCTCTTAGTGGGACTTGTTAATACCTATGATATCAAATTCCATCTACTTTTTTCTTAAATTCTCTTTATGGGTTTTATTAACCTATATTTCCTCCAATTAAATAATTTAATAATAATAAAATATGTAACTCAAAATTAAATACATACACAAAATTAGGAAATTTCATCTTTTTTCCTTGATATAAAGGATTACTTTGGGAATTTCTAGTTTAAAGAAGATTTTATATAAAAGGAACTACATGATGGGTTATAAAGAGCCTTAATTTCGACTTGATTTATTTGATCTTTTTAATAAGTTATTGGTTGAGCATCACTTATTTTATGATTGAAAAGGGTTTATATTGCTGGGAAGTTTTTGTTATTCAAGTTCACATGATAGGTCAGCTAGTTGGGATGGCCATAATGGATTATATTTTCAATAATGGGGTATGTAAAAAACATTTAAAGATAATTTCTCCATTTTATGGTTCCTCCATATAAGGTTTGACCTTTGAGAGGAATTTTTTCTCTATATTCATTATCTCATGGGAGAATTTTAATTTATTTTTCTTATAGAATTTTACCATGTGATACACTCATCATGTTACTTAATTTCGGATTCATAAGTTTTATATGAGTGATCCCTATTTAAATAAAAATAGTGTTATCACATCAATGATTTCATTTCATAATGTTTTATAGAGATAAATCAAGCATATTGGGTTATGACATAATTATTCATCATTCTTGGTGAGATATCGTGACAATTAGAATATATTACCTGGTTTAATTCATATTAAGTTTTTTAAAATTATGATATTAAATTATTTCACTATGTGATTAATATTGTGTATATAAATGTTGATCTTAGAATTTGTGTATGTTCACCCAAGGCAATTGAGAAATAGGTTAAGAATGTCACACACAAAATAAATCCTAAATGTCAACATAGTCTATTAAATTTAAATATAAAAAATAAATATTATTCTCAGCTTGAATAATGATAATTATTCAAATATTATTGATTGCCTAAATTTATTCACATGATATTCGTGTTTAGAATTTGTGAGTTAAATTTTATCTCTTTTTTATTATGCACTAAGTAATAAATATTTATTTATTAATTCACTAGTTTAGTGAATTTATTTTTATAAATTTTTATTTTTTATGTGAATGTTAAGATAAATTTTTATTCATTATTTTATTGAATACAATATTTATTTATTTATTTTTATTGAATAAATATTTTTTTATTGAAGGATAGATAAATATAGAGGAGGTTTGAAGAAAAAATATAAGGACTCGACAAAAATGATATATTTTATTTTATATCATTTAGGTAAATATCATTTTCTCTATTTTATAAAGGAAATTTAAATTCAAAGTTTTTAAGGAAATAATAATATTATCATTATTATACATGGGGATTAACATAGAAAGAATATTTGATAATGGGACTTAGTGAAATTTTAAATATTAATATATGTATATATTCCAACTTATCAATGTTGGGTGGATGGGGTTTTTTTTGAACAAAATAGCCTCACAAGAAATTATCTCAAACCTTGGAGAGAATCTATACCTCCCTCCCTATTAATAACAATAGTGAATAATATAATTCTTTCATTATGATTGATATTGAACAACAAGATTTTGTAGGTTACTCTATGTTGGTACCTGAAATACCGAGACTTTTGTTCGATGATTTATGGGGAACAGGTTAATTGAACAGGTGGAATATTTTTTAGGATTCTATATATGAACTATGATATGAAAGGAGGGGAATTAGAATTGATCATGAATAATTATCATGTTTGAGGTAATTGTTGTATTAAATTAATTAAAAATTAAATTTTTAATGTCTTATATATATGAATTTTGGGTTTCCATCATCATGTTGCTCATATATTATCCATTGAAGGCAAAAAAACCCTTATTTTGAAACCGGACTACTGCTTATGTAGTTCATAAAAACTATTTAGATGTATCATTGTAGTGAAAATATATTTTTGAAAATATTTAATCTTTATTTGATTAATATTCTATTTTTTATCCAGTATTTAATTCTTAATCCAAATGTCGATATAACACATTAAATTAGATTCATATAACCAATAATTGTCTCATAAAACCATAATAATTCTCTAAAATCCCAATTGAGGGGTCAATGGTTGGTGGTTTCCTGACATGGATGCATGACCTGTAATAGGGAATTTCAAATTGTGTACCCTTAGTAAACAAAAAACAACACGAGTCGTGGCAATCCTGGCATAACCTGTGGGGTGGTGAATAGTTTCATTACTACATTAATGTTGACCACCTTCATGAAACATGTTTTTACTAGGACATCATGGGGTAAAGTTTAACCATTTTCTATATTCTTTCCATTATATTTGGAGTGAAATTATCACCAGTGTGTATGTGTGGACTACCACCTACATATAGCTATATATATCATTTTCCATCAATGTCATTCATTTTTTATTATTAAATTGTATTTAATGTTCATGTATTATATTTTTAATATATTTTATTTTAATTATATAATATAAATTTTCATTCTTTAAATATTTTCATTAGAAAATGAAAAAAAAATTAGGTGTATGTACAACTTGTCATCCCCATGAATTGTATAAATACTTTTTATATCTCTAACATTAATGGAAGATTATAAATATGATTGTAATGAATATATATATTATAATTATATAATTATTAAAATTCTATATATGAGTTAACCGTATTAAAAATAATAATCTTCAAACATTCAAATCAAACATTCACGAAAAACGAAACATTTAGCCCCCAAAAATGTTTATTTTAATAAATATTTATTAGTAAATAGGTTTAAACATGTTATAATTAAATAATATATGATATTATAATATTTAATATGGTTTTATTATAAAATAATAAAAAAATTATTTATTATACAATATGATAGAATACATATTACATAAGATGATCATGAGGTAAGGGTTTCTCATTTCACTTTTATTTTTGTGAAACATATGTAATACTCAACACTTATTCTAATAGTGATGTTTATATAATACCCATGAATATATTTTATGATTCATTCGAAGAAAATTATGTGATTTAGAAAACCATCTAGTGGTCTCTCATTAATTAGGTTTTGATTCATAAATTACCGAAGTGACGAGGGTTTATTAGCTCAAATTGTCTCATTTAGGAAAAATGTTATGTTATCAACTTGTCTAAATTATGAAGTATATATTTTACATTTTATTATAATTAATATGTTTATGTTCAAGGTTTTTAAAATTTTATTTTATTTCATTTATTTCATCGGTGTTATGATTCAAATTTACGAATGTGATAAGGGTTTTATGTTACAATCTCATATTTACCATGATTGTTTATTCTTATATCCAGTGGTGAAATTATATGATATTTTTTCTAAAATCTTATATATTATATTATACACTATTTATTCAAGTAATTTTAACATAATAGTAAAAAAATTTCTATATTATATATTTAAAATTATAGATTATTTTTTATGAAAAGTAAACTATATTTATTTTTGGTTGATGAACTTTTTATTTCATGTCCATGCTATTAAAAATTGATTACAGGAGTTTTTTAGCTATATGTTGAATATTTTAAAAATTAAATTTCTATTTCCTTTTACTTTATTTACAATGTTTAAAAATTATGCATTTAAAAGAAACATTTTTCAAAATAAAATTACTTTTTATAATTGTTTGGAAAGAATGATATATTTTAACTTATATGGTATAAAAGAATTTTCCAATCATCATGAACTCTCAATGAATTAATGAATAATATAATATTTTCAATTGTTATTTTAAAATTAAATATTTTCCTTGATAGTTTTTCTTTTTTTTAGATTTTAAATAAGTTATTTCCAAATGAAAGGGTATTTTCTTGAAGAAATATTTTAGTAATTTTTTAAACTAATCTTTCATATATAATATTATAAATTGTTTTAACATATGATTTTATGGGGATATTATTCAAATATTTCATCCTTATTATTTTTCAAGATTTTTTTGAATAGGATGAAGAGATTTATATAAAACTTTGTTACTTTCTATAGGATAAGCTACAACAAATCTTTGAAATATTTATGAAACATATTTCATTTTCTATGTGTACTGATATGATGATGTGATGAATATTTTGTGGTCTTGTAGTACAAATATGTATTGATTTAATTCACTTATAAGTTGAAATAGAATTACAAATCCTTGTAATTATTTTGGTAATGATGGATATTTCATGTGTTAATAAGAGCAATAATGGGGAGAGAAGCTAGTTTAGTAAGAGACTATGTCTACTGTGATAGTCTTAAGAGTGAACCTTCACTAAAGATATAATGGAATATTTAGTGAACCCAATCCATTAGTATAATTTTGTTTTTTATACATCACTATGTAAGTAAGTTTATATGATTATGTTTATGCCACATGGTTATGACTTATGACAAAGTAATTCTCTCATGGCTTCTTTTTCTCTTATACTATTATAATTCATGGATTATAAACTACCATGTTTTTCCCCTGACTCATCTTTTTGTTCTATATTTTACAATTTATCGATTAAAAATGTTAATTTCATGTTACCATACCCTTATTCTCATGTTATTGTTATGAGATCACTGATATATCATTTTTTCCATTATTAGCATCTGAATTCACCATTTATTATATATCCTTTTCATCGGGATATGAAGAAAGGTTTTAAGAATGATTTGTGAAATAAGGGTGACAGTTGTGAAGAACTACGTGGTATATAATATAGATATTTTATGTATTAGTTATTATTTTATACAAATTTGTATAGTCAAAAAACTTTATGGTTCTGGCATGGATAGAGATTTTATAAAAAAAATTCATCTAAAAAGATGTAAACTTTATTTATGAAAAGTAAGGGACTATTTAGTTAGAATCCGAGATGGTTTTAGTTATTTTTAGAAACTAGGATGAGAAATGTTTTGTAATAAACTTTATGATATTACTAATTATAGGAGAACATAAAAAAATTATTAAATAATGAAGTTTAGTGTTATAATAAAATAAATCCATGTATGGATACTATCTAGTGGATACTGATGTTTAATAGATTAATTGTGTAAAAAAACAATGAATATGGTGGATTGGGTAATACCTCAATCATCATTAGTGTCTGATATGGGGGATTAATACTACACACTTGTCTATAAACTCTCCTAGGATATTTTCAAGTCAATTTATATTTTATTTATTAACCATGTTGATGGATTGGAAAAGATAATTATCATGGATAGCCAGGTATAAATCTACGGTGTAAAAAATTGAAATGAATGTTTTGTGATTTATATATTCTATGAATAATGTTTCATTATTTCTTGATTACTCACTAATATTATTGTTTCTCACACTATGCACTTTTTTTAATCAATGTATTGAACTAGAATGATTTTTTTTACCATTGAATATGGTGGAAAATGAAATTTTTTTCCTCATGAGAAACCAAATGAAAGGGGGGATTAATTTTGAATGATTTTTGTTAGTCCTAACAATTATATATAAGTATGATTAATATCCAAAACATAGGTGAGCTTATGGGTGAAATAAATATGAAAAATGGTGTTTTTTTAAGAACATAGTGGGATGATGATTCAGATTCCTACATGATAATAATGTGGGAATAATCATATGGTGAAATGTCTCAAAGTAATGGTAAGATGTTTTGGGTGTGGAAAATAAATACATAGAGAATGTAATTATTGGGGGGGAAATAAAAAATCATGTTAATGAAATGGATGATAATAATGGTTTCCTTATCATATCATCAATGCTTAAATTTTATAATTGTTTAAATTATGGGATTTATGAAAATAATTTTCATAAGTGTAAATATCGAGTTGAGGATCAGAAAGGTTATATGTGTAATGGTTTTTATGTTGATGATAAATGGTCTAAGTATAAAAAATCAAATGTAGTATTAATTAATATAATGATGAAACCTAGTTAATTGTTTGAAAATGTAGTGGAATGATTTTATTGTTTCTTTATTGGTATCTAATAATTATATTATAAAAACATATATCAAATATATTCTAGTTGTAATAATCTTGAAACATCATAGGATAGTTTTATAGTAGTTTTCCTTTATGTATTTTTTATATATGTTGAACGGTATTGAGAACCTAGAAAAGTGATTTGATGGTAAGGTGATATTTTATGGTAAATACATTATTAACCTAACGATAACACTTATTGTTTACCTATTATTGAGATAATAATTTTTAGTTGGAATAACGATAAGATTGATATTTATAAATTAAATTTGATATTATTGGGGAACTTTAAATTTATTATTTTTTTTGTGACATAGTGGATTATGTTATCATTAATGAAGTTTATAACATTTTTTTCTTTATGGAATATTTTGGATTGTATGGGATTTTATTTAATGAATAATGATAGAGATAATGATCAATAAATTTTTTTCATTGAATTTATATAGTGATTCATATGAGATACAGAAATGATTATAATGATTTAATAGAAATATGATCTTGGTATTCAAATTATTTTTTGTGACATTATGAGCAACTTAAAATTGATTAGGGATAAATTATAAATTGATCATTGAAAAAATATGTGATAAATTATTTTTTATTTTTGTATTTGAATTATTTCTTGATATATTTTAGATGATTCATAATATTAAATATGGATGGAATTAATTAAGACAATCTATTTGCATTACTATTGAGGTTTAAGAGATTAATGTGTTATATTTAACTATATTGGGTAACTTGTGAAAACAATTTGGTTATGGAAAATATTTAAAGATAAAATTAATGACTTTTCATTTTTTTATGAATATTATGATCTATTAAAAGTAAATTTCATTTCCTTATGAATAATGAATTAAAATTTAATACTAATTTATTGGAGTAATAGGTTATTTGGATGTTGATTGATAGACTACCAAAGGATAAAATTATGCTTACAAAATGAAAAGAAATTAATCAGGTATATTTTTGCTTCTTCTCTAAATTGATATTAAAAGAATAAATAAACATTTGTAAAGGTATATTGAAATAAAAATGGAATTATTTTACCTTCATTTAATTTGAATTTTAAGTATTTTTACCCCTGTTGATTTATGGTTTTCTATTCATTAACATTTTTATGGACATGTTCTCTATGAATCTCTATTAGACTTTGGACATTAGGTTGCTCCTAGAAATATATATTTTAACTTACCACCAATATTATCCTTGTTTGTGAACCCAGTTATGTGTTTTTTTAGGTGACCTTTATTTTTCTCACTCCCTTTTTTCAAAGGAATCATTATTCTCCCTTTGCACACTGTAGATTTTCAGGAAATGTATTTTCAAATATATTACTAGGGATGACTGATATAAAATTATGATAATAAAATTTCATAAACTGGGGAATAATATAACACTATAAAAATATGTTTTAAAATAATAATATTCTTGATATCTTTCGTAACATGAAACCCTAAACATTACGCGAATTTTGATATATTATTAAAATATTATTATTTAAATTTTAATGTTATAGTCGAGCCCTAGAATTAGAGGGTATGAATATGAGTAACTACATTATGAAATATATATATATATATAATTTCATTACACAATAGAAATTTATTTATTAATTCTTAGTAAATGATCACACAATTATTACAAAAGACATTTTGTGCTTCAAAAATTTCATTTTCTTGAATAATGATTTTTATTACATTTTTTTGTGGAAATTCAAATTAAATTTTATAAATTTTAGAAATTTTATTTCCTAAAATGAACATAATTCATAAAATTAGAATATAAAAATTAAAATAGGGTGAAATGTTGATATTTTTCTAATATGACTTATTTTTTTGTGAATATTAAAAAATGTATATTTTTCAAATATTGTAATTTATATTGATAAAATCAAGTAGTTTAAAAGTTACATTAAATTTTTTATTTTTTAAATTGAAATATTATATATATTATTAGAACAATATACTTAATTTCATTTCAATTAGAAATATATTTGGTTTTTATGAAAGATAATTAGGATTAAAACTAAATTTTTCAAAAAAAAATTAGTTTAATGGGTTTATATTAAAATTATTTCAAAAAACTATTAAACTTTAATCCTACAAAATGGATTATATAATTTGCATCATTAGGATGAAATTTGGTAAATATGTCACTTTTATGTTTGGCCATTATGAATAGAAACTGTGGTAAATTGTTATAACAACATTAATGGGTATATCAAGTTATTTAATATAAAAAATACTGTGAAAATGCTTTAAAATATACCTAAAACATTAAATTAACGTATTGTAGGAGTTTAATTATTCAATCCAAATTTATTTTTTTTTTGATTTATGTCCACTTGGATGTGTTCTTCCTAGATGATGACCTATAAAATATTTTTTGTAAAGAAAAATTTAAAATATAGATCTCTTGTTATTAAATTTATTTTACATCTTCCCATATGGGTAAAAAAAATTCTGAAATCATATTAAGTATTATTTTGATAAAATTGAAATTATTTTAATTGTGATATTTTATTTTATTTTTTAGTTATTATATAATTTCATTATATACTTATACAGTGCTCATATAGTGCTTATAAAAGTAGCCAAAAATAAAATGAAATATTTTAAAACATTCAAATAAATTTATTTGGAATCATTTATTATTACAAAATAATTTAATAGTTAATAATAATGAATTTTTTATTTCTAAAAGTATTACATTCAAATTCCATTACATTATTTATTCCATCATAGTCAAATTGTGTGAATAAATCATAAGGTGACTAATAGTATTTTATGTTAAATAATATTATATTAAATGATTTAAAAATAATAAAAATTTTGAAATATGAATCTTTTGATGGTATTTGGTATCAATGTCATCAATATTCAATTTTTGGGTCAATTTCTTCCATACATGTAAATTTATAACACTTTAGTGTTGAAATATTTGTTACCACAATCAAGGATAAAATTGGTTAACGGAGGTTTTAGTCCAAAATATAGTGATTAAAATTCCACATAAACCTGAAAAAGTTTTATTATATGAGGATATTTCAAATTTTAATTACACTATATCAAAAAAAAAATTTCTACTTGGTTACATTTTCATATGAAAAAGAATTTATTATATTAATATCATTTATGTAATTCTAAGTGTTTCCTTCCCTTCATTATAAAAGGATACTACATCTCCATTATTATTCACACAATTAGGGGTGATCTAGGTCAAATAAAACCAACCTAATTCTCTTATAAACATCACTACACATTAAATATATGTTTTTTTTCATAAAAATTATTTCTAATCATCCTTCAGAAGGAATATGAAGGAGATGAATTGAAGAATTGGTAATTTTCATACGGGAACTCATTCAATTTATTTTATATTATACCTCATATAAATATATCATATCCATTATTAAATAATTAATTCAGTATCTTAAATAAAATTAATTTTTATTATTATAATTTATCAACCATTTTTCACATCCTTTCTATCAAATTATTAGTGAAAGTATTGGTTATGTGTCTGTGTGGACTATCTCCACCACATAGTGATATAATTAATTTTCCCTCACTTTATATAATGGTTGATTATTATGATGGATTTAATGTTTATATATGATAGTTTTGATATAATTATAGTTTACCAATAATAGAATATTATTTATATTTCATTTCTTCATTTTGTTCAAAAATATAAATGGCATTTATCCATGCTTAGGGACTACCATCAATATGAACGTTATGAATCATTTTTCAATGTCTACATTTTATATAAGACTATAAGTATACATATAATCTTAAATTATTTGATATTTATATCATGATTCTAATTATGTATTTTCCCTAACCCAAGTCAAATTACAAGGACCATTATTGATGAATCAGAACATTCAGGAAAACTTAAATAGTTAATACCTAGAAAGGATAATTTTAATAAAGAATTATTAATTAAGGGGTTTTGAAATGTTATAAGTGGATAATACGTGATATTATAAGTATGAATATAATTTTTATATATAATTATATTAATTTTTTATTTATTATAAAGTATTTTAGGTCGCTTATGAATCAAGTCAAACTTGTGGTATTGGTTTCTTGTCTCACTTTTATTTCTTTTCGACATATCTCATATTCACCACTTGTTTCCAAAATTTGATGTATATAATACTCATGAAATTATTTTATAATGACTATGAGGAATATTATGTGTATTTTTAAATCTATAAAAATGTTCTCTCATTCGTGAGGTTTTTGATTCAGGGATTATCAATGTGGTAAAACTTTATCATCTCAAATTGTATTCTTTGGGACACATGTTATCTTATACACCTACCTTTTATATGAGGCATACTTATTTCCCTATTGTTATTTTGTATCATTAATATCATTAGGTTCATGTCATGTAATGTTTCATTTTATGTTATTTATTTTATGGGGTTTCTGATTCAAAATTTACTAAAGAAATAGGGGTTCTATAATACAATCTATTGTTTATTGGGATTGTTTTTGATTAAATATAAGGATGAAATTATATGATATTTTTAGAAATATTATTTATCTTATTATTATATGATTATAAAAAGAAATTTTAAGTAATATCATATATTTATTATCTTTTTTACTTCAATTGAATGAGATATTTTTTCTAATGAAACTCAGCCTATTCCCTTTTGGCTTATCAACTTCTTTTTCAATGTTCATTCTCTTGAAAATCAAATTTAGAGAGTTTTTTTACCTATATATTAAATGATTTAAGAAATAAATTTTCATCAATTTTAATTTTATGAAAAAAGTTATAAATTTAATCTTATAAAGGATTCATTTTTAGAACAATCCATTTTTTTCTTTATAAAAAGTTGTGAAAGCAATGTTTCTTTTCAATGTATAGGAAATGAATGAATTTTCCCACCATTATGACTGATAAATTAAAAAGAAAATACATTACATGTTTTCATTAATTCCAAAAAAAATTCAAATAGTGTTTTTTAATTTTTAATAATTAAAATCATTGACTTCAAAATGAAAGGGTATTTTCTTCAAGAAATATTCTAGTAATAATTTAGATGAATTTCAAATATATGATAACATATTTCATGTTACTTATTATTTTATTGTGATATGATTTGATGATACCATACTAATTATTTTTAGGATTGGTTTAAGATTATGATAATGATATGTTAGTGAAACCCGTTTATTTTATAGGAGTTATTCTATGATGAAATGATTAAATGTTTATAAAACTCATTCATTTTCCATGTGTTATGATTTCGTGATATGATGAATGATTTCTAATCATATGGAACACATATTAATGGTTTTCATTATGTTACAAGTGGGAGTAAAATTTTATATCCCTTTAATTCATTTGGTAAAGATGGATAACTCATGAGATACTTAGAACTATAAATGGAGTTAACCAAGTTCTTTAAGGGACTCTGTTTACTGTAATAGATTTGGGAGTGAAAATGTACTAAGGATATAATAGAATGTGGAGTAAAACTAATCCACTATAAAATTCTAGGATATGATACTTGTCTACGGAAATTATTTTACACTATTATGTGTATTCCAAAACTGTATGTATTATGAAAATGCTAATCTCTCAGGACTCATGTTCTTTGATTCCTTTGTTATTAATCTCTTATAAACTACCATGTTCCACACCATAGATCCGGTTTATGATATATGGATTTATCAGTATGGTTCTCAAACATTAATTTCATTTACTTATACCATTGTTCTCATGTTATGATTGTATGATCATTGATATATCCATTATTTTCCCTTACTGGGAATCTGAGATCACTCTTTGTTATGTTTCCTTTTCCAAAGGATATAATGAAATGTTTTAGGTATGATATGTCATAGAAGGGTGAAAATTGTGAAGTAATAAGTTCTAAATGATGTAGATATTTTATGTACACATTTTTTCTATCAATTTTCCAATGATATTAAATTGCAATGGTTCATCCATAGATCGTTATTTTATATAATGAATATTCATATAATAATATGTAATATGTATGTATTAAAAGTATGGGTCCCTTATATGTAGTTGATGTACATGTAATGTAACCCCACATGGTTTTTGAAATTATATAAATCACAACATATTGGGTGGTCAACTATGAGAAATTATTACATGACATGTATTAACATTCAATCAAGGGATGTAGATTACAAGATATGTTTATGGTTATACACATAATGTAACACAATAAATCTCAAGAGAGGTATATGCCATCATTTTAGGTGTGTTATGTGTGTGTCCAGAGTTGTCGTACTCGGTCCGTAGGTGTCAATAAAAACTATATTGCAAATAATGACTCATAAAAGGTAAATTCCAATATAGGAATGTATTTTGGGTCAATATATGGATAATTAACATAATGTATAAACAATTTGGTGGTTGGTTGGTTAAACACATAGTGTGATAGGTATCATTCCATTCCAGTTACAAGATGAGTGATTTTTTCCATGTCATATTAATATAAAAGTTTAATATTTATTAATTATGTAAATTTTACAACTACATAATGTGTAACGTGAATTTTACATGTTATGTGCTTCAAACGTATTTCCAGCGATACATGCCATATCTTTTTATGGCATATATTGTGGTCATAAATATTGTATATATTATAGGGTGGACCCACATAATTACACATCATGTATATCGTGATACATATTTTGGTAATATATTATTTTTATGTACAAAATACTTGATAGGTACCACACATATTTTGAGTCAGATGACATATCGAGTGATATTAAACACTTTGTAAGTTAAAGGAACACATCATTCCACCTCTATAGTACATGTCATTCATATATTAAATTCCAAAAATAAATTTACTCTTAAGAAAAGGTGTACAAGTTTTGTGTATTCATAAATACATGTTGTTCACTTAATTAAATTTAAATGAAAATTATTTTATATATTTAAAATGAAACAAAATGTGAATCTTTTAATATATCAAGGATGGTTTGAATAAAATATTAAAATTAAAAATTAGAAAATTAATATATTTATTCATTAATTCAAGTAAAATTATAATTATAATAACAAATTGAAATCAATTAAAGAAAGTATAAATTTAAAACCATTATATATTGTGAGTGATCATGATCTTGACCAACATGTGTATGTGTTAGGATTATTTAATTTATTATCATATCATGGTTTTATGTGATAATATATTATTAAATTAAATATGATGATTTTTGAATCATCCTGTAATATTTTATTAGGGGCATGATTATATTTAAAAGGTTTATGTTATGTAACCATAAACCCCTAGTATCACTCACCTTCAAGTGAGTAAACAATTGTAAAGGATGTTGCTCCCAATAAGAGGAAATAGTTCAAGACATGATTCGACGTGAATCTAACCTAAGTGATATCTATTTTTATAGAGAAATGCTACAAATTTGGACACCTATAGGATCAAGGAGTTATTTCCCCTTGGTGTGAGGTTATTTTATCTCAAACTGACAAACCAAATAATAAATAAAAGTTTTTGGTCATGTCACATATTTATATTACTTTTCAGCGCATAGTTATTTATTTATGTATGTATATCATGGTTTTTAAGATAATTAATAATAATACCAAAATGTAAATAAATTAACAAGAATTATAAGGTGAAATAAAAGAAAATTATTTGTAATAAATTATTTTATTATACATGGTCAATTATTTATTTAAAACTCCCATAATATTTACAAGAATTTAAAGAATAAAATAATGAATATTTTTAAAACAATTTATCAAAATCCCTCAATGAATGAATTATGTTTGTATATTATTTCTATAACATGAGTAGGAATTATTATATAGGTCACATTATTGATATATCCCCCATTGGGATACTTTTATATTAAAATGAGTTCTATTTAAATTATTTGGTCAACATAACATAGTTAGAATAAATGGGTTATTACCTCTATAAGAGTTGGTCTAAAATGGAATAAATTATTAAGAAAGTTATGATGTAGTATTTATGGCCTAGGGAGTCTACTAAAAAAATCTAGGGACTATATGTTAAAGCAGTTGGTAATAAAATACAACTTAAATAAATCTGAATAATTTTGCACGTCATGATTTATAGATTATAAAGTGAAGTATAGATGCTTGAAATTATAATTAGTGACAAAATAATTTAAATCCCATGGTGAAGGTTGTTAAGATTTAATAAAATATTTATATAATAATAAAATTAATTTATTACATCACAACCATTAATAAATATATAGTACAATAATATTATTTTATTTTTGTATAAAATGGAAGGAAAAATAATCGGAACAAAATGATCAGTCCTGCAAAATTCCAACCACCTAACATGTATAAATTCTCAATATGGGTATATCTCTAATAAAATACCTTGCTGTATGAAAATTTATATTATGTGCTAGAAGTCCCTATTCCTGATTAACCCCCATAGTGAGTGATTGGTGGGGAAAAGGATTCCTACCAGTGTTCTATAGGCAATGACTTACGTAGCACCCAGTGTTTTTATAAAATGAATTAATAAATTAAATTTCATCAATAGATTTTTGAACACACAACACTATGTTTTAAAAATCCAAGGATAATTATTAATAATATTATTTAAACACACCCATTATTACCTATTCATCAATCACGAAGGCATAAAGTATAATAACTATATTTTATATATTAGATAAATGGGATTTATAAAAATAAAGCATATTGATAAAAAAATTACTTAATATACAGTAAATTCATTATATGGTTTGTGAATAACATTTTCTCTAAAATATGTTTTCTATTTCATTTTGTCAAAAAAAAATTATTTTTTGAACATTTTTGAAAATTATTTTTATGTAATAAACCATATAATTTAATTCATCATATCAAAATCATCATAGGGTTAATTTTTGGTATTTTTTTGAAAAGATTAATTTTTAATGAATTGTGAGAAATATGTTATTTATTGAAAAACTCATTTTCTATTAAAGAATTAATCAGATTTAGTTTTTTAATTAAAATTGGTTTAGAGGTTAAATTATTTTAACATTTTATATATTTATCCACTTTTAGGTAATTTTAATCATTATCATACTGCATTCTCATAAGAAAACTTTTTAAACAATTCAATATTTTCACTTCAGAATAATGTTCTCGTCGCGACTGTATGTAAAATTTTAAATTAAAATTTTCCACTTCATTAGATTAATTTTTTAGAATATGTTTTATATATTTATAATAATAAATTATATTATATACTAATATAAAATTAAAATTTTACCATAATGAATAGTTAAAATAGTAAAAATTCTTTACCACGATTAAGGTAAAATGGTTTTATATTAGGTTAAACGAAAACTATAAGGCTGAAAATGACCCAAGATGTGTTTGGAACAAATTTTAAATATTCTCTTATTTATAATGGTACATATTGGATCCTTTTTCCTTGAGAAAAACATGGGTACCCCTTTTTCGTTTAAAAAATTACTATTGTGCCACTCGCCACATTTAAAAGAGGCCACCCCATCTCATCTCAACCACCAATACTTTTTTATTTCAAAATCAATTTTGAGGAAAAAGTTGGAAACCCAAACATATGAAGAGAATAGGTGTGAACCACAAAAAAGAGAAAAAAAATTGTTGAAATCTAGATTAATAATGTTAGTTCTATTCACCCTATAAATCCCCCAATAAAGAGTGGTTACCTACATATTCGGTTCCTTCCATATAAGATACTCAATGTGATCTTCCATCTTGTCCCATTCCTTTATATTTTTCACCTCACTGATCTTTCCTTCATTAAATCCATTCTATAAGATGTGGTCACATTTTTGGATACACTAAAATTTCTCTACATTATTTCCAATAATACTCGGCCTTTATTATATTCTGTTAACTACATCCTAAGGAGCATTAATCTAAATATATTATTCTAGCATTTCCTCCTCAGAATGACAAACGTTTTGAAAATGTTCTCGAGTAACCACTTCTATTTTTTCTTCCATTATTCTTGTGGTTCAATCAAGTATTGAGTATGAATTTGATACCTTGACTTTTCCCTTAGAGTCCTTAATTCCCTTAATTATAGCTTTCTCACATATCTCATCAGACAACAACTCATCACATTGAACACTTGTTAGGTTCTCATGTTGTTTCTTTGTCCCCTGATTCTTTTTCATCCATGAATATCTAGTAACAATTTTCATCAGGATATTTGAGTAATATTTACAGGGTATATATTTTTTACCTTTCATATGAACCGATAAATTCTTAGTGGAAAGGATCAATTTATTTCCCTTTCTCAAGTATGTCTCTACCACCATGTCCCCTAGTGAAACATGCTCATATTCTGTCATCAACAGGTAGGTTTCTTATTCATCACTTAGTTCAGTATCCATAGAAGAACATGACTTGGCCTACATTCATTTCCATCTTGGAATGTGTGTTCTCCATGCTTCTAAGTCTGTATTCTCATTCCCGTTTGCAAGCAGGGTTGTGAAATTATTAAGGAAATGAAAAGTTCATAATGTTTCACACTAGGCGAGTGGACTCAGACCAGCATGGGCATCGAAACTAGGGACCATGGAGAGAGGGACCACATTTCCCAAAACATTAACTCAAGTATTAACCATATCAGTATAATAAGGTTTATCCTACGAGTGATGATCCACCATATTATTAGCATCCAAATCACTCTGTATCCTAGAAAAAATATCCATAACTCAGGGAATTGGAATCCTAGATGCAGGGAGCTTTGATCACACCCTCACACCCACCAAAGGCCTAACATTACTTGGGGATAACACCTAAAATGGTCTGCTCCCATTTTTCAATGTGCATATCTTCTGTTTGGGTGACTTCAAGATGCCCAACACCAAAACCACTATAGGGGTAGGGTTAGAAACATTAGTTGTGTTACATATGACTTCATACTCAGTGGTATGAATGGGATGACTCTCCCATGAAGAAGCAGATACCCCCCAATGTTTACATCCTTCTATATTGGGGGATCCTCAACATGTAAGAGTGGTATGGTGGATACAATATCCCCAAAAGAAAACACTACTCACCTCCTCAACCCCACCTGACCCGATCGGGCACCCCATATGACTGAAGTAATTCTGACCAAATGAATTCTAAAGCACTACACAGTTTCCATTTTCTTCTATTCCACATTATGGACTCAAAAATGATTCTATATCTATCCAATCACTATGATCAGTACAACATTCTGAAACTACATGTCCCAACCATTTAGAGTATGAGAAAAAATCGGGCCGAGACTCAAACACCCCTACTTATTCTCATCTGAACTCCTCCCCTGCCGTGATCCAAATCAATTTCGTTGGGGGTTTTGAAACATCAAACTCAATGAAAATTTGAGGTGAAATTGGGTGAAAAATTGAATTATGCGTACTATTCGAGCATAAGTATCCGCCTACTATATTACCCAATATACAAATAATCATAGGATTTTTGAACGGCAAAGGTTAATCAAAAAAACATACCCTCACCATCGAAGTAGGACCATCTCATTTCATTTTGAAGTCAAATGTCAAATGAAATTAATTAAAATAAATCCCATTGAAGGACCGTGGAGTTCTAGACTAGGAATTAATTAGGTCTGCCTCTGAAGAAAAACGAACCATCAAATGTTGCATGTCAAGGAGACCAGCCACCGTTCGTTTGAGGAGACCCCCAGAACCGGAGACGAATCAGTCGAAGTCATTAACCAATGGATTCTTATTTACGAATTGGGACACCATCATGATTTTGTAGAGATTTGAGGCCTCCAAGAATTTTTTTTTATGTGATCGAAAATTGAGGTGTGATGCTGACGTGGTTCGAAACATTAGGGGGAAAATATATCGTGGGGAAGGTTGGAATGAAATCAGAATTAGTAAGAGAGATGAATGGCCTAGCCTAGAATCAAATAGATGATGTAGTTCACCCCCCACCTAAACTAGGAGGGGATGGTCCAATGTCATGTCCATATCCCTTAAATTAATCGAGAACCCGCATCAGTTTTCCTCAATCCTACCACTCACAGATGTCACCCCCTCTCATATCTTCTTCACAGTTACAAAACCATTTGATTCAACAAATCGATACCCAAATACATTCATTAATTCCATAAAATCATACAAGAAACCTAATTTTGATCATAAATTCATCACATATTTATTTTTTGTGTAAATACAAGGAGGTTTAAATTAAAGGAGGTAACGTTCTTCAACAAGAATTTTCAATTTATTTCTTCCTCAAATTACATTAATTCTAATTAAACCATGTCGATATAATAATCTCAGATTAATAAATATTCAAATATTTTTTTATTTTGTGTTCATGGTTTAAATTAATAACCTCTTACCTAAAATTTGAAATGATAACGTCGACCATGTGTATAGAAGACAAACACCCCACGAACTATTGTGGCATATTTTCCTTTAACACCTTTTATGGTTAGTTATGATGATGGATATAATATATATATATATATTATATTTTTAACATTAATATACTTCTATTAATATATTTTCACATATCTCTTTTTTACCTTCCATTTTATAGAGAATATGATAATGGAATTTTCTCGTATAGTGGACTACCGCCTCACGAAGCAAAGTGATATGATTTTGACATATGTATTTTATGGAAGGTAATGAGGGATATACGTAATGAATATAATTGAAATATATAAAATATATATATTATTATATATATCTAATATATTATTTACCATTCTTTTTCTTCTTTATTTGAGGAAGTGGTAATAATGTTCATGTGCATGTACGAACTATTATCTCCATGAACTGTGTATTTAATTATTTATTTCTAACCTCTATTGATTACTCCATATACATATATAATAAATATATATGATATTTATATAATGTGTTAAATTATTTAAATCATATAACGATGAAAATTTTATGTAGAAAAAATAAAACAAATAAAAAAAACATGAAAAACTAACAAGTTATCGTTTGAAATGTGACTTTAACATGGAATTGTTAATGAATGGTTATTAAGAGGTCATAAAAATCAAATATGGTATTATTTATATAATTATTGTTCTAAAATATATTTATAATAAAATTATATTTATTATATAGGTGATTTTAATGTGTATTAATGAATTCACGTATAAGATCCAAGAACCCAAACTTCTGGTTTTAGGGCTAAAAACATAAACATTACATTTATAACGTTTATACTTATAAATATGACCCAATTTTTTCCAAAAAAGATATTCCAATTATATGTTGGATTGTATAAATATCCAATGGTCTTTTATCATTACATTTTTTCATATTTAATACAAACTCTCAACAACTTGGGCTAAAACACTACTGGCACATAATGATCAAAATAATATCCCACTATACCCAACATTCACAATAGGCCATAAATGTTATCCATGTGAAATCCTTCTAGAAAAAGTTCATTTATCATATTTCCTCCTAACATTTGGATAATAAATCATAATAATGATGATCTCAGATTATTTTTAATATTATTCATGGGAGATGTAAAATCTTAACATGAGCATTTGTGTATGATAACCAGAGCGTAACATTTGAAAAAGATACATTGTAGATCAATGATAACAATCATGAATTAAAATAGGGAGAGTTAATAAGACATAAATCATAAGATGATTAAATAAAATTATCTCTGAGAGTATTTAAATGGAATAATACATATAATTTCTGGAATACATTTAATCTTATAATTTCTTATGTGAATGATACCTACCCATACATTTATTGTATGTTAGGCCGGGAGATTCACTCGTATACCTACATCAAGGTTAGGATGACCTCCTACGTACCATATAGTGTTCTTCTTACTATGAAATATGTGTTACCCACTTTTTGTGGGATAAGGATCACCTCCCATGTACACTATTATTGGGAGATTTGAATGACCTCCCATGTACCCACTTCATTACCCTCTTTTTGTTTCTCTTATAATGACCTCATGTGTACCCTATTGCCATAGCATAGGATAACCCACTTAGTTCCCTATTGTTGTAGGATTAGGTTGAGATACCATGTACCATATGAGATCCTATAACATTTATCATTACGTAATTCATTGGAGTGATATATAGGGCCCACCCATCATATAATGAAAACCATATATACATGTGACATAAGTAATATAAATCATATTAGAACCCATAACAAGAAGTATGTTTCCTAAATATTTCATCATATAATAACCCATGGGAAATAAATACTTTTCATAAATATAAACATAAACCAAGAATAAAATAATAAATATAATTTCCCTGAATAATATCCCCTTTAAAGCAGATGTTACATCGAATAATGTGGTCTTTGGTGGAAAATAAATTCGAGATATCACTTGAAATTAATCTTCAAGAAAATATCATTTGGATTTCGAAAAAAAATTAAATCATAATAAATTTATAGAAATTTTTTTATTGAAAATATATTTTAATATTAATTAATTAATTTAAAAAAATATTCTAAATTTTTTTCAAACATGCTTCCTTGAAATTCATTAAATACAATTTAAAAATATTTTTAAAAAAATTTATTTTTAAAAAACATGATTGATGATAGAAAAAAAATAAAGGAAACATATAATATCATGAAAAATCTCATATTAAAAATACAACATTTAAAAAGACAATATATATAAATCACTAAGTAATATAGGTTTATAATACAACATGAGGCTAAAAAAAATTTAGTCAAAATTTCCTTTCTGAGTTGGTAACTTCTAAAATGTAATCCCCATGAAATATAGTTCATAAAATGGATTTTTAAAAATACATAAATTTAAGGATAAAATCATTGATTACATTAATTTTTATTATATACACCACACAAAATAATTTAGTGGTGACTTATAGGTAAGAGGTGAGATTATAAACTCATACCTCACACTTCCTATTAGTATTGTATACATAAACATCATGTATAATGGTTTTAAGAATATTATTAATTCATTTATCACCATATATATATATTTATTATACATTATAGTATGTTTTTTTAACATCTTACCACCCATTATTTAATAATATTTCATATTTTCCATTGCTTCATTTGATTTCATTTCATGATTTTCTTGAACGATTTATTTGTGTATAATTGTAGATTTCCAGGTCGATTGGAAATAAGAATCTTGAATTGTAACAAAATGGTATTAAATAAATTAATATAGTTTATATTTTCTATTTTATCCTTTTTATTTCATACATTATAAAGATTCATTTGATAAAATGTTAATGATAAATGTATATTTTAATTTTATGATTTTCTTACCATAAAATAATTTATTATAATTTTGTATAAATATTTGTCAAAAATCATTAAATTGGTTATAATATTCCAATTAACATAATAATTTACCAGAATAAATGTTTTTCGATCCTATTTGAAGGCAGTAATAGAAAAATAACAAAATTCTTTTTCCCAAAGTCAATTAACCTGCATAATTTGGAAAATGCTTTTGTTTTTATGAATTAGAGGAGATAATAAAAGATATGGATATATGATATAAAAATAGAAAAATAAAATTATAGTATTTACATGGTTCTCTAATTATTATGTCATTATGGATGAATTTCATGAGAATTAAATAATAGAAGAAAATAAATTAAGAGATTTAATTTAAGGAAATTACCTCTCAAAAATCACTGCCTTGAGAGACCTTTGAGGACCTTGGATTTAGTATTTTGGTGGTACATTTATCACAAGAAAATTTTAAGAGTTATTATAAGACTTTTGGGTAGATATTTTTGGATATTCAAGGAATTTTACTCAAAATGGGGTTGTGAGGGGATGTATTTTTACATGGGGAGAGGTGGGTTTAAGTGATTAATGTAATTATTATTTTATATATAAATCCAATCACATTAAGGTGGAATTATTTTCCATGATTTTTTCTTAGAATTAATTTTTTTAGTATGGTTGGGTTGATCAATACCTCAAAAAACCTATAAATTTTATAAATTTTAAGTGTTTTAAGGTTTTACCTTTTAACTTTTACCCTTGTCAAAATTTGAACTATACGGTGAGAAATAATTTTTTACCATGGTAAATATTTTATACCTAAAAATGATATTAAACATAAAAAAAATTGGAACTCCTAATTCCTAATATGTAATACATTTTACCTAAATAAATTCACATAATTAAAAAAGTAGATTTAAAATTAATCCTAAAGACACAATGAAAAGTGTTTTTTAAAAGTGAAGGGTCAAATGTTTGAAAAGTTTTTATGTCCAATATCATTGTGAAATTGATTCCAATAACGTAAAACTTATTTATCAATGTATAATTAAAATAAATAGACTTTAAAATAAATTTTAAATATAATTTTAGTATATAAATGAATTAGATGAAAATATATCTTTCAAATAAAATGAAATATTTTTTTCAATTCCACCCAAAAAATAAAACATATTAGAAAAATAAAAAAAAAATCACTTTAAGATAATTTTTACATTAGGATTTCGAAAAATAATTTTATTTTTTCAAAATAAAATTATGAATGTTTCAATATTTTGATTTAAGGTTGGTACACTATCATATGTTGGGAAATGATTCTTTTAGAAAAGTAGAGCATTTTATTTTCAAAATTTAATTTATTCTTATAAAAATCCCATAAAACATATTAGATGAATTTAAACACATTTTAATATATTAATTTCATTATTTTATTTTAATAATATTTATTATTTTAATTTATTAACATTAAATGCTATTATAAGTGTGACAATATTTATTAATAAAAACAAATCCTTTAGGTTGAATTTGATTTTATTTTCATATATAATTAATTGATAAACAATGAATTTATTTTATATTAATTTGAAAACTATATTTTCATAATTTAGTTAATATAATTCATTCCCACTATTCCAATAGCTTAGTGATAATGGTTTTTTTAAAATAATAATATTTTTGAGTTTGTTTAATCTCGTTTATTTGTGAAAAATAAGTTATCAAATATATTAAATTTTTTCTTAAAAAATAAAAATACATATTGTAAAATCATGGGGTGTTACATCGAGATAAAAGGTAAGGTATTTTTGTTTAAATTTTTTCTTTTGTGATTCACATTCCACATTCACCATCTAATTATTTTATGTTGTGTCTATACTACCCACGAACGTATTTTACGATTATTCTCTAGAATATTATTAAGATTTACATATCAATTTTAGGATATCTCTTTTTTGGGTTTATGTTTCAATATTTAGTAAATGGGTAAAGAATTCTTGTCTCAATTTTACTTCTTAGGGACATATGTTGTGTTAAGAACATATTTTTTATGAGTTGTATATTCATCCCCATTGGCATGTAATATCATGAATTTACTAATTCAAATTAAATTTTAAGGTTCGATTGATTTTATAATTTAATGACAATGTCTATTCAAAGATACCTTAGTGGAAAGCATTTTATGATAAAATATCAAAATTTATGGGGGCTATTTATGTTTATGCTTAAAATGAGGGAATACTTTGGTCTATATCTCATTAAAAACTTGAACATTATTACCCTCATGTAATTTCATGAGAATATAGTTTTTAAATAAATTATAAACTTTTTATATACTGAAGACATCAAAAGACTATTTTCATGAAAAAATTATTTATTTATCTCATTATTTGAAAACACATTTTTTCCATATCCATGTTTTTTTAAATATTTTTATATTTTCTTAACATTCTATAAGTGATTTATTACAGGAATTTTTTCTAAATATTTACTTTTTATTGTGTTTCAAATGGAATCATCGTTTTTATTTAAAAAAACAATGTCTGTTCTACATTAATAAAAAATGTGAACAGAACCTTTTCTTTAATATGTGCGACATAAAAATTATTTTCTTCCATTATGACAACCTTTTTCTAATTATTCTTTTATAATATTCAATGTCTCTTTCATTGAAATTGATTTAAAATATGTTTTATAATTTTTTTTAAACAAGTTGTATTCACAGAATGATTTTTTTTTCTCATGATATATTTCAAATGGTCTTCTAACATCGTTTATGCTGAAATTTATTTAAGTTACCTTTTATTTACTATGGATATTGTCCAAGGATATCTTTCTTGTTCTCACTTTGAATGGTTTATTTTTTTGATGGAAGGATATTTATGGAAGTTTTTTCTCTTCCATGGGTTATACAGTTGTAAAATTATTATGAATCCTAATTATTTTTCCACAATTTATGCATTGATGATATAATGAAATGATTATAATAAAAATTAATTTTCCAAAGGATCGTCTATGATGGAATGTTTATGAAACCCATTTCTTTTCATGGGTTATGATTTGATGAATGATTTCTTATATTATCACACACATATATATAATTTTCATTATATGATGGGTGGGACGTATATCTCCCTCCAATGTTTTGGGTGATGATTAATATCTCTAGAGATAAATAGGACATGAATGGGGAGTATACCCATTTAAGAAAAGTATATTTTCCACTATGATAGTATTGGGTGTGATCTTTGACTACTATGATGGTTTGGGGTGTAAACCCATTCCATTTTGACTGTACCTAAAATTAGTCTCAGAATATTATGAAATTTATTTTCTATGCTTAGGTGTATTCAAAAATTCAAAGTCTTATTCCACTATTATACTCAAATGGATCATCGTCTTTGATCTGTTATCATTTATTTCTTATGAATTACAACACATTAATCCATAACCCAAGATTGTGAACATTTATATTCCTGGTATGGTTTTTAAATGTTATTTACATGTTTTCATACCCTTTTGCTCATATTTTATTATATATTTCCCGTGTTTACCAATAATGAGCAGTTGAGCCAAACCATTATTTTGTTTCGGTTAACCCTGTTTTAAAAAAAATTATTAGGTATTATTTTTCAAATAAGAGTGATAGTTATAAAGAACATAGTGGGAGATGATGTATTTCCCATATGAACCTATTGTTTATGTTTCCATTTCTCCAATGGAACTATGCCTTTATTTTCATCATGTATGTGTTTGTATGCTATAATGAATTATCATAAAATTGTTTGCAATATATATGTTTGAAAATTCCAGTTCTTTATAGTTTGAATCATTGGATGTTTGTTTTTAACATCTCTAAATGAGGATGGAAAAAAAATTGTGAACCACTAGGATAATCCTACATATAGGGTAACATCCTAATGTTTTGGTAAGGAAGTGATTATGTGTTTTACCTATAAATACATCCATGTATGAATATTAAAAATAGACATGGCTATGGAAAAGATATACCTATGGTTAATAACTCATAAAATGGAATGTTGGGTTTGACTCAATCATTACCTGGTACACAACAACAAACCTTATTATTCATTTGGTTTGAAACACTAAAGGGATATTTTTTGGTTTATTCATATTTTCTTTTGGAACCATCATGATGGATTTGAATAGTTGATGGTCATTGAAGAACTTTGTTAAGACAAGGTGTCATAGATTTAAAATAATTTCTTTAATTTTATCTATTATAAATTATATTTCATGACTCCATGGTTTTCAAATATGATTAGTTTTTTTTCACACTATGATTTTTGGTTATATTTAATTTCTATAATCCAATGAAATCATGTAAATGATAAATGTGATGGAAATTGAAATAATTTTCCTCATGAGAAACAAAATTTTATGGGACCTAAAATGAAAAATATATTTTCTATTCTAACAAAAAATTATAAATATATGAATCATTCAATAATTTCAAACAATAAAATGAGTGGAAAAATAATATTGGGTCCTTCATGAGGAAATATCCACCTTCTCTAAATGTTTCTTCGGATCCACTAGTTTCTAGGAAATAGATCAGCTCCAATGAAAATATATTTTCCATCCTCCATTGTATTAATCATGAGAATGTCATTTTTATTATCTAGTGTCTGGATAGTAAAGAAGATCAATACTGAAATATTTTCAAGAATAAGAGGAAACCTAACGAAATTAACTCTAAGGATTGGGTAAAGTTCAAAAACTTATTTTTAAATAAGTAAAATCCTAGTATTCTTCATACAGGGATATAGAAGGATTTTATTGAGCTAATACCAAAGGATGATTAATATTTTGGTAAATGTGGGGAATAAATTACAGGACTTATGAGGTACACTTATATTATTATCATCATAATGAAATAAATTTCGATCAACTCTTTCATGGACTAAAACAATGTCTAAAAAGGGAATTATCCATAAGATAGTTCATTAGATATGAATTGATTTGTTTAGTGTATTTTTAATGTTGAAATTAAGGTTATAGTTGTATATCTATGTAATTTTTTTATAAGAAGATATATACGGAATTCGACAGGAAATCTAAATACCATAGAGAGAAATCTATGATATTTCCATTATTCTCAATGTTTTGAAAGAATCATAGAGGAAATAGTATTAGAGGGATTAATAAATTTTTTAAGTGTATAATGGAAGGTCATCGGGTAATCAACTGACTAAGTGATGGGAAAAAGATAACTAATGGTGAAAATAGAGATAATGTTTTATATAATGATTGAACCATAGTCCAGTGTTAAAAATGGAAAAAGTTTTGGAACTATTCCAACCAATTCCTAAATCATATGTTTAATGATATTAATCAATGTCAGATACTTTTTAAGATGAGGTACAAGGGTAAATCACATTTAATCATTATTTTTGATGAGGGGTGTAAAAATAACATAGTGAAATATAAAATTACAATCCACTATAGAACTTTTAATGTCATATTTCACTCTGGATATACCCATTCTATTGTATCTAAATAATTTTCTAGCAGTATCACGATACCACCCAAATTATTTTATATATAATTAGTATTGAAAACCCATAATTGTATAATGAACAAATACTTAGTATATGATTTCACTTTGAGTGATTATTTTGGAAATATGCTTCCTAAAACTATTATCTTTCATCCCCAGGTTGAATTAGATTTTATTTTAGAAATGGATTGTATTTCTCAACATAAATCCCATATCAATTATTAATAATGTGAAGTCATATTTTATATTACAAAACAAAATAGGATCTTATATTAGAACTATGAAAAATATGATTTTTTTATGGAAATAAAATCCATTTTGTGGGTCTTGATTCTAATTAAAAAGAATAATTTATCTCTGATAGTTTAGGGAAAAACATCACTATAATGAAATTCTTATTAGCCTAGAATTTATTAACTAATTTTTAGATGTTTTTCCTAACACAAAAAAAATGAATAGTGTTATCAGAAGAACTCATACCCGATGCCACACTTGTTTCAATAACTCCCTATTTAATTTCCCTGATTATGTTTCATGATTATAATAAGAAACTCCAGGAGATTCTTTATAAAGGATTAATTTATCCAAATTTTTCATATTAGGGTGCACCCATTATCTTTTTCAAAAATAAATATGAATCATGAAACTTTGAATTGATTATCATTTGTTGAAAATAATCCCAATCAAGAAAAAGTATCGTATACCCTATATTGATGACATTATTAATCACCTAAATTGAGATAAATACATTTATAATATTGACCTTCATTATGGATATAATCAATTAAGGGTCACGATGGAGGATATACCTAATATAGAATTTTTATTTGGAATTTTCCTTATAAATATATAGTGATTCCATTTAGTCTTATTAATTCCCCAACTATATTCATGGATTTACGGAATAGAGACTTTAGTGGTTACCTTGATCATTTTTTTGTGGTCTTTATTGAAAATATTTATAAATATTCATCGAGAAAGTAGGATCATGAATATAACATGTGGATAGTACTCAATTCCATGATAAAAGGGATTTTTTAAGAAAAAATTATAAAATGTGAATTTCGGATGTAAAAATATTCATTTTCTTATAACATAATCTCAAGATATGATAAATCTAAGGATCCGTCAATGATTGAGGATCCTGAACATTGTCCCAGACCAACTATAGTGAATGATAATTTGTGTTTTATTAGTTTGGCTAGATGTTACTGAACTTTTTAAGAAATGTTTTCTAGAATATCTAATACACTCACTAAGTTAACTTAGAAGGGAGACAAGTTCATTTGGACAGATGAGTGTGGGGAAAGTTTCAAGGAACAGAAGAAAATATTATTTAGCACACCTATGCATACATTACCCTTTTTTGTATAAGGGTTTGTAATTTATATTGATTCATATAGGAAGGTATTTGTAAGTATTTTTATTTAAAATTACATGGAAAAACCTTTTTACTCATTATAATTGAAGGTTCATGAGAAACATTACCCAACTCAGGATTTGGAGTTAACTATGGTGATTTTTGAATAAATTATATTGAAGCATTATTGTTATAGAGAAAATTGTTATATATATACTAATAAAAAAAGATTAAATTATATATTCACATGGAAGGAGTTTAGTATGTGGCATAGAATTTGGTTACACGTGATTAAAGATTATTACTACTTAGAATATTTTCCCCTTAGTAAATTTAAAAAGATGGTCGACTCATTGAGTCGAAGGGATTATGATTTCTTATCTATGATGAGGATAAAAAAATATCCAATATTTATGAAATTTCACATTATGCATCTAGAAATCATTATGTAAGTGGAAAATATTATCTTTTATAATTGAATTTTAATCCATAACTCTATTTGATGATTAAAGAGTCATATAAGAAATATATAGAGTTGAAAAAGAAAGATAGAAATCCTCTTGATTTTAAAATTGATCATATTGGAATAATAAGGATTAGGATCCCTGTATTTGTTCTATCCATACCATACTTGATGTATTTTTTTATAAGAATTTCATAGTTCTTCATTCTCTATTAATCCTAGATACCCAAAAATGTATATATACTTGAATGATTATTCCTGTTGGGATGGAATGAAGATATATATTTTAGATTTGGTATCTCATTTATTTGTATGTTAGAAATTTTTGAAAATGATTCAAAATTTTAAGTGGATGTTATATCTATTACCCTTACCATAATGAAAATGGGAAAACATCACAATATATTTTGTCATTGAACTCCCCAAAATGTCTAAAGGATATAATGATATATAGGATGTACTCAATCTATTAAAGAATGCATTCTACTATATCATGGTTATATAAAATTTATATCTATATCATCTTTCCAATATATACAATAAATAAAGTTATATGGTTTCATGGAGTACCACATTCAACGTTATCTAATTGTGATTGATGATTTACCTCATATTTATTGTGACATCTTTAGAAAAATCATGACATGTAGTTGAGTTTATAAATTTCATATCATACATGAAAATATGGAAAATATTAGAGAAAACATTAAACCCTATAGGATGTCTTAGGATATTATTAAATGGATTTTAAAGGAGGTTGGTATCAATACCCTCCTCTAGTTAAGTTTTCATACAATAATAGCTTACGCATGAGTATTGATATGGGTTCATATGAAGCAATCTATGGAAAGAAGGGTATAACTCCAATTTCTGGAATGAAATTGGTGAAATTAATATATTAGTACCTGAAATTTCTGAATAAATTGTAAAGAAGGCAATATACACTCAACAACACATAATTATGGCACAAATTTGACAAAAACGTTCTGCTAATAATCACAAGATTCATCCAAAATTTCATGTTGTTGACAAAGTGTTTCTAAGAATTTCTCCATTGAAGAATGTTATGAAATTCAGAAATAAATGGAAACTAATCCCTTGGTATATCATTCCCGTTTATATTAATGTTCATATCAGTATGTTACCATATCTGTTAGCACTTCCACCAAACCACTATCAAGTCCACGATGTGTTTCATGTATCTCTACAGAAGAAGTACATGCATGAACATTCACATGTACTAAATATAGAGTTCATACCACTAGAGTGTGATATTTTTTATAAGGAATAAATGTTGGATAATCTTGCATCATGAATATAAATTTCTCTGAAAAAATACTTCTCACCATGTCAATGTTCTGTGGTGAATCCACCAATTTGATGAAGCTACCTGGGAACCAAAGGATGTAATAAGGAAAATTATACATAGTTGTTTATACCAATGTGAAATGATTTGAATAATTTTATTCATTTTTTGTGTGGGTATAAATTTTCACCGTGATTTCTTATTAACTTTTTTTAATAAATAATATTTATTCTATAGCTTGTGTTACACACAATACAAAATTTTGATGACCCATGAAAAACTATTAATATTATTATTTAAACATGAATATTATTACCTAGATTTTAAAACAAAAATAATTTAATGTAATAATAAAATATTAATTATTAATTATAATCATTTTATATAAATAATATATATTGATAAAAAAATTAAAATAAATTAGTAATGTCTTCAAATGTTTCGAAAATACTATCATCTAAAAAATGCATTTTTTCATTTTGTGAATAATAATAAAATTTTTAAAACATATTGATAATTAAATTCAAAAAATAAAATTTATTTTTTATGTCATCACATGAAAATTATATTAGTGTTAATTTTTTTATTTCTCTGAAAATATTACATTATTGACGAATAGTAAAAAAATAGTCATCAATATTGAAGGTTTCATTTTATTTTAATGAATTTATATGTTTCCTTTATTTTTTAAATTTTTTTTGAAAGTTAAATTGTTACAATTATATTTTATTTAATCCAAATTTGTCATTTTAATAATTTTATTTTGGAATTTTAATATAATATCTTTTAAATCATTTGATCATTTTCTCTTTGGAAAATTGCTCTCTCATCTCAACTGCATGTTTAATTTTAATTTAATATTTTCCAATTATTTAAATGGAATTTGGAAATTTTCTTCTAATATTTAGAAAAATAATAATTTATATTATCTAAATATGTTAAAATAATTTTTTCACACAATGAATTGTAAAAATAGTAAAAATTCTAATTTTGGTTATGGTGGGAATGGGTTTACCAGGGGTTAAACTATTAAGATAAGCGTCCTAAATGACCCAAAACATTTTCAAAAACCTATTCAACCTGAAATTTTAGTCCTTATATCTTCTATTTTATAAAATATTTCATTTTTTATCGTTTTGGGGTTGAGAAACATATAGTTGCACATATATCTTTTCAAATATTACATGTGTTTCTCTCACCCCATTAATAAATGGTTTCCCTCCCTCCTATTCTATCCACACATCCAAAACCCTTTTGTTCAGCCAAAAAATATCAAATTCCATTATTTAGTCCCCTAATATGATTTTCAAAGCATTTTTTCAGAAATACAACCTAGGATGGTTTCTATGGCAAACCGAAAGAGGTTACCCTAATTATTGGTAATGTTCTTCAATGAGAATATTTATTTTATTTATTCCTCCGACACTCTAAATTATTATTAAAAATGTTGATATAATAACCTCAGTCAATTTCATATTCTGATATTTTTTTATGTTATGTTCATTTCCTATCTACATATCATATTACTTCCAATGGGAAATTATAACGTCAATAATGTGTATATTGGACTATATCATTGCAAACTAATGAGACAAGTTATCTATAAACTCCTCTCACGGTTGGGTATGATGATGTAAATACTATATATATATATAATATTTGTAATATAAATATAATTCAATAAATATTTTATCACATGTATCATTTATACTTTCCATTCCATATAGAATATGATAACATTGTTCATGTGTATGGTAGATTACCGCCTCACGAAGTGATGTGATCCACTTTTCGCAAATTTTTAACATATAAGGAAATAAGTGATAAGTTTAATGATTTTATGGGATATATTATATATATGTATATATTAATCCTGAATGGTAATATATTATCTACGTTTATTTTTCTTCATTCGTTGAGGAAATAGAAGAAGTGTTCATGGCTATATACATCATACCATCTCCATGAATATTGTATTTCATTTTCGATCGATTACATTAATGGATTAATATAATTAAAAATAAAATATTTTTATATGAAATTTATATCATGGTTATAATTGTGGATATGATAGAACCGGGATTAAAATAAAACGACCAAAAAAAAATTCAAAACAAACATGGAAACAAAGCAATTATTTCCCAAAACATGAATTTAACTTGGAATTAATAATAAATGGATATTAAAATTACATAGGTAAATCATATATATTTTTAGGTATTCAATTAAATGGTTTTAATAGATTTATAATAAACATATATTTATTTTATAGTAGATTGAACTTGTACAAATGTACTCAACACCTAACGTAAGAGATTTTCATCTCACTTTTTACTTCAGTGAGACACATGCCATATTCTCCACCTATTTCTTTATTCTATATAATTCTTATCAAATGTATTTTTTGACTTTTATCCTTAAAATTATTTGAATTTAAATATCAATTTTAGAATCTATCTTTCATGGGGTTTATAGTTCAAACATTACCAAACCTGTAATGGATATTTGTCTCTACTTTCCTTTATTGAGACATATATTTTGTTATGAACATATCATCCTTTATGAGGTGTATATACAACCCAATTAACATTTAATATCAGGAATTAATTTAATCTAATGTGATTATAAGTTTCATTTAATTTTATTATTTCATAGGAATTATGATTCCATGTTTCCAAATAGGTAAGGGGTTTATGGTAAAATATCATTGTTTATCAAGATTGTTTATGTTAATGCTTATAGTAAGGAAATATTAGGATCCATATTCAAATAAAATAATAAATTATATTATCATATAGTTAGTTCATGTGAATTAATGGTTTCCAATCAGTTTCCTCTATTTATTTACCTGATACTTCAAAGGAATATTTTTAATAATAACCCTTCTAATTTCTCACATCTGTAGAAAACCTATTTACATCTATATCAAACATTTCGAAAAAATATTCAAAGATAGTTTTTACACTATAAAAGGTTTAATTTAATATATCTTTACCCATTATTGAATTTTAAAATTTGTTTTAAATGAAATCTTTATATCATTAAAAAACAATTCTTGTTTATCTATTACAGGAAAAATGAATGGAACCATTATTTTAACATATATGGTTTGAATGTTATTATGTGTCATCATGAACACTACATTTTTTTAAAGATTAATTTCTAATTCTTAATTTATATTTTCAAGGAAAAGAGCATTAAAAAATATTGATTCTTAGTTTTAAAATCGATTTCAAAAGAATGATTATTTTCCTCAAGAAATGTTTTCCATGATCATTAAAAATCTATTATGTTAAAATACGTTTTTGTTTCCAATGATTAATTGGGGATATATTCCAAAGATTTTATTTTTATTATTTCTCTAAGTGGTTTTTTCTTATTATGAAAATACTTTTATGAAACTCTTTTATATTCCACATGTTCTACCATGATAAAATTATTATGAACCCAACTTCTTTTTATATAGGTTATTCTTTGATGAAATGATTATGATACTTATTTCTTTTCGACAGGTAATCTAAATAAATTGATATATTTTTGTGGATTTTGATATGATGAATGTTTTATGATCTTCTAGCACACATATGTATGATTATCATTATTTGATGGGTGGGACATATATCATCCTTATATACATTATGTAAATATTGATATCTCATGAGATAAATAGGATAAAAATACTGACTCAACCCATTTTAGTAAGGGAATCTATCCATTATGATAGTCGTTTGAGTGAAAATTGACCAATGTAATGTGTTTGAGAGTAAAAACATTACACTATGATAGTATCTTCAATGACCGTTTAATGGTAATGATTTTATTTTCTTATATTTATATCATATCTCTATTTCTTATACCGTTGTAATACTCTGATGAATCATTTTTATTTTTATCTCTTATGACTAATTTCTTACAAAAATCAACTTTTCATTACATTCCCCAGGATTATGATAAATTATATAAACGGTATGGTCATAAAATGTTATTATCGTGATCACATACCCTTCTACAGATGTTATGTTTTTGTATCTCCCTTGATTACCTATAGTGAGAAATTGAAATTACCTTTCTAATGTTAGTTTTCCCCAGGTTATTAAGAAATTTTTTTATGATTTTTCTATAAAGGGAGATAGTCATAAAAATTGTAGTGGAGATGATGGAGTTCACCTAAAAACTAGTTGTTTATGTTTCAATGTTTATAAAGGTACTATAAATTTATGATCCTTATGATTGTGTTTCTGTAATTTAATTAATGTTAATAAAAATATAATTTAATATATATGTATTAAAATCCTGGGTCATTATAATTCAAATTTGTATCAAATCATGATGTCAATTATTTTTAGAGAGATGTAGATAAAACATAGGGATATGGATGCATAAAACATGATAACTCATTTTCTATAAAATGAAAAATAAAAAGAGAGGATTGTGATAAATGATATTTTCAATGTATTATACATGTCACAATATGACCAATCAATACATGTATGGTTAGAGTTATGCTAATAAAGATACCCCAAGCCTACCTCTAATTGGTCCGAGGATGGATACTATCATCAAGTAGGCATAACACACACATTAGTGGACATAAAATAACGTACCTATACAGACTCACACATCTCCATACACTATTATATTATGGAAAAGTTAAAAAATTTTAGATTAAATTCATTAATAACATATATTCTTCATTAGAGTATAATAAAAGGAACAATGAATATAGAAGGGATAAATTTAATCTCCCAAAGACTACTAAATATTCCCAAGTACTATGAAAATGGGAATACATTCATGATGAAACACCTTAAAAAACCTATGCTCCCTCAAAAACTATAGATATCCACCTTCTCTGTGTCTTCTAAGGAGTGTATTGAAATGAATGATGTCTAAATAAGACAAGAAATTTGTAGGAAGATATCTTGTAGGGTTGAGTATAAACATACCCAATAGGACACACCAAAATCACCAAATATAAAGCATCAAAGACGGTGTAAACCCTATATCACAAGGAAATGGAAATAAACTAGATAAAACTATATATCATCAAAGCTATAAAAATGTCTCAAGATTTGGTCATGTCCTCACCACTATCCAATGATGCTAGTAGTAGGTCATATTTTACATCCTTGTTAGAGAAATAACTCCTCAGATAATGTTATACTAGTGGTAGTTATCCGAGGAGACATACTCATTGGGTCATTTAATGGAGAAGTGATAAAGAAACCAAGAGGTTTCATATGAGAAACTCATATGATAAAAATACAACATATCAGAAGAAAACATATATTAATACAATGATAGGGTATCACACCTAGGGGCTATCAGGGATACTAAACCTTATCTAGGATAAACCACAGGGAAGGGGGGTCACATTACATGAATGTTGAAAATATGATACATGAACTAATGTAGTGAATGATGATAGAGGATAACACATCATGACACACAGTGGAATGCCTGACTCTTTTCGGAACTATCCCATATGGGCTTCCTTCATCCTATGAAGATGATGGTATACTTCATAGTACCATATCTGGGATAGACTAAGGGAATTGAACCATATTAAAATTTTCTTATGGAACTCACCAAATATCATACTAAAGACATTTTGATGAGAAAAATGACTAACATTCCCTTGATTAAGTATAGAGTGTGTCCCATGGGGTACACAGTGTGTCTCACTAAACCTTTCACTTATTGTGTGCATTTTTCTCACCTGGCATTCCAACCTCAAGATACATCGTGTTTTGTTTCCACACAATGCATGTAGAGGCTACGGAGGCACATGGAGGGTATCGACTCCCCAATACAATCAATTTTCTGAAGTATGTATGTTGTTTCCCATCACATATAGCATAACATATATGGACACATGGACTCTTGGGTGTGTACTTATTCTACCGACTGAGCTAACAAACATTATGTCACATGGTGTGTGGGATTCTAACACGATGTGTCTTATTTCAAAAAACACCAAATATAAATCTAAATTTCATAAAAATCTTAGACTATTCATGAATCTTCATATAACCCTCCTTTGTTGCCTTTATTTTTTCTGCCAGACTCAACAATATTTCTAAAAATATAGTTTACCACCATTGATGTCCATCCAAAAATCAAATTCCAACAATTATTTTCTAGAAATATTATCATTGACACCATCCAAAATAACTCATGTATCTTGGGATGAGAAAAAATATATATCCTATACAATTTCAAAATCTCTACCATCACTGGTGTGTAGATTCTATCCACCTGAAACTCAAAACACCCAAAGTCACTTCACTAGAGAGATGTACTCAAATTGGCTCATAGATCCACCATTCCCTGGACCATAATAAAATTCCATTCATTAGATAAACACCTTTATTAGGTAACCATAACCCAGATATGAACCTATGACCATGATCTATTGTTTTAAAAAATGATTAAAAATTAATTACTCCACTTGAGTGCCATCAAATCAATAGTAAACCAAAATTCCATTCATGAAAATCAAATAAAAAAGTGTTAATGGTACATAATACAATTTAATGTTTTACTGATGGTTATTTTTTTCCATCATCATTATAATCCAAATAATGGGGAGGATTATCAAATAAAAAATATATTGAGGAATAAATCTAAATTTCCTAGATCTAGGAATTGAATGAAAATGTTATCAAACCCAATAAATCTCGATCTACGATTTAATTTATTAAGAATTGATTTATTTTAATATCAATCCATAATTTGGGATTGAACCCCAAAATCAAAAATCATCCGTCAGGTTCGATTGATCCTTGGTGAGAAACATTTCTGCATTCATGATCTGGAGAGATCCAAGAACTCCAATGATGACAAAGAGCCTCATAGTACTCTGATCCTCTATCCATGGCCACATGGTCATCATCCAACATTTTCTACTCCACAGTTCTCTCTCTAAATCCTATACATCTTTTATGGTTATGAATCTAACCCTGGGGAATTCTTCATAGATGAGGCTCAATAATAGAACCATTACGGTTTGGAAAATAAAAGATAATTAAATTAATAAATTCATTTAGTCTCCCCACAATATAATTATTTCAAATCATCGAATGCAGACATTACTTATGTCTAGACTAGGGTAAAATGACACTATAGATATAATTGGGGTATCAGTTTTCCCATCAAAGAAATTGTTCAGATGTTATTCAATTATATAAAAAAATAACACCCACATGATATATTAAATTTAATATTTTTAATATTTCAATACCAGTTATCCACAATCCATAAAATCGCATGGATAACTTATGAATTTAAAAATAATTTTTTAAATATTATAAGCTGTTAAATAGAAATTTTAGAGTCATTCCATTCTCACCACCTACAAGGATTTTCATCTCATGAATCTAAAACATACCCATATATATGAGGATACTCAGATCACTTGTAGATATCAAACTCTAATTATCCCTTTTAGATATTCCTTTGTTTCTAATAAAATAAACCCATGTAAAATACTTTCCTAGGAAGGTTCTTCTCATACGGATTCCCAAACACTATGGTAGACCAAAAAAGGTGACTCCAATATCAATGTTCAGTTCGCCCTGGTCAAAAATGTGGAATTTTTCATGTCGATATGTCCTCACCTATAACATGTGGAATATATAATGCACCCAATATAACCATGATGGTATTGATAAGAAGTACACCACCTCACTAACCCTATACAATAACAATAAGAAGGCCCTATGAGCATCGAATATACTCTCCATCCTTAGCCAAAAATATGAAACCCTCAACAGGGTGATAAAATTAGAATATGATGATATCCTTCATAGAACTCCAAATTACATCTTTTAACACCTTTATAGGAATTCCTTGGAATGTCCAAATCTTCTATTTTATCAATTATGCATTTCCTATCATCATTTGCGCCAAATCTGAGCCTATAGACTCTATTTCCAGATAGATCGGACTAGTACATCAGTGACCAATATGGAATACTATTCCTGGCCTAAAATGGGGATACATCGATTTTGGAATTGTAAATATTGTTATATAAAAACATCACCAATGGTAGATGATCTTACCAGCTATGATCAAAACTAATATGAAAACCTGAATCATGTTCTCCAAACCATAATGGTTGCTTTTCCTAGCCACCATTATAGAGGTGAAAATTCCATGACATATGGTAATTAAAATCCAAGACCTCCAATAACTCTCTCTATAATACTAACATGAATAAATTATCATAGTCATAGACAATCACCAAGGGAACCCCATGAATCATGATAACCTCTGTATCACACTAGATTCCTAAACTCTCAACTAATATCTACTCTCATGTGGCTATTATGTGTGATATCTTAGTGAGTCATTCTATGACTGCTCAGACTGTTTCATGACCTACCATTAATAATTTATTTCTCATCATGAAAGCAATGGTGACACTTACCCACTTCCACTAACATCCCAACACCTCTTCCATAACCTTCTATTTAGTGAGGCATCAAGAGATAATCTATTCCACATAGTACTACTACCTTGGCTACACAAACTGATGCCAAATAATCATGGTACATTCTCAACTCTCTCAATTTTACTATTAAGGGGGAGTCATGAATCATCCTCAACACCTCCTTTTATTATTTGAATGGTATCATTGTTTATCATAAAAAATATATGAAATGCTCTCCACCTTTAAAAAGTCCTCTAATAGCATGTCCAAGGGATATCATTTAATACATAATCTTATAGTTGATATCACCACTTTTTTACTAAAAGACTTGTAGAAAAATATTTGGGGAAATAACCATTAACTAGAGGTATGATACACCCCCATCATGCTTAAAGGTCAATTATAGTGAACAGAACACCCTACTATGAGCATAAACTACAAAAAAATTATATGTTAGTGGAATTTTATTAGTAGTGGTTATATTAACATCCACTAAATAAATTTGGATTTAAAAAATTAATATAGTTGGGGTTTCATCAAATTAACGCTATATATTTTTTATTTTAATAATTAGAAGTGATTTCCATTAAACATCTATGAAATGTTTTAAAACCACCTATTTTCTCCCTAACACACTCCCGATGAGTGACCCATCCCCAATCCCTATCCACCCCCACTCCCAGTGAAACCTAAAACAAACACCCTCCAACCTCCCTCTTCCTAGTGGCAACAAAAAAACCCTTCCTCCAACCTCCCTCCACCATCCTCGATGGTGCCCCAACCACCGCGACACCCCCCTGGCCACCCTTTTCCTGGCAGTGATGCAAACCCACCCACCTCCATCCTCCCTCTCCCTTATGGTTCCCCTCCCCAATGGTGGCATATCACACCCAACCCCCTCGAACTGACTCTACTAGGCTTGGTGTCCCTCTTAATAGCCACTTAAGTCTTCTTTGGCATTGTTATGGTAATTTAGTGTCCCGTGTCACGTAAGTGGCTAGTTAGAGGTTGTTTTTCTCTATTTCGTAGTTCATTCAATTAATAAACACAAATTTCATACCTCTTAAATCTAGGTTTTAGATTCATAATTAAATTATTATATTTATATATAAATCTATTTTCAATGGAAACTATGTTTCACTTGTCTTCCATTGAATGTAATATTAATTTATATGAAAACATGTATTTTAAATTTATTTTCAAACGACCATGAAAAACTAAAATTTGATTAAATAATGGAATTTATTTTGTTATGTCACTACATGACTTTAAAATTTGTTTTTAATATAATTTGTAATGGAAATTTGTTACTTATGAGTGAATTGATTTTTAAGAACCAATGTAGTGTTATCACAAATATATTGAATTTATGAGGACTGAGTATTTTAGTTTCAAAAGGATGTTTAATAAATTGTTTTATCAAAGTGTATTCTCTTATGGAATCCATCCATAAAAGTAATTTTATTGATTATAATATACATAATTGGATTCTACTGATTTATTGTGAATTTTTGAAAATAATTAGCGGCTTAATGAAACATGGTTATAACACTATATATTAATGTAAATTGTAAACCATGAGTGTTTTTTGCCTCATTTTTCCTCTTTTAACCACTTATTATACTCCATGAGAATGATTAACTCCATTCATTTAGTATTCCATTTTTTTATTCCACAAAAAAATTCTTATTCATGGTATTGTAGTTGCAATTTTATTCCCTTATTCATAAAATTTATCCAATGTAAAATTTTCATGGATCAACATTATATAATAAGAAATTACCATTATGAAAACACTAATCCTAAAGAGTAAAAATTAAAAAAAATAACTCAGGTAAGAAAATAAATGTATTATTCTATCAAATATTATCTTACACTATGTTCAATAGATACCTGATAATAGTTCCAAGGATATGAATAATCATCAAAAATCATTACATATCTTATTTGAGAAATTTTAGAATTTGAAATATTTTTTTGTGAAATCACTAACTAATATGTTGTAGTACATTTATATTAAAATTATACCCTCCATATCTAGTTTGGTACGAATATTAGGTGCAAATATGAAGTCACCTTATATATTATAATGATGTATAAAAACATATAAAAAACTAAAAATCCATTTTTATCTATTCTAGCCATCCAATAGTGTGTGATGTCCAAATAAATTATGCATTTTATTCATATTTTTAATGGGGTGGTCTTGGTCTTAGTTTGAACATGAGAATCGATTCAGGTATTGATTAATGTAGCAATTTTTTCAATGGAATGTACCCTCATTAGTGACAACACTAATGTAGAATAAACCATTATCTTTTTCTACCATAAAAACAATATTATATACCTATAAAATATATAAAATTGATACATATTTATCATCTTTGAGATAGTTTTTGTCTTCTACATATCGATCATTAAATATTAATTGTTCCAATCATTTCTGTAACTTCAAATACCACGATCTTGTATATTATTCTAACCCGTATAGATTATTAATTTTGATTGTAATAATTTTATTAAACATTAATATATTTATATTTGAATATATATGTATAATACAATCTAATAACTGTTGATAAATGTTTGATTAATTTACCTCGAAACACACCTCAGTATGACAAGGGATTTGAAGAATTTATATATTATGCAATTTCAAACTGATCAGTGGATGGTAAAACAATATGTATGTGTCCTGATTATAAACTAATGAAATGGATGAATAGAAATGAAGTATATCAAAATTTTATATTGAAACATTTTCATGATTTATATGTATGATGTATTTGGTAGGGTGATTCAAATTTCATGGAATGTCAAAACAGTAAAAATACTGCTAACAACATAAAAGGTGATGGGGAAGAAGATAATTCAGTTCAACATTTTCTAAATAAAGTGTTTGGTTTTTTAGAATAAAATGTCTCAGAATTAAATAGATTTATAGATTCATAAGTTGATCGTGATGAAGTTAACATTTCTCAGAACATCAGTGACCAAAAAATTATTTTTATGAATTAGTTAAAGATTGACAATAAGAACTATAAGAAGGGTGTGCCATGTTTTTGAACATGTCTCCTATATATAATTTGTATCATATCAAATGTCTCTATGGAATTACTAACAAATAAATCCCCATGATTTTAGAGTTTCTTCATAATTAATTTATAAAAGCTAAGATAACTACATGATTATATGAGATGAAGAAAGTCATCAATAAACATAGACTTGATTATACAAAGATACATGCATGCCCTAATGATTGTATTATTTACTATAGAGAAGAGTCTTATCTAATAGAGTGTAAGAGATGTTGTAAAAATCGATGGAATTCAATGAAATATAGTGATATTATAAATAAATTCAATCTAATGAAGAAAAAGAAGAATGAAACTCAAGAAAAGGTATTCTGTTAATTTCCTCTGAATCCATGCATGAAAATATAATTAATTTCATCTAGGAAAGTACATGACATGATGTTTCATGATATGTACTCTAACAATACAATGATGATACATTCAAAAGACTCTACATCATGGAAGAAGATTGATTCACTATATCAAGATTTTTTTGTATCCTTGGAATTTACTTTAGGGATTTAATTGTAATTGTTTTAACCATTTTGGTACATTATGTACTAATTATAGAATTTGGATAGTGGTGTTGATCCCATATAATATACCTCAATGGATGTGAATAATGAATACATATTTCAATATTTTGATGATTAATCATGGAACAAAAATTCCTTGAAATGGAATTGATGTATACTTTCAACCTCTAATAAAATAACTGTGAGAATTATAGGATGATCACATGGAAACATATAATGATTCAAGAAGACAACTATTCAAGTTTCATGATTCTTTAATGTTGAAAATTAATGACATTACTTGACTATGAAATTTATCTAGTTGGATCATCCATATTGGTATGACTTTTCCGGTTTGTAATATTTATTTTGATCCAAAACAGTTACCTCATGTAATAAAATGGTGTTTTATGCTTCATCATCAATTTCGTGATGCTTCTCATAAATTGTGGTTTAACAAGGCCCGATTCAATAAAGATATTTAAATGATAAAGTCAAGAAAGTTATTATCTCATTCATAAATCATGGGAAAATTAACAAACATTATTGAAGAATTTGGAAAATGTCATTAATTTAAAAAAGTTAAAAAGGGTATGATGTATAGTATTCATAGAATATGGAGTGAAAATTGATGAAAATGAGTATATTTTTTAAACATGATTACATGGAGTTTAATTTGATACATCATAATCTTGATGTTGTTAATATTGAGAATAAATTTTGTGAAAATATAATTTTTACAGTGCTTAATGAGAAAGGTAAATAAAAGGATTACATTAATGATCATATGTATTTGAATTGAATTAATATAAATAATGGTTTATGGGAAAATGAGAATGTAAAGTATCCTTCATCTATTTTTACAATGAAAAATCATCAGAAAGAAACATTTTTTTGAATCATAAAGAATGTAAAATTTACATATGGATATTCAAGTAAAATATCATGGGGCATTGACTTGAAACATTGAAATTTATATATATTGGAATATTATGACTCACATAATTTTATGGATAATATTTTATCATTGGATTTGTGTAATACTTTACCACAAAAAGTAACTTTAGTTATGGTTTAGTTTTTACCATTATTAGATTGCTTTGTGGAAAAACATAAAATCCAACTAGGCTTGAAAGCATCTATGAAGAATTGTTTCTTCACTATGTCATTTAGATATGTTATTTCCCCCCTTAATTCCCCACAGTCATGATTCATTTAATGCTTCATCTGGTTTAATAAGATAATCTTGGTGTAATGGTATACTATCGATGGATGTATCCAATTGAGAGGTTTGTTGAAATCATATGTGAGGAATAATACTCAACCAGAAGGCTCTATTGTTGAATATTACATAGATGAAGAGTGATTGACCATCTATTATAGGTATTTTGATGGGGTTGATACTAGATTAAATCATGATGTGCGTGTTGAAGACATATCTGCAAATTCATCTTCTGAAAATTATCCATTGGTATTTCCAACAATTAAATGTACAATTGGAATGTTGTTAAATTTTACACTGAATGGATTGGAATTGGTAAAATAACCATGATATATGATACTAAATAGTGTTAATACAGATTCATTTATTTAGAAATTTAAATAACAAACATATAGGTGACTAAGGGGTTAATATTGAAATGAGTTGTAATTAATAGTGGATTTTAATAAGGAGCATGTTGATTGGTCCGCTCATTGCATAAATATATACTAAAATTCATATTATTAACATGTAATTATTTTTTCAATATTAAAATTAAGATCTTGTATTATTTTTTTTGGATAATTAATGTTGACAATGGATCTGAAATGTCAAATGAGGTTATGTTTTTAGCTTGAGTCTTTCTAAGTATGGCTAATAGTTCTGATGCATACAATATTCATGGCTTCATGTTTTGTATAATTTATCATGAAAAAGATGTGAAAACTCATAATAGTGATGTATTTACATTTCTAGAGGTGTGATGCAATAGGATGATGATTTATAAAATTTAATTAAGCCATCTTCAGTAGTTTTCAGTTGTCTTATTCAATTGAATGTGGGTTAACATTGATAGGGGTATAATGAAAGATTCATTACATATTACATATGGTAAATTATTTTCATTGATGCATACCAGTGTGTGTGAAAATCACAATCCATTTATATTGGTATCACAAGAAAAGATCACTTATTATGAGGATGATAAAATATATAATGGTTGGAGTTTTGTTGTACACTTAATTTAGATAGAGGTATATGATATGCACTACAAAAACCAGTTAGTTCTTTGTGATATTATACCTCACCAACCCTAAAATTTTAAACAGTTATTTTTGGACAATATAAAAATAGTAGAATTGGAAAGAGGGTGTCAAAATAATGACTCGTCGCAATGAAGGTTGATAACAATGGAGATAATGATAATTGATCGTATAAATCGGTAATGAAATTATGTTACAAGTTTTCATTAATAAGTGTTTCATAGATATGTAAATTTTTCTAGTTTTATTTTTTTTGTTTTGTAAAAAACATTTAGTTTTTTATTATTTATATATTTAATATACCTTACCTAGTTAAAATATAAGAATTCTGAGGACCAAAAAATCAGGATTATAGTAGATCGGCATCTCGGATCATGAAACCACTATAGTTGTCTTTTTTGGAACCTAAGGATTCTATTGTATTTCAGACTACTAGGGATTCCACCACTTCCATACATGTTTTTGGTTTCCTGCTACCTTATTCACCTCTAGAAAGGAATTAATTGGTCACCCCTCCATCAATGTGATATTCTTGGGCTACCATTGTAGGTATCTATGTAATTTTTCAAAAAAAAAACACTATATTTTATTAATTGTTTAATTCATTTGTCAAAAAAAATACAATCATAGAATGGATATAAATATGAACACATTTGATATATGGGACCTAAATGAATTCATGATTATTGTTCCATTTTTTTAGATCAGTGTTCTTATAGATGAAATTTCAAGAATATGAGGGAATATTCTTAGGTTGCTTTCTTGTGAGATAGTGAGATTTTCCACTAATTATAATGATTAGAGTCATATTCCTACAACGTGAAAAAATTAATTCTTTGATACAAAATTAATGTTAATATTAATTTTATATTCATTGATAACTAATTTAAAATACCTGAGTAAATTTTTTAATACACTTATAATGTGTTGTGTATTTTATTTCTAAATGTTCTTTTATTTTGATGTCCCCAACCCATTTAATAGCCAGGGACTTTAGAAGAGAACATATAACATCAATAAAAACAAAAATGATACTTTTATATAGACAAAACACATTTCAAGTTATAATAACATCATCTAGTGCCATATTAACCTATGTTTGATTCCTATAAGTCAAAAAAAAGTATAGATCATTATCTGTATCAATGAAAACAACCTAAGCATGTTTGCTAGATTTTGGCTCGGTAATCACTTTTGAATGGTACAAAAGTATTTAAAAAAATTTATGGGGTAAAATCTAGGAATACTATGTCATATTATCCTAAAAATAGGGTAAAACCCGTATATTTAATTTTTAAATGCAAGAACTGACTACACATCAATCTGAATGAAGGGTTTCCTTTTATGGCTGTAAATGTTTTTAGTGTTTTAAAATAGTAAAATTTTTGTGGAATGGTCAAAACAAGGAAAATCATTTAGGAATGAATTGTAATTAGAGGAAAATTACTGAATATTTATTTGTGAAATGTAAGAAATAACGACACATCATTTTTAATGATGGTTTTCTTATTATGGACGTAGACATGTTTATAGTTTTTAAAACACAAAACCTTACGTGGACCAATCAAAACAATAATAAATAACCTCATATTGATGTGAAATCATGGGAAACCCACCACATAGTTGTTTTTGAATTATAGTATATGGTCATATATCAAATAAATTAAAAAAATTATTATATAAATTTAAAGCACACAACACGTCACTATAAAAAGAAATTATAATATTTACTTTTACCATTTTATTTTTAAGTGTTAAATCTAATCCTGAAATGGTATGTTTTTTTTCAAAGTATTTATCATTATATATTATTGGTTTAGGAGAAATTTTTTAATGTTTTATTATAAAATAAAAAAAATTTATATGCATTATTCTATATGTATTCTATGAATTTTTTATTTTAGATTTATTTTTCTAAATATTTTGTCTTTTATTGTTGGTGGAAGGTGCCAACATTAATATGAATGTTAACTATTCTGATCCATGAAATTATTAGAAAGGTAATTGTGATTGTTCTTTGTTTATGTGGTAGGTTATAATTGTTTCAATTATTCTACTATGATTCTGATTTATTATTTTTAGTGTTAAATTTTTATTTCATTTTTATTACAGTTGATGGTATGATTTGGTTAATTTCAGCTGATGAGATGATGTGGAGGTAGGCAGATGCACTGGATGTTATGATATTGGTGTATATTGTTAAGGGGTTGTTTTTGTACATATTTTATATGTATATATTGATAACTGATGTATTGCTTGATGTATGGGGTGACTTATGCTTAGGTTACGATGACCATGATTGTTCGTATGATTGTAGATGTGTGATGTATGAATGATGGGTTTACCATATATTTATGTGTGAGTTTATATCATTTTATTTTTTATATATTTATATTTTTTTATTAAATATTTTTTAAATAAATAAAAACCAATCTAGCGGTAGTGTTTTGTAATAGTTTTTAACACCCCAGGCTTCTACGGTACAATTATCTTTGAATAATGTAATAGGGTGTCTTGTATGCAACATCAAGTTCTAACACACACCACAACCAATCAAACTAGCCATTATGAATAGTAATACCTACTTTTTAAAATTTTATAAATTTTATCTCTCAAAATAGACTTCATTTTTGGATTCATAGTATCAAATTTAGCTTAAGGTGAAATTTTGGTACATTTCGGATAACTTTAATATTTTGATGAAGAGTGAAAATTACTAAATTTTAATTAAAAAGTATTTTTTTTAATCAAAATAATTAATAGTGATAAATTATGAATTTGAGTCATTTTAAAGTATAAATAGAATATATTTTCCTATTTAATACAATTTTGGTCATTGTTCATAATTTTACAATTAAACCAGACATAAAAAAGTATCAATCTTTTGATAGTTATTATATCTTAAAAACACGTTTTTTGTTTTGACAGCAGGAATTAATTTTAAATTAATTTTTGCCACTACTGTGTTTTGAATTTGAAAAAATGGATTCCATATTTGGAATCAGGATTTCCAAATTGTGTAAATAGGTATATTTTATTTTTAGACATTTTGAATAATTATTTTGGTAAATATTTTATTTACCATGTAAAAAGGGTAAATCTTGGAAATAAGGGTTAAAAAATAATATTATAATCTTAAATTACCCTAAAACATGTACTAACCTTATTGGTGGATACATGTCCGACCGTGGGCATCTTTGGGTCGATTTTGGGACCCCATGGAGCCACTTGTAGGTGATAGGGACACTTTATTTTAATTAAGTTAAAATAAATACAAAAATGACATAAGCATATATATTTTAGAAAAAAAAATTACATAGGGTAATATATGTTGGATTTTCAACTATAAATATTCATTAGAAAGATAAAAATATTTCCTACATAATGGTAGTTTATTTATATTTTTTAGATATTAAATAATTTAATTTATTTATGACATAATGGTGATGTAGTAATTACCTAATTAATAAAAAATTAGAATAATTGATATTATAAATACCCAAATAAATGTAATTTTAGACTTTTTATAGATACCAGTAATTTTATAGGATAATATGACATATTAGTATTTATTTAATTATCTTTATTCGAAGTAATCATTCTGTTATGATTTTTAAAAAAATCAATTATTGAATAGTGTGAAAATTGACATAAAATAGTTTTTAAAACAAATATTATATTATTAATTGATATTAATTTCATAAAAATCTAAGATTCGTCCAAAAGGCTTATATCATGATAGGTGTATCATTAATGGACCACTTTGGGGCCGAATGAATGTATATAGTATGTTTATTATCCATATAATATAAAAATAGAAAGAGACATTGTAAAAGTGAAAAAAATTAACTAAGAGTTAATACTTAAAGATAAGGTTAATATAGTAACCCAAACTTCTCTAAATCCTATTGGTTGAGTTTTTTTGACCTATAAACACCTTCAACTCCAAATAATCCACTTTGGAACCATTAGAAACTGAATATGAAATTATTATAAAATAATATTTCTAGCATTTCCAAAGGTGTCCCTCACCCCTCTTATAAAAGGGAACTCCCCCTTATCATTATTTTACACCTTCAAAGACTTTTGGTTCGTCCAAACCCTGCCCAAATACTCTCTCAACATCCCTCACTTCATCCTAGAGGCCTTCCCTTAGTCAGAAAGCCATCCTATGGAGCCCTTTTTATCAAATCAAAAGGAAGAACCCGAAGAAGAGGTAATGATTTCACCACCCATTTCCAAGTTCCTTTCTTCTTCCACTTCTTCTATCATTGTTATTACCATTATAAAATAATAACTCCAGTATCTTATATATAATGTGATGTTATTATAAATATGGTACAATCATATTCCGTATTTTATCCATCCTTTGAATGACATGTCACCATACGTGCGTACGTACATACTACCGTCTCCACGAACGCGATGAGATTCATTCTACATCGTATCCATTCAAGTCTAATTATCATTTGATGATTCATCTAAGGAATTGATAGAATTAGGGATATGAATGAGATACAGCCTATCCATGACAAACAAGTCTTATGTAACAAAACATATAAATGAAAACAAGTAAGTTAACACCCGAAACAACGATAATACTTACATATTATTAAAAAAGAAATGTTAAAAGATCATATATGATATTATATTAATATATATGATTCTTTTATAATTTAATAACAATTATTTTATCATTATATAGAAGTTTAACCTACCCCAACCGAGGAAAAGTACAAGGTAAGGGTTATTTCACAATCTCTTCATTATCCGAGGTTGTTTTTACGTGATTGTCTACTGGGACTTCTTTATCATCCACATCCATGTTTCTTAAAAATGTATTTCAAAACATTTTTTTACTATTTACTAGAATATGGGTTAAAGTCATTTATACCCTTGTTGACTTTTATAAGTGGTTTATAAAGGAATCTTTTGGTGATTTTCCAAACAAGGTCATTTTTAACCTTTTCGACAGAATTAAGGTAAAAATGTTTTTTAACTTATATGGCGGGTGCGGCTATTTTCCGCCGTTATAAAATCGTCAAAGCTTCCCTTACAAGCTTATAAGAATATTTTCAATGAAAATGTTTTATTTTATAAATATATGACTCTTAAATGATTTCAAAATATAAATAGATATTTCTCTAAAAAGAGTTTTTATTTCATCTATGTCAACATCCTTTGATGGATTTTATGCTTATTTGATGTTGATTTATTTTGATACAAAACTTCTATATTTTATTGAAGGTTTTGTGACATGTTAGACTATGGATGTGTTATTTTTATACCATTCATGGTTTATGGATGAAGTATTAACATTTCGTATGCTAGTTTTAATATGAATGATTATGTTATGTTTAAACCTTTTCATATGGGAATGCATTGGACTTAATATGTGACGGGTGGAGCCCGCTATAGCTCCTAGATTCATCGGTAGGTCTCATTAGACAAAATAGTGTCTTGGCACAAGGCCTTGGAAAAATCTTATTTTTAGTCTTGGCATGAGGCCTTGACTATGTGGTTATGATAGTCTGGCATTATGCTTCCATCATTATGAAAGTTGTTATTGATATTGCATGTGATTATTCGATTAGTATAATATCCATGTGAATATGTAAATTGAATTATTTCATTTTATTCTTTCCATTCCATGTTGAAGTTCATGTTTAAAAGGCTTTTGTTTTAGCTATACATAGACTTACATGTTTATTCTTATTTATGAATGTTTCTGCTATATTTTTATCCTTACTGGGCATTTGAGCTCACCCATTTTCTATGTTTTATTTTTCCCAGGATATGAAGAAGTAAATTATGAATGACATGCAGGGATAGTATGAGGGGATAAGATTGTGGACTATGGGGACTATGTTGTTGTAGTTTTCATTTTCATGATGTAATGTACAACTTTATGAATATATCTAGTGTTTCCAAGGCTACTAAACTAATCGGTCTTTCGAGATTTGATATTTCTTATGATCATGAAAATGTTATGTAATAATGCACCAGCTCTGGGTAACTGGGGTCGGCGCGTTACAGTTGGTATCAGAGAAATTTTAGTACAAACCTTGGAAGCTAGATTTAGATAAACTCTGATTAGAGCACATAGACCTAAGATGGACTTTGAGGATTAGTACAGAAGAACTTCCTATAAATTTGGTATTGTAGAGATTTTGTGAGTTTTCAGAGCACTACATCCTTGTCTGGATAGGAGCAGGTAGAGGCGGCTCTGGCACAGATGTACCTAGGTGTAAAACCTGAAAACACCGCTTTGAGCTGGACTCGAACGGGAACTGGTGCACGACAACAGGCCTTGCTACACTCATGGTTATGACACTCCCAGGGGATATGCTTAGGATAACTCTAATTTTCTTTAAAATCATTATGAAGGGTTTATTAGTATATACATCCTCAAAGAAAATATTTTTATGATTATGGATTATATCCATAAATAGTTAAATTTATGATAAGTGTTTTATAAGTATGGAATTATGTATTTTGATTCATAAACTGATCTAGTTTATGCCATTATTTAGAAATGGTGCCTAGTGGAAGAAATAGAAACTATATCAATGCATGCACTCCATGTAGGGATTTCCCTCCTACTCATGATAATTATAGTGGAGCTGGTGATGCAACTGGTGCCGATCATATAATCACCATACTTGGAAAACTCACTCAGGTTATGAATAATAACCTTACCCGTATGGAGCACCCTGATCCACAGCGTGGAGGATCAATGTTAGATCGCTTCATGAGGCAACAAACACCAATGTTCAATGGGAGTACAAATCTATTAGTAGCTGAGCAATGGATAATTTCCCTAGAGAAAATATTTCAGGCTTTGGGAAGTAGTGAAAGGGGAAAAGTTATCATGGCAGTTTACCGCCTCGCTGGGAGATGCTGATCAATAGTGGTCATTGACTCAAAACATGAAGAAAGATGATGAAGTATCAAATATTGAATGGAGGGAGTTCAAATATCTGTTTTTAGAAAAATACTTTCCTCGTGACCATCGAGCATATATGGAAAGACAATTTTTGAGTCTGAGACAAAAGGAGGATAAGAATGTCACAAAGTATGAGGCTAACATTACAAGGTTAGAAAGGTCTGTTGGAGATTATATAAGTAACCCAAGAATTATGATTGATTTTTTCTTTTATGGGTTAAAACCATTTCTCCGTCGAGCATTAGTCTCATAATCCTTCTCGTCGTACGAAGACATTTTCTCATGTGCTATCAAGACAGAAAAGGAATTCTCTAAGTCATATGACGTTTAAAAAAAGCAAGAGAATAAGAGATTTTTTGATCAATCTGGGAATGGAAATAAAGGGAAGAAGGGAAAATTTGAGTATCCATCCCATGGTAAATGTGGGAAGAATCACCTCGGTACTTGCTTAAAAGGAGAGGGAGTCTATTACAAGTGTGGTGAAAAAGTCCTCCAAGCTCGTGATTGCAAGTGGAAGAAGGAAGCTACTGATGTCCAATGCTACAATTGCAGGGAGACGGGACATTATGAAAATTAATGTCCTAAGCGTCCGAGGAACTTACCTTAGAAAAGGCCAAGGGATCAAGGCCAAGCTTATGCAATCACTACTGCTGAGGTAGAAGCTCTGAAAGACGTGGTGGCAGGTAATTTAATGGTTACTCAAGTTTAGAAAATGTATTATTTGAATCTGGATCATCACATTGTTTCATATCTTCCCAGTTTGCTAAGAAATTTAGATATTTCCAATTTTATTTAACAAGGTAGTTGTCAGTTAAAACTCCTAAGGGAAGTACCATTGCAACAAAGTTTTGTGAATCAGTCCCCATTAGAGAACATAAATGTTCTTTATCTGCTAATCTCATCATCATACCTATGATTGAGTTTGATATAATCCTCGGTATGGAATGGATTTTGGACCATGATGCAAAGATTTATTGTAAAAAGAAGGAGGTTACTATTTTTGATGATGATGATAAGGAACACCTTATCTTTAGAGCAGAATCGTCACCACCTAATTCTTATCTAGATCTACCCCCAGTAGCTCAACTAAATTCAATTATTGGGGAGGAAGAGAATAAAATGAATGTGGGTGAGGAAATGAATGTTCAAATTGAGGATGTACCTGTTGTGAAAGAATATGTAGATGTGTTTCCGGAAGATTTACCTAGACATCCTCCAGAACGAGAAGTTGAGTTTTCCATTGATTTAATTCCTAGATCAAGGCCTATATTGAAGACCCCTTATAGAATGGCCATTGTAGAATTAGTTGAACTAAAGAAACAACTATAGGAATTTAGTAATAAGGTATTTACTCACCCTATTGTTTCTCCATGGGGAGCCCCTGTTCTCTTTGTTAAAAAGAAGATGGATCTATGAGGTTATGAATCGACTACAGGGAGATCAATGCTATAACAATAAAGAACAAGTATCCCCTGCCTCGCATTGATGATTTATTTGACCAACTGCATGGAGCTCAATACTTTTCAATGATTGAACTTCGATCTGGATACCATCAGTTTTGTGTGAAGAAGTAAGAAATTTCGAAGACATCATTTCGAACTAGGTACGGGCATTACATTTTTACAGTAATGCCTTTCGGATTGACTAATGAACCCTTTGTATTAATGGATCTGATGAATATAGTTTTCAAGGAATATATCGATGAATTCTTGGTGGTATTTATTGATGATATCTTGGTATACTCCCAAAGATACGAAGATCATGGAAAACACTTGCGCATTATCCTAAAGACTCTGAGAAGACATGAATTAAATGGGAAGTTTAGCAAGTGTGAATTTTGGCATCAAGTGATATCTTTTCTTGACCATATTGTCTCTAAAAATGGAATCTCTTTTGATCCTTCTAAGACCAAGGCAATCCAAGAATGAGCAACACCTACGAGTATAACTGAGGTACACGATTTTATGGGTTTGGTAGGTTTTTATCGACATTTCGTCCAGAATTTTTCCCTACTGGCTAACCCATTAACGAAGCTCACACATAAAGGGGTTAAATTTTATTGGAAAAAATAGTGTGAATAATGTTTTGAAGAACTGAAGAGAAGATTACTCAATGATTCTATATTGACTCTACCATCGGTGAAAGATGGGTTCATTATTTATAGTGATGCATCGAAGAAATGACTTGGTTGTGTCCTTATGCAAAATGATAGGGTTATTGCCTATGCATCACGAAAGTTGAAAATTCATGAACAAAACTATCCTACTAATGATCTTGAGTTATCAGCTGTGATATTTGATTTTAATATATGGAGGCACTACCTCTATGGTGAAAAATGTGGGATTTATACTGATCACAAGATTTTGAAGTATATTTTCTCATAAAAAGAACTCAACATGAGGCAAAGGAGATGGCTTGAATTACTCAAGGATTATGATTGTATGATACACTACCACCCGGGGAAAGCAAACAAGGTGTAAGATTCTTTGAGAAGAAAAGACCATGGAGTTTTGAACAATATGAGAATTTAAAGGGATCCAATTTTCATGGATCTTGTGAAGATGGACATGGGAATAACCAGGGAAGGTGAAACATCCAAGGTTTTTCAAATGGTTTCCAAACCATCTTTACTAGAAAGGATTAAGAGTTCTTAAACCGATGATGAATAATTTCAAAAGAAGATTAAAGATGTGATTGATGGGAGATTGATAGACTTTGTGCATGAAGAAGAAATTTTGAAATTTGGGAAGAGACTTTGTGTTCCTGATATACCTGATCTAAAAAGGGAATTTCTGGATGATGCTCATAGTTCCAATTTATCTATACACCCTGGGATCACCAAAATGTATAGAGACTTGAAGGAACATTTTTTGTGGGAAAACATGAAGAGGGAGATTGTTTATTATGTGTCAAGATGTATGGTTTGTCAACAAGTGAAAGCTAGAAGGCAACAGCCTGGAGGAGTCATGCAACCTCTTCCCATACCGGAGTGGAAATGGGATAATATCACGATGGACTTTGTCATGGGACTACCAAAGACTCCTAGAAAGAATAATGCAATATGGGTTATTATTGATCGTCTTACCAAGTCAGCACATTTTCTTGCTATAAGAGAAGATCTACCACTGGAACGTCTAGAAAGACTATATATTAATTAAGTTATGAGACTTCATGGAGTACCCCTATCGATTTTTTCTAATCGTGATCCCCATTTTACGTTAGGATTCTGGAAATTTCTTTAGAAAGCCTTGGATACTGAACTTCATTTGAGCACTGCCTACCACCCTCAAATAGATGGACAATCAGAACGAACTATTAAAACCTTAGAAGACATGTTGAGATCCTGCTCACTTGACTTTCAGGGTATGTGGGATCAATATTTACCTCTGGTAGAATTTTCCTATAACAATAGCTTCCATTCGAGTATTTAGATTTCACCATATGAAGCATTATACAGAATGAGATGTCGCACACCAACCTGTTGGGATGATGTTGGTGAAAGAAAACTTGTTGGCCCAGAACTGGTGGATGGAACGATGGAAAAGGATAAGGTAATCCAAAACCATATCAAAGCACCTCAAAGTATGAAGATGAGCTATGCCAATAATTGAAAAAGGGATTTGGAATTTCAAGTCGGTGATCATGTTTTCCTGAAGGTATCTCTATGTAAGGGATTCATACATTTTGGAAAGAAATGTAAATTGTGTCCCAGGTACATCAGACCTTTCGAAAATCTAGAACAAATTGGGTTTGTAGCTTACCGATTGGCAATATCGCCACGTCTCTCTAAAGTTCACGATGTGTTCCACATATCTCTGTTGAGGAAATACATGCCTAACCCAACGCATGTACTCACCAATGAGGAATTAGAACTGGAACCCGATCTGTCGTATTGCGAAGATCCCTTCATGATTCTTGATACGAGAGAACAAGTACTGAGAAACCGGACGACTCGTCTGGTAAAAGTCTTGTGGATAAACCATAAGATGGAAGAGGCAACGTGGGAACCCGAGGAACATATGATGAAGAACCACCAGAGTCTTTTCATGCGGTAGTATTCTAGAATTTTCGAGGATGAAATTATTTGATGGAGGGGAGAATGTAACACCCAAAGCATCTACGGTACACTTCTCTTTGAATAATGCAATAGTTTGTGGTGTACGCAACATCGAGTTATAACACAGACCACAACCAATCAAACTAGCTGTTATGAATAGTAATACCTAATTTTTAAAATTTTATATATTTTATCTCTGAAAATGGACTTCATTTTTGGATTCAGAGTATCAAATTAAGGTGAAATTTTGGTACTTTTCGGATAACTTTAATAGTTTGATGAATAGTGAAAATTACTAAATTTTAATTAAAAACAACTTTTTTTAATCAAAATAATTAATAGTGATAAATTATTAATTTTAGTGTTTTTAAAGTATATTTACAATATATTTTTACTATTTAATACAATTTTGGTCATTGGACATAATTTCACAATTAAACCGAACATAATCAAGTATCAATTTTTTGATAGTTATTATATCTTAAAAACCCGCTTTTTGTTTTGACAACGGTAATTAATTTTAAATTAATTTCTACCACTCTCTGTTTTGAATTAGGAAAAATGGATTCCATATTTGGAATCAGGATGTCCATATTTTGTAAATAGGTATCTTTTATTTTTAGACATTTTGAATAATTACTTCAGTAAATATTTTATTTACCATGGTTAAATGGTAAATCTGGTAAATAAGAGTTAAAAAATGATATTATAATACTAAATTACCCTAAAACGTGTCCTAACCTTATTGGTGGATACATGTCCGACCCTGGTCATCTTTGGGTCGATTTTGGGACCCCATGGAGTCACTTGTAGGTGATAGGGACAATTTATTTTAATTAAGTTAAAATAAATACAAAAATGACATAAGCATATATATTTTAGAAAAACAATTTGTACATAGGGTTATATATTTTGGATTTTCAACTATAAATATTCATTAGAAAGATAAAAATATTTCTTACATAATCGTATTTTATTTATATTTTTTATACATTAAATAATTAAATTTATTTATGACAAAATGGTGATGCATTAATTACCTAATTAACGAAAAATTAGAATAATTGATATTATAAATACCCAAATAAATGTAATTTGATACTTTTTATAAATACCAATAATTTTATATGTTAATATAAAATTATATAATTCATTTAATTATCTTTATTCGAAGTAATCAATCTGTTATTATTTTTACAAAAATCAATTATTGAATAGTGTCAAAATTGATATAAAATAGTTTTCAAAACAAATATTATATTATTAATTGATATTAAATTCCTAAAAATCTAGGATTCGGACAAGAGACATATATCATGATAGGTGTATCATTACAGGACCACTTGGGGGTATCTTGGATGTATATAGTAAGTTTATTAACCATATAATATAAAAATACAAAGAGACATTGTAAAAGTGAAACTAATTAACTAAGAGTTAATACTTAAAGATAAGGTTAATATCATAACCCAAACCTGTCTAAATCCTATTGTTTTAGTGGTTTTCGACCTATCCCCACCTTAACCTTTAAATAATACACTTTAGAGCCATTATAAACAGAATATGAATTTATTATAAAATAATATTTCTAGCTTTTCCAAAGGTGCCCCCACCCCTCTTATAAAAGGGCACTCCACCTTCTCATTATTTCACACCTTCAAAGCCTTTCGGCTTGGTAAACCCCTGCCCAAATACTCTCTGAAATTCCCCCACTTCATATTTGAGGCCTCACTTTATTCATAAATCGAACCTAAGTATCCCTTTTGATCAAATCCAAAGGAAGTACTCGAAAAATAGGTAATGATTTCACCACCCCTTTTCCAGTTCCTTTCTTCTTCCACTTCATCAATCGTTGTTATTACAATTATAAAATAATATCTCCTATATATTATATATACTGTGATGTTATTATAGATATGTTACAACCATATTCAGTATTCTATCCATCCTTTGAAGGACATGTCACCATACGTGCGTACGTACGGACTACCATCTCCACGAACGCGATGAGATTCATTCTCCATCGTATCCATTCAAGTCTAATTCTCATTTGATGATTAATCTAAGGACTTGATATCATTCTGGATATGAATATGATACATCCTATCCATGAAAAACAAGTCTTACATAACAAATCATATAAAAGAAAACAAGTAAGTTAACACCCGAAACAACGATAATACTAAGATATTATTAACAAAGCAATGTTAAAAGATCCAATATGATATCATATTAATATATATAATTCTTGTATAATTTAATAACAATTATTTCACGATTATACAATATGTTAACCTACCCCAACCAAGGAAAAGTACAAGGTATGGTTTATTTTATAATATCTTCATTATCCGAGGTTGTTTATACGTGATTATCTACTGGGACTTCTTTATCATCCAAATTCATGGTTCTTAAAAATGTATTTCAAAAAAAAAAATTACTATTTACTGGAATATAGGTTAAATTCATTTATACCCTTGATGAATTTTATATTTGGTTTATAGAGGAACCATTTTGTCCTTTTCCAAACAAGGTCCTTTTTAAGCTTTTCGACAGAATTAAGGTAAGAATGTTTTTTTTCACTTATACGGCGGGTGCGACTATTTTCCGCCGTTATAAAATCGTCGAAGCTTCAATTACAAGCTTATAATAATATTTTCAAAGAAAATATTTTATTTTATAAATATATTACTCTTAAATGATTTCAAAATAGAAAGAGATATTTTTCTAAAAAGATTTTTGATTTCATCTATGTCAACATCCATTGATGGATTTTATGCTTATTTGAAGTTGATTTATTATGATACAAAAATTCTATATTGTATTGAATGTTTTTTGATATGATTGACTGTGGATGTGTTATTTTTATACCAGTCATGGTTTATGGATGAAGTATTTACATTTCGTATGCTAGTTTTAGTAAGAATGTTTATGTTATGTTTAAACCTTTTCATATGGGAATGCATTGGACTTAATATGGGACGGGTGGAGCCCGCTATAGCTCCTCGATGCATCAGTAGGTCTAATGAGACAAACTATTTTCATGGAACAAGGCCTTGGAAATATCTTATTTGTAGTCTTGGCAAGAGGCCTTGGCTATGTGGTTATGATAGTCTGGCATTATGCATTCCATCGTTATGAAGGTGGTTATTGATATTGCATGGGATTATTTGATTAGTAGAATATCCATGTGAATAAGTAAATAGAATTATTTCATTTTATTTATTCCTTTCCATGTTTAAGTTCATGTTTAAAAAGATTTTGTTTTAGTTATAAATTCCCTTAAATGTTTATTCTTATTTATGAAAGTTTCCGCTATATTGTTATCCTTACTGGGAATTTGAGATCACCCCTTTTCTATGTTTTATTTTTCCCAGGTTGTAAAGATGTAAATTATGAATGACCTGAAGGTATAGTATGAGTGGATAAGAGTGTGTAAAATAGAGACCATGTTGTTGTATTTTAAATTTTTATGAGGTAATGTAAAACATTATAAATATATCTAGTGTTTCCAAGGCTACTAAACTAATCGGTCTTTTGAGATTTGATCTTTCTTGTGATCATGCCAATGGTATGTAATAATGCATCGGCTCTGGTTAACTGGGGTCGGGGCGTTACACAGTTGTTAAACATATATTATTTTATGTATTTAGTTGTAGTTTATATTAACAGATGCTAAACATAACCACAAAAAAATCATTGTGGTAGTTAATTTATTTTTATTAATATTCCATGTGGATTTTTATTATTATTAAGATACCTCTAATTAAATATAAAAAATCCACTAAATTTAAAAAAAACATGTAAATATAGAATTAAAATAAATTAAACTACAACTAATTGACTAGATACTATGAAATACAATATGGTTTTAGGAACCGTTGCTAAACAATTAGGTGGTGTATTAAACCTCTACAAGAACAATAAATAACTGCTGTTACACATCACTTTTTTTATAGTGATTTGTTACCATGGACACACTCATTTATGTCTCCCAAACTTGAACTTCCCCAAACATTGTTGGGTCCTCTTTTACCCCTCTTATGAGATGGAATATCATGTGCAGTGGACTTTGAAAAACCATAACATCCACCTCAAGATCATCTCGTAAAGTCGGTTCTCTCCGAGCAAGTAAAGGACCTTCCCCTAATATATCAGATGATCCTCCACTAACTCTAAGGACATAAGGATTTCATCAATGAAGTCCATAATGAAAAAGTATAATAAGGGATGATGATCCTTCTCATGGGTCCCATAAACACTATAAGAACATCCATCACAACATATGGTATCACCACAAACTCTATGTAACAGTAATGATTCTAGAAATCTATCTATGGTATATCCTCCTCTCAAATATAGAGTTGGTTGTAACCCATATTATTGTAAAACATCATGAAACACTTCATCCATAACCTCATGTCAATGGATTCATTGATTCATGGTGTTGGTCACTCTTTCTGGAAAGTCACTTGGTTCATGTGACCTTGATCCATGGATAACCAAAAGCATACATCACACTTATTGGTTAATAGCACTGGGGTTTCCCAAAGTAACACACTATGTGTAAAAACCACCCTTATCTAAATATACTCCAAATATTCCTTCATATCTCATGACTTTATGGGTTCTTAAAATATGATGTCACAAATATTGATTCATCCATAGGTGTTGTTCTACAAAAAATTCAATCTTTTAATGTGACGGTAATCATGGAACAAGTTCAAGGAGTACTAATTTTTTTTCTAAAAAACTATAGAAAATATCAATATTATCAAATATTATTCCTCAATGTTAATAACAGTCAAATAATGAGTAGCTAGTTGTATCCTCCTATATATAATCACATCTTTCTCAACCAAGACATCATTCTCGTAAAAAATGTAAAATATCATCCAACCAATTTAGATACACTTTGACCCTTACTATTAATGGAAAAATAGTCATAAAATATATGAAACTTTTTTATACCATGGTAAATATCATAGGGCTTCATCATCCCATTAGAATGATATCACATGAGGTTCAATCCTCTCAAACTCAGGACACACTACTAGAAGAAGTGTGTGAACAATGAGCCTTCTCCATTGGAGCCTCCAATTGAAAGTGTCATTCATAATGCTCCAATCACACCACTATGTCTAAAACCAGGTATGTGATTAGGAAAAAGTGGGATATTATTGTGTAATAAAACAATATCTAGGGAAGAGAAAACATGTTTAAAACATAAAATGCACCTCAAGACTCTATATTATGGACGCCCACATCTAAAAGATACCACCCCCTTATCGGCATTATATTTGTAATAGGAGATCACTCCAACCCCTTAACATATGAAAAATGATATCAAACAAAAAAATAAAAGGGACTCATTTTTGACACCACAAAACTGTCCAATTTGGGTGGAAAAAACTCACTCACATGTCATTAAATCATGTCACAGGAAAAAATTCCTTTATGGGGGAAGTGTCCTTCTTCTTTTAATGCTTGAAGCCACATCAAACATCACTAGCATTGGTCTCCACCAATACCATGTTTTTTTATTGAAATGTATCTCCACCATGATCTTTGTAAATAGAGGTCCTAACAAATATGAACAATATATCCACATACTCGAGTTAGTTATCTACCGCTTATGGGGGGTCTGACTCACCAAAAAACATTGGTAGTCACTATCTATAAAACTCATGAATCACATCAATAAAAGGTGATTTATCTTCTCATACTTTTATTACTATCTGCTTCTCAACCTAATGGTGATATTCCCCCTGAACCGCTGGAGGTGGATCAAAATACTACTCAATGAGTGCAGAAATCACTCGCTATCCACCTGGAGAAACCTCCTCCAACACATATCACTATACTGAAGTGACATCCCCATGTGGATCGTAATCATTATCCTTTTTTTATTCCAATGTGGACACCATCATAGATGTATCATGAAATATCCTAGATTCACCATGGTCATGATAGAAATTCAGGGGATCTTAATCAAGAAGGACATTAAAATCACATCCTCATTGTGATATATGTGACAGGTTTTTCACTACCCTAGTGCTTACATGTGTTGGTTCAACAATATGGTTATCAGAGTCTTGATGAATGGATATATCAGACGCCACACCATCACATGTTTCCCTAACCTAAAAACCAATGTAAAGACACATTAACAATGTTTCACTAGTTTTCTAACCAAACCTCACTTCTAGACTCTCTGTGAACTAATTTTTTATGATGAACCTCTTCTAATTCCACATTTTTATGACCATATGCATTAGTGCCTTCCAAGCTAGTGTTATGCTTGGAATAAGATCCAATTCCCACCTACAATATGGTACAGGTTGGAAACTAGCATCAAGTATTCCTAAAACCACATGGGAGGCCTTATCCTAGAATAAATGTAAACATTCATGCATGCCCATACACATGTATAATACAGAAATGAAAAAAAATCCTATAAATGATTTTATAACATCAATCCCGTATTAGAGTAAAAAATGGAATAATAAATTCAATAGATCCAAATAAAATCCCACCAAAACTAAAACAGATCTCATCCTACTACGAAAATGGAATTTTTGTAAAGAGGAATCTCGTAGAACCATATGTGGATAATATAATAAAATTAATTTCCACCTTCTTCTGATCCTTTTATAACTCCATCAAAATGAATTTCTTCTATATAAGTTACAACATGTGTTGAAAGAGCTCATGTAAGGGTGTGTATAAGCATACAATTTATGACATCCTTAAATAACTAAACAAAAACCATCAATGAGGGAGTGAACTCTAAATCAAAATGATAAAGTAATAAAGAAGATAAAATCAGATATTATAAAAGGTAGACATGAAGTCTCAAGGAGAGGTTACAACCTCACTGTTCTAATGTTATTATACTAGTGGCCCATAGGTAGAATACTTCTAAGTTAACTCACTCATTTGGCCTAACTATATAGACGGAACTCATTTAAGAGTACATACTCATTAGTTATTACCATTGAGAAGAATGAAGGAAACTGATCGAGATCATATAAGATAATCACTGAATTGGAACGCAGCTTACTGGAAGAGAAAAAAGATGTTAATACGTAGATAGGGGTCTCACCTAGTCCCTAACAAGGATTCCTAACCCTATCTGGGATATCTCCCTTGGAAGGGGATCACACACTCTAGATATCTAAAGTAAGATACCAAAACTATACTATTTATTAATGATAGAGTATCACACCCCGAGCCACACAGATGGATACATAAGGAAATTTTAAATTGACCCATAGTGTGGATTAATCATCATGTGCTCGATGTGGGATATCTCATTGTACCCTCTAATGGATGGACTAAGGGAATACACCTACACTAAAATAGTTCTATGTAACTCTCCAAATATTGTATTGAATAATGTTTAAGGATAATAAGGGATTCACTGTTCCATTTAAAGAGTACACAGTCTATCTTAGGGGGTACACATCATGCCTCACTATGTCCTTTACTACCTGTGTGCCACAGTCACAGATTTCATGCCTTCCTCAAGATACATGTTGTATTCTTACAACACAAGATGTTTAGAGGTAATCCTGACACATGGGTTTTTCCATTTTCTCAATACCTTTTATTTTCCAACGTACACAAGGTCTACTATATAACTCACATGATGTGTGGATGTCAGTCTATCACTCACTGGGTTTTGTATTCCAAACTGAATGTAATGTATAAAGTACATGGGGTGTTCCCAATCACAGACAGTGTGTAGGGTCAAATGGCCTCCTAGGTAAGCACTCCCTGTATATTTCATCTAGGGGTCTCATGGTGTGTGGGATTCCCACATGGAGTGTGATATTTAATTCAATTTGTAAACATGATCCCACACACAGAGAGGACTACATGACATGCGCTCCTCATAACTACACAATTTTTATATCAGAATTTCACAAAATATCAGATGGTTCACACATGTTTTCCCAAACTGCCCATTTCCTTTGGTTTCATCACAAATCATAACCATAACTCCGAAAACAATGTTCACAACCATCAATGGTCACTAGAAGACTGATTGAGTTTTTTTGTTGGAAAATTGATCATAATTTCTAAATTTAATCACCCACACAACCCTAGTCATGAATACCTATTTCTCTCGTATCATTTTCAAATTCCCATAGTTATTGGTGGCCATATTCCACCCACTTATAGATTGGAAGCAAACATTATCACAACATCATATAGATATGTTATATGATAATCCAAACTCCTATAACCTAGAATTTTTTGTCACCTTAATAAAATTGGAATATATATAAAAAATTTAATCCTAAAAGACTCACCAATATTATAGTCTTGGAGATATATATATGTACATGATACCCAATTTTTATTGGGAATAAAAACTAAATCATAGTAACAGAGAACATTCGGCGTCAATTCAATAACAGAATTGATCTTCATATCTTCGAGAAATGAAAAAAATGGTGAGATCAAATTCTCAATAATGGTTACATATAGTGGAATTGTAAAACCTTGATATTTCAAAATAAGAAAATTTTATTTTATAGCGTATAAAACATGAAACACCAAGATTAAATATATTATTTATATATGATCATTATAACCTAGCCAATTAATTAAAAGGAATGAATATGAATGACTAAATTATAAAATTAATATGGTTTACACATGTATAAATAAATTCATAGGTTATAAATTTATTATAAATGAGAATAAAAATCATTTCAAGGTAAATAATTTTTTTAGAAAACTATATTTATGCATATAGTATTTTTTTTATAATAAAAATTATATTAACAGAAATTGCTGAATTATTTTAATGAAATTGAAATATTATATATATTATCAAATGTTTTATCATTTACCTAATTTTTTCTAGGAAATAGATAATAATAATTCTAATTTTATGCTTAAAAACAATATTCCTCTAAAACGTTGTTCTATCGTGATTTCCAAAATTATTTTTGAATTAATTTTTACCACTTTTATAATTTTATTTGAAAAAATAAACTTAATTTTTTAAATCATGAGGTATCAATTCTCTTGGAGTTAATATTTGAAAAATATTTATTTTTTTGATGAATAGTAAAAATAGTGATTTTTATTAAAACCTACCTTTTCGTTTAAAGAATTTAAAAAGTTACATTTCATTAAAATTATTTTAAATGAAAACTTTGTTCAATAATAATATTATTAATCCAATTTATATCATTTTAATCAATTTTATTTTTAAATTTTATATGAATATTTCTTTACTTATGAAAAAGTTTCTTAGGAAAACTGCATTTTCATCACGTGTGGTGATTTAATTTTAAATTATATTCTTCCACTTCTGTGGTTTTGATTTGAAAAAAAATGATTTCATACTTTTAATTAGAATAATTAATATAATCAATATGTTAGAACTATTTATTTGTCTTAAGTATTAGTAAAACATTAAAAATTAATTGTCAGGGTTAATGTTAAAACAGGTTTAAGAGGGGTTAAAATAAAAATATCGAGGTGAAAATGGCCTACAAACTTCTACAATTAATATATTAAAGAAATATTTGACCTTTTCACATATAAGTATTGATTATAATCTATTTTCGATCCTTTTCGAATGTGTAATGGGATTATATAATTTGTCTCTTTTAAAAATTACAAGTGTGCCCTCTCCTCCACTTATAAAAGTTAACCTCTATCCCTCTCTTCTTCCCACTACAAAGCCCATTTTTTAAGCCAACATCTACTCAAATCCATCCCTTATATCCCCCCAGGTAATAAATTTCATTATATCATCCCAAACCAATCCTATTAATTAGTTTTATGTAAAAATATTGTGCTTATCCAAAGTAGAGTTTAGTTCTTAACCATGATTCTTCATTTTATTTCTTCATCTAACCCCTCAAAATATTGTCAAACTACTAAAAAATAAAAAATTTACAAAAAAATACAAATATGGGAATATATTTTTTCTAGTTTAATAAACTAATTAAATTTTATCTTCCATATAATTATAAACAAAATCACCGATCATGTTTATGGAGGTCTATAGCCTTGTATACCAATGCAATAAATTTTCCAAAACCATATATCATTGATGGATATAATTAGGTATTTAATGAAAATATATAATATTTATGACATATTTATACTTTTTAAATTATAATGTCTCATTTATTATTACCTTATAACATTTTAGAAAATGATAATGTCACTCGTGTGTAAGTGTGGACTACCCCTTCCATGTTGTGATGTGATTCATTTTTAATTTTATTTTGACTTGGATGGTAATAATAATTATTTGTTTTAAAAATATATGATTTATATTAAAAATTAATAAAGCATGAAGATTAAAATATTATGTAACTTTATATCATTCCATCCATCAAAAATATATGATTTATAGGACATGGAATCAAAATATAAATGATTAGAAGTGAAATAAAATTGGGGTTTCTATTAAAAATTTATTTTCTTGATTAAAGTGCCAAAAAAGGAAATTTTGATAACATATGAATAATAATTAAATATATAAATCATAATGAAATAGATGGATTTTATGAAGGATTTATTAAAATATTCCTTCAAAAAAACTAGGGATATCCCAAAAAAATAGAATGTGAAATTAATCCATACCTCCTTCATGAAAATTATATTGTAAAACCTTGAAAGAAAAAACACGAATTGAAATATTAATCATAATTAATAAATAGATATTCATGTTAAATATATTATATAAATAATATATACCCCATTTAAAATAAAATAGGTGCATCATAAAAAACATGTGTCAATGGAGTATAAATTTAGATGAAATTCTATTACTCACACTTCCCTTTAGTTTATAACAAGTTAACGTCCATTACAATGGTTTTAAACATGTTATTAATTTTGTAAAGATAATATTGATATTTAAAATATCATATATGATAATTTTATAACATGTTATAAATAATTAATTAATAATATTTCTTTACTATTGTTATTATGGGTGTAAACTACTTCATTTTCTCAATCATGTTTTGTTATCAAAGTTCTAGCTCTTCTATATAAGATTTTGTTGGGAATATCCCTCAAGGTACCATTGCATCATTTTTGGTGGGTTGTGTTTGTTGAAAAGAGGGTTTCCATGATGAGTTTTTGGGTTCTATAGATATTTCTGACAATCTTTGTTGAGAAAGAACCCTGAAAATGGAATGGACGATCTGGAGGTGGTACAAAGAGAACATATACAAGGTGGCACCTTTTTTTTGTTTTCCACATTTTTTGGCCTCAAAATAAGGGAAATAGATAAATTTGTTTTTGTAAATGTTATTTTCATGAATGATTGAATACGATTTAGAATATTTTTTGAAGGACAAGTTTCAAGACCTTAACATTGAAATATGTCAAAGGAATGAAGTGCATGATAGATCTAGAATGTGCGTGAAAGATGAGGTTGGTGAAAGAGGCATACACACCCAATGCAATGTCAAATGTGTTTTTAGCGCACTTGAAGATTCTTTTTCTTAGTCATCATGGTTTTACTCATAGGGAATGGTGGTGTCTATAAATAATAGGGTGAGCCACCCCCTGCATTTACAAAGCTCAGCCATTTTAGAAATTTGAGGCTCTGGATCATATAAGAATTGCGTGCAAATGGATTTGTGTGCAGGAATTTGAGTTGAACGTATGAAAGGAAGTTGCACATAAGATTTTAGTTGTGCGTAAGAATGAATTTTTTTGCGATAGTTTTTTTGTGAAATAAAAATCAAATATTACAAAAAAGGAATTAATGATTCTAATAAGATACACAAAATGTTGAGAGAAAAGCTGGAGTTCCCTAATAGTTTTGTGGTAAAGAAGTATTCATCAATTAGATAAAAGGGTAAATTAACGGTACACTAAATGAGGTGTAAAACATATTGATTCAATAAATAAAAGGACAATATTATGAAGAACAAGGGAGAAAACATCATTTGAGAGAGAAATGTGCTTTCAAAATATGATTGGTTATAAACTACGAGGGACAATGAGTCTGCTCCGAACATTGTATAGCAGTGCGCCTTTTGTGAATTTTGGTACATGTCCACATTTTCATTGTATGCTCCTTATATTTATCCTAGTGAGGGTGAATCATGTAATTTTTTTGAGTCTCTTGTATGTTTTAATTTCTTTTCATACACTATTGTGGGAATGAGAGAGAAGATATTTTTGTTTTATAGAGAAACATGATCAAAATAGAAGATGTTTTAATATTTCATACCCTGATTCACCCCCACACCCTCACATGGTATTTTACTTAGTAGACCTAACAGATATAATTGTATAATATACATAATTGTATTAAAGTCATAGATATAAAATTTAGTCATTAAAAATGTTTTTAAATTATTTATTGAAATTTAAACATGGTAAATGAATCACATAACCTCATGGAGATGATTGGTCGTATGTATACACAAGAGATTCTATAATTTCTTTAATGGGTGAAAGGGTAAGAAAGTAAATGATAGATTAAATTTATAGATTAAATATCAATTCATAATTATCATATATATTCATTATTTCCTATATTATAAAAATACATGTGATATAGTGAGGGAAATCATGTTACATTGGTTCAGAAGGAAGTAGTCTACCATACACATGAGCGATAGTTCTGTTTCCCATTTGATGGAGAAGAATATAGATAATAATTATTACATAAAAATAATAACATCTCCGAATGTGGGATATAATATTGTTTCTATATTATAATTTTTAAGAGATAATTTAAAGTGGAAAAGTATAATTAAAAATGAAAGAGATTGATAAAGATATTTACCTTCTTAAAAAACCCATATTTGGATCTCTTCTTAAGGAATATATTGTTGAACTTTTGGGAAATATAAACAAATCTAAAATTTATATAAGGATATTGGGGAGAGATTATTTATGGTTGAGTTGAGATAAATGTAATTTGAGGTTTAAAAAAGTGGTGGGAGGAACTTCTATTTTATAAATGATGTGAGTGGCATATTTATAATATTTCAATGTTTTATAGTAATGTCAATCCAATTTCATCGAAATATGTCTCAAAAATAGATCATATTCTAAGAGAATGGGGGTAAGGACAAAATTCAAGAAAAATGGGTTTTAAAAAGTTTTCTAGTCATTCTAACCCTTATAATTATATATTAACCCACTCGTGAAAATTTTAAACCTTATTTATTGTAATTGATTTTTACTATTTTTACAAATGATTATGAAAAAAATTAAGTTAAAATTATTATATAATATAAATTATAATTATTATAAATATGGAATCCCTTTTATCAAATTTAACAAACATAATTGGATGAATTTAATTTGAAAATAATCTCACAAATCATGTCAAAAAATTATTTGTCAAGAAATGTATATTTTAAGCATAATATGATCTTAAATTAACTACATTACTTGTAATCATAATTATATGGAATTAAATTAATATATTTATATATATAATCTATAAATTTAATTTAAAACATTCATCATTAAAAATTATTTTAATTAATTCTATTGGAAAGCTCTTAAGCCATTTTTAAAATAATTTTCTGATAATTATTTTTTTAATCTCCAAATGATTTTATTGTTATTTTTATAAAATTTATCACATATAATTTTTTATTTATACATATCATAATAACATATTATAAATAAAATTATGAATACTTAAATAGTTCATTTTTTTATAAAATCTTTTTTCTAAGGGAAAATTTCAAAAAATTATTCATTTATATTCAAAATCGATATTTATCATAGAAAATTAGAATTTTTATTCCATGAAATTATAATATTCTAATTTTATTATAGTCTTATTAAAACATAATTTTTACTTACTATAATTGAATCTCATGTGTTACATTCTTCCATCCTATAAAAACTCAACCCACAAATGTTTTATGAATATTACATTTTAATATAATGGGGGTGGTTCTCCATCATAACATCCTCATGTTCCTACATTGCATTATCTATTTTATGGTTTATACTTAGTAATTATACCATTTCAATCATCTAATTCCACAATATTTTATCTATAGTGTTACGAACCAAGATCTTCTCTTCATAGTAAGATATATCATGTTCTAATTTTATTTCATTTGAGGTGGCCACATGTATGGGGTCTGGTATGTACTTCTATAAAAATGTAATATGGAAAAAATCATGTAATGGAGAGTGATTTAGTGTAATTTATAAATAGTTATCTAAATCACTAATTATTTTTAAATTTAAAAAATTTATGATGTACATGGGGTTCAGTTTCTCTTTCTTGCCAAACCATTTTACAACCATGCATGGATATACTTTCAAGATAACAAGGTCTACCACCATAAATTTGGAGTATTTCCTTCAGTTATCAACATAACTCTTTGGTCTCATTTGAGATTATTTAATATGTGTCTAAATTGTGTTCAAATTATTCATTATTTCCTCAACTAGATCTGGGTGTAAAATTTTCCTTTCACCACCTTCATCACAAAAATTCGGAGTATAACATCTATTTCCATATAATACCATATACGGTGCCATGTGAATAATTGAATAAAAACAAGTATTATAGGAAAAATCTACCATTGGTAAATACTAATCCCACAGACCTTGAATGTAAATTCAGCATTATCCCATCATGTATTCTGATTTTTTAATAGTAATTTCAAACTATCCATCAGTTCAAGGATGGTAAGTGGTACTCAAATGTAGCATGATATCAAGATCCTTTTGAAGAGTTTACATGACTTTTGAGGTAAATATGGGATCAGGATCTAACACAATTATGTCATGGACCATAAAATATAAAAATTTCATTAATAAATATTTTTTCATGGAACAAAAATTGCAATTCTTATCATATAGTAAGTAAATGTGAAAAAATGGTTAGGAGATCAACAATAACCCATATTGAATCAATCTTCCTAGGAGTAATTTCTAATCCAGTGAAAAATTATATAGTAATGTCATCCAATTTCCACATTTAAATAAGTAAAGGTTGTATGAATCTTATAGGTTTTTGTGTATCATCCCTCACATATTAATAAACTATTCATCTTGATACATAATCATAAATTTACAACTGCATATTATCCCAAAAAAAATGTTCCTTAAAAACACAATACACATTGTTTCATAGAGGTTTTATAGGGAAAATTGTTCTATGAGAAAACTAAAATAATTCCTTTTTTATGTTATCTATATATTGAACACATATCATCTTTAAGAATTTCAAAATTCCATCATCATATACAATTTCTTCCAATTTCTCATCATTCATGGAATTAATGTATTTTTTACATTGCCATCATGAGACTGATAACTTATTATCATTTCCAATAAGATAAATTTTAAAATCATTTGAAAAATGATTTATAGTTTACCTTTTATGATAATACCTAAGACAATATTTTCTAAATTTTTGTGGTACTGTATTTCACCTCCCTATGGAGTTCAATATTGAGAAAACTAAATCCTTGAGTAGGTATATCGATCAAATTTTACACGTATTGAATTATTTTTTGTGAAAATAAGTATATTAGGATATTATGGTTTGTTTATATATCATATCATTCACCATAGAGATAACGTCTCCATATATTCAATGTAACAATTATAGATTCCAACAAAATATCACATATTGGATAGTTTTTTTCATGAGCCTTTAACTAACTTGAGGTATATGAAATAAATTTATCATTTTGTATTAACACATAACCATGTTCATTGTTTTATGAATAAATATTTATTAAAAACACACCATTTCTTAAGGGTATTGTTAATATTAATGAAATGACCAATCTATTATTCAATTCCTCAAAAAAATATTCATACCCCTTTTTCAAAGGATTCCCATCCCTTTTACAAGTAAACTCAGTTAATGGGTTATCCAATTGGCATGATTTTGAATAAAACACCAATATTGACCTACCAATATAATGAAAAAAATAAACCACAGTTATGTTATTTGATGTAGGCCATTATTTTATTACATTTTCTTTAACAGATAATCTAAGATTCCATCCATATAGACAATATGGATAGTAAAAGAAACTTTCTAAATCCACAATTCACACATGAAAATTTATCAAATAACTATTTTAATTTAAGACCCACAAGAATGGTTTTCAATTGATTCCCATATTCCTCATAATATTTAAAATACAATAAGATATCATTAATGAATAGCCCAAAACAATTATCAAGATATTCCTTTAATACTCTATTTATTATATCCATAAAAATATTTGGAACATTAGTCAACACAAATAGAATTACTATAAAATTTTAATATCCATACCTAAATTTAATTATTACCTTATGGATATCATCCTAATTAACGTGTAATTGATGATACCCAAAAGAAAGTAAAATCTTTCAAAAATATTGAGATATGTTAATTTTATTTAATATCTCATCAATATGAGGCATTAAATACGTTTTCTTTATCAAAATTCCCTTTATTTCTATAAAATCAATACAAAAAATCTTGGATCCATATTTATACATAATAAAAAGAATAGAAGATTTTCAAGGTGAAACACTAGGTAATTTAAATCCATTATCACACAAATCCTCTATTTTCTTTCTTTAACACCACTAATTCCACAATTTCCATCATAGAGTAAGTTTTGATATTGGTCAAGCATGAAGGATTAAATCAATGTAAAACTCAACTCCATGCTCCGGTGTTTGTATATGTAATTCATTAGGAAATACATCAATGTATTCCTATATAATAGGTATATAATCAATTAGAATATTACTTTTTTCATTGATAGGTTTTGTATGTTATTTTTCCCTAAGAATGTAATTCAAAAGATCTACTGGGAGTGGATCTATGCATGACTCATATGATGCGCTCTCGACTATAAATAAAATGAATTCTATATCTTCATCAAAAATCAAAATTTCCTTCTCTTAGAAATGTTTTTTAAATCAAATTTTTAAATACATTCAATACCAAAAACTATATCAAATTACACCATTAGTATAATAATTTGGTCTTTAAATTGGGAACTTTTACCTATTATAATGGGTAGTGGAAAAAATCTATATTGTAATGATATTTCTAATATAATTTTTGGATAAAAACTCCCCTCTTACGGTACTTGGTAAATATATAATTTTCAAAGAAAATAATGAAGATATAAAATATTTCAATGATCCTTATTAAAATAAATCATTTGATAAATTTGATTTTGTGACATTTTTCTATAAAATCACATCTTTGGGAACCTCAACCTCAGATATAGTGATGGCATATATTTGGCCTTCACCATTGGCCTCTTCTATGGTAGATTCCTTTGAAACTTCAGAAATTTGTTTATATAATTCCGTATTTAATTATTGTTGATGGAGTATATAGAATTGGCCTCTTTATATACATTACATTAAGTAGTTATATGACCCCTATCAAGGCACATGTAACAAACTCTCATTCCCTTTAATTATTTTCCCATATGTTTCTTTCAACAATTTTCACTTGATGTAGATTGCTTCTTCTTATTATTCTTCTTTAACATATTCCCTTTTTAATATTTATTAATCCTCTACATATTATGATTTCCCTTCAATATAATGGATCTATAAAATTCCTTATCTATTTTTATTTTTCAGAAAAATATTTCCTTATATGATATAAAATTTTGAGAAACCACATCCCATCGGAGACTTAGCTTAATCCCTTCAAATAAATATTAAAACAATCATTTAGTATTACATATGTAATATATATAATTATTGGATTGTATTTTTATGGTATCACCATATTCGATAACAAATTCTTCTTCCTTTCACTTAAATATATTTAAATTTCTATTTATTTCAGTTCATTGTGCATAGTGTAAATATTTTTTTAAGATTGTTTATTTGAAGTATCTATATTCTATGTTCTCTATTTGATTTTATTCTATAGAATCATAGATCAATTAATACAATTTATCATAATTTCCATTAACACAATATACTACCATTATATCCTTTTCCATTTCATCACATCCCAAGGCTATAAATTTCTTTTTAAGGGAATTAATTCATTGCTCAAATACCACTGGATTAGTATTTCTACTAAATGATGGGGGATTTTATCACATGAAATGATCCAATATAGTTGTATAATTCCATGAAACATCATATATCACCATATGTGTAAATATTTTTCCATAACATGGGTTAGATTACCTAATATATCTTTGATCTTCTCATCTTTGACACTATTTTTAGTAGATTTCTCAATATAAGAACATCCACATTTTACAAGAGTGATGATAACATTTTTTTCTACCAGACGTCATTTAAAATTAATGGTATATACTGGATTAGCTTATGAAATTATGAATTTTAAATCATAAAAAATAATTCTCATTATGGTGTAACTCTTCATATAAATTGAACATTTATACATTTTTAATCTCAAAAACATAATCATGGTTTGTTTTGGAATGTATTTGTGTCATTTTTTTAAATCAATCAAAAGGGTTTTTAATGAAAATGAGATTTACCCTATCAATACCCAAATAGAGTCAAATCGAATGTATAGTAAGGTATCATTCACCTTATTCATGAATGTTGGATGATATATACTCAACCAACTCTTTTCTAGGTTATTACCCCAAGATGCATATATTCCAAAATTGCATCAACTTATAGTATATGTACATGGATGTATTGTTAGGAAAACCACACAATATCTACCATGCCAAAAATTTATGGTGTTATCCTACACTGATACTTATACTAAAACATAGTTATATGGTTATGTTACCAAATCTATGTTTTAAAAAATCTAGTTCTACTGGTTGCTACCAAATTTTTTCGAAAAATAAATATAAGAACCTATAAAATAGTAACCAAAAGTTAGGGTCCATATTATTACATTATCCAAGATATTAGAGTTCTGATCCTAAATTATCAAGCAGTTTAGTATTCCTGGAGAGATATATATATACAAGATACCCATTTTACATTGGGAATAAAATATAAATCGTAGTAATGTAAAACATTCAGAGTCCTTGAATTCAATCAGATAATTCTTATTCATATTATAGTAAAAGAGAAAAAAATAAGGGTGAGATAAAATACTTAATAACAGTTTTATATAGCATAATCTATAATGAGTAAATATAGAATAATTAGTTTTGAAAGGTAAAAAATTTAAAAAACAAATTATTTTGTCAATAACCAAACCAAAAAATCCATCCACGGATTATATCAATTAAAAAATATCATAGAAACCTTTAACTGAATTTTCAATAAATAAAATTTTTATTATTAGAAATCATGTTCTCATACATCATAATATATATTCTTTCTTGTCCATATTCCAAGAGAGTTTAATTTATGGGTAGGTATACACAAAAAACTCATTTAATTTTGATAATTTATTTTCCTCATGAGGCATGTTAATGCCTCTAGGGGCTATCTATAATTGGTCCACACATAGAAATGCATGTCCAATATTTTCTAAATATATTTAATGATAAATTCGATTTATAAAGAATATTCCTTGTCAATAAATATCTATATTTAGTAAATATTATGAATTAATCAGGATTTTACTCATTCAATAAAACAACTTTCATAGTAAAACATCATACATAAAAATAGTTTATGGTTTAAAAAATAATAATATTCATGATACAATGAATATGGATATTTAAATAAATTAAATATCCAATTATCATAGGTAAGTAATTGATTCCTAAGAAATTTAAAGACAAACAAAAAATTAATTAGACATAAGTGATTCCCATAGATGAATTAGAAACATTGGTTTGGAAATAAAATCATGTACTTTATAAAATTAAATAAAATGAAAATGAAATATTAAAATAATAATTAATTTAATAGTTTTTTTTAAATCCATTGGAAAAAAATGAATTATATGTTAAATATAATAAAATGGTTAGGGCGGTGGTAAAGTCCATTAATTTTTTATACGACTTAAAAACGTTCCTTTTGTCTTTTTGTAACGAAATTAAAAAAAAACCATTCCAAAATGGAATAATTCCTTTTATAAATTTAAAAAATTAAATTATAAATATAAATTTATTTAATATATCATTTTCTTTATAAAAACTAAATTTCGGAAATTCTTTTTTAAAAATATGGACTTTGAAGAAAAATATATCTGATTAAAAGAGAAATAAAATCAACTTTAATTTTAAAAAATTATTTGATTCATTTAAATGAAAATGATAGGAAATTTTTTAATAAAATATGAAAACTCAGAAAATATATAGAGTATACGTAAATATATGGATACTAAAAATGTGGGATTATAATATTTCTTCAATGAAAATTAAGTCCATTACAAAAAAATAGTAAAATAAATTATTACATATTTAGTAACATTTAAAGTGTAACCCCTTGAAATAATATTCATCTATTGAAACTTATTAATAAATAATAAATAGTTATTCAAGATAAATATATAAAATAGGTATTATATACCCCAAAAAAAAAAGTGCATTATAACAAATATGTCTTAATTGAGTGGAAATTGAGACAAAATTCTCCTATCTCACACTTCCCTTTAGTTAAACCTTATTTAACCTCCTCTATAATGGATTTAAAAATGTTATTAATTTATAAATACAAATTATTTATATTTATAATATCAAATACGATCCTCTTATAACATATTAACACATGTTCATTAATAATATTTCAATATGACCATTGATTCAAGTGTTAACTACTTCATTTCTCTTATTTTTTATGTAATACAAGTTATGGGTATTATCAATAGGTTATAGTAAAAATATATAAATAATGCAATTAATGTTTTAAAAAACATATTTCTTCCTTAGATACATTTTTATAATAATTTTAAAAAATTTATCATGTAAAATTAATAACATCTCCATATGGAAACATTATGTCATACGTATGCATGAGTGATGTTATATTTTCCATAATGGGTAAAAGGGAAAGGGAGTATATGATATATTAAATTTAAGGAATAATTATCATGTCATAATCATAATATATATATATATATATTATTTCCACCATTATTACTATGAATGTGATTTGGTGATGGAAAACAAATTACATTGTTTTGCGAGGCGGTAGTCTGTCGTACAAATGAGTGGTGGTTTTGATTCTTATTTGATGGATAATAAGACAAGAAAAATAATATAAAATGAAGATAATAATATTTTAGTATATTTGAGATAATTTTTTATATATTTTAATTTATAACATATAATTTTACTTGTTAAAATAAAAAGTAAAAGATAAAGAGCATAGTGATGATAGTTACCTTCTCTTAAAAACACTCCTATTTAATATCATATTAAGAACCCTAGATTTAGTATTTTTGAAAGATAGAAAGCTATAGAACATGTATATTTATTTATGGAGATATTTTTTGTAGGTTTTTTCAGATTAAATTCTGGATATTTTTGAATAATTGAGGGGGGGGGTTCCCTTTTATAATTGAGGCAAGTTGAAAATTTGTAATTTATCAAAGTTTTATAATAATATCATGTCATATTAATAGAAATATTGATCCAGAATGGATTATATTGTAAAACCATAAGTTAAAGGATGAAATATATCCAACCATTGGGGCTTCAGCAACTATTATTTCATTTTAACCCTTATCTTTATATATTAACTCTCGGTAAACCTGTTTTTACCTTAACCATATAAAACATTTTTTCCTAATTTTACTATTCATTATAACCAATAATTAATTTGAACTTGTTTTATAATGTTAATTATTATTATTAAAATTAGTTAATTTATTTTATCAAATTCAATTAAAAAAAAATGGAATAATTTTAATTTATGAATAAACCAATAAAATGCGCAGAAACTATTTTTGAAGAAATGAATTTTCAAGTAATATATGATCTAACATTAATTATATGACTAGTAATGGATAATATATGGATATAAATTCCAAGATTCCTTTATACAAAATTATTCATAATTAGTTATTATTTTATTTAAATAAAATCAAAATCCATTTTTCATTTTTTTTAAAAGAGTTTTCTGAAAAATATTCATTTTTACATCAAATTATCTTATATTTATTTATATTAAATTGATAGTCAATAAATTTATATTTCTATGTATTTTAAATAATTGTAATGAATAAAATTAAGAGTATTTAAATAATACATTTTTTATTATTCTTAAATGCTTAATTATATGGGAAAATTTCCAAAATTCATTCTAGGATTATTTTAACCTATTAAGTTCAATATATATATTCATCATATCAAACAAGAATTTTTATTCCATGAAATATTAAAATTTTAATTATATTATAGTTTTATTAAAATATAATGTGCAATTACTCTAATTGAATATTAGGTGTTATATTCTTCCCACCTTTCAAAATTCCAGCCTCAAAAATTTCATGGATATAACCTTCTAAACAAATGAGGGTGGCTCATATCCAAAAAATCCTATGGTTTCCACATTTAATCCTATATTTTATGATTTCGACAAAGTATATTTAACAATTCAGGCATATGATCCATCAATAATTTCTCTCTATTATCAATTATATATAGAGAGGATATTAATAGTAACATATATCGTGTAAGAATTTTGTAACATTTGAAGTAAGAACATGAATTGGGTATGATGTGTACTTCCTAAAAAATTATATATGGAAAACATCATGTAATTTAGAGATGCTGACTATCATTTCCAAATGATATCTATAGCTCTAATTATTTCTATAATTTCAATTTTTTATGTACCTGAGGCTCAGTTTCCCTTCCATATAGAGCCTTATAACACTCTTCTAAGAAGATAATTTTAAGAAAATGTGATCTTCAACTTACTATTCCAAATATTTTATCGTGTTGTCATAACAACTCTTTTACATACTTTGAGATTCTCTAATATTATTTTGAATAGTCATTGCCTTTTTCATTGTCTCCTCGATAGGTTTGGTTTTTATATGTTTACTTTCTACAACTTCATTCCATGAAATTAGAGTATGAAATATCATACCATATAATGATTCATACAGGAACATTAAAATCCTTGAATATAAAATATTGTTATAGGAAAACTATACCAAAGGTAAATACTAATCCCACATACCTTGAGGTTTATGTGATCATGATCCCAACACGTCCAATAATTTTTTAATAGTCATTTTTAACATTCTATTAGATTGATGATGGTATATGGTGCTCAAATGAAGCTCAGTATTAAGATACTTTTAAATAATTTTCTAGGATTCTGATTTAATCCAGGGATCAGGATCAGATACAATTTAAATAGGTGCACCATGTTGTCTCACAACTTAATTAACAAATATTTCTACAAAGATCTTAAATTTTAAGTCTTCTATTATTGAAATGAAATGTGCATATTTGGTTAAGAGATTAAAAATAACCTATATTTGATCATTTTTTCTAGTATATTTTTTTAATTTATTGATATATTAAATAGTCATGTCCTCCTTTTTCCATATAGTAATATATATAAGTTCTATGAGTCCTCTAGGATATTGTCTCTTGGACATCCCATTATTATAAATAAAACATCTTGATACATTATCAGCAATTTCACACATCATATTATCCCAATAAAAAATAAATTTTAAATCTATATACATCATGATACCACTAGGGTGCATAGAGAAATTAATTAAATTATTATCATAAAATTATTCCCATTTTAGGATTTGAATATATGGGTCGTATATCCTCTTTCCAAATTTCAAAATTTCATCTTCATATACAAATTCTTGAAATTCTCCATCATTAATAGTTCCACTTTTTTGTTGAATATTCTCATCATTAGGATACAAACTTTTTAACAATTACAATAAATATTTTTTCCAATCATTTGAAAAAAGAGTTATGTTTCCCCTTCTTAATAATACAGATATTCATATTTAAAAAATTAATGAATATAGAATCCCTATAAATCCAAATTTTGGCCTAGACTCCCCGATATTTCCTACCAAATGTATCCTCTACCTTATGTGTCTTCCCATAGTGGTAGTGTATTGAGAAATAATAGTCCATGAGTGGCTTTATCACTCACTATTGACACATATGGATGTTGTTTTACGAAGAGATAATGTTTAGGATCGTATGGTCTGTGTATATCTCTCATCATTCACTGTATAGATAAACATTTGTGTATATTACGATCAAATATTTTAGATACATACTCAAGATCATCGGTTGGATAGAATTTTTTCATGATTCTATAACTACCTTGATTTATATTGAATAACTTCATCATTCCACATAAGGAAATATCCCAGTATTTTATTTGATGCATCATTATATATCACAAATACCTCATTTATTGATTATAGATACAAAATTTGAGGATTTCAAAATCTCATATTCAATTATAGAAATCATTCTATGAATTCTTTTGTCCCTATAAACATAATCGATTTTCTTGTGAACTTCTATAAATGGTATCTAATTCATAATTTTTTTGAGAAAATCATCTATAATAACCTTCCAAACCAATAAAATTATGTACCTCATTTATATTAAATGGTGTAGTCCATTAATTTGGCTAAATGTTTATTTTAAGGATCATCTAAGACTCCATCCTTAATGAGAATACATCTAATAAAAGAAAATTTATAAATCCAAAATTCAAACTTTCAAAATTTACCATGTTACTCTTTTCTTTTTTGAGTATCAATAATGAACTTCATGTGATTAAATTGGTCCACATATCCTTTATAATAGACAAGGATATCATCAATGAATACCATAATAAAATTATTAATTTATTCTATGTATACTATTTTCATTAGATACATAAAAATATCTTGGGATTTCGTCAATATATATAAAAATATACAAGACTCATAATTCCCATACCTCATTTGAAGTATTGAATTTGAAATAACTTACTTCCTTTCTAAAAATAGATGATTCCCATAATAGAGGTAAATCTTTGAAATTTTTTGATCTTTATCAAGTTAATAAAATAGGTTATCAATGTGAGGCCTGAGATACTTGTTCTTTATCATATTAACATTGATTTCCCTTTAATAAATGCATATCCATAGGGATTCATATTTACTATTAATTAAAATAATAGGGGATCATCTAGGTGAAACACTATGTCATATAAATTTCTAATCACACAAGTCCTCTCATTGTTTATTCAACTACACTATTTCTAGAGTATCCATTCTAAAGAGATTTTTTAATTTAGTTCATACATAAGTGATTAAATCAATAGAAAATTGAACTTCAAGCTCTTTTGTTTTACTGTTAATCCCTTCAAAAATACATCAATATATTCCGATAAAATAGGAACATACTAAATTTTAATATTAATGTTTCCATATATAGGTGGGTTTTCCCATCTTCTCCAGGAATATCATTCAAAAGGGATACTGGGGGTGGATCTCGATATGAATTAGATGATAAAACCTATGCTCTAAAGAAAAGAAACTCCACCTCTTCATCACAAATAATAATTTACTTCTCTTTGAAAAAAATTAACATATTTTGACAGCCAATATATACCATGTATTATATAAAATTATTCCATATTAATAATAATAATTTATTGAAGATTCCATGTATATGTGTTATAATGTGAACTATCTAATGCATCCTTATTGTAGATAGATTCCCACTTTGAGTTTTTACAAGAATATATCGTCTTATGGTTCAAGGTAAAACTCTAATTATCATATAAAATAATTAATATATATAATAGTGAAACGATATGTATCCAAGTAAGGAAAAATAAAAATGTTATTCTATAATTAAAGTACCTTACAAAACATCCTTTGTAAAAAAATCCCAATCCCTTCAAGCAATTTCCAAAATTTCTCTATCCACAATTTTGACATGTTGGAAATTTTTTCATCTTTTTATTCCGATATGAATAATTCCATTTTTCTTAGTTCTCAATTGACCGCTTTGTCTCTTGATTTCCCTTGAATATATGGGATCTAAAAAATTCATTCTCTATTTTTATGGTGCATAAAACTATTTCATCGTATGATAATAAAATTAAGAAAATAGTCGGCTTTAGATACAAGCCATAAATCCATAAATGAAATATCCATTATTGAATTAAGTATTATTTATGTAATCCATAATATAACTGGATAGTCTTCTAAAGGTATCCCTATATTCCATAACACTTCATTATTCATTTCTCTTTAATTTATGGAACTTTAACTTAACAACAGTTCATTACTAATGATGGAAATATTTTTCATATAATGTTTATTTAACTCCCACTATTACATGTGGTATATATTTTATTCATCCACAATATTCTAGTTTTAAAATCCCCATTGGTTATCATCATCCATGAGATAGTATAATTTTAGTTTGACCTTTTCCATTTCATCGCATCCTAATGCCAACAATATATTTTCATGAGATTTAAGTTGTTTCTTCTCTACCACTGGATTAGAAGTTCAACTAAAATATGGGGAATTATATCGCATGAAAAAGTAAAATATATGTGTATCGTGAACTCGAACATCATGTTTCTCAATATTTTCATGTTTATAAGCTATAACCTGGATTATTTCTCCTAATATATCCACTATTTGGTCATTTCTCATATAATTTTTATTGGATAACTCGGTAGGAAAATTTCAACACTCACCATGAGTATGGGTAGAATTTATTATAAAAGGATACAGTTATAAATAATTAAACATTACAGATTATCTAAAGAAATTATGAATTTTAAACCATAACATAATATTCTATATCTGGTGTAATGCATAACATAAATTGGTAATCTATTCAATGTTAATCTCATTATCATAAACATGGTTTCATTGGTAATATCTTTAAATTATAAAAATATTTATAAATACATCATAATGGTTTATAATTATATTTAGAATTATCCTAGAAATATCCTTCAGATTTGTCAACCCATGACTGTTGTAAGGGATCGTTCACCTTGAACTGGAATGATGGTCGAGATATACTTCATTAACACTTTTTAGTGTTATTCCCCTAGATGAATTTATGTCAAAACCACATTAACATGTATTGTCTAGATAGGGGATTATTCTTTAGAAAACTCCATAATATCTATCTTAATAATAATTTTTATTTTATCCTATAATTATTCTTTTCCTCAAATTAAAATATAGATTTCTGTTCCCTGATCATTGTTTTCCTAAATCTAGATCCCAAGGATTTTACTAAAATTTCATTGATACCAACTATTGAAATGCTCTCACTAGTAACCAAGGGTTGGTGTAATTTTTATTATATTTCTATATATATATGAGTTCTAATCACGATGATCCACTTAGATTAGTAGTCATGTAGATTTATATGCAAACATGATATATATTTTACATTGGGGATAAAATAAATGTAACGCCCCGACCCCAGCTACCGAGAGTCGGTGCATTACTTCGTAACATTGGCATGATCACAAGAAAGATCAAATCTCAAAAGACCGATTGGTTCAGTAGCCTTGGAAACACTAGATATATTCATAAGTTTTACATTACATCATAAAATGAAAAACTACTACAACAACATAATGTCTCCACTGTCCACACTATTATCCCCTCATAATATCCATGCAGGTCATTCATAACTTACTTCTCCAAGTCCTGGGGAAAATAAAACATAGAAAAGGGGTGAGCTCAAATGCCCAGTAAGGATAACAATATATCAGAACATTCAAAATAAGCATAAACATTTGAGGCAATGCATTACTAAAACAAAAGCCTTTTAAACTTGAACTTCAACATAGTATGACAAAAGTAAAATGAAATAATGCCATTTACTTATTCACATGGATATTCTACTAATCGAATAATCACATGCAAAATCAATAACCACTTTCATAATGATGGAATGCATAATGCTAAACTTTAATTTCTTTTCAAGGCCTCGTCCCAAGACCTTGGGGCTAACTGTAACTGGAACCCAACCCGGAGTGCCTCTAATAACCGGACACCAACCCGGAGTGCCTCTAATAACCGGAGACCAAACCGAAGGGCTTACTTTTACCAGTCCCTAACCTGGAGGGATTACTTTAACCAGTCCCCAACCTAGAGGGCTTACTTCAACTAGTCCCCAACATGTAACATACTAGTCCAACACATTCATATGAAGTAAAGGTTGAAATATAACATAAACATTCGTATTGGAACTATCATACTAAATGTCAATAATTTACTCATAAACCATGAATGACACATCTACAGTCAAACATATCACAAAAATTCATTACAATAGGGAAGTTTTATATCATAATAAATCAACTTCAAATAATCTTAAAATCCATCAAAGGATGTTGACATAGATGAAAATGTTTTTTTTAAAAATTATTGGGAGAAATATCCCTTTTTCATGAAAAAATTTTAATGTTACACAATTTAGAAAGTAAGGCATTTAAATACATTTTTGGATCAAAGTGTCCCATACCACTTTGAAACTTTTGAATGGAATTAACACTTTTAAAACATTCATTTTCATATAAATAAATCTTTACAAACCATTTTTAAAACGTGGACATAAATGAGGATGATTTAGAAGAATAAATATTTAAAACATTTAAAATGATGTTTTAGTAAAAGTTCCCTTATAAATAATCCCTTTGAAAACTCTTTTATGAAATATGGACATGGATAGTAAATATGTCCCTGTAGATACTTATGTAAAGACAACCTCGGATATTAAAGAGATTGTGAAGTAAACCCTTATCAATTTGGTAACTTATGAAACATACAACCCATGAAAGAGGTATCATACAATGAAAATGTAAATACACATAAGGTAAAGTGTATTACACAAAGAATACAATTATGGGCAGTACATACACAACACAAAAGATAATAGTGGAAATATGGCATGAATCTCACGGAAATAAAGAGTGAGATGAAAACCCCTTACCATGTTAATCAACTGAGTCGTATGGACAAAAGTTAATAACCACCAAATTATTTACAGAATAACATGAATATAAAGATAATCATGATAATATATATCAAATGCCAGTACACAATACACCACTTCCAATAATTTAGTGGCGAATAATAGAAATCTCACGGAATTGAATGTGAGATAAGAAAATCTCTTACCTTGTACTTTTACTGGGTTGGGGTAGGTTAACCTCCAGTATAATATTGAAATAATTGTTATTAAATTATATAAGAATCATATATATTAATATGATATCATATATGATCTTTTAATATTGATTTGATAATAATAACTTAGTATTATCGTTATTTCGGGTGTTAGCTTACTTGTTTTCTTTTATATGTTTTGTTACGTAAGACATGTTTGTAAAGGATAGGATTTATATTATTCATATCCATAATGATATCAAGTCCTTAAACATCATTTTTTAAATCATCAAATGATAATTATACTTGAATGGATACGATGGAGAATGAATCTCATCGCGTTCGTGGAGACGGTAGTCCGTACGTACGCACGAGTGACAATATCATTCTTTTGATATTAAAATAATATATAAATGGATGGTATATCATATATACAAAATCATTAACATGTTATATTTATTATTTACATGAGTTACACATTATTATTATACCCATCCAAATAATATTATATTGAATAACAATTACACCACGACGTGGAGACGGTAAGTCGTACGTACGCACGTATGGTGACATGTTATTCAAAGGGTGGATAGAATACTGAATATGGTTGTACCATATTTATAATAACATCACAGTATATATATGATACTGGATTTATTATTTTAGAATGGTAACAACAAAGGAAGAATAAGTGGAAGAAGAAATGAACTTAGAAAAGGGTGGTGAAATCATTACCTCTTTTTCGGGTTCTTCCTTTGGATTTGATCAAAAGGGCTCCTTAGGTTGGATTTATGATCAAACTAAGGCCCCTAGGTTGTAGTGAGTGAAGTTGGGAGAGTATTTGGGAAGAGTTTGGCCGAACCAAAAGGCTTTGAAGGTGTGAAGAAATGAGAAGTAGGAGTTCCCTTTTATAAGAGGGGTGAGGGGCACCTTTGGAAAAGCTAGAAATATTAATTTATAATAAATTCATATTCGGTTTCTAATGGATCAAAAGTTGATTATTCAAAGTTTAAGGTGGGGATGGGTCGAAAACAACTCAACAAATAGAATTTAGACAGGTTTGGGTACTTATATTAACCTTATCATTAAGTTTTAACTCTAAGTTAATTAGTTTCACTTTTACAATGTCTCTTTGTATTTTTATATAATATGGTTTATAAACTTACTACATACATCCAAACGACCCCCAAATGGTCCATTAATGATGAACCTATCATGATATAAGTCTCTTGGCCAAACCTTAGATTTTTAGGAATTTAATATCAATTAATAATATAATACTTGTTTTAAGAACTCTTTTATGTCAATTTTGACACTATTAAATAGTTGATTTTTTTGAAACTTATAACAGATTTATTACTTCGAAAAAATTCAATTAAATAAATCCTAATATATCATATTATCCTATAAAATTAGTTTAATTCATTAAAAGTTTCATATTATATTTATTTGGGTATTTATAATATCAATTATTTTAATGTTTCACTATTATAGTAATTACTCCATCATCATTGTGTCATAAATAAAATACATTATTTAATGTCTAAAAATTATAAATAAAATATCATAATGTAGGAAATATTTTTATCTTTCTAATTAATATTTATAATCTAAAATAAAACATATATAACCCTATGTAACAATTGTTTTTCTAAAAGATATATGCTTGTGTCATTTTTGTATTCATTTTAACTTAATTAAAATAAAGTGTCATTATCACTTACAAGTGGATCCATGGGGTCCCAAAATGGACCCAAAGATTCCTATGGTCGACCATGTATCAACAAATAAGGTTAGGACACGTTTTAGGGTAATTTAGTATTATTATAATATTAATTTTTAACCCTTATTTACCGGATTTACCCTTAACCATGGTAAATAAAATTTTTACCGCAGTAATTATTCAAAATGTCTAAAAATAAAAGTTACCTATTTACACAATTTGAACATCCTGATTCCAAATATGGAATCCATTTTTCTAAATTCAAAACACAGAAGTGGCAGAAAATAATTTAAAATTAATTCCCGCTGTCAAAACAAAAAGCGCGTTTTTAAGAGATAAAAACTATCAAAAGATTGACACCCGTTTATGTTCGGTTTAATTGTAAAATTATGTCCAATGACTAAAATTATATTAAATGGTAAAAATATATTATAAATATACTTTAAAACCACTTAAATTCATAATTTATCACTATTAATTATTTTGATAAAAAATGTTGTTTTTAATTAAAATTTAGTAATTTTCACTATTCATCAAAATATGAAAGTTATCCGAAATGTACCAAAATTTCACCTTAGGCTAAATTCGATATTCCGAATCCAAAAATGAAGTCCATTCTAAAATATAAAATATATATAATTTCAAAAGGTAGGTATTACGATTCATAACGGCTAGTTTGATTGGTTGTGGTGTGTTAGAACTCGAAGTTGCGTACAACACATGCTACTGTATTATTCAAAGAAAGCATACCATGGAAGCTTGGGATGTTTCATTTTAAATTTTTTTGATGTCCCCATTTAGTCAAAAAGTTTAAAATATTTTATTTAAAAAGGTTTCACTATTAAAAGTTGATAAAAGTGCAATACTGAAAATGAATTTGTTCTTATATTATGTCTAAGAAACTCATAATATGGATTCTAAAATTATAAGGATTATATAAAGTTTAAAATTTAGTTAATACTATTCATAACCTCTTTTGAACGGCTTGTTTGGTAAGTCATGGTTTTCTTGAACTCGGTGTTGCGTGTAGTGCAAGTTATTGTATTATTTTAAAGAAATAACACACTATGAAATCTTGGGGTGTTACATTCTCCCCTCCTTCAATAAATTGCGTCCTCGCAATTTGAAATTGTTCTTCGAAAATAAAAGGTTGAAAATAAAAAATATCTTTGTGGGAAAACCCTCATCAGAAATTGGGTTACTAAAATTTAGTCTTAATATGAGGAAATGAGAAATGAAAGGGTCACCACCAAATTATGATCTCGATTTGGAGAACATTGGTGGCAATTAGAGACATATAATTGGAGGAAAAACGTAAATATTTATTGGTAGTGATTGAGGTCATCAATCACAAACAAGTACAAAATTGAGGTCCTTAAACTCATCAATCTATGATGATTTGAAATACCATCGGTTCAACAAAATATAGGGTATTAGGATAACACATTTTTGACGTTTCAAAATATCTTAGTAGAAATACCACATCGAAAAATGAATTAATGAGGCCTCTAATTAAAATAAAGAGTGGAAAGTATGAAGATTACTGAAAATAACACATACTAGGTTTCCATGTAGGAAAATATGGATATGGAAGAGAAATCTAACCATCAATTATCTGATGGAGAGTGGTAGAGAACATGGCTATGAAAAGGCCAACAATCCCAAATCCATAAATTAGTGATGATTTAAGGTACCATCTAGGACAACATCTTTGTTCTAAGTTCCTTTTCTTAATGTTGAGGAATTTATTTATGATATTGGATAAGATCATAAGGATATATACTTACTTTATAATTAGAGTTTTGTCCATTAATAAATTTCTACCACAAACTCATATTTCACTCGTAAAAAAAATTCTATTTATACTATTCGTACAGTGTTCCAAAATAAACGAATTTATAATTCATCTACCAGATCTTTTTAAAAAAACTACATTATTTATTCTAGGACATCTCTTGGGCCAGTGGTAGGTGATACACCCTTGTCACCCTTCGGTTGCGGGTTCAAGTCTCGCGGCCTTGCCGGACACGACGGGTTGCCGCCCGACCTCCGGGATGTCCTTTTATGGCAATCCCAAATTAATCTCAAACTAGAATTTATCCAAAATATTTCTGACCAATCTCACAGTCCAACATTTATAAGGAAGTTAAACATAATGTAGATCCTTTTTACCACGTAATATCATATTAATACCTTCATCATGTATTCTTTTAATACACTGAAACATCATGAATTACCATATTCTTTATTGATTACATTCATGCTCCCTTATTCCATATAGAATTCTGGATATACCTCATCAATCCAAAAATGTTTTAAACCCCAACAATAATGGAATATACTAATCATTAATCAGTTCCAAGGTAGTCAAGAATATCCAATATAATTTATCCAAAACAATCACATATTATTCGAAAATCACTACCTCAGAATCAGAACTATATTATGATTTATCATTCTCTCAACCATATATTTTCCAAAAATTTATCCTTCTATTGAATCACTTTTCTTTGTTCCACACAATCTCAAGTCCTTAATGAAATAGTACTGCAGTACAATCCTTATATACTCCATAATTATTATAACAATTACATTGTTGATACAACACTCAATTGACATAATCAACATAAGAACTCTAATCATTCCTCTTCATCTGTGGTAGTATCATAACTTGATTATTATCCAATAACATCATTTTCGGCATAGTCTCATGACTGGGACATAGGTTCGTGCAGTGTCCAAACTCCTTGAAAATGAAGCATTGTACATTTAAAACCATTTTCTTACCCTTGCAGTCACGTACTTTGTGCCCTTTTCCTCCACACTTATAACAAACTCCCATTCCTTTCAGGCAAGTTCCAGGGTGTTTCATTCCACAGTTACCACATATGGGAAAATTCTTCTTTTTCCTCTTCCCTTTATCCATCTTTCTCTCTTCCACCCTTTTCTTCTCTTGCTTCCCTTCAAATCCATAAGACACAGTAAACTCTTTACTTATCTTATCAACACATGATATTATTTCATCATATGATGATAATACATGCGAGACTATTTCTCTTGTAAATTCTAGCTTAAGACCATAAAATATATGATCCTTCTTTCTCTTTGTATCATGTGCATTGCTGGAGTTCTCATTCCTTCCACTAGGCGCCATTTCTAAACATTGGAATACACTAGATTAGTTTATGAATAACAATACCTAATCCCAAACTTTTAAAACACATAACATAAATTAAATAGTTTATTGATATAATCCATAATCATAAAAATGTCTCCTTTGAGGAAGTATATACTCATAAACCCTTCATAATGATTTGTAAAGAAAATGAGAGTTTTCATAAGCATATCCCCCGGGAGTGTCGTAACCAAGAGTGCAGCAAGGCCCGTTGTCGTGCACCAGTTCCCGTTCGAGTATAGCTCAAAGCGGTGTTTTCGGGTTTTACCCCTAGGTACATCTGTGCCAGAGCCGCCTCTACCTGCTCGTATCCAGACAGGGATGTATTTCTCAGAAAACTCACAAAATCTCTACAATACCAAAATTCTAGGAAGTTCTTCTATACTAATCCTCAAAGTTCATCTTAGGTCTACGTGCTCTAATCAGAGTTTATCTAAATCTAGCTTCCACGGTTTGTACTAAACTTCCTCTGATACAAACTGTAACGCCCCGACCCAAGTTACCTAGAGTCGGTGCATTATTACATAACATTGACATGATCACAAGAAAGATCAAATGTCAAAAGACCGATTGGTTTAGAAGCCTTGGAAACACTAGATATATTCATAAGTTTTACATTACATCATAAAATGAAAAACTACTACAACAACATAATATCTCCACAGACCACACTATTATCCCCTCATAATATCCCTACAGGTCATTCATAACTAACTTCTTCACATCCTGGGGAAAATAAACATAGAAAAGGGCTGAGCTCAAATTCCCAGTAAGGATAACAATATAGCGGAACATTCAAAATAAGCATAAACATTTAAGGCAATGCATTACTAAAACAAAAGCCTTTTAAACTTGAACTTCAACATAGTATGGCAAAAGTAAAATGAAATAATTCCATTTACTTATTCACATGGATATTCTACTAATCGAATAATCACATGCAAAATCAATAACCACTTTCATAATGATGGAATGCATAATGCTAAACTTTAATTTCTTTTCAAGGCCTCGTCCCAAGACCTTGGGGATAATTGTAACCGGAACCCAACCCGGAGTGCCTCTAATAACCGGACACCAACCCGGAGTGCCTCTAATAACCGGACACCAACCCGGAGTGCCTCTAAAAACCGGAGACCAAACCGGAGGGCTTACTTTTACCAGTACCTAACCTGGAGGGCTTACTTTATCTAGTCCCCAACCTGGAGGGCTTACTTCAACTAGTCCCCAACCTGGAACATACTTGTCCAACAAATTCATATGAAGTAAAGGTTGAAATATAACATAAACATTCTTATTGGAACTAGCATACTAAATGTCAATAATTTACTCATAAACCATGAATGACACATCTACAGTCAAACATATCACAAAAATTCATTACAATATGGAAGTTTTATATCATAATAAATCAACTTCAAATAATCTTAATATCCATCAAAGGATGTTGACATAGATGAAAATGTTTTTTTAAAAATTATTGAGAGAAATATCCCTTTTTCATGAAAACATTTTAATGTTACACAATTTAGAAAGTAATAAATTTAAATACATTTTTGGATCAAAGTGTCCCATACCACTTTGAAACTTTTGAATGGAATTAACACTTTTAAAACATTCATTTTCATATAAATAAATCCTTACAAACCATTTTGAAAACGTGGACATAAATGAGGATGATTTAGAAGAATAAATATTTAAAACATTTAAAATTATGTTTTAGTAAAAGTTCCCTTAGAAATAATCCCTTTGAAAACTCTTTTATGAAATATGGACATGGATAGTAAATATGTCCCTGTAGATACTTACGTAAAGACAACCTCGGATATTAAAGAGATTGTGAAGTAAACCCTTATCAATTTGGCAACTTATGAAACATACAACCCATGAAAGAGGTATAATACAATGAAAATGTAAATACACATAAGGTAAAGTGTATTACACAAAGAATACAATTATGGGCAGTACATACACCACACAAAAGATAATAGTGGAAATATGGCATGAATCTCACGGAAATAAAGAGTGAGATGAAAACCCCTTACCATGTTAATAAACTGAGTCGTATGGCCAAAAGATAATAACCACCAAATTATTTACAAAATAACATGAATATAAAGATAATCATGACAATATATATCAAATTCCAGTACACAATACACCACTTTCAATAATTTAGTGGCGAATAATGGAAATCTCACAGAATTGAATGTGAGATAAGAAAATCCCTTACCTTGTACTTTTACTTGGTTGGGGTAGGTTAACCTCCTGTATAGTATTGAAATAATTGTTATTAAATTATAAAATAATTATATATATTAATATGATATCATATATGATCTTTTAATATTGATTTCATAATAATATCTTAGTATTATCGTTATTTCGGGTGTTAGCTTTCTTGTTTTCTTTTATATGTTTTGTTACGTAAGACATGTTTGTAAAGGATAGGTTTTATATTATTCATATCCAGAATGATATCATGTCCTTAAACATCATTTTTTAAATCATCAAATTATAATTATACTTTAATGGATACGATGGAGAATGAATCTCATCGCGTTCGTGGAGACGGTAGTCCGTACGTACGCATGAGCGACAATATCATTCTTTTGATATTAAAATAATATATAAATGGATGGTATATCATATATACAGAATCCTAAACATGTTATATTTATTATTTACATGAGTTACACATCATTATTATACCCATCCAAATAATATTATATTGAATAACAATTACACCACGACGTGGAGACGGTAAGCCGTACGTACGCACGTATGGTGACATGTTATTCAAAGGGTGGATAGCATACTGAATATGGTTGTACCATATTTATAATAACATCACAGTATATATATGATACTGGATTTATTATTTTAGAATGGTAACAACAAAGGAAGAAGAAGTGGAAGAAGAAATGAACTTAGAAAAGGGTGGTGAAATCATTACCTCTTTTTCGGGTTCTTCCTTTTGACTTGATCAAAAGGGCTCCTTAGGTTGGCTTTCTGATCAAACTAAGGTCCATAGGTTGTAGTGAGGGAAGTTGGGAGAGTATTTGGGCAGATTTTGTCCGAACCAAAATGCTTTGAAGGTGTGAAGAAATGAGAAGGAGGGGTGCCCTTTTATAAGAGGGGTGAGGGGGACCTTTGGAAAAGCTAGAAATATTAATTTATAATAAATTCATATTCGGTTTCTAATGGATCCAAATTTTATTATTCAAATTTTAAGGTGGGGATGGGTCGAAAACAACTCAACCAATAGAATTTAGACAGGTTTGGGTACTTATATTAACCTTATCTTTAAGTTTTAACTCTATGTTAATTAGTTTCACTTTTACAATGTCTCTTTGTATTTTTATATAATATGGTTAATAAACTTACTACATACATCCAAGAGACCCCCAAGTGGTCCATTAATGATGAACCTATCATGATATAAGTCTCTTGGCCGAGCCTTAGATTTTTAGGAATTTAATATCAATTAATAATATAATATTTGTTTTAAGAACTCTTTTATGTCAATTTTGACACTATTCAATAGTTGACTTTTGTGAAACTCATAACAGATTGATTACTTCAAAAAAAGTCAATTAAATAATTCCTAATATATCATATTATCCTAGAAAATTATTTTAATTCATTAAAAGTTTCATATTATATTTATTTGGGTATTTATAATATCAATTATTTTAATTTTTCACTATTATAGTAATTACTGCATCATCATTGTGTCATAAATAAAATACATTATTTAATGTCTAAAAATTATAAATAAAATATCATAATGTAGGAAATCGTTTTATATTTCTAATGAATATTTATAATCTAATATCCAACATATATAACACTATGTAACAATTGTTTTGCTAAAAGATATATGCTTGTGTCATTTTTGTATTCATTTTAACTTAATTAAAATAAAGTGTCATTATCACTTACAAGTGGATCCATGGGGTCCCCAAATCGACCCAAAGATGCCTATGGTCGAACATGTATCAACCAATAAGGTTAGGACATGTTTTAGGGTAATTTAGTATTATTATAATATTATTTTTTAACCCTTATTTTCCGGATTTACCCTTAACCATGGTAAATAAAATTTTTACCGCAGTAATTATTCAAAATGTCTAAAAATAAAAGTTACCTATTTACACAATTTTAACGTCCTGATTCCAAATATAGAATCCATTTTTCTAAATTCAAAACACAAAAGTGGCAGAAATTAATTTAAAATTAATCCCGCTGTCAAAACAAAAAGCGTGTTTTTAAGAGATAATAACAATCAAAAGATTGACACCTGTTTATGTTCGGTTTAATTGTAAAATTATGTCCAATGACCAAAATTATATTAAATGGTAAAAATATATTCTAAATTTACTTTAAAACCAGTTAAATTCATAATTTATCACTATTAATTATTTTGATTTAAAAAGTTGTTTTTAATTAAAATTTAGTAATTTTTAATGTTCATCAAAATATGAAAGTTATCCGAAATGTACCAAAATTTCACCTTAGGCTAAATTCAATATTCCGAATCCAAAAATGAAGCCCATTCTAAAATATAAAATATATATAATTTCAAAAAGTAGGTATTACGATTCATAACGGCTAGTTTGATTGGTTGTGGTGTGTTAGAACTCGAAGTTGCGTACAACACATGTTACTGTATTATTCAAAGAAAGCGTACCATGGAAGCTTGGGATGTTTCATTTTAAATTTTTTTTGATGTCCCCATTTAGTCAAAAAGTTTAAAATATTGTATTTAAAAAGGTTTCACTATTAAAAGTTGATAAAAGTGCAATACTGAAAATGAATCTGTTCTTGTATTATGTCTAAGAAACTCATAATATGGATTCTAAAATTATAAGGATTATATAAAGTTTAAAATTTAGTTAATACTATTCATAACCACTTTTTAACGGCTTATTTGGTAAGTCATGGTGTGCTTGACCTCGGTGTTGCGTGTAGTGCAAGTTATTGTATTATTTTAAAGAAATAACACACTATGAAATCTTGGGGTGTTACAATAAAAAAGAATAATAATGAAAAATATTCAACATCCTTGAACTAAATAAAATAATTATTCATTACTTTTTGGTAAAAGGAAACAAAATAATGGTGATCACAAATTATTAGTAAGGGTTATTCATTCCATAATATATCATGATTTTAGAAGGAGTAATTAATAAAGAATGGTAATTAACAAAAAAACATGTTTTATTTAGTCAATAACTTCACCATAAAATGCATCAATTGATAATTTCAATTCAAAAATTTAATGGATAATAAGTACTAATTTTTGAATATTTTAATGGATTTAAATTTTATTTAATGTTCTTAATAATCATGATATCTATACCGAAAATACTTTTCACTAATATTGTTTAATTAATGTGTTGGTATACACCATAAACCCCTAAAATTTGGCCAATTTATTTGTCTCATGATACCTATTAATTCATAGAGGGGATAATTATAACTAGGCGCTACCCATATCTACATGTCAAATTTGTTTCTCATATATTTTATAATAAATTAAATTTATTTATAATATTTTGAATCTATAAATATCATTATTAATTAAATAATATGGTGTTATCAAGATTTTCCCCAATCAATCAAATAACATTCATAGCATAAAATTGAATGTATAAATGCTATATAGTATAGGAAATAATAATATCCATGTTATACATAATATGTATATTTAATAGAAATGTAATGTTAAATGAGAATAAGATATTTAATGTTTCATGAGATTGTTATCAAATAAAAAATTAATAAAAGATGAGAGATGGTAAAAATGCATTAGAAACATCGGTTTTAAAATAAAACCATGTCTATTGGAGAAAGAAAGAAAGTGGAATTGAAATATTAAAATAAGTATAAATTTAAGAGTTTCATTTCTGGAACCATTTAGAAAATGTATAATAATCTAAATATCATTAAATGGTTATGATGGAGGCAATGTTTGTTAATGTCATATATGCTAAAAACCTTCCTTTATACTTTTGTATAGAATTTCAAAAATGAATATTCTGGAAAAAGTAGTAAATATTACTTTAGTACCTTTTAAAGAGTAAAGGATAATTTAAATTTTATTAAATGAATCAATTTATTAATAAAAATGAGTTTCTTTAAACAATTTTGAAAAAAGTGTTATGGAAGTAAAATATATCTAATTAAAAGAGAAATAAAATAATATTTTATTTTAAACACTTATTTTCATGATTCAAGTGAAAAACATTCATTAATTTGGAATAAAATATTTAAACTCCTTAAATATCCATATTATATGTAAATACATGGATTTTCTGTACAATATAATAATATTCCTTCAATAAAAACTAATGAAATTACAAAAAATGATATTTAAAATAAATCCTTACCTCTTTCATAACGTTTATATTATTACCCCTTGAAATAAAAATCAAGAATTTAAACATTAATCATTATGAATAAATAGTTATTCATGAAAAATACCAAGATTTCATAGTACGTTATGTTTCAAAGTAATTCAATAATTTGCATTACACACAACACAGAGCTCGAGCGCATCACGACATACCAAACTAGTTGTTAAAAAGTGGTTATGAATCATATTATCGACATTTTTATTTCTATATATTTTATATAAATTATAAAATCCATATAATGTGTTTCTTAGACATAATATAAGTACAAAATCAATTTTTCAGATAAAGGAATCATTTTACAGAAAATGCAATTTTACCGCCTTTCAATGGAGTGCCCTTTTTAAATCCAATATGTGATGCTTTTATATATTCAATTTGACAAAATTAACTTCTTCTTTATAATATGAACATAAAAATTTAGTTTTGATAAATTTTTGGGGTTTTTCTGAAAACATTCATAATTGGGTGAATAGTGAAAAATACTAAATTTCAATTGAAACCCACTTTTTTCATCAAAATAATTTAGAGTTTTCAATAATAAATTTTAATGGTTTGTAAGTATAATTAGATTATATTTTTATCATTTAATGCATTTTAGGTCATGATAAGTAATTTCATATTTAAATTTGACATAAAGACAAGTTAATCTTTGATAGTTTTTACTTTTAAAAAAACCCAATTTTTGGTTTTGAAAACGGAAATTAATTTTATATTAATAAATTCAACATCTATGTTTCTAATTTGGTAAAATAGAATTAATTTTTGATTTCATAATATCAAAATCATCTTACGGTTAATTTTTTTTATTTTTCTGAAAACATTCAATTTTTGATGAATACTGTAAAACACTACGTTATTATTTAAAACCGACTTTTTATTTAAATAATTATTTTTTTATTTAAATTTATTTTAAGTGAAAATAGATATATAATGCCTATATAAGTTCAATATAATTCATTGGATTCATTTTATTATAAAATTAGATGTATAAAATTTTATAGAACTTTTTAACATTTTTTTACCCACCTTCTAGGAAAATTTGCAAATTTTCATAAATCTTAATTTTACCACTTCTGTGAGTTGAATTTCAGAAATATGAAAGACATGGTTCAAATTAGTAAGTATAATGTGACTAAATAAGTTGAAACAAAATTTCATGAAAAGAAACTTTTGACTTTTATTTTTCCACATTTAAAAGTAAATTGGGTAATTTAGGATAAAAATGATATTATAATTACCCTAACATATTTCCTAAATCTATTGGATAAGTTTAATTTGAGAAAACCCAACCATAGGAATAAAATATGATCTTTTTGGTTCACTTGAATTAGATAAGGACATTTAATATTATTTTATTTAAAGAAGAGTTAAAAGTGTTAAATTCAATATTTAATAACTAATCCATTATTCATATAGGGTTACACACAATATAAATTTGACTATAAATATAAATTAGAAATATAAAAAACTTTCCTACATAATGGGATTTTATTTAGAACTTTTATAGGTTAAATAATTTAATTTACTTATGACATAATGATGATCCATTAATCACCTTATTAATTAAATATTAAAATAATTGATATTATAAATATCCAAAAAATGTAAATTGAGACTTCTGAGGAATTAAACTAATTTTATAGGATAATATAACATGTTTAGGTTGATTAAATAATTTTATTTTGAAGTGATATGTATGTAATGACATTCACAAAACAAAATACCAAATAGTGTCAAAATTGACATAAATTAATTTTTAAAACCAATACTATTTTTTGTTGATAAATTATTCCCAAAAATATATGATTCAGCCATAGGAATTAAATAATATTATACATGTCATTATTGAACTATTTGAGGTTCTCTTGGAATTTTAGAGTATTTTTATTAACCATGTAGTGTAAGAATACAAGAAGACACAGTAAAAGTTAAACTATTTAATTAAGAGTTAAATCTAAAAGATAAGGTTAAAATGGAAATCCAAACTTATCTAAAACCTATTGTTTAATCTTATTTCGACCCATAACCACCTAAGACTCTAAATAAATTCATTTTGAGCCATTATAAACTGAATATGAGTGTATAATAGATTAAATGTTTAATATTTCCTAAAGTGACCCCCCCCTTATAAAAGGGAACTTCACATTTTCTCAAAATCACACCTCCAAAGCCATTTGGCTTGGATTACCCCTGCCCAAATACCCTCAAAACTTCCCTCAAATCAACCTAGAGTACTTAATTCGATCATAAAGCAATCCTATGGATCCCTTTTTATCATCTCAAAAGGAAACACCCGAAGAAGAGGTAATAATTTCACCACCCTCTTCCGAGTTCTTTTCTTCTTCCACTTACGCTTTATTTGTTGCTTCCATACAAAAATAATAAATCCATTACCTCCTACATAATTTGATGTTATTATAAATATTCTACAACCATTTTCATCATTCTTATCATTCTATAAATGAAAAATTCACCATACGTGTGTGCGTACGGCTTGTCGTCTCCATATCATGGTGTAGTTTTTATTCAAACACATCATTATTTGGATGGGAATAATTATTAGTATAAATGATGTAATTAATATGTATAAAATGTTAATTATTCTTTATATATGATATAAAATCCAATTACATTTTATTTCACTATCAATATAATGAAATTTTCACTCATGCATACGTATGGATTAATGTCTCCACGAACGCGATGAGATTCATTCCCCATCATAATCATTCCAGAATAATTTTTATTTTATGATTAAAAATATTTTTTAAGAACTTAATATCATTCTGGATATGAATCACATACATCTTATTCATAACAATCATGGCTTACGTAACCAAGCATATAAAGTAATACTGATCAGTTAACAACTGAAACGATGATACTACTAAAATGTTATTATTATTGAAATATTGGAAGATCATATGTGATATTATATTTATGTATATGATTCTTGTATAATTTAATAACAATTATTTAACTATTATACAAGAGTTTGATGTACCCACGACAAAGGAAAAGTACAATTTAAGGGTTATTTCTTCAATCTCTTCACTTATCTGAGGTAGTTAATACATTAGTATATACTGGAGCATCATTATCATCCACATCCATGTTTTCATAAAAATATAATTAAGAAAATTTTTAATATTTACTATAATATGGGTTATAGTCATTTATTCCCTTATTTGACAATATATAATTTGAATGGAATCTTTTCGTCATTTTACAAACAAGGTTCTTTATGACCTTTTCGTCAAAATTATGTTAAGAATGTCTTTCTTTAACTTATATGGCGGGTGCGGCTATTTTCCTCCGTCATAACATCCTCGAAACTTCCCATATAGTATTATAAGAATATTTTCAAAATGAATGTTTTATTTTATAATTATGTGTCTTTTAAATGATTTTAAAATAAAAAGAGGAATCTATTTCAAATATTTTGTATTTCATCTATGTTAACATCCTTTCATGGATTTTAAACTTTTTTTAAGTTGATTTATTATCATACAAATCATCCTTATTATATTGAAGGTTTTGTGATATGTTTGACTGTGGTTGTTTTATTTTTTACCATTCATGGTTTATGGATAATGTATTGACATTTTGTATTCTATTTTTAATAAGATTACTTATTTTATGATTATAACTTTTCATATGAGGAATTAAAAGGACTTAGTAAGTGGCAGTTGGAGCCCGCTCTAGCTCCTCGATACATCGGTAGGTCTCATTAGAAAAACTAGTTCCCTAAAACAAGGCCTTGCCAAAATCTTATTTGTAGTCTTGGCATGACGCCTTGACTACGTGGTTATGAAGTCTGGCATTATGCATTCCATCACTATGAAATTTCATATTGATATTACAAGTGATTATTCGCAATGTATAATATCCATGTGAATATGTAAATAGACTTATTTGATTTTTCTATTCCATATTATGCTTATTTTTATGTTTAAAAAGATTTTTTAGTATTATAAATTTCCTTAAATGTTTCTTCTTATTTATGAAAGTTTCCACTATATTTTTATCCTTACTGAGCATCTGAGCTCACCACTTTCTTATGTTTTGTTTTCCCAGGATTCCAATATGTGTATTGTGATTGATAAGTATGGTTAATATAGGGTATTAATAGCATTATTAAAAGATAATTTATGTTGTGTTTTATTTTATAATTTTTAATTTAATGTTCATGTATGTAATCTATTTTCCAAGACTGCTAAACTGATCGGTCTTTTGGGACTTGATTCCTTGTAATCATGCCAATGTATTAAAATAATGCACCAAATATGAGCTTCTGGGGTAGGGGATTTACATTTGGTATCAGATGAAGTTTAAAAACAACCTTGGAAATATATTTAGATAAAATCTAATTAAAGGACATTACCCTAACATAGACTTTGAATATTAGAATAGAATAACTTCCTAAAATTTGTGTAATGTAGAGATTTTGTGTATTTTCCCAGATATACATCCCTATCTGGATACGAGTAAGTAGAGGATCTTATGGTATAGATGTATGTTGGGTTGAAAACACTGACAAGGAGTTTCAGGCTTGACCCATGGTATCCTGGTACAAGACAATGGGTCTTTTTTTACTCTTGGTTACGACACTCTCGGGGGATATGCCTTGGATAATTCACATTTTCATTACAGGCCATTATGAAGGATTTAGGAGTAAATACTTCCTCAAAGAAAACATATTATTATTATAGATTATATTCATAATATTTTCAATTTATGTTAGGTATTTTATATGTTTGGGATTATGCATTGTGATTCATAAATTAACCTAGTATATTCCATTGTTTATAATGGAGCCTAGTAGATGGAATGAGAATCCAGCAATTCCAATGATCAAAATATTAAGAAGGATTATATCTTTCATGGTATTTAGCCAAAATTTAAAAGTGAAACAGTCTCTCACATATTCTCATCATATAAAGAAATAGTATCATGTGTTAAGATGATAATTAATGATTTCTCTGAGTCCTATGGATTTGAAGGGAAGCAAGAGAAGAAAAGGATGGAAGAGAGAATGATGAATAAAGGGAAGAGGAGAAAGAATGGTTTTCCCATATGTGGTAACTGTGGAAATAATCACTTTGCTAAATGATTGAAGAGAATGGGAGTTTGTTATATGTGTAGAGAAAAAGGATACCAAGTACGTGATTAGAAGGGTAAAAAAAGGTTTCAAATGTACAATGGATCATCTACACAGTGTTGGGACTACGCAAATCAATGCCCAAATCATCAGGGTATACCTAAAATAATTTTATTTGATAATAATCAAGTTATGATACTACCAAATATGAAGAGGAATGATTAGAGTTCTTATGTTGTTATTAAATTATTGTTTCGTTTGAGTATTGTATTAAGGATGTACATGTTATAATAATTATAAAGTATTAAAATATTTTAATGCATTACAATTTCATTAAGGACATGAGATTGTGTGGAACCAAGAAAAGTGAATCAATATCAGGTTAAATTTTTGGTAAAATATAAGGTTGATAGAAATATAAACCATAAAGTGGTTTTGATATTGAGGTAGTTATTTTGGAATAATATATGATTGATTCAGATAAATTATATTTGATATTCTTTACTACCACAAAACTGATTAATGATTTGTATATTCCATAATTGTTAGAGTTTACAAAATTTTTGGTTAGAAGTAGTATATCCAGTATTCTTTAAGGTATAAGGGAGAATGAATGTAATCAATAATGTTTTATGGTAATTCAGGGTGTTACGGTGTTTTAATAGAATACATGACGAAGGTATTCACATGTTATTATGTGGAAAAAAGGATATTCATTGTGTTTACCTTCCTTGTAAATTTTGAACTGTAAGTTTGGACAGAAGTACATTGGATAAGTCTAAAGGATGTAATTGATTTAGTTTGACATTGGATACTATTTTTACGGTTAAATAATTTCATGGTATTATTTTTGGATTGTCATAAAATGGGCAACCCAGAGGTCGGGCGACAACATGTAACATCCGACAAGGCCGTAAGACATGAACCTGTAACCGAAGGGTCGATAAGGGTGGATCATCTACCATTGGCATACATGAAGTCTGGTTTTTTATAATGTAGTTTTTTTAATTGTCTAGAAAACGAAATATTAATTAATTATTTTTTTCCCAATATGATTAGGATAAATATAATATTTTTTAATTCAATTATCTTTTGCAGTGAAAGATGAGTTTGTGGTAGGAATTAGTTGAAAGATGAAACTGTACTTGTCAAGTATACATATATATATATATATATATTCCTCTTATAATATGAATAAATTAATTCTTAATCTTTAGGGAAGGGATCTTAAAACAAAAATTTTGTTATCCTAATACCTTTTATTTTATTGAACCGATGATATTTTAAATCATCGTTGATTGATGGCTTTGAGGCCGTAGATTTTACACTCATTTGTGATGGATGACCTCAATCACTCCCTATAAATATTTTTTTTATTCCAATTATGTGTCTCTAATTTCCACCAATGTTCTCTTAATCGAGATCATAATTTGGTGGTGAATTTTTTATTTCCCTATTCCTCTTATTAAGTCTAAATTTTATCAACCCAATTTCTGATGTGGGGTTTCCATAAATGTATTTTTCTATTTTTAACCATTTATTTTTTTAAAAACAATTTCTAATTTCAAGGATTCAATTTATTGAAGTAGGGGAGAATGTAACACCCCAAGATTTCATAGTACATTATTTTTCAATGTAATTCAATAACTTGCACTACACGCATCACTGAGTTCGAGCACACCACGACTTACCAAACATGATCGTCAAAAGCAGTTATGAATTGTATTATCTATATTTTGTATTCTATATATTCTATATAAATTTTAACAGCTAGATTATGTGTTTCTTAGACATAATATAAGAAAAAATTCATTTTTTTAGATAATGAAATTATTTTTCAAAAAATGCAGTTTTACCAACTTTTAATGGAGAACCCTTTTTAAATAAAATATTTCACACTTTTATATATTAAATTTGACAAAATAAATTTATTATTTAGAATAGATACATAAAATTTAGTTTCAATAAATTTCTAGTGTATTTCTGATAACTTTCATATTTGGGTGATTAGTGAAAGATACTAAATTTTAATTGAAAACACATTTTAATCAAAATAATTTATAGTGTTCAATTATAAATTTTAATGGTTTGGATGTATAATTAGATTATATTTTTATCATTTAACACATGTCAATCTTTTGATAGTTTTTACTTTTTAAAAAAACTTTTTTTCTGTTTTGACAATAGGAATTTATTTTAAATTAATAAATGAAACTTCTATGTTTTGAATTTGGTAAAATAGACTTCACTTTTGAATTCAGAATTTCAAAATTAGATTAGGGTGAATTTTTGGTATTTTTCTAAAAACATTCAATTTTTGATAAAAAGTGAAAAACACTGTGTTATTATTTAAAAACCAATTTTTATTTTAATAACTATTTATTTTATTTAAATTTATTTGAGGTCAAAATAGATATATAATACCTATATATTTTCAATGTAATTCATTGGAGTCATTTTATAATAAAATATGATGTATAAAATTTTATTGAACTTTTTAACGTTTTTTTCCCCACCTTCTATGAGCATTTGAAAAGTTGCATAAAACATAATTTTACAACTTCTATGAGTTGAATTTAAAAAATCTAAGAGACACGGTTGACATCAGAATGTAAAATATGGTTCAATAGGATGAAAATATTTTTTGGTGAATAGTAACTTTTGACTTTTATGTACCACGGTTAAAAGTAAATAGGGTAATTAAGGGTAAAATGAAATTATAATTACCCTAACACATGTCCTAATTCTATAGGATAAGTTTAATTTGACCAAAAAAACCTGAGGAATTATATATGATCCTCTTTGGCTCACATGGATTAGATTGGGACATTTATTATTTTTTTATTTAAAGAATAGTAAAAAGTGTTAAATTCAAAGTTTAATAACTCATCTAATTTTAATATAGGGTTACACCGAATATAATGAAATATTTAAATATTTATTATAATACTAAAAACAATTCCTACATAATGGTATTTTATTTAAAAAATTTAGACATTAAATAATTTAATTTATTTATGACACAATGATGTTGCATTAATTACCTTATTAATGAAATATTAAAATAATTGATATTATAAATATCCAAATAAATGTAAATTAAGAATTATGATGAATTAAAATAATTTTTTAGGTGAATATGACATGATAGGGTTGATTAGATAAATGTTTTTCTAAGTGGCATGTTCGTGATGACTTTCAAAAATACAAAATACCAAATAGTTTCAAAATTGACCTAAATTAATATTTTTAGAAAAATACTATACTATTTGTTGATATAATTTTCCTAAATATCTAATTTTCTTCCAAAGGGCTTAAATAATATTATATGTGTCATTAATTAACCACTTGAGGTTTTCTTGGATGTTTAGAGTAATATTATTCAGCATATAGTGTAAGAATACAAGAATACATAGTAAAAGTTGAACTATATAACTAGGAGTTAAATCTAAAAGATATGGTTAAAATGGAAACCTAAACTTGTCTAAAACCTATTGTTTGAGAGGATTTAGACCCATAACCACCTAAGGCACGAAATAAATTCATTTAGATCCATTATTCACTGAATATGATTGTATAATAAATTAATATTTTAATCTTTTCCTAAAGTGACCCTCACCCCTCTTATAAAAGGGAACTCCCCTTATCTCTTAATCACGCCTACAAATCCATTTGGCTCGGCTATCCCCTACCCAAATACCCTCAAAACATCCCTCAAATACACTTAGTTTCCTTACTTTGATCATAAATTCAACTTAAGGATCCCTTTTTATCAACTCCAAAGGAAACACCCGAAGAAGAGGTAATAATTTCAACACCCTTTTCAAGTTCTTTTCTTCTTCCACATCCTCTTCCTTTGATGTTTCCGTACAAAAATAATAACTCTCGTACCTCCTACAAAATGTGATGTTATTATAAATATGGTACAACCATATTCGTTATTCTATCCATCCTATAAATGAAAAAGGCACCATACGTGTGTATATACAACATACCGTCTCCGCATCATGGGGTAGTTTGTTATTCGAACACTTCATTATATGGATGGGTATAATAATGAGTATAACTGATTTCATAATAATTATTATAAAATTAAAATGATTCTGTATATATGATATACCATCCAATTACATATGATTTCACCATCAATATAATGATATTATCGCTTGTGCGTACGTACGGATTACCATCTCCATGAACTCGATGAGATTCATTCCCCATCGTAATCATTCAAGAATAATTTTCATTTTATGAATAAAAATATTGTTTAAGAAATTAATTTCATTCTGGATATTAATCAAATAAATCCTATTCGTATAAAAAATGTTTTATGTAACCAATCATATAAAGGAAAACCGATCAGTTAACACCTGAAACGATGATACTACTAAAATATTATTAACAAAACAATATTGGAAGATCATATAAGATATAATATTTATGTATATGATTCTTTTATAATTTAAAAATACTTATTTTACCATTATACATGAGGTTAGCTTTCCCTTGACCAAGGAATAGTTCAAGGTTAGGGTTAATTCTACAATCTCATTACATATCTGAGGTTGTTAACACGTAAGTATCTATTGAGACCTCTTTATCATCCACATATGTGTTTTCTTGGAAATGTAATTCAAAACTTTTTTACTATTTAATATACTATGGGTTAAAGTCATTTATACCCTTATTTGGACATATATGTTTGGAAAGGAATCTTTCCTTCATTTTCCAAACAAGGTACATTGAGTCCTTTTTTGTCAAAATTAAGGTAAGAATGTCCTTATTTAATATATATGGAATGTGCGGGTATTTTCTGCCGTTATAACATCACTGAAGCTTCCCATACAAGATTTTATGAATATTTTCAAAATAAATGTTTTCTTTTATAATTTTGTGACTTTTAAATGATTTCAAAATAGAAAGAGTTATTTCTTTAAAATTTTTATCATTTCATCTATGTCAAAATCCTTTGATTGATTTTAAACTTGTATAAATTTGATTTCTTATGATAAAAATCTTCTATATTGTACTGAAGTTTTTTGATATGTTTGAATGTAGATGTGTTATTTTTGTATCATTCATGGTTTATTGATAATATATTTTTAACTCCCTGAGATTTTATGAGAAATAATCTTTTTAATTTCATTGATGTCTTGGTTTTTACACTACAGCAAAATTAGCTTGCTCTATACGAAACACCGTATTATATTTCTATATATTCAACAATATACTCAGCTTGTGTTACATGCAGGAGAGACCTTCCCCGACAGCTTGCATGGTACACAATTCCATGTTTCACTAAATAATGATATATTATAATATTATTATAAACTTTACGTTATGAATATTATTAACCACATTTTTAATTTTATAACATTATAATTCATCTTACATATTTTCTAGAACATGGTAAGAGAACGAAATTAATTTTTAAGATAAAAGAATTAGTTTTCAAAAAAAAGAAGTTTTTTCACCTTTTGATGGCACACCCATTTTAAATCTAATTTTTGACTATTTTATAAGTTCAATTTGAAAAATTAAACTTCTTGTTTTGAATCAGGGTATAAAAATTTATGTTGGATAAATTTATGACATTATTCTGATAACCTGCACATTTTGATGAATACAAAAAATACGGTAAATTTTAATTATAAACACATTTTTCATCAAGATAATTAATTTTATTAAATTATAATATTGAATAGTTTTAATGTTAAAATAGAATATATTTTTACCATTTAATATAATTTATTTCATTGAAATTAATTTTTCATTGAATTCATAGGTAAAAACATTTCAATATTTTGCAATGTTTTAACTTTTAAAACATGTTTTCTCAACAATGGGATTTATTTTAAATTAAATAATGCAACTTCTGTGTTTTTAATTAGGAAAAATGGATTCCATATTTGGAGTTATTAGGTCCAAATTAGGTTAATAGGCTACTTTTTATTTTTAGGCAATATGAATAGTAACTACGGTAAATTCTATTTACTACAATTAAAGGTAAATCAGTTAATTAAGGGTAAAAATAATATTATAAAATTTTTCTAACACTTTTATTAATATAATTGGAAGGATATATTTAGTTCTAAAATATACTTTGGTCTAAATTGTATCTTTTGTAACCAACATCGATGTGATAAAGACCTTTAATTTATTTTATTTAAAGAATGTGAAATACGTCTCCCTCAAACATTAATAAATAATGTATTTTTAATATAAGTTTATACGTAAAAAAATTCGATTATAAACACTCATTCGAAAGATAAAATGTTTTTCTTCATCATGGTATTTTATTTCTTATTTTTAAGACATATATAATTACTTTAATAGCTTATACATTAATGATTCAGAAATTATTTATTTAGTGAAAAATCAATAATATAGTTTTTATTAAAATACTAATAACCATAAAAAGGACCAAGAAACTTGACCAAACCTTATTGGTCGAGTATATCTATATCCTATGAATCCAAGGGTCGAATTTTCGACCATTTTTAGCCTTCTAAAAGAAATTATGACACTTATATTATTTGATTTTAAATTATTTCAAAGTTGTCAACTTCACAATTTAATAAATATAAAAATTTAAATATTGTAATTTTAAGATCATACATTCGAGTAAAAGTATTCTTATGGAAGATATCAGATTTATCTACATCATAGTATTTTATTTTTAATTTCTATGAAACAAACAACTATATTAAATAACTATACAAAAATTTTGTATTAACTATTTTATTAGGAAAAATATCAAATAAATGGTTTTAAAAATAATAAAATAAATATTATATGAACAAATTAATGTGCACCATGAAATTTTTAGAATAATATGACATGTTTGGAATCTATTAAATATTTTTGTTTGAATATAACTTTTGTGTTGATTTTATTTAAATTCAAATATTTTAATAGAGTCAAAATTGACAGTATTGATATTTTATAAAAATTGCATATTATTAAATTGTTTAAAAATCAAAAAAATATTGCAAAAATACAAATTTAAAATTATATGGTCTAAAATTTTATAATGTATCTAATTATGTAAAATTCACAACACATAAGTAAGTATTTATAACAATTTAAAAATTAGTATATTTTTACCACAAATAAAATTAAAGAGATTATGTAAAGATAAATCAAAATGATTAGGTTACAAATAACATAAAACTGGTCTAAATTTTATTGGTTGATGAGATTACAACCCTATATCATCTCATATTATAATTGAGTGATTTTTTGAGTTTTTTTTTTGTGGGGTTTATTTTTATTATTAATTAATATTTTTGAGGTTTTCAGAAGTGCCCCTCTCTTCTCTTATAAAAGGGAACCTCATCCATATCCTCTTCACACAATTTTGAGCCTTAATGCTCAGTCAAAACCTACCCATTACTCTTCTAAACCTCCCTAGTAACATTTTGGAGATTCTGGTCTCCTCAAAAACCAACTCTATTCCATCTAGAGGAAGTTCAAAGGAGGTGTGTCGAGGAAGAGGTAATCTCTTCTACTGATTCTTTCATGTTTCTTTATTCTTATAATTCATATTCCTTAGTTGTTTCATTATAAAGTAATAAAATAATTATAACTATCATACTTATATTTTATTATAAATATGAAACAACCCTATTTCACCTTCTATCCATCCTATGAAAAATGAAATCATCGCACGTGCGTACGTACGGAATACCGTCTCCACGCCAGGGTGTAATGTCTTTTCTACCACCACCTTACTTGAATGGGTATAATGGTGTAAATAATAACTATATATGATTATTAGAACATGATAATAATTCTGAGATATTCTATCATCCACTATAATACCATTCAATAATTATGGGAATGATATAATCGCTCGTGCGTACGTACAGATTATCGTCTCCACGATGCTATGTGATTCATTCTCCATGTCAACCATTCAAGAATGATTATAAATTATATATAATGAATAATACTGAGATATATGAAAAAAATGATATTTTGTTTATGTATATATTTATATATGTCATCTACTTACTTCCATTCAAGTTAATAAGGAATGGAAAACAGCGTTCATTTGTACGTATGGACTACTGTCTCCATGAATGTTGTATTTCATTTCATCTATCTATCTATTTTATATATATATATAATGAATATATATGTGATATGTAAATCTTGTTTTACATTGTGTAAATAAGTAAATCATGATATAAGTAATAATATCAAGACCAACAAGCCCAAACATGTACGATAAATGAAACTATTATTACCCAAAACATTGCTTCAAAATGGAATTGTCAAATGAACGGGTAATATTAATTCATAAGTGAATCATATATGATATCGAAAAAATGAATATGATTCTCGAATAAGTCAATTAAATTATTTAAATCATTATACATTATATTCGAACATGTATAGAATAAATTGGACTTAAGGTAAGGGATAATTATTCCAATCTCATTCTTAACTGAGATTGTTTATTTATAAGTATTTACTAGGGCTATGTTTATCATCCATGTCCATATGTTCTCAAGATGTTTTCATAAAATGTTTACTCTTTTTCCATGTATGCTTAAATCCATTTATCCCATTTTTGATTTTTACAACAAGGTATGGAAGGAATCTTTCTTTTGTTTTCCATAAAAGGTACTTTTTGAATTTTCCGAGAAAAGTACGAGGACAATGTTTTTTATCTTATATAGAATGAATTAATTTTTATGGATTCATAACTCCATATTTTCAAGAAGCTTCTTGTACTATATTTTGTTATTAATTTAAACAAAAATTCTTTTCATTAAAATTGTATTTCATTTTGAGAAAATAAAATGATTATGAAGAAGAAAGGATATTTTCCTGAAGAACTGAGTTCAAGTGATTTATCAAAATTATTTTTCATCTAAGATTATATAGGGTTAGAATTATATCCCTATTATTAAATTCATTTGATTATGTTATTATGGAATTATTTTATTATGTTCTTTATCTTATATGGATTATGTTATGATGGCATGATGTTTACGAAACCCATTTTTGTTAAATGAGTTATGCTATGATGTATGATTTATGATTTTGTTCCACACATAAGAATGGTTTCATTATAAGATGGGTGTGACCTATATCTCCCTCTAATGCATTGGGTAAAGATTTATATATATTGATATAGTCATGGCCGGAAAGACAAGTAAATTCGATTCAGTAATACAGGGCTGGAACGAGAAGTAAACCCAGTTCAATAATTGACATCATCCACTATGATGGTCTTGGCAGCAATGCCTTGGTTAAAATTGAAATCATATCATGTGCTTACTGGTTTTAAAAAATGACATGTTTTATTCCCATGCTATTTTATCATGATTTATGTTCCTTTATTATCTATGCCTTACGTACATCAAGATTTATTTCAAAACTCAAGATTTTGATGTTTAAACTATATGTTCATTTTTTTAAGTTCAAATGTATATGGTTTGTTTTATTTTACCCATTCTTACCCTTACTGAGAATTTGACCTCACCCTTTTTAGTTTTTCATTTCCCCAAAATATAAAGAATTTTTTTAGGTAAGTGAACAAAAAGGGGAAGATCTTTATGAGAGATGTTGAAGATCCGAGTTTCCAAAGACACTAAACTGTTACGGTCCTTGGGTGTCTGGTTTTGTTATGTATTAAGTATTATGAAAAAGTAATTTAATGTCAATGTATATCAAGCTTTGGGTCTCTACAGTTTCTATCAGAGGAATGTTTTAGTATTCCTTTGGAAACTAGGATTCCAAAATTTTAGTGAGATCCCAAGATATATTTCTTTTGTATGTCTAGGGATGTCCCTAAGGTTAAGTAAAAGTATAGGTTATAGTCCTATAATTATGGTAATGATTTTAGAATTAAACCAAAGATGTTATATATTGAAGGTACTCCCCCATTATTATATTTTATTCCTAGCATGATATTTTCCTCTCACACTATTCTTTTTGGGTTTTAGATGATGGTTGGAACTCGACAGAACCATATTGATCACTTTAATGGACAATGCAATGATTGTCCTCTTGAACAAACTAATGTTATTGGAGATGGAGTGAAAAATCTTATTTCTATACTTACACACGAAATGATTCATTCTGGACTTCCAAATGAGTAGAGAAGGGAACAATATTATGTTGAGTCCTTCTGGAGGCAATGCCCGCCTTCTTTCAGTGGGTCTTCTGATCCACTTGTTTCTAAACAATAAAGCAGTACCATTGAGAAGATATTTTCCATACTTCACTTTTAAAACATTAAAAATTCATTCGGGCTATTTACCGTTTAGAAGGTGAAGTATACCAGTAGTGGACTCTAATTAATAATACAGAGCCCCATAATGAAATTGAATCCATGGAATGGGATGAGTTCAAAAACATGTTTTTCAATTATTACGTCCCTCATATTCTTCAAACAAATATGGAAAAGAAGTTCTTTGAGCATAAGCAAAAGGATGATGAATCTGTTGGTATATATGAGTTGAATTTTACAAGGCTTGCAAGGTATTCATTTGGGTTTATCATCGAACGTGAAAGTAAAGTTCATCAATTCTTTAGTGTATTAAAACCAAGTATTCTTAGGGAATTATATATAAGATACTTTAGTATCTATGATGAAATTGTGTGTTGTTTTATCAAGGTAGAACTGGACGTTGGTGTTACATATTCATCTCATGGTTTTGACAAGAGAGGAAAGATGGAGTTCAAGTAAAAATCTCAAAAAAATGTTCAAAAGAATATGAATGTTTCATTATGCTAAATGTGTGGAAAAAATAATGGTGGAGATTGTCTTAAATGGAAAACAAAATGTTTTAAGTCTAGAAAATTAGGTCATCGAGCAACTGAGTGATGAAGTAATGGGAAAAAAGTAGCTAATGATGTGAATATATAAATGAATATAGAGAACGCACCACCAACACTTCAGTGCAACAAGTGCAAGGAAATTCGAAATTATGCTAACGAATGCCCTAATATAAGGGTTAATGATGATCGACATCAACAACCTCTTAAGGAAAAGGACCAAGGGATGTCACATGCGATCACTATTTGGGATTTTGAATATGACAACGAAGTGGTGGAATGATTAAGTTTATATGTAATGGGATTCCAAAATAGTGTTTTGGAATCTCATTTATAGTATTATTGAATATTGGAGTATCTATGTATTAGTTTTCAATAATTTTATGGAACTAGTATCCATGAAAATTGATTGAAATATTTTTGGAAAAAGATGATATGTACATAATGAAGGGATAAGGAGAAAATAATATGTTTTATAGTATTAATGATCTCATGACTGATATAAGGACAAGGTTACGTAATGGTTTGAGTATAAAAAAATTATTGGATTCTGGTTTGTGGAAAGAGTTAACTTTTGACATCATTAATGTTTTCAATAAGGTTCTATGGTAATTCATGTTTCAAGAGAATACATGATTAAGGTATTCACATGTTTGGAATATGACCAAGAAGATAAATCTTATGATATATGGGGGATAAATGATGATATTTTCATGCTTGGTAGAATGACCACCCTAGTAATCTTGTTCATTATACTATGAGATTGGATAGAAGTATTTTGGAGAAGCCTAAATATTGGAATGGATTAAGTTTGACATCAGATAGTATTGTTTAAGGATAGAAATTTTTGATATTATGCAATGTAATAATAGTATAGTTTTATATAAAGGACAACCCGTAGTATGGGTGAAAACATGTCACGTTAGACAAGGTTATGGGAATTGAACCCACAACTGAAGTGTGATAGGCCTTTATCGCCTACCACTGGCTTATAAGAAATCCCTAGTTTGTATAAATAACTTTTATTTTATAAATTGGTATGATAGATGATGTTTAATCCATTTTTGGAACCATATATGATTAATATCACCACATATCGACTTATGTATATTTTATAACTTTTGATAACCATTTGTTTGAGGTAGATATAATGAACAATCATTCAATCACAAGATCTGCTAACACTTCACGAATGAAAAATTCAACTTCATTTCATTAAGATATGATGTTGAAATTTTTCAAGGAACGATCAACGGTGAGATTTTATCAAAAATCAAGTAAGTATTTCTTCTAATTAAAAATTTACAACTTTAGGGAAGTGGTCTTGAAAATCATAATTGTTGTCCTAGTACCCTCATATCCAATGAAATAGATGGTACCCTAGATCATCACAAATTTATGGCTTTGTGATTTTTTGATTTTTCATAGCCATGTTCTCTACCACTCTTCATCAGAACTTGATGGTTACATTTCTCTTCCATATCCATATTTGCACCTATGTTCTTCTATGTATAAACCTAGTGATGAGTTAATTTGGGTATCCTTTATGTTTCATACTTTAGTTTTTAAAATTAAGTTTTGTTTTCCTTTTTATGATTTGGGTTTCTAGGAAAGAAACTTTCAATTAGTAATCGATTTATAACCTCGACAAATTTTGAGGGAAAAATTCATTTTAAGGGGGGTACAATGTAAAACCCCGAGATTTTATGAGAAAAATAATCTTTATAATTTCTTTGATTTCTTGTTTTGTATGCTACACCCATATTAGCTTACGCTATATGCAACACCGTATTATATTGTAGCATATGCAAAAATATACTTGGCTTGTGTTACACGCAAGAGCGACCTTCATCAATAGCGTACGTGGTAGGCAATACAAAGATTCACTAAACAATGATATATTATAATATTATTATGAACTAGCCATTATGAATAGTATTCAACGAATTTTGAATTTTATAACATTATAATTCATCTTAAACATTTTCTAGAACACGGTGTGAGAAAAAAATTAATTTTTCACATAAAAGAATTATTTATCAAAAAAAATGATGTTTTATCACCTTCTGATCGCCCACCAATTTTAAATTTAATTTTTGATATGTTTATAAGTAAAATTTGAGAAAGTAAACTTATTCTTTTTAATCAAGATATAAAAATTTACATTGGGGAAATTGTTTACATTATTCTGATAACCTTCAAATTTTGATGAATAGTTAAAATACACTAAATTTTAATTATAAAAAATTTTTTTCATCAAGATAATTTATGTGGTTGAATTATAATATTGAATATTTTTAAAGAATAAATAGAATATATTTTTACCATTTAACATAATATATGTCATTAACATTAATTTTACATTTAATTAATAGGTAAAAACATTTCAATCTTTTGCAATGTTTTGACTTTTAAACCCTGTTTTCTCAACAGCATGATTAATTTTAAATTAAATAATGCAACTTCTGTGTTTTTAAATTTTGAAAAATGGATTCCATATTTGGAATCACTTGGTCCAAATTATGTTAATGGGAAACTTTTTATTTTTAGGTATTATGAATAGTAACTACGGTAATTTTATTTACTACAATTAAAGATAAATCAGGTAATTAAGGGTAAAAATAATATTATAAAATTACCCTTAAACTTGTATTAATATAATGGGATGACTATATTAAGTCCTAAAATATACTTGGGTGGAAATTTTATGTTTTGGAACCAACTTGGATGTGATTAAGACCTTTAATTTATTTTATTTAATGAAAGTGAAATATGTCTCACTCAAACTTTAATAATTCAAGTATTTTTAATATAAAGTTGCACATAATATAAATTATATTATAAATACTCATTTGAAAGATTAAATGTTTTTATTCATCATCAAAATTTATTTCTAATTTTAATGAAATTTATAATTACTTTAATATCTTATACATTAATGATGCAGAAATTATTTATTTAGTGAAAAATCAATAATATAGTTTTTATTAAAATACTAATACCCATAAAAAGGACCAGAAACATGAAAAAACCCTATTAGTCGAGTATATATATACCCTAATAATCCAAGGGTCAAATTTATGACCATTTAGATCCTTATAAAAGCGATTATGAAACTTATATATTTTTATTTTAAATGATGTCAATGTTGTCACCTTCATACTTTAATAAATATAAATATATAAATGTTGTGATTTTAAGATGATAAATTCAAGTAAAAGTATTATTATGGATAATATTAGATTTATCTACATCATAGTTTTTTATTTTTAATTTCTAGTCAAAAAATTTGTATATTAAATAATTATACAAAAAATTTGTAGTAATTATTTTATTAAGAAAAATATCAAATAAATGGTTTTATGAATGTTAAAATAAATATTATACGAAAAAATTAATATTCTAAATTAATTTTTTAGATTAATATTACATGTTTGAAATATATTAAATATTTTGGTTTGAATATATCATTTGTTTGAATTTTATTTAAATACAAATAATTGAATAGTGTCAAAATTGATACAATTGATATTTTATAAAAATGACATATTATTAAATTGTTTAAAAATCATAAAATATATAAAAATTACTAATATAAAATTATATGGTCTAAAATGTAATGATGTATCTAAATATGGAAAATTCACAACACATAAGTAAGTATTTATCATAATTTAAAAATTAGAATATTCTTTCCGAAAATAAATTTAAATAGATTAAATAAGGATAAATCAAAATGATATGGTTTAAAATAAACATAAAACATGTCTATATTTTATTGGTTTATGATATTATAACCATATCTCATATAATATTTGAATTTAGTGATATTTATTAGTTTTTTAGTGGGTTTTTATTTTATTATTAATTAATATTTTTGAGGTTTCCAAAAGTGCCCCTCTCTTCTCTTATAAAAGGTCACCTCATCCCTCTCCTCTTCACACAATTTTGAGCATTTAAGATCGGCCAACCCATGCCCATTACTCTTCTCAACTTCCCTAGTAACATTTTTTAGATTATTTTCTTCTCATAAGACCACCTCTACTCCTTCAAGAGGAAGTTCAAAGGAGGTGCGTCGAGGAAGAGGTAATCTCTTCTACAGATTCATTCAAGTTTCTTTATTTTTATACTTCCTCTTCATTAGTTGTTTGATTAAAAAGTAATAACATAAGTTTAAAAAATATAGTTATATTTTATTATAAATATTAAACAACCCTATTCCACCTTCTATCCATCCAACAAAAAATGAAATCACTGCCCCTGCCTACATACGGAATACCGTCCCCACGCCGGGGTGTAATCTGTTTTCCACCACTACCTTACATGGATGGGTATAATGGTGTAAAGAATAACTATATATGATTATTATAATATGATACTAATTATGAGATATTCTATCATCCACTACAGTACAATTCAATAATTACGAGAATGATATCATCGCTCGTGCGTACATACGGATTACCATCTCTACGACACGATAAGATTCATTCTCCATGTCAACAATTCAAGAATGATTATAAATTATATATAATGAAAAATACTGAGATATATGAAATAATAATTCTACTGGATTTATATATATATATATATATATATCATCTACTTACTTCCATTTATGCCAATAAGGAAAGGAAAACAGCGTTCATGCGTACGCACGGACTACCGTCTCCATGAATGGTGTGTTTCATTTCATCTATCTATCTATTATATATATATATATATATATTGAATATATATATGATATATAAATCTTCTTTTACATTCTATAAATAATTAAATCATGATATAAGTAACAATATCAAGAATAAAAAGCCCAAACATGTACGATAAATGAAACGATTATTAAGAAAAAAAATTTCTTCAACATGGAATTGACAAATGAACGTGTAATATTAAGTCATAAGTGAATCAAATATGATATCATAAAAAATTAATATGATTTTTGAATAAGTCAATGAAATTATCTAAATTATTATACAGGATTTTTGGACCTGTATGGAAGAAATTGGACCTAAGGTAAGGGATAATTATTCCAATCTCATTCTTATCTGAGATTGTTTATTCGTAAGTATTTACTAGGGCTATGTTTATCATCAATGTCCATATGTTCTCAAAATGTTTTCATAAAATGTTTAATATTCTTCCATGTATGTTTACAGTCACTTTTACCCTTTTATGACGTTTATCACAAGGCATGGAATGAATCTTTATTTTGATTACAATACGAGGTATTTTTTGACTTTTCGGGAAAAGTATGAGGAGAATGTTTTTTAAACTTATACGACATTAATGAATTTTTATGGTTTCATAACTCCTTATATTCATTAATCATTTTGTACAATATTACATGATTATTTTCAATAAGAATTCATTTCTTTTTAAATAGTATTTCATTTTGAGAAAAGTAGATGATTTTGAAGAAGAAAGGATATTATCCTGAAGAACTGAGTACAAGTGTTTTATCAAAATTATTTTCCATATAAGATGATATAGACATAGGTTTATATCCCTATTATTACGTTGATTTGATTATGTTATGAGGGAATTATTTTTATGAAGTCCTTTATCTTATATGGATTATGTTATGATGGCATGATGTTTAAGAATACCATTTTTATTACCTGGGTTATGCTATGATGTATGATTTATGATTTTGTGGAAAACATAAGAATGGTTTCATTATGAGATCTATGGGACATATATCTCTATCCAATGCATTGGGTAATGATTTATATCTCATGATATAGATATGGCTGGAATGACCAGTAAATTCTATTCAGTAATACAGTGTTGGAACGACAAGTAATCCAAGTTCAGTAATGGAATTTGTCCACTATGATAGTCTTGGAAGCAATGCCTTGGCTACAATAAAAATCATATCATGTGATTAATGGTTTCCCATAATTACATGGTTTATTCCCATGCTATTTTATAATGATTGATGTTCCTCTGTGATCTATTCCTTACGTACTGCCAAAATTTATTTCATAACTCAATATTTTGTTGTTTATACTATATGTACATGTTTTTTAAGTTCAAAATCATATGGTTTGTGTTATTTTCTCCATGATTAACCTTAATGAGCATTTGAGGTCACCCATTTTAGGTTTTATTTTCCCCATGATATAACGAAAAAAATTTGGTAAGAAAACAAAAAGGGGAAGATCTTTATGAGAGATGTTGAAGATCCGAGTTTCCAAAGACACTAAACTATTGCGGTCTTTTGGTGTATATTATTGTTATGTAATAAGTATTCTTCAAAAATTATGTAATTTCCATGAATTTAATGATTTTGGTCTCTACAGTATTAACATTTTTTATGCATGTTTTAATATTAATTTTTAAGTTATGTTTAAAATTTTTTATATGAGGAATGCATTGGACTTAGTAAGTGACGGGTGGAGCCTGCTATAGCTCCTCGATGCATTGGTAGGTCTCATGAGACAAACTTCTTTCTTGGCACATGGCCATGACAAAATCATATTTGTATACTTCGAACGAGGCCTTGACTATTTGGTTATGAAGTCCGGTATTGTGCATTCCATCATTATGAAATTGGATATTGATATTAAATGTGATTATTCTACTAGTAGAATATCCATGCGAATAACTAAATAGAATTATTTAATTTATCTTTTCCATATTAAGCTGATGTTTATTTTTAAAAGGCTTTTGTTTTATTCTTATACATTGCCTTAAATGTTTATTCTTGTTTATGAATGTTTCCACTATATTGTTACCCTTACTGAGCATCTAAACTCACCCATTTCTTATGTTTTATTTTCCCATGATTCTAAGAAGTGTATTGTGATTGATAAGAAGGGTTAAGCTAGAATATTAACTCAATTATAAAAAGATAATTTATATTTTGTTTTATTTTCTAATGTGTAATATAATTTTCATTTATGTAATCTATTTTCCAATACGGCTAAACTAATTGGTCTTTCATGACATGATTATTTGTAATCATGACAATGTATTAAAATTATGCACCGACTCTGGGATTCTGGGGTCGGGGATTTACAATCCATGTTAAATATATCAAATGGGAACTATATACACCACATAATCCAAAACTCCATTCTTATTAATAATTTCATTTATGATCCTATTATAAAATATTATCAACTATTCATTAATAGTATTTCATTATTACCACTATTTTGGGTGTTAACAGCTTCGGTTTCTCGTGTATGTTTTGTCATGGAAGTTCTTGAATTGTTCATAGGATTTAGATACATCATCAATATATTTATATTGAAGTTATAAATATCATATTATTTCATTAGATACATTTTTGGAATACTTTATTGTATTTTATCATTTAAAATGAATCACATCATTTTGTAGAGATGGTAGATCATTCGCGTGCATGAGTAACATTATCATTTACTTATTAGGTTAATGGGTAATGAAGTATATGATGTATTAGATTTTTAGAATAAATATTTTTTCATAAGTATCATATATTTTATTTATTTCTATCATTATGACTATTCATGTGATTTGGTTATGGAAAAACTTGCATCGGTTCGTGAGGTGGTATTCTTCCGTATACACGAGTTATGGTTATGTATACCATTTGATGGAGAAAAATATTGATAAATATTATTACATCAAAATAATAAAATATACATCTATTCTATATTCTATTTTTTGTATATTTTAAATTTTAACATATAATTGAATGTGGTAAAAGAAAAGGTAAAATGAAATATATTGGGGATGATAATTATGTTCATATAGAAAACCCCCATATGGATATCTTATTAAGGACCATGGGTTTGGGTTTTTGAAATGACTAGAATATCTAGAAAGTGTATAAGTAATTTTGGGAGATATTGTTTCAGCTTTACGTTATGATAAATGGATTAAAAGTTGTGAAGTAGTGATGGGTGGATGTTCCCTTTTAAAAATGAGGTGAGTGACACATTTGTAATATTTCAAAGTATCACAATAATTTCATCTTCATTTCATAAGGATATGGCTCCAAAATGGATCATATTGTTATGGTATAAGGATAAAGACAAACTAAAACTATTAAATGTTGTTTCATAGTGTTTTTTCATAATTTTAACCCTTATCATTACATATTAACCCATGATAAACCTATTTTGACCTTAACCGAAGTAATTAATTTTTACTATTTTTTTACTCATTATGAACCAAAATTATGATAAAAATTTTACATAATACTAATTATTATTATTCATAATATCTAATATAGTTTATTAAATTCAATCCACAAAAGTGGCCAAATTTAAGTTAATTATAAATCTTCGAAACTTTTTGAAAAATATTCTTTCATAAAATGTGTTTTTCAAGAATATAATGACATTTCATTAATAGTAAGAATATTAATAATAATTATATGTATTTAAATTCATATAAATTTTTATATGATCTATAAATTTTATTAAAATAATTCATCATAGAATATTATTTTAAATAATTAAATTGCAAATACATTATTCCTTTTTTAAATAGCCTTCTAAATAATTTAAATTTTTAACTCCTAATGTTCATATCTTTATTTATATAAAATTCTAATTAAATAAGTGTTAAATTATACATATTATAACTTATTATTGTAGAAAAAATTTCTAATTGTTAAATAAAATAATTTTTATAATATATAATGGTTTATTTCTATGGGAAAATATCAAAAATTCGTTCTAGATTTATTTTGACCTATTATGTTCAAAATTGATATTTATCCTGTCAAATTATAATTATATTTCATGATATATTAAAATGATCCATGTATTAAATTATTATTAAAATATAATATTTAATTACTAAAATTTAATCTCATGTTTACATGATAAATCTTCCGGGTAGATCCACCATCACCCGAACCATTGTCAGAATCCCTTTTTTCCGCAACACCATTGACACATCTTCAAAACCAAAAAAATATTCCATAACCATGATCCATTTTTTAAAAGATTTAATTCACCTTTTTTATTCCTCCTGGGTGTCATCAAATCAACATATAATTTTTTTAAGAACATTAGAGAACATGTGGAGAAAAGAACATAACTCAAAGAGAACTTCAATCGATGGTCCTATTTGTTTGGCCATCATATTTAGAATCAAAAGAACAGGGTGGATTATAAAATAAGAAACAATGGAGAATAAGTCTCAAATTCCTATATCTATGAAGTGAATGAAATTTTTGTATAAACATATGGATAATAATCTATGAATGAATTTATTGGGAATTAATTCCTGTTAGTCTCAATATATAAATGGCGATTAAACCACAAAATCTGTTTCCCTACCTCGTGTTGAACTAATCGCTGATGTAGAAGATTTCTTTATCATTTCCATTTGTTATATCAAAGAACCCCATCAATGATGATGATCCTTTTCATATTCTGATACTAAATTCACAACCCTGTGATAATCTTCCAATGTGCTCATCATGAGAATTCTACCTCTCTATCCTCTCCATCCTGTAGGTTTATGTGGAAAAAATAGGTAATTCTATATAGAGGGAGATAAATAGAGGTTGCATTAGGGTTTTCCAAATAAATTAAAATTAAATTAATAAATTTATTTAATTCAGTTAATTCGTTTCATCTTCCCATGACAACACTCTATCAAAGCCTCTAACACATACCGGTATTATGTCACACCTATGGTAAAACCTGCACTATATATTTAATGGTGATCTCAAATTTTCTATATGAGACATAAATCATGATTTATTAAGTTATATCTGAAAAATACACATGAAGGACAAATTATATTTAATATGTTGAATATGTCAACATTTAGGTTCTATGGGCTCAAAATTCTATACTAACTCTATACTTTACTCCAAAAATATTATTCAAAATATTCCAAAGTATCCAATAAGATGATTGTGAGTTGTTAGAATACAATTATATACTGAAATAATGGTACATTGGTAGTTATCATTATTTAATATATTGAAGTGTATCAATTATTTAGTGATGTTGAGCTTCCATATTCATATAAAATTATCCGTTAATGTTATATTATCATTATCCCCACCTATATTATCCATATTCATTAAGAGTAATAGAATTAATTTTTTAGAAAAGCCCTTTAAGATTTGTTTAAATAATACATAAAAAAATGTTAACGATTGATGGGAACATGATTAATCACCCAATATTTTGAATGAAGTCAGAGATATGGTTATAATTCCAATGACTAGTTTAGATCCAATGGTGCTTCCACAACATCTTTCAAAGACGAAGTTGATTTAAAGAGAGTGTGAGGATCGTGAGGATTTTATATTCATATGTGGAAAGAAAGGTCATTATAAGAGGAGTTAATATAAATTAAATAATAATAAATAAGAAGTTAATTCATTATATATATTCCTCATGGCATGTAAAGTTTAAATTTTACATATTAGGTATTAAATAAAATATTTCAAATAGATATTCTTATCTAAATAAAATAACAAAGGATGTTCATAATGATTTTATGAAGTAAGGTGAGATCTATTTGTATCTATTGGGTGTCATTTTGAAGTACACATAGAGAAGGATACAAATTCACATTAGAATGAGGATTTATTCTCCAAAACTATTATTTTTTATTATGTATTTCTGAAAAATTTAACTTCATGTCCGGTTCAGGGAACAATGAGACATTATTTCCTGTTTGAAATAAATTTTGTTATGGTAAAACATAGTTATTTAATATTTTAGTAATACTTGAATCCAAAATATCAAATATAAAGAACTAATTATGAATATAACATATAAGGATTAAATAATACCAATTTTTCTTAAGACAATTAATTATCATGTAAAACGAAAAGTAATTTTCAATGATATTCCTAGAAGGGTATTAATCTTTTTGTTGATAAATCTAATATGTATTTTTATATCGTTACTTATTATGTTTTCAAAATAATAAACCATTAGAAATTAAATTTCATTAAACCAAAAAACATCTCTATTTAGTTCAACAAGACCCATGTAAAACATTCTGCGAATAAACTAGAGAAAATTTCATACTCTATAAAAAATAACATTAAAATATTTTAGAAATGTAAATTAGATATAATAAATATGATTGGTAAAATATATAAGATCCTTCAGCTGGGACAATTGGGGGAAATCATAACCAAGTATTCATCAAACATTGAAATATAGAGTGTAGTTAATTAAAAACTCGTAATACCTTAAAAATAAGAGTGATAATTATAGTAAACGTAAGATTGTTGATGAGTATTTTATGTATTTAAAGTCTTCAATAATTCCTTTGAATAATTTTCTTTCAAATAAAATAATAAAACCATACCATATTACAACTATAATGATTGATGGATTTAATATAAGTTATTATATTAAAGGAGTACATTGTTTTATATCTTTATGTTTTTGAGGAAATTTTTTGTTAAATCTAATAAATTTATATTAAGGAAACATTTTATGTGTCTTAGCCTTTTATCCTATAATATACATACGATATAATTATCCAATGATTTAAATGTGTTAGTCATGTGACTGACTATATTTATATAATAGGGAATCGAATTTATTTTTAGATTGTTTATGTAATATAGAATTCAATTAGACCAAGGATATAGATGCATGTGAGTTGGCATATGAGCACTAAAATCTACAAGATTGTATTGGAGGTGATACACACACTACATATTAAATTCAGAACCAAAAAGCAGATTTTATATTCAGTATGTTAGGTGATATATATATATATATATATATATATATTATTTGATATGATTAAAGAATCTTATAATGATGTAATATATGTAAATAATTTAATATTGAAATGTATATATTAGTTAAAAAAGTTGATTCCTTAAACAAAAATAAATTTTTTTTATTTCAATATTTTCAATAAATACATTTGTGGTTATTCAAGAATAAACAAGTCATGGATGATAATTTTTTACCTATAATTTTTGATTGGTTACTAAAGGTTTATATATGATTTTACACATAGTTTATGATGAAACCATTTCACCAGTCATTATACTAAAATATATAAAAAAAATTCTTCTCAATGAAATAATATATGGTCAACAAATTGTAAAATTGGGTTCCAATACCATAATACTAAATGAAAACCTTGTATAATATGTCTATATAACACCATCATAATGGTTGGTCACACCAAATATTTGAAATAATGTGTGTGAATTTTGTAAATGCATTTATGGGTTGTATTAAGTGTCATGATCATATAATATTCATTTTCATGAATCTATAAGTGAGTTTGGTTTTATTAAGAATTAAAGTGAGCCTTGTCCTTAAAATAGATTTGTGGTAATGTCATATTTTTGCATGTAAAATGTGTAGATAACTTATGGAAGATAGATATTCATTCTTACAGTTAGTTAAGACTGTAATAACATTATTTCTTTGAGATTGAAAAAAAATTACAATCTAATTTCTAGGGACGAAGATCTTTTGAAATAGGTATATGTCATTGATTTTATCAAGTAAAAGTATATACATTTTAAATGTTCTGAAAATACAAGATATAACAATAGAAGAGTGAATTTTTTTCCTATATCACATAGAATAAAATCTATGAATATTGATGTGTGAATTAATAAGGGGGTATACTTATTAAAAAAATTATATAAAGTAAAATTCATAGGGTCTTTCTTATATTAAATTTTATGTACTAAATTTTTTTAATTATTATATTTAAATCATAGTTGGAAAATATCAAATTGAACCAGGAGAACATTATAGGTTAGTAGTCAAAATTGCCCAACAATACTTGATAGTGTGAAAAGGATAAGTTCATCGTGTTTGGACATGTGAAAATTGTAGTTATTACGGGGATATAAAACTAGTTCTCCTTCATATCAATTTGATGGTATATATTTTAGTAATACCATGTAAATAATAAAATAAAACACATTAAATATATTAGTATCCATATTTATATAGACTGTGTACATCATGGTTTTTAATGCATCTTAAGAAGTGGTTTAAGCAATGATTTTCTCTTGATTTTGGAATTATACTGATATAGTAATGTATTTTCATAATATATATATTATGATAAACATATTTCCATGTTATTAAATAATATTATATATTTATAACATCAAAAAAAGGTAAATTTTTTTGACCCCCTCCCTTCCAAGATACCACAATGAGGGAAGAGTGATAATGACCCCCGAGTCCCGCCTCCTGTAGGCCCCAAGTTGGAGACTAGCACCAAGGATGTACAAATATAACAAGAAGGGGGGAATTTACCTATATAAGAAAATAAGATTAGGAGATAAGATTAATCATACACAATAACTCTAAGACACATATATATATATATATAGGGAAACCCAAAAAACATCCCACAATGCATGCATGAATAGAAATTATACAAAAACAATAATGTCACCAATGTAAATACATGAAAGTAAATCTAAATTAGTGACACAACAACTGTCCCAAGGCTCGAGATAGTAACTCCCAGAATAGTTCATGTAAGCCTCCTAGAAACCTATAATTTTTTTTTAACATATGTAGTTTGAGTATATAGGTATACTCAGTAGGGAAACCAAATTCTCTTGTGCATATGTGAAAGGTGCATACAAATTCCCCTATGAGAAAATAGAAAAACGAGCCAGCACATATCATGGTATACTAACCATCCCAACCTCACAAAGCCACACTCACCGAATAATGAAATTCAAGTATTATAATATAAGGTTAGGAAAATCGATGATAGGGTGTTTCACACCACTTTCTCACTTGTATGATGCTATCACCCAATGTCATACGTCCTGAAACTCCCAACCCTTCTATATACCACAACACATACCACACCTACACACCTGGGTCTCAAAACACATCTTGCCTACACAAACCTAGAAATTACAATGCATCCTGACCAGACACACCTGGGCCTTATAACAAATCCCACCCACAGACACATGGGCCTCAAAAAAAATCAAATCATGTCACGTCTCATCCCAATGATGCCTGAGAAATCACATCACCACTCATCCTGAGGAAAACAGGGAAATCTCAATGAATCTCATCCCGAAGACACATGGGATACCATAACTTCCATTTAATGCAGTAACAAACTTTTGGTCATCACGGCCTATGAAATACTTACATTTCCTAGAAGATATAGCGAAAAAGATTGGGTACCTATCCATCTATAATCCTCACAGAAGTATAGGGAAAACACCCCCACAAGATTATGTGGGTGTTCATCACATAGTTCTCAATAAGGATGGGGTGCATGTAGAATCATAGGATTGTATATTTTATACATACATATTGGGAAATTCCACACAATCCCATCCTATGGGTTTACAACCAACTAACAACCCACATCACCATTACTTTTTCTCCAATATCTAAATGCATTTATTATTATCTACAACTATCATTTCAGAAGGTAAATATCCCTAACATGTGGATTCACAACACATTTCCATTTAACACCCATTCATTTTATTAATTAGCATCGACCACATTTGATCACAGAACACATATTTATATTCCATTAACAATTTCACCTCATTAACTGACCAACCCAAGACATTCAAATATTACTAAAAAATTATTTGTTTATTTCATCACTAATCCTTAATCTAGTAGTGAACAACCACATTTCAAAAGCATCAAAACATGTCATCACCTTGCCACCCCAAAAGCACGTCTGAAAAACCACCATATCATTGTCTCAAAAGCACATCCAACAAACCAATACCCTAACTTCCCCAAAATAATGACCAAACAAACAATAAACTCAACATTCCATGACCAAAAATTACATCAAGATCATTTTTCATATTTACAAAGGGGATTTTATCATATTCCTCTTTAATTCAATGGGTTGTTATAAAACAAACCAAAATCCTAGGGAAACCATTTCATTTCCAAATATAATTAATTAACCAATTTCTATTTATGGTGAAATCACAACAAGAACAAAAAATGTGGGTTATACAATTCTTGTCAAACTGTACAAACAAAACCACCAACGACCATAATTGTCAATGGGGTATTTATCCTGTACAATCCGTCACATCACAATAACAATAAAGCTGTAAAAACATGTGAAACAACCCTTTACTCTTCAATTTCAAATTATCCAATTTATTTATATCCTATTAATCCATCACAATCATATATCATATGTATAATAAAGAAAACCCCTCCCGCATTACACACAATAAAAAGAAAAGTGGAAATACAAACTTAAAGAAAATTTACAATTTCTATACACCACTGGGTGAAGGAGAAACCACATGAAAACCACAACCGCACCACAAGGAACCACAGATCCACCAGAGATTAAACAAGGATCTCTAATAAACAACTACAGGGATCAACAGATCAAAGAGGGATGAATACGGAATGAATAACACCTTAGGGCGCAAATGGTTCACCCAAAATGAGTGAAAGAAGAAAGAATGGATGACTAAATAAAAAGTTTGGCTAAAAATAATTGTAAAGCTACTCTAGATGGGGGAATTACATTTTGTTTAATACCCATTCACTTCATGTAATAATAAGGGTTTAGTTTCTGCTAAAAACTTCCACACCACTTCATTTTATTATTTGTTTTTAAACCCTGAAATATTAAACATCATGAAACCCTCTTTCATGGTGTGTAAAATGTGTCCACGGCCTAAAACCCTCTTGAAAAGATGTGAAATCAACATTCACATCTTGTAATCAATATAAAAGATTTTTAATATCCCGATATCCAACCATTATCAACCAAACTATTCTAGACTCCCTACGATCCTCCTCTGAATACCACCAACAACCAAAACTAAAAATGTAACGGATCGTGAAGGCACAAATTGTTACATCTGATAACTCTCAGTTTATCATCACTATTGAGAATTAAAAATGGAGCCCTAGAGGAAAGGGGGTTTGAATATCCACTCTATGAGATACCTATCATGGATTTCATGATACGTCAAATGCTACCACCATCCTAACACACCCACCTAGACTCCCAAAAACACTCTACACAGCCTTTCACTACAACCACAAGTCACCTCCTCTCACACAACCACACTTTTATATAACCATTTAACAACCACCTCAACATCCATGCATCATAAACTAATAACATAAATAACCCACAAACATCACTATCTCAACCAAATGAATCAGATAATTCCATCCTCTATGTCAAGATAATATACGCTCTGGGCGGTACTAACTCAAATTCCCAGGTTTAATCGCATCACAGTAGTGTGTAGAGATTAAGAATGTGTTCCTCCCCTTTTCAAATTACAAGAAACTGTCATGCACACCACAAACATCACAAAACATGGAATATGGATCATCTCATAAAACAAAAGCACCAAAACATTACATCATAAAAAAAATAAGGAAACGAAATACACAAAAGAACATATGGTATTGGGCACAAGTCTGTGTCTCTTGCTCAAAAGTAATATCTTCCTAGCCAACATTCCTCTATAACATATGTACCAAATAAACTATTAATCCACTCATCACCTTCCTTTGATAACCCTGGATCTCTACCAGTTGCTCCACAAATTTCAAATCATCACAGATAACCGACTCTCCCAATTAAATGACATGGGAGTCATCGTGAAGATACATATGAAGCTAAGATATGTGAAAGACATCATGGATAATTTCCCACCATGGTGGCAATGCCAACGGATATGCCACCTCACCAATTCAACCCAACACCTTAATGTACCCAAAAAACTTGGGAGGAACATTTATCCCTCTTCCAAACCTTTTCTTTCCACATTGAGTGGGAACCGTAAAGAACACATGGTACGTAATAATGAAATCCAAGGGCCTCCTCCTATGATTGACATAAGAATTATTCATATCCTACAATGCTTTCATCCTCTCAAGAACGAGATGAACTTTCTCTATCATGATTTATACCACATCGGGACTAAGAACTGTTATCTACCCAACTACCATCAAGTACAACTCTGAATTACACATTCTCCCATAAAAATCCTCAAATGGGGCCATGCTAATGGATTATTGACAGCTTTTATTATAAATAATACTCTACCAAAGGTAGGTGTTTTACTCAAGATCCGCCAAAGTCCCTGATGCACTCCCGCAACATATCATCCAATGTGTGGATAGTCTATTCCTTTTTACCATCTTTTTTAGGGTGGAAAGAAGTTTTCAGGCATTAATGAGTTCCAAAACCATGGTGCAATCCCCTCCAGACTCATGAGGTAAAACATCAGTCCCGAACCTAGATAATGGATATCAAAACTCTATGCTACCGCAGCGGCATGACCACATACCTTTTATTTAAGGAATCCATTCCACCCGACTCCTTGATCACTAATAAGTGGGATGATTTTATCAACTCATCCACTATCACATAGATAAAATCATAAGATCCCAAAGTTTTGTGTATTCCTGTGATGAAATCGATCGAGATGCCATCACATTTTCACTTTGGAACATCCAAGGGATAAAAAACCACCATGAACATGATGCTCATCCATTAACTACTGGAAAAAAAAGAAACATTTCATAATCTCAGCCACTAAATATTTCATTCTGGTCCAAAAAACAGAGTCCTCAATCTATGGTACATTTTAGTGATAGCTTTGTGAACCAGCAAAGGTGATCAAGGAAAATATTGACGGACTCTATCACACATTACCACAAAAATAAGAAGTCACCCATTAAACAATATCTGGCTTAGGATATCCTCCAACCATTACAATAGAGCATCACCATAGCCAACATGATCATACAAACCCTCTACCTCTATGCCTCCCCATTGAGACTCCTCCACCTTATGAATTAGAGTAGACTACACCATCATCTAAAAAAATAATCTTCCACTATACACCATTTCATCTATGTGAAAGGCTTCCAACGTCACCATTTCCCTCTGAGCATACCCAGACACTCGATCAACAACCTTCCAAAAATTCATACTCAATGTATCTGCCATAAAATTCCATTTTTACAAGGTGTATGAGATCTAAAAATCATAATCCTGAATAAACTACACCCACCTTCACTTCCACAAGTTCAAATCCTGCTAGAAAAAGATATACCACATACTCTTATGATTCGTAAAGACCAAATAACTCTCGTCAATTAGTTAATGTCTCCACAACATTATCTCAAAAATACTACTATGAGATCTTGATCATGGGTGATATAGTTATGCTCATGGGTACATAACTTCCTAGACCCATAAGAGTTCATTTCCCGATGTTTCATCAATACATACCCCAATCCCAGACGAAAAGCTTAAAAAACCCTCAAATATCACTCCTTACTCACAAAACCAGAGCAATGGAGCATTAAAAAACTTCCCCTTCAGGTAACCGAATACTTCTTAGCACTGAACACTACACAATTTTTTTTCATTTCCTAGTCAAGGTTTTTAAGGGGACTACCACTCATAAAAAATAAGGCACAGACTTCTTATAATAGCCTGTGATACCAATAAAACTATAGACCCCTTCCATGTTATTGGATTATAACCAAGGAAAACATTCTTTAGCCTTTGATGTGTCTACTTCTACCCCATGATGAGACACAACATGCCTAAGGAAATTAACATCTCATATCATTAACATACACATTGACAACTTTCCATTGAGCTAGTTGTGTCGAAGAACTATCAAGATTTCTCGGAGATGCTCATCATGATCATATTCTAACTTTGAGTTGATTAAGATATAATCAATGAATACGATGAAAAACAAATCTGAGAACTCACAGAACATGGATTTCATAATCCCCATGAACATGATTGGTGAATTATAAACAGAAAATGGCATGCCGAAAAATCAAACTTTTTATTCTTACATATGAAGGAAGTCTTTGGGATATCTTTCTCCTTCACCCACAACCGGTGATATCCACACTCTATATCGATCATATAAAACCAACTCTCACCTCTCTGCTGGTTGAACATAGATTCTATCCTAGGATGAGGGTAATGGATTTTTACTATAACCTGACTCAACCTCTGGTGGTCTATACACAACCTCAGACCACCATTTTCCTTCTTTGTGAACAACATTAGAGCACCCCACAGTGAAATAGTGGGATAGAAAAAACAATTTTGTATCATATCATCAATCTAAATCCTCAAATCCTACAACTTATAAGGTTCCATCTGATAAGAATCCATCAAAGTCATAGAAACACCAAGTTGTAAGTATATCATGTAAATGAAATCACATCGAGGGGGATAATGCCACAACCTCATTGGGGAAAACATCCATGAACTCCACAACAACCCTGGTAATCTATACCATCACATTATCTCCTAATTAAACTAACAACATTGCTAAAAAGGAAATAATTGGATCCATGTCATAACTGCCCTCCTGAAAACGCTGCTCGCCAATGAAAACCACTTAATGTTCATCCACACATGAAAACACGAATCTCCTCTGAATGAAGTCGATACAGAATGTATAGAATAAAACCAGTCAATGTTGTGGATGACCTTATATGGTTTCATATGTAGAAATAAAATATAATCATGGGACTAATGCAGCCCCATCAACATTCTACACCCCCAGCAAACATCAAACAAGATGATTTGAATTCAGATTTGTGTATTTAACACCAGGGGTACGAGAAATCACACTATTTTTAGTTCCAATGAATGGGATATAGTGTGTACAACATTTTAGTGTGAATGTTCTGAATCAAACCTCTAAAAAACAAGGTTTCTACCTAAACTGATCGTACCATTGATGATATATGGCCCCTATAGAATTTCTGCCTCAACTATTTATAACTAACCACATCCAGCTCCTCCTCCTCTCTACTGACGACTACCCTCACAGACATGATCCGGTCACTAAACTTGAATGCGAGTATCATTCTGAGGTCGGCCTCTACCTTCTCCATCTCCTCTAGGAGGAGAAAAATTCTACTTTTTCTATTGCTGAAATAGCCTCACTAGAAACTTCTGATGAGCTTAGCCTTGAACCTATCCAACTCCACAAAACTAAATTCTACGAACCACCAGGCACTAGCCTTGGTGATAGATGTGATCCTCACAACAATAACATATGATAATAAAGCTCCCAGAAAAATCATGGAAACCACTGGAACTAGAATGTCAGAAATGAAATTGATGAGTTCAACCCCCTACTTTTCAAACCTATGAAGGTTCTAGTTCTTTAGACATTCCACTAACAATACATTCCCTCGAAAAAACCCTATCAGCTCCCCTCTCACGGTGTACCTCCCCACGAGTGCATCTACTCGATCACATTTTCCTACTGATGAACCTCCAAATAGGTTGGAAATATAAAAGGAGTTATTGTATACTAGATAGATGGATAGACATCATCCTCTAGATATATCACATGAGATTCTTCATTTGGAATGATATATGGGGAAAAAAAGAAAGTCCTCGAACTACATTCCCAACTCCCTCACTAACATGCTCCCCTAATGATGAGAAAGAATATCTTACCTCTTTACTTCCTTCAAGATTGAAGAAACGAATTTTGTCTAGTACTGCTTTTAGAAGTTTACCAACAAAATGAATGCCTCCTTCAACTCTCCTAGATACAATGTACACCACTGAAATGTATCTCCTTGCATCTAACTAAGTTATAAAGGGCCTCAGCACTTTGTAAGTGCAATAATCAAACTAAAATCAATCTCGAGCTCTTCTATCCAACTCTCTGTCTCCACATCTAAAACGCATACCTCATACTTCCCCAAATCTTATTGATGGAAAGCACACAACATCCTATACCAATGATCATCACCTTCAACCGGATCAACCCTATTGTGATCAACTGAATCAACCCTTTGAATCTCATCTTCCTGATCCACATGTGGATGTACACCGTGAGCCATAGATGAAAGTAGAAAAATGAAATTCCTAATCCTGGTTGTGTGGAATATTATTAATATTTATTTTAAATAATTTAATTCATCTTCTTATACATTTCAACGTTCCCCATAAAATCCAATTAAAAAAAGAAAAAAATCATTATGATTCATGTACCTCTCATATGTCTCCACCCGGAAAGTAGTTCCATCTCACTTAGTCTTTTAGTAAGCTAAGAGACTGTGCACTACATCATGGGGGGTTCTATTTCCATGTTGGTCTAGAAGGATTATGTCATATACCAAGGTCAATTGTAACTGTTTTTTGTATAACCCTAGGAAATTCTCACTATGCATAACTCCAAACTTCATCTTATCTCTCAACTATCACCTCAAATACCACTACGTAATGATCCCCTCGCCCCAAAGATACTATTATGAGGGGAGAGATAATGAACCCAGAATCCCACCTCTATTTGGCCCAAGGTTGGTGAATATCACCAAGGGTGTACAAATCTCAATAGATTGGAGGCATTACCCTTTTTGAGATAACAAGGTCAGGATATAAGATGAATCATCCAAAACAACATCAAAACATGTATATATAAGGAAACCCAAAACCCAAACCTCAATTCATGCATAAATAGAAATTATAAAAAAAACAATACCATATATAATGTAAATACCTAAATGTAAAGCTAAAGTAGTGACACATCAACTCTCCTAATGCCCAAGCTAGTGACGCCCAACATAGTCTACGTAATCCTCTGAGAAACGTTAAAATTGTTTTATATACATAGGGTGAGGATAAAGGTATACTCATTAGGAAACCCAAAGTCTCTCATGAACATGTGAAATAAGCGTACTAATTCCCCTATAAGAAAACAGCAAAACCAAACAGCACCTATCAAGGTATGCTAACCATCCTGACCACACTAAGGCATGGTCACCATGTAACTCAAGTCACGTATTATAATTTAATGTAAAGAAAAATGATTATAGGGTAACACACACCGCTTTTACACAATTATTATTCTCTCTCCCAATGTCATATGTCTTGGCACTGTAGTCCCTTCCTTATACCACATCACATATTTCCTCCAAACAGCTTCAACTCACAAAAAACCATGCCCACATACACCTAGGCCTCATAATGCATCTTACCCGCACACACATGGGCCTCACAACACATCCCTCCCACACACACCAAGTCCTCACAACACAACACATAATATCACATCTCATCATATATCATCCTGAAGACACCTAGGAAATCACATCAAAAAATCGTCCTGATGAAACCGAGGAAAGAACATCGCAACTCATCCCAAAGACACCTAGGATACCAAAACTAATATCTACTTCACTAACATAATTTCATCCATCATAACATGTGAAATACCTACCTCATCAGAAAGATATTGAGAAAAAGATTAGGGACCCATCTATCCATACTTAATAGATGTTGGTAAACATCCCCCAGCTTGACTATGTGTGTGTTCCGCACATACTGAAAATGTGGGAGGGTTGTGAGTAAAACTCACAAGAATGTATAGTGTACACACACACATATATATATAATTACACAAGCCCAACCTATGGTTTTACAACCAACTAACAAACTCACATCACCGTCACTTTTTCTAGTACCTTTAAAGGCATTTATTAGAATCTTAAATGGTTATTTCATAAGGTAAAGATCCATGAAAAGTGGTTTAACATTTCCTCTCCATTTAATACCCATTAATTTCATTATTTATCATCAACCACATATGATCAAAAAACCCATAATTATATTCTAGTAACCACAATCATCTAATTAACCAACCAACCCTGGCTATTAAAATATTATTAAACAATCCATTGATTGTTCCATCACTAATCGGGCATCTAGCACAGTACAACCGCATTTCACAACTAGCAAAACACACAGTCACCTTTCCACCCCAAAAACATAACCAAACAACCATCACATCACGGTCCCACAATAATGTCCAACCAAACCATACCCTCACCTCCTATTAAGAACAACCAATCAAACCATACCCTCACTAACCAACATGAATGGACAGACAAACCATCAGACCCACAAGCACTGACCACACACATCACCACACATCAAGATCATTTTGTACATTTATAATGGGTCTTTTATCACATTCCACATTAATTATTTGGGGCTTTATCACACAAACCAAAATCTTGGGGCAACTATTTCATTAGTTAATAATAATTAATTAACTATTTTCCATTTTCAGTGATATCAAAATAAGCACAACAAAAAATGGTTCCACAAAACATGTCAAACAATGCAAACAAAACCACCAATGACCACAATTTTCTATAGGGTATTTATCTTGTACCATCCATCATATCACAATAATAATAAAGCTATAAGAACATGATAACAAACCCATTTACCCTTAAATATATAATTAACCAATTTAATAATCTTTATTTAATACATCATAGTCATACCTCATAGGTAAACATATGAAAAAACTTTCTACATGATACACAATGAGAAGAAATGAGGAAAATCCTACCTCAAAGAAGCTTTACAGCTTGTTGTGCACCACATTGAGAAGAATAAAATAACCAAAAACTACAACAGTACCAAAAGAAACATTGGATCAACCATAGATAATCCATGTATCACTAATGAACAACCATTGAATGAAAAAATCCAAGAGGGAGGAATGGGGCTCAAAGAACACCACAGGGCACCAAGGATTCACCCGAAATGAGATGATGAAGAAAGCACGACTGAGTAAATAATATTTTGGCAAAAAATAATATTAAAACTGCAATGGATCATGATATTACACAATTTGTAATACCCTTACCCATTTTGTAATACCTGGGGATTTATTTCCACAAAAAAAATTTGTTTCCTATTCATTTTATTCCTTATTTTTAAACTTTGAAATATTAAACATTGTGAAACAATATTTTGATAGTGTTTAAAATGTGTACACATCATGAAACCCTATAGAATAGTTTTAAAAACAAATTTCACTACATGTAATCCACTTACACAATGTTTAATCTACCAGATTAAAACCATTATAAACCGAACATCCCCCCACTCTTTCCGAGCCACCTCTAAACACCTCAAACAAAAAAACTAGAAAATTAGCAGATATGGAAGGCACATACCATTACTTAAATAATCAATAATATAATTTCTTGAGGTATTTTATCAATGGAGTAAATTCACTATAAGAATAATAGCCATAGAATAACATGAAAGAACCAAAATTTATATCCATTTCTTAGAAGAATCATGATTATCATAGGGAACTAGCAGAATATAAGTTGTTAGTTGTTGTTTATAGTTCAAGTGAGAGTCTATTATATTTGGTTCCCTAGAACCAGCTTATATATACTTTCAATTAAAAACATATAAATAAATATATTATGACATGGTGATTTTATAGAACATATAATTAATATGATAATGTCCTTAGATTATTTATTACATCATAATGTTATAGTACATCCCTTTTATAATGAGAACATGTAAATGATATGATAATATTCCTAAAACATATATACTATGTTATAAATATCATATATCTCATTGGACCTAGATTATGTTCTATTATAAGGTGTTGTATAGTCATAAGACATTGATACATCATCTCAAGAAATCCACACTTATTAATCTCCAATATACAGAGGTTATGCGGATTGATCTATAAATGGGAATTCAACATGTTTATGGGAAGTTGGACATTCCTGTCTATGAATGTGTTTGTTGATCCTTATAATTGAAAATATAAGTATTAATTTATATTATGAATCATATACTTTTATGTATGAATGAAAATTGTGATGAAATATTCTCATTGTGAGGTAGTATAAATTGGGTTCACCGTAAGTGATATGGAATAAATTGAATAAGTGAAGAAATGATTATTCTTGTCTAATTTATTTGAAGAAGATGTATCTACACATTTGATTTAAATGTATCTACATGATTAAATCCTTAGAAATTATAGTTCATTTATGAGTTTATTTCAAAAGTTAAAGATAAATAAATCCAGAATATAAGGTTATAACACAAATATACATCATATTAAATGATATATTAAGGAAAAGGGGTTATATTATATCATAGAATTTATAGGAAGAATGTTTTCATTGTGGTATTAACTTCTTTCTCAATGTGTTATTCAACAAGATTCTAGATTATGATTATGGACTTTACGTATTTTCACAAAATATGACTGAGAAATAAGCCTAGTGGTATACACACAAAATGCACCCATCTTCACATTAAATTATATTGAGTTTCAATATTAAGAAAATATATTATTATCAACATGTAGAATGATAATTATTCAAGTACCATTGATAATATAAATTCCATCACAAGATAATAGGGTTTAGAATATGTGATTTAAATATTACCTCTTTTTTATTAGTCGGAATTTAATGAATATTTATTTATTTATTTACTAGTTTGGTTAATAGATTAGTATAAATATTAATTTAGTTATGTGAATATTAAAAAAAATTGTATTCCAGATTTTATTGAATATAATATTTATTCATTTATAGAATGGATAATATTTATTTTAATAAATAATTTATTCTTCAAGGGTCAGAAAATACTGATGAGGATTGATATGCTGAGCCAAGTTCTTAATGGAAATGATGTCATTTATTTCAAATCATTTAAATAAATATTGATATGTTCATTTAATAAATGATATTTAAATTATCAAATGTTATGAAAATAATAATTTTATTATTGTTGTTAATATTAATAAAATATATGTGGAATAACATAGTTAGAATATATGATAAAGGGACTTGAAATAATCATAAAATATTAACTCTATGTATCTATTAAAACTTATATCATTTTAGAGAATAGTAGTTAGTGTGCACAAGAGATCCTCTCAATAAATTCTCTCAATCCCTGAAGATAATATTCTCCTCCCTCTCTATTTCGAACAAGATAGAATGAGATAATTCTATCATTGTGATAAATTATTAATAACACAATGCACTAGCTTCCTCCATGGTAACACCCAGAATAATAAGAGCGTTTACTAAAGATGCATGGATAAGGTGTGGATACAACTGAAGGAATCCTAACTATTATTCTTTAACAAAATAATGATGTGACAAGAGAAGTACAACAATTATCAAGAAGAATTATTTCATTAAAAGTAATTATTGTTTAAAATTAATTATAAATTAAATTTGAAAGATCCTCTAAAGAAGATTATATGGTTTCTATCATCAAGTTATTAATATATTTTCAATTGAAACCAATGAAAAGTTATTATTAGGAATCATACCACTACTTCCACTATGCATTGAAACCTATTTGATTCATATTAGTTATATAATTTATCCTATGTAAAATAACCACATTGGATATATGTTTTAATGACCTTATAGTATAGTTTCATGGAAGGAATTTATTAATAATTGTTTATGAATACATTCCAGCTTAGTTCTATGGGAGACATAATTTAATCAGTAATCGTATCATAACGAGTTATTTGTGGGATTCCTTCAGAAATGATTTATGTTAAATTTTTCATAAAGATTCTAATGATATTGGGTAAAATTGTAACTTGGGTTAATTCATGATCATGGGAATGGTCATTTATTATTCTTGGTTTGGTTGACAAATAATTATACATGATTTTAACATATAATATATTTTATTTTTTCTATTTATAAAAATTTAATCTCAAGATTGATTAGAGATTATTATATGTGGGGTAGGGGTAGCTCAATAGTGTTGGGGTTTGATTATCCATAGAATCCATGGAGTATTTCTGGATCTTGTGACAAAAAACACCTCATTTAGAAGCAAGGATTGGGTTCTTTGACACATTGATATTTGAATATATCATTAGATTATAATTATTAATGGTTTGGGTTTTGAAAATAGAATAATTTGTGTGTGAATTATATCACTTTTTATATATAAACATGTTGATAAACATGATATATACTTAAAAATAATAATTTTTAATTGGGGTTGACAAATAATGTTTTAATACTTACTTCCTAGGTATATTCAATTTTTATAAACCAAAATTTCATCCATCTACATCCTTTTTCAATCACTGTATTTATGTTCAATTTTTTTTTGATTCATGTATTTACTTTAATTTGTGGTGTAAATGATCAAGTTAATGGAATGAGGGTATCACCATCTATCTTTTACATTATTTTTATTGGATTTTCTGTATTCATGTGGATAAATTTATGATTTTATTATTGGATTTTATAAGGAAAAAACATTTTCAAATGTAATATAAAATATCAACAAAAACCAATTATTCAATAGAATGTGTCCATAAGTGTGGACTAAATGAAATAAATAATGATTGGTTTACCTCAATCTTTATCAATTATGTTTGTTAGTTCTTGATAGGAATCACAAAGAAAACTCCAAATGACTAATTCTTCATTAGGTATTCAGTGGATATATGACTATTATAAAAATTTTAAAGGACCTACTTCAATAATGGTCTTCTATAACATTTTTTAAAAGCATACAGAAAATGAAATCCTAGATATTATTTTATTCAAGGAGTTCTCACAATATTAAAATCCCTAATTTATAAACTATATGTGTCTTTATATATCTATCCAATCAAAATCATTGGATTTCAAATGTTTATTTAAATTGAATTAAACATTTCATAAATTTTTCTTGAGTTATAACTTTTATAACTTATGAATCTTAATAAAAAAGTATAATAGATTAAGGTAGGGTAAAGAGGTTACTTCACATGTTATATCATAACATGTGTATTTCCATGCACAAAACCATGATGTGGTGTAACTCACCACAACATGGTTCATCTAAGAACAAACCAAGATATGGTCAATACCGCCTATCGTGTTTTTACCTTTAGGGAATATTTCATATAATCTCTCACTTTCACTAAATCCTCATAAACATAGCACAAATTCACTTTATTTTACATCATAGTTTATTTATTTTGAAACCATAACAAAAATTAAATTTTTGAAAAATTATCATTCATTTTCACCATATGCAACATTATATGAAACAACTTCTGAAAATACATCAAATTTTTTTTGGGTTTCCTATAAAATAATTTTGGGGTATCTATCAATGATTAATGAAAACATTTTGTAACAAACCATAATCCACATTCACACAACCATTAAGTGTGATCTTTTGGTCCTTTGTTTCATTAAAAAAATTATGAATTATTTAATCCATAAATATTAGAAAATAGAAGCCTATAATAAAGCATCAATGATACTCATGCTACAAATGGATCTATCATAATATCAACAATATAAATATATTCATTTCATTGCCTACCAGTCGTATCATGTAAAATTATGCGTAATTATATAATCACTTTATAGAATATAATGAGTAATTATGATACAAAGGTCATTCCAATCAAATATAACTTTTACATGAATTTTTTTATTCTCTTGGTATTGAATAACCAAATGGATAAACATGTCACTTTCCATTTACCCGAAAAAATTATCACATCAAATTCCACCCATCCATGTGAATAAGTACATAACAAATGGCATAACTTGGTATTTCTATAAAATTCATCAATCTATCTCAATTGAGGTCATATATTTCTAACTCATATAATGATAGGAAAAACAATATCTTGGTTAACACTTAACTAATTACATGATCAAAAACATGCCTAACCACCCCCTGATTAGCCCAACCTCATGGATATTTTGAGAAAGTTATGAAATAATAAAGGTTTCCATGCTATGTATATTTTCGACCATAGTTATAGGATTCAATATGAAACATTCTCCTCTTGAATAACAAAGATATAGTGTATGATTCCTTATGTGGAATATGTAATGGGTCATCAAACATAAAAACTCCTTTTTTGTCTCAAGATAAAACATAATATCTCTATGAGAAACCCAATCCATGCTAATCATAAAATTTTATAAAATCCTATAATACTCCTAGATAACCATTGATTAGTGATAACACAAATATATCTATTTACAAGTTATTAATCATTTCACTTCATGAATATTTGTATCCAACATGAAATAATGAGATTATAGAGACAATATGTTATAAAACATGAAGATATATTTTAATATATTTTAAGAATTCAAAAACATCATAAAAAATAACCCACCTAATCGTATTTCATGTGATATAAAACAATAGAGGCCTTATGATTTCTACACTAATATTGTTTTGTTAAATTCATTTCATCTCTATGTAATTCCCAAAGAAACTCTATTTGATCATATGATAAAACCTCTCACTAAAATACTTTAATAGGTAACATTTATGAAAAAAAATATTTGAATAATGGTAATATTGGATTTATAATCCTGATGTTCCAATCTTTGAACATATTATTCAAACTTAATTACATAAAGACATCTAATTTTTTGAAGTTAATTGTTTTAGTTCTATTTTTAGATTTATTTACTTCCTTATCATAATCATCTTAAAAATGTTACATTCAAACTTTTCATTAGGATAATTTGATAAATAATTTAAATATAAATATTACTATTTGTGATTATTATTTTTTAATATATCATACACTCTTTTAAGATATAATGTGAACTTCAGTTGGACAAGATTGGTATATTAATTTATCTATAATACATTGATCTTATCTAATTACAAATATAATCCCACTATTTAAATTAAACCAATATTTACTCTAAAAAACTTATTAATGAAACTGACTCATTTGTGTAAAGAAATAACACTTTATTCCTTTAGTTATAATACTTAATAAATAAACTATTAATAACCATATCATATATAGTATTCCATGTTTTTAGAAAAATATCATGAAAAGAAAATTTTATTCATTAAAATAATTCAAAGAAGGGTGGTGAGATCATATATATCTTATTTTAAAAAAAAATTGGATAAACTCTATTATCTATGATAAAAAATTTATATCCTTGTTTCCTTTTATATAATGTTATAAAATTTGTCTGATCCTAACCATGTGTGACATAAAAATCATCTTATAGTATTTATAACAACCATTCATTATAATAATTCCCCTTATAATATAAGAGGAAAACAATATCAATATAAAAAATCTTTATTTTTAACGACAATATATTTATTGAAATCCACCACAGCCAACTCATTATTATTGAAAACCATTTCTCTATCATTTGAATTCATAGATTCATCTAATACCATCAATCCTTCATTTTGTTTTAATAAATACACATATTTATGTCATTTATATATTTTATAGTTAGTATCATATATCCATAAAAATATAAGAATTGAATTTGATAAAATTAATACATGATGTGGACTCTCAAAGGTTCTTCTTGAAACCTTTCAAGTGTTCTATGTAATTACTCCTGTAATGATCATGCTTTCCACAATTGAAGAATTTTCCATCATTTTTGGATCCTCCATTGGGTTTTTAAAAATGAGGAAGATTTTTGGGACCTCCAATATTAATCTTCTAACATAAACATTTACACTTTTATACATTCAATAAATCACTATATCCTGGTCCTCCCATGTACTAATCATGTATCCCTAGTATAGTAAAGAGATATGTAAATATTTTACTGAAGTTGTTCATGTAATAATTTATAATGAAATATCAAATCCTTTGTGTAAATGATTAAGAATGAATTATGTAGTATGATCACGCCTTAATGAATATGAAAACCTCTCAAAGTCATTTACATACAAAATAATATTTATTATATGAGTGGAGATTTATATTCCTTAGGTATTCATTCATCAAAACAGTTAATTTAAAACATTATTCCTATCATTCATTTACTATTATTGTTAGATTATTTTCAATTTGACTATCATCTTGAACACATATATGTTTAAATGTTTCATTTATGAAATACATTTCATTTATAAAATAATGATAGTAGATACACCGTGTTAATATTTTAAATGATTATCACTAGCAAATAAATCTATTTTTTGAATGGATACACCAGCTAACATTTAAGGAAGGGGTTGATGTAATGAATCAAAATTTTCCTCTTTATTAATAATGAATTTAATGTTCCTATTAAATCATTAAATATTTAATCTATAAAGATTCCCCTTTTTCCAATATTGAACTTAATTTCATGTTTGATGGTGATGATCCTATTTTATATAAAACAATTTTTCTTATCAAATAATTATCATATTTTCCATTTATTAAATAGTAACTTTTATTAAATTTGTTCCAACTAAAGTTATCAACCCTATTAAATCATTCATATATATTAGTGGTCTAAGATCTATATTTCATTAACTAATGATTCCAATTTAGTGTTTCTTTCATCACATAGTTATTTTTGTAAACCATATTTAAAATTTCATGTGTTCCTCTTGGAAAATTAATTTCAAGACACTTTTCCCAATCTATCTTATGGATTATCAAAACTCTAATCCTTTTGTATTCTCACCATTAGTGTTTCCTAGCTAAGTATGACCAAAATATCATTCTAATTATAGGCATCTAATCCTAGTGGGTTCAAATATCACTATATAATCTCATGTTTTACATTTATGTATGAATAGTATTAATGATTTAGTTTTCAGTATATTATACCTTTATATAAACTAATATGGTCAAAAATAATTAATTTTTAACTCCTTTTACAAATCCGTATTGTTGTTACATGGCTAAAAATAAAATATTTTTGTATCCACACATACCAAAATGAAACTCATGCATAGGATACAAGAAATCCTTTCATGTAATCATTTGGATTCATTAGAATCCAAAATCCCCATAAGAGAAAGCGTTATGTTATAGGCATTCAACCCCCACTTTTCTAGACAAATCAAAAGACCCTAGCTATTAAGATGTATATTCTAAAATCCCACTACCCTTTGATAAATACTCAAAAGAGACTTAAATTATAATAAAATCATAATTTTTAATATATATACAAATCGTAAATAACAATTTCATTAAATTTCATAAGCAAGAAACCATTCATAATCATGGTTGAAATTGACTGAATATTAGGGCATAACATTCATGAGGCTCCGTATATACATAGTTTGACATTTATAATATGTTATTTAAAATTTTAAACTAACACATAAATCCAATCATAACATAACAATTATATTCTTAAATAATAAACTAGGTAATATATAACAACCTTCAATTTCCTAAGTATGTTATGTTTTTTAGACCTTATTTAAATATGTTTTTGAGTTATAGACTATTTTGGTAAAGTATCAAGTAGTTTCTTGTTGGTTTTATAGTATTGTAGAGGCCATTAGGGGGTTTATTTTTTATTATATTTTGGGAAACCTGTGTAGTTATTCCCTAAAAACCATGATGATTTTTGGAAAGGGATGGTATATATAACGTGGTTAGAGATAACCATGTGAACTGATTTGGGAAACCATGTGATTCAGGACAGTGGAAAAAGGAATGGTTGGTGCATGGGTCAATAAATTTTGTATCCAAAACATGAAGGTTTTCTAAATACGTATTGATACTTTCATGGTTGGTGTTGGGATTGGTAAACTGTGAAACAAAACAATGTGCAACAATTTAATTAATCCAAAAAATAGATATTTTAACTTAATCCCCCCATAAAACCCTCCTTTATCCCTCATATTCTTACGGATATCAATCCTAGATGTTCTAATGATGGTTATTTTTTATTCCTCTCCCATTGAAATAAAATATCTGTAAATCTAGAGGCTTGGGACATAATAACTCAAGGTAAGAGGTTGGTATTCCACTATTATTCACTTTTCTTCTAGATATACACTTTTCAGCTTTAAAATAATTATATATCAAATATTTCATGGCTAGATCTATGAATTGTAATTGGATATAATTAGTATTTCTAATTTTTTTGGGTTTAGGTGGCTAGACATAGAGAATTTTCATCTTCCCTTGATCGATTTTATATCTATTGGTAGTTATGGTTATCATTGGGTACGAATAATCAAATTTGATCCATAGTCACATTCACAATATTGAATATTATTATAGAATTCCATTTATGATGAATTGGAAATAGTTATAGAAATAAATGTCTTGTGGGTGGGATATAGGCTATTTGTGGGTATGGTTTGAGTGACAATTCTTCATGGCTATTATTTTTTTAGAAAAAACATACTTGAGGTAGGAATTCTATACCATATTGTGCAACTATATATAGTTGTTTTACAAGATTTGACTATGAATGTTTGTGAAAACTATAGATCTATGCTTCGTTCATGTGTATATGGGTGCATGGGTTCTCATGATATCCTCTACGTGATGAATTGAACTTGTGTTTTCCAATGTTATGCCCTGTTGTGGATATTGAAATGATTTTCAGAACATCGATGTCGGAATCAAGGTAGCATGTTGTACATAAGTGATAGGTAGACTCATTTTAGGGAAATAATTGGAATATAACAATACATAGAGGGATCCAAGATAGAGTGAAGGTGGGTGTTGTGACGTGTAATGACTGGCCTATTGTGATTGAACAAGAATAGATATAGATATCAAGGACTATGAACATGGTGCACAGTATCCCAATGGAACGAGTTAGGGTGTAATGATTATTTAGTTAATGGTATGAGTGTGGGACTGATATATGATGTTTCTATGGTCTTATCTGCAGATTGAAACATTGAACTAATTAGAGATTGATCATAGGATATTTATATTTTTCTTAAAATCCAATAGGTTCCCAATGGATGTACCATCATGCAAATATGACGACCATAAAACTATAACTATCTGGGTAATCTGGTTGACTAATCCTTAAATCTGAAGCATTAATATCCCTTATTCCTTATACGTTGTTCTGACATACCACATAGAGGGTCCTTGTTTATTTTTATATCATAATACCTAGATGAAAGTATTATATTATTATCAAATTTTTCAATTACCATTATGTTATGGAGAATTTTTATTCATATTTTTTTGGTTCTGGTGTATGGATAATTATACCAAGTGTATAGCCACCACACAACACTATTAAAACCCCCTCCACCGGTTGGAAGCCACTTGTGTGTGGGTAGGCATGCATGAGGTCATGTAAGACATCAGATAGACCAAATTATTTTCCTTAATGTGTTATAAAATCCTATAAAAAGGAGTTTTAAAAACTATGACCAATGGGGGAGATTTTCTCAATATGATAAATCCCTTCATCTTCAAATCCTTGCGTTTTACCGTTATAACTTTCAAATTATTCGATGCCATGTGATACAAAGGAATCAATATTGGTAGTGTCCCTATAATGAGTCCAATCTCTAGCACTAGTTTCTAATCTAGAGGAAGTCCTGAGAATTCCCCAAGGGAGAAATATTAATATAGGTCTATGTCTGTAAAATATGAGGAATTTATTATTGGATCAACCACATGATCCATTCCTTCTACCTACACCATGATTTCCCCAATATTAATTAGGTATAGAAACATTCTTATAGCTACATCATCGCATTATTTGGTTATGATGAACTTATCTCTATTAAGAGGGGTAAAGGATATTCATATCCTATAGCAATCGATGTGATCCTAATAACTAGTCATCCCGTCCATTCCAAATATCACATTAAATCTATTCTTCTCATGAATCATGAAATACTCCGGATTTCTATATCATAAAGCTACTATAAAAGATTCAAGATATTTACTGAGATAATCCAATTTCTCCCCCAAGTGTGTACAATGAGAGAAAAACTCAAAATCTATATTGACTAGAAACTGATGTTTAGAAATAACTTATGAATAAATAAATTAATATAAAGAAATTGTATAAAACAATGAAAAATATATTGTACATGTGATTAAGATCACACATCAAATAATTGATGGTCCCTCCCCACCTCCAACTAGGACATAGTCCACTGTACAAACACTTCTTGCCTTTGATCCATTACCTTTAACCTATGAAACATGACTCACCTAGGTCATTTAGGTCTATAGAAAATGAATCTTCTATCCAGGACTGTGGCTAGCACCATAACTCATCCTCTTGGAGTCTAAAAGCTTCCCATTAGAAATGTAGAGTTTTAGATGACCCATATTTCCAAATTGGTGATACTCCTTCACCGTTTTTTCATAATATCTACTAAAATGACTACTATGACCATAGTTAAAGGATCATACAGAATTCCCTTCCATAGATGGAATAGATTATCCCTTACTCTACTCCACCTATCTTATATCACCATAGTTTATATACTCTCCTTTCATCCTTCTACTATCGAATGATTCTACCATTGTGTCACCACATAACCCACTAAATTCTCTAAATAATGATGAAATAATTATTATATATGTGCCTTCCTCCATTCCCATTTTGATCGTTAGATATATCGGTAACAACATTTCATTATGCTAATAATTCATCATGCACATCTTCTCTATGCATATTACTTAAAGTGTAACATCTGGATCTAGGTGGTATGTTTTCATAGGAATTTAATCTCAGAGTAGGTAATTTATATAGACTCTAAGAAATAATAGGTAGTGATGTTTTGGGAACACCGTATAATTGTGTTTGAGATCAGTAGATTCCTTGATTTGGTAGGGTATCACAAATAGCCCATTCTAGATATATCCCGTTATGATGTTCCAATACCAGGACTCACTATAAATGGGGTGAGGTTTGAGTGGACATATTAGAGTGAATATTCCTCTTGGATATGAATAAGATATATAAGAAAACATAATCCTAATATTTCTAGGGCCTAGGATTGGATATATGGATTACAATAATGCCTCCAGTCTTGGTTTATGAGTTGTGATGATAAAAAATAACTCAGGTAGTGACTTATGGTTCTTTTCAGCTAAGATGTGATTAGTGAAACTACCTAACATATGACTTGTAGTTAATTTTTTTGGTCCATTCTCTAAATTATTGGCATCATTATCGATTTCATGAAAGAATTATCATATAAAAAGACAGGAATATATTTTAGTGTAACTTCTCTTAGAGGGACGTGAATATTCTGTATAGGTGATGGGTGGAGTATCTACAAAAAATTATTTTGAAATAGCATATACATGGAGAAAAGGTAATGTTTTTTTATATTCTCTAAGTAATAAAACATAAGTAATTACAGAGAACCCATCAGAAGAAGAATAATGGTTGATGATATTGTATTTTGAATGGATGGTGGTTGAATATGAGGATTGTTGGATAATTAATTATACTCATTTAGTTACCACATCCATTTTTATAGACTAGGTGTTGTCTATCCAGGAGTCGAATCATGAATTCACAAAAATATGGGAACAATTGGTGGGAAGTGGCCATTTTATAATATGATTATTATTTAGTGATGACATGATATATATTCATGGAAGAGTAGTGGTTCCCAACTCAATGAGGGAAGAGCTGATGAGGGACTCCTATGTATCATAGTGAGAAGTTCACATTGGTTCAGTAAAGATATATCAGGATATTATTAGACGCTTCTGGTTTCTAAGAATATAGAGAGACATTACCAGGTTTGTCTCCAACTACCTGGCCTATTAGAGAACCATGATAGAGCATCAATTAAGTGACATAAATTTTTCATACATAGATAGGACATCTTAACAGTTTAATAGTAAATAAATTTTAAAAAAATACACTAGAAGCATGTAAACATTTAGTTTCTTTGGAGACTAGATAAACAATACTCTTATTTCATGAATGATATTCCAAATCTCCCATAATTATATTCCTACATAATACACTTCATTGAAAAACCCTACATGAGACCTTTTTGTGTATCCTTTGGAAAGAAACATAAGGTAGGGTGAGATCAGATACTCTGTATGGGTAAACAAGGGATATATCGAGATAAAATGAGTATAAGAGTTTGATATCATGAGAATGCTATATGTTAACCTTACCCGGGATATCATAGTTAATAAAAATGTGTCACAACATAAATCTTTTATGTTCATAAGACATGAATAATAATGGTATAAAAAACATAATCACTGATGGCATAACATTTACAGATGACATTGATTACTGGTATACACATAAGCATAGAAAACCGTAAATCAAGGATACCCACAAAGACATTCAAAACATGTTCGTCCTGGGATACAACATGTGTAACAACTTTAAATATGGGATAACCTCTCATGTATGCTCTTTATTGATCTTGGGATAACCTCCCTTGTAACCTCTTTTTCAAATTTATTATATTCTCTCATATACCCTAAGATCTCATAGAAATTTTATAATTACCTAATTCATTAGAGTGAGATATAGGTTCTATATTTAACATAATCAATAAATTTGTGTTCCCCATGATTATAAAATATTATTCGAATTATAACCTATATAAATAAAATTGGTTTAAAAATATTTCATCATCGCATGACCCACAGAAGGGAACTGGGTTTCAAAATCACATCATCAATTCATCATAGCATAACCCATGGAAACAAATGGTTTTCAGAAACATTTATTGATAATATTCATAAAACATTCAAATAAATATTAAAGACAGTATCATTAGATCATATCCTCAATACAAATTAAGAAATATTTAGTGATTTATTCTAAGATAGAATGTGATTTTAAAATACCACTTGAAAAATTCCTTGAGGAAAATAACCTTTCCACTTTGTAATGAAATATTTAAAGTCTAAAAATTTCCAAAATATTAAATAAATTTTTTTTTATAAAGTATCCCTAAGTATTTTAATGTTAATATTTAAATAATTAAGTGGTAATGATGGAATAAAAAAATCATTTCATACATGCTAAAATGATGATTCTATTCACATTTTTGATAAAAATTCAAGAGAGTATTAATCAAAAAATATATATATTCTTTTTAAGCCACTTTGTAAAAATTAAAAAATGGGTAAAAATATCTTTAAAAAATATTTTGAGGATGCAAAAACATTAATGAATTTTTTTTAAAACATGGACATGGAATAAAATTGGTTTTCAATTGAAGAGAGAATGAAATTTGGTTTTTTCTTAAAAGAATTATTTTGTAATATTGAGAACGTAAAGGAAGTAAAATGAAATAAAAAAAATTAAGTTAATGAAATAACTAGACTAGAATAAAATTCATGAGTTCCCTAATAAATAGGTATTAATATCTCATCATTGGAATAATGATCATAATGAACCCCAATAAACAACGTGATTGTAACATCCAAACCTTTCCACATTGGTATCCTTTGAATCATAATACAAATTAAATAAATAAACAAATAATGACCTGTAAAAACACTTAAATTGCATTTGAAAAATCATAAAATACATTCATGGCTATGATATACACCACACAAAAGAAAAAAGTGGTGAATATCGCATGTGCCTCGCATAAATAAATTTTAGATGAATATCTCTAACCTTAAATCTTGAATACCATCATACAAGTTTGATCCTTCTATATAATAAATATATTTTTGTTATAAATATAATATAGAACTACAGTTATATATATCATACCATATATTATTTATTTATGTCCTTTTTCATACCCATATATAAATAATTCCCTGTTAAAACCATGTTTTAGATAATAACTACTTTGTTATTGATATATATTTTGGATTTTAATTTTTAATCCTTTTACTTTGAACATGGTTCCATAATCTCCATAATTTTTACCAAAATATAAATATTATATATATTTATTATATAATTATTTTTATAAATTCATTAATGTTATATATAGAAAATTAATTACATCATTCATGGAGATGGTAGGTAGTACGTATGAATGAACATTGTTTCAATTTTTTCAACGGATGTAAAAAAGGAAGGTAAATAATATTAAACCATTAAAAATAAATTATTATGTCATATATATTTAATATAATCATTAAATTTATCCTTATTACCATTCATGTAAAGTATAAGTGAAAAATACAATCACATCAATTTGTATGGCAATAGTTCATCAAACACATGAGTGATGTTGTCATATTCCCACGGAATGGACATTGAGAAGGTATATCTGATGTTATAATTAAGTAAGTTTGATATTTTCATTATTATCATCTAATATAATTAAATATATAAATAAATATGTCCTTTAAATGTTGTGGTGGAAAACTAATTACATCGATTTGCGAGGTGGTAGTCTATCGTACAATGATCAATGATTTCATTTACCACATGAAGGAAAATGAGATAGGTCAAGGTAATTAAATGTAAACAATAGGATATCAGTATATGGTATATAAAAACTTAATTTTATAATCATATTTAAATAATAAATCAAGTATTTTGTGGAATAAATAAAATGAAAACACATCGTTGGGGACAGTAACGGTTCTTTTGATAACTCATTTAGTATTACACCTAAAGCCTTCTTATGATGTCTTCCTAATCAAAATAATTTTTTTGGATGGGTTGATGTTATTCGGTAATGTATTTGGGTAGTTATTTTCAAACCAAATGGTTTTATAATAGTGTATATGATAGGAAAGAGAGTCCCTTTTATAAGTTAGAGAGAGGACACACTTTTAATTTCTGAAAATAAAAACATTTAGCCAAAATTTAAATATTACAAAAGACTCTAAATTGGATCATTATCAAACATTAGATGATATAGAATAAAACTATTTCTATAAAGAGTCATTTTTACAACTTTCTATCTAATTTCACCCCTTATCATTTAAGTTTAACTCCCTTATAATATTTTTTTAACCTTATCTGGGGTAATTAATTATTACTGCTTTTATTACTCAATTAGACCAAAAATTAAATTGACTATATAATATTAAACTAATATGACTAGTCCAAGTATTTTACATTTTAATCAAAATTCCATTCATATAATTTAAGATTTTTAATTTATGATTAATCCTACAAACGTGATGAAAAAGCAGTTTTCCAAGGAAAAATACTCAAAAGTATATAATGTTTTAATTTCAAAATTCAACAAGAAATTTGATACAATTAAATAAATTAGACTAATAAATATATAATTGAAATAATTTGGCTTTTAAAACTATATTAGAATAAAACTTATCCTGTAAATTATTTATACAAAAAGTGTAGTTTTCTATAAATATATGAAATGTTTTATATTCATCGAAAAATAATCCATGCTAAAAAATTGAAAATTCCCTCAAATGTTATTTTTACTTTTAGATTTAAAAAATGAATTTTATCTTTTCAAATGAATTTTCCAAAATATTAAAAAATTACTTTTTTTATTTTATAAATGAAATCAATAAAAATAATTTTTATAAAACAATATTTTCAAAACATATGAACACATTACCAAAAATTAAGTTCTTTTTTATAAATATCATTTCTTTATATATATCAATTATGGATAAATTTTAAAATTTCTTCACTACTATTAATTACTATATGTTTAATGTATATGTTATAATGGTCATGTTTAAATAATATTATTAATATAATATTATGGTTTGTTAGAACATCGTGTTTCGTGGAACGCAAGCTATCAAAAAAATTTAATTTAAGTAAAAAAATATTTCATAAAATCTTAAGGTGTTAGAATTAATGACTAGGTGGATTGTGTTAGAAGCTTATTAGGCATATGTATAATTGGGATGAGGTGATTATATAATCTTTCGTGGATTTTCCCCTGACCGTGAGAAATTGGGATGTTGTATTGGTGATAGTTGATCAGCATACGAATATGGATAATTTCCAACAAATCCGTGAGATACACTATGTAGATGAGTTGGGAAATATTTATATCCTTAATATTATACAACTTCATTTAGTTCCTTCAAGAATCATATCATAAAAGAATATCTATTTTATATGTTTATTTTTAAAATACATGTAGGTGGATATACAGACACAGTTAAATCTGCGTACGACGTATTTTCTAAAAACTGATGGACAGTCAAAGAGGATGATCTATGTCTATTAGAATGTGATTTGGGCATGTGTTCTAGATTTTTGTTGGTAATTTTATATTCATATTTCCTTAGTGAGTTTATAATATAATAAAATACTCCTGGATTTTATTTATATGGAACCATATGAGAATCATTATGGTCGATCATGTTTCACATTACTATGTTGGCATGAGGCGGGTGTGGAAGTTTTCCATAAGACAAGTATTGTGTAAGCTCCCTCTCATAGGGTTACTTTGATATGGATGTGGTTGATTATTTCTCAAATTAAATAGTTATCATATTAGGATTATGGAATATGATATTTTTAGTACATTGTGAGCAATTCGGTTTTCTTATGGGTGTCACCTTAGTTGGAGTATCATCATTTTTGGGGGAAGGGGAAGTTGTTACTTAGATTTTTTGGACTATTTGATTTCATCAAATGTATTGTTGTAGTGGATTAAAAATTTAATATTAATATATGATATCATGTTATGCAGGAAGTCTTACCAGTGTCTCCACATTGAAGGTTTGACCTTGATCCTTCACAAGTAATCAACAAAGAGTATTTTGCATTAGAACCAGATACATCATTTGTGGAGGGATCAGTACAGATTGTAGAACATTTGAAGAAATTTTTTAGGGTAAAATGGTATAAATGTTTCATGTTATATGGTTTTATTGTCATATCCTACAGGATAATTAGGAGTGTTAATCTAATATATGGTCTTATTGTTCTATGTTTTTTGAGCCAGACTTTTAGATAAACATCTCAGGGATGAGAAGTCATTAAAGAGGGATATTATAACAACTTTAGATTTTGTAGTTTTTCTAGGTTCTTTTTTATTTTTTATTTAATATATTTATTTATTTATTATTTATTTTGGAAAAGTATTAGGTATCTTATAATAATAATCATCAATTTTAGAGGCCATTAAGGGGTTTCAGAGTTTGAGAATGATTTGGGAAACTGTGTGATTCATCTGAGGAAATTGTGCAGCTTGCTGGAGAGGCATAATAGATGGTGAACTACTGTAGAAAAATTTAGGATATCTATGATACATTATTTATAAAACTATGTGACTCATAATAGAGTAAAAATAATGTATGGTTCATGGTTTAACAATTTTTTTACCCACACCATGAGTGTTCCTTCATTAGGCAGTGAGCCTTGCACTATTGGTGAATGGATTAGTAAAACATTAAAAAAACCATGTATATAAATTTAATTAATCAAAAAATTGGTACTATAACATGAAACCTCCCTTAATCCCATTATTCATCCTAAACAACTCAGTTATCATGAACCTATGGACACCAGTTGTGGTCTCGGTAATTCATCTCCCTCTAAACTCCAATTCTTGTGAATCTTGAGGCTTGGTCCCTGATAATTAAATGTAAGAGGTTGTTCTTCTTTAATTATACAAGTTTTATTAGAGATATAGTCATATATTATTGGATAATATCATAGATTTATGGTTTTATTTATATATCTATGAATTTTTATGTGATATAATTGGGATTTCTCATTTATTAAATGTTTAGGCCACTAGATCTAAATAATTTTCATATACCCTTGAGCAATTTGTGATTCATTGGTGGCCATAATTATGATTGGGTAATCCGAAGTAGATTTGGTCCCATATCATGTAATCCTAGAACACATCATGATTTTGTGAAATATTTTTTCATCCAAATATAATAATTTTTCTATATTTCTTGTAACATATAACAACGAGTTCAAATTAGTGGTGATATACTATTAAAATCGTATTATTTAGTGTAAAAGTTATCATCTAGCCATTGGATTTGAGGGTATGCGTAGGAAAACACAATTTATGATAACTATTTTTTTATATATGTATAAAATAAATTTATTGGCTATCAATCAATTACAAATACAAATAAAGAAAATTTGAAGGTAAAAGAGATTGTATTATAAAAATTCATTTAAATGCGTGAAAAACTTTTTAATCATTATTAATTAACCAAATAATTAATCTAGAATGATTTTATTGAAATTTATATATTATATATTTAATAAAAATAATATCATCCATATTTTATTTTTTCTAGTATTGAGATAAGATTATCTTTAGTTTCATGCAAAAAAACCATATTTTTTAATAAAATTTATTCATTTCAATTTTTTTATTTTTTGAAATTAATAATAGGTCATTTAGAAATTTTATTTTAAAAAATAAGCACTATTTTTTATATCTAAACGTAATAAAAATCTTGGATTAAATTTTTTATAATTTTTAATAAAAAGTTTAATATTTTGATAAATAGTTAAAATTTAGATACATTATTCATAAAAATACCCTCTAATTTAATGTATATACAAATTGAAATAGTGCTTCAAATGTTTTAAAAATAAAATTATTTCAAATATTTTTTTAATCCAATTTATATAATTTTAACATATTTCATATTGAATTTTTATATAAAAACATTTATACTTTTGTGATATTTTTACTTAGAAAATTGTTTTTCATCACATCTGTGGATTTAATTTTAAATTTAATTCTACAACTTATGTGAATTGAAATTTAAAAAATGGATTTCATATATTGAATAACAATAATTATTATTTGGTAATATGGTTAATTTATTTTTTATTCATAATGAATATTGAAAACAATATAAATTAGTTATCATGATTAAGGTTAAAATGGGGTTTTGTGTGTTTCATTCACTTGTGTTTCAATTAAATTTTCACAGAAATTAGATTATTATTTAATAAACAATAAAAAATATTTATAATTATATTTTCAAAATTATATAATAATATTCTTTTTATTTTTATACTTAAGGGATAAATCATTAAGGTAAATAATAAAAACTAGTTACCGTGGTTAAAACTAAAATTATAAAATTGTGTAAACATAAATTCATAGGAATAACATGTTTAAAACAAGTTTTTTATTGTATTTTATGTGTGCATCGACAATATATTCCCTTCATATATTTATTTATTACTTTTTAAGACAATTGTGGTGAGATTGATATCGCATTATTGATGGGTTTAGGGTATTAAAAAAAAGTTCACTCCTCTAAAATTATAAAAGGGCATGTCCTTCCTCACTTCATTGAATATAATAGTCCATTTGGACTATAAATAAATTGGAAAACATACCTACTTAATATCATTATCCATTTTATATATCTTATTTTCATCCCAAATTACCAAACCTCGGGTCCTTGATAAGAGATTAGTGGAAGGTTGTTATAGCGATGGTAATTTTCTTCATTAAGTTTAATCTTTTCACTTCTTCTCTTACCATATAAATTAATGTCTTAATAAATAAAATATAATAAAAACATTATATAAAATATAATTATATTTTTTTTTTGGATGGAATATCATATATCCACCTCCGCTTCCATCAAATGGGAAAAGAAATCGTTGATCGTGTGTACATCGGACTACATCCTCGTGAACCGATGTTATTTTTTTTCCATCATCGTTACTCAAAAAAAAGGATATAATTATGGATTTTAATTATATATATAATATTCATAAAATAATTATAATTTTTTAATTATAATTTCAAATATATCCTCTTACTCTTAATTATGTGGTAATATAATAATTTCACTTGTGTGTACATCGGATTATCGACTCACATAGCGATGTGGATCATTTTTCACTTACTATTTACATTTAAGGTGATAAGGACAAAATTATGGAATATATAATATATATATGAGATAATTATTACTCTATAATGGTGATATATTATTTACCTTCCTTTCATTCCATCCATCAACAAAATGGAAATCGTGAAAAAAATGATAGTTGTCACCTGAAACAGTGATTTTAACAAAACAAAATTGATAATAAATAGGCGATAAAATGTAATAAATAAATAAAATATGGTATGGTAAATTTTATTATGAAAATATAATAGATTTATTATATACCTATATTTATTATATGGATGTTTTGAATTAGAACGAAGGAATTCCAGTCATAGAGTGAGGGATTTATTGTCTTTCTTTTATTTCTAGGAGACACATTTTGTATTCACTACTCATTTTTTAGTGAATATACTAAATATATGAAATTTTATATCATTAATATATCTATTCACAACATATTTAAAAATTCATAAAGAAATTATTCTTCCATGTGGCTTTCGATTCAAATTTTACTAAAGTTGAAAGTTATTTTAGTGTCATTTTTATTCATGTTAGACACATTCTATATTCACCGCATGTTTCCATTGTTTGGTGTACATACTACACAGGAATGTCTTTTATGGACATTATTTTTTATTTTTTGGGCATTTAAATAACTATATTATTTTCATTATTTCATGGGGATTTAAATATCTATTATGTGGTATGATTTTTATGTTATAATCGCACTATTTAACAATATTTTTTATAATTATAATTATAATGATAAAATATTTTTATTTACCTCTCAAAAAATTTCACGAGACTTATTATACCTTAGGTTTTTATGTAAAATATATATTTTTCTTTCATTATTCTCTAAAAATACCAAAAAAAAATTTCAAGAAAATTAACATTATTTGTCTCTTCGGTCGAAAATAATTTTTCTCTCAAATCCATGTATTCTAAAAATATTTTCAATAATTTTTAATAATTATTTATTAAAAAAAATTTACCCATGATTACTTTTTCAAAAAAAATGTTCTTATATGATTATTCCTATCATTTTCTAAACAATGTACTTTTTGAATTTTCAGAGAAAAATGTGAAAATAATCTTTTCTTTGTTGTGTATATAATGGATAATATTTCCAACTATACTAACTGATCAAATATTTAAATATTACTTTATAATATTCCAAGATTATTTTCAAAATAAAATTTTTTTCATTAATATAGAGTGTTTTTTTAGTTTTTAAATGGGTGACTTCAATGTAAAAAGGGTATTCGAACAAAAAATGTCTCATGTGATCTTTTAAAATCATTTTCAATAATACATGACAACATTTAATGTTAATTAATAATTATTAGTGATATCATCCAATGATTCCATCCATATCCATTATTTGGATGGTTTATTATTATTTTGACAATATGTTTAGAAAACTTGATTCCCTTCTATGTGTAATTATATGATGAAATTCTAAAAAATTTATGAAACCCCTTCATATTCCATTAGTGATTATATAATGAAATAATTATAAGTTTATGAAACCTGTTTCTTTTCCACGATTTATATTATGATGAATTGTTTATGAAACTCATTTCATTTCATGGGTTGTGATATTATTAATGTTTTATGATCATATAGAATAGATATATTATTTTATTATTATATGATGGGTGGTTAAATTATTAATCAAATATGGTGGGTATACTATAATGAATGGCAGTGGAAAAAATATAACAAGGATGGTGGTTACGTAATATTGAAGGATGTTCTTCACATTAAAACCAAGGATATATGGGGCCTACATCTCTTTCTAATGTACTAGGTAATGATGGATATGTTATGTGATAAATATGACTAGAATATAGAGTGAACCTTATTTTTATAGGAATCTTCCCTCTATGATAGTCTTAGGCTTGAACCATTATAGTTACGATAGTTGGGGAAGTGAACCCAATCAACTATGATTACATTTTCAATGATCCTTACTAATAAAATTATTTTTTATTCATGTGTTCATTCTAGAATTATATGACTTATGCCAATGTTATTCTCTCATTAATTATGTATTTTAATTCCATTATGATTTTTGTCTTATGAATTTCCATGATTTATGCCATGACTCATGTTTATGATCTTTGATAGAATTGGGTATGATCATTTTATGTTATATTCAGGATATCATACCCATATGATTATTTTATAATTTCATATAATCATTAATTGATATCTCACTTGTTTACCCGTACTAATCATCTGAGATCACCCTTTATTATGTTTTCCTTCCCCAGTTTATGGAGGAGGATGATAGGTTAGTTATGTCAATAAATATTACTAAATGGGGAGCTATTTTTGGGATATATTTAATATATTTCATTAAATAAAAATATTTCATATATATTCTCTAAATAAATTATATTTATATTGTTTTTAGGCATGTATTCTTTATATTTATTGAATATTCATCTGAAAATATGTTTTATTTATATACGAAAATTATGGGTTTTTATAGTATCTTTCATAATTATGATTTAGTCAATATTTGGATATTTGGGTAAAATAACTATCATGATAACTCTAAGGATAATTATATTTATGGGTAAATATCATTTAATTTTGGTGATAGATATATTAAGTGGTTTCTATGAAATTAAATTTATGTCTTCATACTACAAATGGATTTGGCTCGAGCACAGTTGTACCTTTGGTAAATAACTCTGAAAAGAGTGAATTGTTTATAGACTCTATCATCACCTGGTGTATGAAAATAAGACTTTCTTCATTCCTTTATTTTCACTCCTGGCAGATATGATTTTAAAATTCACAAATTATTTATATACTATCATGAAGGTTTTTAATAGATAAGGACTAAGAATGACCTATGTTAAACCAAAGGTCTCATAGAGTTAAAAGAAGGTGACATGATTTATGTAGATTATAAATTATTTTCAAAGATTATATAGCTTACCACTATGATTTTTGTTTCTCACACTATGATTTTTTGTTTTAGTCAATTATAAGAACCATAAGGAACTAATTTAATGTTGAATGTGATAAAGAAATTCTAATGAGAATCCAAATGTGATGATAAAAATAGTGAAGGATTTCGTGATTCTTCCTAATCAATTATCATTATATATTATTAAAAAAATCACCTCAATGAAATCTTATACACACCAATTAATATATGGATATATTTTTCAGAGATTTTGGGTGATGAAGACCATCAAGGATAAATGATTCGGTTTCTTGTATGTCATAAATTTGGGATGAATCAATCTATGGAAGGTATCAACAGAACAAGAAGTTGATTTTTGTGTGGATAATAAGGGAATGTACTACGCGATTACTGAGAAGAAATAAATAAATTAGACAATGGAAATAATGAGAATAATGGTTTAACAATTTCATAATCAATGGTTGAATGTTTTAAGTTTTGAATGTTTGGAAATTGTACAAATGGATGTCTAAGGTTGATATTTAAAGTATGGGATCACCAAGTATTTATGAGTAAAGGTTTTTCCGTTGATGATTAATACTGTAAATTACATATGAATGGAATGACTTATTAAAGAATAATATGATGAATCCTAGTTAATAGTTTAAAAATTTTGTTGAAAAATTAATGTTTTTATATATTTTAATTCGAGGTTTATCTTTTATAAATCATCAAATATATAAGGTTTTTCTTTTAGGAGTTTATATTATGGGTTTTCAATAATATGATTAATGGTACTATTGACCTAAAAAATTGTTTTCAAGGTAGGCTAATAATTTTTGGTTAAAGAGTAATTAAGAGCATGATAACGCTTAATATGTCCCTGATGCTGTGATTGTGGTCTTTAGTTTAGATAAAGAGATGATTGAAATGGAAAAAGTAAATTTGATAGTGTTGTTGACCTTGGTAGTTATTAATTAATTAATAAAAAGGAGGGTTATGTTTTCATTGATTATGTTTACAGAATTTTGGGTTTGGTATAAAATATTAAATAATATTTATTTTTATTTGAGTATTGACGAAGAATGTATTTTTTTTCATTGATATTTTATGGTACTTACGGTTACTACCATGTTTCCAAAGAATACATGACCAAAGTAATCACATATTTGTCATCGAAGATTTAGACATATTTTAATATATTTATGGGATTAATGTTAATATGGTTTTTGAAATTTGATGACCTTAATTATAAGTCATTTAATTTGTGAAGCATCTTAAGGTTAACAATTTATGTAATGGATTAAGTTTAAATTTTTATGTGTTTTTATAGATGATTGTATTATTTTATGATATAAAGATGTATCCATATTGGATAACTTCTTCTAACCATTTCAGTTTGAATGATAAGTAGATATATAAGGAATATCTTGTCACTATTTTATGGATATTTTGATCCATTAGTTTTTTAGGAATGACAAAAATTCATCTTCATTTCTTGGACAAAGAGAGGAGGTGGAAATTTGTGGAAGAAAACCCAATGGATTAGATTATTCAAATGAAATTGAAAGAAATTATGTATTTTTTATTCCCATGTTCTCTATATGGATAGTAAAATTTCCCTAAGAATATGGAGAAAGGATTTAGAGGAAAAAATTGAATTATTGTTTTCATTTTTGATGAATTAATGGTCTTTTAACTCATCATAAATTTTTTGGTTTTTGTGGTTAACACTCTTAGGACCATGTTCTATATCACTTTCTATTAATCCTTGGGCATTATTATTCTCTTATATGTCCATATTTTGACTTCTAACTAATTTTTTTGCTTTTGGAAACCTATTTTTGATCTACCCTAGATGACCATCAAAATTTCTTTTTCATCTTGTCAAGAGGAAGTTTTATGAACCCCTTGTATTGTGGCATATTTCAATAAATGTATTTTTGGTTGGAAAACCGTTGATTACAAAAATCATGTTTTTTGTCCCATAAGAGTTTGTTCGCCACTATCTATGACTATAATGGTTTTAATTATCCTAAATCATTACTTATATTAACATATATCTTACCTCATGACAGATCCTAAATTATGTCATAGATTGTCTTGTATATCTGATAATTTCAATCATATAACTAATTATCTTGGATTATGTCTAAACATTCATATAGTTGATTATCTATGTGTAATTATAGTATTAACACTCTATTTCATTGTTATACTATAAGACAAAAATAACATCTAAAATTATATATGTATGAGTCACTCACACTGATAGAAGAACTGGGACACAGATAGACAAATGACTCACTGATGCATACGACTCACTAACACAGATGACCTACTAATGTATATGACTCACTGATGCATACGACCTACTGATTCAATTGACCTACTATCGGTCCAAGTGACTTATTGATGCATAGTGCTACCGACGCAAGGACTCACTGAAAGTTAAAATGATTCAGCGATGTAATTAGTCACTGATGTTTAGAAACACTGACAGAATGACATATTGATGTGTTGACTCACTGATAGAGGAGTCACTGATAGACTGTTAAATTTTCAATTATTAATGTCATATCTAACAGTCATATTCAAGACATTTAATGATACTGACATATTTAATAATATTTTTTAGGACATTTAGCAGGTATTATAATGTACGATGAACCTTTACATGTGGAAAAAACATGCTCTTTGTCAGAACTCAAGAATAAATAGCATTTTTGAAGAGACAATCAATATAGAATAGAAGTGTGGTGTGTCTACCTATGAGACTTAAATAGTAACATCAATGAATTTCATGCACCCATTGTGAACTCATGAAAAAAATGAAGAACACATGTGGAAATCCCAATCGAGCTGAACATCAAATTGAAAAAATACTTTATCATATTAATAAAAGAGAAGAATATACCTGCATAACCATACTTGTACCTAGAAGCCAGAATACGACACTATATTTTTTTGTCATATTCTAGAAGAGGACTCAAAACTCAACTCAACTACATCTGAAGAGTCCATATCTACATATCAAGACACATATATCCTTATAAATCTTTTCTCATTTTTATTTTCTTTGTGGTGTTCATTTTTTAAATCTTTTTAGTATTGTGTGTATGTGTATGTAAATCACAAATTGTCTCCTATATCAAACAAAAGGATAAAATATGACCTTCCACTCTTACCTTCATACACTTTTTTACTGCCATGGATATGAGTATAAGATGTCCTTGTGTGGCCAGGTAGGTTGTACCCACAATGAATTGTGGTTGAGGTCTTGTGACCTGGACAACTTGTGTGCTATTGTGAACCCCGATCTAGGGTGTAGATCAAACTATTTACTAAATTAAACTTCTTGGTGACTGTTGATCACTAAGTTGATATGATTAGGTATCTGCTCAAGAATGAACCCCTTGATTCATTTATATTGTGTTTTTACTTTTAGTTTTACTCTGGTTTATCACATATTTCATAAAACTACATTTAACTCCAACATTTATTCGTAGAATGTTTTTATAATTTTATTGAATTATTAAGGTAGTTTCAATATTTATATTAATTATCAAATTTATATAACTGGGATCTAATCACTCTGTTTATAAATTAATTGAACATCCAAAATCTTATAAATTCACTATTGGCTAACTGGTCAATTGAATTTTAAATTTGGGGGAACATCAAATAGAACTCTTTAATAGAAATTCTTATAGCAACACAATTCACCCGCATCTTTATTTTATTTATCTTTCCAACATTTGGTATCAGTGGAGTGATCAAAATCCCTAATTTCAAAAAATTTAATCTATTTTTCAACTGTTATTTTTGTTGTGTTTAAAAATAACAACATTTTGGTTATTTCTAACTTTTTAGTTATCTTAATATCTACAACATATTATTTAGTATGGATAATAGATTAGAAGGTACTGCTAACAACGGACCTCTATTCTTTAATGTAACAAATTATGCACAATGGAAAATTAAAATGAAAATTCCTTTAGAATGTAGTTTTTTTGAATTTTGTTATTCCATTATAGATGAATATAAGATTCCTACTACTTATAGAACTACTTGGGGTGACCCCACTAAGGATTATTATAATAATAATTTCATATCCATGAATGCATTATATTGTTCTTTAGGAGATGAAGAGTTCAAAAGAATTTCTAATTTTAAAACAACCCATGAAATTTGGGTCACCTTATCTGTTTCGCATGAAGGAACTTCTAGTGATATGGAAATAAGACTTAACACATATAATATTAAATATTACAACATTAAAATGATTCTTACTGATCCTATTTGTGACTTGTATATCAGGTTTAATGAAATTGTAAACACTACGATATCTCTAGACAGAGATGTTACATCCAAGGAAGAAATTATGATAATACTCATATTTTTACCTATTAGATGGAGAAGTTTTTTTGTCTCCATTAGATAATTATTTTGAATCAGAAAACTAACAATCAATGAACTCATATGAAAATTCATGATTTATGTGTAAGATATAAATGTCAACAAGGAAGAAGAGGATGAACCTAAAAGAAAATTTGTATCCTTCAAGACTAATATCTCTAAGAGTTAGGAAAGATTGAAGGTTATAGCCTATGTTAAAAGCTCCAATAATGATGAATCAAAATCAGATAGTGATGGGGAGATGGTTTAACATGCCAGAGGATTCAAGAAATTCTATTGAAATAAGAAGTTCTTTAGGAAGCCCAATTATAAAGGAAGGTATGATAACAACGGAAAATGAAAAAGGAATGGAAATGAAATGACAAATTAGAGGAGATTTTATGATATCAATGTAAGAGGATTGGACATTTTGAAGATAACATTACAAAATTAAAATACAAAAAGAAGTATGAAAACATGGGTAAGAATAATATGAGATCTATGATGGCCTCTTGGAGTGCCTCTAAGGATAGATCTTGTGAATCACCAAAATCTCATGATGAGAGAGATGACATGAAAAATGTGAGTTTTCTGAAAAACACATATAAGATAATATTATATTCTATTGTACATAATTCTTACTATTATATAGATGAATTTGATTATGAAAATATGGAAATTGATGAGTATTTGAATACTGTAACATGATGTAAGAGATGTCAAATGAATTGAAAGATAAATATAAATCTTTAAAAACACATCATGCTCTCACTGTAAATATTAAGTCTTAACTGACTACTGAAAATGAAAAGAATGCTCAACCGCTCAAAAAAAATGAATTAAAAATTCCTAATGACCAATTGAATATAGTTCAAGAAAATTTTACCACTGTAAAAAAATACACTTACTCAGATTCTTGGTAAACAGATAGCTCTTAAGTACACTTCGGGAATTGGATATAAGCCTCAAAAGAGAAACCTATCTAAAGCACATTTTGTAATTAATCTATAAAATCTGTACTTATACCTAAAAATCAAAATTCTGCTACTAGTTCTAATTATTGAAAATATTTTACTATCTCCAAGTGTTCTATACCAAATAGAGTATAATTTTTAAATATGTTATATATTTATTATAGGAAACCCACGAATCCAATGTGGGTACCTAAAGCATTGATTACTAATGTCACTAGACCCAAACAAGTCTTGGTACCAAAATATAATTTTGTTTGATTAATCTATAGGAAAGATATTTGAAGAGCTCATGAAAGAGTCAATGGTACTTAGAAAGTGGATATTCAATACATATAACGGGGGTCTACTCAAGATTCAAGAACTGAATCAAGATTGATGGTGGATATGTAACATTTGGTGATAATACTAAAGGGAAAATAATTAGATTAATCTAGATTGGTAACTCTACCTCAATTTTCATTTCATATATACTTTTTGTGGATATATTGAATTATAATTTACTTAAAATTTAACAATTATGTAATGATGGATTTCCTATTAAATTTGAAATTGATGCCTATAATTTTTTTTACTCTAAAAATGAATTTTTATTTTCTAAATTTAAAAATGAAAATGTAGATATTGTAAACATAGATTCTTTTATTTCTCAAAATTTTTCTTATTTACGTTCCTTTCATAATGAGTCTTGGATTTGGCATAGAATATTAGGAAAATGTAATGTACACTCTCTTAGAAAGCTTACTCAAAAAGGACTATCCAAGGATATACCCAGACATGAGTTTTCAAATGACAAAGTTTGTAATCCTTATCAAAAGGGTAAACAACACAATATATCATTCTAATGAACGAAATAAGTTTCAAATTACCGACCTATAGAGTCAGTTCACATGGTCTTGTTTGGACCATCTATATTTTCTAGTTTAAATTAGATCACTATGTCTATGTTCTTGTAGTTTACTATTCTATTTATATTTGGACTTATTTATTATCTCACAAAAGTGAAGCATTTACTTACATCACTAATTTTGTGGAAATAGAGGAAAATCGTAGTGGAATTAGAATAAAATCTTTAAGAAGTGATCATAGCCATGAGTTTGAAAATGAGGACTTTGAATCATCTTTCACACACAATGTCTTTTGTCATAACTTCCCTACCCAAGGAAAACTCAACAAAATGGAGTTGTGGAAAGAAGAAATATAACTTTAAAAGAGATATCTCTAAAAATTCTTAATGAATGTCATGGGCTTATTTATTTTTGGGTAGAGGCTATAAATATATCTTTCTAAATAATTAATAGAGGCTTAATTAGACCTATCATCAAGAAGACTCTTTATGAGTTGTGGAACAATAGAAAACCCAAATATTGTTACTTAAAATATTCTGGTTACAAAGTCTATATGCTTAATACAAAGTAAAATCATGAAAAAAAATCATCCAAGAGTGATGAAGGAATCTTCTTAGTTTACTCAACTTCTCATAAATCCTATAGAGTCTTTAATAAAAAAAACCTAGTGTGTGGAAGAATATGAGCATATCAAATTTTATGAAACATTCACACATGAACCTAAGACCTTCCTAGACAACCTTTAAGATTATGATTCAAATATGGACATCAATAAAAAAACATATAATACTCTTATCAAGAAACTTGTTAAATAAAACTTTTTTAGAAATTCCTCAAAATATATAAATGATGAACTATAACCTGTAGATGAACCTGAAGATTCTAGCCCCTATTTTTTTGACCAACTAGAACCCTCAAGAACCATCCATTATATTCTGTTGTTGGAGACTTAGATAAATGGATACAAACTAGAGCTTCTCTTAGAAACGTGTTTTAACATCATGCCTTTTTGTCACATATCGAACCTAAAAATATCAATGATTTAATTAAAGATGTATTTTGGGTTATGTATATTCAAGAATAAATTAATAACTTTGAAATAAATAATGTTTAGAGACTTTTTGATAGACCCAAAGACATCTTGACCACAGACACTAAGTGGGTGTTTAGGAATAAAGTAGATGAATCTGTTAATTTTGTTAGAAATAAATCCATATTGGTGTCACATGCTTATAGTCAAGAAGAAGTCATTGACTAGGAAAAAACATTTTCACTTATTGCTATACATGATGCCATTATAATATTTCTTTCTTGTGCTTCCCATCTTAATTTCAAGCTTTATCAAATGGATGTTGAAAGTGAAATCCTTAATGGGTATATAGTTGAGGATTTGTTTGTTGAAAACCCCAAAAGGTTTACAAACCCACATTTTCAAAATTATATTTTCAAATCAATAAAAGATTTATATGGTTCAAAATATGATCCAAGATATTGGTATGAGAGAATAAGTACTTCTCTAATTGCAAATGGTTTTAATTTTAAAAAAGAAATTTCTAATCCTACAATTTTTATAAAATTAATTTCTAAAGATGTTTTAGTAGTTCAAATTTATGTAGATGAAATTATTTTTGGATATTCAAGAAATTATTTCTGTATTTGTTTTTCTAAAATGATACAAAATGAATTTTAAATGAACTTGATGGTGAACTCAAATTCTTTCTTGGATTTTAGATTTTTCAAAATAAGTAATGTATCATTTTAAATAAACATAAATAATCCAAATACCTTTTAAAAGATTTTTTTTAATAGAATTGAAATTAGTGAAACTCCAATGAGTACTACTGGTATGTTGGATCATGATTAATATTGTAATTCAATTGGTCAAACCACATATAGAGGAATGATTGGAATTTTTCTCTAATTGACTACTAGTAGGCCAGATATAATGTTTAGTTTGTGTATGTGTGATCGTTTTCATGCTAACCCCAAAGAATGTTAGATAGATATTATTTAAAGAGATTTCAAATACCACAATCATACTATTAATTTAGGTTTGTTTTACCCTAAAGGAAAATTATTTGATATAGTGAGTTATTCTAATGATGATTTTGGTGGATGTATGTTAGATAGAAAAAGAACATGTGGAACATTTCACTTTTTTGAAAGAGTATTTGGTTTCATGGATTACTAAGATAAAAAAATTTATTTCATTATCTACTACCGCTGCTAGATACATAGATACTAGTAGTTTTTGTGATTGTATTTGGTTGATGAAACACACTTCTCTAGACTATAGATGTCAATTGAGACATGTACCTATAAATTTCGACAATACAAGTGCTACTAACATTTCTAAGAACCCAGTTTCTCATTATAGAAAAAAACATATTGATGTAACACATCACTTTTTGAGATATCTTTATCAAAAGGGTAATAACATGTTAGAATTTATTGGCACTGAATATCAACTTTCCGATATATTCACAAGTCCATTGAACTCGGAAATAATGAATTACATCAGACATGAGTTAGGAATGATCATTCTGTAAGACCTTGTGTTGTTATTCCATTGATATTTTTAAGTGAAGTTGTCATGATGCAACCAACTATATGTCATCCCTACACTGTTTCCATGTCGATGTTGATGCTATGTCAGGCTGACACTGACACTATGTCATGCCGGAACACTTTTCATTCCCACATCGATGTTATGTCATGCCGATAGATTTTTCATGCTAACATAGGCGCTATGTCATGCCGACATTGTTTGTGTTATAAATAATCTATCTTCTCAACACTAATGACTCACTGTTTTATTACATTTAATGATTTTCTTCACAATTTTGATGTTTCATTAATTTTGTTGAACCTAGTTCACAATTTCACGATTTCATAATTTCAGAAGCCCTAAATGATATAAATTTGAATCGATCCACTCTACTCCTTTACATCTACACTCTCTTGACCATTTATCTCTCTTTACCCCTAAACATTAACCTTCCAACCTTCAGACTGAACGTATTGGAATAGAGCATGTGAAGTGAACTCAAGATGATAGAGAGTCTTCTGCTTCTAAGAAACAGAAATGAGAATCAAGAATCTCTAAATCACCCTATAATATTGTGCTTGAAATCATGTTGTAACTCCCAAAAAAAGAAGTTCTTGTAGAATGGATTTTATAAAACAAGTCTTCACTACTCAAGGTACTGTAAGATCAAGGTTGTCTAGAGTGGTTCTCAAATAATGAACTACCCTTTTAACTAGATTTAGTTCATGAATTTTACATGAATATGGATTTTTTGTAACGAAGATGTATCCTGGAAAAAATCCACTGTAAAATGGAAGATAATATCATTCTCTTCAATACATTAGTATGAATGTCTTAAAGATCCTCATTAAGGTGTATTTGATGACTTTTAAGGAACCTATACACCAGATAGTGATATGTTTTTCTTTGAGACAATGTTATAGAAACTTACTAATAATAATTTGTACAGAAAATTCATTGATAAAATGTCTTTTAGAGAATATATAATATTGTTTAAGTTTATATAGAATCTAATCTATCCCATGAATGGGGACTTATCTTATTTAAAATATAAAAATTTCTACATATTTTATTTTCTATGAAAAGGGATCATGGTATATTTTTGTAGATATCATTCTGTGCATGTAAATGAGATGATCAAACCTTACTACAAAACTAATCCCATGATCTATCCAAGGATGATCTCAACTATGATGAAAGATAAAAGTTTTGTAGATGAAGGTGACAAGTTGTTTCTAAGTGTAGTGGGATTTGACACAGTAGTGAGATTTGTAAGAGGATGAAAATCAACTTGAACCCATGAAAGAAAGAATGGTTTGGAGATGAATATAAGATCTATGACATGTTAAATCCAGTGGATTATCAAACTAGAGATAAGAATATGGACGATCCTGGTCTGGGACCAAATGGGGATGTTATTTACTCTTTAGAAGAATATGGGGAAGTGCATATCACTCCAGTTAGAGACCACGGATCACCTATCGATGATCGGAATGATCCTATCACATATGGACCTCACAGAGTTTTTTCATTTAGAACTATTAGTCACCCACATACCTTAGCCTCTGATGATCCCACTATATAAGATAATGGGGATGTAAAGATATATGACTCTGGTAGTGTGGAATATGTAAGTACATCTAGTGACTCTAAAGAATAAGAAGAATAATGCAAAGATGGTGAAAGTGGTAGTGGTAGTGAAGAGGAAGAAGGTGAAGAAGATGATGATAAAAATAAAAATGAAGAACATGTCTCTAGTCATGATGATGATGAATTTAATGGAAGTGATAATGACCATCAAAAGGATGATCAAGGTAAAGATATTGAAATGATGGAAATTGGGGACTACCATCGGTTGGGAGAACCTCTGAAAGTAGTTGTTAAAGTGAGAGAAAATGCTGATGTTGCTGATAAATTGGAAGCTCAAAATATTCCTATACCACATTGGGTTTACGAAAGAATAAGAACTCATGTTGAATATGAGAAACCAACGAGGAATGATCAGACTAAGGGGGAGCCTCAAGAAAGGGAAAATCAAGATGAATAAGAGAATAAACTTTTATGAGGAAGGCTAGAAACTCTCACTACTTAGGATGATGATATAATGGTTGAATGGGAAAGTATTATTTTGTATATGGAACTAGGATTAGATTATGAAGATTCAAATGATGATGTATTTATAAATGCTATAAGAGAACCGGTGGCTGAGTCCCTTTCTAGTAACATTGTCACTAAGGCTAATTTGGAAAAAGTAAAGGAAGATATGTGTTCCTCATTAAGACAATCAGTACAATCTCATATGAGATATAAGATTGATGAGGATAGTAGTGAAAACACTGATCTGACTGATAACTTGAAATCTATTCGATCTACGGTTGAAGGTGTAAGGAAAACTGAAACATCGTGTTCTACTCCTGCATCTACTATTGTAAATCAAGATGATTTTGTTTCAGTCTCATAGATAGTGATAAATATAATTTATCCAAATTTTATTACAACTACTGAAACCATTGTGGAAAGAAACACCAATATTTTGAATGTGATTATGAAGTTAATTATTGGCATCAATGCTTTAACCACTAAGTACATAACTATACTAGAGAGTTCTATAAAAGGACTTGAATATCTTTTTTATCATATTAAAGATCCTTATTTTTTTCAAAAAAAGAAATGAAGTAAATGGAATTGTAAAATCTTCTTCATCCTCAACTCCTACTGATATTCGTTCGACATCTGGTTTGACATCTCAGACTCTAGATACTAAGGTAGTCAGAACTATTGTAAAAGTTGAGCTTAAAGCTCAATTTGATACCTCTAGCTTGGAAATCCTATAAAATATTGATATAAATAACGATCATGTGTATGATATGGTCATATTATATACTAAGGAATAATATTACACTCATGAAGAGCTTACAAAGGGGATAAATTCTTAATTCTTCAAGAATTACTCCAAGAACTAGTTGACGAGTCCTTTTAAGTACTTGGTAGATAATTTGACTTTACCCCCAGTTACAAAAGAACTCAATGAACAATTCAAAAAATTGAATGACATAACTCTTATGTGGGATCAATTTATAGATAATAATGATGTCTTTAAGTAAAACACAAAGCATGGTGGTGAGATTATTGATGATTTCATCAAACTGTTAAATCCATATCTCCATGTTCATAGTGAAGCCATTATTGTTCCAACTGCTGCTTCTATTCACTCAACTCCACAAATGACTTCATATCCAATGTCGTTTTATTAATCCATGACCAAAATACAGCCTCTTATCATATAATAACCCCAACCTTGGGTTTTGTTTTAAAATAGATCAATCCTGGAACCAACTGTGCCAATAAGAATTCCTTTACCTCCACTGATGATTCCTCCAGATGCTTTTGTTTCTTTTCCACCACCTACTAGACCTACCATTGATCTATATGATAAGGTGAAGGCACCACATAAACATAATAAGTAGTGTGGACTGATTATTTTTTAAAGGGATGAGTGCTTTTAATTTTTGTCTTTCAGTGTAATTTGATTATGACTTCCAATTCATTGTTTCTACTTTTCTGTTTTTGTTTTTAACCTTCCACTTTTTGTTAATCCCAAAAGGGGGGAAATTATTGAGAATTTTTTTTCTTTATGAATTATTCTTTGTTTATGTTACTCTAATAAATTTCACTTCCCATAATTATGTTTGATATTATTCATCCTAATGTGAGATAATAATCATATTGTTTGCTTTAATCATTCTCTAATAGTACTTAATAATGACGTGATATGTGATCATAAAAAGGGGGAGACTGTTGGCCTTTAATATTTTTTTGGACACTATATCTAACTATACTAGTTTTAATTATAAAAATTCATGTCATATTTTAACTTATATCTTACCTTATGATAGATCCTTTATTATACCAAATCTTATCTTGTATATCAGATAACATTAATCATATAACAAATTATTATTTTTTAAGTCTAAACAATATTATAACTAATTATCTATGCGTAATTATGGGTATTAACACTTCCAGTATTTGATGTACTATAATATAGATAGAACATATAAAATTATCTAAGTATGAGTCACTAACAATAATAGAAGAACTGAGACACCGAAAGACAATGTACTCACTGATGCATATGAATCACCGACGCAGATGACCTATAGATGCATATGACTCACTAATGCAGAAGACATATAAATGCAATCAGCCTACTGTCAGTCCAAGTGACCTTCCGAATCATGGTTCTACCAATGAAATGAATAAAAAACATTTAAAAAAATTCACCGATGTAACGAGTCACCAACGTATGGTAAGATCGATATAATGGCATACCGTTGTGCTGACTCACCAACAAAGGAGTCACTGAAAGACTGTTTAAATTTTCATTTATTAAAATTACTTCTAGCAGTAATATTTGAGTCATTTAATGATACATACATATTTAATAATGTTTTTTAGGAATTTTAGTAGACAGTACGGGGTACGATGAACCTATTCACGTGAAATGAACATGATCTTTGTTGGCCCTCAAGAATAAAATTCATTTCTGAAGAGAGAAGCAATACATAATAGATGTGTGGAGTGCCCATGTGTGAAACATATAGAAGAATATATGTGACTATCATGAACCCACTATGAAATCCAGAACAAAATAAAGAACACGTGAGTCAATATTAATCTATTTAAACATTGAATTGACAAACTACTTTAGTATATCAATGAAGGATAAGAATATACCTGCAGAACCATACTTGTACCTGGAAGCCGGAATATGACACTATTTTTGTGTCAAATTCTAGAAGAGTACTCAACCATCATGTAATCTACATCTAAAGAGTTCGTAGGTGCATCCCAAGAGACATAGAGCCTTCTTAATCCTTTCTCATTTTTATTTTCTCAGTTGTGTACATATTTTCATACTTTTGAGCAATGTTTGTAACTGTCTATAAAACAAACACTATCACCTGTATGTAACTAAAAGATACAATATATCCTTCCCCTAATACCTTATCACACTTTTTTACTCCAACAGAAAAGTGAGTAATAGGTACATGTGTGACCTGGAAGGTTTTACCCATGAAGAGTTGTCGTAGAGCTCTTGTGACCTAGACAGCCTATGTGTTGTTGTGATCCCCGATCTAGGGTGTGGATCAAATAGTTGATTTATTTAAACTTCTTGGTGGAAGGTGTTCACCACGTGGAGAAGATCAGGTATCTTCTTCAGACTGAAACTCTTGTTTCATTTCTGTTGTGTTTTTACTTTTATTATTACTATGTTTTGTCACATATTTGATAAAACTAAATTAAACTCTATTAGTTTGTCTTAGCAAGTGTTTATAATTGTATTGACTTATTAGGTTTGTTTAAAAATCTGTATTAATTATAAAATTGATATAACTGAGAAGTCATCACTCTTTTGAGAAATTAATTGAACTGTCAACCTCTTATAAATTCACTATCGGCTAACTAGTCAATTGACTTTTAAATTCATGGGAACATCCAATAATACTCTTCCACAAAAAAATTTATATGATCTCAATCCACCCCCCCCCCTCTTGAGTGTCGAACTTCGACTATCAAAGATAAAATTTTGAGGATGTAATTTTTTTAAGGGGGTAGAATGTAACACACTGATATTTAATGATAATTTTAAATTTCAAATAAATTTTATTTTTTTATTGCTTCAATTACATGAAAAATAGAGTTTAAAATAAATGTGATATACAATTAAAATAGTATTATTTAACATGATAGTTATCGCATATACATTGTATTGAAAGGTAATAATAGGAACTAATAAACTATGAATATTATTGTGTAATAATTTAAAAAATAAATTATTTGACTATCAATCAATTATAAATTAAAATAAAAATCATTTCAAAGTAAAAGAACTGTTTTTCTAAAAAACTATTTTTATGTGTGTAATGTATTTTTTTCTTAATTACTTAAATTAATCATATTTTTTGAATATTTTTAATGAAATATAGATATTTTATATTTAATAATAATATTTTTATTCATCTAATATTTGTTCTAGAAATTATATAATAATATATCTATTTTGATGCTTGAAAGGTAAATTTTTTTCTAAAAAGGGGTTTTGTCGCATTTTCACAATTATTTGAATTTTATTTTGAGACTTTTTAAAAACCTATTATGAATAAATAAACATAATTTAATAAATATAATGTTAAAAATTATTTTGGAGTGATTTTTTTATAATTTGTTTCAAAATATTTATTTTTTATGAATAATAAACAAATACTTATTTTATTTAGAAACTGTGTTTTCGTTCGAAGTATTAGCAATGTCACATATTATTTTAAAATATTCTAAAAATAAAATTATTTAAATTATATTAATACTAATGCAATTTTTTACATTTTAATAAATTTAATATTGAATTTTCATATAAAAACATTTATAATTTTTTGACATTTTTCTTTATAAAAATGTTTTTTCATCGCATCTACAGCTTTAATTTTAAATTTAATTATTCCACTTCAAGGAATTTAATGTCATAAAATGGATTAAATATTTAGACCCACAATAATTAATATTAGGTAATAAGGTTAATTAAATTATTACATGAAATTAATCATAAAAATAGTAAAAACTAATTATTGCGGTTAAAGTTAAAATTAGATTTTTTGGGTTACTTATTTTTGTATTAAAATTAATTTTATACAAACAAAATTTTTGTATCTAATAAATTTTATTTGAAATATATAATAAGTTAAACAATTTTTTATATTATTTATTATTTTATTTGTATGATTAAGGTATAAGTCACCTTCTAAAATAAATAAAAACTAGTTAACATGGTGAAAAATGATGAAATTAATTAAACATACAGGCTAAGAAATAAAATGTTTAAAACGTGTTTTTTATAGTGGAGGTCGGTATAAAACATATAATCCATATAATCATTTAATTATAAATTTTTGATTCACATGGGGTGAGAGTGACTTCCCATTAATGAATCGTTTTGGGTATTTACAAAAATGTCACTCCCCTACAATTATAAAATAGAACTTTCTCCCCTCATTTATTGACAGATATTAAGAACATTTAGTTGAAAACATTCTACAAAAATATCGGTAAAACATAATTATCCAAGTTATAGTTTCTCTATTCATCAACAATAATTTGAACCCTACTGTCTATAATAATGGATTCAAATGAGGTTATTTTAAGTGAAGGTAATTGTATTCACTAAGATATTTCTTTTCATTTCTTTTCACTCCACCCCCATTAATGTCCTAATAATTAAAATATTAAACTCTAGAATATAAAATATACTAATATTTTATGATGATGATGTAATAACCTATATCCATCTCCTCTCCCATAAAATAGGAAACAAAATCATTGATCAGGTGCACAATGATATACCACCTCACGAACTGCTGTAATTAATATTCAATAACCACCTACCAAAAAATGATATAATGATGGATTTAAACTATAAATATAATATTTATAACATAATTATAATTTTTTAATCATAATATCACATATACCTTTTTACTTTCCATTCTATGGGAATTTGATAATGTCGCTCATGTGTACAACGGAATACCGCCTCATAAATAGATGTGATACATTTTTCACTTAATATTTATGTGGAAGGTAATAAGGATAAATTTAATGAATATATATGTGATATATATTAAATTATAATAAATCAATAATTTTGATATATTATCTACCGTCCTTTCATTCTACCTATCGTGAAAATGGATACAACGTCCATGCGTACGTATGGTCTACCCTCTCCACGAATGTTTTAATTCATATTCTATCTCCAACATTAATAGATTAATATAAATACAAATATAATTAATTAATGTGAAATTAATGTAATGGTTGAATTTATTTAGATTTTAGAACCATGATCAAATTAAACGAACATAAAATACCAACTAAAACACCCATTAAAAACCAAGTAGTTATTCCCTAAAACAAGGATTTTACAAAAGAATTGTTAATAAATATGAGATAAAAGGTAATAAATATTTCATATAAGGTATGATAAATATTATTAAGGTTATTTAATATATCTATAATAAATTTATATTTATTATATAGAAGGTTCAAACATGTGTGAAAGAAGTCGAGACATAAAATGAGAGATTTCTTATCTCTCTTTTATTTATGGGAGACACATATCATATTCACCACTTTTTTTGGTAAATATACTACCCCTTTGAAATTTTATATAATTAATTAATTTATTATAATTATATTTAATGTTATATTCAAACTTTTTCTCCCATGGGGCTTATGATTTAAAAGATACTAAAGCCTCAAGGGATTTTCGTCTCACATTAGTTTATATGAGACGTATTCCATATTAAAAACTTTTTTATTTTATATAATGTATATAATACTCAGGAATGTATTTTATGATTCATATAATGAATTTTATGGGTATTTACATATCCATATCAGTTTCTTTCTTTGAAGGGGTTTTTTATTCGAGTTTTACCAATGTAGTAAGGGTTTTATTCTAAAGTATCATTTTTTATGAGGATTGTTTGTGATAATAATTTTTATGATGAAATATTTTGATCTAAATCTCAATAAAATAATTAATTTTATTATACTATAGTTTTTTACGTTGAATACATTTTTTACATTCATTTTTCCCTAAAAATAAAATAATAATATTTTTTAAGGAAAATTTAAATTATTTCTCTCTTCGATAGAAAATATTCATTTTCTAAATAATTATTTTGTAAAAAATTATTCATTAGTGTTTTAATATAATTATTTAATCTAATTTTTTCCCATGAGTGGTGTTTAATAAGAATTTTTAAATAGAATAGTCCATTCATTTCCCAAACAAGGTACTTTTTCAGTTTTCTTACAAAAATTTGGATGTAATATTTGTTTTATCTTGTATGGTATATAAAGTATGTCACACCATCATGACTAATCAATTATTTAAATATTAATTTCTATGTTTCCAAGGTTATTTTCAGAAAATATTATTTGTTAATAGTTTGAAAATTTATTGATTATAAATGGATGATTTCAAAGAAAAAAATGGTATTTTTCCCAGAAATGTTCCATGTGATATTTTAAAATAATTTTCTATAAAGGATGACATAATTTAATGTTACTTAATATTTACTGGGGACATGATCCAATGAAACAATTCTTATCCTTTCTCTAAAGGTTTAGGATTTTTATGAGAATATTTTTATGACATTTGTTCCTCTTCTGTGGGTTATGCTTTGATGAAATGATGAAAATATTGTGAAAAAAATTCCACATCAACAAGTTATACTATGATAAAATGATGAAATGTTTATAAAACCTTTTTTCATTTCCAATTGTTATGAAATAATTAAATGGTTATGATACCCAATTACTTTAATGGTTTATGATATTATGAACGTTTAATGATCTTATGGGACCCATATATTGATTTTATTATGTGATATGTGGTTATATATAATCCAAGGATAACGGTTACATTGTATCAAAGGAATGTTGTTATATTATAACCAATGATGCAAGTTATGTTGTAAACAAGGACGATTCTCTTGTTATAACCAAGTATTGTGGTCATGTTGTAACCAATGATGGGGGTGGGACATATATATACCTCTAATTGTTTAGGTAATGATGTATATATCATTGATAAGTAGGACTGTAATGGGTAGATAATGAAGTCCAATAAGGGACATTGTCTTATATGATTGTCTTTGTACTAAACCTTGATAATTACAATAGTTTGGGGTGTGAACCAAATCCACTATGACATCCTTTGTAATAAGCCACGACTACTAAGGAAATGATTTTATATGTATGTTTGTAGGATAAAATTCTATATATTATTCCAATATTATGATCTCATAGATTATTTACATAAATTATTTAATGATACATGTATTATGGGCTACCAATAATTATTCCATGACTCATGTTTATGATATATTATGGAATTGGGTATGAAATTTTTAAGTTGTATTCACGATCTCATACACTTATTCTTATAGTAGTATTTCATATAATAATAAATTTATATCTCACTTTTTTACCCTTTCTAATCATCTAATCTCACCCTTTCTTATGTTTCCTTTCACTAGGTTGTGGAGAAGGGTTTTAAGTTTTGTATGTCTATCAGGAGTAATAAATAGGGAAATATTTATTTTAGTGGATGAATATATTTTCGTACATAAAAATATTGTCTATCTATTAGGTAAATACACTAAATAAGTACATCCCTTATGTGTGTTTTTATGGAATGTATTTAATATTCATCCAAAAATATAAAATATTTATGTATAAAAATACAAGGCTATAATATATCATTTTTTAAACTTATTCTTGTATTAATTTTTAGATAAATTATTATTGGATCTAGGAATACTTGTAATTTGAGCATGATCGGGTTGATGTGAGGGTGGCGTTTTGGTGAAAAATATTTTAGGAAATTATAATTTTTCATGATCATTCTTGTTTAATAAACTCATTACCATATAGGCCTAATGTATATAGTGATTTTAAGTTATTTTATTATCAATGCATGTGCGGACCACGAGACATATGTTTTATTGATGTGAATATGGGTATGTGTGTTGTTTTTATAACCATTAAATGGTACATTTAAATTACTCTTTTATATGTTTTAAATTTTTGTTATGGTTTTATATCCTATGGGAACATTGATGTGGGTATAAAGATTAAAATTTACTCAGGGGTGACTGGTTGAATCCTTGTAAAGAGATCATTGGTATATGACTATAGACCGATGTCAATGAGATGGATAAAAGTTGGCTTTGAGGATATGGTAGGACATATCTATAGTTATTGTGAATGAATATAGATATATATCCTTGACTCATAACATAGTTGTCATCAAGCCAATGGTATGATTCATGGGGTGGTGATCGTTGAGTTGATGGTATGAACCAGGGGGAGATTTATGTTGTGTCTATGGTGTGATTTAGAGACGGACATGTTGAATTAATGTGGGACTAACCTCATAATTTTTAGATTTTTCTTAAGATTATATAGGTTCCTAGTGGACATTCCATTATGCCTAGAAAAAAACTATGTGACTTTGGCTTGTTGGATGATCTGAGTGACTAATCCTTAATGGTAGATCTATATATCCATTAAATTGGAGTAAGGAATATTCCATAAAAGTTTAATGGAGATAAATATGATAGCGTAAGGATATTGTCCACATGTGAAATCATTTAATGACCAGGGTTATGAGATTATAGTTTGTGACTACTCTTTTAGCTTGCAACCAAGAAATGTGTCATTAGGGTTTGAAGAAGCTTGGTTAGTTCTTGATGACCTAGTACATGAATGATTGTTTCATGTGAATTTACTTTATTTATCCGGGAATAATCATTTATATAGATGTGAAATTATGTTTCCGGATGCATTGGTTGTGTCATAATGGGTTTATGCTCCCACCCTACATGAGAAACTCAATGTTTCTGTGGATTTTATGATCTAGGATCCATAGATGGGAAAAGTCCCAATGTAATAATACTGAGGATATAGATATTGGTGTTAAAATGTGTGATCATGACAAATTATAGATATATTTTTTAGTGAATTATTGATTTCTTATTATTTTTTCTTATACTATCATCCAATATAAAACCCAAAGGATACTTATTTCTTTTTATATATCTGTACCTGGATGACATTATTATAAAATTATGATAATTTTTCAGTTACTATTTGGATTTTAGGAATTATTTTATTTATATATTGTTTATTTTGGTGTACGGATAATGTTACTAAGGATATAGTCTCCCCAAGACACTATTCAGAAAATCACTGTTAGTTAACATCCTCTTCCATGTTGGATGGAAAAAACGATGTCATGTATCACTTCAACTGTACTCAGTGATTCAGATCACGGTGTGAAATAATATAATAAATAATTAATTAATTATAAATTTAGTTATGGTATAAAATTTTATAAACAATTCTTAAATAATGTAATTATAAACACTCAATAATTTATATTTTCTTTATATACATTCGATATAATAAAAATATAAAAAATTATTTATCTATATCATAAATATGAACATTTCATATTTCATAAATTACATGGAATTTAATATTGTTTTATCCATTGTCAATGATACACCCTAAGAGGGCTAATTGGAGTGTTCAATTATTCTCATCACTAAGAATATCTAGGTCATGTGTTAGTAAGAACAATCTAAACATGTCATCCTTAAGAGTATTTCCACAATAATTAAATATAGAGATTAAATACAGTAACATCGAGATTTTACTTTGATTCCCACTAAGGATTATTCAAAATAGGATACACTGTCAATTTTTTAATTTTTTTAGAGCTATCGCTTCCCTCTATAAATACTTTCATGTTTTTAGGGGCTCATTATCGATCTTAGGTTACTCCTGATTACTTATTATCCAACCATTGCTTCAAAAAAATAAACAAATGAAACAACTTTATGTAGGTATATTAAACTGAGTATCACTAAGAATAAATTACACCACACAATAGGGTTTTCATCCTTTGGATTCATTCTTCATAAGCAATATAGATCATTAATGAAACTTGATAAAACCCGATATTTATTTGTCAAAAACCTCGATAAATCATTTATCCTCTCTTACGTTGTATCTTCTATAAATTATATGTTTTATCTCACCTTTTCCCTTAACCTTTATAAAAAAACATTCAATTATATATCAACATGAATTAACCTTATGTCACCCACTCACGGAGAACCAAAAGATTCCCACCATGGTCATTCTTCAACCACCAACTAATCAACCAATAATCATTATCCCACAAGAATTTACATATTCAAAAATAAATAGTAAACTACCTCATTATAAATACTAATATCCTTGTTACATAAATTATATATTATATCATGATCATCCTATTCATTACAATCTAAATTTTCATATAATTTTTTAAATCTTAATTACACTATAGGAAAAACATCCAAAAGCGGTGGCGTTTTTGAAACTAGTAGTAGTTTATATCTCCTCCCTTTAATAGGAAGTGGTTTTTTAATAATTATTTTTTTCAGAGTCTCCAATTCATTCATGGTTATTTCTTTAGATGTGTAGTGGAAATGTGAATCCAATGCATATTTTTATTGGGCAGTGTTTTTGAAATCTCAAAAAAAATGTATCGGTTTTTAAAAGATATATATATATATTTATTTATATTTATAGCATGGTGGTAGTTAAATATTCTGTCAAATAGATTGTGGAAATTATTTTTTTAGATTCCTATTATAAATATTATTTTTGATAAAACATTGAGTAATAATAAGTGGTGTCTTTTTAAAACTAAATCCTAAAGTAGTAGTGGTTATAAATACTGTTAAATATTTAGGGGAAGTTTAATAGTATTTAGATATGGTTTTATAGTGTTTATCAATATTTCAATCCTCTGTGAAATAATTACTGAGGGTTTTAAAATTTTATAGTAGATAAAATCACATATAATTATAAAAATTAGTACGGTAATTAACACCTAAAATAAAATATTACGTCTAGTATAAAAATAAACATAAATATAAAACATGTAAAATGAAATCATGTCAATAGTCAAACCAAAAATAAAAAATACAGTATCTACATATATTTTTTTATCATATAAACATATAACATTCCATTCTGATGTTGTAAAAGTAAAATATAGAAGTTTCAATTTCAAAATACAACCTATATAAACATGAATACAATAAAAAAATTTATCCCCTATATTATAAAAACTCCCTTGAGATGATACATGCCCCTGATTTTCATGATGGCTAGCATCTTTTGCTGAGTCTAGATCCTATATTAAATCAAATTATACAAAAAATATTTAAAAAAATATTGTAATATTGTAAATATATTTAAATAAATTTAATAGATTAAATATCAATGTATTATATTATATAGGGGATAAAATGTTGGTATGAATGCCTCTGGTCAAGGATGATTTATTGTACTCACACCACAACACATACATAATGTCATTACAGCGTTTCAAAAACATTTCAATGTTCATTGACACACAACCATTTCACTCACATCAAAATGAAAAATCATATACATATGATATATTCATAAATAATTAAATTAACAATTTATAGAAATAGTAAACAAAAAACTATAACTATGAATTTTTCTTACATTCAATTATTTATCGAGAATATAATTCTTCCAACTAATCAAAATTTATCTCCATCCATGATAAGTGATGGTAAGGGACATCGTCTCACCAGATAACTGACCCATGATCCACCCATATAATCCTAAAAAATCAGATATAGTCACTCAAATCATGTAAAATTTTACAAATACTTCAACATTTCTTCGATCCCAAGCATTTGATGTATTCATGTTTACTTTTATCTTCTTATTATTATAATTATTTCAATAAATATATTAAAAAATTGGTTTATTTATTTAATAAAATATATTCCAAAATCAATAGTTACATAAAAGTAATGGTAACCCTCCAATACCCTCATTATGATAACAGTGGTACTATACGCTTATTCAACGATCACTCCTCATCTTCCATATCTGATACCCTTAATATCCCTAATTAATAAAGTTATGCACTTGAATTATGTAATGTGTATATTTAATATGATATCATTTCAAATGGAATCAAATGATTCAAGGGCAGAAAACCCAAAATAGGGAACATACATGATATTGGATAGTGCATATTAGAAGGTTCAACATAAAAGGTCTGAGTTGTGGATGATGGGATTTTATCATTAGATAATTTTTTCCTAGAATTACTATATCATATAAGAATATAAATTAGTTAGAACAATATATATAATATTAAACAAGAAAATTATTTGACAATTTTGTATATTGATTTGTTAAATTTATGTATTCTAAATAAGAAAAAAATATGTTAATGAAATTTTCATACAATCAATTATATTATTATTATCCATATTATTATGATCATCCACCATTAACATGATTTCATCATAATAAACCTCCTTTATAAGAAAATTGTTTTCAATATCATCATTGATAGATTGATCAATATCTTTTTGTTTATGAGATAATATGTCACAAAAAAATTATCCAACTTCATCACCCATATCATACAAGTCGCTTAGTTTGAAATTTACAAAAACATTACACACTTCATTGAGTATTTTATCCACATAATATTCCATTTTACATTGTTAAGCTAAAATCGATAGATTATGTTATTCAGGGTCACCAATATCAATAAAACATGATAATTTAACTTAATTAAATTCTAATAAATCTTTCATTATGCCTCTATAATTATCGACCTACTAAAATTTGAATAACACCACTAAAAAATATATATGAAAATATAATTCAATAATTTCAATCAATACTTCATAGTATCCTAAGACTGCAAATTTTATTAAGATTTCACTATATTTTTCTTTCAGACCTGGTTTACAAAAAAATGTGTGATTCATAAATCCATTAATATTACAAGAATTTAATCTCTTAAACTTATTCAAAGTTCCTTAATCCAAATATTACAAATTATCTAGTACTACACCGTGATTATAAATATGCCTGATGGTTGCATATGAATATAAATTATTATTAGCTAAAATTGATAATTATAATAATTTTTTATTAATATTAAAATTATTATGATCTTACACAAGGTGAAAATAATTAAGTAACATCTTAGACAACTACTTTCATTATCTATTTATCATTTCATTCTTGACTCCAAAGTCAGATCTTTTTTCATCAACAAATATTCAATAAAAAGATTTGTAATACCAATATTGAGTTACATATATCTATGTACATTTAGGAACTCTATTTTTCTAAATAAAAGCAATAATTTTTTAACAAATTGAAGACCCAAGACTATAAATATTATGTAATTTCAATAATATTGGAATTTATTTGAGTTATAATCAACACGTCCAACATGATTTAATAACATCTCAATATTATATAAATAATGAAAAGAAAAGGTGATCCACTCCTTATTCATATATCCATCAGTAATATATTCTTTAATTTGATACTTATTGTTTACAAAAGTCTTCAAATGACATAGTTACCTAATGAAATTACATAAAGATAAGAATTGACAATGTGTGTATGAAGTTTGAAAATTTTAATGTGTTATTCATTAGAAAGAAATATAAAAATGACTATATATGAGATAAATCTATATAAAATGTATGGTTCCTATAACTTTACATTCACGATGAAATAAATAGTTCGATGAATCATTGCAGAGAAAAACAATATGGGAAATGTCAACTACCAGTGACAAAGATTACTTACAATTATTTGTTGGAGTTTTTCAAGATCAATAGGGTTTAATGTTTTCTCACAAAGTTATCTAAAGAATATGTGAAACTCAATTATAACTGATTTTATTTTAATTTGTAACCATTTATGAAATGATAAAGGTATCAATTGTTCCATACAAATATTTTAGTCATGAATTTTAAGTTCATGTAAATTACGAGGCTTCAAGTTAATATATATTTAATTGTAACTTGAATATCCTTTATTTAATTTCACATTTTCTATTCTCCAATGGGAAAAATGTTATTATTTTTTCATTGAAAAAATGGTTGTAGGATAATTTCCATTATCATTGTCTAATAAATCATTCACTATATTAATCTCTTCTAAGACCTTATGATCATTAATATATTCTTTTGATTTTCCTTATTCAGTAAATGTTGTAAAAACCAAATTATCACATATATGTTTTTCAATGTGAATAATTCAAATATTATGATATAGCTATTGAAATAATAAAAAAGATAATTTGATGAAAAATATATATATTTTTTCCAGTGGTTGGTACCAACTGTATATGATGATCTATCAACCCTGTTCTTAGAAACCTTTAACTGATACACTTTACCAAATATTATGTCATTAATTGGTAACATTGACATAATTTCTAATCCAAATAACAATGTGGTGTTGTCCTCAACTCATTTTTTCAAAGAAAGCATGATTTGTTAATAAAATATCTATGATATGCATATAAGAATCAATTATGACACTTGAAACAACACAATATAATATGTAGTAATCATCATATATTGAAGTCAAAGATACAAACAGTACATCCCGGGCCAATCTGAGTGTCCAAAATAGACATGTCTCTCAATCCATAAAAATAACTTATCACCCACATTAGTGTTGCATTAATTTTAAACATTTTTTTTAATTCATCATATGTATACACACTATTGTCACTTAAATCGTGAAATTCTTCGATAATAGATTGGTTATATTATTAAATGACATTTCGATGCATTTTATTTCTAATAATGGTCATATAAATAATGAATGAAGTGTGTTGTATACACATACACAATGGTAGATTATTAAGGATCAAAATAACTATCCATATGCTACATGTTTTTCTTAGAGTCCCAAATGGATTAAATCCATCAGTAGCTAATCCCAATCACATATTTTTAGGAACTAAATAAAAATTTCAATGTAAAAAATTAAAGGATTTCAATATATTTGAATCACTAGGATGAATTTAAAACTCATTATTGTTTTTCCATATCATTCTACTTCATTTTATATATTATTTTATAATACCCTAATAATATTTGTAATATTGTATTTAATCTAATGTAATATTAAATCTTTATAACAAATTTATTTCTCTTCTTCTTCATAGTTCAATCATTCCGAAATTCATCATGATTCATAAAATATTATTTAAATTTATAATATCTTTTACATTATTCTTTATTTGAATCTTCTCATAGATACAACATGAAATAATTGGGACCCACATGTATCTTTATATAATTGAGACCCAGTTTTATAACATCTCTCTTCATCTCATAAAATTATTTAGGGTCCTTAGCTTAAAAAAATACATAATGATGCAAATCCAATATCATCAAAATTAATTTTTCTATCATTCCACATAAAAAATAAACAGGATAAATATTAAATTAAAAGAAGACTTTTCTATTTCTGATACATCCCACATACAAATATTGAATTTATTCATAAAATAATTCATAAAATGTATTTTATTTTTTAGTTACCATTTCTCTTTTATTAATCAACAGAAAATAAAAAAGTTTCTCCAATTGATTATTACAATCTTTAAAATTTTGTTTAATGTAGCAAAAAAAATTAATCAGTTTTTAAATCTATTTATACACTATTTGGGTAGTTGGTTTTTCATTTTTATGTTTGTTAAACATAGAAATTTTTAAAATGTTCTATTACCCATGCCAAATATATCTAAAATATCGACTAGAAAATTATTTCAAATATCTAGTTCTCATAGACATAAATTCTATCCAATAACCATCTGAAATTACAATGAGTATGTGGAAATTTTATTCTTCTATATAGAACAATTTTCAATTGAAAAATCTAAAATCACCTTTAACCCCTTAATTCAATTATTTTTATTTTTATGTAAAAATTTCTAACTGTTATCCATTTGTATTATATTGATAAAAATTTATATTAAAAATATTGACTATTTATTAAATAAATCATATTAAGCATAACAAAAATGTTTTTATGGAATAAATAAACATTAATATAAAAAAATTATAATTTTAAAATTTTACTAACAATAAATCATCATATACAACTATGATATAAAATAAGTATTATTAATTGGATAAACCTGAAACATTTAAATTTATTTTTATAAAAAATAACTACAAAAATTATTTTTTGATGAAATTAACATGGTGGTTAAATGTAATATGATAATTCTCGTATTACATGATCTAGAAGAGATTATTAAATAATATGAAACTGATATATTTACATGTCAATATAAAATAGGGTATGTTAATTTAGACAGTTACTTATATATAAATAAATATTATTAAAACATTTTTATCCACATATAGACATAACCAAAGTAGGTTCTAGTATGTAATGATATAGATAAGGTGGTAAAGGATAAGTTCCCACATTTAAGGAGACATGCTAAAAGGTCATTGATCTATTTTATAATCCATGTGAAATATCATGTGTCTATTATTGATAACCTATAGATGGTATTATATAAATAATGGTTAATGAAAAAATATCCTATGAATATTTGAGATATTCGTTGATAGGTTAATTTAATCGTATTATATGCTCCTGGCCCATATGGTTTCAATAATGGTTTTTTTTTCAAAATCATTGGGATATTATATATAATGATGTTTGTAACCTTGTTAAGATCTTTTTCACTCATGGATCTCTTCCTCATGGTATCAATTCTCAATTCATAACTTTAATACCCAAAGTAGAGAATGCTGTTGAGATTCATCAATTCAGACCTATAGCTCCGATTAACTCTATCTATAAAATTATCACAAATATTATTTCAAATAGACTAGCACCTATCTGCAATAGAATTATCTCTTGGAACCAATTTGGCTTTATCAAAGGGTGATCCATTTAGGACTGCATTTGTCTTGCTTCTGAATGTATGAATACATTAAAAAAACTTGGGGTGGGTGTGTGGACATCAAACTGGATATTAGAAAGTCTTTTTACACCATTGATTGGAATTTTATTTACAAAGTCCTTAAAAATTTTGGCTTTAATGCTCTCTTCATTGGTAGAATCAGGACTCTCTTCCACTCAGCCCACATCTCTATCCTGATTAATGGTACCCCTCGTGGTTTCTTTAAATGCACTAAAGGTGTCAGGCAGGGTGATCCCCTATCTTCCATCCTTTTTTTCATTGATGAAGATTACCTTAGTAGACTCATAAACCACCAGGTTGAGAAAAACTTGATTAAACCTATTCAGGTGGCCAGGAACTTAAATGCCACCACCCATCTTTTATATGCGGATGATATTATCTTATTCATAAAATGGGATCAAAGAAATCTTCATTCTATCAAGCAAACTATATCACACTATGAGGATGTCTCTGGTCAAGAAATTTCCTAGGACAAATTTTATATCTATTTTGGAAAGAATTTTCCTGTAAGAAGGAAATCTAGTATTATAAATTACCTGGGTATTAAAGAGGGCTTTTTACCCTTCACTTATTTGGGTGTTCCTCTATTCTGGGGTCGTCCTAAAGCTACCTATTTTTCTAATATCATTTCTCATATCACAAATCAACTAGCTAATTGGAAAGGGGAGTCTCTCTCCATGGCTAGTAGAATCTGTTTGGTCAATTCGACCATTGTTTCTAAAATGGTCTATTCCCTTATGGTCTATAAATGGCTTGTTGGTATTTTTATGAAAATTAATACTTACATTAAAAACTTTATTTGGTCTGGAAGCATTTTTGAAAAGAAGCTTGTTACAATTCCTAGGAATTCTTGTTGTAAACCCATTTCTAATGGTGGAATTGGTATTAAAGATTTAAAGTTGTTCAATGATGCTCTTCAGGCCTGCCTTACTTGGCGCATCATTAACTCCTCTTCTAAAGCTACTGATTTTCTAAAACTTAGGTTTTTCTCTAAACTTTTAAAAGTAAATCTTAATTTCATTAACTCTTCCATCTGGCCTTCCATCCGGGACTCTTTTCACAAAATCATGAAAAATTATAGATGGATTGTCAGTGCAGATTCTTCCATCAATTTTTGGTGCGGAAAATGGTGTGGTAGCCCTTTGACTTCTTTGTTACCCTCTGGTAATCTTCATGAAGATACTAATCAGTCTATAAAGGAGGTCATACAATCTCTTGATGGTGATATCCATGATATTATAATGCAAGCCATTGAGAATTATACTTTCTCTTCTGCTGGTGATTTCCTTGTTTGGGAGCCTTCTTCTAATGGCATTCTTGATTCCAAAAGTTACTATAATTATAATTTCTCTGATCATGATTCTAATTTTTCCTGGGTGAATCAATTTAACAAACCCTGGATTAAACCTTCTAGACTCACCCTTATATGGCGCATTACGCACAATATGTTACCTATGGAAACCAGTCTCCAAACCTTTGGTGTTTCTCTTTTTTCTAAATGTCGAATTTGTAACCAGCACAAAGAAGATGCCAATCATATTTTCCTATCTTGTGCTACGGTCTCTGCACTTTGGAACTACATCTTTGATCTTTTTAATTGCAGAAAGCCCACTAATGACTCAATTTATTTGTTACATTTTAATTTCACCAGACATGATGCCTCTTTGCAGGTCCAAAATCTGTTTCTTGCGGCAGTGGCGGAACTCCTGCATAAACTCTAGTATGTTATAAATGATCTCGTACACAATAATCACACTTTCAATCTTAATAAAGGGAAGTCCCTAATTCTTCTTGCGATTCATGAAGCAGCCTCAACTCAAAAGGACTGTTGCAGTAACTCTATTGGTGACTTTATGGTCCTTCGTCATCTTAATGTTCCAGGCATTTTCTCAAAGCCGAAACTCTCCCTTGAGGTATTCTAAAAATTCCAATGCCAGGATGGAGCAAAGTGAACATTGACGGTGCTTCCAAAGGCAACCCTGGTCCTTCCAGTTATGGTGCTATCTTCAGAGACTCAGCTGGACAATGTCAGGGTTGTTTCATTGTTGGATGTGGTCACTCTTCATCTCTGGAGGCAGAAATGCTCGATGTCATTCATGCAGTTGATTTTTCTCTTCAAAGAGGTTGGAGAAAACTATGGATTGAAAGTGATTCAACCACTATCATTCATGCCATCTGGAATGGAAAAATCCATCTAGCCTGGTCACTCACTGCTCATTGGATGAACTGCCTTAATTTTCTCCATGGGATTGATTATATAGCTACTCATGCCTACCGTGAAGCAAATTCCGTTTCTGATGCTCTCGCCAACAAAAGAGTCCATCAAAGCATGACTTGGCTGGACTCTATTCCTCCTGACCTATTATATCTTTTTGATAGAGATTGTAAAAAAAATCCCTTCCTTCCGCATTTTCTAATCCTTTTTGCTTATCAATAAATTATGCTTTGGTCTTTGACCAAAGCACTACCTTTAAAAAAAATTAATCATATTATAAGATTTGTCTCTCTAGAGAAGTTATATAAAATTTAAGTGGTAAATAAAATATTTTCTTAGAATCTGAGAAAGGATAACACAAAAAATAAATAATTTATTCTATAATAGATTAGGGCTATGTGATTAATATTTGAATAAAAATATTAATTTTACCTGAATACTGTAATCAATAGGGGATTTCATCTTCAAAAGTTCATTACAATTGGATAACGTTGTGGATGGAAGGATGCACCAGAGACTTTTAATGAGGAGGAGTTATAATTGAGGATTATTTATCAGAGTGGATCATTTTTCATCAAGGAGTCTCCACCAATAGTGAGATAGGTAACATAATCTACTGATATTGAGGGAAAATGGGGTTTGTGTTATGATATGTTCTCCAATTTAGTGGTAGTTTATTAGAGAACCAGCACTAGATACATATTTTGTGGTGGTAATTTTTATAAGCACTACTAAAAATTAATTATCAACATAAAAATACCATCATTAAAAAATTGACAAATATTTTGATTTCACTTATTAGTAGTGTTTACATGAAAAAACTGCTAATAAAACCCCACTATTTAGTGTTTTCCCTGTAGTAATTTTGTGGCATGTACTTCTCCCAAAATATAAATTAAATAGTTTTTTAATCATATATAGTAATAATTATAACATAATGATTCACATTTCAATGTATCACTCCTTCAATGGACTAACCATAGATGCACTTAATTTTTACAGGTTCCTCCTTACAGTGTGAATAAGTACTCTATGAAATGATTACAGATTATTTGGTTTGTTGTACCATCACTTATTCAAATTTAATTTTACATAGACTCCATCATTGAATTATTACACCAATTCTAATGTGAATCACTTTACCTTCATTGGGTTACCTCCAAATCATCTCAAATCACTTCTAAGTCATTATTTGTAGCATAAAAACACAAGTAAATCCCATTAAAAATAATCACTACACTCCTACCAAATTTGAATATTTTACGTCAATGGTTTGAATATTCTCCCATTTTTTTATCAATCTATATTTTCAAAAACCTTGATTCCAACACACACAAAAGGTAAAATAATTACCAATTCTATATTTAATTATTTGTGAGAAATATAGAAAATTTATTTCAATAATATGTCATGAATACCACTTCACATCAAATATAAATACTCAATGAAAATATTATTAAACTCCCTTTGTATTCATTCATCTACTGACATTAATCTTTTCCATAAATCATATCTATGCATTCACATGCCAAAGATTCCCCCATAAGAGCATAATCTTAACCTTTGAATAGAGATAATTAACCCTTCACATAATTTCATTTAGTACATAAATTTATCACCCCTTGAAAACAATCGTGAAGGGAATTATATTTTGAAACAAACGTAAATAAATAAAACAAAAAAAGAATATAAAGATAGGGGATATTTAAACCTTCTCAACCAGAAGGAGGTGGTTAAACACGAAGGTTCAAAAAATGCTTCTCATACAATTGTGTAGCTAGAGGGCATACGAAACTTTTCCCCACTTGTTGATTCATACAAATATTCCTCATCTCCATCACTCCATTCTCTATCATTTATTTAATAAATGATACTAAATCTAAATATTCTATTGTTGTGATTATTTTACATGATTATTCATCAACCCTATTGCACTATTTCTATCATAATAATATCTATGAGAATATTCAAATTACAACTAATATCATATAATTATAGCTTCATCAAAATAAACTATGTGTGTGGATTTATAAAAAATATCTAGTGTGCTTTATCTATTCTAAGTTGATTGATTTTTTCATCTTACTATTCCACATAATGAACTTGTTTCTTATAAAGAATTCCTCTTTTCTTGTAAAATGTTTTCCAAAATGTCTCCATCCAACTCCCCATTTGAATACTTGATCAATTCCCTGGTTTTTGTTACATTAAAAATAAAATCATAATCCATAGTACCTTTTATATATCTCTTGATTCACTACATAGTAGTGATTTTTTTCATCTGTTATACTAATTTGATATCAAGCAAGAATACACATATCATATAAAATATTAATCAGTGTTATTGTAAAGTATATAAAGAACCGAATCATCCTCTAATAGAGTGAAATATTGAAAACTCTGTGTTTATCATGCTTTCAATGTTTGGTTTAAAATATAATTGGGGAAGATACATGTATTATTTAAAAAAAATTAAACATTCATAATATATCCCTCACATATTTAACCAGATAAATGGATGTATATTCCCTCTACTAATTCATATGCATCCTAATAAAATATATCAGCTCTCTGATCATTGATATCTCAAATAATGAGTTCATAAAACATAAAAAATATTACATATATTTCTTCTTGTTTTCATAAAATATTATATAATTGATATAGTTAAGTGCCATAAATTTCCCTTGGTTGATTCTATGCATAGGTTATGATCAAAACTATATCTATGAGGCTATATATTCTTCAAGTATCCCAACAAGTGTTACAATATCAAGGTTCTTGATTTAACCCATATAAATCATCAATAAATCTATATAATTTTTATTCATAATAATTGATTCTAAAACCAATTGGTTTTTTAATTTATACTTATTCTTTGAGTTATCCATCAATAATTTCATATTCACATTCATTTGAAATACCTCAAAGCTTCAATAAATTGTAATATTCAAAATAATACTTATTGTATCATGTATTTTACTTAGTGTTAATGTTTCTTCTACATTGATTCCATGGATATGTTTATATCCCTTTCACACTAGTCTCCCTTTTTTGGAATCCCCTTTTCATTTTTATCATTCTTCTACTATAATAATCACTTAATTATTATACTATTTTGATCATTATGTCCCTTCATTAGGTCCCATGATCGGATCTTCTCTATGTAGTTTATCTCCTTTTTAAGACTTTGACCCATGACTCATTATTCACTGATTATAAAAATTATGTTGATTATACTTGATACAATATAGTATATTTATCTACACCCCCTCATTCTCAAGGTTTTTATCTAAGCAGTTTTGGATATCATAATATATTTTCTTCTTTTTTTTAACAACAAATTATAGTTTTTTATATGAATCCACTTTTACTGTTTCTTTCACTTACATTCAAAATATCCCACTCTCAATAAGAAATGTTTTATCTATTTGTGCTCCATTCTATTATATCTTTCAACTACACTATTTCATTAGAATGTTCTCACATATAGATATGTGTGTTTGATTTCATATTTATTCAAACAATTTTTCATCTTATAGGAGGTGTAAGTTTTACAATTGTACGCCCTCTAAATCCTTATGGATCTTCTATATTCATTTTTAAATCCTATTCTTAATTATTTGATACACTCAATTACTTCCGTCTTGGTTTAAATGAACATAATATATCTCATTATAGTATAATGATAAAAAATAGGATAATTCTTATCACCTCATGTTCCAAGAACATTCCTTAGACCAAATAGAATGGTGTGAATTAGGTTGAGCAGATTTCATTCCCTTTTCTTCTTTGGTTAGTAGGGATTACTCACTGTCTTACCTCTCATACTAGCATCACAATTCTTATCCCAATCATGTTATAGATTATGAATGCCAATTTTACCTTTTAACTTTGACAAATTTTCTATACCATGTTGTTGTTTATACTCAATACTATGATTCCATAAATCTTACTCTTCTTCGACTATAATGAGACATGATTTATCCTTATTATCCACTTGGTATAGATTTTCATTTTTTCTACACCATTTTACTAATTAATTATTTTTCTTTTCCATAATCAAAGAAACCTTCTAGTTGAATTTGACTTCATCTCTTGAGTCACATTAATGGATCATAAGTTGGAGGTTGTGATGAAGACCATCCATATAAAGCGCCATTTTGATTTTCAACTCATTACGAGAATGATTTTTTATTGCACTTCCTTTGATATTTAAAGAGATATTATTTCTAAACTAATTTTTTCATTAATATGATCCTCCAAATTTTCCAAACCATTCATTGTTCCTAAATTGTGGGTTGGTAACCCACTATCTAGAATCCATGTGTTATTTTTATTCATCATTGTTCTATCTCTAAGGTGGCGGGTTTTGGGTGGTGCGGAAATGGTCTGAGGAGAATCATCATCCATCCCTCCTTTTAGAGACAGTTTTCTATCAAATTCATCATTTCATTTGTTTTGATCTATTCTGCATCATTATCCTTTATGGAAGTTTGGATTAACCCCATGGAGATTAGTCAATTCACCCCTTTCACATTGTGAAGGAGATGACACAGTCATTCATTCCCAACGGGCGATTATGTTGGGTCATGTACTTGTGAAATTGGTCCTCCTCAGATATAACTTACTCAGATGGTCCTTAACAGGTTTCTTCATGGATCCAAAAATGCCCAACGGCCCTAGTGTCCATAATTAATGGACCTTCTTTCCAATTTTATGAACTCATTGATTAATGATTCATCCAACGACACTTAAGGACTCCATTGGTCAAGAGGATAGAAGTCAGGCTCACCACACCCTTCAGGGGGAAGATTATCACTTGTTCTATGACTCTCTTATAGAATTAAAGCGTGTTTATATGTTCAGAAATCCTATTTTATTTCCCAAAGAGTGTGTCTGTGGGCTACCTTTGGTTTTCAAGATCTTCATAGGCATGAATATATTTTATTCTATGGATGTTCTACTAACATGAGCCATACGATACGGCACCCAAGGGTTTATCATCATCCAAGTTGGAAGAAGGGGATTTTATGTTTTGATTGGACCCATAATACGGATTTCTTATGTATCATTGAAATAGGAATCAGAACGTATGTAGTTTCTAAGGTTTGGAGCATACATGTGGAAGCTACCCATTTGAAAGGACATAATTTAGTGAAACCTTTTGGAAGAGAACCATTTTGATCTCGGGCCTTCAAGTAGGTTTCCTATGTATCCTGATTTGGTCAGTAATTAGAGTGCTCATAGTTCATTAGGGTGTTGATTTTTTAATCATCACAAACATAAAAGCCCATGTGAGTCATGCTCAGTGTGAGAAACAAGAGGATGTGAAATATTCAACAAATCGCATTCTTCCTATCCTCTTAGTGTGAGAGGTATAGCCCACGGTGGAAGTGGTGGGGGCAGCCGTGGGCGAGGGAACGGTGCAATGAACCCTTTAATTTGATATCACATTAAAGGTCATGTGACTTGGCCTCGGATGATTGGGGACTTACCTAAGTGGGAGGTCCCCCGAATATATTCTAGGAAAGGGCAGGAGTTTTGGACTCATCAAATGAAAAGAGAGCATAAATCCTTCAACTGAACATTATTACTCATTGAATGGAAAACAAATTGATCACCCCTAATCCCTAGAATGGGGATGTTCACATTAATATCCCAAAGTTGGACTCTATGTTATCATGGGAATGTAGACCCATAGGTATTCCCAATGCCTGAACTGTTGTGGGTAGAGCCTTCATGAATCTTTATACCATGGGTATATAGATTCAAAGGGGTGCGATGATGCACCTGATGGTCTGATCATAAGTGTTCAATGGCTTTAGAGGAGGATTTTATTTTATTTTGGATAATTTGTTAGTATAGGGAAAATGGAGGATGAGACAGTAGTGGAGGCGTGAGGTTGGAACTGGTGGAAATAATACCAAAAAACACCCCATTCCACGTACTGGTTTCTTATGCCGAATTGAGGAGGCTCCATATACTGTAGTGGTATGCGGGCAGAGAGGTCATCTGCATACTGATTTGGTACTCGGGGATATGTATAGACCACTTCATACCATAGTGGTATGTGGCCCATCATGCCTCGTTGGGTTCCATCCTCGTGCTGATGCAGTACATGAGGTCAGGTTTAGTGAGTGTAGTGGCACACTATGCGGAGCACTATATTAAAGGAGGTTCCAGGGGATTATCATTTATGGGGATTTCATCCATGAGAATTATGTGGTTCGTTGTTCACTAATTAGGTTCGTGGTTCTATAATTACTATTCAATTCCCATATTTTATGGTTCGTGGCTGGATGAAACTATGGAGATTATGGTTCGCGATTCGGGCTCTTCTGATGAATCATGACTGAAGCTAGAATCTTCTCATAGCTCATTATTCCATCCTTTGAGTCCCCTTCAATAATTCTTCATCCATCCCCCAGTCCTATGCTTTCTATTCTCCTTTTATAAAGTATCGGTTCAATTTTATCTATTGGGAACAAGGCACCATTTTTGGAGGCCCATTAGAAGATATCCTAATATGTGGAAGACTCAGTCAAATCTGGGGTTTGTGGAGGCTTCGATTCGCGATAATGGTTCATAGAACCCTACCCATTTTATTTGTTCGTGAACTAATGATGTCACAGGATGGTATGCAGATGGCCTTCATGCACACGATTCCTTCCATGTTCCAGTGTCTCATAGATTGTTCTGTATACATGGTGGTTGGTAATCTAGTTGGCCTATGAACCTTCCTAGTGATGGTACGTAAGCCACTTAACATTCTTTGAAAACATTAATTCCTTCAAGTTTTTTCTAAAATTTGCAACTCAATTTGAGTCCATTCACCATGCTAGACTTGTAGGAGTAGTTTCTTCCTTCGTTAAAGTGATAGTGGGGGGTATTTTCTTCCCTTCACTGAATTTTTTGGACACTTAAATTTCCCCCCATTGGAATGGGGTCCATTAAAAACGAAAAGGGGACTATTCCAATGTATAATCGGTCATGAAATGAAATGATTCATGGTAGAATAGATGGGCCCATTAAAAGTGGACCACACCTATATATATTGTCCCATGAAATTTTTCATCCACTGTTTATCAGGACAAAACGTTCTCCCCATTCCCTCAGCTTCTTATGATTTTTGGTACTATGCTGCTTGCGAAACTCATGTTTACGAACTATTTCATACATTCCATGAATTGATATTATCTCCATTTCTCTATCTGCAAACCATATTTTGGGTTTTTTGAATGGCATTGTGGAATTTTAAAATTAATTTCCAGATTTCACATAGGATAATGCTACGCTGCTTGTGTGTCTTCATACCAAGGTTAAATCGGCGAACCAATCTTTATGAACTAATAATCTGAACATAAACATTAATCGCCAACTTCTTAACATGACTCAATCAAGGCCTAGGTTTTTAGTATCCACTTTCCAAAGACCTTTATTTTTGTCGGCCAACGATCCGCAGGGTAGCACCACACTCATAGTTCATATATCATCACTGTACATGGAGCAATGTACCTGTGTACCATAGCTGTAGGTGGGGTTGCTTCTACTTATGATGCAGTACGCAGAATGTTCCTTTAGCATACTATTTCTAGGAATAGTACATGGAGCCTTATGCAGACATATTTTGATCCTTTTAGACATTCTCCCATTGCCTTTATCCAATAATCATTATTGGATTGACTTTTTTTCAGCATCTAGATATTCCTGTGTAGGTTACAATCACTGCTTCATAGGCAGTGATAAAATCGATGAAGACAAGGGTGACCATGAAGGGGATTAGTGAGAACCATCTTCGATCCCACATCATTCCTCATGATAGCTTCTTAAAAGATTTATTGATGTCAGATATTCTAGCTTATACACTATCTTTATAGTTTCCACATTATAGTTTTGGTGTCTTTGAGGACAATACTCTATTATTGTGTTACCCTGATACCCCTTTCATTCTCTTAGAGGCACCGCAAGGACTTGATCGCATGAACATTTCCCCTGTAGGAGAAATCATTTCCACTCAAATTCCTGAGAATTTATTCATAATAGGAGGCTCAGTATGGACTCATGGAAATCACGGGGGTCACAATGGTATCATAAGACATGGTTCCTGAAAGTACCAATCCATTATTAACATTTCCCAAGAAAATACCAACGGCAGGTGGAGCACCAAGTGGCATCCACGGGTGGGAGGATGTTTCTCCAATGAATGAGTCGGGGTATTCTGGGTACATCAAACAAATTTAGAGTCCCCCAACTAGTTAGAGGTAGTGGGATTATATCAGGCAGCCTAGGTTTCTCAGTTTACAGTCTTCTCCCTAGTTGAAATCCATTTTTAGTATTTGATCTACTGGTGTTCAAGCACCCATGCCTTCCATGAATTCCATGGGGGGTGGGAATCATCTTATCAGATATCCACCATCTTGGCGGACTCCCTATCCTTGGAGATATGTACGATGAGTTTCTCCCAGAAGCCTCTACATGGAATGACACTAACCACGTGTCCCTTTTGACAAGGATTCTACTAGTCATGGTAGTGGGATTACTCGATCATCCCCTTCAAACTCGCTCTCTTCTCCCATTCGAGGTGTGGATAAGGTTATTATTGGACGCGAACGGATCCAAGATGAGGGCTCACCACAACTGAACTCGTCCATCCCATCAGTCCCTCCAGACTCCCGGTTCATATTGTGCTACCCTTGAAGCGGGGCGATATTCTAGATGGGGATATGAGCTTCTACCAGACATATCACCTACGCATAGACTGGGAGGTTTCTTTTCCAGGTTTTTGAGCAGATGGCTTTTCCCATCCCATGATGTATATACTGGGGTTTGGTCCCATACTTTGATGATGGTGGCCATGTTGGCAGAGGTTCGACCCATTAAGTTGGACATTCCCACTCTTTCCTGAATTTATGAATTTTTGGAAAAAATACAGGAAGGTAGGCCTCACACCATCTAAATGGACCATTTCAATTTCTATATGGGTGGATGGTAGAACACATCCCCTATTGTTAATGTCATCATACTTCCAGGGTACCTCATTCTGACTTTCAAACCATTCTTCTCAACATTTTCATTGTTTGTCCTAAGACTCTAAGTGTTATTGATGTGGTTGGGTTGTTGAACGATTCTTCTCATTTCTCATTCACACCACATCCTACCCATCACGGGTCATTAAGAGGTGACAACGATAGTTAATTGGAGCAATTTTCATACCTCATCAAACATCAGGATAGGATGCTCACCGCTCATATAGATCGAGTAGTCATTTCTGAGCCATACCTCCCCTACCGGTTTTTCAAGCAATTGGGATCCATTCAATAGACTGCGCTGCTTCCGGCTGTTCAATTATGTGGAGAGTCTCACCCCATATTTCTTCTCCAATTATGGCTCGTTATGAAGCTTGAAGGTGCTTCTATAGATTTTATCGTCCCCAATACAACATAATACACTTTTCTATCATTGGAATATTCCCAACTATGTGCGAATTGTTACCCCAATGGGATGATGAAATAACCAGTTCGGCGAGTGTTGAAACCTTTAACCATTTCCTACACTATCCTTACCCCAAAGACAACACCAAAAATTCCTTCTACTGTGAAACTTTTTATAGCTATGCATTCTACTTTCTTCTGTGTAGCAGCCACGATGAATACACCACCTGTTCCAGCCCTTGTGGTAAGAAGAAGCTTGGTTCGCCATCAACAGTTTCTAGGAGGGTCTTCGTCGGGACAACCTATGTCAATGGGGAGTGACTCAGACTACTCCCCTACTCTAGATACTACCCAAATATCATAATGAGGCTGGACCCAGCTGAGTATCACCGATCAGCCAGAAAGTTGCGGCTAGTCCCCCACATCCGGCTCCAATGGTTGAACTATCTGAGGGAAAAGAGAGTCCCTCTTATTTGGTGACCTATATTAGGTCCCTTAGCACTCCAATGAAAACACTTCTTTCTTATAAACATGTTGAGTAGGAAGGAGGATTAATTTATTGGTGTTATGGCCAAGAACCAGACAGTGTGAAAGCAGGCATGACATCAATTATTTTCTCTTAACACATAGAAAAATGTGTCCAATTTTGTTGACAAGACTGAAAATATTCATTTGTTATTCACTGAGTTGGGATCCAGCAACTTCGATTATCATAACTTAGACATCATCATATACCAAATCCTCAAATCCTGAGAAGACCTTCTATAATGACCCTCCAATTATCATTTTCTTGAGAGTACAATGATTCATTACTAGGCCTTAATTGACATCCCCAAGACGTCAAAGGCTGGCAATAAATGCCGATGGGTTTCAACTACAAGTCGAGGATGATTAACCTTTATTAAATAAACCAGTAAACCTACCAGCCATAACCAAACATTCAATATATGATGCATGAACAAATTAAAGAAAACTCAACAACTTTATGCACTCAAAACCACATCAATGTAAGAAACAATGGAAGGATAACCAAATATCAGAGTACGCGATGGATAAACACCAAAATAATCTCCAAAGACCCCAAGAATACATTCTCTACAAGCTCCAAGCTCCCAAATCTCTGAACATCCCAAACATCATGAGGTAGTGCTAAGCATGTGTGAAACAAAACTTTTTCCCCTGTCCCGGAAGATAACATCTGCAAAAGAACCAAAGTCCCAAAGCAAGGGTGAGTATAAAACTCAGTAGTTTTTTCCCCAATGACTTCCCTACTCACGCCACTAGGATAGAAGAGTTAGAAACAATTATATAAAATGGTTTATATAAAACAATTTTTCAAAAGCAGTTTATAACTAAATATAATCAAGTTTCCAAAACCATTCATTACCCAAATCATACAAGTGTAATTGAAACCCATTTTCCCAGTAAGATGTTTTTCCAGATAAATAAATAATCAATCATCAAAACCATTCCCAAATATCGGTATATCGGCATACCCAACCATTCCTCAAATCCTTACAACCAACCATGCATGCTACATTTTGACAGTTCCATACTCATGAGCGGTTTCTCATCGATATACCAAGTCGTCACAAGGTTATTGTTTCTCATGTGCCATTAAACCTTTGGCACAGAGCACATGGTCATATTTCAACAAAGCCTAATATATGAAATATGAACACACAACACATATTCCCAACAATCAATCCAAAATAAACCTTTCAATAGAAACACCTTTTTATTGAATACTATTTCCATCGAAACCATTTCAATGCCAAACTATTTCTACTCCAAACCATTTCAATAAAACTCTATTTTTATTTAAAAACATTTATATTGAAAACCATTTATATTGAAAACCCCTTTTTCATCAACCATTTCACTATTCCAGAAAATCCATATTTTAAAATCATCATTTAAATTAAACCCCCTTTTGCACATCTATTCGCCAAGATCATGCAATTTCACAAAAACCTTAAATCATCACAAATGAATATTTTTCCATGAATTTCATAATCAATAAAACAATTTGAATCTAAGCCAATAAATTCTTGCAAGATGAGTTGAGAGAGAAGCTTCCTACCTTGAAACTTTGACAACAGAAAAAGAATGCACAAGAAAGCGGGTCGATTCTCAAAGAACGGCCTTAGTTCTCTTATCCATGAAAGATCACGACTCAAAAATGAATTATTTGGAATCAAAAAATGTAGATATACCCACTATAGGTTCAGATTTGAGAAAGAATGGAGATCAGTGAATTAGATCTAAACAGATCTAAGAAAACATGACAAATTCGAAAAGAATGGTGACATACCTCAAGAATCGGACTCGAAATCACAAAGGGAATGCTCTGGGATGGCTCCAAATCATGTGGGGAGGGTTAACCAGCCTTATAAAGAGTGTAATATAGAAATAGGTTCGTTTTGAAGCAAAAGAGAAATATATATAGCAAAAACGATTAGGCTCCTAGTAAATAAGATCTAGATTTGACCTCTCCGAAATGATTGACCACGTGGTTTGAGCCAACCGTGCATGGATCGTGCGACCTTCCTTTTGGACCCAACACTCCTTATAAAACCTCCAAACTCTCCCATCATTCACCTTTTCCCTTTTTATGGAAACAATTTTTTATTGAAGCATCCTACTTTATGAAAACACCCCACATTATAGAAATAGCCCATTTTATGGAAACACCCCACTTTATGAAAACAACCCGCTTTATGGAAACACCCCACATTATGGAAACTACCCACTTTATGGAAAAAAACATATATTATGGAAACACCCAACATAATGGAAACTCCTAATATTATGGAAACACTTTATTTAATGGAAAATCTTTATTTTATGGAAACTTTCTATTTTCTGGAAACAATCTATTTTATGGAAACTCTCTATTTTATGGAAACTCTCTATATTATACACACAAATTAAAAATTCATGAAGAAATGGGATATATAACTGAAAATGGGGGTACTACATTCTCCCCACCAATGGTATTTTCGTCCTCAAAAAGTAGAAAACTCTCACTGGCCAAAAAGAGTTCTGGGCACTCCACTTTTATTACCATCTCATGTTCGCATGTCTCTTCCTGAATCTGACCATGTTTCCATAAAACCAACACTAGGATGTTTCTTTTCCAACATAGGACTTTTTCTTTTCTATCCATGATCAACACTGGGATATGTATTAGTGATGCATCTGGTTCTAGCTCAATGTCGTCCCATCTGGTCACATGGTCAGGATCAGGGTGATACTTTTTCAACTGGGATACATGGAACACAATATGCGCCGAACTAAACCATGGTGGTAATGCCTACCGATATTCCTCCTCTCCAACCCATTCCAATATCTCTAAAGGGCCAATGTATCTATGAGATAACATTCCCTACTTCCCAAAATGACGATGTCCAAGCCTTCGAGAGATCCTCAAAAAGACATGATCACCCACAAGAAACAACAATGGTCTTCGATGGTGATCTGCATAAGCTTTCGAATGACTATGATCTGTCTCCATCCATTTTCTAATCAACTGGATTTTCTGTATTGTTTATTGGACAAGGTTTGGCCCAATTAGTGAATTTTCACCTATTTCCACCCATTATATTGGAGAACGACAAGGACGTACCGAAAATGCTTCAAAAGGAGCCATGCATATCGAACCTTGATAGCTGTTATTTTATGAGAACTCCACTAAGGGTATATTCTCCTCCCATGAGCCATAAAAATCCATTACACATGAATGTAACATTTCTTTCAATGTTTGTAACGTCCGCTCAGATTTCCCATCCGTCAAAGGATGATACGTTGTGCTCGTAGTCAACCAAGTCCCATGGGCTTGCTGTAAGGATTTCCAGAAAAGAGATGTGAACCTCAGATCTATATCTGAGACTATTGACACTGGTACACCATGCCTCTTTACTAGTTCTTGTATATATATTTTTGAAATATCCTTCACCGTATGAGTTTCACGAATAGGGATGAAATGGACCTACTTGGTTAGAGGATCCACTATCACCCAAATGGCATCGTGTTTCAAAAACGTTCTTAGAAGACTTGTAACAAAATCAATTAATATTTGATCATGTTTCACACTAGGATGGGAAAATATTGTAAATACCAGCTGGTCTCTGAACATTTTCTTTAACCTGCTAACAAATTAAGCACCACTATATGAACTCAGCCACCTTTCTTTTTAGGCCATTTCACAAAACTTGCGCCTTCAATGCCTTATACATCTTCTTTGTACCTGGATATACAGCCCATCATGAATGGTGGTAAGCATGAATAATTCTTTCTTGAAAACCCATACGTACAACCATCCAATCTCTGAAATACAAAACTGAACCCCCATCAAGTTTTTATCCCTCAATGGTCTCCCCACCATTTAGTTTTGATCATATAACTAGACATTCTGCATCAGATGTTTGTGCTTCTATGATCATTTTTACTAAATTGGGAACAAGCACAAAATAACATAAAACTAAAACATCACCTTGGTCTTCACATTCCACATGCATGTCGGCTAAGACTGACATCAATTGCCATTCATATGAAGATTCATTTTCCAATAGAGAATATGACTTTATACTCAATGAATCTGCTACAGAATTTCTTTTCCCTAGTGTGTACATCAAGTCAAAGTCAGAAATTTGGAGATACTTCATCCTTCTACTTTGCCTCAGATTCAAATATAGCTGTGATAAAATGTGTTTCAAGATTTTGTGATCCGTAAACCGAGTAAATATCTCACCAAAGAGATAATATATCTATGTTTTCAAAGCATGGATGAATGCAACTAACTCCAAAACATGTGTTGGGTAATTCTTCTAATATACCCTCAATTAACTTGAACCATAAGTATCCACGTGACATCTTTTCATGGGAACACAGGCCTACCCTATTCCTGAAGCAACACAATACACCACATACCCATCTCCTGATTCTGGAAAGATCAATATAGGCGTCGATGTAAGCCAAACATTCAATTTCTGGAAATACTTCTAACATTCCTCTCTCTATTAGAATGGAGTATTCTTCTTTTTCAGAGCTATCATTGGTGAATCTAGTCATAAGAAATCACGCACAAAGCTTCAGTAGTAACCAGCTAGACCAAGAGAAGTTCATATCTCAAACACATTCTCTGATGGTTTCCAAGAGATAACGACTTATATCTTTTTAGGATAAACAAAATCGAATTTCTCAGAAATGACATGGCCAAGGAAGTGTACTTCATGTATCCAAAAATCACACATTGATAATTTGTCAAACAAAGGATGATCTCTCATGATTTGTAACATTGTTTCCAGGTTCACCTCATGATCATCCCTTGTCTTTGAATAGACCAAAATGTCATCCACAAACACCACAACAAAAGAATACAAATATTGTTGAAATATCTGATTCATCAATGCCATGAAGACTACTAGTTCAATCAATAGACCAAAAGGCGCGACTACATATTCATAGTGTCCATATCTTCTTCTGAAAGCTATATTTGGAATATTCGCATTCCGAACTCTCAATTAGTGATATCCTAATCGCAAGTCAATCTTGGAGAACCACTGAGTTCCCCTTAATTGATCAAACAAATCATCAATACATGGAAGTGGATATCCGTTCTTTACCGTAACATGGTTATGCTTATGATAATCAATACACAGCCGAAGAGTTCCATCTTCCTTATTCATGAACAAAACTAGTGATGCCCATGGAGACGTACTTCGCCGAATGAAACCCTTACTTCCCAGCTCCTCTAACTGCACTCTCAATTTCTGTAACTCTGTTGGTTCCAAACAATATGATGGAAGGGAAATATGACTGTTCCATGAAAGGATATCAATCGTAAACTCCACTTCCCTTAGAGGTGGAAACCCAGTGAAGTTCTTGGGAAAGACATCTGGAAACTTATCCACAACAACTGGAAAACTATTTTCCTCATTCTCTTCAATTAATTCCAAAGTCAATGCTACCAATTGGTAAGAGGTCATTCCCACCATTTGTGCCAACAAGCTCTTTTCACCCCTCTTTTGAATCCTCTCTCCTCTAAAGAGATGCTTGATGTCGTCCTTAATCTTGAAACTAGAATTTATCCTATAATATATGAATTGATCCTTCAATGTTGTTAGCCAATCCATTCCCAGGATTACATCATATACATCCATACCCAACATCGAGAAGTCACATTTTATCTCATCTCAATCAACAGTTATAGCACATTCTCTACATACAAATGATTGAAATTCTATTTATCCAAGAGTAGTTAGTAGTCTTAACATATAAGGTGTCATTTCAAGTTTTAAACATAGAAAATAGGTTCCACACTTCCCTGTCATCTTAGTGATAGAGATATCAACTCCTCTAGTGAAGGTAAACGTACTTCCTCCACTTGGATTTTCAGCAGTGAAAAAATAGAGTTAATGGGTTATCTGGTTTCAGTCCCAACTCAACAGTTTGAACAGCCTAAGTGATGTTTTGGACCAAAGGGTGGATCACCTATGACTCAGGTGAAACCAAATTTTCAACAGCCTCTTCGGACTAGTTGTTATGACACCTATTGGGTTTCATTTTCTAAACCAACAAAAAACTCAATAAATCTCACTCTCTAGCAATGGATGGCTTAGCATTTCAAATTCACTCACGTTAACTATCACTGCATTGTTTTCCAAAACAACCATTTTCCCATGTTCAAATTTTTTTGAAAACACTTCACATGCTTTGCAAAATTAAACCATATTCAAAAAATGATAAGCAATAACTTTTTCAAATTTTTTCATTTGAAAACCAATTCCATACTTGTAAAAAATTTAACACTATTTTTTCAATACATGAATCATTCCTAGAAGTGATGAACGCACTCCTAGTAAGAATTCATTCCTCTAAAATACATGTCATGCTAGTCTCATTGGCTAGACCCATGATACTGAGATTTCAAATTCCTAGATGTGTCTCCAAGCACTTATTTAACCTACTCCCAGGTAAATTGATGTTCATAATAAAAGGGTTAGCTGCGTCCTTTTATGTTACATATTTCAAGGTTCGATAATCCTACTCCTTCCAAAGATTCACATCGAAGGAATAAACAAGAAGGTATTTCATCTCTAAAACTAGGAACATCGATGACTAATTATTAGGCAATGACCGAACAAGATGATACCATTTGCAATGACCCGCCAATTATTATTAGCTTTAGAGTACAACGAGTTATTACTAGGCATTAAGTGACATCTCCAATACACCAAAGGCTAGAAATAAATGTCGATGGGTTTCAAATACAAGTGGGGGATGATTTACCATTTAAGAAATAATCCATTAAACCTACCAACCATAACCAACCATTCACTATATGATGCATGATCAAATGAAAGACAACTCAACGACTTCATGCACTCAAAACCACATCAATGTAAGAAACAATAGAAGGATATCCATGTATCAGAGTACATTGTGGATAAACTACACAATAATCTCTAAAGACCTCATGAATCCATGCTCCACAAGATCCAAGCTCCAAAATATCCAAACAGGCCAAACATCATGAGGTAGTACTAACCATCTGTGAAACATTACCTTTTCCCGTTTCCCGGAAGATAACATATTCAAAAGAACCAGACTGCCAAAGAAGGGGTGAGTATAAAACTCAGTAGGTTTTCCCCAATGACATCCCTACTCATGCCACTAGGATAGAAGAGTTAGTGACAATTATATAAAATATTTTATATAAATTAATTTCTCAAAACAAGTTTATAACTAAACCTAAACATGTTTCCAAAACCATTCATTACCAAAATCATACATGTGCAATTGAAACCAATTTTCCCAACAAGATATTTTTCCAGAAAAAAAACTAAATAATATTTAAAACCATTCCAAAATATCCCTATATCAGCATACCCCACCATTCCTCAAACCCATGCAACCAACCATGCATGCTACGTCAGGACAATTCCATACTCATGAGCAGTTTCTCATCGATCTACCAAGTAATCACAAGGTAATTGTTTCCCATGTTCCATTAATCCTTTGGCACCGATCATAAGGTAATATTTCAACCATGCCCCGTATATGAAATTCCCATGTGCCATTATTCCTTTGACGCAGAGAACAAGTTCATATTTTAACTAAGACCCATTTATGAAATATGAACACACAACACATATTCCCTACAATCAAGCCAAAATAAACCTTTCAATAAAAACACCCTTTTATTGAAAACTATTTCCATCAAAACCATTTCATAGCCAAACCAGTTCAAATCCAAATAATTTCAATAAAACTCAATTTTTATTGAAAACCATTTTTATTGAAAACCCATTTTTTATCAACCATTTAGCAATTCTAGAAAATCTATAATATAAAATCATCTTTTTAAATTAAAACCTTTTTTGTACAACTATTCACCATGATCACACAATTTCAAAAAAACCCCTAAATCATCCAAAATGAATATTTTTTCTAGAATTTCATAATCTATAAACCAATTTGAATCTATTCCAATCAATTCTATCAAGAGGAGTCAAGAGAGAAGCCTCATACCTTGAAACTTTTACAACAGCTGAAGAACGTAGAAGAAAACAGGTTGATTCTCCAAGAATGGCCTTAGCTCTCTTATCCTAGCAAGATCACGACTCAACATTGAATTATTTGGTATCAAAAAACGTAGATCTGCCCACTATAGGTTTTTATTTTAGAAATAATGGAGATCAGAGAAGTAGATCTAAGCAAATTTAAGAAAACATGACAAATCCATAAAGAATGTTGACAAACCTCAAGACTCGGACTCGAAATCGCCAATGGAAGGCTCTAGGATGGCTCCAAATCATGTGGAGAGGGCTCTATGGGCTTATAGGGAATGTAATCTCGAAATAGGGGCATTTTGAAGCCAAAAAATATATCGAGAAAAAATGATTAGTCTCTTAGAAAATAGGATCTAGATTTAACCTCTACACAATGTTTGACCACACAGTTTGGGCCAATTTTGTATGGATCATGTGACCTTCCATTAGGACCCAACACTCCTTATAAAATCCACAAACTCTCCCATACTTCCCCTTTACCATTTTTATGGAGACACATTTTTTATGGAAACATCCCTCTTTATGGAAACACCCCACATTATGGAAAAAATCCATTTTATAGAAGCCCCCCACAATATGGAAACAACCCACTTTATGGAAACACCCCACATTATGGAAACAACCCACTTTATGGAAAAAAGAAACATTATGGAAACCCCCAACTTAATGGAAACTATCTATATTATGGGAACTCTTTATTTTATGGAAACTCTCTATTTTATGGAAACTATCTATTTTTTGGAAACTCTCTATTTTATGCACAATAATTATAAATCTGTGAATAAAGGGGTTATATACTCGAAACCAAGGGTACTACACCTTGCCTCCTGTGAGAACAATTTTTCCATGATTAATTCTTCCCATCACCAGGTGGCGTTCTTCTGAGATGTTTTGAAAGAATTCGATTATCTTACATTTTAGGAGGTGAAGGCTCATGATTTGGAGGAAACCCAAGAGGAAGTGTTGTAGGTGTGAGAATCCCATGCATTATGGTTGAGGGATCAACTAGCCTCTTCGCATGCTAACTATGGAACCACCCAGAATAAAGGGAGAAACCTTAAAGTTGTTACGGAGTGGGTGAATCTAACATTCAAGGCTAAAACGGAGGAGAGAGCTTATTTGTAGTAAACTCTTGAGAGCCCACTACAATCACTTTCCATCATTCAAAAAGGGAAAACCATGCCTTATTGAAGTTCCTTACCAAATCATGATATGTACTCTTCCCCCCTTTCTGAAATTTTACATAGACTTTGAACTAGGGATGCTTCTCCCTTTTTGTTGAACTTAATAAAAATGATTTTCCTTTTAAATCCTTTATCTTTAGCTTTTCTTGTCCTGCAAATTAATCAAAATCAATCATATAAACACCATTTTAGTCAGGTATTAATTTTAAACAATGATTTGAAATGAGTAAACTGAAATAATCAAATTGGGATCAAAAATTTTTCATGAGCCACGAGACTCAGAGAGCATAGTTCAACTATTGTTGTGGTTTTATGGAATACCACAAGAAAATTTATGTATTTTTCATTATTACCCTAATTTTTTCCTAAGATTTCTTAAAACAGGCCTAGCAATCATAACTTGACTTTTTATTAGGCCTCCCTTTGTGGATTTCTGATACTCTACTTTTACCCATAGGTGCCTTCTTTTGATTTTCCCTCTCATAAGTATGGGGTGTTTTTTCGATCGTATTTCATAGTACTTCCAATCAAACATGTTACCGATGTTTTTTGTCGAATAGGTTTGGCCAAACATATTGGGTAAATGGCACAAATTATGGACTAGTCAGATGGGAATGTGCTAATATACTTCAGATATATATTAGGGATTTTTCATGATCCTTAATTTGTGAATTTGGACATGCATGAAGATCAAGACCATTTATGGCATATGGAGGTTGTAAAGAACTCACCTGGGGGTGCATTTTCCATTGATTGATGATCATTTTTTGTGGGAATCATAGGAATAGCTTCAAGGGCTTGATGTGCATGTTTAATCAAAGGTGTATTCAAGATACTAGCCTTCCATCTCTGATGGCCTAGCGGGGTTGTGCATCATTTTGAATTTATTTTGATGATGGGAGCCATAGTGGGTGGCTATCCTGAGTAGTAGTGTCTAAAAATATTAGGGACATTCATATCATCTTTGAGTGGGAAAATGTTCCCGCATTGTTCTTACTTATGTGAGGGAAAGTTGGTGAATGGTTAGTTCAGTTAGAAAAAAAATTATGTTATGGGAATTTATAAAGAGGAATGTATGTAAGATGTTATCTAAAAATTTTTCATATATGGGGGTGTAATAGAACATGAATGTCATCCAAGCATACAGAAAATTGAAATCACTCTCTCAAGAAATTATTTTCCTTTTGTTGATGATCATTTTTGTGTTTAACATATGTAGTGCCTCCCGGGCATGATGTGCATAGTCAAAACAAAGGTGTCCACAAGACACGGGACTTCCGTCCCCGATGGCTATGGAAGATTATAGAGATTGGAAAAAAATTTAATATAGTATATGACCTTAGAAAAAGGGTTATCTTGGATATGAAAATGATAATATTAACTTAAATTCTTAAATGAGTTGAAGCACTCTTCTTTATATGTGGATCAACATCACACATACGGATAGGGTATCCTCAAAAACCTCAAAAGGGACCAGAGATGAATCAGTCCAGATTGTTCGGATATATCTAGGATGGGTGTTGGGAGGAAAATATAAACCATGACTTTGAGGTCCCTTGAATTAGGAGGGATGGAATGTGGCTTGGAATCCATTGGGTATACTGATATAGAAGAGGACTCTCCTAGGGATGAATTTTCCATTGATTGATATCCATTTTTGTGGGCAATATATGCAGAGCCATGGGGCATGATGTGCATTGTCAAAAGAATGTGACCACAGGACACTGACCTTCCATCTCAAATAACCTTGAATGATTATGGGGATTCAAGATTACTTCGATCATAGAGTTTGAGGTATGATAGGAGTGAACTCAAACATATGGGGGACATTGGGGTTGTGATTTAATCATGGAATTAGGTATCCCATATATTGATCTGACTCACATGTAGAGTGAGGCATTCATTCAATCTTTGTGGTACCCGGTCATTCCACATCGTAGGGCTAGGACGTGGGGCTCCTCTCAGGGAAGAGAACGGTGACATGCCTTTTAGGGTCATGCTACTAAGACTAAATTCCTAGACTATTTTTTCATAACATATTGGTGGATCTCTAACTAATATCCCTAATCTCACATGATCTTCGCACGGTGTGAGAAACAAGGGATTACGAGGATTTCAGATTAGTTCCTAAGAATAGAAAATTCAAAATTAGAGAGAAAATTCGGCTTAAGACAGTGCTAGGCAGTTTAACATCATACAAAAAGGATGTTTTTGTTCTTGTAGTTTAATTTAGTGTGGTGAGTATGTGATGTTTTGCTGTTTAGAGTCATGCAGTGAGAAAAAATATGCATTCATAAAGATATTTATTAGTTTTGAGCTAATCGCAATCAGGATGTTCTGGCATTCCATATACATGAGTGATGAAATAATGTGTAAACCATAGTCTCGAGGGCTACATGAATCAAGAGGAATGACATCCGGTTTAGAATCCATTTGGTGTACTGAGATGGGAGATGACTCTCTTGGGTTCTAATTAGATTTTTATTGATGGTCATTTTTTTGGGAAACGTATATAGAGCCACCAGGGCATGATGTGCATAGTCAAAAAAATGTGTTCGTAGGATACTGGCCGTCCGTGTTAGATGGACATGAATGATTATGGGGATCCAAGTTTTCCTGGGGTATGTAGTTTGAAAAATGATAAATATGTGCATGGGACCTTCATGAATACCCAAACCATGATTAACTGTGAACTATAGGAGCTTCCACATAGGTATGACTCATATGTGCATGCGAAAGCTGGTTCTTTTGACTTCTCATGAGTGGGGGCCATGTATGGGATCTCGTAAGACTGGCGACTGGGCCACACATAACTCTTAAAGAATTTTACAGTTTATTGTCCTGCGATTCGGACCTTTCATGGTCTTCATGTACAAGTTTGACCTACGCATGGGTAAAGGGGCATTTGTTTTTAATGGCTGGATCAGGATGCCAAATCCAGGAATTAGTACATATCATGCACAGGTAGGAATCAATGCATACACAGTTCTGAACATTCCATTTGTCGATCTATCTCAGTCATAGGGCTAGGGGCATTTTATTTCAATCCATCACGGTTTCCAGGTATACCATGTTACTGTACAGTTTTCTTTCATAAGATAATCCCTACCACTAATCCTAAGCTCACCTCAGTTAGACTTGATGTGAAAATAAATGAGTGATAAGGGTTTCCCTTAAAAATATTGAGAGATATAGGGAATGATGGAAGAATTTTTTGGTTGGGTCTGGGCCAAGATTGAGGATCGATGAGTCGCTACGTATCCTTTGTGGGTAGGAATCAAGTCGTACGTAGTTCTGTGAGAGATCTTATAGATTGTTGTCATGCGATTAGAATTCTTCCTGCCATGTAGTTTAACATCTTATAGTTATTACATGATTCATAGTTTAATTTCATGTTGTAGTGAGTAGTTCCTTACAGTTTAATGTCATATGGAAACAAAAATGACTTATAGATTAAGGTCATAGAGTTTGGATGATGACATTGGGGTATATTTTTTAGTTTGGATTGGGCTAAGGTCGAGGATCTAGGAGTCTCTATGTATCCTGTAAGGGCAGGAATCAAGCCATACGTAGTTCTGTGAGAGATCATGTAGTTTATTACGATGTGATTAAGTTGATTTGTGGCATATATTTTAACGACTTACACTGAGGAAATGAGTCATAGTTTAATGTCATGTTTCAGGAATGAGTTCCTTAAAGTTTTACATCATGTGGAAAAGACACTGACTCATAGATTAAGGTCATAGGGTTTGGACCATGACATGGGGGTATATTTTTTTGTGGGTTATGGGCCAAGATCGAGGATCGAGATGTCACTACATATCCTGTAATGGCAGGAATCAAGAGGTACGTAGTTCTGTTAGTGATCATGTAGTTTATTGTCTTGTGATTAGGATTCTTTATTCCGTGTAGTTTATTGTATTATAGTGAGGACATGACTAACAATTTAATTTCATGTTTCAGGGATGATTTCCAGAGTGTTTAACATCATGTGGGAAGGAAAATGACTCATAGTTTATGGTCATAGATTTTGGACCATGACATTGTGGTATATTTTTTCTGTGGGGGTTGGACCAAGATTGAGGATTGAGGGATTGCTATGTATTCGACATTGGCTGGAATCAATCTGTACATAGTTCTATGACATATCATGCAATTTATTGTCATACAATTAACACCCTTTGTGCCATTTATTTTAATTTCTTATAGATTGTACATGAGTCACATTTTAATTTCATTTTTCAGGGATGAGTTCCTTATAGAATAACATTATGTGGAAAGGAAAATTACACATAGTTTAAGGCCATAGTGTTTGGACCATGACATCACTTTACTACTACTCATAGTTTAAGGACTTAGAGTTTGGACAATGGGGAATCACTTTGTTGATACTCATAGTTCATGGTCTTAGATTTTGGGCCCCGACATCACTTTATTTCTATTTTGTGATGTATTTGTTTAAGAACAATTCATTTGTGTGAGCCGTGATGAGCTTTCCATCCATCGATATGAGTGTGTATGCTCCATTGGAATAGAACATTTGTATGACATATGGTCATTCCAACTTTGGTTTATGATTTGGGAGATTCCTCCCAATAATCATCTGGCTTCTAAGGACTAACACCATTTCTCTCTCATGGAGAGATCGAAGGAAAACCTTTTTCATGAAGGCTCATGCAATCCGGTTTTGGTATATTTCCAAATGGTGTCAAGTGTAAAACCCATTTTTCCTAACATCTCTGACCCATCAACCCATCCTTGGTATTTCTCGTCCATGGACAGTTGATAACAAATGGCGACACGATGTGATGGCACTCGAATCTCGATAGGAAAACCCGCCACTTCCCCATATACTAGTGAGTATGGGGTTACCAGGGTGGCGATGCAGGTTATGGTCTTGTAATCCCATAAATCATGAAGGAAAATATCTTGGACACTATTTTTTATCCTTATCAACCATCTTCTGGAGTAATTTGGAAGGTGTCTTATTGAAATCCTCTATCTACTCATTGGATGCCACGTGGTAGTGGGAGGAATGGTTGGTTTCAATTCCATACACCTAGTATAGCTTGTCCAACTTAGTAGAGTAGAATTTGGTGTCCTTTTCCATTATTATTGTATAAGGGACACTGAATCTGGTAATGATGTTGGGATTCATGAAGCTAATGATGTTTTTCTCCCCAACTACTTTAATGGGTGTGGCTTCGGCCCATTTGTAAAAGAAGTTGGTCACTATGAGTATGAACTTGAATTGTATGGTTGTAGTGGGAGGATATGGTCCCACAACATCCATCCCTCAGGCAGAGAATGACCCTGAGTACTTAGCTGTATGAAGTATCTCTGGGGGTTTGGGTATGAAATTATCATGAACATTAATGGAATGTAACATCTTGGTGAATATGGTAAAATCATGTATCATAGTGGGCTAGTAATACCCACGCCTTCAGAGTTTTTGAGAGCGCTTGGTCTTTGATTGATGGGCTCCACAAGCTCTAGCATGCACTACTTTCATGATCCTAGAAATCTATTCTTCATAAATGCACCTGAGAATGAAACTATCAAGGTCTCATCTATAGAGAACATTTTTTGGTTTACCCCATTGTACACGACAAATTTGACTTCCTGTCTTTGGACCCTATCCATTCCAACCCTATCTAGTGGGAGTTCCCCATTCTGAAGGTAATTTGAAATGGGTGATATCCAGCTGGTGGTGTGACCATTGGCTCAGAAACAGATCTAATTTCGTTGATCTCCATCGTATTGTTCTGTATGAATGGAAAGACCATTAGGTGATGGGAAATTCTAATGATTATTTCATCCCAGACTAGATCAAGAAAGGTTGTGGCTACATTTTCCAAAGCATTGGCTTGGGCATTTTGTGATCGGGGGATATAAGGCAATATTGTTTCTGAGGGGAATTCTTTCATCAGTTCTCAAACATGGTTCATCAAGGGAACTAATACTTCATTCCTAATGGAGTAGTCACCACTGACATGTTTGATGACTAGTTCTAAATCACCCTTTCTTTTTATGTGTTTCACATGAACATGAATTTCCAGTTCTAGGCCTGCTATAAGGGCCTGATATTCTACTTCATTATTTGTGAACCCTTTATAAAGAAATAAAGAATAATGAAGGATGACCTTTTTGGGGGATACGAGTATAATTACCCACCCCATTTTGTTGAGCTTCGGATCCTCCATTATTTTCCCTATTTGGCTTTGGGAAGAACCATTGATGTACATTTCCCATGTCTGGGGTTTATCCAGGATGGTAAAAATGTCTTCATCTGGATGTTCGTCATCCAACGGTGTAGTTTCTCCCATGGGGTTCTCTTCCAGGAATTCTACATACACCAATCCTTTAATGATATACTGGGGTATGTACCATATGTAAAATGGTTGTAGGATGACGACCCATTGTGATAGGTGCCCATTTATTATGGGATGGTCAATGATATATTTGAGTGGTTTGCAGTAGGATACCAGTTGGACCTCATGGTGCTGCATGTAATTCATGACTTTTTGAACGACGAATATTAGGGATATGCAGTTCTTTTCATTTTTTGGGTATCGAGTTTCATCGTCAATCATTGTTTGGATGAGGTAAAAGAAGTTGTTTCCACTACCAGCATCACTCTTCTATTTGATTAAGGTGCCTAATAACTGCTCTATGATGTTTACATAAAAAATGAGCGGTCTCCTATCAACTGGTGGCATCAACACCGGTAAGATTAGAAGATATATTTTGATATTGTCGAACGCTTCTTTGAAATCATTATCCTAATCATATGTAACTCATTTATTCATGAGCCGAGTGAATGTTAAGAATTTGCCTTCAAGGTTGGCTATGAAGCACTTGGATGTACGTGAGGTTCCCCTACAGACCTTCTCAACATAGTGAGGTTATGAGGTGGGGATATTCCAAGGATGGATTTCATGATCTTGAGGTCAAATTTGATGCCACTATGGTGTATGATGAAGCCGATGAATTTTCCTGAGGAAACACCAAGGTTACACATTAGGAGATTCATCATTAAACTGTGTTGTCGTAATTTTTTGAAGAGTGTTTCAAGATCGGACCGTTGTTTTGAGCATTGTCATGATTTAACCACAAGATCCTTGACATAAAACTCAACGAATATTACCAATAAGGGAATAATGATGTGATGTATGGTTCACTGGTATGTGGTGCCAACATTTTTTAGACCAAAGGGAATCACTTTATAACATAACACTCCCTAAGGGGTCCTAAAAGAAGTAGCTTCTTCTTCTCCTTGGGAAATCTGTATTTTATCGTATCCCCAATAATCTTCCATGAAGGGGAGGTCTTTATAGATGGATATTTCATCGATCAGAAATTTTCCGACCGGGATCGAGAAATCGTCTTTTGGGAAATGCTGATTAAGGTACGTGAAGTGAATTCAGATTCTAATATGTCTAGTCTTCATTTGGATGTAGACTATGTTCTCACACCAGAATAGATATTGGACCTCATGTATGATGTTTTCTTTGATCTACTTATCAACTTTAGCCTTTATTTTGGATTCATGCATCGGTTATGTCCTTATGGATTCCTGCTTATAGCCCCAGTGATCTTCTGGTAAACCCGATGATGAGTTGAAACCTCGTGATTGAGTCCTGGCATTATAGTGTAGTTCTAGGCAAACACATCTCGATTCTTTTTTATGAATGAGGTACATGCCTCGTTCTCCTTGATAGGTGTATCCACACTGATCAGAGTGGGACATGGGTCATCTTTAGTGCCCATATTTATCTGATTAAATTCATTGATTGTGGTTTAGGAACCTTCTTCTAATGCATAAGGGGCATCTCTAAGGTCTTGTTCCTCTTCGTCTTCTACTTCATCATCTTCATCTTCATCTTCCTCCTCCTCTGATTGAGAAATTATTTTTGATAAAAACCCTCTAATGTTGGGATAGATATCCTCTTTTTCATTAGTGAGTGAGGTGGTGGTAGTTTGAGGTCATGTGGATGGGTCCTGAGCATCTTTGATAGGGATTTTCCTAACATCGTGCGAGTTATCCTGCTCTTCTGTGTCTTTGGACTTGTTGGCCACAACAGAGACCATGTAGATGATGGAGTCTACATCTGTACTTTCATTTAGACATTCCTCTTAGTTGTTAGGTAGTATGTACTCTTCCCCAAGCTACTGGAAGGGGCTGGCGGGAGCCATTTCCAATCCATTTGGGGCAGAAATCCAATTATTATTGTTGACCGAAAGAGGATTTTCTTTCAATTTATAGAACCCTATGTTGATATAATGCGACTAATGGGACTCAAATGGGGATTTATCATCCTGAAATGTATCTTTTTTCTTATTAGTGTTGTATTTTACACATTGATGGTAAGAAGAATGTATTGTAGCGTGCTGATGTAGACAAGGCCTCTCTAACAGGATGTTGAAGGCCCAACTTTTTCCTACTACCAAGAACTCGGAATCCGACATGAGGTATCCGAGCCAAGTTTTAATATTGATTCATCCGAATGGTTTTTGTTCCCTTTTGTCATATCCCAACAGAGTTTTAGTGCAGGGATTCATGTTGTCTTCATCACAGACTAGCTGATGAAGCGTTCACAGCGGGATGAGGTTGACTCTAGAGCTATTGTCGATGAAGATCCTCTGGGAATCAATTCCATTTATCTTGGTGGACACATATAAGGGTTTGATCTTCCCTTTCCTGATGGTGTCTTCATCCATATCATGTAAGGAGATGAAGGAAAGACATTCTTTGGTATTGGTCTTTGTCTGATAGACTTCGGAAGTTTCTACATCATCCTCGAACTCGTGGGGACTTATTAAGGCTTTAATGAGTGCATCCCTAAGATATGAAGATAGACATAACACATCAAGGATTGACATACTTACTGGTACTCAATCTAACTTATTTATAATATCATACTTCTACTCTAAGGGTCAGTGCTTCTCATCTAAGGGTTTCTCTTTCATAGACCCTTTATGGTTTTGGACTTTGTACATGGATGGTTTGGCCTCTATAATTGGGGATGGTGGTGCTATAGTCCTTTCGGGGTTTGGCCGAACTGGTCTGCATTCATTCCTTGGGGGATTTGATATTTTTTCTTCCCCTAATGGATATTCCAATATAATTTGGCTCGGATTTCATCTGTTGGGGGAGAAGGAGAATTCTAGATCTTGTTGTGTCTACCGGAGGGTCCTTCATTGAGTTTCTATGATGTTAACAGTTTGACTTGTGGTGTGGATGAGAATTTGACTCATGTAATGATCATGCCTTCTAGGAAACCTTCGGCCTCTATGGCCTCTTCCTCTGGCTCTCTCGTTGCGCACGGGGAATTTGGGTTCATGGTCATATTCAACACCAGAGAATGGGTTCATCGAGTGAACAACATTAATGGAGCCGAATATCAGTTCTTTTTCCAACACTATTTTTTTATAACTGTCTCCTTCTGATGGATGTGTTTGGAAGGGTGGTGCTCATTATACCATTTGGTGTGGTTGTGCCCATGTTACCAAGTCTACTAGGTTGATGTCCAAAAGCATCAATATGGACTTCTGATTTGGTGTCAGGTTATCTTCTTTCTCATGATTTCTTCCTTTCTGGCATTTCGAGGACCACGGTTCTGAGGATGATGGATGTGTTGTATTAGGAGCATTGGGGGAATAGTTGGTTGTTTCAACAACGCCTGAAGTATGCCATGTACTTAATTGATGGTCTTTCAGTTCATCCAATTGTGAAAATTTTTCTCTTACATACTCGTGACTGTTGGCCATTCCTCTTCTTCTCTAGAGTTTGAGTTGGAAACATATTCCACTTGTGTTGTCGGCTGTACTGACTTGAAATGCCCAAAATCTACCATTATTTGTAGGATATCCTTGTAAACAAATCATATCTAGATGATATTTTCCTATATTTGGTGGTAGGGAAAATAATTTAGATAGCCCTCGAGACCCAATTCATCAGCTGGATTTAGCTCTGGTAGCCAGATCAAGTTTCAATTCATAGAAGCTATGAAATAGTAATAGAACTAGTCGCCTCGAAATGAGTGATATTTATTTCTTTGTTCTTCAAAATGGAATATTTTAGAAACATGTCTCTCATATTGTTGAGGTGGGAGTGGCTGTTGGGGTCTAGAGGGTCCTGAATGGTTATGTGTGGGCCTCACAACTAGAGATGGCGCTGGGGATTGATTAAGCATGATAGAAGCTACCTCAAATTTTCTTGTTCTTTTACCAGGGGGGCGGATGGGGACACTCGGGACTTAAGATTGGTCCTTTTCAAAGAGTCTTCAATTAATTGAGAAATGGTAGAGAAATCTCTATACCCACTTGTGTACTTCATTGGGATGAGCGTTGTTCGCAATTCATCCTAAAGGTTATCAATGCACATGGTGAGAATATCATCCTGGGGGAGTGTCCAATTCAAGGAATAAGTCAGGACTTTCCATCTAACAATGATGTCTGAGACCTTTTTGTTCTCTAATTGTTTGCAGTTAATGAGATCACTGTCCCTCATCTTAGGTAGCGTTGAACTGAACTGGAAGAGAAAATAACCTCGTATTTCCTACTAGACTGTGATTGAAATGGATGGAAGACTAGTATACCATACGTAGGCCAAGCCCTATAGGGTTCGTTTGAATCACCTTAGTTTTATTACTTCTTGTTACTTTGGAGTTCCTATCATGGGGTCATAATAAGAGGCTTAGTTCATTAAATGATGTTCAGAGTCCTTTGAGCCATTGAATACAGAGAATACAGGGTTCCCAAAGTTTAGCAGTGGCAGAACATTACTTACCCACTCAGGGTAGGGTTTGTGCTCTGTCAATATCAATGTGTGTTTCTCCTCCATGGCTTCTAGTCAACCTGTTAATTTCTTGATGGTATTCATGATCTTTTGAGGCATATCCTTTGGGGCTCAAGCTTGAGATGTTGTGGTAGTGGCTAAGACTGAGTGTGCCGGTGTTGCTATAATTTTGGATGGATACCCAGTCAGAGGTATCATTTGTTGGTTTACCTGGATATATTTTTTATTCCTTCTTAGCAGGGGGGAAGTCTTGATGTCCTTCCGGGGATAGGTTTAAGTAGTTTTCCAGTCCTGATACTGGATGGGATGGGCCTTTTATCTTGGATTCATTTTCCGAGATGAGTGCCGATGGAAAGGGAACCACATTTTTGGAAGACCTACTAAGGTTCCGTAGGGGGAACACATCCGGAAAGGTATCTCCCTCGACGTAGCTCAGAATTTACTTTTCTGAGCTCTTTCATTTCATGCTTCTGCATAGAGAACCATTTCTTGAGAGTGAGGGACGCATTTCGAGGGGGAGGAGAAGGATGGTCATAGAAGACCTCAAATTTAGTCTTTTCCTTATTGTAATTTTTCATGGGTGGTAATGTCGGATCGATTGAGGTGGAGAATAAATTTAGGATCTCTCTCTAGTTCTGGGTATGCACACCATCAGGCTCAGTGTGGGATACAACTGGGTGGGAACCGTCTTCCTTCACATCCTCTCCCTATTCATAATTTCTCTCATGATCCATGGATTTTATGTTTACCACATTCACTAAGGAATACAACATTAGGGATGGCGTACTCGGTGTTGAATGGTAAGAAGGCTTTTAATATCCTATGTTGTACTTTTCCTTCTTTTCTATGGTATTATTCGGTTTTGTTGGAAAATATTGACCTAAAAGGTGCTCTGGTATGGCCTCTTAATGTGCCTTTTTCTTAAAGGTTTTGAACCTCGAGAATGGGTGTAATAGGTGACTTCTATGTCCTTCATTCTTCATAGACGATGGAAGACAGAAATCTGATGTGTGAGGACTTGAGGTTAAAATTATCCTAGCCTTTCCAGATTGGGTTGTTCCCAATATTCCATCGATTTTCTACGGTCTGAATTTTTCGTCTTCTAGGGGAATTTTGATTTAACAATTCCCTCATCCCTTTTGGTTGGGGTTGTTCTCGCATTGTGGCAGAAACCGCCTCTATTACTGCCTTTTCAATTTCATGTACTCTTCCGAGAGAGTGATCAAATTATGGAATTGGTCATGTAAGTAGTGTATGATCTTTTGAATACATGAGCATTGCTTTCTAGTTGTCTTCACATAAGCAGGTAGCTTGCTGGATATTCTCGGTTTCCTGACTCATAATCTTTTCGATGGCTTGATATCTTCGGACCAATTGCTTTTGAGACTTACTACGGGACGTTTTTTTAATATCCCATCTTTCATGATCATGGGATTCATTTTATTGTAGCCTTTGGATAATGACATTGTAGGATGTAATTTTCAATGGAATTTTATGGATGGGATGAGGGGTGATGTGCAGAGCTCTATGTTCTCCACATTCCCAAATGATAACTCCAGCCAGGGAATTTCCAATGAGGGGATGCAACTTATACAGTGCATGGAGGTAGGCTAGTTCAATGTTTTTCATTTTTTCCTTTTTTATTTTGAATTCCATGAAAAAGGACATCTAATAGGCCGATTATATGTTGAAGCTCCCCTAACATGTTGATGTGGTTTGCCTACCCTTCATAGGGTAAGAATTTTTCTAACATCTAACGAAGAGTCGTACATATATTGAGGCTAATGTCATGCGTGAATTCCCTAGAAAAATCTCCTGGTATGTTGAAATGAGAAGTTTTCGTAGGCCAATACATCACTAGTATATTATCCTTATCAATTTTTCTTCTCCGAGGAAATATATCATGATATTTTTCTTACATATGCTCATCTAATTTATATGACCTTATTGACCTCTTCTTAATAATTTCATTCCAAGAAACTAGGCTGGTGGGAGCCTCATTGAAATGTGAATGACATAGGGGTGGCTCAGAATATGAGTGTGGACTCGGGACATCCTCCAGTTGAAAAGAAATATCACTCATTAAAGACGGGGTAACCGATGTGTCTGAATCCATATTTCTGAGATCCTTATCAGAGGAAGGTTTTCTTCATATTTTTTCTAGAAATGGTTGGACCTTCCTACCAGTATAAAGTTTAGTTGCTGGGAGGACCTTTGAAATTGGTGCTGCACTAGCGAGGGCTACTATTGAAACATGATACCCAACCACAAGAAATGTTTTTATAGGGTATACCCTGGGGAGGACCTTCAAGGTGGGCTACAGTGAGGGGAGGACCTTATTTCTTCATTAAGTTACTATGGGGAGGGACTTCACAGAAACTGTCATTGTGGTGAGGGCCAGCGCAATGACTGTCATCACGATGAGGAATAACATCATGACATGATACTTGGATACAGGGATAATTTCTACTGTGACCATCTAGGGAGGTCCTTCAAGATGTACTTCAATTAGGGGATGGACTTCTCGTTTCGTGACATTACTATGGGTAGGGAATTCATAGCAACTTACATTGCAGGGAGGGTCTTCGTAATGACAGTCATCTTGGAGAGGACTACCATAATGACTTGATACCCGGCTGCATGGAAAAGTTTTGTAATGAAAATCTTGGGAATGGCCTTTTGGATATACTACAATGAGGGGAGGAACATGTCATTTCATGAAATTACTATGGGGATGAACTTCATAGAAACTTCCATTGTGGGTATTGCCTTCACAATGACCATCATCATGGTGGGTACTACCGTCATGACTTGATTCCTGGCAGCATAGACAATTTCTATAGTGAAAATCCTTAGGAGGGCCTTCAGGGCGTACTATAATGAGGGTAGGACCGTCTCGTTGCTTGACGGTACATTGGGAAGGACATTCATAGTAACTACCATTACGGGAGGGCATTAACAATGACTTTCATTATGGTGAGGAATAACATCATGACTTGATGTCCGACTATAGGGAGAAGAATATCTATAGCATATACCCTAGAGAGTACTATCCGGGTGGACAACAGCAAGGGGAGCCGCTTCTTTCCATTTGATCTTCAGGTTGTGGGGAGGGTTACCCGGACGCGCATCAAGATATAGGCTCCCCTGATTGATGATTCTTGGCCCATGGAGTGATCCCCCATGGGTGCTCTATGAAGGACCTTCAGAGCTGCTGGTAGCAACATTTCGTGGTGAGCCATCACAACTACTACTACCAATTCCTTAATTTTTTAACTTACTGACAGGTTGTTGAACTTTAATTTATATATTTTTAGGGCGTCAATAACCCCAATTTATAGTAGAGAAGGATCATGTAAGTGATATTAATTTTCCTATTTCTTTTTGCGCAATTCATTTTTTGAGTACTCTTTTGTAGGTAAATGGGGCCATATATTGTTGGTAATGTCCTTCATATATGAGTAACTATTTTGCTGGGTCCCATGAAATCATTTGGATACACAGAAAGACATCCTGAGTTTTGGTAGGGATATATATGCCTTCCCTAGAGTGGCCACCACATTGGACCAGCGTCCCCCAATTGGAACATGTATTAGTTCCTCATCTAGTTGTCCGTATATCACATGATATTTTCGTCGACCCCCATGGACTAGATCAGGGATGCATAACTGCTTTGGAGTGACCAAATCAGTTTTTGAGTGAGTCATTCCATTCGAGGAAATCAGGTCGTGGTCCTGATTTATCGCTTTTTCTACTGATGCAATGATATCTTGGCATGTTTAGATGATGTGGTCTAGGATCGACATCCGATCATCCATCATTTCCAAGATTTAATGGGATACATCTTTGGTTGTAATGAGGATTAAGGTCCATTCTGATATCATAGTAGGATTTTGTTCATACTTCGGTCTTCTATGAGTTTCTAGTAGTAACTGGTAGTTCTCCTTTATCAGGATGGAGGAACGTGTCTACCAACAGTTGTCTTCTCTGGTTTCCATCGTATTTTATTGGTGGTCATTATATTCACGAGCAATAATTTTCATCAGCTCGCTTGCCACTGTATTTGTCTCACAGGTTTTGTATGCATCTGCAGGATTTTGACTCTACTCATATTTCCATGCTGCCTTATTTGGATGGTGGGCTTGATATGCATCAGCATGTATTTGTGCCAGCGTGTAGCTGAGTGACGCCCTATTTTGTTGACGTGCTTGTTGTGCATCATAATATATCTGTATCAGCCTATATTTTATGGCTCTGTCTACATGGCATAACTGGTGAGAACTATGATGAATGTACATGTGACCATATTGCAACACCCACTTTATGTGGTGGGCTTGAGTGGAGGGGGTAGAGTCATATGTCTTCCCGTTGAATGCTACCGTGTTAGTATGACAGAGTTTCTCCTCATGAACTAGGGTGATAGAATGTTTCTGATTATATATCCACTGCCCTTTGTGGGAAGCCCGAGGGACTCAGGTCTCCGGGACTTTAGCAGGTGCCCTCAGAAGAAGGTCCTCTTTGGTAGTAGGTGGCTTGGTCATCCAGTGTCGGCGGAGATGTTCTTTAGCGGGGGCCCATTAGTAGGACCCCTGTGCAGTTGAGATGAATTTGTCTGCAATGACTTCATCTGCCTCTCAATGATAAGGGAGGTACTTGTTGTCACGTTCTATGGATAGGCTCTAGAAACGATTTGAGATGACCACCGAGGCCGCCTTGTGTTGGTGTTCCAGACATGGATAAGGAGGTAGTTGGAAGACCTCTACAGACTGGAGGGATTTTGTCATGGCCTCTAGCATGGGGAGTGTACCATTTCGGTGGTACTCTTTGGTCAGTGTGTGGGATAACAAGTGTTGAAGATGCCGGTTTGGTGAGGGGGTCTTGTTATTCATTGGGGCCCAGACCCCCTTCGAGATCATTGATGTTTGTGTCTTAATTGGTCATTAGGATTTCATTTTGATCAAAGGTCACTTTTTGGTAACCTTTGACAAAATATACGACATAAAAACCACAAAACCTTGTCAATGTATAATTCTTTTAAACATATTCATATTTGGAGATTCTTCTTGGACCCCTAACCCTTTTCATTTATTTTTTGTTGTGCGTGAAGGGGCTTGAGTGGGGTAATACTTCCATCATGGTTACAAATTTAGGTCAGGATCGCCATTTTTATTCTGCCTTAGAGGTGGCGTACTTCGCGCGTTCCGAGGCGAACCCAATGGTCTGACGTGTCGTATCATTTTCTATTTTGTCATTAGGATAGAACCACCACCTATGTTAAGGATTTACATCGGATTCACCATTTTTTTTCACCGCTGACGCCGTGAATTTCATTCATACTAGGGAGAAAAAAATGGGCAGATGTGCAGTGTACTTCAGTATTTTAGCATTCGGGTAGAACTGTCATCTTGGTTAAGGATTCACATTGGATTCACCATTTTTGGTCCACCTCCGAGGTGGCACATTTCCCGCGTACTAGGGAGAACAAAATGGGCTGACACGAAATGTCCTTTTTTTCTTTTATCATTGGGTTAGAACCATCAAATTGGTTAAATATTCACGTCAGGTTCACTATTTTTTTTTCCTCCATTGAGGTGTCGGGTTTTGGGTGGTGCGAAAATGGTCTGATGAGGATCATCACCTGTCACTCATTCTAGAGATGGATTCCTTTAAAATTCTCTATTTCATTTGTTTTGACCCATTCTGTGTCATTATCACTTAAAAAGGATGGATTTACCCGGCATGGACTGGACAATTCACCCTTTTCACATTGCGAAGGAGATTCCACTATTACTCGGTCCTAGCAGGTGATTTCCTGGGGTCAAGTACTTGTATAGTTGGTCCCCCTCATATATAACTTCTTTATATGGTCTCCAACGGGTTTATTCATGGATCCAAAAGCACCCAACGGCCATGGAATCCATGATTCATGGACCTTAATTCAAAATTTAGGTGCTCATATATTGTTGATTCTTCCAATGACACTTGAGGACTTCTTTGGTCAAGAGATTGGAAATTTAGGCTCACTGCACCATTACAAGGGTAGATTATCATCTAATCTAGGAGAATCTTATAGATTCATGTTGTTCTAATTTGTTCGTGAATCCTTGGTTCATTCAAAAAGATTTTTTTCTTGGGATACCCTTGGTTTTTATGATCTTTATAGGCATGCATATATTTGATGCTATGAAGGTACTGTTGACATGAGCGATACGATAAGGCCATCAAGATTTTATTGTCATCTAGGGGGGTGGAAGGTTATTTTATGATGGGATCAGACCCATAAGATAGGTTTCCTATATATCCTCGATAGAGGAATCATAACTCACATAGTTTGGAAGGGTTGGGGATTAGGCATGGAAGATGCCCATTTGAATGGACATAATTGGGTGAAACCTTTTGTAAGGGCACCCTTTTGAGCTCATGCCTTCATTTAGGTGTTCTATATATCCTGATTTGGTTAGGAATTAGAGTTCTCATGGTTTAGAAGGGTGTGGAAGTTATAATTTTTACAAAACTCGTATCCCACATGAGTTACGCTCAGTGTGAGAAACAAGAGGATGTAAAGGATTTAACAAAGAACATGATTCCTCTCTTGTTGGTGGGAGAGGGAGAGCCCATGATGGAATAGCTCAGACGACCATGGGTGATGGCACAGACAAACTAACCCTCTAACATGAGATGAAATTAAAGGTCGTGTGACTCAGCCTCGTAAGATTGGGGACTAGCCTCAGTGGGAGGGACCCAGAATACATTCTTAGAAAGGTGAAGAGTTTCATTCTCATCAAAGGAGAAGCGAACATAACTCCTTCAACTAGTCACTAATACTCATTGAATGAAAAAAAATTATCACTCGTGATCCCTAGAATGGGGAGGTTGATGTCGAAATCCCAATGTTGGACTCTGGATTACCATGGGAATATAGACTCACAAGAATTCCCGAAGCCCGAACCATTGTGGGGAGAGCCTTTCTGACTCCGCTTATTATGGGTATATAGACTCAAAGGGGTCTGCTTATACACCCAATTGTCATGATCATAAAAGTCTGGTGACTTTGGAGGAGGCTTTTTTTCTGATGCAAGAGGACTTGTTAGTTGAGGGACTATAGAGGACTGGATGGTAGTGTAGGGGTGTGGTTGGAACTGGAGGAAATAATACCTCAAAACACCGCATTCTGCGTATTGGATTCTTATGTGGGATTGGGGAGGCTCCACATACTGTAGTGGTATGAAGGAAGAGGGTTCACCCACGTATCGATGTTTTATGAGGGCATGGGTACAGACCACCATGTACCATAGTGGTATGCGTCCCATCACACCGCTTTGGGTTTCATCCGTGTACTAATGTAGTATGGGGAGATGGGTTCAGTCCGTGTAGCAACACACTACGTGGACCACCATATTGATGTAGGGTCAGGGGGATTATAGTTTTCGGGGAATTCATCAAAGAATTTATGTGGTTCGATGTCCCATTATTATTATTCAATTCCCCTATTTTATGGTTTGTGGATGGCTAAACCTTCGGAGAGTGTGGTTTGTGATTTGGGCTTCACCGATGAATCAAGACTGAAGCCAGAATCTTCTCAAAACTCTTTCTTCCAACCGCTTAGTCCCCTTCAAACATTCTTCATCCGTCCCCCATCCTCTTCCTCCTATTCTCCTTTTATAAAGCCTTAGGGAAATTGTATCTATTTGGAACGTGACACCATTTGCGGAGGCCCATGAGGAGATATCTTAACCCGCGGAAGACTCGATCAATTCGGGTTTGCGGAGGCTTTGGTTCGTGATAATGGTTTGTGGAACCCTACACATTTTCTTTGTCTATGAACTGATGAGTTCATGGGACTTAATACGGATAACCTTTTCATGTAAGATTCCTTCAGCAACATGGTTAGTGGTCTGCTGGGTTTGTTGGCCATCGATTCGTAGTCCATTGTCTTAAAGATTGTTTCGCATTCCTGGTGGTTCACGATCCAGGCAGTTCGCAAACCTTTCCCATTAATGGTACAAGGGTAAAATGAAATGCTTTTAAAATATGAATTCCTTCATGTTTGTTTTGAAATTTTCATCTCAATTTGAGTCCATTTACCATTCTTGACTTGTGGGAGTACGTTTTCCTTTATGAAAGTGATTGTGGGGGTATTTTCTTAACTTGAGGGAATCTTCCGGACCCTACCATCACCATTAATGAAATTTTATCTAGAATATCCTCATCCTCTATATTTCATTCCATACATGAAATCTTTGGTTTTATTGAGGTACATGATTTTCATTCCATAATATCTTCAAATCATAATTATTTTATTATTCTTCAAAAGGTTAAAATCTATTTCTTAATGGAATTATATTCATGGTACTTCTTTTCAAACTCTATGTTCCTTTATATTAAATTTATCTAATTATTCATTTCATGAAACCTATATTACTATGAATAAATTGGAAAAATAAAATCAATGAACATAAAATTTAATTATTCTTTTACTATTAAGATATGCTATGTTCATCCTATTTTGACTTGTACTGGGTTCTTCATTTATGTTTCTCACAGACTCTTAAAATTATTCCATGTTGTGTTAAATATATCCATTGAATTAGAACTTCATTAAGTGAAATATCATATCAATTTCATCTCTCCAAATGACCCCATGTAGCAACAAAAGGTTTCAATGTTATTTTTCAAAATTATAGTGATTTAAAGTTGTTTAATTTTTTAAAAATTTTGTAATATATAAGGAAATTGAGGTCTTGTAGATGGCTTTAATTTAAATTAAAAAATCATAGAATAATCATAAAAATCATTACCTAAATTAATAAAACCATAATAATAAGCATATATTTCTAAATTTTTGTTGTGATAATATTTTTTTTCAAATTTTTAAGAGATACATTCATGTTCCAATGTGTTTATCATGATATATTATACTATTTTGAGAATAACACATCAGGCATATCCAAGTGTTATTTCTAAATGTATGTGAAAAAAATCCACTCTATAATGTGTGTCTCTTGGTACAGTGGACTCATTTAATTTTAAAATTATTGAATGAAATGATATTAATCAAATAAAATTATGTAATGTTTGGTTAATAGGCTATATGTTGCAATATAGTGATTTTATAATACGGAATTTGAACACGTTTCATTACATATATTACACCACGATTGAAGAGATTGGTCTACCATTATTAATTTGTGATGAAAAGGTGTAAGGCCGTAAAAATTAAGATCCATGATATTTTTTAATAAAAATAAACATTTCATCATGAAACATCCTATAATTCTATAATGTATATTGTAATTATAGAAAACTAATGGAGAAACCAAATTTATACACTACAACAAAAGTCATTATGTTGTGATTATTTAAAAATATTATTTTTAAAATATAATTAATGGATTCGCATTAGAAAAGGGTTTTGATAGTTTGGTATGGCCAAAGAAATGTCTAAATATTTATCAAATATTTAATTTTACCTAAAAAAAATCTAATTAATGATTTTTGAGAAACATGATTTTCTATTAGGTTGGTATTTTCGAATTTAAATTTGGATTTCAAATCTATCCTTATGGGATAAAAAAAATTCTATAGTGAATAATTGAAAAAGAGAAAGAGAAAAAACTATGGATAATATCTAGAATAAGGGTAGAGAAGATAAATGGTTTGGATGTCATTGATTATCTATAATAGAAGATTTATTTGTGATTAGATTAAATAACATTGAAAATAAGGTTTAGAAGTGAAGTGTTGTTGAACATAATGGTAAATATTGGGTAGTGAAGATAATATTATTATGAGGAAAACCTTTATTTATTTGGGGTTATGTATTATTTAATTATTCTTGTAGGATTTACCTAAATGTAAAAATTTACTGTTGTTAAAATCCCCTTGGAAATATGTAAGCAGAAAGGAGGGAGACCATATACCTTGGATGAGTAGTGAGCATTTCCTAAAGACTGTAATCCTGAACTAGTACTTTAGTGACTATTTTTAATATGAAAACTCCATTGATATGTGGAGAGACACTGGATTTTTCTTGTACAACGTTGCAATGTTTCTAGGAATATTTCCTAATCCAGGTGATGAGATAGTGCACAATTCTGAAGCCCGGTGTGTTCAAAATTAATTTTATAAATATATTAAATATATTTTATATTTCACACGTGTAGCTACTTAAAGAAAAATAAATATCTCTTAAAAAAATCATAGATCATAAATCTGAGGTCATGATTGATACTAGGATGTGGTGTTTACCCAAGGAGTGACATAACTTTTTTTGGCACTAGGAATCTGTAGAAAAACTAACCGAGGACGTAACCATAAATAAAATAATTAATTATTTTATTTTATTTTTAATTATAATTCAAATAACTCACAAAAGGAGTATCATATGGAAAATTAGAGACAACTGTTGAGTTCGGAATACGGTGCTTACCTTATGTGCTACCTAAAATAGGTCAGTGTGGGACATTCAAAACCCTCACTTGTTGAACGGTTATTTAAGAGGATTAATTAATTTATTAAATTAATAAACGAATTTTCATAACCTATATGATACATTATAAAATTATTTCCATGGAAAAATATTCCAGGGTCAGCTCATAATTTTCGGAATTTCCGATGCGCTCCTTCTTCATTGGCGGAATGAGACCGGATGACGACCAATGATCAGATCGAGATGAATTGACAGGAAGTAGACGTAGAAGATCATATTCATCGCTAACAGATGCGTTCATCACTAATTATCTACCCATAATATAGGTAAGAATCATCAGTTAGTATTTTATTCCCTTTTGATTAAATGGTTTATTATATAGATCTTTTCTCATTGATCTGTGTTCTTTTGCAGCCTTTTCATGTGCTCGTGTATTGAAAATTTAAATTTTTTGTCATTTTTTTCTAACCTTGGTGCCCTGGTCTTGATTACTAGCTATGAATGCTTAACTAGTGATGTTTAAGACATTTTTATTTGATATTTTCCCAAATAATTCATCATTTTTTTTCATCATTACACCATGGGGTCACGATTCAACATTGTCTGTGTTGGTTCGAGTTCGATCAATCCCCCAAATTTGTTATGGTGACAGGGACGACATACAGATAAATGGTTTGAGGAAGGATTGATAAATGAGTAGGATATTGTTTGGTGAATGAATCAGTTAGGCACCACATGTGAATGTTTTTTATCATAGTTGACTCAGGATTGGGACAATAACCCATGTTTTCCCATTTGGTGTGTGGAGGTAGCATGCAGTGTGATGGGTTTGATTTCGAGAAGAGTCCAGGCATGTGATCTCATAGAGGAAGCTAATAGGTGTTGGCATGGTGGTGTGTAGAATCAAATCTCCGATGAGGTGGCCAGATATGGTCAACATGATGCACATTAATAACTAATAATAATAATACTAATGATAATTTGTTGATAAAAATTAAAAAAGTATGAGTTATTATTATTTTATTAAATAATAATAATGGCGGTGGGATAAAATTTATGATTAATTAAATTAAATGATTTTAATTTAATAACTAAGAACCATTTTAGATCAATGGGAGTTTGATTTTGAATGGGGCATTGATATCTGAATCTGGAGGAATTAAATTAGATAAACTAATGGTAGAATGTGTAAGAAGTTGGAGAAATATAGAAACTACATGAAGAGGTTCTCTTAATCATGAGTTTTTATTATAGATAACATCATGATATTAAAATGGAAATAAATGGATTGGGGTGAAAAAGGTAGCATATTGAATATCCCCCCAGCGTACCATCATTCCTTCATTTGTGTTAAATTCATAATATTACAATAATGATAACATTTAATAACAATAAATAAAATATAAAAATGGTGGGCCCCTGGGAATAACTTCCCACCAATGTATGGAGATAATTGCATGTAGTTATAGAGTTTGAAAAGAAATCTACCTTTGAAAATGGTATATTAAAGGAAAGTATAATAATAATAATATAATACCATTATTATTAATTTAGTTATAAAATCATCAATTGGTAGTAAGTTATTCGTGTGTTATCAGCTTGATGAACCACTAGTGGCAAAGTGAACCTTGAATTGAGATATTCATTTAAAGACTGATGTCGAATACCTTTTCCAGAATCGAGCCTTCGGTTAACAAAACACTCAATAATAACCAAAATTATTATTATGGTAGGATCTTGTATTAGACATATCTCTCTCATAGAGTGTCATAATGATAAACTTTCTATGATTTTGTGACTTTGATTTTGAGATTTATCTTTTGATACTAATTTTAGGTATTTAAATTGAGATTGTGGTGTGATCCCCAGGAAGCCCGGTTCAGTTGTCTTGCGGAGAAATGTGAATTTTTCACCATGGATCTTCTTTGGGTTCTTCATTTTGATTTGATCAAAAGGTATCCCAAGGTTTTCATTATAATCGAAGAAAGACTTGTAGGATGAAGTTCGGATAGTTGGGAAGATATTCGGGTAGGGTTTTGCTGAGCCAAACGGCATTGGAGGTGTGAATTTGAGAGAAGGGGAAGTGCCCTTTTATAAGAGGGGTGAGGGGCCCCTTAGAAAAAACATAAAAAATTATTTTATAATAAATTCATTTTCAGTTTCTAATGGCTCTAAAATGAATTACTTAAGGGATAAGGTGGGGATGGGTCAAAAACCACTCAACCAATAGGTTTTAGACAGGTTTAAGTCACCATATTAACCTTAAATTTTAGATTTAACTCTTAGTTAAATAGTTTTACATTTACCATGTCTCATTGTATTTTTATATTATATGGTTTATAAACTTACTATAAAATTCCAATCGAACCCCAATTGGTTCATTAATGTCATATATATTATTATATAAGTCTTTTGGACGAACTTTATATTTTTAGGACAATTATATAAATTAATAATATAATATTGGTTTTGAAAACTATATTATGACAATTTTGACACTATTTGGTATTTGTTTTTTTGTTAAAATAATTACAACATTATTACTTTGAAAAAAATTAATCTAACCAACCCTAAAATGTCATAATAACCTATAAAATTAGTGTATTTTATAAAAAGTCTCAAATTAAATTTATTTTGATATTTATAATGTTAATAATTTTAATCTTTTATTAATACCGTAATTACTGCATCATCATTGTGACATAAATAAATTTAATTATTTAATGTCTACAAATTATAAATTAAATACCATTATGTTGGAAATATTTTTAGATTTTTAATTAATATTTATAATTTAATGTATCTTTTGTATAACCCTATATTAAAAATGTTTTAGTTATTAAACATTGATTTTAACTCTTTTAACTATTTTTTTAATTAAATAATAATAAATGTCCTAATCCAATCAAAGTGTTCCTAAAGGATCATATTAAATTACTAAGGTTGTTTTTTGTCGAATTACACTTATCCAATAGAATTATTACATGTTTTAGGGTAAGAATAATATCATTTTTACCCTTAATAACCCTATTTACTTTTAACTGTGGTAAATAAATGTAATAATTTACTATTCATAAAAAAAATTCCTTATTGAACCACATTTTTCTTACTGATATCAACCGCGTCTCTTGGATTTTTGAAATTCCACTCATAGAAGTAGTAAAATTATGTTTTATGCAATTTTTCATATTTTCCTAGGAGGTGGGTAAAAGACGGTGAAGTGTTCAATAAAATTATATATATATGATATTATTACAAAATGACTCCAATGAATTACATTGAACATATATATGTATTATGTATCTATTTTGACCTAAATACATTTAAATAAAATTTATAATTATTTAAATAATTTTAGTTTTAAATAATAACTCAGTATTTTTCACTATTCATCAAAAATTGAATGTTTTCAGAAAAATACCAAAAAATCATCCAAAGATAATTTTGATAATCCGAATTCAAAAATAAATTATATATTAGTCAATTATAAACATATAAGTTTCATTTATTAATTTAAAATTAATTCCTCTTGTCAAAACCTAAAATCATGTTTTTAAGAAATAATAACTAACAAAAGATTGATACTTGTTTATGTTCAATTTCAACGTGAAATTATTTCCCATGAATAACATTGGATTAAATGGTAAAAATATAATCTATTTATACTTCTAAACCATTAAAATTTATAATGTAACACTATAAATTATTTTGATAAAAAAATTTGTTTTCATTTAAAATATATTATTTTTGAATATTCACCCATATATAAAAGTTATTATAAAAACACCAAAAATTTATTGAAACTAAATTATTATATCCTGATTCTAAATAAAAAGTTTATTTTGTCAAATTGAATATATAAAAGTTTTGAATATTGGATTTAAAAAGGGTTCACCATTAAAAGGCGGTAAAAGAGCATTTTTTATAAAATACTTCTTTTATCTGAAAAAAATGAATTAGTTTATAAATTATGTATATGAAACTCATAATACGATTATAAAATTATAAGGATTATATATAGTTCAAAATTAAGTTAATACTATTCATAACTGCTACTAAACTACTAGTTTGGTAAGAAATGGTGCGCTTGAACTCGGTGTTGTGTGTAGTGGAAGTTATTGAATTACTTTGAAAAAATAAGGTACTATGAAATCTTGGGGCATTATATTCTTCCCTCCTTCAATAAATTGCTTCCTCTCAATTTGAAATTGTTCATCGAATATAAAAGGTTGAAAATAGAAAATACCTTTGTGGAGAACTCAAATCAGAAAATTAGGTTAATAAAATTTGGTCTTAATAAGAGGGAATATATATATATATATATACTTGAAAAGTAGAGTTACATCCTTTAACTAATTCCTACCACAAACTCATCATTCACTTCAAAATATTTCCAAAAAAATATTTTATTTATCCTAATCGTATAGGGTTCCAAATAGCATCATTCATTATAATTATTTCACATAGTTTGGTTCAAAATCCATAAGGAATTCACTCGCCTTATTTAATGTATAATTAATTTTCATAATGTTACCATTATTCTATGTTTAATTTTTCCTACCTTTTTTACCTCCCTAATTTGTGATTGGATAACCCACATGAGACTACCATGACATTAATAGGAACTAGGACTGGATCCTGAAATAAAATAGGTAATTTTCACCCACTATCGAGCCATCAATATCTCCCAACCATTAAGGATTAATTTAATGGTGATAGAATGAAATGTTATAAATTGAATCTCCTTTCACTGGCCACCCATGTTAGGAAAATGAGCCACCTAGTAAGAAAAAATGACATTGTCTTGGTTTGAATGACCAGAGTTCATGTAAATAATTTATTGCATATCCATGATCCAGCATTTTACTAACCTGGAATCCAAATAATTTTGATATATGACAACCACTACAAAATTAGTCATAAACTATGAGTCTCAGTAAATGTAGTACTCAGTGAGACCATACATGAGAATACATGAACAAGGTCCTAGAATAACCCACTAATAATAGAGGGAGAGAATCCTAAAGGTCTCTATGAATGATTCTATTATTCATTATAAGAAATATATTTCACTTTTTTAAAGTAGGAGACATGACCTTGCTCTTACTCACACCCCATAAAACATGAAAATAGGTCACTAGTGCTGAAATTTCTCCCAATGAACAATAGCTAATTAAAAAAATTACTACAATTGGTTCTCTTGAAGGAACATGAATCTTATTACAAAATCCCCCGTACTAGTCTGTCAATTTCCATGGATATGTTGGTAGAAGATAAAGGATAGTTCTAATTAATCTTAGATAATCCTATCAAAATGATGTCTCAAACTCACTGAAAGGTTAAACAGATCCTTCCAAAAATTAAATAGAGTCTTACTATATGTATAAATTGATGAAATTGGATTCTAAAACGTACTTATATCCCTATATTATAGAAAAGACACTTATAAGGTAGTTAATTGCAGTATTCTTAGACCATGTTAAGGGTAATTGAACATGGTTACCAATCTAGATCCCAAAATATTCCGATATCCACAATATGTATCTGTGCTCCTCTCAAGATCCATAATTGTCTATAAACTGATATTTCAATTCTATTTACAACATCTATCACCAAACAACAACAACATCAACAATCATTAAAACTAATACAATAAGAAATGAAGAATGATAGAACAACCAGAACAATAAGCACAACAAGTATACAAACACGAAAACCAACCTTCACAACTAAAACCATAAGCCTAACAATCACGTTAAATATATCCAATACTATAATTATACTAAGGGAGTATCCAATGATATCGTTTCTAGGAATTATATCTCCATACTAACCATTCCATCCAAGGTCCATAAGGTTCTCATTCACCCATTCACCAAGTTATAACAGTCTCAAAAGACCATTTAAACATTTTTATGTTTCTAAAATAATAACAAGGTTTTAATTAAACAATTATTTTTGTAAAAACCCATTAAAAGAAACTATTTAAACATTAAAGAATATATAAAACCATACAAAAAATCCATTTTTAAAATTTTATTTTATAAATGTTATATGATATAGTTTCCTTAATAATTTTTTTAAAATATAGAAAATTATAGATTTTAAAATAATAACTAGCCTCCTATAAATAGTTACTTTGCACAAAAGACAATTTAATAAAGGGTTTTTAAAAATATTTTTAATCCCAAATTACTAAAAATTGTACATAAAAAATTCCATAGAATCCTATTATTAAAACTTTTTTAAATCCCAAAAAAAATTATAAAACAAAACACACCAATAATATTCTTTAATTTAAAAACCTCTTTCTATATGACATTATACCATAAAACCAAACCACGTAAATTCAAGAAAAAAAATCAAGAAACCAACATGATGAAACACTATAGAAATATGCACCAATAATTTCATATATATGATATGGTTACTAAATTTCTTATCAACCCATGATCAGTAAAGCAGTTTAATACAATGACCAATAACTTCATATGCTAAAAATATTGACCATTTGAAAGTACTTATAACCAAAAATATAATATTTTCATTTTAAACCTACATTACTACAATATTATTTGCCATTATGTTCTGAAAAAAAAATTATGAGAGTATTTTTTAACCATATATGTATTCTAAATAATTTAAAAAAATTCTAACAACAAACAATTATCTTACAATTGATTCTATAATGCTTTCAGGAATCACAATCTTGTAATAGTATGAGTACAAATAAAACATTACAACATGATGTCACACTTAGCATACAATAATTCTACCTGTTACATTATTAATTATACTTTAAATCCCTCCCAAATTACATACATAATAATAAATATTATCAATATTTTATTGTTTTCAACCTATGATGAAATTAACCCAAGAAATAATTACCAAAAGTTATATTATGTTCTTTTCTTAATTATTGTCACATCAAAATATAAAGTCATGAAATTTAAATTAATACATGGAATGCCATTATGATATTAAAAGTTCAATAAAAAGAAAAAACAATCAATCATATATAAGTATTTTCAACCATATAATCATGGAAACAATCATTATTCATGTACGAATGTAAGCATGAAATTATTCTTTTGAGTAATAGTTTTAATATTATTTACATTCTCTTAAAATAATATGGATTAGAATTACCATTCAGTTACTTACTACTAAATAGATATATTAATATCTGAAGTTCCTTTTCCCTAATAATTTTACATTCCATTAAAAAATAAAACGCAAGTAATGTATATAAATAAATAAATTCTATATTTAATGAATAGAAAATATAAATCCAATGTTTATTTCACCATATTCTTAAACTAATTTCTTATAAACTCTCAGTTTTATCCATAATAACAATTACCCATTTCAGAAAAAAGGTTATCATGCTCCCATTTAACAAATCATAACCAAATAAATATCACGTTACTGGTGTAATCGTCATGGTAATCCTTCTTAATAATTCATGATAATACACACTTATTGGACAAACTTTTGACAATGAGGTGGAAAAAACATATAAGCGATTCATAACACTTTTCATGTAACAACCCAATATTTTAAATGAATGCTAGGTTTAATAGTCTATAAGAAATTAAATATGTATAGGTTTAATTAAATTTTGAAATATATATAAAGTTAATAGTAAATAAAAATTTATTTATTAATTCATCGGTGAAAATAACCCATTTTATGTTAAATTCATTTTATTCTTCACAAATAAATTTTCGTTAAAAATGGTTTTTATTTTTTTTTTGAGAAAAAAATTAAATTAAAATTTAAAATTTTAGAAAATTAATTTTAAACAATTAAATTAATTTTAGATTGAAAATTTTAAAATCTATCTTCGAGTGAAAATTGAAAATTTCATAAAATTTTGATAAATATTGAAAAATATATTTTTTATAAGAAATTGCATTGTTTATTCATGAATTTAAAAATTAAAAAAAAATCCAAATGTTTTAATTGTAAAATTATTAGTATTATTATACTAATAATATAATTAATTTCATTTGGATCAATTCGATTGCTTCATTTTTACTGATAATATTTTTCTCCAAAAAAAGACATTTTTATGAGAAACTATTTTTCATTAGGTTTTTCAATTTTTCATAAATTAATTTTACCACTTGTGTAATTTGAATCATTAATAATGGATTTAATATTTAAAATCAAGTGTTCCAAATTAGTTAAATATTTCAATTATATTTTTTTCATTATGAATATTAACCAATGTAAACATTTGTTACCTCTATAAGGGAAAAATGGGAAAAATAAGGATAAAACCGGGATATATGGTCTCAAAATCTACCTACAACATTACTTTATCCTATTTAATGAGTGGGGTAAAGACATTTACATAAAATTATATAAACATTTTCCACATTTTTCCATTTTTCATTGATATTGTCCTTCATATTACTTTATGAAAATAATAAAAACAAAATATCTCACTCTTGACATTAATAACCTTAATATTTTTCATATGGATAAAAGGAAGTTAGGTTAAATTTAAAATGTTAATTCAAAAGATGAATTAAATTTTTTATCATGTTAATTTATTTACAATATAATTATGTTATATTCCTATGCAACTCTGACACAGTATTCATTCAATTAATAGAAAAATAAAATAAAAGAATTTAGAAATATAAAAAGTATTATAATTTGGATGAATTATTGATTTACACTAATTTTTTAGACAATTATTAGATATTATGGATGTATGAAAGTGTTATATTACTTTTATTTCTTTGTATTAGTGTATTTAATATCAAATTAAATGTTTAGTGTCAAAATGAAATTAATGATATTATATATTGAACAATATATTATTAAAATATTTAAAAACCGTAGAAGTTTTGAAATTGGAAAAATATGGTGATAAATGTCATAAAAATTAATAATTTTGAAAATTATAATCCAATATTTACCTTATAAGTAAAATTATAACCCTTTAAGGGTGAAAAATTCAATACCACGGTCATAGTTAATATTTGTTAACTAAGGGGTTAAACCATAAGATTTGGTTTAAAACTCCTCATAAAACTATCCAAATTTTATTGGTTGATAATATTTCAAAAAAATACTAACTTATATTTTTATATATATAATTATTTTATAATGTTTATAGATAATTAATTTATTATATTTTAATCTTTTAAAAAAGTCCAAAAGTTCCCCTCCACTCAATTATAAAAGGGTGCCCCTCCATTATCATCATTATACCCCTTTTAGCCTTCTATACCAACCAAAACCAGACCAGATTTTTAAAAGACTCCCTATACATTAATTAAAGGTGATTTTATTCTTAAAATACTATTCTAAGGGTCCTTAAAAGGTAATTAAAAGAGACTTACCAAATAAGAGGTGATCGTCTTACCTGACCACTTTCAATTATTTTCATCTTATAGTTGCATTAAATATGTGATATTATACATAAAATATTAAATTATGTATCCTTAATATAATTAAATTTAATATAGATTATTTAACCATATTTATTAACCTTTTTTCTATGAAATTAGAAGTGAATGTATCACTTTATGTATGTATAGCTTACTGTCTCAATGTACCGATATAATTCATCTTTCATCGCCATCTTTCATGGATGGTTACTATAGAGGGATTAATGATTAAATATTATATTGATGAATATATTAAAACTTTTAAATTATAATATCATATAAACTTTCTAACTCTCCAATCCATTGTAAAATGATAACATCACTCCTGGATACATATGGACTACCAACTCCATGTAAAGATGTGATTCGTTTTCCAATTCCTCTTTACATTGATGATAAGAAGAATGGATTTAATTAATATATATGATATATGTGATATAATAATTATTTAATAAAGATTAATTATTATTTTACATTCTTATATTCTTTCCATTGAAAAGTTAAAACAACATTCATGCATACGTACGGCTTATTGTCTCAATGAATGGTGTAATTCATTTTTTTATATTTATCCATTATGGATGAACATTAATATATATATATATATATATATCTTAAATATATATGTTATTTTTATCTTGATTAATATTTTTTATATAATTTAACCACGATCCATGTTCAAGGACTGGAACTATCAAACCAAAATTCTCATGAAAAACAAAATTGTTAACATTCGGAAATGATTATCTTAATATATAATTATTAATAAATGGGTGTTAAATTGTTATATGTTTATAATATATACCATTATAAGAATTTAAATTAATATATTATAGTATTATAATAAATTTAACGTTATTATACATGAGTTTAAAGTTATTTTAAAGAAAGTCGAACTTGAGGTAAGGGTTTATAGTCTTAAGTTTTCATCTAGGGTCCTATATTATGTTATACACCTATATCATTTTATGAGGTGCATATAAACCCCATTTGAAATGTTATATCATAAACATACTTATTTTCATGGTATTTATATTTTCATTTTATGTTATTATTTCATGGTACAAACTTTTCAAAATTTACCAAAACGGAAATATGTTTATATTATAATCCAATTATTTATTGAGGCAAATTATTATTAAGTTTTAGTTGATAAAATTCCATGATATAACTTCAAATAATCCCATTATTTATCTTCTAAAATATTTATTGTTTGAGATGACATGTTTTCCATTATTTTACACACTTTAATTATTCAACAGATTGAAATATTTTTTTTATGGAAAATAGAATTTATTTCTTCTTTTGGTTGGAAAACCTATCTCTTCCATATCCATGATTTCTAAAATATATTCAATAAAAATTTTATTAATCTAAAATAACTGATTAATGTAATTTTTACCCTCTTATACATTATAAATAATGGTTTAAATAGAATCTTCATGTCAATTTATAAATCCGGTATCTTTGACTTATTACAAAAAATGTGAAAGGATTGATTATTTAAAAATACATGATAAGAGTGGAATTTCATACCAACATGTCTAATCAATGATTTGAATATTCCTTCACAAATTTAGATTATTTATTTTAAATATATAATGTTTCTTAAATATTTGGGAAACTTTTAGATTTTGAATAATTTATTTCAAAGTGTAAATTTTATTTTCATCAAAAAATGTTCTAGTGGTATTTTAATGGTTCTTTTAATATATAATAATATTATTTGATGATATATATTTTTTATTGTGGTTATTATCTGATGATACCACCCACTTTAATACTTTTTATGTCTTATGATGATGATATATGTATTATAATTTCAAACTTGTTTCATTCTAATGGGTTAATTATGTTATGAAACTCATTTATTTGTCACGTATCATGTTATGATGAAATGATGAAATGATTATGAATCCCATTTCCTTTTCAAAGGTTATGATATGATTAAAGTTTTCTGATATTTTTGAACATATGTATGATTTTAATTATTTTATAGGTGGGGTTGTGTAACTCCCTGGCCCAGGAGCCATTATAAGGGGCCCTGAGTTAGTGCAATTTATAGCCTCAAATGTGCCTCCCCATAAGCCAGAGGCTACCGACTTGTAGCGAGGGGCTAAAGGTTCTTTGGTGGGGAGAATATACTCTCTGTATGAGTAAATAAGTTTTTTATAATGAATCATAAATAAAGAATAGCGGAAGATAACAACATTTTAAAGATAATATAAATGGGAGGAAAATAATACATCCACATCTATAATACATGGGATGTAAATGATTAAATAAAAAATAAAAATTAAAGTAGACATAAAATAAAATACACATGTCTAAATAGACAAGGAAAAATAATATTTAAAATACATATCGATTATATCTAATAGCATCACGAGAACAATCTCTGTCCTCTTCCCCCTTACTCTATCATAGCCTATAAGGATAACAACATGAAAGAGCATTCCATGATCCTAAACCTATTAACATGTTGTCTCTTCATGTACCAATAAGTATTCTGAATAAAGTATGATATATACTCAATATTCTAATAGAAAAATTCTGTATAACAAATCAAGTTTGTTCATATAAGCTATAATGGTGTGTATATATAGTAGGATTAAAGTTATAAATGATAGTGTTCTGCAAACCAATCTATAGGTATGTGTTTTATTAATAAGACTATACAGGAGGTAAAACTATAAAAAAGAGAAATTTATTTTCTAGGGAAAATGAGACATGTTTCCAGTATCATACCTAAGAGGTTGGGGAACAAGGTCCATTGAACAAGTTTTACTCTTCTAGTCAGTTGATCTCATCCATATAAGACACGCTGAAGTGTAGAAATGCATGGTCCTAGACCCAAATCCATTAACCAAGGTTCCATCTTCAATTCCATTGAGCTTGTCCTTAGAAAACATGGTAAATACTTGAGTGGATCCAAAGTATCATGTATGAGGTTTTTCTGTAAATCTATATCTAAGGATACAATCCTAGGAATGAAACAATATATATATATATGGGGGGTCATCGATGATATACTACCTTATTGTTGGAACCATGGTCGTTCTATTAATGAATTGGAGTATGGTTTTTCTTTATTTTCAATTCTTAGTGGATGTTCAGAATGTGTGCTAGCAAAGTGATCATACAGAACGAGCAGATAACAGTATTGAAGGTGGCACAGTTTTCTAGTGTTTGCCAAATTTTTTGGCCTTAAAATCGACAAATGGAGAAAATTGTTTTTTGGAAAAGGGACTTGCGTGCCGATTAATTGGAGGCTTCGAAACATGCGTGCCATTTTTTTCGAGATCAGAAAATTAAAATATGGAAAAGTGATAAGGGCGCCCATGTTTGTATGTTGATCACGCAAGTGATTTGCGTGGGCAGATACTTGCATGCCGAAACATGCACACTGAGGGGAGACTTGTGCACCGTTGTGCAGGGTGTCCAAATGCCTATAAATATAGGTTGACCCCACCTCATTCGGTACAAAGTTCAGACTTAGAGAAATCAGACCTCCCGTCGCGCAGGTGTTGTGGTCGTGCAAGTGGTGGTGGTTCGCACAAGTTGAGTTGTAGGACAGTTGTTAGTTGCACATCCAAGGTGGTTTGGGAGAGAAAGGGGTTGTGTTGCGCAAGTTTGAAGTTGAAGATGTGAGTGTCGCGTAGGTGGTTTGGTGAAACTTGTATGCCAATATTTGAAGAAGCGTGATAGTTGACCTTTGTGTGCCAAAACCGGTTTGGGTGGAAAAGAATGTGAGTTGTGCAAGTTTGGTGTTGAAGATGTGATAGTTGTGCAAGTGGTTGAGGTGGACTTGTGCACCGGCCTTGAAACTTGTGTGCTGGCTTGGAGAAGCACTCTAGGTGTTGTTAAAGTACGCCGGTGTTGTTGGAAGTTCATGAAAGTTGGAATATTTCTTGATTCTTTCGGTTCAATGTGAGATTAGTCTACGAGTGAAAGTCGGACTTCAATAGAGTATCTTCATACAACAGAGGATGCATTAGTTTTCAATTATGAAGAGACCTTCACATCTATAAACTGAGTGGGCCATCACCAAAGGCAGTGAGCCAGGGGGAGTCAACGGGAGTGACCCGAGGGACACAGTGAGCTATCCCTGAACCTTTGTAAAGGCAGTGAGCCTGGGATAGAGTGACTATGCTCAAACCTTTATAATCCATAGCTAGTGAAGTTTAGTGGAATTTGGTATGACCGACAACCTGTCGGCATATGCTCCTTGAACGTATCCTTTAGTGGTGAACCAAGTAAAAAATATTATGTCACCTCTCTTCATGTGAATGTTTTATTTCTGATCATATTTGTCATATAGTTTTAACAAGTTCCTACCAACATGGGAACAAGATCCATCATATTAAAAGAAAAAGTGGTCACCCTGATTCACCCCTCCCATCTTAGGGTGTCCTAGGGTCCTACACTTATGTCACACCATTTTCATACTAATCAATCCATTACATCATAATACGTATAATGATTCAAGATACCATGTTAGTGTCCCTACCCATATAAAATTAATTTTTCACATTCATGCATTAATTTAATTCACTTACAAGAGATGATAAGGAGGTTCATGTCAGCGTCCACCACTAAGGGATTATCTAAGAAGCATAAACCGATAAGGTGTTGATGTACCAGGGGATACCAATACTCATTATAGATTATTATAAGTCTAATATGGGGTCATTATCAATCATAACGTCACTCCCTCTTCTTTTATATCCTCCCACTTCATCTAGACATAGAACATATTGATAATTAACATATAAGTCACGTAAAATTATTATCACTAAGAAATAATTACAGCAAACAAAAGTTATTTGTATTGAGCTTAAATCATCATAATATAATTATGGTCTTTAATAAAACTCCACACATTGGCCACATTTCATTCTCCAAAATCCAAATATATCAATTTTCCTCTTTTTTTATATATTCTTAACTTTTTGTGTGATATATCTCCTTTTCCTTCCATATGTATAAAGAAAATTTCAATTGTATAAAACATAATTGTAGTAACATAGGGTCATTGTTTACTTTATTATATTAGTAAAATATACAAGGGATCATACTATGAATAATTAATCAGTTTAATAGTACTAGAAAACTAGATGCATATAGTACTTCGATATAACATTATAAGATTAAAAGTAGAACGAAAATATTTCATTCATGTTTAAAATTCATTCAAAGATTCAATCTTAATATCCTAGCTAAACAAACATTTGAAAGGGTGTTCTCAGATCCTTGATAAGGTTAGAATACGTTGGACGATATCAAAAGGATATAATGCGCCAATGATATGTCAAAGTTGTTAACAAATACATATTTCATTTAATCAATAGCTTTATCTTCAAAAAAACTCCATCGAAAATATCAACACAATAATTATGTGGTTATAATAATTGAATTTTCAATGAAGGAAATGCATAAAATTGTATATCATGATCTTCTCACCAAGGCCTCATGATTATAAGTCTCAATTAATGTAAAGGTATACCCCCAAACAACGAACTAATTTGGCCAAATTTTTTTCTCATGAGACCAATCGATACATTAAGGGGTTAATTATGATCAGGCCCCACCCATAATATACATATTCCCAATGCATTATTCATATATTGAATCAAAAATATAATTCACAATCAATATGTCATATCAATCAATAAATATTCATATTTAATCGAGAATATGTAACATCAATATTTCCCTCGTAAATGAAGTAACATTATTAATAAGCTTCCTTCAAAAAAAACATTGTATATTGAAATGGTATACAGTTAAGACAATATCAAAGTAGTATAAATGAAACTGAATAGATCCATGATACTAAAAATATATACATGAAGAAGAAAATTATTGTCTAATGAATAATGGAGAGTGATAGAGAACATGATCACAAGACAGTGAATGATCACAAAATAAGGTATAATCCATAAATCAGTAAATGTTGATAGAAGATCATCAATTAATCAGAAAAGAAGGTTTGAAATAAAGAATTTTTCTTTGATAATTAGATATAAAAATGGATGTGAAACATCCAAAAAACATTCCTTAAATATTTTTTAACATCTTAGTAAAAATGAAGTTATAAACCACTTCCAAAGTTATTTTCAACCTCTTAGAAGATACTGTATTTTTATTTTCACATAAAAACTAAAAAATTTGTGAAAATAATAGAAATATGATTCTCTTTAAAAATAAATAGAAACTTGGGGAGTAATATTAATTCAAAATAATCATTACATAGGTGGTAAAATATTTTTACACTATATACGCTAAAAATAACATTGCTTTCATATTTGGGAAAAAATTAAAAAATGAATTCTTCAAAAAATGTTTATAATAAAAATTTTATATCTATGTAAAAAAAATTTCAAAGATACCCTCATAAATAATTTAAAATTAGTCAAAAACGTCCATAAAAAATTCATAATTTATATATAGAATAGAAAAATTTCTACGCGAAAAATGAAAATAATGTAACTTTTTTGTATAAAAAATCTTTTAGTTGTTTCGAGTGTTAAAGGGAGGAAAATTTGGAAGAAAACATGAAATATGTATAAATACACAATGGAGAATAAATATATAGTTTTATATGAGTATAAAGATCATATAATCCATCTAACATAAATTTAAACATGAATAATCCAAAATAGGAATGAGATTGTAAAAAAACCTTTACAACATTAATAACATTCAAATCAAACCCCCATAAAAGAGGAAACATTAATTGAAACTAAAAAAATACATGAATAAAATGAATTTCTAATATAATTTTCAAATCTGCAATATATACACCATATAAAATAAATTAGGTCTGTTATATAAAATATGTCTCAATGTAGTGGAATTGAGATGAAAACCCCTTACCTTGGATTCATGCTTAGTCGAACATGTTATATAAAACAAAATAAAAAATTTAAATTTATTAAATAAATAATTAATAAATAATTTAAACTACATATTATTTTTTAAATTTATTTTATAATCATTTTACATTCACTCATTATGTTTTTCTTTCTTACATCGACTAATTGAGGTTGTTTTGTCAATTTTCCTAAACCCACTTTCTTATATTGACTATGGTTAAAAGTGTAATAAAATGGTTCAATAAGATATATAAATTAAATAATTTCATTAATATATGGTTTATTATTTATATAAAATATTATAACAATTGATTTAATGTTGTAAAAGAATATAAAAATACATCATTCATGGATACGGTAGTCCACATATACACATGACAGTGTTTTTATTTTCTTAATGGTGGGAAAAGAAAAAAAAGTATGTAATGATTAATCATTATATAATAATTTTTATATCATAAATATTGTATATATACATTGAATGAATCCTTGTTGTTATCCATGTATAGAGGAAATGAAAAATTAATCAAAACGCTTCTTGGTGATAATAGTCCACACGTACGTAAAAGTAATGGTATAATTTTCCATAGGATGGGATGTTAAGAAGATAGGTGATATGTTATATTTAAATATAAATAATTATGATAAAAATAGAATATATATACCCTAAATCCATCATAATAACTATCCCTGAATGGTAGTTATGGAAAATGAAATACATCGCTCTGTGGACATGGTAGCCCGTACGTACTCCTGAGTGATGCATTTATTTCCCACTAGATCAAAATGATGTATATAATTATTTTTTCATCAAAATAAAAACATTTAGAAATATTTATGACACTAAATTTACTCTATTTTATGGATAAAACTGATTTTAAGGTCTTAGAAGATGAAATAATGTATAAATAAATCAAATGGGACTTATATATCCATATTCGATATCTTCAATTAGATTGATCATGAGGCCATTGAAAGAGGGGTTTATGGTCACTACAGGGGATTGTGGAGAGGGTAAATGGAATTTTTATGGAGTCTATTAAGATTTAGGAGAGAAAAATGAACTCAGATGTGCTTTTGGAAATAATTGATTGAGTCTCTTTTATGGGAAAAAATCATTGTCATTTTTACTATTTTTTAAAGTTTTAGGTTCATGAATGTAATTTTAAGAATGTAATGTGATAAATACAAGAACCTTTCATGATAGGATAAAAAATTTCAAATCCATTTTAGTGGATATATAATTTTTATTATTATAAGATTATTTTAAAAAAAAAATTAAACATTAAATACCATTTAAGTACACTTTTGGGGACTATTATCAAAATTGTAATTTAAACATGTGAATAAAAAATTTAATTTTAATATAAAAACATCCAACATAAATTATAATTTTAAATTTTAAATTAAATTCATTATATTCCATAATTATTCAATAACATCTTATTTTTTATTTTTTAAAATTATTTAATATTTTTTCTACTTCTTGCATAAGTGTTTCATTGGCATTAAGTAAGCATTCAGTGTAATTATACCAATAATAAAAATTAAGAAAAATTTATATCAAAAAAGTAATATATTAATAGTAAGAATAACTATTTACAACTATTCATAATTTCTTTTTATCCCTGTGAACTTATATGACAGATAATAAAAGAAAGAGAGTGACATTATGTAATTTTATTCTACTTAAAACAATATAAAGGTAATTATCAAAGGAAAATGACACCGATTTGAAATAATTTAAATTTTTTGATGAGTTTTATCGAAGGACACTCATAAAACGAAATAAATTAAGGTTATTGACAGATTTTCATGAATTCCCCAATATTTTAAACATCATTTTACCCATTTTACCCCTTACCATGCAGATAAATTTCATTGTGATAATTATTCATTATAACTACAAATTAAGTTGAAATTATTAGAAAATGTTAGTTATTCTGATTCTATATATATAACCCATTTTAAAATATTCAATACCAAGAAGTAGAAAATTTAATTTTAATATAAGTGTGCAAAATACAATGAGAACCAATTTTTAGAATAATATCATTTTAAGCACAAATATGATATGATAATAAGATCAAGTATAATTTAATTTATATAGAATTATTAAAATAATGTATAAAAAATGAGATATATTATAATTTAAAATGAAATCCAAAATTTAATTTCACTTTTAAATAACTTTATTTGGAGGAGAAAATAAGGATTTTTCAAAATTCAGTATTATTCACTATTCACCCAAAAACCATCTATTTAAAAAAAATTCCCAAAAATTCACCCTAATATAATTTTGATATTATGAAATAAAAAATGAAATAATTTTTATCAAAATCAGATTTAATAATTTTGAAATTTATAATATAAATGAAAATATAAAATATACAGAAAAACATTTTTTATAGAAAAATAACTCTTTTAAATATTAAAAATTAATAATATTTTATGATTTAATTCTTATCATTAAAAATTGAGTACATATTTCTTGGGAACAAATTAATAAATTTTTATTAATAAAACTTTTCTGCATATATGCTATAATGTGGTAGTGTCCTTCATACCTGTCAATATAATGGTTAGGTTTTTATGGACATCTTTAAATAATATTTCTATAGTTTATCGGGGTTCATTTAAGATTGTTGTTTATTTTATAAAAAGATATTATACAAAAGTATTAACTAACTAAAATATTTGTGTGTTACATTATCCCATAACAAAATTTTTTTCTAATAATTTCAATTCATTTTGATTGCTTTATGACATAATAATAAATTTTATCATTAGAGTTAGGGGCCTATCGACTGGTATAGATACCTCCACGGTTAAAATTATGGAAGCCTCACTTAGGGGAACTTTTTGTAAATTTAAGGTTAATAAAATAGGTTATGAAACTCATAGGGTTTCATACATAGGTACACACTGGTGCACCACATTATTTAGGAAATGGGCCATTAGGCAAAGATGAAGTGGACATCATGCCTTCAAATAGTTGGACTTAGAACATTAAAATTATGGATAGCTATGGAGTGGTTCGACCATTAGTTAGTGGTGTGATATGTCTTTGTTAGATCAAGTTTTTTTTGTGCTTTTCTTCTTGTTACCCCCATGACCTTAAATAATATATTAACACATAAATTTATTAAAAAAATTATCGTGGATTTTAATTTCTCCGTTCAGGATACATAACTTATTATTTCATAAATAATTGTTTTAAACATTATGTTTACCATTATATAACCTCTACTTGTGAATGTGTTTACATAATTATACATTCATAATTAGGGTGTACTTTCCACACACAAAAAGATATATTTGTCTTTTATTACTTAATATTGAGAAATTATAGGATAATATACTCACTAGATTTCTTTCCTCAATTTTAATTTGGTCAGTTTTATAACTATGATTCATCCCATATTCAGAATGATTAATGAAAAAAAAGATTTTTTTTCATTCCATATGCACTATAATTAACTCTTATGGGATCTTGGGATCCATTAAAGGATATTGTTCTTTGTTGTATGATAGTTTTTATTGATCAATGACTCCTTCCATTTCTAACCATTTACTAAAATAAATAATTCTTATCATAAGTAAATATAATAGTCAATAAATTTAAACATAAAATGAAGGTGTAACATATAAAAATACATGGTAATAACACCCAATATTCATCATTAATTATTAAACCCTAATTCTTTTAAAAATATGATAGATAAACTTTGAATAAAAAATAATCACATTTTCACTAAAATTTAATATAATTACCCATAATTAAAATCCCATACTAACTATATAGGTGATATACTTTAGTGAGGCTCTGACTTTTATTATAATCACCACAAAATATTTCATCCTTGAACACAATATTTCTAAAAAATAAATATTCTGAATCCCAAATTCACATATGCAAAATTTCTCAAATTACTCACATTGTACGATATTATCATGACTAATTCACAAGTGATTCTCATACTATTCATCTATTTTATTGAATAAAAATATAACATAAGTAAATACCATAATGAAATTATCAATGTAATACTTGACCCTAAGGGAGTTTATTTAAATAGTTCCTTATCTCCTTACAATTGAGGCACTTGATATGGGTGGCTTATTTTTTATCATTTCATTCATGAGAATTATTTCATTTATATGTACACAAGTAAAAAACCTCATTCACTTTAAAAATGGGATATTACTTACTATAATTATCCCATTATAGATGGTTCTCTCTTCCATTATTCATCATTGTTACATTTCCTTTTTCATTATGATTAGACATTCTCTCCTTCTATAGATTTCCTTTGAAAATATAAGACCTATAGAATCATTTTTTCATCTTAATGGAATTTTATACCATATCATCATAGGATGATAAATATTTTGAAAATAAGTCCCCTCGAAGGGCCAACATAAGATCATTAAAGAAATATTCATCCTTATATTCTATATTATATATATGGTCTATAACATGTATTATTAATTTAGTAAAGTTAGATTCATACTTACAAAAACGTCCCTCTTCCTTCTACTTTTATATTCAAAATTTATTTTTCATATTATCTCATTGTTCTTAAGAAACATATTTCTCAAATAATATTGCATTAAATTTTTTTCATTCTATACATTATATCTCTACTCTAACCATATTATCCTAAACTAGTTTCTAAAATTGATCGACATTAGATTTTAGATAATATAATTCCAAAATTACCATTTCCATTTTACTGCTTACCAAATACAAAATTTTATTTTCAATTGACATTATCTATTTGTCAGTTACTCATGGATTTTTTGTTCCATTAAATGATATAGTCTTCTATTGTGTGAAATATTCCATCATAAATTCATTATTCTAAGAAACATCTGGTTTATCCATATATGGAAGGTTATAAGTCATAAATTGGGATAACAACCATAATATACTAGTAATATATTTATCCACAACACCATTCATATTTACATTATCTAGTGGAAAATATTTATAATGACCATGGGTGCTTATATGATTTCCCTTCATTATTCTTGGATTTATCTCTCAAAAATGAAACCCTATTAGTCAAATCCTAATCAATATGAATATTGATCCTTGGAATAAAAATACTAATGAAGATAGAAGTTCTCAAATATTATAAGGAATTATCATAATACATATACTATCTATGTCTTTCTAAAATCGAGTTCTCGAGGATCTTACTAAACTTCCTATGATACAAATTATAAAAACACAAACATCAGTAAAAAGAGATAGTGTTTACTTTATATACATATAAAAAGATACAAGTAATCACACCATAAATAATTGATCATTTTATTAGTTCTATAAAACTATATATATACATAACTTTCTATTATTTTGGAAGATAAAATCAATGCAAGAAAATCATTCATGCATCTTTGAAAATCATTCAAAGAACCCTTCTTTATAGCTTAAGTAAAAAAGAAAATACTATAAAGGGTGAGATCATATGTTAATTATTTGTATCATATATTAGAAGCTTTTATGACTAGATAAATCATAGAAAATGTATTATAGTATTAAATCAGAACATATTTAATTCCAAGAACTTAGCTTGAGATTCAAAATTTTTCCCTAAAAATTATCAACATAATAATCATAGGGATAATAATAACTAAATTTTTCATGAAGGAAATTCATAATGTCAAAATTCAGGATATTTTCATCAAGGCCTCATTCCAATACATCATGTACCTTACTATCAAGGCCTTGATCCAATAAATTTCATTGAATGAGTAAGTATATTCCAAATTCCCAAATAATTTTCCAATTGAGTGTCTCATAAGACATTTCGATGCATCGAGTGGTTATCTATAACCAGTACCAAAATTTAACTTACATATTTCCAACGCATTCTTTATATATTTAACCAAAAATATATTTCATAATTAATATTCTTTATAAATAAACAAATATCTATATTTAATCTATAATATGGGGAATTAATATCTCCCTAGTAATTGAAATAACTTTATTAGTGATAATCCTTAAATAAGAGGTGACCCCCCCATTCTGGGGGTTGAAGACTTAGAGAAGATCCAAGGTCTGATGCGCGAAAAAGGATCGTGTAAAGGGGCTTGTGTAAAATATTCCGGATTGGACAGAAAATTATAGGATGCACGAAAAAGGAAGTGTTGTGCGTAAATATTGGGGTTTCACGTAAAAGATTCATTTGTACAAAAATGGTTGTTGTGGCGTGAAATATTTTTCCACGTGAAAAAGTAAATTTTGCCCGCAATATGAAGGTTTTGCGTGCAAAGCGATGATGTTGCGCGTAATTGTCAGTGAAGCTTGTCTGCACATTCTAGTTATCTGGTTCAGGGGTTCTGTGTGTTCTAGTGCATCAATTCCGGACTTGGATGCAAGCAGAGTCTCATGCCAAGCACAAAAAAAGAATTTAATGCAAATATATTGAAGAGACCTTCACGTCTATAAACTGAGTCTGACTTCACCAAGGGAAGTGAGCGAGGGGGAGTCAATGGGAGTGACCCGATGTAAGCAGTGAGCTATCCTTGAACCTTTATAAAGGTAGTGAGCCTGGGACAGAGTTAATGCTCTCGAACCATTGTAATCCACAACTAGTGATGATTAGTAGAATTTGGTACGACCAACAACTTGTCGGTGTATGCTCCTTGGACGTAGCCCTTAGCGATGAACCAATTAAAAATTGTTGTGTCATCTCTTTGCATGTGAATGTTTCATTACAGATCATATTTATCATACATGTTTAACTAGTTCCTACCAACGTGGTAACAAGATCCTTGTTTTTAAAAGAAAAAGTTGACACCATGATTCACCCATCCCCTCTCAGGGTGTCCCAGGGTCCTACAAGTTGTATCAGAGGCAGGTTACTGGTGTTGAATTTGTCCTTTGTCATCATGTAGAATGCAGTAAATGTCAGAGGATTCCTTCTCTTCGATGGAAGTAATTTTTAAATTTGGAAGACCAGAATGATATCTCATCTAAGATCTATTAGAATGGATGTTTTGTTTTCCAATGTGCAAGGTATAAATTTCACTGATCCAACAGGGTTGTCTATGACTGATGTAGATGGGAAAATTCATGATACAGATACTAAAGCAGAAAATGCACTCATCGCAGCCCTTTCTGATCAGATCTATCTAAAGTTAATGAGTTTAACCTCAGAAAAATCCATGTGGGATAGACTCGAAAATATTTATGAAGGAGATAACAATGTGAAGGAGTAAAAATTACAAGTCCTGACAATCGGTTCGATGATATGAAGATGCATCCAGATGAGAATTCAGACTCATTCTTCAATTGAATTACTGAAGTGGTTGGAGAAATTCGGGGTCTTGGTGAAGAAATCAAAGACATTGATATAGTAAAAAATATATTAAGAAGACTTCCACCCATGTAAAATGTAAATGTGTCAGCCCTTGAGTAAATAGATCTTTCCAAACTTTCATTGGATGATCTACTGATTAGCTTGGTAGCATATGAAATGAGAGTCAAACCATAAGATGCTACAACTCATGTGAGAAAGGAAATGGAGTTCAAGGCTATGGATAAACTGAAAATTTCAAAAGATAGTAGCGGAGAAGGTGAAGAAGAAAAAAAAATTATTTCTCTCATTGAAAATAAGATCCAGAATGGGAAAGAGAAATTTAAAGGGAAGTTACCTCTCACATGTTTTCGTTGTGGAAAAGTTGGGCACATTCCCTCTCATTGTTTAAGAAAGATCAATGATGAAGATAGTGAAGATGAAAAAATCGAGAAGCCTCGAAAAAGATTTTTCAAAAAGAGAGACTTCGAATATGGAAAGAAAATACAGGGGAAGAGTTTTGTCTGTGAAGAGGAAGATGAGGATACTGAATTTTGTGAAGAAGAAGAACCCAAATTTAAAACAGGAATGCATGCTTCCATGATGGCTATGGTAGAAAAGACAGAACCCTTGATCAATAAAGACAGAGATAGTCAGATTACTTCTAATTGTGATTCAATTACTCAAATTAAGGATTCTTTTTCCAATCTTGATAATAAATGTAAGAGATGCAATAAGTGGGAGGAAATGGTGGAAGAATCATCAGAATATGTTGATGATCTTGAAGCATAGATTGAACTACTAGAAGAACTAGTGAGAGTCCAGTCTTAAATCCTTGAAAGCACAGATGATGTTGTGGAACTAAAGCTTAAAATTTAATAACAAGCAATGTTCATAATTGACCTTTCATCTAGACTGGAAGAGAAGTCCATGACTGTAGAGGGACTTGAGGAAGAAGTTGTTACTCTTAGAAGTAAAATTTAATGTCAATCAACAAAAAATGAGGGCAAGAAGAAAATTCATTTCGGAAGATTATCATATGCAGAATTACTAGCAAGAGCCATGTGTGGTTTAGATGGGGTTGGAAAAATCTTATGTGATAAAAGACCCACTTGCATGAGAATGATTGGAATTGGCTGTGAATCTGAGACATCAACTGTTGAAAGTAAAGAGAGCCAAAAGAAAGACAAGATGAAAGTTATACATGCTGAAACATTACCTAAAATGATGAAAAAGAAACCCCCAATCCAAACTAAAAGAAGAACTGAAAATTATCCTCAAACTTTCAGAAATGATAGTCAGTTCAACTATTCTCCCAAGGAATAAGGCGTGAGGAAAGATTCAAGTGAAAATAAATTTCCACTCATGATGTGTCAGTTCTATGGTTATTTGGGCCATACCATGTCATACTGTGAAGAGGCAAGGAGCTAAATGAATGAGGAAGATCTGGGAAGTCAACAAAGGAAACCAATATCATATCCTCTATTATATAGAAGAAATAGATTCTATGTTTATTGTTTTAATTGTTCTAACTTTGGACATAAAGCTATGTATTGTAGGCAGAGTTATGACAAGAGAAATTCATACAACACTCAAAGACGGGTCATTTTTCATCCTCCTGATGGTGTTGTTCTCACAAACAGTTTTTCCTCATTGGAAGAATATTATGGGTATGAAGAATCAGATTATGTGGAAGAAAGTATTAAAAGGCCATTAGTATCATATATTCAATACAATATCTCATGGAAAGAAAAGAAGAAGATCAATAAATCCAATCTTACAGAAGTAGCCCTCAAAGCAATAAAGAGCAGTAGCACCTGGATCCTTGATAGTGGATGCTCTTACCATATGATGGGAATTGTTGACCTTTTTAAGAACATTTAAATCATGGTTGATAGAACATTATGGTTTGGTAATGATAGTTCTTTTAAGATTAAAGGCAGTGGGAATACTACTCTCACTAACGGAGAGCTATAAAAGACTGAAGTTCTTTATATGGACGGTCTACACCGCAATATCCTCAGTGTAAGTCAAATCTGTGAATCAGGGATCATAGTAACCTTCAATCAAAAAGGTTTCACAATAAAGAGAAAAATAGGGAATTCCCTTATGAAAGGCTGTAGAACATATGGAAACTTATATCAGGTTGACAGTAAAGTTAACTCCTTCTATTTGTATGTTGAAGAAGAAAACAATTTGTGGCATCGAAGGCCAGGGTACATTAACCAACAAGACATGGAAAATATATCTAATATGAAGATATTCATGGGTATTCCCATTCTAAAACGTGAACAGGAAAAGTCTTGTGATTCTTGTATTCGTAGGAAGCCGGTCTGTAGTTCATATCGGCCAAAGAAGAAAAGGGCTTCTCATCTTCTTGATCTCATTCATACAGACGTATGTGGCCCAATAATTTTTTTTGGAACCCATGGATAAAGGTACTTAGTTCTTTTCATTGATTATTATAGTAGAATGGATTGGGTAATGGTGATTTATTGGAAGTGACAATTTCTTGATTGCATGAAAACTTATCGTCAGATTACTGAGAATGATATAGGACGGAGAATAAAAGTATTGCGATCTAACAGTGGAGGTGAATACACCTCTATTGAGTTTGAAAATTACATAGAAAAAAATGGAATACAGCATGAGGTAGTTACTGTGAAACTCCACAACAAAATGCAGTTGTTGAGCATCGGAATCAGCAGGTCAACAATATGGCCAGGACTATGCTTATCGAGAGTGGTACCTCTCTCTATTATTAGAAGGAAGCTGTTGAATCTATAGTGCACATTCAGAATCAAACAGGGCTTTATATGGGAGAAATTAATACACCATATGAATTATGGCATGGAAGTAAGCCTTCATTGAAATACTTTCTTGTTTTTGGAAGAAAATTTTTCATCTAGAACAAAGAAGGAAATCAAGGTAAGTTTGGTGACAATACTGATGAAGGAATTTTTCTTAGGTATCCAATGAAGAGAAAATCCTAAAAGTGTTTCAACAAGAAATTGGAAAAGATTATAGTAAGCATTGATGTTAAGATAATTGAAGAGAAACCCACAAATGCTTCAAGGACGTCATATGCTGATGTGATAGAAGGTGAAGAAGAAAGTGAACGTGGAGAAAATATAACTACAAAAATAGAGGAAGCTGTACAAAACACTCAATAGTCACATCATGATGTTGACTCAGAAGAAGAATCTGAAGAAGAGACTATGGTTGGAGATAATGCAACTGAACCACATAGGAGTAATCGTAGAGCTGAGATTGATCCCTCTAACATAATTGGGGATAAGAGTGCACCTACACAAACAAGCAGGATGAGGAATAACACACAGTCTGCATTTCTGTCAGTTGTGGAGCCATCCTCATTCGAAGAAGCTACAAAGGATGAATCTTGGGTGAAAGCCATGAATGCAAAGTTAGATCAAATTGATAAGAATCAGACATGGGATCTTGTCTAGAGACCCGGAGGTCATAATATGATTGGTACAAAATGGATCTCCAAGAACAAGTTTGTTGAGAATTGAAGTGTTATTAGAAACAAGGATTGACTGGTATGTAAGGGATATTCCCAGATTGAAGGTATAGATGTTGAAGAAACCTTTTCTCCAATGGATAGACTAGAGTCAATCATTCTTTTCCTTTCTATGGAACTCCAAATAGGATAAAAGGTGTATCAAATGGATTTCAAGACTCATTCTTGAATGTTTTACTTGAAGAAGAATTATAAATTGAACAACCAGTGGGTTTTTTTCTTTGTACCGATTAGAAAAAGTTCTAAAAACTGAAGAAATATCTATATGGTTTGAAGAAGGCACCATGGGCATGGTACTCCCGGCTGGAATCTTATCTCAAAAAGCTGGAATTCAAAATATGAGGAGTAGATCACAATCTATATGTGAAGAATTCTCCAGAAGATCAATTCATGGTTCTTGTCTATGTTGATGAAATCATATTTGGTGGCAGCAGGCAGAAATCTATGGATGAATTTTCCAATCACATGAAATCATAATTTGAAATGTCTATGATTGGAGAGATAACATATTCCATGGGACTACTGGTGATTCAAAAAAAATTATTACACTTTCATTTCTCAGGAAAAATTTGCAAGAGAGCTGCTGAAGAAGTTTAATATGCAAGACACCAAACCAATGTCAACTCTGATTGCTATTGGAACTAAACATGGAAAACATGAAGAAGGGACCTCTGTAGATCCCACCATGTATAGGAGGATCATTGGGATCATACTATACCTCACAGTGACATGGCCAGATATTGTCTTTGACACATGTCTTGCGGCCGGCTTTCAGAGTGATCCAATGGAGGAACAAATGGTGGCAGCAAAAAGAATCATGAGGTAAATTCAGGGTTGACATAACTTTGGGTTATATTTTGATACAGGTAGGTACAGTGAATTATCAGCATTTTCTAATGCTGACTGGGATGGTGATGTAGAAGACGGAAAGTCCACCTGTGGTGGAGCAATCTATATTGGAAATAAATGTGTAGGCTGGTTTAGCAAGAAACAAAAAATTACTTCTCTTAGTAATGTTGAAGCTGATTATATCTCTTCCACAAAGGAATGCACTCAACTACTAGGGATAAAGCAATATCTAACAGATATTGGTGATGAGGTGAAGCAACCAATGGTATTTTACTGTGATAACAGGAGTGAAATTGATCTTACAAAGAATCCTGTTAAGTTTTCTCATACAAAACATGTTGAAATCATGTATCAATTTATCAAAGAAAAAGTTGAGTGAGGCTTGATTCGAATGGATCATGTGGGAACTAATGAGAAAGTAGCTGATATACTAACTAAGCCACTGCCAGTGGCGGTTTTTGAGAAGCATTGGTTGAACCTCGGTGTTTGGCCACCTCTCATTGTATAAGGAAGTTACGAAAATCCCCTCTCCCCATTTATGATAACAGTTTTTATCTTTTTATGGATGTGATGCAGGTTTGTGGGGGAGATACTATCCAGGGGAGTATGGTTTGATCTTAATAATGAACACATTACCAATATTTGGGTTCTTTTTCAATGGGGGAGAAAGGAATAAATCCAGGATTATCAGTGGACTTGTAATGCTTCTGTGACACGATGAGAATTAAGCTTTGGTGATTGGATGGGAAGGAATTCATTAGAAATGTAATGCTTCTGTGACACTGTAAGAAATTTTCTTGGCATCATTGAGAGTTCCAAAACACGGGAACCCAATTCAATCTTCTTGTCTTGTTTTCTACAACGATCATTGCTCATGTAGACTTAGAATTTTGGTTGAGTTGATCCTTGCATTCTTGGTTTTCATGTGGATGGTGATCTATTGAATTTATTTGATGATTGACAACAAACCCAAAGGGGGAGATTGTTGGAACTATGGCTATTATATGAATGAATTGTAGTATGGTTTGTGTTTTTTTTCAATCCTCATTGGATGTTGAGAATGTGTACTAGCAAAGTGATCATACATTTCAAGAAAACAACAGTACTGAAGGTGGTGTCATTTCCCAGTGTTTGCCAAATTTTTGGGCCTCAAAATCGGAAAATGAAGACATGGATTGTTGGTAAAATGAGGTGCACCCAATGAAATAGTGGTGCACGAAAAAGAAGGGTTGTGCATGAAATATTTGAGTTGGGATTGAAAAACAGTGGGATGCACGAAATGGAGGATTCAGGTTTTTCACGCAAATAGTGTTTTAGAATCAGAACATTGAAAACGGAAAAGGCATGGGTTGTGCAAAATATCTAATGATGTGCGCGAATAAAATGTACCAGTGCAAAATATTTCGCACCAGATGAAGAGTTTTTCACGCCAAAGGGGGTTTTGTGTGCGGGGGTCTCAGATGCCTATAAATAAGAGGTGACCCCCCCCCCTCATTATGGGGTTTGAAGACTTAAAGAAGATCTGAGGTCTGATGCACGAAAAACGATCACGTAAAGGGGATTGTGCGAAATATTCTGTATTGCGAGGAAAATTATGGGATGTGTGAAAAAGGAAGTGTTGCACGTAAATATTGGGGTTGTGCATAAAAGATTCATTTGCGTGAAAATGGGTGTTATGGCGCGAAATATATTTCTGCGTGAAAAAGTAAATTTTACACACAATAGGATGGTTTTGCGCAAAAAGGGTTGGTGTTGCACGCAATTGTTAGTGAATCATGTTTGCACATTCTGGTTATCCTCTTCATTGCTTCTATGCGTTCTAATGCTTCAATTCTAGACTTGGATGCAAGCATAGTCTTGTGCTAAGTAGATACAAAGAGTTGAATACAAATCTATTGAAGAGACCTCCACATCTATAAACTGAGTGTGAGTTTACCAAGGGCAGTGAACCAGGGGGAGTCAACGGTAGTGACCTGAGGGAAGCAGTGAGATATCCCTGAACCTTTGTAAAGGAAGTGAGCCTGGGATAGAGTGACTATTCTAGAACCATTATAATCCACAACTAGTGAAGATTATTGTAATTTGGTACGACCGAAAACTTGTCTATGTATGCTCCTTGGACGTAGCCCTTAGCGGGGAACCAAGTAAAAATTGTTGTGTCATCTCTTTGCATGGGAATGTTTCATTTCTGATCATATTCATCAGACAGGTTTAACTAGTTTCTACCAACATGGGAACAAGATCCTTGTTTTTAAAAGAAAAAGATGACACCCTGATTCACCACTCCCCTCTCAGGGTGTCCTTAGGTCCTACAAAACTAACATTGTATATTGAAATGGTATAATGTTAATGAAATATAGATGTAGTATAAATGATACTAAATATATCCTTGATTTAGAAAATATGGGAATGAACTCGAAAAATAATGTCCAATTATTAATGGAGAGTAATAGAGAACATGGTTACTAAATAAGGTATAATCTATAAATTAGTAAAGTATGATAGATGGAAATAAATTCATTAGAAATAAATTTTTTACATAAATAAAATTATTTCACAAATTAAATAAATAATGTTATGTGAAACTATCAAAAAATTCATTAAATATTTTGTAACATTCTTGAAAATATTCTCTTATAAATCATTTCCAAAATTATTTTCATCCACATAGGAAAAAAATAACTTCTTATATTTATAAAAAAACTTAAAATTAAAATAACAATGGGAAAAAATTATTCTCATTGAAAAACCATGGAAAAGTTTAGAGAAGTATAAATAGATAATAATGGTCATGGAGTCAAGAAAATATATCAACACAATACATGTTAAAAGTTACATTCCTTTTATAATTTTGTAAAATGTCAACAATGACTTATTTAGAAAAAAATTAAATGTTTTATTTTAACCAATTGTAAAAAAATGTAAAATGAAATAGAAAAATAAATTTAAAAATCACATAATATTATTTTAAAAGTTCTATAAAAATGATTAATATGGATATGGAATAGAATGATTCCTTATCAAAAAAGAGAAATAAGGTTGTTTTTTCTTATAAACAATCATTCGGTTATTTCGAGTGTCAAAGAGAATAAATGTTGCAAGAAAAACATGGAGACCTTATAAATAATAATAAGATAATAAAATATATGGTTTTAAAGAATAGAAATATCGTATAATTTCTCCAATGTAAATTTAAACATGAAAAATCTTGAAAAAGGGCGACATTGTAAAAAAAACCTTTACAACATTAATATCATTTGAATCAAAACACCTTAAAATAGAAAAAATGAAATGAATATTTAAATATCATAGATAAAAATTATTCCATGATATAATATATCAAACGTAAAGTATATACACCATATAAATGAAATTAGGTGTATAATAAAAAAATGGCTCAATGGAGTGGAATTGAGATGAAAAACACTTACCATATATTCCATTTTGGTCAAACACGTTATATCATCACAAATAGTCAATTTAAATATATTAAATACATTAATAAGAAACTTTTTCATCTATATTTAATTTTATGGAATTTTTATAATCGTTTAACATCAATTCATTTTATAGTTCTTGATTACTTCGACCACTTAAGGTTGTTCAGTCAATTTTCCAAAAACTACCTCAGTAAATTGATAATGGTTATAGGTGTTATGAAATAGATTCATAATATCCCGAATGTTCATAATTTACTAAATATATGTTTTATTAATTATATAAAATAGCATAACTATCCATTCAAGATGGTAATAGAGTAGTGAAATGTGTCAATCATGGAGATGGTAGTTTGGATGTAAGTTTGATGACGTTTTTATTTTATTAATGGTTAGAAAGAAAAAAATTATATAATGATTAATATTTGAAAAACTATACATACATAATAAATATTATATATATTCAATAAAAATAACCATAATTTATTCTATGTAAAGCCTAAATTAAAAATGAATCACAACGCTTTCTAGAGGTGGTAATCCACATATATAGACGAGTGACATTATCATTTTCGAAAAGAATGAAGGGTAATGATTTAGATGATATAATATTATTATAGTAGATAATTATTTCATAAATATTAAATATATTTAATAAATCCATTTTAATAACTATCCATGAAACGATGTTTGGAAAATGAAACACATCACTTTGTGGAGATGGTAGTTTGTACTTACATACAAGCAATACTTCCATTTCCCTTTGGAGGGAATGTGGTTGATAATAGTAGTTACATAAACATATTATCATTTAACTATATTTATTTTACTAAAATAATAATTTTTATGATGGATAAAACAAATTTTAGTGTGATACCAGTAGAAATAAACTTAAAATAAATTCGATAACACTTATACCTCATCTTTGGACATCATCTTTCTGATTGAGCTTAAAGCCTTTGATGAAGATATTTATGGTTGCTCCAGTTGATTTGATACATGTTAAGTGAAATTTGCAGCGAAATTTGGATATATTTTCTAGAGAAAAATTAACTCATATGTTCCTTTGGAAACAATATATTGAATCCCTTTTATAGGATAAAATCATCGGCATTTAAATAATTTTCCAATGTTGATGGGTGATAAAAGTAATTTTAGAAATTCCATGTTACACATACATGAAGAATGAATGATGTTTTAAAAAATTTCACATCCAAATTATTAAATATAAGATTTTTATGATTATATAATTATTTAAGAATAATTTTTAAACATTAAATTTCATTTAACATTATTTTATATTTATTAACAAAATTGGACATTAAAGATATCTACAAATCAATAGAATTAAAATATAATGAATTTAGTGAAAATTTATACTTTATAATTATCCCTAAATTTAATGGAACACCATAAATTCATCCAAAACATTTTATTTTTTATTTTTAAAAAATTATTTACATGATTTTTTAACTTCTTGCACAAGTATTGTGTTAGTGTTTCATAAGCATTCAATGTAATCATAAGATTAATAAAAATTAAAATTAAATTACTCTAATAAAAATAATTTAGGCATGTTCAAAATATCAATTTTTAACCATTTATAACATATTTTTAACGCTATGAAAATATAATATATATATATATATATATATATTAAATGAAAGAGATTGATATTTTATAATGTAAAATAACATAATGGTCATTATCAAATGAAAATGACCCCAAATACAAATAATTTCAAAGAAATGTTGAGTATGGTTGAAATAAATTTAAAAAATCAATTCAAATCAAATTTTTGAGATTTTTTAGGTTTTATAATATATTTTAGACCCTATTTATCTCATTTTACCCTTTACCGTGGTGATAAAATTTTACCATGGGGACTCTTTAATATGAATAAAAATTAAGTTGAAATAATTAGCTAATATTAATTATAATGAATCAATATATGGAATCCATTTTCCAATATTCAGTTTCCATAAGTAGTAAAATTAATTTTAATATATGTATTCAAAAGTCAACAAAAATGGTTTATTGGAAAAATACTCTTTTTGTATAAAAATTATTTTAAAATAAAATCAATTATATTGTTTATAATGTACCATGTTTTTGAGAAAGTTAAAATTTCATAAACCATTTTTAGTTATTTCTATTGGTGTCCAATCAAACATTATTTTTTGGTATCATCACATAATTTCAAGAGATTAAAACCTTTAATGCATTTTTTGGATGGGGTTTAAGGTTCATTGAGTGCCTTGAGGGTTCTCATGGGTTTTGGGGTAAGCGGTCCTTGAAAAACATTTTTTCAAAGGGTGTAGATAGAGGCACATGGTAATATTTAACCATGAACCCTTAAGTTGAAACCCTGTGGCATTTCTATAGGTATTCTTAGAGGGTGAAAACGTTTTTTTCATGGTTTTTCAAACTATATGGACTAGATCGCACACGTAGTGCCACTTAGGTGGTAGGTGAAAATGATTGTTCCGTGGTTTTTCCAATTCATGCGACCAAAATATGTGACCTCTTATAAATGGGTGAACCTTTGGATAGTGTGTGAGCAAGGTTGGTGCATGGTTACCCAAATTGTATGACCGAACCATGTGTCTCATTAAAATTAGAAAATTACATTTTATCCCCTCCCACATTATATATTTTTTTCCTTAATTTTCCTCCCATTCACAGGTATAGAACCTCCCGCCAGGCATGGAGCTCTTTTTCCCTACTCTCCAAGTCTTTATTCCTTATACCTCGTTTGGTCTTTGATTGAAGCTTCATTGATGTCAATGGGTTCTTCTTGTTATGGCTTCAATTATATTTCCTCCATTACTTTTTATCTCTCCATATAGAATGAAAAATCAATTCGATCTCATTTTCCTTATTTTTAAGGTTATATTTTAAAACATTATTACAGATCTTCTTAGCTTGTGTTTGAGGTCGATATTCAATAATTGGACACCTATGAGTTTATGGTAGGTAGTTTATTGAATTGTCCTTAAATTTATGGGTTTTATATTGTTCGTACCTAAATACGCATTTTGGGTTATTCGTGGGAGACCATTAATTAATTAATTTTTTTCTTTTAAATTGTAAAATTTTTATTATGGGATGTCATTGGGTATGCCCTAGTTTATGTAAGTAATGTTAATATATGTAAGGTTATTTTAACCAACTGGGTAGGGTATGCAGGCAGTTTATAATTAAATTAATTTAAATATCTAGTATGATTACACTGGTTCATTGGGAATGTGGTGGGCATGTCCAAAAACATTGAGGAGAAGTTGATCACAAGGAATGAGGTGAATGGGTTCATTAGGTTGGGATCGACCTGAGAAAATTTGGTAATATTGATCACTGGGTTAGGGGACATGGTTATCGGGATGGACATGATGAAGTTATCAGGTTGAGGGTATGGCTTGTGAGAATTTGGATAGTGTTTACCATCCATATTTTTATAATTTGGTCACTGGAGAATGAAATTTTGGATGATGTGGATTATGTATTGTTCAGTGATTTCCACTCACCATTGTTTGTTGATGTTCTATTGGAGTCATGTGAACACATGTTGGACTCGATTAAGGTGTTATTGACCACTCATTTTTTGTGGAGGCCTCCATAAATATTGTGGATTAGGGGATGTTTTTGACCATTAGTTATGGAGGTGGTTCTCACTATATAAAGCCACGATTAATGGTGATGGGCCATTTGGTTGTGGTGTTGAGACCCTCAGTTGAGTAATAAGGCTCACCATTCTATTTGAGGCTGATGGAATGGGATTATTGTAGGATGGATATCACGATTCCTCAACACAGCAAGCTATTTAGTGGACGATGATTTATTATATATTAGAGGATGGATATCTCCATGCCTCGAGATGTCATGTTGATAAACTGAAGGGGTCTTTCCAAGTGTAAGTATAAGGAACCTCTGACATATTTATGGGTGTGTTGTTAGTTCACTGATTACTTGTTTGATGGCACATGAGATGTCATATGGAACAAGGTATTGGTGATATATTTATAGGAGGTTCCAGGGGTCTCTCTGCATATGATACTCTTTTGGGGACACTTAGGAACTAGTTCATTGGTCAAATTTACCAAATATATATATATATATATATACATATAGTGTATGTATAAGGACCCGCACTTATTTCATACATAATCTTGAATTTATTCAAGAAAACACTTCATTATGCATTTAGGATCTTTTCAAGTTTATAGCTTTAGAGAATTAAGACAAAACATTCATAACATTACACATTGTTACATAGTGGATACCATAAAAATCAGTTCCCATTTTCCTCAGAATATAAAACATTAAAACATAAAACAGGACTCCTTGACAATTCTTCAACATTTAACATGTCTTCCTTCATTGTATTATTCATCCATTAACCTGTGAAAAATCATTTAAAAACTTGGGATGAGCACAAAATCTCAGTAAGGTATGAAAAAGAAGGAAAAATCACATTAGTCCATGAATATGCATGACATATGAAAACATTTTCAAAATACATGCTTTACACCCATAAAATCTTACTTTGTGTAACATGAGATTTACACAAGATCCACACAAACATAATTATAATCATAGAGGTATATTGGGTCATTACTTACATAATCTTGTAACCATCTTGGCTTCCTTAAAATTTGTAACCCTCACAGCTACCTTACTTTGTGTAACCATCACAGTTACACTTGGAGTAACCATACGGCCAACCTCCAACTTACTCATACCCAATGAATTGGAGGGAAATATAGGTCCCACCCTTCATCATAAACAATTCCCAATAACCAAAACATAATCATACAACATAAACAATAGCATAAGAACATTGCCTTTGAATCTTATAAAACAGAATTTTAAAAGAGGATTTTAGAAGAAAAGTCCCTTATAAACATCATATACTTGAAGTGAGACTTAATTGAGTGGGTGGAATATGTATATACTCTGTAAATACACATAATTAAACATAATATAAACAGAACCCATCACACAAACAATTTAAATAGCACATAAACTATAAAGTAGAAGGTTAACCCAAAGAATGGAAATCGGGTTAAGAATTCCCTTACCTTGGGCTTGTCTTACTTCAAAATTGTTTAAACCTCCTGTATAATGGTTAAAAAAGTGTTATTAGTATTTTACATAAACATTTTCATGTTTATAACATCTTATATGGTCATTTCATAACCTCATTTAACCCCTTAATTGTTAGTATTTTGTTGCTTGCTTTATTTTGGGTGAGTTCTTTTGTGATTTTCACGATCGGTTCATGATGATTCGTTCTTGTTGATTGGAATTGAAACTCCAGAATTGGAATGGAGTAGTATTTACATAATTCCAGTACCATAAATTATACCATTTATTACTTTGGTTCTTTATATGATGATGATTTATAAGTTAAACATTAATTATGTTCGTTTAGATAATTTATGTGGTTCTTTGATAATTACAACTTCATTTAGTCTTGTAAATTTGAATCATGGGTACAAAAGAATTACAGAACCTTATATGATTCATAAAACATATATTATAACCTGGTTCAACCATATAAATGGTTTCATGACCAGACTTTAAAGAATTAATGGAGATTAAAAATACATCGTCCATGATATCGGTAATTCGACACAAATGGACAATGTTTTTTGATTCTTTAAATAAGTGAGATAGGAGAGGAATAATGATTTGTAATTTTCCATAAACATAAAAAAATCCAGAATATACATGATTCTAGAGATTTCATGCCTCTTGGATAAGGGTGGGTGAAGAACGAAGAGAAGGGAATCTTGAAATGAAGAAAACATGAGAAATTTCTTACAAAAATTCGGCAGCCTAACGGCGTCTCTTAAAATTTCATAAAAATAAGATTGATGAGAGGAATGGAATATCTCAACATTCATACAAAATTTGGACAGTAATGGGAAATATTTAATGAAATATCCCAACAAAAGACAAAGGTAAAGGAAGAGAATAACATAAAATGGAAGGAAAGAATGAAAATTAAAGAGGATGTTTACCTCTTGATCACTTCTCCTTGAGATCCTTCTTAAGGGCATTGATTTTGGTCTTTTGGTGAGACCAGTAGCTCTAGGACGTGGGGAAAAAGATTGAGGAGGGAATTTTGCAGAAATTATACAATGCTCAAGTCTTGAGAGGTGTGGGAGGAAGAGCGGAGTGAGGGTGGTATTTATAGTGGAGGAGGGGAGGTATTTTAGATTATTTTAATCATTATTATAATATTTTTATCAAGACTATGAATAATCTCAAATGAAGTGGCCTTAATTAGGGAAAATATCAAGTGAGTTCGAAGCAAGTGGCCTTGCATCACTTATGATGTCATAAATAGTGCATTTTTACTGATAAATTTATTATACGGTATTTTACAGTATTTCACTATTCACTGAAAATTCAAGAGTTTCAGAAAAATACCAAAAATTTACCCCAACCATTTTTCGATGTGTAGAATTCAAAAGTGAACTCCATTTTTCAAAAATAATTTTCTAAATATTATTAATTTAATTTCTAAATAAGGTCACAGTTAATTCGAAAAATAACAAAATTGAAGTGCAATTAGTTTTATGTGACATTGGAAAATTAATTAAGATCCCATTATCCTATTGCCATGGGAAAATAAAATAATATTATTATTTACTATTCATGAGGTCATATTACTATTCATATTACTATTCATAAGGGCATGTTACTATTCACCAAAAAAAACAAGTTTGTTCCATCAGACTCTAAATAACATACTGAACACAATTGTAGATGACAGTTTCTTGAAATTCAAAACATAGAAGAAATAAAATTATGTTTAAAGGATACTTATAAATATATACCTTAAACAAAATTTCAAGCATTTTCAATTTATTTTTAGAAAACATTGGGATGTTACATTATCCCCACCTTTTTGAAATTGCGTCCTCGCAATTTTATTTACTTATTAAACAAGTGAGGGTACCTTGATCAAGGTGTCCACTCGGTTTGATCGTCATCTTGTTCACATAGGTAGAAGTCCCATGCATTACAACAATGATTTAGATATCCTTTAAAATCATTTTCTTCCTCCATCCAAATACACCTCGTACAACATGGGTCATATGGGTGTTCACAGAAAAACAGTTTTGGAAAATAATCATGTATGACATATAATTCCAAAACATCTGATAAAACATGATTTCTATAAAATAGTCGGACCGAAATTGAGTTGAAACTTTCTATTATTGGTCCTTTTAAAATACCATAAGTATGTGATGTGAGACTATAGTTTAAAAGCAAATATAAATAGGTTGCACAAGGGTCTCCTTCCTCAGCACCATTTTTAAAATCATAATATGCTTCAAATTCTTGTGATAAGGTAAAATATTTGAAAATACCTTGATAATATTTACCTTTCTTGAAATTATGTGAATATTGTGAAAATAGTATTTGTCTAAAAACAACCCATGATCCACGATGATAACGAGGTATAGAGGAGGTGTTTGATATCTCAAAAAACTGCTTGCAAGTGAGTTGTATGCTAGAAAAAGTTTCACAATCATCTGAAGATGACTTTGCAATAATTATTGCAAGCATGTCATCAGGAAGACATAGGAATGTCGTTTGAGATCCTTCTCCTTCCATTCATAACCGACTTTACTTGACCTGAAAAAAAAAGTTATAAAACAAGGATTTAACTGAAATAATAGATATAGGGACTAATCACGTGTCTCACAAGAACTCCTAATCACTAAAGTTGTCTAAACCGACCTCTGATACCAACTATAAGGACCCACACTTATTTCATACATAATCTTGAATTTATTCAAGAAAACACTTCATTATACATTTAGGATCTTTTCAAGTTTAGATCTTTAGAGAATTAAGACAAAACATTCATAACATTACACATTGTTACATAGTGGATACCATAAAAATCAGTTCCCATTTTCCTCAGAATATAAAACATTAAAACATAAAACAAAACTCCTTGACAATTCTTCAACATTTAACATGTCTTCCTTCCTTGTATTATTCATCCATTAACCTGTGAAAAATCATTTAAAAACTTGGGATGAGCACAAAAGCTCAGTAAGGTATGAAAAAGAAGGAAAAATCACATTAGTCCATGAATACGCATGACATATGAAAACATTTTCAAAATACATACTTTACACCCATAAAATATTACTTTGTGTAACATGAGATTTAAACAATATCAACACAAACATAATTATAATCATAGATGTATATTGGGGCATTACTTACAAAATCTTGTAACCATCTTGGCTACCTTAAAATTTGTAACCCTCACGGCTACCTTACTTTGTGTAACCATCACAGTTACACTTGGAGTAACCATACGGCCGACCTCCAACTTACTCATACCCAATGCATTGGAGGGAAATATAGGTCCCACCCTTCATCATAAACAATTCCCAATAACCAAAACATAATCATACAACATAAACAATAGCATAAGAACATTGCCTTTGAATCTTATAAAACCGAATTTTAAAAGAGGATTTTAGAAGAAAAGTCCCTTATAAACATCATATACTTGAAGTGAGACTTAATTGAGTGGATGGAATATGTATATACTCTATAAATACACATAATTAAACATAATATAAACAGAACCCATCACACAAACAATTTAAATAGAACATAAACTATAAAGTAGAAGGTTAACCCAAAGAATGGAAATCGGGTTAAGAATTCCCTTACCTTGGGCTTGTCTTACTTCAAAATTGTTTAAACCTCTTGTATAATGGTTAAAAGAGTGTTATTAGTATTTTACAGAAACATGTTCATGTTTATAAAATCTTATATGGTCATTTCATAACCTCATTTCACCCCTTAATTGTTAGTATTTTGTTGCTTGCATTATTTTGGGTGATTTCTTTTGTGATTTTCACGATCGGTTAATGATGAATCTTTCTTGTTGATTGGAAGTGAAACTCCAGAATTGGAATGGAGTAGTATTTACATAATTCCAGTACCATAAATTATACCATTTATCACGTTGGTTCTTTATATGATGATGATTTATAATTTAAACATTAATTATGTTTGTTTAGATAATTTATGTGGTTCTTTGATAATTACAACTTCATTTAGTCTTGTAAATTTGAATCATGAGTACAAAAGAATTCCTTAACCTTATATGATTCATAAAACATATATTATGTAACACCCCAAGATTTCATAGTCTGTTATTTCGTCAAAATAATTCAATAACTTGCACTACACGCAACACCGAATTCAATCACACCATGACTTACAAAAAAAAGCCATTCAAAAGAGGTTATGAATAGTATTATCTAAATTTTAAACTTTATATAATCCTTATAATTTTAGAATCCATATTATGAGTTTCTTAGATATAATGAAAGAACAAATTCATTTTCAGTATTTCACATTTATCAACTTTTAATAGTGAACCCTTTTAAAATACAATATTTTAAACTTTTTGACTAAATGGGGACATCAAAAATTTAAAATGAAACATCCCAAGCTTCCACGATACGCTTTATTTGAATAATACAGTAGCATGTGTTGTACGCAACCTTGAGTTTTAACACACACCACAACCAATCAAAACTAGCCATTATGAATAGTAATACCTAATTTTCGAAATTATATATATTTTATATTTTAAAATGGACTTCATTTCTGGATTCAGAATATCGAATTTAGCCTAAGGTGAAATTTTGGTACTTTTCTGATAACTTTCATATTTTGATGAATAGTGAAAATTACTAAATTTTAATTAAAAACAACTTTTTAAATCAAAATAATTAATAGTGATAAATTATGAATTTTAGTAGTTCTAAAGTATATTTAGAATATATTTTTACAATTTAATATAATGTTGGTCATTGGACATAATTTTACAATTAAACCGAACATAAACAAGTGTCAATCTTTTGATAGTTATTATCTCTTAAAAACACGCTTTTTGTTTTGACAGCGGGAATTAATTTTAAATTAATTTTTTCCACTTCTTTGTTTTGAATTTAGGAAAATGGATTCTATATTTGGAATCAGTATGTTCAAATTGTGTAAATAGGTAACTTTTATTTTTAGACATTTTGAATAATTACTGCGGTAAATATTTTATTTACCATGGTTAAGGGTAAATCCGGTAAATAAGGGTTAAAAAATAATATTATAATAATAAAAAATTACCCTAAAACGTGTCCTAACCTTATTGGTGGACACATACCCGACCATGGGCATCCTTGGGTCGATTTGGGGGGGACCCCTTAGAGCCACTTGTATGTGGTAGGGACACATTATATTAATAAAGTTAAAATAAAAATAAAAATGGCATAAGCTTACATCTTTTAGAAGAACAATTATTACATAGGGTTATACATGTTGGATTTTCAATTATAAATATTCATTAAAAATCTAAAAATATTTCCTACATAATGATAATTTATTTATAATTTTTAGACATCAAATAATTTAAATTATTAATGACACAATAATGATGCAATGTTTACCTCATTAATAAATCATTTAAATAAATAAGATTATAATGATTAAAATATTATATAAAACCAGTCCAATTCTTATTGGTTGATTATATTTAGAAAATGAGTCATCTTATCTTCGACCTCAATGATTTTTGGACCATTATAAACCAAATATAATTATATTATAAAGTAATACTTTCACTCTTTCCTAAAGAGCCCCTCCTCTCCCTTATAAAAGGATACCACTTCTACTCATTCCTCACACCTCTCAATCCACTTGGCTCGTCCAAACCCTACCCAAATACTCTCCCAACTTCCCTCACTACAACCTAGATGCCTTAGTTTGATCAGAAAGCCAACATAATTAGCCCTTTTGATCAAATCAAAAGGAAGAACCCGAAGAAGAGGTAATGTTTTCGCCACCCCTTTTCAAGTTCCTTTCTTCTTCCACTTCTTCTTTCTTTGTTCTTACCATTCTAAAATAATAACTCCAGTATCTCACGTATACTGTGATGTTATTATAAATATGGTACAACCATATTTAGAATTCTATCCACCCTTTGAATAACATGTCACCATACGTGCGTACGTACAGCTTACCATCTCCACGTCGTGGTGTAATTGTTATTCAATACATTATTATTTGGATGGGTATAATAATGATGTGCAACTCATGTAAATAATAAATATAACATGTTAATTATTCTGTATATATGATATAACATCCATTTATATATTATTTTAATATCAAAAGAATGATATTGTCGCTCGTGCGTACGTACGGACTACCGTCTCCACAAACGCGATAAGATTCATTCTCCATCGTATCCATTCAAGTATAATTATCATTTGATGATTTAAAAATGATGTTTAAGGACTTGATATCATTCTGGATATAAATAATATACAACCTATCCATTACAAACATGGCTTACGTAACAAAACATATAAAATAAAACAAGTAAGTTAACACCCGAAACAACGATAATACTAAGATATTATTATCAAATCAATATTAAAAGATCATATATGATATCATATTAATGTATATGATTCTTTTATAATTTAATAACAATTATTTCACCATTATACAGGAGGTTAACCTACCCCAACCAGGGAAAAGTACAAGGTAAGGGTTTATTTCGCAACCTCTTCATTATCCGAGGTTATTTATACGTAATAATCTACTGGGATTTCTTTATCATCCACATCCATGTTTCTTCAAAATGTATTCCATAACATTTTTACTATTTATGAGAATATGGGTTAAAGTAATTTATACCCTTTTTTTACTTTTTATAAGAGGTTTATAAGGGAATCTTTCTGTCATTTTCCAAACAAGGTGCTTTTTAACCTTTTCGACAGAATTAAGATAAGAATTTTTTTAACTTATACGGCAGGTGCGGTTATTTTCTGCCGTTATAAAATCTTCAAAGCTTCCCTTACAATCTCATAAGATTATTTTCAATGTAAAGGCTTTATTTTATAATTATGTGACTTTTAAATGATTTCAAAAAAAGAGATATTTCTCTCAAAAATATGAAAATCTAGTGCAAATGTATACGTATTTAACGCAAGCTTAAAATTGTTTTCAGAAAACCTGACTCTCGAGTGTGTTAGATAGGAAGGGATTGGAAGTGGACCCATCATGGCCTATAATTAGTCGAGTAGTCTCAAAATTAGTTATTTTGTTTTCAAAAGCTTGCATAATGATTTCAGAAAAACACTGGAGTACTTTTTAGCAATTTTAAAGGTAAGTATTTTATAAAAAAATTGCATCGGTAGGTCTCATGAGACAAACTAGTGTCTTGGCACAAGGCCTTGGCAAAATCTTATTTGTAGTCTTGGCACGAGGCCTTGGATATGTGGTTATGATAGTCTGGCATTATGCATTTCATCATTATGAAAGTGGTTATTGATATTGCATGTGTTTATTCGATTAGTAGAATATCCATGTGAATAAGTAAATGGCATTATTTCATTTTATTTATGCCATACTGTGTTGAAGTTAAAGTTTAAAAGGCTTTTGTTTTAGTTATACATTGCCTTAAATGTTTATTCTTATTTATGAATGTTTCCGCTATATTGTTATCCTTACTGGGCATTTGAGCTCACCCCTTTTCTATGTTTTATTTTCTCAGGATGTGAAGAAGTAAATTATGAATGACTTGGAGGGATATTATGAGGGGTTAATAGTGTGGACTATGGAGACAATATGTTGTTGTAGTAGTTTTTTTTATTTTGATGATGTAATTTAAAACTTATGAATATATCTAGTGTTTCCAAGGCTACTAAACCAATCGGTCTTTCGAGATTTGATCTTTCTTGTGATCATGCCAATGTTATGTAATTAATGCACCGACTCTGGGTAACTAGGGTCGGGGCGTTACAGTTGGTATCAGAGGAAGTTTAGTACAAACCTTGGAAGCTAGATTTAGATAAACTCTGATTAGATCACGTAGACCTAAGATGAACTTTGAGAATTAGTATAGAAGAACTTCCTAGAATTTTGGTATTGTAGAGATTTTGTGAGTTTTCCGAGCAATACATCCCTGTCTGGATACGAGCAGGTAGAGGCGGCTCTGGCAAGGATGTACCTAGGGGTAAAACCCGAAAACACCGCTTTGAGCTAGACTCGAACGGGAAATGGTGCACGACAACGGGCCTTGCTGCACTCTTGGTTACGACACTCCCGGGGGATATGCTTAGGATAACTCTCATTTTCTTTACAAATCATTATGAAGAGTTTATGAGTATATACTTCCTCAAAGGAGACATTTTTATGATTATAGATTATATCCATAAACTATTTAATTTATGTTATGTGTTTTTAAAGTTTGGGATTAGGTATTGTTATTCATAAACTAATCTACTGTATGCCAATGTTTAGAAATGGCACCTAGTAGAAGGAATGAGAACTCCAGCAATGCACATGATACAAAGAGAAAGAAAGATCATATATTTTATGGTCTTAAGCCAGAATTTACAAGAGAAATATTCTCGCATGTATTATCATCATATGAAGAAATAATATCATGGGTTGATAAGTTAAGTAAAGAGTTTACTGAATCCTATGGCTTTGAAGGGAAGCAAGAGAAGAAAAGTATGGAAGAGAGAAAGATGGATAAAGGGAAGAGGGAAAAGAAGAATTTTCCCATATTTGGTAACTATGGAAAGAAACACCCTGGAACTTGCCTGAAAGGAATGGGAGTTTGTTATAAGTGTGGAGGAAAAGGGCACAAAGTATGTGACTTCAAGGGTAAGAAAATGGTTTTAAATGTACAATGCTTCATTTGCAAGGAGTTTGGACACTACGCGAACCTATGTCTCAGTCATCAGACTATTCCGCAAATGATGTTATTGGATAATAATCAAGTTATGATACTACCACAGATGAAGAGGAATGATTAGAGTTCTTATGTTGATTGTGTCAATTGAGTGTTGTATCAACAATGTACTTGTTATAATAATTATGGAGTATATAAGGATTGTACTGCAGTACTATTTCATTAAGGACTTGAGATTATGTGGAACAAAGAAAAGTGACTCAATAGCAGGATAAATTTTTGGAAAATATATGGTTGAGAGAATGATAAATCATAATATAGTTCTGATACTGAGGTAGTGATTTTGGAATAATATGTGATTGTTTTGGATAAATTATATAGGATATTCTTGACTACCTTGGAACTGATTAATGATTTGAATATTCCATCGTTGTTGGGGTTTAAAACATTTTTGGATTAATGAAGTATATCCAGCATTCTATATTGAATAAGGGATCATGAATGTAATCAATAAGGAATATGGTAATACATGATGAAGGTATTCATATGCTATTACGGGGTTAAAAGGATCTATATTATGTTTACCTTCCTTATAAATGTTGGACTGTGAGTTTGGACAGAAGTATTTTGGATAGTTCTAGTTTGGATTATTTTGGATTTCCATAAAAGGACAACCCGGAGGTCGGGCGGCAACCCGTCGCGTCCGGCAAGGCTGCGAGACTTGAACCCGCAACCGAAGGGCGACAAGGGTGTATCACCTACCACTGGCCCACGAGATGTCCTGGATTAAATAATGTAGTTTTTATTAATAGATCTTGTAGAGGAATTATAAATTCGTTTATTTTGGAACCCTATACGAATAGTGTAAATAGAATTTTTTTACATTCTATTATCTTTTAGAGTGAAAGATGAGTTTGTGGTAGAAATTTATTAATGGATAAAACTCTAATTATAAAGTAAGTATATCTCCTTATGATCTTAGCCAATCTCCTAAATAAATTCCTCAATATTAAGAAAATCAACTTAGAACAAAAATGTTTTCCTAGATGGTACCTTAAATCATCACTAATTTATGGCTTTGGGATTGTTGGCCTTTTCATAGCCATGTTCTCTACCACTCTCCATCAGATAATTGATGGTTAGATTTTTCTTCCATATCCATATTTTCCTACATGGAACCCTAGTATGTGTTATTTTCGGTAATCTTCATACTTTCGACTCTTTATTTTAAATAGAGGCCTCATTAATTCATTTTTCGATGTGGGATTTCAACTAAGATATTTTGAAACGTCAAAAATATGTTATCATAATACCCTATGTTTTGTTGAACCGATGGTATTTCAAATCATCATAGATTGATGAATTTAAGGACCTCAGTTTTATACTTGTTTGTGATTGATGACCTCAATCACAACCTATAAATATTTATGTTTTTCCTTCAATTATATGTCTCTAATTGCCACCAATGTTCTCCTAATCGAGATCATAATTTGGTGGTGACCCTTTCATTTCTCTTTTCCTCATATTAAGACTAAATTTTAGTAACCCAATTTCCGATGTGGGTTTTCCCACAAATATATTTTCTATTTTCAACCTTTTATTTTCGAAGAACAATTTCAAATTGCGAGGACGCAATTTATTGAAGGAGGGTATAATGTAACACCCCAAGATTTCATAGTGTGTTATTTCTTCAAAATAATTCAATAACTTGCACTACACGCAACAACGAATTCAATCACACCATGACTTACAAAAAAAATCCATTCAAAAGAGGTTATGAATAGTATTATCTAAATTTTAAACTTTATATAATCCTTATAATTTTAGAATCCATATTATGAGTTTCTTAGATATAATGAAAGAACAAATTCGTTTTTAGTATTTCACTTTTATCAACTTTTAATAGTGAACCCTTTTTAAATACAATATTTTAATCTTTTTGACTAAATGGGGACATCAAAAATTTAAAATGAAACATCCCAAACTTCCACGGTACGCTTTCTTTGAATAATACAGTAGTGTGTGTTGTACGCAACCTTGAGTTTTAACACACACCACACCCAATCAAACTAGCCATTATGAATAGTAATACCTACTTTTCGAAATTATATATATTTTATATTTTAAAATGGACTTAATTTCTGGATTCGGAATATCGAATTTAGTCTAAGGTGAAATTTTGGTACTTTTCGGATAACTTTCATATTTTGATGAATAGTGAAAATTACTAAATTTTAATTAAAAACAACTTTTTTAATCAAAATAATTAATAGTGATAAATTATGAATTTTAGTAGTTCTAAAGTATATTTAGAATATATTTTTACAATTTAATATAATTTTGGTCATTGGACATAATTTTACAATTAAACCGAAGATAAACAAGTGTCAATCTTTTGATAGTTATTATCTCTTAAAAACACGCTTTTTGTTTTGACAGCGGGAATTAATTTTAAATTAATTTCTGCCACTTATGTGTTTTGAATTTAGGAAAATGGATTCCATATTTGGAATCAGGATGTTCAAATTGTGTAAATAGGTAACTTTTATTTTTAGACATTTTGAATAATTACTGCGGTAAATATTTTATTTACCATGGTTAAGGGTAAATCCGGTAAATAAGGGTTAAAAAATAATATTATAATAATACCAAATTATCCTAAAACGTGTCCTAACCTTATTGGTGGACACATACCCAACCATGGGCATCCTTGGGTCGATTTGGGGGGGACCCCTTAGAGCCACTTGTATGTGGTAGGGACACATTATATTAATAAAGTTAAAATAAAAATAAAAATGGCATAAGCTGACATCTTTTAGAAGAACAATTATTACATAGAGTTATACATGTTGGATTTTCGATTATTAATATTCATTAGAAAGCTAAAACGATTTACTACATAATGATAATTTATTTATAATTTTTAGACATCAAATAATTTAAATTATTAATGACACAATTATGATGCAATGTTTACCTCATTAATAAATCATTTAAATAAATAAGATTATAATGATTAAAATATTATATAAAACCTGTCCAATTCTTATTGGTTGATGTTATTTAGAAAATGAGTCATCTTATCTTCGACCTCAATGATTTTTGGACCATTATAAACCGAATATAATTATATTATAAAGTAATACTTTCACTCTTTCCTAAAGAGCCCCTCCTCTCCCTTATAAAAGGAGACCACTTCTACTCATTAATCACACCTCTCAAGCCACTTGGATTGTCCAAAACCTGCCCAAATACTCTCCAAACTTCCCTCACTGCAACCTAGAGGCCTTAGTTTGATCAGAAATCCATCCTAAGAAGCCCTTTTGATCAAATCAAAAGGAAGAACCCGAAGAGGAGGTAATGTTTTCACCACCCCTTTTCAAGTTCCTTTCTTCTTCCACTTCTTCGTTCTTTGTTCTTACCATTATAAAATAATAACTCCAGTATCTCACATATACTGTGATGTTATTATAAATATGGTACAACCATATTCAGTATTCTATCCACCCTTTGAATAACATGTCACCATACGTGCGTACGTACGGCTTACCGTCTCCACGTCGTGGTGTAATTTTTATTCAATACATTATTATTTGGATGGGTATAATAATGATGTGAAACCCATGTAAATAATAAATATAACATGTTAATTATTCTGTATATATGATATAACATCCATTTATATATTATTTTAATATCAAAATAATGATATTGTCGCTCGTGCGTACGTACGGACTACCGTCTCCACAAACGCGATAAGATTCATTCTCCATCGTATCCATTCAAGTATAATTATCATTTGATGATTTAAAAATGATGTTTAAGGACTTGATATCATTCTGGATATAAATAATATACAACCTATCCATCAAACCATGGCTTACGTAACAAAAAATATAAAATAAAACAAGTAAGTTAACACCCGAAACAACGATAATACTAAGATATTATTATCAAATCAATATTAAAAGATCATATATGATATCATATTAATGTATATGATTATTTTATAATTTAATAACAATTATTTCACCATTATACAGGAGGTTAACCTACCCCAACCAAGGAAAAGTACAAGGTAAGGGTTTATTTCGCAACCTCTTCATTATCCGAGGTTGTTTATACGTAATAATCTACTGGGATTTCTTTATCATCCACGTCCATGTTTCTTCAAAATGTATTCCATAACATTTTTACTATTTATTAGAATATGGGTTGAAGTCATTTATACCCTTTTTTGACTTTTTATAAGAGGTTTATAAGGGAATATTTCTGTCATTTTCCAAACAAGGTGCTTTTTAACCTTTTCGACAGAATTAAGATAAGAATGTTTTTTTAACTTATACGGCAGGTGTGGTTATTTTCTGCCGTTATAAAATCTTCAAAGCTTCCCTTACAATATCATAAGATTATTTTCAATGTAAAGGCTTTATTTTATAATTATGTGACTTTTAAATGATTTCAAAAAAAAAGATATTTCTCTCAAAAATATTAAAATCCAGTGCAAATGTATACGTATTTAACGCAAGCTTAAAAATGTTTTCAGAAAACCTGACTCTCGAGTGTGTTAGATAGGAAGGGATTGGAAGTGGACCCATCGTGGCCTATAATTAGTCGATCAATCTCAAAATTAGTTATTTTGTTTTCAAAATCATGCATAATGATTTCAGAAAAAATCTGGAGTACTTTTTAGCAATTTTAAAGGTAAGTATTTTATAAAAAAATTGCATCGGTAGGTCTCATGAGACAAACTAGTGTCTTGGCACAAGGCCTTGGAAAAATCTTATTTTTAGTCTTGGCACGAGGCCTTGGCTATGTGGTTATGATAGTCTGGCATTATGCATTCCATCGTTATGAAAGTGGTTATTGATATTGCATGTGATTATTCGATTAGTAGAATATCCATGTGAATAAGTAAATGGCATTATTTCATTTTATTTATGCCATAATATGTTGAAGTTAAAGTTTAAAAGGCTTTTGTTTTAGTTATACATTGCCTTAAATGTTTATTCTTATTTATTAATGTTTCCGCTATATTGTTATCCTTACTGGGCATTTGAGCTCACCCCTTTTCTATGTTTTATTTTCCCAGGATGTGAAGAAGTAAATTATGAATGACTTGGAGGGATATTATGAGGGGTTAATAGTGTGGAATATGAAGACAATATGTTGTTGTAGTAGTTTTTTTTATTTTGATGATGTAATGTAAAACTTATGAATATATCTAGTGTTTCCAAGGCTACTAAACCAATCGGTCTTTCAAGATTTGATCTTTCTTGTGATCATGCCAATGTTATGTAATTAATTCACCGACTCTGGGTAATTAGGGTCGGGGCGTTACATATTATAACCTGGTTCAACCATATAATTGGTTTCATGACTAGACTTGAATGAATTAATGGAGATTGAAAATACATTGTCCACGATATCGGTAATTCGACACAAATGGACAATGTTTTTTGATTCTTTAAATAAGTGAGAGAGGAGAGGAATAATGATTTGTAATTTTCCATAAACATGACAACATCCAGAATATACATGATTCTGGAGATTTCATGCCTCTTGGATAAGGGTGGGTGAAGAACTAAGATATGGGAATCTTGAAATGAAGAAAACATGAGAAATTTCTTACAAAAATTCGGCAGCCTAATGGCGTCTCTTAAAATTTCATAAAAATAAGATTGATGAGAGGAATGGAATATCTCATCATTCATACAAAATTTGGACAGTAAGGGGAAATATTTAATGAAATATCCCAACAAAATACAAAGGGAATGGAAGAGAATAACATAAAATGGAAGGAAAAAATGAAAATGAAAGAGGACGTTTACCTCTTGATCTCTTCTCCTTGAGATCCTTCTTAAGGGCTTTGATTTTGGTCTTTTGGTGAGACCAGCAGCTCTAGGACGTGGGAAAGAAGATTGAGGAGGGAATTTGGCAGAAATTAGACAATTATCAAGGCTTGAGGGGTGTGGGAGGAAGAGGGGAGTTAGGGTGGTATTTATAGTGGAGGAGGGGAGGTATTTTAGATTATTTTAATCATTATTATAATATTTTTATCAAGACTATGAATAATCTCAAATCAAGTGGCCTTAATTAGTGAAAATATCAAGTGGGTTCGAAGCAAGTGGCCTTGCATCACTTATGATGTCATAAATATTGCATTTTTACTGATAAATTGATTATACGGTATTTTACCGTATTTCACTATTCACCGAAAATTCAAGAGTTTTAGAAAAATACCAAAAATTTACCCCAACCATTTTTCGATGTTTAGAATTCAAAAATGAACTCCATTTTTCAGAAATAATTTTCTAAATATTATTAATTTAATTTCTAAATAAGTTCACAGTTAATTCGAAAAATAACAAAATTGAAGTGCAATAAGTTTTATGTGACATTGGAAAATTAATTAAGATCCCATTATCCTATTGCCATGGGAAAATAAAATAATAATATTATTTACTATTAAGGAGGTCATATTACTATTCATATTACTATTCATAAGGGCATGTTACTATTCACCAAAAAAACAAGTTTGTTCCATCAGACTCTAAATAACATACTGAACACAATTGTAGATGACAGTTTCTTGAAATTCAAAACATAGAAGTAATAAAATTATGTTTAATGGATACTTATAAATATATACCTTAAACAAAATTTCAAGCATTTTCAATTTATTTTTAGAAAACCTTGGGATGTTACAGTATGCCATATATATATTTTGGGCACATGTTCCGAGATATGTTGGAATTGGATGAAGTATGAAAATGCTTCCTTATAGCTGTTGAGCATAAGGGGAATGGATTAATTATAAAATGTTCTTGTGTTTTCTTGTATTTATTTTTTTCATCCACTATATAATTATGGGTTTAAGATAGGAACGTAATGGTGGTGGCCTTTTGAGTTCATACGCACAACCTACGCAGTCCCCTCGAGATGCATGCAGACATTAAGGTTTTAATATCGTGTAAAGGATAGGTCTCAGGAGCCAGACCTTAGTGATTTAGTCATACTTATTTTTCTTGAAAAAGATGGTAGGGGACCTGGTGGTTACTCTTTATTATTCTAGACCTTATTTTTGGATTATATATATAAGTACTTATGTTTTCGGACATGGGAAACCCAGATTATATGTTTTTCATGACCTAAATTTCTTTATCGACAACATATCATATTATTTATTTGTTCTTATTATTATTATAGTTTTTTATTATGATTTTGATTGGATTTATTGTTGATTATCCTATTTCAGTCCTTCTTTCTATATGTAATATACATATAGACCAATATTTATTATCATAACCAGAGGGTATAGTCTCCCCGGTATCACCTAATCTGACAATCACTTCTAGTCGGAATCCCTTAGAATACATGGATGTGTGCCAAAGGACCAACGGACAACTAGCCTTGAAAAGACAAGTTATGTGGAAATTGGTCCAGGATGATACCAATGGTATCAGATTGGGTTCATTTCTGGTGTTCCATTACAACATCACAAGGCCTGGGTATAAAATGGTAACCGCATTCATATGGATAAAAATGGTATCAAATGACTTTCTTTTCCTTTTTAGACTTATAATTTCGAATATAGTAGACTAGAGGATAAAATTTAGTTATAACTGTATAAAGATCTTTTGTTTGGGTTCCTTCATTCCAATAAACATGTGACAACCCAAGATTCCAGGGGTGAGAGATTTATGTTATGCTTTTATCTTTAACAGTAGCTTGATTTCCACCTTGACTGTTTCACTTGGTTGTGTTGTTACTAGATTATTTTATTTGGACCCTCTTCCCAGTGTGGCCCGGGAGGATTTTTATGAATCATGATAGAAACATAGCATCATATGATGTGTTCATTTCTTATGATTTTTATTGGGAACATAGAATGTGCTTCGAGGGGTTGGGTTGTTTAATGTGTTTTTAAAGTAGCTAAATAGGGTTTTATTTTTTAGACTTTTTATTGTAATTATACTCAGTCAGACTAAGTTTTTGGTTTCCAATGAGATTGATGTGTGATTTTATATGAATGTGATATATGGGCCTAACCCTGATAAGGGTATAAATTGATCATAAAAGGGGTGATTTTTTTAAAGTACATTAAAAAGCTTAACAGTGTTTTCTTGCTTGTAATTTTGTAGGAATTCTACCCAGCTACCACATGTAGATGATATATGATGCGGATTAAATGTTTTTCATAACTCTAATATGGGAAGGAAGAAGGCCATGAGGATGGATGATATATGTATATGACTCTTATATGGTTAGTTAAGGGGTCAAGAGGATGGATTTTACGTGACATGGATGCGGTAGGGAAGTGTAAGGTTGGTGATATGAATTGTCTATTATATATTTCCCTATATATGATATATATATATGCATATATATACATATATATATATATACTATTATAGGTATTTTATTATAGTGTTTGGTATCTTTTGTGATGAAACCTAGAAATATTTTATAGAAGTTTCATGAGGGTGGATATGTGGTTCTGCATGAGCATACATGGGATGAGTCACCTAAGAGTTAGGATGAGGCCCTTGAGGTTCGGGATAATCACAATCTTTATGTACCTGCTCTGATACATGTGGCGAATCCATTGTAAAATGTAGACTTTGGGCTATGGCTATATGAGTGGATCAGGACGATCATGGTTTGAGTTATATAGGGTATTGATTGGGGATCTCAGGGAGTTGATCCATCTATGGAATATCGGACATGGGATTTCTAGTCACAGTACTAAAATTTGTTTCAAAGTGGCATAATACTGTAGTTAGCAAAGAACTAGATCGAGTTAGTGTATATTATCATTGAAAAAATGAGACACCCCTATCTTGGAGGGTGAATTTGTATATGTACATGCTCATAGGACTGAGAAAGTTGTAGTGGGACGTACATGGTCACGGTAGAAAACATAGCTTGGAAGGATTTTGAGGAAATGTTCTTTGAGAAATTCTTCCCTGAGATGTTGAGGGTGGATCAAGACTGTGTGTTTATAGTCCTCTGGTAGGGAGATTCATCCATTATGAACTATGTAGAAAATATCATAAACCTATCAAAAAATTTACCCTCTATAGAGGGTGAAAATATAACTCATGTCAGGTGATTTTAGGATGTGATATTGAATTCCATCAAGGTGCAGGTGAATATCGTTAGGTCAACCTCTTTCTCAGAGGTGATAAATTAGGTGATTATATATGAGGGAAAATTGATGGACCAGTCTTATTTGAGCTAGTTGATGGTGTCAAGTGATCTTAGCATAGATCCTTCAGGTATCCATAAGCTAGAACATTGGGAGTTTTAATATGTATGTCAATCCATATACTCGGTTGGACCACTTAGGAGTGGTTCTTCAATGGTTTTATTCCAGTGTGGCAACCATGACATGTTCAGACTCAGTGTGAGTGAGATCTAAAGGATTTATTTCCATGTATTCAGATGAGTAATCTAGAGAGGTTATGTAGGAATCCTTCTCATGTAGCAAGAATCTAGGGATTGGATCAGATGCACGGAACTGAGATATGGGTGGGGTAGGTACTAGGATCAGGTAGTTGGGATTTGACAACATGCATAGGTCATGAAAGGGATAGAGATACCTAGTAGTGGGGTTAATGGCTCATAGGTGGTCCAGCTTCACAAGGAGGTCATGAATTGGGATGCCGAGCTTCAGGCCAGTTGCACACTATTCAAATTCTAGGTATATAGAAGTTCAGGTAGCCAATGATCGTTAAAGGGGCACTGTGGGTGTGACTGTGTTTTCCTAATGTTTCAGAATTGCTAGTTTTTGTGAATGTGGTGCATGTGTGTTTTATTTGGACTAACTAGGTGCTAGTTAGTATTTGGAGATTGGTATGATGAATGATATATATAAGTATCCTAGGAATCCATGCTATGATGGGCATTCATAAATATATATATGTGTGTGTGTGTGTGTGATGAAAGACTATTTTTTAGAATCTGTTGAGATGAAGGATTTATTAGGATTTGATGAGATTCAGGACTTGATGGGAATCATGTATAACATGGGAATGAATTGAGAATCTGATAATGTGAAGGAATTAAAGTATTTCACCGAAGGATTTTAATGTCTAGGGATGTTTGCTGGAACCATCGAAATATTAGATTGATGGTTCTAGAAGCAACCACATAGGAAATTCCTCGGGTGGCGGCACGATAAGGGGAATTCCCCATGACTTAATTACTAGAGTAGACTGGGATTATGTTTATGAGATGGGTTTGTCCAGAACTATATCAGGATAATACCTTACTACTTGGGGATGAGATATATTATGTTTGGGAGACTCTAACATCCTTTTTTTTAATTTCCTCAGCCTTTTTGAATTTTTTCAATTGGTGGTCAATCCAAAATATCTTTTGGGATTCAAAACATAATTATGAGGGTTTGAATTATACAAGGAATTTTTTTAGATATAACTTAAGCTTTTTTACTAACTCAAGGGGTTTGAATGGGTTTCAGAGGCATCGGGTCCTAAAACCCCATTTTTCTAAGGGTGCCAACAGAGGCACACAGTTATATTTAACCATGAATCCTTAGGGAGAAACCATGTGGGTTCATGTAGGTATTCTTAGAGGCTGAGAATAAGTTGTGAATGTTTTTTTAAACCATGATTCTTAGCCTGCACACTTATAGCCAAATCATGTAGCCAAACCATGGAGCCTATTTTAATGGGGTGACCCTTTAGACAGTGTGTGTGCACATATGGTGCATGATTAGAAAAATCACAAGACGTAACCATTAGCATTTTTAAAATTTAGAAATTCACATTTTCTTTCCTCCCTCATTATATTTTTTTCTCTTCTCTTTTCATCACATTCACACTTGCAACACCTCCCTCTAGACATGGAGACCACTTCTTCTCCTCTTTGAGGATTTGATCCTCCAACATCATTTGAGCTGTGATTCATGCTCTGTTGATGGTTGTGGATTCCCCTTAGTAAGGACTTAAATCCTCTAACATTATTTCCTTATTTATCCCACCATATAGAATACTAAAGCCGTGTGAGCATTTTGTCTCATTTACAGGGATTTTTTTTAAACTAGGATTCTTCTCATTCTGGATTGAGTTAGAGGAAGATATTCAATGAGTGAGAAACAATGAGTAAAATGTAGGTGGTTCCTAAATTTCCCCTTAATTTTATTGGTTTTATGGGGTGTGTAATTATATATGAATTTTGGCTTACCTAAGTGATTCCTTTAATTAATTTATTTTTTTCCTTTAATTTGATAAAAAGATGTTATGGAATGTCATAGGGTATGCCATATTTTATGTAAATCATATTAATCTGGGAAAGGGTATTTTAACCAATTGGGTAGGATAGGCTATTTGTTTATAATTTAATTAATTTAAATGTGTTGTATGATTATATTAGTCCTTGGAAATGTGACTGGTATCACCCTCGAATTTATGGTGATGTTGATCACCATAACTGTGGTGACATGGTTCATCATGTTGGCCTCAACCCAAGCATATAGAGTGAAGTGAACCACTAGGATTAGGATATATAGTCATCTAAATTGAGGAGATGAGGTCATCTGGATAAGGTCATAGTTCATGGGACTTTGGATGGTGTTTACCATTGAGATTTAGTGATGTGATAATAGGAAGACAAGGTGCCAGATGATGTGTCTTTGGTATTATTTTTGGATTTTGGCTTCCTTTTGTTAGAAAATACACCATTAGAGTGGTATATACATAGATATGACTTGGTTGAGGAGGTGTTAAAAACCCGTTGAGGGTTGAGGCCTCCAAAAACATTTTGTCTTAGGATATGGTTTTGGCTATAAATTTTGGGGGAGGTACACATAATATAAATCCACAATTGATGGTGATGGACCATTGAATGGTCGTTTTCGAACCATCGATTGGGGTGTGAGGCTTGCAAATGTATTTGAGTCTGACGGACTAATATTATTAGATTATGGATATTTCCATTCCTTGAGATGTCGATCTATTTAGAAAAAATTTATAAATAATATATCAGATGGCGGATATCCTCACGCCTTGAGATGGTGGGATATTGAGCTGATGGTGACATTCTATGTAGAGGTCTAAGGGACCTAGGAAATAGTGATGGGTGTGTCCTCAGGACACGAGTTACTTTTTTGGAGGAACATGAGGTGTCGTATGGCATGAGTTGATGGTGATATATTTATGGGAGGTTCATCAGGGCTCTCCAGATATGATACTCATTAAGAGATTCCTAGGAATTAAGCATCGGTTCCTCACCACTACAAAATTATATATTCCAAAATGTAATGTATGCCATATATATATATATGGTGGAATTTTTTGGAGATATGTTTGTGTTTTCTGAAGCAGGTAAATGTTTCCCTATAGCTATTGAGAATAAGATAAGTGGGTTAATTATTAAATGGGAATTCATTATCTTTTTTTATATTTTACATACACATTATAATTATGGATGTAAGACATGAACACATTGGTGGTGGCCTACTAAGTTCATAATCACACCTTACATGGACCCCTCAAGACACGTGTTAACTTTATGGTTTTGAGATTGGGTAACAGATTAGGCTAGGTAGCTAAACCTTAATGATTGAGTCACACTACTTCTTCATGAGATGAATGGTAGTGGACCTAATGGTTCTTTTACATTAGGTTAGAAATTATTTTTGGATTTTATATATATATATACTTATGTAGTTAGAAATTGGTGTCCTTTTTTATCTATTTTGTATGACATGACTGGTTTTTCCATCTATATATGGTATTATTCCCTTGGGATTATGATTATTATAATTGTTTATTATGATTCTATGGAGTTTTGTTGTTCCGTATATATTTTCAACACAAAAGGATATAGTCTCTTCACCATCACATAATTAAGACTACCCTGTTAGTCAGCCACTTTTGGTGTATTGGGAGACATGCCTAAGGCCCAGTGGCCAACAGTCCCATAGCATAGATTAAGTAGAAAACCATAATGGGGTGCTATTATATTTATTCCAATATAATTAGTTGGATTAGATTTAATAAAATGAGACTTATGTTACTTCAAAAAATCCAAAATATAATTCAATTTTTAAAGAAATTTATTTAAATAAAGGAAAAGATAGTTTTTGAAAAACTAGTTTTTTCACAATTCACCCAAATATAAAATATTTCAGAAAAATCCCATCAATAAACCTTTGTTAATTGTAATATGATGAAATAAAAAATTAAATATATTTTAAAAATTAAATTTTTTAAAATTAGAAATTGAGATTTCCAATGAAAATAAAAAATATATAGTTAATCTTCTTTTATTGAAAAAATGACTCTTTTAAACATTAAATGTTCCTAACCATATATGATTTCATTATTATAATTCAAAATAGATTACTAATTTCGTAAGTAATAATGGATTATTTTTTATTTAGAAAACGTTTCTAGAAATATTTTATAATGTGATTACTCTCATTCATACATGATAATCCAACGGTTTGGTTATGACATTCATGTTTAAATAATATTTCTATATTATATTGGGGTTTGTTTAAGATTATTTTTAATGTATTATAAAATATTGTAAAGATTATTCATAAACTGAAATATTTGGGTTTTACATGCATTTTCTTTTTCCATGAATTATTCATATGTCACCCACTCATTGTGCACAAAAAATGACCACTAAGGTTGCGCATTCACACCCCACACATAAAATAGTAACTCATACCATGAAATAATATTTACCATTAAAAATAAACTATAGACTACTTTACTATAAAATAAAACACTTTTTATAATGACCCACTTAATCAACCGTCTCCTTCAAAAAAATTTATCAACATTGTTATGGTATGATCCTCTTAAATGTAATTTGATTCCTTAAACTAACATAAAATAGAGAAAAACCCAATATTTATGGGGTATTCAATGAACCATGGACCTCCCTTGTTCACTATAAAGTATTTAAGCTTGTTTCATGAAATAAATGATGTTTCATCATCTTACCAGTCATCAGAATCTAGAGATGAACCCAATTTCATAGCCTACCCATTGTGAAGTGGCCTTCCCCTTCAATGTAAACTTCCCCATGTTTTTAAACCACTATAAAAATTCCTATATTTTTATATTTCATGTTTCACTATGAAAATCCAACCATGTATTAACCTGAGATTTATAAAATTTTCATATACACTTCATTTTATTATGAAAAAGTATTATGTGGCATAACTCTAACCATTGTGGTGGGTCTTACCATAACTTCCTCCGATTTACTCTTATACAGCCTCCTCCATGGAATGATCACCAACATTTCATTGTGATATACTATACCTATATAATTAATCCTCTAATTCAACTCAGAAAACATTCAAGTAAATACCAATGCAATGAAACCTACAATGAATATATTTAATAAAAAACATGAAACTCCTACCATCTTATAGACTTGTAATCTAATGTTTCCAAAATTCAAACATTATTCCACTAATAATTAATGTAAATAACCTTTATTACAAAAAATATGAATACCTTCATATTCAAAATATATAAAATGTATAATAAATGTTATAATTAAATAAGCACTTCATATATTATATAAACATATTACATAACTTAAATATTTTATGTTTTAAATTTTCTAAACCATTTGTCAAAAAAAAATATTCTATAATGTTTTACATTATTTTCCAAAATAAGGGGTTTTAATATAAATATTTTATATCCTCAATTACAAACAATTCAAAAATCAATATAAACACATTTATACTTCTCATTATACTATAATTTATAAAGATGTTATAAATTATTCAACCATGTAAATCCACTTTAAACATAGATTATATATACTATGTAAATTTTGGTAACATGTTCCAGTAATGGTTTTGGTGAATTTGTTTAAAAATAATAATTAAAACTAAAAAAACATGATTATTTTCTAAATAGAAAATGATGTTGTTACTTTTCAGGTGAAAACTCATTCTATGGGAGACACTAAGACTATTTTTCCTACAAACCATTGTATGGTGTATCCGCCTTAATAAGGGGAAAACCATTGTGGAATCATTCTCTATAATTAATCCACAATAACCAGACCATGTGGTTATGTGACCTTAGGAATTCTTCCCCAAACACTTGAGATAGAAGACTAGTAGTGAGGGTCTATAGTGATACCATGGGGACAATATATCCACATATCAGAGTAGGAGATAACAATATAAATAATGGAAATCACATACATTCAGATAAATAAAATATTAAAAAAGTCACAACATGTTCCAATAAATAATATATAAAACCCATTCTATATCAAAATGAATGTTTCTCCAATTGTACAAGTTATATAGACAAGGTCAAGAAACCTATGTGGTAGATCGTATGCATCAAAATCCCAACTGAATAAAATATAAAGACATTAGAAGTCCCTAAAACTATTCCTAAGACCTAGACCTATTCCATCCGCCATACTTCATCCCAGCCTTGCTAAGCTAACCATCAATCATAGGGCCTTTTACATTACCCTATTCTATAACCATAATGTTTTCTCGTGATCCCTTGGTGGCCAGACCAGGATGTGGGTAAAACTTAGTAGGGATCCACCAATAGTTCCCCTAAATATATTCATGTTGGTGTTCCATTGTATATATTTCAAAGTACAATAAATAAACCACCATCAGTACAAGGGTTCTATAATGACTCCTAAGATCAACCTTTCCTACATCGTCTTGTTATAAAAGTATTTGAATGGAATACCATTATCAAGAGACTAGGGTAATATATACTTCCAAACATAAAAACATAAGCAACATCATTGTGATATTGGGGAGACATAAACATTCCTCATTAGAAACATAATTCATATTATCTAGAACCCATGTGCATATATACTCCCAACCTATAAAACATAAGTAATATCATCTAGAACCTAATAGAATACACATTTCCCATCCATAAAACATAATTCATGGGATATAAAACCTAAGGTCACACACTAAAAACCTATAAAACATAATTCAAATCACCTAGAACCAAAGTTCACACACTCCCCACCCAGTAAAAATAAGTTATATATTAATTTTATCACAATTTTAACATTTAAAATTTCATATTTTCTATACTCCAATTGCAATTCAAGTCATTTTTGTTCTTGTATTAACTATTTGGTTTTCTTGTATATAGGGTCACTCACCCATACTAAGTCTATACACTAACTATCTATGGATACTATTTTTCAATACTATATTAATCATATGTTAAATCATAGGTATCATCACCATCATTTCGTTGGGTCACCCCTCTTGTTGCCTTTTGAATTTCCATTATTATTTCAAATAGGAATCACCTCACATGGTGACCCAAAATTGATGTTTAAAACCACCAAGTTAATTTTCATGTATGAAGGAGGAGGTATTCAAAAGGGAAAAACATTTAACACAATTATTTATGTTTTTGGTCAAGTGCATGTTTGGTCAGTGTGACCACACATCACATGCACTTAGAAAAGAAAAGAGACTTTTGGGATAGAGTATAGACCAAATATAATAGGATTATATAAGGATACTCATTATGTGTCTACCATTAACTTGATATCAAATTTAAGATATCAAGAAATTAGATTAAATCCTTAAAATTGAGCAGAAATTACTTTAACAAGTTTGAGATCGATGGTATAAGGCCCCAGCATTAACCATTACTTAATCTTGAGTTCAGTTAACAATTTGAGCATATTTCACATTGAGGATCTTTTCATGTTTAGATAATTATAGAATAAGGCCATAACTCATACATAACAACATAAATATTACCATGTAGACACTTCTACTCAGTATAATTTTTTTTTAAACAAAAATATTTAAATAGAAACATCTTCTTGTTTCATGTTTAAACATCATAACTTTTCCTTGATCTCATACTTGACTCTATTATCATTAAAATCATTTGAAACCCAATACAAAACTTGGGATGAGCATAAAAAATTATTAAGGGATAATCAAAGAAGGAAAAATGATATCCTTGATAAAATATGTAAACTATTAATCATTTGTCATAAAGTAATATTTTTCACCTTTAAGAAGTAATAATTAAACTTCACATAATATAAGATAATTTTTTACCCTTTTTTAATGAATAGATTACCATATAACCCATTTAAATTAGCATATTACATATAAAGGTAACATGGGACATAATCATACCTAAATGGAATAACCATACAGTCAAATTCCATGTATACTACTAAATGGAATATCTATATGGGTGACTTCCATACCCAATTCATTGTAGGTTATAATGTACCCACTCATCCTTGGATTTTCAAAAAACCACTCATCTTTGGTTTATCACGTAACCACCCATCTTTGGTATGTCGTGTAACCACCTATCAAATTTACAAGTACCATTATATAATAATTACACATAAAATAATTCAATTTTAAACATCTCACTCATAAAATTTCTTTTAAATCCTATGGAATTATGTCAAGATATTGAAATATTCAATCCATTTCCAAAACCCATTTAAAACATTTAATAAAGATACTTTTTAATCAAAGGGTCCCATAAAACATTGAAATTTTTGAAAGAAATTAAAATTTTAAAACATTAATGTCCATGTATGTAAATTCATAAATACCGATTTAAAAAAAGTATATTAAATAGAAGGTTTTATAATAGTAAATCATTAAAACATTTTATTATGATGTTTTTGTTAAAGAGTCTCTTACCACTAGAGAAAAACATGGATAAAATTAATTAAGGGATAAGATTAATAAAAATTTAAATATCAGGAGAATAAAATAATTCATGATATAACGTGTAATAAGGGTTTTATAAACACATTATAGGATAATTAATGTGCATAACATCAATATATGACTCAATGAAAGGAGATTGATATGAAGTCCCTTACAAAGATCATATCATTAGATTAAGGATAAATCAATGACCTAATTGTATGTGAAAAATATAAATAAACACAATATAAGTTTATATTAAATGGAAAACAATCATAGTTCATTAACACATATTATTTAAAAAACAAAACCAATGTAATGTATATTTAACTCAATGAATGGAGATTGAGATAAGATTTCTCTTACATTAAGTCTCACATGTCTCGTATGTTCTTTATTTTCTTGAATAATAAACATAGTTGAATTTATAATTTATTTAGAAAATTTTCTTGTTTATTATTCCTTTTATATCACTTATTACCATGTTATAAGAATTAAATACATATTTATGTTCCAATTTGATATTTTTCAAAATTCGGTACTTGTGTCGAAAATGAACATGTTTTGATGTAAATTGTCCATGTGGTCAAAATTCCACAATCTAAAAAATAGTTTTCATGATTTTAATGTCATATATATCTATTATATATGTATTTATAATAATTCATAATATTTTGAGAAAATAAATGAAATGCACAATTCATAGAGACCGTAGGTCGTATGTACGCATGAATGATACTTTCATTTCTTTGTTATATTAAAAGATTAATAATTAAATTGAATAAATTTATATTATAATATCAATATTATATTAATTTCATATATGTATAATATGATTAATAAAAATATCATTAATACATTCCATGTATAGTGAGAACGAGTCATATCACTTTGAGGGGGTAGTAGTCTACGCTTCCTCAAACAAAAATATCACATTACACAACAAAACAATCATAAAAGTTATGTTCTAAATAAAAAAATCATAAGAATAGAGAAAAAAATATAATATATTTCATATGTAAAAATATTTTCCATTATAATGGCCACCATTATATGTAGTTGGGGAATATTGAACAATCATTGTTTCATGAGGCATTAGTTCATCATTCACATAAATAGTATGTTTGTTACCCGTTAAATAAAGGTCTGTGTATGTGTAGATATAAAAATTATCATAAAAAATACTTTTGTAATTAGGATACATGTTTTTTTATGTAATAATATAATAATAATATTTTAGGGAGTGGAGAATCTAAATGAAACTAAAAAACATCAGAGAAGGTGTTACCTCTTAATTGGATAACTTCTTTTGGTTTATAGAAAAAGGATTCCATGGGGAAGGCTTTATTCCCTAAGGGAGGATTATAGGATGAGGGTAATGATTCTAGTAAGATTTTTGGGTAGGTATTGGATGAAAAAAATGGTTCATGAAGTGCGATTATTAGAGAAGAGAGCGTGCCTTTTTATATGAGAGGGAAGGGCACCCTTGGAAACTCTTATATTAATAAATTCATATAAATTAATGTTTTAATTAAAATGGAAAAAAATTGAGATATTTCAAACATTATATGAGTTTTTTTAGAAATAATCTCATCCAATAATTTTTAGAAATGTCTATATTTTATTTTAAACCTTATAATTTCAGTTTACCCTTAATTATTCTCTTTTAATTTCAATTATGGTAACAACATTTTAATTGTTAAGAGGATATTGATTTTAATTATATTGGTTAAATTTCTCATAATTGGACACTTAATGAATTTTTATACATTATCATATTCACTTTTTTATTTTAAATGAATTTTATTATTTTTAAATAATTAAGAAATTACTATTTTTATAAAACACCAATTATGTCAATTTGTATACTATTCATTTAATTTAATATAAATAAAATCCAAAATAATAGATAACTTTCAAAAACCCTTTAATAGTCTTATTACAGGTCATATTAACCTATAAAAATCGTTTATCACATAAATTACTTCAAATAAATTTATTTAAATATGTATAATATCATTTATTTGATTTCTTCTTTAATTAAGAAATCATTATATAATCATTATGTCATAATTAAGTTTAATTATTTAATGTCTAAAATTTATAAATAAAGTACCATAATGTTTGAAATATTTTTATATTTCTAATTATTATTTATAATTGAATATAACACTTATATAAACCCATATTAATATTGTTTTAGTAAGAAGATATATGTTTATCACATATTTTCCTTTACTTTAAATTAAAGGTTATAAGTGTCATAATCAGACCGAATTGGATTACAATTTGTTTTAATCCCAATGGTTTTCTTGGTCATCCATATCTCATCCAATATTATTATGATAAGTTTTAGGGTAGTTTTATATTATTATAATATTACTTTTACCCTTATTTACTGGATTTACCCTTTAACCATGGTAAATAAAATTAATTACTAAAGATACTATTCATAATGTCCCAAAATAAAAGGGAAATTTTTATATATTTTGAACTATATTATTAAAAATATGGAATCCATTTTTCTAAATTCAAAAATATAAAATTGGAATAAATAATTTAAATATTAATCCACAATATCAAAATGAGAAAACATGTTTTTTTAAGTAAAAAACATCAACAAATTGGCATACATTTATATCTAATTTCAATGTGAAATTACTTAAAATTACAAAAATTTGATTGAATGATAAAAACATAATATACTTATACTTTAAAACCAATTACAATGACAATCTAATCGTATAAAAAATTAGACCAAAAAAGGTTTTGAATTAAAATGTAGTATTTTTCACCGTTCATTAAAATTAGACTTTTATTAGATAAATAAAAACATTTAAACCAAAGTAAATATTGAAGTCATATTTCCCAATTAAGAAGTTTATTTTTTCATATATAACTTATTAAAATGTCAAAAAATATTTAAAATGTGTTCACTATAAAAAGGCAGCAAAAATGACTTTTTAGAAAAAATACTTCTTTTATGCTTAAAATTTATATTGTTCTTTTATCATTTCTATAAAACATATAATGTTAATTTTAACCATTTGTCATAAAAAAATGCTCTATATTCAATTAGATTTTATTTGTATTTCTAATAAATTTGGTAACCAAAGAATCATTATATAAACATTTGTAAACCATATTTTCATAATTTAGTTAATAATATTCATTTCCTCCATTCCAAAATCTAGTATATAATGGTAGCATTTAAATAATAATATATAGTTTTTTGTTTTAGATCGAAGTAGCGTATCATATGCATTATTAAACATATTGTTTCTTTTCTAAAACATGGGATGTTAATTCAACCACCAATTTAATAAATTTAATCCTCACAATTATAATTTGGGATTGGTAACTATGGTATTACATTTCAAAATAACTTTATTGAAAAACCCAAATTGGAAATAGGGTTAATTAAATTAACCTTTTAAAAGAAAGAAAGAGAACTAAAAAGATCACCCAATAGAAGTATTTGGATTCTTTATAGGAAAACCTGGATGCATAAGAAAAAATTAGTGTATGTTCTGATAGAGAGTGATAGAAAACATAATTATGATAAATTTAACAATAAAAAAACACAAACTTGTGATGTGTTAAACAGTATTTGATTTTGCAGTAGGAAAGGTAAATTGAAAATGTTTTTGTTTTATTATACTTTTCATAATTTTGAGGAATTTATTTTTGATCTTGAATAAGAAGATAAGGAAACATACATACTTTTCAATTAATTTTTTATACATTAATAAATTTCTACCACAAAATCATCTTTTTTCCCAAAAATTAGTATTCATGAAGACTTTGTCACACCTGAAGCACTAGAATCAACTTCCATAGAATCACATAATCCACTAAAGATTAAATATATTTTCTTTATATATTGAAATATTAACCAAAACCAAAAATTTTAGGATAAAATCAGATAATTACCTTAAAACAATAAACCAATTTATATAGAATAACAATTTTTAATCTCCAAAATTCAATAGTAATACCCATGTTCTACATAGACCCTTCAATAAACAAATGTTCTTAAAATTCATTAAAATAATCCTACTAATATTGAAACCCAAAACTCAGAAGAATTTAATTACATAGTCTTCAAAGATAAATTTTAATATGTATCTCCAAATACAATTGATAACTCTAAAAGTCTCATACTAAAAATTAATTAACCAAATCACATAATCTCAATGATAGGTTAATAATTTCCATAAATAAACCAATTCCCATAATTATAAAATTAAAATAATATATTCTTATAATATATTATTCATCTATTAATACATTAAAATTCCATAGGGTTTTATTTACCTTAGTCATATAAAGATCCCAAAATATTGAACTATTTCCAAAATAACATTTATCACGTGATCCCAAAATCATTTTCCAATTCGGAACATATCTATTAGATGAAATATATGTCTCCAAACTAAACTTATTCTTATTCTATAAAATAATTTAACAGAAAATAATAATTCATAATAACCAGGGACTGCAGGTAGGCTAGTGGTAGGCAATAAATCCATGTCACACATTAGTTGTGGGTTTGATACCCGTAGCCTGGTCTGACGCGACGGGTTGTCACGTGGTCTGTGTGTTGACCTTTTTCAAAAACAATATAATTAAATAAAATTCCCAAAAATTAGATAAAATCCTCAAAAATAACCATAACATATTATAACCTCAAATTTTATCTCATGCCTTTCATTTTTCATCCCAAAAAGTAATAACCCAAATTTATCTAAAAATATGTCTCAAAAATACCCCTAGTCACCTTAATATTTCAGATCAAAAAACCACAATGGGGTTTTCTATGACATTGAAAATTTGGTCATCCTTTAAATCATAAACCCATGATGATATCCCTAACTCTTATAAAAACATCCTAAACTCCAATGTTGTCTAAGACATCCTTCAATACCATCTATAAGAACCGAGACTTAAAAATTACTTAATCTTTAGTTATGTCAATAATTTGACCTTATTTAACTATGAGAATACTTTCACGTTTAGAGATTTAGTGATTTAGGCCATAACTCATACATAACAACTTAAATAGTAAAATGTAGACACTTCACTATCCATTTTTTTATAAAAACTATTAAAACAAAACATTACTTCATTTCGTGTTTAACCATAATAAATTTATAGTGTTCCCATATTTGAATCTATTCTCTATTAAATCATATGAAAGAATTCCAAACATGGGATGATAATAAAAACTTATTAAGGTATACACAAAGAATGAAAACGGTTATCCTTGAAAAAACATGTAAAACATGAATAATTTATCAAAAAGTAATACGTTTTACCTTTAAGAATTAGTAATTACACTTCACTAAATATAATCTCGATTCTTACACTTTTTTTAATAAAAATATTACCTTAAAACCCATAGAAATCAATACATAAAATATAAAGGTAACTTTGGACATAATCATACTTAAATGGAATAACTATAAAGTAAACAACCACACATATTACTAACTGGAATATCCATAAGGCCGACTTCCATACTAAATGAATTAGAGGTTATAACTTAATCACTCATCCTGGGTTTATCATGAAACCACCCATATATAGTTTATCACATAACCAAATGTTTTTGGTTTGTCCCGTAACCACCCATCAAATGACCAAGTTCCATTATATAATCAAAACACATAAAATATTACAATTTTCTACATTTCACTCAAAAAATTTCATTTTGAATCACATGAAATCATTTTAATATATTGAAATATTCAATCAATTTCCAAATCCATTTAAAACATTCAATGAAAAGACTTTTAAATCAATGTTTCTCAAACCAATTTGAATCTTTTGATGGAAATTAACATTTTAAAACATTTATTTCCAAATATATAAATTCATAAATACCATTTTGAAAACATGTCCATTAAAAAGAAGGTTTTTGAAGAATAAATCTTTAAAACATTTTAAAATGATGTTTTAGTTGAAGAGTCTCTTACCACTAGAGAAAAACTTAGATAAAAATAATTCTTTTCAAAAATTAAATAAAACATTAATTATCATGGGAATATACTAATTAATGATATAATGTGTCAAAATTATTATTTATACACCTTATATGATAATAAATGAGTATAACATCATGAAACTCCTCAATAAAAGGATATTGAGACAAATTCCCTCACAATGATCGTATCATTAGATTGAGGATAAATTTATAACATAATTAGTTATGAAAAATATAAATAAAACCATATATGTAGATATTTTTTTTAAAACAATCATAGGTCATTCACACATATTCTTGAAAAAAAAACTAATTACATGGGTATTTAACTCAATGAATGGAGATTGATTTAAGATTTCTGTTACCTTGAGTTCAAATTCTCTCATACACACTCTATTATAAAGAATAACAAATATAGATTAATTGATAGTTTCATGAGAACCTATTTCAAGTTTCTTATTCCTTTTATATCACTTATTACCATGTTATAAAAATTACATAACTATTTTGGTTCATATCGGACATTTTGTCGATATTCAGTACTTGAGTCAAAAATGAACTCATTTTGATGTAAATTGTCCTTGTGGTAAAAATTTCATCATCTAAAGAATATTTCTCATGATTGAAATCTCACATCTATTTATTATATATTTCTTTAAAATAATCCATAATATTTGGAGATAATAAATGAAATGCGCAGTTTATGGAGACGTTAGGTCACATGTATGCATGAACGCTACATTCATTTCCCTATCTAATTAAAAGAATAATAATTTAATGATATAAATTTATATTATAATAAAATTATTATATTCATTTCATATATGTCTTTGTTGGACTCCTCATGTGTTAATCATGTTTTAATGATCACAAATCTTATTACTATTAATTAATCTCAATCTTCATTGCACATCTTGCTAATGGTCTTCAATCTCAATAATAGCTACACATCATGTTTTAATGATAAAAATTATTATGATGTTAATTACTCTTTTTATTATTTACAAGTCTCATGCATGATCACAATTCTCACATATATTATCACACCATTATATTTATGATTCAAGCTCTTTTACTCTCTCGTGATTAAACTTAATATATGTTCTGCATATTACTGTCTAAGTCCAAATACATATATTTGTCTAAGTAAGGACTCACCGTGAAGGACTCACCATGACCAGACACCGTGACCCACACACCGTGAAGGACACACCATGATGGACACACCGTGAAGGACAAACAGTGAACCACATACCGTGAATAAGATACTGTTTCCATAATCATTGTGACACTGATTCTTAACTTTTTGTCAATATTATTTATATAATGCTAACAGTCATATTTGTTTTTTTTAATGAAATTAATGTTATTTGATGATAATTATTGGCATGTCAGGAAACCGTATCTCGAACCTATGAAAAGGGAATCATTCATACTGCAAGAACTCGTGGAATATAAGAAAGATTGAAATGCAGTACACGTGCAACAAGTGAAGTGGCGTGAAAGTGTGAATATATAACATGAAGAACATACATACACCTGAGGGAACTGTACTAAACAAGAAGAAAAAACTTGAACAAGAAGGAGATTTCAAGACCTTCAGATAACTCTCATGAGTGAAATCCAATACTACTGAAGAACACACGAAGAATCAATAGACCTTTCTCACTCCTAAAGAAGAAAAGTTGAACTACGATACTCTGTTTTTCAACAGAAAAACCAGAGAAGGACTCAGAATCATTCCTGCTAAATCCAACGAGTCCATAGCTACATTGATAATCACTAGATCTTTCTAAACTCTCATCTATCTTCTCTACGTGATTGATTTATTAACTTTCGAGCAGTGTGGTGTACTCTGTATATCTTTTACACACACTTTCTCCTGCACTGAACTAGAGGATACCAAAATCCTCACTCAAATTCTCTTAACTCCTGTTTACCCACGTCGACTGTGGAAGAGGTCTTTGTGTGACCTGGTCTTTGCTTTGTTTCCCATGAAGAACAGTGGTAGAGGATCCTGTGTGGCCTGGAAAATTTTGTAAACTGTTGTTAACCCCGATTCAGGGTGTGGATCAAATTTATATATATTTGAGAGGACTAAGTCTCGCCTTGAGACTGAACCTCTTGTTTTATCTGCTGTTCATCTTTAATTTAAGTTTAAAGTATACTACATATATCTTATTTATTCCGCTCCTATTACTTTGAAATACAAACTATTTTGAAGCTACTTTTATAGATAAATTAGCAAGTGTTTACACGTATTGTAAATCAATAGGTTAGCTTCAAAAGGTAGTTTGAACTTGTGGTTAAATTAACTGAGACCTAATCAATCTTTGAGAAGCTAAGTGAACATTTACAATCTGTAGAAATTCACTATAGTTTAACTTGTTTTATAAATTGGGGGATTTTAACTAGATAATATTTTAACATAAATTTTAATTGGAACTCAATTCACCCCCCTCTTGAGTGTCCACTCCGACCAACATTTGGTATCATAGGATTAGTTTTTGTTCAAAGATTTTTGAGATACTCTATTTTTAAACTGTGATTTTAGTTTCATCTTTAAAGATCTCAAATTTCTATTAGTTATAAATTTTTATCTCTTTAAATTATCTTTCTAAAATCTCGTTATGGATAATAGACTAGACGGTGTTGCTACTAACAGGCCACCTTTCTTCAATGGTAAAAACTATGCTCAGTGGAAAATTAAAATGAAAATTCATTTAGAGAGCATGGGTTTTGATATTTGAAATGCCATAGAATCAGAATATAAACTTCCCACTACTATTAGATCCATTTGGGATGAACCTACAAAGACTGCTTACAATAATAATTGTAAAGATATAAATGCCATGTACTGTGCTCTAGGAGATGAAGAGTTTAACAGAATTTCTTCTTGTAAAACTGCTTTTGAAATTTGGGATACATTGGGTGTTTCTCATGAAGGTACAACCAATGTTAATGAAATGAGATTAAATACTTATACTATTAAATATGATAATTTTAAAATGAAAACTGATGAACCTATTTCTGAAATGTATCTCAGGTTTAATGAGATAGTCAATAAAATGAATTCACTTGGTAAATTAGTTCTAGCAAAGGAACAAATTATGAGGATTCTGAGATGTTTACCAGAACGATGGAGAGGCACCTCTGTCTCAATCAGATATTCATATGACATTGCTGATCTACCTTTCAAGGAACTCATTGGTAATCTTATTATGTTTGAGGAAGAACTCAAGGTGAATAAATAGGAATATGATGAACCTAAGAGAAAATAAGTGGCTTTTAAGACTACTGCTTCAAAGATCAAGGACAAAGATAAAGCTCAACTACCTACTGATAGTTCAACCAGTGAAAATTCAGACTCTGATAATGATGATGAAATTACTTAGATAGCGAGAAGGTTTAAGAAATTTTATAGGAAAAAGAAGTTTTTCAGAAAATCAAATTACAAAGGAAAGTATGACAATAAGGGACATTGGAAGATGGATTGGAAAAATCCAGATAAAAGTGATGAAGTTGTCTGTTATGAGTGCAAAAGAAAAGGACATATTAAATCAGACTACCCAAAGCTCAAATTAAAGAATAAATATGATTACAAGGATAGTATGTACAAAAGGCTATGAAGTCTACTTGGAGCACTTCTGAGGATATCTCCAACGAATCTGAAGCTTCTGAGACTGAAACCAGAAATAAGGAAAACATGTGTTTTATGACAAACACATTTGAGGTAACCTTAGATACTCCTGCTTTAAATTATTATTATTCTGAAGATAGTGTAGAATCTGATACTGATTCGGAAAACATGACTAGTGAGGAATTGTTTGAATATTGTAATATGTTGGAAGAGACATGCAATGAACTTAAGGATAAATACAAATCATTAAAGAAACAGCATGCTCTCACTACTAATTTTAAAACCGAATTTAAAATTGAAAAAGAGAAAAATGCTCAACTGTTAAGTGAGAACACTGAACTGAAAATGTCTAATGAGAAACTTAGAAAGGATTTAGAGAAGTTCACAAATGGAAAGGATAAACTAACTCAAATTCTAGGAAAGAAAGTTGCACCAAAATACACTACTGGAATAGGCTACAAACATGGACAGAGACAGATTACTAAGAAAATATTTATTCCTAAATCTGGATAGAATACTGCTAGTTCTAGTTCTGGACATTTATATGCCTCAACTAGTTATATTCATAGTTTCAAATCTAATAAGGTTTATCTTTCAAAATATTTTGATTCTACAAATTTTATGAGACCCATAAGACAAATTTGGGTACCTAATGTTTTTTTAGCTAACCTGTCTGGACCAAAGAAAATCTGGGTACCAAAATCATTTCCTATCTAAATCTGTTTTGTAGGGAACCTTCTTAAATATCTCTTGTAGGAAGACTTGATACTTGGAAAGTGGATTTTCACGACATATTTCAGGATACTTCTCATGATTTAAAAGCTTAGTTAGAATTGATGGAGGCTTTGTCACCTTTGGTGATAATTCTAAAGGGAAAATCATCGGCTTAGGCAAGACTGGTAACACTAACTCAGTATTAATTTCTAAATTTTTAGATTTTTATGGACATAAATATAATCTATTATGTATTTCTCAGTTATGTGATGATGTTCTTAATGTTAAATTTGAAAATTATTCTTGCAATGTTTTTAATTCTAAAAATTCTTTAGTATTTTCTGCCCTGCGAAATGAAAATGTTTATGCTGTTGATTTAAATTATTTAGACATGAAAAATATTACTTGTTTAAATGATTTTCACAAAGAGTCTTGGCTTTGGCACAGAAGATTATGACACTGCACTATACATTCACTTAGAAAACTTACTAGGAAGAACTTAGTGAGAGACCTACGCAAACTTGAGTTTCCAAATGACAAAGTTTGTAATCCCTGTCAAAAGGGAAAGCAACACAAAATCTCTTTCAAACCAAAGAAAGAAGTCTCAACTTCTCAACCTCTCGAGTTGGTTCACATGGATTTGTTTGGACCATCTAGAGTTTCTAGCTTAAATGGTAAGCACTATGTCTATGTATTAGTAGATGACTTTTCTAGATATACTTGGGTATACTTCTTAGCTCACAAAAGTGAAGCTGGTTCTTACTTTGTTAAATACTCCAAAATCTGTAGAGAACCTTAGTGGACATAAGATTAAAACTCTAAGAAGTGATCATGGTCGTGAGTTTTAGAATCATTAATTTGAATCTTATTGCTCACACAATGGCTATAGTCATAAATTTTCTGCCCCTAGGACACCTCAGCAAAATGGTGTAGTAGAAAGGAGGAATAGAACACTGTAAGAAATTGCCAGAACCATGCTAAATGAGTATGACCTGCCTATTTACTTTTGCGATGAAGCTGTGAATATATCTTGTTATATTATCAATAGAGTCTTAATTAGACCTGTTCTTAAGAAGACCCCTTATGAGTTGTGGAACCATAGGAAACCTAAGGTTAACTATTTCAGTGTCTTTGGATTCAAGGTCTTTATTCTTAATACAAAGTACAATCTTGAAAAGTTTGCCTCCAAGAGTGATGAAGGAATTTTCCTAGGTTATTCTATTTCTAGTAAAGCCTATAGCGTTTTCAGTAAGGGAACCAAGTGTGTGGAAGAATCTGTTCACATCAAGTTTGATGAAACTGATCCACATGAGCCTAAAATCTCTCTTGAAAATATTGAAGAAGATTTTTCTGTTCTGGACCTTAATGACAAATCAAATGAACCTTCTATAAAGACAACTAGTTCTAGAAATTTTCCAGAACCTGCTTCTGTTGATTCACAATCTGTTGATGAACCAGAAGATTCTAGTCCTACCATTACTAGATCATCTAGAATTCTAAAGAATCATCCTTTAAATGCTGTTGTAGGAAATCTTGATAGAGGGACATAGACTAGATCTTCTCTTAGAAATCAGGTTGAACATCAAACCTTCTTGTCACAGCTTCAACCTAAAAACATTGATGATGTTATTAATGATGAATTTTGGGTAATTTTTATGCAAGAAGAACTCAATCAGTTTGAAAGAAATAATGTTTGGGATCTTGTTGAAGGACCTAAGGACACTTTCACAATAGGCACAAAATAGATGTTTAGAAATAAAGTAGATGAATCCGAAAACATAGTTAAAAATAAATCTAGGGTAGTTGCACAAGGCTATAGTCAAGAAGAAGGTATTGACTATGAGGAGACTTTTTCTCCAGTATCCAGATTAGAAGCTATTAGGATTTTACTTTCTTATGCTACACATCTAAATTTCAAACTATATCAAATGGATGTCAAGAGCGCATTCTTAAATCGATATATTGTTGAGGCTATTTTTGTTGAACAACCACCTGGATTTTCAAACCCTCATTTTCCAAATCATATTTTCAAACTATCAAAAGCTTTATATGATTTAAAGAAAGCTCCAAGAGCTTGGTATGATAGATTAAGTAATTTTCTAATTTCTAAAGGTTTTACAAAAGGAATAGATGATCCTACTCTGTTTATAAAATGAATTTCTAAAGATGTTTTAGTTGTACCAATTTATATAGATGATATTATTTTTGGATCTTCAAAAACTACATTATGTTCTGATTTTTCTAAAATGATGCAAAATGAATTTGAAATCAGTTTAATGGGTGAACATAAATTCTTTCTTGGTTTTCAAATCGTTCAAAATGATGATGGAATTATTTTAACTCAAAGTAAATATAATAGAGATCTTTTAAAATGTTTTGGATTGGATATCACAAAAAGTAGTGACAATCCCATAAGTACCACCTGTAAGATGAATCTTGATGAAAATGGTAAATCTGTTGATCAAACAACTTATAGATGATTGATTGGAAGTCTACTCTACCTGACTGCTAGTCTTCCTGATATTATGTTTAGTGTGTGTATGTGTGCCCGTTTTCAAGAAAACCATAAAGAGTCACATTTAAATTCTGTAAAAATAATTTTCAAATACCTCAAGCATACTCCCAATTTAATACTATTCTATCCCAAAGGACATTCATTTGAATTAGTTAGTTATTCTGATGCGGATTTTTGCTGGATGTAAGTTAGATAGAAAAATCGCCTCTAGAACATGTCATCTTTTAGGTAAGTCACTAGTGTCATAGTGTAGAATAAAAAAAATTCTATTGCATTATCAACTGCAAAAGAAAAATACATAGCTACTGGAAGTTGTTGTGCACAAATTTTGTGGATGAAACACACATTACTAGACTATGGATATCAATCCATACATGTCTCAATAAATTGTGACAATACAAGTGCTATTAATATTTCTAAAAATCATGTTTCTCATTCTAGGACAAAACATATTGATGTAAGACATCACTTTTTGAGGGATCATTATCAAAAAGGTGATATCACTTTGGAATTCATTGGTACTGAATATCAACTTGCTGATATATTCACTAAACCATTAAATTCTGAAAGATTAGACTACATCATACATGATATTGGTATGATTAACCATAAGAAAATATCCTACCGATCTTAACGTTTAATACTTTATTGTACTTTACTTTACGGTTTCATACATACTATTTCTATGTTACTATTTTATGCTCACGGTCTGACAACTCACTGTCTCATAGTGACTATATAAAATTCTCACTGTCTCACCGTGACTGCACAGGATGGTCACTGTCTCACCGTGACGACTATAAACTGTCTCATCGTGATGACTAGTTTTCTTTCTCACCGTAATGTCTACTCACGGTCTCACCGTGAAAACTATTTTTATTATGTTTATTCTTATTTTAACCCGTATCGCGGTAATTTTTATTTCACCTCTATTTGATTTCCTGCTTTTTTGTTTTTATGACGTTTGACATTCCCAAATGATAAAACTTAAGGGTTTCACTCGATTGCTTACCCAAACTCTCTCCGGAACCTTCTCTTACCTCCTGCCCGAACCTTCAGTGAATGACAAGGATGAAGCGTCCATCCTCACCTTCGTCTGAGAAGAGTCACTCTAAGAAACAAAAGAGGATACCAAGGATAGCTCCTGAAGGACCTCTAAACCCAAACCTAGTAAGTCGTACAGTTGTATCTGAAAAAGAGGTTTTCCATGAATAGTTTATGTCTAGAAGATCTTTAGTTTTGAATGTTTTTAGAGAACAAGGATGGCTTGAATTGTTCACTGGATAGAATATACTGATTTACCCAAGGCTTGTATCTCAATTCTATCAGTATGTGAAGTTCTCTTTTGAGTTTGGAGAAATATTTATGGTGACCAGCTGGATCGATGGTCAAAAGTTATCTTTCTCTTCAAGGCTGTGGGCTGCATGCCTAAGAATTCCACATGAAGGAGTTTGTGAAGATTACCAGAGAGACCCTCCTCCAACAACCGACATCTTTGACCTGGATACTGCTTTGGAAAGTCTAACTGGAAATGTCACCAAGCGAAGGGCCATAGCTTTTAAACTAGATGGGGAGACAAGACATCTGTTCAAGTTTGTTTAGAATTTGGTTAGTCCAAGCAAAGGGGATTTTGCTGTGATGAAGTATCAGGACGTGTTCTTGATTCACCAGTTGAAAAATGGCCATAAGATCAATCTGTGTAAGTATGTTATCAACCATATCTATGAGCTAATTAAAGTAACTTACAAATCCACCTCCCAAAAGGGATTGTTAGACCGAATGAAGAAAAATTAGAGGATCTTGATTACTGCCTATCCATGCCTATCATCAGAAGGATGAAGATTAGCTGGAATCCCTGAAAAAAAGCAGTGGGTTGAGGATAGTGATCAACTTTATAAAAAGATTAATCATGTTGACTATCCAAGAAGGCCTAAGAACCTAGCTGATCCTGGTTTGGAACCAGATGAAGTGGCTGAGTTTTCAGAATAATAAGAATAAGAAGATGTAACAGCTGATGTACCTCCTAGAGAAGAACATGAAATACCTCAAGGAGAGTAAGTTGTTGTTGAAAAGGAAAGTACTATGGATCCTTCAGTTGTTCTTCATGAGGAAGAAGCTCATCCTAATACTAAGAGGAAATTGGTTTTTTCCTATTTCAGAACAGCAAGAAACCTTAGAGGTAGATCTTGTTGAAAAGAATCTTTCTGTTGAGAAAGAAGCAAGTCTGGAAGCTCATCCAGTGGAACAATCGGTTCCTGAGATTATCCCATCTAGTGAAGAAAGGATAGAAATTGCCTTTCACCTGGCAAGGTAAGAGTTTTCTGAAGAGATTAGGGATGATTCTGTGGATCTTTTCCATGTTCCTAAACCTCAAGAATATGGAAGGGAAGCACAATTTGAGGGGGATAAACCTCAAAACCTTGATATTGTGGAAGCTGGATCTGCTGAAGCTTCTCAACCTTCTATCACTTTTTCTGTGTACTCTTGGTATGAGTTCCCAATCTTTTATGACGTGAATGAGTCATAGAAAGTGACTGCAACTGGAATGGATCTTTCTTCTCTGTTTCAACTAAATTCTTTAGCTCATCTAGAACTAGAACCAGAGCCCCAACATCAATTTGAATCAGAATCTGAATCTAAGGATGACTCTGAACGTCAACCAAATTCTGAACCTCTACCTTTACCTTCATCCTTACCTGAGCATCACTCTTTTGTGACCAAAGATGATCTGAAAGTTTTTGGAGAGACTTTGTTAGCTGGAGTTGAGATAATTGTCTCCACTCAACCTCGCCTAGTGACTCAGTTAAGTCAAGAAGATGCATCGATTCTCTTGGAAAATATTATCTTGCATATTAAACCAAGGATGATCCAAGAAATTCATGAAGTCAAAGTAGAGAATAAGCTACAGAGTGCTGATGTTGAAAATCGGAAAAGTATAGTAGCAAGTCTGCAGAATGAGTTATCTTTGAGATCAGAGCCTGCTCCTATTTCTGCCCCTGCACCTGTTGTTGTTTCTCCTGAGTCTTCTGATTCCCTACTTTCTAGGAAGATTGTGTCTCAAGTTCATCCATACCTACTTTATTTTGATGAAAAGATTGGAAAAAGACACACCAAGATGCTGGAATGCATGAGAGAGCTTGTGGAAAATCTGAATAAGCTTACAGATGAATACATTGGATGCCTGCAAAAAGTTCTGAAACAGCTCAATGTTATAACTGAAACTGTCAAGGCTTCACCTACTTCTGGTCAGATCTCAACACCTTATTTGGATGATTCTATGTTGAGATCCATAATAAAGGAAGAATTTCAGAATGCCTTCAGTGGCTTGGATCTATCTTCTTTGTCAGAAGTGATTAAGAATAGTGATAGAGCATTGGACTTGGTTAGGATTCATTCTAAGATAGCCAATGATGCTCAACAAGAGATCACCAGAAAAACAGATTTGTATCTCTCCCAGATTTTCTCTAAAAGTGATATGACAGATGACATTATATATCTTGTGGAAAATTTGAGAATCCCTCTGGTGACTTAGGATTTTAAAGCTCAAGTTCAGAAACTTACAGAGTTCACCAGATTGTTGGACAGATTTATGGATAATAAGGATGATTTTGAAAAGGATATGAAATATGGTGGTGAAATCATTACTAATTTTATCAATATTTTGAAGCTGTATCTTCATGTGCAGAGTACTGCTATAGTTGCTCCAGCTGATGCACCCCTTAGACCTGGTCTACCTTCCTTAGCCTCAACTGCCATGATAGTTAGCTAAGCTCTTTCTCAGATCCAGCCAGTCATTCTTGACCAACCACATCCTCGATCTTCTACTGCTCCTACTTTGGCTCCATCTGTTTTTGAAGGTCTACCCTTACCCTCATTGTCTACCACATCTCTGCCTTCTTCTACTTCAGCACCAGCTCCTGCTGCTGATAAAGGCAAAGACAAAGTGGATCCCTGAAGAGTCTGAGGACTGTTTTTCTTTTTTTGATGGGATGTCTTTTGTTGTTTCATGTTTTATTGCATTCAGAACCCTTTATTTAATTCCAAATGCAATGTTTCATTTCATTATCTCTACTTTTTGATAATCCCAAAAGGGGGAGAAAAACTACATTGTGTCAGTTCTATAATAGTCTAAATGGGGGAGAAAAACTACAAGTGTCCGTCCAATAATGTTTTTTCTATGCTAGTATCTTTAATATTACATGTCATTTATATTATGCCTATATCTGATTTGTGATCATCAAAAAGGGGGAGATTGTTGGACTCCTCATATGTTAATCATGTTTTAATGACCACAAATCTTATTACTGTTAATTAATCTCAATCTTCATTGCACATCTTGTTAATGCTCTTTAATCTCAATAATAGCTACACATCATTTTTTAATGATAAAAAATCTTATGATGTTAATTACTCTTTTTATTAATTACAAGTCTCATGCATGATCACAATTCTCACATATATTATCACACCTTTATATTTATGATTCAAGCTCTTTTACTCTCTCGTGATTAAACTTAATCCATGTTCTGTATATTACTGTCTAAGTCCAAATACTGATATTTGTCTAATTAAGGACTCACCATGAAGGACTCACCGTGACCAGACACCGTGAAGGACTCACCATGACCCAGACACTATGAAGGACTCACCGTGACCAGACACCGTTAAGGACTCACCGTGACCAGATACCGTGACCCACACACCGTGACGGACACGCCGTGAAGGACACACCGTGAAGGACAGACCGTGAAGGACAAACCGTGAACCACATACCGTGAAGAAGACACCATTTCCATAATCACGGTGACACCGTGTCTTAACATTTTGTCAATATTATTTAAATAATGCTAACGGTCATATTTCTTGTTTTTAATGAAATTAATGTTATTTAATGATAATTGTTGGCATGTCAAGAAACAGTATCTCGAACATATGAAAAGGGAATCATTCCTACTTCCAGAACTCGTGTAATATAAGAATGATTGAAATGCAGTACACGTGCAACAAGTGAAGTGGCGTGTAAGTGTGAATATACAACACGAAGAACTTACATACACCCAAGAGCACTATACTGAACAAGAAGAACAATCCTGATCAAGAAAGATATTGTAAGACCTTCAGAGAACTCTCATGAGTGAAATCCAATACTGCTGAAGAACACACGATGAATCAAGAGACCTTTCTCACTCTTGAAGAAGACAAGCTGAACTACGACACTCTGTTTTTCAACAGAAAAATCAGAGAAGGACTCAGAAGCATTCCTGTTGAATCCAACGAGTCTAGAGCTGTATTGATAATCACTAGAACTTTTTAAACTCTCATCTAACTTCTCTACGTGATTTATTTATTAACTTTCAAGCAGTGTGGTGTACTCTGTATATCTTTTACACACACTGTCTCCTACACTGAACTGGAGGATATCAAAATCCTCACTCAAATTATATTAACTCTTATTTACCCACGTCGACTGTGGAGGAGGTCCTTATGTGACCTGGAATATGCTTTGTTTCCCACGAACAACAGTGGTAGAGGTCCCTGCGTGGCCTGGACAGTTTTGTAAACTGTTGTTAACCCCGATCTAGGGTGTGGATCAAATTTATATATATTTGAGAGGACTAAGTCTTGGCTTGAGATTGAACCTCTTGTTTTATCTGTTGTGCATCTTTTATTTATGTTTAAAGTATACTACATATATCTTATTTATTTCGCTGCTATTACTTTTAAATACAAAACTATTTTGAAGCTACTTTGATAGTTAAATTAGAAAGTGTTTACACTTATTGTAAATCAATAGGTTAGATTCAAAAGTTAGTTTTACCTTTTGGTTAAATTAACTGAGACCTAATCAATATTTGAGAAGCTAAGTGAACATTTACAATCTATATAAATTCACTACAGTTTAACTTGTTTTAATAATCGGTGGATTTTAACTAGACAATATTTTAAAAGAAATTTTAATTGGAACTCAATTCACCCCCCTAGTGTCCACTCCGACCAACAGTCTCATATTTTTAATAAAATAGTCTATTATATGTTCCATGCATAGAAAGAACAGTTCATATCTCTTTGAGGGGGTGGTAGTCAACACTTCCTCAAATAAAAATATAACATTTACACAACATGGTTAACATAAAGGTATGTTCTAAATAAAAATTACAGGAGAATAAAAATAATATATCTATAATATATATCATATGTAAATATATTTTACTTTATAATGGCCACTACGATAGGTGGTAGGGGAAAATTGGACAACTATCATTTCGTGAGGTAGTAGTTCGTTGTACATAGAAAAAGTATGTTTGGTTCCCATTAAATGGAGGTGCTTGTAATTATAGATCAAAAACATGGAATACAAAATACTAGTGTATCTCTTCTACTTTTTTTGTTATATAATCATACAATAATAAGAGTTTAGGGAGTGGATAATGGATATAAAACTAAAAAGCATGAGACATGGTGTTTCCTCTTAATTAGGTAACTTCTTTTCGTTTATACCTATATGATTCATTGGGAGGATTTGTTCCCTAAGGAAGGATTCTAGGATCATGATATGTATTCTATATAGTTTTTTTTGTAGGTATTTTCTGAACCAAAAGGTTAATGAAGTGTGATTTTTAGAGAAGAGAGTGAACCTTTTTATAAAAGAGGGATGGGGCGCCCTGGGAAATTCTTTAATTATTAAATTAATATAATTTATTTTTTTGATTAAAATGGGAAAACATGAGATATATAAAATATAAAATTTTCATATTTATAAATAATCACATAAAATATTTTTGAGATATGTAGTGAATTTATTTTAAACATTATCTGTTCAGTTTACCATTAATTATTCACTTTGGATTTTAATTGTGGTAACAACATTTTAATTATTAAGAGGATATTAATTTTACTTATGGGATAAGTCTCCCATAATTGAACACTTAATGAACTTTTATAACTTATCATAGTCAATTTGTGATTTTAAAAGATTTTTAGGATTTTTAAATAATTAAATAATTAACTATTTTATAAAACATCAATTATGTCATTTTTTAGACTATTTGTTTAAATATATTTAAATAAAGTGTTAGCAGAGTGATAACTTAGAAAAAAACAATTCAATAGTATTATACCATATAATTTCCACTTATTAAATTTTTTTACGACATAAATTAGGTCGAATAATATTTTTTTTAATATTTAAAATATCATTTATTTGATTCCTTTATTAATAATGTAATCACTACATCATCATTGTGTCATAATTAAATTTAATTATTTAATGTCTAAAATTTATAATTAAAATACCTTGATGTAGGAAATAATTTTAGATTTATAATTATTATTTATATTCAAAGATATCAATTATATAAATCTATATTAAAAGTTTTTGAGTAAGAAGATATATGTTTATAACATATTTTCCTTCACATTAAATAAAACATTATTTGTGTCATAATCACACCCAAGTGACATCAAAAGGCCAAAATTTTGTTCCAAATATTTTTCAAGTTTGGAAATATATCATCCAATAGTATTATGATAACTGCTAAGGTAGTTTTATATTATTGTAATATTATGTTTACCCTTATTTACCTGATTTACCCTTCAACCGTGGTAAATAAAAATAATTACTGATGTTACTATTCATAATGTACAAAAATAAAAGGGACCTATTGACAAAATTTGGATCATATGTTTACAAATATGGAATCTATTTTTTAAAATTCAAAACACAAAATTTTTAGAGACTAGTTAAAAATTAATCTTTGTTGTCAAAATGAGAAAACGTGTTTTTTAAAAGTGAAACCCATCAGATTGACATGCATTTATATCTAATGTAAATGTGAAATAAAATACAATGAAAAAAATGGATTAAATGATAAAAACATAATCTAATTATACATTAAAACCAATTCAAATGGTAATCTACCTATACAAAAAAAATATATGAAAAGGAAGTTTTGAATTAAAATGTAGTATTTTTCACTATTAGTTAAATTATGAATTTTATTAGAAGAATACAAAAATTTTGGAAAAAGTAATTTTTTATACCCCAATTCCAAATAATAAATTTATTCTATAAAATATAACCTATAAAATTTTCAAAAACAAGATTTTAAATAGGTTCTCCATAAAATGGAAGTAAAAATTCCTTTTTTAAAAAATAAGTCTTTTATTCTTACAATTAATTTTCTTCCTATATATTGTTTTATAATATGAATTTTAAACCTCATAATTAGTTTTTATTTCTTTAATATAATAAAAAAATGTGATATTATTTTATAGACACAATTATTATCATTTATATAGGTTTTCAAAAAAACCCATCCATTATATTCAATTGGATTTTATTTCCATTTCTAATAATTTTTGGGACCAATGAATCATTATATAAACATGTGTAAACCATATTTTTATAATTATATTAATATTATTTATTCCCACCATTCAAACTTCTAGGTTATAAAAATACTATTTAAATAATAATATTTAGTTGTTCATTTAAGCTCGATGTAGTGCATCCTATACGCTATTGAACATAGTGAGTGTTTATTAGAACTCATGATGTCACAACTATACAGTGAGAGAGACCAAAAAGGGAATATGGTGAAGTGATATACATTTCACAATATATCAATTGATATGAATCAAACACAATTTGGTTATGTAATGAAGGATTACCCAACAAAATCTTGTAAGAATGAGAAGATATGGGTGAAGACTCCTCTAGTTGAATGAGTGGGAGAAAAACAAAGGGAAGGGAGGTCAAAATCAATGAGATTAAACTCATAATTTCATAATTTTTAAGTAACTGTTCAAACCTCATGGTTTTCCCATATGGTTTGGGGAACTATGAATATAGATACCTAAGATTCTCATACAAAGACATTATATCATTTTTATATAATATTTAACACATTTCAAAACCGTACACCCAAAGACCATATTAGTTTAGTGCCTTTGAAGAAATGGAAACATAAAAACTAGTCCATAAGTTAGATATATGATCTCCCACTATATTATTCATAACCATCATTCTTATTATACACATCATAAACAATACATATCATCATAACCGAGTGGAAGGAAACATAAGAAAGGGTGATATTTTATGCTAAGTAAGGGTATGTAAGGGAGATGGGTAATCATAACATCAATATAATTGTATGATAACATAAGTATAACATTTGAATATCATAAAGTTTTTATCATAGATCATATAAATGGTCTATGGAATAAATATTGGCAGTTCTAAAGACATTAATCATAACTAAATCATGATCATAATCCATGAAATCATAACGTAGGAATAATACATATAATTGTGTCACACACATAAACATATAAAATCATTTCAATAGTAGTCAAGGATCACTTACAATGCTATCTCAGTATAATGGGATTCCTCCCCAACCCATCTTAGTAGACAAGGTTCACTCCCAAGACCATCTTAGTGAACAATGTCTCTTACTGAACTCAGTTCACTCCTCATTCCAACAATGTATATCTCATGAGATATAAATATTTACCCAATTCATTGGAGGAAGATATATATCCCACCCATAATATAATGAAGTTATAAATACATGTTCTATGGTATAATAAATCATTCCTCATATCATAACCAATAAAAATTTATGGGTTTCATAAAAATCATATCATAAACCATGAAATGAAATGGGTATCATAAAATTTTCATCATATCATAACCTATGGAAAAGATATAGGTATTGTAAACATTTTATCAAATAATAACCCATGAAATGAAGAAGGTTTCATAAGAGTTTTATCAAGGTATAACCCATGGATGAGAAAAAAGTTTCATAATTAAGTTTTCATATTAAATATAAACCATTAAAATAATGAATAATAATGGTTTCCATGGATGATATCTCTATTAAAGAATTGGTAACACTAATTGATGTCCTTTTAGATGTAAAATAATTTTATAACATCTTTTAAAAACATTTCATGATAAAAATATACTTTCCACATTGAAAATTTTTTTAAAACATAAACAAATTTGAAAACCTTTTTCATTGAAAAGTAATTTAAATAATAATAATTTTCTAAATATTATGAAATGAATTTTATTTAAAAATAATCTTATAAACTTGAAAGGAATATTTAAATAGATTATGTTAATGATATAAGATACATATATACATTCCTAACTTTATTTTTACTCCATAAACAGTTTCGAAAAGTGACTTGATTGAGTAATGATAAGAATAATCCTTTTAAAACTATTTTTAAAAGGTAAAAAATTTAAAAATTTATCATAGAAATAATATTTAAATAGTAAAACATTCTTCTATAAATTTTTAGGAAACACAGTTTTGAAAGAATACAAATTTCCAACCGAAGATAGAAATAATGTTGTATTTTGTTAAAAATAATTTATTAATTATCATAAGTATCGAAGAGTTGAAAGACGGTTACATTACATGAATATATCATTAATAAATAGAAGATCTATAGTAGAAAAATGGTAACATTATAATGGAATATGGTACTCCATGAAACTGTACCACTACTGTAATGTATATCCTAGCTAGCTGATCCATAGATAATTATTCTCTATAGCGATGAAGTGTTTTGATTTAGTAAGGTGATAAAATACCACTCTTATTTCATTATTACCATTAGAGTTTTTTTATAGTCTAATGATAAAATTCATAGTGATGTTCTATCATTTATATTCTAGTATTGGTAATGGATTTAACATCCCCTTAGACTTTTTTTCTTTCATCCCTAACATGATAGAATACCAAGCACCAAGCACCAAGATACAAAATATGTTATATCCCTGTTAATTATATCCCACCATAATTATTCTTCCAAATATCTATACATCTTCATACTCCCATCATGAATAGATAATGAGGATCTATTAGCTTCCTCTAAAACTTTCTTCTTCAAATCTGTTATGTAAGGAATGCATACTCGATTCAGGAACCTTATCTTTCCATCATCGTCTAGGTTGAACTCAGTAAAATTTCTAACATTATTTTTTAACTCTACATATTCTTTTTTCAGTTTTTTAATATTCACTTGGATAGAGGGTTGCACATTTATTTGATCAAGATAATATTTTTCAAATTCCTTTAGGATTTCTAGATATATGCTTTGAAAATATATAAATATTATATCTTTTGTGATCCTTATTATGGATAAGCTATCATTATACATTTCACTAAAATAATTATCCACCTTGTTAGACTTCCCAAGGTGGTGATGTTTTTTGAAATCATAATCCTTTATTATCTTTAAAATTTTATTTAGTGCATATTCAACTCCTTATTTGAGAATATATACTTCAAACGTTTATGATCGGTATATATATCACAATTTTCTCCATAAATATAATGTCTCAATGTCATTAATGAAAAATTATTATAGCTAACTCAAAATAACAAGTTGGATAATGTTTCCCATGAGTCTTCAATTTTTTTGTGTCATAATCTATAACCATGTAATTACACATAAGAAAACATATCAATACCTTATTAGATGTATCACTATATACAACAAACCCTTCTACACTAAAGGGTAATTTAAGTATAGGTACACTTACTAACCATCTCTTTATTTCCCCGAAATATTCTTTAAATTCATTTATCTAGAGAAACTTAGCATCATTCAAAGTTATCTTGGTGAGTGGATTAGATAGTCATTAGAAATTATCCATAAAGAATCAGTAATATCTAGCTAGACCAAGAAAACTATAGGTCACAGCCATTTTGGTTAGTCTAGGACAACATTAAATATCCCCTATCTTTGATGGGTATATTGACATACCCACTCTTGAGGTTATGTGACCCAAAAATTAAACCTTTTTCAGATAAAATTCACACTTTTTAAATTTTTCATAAAATTAATCCTTCCATAGGGTGTTTAGTATAATTTTCAAGTTTTCTTCATGATCTTCCTTGAACTTTGATTAGATAATAATATCACTAATAAATACTTCCACAAACTGATCAAGGTAATTTCTAATGACATTATTCATAAAATCCATGAAGATAGTAGTGGAATTAGAAAGGAAAAAAGTCTTCTCATGTTTTCATAGTGTCCATACCTTATACATAATATTGTATTGGGTATAAAATCCTTTTTTAACCCTCTATTGATGATATCTATAATGATTTTAATTCTTTAAAAATTATTGATCTCTATGCAGTTGATCAAGTAATTCAATAAAACAGGGAATAAAATACTTGTTCTTCATTGTGATCTTGTTAAACTCTCGATAATCAATCCATATTCACATTTATCCATCTTTCTTTTTCATAAAAGAACTAGTGCACCCCAATGTGACACACATGGAATAATTAATACCTTTTTAATATCTTCGTAGAGTTTCTTCATCAATTATCGCAACTCAATTGGTGAGACTCAATAGGTATTCTTTGAAAAAAATATTCTTCCTCATTAGAAAAGTTTTGTAATTATTTGGAATTTTTTCAAAAATAAAATTAAAGTGTAAATAATTAATTAGATAAATTTGAAAATGATATGGTTTGATTTAAAAGGAAAATATATAATAAATGTGCTTCAAATTCCAATATTTGAAATACTACTTGTTTTAAGAAATGTATTGATTAAAGGAGTCAAATAGATTGTGATTATTTTATTATTATTATATTTTAATGTAATTGTTTGTAAGGATAATATTTTTGGATTTATTTGCTTAATTTATTTACATTTTCATCTTATGGTCATTATGCTTGTTATTTACCTCTGAAGTTAGCTCAATATTTTGGTTACAAAATATGTAAGATGTATGAATCCAATTTCAAGGCCAAATTTTCAAGACCTTAAACTGAATTGGTACCTAAAGGAATGTATTCATATTCATGTAAATTCAATCCATTATTTATACCCATGTAATTTTTATTTTTTCATTATTATGATTGACATGAATATCATTAGAGTTTTATTATTGTCATGTTGACATGTTCATTTTAAGCTTTAGTATTTCATTTTGGATAAGCTTGAATACTCTATATAATTTTTCTATTCAACCATATATTTAATTTTTTATTTCACTTTAATATAACTAATATCTTTATATGGATAGTGAATATGTTATTTTAGTTGTAAATTATGGTTTACTTTTATGATATTATCATTTGGTTACCTTCAAAATTATTTAGAAATCTTATAACATGTTTGATCGCTCCTTGTGATATGAAATGTTTTTGAAGTGTTCTATACTAGAATTATAATTATTCTCATAATTCTTTCTTATTTTAATTTTCAAAGGAGAGTATCATTTTTGGGGGAGTTACTCATTATTTTAAATCAAATTTATAAATTTAACTCTGTGTTCAAAAAATTTTCTAAGATAGAATTGTGGTAGGTATTTTCATTTTCAATTTATATTGTTTCAATTGATATATAGAATTCATTAATTAAGATAGAGGAAACCTTATTTAAATCCTGAAATATTATTTTTATAAAATTATTATTTCACTATGTCTATCTACATCATGTTGGAATCTTAATTTTTTTATTTGTTAATACTTAAAATTTTCTTCAGTTCATAATCCGTCAAATCAATGGTTAGCTAAAATGTGTTTTTCCGATTTAATTTCAATCATGTAAATATAGGATTATCTTGTAGATATATTCTTATTATTTTACAATGATGGATAAAAATAGATAATTCATAATGTTTTGGATAGTTTGAGTTTGTTTATATTCTGAAAATATTAGTTTTATAATGAAATATGTTAAAAATGCAAAATATTTTTCATTTTAATATTGTTTAATTTCCCTACCTAATTGGTTATCATATTTTAATTATTATCATAAAAATTAGATAATTTTATCATACAAAACATTCATTTTTATTAATGATAATTTTATGAATGGGTTCTCATTAATTTTTGAAAATAATTTTTAGAATTCTACTTAGTAAATGTTTTGAAAATGTAAGTATTTTTTGTGTATCCTTGATATATGTTTTAAAAATATATTTAATAAATATATGGATTAATTTTTTTTCACGTATGAATATATTTAAAGAGAATTAATTTTTTAAGTACTAATTTCAATGACATAAATCTTTTATTGAAACATTGTCTTTTTGATAATTTCAAAAAGGTTGAGATGTTTTTTAGAATTATTCTTTGTTTTGTAAATATCGAAAAGGGTAGAATGTTTAGTGGATACTTAGAAAACATTATTTTTTAATAATAACAAATATTTATTTCTTTTATTTCCTTTATAAGTATTAATAATCTTAATTATGGATTACAGAAAGTATTCTTAATCATGATTGTATCATAATATTAGTTTTCTTATAATTTTTTTTGTTTTTCTTTTTTATTTTATATAACATGTACTTCATGTTTCATGGTGTTTCTTGATAATAAATAAATCATTTAGAACTATAGAATATCATATTTTGTATTTCAGATCTATGATTTGGAAAATTTTAGAAATTAAAATTTTGGAAAAGATTAGAGCACACTATGGAACCGACTGCTTGAACAAAATTTAATGACCATGGAACCTACCACTTGAAAAAAATGTAATGATCATGGAACCTACCACATGAAAAAATAATAATTAATTTGGAAGCTACAATGGATCCTACTATCTCACCTAACTATTTCATCTTACCATGGAAAATACTGTCTCACCTAACTGTGTTAACTGATCGTATCACCCTACTGTGGAACCTACCATAGAGCATATTGTGAGTAATAACCAAGAGTGAAATTATGTGTTTTTGTATATAACGTGACATAAATATTTTAAAATTAAGTGGCTCTAATTGAATTGTAAATATAATAAATTTATCAAAATTAAATTATAATATATTGTTCTGTGAATCGTTTCCTATAATTATATAAACTATATTGCATTTATGATATATTTTCAGTCTAAATTCTCTAGTTCTCCCTGAACTGATTTTCTACTATATTTTTATGATAACATGATTTGTAAAAGTATCATTAAGTTTATTATTAAATATAATAAAATATAATGAAATTATATTAATATAATTGAAATGGATATAAACCTAATTCTACTTTTTTTAAAGGTATGTGTTAATTTTTAATGTTTTTAAGTTACACTATTTATATATTTCCAGACCCACCTATGTGAAATTGGGTATATGAATTTCCTTACAGAGATTCGGCTATGTAGATTCACTTATTTGAATATTAGACATAAATCTCATATTTGTAACCCATATATGAATTTTCTTTCATGGTTATTTGATTTTCTAAAGGTTTTTCAAAAAATTATAAATATGTTATGTTTTACGTAACATTTCACTTTTCCATTTTCTGCATGTTTATTAGGGATATATTCAGTGTTCCTTTTCTCTATAATTATATTTTAATTATCTATAAACCATAATAATAGGTTTTTTATTTTTTTATAAGGAATTAAATATTATTCACATGGGATTACATGTGTATGGATATTCACGCTGAAGATGTGTAACTTGAGATATTCAAATTCAAATCGGTTGAAAATATAGATTTTAATTCAAATATTATTAATGAGTTTTTCTAGACTATTAATTTATGTTATTAAATAATATTTTTAATTATTCAAATAATGATATCTATAGAGAGTTTATTTGGATATTCATTATCTATCTCTTCAGAAAAATACATTTTTGATCATTTATCATGAAGATACGCATGAGCAGAGTTCAAATGTGAATTTGGAATAGGAAGAGTTAGTGTCACAGGATTTATTTGAATATTCCAATGAATTTATTATTAACATTTATGGATATATTTACTGATGTTATAATTATTTATTATTATAATGATTTTTTTTATATAATGTTTTTCATTCTCATAGCATAATTAAAATTTTCCTCCATGTGAAGTTTTTAACGCTGGAATTTAAAAAAGTGATTCATGGAATTTTCAATGGAGAAATTTCCATTGATATTTTAGTTGATAAAAAGACCAAATAACATAGTGAAGAGACAAGTGACATGGCTCGGATTTTAGTCATTCGTGCTTTATATTTCGCAACTCAGTCATAGTGCTTCATTTTTAATCTATTTTCTGAAGTACATTATTGGATGACTGAACCTCACTATTGAAACATCTTTAACGGAATGAAAACTACATGATCCAAAGACTAACATCACTATTGATGTTTATTCACTGGGAGAAATGTTTTTACCAATTCCATATGTTGTAACTATCTGGGTAGTATTTTCTACACTTACTACATCTTGAACGGGGTTATACTACCCTAAAAATGGTACCTTTGGGTTTGGTTGGTCCCCTTAAAATATTAGGGTTTAGTCTATCCTATTATAATATTATGTTCCTATTAACCCTAAAATATTTGAGAAAAATGACTCCTTCTATAAGAATCTAAGTTTATTCTGAACCCTTAGAATATTGGGTTCATCTTGACAAAAAACATAGAATTAGTTAGAACAAAGCTTGTGAAAGTCTTGGATGGGGTATAAACCTACAAAATATTGGGTTAGGTTTTCCATAATAAAATATGAGGTTCTATCTAATCCCAATAAAAATAATGACTTTAGGATTTATCCTATAAAAGTATAGTTCTGTTATTCTCTTGTAAAATGATGGGTTTTTTTTCTAAACCTATAAAAGAAAAGGGAATTTCGAAGAGTCTTCGGGTGTGAAAAAGGAATATATAAAGTGTTTCTACTCTCCTTGAAAATGTATATACCATATAGGGTTCTATATCTATTATTTTGTTAGAGGTTTAAAGAGTGAAGTGGGATCATTTAGATCTAAATGACTGTAACTTTGTAGTTTTCGTTTTTTTACTATATTAAATTTCCTTTTATCTCACTTTTCTTATATATTTATGGTTATATTTTTTAATATTTATCCAATAAATTTCCACACATAAATTTTATACTATGGTTATTTTTTTAAGAAAAAAATTCACCCCATGGCCTATTGACATCACCTCTCTAGTACATAATATTCCTAATTCTGATACACCTTGTCGAAGGGAGTTGAAGTTTTGTAGATTTATATTTCCACTACACTAATATGTGTGTTTATTCTTGGTAGCTCAATCATCAAATTCCTAGTTTATTTGTTTAAAGATCAAGAGTTTCATATGGTTTCCCTCCTTAAATTTGGTATCAATGCTTGTGGTTCAGTCGATCACATAGAAGGTATATTAGGTTTTATTATCTCTTAAATTTAACTTTATATCATTTTTATTAGGATTTTAATAACTTTAAAGGTTATAGAATTAGATTAAATAAATATCCAAATATAAATATTTGATGGATCATATTTTAGATTATATAGAACATAGTTAAAGGAACATATGATACAAAAGGAAATATATCTTCCAATCATCGGTGAACATCTAGATAAATAGATAATGTTGAATTGTAAAGTTTGAGAAAAAATATGGAATTGGGGAGGATGAATTTTGAAATTTATTTTTTCTTCAACGTCTAGGAAAATAAAATTATGTGGTAGTTATGTAGGTGTTAGCATAAATGTATAAAAATCCAACAGAACATAAAAATGTTTTCATGTTCGGGTTGTTATTCATCTTAAAGTTTTCAAAATGAAGACAGGTGGTATATCATGTGAATGAATTTAACATAATATGTGGGATGATCAATTCTATGAAGGTAACATTATCAAATGATGTATGAGAACTACTTATATTTTCTTCACTAATGGAGATATTTGATGAAATGGTTTTATATGATTAGTAAATCCTATGAAAAATCACACACAATATTTGAGGGTATTTCAAAACTAAACTTAAATGGGGAGATCATGTAGAGGAAATTGAAAGTGTCATCTAGAAGTTCACTCAATACTAATGGATTATTATGGTCACCTCAATAGATGAAATTTCATCACAAGAAACAATTAAAAGATTAGTTTCAAAAAATAATTTTAAGAATGTTATTAGGCCCAAGTTTTATATGATGGAATTATTTAAATAAACATAATATTAATAAGAATTATAAGGGTCAGATGAATAACACCAAAAAGGAATCAAAATTATGTCATTAAAATTCTATAAGTTCAACATAAGGAGGAAACCTAATATTTTAGGCTATGAAGACACCATTATAATCTTGGTTGATGGGTAGTAGATAATATTTTCATTCAATTAGTGATTAAATATGAAAATTGAATTATGTATCTAGAAATTTTGGGAAACCTCATCTAGTAGATGGTAACACCATGGAAGTTCTTGGATTAGGGGATGTTGATATCTCAATAAATAATGGAGGATTATTAAATATCAGGAATGTTAGGAATATCCCATATCTATGGAAAAACAATATTTCTATTGGATAGTATAATGAGGAAGGATTTGGTTCCACCTTTATTAATAGGGTATGGAATGTTACAAAGAGATCCTTGGTAGTTAAATGAGGATTTAAAGATAGAAATATTTACTTGATTAGAAATTTAGATGAAATTTTAATAATAAAAAGTATATCATTAAAATATATACAGATTTGAAATATTACATTTGGTCACTTAATTGATAATAATATAAATCTTATAAGAAAAAATGGAATACTAAAGCTAAATCACATGGAAATCGAATGATGTGAAATTTTTGTGTTATGGAATCATAGAATGAATTATTTTAACATATATATATGTAATCATAGAAAATAGAAGTTATAAAGGGTTCATTTATCCTATGGCTTTCACAATCCATGGTCAAAAATACTTCTTTAAAACTCATTAATGTAACGCATTGTTAACCAAATTCGTTTCTTTAGGAGTGTGGGGGATGGTTCTCCACTATTCTCAATCAGTTATTATATTTCTATTTTATTTTTATTTATTTAATATAAATATAATAGTAGAAATATTTTTATTTTTATAATTTTAATAAATTATAACAAATTGATATTAAGAAAACACAAAGGTTATCCAAAAATATAGATGGTCATGTGATGAATTTAAATTGGTTTTATCATAATGTTTATGCATTATAAACCACCTAGTTTAATGAGAAGATATAAAACAATAATTAAAAACATCCTCAAATTTTTTATAATATTTGAGAATAAAAAAATTACACAAAAGGTTTTAAAATAAATTATTAACCTATTAACATGAAGTTAAATAGTGGAAGGATGTATCACTAATGATGCCAGATTAGAGTTGTAATGAACACCCATATTTTTGATACACCTTATTTAATGATTTATTATATGAATATACTCTTCATATAGTTCCAAAATATCATGAGGACTAATATATTTGGGTAATTAGTAACATTGAATAATAAAATGAAACGTTGTTTAAAAAGTTTATTTAAAAACTCAAAAACACTCCCTTATATTCCATTGATCTTTTAATACTACATGGGATAACCAAAGGATATACAGAAAAATGGGTGATATATAAATACCATTAATAGAATAATCAAATCATAACATGATGAAATTAATACATGTTATTTAAGAGGCATATGAAGGTCATAAAAATGGGTGATAATCATAAACATGATCATAAAATCATGATATAAGATGATAACATTATGGAAACAGAGGAATGTGGAAACAATATAAAACATGATATCATTAGCATATTTCAAGGCTAATCATAGAGAAACCATAACGTAGTGTTCATTGGATAGCCTCTCATGCACCATATATGGTGTCTCATGAGATAAAAACATTACCCAATTTGTTAGAGTCCTATCTAATTTTGACCCAGCTCATCACATTCATATTATCTACATAAATTTATGTGCCACATAGATCATTCAATATAAGAATATATTTCATCATTTTTAATCATACTATTAGGGAGTATGGTTTACATAAATGGATATACCCAATAAATGAATGATAGGTATATTCAGGTGAATACCCATGAGATAAATTGGGGATGGGTATTCAAAATAAAAATGACTGGAATATAAAATAATATGATAATCTCAGCATAAAAATGATTGTACATAACGATTAATGGAAGTTTTTAATGATAGTGAAAGGTTGTATCTAAATACTTGAAAATCATAAGCATAGAAAAAGAGACTGTATATTTATACCATATTTAATTTTTACCCAGAAAACTGACTATCTTAGAAAATTTTGAAAAATTTTCCATTGGCTAATTTCAATATGCTGATTTAAAAAATAAAATTTATTTTATTAAAATTAATATAAAAGTATCCAAATTTATACTTTTAAATTAAAATAATTGTTTTCTTAAAAATAGTTGTTTTTATGATAATAACAAATTTTTACCCTTAAAAATATTACATTGGAATTCATTAAATTATATTATTATTTATATGTAAATAAATATTACTTAATAAAAATATTATATGAAATTAATATTTATTTGAAATTTTTTTATTCTATCAAAAATGATATTGAACGTATATGTTTTCTAAAAATACAAATTTGATTTCTTCGTATCAAAATATTTTTTTTATCAAATCGGATATAATTTTAAATATAAAGTAACTATGAAAAGTGACAAAAATAATTATTATTTAATTAAAAAACATGAAAATTAATACTAGTTTGTTCTTGATACAAAACCTCTTATTACACCAATGTAAACCCTAAGGATAAGGTGCATAATGGTATCACTTTCTTGGGGTGGTTTGGCGAATATGGTTTGGACCGTGATCTCTATGATGTTAAACTTTTCCCATAAATGGGTTCACTCACCCATTAATTATTGAATCTAATCTTGGGATTATTGAATAAAAAATCCCATTGATTCCATATTTCATAGAATCCCTAATAAATGGGATTTATAGGGTATAGTCCTGCTAGTATAGGTCTTCACTACTTTCATCTATGAGAACAGGAATTTATCGTATCTATTAATATATAATAATCTTAGAGATCATTTTAAAGTGGATATATTATCAATGGTTATGGTGATTAAATGTATTTTGAACCTGACTGGCTATATTTTACAATTAGTCTAAAATAGCCAAAGTAGTGCATGTGTTTTATAAATTTTTTTACATTGTAAGGAATGATTTCATTTAAAATGGAATTTAGTTTATAAAATTTTGGGTCATTACATTATTCACACCTTTATATATTTCACCATAAAAATTTCATTTCGCACACTAAAATAGATAATGGTACTTCTATTTTATCACTTCTTTTGGTTCCTAAGTGGCTTCCACCAACTTGTGGTTCTACCACGTTACATTAACCTGGTGGGTTGTATTATTTCCTATATCTTTTTATATTATAAATGATCTTCACCTTATAAAACTCATATAAAAGATAATACTCAAAGGGTATAACCTATAGATTCAGTACCTATGAAGTTTATGGTGTGGACATCCTTAAGAGGCTTACATGGAATACCACTACTACAAATATGTATTATAATAGCGCTAAAAACCGCATTTAACAGTGCTAAAAAAGCGATGTTAATCTGAGCAAAGAAAAAGAAGGCTCCCCTTTATCAGCACTGAAAAAACACTCATAAAGGGTCACCATTATCAGTGCTAAAAAAAGTGATGATAAAAGTTCTCCTTTATCAGCGCTAAGCAAGCTCTGATAAAGGTAGTTTTTATCAGTGCTGTTTTTAGCACTAATAAATGTATAATATATCAATGCTAAAACTAGCGCTGTTAAAAACTACCTTTATTAGCGATCAAAATAGCGCTGATATATTATCCATTTATCAGCGCTTAACTAGCACTGATAAAGGCCAAAGATCTTGTGAAAAACCAAAACCTGCACAGAACCTGCACGCATTACAACACCTGCACACAGCACAAACAAAACCTGCACACAACACAAACCACACCCACACACAAAGCACAGAAGAACAAAAATGCTACATACATTTACATGAAATCAAGATTACAAAACAACACACTCCTATATACATTTCAAGTAATGTCTAATTTGGTTACAATTAAAATTATCAAACACAGTTAAAAAAAATGATGTTCCATAATTTTTGCATCCATCCGCTCTAAAAAATTGTCGTCCGTGGCGGTGGTTTCCAAAAAAAGCATTCGAACTCAAGAAAAAGATTTCACCTACATAATAAAAAAAATATTATGTTAGTAATACAATAAGGAAATAAATTAAGCTTTAATATGAAACAATACATTAATAAAATTTCTATTGTTACTTGTTACAACATTTTATTTCATTAGTTTGTAGGTCTAGGAGAGATGACTATAGAGCGATAGTTCCTTCCCCAATGTGATGTGATGACCTGGGTAGGTAAATATTTGTGGGATGGATTGTGGATTGTGGGGAATTTCATGAGGATTTCAGGATATGATGACACATAGGGGACCTAAGAACATTCCCAAGATATATGCGCTATTTTTAGTCTATATAAGAAATTAAAAAACACTCATGAAATGGGACCCTTATTTACTCATATTGCTAGCAAACTACTAGGATGCCAGGATAGTAGAAGAGGACTCACTCTAGTAATACCTAGACAATGGTTTCATCCTTATTTTAGCTAATCTTGGGATATGTACATCGTATAATATTAAAAAACAGATTCTATTCCAAAAGATATTGTATAAAAAGAGTGGTGGATACTAGGGGAGAAGTCCTACAAAGTAAATGCACTAATGAATGCCTATAAAAGATAGCATAGAGAAAGAAGAACGAGGAATATTACACAATCATTTCAGTACTCAGATCGGTGGGTAGGGAAACTCCTCCATAGCCAGATACCTAGATCATAGAAAGTGAATCACATAGCACACATAGAGGATTCAGATCACTCTATTCCTGACTAGAGACATGAGAGGGAGGTCCTGGGGAGCTCAGTTGGGATCAGAGGCGAAATACCTCTTCTGGTAAACTAATAGTTATGGACTCAAATATAATGATCATACTTATATTGATATTTCCCTCTGGAAGAGACTCCTTCTTGTAAATATACTCGATCGGGATACCCAGCTAGAAAATGACTCCATTTATACATTTTGTAAGGCCTACCCCTTATAGAAGGAAGTGGTCTTTCAGCACTTGATTGTAGACCAACCATAGGAGGGTCTGAAGGAGAGAAAACTTTCTAATCTTATTATAGGACTTAAAAACTACCTAACCTAATGAGGATATAAAAAATTATATTTTCAATGTATAAGAGAGACTTTTAGGAACTATAAAAGAGAAGGTGACCAGAGGGAGGATGATAGGTTGTTGTTGTTGATCTCTTCTAGGTAGAAAAATAGACAAAGACACTAGGCCTCAAGATATTTAGGTAGTAATTAATGTATTTTTATGTTAAAAATAATCTAATAATATGTGTAAAATAATGGGGTTGCTAAATGTAATTATACTGGTGAGGCACAAAACATAAAATAACCAATTAACCAAGAGACACAATTAGGTCAATGCCCTTACCTCAACCAGAAGTCCAATTAACAATCTTCAGTTCATACCAACCACAAATGAGTCCATGATCACATGTTTTAATGTCCAAAAACATTTAATTACATAATTAGTTAATTTTAACCAAAAATAGAGCATGGTATAATAGGCGCCAAACTCATCGTGTAATCCAACAAAGCCAAAATGCTGAGAAACTAGGTGTGACCCACTCCTGACGCACCCCTAATCCTAGAAAACACTAAATCCCCGATCTATAATACTAAATTTATGACAAATTAAGCTTAAATTATTGAAAACACATAAATTAATCTTCCAAAAAATATAATCTGCATCAAATAATGATTGATTACTAGTTTATGAAATTTTGAGACATGCTCTAAGAGCCATAAATAAAAGTCCCATGAAGAACAATGATTTATCCATACTATGGTATAATAATTACACCTAGAACCCTAAAAAATGAATGCAAATATTTTATCAAGAAGTTATAGAAGAAACGAAGATGTAGGATAAGATGCCACATTGATTAGAAATGACGAACAACTGATAATCCACTCAGGTCTAAGGGGAAGGAAGGAGGGGATTGGGGTTTGGCCACCCCCTAAGAACTTGGTGCCCAAATGATGAAACCTGAGGAGGTTTATACATTATAAACCCATCACCCACATAAAAATTAGTTTTAAATAATGTTACATTAAATGAACCAAGTGGTGACATCACTATATTTTGGGTCCAAACCCTTACTTGACCCCTTTTCCCCATTCACGACCATTATCACCCTATTAAATGCATTCAGGTTTTGAATTACCCTTTCACACTATGAGTAGACTAATACTACTACATTTCAAAATAATGACTACCCAAATCATGCTTGATATCCTCCCAAAACCCAATGACATCCCTCCAGCCCCAGTACATGTCTGAAACACCTATTAGAACTGGTATATTATACCTTTTTCAATGATTTTTTTTGTTATTATAAAATTCCATAATTCCCCATTGGAAGTGTACCAATGTACTAATAGGATGTTATATGATATACCATGAAGATTATTGTGTCCATGTATTAGATAAGATATCAATGAAAATTTATCTCATTATTATACATACTAACACATCAAATCCGAGCATTAGAGACCTTCAAGTTTCCTTCAACTACTTCCAGTTCTGACATGGAAGTGGGACAAGATTTATGTGGGTTATTAGGTTAGGTTTTCATGTAACCCTTGATTGATGAATTAAATATGGGTTTTGATCAATTGGATGACCAAATAATCTCAATTTATATACATTTTATATGAAAAAATTATAAGAAAAAAAATTCAATTTTTAATTGAGATTATCTTTTTACATGGATTTAATTCTACTATAGTCTTTTATAGGGAACCACATTTTACATCTTGTTTTTGGAGAGGTCCCTATGAGAAAATGGGATGCCATGTATGATTGAGCATGATATATGTTTCTGACACTTTCTGCAGGGGCACGTTGCCTGGAGCATGTGGACGCTCGATGGTGGTGAATTGTACCACACATTCATTCGTTATAAATGTGAGTGACATTCATCACTTATAAAGATATGTACTCTCCTTAATTGAAACATGGTGATGGGATTTCATTCATTCCATCCATGGATTCCTCCTCATAATACATTACCTAGTATGAGTCTCCCTTATAGAATAAGATGTTGTTCGTGAAACTTGTTCCTGGTTCCATCTCTTTATAGATGATGGTTAATTACAATGATTATATCAGGACATTCCAAAGAGTCATTCCACGGTATAATACTTCGGTTAGGTAAGTCTTCACATTGGGAACCATTGGAATGTATGTACACTAGAACATTGGTCACATGTATTAATCGTCGTCAAAGGGATTCTCAATGAAATGGAAACCCATGTTTAACTTGTGGTATTCCCTGAGTTTAACATCCCACAAGGATAGAGGGTCATGATTTAATATCTTACAGAGATGTAATGGGTGGATCAAAACACTCATAAAGGTGGATCAGGTAGGTACATCTCTAGGAGGGAGAACCTGGAAAGTTTACAAGATAGATGGATCAAAACACCCAATGAAGTCTGACCCAAGTGTGGTGCATCCCATAAAGGTAAGGTTTCTCATTTTGAATAATTATCCATACCCCACTAAGGGAAAAATAAGAGGGAAAATAAATGAAGGGGTACCCTAGTGAGGGGGTCATCATGGTTTACCATTGGTTGGGATTTAACCTCATGGAGGCATCCTACATACCCTATTTTGAATACAAGGATCAAAACCCATATATTTAAAAGATGTTTAGTGTGGGTATTACCCATGGTTATCTTCCCTTCACACTAGGAATACTCTTGGTTGGATGAGTATGGGTTTTTTAGGGCTTATGCATTGTCAGATTCCCAGGTTCTTCCAAGAGTAGCAATTGGATGAATGGGACATATGTGCTATGACGGACCATGTGAATTGCGTGATCCTACCAAGATGTGGTGGCCTGAGTAAAATTAGGATGGAAATGGGGGAATTATTAAAGTGGAATGGAATGGATGAGATAGAATCGATGTGAAGATGATATTATTGGGCTAGAACCTTGAGGGGCATCTGACGCACCCTAGTTGGCTAGGAATCAATGACCACATAGTTATAATAGGAGAATTTGGGCTTATGCATGGTTATCCACCCAATAAAAATGGGACATGTGGTTGGGGATTATGCATGGTTTATAAGGCCTCGGCCTTAAACCTTACTTAATATGGAATTAAATGAATAATTCACATTGAGAATCTTTTCAGGTGTAGAGTTTTAGGGAATTAGGAAGTAACTATTACATCTCAAAGATTACAAAGTAGATATATCTACTCAGATTCCATTTTTTTCACAAAATAAAAACTCTTGAACAAAAGTGTCATGTCTAGTTCCCTGTTTTAGACAGCCTGACATTTCCTTGATCCCATCCATGACACTATTCAACTTTATGTCCTGTGAAAATAATTTAAAAAAAACATGGGATGTGCATAAAAAGTTCAGTAAGGGTTATAAAAATACAGAAAGAAAACATTAGTCCATGTATACATAAGAATCAATGAAATCATACTTTACTCATAAAACATAAACTATTTAACATACCTCATGAAATCATATGATTTACGAATAACTCATAGAAATCATAAGACATAAAGGTAACTTGAGGCATTCATAACATTCTTATGTAGGGAGTAACCCTCATGCTTATGTTTGGAAGAACCATCACAGTATATTCCCTAAATCTCTTCGGAAAAACATTAACGTTTAACCCCTTCGCGTTACACAATGCATTGAAGAGCTATATCGGGCTCACCCGCCCTTAGTTTATCACGGAACCACCCGTCTTCATAAAAAATTCCCAAGAACCATAACATAATCATAGCACATAACTTAATCATAAAGGAAATATAATATTCCCACATTTCAATAACAATATAACATTTTAAGATAATGAATCCATTCTAAAAACCATTTTCAAAACCATTTAAAACATTTAATAAATAAAATTTTGAATAATAGTGTCCCATACCACTTTAATGTTTTAAAAATTTTAAACCATTAATATACATATAATTAAATCCTTAAAACCATTTTTAAAACATGGATATTAATGAGAAATATTTATAAGAATAAATCATTAAAACATTTAAAACGATATTTCAGTTAAAGGGTTTTTAACAAAATGAGAGACACTTGAATACCATAATTGAGGAATAAAATTTAATCAAAACTGTATAATATCATGAGAATAAGTGGATTCAGGATATAATATTCCAAGGGACAGTATATACACCACATAAGAGTGAATTGGTGCATAACAACAATGCAGTCTCAATAGAAATGTAAATTGAGATGAAATCCCTTATAAAGAAGGTATCCTTAAATTAATGATAAATAAATCTCATAATTATGTGTAAAAAATATAAATACACCCAATATAAGTGGATAATAAGTGTAAAAAAATAAAATGTCATTCAAACATACTCAAAGGATGACATATTCAATAACTACTTGTTGAACCCAAAGAAATCGAAATTGGGTTAAGAAGTTCCCTTGGTAAAATTTGACATCCTAACGGCGTCACTTTAAAATTCATAAAATTAGTTGATGAGAGATAAAATGGTATCTCATCACTTGGACATAAAATTTACATCAATAAGGATATAGAAGAACATATCCCAACATAAAAATATGTAAATAACAAAATAAGTCTTTTAAAAAGAGGAAGGTGAAAGGTTCCCTTACCGATTTGGGCAACTTTCAAAACTTACACCCCATGAAAGAAGGTTCATACAATGAAGATGTAACTAACCATAAATAAGATTATATTATACAAATAGTAAAATAATGGGCATTACATACACCACACAAAAGGAAATAGTGGCCAATGTAGCATGAATCTCACAGGAATAAAAAGTGACATTAAAATCCCCTTATGAAAATTCGACAGCCTAACGGCGCCACATAAAACTTCAAAAAATGGATTGATGAGATAAAATAGGGTATCTCATCATATTAAAATATAAATTTAAGTAATATTAATATAAAATTACATCCCCCAACATAATAAATATTGGAGTATAAGAAGTGACATAAAAGAAAGTACTTAAAAAGAGAGAGAGAGGTTGGATCCCTTACCTCAAGTCTGACTTGTCTTGTTTGTTTCTTTATATTCCTGAATAATAAAATTTGGTCAATTTATAACTTATTAAGGACCTAAATTAAGGATTATTATTCAGTTCATATCACGTATAATAATGTTATAATAATTGTTTGATAATGTTAGTTCATATGAGACGTTTTTGTCGATGTTTGGTACATGAGTCAAAAATGAACTTGTTTGAAAATGATTTCTCATGTAGTAAATCATTTCCCGAATAGTATTAATGATTAAAATATCATATATATATACAGTAAATATTCATTTTATACTATTCTATAACATTTGTAGATAAAAAATGAAAAGCACTGTTTATGGAGACGGTAGGTCGTACGTACACATGAACACTACTTTCATTTTTTTTGTCATATTAATGGAATTAAAACAAAATGAGATATATATATATATATATTATAATTCCAGATTGCTATAAATCATTTAGATGTAATATATGACATATATATCCATTATATATATGTACTGATAATAGTACATAACATTTGGAGATAAGAAATGAAATGTACCTTTCATGGAGACGGTAAGTTGTACGTACGCATGAACGCTACTTTCATTTCTTTGGCACATTAATGGAATTAAAACTAGGTGATATATATATATATATATATATATATTATAATTCCATTATAATATATATGTTATATAGATCACATAAGTTCATCAATTTCATTCTTTATACATTCCATGTATTGCATAAACGAGTCACATCACTTGAGGGGCGGTAGTCCACACTTCCTCAAATGAAATTATTGCATTTGCACAACATGAAAGCATAAAGTTATGTATTAATTATAAAATAAATAAGAATATAGAGGAAATAAATATAATATATATCATAAATAAATATAGTTCCATCATAATGGCCACCATGAGAGGTGGTATAAGAAGATAAAACAATCATCGTCTCATGAGGCAGTAATTCGCCATCCACGGAAACAGTATGTTATTTAACCATTAGACGGAGGTGTGTGTTAGTGTAGCTCAAACCCTCCTCATAAAAACATTCTAGTATATTTAATATACTGGTGTTGTTACAAACTAAATAAATAAAAAGAGTTTCGGGGGTTGGAGAAGCAAAATAAAACAAAAGAACACTAGGGAAGACTTTACCTTTAAATTGGGTAACTCTTTTTGATTTGAGCTCAAAAGCTTCCTTGGAAAGAATTCTGCACAAAGTGAGGCATCTAGGAGTAAGAGACGGATTTTGACAGACAAAATGGGCAGGGGTTGGCCGAGCCAAAGGCTTGAGAGGTGGGGGCCTTTTATAAGAGGAGAGGAGGGGCACTCTTGGAAAGTTATAAACCTCTGCTTTATTATAAAATGATTTTCGGATTTTAAAGGTCCCAAAATAATTTATTGCGAGGATAAGGTGATAATAGTTCGAAATCCACCCATGCAATAGGTTTTTGACAAGTGTAGGTCTTATATTTTACATTATCTTTTCATTTTATTTAAATCGTTAAATAATGATGTAATCGCTGCATCATCATGGTGTCATAAATAATTTAATTTATCTAATGTATAAAAATTATAAAAAAAAATCGTGATATAGGAAATCATTTTATATTTCTAATGAATATTTATAGTAAAAAATATGACTTTTATAACCCCATGTAAAAATTGTTTTGGTAAAACAACACATGTCTGTGACATTTTAATTTTAACTTTAAATAAAAAGGTATTAATGTCATTTTCCTACCAAAGTGGCTCCATGAGGTCCCCAAGTTGACCCATGGATTTTCTTGGTCGTCCATGACTCATAAAATAATGGTAGTACATGTTTCAAGGCCATTTCATATTAGTAAAACATTATTTTAACCTTAAATTACACTAACTACCTTTAATCGCGATTAATAAAACTTAAAAGTTACAATTTACCAAAAGTTATTTTAATCCCATTGAACCACATTTTACATCCTAATGACAACCATGTGTGTCGGATTTTTGAAATTCAAATCACAGAAGTGGTAAAGTTTCATTTAAATGAAAAATCAGTTTTTAAACTACCACTTAGTGATTTCACTATTCATCAAAAATTGAAGTTTTTCAGAAAAATAACAAAAATTCACCCTAAGATATATTTGATATTCCGAATTTAAAAATGATGTCTATTTTACATAATTTAAAACATATAAGTTGCATTAATTAATTTAATAATTAATTCCTGCTGTCAAAACAAATAGCGTGTTTTTAAGAAACAATATATATCAAAAGATTGACACTAGTTCAAGTCCAATTTCAAAGTGAAATTAATTCCAATGACCACTATTGGATTAAATAGTAAAAATATATTCTAATTTAACATTAAAACCAATACAAAATATAGTCTAATCATACAAATAAATTAGATTAAAAAGAGGTTTTGAATTTAAATACAACATTTTCAACAATTCATTAAAATGAACTTTATCGGAAAAATACCAAAAATTTACAAAAAGTAAATTTTGATGTCCCGATTCTAAAGAATAAATTTATTTTGTAAAATATAACACATAAAATTGTCAAAAAGTGGATTTAAAATAGGTTTTCCATCAAAAGGCGGTTAATCAACCTTTTAATGAATATTAGAATGTTTACGCTTAAAATTGGATTCATTCGCATTTTTAATCCTCTAACATTTATTGTAAAAAGTAAAAATATTTGACCAACATATATAATAATTTTGTAGGTAGTTCTGTTCATTCTCGTCATTACAACGACTAGGTGTTAACTACCATTTAAAACAAAATTATTTTATTATTACAGTGCAACGTAAGATTTCAAAGGAACTCATTGTTGTGTATTGGGTAAGCCATCGATCATAGCGTTACCTTTAAATTAATATTAACATTTTATTCACAAATAGGGATAAATATAAAAATGTCATATTCTTTATTTACGAGGGGTGTTACATCCTTCCCCCCTTTTGGGAATTGTGTCCTCGCAATTTTAAAATTGGGCTAAGAAACATCATTGAAAGTCCCACATCAGAACAAGAGTCGGTAAAACAATGAATTTAAAAGAAAGAAAGATAAGTACAGAGGTCACCCAAGTTTACCCATACTAGGATTCCATGTAGGAAAACATGTACATGGAGGAGAAAACAAAGGGTCATGTTCTGATGGAGAGTGATCGAAAACATGTTTAGGAGAAATTTAACCACAATAAAATCACAAACTTGTGATTGGTTAAATGGTTTTTGATTCCCTAGTAGGAACAATTAATAGACAACATTTTGGTTTTGAGTTAATTTTCATTGAGGAATTTATTTATGAGATTAACTAAAACATAATGAAAAATACTTACTTGTCATGTTGACTTTCAACATTTACTAGATTTCTTACATGAACTCATATTTTCTCCAAAAGACGAGTATTTAGGATGACTTGTTCACATTAAGAGAGCTATAATCAAATTCTAGAGAATCACCTAATCCACAAAAGAGAACTATATATTTCCCATTTCATTATACCTTAATCAAAACTAAAACCAAAAAGGTTAGTATGAGATCAGATAATCCCCTAAAAGGATAATCTTTTATAAAAATGAAATCTATTCTTAATCTCCAAAATTTGTCCAACAAGACCCAAAGTTCAACAAAGACCAAAAGTAAACCAAAATAAGATTGAAACCCAAATATTTTAAGGATCTAACCACATAGTCTTCCAAGTTAAATCGTAACATTTATCTCCAAACAACATCAGTTGCTCTTAAAGTCTCGTATTGAAAAGTAATTAACCTAATCACATATCCTCCATGATAGGTTAATCATTTCCATAGATAACCCAAAATAAACTTACTCTTGATTCCTAAAATCATCTAACTAAAAAGAATTAGTCCAACTAACCAGGGACTTCATGTAGTCCAGTGGTAGGCGATAAATACCAGTCACACTTTGGTTGTGGGTTCTATTCCCACAGCTTTTTCCGACACGACGGGTTGTCATGCGGTCTGCGTGTTGTCCTTTTTCCAAAACTATATAATTCTCAAATCATTCCCCAAAAAGAGATAAAATCATAAAAAATAACCAGAACATAATTTAACCTCAAGTTTATCTCATTTCGTTCATATTACATCATAACATATAGTAGCCCATAATTACCTCAAAAGTAAGGATCATATAAACCCTAATGGTTACCTTTATAATTATTACCTGAACCTCCACGCCGAGTTGGTTCTCTCGTATATGATGCATTAGAGAACTCTCCAATGGTTAAGTGGTTGATCATGACTCCCGATAGTTGGTTTAGAATAACCACAAGATTTCTCTTTGAATCCCCCATTTCATCCAGTCTCTTAATCAGAGAACCACCACAGTTTCCTTCAAACCCATTGTCACATTGGTGCCTGCTAGATCCATCAATTTACTAAAACAAAAAAAAAATTCCAGGGTGAGTATATTAACAAAATCATCATGTACTAATGAGTAAGATAAACAATAAGATATACTTACTCATTCAATTTATCTAAAAACTATGACTCTTTCTGGAATCCTAGCCATTATGGTAATGTCACTTATGCTTAAAGAATACCCTGACTTCTAAACTTATCTAAACTGACCTATGATACCAACTATAATGCCCCGACCTTAAACTTTACTTAATATTGAATTAAATTAATAATTCGCATTGAGGATATTTTCAGGTTTAGAGTTTTAGAGAATTAGGACATAACTATTACATCTCAAAGATTACAAAGTAGATACATCTACTTAACTTCCATTTTTTCACAAAATAAAAACTCTTGAACAAAAGAGTCATGTCTAGTTCCTTATTTTAGACAGCCTGACATTTCCTTGATCCCATCCATGACCCTATTCAACTTTATGTCCTGTGAAAATAATTTCAAAAAAAACTTTGGATGAGCATAAAAATCTCAGTAAGGGTTATAACAATACGGAAAGAAAACATTAGTCCATGTATACATAAGAATCAATGAAATCATACTTTACTCATAAAACATAAACAATTTAACATACCTCATGAAATCATAGGATTTATGAATAACTCATAGAAATCATAAAACATTAAGGTAACCTGAGGCATTCATAACATTATTACGTTGGGATTAACCCTCATGGTTACCTTTGGAATACCCATCGCAGAATATTCCCTAAATCTCTTCGGAGAAATTTTTACATTTAACCCCTTCACATTACCCAATGCATTGGAGAGCTATATCGGGCTCACCTGCCCATAGTTTATCATGGAACCACCCGTCTTCATAAACAATTCCCAAGAACCATAACATAATCATAGCACATAACTTAATCATAAAGGAAAGATAAAATTCCCACATTTCAATAACAATATAACATTTTAAGATAATTAATCCATTCTAAAAATCATTTTCAAAAACATTTAAAACATTTAATAAAGAGAATTTTGAATCAAAGTGTCCCATACCACTTTGAAGTTTTTAGCATTTTAAACCATTAATATACATATAATTAAATCCTTAAAACCAATTTTAAAACATGGATATTAAAGAGAAATATTTATAAGAATAAATCATTAAAACATTTAAAACAATATTTTAGTTAAAGGGTTTTTATCAAAATGAGAGACACTTGAATACCATAATTGAGGAATAACATTTAATAAAAACTTTATAATATAATGATAATAAATGGAATCATGATATAATATTCCAATGGATAGTATATACACCATATAAGAGTGAATTGGTGCATAACAACAATGAAGTCTCAATAGAAATGTAAAATGAGATGAAATCCCTTATAAAGAAGGTATCCTTAAATTAAGGATAAATAAATCACATAATTATGTGTGAAAAATAAAAATACACCCAATATAAGTGGATATTAAGTTTAAACCAATCAAATTTCATTCACACATACTCAAATCATGACATATTCAATAACTACATGTTGAACCCAAAGAAATCGAAATTGGGTTAAGAAGTTCCCTTGGTAAAATTCGACAGCCTAATGGTGTCACTTTAAAATTCATAAAATTAGTTGATGAGAGAGAATATGGTATCTCATCAATTTTACATAAAATTTACATCAATAAGTATATATAAGAACATATCCCAACATAAAAACATGTAAATAACAAAACAAGTCTTTTAAAAAGAGGAGGGTGAAAGGTTCCCTTACCGATTTGGGAAACTTTCGAAATATACACCCCATGAAAGAAGGGTCATACAATGAAGATGTAAATACCCATAAATGAGAGTATATTATACAAATATTAAAATAATGGGCAGTACATACACCACACAAAAGGAAATAGTGGCCAATGTAGCATGAATCTCACAGGAATAAAAAGTGACATGAAAATCCCCTTACGAAAATTCGACAGCCTAACGGCGCCACATAAAAGTTCCAAAAATGGTTTGATGAGATAAAATAGGTTACTTAATCATATTAACATATAAAATTACAGTAAGAGTAATAAAAAATAACATCCCCCAACATAATAAAGATGATCTTAGAAGAAGTGACATAAAAGAATGTACTTAAAAAGAAAGAGAGAGGTTGGATCCCTTACCTCAAGTCTGACTTGTCTTGTTCGTTTCTTTATATTCATGAATAATAAACTTTGGTAAATTTATAACTACTTAATTACCTCCTTTAAGGATTATTATTCAGTTCAAATCACAAATTATAATGTTATAATAATTGTTTAATAATGTTAGTTCGTATCAGACGTTTTTGTTGATGTTTGGTACATGAGTCAAAAATGAACTTGTTTGAAAATGATTTCCCATGTAGTAAATCATTTCAAGAATAGTATTAATGATTAAAATATCATATATATCCATTAAATATTCATTTTATATTATTCCATAACATTTGGAGGTAAAAAATGAAAAGCACCGTTCATGGAGACGGTAGGTCGTACGTACGCATGAACGCTACTTTCATTTTTTTGTCATATTAATGGAATTAAAACAAAATGAGAGATATATATATATTATAATTCCATAATTATATACATAATTAATATGTAATATATTCCATATATATCTATTATATATATGTACTTATAATAGTACATAACATTTGGAGATAAGAAATGAAATGTACCGTTCATGGAGACAGTAAGCTGTATGTACGCATGAACGCTACTTTCATTTCTTTGGAACATTAATGGAATTAAAACTATATGAGAGATATATATATATTATAATTAAATTATAATATATATGTAATATATATCACATATGTTCATCAATTTCAGTATTTATACATTCTATATATTGCATGAACGAGTCACATCACATGAGTGGGCGGTAGTCCACACTTCCTCAAATGAAATTATCTCATTTGAACAACATGAAAAGCATAAATGTATGTATTAATTATAAAATAAATAAGCATAGAGTAGAAATAAATATAATATATATCATAAATAAATATAGTTTCATCATAATGGCCACCATGAGAGGTGGTATAAGAAGATAGAACAATCATCATCTCGTGAGGCAGTAATTCTCTATCCACGGAAATAGTATGTTCTTTAACCATTAGACGGAGGTGTATGTTAGTGTAGCTTGAAAACTCCTCATAACGACATCATAGTGTATTTAAGATACTGGTGTTGTTAAAAAAGAAATAAATAAAAAGAGTTTATGGGGTTGGAGAAGAAAAATAAAACAAAAGAACACTAGGGAAGACTTTACCTTTAAGTAGGGTAACTATTTTTGATTTGAGCTCAAAGGCCTCCTTGGAAAGCATTATGCCCAAATTGAGGCTTCTAGGAGTAATATAGGGATTTGGAGAGACCAAATGGGCAGTTTTTTGCCGAGCCAAAGGCTTGAGAGGTGTGGGTAAGGTGGTAGAGGTGGGGGCCTTTTATAAGAGGAGAGGAGGGGCACTCTTGTAAAGTTATAAACTTTTACTTTATTATAAAATTATTATCAGATTTTAAAGAACAAAAAATAATATATTTCTAGGAGAAGGTGATATGAGTTTTAAATCCACCCATTCCATAGGTTTTTGACAGGTTTAGGTCTTAGATTTTACATTATCTTTTCATTTTATTTAAATCTTTAAATAATGAGGTAATCGCTGCATCATCATGGTGTCATAAATAATTTAATTTATTTAATGTATAAAAATTATAAACAAATATCATGATATATGAAATCTTTTTATATTTATAATTAATATTTATAGTCAAAAATATGACTTGTATAACCCCATGTAAAAATTGGTTTAGTGAAACAACACATGTTTGTGACATTTAAATTTTAACTTTAAATAAAAAGGTATTAATGTCATTTTCCAACCAAAGTGGCTCCATGGGATCCCCAAGCTGACCCATGTATTTTCATGGTCGGCCATGACTCATCCAATAAGGGTAGGACATGTGTCAAGTCCATTTCATATCATTAAAACATTATTTTAACCTTAAATTACACTAATTGCCTTTAATCGTGATTAATAAAACTTAAAAGTTATTATTCACCAAAAATTATTTTATTCCCATTGAACAACATTTTAAATCCTAATGACAACTATGTCTGTTGTATTTTTTAAATTCAAATCACATAAGTGGTAAAGTTTCATTTAAACGAAAAATCGGTTTTTAAACTACCACTTAGTGGTTTCACTATTCATCAAAATTGAAGTTTTTTAGAAAAATACCAAAAATACACCCTAAGCTATATTTAATGTTCTAAATTCCAAAATGATGTCTATTTTACAAAATTAAAAACATATAAGTTGCATTAAATAATTTAATAATTAATTCCCGCTGTCAAAACAAATAGCGTGTTTTTAAGAAACAATATATATCAAAAGATTGACACTAGTTCAAGTCCAATTTCAAAGTGAAATTAATTACAATGACCACTATTGGATTAAATGGTAAAAATATATTCTAATTTAACTTTAAAACCAATTAAAAAGATAATCTATTCATATAAATAAATTATATTCAAAAGAGGTTTTGAATTAAAATACAACATTTTTCACTATTCATTAAAAAAATGAACTTTATCAAAAAAATACCACAAATTTACACAAAGTAAATTTTGATGTCTCTATTATAAAGAAGAATTTTATTTTGTAAAATATAACAGATAAAATTGTCAAAAAGTGGATTTAAAAGAGGTTCTCCATCAAAAGGAGGTTAATCGACCTTTTAATGAATATTAGAATGTTTACGCTTAAAATTGGATTCATTCGCATTTTTAATCCTCTAAAACTTATTGTAAAAAGTAAAACAATTTGACAGACATATATAATCATTTTTTAGTTAGTTCTGTTCATTCCCGTCATTACAACGGCTAGGGGTTAACTACCATTTAAAACAAAATTATTTTATTATTAGAGTGAAACGTAAGATTTCAAAGGAACTCGTTGTTGCGTTTTGGGTAAGCCACCGAGCATAGATTTCCCTTTAAATTAATATTAACATTTTATTCAAAAATAGGGATAAATATAAAAATGTCATATTCTTTATTTACGTGGGGTGTTACATGGTTAGCCCCACATTTGGACCCGAAGGATATGTGACCTTCGAGTGGGTCATGATCCTCCTAAGATATAGTGGCTCAAGGGAAAGGAGAGAATGGGAATGGATGATGATGGATACAGATATCCAGGATGTGCACCCCTAGGAGGAGGGAACCAGGGTTTACCAATGGTTGTCATTGAACCTCTGGGAGGCTTCATAAGCACCTATTTAGAATATAGGGATCAAAACCTATGTAGTTAGGTGGTTTGAGGATTACGCATGTTTAGCGGCCTGGGTGTTGGATGATGGGGCTCAATCCATGATGGATGCACAGAATAAGGGTTTGACAGAAACTATTAACCTCAAAGACCACAAGATTAATGATCATAGTGATAAACAAGAGGATGTAGTAGAAAAAATTATTGTGTCATTAATGTTGTGTCAGTGAGGGCTGGTGTGGGGATTATGTGTAGAAGTAACCCACGAAGATGGAGATTGGGGCTGACTCTATGGGTGATTCCCAAATAAGATCTTATTCTATGTGAGGAGGGTGTCATTACTTACTGATAGGGTAAGGAATATCTCACTACCATGGATATTAGTGGCCATGGACAATACATGATGTGCGACACCCCATGTGCATTGCATGGGGTGAGGATAAAGTTTAACAATATTTTATAAGGATGATGGTGCTTGGAAGTTTTTCATCTAGAATCTTGGACATGGGGGACTCACTTCTCACCCATTTTACTTAATTTACTAATAGCCTCCTTCAAATGTGTACCTATGCGATGAAGCACTAGGTATAGAAACGAAACAAGGAACACCATACAAGGGACTAGAAAATCACTACGTACAATCATAGAAGGTCCCAAGGATGAGGGACTCACAAATATAGGGGGATCGTGGGGAGGATCTTTGTGATGTTTAGGTTATTCTCTGAGGTTAGGGGGATTCATTTTTCTATCGAATTAATAATGAGTAAGGGCTCCAAAAATGGATCTTGGAAGGAGAAATGTCAGGGTAATGATTGTTTTGGGGGGGGATAACTATTTATAAGAAAAGGGGTATTTTTAATGCCCAGAGGCATGACATGAAGAAAATGAACCAAAAGGTACACATGTGCTCAAATACTATCTCTACATGTTGAATTTGATCCCTCTACTTTAATTTCAGAAATATTTATATTTAGGCCCTATATCTAACTGAAAATGGTGGATATAGACCATATTTGTTGTTTCTGTCCATTGTTTATTGGAAAATGGATTTTTTTTATCCTTGGTGATTTTGTTGTTCACCCCATACGCACTGCACACCGTCATGCCTTACTTCCATATTGATTTGTTCAAAGATCAATAATATGAAGTCGGGGATAGAAATCATTGAGTAATAAATTAAGATTTCAATACATCGAAGAATTCTCAATCCACAATTGGTATATATCCATCGAAAGAATCGATCTGCTCAAACTATTTAATCAACAAGGGTGTAAACATAAAATTTAGGATTCCAACTCATATATTGGATCATTTTTCATCAAAAATATTGCTATCTAATGATTGAAGAAAGTCATTTTGTTCATTGTTTCTCAATATGATCTAATATGTCATTTTTTCATCATCCAAGGTTATTCACCAAAGAAGGTTGGAGGATAATCAATGACCATATATAGATAAAATAAGTAGTAGGAATTCACCTTTATCCTATTTGTATACAATCTTCCATCATGTATGTTTCCCATTCGTTTCTAAACACATCTATATCATCTTCTGAATATGAGTGTTTGTGACAGTCATAGTAGTACTGAAAAAATATAAATACACAAAGGATTAATAAATTTTTTAAATGAACTTGTAATTATTTTCTAAAATACCTCATCAGGGATGCTAGTTTGTTGATGAAATATGATATCTTTCATAAATTTACAAACATAATACCCACAGTCCTTTCTGTTTGTTTGTTTTGGACAATGAAGAAACATCAACAACAATAAGTAATTTGTTTTGATATGTGTTTGGATAGTACAATGTTATTATATATACCAGGATACTTTTCCAGTTGTAGATTTTGTAGGTATTCTTATCCTTAGGCCCTGGATTCATTCCATGCATTAGACGATATTGATGCACCACCCTATCATAACAGAATCATCATTAAAATATAACATAAATTATATAACAAGATTTTTAGTTTTAAAATTATTTATCTAGTGTATTACAAATTAGCAAACACCATCATACGTGGTTGGTTTGTTGGATATCCATTCATCGAATCTAGAAATAAATCATTGGAGTATCCAAATTAACACAAATCAGCATCCAATGGTTCCTAAAAATACAAAAATGAATATGTAAAGAAAGAAATGAAAATATAGTTGATATGATTAAATTGTAGAGTCTTACCCTTGCATAATTGGTATTAAAAAAGAGTCTGTCATCCATAATTTTGTTTTCAAACTATTTGTGCAGGGATGAAATTATTGCGGCCTTTTTATCAGAATCTATTTCATCTTTTGAAGAGGTGATGTGAGGAATAACAAGTCCAAATTTTTGTTCATGGGGAAATCCCTTCAATTTTTTTTCATATATATGCCTAGGACAAATATAAAATGTATTTAGTCATAATTATCAGAGTATATCAGCTTTTGTAAAATCAAATCATAAAAACATACCTCATGTATACATTTACAACTAAGGTGCCTAGCCATTCATACTTGAGGAGTTCATTTACATTTTCATCACTAATGAAATTTGATGTTTCCTCTCAATACATATCTTTTTATAAATCAATTGTGTGAGTATTTTCGTCTTTCAACTTTGTATCCACATGATCCTGCAATGATATTAACTGTGGATATAGAACGGGCAGGGTGAAGGTGCTCTCAGTAGACTGTTTCAATCAGTTGGTTGATCCTTGAGATAGTTTTGAGGTGATATTTCATTTCACCCCACATTCATTGTCATTCTGTAATAATATTCATCAGGTCAAACCTTTTTCCATTAAATGTTATAGGTCTGTCTTGAAAAATAAATTGGAAATGGATACCTTTTTGTCGATATGTTTTCTTACAAGAACTCTCTGCCATGCAATGAATGTTCCAACAGCTTGTTCAACCATATGAATGTCGTCATCGTCATTTGGAATAGGTAGCTCGGGAATTGGCTCATTAGCTACATTAATTGACACTCTAAGATGATCTTTTGGAAACTGTCTGTTGTGTAGCATGTTATTTTGTGTATTGAACATCGTAGCCCTTGCTACAAGGCGATAGGTGGGAGTTGATAAATATAAATCACAATCATTTTCACCCTGTGGAATATTAGTACAGGAAAGGTATTAGTGTCAATGAAAATCACATTTCGCAGAAACAATTATTAAAACATTGATTACCTCATCTAAGTCAGGTTTTTTAGGGGAATGGATCGCCTCAAAGCTGGTGGGGGGTGGGGCGGGATCGTCACGCACGGGTTTTTTTTTGAGTTGTTTCTTCTCTTTTCCTCTCCCCCTTCAATTTTTCTATCATCTATCTCTTTTATTGTAATTCTTCTTGAAAAATATGATAATTGTTCTTGCAGGTTTTCCATTTTTTCATTTTGATCCTCTTGTTGTTATTGTTTTTGAAAATATGTTCAGGGTGTCACCCCAAAACCCGCACCTCTGACGCGGCCATACTGTTCTGGCTGCTTCAAGGATGCTGAAAGTATTTCTACATCTAGTGCAGTTTTTGATGATTCTTGTGACTATTTTAGATCAAAAATATAGAAAAATAAGTAGTTATTGTAATGTAATAGCGATTTAAAGCAAATCAAATTCATATTATATCATACTTACACATATTTCCCACACTTTTTTTGTGTTTTCATCGATCAGTATCCCCTCTTTATTTACATGATCCTCCTTCCATAGAACAATGCTTGGGATGGAAATGGATTTTGATTTAGATTCATCAATCTTCATATAAATAGAGAAACATGGTTATGGTGTTTTTTTATGTCACATACTAGTGGTAGGGTATATTTAAAAGACGTACCAATTTTTTCTCAAGTTCAGCGTACCCCATCCTTGCTCTACGGTAAGAGTAAACTAGTTCTGTTGTGCATTTTTTATTTTCAGAACTCAGTATCTGTTTCATAAATTAAAAACTGTCAATCAGAGTGATGAATACAAGAAAACATCAAACAACATATTACCCCACAAAATGTACCTGAAAATTCTGCTCCCCATGACGGTTGCTAAACGCATCCCACGATCCTTGGGATATCAAGTGTGCATAAATAGGAGGTGGGTGCAGCTTGATTTTCCTTTCTGCATCTTTGAGATGATATTTCGTTAAAATTGTGTGGAAACCACTATGAATCATTCCTGCACCTCTTAATACATATTCCTTGTGCGAGGAATCTTCTATAAATGCACAATGAAATGGATGATGAAGAGTAAGTAAATTTTTTGGTATTTTATTTTATTTTAATAAATTAATAAAATGATATCATAATGTTACTGTAATATCTTCCCACATTAGTGTCTTCAGCCTGGTGACAACCTGGTGCCACGATAGTACATCAATCAGCACACGTTGTCGAGTGACGATTCCAATTTAGCTACTGAAGTTTGCTCTATTGGGGTTAACATGTTGGCCTTTCTTATTCCATCCCACCTCAAATTTGATTCCATTTTCTTTTGCCTTAAGGATTTTGGATAGCCCTGTCAAACTACGATGATCTTTTTTTTTACACTTTTAGGGTTTCATTTCCTACCATTTCCTCAGAAGTAGCATCTATATCTTCCCCCGGGGCGCTAGCATCGGCAATGGGACCAGAAGAATCATGTTCAGAAACCTGTTGTACCTCAGCACTGGGACTAGCAACAACAGGTTGAGAAACATGTTGTTGCTCTACACTAGGACCACCAGCATCTGGTTGAGAAACCTCTTGTTTCTCTGCAGTGGGACCACCAACTTCTGGTTAAGAGGACTTTTGTGCCATAGGATTGGGTGCATCAGTAGGTTCAGAAGTCATTATCTACAGAAGTGGTTTAATATTTAATTTATATTACATAAAAACAGTAGCAAACTGATAATAACATAACGAAACACAATTTATGTTAAAATTAACAAATAACCTGATTATTGTACTCTCTTTTTTTTCTTTAAAGGCTGAAGAGATTTGACTCCTCCATCAACTATGTAAATCCATTCATTGTGGTCTCCTCTAACATACAAAACCACATCTACATTGGGATCGTTGCCAAATGATTATGAAGTCCCTAAAAATGTTCAACCTCCATTGAACATTCATCTGACCCTTCATTTGTTTTGGTCGATAATAGAACAATTGACCAATTTTGTTTTGCAGGGTCTAGAACATAAAATACTTGTACTGCCTATGATTCCATTATAAATGGTTTGTCTTTATCCCCTTCCTTACTGAAATCAACTTTCATGAATCCTAATTCATCTATTTTAATAGCACTTCTGTTATCAAACAAACTGCATTGAAAAATCGGCACTTTGAATTTCGTACAATCCAACTCCCATATTCGTTTGATGATGCCAAAGTGTGACATATTCACATAAATTGGATTCTTGTCCTTAGCACCAGAAACATGCATCGCTTCATCCACAAGTGTAACCCCACTATTCTGTTTGGTACTGTCTTCATCGTGTTCATTATTATAGAATGTATAACCATTAACTGTATAAGAATTGTAAGATAATATGTACACACTTGCTCTTGTGGCTGGCCATCGAAGTCGTTCTAAAATTGAGTCTGGATTTTCATCTAACTGCATAAAAATATGGTCTCGAAACCACCGTATAAACTGTCGATTATGTGTATCTGATATCCATTTTTCATCCCTATAAGGATTCAAACGCCTATGAATTTCATTGTGGGTTTGAACATATGGTTCAATGTCAAAACTGTTATGCAAAATGTAAAGGTGGGCCTGCTCCCGATCTGTAATATTGATTGTGACAACCTCTATTCTAGAAATTCATTCACCCTCAAGCCGATAAGTGTGATGAGATTTCGGTAGGCCAACGATTTCCAAACCAGACAGGTATTCGGTACAAAATTCAGCAGCTTCCTCAACAATATATTACTCTGCAATACAACCCTCTGGCCAACTTCAGTTTTTGAAATACCCTTTCAAAATCATCATATACCGTTCAATGGGGTACATCCATATATAATATATAGGACCAAAAAGTTGAATATATCTCACCAAATGAACCATCAAATGAACCATCATATCGAAAAATATCGGCTGGAAGAACATTTCCAATTCATATAATATGATGGAAATTTCTCTTTCCATAGTTGGAAATTTCACCGGGTCTATAACTTTGCTACATATAGCTTTGAAGAAGAGACAAAGCATCGTTAATGTATTGTGGAAATTCTTGGGAAAAATGCAACGTAAATCTATAGGAATTAGATCTTTCATCAAAACATGGCAGTCATGTGATTTCAGACCCTTTAATTTTAAATCTCCCATTGACAAGATGTTCTTGATATTTTATGAATACCCCTCTAGAACCTTTACATCATTCCAGAAGTTGAAAAACTAATATCTCTTCTTCCTAGAAAGAGTGTAAGCAGCAGGAGGAAGAAATGTTCATTTTTCACCCTTCACTGGTGCCAACTCTTCTCGTATTCCCATCTCAACCATGTCCAATATATCCTTAATTACATCCTTTGTTTTTTCGGGTTCATTTTGAAACGTGCCAATGACACAATCACATTCATTTTTTTCAACGTGAATAACATCAAGAAAATGTCTGACATACAGACAATTCCAGTATAGTAATTCAAAAAAAAACTGATCTCTTTTTCCAACCAGTTTTCATAACGTTTTTCGAAAATGCTTTTCCAAAAGTAGTGTCCACATCTTTTACTTTCTCAAACAATTGATCACCTATTAGTGGAGACAGTGTTGTACATTCTTCTGAACTTCCATCAAATGATGTCGTATAAGATCGTTACTTATGTCATCAGGGTAGAAATCCGTGATTTCCTAGAAGCATGGTTTTTGTTGAATGTTTCAACCTAATTGACTATGTACCATGTTCAAAAATGGGAAACCCTTGAGTTCCTTTAATTATATATCCTGAAAAATTTCCATAAGCAGGAAAGTAATTTATCATCCCGTACAACATGGCATTCAAAGTGAAATGTTCGTTTTTTTAAGCATCATACAACGTAACACCTGAATCCCACAATATTTTCAAATCCTCAATCAATGGGGCCAAATAAACATCAATATCATTACCTGGCTGTTTTGGTACTGATATAAGCATAGATAACATGATGTATTTTCATTTTATTCATAACCACGGTGGCAAGTTATAGTTTACCAACATAACCAGCCATGTACTATGACTGCTGCTTTGAAAACCAAAAGGATTCACCCCATCTGTAGATAATGTCAGACGAAGGTTTCTCCGCTCTTTCCCAAATTCAGGATACTCATGATCAATTCTCTTCCACTGAGGAGATTCTTCCAGGTGACGTAGTTTCCCATCTGTAATTATTGTATCTGCAAGCCATGTCAATTGTCCTGCAGTCTCCCCACTTCCATATAGGCGTCTAAACCTAGGAATGATTGGAAAGTACCATACAACTTTCGTAGTAATAGAATCATCTTTCTTGTATCAGGAAGCACCGCACTTTGGGAATTCTTTAAGTGATTTGTGGTCCTTGCAAAACAATATATAGTCATTCGGGCAAGCATGTATTCTTTCAGAGATCATATCCATCAATAGTAGCATTCGTTTGGGATCGTATGTTCGGCTTGGGAGTTCATTATCTTCTGGGAGCATGTCATTCAGGAGAGCAAGTAGTTCCGTAAAACTGGCGTCACTCCACCCATTGCCTGATTTCAAGTTATATAGCTTCAATACGGCTAAAAATGATGTATATTTAGTGTAACCAGCATACAATGCCATTTTTTCACAACTCTTTAACATCTCAAACAATTTTGGGAAATCACGAATTTCATCTTCAACTGTCCTTTTCATTTCCTCAATACAATATTCATCATCATTCACATCTGTAATCACACCCTCCATACGATCGTCTTCACTATTCACGCTTCTAATCATATCATATGATCTATAAAATTTCATGTTCTCTGAGCCACTACCTACATTTGTTTTTTTCCCATGTTTATTCCAACATGTATAACTTCCATCTAATCTATGACAAATCAGGTGTTCTTCTAACTCCTCTAGACTAATTTGTCTTGAATAAAAACAACGTAAACACATACACATGATTTGAGAATGGTCACATGCATGATCTTCTGCAAAATTGATAAACTCTTTCACGCCATCTTTATACTCTTTTGTCAACCTATTGGAATTCATCCATTCTTTATTCATATTCAATTTCATTATGGGTTCAATCTCAAACTTGCCTAATATTATGTTTTAATTAATTAGGTAGCATTGTTTGGGTTTTATAAAAACAAATCATTGTAAAAATTCCTTTAAACACATGTCAAATCCATATACATGGTGTGTCCAGTACGGTGAACATTGTGTATGTATAAGATATCTGATTTAATCTGACATATTACAAATTTATTCCAAGTTAGTCTTACAAAGACTGAATGATGCCTTTGAAAATACATGACATTTAGAACAACATGAGATAAAGTCATGTACTTTAGATACATATTGAATCACCTCGCCATCTATTCATCACATTTTTGTGTAATACACAGTGTGTAGCCCTTACATGACCAATAGGGGTGTATAGTCTATACACATAAAGTCTCTATGGTATCTACACATGGTGTGAGTGAAGTAAAACACATTTAATATGGTTCTACCATTATTTCATGGCATGTACATGGTTTAATGATGAAGTATATGTCTTGGAGATACATTGTGTGTGACCAAGGTTCACATGACATGTAACATTTAAAAAGAAACTTATTCCAAGTTTGAGTCAGAAGATTAGTCATGTGGTGTAAATTTTGGAGATAAATTTTGTGTGGCATTAAAATCTATATGAAATACATGTATGGTGAAGAATGTTCCACGTATTTTAAAGTGTCTCATAGAGTCCTCTAGTAGTGGTTTTCTAGGATTCAGTGGAATTTCACTAGTAACAAAGTGGTGGTGCCATTGAAATGGGTAAGGTTTGGATTGATATTTAATGGTGGAAGAATTATAATGTGGAAAACAAATGGCATATCAATCATGCCAACAACTGCAAAACCATACAAAAACACAATCGTGGTCACAATCGCAACACCATACAAACCAAACAATCAAAATTTTAGATTTTACAAAGTATCCCTTATTCAATTTTGTTTGTTAATTCCGGGGTTATCACAGAAGTTTTATCATCCTGGGGTGTTCATTTATAAGTCAAGTATACGTAAATTAAAAATTTTTATATTCTAATGCTCAACAAGAACCAACCCACATTCAATTCATTTAGTGCACAAACAAGGACCACCAACGGCCACAATTTTCAGCGGGGCGTTTAGCCCATACATTTCATATTATAACCATCAATATCAAATAGTAATAACATGCGAACAAGAGGAAAACAATGAGTAATAGGAGAAAACTCACTGCAAAGGTGTCTTTAAGCACACGGCAGAGGTGCGTTCGTGGAAGAGGAGACGTGCATAGAAGAGGATATTTCCAACTGAAAAGAAAACATAAAATAGGGGAAACCCATGAGAATAAAATAATCTAAAACTGTGTACACCATTTACCACATCCCAAAAACCCCAAAAGACAATGCTTGCAAATAAATTTAAATTTATTGATAGAAATCACTATCTGATCACTAATTTTTATCCATACCATAGGTGCAAACAAATCTAAATAGGAATCAGAAGGATCACATATATACCTCGAGAAAAGAAATCCAACCATAATAGTGATCAAACATAGAGAAATGTGAACTATATGGGAGGTAGTGACCCAAAATATCATCGGGATAAAGATCTATCCATGAGGATAATTTTGTAAAAAATATGAAGCCTCAAGAACTCTATGGATCCCAAAAAACCTTTTCAATGACATTGACACTACATGTAATACATTTACATGTCGTGTAATCCTATTGACTAAAAAACAAGTCACTTTTTATTTAAAACATTATATTTTATATTTAAATGATATGTAACCATTACAAAGTTTGTAAAATTGTCACATTTTTCATCCAATTAATGTGTCATTTTTTGCGGTCGTTACATGTCATGTACTCCATTTACATGTCATGTAATTTCTTAGAATATAGTAAAAAATGAAGTTTTGTTTCTAGAAATTCCCTAAAGATCACTTAATTTACCAATACATGTGTCCTCCAAATCCTTTCTCAGCATTCCTCAACCAAAAAAACTAAAAAAATGTTAAAACATACATCACATAAAATGTAATGGGACTTTATAATCTCCTGAACATAAATGATTTTCCCCAAGAAATCCCTCAAGATCATGTATCCTCTAATGAAGAAGAACACTACTACCTCATCAACTAGTCATTCCCCCCATGTATCATGGATATATTGTCTGAACTACCACATTAACTACACTCAGGGTCATTTAATCATTTAGTACCTTATACTCCAGATTCATAATCTGAATTGGCTGGGGAACCAAAGTTTTATCGGGATCAAGATCAACATCCCCTGTCTAATCACATGTAAATGATCTGGTATCTACCTACTAAAATGGAAAATATTAATGGATAGCTTTCAAACCCAATGCTAACAGAAACCAATAATAAATATTCCCTAGTGACCAAAAATCTTTATGTTTATCCCATTACTCAGTGCAAACAGACATTTACAACCTAGACGCTGATGTCCCAAGTGATGTGAAACTACGATAAAGACCTAATCACTAACCTAAAACACCAGAATTTGATTCCAATGGTTCATATTGAATTTATTATGACCTTGTGTAATGATTAAATTCTTCTAGATCAACCGCACCATCTCTTTCTATACCTGAATGTTTAATGGATAAAAAAAACCACACAGGTCTCTAGTGCTCCTCCATAATTCTATAATATGTAAGGAACCATGAATCCAAAACCATTATCAACTATATCATCCATTGACTCTTGCAATAACACATTAAATCGGGATTTCACACGTTCAATTTAAGCGGTAAAAATAATTACCTAAAAATGAATATCAATAATGGTAGCGGCATCGGCGGAGGCAATGCCGGAGGCAGAGGTGGCAGTAGCGGCAAAGGCAGTAATGGAGGTAAAGGTGGCGGTGGTGGTAGAGGCAGAGGTGGTGGCGGTGGAAGAGGCAGCGGTGGTCGCGGCAGCGGGGGTGGGGGCGGAGGCGGCGATGATGGCGGAGGAGGAGGAGGATGAGGAGGAGGAAGGACGGGGAGGAGTAGGAGGTGGAGGAGGACGAGGTCGAAGCAGCGAGGGGCCTGGTTCAGATTCCATGAAAGCTTGACCACATGGGAGCGAGGATTTCTTGTTAGGGTTATTAAATAAAAATCGATGGAACCTTTATCAGCACTCGTTAAAAGTGCAGATAAAGGTATGTTTTATCAGCGCTAAAATAAAAGCACTGATTAAACATTCATTTATCAGTTCTTTTTTAGAACTGATAAAGATATACCTTTATCAGTGATAAAAAAAGCGTTGATAAAGGAATACCCCTTTATCAACACTTTTTGTTTAGCACTGATAAAGGGCAGTGATTCCCTTTCCCTGTTTTGTGGTAGTGCACATTTTGTACTTGGGATAGTTTATGTATGAGTTCTAGTCAGTAAGACATATCTCTGATGCAATTAGGGATATCAATGGGGAAAATTTATCTATGAATAATATTTCCTATATTCACAATCCTCATTAATTTCTTCCACGAAGAGGTATGAAGGATCATCTTATCACTGACATCATACTCTAGGTATCATTGATGATTTTCTTGCATATCTTTATTAACAAATTTTTACTAATAGCATATTATTTTTAATAGTTTATACTTTTTATTTCATATTGTGGATAAGAGAAGATCCCATAATGTTATTCACTTAAACATCATCCCAGAATGTTTGAGTCTAGCACAACTTCCCATATAGATCCTCATAAGGAAAAAGCTGAATGAAAGGGTGGAAATTACTGTTATATTACAACTCTTCTAGTGAGTGGTGTTGATCCCAACATCCTTGGAAATCCATTGAATATGATGTCATTGTATCCTCTATAATTTTAATGGTTCTATTAGGCTAACCATCTGTATGAGGGTGATAAGTAGTACTAAAATTATTCTCTGTATTCATTTCTTGTAAAATACTTCTCTTGAACCTTGAGGTAAAACTCTAATCTCAATCAGATAAAATGGAATGTGGTGCTCCATGTAGTCTTACCACTTCTCATCTGTATGTATTAGCGAGTTGGCTAAGATATAAATATTTTTTATAGAAATGAAATTCACTTACTTTAAAAAGAAATTGATTGCCACCCTAATGGTGTTATTCCCTTCAGATGTCATGGGGTTCCTATGATTAAATCCATGTTATATTTTCACATTTCTATATTGGTTTGGTAAATAGTGTCTTCGTACCCTTAGTCTTCTATCATTTATCATTGAAATGTTTGTATAACAAGAATCAATATACAAATTATAAAATCTCTCTATTCATGTTATCTTACCATAAGTTTTACTTTATATATCAATACAACATAGTTCTTCCTAGAAAAATTGAGAAGTATGGGATATGTGCATCATCCAAATGTAATATCTTCAATTTTAGTTTTTATGGGACACATTCCAGGTTTCAAACATTATAAATCCATCATTGTCAAATTTGAACATTAGAATATTCATTACCTTTCTATATGTATCCTCATAAACTTTTTAGGCCTCCATAACCCTCCCAAAAATATACAATTGTGATGTTATTTGGCTAAGTTAGTATTAATATCAATTTAATACTCTAATGCCTATCCTTTTTAAGTCCTATAGGATTGGATCCCTTTAAATCCTCATCATGGATAGGGTCATGAGATATTTTTTACTCATAGAATATTATTCCTTGTTCTCCTTCCCATGATAGTAATTGATTAAGAAATCATAATCCATGATCATATCTAACCACATTTTTTGGTTCATATTGAGATTCGTTTTATGAAAATATAATTTAGGATTTTATTATTTGAAAATATGTCACACTTCTCCTTTTATAGATAATGTCTCCTAATCATCAAAGATAAATTCACTATATCCAATTATAGATCATGTTTTTGGGTAGTTATTCTCATGGATATTTAATTGGTGGGAGCCATGTTTTATCACTTTTCCATCTTTTATGAGTACACAACCCTTTCCCATTTTGGAAACAACACTGTAGATCTCAAATACTTCCTCGATTTTGAGTAATGTGTTTATAGGTGTAGTTGTTAACATATTTTTAACTACTTAAAACTCTAATCACACTCATTAGTCTAGAAAAACTTCAATATATTCTAATTTAGGCTGTTTAGTGTGCATGACAATCATGAGAGGTTTCTAAAAAATAAATGATACTACTCAGCTAATCCCATGGAACTATGGGTCTCTATTATAGATGTTTATATTGGTTATTATTTGATTATCTATAAATTTTATGGATCCAAAAATATCCCTTTCGTAGTGAAAACATGCCATAGGAATGTTACTTTATCCATCCAAAACATTCATTTATTATAATGCACATGTAACTTTTACTTTTTTAAGGTCTTTAGTATAACATCCAAATACTCTTCATGCTCCAACTTACTTTTGGAGTAGATAAGAATATCATCTATAAATACTACCAAAAAATTTTAAGGTAATCCCTAAAGGATCTATTCATTAATTACATGAAGATAATTGAATCATTATTGGGAATAAATGCAATCGCTATGAACTCATAGAGCTCATAACTTGTTTGAAAAGTAGTCTGCAAGTATCCTCCTTCATCGCCTTTATTTGATAATTACCATACGGAAGATCCACCTTAGACAAGTAATAAGATCAATGTAGCTGATCTAATAAGTCATCAATTTGAGGAAGAGGATAATTTATCTTTATTGTGATCTTTTTAAGCTCACAATAATCAATGCAGAGGGTCATTGACCAATTGTACTTCTTAATGAAAAACACTGGTACAAACTAGGTGAAGTTCCTGGGTGTATAAACCCATTATCCAAATTCTCATATAGTTACTTATTTAGCACTTTATGTTCAAATGTGTCCACTCTATATGGAATCTTGGATATTTTCAAAGCTTTGTGTATAATATTGATAGGTAACTCAACCTCAAAGCTTCATGGAAGGCCAGGAATTGCTTTGGGAAACACATCAGCATATTCCATTATAATGGTCTTGTCATCGAGGATGATATTTTATATAGTCTCAATCATTTGAGTTAGATATGATTTCTAATAAGGAAATAATATCCATGCATGGGATGATGATTACAAATAATATTCATCCTCCTCCTTTAATTTTTTTAAAATCTCAGGGTGTTTTTTAATATAAAACATGATTTCCTTCTCTCAACACTTTACATTAGCTCAATAAAAGGAAATCTAATCCATACAAATAATTTCATTTAATTCTACTAAAGTTAGTATCACAAGGTTTGATGGGATGTTTATCCTAAAAATATTGATAGAGAGATGTTATATACTTCGAATTCAATAATTTCCACATTTTCCATTTTCATGGATAGCTCTACTTCCATGTTTGTGAGGTTTGTTTGAATTGTTCTATTATACATGCATGATATAAAATAATTTGAAGGACCATGGATGATAATGCTTCATTTAGCTTTTCAATAGTGGTAATAATTGTTTACTTCATCTAAAATAGACATAGGGATGAGAATTTACAAACCATTACACACATAAAAAAGGAAACTTATGAACATTTAAAGGACAAATCATAAATGATATATAATCCTCAACTTATGAATTTTTAGGGTTCAATCGAAGTTAACCCTGGTCTATTTGATAGTATAATATTTCAAGGGCATTTTTTACCATCATAATAGTTCATAAAGAGGTAGTAAATTTTCCAAAGTATATCCCCCATGAGTGTTGAACCAGGTATGAAGAAAGGAAAATTTTTCATGCACCAGATGATGATTGAGTTAATACCAAATGCAGCCTTCTAGGGTTAATACCCCTATATATATATTTTTCAGAGACACAACTACTTATAGTATTCAGGAAGGTATTTTTTTCTGGGAAACCACTTATTCTATAATTTACCAAAATTTAGGGATGTTTTCTTATGTTTAGTCTTATCCCAAAGTATTTCACTACAGTTTTCTAATCCTAATCCAAAAAAATAACAAGAACTAGATTTCATACCATACATGAAAACCCATATATTTAATCCACCACAATTCATGATTTATTTCTTAAATATACACATAATACAATAAAAAAGATTGTGAGTCCTAGTGTATTTGGGTAATTAGATACTTTGAACAATAACTGGAAACATAGGTACTATAATATTATTAAAAAAATCAAAAATATGACCATATATTCTAAAGATCTCTTAATATTTCATAGGATAACATGGGGACAAACATAACAAAGGGGTGATCTATAAAGACCAATAAGTTAATAATCAGATTCAAAAATAATTAAATTACTATATGTTTGTCAATATTCATATAATGGTGACATAAAATGGGTTAGAATCATAAACATGAATATTGAAGTATGATATAAGATGATAACATCAAGGCAACATAGAAATAGGGTGACAAAATAAAACAAGATATCATAAGAATATGTTAGGGAAACCTATAGAGAAATAATAACAAAGTGTGCTTAATAAAGTCCCAAGGATCGAATAACAACTAAGAAGGGGGCTTGAATCAATTGTTCACTTTTTATAAGTTTCAAGACTTATATAAACTTAACCCCTACAACTTGTTAATATTTATATCCTTATTAACCTTTATTAAATACTTATGGATGAAAAGGTTGTAAAGAAATAAAAAAACAAAAGAATTATAAGGTTCTCCCTCAATGTGAGAACCCACATTCTTTCCATAGCCACTCCCATGGGTCTATAGAAATCCACTATTATGAATAAGTGAATAAAACTTGTGCCAAATCCCATTAGACACCTTTTATATCTTTATAGGAATGATTATACTGACTCCTGTCAGTTTATAATGTTTTATTATAATAAAATTGATCCAAAAAAGAATAAAATCTTCATTAAATCTTCTACACAAAATTAATATTCGGAATCCTCAGTCTAATTTTCCTAAGTCTGATCTTCTCAATATAGTAATGATGGATCCAATTTTTATCTACTCAAAAATTCAATAAAAATATTCTTCAATATGGTGGGAACCTTTCACTTTGAATTATTCAGTGCTCTGCCTTTTGTGAATTTGTAAAAGTTGAAAATGAACGAATGATCTGAGCAAGTGTTTATAGGTATCTCAAAATTCAAAGGTGGAAAATTTTAAATATTTCATGATTCCCTAAATCTCAAAAAATCCACAAATATCTTACATTTAATGTTCACTCTTTGACTTTTTCAAGCCTCCTTAAATTTTTCCTTGATTTATGAAAAAATTAAATTCATGTTTGACTTCTTCAACAATTCATATCGTTCTCATAATGATAATGATGGATCATGGTTCTAATTTTTTCTTATAATGTTGGTTCTGATTTTTTTAGAATGTTAGTTTTGATTTCTACAGAATGTTTGTTCAAAATTTTACATAATGTTAGATCCAATTTTTATAAAATGTAGGTTCTTATTTTTGGAAAATATTGGTTTGATTTTTTTCTCCAAAAACTAGTTCTAATTTTCTAAGAAACCTGGTTTCGATTTCTTTAGAATATTGGTTTTTTTTTCTCAGAAGACTTGTTTCGATTTTTTCATAAACATGGTACTGATTTATACATAATCTTGCTTATGTTTTTTCTCTAAAAACTGATTTTGACTTGCATAGACTCTTACATCTATTTTTTTCTTAGAGAATGGGTTCATAATTTCTCAAAAACATGGTTCTGATTTCCATAGAATATTGGTTACGTTTTTTTCATCAAAACTGGTTCTGATTTTCTCAGAAAGATGGTTCTGATTTCAATATAATCTTGGTTCTGTTTTTTTTCTTCAGAAAACTGGTTTTGATTTTCTCAAAATATTGGTTTCATTTTTTTTGGAAAAATGATTATTATTTTCTCAAAAATTTGGTTTTTATTTCTATAGAATCTTAGTTCTAATTTTCCTTAGAAAAATAGTTCTAATTTATTCAGAAAACGAATTTCGTTTTTTGAAAAATATTGATTCTGATTTGTGAAGAATGCTGGTTCTGATTTGTGAAGAATTTTGTATCCTATTTTATATAATGTTCATTCCATTTTGTGAATAATGTTGGTTCTGATTTTCACAAAATCATGTTGGATTCCATTTTTTCCTTCATTTTAGTGATTCTAATTTCTTCAAACATATCCACCATTTCATTTAAAACTTTTATCATGACTATTTTCATGATCTGTGAGAAACTATTGATCAGTAAATCATTATCTGATTTTGTTTAGAAAGTTTGAAAAACTTTATAACTTCTGACTTCTCAATAATCATTAACATCCACTTTCCAAAATCTTTATCAAAAAAAAGACTTTTTCATTCAGAAAATTATTTCTATAGAAACTTCATTCTTTCTAACTCAACAACTTCACTCTTCCAATATAACAAAAACATTCTTATACAAAAGAAATGTTAGTTGTGAACAAATAAAAAAACATTTTTAAAACAATTTATCATAAAGGTACTTCAATATCCCTATTTATATTTTTTAACAACCCTCACTAATAACTTTTTCAACTCAGAAATTTTTATACAACTCATATTTTTCAAATAACATAAGTTTTTTGACATTTATTAAAACATATCCTTTGACAATAGAGAGTGTCCTGACACCACACTGCTAGATAAAGTGATGTTTTTGAAGTAATTATATCCCTCTGTGGAAAGAAAATTTTTCAGCCACGTAAAGAATACTCCCCTCACATTTTTTCTTCTCTCAGTCTTTTCATTTCCATTCTCGTTTTTCTTTTTCTCTCCTCATTGTATGATAACCAAATCTTATAAATCAAAAAATAAATATAAGTAAAAATTATTACAAAGTATAAAGTTGTTACATTTTATCCCCCATTTCGAATATAATCTAAAGCATGGTGGGGGTGATTTCTTATGAGGTTTAAGAAGACATGGGAGGAGGATGAATATGAATTTACAAACTAAATTCAACAAAACATTCAATTGAAATTGATTTCGTAATGATATTACCTATCTGATACTTTGTTTAAATGTATTACCGCAAAAAATCTCCTAAAAGAAATTTCTCTTTTATAACGTGGAATGTCAATTCAATGTGTTTTGATCATGAATGTTTGAAAGTATTCTTAGAAAGATAAATTGTTCTTTGATTATCACAAAGTATCTTCAACGGTTTAAAATCTTTTACAATCAAATATTTCAACTGAACTTTTAACCACAACATTTGAGTAAAAGCATGAGTGGAAGAAACATATTTGGATTCATCTATACTCAATTTTACTAAACATTGTTTCATACTATGTAAAATCACACAACATTCACCATGAAAAAAGTTTCCTCCAAAGGTTGAATTTCAATCATTACAATTTCTAGCCTAATAAACATCAGTATAACCCAGAAAATTCATCGCATTGTTGTGTTTGTATAAAACCCCATGTGAAGTTGTTCCATTAACTTATATCAATATCCTTTTTCCATCCATCATATGTGATTCTTTCAGATTAATTGGATACATGACTCATAAATTCTCTACATAAACAATATTAAGCCTTGAATTTGAAATGTAAAGTAGACTTCCTATTAGCTTCCAAAATACATTCCATTTTACAGTTATTCTAGATTCATATTTACTCAAAATAGGATTTTAAACTTCTTTGAATTCATTCATCCCAAAATCTTTAACAATTCCCTAGCATACCTTTTATGAGATAAGAAATTTTTTTCTTCATTTTGTTGAACATGTAATCGCAGGACGAAAGTTAATTCTCCCAATATTGATATTTCAAAATTCGTCTTCATTTATTTAGAAAACTATTCAAAAAATAAATTCTCCATGCCCACTAAATATTATATCATCAACATAAATAATTACAATTAAAGTCCCAGAGTCAACATCCTTCAAATATAAGTTGCTATCAACTTTTCTTTTGGAAAAGTTCATAATTATCAAACATTTTTCAAGCTTCGAATACCAAGCACTCCAAGCTTGTTTCAGCCCATACAAAGATTTATTCAAATTACAATAATTGTTTTCATCCTTATCAAGTAGAAACCAACAATGTTTCTCAATGTAAAATTCTTCATCAATATCAACATTTAATAAATCAAACTTTATATCCATTTGATAAACATTGTAATTACAATGAGAAATCACTAAAAGAAAAATTTGAACAGTTTCTAGCCTTGCAACGAGGGAAAATGTTTCATCAAAACCCACACCTTACACCAATGTATATCCTTTACAAGTTAGACTTCCTTTGTTTCATGAAACTTCTCCATGATCAATCAATCTGATTCTATAAACCCACTGGAATCAGATAAAATTTTTAGCTTCTGTCCTTGGAACAAGTTATCATGTTTCATTCTTCTCAATATGATCCAACTGTTTATTCATAGCATCTACACACTCTTTATTTTGAATAACCTCTCAAACTAATTCCAGTTCAGCTTTTGAGATAATTGAAGTCTAGTTTTATAATCTCAACATCATTATAGTCTGAACTAGAGCCTTTTAATTCCAAAAAAGGTTTTTAGATTAAACATTATTTGTAAGGTAAGAAATTTCAAATTTTCTTTCTCATATGGGATTTCTTCATCACGTGATTCTTTTGAATCCTGATAAGAATTTTTTGAATTAATTTCAATATTTTTGGAAATCATTAATGTATCATCCTCAGTATTCTCAACAATATTTTTGAAGGAGCTTTGATTTTCAATTAACTTAACATCATATGATTCCACAACCTTTTTTAAACATTTATTCCAACATTTGTAACTTCTCTCATTTGATGAATAGCCCAAGAAAGTTCCTTCCTCATCTTTCCCATCAAACATTCCCAAAGCCCTATTTTTTACCATGAGCAAACAGGGACATCCAAAAACATTTAATTTTTTCAATGAAGTTTTTTTATACCAAATTTCATAAGGATACATGTTGGTTTCTAATGTCAACAAGCATCTATTTGGAACATGTAAAGCAGTACTAATAGATTCTCTCCGAAATAATTTTGAATGTTTGTATTCTGCTAACATACTTATTCCCATTTTCACCATGCTCATATTCATTCTTTGTGATAGTCCATTTGTTTGTAGAGTATAAGAAGAACTATAATTATATTTGACTCCATGTTTTCTCAGATGATCTTCAAATGCATTATTCATGAATTCGGTACCATTATCTGTTCTCAAATTCTTGATGGAAACCCCCAATTCTTTCTCAATATCTTTTCTGAATAATTTGAACATTTCAATATCCTCTGACTTGTGCTTCATGATCATGATATTTTTCACCTAAGTGAAAGTATAAATAAAAGTGATAAAGTATAAGCCTCCATTTTTTGATTGATGTCTCAGCAGTCCACATAAATTAGAATGAATAATCTCATGTGGTTTGGTAGATTGAATCACAACTCTTTTATGACTTTTGTTAGTCATATTTCCTTTCAGGAAATTAATACAAACATCTTCATCTCTACTTTTCAATTCTGGAAAATTCTAAAAAGCATCAACCTTTTAAATTTAATTCATGTTTTCTGCCAAAGGTGGCCAATTCTTCAGTGCCACAACTTGTTTCATATTTAGCATACAAGTAACATAAGTTAATGAATTATTCTATTTGAAAGATATTATAACTAGTTCTTTCTCCTTTTCTAGTGAATGTTCCATCTTTCATATGTTTTATGATACAAGATTCCTTTCTGAAGATTATTTATTTTCCATCATAAACAAGTTCTCTTACACTAAGTATTTTCTTTTATCCCCTAAAAAAGTAAAACTTACTTAGATCTCAATTTCTCTATTTCCCTATTTGTCATTCCAATTCCTCTTATTTTTATGGAACTATCACTATCAAAAGAAACTACTCCACCATTATGAATTTCAACATGTTTCGGGATTTTTATATCACCTCTCATATGTGAATAAAAACCAATATCAACTATCTATGGTTTTTTTCTCTTACTTTCTTTAAATGATGTCTCAATAACAAAATCTCTTTCTCCAACCTTCTTATTTTCATCTTTCTTTTCTATTCTATCATAAGATATTTGTTCTAAAATGAGGTTTATACATCTTTCATAATGATGACCGGACTGATCACATCTTCCAAAAACTTCTTTCAGACATTCAAATTAATTCTTTATTGAAAATTTTCAAACATATTTAGAATTCACCTTTTAAACATCTTGTATGTCGGGAAAGTTACTTAATTTTCTTTCACTATTTATTCCATTTTTCTCAAACCTTATTGTGGGTAAAGATAAGTTTCTCTAAAAATTATAATCTTTATCCCCATATATTTCACAACACCAGCAATAACCATCAAATATGGAATTTCCTTTTAAGAAAGATATTTCTCTAGAGAAACTTTGTTGACGTTGGTAACTTCTTTCAGCTCTGACATGATCAGGACATGGGGAATCTTTTATTTTGAGTGAGTTTTATACTATTGTATAATTGATAGGTTTCTCACTTCCTTTCTCCACCAAAGTTTTCCCAATACCTTTTCCAGAACCAGAAATGTTAATGGAATCAGTTGAAAATTTATTTTTGTTAAGGGAAGGTTTCACATAATTCTCATATTGACACTTCTCAACAAATTTAAGAATCTCAAATTTTACTTATGAAGCTTTGATTAAGTTTTAATTCATCATACTCAAGTTACATTCGGACTAAAGATGTTTTCAATACAACTTGTTAACCTCTTCTTACTTAGCTTCCAGCTTCATGGTAAGATCATCAGTCATCTTTTCCTGTTCAGTAATTATATGTTTATAACCTAGAATCTCCTTAATGTTTTCATCCACTTGCTTGATGAAAACGTTTCTTACATCCAGAACTTCATCATGATATTTCATCATTACTCTAATTTCTTTCTTGAGAGTTTTTTTTTCTAAAAACATGAAACAAGTTTGGTTATGAGATGAAACTCTCTATATGTTTCTTCACCTCCTTATTCACTATCTGATGAATATTTTTTTTAATCTTTTGAAAAGAAATTTATGAGTTTTTCTAAACTTTCATCTTCAGATGAATTGCCGTCGGTTGAGTTTGATTCAACTTTCTTACTCAATAAAATCTTTTGTTTTATATAAACTTTTTCTTATACATATTGGAAGAATTTTCTTCTTTATCATTTATGTTCCACTTCTTCCATCAAGGTTTTTCAATGGAATCATCTCCATATTCTCTAACTTTCATCTTAGGTAAATTCATAGAAAAGGTTCTAATTCCACCAAACACAAAACATTTTAGAGAAAGTTTACCTGCATACTTTCCTTTCCTGCTTCGATTGTCCTTGGATTTAAGAGACATGTTTTTTTCATTCAACACCACATCCTTTTTATCGTCAAACTCATAAGGATATGATTCTTCAATGTTTTGCATTTTCATCTTTCTCATAGATTCAAAATCAATTTCAGATTTTATATTCTTTTTAAAAATTGGGGACTTTGACATTTCATAATCAAAATTAAATTTATGCAATTAATCAAGAGATAAATCATCATTATATTCTAAATAAGAAATTTTAAAATAAATCTTATCTAGAAAGTTTCTCATAAGTTTCATTGCAACATTATAATCTTTCAAGACGTCTCTGAACCCTCTAATGTTGAAAACAGTTTCACCTACTCCGGCGAAGTATTCATTAATTGTTTCTTCATCCCTCATTCTGATGTCTCCATACATACTACACCAGATTTGTATCTTTTCATTCATGACATTAGTATTCCCTCCGAAAACATTTTCTAGATTGTCCCATATACTTTTTAATGTTTTGAGACCCATCACATTCTGATAAATGTTTTTGATAAGGACATAAGGATCAAGTTTCTCTCATTAAAATCAACTTTTATATTTCCCTTATTAGTAAATTTCATAAGAGAATTTTCTCAATAGGTGGAAAACCAATAGTATCAGCATCAACAACTTCTAGGCCAAGAGATGGAAGATAGAAAATCGCCTTATTGTTTTATCCATAATATTTTTTTCTAGAGAATGTAGGAATTCCTCTACTATTGACAGAATTGATATTATGCATGATAAGGATTCAATAAGGGAACATTCACTCTGATACCAATTCAAGTTCAAAGGATCGAATAACAACTGATAGGGGTGGTTGAATCCATTGTTTACTTTTCATAAGTTTCAAAACATCTAGAAACATAACCCCTATAAACTATTATTATTTATATCTTAATAAAAATTTATTAAATAAAAATTCATCTAAAGGTTGGAAAGAAAGAAAAACACACAATATTTATAGGGTTCAGCCTCAATGTGAGAACCTATGTCCTTTCCATAGCCACTCATGTGATTCTATGGAAATTCAATATTATTAATAAGTGAATACAACTTGTTCCAACTCTTGTTATAAACCTTCTATATCCCAATAATAAAGATAATACTTAATCCTGTCAGTTTAAAATGTTTTCTTATAAAACAATTGATCCAAAAAAATAATAAATACTTTGTTAAATCTTCTCCACAAAAATTCCTATTTCAGATCCTCAGTCTGATTTGGATGAGTCTGATCTTCTCAATATAGTAATGATTTTTCTGATTTTTCTCTTCTCAAAAACTCAATAAAAATCTTCTTAAATCCAATGGAAAATTTTCACATTAAAATATTCATCACTCCACTTTTTGTTTTTATGTAAAAGTTGAAGATGAACGAATGATCTGAGCAAGTATTTATAGATAACTCAAAAATCAAATTTGGGAAACATGAAATCTTTCTCACTTCCTTAAATCTAAAAAACTATGAAAATATCTCACATTAAATATTCAATCATCACTAGTGGAAATTTAGGCTTTCCAACCAGTTTTATTCCAATGGTTTGTTCAAATCATTGGCATACTGTTTTTGGATCAACCTTTACCAACGGTTTGAACAAACCGTTGGTATACTTCTTTTAGAATAAATCTTTCCCAATGGTTTGAGTAATACTTTGGGAAATATTTAATTTTCCTAATGTATACCAATGGTTTTTTAAAACTATTGGTAAATAATATATTTCCCATCAATTTTTAAAACCATTGGGAATTTTTTCCCCAAAATTTACAGTGGCCCTAGCTCCCCCATCCACAGTATTACAACCATAATCTGAAGCTCTCCCAAACCTCTCTCATTACCCTGGGCTACGAAACTCCTTCCACCTGATAGATCCATCTTCAATTAACCAATTTTTTCTTTCTATAGTACAAATTATTTAGTGGTACTTTAGTTTTAATATTATGCATCTATTTATCTATGTTTTCTATTTTGATTTGGCCTAAACCAGAGTTCTGTGCGGTCCGAACACTTTGAATTGATTTCAATTTTTTTCTACACTTCAAGTAGAATTATTGGGTGAATAAATTTTATTTGAAGTCTTCATATCCACTCCTTATTTGTAGATTTCGTGAACCATATGAACTAATGGGTGATGGTGAGATGTGTCCCCACTCAAATATGGTAAAGGGTTTTTTTAGTCATTTGGTCTTGAGGTGGTTAATGGATATAAGGATGGTCCCTGTGAAAGGATTGGGGATGGTTGGGGTAGTGGTGTGGGTGATTTTCCATTTTTAGTGGGGTGATATGGTAGTATCTATAGATTTTAGTTTAGTTGAAAATTGGATTTGGATTTGGTATTTATAATTTTTGTTCAAGGAATAATGGGAAGGGTAGTGATATTGAGGACGAATTGGCTGTTGGTTGGGTGATAGATTGAAATTTTGATATGGGTTGGATTGGGAATAGGTAATTTTCAAGGTATTATATGGGTATTTCCTCCCATGAACACCCCCACCTCCACCCCATGGACACCCCCCATTGGAAATCCTCCCTTGAACACTCCCAACCCCCATGGACACCCCCCACCCCCACCCCCTGGACACCCCACCACATTGACCCCCCCCGGACACCCCCTCCCCCTTAGACACCCCCACCCCACCCCCATGGACAGCACCCCCCCATCCCACGCCCCCTGGACAGCCCCACACCACCACTGGTTAGCCCCAACTCCCCCTGGACACCCCCCATTGGACACCCCCAGCCCCCTTGGATAGACCCCCACCCCCCACCCCTCAGGACACCCCCACCCCTACGGACCCCCCCCCCCCCCCCAGACACCACCCCACCTCCTGGACACTACCCCACCTCCTAAGTTCATGGCCTAGTTTTTAAATTGGAATTAACCATGTGGGTGATTTCCCCTTTCCCCAATGACAGTTCCTAAGTGACCCATAGATCCTTATAAGTTGAATTTGTCATGTTTTCATAAATTGAATGGGCTGTTTTGAATGAAATGGCTAATGCATGATAGTTTTCCTTTCTTAATTAATAAAATGTCTTTAAAAATTACCCTAAGAGGGGATACAAGGGGTAGGGTCTATCCAGGTGGGGTGGGTTGTCCAGGGGTAGGGACTGCAGGGGGTAGAGGGCTGCAGGGGGTAGGGGGCTGCAGGGGTGTGCGGTGTGGGGAAGGGGTGTGGGTAGTCCAATGAGGGGTGTGGGCTATCCAGGGGTGGGTTGTCCAATGGGTGGGGTGGTCTGTCTAGGTGGGGGAGGGGTGGGCCATCCATGGGGTGGGGTGAGTTGTCCAGGTGGGGGAGGGGGTATGGGCAGTCTAGGGAGGGGGTGTTCCATCCAGGTTGGGGTGTTGTCTAGGTGGCGGTGGTTGGGAGGTGGGATGTACAGGTGGGGGCTTAGGTGGGGGGGCTTTCTAGGTGGGGGTGGGGTGGGCTGTCTAGGTGTGGGTGGGCTATCTAGGTGGGGGGGAGGGGGTTGTCCAGGTGGGGGAGGGGGGGCTATCCAGGGGGGTTGTAGGGGGTAGGGGCTATCCCTTAAAAACGTGGATCGTATTCCTAAAAAAATACATTGGATCATATTTGACACACACTCAAAATTTTGTAAACTGATAAAATACTATATTTTCACCTTGTATCAAAACATGGGATTAGTTCTCAGCTATACTCAGAAGGGATCAATAAGCCACATACCTATATCAATATTTAGTGGTGTGTTTACAATTTGGAGTGTTTTTTAGAATTAATGTATGATATTTAGAGTAGAAGATGAATCCTGATCCATGTATTATATTTGGAGATGTGTTTACAATTATGTGTGTTGTGATTTATATGTATGATATTAATGGTTTATACCAACAGTCTTCTGGTTCATCTATAATACTCTTGAATTTATGCTAAAATTGGATAGAGATTGAATTTTATAACCCTAGTTTGTGGGTGTACATGCCCACCCCTACCCACCCCTCTGGACACCCCCACCCACTAGACAACCCCCACTTAGAAGGAAAGCCACCACCCCTGGACAACCCCCCCCCCCACCCACTGGACACCCTCCACCCAGAAGGACATCCCCACCCCCTGGACACCCCCACCCCCTTGGATATCCCCCCATAGACACCACCCCACCCCCACCCCCTGGACACCCCCACCCCCTAGACAGCCCCACCCCCGTTGGACAGCCCCCCACCCCTTGGACATCCCCCCTAGACACCACCCACCCCCTGGACACCCCACCCTTCCTTTACAGCAACCACCCCCTGGACACCCCCACCCCCTAGACACCCCCTCCCCCTTGGATATCACCCCACCCCCTAGACAGCCCCCCCAACCCTTGGACACCCCACCCCCATGGGCATCCTCCTTGGACAGCACCCCTCCAATTTAACCCCCCCCCCCCCCCCAGACACCCCACACCCCCCCAGGATACCCCTCGCCCCCAAGGACAGCCCCCACCCCATGGACACCCCCACCCCCTTGACACCCCCACCCCCTTGGGCAGTGTATTTGATCAGTCAAATAATCTAATAAAATATAAATTTGTTTCATTCTAAAATTTATTCATCTCCTGAATAATTCTCCTCCACAGGTGTACATGATCTTGTACACTCAGGTAGAGTTCATCAAAGTTATTTTCTTATAAATATTGTATTTGTTTCTCTTTTATATTATGATTCTCATATAGAGTATTTTTTTTGTTTATAGTTTCATATAAAGTAAACAATTCTCGTTTACTTAAATATATTTTTGACAAAACATCAGTATTATTGAATGTCTACTGATGAAATGACTTATAATATTTTTTTTTACCAAATGGATAGAATTTGTATGTATGAAACTAATCGGATATCAAGTTATTTTCCAAACAATTTTAAGATCTTTTTAGATTTTTCATTTGACAATGATTTATATAGTGGTCACATACACTTCCCATGTTACAATTGTGTAGGAAGACCTTGGTTGAGCTATGAAGAAGTCAGCTACCACCTAACCAAATATGGTTTTCAAGATAACTACTATGTGTGGTATCACAATGGGGAGAAAAATGAAATCTCAAATTGCTGATGATAAATATGAGAGGATTGGATTGAATATTTTTTATATGACTAGTTTATGTTTATTCTTCGTCATGAAAAAAATGATTTCGGCCAAAGAAGACTTTGATATGAGCACACATGATGTGTCTAATGAAAATAGTGATTTTTTTAGGGTGAAAAAATAGAATTATGCTGCCATGACTCCAGTATATCGATAATGCGGAAAAATGAAAAGGCTGAAATTTTTAATCTGATTGTTTAATGGGAAAACTGTGTATGGTATTTCTAATACTACAATCAATTACATTCATACCTTCATGAAGGAAATACATCCAGATGATGAAGATATTCCCTCAAAACACTTTTTGGCATGGAATTTAGTTGAGGAACTTGTATTTTCAAGAAACAAAATTCATTATTTCTTGAAAGATTTCTGTTTATTCAAGGAGGAAACTGCTGAAATAAATGATTGTATAAAATGTGGCATATCCCGTTGGAAGCCAAAAGCTGATGGAACACCATTTCGTGTTCCACAGAAAGTAATGTGGCACTTTCCATTGATCCCAAAACTCAAGAATCTTTTTATGTCTGATGAAATATCAGTAGGAATGTGATGGAATGATATATAGAGAAAGAATACTACTGATGAGTTGGTTTACCCTACAGATGTATTTTCATGGAAGAGATTTGATGCTCGATGTCCTGATTTTACAGCTAACATGCATAATGTGAGTCTAGGTCTTTCATGTTATGTTTTTAATCCATTTGGGAAGATTCTTACTTTACATAGCGCATGGAAAGTTTTTATAAACATTTATAACCTTCCCCCATGACTATGTATGAAAAGACCTTTCACTTTCAAGAGTATACTCATATCTGACCCTTCTGATCCCAACAATGATATAGACATATACATGAAACCTTTAATAAAATAGTTTAAATTTCTTTGGGATGTGGGTGTGCACACATACAATGCATGTTCTAAAGACATATTTTAGATGTGTGTTTCAATAATGTGGATGATGAATGATTTTCATTCTTATGCAATGATATCTAGATGAATCATGAAGGGAAAACAATCATTTCCAGTTTGTTTGAATAATACACTATCCAGAAGACTGAAACATCATTTTAGTTTCAGTTTTATGGGACATCGACGATTATTTCTAATGGAACATCCCTACTATGATTGGAAATGATCCATTTATTACTTTTGATGACTCCAATAGCTCAATTGTTAGAGTTGATTTTGAACCTAAAGTTATGGTGGGATATATATAAAATCATCCATCCATGTTCTCAATTATTTTGTTTTAGCTCAACTTGGGTGGTTAAGGTTGGTTATATTCAAATTTAATTAATATTTATTAAAAATATGTTGTATCTGAATTGAACATTATGTGAATTTTCAATGTTTATTCATTTGAATTTTATTTTAATTTCATTTTGAAATTTCTAATTGAAATGTATTCAAACCTATGAAACTAACATTTATAACTTCGTTAACATTTCAATGATTTATTGACCATGTATAAAATTACTTTAACTCTAAGACCTCCCTTTAATATTTCACCAGAAAATGAACCCTATGGTTTGTCTTCTTCTATAAAACATGTATAAAAACCTGCATCATCTATCTGGGCTAAAGAAATTAAATTTTTTCTTAATTTCAACAAGTTCTTTACCCCTTATGAATCTACTAAATATCTTATCCTTATACATATGTTTATATCATCGTTTCTAACTATTTTAATTGTTTAATCATTCATAATATATACATTGCTGAATTTTTTAGAGGCATAATTCAGTATTCCCTCCCCCTAGTTCTTATGTGAAATAAAGTCACAGAATCAATATTCCATGATTTTAATAGACTGATGACACTTAGTAAATAATAATCTGACAAAATTTAAATATCTTTATTAAATCTTTAATGATTTATTGGATTCATTTTATATTTATTCAAGATCACCTAAAAAAATGGACAGTTAAATTATCCATGAATCCCCTTATCCCCCCCACCATTATTTTGTTTTTTGGGTTACACATTAGTTATCCTTTTCTAATTACTTACATATTCATTTTCAAATGCATGAAATGCAACCAAATGAATAGAGACCATGGAAAAAGATGATGGACAATAATCGTTGCATGGATGAGATGGGTGTTCCACCACTAGTACCTATAGTGAGTATTTATTTCAAATATATATATATTTAAATAATATATAATGTCATGTGATTGATTTGGTTTTAAAACATTTTGCAGGATCACCCTCTTAGGTGATAGTTATTTTATGGGTAGCCTGTTAGTGGTCCCAGTACTTAGGGTGTTCGTATGAGGGGGGTGGTAGGAAAGCTACGTGATCTGATCGGTGTACACGATTAGACCCTGCCCCTCCCACTGACATACCGTCTATCCCACATTCTGAACCTGGTGTGTCATTAGGGACACACAGAATATTTAGGCCTCCCATGTTTTCACCACCCATTACATATAATTATCCTCACCCATATTTACCATATCTAATGATGATTTTTACTCTCCATCCTACATTCATCCAACCATTTATGTGATCTTCTTTTACTTCTACTTAATTCTCTCTGAGATTCTATATTCCATATTCTTAGACTCCTGCTCCACAAGAGTCTGTCCCTGTGGAGCATACAATGGGACCCACTCCACCTGCACAGGTTGTTCCTTCAGTTTTTGTGGATCCTGGGGCGCCCATTGATCAGACTGCTGCAGGTATATTTGTAGAACCCTAAGAAATTTTTATACCATTATTTATTTTCATTATTATATTTATTTATAAAATATTTTTTTAAATAATAGATACATCAACTGATATGAGGAGAGGGTGGGGGCATACATGTATTTGTGTGGTGTGGAACCTCCCCATGCAGTTGATGGTGGACTACAATGAAGACAATCAAATGATTGAAAAAACATGGCAGAAATGTCAGAGTTTTTTGGCGACGCTTTCCAAATACTTCGACATCATTTCTGTCAGCCCACTCTCATGGAGAGAGTTTCCAAATGAATTCAAGGATAATGGTTGGGTAGAGATATGTTTAAAAAATATATTTTATTTAATGCAATATATTATTTTCTGTATTTATATGAATTAATATTTTGGTTTCAACTTTGGTTTCATTTCCCAGAAGGTAAGTGTACATGGTCAGCCCGTCTAAAAGAATTAGGTGAGCTTTGGAGATCATATAAGCACGAGTTGTATATTGAATGCCATGATAGAGTTGGAATAGAGTTAATGGAGGTCCCTATCATAGATGATTGTCTGATAGAACAATATCATCAGATTATTACTCATTGGATGACTATCCAATTTAAGTTATTAATTACATTTGAGGTATTTAAATAAAAAAATTCATGTTTTGTGTTAATACTATATTTTTTATTATTTAATTTTATTTAGGAATCAACCATTAGAAATAAGAAAGCATTGATGCTAAAAAATACCTCAACACATTGGGGCGTACTATGATGCCAGATCATGAGAGGAAAAAGGTATGATAGTTGTTTATAATTTTTCTTTACGACTTTCACTTTCTATTACTTCCTCAATAATTTATTCAATTGATAAAGTTGTTATATAATTTTAGTTATTAAATTAATTATTGCTAACCTATTTTTAATTATGGTTTCCAAAATTCAATGTCATTTTAGAGGGAAATTGAATATTGATGGATGGGTTCCTCGAGCAATACTATTTTTTTGAGTCAAAGGAAGAAAGATGGAAGTTCAATTAATGAACCGACTCAACAAGAAGATTCTAAATTTTACATTGTTGATTTATAATTTTAATATATATTTTTTAACTTAATAATTTATGAATTTTTGTAACATTCTATTTTAGAGGCCCTTGATTCACAGAAACATAACAATTTTGGGCCAAACAATCAATTACATTAGGTGTTGGGAGATGAGAACACTCGAAGATTTTGTTGCCGACCTGGGAAGAGTATAGTCCTAACGAGGTATTGGACCTTCTCATGTATGATTTGTAGTGCCACTGAGTTACAATAGGTTAAGGAATGATTAGAACATGATAAAAAGGGACCACAGAGATAGTAGAATAGTCATCTAGGACAAACACTGCATTTATGAAACTGATGGACGTTTTACGTCCAACAATTCCACTAGAGGCCAACACAACTTGGTATGGATATATGTAGTCAATGAGTTCTATATATGGAGCACTATGTTTAAGATCTAGTGTTGGTTGAGATGATTGTGAGGAGGAGGCTGAAGCAGATGAGGAGGAGGCTGAGGAGGAGGCCGATGCACAGGAGGAGGATGAGGAGGAGGCCGAGGCGGAGTACGAGGGTGAGAAGGTGGGCATTGATGAGGGCGGGGTCGATGATGGGAATGACAATAAGGATTGGGGTGTGCTTGATGGTGATGGTGATGATATCTATGGTGATGAGTGACATATTGATCTATTACATTTTTGACTGATATTATTGAAATTTGATGTTTGATGATTTGTTGTGCCTGAATATACATGTGATTAGGTAGGTCACATTATCCTTATTTCTTTAACTATAAAAAAAATAAAGCTTGACTTGATGATTTGATATAAGTGATCCAGCCCTCCCCAGGACACCCCCAACCCCCTTGGACACCCCCACCCCTCGACACCCCTACCGTCTTGTAAAGCCCCCCTAGACACCCCCCACCCCCTAGAAACCCCCTACCCCCTAGATAGCCCCTAACCCTTGGACACCCCCACCCCCTGGACAGCCCCCCCCCCAACCCAATAGGAAACCCAAACCCCCTTAAAACCCCCATATCGGGAGACCCCCACCCCCTAGACACCCCCTACCCCCTTGGAAATCCCCCCAACCCTCTAGAACCCCCCCCCCCCCCAAATACCCCCCCTGGACAACCCCCCACCCCCTGGACACCCCCACCCCTAGACATCCCCCAAACCCCCTGGACACCCCAACCCCCTTGAACAGCCCACCCCCCCCCCCAACCCCCTGGAAGCCCCCCTGGACATCGCTTCACCCCCAAGACTCCCCTACCCCCCTCGACACCCCACCACCATGGATAGCCCCCACCACCTAGAACCCCCCCCCCCCCAGACACCACCCCACCAATGGGATACCCCCAAACCCCGGACACCCCTACCCCCTTAGATACCCCCCCCCCAGAACACCCCCACCCCGGACACCCCTACCCCTTGGACAACCCCCTGACCCCCTGGATAGCCCCACCCACCTGGACACTCCCCCAACCCCCTGGACAGACCCGCCCACCCCCTAGACACCCACATCCCCTGGAAACCCCCCAACTCCATGGAAATATGCTTCCCTTTGCATTTTCATAAATTAGTAAATACAATCTATAATAAATTTAATAAATATACATTGTTTAAATGGATTAATCCATCCTAATTACTGAATTCCATACATGGATTGAAAAAACCATCATTCATGAACATCCTTATTATATATAGGTTTTTACTTTAAATTATTGGTCTTATTTAGAAAGCACATATTCCTTAAATTCACTAATTTAAATCTATCATGTTTATAGGTGCATTCATGTTTATAGGTTCTGAATTATTGGAAGAGATATGACATGTTTATAGGTTTTTGGAAGTCATGTTTACAAGTTCATGATGTCAAGAGAATAATGGGGACTCAGCTGGTTTCTGGGTGAAGTGGATATACCAACAGTTATTAAATAGTTGGTATATATTTATTACAACAGTTTCATAAACCATTGCAATACATTATATACTAGAGAGTGTATACCAATGGTTATTAAACTGTTGGAATACATATATCCTAATGGTTTCTAGGAAATTGTTATAATATGTTAGAAAATAATGTATACCACTGGTTCTTGAATAGTTGGTATATATATATCCCAACGATTTCATTGAAACTATTGGCATATATTTACTTTAGACAGCCTATACCAAATGTTCTTGTATAACTGTTGGAATAGGGATATTTCAATGTCCATCATGCCCAAGGTTTGTAAAACTGTTGGGATACCTTATCCCAAAGTTTTAGGGGCTATCCCAACCGTTTCAAACCATTGGGATAGGTGTAATTTTTAGTAGTGCATTCACATATTCAAACATTCTTAAATTTATCAGAGATTTCTAAAAAATTGAAATTCATATGTGTATTCTCCAATATTTCATATCATTCTCATAATGATAATTCTATATTTGGTTTCAATTTTTAAACAGAATGTTTGTTCCGATTTTTATTGAATGTTGGTTCTAATTTCTGCATAATCTTAGTTTTGTTTTTTCTTGGAAAACCAATTATGATTTTCTCAGAAATAATGTTCTGATTTCTACAGAATTTTGGCTCTATTTTTTCTAAGAAATAAGGTTATGATTTTCTGAGAAACATGGTTCAGATTTTTGCAGAATCAAGGTTCCATTTTTTTTAGAAAACTAGTTATAGTTTTCTTAGAATCTTGGTTTTGTTTTTTCTTAGAAAACTGGTTATGATTTTTTAGAAACATGGATCAAATTTATACAAGATCTTGGTTCCATGTTTACTCAGAAAATTGGTTCTATTTTCTTAAAAACATGGTTCTGATTTCTACATAATCATGGTTCTTTTTTTGCTTTGAAAACTGGTTCTGATTTTCACAGAATCATTGTTCCGAATTTTCTCATAAAAAAATGATGATTTTCTTAGAAACGTTGTTCTGATTTCTGTAAAATATTGTATTTGTTTTTGCCTTGAATTTTTTTTTCATATTTCCTCAAAAATAATAGCCTTAATTTTTGTTGAATTCTTGTTCTGATTTGTGAAAAATATTGGATCCATTTTGGGTAGAATTTTGTTTCCAATTAGTATAGAAATTTAGTTCTATTTTTTAAAGAGTGTTGGTTATGATTTTCATAGAAAAATTTTAGATCTAATTTTTTCTTCTTTTAGTGATTCTAATTTAAACACCTCCACCAATTTATTTAAAAACTTTAATCACGAATGTGTTCATGATTTTTGAGATCTTCTTTATTAGTAAATCATCATTTTATTCTGTTTAGAATATTTGAAAATATTTCTAGCTTCTGAAATTTCAATCTTCATCAACATCCACCTTTGAACCTTATAAGTAATAAAAAAACTTCTCAATTCAGTAACTTCTGTCTTGAGAATGTTCTTTCTTTATATCTCAGAAACTTCATTCTTCATGGATAATAAAAACATTATTATACAAAATAAAGATTAGTTATCAAAAAATAAAAAAAACATTGTTTTGAAACAATTTATCACAAATTTACTTCACTTAATATTACATTTCATTCATAATATATGGTATCTCATAAGATAAAAATTATATCCAATGCAATGGATGTCTATATAATTTTGGTCCCAGCCATCACATTCATATCATGTACATTCATTTTTGTGCCACATAGATCATAGAACATTAAAATAGATTTCATTAATTTTAATCCCACGATTAAGGAGTATGGGTTACATATATGGTGATAATGAATTAAGTATAGTAACATCTATGTAAATACTGTTGACTATAAATGGGGATGGTGTTCACAATAAAAATGTTTGTCTTGGGAAATCATGAGATAATCTCAATATAATAATAGATGTACATAGAGATTAATTGAAGGGTTTAATAATAGTTAAAATTAGTCTCTCATTACTTTAAAATAATAAGGATGGAAAGTTAATGAGAAAAAACATATTCCAATAAGGAAAAATTGAAATAAAAGGGAATAATTCTAAGAAAGTTCTTGGATAAATATGAGGAGCATGGAATACACTTACCTTGATAGGGCACTTCTAGATGCTTGGAAATAGATTCTTAGGGTATTTGGTATACCTTCATATGGATTTGTATAGGGATATAGAAATGAAACTCATTCAAAATGGAATTTGAGTTACTTGGAGTGGGAGTTTGGGTGGGTATTTTTAGAAAACGGAAGTGGAATTCTTTATTAATTTCTAAACTTAGGTTTTGAACTCTATATATTAAAATAATAATAAAAAAAACATTCCCATCATTTTAGCACATGGTTTCTAAAAAATAGGATTGGTTTTTAATATTTTATAGGGCCAATAAATGAACATAGAAAAATAATATCATTGGTGATGTTGGACTGAGTTGTGTTCATACAGAATTGATTTTAAAACCTTAAAATATATATAGGTTTTGGATGATTTTTTAAATTATTATAAAATTGTATAAATAACTTCAAAAGACATTATTTAAAATATCAAATCTATTTTTTGTCATGGATCCATTTATAGAATTTATGAAATAACTTTTGGACCAAAATAAATTCATAATAAAGACCATATATTTATATTGTGATTAATTTTTACCCAAAGATATTACTCTCTTAAAAAATTATGAAATACTCACAATTTGACTACTTTGACATGTTAATCTCAAAAAATATATTTATTTTACCAAAATAATTAACTAAATATGATAATTTTTACTTTTAAAAAAAATATTTATTTACTGTAAAACACTTATTTTTTTAAAATAATAATTTTTTGACTCTAATAAATATTACATTAAACTTTATGAAATTAAACTAAATTTTTTTTTTCAAATAAATATGATTTCATAATATTATTATATGAAAGAAATATTTATTTCAAAATTCATTAATTAATCAAAAATAATGTTAAAATTATATATTTTCCAAAAATATAATTTTAGTTTCTTCACATCAAAATCTACATTTCATCAACTCACATATAATTGTATATATAAATTAATAATGAAAAGGGTTAAACATAATAATTATTTTATTAAAAATAAAAAATCAAAAATAATACTACTAGGTTCTAGATACATAACACCTCATTACACCAGTGTATTCCCTAAGGGTAAGTTGTGAAATGGTGGCACATTCTTGGGGTGGTTCGGCGGATATGGTTTGGGTCATGATCTCAATAAGAATAAACATCTTCAATAAATTTTTTCTCTTGTGTTTTAGTTGTTATATTCTAGCTTGGGATTGTTCAAGAACAAATGTAACACCCCAAAAATTCATATTATGTTATTTATTCAAAGTAATTTAATAACTTGCACTATACGCAACACTAAGTTCAAGCGCACCACGACTTACCAAACTAGCCTTTCAAAAGTGGTCATGAATAGTATTAACTGAATTTTAAACTTTATATAATAATTATAATTTTAGAAATCATATTATGAGTTTCTTAGACATAATTTAAGAACAAATACATTTTTTCAGATAAAAGAAGTATTTTTCAAAAAAATGCCATTTACCGCCTTTAAATGGATAACCTTTTTTAAATCAAATATTTGAAACTTTTATAAATTAAATTTTTCAAAAAAAAACTTCTTCTTTAGAATTGGGTCATAATAATATAGTTTCAATAAATTTTTGGTGTTTTTCTGATAACTTCCTTATTTGGGTGAATAGTGAAAATACTATATTTTAACTGAAAACCACTTTTTTAATAAAAATAATTTATATTGTTGAATTATAAATTTTAATGGTCTTTAAGTACAATTAGATTATATTTTTACCATTTATTCCAATGATGGTAATTGTAAATAATTTCACTTTGAAACTGGACATAAAAAAGTGTCAATATTTTGATAGTTATTATTTCTTAAAAATACGCTTCTTGGTTTTGAAAATGGAAATTAATTTTAAATTAATTAATTAAACTTCTATTTTTGGAAATTGGTAAAATATAATTCATTTTTTAATTCAGAATATCAAAATTTTCTTAGGGTGAATTTTTGGTATTTTTCGAAAAACGTTCAATTTTTTATAAATAGTGGAAAACACTAAGTTATTGTTTAAAACCGACTTTTTATTTAAATAATTATTTATTTAATTTAAATTTATTTTAGGTCAAAATAGATACATAATACCTATACAAATTCAATGTAATTCATTGGAGTAATTTTATAATAATTTTAGATATATAAAAATTTTATCAAACTTTTTACCTTCTTTTACCCACCTCTTTGGTGCATTTTCAAATTTACATAAAACTTAATTTTACTGCTTCTGTGGGTTGAATTTATAAAATCCGAGTGACATGGTTAATATCAAGTAGTAAAATGTGGTTCAATAAATTAAAAATAATTTTTGGTGAATAATAACTTTTTACTTTTATTTACCATGGTTAAAAGTAAATAGTTCCATTAAAGGTGAAAATTATATTATTAGTACCACAACACATGTCCTAATTCTATTGGATAAATTTAATTCGACCAAAAACAACCTTAGAAATAATATATGATGCTTTAGTTTCACTTGGATTATATTAATACATTTATTATTATTTTATTTAAAGAAGAGTTAAAAGAGTTAAAATCAATGTTTAATAACTAAACCATTTTTTATGCAGGGTAATATATAATATAAATTAGACTATAATATTAATTATAAAGATAAAAATATTTACAACATAATTGTATTTTACTTATAATTTTTAGAGATTAAATAATTAAATTTATTAATGACACAATGATGGTGAAGTAATTACCTTATTAATTAAAGAATCAAATATATGGTATTATAAATTTTAAAATAAATATAATTTCTGAGTTTTTATGACATCCACGAATTTTTAGGTGAATATGACATGTTAGGATAGATTCAATGTATTCTGTTTGAAGTTATCATGCTGTTATTATTTTATCAAAAAAACAAATACCAAAGAGTGTCAAAATTGACATAACACAGTTTTTTAAAAAATATTATATTATTAATTGATATAATAGTCCTAAAAATCCAAGGCTCGGAAAAAAAGACTTATATAATGATATATATGATATTAATGAACCAATTGGGGTTTTATTTTCATATTATAGTAAGTTTATTAACCATATAATATAAAAATACAAAGAGACATGGTAAATGTCATATTATTATCTAAAAGTTAAATCTAAAATTTAAGGTTAATGAGGTGACCAAAACCTGTCTAAAATCAATTTTCTGAGTGGGTTTTGACCCATACCCACCTTAGAATTTAAATAATTCATTTTTTATCCATTATAAACCTAAAATGAATTATTATAAAATAATAATTTATGTTTTTTCTAAGGTGCCCCTCACCCCTCTTGTAAAAGGGAACTTACCCTTCTCACAAATTCACACTTCCAAAGTCATTTGGTTCAAAAAAACCTCTATCCCAATATCCTTAAAAATATCCTAACTTAACCCTAGAGGCCTTCCTTTCGTCAGAAATCCAACCTAAGAATCCCTTTTGATCAAATCAAAAGGAAGAACCTGAAGAAGTAATGATTTCACCACCCTCTTTCAAGTTCTCTTATTCTTCCACTTAATCTTTCTTTGTTGTTTCCATTATAAAATAACAACTCTAGTATATTCTATATAATGTGATTTTATTATAAATATATCAAAACTATATTCCTTATTCTATCCATCTTATGAATGATAATGTCACCATGCGTGCGTACTTACGGTTTACCATCTCCACGTTGTGGTGTAATTTGTTATTCAACACTATGTTATTTGGAGGGATATAATTATGAGTAATATGTATATAAATAATGAAGATAACATGATAATATCTCTGTAAAAATAATATACCATCCAATTCACACCTTTAAGTAAATTATATTGTCGCTCGTGCGTACGTACGGATTACAGTCTCCACGACGCGATGAGATTCATTTCCACATTCACCATTCATCGACGATTATAAAAATATATATCACTGATAAGTATGTAATATACGACATAATAATTCCACTGGAGATATATATATATATGTACTTATGTATATCTTATTCACTTAGTTCCGTTCAATACTATATGAAAACGGAAACATGGTTTATTCGTACGAACAAACATCCGTCTTCATAAATGGTGTTTTTCATTTCATAAATATGTCTATTATACATATTTATATTCTAAATATAATTAATATATAAATAATGTTTTATATTATGGAAGTATTTTAATCTTGATCCAAGTTATACAATCAAGAGTAACAAGTTAAAACATGTACGATAAAGAAAGCGATTATTACCAGGAATGTTAATTTAACATGGAAATTATTATAAAATGGGTAGTATAATGTCATAAATTAATCATGTATGATATTATAAATATTAATATGGTCGTGGTATAATTTAATAACATACTAAGATCTTCATAAAAGAGGATAAATGTACCCTCGACTAAAAAAGTGCAAGGTAAGGGTTAATTCCTCAATCTCATTTTTATCTGAGATTGTTTATGTGTAGGTATTTACTGGGAAATTTTATCATCCATGTCCATTTTTCATAAAAATTATTTCAAAATGAATATTTTATGTATTTGTGAAAGGTACTCTTTATCAAGATCATAATATTAAATGTTTTAAAGATTTAACTTTCTAAATATTTATAATTAATATCCATGTTTTCAAAATGATTTTAAGGATTTATTTATATGGACATGAATGTTTTGAAATTATAATTCTTTTAAAAAGTTTCAAAGTGGTATGGGAAAATTTGATTCAAAAATTTCTTTAAATGTTTTCTTTTTTAAATTTTGTGACTTTTAAATGTTTTCATTGAAAAGATATATTTCTCTCAAAGAGTTTTAAAAATCATTTTCATCTATGTCAACATACTTCTATGGAATTTAAACTTGTTTGAAGTTGATTTATTATAATACAAATATTCCATATTGTATTGAAGGATTTGTGATATGTTTGACTGTGGATGTGTTATTTTTATACCATTCATGGTTTATGGATAAAGTATTGACATTTCGTATTCTTGTTTTAATACGATTGTTTATGTTATGTTTCAACCTTTTCATATGAGGAATACAGTGGACTTAGTAATTGATGGGTAGAGCCCACTATAGCTCATTGATGAATCGGCAGGTCTCCTAAGACAAACTAGGGTCTTTGCACGAGGCCTTGAAAAAAAATATTTGTAGTCTTGGCACATGGCCTTGACTATGGGTTAATGATGTCCGGTGTTAGGCATTCCCTCATTATGAAATTAGTTATTACAAGTGATTATTCGACTAGTAGAATATCCATGTTCTTGATTATATGGTAATTTTTAATTTATTTTTTCCATATTAAGTTCATGTTTATGTTTAAAAAGGTATTTGTTTTTATCACACATCTTGCCTTAAAAGTTTATAGCTTCCGCTAAATTATTTACCCTTACTGGGCATCAGAGATCACCCATTTCTTATGTTTTCTTTACCCAGGATTCCAAGAAGTGTATTATGATTGATATGCAGAGTTAAGATAAAGTAAATAATGGAGTTCTCTAAGAACTATGTATGTTGTGTTTTATGTTTGAAATTTTAATGTAATGTTAATTTATGTAATCTTTTTTCCAAGACTGCTAAACTGATTGGTCATTCGGGACTTGATTCCTTGTAATCCTTCCAATTTATTAAACTAATGCACCGGCTCTGGGTAACTGGGTTTGGGGCGTTATAGTTGGTATTAGAGGAGGTTTAGCAATAACCTTGGAAAATAGATTTAGATAAACTCTGATTAGAGACCATTACCCTAAGATAGACTTTGAGGACTAGTATAGAATAACTTTCTAAAATTTTGGTAATGTATAGATTTTGTTAGTTTTCCAAGCAAATACATCCCTATCTATATACGAGTATGTAGAGGCGGTTCTGGAACAGATATACCTTGGGGCAAAACCTAAAAATACCACTTTGATCTAGACTCGAATGGGAACCAGTACACAACAATGGGGCTTATTGTACTCTTGGTTACGACAATCCCAGGGGATATGCTTTGGATAATTCTCATTTTCTTTACAAATCATTATGAATGATTTACGAGTATATACCTCCACAAAGAAAATATTTTTATGGATTATATTCATAAACTGCTCAATTTAGGTTCGGTATTTTATAAGTTTGGAATTATTCATTACAATTCATAAACTGACCTAGTGTATGCCATTATATAGAAATGGCACCCAGTAGAAGGAATGTGAAGCCCAGGAATACGTATGATCCAAAGAGTTAGAAGGATCATATCTTTCACGGTATTAAGCCAACATTTAGAAGGGAAATAGTCTCCCATGTATTCTCAACAAATTATGAAATAGTATCATGTGTTAATAATATAAGTAAATAATTCCTTGAGTCCTATGGCTTTGAAGGGAAGCAAGTGAAGAAAAGGATGGAAGAGAGAAAGATAGATAAAGGGAAGAGGGAAAAGAAGGATTTTCCCATATGTGATAAATGTGGAAACAATCACCTTGGTAAATTCTTGTAGGGAATGGGAGTTTGTAATAAGTTTCGAGAAAAAGGACACCAAGTACGTGATTTCAAGGGTAAGAAAATGTTTTCAAATGTAAAATGCCTCATTTGGAAGGCGTTGAGACACTTCAGGAATCAATAAGAGTATACTGCAAATGATGTTAATGGATAATAATCATGTTATGATACTTCCTCAGATGAAGAATAATGACTAGTGTTCTTATGTATTTATTATAGAATTATTTCATTTGAGTGTTGTATCAACATTATACTAGTTACATGAATTATGGAGATATATAAGGATTGTACTGTAGTACTATTTTATTGAGGATTTGAGATTATATGGTTCTAAGAAAAGTGACTTAATAGTAAGATACACTTTTTGGAAAATACATAGTTGAAGGAAAGGTAATCATTAATATGGTCCTGATAATGAGGTAGTTATTTTGGAAAAATAGATGTTTGATTTGGATAAATTATATTGAATATTCTTGACTTCCTTAAAACTGATTAATGATTTGTATATTCCATCATTGTAGGATTTTACAACTTTTTTAGATATAAGGAGTATATCCAGTATTCTATAAGGAATAAGGGAGAACGAATGTAATCAAAAAAGTTTTACGGTAATTCAGGATGTTGCGGTGTTTTAAAAAAATACATGATGAACCAGTCACATGTTATTACCTGGAAAAAAGGATCTTCATTATGTTTAACTTCCTTATAAATTTTGGGCTGAGAGTTTGGAGATAAGTATTTTGGATAAGTCTAATGTCTGTAATAGATTAAGTTTGAAATTGGAGAATATTGTTAACATTAGTTTTGGATTGTCATAAAAAGGACAACCCAGAGGTCGGGCGACATCTAGTCGCGTCAGGGAAGGCTGGGAGACTTGAACCCACAACTGAAGAGCGACAAAGGTGCATCATCTATGATTGGAATACGTGATATACTGGTTTGTATAATTTAGATTTTTTTTAAATAGTGTGAAAAATGATTTATAAATTCATTATTTTTGGAACCTTAGATGAATTGGATAAATAGAATTATTTTTAAATCATTTGGAGTGAAATATGAGTTTGTGGTAGGAATTAGTTGAAGGATGAAACTCAACTTGTCGTGTATATATATATATAATTTTTTTCCTCTAATTAGACTAAATTTTATTAACCCAATTTCAAATGTGGGTTTTCGCACAAAGGTATTTTCTATTTTCAACCTTTTATTTTCGAAGAACAATTTCATATTGCGAGAATTCATTTTATTTAAGGATTCAACAATGAAACACCCCAAGATTTCATAGTATATTATTTATTCAGAGTAATTCAATAACTTGCACTACACACAACACTGAGTTCAAGCACACCAAGACATACCAAACCAGCAGTTCAAAAGCGGTTATGAATAGTATTAACTAAATTTTTAACTTAATATAATCCTTATAATTTTAGAGTCCATATTATGAGTTTCTTAGACATAATTTTAGAACACATACATTTTTTCTGAAAAAATATGTAATTTTACCGCCTTTTAATGGTGAACCCTTTTTGAATCCAATATTTGAAACTTTTATATATTCAATTTTACAAAATAAACTTCTTCTTTATAATCGTGACATAATAATTTAGTTTCAATAAATTTTTGGTGTTTTTCTGATAACTTTTATATTTGGGTGAATAGTGAAAAATAATATATTTTAACTGAAATTTTTTTTTATCAAAATAATTTATAGTGTGGAATAACACATTTTAATAGTTTTGAAGTATAATTAGATTATATTTTTACCATTTAATCCAATTATGGTCATTGTATGTAATTTCACTTTGAAATTGGACATAAACAAGTGTCAATCTTTTGATAGTTATTATTTCGTAAAAATACGCTTCTTGGTTTCGACATCGGAAATTAATTTTAAATTAATTAATTCAACATATATTTTTTTAAATTGGTAAAATATAATTCATTTTTGAATTTTTGATATCAAAATTATCTTAGGGTGAATTTTTGGTATTTTTCTGAAAACATTCTATTTTTGATGAATAGTGGAAAACACTGAGTTATTGTTTAAAACCGACTTTTTATTTAAATAATTATTTATTTTATTTAAATTTATTTTAAGTAAAAATATATAAATAATACCTATATAAATTCAATGTAATTCACTTGAGTCATTTTATAATAATTTTAGATATATAACAATTTTATCGAACTTTTTACCGTCTTTAACCCACCTCTTAGGAGAATTTACAAATTTACATAAAACTTAATTTTACTACTTCTATGAGTTGAATTTCTAAAATTCGAGAGACAAGGTTAATATCAAGTAGTAAAATGTGGTTCAATAAGATAAAAATACTTTTTGGTGAATAGTAACCTTTTACTTTTATTTACCACGGTTAAAAGTAAATAGGGTAATTAAAGGTAAAAATGGTATTATTATTACCAAAAAACAAGTCCTAATTCTATTGGATAAAATTAATTCGACCAAAAACAGCCTTAGAAGTAAAATATGACCCTTTAGGTTCACATGGATTAGATTAATACGTTTATTATTATTTTATTTAAAGAAGAGTTAAAAGAGTTAAAATCAAAGTTTAATAACTAAACTATTTTTTATGTAGGGTTATACATAATATAAATTAGACTATAAATATTAATTAGAAAGATAAAAATATTTCCATCATAATGGTATTTTATTTATTATTTTTAGATATTAAAAATTAAATTCATTAATGACACAATGATGATGCAGTAATTACCTTATTAATTAAAGAATCAAATAAATGGTATTGTAAATATTAAAATAAATATAATTTCAAAGTTTTTATGACATCCACGAATTTTATAGGTGAATATGAAATGCTAGGATAGATTCAATGTATTCTGTTTGAAGTAATCATGCTTTTATTATTTTATCAAAAAAACAAATACCAAAGATTGTCAAAATTGACATAAAATAGTTTTTAAAACAAATATTATATTATTAATTGATAAAATAGTCCTAAAAATCAATTGTTTAGCCGAAAGACTTATATAATAATATATATGATATTAATGAACCAATTGGGGTTTGAATATCATATTATAGTACATTTATTAACCATATAATATTAAAATAGAAAGAGGCATGGTAAATGTCATACTATTTAACTAAGAGTTAAATCTAAAAGTTATGGTTAATAAGGTGACCTAAACCTATCTAAAATCTATTTTATGAGTTTTCTTTAACCTATACAAACCTTATAATTTAAATAATTCATTTTGGATCCATTAGAAACCGAATATGAATTTATTATAAAATAATATTTTATGTTTTTTCTAAGGTGTCCCTCACCCCTCTTATAAAAGGGAACTTCCCCTTCTCACAAATTCACACCTCCAAAGACATTTGGTTCAGACAACCTCTTCCCTAATATCCTCCCAACTATCCTACCTTTACCCTAGAGTCCTTTATTTCATAAGAAATCTAACCTAAGAAGCCCTTTTGATCAAATCAAAAGGAAGAACCTGAAGAAGAAGTAATGATTTCACCACCCTCTTTCAAGTTCTCTTATTCTTCCACTTAATATTTATTTTTTGTTTCCATTATAAAATAATAACTCTAGTATATTCTATATATTGTGATGTTATTATAAATATTTCACAACTATATTCACTATTCTATCCAGCTTATGAATGATAATGTCACTATGCGTGCGTTCGTAAGGTTTATCGTCTCTACGTCGTGGTGTAATTTCTTATTCAACACTATGTTATTTGGAGGGATATAATTATGAGTAATATGTATATAAATAATGAAGATAATATGCTAATGTCTCTGTAAAATTAATATACCATCCAATTCCACACCTTTATGTAAATGATATTGTCGCTCGTGCATACGTATGGATTACCGTCTCCACGACGCGATGAGATTCATTTCCACGTTCACCATTCATAGACAATTATAAAAATATATATCACTAATAAGTATGTAATATATTACATAATAATTCTACTGGAGATATATATTTATATATTTATATATGTACTTACATATATCTTATTCACTTAGTTCCGTTCAATACTATATGAAAATGGAAACATGGTTTATGCATACGTACGGACTACTGTCTTCATAAACAGTGTTTTTCATTTCATACATATACCTATTATACATATTTATATTCTAAATATAATTGATATATAAACCATGTTTTATATTATGTAAGTATTTTAATCTTGATCCAAGTGATGCAACCAAGAGTAACAAGTTAAAACACGTACTATAAAGAAAGCGATTATTACCCAAAATGCTAATTTAACATGGAAATTATTATTAAATGGGTAGTATAAAGTCATAAATGAATCATGTATGATACTATAAATATTAATATGGTTCTTGTATTATTTAATAACATACTACTATCTTCATACAGGAGGTTAAACGTACCCTCGACTAAAGGAAAGTGCAAGGTAAGGGTTAATTCATCAATCTCATTATTATTTGAGATTGTTTATGTGTAATTATTTACTGGGAAATTTTTATCATCCATGTCCATTTACCATAAAAATGATTTCAAAATGAATATTTTAAGGATTTGTGAAAGGTACTCTTTATCAATATCAGAATATTAAATGTTTTAAATATTTATCATTCTAAATCTTTTTAATTAATGTCCATGTTTTCAAAATGATTTTAAGGATTTATTTATATGGACATGAATGTTTTGAAATGATAATTATTTTCAAAAGTTTCAAAGTTTTATGGGACACTTTGATTCAAAAATGTCTTTAAATGTCTTCTTTTTTAAATTGTGTGACTTTTAAATGTTTTCATTAAAAAGAGATATTTCTCTCAAAGTGTTTTACAGATCATTTTCATCTACGTCAACATACGTCTATGGAATTAAAACTTGTTTGAAGTTAATTTATTATAATACAAATATTCCATATAATATTGAAGTATTTGTGATATGTTTGACTGTGGATGTGTTATTTTTATACCATTCATGGTTTATGGATAAAGTATTGATATTTTGTATGCTAGTTTTAATACGACTGTTTTTGTTATGTTTCAACCTTTTCATACGAGGAATGCATTGGACTTAGTAATTGATGGGTTCAGCCATATATAGCTCCTTGATGTATCGGTAGGTCTCATAAGACAGACTAGGATATTTGTACAATGCCATGAAAAAAAATTATTTTTAGTCTTAGCACATGGCCTTGGCTATGGGGTAATGATGCCCGGCGTTAGGCATTCCCTAATTATGAAATTAGTTATTACATTTGACTATTAGACTATTAGAATATCCATGTGCTTGTTTATATGGTAATTTTTTATTTATTTTTTTCCATATTAAGTTCATGTTTATGTTTAAAAAGGTTGTTGTTTTTATCACACATCTTTCCTTAAAAGTTTATAGCTTACGCTAAATTATTTACCCTTACTGGGCATTTGAGCTCACCCCTTTCTTATGTTTTCTTTTACCTAGGATTCCAAGAAGTGTATTATGATTGATATGCAGGGTAAAGATAAAGGAAATGATGGATTTCTCAAAGAAAAATCTATGTTATGTTTTATGTTTGAAATTTTAATGTAATGTTAATGTATGTAATCTATTTTCCAAGATTGCTAAATTGATTAGTCCTTCGGGACTTGATTCCTTGTAATCCTTCCAATGTATTAAAATAATGCACCAGATCTAGGTAACTGGGGTCGGGGCATTATAGTTGGTTTCAGAGGATGTTTAGCAATAACCATGGAAATTAGATTTAGATAAACTTTGATTAGATAACATTACCCTAAGATAGACTTTGAGGATTAGTATAGAAGAACTTCCTATAATTCTTGTAATGTAGAGATTTTGTGAGTTTTCCAAACAAACACATCCCTATCTGGATACGAGCAGGTAGAGGCGGTTCTGGAACAGATCTACCTAGGGTTAAAACATAAAAACACCGCTTTGAGCTAGACTCGAATGGGAACCGGTACAAGACAACGGGCCTTGTTGCACTCTTGGTTACGACACTCCCGGGGGATATGCTTTGGATAATTCTCATTTTATTTACAAATCATTATGAAATATTTATGAGTATACACCACCTCAAAGAAAATATTTTTAGAGATTATATCCATAAACTCCTCAATTTAGGTTAGGTATTTTACAAGTTGGGAATTATTCATTGCAATTCATAAACTGACCTAGTGTATGCCATTGTATAGAAATGGCACCCAGTAGAAGGAATGTCAACTCCAGTAATATATATGATCCAAAGAGTAAGAAGGATCATATATTTCATGGTATTAAGCCAACATTTAGAAGGGAAATAGTCTCCCTTGTATTCTCAACATATGAATAAATAGTATCATGTGTTAATAATATAAGTAAAGAATTCCTTGAGTCCTAGGGCTTTGAAGGGAAGTAAGAGAAGAAAAGGATGGAAGATAGAAAGACGGATAAGGGGAAGAGGGAAAAGTAGGATTTTCTAATATGTTATAAATGTGGTAAGAATCACCTTGGTAAATGGTTATAGGGAATGTTAGTTTGTTATAAGTGTGGAGAAAAAGGACTCCAAGTACGTAATAGAAAGGGTAAGAAAAAGTTTTTTAATGAAAAATTCCTCATCTGGAAGGCGTTGAGACACTACAGGAATCAATAAGAGTATACCTCAAATGATGTTATTAGATAATAATAATGTTATGATACTACCTCAGATGAAGAGAAATGACTAGTGTTCTTATATAGTTATTATTGAATTATTTCATTTGAGTGTTGTATCAATAGTATACTTGTTACATGAATTATAGAGATAAATAAGGATTGTACTGTAGTACTATTTTTTTAAGAGATGATATTATATGGTTCTAAGAAAATTGACTTAATAGTAAGCTACACATTTTGGAAAATTAATGGTTGAAGGAAAGTTAATCATTAATATGGTCTTGATAACGAGGTAGTGATTTTTGAATAAGAGATGGTTGATTTGGATAAATTATATTGAATATTCTTGACTTCCTTGAAACTGATTAATGATATGTATATTCCATCATTGTTGGAGTTTACCAATTTTTTGGATAGAAGGAGTATATCTAGTATTCTATAAAAAATAAGGGAGCATGAATGTAATCAATAAGGTTTTATAGTAATTCATGATGTTGCGGTGTTTTAAAAGAATACATGATGAATGAGTTCACATGTTATTACCTTGAAAAAAGGATCTTCATTGTGTTTAACATCCTTCTATATTTTGGATTGAGAGTTTGGAGATAAGTATTTTGGATAAGTCTAAAGTTTGGAATAGATTATGTTTGAAATTGGATAATATTGTTAACGTTATTTTTGGATTGTTATAAAAAGGACAACCCAGAAGACGGGTGACAACTAGTCACATCCGGCAAGGCTGGGAGACTTGAACCCGCAACCTAAGAGTGAAAAGGGTGCATCACCTATGATTTGAATACATGATGTACTGGTTTGTATAATTTAGTTTTTTTAAAATAGTGTGAAAAATGAATTATAAATTTATTATTTTTGGAACCTTATATGATTTGGATAAATAGAATTTTTTTTAAATCATTTGGAGTGAAATATGTGTTTGTGGTAGGAATTATTTGAAGGATGAAACTCAACATGTCATGTATATATATATATAATTTTTTTCCTCTTATTAGACTATATTTTATTAAACCAATTTCAAATGTGGGTTTTCCCACAAAGGTATTTTCTATTTTCAAAATTTTATTTTTGAAGAACAATTTCAAATTGTGAGGATTCAATTTATTGAAGGATGCAAGAATTTAACACCCCAATATTTCATAGTACATTATCTATTCAGAGTAATTCAATAACATGCACTACACGCAACACTGAGTTTAAGCGCACCATGAATTACCAAACTAGTCGTTCAAAAGCGGTTATGAATAGTATTAACTAAATTTTAAACTTAATATAATCCATATAATTTTAGAATCCATATTATGAGTTTCTTAGACATAATTTAATAACAAATACATTTTTTTCAGAAAAAAAAAGTATATTTAAAAAAAATGCAATTTTACTTCCTTTTAATGGAGAACCCTTTTTAAATCCAATATTTGAAACGATTATATATAAAATTTTACAAAATAAACTTCTTCTTTTGAAGCGGGACATAATAGTTTAGTTTTAATAATTTTTTGGTGTTTTTCTAATAACCTTCATATTTGGGCGAATAGTGAAAAATAATATATTTTAACAGAAAACATCTTTTTTAATCAAAATAATTTATAGTGTGGAATTACACATTTTAATAGTTTTGAAGTATAATTAGATTATATTTTTACCATTTAATCCAATTATGGTCATTGTAAGTAATTTCACTTTGAAATTAGGCATAAACAAGTGTCAATATTTTGATAGTTATTATTTCTTAAAAATACGCTTCTTGGTTTCGACAACAAAAATTAATTTTAAATTAATTAATGCAACTACTATGTTCTTAAATTGGTAACATAGAATTCATTTTTTAATTCGGAATATCAAAATTAGATTAGGGTGAATTTTTGGTATTTTTCTGAAAACTTTCTATTTTTGATGAATAGTGGAAAACAATAAGTTATTGTTTAAAATCGACTTTTTATTTAAATAATTATTTATTTTATTTAAATTTATTTTACATAAAAATAGATACATAATACCTATATAAATTCAATGTAATTTATTAGAGTCAGTTTATAATAATTTTAGATATATCAAAATTTTATCAAACATTTTACCGTCTTTTACCCACCTCTTAGGGGCATTTGAAAATTTACATAAAACATAATTTTATAGGTTCTATGAGTTGAATTTATAAAATCCGAGAGAAATGGTTAATATCAATTAGTAAAATGTGGTTCAATAGGATAAAAATAATTTTTCATGAATAGTAATGTTTTACTTTTGTTTACCACGGTTAAAAGTAAATAGGGTAATTAAAGCTAAAAATGATATTATTATTACCACAACACATGTCCTAATTCTATTAGATAAATGTAATTCGACCAAAAAATACTTGGAAATAAAATATGACCATTTAGGTTCACATAGATTAGATTAATACATTTATTATTATTTTATTTAAAGAAGAGTTAAAAGAGTTAAAATCAAAGATTAATAACTAAACCATTTTTTATGTAGTGTTATAGATAATATAAATTAGAATATTAATATTAATTATAAATATAAAAATATTTCCAACATAATGGTATTTTATTTATAATTTTTAGATATTAAATAATTAAATTGATTAATGACACAATGATGATGCAGTAATTACCTTATTAATTAAAGAATCAAATAAATGGTATTATAAATATTAAAATAAAAATAATATCAAAGTTTTTATGACATCCACGAATTTTCTAGATGAATATGATATGTTAGGATAGATTCAATGTATTATTTTTGATGTAATCATGTTGTTATTATTTTATCAAAAAACAAATACCAAAGAGTGTCAAAATTGACATAAAATAGTATTTAAAACAAATATTATATTATTAATTGATATAATAGTCCTAAAAATCTAAGGTTCAGAAAAAAGACTTATATAATAATATATATGATATTAATGAACCAATTGGGGTTCTATTTTCATATTATAGTAAGTTTATTAACCATATAATATAAAAATACAAAGAGACATGGTAAATGTCATACTATTTAACTATGAGTTAAATCTAAAAGTTAAGGTTAATAAGGTGACCTAAACCTGTATAAAATATAATAGTTGAGTTCATTTCGACCCATAACAACCTTATAATTTAAATAATTCATTTTTGAGCCATTAGAAACTGAAAATGAATTTATTATAAAATAATAGTTTATGTTTTTCCTTTGGTGCCTCTCACCCCTCTTATAAAAGGTAACTTCCCCTTATCGCAAATTTACACCTCCAAAGACATTTGGTTCGGCCAACCTCTACCACAATATCCTCCCAACTATCCTACCTTAACCCTATAGGCCTTATTTTCATCATAAATCCAACTTAATTATCCCTTTTGATCAAATCAAAAGGAAGAACCTAAAGAAGAAGTAATGATTTCACCACCCTCTTTCAAGTTCTCTTATTCTTCCAGTTAATATTTCTTTATTTTTTCCATTATAAAATAATAACTCTAGTATATTCTATATACTGTGATGTTATTATAAATATAGCACAACTATATTCATTATTCTATCCATCTTATGAATGATAATGTCACCATGCGTGCGTACATACGATTTACCGTCTCCACGCCGTGGTGTAATTTGTTATTCAACACTATGTTATTTGGAAGAATATAATTATGAGTAATATGTATATAAATAATGAAGATAACATGCTAATGTCTCTGTAAAATTAATATACCATCCAATTCCACACCTTTAAGGAATAGATATTGTCGCTCGTGCGTACGTACAGATTACAGTCTCCACGACGCGATGAGATTCATTTCCACGTTCACCATTCATCGACGATTTTAAAAATCTATATCACTAATAAGTATATAATATATGACATAATAATTCTACTGGATATATATATATATGTGTGTGTGTGTGTACATACATATATCTTATTCACATTGTTCTGTTTAATATAATATGAAAACGGAAACATGGTTTATGCGTACGTACCGACTATTGTCTTCATAAACGGTGTTTTTCATTTCATACATATGTCTATTATACATATTTATATTCTAAATATAATTGATATATAAATCATTTTTTATATTCTGGAGGTATTTTAATCTTGATCCAAGTGATATAATCATGAGTAACAAGTTAGAACACCTACGATAAAGAAAGCAATTATTACCCGAACTGTTAATTTAACATGGATATTCTTATTAAATGGGTAGTATAAATTCATAAATGAATCATGTCAGTTATTGTAAATATTAATATGGTTCTGGTATAATTTAATAACATACTATGATCTTCATACAAGAGGTTAATTGTACCCTCGACTAAAGGAAAGTGCAAGGTAAGGGTTAATTCCTCAATCTCATTATTATCTGAGATTATTTATGTGTAAGTATTGACTGGGAAATTTTTGTCATACATGTAAATTTTTCATAAAAATGATTTCAAAATGAGTATTTTAGGGATTTCTGAAAGGTAATATTTATCAAGATCTGAATATTAAATGTTTTGAAGATTTATCTTTCTAAATCTTTTTAATTAATGTCGATGTTTTTTAAATGATTTTAAGGATTTATTTATATGGACATGAATGTTTGGAAATGATAATTCTTTTACAAAGTTTAAAATTGGTATGGGACAATTTGATTCAACAATGTCTTTAAATTTCTTCTTTTTTAAGTTGTGTCACTTTTAAATGTTTTCATTAAAAAGAGATATTTCTCTCAAAGAGTTTTACAAATCATTTTCAACTATGTCAACATACTTCTATGGAATTTAAACTTGTTTGAAGTTGATTTATTATAGTACAAATATTCCATATTGTATTAAAGTATTTGTGATATATTTGACTGTGGGTGTATTATTTTTATACAATTCATGGTTTATGGATAAAGTATTGACATTTCCTATGCTATTTTTAATATGATTGTTTATGTTATGTTTAAACCTTTTAATATGAGGAATGCAGTGGACTCAGTAATTGATGAGTGGAGCCCGCTGTATCTCCTTGATGCATTGGTGGGTCTCATAAGACAAACTAGGATCTTGGAATAAGGCCTTGAAAAAAACATTATTTGTAGTCTTGGCACATGGCCTTGACTATGGGGTAATGATGTCCAGTGATAGGCATTACCTCATTATGAAATTTGTTATTACATGTGATTATTCGACTAGTAGAATATCCATGTTCTTGTTTATATAGTAATTTTTAATTTATTTTTTTCCATATTAAGTTTATGTTTATGTTTAAAAAGGTTGTTGTCTTTATTACACATTTTGACTTAAAAGTTTATAGCTTCCACTAAATTATTTACCCTTGCTGGGCATCTGAGTGCACCCCTTTATTATGTTTTCTTTTCCTAGGATTCCAAGAAGTGTATTATGATTGATATGCAGGGTTAAGATAAATTAAATAATGGAGTTCTCAAAGAAAAATTTATGATGTGTTTTATGTTTGAAATTTTAATGTAATGTTAATGTATGTAATCTATTTTCCAAGACTTCTAAACTGATTGGTCCTTCGGGACTTGATTCCTTGTAATCCTACCAATGTATTAAAATAATGCACCGGATCTGGGTTACTGGGGTCGGGGCATTATAGTTGGTATCAGAGGAAGTTTAAAAATAACCTTCGAGACAAGATTTAGATAAAATCTAATTAGATCACATTACCCTAAGATAGACTTTGAGGATTTGTATTGAAGAACTTCCTAGAATTTTCATAATGTATAGATTTTTTGAGTTTTCCAAGAAAACACATCCCTATCTAGAAACGAGCGGGTAGAGGTGGTTCTGGAACAGATGTACCTAGGGGTAAAACCTAAAAACACCGCTTTGATCTAGACTCGAATGGGAACCGGTACAAGACAACGGGCATTGTTGTACTCTTGGTTACGACACTCCCGGGGGATATTCTTTGGATAATTCTCATTTTCTTAACAAATCACTATGAAAGATTTATGAGTATATACCTCCTCAAAGAAAATATTTTTATGGATTATATCCATAAACTGGTCAATTTAGGTTATGTATTTTACAAGTTTGGTATTATTAATTGCAATTCAAAAACTGGCTTAGTGAATTCCATTGTATAGAAATGGCGCCCAGTAGAAGGAATGTGAACTCCAGTAATACGTATGATCCAAAGAGTAAGAAGGATCATATCTTTCCCGGTATTAATTCGACATTTAGAATGGAAATAGTCTACCATGTATTCTCAATATATGAAGAAAAAGTGTCATGTGTTAATAAGATAAGTAAATAATTCCTTGAGTCCTATGGATTTGAAGTGAAGCAAGAGAAGAAAAGGATGGAAGAGAGAATGATAGATAAAGGGAAGTGGGAAAAGAAGGATTTTCTCATATGTGATAAATGTGGAAAGAATCACCTTGGTAAATGGTTGTAGGGAATGAGAGTTTGTTATAAGTGTAGAGAAAAATGACACCAAGTACGTGATTGCAAGGATAAGAAAAAGTTTTCAAATGTAAAATTCCTCATCTGGAAGGCGGTCAGACACTACAGGAGTCAATAAGAGTATACCGCAAATGATGTTATTGGATAATAATCATTTTATGATACTACCTCAGATGAAGATGAATGACTAGTGTTATTATGTAGTTATTATAGAATTATTTCATTTGAGTGTTGTATCAATAGTATACTGGTTACATGAATTATGGAGATAAATCGGTATTTTAATATAGTACTATTTTATTGAGGATTTGAGATTATATGGTTCTAAGAAAAGTGACTTAATAGTAAGCTACACTTTTTGGAAAATACATGGTTGAAGGAAAGGTAATCATTAATATGGTCCTGATAATGAGGTAGTGATTTTGGAATAAGAGATGGTTGATTTGGATAAATTATATTAAATATTCTTGACTTCCTTGAAACTGATTAATGGTTTGTATATTACTTCATTGTTGGAGTTTACAACTTTTTTAGATAGAAGGACTATATCCAGTATTCTATAAGGAATAAGGGAGCACAAATGTAATCAATAATGATTTATGGTAATTCAAGATGTTGCAGTGTTTTAAAAGAATACATGATGAACAAGTTCACATGTTATTACTTGGAAAAAATGATCTTCATTGTGTTTAACTTCCTTATAAATTTTGGTCTGAGAGTTTGGATATAAGTATTTTGGATAAGTCTAATGTTTGGAATAGATTAAGTTTGAAATTAGATAATACTGTTAACGTTATTTTTGTATTGTTATAAAAAGGACAACCCAGAGGTTGGGTGACAACTAGTCGCATCTGGCAAGGCCGGGAGACTTGAACCCACAACCGAAAAGCGAAAAAGGTGCATCACCTATGATGGGAATACGTGATGGACTGGTTTTTATAATTTAGTTTTTTTAAAATAGTCTGATAAATGAATTATAAATTCATTATTTTTAGAACCTTATATGATTTGGATAAATAATTTTTTTTTAAATCATTTGGATTGAAATATGAGTTTGTGGTAGTAATTTGTTTAAGGATGAAACTCAACATTTCATGTATATATATATATAATTTTTTTCCTCTTATTAGACTAAATTTTATTAACCCAATTTCAAATGTGGGTTTTCCCAAAAAGGTATTTTCTATTTTCAACCATTTATTTTCGAAGAAAAATTTCAAATAGAAAGGATTCAATTTATTGAATGATGAAATAATGTAACACCCAAAGATTTCATAGTATGTTATTTATTCAGAGTAATTCAATTACTTGCACTATACGCAACACTAAGTTCAAGCGCACCATGACTTACAAACTAACCGCTCAAAAGCGGCTATGAATAGTATTTACTGAATTTTTAACTTAATATAATCCTTATATTTTTAGAATCCATATTATGAGTTTATTAGACATAATTTAAGCACAAATACATTTTTTTCAGAAAAAAACAAGTATTTTTCAAAAAAATGCAATTTTACCATGTTTTAATGGAAACCCCTTTTTAAATCCAATTTTTGAAACTTTTATATATTTACTTTTAAAAAAAATAAACTTCTTCTTTAGAATCGAGACATAATACTTTTGTTTCAATAAATTTTTGGTGTTTTTCTAATAACTTTTATATTTGGGTGAACAGTGAAACATACTATATTTTAACTGAAAACATCTTTTTTAATCATAATAATTTATAGTGTGGAATTAAACATTTTAATTTTTTTGAATTATAATTAGATTATATTTTTACCATTTAATCAAAGTATGGTCATTGTAAGTAATTTCACTTTGAAATTGGACATAAACAAGTGTCAATCTTTTGATAGTTATTATTTATTAAAAATACGTTTCTTGGTTTCGACAACAGAAATTAATTTTAAATTAATTAATGCAACTTATATTTTTTGAAATTGGTAAAATAGAATTCATTTTTGAATTCAGAATATCAAAATTATCTTAAGGTGAATTTTTGGTATTTTTCTGAAAACTTTCTATTTTTGATGAATAGTGGAAAACACTGAGTTATTGTTTAAAACCGACTTTTTATTTAAATAATTATTTATTTTATTTAAATTTATTTTAGGTCAAAATAGATACATAATACCTATATAAATTCAATGTAATTCATTAGAGTTATTTTATAATAATTTTAGATATATAAAAATTTTATCGAACTTTTTACCCTCTTTTACCCACCTCTTAGGAGCATTTGCAAATTTACATAAAACTTAATTTTACTATTTCGATGAGTTAAATTTCTAAAATATGAGAGACACAGTTAATATCAAGTAGTAAAATGAGGTTCAATAAGATAAAAATAATTTTTGGTGAATCGTAACGTTTTACTTTTATTTACCATGGTAAAGAGAAAATCGGGTAATTAAAGGTAAAAATGATATTATTATTACCACAACACATATCCTAATTCTATTGGATAAATGTAATTCGACCAAAAACCACCTTATAAATAAAATATGATCCTTTAGTTTCACTTGGATTAGATTACATATATTATTATTTTATTTAACGAAGAGTTAAAAGAGTTAAAATCAAAGTTTAATAACTAAAAAATTTTTTTGTAGGGTTATACATAATATATATTCGACTATAAATATTAATTAGAAATATAAAAATATTTCCAACATAATGGTATTTTATTTATAATTCTTATCTATTAAATAATTAAATTTATTAATGACACAATGATGATGCAGTAATTAACTTATTAATTAAAGAATCAAATAAATGGTATTATAAATATTAAAATAAATATAATATCAAAGTTTTAGTGATATCCACGAATTTTATAGGTGAATATGACATGTTAGAATAGATTCAATGTATTATTTTTAAAGTAATCATGCTGTTATTATTTTTTTTTTTTTAAAAATACCAAAGAATGTCAAAATTGACATAAAATAGTTTTTAAGACAAATATTATATTATTAATTGATATAATAGTCCTAAAAATCTAAGAATTGGAAAAAAGACTTATATAACAATATATATGATATTTATGAACCAATTGGGGTTCTATTTTCAAATTATATTATGCTTATTAACAATATAATATAAAAATACAAGGAGACATGGTAAATGTCATACTATTTAACTAAGAGTTGAATATAAAAGTTAAGGTTAATAAGGTGACCTAAACCTATCTAAAATCTATTGGATGAGTGGGTTTCGACCCATAACCACCTTATAATTTAAATAATTCATTTTGGATCCATTAGAAACCGAAAATGAATTTATTATAAAATAATATTTTTTATTTTTCCTAAGGTGCTCCTCACCCCTCTTATAAAAGGGAACTTCCCCTTCTCACAAATTTACACCTCCAAAGACATTTGGTTCGGCAAACCTCTACCCCAATATCCTCCCACCTATCCTATCTTCACCCTAGAGGCCTTACTTTCATTATAAATCTAACCAAAGAATCCCTTTTGATCAAATCAAAAGGAATAACATGAAGAAGAAGTAATGATTTCACCACCCTCTTTCAAGTTCTCTTATTATTCCACTTAATATTTCTCTATTGTTTCCATTATAAAATAATAAATCTAGTATATTCTATATACTGTGATGTTATTATAAATATAAAAGAACTATATTTAATATTATATCCATCTTATGAATGATAATGTCACCATGCGTGCGTACGAACGGTTTACAGTCTCCACACCATGGTGTAATTTGTTATTCAACACTATGTTATTTGGAGGGATATAATTATGAGTAATATGTATAAAAATAATGAGGATAACATGCTAATGTCTCTGTTAAATTAATATACCATCCAATTCCACACCTTTATGGAAATTATATTGTCACTCGTGCGTACATACAGATTACCGTCTCCACGACGTGATGAGATTCATTTCCACGTTCACCATTCATCGATGATTATAAAAATATATATCACTAATAAGTATGTAATATATGACATAATAATTCTACTAGAGATATATATATTTATATATATATATATATATGTACTTACATATATCTTATTCACTTAGTTCCGTTCAATACTATATGAAAACGGAAACATGGTTTATGCGTACGTACAGACTACTGTCATCATAAACGGTTTTTTTTAATTTCATACATATGTCTATTATACATATTTATATTCTAAATATAATTGATATATAAATCATTCTTTATATTCGGGAAGAATTTTAATCTTGATCCAAGTGATACAATCAAGAGTAACAAGTTAAAACACATATGATAAAGAAAGAGATTATTACCTGAATTGTTAATTTATCATGGAAATTATTATTAAATGGGTAGTATAAAGTCAGAAATGAATCATGTATGATATTATAAATATTAATATGGTTCTGTTATAATTTCATAACATACTACGATTTTCATACAGGAGGTTAAACATACCCTCGACTAAAGGAAAGTGCAAGGTAAGGGTTAATTCCTCAATCTCATTATTATATGAGATTGTTTATGTGTAAGTATTTACTGGGAAATTTTTACCATCCATGTCCATTTTTCATAAAAATGATTTCAAAATGAATATTTTCAGGATTTTTGAATGGTACTCTTTATCAAGATCAGAATATTAAATGTTTTGAGGATTTATCTTTCTAAATATTTTTAATTAATGTCCATGTTTTCAAATTGATTTTAAGGATTTATTTATATGGACATGAATGTTTTTAAATGATAATTCTTTTCAAAAGTTTCAAAGTTGTACGGGACACTTTGATTCAAAAATTTCTTTAAATTTCTTCTATTTTAAATTGTGTTTCTTTTAAATGTTTTCATTAAAAAGAGATATTTCTCTCAAAGATTTTTACAAATCATTTTCATCTATGTCAACATACTTCTATAGAATTTAAACTTGTTTGAAGTTGATTTATTATAATACAAGTCTTCCATATTTTATTGAAGGATTTGGGATATGTTTGACTGTGGGTGTGTTATTTTTATACCATTCATGGTTTATGGATAAAGTATTGACATTTCGTATGCTAGTTTTAATACGACTATTTATGTTATGTTTCAACATTTTCATAGGAGGAATACAGTGGACTTAGTAACTGATGGGTGGAGCCCACTATAGATCCTTGATGCATCGGCAGGTCTCATAAAACAAACTAAGATCTTGGCACAAGTCCTTGAAAAATAATTATTTGTAGTCTTGGCACATGGCCTTAACTATGGGGTAATGATGTCTGGCGTTAGGCATTATCTCATTATGAAATTAGTTATTACATGTGATTATTTGACTAGTATAATATCAATGTGCTTGTTTATATGGTAATTTTTAATTTATTTTTTTCCATATTAAGTTCATGTTTATGTTTGAAAAGGTTTTTGTTTTTATCCGACATCTTTCCATAGAAGTTTATAGCTTCCGCTAAATTATTTACCCTTACTAGGCATCTCAGCTCACCCCTTTATTTTGTTTTTTTTTTCAGGATTCCAAGAAGTGTATTATGATTGCTATGCAGGGTTAAGATAAATGAAATAATGGAGTTCTCGAAGTAAAATCTATGATGTGTTTTATGTTTGAAATTTTAATGTAATGTTAATGTATGTAATCTATTTTTCAAGACTGCTAAACTGATTGGTCCTTCGGGAATTGATTTTTTGTAATCCTTCCAATGTATTAAAATTATGCACCGGATCTGGGTAACTAGTGTCGGGGCGTTATAGTTGGTATCAGAGGAATTCTAGCAATAACCATGGAAACAAGATTTAGATAAACTCTGATTAGAGCACATTACCCTAAGATATACTTTGAGGATTAGTATATAATAACTTCCTTGAATTTTGGTAATGTAGAGATTTTGTGAGTTTTCCAAGAAAACACATCCCTATCTGGATACCAGCAGGTAGAGGTAGTTCTGGAACAGATGTACCTAGGGGTAAAACCTAAAAAGACCGCTTTGAACTAGACTCGAATGGGAACCGGCACAAGACAACGGGTCTTGCTGCACTCTTGGTTACGACACTCCCAGGGGATATGTTTTGGTTAATTCTCATTTTCTTTAAAACTCATTATGAAATATTTACGAGTATATACCTCCTAAAAGAAAATATTTTTATGGATTATATCCATAAACTGATAAATTTATGTTAGGTATTTTACAAGTTTGGAATTATTCATTGCAATTCATAAACTGACCTAGTGTACGCCATTGTAAAGAAATGGCGCCCAGTAGAAGGAATGTGAACTCTAGTAATACGTATGATCCAAGGAGTAAGAAGGATCATATCTTTCACGGTATTAAGACAAAATTTAGAAGGTAAATAGTCTCCCATGTATTCTCAACATATAAAGAAATAGTATCATGTGTGAATAAGATAATTAAAGAATTCATTAAGTCCTATGGAATTGAAGGGAAGTAAGAGAAGAAAATGATGGAAGAGAGAAAGACATATAATGGGATGAGGGAAAAGAAGGATTTTCCCATATGTGATAAATGTGGAAAGAATCACCTTGGTAAATGGTTGTAGGGAATGGGAGTTTGTTATAAGTGTAGAGAAAAATCACACCAAGTACGTGATTGCAAGGGTAAGAAAAAGTTTTCAAATGTAAAATGCCTCATCTGTAAGGCATTGATACACTACTGAAATCAATAATAGTATACCGGAAATGATGTTATTGGATAATAATCATGTTATGATATTACCTTAGACGAAGAAGAATGACTAGTGTTCTTATGTAGTTATTATAGAATTATTTCATTTGAGTGTTGTATCAACAGTATACTGGTTACATGAATTATAAAGATAAATAAGGATTGTTCTGTAGTACTATATTAATGAGGATTAGAGATTATATGGTTCTAAGAAAAGTGACTTAATAGTAAGCTACACTTTTTGTAAAATACATGGTTGAAGGAAAGGAAATCATTAATATGGTCCTGATAATGAGGTAGTGATTTTGGAATAAGAGATGGTTGATTTGGGTAAATTATATTGAAAATTCTTGACTTCCTTGAAACTGGTGAATGATTTTTATATTCCATCATTGTTGGAGTTTACAAATTTTTTTGATAGGAGTATATCCGGTATTCTATAAGGAATGAGGGAGCATTAATGTAATCAATAAGGTTTTATGGTAATTCAAGATGTTGTGGTGTTTTAAAAGGATACATGATGAACGAGTTCACATGTTATTACATAGAAAAAGGGATCTTTATTGAGTTTAAATTCTTTATAAATTCTGTACTGAGAGTTTGGAGATAATTATTTTGGATTAGTCTATAGTTTGGAATAGATTAAGTTTGAAATTGGATAATATTGTTAACGCTATTTTTGGATTGTTATAAAAGAAAACCCAGAGGTCAGGCGACAACTAGTCGCGTCCAGCAAGGCCGGGAGACTTGAACCCACAACCGAAGAGCGAAAAAGGTGCATCACCTATGATTGGAATATGTGATGTACTGGTTTGTATAATTTAGTTTTATTTAAATATTCTAACAAAGGAATTATAAATTCATTATTTTTGGAACCTTACATGATTTGGATAAATAGGTTTTTTTAAATCATTTAGAGTTGAATATGAGTTTGTGGTAGGAATTAGTTGAAGGATGAAACTCAACTTGTCATGTATATATATATATATATATATATATATATAATTTGTTTCCTCTTATTAGACTAAATTTTATTAACCCAATTTTAAATGTGGGTTTTCCCACAAAGGTATTTTCTATTCTCAACCTTTTATTTTCAAAGAACAATTTCAAATTGTGATGATTCAATTTATTGAAGGATACAAGAATTTAACACCCCATGATTTCATAGCACATTATTTATTCAGAGTAATTCAATAACTTGCACTACATGCAACACTAAGTTCAAGCGCCGTACGACTTACCAAACTAGCAGTTCAAAAGTGGTTATGAATATTATTAACTAAATTTTGAACTTAATGTAATCCTTATAATTTTAGAATCCATATTATGAGTTTCTTAGACATAATTTAGTAACAAATACATTTTTTTCTGAAAAAAAAATTATTTTTCAAAAAAATGAAATTTAACCTCCTTTTAATGGCGAACCCTTTTTAAATCCAATATTTGAAACTTTTATATATTCTATTTTAAAAAACATTATTTTTATTTATAATCGGGACATAATAATTTAGTTTCAATAAATATTTGGTGTTTTTCTGATAATTTTTATATTTGGGTGAATAGTGAAAAATACAATATTTTAACTGAAAACATCTTTTTTAATCAAAATAATTTATAGTGTATAATTATACATTTTAATGGTTTTGAAGTATAATTAGATTATATTTTTACAATTTAATCCAATTATGGTCATTTTAAGTAATTTCACTTTGAAATTGGACATAAACTAGTGTCAATCTTTTGATAGTTATTATATCTTAAAAATACGCTTCTTGGTTTCGAGAATGGAAATTAATTTTAAATTAATTAATGAAACTTCTATGTTTTGAAATTGGTAAAATAGAATTAATTTTTGAATTTGTAATATCAAAATTATCTTAGGGTGAATTTTTGGTATTTTTCTGAAAACATTCTATTTTTTATGAATAGTGGAAAACACTGAGTTATGGCTTAAAATCGACTTTTTATTTAAATAATTATTTATTTTTTTTAAATTTATTTTTGGTCAAAATAGATGCATAATACCTATATAAATTCAATGCAATTCATTGGAGTCATTTTATAAAAAAATTTGATATATAAAAATTTTATCAAACTTTTTACCGTCTTTTACCCACCTCTTATGAGCATTTACAAATTTACATAAAACATAATTTAACCGCTTCTGTGAGTTGAATTTCAAAAAATTGAGAGACACTATTAATATAAAGTAGTAAAATGTGGTTCAATAAGATAAAAATAATTTTTGGTGAATAGTAACTTTTTGCTTTTATTTACCACGGTTAAAAGTAAATAAGGTAATTAAAGATACAAATGATATTATTATTACCATAACACAAGTCCTAATTCTATTAGATAACTTTAATTCGACCAAAAACAATATTAGGAATAAAATAAAACCCTTTAGGTCTACTTGGATTAGATTACGACATTTATTATTATTTTATTTAAAGAAGTGTTAAAAGAGTTAAAATCAAAGTTTTATAACTAAACCATTTTTAATGTACAGTTATACATAAAATAAATTTGACTATAAATATTCATTATAAAGATAAAAATATTTCCTACATAATGGTATTTTATTCATAATTTTTAGAGATTAAATAGTTAAATCTATTAATGACACAATGATGATGCTGTAATTACCTTATTAATGAAAGAATCAAATAAATGGTATTATAAATGTTAAAATAAATATAATTTTGACGTTTTTATGACATAAAATAATTTTATAGTTGAATAATGCATGTTAGTATTGATTCATTTTATTTCATTTGAAGTAATCATTCAGTTATTATTTTATCAAAAAATTAAATTCCAAAGAGTGTCAAAATTGACATAAAATAGTTTTTAAAACAAATATTATATTATTAAATGATATAATAGTCCTAAAAATATATGGATTTTCCAAAAGACTTATATACTTATATATATGAAATTAATGTACCAATTGGGGTTCTATTGGAATTGTATAGTAAGTTTATTAACCATATAACATAAAAATACAAAGAGACATGGTAAATGTCAAACTATTTAACTAAGAGTTAAATCTAAAAGTTAATGTTAATAAGGTGACCTAAACCTATGTAAAACCTATTGTTTGAGTATTATTTATCCATCTTATTAATGATAATGTCACCATGCGTTCGTACGTACGACTTACCATTTCCACGTCGTGGTGTAATTTGTTATTCAACACTAGGTCATTTGGATGGATATAATGATGTGTAATATGTATATAAATAATAAAAATAACATTATAATGCCTCTGTAATATTAATATACCATCCAATTCCAAACCATTATGGAAATGATATTGTTTCTTGTGCGTACGTACGGATTACCGTCTCCACGACGTGATGAGATTCATTTCCACGTTCACCATTCATCAACGATTATAAAAATATATATTACTAATAAGTATGTAACATATGAAATAATAATTCTACTGGAGATATATATTTATATATATATATATATGTACTTACATATATCTTATTCACTTAGTTCCGTTCAATACGATATGAAAACGGAAACATCGTTTATGCGTACGTACGGACTACCTACTCCATAAATGGTGTTATTCATTTCCTACATATGTCTATGATAAATATTTATATTCTAAATATATATGATATATAAATCATTTTTTATATTTTGGAAGTATTTTAATCTTTATCCAAGTGATACAATCAAAAGTAACAAGTTAAAACATGTTCGATAAAGAAAGCGATTAATACCCAAAATGTTAATTTAACATGGAAATTATTATTAAATTGGTAGTATAAAGTCACAAGTGAATCATGAATGATATTAGAAATATTAATATGGTTCTGGTAAAATTTAATAACATACTAAAATATTCATACAGGAGGTTAAACGTACCCTCTACAAATGGAAATTGCAAGGTAAGGGTTAATTCCTCAATCTCATTATTATCCGAGATTGTTTATGTGTAAGTCTTAACTGGGACATTTTTATCATCCATGTCCATTTTTCATAAAAATGAATTGAAAATGAATATTTTAAGATTTGTGAAAGGAACTATTTATCAAGATCATAATTTTAAATGTTTTAAATATTTATCTTTCTAAATCTTTTTAATTAATGTCCATGTTTTCAAAATGATTTTAAGGATTTATTTATATGGACATGAATGTTTTCAAATGATAATTATTTTCAAAATTTTAAAAGTGGTATAGGACCCTTTGATTAAAAAATATAAATAAACATATTCCTTTTTAAATTATGTGACTTTTAAATGTTTTCCTGAAAAATAGATATTTCACTAATAGAGATTTACAAATCATTTTCATATATGTCAACATACTTCTATGGAATTTAACCTTGTTTGAAGTTGATTTATTATAATACAAATATTCCATATTGTGTTGAACAATTTTTGATATGTTTGACTGTGGATGTGTTATTTTTATACCATTCATGGTTTATGGATAAAGTATTGACATTTTGTATGCTAGTTTTAATATGAATGCTTATGTTTTGTTTCAACCTTTTCATATGAGGAATGCAGTGGACTTAGTAAGTGATGGGTGGAGCCCGCTATAGCTCCTCGATGCATCGGTAGGTCTCATGAGACAAACTAGAGTCTTGGCACAAGGCCTTGACAAATTTTTTATTTGTAGTCTTGGCTCAAGACCTTGACTATGTGGAAATGAGGACCGATGTTAAGAATTCCCTCATTATGAAATTAGTTATTAAATGTGATAATTCGACTAGTAGAATATCCATGTGCATGTTTATATGGTAATTTTTGATTTAATTTTTTCATATTATGTTCATGTTTATTTTTAAAAAGCCTGTTGTCTTTATCACATATCTTGCCTTAAAATTTTATAGGTTCCGCTAAATTATTTACCCTTACTGGGCATCTGAGCTCACCCCTTTCTTATGTTTTATTTTCCCAGGATTCCAAGAAGTGTATTATGATTGATATGAAGGTTTAAGCTAAAGGAAATAATGGAGTTATCAAAGAACTATTTATGCTGTGATTTATGTTTTAAATTATAATGTAATGTTAATGTATGTAATCTATTTTCTAAGACTTCTAAACTGATCGGTCTTTTGGGACATGAATCCGTGTAATAATGCCAATGTATTAAAATAATTCATTGGCTCTGGGTAACTGGGGTCCGTGCATTATAAAAAATCTCAATGATGTTATCTCACTTGGAAGCTCCAATAAATGGGCTTTATATGGTATAATCCTACTGGTCTAGGTCATTTCTTCTCCCATTTATTCCAATTGGATTTTATAATATCCGCTAATATATAATAATATTAATAGTCACTTTTCTATGACTATATTATAAATGGATATGATTCTTAAGTTTTTTTAAATTTGATAGGTTGTAATTTATAATCGATCCAAAATAACAAAAATTTTACACGTGTTCTATATAAAAATATTACATAAAAAGTCATTAATTCGTTCAAAAAATATAATTTAATTTATAAATTTTTTTATCATTAATATTGTAATCCCATCTCCCACCCTCATCTTCACTGCCACATAGAACTCGTGAAATAGGTTGGGAAATGAAATGCATAAATTCAATAATTACCAATTTGATTTCCCTTGGACTTCCCAAAATAGATTATCTCTCCATAAACATCAATTTTGAGATCAAAATAAGATCATAAGGATTTAGAACCAAAAAAAAATGGAAGAATAAGAGATAGCGTAGAATATAGAAAATTAAAAAAAATGATTATTTTTTAAAAAACAACATTCCCATGATAATCAGATATAGGATGAAGGGAATGGAATTGAATCCTCAATAAAATCGGGAAGAATAAAATTATTTAGGCATTCTAGTACCTTCTACCTTCTTCTCTTAGTATTTAGTATTGATTTGAGATCATATTCATCCTCATATGGATTCCAAATATCTAGGTTGAGAGTATGTATTTCTTTAGACAATTAATCTCTAGAATCTCATCCTTACTTAGATACCTTCCCATTATCTCATACTGCACAATTCATGTCATGTGAAACTCAAGAGGTAATTTCCTGATTTGGATAGACTACAAGAATGTGAATCGAATTTCAGGTTGAGCCCTTTTTAATTTGGGAATTTCTGAGGTACCATTTTGTATCTTTAGAAACACTAGTGTACCTTTACACATGTTTATATTACCACAATTTATTTCACATTTTACCTTCATGTGGAATTGGAAGTCTCAATGGTACATTTATGCAGTAGTTAAGAGACCCTAACACGGTCTAAAAAACTTTGATACTGCCTTTACATAGTTCTGTAGGGGGGAAATGACCCTTACATGAGTACCCAATCACAGAGGGGGCCTTACAGAGATCATTGATTGGTGGTTATACATTTATATAAGTATAATTATCCTTAGTGGTACACTTTCTGTAACACCCCAAGCTTCCATGGTACTCTTCTCTTTGAATAATACAGTAGTGTGTGTTGCACGCAACTTCGAGTTCTAACACACACCACAACCGATCAAACTAGTCGTTATGAATAGTAATACGCACTTTTTGAAATTTTATACATTTTATCTTTCAAAATGGACTTCATTTTTGGATTCTTAATAATGAAATTAGCTTAGGGTAAAGTTTTGGTATTTTTCTGAAAACATTCAATTTTTGATGAATACTGAAAATCACTAAATTTTAATTAAAAAAACTTTTTATATAAAAATAATTAATAGTGATAAATTATTAATTTGGGTTGTTTAAAGTATATTTAGAATATATTTTTACCATTTAATACAATTTTGGTCATTGAACATAATTTCACATTTAAACAGGACATAAACAAGTGTCAATCTTTTGATAGTTATTATTTTTTTTAAACACATTTTTTTACACCAGGAATTAATTTTAAATTAATTTCTGTCACTTCTGTATTTTGAATTTAGAAAAATGGATTCCAAATTTATAATCATGAGTTCCAAATTGTTTAAATAGGTAACTTTTATTTTTATACATTTTGAATAATTACTTCGGGAAATATTTTATTTACCATGGTTAAAGGGTAAATCCGGTAAATAAGGGTAAAAAATAATATTATAATAATAATAAATTACCCTAAAATGTGTACTAACCCTATTGGCTGATACATGTCCGACCATGTTCATCTTTGGGTCGATTTTGGGAACCCATGGATCCACCTGTAAGTGATAATGTCACTTTATATTAATCAAGTTAAAGTAAATACAAAAATGACATAAGCATATATCTTTTAGAAAAACAATTTTTACATAGGGTTATTTATGTTATATTTTCGACTATAAATATTAATTAGAAATATAAAAAGATTTACTACAAAATGATATTTTATTTATAATTTTTAGACATTGAATAATTAAATTTATTTATGACACAATAATGATGCTTTATTTTCCTTATTAATGAAAGAATCAAATAATTAGTATTATAAATATTAAAATAAATATATTTTGAACGTTTTGATACCATCCACTAATTTTATTAGTTAATATGACATGTTATTATTTCTTAAATTAATTTTTTTATAATTAATATTGTTTTTAAGAATTTAAAAAAAATCAATTATCAAATATTGTCAAAATTGACATAAATAAGTTTTCAAAACAAATATTATATTATTAATTGATATTCTATTCCTAAATATCTAATTTTATACCAAATTACTTATATAATGATATGTGTATCATTAATGGACCATTTGGGGGTCTCTTAGAAGTATATAGTATGTTTATAAACCATATAATAGAAAAATACAAATTGACATGCTAAATGTCAAACTATTTAACTAAGAGTTAAATATAAATGATAAGGTTAATATAGTAACCGAAACCTGTCTAAAATATATTTTATAAAATGATTTCGACCCATACCAACCTTATACTTTGAATAATACACTTTTGGGCCATTATAAACGGAATATGAATTTATTATAAATTAATACTTTACGTTTTCCCTAAAGAGCCCCTCCTCCCCCTTATAAAAGGACACCACTTATAACCAATTATTCATACCATCAAAGCCTTTTGATTCATAAAAACTCTACCCAAATACCCTCTCAACTATCCTCCCTTAATCCTAGGGGCCTTCCTTTAGTCATAGAACCAATGTAATGATCCCTTTTGATCAAGTCAAAAGAAAGAACCCAAAGAAGAGGTAATGTTTTCACCACCCTTTTTCTAGTTCCTTTCTTCTTGAACATCTTATTTCTTTGTTGTTTCCATTCTAAAATAATAAATCCATTATATTCTATATACTGTAATGTTTTTATAAATATGGTACAACCATATTCAGTATTCTATCCATCCTTTGAATAACATGTCACCATATGTGCGTACGTACAACCTACCGTCTCCATGTCGTGGTGTAATTGTTATTCTATATATTATTATTTGAATGTGTATAATAATGATGTTTAATTCATGTAAATAATATATATAATAATATAATTATTCTTTATATATGATATACCATACAATTATATATTATTTTAATATCAAAAGAATGAAATTGTCGCTCGTGCGTACGTACGGACTACCGTCTCCACGAACGCGATGAGGTTCATTCCCCATCGTATACATTGAAGTATAATTCTCATTTGAGGATTAAAAATAATTTTTAAGGACTTCATATCATTCGGGATATGAATAAGATACAAAATATTTATAAAAACACGGCTTATGTAACAAAACATATAAAATAAAACGAGTAAGTCAACACCCAAAACGACGATAATACTAAGATATTATTAAAAAAGCAATGTTAAAAGATCATATACGATATCATATTAATGTATATGAATTTTTTATAATTTAATAACATTTATTTCACCATTATAAAGGAGTTTAACCTACCATCAACCAAAGAAAAGTACAAGGTAAGGGTTTTTCATCTCACTCTTTATTCCCGTGAGATTCATGCCATATTGCCACTATTACCTTTTGTGTGGTGTATGTACTACCCATATTTGTATTAATTGTGAAATAAACTTTAATTTATATGTATTTACATATTCATTATATGATACTTCCTTCATGGGGTGTATGTTTTGTAAGTTACCAAATTGGTAAGGTTTTATTTCACAATCTCTTCATTATCCGAGGTTGTTTATACATAATTATCTACTGGGACCTCTTTATCATCCACATTTATGTTTCTTAAAAATGTATTTCAAAACATTATTAATATTTTACAGAATATGGGTTAAAGTCATTTAAACCCTTGTTTTAATTTCTATAAGATGTTTAAAAAGGAATCTTTCTGTCGTTTTCCAAACAAGGTCTTTTTTATCCTTTTCGACAAAATTAAGGTAAGAATGTCTTTTTTTAACTAATACGGAGAGTACGGATATTTTCTACCATTATAAACTTGTTGAAGCTTCCCTTACAAGCTTATAATAATATTTTCAAAGTAAATGTTTTATTTTATAAAAATGTGACTCTAAAATAATTTCAAAATAGAAAGGGATATTTCTCTAAAAAGAGTTTTGACTTCATCTACGTCAACATCCTTTGAGGGATTTTAAGTTTATTTGGAGTTGATTTATTATGATACAAATATTCCATGTTGTATTGAAGGTTTTTTGATATTTTTTACTATAGATGTGCTATTTTTATACTATTCATTATTTATGGTTAAGTTGTTGACATTTCATATTCTAGTTTAAATACGAATGTTTATGATATGTTTAAACCTTTTCATATGAGGAATGTATTGGACTTAGTAAGTGACGGGTGGAGCCCGCTATATCTCATCGATTCATCGGTAGGCCTCATGAGAAAACTAGAAGTGGAATTGGCTGAGGCCCTTTTCCAATTTGATTTATGGTTTTGGCCAAGGCCTTAATCATTTTTGACGTCTTGGTCGAGGCCTTGAAAAAATGTTTCAGAATGTCTGGAATTGTACATTCCCTCATTATGGAAATAATATTGATGGTCCATGTGGTCATTCGACTAGTAGAATACCCATGATTATGGTTTATTATAGTATTATTTACTCATCTCATATTCTTCCCATAAAATTATTCTTGTTTATTATTGGTAAAGGCATGTGGTTTCAATTATTTACCATTCTTAATATTTATGTCATTTTTCACTATATTACTTACCCTTACTGAGCATTTGAGCTCACCCCATTCTATGTTTCATTTTTCCCAGGATTTCAAGAAGTGTATTGTGATTGATATGTAGGTTTAAGCTAAGGTAATAATGGAATTCATAAAGGATAATTTATGTTGTTTTGTATTTTATAATGTGTAATGTAACATTCATGTATGTAATCTATTTTCCAAGACTGCTAACACCATCGGTCCTTCAGGAGTTGATTCCTTGTAATCAGGCCAATGTATTAAAATAATGCACTGACTATGGGTAACTGGGGTCGGGGCGTTACAGTTGGTATCAGAGGAAGTTTAGTACAATCCTTGGAAACTAGATTTAGATAAACTCTGATTAGAGCACATAGCCCTAAGATATACTTTGAGGATTAGTATAGAAGAACTTACTAGAATTTTGGTATTGTTTAGATTTTGTGAGTTTTCCATGAAATACATCCCTGTCTAGATACGAGCAGGTAGAGGTGGCTCTAGCACAGATGTACCTAGGGGTAAAACCCGAAAACATCGCTTTGATCTAGACTCGAATGGGAACTGGTGCATGACAATGGTCCTTGCTGCACTCTTGGTTACGACACTCCTGGGGGATATTCTTAGGATAATTTACATTTTCATTACAACCAAATTTGAAGTATTTTAATATAAGATTAGAATTAATGAACATGGTTAATCCTAAGGTGTTTCAAATTGAGAATATTGTGTCATGATATGCTCTAAAATATTTTATGACTACCATTACTCACACAATGATTTTTGGTTTTAGTAAATGGCTGGAGTCCAAGGAAGTCATAGTAACATTGAGAATGATGTAAAAGGTGCGAACGGTGGTGAAATGAGCAACAAAATGTAATGTTGATAGGCATAAAATATATCGTGTTCATGCCAAATCAGTTTTCCAAAAATATGATCAACAACATATATATTAACCAACTCTCAGACTCAACAAAGAAGAGAAAGGTGACGAATGATAAGAGCTCCAGTAGTGGAGACCATGGAGAAATGAATCCTAAATTTCTATCATGCAGGAAATGTGGAAGGAGACACCCAAGAAAGTGTCTTAACAGAATAAAGATATTCTTTACGTGTATGAAAGAAGGACATAAAGTGAATAATTTCTGAGGAAAAATTAAGAGTATTATGGAAGAAAATTAAAATGGTCCCAAGAATCCATTTACAATCATTTTCCGTAAATGTAGGGGACCTGGCCATTACCCAGGTGAACGCCTTATTCTATAGGATATTTTTGTGGTCAAAGAAGAATCTGTGTGGAAATAAATGGTTGGAGAAATTTTTAAAAGTATTAGTGCTCTTGTTGATGGTATTACTTTGGAATAATTTTCTCTTGTATTTGTAACCCCGTAGTATGCCATGTGAGAATGATATTTGAGGATGTCTTATCTTTTCCCTTGTGGATATAGTTATAAATAACCATTTGGTTTTATATGATCATTAGTTTTGAGGAAATTACAAGTTATTATATTTTGGGATGAAAATGCAAGGTATGAGCTAACATTTCTCGTTAAAATTATGTTATGGTTATTTTGATGAATTCATTTCATTTTTTTAATGTTATAAAATATAGTTTTTAAAAAATAAAACATGCAGACCGTGTGAAAACCCGTCGCGTCAGACAAAGCTGTGGGAATCAAACCCACCACCAAAGTGGGATTGGGATTTATCGCCTACCACTGGACTACGTGAAATCCCTGGTTAGTGTGACTAATTATTTTTAGTTAAATGATTTTATTTATCAATAATAAGTTGATTTGTGTTCTTATGTCTTATCAAATGAATAACCTTAGTATAGGAAAATTATTTGGTGATTAAGTGATAAATGTTATTTTGGAAGATGTTCACTTTGTTGGGAACACTGTATTCTCAATGAAAAGAGAATACTATGGGGTTTCATTTGAGGAGTAATGGTGGATTTTTATCTACATTTTTATTGTGGATTAATAGTGATTTGGGTTATTTATGTAAATGATTAACCTATAATAGATAATATGTGATTAGGTTAATTACTTTTAAGTATGTGACTTTAAGAGTAGCTGATGTCATTTGGATATACAATTTAACATGGAAGACTACATAACCAAATTCTTCTATGTTTTGGGTTTCAATATTAGTTTGGATTATATTGAAGGATTTTATGGACAATTGAATATTGAATGGTATTTATTTAACTTTGGGGTATTGATTGTTTAATTTTAGAAATTAAGATTAGTGTTTCTTTCTCTAAAGGAATATCCTTTTGGGGGATCATCAGATCATGTACTAACCATTTTGGTTTTGATTATTCTCTAAAGACAAGGTAAATATATAGTTTATCCTTCATGGATTATGTGATTCTATAGAAGTTTATTCTAGCTCTTCCAGTGTGAAAAGGTCTTCTTGAATACTCATCGATTAAAAAAATGAGTTAGTGGTGGATATTTATTAAAGAATGAAACTCTACTTAAAAATTAAGTATATATCATTATTTTCTTAGTCAAAATCATAAATTAATTACTCATCTTTATGTAATGTATCTGAAAAAAATATTGTCTGTATACTTTTCCTACTGGGAAACTAATGACTGTTTGTCCCATCACAAGTTTGTGGATTTCCTGTTATTAACTTTCTCCCAATAATGTTTTCTATCCCTCTCCATCAAAAACTGACAGTTAGTTTATCTTCCATATCCATGTTTTCCTACATGGAATCCTAGTATGAGTTATCTTGGGTGACCTTTGTACTTCTCTTTCTTTTTTTTAATGTGATAGTATTATTGACTCTTTTTCTGATGTGGGACTTTCCATTATATTCCCAAGCCCAATTTTAAAAATTTTGATGATGAAATTATTTTTAGGGGAGAATGTAACACCCCAATCTTCCATGGTACGCTTCTCTTTGAATAATATAGTAGCATGTGTTGTACGCAACCTCGAGTTCTAACACACACCACAACCAATCAGACTCGCCATTATGAATAGTAATACCCACTTTCTGAAATTTTATACATCTTATATTTCAAAATTGACTTCATTTTTGGATTTTTAATATTGAAATTAGATTAGGGTGAATTTTTGGTATTTTTCTGAAAACTTTCAATTTGTGATGAACAGTGAAAATCACTAAATTTTAATTAAAAAGAAATTTTTCAATCGAAATAATTAATAGTGATAAATTATGAATTTGAGTGGTTTTAAAGTATATTTTGAATATATTTTTACCATTTAATAAAATTTTGGTCATTTAATGTAATTTTACATTTAAACCGGACATAAACAGGTGTCAATCTTTTGATAGTTATTATTTCTTAAAACACGCTTTTTGTTTTAACATCGGGAATTGATTTTAAATTAATTTATACCAGTTTTGTGTTTTTAATTTAAAAAAATTGATTCCATATTTAGAATCATGAGGTCAAAATTTTTTAAATAGGTAACTTTTATTTTCATATATTTTGATTAATTACTTCAGTAAATATTTTATTTACCACGGTTAAAGGGTAAATCCGGTAAATAAGGGTAAAAAATAATATTATAATAATAATAAATTACCCTAAAACGTGTCCAAACCCTATTGGTTGATACATGTCCGACCATGGTCATCTATGGGTCGATTTTGGAACCTCATGGAGCCACTTGTAAGTGATAATGACACTATATTAATCAAGTTAAAGTAAACACAAAAATGACATATGGATGTATCTTTTAGAAAAACAATTTTTATGTAGGGTAATATATGTTATATTTTAGACTATAAATATTAATTAGAAAGATAAAAATATTTCATACATAATGGTATTTTATTTATAATTTTTATACATTGAATAATAAAATTTATTTATGACACGATAATGATGCAGTATTTTCCTTTTTAATAAAAGAATCAAATAATTATTATTATAAATGTTCAAAAAAATGGTATGAAAGTTGTGATGCCATAGAAGAATTTTATTAGTTAATATGACATGTTATTATTGCTTAAATGAATTTGTTTCGAATTAATAATGTTTTTAAGACTTTAATAAAAATCAATTATTAAATATTGTCAAAATTGACAAAAATAAGTTTTTAAAACAATTATTATATTATTAATTGATATTCTATTCCTAAAAATATAAGTTTCTGCCAAAGGACTTATATAATGATAGGTGTATCACTAATCAACCACTTGGGGGTCGATTGGAATTATATAGTAATTTTATTAGCTATATAATATAAAAATATAAAGTGACATGGTAAATGTCAAACTATTTAACTAAGAGTTAAATATAAATGATAAGGTTAATATAGATACACAAACCGGTCTAAAATATATTTGATGAAATTATTTCGACCCATCCCCACCTTAGACTTTTAATAATCAAATTTGGATCCATTAGAAACTGAATATGAATTTATTATAAATTAATACTTTAAGTTTTTCCTAAAGAGCCCCTCCTCCCCCTTATAAAAGGACACCACTTCTAACCAATTTTTCATACCTTCAAAGCCTTTTGGTTTGGCCAAACTCTACCTAAATACCCTTTAAACTATCCTCCACTAATCTTAGAGGCCTTCCTTTAGTCATAAAGCCAACCTAGGTTTCCCTTTTGATAAAATCAAAAGGAAGAACCCGAAGAAGAGGTAATGTTTTCACCACACTTTTTCAAGTTCCTTTCTTCTTCAACTTCTTCTTTGTTTGTTGTTTCCATTATAAAATAATAAATCTTATATATTATATATACTGTGATGTGATTATAAATATGGTACAATCATATTCAGTATTATATCCATCCTTTGAATGACATGTCACCATACGTGTGTACGCACGTCCTTCCGTCTCCACGTCGTAGTGTAATTGTTATTCAATACATTATTATTAGGATGGGTATAATATTGATGCGCAATTCATGTAAATAATAAATATAATATTATAATTATTATTTATATATGATATAACATCCAATTATATATTATTTTAATATCAAAATAATGATATTGTCAATGGTGTGTACGTACGGACTACCATCTCCACGAACGCGACGAGATTCATTCCCCGTCGTATCCATTCAAGTATAATTCTCATTTTATGATTACAAATAATGTTTGAGGACTTGATATAATTCGATATATTAATAATATACAACCTATCCATAACATACACGACTTATGTAACAAAACATATAAAAGAAAACGAGTAAGATAACAACCGAAACAACGATAATACTAAGATATTATTAACAAAGCAATGTTAAAAGATCATATATGATATCATATTAATGTATATGATTCTTTCATAATTTAATAACAATTATTTCACCATTATACCAGAGGTAAAACTACCCTCAACCAAGGAAAAGTGCAAGGTAAGGGGTTTTCATCCCACTCCTTATTCCCGTGAGATTCATGCCATATTGCCACTATTACCTTTTATGTGGTGTATGTACTGCCCATAATTGCATTCCTTGTAACATACTCTTTAATTTATGTGTATTTACAAATTCATTGTATAATAATTCTTTCATGGGTTGTATTTTTTGTAAGTTACCAAATTAGTAAGGGTTTATTTCACAATCTCTTAATTATCTGAGGTTTTTTATACATAATTATCTACTGGGACCACTTTATCATCCACATCCATGTTTCTTAAAATGTATTTCAAACCATTATTACTATTTTACAGAATATGTGTTAAAGTCATTTATACCCTTGTTTTACTTTCTATAAGATTTTTATAAAGGAATCATTCCGTCGTTTTCCAAACAAGGTCCTTTGTAACCTTTTCAACAGAATTAAGGTAAGAATGCCTTTTTTAACTTATATGGTGGGTACAGATATTTTCTATCATTATAAACTCGTCGAAGCTTCCCTTACAAGCTTATAAGAAAATTTTCAAAGTAAATGTTTTATTTTATAATTATGTGACTCTTAAATTATTTCAAAATAGAAAGAGAAGTTTCTCTAAAAAGAGTTTCGACTTCATCTATGTCAACATCCTTTGATGGATTTTATGTTTATTTGGAGTTGATTTATTATGATACAAAACATCCATGTTGTATTGAAGGTTTTTTGATATTTTTGACTGTGGGTATGATATTTTTATACCATTCATGATTAATGGTTAAATTATTGACATTTAGTATGCTAGTTTTAATACGAATGTTTATGATATGTTTAAACCTTTTCATATGAGGAATGTATTTGACTTAGTAAGTTACGGTTGGAGCCCGCTATAGCTCCTCAATGCATAAATAGGTCTCATCAGACAACTAGACGTGTAATTGGTCGGGGACCATTCCCAATTTGATTTATGGTTTTGGCCGAGGCCTTAATCATTTTTAGACATCTTAGCCGAGGCCTTGAAAAAAAAATTCAGAATGTCCAGTATTATACATTCCCTCATTATGGAAATAACATTGATGGTTCATGAGGTCATTATACTAGTAGAATTCCCATTATTATGTTTTATTATGTAATTATTTACTTAGCTCATAATCTTACCATAAAAGTATTCTTGTTTATTATTGGTAAATTCATGTGGTTTCAATTATTTAACATGCTTAATATTTATGAAATTTTACACTATATTACTTACCCTTGCTGAGCATTTGTTCTCACCCATTTCTATGTTTCATTTTTTCCAGGATTCCAAGAAGTGTATTGTGATTGATATGAAAGCTTAAGCTAAGGGAATAAATGTGTTCATAAAGGATTATTTATGTTTTTTTCTATGTTATAAAGTATAATGTAACAATCATGTATGTAATATATTTTCCAAGACCTCTAAACTGATCGGTCCTTCAGGACTTGATTCCTTGTAATCATGACAATGTATTAAAATAATGCACTGACTCTGAGTAACTGGGGTCAGGGCGTTACACTTTCATAGGTAACCTTTTTGTAGGGTATTTTTCTACCCATTCACATGTAGGCCTACCATTTTCATCTCCCAACATATAAAAATGAAAAGACAATATTGGTTTAGGATTTATTCCATTTAATTGAGAGTTTATTCACACAATAAAAATTTAGAACAAAATCATTTTAGCAATTTAAACCTATAACCAAAAAAACAATGTATGGGTTCCAATTAAATCCAAATTTGAATATATCACTTGAATTCCATTATTTAATCCATTTAAAAGATAAATTCTATATTCTGAACACTTACCAAAATAAATTAATCACCTAGGTTTTATAAAAATGATGGTATTAATTTTAAATAAAAAATAGCCAAAATTTTGGAAAATTTTATCTCTTATCACTCCACCACCCCCCACACACACTTACAATACTATAATATCAAGAAATATAAATAATTCATCTTATTAGAAATATTATCCATTTCTGGATTCAAATACACACACTAGAAATGAATTTATATAAATATACATTAATTTATTAAAATATCATGCATCCTATATGAATTTATCTCATTTACCCACTTCATTTCCAGAAAAAGTTCTTGTTATAAGAGTGAAGAAAATTTATATTTTTATTGAATTAAAACATTAACAAGAACCACATTTAATATCCACTCTCCCATATTCTCCTTTAATATAATATCCATTTCCTACTTCCTTAAAACAACTCACATAATATTCTTATAAAATAATTTATCCCTTATTTATTTTGGTTCAATATTCCCGTCACCTAAATCCATTAATTATTTTATAATTAGGTAAATATTTAAATTTTTCCCAACCAGGGGTTGTTCAATGAAATTATTTGATATACAATATAATTTATTACCCACACCCCCAAAGCCTAGCTATCATAGAATTTCAATATTGGATCTCAATTCTGAATGTTACTCCAATTTCAATGGACTTATATTGATATATTTTGAGTTGTCTCCTTGAGGTTTTATTTTTCAAAAATTCCATGTTAGTTGGGTTAAAGTTAACTAATCTTTTATTCCTATGTTTATAAATCAAATTCCACTTCAACCTTTTTAATCACACTCCTTCTTCAAGTTATAAAATATAATTTCAATAAAAACAGAAGAAAAATATCACATCAATCATGAAATTCTTATAATTTCAAAACCAGTGAAACCCTTAAAACTAAAAATAATTTATCCCCTATGAAAGAAATTTTTTAAATAAAAATGTATTAGCCTAAAACATAATAAAAATGAAAATGAAAATAAATAATGGAAGATTTTCATTATTGATTACTAATAACAAATCGTAAAAGTTATAAAAAGTTTATAAAAAGAGTAGAAACTACACATAAATAGGTTTGATTCCTCACAAACATTTTTTAATGGAAATACATTTTAGTTCAAGAAAAATCTAAAAGATTATAGTGATTAAATTTTTTCAATGAATAGAAACCTCTTGGTTGTTAGTTTTAGCAGGATAGAGTTATGCTCTCCCCTGGTGTTTTGCATAAAGATTTGATATTACCTCCTAGGTGTTTTATACATTGGTAAATGTAATTAAAATATAAAAAAACATAAGAAATTATATTTAAAACTAAAAAAATATAAAAAACGAAAATGGATAGAGTTTGGGGGTTTTGTCTCCAAATATGGGTTGTGTTTGGGTTTTTCAAAGTAGGATGGTCCTATGACTATCCCTAATCTATCAGAGGATGTGGTTTTAGGATGAAAACCACCACATAAACTTCCGTATACATCTTCTCAGCTTCAAAACTATTTGGAGGTCCCCTTTGATAGAGTGCTACATGTTGAATCCCTAATTATTAAGTGTTTTCTTGTACAACGGGGGTGGAAGGATGATGTATGAAACCTCCTTATATGCCACTCTTATGGATTTATTTTTCCAATGTATACTATAAGGATGTTTTTCATACATGTTCAACCAAGATAGTTTTTGTAAAAAATTCCAACTAAAGAGAATTAAAACAAAATCATTTAAAGTTAAAATTTTCCCCATCATATGTATAATAAGCTAGTAATTATTTTCCTTCATGAGAAACCATTTGGAAATACTCCTATACTATTTCTCCCACCATATATTCTTCTTTATGTTATTGAGTTATCACTTCATTGGGAATATCCACAAGTGATTCTATTTTTTTCTATTCCTCCTATGTAGCCACATTTCATGGGAAATCGTCTTTAATCTCCTTTATCAGGTTATACAAAATACTTCATCCAATACCTCATTTATTGACAGACTTTGGTAGCCCACTGAATGTGTGTAAATAAATCATAGGAGTGGATTTTATATTTATGTCATGAATTATTTTCACATCATGTATGTACTCTTTTTATAACTTCCTACTTCAATTTTAGTAAGAATATATAGTGGTTCCTCCTTTATTCTTTTCTATATCCTCTTCATCTTCTACAACTTTCATAAAAATGTTATTTTGAATTATTAGTGTCATAATCAGGGAAATAAAAATTTATTTCATTACCAATAAAATATTAATGAAATTTTTTAAAATGCATGATTTTCACATCATTTATTTCTTCTAGTTTTTTTCATATAAAACCCTAAGAAATTAATTTTTATTCTTATGTTATGAAATTCCTTAGGTAAATACTTACAGAATAGTTTATTCATCACTTCTTCACCGTCTCTCAAGATACGAATCGATTGAGTTGATGTTTCTAATTTATGAAAAGGGATATTAAATTTTTCCAATAGTATATAAAAATGTGAATAAATTGAGTCCATTTTAAGATCAAATCAATCTTTAGAATTATAATGTAGTACATTTTCTAGGTGAAATATATCCCAAACTTATTTTCATTTATATGAGGGAAGAAGTGGACATTTTAGTTTTTCATCAAATTTAAGTCCCACCCTACCATATTTGTCTTCAAAATCTAGGTCCAACAAGAATTCATCTTTTTTCATATTTTTAGAATAATATAGATCAATATAAAATTATGTTTTATAAAATTTAAATATATATAAGTTAAAAGTAAATGAGTTTCCCTCAATGGTATCAATTTTAAATTCTTATTCAAAATTTAAGGACACTAGGAATATATTTCCAAGAGTAAATATTTTTGGGTATTCATCTTTAGGTTTTTCCTATACCATCCCTCTTGTATATATGAGAGGTTATAGTTTTGTTTCATCCTTTTATATCACCTTCTAGTATTCTTATAATTTTTTTACCCTTTTGTTTTGAGAAGTGTATATAATATTATAAATAAGATTTTATAGTCCATTAATGTTGATTATTTCTTTATCCTTCTCTTCTTTCACTTGTGGAAAAAATCATTAGTTATTAGAATTTTTTTCAAGTAACTATTTGACCATGTCTTTAATCTCACCATCCCCTTCCATCTTGAAATCTTAATAGTACTCAATTTTGAGATCAATGGACTACTCACTTTTGGTCAACCTTGTAAAAAAATGGCAAAAAGAATAAACCAAAAAAATAGAGAAAAATATATAAAATGGAAAATACTAATTATTAATGAGTAATAGATAGTTAAAACTCATCCTAGCTACCTGAAAAACACTAAGTTGATTATGTGTCTATCAATGTTCATAATCAAGAATAATTTTTAGAACTACTAAATATAGAATAGGGTGTACGAAGATATTTCCAAAGGATTTTGTGGGCTATTTCTCGACTATTCTCAATAATTTATATATATATATTTTATTTTTCTATATTTAAATGGAAGGAATAAATTGAAATATGATTGGTTTTTTAATTTTAATAAATGAAAATATAATGTAGTAAAAAAATGGTTGGAAAGAAATTTATATCGTCCTAAGGTGAATTTCAATTGGTATCACCAAAATTTTCATTTATTCTAAACCATTTAGTTTGATAAGAAAAATCAATCATGTATACCTGCCAATCTACTTCTATTTTATGATGTTTCATAATAATAATATTATCAAAAAAATATTAAATTAAATCATTAACACATTATAATTTAATAAAACAATATAAGGATGTAGAAACAATGATGAGAGATTAGATTTTCAATCATATCTCTGATCCATCACCTTTACTTCTGCATAGAACTAGTGAAATAGGTTAGGAAATGACATGAAAAAAATCAATAATTCCCATAGTGATTCCCCTTAGACCACCCAAAATGGGTTCTATCCCCATGACTATAGAATTTGAGATCATATGAACATCACAATGGTTGAGAAACACATAGAAATTGGGAAGAATAATATTAAACATAGAGCATGAGAACAAAATAGAGTTAGAATCAAAAAATCCCTTAAAAAATAATTCCATTTCTAATCAAATCCAGACCAAATTTTAATGACTTAAATACTCAAAAATTAGGGAGGAGAAAACTTATATAGGAATTATATAACATTATTCTTTCTAATCCTAAATTTCAGTTATATTTCATGATCTTATTCATCCTAAGATGGAATCCATATGTCTAGGATAAGAGTATGGATTTCATTAAGTAGGGTATATTTTGAATTCCTTCCTTTATTAGATAACTTTTAATGAAATCATATTGCTCTATTTTTGTCACATAGAACTCAAGAATGAATTTTTCAATGTTTCCAAACCAGAGGAAAGTGAATTGAATTTTAGTTCCATCTTTATTTGTTATGATATTTTAGTAGGTACCATTTCATACCTTTTCAAAAACTGCAATACTATCATATGTGTGTTTATTACCTTGATGTGTCTTGTATTTTACCTTCATACAGCCTTGGTAATAATTGGGGTATGTTTAAGTAGCAGTTGGGTGACCCTAAAATTTCCTTCATAACTTTTATACTGCCATTACATAGCTATGTATGGTGGGGAGTAACATTATGTGAGTTTTCATTAACATAAGATCCTTTATGAAGGTAATTTTTGAAAATTACTAAATATATAAAATTATTCTAACCCTAAGTTGTTCCCTTCCATAGGTAAAATTTATGTAGGTTCTTTGTTTACCCTTTTGCAAGTAATCCTTCCATTATCAACCATTGTCCTACATAAATGAATATAAAAACTATGTGTAGGATTTATTCCATTATATTCAAAATTAATTCAAAAAATAAAAATAAAAAATAAAAAAAATTAATATTTTAAACCCATAAAAAATTGATTACAATTAAATCCAAAATGAATAAACCACTTCCAAATCATGATTTATTTCACTTAACAAATTAATGAATAGATTCTCAAAATGAGTAAAATAAGTTAATTCACTGGGTTTTATCTAGACTGGGGGTTAATAATCAATTAAATATAATCAGAAATTTGGGAAATATCCTCTCATGTCACTCACTTTGGTATTTGGGTACCTGACCCTATTCAGTGTCATGTTGGTTCTCTCTCCCTTATAACCATTACTGATAATGGTATTAAAAAATTATGGCCTTACTTTATAAAAAAATTGATGAATTTTATGTATTCATTAAATGGAAAAATTTGGTAGAAAGATAATGTGGTCAAAAGTGGAAGTGAATTATTCTAAAAAAAGAGGTGAGTACATCAGATACAGCTTCTAGAATTTCTATCCAAAGAAGGGAATAAAGAATAATAAGATGGTTTCTAAAACACTACAGTATATCTTTATTTCTGAGAGGATGAATTAAAATTTCATAGAGAAATCCAGGAGTATAAGAATTAACTAAAAAATTCCTAAAGAAATTTAGTGAGAGGTCCTCAACATAGTAGTGTTGTAACACACCAACCCCTCTAGACCGGAGCCAGTGCAGTACTTGTTATATTGGAATGGTTATAAGGAATAAAAATCCAAAAGGAATGGTCAGTTTAGTAGTCTTGAAGAAACTAGATACATAAATTTAACTCAAATTACATTGGAAAAGGTTGCAAAATACAATACATAACAAGAACTAAAAACTGCATCCACAGAAATTCAATAAATGATCTCCTCTTCATCACCTATTGAAGGTAAAAAAATGAAAGGGGTGAGCTCAAATGATTATTAATGTTTACAAATGGAAGAAGAATGAATCAATAATAACTTAATTGTAAACAATTTGACATAATCAACATGGCATGGTGAATAACTAAAAAAACTCACTCCATTAATAAACGCAGAATGAAACTGTATCCATAGATTTTGCCACAGTGAAAAACTCATGGATAGTGATAACTGATAACGAATAAAGAGAATGACTATTAAATAGATGTCATTTATCTGGTACATGATACTATATTACCATTTAAAATGGTTTTGTTATGTGGGTAGAAACCCGTCTGATTTTTGGAAACAAACTCAAAGGGTGTGTCGCCAAACTGATTTGTCTCATCAGAACTACCAATGCATCGAGGGTCTATATAAGGACCCACACTCCACTTAATTTCCAAATAATCCTTTATAAATTGATTCAATACATGATAAATATTCCATTTCAATGTTTTTAAGTAGAGTATACAGATTCATCAATATTTCCATAATTAAAATAACATTCCAAATAAACACCATTTGTAAAATGGTATATGGTTTAGACAAGAAACATATCCATGATATGAGATTATAAATATTTAATATAAATATTATTTCAAATGAAAATTGATCTCAAATGGGAATTAGGTACACCACATAAGGATTTTTAGGTGCACCACACAATGTTACTCACAACAAAATAGTAGTTGAGACAAAGTCTCTTACCACAATGTAATCAGTCGAATCATATGACCAGAACTTAATAAACCTCAAATGAATGATTTAATAACATGAATATAAATATAATCACGATTTATATATCAAATGGCAGTACACATATAAAATATACATGAAATAAGTGGTGAAAATGAAAATCTCGTAGAAATGAAAGTGAGATAAGAAACCCCTTACCTTTTTCTCGAGTGTGTTCTTTGTTTGTTTTAATGACCTGAATAATCTAATTTAGATTCATTAATTAATAATTACAGAAGCTCTTATATATTCAATTGATTTATTATATCCTTATTAGGTTCATTAATGGCCCTATTAATGGGTTTAATAAGTTCAATTTTATTGATTTTGAAGCATTTTCTTCCTCGGTTTTCATGATCCGTTTACTTGTTTTCAGGAATGGAAGTTCATTTGAAATGTGGTTAAGCATCCAGAATTGTTAATTTTATTATTTTTGAAATTAAAGAGATATAAATTATCTTATAATGATTCTGGGATATATACTTGAGGATTAATCATCAGTTAAAAGTTATTGATAAACGCTTGGATTAAGCTTGGCGGTTTTGTGAACAATGAACTTATTCTATATTATTATTCCATATTATGAGTGTGTAGGGATTATAGAACATTAATAATATTAAATACATGTATTATAATCTGATTCAATCACAAAAATGGTTTCATGACCATAATTGGACCTCGTAATGAAAATTGAGAACTCATCTTCCTTGAGTGTGATAAATTAACACATCTGAGACAGTGTTTTCATTTTTAGTATAAGAGGAGGGGGAAAGAGAGATGATGATGAAATATTCCATTAGCATAATATAATTCCACTTCATGTAAGGTACTGGAATTATTATAGAATTTTGATAAAGTGAGGTGAGGAAATAAGTATAAAAGAAATGAACTCAAAATAAGAAAAAAATTGAGAGATCTCTTACGAAAATCCAGCAGCCTAACAGTGTCACATAAAATTTTATAAAATAGTTTGATGAGAGAAATAGGGTATCTCATTACTCATAAATAATATGGAAATTAAGGTAAATATAAAATTTCATATCCCAATATAGTCCAATTGAAAATAAAATAGAAAACATAAATTAAATGTTTAAGAAAAGAGAAGGGTGGTTGATTCTCTTACCTTGTAGAGTAACTCCTAAGACATGAAGGTTGGGACCCTGGGGGATTGAGGACTAATTTGGAGGACTCCTAGGCAGGTAATACCACCAGATATTCTAGGATATTGATTTTGGAAGGAAAGAAAATGAAGGGGGTGAGTGGGTATTTATAGTAATTAAGAGACGGTTTTTTATTATTTAAAATGACGCCACATTAGTGTTTTTTTTTTTGCAAAACCATGGGCTTTCCCATGATATTTTCACATGGGTTTGACCACTTGGGACACCTCAAGTCATAAGTTACTATACACAAGTCGACCGAACTTTTATATTTAATTATTACATCATTATGATGTCATTAAACTACAAAAAACTCAAAACGATATTTTTACTATTCATGAAAAAATCAAGTATTTTAGAAAAATAAAAAAAAATCAACCAAACCATTTTTCAACATGAAAAATTCAAAAATGAACTCCATTTTTAGAAAATAATTTTCTAATTATTTTTAATTTAATTTTTAAATAAAATCATAGTTAATTAAAAAAACAATTTTTAAATGTATAATTAGTTCTATATCACATTAAAAAAATCGTTTAAGTTATCATTATCAGATTACCTTAAGAAAATAAAATATAATCATTATTTACTATTTATAAGGGTCATATTACTATTCATAAGGTTATGTTACTATTCATCAAAAAATCAAGTTGGTTCTATCAGACTCTAAAGGATTTACTGGTCACAACTCTAGATGAACGTTTTTTGAAATTCAAAACATAGAAGTGGAAAAAAAATTAATTTATAGCTTATAACATTATCCAATAATATTTTAATTCAACAAAGGCATAGTGATTCATCTAATATTGGCTATCTAATGAATAGAATATATTTAATAGGAACATGCCATAAAATATTTGTGGTGTTATATTATTCCCTACTTCATAAATTTCATCCTTGATATTTTTTGTATAAAGCCCACCAAAAATATGTGGGTGGTTCTTCTTCACAACATCTTTAGGTCCCCATGTTTCTTCTTCCATATTCTGGTTTTTTCAAAAACCGTTATTAGACGAGTCGTCCGATTTCTCAATACCTGCTCCCTTGTGTCAAGAATCCTGATAGGCTCTTCATAGTATGATAAATCCAGTTCCAGATCTATTTCTTCATAGGTGAGTACATGCATTGGTTTTGGCATGTGTTTTTTCAACAATGACACATGGAATACATCATGAACATTGGAGAGACTTGGCGGCATTGCTAATCAGTAAGCTACAGCTTCGATTCATTCCAGAATTTCAAATGGTCCGATGTACCTGGGGCTTAGTTTCCCTTTCTTACCGAACCTTAAGACACCCTTATATGGAGATACTTTCATAATGACATGATCACCCACTTGGAATTCCAAATACTTTCTTCAGTTGTCAGTATAACTCATCTACCTACATTGGGATACTTTAATATGGTCTTGGATTTTCTTCACATTTTACGTGGTCTCTTCAATAATTTCTTGGCCAATAAGTTTTCTCTCACCAATGTCATCCCAACAAGTTGGATTTCGACATCTATTTTCATACAATGCTTCATGTGGAGTGATTTGAATAATAGAATGGAAACTATTGTTGTATGAAAATTTCACCAAAGGAAATTATTAATCCCACATACCTTGGATGTCAAGAGAGCATGACCATGGAATGTCTTATAGAGTTTGAATAGTCTTTTTAGACAGTCCGTCAGTTTGGGGGTGATAAGAAGTACTCATACGAAGCTCAGTTTTCAAATCCTTCTCGAGAATTTTCTAGAATTTCGATGAAAACTGGGGAACTTTATCAGACACAATCGATAGAGGTGCACCATGAAATCATACAACATCATTAATATAAAGTCTTTCCAGGTGATCAAGTGGTAAATCCTCTCTTATAGGAAGGAAATGTGCTGATTTTGTGAGATGATAAACAATTATACATAATGAATCATTCCTTCTAGATGTACTCGATAGTTCAGTGACAAAATCCATCATAATGTTATCCCACTTCCACATAGGAATAGGTAGAGGTTGCATCACTCCCCTAGGATGTTGCCTCTCTGCCTTGACTTGTTGACAAACTAGACACCTTGACACATAGTCATCAATTTCCCTTTACATATTATCCCAACAGAAATATTCCTTCAAATCTCTGTACATCTTTGTGATACCTTTATGTATAGAGAAATTTGAGCTATGATCATCATCTAATAGTTCCCATTTTAGCTCAGGTACTGAAGAAATGCATAACCTCTTCCCAAACTTCAAAACTCCTTTCTCATACCGGAATTCTTCCAATCTCCCATCTATAACAGTAACAATTTTCTTGTATAGATTTTCATCATCATATTGAGATCTTTTTATCTTCTCTAGTAAAGATGGTTTAGTAATCATTTGAAAGTGGAAATATGTTTCCCCTTCCTTAAGAATTCCCATATCCTTCTTTAGTAGATCCATAAATATAGGATCCCTCTCAATCATCATTTTAGTCAGAAGTCCATGATCTTTCCTTATTAATTCATCTTCCACCTTATTTGCCTTTCCCAGGTGGTAATGTATTGAACAATTGTAATCTTTGAGTAACTCGAGCCATCTCTTTTGCCTCATGTTGATTTCTTTTTGTTTGAAAATGTATTTTAAACTCTTGTGATCTGTGTATATCTACCATTTTTCACCTTAATGATAATGTCTCCATATCATCAAATCAATGATTATAGCTTCTAACTCAAGATCATGTGTTGGATAATTTTTCTCATGAGTCTTAAACTTCCTTGATTCATAAGCAATAACTTTACCATTTTTCATAAGGATGCAACCCAGACCATTATTTGATGCATCATTGTATATTACAAATCTATCACTTCCAGTTTGAAGAGTCAAAATTGGAGTATTGACAAATATTTTTTTCAATTCTTTGAAGCATTCTGTATATTATTTTGTCCACACAAACATAACTCCTTTACTTGTGTGCTTGGTTATCGGGTTAGCCAGACGAGTGAATTTCTGAATGAAATTCCGATACTAATCTGCAAAGCCAATAAAACTATGTACCTCGGTTATTTTTTTTTGTGTGGGACAATCTTGGATTTCCTTTGTCTTCTCAAGATCAACTAGGATTCCATCCGTAGAGACAATATGACCTTGAAATGAAACCGATTGGATCCAGAATTCGCACTTGCTAAACTACCCTTATAATTCATTTCTTCTAAGGGTTTTTCGAATAATCCACAAGTGATCCTCATGGTATTCATGTCATTTTGAGTATACAAGGACATCATCTATGAATACCACAACAATTTTATCATGATATTCCTTGAAAACTCTATTAATTTAATCCATGAAAATAGATGGTACATTCGTCAGTCCAAAAAGCGTCACTGTAAACTCCTAATGCCCATACCTGGTTCGAAATGTTGTCTTCAGAATATCTTCCTTCCTCACACGCAGTTGATGATATCTGGATCGAAGGTCAATCTTTGAAAAGTATTGTCTTCTATGAAGTGGATCAAATAAATCATCAATCTGGGGAAGTGGATACTTATTATTTATTGTAATATCATTGATTTCCCAATAATCAATACATTCCCTCATGGATCCATCTTTTTTTGATAAACAAGACTGGGGCTCCCCATGGAGAAAAACTAGGTCGAATAAATCCTTTTTCACTCAACACCTCTAGTTGTTTATTTATCTCTAGTAACTCCACAGTGTCCATTCTATAGGGGGTCTTTGATATAGATCTTACACCAAGAATTAATTCAATGGAAAACTCAATTTCCCTCTCTGGAGAATGTCCATGTAAATCCTCTGGAAACACATCAATGTATTCTTTCACTATATGTACATATTCAATTTGAATATTTCGTTCCTCACCCATAGATATTGGGTTCTATTACTATCAAAGAATTGCATTTAATAGAGCTGTTGGGTGTGATTCTATATAAGAATCAGATGGCGAGGTCTCTGCTCTAAAGAAAATAAATTTTACACCATTTTCAAAAATTGTAACTTCCTTTTTCTTGTAATAAATCTTCGCATCATAGTTTGACATCCAATTCATACAGAGAATTATATCTAAATCCATCATTGAAATTATGATAAGTTTAGCAACTAAATCATGTTTAAGTGTCACGAGGGGGACTAGTTTACATGCCTTTGTTACCATAATGCATCCCCTATATGTTTTTACAGATAACTCCTTTATTAAATAAAATTGGACATGTCTAATTTTCTTGGAAAACTGGGAAGATATAAATGAATGTGATGATCCAGAATCAAATAAAGTGTTGGATAATTTTGATAAAACAATTAAAGAAACTACCACTACACCATTATGAACTTCAACTTCTGTGGTTGTAATCACATAACATCTCCCTTGTTCTCTTGTATTTTTTAGAGGTGTGCTTCCTTGGCACTTAGGACACTCATTCGAATAGTGTCCCATCTCTCTAAAATTATAGCATTAAAGATCATCAAATTGGTTCTTCACCTTGTATTAATGATATAGATGACCCTTTTATCCACACTTATAGGAGACTCCTATTCCTTTTAAGCATTTCTTGATAGGAATCATTCCACAGTTTTCACATAATGGGAATTTCTTCATTCCCTTGTTCTTCATTAGTGCTTCACCTTTTCCTTGGTTATCAGAGTACCTCTTCTTATCTTGGTTCCCCTTGAGAAAATTTGATCCAGAAAATTCCTTCTTCGTTATGATGGAACTTGAAACAATTTCATCATATGATGAAAATGTTTGAGAATCCAGTGCCCTTTGAAGACTTTTCTTAAGACCTTCAAAAAATTGATCAATCTTGTCTTCCCATTCACGTATGTAATCTATGCTATAACTGGATATCCTTGTGAAGGCAGCCTCATAATCTATAACACTGTTTTCTTCCCTTTTCATTAATCCAAGGAATTTCCTCTTCATTTCAGTTTGTTTCTCACAAGGGAAATATTTTTCGAAGAACATTTCCTTAAATGTCCTCCAATCCATATCTTTTATTTCTTATTCCTCCATGGTATTCTGAATCAAGGACCACCGTTGATCAACATTTCCCATGAGAAAATATACTACTAGTACTACATTTTTATTTTCATTTCATCTTAATGCCAAAAATATCTTTTCAAAGGACTTGATCCATTGCGCATCAACCACTTGATTAGTAGTACAGCTGAATGATGCGGGATTTTTCCACATGAAATGATCCAACAGAGATGTGGAATGTTTATTCGTTATAACCTGAGTAAGTTGTCCCAATAAGATCATGATCTGATTGGATCCAACATTGACTGTGTCGACTTGCTCAGTTGGGAGATCCCTACGATTCCCACGAGTATTGATTTCCCTTCTTCCATTAGACACCATTTCTAAATAATGGAACATACTAGATTAGGGTATGAATAATAATGTATAATCTTAACTTAACAAAATACTTAGCATAAATTGAGATCCTACGCATGGCTAATACCATAATCCGAAAAATGGGTTATTTGAGGAATAATTTACATTTCAATCCTTCATAATGGCTTCTAAAGAAAACATGAATTATCCTAAGCATATCCCCTGGGAGTTTCGTTACCAAGAGTGTATCAAGGCCCGTTGTTGTGTACTAGGATAACCCGATTTAAGACCAGAAGTCCTTGTCAGAGCTTTTACTCTAAGGTAGATATGTTCCATTTCCACCTCTACCTACTCATATCTAGACATGGATGTATTTTCTAGAAGGATTCACATAATCTATTCCTTAACAAAATACCAGGATATTCTTTTACGTTTATCTACAAATACTACCTTAGGGATTTGTTCCCTACTATAAATTTCCTACTCCACCAAAAATCAATTTTTGTTTTACTAATAGATCCACCTTAAGGAAACGTGGGAACCCTATATAAAAACCATTCACCAGCTAATTTCAAAATTCAAATTACAAGCTTCAAACCATTTCAAAATAAAATCACAGACCATCAACCCAGTGATAAAACCAAATTCAAAATTCAAAATCCAAGGCAAAAGTAATCTTCACCCAGTAAACCTCCCACAAATCTTGAGATCAGCATCTTCGTCATCTCCTCCAAACACATCACCATCATTCACATCACATTGATGTCGTACAATCCAAACTTCATCATCATCGTCGCTTATCGATCGCTGAACCATCCTCACACCGACCGTCTTTACCCTTCATCCGATGAGGAATCCCACTAGAGTCCAACATCATCATCGCTAAAGTACCAATGTCATATTAGAAAAAAAAACATCACACCGAACACCACAAGACTAGTGTCACCTCCAGACCCACCTTTGGAAATGCCTCTTCTACGGCTGACACCGACCCCGAAACACAACAATCACTCAAAAACTGATCAAACATCCAAGGATCATCAAAGACATCGCAAGAAAAACAAAAACAACATAGGATCATAAATATCCAAAAAACACCATAGGAACCACTATGAAATAAGAAACATGGATCAGGAAACCAAATGGAAATGAATCCCTGAAACAAAAATCCACAGCCGTCGAACCCCATTGCTCAAAAACCTTGTGTATTAATCACTCCAATTTCGGCCTGGAGAGGAGCAATGTAACTCTAGGTCAGAGCAGGTTGAGGCAGATGAGGAGAAGAATGGGGACCAAAATGAATGGGTGGAATAACCCAAGCAAAATCAAAAACCAAGAAAGATGAAGGGTCGACCAGGGACTGGAACCCTAGAGCTAAACGATGAAGACGTTGTGAAGATCCACAGCCACCAAGCTGATAAGCCCAAAACCTCATAAATCTAGCTCTCCTGAACCGGCCTGGAAAGGATCGGAGGATCATGAGGTCAGAGAAAGGTGTTTCAGCCAGGTAAAAGGCGTAGCGCCTTCATCGGAGTGGACTAACCGCGAAAGTGAGGAGAGAAATATAAGAGAAGAAGAAAGAGAAGAGAGGGTTTCAGGAGGAACCCAAAAAATGAGAAACAAGGGGATCGAGCACCAACCTGGTGAGAGAGGATTCTCCACTGAGCCAAAGAGGGTTAAAAACCCTAAAGAAACACCGTCGGGAAGATATTTGGAAGAGAACCGAAGACTATAAATTCTGAAGATGCAGGGGGAGGAGGGAAGAAGTAGTGTCACCAGAAGACTCTAGAAACCCTAGAAGAGGGAGAGAGTTGAGAAGGAAAGTGGGGGGAAAGAGCAGGGGGCCAGGAGAGTGAGGATCCATCTACATTTCCTACTCTAGTTTCAAATCTTCCTACTAAACATCCTCTAATACCGACTTTAACACCCCATCCCCTCTAGACCGGAGTCGATGCATTACTTGTTATATTGGCATGGTTAGAAGGAATGAAAATCCCGAAGGAATGACTATATTAGTAGTCTTTAAGAAACTAGATATTTAAATGTAACTCAAATTACATTGGAAAAGGTTTCAAAATACAATAAATAAAAAAAACTAAAAAATGTATCCACGGAAACTCAATAAATGATCTCTCTTCATCGCCTATTGAAGGTAAAAAATGAAAGGGGTGAGATCAAATGCTCAGTAAGGGTTAGAAATGGTGGAATAATGAATCAATAATAACTAAATTGTAAACAATTTGACATAACTCACATGGAATGGTGAATAAATGAAAAAACACTCATGCCATTAATAAACTGAGAATGAAACTGCATCCATAGATTTTGCCACAGTGAAAACCTCATGGATAGTAATAATTGATAATGAATAAATAGAATAATTATTAACTATGTGTCATGTTTCTAAAACATGATACCATAGTACCATTTAAAATGGTTTAGTTCTGTGGGTATAAACCCATCTGATTTTTGGATACAAACTCAAAGGGTTTGTTGCCAAACTGATTTGTCGCATGAGACCTACTGATGCATCAAGGGGCTATAGCAGGCCCCACCCACCACTGCATGTCCAAATAATTCTTTATACATTGATTGAATGCAATATCAATATGACTTTTCAATATCCATATAGAGTAGAGTATATGGATTCATTAATATTTCCATAATTAAAATAACTTTCAAAATAAACATTGTATGAAAAATGCTATACAGTTTAGACAATAAACATATCCATGATATGAGATTATGGATATTTAATAAAAATATAATTTCAAAAGAAAATTTATCTCAAATGGGCTATAGGTACACCACATAAGGATTAATAGGTGCACCACACAAAGTTAGTCACAACAAAATAGTAGTTGAGACAAAGTCTCTTACCACAATATAATCGGTCGAATCAAATGACCAGAACTTAATAACCCTCAAATGAATCATTGAATAATATGAATATAAATATAATCATGTTGTTATATATCAAATAAAAGTACACATATAGCACATACAAGAAATAAGTTGTGAACAATGAAAATCTCACAGAAATGAATGTGAGATGAGAAACCCCTTACCTTTTTCTAGAGTGTGTTCTTAGATTGTTTTAATAACCTAAATAATAAAATTTATAATCATTAATTAATAATTATAGAACCTCCTATGAATTTAATTTATTTATTATAACCTTATTAGGTTCATTCATGGCCTTTTAATGAGTTTAAGAGGTTCAATTTTATTGTTTTGGAGGTATTTTCTTCCTTGGTTTTCATGATTTGTTTACTTGCATTCATGAATGAAAGTTCATTTGAAATGTGGTTAAACATACAAAATTGTTAATATATATTATTTGTGACATTAAATATATATAAATTTTCTTATAATTATTCTGTGTTATAAACTTGAGGATGAATCATTAGTTAAAAGTTATTGACAAATGTTGGGATTAAGATTGGCGGTTTTGTGAACAATGAAATTGTTTTTTATTGTTACTCCATATTATGGGTGTGTAGGAATTAAAGAAAATTAATGAGATTAAATACATATATTATGATCTTTTTCAACCTTAAAATGGTTTCATTACCATAATTTGATATGGTAATAAAAATTGAGAACCCGTCGTCCTTAAGTGTGATAAATTAACACATCTCGGACGGTGTTTTCATTTTTAGTATTAGAGGAGGGGGAAAGAGAGATGAAGATGAAATATTCTATTAGAATAATATAATTAAATTTAATTTATTTTACTATAATTATCATATCATTTTGATTAATTGAGGTGATTGAAGAAGTATAAAAGAAAGGAACTCAAAATAAGAGAAAAATGGAGAAATCTCTTACGAAAATTTAGCAGCCTAACAACGTCACATAAAATTGTATAAAATAGTTTGATGAGAGAAAGGGGTAATCTCATCACTCAAAAATAATATGGGAAGAAAGGGGATATGGAATGACAAATCCCAACATAGTACAATTGAAAATAAAAAAGAAAACATAAATTAATGCTTTAAGAAAAGAGAAGGGTGGTTGATTCTCTTACCTTGTAGAGTAACTCATAAAAAATAAAGGTTGGGACCCTGAGGGTTTGAGGACACTTTTTTAGGACTAATATGGAGGTAACACCCCCCATATATTCAAGGATATTGAGTTTGTAATAAAATAAAATGAAGGGAGTGAGTGGGTATTTATAGTAATTTAGAGAGAGTTTTTTATTTAAAAGGGACAACTCATTAGTGGTTTTTTGCAAAACCATGGGTTTACCATGGTATTTGACCATGGTTTTAGCCACTTGGGACACCTAATGTCATACCTTACTGTACACAGTTCTACCATACTTTTATATTTAATTATTACATCATTATGATTTCATTAAACTACAGATAACTCAAAACTGTATTTTCACTATTCACGAAAAAATCACGTATTTTAGAAAAAACCCAATAATTCCCCCTAACCATTTTTCAATGTGTAGAATTCAAAAATGAACTCCATTTTTAGAAAATAATTTTCTAAGTATTTTTAATTCAATTTTTAAATAAAATCATAATTAATTAAAAACAATTTTTAAAGGTATAATTAGTTCTATATCACATTAAAAAAATCAATTAAGATCTCATTATCTTAATACCTTATGAAAATAAAATATAATAATTATTTACTATTTATTAGGGTCATATTACTATTCATATTACTATTCATATGGGTATGTTACTATTCTTCAAAAAATTAAGTTCATTCTATCAGACTCTAAATGACTTAATGGTCACAACTCTAGATAACCATTTTTTAAAATTCAAAACATAGATGTCTAAAATTTATGTTTAATGGATAGCTTATAAATTTCTCATATAATGTTCTGATTCATAATATACATAGTGAATCATAAAATATAGGCTATTTAATGAATGAAAATTATTAAAGAGGAACATACCATAAAATATTTGGGGTGTAATAAGTGTATCTTCTCAGTAGAAGCTTGTCATAAGTAATAAAATATAATGAGTAATAAGGTATAATCTTTTTGAGGAGAAATGGTCTGGTAAACATTAAAATATTCGTCATCTTAATGTCTTATAAAATTGGTTTATGTGTATGTTGATTTTATGGATCATGATAAAGTTGAGGGTAAATTCAAAACATTTTTCATCATCAAATAGAGATGAAAATTTTGGAATTAAACTATAAGATGATGATAGGTGATAGGTCCTAAAAAGTATAGATATAATCATTAATGAAAATATTATATGGAAGGATATTCAATTATTGGAGAAATAATTTGGGAGTTAAATCAACCATCAATGTTGATGTTGGTAGGAGTAAGGAAATCTAAAGTTAACAAACTTTGAAGAACTCTAACGATGATACTGAATGAATAAAAAAGACCGGAAATAAAACCATCAGAAGAGATGTAGAGAATATCAAGGGTGGATAATGAACGAGTGTGAGTTCCATAAGTTAGGAATTTATAATTTCAATCAAATTTGAGAAGTGTAGTGATTCTATTTTATTTGAGGAGATTAATTATAATTAGAATATTGATTAAGATATTTTAGGTTGATATGAACATTATACTCTTATGATATTAAAGAGATATAGAATGTATGTAAGAATCAAGAACATGTAATGATTCAAACTATTGGAAGTTAGCTACGAATAAATAAATGGATTTATTGAAAACCAATATATCTTGGGAGAAGACATAGTTATCAGAAGATTAAAATACACTAAATAAAGAGTGTATTTTCCAAAAAAAAGTTAAATTTTATAGAAATAAGATATATAAATCATGACTTGTGGAAAATAAATTTTAATATAATTAAGGTGCTGATTTATAAAAAAAAATATCAATGGTAGTTTAACATTTAACTATTAGTATGGTGAAGAGTATGGTTGCATCATAAGATCTGCATCTTGAACAAATGGATGTTGAGATCTATTTCCTTCATGGTGAGTTGGAGTATGAGTTATAAATGAAGTAGCTAGTATGTTTCATGAAATATATAAATAATAACATAATTGTTAAGTAAAATAAAATCCTTTATGGCTTGAAATAAGCACCATGATAATGGAATCATAAGTTTAATGGTTTTTATGTCAGAAGAAAGATTTCATATTCGTAACACATATCATTTTTGTTATTGGAAGCAATGGGATGATGTAAATTTAATTATTTTGAATTTTTATATTGATAACATGTTTCTAGTTGGAGCTAATGATATAAGGATTCATAATTTGAGGCATAAGTTTCTTAAAAGATTTTAGATGAAAAATATCGAGTAAACTAAAAAAAATATCAGGGTTTAGAATCGACAGATATAGGAAAGCTATAACTTTAGTGTTATCTCAAAACATGTAAATCTAGATGATCATCGAATTTTTGTACAAACATATGAAAAACAATCTTGAATCCTCTTGTCAGACACATTAGACAATAAATATTGTAAAAACTTGCAATGGAAGATGAACGTCTGTATATGGAAAATTTTCCTTGTGCATTGGTGGTCAGATGTTTTATATATGCTATGATTTCTAATCTGATAGATAGATCATTTTCAATGGAGGTTTTAATTTTATTTTAGTTAAAACCTATATGGATGAAATGGTAATTTCTTAAACGAATCCTTTGATACCTAAAATGAATAGAAGTTGTAGCTTTTTTCTTGTGGATGGATGATCTTTTACACGTTTTTTTGAATATGGACTATTCTGGAGATTCAAAAAATCAAAATAGAACTGTTTTTTTCTTATTTACTTAGAGAGGATTGTTAAATATTTGGATTTTGTGACTATAAAATATTTTGACCTTAAGTACAATAGAAGTAGATTATATATAAAAAATAAGTTTTTAAAGAGTTAGTTTGGTTAAGGAAATTGTTGAAGGAGCTCAAAAAGAGTTAGGAAATATAAATCCAATTTTGTGATAGTTAATATATGATTCCCCTCACTCAAAACACATTTTCCCATATAATGGAAATAAAAATTAAACTAAATAACCACTTACATAGAAATTTATTGGTGGGTAAAATATTAGATATTCAGAAGATAGATGGTTGAAAAAATCCAATGAACATGTTTGTAACAACCCAAATTTTAGAGTACTATGGGTTTTTTGAATTATAGTTTAAACCTATTTTTTACCATAATAAAAGTTATTAATAGTTTATGGAAGGTTTTGGGAGCATCTAGTGCTTTTTTCAAACTCGGAGGTATGGATTTTTGAGGAACTATCTGAGGTGCATAGTTAGTGCACAATTAGTGATAACCGTGCAGCTCAACTATACAGCCCTAAAGAAGAGGTGCACGGTTTCATTAACCATGAAAGGGAGTCCACACAGCTGTGAAACCCCTATAATGAGTTACAGGTGTTTGGAGCACATTTGTCTCATTGTTATTTTAACCATTCACCTAACCATGCGAGGTGGTGGAGGTGTTGGACAGTGAGTACACACAGGTTGCATGTTATTTGTTAAACTATGAACCAAGCTGTCTTAGGGGGTGACACCTTAGGTAATAGTTGTACATGTTTAGTCCATGGGTTTTACAACCATGTGGAAAATTTTTGTAACCCTTAAAAATGTGTGAAATTATTATTTTTACACTTCCTTCATTAAATTGTATTCACTATTTTCGTTTCCTTTCCATGCAGAGTAGCCTCATCCTCATCTTGAGAGCTCCCACCTCCATTAATCTAGTATTAGATCATCCTCCCTCACACGATGTCGGAATTAGTCATCGTTCAACCCATTGAATATTTTAGGGTAATATATATAATTATATTCCTTTATTTCTTCATTTATCTCTCTTTATGTAATGTTAAATCTGTGCAAACTAATATTCCATTTTTAGTTTATTTTTTCATTTCCCTTATTTCTCTCATTTTCTCCCATATTGATGGTCGATATTGGATGCGGATTATACTATCCTTATATGGTCGGTGTTCTAGCATTTTTCCTTAAAATTCCCGATGTTTATATTATGCATCATTGTTTCTTGCTCTATATAATCCATGTGATTCCATTTTAAATGTTAAATTGATTAAGTAAATACTTATTTATATGAATGGTATGTCCTTACACCCTATCTAGCATCATTTCAGGTTGTGCACCTCGATATGAGATACCCATTAGGGTGTTTCATTTTAAAAACCTCTTTTCCTTATTCTTTTAAATGAAAATTTACCAACTTTTAAGTACAGTAAATTTGGCTTGATAAATTAATTGTCTTAGTTAAAGTTAATGAAATGGTTTAATAGAATTAAATAAAATGGAATGATTCCTTGGTAGTCCATCAAATCCTTTTCTATGAAATTGAACTACCCTCTAAGGTGGGTTGACATACCCTTAAATATATACAATTAAGTGGATAATTATTTTATGTGAAAGGTGAATGGAATGTTCTTGTATCAAATCCCCTCTTAAGTTATAAAAAGTGATCATGGATATTATTAGTATAATTGATACATGATTAGTAAATATATCTTGATTGATTATGGTCATGGTCCATGAATTTTAAAAGCGATGCATTCCCTATGTGATACTAGGAATCTTGTTGTGGTTTTCCTAGGATGAGATCATACAATGACATCAATTCAATAATGTGTCTTCCAAGAAAATAACCACACATGGATTCAGTATTTGTCTTAGATTGTTAATTCCTCAGCTTGACACTGAGGGTTCATCTATATTTCTATAAATTAAATAAATTTAATTCCTTATATGAATCTCCTTGGATTCTTATTGATAGTATTAACTACATTTACTACCTTTGGATCATTTCAAGTCTAGTGCTAAGGATACCTGGGACATGATCTTCGGGATATAATTGTAATTTTTCCCTTTATAGTGACCTGCAAAGGGTACAGCCCTATGGACTTCACCCATTTTAGAAATCTTAATGATTTTGAAATTATGGGACTTAATGGGACTATATTTTTATACAAATTCCTTGGTTGTATTCCTTGGGTCCCAACCTTATAAATATGAATTTTAAATGTTATGTTCTTAGAGAAATTATGGATTATACCAAAGTAGTTAGTGTTGGATGGGTGTCCCATATAGAACCTAGGATTATTTTGTTTATTTATTTACATCTTAAATTGATTTTTACATGAACATTGTTCATTGTATATTCATAGTCTTGATTTTTATATTTACTAAGGTTAATGGCCTACAGATTTTCACATGCACTTTTTTTGGGTTTCTAATTGCTCTTCAGGAATATATTATGGTTGTAGGAAAGGACAAGAGAAATCAACATACTGTGGATGCTTGATTTCTATACTTTTATAAAGTATGTGTGTAAAGGATTGAGCTTGAGCTCTCAACGATATTGGATATAGAATTTGGGTATATTTTTTATTTCTGTATAGCATGTTTTATATGTAACTGCTTCTCAGTTTCCTTGTATTGTGCTTTTTTAAATAATATACACATCAATTAATTATTTTCTCTATGATATTGGACATGATTTTTTTATTGTTCATGGTGTTGTCCTATTGATTATTATTACATCTGGATGGTTTATATTTTATTATTGTTCATTAGTAGGCTTATGTTTTTTATTAATTTAACATACTGCTATGTTTCTAATCTCATAATAGAGTGTATAGTCTCAAAAAATATCATTATAGACCCAAATGTCTAGTTAGTAGCATCTGGTGTATGTAGGGATGTGTGATTAAAGCAACGTGGCCGACCTAGTTTGTTAGCTTATGAATGAACAAGTTTTTAGATGTTATATGTGGTATCATTGATCTTTTACCTAATTTATTTCTATTTTAGTTTGGTAGATAGGATAATAGGAATTTCTTGGAATTTTTTAATGAGCCTATACCCGGGGTTTTCTAACCCACATGAAGGGGAAAATGGCATGGTTCCTATGAAGAGACTTATTATTCTGGATTTTTTCTATTATAGTTGTATTGATTTGACTAATGGGTGAGGAAAATGATTTGTGGTGTTTCTTATTCTTATTATTAGTATTTTTCTTTTACCCTTATATCAGTATGATATGTTAGTGTTTTTGTCATGCATCATTATAGGCACCTGATGATTCATATGTCATTCCATATTTATTTTATTGTGTGTATTTCTTGCATCATTTTGTATCTACCATTATTACTATATATATATATATATATTTATATTTATATTGTACTAACATTTGTCATATGAAAGGGATAAATAATTGGTTACTTAAAGTGTCAACATGAACCTAAATGGTGTTTTACCACATAGCATAATGGGGGCACCATAACTAACTAATTATAGCATGTTTGGGATATATAATCAAAGTTACAGGATATTTAATGTCAGATTATTTAAATTAAAATAATTTTAATTTTAATTTTTAAATCATGTAATTTGTATAAATTGGGAATGGATATTCATCTAATAAAATATTTTTATATCACCTTTTTCATCTTGATACCAGATCTAATCTGTCCGATTGTGGTTACATGATGTTCCAATTATAACTTATAATGTTATGACTTTATAACTTGAAAATGGTAGCACATCTAACTTAACTATGATATATATATATATGTATATATATATATTCCATCCTTTAATTCTAAAATGAAATGGTTATCGTTAAATGGGGATATTAATTAAAACTTACAAAATATTTTTCTTTTATAACTTACAATTGAAACTCCATATACTGAACCCTTTAGCATGAAACAGAGAAGTTGACCCTGGCCCAACCTCAGTAGTGTGTAGTAGGTAGTGTCTCTTATGACCATTATGATATTCTATGTCACCTAGACATGGATTTAGGAGAATGAAAATGGTTTTTGACTCTTATATAGGAAGGCTTTATAAGTATCCTTTTTTATCGGTGAACCTTTTTGTTATCAAATATTGTTCTAATGTGTGTGTTTGAAATTATAGAGATATGAAACCACGATGTTCATGATTCGTGTTCCAAGAGGGTGGAGATGACCATGCTCTATAGGTGGTATGCCATATGGTCCCAGTAGTACCTCATGTAGCTCCACTTGCGACACCTCCTATTATTCTTAATATGGAAATTGATGTTCAGTTTTGAGAGTATTATTTATGACTAGTTCAATCTAGATAGGTATATTTTCAACCTACCACTTAAATGGAAGACATAACTATGGATCTCCAACAGCATCACCCTCTAACATTTTTAGGGGAAGGGAGCCCCTACGATGTTTATTCATGGATAATGGTCATGTTATCTATCTTCGACCATCTAGAGACTCCTCTTGAAAGGAGGTTCAAGATTACATATTATATAATTTGAAGATAATCCAAGATATGGTGGTATTATTTTACCATGGATGACCAGAATTATGAAATTTTCTAAAGGTATTTCCAAAAAACTTTATATGATTACTTCTTTCCTGTGAAAATGAGAGTTGATCAAGAAGAAGAGTTTATGCACCTTAATCATGGAACCTTATTAGTTATGGATTACTCTTCTCATTTCACAAAGCTTTAGGGTTGTGTTCCTTCTCTCTTTGATGATGATATATCCTATAGTTAAATTTTGAAGATGGGCACATGTATTCTATCTTATCACATGTGTACATGTTTTGTTTGATGACCATCACTAAGATAGTGAGTTATTCCATCATCAATAAGTGTAAACATATAAAATATTAAGGTGTGGGTCATGGTGGATTATTATCTTGATAGGGAATCATTTATTCTAGTAGTAGGAAGCAACCTTTTGAGCCTTCTCATAGGGGCATTACTATTCATAGGATGAACCTCAGTAGCCATGTGATCAGTCAGCAGTGTGGTAGTTTAAGACACATGAAGCCTCACTATAGTAAAGACCCAATAGAGTGTTAGGATTTCCACAAGATGTGTCATCTTAAAAGATTTGTAAGAACCTTTTCTCCAATGGATACGGAGAGGGGGTCTACAATAACTCTAGGTTGTGGAGTGAGATCATCATCATCTCCACATTAGGTGGTGTTATTGAGTCCTAATGGATGATTTGGATGAAGAGGTTGTAATTAAAGAAAAATTGAAGCACCAATTGTACAGTGCCAATAAACTGGGCCATCCCAGGGTATTCAAAATTTATCTCAGGACCATGGATTGAGATAGATGTATGAATTTTATCCAACACCTAGGAGGAAGAATTTCCACCCATCTACAGTTCAATGTACAATCTTAGTATCCAATATTTTAATATTTGTTTGTTTGACAAAGGATATTTCCACCCTTTTATATCTATGGAAATTATGGAAATATTAGGACTTGAAATTTAGTATTTTCATGTGTTGATTACACTTGATACACTACTGGGGGTCCAATTAGAAAGTGTTTCATATTGAAAGGATTTTCCCCTTGTGGTTGGCATCTATTGTTTTGTACATAACGTATTCTTCCTCGAGATGATAGGTTTTTATGTAATTCTTTGGATGGACTGGTTAGTTCTTTACCATTATCATATTGATTGATATTACCATAGGGTGTATTTCACATCACTCAAGGTAGGTATCTATATTCACAAAGTAGAATGGGATGCATGGTTGAGTTGAGTTAGACCCAAGCATCAACGTCTGGGTGGAGTGAAGGACCAAATTTTTATTCTTTATCTGAATGATCAAGAAATGTGATATTAATATTTTCCTCTTGTGGTGGATCATTTCAGGTAGGTATTCACAGAAAACGTTTCTAGGATACCTATTGGTAGATAGTTAATGTTTATTATTAAACTAATGTCAAGATAAGAGCTAGAATCAATTCCTCCTTACTTGATGAATACTACTATGTTGCATGGGCTCTAGAGGCGGTTAGAGGACTCGAAAGATAAGACATTTTTGTAACCCAATATATATTTATGGGGTTCACTAATTATTATTTTTTTCAATAAGGTGGATCCTTAATATTTTTATGGATTACCATCAGCTAAACCATATTACATTTAATAATTTTTATCCACTCCCTCATATAGATGAACGCTTTGACCAACTCTGAAGAGAAAGGAGCTTCTCGAAGATTGATTTGAAGTTGGAATACCATCAGGTATGAATATGATCATAAAATATACAAAGTACTTCATTTCATATTATATTTGTCGTGTATGATTGTTTGGTTATGTCGTTTGGTTTCATGAATGAGAAAGTAGTTTTTATTGACCTAATGAATTAGGTTTTCCACCCATATCTGGACACTTTTATGGTTGTCTTCATAAAAGTCATATTGGTGTATTCTCATACTCAACGTGATCATTCCAAATACCTAGAAATAATTTTGAGTATACTAATATAGAATAGGTTGGATGCCAAGATCACAAAATTTCATATTTGTAATGATAAAGTACACTTTCTTAGACACGTTATTTAAGAGGTAGGAGTACCTATTGACATATAGAAGGTGAGAGTTGTGGTTTCCTAAGAGAATCTTAAGAAATTATTTGAAATATAGCCTTCATTAGTGATAAATATATATTATATGAGATTTATTCATGGTTTTTCACACCTTAAAACCCACTAGTGGGGCTGAATAAAAAGCGTGTTAAATTTTTAGGGATTGAAGCTTATGAAAAAGACTTTTGGGAGTTAAAGGGAAGGCTTAAATCAATGTTGATTTCGATTCTACCTAGTCTGGTATAGGATATACAATATATTGTGATGCTTCAAGATTCGGGATGGGAATCATTTTGATGAAATTATATTGATTTATGGTGTATTGGTCTCGGAAGTTGAGGTCTCATAAGTTTAATTACCGAACACATGATCTCAAGATAGAATTCATAGTTCATGTCTTTCGTTATGAGAGGAACTATTTGTTGGAAGAATTATTTTTTATATATATGGATAACAGATGTCTCAAATAAATCTTCACTCATTATTACATATACCATAGATAGTGAATATATGTTTAATACCTATAGTTGTTCAATTTTGAACTTGATTATATGCCTTGGAAGTGAAATTTTGTGGCTGATGCTCGGAGTTGGAAGACACAAACACAAGTAGTTCAGGTGTCTGGTAGAGAGTGGTCGATTATGGCCTTATTTTCTAAGATGCAGTTAGAGGGGAATGACCATTATGGGTAGCACGTACTTGCATCATTATCTATGACATATTCACTTCTGGATAGAGTGAAGATGTGGAAAATCTTTGGTCTTGAGGGACTATTTTTAAGGGGAATCCTTATAGGTGAGGAACCACCACCTGGTTGGTTCATCGATAGGGATGAGATATTTCCCATTCATGGATGTTTTTGGGTACCCATATATATACGAGTGGAGTTAAAGTGAGAGTCACATACCACTACATGGGAAGTATATTCGAGTATTATGAAAATGTACCATGATTTACACTACCAGTATTTGTGGTCTAGTGTTAAAGAGATATAGATGGATTTGTTACTCGATGTTCCACCTATCAATGGGTGAAGGTGGAATACTAGAAACCGGTGGGAATTTTACAGCCATTACCCATTCCTAAATAAAAATGGGATGATTTCACCATAGATTTTATGATTTACATACCAATATCCCTGAAAACTAGTGACTTGGTATGGGTGATTGTTGATATATTGAAAAAAATTCCCACTTCATACCTATTCAAGAGACCCTATTAGTGGATGATCTAGGGAGGATATTTGTCAAAGAGATCATATGCCTTCACAGAGTTCCATGCACTATCATTTTGGATAGGGATTCTCGATTTATGTAACCATTTTTGTAGTTTTTGTAGAAATATCTAGGTTTATATGTACTTCTAACTGTATCATATCACCCTCTGACCAATGGGTTGTCTACGTGTATGATAAAGGAGTAGGGGGATATGCTACAAACATTTATTCTTGATTTCATTGGTTATGTATAGAAACAACTTCCTATTCTAGGGATATATTATAAAAATAACTTCCAAGATACTATTAAGATGTCTCTTTATAAGGCCTTATATGGTAGGATATGTTATTCACCCATGTTCTGGTTAGATTCATGAGAGGCAGTGTTACTGGGACCTCATCTCGTTTAAGAGACTTTTGAACAATTTTAACTTATCATAAATTTTATGGTTGAATATTAATCTTTGAGAAATACTATGAGGATATTTCCCACTAAACTCTAGAGTGTGAGGTGGGACATTAGGTGTTCTTATATATTTCTCCTAGATTGGGGCATCAATAGATTTAGAAATAAGGAAAGATTGCACCTTGGTTCATTAGTCCCTTTTTCATTTTGGAGAGATTAATATTGATAACCTATAGGTTGTAGTTACCTAAGAGGTATCAATCCATGCACAATTTCTTCCATGTTTCTCATGAATTCCATTATCATTATTACCCCTCTCATTATTTTAATCTTGAGGAAATTCAGCTAGTGACTAGTGCTTCTTTTAAGAATTATCATGTTCATATTGTTGATTGTATCATGAAGGCTTTCTAAGGAAGGACCACTCCCCTAGTTTTCATACTACAAAAGAACGACCATTTATAGGATGAGACATGGGAGTGGGAGGCTAATGTATGTGCTTAGTGGCTGAAATTGTTCACACATTATGGTCAACCACCCTCAAAAGTGAAACTTTGAGTTGAATGTTTTTAAGGAGGAAAGGTTGTAACAACCTAGTTTTATATAGAGGTATAAAATCATTTAATTACTAATTAAAACTTCTATTTTAACCTATTAAAAGTACCTAAGAGTTTAATTAAGAGTTTGAGAGAATCCAGGGCTTGTTCATAGCCTAGAGATTCGGTTTTTTGAGAAAGTATGCGAGGCATATAGTAGTTGTACGGTTAGTTCTAACCATGCATCTCAATCATGAGACCCTAAGGTGGTGGTGAATTATTTGATTATCCACATGAGTTATTACACATATCCATGAAAAACCTATAATAAATTATACGTATATTTAGAAAGGATGGTGCATGGTTATTTTAACCATGTGCATAAGTGTGAGAGGTGGTGGAGGTTTTGGATAGTGAGTACACACTGACTATGCATTATTTTATAAACATGGTTCCTAGCCATATAATGTGGTTCCACATTAGGTAGTAAGTGTTCATGGTTGGTGAACGGTTTGTCCAACCATGATTTAAAATTGTGAAACCCCTCAAAATGTTTTAAATTGATATTTTTTCTATAACTTCATTAAATATTAACCCCTATTTTTTCCAATCAAAGAAGAACTACCTTCTCCTCTTATTGAGATCCCCCTTATCCCTCAACCTATTCTTTGAGCCCCCTCCCTCATACCACATCAAAATCATACAATGATCATCATGTTGAATGAGTCCTTGTAAGCTCTTTAATCATCTTGTTTCTTGTTGAGAACCTACTTATTTTAATAATCCTAGATGAGGATTTTTTATGTATATAATAAGTATAATGTTTTGTGATATTAAATCATATTCTAGAAAAATTGTGAAAATATAGATATGTATTAATCAACCATTACTTAAATTGATCTACCACCAGTTACTCAAAGCTACAATCAGTTATCGAATGTTTCTATCGTTATCTTCTACCATTAGAATAAAAGAGATACCTCTAATAACAACTACTGATGTAGGGTACTTCTATCTATTTTCTACTGAAACTATCAATCACTACTACCATTGAAAGATCATATCAACATTATATTCTATCGTCGCTCAGTGATACTGCCAATGTAAATCCACCACTAATGATACAATTGAATGGTCCTAATCTGAGGATAATCTATTTCCAGATAGTTATACTAATAGATTTTTCTACCACTGATACCTTAGTGTTGTTATCGTTAAGGAACCTACTACTCAAAGATACTACAGCTAGTGATCTTCCATTAAATGTTGCTACCATCAGTTCAAGATACTTTTTCTAGGGCAACTAATTCTAGTAGATCTACCATGGCTATCCAGAATTAATTTTAAAAATTTATTCTCAAATGGATAGTTTATGAATTAAATGTTGGATTGGAGAATATGGATTTAAGAATTATTATTATCAAACGACTCCATATAAGACTTAAATAAAAATTCTGTATTTCAAGATTTGATGCTCAGTATGAGGATCTAGTTTATATTATTATTATTATTATTCAATGGATAATTATATCTCTTGATTTTCTATATATTCAAAATAACCTCATCATGTACCATTATGAGAATGTTTTGGTGTTCATGGTGGAAATGTGAAAAAGATTGAAAAAGTATAGTGACATCAAATCGAAAAAAGTACAAAGGATTCTTCATAACATTTACAAGACTCTTTTTTCATTGCACTTTCTGTGAAAACCTTTTGGATTATTCTCATGAATAATTTTAGAGACCCATGTGTAAAAAAACTCATTCAGACTTAGCTGCTCTTTATTTACTTGAACTCTTTAAATGACATTTTTTCATGAATAATTGTGTGTTATATTATACCATATAGTATTATAAATATACATCACATAATGAAACTGAAAATGATTAATTTGATTAGTAAATATTGTCACATTAATCAGTAACTACACTAATGATAATTTAAAATATTATAGGAGGATTAAAAATATAAAACTAAAAAAATTACAATGAAAAAATATGGATCACCCCAATCTACTAGAATCACCCCTCCCACAAACAATACTATATAATTAAAAAAATTAGTAAACAAATAAACATTATAAGATATGGAAATGTAGAAAATTTAGTCGAATTGAGGTTATTAATTAAGCAATTAATTAGTATTTATATGAGGAAATGTGGTCATTTTAATAGAAATACGACCATTAGAATACTAACATGACCGTTGGGAATAATAATCTAGACATTGGGAATATTAGTCTGGCCCCTCAAATAGTTATTTAACGTAAAATTATTAAAATAAAAAATAAATAATATTTATCAAGAATAATTTATGTAAATATAAATATTATAATTCTATAAATAAATATTATTATTAAAAACCTAAAGAAAATATAAATACATTTTTAATAATTTATATTTTTTTGTATTTCGTAAAAATAATAATATTAACATTACAAAGTAAAATAAACTATTTTATAAAATTATTGTCATAAAATTAATTTCATTTTTTAAATCATCACATATAAATTTTATAATTGTTATTTTTTGATAATTTTCTAAAATAATTGACTTTTCAAGTGAATAGTAAAAATATAGTTTTTCTCGTAACTGATGTATCTTAAATTAAAACATTCATAATGTAATAATGGGGTAATAATTTATATAGATTGAGATTTAGTAAAATTATATTTAAATTCATAAATGATCCATTAAAATAAAATAATATTAGTTTCCAAAACTAAAAAACAATTTCTAACATCTAATGTCAAAAATGTTTCCGTAAAATAACAATTTTTTTTATTTCACATTCCTTTTAAATAGACAAATGGATTGAAATTATAATCGGTTTTAAAGACATAAAACCATTATATTATATTTTTATATGATTTATATTCTCAAAAATTCACTATTTCATGGTTTACCTGGTATATAGTATTTTATTCAATATTTTATTTAAAAAATATATTTTACCTCAAGTATAAATACCCCCTCTCCCCTCCCATATAAAACCACTCATACCACCCTTTACAAAGAAACATATCTTCCCAAGTCCTCTATATTTATCCCATTAACATACATAGGGACTTTCTGGGGCCATCATTCTCTAATCATCAAAGGAGTTTAGTGTTGTAGAGAAGAAACAATATCGAGAAGAGAGTATGTTCTCATCAATTCTTCCTCTCATTCTCCTCTCCTCTATATTTTTTTAAACCCCTTTCAAAACAAAATATTATAAGGATAATTATGTGGTATGCTAACATTTGATTATTTTTATAAACTACTTTATGTATTATATTTATTACATATTAAATTTTTATACTTTTAATTTCCACCCTTTTGACAAATTCCCATTAACGGTTGATTATTCGCCAATAAGGATGTCACCAATTATTTTATTATCACCAACCTTATGTATGGTTGTAATAATTTAATTAAGATATATAAATGTATACATATATGTAGTTTAATCTTCTATAATTAATATTACTTATGAATAAATTACATTAAAAAATTATCAAAATCAACGAAAAACAAGAATTTGTTTTGGAAGACATGATATTAAAACACTTCAAAACTAATGACAGAAAATAAAAATATATAATCTAATTGTTATAACTGATAAATAGTGACATAAATTAACATAATTAACTTATTTATAAATGTTTTAATATACCTTTTTTATTATTCAGGATGCTGGAAAGGAATGAAATAAAGTGGGATTTAAGGTTATGGGGTTCTCAAACCTAACACCTTTTCTTTAGCTTACCCCTATTTCATGAAATATTTTGTATTTATATTCCTATAATGATAATTAAATATAATTTAATTATTATTCCCTATTATTTTCATTTATACACATTTTTTCACCTTGATTTTAATATCATATACAATTATTTTTCAAAAATACATTTCATTCCATAACATAACATTGACTTCTCTTTAGTTGTTTTTTCTTTGCTCAAGAATGATAGTTTTTATACCAAATATTTTTCCATTATTAATTTGGGATCCTAAAAAGTGTATTCTTGAATTTATTCTTTATTACATCCTTATAAAACCCTTTCCTTTCCATAGGTTATTTCATGATTGTGATTTTTTACACATTCTATGTGGTATGCCTAATTATGTGAATATTATGATGTGATGGGTGGACCCAGATTTATATGGCCCTCCAATGCATTGGGTAATGTGATTTATCTAATGATGTTATGTTTAACATTCATCAAAATGTTTCTATATTTTTTCACAATGATGATGTTATTATTTATTCACATATGTTATTCAAGAACATGGTGACAGATTTGTTCCCAATTATGTATGGTATTTAACCACTATGACATGATGTTTCATTTTTATGCATCACCACCTTACATGTTTTTAAAATTTCATAATCATTTTTATGATTATGGTCCCATGATTACAAATTAATTATGATTATTATTCTCACCCATGTACTATTGATTCATGTCTATTATTTTTCCTTCCCCTTATTGGGATTTTATTTAACCCCTTCCTATGATGTATATCCTTAGGTGAATACATATACTAAGGAGAATATGAAATCATTTAATTGGATAAATAATAATTATTTTAATAATGTATATTCTCTACTAAATATAAGTTATGTATGATCATAATTTTCCCATGATACAAAACCTTATAATCCTTGAATATATAAATATTATGTTATTGGTCTTTAAAATGATGTAACAGTCGTGTAAAAAAAGTAGGGTCACTATTTTTGGTATCACAGGTATGGTTTATTTAATTTTGGAATTTGGATTGGAGAAATTTATTGAAAACCCTAAGTATAGTTAAACATCAAAGAATCATTGATTTAAAAGAAGTCTAAATAAAGGGATATCATAATATATATTTCTAGACTTGATTTTAATGTAGAAATAAATTATTTATTCATAGTTTGTTGAATTATGTTTTGTTCAAACCATTCCCAGTTTATAAAATGGTGGGATCTATGAGAAACCTAGACTATGACTCGTATTAGGGACAATGCGATAATTATCCAAATGATTTCACCAATTCCATTGAAGGTGGAGTTTAAATTATTATGGTAATTCTTACCCAACTATCTTAGGTTGTGATCAATAACATGAACCACATGAAATTTATTCCATCACCCAAGAAGGAGAAACTTCTATTTCATCCTTTATATGAAAAGAACCATTTAAGCTTATTGGATATATAAGTAAACTGGTAATAGAACAGTGGGTTAACACAATAGATAATATATTTTATTTGATCTATGATTCTAATAAGGAGAAGGTGACTCTATCAATTTATTATTTATACGGAGAGGTATATCAATGGTGGGAATTGATAAAGAACACTAAACCGAATGATGAAATGTAAGATGTGGAGTGGGAAGGATTTAGGAAAATATTTATTTATAAGTATTTCCCTTAAACTCTTAAAACAAAGATGGATAGTGAATTACTATCATTGAAGAAAAATTAAGGTGAACCTATCATGGCATATGAGGTAAACACCAAATGTATTTCAAGATATTACTCTAGTTTTTTACCAACAATGATAGAAAAATAGATATATTATTTAGCGGTTTAAAACAACACCTTCAAAATTATCTAACTATATAAGGATTTTGGAGTTATGAAGAAGTTTTTTGATGTTCTCTAAAAGTACAAATGGAGTTCAGAGAGTTTTCCTTTTGATATGGGGATAAGAAGAGAAGAATTTACCTTAAATCTGGTGGGTTAAATGAAAAAGTATTAAATAGGATCTAAACCCCTACATGTCAAAATGTAGGAAAAATCATCATGGGAATTGACTCAAAGTGATGGGGAAATGCTTCATGTATAAGAGACAAGGCCACTAAGCCCATGAATGTTGAAGAGATGTTAATTATCCATCCAAAATGATAGAGGAATAGAAGGAACATCCAAATACACCACTCATGGTTCAATGCTTTAATTTTAGGAAGAAAGTGTAATGACCCGAAAATTCCATGTATTTTTTTAATTATATGGTATTTTTATGAGTCCATGAAAATTTACACCACATGATTCCGAGGCCCGGTAAGCCAGATGTGAATTTATTAACTTTTTTGGGTACATTTACTAAATGTGTGATCAGTTTTTTATAACTTATGTACCGGTGCTTGGAATTGAAATCTAAGGACACCGTTGAACTCACAGCACCAATATTCACTTAAGGAGATCTTCACCTCAACCACAGTAGGTCGAGGGTGAATGTTAGTTTGCTTGTTTTATGTGGAAATAAAAATAAAATAAAGAACATGTTTTTATTTATTTTTATTGAAACCTCTATACATGGGTTATGGTGGTAGGGACCACCCGAACCCTATTTAATGAGAGAAAACCTTTCAAACCCCCATTTAATTAGTTGAGGCAATGAAAATTTATTAAATGTGTCAAAATTTAATTCTGAAAATGTAAATTAATTTTTTAAACCTATCAAATACTAAGTAACAATGTCGTTGAAATTTAGGAAGGTTCCTATTAAATAAACCTTCATAAATTCTACGATCGTTACTTACCCTCCCACTCTATTATTTATATGGAGCTTGGGGGGAAAGATTTGGCAGGGATTCACCAAGAGACGAAGCTATGGTAAAGTGCCACGATTCTCGACACTTGTAAGACGATGCTGGTTCCGGTTAGTGGTGGTGATCGACACGAAAACCCCAAACGAGGATCGACAATCAAGCGACGTCGTTGGAGGATTTTGCGGGAACGGAGGACACCGACCAACTTCCTCAACTGTAGGATTTTTCCATTGTTCACAAGGTATGATTTGTTGCTGATTTATATCCCCATACATGTTCTTGACATTCTTCGTGATTCAAGAATTATTGAGTAGCCTGCTACCGCCCTAACTCAGAGGGTGCGGTCCAAACAAACATGGCCCGACCTCTCCGTAATTATTTGTAATTCTTGATGAGTTCATCGTGATAGAGGAAGATAGTGACCGACACTAGTGGGGATCAAGAATGGTGGCTGGCACCACTACCACCCATGATGAAGGTGGCAGCGCGACCGCACCGCCGGAGAAGGGTCGTGGTTGAGCAAGGGAGGCGGCCGGTAGAGGCTATCCACACGAAGGGAACAGTGGCGCCGGTCCGCACCGCCTGGGGAGCGAGATCCCTGACCTTGTGCCACGGAGGCGAAGGGTGGGCGGTCGTCTGAGCTGGCGATGGCATGGAGCATGACACGCTGCACAGAAAAGGCGGTCGGCCTTTAGGCTTGCTGTGGTGGGCCGCCACACCGTGGAACGCACTGCACCATGGATCACCTCGTACCGTGAGCCCAGTGGGCTGCCCCACCACGAGCCCAGCAGGCCGCTGCACTGCGGACCACCGCTTCGCGGGCCAGGCTGCAGCGGCGGACCGAGCCGGACCTAGTGGGCCACGCCAGACCCATCAGGCCGAGTCGACCCGAACCGGGTCGGTCCAGGTCGATCTGACCGGATCGGACCGGACGCAGACCAACTTTGACCCATTTTTGCTATTTTGGCCATATCAAGAGATAAAGGCATCCATTTGACGAACCAACAGTGGTGCTGGAAACCTTGGAGTGAGACAGACCTTTTGGTATACCCCACTTCAGTTTTGGATAAATTTTGGGTATGGCTGGGTTGGATCGAACACGAATCCAACCAGGCCCTCAGGACTAAAAGGTCAATAACTTACAGACTGTACATCTGATCGACGCACCGTCTATTGCGTTGAGACCCCTTTTTTGTTTCGGTACATTGGGTTACATCTTCATGGGACTTCGTGGTAGTTAGAGTATCAACCTGTGGATTGAGTAGTGGATCCTCTTGGAATAAAGAGAGCATAGTGTGGGAACCCTATAGCTGGTTGTAACATAAGAAATGGATCCTTTTGGGGTCTGTGATTTGGATCCTTTGTGGGTTTGTTCTTGGGATCCTTTATGGGTCTTTGTTTGAGAGTCTCACTTGAATTATCCCTAGGAATCCCTGTGGGACTTCTCTAAGATCCTACGTGGGTCTGTTGTACATGGATCATGTGTGGGTTTGATGATGTACTAAGATCTGGTGTGGTTCTATTGTACTAGGATCCTATGTGGGTCTGATGATGGACTAGGATCTTGTGTGGGTCTGATGATTTATGATCCTACATGGGACTGCCTCTTAAAATAGTAAGATGACTCAGTAGTTACATTTAATCATCTCTACTACAGTACCTCAGATATGCTTGGTGTGAGATGATTCTTTAACTTTGTGGTATTATTCTATGTGGTGTACCTGTGTGGTATTTACCTTCGTGGTGATACCTTTGTGGTATTCTTCTATGTGGCATACCTATGTGGTACATACCTTCGTGGTGATACCTTTGTGGTATTCTTCTGTGTGGCGTACCTATGTGGTACATACCATCATGGTAATCTTTCCTTCATGGAACATCTATAATTTGGCTAAGAAGTTGAGCCTTGTGTTTCTTCATGAATGATATGGGCAATATTTAATAACATAGGAATGTGTATGGGAATATTCCTAAGTAGGGTTTCCACTGGTTTACATGCTTTGTGGTTTATCCATTGGGAATTTTTATGAAACCATGAGGGTCTCAGGGTCCTTGCTGAGTATCATTATACTCACCCCTGCACGGGATTCACCCACACCTTGTTGTGTTTGGTGCAGACGACGGACAACGCTGATCGAGGCCGATGGTACTAGGACTAGACGATTCATTGAGGTGGACCATACGGTGTGTCGATACATAGAGGGGACAGACAAAAATGGAGTGTCGAGGAGGCGATATGTACCTACCCTTCAGGTAGGAACCTCAGAGGACGGCCCAGTTGTTGTCTTTTTCTTTATTCAGTTGTATTGTATTTTCAGTTTTACTTTTACCTTTACTGTCGGTATGGTATTCTAGCCCCTCTTACTTTCAGCACTCCTTTTTACTATATAGTTTACCGGTGTTTGTATCTTGATGTGTGCTTTGTTGAGTGTATTTATAGGATATAAAGCCTATACCTTCCTGGTATTAGGGGATATGCCTTTCAATACTAGTCGCCAGCCCCTGGCCTATGGAAGGTGGGCTTGGGGTTGTCACAGAACGGGCCCCGGGGGACGGGTCGTGAAAAATTGGAATCAAAGGAGTCGGTTATACCATAGAACATTGGAATTTAGTATTTTTAATGGAAATAGTGTTAATTTTAGTGAGTGTGGTTAAGAGTTTAGGGAATCTAGTGTTCGTGTGGCAGTCGACGTAACCATACACTAGGACCATGACTTCGGATTTCTGACTTAGTGCACAAAAACACTAATTGTGTGTGTGTTTCGAAAAGCTTTTTTGTGAACACTTTGAGTCAGCTCACCAGGTATAACTTATTGACTATGGATCACCTGTTTCTTTTCAGGATGCCTCCATGCAGACAACCAGCTAGGGTTCTGGGTATAGTACATGATGATGGCCCACTGAGCGATGAGGCCTCAGTGCAGGGCCCTTTATTAGTAGGGGCACCAGTGGAGGCAACAACAGTTCCATTACCTGTTGGGAAACCGATGCCACCAACCCTTGTAGTAGAGGGTGCATGCTACTTGAGCGCATTGCATGACTTACAGCACTAGAGACACCTTGGTTCATTGGAGATTCAGACCCACATGCGGATGAAGATTGGTTGGAGGCCATGGGGAGAGTCTTCCGACTGGTAGGGACATTAGCTGGTCTTATGGTGATTCTTGTCACCAGTCCTCTATAGGCAGTAGTAGGAAGATTATGGATCTTGATGCTCCAGGTTCACAATGAGGTGACACTTCTCTGGGTAGACTTTCAGATCCTGTTTTGGGTAGAGTTTGTCCCAGTGACTCTTCGTGCAGTGCACATACAGGAGCTTCTACATCTGTAGCAGGGCAACATGAATGTGGCTCAGTGCTCAGTGAGGTTCACTGACCTCTAATGAAAATCCAATGATATGGTACGAGACTAATTTTTCAGGGTCCGGACCTTTGAGTAGGGACTCAGGCGAGAGATCAGGGCTTCAATGTTTTCTCTCAGCATCTCGACGCAGGAAGGGGTGTTAGAGTGAGCCCTTTTAGTAAACAGTTTAATAGTGGAGAAGTCACCAGTAGAGAGAACCACCACCGGGTGTCATGTAAAAGAGTCTTTAGCAGCTGGCTATTGACTGATGTCATAGAGATCCAAGAGGACCAGATCAACAGGTGGACGACCATAGGATTCAGGTTTGGTTGTGTGGGGAACTAGAGACACAGCCAGTCATGTGAGGAGCATGCAATGTTTCACATGTGGCAGGAAGAGTCACATGGCTTGTGACTGCCCGACCCGCCATACAGATGATCAGAAGATGGTCGAAGGACCGCCCAGGAAGATATAGAGGTTTGAGTGAGAAGGTCCGCAGGGAGCAGGTGGATATGGTAGAGGAGCTGGTCATGCAGCTAGCGGTGGGCGACGATTCGAGATGTTACCGCCACAACCACCAGGTGGTCCACCCCAACCACAGGGAGTAGGTGGAAAGTGGTGAGATTAGCTCCAGGCAGCTAAGGGCTATAACCATGGCGCTCCAGAGATGATATGAGGTACGATCTATGTATATTCCACCTTATATGCAGTACTTATAGACACATGTTCCAGTCATTATTTTATTTCCATGACCCTTGTTCGGAGGTCGAAGATTCTGACGGAGTCGTTGGATCGATCCTTATGACTAGAGACTCCTATGGGAGAGGATTGGACGATTACACACTAGTTTCGACAGTGTGATCTTACTCTAGGAGGCGAGAGCTTCGGCTGGGATCTCCTAGTAGCGGCGTTTAGGCCTTACGAAATCCTCTTGGGTATGGACTGGTTATCTACAGTCCATGCTCAGATTGACTGTATTAGGTAAAAAGTGTGGTGTGACCGCACGAATGGGACCATGTTTACCTTCACCGACGAAAAGGGATATTTTTCATCACATGATGGACTTACCCGGAGGAGAGTGCAGTCGATCACTCATTAGTTGGCTAGCCTTACACTCGAAGCGGTTGATGTGGAGATTCCGAGCTATCCTATAGTGGTGGACCAGTATGCGAATGTATTCCCTGATGATGTTCCAGGTCTACCTCCTCATAGAGAGGTGGACTTTTACATTGACTTGTACCCTGGGATGGCACCGATATCTACACCAGTGTATCAGATGGCTCCTACGGAGCTTCGTGAGATGCGGGTACAGCTGGATGACTTCAGGTAAAGGGGTATATCCATCCCAATGTTTCTCCTTGGGCAGCCCTGATTCTATTCTCCATGAAGGAGGATGGGAGCTTGAGACTTTGCATTGACTATTAGTGCTTGAACCAGGTGATTGTGAAGAACAAGTACCCACTTTCGAGGATTGACGACCTCTTTGATCAGCTGAAGGGAGCACGATGGTTCTCGGAGATAGACCTTAGATTAGGCTATCACCAGCTCAAAGTATGGGATGAGGATGTGCAGAAGATGACTTTCAAGTGTTGGTACGACAATTATGAGTTTTTGGTCATGTCGTTCGGTGTCACCAATGCTCCATCAGTGTTCATGGGACTCATGAACAGGATCTTCCTGCCATATCTTGATCGCTTTTTGGTGGTCTTCATTGATGACATTCTGATCTACTCGGCTACTGAGGAGGAGCATGCCTATCATTTGCAGGTAGTTCTGGACACACTCTGAGAGCACTAGAATTATGGTAAGCTCTCGAAGTGCATGTTTTGGATCTGAGAGGTTCACTTTCTGGGACATGTCATCTCAAAGGCTCGAGTTGTGGTAGATCCAGCAAAGATTGAGGTGGTACTTTCTTGGGACCCAGGAGTGTGACGGAGGTATAGAGTTTCTTGGTTTTGGAAGGATACTACCAGAGGGTTATTCCAGATTTCTCAAGAGTTTCATCACCTTTATCAGAATTGACGAATAACGGGAAACTCTACGTGTGGTCAGAGATATACCAGCGGAGTTTTCCTGAGCTGAGGCAGAAGCTGACTAGTTCCCCCATCATGAGTCTTCCAGAGGAGGGAGTTGGGTATGTAGTGTACTACGACACATCAAGGACTGGTCTTGGTTGTGTCCTAATGCAGGAGCAAGCAGTTATCACATATGGTTCTCGACAGCTAAGACAACATGAGTAGAACTATGCTAACCATGACCAGGAGGTAGTAGTAGTGGTCTTCTCCTTGAAGATGTGGAGACATTACTTGATGGGTGAAATTTTCACAGTCTTCTCTTATCACAAGAGTCTTAGGTATATATTATCCTAGAAAGACCTGAACCTGAGACACCAACATTGGCTTGAGTTCCTCCAAGACTATGAATTTGAGACAGTCTATACTTTTGGGAAGGGGAACACTGTAGCTGATGCACTCAGTAGGAGATCTGGTATACAGTTACTAGGTGAGGCGACGGAGCAGTTGGCCGCTTTGTAGATATTGTTTGTGGTTAAAGATGTAGCAGCCTAACTTCAGTCTCTTATAGTCACTCTCCCACTTATTCAGGGAGTCCGGGAGGCACAGTGCGAGGACACTGATTATGAGGCTCGACGTGCTCAGATATCCACAGGATAGGCACCTGATGGATTTTCTGAAGGTGGGAAGCACGTCATTCTCTTTAAGGGATATTCTATGGTAATATTGTCACTTCGAGAGGACGTTTTGAGGGAGTTCCACACATCCCCTCTAGTGGTACATCAAAAAGTGGAAAATATGTACCAAGACCACTGATGATAGCACTGGTGGTTGGTAATGAAGAAAGAAACAGCAGAGTTTGTCTCTCGGTGTCTCAGTTGTCAGCAAGTGATAGCAGATAATCTGGTTCCAGTAGGCTCAGTTCAGCCTTTAGAGGACCCAGAGTGGAAGTGGGATGGGATATCCATGAACTTTGTGACAAGACTTCCATGTACATCCAGGGTTTATGATTCTATTTGGATGATCATCAAATGACTCACCAAGTCGGCCCACTTCCTACTGATCAGAGTTTAGGGTTCAATGGAGATCTTGGGATGCCTCTATGTGTAGGATATTGTGAGGCTACATGGATTACCCTCAATGATTGTTGTAAATCTTGATGCACATTTTACATCCTGGCTATGGAAGGGGTTGTAGGAGTCTTTTGAGATGCAGATCCGTTTGAGCACTGCCTTCCATCCTTAGACGGATGGTAAGATTGAGTGTTCCATTCAAACCCTCGAGGACATGTTGAGTGCTTGTGTCCTCGACTTCAGTCATAGTTGGGAGGAACACTTTCCCTTAGTGAAGTTTTCATAAAACAATAACTATCACTCCACCACTAGGATGGCAGCTTTCGTGGATTTGTATGGCTGACCTTGCGGATTGCCTTTGTTCTGGACTGACCCTAGGGAGTCAGTACTCATGGGGCCAGATATGGTATGAGATACCACATAAAAGGTGCAGATCATCCAGGAGTGGATGAAGACTACACAGAGCAGGAAGAAGTCTTATGACGATAGAAGATATAGACCTTTGGAGTTTGAGGATGGTGACCACGTCTTTCTACAGGTCTCACCCCAATGAGGATTTCGGAGATTTGGTTGGGGCGACAAGTTATCTTCGAGGTTCATCGGAACCATTCGGGTCCTCAGCAGAGATGGAAAGGTAGATTACCACCTAGCACTTCCCCCTCTATTGCACTGGGTGCATGAGGTTTTCCACGCATCCCAGTTGAGGAGATACATGCACGACCCATAGCTCATCATCGACCATGGCGATATGGACATCAATGATGGGGCGATGTTTATGGAGGTTCTATTAGAGATTGACCATCGACAGGAGTGGGTTCTCTATGGGGGTTGATACCTTTGGTTTTCATATTTTGGCAGCATGGGAATCTCCAGGAGAGCACATGGGAGCCAGAGGCCCAGATTCGTGCTCATTACCCCCACTCTTTTTTCTAGTTTTTGTGATGTGGCTTTCAGGAATGCAAAGCCCTGAGGTGGAGAGAATGTAAAGACCTAGAAATTCCATGTATTTTTTTTTTAATTATATGGGATTTTACGAGTCTGCGAAAATTTACAGTGCGTGATTCTGTGTTCTGGTGTGCCCTGAGTGAATTTTTGAACTTTTTTTCGTGTACGTTCAGTAAACGTGTGAGCGGGTTTTTGTAACTTATGAACCAGAGCTCAGAATTGAAATATGATGACACTGTTGAACTCACAAAATCGTTATTCTCTTAAGGATATCTTCACCGCGACCACAATTGGTCAAGGGTGAAAATTAGTTTTTGTGTTTTATGTGGAAATAAAAATAAAATAAAGAAAAAAATTTATTTTATTTTTATTGAAACCTCTCTACATGGGTTATGGTGGTGGGGACCACCCGAACCCTCTTTAATGGGAGAAAACCTTTCAACTCCCCATTTAATTAGTTGAGCCAATGAAAATTTATTAAATGTGTCAACATTTAATTACGCCAATGTAGTTTAATTGTTTAAACCTATTAAATAATAGGTAACAGTGTCATTGGAATTTAGGAAGGTTCCTATTAAATGAACCTTCATAAATTCCACAATCATTACTTACCCTCCCCCTCTCGTATTTATATGGAGCTTGGGGGGGAAGGATTTGGTATGACTTCACCAAGAGATGAAGCTCTGGTAAAGTGTTGTGACTCCCGACACATGGAGGACAGAGCTAGTTCCCATGAGTTGTGGTGATCGACACCGAAAACCCAAATGAGGATCGACGATCAAGTGACGTCGTTGGGGGTTACAGCGGGAACGGTGAACACAGACCCACTTCCTAAACTACGGGGTTTTTCCATCGTTCATGAGGTAAGGTTTGTTTTTGATTTATACCCCCCATACCCATTCTTGATGTTTTTCGTGATTCAAAAATTATTGAGCCTCTTGGTACCGTCTGAACTCAGAGGGTGCGGGCCAAACGAACATGTCCCAACCCCTCATCAATTCTTTGTGATTCTTGATGAGTTCGTCATGATATAGGAGGATGGAGACTGACATCATCGGGGCTCGGGAATGGGGGCAGGCACCATGACCGGCCGCAAAGAAGATGGTGGCGCGACCGCATCACCAGAGAAGTGCGGCGGCCCATTGGCCATAGCAGAGCAAGGGCGGTGGCTGGCAGAGGCCGGCCTCACGAAGGGGATGGCGGTGCGCATCCGCACCGCCCGAAGAGCGAGAGTCGCGGCCTTGTGCCACGGTGGTGAAGGGTGGGAGGCCGGTTGAGCTGGCCTCCTCCAAAGGCACGGCACATGCCGTGCCATGTGGAGAAGGCGGTTGGCTGTCTGGCTAGCCGCGGCGGGCCACTGCACCACGGGCGGCCTCATACCGTGGGCCGCGTCGCACCACGGGCCACCCCGAACCACAGGCCACCTTGTCGGGAGCCCAGCGGGCCACCACACCACAGGTTGAGCTTGACTCGTTGGGCCAGACTAGACCCTGCAGGCCAGGTCAACCCGAATCAGGATGGTTCGGCCTAGGTCGGGTCGGCCCAGGTCAGTCTGACCGTGTCAGACAGGACTAGGACCAACATCGACCCATTTTCACTTTTTCGGACATATCTTGAGCAACATGTGTCTGTTTGAAAAACCGTCAGCGGCGCCAAAAACCTTGGAGCAAGAAAAATCTTTTCATATACCCCACTTGAGTTTTGGATAAAGTTGGGGTATGTCCAGGTTGGATCGAACATGAATCCAACTGGGCCCTCAGGACTAAAAGGCGAATAACTTACAGACCGGATGTCCGATTGATGCACCGTATGTTGCGTTGAGATCCATTTTATATGGAAGTAATTTGGGATAATTATTCGTGGGACTTCATGAAATTGTGAGTATCAACCTATGGCTTGAGGATTGAATCCTACCAAAATCAAGCGAGCATAGTGCGAGAACCCTGTAGCTGGCTGTAACATCAGAAAGGGTTCCATTGTGGGTATGTTCATGGGATCCTTTGTGGGTCTGTGTTCAAGATTCTAACATGGATCCACTCTAATAATACACATGGGACTACTCAAGGATCCTACGTGGGTCTTCTGTACTAGGATCATGTGTGGGTCAGATGATGTACTAGGATCCTGTGTGGGTCTGTTGTACTGGGATCCTGTGTGGGTCTGATGATGTACTAGGATCCTCTATGGGTCTGATGATTTAGGATCGTTCATGGGTATTCCTCTTAATATAGTAATATTATTCAGTAGTTACATCTAATCATCTCTACTAATGTACATAAGATATGCCTGGTGTGATCTAAGTCTTTACCTTTGTGGTATTCTTTTGTGTGGCGTACATGTGTTGTACTTGTCTTCGTGGTGATACCTTTGTGGTAATATTCCGTGTGGCATACCTGTGTGGTACTTACCATCATGGTGATACCTTTGTGGTATTCTTCTATGTTACGTACCTGTGTGGTACTTACCTTCGTGGTAATCTTTCCTTCGTTTAATCATTGACATTGGCTAAGGAGTTGGGCCTTGTGTTTCCTCATGAATGAGATGGGTAATATTTGATAACTTAGGTATATGCATGGGCATATACCTTTGTAGGGTGGTCACTAGTTTACATGCTTTTTGGTTTATCCGTTGTGTATTTTTATGAGACCTTGAGGGTCTTGTGGTCCCTACTGATTATCTTTATACTCACCCATGCACGGGCTTCGCCCGCACCTTGTTGTGTTTGGTACAGACGATGGACAATGCTGATCGAGGTTGAGGGTACCAAGACTGGACGGTGCCTGGAGGTGGACCATACGGCGTGTCGGTACGCAGAGGATACAGGTGGATGTGGAGTGATGAGGAGGTGATCTATACCTACCCTTCAGGTATGAACCTCGGAGGACAACCTAGTGGTTGTCTTTCTCTTTCTTTAGTTGTATTGTATTTTCATTTGTACTTTTACATTTACTGTTGGCTTTGTATTCTGGCCCCCTTTACTTTCAACACTCCTTTTTGCTATACAGTTTACTTTTTATTGTATCTTGTTGTGTGCTTAGTTGGGTGTGTTTACGTGATATAAAGTCAATGCCTTCCCAGTATTAGGGGATATTCCTTACGGTGCTAATCGCCATCCTCTGGCCTATGGAAGGCGGGCTTGGGGTAGTCATGGTACGGGCCCTGGGAGATGAGTCATGAAAGAAAGGGAACTATTCTAGATAGTGCATTAAACCCTGGATCTGTGAGGGTAATCAGTGTCAGCAACCACTAAAGGAAATAGAGAAAGGGAAATATTATTTCATCACTACTATATAGTGGAGTATTAAAATGATTTCAAACAAGGTAAACATACTATTCAATTATGAATGGAAGAATTTTTCTTCATTATAGTTCTATGAATTCCTTTATATCTTGAAAGTATAATAAAACTATTGAATAAAATCCCAAAAACATTGAAGTATAGATAACTATAAAAACACCTGGTGGGGAAATCATTTCATCCCAAGGGTTGGAATCTTCTCTTATTATTGTGTGTGGTAAGGTTCTTCCATAAAATTTCATAATACTTCCATTTGTGGAATTCTACGCTATACAAGGTATGGATTGGCTCTAATTATATAGAGAATACATTAGATTTCAAGAAAATTAAATACCTTTAAATATTCCAAACTATCCCATGAACCTCTATAAATAAAAAGAAGATCATGAATATACTTTTTAAAATCCCTCAGTGGTATGGGTGTTGACACCCTATGAAGAAGCAAACCATTCCCAAATGGTTGATTCAAATGAAATTATCAACATTCAGGAAGTTCCCTTGGAGAGGTAATACACTATTGTATTTTCTGAAAAGTTTCCTAGACATCACCCATATTGTGAGGTAATGTTCTCAATAGAGCATATACTTGAAGCCACTCCTACAACTAAATTCCACTATAAGATGCCCCTGATTGAATGAGATGAGATAAAGAAACATCTTTAAGGGAGCTTGGAAAAAGGGTTTATATAACCTAGTACATAACCATAGGGTGTTCTAGTTATCTTGGTAAAGAAAAAATATGGATCAATATGGATGCATATCAACTACTGGGAGATCAACAAGATTGCCATAATGAAAAAGTATCACCTACCAAGGATTAATGAATTGTTCGATCAACTATGATGAGTTAATTGCTTCTCAAAGGTGGATCTCTATTCTATATATCATCAACAAAATGTGAAGAAGGAATATATTTAGAATAAATCCTTTCGTATATGGTATGTGAACTATGATTTTATTGTGATTCTCTTCAAAATTATTAATTCCCTGGTAATATTCATGGATTTGATGAATAGAGTATTTATAGACCACCTCAAAAAAAATTGATATTGTTTATCAATGATATTCTAAATTAATATAATAGAAAATAAGAACATAAAGTTCTTATAAGAATTGTGATTGTGACATTAAGGATGGAAAAAAATATGAGTTTTGAAATTGTAACTTTTGGATGTAGTAAGTCACATTCTTGGGAAATGTGATCAAAACTGAGGGAATTTCAATGGACCATTAAAAGGCAGAATCAATTGAGTAATGGACTGAACCTACAATTTTCATGAAAATCTATAGTTTTCTTATCTTATCAGAGCACTACTGATATTTTATGATAAATTTCTCATGATTATCTATCCTAATAACTATGATAACACAGAAAAGGGTGAATTATGTATAGATATAATAATGTGAATAAATATTTATGGAGCTTAATAAGAGGCTTAAAAATATTCATATTCTCACACTACCAACAAGTGGAGAAGGTTTTTTATTAAATAATGATGCTTTAATGAAATATTTGGGTTATTACTCATGTGTAATGAAAAATTGATAGCCTAATCCTCACAAAAACGGAATATCCATTAGAAAAAATACTTGACACATGATCTAGAGTTAGCAGTTATGATCTTTTCCTTGAAATGTTGGGGGCACTAACTCTATGTTCAGAAGTGTGATATATATAAAGATCACAAGGGACTAAATTATATATTTACAAAGAAGGATATCAACATGTATCAAATAATATGGTTAGATATAATCAAGGAATACTATTTCTCTAATAAATACCATCTAGAAAAGGAAAATAAGGCATCTGATGCTCTTCGAATAAAAGAACATGCTACTTTATCCATGATGCAGATTGAGAAAGACCCTATATTCATGGATATATAAAAGATATATCTAGAAATCATAATGTTATGGAATATATCCTACCTTTCCCAAATTATTTGCAAACCATCTATCCAATAGAATATAAAAGAGGCACAAATTCATGATCTTCAACTTCAAAAGAATGTCATATTAGTTAAAAAGGGAAGCTACATGAGTTCCATTCTTGCGATACTACTTCTGCTATTCGGAACTATATTTTTGACATCTTTTATTGCAGATGGTTGATACTTGACTCTTTCAAAACTCAACTTAAGAAATGTGAAGAGATGGAGGACTCTAAGCAAATTAGGAATCTCTTCCCCGTTGTTGTTACTAAACTCCACCATGTGATATAGTATGATCGAAATGCTATTGTTCATAGAAACTACTCACTCAATATTAATGAAAGTCAGACCTGAATCCTCATTTCCATAAAGGATGTTTCTTTTTTACAAAAAGGACATTTCTATAACTTTGTGCATGACTTTGGAATCTTAAATCATCTATGTATCAATGAAAACTTCTGTCATCCTCATCGCACTCTGGAGGTGTTCTGGAGATCCCCTCTCTATAGATGGATCAAAATAAACATTGATGGTGCCTCTAACAGAAATCCAGGGCTTGCAGGGTCAAGTGATGTCTTTAAGAATCACCTGGCCAGATTCTAGGCTACTACATGGGTCATTATATTATTTCCACAAGCCTTGAAGTTGAGATGTAGGGTTTGATTTTTGCGTTAAAATTTTCCATGGTTTTTGGTTGGAACAAAATTTTGATTCAAAGTAACTCACTAACAATCATACAAGATATTTGGAATGGTGTAACTCATCTATCTTGGTCGATTACTACATGTTGGATGGAATGAAATAGTTCACACACTGAGCTAAACTACAGCATCACACATGTCTATCGGGAAGCAAACATGGTTGTTGATGGCTTGGCCAACTTGGGAGTTAATCAAGACATGACCTGGTTTAAAGACCTTCCTCCTGCTCTTATTCCTTTCCATGTGAAAGATTATAATATTATCTCGTACTTTCGACTCTTGTAACCTTTCCTTTAACAAATTTTTTACTTTGTCCACTTAGGTTAAAGAATCATGATTTTTTAATAAAAAATTGGATAATATTCATAGCTTTTTTTTATCCATCCATCATGTAATTAAAATGATGTATCACGATTTTCAATAGAACTTATGGTGGGACAACATGAAGATGGATATTTCTAAGTATATATCAAGGTTATTGGTATGTTAATAAGTCAAAGAAGAGTGAAAACGTACAAGGAAAAGAGGAAACCATTTCATATACCCACATGTAAATGGGAGAACATTTCCATGGGATTGGTCACTAGACTCCTAAATACATCCAAAGGAAATAATGTATTGTGGTTTATGGTGGATCAACTCACAACGACTGACCACATCATCACTATTAAAGAAAATTTCACAGTTGAGAAACTTATCAATATATATATAAAAGATGTGGTGATTATAAATGTGGTTCCTCTTTCAATCATCTCTAATATTGATCCAAAGTTAACATCTAAATTCTATAGATGTATTCAACATGCATTTAATACTGAATAGAGTTTTATTAGGGAATATCACCACTAAATTGATGGGCAATTTGAAAGGACTATTTAGATGCTCAAGAACAAGTTGTGATCCTATTCAATCGAATTTAAAGAAGCATGGGATTAACATATCCTATTGGTTGAGATATCATCAAAACATTACTTCAACTAGAGTATTCCAATGGATCCATTTAAAGATATTTATGGGAAGTGATATAGAAATACTACTTGTTGGAATGAAGTTGTGGAACCTATGCTACATGGACTTAATCTTGTGCAAGAGATGGAAGGGATGGTTCAGGCCATCTAATATCATATAAAAGATTCACAGATTCTTCATGATATCTATGATGAAAACCGACAAAGGGATATGGAGTTTGAAATTGGAGAAAAAAAATTCTTTCAAATATCACTATAGAAGAGACTCATTGTAACGTCCTCAATCCGGAATCCACTAAACCGGTGCTCCGAGCCGGGTGGTTACGTGACCTTAAGCATGCATCCCCGTACGCCAAAGGCTGCTGACTAGCAGCGGGGGTCTATGTGGTCAAGTGGGGAGACTATACCCCCTTTTTATTAAAGCAAGCCACAATAGAAATAAAACAATAGCGGAAACAATAATCAATAAACAAGGAACATGTATAACAATCATTTCTAATAATAAAATATTCCATGCTATACTACAAGTGAAAAAGTGAACAAAATCCCAAAACAAGGACAACGACCCAAATACCAAAAATGGTCCTGACTCCAAGTCTGGATCCTCCACCAAGTGCTACCCATGTCCACTCAACTATCTACCAAGGACCCTTGCCCTTATCCTGACCTGCAGACATGAAGTCTTCTCGGGTACCCAATGGCAGCCCGAGTAGGGTGTGAGTACAACTCAGTAGGCCACCACCAACGACGTCTACAAAATATCCAGTAAAAATAGGTAGTGCATGAAAAATGTATATTAATGATAATTTACAAGTAATTATTTAAGGTTTCATTAACCAGTTCAGATTCAAAGCCATTTCCACTTCTATTACCATTCATTTCACACCATTTACCATCACATGCCATTTCATCACATTCCAAAGGGTTAATCACATACATTATGTCACATGGGTCTAAGGCCAATAATCACATGCAATAGGGTAAACACATCATTATCCTATCTCACTAGGACTAACTCCCTCATAGAAACCATATTCTCACATCGAAGCCTCAGTCCGGGTGGGTACCCCATAGCAACTGTATTCTCACCTAGAAAGCCTCAGTCCAGGTGGATGAAACCGTTAGGAGAATAGATCATCAGTCCTCATTTCTAACCCATGCATTTAGGGTGGAGTTTAGAGCATCAGTCTTCGCTCGACCCGTGGGCGTAGATCCTCAAGTCATACCCCACTCTACCAAGCCATGTGCACATGCTTATATATATAAGTAACCATGAACCATCCATACCATTTCCCCTTGGACAAACCATTCACAAAACTCCACACGGGAATTCACATCATGCCTTAATCCATTAACACATTCACATTTCACATCATTTAACCCTTCACCCAAAACCCATGTTTTATTCCTATCTCACTAAGAATTCTACACTTGACCCATAATTCATCCCATTATGGTCTTTAGTCAGTTTACACATTAACCCATTTTACCCATTCATCATTCCCATGAATCATCCATTCAACCCATTCCAATTTAACCCTTAGGTTATTTCCAAGTCTAGGTGCATCACATAACTTCTATCCCAAGTTCAACCAATCATGCCAACATATTCGTCAAGGGTTCTACCATTTATTACAACAAGGTCGCTTGTTTAATAAAAATCCCAATGTTAGGGGAAAGCCGACACATCCAATGGATGGCCCTAATTAGGTCAATTCATTCTCAATGCATCCCATGGGGATCATGAGAGTTCCCATTTTCCAATTTCAAGCATCATTTATACTAAAACACATCAAGGTTGATCAAATCTCATCAATGAAACCATAAGAAAATCCACACATGCATGAATCCACTATAAAACTATGGGATAACGTTTGTAGACCACCTACCTCGAAACCGCGGTTTAACGCATCCTCAATCATGTCCTTAGACCTCAATCCGACCAACATTTGGAGCTTCAAAATAAAACTCACCCAAAAGATAGGGTTTTCGGGCTTCGGAACAAGAGGGAGAGAAGGTACAAACCCTATACCAAAAAGAGAAGCAAGGATGAGATTAGCCTTACCTGAAGATTCGATCTGTAACCAACCGCACAAAAAACGCCTTACAAATAAGGTATATCGATCTTTTGGAGCTCTTGGGTGATTTGGTTCGCTCCTAGGGTGAAGAGGGAGGAAATGAGAGGAAACCCCGAGTGGGTTCTTAAAATCTTGGAGGGGAAATTTTGTAAATTTTTCAAACATTAAGAGGTCACACGGTTTGGCTGCACGGTTTGAAAAATCGTGCACATGCGACTGCCCATAGGATAAGGGTAGCATGGTTTACCTGCGAAGGCTGCACAGTTTTCCCTGGCTGTGCGCAGGTCATGCGCCCTAGCCTGTCTTGCCCAACTTTCCTTTCTTCTGTGCCCCAAGCCCCTGAAACACACCCACGACCTCTCATACTTTCAGAATACATCCCTTGAAACCCAGAACAAGGGATTCAACAAAAACATAATGAAAACATACCCTTACAAAATCTGGGATCTTACAACCTCCCCACCTTATAATGTCTCGTCCTCAAGCTGAGTTCCCAATCCTCATTGCTCCACCGAAGAGAAGAGTTCAGGCCACTGAGCTCACATATCCAATTCTTAATCCCATGTTTCTTCCTGAACTTTATCATGCTGCCATAGTACTCGCACTAATGGAACAACCTTACTCCAAAAGATCTTTTCACCACGATCCACCACACAAAACATATTCTCCTCAAAGGATGCATCAGCCTCAAGCTCCGCATCCTCAACATCAACCACGTGAGAGAGGTCAGGGTGATACCGTCAAAGCTGTGACACATGAAACACATCATGCATCCCACCATACCACTATGGAAGAGACAATCAGTAAGCCACTGGTCTGATCCTCTCCATAATCTCAAAAGCTCCCACATACCTGGGTGCTAACTTACCCTGCATTCGAATCTGACGGTGAACCAACCTTGGTGACACCCGAAAGAACACTTTATCACCCACCACAAACTCAAGAGGTCGACACCTCTGATCTGCATACGAATTCTGTCTACTCTCAGCTGTAGCCATCCACTTCCTGATCAACTTAACTCTCTCTAAAGTCTACTGCATGAGACTTGGCCCCAACAACTCATGTTCACCGGCCTCTAAGCAACAAAGCAGAGATCTACATGGCCTCCCGTAGAGTGCCTCAAACGGTGCCATTTGAATCGTATCCTAAAAACTGTTGTTGTAGGAAAACTCAACTAATGATAGGTGCCTCTCCAAAGAACCAACAAAGTCCAAGACACAAGCCCTTAACATGTCTCTCAATACTTGGATCGTACGCTCCGACTGCCCGTCCGTCTGCGTGTGGAAAGATGTACTCAAAAACACCTGCGTACAAAGCGCCTTCTACAACCCTTGTCAGAAACGCGTTGTGAAACGCGGATCTTGGTCCGAAACTATGGTTCGTGGAACACCATGCAACCACATTATTTCCCGAACATACAACTCACCCAACTGGTTGACTGTAAAGGTCTCTTAAATCGGTAAGAAATGAGTCAATTTTGTTAAACAATCCACAACCAACCAGATTGCATCATTCTTCCATGGTATCCTCAGAAGACCCACGAAAAACTCCATTGTTACATCATCCCACTTCCATTCTGTAATGGGATATAGATGCAAAAATCCACCTGGGAGTTGATGCTCGGCCTTCACCTGCTGACCGATAAGGCACCGCGCCACAAAGCCCGCAACGTCCTTCTTTATTCTAGGCCACCAAAAATGCCTTCGAAGATCATGGAATATCTTGGTCAAACCAGGATGCACTGCCCAATTTGATTCATGGAACTTATGCATCAACTCTTCCCACACACACTTCGGCACAACCACACGATCACGAACACGAAGACATTGTCCATGCCAACGGCCCATCCAGAAGGTAGCTCCCTACATTTAAGATTTCATTTATGGTCAAACACTTAGGATCATCAATCCCACATTCCTTAACTCAACTCAAAAGCGTCGACTCCATCGTTAAGGAAGAAAGAGTGACCTAAACACTCTCCTCATGCACCTCCATGTGCATTTTTGCAAACAAATCCATCACCTTCCACTCGGTGCTGGGCTCCTGAACCACCTGATTCTGAACCTTCCTGCTCAGAGAATCAGCAAAACTGTTTCCCTTTCATGGTGTGTACACCAACTCAAAGTAAAAATACAGGAGATATTTAACCCATTTTCACTGCTGAATATTCAGATCCCACTATGAGAAGATGTACTTTACGTTCTTATGGTTGGTAAACATGGTAAACTGTTCTCCCAACAGATAGTGCCTCCAGCACTTCAAGACGTACACTACTACAGCCAACTCAAGATCATGGGTGGGATAGTTCCTCTCATGGGGTCTCAACTGCCTCGACCCATAAGCCACAACCCACTCATCTTGCATCAACACATCCCTAAGTCCGATTTCGGATGCATCACAAAACACGATGTACTTCTTACCCAGCTCGGGTAAGATCAAGATAGGTGTTGTCGTCAACTGCTTCTTTAACTCTTGGAAAGAATTCTCACAAGCCTTAGACCACTCAAACCTGATTCCTTTCTTGGTCAAGCCCAAGAGTAGTGCTGCCAAGTGAGAGAAATCTTGAATGAACCTTCGGTAATACCCAGCCAAACCCAGAAAACTATGAACATCAGAAACACTCTTGGGTTGCTCCCAGGATACAAATACCTGAACTTTCTCTGGATCCACTGTCACACCTACCTCTGAGATGATGTGACCCAGAAAATTCCCCTCACCTATCTAGAATTGACACTTTGATATCTTGGTGTATAGTCGATGCTCTCTTAGCATACCCAAAATGATATCAAGATGTTGGGCATGATCGTCATGAGATTTAGAATACACTAAGATATCGTCAACAAGGACAAACATAAACCGATATAGATAGGGAAGAATAATTTGGTTCATCAAATCCATAAACACCTCTGGTGCATTGGTAAAGCCGAAAGTCATTACCACAAACTCAAACAACTCGTACCGACTCCGGAAAGCTGTCTGCGGTATGTCAGAAGACCTCACCCTCAACCGGTGATAACCTGGCCTCAGATCAATCTTTGAAAACACTAATTCACACCTCAACTAATCAAACAGGTCATCAATTATAGGAATAGCGTGCATATTTTTCACTGTCATCTGATTCAACTTTCGATAGTCAACACACCACCTCAACGACCCATCGGCCATTTTTAAAAAAACCATGGGAGACCCCCAAGGAGACGTACTAGGATGGATAAACCCATTATCCTACAACTCCTCAAGCTGAAAATTTAGTTCCTGGAGTTCTTTCGGTGAAATTTGGTATGGCGGAATGGAAACTGGCTCTCTCCCTGCAGAAACGCGATCGTGAACTCGACATCCCTCTCAGGTGGTAACCCTGGGAAATCCTCATGAAACACATCCTGAAACCGATCCACCACGGGAGGAAAATTCTATTGTTCCCATCCCTCATAATCATTAAGCATGAGACATGTCACTTGAGCCGTGAGTCCACTCATCTGTTGACAAAACGGCCTCACATGCCCTGCTCGAACATCCCATTCGCCACGGTGGACATAAGCGTCACCCTCTAGCAACCTGAATGATACTTTTTGAAGATAACAGTCTATGTGCGACCGATACAACACCAACTAATCCATTACCAATATTAGGTCAAAACCTGACATCTCGAGAATGAAAAAGTCCCACGGAAAATGATACCCACCAACTTCCAAGGCACATCCCTTGCACTGTTTGATATCCTCAACCCGCACTCCCAACAGAGTGTCAATTGACATAACTCTACACACCCTCTCCACGGGTAAACCCAGCACTACCACAAGTGGAGTAGAAACAAAAGAGTGTGTGGAAGTTGTGTCAAACAATGCACTAGAAAACATAGAAGCTACAAGGATCATACCTCGAATAGTCGATGGTTCGACCTCCCCATCACCAGGCACAAACCGAACTGCCTGAAGCTGACTTGCCCCTCTACCCTGGGCTCTAGCCTAAAAACCCTACGTTGCACTGCCCTGATGGCGTGAGTGATCTTTCCCTAGAGTTCCATGTTCACCACCCCTGTCAGTACGGCCCATGGAGCTCTAGTTGCCTTCCTGATACGGGGAAACTGATCCCCTTCCCGTACCCGACACCTACTTTTCATCATCATGCTCACCCGTTTGCTGAGGGTTCCTGCAGAACCTCTGCACATGCCCCATCCTGCCACACGAACGACACTCAACTGGAGGTCGAGGACACTGACCACGCATATGACCCGGCTTGCCGCACTGATAACAAAACACCTGGTTCCCACTCATAGAGGCTGAACCTCTCTGCTGACCACATTGCTGGAAAGTTTCTAAATGGGCTTCCAACCTTTGGAAGATGCACCACTTGTCCATCCAGCTGGCACGAAAAGCCCGCCACCCGAATATCCCTTCAGGTTCCCTTCAGAGATGAGTGCCCGATCCATCACCTCTTTAAACTTCTTCAAGCAGAAGATATGTACTTGATACCTGATCTCGTGTCTCAACCCATCCTATAAATTCCTTGCTATCACTTCCTCATCCTCGTCTAACACTGGGATGAAGCGTCGCAAATAAATGAAGCGACTAGAATAGTCCATCACCGATAGTGATCCCTAAGTCAGGCTCATAAACTCTGCAGCCCACTCCTGCCTCAAAGTCCCTCGGTAAAAATGCTCCAGAAACTTCACCTGGAAAACGATCCATAACATCCCCTCAGCATGCTCGGTCTGAGCCTAAATGTCCCACCAACGCCTTTCCTGTCCCTGCAACATGTAAATGGCCAACTTTACTCGCTTTTCAACATGGGTCTCCAGATGATCTAGTATCGTCTTGAAAGACTCTAACCAGAACTCCATTAGCTCTGGCCCACCCTCTCTGGTAAAGGTCGGAGGGTGCTGCAGATGGAATTCCTTGGTCAGCTCAAACATACTCTGTGCAACCCGCCTTGGGTCCCGATCCATCATCTGCATAAGGCGACCCATGTTCTCTCAGAATTGGTCTTCTCTACCTTCATTGGTCACCACATTCTCATGATCCTCTATCGGAGGAGTGTTCTCAACAACATTCTCCTGTTTCCCAACTGGTGACCAACATCGTGGTGGCATCTCTCTACATTTCCAAGCATGAGATTTAGCACACATACCATAAAACTTTCACGACTTTATCAAAAGGGTCTTTACTAGCCACAACAACCCATTTCCATATACCAATTCAACAGTATTAGCACCTCAATTCACTGCCCCGACCATCCCTACCATGGGCCATGGTCCACATGGGGTAAATAACCATGCACTACCACCAAACTCACACAACATTTTAAAAAACATTTTCCACTTCCTTTTAAACCCTCATATTTCATTTAAACATCATTTACCCAATTTTTTATTTCATTTTCTCATTATTTCTTAGTTTCGTGAAATGAATAATGCACCATACTTTCCTACCTCACACACCCACCCCGTGTGTGTGCCTAACTTAATGCATGTCACCTATCTCCCTAGTTGCCTACAATGATGCATGAATGCCAACCCTCCTGTCGTTATGGCCACGAGCCAAATATCATTAAACAGTCACATCAAACCAAATGTGAATCACCCAATGGTGAAATATCATCAACTGTAACAACACACAACCACGAACAACATTTCCCACCCATGGTGACTTGGTTTTTCCCTTGTACCTGGGTTAGATACTCCCAAGCACGAGCTCATTGCCAAGGCCCAACACATCTTAATCCTTAGAAACCTATCCCAAATAACAAGACCTCAGAGAAGGAGAAGAAAGACCTCCTCTGATACTACTTTTAATGTCCCCAACCTGGAAGCCACTAAACCGGTGCTCCGATCTGGGTGGTTACATTACCTTAAGCGCGCCTCCACATACGCCAAAGGCTTCCGACTAGCAGCAGGGGTCTATGTGTTCAAGTGGGGAGACTATACCCCCTTTCTATCAGAGTAATCCACAATAGAAATAAACCAATAGAGGAAAAAATAATAAATAAACAAGGAACATTTTTAACAACCATTTCCAACAATAAAATATTCCATGTCATAATACAAGTGCAAAATTGAACAAAATCCCAAAATAAGGAAAACGGCCAAAATCCCCAAAATGGTCCCGACTCCATGTTTGGATCCTCCATCGAGTGTTACCCATGTCCACTCAACTATCTAGGAAGGACCCTTGCACTTCTCCTGATCGGAAAACATGAAGTCTGCTCGGGTACCCAATAGCGGCCCGAACAGGGTGTGAGTACAACTCACTAGGCCACCACCAAAGGTTTCTAAAAAATATCTAGTATAAATAGGTAGTGCATGAAAAAGGAATATGAATGATAATTTCCAAGTAATTATTTAAGGTTCCATTAACCAGTTCAGAGTCAAAGCCATTGCCACTTCCATTACCATTCATTTGACACCATTTACCATCACATAACACTTAATCACATTCCCAAGGGTTAATCACATACATTATGTCACACGGGTCTAAGGCCAACAATCACATCCAAGAGGGTAAACACATCGTTATCCTATCTCACTAGTTCTAACTCCCTCATAGAAACCATATTCTCACCTCGAAGCCTCAGTCTGAGTGGATACCCCATAGAAACCATATTCTCACCTCGAAGCCTAAGTCCGGGTGGATGCAACCATTCGGAGAATGGATCATCAATCCTCATTTCTAACCCGCACATTTAGGGTGGAGTTTAGAGCATCAGTCATTGCTCGACCCATGGGAATAGATCCTCAAGTCAAACCTGACTCTGCCAATCCATTTTCACATGATTATATATATAAGTAACCATCAACCATCCATACCATTGCCCCTTGGACAAACCATTCACAACAAACCACATTGGAATTCAAATCATGCCTTAACCCATTAACACATTACCATTTCACATCATTTAAGCATTCACCCAAAACCCCTGTGTTATGCCTATCTCATTAAGAATTCGACACTAGACCCATAATTCATCCTATTATGGTCTTTAATTAGTTTACACATTAACCCATTTAACCCATTCATCATTCCCATGATTCATCCATTCAACCCATTCCAATTTAAGCCTTAGGTTATTAACAAGTATAGGTGCATCACCTAACTTATATCCCAAGTTCAACCAATCATTCCGACATATTCGTCAAGGGCTCCACCATTTATTACAACAAGGTCACTTGTTTAATAAAAATCCCAAAGTCCGGGGAAAGCCGTCACATCCCATGGATGGCCCTAATTAGGTCAAGTCATTCTCAACGCATCCCATGGGTATTGTGAGAGTTACCTTTTACCATTTTCAAGCTTCATTTATACTAAAACACATCATGGTTGATCAAAACTCACCAATGAAACCATAAACAAAGCCACGCATGCATGAATCCACCATAAAACTATGAGATAACGTTTTTAGACCACCTACCTTGAAACCATGGTTGAACGCACCGTCAATCGAGTCCATAGAACTCGATCCGACCAAAATTTGGTCTTAAACCTAAAACACACCCAAAAGATAGGGTTTTAGGGCGTTAGAACAAGAGGGAGAGAAGGTACAAACCCTAAAACAAAAAGAGAATCAAGGATGGGATTAGCCTTACCTGGAGCTTCAATCCGCAACCAACGACACAAAAAATGCCTTAGAAACGAGGTAGATCAATCTCTTAGAGCTCTTGGGCAATTTGATTCGCTCCTAGGGTGAAGAAGGAGGAAATGAGAAGAAACCCCGAGTGGGTTCTTAAAATCCCGTAGGGGAAATTTTTTAAATTTTCCAAACTTTAAGAGGCCGCAAGGTTTGGCTGCACGGTTTGAAAAACCATGCGAGAACTGTGTGCATGCTACTGCCCGGAGGAGAAGGGTTGCACGGTTTACTTGGCCAGGCTGCACGGTTTTCCCTAGCCGTGCACAGGCCGTGTAGCCTGGCCTGTCTTGCCCAACTTTCCTTTCTTCCATGTCGAGAGCCCCTGATACACTCCCAAGGCCTCTCATACTTTCAGAATACATCCCTTGAAACTGGGAACATGGGATTCAACCAAAACACAATGAAAACATAACCTTCCAAAAACTGGGATCTTACACTCACGTGGTTTTTAAAGAAATGGAATTTTAGCCCTTGGTACATTTTCCCCTCTTATATCCTTGATCATGTATCAGAAGTGTCCTATCAACTTGCACTTCTATAAAATATGGCTCAAGTTTATGATGTGTTCCATGTAACTTTCATAAAAAAATACATACTTGATACCTCACATTTACTAAATTCAGAGGTGATACAACTATAGAATGACCTATCATATGAGGATCAACTAATGAAGATCTTGTATTATAGAGGAAAAGTTCTTACAATAGTGTAACTCATTGTGTTAAATTGTTTTGGTGGAACCATAAGTAAGAAGAGGTGATGTGGGAACTCGAGTAAATAACGAAACTGAAGTACCCTCCTTTATTCTCATCCAAGAATATGGGTTCAAATTCCGGTGAGGAAATTTCTAAATTTGGGAAGAAAGTAATGAATCAAACTTTTTAGATGATAATTGTTTCTTAAATAATTGGGTGTTATATTATACTATATACTATTATACACATATATTACATAAGGAAACTCAAAATGATTTATTTCATTAAAAAATACAATTTCATTACTCAGCAATTAAACAAATTAAATTTTCATATATTAGGAGGGGAAAATATAAAATATAAAAAATGCAATGGGAATGTATGGATCTCCCCAATCATCTAGAATCATCCCTCCCACAAACAACACTATAGACAAAAAATATTAGTAAACCAATCAACATTATAGGAAATATAAATTTAGAACCTTGAAAATAATTGTGGTGAATAATGAATGAAATAATAAAATAGTATTTATAGGAGCTAATGGGACCATTGAAATAGTAATATGACTGTTAGAATAGTAACATGATCATTGGAAATAGTAACCTAGCCATTGGGAATAGTAACATGATTGTAAGAATGTTAATTTGACCTCAAAATAATAAAATGTAATATAAATAATATATTTCATTCATAATTGGGGTAAATATAAATATTATTATTCCATAAAATAAATGTCATGATTAAAAACTCAATGAAAATTTATGCACATTCATAATAAGTTGTATTTTAAGGTATTTCTTAAAAATCATAATTTTGACATTAAAATTTGATATAATAAATTTTGGAAAATTATTTTTTAAAAATTAATTTTATTTTTGAAATCATCACATCAAAATTTTCCAATGTTTATTTTTTGGTCATTTTCTAAAAAACATCAATATTCCAACGAAGAGTAACAATATAGTTTTTCTCATAACCATTATATCATAAATTAAATAATTAATGATGTAAGATGACCAAATAGTTTATAGAATATGATTTTCTTGAAAAATATATTTAATTTCATACATTGTTCATTAAAATTAATTAAAATTAATTTCAAAACATAAAAATCATTTTCCAAAGTCTAAAGTCAAAAATGTTCGCTTAAAATAATATTTTTATTTATTTTTTCACTTTCCTTTTTAATAGACTAAAAAATTAAAATTATAAATAAATTTATAGTCTTCATAAAATTAATTTACATTTATATATGATTTATATTGAAAAATTTAATTATTTTAATGTTTACCTTAGATATAGTGGTTTGTTCAATATTTTATTTTAAAAATATCACTCTCCTCAATTATAAATAACAACTCTCCCTCCCTTTTGAAAACCACTCGTCCCACCTTTGAAAAATACAAATATATACACAATTCCTCTTTGTTAAGCCTCTTATCATACATTGGGATGTTTTAGAGGCATCAAAATACAATTATCAAAGTATTTTAGTGTTGTAGAGAAGAAGAAACATTGAGAAGAGGGTATGTTCTCATCAATTATCCCTCTCATTATCCTCTCTTCTTTCTATTTTTCTCCACCACTTTCAAACAAAAATATTATAAGGATAATTATTTGTTATTTTAAAATTTTAATAATTATTTTAAACTTATTTAATTATTATATTTATAAAATATTTGATTTTGTTACATTTTATTCCCTCTCTTTTGACAGTACCCAGTTAATGGTCGGTTAACCACCAATGGGGATATTTATAATTTTTTCTTATCACTAAACCTATGGTTGGTCATAATATATTATTTATGATATATAAATGTATAAATATATATTTTTAATATTATTTAATTAATTTACATATTTATAAATGACCTTGAATAAAATAGAAAAATCGAAGTAAAATATGAAATTTTTAAGGAAAACATGATATCAGAACGGTTCAACATCAACAAAATAATTAATAAATATAATCCAATTGTTATAATTGATAAATGTTGACATAAATTAACATAATTATATTTTTTCTATGTTTTAATAAACCAATGGGTATTATTCAAGAGTTTGAAAAGAAAGAAAATAAAGTGGGATTTAAGGTCAAGTGATTCTTGAACACAAATTGTTTTCTTTGGGTTATACATATTTGATGACATATTTAATATGGATATTCCTATAATTATATTTAAATTTAATTTCACTATTATTACATTTTAGTTTTGTGGATATTCATGTTTCCACCTTGATTTTTATGCCAAATATTACGATTTTCAAAAAAAGCCTTTTCATTCCAAAACACATCATTGACTCCACTTGAGTTGTTTCTTCCTAGCTCAAGAATAATGATATTTATACAAAAAAATATTTTCACTTATTCATTTGGGAACCCCAAAAGATTATTGATGAAATTATTATTTAAAAAATCCTTATGAAACTCATTACTTCTCATGTTTTATTTCAGGACTATGATTGTTATACATTTTATGTGGCATGTATGATTATGTGTGTATTATGATGTGATGGGTGGGACCATAATTATATAAAACTATAATGAATTATTCAAAGTGATACATATCAGGATATTATGTGTATTATGCATGAAAATGATGTTATATTTGTTCATAAGGACGATGTTATTATTTATGAACATATGTTATGCGTGAACATGATGTTATCTTTGTTCACAACTATATGTGGTATTTTACCACTATGATATGATTTTTCATTTTTATTCACTTCCACATTCCATGAAATCTTAAAATGTCATCCTCATTTTTATGATGATCATATCATTCTTATTACATTATTATGATGATTATTCTCACCCATGTACTATTAATTCGTGTATCTTATTTCTCTTTCCCCTTACATGGATTTTAGATCAACCCTTTCTATGATGTGTATCCTCAGGTGAATACATGTACCAAGGATAATTTGAATTCTTTTAAATGGGTATAGAAGAAGAATTTTAATAATTTTTTTCATATGTTATGTATAATTGATGTATGATCATAATTTTTTCGAGATACTAAACCTTTCAATATGTGAATGTCTAACTATTATGTTGTTGATATTTAGACTAGTGTAATAATCATGTAAAAAAAGTGTGGCTGATATACGAACTATATATTTCTTATCTCGAAACTCATTTTATTTTTGTTTATATAGTTTATTCAGGTAGTGCATTGTTTTGATTTCTTTATCTATACACATTTTCTTCTGTACAAAAATAAAGAGTGATTGACAATTTTTTCAATTTTCTTCATCTATATTCCCATGAAAAAATGAGGAATTTGTTAGGTGTTACTTGTACTAGTTTTATCCCATGTATAATTGTGGGAGAATCAATGTTCTTGGACATCCTTGTGAACTGTTGTTTGTAAAAATAGATACTGGTTGTGGGTCATTTTATTTTATAATAAACTACTTGGTAACAATTTATTTCCGAGTGTAGACTATTAAGACTCAGCTTAAGACAAAACCCCATATCAAATTTACTTGTTCTATATTTATTATAACTTTTTTACTTCTCTTAAATTATTTTTTTCCTTGGAATAAAACAAGTTTTATTTTTCTAAAATTGATGATCTAAATTAAATTCTGATAGTAAATATTTATTTGTGTCTTATATATTGTGTTTGTTAAATAATTTACTTTCAAAAGTTAAATTAATTTTAAATTTATATTAACTAGTACTTGATCATGCTTATGAGAAGATATTTGAAAAATAAAATTATATATTAATATTTTTTTGATTAAATGGGTGTTTTTATTAAATCAGGGGAATAATTTTTTTAACTTTTTTTTAAAATAAATTTCATTAGAAACTCAATTCACCCACTCTTGAGTTATCCAGTCTAACCAACATTTGGTATTAAAGGCATTTAAATATATTTATAACTATGATATAGTTTCAATTAAAGATCATGAATTTTCATCATTTAAAAATTTAATCATTTATGGAAAACAATATAAAATAAGGAACTTCTACTAATAAACCTATTTATTTTAATGGAAACAATTATGCTAAATGGAAGATTAAAATTAAAATTCATACTAAAAATAGTGGCTATGAAATTTTGATTGTAACTAAGCATAAGTATGAAATTTCTACAACTAGGATAGCTACATGGAGTGGTCTTAACAAAACATATTATAAAAATAATTATAAAACTATGAATGCCTTATATTATGCATTCGGATATCAATAATTTTACATATTATCTTCCAGAACTACTGTATTTGAGATTTGGTATACACTTTCTATTTCTCATGAAAGAACACCCAATGTTGAAGAAATAAACATGAATAATTATAATATTAAATATTACACTTTCCAGATGATACCTAATGAAAAAATTTCTAATATATATATGGTTCAATAATATTGTAAACACAATGAATTCTCTTAGGAAACCAATTACTAGAAAAAATCAAGTGATGCACCTTATAAGATATTTACTAGATATGTGGATATTAAATTTAGTTTCAATAAGGGATTCAGGTGACATATTTAAGTCACTAGTGAAATAGATTATTGAAAAGATCATGATTTAATAGGATGAACTCAAAACCAATAGATAAGAAGATGATGAACCAACTAAAAGTTTAGAATCATTTAATTCTTCTAACCTGAAACAAAAAAATAAAATATCAAGGGTGAAATTTTCACTAATGATGAATCATAATAAATGATGAAAAGATGACTCACTTTTCAAGACTCATTAAGAAATTTTAAAAGAATACTAATTTCTTCAAGAAACCCAATTATATAGGTAATAATGATAAGGTAAATTGGAGAAAATATCAGAGAAAATATGATTCTATAAATAAAAAAATCTGTAATTTATGAAAGAGAAAAGGACACATTAAAGAATAATGGTCAAATATAAAGAACAAGAATAAGTATGAGAAAATTATAAGATATATAAAAAGTCTATGAAATCTATTTTTATTTCCTCATATCATAGTTCAAGTGATTCTAATTCCATAAAAGAAGATAAAAATGATAGAGCTAATATTTTTTTATGAAAAATACATCTGAGGTACATCATATTTCATCAGCATCTCTTGAACATTTTTTATTTTCTTCTAAAAATGAAAATATTGAATAAAATATATCTATTTATGAATTATTTTGATATTTTAACTTGTTGTAAGACACATTTAATAAATTAACGGATAAATATGAAAGTTTAAAAAAGCATCATGTTATGTCTGCTAACTTTAAAACTAATCATACAATAGAGAAGGATATGAATGCTTAAATTTTTAAAGGAAATAATGAACCAAAATTATCAAATGTTAAATTAAAGAATAATCTACAGAGTTTCACAAATGGAAGGGAAATGTTAACCTCGATTCATGTAAAATAAACATCACATAATTATACCACTAGAGTTGGATATCAAATTTGAGAAATATTGATTTATAAAAACAAATTTATCCAATGTTAATGTTCTATTAATTAGGTTAGAAGTCCTTACTCAATAAGACTTAATAATGTTTTTATTTAAGATTTTTTTAAATATTATTATAGAAAAATAGTTAAATAATTGTGTATTATTAAATATCTTATTACTAACATATATGGACCCAACAAAATATATGTACCAAATTCATTTTTGGTTTAAATATTTTTTGTAGGGAACGTAATTGAAATGTTTCTACAATAATTTATGTTATCTGGATATTTGATGTGACAAACATATTACTGGGGACTACTCAAGATTCAAAAACATGATCAAAGTTGATGGTGGACATGTTACCTTTGGTGACAATGCTAAAGAAAATATAATTTATCTAGTTCAAATCAATCACTCTAGTACAATTTTAAATTTTAAATTTTTATTTATAGATAAACTAAAATATACTATTTCAATCATTTCAAATATATTTGATGATAATTTTCATGTTACGTTTGATAATAAATCTTGAAAAAAAATAACTTCAAAATTTCAATAGTTTTTACTACTATACATAATGATTATGTTTATGCTATAGATTTAAATTCCTTGTTTTCTAAAAATCTTTCCTCTTTAAGTTCCTTTCACAAAGATTTTTTTTATTTTGAATAGGATACTTGTACATTGAAATATTCACTCACTTATAAAGATAACTAGGAATAGTTTAGTTACGGATCTACCTAAACATGAATTCCCAACAAACAATGTTTATAATCCCTGTTAAAATGAAAAGGAGCATAAAATCTCTTTCAAGCCAAAGAAAAAAGCTTCAACTTCTCAACTTTTAGATTTAGTTAACATGGAATTTTTTATACCATATAGATTTTCTAGTTTAGGGAGGAAAATTATTATTATTTTATAATGGATGATTATTAAAGATATATGTGGGTGTTTTTCCTTTTTATAAAACTGAATCCATTTCTTTTTTTAAAAAATATGCTCAGTTTGTAGATAATCTTAGTTGAATTAGAATTAAGAACTTAAGAAGTGATCATGTTCATGAGTTTCAAAACCAATAATTTGAATCATTATGTTCAATTCATGGATATAATCGTAACTTCTCTACTCCTAGGATCCCATAGTAGAATGGTTTGGTAAAGAGAAGAAATAAAATCCTTCAAAAAATTTCTTGGACCATGCCCAATGAGTATAATTTACTTATCTATTTGTGGGAATAAGATGTTAATACAACTTCCTATATAATTTATATATTTTTATTTACAACACATTAATATAAGACACTTTAATAATTATGGAATTCTAGAACACCAAAGGTTTGTTACTTTATTGTTTTTGAATGTAAAGTATTCATACTGAACACAAAATTGAATTTAGATAAGTTTGCTTCTAAGAGTGATAAAGGAATTTTAAATAGATATTATACATCTAGTAAATCATGTAGGGTGTCTAATAAATGGACTAATTTAATGGAAGAATGTATACATGTAAAATTTTTGACACAGATCCACATGATCCTAAAACCTATTTGTAAAATCTATAGGATAACCATTCATGTTTATACCTAAATATAAAACCTTGTGATAACCTTGTCAAACCTGTTGAAAAATACTCTAGTTCTAATGAACACATTGAACCTGAACCTATAGAAGTGAATAAAGTATATAGTACTTCTCTTCCTAGATCTATTATAACGAATTGGTATCATCGGCTATATGCAGTCATAGGTGACCTAGATAAACTTACTCAGACAAGATACTCTCTTATAAATCATATTGAACATCAAGATTTCTTATCACAACAAGAACCTAAGAACATCAATAAAGAAATTAATGATGAATTCTGGTTTATGGAAATGAAATAAGATATTAATGGGTTTGAAATAAATAAATTTTGGGAATTAGTTGAAAATACCAAAGACTACCGAAATATTTTCACTAATTGGGTTTTTAGAAACATGGTTGATGAGTTAGGTACAATAGTGTTTCATCCAGCCCCAAATTCAACTAAGTGGTTCCCTAAGATGGTTGGCCACATGACCTCAAGCACGCTTTCCCATGCACCGGAGGTTGTCAACTAGTAGTGAGGGCCTAGGATGTGCCCATGGGGAGACAATGCCCTCATAAATCAGAGTTTAGAATAGCGATATATAAAATAGATAGGAAGTATAAAAATTACATACAAGAAATAGTGGGAAATAGTATAGATGAATAGGCGGAGTTGAATAATAAATAGATAAAAAAATTTGGATGATCTTCTCATGTATCTATTAAAATGTGAGTACACAATATAAAGGGGGGTAGGAATATAAAACATGCTAAATAAATAAATAAATAATGTTGCTTCTACTAAAATCATGAGCATAGGCATAGTCCTCTTCTCTCATACTCCATTCTAGTACTTAAAATCAAGCATTAGAAGTTGGATTTGTCCCTTTGTCTACACCTTCAATCATGAATTCTACTTGGACTCCAAGGGTAGAACGAGTAGGGTGTGAGATACACTCAGTAGGCCACCACCAATGGTGTCTCGAAAAATTCATTCTATGCATATAAAATCAACAGTGTAAAGGTTCATGATAAAAGTATATAAATAAATATTTAGAACATATCGTTTTAGGTTCCCCGTTGATACCTGATCGACACTACCTACTTCATCCTATGTCTAATGTCTCTAAACCAACGTGAAATTGTAATTATATGGTATGGGTGTAATGATAATAAGTTGTCATAAAATAGATTCCAATTATAGACAAAACCCAAGATTGTGATTTTTCTTTGTGGATGTGTCCCCAGATAAAGGTTTTACATTCTTAGTCTTTAATATATAATTTTTCATTAAAATTTAAGAAGAGGAACCACGAGACCATCCAAGGAAATATGAAAATGAATGCCAAGTATCACTCTAGGGGAACTATAATTACCCAATACCATAAAAGTGCGTCCAAGTCAATTCAATAATGGAATCCCAAGTATCACTCTTGAAATGGTGTGAACACAATAAATGCCTCTAATCCCAACCCTAGAATCTAACATTGGGGTATGAGTATCACAGATATAATGGTATAACCATCATTCCACTGAGCCCATCCATGGGGTCTCCCCTAGGGAACCAGTATCACTCATAAGGAGGTATATAATCTGCAAGGTTAGCTTATCCAACTCATACTAAATATCACTCAATGTGTATATACAATCCATTTACAAATTCTAATTTTGAAGCATGATGTGACCATCCAAGGAAGCCTTAAGTTGGGATCCCTATATCAACCTCAGCATAATATAATGGTAAGTTCAGCTATCAACACCTCATATCATTTAACGAAGAATTAATTAGGTTACATTATTCATGTTGGCTATATTATTTAATTAATAAATTAAATCTATGGAATAAATCACAAGGGCCTAACACATGGACTAACAATTATTATTTCCATATTAATTATTTAAAGGAAAACACACCTCAAATTGTGGTTAACCAGTTTAGGGAAAAAGTTCATATAGTAATTTAAGGAGTGAAACCCCCATAAGGGTGGGTCATGTCAACAAGATCATCGAAATATATTGATTCATCGTTTTAGATAAGATCAGATTTTGATTTTAAATAACCAATAATTTAATTAAGGAGAATTCATATCGGTGAAATCAGAAGAATCCAGTGTGCGGATGAATGGTGCATATTATAAAAGTTATGAGACATAAGGAAAAAAACATGACTAATGAAATTACGTGTTAAGATGAATAAATTTTATTTATGGACTTTGATTTGAGATATAATGGAAGAAAGTGTAAAAGTTGAAATACACCAAAAAATAGGGCATATGGGTTCGCACCAAAATAGATCAAAATATGGAAACAAAAATGACTGATGGAAGGGATAAGAGTACATAACTTACTATTACAGATCCTACGCACTTGACAGTGAATAGAATGGAGCTCATATGGAGGATGAATAGAGTATCCTTGATTAGGTGGATGGAGCTCCATTATGCATCACTCTTATTGTGGGAGAGAAGGCACAAAATTGTTCTTTAAAAAGATCACATGCACCATTTAAAAAAAACAATACCTGGGATACATCAAGTAATATTTACATAATGAGTAAAGGTTGGGTTTTTTCCTCCATGGAAAACATATTCATGACTTGAAAGGGAATTTCCATACATTTACACATTATGTATTTTTCCTGCAGCTAGCCTCTATCCCTTCTGAAAATTTCCCTTCAAAAGAAAATGGCCCAGCCTAAGGAAACATTTACCCAATCTTAATCCAAAATAAGAACCCAAACTGTGATTTTACCAAAACTAAAGGAAAATTTACCTCACTGAAAAAATGATATGTTACAACATCCCCTCTTTAAAAAAAATCCTCCCTAAGTTTCCCTTCCATGTATGATAGATCATCATGTGAGAAATATTTCGGCCACTAAGTATGTACATCAACCCCCCACTCTAATGTCTCATTCTATACACAATTTTGCTTCCATGTCACTCATATTAGAGGAACTAACCTACATATAATATTCTTTATGTTGTGACAAAAAACATGTATCCAATGCTTCCCAAAGGACGCATCATCCTCCAGCTCTATATCCTAAGGATCAAATGAATGAGATGAGACATAATGATACCAATGAATCTATGATACATGAAGGATTTCATGAAAGGCATGGTACTATTTAGGTAACTATAATCGATAAGATATAGGCTGGATACTCTCCATGATCTCTAAAGGCATGACATAATGATGTGATAGATTTCTATGTCTCTGAATCAATATTTAACCCAATCTGGGAAAAACTCACAGAAAGGCCCAATGTCCCATCCCAAACTCCAATGCTTTATAGGGAAAATTTTTATACAACTTCTAGAAAGACTAAGTTATAACTGAATATTTCTGAGTTAGTTGTGGGTAGTCTGAAGTCTCCTGAACGAGAAGGGGACCCGTTAGTGTTACCTCACCTACCTATAACCATCATATGGGTGAATGACATGGATTACCATAAATAGCCTCATATGGAGCCATATGAATCATTTCATAAAAGATATTTTTAGAGTAAAACTCAACAAGAAGTATATTCCTATCCCAAGAACCTCTAAAATCAAGTATGCATTTGGAGATCATGTCCTCTAACACATGTATCTTCATTTAGAACAATCTATTTTCCTAAGTGTGATATGTTGTACTTAAGAACATTTGTAAACCTAGTGCATTCTGTATCTCCTACCAAAACATGGATGTGAACTGGGTGACTCAGTTCTATAAGATAAAGTTTATAACACCATGAAGGTACACGATTTCCAGAAGATAAATCCATCTGCTCTCATTAATTTATAAGGTATCTAGGATTGGTAGGAAGTGTGAGAACTTTTTCAATCTATCTAAGATGACACATAGTGCATCCTTACCTTAGGAGGATCTCAGAAAACCCATCACAAAATTCATAGTGATGTTGTTCTAATTCAACATAGGAATTGATAGTGGTTGTATAAGTTCAGAAGGTCATTCGTGCTCCACATTCACCTACTGATAGGTGGAACAACTTATAATGAGAACATAAATTTTCGACTTTATAGACATCCACCAATAATGTTGATGCATGTATTAGGGCATCTTTGTAAGATTGGGGTGAACTACCCAAAATAGAGGCATGAGATTCCACCATCAACTCTTCTTGTATTACAAAAGGAACCCATACACACCGATGAAAAATCAGGATCTCATTATTATCAACAACCCAAAAAGGAGGTGGGTTCTCACCTAAGACACTCTCCCTTAAGATTAATCCCTCATAAATTGAAATATGTCTTGTCCACATTAATTTTAGAAGAGTGGATGCCAATATTAAAATATCTAGAACATGTTTATCATGAAATTTCGGGATCTCTAGGTGCATCTTAACAAACAAATCCATCATCTTCTACTCACTACTATCCACCTAGATGACATGTTTCTAAGTATTTTGGATCAAGGCATTAGTTGTTGCATTACCCTTTTCAAGTGTATAGGTAAGCTCAAATTCAAGTGATTATAGTTAATCTGCCCACTTGCACAAACAAATGTTAAAATCACACTATGTAGAGATATATTTTAGACTCATATGCTTAGTGTAAATGATGAACCTCTCACCCAAAACATAATTAATCCAACAATTAAAATCATGAACCATAGATGCAAACTCGTGGTCCTGAAAAGGTTAATTCCTCACATGAGGCATTAGCTGGTGGGACCCTTATGACAAAACTCAGTCAACTTGCATCAGAACTGCTCCAATCCCAATTCATGAATCATCACAGAAAAAGTATAGATTCATCTCAACTCTTGAAAAATCAATATTGGTGTTGAATTCATTCTTCCCTTCTACTCCTGAAAGGCTTTTTCATAATATTCTGACCATAAAAATTTCAAATCCATCTTAGTGAAGCCTATAATAGGTGCTTCTATACTTGATAAATCCTTAATAAAAAATTGAGAAATCCCTAAGAAACTTTGTATGTAAAAGAAATTATTGTGATGATCCCAAGAAACCATGTCTCTCACCTTATATGGGTCAACATACACTCTGTCCCCAATGATAATATGATTCAATAAGTGAACCTTATCAATTAAAAAGTGTAATTTAGTTATATTCACGTACATATGATGCTTTCTTAGTGTATTCATCATGAATTCAATATATATGGAATGATCTTTTCGAGTTTGAGAATAAACCAGTAAATCATCCCGAAATAATACCATAAATGAATCTAGGTACATGTGGAAAACATGATTCATTAAGGCCATGAAAAATGAATTCATGATCGTATTGTTGGATGGAATAAATAGGTACTCATGTAAGATATATCTTCTCCAAAATGTTGTATATGGTATGTATGACGGTATAACAATCACTTAATGGTATCCTAACCTCAAAATTGATCTTGTATAAAACCATCTCTCCTCAAATTTGGTCAAATAGATTTACTATATGAGGCAATGGATACCAGTTCTTCACCATCATCTAGTTTTACTACTGGTAATATACGCACCACATGAGGGTATTATCCACCATCTTAGGGAAAATGATAGATGATCCCCATTGAGAATTATTTTGTCATAAAAAACCTTTTTCCTATAATACTTCCAACTACTTCTTGAGTTCTTGGAGTTATATGGGTGACATCATATTGGAATGAATGGACACGGGTGTCACACCTGGAACTAGCTTGATGATGAAATACATATCCCTAACTGGAGGTAAAGAAAAGAAATTATTAGATAAGATGTCCATAAAGAAAAATTACAAAATATTTTATTCCACAAGTTACATTTTTTAGTCACTTATAAAGTGTCTAGACATCTAGGTTATCACTCCACCTAACCCATGATGTTTGGGTCTATCTTGACTCACCAAGACATCACATTCTCCCTTATGAATATAAATTCTTCCAGTAGGTGATGTAAACGACAACCTTTGGTGATATAAATATACATGGTCATGATAAGGTAGTATCAAATCCATACTAAAAATGAATTTGAAGCCATTAATCTTGAGGAAAAATAATTTCCACTAAAATTGTACTCACCTATCTCATGGGGAACTCCTTTCAAAATCACACACTCTCTTACCAAACCCCAAAATCCATGTCAAGAGTCATAACACTGTATAATTATTCCATATCTAGGACTATACTCTCCATAATTCTCACATATATAAATTAGAGTGATTCACCTATACCAAAGAAGGAAGAGAATAAAGTAGAGACTACCAGAATAGTTCCCCTACTATAGAAGGCCCTAGAATATGCTTCTCAGGTGTATGATACACTACATAAATATGGCCAAATCTATGGCCCTGAGATACTTCATAAATAACCTGGTTTGGTGTGCTCTGATGGAACTAAACCTCTATTTTCTAACAATTTCATCCATGAACACCTCTTTAGCTTGATCGACTAGAAGTATACCAACACCTAGCCTAATTTTGAGCTATTGATCATGTACCCGAATGAAGTTTTAGTATATATCCCTTCTGAGTAGGTACATGAAAAAAATTTGGGTAGAAACACTAAAGGTGACCCATCCTGCAAAAATATTTTAACTTGATAGGGTTTCTCATACACTAGGTTTTATTATATATAGTCCTACCACACTAATGAAACACCAAATTTTTGTCAGTGCATGTCATATAGCTGGTAATTCCCCCACATTCACCCTCGAAATGATACTTCACACGGGTAGATAAATTGTATCCATGTATCAAAGATGAATAACCCCGGATCACTTTTCCATATTTCATAAGATTATACTCCATGATAAGGTCCCGGTTCACTATATATTTAATGGTATTCCACCAGAAAATGTTCACCTGCGATCAGATGGCGTACTCAAGCCCATCCTCAAAACGTCATGCAGTTGTCAGCTCATCACCATTTAGATTTGGTATGAAGAACTAAAGCTTGGTGAAACAAGATGATTACTCCATCACTAACATGAAACCCTAATGAAGATGCATAAACTCTCAATCATGGTCTTCTCTCAACAAATGGTGGGTATAAGTAATCAAAAAAATCTATTTGAAAGCCTTTCCAGACCACACCCTGATAACATCTAGCTTGGGTAATGAAATCCCACCAACATTTAAAAGAATCACAAAGAATATAAGAAAATATATTGACCCTCCACTCTAGAGGTGTCTTTATATGCTAAAATATCAATAACATGACCTCTATCCATGACTTGGCATCCTGAGGGCTTCCATCCCCCAAGAAGGTTGGAGGATGTTTCCACTAGAATTCTCGCATCGAATCTGCGATAGTAGGGCCAGGTTGTGAAGCTTCTTGTACAGACTGTATAATGTGAAAGAATTTATCTCAGAAATAAGAATCGGCACCCAATGGAAGATCAAAAGGAGGTGCCTTTGGTTTCATAATATGAGTTAATATGAGTGGCTTAATGCCCACCACCTCAAGATCTTGGTCATCTCCACCCACATTGCGCACAACTTGAGTAATTCATGGTTGTATAACTCTATAATTTCAATTATCACACCTCGGATTAGATTAAAAAGTGATAGGAAGTAGCAAAAGTATGAAATTATTTGTACAAGTCCTTCCTATAATGAATTCACACCTCTATTCATGCTACTAAAGCTAGGACTATGTGATAATAAGGATCACAATGGACCACATGAGACATTTTCTACTACTCACTACTAAGGTCGGGTCAGTGTCAAGGTCTCATACACAATATAGGTTCTAGTATGTGGCATTTGAATTAAAAAGTATAGAGGAAAACAACCTTTACTTTTAAATTTCCATCACTATTTAGAAGTAACTATTTCATTTTAAAATTTTAATCTTATTTAAGTTAATATTTTCTTATAAGAATATAGATATAACAGTCCAGTTAGATGTGTCACTATTCCCAATTTATAAAGTCCCATGTACTTTATAAATTGAGATTAGTATGTTAAGTAACTATGTCCTTCGCTTCATATCTGGTATCAGGATGTATAAATTCATATATAATTATTTCATATGAGGAATAACCACTTCCAATTTATTGAGGTTCTTGATTCATAAATTACAATTAGAATTCATTCAATCAAATAAACTTAAATTTTATTCCATTGAACTAATACTTCATGTGTCAAACATGGAATAATTGGTTAATTGATGTGTATTAAATAATATATATGATAAAACACTATTTATATTGATGTAGGATCTTAAATTAATAAAATTATTTTATCCCCATAAGAAACATTAGCGCATTACACATATAATAATCAAGGAACTTATAATGATCACATGCAACAAAAGCAATGCATGCAACAATATAAATATGGCATGGCACAATGCCTAACATGTGAATCCTTAAGTGCCTAATTTGATTCATGAGATAATACCTACTTTCCATACTATGAAAAGAGAATAAATCCATAATAATAATATTTTCCAAAATATTCACATCACAAAACATGTGTTTCACCCAATAGTGAAATCAGTTTAACTGTAACTAGAACAAACAAATAATAAATGTACCTCATCCCGGTTAATTTGGTTTTTTTCTATACATGGGATATACACTCCTAGGAACATGATCATTAACAAGTTATGATACATCTTAGTCTCCTGTATAATACCAAAATAGTAAGACAAACGAAAAAATACTCAATCTCTTATACCATATTGTAGCATCCCAACCCAGATGTCATTAAGAGGTCTCTCGATATGGTTAGAAACATGACCTCAACAGCATGCCCCCATAATCAAGAGGCTTCCGACTAGTATCAAGGACCTAGGGTGAGTATGTGGGGATAATACACCCTCATAATTTAGAGTATGGAATATTGGTAAATAATAAATATAGGTAATGTAAATTGAATTAACAAGAAGCAAGATTATAATAAATTAACATCCAATCTAGATGTATAGGTAGAGCTAAATAATAAATATATATAAAAAGGATGATAATAATGTCATGTATATTTTAAAAAATGATTATATGATATGCATGGGGAATACACATATACCACATTCTAAACAAAATACAAAAATAACAAAAGTTTCCTCTACTAACATCACATGCATTGTCTCTATCCTCTTCTCTCATACTATATCCTAGTATTAAAAATCAAGCATCAGAATTAGGATGCTTCCCTTTTTCTACACCTATAATTATTAATTATTCATGGGTATCATAGTCTCTCTAAGAAGGGTGTGAGATACACTTTATATTCCACCACCAACGGTGCCTAAAACAATCCAATCAATACATATATGATAAGTTTTGTGCCAGTAAATAATAAAAGTATATAAATAAATAAATAAAATATATCGGTCTGAGTTACTCATGGATACCCAGTCAACACTACCTTATCTATCCAAATCGATAATTCTATTAACTAAGGTGAACCTGTACTAATATGGTATGGGTGTAATGATAATAAGTTATCTTAAAATAGATGTTAAGTATGGAAAAAACCCAAGCTTTTGATTTATCTTGTAAAACACATCCATGGATAAAAGCTATGAATTTTTTGTCATTAATTTAAATGTCATCATTAGAATTTAATAAGATCCACCTTGATCCCATCTAAGGTTATTCAAAAATGAATCCCAAGTATCGCTCTTGGGGCACTATAAATACCCAATATTGTAAGAGTATATCCAAGGTGATCCATAAATGGAATCCTGAGTAACACACTTGGTATGGTGTAAACATAATGAAAACCTCTTAGCCCATCCTTGGTATCTCACATAGATTTCTAAGTATCACTCATGGCATGGTATAACCATATTTCCACCGATACCATCCATGTGTTCTTCCCTAGGGAACTAGTATCACACATAAGGAGGTAGAGAATATTCATAATGATCCATTTCAAGAAATACTAAGTATCACTACCGACATATATGAAATCCATTTAAAAATTATAAATATGAATCATGATGATATTGTGTAAGGAATACTTAATTTGGGACCCCTTTATCACCCTTAACATAAAATAATGTACATTCGTCTATCAATAGATCATATAATTTAACAAGCCATTAATCAGGTTACATTATTCATATAGGTCAGTTCATTAAATTATGAAATTAAATTTATGGCATAGAGAATAGGGATATAAAATATGGGCTATCAATTATCATTAATATATTAATTATTACAAGTAAAAAACATCAAAATGTGGTTAAAAAATTTATGGAAAATTAGAATATAGGACTTTGAGGAATGTCACACCCATAGGGGTGGCTCTTGTTAAGGAGATCAACCAAGAATGACAATTCTCCATTAGCTTGGGGTATATTAAGATTGGGAATAACATTAATTTAATTAAAGAGACATTATTGAGGTGACACTAGAAGAGTCTGACATACGGCACAATGGTTCAAGATATAAAAGCAATGAGACTTGGGGAAAAGAACTAGACCACCTACCTTAGGTTTTTAGAAAACCACACATCTTTTTACAACCATTGATTCAATATAGAATGTTATAAAATGAAAAGGTATATAAAAAACATGAAAATGGATTTTATTATATCTCACCAAAATATAAAAAAATGTAAAGATTAATTATATCTAGAATTTAGAGGAATAGAGTGCATACTGTTGTGGATCCAATGCACCAGAAGGCGAGGAGAATAGAGCGTGGATGAAGGAGGGATAGAGGAACCTAGCTTAGGTAGAGAGAGATCCCTTGTGTGTCACTCTTATTGTCTAAGAGAAGAGAGAAGGGTGTTATGGCCCCTACCTCCTTTTTAAAAAAATCCTTAGGAATTTACATAGCATGTAATACTTACATGCCATGAAACGCTCGGGTTCTTTTCAACAAGAGAAAATCCATTCATGATGTGAACAGGGTATGACCATACCTTTACATGTTTTGTATTATAAATAGAAATTGTGTATTTATAATAAAAATCATTTATTTATCCTACAACTATCCTCCAGCCCTCACGCAAATTTCCCTTCAAAAGAAATGGACTGGCCTAAGGGATTGACTACTCTATCTTAAACCAAAATATGAACTCAATAAGGGTTTTTATGAAAACAAAAAGAAAAATGCACCGTACTGAAAAAATGAGATGTTAAAAATGGTAATAAACAAATATAGATTGGTTTCATAGGGATATTTTCAAGATTAAGGTATTGATTATGAGGAAACCTTTTCACCAGTTTCTAGACTTGAAGCCATCAGAATATCGTTTGCCTATGCAACACATTTGAAGTTAAAATTATATCAAACATATGTCATGATTGCATTATTAAATGGTTTTATTATTGAATATTTTTATGTGGAACAACCCTCTAAATTTCCAAACATTAACTTTCAAAATCTTGTGTTTAAATTAAAATATATATTTATATGTTTTAAAAAAATCCTAGAGCTTGGTATGACATGATCAGCTCATTTCTAATTTCAAATCGTTTTTCAAAATGAATAGATACTCCTAATTTACTTATTAAAAAAATATCAAAATATTTCTTATTAGTATCATTTTATTTTGATGGTATTAGTTTTTCAATCTTCAAGAAATTATTTGTGTACAGAGTTTTTCAAAATGATGAAAATTGAATTTGAAATGAGTTTGATGGGAGAACATAAATTCTTTCATTATTTTCATATTTTTTAAAATAAACATGGAATTGTTAAATAAAAACTAGTACTATATTTATATTTTGAAAAATATTAGCATGGATAGTACTAAAGGTAGTGATACTCTTATGAGTATTAGTTGTAAATTGTATCTTGATGAAACCCGGAAAACACTTGATCAAACCACTTATAGAGGTATTATTGGAAGCTTGTTATACTTAGCTTCTATTTAGACAGATATAAGGATTTCTGTGTATATGTGTTCCATTTTTCAATAAAATAAGAAATATTTACACTTAATATTGATTAAAGGAATTTTTAAATGCCTCAAGAGTACAACCAACTTATGACTATTTTATCCAAGATTACAAGAATTTTATTTAGTGAGTTATTCAAATATAGATTTTTTTGGTTGTAAGTTATATGGGAAAAAATTAGGGACATGGAACTTTTTGTGAAAGTATCTAGTATCATGTTGTAGTAAGAAATAGAACATTTTGTAATTATCCACTACTAAATCTAAGTATATAGCTGTGTGTAGTAGTTGTGCACAAATTATGTGGATGAAACATACTTTACTAAACCATGGATATGAATTTCAACAAGTCCCTATAATTTTTTTTAACACAAGTGCTATTAACATTTCTGATAACCCAATGTCTCATTTGATAACTAAAAATTTTTATATAAGACATCATTTTTTGAGAGATGATTTTCAAAAAGGTTATAAAACCTTTAAATTCATGGGCATTTATCATCAGTTTGCTAACATATTGACCAAACCTTTAAATTTTGATAGAATAAGCTATATCATAGAATAAATTGGAATGATAAATCATGGTTAACATTTTTTTATTAAGGTTATGTTACTTATGGTAAAAAAATTTATAGATTGGTACTACTATGGAGGATCTACAATTTTCTATGATACTATTAAATATGCAACCATTATCTATGTACTATTTTCTATTCTACCATTGGTATACTACCATTGGTATACTACGATTGGTATACTACCATTGGTATACTACCATTGTGTGCTACCATAAGTATGACACCATAGGAATTATTATTTTGACATGTGACTATTGGTATCAACCATTTCATGATACCTTGAGAACTACCATTGGTACATACCATCCCATGTGCTACAATTCATGTTTTACCACTGTTACTAACTTTGAATTAAGATAATTATTTTTATCAATTTTTTATATATTTACTTAAAATATATTTTCTTAATTTGAAATCCCTAAATGATGGTTTTCCATAAATATGAATCAGAGTATCTCCTTCTCAAGTGTGCCTCCCTTGAATCCTCTTTTCTTTTCTCTTTCTCTCTCTACCTTTTATGTGTTCCACCTTGGATTATACCACAATTCACTATTTTATTTCACCCTATACCAATGTATTAAACTGGTTTTTAATTGAAAATTATAATTATAATAACAAATTGAAATTCATGATTGAATAAATAATTTTGTTATTTTCATTGTTAAAAAGGTAAATTTCACTTGTTTTTGTCATTTCATTGAAGGTGGAGGTGATTCTGAGATCTTACAATGATGTGGAAGGAAAATGGGCAAAACTGCATGGAATCCCATGAACACATTTCCAATTTTTTTCATGATCCGAAAACATTGTGAATCTAAATGGACTGAATTTTTCTAATAATATCCATATCTCCGTGTGATACAACTTTCATGAAGGAACCCAAGCCCAATTCATCCATTAAGTTACCCATCCGAACTAATCGTCCCAATAAATTGAATCTACATGGAGTCAAAAGTTTGCCTCTGTATTTCTGGAAAAATCTCATATTATAAAACATATCTCCCTACCAACTTTGACATGGATATAGAAAATGTGTCTGAAACAACGTTTTACTTTTTTACAAAGTGATTTAAGATTTTTTAACGACCTAAAACTACAGAACAAGAGGATTCTAGAAATTAGGGTTCCCTAAACCACCACCCACTTTGCCTATAAATTTAAACCTTAGGCTCCACTTTTGGGGGTTCGAACAGGAGGAAAGGTGCCACCATTTTGGAGTCCCAAAAGAGTCCTATACTTAACCCTATAATTTCTAAAGGCCATGGGAAGTTATACTTCAACATCTCTTTCTTCCTCCCCTCCTATGGAATTCTAAACTTCACGTGACCACTCGGGGGAAGGTGATGTAATCACGAGCTTCGTATTTATATTATTTTGAGTGATATCTTTAATTCTAAGTTTTATGATGTTTTTATTATTCCATTATTATTATTTAATTGAGTTATGTAATTTAATTTCATGCTAAACTCATATTATCATGTTTGGGGTACCCATTCATGTGATGTTTTTCACACCATTCATCCTCTTTTCTTCCCTCTTTCAATTGCGGTGTTTGTGTGGTTCATATTTGTCAATTGAACTCAAATAAGAAATAACAAAGACATGTAAATTTATTTCATGGTTTCATAAATAAATAACACACAAACGTGGAAAGTGCATCATGTTCTTCATGTGTTTCCTTATTGAGTTTCAGTTATGAAGTCGAACACAAATCACCCAATCATGGGCAGTATCTGGTGAATTATTGTGTATTTTAGACTAAACCCTCGGAAGTATCATAACATAAAATCAGTAAAATTATGGTATTAGGTGTTAAAAACCAGGTATTAAAAGATTTATACCCTTTATCTTGAAGTGATGAAGCATGAGCATCATGATAATTCTCTAGGTTGATCGCAGTTAATTAATTTTTCTAATTTTTACTTTATTTTATAGCTTTCTTTTTTTCCTCGGGAATATTAAATTATAAAAACCAAATTTTCCTAAAAACCCAGTCCCCTTATATTTTTATAATAATAACCATATTTTTGAATTAATGATCTAATGAACCATTGAGAGACGACCTAGGGTTACTACTATACTGTAGAAATTTTATTAAACTAAATATATAATTTGATGTACTCGACAACACGATCAAATTTTGGAACTATTTCTAGGGATGAAATATAATTATTTACATTTTAATCTTTTATTTACTTATTATTAACTTTTATATCACCCCACCATACATTTATTGTTTTTTTTTTGTTTCTTTTGTGTGTTATTTCATTCTCTCTCTCTTATTCGTATTCTCTCTCTCTTCTTCTATAGTATAACATTACCTTTTCTTTTATCCTTTCAGTCTTCTTAATTTATTTTATTTTATCCATAATCACTCATAAAAAGAAAAAATATATTAAAAAAGTTCACAGATTATTTTCATGACCCGATCATAAAATAAAAAAATTGCTTCAATTTTACACATAAATTAAAAATACACTTCACTCAAAAATAAGGTCATATATAGTAGGTAAATAAAGTAACATTGAGGAACCCATATTAGAACCTCAAGTGGTTCTAAACCAATCAAAAATTTTACCCAATCAAACCCAAGAAAACATGGATGTGAATAATTGAACCTTAAAATAACTAACATACCCAAATTTGGAGTACCAACCTACGTACATCCAATGCACCGAGGAAGCATCCAACTTTGAGATGAGATCAGGCATCATCTACCTATATCCCAAATTCCATGTTCTTCCTAGTGAGTACTCTCACAAAAATCTTCTGAAGTTTCACATATTGTGCTCCAAAATAAAAACCCAAAATGTATATGAGGATATCATTAAGTTTAGGGCCATCCCTTTCTCCCTTAATAGTTTATCCAAAGAATGGATGTACTATCTTCCTACCATAATTGGGGGATAGAATGACCATAAATTAATCTTTGTAGAGAAGTTATTCCCTACCTCCTAAACTACATCAATTAGAAATAATATGTGTCATTATGCAATCACAAGGAGATACCCTTCAGGAATATTGGGAGAGATTCAAAAGACTTCACTCAAGTTTCCCCCTCCACCAAATTAGTGAAAATTTGATAATTAAATACTTATATGAGGAACTTTTACTCATGGATTGAGGAATTATATATGCTATATATGGTGGTTCCCTAGTTGTTAAAACTTCTTCCGTCACTCATGACTTAATATCCAACAAGTCTCAAAATGCACAAAAATATGTTACACGAGAAATTTCACCAACCCAAGGAGATCATGAGGTAATTCATTCATCCATAGAAAAAAAGTTAGATAATAAACTTGATGAGATTCATTCCCTTATACGGAAATTAGCGCAATCACAAAGTAACTCACGCTCTTCTCTATTCCATTAAATTGTATTATTTGTTGTGATAACACTCATTTCTTGGACCAGTGCACACAACATCAAGATTCATCTGAGTCTTGTGCAGTTTTATTCTCTAGGCATCCATTCCAAAAAGAACATCCCTTCATGAAAGAACTATTTAGACCCGATCCAAACCCTATGTGGAAATCACAACCCCATTGTCAATAAATAGGCAACTCGAGCTACACTAAATAGAATGGGTATCAATAAGGCCAAGGTATGAAACCTTATTATCCTTCAATATCATGATGAAATCCTCCTCCTCAAAAATCTGAACTGAGCCTCGAGAATATGGTGTAGAAAATGGAAACTGAAAACCTCCAGTTCTGACAGACCATGTAATCAGCTATTCAAGACCTACAATCTCAACTGATAAAATTGTAAAACACCATCTGTGAGATAAATATGCAAGGTTCTAGACGACTACCATCCCAACATGTTTCTAATAAAAATTACAAAGGAATTTTTTGTGCAATAACACTTTGAAGTGGTAAAGAATTTTCTTCTTCCAATGATTCTACCCAAAAGGTATGTCCCCCAATTGAAATCACTCTTTCACTACCCTTAAAAGATTATAATGTTGAAAAACCAAACAAAAATGCTAAAAAAATCATTGAGAATTCCACCAAACAAATCATTCCTATTCCTTTCCCCCAAAGACTCTATAAATATAATAAAATTTTTAATAACGAGACCGATAATGATATAAATAATATATTTAAAAAGATAAAAGTTAACATTAATTTATTGGATGTAGTTAAACAAATCTTATGATATGATAAATTTAATAAAGAACATTGCACCCATAGATGAAGGTTGAAGGGGAATTAGAGAGTCAACCTTGGAAGGAATATATTATCCTTGATTCAATAAGCAATACCAACCAAATTCAAGGATCCAGTAACTTTCACAATACCTTTCACCATAGGGGAGACATTATTTTAAGATGTTATACTAGAGTTAGGTGCTTCAATTAATGTAATTCCTTAATCTGCGTACACTTCTATATAGGTTGGAGAGCTTCAACCGATATGAATCATAGTGATACCTTCCAACCTGAGCAAAACACACCCATCCGAGATTGTAAAAGATGTACTTGTAAAACATAATAATCTTATATTCCCCATTGACTTCTACATTCTTGAGATGGAGGATACAAAACCTATAGAAATTCTCCTCTCATACTTCAGGGTCCATTCCTCAAAACAGCAAAGGTGATCATCAATGTTCACAATCGTATAATTTTCATAATGTTTGGTGGGGAAAATGTAAGATTTAACATTCTTGATGCCATGAAACACCCCCATTGAAGAGCACTCTAATCATCATATCTATTTAATGGAAGTGTTCTATAATGAAACGCGCACACAAAATTATCTCCTCAACCCATACTCTAATTTATTTTTCTCTTCTTCAACATTAAATAATTTGAGTTTTGATTCAAGTTTTGAGTGTTGTGTGGATTATGATAAGTGTGTGTTTTTTTTAATTGATGAGTGTGTTCATTTTGAGGTACCCATGACTATCAATGATTCTAAAAATATCATTTCAATAGATTATTTATCCTTAGAAAATAAACATGAGCATATAGACATTTTCATGGGCCTCACTCCCCTTAAATCCCCTCCCTCAATCCAAAAACTATCAGTGTTAGAATTAAAACTACTTCCATTTAATTTAAAATACGCATATCTTGATGTTATTGACCCATTTCCCATCATTATTTCCAATAACCTCTCTATACAGCCAGAATCAAAACTACTTGACCTTTTAAGAGAGTGTAAAAAGGATATAGGATGGACTTTAAATGATATTATCAGGATTTCCCCATATATTAGTATACACCATATACTTTTGGATGATGAGGCTAAGCCCATAAGGCAGGCTCAACACCAGTTGAATCCCACTCTCCTTAAAGTGTTATAATTTGAAGTCACTAATTTACTTGTTGTTGGTATCATTTATCCTATATATAATAGTAAATGGGTTATCCCAGTTCATATTGTGCCTAAAAAATTGGAATAATAGTTATATCTAATGAACGAAATGAATTGCTTCCAACACATCTGAAAAAGTGTTGGTGATTCTGTATTGACTACTGTCGACTGAATGAAGCCACGTGAAAGGATCACGTTCCTCTAACATTAATTGACCAGATGTTAGAAAGATTGGCGGGTAAGTCCCATTATTATTTCCCTGATAGTTATTCATGTTATTTTAAAATCTACAAAGCCTCTGATTTTCAATAAAAGACATCATTTACTAGTCCTTTTAGCCCATTTTCATATAGAATGATAGATTTTGGTCTATGTAATTCTCATAATACTTTTCATTGATGTATGTTGAGAATTTTTTTCTAAGTACCTAGATAATTTCATGGAATTTTATATAGATTATTTCATATTTTATGGAACTTACTTTGATTACTATTTGTAACACCTAGGTTTTTTCTTATGTCTTTACATTGAAAAAGATATCGAATTAAATTATGAGAAATTTCATTTCATGGTTTAGGGGGGGAGGGGATAGTTCTTGGTAATGTTATTTAAAAAGAGGTAATTCAAGTGGATAAATAAAAAATTGAATTAATTTCAACCTTTTTATATCCAAAATGTATTCGTGAGGTGCAATATTTCTTGGATCATGCTGGTTTTTACCACCAATTCATTAAAGACTTTAGTAAGATTGCACTTCCCTTATCTCTATTATTGAAAAAGGACTCTAAATTTTTTTTTGATAAAAAATGTGACGACGCTTTAAATTCACTAAAAATGAGTCTCACATCACCTCACATCATCCAACCACCAAGGTTGGATCTTCCCTTTGAACTTATGTGTGATGCCTCTAACTTTTCAGTTAGGGATGTTCTATCACAATGGGTTGAGAATTCCCCTAATGTAATTGCATATGGATCACGTACCCTTGACCCTGCCCTAGAAAACTACACAACCAATAAAAAATAACTTCTTTATATTATTTTTTACTTGAAAAAATACCGTTCAAATTGTATTGGGTCAAAAAACATTATCTTTTCTGATCATGTTTCCCTTTGATTTATCCTAAAGAAACCTGAAGCTAAGACCCACCTCATTTGGTGTATGCTCATCCTCCTTGAGTTTGACCTCAAGATTAGAAATAATAGAGGATTGGAAAATGTGGTAGCTGACCACATTAGTTGGATTTCCCCACCACCGGACTATCATGTTGACTCACCCATCCCCATTGGAAAATTATTCCCTCATTAGAACCTTTGTGATGTTGTGGACCATACCCCCTGGTATGTGGACATTGTGAATTTTATAACAACATATAGGGTCCCCACTAATTTCATCACTTTTCAATCCAAGAGACTCAAGCATGATTTTTTATGGTACATTTGGGATGACCTATATTTGTGGAGAATTTCTAGTGACCAAGTTGTTCGTCAGTGTGTCGCAAACCATGAGTTCACCTCTGTTTTGACCTTATTCCATACTTTGGCTTATGGGGGTAACTCTAACTCGAACGTTTCTTGACTTAGGACATTATTTTCCAACATTGTATAGATATTCCCTACAGTTTTTTGAGTTGTGTACTCGATTTCAATTCACTAGGAATATCTCCAAGGGGAATAAAATGCACCAACATCCCATGTTTTTTTATGAGATCTTTGATACATGGGGAATTGACCTCATTGGGCCTTTTCCTAATTCATTTCTATTTATGTATATCTTATTTACTTTGGACTATATCTCTAAAAAAGTGAATGAAAAGGCTTCTAGGACAGATGAATCTTGAGTGGTTGTTGATTTTGTGAGGTCCTAGACTTTTAGTAGGTTTCTTTTGCCAAAATATATCATTAGTGATCAGGGATTACATTTTTTCAATATTAATATGAAAAATTTTCTTCATAAGTATGGTATTGTTCATAAATTCTCCCCTGCATATCACCCCCCAACTAACAGACAAGCATAAATCTAAAATAGGTAACTTAAGAGAATCTTTGAAAAAATGGTATAACCCAATAGAAAAGATTGGAGTTTGCGTTTGGATGATGCACTTTGGGCGTACCGTAAAGCTTTTAAAACCCCAATAGGAATGTCACAATATAGGATTGTATTTGGAAAGGATTTTCACCTCCCATTAGAGGTATATCACCATGAATATTTGGTTATTAAATAATTTAATATTAATATATTTGATGCAGGTGAACATAGGATGTTGCAGATTCAAGAGATCGAAGAAATTTGACGTGATGCATATGAAAACCCCCGAATCTATAAAGATAAGACAAAGGCTATACATTTTGGGGTGATTAATCAGTAGAAGTTTAATATCATTGAGAATGTTCTCATGTATAATTATAGGCTAAAGCATTACCCAGATAAGCTTCACTCCCAATGGATCGGTCCTTAAAATGTTACTAATGTTTACCCTTTTAGTTCTATACAGATTTTGCATGAGAAGAGTGGAAGGAGGTTTACTGTCAATGGGAAGAGGCTCAAACACTTCTATGAGGAATTTCCAAAGCATATTTTGGAAAAAATCCAACAGATATATGCCACATATGACACTAATTAGAATTTTTTCCATTCTCCCTGACTTTATTTATATGTATATTTATTTTAAAGACTTGAATTGAGGAAATTGTAATTTTTAGGGGTGGGGGGTGACATGTCATAGTGAGGATTTAAAAAAACAAAACAAAAGGACAAAGAAAAATGAAAAAAAAAATTCATTTTTGATTTCATTTTTATTTGTTTCTTGTTTTTATATAAACATTGATCATAGAAATATATCCAAAATATTTTTTCATGCTTGAGTCAATTGTGTGGAAAATTCCATCGCTTTTGGAAAAAAAATTTCCAAATGGATATTGATATAGAATCTTTTCCTATAATTTTTATTTTACAATAATTCATGGTTGTTTAATGGATTTTAAAATCCCATTCCTCATTGGCATTGACCAATATTTTAATCCCTTACCCAAGAGACATTCTAAGCCCTTTATGGCATATTTTTTCTTTTAATCTATTTCTTGAGGGTCTCGAGTCATGTAGCTAAACTAGAACTTTTCTTGATTTTTTTTGAAGCTATAATATTCGAGTATACTACATTCATGGTAGAGGAAACCATTCATTGAAAATCCCTTTGTACAATTAACCTCTATTTTGACCATCATCACATTTTATCCTTCTTAAGCCTTAGAGACCATGAAATTCATTTCAGGTAGCCACATTACAAGATAATTTATCCCTACATACCCAAATATTCTGTATATTGTTTTTTTATTTTCATCAATTGTGGGAAATAGGGTGTTTCCATGGGAATTTTGGGGATCAAATCATTGATTTGGGTTTATATAAAGGGTGCCTACATTTTCCTTGGGTTGTGGGTTCACAAGCCATAATGAATTATTTTTTTACATATTTTTCCCTCTTAATCTCAAAAAAAATATATATTAAAAACTATATAATTCTATACATAAAAAATGAATAAATTGTATAAAAGAGGATGTTTAATCATTATTATTCACTGATTGGTTGTGACACACACAAATAGACAATGGGGATAGTGACTTAGAGGTGATACACGTTGTTATGGATTGAGTGTGTACTTTAATTGTGAACACTTGATAAATGTTGATATTTTTTGTATGTAAGAGATTAAACAATCCTATTTCACCTCATATTTTTAAATATTAAATCCTACCAACCCTTGATCCTCATAACAACCTGTTAGAAGTACCCTTGAGTAGCACACTAGTTTCTTTCAGTAGAGAACTAAGAATCATGGAAAGAATATGGTAAGATCACATGAAATCTAGGAAAATATAATAACTCCACTTTTATATATTACTTGAGTGAAGAAGAAAAATTTCCAGGAGATTTAGGTTGCGATATATTGCATGGGTGAACAAATCAAGTTGAACAAATTTGAATGTGAGAGAAGAAAAATCATAGGAAATTGATTCCAAAAATAGGACAAGATTAATTTCAATTCAAAAGAATATTGGATTTATTCACAAATTTTGTTTAGTAATGGGACATGATTAAGATATTATACTTCTTTCAAGAGGAAAAATGTTTACATGTGGGCGTGTGACCGTACCATGATTCACTATTTTATTTCACCCATGTACCAATGTATTAAAGTATTTTTTTTATTGAAAATTATAATTATAATTACAAATTGAACATTAAGATTGATTAAATAATTTTGTTCTTTTCACTTTTAAAAAGGGAAATTTTAATTTTTTGATGATTTCATTTAAGGTAGAGGTTATTTGGAGAGCCCATAATGATGTGAAAGGAAAACGGGCCAAACTGCATGGAATCCCATGAACACATGTCCATTATGTTACATGATCCAAAAATAAATGAATTATAATGGATTGAAATTGTGTGAGAAAATCTATATATCTATTTTCAACAACTTTGATGAAGTAACCCAAGACCAATTCATCCATTAAGAGGCCCATATGAACTGATTTGTCAAATAAAATGAATTTGCACGTAGTCAAAAGTTTGCCTCTGTATTTTGGAAATATCTCTTATTATAAACCATATCTGGCCTAAATATTTTACATGAAAATATAAAATGTGTCTAAAAAATGTTTAGTTTTTTCTAATGTCTGTTAAGACATTATTACCATCACAAACCATGGACCAATCAAATTCTAGAAATCGGGGTGCCCAAAACCACCTCCAACTTTGCCTATAAATTGGAACCTTGGGCACCCCATTTAAGAGTTCAACTAGGAGGAAAAGTGCTTCCATTTGGGAGTCCCAAAGGAGTCTCATACTCAATCCTAGAAGTTATTTAGGTCATGGTATGTGATACTTCATCATATCATTCTTCTGCCTCTCCCATGGATATCTAAACTCCTCGTGATCACCTGTGGGGAACATGATGTAATCTCAAGCTTCATGTTCTTATTATTTTGAATGATCATTTAAATTATAGGTTTTATGTTGGTTTTATTCATCCTTTATCCTTATTTAATTTATTTATTTACTATTATGACATTGTAAAACTCATATGATCATGTTTTGGGGTACCCTTTTATGTGGTGTTTCACACACCATTCATCCCTTTTTATTCCCTCTTTCAATTGTGGTGTTTGTGTGGTATATATTAGTCAATTGAATACACGTAGGCACTGTAAATTCCAGGTACATTTATTTCATGATATCATAAAAGAATAAAAAACAAAAATATATATTACATCGAGTTATTCATGTGTTTCCTTGGTGAGTTTTGGTTATAATGTCTAACACAAATCACCCAATCATCAGCAGTATCTGGTGAATCATTGTGTGTTTTCGACTGAACCCTAGGAGGTATCCTAGCATAAACTCAATAATATTATTTTTCAATTTGTTACAAACCAAGGATTAAAATATCTATTTCCTTTCTCTTAAAGAGATGATGTATGAGCATCATGAGAATTCCTCGGGTTTTCACGCATAATTAATTTTGTTAATTTACACTTTGTTTTATCATTTTCATTATTCCATTGTCATATTAAATTATCAAACCCCATGATTTCCAAAATCTAATTCTCCTTCTATTTTTGTAATCACAAGAATATTTTTGGATTAATTATCTAAGTCTCCATCAATAAATGACCAAGGGCTACTGTTATACTGTATAAATTCTAGCAAACTAAACATCTAATTTAACATGCTCGACAACGCTATCAGCCTTCAACCTGTGAATCTTTAAGAAATTAGTGTGTGTAAAACATACAACTATTTTTCTTGATAATCCATTTCCATTGAATAAATAAATATTAGAATCTATTCATCCAATGGAATAAAATAATATCAGTCTTGCTTCCTATGTTTTTTTCACTAAATTGGAAATAAATATCTAGTGGTTAGTCTCAATAAAATACCTTGTGCTGAAAGTGGTCCTAAACTGATGATGTATCAAATTTTTTTCATAGAATGACTGACCATTATATCCTTGGTTGGTTCACCAGTTCTATCTATTTATAGAGTATTCTTTTATGGAAAAGAAATATTTGATTAAAATAGAGATAGATGGAATAAATCTAATTTTCATATCGAAGAAGAGGTAAAATGCTTGAAAATTACTTAATAAGGTATTCATGATGATTAACATGGATCTTTTCCAATTAATGAATAATTTTTGAATAATTATTTTATTCTAGAGATAATGGAATGTTGTTATGTAAGGACCAGGTGCAGTGGATTTGGATGGGAAATTCCATATGTTGTTTAAGTTTATCCAGTATATAATTTTTCCTCGGAAGGGGGGATTTAGCATTATGAGGTATCAGGATTTCATTTTATAATTTCCTATAAAAAGAGTGGATGAGATTAAATTATTTAGATATCTAGGGATACACGTGATGGAGCTTTAAAAAAATATTTAGTGTAAACTTCTTGGAATATCCTAAAATTATTCATGCCTTATTCAAAGCCAATGGTCTTGTGCCTAATGAATAAGGGAAGATGACCAATTGTGGTGGTTTTCTCTTAAGTCTAGAAACCTTTAAAAGGAAGAAGGAAAACTATAATCCTTGGTTATGTAAATGGGTGGAGGATAATGACAAGTTTTATAAAATATTCAATCTTATTGATCACCCTACTAGAAAAAGAAATGTGGTTGAACCAATCTTGGAGCCATATGAAGTGGTGGTGTATTCCTATAATGAGAAAGTTGAGGCTGCATCTTCTATATAAGCTAAGGATATTTGAGAGTTTTCTAGTCCTAATTTAGTAGAAGAGGGAAGTGACCATAATGTGGTCAAGAGTTCTAATGTATCTTAAGGAAAATCTAGACCTACGCCTTATCTTACTAATAGAGAAATCCTTCTTAATGAAGGTCTTATTTTAATAAACAGAAGTTTCAAAGGAATGTGAATTAGATAAGTCTTCCTATGAGAGTTAGAAATAGGTATTTTAAGTGTTATATGGATCTAATGATAAAGATTATAGAGATAAGAAATAATATTCTAACTCTTTTTATAGTAATTATAAATTTATTAAGTATATTGAAGAATATATTCCTAATTCTTCTCAGCAAGGTTCATCCAGCCAAGAATTAAGTCACAGGGCTAAACCAGTTTCTTTAGACAAAGATGAAAATAAGGCACCATCAAAGGTATGAAATATCTCAGTTCTAAGATATTGTGAATCACCTACCCTGACTCTAATGTGTAATTTTATTCTTAGGATGATGATTAGGTAATTTCACCTAATCATGGTGGGATTACCATCTCTATTCCTAATAAAGATCTTGAAGATATAGATTGGTCATAACTATTACAGATTATTCCTTCTGGTAACCATGGTGTGGATACTCAACATGAGGAATCTACCCTGTCAAGTCAAGAGAGGATTCCATATCATCATATTTCTCCCACTCCTCCTCCCAAATATGTAACTAAGGATGATCTAGATGCTTTCAGAGAATGTTTTAGGTCATACATATGTGGGATGCTTAAGTCAACACCTCCTCTAGTTACCAAACATAGTGAAGCTAATTCCCATTGGTTATTTTCATTATTCATTTCTGACATCCAACCAAATATTTTGATCAAACTGTATGAACTAGAAATTGAGAACAAGAGGTTAGCAAAACAGATTGAAGAAGTCAAATCTATCATGCATGAAATGGTAGGGAGATTTACTAAGAGACAATAATATCTTATGGCGAAATTAGAGTCTCTTCCTGAAGCTTGTTCTTCCACTTCAAGTTATCCACCTCTTACTCTTTCTTCATTTTATACTGATTTGATGGGAACCATGGTGAGAGAAGATATTTAGGATTATATGGGTGCTTGTACTTATTCTCATTAAGAATATCATCTTCAGATAAAATCAAATGGTCAAAATATTTATAAACTTGTTATAGAATTATCGAATGATCCTAGGAGTGATAGAGAAACAAAAATTAATACTATAAAGTATTACCTTTCAAGGATTTTTATAATGAATCGGTTGAATTCGAATTATAACTTTTTTTCTAAGAACCGAGGTATACCTCCTATGACTAGGGCCTTCATGAACCAAGTTACCCAACTGAACACTTTAGAAACTCTTCTCAATCTCTTCATGGAAGGAATGTTTGATTTCATTCATGAAATGGAGAACAATGGATATGTGATTACACAGTTTGTATAGTCGATAGATCATTTTCGGTATACTATAAGTATCATAGTGACATCTCATACAGATCATCAATTAGTCATTCCTATAACAATATACATATCTACAACTTTCTAGGTACCCATCCAAACTACATATATTATAGTGATCCCCTTAAACTTCACTCATATTTATTTTTTGAGACATATTAGACCAATGGCAGCTTCTTGCATATTTTCTGGCGACCCATACCTTCAGTTCCACCTACCTCTTCTCCTATTCATCTTTCTACTAGAAAAGGAAAGGATATGATAGATCCTTCCAATTTAGAAAAAATGATGGTTCTGCATATTCAAATTAGGATTTGATAGTGAATAATTTTTGTTCCTATTTTTTATAATGTATTATGTACATATTAATGATAAATAAAACACCTCTCTTTTAATTCATTCATCTGTAATTTAATTTTTATTTTCTTAATTTTTTTTACCTTTTTTTATCATAAATGTGGGAGTGATTTATTGAACGGAATTTCTAATATGTAATTGAATTAATTAATTAGATATCTTTGGGTATTAAAAATGGATTTGAAATTTTAATCATAATATTCATATTTTTTATCATATATCTATTAATGTTTTATGTGTCGTTTTTTTAATTTGATGATTTTATATAATCAAAATGTGAGAGATTATTGAGTACCTCCTTATTTTAACGATCACAAATCATGTTCATTATGTTTCTAATAAATTTAGTGTTTAATAATTTAAATAATATTCTTGAAAATTTGTGAAAATATATCTAATTATTGATCTACCATTAGTTAAAATATCCACTGTTAGTTACTCTGAGCAATAATAAATTAAGTATTACTACCTTCTATTTTATTACCATTAGTACAATGGATATAACATTGAGTGATACTACCGTATCTTGGTACTTTAATAATTTTTCTTCATCAACTATAACATGGTGCTATGATTGAAATCTCCTACTACCAGTATCCACTATCGTCACTTGATGACTCCGCCAATGCAAATATACCACTACTGATACAATTAAATAATAATAATTCTAGGATGATCTACCATCGGATTGTGTTACTTATAGACTTTTCTACTACCACAACCATAGTGTTTCAACCATCAAAGCACCTACTGCTTATAGATACTACTACTAGTGATCTACCATCCATGGTTTCTACCATTAGTTAAAGATATTACCTACTGGGCATCTTCCACTTTTAGAGATATTATGGATATCAAGAATTAATATCATAAATTAATTCTCAAATAGCTATTTTATTAATTTAATTTGGGATATGAGCACATTTATTTAAGAATGATTATTATTAAGAAACTCTATCAAATACATAAAGACAATGTTAGACATTCAAAGTTTGATTCTCATCATTGGGATTAGATTATATTATTATTATTTGGAAATGGTAAATTAGATCACCTAATTTACTATATATTTAGAATACCCTATTCATGTTCCATGTTGGGAATGTGTGGGTGTCCATGGTGAATATGTGAAAAAGAGTTAAATTATACAGTGACATCAGAAAGAAAAATATTAATGGATTATTAAAAACTTTTATGACACATTGTTTTCACTGTACTTTATGAGAAATTATTTTTTGATATTGATCCTTAATATTTTCAAATACTCATAAACAACAAAACCTCTTAGGACTAAGCTATAATAAATTATTATCATCTCTAAACTCTTTCCCTTTTTTATTTATGATTTATATTTGAGTTGTGTTTTATTTTTCCCTGTTAATCTATACACGCTATCTTCTAAAAAATTAAAGAGTGCTCAAAACTCTCTTTCAATTTTCGTCATTTTAATTACTATGAAAAATTATGGAAGAGGTATTGTGTGAATTTTACTTTTTTTATCCCATGTATAAGTGTGGAAGAGACTATATTCTTGAAAATCCTTGTGAGAATTTGTTTTTAAAACTCGATATAGGTTGTGGATTAGATTATTTGATAATAAACTTCTTTGTAGCCAGTGATTTTTAATTTTAGGGGATTAAGTATTATCTTGAGATTGAAACATTTGTTAAATTCTATTGTGCTATATTTGTTCTAAATTGACTAATACTATTTTAATTTTATTTGTTTTCTTGTGACAAAAAAGGTTATATTTTACTAAAAATTTTGTAAAAAATTATACCCTAACAGTAAATATTAATTTGTTTTTTATTTACTATGTTTGGTTAAAAAATTTAGTTTCAAAAGTTGAAGTAATTTCACATTAATTTTAACTGATCCTTGATCCCTCTTATAATAATCTATTTGAAAAATCAAATTATATATTTATAAAGTTTCTATTAACTGGGTGTATTTATTGAATTGGTGATTTAGTTTTTAAAAAAATTAAACAAAAAAATTATTATAAACTTAATTCAGCCCCTCTTGAGTTTTTTCTCTGACCAACACATATTATTTTAATTTATCTCTCCACATGGAATGATAAATCTATACAAGCTAATATGCCCTATTTTTAGTGTATTTTTATATTTAACTATTTTCTCTCATTCAAGCCTAGATTAGAGGTCGATACTGGATGATAAGTCTACTACCTATATATAGTATGTGATCTAACCTTTTTCCCTAAAATATTTGATGTTTATATTATTTGATTTTGTACCATGTCCAAACATTCCATGTGATGCCCTTTTTAATGTTAAATTAATTAAATAATTTTTTAGAATTATGAATAGGTTCTCCTTGAACCCTAACTAGAATCATCAGGGGTTTCCATATTAATGAAAGACACCCCTTAGGGTGTGACTCTTAGAAGTCATTAATTTATTATTCCTTGAAATAAAAATAAACCAACATTTAAGGTGATTTTTTTTGGACTTGATGAATGAAATATCTTGGTTGAATTAAATTATATGGTTTAATGAAATTTAATAAAATGAAGTGATATATTATTAGGACTTCTGTGCATTGGATTTCAAATTGAACCACCATCCAAGGTAGTTTGACTTTCCATTCCATACATATAAATGAAGTGGATAATAGTTTTACATGAAAGTTGAATGGAATGGTCATGTCACCTATCCCTTGTTAAATGATAAAATGTGGTAATGGATATTATTAGAACTATAGATACTTGATAAATAAATATGTCATGATTTATTATGGTCACCAACCATGAATTCTAAAGGTGAGGCATGCCTTGAGTGATACTTGGACTCATGTTGTGGTTTTCCTTGGACGGGATCATGGGGTGGAACTAATTCGTTGATGTCTCTTAAAACTGAAATACCACCCTTAGATTTGTTCTTTTCATTAAATTTTGAATTCCCTAGCTTAGAACTAAGGATTCATCCATATTTCTAGAAATTAAATCAATTGATTTGTTTGGATGATTCTCCATGAATTCAACTTTATTATATGAACCACCATAATTACTACCTTGTAATACTTTTAAGTATATCACTATGATTACTTAGTACATGATCTTAGGGATTGGGTAATACTTCTTCCCCTTAGAGAGAACTACTAAGGCCACACCCCCATGGAATTTACCCAGTTTATAAAACATAATGATTTTGACATTATGGGACTTCATGTGACTATCTTTTTACATTGACACCTTAGTCATATAACTTGGATATCAACCTTATAAATTTGAATTTAAAATGATAAGTGATCAAAGACATTCCATATTAAACTAAAGAAGGTAGTGTTGTATGGGTGTCCCACAAGGAACCTGAACTGATGTGATTTATTTATTTACTTCTTAAATTTATTATTACCCATACACTTATCATCATATATTCATAGACTAGATAATTTATTATATGTCATTTGTGGTGGTATTAAAAGTTTTACTCAAACCTTATTAGGGTTTCAATTGGTACATGGGTAGTCCTTAAAGATGTTGTTTGGGATAAATGAAATAACCATGCTATGGATGCTTGATTTCTATACTAGGATGGATTACAAGAGCAGAGGATATAGCTTGATATCATGACTCTATTGGAGATATATTTGGTTCTCTTGTTTATTTTCATATAGAATGTTATATATGTGTCTACTTCTATGTTTCCTTGTATTCCCATTTTATATAAAATACAGACCTGACATAATTATTATTTTTTATGATAATAGATGTGGTTCGATAATTTTTCCTGGTATTTTCCTGATAATTATTATTAAATATGATCCAGTTATATTCAATTTTTGTTCACTACTATGTTTTTTATGCTTATTCATTTATCATTCAATTATGATGACACTATGATAATAGGGGGTATAGTCTCACCACTATACCATTACAGAAATTCTCTTCTAGTTAATATCCTCTGGAATTTGGGGACACATTCTTGAGGCCATGTGACCCACCAGGTTCATTTAATTATGAGTGAACTAGGTATGGGACATTACAATGTTTACTAAAAAATAGTTTAATAAAGCTTAAGTTATAATCACACATAAATATTTCTTGGTTCAATGGAAATTTTTGAAGGATAAATGTATGTTGTGGAAGAAGAAAAGAAATAAATAATGTTTCCAAAAGTGTGAGAGAGTTTCCATAGGATTTTTTATAAAACAATTATTTAAGTGGTAGATTATTGGTATGTGAATCCTGGTTTAAAACTATCTAATGTTCACTCACTAGAAATAAATTTACTAAAATTATAATCATTATAATGTGCTTGGAATCGATATAATGTTGGTAGTAGTTATTCTATTTAGGTGACAACAGGCTCATCAGAAGTTCATATCTTTCGACGATATCAAGGAGGTCTAGAATGTTTGGATAAATCTATGCATAAAATATTATCAAATTATGTTTCTATAATAGTTTATTGGTGAAATAAGTCTCATTAAATGAGTTATTAAATATCTCCATATGACTCTATAAATTTTTTAAGGCAATTAAACTAAGAAAAATGGCTAATGTTTTCTAAAAAAGAAATAGGGACTGGTCTACTTAGTGGATCAATGATATGAATAGTAAATTATATTTGTGTATAGTGTTATAGATATTTAATAATATATAATGAAATATTACTAATTTTTCTGTCATTTTGATGTAATATTGTACTTCTAGTGAATATAAAAAAACACAGTATTTCTATTGTGTGTATAAGACAACTCATCTGAACCATATTAAATCTTCTGTGTTGTTTTATTATTTTTTGTTTAAATTTACTCTATATTGAATTTTTTTGAGGTTTATTTATTATTTTTTATAACATTTTACATTTTATAGGGGTTAGGGAGAAGTTTTTTAAACTTCAGAGGCACTTAGTTGAAGGGAGGTAAAGTTATTTAGACTCAGTTTTCCACTCCATTGATCAACATGTGGAAATCTGGTGGATCAAGAGTAAACGTTCAAGTGGATTTATCAAAATATTAGGTGTTCCACATGTAACTCTCTAATATTTTAGAATATATTTGTTTTTAGATAAATTTTTAGTGCATTACAACTTGTTTGACACGCAACATTGATCTTAAAACAAACCTCAATTTATAATAACATAGTCGTTAAATTGATGAGTATGAATAGGATTAACCACATTATGAAATATATGTATATATATATATATATATATAATTTTCTAACTAAATTAAAATTTATTTATTAAGGTATAAAAAATAAGAACTCATTTTTTCAAAAATTCATTTTGTGTTTCAAAAAAATATGTTTTGTTTAAAAATGATTTTTATTGTATTTTTTACACAAACATTATAATTAATTTATTATTTTTTTAGAAATTTTATTTGAGTAAAATAATATCATTTTTAAGTCATCATTTAAATATTACCTTAGGGTTATTTTTGGGTATTGTTTTGAAAATATTTATTTTTAATAGAATAGTGAAATTCACCGATTTTTATAAAACAGTTACTTATTTTTATTTAATCAGGTAATTTAAAATTACCATTAGAATTTTAATTTGATATTAAATTAAATTAAGTCTCCATTAATTATAAATAATCTAAATATTTACATAAAAATAATCCTTATACATAAATTTAGTATAAGTTCATTTTTGGGATTAAATACACATTTTTCTAAAAACCAATTTTTGTTTGGTTTTACACATTTATATTAGAATTGTTTTATTCTACCTATATAAATTGAATCTTAAAAATGGATTTTATATTTTTAATTTGGATGTTCAAATATTTTAAATATTTCCATTTTTTGTCATTATGAATAGAAACAATGGTAAATATTTATCACCTCGATAAGGGTAAAACAGGTAAAATGGGGTTAAAAGAAGGAGATAAGGTCTCAAAATCAACGCAAAACATGTCCTAATATCATTTATTGGATTAATTAAACCATATAAATCATAAATTTAAATATATGTCATTTTTTTCATTTTTGTTTGAAAATGAAATTAATATTATTTTAACTTAAAATTTTAAAAAATGTCACTCTCTTTATTTTTATATATATAATATATTTTTTTGGATAAAAATAATTTATGATTTTTTATAATTTTTATTTTTAATATTAATACACCATTTTTATTTTATTAATTTTTTTTTAATTTTAAATGATGATATAATTTCTTTAAACGCTTACCCAACGTCGATATGGTGCTTGTACAAGTAGTTGAAAAAAAGGTTAATTATTATTAATAAAATAAATTTAAAATTTTTTAGATGAATTTTGGTCTTCAAAAACATTAAAAGTTATGTATAAATTATAAATAATTATAAATTTTTTTATATTCAAATTCCATTATTTTCTAGATGTCTTTGAAGCCAAATTAAATAAATAGTCCCAAAATGACTTTAATGGTATTTCATGTTAAATAATAATTTATTTAATGATTTATTAGTCAAATAAATTTCCAATATGATATTTTCAATGTTTAATATTATTAAATATCATCCATAAACCATTTTTATCCAAATATCACCTTATATGTAAATATATGACCCTTAAATTTTAAAAATTGTGTTACCGTAGTGAAGGTAAAAATGAGTTAATGAAGGGGTTAAACCAAAAAATAAGGTTTAAAATGACACCAAAACATATATAATTTTAGTTTATGATGATATTTTTACCTTTTAATATTTTATTTCAATTAATTTCCATTTGGAAGAATTATTATTGAGAAATATAGTAATTATACTTAAAACATCTAAGTAATTCCAAGGGTTTACTTTCCCTCATTTATAAATGGGCACCTCCTCTTCGGCTTTATTCACAAATTCAAGGCACTCTATATCTTCCAATATATACCCTAATAAATTTATATATTCCTAACCCACATCTGAAATCATATTTTATTCCCCTAAAACCTTCCAAATAATTATTAAGATGTAATCTAAAGGAGGTCTCTCAAAGAAGAGATAATTATCTTGACCGATTCTTTCAAAGTTTATATCTTATTATACTTCATATAGATCTATTTTATCCATAATTACATGATGAATATAGTATCAAAAATATAATTATATGTTATTTTGATTATGTTACAACCATTTTATGCCACATTTCCATCAAATGGGAAATGAAAGTATCGCCCATGTGTACCTGTGGACTACTGCCTCCACATAATAATATGATTCATTTTCCATAATCATAATTAATTTTTAGTTATTATGATTTATTTATTGTTTATATATGATATTTATGACATAATTATTATTTTTTAATTATAATATATTACCTACCTTCTTACCTTCTCATCTTTTAAAAAATCATAACGTTGTTCATGTGTACGTGAGAACTACCACCTCCACGAAGCAATGTGATTTATTTCCCATTTCTAATTTACATGGTTGATAATATATAAGATATTTAAGATATATTAATGATTCTTTAAATTTTAATTATTTTTTACCTTTATTTCATTCCATCTATTGAAAAGTGGAAACATCACATGTGAGTACGTACGGATTATAATCACCATGAAGTGATGTAGATCATTTTTCATCGTCACAATATTTAAGTTATTTAAAAAGTGTATATTATGAATTAATTTGATAACTATGTCATTATTAATATTATCTATCTTATGAAACCATGACCAAGGTGTAATTACCATAACCATCAATCCAAAAATGCATGGAAAATAAAATTATTTTCACCTGAATGTTAATTTTATTGAAGAAATTGTGAATAAAAATATAATTAGATATTATAAGTGAATGATATATATTAAATTATGGATTAATATAATTATATAATATATTTATAATGAATATATATTTATTATACAAGATATTCTAATTCATATAAAGAAATATGGAACATGAGGTATGGGTTTCTCATCTCAATTTTTGTTTCTGTGAGACATATACCATACTCACCACTTATTTCATTCATGTAGTGTATATAATTACCATTTGATATTATATATACTGAATAAATTTATATTCGTGGTTTTAAACATTCATTTTATGTAATTTATTTCATGGGGTTATGATTCCAAAGTTAGTAAAGCTATAAGGGTTTATATTACAATCTCATTTCCTTTCAGAATTATCTATACTAAATTTACATTTATGTAAATTATATAGAGCTTATTCCTTAAGCCATATTTATTTTATTATTAAGTAGTTATTCATGTAATTTTAAATTAATAGTACCATATCTATTTCATTTGTACTAAAAATGATAGAAAAAATGTTTTTAAGAAACAAATAAATTTATTCCCTCTTTGTTTGGGAATTTCTTTATTCAATGTCCATATTTTAATTAAAATTTTATTAATAAAGTTTTTACAATCATCCAATAATTTTTAAATTATTATTTTTTAAATACTTTCTATAAAAATTCTTAAAAATAATCTTCTTGTCTTTTTCTGAATGAGTCACTTTTTACCAAAGACATGAATTAAATCTAGGTTTTTAATGATAATAGAATGAATGGAATTTAAGGTCATCAGGAATGATAAATAATTTAAAATATTATTTTAGAAGTTTATAAGGTCCTCTTCAAAGATAAGTTTTTCCAAAAATATTTTTTAAAATTTTTAGATTTTAAATAATTCATTTAAAATTCAAAAGGGACTTTTTATCAAGAAATATTATATTGATCATTTAAAGAATTTTTTCATCTATAATAGTATCCTTTGATGATACTTATTTTTAATTAGGGATATTATTAGATGATACCATCTACTTATTTTCTCTGTATGTCTTATGATGAGTAATTTTTATAGAAGATTCTATGAAACTCCTTACTTTTCTATGGGTTAACTATGCTAAGATGAAATATTTCTAAGACCTATTTCTTTTACATGGGTTGTAAAATGATTAATGAATTTTTTTATGATCTTATGGGAAAAATATGGTTTAAATATATGTGATGTTTGGGTATATTATATCCCTCAACTGAAATAGGTAAATATAGACAACCCATTAGATAATTGTGTTGTGTGTGAACCTGATTTAATACTCAAAATAGTATGCATTGACCTAGTTTTATTTCTGTAAGTTTAGGAATGGGATTAGTTTCATGTCTATAAGTTTAGGCATATACATGGTTTCATATCTATAATTTTATGTGTATATCTGGTTTCATGTCCATAACTTAATGTGAATACCTGATTTCATGTCCTGATCTTAATGAGTGAACCTGATACTATTTATACATTTTCACAATGTTATTATCTTATTCTTGTGCCATATTTATTTTTCTATGATATGATCTCATGGATTAGGATTGTTCTTTTGTGATACTACACTATTATGAATTTTTCATCTGTCATGAAAAATCATTATTCCATGACTCACGATTAGATACATTAATTTATGGGATATAACTTTCTTACGTTGTGATCTTGTTTTCATAACCTTATGATAACGTATGATCATTGATTGATATATCCTCTATTTACCCATATTGATCATATGAAATGGCCCTATTATTATGATTTTCTACCTAGGGTTTTGATGGAAGGATCCAAGAATGATATTTCTCTAATTGTACTAATAAGAAGAAATTTTTTGAAGATGATGAATATCCTTTATAAAACAATATTTTTATGCATTTAGTATCTAATGATACTAAAACTTTACAGTTTTTAGTGTATATAATTATGTTATATATTTTATATTCATTTAAAATGATGAAATAATTATATATTTTATTCTTATGTCACCTATATTAGTATGAGAGTTGGGTTTTGTTATTTCTTGATTTTAGGATTAGAAGACATTTGTGAAAACCCTAGGTATAATTACATGTATGTGATAAAATCAAAATGTTTTGGTAAAGTAGATATTGTGTGTTTTTCTATAAAATTCATCCATGTATGGATACTAAAAAATGTATTTGGCTATGGAACAGATGCACCTAGGGGTAAAAACTCTAAATGGGTAGATTGGGTATTAACTCAATCACCCCTGGTACAAGATCAGGGGGGATAAGACTATGTAACTAGATAAATAATCTCAAGGGATATTCGTTGGTTAATTAAAATTTTATTTATGAACAATTATGAGGAATGAGAGGATAAGACTATGGAAACTTATCACATACCATAGTGATATGCGATAAACCTAAAGACTCATAGTTTTATAAGACTAAGGTTGATCATAAGTTTAAAGGCATAAATACCTCTTTTTGGTTTTATGTGTTGGTAACTCGTGATGATTAAGGATACTTTGGGGGAAATTTCTAGGAATACTACCCTTTGGTATAGTTTATGTGTTCTTGAAAATGTTATTTTAAGAATAATTATTTTATATTTTTTTGTATAAGTTTAAAGTTATTTATATCCTTTAAGGTTAATATGATCATTGATGTTGATGTAAGTGTGGTTAATTAAGATAAAATAGTTATTAAATACTTTGAATATTATATGATTAGGGTAAATATATTTTGTGAAATAAATATTTTGTTAATTTATGTAATTATATATGATTTTATTGTGGTTTTATGGAAATTGGGATTATTTTGGGAAAATATTATCATATTTTAAGAGAATATAGAATCATGATATTCAGGAGTTTAGTATGTCACATTATGGGAAAAATTATATTGATTGGGGATAAATTATAATTTTGATCCTAAAAAATATGGTCGAATCTTTCATATTTTTTGTTTTTGAATTTGGTTAGACCTTTTTCGAGGAGCCTAAAGGTTAACAATTTATGGAATGGTTTAACTTAAACTTTGGGTATCATTATTGATGATTTAAATATTAATGTATTATTTCATCATATAGAGATTTATTTATATTGGAAAACATTTTATAACTATTTTGGTAATGTTTAAAATCTAGTGACTGAAGGAATGACTTGTTATTATTTTATGGATATTATGATCTTTTAAAAGTTCATATTAATGCTTTATCCATGAAAAAATCATCTTGAAAATTAATTTATTGGAGTAATTTATTAGATATAAGTTTAAATGGATCAAATAAAAACCCATGTATGAAATTTTTCTTGTGAAATAGAAATAAATCAAGTAATTATGTTGTCTCATATTCACTACCATGATGTTAAATGATTTCCTTAACTCAAGAAAGAAGAAGATAAAACAGTTAATTGTTATACAAAAACTATTTATCGACTGTCAAGGTATGTTTATGGAAATCCATGATTCTTATAAATATTATTACTTGGTTTTATAAATTATTAATTAGTAAATAATATGTTTTATTGTTGATTCATAGAAATTAGTTATCCAGATAGGATATACATTATATTTTATTACTAAGTCATGATATGGTGATCCTAGTAAGTGACAATTAAAATTTTCATGGTGAATTTTATTTAATGGGGTAATATGTAACACCTTGGGACTTTAGAATATATTACTCTTTAAATAAATTCTAAGTGATTGATAGATTTCTGGACATGCAGAATTGAGCTTAAAATGAACTACGATATATTATAAACTAGGCATTAAATTGATATGTATGAATAGTATTAACCACATTATTAAATATGTATATATATATATAAATTTTTTAATCAATTAAAATTTATTTATTAATTAATAATAACTAAGTATCCAATTTGTTTTCTAATTTCATTTTATGTTTCAAAAAAATATTTTTTCTTTAAAAATGTTTTTTTTTCTATTTTGTGCGTGGAAATGACAATTAACTTATAATATTTTAAAAAATTTATTTAATTAAAATAATATAATTTTTTAAAATTAGAATTTTGAGATTATCATAGAGTTAATTTTTAGGATTTTTCATAAATATTTTGTTTGAATAGTGAAAAGTACATATTTTTGTAAAACTGCCATTTAGTTTCAATTACTTAAGCATTTTAAAAGTCCTATTATATTTTAAATATTATATTAAAGTAAAATACATATAATTTTATTATAAATAATCTAATTAATTACATATTAATCATCATTATACTTTATTTGAATATAAGTTCATTTTTAGATTAAAAATGTATTTTTCTAAAAAAAAATTAAAAAATTATATTAAATTTGATTTATACCACTTATATAAATATAATATTGGAAAATGGATTCCATATGTATAATAATGAGGTTTAAATTTTTAAATATGACCATTTTATTTGTTGGTCATTGTGAATAGTAATCGTGGTGAATATTTTTCGCCTCAATAAGGGTAAAATAGGTAAAATGGGGCTAAAACTATGATATAAAGTATAAAAATCAACCAAAAAATTTTCTTTATTTTATTGTATGAGATTAATTCAACCTAATCCATCCTAAATTCTAATATATTTTATTTTCGTTCCGTTTCCATTTTATAATAACAATTATATTATTTTATGATAAGAAATTTACAAGTTTCACTCTCTTTCTTTTAATATATATAATGAGTTTTCATTGAGATAAAAAGAAGTTATGATTGGTTATAAATGGTTATTTTTAATATGATTAATTTTCATAATTATAGTAATTTATTATTATTTTTTAGTGATGATAAAATTTTCTACAACGCTTACATAATGTCGATACAATGCTTGTGAAAATAGTATAAAAAAAAGTAAATGATTTGAAAAAAAATAAAATTAATATTGGTTTGGTTGTATTATTGTATTTATTGAACATAAAAAGTAATTATAAATTTTAAATAATTAAAAAATATATATTCTAATTTCTTTATTTTATTTATGTTGCTGAAATCAAATTAAATTAATAGTCCCAAAAATAATTTTTATGATATTTCATGTTAAATAAGTTTTATTTAATGACTTAAAAATCCCCAAAAAAAATTAATTTTTAATTTTTAATTTTAAATAGTATAAATTTTCATTCATATACCAATTTTAAAAAACTTTTCAACTTAAAATTAAATTCACTACCCTTAAAGGATAAAAAATCGGTTACCACGATTAAGGTAAAAATGGGTTAATAAAGGGGATAAACCAAATGATTAGGTTTAAATTGATATAAATACCTATATAAATTTTATTTTATAATGTTATTTATACCTTATAATTTTTTAATTTTAATAAATTTCAATTTGTAATCATTATAATTTAGAAATATATTAATTATATTTAAATTTACTATGTAATTTCAATAGTGTCATTTCCATCACTTATAAATGGGAACCACCTCTTCCCTTTATTCAAAAAGTTTGAGAACCCTAGATCCAACAATACCTAACCTAATAACTCCTTTCCTTCCTTTCCCATATCCAAAATCATATTTTTTCCCCTAATACCATCCTAGGAAGGCTTAAGGTGTAATCCAAAGGAGGACTCTCAAAGAAGAGGTAATTGTCTTACTTGATTCTTTAAATGTTTGACTATTATTTTACTTCACATAAATTTATTTCATCCATAATAATACGATTAAAATTTTCTTAAATATATTGATATGTTATTATGATTATTGTACAAACCTTTTCAACCTCATTTCCATCAAATGGGAAATGAAAGTATCACTCGTGTTTACGTGTGGACTACCACCTCCACGTAACAATATGATTTATTTTCCATAATCATTATTAATGGTTGGTGATTATTATGTAATTAATATTTATATATGATTTTTTATAAAATATTTATTCATCTAAAATTATAATATATTATTTACCCTCTTACCTTTTATCTGTTAGAAAATAATAATATCGCTAGTCCTTACGTGTTGACTACCGCCTCTACTAAATGATGTGATTCATTTTTCATTTCCACATTCCATGGTTGATAATAACGATATTTTTAATGAATATATATGATATTTATGATATAATAATTATTACTTAAATATTAATTTAATATATTTATGATAAATCTATATTTATTATATTGGACATTTTAATGCGTGCGAAGAAAGATGATACATGAGTTAAGGGTTTCTCATCTCACTTTTGTTTGTAAGATACATATGACATACTCAAAACTTTTATATTTCATGCGGTGTATATATTATCCCTTTTATATTATATAACATGAATATATTTATATTCATTTTATTTAATGTTTCATTAGATGTTTTTTATTTCATGGGGATTATGATTCAAGTGTAACCAAAGCGGTAAGGGTTTATGTTACAATGTCATTTCTTTTAAGGATTACCTATAATAAATTTATGTTGAGGGAAATTACATATATCTTATACTTAAAATAATATATCTTTTCTCCATCTCTATTCATTCGTGTAATTTTAAAGTAATAGTACTATTTTTCTCGCTTTTGTTCTAAAAATGATCAGGAAAATGTTTTTAAGAAAATATGACTATATTTCCTCTTCGGTAAGGAATATTTTTCTTACATGTAAATATTTTCTTTAAAATGTTTTCAATAATGTTTTTATTATTGAAAAATAATTATTTAAATTCATTATCAACCATGTTTTAATTTTCTAAAAATGATTTAAAAATAATCTTCTTGTTGTTTTTTGGATGAAGTATTTTTGCCAAATGTGTCAACAGAATCTTCGATTTTTAATGAAATGAATATAATTTCCCATCCCCATGATCACAAGATGCTTTGAAATTTAATTTACAATTTCCCTTGGTTTTTTCAAGGAAATTTTCTTACATAATATTTTGTAAATTTTTATATTTTAAATAAGTGATTTCAAAATGAAAAGGATATTTTTCTAAATAAATATTCCAATGATCTTTTAAAGGAATTTTTTTCTATGATAACATCCTTTGATGTTACTTATGTTTCACTAGGTATATTATCTAATTATACCATAAAATTATTTTCTATATATTTTTCATGATGAAGAGTTTTTATGAATGATTCTATGAAATGTTTTAATTGTATTTGGGATAAAAAAGTTCAGATGAAATCTTTCTGAAAACTTTTTATTTTAAGCAGGTAAAAGATGATGAAATGATGAATGTTTTTATAATTCTTTTTCTTATTTATGGTTTAAATTTATTTGATGGGTGGGTCAATTATATCCCTCCAATTCATTGGATAAATATTGATAACTCATGGGATTAATATTTTATGCGTGAACCTAATTTCATGTTTACAACATTATGCTTGGACATGGTTTCATATCCATAAGGCTAGGCATGGACTTGATTTCTTTTCTGAATGCTTGATCCTAGACCTAGTTTCATATCCAAAAGTTTATCCATGGATCTGGTTTCTTGTTTACGACTTTATTCAAGGACAAGATTTCATGACCATAACTTAATGAGTAAACCAGTTACTATTTATACATGTTAAAAATATTATAGGATTATTCTACTTCCACATTAGTATGTTTATGATATGATCTCATGGATCATGATTTTTAATTTATTATTATCCACTATTATGAATATTTTCAATTTTTATGAAAAATCCTTATGTTGTGACTCATGAATAAATATTTTTAATTGATTAGGTATAACATTCTTATAATATGATTGTAATCCCATACCATTATTATCATGTATTATCACTTATTAATATCTCTTATGTTTACCCATACTAATCTAATCTCACAATTTTATTAGGTTTTCCTTCCCTTGATTCTGATGGAAGGTTCTATGTATGATATGTTTAGAAGGATACCAATAAGAAGAACTTTATGGGAGATGTTAAATATATATTATGAAATAAGATGTTTATGTGTCTAGTATCCAAATAAACATAACCTTTATAATTATTGGGTGTAAATAATTTATTTAGGTATTGTATATATATATATATATAATTATATAATATTTATGTATGGTATGCATTTGTCACCTCATGATAGGGTTTCCTAACAAAAAGATCCACCTAGGTTTCCTTTAGAATTACCATTTTTCTCCAAAATTAGTCCCACTTCACTTTGTGAACAAATCTATCGATTTAAAACTTCAAATGAGATTCTGATGGAATTAAAGATGATTTATTAAAAATGGATAAACATTTGAAACATTTACTAATGTTTTAGGTCAAGAACAGGTTAGGATAGTTCAACCATGAATCACACAAACTTAGAAAGTAATAGATAATTTAGGGATAGTTGAGGGACCACCTACCTTAATATTTTATAAGGATAATCATTGATTACTAGCTTCTAACTTCTTCTCAAATGGTGGAAATTAAAAAACTTATGGAATCCCTATAATATGATACAAACGTTTGTAACTGACATGAGACCACAAAATGATGACAGAAACTGAAAAGGGGTCAGGGTATGGTGATAAACTTACCTCAAGATATTACATAGGAAAAATGATCCTCGATCTAGTTGAGTAATGAATAAGAACACCCAAAAATTAAGGAGAAATAATAGGTTCATGACTAGAGATACCCATGATCAAACAAGTAGGAGAAAAATAAGTGTAATAGAGGTTCAAATATTTAGTGGTGAAATAAAATTTCTTAATTATTAATTAATTGAGAATAACACATGGTTTAGATAAATGATTAGGGATATTTGTCATTAATTATTTGGTTCCCACTTTTAAGTAACTAAGCACCTCACATGGTTGGACCACATATGTTTCTCTAACCATTTTCTAACTATGTAACCTACCCTCAAGCATCAAAAAGGCCATACAAATTTTCTAGAAGTTATCATGGTTTTGAAAACCATACACAAACCCTTCAAACCATACTGTAAATACCAACCCCCCCCCCCCCCATGAATGTTTTGTGTGCATGGTTAGTATCAACCATTCATTAACCATGATTTACCTGTACATCCAGTCTACAACTCACCATTTCAAAAATTCTAGATGTCTAACTCCCAGAACACCTCCGGGGTAATATTGACTCCCATTCCATCACCTCAACCAACTATAACCAGAGTAAAAAAAACATAATTCATGATAAAAATTTTATTTATTCATAAATTAATAATGTCTTGGTTTTTACAACCATCACCATTTTTCATATATCCAAGTCGTTTTATTATAAAGTAACATCATAAACCAAGACTTTTAAATATATACTCAGACGTATAATATCATCATGGTGGAAATACAATCCCTATAAACCACAATGTAATGATCAATAAAACATGACGTGGTAATGTCAAAAAATTATTTTCTTTTTTTCACAATATATTTCTGCATCTATTTTTTACAAACCTTGATATAGTTTCATAATATTTATAAACCCATTTTTTTATCTTAAACCACATCAATATTTATAAAATTTCATAAAATATGATCGTAATCTATAAAACACTGCATTATTTTGAAAATTATTATTTTTTCAGTTACTTAATCCATTCAAAAAATCAACACAAATGAGATGAAATATATTTTTATATCACTGATGGGTTTTTTAGGGAATACTGCTTCTTCCAATGTAGTGAAAAAATAAACCAAAAGTTATTACACCATAATATTTATCCATTCATATAAACTAAATTAAATAAATAAATAATAACTTATTTTCTATCTATTGATCATTTTCAGTAAATATGTATAGAAATTAAAGAAAAGGTTCTAGTGGACTCATTCCTCTTAGGTTGTATCTAGAATTTACAAATCTCCCAATGGTTTTTAAGGACCACCTTTAAGCCATATTCTTTTGGAACCTTGTGTAAAGGATTTAAGAATATTAGTGTCTCAATGTATAGATTTTAAGGAGTTATCAAGGTATCTATAACCCTAAATGAAAAAACAATGATCAAATTTATATAATCATCTAATGAGTCTCTTTGTATTCAAAACATTCAGTTATATTCAATGAATCTTTTCATAAATTTTTCATGATTTATAACATTTGTAACTTATGAATCTTCATTTTTTATTAATTTTTAAACATTTAAAAAATTACGTAAGATATTTAAACTCCAAATATCATCATCTCATGATGAAAAAACATAATATGATTGCTTAAGGTAGGAGAAATATTCTACATCATGTGTAATTAGGTAGAAATTATACTACAATGTATAGAACTAGGACATAGTGACACTCACCATGCCCTTTTTTAACCAAGAACAAACCATGATGTAGTTAAGACCACAAAGTTTTGGTTTGACCTTTAGTATATATTTCCATCTATTATTTCATGTTGTACTGTATAAATTCTCATATAATATTTTTTATTTTATTATGTATTACATTTGACTTTATTATAAGTATTTCTTATACAAAGAATTGTTTTTTTTTCAAATATCATTTGGGGATAGTACAACATATGAATGAATAATATCATAATTTTGATAGAATTTAGTGTTTTTGTTCAAACATTGAGTTACAGTGGAATCCCCCCATGATGTTATTTTACCTATGATATTTATTGGAAACCTCTTACATTTGGGGTAATTTGTTGGATATATACGACAAATAAATGACCACATGCATACAGATTATATAATAAGAATAAGAAATAATTTTACCATAATATATGAGGAATTATTATTAAATTAAAGAGCTCATAAAAAAATTAAAATGAGGAATAATAAAACTTTCACCATAACTTTACCTCCTAACTCCCCTAATAACCAACCCTCTACCGTTGTAATATCTTCCAAATATAGTATAATGAATTAAAATAGAGGTCTGAGGAGATAACTCAAAGGAATAAAAATATTTAAGCTGATGAAACAATAGTGGATGGGTGAGTATTTATATATAACACTTGATGAAAAAATCTAACAATAATGATGTAGGTGAAAATTAATTTTAAAATCATGTGAGTTTTAGGTGGTTTGGGTGAATTATATGAAAAATGTTTTATCAAAAATAAGCAATGAATATTATACCTAAAAAATTTCTTAAACATTTAAAGTTATAAATTTTCAATATAATTTTTTACTCATTTCAATATTATACTATATTTATACTATATTAAAATATTCACTCTTTCATTTTGATATACACATCAAATCTAGTATCTTACACATTATTTGATTTGAGTGTTCGAATTCCATGATTTCAATCTATTATATCCAAAACATTATAATCATCATAAGTTTAATTCTTAATTAAAAAATAATAAATTCATGATAAAATAAGGTATCATTGTAAAGAAACATTTTATGATTATTAAAAAAATATAGGAAGTATCCCTAAGTTAGCCATTACTTTATAATTATACTACTATTTAATACTATAACATATTCACTAATGGTGAGGCGTGCAATGGTGTTACTTTCTTGCGCCAACCTTGACAGAATAATTCTTAAAACAAGTTCCAAAAGATTGAAATCCTTATGAAAACTACTTAATCAAAGTTTTATTTATTAGAGTTTACTGAAAATTCATCGAAGTCAAACCCATAAATTTCTACTATATTCTAAATCTCAGACATGTTTACTTTATATGAGATATTTATATTACTTAATGTCATGGTTTCTATCTTATACAATAAATTCACATTTACATTATAATTTTTTTACAATTAAATTATCCTTATTTATACATTGGATGCACTATTTTTAGTAACTAACTTTAATGGTTATTTTAAATAGCTGTATAATAATCACATAATTCTTACTCTAACAAAAATATAATTTCTATCTTAATGGTCACATAAAAACCATATTAAACCCCTGACATTTTTCATTCTCTTTTTTATAACTCTCCTTAAATATATTTTCCAAAATCACGGTTTACAATTTTTTTGGATTTTATTTTAGTGTGTTCAAATTCTTATTACAAAATATTGAGTTTAATGCTAAGGGAAAAATCACCTAATTATAATTTTTATATTACTTATGACTGTTAAACATTTTGAACCATGAAATTTTAAAATATTTTCAATCATTTTTTTCTTCATTTTTTAAATTTTATTGATTACACTTCGAATGAACTATTAAGTTTGATTTGTGTCATTTTATAATGAAACAATAAGATTGTGTTTTTTTATTTCATATTTTGGTTACTATGACTCGCCATTTCAATTTCAATGATATGTTCTCTAATAATTAGATTTATATTTTTACTGATTCTTATAATATTGAACTAATTATTAAATTTTAATGAATCATTATCTTATTACTCATTCAAGTATATAAAAAAATATTTTACAAATATTCATATTGGATATAAAATATATAATATTTTTAACAAATATAATAAAATATAATTAATATATTTATGATCTTCTTAAAAACAAATATATACATATATTACTTCTATATTTTTTTTAAAAAAAGTTATTTAATATTTTTTTTAAACTAACTTTTCATTTTAAATTACAAAACTAATATATTTTAATTTAACTAAAAACAATTATTTAAATTTTAATAAGCCTTGAAATATTAAATTAAAATAAATAAGCATTAAAATAAAAATATATATCAATATAGATATATTTTTTTAAAAGTTATTAAAAAAATACATAAATTAAGGTATAGAGGATGTGAAGTCATTATTTAGACAAATAGAGGATGTTGTACCTTGGAATAAGATGTAAGGCCCCATCGAGGTGGGATGATTTCACCATGATCTGATGAAATAATCTCTTAAATCCCTAATCTATCATGTTATAATTATAAGAAAATCAAAAGAGGAGATGGGATGCGGTGAAGAGATGGAAACCTACCTTATATAGCTAAAACAACACATCTGGATCTTTATGGATTCATAGTATTTAAGGTGGAGAAAGGAAGAGAAAAGACTAATAACTACGCCTCCCCATAATCAACTAAAGAACACTAAAATCAAAGGGGGTTTTAAAATATAAAAACCAAAATACACTAAACTACCCCCCCCCCCACACACACACACACAAGCATTCATGTGTACGTAAAGTGGGGGACATCTGGCCCACTATATGTTTGGTTGCAGGGATTATGGTGCAACATAACTTTCTATCCCACCAAAACTCGGATGGCTTCCTATTAACACCCATCCAATATATCTTCTTCTAAATACACCTTAAATCTGATATCGGATCCTTTCTATTGAAACTGAAACATAAAAAACTCATTTCAACCATTTAAAATGTATCTTCTAATACTAATTCAAAATAAAATACCAAAAACATCAAACGACCTCAAATCCACTTCCCTTCAAACCTATATTTTCTCTTACTCCAGTATCACATACTAGTGTGGATCATTAAAAAATCCTCACCATATCACTTCTAATCCCTACTAAATTTTCTCATTTAACTTCAATTAACCACACTAATCACTAAGATCTGATGCATACTTCTATTCCTATACATCCGACTAGTTATAGTTATGCCATCACTGCACCCAAACCTATACAACCATCAAATTCTCTGATTCCTCTTCCTATAAACCATTATACACAATAGCCATCTATCAAATGACATACATTAATCAATTATTAAGTAATTTTTTCCTATAACATGTGAAATATGCTATCTGATACCCCACTATACTAATTGCATTAGAAAACACTATGGACCATGCATCGTGGCACTAACTATATTCACCAACTCTACAATGATGTCTCAATCCTAGTGAAATTCACATATTACTCATTCACCAATGTCACCCCCTGGTTTACATCATTGATTGGAATCATACTAATTCAATCCCAGTGTTGTATTTTTGAATTCGATACCACACCCACCACAATGTTGTTTTTGGGGAGAAAAATCATAATAAATCATGTGGGATTTTGGGCCCAAAGCTAACAATATTTTGACTGTGATTAGTCTAGGCTATTCTAAATGGGTTAATATTCAGTACCTAGTCAATGTGGCAGTGATGATATTAAGACCTAAAAAGGTGGATATGTTCATCCCATATAGGATTAGAAGGTGAACGAAGAACCCCTTTATAAGGTGGGTTGGATACCTAACCCATCACAACACATATTTTAAGGAGAAATACAAACAAAAGAATCATGAGAGATTTGGTAATAAAGTGTTTGATTTCGTGATAGCGTGTAAAACCTTCATATTTTGTGAATTTTATAGAATTAATTTAAACTTTTTGAAATTTTTCATTTCACACCACACTGAATAGATCTTGTGCTATATGAAAGAACGCAGTTATTATTTCTTTTTATGCAACACCAATCCAAGATTATGCTGCAAAAAAAACATAGATTATCATATAATACTTGAAAAACTATGTTTAGCTTGTGTTACACATAATATTGAGTTATTTCGATCACTTGTGTGACATGCAAGACCAAGTTTTACCAAACTATAATATAATATGAATATTATTGTTAAAATATTATTATGGTTTCAACCTATCCATTGGAATGGTGGTTAGAAATAAGATTAATTAAATTATGAAAATATTGTTTACACATGTATATAAGAAGAATTATTTGGTGACCTATTAACTAGAACTAAAAATAAAACCCTTTTAAAAATATAGGAAATATTTTACTATAAATCAATATTTAAGAAATCAAATATATTTTTCCTCAATAAATTATTTAAAACACTTTTGATAAATGATTTTAATGAAATATATATGTATTATATTCAATCAACTATTTAAAATTCATCTTGTGTATAACACCTCAATATTTTTTAGTACATATCTTCCTAAATAAATTCATTTTATTTAATATCTTACATTATATTCCACACCAAGCTTAAACGAACCATGATATAATATTAAATATTACCATGATATTTGGAATTGTAATGTGACTATTAGTAAAAGTAATATGGCCATTAGAATAATTACTCCACCAATGAGATTATAAATAAAATTTAGGAATCTCATAAATGAAAATATGATATATTTGTATCATGGAATAAGTAAATAAATGTTTTAAAAATGATAAATTAAGTGGTGGTATTTTTTGTGAAACATAAATTTTTATTTACAATTTTATAATTAATATAATTATTTACAAGAAAATTTATTTTCATGAATTACATTCATCAATTAATATTTTGTTTTTTTCAAATTATTTAATAATTTAATGAGACAATAATTAAGTTCTCAAAGTTTCGTAAAATCGGTTTTAATATTTAAATTAGTATTTTTTTTAATAAATGGTGACATTTATTTAAAAACAAATTTCTCAAATTTAGGAAATTATTTTCATAAAATTGAGTCTATTTTTAAAATATACATGTTTAAAAAATGTTAGGGTGAATTTTTTCTATTTTTCTAAAATAGTTGAATTTTTATGAATAGTGAAATATATTAAATTATGATATTTAAAATTATAAGCCAAATACATGAATTTTTGAGTCATGAATGATGTAAGAACCATTATTTCAAACTCACACGCACTAGTTAGTATAAATAGTAACAAGAATAATCGCCATTTATAATCTTGATCCAAAATAATAAACTAATGAATAAAATAATCAAAAACATATCTCTCCTCCACTATAAATACCACCCATCATCACCTATTCTACTCACACCTTATAAGCCTTGAATATTTTATAAATTCTACCTAATACTCTTACAAATCCTCTTCCCCATTTCCATGAGCTTCGGGTCTCAAAAAAAGACAAAACCCACGTTTCTTAAGGAGGTTCTCAAGGAGAAGAAATTCAAGAGGTAAAATCCTCTTTCATTCTCTTTTAATTTCTTTTAAATTTATTTTCTTTTCTTATCCTCTCACCACCTCCCTATAAAAAAGTGGAATGATAAATCTAGTATCATATATATATGTTATTTTTATTTTTTTAGTGTAATATACATCATTAAATATACCATATTCTTCATTTATTCTTTAAATAAAAACATCACCTGTTAGGTGTTGATTCACCGCCTTTAAGGATGACGAGTTCTTGATTTCAATTACCACCTTCAAGTCTTATCATTAAACAATTTTTATGGTTAAATAATATTTTAATATAAATATTATAAGTTATATCATATTATGGAACCAATATGAAAACATAATATTAAATAAAATGATACAAGTTCATGGTGATCGTAAAAACTGCCAAAGTAAATTAAAACATTTTCTTCAAAATTTAATATAATGAATCATCCTAATATCATATTAAAAATGATTTATAATATAATTTAAATTTATGAAAATTCATTAATACTAAATAATTTTTTTTTAGGATTTTTTATTTCATTTTACAAGAATTCCCATAATTATACAAAAGGGAACCGACAATAAAACCATGAAACAAATGATCCCAAAACAATAAATGAATCATTATAACTCATCAAAATGTCCATAAATAAACATAATAAAATTATAAAAAATCATATATATTTTTAATAGGTTATAAATTATGTAATTAATGAATCTAATTTGATTATCAATGACATTAATTACAAGTTTGGAATTCTTTAGGACATAATGAAAGGGACTTCGTCTCGATTTCTAATTCATTGAGACTTACTTGGTATTGTTTACCTAATCATTTTTATATGGTGTATATACTAACCCTTTGTGATTATTTTTAATTTGAAATTATATTTCACTTAAATTTACATATTTCTTGTACCAAGGATATGATTATTGTCTAATATATATGCGATTTTTACATATGGTGCTTACATTGAATATTTTTTTAATTGGGGAAATATTGATAAATCTGTATCCTCTACTCAGTATGGAAATTTTGATAAGGAATATTGTTCTTGAATTAAATATATGTATTAATAATGCTTTAAAATTGAAGCGATGGGTGGGTCTTGGAATTATATAGCCGCTTGATGCATTTACAAGCATCATGAGACAAAACAGTTGGAGTTAAACCCTTCACAATTGTTTCGAAGTAAAATCAGACGCACTTCTACCCATATCCTTAAATCTTCATGTGAAAGGTTGTAATAGTAGTGGTTTACGTTCCAGATACAATACATCCAATAATTTATCATTTTCCTTATTTAGTTTTTATTTAATACATACAATGATATTTTTACTATGACCAAATCTATTTATGTTTTATTATTTCAAGTTTATTGATTAAATGAAATGTGTTTTCAGTTATTTATCTTTACTTATCGATTATTCCTTATCTAATATACTTGACGTGTTATTGATTCATGTTTATACTCTATGTAAACATTACTGAGCATTTGTTATCACCCTTTTATTTTTTTCTTTTAAAATATTATGAAGATGAAATCTTTGAATAAGTGTCAAGGAAGAAAATTATTTTCCCTTTTTTATGTTCTATGTTTAATTTCCAATGTAATAAAGGGACCATGTATGTATCTATTTTTTTAAGACTACTAAATTGATCAATACTTGGTGATTTTATCTCTTGAATCTATTTAATTGTAATAAAATACCGACTAATCTAGGCTAATTGGGCTACATTTTTTACATTGTTTGTTTTCTAGACAAGAGATAAAAATAAAACCAATTTTACACATAAAGATGAATATTTTTCTAAAAGGTAATTTTATCACCCATTAATGGAGAACCTATTTTAAATCTAAATTTTGGAACTTTTATAAATTATATTTGAAAAACTAAACTTCATTTTTGACTTCATAACTTTAAAATTATCTTAGGGTGAATTTTTTGTATCTTTCTGAGTTGTATAATTTCTAGATAAATAGGGAAAAATATTGAATTTTAATTCAAAACATCATTTTAATATAATTTATTTATAATGTTTAATTATATTTTAAATTGTTTTTAAAGTATATTTATATATATTATACATTAATTTATCTAATTTAGGTCATTTGAACCAATTTCAAATAGAAATTTTATATAAAAATATTTCATTCTTTTCAACTTTTCACTTTCAAAAGTCGTCATCTCATCTCATCTGTGGGATTAATTTTATGTTAATTTTTGCCACTTCTATGTTTATAATTTATAAAAATTGATTTCATATTTATAATAAGAATAATTTATAATGTTTAATAAGTTCAACTTATTTTTTTCAGAAATATTAGTGAGAGTAATTAAAATTAATTATAGTGATTAAGGTATAAATGAGTTTACTTAGTGGTTAAACTTTAACTTAAGGGGCCAAATAACAAACACACGTGTCCAAAATCCATTTTTTTGGACATATTTAGACCATATACTCCCTTTTATATAAAATTTACCATTTTTTGGGACACAATATGTAATTGAGACCTCTCAATAGTGTTTACCATTTTATATTTACAAGAACGTAACTCCTCCACCATTGTAAAAGGGAAATCACCCCACCTCATTTCTTCACAATTATCAATCCATTTTTATAGACCAACCTGAAAAAATTATCCTCATAACTTCCATCCCTTCATCTTATAATACTTACTTTGGTAATAAATCCAACCGATGAATCCTTTTGGTAAAAACAAAAAGGATTCAGTCAAAGAAGAGGTAACATCCTTCAACACACACAATTGTTTTATTCTATTCTCCACCCCTAAATTATTAATATTAAATATTATAAAATAACCTAAGTATCATAAATATACTGATATATTTTTATGTTAATTTTTTGACCTATAATCACACAGACTTCCATCAAATGGGATACACAATCATCGTTCATGTGTACAACTATCTACTGCCTTGTAAACCGATGTCATTCATTCTTCCACTTCCACCTTTAAAGGTTGGTAATAATGATAGAATTTATATTTATATATTATAAATATGATATTTATTATTTATTTATTCTTCTTGAATTATTATATAACACATACCATCATTATTTCCATTTTGAGTGAATACGATAACATCATTGGTGGCTATGTGGACTACCACCTCCTCAAAATGATGTGATTCGTTCACACTTTATATAGATTGTATTAAGTATGGGTTCAGTAACATTATATGATATTTATGACATAATAATTCTATGTTAATGATAATATATATATATATATATTTCATTTACTTTCTTTCAATACAACAAAAAATGGAAACCGTGTTCATGCGTACATGTGGCCTATCATATTCATAAACAGTGTATTCCATTTCATATTTATATATTTTATAGATTATTATAAAACTTATATACAGAATATATATGATATTTATATCATTTTTTAAATTCTATAAATAAGTAAATAATTATCTACATAAGAATATGGGGAATAACAAGCCAAAACATATATGAAAAACAAAGAAGTTATTACCTGAAACATAACATTAACATAGATTTGTTAATAAAATAAGAATTTTAAGTCATATTAACCTAATATATGATATTATATATAATAAATATGGTTTTATGGTGGATTTGTAATAAAATTTTATTTATTATAAAAAAAATATTTAACATGTACAAATAAATTCAAGACTTAGGGTAAGGTTTTTCTCACCATACTTTTATTTCAGTGGGATATATGATATATTTACCACTTATTATTATTGTGTAATTTATATTATGAACTATGAAATATTATATAATTTATTTAATTTATTTAAAGATTTTAAATTTTAAATTTTTTTTAATATTTCATGGGGATCATGATTAAAAATTTACTCAAGTAGTAAGGGGATTTCTAATCTCACAATTATTTCTGTGAGGCTTATGCCTTATTCACCACACAATTATTTTATGTAGAGTATAAAATACCCATTAATGTATTATATGATTATTATCTTTTAATTTATGGCTATTTACATACCCATTTTATGTTCTATATTTCACGGGGTTTAAAGGTTCAAAAGCTGTCAAATCTGTAAAGTAAATTTGTCTTAATTTTCCTTCTTTGTGACACATGTTTTGTTATGCATGTATATCCTTTTACTTGGTGTATATATTGAAATTTGACATGTAATATAATTAATATCCTTATTTAAATGATAATTTATGATTCATTTAATTTTATTCTTTCATGGGGATTTTAATACAAAGTTACTAAAGTGGTAAGAGTTTATTGCTACTATCTCATCATTACTGAGATTGTATATGATTGTACATCCACTGTTGAAATATTATGAGTCTTATATCAATAACTATCATGAATTTTCTTATCCTTTATTTATTCATGATATTCTCATGTATTTGTACCTTTTATCCACTATTTGTTACTTATGATAATCAAGAAAAAAATAATATATTATGACATTATTTCTCTCTTAGATCGAGATTTTATGTTCTTTCAAGACAATGATTTCTAAAAATGTTTTTAAATAATATTTTAATCTCATTTCCAAGTAAAAGTAATTAATATTTTTTTATAATTTTTAAATATATATTTATATGTCTTCAAGGTTATTCTCAATGAAAATGTTTTTTTAAAATGTTTTCAAAATTCCATTATAATTTTTCTAGGTTATTTTCAAAGAAAATAGTTCTAAAAAGAATTCATATTTTAAATAGAATTTTTAAAATCATAAAGGATATTATACTCATGAAATGTTTTTAAAATACATTTCAAAATTATTTCATATCTAATGTGATGTTCATTGGTGTTACTCTTTACTTTCTAGGGATATGATTCAAGGGTTCTATTAATATTCTTTCTATGAATGGTTTATGTCGTGAGGGATTAATATTTATAAAACTCATTTTTCATTCATAGGTTATATGTTTATGAAACCTATTCCTCCTTCATGATTTATATGCTTATTAAACTTGATTATTTTCAAAAATTATGATTTGATGAAATTATTACGAAACCAATCTATTTTCCATGGGTTATAATATGATGATATTTTTATGATACCCATTTCATTTCAGGGGTTATGATATTATTGTTTATGATCAGGTGGAACATGAATGTAAGATTTCATTATGAGATGGTTGGGATATATATCCCCCTCCAATTCATTTGGTAAATATTTATATCTCAATAGATAATGATGGGAAACAAGTCAACATGCATGATCTACTATATAAAGAAGGGGAAACTCGATTCCCTATGGGAAGAAGGGGAAACCCAATGCAATATGGGAAGAAGGTGTAACTTGATCCTCAATAAGGAAAGGACTACAACTGGGGATCGTGGTATACCGCACCTAGTTGGTGCATCCCACATTATGTGCCCTAATATGTTTTTGTTATAATCCTTGACTTATAGGTAATTATTTTATATTCTTATGTGTCTAGCGCAATTTCAGATCTTATTCTTATGTTATGATTTCATTGATTATTCTCTTGATTCCCTTATTATTCATGTCTTATGAATTAACAATATTTCTTCTATGGATCATTCATGGGATCTTTTATATATATGGTATTATCTTTAAATTCTATTCTCATGTTCTCATACCCTTATTCTCAAGTTATGCTTATGTATCTTCTTTATTTACCCTTACGGATCATCAAATCTCACCCTTTATTGTGTTTCATATCCACAGGTTATGAAGATATGTATTATGTATGATGTGTCTAATAATGGTTTTAGTCATGGATAATTTAGTTGGAGATAATGTAACTCACTTATGGTCCATTTTTTATGTTTTTATTTTTCTAAAGTCACTAAACTAATATGGTATTTGGGCGTGTGTTTATGTAAAGTATTAAATGTTCCACAAAATGATTTAATGTCTCTATATGAAAAGTGAGGGTCACTATAGTTTGTATTATAGAATGTTTTTAGTCATCATTTGGAAACGAGTATGAAAAAACTTTAGTGAGATCACTAGGTATATTTTTAAGGATAGATCTAGGGATGTCTCTAAAGATATGTCTAAGGATGAGTCAGAGTATGGTAAAATGTCCTGGAATTTTGGTAAAGGGTAGAGAAAGTAGTTTCCTAGAAATAGATCCCCATATGGATACTAGAAGTGGATGTGTTTATATATGTATTTATGGATAACTACACTAAAAACACTATATCGATCAGGAATTGGTGCCTGAAAATGGGCCTTATTACACACCTGGATTGACACACCCCGGGGTATACTTTAGAAATTAAAAAAACTTTATGAACCATCATAAAGGATTAAAATATAATTTTTCTATTAATGACCTTGGATAAACCTATGGTGTAATAGATTCAATAAAGTTTCATAATTTAGACATCCTATAAGTAATTTTTCTTGACTATGAGGTTTTGTGCCATGATAAGTATTGCTCACGCTATGCTTTCTTGATTTACTGAATAGAGGGAACCATAAATATATGAGTCAACACTGAATATGAAAGAAAATTTTCTAATAAACCACAAAAAGGTATTATGATTGGATTAAATAATTTTTCATCATTCCTAATCAATATTCATGGAATACGATTAACAAAATTTACATTAACCATCTCTCAGAATCACCAAAGAAGAAAAGGATGGAGTTTGTTAAGTTAACAAGTAACGGAGACCATAGAGGAAAGAAGATTTTGTTTCCTTTATGTTCAGAACATGGAAAGAACAACACAATTGAATGTATTGGAGGAACAATAAGATGTTTTGACTTTAGGAAAGAAGGACATAAAGTAAGTAATTGCAAAGGGAAAATGAAAAGTTCGATTAATTCAATGGATGATAATAATAACCTCCCTAAGAAATCATATATAGTTGAATGATTTAGATTTGGAAAGAATGGGATTTATTAAAATGGATTCCTTAACTAGAAAGATAATGAAATGAATCATTAAGGTGGTATGAGTTATGGTTATATTGCTGATGATGATGAGACTACAGGTGAAATGTGAATAGAAAGAGGTATTAATTAATAGGATGTGGTAGCCTTGTTATTAGATTAAGGATGAAGTAATCAAATTTTTAATGTATTTGTATTCAAGAATTATGTAATATGAATTTTGAAATATATGAGGATTTTTTAATTTATGTTTTTCGCTATGGATTTACAATAATATGTCGAATGGTTTTGAGGGAAAAGAAAATTGATTTATTGAGAATGTTATATATTCATGGGAAACGCATGACTAAGAGAAATATATCCCTTAATAAATTTTTAATGTTATGATAATTATGTTTGGATAATGTAAATTGGATGATATTTATTACCCTATAACAGATAGAGGATGTTTCTACAAAGTGGTTTGTGCTACCATAGATGGATATTAGAACATTTTCGCATTTAAGTAATATATATAATGACCTTTGTAATAGGAAATAAATCGTGTTTTAAATAAGTATTTATGTTAATAACCATGATTCAATATAATACATGATATATTTATTCACACATTTGGAATGTGACAACAAAAATATAATTTATGATATATGAGGGATCAATGTTAAGATGATTTTGAGAAATTTAGTGACCTTCTTTCAAAAGTTTTGGATTTTCGTCTTTCAAAATGATTATATGGATAAAAAATTATAGAATGGTTCAATTTAAACTTCATATTATGTTTTAGATATTAAATTATTATCTCTTTATATGAGGATTTATGCGTATTGGATAAACTATGATAAACATTGTGTTGTGATGATAACTAAAGACAGATAAATGACTTATCATTCTACTTATGGGTCTTATGATCTGTTAATGCTTCATGAAAAACAAAATCACCATCATTTATAGAGTAAGTGATGAAGTTTAAATTTGTTGATACATAACTAAAGGTTGATATTGTGAATATGAAATGGAATTAAATCAAGAAAGCTTATTTCCTTGTGAAAATTATTCAACATTAGGATAAGGTTCTTGAAATAAAATTTTGTTCCATTATCATCATTTTTTATGATATCAATGAAATTTTTGGATCCACTTTGTGTTATTTCTTTATGACTATTAATGTTCTCATAAACATACTATTGATCAATCTCCATTATAACTTGATAGTTATATTTATGTTCAATTTCCATGTTATCATTTATCATTTATGTTCTGCTATGTGGAAACAAGATTATGAGTTACTTTGGGTAACCATTATGATTTTGACTTTTTTTAAAAGGATGTTTTAGTATTCATTTTTCTGATGTGCATTTCTATAAAAGGAAAATTAAAGTATAAAATTTTTGATAACCATGAAGGATTTATGAAGAGAAATTTATTTTAAAGGGGGGTGGAATGTAACACCTTTAGATTTTATGAATTTTTTCTCTAATTAATTTAAACTTTTTGATATTTTTCATTTCATGTCATACTGAATATAGCTTGTGTTATTTTAAAGAACCAAGTTATTCTTAATTTTTTTGCAACTCCAAGTCGATCTTGAACTACAAATAAATTATATTAGCGTGTTATGCATGAAACACTATGTTTATATTGTGTAACACATAATTCTAAGTTCCTTCGATCACTTGTGTGACACGTAGGTCATAGCTTTTCCAAACTAAAATGAACTATTAATATTATTATTAAAATATTATTATAGTGGTCACCTAGACATTGGAATGGTGGTTAGGAATAATATTAACTAAATTATTGAAATATGGTTTACACATATATGTAAGAAGAATTATTTGGTTACCAATTAATTAGAAATGAAAAATAAAATTCTTTTGAATATATAGGAAATATTTTGCTAGAAAACTATATTTATGAAATCAAACATGTTTTAGCTCAAAAAAATGAAACGGCCTCTTATAATTGATTTTAATTAAATATATTTCTATTATTTTTAGTAAACTATTTAACCTTCATCTTATGTTTTTTCTAGATAAGAGATGGGAATAAAACCAATTTTACACATAAGAATATATATTTTTCTAAAATGTAATTTTACCTCCTTTCAATATCACTCCTATTTTAAATCTAAATTTTTGACACTTTTATAAATTAAAATTCATAAAATAAACTTAAAATTTTACTTTATAAAATTAAAATTATCTTAGGGAAAATTTTTGTATTTTTCTAAGAAGTTTCAATTTAGGATGAATAGTGAAAATACTGAATTTTAATTCAAAAACTACATTTCCCTATTATTTATTTATATAGTTAAATTATATTTTAAATTGGTTTTAATGTATAATTAGATAAATTATAAATAAAGTAATACAATGGAGGTAATTTTAACCAATTTGAAATTGAAATTGAATATAAAAAGTTTTCAATCTCATGGAATTTTCAATTTAAAAACTCATCGTCTCATCCCACCCAGGGATAAATTTTAAATTAATTTCTTCCTCTTCTATGATTAGAATTTGGAAAAATGGATTCTGTATTTGAAATTTTAATAATTTATAATATGAAATAATTTCAAATTACTTTTAATAAAAAAATTATTGAAAGTAATTAAAATTAATTATAGGGATTAAGGTAAAAATGAGTCTACTTAGGGGTTGAACATTAACTTAAGGGGCCAAATAATCAAGAAACATGTCCAAAATAAATTTTATGGCCATATTTAGACTTTATCATCCCTTGGAATAAAAATATACCATTATATGATAAAAATTATGTAATAGACACCTCTCAATAGTGTTTACCTTTTTATATTTACTAGAATGTTACTCCTCCTCCACTATTAAATGCCACTCACCCCCTCCCACTTCATTTGTGGATTTGTGGACTACTACCTCCTCAAAACAGGGTGATTCGTTCATAATTTACATGGAATGTTTTAAGGATGTGTTTTGTAAACTTATATGATATTTATGAAATAATAATTCTACTGGAATGATAATATGTATATATATATTTCTTTCTTTCTTTCTTTCAATATGAAAAGAAAACGAAAATAGTACCCATGCGTACATACGGCGTACCATCTCTATGAACAGTGAATTTCATTTTCTATTTACATATTTTATAAGTTATTATTAATAATTATATAATGATTATATATGATATTAATATAACTTTTTTAAATTCCCTAAATAAGTAAATCATGATCTATATAAGAGGATCAATAATAATAAGTCAAAACATATATGAAAAACAAAGTGGTTATTAACCAAAACATAACATCAACATGGAATTTTTAATCAATGGATAATATAAAGTCATAATAAAATAGAATTTGATATGATATATAAGAAATATATTTCTTTGGTATATTTCTAATAAACATATATTTACTATAAATTTTTTTTAACATGTCCAAAGAAAGTCATGAATTAAGGTAAGGGTTTTCTCATCTCACTTTTATTTCTGTGAGATATATGCTATATTCAGCACTTATTATTATTGTGTGGTATATATACTGACCTATGAAATTTTATATCATTAATTTAGTTTATTTCATGATATTAAATGTTTAATTTATGTTATTCTTTTAGGGGGATCATGATTCAAAAGTTAATCAAGTAGTTAGGGGATTTCTAGTCTCACATTTATTTCATAGAGACTTATGCCTTATTAACCAATTGTTTATTTTATGTGATGTATATAATTACCACGAATTTATTATGTTATGATTATCCTTAAATTTATGAGTATTTACATATGAATTTTCTGATCCCTATTTCATGGGGTATTATGGTTAAAAATCTACCAAATTGGTAAAGCAATTCTGTCTCAATTTTCCTTCTATAGGACACATGTTTTTTTCTTCTTCTATATCCTTTTACAAGGAGTATATAATACCATTTGAAATGTTATATCATCAATACTATTATTTTCATGATATTTTAAGAATCATTTTATTTTATTTTTTCATTTGTATTTTTATTCAATGTTTTCAAGGTGGTAATATTTTATTTCTATGATCACATCATTATCAAGATTGAATAAAATTACACTTCCATTGATGAAATATTATGATCTATCTCTCATGAACTATCATGAATTTTACTTTCCTATGGTTATTTATTATATATTCATGTATTGGTACCATTTTTTCACTCTTTGGTACTTAATATAATTAATAACATATTTTTAACAAAATCATACCTAATTTCATTCTCCTATCATGAATTTGTGTTCTTTAAAAATTATATTTTCTAAAAAGTTTTTCATAATGTTTTTAAAAGTTATTTTAAGATAATTTTCATTGAAAAGTATTTTAAAATTTATTTATGATTTTCAAAGCTTATTTTATAAGTTTCCATGTTTATTTTCAATAGAAATGTTTTTCAAAATGATTTCATGATTCCTTTATAATATTTCAATGTTATTTTCAATGAAAGTGGTTTTCAAAAGGTTTCATGTTTTCAAAATAATTTTTCAAAGAAGAAAGGATATTCTCCTCAAGAAGTGTTTTTAAAAGATATTTAAAAAATATGTCCTATATAATATGAAATATTTTTTTATTACTCATTCCTTTCTGGGGATATGATCTAAGGGTTCCATTCTTATTATTTATTTGAATGGTTTATGTTTTGATAACATGATGTTTATGAAACCCATTTCTATTACACAAGTTATATGTTTCTGAAACCCATTTTTCTTTCAATTGTTATATGCTTATGAAACCCACTTATTTGTATGGGTTATTCTTTGATGAAATGATTATTAAACATATCTATTTTCCACAGGTTATGATATGATGACATATTTATAATTACAATTTCATTTATTGGGTTATTATATGGTTTTTTATGATCATGTTGAATATGTATGTATGATTTTATTATGATATTGGTGGGAGTTATACCTACCTCCAATGCATTGGGTAAATATTTATTTCTCATGAGATAATGATGAGATACCAGTATATAGGCTTGATCCACTATAGGAAGAATTGGAAAACTAATCCACTATGAAAATAAGGGGAAACCCAATCCACTATGGGAATAAGGTGTAACCTGATCCACCGTAAGGAAAGGATTATGACTGGTGATGGTGGTGTGTCCCTCCTTGTAGGTGCATCCACTATTAGGTGCCTTGATAAGTTTTCTCAATGATACTTGACTTATAGAGAATGATTTTATATGTTTATATGTCTTCCAAAATTCTATGTTTTATCCCTATGTTATACTTTCAATGTATAGGATCATGATTCCCTTATGATTCATGTCTTATTGACTACCAATATTTATTCCATGACTTATTTATGTGATCTTTGATATCAAGAATATGATCTTGAAATTTTATTCTCATATTATTATACCCTTATTATCATTTTATGATTATGTATCTCCTTTATTTTCCCTTACGTAGCAACTAAGATCACCCTTTATTATATTTCATTTCCCCAGGTTATGAAAATAGGTATTATATGTGATTTTTCTGAGAAGGGTTCTTATCATGAATAACCTAGGGGAAATAATGTATCACACTTATAGATTAGTTTTTATATTTCCATGTTTCCAAAGGCACTAAACTAATATGGTTGTTGGGAAAGTGTTTTCAAAAATTATTAAATGTTCTAAAAAATAATGTAATTTCTATTTATAAAAAGTGAGGGTCTCTATATAGTGGGTGGTATTTGTTTCTACAAGAGAGGTTTTAGCATCATAAAAACATCAAGACCTTGGATTTAAAGGATCTCAATTTACTTAGTCAAATTTTTGAGTGGGAAAATTTCATGTATTGGATCAACTATATTGGGGTTTTTACCTCTATAATGGATAATTGGTTTTTATTTCGATATAGTTTATTAAATCACATGTGGGTGATCATATAGTAAAGCCTTATTAGTGGGAAATATGAGGGAAAATTGTCTAATGTTATAAAATTTATCATTTTTAGAAATTTTTTCTTTGATCAAAGGATTTTGAATAAGTGGTTAAAAATTATTAGAGTGGGGTAGATGAGAATATGTCTACTACAAAATTGGATTATAAAATTTGAAATTTTTGTAAGTAATTATGTATTTTGAGTAAGTTTCAAGTTGGTAATGTGAAAATTTGTATTAAATAAATGGTTGAGTGTTTTATGGTGGTCTATCTATGGGAGGAGAATGATAAAATGAATATTTCAATAATATAAATGTTGATAAAATTGTTGGTACTTTGTAAATATTAGGATATTTATAGAGATAGTGTGTTATGGTTATTTATTTTCATGTGAGTGACACTCACACTTGTTTCTTCCATAATAAAACATTTAAAATATTAAGTGATGAAATGGGATTCTGAAAAAAGAGTGTGAATATTGTAGAGAATATTATATGTAACAATTCACTCATATTTTCCTTATAAGATTCCTTCTGGAATTGAGGAGGTTATGTGTTTTTTGGAAACAAAAGTTACTAAAGTAATCAAAGTCTAGTTTTCTTCATATTATTCTAGAGTGGGAGTTTTAGAATCACTTTTTACAAATAATTATTCAAAATCTCCCATGATAAAAAATATGTTTTACTTTTTTTATAAATTTAAGCATAATATTTAGTATGATGTGTCTTTTATCGTTGTCATTTTCATTAATTCATGTATTTATTTACAAAATCATAGTCACACATATATTTTTTTGGTTCCAAAATTTAAATTTCCAAGAATTATTAACATGTTTAAACTAATTATTTTATGTAATTTTTCATAAAAATGCATCTTAAGATAATAGTCAATTGGTTTAATTTTTTTTTGTTAACATCTCTAGTAGGTATAGTGTATTTTTGTTCGGTAGGAATTTTTTTGATCATATTGGTATTTTTTTTAAGTAATTTTATCATTTTTAAAATAAGTGGATATTAGGAATTTCCACATGATATTGTACCTTGATATTAGGAAATTTCAGGTTAAGGAGAAGTAGGTTTTTCTTTTAAAAGTGATGTATAATCTAACGTTTAATGTTAATTCAAAGCCCTATATATACTTAGAATATATTTATTTAAGCATTTATCATTGTTTATTTGATAATACACTAGGTTTTGGTTGGTATTACCTATAATATGAACCCAAGACTCAAAGGAGGAGATGCTGGAAAATAGAAAAATCAGACATTACATATGTGAAACAAATTCATGACATGTATTCCTTGAGCTGAAAAACTACCATCTTATTTAAAAGACATGAATACAAAGTACATTACATGAATCTAATATATAATGTGAATATATTACATGATGTGAAAGCTTAAAAATATTAAATCCATTGAAGATACATAGAGTAAAAGAATTTCCCGATGTGAAAAGTTTGAAATCTGAATCCCACTAAAGATACAAGAAATGAAAACTGGGAGATCCAAGATCTTCAGAAATATTTTAGGATATTAAGTACAAGACATAAAACCCTTTTACATGTCATGAAATTATTATAATATAAGTTACTTAAATAATTATCACAACCTGAATCACTTACACATCATGAGATTCTAGGGTCAATATATATCAGAGTATCGCGATGAACAGAAGGGACTTGGACTCCGAATGAACTTCCTTGTTTCTTATTTGATTCTTCAAAAATTTCTTTCAAACCTAGTTATTTTTCTTCTCATTTAATTTTTTATCGATCCTTCATTTTTTTACCATCTTACAACTATGGATTTGTCGTTCTCCATTCTAACTTTCAAGTATCAATTCTGATTATCGTTCAACTTCTTTTTTTGCTACATTCTTCTTTGTTCATTCATTAAAGTTAGTATTTGATTTATTTTTAATTGTTTCAATTGTTAATTGAATAATTTTCAGTTGTTTAATTATTATGTCAAGAATTATTTGTATTTCCCAACTATTTATTAATACCTTCATGCACGGTTAATCCTCTTGGGGTTACAGGTTGAGAGTAAGGGTGTTTTAAATGTAATGAATCTCTAAATTGAAACTTGTTTAATCTATTGGATAATAATTAGGTTAAAAATTTTAATCATGTTCTTTTGAGAAACCCCAATCTAGGGATTTAAAATTAGAAGACCTTGGCCTAATTAGAGTTGAGAAGTCTTGGACCAATATCTGGTGATGCTTTTTACCATAAAATCTAGGATTTCTGCACCTAGGTTGTTGACTATATCTAAACAATAGAGTAGTTTCCAACATATGTATATCCAATTAGTAAGGAAAAAATAAATTGGTGAACTTTTCAATAATTTATAACCTAATACATAGGACTTTTCCCAGATATATTTACAATTATCTTTCCCCTAAGAATTGAAATTGACCCTAGTCCCTTATTTCTCATCTAAATTAAAACCAAGATACATGAGTCACAGTAAAATAAACTCTATTATAGTTTATGAGGAATCCTTATTTAATAATTTAACTATGAGGTTTTGAAACTTTCAACTTTTCTCAGTATGTTCTACCCTACATGGCCACTATGATACACCATTTTATCAGGTTTAGTTTGGGAAAATATAAATTATCATATGATCAACACCCATACTAAATCATTGATGTTTCAAGGTATAATAAAATTTTGGTTCCATTTTTAGGGATAGTTGTTCTCTAGTAACAATAATCATTGCTGAAAAACTAGGATTTCCTCACCCCCTTTCTATTCCCCCTTTATTTTTACAAATGTTTACCCATGGACTAACAACTACATCTGATCTCTTTTTACTACTGCATGCATCAGGTTACTATGACTTGTTCTAGGATCCTCGATGCTCAATAATTTACACATTTCAATAATAAAAATTAAATATCTATCTCTTTACATTGTTGTTTCATCATGGATGAGAATCATAATCGCGTTCTACCTAATCAGAAAAGTAATCAATTTGTTCCACATGAACAGTAAAGAGAGGGATCTTTTGTCCAGGAATTCCCCATTATGGATTAGGGATTGTCGTCCCTTAGTGGTGTTGTGTACAACATTGTTAGCCATAATATATAGAAAAATACATTTATATTAAACCTGGACTCATCGATATGATCTAGAACCATGGACAATTTAGTGGAATTTAGTGTAAAGATACCTATTAACACATATCCAACTTCTTATAATTCTGTAACACGTTTTGAAATAAAGGAGTTTCATCTGATGCTATCAAAATTTGAGTCTTCTCTTTTTCCTTATGAAATTAAGACAAGTATTGTCTCAAAATACAAACTCTTGATTCCCTTACAACTTGTGAAATTTTTTACAAGCATTTTTTGGGAAAATATTTCCCACAAATATGAATGTGGAAGATCAGAAATGAGATCCAAAACCTAACCCATGTGGATGAAGAATCATCTTGGGAAGGATGATATTTATTTAAGGAGCTAACTAAAAAGTGATAACATCACAAACTTGATGTATGGATACAGCTTATAACATTCTATCAAGTACTTCAACCAACTACCTGAATTGTAGTGGATGTTGCCACTGATGGAGGGCTCATTCTCAAGATGCTAAAAGTCAACAAAGTGCTTTTAAATGAGATTTCCCATAATTCTAGTCTATGGAAGAGTGATAAAAGATCTCCTCAATGTTTAATACATCATGTGGAAGAGAATACCTACCTTTTGGACTAGGTTTAAGACTTTACAAAGAAGCCTGAATCTTTTCAGCTACCTACCCTACCACCACCCCCTCCAACACTAGTTATATAAATCCAATATTTTGAAATGTGTGGAGGCTCGCACCCATATCAGAAATGCAGGGAAGGTATTGAAGATCCTCAAAGTCATTGTTGTAATTTTGAAAATTAAAAATAAAAAAATAAATAGTTTCAACAACCCTAGAAATATCAGCAATAGTATTATCATCAGAGGTCATCTCAACAACAAAAACAACCCAATCAAGGTTATTATAAATAGAGGAGTGGTCAAGAACCACCATGCAATCAAGGAACACCTGGGTACCCACCTCAACATTCATCTCCTCAACCTCAAAAAAAATTTCAGCGACAAATTTTTCACCATAGAGCTTGAAAATTTCTTTCTTTTCAACAACAACAGTTTCTGAAATATCCACCAAGGTAGTAACAACAATCGCCACCTCTGCTGTCAAATATTGAAAACAGTCTTACTGTGTTAATTTAGAAGGTTAATGAATGGATGGATACCAAAAAACTAAAATTAATAACAAAAGGTATTCCCTATACTACCTTGATCACTGAGTAGGATAGATATCCAAGTCTCTATCAGGTATATTACCAAGAATGTATTCTGGTAATAGCAATTCTTGTCTAGTAGAGGAGGATAAATTTATAGTCCTTCAGAGTGTAAAAATACTGGATTTCCAGAAACCATACATAGTTGAGTAAAATTTCCTAAAAGGACCTAAAACACATGTTTCAATCATTAAAAAATATAGTGATGATAGCACCCAAAAATATGGTCATGAAACAAAATCAAAAAATAGAACCAACTAGAAAAAATCTTATAAAATTGAATCCTAAAATGGAAGATGCCTATGTTAAACCACTGCCATACAAACCCCTAATAACCTTTCTGAATAGGGTGATATAAGGAATAAATGGATGGATAGTATAACTAGTTTTTAGATATGTTTAAGAAATTACACATCAATATCCCATTTATAGAGGTCATCGCTTAGATGTCTTCTTATGATAATTTTTTAAAGGATCTAGCCTAAAAGAAAAGGATAATAGAACGCCTAGGAGTTATCTACGTGAATTAATATTTTTCTATAGTCATTCAATAGAAGCTCCTACTAAATATGTGAAACCCTAGAAGCTTCTTGATTATCTTACCTATAGAAACATGAAATTTTACAAAATCCTTGTGTGGTCTTAGTGAAAGTATCAATATCATTCCTATGAGTGTCTTCCAGAAGTTAGGGTACAAAGATTTAAAACCAATGAGATATTCACTTGAAATGGATGACCAATCTGTCAAATACCCTTGAGGAAATCTCGAGGAAATTTTAGTGATGGTTTGTAAGATCATATTTTCTTCTGATTTACTTATATTGGATATGGTGGAGGAATGATAGTTCATATTATTATAGGGAGTCCATTTATCACCACTAGGAAGGTATTGATAGATGTAAATCAAAGAATTGTGATATTGATAGTTGGAAACTAACAAGTAGTGTTTGACTTAGTAAAATTCAACAAGAAAAGTGGTGAGTCATTTGATTGTCATGTCGTCTTTATTAACGATGAGAAGAATGATTATATGACTAGTGAGGATGAAAAAGATACTCTATCTCATTTTTAATATGAATATAGTGATAATGAGGACTAAATTACACTAAACCTATAATGAGGGATTCCAACCCAAAATTCATACCCTCGATCACCAAGCTTCTAAAGATGGAATTGAAACCACTAATAATCAAACTAAAGTATTTGGTCTTAGAAGTAGAAATTGTACTACCAATCATTATCAGTTTTGAACTGACTCAAATAAAAGAATAAAAATTATTTTAAGTCTTGAAATTTCCCAAAAATTCAATTTCTTGGGGAGTGGCTGACATTAAATTGATCAGTCGCATGATATGAACCAACCAGATTTTTTGGGGGAAGATGTTAAACCCAAATGTCAATCCCAGAGGCAACTCACCCCACCAATGAAAGAGGTGGTTTAGAAGTAATTAATTATTATTTTTAATGTTTTGATAATATTTTCCATCATTGATAGTGAATGAGTGAGCTTGTAGTATGTCATTCTAAAGAAAGGTGTCATTATCATTGTTAAAATTGATGAAGATGAGTTAATCTCAAATCAGACAATAATTTGGTGGAAAGTATGTGTTTGTTATAGATATCTCAACATGTTAACTTTAAATGATTATTTTATGCATTTTTTCATGGATATAATATTGTTGAGACTAGTCATACATCACTTGTATTGTTTTATGGATGGATATTTTGGATATAATCAAATTATTTTTTACCCAAAAATTAATCCAAACCGACATTCACATGACCCTTTGGAACCTGAACCTATATGTGGATTTCATTCATCTATTCTTTTGATATGTTTCACTCATAATTTGTTCTATCTAAATCAGTGTTCTATATATCTTATGCATCCCAAAAATACCTCACATTTAAAGAGGATTCAAAAACACTACTAATATTGTGGACCTTACTACTGTAAGAATTTTACATAGTCATTAAGGACACAAAATTCACTGAGAATGTCACTATTGATCACTTATCAAGACTTATATTGTTGAGAATTAAATATGATGATAATATGACCATTGAGGAGGAATTTTCTAATGAAATAATTTTTTATATAAATATACAGAAATAACAGTGGTTTTTTGATATTTCAAACTATCTTTCCATGGGATCTCTTTACCCCCACTTCTCCTACCATCAAATGAAGAGATTCTTGGTTGAGGCATCATACACTTATTGGGATGAGCAGCTACTATTTAATAATTGTGTTTTTGGATTAATGTGACATTGTATACTAGAAGATGAAATTAAAAATCATAATTGAGATGTGTCACAGATCACCAGCTAGAGGATATCACTGGCCTCAATGCACGATGGATGTAATCATGCTGAGTGAACTATTTTTCCCCACACTCCCTCGATATGTGAGGAGTTTAGTTCAGATTTTTGATCAGTTCCATCATTCATGCACCATTATAAAGAAAAACAGAACACCTCAAATTGTTTTTTTGAAGTAAATATCTTTGATGTATGTGCAATTGATTTCATGGTATCTTTGTATAATTATTATCTGAAATTAAATATCCTGGTCAGTGTGGAAAATGTTTTTAAGTGGATCAAAGCTGAAGACACCACCCATGACACAGCTAAGTTTGTCATGAATTTCTTATGTAAAACATTTTATCAAAATTTTAATTTCCCTAATTTCTCATTACTGATTGGGGAACTCACATTGAAAACATTTTCATGAAAGGAATTATAGAAAAATATGGAATCCATTATGACAATGGAACTCCCTAACACCCTCAAAAAAGAAGGAAATTTGAATTTTAAAATAGGGAGATTAAATAAATTTTATAAAATACATTGAATACAATTAGAAATGATTGGAATCTCAAATTGGATGACACACTTTCGTTTTATCATACAATTTATAAATAAACCATCAGAACTACTCTATTTTGTCTCATTAACGAGAAGCCATGTCACTTACTGGTTGAATTTAGGAATCATCCTTATTAAGAAATTAAGATACTAAAGCAGGATGCTCAAAGTATGAGGAATGTAGAATGATAAAAATGACTGATATGTAACATATTTTAAGATATTATTATGAAAATGACCAAATCTATAAAGAAAAAAATGAATAAATGGCATGAAAAATGAATTTCACGGTGAATTTTTACACCAAGGGATACAGTTACACTCTATAACTTTCAACTAAAACTATTACCTAGGAAGCTAAAATCTCATTGGTCGGGTCCCTTTACAGTTTTCAAATTTTCCCCCAAAGGGAAAATCAGAATTCAATGAGTTGAATAACTACCATTTAAGGTCAATGGACAAAGACTAAAAATTTATTAAGAATCATTAGATGAAGGGTTTGTACTTTATTTAAAATTCATCTAATTCAAACCCTCTATCTAGATCTTGATGATAAAAAAAAGTGTTGACTGGGAGGAAACCTAGGATAGGTTAAATAGTTTTGAGTAGATTTTATAAATTCTAGGAAGTATTGTTAATTCTAGAAACTTGTTATAATTTTGTGTAAAAAAGATTCCCAATTTTCTAAATTCACATCGTGTAAAATATACTGGACATGAATCTATTAGGGACAAAAAAAATTTCCACATTTTACATGTTGTGTATCAAGTAAATGATGTGAAAACATTGGGGTGGATTTAAAATCCATTAAATTATGGTTAATGGGACCCCCCCCCCTCCTCTTCTCCTGTGTGGCCCTCTCCATTCATGTCTATTGAGATTCCCACCTACCATCTAGCCTCTCTCCTCTACTCCTATATTCTTCTTCTCATCATCCTCCCCCTTCCTATATCTTCTCTTCTTAGTGATTACCTTCATCATGGCATGAATCTAAACCATAAAATTCATGGTCCAACATGACGATTCTCTTCCACCCAAGCGACCTATGCTTTCACCTTCACCACTGTCCACGGATCCATCCCCTTCATCTTCCATGTTTATTTCTTCCACTACATCCACCTCCAGCTAGTCCCAATCCTCATCCAACCCATCCCATGGTTTTTACACACTCCTTCATCTACACCCCTTCTTCTACTTTTACTTCCCCAAGAATTAGGTATGGTTGGTCCGTCTATAGGAAAATTCTATGAGGACCAAAAAGACTTTGGACCTATCTGTTCTCGAGAATATCCATGTGCATGAAGAGGTACTCAATCTTCATGGCCAGATGAACCTCTCCATTATCACCAAGGTGTGTGTGGAGATGTATCATGAGATGTTCCTGGAGTTCTTTTCTACTTTGGATCTTGTTGTGGCTAATTTCACCTTTTGTCTTGGTGATATGGATTAAGAGATCACATTAAGAGACATTATCATCGAGATTGGTATCAACATAGATGATTTCATTGCTTCCCCTACCTACACTACCATACTGCTGGACCTAATAATGGTGTATGTGGTGAGGATTTGACCACTAATCACCCAGGATCCCCGAGATATTTCAAGATACTCATACGAATAAGATCACACAATTGTAGAGTGATTCTTTATAGATTCTACATCAGGCTCTGACTCATGCCTAACTGGTCAGAGGAGATTTTAATAGGATCATTAGCCGAATTGATGTTATCATACAAGCCTCTTCCATGTGAAGCCATTCCATAAACATGGCCCAACAGTTTTCATTATACTATGAGACCCATGTGTGGTGGGCTTGTGGTGCCCTTATGGGTGGAACATTCATCACCCACCTCACTCATCAACTTGGAGTCTTTGATTCCAATCATCATCATTCCTCTTTTAGGAATATAGAGTCCATCATTCTCCTCATGATACACAATATGAGGTTTTTATGGAAGATAAAGGGGCAATACCAATGGGCCTAGAGTATATAGAAAATACTATTGAGTCCGTAGATCACCCTGCCCCAACTCATACCCCCATTCATGAGGCCCCTTCCCATGTTATCCTATTCTCATCTCCTACTTCCACCTTAGCCCCACCTTCCTCTAATACTCCATCTTCATCACCTACCACCACTACACCACCCCCTACCCCCACTACACCTACCCCACCATTTCAATTCAACATATGGCCTATTATCTAGTGTATTTTGGAGAACCAATGACATTTTTTTCTCAACTTAGGCAACCCATTCACCAGTCCATCATGGCTCACCACCACTACACCACCTCCCACCCCTACAATCACCAACTCACAAAATATTATTACAGACCCTACTTTATCCTCTATTCCCACCCCACCTCCCACCTAGGTCATCCTACCTCCATATGTTATGACTCGTCTAGCTACCAGCACCATGAAACATTCTATAGAAGTCGATCCAACTACCTGTGCCTCTATATCTTTGATAGATATGGTTAGGTAGATCCAGAATCCAACTATTAGGGGTGGGGGACATCGGATGAATATAGCAGCAATACTACCTACACTATTTAGTCTTGTTAATGTATACCCCTCCCCTACTATACTTTTTATTGGGTGTCTTGTTTTTTTCATTGTTGTACTCTCTATCCTAAGTTTACTTTCGATACTATCTCATAGAAGGGACATGAATTTAATTTACATGGATTTATTATTATTATTATTACATATACATGAATTTATTATTGTATTGATCTACTACATCATCCATGGTTATTGATGAGTCTTATAGTCCACCATCTGGACTCCCTCGTGAGATATATCGACATATAGCTAACATACATAGCTAACTTCAGGATCTCTAGATCCATACTGTATGGTATTCCCCTCCATGACCTGCCCGAATTTTATGACTACTACATAATTTTGTTCAACCCATTCCTAAGTTGTTTAATCCCACTAAGTGACCAAAAGATCTTGATGACACTGCCATCAGTTCCTTCAAGAGGCAGAAGACATATGATATGATAGATGGAACTGACAAATTCATTTTTCTATCCATATAGTTGAAAACATCATTGTTAAAAGATTTTGGGAGGAAAACCAATTTTTTGTTTTCTATGTTTTTTTTATTATTTAGGTTCTTATTTCTTGCACTTATTTTCATCATTTTTTTGATAATTGATCACACCATGATTAACTGTTTCATTTCCACCCTTACACCAAAGTGCTAAACTAGTCTTGTATTGAAAATTATAAAAATAAAAAAATTCACTTCATGTTTGATTAATATTTTTTAACAATTTTAAAAATGTTATTGTTACTTTTTTGATATTTACAATGTAGGTTTAGGTAATTTGGAGGACCCATGATGAATTCCAAGAAAAATGGGCCAAACTACCTAGGATCCATGCATACCAGTGGACTCAACCGCATACTGCTACTGAACCATGTATGAAAGTGGGATGAAATTTTGTTATCTAGTCAAAAATTCATTATTATACATTTCATATGAAGGACCCCAAGTGTTATTATTCCATCAAGTTTCCCAAACGACCTAATCTGTCCAGCACACCGAATCTGCACAAGGTAAAAAGTGGTGTGTTGTGATCTATCCATATCTAGAGATGTAGGTGTCAAAATTAATCCAACCTTTCAGTTAATATAGTAAATATGTGGGTAAATAGATTTTTATTTCTTCCCAAAGAGATATAAGGTTGTATACCCACCTAAAACAATGGTCCAATTGGTTTTACAAACTCTATGTTCCCAAAACCACCTTACACTTTGCCTATAAAATGATATCTTGGGATCCTAATTTTCAAGTTTGAACTGGAAGAAATGATCTACCATTTTGGAGTCCTCTAAACGTATTTACTTCATAATTGATGTTCTATATGCCCCTATCCTCATACGGGGGTCAATAATGAAGAAGGAGTTCTACCTGAGCTTCATCCTCCCGATGTCGAGCTAAACGGTGGGAGTTCGTTGTGAGAAACCTAGACACATGTCTAGGGAGTTATGATGTATATATTAGCTACTTATTTGGAGTTATTTGGGTGTTATAATTTTCTTTCCAAGTATCTTAAATTTTTTCTTATTTGAATTCTTATTTTGATGCATGTGATTGATTTTTTCTTAATTTATAACTGATCTTTGTGAGGTTTTGAGTGCATGACTTGTGTTGTTCCAATCAGAAAACACAAGAATCGTTTTCTTACCCACTTTCTTTATTTTTCAATATTATTTGGAAGCTCTTATTCCATGCATAATTTCTAGACAATGAAAATATGATTGTTATGTCATAGTTTGGTTCTTCAAGAAATGAAATAATGTCTTAGGAATTGAACGGGATTCCAATTAATTTCAACCAAAGAATTACTCCGAACCTAAATGAATCTCTAAGAAAATAAAATTTGAATGTTTGTAGTGAAATCACAACAACCATTTTGCCTCATATATTTCAAAATCCACTTGGTTTGTCTACTATTAAACTCTTTATGTTATGTTGTTTTCATTAAACAATTTTAAAAATCACCCCCCTTTTTAGTACTTTTCATTAAAAATTCATACTATAAACCTATCAATGCTCTTTAATAGATGATCTAGGGTATTATTTATTGCAACACCCCGAGCTTCCATGATACGCTTCTCATTCAATAATGCAATAGCTTGCATTGTACGCAACTTCGAGTTCTAAAACATCGCGACTAATCAAAGTAACCGTTATGAATAGTGATAACCACTTTTTAAAATTATAGAAATTTTATATTTCAAAATGGACTTCATTTTTGTATTCTTAATATCGAAATTATCCAAAGTTGAATTTTTTGTAATTTTCTAAGAACTTCCAATTTTTTATGAATAGTGAAAATTACTTAAAAACAACTTTTTTTAATAAAAATAATTTATAGTGATAAATTATACTATTTAGTGGTTTTAAAGTATAATTATAATATATTTTTACCATTTTATCCAATTGTGGTCATTAGAATTAATTTAACATTGAAATTGGACATAAACAATTGCCAATCTTTGGATATAAATTGTTTCTTAAAAACACGCTATTTGTTGTAACAGCGGGAATTAATTATAAAATTAATTAATACAACTTATATGTTTGGAATTTTGTTAAATAGACATCATTTTTGAATTTGGAATATCAATTATAGCTTAGGGTAAAATTTTGGCCTTGTTCTGAAAAACTTCAATTTTTGATGAATAGTGAAACCACTAAGTGGTAGTTAAATAACTGATTTTTCGTTTAAATGAAATATTACAACTTCTGTGATTTGATTTTCAAAAATCTGACATACATGGTTGTCATTAAGAAGTAAAATGTGGTTCAATGAGATTAAAATAATTTTTTGGTGAATAATAACTTTTAAGTTCTTAATCGCGATTAGAAGTAATCAGTGTAGTTTAAGGTACAAATAATGTTTTAATAATATGAGATGAGCATGACACTTGTCCTAATACTATTGGATGAGTCATGGAAGACCAAGACAACCCATGGGTAAACTTGGGGACCCCATGGAGCCACTTTAGTTGGAAAATGACATTAATATATATTTATTTAATGTAAAAATTAAATTGACACAAACATGAGTTATTTTACTAAAACAGTTTTTAAGTGGGGTTACACAAGTCCAAATTTTGACTATAAATATTCATTAGAAAGCTAAAAAGATTTCCTAAATCATAGTATTTTTTTTTATAATTTTTAGACCTTAAATAAATTAAATTATTTATGACATCATTATGATGCAGCGATGACCTCATTATTTAACGATTTAAATAAAATGAGAAGATAATGCAAAATCCAAGGCATACACTTGTCCAAAGCCTATTGGATGGGGGGATTTCGAAACCTTATCACCTTAGCCTCGAATTATATAAGTGTGGGACCTTTAGAATCCGAAAATCATTGTGAAATAATATAACATTTCAATCTTTCCAAAAGTTCCCCTCCTCTCCACTTATAAAAGGCCCCCACCTCTCCCACCTCATTTACACTTTCAAACCATTTGGCTCGGCCAACCTCTGCCCAAATACTCTCCCAACTTCCCCCTCTTACTCCTAGAAGCCTTACTTTGGGCAGAACTCTTCCCAATTAATCCTTTGGCTCAAATCAAAAAGAGTTACCCGATTTTGAGGAGGTTAAAGAACGGTCGAGTCAGGACAGGACGCAAGGTAAGGGAATTTCTTAACCCAACTTCCATTCTTTGGGTTAATCTCCTACTTTAAAATTATGTCATGATATTATTATGTCCTATTTTGTATTCTTACATTCTTTATGTGTACCTATAGTGAATACACATATTAGATCTATTTTATTTTATAAATGATCTTTTTACGGACTTCGTCTCAATCTCCTTTCATTGAGGCATATTTGGTTTTATACATAATTTCCTTTTATACGGTGTATAAACCCCTTTGACTTTTACATTTATTCAAAAGGAATCTTTTTATACGAAGCGTTTTGCTAAACGACAAAAGGGAATGTTTTTCTTTCCGTACTTATGCGGCGACAATGACTTCTCCGCCGCCGTGACCATTATTTGAGTTTCGGCTTCCTCTACAAGCCATCTTTTTTTAATGAAAAATAAATACAAAGTTTTAACTTTCTTTTATTTTGGTATTGAAAATGGTTTTGAAAGCATTTTTATTATATCAATGTGTTGTATTGATATCTTGTGATTAGAATGTGGAAATTTTATGTTTCCTTTATGCATGTTTTATGTGATACGATTATGTTATGGTTTATGATATGTTTAAACCTATTCATATGAGGAATGTATTGGACTTAATAAGTGACGGGTGGAGCCCGCTATAGCTCCCCGATGCATCGGTAGGTCTCATGAGACAACTAGACGTGGAATTGGCCGAGGCCCTTTCCCAATTTGATTTATGGTTTTGGCCGAGGCCTTAATCATTTTAGACGTCTTGGCCGAGGCCTTGACAAAATGTTTCAGAATGTCCGGCATTATACATTTCCTCATTATGAAAGTGGTTATTGACATTTCATGTGATTATTCGACCAGTAGAATATCCATGTGAAGAAGTGAATGGCATTATCTCATTTTACTTTTGCAATATTATGTTGATGTTCAAGTTTAAAAGTCTTTTGTTTTAGTTATACATTGCCTTAAATTTTTATGTTTATTTATGAAAGCTTCCGCAATATTGTTATCCTTACTGAGCATCTGTGCTCACCCCTTTCAATGTTTTAATATTTTCCAGGATGTGAAGAAGTATTTTATGAATGACCTGCAGGGATAGTCAGAAGAGGATATGAGTGTGGACTATAGAGACTTTGTTGTTGTAGTTTTTCATTTTATGATGTAATGTAACATGTATAAATGTATCTAGTGTTTCCAAGGCTACTAAACTAATCGGTCTTTCGAGACTTGATCTTTTGTGATCATGCCAATGTTATGAAGTAATGCACCGACTCTGGGTAGCTGGGGTCGGGGCGTTACAGTTGGTATCAGAGGCAGTTTAGTACTAACCTTGGAAGCTAGATTTAGATAAACTCTGATTAGAGAACATAGCCCAAAGATAGACTTTGAGGATTAGTAAAGAAGAACTTCCTAGAATTTTTCTATTGTAGAGATTTTGTGAGTTTTCCGAGAAATACATCCCTCTGGATACGAGCAAGTAGAGGCGGCTCTGGCATAGATGTACCTAGGGGTAAAACCCGAAAACACCACTTTGAGCTAGACTCGAACGGGAACTGGTGCACGACAACGGGCCTTGCTGCACTCTTGGTTACGACACTCTCGGGGGATATGCTTTGGATAATTCTCATTTTCTTTATAAACCACTATGAAGGGTTATGAGTATATACTTCCTCAAAGAAAACATTTTTATGGATTATATCCATAAATAGTTCAATTTATGTTAAGTATCTTACAAGTATGGAATTATGTATTTTGATTTATAAACTAATATAGTTTATTTCATTGTTTAGAAATGGCGCCTAGTGGAAGGAATGGGAACTGTATCAATGCACGCACTCCGTGTAGGGATTTCCCTCCTTCTCAAGATAATTATTGTGGAGCTGGTGATGCAACTGGGGCCGATCAGCTAATCACCATACAGGGACAACTTACTCAGGTTATGAATAATAACCTTACTCATATAGAGCACCCTGATCCGCAACGTGGAGGACCAATGCTATACCGTTTCATGAGGCAACAACCACCAACCTTCAATGGGGGTACAAATCCGAAAGTAGCTGAGCAATGGATAAATTCCTTAGAGAAAATATCCCATGCCTTGGGGAGTAGTGAAAGGGAGAAGGTTGTCATGGTAGTTTACCGCCTCACGGGAGATGCCGATCAGTGGTGGTCGCTGATTTAAAACACAAAGGAAGATGATGACGTATCGAATATGGAATGGAGGGAGTTCAAAGAGATTTTCTTAGAAAAATACTTTCCTCGTGACCATCGAGCAGATATGGAAAGGCAATTTCTGAGTCTGAGACAGAAGGAGGATGAGAATGTCGCAAAGTATGAGGCTAACTTTACAAGGTTAGCGAGGCATGCTGCCGATTATATACGTAACCCAAGGAGTAAGATTGATCGTTTCTTTGATGGGTTAAAACCATTTCTCCGTAGAGCTTTAGTATCACAATCCTTCTCATCATACGAAGATATTGTCTCATGTGCTATCAAGACGGAAAAGGAATTCTCTAAGTCTTATGACAACAAAGTAAAGCAAGAGAAGAAGAGAACGGTGGAACAAGAGACAGATAAAGGGAAAAAGGGAAAGAAGGATTTTCCATTATGTGATAATTGTGGGAAGAATCACCCTGGTACTTGCCTAAAAGGAATGGGAGTTTGTTATAAATGTGGAGAAAAGGGTCAACAGGCTCGTGATTGCAAGGGAAAGAAAGAGGTTGTCAAAGTTGAATGCTACAATTGTAGGGAAATGGGGCATTATGCAAATGAATGTCCTAAGCGTCAAGGAAACTTACCTCAGAAAAGGCCAAGGGATCAAGGCCAATCTTATGCTGTGACTACAATTGAAGCGGAATAATTAATGTATTGGTGCTTTTGGACTCAAGGATTATATACTGGTTATAAGAATAATGTGATATATATAAAGATTGTACTGCAGTACTTTTTGATTAAGGTAATATGATTAAGGTAATCATATTTTTAGTATGTGACAATAAGAGAAACTTTACTTTGTTTGGGGAATCTGATGTCACAATTGATTTTGGAATTAAGATACCTTTTAGAGAATGTCTGGACATAGGTATTTTGGATAACTATAAAGGTTGGAGTGGATTAAGTTGATCTTTGGATAGTATTGTTTAAGGTTAAAAATTTATGAAGATTATTTTTGAATATTATAATACTATAGTTTTAAGAAAAGGACAACCTGCAGGGTGGGGCATAACTCGTCGCGTCGGACAAAGCTGCAGGAATCGAACCCACAATCATAGAGCGACAGGCCTTTATTTCATACCACTAGCCTACAGGAAGTCCCTGGTTAATACAAAATAATTTTACTAATCTAAATGGTATGTGTTAACATTTGTAACCTTATACAATTAGTTTAAGTATAATATTTTCGAGTTCTATTATCTTTTTGAGTGAAAGATGAGTTGATGGTTGAAACTCTAACTGTCAAGCATAAATATATATATACCTATCTCTTATTCAATGAATAAATTAATTCATAAACTTTAGTAAAGGGATATTAAAACAAAAAAATGTGTTATCCTAATACCTTATGTCTTGTTGAACTGATGATATTTTAAATCAATATAGATTGAAGGCTTTGAGGCCCTCAATTTGACAGTTGATTGTGATTGATGACCTCAATCACTCCCTACAAATATTTACGTTTTTCCTCCAATTATATGTCGTTAATTGCCACCAATGTTCTCCTAATCGAGATCATAATTGGGTGGTGACTTTTTCATTTTCCCTTCCCTCTTATTAAGGCTAAATTTTATTAATCATATTTTCGATGTGGGTTTTCCTCAAAGGTATTTTCTCTTTTCAACCTTTTATTTTCAAAGAAAAATTTCAACTTGCGAGGACGCAATTTATTAAAGGAGGGGAGAATGTAACACCCCGAGCTTCCACGATACGCTTCTCATTCAATAATGCAATAGCTTGCATTGTACGCAACTTCGAGTTCTAAAACACCGCGACTAATCAAAGTAGCCGTTATGAATAGTAATAACAACTTTTTAAAATTATAGAAATTTTATATTTCAAAATGGACTTCATTTTTGTATTCGTAATATCGAAATTATCCAAAGTTGAATTTTTTGTAATTTTCTGAGAACTTCCAATTTTTTATGAATAGTGAAAATTACTTAAAAACAACTTTTTTTAATCAAAATAATTTATAGTGATAAATTATACTATTTAGTGGTTTTAAAGTATAATTATAATATATTTTTACCATTTTATCCAATGGTGGTCATTAGAATTAATTTAACATTGAAATTCGACATAAACAATTTCCAATCTTTTGATATAAATTGTTTCTTAAAAACACGCTATTTGTTGTAACAGCGGGAATTAATTATAAAATTAATTAATACAACTTATATGTTTGGAATTTTGTAAAATAGACATCATTTTTGAATTCGGAATATCGATTATAGCTTAGGGTGAAATTTTGGCCTTGTTCTGAAAAACTTCAATTTTTGATGAATAGTGAAACCACTAAGTGGTAGTTAAATAACTGATTTTTCGTTTAAATGAAATATTACCACTTCTGTGATTTGATTTTCAAAAATCTGACATACATGGTTGTCATTAAAAGTAAAATGTGGTTCAATGAGATTAAAATAATTTTTTGGTGAATAGTAACTTTTAAGTTCTTAATCGCGATTAGAGGTAATCAGTGTAGTTTAAGGTACAAATAATGTTTTAATAATATGAGATGAGCATGACACTTGTCCTACGCCTATTGGATGAGTCATGGCCGACCAAGACAACCCATGGGTCAACTTGGGACCCCATGGAGCCACTTTAGTTGGAAAATTACATTAATATATATTTATTTAATGTTAAAATTAAATTGACACAAACATGAGTTATTTTACTAAAACAGTTTTTAAGTGGGGTTACACAAGTCCAAATTTTGACTATAAATATTCATTAGAAATCAAAAAATATTTCCTACATCATAGTATTTTTTTTATAATTTTTAGACATTAAATAAATTAAATTATTTATGACATCATTATGATGCAGCGATGACCTCATTATTTAACGATTTAAATAAAATGAGAGGATAATGCAAAATCCAAGGCTTACACTTGTCCAAAGCCTATTGGATGAGGAGATTTCGAAACCTTATCACCTTAGCCTCGAATTATATAAGTGTGGGACCTTTAGAATCCGAAAAGCATTGTGAAATAATATAACATTTCAATCTTTCCAAAAGTGCCCCTCCTCTCCACTTATAAAAGGCCCCCACCTCTCCCACCTCATTTACACTTTCAAGCCATTTGGCTCGGCCAACCTCTGCCCAAATACTCTCCCAACTTCCCCCTCTTACTCCTAGAAGCCTTACTTTGGGCAGAACTCTTCCCAAGGAAGACTTTGTCTCAAATCAAAAAGAGTTACCCGATTTTGAGGAGGTTAAAGAACGGTCGAGTCAGGACAGGACGCAAGGTAAGGGAATTTCTTAACCCAACTTCCATTCTTTGGGTTAATCTCCTACTTTAAAATTATGTCATGATATTATTATGTCCTATTTTGTATTCTTACATTCTTTATGTGTACCTATAGTGAATACACATAATATATCTATTTTATTTTATAAATGATCTTTTTAAGGACTTCGTCTCAATCTCCTTTCATTGAGGCATATTTGGTTTTATACACAATTTTCTTTTATACGGTGTATAAACCCCTTTGACTTTTACGTTTATTCAAAAGGAATCTTTTTATACGAAGTATTTTGCTAAACGAAAAAAGGGAATGTTTTTCTTTCCGTACTTATGCGGCGACAATGACTTCTCCGCCGCCGTGACCATTATTTGAGTTTCGGCTTCCTCTACAAGCCATCTTTTTTTAATGAAAAATAAATACAAAGTTTTAACTTTCTTTTATTTTGGTATTGAAAATGGTTTTGAAAGAATTTTTATTATATCAATGTGTTGTATTGATATCTTGTGATTGGAATGTGGAAATTTTATGTTTCCTTTATGCATGTTTTATGTGATACGATTATGTTACGGTTTATGATATGTTTAAACCTATTCATATGAGGAATGTATTGGACTTAATAAGTGACGGGTGGAGCCCGCTATAGCTCCTCGATGCATCGGTAGGTCTCATGAGACAACTAGACGTGGAATTGGCCGAGGCCCTTTCCCAATTTGATTTATGGTTTTGGCCGAGGCCTTAATCATTTTAGACGTCTTGGCCGAGGCCTTGAAAAAATGTTTCAGAATGTCCGGCATTATACATTTCCTCATTATGAAAGTGGTTATTGACATTTCATGTGATTATTCGACCAGTAGAATATCCATGTGAAGAAGTGAATGGCATTATCTCATTTTACTTTTTCCATATTATGTTGATGTTCAAGTTTAAAAGGCTTTTGTTTTAGTTATACATTGCCTTAAATTTTTATGTTTATTTATGAAAGCTTCCGCAATATTGTTATCCTTACTGAGCATCTGAGCTCACCCCTTTCAATGTTTTAATATTTTCCAGGATGTGAAGAAGTATTTTATGAATGACCTGAAGGGATAGTCAGAAGAGGTTATGAGTGTGGACTATGGAGACTTTTTTGTTGTAGTTTTTCATTTTATGATGTAATGTAACATGTATAAATGTATCTAGTGTTTCTAAGGCTACTAAACTAATCGGTCTTTCGAGACTTGATCTTTTGTGATCATGCCAATGTTACGAAGTAATGCACCGACTCTGGGTAGCTGGGGTCGGGGCGTTACATGTATACTATTAATCAACCTTAAATCATAATCAATTTGACATTTCATGACTATGTGGCCAAATTTTGGCACTATTTTTGGGGAATGCTTTGGTTTTTATTGCGTGTTTTTTATAAGATTTTTATAAATTTTGTGAATATTTAATTGTTTTATCTTATACCTTTACCTATCTTTTTTGTGTTATGATTTATTTATTTTGTACATTCTAAACATGAAGCATTCTACTCTGGGAGACTTACCACCAATCTAACTTGAACTAGAGAGGATCTTATATCAGTGACACCGAGACACACAAGAGATCCCTTTGAAGGAGGACACACAAAACCTCGAAACACTTCTTGATACTTACACTTCTTCTTCTAGAAACAACATCAAAACTGAATTAAACATGCATAACATTGATGAAAAAAATAAAACACTATAATAACTAACCTCTATTTATGTTAATAACTAATCCACATATATTCAAATACAAGACGAGGAACCCAATTTCGAACTAAAGTATTCTTTAATTCACTTACTAACAAGATTCCATGGAATCACAGGAGAAGATCCAAAAAAGAACTTAAAATAATTTCATAATGTTTGTTCTACATTAAAACCTAAAAAAGTGGATGAAGATTAAGTAAAGCTTAGGGGATTTCCTTTTTCATTAGAAGACACTGCAAAAGACTAGTTTTATTATGTTAATTCACCAATTAGAGGTTGGGAAGACACGAAACATCTTTTTCTTATAAAATAATTCCCAAACTCTCATACTAAAACTATAAGGAAAGAAATTTGTGGTATAAGGAAATCATAAGGGAAAACATTACATGAATATTGGGAATGATTTAAAAGGTTATGTTCAAGTTTCCCACACCACCAAATAAGTGATCAAATTTTAATTTGGTATTTTTATTAATGTTTAATTCCTATTAATCAAAATATGATTGATGTTGTTGTAGGTGTTGCACAATTTGATTGTACCACAATTCCTATAAGAACCCTAATTGATAAAATGGTGGAGAACACTCAACAATTCAGTTCAAGGCCCAGTGTACCCATTCGAGGTGTCCATGAGGTGTAAAGTATTGAATTCAAGAAGAAGGTGGACATGAAGATCAAAGAGGTATGTAACCTTCTTCGACAAATTTATCTTTCCCAAAGGAAATCCAAATATCCTCCTCTCATCCATCGTGGTATATGTTCTTCTAACACCAAATACTCTGACCAATTCCCTCAATTGAGAGAAACTTATGAGTTTTTTTAGGCAATATTTCCAAACCTCTCATATAAAAAACCCTTTAGGAAAGAAACATACTATCCATTCAAACCTAGGTGGAAATAAAACCAAGTTTAAAGGCATGGGGGTATTCAAAGTAACCTCAAAAAAAATGGAACCTCCCATGGGAGAGTAGTCATCCTCCACCACCACCCAGAAATACCCAACAACCACAAATCCATTCCAACCACCCCCTCAAAAACCCAAGCCTAGCCTAGAATATTTTATAAAATAAAATGATTATAACAATATCCAATTGCAAAAAACGACCCAAGAATCCATACAAGACATAAAAACCCAATTAGGCCAACTAGCTAACTCTATGGAGGAAATTCAAAGTCATGGGTTAGATAAACTACCCTATCAACCATTAGTTAACCCTATGGATAAAGGAAATGTTATTTATGTCAGACTTAGGAGTGGGAATCAACTTAAAACCCAAATTAAACCTCTGTTAGATTCACCCACTCCTAAGGAAACCACCATCCCAACTGCTAAAAAAGGTCCAAGAGAAGAAAATACGTGTCCTGAGAGAAGTCCTTCAAAAGAAAGGAGTGTGTATGTTGATGAGTCACCTATCCCAACCATTAATCCTCCATTTACCCAAAGTTCCACCCAAACATGAAAACAAAATGAAATTGAACATGATAAATAAATATTTAAAACTTTCCAAAAATAGCAGGTTGATATCCCCTTGATTGATGCCATGAAACAAATTCCAATATATAAAAAGTTTATAAAGGAGATGTGTACATACCAAATCCAACTCCAAGGTGATAAGAAGGTGAGACTTGGAAGGAATGTGTCAACATTGATAGAGCCATCCCTTCCCACCAAATGAAATGATTCGGGAACATTCTCAATTATATACACCATAGGGGAGTAATCATTTACAATGCTATGCTTGATTTGTGTGCCTCTATAAATGTGATACCTCCATCCATTTACTCTTTATTATAGGTTGGAGAACATAATCCCACTATAATTGTTGTTAAATTAGTAAATTGGAGTATACCACAACCTTCTGGTGTGTTAGAGGATGTTCTTGTGGGGGTCCAAAATTTTTGTTTTCCTACTATTTTTTAGGTGCTCTAAATGGAAGATGATAGGATGAATGGAAATACCCTGATTATATTTGGGATACCCTTTTTTAAAATCACTAAAACCATAATTATTTTCCATTATGGTACATTATATATGGATTTCATCAGTGACAATATCCACTCAATATCATTGATTCCATGAAGAACCCCTCAGAAGAACAATTCTCTATCTCTATTAATTCAATTGATGTACTACCATCCCCTAAAAAAATTTAATTCCTCTAATCCCATTTATATGTTTTCATCATTGATTGAAATGTTAGGTAATGAATCCTACAAGGAATTTTGTAATATTATAGAAAAATGTCATCTATCTTTGTTAATTGATGATTTCTCGAACACTGAGGATCACATGACAATCAATGATGATACTAATCTTGTAAAATTTCATTCCTCATCTGAGAGTGAATCCATTGAGCAGTTATATAATATTAGTAACCTATCATTTTCACACACTCCCATTAATCCAAAAATACCCTGAACTGCAACTAAAACAACAGCCTCAAGATTTAAAATAATCATATCGTGAGAATAGAAACAAGTTGCATGTTATAATTTATAATTCACTCTTTCTTGAGCATTAATTGTGACTAATCGAAATTTTTAGGGACTATAAACAAGCTTTGACATTGACACTTGTTGACATTCCTCTTATTAGCGCATCAATTTTCACACATCATATATTGTTAAATTATGAGGCTAAACCAGTGAGGCAGTCACAATGTTGACTAAACCCAAACCTCATAGATGTTGTGAAAAACAAAGTAAAAAAATTATTGGTTGCTGGAATCATTTACCTCATATCTGACAGCCAATGGGTCAGTCCAATATAAGTGGTTCCTAAGAAAATTTGTCTTACCATAATAAAAAAATAAAAATAATGAATTGGTTCGAAATCATTTTTAGAATAGTTGGTGTCTTTGTGTATAATGTTGCTGAATAAATCAACACACTAGGAAGGGCCATTTCCCATTATCATTCATTAACCAAATTATAGAGAGGTTAGCAGTGAATTCCCATTACTATTTTATTAATGGGTATTCTGGATACCTTCAAATCCTCATTTCCCCTGAGGATCAAGAAAATTTGACCTTAACTTTCCCCTTTAGAACATTTGCATATAAGAGGATTCCATTTGGACTGTGCAATGATCTGACTACATTCTAGTGACATATGGTTTGTATTTTTTTAGATTACCTATATAATTGCAATATGTATTTATTGATGATTTCAATGTTTATAGCTCTTATTTTGATGAATTTTTGAGTAGTCTTGGTTTAGTCCTACATTGTGGTATTGAAAATAATCTCATATTAAATTATGAGAAATTCCAATTCATGGTGAAAAAAGTTATATTAATGGGGAAAATCATTTCTAGGAATGGTATCCAAGTAGATAAATCAAAAGTGGATGTCATTTCTTCCCTACCATTCCCCAAAAATTAATGGGAAGTGCAGTCTTTCCCATGTCATATTGGATTTTACCATTGTTTCATTCATAACTTTAATAAAATTTTACTCCCCCTCTCTCGATTTCTCCAAAAAGAAAAGGAATTTTTTTTTGATAATGAATGTGAGGAATATTTTAATATGTTAAAATGGAGTCTCGCGTTACCCCTGGTAATCCAACCACCTTGGTGGGATTTACCATTTAAGCTCATATGTGATGCCTTTAAATATTAAATTAGGGTATCCTTATCATAAAGGGTCGATCGAACTCCACATGTCATTGTCTATGCCTCACATACATTGGACCCTACCCAAGAAAACTTCAACATAACTAAAAAATAATTTCTTAAAATTGTGTTTTCCTTGAATATATTCAGTTTGTATTATTTAGGGTCTAAAATCATGTGTTCTCAGAATATAAAACCCTCTGATATGTCCTTAAGAAAATATAAGCCAAACCACATCTCATTCACTGGATGCTCCTCCTTGATGAATTCAATTTAGAAATTAGAGATAAAAAATGAGCAGGGAATGTGGTGGCTGACCATATCAGTAGGATCCACCTATCCTCGTACACTGAATCATCACCGTGTATTCCCATAAATGAAAAGTTTACAGATGATTAATTATACCAAGTGTAAGATGTTATTCCTTAGTATGATGAAATTGTAAATTATTTGGTAGCATATTGAATTCCTTCTAATTTCAACAAAAACCAAGATGACTTTCTAAAACATGAGTCGTGTTGGTGCATTTGGTATTACCCCTACCTTTGGAGAACATGAAGTGATCAACTCCTTAGGATTTTTATTCCTGAGAGTGAGTTTCAGTCCGTCCTTAGGTTATGCCACACTCTTGCTTGTGGGGGACACTTTAGTCCCCAACAGACTTCTCTCAAGGTCCTCGATTCTAGTCTCTTTTGTCCAACACATTTTCCGGATACCTATGATTTTTATAAATCTTATCCTCTCTATCATAGAATTGGGAATTTATATAAAATAAATGAATTTCCACAAAATAATTTCTCTTCCATGAAATTTTTTATATTTGGGGAATTGAATTTATGGGACCATTACCTAATTCATTTGGGTACATTTACATTCTTCTAGTATTGGATTATGTTTTAAAATTGGTAGAGGCATGAGCTATATGGACTGATGAATCTAAGTTGGTTGTGGAATTTTTGAGATACCAAATGTTCTATAGGTTTGGATTTCCTAGGTTCATCATTAGATACTAGGGTTCCCATTTCCGTAACCGAAAAATTCAATCACTTTTGTGTCGGTATGGATTTGGTCATACCATGTCTATTGTATATCACCCACAAACCAATGGTCAAGATGAGGTTTCAAATCGGGAGGTAAAATAGATTCTTGAAAAGAAGGTTCAACCTAATAGAAAATATTAGAGTCTTAGAGTCGATGATTCATTGTGGGCTTATTGTACTTCCTTTAAAACTACAATTGGAATTTCACCATATCGTCTTGTGTTTGGAAAGAGTTGTCACCTCCCTATTGAGATTGATAACTATGCCTACTAGTCCATGAAATAATGCAATTCTAGTCTTTCTAGTGTAGTCTCTCAAAATAAGTTGTAGATTTAGGAGTTGGAGAAAATGAGAAGAGATGTATATGAGTACTCCAGGATTTATAAGGAGTTAACCAAGGATTTCCACAATCGTCTCATCCTTTATCATCAATTACACATTGGGCAGAAGGTCCTCCTTTACAATGTAAGGCTGAATTTTCATCCAAGTAAGATTCATTATTTCTAGTTTGGACCATACACTATTACTAATGTCTCTTCATTTGGTGTTTTCTTGCTTCAAAATTTAGAAACCAAGAAAACTTTCACTGTCAATGGGTAGCATCTAGAGCACTTCCAAGAATCCATTCTGGAGATCCCGATAGAGGAACTCCATTTTCAAGAAGCACTAATTGAATGACACTCACAGGGTTTTATCATTCCTTCCCAAATTGTCTTTTATTATAGTGAGTACACTACACAATTTAGGTGTGGGGGTGGGTATATTCCTGGGTTAGTTTGGAATGTTCATCATCTTTTTTTCTTTTTTTCTTTTTTTCTTTTTTTCTTTTTTTCTTTTTTTCTTTTTTTCTTGTTGTATAGTATTGTCACTTTCCCCATGTTTCCCCCTCACTTTTGTGCCAAAAATGTTAATTTCTTTTATGCCCACTTTATCTTGGAAAATGATTCCCACATAATCTTGGAAGTTATTGAAAATGAATTAGTAATTTCTTTATTTCATGTTGTTTTAACTTTCAAAAAAAATCTGATGAAATGTGAATTTTAATAATAATTCAATATTTTGGTGTGAATTTATCTTGAAATTTTGTTTTTTTCGATGATATAAATGGTTGTATCATTACAAAACCTTTGAGAATAATGGTACCCTTTTGTGAATAGTTTAAGGGAAAATTGTTTCACTTAACCTCTCCACACATATTTTCACCCAAAGATGAAATGTAAAGATGTATTACTTAGTGTAAGGTAAATATAAGTTAGTTTTATATTTCAATACTTTCCAAAATCATTTTTCCATACATTCATTCCATATCCGATTTATTTCATTACTATACCATATTTACATATGTGTGTGTACATGTTATCCAACTGTTGTACACCCTCAAAAGAAAACAAGAAAATCAAAAAGGTTTGTATATTGGATGGTCAAAAATCACCCTTCCTCAAATTTTTATCTTGTTATAACTATTACAATTAATTTCGTGAGGAGATCAAACAAGGGTTGAGAGAAGAGTGTGACATTTTTTCCAAATGAAACTTTTGAAATAAAAAATGAGGGGAGTATTGAAATGTTAAAAATAAGGGTATATTTTGGTTTGTAGTTTCTGGTTTGACTTCTGGTAATTCTTAAGTGGGTGGGTCTTGAAATTTTATTGCAATGTATTTATGGTAGGTTCGGTGGAAAGGATCATGTAAGTAGATAAATTTTAAAATAACTTATATATACTCAATAGAAAGTGGAAATAATAGTATGAAATGGTTTTTACACACACACATGTATAATTTGTTACATGATTAACTTTTGAATCATTTTATTCGATCGATATCATAAATCTCTTATAATTTCATTTTGATACAATTTTTGACACTTCTTTTTCCATGATCACTAAGAATAACTCCTCGGTGTGATTTTTTCTTTGATAACATTTCTATCAGGAATAAAATTTTTATTGAATGTTAAATTTTTATGAAGTTTAAAATATCTAAATGCATAATTTTTGGAAATATGAATTTTTTCAGGAGTGCCAATGTTTAGTTGTGGGGGTGTGATCGCACCACGATTCACTGTTTCATTTTCACTGTTACACCACTGTGCAAACTAGTTTAGTATTGAAAATAAAAAAAAATAAAGAAAATCACTTCATTTTTTTATTAAATTATTTTGTGTTTAAAACTATTAAAAAGGGAAATATTAATTTTTTATAGTTACATTGTATGTGGAGGTAATTTGGAGGGCCCATGATGAAGTCTAAGAAAAATGGGCCAAACTGCGTAGGATCTATGCTTACCAGTGGACTCAACTACATTATTCTACTAAATTGTGCATCAAAATGGGATGAAGTTTTGTTAGAATGTACAAACTGAATTAGGATACATTTCAGATGAAGGAACATAAGCATCATTGGTCCATCTGGTGGACCAACCGACCAGATTTGTCCAGCACACTGAATCTCCATGAAGTCAAAAGTGGGGTGATGTGATCTGCCCATATCTCTATCTATAGGGGTCAAAATGAAGTAAAACATTAAATGATGATAGTAAAGAAAGGGGATAACAAATTTTAAGTTCTTATAAAAGTGATATGAGTTTCTCTACGCACTTAAAACTATAGTACAAGTGGTTTTACAAAATCGGTAGGCCCAAAACCACCTTCCACTTTGCCTATAAAATGATACCTTGGGAACCACATTTGCAAGATAGATCCAAAATCTAATATCTTCTATTTTGGAGTCCTATAGGAGTCTCTAATTAATAATAGAAGTTCTGTAGGTCCCTATTCTTATAGTTGGATCAAGAGTGAAGAAGGAGTTCCACCTGAGCTTCCTCCTCCTCCCTGTGTCGAGCTAAATGGTGGGCATTTGTTGTGAGGGAGCTAAACACATGGCAAGGGAATTATAATTATTATATTATAAATTGGTTTGGATTTATATTGTTTTTAAAACATTTCTTTCTATGTATCTTAAACTATTTTTTATTTTAATTCCTTTTTGATGCATGTGATTGATTTGATCTTAATTTCTAACTGATCAGTGTGAGGTTTTGAGTGTGTGACTTGTGTTGTTCCGATTGGACAACACAAGAATCATTTTCATACCCACTTTATTGATATTTCAGTCTTCTTTGGAATCCCTTTTTCTATTAATAATCTTTGGACCTTTACAATATGATTGTTATTTCATGGTTTGGTTCTTTAAGCAATGAAATAAACGCTTAGGAATTAATCGGGATTTCAATTAATTCCAAAGAAATAATTACTCCAAACATAAAGTATTATCTAAGAACAATGAACTTAAAATGTTTGTAGTGAAATCACAATGACCCCTTTGTCTCATATTTTTAAAAATGCACTTGGTTTTTTAACATTTAAACTTTTTATGTTATGTTATTTTCTTTAAAATGTTTTCAAAATCACCCCCCTTTTTAGTACTTTTTATTAAAAGTCATACTCTAAAACTATCAATGCTAGTTGAGATATGACCTATGGTTTTCATTATACTATAAATAAACTTTAAAATCATAATCAATTATAGGTTTCATGAAAATATGGTCAATAATTAATTATATCCAATCCATGCATTTATCTAAGATATTTTCTCCTACTATTTATTTTTTTCACTTAACCATTTTTTATTACATATTAGTTAAATCCTATGTAATAATGGTTTATATAGTATAGGTATATTTTGTTTTCAAAAAATATTCAGGTGGTAAAATTTCCCATCACCATCCAATAATTTTCCCCATTGCATGAATTTAATTATATGTAGCTCTCAATTCCCTATTTTACATTCATAATTTCCATTTCAAATCTATCTATGATACTATTGTAATATATCACATGTTTCATTCCAAAATAGTGTAGAAACTATTAAATTTTAAGTTTGGTGAAGTCATTGTTAAGGTTTATTGTCTTTACACCAGGTTTATTACTTGTTTTCATTAGTCTATGAGACATTTTTCATTGAATTCATTATTTAAATTGAAATATCATTACAAAAATTTAAATAAAAGAGAAATATTGGTTGGATATTTTTAGAATCCATTTTTATTACTTTTTAGAAATTTAGCATGATTGACAACTTGAATAGTTTAATTTTAATTCTGTATTCTTACAATTTTTTTTATTAACTTATTACTTGATATTATGCCCTGAGTGATTTCAAGTTATTCTATATACTCCCATTCCCAAGAGGACTATGGACTTATGATTTTATATTGTTTTTTGGGAATATTTCTTGAGAGATACCTAGGGCATGAAATCATATCAGAACATGTGTTTTGGTCTTATCGGGGCTATGAATAAACAAATACACTATTAAAATGATTGAGGATATATTTGATGACCCATTTATCCTAAGACCCCCATATTCATATATCTGTCTTTTTCTCATGGTAGTCATGAATAACCTTGTTATGATGGAACCATTTCAATTAAATTATCCCTTTATAGCCTACTATTGGTGTTATGCGTGATTTTATTTTGAAAAGGTGTAGGGGATTTTTCATCTCTTATATACATGAGATGTTGATTATAAGGAGACGTATGGTGGTATTTTATATAGATTTATATTATGTGGTTCATGATTACCATTGGAATTTTTTCAAATACTATATTACTTTAAAAATGGATTGTTTATTAGGAGGGTAAAAAATCACCATTTCTAGGCTGATGATTCTCATGAAAGAAAAAATTTGGTTAGGTGGTGGATGTGAGACATATCCTAAAAAATATTTTCGAAAATAAATAAATTGAAAAAAAACAAAGAAACATGGTATATTCTTCAATCTTTCTTGACATATTCATGGTGCCATTTGAGTTATTAGAAGCATGGATATATTTTTTTTCAAGGAGGAGTTTATTCACTGCTCTATTCATGATTATCATGCATTATACTGTAGATATTACACTCCCTTTTGATCTTGATGTTTACTATCTAACTACCCACCCTCATCCTCAAAGTCATTTGAACCTTATTTATTAAACCCTTGTGATTAATTTGTATTTTTATTTATGAAGTGTAGATGTTAGAACTAATGAAAGCATATAGTTAGGAACATATATTCAGGGTATAAGCATAACATCAATCAGATTTTACCTAGAGTGATGAGAGAAAATTCATGTTAAGGTAAATTGAAATATGGTTATAGCTTCTAAGAAACAATTGAAAAATTTTAAATAAAGTAAAAAAGGGATTTTTGTTGAAATATTTGATCATGATGCATGAATAAATTTATCTACATAGTGATTTTGGGGGAATTTTTTCCACTAACACTTTTTTTTCTTATTTTCAATGCACATTTCTTGTTAAATCATTGTTTGATTTCAAATCCCTATTAATATGTTTTTTACAAAAAGTAATTGTTCATGTGTGGAGGAATTTGATAATCTAAATTCATATATATCTTCTGGATAAATTTCCTTACGAATTTTTCAGGGTTTATTTGACAATACACTAGTTTCCTGTTGGTTTTTTAGGTAATATGAACTCAATACTCAAAGGATTAGATGCGGGGAAAATCGAAAAAATAAACATTACACACCGTGAAACAAATTCATGACATGTATTCATCATTCATTACATCTTCTATCAAATTTAAAAGGTGTATGTAACATCCTAATCTAAACCAATGGGTATGAGTCTGGTGTTACATGACCTCAAGCATGCATCCCTATATGAAAGAGGCTACCAACTAGTAGTGTGGGTATAAATATAATAGCGGGGAGACTATACCCTTTGTATCATGTCATCGATCAGGATAATAATGGGAAACAATAGAATAATTAATAAATGGTTTGAGTAAAATGTTGAAAGTGAACAAGTTACATACATATAGAAATAGCTCCCAAAGTGGTATGTCTATCTAGAGTATAAGTAGTAGGTAAATAAAATATATGTAAATAAAAAAACTTCTTTGGTGTACTCCGATGTCTATCTCGGTCCACTACAACTACATTCTCCACTACTCAATCATCCACCATAGGGCTCTTTCCCGTCACTGGATATCTGGTCATGAAATCTATAGGAGAAATAAAAAGCTTGTGTATGGTGTGAGTATAGGACTTAGTAGGACACCACCAATGCATCCTTATAAATTGTGTACATGCATAAGAGTGTATAACATAATAATATATAAATGTGTACACAAGTAATAATCGTGTCAAGAATTTGTATGATAACCATGCTTCCACAACCCTTAGTTATACATGCTTCAGTTCCAGGTTAGAAAAAATAAGAACACTCATAGAAAAATCTTAATGTTAAAACCAGCCTCAATGTGCTCAATAACCATACAGGCCCCATGCCTCCAAGTCAGACCACACTAAATCATAATGAGTTGGTTATATCTCTAGGATGGGTCATGTAGACCATCATTCCCTACTATTTAAACATATTTCTGATCACTCGTGATCATTATACCCCACAATCATCACATATGGGTCTGATCACTCATGATCATCATGCCGCCAGGTCAGGCCACACTAATCCACCATGCCTAATCGTTCATCCTTATCTTGTCACCAAGTCACATGCAGTGTATGAACATGATACACCTTAAGGGATACCAAGCTGTGATGGGCCCACCATTCACTTTTGCGTTATTCATAACACAATAACATATCATATACCATGAAATATCGCAAGGAAACAATGGCATCATACATACAATGTCATGAGTGTGAGAAAATACATACGTATACACATGTGAGAAACTCAACATGGTCTAAATCAAATCATCATGCATAATCATATTATGTAAAATAAGAAAGACTCATGGAAACACATGCACCCCCATGCATCACATAAAATTCATGGATTAGTCAAGCATAAATCACATATCATGCAAACATCATATTCATGGGACAAAATAGTAAGGAACTTCCTACCTTAATGTCATCGATGTCCATAGTAAGGATAAACCAACTTGCATGGTTTAAAAGTTGTAGTGGAAACCTCAAAAGTTAAAAACACCTCCTTGTGGTCTATATTATCATAGTTGATGATGCATAAATACTCATGATTTTTCAAAGTCTCTTAGAACCAACACAAATTATTTATTTCAATAATAAATAAGTCATTATATGTAATGATGTTTTTCTCTATCCTATTTAATTTCTATATTTTCATTTTAGGTCAACACATGGACTCGACATATTATTCTCAATAATAATTATACAACCACATTTGATAAATAGAACTATCTCTTGAGGTTAAATTTAGAATGAATATGGTAATATTTTATAATTATTCTTTGATAAAAAAATATAATTTACATTATAATTTTCATAAAATATTGTTTGATCGATTCAAAAAATATATCTATTGAAAATTATCTAATAATTATTTATTATTAATTATCCATTGATAATTCTAAATTATAATCTTCAAAAAAACTAGTGAAATTATCATTTTATAATTATCTTTCAATAATTAAGAAATAAACAATCAGATTAAATTAAATCAAATAAATACCACTCTTCCTTCAAAAAAACATAGGATTAAATTTATGCACATCGAGATGAACCCAATGGTACTGACAATCCATCAATCCGATCAATATTATAGGATATATTGAAGAGTTAATTTTTTTAGATAATAATAAGATAAAATAAAAATAGATACAGAGGGAAAGAGAATGGTGTGAGGAATATAGGTGTGAGTGGAAAACCCTGTCGGGCGTTCCCTTTTCCCCTCATTTATAACATTTATTTTATATTTAATTAATTAATTTGTCTTAATTCATTATTTATATTTTCCTCTTACATCGTTCCTTAACCATGGCCCAATTTAATTCCCTACTTCCCATGTGTAGTACTCAAGCCCCCCTCCTTTATTTCTTATTTTTTTTATAAATTCATCTTTAATCACATTAAATATATTTTAAAATCCATATATATATACACCAACATATATCTATATATATACATATGTATACATATTTACACCAGGACATATATAAATATATGTACATATATATTTAACTCATATATATGCATGTTATATATATATATTTATATATATACATCTGTATATATATATACACCTTCACATGTGTGTGTGTATATACATATATATTTAACCCATTAATATATATATATATATATAAACATTATATATATATATATAAATTCATCAGCATTATTTTTCCCAATTTAATAAAAATAAAAATAATTATTATTATCATTATTAATTATCTCCTGAAATCATCACTCTTAACAATTTTAATTAAACTTTTATTAAGTCCTAATAATGGTTAATAAATTAATATTAACACCACATTTTCATTTGTTTAAGCATAGTTTAATAATATTAGCTTTATTACCTCCCAAATAATTATTCATCAATGTTGAAATGTTGCTCATTATTTAAGAGAATTTAATCACACACAAAATTTCTTTTTTTCAAAACAAATAAAATAATAATAAAATTATTATTACTCTTACGTGTGATGTAACCAACCACCTGATGCAAACAAGGGTTATGTGCTGACTAAGGTAAAACCAATATCTTGGATCTAGTTGTGGTCTCATATTTCTCATATGATGCTCTGTTTGAGAGATATTCAATTATTCTCAGAAAAATATATAATAAAAATATTAAATAAGTTATACTCTCATGTGATCTGATAAAACAGTTGATGATCACAAATTTTAATTCATTTCTAGGGCAAAACCATCATCCTTGACCTAACAATGATCTCATATTTCTCATACGATGCACCATTTGGAATATATTCAATTATTTTTTTTTAAATCACACTCATGTAATATAATATATTTAATATATTTATTTAATCTATGTCGAGGATCGACAGTCCTTATGATCTCACACTAACTCAGTTTTTTATTCTAAAAATATTCAATAGAATATTCCAAGATGAAAAATGGGCTTTCACAAATACAAAACACCTTTAAATAATCTATTAATATATTATAATTGAAAATTTAAATTTTCCCATAAAAATAATCATAAATTATTATCAATGAGGGTTTTATTATCTTCAAAAATTTAGGGAATTAATATTCTCCCCCTCTATTGACTTCTCATCCTCAATAAGTATCTCTAGCGGTATTGTTTGAACAACTTGTGTCACTGATTTTGAACAATTGACTCTCAAGCTCATGTCTCTTCCTAGATTCGTCCATAATTCCCCTGAATCCAAAAAAGTGGTTCCATATTCCCTTAGAAGAATTTATCACTCTGGCCAAATATTTTCTTATAATTATCCTCATGTGATGCATCTGGTTTGAATTCAATTCCCTTGAAGTTTATAAAATTTTTAGGATCGGGCATGTACCTCTGAAGATGAGATATGTGGAACACATCATGCATGTCTCAGTAACATGGATGAAATTCCAAACAACATTCCATTGTAAACACCCATTCAATTATCTCAAAGGTTCCCAAAAAACCTTTTTCTAGATTTTGCTAATTAATTAGACATCAGTTCCCCAACGGAAGATTCACTCACAAGAATAACATGATCACCCACAACAAACTCCAAAGGTATCCTCCTATAGTAAATATATGATATTTTTCTTCATTGAGTGGTGATCAACCTACTCTAAATTAGCTACACTCACATTGAGGTCTCCTGAACCAAACTGGTCCCCACAACTATTTCATCACTCACCTCATTCCATTAGGATGATGAACGATATAGCCTCCTTTAAAGATCCCCTTAAGATGTTATGGCTAGGTGATCATTTCACGCTCCATCACAAATTCCACCATAATAGCCTCCCACCTAGTGATATGAAAGTCCCTCATCATTCTCTCAATTATGGAATCACCAACTACTGCTCTCTCATATAATAAGGTTTCATGTCATTGTTTAGAGATGTATTAGAGAAAGGTAGGTTAGGGGAAAATAAATGTATCGGTAAATCAAGTCCAAACACAGCTCTCAGATATAAGGAAATCAATAGTATTAAATAATATATAAGATCACAAATGAATGTTCAAAACCATTCCTCATATAGTAATGAGTTCCTCATCACTATCTATTTCGTTTTGATCTACTACATAGACTAAATTTACCTCAGCTCTATAACCCTCTCTATGACTCGCCTGAGTCCCTATCATCTAGAATAGCATCTAAGTACCCCATCTTGCGCCATGATTCATTTCTATTCTCTTTCTCGATCCCCCATGATACCTAAATCAAGATTATTTCGAGTACAAGAATTGTAAATGTCTCTCCTTTCCACATTAGTGGAAATTTCTCTTCAATTTTTTGCATGAAGTCTGATAATGCCCCCACATCCCATAGTTGTAACACTGGGGACCTCCCTCCTTTGTAAGTGTTGCTAGTGATCATCTACGCAACATTGGTTATTTTCAATTACACTGAATTGAATCAACTTTTTTCATATTTCTACTATAAATAGGAACTCCCCTAGTGAGATAAATCTCTATAACTATCCTGTTGTGGATTAAAATAAATCCTACTTCCCTATCCTCATCTAGCCCCTTCTCAATGGTTAGGGACTTGTGAAGCACTTGAGAGTATGTTATTAGGTCAAAGCACATAACCATATGTCTGAGATCTAGTCATAATCTTATTTAAAACTTCTGATCTTTTTCCCCTCATTCCATGCTATGAAGGGATAAAAGAGAAGAAACTCTATATACCGATCAGAGTATACAAAGACAATCTTACAACACTTTCATAACTATATGAACTCTTAGGAATGGTATAGATTTATAATGTTAAGAAAAACTATTAGTCAAAAAATCCTTAAAGTTCATCCATATAAAACCTTCTCATCTCCCAAATCGATTCATGGAATTCCAATATCTATTATTGGGTCCTTAGAATATAAAAATTTTCTGAATCACCCGCCCTTCCTTAGGGGCATGTACCATCTCGAAAATTCCCTCAATAAAGTCTAGCCAATCCTCTATATCCTGTAAGCCACAAGTAATATATACTTTCATAGGATTCTAGATCTATAAATCTTGAGCATGGTCAATCATGGTGCTCTAAAATTCTCCTCCATAGTCAACAACCAACCTAAAGACTCTTTGTTGAATGGTCTTTATAGGTTGGATCACTTATGCTGGTATAGGGGAGCATTGGGAAGAATCCACCAACAACACAGGTGGTGGCACAAGGAAATCTTGGGATTCCTTGGCTAGAGGTCCTATCAAATTTCTTTAAGGTGGAATACTTGCATCATGATGAAAATTAGGATCAAAACAATTCCTAACAAGTATATGTGATCACACAAGTTTTTCCTGGGAGTCTACCATCATCCCAAGGTATACCCCTCCTAAAACAGACCTTGCTCTATATTACTACATGTTATTCACAATCATAATGTATATACTAACACCATATCATGTTCATTTTAACTAATTAACGTCAATATAGATATATCACACAACACATCAACATAGATATATCACACAAAGAGAAAGAATCATAAAAATATAGAATAAATCAAGAAATTAAATTAAAGAGATATTATGAAGCATAAAAATAAGTACATATATGGTAGGTAAGCCTACATTCCAAGTAATGATGTATGAAGGCATTAAATATCCCATAAATAATATATAATCATCATGTTCATCACCCAAGGTAATTTTTAATTAATGGTAATAACAAAACATAAATTACCACTTTTATGAAAACTTGGTGGTCCACTATATAGTGTTGGATAGGCACTATCATAGTTACCTTGACTGAGTCAAAACAATCATATATCCTATCTATCATGTCTCATCCCAAGAAAAAGTGAAGAACAAGTTAGTGAATCATGACCCTCTCATACGATTTTGTAACATCCTGACATGAACTACCAGGTCTGAGCCAGGTGCTACCTAACCTCATGCACACCTCCTAATATGCAAGAGGATCCTAACTAGAATCAAGGTTCTAAATCCATAATTAGGGAGACTACATCCTCCATATCATTTCATCAAGCAGGATAATATTGATAAATAATAAAACAATGATTAACTAATCAAAGTAAAATGTGTAAAGTGGATAAGTGATACACATATAGAAATAGATCCCAAAGTCGTAAGATTTTCTATATTATAAGTAGTAATTAAATAAATCACAGGTAAATAAAAAAAGTTTAGGAGTCCTCTAGTGTCTATCCTAGTCTTCTCTAGCTACATGCTCCACTGCTCAATCATCTAACCTAGGACCCCTGCCCTTGGCCGGATCTCTAGTCATAAAATCTACAAGCACATCAAAATGTCTGAGTAGGGTGTGAGTAAAAGAATCATTATGACACCACCAATTCATCCTTAAAAATTCTTCACATGTATAAGAATTTATAACATAATAAAAAAATAAATATTTACATAAGAAAAAATCATGTTGAGCATTTTTGCGCTAACTAATCCACCACAAACATCGGTTATACCTGCTTAAGTGCCACGTTAGAAAAAATCAAAACAATCATGGAAACACCTCAATGTTAGTGAAAATATAAGGTTACTCAATATTCATATAGGAACTAGGCCTCCAGGTCAAACCAACTTAGGTCATCATTCCCAGAATCTCTCTACAGGTCAGTTCACAAAGACCATCATGCCCCACTATTGCCACATAGGTCTGATCATTCAGGATCATCATGACTCGTGGTCATCACATATGGGTCTAATCACTCATGGTCATCATTCCCCCATGTTAGGAAACACTATAATATCATTACTTGTTTTCTATCTTCGTCTCATCATCAAGTCACATACAATATCTAAACATGCTCCTCCTCAAAGGCTACGGAACCATAATAGGCCCACCTATCACTTTGGTATCATGCATAACAAAACAACTTAGCATATACTAAGAATATAAAAATTTTATGGTGGTTGTGATGAACCCAACTCAAATACCCTATCAACTTGGTACTTGACCGGAACTTCCACATACCCAAAGGGTGTTCTCGATCAACATGGTCTAGTGACTATCTCCCAGGAATCAGACAAAAACCAAAGGGAATGATTTGACTCATCCTCAAGAAACAACATGGAATATATATATATATATAACAAAATGGAATTGAAGAAGAGATAAATGTATTCCATAACTGAATGAAGATAGAGGAAACGATACAATACAAAAGCACTCAGAACATCCCAAAGTACAAGTCTAATATCAAAGGACAACTAAAACAAAAAAAAATGTATAATCCATGTGATATTGTAGAAAACCCCCACCATCTCACCATAATCTACCAAGATATAGATGATAGAAAACTTCATCACCTCAATGTGGTATCTTTCCTTTCCCTGTATCAAAATTCATACCAAGGTTTATACATCTCTGAATGGGTCTCTAGGGTGTGAGCTAACAGGATTAGTAGGATATGAACTATGTATTCCATAACAAGTATCTAAACAATAATCTAAACATGGGAAACTTTAAATAAAAATAAGGCATGAAACAAAATTTAACAGTTTTTATATCAAAGACATGGGAAACCATTTAATTTTCCATTTTTCCCAATTTTTTAATACAAGAAAACTAAAATTGTTTCTTAGAAACTCATATACATCAAAGCCATCATATCAAATAAAAATAAATCATGTATCACATATATCAAATCAAATAAAAATAAAAATAACTGGTGACATCACACCAAGGATCACTACAGGTCAGACTAGAAAACTACTCATGTCACAAAAAATGACTAGTGCATAATCAAGTTCTTAGAACATAGACCTAAGGATAATAAAAAACCCCCATGAGTGAATCCCCCAGAAATTTCAATATAAATTCTCTAGAATAATGGTTCAATGGAATAGAGGAACTCCCCGTGAGTGAACCCCTCGATAATACATGGACGATGGACCTATGATACACTTTCCACCTAAGTACCCAAGGCTTCACATGTGGTCTATTTTCTAATCCAGTTCATCAAACCCATGATTTGAAAACCACTTCATAAATATATTTACCATAGATTTGAAAACACCATTTTCTTTTACTAAAATAATGGAAACCCCATCTTTTTTCAAAAACCCATTTTCGAGACACACAAATCTATCGATCAGTCGTCCCATTTCATTTATAAAATAATTTATTAAAAAATGTAATGAAGTTCCTCTAACGTAGGCAGTATATGGAACCATCTACCTCAAACTAAAGTTGCACATTCCCATAACGGGATTCACCAAAAAGGAAGAACAAAATAATTATAACAGAGGCCCTCAAATCAATCCTCAAAACTCATAATCAATTTGATAAACAAAAAGGGTTGGTAAAGAGGACATATAATAGAAAACCTCAACAAACCATCATGTCAACCCACAATGAACACAAGATTTAGCCTCCAGAGGATGATTTTTTGATAGATCAATAATCCAACAAGAAAAATCAACACCACATATCAACATATCCATAACCATAGTGAAATCAGGCTATCATGATCCAAGGCAATGAAGAAGCAGAAAGAATTAGTCACCTAGAGAAATGAACTAAAATTGTTATAATGATCAATAACTAAATGAAATTATTTGGAAGGACTAAAGGACTCCAAAATCACTAGAGAGATATTTTGGGAAGAGAGGGAAGAGGGCTGCAAGAAAATGAAGAAAACCACTCATATGGAACCCTAAAACTACATCTCATGAGAATCACATGGTGTGAAACCCCTTTTCACATCATGTAATCTGTAAATCCCAAGTACACCAAAAAAACCAATCAACTTTTTATTCAAAAACATTATTTTAACATTAAATAGTGTGTAAAAACATTACACGGCATGTAAACTTTTCACACCGTGTAATAGTTCATGGAGTCTTCCTGGAAGACACTACATGGTGTGTAATACCTTTACATGGTGAGAAATCCCCAAGGAAACAGTAATTAGGTCAAATCTGCAAAAAATTCCAAAATAACTCTAATATTCTCCAAAATTAGGTAGAATCCTGCAAATACTTTAAATCATTTATTCCCAAACTCCATTAATTAAAGAAAACATACATCGTTAAACTTTAGGTCTTTTTAACTAGTAAATTATCACCAACCTTAAGAGTCCCCAAATGCACCCAAATAAGAAGTAATATGAAAAGAGTGGTGAAAAATACCTAAAAGTAGTAACGGGATGTTACAAACTCCCCACCATAAGAGTTTCCATCCATAGAAATTCATGTAGAATAATATTTTCCCAAAAAGAGGTGAGGAAACTACTCCCTCATCAATGAATCTCACTCACAAGTCTCATTAAAATATGATCTATGCCTCCATGACACTCAGACTAATGGAATCAGCTTCCCATGAAATACTTTCACATGAGCATTAATGATCTCCACTAGCTTCTCCACAACTAAAACATCTCGCTCTAACTCAATCCCCTCCCAAATTAGATTGTGAGAGGGATAGGGATGATATTTCCTGATATTTGATAATTGGAAAACATCATGAATGACTATCAACTAAGCCAACAATTCCAACCGATAAAAACCCTACACAAGCCAATCAGTGACCTAAAATCTTCCAACATATCTCAGAGTCAAATTTCCCTATTTTCTAAGATAACAATGATCCAACCAAGGAGAAACATTCAAGAAAACATGGTCACCAATAAAAAACTCTAAAGGATGACTCTGATGATCTTCATTATATTTTCATGAATTTTCACTATAACCTAACATTGATGTATATCCTGAATTCTTGTTGATGTCTCCTGAATAGGACTCCACTATACCAAAGTGGTATCTCCCCCCTCTACCTAAAAAAGAGGTTATCTGCATGATGGTGCCATAAAAATATTTGAAAGTATCCATTCTTATTGATGACTGATAAATGTTATTATAAGAACACATAATGAATCCCAAAAGTTTAGCCCATGATTCACCAAAATCCAATACATGGTCATAGATCATATCCTTCGGGATCTGAATGACACACTTCATTTCACTATCATTCTATAGATGGTATGTTGTACTCAATAGAACCTGATTCTCCATCGCCTCTTGGATACACCTCTATAGACTCAATGTAAACCTAGGATCCCATTATAAAACAATGTAAAAAAGTAAACCCATGTAACCACACGACCTCTTATACATACATCTTTCCCAAATCTTCAACCTTTGTGGTGTCCATGATCAAAATGAAGCAAGAAGACTTTTTTAAATGATCAATTTCCACATATATAGCATTCATCCCTCGAAAATTTTATGGAAATCCAACAAACAAATCTATGGATACATCATCACATTTCCAAATCATAACTGAAAGAGGATGGAATAAACCATAAGGATTTATATTCTATTTCTTTATCTATTGGATGGTGTAATAGTGGGAAACATACTCGACAATGTCACGCTTCATTCCCAACCACTGTAATCTTCATCTCATTTCGTAATACATCTTCATAGCGTTCAAATGAAAATCTCACGAAGAACTATGAAAGTCAAACAAAACTTATATCCTCACTAATATTGGGATAATAAACTGATCCCAAAAATTAATTATACCATCTAAAGAGAGAGACCAAACAAAAATGGTCTCCCTATCATAAAGGTTTTTTTGAATTCCTTTAAACTCAACATATTTCTTCTAAATATATAGAATAGACTCAAGGAGAGATGATAATAGCTCAACACTGGTTAGAATCATACCTAAAACATACTCTTGATAATCCAGATGAAACTATGTAAATAATCCCATAGGGTTCCACTCTTCCTGAGATTCCAAAATAGCCTATGATGGTACTTTCCTACTGAGAGAATCTGTAATGACATTCCCCATCCCCAGGGTGTAGGTAATTTTGGAATGAAATCTCAGAGGGTATTCCAACCATAGCCCCTATCTGATATTCAATTATTTCGAAGAAAATATATATCTCAAAATATTATGGATAGAAAATACTGTGATCCTATCCCAAAAAAGATAGTGTCACCAACACTTAATAACATTCATAACTATGGGAGTCTACAAATCAAGAGTTGGGTAATTATTCACATGATTTCAAATCTTATAACAGTTTTAAGACACTACATGATCATCCTACAAAAGCATGCAACCCAAACAATCACTAGAAACATCACAAAAAACCACATATCTCTTACTGGACTAAGGAAATATTAGGATAGGAGCAGATGTCAGAATTCATTTTCGCTCATCCAAAAAAGACTGACACTTTTATTCCCATATGAATTTCACCACTTTCCGGGTAAGAGTAGTCAAATGTGATGATAACCTCGAGAAATACTTGATGAAATATCAATAATATCCAGCTAGACCATGGAAGCTCTAAATCTCAAATACATTATGTGGCTCTTCCAATGAAAAAATAGCTTTCACCTTCTTAGGATCAATTGATAATCCATGCTCATAAATTACATGCCCTAATAAATTCACTTATTAGATATAAAAATTGAATTTATAAATCCTTCCATAAAATTGGTGGCTCCTCATGATTTCCAAAATCAAATGTAAATATTTCTTGTTCATATTCTCATATCATGAATAAATCAAAATATCATCTATGAACACCACCACAAAAGTGTTGATATACTGATGGAATATCTAATTTATCAAATCCATGGGAACTGTAGGATAGTTATTCAAACCAAATAGAATAAAAATATATTTTTAATGGACATACCTACTCCTGAAATCTATATTTGTTATATAATAATCTCTAACTCTGATATTATGATAACCTGACTGAATGTCAATCTTTCAAAATCACATATTCCCCTTTAACTTATCCAATAATTCATCCACATAAGGCAAAGGATACTTGTTCTTAACCATAACTTGGTTCAAATTCTGATATCCCATTAACAACTAGATTGAAAAATCTTCCTTCTTGGTAAAGGGAACATGGGTTTCCAATGGAGAAACACTTGGGATAATGAAACCTTTCTCCATCAAGTTTTTAAACTGAATCTTGAACTCTTTAAACTCTTCTAGTTCTATACAATAAGAGGGTATCAAAATTGGATGCGTACCTGGAATCAGGTCGATCATAAACTCTACATTCTTCTCTAAAGTAATCTCAAATAAATCATCTTGGAAAATTTATAGAAATTACAAAACCATAATTGTAAGGTCAACAAAAAATTAAACATCCCCGGGCTCAACTGCTATAGTAGAAATCAAACTCTTGAGATCTAATCGGGAAGGTCCTCCATCACCATACCTTGGATCCCACTCTCACTAAAAAACCCATGATATCCCATTATAAATAAGAAAAAATACATGTCGATGGTGAAAATCAACCTTAGAATGATGAGAAACAGGAATGTCCATCCTAATGATGATGTCAAACAAATCAAAATTAAGAACGAGAAAATCATAGACTAACTCTTCATTAGGTATCGACAATGAACAATTAAACCAAAACCCATGCTCTTTCCTCTCTCCAAGAGGTGTCACTAAATCCATAACAAAGGGCATGAATTCTATTGGAAGTTTAAGCATATCAAAAAAAACAACTAGATATAAATGAGTGGGAATCACAAATTTCAAATAAATCAATCACAACTAAAGATGAAATAATGATGGTACCTCTCACTACCATTGTTCCCATGTCTACCTCTATTGGAAACTCATCTACATCATGAAGTTACTTCACTGCTAAGGCATATGGATAGAGCCCTATAGTCTTTGAAGAATCATTCTACACCATAATGTCATTTGGATTCAACAATCCCTGGCCATATTTAGTCATAGACATAGCCTTCCAGAAAGGTTGCAGATGACCATAACATCCACAATTATTACAAATAATTACAGGTGTAGAGCAATATTTCATGGTATGTTCAACCATGCCACACTAATTTCAAGTTATAGAAACACTTATAGCAATAAATGAGTGTATATAGGAATCTTTCCACTATGAACCACATCCACCACTACTCTGATGATCTTTCATGTTCCTCTTTTTCCTTTGTTCACCACTGAAGATACCACTGGGTGGAAGAGAAAGGGAATAATATCTAACCTTTAATTTCATATTCATCCCATCCAGAAAATATATATTTACCATATCCACATGGTTTGAAGGATTTAATATAAATACCTATGATCTAATATCTAGTGGAAACCCCTGAAGGTACTTTTAAGCATTCAGATTTTCATTCTTTACTATCTCTGGAGAGATAAAAAGTAGCTCAACAAATTTATTTGTTTATGCCAACACCAAATGCTTTCCCAACAAAAGGAGAATAAATTAATACACTTTTCCATAAATAGAAAATCATGATAAAACTTCTAGAAGAAGAGAGTCCTGAAACCCTTCTATTCTAAGCCCACGTGCCAATTCACATATATCATGGAATCCAAACACCTCTTGTTGGGACCCTCAAGTATGAATGTCATACACTTCACCTTGATAATCTCTATTGTATTCAAGAAATAAATTATCTGGTCAATATTTTATAGTCAGTCATTGGCCTGTTGAGGTTCATTCATACTTTTAAAAAATGGTTACTTCTAACATAATAACTCTCATGATCGACCCCTTTCTCATCCAACTCATGTCTATGTGTTAACAATTTCATTCTGGACTTGTGATACATTTTGGTCAATAGTATGAATCACATGCATGATAACCTCAACAAGATTCTGATCTAGAGGATGATTCAATTTAGGATAATATACTACTCCCTCCAGAGGAACCCACAAATCACGTCTCGGGGGAATATTGTTGCCCACCAAAATAGAAGAAATGATCAAACAACAAGATAATATTAGTTCATACTAGAAAACAACAATAAAACATTGATATTATGATCAAGAATTGAAACATAAGACACACATCCCCACATCCCATGGTAACATGAGTCTCATCATAGAAAGAGTTATCCAAGCACTCACCACAACCTACCTCTCAAGTCCTGAAAATCCTATCTCTAGTAAACTAAAATTCCTATGATAAGGACTCTTGAGTACAAACCACATTTGATACCAAATTATGATGACCTTGACCTGGATACCCTCTCAAACTGGTACCCAACCTGAATTTCCATATACCTGAAGGGCATTCCTGATCCCCAGGGGATGGCGACTAACACCCAAGCATCAAAAAAATTATAATAAACCATTTTTTCCAACCTGAAGAAAATACATGGAATTTATATATATATATATATATATATATCAAAGTGAAATAGAAGAAAACATAAATATATTCCATACTTAAAAGAAGACAATGAAAATAAAAAAACACAAAAGTAGTCATAACATCCCAAAGTATAAGTACAATATCAATGGATAACAAAAACAGAAACTGACTACTCAATGTGATAGTGTGGGAAAACCCCCACAATCTCACCACTAGCTACCCAGACACAGCTGATAAAAAACATTTTCACTTCATTGTGTCATATTTCATTACCATGAATCGAAATACATACAAAGGTCTATGCATTGTCGAAGGGGTGTATAGGGTGTTATATAACAATATCTGTAGGATCCCACCTAGGTGTTCCATAACATCTCTCAATAAAATAATCTAAACATGATAAAATTTAAATAATAATAAGTCATGATGAACATTTTAATAGTTTTTAAATCAAAATCTTGGAAAAGTTTTTAACTTTCCTTTTTCCACATTTCTAAAAAAATAGGTAAAGGGCTTTTAAAAAATTTCATATACATAAAAGTAGTCATATCAACTCAAGAAATAGCATGTATCAGATATATAAAATCATATACAAAGTAGAAGCATAGGTAACATCACACCAAGGATTGCTAAAGGTCTATATAATAGGCTACTCATACCAAAATCAATGACTAGTGAATAATAAATTTCATAAAACATATGCCTAAGGATCAAAGAAACACCCCATAAGTGAATCCCCACACAATTTCAATATCAATTCTCTAGAATAATGATCCTAGGGAACAGAGGAATACCCCATGTGTTAAACTGCCAATAATACATGGATGATTTTCCTAAGATAAACCTTCCACCTCAGTACCCATGGCTTCCCATGGGATCTATTTTCCAAACCATTTCATCAAAAACCTACTTTGAAAACAAGTTTAGAAATACATTTTCACAATGATTTGAAACTAACATTTTTTTTTACCAAAAAAGGTAAAAACTATGTTTTATCAAAAACCAATTTTCTTCACACACAAATATGTCAATCAATCATTCCATTTAATTTATAAAATATTTTTAAAAAGGGGAAATGTAGTTCATCCAACATAGGATAGAGACTGAACTATCTACCTCAAAGGAGGGTCGCAAACACCTATAATGGGATCCACCATCAAGTAAGAACACAAAAAATTTGACAAAGGCCCTAGAATCAATTCTCACAAATCATAATTGATTAATCAAACCAAAAGGGTTGGTGAAGAGGATAGATAACAACCTAACTCAACGAACGCTCATCCTGCACCACAAACAACACAATGTTTAGCCTCTAGAGGAAGATATTTTGATGGATCTTGAAGGAAATAAGAATAATCAACACCATAGATCAATGGATCCATAACCGTAGTACAAAGAGGATACAGCGATCGAAGGTAATAAAGAATAAGTTATGATTACTCACTCGTAGAAACACCTCATAACTACAACAATGATAAATCATTGAAAAACATCTTTTGTAATGATTTAAGGCCTCCAAAATCACTGGAGAGTGCTTATGAGTTGATAGGGAATAAGGCTGCAAGTGAGGGGAAAAAATAACTTGCATGATGCTCTAAAAACCACAACTCATGTCAATTACATGGTCTGAAACTCATTTTCACATCATGTAATCCATGAATACAAAGCACACTAAAAACCCCATCTATTTTTTATTAAAAAAATCCTAATTTTAACATTATACAGTGTTTAAACACATTATAAGGTGTTTAAACTTCTCATTCCATGTACCAGCATAAGGATTCTTTCTGGAGACCATTACACAGTGTGTAATCCCTTTAAATGGAATATAATCACCAATAAAATAATAAATATTCCACTTCTACACAAAATACCAAAAGATATCAGGTATTATCCAAACCCAGGAATAACCTTACAAAGAATTTAACACATTCATACCTATAATCCATTAATTCAAGAAACACACATCCAAAAACATTAGGTCATTTTCCCTAGAAAATTCTCTCCTTCCTCAGGAGTTCCAAAATACAATCAAACAAGGCGGAATATAAAATGATGGATGATAAATACTTGAAATTGGTAACGGGATATTACCATGGAATCATACATAACATATCATGAGTGTGATAAAATCCATATATATTAACATGTGAGCAAGTCAACATGTTCTAAATCACATCATCAATCATAATCAAGTTTTTTAAATCAAGTAAGCATTACGACTACACAGGAACCCACATGAATCACATAAAAAGAATGGATTAGTCGAACATAAATCACATATTATTATAGCATCATATACATGTCCCAAAATGGTAAGGAACATCCTACCTCAATGTTTTCAATATCAACAGTAGGGATAAACCACCATGCAAGGTTTAAAAGTTGGAGTGGAAATCACAACAATCACAAACACCACTTCACGAACCTAATTATCATAGTCGTGACACATAAATGCTAGTGGTTCTTCAAAGGCTCCTAGAACCAAAACCAACAATTTTATTTCAATAAGAAATAAAATATTACATTTAATTATTTTTTTACCTCATCGATAATTTCTAAATTATCATCTTAGGCCAACACTTGCACTCACAATTTTTACACAATAATGATTATAAAATCACATTCTATAAAAAAATATATCTCAAGATTAAACTATGAATTCATGTGGTAATACTTTATAATTATTCTTCGATAAAAAACAACATCACTATCCTTCGATAATTTTTATAAAATATAGTTTGATCAATTCCAAAAAAAGTATCCATTTATGATTGTCTTATAATAGTTTCTTATAAATTATCCTTCAATAATTATAAATTATTATCTTCAAAAGAACTCACCCAATTATCATTTTATAATTATCTTTATGTAATTAAAATTGTATTGAATCAGATTAAATTAATTCAAATAAATACCTATCTACCTTCAAAACAAACATATGATTATATTTTTTATTATCGATACAAACCCAACGGTACTGAACAAAACCCATGTCTAAAATATCTTAATATCATATCAAAGTTGTTGGAGTTGGTACCCAAGAACCAACTTCTGTGTACTTTATGATAACATGTCTTCATTTTTTTTATATTGATAAATTCCTTATCACGTTATGGTTTTTCTTATGTGTAACATAATATGTGATAATATCCTAATTGTAGATATCTCCCTAAATGGTCAGAGTAGTCCTCTCTTATTACGATAACCCATAAGTTCTATGAAACTATTTTGAAATAAATGTTCTCTAATCGTAGGATATCACTTGAGGGACACAAGTGATATAGGTGATTAAGGGTAGAGACTCATAGTAATTTTAGGACCCTTATCTTGGTTCATTCCCTTGGTAATATCCAATGCGGGATGTTATAATAATGATACCAACTAGTATAAAATCCACATATATATGTGTCTTTGGATGTTTCTCTATGTGGATGTGTGTATTGATCCTTACATTAATGTAAATAGTTCATTTTCAAGTCAGTTATTATTGATTTTTAACATTGGTTAATAGAAAAAATTGTTATGTGGGATACTGTAAATAATTTTATAACATCAGTTATAAATAAAAGATGTTTCAAAAAAATTGTGTATTATTTTCACATAAGGTTTTAAATAACCAACATGAAAAATGCTCTTCCATGTTTCTTATCTTTAATAACCAATGTGGAAGAAAACATTTCATGTTGTTTATTTCATAAAAAAATGAAACAGAGATACAATTCATCTTTCTTGTTAGTCATATAAATAAATGACATTAAAGGTCCATCAAGAATCCTTCTTCCAAATCGGTTTTATAAAATAACTAATGAGAAAGAAGGATTTTTATGTCTATTATTTAATAACTAACATGAAAAATATAGATAATTATTTTTCATGTCAATACCAAATAACCGACGTGAAAACAAATTTTTTTAAATATAGTTACATATGTCCATCCTCTATATAAAAATTAAGTAGAAATAAGAAAACAAACAGTAAACAGCAGAACCAACAGAAAAATAGACATGCTTAAAATTTCAACATTTTGTTTACAATATATATTAAAAAAATTGAATCAATATTGTGAAATTATTTTTCTATTAATTTTTTGCATTCCTCAAATCCATTGAAATATAAGGCCAAGGGTCATCAAAAGGATATAAATTATAAAGAAATTGTTTAACTTGTATGTGTGTTGAGAAAAATGAATGGGATATCAAAGAAAGTATTATAAATTAATATAACCTTATTGAGCTTTGAAACCATCCAAATTGTAATTATTTTATACGAAAATCATGAAATAGAGTATCAATTTTATTTTAATCCTTATTTATGACATTACTGTTAAAAAGAATTTATCAATTATAAATAACATTTAAAGGTAATATATCCAAAATTTAGTAATTGTAAATAAAAATTAACCATTTATTTTACATATTTGATATTTTAGCTCTTATTTCATGTGTTCTATCAATATAAATCATATTCCTTGTTTGAAAATACTAAGAATAAAATAAATTTAAGTAATTATAATATAAAACAATTATTAAAATACTCAAACTACATGTTCAATACATTCATAAAATTTTCTCTCACTTCTCTATGGATCGAGCATAGCTAGTAAAGTGTCTTTTATCTTAGAAAAAAACCCAAGATCCATTGAACAGTAATACATAATAAAATTTAGTATTAGTGTTTAGTATTATATGAGATATAAAACACTTTTTGAGAAGTATTTTCCATACTCTTGAGGATAATAAAACATCCAGTACTGAATAATTGCATTCTTCTGAAATATTTTAGTAATATAAATTATTCTTTTTACATCATTCATTGTCCTAGATTCAGGTGAAATAAATTGTGGATCTATAAATCCATATACATACATCTTTCCATGATCTGTACAAATTTTATAAATATATATAAAAAAATAAGTATCAATTTTCAATAATTCAAAATAAAAGAAAAAATTTGTAAATCAACTAACATTGAAAAAATATGCATCATATTGATTCCCAACTGCTCTCTAGCTACAAGATCCATGATATCATTTTTCAAAATACCCAAATTCATTTTATTACAATAAAAATCATCTTGAATTGGAATCTCTTATATGTCCAATAAAAAATTATAATATCTCAAATATCTTTCAAAATTAGTAGAAATTGTATCTAAAGTCATAACACATTGTATATGCTATTGTCTATGCATTATTTCATCACTTTTAAAGGATTCTTATAAAAAATATAAAAATATATAAAAATTATAATGATCAAAACATATTTAATATAAAAAATTAAATAAAATATAAAATATACACATACCTCTATAATAATATATAGAATAAGTCTAGATGGCCAAGCGAGAAAATGGTTGATACTTTGTCCAACTGTATTCATCTCATCTGTAGGAAATGGGATTATTTATAGTCTATCTATAATATCATGTGCATTGACCCTATGATGATATATATCTATCTTTTGATGATTAATTGTATTACCAAAATAAAATATCATCCCATATGCAATAATATGTTGGGGATCATCGACATATAACTAGAAATTACTAGGAAGCAATGGAGGAGGGGTGTTGGAGTAGGATAAGAAGGAGTGGGGTCTACATACAAAGATATATAAGTAGGATAAGTAGGATTGTGATCTTTTGGAAGAGGTGGAGGAGTTGGATCAGAAGTCTGAAACTATTTTTTCACGTCTACAAACATCGCATGTATAGAAGCTCTAATCATGTACTCCATTTTCACGTGAATTTCCTGAACTTCAGCTTCCAAAGTTTCAATTTTTTTATAAACATCCTCTCGTGACGAAAATTTAAAAGGGGGGAATTATTTTTTACTAATACACCAGCTCAGTATCCTCATACATGACACGGGTGTTTGGTATTTCCAAATACTACAGCAGAAATGTCCAGCCTACCCTCTTCTATAAACACCACATGTGTGCGTTACTCATCAAGATAATCTTGTATAGAATATTTGAAAAATCCCATAATGAATCAAAATATATAAAAAAATATTTAACTTAAATAATTAAATAAATTAAACATCTTATAATCCCCTTATATACAACCCTCAACTAATCCATAAGATATTGTCCTTTTATTTTCATCTGATCCCTCTTCCATTTTTCATGTCTTGCAGGGGGAGGGCCAACCTCTTCTGATCCTGAAAACTTGGCTCTTAGTTTTTGAAAAAAATTAGCCATCATTTTCTCTTCTAGTAATTTATACTCTCCCTGATATAAAGTATGAGGGTATAAATTTCTTTCATGGATCTCCTGATGAGATATCCTTGATTATTTAAATTAAGAATTCAAAAATCATTAATATGATAATTAGTAAAAAAAACTTCTAAATGGTATGATTAATCGTACAAAAAGTGCTTCTCCTCATCTTCTTTTAAAAAATTTATTCTAGGTATCTTCATCTATAAATGGATATATAAGACATGTATTTTCATGTTTTATATCCACAAAAATAAATTATAATGTGAGGGTAGATTAAAAATCCTTATATCTCCTAGCATCCAATGATTGACCTCTCTTCCTAACTACTCCAATGTTAGGTATATCATATTTCATCTGATAAGAAGGGTGAAAACATATATAAATATAAACATTTCAATATACAAAAAATAGTGAAAGATGATCTTATCAAAACATTCCCCAAATAGTGAGATATGGTCACTTGGTCGACACTTCTCCAATTATCTATCAAAATACTAACTTTACTTTTAACCTATACTGATATAAATGTATTGAATTATTTTACATGTGTACCTCTTGGAATATCATTATCATTAAAGTATAATAATATCCTTTGGTCCTAAAAATAGGCAATATATATATTTTTGGTAAATGTGTGATTCCATGCTTACCCACCCTAAAACTCTTTTTCCCCAATTGAAGTTGTTGTCTCCTATAAAGGAGGAGGATGAGACTCATCAATAGGGTCATTTATGTGTTCCTCCCTAAATGTATGAGAACAATCATCCATAGAAGTATGTGGAATATTATCTAATTGATATATCATTATCCTACAAATCAAAGAAACAAACAATTAGTAAAAAACATACAAATACAATTATTACATTCAAATAAAAATTAAAAATTAAAATGAAAAATGAAAAATTATTAAAAAAATTAAATTAAACTAAAAATAAAACATTTTTATTCATATTTTAAAAAGTTATCTAAAATACTAAAAACATTAATTTGAGATGAAAGAACAAAAATTAATAAAATAAAATCCAAAAAATGATGTGTTAATAGAAAAAATGGTCCAACCTAACAAATCATTTTACACACCAAAAAGAAATTTTTTTGAATATACTCTTATACAATATTATTTTTTTATTTTGTCATATTAAATTTTAAATATTACTATTTTAAAAAAAGATTTAATATATAAGTTACATAATGGTAAACATGGTCAACTAAACAAAACAAAATTAATATAAAAATAATTAACTTGTCACTCATAATACGTTTTTAAATAAATAAAATAGTATTAAAATATGTAACATTTTCTGAAATTTTAAAAAGTAAACCAAAACAAAACATATGTTACTTATAAAATTAGGAATGAACTAAGGGATTTTTTTCCCAAATTTTTAATTATGATCATTCTGTATTGCACAAACCATGACTTCAACATGCTCATCTATATTATTTTTTAATATTTCTATGGCATTAGAGATCTCACATAAATAATATCTTCATCAAGTTTATCATCACCAAAATACTATTTTTTTTCTTGTAAAAAAATAGACCACTACATATCAGATTGATCAATAACATAGAAAATTTGTTTTGAATGTGTCTTTATGATAAAAGGATCATATATGTATTCCAATTTATTCATATTAACTACTATCATTCCAAATTCATCATGTTAGACACTATTGTTACCGATAAAATAATTTTATTTTAACACTGGAACTTGGAATTTAATGTAATTAACATCCCAAATTTCTTAATTGACTCTATAATATGCACTTGATGAAGAGATAGTGTTTTTGTCTTTAGCACTCAAAAAATGCATTTCTTCTATGAACACAAATACACCATTATTCTGAACAGCACTTTTGGGTCATAATCTTTCGTATGAAATGTATAGAAATTACTATCATACCTGAAACGTGTTATCAAATTTAAATTATGACCTCACACTAACTATATCAATGTCTTATATACATCTGATTTACCAAAAATTATCTCTTTAAACCATGAGAAAAAATATTTTCTATGCTCATTGAAAATCTACGTATATTTATTTTTTGGATAACATTATTTCAACATGTTAATGAGAAATTTTATATATGGTTAAGCATATTCTATGTTATTTAGGATGTATAAATGTACCTTCTTTATCTCTTTACATGTCAACGATTTTAATTTCAATCCACAAATCCCCTTTCCCCCATAATTGACCAGTTCATAGTGAGATGTAGGAAAACTGATGTGCTCCACTCTAGATAAATAGCTTGTGCAATCTTTTAAACCTCTTCATAAATATACTTCTCAAAAATTGAGGCTACATATTGATATTTATTACAAACATACCCTTTTAATATCTTCATATACCTTTGAAAAGGATAAATCCAATGTAGATATACATATCCACAAAGCTTTATTTCTCGCACCAAATGAACCATTAAATTCACCATTATATCAAAAAAAGGATAGAGAAAAATTAATTTCTAATTGAAAAATAATATAAACTAGTCCATTCTACAAGTTATTCAAAGCCTTCAGATCAATCATATTTTTACAAATTGAATTGAAAAAATAACACACCTTCATGATAGCCATTCTGACAGGGATGATCAATATTATATGCAATGAAACTCGTGGGAGTTATTGAATTGTGACATTATAATTATGATATTTCATACCTATCAACCTCAAAACCTTTCAACAAACAATTTTTTTACATTTTAAGAATAACCCTATAGAAATTTGATTTCATAAGGACACTAATAAAAGCTAATTTTCTCCCTCAGGGATAATGTATAACTATATGGGGGTCAGAATTTTTTCCTTCCACCATGAGTTGGAGATAACTCCAAACGTATTCCCATTGAGAGTAAGTCCAAACATCCATTCAACCAATCTTTAGTATTTCCTTTAATATCTAACAATGTTCTGCTCAATCTATCATAGATATTATTTTCCTCATGTATAATATCAATGTTACATTTGACCTCATGATATCTCCAATCTGGTATCTCAAAAAAATTTGATCGTTTCTTCCAAATATTTATATCATTAATAGATTTCTATTTCTTTCTGAATTTCACATAAATTTTTTCCACCCTCTCAAAATACTAATTGGTGGTCAAAGGTTTTGGAGCACTAAAAAATTATTGTTAGCCATTGGATATTTTTTTTCTTCTATAAGAGTGATCCATAGATAAAAATATTTAATAACCCATGCATACCATTTTCCCCCATGATTCAATTGATAATATGGAGTTTGTTCTTCACAAATTGGACAATATTTATGCCTCGTAACACTGTATCTAGAAAAATTACCATATGTTGGGAAAGTATTTATAGTGAACATAATCATCATATGGAGTTGAAAACATTCCATTTTATAAGAATCGTACAACTTAATACCTTCCTCCCATAAAAGATTAAAATTGTAAATTAATGGTGACAATAAAACATCAATATCATTTTCAGGTTGTTTTGGTCCAGATATCATTAAGCTCAACATGACATATTTTCAATTCATACAAAATTCAGAAGATAAGTTGTAAATTACAAATAAAACCAGACAAAAACTATGTGTGCTATTAAGGCTTTGATATGGATTCATTACATATGTGAATAGTCCATATATGATATTTTTAACTTTATTTCTAAATGTAGGAAACTGATGATCAATTTTCTTCTACTATGAAAAATTAGGATGTCATAATTTTCTAGCACATATTCACTCAATTTCTTTCAATCTTAAACTTTTTGCATCATGTGATTTCTTAGATAAATGTTTGAAATTAATAATTATAGGAAGATACCAAAATGACTAGGTAGGGTTCTCTATAATTTCTAAACTAGTCTGTTATTTGTCTTTAAACTTATACCATAGTGTCACACATTTAGGACACTCTGAAATAATTTCATATTCTTTCTTATATAGTACACAATCATTTAGGTATACATATATTTTCTTGTACCCCAATACCATCGAGCATAATATTTTATTCATATTATAATGTGAATCTATAATATCATTGTCTTTAAGAAGAAATTCTTTCAAAAATTATAGAAACTCTGTAAAACTCTTGTCACTCCATCCATGTTTTTCCTTCAGGTTAATCAATCTTAACTCCATCGATAAAATATTAAATTCAATATAACCTAGATACAATAGTTTTTCTAAATCACTATATATACTCTCAATTTTTGGTTGTTTCTAAATTTCCTCTACTTCAATATCACAAATCATTTCATCAGGTTGATCAGATTTATCATATTTTAAAACACTATCATCAATAAATCCAAAATTCTACCCAGTTTTTACATTACAAATCCTAGGGATATAACTCAAATTAAAACCACAAAAAATTAAATTATATTTGATCTATATTATTTTAAACATCTTTAAATTTATTCATTTTAGGCATGGATAGAAAATAATGAAATTATTTGGAACATTTTGTTTAAAAAATTCCATGAAATAATCGACACCTTCCTCATATTCATCACCTATACGTGGTGTACTAATCCAAATTCGATTCATTATTATCTATAAAAAATATGAAAAATAAATATAAAAAACAAATATCCTTTTAAAATAATTTAGTGGTGAGAAAATTTATTTAGAGTGGGTAATAGATTATTTCAATGATAATCAGGTTTAAAAAGTAATAGAAGGTAAAATTCTATAACCACATTAATGATAATAGGGTGTTAAATGCCTTAATAAATTTCCAATAATTTGGAGGGATATAATACATTCGTTCATCAAATAATTATTAAATCTAAATATATATAGAACATAAATGAGAAAATAATCATAATCATAACATATCATATTGAACACTGGATAAATAAATTGAATTAAAAATAATTTTCAAAAAATTAATCATAATCTATACTAAAAAAATAAGTTGGGTTGTTTAATTATAATATATATAAAGTAGAGAGTAAAAAATAATAAAGGGTTTTGATTTTGATTAAAGTTTCATTATAATAGCATTATAAAATTACATTGAAAATAATAATATGTTATAGTTAAATTTTTTGTTAAACATTATTACAAAAGGAGTAACTTATAAAATATTGGGATTAAAAATGACATCAAAAAATATAAAAAACCAAGAAGGAAATATTATAAAGAAAATAGAAAATTTTGATGAGAAGATTCATTCATATGGAAGGAATAATAGAATAGATTTCTTTCAAAAATTTCTAAAGTCAAAAACTAAATGAATATAACAATATGAAATTATAAAAAAATACAATGATATCAATAAAACAATATATAGAATATAGACATGGTTTAGAATGATTATCATTTGAAAAAAAATGATATTATGAATGGTCAATGTACACGAAACAATTATTGTGTAGATACATCGTAGGGAAGAGGTTATATCCTTTAAAAATAGGGATAAAATAACTAGGGAGATGGATATTTATATATATCATGAACCCTTGTAATATTTTTCTGACTCTCCCTATCTAAAAAGATGATGATAAAAATATTTTATTTGAATATTATTTCCCTACCACTTGATTTGAATATTAAGAAACCAATTTATACATATAAATGAAGAAAAGATCAAAGTACTAGCATGAAATATTCTATAAAGTAATTTTAAAGTAATCCAAACAAGAAAAAATATATTGAATTGAAATAACTAATTCATACTATAAATAAAATCAGAAACAAATAATTTGCATTTTCAAAAAAAAAATTCTAACCTTCAGGTGAGCTAGTTATAGCTGAGAAGATCTATAATAAAATATACAATGATGAATTTGACAAAACACAAGGGTTTATTAAGATGTCAATATGAGAATGAAGTCTATCGAATCAAAAAAACAACAGTTAGTGATTACATTCCAAAGAACGACTGCATAGAGATAAAGCAAAATGTGTGTGTCTTACATCAGAGATGATCAAATCTATCTTCTGTGTGTAAGATGAGGCCGATGAAACATGAGGGTGTATTAAGATTACAATATGAGATTGGACCACTAAATGGAAGAAACAATAGAGTTAGGGATTGGGTTAGAGAAAAACAACACTTGTTTCTCGAGAATAGAAGACCAAGAATTGAATCCTTTATTGATTCCTAAAATTTTAAAAGATATATAACATCGGTTATCATATAATTTATGTGTAAACACCATTTTTCACATCAGTTATATTATTACCGATGTGAAAATTCACTAATTTGCATCGGTTAAATGATATAACTTATCTGAATGGGCGGAAAAGATGCATTTTTTCACATAATTTTTTATATAACTAACATGAAAAATGGATTTTCCACATCAGTTCATGTGACAAACAATGTAAAAAAAGAAATATTCACTGATTTTCACATCGGTTCTAGATAACAGACATGAAAAATGAGATGTTATAAATAGTTTTTATACTACTGTTAGAGTTTAAAATTATTAAAAATGAGTAATATGATTCACTTACTTTGATGTATAGATGAAAACTGTGAAAACATATGTTCTTAGTGAGGTAGGATATATTGGGTGCATATGAGTAATATTTAATTAATGAATAATGTGAGAAAGTATTTTTCCCTTCTGTTCTTTAATAGAAGATGATATCTCAAGACGTTTAATATAAATGATATATCCTAGAAAATCCATGTCCATGGTTTTTTATAGGCAAGTTCTATTTCTAAAGAGTCAAAGAAAGAGACATTGAGCACAGAGTTTGATTGCACCAGCATCCATCCTACTTGATTAGAGATATCATGATAAAATTACTATATTTCATAGTGAGTGTCTGTATGAGGTATTATTTCACTATAGCATTAACTTCTTTCTATATGGGTGGCATGGCGTGTTACTACATGCTAACCTTGGACTTTAGACTGCTTCACCTAATTCCACTGAGAAAAAGGACTATAGGGTCACACACTAAGTGTATCTAGAATCTCAGTTAAATAATATATTATTATTTATTATTTAATAAGTTGAATAAATATTATTCCCTCATGTGGTTTTATAATTATTCATTCTTTCTTGATTCTATATATTCTATCAGTAGTTATTCTAGAGAATATTATATGAGCATAATATTAAATAAATATTTATTTTTTATTTTGTGGATATAAAATTTATTTATTTATTAGTGAATAATGCAGTGATATTTATTTAATAAATATATATATATTATTCAAGTTCTGATAAATATTTTGGAGGAATTGTGGACCAATATTAATGGTATAGTGATAAATTATACATATATTGAATCTTATTTTAATAAATAATGTTTAATTTTAATTTTAAAAATAATCATATCAAGAAAAATATTATTATTATTAATAATATTATCATTAACACGGGGTTCTATAAGTACTAATTAAACATTAAAGGGAACTTTTGAAATATTTATATCTAAACCCTAGATATATTTAAACCCAATTATATTATTTTCTAAGGAGATCCAATTCATTTTTTTATTGTGCACAACAACAACTGGAGTGAACCCTCTCAATCCATAGGGAGCTCCCCCTCTAATAATTCTCTCAAGAATGGAGTCTTATCTTCCTCCACCTCCCACTTTCAAGTCTACAGATATCAAGTAGGATACTTTAAAAGCAATTCTCATGGTGACAAAAAAAGAATGATGAAAATTTTAGGATCTCCCATGCTAGAACTTGTAGATTCCTACAGCTATGTTCTGAGATTTTTGGAACACTTGTGGATCACCACTAAAAGGAATCTACTATTGATTCCCATAATTCAACTATGGTACAATATAGATCTATTTTCAGATCCATAAATGAAGAAATAATTCACAAAAGGTAATTATTTAATTGATTAAATTAATTATAAATAATAAGTGATGATCGTGTTCTTAGTTGTGGAATTCTACCCCTTGTCTAAATTCTTTGATCCAATTCTGTTGATCTTGAAATTAATTTTCATGTAAATATCATATTGATCATCGATCATGATGTAGAACAAAGTTGGACATGATATATCGTATTCTTCCTCTATGCTTGGAACCTCAAGTGTATCAGAGTGGTCATATAACTATTTATAATTATTTAAAAGTTCATTGATTGATTTACACATTTTTTATTTAGTTTTCAATTAAAGTTTAATCATTATTAAATTCGAATAGTGATATCTTCTTCTTCCTCTTTAGTTTCTAGTAGATCTAATCAAATAATTTAATTTTATGAACAAAATAAAATATAAGATATCATTTGGATATGCCAAGAATTCAAGCTAGATAACACAAGATTACACACCACGTACCTAGAGGTACACACCATATACGAGTGTTTAATAAAACAATAATTAATTTTGAATTCATTCGAGTTATATGCATTGAATAGATGTTGTTCCTTTATTTATAAACTCTGTGTTGACCAAGCTGTCCTAGTGCATGGTCTTCCGGAGTACACACTATGTAGGCCACGTACACAGCATGTGGTCCTTTAATCATAGACAGGTCATGTATCTTCTTACAAAGAATACCTAACTAGTGGCTGTGTAACTCGGAGACCCCAGATAGTGTAGTCCTTGTACATGCCATGCACTCAAATTATTTTGAGGCACAGTTTACAAGTTGATTCATTTGGTGTGTGCCTTAGATAGATAGTCATAAACATACACACTGTGTATCTTTATTGTACACATCATGTCCTTTTACCAAATTGTGTATAATTAAATTTAATTTATTATACTATGTAAACCTTATAGACATGTAATTTTGTGTGACCATTAAGTTGATAGAACATGCAAAGTGATGGGTTTTAATATATATATATATGTGTGTGTGTGTGTGTCTAATTAATCTTAGTGTAATATTTAGATTTTCATATCTTTTGTGAGTCATTATATAGTTGTTACTCTATATGCATTGAAGCATAACAGGTGATAGAAAAATCATGTAATTCATGTAATCATTATGTTTATAGTACACATCATGAAAGTACATGATAATTCATGTATTCCATAAATCACCAGAGTAAACAAGTATAAGAGTATAATACATTTTGGGTAGATTCATATGGGTATTCAATGTGTTCCCTCCAAGGTAAATTTATGTACATAGATAATTTTGTTTTAAAAAACTATTTGTCTAAAATTATTATGGGTGAGAATTAAGATAAAATAATTGATTAATTAAATAAAAAAATTAATTGATTCAAGCATGATTCATCTTAACTAGGAATGATTAATAATTGAATTATATTATTATTAAATGCATGATTTGTTTCATACTAATGGATGATCATGATCTTAGGCCAAGGCCATTGTATGTGATTGGTTTCGATTAATTTATTATTAAATTAAATTTTTGGCATGTGTGTAATCTATCATATCATTATATAAGGTTGTGTGTTCCCATAGTTTCTTTTATGTAAAATCCTTTTTTTCCCTCTCCTGTGTTCCAGTAAAAGCATATGTAATGGCTACAGATCCCAGGATAGTGTAGGCGGTCCAAGTTTAGAGTCAAGGAGAAACCAATCCAAGAGAGATACATAGGTGGACATATTAAAATATGTAACACAAACTTTAATTCGTTCAAGGTGTTTTTTCACCTAGGTCAGAAGTTTTTTATCATACTCTAGATAAAATAACCATTAGTAAAATATCATGATCATACCACTTTATTATTTTATTTATATTAAGTTTCATGGTTATATCATTATGGATGTTTTTTTATCACATGTATTAATAAATTAACAAGCATGAAATATAGAACTAAAATAAATTGGATTATATGTAAATATTATCTAATACATTGTTAATAACTTAAATAAAACCACTTGATATTAAAAAGCATGAAATAAAGATGATAATTGTAAATTTATGTATAATAGGATAAAATTCCTCAATAATATATATTAAGTCAGTATAACCTTCCACTACATGAGTTAAAATTGAACCATAGTTCAAAGTGATTGACCAGCCAAAGTTGGAGTGCCTTCAATTATTGGGGAATTGTAACATAAAGTTTGTGGGATGAATTAACTTACTTCACATCAATGGTTGACTTACATAGCATTAATTGGTCTCACTGAGAGGTGAGAGTTGAGGAAATCCAATTTAAGGATTTCAGGATTGGGGAGTCCACTCAAAATATCAAGTAATTATGAGATAATTCAGTTGTAATTTAGAATTACTACCTAAAACCATTCATGTTTCTTGACCAACCAAAGTTGAGGTAATGTGAAGTATAATATGGATAATTTCCACTAGAATGTAAATGAAACTAGATATTCTGAATTCAATGGTGATGGCTATAAGGTTTCGATAAAATAGTGGGAAATTAATAAATATAATATTTATTTATCTGTCAAAATTTTATTAGAGTAGGTACTAAAACTTTTATCATATAATTTTTAGACTCACTAATAAAATGTACTGCTATGATCCATACTTGATAAGGATAACATTATCACTGACACATTTTTTCAAGAGTGGAAAAGGTGATTATCCGTTATCCTTCACCGTGAAAGGAAATTGTATGTGCTAGAAAAACTAATTCCTAATATTCGTGGAAATGAGGCTAGTGATTTAGAGTTGTATATCTATAAGAAGTATTTGAATGATACTATATATGTTCAGTGTTTCATGTTATCGTCTATTACCAATGAGATATTGAAGCAACATGGGGACATGGATTCATATAGCATGATGTCTCACCTTTAGGATCTCTATCAAGAGAAGGCGAGATAATGGATATATGAGATCTCTAATTATTCTTTAAAAACTAAACATGGAGAGTTTGTGACCACTAGGAATCATGTAGTCATGATTATTGGATACATTGAATGCTTAGACATCTTAGGGATTAAATTCTTAGATGTGTTGTGCATATATATCATACTTTCAACAATACCCAAGAACTTATCTACTGTTATTGATAATTATAATATGAGAAATAATGAGAATATTTTGTCAGAACATATTAATCATATTAATAAAGTGGGTAAGGAAAATGGGCCTAATAAACTAGTTTTCCTTGTGGAGAATATTAAAAAGATGAAAAAGGAAAATGGTATCAATACTCACATCAATTTTAAAGCTCCTGAGCACCGTCCATCCAAGAAGGGGAATATCCAGTGGAAGGGAAAGGAAAAGGATGTTTGATATGTTTTTCATATGGAAAGAAATGTCAATCTAATAATAACTACACCAATAAGAAAGGTTTAGATAAAGTTTCATTAGTTTTGAGTGTCATCATTCAATATCTACACATTGGGTATTAGATACAACTTGTGGTGCTCACATATATATCCAAATGTAGGAACAAAGTAAATTTTGAAACATATCTTGAGTATAGGTGGATCTATGAACTACCAATGGTGTGAGGATAGTTTCTCTATCCATTAGAGACTACCACCTTTCATTTTCAATTGGAATTATTTTGGTTTTAAAATAATGTCATTATGTACCAAATGTTACCAAGTACATAATTTTGGTATCATACCTTGATGAAAATGGGTTTATTTTTAAGTTTAGAAATAAAATTTATTTATTTCATAAAGACAACATAAGTTATAGTATGACACATTTAAATAATTATATTTATGTATTAAATTATAAAAACCAATAAATGAAAATGGATAACAAATCATGTTTAGACGACTCTTATAACACTCATCTAGGGTATCACTATCTTGGTCATGTAAACAAGAACCGTTTGAAAAATCTCTATCAAGATGGGTATTTAGACATTTATAATCTAAATACACTTTAAATATTTCATGCTTATTTACAAGAAAAAATGGACAAACCCCCATTCAGTAGATAGGGTGAAAGGGATATAGAGCTTTTAGGATTAGCACACAATGATGTGTGTGGACCATTTTTAGTATAAGCTATAGGTGGGTATTCTTACTTAATAACTTTTACTAATTAATTGAGTAGATATGGTTACATATACTTGTTGAGGTATAAGTATGATTCCTTTGATAAAGTCAAGGAATTCAAGAAAGAAGTATAGAATCAACTTAGAAAGAAGAGAAAGAAGCTTGGATAGGATTTAGGTAGTGAATATCTTAACCAAGAGTTTATTGATTTTATATGGTAGTTTTTTATTCTATCTCATCTCACTCAAACTTACATGCCATAGTGGAATGGTATTAGTGAATGGAGGAACTGTACCTTGTCATATATGGTAAGGTCAATGATGAGTCATGTAGATCTTCCATTGTCCTTTTGGGGATAGGCATTACAAACTGTGGAATACACATTAAATCAAGTCCCAACTAAAGTGGAAAACATAATTCACTTCATGTTATATAGTTGAAAGAAACCTATTTTGTTGCATGCACATGTATGTGATTGTGAGGTATTTGTTAAAGCCTTATTATGTAACAAACTATCACCCTAGGGGCACAAATTGTATCTTTATAGAGTATCATAAGAAAAAAAGGGATACTACCAACACAACCCCTCAGATATGAAAGTGACTTTCACTAGACAAACCATCCTTCCTTAGAGGGAACACATCCTCAAAAAGGATAGTGGGGGAAAGATTGACTTTTATGAAGTTGATGCTCAAGATATACAAGATTAGGTATAGGAATAGATTCAATAGGTCCCCATGGAATAATTAGTTCCTAAAACACAAGTACTACATAGGAGAACAACAGAGGCAATAGAACCATTCAAATATGGTTTTCTAGTCACCAAAGATGGTGACTAATTATTAGTTGAAAATAATGAACCTATCTCTTATAAATATATTGTAGAGATCTCAAAAGTGGTAAGATAGAAAGAATCCATGAATTATGAAATTTATTCCATGTATTGGAACCATTTTTGGGTTCTAGTCAATGTTCTGGGTAATGTAAATCCCATAGGGTGAAAATGGTTATTTAAGAGAAAACTAGATAAGCAAGGTAAAGTAAATACCTATAATGTAAGGCTAGTGGATAAATGGTTTAAACAGAATCCATGAATTAACTATGACGAAACCATTTCACTAGTTTTCATTTTTAAATCCATTATAATTCTATTCGATGTTGAAACTTTCCCTGACTATGATATTTTCTATATGGATGTCAAAACTGCATTCATTAATGGGAACCATAAGAAAGATGTCTATATGACACAAACAAAAGTGTTTATGACTCCAAATGATGTCAAAAAGATTTTAAATTTTCAGATATCCATTTATGGATTGAATAAAGCATCTAGGTCATGGAACATTTAATTTGATGAAACTATAAAATAAATTTGTTTCATTAAGAATGAATATGAGACATGTGAATATAAGAGGTTTAGTGGAATTGAAGTCATTATCCTAGTAGTATATGTTGATGACGTATTACTTATTGGGAATGACATACCAATCTTATAGTCTGTTAATTAATGGTTACACAGAAGTTTCTCCATGAATTACTTAGGTGAAGTAAACCATATTTTAGGGATCAATACCATTCGTGGTAGGTCTAAGAGGCTTCTTGGACTAATTCAATTTACAATCATTGACCATATACTAAATAGTATTCCAATAGGGGATTGGTTATCATGTCACATGGTAAACATATTTTTAAAAAATTGAGTCCCCATACAAAACATGAGAAAGAGAGAATGAGTATGATATCATAGGCTTCACCAATAGGATCAATCATGTATTACATGTTATATACTAGACTTGATGTTGAATTTGCATTGAGCATAGTAGGGAGATATCAATAAGATCCAGGATAATAGAATTGGCCTACTATTATGGTTATCCTCATGTATCTAAGAATAGCTAAAGATATCTTCCTGGTGTATGGAATATATGAGGATTTGGTCATCGGGGGATATACTGATGCTAGTTTTCAAAAAGATCATAATGATCTGAATTTTTAAATAGGATATTTTTTTTGTATCAACGGAAGAGCTTTGAGATGAAAGAGTTCAAAGAATATCGTTTTTTCTGATTCTAAAATGGATTATAAGTATATAGAGACTTCTAATGTTTCCAAGGAATCCATTTGGGTATGAAATTTTCTTCCAAGAGTTTTATGTGTTAGCTAGAAATAAAGATATTATCACATTGTATTTTGATAACACTATAGTGGTGGATCTTGAAAAAGAGACAAGGTTAAACCAATGGACAAATCTTATACTATATAAGTATCACCTCTTGAGGGATTTTTATCAAAGGGGTAAATTTACAGTAAGTATAGTCCCCAAAAATATATTTATTTGGTCTATTTGACTAAAGGACTATCTCAGAAGAAGCATGAGTATCATGTCAGAGCTATTGGACTGAAGGTTATTCGTAATTTCTCTAGTGCAAGCAGGAGTATGTTGGATTTAGTGCTTGAGAACCAACTTATGTGTAATTTTTGATAACCTATATTCATAATTTTTAATATTAATAAACTCTTCATCAAATCATGATTATTATTCTGTGTAACATAGTATGTGATAATATCGTAAGAGTAGTTATCGCACTAAAAGGTTATAGCAGTTCCCTACTATAATGAGAACCCATAAGTTCTACGACAATATTCTTAAATATATGTTATATAGCCTAACGATGTCATTTATGGTACAAAAATGATATAGGCTATGAAGGGTGGAGACTCATAGGACTTTGGAGAACCCTCTCATGGTGTACACCCTTGTTAATATCTAGTGTAGGATATTATGAGAATGAGACCTTCTTGTAATATATACACATTTATAAGTTTCATTGGATGTTGTTATTTTTTGACATGTGTATTGATCCTTATACTTTAATATTATTATTAATGGGTATTATGAGTCTCTTACTTTAATGTATTTATGAAAACTGTGATTACATACATTCTTGGTGATTTAGGATATATTGGGCACGTCACAAGTAATATTCCATTAATGACTAATGCGACAAAGTATTTTCCCCTTATGTTATTTAAGATAACTTGATATCTCAGGACCTATGATGGAAATGATATATCTTAAATAAATCCATGGCCAGAGTGTTTGATAGGCATGTTGGATTTTCTTAAAGTCAATGAAAGAGACATCGAGCACATAGGTTGATGGAACCAACATGAAACCTTCTTGATTAGAGATATCATGATAAAAGAAGCATTTGTATGGTGTATTATGTCATTATAGCATTAAATTCTTTCTCTATGGGTTACTTGGTTTGTTGCTTTGTTTTAACCTTGGATATTAAGATGCTTCCTTTAATGCCACAAAGAAAGAGGCCTAGAGGGTCACACACTATGTGTATCCAAAATCTCAATTAAATAATATATTATTATATATTATTTAATAAGTTGAATAAATATTATTCCTACACATGGTTTAATAATAATTCATGTTTTAATTATTGCATGAATTTTTTCACCAGTTATTTGAGACAATATTATGTGACCAGAATATTTAATAAATATTTATTTTCTATTTAGTGAATATAATATTTATTTATTTGTTGGTCAATAATGTAGTGATATTTATTTACTAAATAAATATACATTATTCAATTCCCAATAACTATTGTGGAGGAATTTTGGACTGACTTTAATGGTCATATGAGAAATAATATATATTGAATACTATTTGAATAAATAAAATTTAATTATAATTCTCAATTTAACTGCATGTCAAGAAATATTATTATAATTATTATTGACATGGATTTTCATATAGATTAAATAAATATTAAAGGTAACTTTTTTAAATATTTATTTCTAAACCCATGAAATATTTAAACCCAATTATATTATATTTTCAAGTGAGCCAATTAATTTTGTTTTTCATAATGACAGTCGGTGAGAAACCAATCAAGCCCTAGAGAGCTCCCTCTCCAAGAACTCTCTAAAGAATGGAGAGCAGTCTTCCTTCACCTCCCACTATCAAGTCTATAGAGATCTAGGAAAATGGTTTTGAAGTGATTCCCATGGTAATCAAAATATAATGATGTAATCATTAGGATATGTCGTGTTAGCACTCAGAGATTCCTATGGTGACATTTGAAGATTTGTGGAACACATGTGGATCACCACTAGAGGGAATATTCTCTTGATTCCTACAACAAAACAATGGTATAATGTAGATATGTTTTTAAATATGTAAAAGAAGAAAGAACTCATGAAAGGTAATTCTTTAATTAATTAAATTAATTATAAAGAATATGTGATGATCATGTTCTTGGGTCTATCATTCTATCATTTTACTATTTTATTTGATTCAATTATAATAATCATGGAGTTCATCATCGTGTGAATATTGGACTGATCATAGCTCATGATAAAAATGAAAAGTTGTACATGACCCATCACACGATTATGCTACACTCTAAACCTCCAATAGCATAACCCAAGGCTTTCTATAAGTAGTACCACACAAAATATACATTTTATTAAAGAATAAATATGGAATAGGGAAGTGAAATAAAGAGTTAGGGGGTCTGAAAAAATAAATTCAAAGAGAGTATCCAATAACAAATTCAACCCCACAAAACGGAAAGGATCTGATACTAGATAACACCATGTTATGTGTTTGTTGAGAGGCCTTGGAATCTAAGAATTACACAACCCAGTTCCCCTCACGCCAATTGGGAAGCACCTCGATATAATTTCGGAGGAGGGACTTGCATCTACGAATAAGGTAGGAAATTTCTCTGGGAGTAGAGGTAGTACCTTTGAGAGAATTCCAGATAATTTTAGAGTCTGTTTCCACAATAGAAAGAGGGATATGATGTAATTGGTAGAGTTTGAGTTCATTGATCATTGCCTCTATTTCTACATGAAGGGAAGAACTAGCCCTATTGAACGAGCTGAAAGAAGAAGAAAAACACCAAACCCAAGTGGTCGTGAACCATCCTTCCACCATGCATGATCCCTTGAATGAATGAACCATCAAAGTTATGTTTGAGACCCGTAGTATGAGGGATCAATAGAACCCATATACCCCATGATTGAGAACTTGGAGTAGCAATAATGGACCCAAACATGAAGAATATCAGAGAAGGGGAATCCTTTAACCCTCTCTATAGACCTACAAATTTAGCAGTAAGGAATTTTAATCTAACATTGATCTCCAGATCGGAAGGGAGGGACTGTTGGTGGGACTAGTTCTGGGCTTCCCAAATACACAAGTATCCCCCTAAGAAAGGGATAACATGACCCTGATCATCCTATTTTTTGGTGCTAGATTCATGAAACTAGTGTTTAAGGAAGACCTCCAAGTAGTCAAACCTAGGCCTGAAACCTAAAAACTCCCCTAGCATAGTCTAGATGATACCATCACAATCACATTGGAAGAACATGTGGTTTGAGGAATCTTCCTTATGCAAGCTACAAAAGAGGTATCTAGAGGCAAGGGAAACAAATTTTTATTTGATATCCAACTCCATTAGAATAGATTTATTTCTAATTCTCCAAACCAAGAAATTAAAGTTATTGGGTATCAAGTTGCACCGAATAATATTCCCCTAGTTTTCATTGGTAGGCATTACTGTCTAAAATCAACATTATGATAGGAATCACAGTTAAGTTTCCTTATAAATTAGGTAATAAATGATATAATATAACAAAGTGTTTGTTACAATGTCATAAAAGTCAAATAGGTAATAAAAGGATCTACTGTAAAGAGATCATATACAATCAGATATAAAATAATGAAAGTATAAGAGTTATCCAAAAAAACTATTCATAATTCCTAGCTCGATCTCATTTCCTAACTCTAAACCAACATCCCCACTCAAAAATATAATATAATTCCTTTTCCCTATCCTATAGTGTGAAACATGAAGTTTACTCTAGTACCAAGAAACCTAATCAGGGTGTGCTTATAACTCAGTGTGCCACCACCAATATTTTCACTAAAAAGTCCAATAATTTTAAGTGCATGGTCGATATATAAAGTTAATAGGCAAGTAAATAAATAATATATCGCATCATGGAATTACAACATCTAGACCACATGTGACTATACCTAATTAAAACAGTTCTAGAATTGGGTGATATACCCATGGTCTAAACACCCCCACAAGAGTGAACAATGAATCATCCCTCATATTTTATTCAAGGTGAATAAGCTATCACCATTATGTACCCCTTAATGAATGGTGCATCATCATTATATATCATCCAGGTTAATGAATCATATCCATTATTATATCATTGATGAATGAGTTATCATCTAGTGAATGAGGCATCACCAATTCTATGTGGATGATATACTACAACTATGCATGCTCAGGTGGATGTTGGACCACCAAGAAAACATCTCGAGTGAACAATACACCACTACTTCCAATCTCCTTGGATAAATGACATACCACCAAAACACTTCATTGGTGGATGAAACATCATGAATAATGATATATGGGTGGAAGATGCACCAATAATATCAATACCTAGGTGGAAAATACACCACTAGTAGTAATCCATAGATAGATAATAAACAACTAATATATCCCCTCAGGTAGATGATGCACTAATGACATAATATCTCATAGTAAAGGATTTATATATAAGATGTACAATAAAATATACATTCATATGATGTGTTTTCATTAATAAATGTATATAATCCATGTAATATATATATGATACAAATATATAGTGTGTCAAAATAAGGTATATGATACTATGTGTAAATATATGTGTGTGTGTGTGTGTGAGTGTGTGTGTGTGGTGTGGTGTAGTGTATAATCATGAATATAATGAATAAAGAATACATGCATGTGATACTTGATTTTTTTTTATGAAAAATTGTATATGATGAAAACTGAAATATTCTCACATGGTAACAATGCCCTCCCTATACAGTTTCCATAGGAATTAATACATTATACATGGATTAAAAAAATCATTTAAGATCATTGAATGAATTCATCAATGAGGTGAACATCATGGGTACTAGTTTCCAATACCTGAGTTATATAGACATATTATTAATTTATGAAGAAGCTTCAGATATTGACTATAAATGGAGAAATGGTTCTTCTTATTGGTGAGTGGTTTAGAGTCCGTTCATTCAAATTTTATTATGATTATTAGTTTTATGAAAAGCTTGTAGAATATCTCTTATTCTCAATTCAAATTTATCTATCTCAAGAAGGATCTATTTTCCATTTTATAGATTCAGGTGTCCTCTGATAGAGATTAGGATCTAGTGGTTGGTGTGTTCCCTTTGAGGAAGGAATCCTTTTTTATGCTTTAGTGATCATACCCAAAAATCGTTCATCGATCAAGAACAATTTAGAGGCAAAAAATGATACATTTACTTTTTCTGTCTATTTTTATGACACTTTTATTACTTTAATTTCTTAAAGATAGATCCTACCTATTTGAATTTATTTCTACTATAAAAGGATTATATAATGATCCAATAAAACCTAAAAATAGTATTATAGTATATGCTAAATGGTTAGATGATTCTTAGGAACTCTCACACATTAACATATGATGAAGTATGAATCTCCACCTAGGGTCTCTATTATGATGCAAATAGTTTCATTCCATAAGATTTGGGGAAATAGAGTTATTTTATATATTTATATTGATGTAAGATTGAATGTATCCATTTGATCAATATATATTTTTCCACTAACAGTGGTATCAAATTTAGTCTCTTCGAGGAATCATCATATTTAAATCATTGTTTTCGAATAATTCCAAAACTATAAAACATGTTACAACAAAAGAATAAAATATAGTTGATAATAACTCTAAGTGTGTTTGTATGTAAATATAATCTTGAATTACCCTTAAGATAATTAGTATATATAAAGGTCCTCCTAAATTACCTTCACATGAAGAGAGATACATAAAGGTAAGAGAGGTTTACCTTCACACAGATGGTAATATATAAAACTAACTATATTTCACCTTTACCCAGATGATGTTATGTAAAGGTTATCACCTTTTTCCTTTACACAAAATGATAATACATAAAGGTAACACTTGTATTACATTTATATAGGGGATTATATATAAAGGTAACTTTTGTATAGATTTGCGCAATGGACCTGCCTAAAGGTAACCTCTACATTACCTTTATGTAGGAGTAAACTCATGCTTTACCTTTACATAAGTGGACTATGTAAAAGTAAAATATTTCACCTTCATGCGGGTTACCTCTCTTTATTGAGGTTAGAGTGAAAAATACATTAAAAAATTATATTTAAATTTGTTAGATTATGGTTTATATATCATAATAAAATCTACTTTGGAGTATTTTAATTTCTAAATTAGTTATAAATTAAATAATTATAAAAGTTTATATAATTAAATAAATATATTTTCATGAAACATTTATTAATTAGAATACTCTAAAATATAAAATATTAATTTTTAAAATACATTTTTCCAAATTATATGGAATTATTTATCATAAAAAAATAAAATATTTATTTATAAATTATAAATATGATTTATAGAAATTTTATAAATCACATAAATAAGGATAAAATGTAAAGGCTTTTATATTTATAATTATTAATTATTCATAAATAATTAATATTATGACCTTATTTAAAGATATTACTTAGACTGGATAAAAAAAAGTTTGATAATTAATATGATTAAAGGTTTAAATAATATAAATTATATGATGTATAGATTATTTAAAAGGTCTATATAATAGAAAAAAAATATAAATTAATTCCTAAAATATCATATATTTAAATTGAAATGGAATATAATGTAAAATATAAAAGAGTTCATATTAAAATTACTTATAAAAGTGTTCATATTTAAAATTATGTAATAACCCTAATGTTTATCTTAATTATAAAATGATTATAATAATATTTGATATATGATAAGGTTAATAAATTTTTCTCATTTTTAAATTTATAAAATTTTCATTTATTTGATATTTATTCTATTCTTTACTTGTTTATATAAAAAATTATATTGTGAATGTTTCGTATGCATAAATTTTTATGATAAATTGCTTATACGATATAGAGAATTATGTTTCATTCTTGGCATGGCCCCATTAAATTTAGTTTTCATATACCTTTACCATGGTTTATAATTAAAGGTATTATATTGAAATTAGTTTTTAGGAATAGTTCGTGTATATTTAGTGTTACAATTATCATCAATTGAATTCTATCTTGAGTAAAGTATCTCCTATGAGAGGGACTTGGGGTTAGACTACCAACCTTCCTGGAAGCTCATTCCTCGTTCTCGAAAGGCGGAGGGCTTAGATATATATCCCTCCAGGATTACTCATTTGGTGATTATCAATATAAAATAACTTTATGCCTTTACATGAAGATTTAGGCATATGATGCATTTAAATATGTGTGGATATTTTTTCTTCTATTTTTTTGGTGAGTAAGAAAAACTATGGGTTGATTAAGAAATACACATTAATATAGTGTGAAAACATTTATTTGGTAGATGAAATAAGTATTCTAAAATATAAATAATTATGATCATGAATGCACAAAAGGAATAAAACATTAGATGAAAAAACATTACATAAGTTGCATGAGAATTTTAAAAAAACCCCATTTAAACACTAAGTGTGAAATTCCATCCAAAGTGGAACTTTTCCACACCTCGATCATCCAACCATGTAGGTAATCTGAAAGATAAGTTCCCATGGATTACCTTGTATAAGGAAAGAAAGTTATTAGTAACAATGGATTATCTTTTTGGGTGGGTCATTCTAAAGCTAGGTTCCCCTTTATTATCCTTTATTATATTATTCTTGGAATTTTAATTGGGTTACACTAGTAATGAGACCCTAATGTAATAAATTTATCGGAAAAATAAAGTTGAGTATATTTATATAATGGATTTGGGTAAAGAGTTATCTTACCAACTATCTAAAATTCATAGTTGTTATAATTGGGATTATTCCCTACATAAATAACTAAGTAGTGAGAAAAAATTCTAAATTAGGCTCATTACTTAATAAAATATTGATCTTGTCTCACTAAATTGATATGATATACAGGGTCATCAATTTTAGTGGGATCAAATTCATTAAAAATCCTTGATAAAAATATATAATACATGAGACACATCTAGATATTCTATTATAGAGAATGAAAAAATCAACCAAATTTACCTTGATATCTATCCTTGAAAATTAAAAGTTAATTAGAAGAAAATTACTTGATTCATATAGAAAATTTAGAATCATTCCTAAGAACGAGGAGAATATATTTTTTATAAGATCCACTTCCAAATAAACTCACTAGGTGGAATATTTCAAAAATGGACTTATATTCCTATGATAATCTTCGAAAGGACTCACTTGAGGTTTTGAAACAATTTTTTGTTACCATGGACACTATGTTGAAAAAACAACATTATTTTATACATGTTTACAACATCATAGACAATATCAAGAGAATTTATTAAGAATAAGAAAAATAATAAAGGTATTAATTATCAATAGTCTTTATTCTAAGTAAAATGGTATAAGTAACATTAGTTTTTACTCATGTACTCAATATAATTGTGCACATAAATGATTTATAAATATTTGGTTTACCTCTGAAACTTGATCTTGTGATATATTTCATTAAAAAGTCATTTTCCAAAAGGTTGTGATAATTCATTGTTAACTATGACATGAATAAATTCTATAAATCCTTTCTTGATCTCCTATGTATATTGTTGATAAGAAAGTATAAAATTAGTGGTTTAGGATTTAGCACTATGTTAATGGTATAGAAGAAGGAGGTAAATCATTTTAGAAATAAAATAATTCATAAATAGTTCACGCTATTGGTGAATTCGAAAACAAGGTAAGGAAAATGGTATCATAATGGATAGATTATCAATTAGAGAAGGAATTATCCTGAATATCTAAAAAGTTATAAGAATAAATTTGGTAATTCTACTCTAGGTATGAATGCTAGAAAATTAAATTATTATATTTTTAAGGGTATTTGATACCAACTTAATATTTTAAAACTATTTTAAATGTATAATAGTTCAAAAGTAGAAGTTAAGAATTAGAAAAAAGATCTTGAAATGATAGAGTAAATGGTTGTTGCATCTATATATTGATTGAATTCACTCTAAAAGGAATATTTTATTGATTGTGTGTTTGATTATATCATTTTAAATTTTTATAAATTTTTGTTTAAATAAATGAGATTACATTATTGATTTACATTTGATTCCTCTATATTATATAATATGTTTTGGATGTAAATATGGATAACAGTGTTTTAATCTAGGATAAAAATTTTATATAGTGATTTCAAATATTAGGGAATTTGTTCATATCACTCATCGGTGACTTATTTTAAAGGATAGTCTTATTTTCATGTAATATTCTATAAACACCTATAATTCCATTTGTGATATGGAAATAATAGTTTGTTTTTTTAACATTCTTACTAAAAGGAGGTAGGTTTTATTTCCTAACATAAATATGTTTTTTTTGAATCTTAGAAAAATATTCTGAGAAATAATTTAACAACTAAGATGGTAGTGGGAAAATGGTTTAACTTAAATAATTTCATAGTTAACAAACAAAAGATAATACCAATACAAATTTAAAATGATTTCACTAAATATCCTTAAAAATTAGGATATTTATGGTGATAAAAAAACGTAAATGGTTATGTGTTGTTACCATAAGAAAGTGAATTTCACTAATTGCTAAAGGATTATTCTATCCAATTACAAAAGTAAATTACACATGATATACTTTAAATAGTTTTATGGTATGATAGTAAAGAGAAATGTAAATGGTTTCATTTATTTACTGTATAAAATGTATATCACTTTATCTTAAATGAGTATTGGATATACTGGTCAGTAACAATGTAAATTGTTACACTAATTTCTGGGAAAATTTTTGTTGAAAGACTATTCTGAGGATGATGATATTAAACTTAGAAATATTTATAAGTATAAAATCAAAATTAAAATCATAACATAAATATGTAATGAAATTAGGGAATTTTAATATGTTTAAATAGTTGAGCATTAAGAATATTATTCCAAAGTCTTTCAATTATTAAAACTAGATTTCACTCACTTAAAGTCTAGTGGGAGATATTTATCATATGGTTATATAGAGATGTGAAAAGAATTATATATATATATATATAATTGGTTGATGAAACCATTACTGCAGCAACAACATGAGAGTCATGTACATTATTTAGGTGTTAAAAAATTTAAAGGTACATGTATTATTTTTCTATAAATGTAATATATATTTATCATTAATTCATGTATTCTACAATTAACTTTATATATTGACCAAGTGATAGCATCTCCTCAAAGTATAACTTTATGTTTTCCCTAACCAATGATCATCATGACTTATAATATGATTTGATGATATGTAAATGTTATCTTTAATAGATTCTTATACTCATTATAAATGTTTTTATAAGATATATAAAGAATATATTCTTGAGGTAAAAATTAAATACTTATTACTTTGATTGACTTGCTGAAGTATATCTCATGTAATGTCATAAGGTCATCAATATACATAGAGGTGTATGGTAATTATCAATCCTTATTACCTGAGCTTAAAAATATACCTAGAATGTGAACCTTCATATTTGACACCCTACTTATGAAAGTAAAAAAATGTAAACATAGATAATCATGAGTGGATGGGTATGTTTTTGATCATTTCATCCACTAGAGTATAAATAATATTGTATTTTTCCACTGGTATGAAAAGTAAGGAAATCTAGTCCTTAATTAAATTAGACTTAGGAAATTCATGGTCATTCTTATTTATGTCACATATGATGTTCTTCACTATTAATATATAGACATATGATGTGATAATCTATTTGATAAATGAAATATGGTGTATTCATCAACTTGGTTAGTATTATAAAGAGAATTAATAAATGATAAGTTGTATTATACTAGATTGAGATGTTCCATGTCTAGTGGTTACTCTATGAAATTGAAAAAAGGGATCATATAATTATACATATTATGTATATAATACATCGTATGGTAGACATGTTCATATTGAGATATGAGTATGTTTTATGGAGATCAAACCATAACCTTTATAGCTAGAAGCTTCTCTTTTATTACATTTATGAAATTGGGATTTCATATTTTTTTAAAGCTACTAAGGCCCATAGGGTTACACTATTAGGCCCATGGATAAGGATAACATTTAAGATAAATTTTTGTTTTCAAAATAAATATAGATTGATGAAATCATATCTAAATAATTTTGGATAGATTCAAAAAGATTTGTAAAGTTAAGAACAAAGTCTCAATGGGATTTTAGTTAAAGTGGGATATTATAGAATGTGCACTAAAATATATATGTATATGATGCATGTACATTGAATACATGTATATGATGTATGTAATATATATGTGTGTGTGTGAGAGTGTAATTTATATATCTATTATATTGATATAAAATATATAATATAGTGTGTATATATATGTTTATGTATATAGTACACATATATAATCATGCATGTGATGCATATAAAATTCATTCATGTGATGCATGTATTTTTATATACATGTACGATATAACCTACAGTATTCTCATATGGTAATAGCACCCTACCTGTGAGGTTTTCATATGAATTAATTCATTATGAATGGATTAAAAGATTTTCATTAAGATCCTTAAATTTATTCAACAACAAGGCACACATCATGGGTACTATTTGATAATACCTGAGTTATTCATGTGTTTTTTAATTTATGAAGAAGTATAGGATATATAATATAAAAGGATAAATGGTTCCTCTAATTGGTGAGTAGTTTAGAGTGTGTTTGTTCATAGGTGATTATGATTATATGCTTTATTAAAATATTATAGAATCTCTCTTCTTCTCGATCCTTGTTCATCTCTCTCGAGAAGGTGTTAGCACCCCTTTGATATAATTGATTTTCCTTTAATAGAGAAAGGTATCCACTGGATGATGTATTCCTTTGAAGGTAGGAATACTTTGTTTGTTTCTTTATTGATTATCATCAAACATTATCCATTAATAAAAAACTAGTTGGATGATACTACACACCAAATACAGGTACTCTATTTATCTTTTTATGATATTTTAATCATTTTTATTTCTTGAAGATAGATCATTCATGTGCATGTTTGTTTCCACTACCAAAGGATTATAAAATGATCTGCAAAAACATTATATCATCACCAACAATTATAGATTAGGTGAAATAGATACCACCAACAAGAAAAAGGAAGATGTTATTCCACTGATAATAATCCTAAGGTGGATGATATACCACTAACCAACCATCATGGTGAACAATGTATCACCCTTTACCATATTTCAGAACTTTCATACACTATTAATCATACAAATTCCATGTGCAAAAGGCCAAAAATCGACTCATAATATCATATATAGGCTATCCCACCCATATTTTATTGTTTTTCCAAGTTATTCCTCATAAAGGAACGATCTAGGACACCCCTCATGGTCCTAAAGGTCAAAATTCTAGCCATAAATATCGTTTTGGGTTCCACAACACAAGTTCAGAGCACGTAATATAAAGGAAATAGTCATTAGTGACCATGGAATTAATTTTTTACCCTCAAAAGACAACTCACAACCTAATAAACCTCAAAATATCTTTCAATAAAATAATAATTAATTAAAAGTTGATTACAATGTCATGTACACACATTTGGCACTAATTTTATTTTATATTACACATGTCAAAGTTATTGAAACCAACATGAATGCTAAGGACAACCTACGTGGACCTAGTAAAGTCCTATTTTTTAGATAAAACTAGTTGATTTAGACTCAATAGGTCAATTACCCAAAATCTAAAAAATCAATGAAATTATGCATAAATAATGGACGCTTTTGAAACATAAAGATAAATATATATTTTATATAAGATGAGGGATAAAAATATTCATGGAACTCTCTTGATATATATGACACTAAAATATGAATAATAATTAAGTGGATTCTAATATTTTGAAGGAGGGAATAAAGAGGGAGATCATTCAACATAGAATTAATGGAGGGGCTTCTTAAGATTAGAAATTTTTACCAATTTATTAAATTAACTAATTTAAAAAACTTGTTGGGTACCTGCTAAACCACCATTAGGTACTCATTACCCATAGGGTTTCTTGTGTCCACTCAGTACCCATTCAAGCAGATCGGTCACCCCGTTTCCCTCTCAGACCACCTCCTCACCTGGGGGTCCACCAAGTACCCAATACTACACCACCAAGTACCAAGGGGAGTCTGTCTTAAAAACAAGAAATCTCGAATCTAAAATGAATTTCTAAAACCAACCTTTAGGCCCCCACCAATAACCCAAAAACATAAAAATACTTGTGGTTTTCTAAAAATTATATCAAATTCATACCTTGAAAAATATATGGGTTGTTTTAATATTAGCCCAATAATATTTTAAACACACCTAAAAAACACACAAGTATTATTCTCTATATAGAAATTAAAATCCAAATTATAGTAACCCATTTAATATAAAAATTTCTAATTAAAACCCCTTAAGACCACAATTTCCATAAAACATCATTAACCAAGAAATCTCCCTTAATTTTCCCCATTACAATAATTTAAATTTAAATTTTATCTAATATAACTCACTTTATAACATAATAAATTTATAATTAATATACTAAAGACCATTAATAATTTCTCTAGCCCACTAATATGACTTTATAATGTCAAAACACATTAAGTCAAACACTAAAACCCAAACTAATAATCCATCATATCAAAAAAAATTATATTATTTTAATTCAAATAATACTATAAAAATAAAATTTACATGGTAAATAAAAACGAATTAATACAAAAAAAACAATAAAAGAAAATATTTTTGGGAAATAAAACCATTATTAAATCCATTAATAAGGATAATTTCAAATTGATAATTTAATTCTCCATTTCACTCATTTATTAAACATTTCCACATAAAATTTCAAATTCTTATCCTTCTAAAAAGTTTATAAAATATTTTTATTAAATAATAATTCATTAAAAATATTATAAATAATTTTTACTAATTTGACATGACATTAAACACACACATAAAATTAAATCCTAAAAGTAGTTCACGCTTAATGTATAATCACTCAACTAAAATCCAAATAACATAATATATCACTTACCCCAAACTTATCAAATTATTATCACCAATAATGAAATATTAATACTTCCTATAACATAGTAAATCTTCAATTTCAATGAACTATAAGCATAGAGGAAGAATTTGAATGTGATAGTGAAAAAATATATAGCGGCCCCAGCTAAACATTACATTATTTTAGAAAATTTAAATAAGCTAAACATTACAACTCATAAATCATTTCACAATACCAATAATGTAAGTTTTAGTGAATTTTATAATCATATATATATGAAAATTATTTTATGATACTTTTGAACATTTATCCAAACTCAAACCGCACTAGATCTACTTTTAGACATCTCTTAAGTTATACTAATATTTATAAACTGAGGAAATAAAACATAATAAATGGGTGATATTGGATGCTCAATAATGGAAAATAACTTATTAACATTTAATCAAGGATTAGATCATGAATATATGAGAAAACCTGAACATGGAAGAAATATATTATTAAAGGAAAATAAAATAATAACGGTTATCTATAAGTCATGATACAAGGATATGTAATATCAAATTAATAAACTTGTAACAGGGAATAAGAGTTTGAGATAATAAAAATGAACCATGGAGAATAATCATAGTAATATGACACAGAAATTTTGAATAAGAAAAATAAAAAATGGCATTGTGAATAAATAAAAAATTGATCATATCCACACAAAATATTTTTAACAAAGCTATACGTGATTATGTCCACGTATAATCATATGAAAAAAGTCATATGTGATCTTTTCCATTCCTAATCATATGAAAAAAACCATATGTGATCACTTACATGCATAATAACGTGAAAAAATCTATATTTGATCATCTTTATGAACAATTGTGTAAGTAGATCTATATATGATCAATTCCATGCACAATAATGTAAAAATATCAATACACAATCATGTCCACACACAACATTCATATCTCATGAGATATAAAATAATAACCAATGCACTGGAGGGATTTATAAGGCCCCATACATTAATCATACATACATATGTGTGCCACTTCAAAATAAATATTAATCACATCATAAATAACTCATGTAAATAAAAATGGGTTTCACAACATTTCCATATGGTATCACCAAAATTGAACTTAATAATATAAATGGATGATACCTAAAATTTAATCAAACTAAAAGAGTATTTCATAATAACACCCAGAGGGTGGATAATGAAAAATAAATTCTCGTGAAATATTTCTTTTAGAGATGGTAGAAAAAATTAAGAGTTTTTTAGAATATTTTTTTAACATTAGAATAAGTGATGAAGTTATTGGTCACATTAAAAAGTCATTTCGGAAAGTCCTCTTTCGAGATATTGAAAATAATACATTTTCAAAATCAATATTAGGAAACAATACTCAATAATGAATTCGTGTAAAATACATAAATATTTCAATAACGTAAAGTGAAATTTTTCTAAAAAGTTTAACTTTGTAAAAATAACCTTCAATAATGAAGCCTTGAAAAATAAATAAATGTTTTTAATGGTGAAGTGAAAATATATTTCAAACTTTTACTTTCAGAAAAAATCTTCAATAATTGAGCCTTGAAAATGACATAAAGGTTTCCATAGGTGAAGTGAAAGTTTTTTTTGAAAAATTTTACTTTTAAAAACAATATTAAATAATTAAACCTTAAAAATTACATAATGGTTTTGAAAGGTTAAGTGAAATGTTTTTGAAAAAATTAATTTTAAAAACAATCTGAAATAATTGAGCTTTTAAAGGGACACAAATGTTTCAAAAAGTCGAATTTTAAACATTTTGAAAACTTTTACTTTTAAAAAATCTTTAATAATTGAGCCTTCAAAATGAAACAAAAGTTTTAAATAGGTGAAGTGAATTTTTTTTGAAATATTTTAATTTTAAAAATAATGTACAATAATTTAGCTTTGAAAAGACATAAAGTTTATCAAAAATTAATTTTAAGTGTAAGATAAAATATTTTATTTCTAAAAGAATGAATTTTTTTTGAATATTTTGAAATTTATTTATTGAAAACACACATCTTAAAAAGTGATAGTAAAATTTCCATTTGAAAAGAGGCTTTGGTAAATATTAAGGTCACATTATATAACACATAATTGGGTTTCTAAATATAAATGACAACATTTGTGGGAAAGAAAATTGTGGACAAGGAGGGGAATAATTTTAAAGAGAATTGGAATTATTCTCAACAATGATATACTTTTTATGAGGAATAAATTCATCAAGGAGGAAGACTTGAATAAAAAGTTTCATTTTTCCTAAAAATAATGAGAAACCACCATTAAATAAAATATTAGGATGTAGAAAATTAATTGTGGAATAAAAAACTTCAATAAGATGCATTATAACTCGATGAAGGTAATTGAGTTAACAAAAGCCAATAGAAATTTAGTATATTTAGAATCAAAATCCATTTAAAGAAAAAAAATTAAACAGATACAAAAACATTTTGAATTTCATAAATAATTATAATAAATTAATTAGGTAGTAATAAGACCATATCACTGATATCATGGTCCTTAAGAAGAAATATGTCTCAAAGAAATAAATTTGAGACAAAGAACCCCTTACCTTGTATTCTAAATTACTTTAACACACTCTAAATTCCTTTATAATAAACAAAACCATATTAATAAACTATTTAATAAAATTATTCATGCCTATATAAATTTTATAAACATAATTTATAATCATTTTTTACAAATATATTTGTTAATCATGGTTTATTTTCCACATTGGATGCTCATAATTCTAATTGCTTCTCATATGCTTTATAATTTCAATATTGATACCCATTATTTGATTATAATTTCATAATTCATAGATAATTTAAGTTAAAAAAATATATTACTTATATTTATTTATAAATCTCTTATCTAATTCCATCAGTGTATTAGTTATGTTCTGTGAAAAAGGAATCAGTGCGAGCTTATTTCAATAATTTTAGCGATATGATATGATATTTTAATAATAAGTTAATTATTTAATATAAAAACTCCAAAACCATAAAAATATTTATTTTCATATAAAATTATATTAATATATGTATTTTAATTCCTATTATCATCCATGAAATAATTTTATAGCATCATTCATGTAGTTGTTTAAACCAACCTAAATAAGAACGCATTTTAACTCTATGGGTGAGTATGGTTAAGAGAGTGTATAACATAATTTTAATAGAATCAAAATGATATTATTTATATTTTTTTATTTTGTTAGTAATATTTTAATTGTTCTGTATAATTAAATAAAATATATATGAATAATGAAAAATGTTATTTCATATAGGCGATAGTCTGCACAACATACGGTTAACATTTTCATTTATCAATGAATGAGAGGGAATAAAGGTATATAATAATTTTCCTCCTCATAATCATAATTATATTATATCTGTAAAATTTATTCTTCAATTATATCCTTATAACCACTTAATAGATAAGTAGTGAAAATGAAATATGTCACTTTGTGGATGCGGTAGTATTCCCAAATACATGATTGACGTTCTTTTGTTTTTCTAATTGGATGGGAAGAAATAAATAACAATTATTCCTTTAATATAATAAAAATTAAATATAATGATTATATTAATTTGATTATATTTATATTGTTAATATAGTTCTAGAATTGAAAAATTAATAAAAATTAGTTAAGGGTTAAGTGATAATTGTGTCATGCCATTATTGAAATATTCCCATTAGGATAACTAATCATTTAATTTCTAAGGAAATATTCAAGAGAATGTTCAAAGTCCCAACGTGATTATTGAATAGTTTCATTCCATAATTAAAAAATAATGGGTATTCACAGGATTTAGTATTCATTAACCATTTAATAGTTTCATTCAATAAGTTGTTCTTAAGTGGTTTAAGTATTCCCATTTTATAAGTAAATAAAAGGTCACTTTTGTGAATACCCATTATTTTTCAATAATGGCGTGATACTATTCAAGGGTTAATGAATCCTAAATCTTGAAATAATGGATTTTGTGGTGTTAAAAGGTATATAAATACTAAAAAACTCATTTGCATACATTTTTTACACATGTTTCAATTTTTTACCACTTGACTTTAATATTTTACAATTTGGATTTTACCTTAATAACTAGTTTTTACCCAAGTAATTTAAATTTTATTAAAATGTAAGGAAAACCATATTTCCTTATTTGGGTGATCTAAATATAAATTTAATCAAAATATAATCTAATTCAATTTATAAATAATATAAAATTTACTTTTAAATTAATACATTTAATATATAGAAAAAATATTTTGTAGAAAAAATATTGTTTTCGTCATTAAGTGTTATTAATATTATATAAAATTAATTGAAAATTAAATTAGTGATAATATATTTTTATACATTTGAAACACTAAATAAAATTATTTATATAAAATATATCATTTTAATTTATTATATTAAAATTATATAACATTAATAAAATTGTTCCTTGGAATTAACCATTTCACCACTATCATGATCATTAACTTTAATCTTAGTAATCATAATTTTATGTATAAAATTAAATTAACCTTATTAAATAACAATAACATATTGATATAAAATATTAAATACATATTTTTATATTTATTTTTTATAAGTTATGAAAACTAATTTTAATTATAAGAGGATACAAACAGTCTTAAGAGAAAAATATTACTTATGTTTCCAAAATGTTAAACATAGGTTTTATAAACACAAAATTGTGTTTTTAAATGATTTATTATAATTTATAAATATATATTTTTATATATAAAACTTTATAATGACTTTTAAGTCATTTGTGTGTTATTATAATCTCTTAAAAGTGATGATATTAACAAAATCAGTATTTTTTTATGTTTAACTAAAAAACAATTATTTTAGAAAATATCAATAAATTTCTTTACAATAAATTTTTAAGGTGGAATTAAATAAATTAATTTCATTTTGTAAAATTAAAATTCTAAAATTTATAAATTTTACTTTTAAAAGAAAATTAAATATATATTTATTTATTTATTTATAAATTACTTTTATTGAAAAAATAATTTTTAAAACATTAAGTGTTTTTAATACTATTTTTTATGAATTTACAATTGATTAAAATATTTTTATTTACAATAATTTTTATTAATACTAAATTTTACTAATAATAATATTTTTTAGGTTATTTTAGTTTGGGGTTGTGTGTAGAGAAATCTACCGTACCTAGTATTAATTTAGATAAAATATCTTCCAAAATCTCAAGGTGTTACATTCTAACCCCCGCCCAAATAAATTATTTCCCTGTGATTTAAATTATAACTTACTAGTAAAACTAAATAATGGTATCTAGGATATTTACGTGACTCACGATATAATTTCTATTTTCATAACAACCAACATAGGTAATATATCTTTTCCCTCAAAATAGCCCAATCCTAATATTGAGTTTTTCTCTAATAATTTGAGCAAAACATTCCTCACAATTAGGTATCATAACTCCTATAATGGTATAAATTTTTTAATATAGATCATAGTCATCCTTTAACTAGTAGATGATCATAGGTTGGTTTGATATATGAAATTCAAATTCACTATTTTTTTATTAATATGGATTCTATGTGGATATGAAGAATACATTTCAAAAATCACACTGAATTCATATAAATGATGGATAATAGGACTTTTATGAAGTATATTCCCTAAACCTTGAAATTGGATACAATAATAATTGAAGCTTTTACTTAGTAATATCAAATAATTGGGGTGTTAATTTGATGCTGTTATAAACTTATTAGGCCTACTAGGATTCTAGAAATATATTCCTATTGGATATCCAAAAATATGAAGTATAGGGTGAGTGTACCTTTTACACTTCTTCTTCAGGTCCTATTTTCAATAATATGGATAGAATAGGCTTTCTATTTTTACCATGGCTTAAAAGGTTTTTGGTGTTTATTATCCTCATTAGTAGTTGGGTAATGGAATCATTTTTTATAATTCCAAAACTCAAGATATTTGAGTCGTTAGACATTATTCACCTCCCTTTCATTGATTTAATTCTTCACCCCATGTTTAAAATCATGATCTTAGTGGGTAGTCCTTCAAACATAAATCACTTTCTTATTCCTCTAAGACATTCTCTTAGGTGCCTCTTCCCATATTTTTTAAATTTAGGAGGTTGAATCTTCCTTCCTTCATCATATCCTTGACCTGAAATTCTTTGTAACTCCATCCTTATCTTATATTATGTATTTATATTTGTGTAAATATCAAAATGTTAGAAAATTTGGTGATCATAACCAAAAAAATTACTACAAGATTTTATCCCGTTTGGTTTCTTGGTGGGAAAATTACAACATTGTTCATCACATTTATTATTAACTTGGTTCCTCCAAGCTCCATCCATTTGTAAAACTAATATGATTTAATATAGGGTGATGAAAAATTTTCACAATAAGATAATTATTTAACCAAATTATAAGAAAAATTAAACCTCAAAATGTCTTACTCTTTAAAATTATAACATTATCTTTTAGTTCAATCTAAATTTTTATCGATTCAGTATACGTTTCTTTAGGCTTTTTTACTCATATTACTTAACATAATTCCTTAACATAATAAATCCTTCATAATATATTGTAAATATAATTTATTTAACCAAAGTATATCCCCTGGGAGTTCATATATAGGTGTGTGGTCTTAGTCTTATTCATCACACACCACTGTGAATATTGAGTTAATACTCAATTATAATTTTTAAAGATGATTTCCCTTAGTTAAATGTGTTCCACAACCACATCCATTTTCTAGTATCCATACATGGATTTAATTTCTAGAATAAGCACACAATCACTACATTAACAAAATTTTAGAATGTTATTCTATGATTGAACTTATTCTATAGACTTATCCTTTGGTTTTTTAATAAATTTATCATATCCTAATCCCCAAAAATAATTAAATTATTCCTCAAAAATAATTAATTCTTCTATAATACCAACTATAACAACCCGAGCTAAAAGAAACTTTATTTTACAACATTTCTACAAGCTAAACATTACAACTCATAAATCATCTCACAATCCCAATAATGGGAGGTTTAGTGTCTTTGATGATCAACTTCTTAAGTAACTCAGTTTTTGATGATTGTGAATATCTGTTTATATTCTAAATACAATAGATTAACTTCTATAAATCTCCTAAGTTACAGTCATATTTATAACCTAAGGAAATAAGAAATAAGAAACAAGTGATGTCTAGTGATCAGTATGGAAAAATAACTCATCTATACATAATCAAGTGTTAGATCGTGATCATAATCAAAAAAATGAGTAGGGTATATATATCTTATTAAAAGAATGTGAAATAAGTGTAGGTCTCCATAAGTCATAAAAGAAGGACATGTAATCTCAAATGAATATACATGTACCATATAATAAGATTATGACATAATAAACATGAACCATGGAGAATAATAATAGGAAAATGAAAAATAAGTGTGTTATTAGTATAGTAAATCATGACATTATGAATAATGAAAAATGAGATCATGTCCGCCCACACTCTTCTGAACAAAACTATATGTGATAATGTCCACACATAATCATTTGACCAAGCCATATGGGATAATTTCCAAGAAACATCATGTGAAAAAAAATTAATGTGATCATATCCATGGAAAATCATGTGAAAAAAACTATAAATTATCATTTCAATGAAAAATCATGTGAACAATGCTACACATGACCATATTTAGGCATTATCATGTGAAAAAATCTATAAATGATCATTTCCACACAAAAAATTATTGCCCCATGTGATAAAAAATCATATCCAATGTATTGGGGGGATATATAGGACCCCACTCATCAATTATCCATACATATGTGTTCCACTTGAAAATAATATTTAATCACCCCATTAAGAACCCATGTAGATAAAAATTGGTTTTATAAACTTTCTATATAGTACCACAAAAATTAACCTCAATAATGTTAGTGGAGGATGCCCAAAATTCAATTACTCCAAAATATTATTTCATAATAACATTCATATGGTGGTTCATGAAAAATTAATTCCAAGAAAATAATTCCATTAGAAGTAGTACCTAAATTATAAAATAGTTTTGTATAAAACACTTTTAATTTTTTTGTAAGTGATGAAGTTACAAGTCAGTCATAAAGTAATTTTTAGAAGGGTCTCCTCTCAACAACTGAAAAGAATGAATTTTAAAAATAAATATTAGGAATAAAAATTAATAAATTAATCCTTTTAAAAGAAATAAATGTTTCAAAAATGTGAATTGAAAATATTTTAAAGAAAACAATTACTCTTTGAAAATAATATTCAGTAATTGAGCCATGAAAAAGACATAAAGGTTTAAAAATATGGAATGAAAACATTATGAAAAAATTTACTTTTACAAATATTCTTCAATAATGGAGACTTTAAATATAAATAACAGTTTCAAAAGGTAAGGTGAATTTTCAGAAAAAAGCCTATTCTAAAAAGAATGTTATATATTGGAACCTTGAAAAAGATAGAAAGGCTTCAAAAATTTTAAGTGAAAGCACTTTGAAAATTTTTACTTTTAAAAACAATCTTCAATAATGGATCCTTAAAAATGATGTAAAGGTTTCAAACAGGTGATGTGAAAACATTTATAAAAATTTTACTTTTAAATGTAATCTTCAATAATATATCATTAATAATGCATAGTGGTTATCAAAAAGGAATTTAGAGTGGAAGATAAAACATTTTATTTTGAAAGGATGGAAATTCATTTGAATATTTTAAAATGCCATTATTGAAAACCCACAACATAAAAAAGAGTTATTAAAATTTCAATTTGAATAGTAGAAATGGAAAAATAATAAGGTTGTATTAGATAACACATAATTGGGTTTCCAAATATAAAGTATAATATTGGTGGGAATGAAAAATATAGACAATAAGGAGAATCCATCATTAAATAATATGGGAATTATTATCAATAATGATATATTATTAATGGGGAAGAAATTAATCAAGGAATAATATTTGTATAAAAAGATTTATTTTACCTGTATATATAGGTAACATACTGTGAAATAAAATATTAGGGTTAAATAAACCAATCTTGGCAGAAATAAGTTCAACAATATGCATTATAATTTTAAAAAGGGAGTTAAGTTAACAAAAAAACCTTACAACTTTGGTATCATTTGAATCGAAATAAATTTAAATAGATAACATGATATGGATATTAAAACAACATTAACTTCATGAATATTTAAAAATATATTAATTAGGTAGTAATAACACCATATCAAATATGTCATCATGCAGAAAAAGAAATATGACTTAATGAATTAAATTTGAAATAAAGAACCCCTTGCCTTGTATTTTTTCTTACTCGAACGCAATATAAATTATTTTATAATAAAAATAACTATATTAACAACCTATTTAATATAATTATTCATACCTATAACCTTTTATTAATTTCATTTTTAACCATTTAGTATAAATATATTAGTTGGTTATGGTTTATTTTCATCATTTGATGCTAGTAATTCTAATTGTTTCGTGTATACTTTATAATGTAAATATTGATACCCATTATTTGATACCAATTACATAATTAATATATAATTTTAGGTAACATAATATATGAAATATATTTATTTATAAATATATTATCTCGTTTCATAAGTGTCTTATTTATTATATGTGAAAATGGAATCGATGTTGGGTTATTTTTGTAATTTTAGCGATCAAATATGATAGTTTAATAATAAGTTAAATAGTTAACAAAACCATTCCAAAACCATAAAAATAATTATTTTAATATTAAATTATAATAATATTATCATTTAATTTCTCATATTCATCCATGATATAGTTTAACTACATCGTTCATATTGGTGGTTAAAACGACCCAAACAAGAACATACTATAACTCAATGGGTGAGTATGGTTATTAAAGTGTCTAATATCATTAAAATAATATCATAATGATGTTATTTATATATTTTTAAGTTTTTTAATCTTAATATTATAGGATTTTATAAGTAAATAGAATTTATAAAAAATGAAAAATGTTATTTTTTGTAGGCGACAGTCCGCACAATGCATGATTAACGTTTTCATTTCTCAATGAATGATAGGGAATGAAGGTGGATTGTAATTTTTGAATTTATAGTCATAATTATATTATATATTTAAAATTTATTCTCCAATTATATCCTTGTAACCAATGAATTTAGTTGGTGGTGAGAAATTAAAGACGTCGGTTTTTAGAGGTGGTAGTCTGTACAAATGTACGATAAACATTGTATTGTTATTATTTGTGGATGGAAAGGAATATATAATTGTTTTTATATTAATATAATAAAACTTAATTATAATAAGGATACTAATTAAATTATATTATTGCTGTAATTATTTTTTTAAGTGAAAATTCAAGAAGAAAACATTAAGGATTAAGCAATGTATGTGTTGAGACATTAAACTATTTCTTGAAAGTATCCCTAGAAATAAAGGGATTAAGATAACTAATTCAGACTAGAGTCTTTTTAATTTAATAAAGGTTTTTTTAGGATAAAAATTTAATATTTTCATGATGAAACTCTAATTAATAGTGGTGTAATTAATGGGTGTTACTGTTCGCCTTTTCTATATGTAGAAAAGGGAATTTTTGTGAATGCTCATTATTTTTCAATAATAGAATGACACTATTCAAGGTTATATGCCCTTATAAGCTTTAAATAATGGATTTTGGGGTGATATAATATTTATAAATCCTCCAAAACTCATTTTATAACATGTTTTTATCATTTTTCAATCCTTTTACTACTTGATTTTTACATTTTACCATTTGGGTTTTACCTTGGTAACAAGATTTTACCCAAGTAATTTATATTTTATTAAAAATATAAGATGAACCCTCTTTAAAAAATTCTATATGATGAGAATAATTTTAATCCTAATATAATATAATTAAATTTATAAATAATTGAGATTTAAATTTTAAATTAAAACATATAATATATAGAAAATTTATTTTGTAGAAAAAATGGTGTTTTCATCATTAAGTTTAGTTATTATAATATAACATTAATTACAAGTTAAACGAGTGATAAAGTATTTTTATACATGTAAAATCATCATATATTATTATTTATATAAAATATATCACTTTAATGTATTATATAAATATTACACAACATTAATAAAACAATTCTGTGAAAATAGAATTGTAACCAATATCATGGTCATTAAATTTAGTATTATTAATCATAATTTTATTCCTAAAAGGAAATTGAAATTATTACATAATATTAACATCTTGATCTAATATATTAAATCAATTTTTTTATATTTTGTTTATATAAGTAATTAAAACAAATTTTTAATATAAGAAAATCGAAATAGTTTTTTATGTAAAATATTATTTTTATGTTTCCAAAACATTAAACATTGGTTATATAGATTTAACATAGTATTTTTAAAGAATTTATTTTTTTTAGTGAATATATATTTCTATAGAAAAAATGATTTATTTAATTTTTTGTCTTTCTTGTATTGTTATAATTTCATAAAAGTGACAGTATTTGAAAAATCGATATTTTTTACTATCCATATAAAAATCATTTATTTTAAAAAAATATCAAAAAATAACCTTTGGATAATCTCTTTATAAAAAATTAAAAAAATGAATTTTATTTTTTAAAATTAAAATTCATAAATTCATAAATTTAACTTTTAAATAAAAATTCAATATATATAATGAAAAACTTATTTTATTAAAAAATTCCTTCTTAAAACTTCAAGTGTTCTTAATACTATTTCATATGAATTTATAATTTATTACAATATTTTTATTTATTATAGATTTTATAATTCTAAAAAAATTTGAACAATAAATATGTCTCTTATCATTTTAGTTCAATTTTGAGTGTGGAGCAATCTACCAAACTTGGTATTAAATTAGAAATAGTAATATATTCCAAAATATTAGGGAATTACAAAACCTCGCTAAATTTGAACAAAAATATAAGGATTTAAAATCCTTTACTGAGATGAATCATATTCTATCAACAAATCACAATTACACTATGAAATGATGAATAAATATCTTTGATAATTTAAAGAGGAATATAAAGATATTAGAGATAATTATTTTTATCAAAATGATCCCATAAAAATGGAAAAACATGGATTTTTTCCAAATCATGTTATTATAAATTTACCATAATTATCTTCTTAAAAAAAATCAACCACAGGACAACCTATAACCTGATTCTTAACCACTAGCTACCCCTTGGCTAGTTAAGGTCACCACCACCTATACTACCTACACCGGGTACCTTGTATGCAACCACTGCGTACTTGGTGGTATCTTCCAAAACATTAGCATGGTTCCCCTCATTCCTCTTTACTATATGGATTATCATCCTCAAGAAGCAAGATTGAGAACCTATAATGAACAACTCTGACCATTTGAACCTTGTTTTTTCTTCTTTCTCCTAAGTATCTTCTTCCACATTTCTATGATTCCATAGAACACATACATGTGGTATAAATTTACCACATGATATATTTTCACTATAAAAAATAATACACACTAGTATAGCTAAAAACGATTCATCATAATCCAACTTCACATCATTATACTTAGACACATTATATGAAATAGGGTTATATTTCTTCAGTTGAGATACATTAATGGCACCATGAATTATACTATTTGTTGGTGGTAATGTTAAATGATAAGAAACCTCCATATCTATCTCTACATTTTGAAATGGTCCCAAAAACCATGGATCTATTTTTCCCTGCTTACCCAATAATCAATTTTTGAACCGAGGTGGGACACTATAGAATACATGATTTCCAACATCCAAATAAATAGGTCAGTGGCTTTTATAAGTAAATGATTTTTCTTAAATTTGGACCATAGCCAATATCTTCTTGATCATCTGTGACCAATAATAAGTCTCTTAAAACATGTTAGGCCTAAAGAAAAAGACTTCCCCAACTTTCATCTAATATAAGAGAAATTAGGAAAACCTTCCATAAAAAACCTCATCTATAAGAATATATAATTACTGATTGATTTATAAATAAACATTACCAAATCCACATTTCCTTACCAAACACAACAAACATTATTAATACCCACATGAATCATATCCTAATGAATTTTAATAGTGTTCCCAGATTAGATATTCATTTATAGATGATAAGCCATTATTGACATCACTTGATTACCCAATTCCACTTTCCATCCTTTCAAAGATCAATATGTGAATTGTGCATCATGATTAGACACAATTCTTTTGGGTATCTTATGATTCGTCATAATATCCCAGACATATGTCTTCCTAAGTCCACCAACAATCCAATTCTATCTAATTGAATGAAAATGTAAAACTATAGTTAACTGATCACCAGTAACCCAAACTATATTTCTACCATTCAATGATCTTATAAATATAGTCATTAAATTCAAGGTAACATTAACCCATTTTCACTCTGGAATGGGTAATGACTAAATCATACTCATTATCCTCTAATGTTCATTTTTAGCCTTTTATAGGTAAGTAATCTCTAAATTAATCCAACCATGTATCATTTCATACTTTTTCATAAAAAGTGTTTCCAAACATTATGGTACATTTTATTCAAACAAGGATGAACCACCTAATGATAAATATGAAAATGCCTCATTACTTCATCTCATAAAGCCTATAGAAAAAAATTACTTATGGAAATGTATGAGACAATCAACATCAATATTCCTCTCAGTATATTATCCCCATCTTGAAATATTCCATGAAAACCTATCACTCTGAATCCAATCTCTAAACCTCTTTTACTCACTCCATAAAGGATGAAGTGACAAAAAAATGTGAGAATACAAAAAGTCCTTCTTCCCTAGATACATCATGTAAGGAACCAGCCTGGGTAAACTACAAAATTCACCGAGGAGGTTCTTACACAAGGTGAGGTGAATCAAAAAAACACAATATTCATGTATAAATAAAGAAAAAATAGATTTTAAGGTGTAATAACAATACATAACCATGATACATACAACTTAAATCCCAAATGTCTAAACCTAAAAGTAAATTAACACAAGTAAAAAAATGAAACTCCTTGTAACCATCTGTCACTACTAAACAACCCCACTATGTAGGTGATAAAACCCAATATAATTCAGAAAAATACATGATACCCTTCTCTTTACCAGACTCCAAAAAAACTACATCTATAAATTCCCAAAGGAATAATTTGGGTGTGACTACAACACCTAATAGTATTTCACCAAATAATCTTTAAAAGGTCAAATATCATGAAAACATTAACTTTATCCTTAAAAATCCAATTTATAAAGAACTTTTGAAATATAAATCCATTTTTTAAATAATAACTTTGGTTTTTTGTAAAATACTTTTATACTCACATGAGAAATGAATATGAAAAGTATATGATAAAAGAATGATAGTGTAAGAAAATAAAGCCTTGGATACACCATAATATAAACAAGTGATCACCAAAACATGAAATATACCATCATTATTATAACTAATAATAAATGAAAATATCACAATTTTGGATTTAATATAAGGTAATATATACTCAAACATATAAAGAAGGCACAAATTTAGGCATCATGTGAATACAAATAATATTGTGCCCTATCAATGTATGTTAATATCAAAAACCTCTAGTGGCATCACACACACTAAAGTAATAAGTCCATTTCCCAATGCCTCCAAGGTTCCCAATGTACTATACTTGTCAAAAAATATTTTAAAACTATGATCCCATTTTTATAAAACATTTTCATAGTAAATCCTCATTAATTTAAGGCATGAAACCCCATTTCATAATCAAAACCACCTTTAAAATATAAATTTCATAAAAATTCATCTTGATATCAAATCTGTCATCTCATCAAGTAATCCAATGTGATTATAAAATAACATTAGGTAAAACATGAATTAGCATATTTTTTATAGAGACACATACCTTAATAATGGACATGACCCATGAAGAATTCATCTCCCAATCCCTGGGGTAAAAACCAACAAAAAGGTGGTCAAACGCCAATTTCAGACACACTTTTGTCTCCCAATAATCAAGTGAAAAGTCATAATAATGAATGTTTTCAAAGTTATTTATGTTTTCATACCCAGTATTAAAAATATAAGACCATGATGTAGCCCTTAAAACCACATCACATACCACCAGACCATGGTGAAAAACCCTCATCCGTGTCGCATTCATTCAGTTTTTACTTAGGATTATGGTAAAACCCATTGTGTTATTCCATAATCACCCTTAGTCTAAATTTTCTTCCGAAACCATAATAAAAACCTCATGTATATCCTATTATCCTAAAAAATACCATGATACATCGTTTTCACCATGTTTTAGCTACCCCTATAAAATGATGAACCACTAAGCTCGCCTTGTGGAACTCCATGACACAGCCTCTACCTCCATGCCACATATCACAACTAAACAAAAGTCATATGACACATACCCTACTCTGTGGTGCATCCATACCAAAAATGGTAGTGTCACCCAAAATACCACAACACATACTCCACGCTACAGCTTTCCAATCCATGCCATAGCTAGTTGCTCCACATCGTAGCCATCTATGATGCAGTCCCCTATAAAACTAAAGGTTACCTATAAAACCTCTAAAATTAAAACTACCCACTCTTAAACTAAAATGAGATAATATCGAAACCAATAAGGAATAACAATTCTTCCCACTATAAAAAAATTTTTGTCCCAATAATGCACTCATAATTTTGAAATTGTAAAGATAGAAGGTCAATACTACCTTGTCAATGATTCTTGTTCCCACATCTTATGGATATCTCATTTCCACTACCATAGTACAAGGACTAAGGTAATTTTTTATCATGAGGTAACTTATCTTAGAAATCCATAATATGAACCATTCTCTCAAGTATAGTGGTTTCAGGCTCAAGATCAACATCTTCTCTGTCAATCACATGGGAATGGTACGATTGATACATCTTCAGTTGGGAAACATGAAATGTGTCATGAATTATTGTGAAGTGAGATCATAAGTACAAATGATATTACAACATTATATGTATTCTAATGATCTCAAATGGGATAATAAACCTTAGTGTCAACATACCATGCTTACCCAACTGATAGTGTCCTAATTGAGGTGGGACTCTAAGAAAGAATTGATCACCAACCTACAAATCAAGTGTCTAATGATGGAAATATGCATCAAATTTAGCAATAATTTATGGTGTGACTAATATATTTCATATCAATTGAACTTTTTCCATCATTTCCTGAATAATACTCAGTCCAACCAAGGTTTACTCTCCCAACTCTGTCCAATATAAGGGAGATTTTCATGGCTTCCTAAACAACACTTCAAAGGCTATCATCACAATCGAAGCATTATGTAATGACTCATATTTTATATATATTATTTTTAGATATTTATGCATTATTTTGGAGACCAGACATAGAGATGGTGTGGGATTATAGGGCCCTATGTTTCCAAAATAAATTATTGAAATATATTTATTACATTAAATAGAAAATTCATTCAGTTTTCCTAAAAAATTAGAATAAATTCTAAATAGAGGTTAGGATAAAAAAATCTTTGGGAACCTTTGAGTTTAGAATGTGGTTTTTATCCTAGTTAGGACCTAACAGTTTTTTTACTTGATGTTTTTTAAAAGGTGGTAATAAGAAAAAATTGAATAAAATAATTAAATAAATTATTTTTTTTCATTCGTTGATGCATTGACCTGATTTTCATCTATAATTATATGGTTATACCTACTCCCTAGGGTTAGATGCATAAATATAGAACTATTGGAGAGCCATTAGAGAGATCTTTGGAGGTTCTCTCTCAAATGAACATCAATTGGATAGTAAATCGGAAATCATAGTGCAATGGGATTTGGGGATCTCACCAAATATAATAACACAATCTCATTATTTGTCAGAAATCAACCCATCTCAAGGTAGGACATTTTTTTTATTTGAATATTTTCCTATTTTCAATTTCTATGTTGAACCTAAATAAATCGACCAACAGATTGATCCGCTGATTGATCATTTTACAAGATGGGATATCTGCAGGTATTTTTTGGGGGAATTCATTTGTGAATAAGTTTTTATCACTTAATTAATTTTTATAATTAAAAGGGAATGAGGACAACACAAAAATTGTTCAAGGTTCATTACATATTTTTATGATTGTAATTTTCATCCCCATTTCTTCATTCATCGTGGGAAATTTTCTTTAGCTCATGATTTGACATATACTAGAAAATCAAATGTTATGCACAAGTTTCCTAGAACAATGGTTTGATATCATATATTTTGACTCGATATGGAATGAGGATCAGGCAACGGTGGTAAAAGTGAATGAATTAGACCAGATTAGAAACCTTCTATTTCATGTGGTGAGTGTGATAGTGACAGGAACAAATGCACACTAAATCTTATACTAATCAGATGATTGGAATCCGGTGAATGGAAATAGAAAGGGGTTCTCAAACCAGATCCACCATCCCCATCATTATTCATGTTTAGGTTTTTTAATGGAGGAGCGGATGACTCCATGGGAGGAAGAATAGTGGGATTTTAAAAATCCCAATCTACACGGTGTGTAATCTTAGATTAAACAGCGTGTGTTACCCTTGGTTCTATAGCTAGGGTTTCTATATAAATTTAAATATCGCACAGTGTGTGACCCCTATCATATAGTGTGTTACCATTCCCATTTATCTTGGAATGTACCTTGGAGGGTACAAAAACACGTCCAGGAATACACGACCAAGGGCACGTTGTGTACTCCCACACTAACATGGTCAGCCAGGATGTACATGATCTTAGTTGTGTACTTCTATATTGACATGGGTATTTTCCATTTACACGAGCAGGACCTAGTGCTGAATGGACACTTTGAGTACTTCTTTAAAGTTTGATAAGCGCCATTTTCCTTTGTATCTTGTAAAAGTTTCATTAGGGTGTCTTCCCCATACCCTTTTCCCTGGGGGTCAGTATGGAATCACATTCTATGCATAGGACAATGATCCCTTCATCGGGACTTCTTTGATAGATTTGTTCGAATAATTCTATGAGGCCTAGAGTTGGATCCTCTATCGTTTTCTTTCCCTAGGTGAAGTTCTTGGTATTGTCATGACCAACATTGCATGGTCATTTATCGTCTACTTAACAGGTTAATCTAGATTGAGTTGTTGGTATACCACATGGCCTTTGGAGTGATCCTAGTCTATTTATCATATCTCTTATAACTTCTACCATATACTTCTAATGGTGAGACCCAATGAGCACTACCACTCAGACGGATGTCACCGGTGCTATCTGACTCATGGAGTGTGTTCTCTTAGAAGAGTTCTATGTGGAACCTTCGAGTATGAATAGGTTGACATTATGGTTGTGAATTTACCTTGAGATTGTGGGTCTTTTTTTAATATATCTGAATATTCGTATTATATGTGTTGTAGACATATACCTTTGTAGAGATAACCATTCTTATTTTTTAATATGGTTTATGGTTTCGGGGTGTCTTACTGAGTGTTATTATAATCACCCCTGTATGGGATTTTCCTAAAACATGTTCTGTCTTGTGTTGATGATTAAACTTTTGACAGATTCCCTAATGGACCAAGGCCAGGCAGTGCATACTAAGCTGAATAGACTGGGGAGTGTTCCCACAGTATCCTGATAGTAGTCCCCATCTTTACTTTCAGGTTGGACTTGTTTTCAGACTCTTTTTGTGGTATTTCATTTGGACCAGTTTAATTACCATTAATTCTTATTGTGCTGTAGGTTGTGGGATTTAGATGTATGCATGTGTGGTTGTTCAATTTCGTTTATATTTCAACATTGTATAGGCTTGGAGATGCATGCATGTGTATAAGTACTTAGGCTAAGGCATCCCATGTTAGTGATATTTCTACTCAGTGGTAGTTACCAGCGACTTTCCTATTAGAGGTGGTCTTAGGGAGTTGAGGAATGGGCCCCATTAGGATAGGTCATGATAGAGTGGTATCAAAGCAGTCAGTTCCACCTTAGGACTGGAGTCTGTCCGGGAATGGTTTTTAAGTGTTTTGAGTTTGGCTTTGAGGAAAGGGAGTACATTTTTGGTGTGGTGGACAATGTATCCATACACCAAGACTTTGATCACCTACTTTCTGACTTAGTACATAATAACACTAGTTTCAGGGGAAATGATACAAGTATCATATAGTAATATGTTGTGGTTTTCATGTCCTTCATGAGTTGTCTCTTTAGATATACCCATAGATTGTGTAACAATTTGTTTATCTTAGGATGACTCTGCAGCATATTCCTACTAGGATTTAGCATCAGGATCATGAGGATTACCCACTCAGTCATGAGGCATCAATATAAGGACCAATTCTATATGTGTTACCTTCAGGTGGTGCACTAGTTGTACCACCACCTTTTGAGAAAAAATGTTACCTGCAGTACCAGCAAATGAGATGCGTAGGCTAATTTCACTTCTTCGGTTTTAGTGGTAGAAACCCATCATGTATTAAGGTGATCCCAAACCATAGGAGGTTGAATACTGGCTTTAGTTGGTGAATCGAGTTTTTTAACTTGTCAAGAAACTAGTAGATTAGATGGTGGTCCTGGAGGTGAACCTTCTCCAGGAATCAGTTGGATGATAGTGTGGTTTGGTGACCCAATATTATAATGAGGTGACTCTTTCATGGTCCGAGTTTGATCTCCTTTTCATAAAAGAGTTATCTTTAGCTATGATGAGGGTTATACGTATCCAGGAGCTTCTGTTACTTTAGCGGGGTATCCCAATAGTAGTTGAGTATTCATCGAGGTTCGCCAACCTCTCCAGGTACTCAATGGATATGGTTCTGGATCAGTTATTTTAGACTCAAACCTTTGAGTGAGGACTATTCAGAGATATCTAAGCTAGTGTTAAACCTCTATGAATCAATACTCGTGCTAGGATACTAGATAAATATTTGGTTCTTGAGAGTTTCTTGGATGAGTAGATACAGATGGTGATTGTTGTTAGTGGGAAATCATGATTATAGACTTTATAAGCAAGGATTAAACATCAATATCATGGACCTAGATGTGTGATACATTTTAGAAGGAGGTATTAGGATAGAGGGTTTATGGTTTAGGGCTTACAAGATGGGTCCAGCCTTCCCAGAGAGAGGTGATGCTACTCATGTGGTGGAATCATAAATCTTACACAAGATAGTCTGACCTTCTATATGGTTGGCATGGAGATAGTGTATGGACCGTTGAGGAAGAGATTGTGGCAAGATAATATAGGTACATAGGTTTGAGGATATAGAATAGGGGTTAGGTGTGTATCTAGATGTTGTAGATTCTTTGACTTGTTTCAACCACCACCCATGAGTGGTCCATGCTAGGGTTAGTTATCTAGAGGACGAGGTGGGGGAATCTACAGGTGGTTGAGGAATATAACCCAAAGGATCTGGGAATTATATCAGGTATGTTTTTTGTGTCTTTTACCTTAGTTTTTTTATTGATAATGACATGTTCTAGTCATTCCCTTATTACATCCTATCTTGTTCATGACATAGAGATTTTTCTTGGGCACTTAGCTCAAATCTTATTCTTAGAGACTCCTACTGAAGATGACTCAGCAATCACACACTTGTACCAACAATGTGACATGACTCTTGGAGGTGATAATTTTTGTTGGGATCACTTTTTAGTAATGATGAGACCTTATGACATCATCTTAGGTGTGCACTGGTTATCCATAGTTTATGCACAGATTGACTGTTACTCAAAGAGGATGTGGTGTGTCTGTAGTGATGGGAATATGTTTTACTTTCTGGTTGAAAAGGAAACCCAAGTATCAGAGAATAGAGACATGCATAGGAGGTTGTAGCTGATTAATCATCAGTTGGAAAGAATTACCATTATTTCAATGGATGTTATGAGTTTCCAGTTCCCTAAAGTGGTGGTCGAGTATGAGGATGCCTTTCTTGATAACTTTTTAGTCATACCTCTCTACTGATAGATAGAATGATCCATTAATTTACACCACTGGATAACCCCAATATATGCTCCAGAATATCAGATGTCTCCTAAAAAGCTTTGCGAGATGAGGGTGTAGTTGGAGGACTTACAGAGGAAGGGATTTATTATACCTAATGTTTCACCCTAGGAAACCTCTTTTTTTCTCTAAGAAGGTGGATAAGAGCTTTATTTTATGTGTGGACTACCAACTCTTAAAACATGTGATTATTTAGAACAATTATTCATTAACATGGATTCATGGCCTCTTTGATCAGTTGAGAGGGTCATGATGGTTCTCAAAGGTTGACCTCAGATCAGGCTATCACAAGTTGCGAGTATGGGATGAGGATATACAGAAAATAGTATTTAGATACCATTATAGTCACTATGATTACTTGGTGAGGACCTTTGGCCTAAATAATTCCCTAGCACTATTCATGGGACTCATAATATGGATCTTTCAACCCTCCTTAGATAAGTTCATAGTAGTCTTCATTGAGGATATCCTAGTGTACTCAACATTCAAGGAGAAGCACGTGTGACACTTGAGGATGGTTCTAGATGTACTCTGAGAGAACCATCTTTACAGTAATCTCTCTAAGTGTCATTTCTGGATTCAAGGGGTCCATGTTATGGGACATGTTATCTCAGCATGGTGTGGAAGTGGACCCAGTGAAGGTCAAGGTTGTGTTGGATTGGGATCTTCCCAAGTGCATGACGGGGGTGCAAAGCATCCTTGGGTTGGTAGGCTATTATTAGAGATTCATACTTGAATTCTACAAGATATCATCTCCCATGATAGCTTTGACCCAAAGAGGGTATCCTTTCATGTGAACAGAGAGGTTCCGAGAGGATTTTCAAGAGTTTAAGTACATATTGATGAGTGCTCCCATCTTGAGATTACCAAAGGAGGGTGTTCAGTATTTTATATTCTATGATGGATCAGGAAGCAGGTTTGGTTGTTTTCTAATATAGAGATAGGTAATTATTGCCTATGTATCATTACATTTGAGACCACATGAATAAAACTATGTGACCCATGATCTTGAGTTAGTCATGGTAGTCTTCACATTGAATATGTGGAGACACTACCTGGGGGCGATTAGTTTATTATCTATTCTATCCATAAGAGTCTCAAGTATATCATCTCTCAAAAGGATATCTACTTGAGATAGATGTGATGGATATATTTCCTATAGAATTATGAATTTGATATTTTCTACACTCTTGGGGAGGGTAATTTGGTGGAAGACACTCTCAGTTGGAGATATTGTTCATATTTACTAAATGAGGAGTCATAAAAAATTATCCTTGTTACAATTATCCTTTGTGGATAGAGATGGAGAATATCACCTCCAGTTTATGGTTGTTACCCCTCCTCTTTTTCAAATAGTTATGGAGGTATAGCTTAGGGATACCGACTATGAGACACCACGTTCTCATATATCCATTATTCATGCTTCTGATGGATTTTCTATAGTTGGGAAGAAATCCGTCTTTTTAAGAGGATTCGTGATGGTATAAGTGGCGTTGTGGGATGATATTTGGATATATTTTGATACATAACCTTTTTCAGTACATCCAGGTGTGACAAAGATTTACCAAGACCTCTAATATTAGATTTTTTATTTAGGGATGAAGAAATGAGTTGCAGATTTTGTCTCTGGATGCCTTACTTTTCAACAAGAGAAGGATGATCACTAAGTTCCATCAGGTTTAGATCAACCCCTTGAGATTAAAGAGTGTAAGTGGGATGGGATATCCATGAACTTGATGATAGTCTTACCATATAAATCTAGGTAATGTGATGCCATCTGCGTGATCGTAGACTGACTCACCAAGTCTACCAACATCCTAGCTATCCAAGAGTAGATTTCCGTAGAGTTCATGGGACACCTCTATATGCCAGAGATAGTTTGAATTAATGTATTTCCAAAGAGGATCATTTCGAAACAATATGTTTGTTTCGCCTATTGTCTATGAAAGGGATCACAGGAGGAATTTGGGTCTCAGTTACGCTTGAGTACAGTGTTTCTCCCCCGAACTGACAGCCTGACTGGGAAAACCATTCATATTATAGAGTACATTCAGTGAGCTTCAGTTTTGGACTTCGTACATAGTTGGTAGGATCACCAACCACTAGTAGATTTTGTGTACAATAATAGATACCATTACACCATTAGTGTTTCACCATTTGGGTCCTTGTACGGGAAACCCTACAGGTCACCACTTTGTTTGACTGACCCATAAGAGTTGGTACTCATGTGCTCAAAGTTGGTGGGATCCACTAATGAGAAGGTGAAGATCATATAGGAATGGATGAGGAATATACAGATCCATTATAAGTCTTATAAGTTCATAAGATGGAGGACTTTAGATTTTAAGGATGGAGACCATGTGTTCCTACAAGTTTCACCTTGATGTGGATTATAGATATTTGACTAGGGTGGAAAGATATATCCAAGATTCATTGGCCCTTTTCAGATACTACATATATATGGAGAGGTATCATACAATTTATCTTTACAGATTTAGTTTGATCAGTTGCACGACATCTTCCATGTGTCACATCTAAGGAGGTACGTGCATGAATCATTGCATGTTATCGACTGAGGTGAGCTAGACATCAAGGATGGAGCTACATTTTTTGAATACCAAATGGATATTGAGGATCATTGGGAGAGGATACTACATGGTTAAGTGATTCATTTAGTGTGTGTGTGGTGGCAGTATGGGAAACTTTAGGAGAACACCAGGGAGGGGGAGGCTTATATGAATTATAATTACCCTCATCATTTTGTATAGCCACTTGTTTTGGAATTTCGGTACATAAATCCCCAAGTTTGGGAGAATTTAATGACTTGTATTTTCCTTGTATTGTTTTTTTATATTGTATAGATTATTTTTTAGAATATTCATTAAGATGGCATGTGATTCCAAGGCCCAGTGTGCCCTGAATAAATGTTTAAAATATATATAATATATTAAATAAAACACATGAAAAAATTTCCTATAAAAGTGGAATAACTTATAAATGGGTTTTTATATCAAAAATATAAGGTCAATATTGAGTTTAAAACAATGTTTTTAAACTAGTTGCGACATAACCTTTGTTAGTACAGGATGTTTTTGAAAAGGTCTTCATGGACGCAAATTGAAAAAACTAATTAAATAAATTATTTTATTTCATTAATTGATGCATTGAACTTATTTTATTATATAATTATATTGTTATTCCAAATCTTTGGGGTTAAAAACATAACCCTAGAGCCTTTTAAAATCTATTAGAGAGAACAGTGTAGGGTATCTATTAGATAAACATCTACTGGATCGTAGATCGATGATCGATGTGCAATGAGATTTGGGGACCTCTCCAACAACAACAATGTAGGTTTTTTATTTATCAGTGGTCGATCCATATTGAGGTATGACATTTTTTAATTTTAATCTTTACTTGTTTTCAATTTCTATGATGAACATGAATCAATCGACCAACATATTGATTTGCAGATCAGTCACTTTGCGAGACGAGTTATCTGTGGGGATTATTTTGGGGGAATTAGTTTGGGAATAATTCTTTATCTCTTCATTCATAATTATAATAGAAACATATTGAAGAAAACATAAAAATTATTCAAGGTTTTTTCCTCATGTTTTTTAGTGTTCTTTTCTTCCCCATTTCTGCATTTATCATGGTAAATCTCCTTTGTCTTACAGTTCTATGTAGACTAGTAAATCAAAAATTACGCCCTTGTTTCTTGTCACAATGGTTCAATATCATAGATTTGGACTCATTATGTTGTGAGTATTGGGAGGTGATGGTAGCGGTGAATGGATTAGACTAGATTTTAGACCTTCAGGTTTCTAAGGTGCATGTGACGATGATGGGAACTAAAAAACACTAAATCATGGACAAATTGGATGACTGAAATCCATTAAATGGTGAATGTAAGGGTTGGTCAGACCAGATCCACCTTCCTCATCATGATTCACTACTGGATTTGGTGTCAGATGAGTGGAAGACTCTACAAGAGGAAGAAAATAAGGTTTTTGGAAATCCTGATATGCACATCATGTAATCCACAATTACACAGCATGTGGAACCCTTAGTGTAGAAGTCAAGGTTTTCTATGAAGTTAAGGATCACACGGCTTGTAACCTCAGTCACATGGTGGGTAACCCATTCTAGTTAGTTCAACATGTACCTTAGAGGGTCCATGGAAACAGCTAGGAGTACATAGCCAAGGGTATATCATGTACTCCCACATGGACATGGCTAGCTAGGATGTACATAGGCTTAGCTGTGTACTTTTACATGGATATGGGAATGGTTCCTTTACACGGTCAAGACCTGGTAATAAAGGTACATGTTGTGTACTCCTTATACACACTATGTACTCATAGTACATGTTGTGTACTCATTAAAAGTTTTCTTGGAGCCATTTTCTTCTATATCTTGGAAAAGTTTCATTAGGGTGTGTTCCCAATATCCTTTCCCTAAGAGTTATTATTAAATCACATCCAACATATAGGATGGTGATCCATTAAGTAGGAAATCATAGATAGAGTTTTTGGAATCCTTTCATGAGGCCCGAAGTGAGATCCTCTATCATATTCATTCCCTAAGTGTAGTTATTTGTATCATCATGACTAACACTACATGGGATCTGATCCTCTACTTTGCAGATTAATCCATATAGAGTTGTTGGTATGCCCCATGTCCTTAGGAGTGAACCTTATCTGGGTATTGTATCTCTTCATACTTCTAGTATATACTTATAATGGGAAGACCTAATGATCACTACCTATTGAACATACATCATGAGTACTATCTAACTTGTGGAGTTTGATCTCTTGGATAAGTGTTATGTGGAACCTTCAAGTAGAAATCTTGGGTTGGAATTTTGGTTGTGACTTTACCTTGAGACTATGTGTCTTTTTTTAGTATATTTAGATATTCTTGTTATATGTGTTTTATACATATACCAATTTTGAACTGGCTGTTATTATTGTGTTATATTCTTTGTGGTTTTGGGGTGTCCTAATGGGGATTGTTATACTCACCCCTGGACGGTCTTTGGCCACATGTTTCATGTCTTGTGCATATGATTTACCTTTTGAAAGGGTACCAAAAGGACTTGGACCATGAAATTCTTAGAAAGACAGACAGACTAGGGTGTGTTCCTGCAGTATCTTAACAACAGTCCTATATTTATTTTTAGGATGGACTTATTTTAAAACTCTTTTTGGTAGGATTTTATTTTTCATTGTTTACTTTCCATTAATTATGTTCATACACTGATTGTGGAATTTAGATGTATTCATGTGTTTTTTTTTTAGTTTCTTTTATATTTTAGCATTGTATGGGATCGGAGATGTGTTCATGTGTACCAAAACATAGGCTAAGGTTTCCCATGTTAGTGATATTTCTACTCAGTGCAAGTCATTAACCCCTGGCCTATTGAATTTGGGTTTGGAGATTCATGGCACAGACCCCATTGGGATGGGTCGTGATACTTGATAACTATTGTTAAAGATAAATTTTACCAAAGGAATATTCTTTTCCCAAGAACCACCAAAATTAAGCATGCAATTATAGAGCATATCCTCAAGAACCTGGATAGATATCTCTATTTATAGATCCATCGTTGGATGATATGTTAGGCATGATTTTAGCTGGGAACCCATCACCTCTTACAAACCATTTAAAAAACTACATTTTAACCATGTATCCCTATTATAAACAACTAAAGAATGAACCCCATGAGGTCTTAAAACCTCTCACACATACAACAACCTAGGTTGTTTCACCTTCATCATCTCCTTTATAGGAATAAAATGTGATGATTTCATAATATAATTAATGTTCACACAAATAGAATATTTCCCACTAAGATTCCATGGTAAAACAAGAATTAATACCATGAAAATGTCATCCAACATCCACACTATAACCGGAAACGGTTGTTGTAAAACAGTAGGTCTCGGGTGTTCCTCCTTAATTATTTAACAATTAAGGTACCATGACAAAAATTCTATTATTAACCATCTTATCCCCATATTCCAATATCAATGTCCCAGATCATGATACATCTTGGAAGTACCAAGGCATATTGACCAATAAGACTTGTGACCAGCATTCATTAATTACTACCTCAAAGACATAGGAACAATCAACCTTCCTTGAAAATTCAAAGTGTCTATGGGAGACTGAGACGACTCCCCTGAGGTCTCTCCACTATTTAAGATTTCCCTAAAATGCTGTAAATCAGTGATCGTTACCTCTTTGACTTGAAACCACTCATAAAATTATGATTAAGACTTTATAGAAGCTAAGAACACCTTCCCACTAGCCTCTTCCACTCCCAAGCACATCATAGTGAACAAACTCATCAGAGACCATTCCTCTATTGATTCATTCGTGTCTTGAATTGTAAAATTCCTACTCAAATCATCAGTGAACACATTACCTTTCCTAATATTATGATAAATATCAAAATTGAACGTATTAATATATTCATCCTATCATTTTTGTTCCAGTTTCAGATCCCTCAGAGTAAATAATATAATTCAGGCTTCTATGATCTGAATATACCATAAACTATTCCCCAAAGAGATAGTGATTCCATTTTTTGATTTCAAGATTGAATTATGCCAACTCAAGATAATGGGTAGGGTAGTTCATCCCATGAGGATATAACTAGAAATATACATAGGCCACAACCTTCTTTTAAAACATCAATACACACCTTAATCCCATACACGAAGCACTATAGAAAAGAGCATAACCTGAAATTGGTTCTAAAATAATCAAAATTTGAGATGAATTTAATATCTTTTTCAGATCCTTGAAATATCTTTAAAATTTTTAATTACATTCAAACTTAACACCCTTATGAGTCAAATTTTTCATTATAGATGCGAGAAGTCCTGAGAAAACCACCTGTAATAACCAGTGAAACCCACGAAGATCTTGATATAAAATAGGTTTCTAGGCTACTCACAGGACATTACCACGTGTATCTTTTTAGTATCTACTAATACACCTCTCTCAAATATAACATGACCCAAATAATTACTTCTTAGATCCAAAATTCTCACTTCAAAATCTTACCATACAAGTGATGTTCTCTCAAGGTTTTAAGGATGATATCCAAATGATCCATGTGTTCCTCCTTTGACTTATATTGTACCAAAATATCAACCACAAAAATGACTATGAAATAATCCAAGAACTAATGAAATATAAAGTTCATAAATTTCATAAATTTTGAATGATAATTAGAGATACTGAATGGCATAAATAGAAACTCAAAATTCCCATACTGACATCTAAATGTTGTCTTAGTTAAATCCATTTCACATAATCTTAATTGGTGGTACCCTAGATGAAGGGGTATCATTGAAAACTAATTTTCCCCTATGATTTGATCACAAAGATCATCAATTATGTGAAATAGATATATATTCTTAATTTTCACTTAATTTATATTTTTATAATCAATGTAAAGTCTAAGCCTCTCATCTTCCTCTTTTTTAAATAAAACAGATGAAGCCCAAGGTGACATGCTAGGTTGAATAAATATTATATCCTCTAGGTACACAATCTATAATAATGTTCCATAAACTCATAAGGTTCCATGAGATAATATAGAATGTAAATGGGAATCATACCAGGGATCAGGTCAATAGTGAACTTGAACTCTCTCTATGGTGGTAAACCAGAAAAATCATCAAGAAAGACCTCATGGTACAAACTCATCATTGTAGGAAGTGGTATATCAAAGTCAGTGCTTGAAACATAAAAGAAAATATCTAACAATTCTCATGAAATTATTTTCGCATAAGGAACAATAGGGCTCTGCCTCTAAGATCTAGATTCCCACTAACCCTAACAAACATGAGGGACTCCATTGGGAGATAAAAAATGAACTTGATGATGATAACAGTCGATCTGGGCCTTAATGTTGATCATCTAATCCATTCCAATAATAAGGTCAAATACATAAAGATCAAGAACCAAAAAATCACAAACCACTTTAAAGTAAGGTATTATTTCCCAGTATGTGAGACATTTAAATTCTTGTTCAGTCCTATTTCTCAAAGATGTGTAAAGTTCCATAATTTTCAGAATTAGTTCTAAATTCAATCCCAACAAATCAATTAAATTTGAGGATATAAAGTAATGAGTATCACCTGTATCAAATAAATACAATACCATAGAATATAAAATAAACATCTTAACTTTAATAGTATCCAACCCTTCCTCATATTCCTCTAGTGCATAATTTTTTCTATAAATATGCTCAGTATCAACTCCTTCCTAAGATTTCTTCACCACATGAACATCCCCCTAGGCCTAAGGATAAGACATTCCACCCTTGGAAGCATTAGAACGAATCTTTGAACCATTGGTGAGAGTAGATCCATCCTTACCACCTTAGTACATCCTTATATAAAAATTCATGAGACAGTAAGATTTTCTATAATGATGATAATTTCACAGTGCTTACATACAGTTGGGATTGGTATGACCAGGCATTCCACACTAATAATAAACAACCTATTGTTGTCCGGAAGAATCCCCTGAAACATGTCCTGAAGAAAATTGAACATATTTTCCATTTATTTTCTAGATAGAATACACACCCTAGATAAATATTGCAATAACTGATGCTCTGCATTGACACATTTTCTAGTTATACCTACCTCAGCCATAACTGCTTTATTAACTACGTCCATAAATTTCATAATTCGTAAGATAATTATCATCTACTAAATATCATCCCTCAAACCCATATCAAAAATTCTATCCTATAGGTAATCAATAATAAAAATCCCATGTGCTAGGTGTACCAACTCAGTGAAATGGATGGAATAATCCAAAACTGTACACTCCCTCTTCCCTGAGTTTGGAAATTCCCAGGTCCTTTCCGCATACAATGATTCCATATAAAAATACTTGTTGAACATTTTATTGATAGAGTTACATGTGAGATCCTCATGAAACTTATCTTTCATGGTAGATTCCCACCATTTAATTCCTAAAACATCATGAATATAAGTGAAAGAACCCACCTTATAGCCCTCTAGGGTTTTCAAAAAATGTAAGATCCTTTCAATATGATCAATACACCATTCAAACTACCAGGGTCTTTTGTCTCCATAGAATATGGTTGGATTCTACTTAGTAAATTTTGAGCCATGATCCTTTGTTTTCCCCTATTTCTAACACCCTTCTATCCAAGAGTTTGAATAGTGTGGATTATAGATTCTACCAAATAATGGTCCACTAGAGGATTTTTTTGTAGATATTGTATTGCAGCATTCTCACTCATATTTGGAAGATCTATTCTAAGTGTAAATTTAAAATAAACACAAGACAATACCAATTAGTTTAATAGAAATTACCAAATCACAAGACCAAAGTTAGGAATCCATTTCAATGCCTTTAAACAAGTATAATTTAAATAATTAATAGATCCTATGAAAAAAAGGTAAAACCATAGAAATGAAAATATCCAATTAAATATACCCAAAATACAATTTATTTAAATAACCTCAAACACCAAGTATTAATCTTGGAAAAAATACCTGACCACCCTTAGTAACTTGAGTACACACACATAAGTGGGCTAGCCAGGCACCCTCCTGTGCTGACTACCTGAACATTGATGGTCCTAAATTCTATGTACCAAAGAACTTGAACAAAAAAATGGTTCTTTCATAACAATTAGGGCTAGGTAACGTATTTTGTTAAATTTTCTAATATACTATCTCTTGTCAACTAGACTATTCACCCAGGAGGGTACACCACAAGTTGAGGTGCATCAAAACGACACAAGCCCCATGTATTACTGAAGAGTGAGCATAGTAAAAAACAAAATAAGAACATATAACCATGATAAATAAAACATCTAGGATAAGGGGATAAACATGAATGAAAATAAGAAAATCCAAAAGCTGAAACACCATGTCACCATCCATCACCACCAAACGTCCCCATTATGAAGGAGATAACAATCAAAAGAAGTCATAAAACTACATGACTCCCTTCCCTTTAACTAAGTCTTGAAAAACCACATTTATAAATTCCCAAAGGAAAAAAATAGGCTATAAGAGAAATAACTAGTAGGATTTCAAAAAATAATATATAAAAATTATAATATCATGAAAATTCTATCAATAGATTTAAAAAATCAGTTGATAAATTGCTATAGAAAGATAAATACATTTTATAAATCATCCCTTTGGTTTTTCATAAAATCTTTTCATACTCACATGAACAAGGAATATGAAAAGTATATGACAAAAGCATGATAATGTAAGAAAATCCATCCCCAGATACACCATTATATAAACAAGTGAACAACCAACTATGAAATATAACATCATGTGTAAAACCAAGAATAAATGATAAAACACATAATTTAGGATATAAACAATGAGAATATATACTCATATATATAAATAAAACCCAAATACTTGCATCAGATAAATCCAACCAGTATTGAGTCCTATCATATTCTATCAATATCAAAAACCTCTAGTGGCCTTACACACACTAACGTGGAAATTCCATTTCCCAACACACCCAAGGTTCCCAATGTCCTATTCCTGTTAAAAACCATTTCAATACTTTAATAAAATTTTATTAACAATTTTCATAGAAAATATGCACTATTACCATGATTAAAACCTCAATTTAGAATCAAAATCCACCTTTAAAACATCGATTTCATAAATAAAATCCATCTTGATATCAAATCCATCATTTTATCAAATAAAACAAAGGGGTTGAAGAAGAAAATTAGGTAAAACATGAATTAGAACCATTTTATAGAAACACCAACATAAAGATTAAAAAGGAACCACCAAGAATTGATTTGTCATGCCCTAGGGTTGATAGAAAATAAAAATAGGCTGAAAGACCATTTTGGGACGTGCTTGGGTCTCCCAAGAATCCAGATAAAATCCATAATAATGGTTGGTTTTTGAAAGGATTTAGGTTTGTATACCCAGTATGGAAAATATAAGAACATGGAATAGCCATTCCCACCACACCATAGAATGGATAGAACAAAACATAGAACCCAAATCCATGCCATAGTCATTAGGTTTTTACCTAAGACTATAGGGAAACCTATTACACTACACTATAATAACCCCCAGTCCTACTGTCCTATTGAAACCACAGCACAAACCACACCCAGATCATATTCTCTCAGTTCAAGACCATGACGCAACCCATTCACCATGCTGAAGTTATCCCTATAAAATGAAATCCCACTACCCTCAACCCCAAAGAACTCCACACTACAGACTCTTCCTCTAAGTTAAAGATATCAGCTAAACAGAAGGCTTACGTTGCCTCCCCTACTCCCTGGTGAAGATATCATGAAAATGGAAGTTTCGCTAAAAATACCACATCCCAAAATCCAAACCACAATTGTCTAGTCCACACCACATCTAGTAGCTCCATGAAACAGAAACTCCCATCTATGAAAAAGTCCCCTGTAAAACTCCAAGTTAATTATAATACCTCTATAACTCAAACCACCCACTCTTAAAGTAAGAGGAGAGAATACCAAAACCTAGAGGGTGTCACACATCAAGATACAACTCAAAGAAAAGTGACTTGTGTTTTTTTTCTTTTTTTTTTATTCATTGGCTATATCCACTTGATATTTCCTACTCAAAGAATCAATATGAACACTTCTTTTCCTTAGATTATATACCATATCAAAATTAAATGACTAAAGATATTCAACCCATATCCTATGTCATAGATTCAAATCATACTATGAAAATATATACTTCAAAATCTTATGATCAATTTATATTATAATCCTCTCATCGACCATAAATTATTAAGCATATAAACTACTATTACAAGCTCAAGATCATGGGTATAGTAAATCTTCTCAAGTATCCTAATCTTTTGATAACTATACGCAACAAATTATCATTCATGCATTAATAGACACCTTATAACAACATCAAAATAATTATAATAAACCTCATACAATGCTCATGTATATAGTAAAATAAGAATTGGTATTTATGTTAATCTCCTCTTCAACTCTTGAAAACCAAGTTCACGTCTATTATCCCATTGAAATTCCACTCCCTTAATTGAAATCATTGACATAAATGATGTTAAGTGAGATAAATTTTGGATGAATCAAAAATAATAACAAAAAAACAATGAAATTTGGATCTTAAAGATATTCTTGGGAATCTCACAAAACATCATAGTTTCCACCTTCTCAATACCTATTGATTACTCAGATTTAGAAACAACATGCCCATGAAACTTTACGCCTGAGGACTAAAAATGTCATTTTGTCATATTTCCATACAATTGGTGGGATCTAAATATATGTAAGAAAATTTCCAAATATTCCTCCTACACCTCATAGGATTATGAGTACAATAAAATTTCATTAATAGATATAATCATTAATTAATATAAATAAGTATGGAAAATATAGTTTATCAATCCCATAAACATGTTAGGTGTACTCAACATCCCAAACAAAACCTCCAAGAATTAAAAACAACCAAATCACATGTAACACCCAAGCTTGGATTGATGAATTGCACCTGATCATGGATGACATGTGACCTTAGGTATACCGTCCCATACACTATAGGATATCAAATAGTATTGAGGGAAAAACATAGTTATAAGGAAAATATTCTTTCTAAAACAAGACCTCTAGTTCATTTCTAAATCTACTGAAAATTCAACATGACATGTCTATATAATAGACATCCCAATAACTTATAGACATAAAACTAGGATCCAATAGGGAATTCATAGTCCATAATGAAAAATATTAAAACTATATAAATGATGATAAAAAATAATAGATTAACAAAATCATAAAAATAATAAAGTGTTCATTAGAAAAATAAATGGTGCACTAGACAATACGCATGTGAAAACAAACAAAAAATAGACTAGTATCGGGTACAACTCATGTAATTGTCTTACCAAGTCCTCAGCCTATGTGGACTATTATACATATACCATGTCTTTATATCCAAGCAGTACTTGTTCCCTGAGAGAAAACATCAAATTATACCCACGTACATTGAAACCCATTTTTTGTACATGGGTAGGGGTGATTCCATCAACCTAGAAGTAATCCCCAATTCCTCAACCATACTTATTTATATTGTGATCAAGTGGATTTGTATCCAATATATATATAAGGAGTTTAGTAATTCCCCTGAAACACACCCTCCTGAAAGTATAACACATAATGCATATACCAGTATAAAATTCAAGTTTTTGTGTTCTAACCTGGCCACCATAACACTTGAACTTACCTAATTCAACTCTGTACCATAAGGAAGAGTCGCCATGTACCATAACCCAACCCAAAATCAAATATGAGTGAGGGTATTTCTGTTAAAATCCAAACTACTACCCAAAGTCTCTAGATAGGTTTCCACCCTATGACTAGACCATTCTTGAACATATAGGTTTGGGTGTCCAATCAAGTCCTGGAATGTCCTTTCTCATACAAAGGAATTCATATTCCAAATATCATGGACACTACCTGAAGGTGTGACGTTGGGTTTCCTCAACCTTCTCACTCAAGGGAGGTCATACAACAAGAAACCAAGTTATCTCTTCTCACTCAAGGGATTGTTTACATGAAGTACCATGTCCAACCCTTCTCACTCATGGGAGGTAGCACATCCCATCTCAAGCCACATCTTATGACTCATGTTTATCCCATAAATCATACACAAATAGAAACCCATCCCTTCCATGGTGGTCCATCCATTCCCATATCACTCATGGTGGGGATAGTCCTCAAGATCCTCTTCCACCTTAGTATTAAATAACTATAATAAGCACATAGTCATCACACACATGAAAAAAAATTGGACGCACATCTTGTATCACAACTCACTAACTCACAGCCAAAGTTATAATCACTCTAGACTAATCCTCATGCCTTGAACACATCCAAATATCCACCAAAACTTTCTAAGGGGTATATCGCATCAATTTGAATAAACCCATCACATTGATACCAAGAGTAAAGATCTCTAGATAACACACATATCTTATATCATGATGCATTGATATACACACTAGAAAACCACAACCAGAATAGATAATAAGAATAAAACATTCAAAAATTGGGTCATTTCTCATACGAGGTCAAATAGACTAAAAACAATTCAACCTAATACCTACTAGATTTCCTTTAAAAACCAAGTGAAACCCCACTTTAAAAATAATTTATAAAATGAATCACATTTCATCTTACGCATTTTTGTCCATTGGATAAAATCTCACCAAATAACTATCAAAAAAATTCATTCCTATTTTTAAATACCACTCCCAGACCCATTTCTCAATTCACTACTTTATTAAAAAATGAAACATCTTGTACTTTGAAAATCAACTCATGCCACAAAGAAAACCATAAATAGGGCCACTGATACTCATTCAACCATGGAACAACCATCAAACCATTTATAAATCTATGTAGTCCATGTTTACTATTAATTCAATACAATCCAGTTTTAATTTATGGTGAGACAACACATTCATAAAATATGAAATCAAATATAATAATGATAGTACATGAATATAAAATCACCAATCAGGTAAGAGAATAAAATAAGTACATGGATACCTACCTCAATCAGTGATCTACAAATTATTCCAAGATCAGAATGATCTCCTCGTAGTCTGTGAGTACATAACTCATCAAAAACACTGATAAATTAATCAATTAAACATTTAAAACAAAAAAAAAAGATATTTGTATAAACGATGATAAACTCACTAAGTGACCTCATAGTGTTGAATCCATGAGAAATGGAGTGTGATTAATTCCCAACACACACCCATATCTAAGCTACCAAAAATCCTTAAAAACTTGTATAGAAACATACCTCAAATAAAATGATGAAAAAAACATGAATACCTCCTCCTAGGACCTCCACTACAAGATGTGCATGAAAGAAACATCAAGAGAGATGAATCCACCATGAATTTTTTGAAATAATATACCTAAAATAATAATTGGGAAAAAACAAATAAGTGGATAAAAATGATAGGAATAATGATAAGGGAGATTTCTTACCAATAATTGACATAATGAAACTCCCTTGAATGGTTTGCATTTAAGGGAAGATAAGGGAGAGAAAGAGAAAGGGTTTTGGCCTCTCCCACCACTTGTGTGTATAATAATAAGAAATATTGAGGGATTTTATAATTTAGAAACCCAAAAAAAGTCCCTCCCCTTTTAGAAAACTGCAAAGTGGTTCAGTCACATCATTACCAAGAGGGTCACAGCAGGACTACCCTCCAGGCAGGGGGCCAACCCCCCAACCTAACATTGTCTTAGTAATTCCCCTATATTGGGATTTAGATGAGTCAAATAATTATTATTATAACATGTAGAATTTATCTAGGCACTTAATAGTGGATCTCCATGTGAAAAAATATGAAAACAACATAAAATTAGAAATAAAAAAATATTGTAAAGTGTATCATTCACCAAAGAAGATTTTACTATTGATTTTATCTTCATTCAAAGTTGTTGATAAAGATAATAATAATAGAAAATGTAAGATTCACAATTTCATAGGTATCATTATGCTACCTATATATCTTATCTTAATTAGATAGACTCTCTTTAACAATGGTGTTCTAGCAACTCGTGTTTCTATGGAAAAAGAAGATTTAGAGCATTATGTTTTTTTGGGAGGTTTAATCAAGAATAAAGAATTTCACACAACCTACCATCACATGCGAGTAGGATTTTTAAATACCTTGAGTACACTCATTAATAGTGAATTCATTAACTCAGGTGTTTATAATGCATGAGTTAATGCATCATCCATTCATGAAACATATGCATGAATGCAGCATACTCTATTGGAATTATAACTCTTATAACAAATATTTAATTATAGATTAGGTGGTGAGTTGATTGGTTGTCCAGTCAATACCACCATCATATGAAGTATATAATAATACACCCCATTATGAATGTAAATAAAAATTTTCATACAAATATATAATGCTTTAGGGAATATATTTTCTTCAATATCCCACTTTAACTAAATCCTAATAGACTTTGTGTCAGTACACATTATATTATATTGTATAAAGAAACTTTTGAAACTATACCCAAAACTCATTTTGGATAGATTCAAAAATTCTTTTTGGAAATATATCATTAAATTATTAATGTATCACATAATATGTAATACCTTGTAAAGACCCCTCCAAAACACTTTTGGATTAACTCTAAATCAATTTTTGAGAAGCTGTATCTGATTCAAACTCAATCCCCATTCATTCAGCTAAAATTTATGACCCTAACGACCTTTATATAATTGATAATAAATACAAATATTCTAATATATGTATGTATGAAAAGAGAGACCTCTAAGAAAGCATCAATTCTTCTCAATCTATAAATAGATCTGGTGTGATCATCATTAAACATGTGTACCTCTGTACTTGTGTACACCAGTATGCATCATATGAAAAACATTTATTCTTATATTTTAAATTTTTCCAAGACATCAAGTGACAATGGTAAATTTAATATTTCAATCCCATATATCCAACTCATACATTTTCAATTATTAGAGTATAGACTGAACTGGTTGATGAAAATCATCACATGTAATTCACTTTTATGGATAAGTACATCGCATTCCTCTTATCCAAATAGAAAATAACATCATATATAATTCGTACGTATGTACTCACAATAAATGATCTATTTTAATTGATGTTCCATATGTCATAATCATCACATAATAGGAAAATTCTTATATTGGTTGATCTTCAATAGACAACATGATTAGTAACATACCAAACCGCCGCCTATACTAGTTAAGTTAATATATATACTTTCATTAGTAGGGTTAAAAAGTATGAAGGTTCTAATGCTAGGAATATTTTCAAATTCATGTAATAGAGACTAAAATTTGATCCATTCACCACTAGTATAGAAAATACATATGTATAAGAATCCATGTGGTATACTTAGAGGGTCATTGAGTGCACACAAAGAATCTTATTCATTGTTTTGTGCCTCATGAGCATATTATGTATCTCTATAAAAGAATCCTACTCATAATAACCATAATATTTATTCATAACCTATAACATTCCATGATTATCATTGGTTAGAGATAACTCCAATTCATACCTTGAGAGGTTATTTATTGTTACACTTTATGAAATGTATATCAATATATACATATATACATTAAACATACAAGAATGATAAAGTGGGGAATTACCTTAATCTCTAATGGTATATTTATTTCTATTGAAACTATTTTAAGAATATTTTAAAAATACAACATAATAACCTATATGTAATACTATATATGATAAACTATTAGATCATCTTAATGTATGTTTCACTTTTGAGGGTTTTGTTAACTCGTTACACCATATGTAATTCATGTCACATCTCTATCTAACCATATAATAAAAACCTCCCAATAATTATTTAGTGTGAAATATATATGAAGTGTGATAATTTGAATAATGGTGATATTTAGGATTCATATTCATAAGTGTTAAACTCTTTGAACATATTCAAACTACTCATATTTAGAATATCAAATTTTATGATGTTAACTTATGTTGTCTACTTATAACTCCTTCTAAGTTCATCATTATCATCCTTAGAGATCATTCCATAAAACTTTTTTCTTGGAAGTTTTCAAAAAATATATATTTTACATTATTATTTTATGATAATATCCTTAATCCTTTTAGGATAAAGTAAAAAATTTCAATTAATATAAATAATGTAACTCTTCACACTTTGGTTTACCGACATACCCTCAACTCTTTTAGGATTTAAAGAGTAATTAACTTTATAATTTGGATAGTAAAATCCAAAATAAAATTTTAATGTTCACTTATTCAAAATAACTAAATTTAACTCTTTACATTTTTATTTATCTTCACATATTCTAAACTCTTTAGGATATTAAGTGAATAATATTTTAATTTTATACTGATATAGTCCTTTATTTATTAACTTTTAACATCTAAAAGTACAAAAAAACTCCCAAAAGATTCTTTGATACTATATTTTTTCATAATATCTTTAAAATATATGAAAATACATTTGTTTTAGGAAATAACACTTATTTCCTCTTATTATGAATATCTACCAAATTAACTATTGTCTCCTTATCATATATGGTATTCTGGGTTTGAATCATTTTAAAATTATGTTATAAAACGTAATTAATATTAAAACATATATACAATCAACCGTATCAATTTTTTTCACAACAACTCTTTGTTATTGAACCACTTATCTTATCTTATAGAAAAAATGATATGAAGATACACATCTTTGAATGAGATTCATTCAATCTTGATACATTCCTTTATATTAAAATTTGATGTAGTAACTCTATTAATTTAAGCTACAAGATCAATCAATTCTTATTTTATTTTAAACTTCTATATATTTAAAACACTTTTAAAATATACATTTGATGTCCTATACATTTCAAATTGAATGATTAATGTCTATAACATCCATACCTGACATGGAAATTCCATGGTGTCTCCTAAAATCCTTTATGCATTTTTGAATAATCCTATAATATAGAAATATTATTACTCAACCCTAAAAAACCTAGATTTAAATTCCCTTGATTGGATTCTTGAAAACAAATTGTTGAACTTTTCGACAAAATTCTCCTCTTATTCTATGAAAGTTTCCCCACTAGTACTAACCATATAGAACTTAAAATCTACAAATCATATTACCAATTGATCTATTCTCAAAACTTTGAGAAAACTAGGTAATATTATCTTAAATTCAATTATATTATCATAATATTTCCTTAAATTAAAATATAATAAATCGCATAACCATAATAAACCTTTCTTAATCTCGTATAAATCATGTTATATAATTGAAGAAATCATAAACCGTGTGTATCATAAACCCCATAAAATTTCATTTCAACAACCATTATTTACATAATTACTCCAGAAAAAATGAGAAAAATACACATAACATGACATATTCAACTATTTTAAATTTATCTATGTCTCCAATGCAGAAAATACTTTTCTCTATTACTTAGAAATAAACTTTAGGATTTATCATTCATTTACTTATTATTCTTATTCTTCTATTATCCTATGTATTTACAACACTGATAAATTATAAATTTGGTATCCCATGTCATTTATAGGAAAGAAATGAATTTTATAATATTCATATCTAAATTAGATTCTCTATACAGATTCTTTCAACCTTTCAAGTGAGAAAATTTCATCTCCAATGGCCAATTTTTTCATAATAGAAGTGTTTTTCCTCTTTCTTCTTATTTTTATTAATTGACTGTGTGGAATCCACAAGACCTATTTTCACCACCTTTTAGCCAAAACATTTACCTTTACTATTTTATAACATCAATGTAAAACTTGATCTTAGACGATCCATCTCAAACTCAACAATTATTAATATATTAAGGAGATATGGTAAAGGTTTATAGAGTTTATTCATAATATAGTTCAAGAAAAAATATCCTAACCTTTTCACTAGTGACTTCAAAATGAAATCCATTTTCAATTTATGTGTAATGGGTGAACCTAGACTCTTTAAATCATTTACATATTTGATCATATTGAGTAGGTGTGGATAAATAAGTTCCTTCTATCAACTTACACTGAAAAATATCGTTAGAAACTTCATACCATTCATGCCTTACTTTATCCTAGTAGAACATTTCTAGGTTATCTATCATTTGATATAAATCAAGGGTATCATGTGGTTTCTATACGTTTGACTCTATATTAACTAGAATGAGTGTGTATACTTCCATTGATTCATTATTATTCTTATAATGGGCATAAAAATATTTTTTTTGAATAAATATATTGATTGGTTTCTAAGGATAGGATTGTTTAAGCCCCTATAATTTTTCTTCTTATTTGAGAATAATATAAAATTCTGATACTAGTTGAGGAATTTGTTACCACTTATCTTTTTTGTATCAAGGATTGATATCAAGGTAAAGTTTGATAATGATTCTAATTATCTACAATAGAATCTTTTATCTGATGAGTATCATGCTTTATAACCATTTAATAAGGACGTTTATTAAATGGGATCCTGCTAAAAATGACGAGCTCAAACTTAATATTCATTTAGTGAGTAATGATCTATATTTGATTAAGCAATGATTCCACTTTTTCATTCCTCTTACAACTTAATTATTTAGTTGGGAATATTCTAAATTATAATAGTTGTTACTCTTCCAAATCCATCATATGGATTCACCCAACTCTATTCCTATGGTATCCTTTCTAATGGTTTCCCAGCTAAGTGTAACCAAAATTGAACACCAAGAATATACTAAAAAAATACAATCCATGGGAACCCTTCTTAGTTAAAACCTACCCAAGGATGACCCATTGTTATTTATTACTTGTGTGTCTTATATATGATAGTCCAGGGGCACCTTACTATGGAAGAACTTTTCCAGTTGAATTATCTAAGTCTTGAAAGTTCCACTTTGAAAGTAATCTCACACTTAGTATTTAAATGTGATTTAAATCTCATCATATTATTTCATTATATTCTCTTTTATGTATGAATGATTTTATTGATTTAGTTTGGAGTCTTATTTACTCCAATAAAAAAACATGTTTAAACCATATGGATGTGTAACACTTTAAATAACCTATAAGTTTATGTTATTCACCCAAAAATAGAAGTCAAGTATGTTTTACACATATCCAAATGCATCATATGAATAAGGTGCATGGAAATTTCATGTAAAGTCACATGGTTATTGTTTCGGTGCGGATGTGCGTCGGGTTACGTTGTTCCGCCAGGACGCGTTCGCGCGTGCACCCGTCAACCCGAGGGGATGGGCGCGCGGCTTGTGGTCCCGCAGTCCCGCTTTCCAAAGGCGGGCGGCATCCGTCCCTTATTCAAGGGCGTCTGCTCCTTGATCGAAACCGGGATGATGGGATGTCGGCTCCTCCTTCCTTGGACGTCTCCTCGGAACTCGTCGCCTAATCCGGGTCTCCCTCATAGATTTAAGAATGTTCGTGAATCTCGTTCCCGGCGCCATATCTTCATGGAAACCGGTTAATTACGCTGCTTCCGCCCGGACGCTCCAAGGAGTCTGGTCGGGGCAGCAACCTGCAGTGAGGAGACCGGGTGGCTCTGGGTGCTGGGGGCGTGTCGTAACACTGCGGCTCTGCACGTCTGTCTTCCGTCCCTAATAGGGCTTCTCGAAGGCATGATGACCTGAGGCATCCCGCACTGGGTGCGAGGAACTATGTCCCCTGAGGTTTTCCTCAGCTTCCCATGTTTAACACGGGGTACGCCGCGAGTTTAACGTCCAGCGGGGACGACATCGAACCGATCAACACGAAAATTGGATCAGATGACAGAACCCCTTGCGGGGAACCTCCGACGCTGGGGCCAGTGCATGGGCGGCTTCCCAGGTGATGTGGAGTGGAGAGAAGTGGCATGACCCCACCGGGATGTGGCGGCCCGGGTAAGGATCAGGATGGATGATGGAGTGAAGAGTTTGGACCCCGTAGGGGCTTCCTACGTACCGCGCGTTAGCACAGATCAAAGTCAACGTAGTTCGGGTATACAGTTTAACGTCATGCTGGACGTCGGCAAGCCGACTCACGAAGGGGTCGAGGCCGCCGGGCGGAGGATTGAACTGAACCACCTCGCACAGAGGGGGATGGAACGGCCGGGTGGATCACAGTTTCACGTCATGCTGGACGATAAAAGGAGAAATGGAAAAAGGGGCTGTGGGGAGGCACAGTGGAGATACACACGTGCAGTCTCCCACAGGGGCGGATTCATAGTTGAATCGACGCAAGTGTGAACCCTGGAGGGGTCCACTGATGGACGAACCGACGTGAATACGACCGGGACGACCAGGTGGTGGGCTTGAACCTCAGGGAGGCTTCCTACGTACCCTGTTTAGAAGACAGGGATCAAAGTCCACGTAGTTCATTCTGTCAGGACTTACGCACTTGAGGCAGCCCGGATGCGACAAAACTCAGTTGGAAGGGACTTGGACCGAAAGTAGGAGACACCTCGATCCCAGTCACACCCTCTACTGGCTTCGGCGGTGGGGGAGCGCAATGGAGATACACATGTGCAGCCCCCCACAAGAAACTAGGGGTTTGTAATACCCTACCCCCGTAGGGAAAAGCCGCTCCCATTAAATCGTCCCTAAAGAGGGACAATCCCGACATCCCTGCAGAGACGAGCGGGCGGGGGCCACATCCAAACCGGGGGGGACCCTGCGTGCGAGGCACGGGATCGGGTGATGCGGACGGTTTAGCGTCTTGCCAGACGAAGTACAGTTTAACGTCGTGTGTTGAGGACGAAGCGGACGGTTTAACGTCTTGCCGGACGAAGTACAGTTTAACGTCATGTGCTGAGGACGAAGGTGCTTGGCAGTTTAACGTCTTGCAGCACGGACGATAGGGGCTAGGCAGTTTAGCGTCGTGCAGCTTGGACGTAGTACAGTTTAACGTCATGTTGGACGGATGCAGTTTAGCGTCATGCGGGACGAATGTGCAGTTTAACGTCATGCTGGACAAATGTGCAGTTTAACGTCATGCTGGACGTATGTGCAGTTTAACGTCATGCTGGACATTGGTTGCTGCCGATGGGTCCGTGTCACTTCGCGCGAGCCTGGAGGGCCGCACGGGAAGACAACGCACGGTGCGGGCACCCAGGATGAAAATCATCGGGCGCCACGCAGGCGGGTACCCTCAGGGGGTCAAGGGGGGCGACCCTGGGGGATTGCGTGCAAAAGAGGAGCTTTGCGTGCAAAACAGCAGGTCGGCGCACAAAATGGCGGGCTGGCGCGCAATCGGGTCAGCCCTTTGCGCACGGATGATTGAGATTGCGCGCACCGGGCTTCGGACAGCTCGCGGGGGCAACGGCTCATTCTCTAACGAACGGCCACTTTGAAGAGGGGGGTGCGCGCAATCGGGCTGGATTGCGCGCACCCGGGGGCAATTGCGCGCAAGAGGCTTCTTTTGCGCGCAAAGGCCGTCGGGTTAAGGTTTATTCAAAGGAAAGGAGCCAAGGGGATTGCGCGCGAAGGCGAACCCCAAGGCTCTATTGCGCGAAAGAAAGGAGGTTACCTGAAGATCGGCATTGCGCGCGGAAGGGGTTGGATTGCGCGAACGAGCGACGCTTCGGATTCTGGCAACCTTTAAAACGTCGGGGGTCGCCTTATATTTATAGGCAACCCCGGGCGCGGAATCCGGTCTCGGGCGCGGAATTCCCTTCGCGGGCGCGGAATCAGGACCCGGCGCGCAAGGGAGCCGCGCAGGCCACGGGCGCGCAAAACATCGCGCCGGCCCAGCGCATTGCGCGCATCCCGGGAGGATTGCGCGCCGCGACTCAACTTTGCGCGCGGGCCTCTTAAATTTCGCGCAAGTCCTCCGGGCCCTCCGGAACGTGCCTCTGACTCCAAATATCACTTCGATTTCCGCATCCGGAGCTTCGTTTGGGAACAACGGACTTTTCCAGCGTCTACAAAAGCCCCCCCTCGGAATCTGATCGGCGAGAGGTCGCAACGATCGGGTTCCGAGGGAGACGCCGGAATGCCGAAGTCCTGGGCTGCGCGGGACTTAGGCGCGCAAAAAGGGGCGTCGGGCGTGCAATTCGCCGTCGCGGTCGCGCAGTCGAGCGTTCCGCGTGGCGCGGAATCCCGGCCTCGTCTATAAATAGGGGTCCAGGGTTCCGCGTTCCGTACACAGGCCTTCCGCGCGATAAGCTTCACCGCTCTCGTGTGCGAAATCGCCTTTTCCGGTCGTGAAATTCTCCCGATCGGTGCGCAAAACCATCCGGAATTCGCCTGTCTTTGCGCGAAAACACGGAACTTTGCGCGACATTCTTCCCAATTGCGCGTCGTCCACTTGGATTGTGCGCCAACCTTCAAACTTCTCTACCAGCCTCGTCCGATCCCGCACGCTTCATCCCTTAACCCGCACGACTCCCGAAACTTCTGAGATGGCCGCGCATCAAGGAAATGAGGGGAATGCCGCCATTCGCAGAGCAGAGATGGCGGCGAACGAGGAGGTTTACGGAGCCAAGGAGATTGTTTCCAACAATCAATCCCTGTTCGACTTACTGACGCCGGCCCAGAAGACATATCCACTGTCGGACAACCTGCCGCTCTGGAACTTCGGCATCCTAGATGAGGTTCCGGTGCCAGGATTCGAGGTTGATGCGCCACAGACCTGGGTGACTCGGGAGGATGAGCTTCCCCGCTATAACATCACCAACAATGGGCATCCTGCAAGGGAGACCAGGCACTTGGACGTCTATGTCTTGAACCCGAGGACGCGAACCATTGACGGGGGTGAGCCTACTGCGGAGAATTCTCCAGCCCTCTACTCGAGCACATATCGCCAGAGTGTCACTGATGACACCAAGGGCTGGCTGAAGGACTGGGACTTGCGGTCTGGGGGCAATTTCACCAGTGAGTGGGCCTGGGCGTTCTGGGTACGCCACACTTGCGATCACTTCGCAGAGGAGCTGCGGTACATCGGCCTATTTGAGGCGGTGTGGACGTCACAGTTCCACTTCTACCAGCAGTCCGAGCTCGGGCCGGAGCTGTTCACCCGCTGGTCTCCGGATACCAACAGCTTCCATCTTCACCATGGGGAGGTCGGCATCGGTCTCTGGGACATCCACTGCATCGGAGGTATCCCGCTGGAGGGCTACCAATACGATGAGTTCCTGCCCCCGAAGAACATCTGGGAGGACAGGTCACGGACTCCCATTCTGACATGGCATCTACTTGGCCTGGCTACGCAGCGGCTTGGGATCAAGGACTTCCAGAAGGACATAGCCTACAAGGAGTGGTTCGGCCAATTCTTGGAGCATGACCCAGCGGTCAAGATGCCAGGCAGGGGGAAGCGGTGCCCGACCGCAGCTCAGAGGAGCCGGAACGGGTCGTACTGGCGGGTCCTGGAGACGGGCGACTACCGCTCATGGGGGTACCGCGTCATCGAGGCCCGGGACCCAAATGTCCGGTACGCGGTGTTCCTGGCCGCCTTTCTGAGTGGGTGGCTCCTGCCAGTGCGGGACGCGAGAATGGGCATTCGCCCGGCGACACTGGCGATGGCGGGCGCTATGGCCGCCAACAAAAGATACAACCTCGGGGTCCCAGTGCTGGCGAGGTTGTATGCCATCCTGGGATGCATCTCACGAGGGGGGTTGCCACGAAGGATCTGTGGGCCCTTTCAGTTCTTCCACAGCTGGGTGGCTGCTCATCTCGGTGGGTACACGTTTCCGAACGCCATCATTCCTCCGGGCAACGGCCTGCGACCCTCCCTGCTGAACATCGCGGGGGTCTCTCCGATGACCCTAAGTGAGGAGGGCATGAGGATTCGGATTGGCAATCATGCCAATTTCAACTTCAGTCCGTTCCCCACTCCCGTCGGCCAGATGATCGACAATGGGCAGGGTCCGCTGGAGTAGCATGAATACTTCCTGAACATGCGGGGCGGGGTGCTCGTGGCTCGGATCGACGGGAAGGTGATCTGCGAGCCTTACGTGCCAACCCGGTTCGCCAGGCAGTTCGGGTGCCTTCAACGGATGCCGAAGAGGGTATTCACTGCTGTCCGGGAGGAGACGAACCCTTGCGTTCTTCGCCAGATGTGGCTGATGTTTTCCGCTTTCGGCTCCGGCGACGTCATCACTCTCCCTACTACCGGGGTTGACGCAGGCTTGGCAACCGAGTACGCCGAACACTGGGCCATCGCGTACCCCGAGGGGCTTCTACGGAAGCTAGTTCGGCGGCTCGAGGTTACCCGTGCGGAGACCGGGCGTCAAGGAAGGAGGCGAGGCGCCGCCACACGGGGGAGAACGGAGGCGCGCCAAGCAGCGGAGCCGGCGCGAGCAGGGACTTCGGCGGCGGGCACATCGCAGGCTGCCTCTACGACCTCGGTGCCCAGAGAGGGGGCACGCGCGGTGGTCGAAGAGCGGCCCGGGAAGCAGGTGAGACGTCTGCTCGAACCCTCCCACGATGCAGTCTTCCCGGCGATGTGGTCGGCCTGGTTGACCCTGCGGCAGTCACTGGGGACCGACGCCATCTGGCGAAAGATTCTCAGAGAAGGAATCCATCTGCCAGAGGTCGGGCGCCTCCATATTGCCGACAGGGTGGACTTCAACCGGCAGTATGCGTATCTGACGGCCATGGACGATTACGCGCGCCAACGTGGTCAGCGTGCGGAGTCATCCCTTCTGGTGAAGGTGATGCTCGGTCTAGAGCACGCTCCAGAACAGATGCCGCCGGCGGAAGATGAAACTGGCAGCGACTCCGAGGAAGAGGAGGAAATGGGGGAGGATGAAGGCTCCGAGGGAAGATCCCATCAGGGGAGCCCACGGGAGAGCGGCGAGGTGGCCGGCTCTGACAATGTTGATGTCACTGAGCTCCTCGAGGTCCGCTTCTATCCCTACTCAACCTGCTTCATCCATTCCCTTATGCAGCTTCTAACCCATTTCTCCACCCTTCTCAGGAGCGCACGGATGTTGGTCAGGCGTCCTCAGCGGGAGTAGGAGGGGCGCCAGCAGGACAAGGCGGGGGCCAGGCACCCATCATCGAATTGACAAGCGCGGAAGGGCCCTCTGCTGCAACTGTTCCTGCGGCGGCTGGGATAGCAGAAGATGACGTTCTGAACTCCCGTAAGTCTCCTTGCTTCTCCTTGCTTTACTGCTGGTGCTTTCCATTGACGATCCGTGACTAACCATGGCATGCCCCGCGCAGTGATCTCAACACTGGAGGCTCGTCGGGTTGCCGAACCCGGGCCATCTACGAGTGGACCAGTGGTGGACATGCCGCCTGCTCCGGAACAGACTTCCCAAACCGAGCCGGCCCCACCAACTGCTGATCAGGGGGCTGCGGACGCCGGCGGTGCTGACATCAGAGAGAGGTCGGGGGCTGACGAGGGTGTCAGCGCCGCTGGGGAGAGAGAAGAAGGTCGCCCAGATGTTGGGGAACCTATCCCTCATGAGGACCTCCCAGGGGCGGACCCTGCAGCAGACCTGCTGGCTGCCTTCCCTGCCTACCGGCCTGCCGACCCCGAGGAGATGGACGACTCGGACGCGGAGGCGGTCGAGGAGAGCCGGATAACGCGCTGCAGGGGGTGGAAGTGCATCCAGCGCTTCCTCAAGCGAGACCCATCGGAGTGGCTGGGGCGCATGGGATCACTTCAAACCTGGCTGCGCTTCCTGTGTGCCGGGGGAGCTGATGCTCAACGCCTCCATCTGACGGTTCGTGATTTCATGGCCGAAAAGATGCGCGAGAGCTGCCGGCGTGCCGACGTCACACAAAGTCGGGACATGTCGGAGAGCACGCGGGCGCTCCTCGCGGCGGAGCAGGAAGTCCGGCGCCTCGAAGGGCAGGCGGCAGAGAAGGAGGCCTTCGTCGCAATGTGTACCGAGCTTGTGGAGCAACTAGCAGCCCATCTGGTTGACGCCCAGGTACAGCTGACGGAGGCGGGCCAACAGATGGTCACAATTCAGGTCAAGCGGGAGCGTGCACAGGCCAGAATCGACGAACTGCGTGCTGCGACCACCGACGAAGAGAGGGCACGCAGAGAGCGAGAAGCAGCTCTGGAGGACACCAGCCAAAGGGTAGCGGCATTAGAAAGACTCATTCAGCATGCTAATCCCTAAGGGCTTTGTTTTGCCGTTCCCAAAACATTTGCTTCCGCTACTTTGATCCATTTGTATGAATCAATATATTTATCTGCATCTTTTGGCTTAACATGCTCAACCACAATTCACTGTCTTGCGGGAGCGTTAACCAAGCATCAGGCATCCATAGTTGGGCCTGGATTGCTGGAGAAAAGAGGGAGGTCATTCCTAGGAAAGGAGACCTCAAGCCTAATCAATGTATCATCCCCCCAACTTGTTCCAACACACGAGCGGGACAATGCTAGGGGCGTTGAGATTTTATCCGAACATAGGGAAATGAGAAAGGGTGAATCGCGTGTCCCGAATCCAGACATCCACAATGGTCGGCCTTCCAGGAAATGCCCAAGATGGTAGGTGGACAGTGGATCGACCATAACAACTGCAATAGACGGACCGAAGGTCATCATTCATACTGCAGGAGGCGGACCACATGTCATCATGAATACCGCTTTGGGGGTTCCTTCAGACACAAGGGTGGAAATCCAGATCAACAGGGCATGCGAAGCGTGGGGCGAAGTGACGATTGTTCGGACAGAATCCAACGCTCTCAGAATTGCGCCACCGTGGGGAAAGCGTATTAGGCGGATGCACTAATCTGGCCGTGAATCACCCCAATTCTCAGACAGCACCTCTTTGACGAGGAAACCGTCACTTCCCATCATTGCAATGGGGCATCCCGAGCTGAATCGGGGAGAATATCACAACTGCACCACTCTACCAGAAGCCAGGCCAGACGGCCGGCGACGAGGAGGGGCGGGACTTAACGATCCCTGAGGCTGGACCCGAGTCGAGATGCCCGGGCGTTCCTACGTACTCCATCAGGCTGGAGATCAAGCCACACGTAGTTCTGAGAGTGCAGTTTAACGTCATGCAGGACGTAGAATCCCGTTTGGGGAGATCTTAGTTTAGGGTCGTAGATCTCGGACCATAGGGGTAGATCTTAGTTTAAGGTCTTAGAGCTCGGACCATAAGGAGAGATCTTAGTTTAAGGTCTTAGAGCTCGGACCATAAGGAGAGATCTTAGTTTAAGGTCTTAGAGCTCAGACCATAAGGAGAGATCTTAGTTTAAGGTCTTAGAGCTCGGACCATAAGGAGAGATCTTAGTTTAAGGTCTTAGAGCTCGGACCATAAGGACCTCAAAGTACGCCACATCGTGGTACTATCCCCTGGATATGCGAAGATGCACTGAGGGATAGTGTCAAGAGTGTCGAGGTTTCGCCTGGTCAGAATGGGAGGTGGAAAATGTGAATCATGCGGCCATTCACTCAAGGACTGGGGGCACCGGAGTAACGATATGGGAGTACTGCCAACCGTGGAGGAAAAGCAGCATCAATATCGCACTAACCGTTGGTGGAATGAGGCAGCAAACGAGCATCGACCGCTCAATCGCAGGATTCATATCGATTTGCTGCCCGAGGCCATTGGGGGTACCGGCCCGAGTCGGTGGGAGAGCACTGAGGCATTGTGTCCGAACCGTTCACGGGGGCTCCACCCAGGGCGTGGATGATGGGTCCGAATGAAAGGGAGCACGAAGCCTGAAAAGTGGAAGGAACCTGACCAAGCTGAACCTGGCCCTCCTGGCAATAAACCAGAGTACTCTTGACACCGGTGGACCACTGCAAGGGGTCGAGGGACACGCCTTGAGGGTGACCCGAAGGCGGCGGACTCCCCAGAGAAGGGGGAATCTCTAAGAGGTGGGGGGATGGACCCGAAGTTTCAAACATCCGGGCGTTCCTACGTATCCCATAAGGATGGGAATCAAGCCACACGTAGTTCTTGAAGCGTGGCGCAACACAATCGGGCACCAGCGCGGGGAAGAGTGCGGGTCTGACCCTCGCACACAGAAGGAGCGGCATTTGATATTTCTTGTTTGTCCTTAAAGATGAATGGTTTTTCTTTGTGCGGCGACATGCCTGTGATTGAGAAATCTCTGGCGTCGCCACAATAATCAAGCCACGGAAGGCATTGATGAATGGCGTGGTTATTAACCAGCGCCCAACATGAGTGTCCCCTGAGGAGGACATCACGATGCAGTGTCGTTTCTCGTCGGGCGGCCAAGACGATCACAGTTTACGGTCGTGTGGTAGGACCAGACAACACAGTTTAAGGTCGTGTGGTTCGGACCATGGAGGAATCCGCTTATCGCGGTACGGCGGACACGGCGGAGGTGGGAACATACCCAGCCCTGCGGTCACGCACGATTCCAGGAGAAGAGTCTTGGGATAGGGGTCTGCGTATGTCCATCACTCGAGGGGCAGAGATGCTAGCCTCCAGATATACTGGGCCCAGAATGCGATTGTTCGGGCGACTCCTTCCTCCTTATGGGGACGAGGGTCCAGCTACGCATGGCCCTTAGGGAGGATATCCGCATATATCCTTGGTGCTCAGATCATGGGATCCTCGAACGACATCATTACCCTGGTTGGTATGCCTAACGTGTAGAGGTGTACCGAAGGTCAGTATGAAAAGAGTGTCGAGATTCCACTACAACGCACAAAGGCGGAGTGTGATGAGGACTGCGCAACCAATGTTCAGAGCCTGAAAGAGCCGACATGGCGATCAAGGACGTTGCTGACCATATTCGCAACACAACATCTGATCGCGTCAGCCTAAGACGGGGCAAGAAAACGAGCATCAACCGCTCAATCGCAGGATTCATATCGATTTGCGGCCCAAGACCCGCCGGTAAATCGACCCGGAGCGGTAGGAGAGCACTGAGGCATCGTACCCAAACCGCTAACGAGGATCCCTTTGAGTGAAGGCTCGAACAAGAGGAAGCGCGAGGCCTGACAAGCAACACAGGACTTGTCGGGATTGAATCTGACACTACGAGTCATAGACCGAAGTACCCAAAACATGTTAACAGATCACCGGAAAGGGTCGGAGGACTCACCCTGAGAGCAACCAAAAGAGGGCATATCCCTGTGATCAACCAAGAGACGGGGCTGGACCTGAAACACAAGCGTCCAGGCGGTCCTACGTATCCCATAAGGATGGGAATCAAGCCATACGTAGTTCTTGAGAGGCAGTTTAACGTCATGCAGGACGATGAGGGGTGTGAGGTAGTCCTACACACGGGGGAGGCGTACGGCGCGGCCAGTAGACCGACGTGAATGAGGACATGATCCCCCGCTCACGCGATACGCCTCGCACAAAAAGGAGGGGAACTTGGGCCAGAGGCCCAACGCGGGATAGAGATTCCCGGGAAATGGGGCTGGGCCTGAAACATGAATGTCCAGGCGGTCCTACGTATCCCATAAGGATGGGAATCAAGCCGCACGTAGTTCTTGAAGTGCAGTTTAGCGTCATGCAGGACGAATGCTGAACAGTTTAACGTCTTGTAGCTCGGACGTAGTACAGTTTAACGTCATGTTGGACGAAACACTTGGCAGTTTAACGTCTTGCAGCGCAGATGATATGCTAGGAAGTTTAACATCGTGCAGCTTGGACGTATGCAGTTTAACGTCGTGCAGGACGTTGGCACACTCAGACAAAGTACTGCTTGAGGAACCTAGCGTTGGTGGGAGGAGTGACACGCTCACCATCCATAGTCGCTAGGGAGTACGCGCCATTGGGATAGACCTTGTGGACAACAAAAGGTCCCTCCCACTTGGGCTCCAACTTGGGCGGCTTCCTGCCGGGGATCATCGGTGCTCTTAGGGCAAGCACTAGATCACCCTGCAGGAAGGAGCGGAGGCGAACCTTCTTATTGAAAGCTCGAGCCATTCTGCTTTGATGCCTCTCCAAGTTGTGCAAAGCGCGAAGTCTATTCTCATCCAGTGCTTCCAACTCGACTAGACGGGCTTCAGCAACTCTGTCCGGCACTTGCTGGTCATAGACCGCAGTGCGCAAGGACGGCAACTGGATCTCAATGGGCAGGACGGCCTCAGCTCCATACACCAGGGAATAAGGGGCAATCTGGGTGGAATTGCGAGTCGTCGTCCGATAATCCCAGAGGGCGTTGGGGAGCTTGTCCGGCCAACTCTTCTTGTTCTGACCAACCATCTTTTGCAGAATGTTAGAGAGGGTTTTGTTAAACGCCTCGATCTGTCCATTCACCTGCGCATGATAGCGAGATGTATGGTTCGAGCGAATGTTATACTTGGCGTACAACTTCTTCAACTCGGCTGCTCGGAAATTGGTTTCGTTATCCGTGAGGATAGCGTGAGGCACTCTAAATCGATAGATGATGTTGGAGGTCACGAAGTCAGCGATCGAACAGGATTTGACCTCTCTGAGCGGAATCGCCTCCGCCCATTTGGAGAAGAAGTCCGTGGCGGTCAGAATGAACCGGCATTGGCGAGCTGTCGCCGGCGGGTAAGGTCCCACAACGTCCAGACCCCAGACTGCAAAGGGCCAGGAATACCTAGTGGTATGGAGAGGCTCCAGCGGCCGATGCACAAAGTTCGCATGAACCTGGCACGCATGGCACCTCCTGGCATACTCGATGCAGTCATGGATCATGGAGGACCAGAAGTATCCCAACCTCCGAATCTGGTGGGACAGCTTCGGCCCAGTCTGGTGGGCGCCACATGAACCAGCATGAACCTCTTGCATGACTCGTGGGATCTCAACTCCCTGAAGGCAACGGAGAAGAACACCATCAAATCCGCGTTTGTAGAGGATCTGCTCCAGGCCGGGGCTGCTCTGGAGGACAAACTGCGATGCGCGGCGTCGAACTCGCTCGCGCTCGGCCCGATCCGATGGAAGAATGCCATGTTGGAGGTACTCAACCAAAGGCGTCCTCCAATCAGGGGCTGATCCGACTGTCATATCTGGGGTACTCGGGGCTCCGGGCATAGGGGAAACCGTGGTGAGATTACTTACCAACGGGCCGCGATCTTCTTCCGGGATAACGGGAGCGATGAGCCTGCGGCGCGTCACGCGGACGATCAGGTTGTCCTGTTCAGGTTCTGCAAGTGACGCAGCAAGGCTGGCCAAAGCATCTGCTCGACCGTTCTGCGACCGGGGAATATGGACAATTTCCGGCCGAGAAGGGAACCGGGCCATCAGAAGGAGGGTGCACTCCAACAATGGAACAAGTTCCGGCATCCTGACAACATAGTCGCCATTGATCTGCTTAACGACCAACTCGGAGTCCCCTTTCACGCACAGATGGGGCATGTCGATCTCGAGAGCCAACTCGAGGCCGGTGATGAGGGCATGGTATTCCGCCTCATTGTTGGTACAGCCCTCTGACAACAGGAACGAGTATGGCATCACGGCTCGCTCCGGGGTAATGAAGACGATGCCCAAGCCCACTCTGTTGAGCTTAGGATTATCGAGTCTTCTACCGGTGGGGCTCCAGGAGGCACCGTCAAAGTGCATCTGCCAGCATGGATCGGCTCGATCAACCGAGAGAATGGTCTCATCAGGAAAGCCTAGATCCAGCGGCTGATCCGCGGAGGTCGGGTGAGCTGCCAGAAAGTCTGCCAATGCTTGCCCTTTGATGGCCTTCTGAGACACATACCTGATGTCGAACTGCTGGAGAATCACAGCCCACCGTGCTAGACGGCCAGTCAACATAGGCCGGCTCAGGATATATTTCAACGGGTCTACCCGAGAAACCAACTGTACCTCATGGTGCTGCAAGTAGTGCCGTAATTTCTGTACGGCAAATACGAGCGCCAGGCAGCTCTTCTCGATGGGGGAATACCTAACCTCCGCATCGAGGAGCATGCGACTGAGGTAATAGAGGCTATTCTCCGTTCCCTCATTGTTCTTCTGGGCGAGAAGGGCACCCAGGGACCGTTCCAGGGCGGTCACATAGAGGACCAGCGGCTTCCCGGATACAGGCGGCATCAGAACCGGAGGTTGAAGCAGGTACTGCTTGATTTCCTCGAAAGCGGTCTGACACTCTTTATCCCATACATAGGTGGCACCTTTCTTCATGAGCTGAGAAAAGGGCTCACACTTGCCGGCCAGATTCGCGATGAATCGGCATATATAGGCTAAGTGGCCTTGGAACCCTTGCAGTTCCCGGATGTTACCTGGGGGAGGCATCTGGCTAATCGCCCTGATTTTCTCTGGGTCGATCTCAATACCCCGGTATCTTACCACAAATCCAAGGAACTTTCCGGAGGTGACCCCAAAGGCACACTTCAACGGGTTCATCTTCAGGCAGCGAGACCGGAGGAAGCCGAACACTTTCTCAAGATCTTTGAGATGGTCCTGACGCTGGCGCGATTTGACCACCAAGTCGTCGACGTAGCATTCCACCAGTGTGCCGAGGATTGGCTTGAATATGCGGTGCATCGCCCGTTGATAGGTGGCACCTGCATTCTTCAGGCCGAAAGGCATGACCCGGTAGAAAAAGGTACCTTGGGGGGCCCTGAAGGCAGTGAACTCTTCATCCTCAGGGGCCATCCGAATTTGGTTGTATCCGGAGTATCCATCCATGAAGGAGAGGGCTTGGAACCCTGCCGTGGCATCAATCAACAGCTCTATCACTGGAAGGGGAAAATCATCCTTCGGACAGTGGCGGTTGAGATCGCGGAAGTCGATGCAGACTCTGATCTGCCCGTTCTTCTTCCTGACCGGCACAATGTTGGCCAGCCATTTGGGGTACTGAACTTCCCTCACGAAGTTGGCTTTGATAAGCTTGTCAACTTCGGCCTCAACCATGGCACCGTGGGACGGGTGCATCTTCCTGGGAGGCTGCTTGAACCCGCGATGGTTCGCCGGGAGACCAAGGCGGTGGACGGCTACCTGAGGATCTAGCCCCGGCATCTCGTCATAGCCCCAAGAGAACACATCACGGTGCTGCCTGAGAAAGTCCACGTACTGCTGCCGCTCCTCAGAGGGCATGGCGGCACTGACCAATGTGGGTCTTGGATCGGCCTCGGTCCCAAGGTTCACCTGTATTAACTCATCGACCGTGGCGGGGACGCCCTCCTCAAAGGCTGGGGGTGCATCTTCCACATCCTCTCCACTCGGGGAGGGATCGTCCACGGGAGAGACTGCGTTGGAAACTGCATTGGGGCTACCAGATCCTGCTGGGCCACTGGTGCTGGCACGGGCAGTCGCGGTCATCTCATTAGGAGACTCGCGGGCCATCGAGACCATGGCCACGTCCAACCGTTGAACCGGGAGGACGTAAGCGTCATCCAGACTTGCCCAGGGATCGCTTGCAACAGCGACAGGCTCAACCTCACCTGCCAGGATCTTCTTATCCTTGCTCTTGTAATAGTCTGCGTCCAGATAGCGGGCTTCACACGAGGCAAAAGGATAGGCATCTCCTTGAAGCACGCCTACTCGACCATTAAGGGAGTATTTGAGGCATTGGTGGTATGACGAGGGAACCGCCGCGTGAAGGTGGAGCCATGGCCTGCCCATCAATGCGTTATACGCAGTGTCCTGAGAGACTACCATGAATTCGGTGTTGGCAACCAAGTCACCAAACTGGGTCTTCAAACGTATCTTGCCGACCGGGGTTTGCTCGGTGCGGTCGTACCCCTGGATCCTGAGGTCGGAGGGAATCAAGTCATCCTCAGACAACCCCAATCTCTGGAGCGTCCGCGTTGGAATCAGGTTAATCCCGGACCCCGTGTCGACAAGACAGCGCCGGACTTCAAGGCCATTGAACTGGCCAGTGACATACAGCGGACGAATGTGTCCCTGTATAGGAGGGTCTTCATCCTCACCAGAGAACGAGATAACTGCCTGACATTCGGCGTCCTCGATCGTTTCGGCGTGAAAGGCCTCTACAGCCGCAACCTCTGTCTCAAACTGGAGGGGGCTCTTCAGGGATTCGGCGAGTGCCTCGCGCATCTCAGATGACATGCGCAGAGCCTCAAGGATGGAGAGCCTTGCTGGGATGTCAGCCAAGTGCTTCAGGACATCATACTTTTTGGCCAAGCGTGAGCCCCTGGTTGCAGGAGGTTGCTCTGCGGTTGGCGGCATGACGGGCCTTGCCGGTTGGATCGGCGGCCGACTGGTACTTGGCGCATCTCGCTGTTCACTGGCTGCAGTCCGGGAAATGGTCACCGTACTGGGGTCAGGAGGCCGGGATGGACTCGTGGCAGGGCGGAGCTGGTCGCGACGCGGCTGAGGCGGTTCTGCCTGGCCCCACACCACAAACAGCGGCGGAGGCGAATCCGTCATCCCCGAATGGGGGGGCGGCGCACGTTGTGCTCGGTTTTGAGCCTGCTGCCTAGTCTCAGTGGCGTGCACGGCCTGGCTGGAGGTACCAACGGCTGTGCCCCGGCGACTCCTGCTGCTGCGGTTCTTCCGACGGTGGCGACGACCGGGGACACTAGGGAGGTCCACCTGGTGTTCTTCAACGTCGGGAACCGAGAAGGGATTTACCAGCTCGACGGTATTGACCGAAGCGTACCCAATACCGTCATCGGACGAATCATCCATCACCGGGCGGATCCGAGGAGGGACCCCCATCTCCGGGGGAATGAAATCGCCGAGAGTGCGGGGTAGTGGCGGAACCGGCGGGGCGCGCTCTTCCTTCTTGCACTGCCGTCGTTTGCTCCTCTTGGAAGAGGCAGGCTGGGACGACGATGCCGAAGCAGCACCCGCAGATTCTGGGGGCTCAGGCTGATTCAAGCGCGCACGGATGATTCCATGGGCGCGAATGGTCGTCTTGCGGGCCATCCAGTTATTATACTTCTGGGATCCGCGGTTGGAGACCAGCTGCCATTCGTCCTCGTTGCCACTATCGTCATCTGATCCCACGAACACGCCCGCCACTTGTGCTGGAGCTGGGCCCAACCTGATTACATTGTTGTTAATCTGGTCTTGGAGCCAATCCTTAAACACATAGCACCGCTGGATGGTGTGCCCCAGGGCCCGATGGTAGGGGCAGTAGTGGGGGTTATTCGTAAGATGTGCCTCCTCTGACCTCCAACACTCAGGCAGTCGCACAATCCTCTGCTCCAGGGCGCTCCGGAAATAACCGGGGACCTGATCCTCGTGGAATGAGTAAGTCAGGTGTCGCGGGCCCCTGGGAGCGTGGTCTTGATGAGGGGCTGGAGGGGCCGGCCGAGGAGGTGGACTCTGATTATCTCACCTGGGTTGCGGCGGTACATTACGCGGAGGGGCCGGCTGGTTCTGGGGCTGCCGCTGCTGGGCCGGGAACTGAGCCCGTGGAGGCGGATTCCTGTGAGGCTGTGGAGCTGGCCTCGCCGGCAGCAGCTCCAATGGCCTGGGGGCCTCTATCTGGGCGACAGCAGTGGGCTCAGCCCTGCTGACTCTCCTTGCAGGAATCATAGGAGGCAGCGGGTGTGCCTGGATGGCCTGTTGCAGGGCTTCCTCAAGACGTTGAGCTTTGTCTGAGAAGTCCCTGAACCCTCCGGGGTAATTCTGAGTGATCAGGGAAGGGACCAGCTCGGTCTTGACGTTCCCGACGCACATTGTCAGCAACTGCTCCTGAGTCAATGGCATGTCAAGGGAATACGTGAGACCCTTCCATCGGGCGACGAAGTCCGCGACTCGCTCATCAGGCCTCTGCTTGCACATGAAGAGGTCTGCGATACTTGTCTTCCGGGTCGTGGAACTGAACTGGTAGAGGAACTGTCTACGGAGGTCCTCCCAGCTGGTTACCGACCCGACGGGGAGCTGGCTGTACCAGACAAATGTTGGCCCTTCCAGTGTCTGAACAAAGCAGCGAAGCTCAGCGGCCTCTTGCTGCGCCGGAGTCCCCAACATAGGCCCGCACCTCGAGTTGAAATGGGCCAAATGCTGTGGCGGATCTCCAGTCCCGTTGAAGGGAGCGAAAGTGGGGTTCCCGAATCCCGGAGGCGCCGACATGTCATCCACCCATGCTGGGTAGGGCTTGCCGTCCGGTGGGATCACCACCTGCCGAGTCTCCAAGGCTTCCAAGCGGGCAATGAGTGCCGCCATCGGATCGTCCGGACACGGGTTCCAGTCCTGGCGAGGATCTCTAACCACGAGCGCATTGCACGGCCCTTCAATCGGGTCGTCGACCGGGTCGTCGAACTCGGCAGCTCATGGGATGGCGGGCGGAGCGGCCCTTGGGGCAGCGGGAGGAATCCGAGCGGGGTCTCTCAGGTAGTCACGCCGCTCGGGAGGGTGTGGCGAAACATACCGCGCCCTCTTGCCGTAGGCAATGGCCTCTCTCCTATTGGCGAACACGGCGTAATCACGGTTGCCCGGGAGAGTCTCGTCGAGGAGTGGTTGTTCCGGTCCCTGCTGTCCTGGCCTAGGATCACCGTAGTCAGGCCACCGTTCTGCAGCGCGCTCGGCGAGGAGCTGGTCAACCAGCTTCTTCTGTTCGGCGAGCTGCTGACGTAGCGTAGCCTTCTCGGGATCCTCCTCTGCCCTCTGCATGGAGGCATATGGGTCGGCGGGCTTTATAGCCTCGCTGTGCTCTTTTCCTTTGCTGACGTTTCGGCTCAATGTCAGTGCTTCAGTGGGTGCGGGGAGCCCCAGGAGGTTCCTCTGATGACGAGTGACTCTCACCGATGGCTCTGATGACGGCTTGTCTTCGGGGGGGAATCCCCCGTCGAGAAGTTCCAAGTCGTTCCCCTCTCCCGACAGGTCAGCCATATTGACCGTTTCTGTCCCTGGGGATATACCCTCAGGGCCACCCAGCGAATCGGGCTGTCGGCGAATCACACTGAAGCGTAGGGCAGCGTACTGCCCCCATCCACGGATATACACGTGGGGAGTGGCTTCCTCGATAACTTTTCGGAGTACTTGAAAACACTCAACGCATCGTTGTTGGAGGGCCTCGTGGTGCTCAAATGACCCGGGGTGCCGAACCGCGGGGAGCATGGCCAGGTCAATTTGACGGCACTGCTCACCAATATCCTCCAGGTGCGCTTGACTCCCGGGGTATGGCATTTGTAGGTGGTGAAGACAGGAGCGAGTCTCCCGGAGAGTTTGGCGGAAGCATTCGAACTCATCCGGGGTGAGCGATTCGGGTGCATCAAAGCCCGGTCCCGCGACTGGCCAAAACTTCTCAGGGAAGTGGCCCTCTGCAAGGACGGTCCAGAAGCTCCACGACTCAAACTCGGGACCCAGGTCTCCTTGGTCCTCTTCAATGACTGGGAACGGACGGGGAACCGGCAGTGGTGCCGAGGCGGGCCGCCGGGCTGACGGGCTGGCCGGCGGTGAATACGGCGAACAGGACGATTGGCCTCCATAACCCGGGCCGCCCTTTGAGGGTGGCGGTGCCCTGGCTACCACATCACGATAGGACGGGCCGGCGAGCGAACATCTTGCCGTAGCATCGGTGCTCGCCGAGGGTGCACTAGATCGTGGTTCGACCGTTGGTCCCCAGAAAAAGTCTCCGGCTTCTCCGATCGAGACGGAAGGCACTTCCGGAGGGGCCGGTACCAACCGCAAGCTTGATCCTTGGGGGTCTACCAGGCCCTCGTTACTCCGGATATACCTTCGGAGAGAAGCGGGGATCACATAGATCTCGCTCTCGGGGAGCACGAGGCTGACGTGCCGCATTCCTACCCCTGCCCTTGACTGGCGGGATTGGGGAAAGGGCTCTGTCGCCAAATCGTACTCCGCCTCTGAATCAGAGAAGCGAACCGGTCGGATCTCTGTCCGGAATTCCGTAACATTCTTCCCTCGGCGTCGACGCCTTGCCTTCCTGCCCCTGGGTGGTTCTTCGGGGCAGGGCTGATCTCTGTCCTGGCGTCCTCCGGCCGCACTGGTGCTGGGGCCAAGAGGACTAGAAACCAAGGTGCGAGGGGCACCGGGACAGATATCAAAGGGGACGCGGGGAGAGATGATTCTGGGCAGGCCTCCGGGTCGGGATCGGAAGGTGGGATGACCCATGCCTCCTAGATCGGCCACACGGAGTAGACCCTGCTGGTGAATAGCGCTACCGCGAGGTGGTCCGCGGTGGCTACTGCCTGTACCAGCAACCGGGAGAGTCAACCCAACCTGCCTTTGGGGCGGTCGGGGCCTCGATCCAGGTCGGGCATAGAAGTTCCCCTGCTCAGGATGCGCAGGGGCCTGGCGACTGAAGCCAACAGTGGCTTGGGCCAATGCGGCCGCTGTTGCTAGGGCCCCAAGGTGGGCATCCTCCTCCGCTCGTGCCCGACGTTGGCGTCGGGACAAACGATTCGGGATGAGCGGCGCGGGCAGGTGGAGAGTCCGCTCTTCGACTTGAGAGGCCTGGCGGCGGTGTCGTCGTGGCCTGGCGGGAGCCCTTACCGTAGATCCCTGGAGCGAATCCCGGATAGGGTGATCCCGGACATCTTCCACCTCATCCGCATAGGGAAGGGAACTGTCAGAGCGCTCCGGGGATAAGCACCCGAAGCGGTTGGACGTTGAGGTAGGCAGCGGTGCCTCCCTGCGCGGCCCTCGGGGGCGGCGGTGGTGGCGAGGTGCAGCCTCCTCAAGGTCTAGGAGAGCCATGTCCCTAGTGGGGATGACTCCCTCTTCCTCATATCTCCGCACCAGGGTGTTGATCACCCTTCTCTGGATGACCTCCGAGGGGGAGAGAGGGTGTGGTCGTCCCGCAATTGCGGCTGCTGGGACGGCTGTGGAACGGGCGGGACCGCGTGGAGTAGCCGCGTCGGTGTTTCCCCTACCCCTGCGCTAGCGGGCGGGTGGCGATCGGGCACTGGATCGGGCGACCTGATTTCTGAAAGCAGGGAGAAGGACCCATTAACACTGACAGGAAAAAGGAATCGACAACCAACCATTAGCGCCACGACGCCTTCCATGGGGGGAACCCAGGCCCTCGACGTTGCGAGACGGAGTGCCCGATGTCCCTTCCCCTGCCCCTGGCGGGTAAGACTGAATGCTTGGCCGGGCAACATGCCGGTCTTCCAACACCTCTGAAAGCCATCGGTCTTCGTATCGAGGAGAAGAGATTCACGTCGGGTTCACCATTTTTCTGTTTCGGTGCGGATGTGCGTCGGGTTACGCTGTTCCGCCAGGACGCGTTCGCGCGTGCACCCGTCAACCCGAGGTGATGGGCGCGCGGCTTGTGGTCCCGCAGTCCCGCTTTCCAAAGGTGGGCGGCATCCGTCCCTTATTCAGGGGCGTCTGCTCCTTGATCGAAACCGGGATGATGGGATGTCGGCTCCTCCTTCCTTGGACGTCTCCTCGGAACTCGTCGCCTAATCCGGGTCTCCCTCATAGATTTAAGAATGTTCGTGAATCTCGTTCCCGGCGCCATATCTTCATGGACACCGGTTAATTACGTTGCTTCCGCCCGGACGCTCCAAGGAGTCTGGTCGGGGCAGCAACCTGCAGTGAGGAGACCGGGTGGCTCTGGGTGCTGGGGGCGTGTCGTAACACTGCGGCTCTACACGTCTGTCTTCCGTCCCTAATAGGGCTTCTCGAAGGCATGATGACCTGAGGCATCCCGCACTGGGTGCGAGGAACTGTGTCCCCTGAGGTTTTCCTCAGCTTCCCATGTTTAACACGGGGTACGCCGCGAGTTTAACGTCCAGCGGGGACGGCATCGGACCGATCAACACGAAAAGTGGATCAGATGACAGAACCCCTTGCGGGGAACCTCCGACGCTGGGGCCAGCGCATGGGCGGCTTCCCAGGTGATGTGGAGTGGAGAGAAGTGGCATGACCCCACCGAGATGTGGCGGCCCGGGTAAGGATCAGGATGGATGAGGGAGTGAAGAGCTTGGACCCCGTAGGGGCTTCCTACGTACCGCGCGTTAGCACAGATCAAAGTCAACGTAGTTCGGGTATACAGTTTAACATCATGCTGGACGTCGGCAAGCCGACTCACGAAGGGGTCGAGGCCGCCGGGCGGAGGATTGAACCGAACCACCTCTCACAGAGGGGGATGGAACGGCCGGGTGGATCACAGTTTCACGTCATGCTGGACGATAAAAGGAGAAATGGAAAAAGGGGCTGTGGGGAGGCACAGTGGAGATACACACGTGCAGTCTCCCACAGGGGCGGATTCATAGGTGAATCGACGCAAGTGTGAACCCTGGAGGGGTCCACTGATGGACGAACCGACGTGAATACGACCGGGACGACCAGGTGGTGGGCTTGAACCTCAGGGAGGCTTCCTACGTACCCTGTTTAGAAGACAGGGATCAAAGTCCACGTAGTTCATTCTGTCAGGACTTACGCACTTGAGGCAGCTCGGATGCGGCAAAACTCAGTTGGAAGGGACTTGGACCGAAAGTAGGAGACACCTCGATCCCAGTCACACCCTCTACTGGCTTCGGTGGTGGGGGAGCGCAATGGAGATACACATGTGCAGCCCCCCACAAGAAACTAGGGGTTTGTAATACCCTACCCCCGTAGGGAAAAGCCGCTCCCATTAAATCGTCCCTAAAGAGGGACAATCCCGACATCCCTGCAGAGACGAGCGGGCGGGGGCCACATCCAAACCGGGGGGGGACCCTGCGTGCGAGGCACGGGATCGGGTGATGCGGACGGTTTAGCGTCTTTCCAGACGAAGTACAGTTTAACGTCGTGTGTTGAGGACGAAGCGGACGGTTTAACATCTTGCCGGACGAAGTACAGTTTAACGTCGTGTGCTGAGGACGAAGGTGCTTGGCAGTTTAACGTCTTGCAGCACGGACGATAGGGGCTAGGCAGTTTAGCGTCGTGCAGCTTGGACGTAGTACAGTTTAACGTCATGTTGGACGGATGCAGTTTAGCGTCATGCGGGACGAATGTGCAGTTTAACGTCATGCTGGACAAATGTGCAGTTTAACGTCATGCTGGACGTATGTGCAGTTTAACGTCATGCTGGACATTGGTTGCCGCCGATGGGTCCGTGTCACTTCGCGCGAGCCTGGAGGGCCGCACGGGAAGACAACGCACGGTGCGGGCACCCAGGATGAAAATCATCGGGCGCCACGCAGGCGGGTACCCTCAGGGGGTCAAGGGGGGCAACCCTGGGGGATTGCGCGCAAAAGAGGAGCTTTGCGTGCAAAACAGCAGGTCGGCGCACAAAATGGCAGGCTGGCGCGCAATCGGGCCAGCCCTTTGCGCGCGGATGATTGAGATTGCGCGCACCGGGCTTCGGACAGCTCGCGGGGGCAACGACTCATTCTCTAACGAACGGCCACTTTGAAGAGGGGGGTGCGCGCAATCGGGCTGGATTGCGCGCACCCGGGGGCAATTGCGCGCAAGAGGCTTCTTTTGTGCGCAAAGGCCTTCGGGTTAAGGTTTATTCAAAGGAAAGGAGCCAAGGGGATTGCGCGCGAAGGTGAACCCCAAGGCTCTATTGCGTGAAAGAAAGGAGGTTACCTGAAGATCGGCATTGCGCGCGGAAGGGGTTGGATTGCGCGAACGAGCGACGCTTCGGATTCTGGCAACCTTCAAAACGTCGGGGGTCGCCTTATATTTATAGGCAACCCCGGGCGCGGAATCCGGTCTCGGGCGCGGAATTCCCTTCGCGGGCGCGGAATCAGGACCCGGCGCGCAAGGGAGTCGCGCAGGCCACGGGCGCGCAAAACAGCGTGCCGGCCCAGCGCATTGCGCGCATCCCGGGAGGATTGCGCGCCGCGACTCAACTTTGCGTGCGGGCCTCTGAAATTTCGCGCAAGTCCTCCGGGCCCTCCGGAACGTGCCTCTGACTCCAAATATCACTTCGCTTTCCGCATCCGGAGCTTCGTTTGGGAACAACGGACTTTTCCAGCGTCTACAGTTATATAAAATTAAAAATCCCCACATGAGTAAGCCTAAATAAATTGATATCTAACTTCATTCACCTTTCCAGAGAAGCCACAAGCCTCTAGGTTGGTAGGAATTCTGACCCCAATTCCATCTACCCGGGGATACATTACTCAAGATATAATTAAATGAATCATAACTCTAAAAACTAATATTCATAAACTATATTCAACAAATAAATTAAATTTCATAACTTCTATTATAAATTTATGTCATGTTAAATGCAAAAACTAAATTCATTATAGATTCATTCCTAGCATGAAAATGCAGGGATCTATCCTAGAATAAATTTATAATATAAATTGTTTCATAAAAATATTGATAATATAAACAATTTATTACTATGAAAAAATAGGGAATAAATTTTAAATTAATGAACAATTAAAATATTTAAACATGAGATAACTAATTATAAACCATTCATAAATAAAATCTAATTATAATTTTTTTTATAATTTTATCTTTAACATTATAAACATTCTATAATTTTGAATATAAAAAAATTTATATTCATTGTAATATGAACTCTTGCGTGTTATTCTTTATATGGAATTTTTTGGTATATGTTATTTTATCAATTATAAAAACATTATAATCCAATTTTTATTATTTAAACATTTTTCATAATTTAGATATCATATAATTAAAATTATTTAAATCATGGTTTAATCAGTCATCAAAGCCCTTTTGATGTGGCTTAAATAATTTTCAAAAAAAGGTTCTTTAATTTGAAATTTCCAAATTAATTAATTATGAACAATTCATAATTTTAAATATAAAAAGTTTATATTTTTTCCATATTTTTTAATTTATAAACACTTTAAAATCTCTCTTATGATTATTAAATAAACAAATTTATTTTTATATCATAAGAAATGACATAAAATTATATAAGAATGTATTTTAAATATTAACATGTAATATTAAAAGAATATTTAATAATAAGTTATTCATAAACATTTATTTAATAATTATAAAAATTTTATAATTAATTAATTAGTGATCCCTTTATTAACAAATAAATTTACTCAAAATACATCTTGTTATATTTTATAAACAATTTATAAATTATAACCAAACTTAAATAAATATAAAAAATTTATATTTTTTGTTTACACTTTTGAAATTGAGGAGAACTAGGTAGAGGTAAAATACATTACCTTTATGTAGGAAACACATATAAAGGTAATACCATAATTACCCTTACACAAACAAATAGTGAAAAGGTAATGTATTCGTTACCTTTATGTGGACAATCTATGTAATGGTAACGCATCGGTTTCCTTTATAAATATCAACTACATAAAGGTTTGTAACCTTTATGCATCCTAGAAATATAATGGTAATACCTCTATTACCTTTATAGATCCTAGATATACAAAGGTAAATGATTCCTTTACCTTTATGTGGACTCACTTCATAAAGGTAACACATCAATTACCTTTACATATTTTGGTTGTGTAAAGTTAATGCCTCAATTACATTTAAGTTTCCCAACTGTGTAAAGGTAAACCATTTTTAAAATGAATTTATAGAATTCAAACCATTGTTTTATCTTTTATTTCCATCTTAATTTCATAAAATATTTTATAAATATAATGATCAAGATTCATTTGATACCATTTTTGGATTTAAATGAGTCTACCAGAGATTATTAGAACATGAGAAAGAAATCAAATCAATTACCTAAGGATCTATATGCAAGAAAAATATGAAACCTGTGTAAAAATGGAAATAAAGATAATTTTATAAAGCATACCATACACCAATTAATCTTTTTTTATGGATTTTATCCTAGTTAAAAGTGGTTGATAAAGATATTAAGAATGGAAAACTTAAGCTTCCCACCTCAAGAGGTATACATGGGATGGTTGGATATCTCATCGTATGAGAGAGACTCTCCTTCACTATAGTGAGATATCACCTCATAGCGCTAAGGAATAAGAAGAGAGAGTTCTTAAGGTTTTTCAAGGATATTTAATCAAGAATAATTAATTACACACAACCTTCCATCACATGGAAGTGGGATTTATAAATTCCTTGAGGTTGATCCTCAACAGTTCATGTACTAACTCATGATTTTATAACACATGAGTTAATGCATCAGCAATTCATAAAACATATTCATTAATATAGAAAACTCCCATGATTTTAATACTCTTGTAAAAGATATTTAATGATAGATTAGGTGGTGAGATAATCAGTTATCCCATCAATACTTCCACCATACGTGATATAGAATAATATACCTCATTATAAATGCAAATCACAATTTACATGAAAACCTAAAGTATATATAAATCATATATATATATATAAGGATTTAGGGAATACATTTCCTTAACCCTATAGGCCTTGGTGTGACACACTATAGGCAGAACCATCCCCAAGGCTCCATACCGTCATATAAAGACCTATCATGCCTCATGGGGAAATACACATAGATGCATTAGGCATTACATCATGACTTGTTTCAGCTGCTAAAATTCATCAGTCGCATTACCCCAACCCCATCTCTAATGCTTCCCTATGCACCCCAACCACCAATATAACCTCAATACTCATCCAAAAAAATCATTCTAATATCTTCCAATTCCAAAAATTATAATCCAAACCCCAATTCATGGAATGAATCCTAATCTAGGACCAAAAAATTCAAATTTCCTCTAAATTTATCAATATATAACAACATGTATCAATTAAAAACTCCCCATGAAAATTATTATCTTCCTAAAGATGTCATGGTAGTCCTCAATTCACCACGAATTCACCACGTCCTATTTCTGAATGCTCAATACACTCTAATTGTGTAACTCCAACCACTACACCCAAATACACTATTTCTTATCAAAAATCGTGGTTCTATCTTTGAAGCACCTCAACCACATCCCAAAATACTCTCCTGATATGGTTTCCACCTTAATTTATAAAATTCTATATAAACCTCCAATTTATCCACCTATGATCGACTTTTCCTCAAAATGCTCATCCTTACCTATGGGCATATCACTCTATCACTACACCACCCAATCATGATGACTTGACATATGAAGTCATATTTGAATTATCCAAACACACACTCCAAAGTAAAAACCAGGATCTTAATGTAATACCATTGTTGGATCCTCAACTGATACATCCAACTGTCAAGTTCTAACCATAAACACCGATGCACCACTAATATATGTCACTTTTGGATCACACTACCACATCCCAAAATACTCTCCCAATATGGTTTCCACCTCAATGTATACAATTCATTTAAAATTCTCCAGGAATTCACCACATCCTATTTCTGAATTCCCAATACACTCTAATTGTGTAACTTCAACCACAACACCCAAATACACTAGTTTTTATCAAAAATAATGGTTCAATCTTTGAACCACCTCAACCACATCCCAAAAGACTCTCCTGATATGGTTTCCACCTCAATGTATACAATTCTATGTAAACTCACCACGAATTCACCATGTCCTATTTTGGAATTCCCAATACACTCTGATTGTGTAACTCCAACCACTACACCCAAATACACTTGTTTTTATCAAAAATCATGGTTTTATCTTTAAACCACCTCAACCAAATCCGAAAAGACTCTCCTGATATGGTTTCCACCTCAATATATACAATTATATTCAAACCTTCAATTTATCCAGATATGATCTACTTTTTCACAAAATGATCAGCCTTACCTGTGGGTGTATCCCTATATCACTACACCACCCAATCATGATGACTTGACATATGACGTCATATTTGAACTATCCAAACACACACCCCAAAGTATAAATCTGTCTCTTGATGTAATCCCATTGTTGGATCCTCAACCGATGCATCCAACTGTCATGTTCTACCCACAAACATTGATGCACCACTAATCTATGTCACTTTTGGATCACATTACAACATTCCAAAAGACTATCCTAATATGGTTTCCACCTCAATGGATAAAATTCTATGAAAATTCACCAGGAATTCTCCACGTCCTATTTCTGAACTCCCAATACACTCTGATTGTGTAACTCAAACCAATACAACCAAATACACTAGTTTTTATCAAAAATCATGGTTCTATATTTCAACCACCTCAACCACATCCTAAAAGACTGTCCTGATATGGTTTCCACCTCAATGTGAACAATTCTATGTAAATTAACCATGACTTTACCACATCCTATTTTTGAATGCCCAATACACTCTGATTGTGTAACTCCAACCACTACACACAAATACACTAGTTTTTATCAAAAATAATGGTTCTATCTTTGAAAAACCTAAAACACATCCCAAAAGAATCTCCTAATATGGTTTCCACATCAATGTATACAATTCTATGTAAATTCACCACAAATTAACCACGTCCTATTTTTGAACTCCCAATACACTCTGATTGTGTAACTCCAACCACTACACCCAAATACAATATTTTTTATCAATAATCATGGTTCTATCTTTGAACCACCTCAACCACATCCCAAGAGACTCTCTTGATATGGTTTACACCTCAATTTATAAAATTATGTGTAACCCTCCAATTTATCCACCTATGATCGACTTTTCCTCAAAATTCTCAGCCTTACCTGTGGGCATATCACTATATCACTACACCACCAGTTCATAATGACTTGACATATGAATTCATATTTGAACTAAACAAACACACACCCCAAAGTATAAACTTGGATCTTGATGTAATCCCATTATTGAATCCTCAATTGATAAATCCAACAGTCATGTTCTACCCAAAAACATTGATGCACCACTAATCTATGTCACTTTTGAATTACACTACCATGATCCTGAGTCCATCGCTAACACTAGGATTCCCTATAACAACACAAATAAATCTAAATATTAGATATATATATATATATATACCCATTAGCATCCATCTACCTTCTCAACCATCCATCAACTGATTTAACTACACCATTGGATCTTCTGAAACAAGGGTTGTATATCCACATGTTATAAGATTCTCCCTACTATATAAGTGTCCTCATTGTAATCTCATTAAATAAAAAATTTAATCTATACCACCCACATCCTATCCATTGAAAAATTAATTTATTGGTTGTGGTCACCCTACTCATTCCTGATCACTAACATGAAACATTGATCATTCAACTCTATGATAGTTCTAAATTATAATTATCAACCCTAGAACATAGAAGTATCAACTACTGACTCATACCAAATCTTATAGATATCCTTTCCATAATACTCCAATAATAATTTTCAATTCCACCAAATGTTTCTCCTTACCAAAGGAATTTCCCATGGATAAAAAATAACTAGTCTTAACCATAAACCCATCAAAACTTACATCCAGCTACTTAATCCCAACATCAAACGTTCATCACATGATCCCTTCATAATCACCTCTCCCGAAATAATAATAAAATATTTTCTAAACACATGAATCAACCTCCAATGTCACTCCCAATAAAACAATTAAAATTAAGAAAACCCATCCTACTCATGAATGGATTAATTTTTTCCATCACGAAACCATACTATCTCACACCCTCTAACCTAACCTAGAGGCTTCATGCAAACATGTCACGTAAACTCAATAAAAAATTCAATCATTTGGGCTATTCCCATCCAAAAAAAATTATATAAGAGAAAATGGTTTACATAAGTATTTATTTCTTAATTTAATCCAGAAAAATGTTTTTATACACCAAAACTCATCCGAGTTTTTATAACACCCCTTGGCATCCAAGGGTTTTCACTAAAAATAAAAATCACCACAATCCCTGACCTATATGGTACTCTTTTCAAAAACCAACCCTACTTACAAAACCATTTTAAAACTGAATTTAAAAAAAATATTTTACTTAAATTTTCTTAAACCCTAAAAATCACAAAGCACTTCAAAATCACTAGATCCACAATCCATTTCAAGTAAAAATTACTTATAAAACTATTTCAAGCACTCCCAGTTCCACCATAGGAGTTTTCTTTAAAAAATTGAATTTTCAAAAAATCCCCTTGAATCCATATTAATCTAGTCACCCCTTATAATATAATCAAGAAAACATAAATTATATTATAAGTTTCATAAATTAATAATGGATTGTTATGAGTAAATATGTCAAATAACACTACCCATAGGCTTGTGTATCATTCCCTAAGCATGACAATGTAATGATTCCTGAACAACTCTCTATCTCTCAATTTATCCCTATAACTCATTATGAGCCTCATCCATCCCACACTGCTATTCTTAGTCTAAACCAACACCTCACCCATCCTAGAGTGCATAATACCATAACTGGATATCATCATAAAAATGGGTTTCATCTGATGTCATGCTCTCCAGTAATACACTTGATCTACCACCCAAGTCCTAACAACCTATCTCCACATATAAATACACTACCATATCCTAAAAGAAACTATAATACAACTTTGTAATTACTCATCCAAGATTACCTAAATTATACCGAAATGAGGAAAAACATGACCTCGTACATTCCTCTCTATATACCAGAGGCTTATGACTAATAGTTAGGGTCTAACTTAGATGTGGGGCGATTATGCCTTCTAAAACAATCCTAAGGGCCATGCTCTAGTCTATCAAAATTTTATCATAGCCTGTTCATATAAAATACATCCAAAAACATGTATAAATAAAAAAACAACTAAAAATGCCACTATATTCTAGGAAAAAACAATATACACGATGCATATAACATAACAAAGTAACAGCAGCAGATAAATAATTAAGTAGGGATTATAAAAATAAATGGCACATTGTCTAATACACATAAGAAAAAAAACATAAAATAAACTACCTTGACCTTTGACCTAACTCACATAATCATCCTACCAAATCATCATCCTCTATGGCCTAATAGACTTATAAAATTTATCTAGATCAAAGTAGTAATTGTTCATTGAGATCAAATGTAACGACCCATAGATTTCAAGGTCATTATTTTGGGAGGGAATTTTAATTTTCATCCCAAATAGGGGTAAGTTCTTGAATTAGGATTTAAATTAGATAGTTGATTGTTTTTACATCTAGAAAATGTATTCATGGAAATTTAACAAGGACTAGTTGGTTGATCAGGTTCTTGAGTAGAAGTTAGAGAGGGTATGGGGTAGGTAGTAGATGAAATTTCAACTACTGTAATAGTTTATGACATGACCCAATGGATTAATTTAACAAAGGAGGTCATCTAGAGGCAGATGAACCTTATACTAGTGGTTCATTAAATAAATGATAATTTACTTTATGAATATTACAGATTTATGAGGGTTCAAGGATCCTTATTTATCTATTCACATTGGGAACCATGGTTCACACCATGAATGGTGTCGGTTGAGGGAGGATTCCCTTTTCTTGAAAATTTCAACCTATAAACTAGGTTTTAAGGCTATAAAATTCTTGTTGTTATGGAATTCACAATGTGAACCCCCTTTTCATTTCTTGAATTGTGCATTTTTGTGTGTGTTTAGAGGAGGGTAATTCTTTCTTTTTAGTGTTTGGGTGTTTTTTGATTTAGGATATAATAGATCTTGGGAGAGTCCATTTCCTACTTATATTCTCCTCCAACATCCATCCTTTTATTCCCATTTTTTAGGGGATATTTATTAGTGAATTTTTATAGTAACTATAGGAAATATATTCCGTTTTCCTATGTTTTAGTTCGATTTAATCTGGGTTTTCGATGATGATTTCATCATATCATAGTGAAATCATCTAAGTTTGATGAGGATTTCATGTTTGGTGGCTAAATGATATCTTAGAAAGTTTATTGAATGTTGTTGGAATATGTTTCAATGTAGTACAGATGTGCAGTCATTTTTAGTAATTATTCATATTTAATTTGAGTTGAATAATTAATGATAAATTATTAAAATTAATTACTAGAATTATTTGGAATGAGATATATTCTTAGGATCATGGATGATCTTGGTGAGTCTAGATAAATATTGGTGATGGATTAACTCTATAATTATGTTTGGTGTCCTCTATGACCCAATTTCATATGCATGTTTATGCTTAATAATGCATTTTTTGCATACTACATGTGTTTGATAATGGGGTATAATGATCTGAATATTCTTTCAACACGATTATGGGGTCTCATAAGGACCAAAAATCAAAAAAAAGTTTTATTTAGAACTTTTTTGTAATTAGTATTTTCTTGATAATATGTTTCCATGGGGTGCGGGTGTCGAGTAAGTCGACATGAGGCCTTAGAAAGGTCTCAGGGTATGATATGTGAGGTGGGATAGCCTTGGTGAGTTCCTAAAGCTAGTGAGAAGGCATGAGGATCTTGGGAATGAGGGTTTATTGGTGAGATAGTCATATGTATCATGAGTGATGAGAAACTCTCTTATGAGGATGTTGGTGAGTTGTGGTGTGTACTTGGAGTGGGAGGATTCCTTCAGGGAATATCGTAGGATAAAGGAGATGGTCTCCCTCTATGATGAGTTGATAGGTATCCTTTGGGCATGTGATATGGGACACTGGTGTGGGTTAAGGGAATTGTTTGAGGGCTTGGAATTGACAGGCCAAGGGGTTTTTGGTTTTAAATTGGACCTTGCCTGATGAGATCAGAGTCAGAAAGATCCTACTAACTATGTGGTCACTAAAGGGTGATGTACATGGGATGGTGTCGACAAACAAATACTAGTATGGGTCTAGATGACCTGAGAGGATACCCAGATGGGGGAACTAATATGTGTTGTGACATGAAATAATATTTTAGGTAAGGTATAGGATTTTATGAGTTGGTAACCTTTTGTAGCATTATTAATTCCTTATGTGTTTTTTTATGTATGTTTTGGTTTACGTACTCATGTTAGGAAATGGATCCTAGTGTGGGTAATGGGTCATGAGGCCTTGGCCTACTATGAGTGAGATAATACAGGTTGTACTTCCATGAGTTATATGGGTTCATCATTATGTATGATGTCTAGGATGACCATGGGTGAGATAATGTAGCTTAAAACCTATTGGCATCACTGTGAGTGATTCAGGTTGGTCAAGTCCTAGCAAGAGTGATATGGTAGTTGTCAGACCACCATGAGTGAGATGGGGTCTAGGATGTGACATAATGGGATTAGATAATGTACTTACATGACTGAGATGGATTTCAAGATGATATATGACATGGATTTGTAATATGGTTCCTTCATTAGTGATATGGGGTCTAGGTCATTATGCGATGTTATATTAGATTGACATAACTTACCTTGAGTTAGATAGTAGATTTTGATCAGTGTACATGTGACATTCAAAGTTAGAGGGGTTAGTTGGGGTGCTTGGTATGGGACCCTACATTAAGAGAGTGATGGTCAGGATGTAGATGTTACCCTACCCTAAGTATTTGGATAAAAGTAGGTACATGTTCCATGATAAAAATTAATTCTATGATAATGTCGAAGCAGGTATGGTAGGGCCTCATGGAGTCATGGTTAACACACAGTGGCCTGATGGACATGAGTATCCCGTCGAGTGTCGTGGAAGCTCAGTTATCAAATGATGACTTAAAAAGAATGTTTATTTATGTATTTATTTTACTCATTCATACACATGCATATGATGGTGTATATTAGTGGTGCTTGGTGAGACCCTACATAGACATATGATCACACCTTTCATGGGCATCTTGGTGCATGTGCAGACCTTATAACTATTTTCCAATTTTAGCATAGGTTGTGAAGTAAATAGAGCTAAGCCATCTTGAGTGGTATTTCAATATAGGTTTGTTGAGACCCAAGGATAGCAGTAGGGTTTTTTTTTGTTTTTTGTTTTTTGTTTATTTTTATGAGTTATCAGCCCAATGGGTGATCATATGATGTGTATTGTATGACTGTGGTTTTATATGGAGTATTACATTTGTTATAAAAAAAATTTTATTTATTTATATGTGTATTGATTATTCTATTGAATATTTTATTTATTTTTCATTTTTTAAAAATCTAATTTACTGTAATATTCTTTTAATTATTTATATTAGTCCATAGCTACTAGTCATCAGCCTTTAGTATATATATGGGAGCGCTTGAGGTCATCTGGAACTTTGTCTTGGTTAGGAATTTTGGACCAGGGCGTTAAAAAATATTATTATATCATTTATTATATTTCTATTTGAGGGGATGATAGATATGTGGTCTAGGAATATGTTGGATCGTCTGGTATACCGCATACCGGTACATCAGAAACACCATTTTGTTGGGAATTCCCTATTTTCCAGGGGTACAAGATTATTGTTTTTGGTTTTCATTATTATAATTGAGACATTTATTAAATATAATCATTTTATTAGAGGGTTTTATTTATGGTTTCTGGTTCTTGTCCTATTAGCAAGAGGTCCATATACATTCTCAATATTTGGAATATAAGATTAACATTACATTTGTGTTCTTATGTGCGATTTATTTTATTTATGAGATGTTTATCTATTTAAAGTGTAAAAATAAATTTATATATAATTTCCTCATGTAATTTGTTAGTGGAATTATACTCAGATATATCATGATTTCACTAAAGAGAATTTTTATGATGACAGGCCATGTGGATTTTACGGTGAGACATTCTCTAGTTTTGGTTATATGATCCCTTGTATAAGGGACATATAAAGGCCCTTAGTGGATTGTAACAAGTATTGTATATCTACATAAAGGTCCTAGTATGGGAAAATATTTCCTTGATTATGGGTTCGTTTACCTAAATTTTCAATAACAAATTTATGGTTTTTCTTGTTTAGCTTCTTGGTAGAATTTTAATTGACTAAATTAAGAAATTGAGGAAACGAATGTGGAATGTCTTGATCTAGGTATTTGAAACACTCTGAGTTCTAATATTAAATTTGGTTTTCATAAGGTAGGATCAGTAGGATTCTTATCCCTATAGTTCCTTTATACACTTTCATTGGTGTGGAGGGAGCATGGTTACATGCATTTGATTTTGGAATGATACCCATTTGAAGGGAAATCATTCAGTTAGCATCAGCAAGAGTGAGATTCCTTATGTTGTAGGATGAGTCTGATGTGCATGAGGAGCATGATCGGTGATTTAAGTGCATAAACCTAGGTTTGGTGGGACATAACCTGTGGGTGCATGAGATGGTTTGTGCGATCAGGTTGTATAAGAGTGTGTAGTCATTGGGTTCAGTTGAGATTGAGGTAGATAATGAGGTAGAACCTATGAGAGGATTCTTAGTGGATTACTATGCCTAAAGAGGAGAGTGATTATTGGAATGAATTTTTAGTGAAGAGTCTTAATATGTGAGGGAAGGTCCAAAATAGGTACATTCAATTCCTAGTTGTGTTGCGGATCAGTGAATAGGTCATGTGTGGGTTCATTGAGAATTTTTATATTTGTGTATGAACCCATGTAGTGTTGTAGAAATAGTTTTGTGGTATGATTCCCATAGGTATGATGAACTGGGGTTTTATTGAATTATAGGGGTATTGTTTTTGAGCCATGATATTGAGACTTTTTTGGGGTATGTTCCCAACGATTGGTGTAAGGGAAGCCATATAGTGGGGATCATACCATTGGTTGTTGGAGGATGATTTTCTTGGTGGATGGGGGATAAGAATAATTGTTGTTTTTTGTGATGGCACTCAGGTATGAGTAGAAAAAATCATGTACATTCAGTATGTTTGGTAATGGAAGGAGTGTGGACTGTGAAGATTGGTGTTTAGGTTCTATGGGTGGTAATAAAAATACTCCCATAGTGGGAAAAATCATACCATTCATGGGTAAATGACCCTTATTTTGAAAGTATCATGGAGTAAGTGAGATCGATCGATCGATGGTTAAGGTGACATCGGATTACCAATGTAGGGAAGTTCTGATTTGATTTGGTTTCTTTTTAAACACTATTTTTTGGGTTCTAATGTAATGTAGGGTAGATCCAATATGTTTTAATCAACCTCATGTGGAGTTAGAGTGATCTGATGGTGGTTCGGATCAGAGGTGAGTTGGTTCTTGAAGTAGGAGTATAGAAAATGGAGTAGGAAGTTGGTGATCTAACCATGTAGTTACGTGGGGATTCATATTTGGGCTTTGGTGGGGGTGTTATATGATCATGGAATTTCATCAAGATTTAAACCAACAATATTGGGCAATGTGGTGTGGTAGCATATAGACAGGTGTTATCAACTGTTTTAGGAGACAATGGACAAAGAAGTACCGACCAATTCTTTAGCATGAAATTAGATGTGGTGATGTCGAAATAATATTAGATTAGTTGTTTGAAATGTGTTAATTATTTTAGTGGACTGATGGAAGATCATTTTTAGTATGCCATTCCAATGGTTGGGATCACCATGGTTTGGAATCAGTCATTGTGAGAAGAGATTTATGGTGGGGAAAAACATAATCTTTTGGGTGAATTATTCAAAGACACCATATTGTATTAGGAGACACAAGTTTGGTGAATGAAATATTGGTATCCATGTCAATGGTAAGTGAGTAGCTTAGTTGTAATACCCTTAGATTTTAGTATCAATTTTTCTTTAAATAAATACTATTTTTAATAGCTTTCATCACATGAAAAACCAAACTAAAAGACTATAATATATATTATTATGATAAAGTTATAAGTAGTAAATATAACTATTATAATGCAGGTGTTAAGTTGGTGGGAATAAAAAGAGGAAACTAAATTATGAAATATCTGTAGAAATAAAAAAAACATCATTTTTAATGCATTAATAAAATTCAATTAGTATAGCTAAATAATAAATAAGACCATTTTATGCTTCAAATGTATGTTACTAAAAATTTATTTTTTATATGTTATGTATTTTTATTTTAAAAAACAAAATATATTGCTTTTAAATGATGATAAAGTATATTTTTTATATTAATAATATATTAATACTAATTTTATTAGTTATTAATGAGAAATAAGAATAAGAACAGTTAATAATTAAAGAAAAAATCATTTTCCTAAAATCATATTTTTGTAATATATTATATTTCCTATAACATCCCAGGTAAATAAAGAATAAGTCATTTTCATATTTATTAATATTTTTTAATTAAATATTAATTTTACTTTAAAGGGGTTTCTATGTTTGATAGCGTACCCGATACGCAACAACGAGTTTCTTTGAAATCTTACGTTGCACCCTAATAATACAATAATATTATTTCAAATGGTAGTTAACACGTAGCCGTTGTATTGGAGAAAATGAATAAAAGTAACTAAAATATAATTATATATGTTTTCTAAATGTTTTTACATTTATCCAATAAAATATAAAGACTTAAAATAAGAAAATAATTCAATTTTAGGCATAGATACTCTAATATTCACTAAAAGGTTGATTTATCGCCTTTTGATGGAGAACCATCATTAAAAGTAGTTTTGGTCACTCTTATAAATTTTATTGGACCAAATAAAATCCTTATTTATAATCAGGACATCAAAATTTACTTTGTCTATATTTTTGTTATTTTTTCCGACAAAGTTCATTTTTAATGAATAAGTGAAAAATGTTGTATTTTAATTCAAAACCTCTTTTTAATCTAATTTATTTATATGATTATATTATCTTTCGAATTGGTTTTAAAGTGAAATTCAAATATATTTTTACCATTTAATCCAATGGTGGTCATTGGAATTAATTTCACTTTGAAATTGGACTTAAACAAGTGTCAATCTTTTGATAGATATTGTTTCTTAAAAACACGCTATTTGTTTTGACAACGGGAATTAATTATTAAATTAATTAATTAAAATTATAGGTTTTGAATTTTTTAAAATGGAAATCATTTTTTAATTCGAAATATCAAATATAGCTTAGGCTGAATTTTTGGTATTTTTCTGAAAAACATCAATTTTTGATGAATAGTGAAACCACTAAGTGGTAGTTAAAAAACTGATTTTTCGTTTAAATGAAACTTTACCACTTCTGTGAATTGAATTTCAAAAATCCAACATACATGGTTTTAATTAGTAAGTAAAATTTGGTTCAATGGGATGAAAATAATTTTTTTGTGAATAGTAACTTTTAAGTTTTATTAATCGTGATTAAAGGTAGTTAGTGTAATTTAAGGTAAAAATAATGTTATAATAATATGAAATCACCTTGACACGTGTCCCAACCTTATTTTTTGAGTTTTGTCCAACCATTTCAATATATGTGTCAATTTTTGGGACCCCATGGAGCCACTTGGGTAAGATAATGACATTAATACCTTTTATTTAAAGTAAAAATAAAAATGTCACAAACATGTATTATTTTATTAAAACAATTTTTACATTGGATTATGTAATTGATATATTTGACTATAAATATTAATTGGAAATCTGAAACTATTTACTACAACATGGTAATTTTTTTATAATTTTTAGACATCAAATAAATAAAATTATTTATGACATAATGATGATGCAGTGTTTACGTCATTAATGAATGATTTAAATAAATAAGAAGATGATGTTTAAAATAATATCCAAAACTTGTCCAATTATTATTGGATGATTTTATTTCGAACATGGGAAACCTTATCTTCAATATTAATAATTTTTGGACCTTTAGAAACCAAAAGGCATTATATAATAAAATAATAGTTTCATGATTTCCAAAAGAGCCCCTCCTCTCCCTTATAAAAAGACCCCACTTCCTACCCATTTCACACACTTCTCAAGACCTTTGGATCATCCAAAATCTACTAAAATAATCTCCCATGATCTCTCTACTCATCCAAGAAGCCTTACCTTAGGCAGAAAGCTCTTCAAGAAACCCTTTTGGTTCAAACCGAGGGGAGTTACCTGATTTAAAGGCAATGTCTTCTCTTATGTTATTTTGTTTTATTTGGCTTCTACAACCCCCTAAACTCTTTTTATTACATTCTTTTGTAACAACACAAGTATCTTCAATATACTAGTATGATGTTATGAGAATTATTCTAGCTACACTTAAACACACCTTCATCTAATGGGTGAAGAACATACTATTTCTGTGGATGGCGAATTACTGCCTTAGGAAATGATGATTGTTTAATCTTATATTAAAAACTTTCATGGTGTCCATTAATATGTCATTGTATTTATATATGATATATATTATTTTTATGTTTTCTTTATGCTTTTTTATTTTTCATTTATGGCATACCTTTATGGTTTCCATAATGGATAAACGCGATAATTTCATTTTTGGAAGTGCGGACTACTGCCCCCTCAAAGTGATTTGAATCGTTAATGCCATATGTGGGATGTATAAAGGATGGAGTTAATAATATTATATATAATATTATACTGGAATTATAATTTACCTCTATATCATAATGTTTTTATTCCGTTAAATATGAAATAGAAATGAAAGTAGCGTTCATGCGTACGTACAGCTTACTGTCTCCATGAACGGTGCATTTCATTTCTAACCTCTAAATGTTATGTACTATTATAAATACATGTATATGCTGGATATATATGATATATATGATATCTAAATCATTAATATCATTCTGGATATAATGAACCTTTGACCACCTGAACAACATGTAATTGTAAGAATTCCATTTTTTACTTAAGTACCAAATATCGACAAAACGAACATTATTAACTTAAATGATTACATAATGTATATAACATGGAAATGAGTGATATAAAAGGAATAATAAACTTTAAAAGGTTCTTAAGAAAGTAGAAATTAACTTTATTTTATAATTCAGGATATTAAAGAGTGATCGAGTCAAGTCGGACATGAGGTAAGGGACTTTGTCTCAATCTCCTTTCATTGAGGCATATTTTGTTCTAATACAAGACTTTCTTTTATACGCTGTATAAACACCTTTGACATTTTATTTCATTAAAAGGAAATATTTTTATATGAAGAGTTTTTCTAAATGACAAAAAGAAATGTTTCTTTTAACGTGCACGGTGACAACGACCTTTTCCACCGCCGCGAGTACTACTTGATATTTGGCTTCCTTAACAAGCCATAATGTTTTTAAAAGAAAATAAATACCATATAATATTTTATGTATTTTGGTTTTGAAAATGGTTTTGATAATGTATTTGTTATTTCAATATATTTAAGTGATATATTGTGATTGAAATGTGGAAATGTTTTATTTCCTTTATATTTGTTTTATTTCTTATGATTTTATAATGGTACTTGGACATTTGATAGGTGGTTACGTGATAAACCAAATGACGGGTGGTGCCGTCAATACCAGGATGGGTGGTTACATTATAACCTCTAATGCATTGGGTATAGAAGTCGGCTATATGGCTATTCCATTTAGTGATATGTGAGGAAGTCGGTCGTATGGTTATTCCATTTATGTATGTTTATGTCTCAAGTTACCTTTATATGTTATGTGTTCTTTATATGGGTTTTATGGTAATATTTTGGTTACAAAAGGGTAAGTAATGATGTTTTATTTGTTGAAGAGTATTTACTACTTCATAAAGGTGAAAAGTATTACTTATGATAAAGTATTCATGGTTTACCTATTGTTTTGAAGAAAACTAACAGTTTTCCTTCTTTGTGTATCCCTTACTAGGTTTTTTATGCTCACCCCAAGTTTTTGAAATGTTTTTCATAGGACATAAAGTTGAATAGGGTCAAGGATGGGATCAAAGAAAAGTCATGTTGTCTTAAACATGGAACTAGACATGACTCCTTTTTTCAAGAGTTCATGTTTTGTAAAAAAAATGGAAACTGTAGAAGTGTCTACTTCGTAATCTTTTGAGATGTAATAGTTATGTCCTAATTCTCTAAAACTCTAAACCTGAAAAGATCCTCAATGTGAATTATTTATTTAATTCTAGATTAAGTAATTTTTTAAGGCTGGGTCCTTATAGTTGGTATCAGAGGTCGGTTTAGACAACTTTAGAAGTTAGGGTATTGTTAAATTAATGTCCCTAAATTAATTTATGTTAATATTGAAATGATATACCATTTACAGATTACCGTGTTTCTTCGCCTAAGATATGTCTTTGTTAAGAATGATTTTTCATAGAGGAAATGGAGCAGCTTTTCTGGGAAGGCATACAGAGGGAAATGACCTTTCAAATCAGTATCCTGAGATGATCAGAATAAGAATTGAACTATTTGTTGTAGTGATGGCTCGGTTGACTCAGGTGAAAAATATTGGTTGTTTTTATTGATTACATTTTTATTATTCAAAATGTAAAGAGGTTCCTGAAAGTCATTTAAGGGTTATCTTGAAAACCTTAAAAGAAATGAAACTGTATGGAAAATTCCACAAGTGTGAGTTTTGGTTACAACAAATTTCTTTCCTTGGTCACGTTGTTTCAAAAAATGGCATAATTGTTGATCCTGCTGAAATAAGAGTTGTTGAATAATGGCCAAGACCCACAAATATAATCGAGATCCATAGTTTTCTTGTTTTGGCAGGTATTACCAGAGGTTTTTCGAAAAAATTTCACGGTTATCTAGTCAAATGACTAAGTTAACTCGAAAAGGCGTTAAGTTCATCTGGAAAAAATAATGTGATGATTGTTTTCAAGAATTGAAAAGAAGATTGGTGAATGATCCAGTTTTGGAACTTCCTTCTAGAAATGGTGGGTTTTCTATCTACAATGATGCTTCGTTGAAGGGACTTGGTTGTGTCCAAATGCAGAATGATTAGGTAATTGCTTATGCTTCACGTCAGTTGAAAACTCATGAGTTAAATTACCCTACACATGATTCGGAATTAGCTGCAGTTGTTTTTGCTCTAAATATTTGGAGGCATCATTTGTATGGAGTAAAGTGTGACATATATATCGATCAAAAAAATTTAAAGTATATATTCACATAGAAATAATTGAACAAGATACAGAGGAGATGGTTGGAATTAATCATGGATTACGATTGTACAATTCATTACCATCCAAGAAAATCAAATAAAGTGGCTGATGCTTTGAGTCGAAAAAGTAATGCTTCATTAACCATGATAAGTTTGGAATTAGATCCTTTGGTTTTTGATTTGATGAACTTTGGCATAGAAGTTGTTGGTGCAGGAATTTATTCTATTTTGTTTCAGGTGTTAGTGAGATCATCTCTATCAGACAGAATTAAGCAAGCACAGAAGAAAGGCAGTGGGTTGCAGAAAAATGTAGAGCTGGTTCAGAAGGGTAAGTTTCCTGAATTTAACATTGATAATGATTGTGTTTTGAGGTTTGGGAAGAGATTATGTGTGCCTTGTGATTCACATTTTAATAATGAGTTGTTATGTGAGACTCATAGTTCCCTGTTTTTAGTTCATCCTAGCAATATTAAGATGTACAGAGATCTGAGGGAGTATTACTGGTGGGATAGAATGAAAAGAGATATTGCTGATTTTACTGTGAAGTGTTTGACTTGTCAATAGGTTAAAGTAGAGTGGAAGTTATTGAAAGTGATGATTTAGTCTTTACTGGTGCTAGAGTGGAAATGGGAAAATATATCCATGGACTTCATTGTGGGATTACCAAAGACATCTCAAGGTAATAATGCAATTTGGGTTATTGTTGATCGATTGACTAAATCTGCACATTTCCTTCCTATTCGAATACTTTATATCTAGATCAACTTTCTCGATTGTATCTTAAAGAGATTTTCAGGTTACACGGAGTTCCCCTCTCCATTGTATCTGATCGTGATCCCAATTTTACTTCTAAGTTTGGAAAGGCCTTCAGATGTCGTTGGGTACTGAATTAAATTTTAGTACAGCTTTTCATCCACAATCAGATGGGAAGTCAGAATGAAAAATTCATAACATGGAGGATATGTTACGTGCTTGCACAATGGATTACCATGGAATTTGGGACCAACATCTTTCTTAGGATTAATTTTCTTATAACAACAGTTTTCATTCCAATATACAGATGGCTCCGTTTGAGGCATTATATGGTAAACGATGTTGAACTCTAGATTTTTGGAATGAAGTAGGGGAAAGGAAGATGATGGGACCAGAATTGGTAGAAGAGATGGTAGAAAAATTTCAGTTGATTCAGAAGCACATGAGAATAGCTCAGAGCAGGCAGAAAAGTTATGTGGATAATCGGATGAAGGATCTATCTTGCGAGGTAGGTGATCATGTTTTTTTCAAAGTTTCTCCATGGAAAAGTGTGATGCGTTTTGGAAATAAGGGAAAGTTGAGTCCGAGTTTCATTGGACCTTATGAAATCCTAGAGAAAGTTGGATCAGTTTTATACAGAGTGTCATTACCTCCAAGTTTGTCCCAGGTACACAATGTTTTTCATGTTTCGATGTTGAGAAATTATATGCCAGATCCATCTCGTGTTTTGAGCCCAGAGGTAGTTCAGTTGGAAGAGAATCTCTCTTATGAAGAACAACCAGTCTAGATTATTGACCAAAAAGATAAAGTGTAGTGAAATAAGTTAATTTATCAGGTGAAGGTTTTATGGAAAAACCATATGGTTGAAGAGGCAATGTGGGAATCTAAAAATTCTATGAGAGATAAATACCACCACTTATTTTGATAAGTGAATAAAATTACGAGGACGCAATTCCCAACAGGGGGGAAGGATGTAACATCCCAGGTAAATAAAGAATAATAAATTTTTATATTTATTAATATTTGTGAATTAAATATTAATTTTACTTTAAAGGGGTTGTTATGTTCGATAGCGTACCCAATACGCAACGATTTTCTTTGAAATCTTATGTTGCACACTAATAATACAATAATATTATTTTAAATGGTAGTTAACACGTAGTCGTTGTATTGGTGGGAATGAATATAAATAACTAAAATATGATTATATATGTTTGTTAAAGGTTTTTACATTTATCCAATAAAAGATAAAGGCTTAAAATAAGAAAAGAATTCAATTTTAGGCATAGATACTCTAATATTCACTAAAAGGTCGATTTATCGCCTTTTGATGGAAAACCCTCATTAAAAATAGTTTTGGTCACTCTTATACATTATATTGGACTAAATAAAATCCTTCTTTATAATCGGGACATCATAATTTAATTTGTGTATGTTTTTGTTATTTTTTCGAAAAAGTTCATTTTTAATGAATAAGTGAAAAATGTTGTATTTTAACTCAAAACCACTTTTTAATCTAATGTATTTATATGATTATATTATATTTTTAATTGGTTTTAAAGTTCAATTATATTATATTTTTAACATTTAATCCAATGGTGGTAATTGGAATTAATTTCACTTTCAAATTTGACTTAAACAAGTGTCAATCTTTTGATAGATATTGTTTCTTAAAAACACGCTATTTGTTTTGACAACGGGAATTAATTATTAAATTAATTAATGAAACTTATATGTTTTTAATTTTTTAAAATGGACATAATTTTTGAATTCATAATATCAAATATATCTTAGGGTGAATTTTTGGTATTTTTCCAAAAAACTTCAATTTTTGATGAATAGTGAAACCACTAAGTGGTAGTTAAAAAACTGATTTTTCATTTAAATGAAACATTACCAATTATTTGAATTTAATTTCAAAAATAAAACATACATGGTTTTCATTAGTAATTAAAATGTGGTTCAATGGGATGAAAATAATTTTTTGGTGAATATTAACTTTTAAGTTTTATTAATCGCGATTAAAGGTCGTTAGTGTAATTTAAGGTAAAAATAATGTTATAATAATATGAAATCACCTTGAAACATGTACTAACCTTATTGAATGAGTCATGGCCGACCAATTCAATCCATGGGTCAATTTTTGGGACCCCATGGAGCCACTTGGGTAAGATAATGACATTAATATCTTTTATTTAAAGTAAAAATAAAAATGTCACAAACATGTATTGTTTTACTAAAATAATTTTTACATGGGTTATATAATTGATATATTTAACTATAAATATTAATTATAAATATAAAAATATTTCCCGAAACATGGTACTTTTTTTATAATTTTTATACATCAAATAAATAAAATTATTTATAACACAATGATGATGCAGTGTTTACGTCATTAATGAATGATTTAAATAAATACGAAGATAATGTTTAAAATAATATCCAAAACTTGTCCAATTCTTATTGGATGATTTTATTTCGAACATGGGAAACCTTATCTTCTACTTTAATAATTTTTGGACCTTTATAAACCGAAAATCATTATATAATAAAATAATAGTTTCATGCTTTCCAAAAGAGCCCCTCCTCTCCCTTATAAAAAGACCCCACTTCCTACCCATTTCAGACACTTCTAAAGCCCTTTGTCTCATCCAAAATCTACTAAAATAAGATCCCAATATCCCTATATTAATCCTAGAATCCTTACCTTATCCATAAATCTCTTCATGAAGCCCTTTTTGGTTCAAACCAAGGTAAGTTACCTGATTTAAAGGTAATGTCTTCTCTTATGTTCTCTTGTTTCATTATTCTTCTCCAACCCCCTAAAATCTCTTTATTCCTTTATTTTGTAAAAAAATCATTATATTCAATATACTAGGATTTTTTTATGATAATTATTCTAGCTAAACTTATACACACCTCCATCTAATTGGTGAAGAACATACAGTTTCTGTGGATGGTGAATTACTGCCTCACGAAACGATGATTGTTCAATCTTCTCTTAACACCTTTCATGGTGAACATTAAGATGTAAATGTATTTATATATGATATATATTATGTTTATATTTTCTTTATGCTTCTTTATTTTTTATTTATGGCATACCTTTATGGTTTCCATAATGGATAAACACGATAATTTCATTTTTGGACGTGCGGACTACCGCCCCCTCAAAGTGATTTGAATCGTTAATTCCATATATGTGATGTATAAAGTATGGAGTTAATAATATTATATATACTATTTTAGTGTAATTATAATGTACCTTTATATCATAATGTTTTCATTCCATTAAATACGAAATATAAATGAAAGTGGCGTTCATGCGTACGTACGGCTTACCGTCTCCATGAACGGTGCATTTCAATTATTACCTCTAAATGTTATGTACTATTATAAATACATGTATATGATGGATATATATGATATATATGATATCCAAATCGTGAATATCATTCTGGATATAATGAACCTTTGACCACATGAATAACATGTAATTGTAAGAAGTCCATTTTTGACTTAAGTACCAAATATCGACAAAACAAACATTATTAACTTAAATGATTAAATAATGTTTATAACATGTCAATAAGTTATATAAAATGAATAATAAACTTTAAAAGGTTATTAAGAAAGTATAAATTACCTTTACTTTATTATTCAGGAGATTAAAGAGTGATCGAGTCAAGTCGGAAACGAGGTAAGGGACTTTGTCTCAATCTCATTTCATTGAGGCATATTTTGTTCAAATACAAGACTTTCTTTTATACGTTGTATAAACACATTTGAAATTTAATTTCATTCAAAGGGAAACTGTTTCTACGAAGCGTTTTACTAAATGAAAAAAAGTAATGTTTCTTTTAATGTACGTGGTGACAATGACCTTTTCCGCCGCCACGAGTACTACTTGATCTTTGGCTTCCTAACAAGCCGTAATGATTTTAAAAGAGAATAAATACCATATACTCTTTTATGTATTTTGGTATTGAAAATGGTTTTGATAATGGATTTTCTATGTCAATATATTTAAGTGATATATTGTGATTGAAATGTGGAAATATTTTCTTTCCTTTATATTTGTTTTATGTCTTATGATTTTATAATGGTACTTGAACATTTGACAGGTGGCTACGTGATAAACCAAATGACGGGTGGTTCCATCAATACTAGGATGGGTGGTTATGTTATAACCTCCAATTAATTGGGTATGGAATTTGGTCGTATGGCTATTCCATTTAGTGATATGTTTGGAAGTCGACTGTATGGTTATTCCATTTATGTATGTTTGTGTCCCAAGTTACCTTTATATGTTATGTGTTCTTTATATGGGTTTTATGGTAATATTTTTTTACAAAAGGGTACGTAATGATCTTTTATTTAGTGAAGAGTATTTACTACTTCATAAAGGTGAAAATTATTACTTATGATAAAGTATTTATGGTTTACCTGTTGTTTTGAAGAAAACTAACAGTTTTCCTTCTTTGTGTATCCCTTACTGAGTTTTTTATGCTCACCCCAAGTTTTTTAAATGTTTTTCACAGGAAATAATTTGGAATAGGGTCACGGATGGGATCAAGGAAAAGTCATGATGTCTTAAACATGGAACTAGACATGACTCTTCTTTTGAAGAGTTCATATTTTGTAAAAAAATGGAAACTATGTAGAAGTGTATAATTTATAATCTTTTGAGAAGTAATAGTTAAGTCTTAATTCTCTAAAACTCTAAACTTGAAAAGATCCTCATTTTGAATTATTCATTTAATTCATGATTAAGTAATTTTTAAGGCTGTGTCCTTATATTTCCACTTAAAAGTTAATTTCTTATAAATTTTAATTTTAATTTTAAAAAATTAGTTTCATTTTTTTATTAATTATGATATTATTATCTTAACATGAATTTTTGATATTTTTCTGAAATGGATAATATTTAGGTAAATATAGAGAAAAATGTAATTTTTATCAATATAGTAGGGATTATGTCTTAATCATGATATAAGTATGACTTAAAAACTTATTAAACATTTTTCACAATAAAAAATGAATTTAAGGGTCAAAATTATTCATTTAAATAAACTATATTGAATTTAGAAAATCTATGTTTAACATTTTGGAACTCGAGTAATATTTTATTCCCATAAAAATTGTTTTTGGATTTTCCTTAAATTAAAAAATCACATGGTGGATTTCAATTTTGGATTAAAGCCACATAAAAATTATTTTTTTATTAATATAATAATTAATTTTGTTAAAATCAATAACACTTAAAATTTAATCTAGAGTATAATTTTTATACTTAAAGATTCACTTTTTCTAAAAACCGGTTTTTACGTGTTATGTGCACTAATGTTAAAATTACTTTTTATCACCCTTGAAATTTTTATTTTATAAAATTATTTTTATATTTAAAATCATAATATTTAAGTTAGTTAATAATTTTAATTTTTATTTTGATCATTAAAATAAATTATCAAGGTTAAAAAATGAGTTATCATGATAAAAGACACTTATGGTAAAATCTAAAACTATAGAAAAAAGGCCTAAAATTTCTCAAAAATTATCTATAATTATGTTTTTAGAGGTTTACACTACCCAATACTCATAAAAACTCTATTATTTTAAAATTTTGGACTCACATTCCTTTAATAGTGACATGTCCATTTATATTATTAATAAAATATTACTCCCCTCACTTATAAAATGTATACTTCCTACACCTTTTTATATACACTCTTAAAATTATAATTCCTATTGATCCTCTACTCTGTTTAATTCCCCTAGAGCCCTATACCATATTTTTTCCCATTTAACCAATTAAAATCTCTAAATACTTCGTTTCCAAGAGGTCCTTCAAGAGAAGGTTCAAATTCCCAATATGAGTACTAATCACTTCTTAATTTTTTTATTCTCTAAATTTATTCTCCAAATATATTTTATCCATTATAATATAATTGAATTATTATTATTATTATACTAAAATATTATTGTGTTAATGTTATAACCATTATCCACCCTTCCCACTTCCTTATAAAAATGAGATTGTTGTTCATACTAATGTGCAAACTACTACCTCCACGAAGTAATGTATTTCATTTTTCATAGCCAAAATACATGTATGCTTATAAAATAATATTTAATTAATATATATTATTTTTATAATATATTTAATTTAAAAAAATTTGTAACTTCTTCTTATTCTATGAAAAATGAAAATTTCGTTTGTGTGTACGTGCGGACTACTACCTCTATAGAGAAATGTATTAAATTTTTCATCATCACCTTACATGGATGGATATAATAATGTATTTAATGAATAAATATGATATTTATTAAATAATTAATATTTTATAAATATAAATCATTATCTATCTTTATTTAGTCATATTCATTAGAAAATGAAATTACTGATCGTGCGTACATGCAGACTGATGTCTCCATGGATGATGTGTTTTGTTTTCACCACATACTTAAATGGATGACTTTAAAATATATTTAATAAATATATATGATATTAAATACTAATATATATCATGAATATAGATCTAAATTTATGAAATAAAAAATCAATGATCATTATAAAGTAATTTTTTAATATCAATAAATTACCCAAAACAAGCTCACCATGGATTCCATTTCCATAAACCATGTCCATGAATTACATGGAATGAAAACGGGAATTAAAAAATATTTTAAAAATATATTGTAATATATTTAATAATCTGATAATTATGAAATTTTTATCAAATAATGTGGTCTGACATCTTTGTTACAAAACATGTACGAAATAATAAAAATTACTAACATGTGATGATGAAAATAAACATTAACTAACTAATATATTTTTAATGAATGAGTATAATTAAAATTTTAAATGATAATAGATATTTATAAGTTTATAAAATAAGTTATTAATATTTTTTTGTTTATTATATAGGAGGTTAAGTAGATTTCATGAAAGATAGGAGTAAAAGGTACGAGTTTTGTCTTAATTTTCTTCGTTGAGACATATGCCTTATTAAACAATTGTTTTATATTGTGTGGTGTATATATTTCCTCTTTGTAAATTTATATCATGATTATATTTATATTAATGGTATTTAAATTTCCATTTCATTTTCTCTCTTTTAATATCATTTGATTTAAAATTTACCAAAACTATAAGACATTATTTTCCAATCTCTCTCTTTTTTCTCAGTAATATTTTTCATCCATATCCATATTATTCTTCCTGAAAAATTTTCCCATTATTTTTAAATATAAATATTTATTATTCCTTTTTATATACATATATATATCTTTATTTTTTTCAAAAATAAATTTTATTACTCATTTAACAATGTTTATTTCAATAAAAAAATGAATTATTATTCATGTTCATATATTTTATCTCCTACTCCACATTTGTGAATTTAGCCTTTATTTATTTTGAAAATTCCATTTCTTATGATTTATTTTTTAAAATAATGTTTAAAAAATCATTTGGTCATATTCTTGAAAATGATATTAGAAAGTGACTTGTGAATTAATTTTTTATTAACTTTTACCTCCTTTTCAAAATGTGCATGGAATATCTTTTTAATTTTTTCTGTATAGATGCATGTTTTATATTGTATTTAGAAATTTTATTTAAGAAATTTCCTTTTTTGGTTTCCATTTTTTATAAATAAATTTATATTTCATTTTTTAAAAAAAATTCTAAAATGGGGATAAAATATATAAAGGGTATTTCTTTTTCTTTCTCCAAGTAAGTTTTTAATGATCTTTTACAAGTTTTCTTCATCTATGTAAACATCCATTAAATATTTTTATGTTCACCGAGGATATTATCTAAATATAACATCCAAATTATTTATTTTTATGGATTATGATCATATTATTTCATTTATTGACTCAGTAAAGTGTTGAAATCTCAAATGTTAGTCATTCCAATATGAATTTTTTTAGTTTATAAGGAAATTTGATTGTGTATTATATTGATCATTCAATTTATGAGAAAATTATTAGATATTTTTAATTTTTTGTGTGGGGTATATAATTATATATCACCTAAATTAATCAGTATATCTCATGAGACAAACAAGTTTGGGTATTTGGGGTAATCTTACACATTTATTAATAATGTATTGGTTGCAGTCATGATGGTAATAATAATTACCTAGTTTTGGTCATGATGATAAAAATAATTTCTTTGTTGTGGTCATGATGATGAGAATAATGTCTTGGATTCTATCATGATGGTAAGAATAATTTTTTTGTAGTATTCATGATAGTGATAATAATTTCTTGGTTGCAATGGTGATAGTAAGTATGATAGCCTAGCTGAAGCAGTGGCCATAAGATTAAGATGGTTGACATTATACATTATATGACTAAAAATCAGTTATTATTATCCATGTGATTATTTACATTACTATGTTACACATGGATATATTTCATTCTTATTTTATTTATTATATGAAATATTTATAAATTATTCAATCTACTATTTTATGTTTTTTTACTCATGATATGCTTTCTCTTATTGGGTTTCAAATCTCACCCTTTTATTTTTTTTCCTTTTCCTAGGATACCAATAAGGTATCTTTGAATGAATTCAAGGATGTACTAAAAGGAATAAGAAATTTTTCAAGAAGTTTTAATGTTTTGTTTTAAAATTTCTAATGTAATATGGAAAACATGTACGTATTTAATCTACAAAGACTATTAAACTATATGATCCTCTATGGTGTGATCACTTTTATATTATACCAATGTAATAAAGTAACCACTATATTTGGTTTACTAGATTCATGGATTTTAAATTTGGAAGAAAAATAAGATTAGTAGAAACCTTGTGAACTAGATTTAAGAAAACATAGATTGGAGAACATAACCTATGAAAAACTCTTTGGATAAGTCTAAGTATAAGATAAAATCTTGAAATTTTAGTAAAGTATAGATTTTATGGTTTCCTTGTAATGAAATCCCACTCTAGATACTAATAAGTATAAGTAAGATCTGGAATATACGATCCTAGGTGTAATAACCTTGAAAATCATGGTTTGTTAGTAACTTGATCTTCACCTAGTGAACGACCAAAATGCCTAACTACACACATTTTTTGACACTCCCGAGGGGTATTTTCTGGTTAATTCACATGATATTTGTAAAACATTATTATTGATTTGAATATATTTAGGGTAGATAACCTAATAGTAATATGACCATAGATAATCTAGACTATAAATTTGATATTGATTAGCTAGGTTATGTGCGTCATTTATGAATTTTATTCTAATTTTCTAGTTTTACTTTTTTACATATATTAATTTAATTATTTTCATTAAATTTTCTTTATTCAATAAATGATTGTATAAAGTTAGAATAAATTTGAAAATAGTGTGATGAAAAATGTTGTGATTGTACTAATGATAAGATAAATAAAATAGAATTTTGAGCGAGGAATATTGTAGTTATGCCTAACCAACTATCTTAAATTATGATTAAAAACTAGAACCTAGTTTAATTTACAAACACACCAAATAAGATAAGGATGGCGTTTCATTGAAGTTTTGGGGATAAAGACCACAGAGTAAATAATATTCAATTTCCTATGTCTCAATAATGTGGGAAGAATAACCCAAGGAAATGTCTCAAATGAACTATATGATGTTTTATATTTAGAAAATTATGACATAGAGAAACTAATTTACATGGGAAAATAAAGAGTTTTTTTAACATTATCGAGCGAAATAAATTTCATCCTAAGGCACCACTAATATTTCAATGACTAAAATGTTGGGAAATTGTGAATTATCTAAGTCAATGTTATAATATAAGGGCTAAAAAGGATGATAAGAATCAATATCCTCCTATTACAAGGGAATAAAGAAGATCCTATGTTTTATAAATCATTGAAATGGATCATGATAATTAAGGTACACTTATCCTTCAATCTAGATTTATGGATTTTTTATTGGAATTGGATTCTAGACAATCTAGTATATTTAGAAATTTTTATAAGCACATTAAATCAATACCATAATTATTTAATAATTGAATAAAAATTATAATTATATGATTTTGATACCCTAAGCTGAATTTTATGGTAATTTTATTCATGTAAATATTATTAGTTATTCCTTCATATAAATTTAATGTGATTTTGCAAATCAATTGTTTATATTCAAATGACTTTATATTAATTTCATAAATAGGTGAATCACATTATATATATCAAACCAATATGTGATCGTCTATCAGTGAAAGGCAATGAACTCTATAGAAAAAATAATTATATGTGTCGTGATACCCAATCAATAAGGTTATTTCGGTAAAATAATTCTAGATAAGATCAACATTAGGGATAATAATATTATGATGAAAAATGTATGTTTCCTAATTTTTTATGTTTTATATCTCTCTAGAAGTTATATCTTGGGTCACATATATCTTATAGACACTCTTAGTTATTTCATTAGTGAATGAAAATTAAAATTAGGAAGACACAATTTATTTAATTTGGGAGAGTGTGAAACCTTGATATTTTAATATAAAATTTTCCTTAAATAAATACAATTTTTAATGGCTTTATTCACATAAAACACCAAACTAAAATAAATCGGGATATATTTTATTAAGATAAAATTATAAATAGTGATTATAATTGTTTTGATGTAGCTATTAATTATATGGGTATAAATAGAGGTAATATAATTATAAAATATATGTATAAATAAAAATAATTGTCATTTTTAATTCATTTATAAAATTCAATTAGTATAGCTAAAGAACTAATAAGATCCATTTATGCTAAAAATGTATTTTTCTAAAAATTTCATTTTTATGCACTTTGAATATTGACTTTAAGAAACTAAATATATAATGGTAAAATGAACATAACATATATTATTTATATTAATTATAGATTAATATTAATTTATTTAATAATTTATAGGAAATTATAATAATAATAGTTATTATTTAAAAGATTCATTTTTTCTATAAAAATTGATTTTTTTATATTTTTTATTTCCACTTATATGTTTAATTCCTAAATTTTAGAATTTATATTTTATGAAATATGGAATTTATCTTTGGATTCATCATAAAAATATTTTATTAGGGTGAAGTTTTGAGATTTTTTCTGAAAGGGTAGATTTGAAGTTAAATTGTGAAAATATAGTTTTCAAACATACCATAGAATTTTGGAATTCATCATGACATAAGTATGACTTAAAAACATAAAAAAACATTTTATAAATAAAGAATTTATTTAAGTATCAAAATTATATTTTAAATATGTAATTTTGAGTTTATAAAACCTATATATAACATTTTGTAACTCAATTAATATTTTATTCTAATAAAAACTATTTTTGGTCTTTTCTTTTAATTAAATATTAAAATGGTGGATTTCGATTTTGGATTGCTTTTAAATCCATGTAATTATTATTTACTAATTAATAAACCAATTAATTTTATTAAAATAAAAATAATTAATAATTTAATCTTAAAAATAATTTTTATACATAAAAAACATTTTTCTTAAAAAAATGTTTTTAGGAATTATATGAACAAATATTTAGATTAATTTTTTTCACCTATGAAGTTTTTATTTAATAAAATTATTTTTATATTTAAAATCATCATTTTCAAATTAATTAATAATTCCAATTTTATATTTGATCATTAAAATAAATTACCTAGGTTAAAAAATGAGTTACCATTGTAAAAGTAAATTATAGTAAAAGACAAAACTAAGAAAAAAATGCTTAAAATTAATCAATAATATTCTATAAATGTTTGGTTAACTTTTTTCTTGACCTAAACCACATAATACACCCATTGTTATCAATTTTTTACTCACATGCCTTGAATAGTTACTTGTTCTTTTAAATTATTACAAAAATGGCACTCCCCTCACTTATAAACTGACAATTCCACCACCTATTATATACACCCTAAAATTTTGAATTCCACTTAAATATTTACCCATTTTACTTCCATTATATCCATCACCTACTTTTTAAATCCACTCTATCCAAGTAAAATCCCTAAATTGTCTATTTCCAAGTGGGTCCTCCAAGAGAATTTTCTCTATGAGAGTATTAATCACTTCGTAAATTTTTTATTCTCTATATTTATCTTTAAAATATATTTTAACCTTTTAAATATATTAAAATTAGTATTATTAGTATACTAAAATTTTATTATTTTAATGTTATAACAATTATCTACCCATATCACTTTGAAAAATGATGATGTTTTTTGTGCATAGGTGCAGGCTACTTCTTCCATGAAGCAACGTATTTTTTTTCCAAAAATGACTTGCAAAGATGGTGAAGTTTTTGGGAATATTAAAAGTGATTATTAGGTCCAATCCCAACTCATTTAATTTTGGATTCAATGTATCATTCACATAATTTACAATATGTGAATGGCAGGACCAACAAAATGTTTCCAATCGAATATATACAAGAAGGTCTCAAAAACTTGGAGCATATATTTTTCATGTTAAATTTAAAATTAATTTAATTAATTATGAATAAATATTACCTCATTACTGAGATATTTATTCATAGTATATATTGATAATATGAAACTCTTTTGGGTAATATATTTTTTCTTTTATATGATCCAAGTGTAGAATCCCTCTAACAGTGATCCACACATGCTTCTTTGATCTCTAAACGAAACTGATGAATCATTGGGTGCTAGCATAGTTGATTGACCATCTTGAATTTTTCATATAGATCACTTCACCAATATTAATCCTTGAATAATTTATATTTTTCTTCTCATTATTAAGAGCATGTGAGAGGTAAGAGTATAATTCTAGATAGAAAACCATTGTACACATTGATTCTCAATTATACTCTCTTAGAAATCATAAATGGTCTATTTATAGAACAAGGGTTTGGGTTTATACTATAATTAATTTCACAAAATACCTTAATAAAATTTCAAACTCATGACTGACCCCATTCCATGTATTAAAATTAATAATACTATTTTTATTCCATGGCGTGCACTAACTTGAGCAATGATAAATATTATTTTACCAGCTTGCAAAATAATATTTATCATTGAGTATGATCTTTTTCCACTCATCCTACTCAATATTTATTGAATACATTAATAAATATATAATTACATATTTATTCAAATAATACATATTTCATCCACATCCTAGAAAATAAATATTTATCAAATATTCAATAAAATATATATTTGCAATCGATAAATATTGAATAAAATTTTTCCTTGATCTTTAGAATAATATTTATTCCAATAATTAAATTCAAATAAAATTTAATTGAGATCAACAAAAGCACATAATGTGTCACCCTATAGGATTATTTCTCATTTTAATTAGGTGGTATTATCTAAATTCCAAGATTAATGTATAGAAATGGGTCAAGGAGCCCAAGAGAAATAATTTAATATCACAACGTCGCAACCACACATGATTACTCACCATGTAATATAATACATTTTTCACAATATATCATCAATAAGGTTTCAAACCCATATCATCAACCTATATTCATGATATGTATTTCTTTGAATATCTAAAAAACTCATCATTACACTATAACCATGGAATTTAACATGACGGTTATATTTCAATCAAATTGTTAAGATATCAATATCCATTAATATTTAAGGGAAAATCCTTCCTCGACTTATTCTTTAATAACATGTCATTTGTGATTCACCCAACATACCCAACTTCTCCATGAACTATTATAATTATGTTTTATGATAATTCATCTAACTGTGTGAGTCATGACATGTATTAATAATAATATTAAATTCTAAAGGCTATCCAATGACACATAACCATGTGGAATTTCTACTTGAGGGCCTAATCTCATAATCCCCCCTCTTGGAGATTATCAAGTGTGAACTTCATTATAATAAGTATTATATGCTTATGGTTAATCTCTCCCAATATTAAACATACTATGTTCCCTATAATATATTGTTATCTTATTTTAGAATTTATTTTAGGAATATCATCTTGAAATTTCAAGGTTATAATAACAATGGGGAAAGGATCTATCCTTTTAATGTGATATATTCTCTAGGATATTATTATTTTAAATTCATGCAGAACTATGAATGATATATAATAGTATATTTAAATTAACATTCACTTCTTAAATATTCATTTAATCTAAAGTAACAAATATTTGGTTCTAGAACACCAAATCCAACAGACTTCCACTTGGACAAGAGCCAACTGCCAACAACTTTTAGTCTTCTTTACCTCACATGATGATCGTGTTTCTACCAAGTAAAGGCGTTAGTTAATGGGTCTACTGTGTTATATTCTATAGAGTCTCTACTCACTATTACTTTACCACTCTAAGAAAAATCCCTCAATAGATGATACTTTTGAAGTATGTGCTTCATCCACTGATGTGACCTTGGCACCTTTACAAGAGACACCACTATAGTATTATCACAATAGAGTGTGATAAGGTCTTCACTGCTAGGTAACATTTCATGCTCTTGGATAAATTTGGGTATCAAAATAACTTATTTAGATATCTCAAAAGTATCAATATACTCAGAATCTTTTTTAGAATCTACAATTATGGATTTTTTTGGTCTCTTCCAACTCATAGAACCTCCATTGAGAGTGAATATGTTTCATGTTTATGATTTTAGATCATCTTGGTATATTTGGAAACTATTATCTACATATATCCTGATGACAATCACTTAATATTATCCATAAAACATGAATATATCCTTATTTTATCTCAGATACTTAAAGATAGTCTTGATTTTCATCCAATGTTGGTCACCTTGGTCTGCTTGATATCTTCCTACCATACTTATGGAATAGGTAACATATGTCCTAGTATATAGCATATAATACATGACAAACCCAATTTTTGAATCTTATAGAATCATTTACATCCTATTTATTTCCTCATGTGTCTAAGGACACATTTTCTTAGAAAGATAAATTCCATGTGACACCAGCAACAATCCCCTCTTGGTTTTTTTCATACTGAATCTCATCAGTATCTTGTCAATATATATACCTTAACTTATATCAAGAAAACTCTTAGATATATCATGATACACCTTGATCAAAAGAATATATACCACTTCACATAAGTCCTTTATGGATAATCATGTATTTAACAAGGATTTAATAGACTGTAAGATGAGTATCTCGCTTCTAATGAGTAGTTTGTCATTGACATAAACTATTAAAAAAACAATTACACTCCCACTAAATTGGTTATATAAATAGGACTCACACTAATTCTTTATGAAACTAAATTGTGTTATGAAATCATCAAATATAATTTTACATGACTTGGATATGATTGATTTAATCCATAAATGGATCTTTTTAGTTTTTATATCTTATTGGCATCATTTTATGTCAAAAACCCTTCAATTTGTGTCATATAGACATCTTCTTGAAGTTTCTTGTTAAGGAAGGTCATTTGAAAACCATTTTACAAATATCATACTCAGGTTAAATAAATATATAATGTATAATTATGATGTATTTTAGCATTGTAACTGGTGAAAAAGTTTCCTTGTAATTTATTATTTGATGATATTTGAACCCTTTTATATCCAGTTGTTCCTTATAAGTACTGAATTTTCTACCCTTGTCCATAATCTTGTTGAGTATCCATTTAAAAATATAGGTATTTACATATATTGGAGTATCTACAAAAATCCAAAATTTGTCTTGGTATAGGGAATCTATTTCATAATTCATAGCCTCTTGCAATTTGGAAACATTTGTTCCACTTACTACTTCCATGTATGTTATAGGATCATTATTGTCAACTAATATTGAGTCACCATCCTTAGTGACTATAAAACCATATCTTTCAGTTCCTTTCACCTATCTTCAAATCCCACACAGTGCTTGGGTCTCTAGAACATTCTCTTCTACGGGGATTTGTGGAATTTGTTCCCGTGTCAACACTTTTGTATCTTGATCCTAGACTTCAATGAAGTCTATATTTCTCTCACTATATATTTTAAATATGTGATCCTTCTAAAGGAATATGAGGAATATATCAACCATAAAATTTTTATATGAGGGGTCGTATAGGTAGTATCCTCTTATTTACTTTCAATATCTTATAAAGATACACTTAGTGCCTCAAGGTGAATTTTTTTCCATAAATAGCTTTAAAAATAATTTACAACCCCAAACTCATACATGAAACAACACAATATTATTTTCATAACAGATTTCATTTTTAATACCATTTTCTACTTTATTTGGAACTCAATTTAGAATGTGTGTTGATTTCTATAATGCATATCCTCAAAAGGATAATGGTATAATCGCATGAATCCCCATTGATCATATTATGTCAAACAAGGTGTGGTTCCTCCTTTCACTTACATAATTTTATTCCAGTGTATAAGGAAGAGTGTGTTGGGATAAAATTCCAAACTTCAGCAAATAATCAATGAATATATGATTAAGATATTCTTTTCCATAGTCTGGGAATAGTTTCTTAATCTTCTTACCAATCTGGTTCTCAAATTTATTCTTATATTCCTTGAATATGTCAAAGGAATCCAACTTATACCACATTAAGAAGAAATATCCATATATACTAAAACCATCCATAAAACATATGATGTATGAGTATCTACCCTTTTATTCAACTGAAAATGGTCCACGCACATCGGTATGAACCAATTTTATAATTTTAATTTCCCTTTCACCTTTTCTACTAAATATAGATTTGGTCATTTTTTCTTATAAACATGAATAAAATATACAAATTGGTTTTAGTTTAAAAAAATCTAAATAACCATATTGGTTTAATATAGTCAACTATTTGTTGTTTACATAACCTATCTTGGTATACCATGTTTGGGTGTGGTATGAATAATTTGAATTAGTTTCGTTATCGATTTTCATTACTTGGTTCATCAAATGTAACACATAAAGACTGTAATTCAAATACACCTCACCATAACATATGATTTATTTATAAAAGAAGCAACATTTATTACCATATTTGAAACTAAATCCATCTATATCAATTATGGAAACATATATAATGTTTTAGGTGATTGAAAGAACATAATAGTAATCTGTTAAAACCAAGATCATTCTCATCAGCAACATAAGGTGGTAGTCCCCAATATCCATGGGAGCATGTATAGCTCCGTTGGATGCTCTCCAATCAACCTCTCCTCTGGAAATATTTCAAAATCTACCTAGTTCCTATATTTGAATACATATGTGATCTCCACATGTTGTATCTAACACCCAATTTATAGAAATAGATAAATTTTATTTGATAAAAAATCCACCTGAAGCTTCTCCTTTATTATTTTACTGGGTGTAGTTTTTCTTCCAATGACCCTTCTTTCCATATATGAAATAGATAGAATCCAATTCTCTTATTTACCCCTTGATCTTTATCTTCTTGTAAGGGTGTTACAAATAAGATTTTAACATAGAGCACTTTTCTTGTATTTTACTTTTATTCACTATAATAATGGAAGGCTTTTCACACATTATCTCCTTATCAACTTGGTAAAGTATTATGATAAGAAATGGAGAGACTTATCTATGTTGTTTATATTGAAATTAACAAAAAAAATATGGATAATCATTGAATAAGTGGTATAATAATGGGATCGGTAATCAATCATTTTAGAAATTTAAAATATAGAGCATATAGGCGCTCAATGTATCTAATGTGTTTGACTACATGAGGCTTGGTGAGTACACATTCTCCAAATTTTATCTGAAAGAGTTCCTTGAATACCTCAAACTATTCCAATCTTACTCTCTCCTAGAAAAGACCATGGAGATGCTAGATCATACAATATATATCAATGTCTTCATGTGAATTAATGGGTTCACTAGAAATGGATGAAAGCATTAAACACAAAACATCAACTACATTCATAAAGTTTTTACCATAGATAGTGAACTCTTCATCACTCACATCCTTTTTAGGTGGATCTGGTAGTGAGGATTCAAGCATGTAACATTTTCATTCCTGAAAAAACTCAACCTATTGGAATCTGAACCATTCTTGGAAGTTACTTCTAGTTAAGAGATAGTATCTATCAAAAATATATTGCATAGATAAACATTCCATTATTCTATAATTATAGAAGCATATATTATTATTACTTCGCTTGATTAAAATTTATATGAGGCTATAATAAGTTTGGTTTTATTAATCCTCCCACTATTTATCTAGTCTCAACGACCCCCACCATTAAACTCATAATGTCTCATACTTATATAAATTCTAGTGGTAAGGATACATATTTCCATTTTTATAATTTATAAAGAGTCTATAAAAATTATAAAAAATTATTTAGTTAAGAAGTCTTATCATCTGAAAACTAGTATCTCCTTGAGCCATTGAGTGGACTCCCTAATCTAGAAATTCTTACATGGATTTCCACAACACTTGAATCCAAATTTTTATTGGACAAAAATAGTTCATTAAAATTTATAATGATTTAGTTAATTAAAAATGTTATCATAGTTAATACTTTTGGATAATTAAAAGTGCCTAGACATGGCCAAACCAACACATTAACCCTGGATTCATCTTAATTCAAATTATAGAAGGCTTAATGAATTAATATTTACATGATAAATTTTTTTATTTTTTTAAAATTTCATTATTTTATCTTTAACAAGTCTTTTTAATATAAAGTTTATTTTTTTTATGGATTAACCATGTTTAAATAAAACATTTATGCATTACCAAATTATTTTAAATCAATATTTTCATACTAGTTCATTTATTTATGTGATCATGGTCTGGAATCCAAAATTAAATCATGTAAAAGACTGAAATAAAATTAATAAATAAATGACATGATCATGAACTTTATATAATGGTTAAATTATTGAGAAAACAAAAAATAAACTTATGACCCTATTTATAAACTACATGTTTTGATCTTGGTATGATTTGTAGCATCCCACCTATACACATATGTATCTCCTGTGTTGGTTTCAACCTAGTTCCATATTGAACCACATATGCCTCGTATTTTTCTTAGACCAACTCCATGCACATTAAAAACTACTTTTATTACATTTGTTTTATGATTCACATGCAGGTGAGGGAACTAAAATATTGGTTAATGGGAATTACATAAAACAACCTTGGACACATTGGTCCTATATAATAATAGGAGGGATGAATTGTAGGCCATCATATTGAATTTAATAATAATTAATTGAAAAAATATGCAATAAAATTAAATTAAATAAAACCAAAAAACACTTAGGTATGATCAATATCATGATCGGTCATATACATGCAATGATTACACATTTAAAATAACTTGCTAACATTCAATTAAATTTTTTCTTTAATAGGATAAAATGCATATGACTTGATCTGATAAATTATCTTATTAATAAATTAATTTATTTTATCTTATTTCATCCAATAGTCATGAAATTATCATACCCTATGATTTTAAATAAAATAAATTATTTTTTGTTTAAAATTTAATAAAATAGTGCATATATTTTCACTTGGAAGTAACTCGGTGATTACCTATATAAACTATTCATTATGGGTTTAATTGTAAATGATGCACTCATACGACATATGTTTTACTTGGAATTTGTTATAATTTCATGTAATTTATGGATAATATAATTCCACATGGTACACATGAACATTAAATTGTCTATATAATTTAATGCATTGAGTTTTTAGCATACAATAACCATATATGATTCATAGTCTCAAATATTCCTTTGAATTGATAACACATTTAATATAATATAAAACCTAATGATCTATATGTACTATTAACTTAATGACTCATGGAACTTAAGATGATAAGGTTTAATGGAGTAATTAATCAAATTTATATTTCCAAATAAGCAGTTAAAATACATAGCGTGTATAATCCATCCATACAACATGTACTTATCTTCATTTGATATCCACAATACATGTCTAGGGACTTGGCTGGAACTTATCATGAAAATTTATGAAGTAAATGATATTTATAGAGGATAAATGGAAATTAATTCTAGTTACATGGTTTTCAGTCTTGTATGTGTCATGTATTAAATACAAGTGGTGTATTAATTACATGAAGCTATTTGAACCCATGTTTTCCATCTTGAAGACATGTGGAGTATATGGAGTGTACTCTATAAATTTTTTTTACCACTCTGGCTGGTCTACATGGAGTGAAATTCTTCCCGTAGTATATAATAATGACACAATGACTCAGAGTCCACATAAGAGTCCTTATGTAATGGATAATAAAAAATGGCATGTAACAAAAGAGTGCACACCAGGTAGTCTTATATTATCTAGTGAGGATCATTTTCACCTATTGATGGTATATTTGTATGTAAAATTCATTAGTTATTAACCAATCTGGGTAACATTTGAAAGAAATGAAAAAGAAGAAAAATATATTTTGATGAAAGATCAAGAATGAATTAAAATTTGAAGATAAAATTATATTTGAAATGTAAAATGATCAAAAATCAAATAAATAATTAAACTTTTCAACATGAATTATCTAATACCACTAGAAGGTTTCAAGCATAGTGCAACCACTTATTGAGGTTCATCCTGAATCATTGAATGTCAAGTTTAATAGATCATTTGTATATTATACAAGATTTAAACATCATTAACAACAAATTTTTTCAAATCGAATGTAGATAAGAATTTTTCTGGAACAAAGATAATATTTTTCTACATTAAATTTATAATTAATTTAATTAATTGAGAAGAAATATTCCACCATTCCTATGATATTTCCTCATAGTGGATATTGATCATCTGAAACCCTTTCCAATAACTTATCATTGTGCTTTTAGAATCCAAGTGTAGGATCCCCTTAGTGGTGATAAAATTACAAAAACATTTATGACCCCATTACATGTACTAAAATTAATAATATTGTTTTTATTATATGGAATACACTGACCGACATAATGATAAATATTATTTTAGCAGCTTGAAAAAAAAAATATTTATCACCAGACACAATCTTGATTCACTCATCCTTCTTAGTATTTATTGAATCCCCAAATAAATATTTAATTAAATATTTATTCATAAAATAAATATTTCATTCATAGTTTGAAAAATAAATATTTATTAAATATTAAATAACATAAAAAATATATATCATAAAATTTTGAATAAAAGATTTCATTTATCTCAAGGATAATATTTACTTTAATAATTAAATTCAAATATATTTTAATTGAGATCAATAGAAACACTTAGCGTGTAACCCTATAGGCTTCTTTCTCATTGGAATTAGGTGGGTTTTCTTGAGTTCTAAGATTATTTTCTAGCAATGGGTTAAGTCACCCAAGATAAATAATTTAATTTCACAATGTCAACAACCACACATGAGTCCTTGCTATATAATATAATTCCTTTGACACGATATCTCATCAAGCAAGATGCATAGATTTTTCATCAACCTATATGCATCATACCTCTTTCTTTGACTATCTGAAATAAATTCGTCATTACATAATGTCCAAGGAATTTAATGTGATGGTACTATTTCAATCAAAGGTGTGAGATATCAACTTCCATTAATATGGAAGGTATAAATCTTTCCTTGTCTTATTCTTTAATAACACTTCATTTATGACATAACCTTAGATCCTTTGTAAGATCCATTATTGTAGTATTATAACAATAGAGTGGGATAAGATCTTTACTACTATGTACCACATCAAGATCATGGAAAAATATTTTTAAACAAACTGCTTCTTTATCTACCTCATAAGTATCAATATACTCAAAATCTATTATAGAATCTATAAACATGGATTTCATTGAGCTCTTCTAGCTCACAGCACCTCCATTGAGAGTGAAAATGTATCCCATTTTAAATTTTAAATCACCTTGATCTATTTGGAAACTATAATTTTCATATACTCTATTGAATAGTTCCTCATATTCCCTATATACCAAGAACATATCATTAGTTTATCTTAGATACTTAAGGATCATCATGACTACCTTCCAATGGAACTTACCAGGATCATCATGATATCTTACTACCACACTTAAGGTGTAAGAGACATCTATCCTAGTATATAACATATCATATATAATAGACTAAATCACTGAGGTGTATGGGGTCCTAATCATCCTATGTGTTTTCCCATGTGTCTTAGGACCCATTTTCCTAGAAAGATGAGTGTCATGTGAAACTGACACCAATCCACTCTTGGATTGTTCCATACTAAATATCTTCAATATTTTTCCATTAATATACCCTGACTTAGACCAATAATTATCTTATATCTATAATGATGGACCTTGATCCCAATAATATATGAGGATTTTCCTAATTCTTTCATGAATAAACATTTTTTTAACTAATCTTTAATAGATTATAAGACTGGTATCTTTATTCCAATAAGTAGTATGTTATAAATATAAACTATTTAGAAAATGATCATACTCTCACTAAATTTATTATAGACACAAGGATCACATTTGTTATTGATAAAACCAAATAACTTTATAGATTAATCAAATCGAATATTCCATGACCTGTATTCTTGATTTAATCCACAAATAGATATTTACAATTTTCATATCTTGTTGGAATCCTTTGGAGTCACAAACCCTTTGGATTGTGACATATAGACAACATATTGAATGTTCCCATATTGGAAGGTTGATTTGACATATATTTTTTAAATCTCATAACCACGGTAATTTTCTATAACAATTATAATTCTAACGTATTTTGGTATTTCAACTACTGAAATTTTTTTATCATGGTCTATATCATGACATTGTTGGAACCCTTTTACAGCCAATCATGAATTATAAGTATTTTTTTCATCCATGTTAAGTATCTTCTTAAATACCCATTTACAAACAATGGGCATTATATTCACTGGATGATCTACCAAAATCTATACTTGTTTTTTTAACATGGAATCCATTTAAAAATTAATATATTCTTTCTATTAGGAAACATCTATGTCACTCACTACTTCCTTGTAGGCTAGATAATCATTATTATCAAATAATAAGGATTCACCATCCTCGATGACTATAAAACCAAATATTTTATGTTCTATATCCTATCTTGTAAACCTATAAAGTAATTTTGGATCTGGAATTTTCCATTCCATGAGTCATTGTTGAATTTTTTCCTGTAACAAATATTGTCTATCTTCAGCCTGTATTTTATTGAAGTTGAAATTTCTCTCAATATATATTTTATTGGTATGATCCTTCTAAAATAATGTGTGAAATCTATCAACCAAAACTTTTTTATTTGAATGTTTTTATATGTAGTATCCCCTTGTTTCATTGGAATATCCTATAAATATGAACTTAGTGCATCAGGATACAAGTTTTATTTCAGAAATAGCTTTAACAATCACTTCAAAACCCCACACTTGTACATACAACAACACTAGTTTATTTTCAAACCAAATTTCATATGTAATGCCATATTATACATTAGTTAGAACTTTTTTTAGAATGTGTGTTGTTCTCTATAATGTATATCAACAAAAACATAATGGATGACCCACATGACTCATCATTGAATTTACCATGTCTTGCAAGGTGTGGTTCCTCCTTTCACTTACACTATTAAGGATGATTGAGTTGGGATAAAATCACAAACTCCTATAAATAATCAATGAATACTTTATTAATATATTCTATACCATGGTAAAAGTGTATTTTCTTAATCTTCTTTCCAAGTTGGTTCTCAAATTCATTTTTACATTCCTTGAATCTCTCAAAGGAATCTAACTTATACCTCATTTAGTACATATATCTATATATACTAAACTAATCAGTAAAAGTTATGAAGTATGAGTAAACACCCCTTTCTTCAATTCGTAATGGTCCACACACATCAGTATGAACAAACTCAAGACGCTCAGTGGCCCTTTCACCTTTTCCACTAAATGGATATTTAGGTCATTTTTTCTTATAAACATGCATTATTTACACCAATTGGTTTTATTTTAAAAGAATCTAAATATAAATCTTGATGTAATGTGTTCAAATGTTTTTTTTCTTAAATATCCTAGCTAGTGATTCTATGGTTTGGTGTGGTATGAAACATGAGAATTAGTTTTATTATCAATTACCCTTACCTAGTTCATGAAATAAAAAACATAAATACAGTTATTTAAATATTCTTTACCAAAACATATGAATTATTTTTAAAAGAAGCAATATGTATTCCTAAATTTGAAAAAATATCCAACTGTATCATGTTTTTATATAAATATAATGTTTTTTGGTGACTAGAGTCACATAATAACAATCTTTTAAAAAAATATCGGTTTCATCTAAAATGTGAGGTGGTAATCCCCAATAACCATGGTAGAAAGTCTGGCCACATTGTTTGCTCATAGATCTACCTCTCCTCATGAAATATTCTAGAATCTACTTGGTCCTATGAGCTCTATATATTGTATCTAATACCCAATTTATATTAAAAAATAATTTTTATTTGATAGAAAACACAACTGAAGCTTTTTATTATCTCTTTGAATGGATGTGGTTTTTCTTCTAGTGACCCTTCTTTCCACATGTGAAATAGCTAGTATCTTGTTCCCTTTCTTACATCTTGATCACACTATCCTTTCAAGGGTGTTGTGAAAAATATTTGGACTTATATAACTTCACTTGGTTATTCCTTTTATTAACCATAAGGATAGAAATATTTTTCATGATTTATATTCTTATCAACTTGACTAAGGAATGTGAGAAGATATAAAAGAGACTTCTCTTTGTTGTTCATATTGAAATTAACAAAAAAAAGTTGTATAATATTTGGGGACATTATGTAAGAATGATATTGGTGTGAATTTCTTCATGAAATTTAAAACTTAAAACCTCTAGGTTCTCTATATATCCAATTATTTTGATTACATGGGGCCTATATGGTGAACATTCTCAAATTTTTCTATGAAATATCACCTTGGATATCTCAAACTTTTCTTATCTTATTCTTTACTGGTAAAGGATATGGAGATTCTGAAGTATTATATATGCATCCATATCTTTATGTGACTTCATGAGTTTACTTGATATGGATGAAATCATTAAACATTGACCATCAACTACATCTCTCAAGTGTTTATTATAAATAGTGAAATATTCATCACTCTCCTTCTTTACAGGCATATCATATAGTGAGGATTCAAGCATGTATGATTTATGTTTATGGTACAACACCACACGTAGGATTCTAAACCATTCCTAAAAGTTACTTCTATTTAGGAGATGATATCTCTCTAAAATAGATCATAGGGACAATGAATTTGATTAACATTAAATTGTCATAAAATTATAAAATAGTAGATTATTAGCACTTCACTTGATTACAATTCATCTGAGGTAGTAATAATTATAGTTTTATTAAGTCTCCCACTATTTTATCAAGTCTCAATGGACCACACCATTGAACTTGGAATTCTATTCACTTTATAAATTCTAGTGGAAAGGATCCATATTTCCCTTCATATAATCCAAATATAGTACATGGAAATTGTAAGAAATTATTTAGGTAGGTGGTATTTCCAACTATGAATTGGAAACTCCTTGAACTGTTCAGGGGAATTCCCAATCCATAAAACCTGATTCGAATTTCCTCAACACATGCCTCTAAATTTTTATTGGATAGACAGAGTTCATTAAACCCAATACATATTCTGTTAAGTTGACCCACTATCTAAGTTAATACTTCTAAATGATTTAAAGTTCCCTAATTGAGACCGAACTAACACTTTAACTATGGGTTCATCTAAATTCATATGATGGAAGGCTTACTAACTTAATATTAACTTGAGGGATTCTATTTATTATGAATAAATTTCCTTATTTTATCATAACAAGTCTTTTTAATATAAAATGGATTTTTATTTAGAGAGTAACCATGTTCTGATAACACATTTATGCATAACCCATTTATTTTAATTCCATATTTTCATATTAGTTCATATATTTATGCGATTGCAGACTTGTATCCATAAAATAAATCATACATTAGATAGAAATATAATAAATAAATAAATGAAAATTATGATCTTTGTCTAATGGTTGGTCGATTTAGAGGATGATAAATCGACCAATAACCCTAGGGATAAACTCCTTAGGCCGATCTTGGAACAAGTTATAGCATCTCACATGTACACCTTTGTACCTCCCGTGTTGGTTTCATCTTGGATCCATCTTAAACCACCTCTTCCTTGGCTCCATCTTGAATTGACTCCATGTTCCTTTAGAAAATCATTTTATCACATATATTTTATAAATCACATGTAGGTGATGTGTACAAAAGGATTATTTATGGGGAATTACATGAAACAACCTTGGACATGCAAGTCAAACATAATAAAAGATGGAGGGATGACTTGAAATTCATCATATTCAATTTAATAATAATTAATTATAAAACCATGAAATAAATTTAAATTAAATAAAAACAATGCATACATAGGTCTGGTCAAGATCATGATCATCCATACACATTTAGTGATTAAACATTTAAAACAACAAGCGAGCTTTTATTTTAATTCATTATTTAATAAAATAAAATTAACATGAATTAATTCAATTAATTATCTTATTAATTCATTCATTCATTTTTTTCATATTGAAATTCTCATCCGATGTGTTTTTAAATAAGATAAATATTATTATTTTATTTAAAAATCAATAAAGTAGTACACAGTTTTTTACTTGGAAGAAAATCAGTGATTACCTATCTGAACTATTCATTATGGTTTTATTTATAAATAATTCACTCATATAAAATATTGTGTACATGGAATGTGTCATAATTTCATGGTGTGTACTTAAAATTTAATTCCATTTGGTTTTCCTGAAAATTTCATGGCATGTATAATTTAATGCATTGAGTTTTTAGTATACAAAAACCATACATGATTCATAATTTTGAATATTATGTAGAATTAATAAAACATTTAATATAATATAAAACCAAATGACCATAATTTACATTCAAATTAATGACCCCAAAAACTCAGGTCGATAAGTTTTAATGGAGTAATTAATTAAATTAATATTTCCATGTAAATAAGAACAGTATGTGGTGTGTATAAGCCAGCCACATGGTGTGTTCTTTTCTTCACCATATATCTATAGCACATGCATAGGAACACAACATGTACTTATCATGGAAATTTTTGAATAACATGGCATCCATATAAAATACAAGACATTTACTTTTAGTTACATAGTTGATAGTCTGTATGCAATGTGTATTAAATACACATGGTATATTAATTACCTGATGTTGTTTGACCCTGCGTTTTCTATATTGAAAATATGTAGACTACATGACGTGTGGTCAAACTATACGGTGTTTACTCCATAAAATTTGTGCCCTACCCTGGATAGTCTCCAAATGGTGTACTTGTTTTATACAGTGTGTACTAATTACATAATGACCCAAAATCCACCCGGGCATCCTTGTGTAATGAACAAGGATACACTTTGTGTAACAAAGGAGTACATAGTGTTTAGTCTTATATTATCCATCCATGATCCTTGGAACCTATGGATTGGATTTTCATATGTAAAATTCATTAATTATTAATTAATCTTGGTAATATTTTCAATAAACTAAGAAGAGGAAGAATATATTTCAATGATAGATCAAGAACAAATTAAAACATGAAATTAATATTAACTTTTAAATGTGAAATAATAAACTATCAAATAAAAAATTATAAATTTAAATGTGACTACTTGGATTCCACTTGAGGGTTCTAGGTGTAGTAAAATCACTTATTAGGGCCAATCCTGACTCAGTGAATGTTATATTCAATGGATCATTCTCATATTATACAAGATGTGAATGTCATGACCAATGAAAATTTTACAATCGAATATAGACAATAAGGTCATCATAACCAAGATTAGATCCTTTTAATGTTATATTTATAATTAATTAAATTAACTTATAAGAAATACTACCACATTCCAAATATCTTTCTTTATAGTATATGTTGATCATCCAAAATCGTTTTCTATAATCAATTATTATGCTTGTCATATCTAAGTGTATAATCTCTCTAGCGGTGATCTACACGTTCTCCATTGATCTATGAATGACATTGATGAATCGATGGTTGCTATCATGATCAATTGATCATATTATTTTTTTCATATATATTTCTTCACCTTTCTTTGATATTTAAGAATTTCTCTTAATCTTTTCATTCATAAGATAATGTGAGAGGGAAGAGGATAATTCTAGAGAGAAGATTGTTGTGCACATCGATTCTCAATTAGTCTCTCTTAGAAATTATAAGCGACCTATATTTAGACCTAGGGTTAGGGGTTTTATTTTAATTAATTAAACAAGTTACCCTAATAAAATTCCAAACCCATGTCTCACCCTATTCCAAGTGAAAATTAATAATATTATATTTTCATTTCATGACGTGTGCTAACTGGTGAAAGGATAAATATTATTTTTCTAGATTAAAAAATAATAATTATCACCTGATATGATCTTGGTTCACTAATCCTCTTCAAAATTTATCAAACACTCGAATAAATATTTCATAAAATAAATATTTCATTCATATTATAGAAAATAAATATTTATTAAATATTCAATAAAATAAATATTTGTGATCTATAAATTATGAATGAAATTATTCCATGGTCTTGATAATACTTTTTATTCTAATAATTAAATTTAAATAGAATTAATCAATATAGATGTAAACACTTAGTTTTTGACCTTATATTCTTATTTGTTTTTGGCATTGGGTGGGATTACCGAAAGTTAAAGATTGATATCTAACAACGGGTCAAGGAACCTAGAGAAAGAAGTTAATTTCGCAACATTGACAACCACAAACAAGCAGTCACTATGTAATATAATCCATTTATTACAATATATCATCAATTGGTTTTCACACATATGTCATCAACCTATATGCTTGATACATATTTCTTTGACTATCTAAAATAAACTCATAATTATTCCATGGCGATGGAATTTAATGTGATAGTTCTATTTCAATCAAAAGGCTGAGATATCAAATTTCAATAATATGGAATAGAAAAATACTTCCTCAAATTATTATTTAATAACACATTATTCATGATGCACCCAAAGTACCCAACTTTTCGATGAAATAATATTTTCAGGGTTTATGACAGTACATCTAAGTGTGTGCGTCATGAAATGAATTAATAATAATTTTAAAGTCTAAGGATCATTCTGCATGCTCGCAAACAGGAATATCCAATGACACATAAACATGTGCAATTCGTATAGTAAATTTTTCTTTCATAATCTCCCATATTGAAGATTACCAACTGTGAACTTCATGAGGATAATTCTCATATGATTATGAGTAATTGAACCTAATAGTTAAAATACTATGTACTTTATCACAGAATGTTATTCAATTGTAGATCTTGTTTTAAGAATATCATCATGGAATTTCAAGTTTATTTTCATAGAGGGGAGATTCTATTACCATTTAATGTGATAGATACACTAGTAAATTATTACATTAATTTCACACAAAACTATGAATGATATGTAATAAGATATTTAAATTAATATTCACTTCTGAAAATGTACATGTAATCCAAAGTACAAACAATTGGTTCAATATCAAAAACTCTAATAGTTAGTTCTAAAAATATATTTAATGAATAAATATGATATTTATAACATTTTAAGATAAACAATTTTCCACCTACCTCCCTTTCTATTAAAAATGAAAATGTTATCTATGTGTACATGAAGACTACCTTCTCCATGGAGGGATGTATATGTTTTTTCATCCCTTACTTACATGGATGGTTATAGAATGTATTTAAGGAATAAATATGATAGTTATGAAATAATTATTATTATAAAAGATAAATCATTATCTACCTTCCTTCACTCCCATTAATTAGAAAATGAAAATGTCACCCATGCGTTCATGCGACTACCGCCTCCTTAAGATACATGTTTCGTTTTCATCACTTCCTTACAAGGATAGTTATAAAACAATTAATGAATATATATGGTATTAAAGAGTAATAAATTTAAATAATATGTTCTGAAATTATGACACAAAAATCAATGATCATTATTAATTAATCTATTGATATAAACAAATTACCTAAAACAAGCTCACCATGGATTCCATTTTCATAAACCATACCCATGACTTACATGGAATTAAAATGGGACTTTATAAATAATTGAAACAAAAATATTCTACTATCTTGAATAATGTAGTAATTATGAACTTTTTATCATGGAATAGGTTATAACATCATTTCTAAGAAACATATATAAAATGATCTAAATTACTAACATCGAATGATGAAAATAAAAAATCACTGGAAAATATATGTGTAGTGAATGAGTATAATTAAATATTATAAATGATAATATATATTTATAAGGTTTTTAAATAAGTGATTAATATAGTTATTTTTATTATATAGGAGGAGAAATAAATATTTTGAAATTTGGGATTAAAAGGTAACGGTTCTCATTTCAATTTTCTTCTTTGAGACATATGTCATATTCACTACTTATTTTAATTTGTGTGGTGTATATAATAAATATTTGAAATCTTATATCAAGATTATTTTTATATTCATGGTATTTAAAGTTCCATTCCAAGTTCTATATTTTAAGATCATTTGATTTAAAATTTACCAAATCCACAAGAGTTTCTTTTCCAATCTCGTCCTTTTTTAGTAAATAATAATTTACCCCCATATCGATATTCATCTTCCAGTCAATATTCTACTTTATTATTTTGAAATATAAATATGTATTATACCTTATGATTTTGATATTTCTATTTTATCACTTTTCAAAAGGAATCCATATTACTTTTTAAATGACGTGGGTTTAAATAGAAATATTTTTATTTATTATTCATGTTCATATCGTTTATCTTTTACTCCATATTTTCAGGATTATCCTTTATTTATTTTAGAATTTTCATTTTTTATGATTTATCATTTGAAATAATGTTTTTAAAAAATTATTCTTTTCATATTCTTGAAACTAATATTTTAAAGTGACTTATGAATTCATTTTAAATTGTATTTTACCTCCTATACAAAATTTAAAAGGAATATATTTTTAACATTTACCATAAAAATGAATTTTCCCAATATATTTGTCTATTTTATTTAATAAACTTCACTTAAAAGTTTCCATGGTTTTATAAATAATTTTTTATTCACTTTTTGTTATAAAATCTTTTCTAAAAAAAGGATAAAAATGTAAATGGTGTTTTTTCTTCTTTCTCCAAGTAAAATTTTAATTATCTTTTAAGAGTGTTTTTCATCTATATTAACATCCATTAATGATTATTATGTTCACTGGGGATGTTTTCTAGTGATACCTTCCAACTTATTTCTCTGGATGTCTTATGATCATGTTATTCTATTTATTAACCTGGAAAAGTATTAACATCTCATATGTTCATTATTCTAATATGGATGTTTATTTATTTATAAGGAAATTTGATTATGTATTATATTGATCATTCAACATATGATGAAATTATTGGACATTTGTAAGTGGAGGCTAGTGATTAGAATTATATAGTCCCTCGCTGCATCGGTGGGTCTCATGAGGAAAACAAGTTTGGGTATTTGATGTAATCCTTCCCATTTATTAATAATTTATTGTTTGTGGTCGTAATGATAAAAATAATTTCCTAGTTACAGACATGAAGGTAAGAATGATATACTTGTCATGGTCATAAATGTAAGAATAATGTCTTATATTTGGTTATAATGGTAAGAATAATGTATTGGTTGTGGACTTGATAGTAATTATAATGTATTGGTTGTGTTCATAATGGTAAAAAATGTATTAGCTATGGTGACGGTGGTAAGTATAATGTCTTGGATGAGGCCTCGATTGTAATAATAAGATGGTCAACATTATACATTATATCACTAAGAAATAATTTATTTTTATCCATGTGATTATTTTCATTGTTATATTTCCTTTGTATATATTTCATGCTCATGTTATTTATTATATAACACATTGATGGATTATTCACTCTTCCATATTTTTTGTGCCTTTTTCCCCATGATATCTTATGTTTTATGATTTACCTTACTAGGAACTTTAGCTCACCCTTTTATTTTTTTTCTTTCCAAAGGGTATCAATAAGGGATATTTGAATAAATTAAATGATATACTAAAAGTAATAAGAAAGTTTTAAAAATATTATAATGTTATGTTTTGGAGTTTCTGATATAATATGGAAAGAATGCATGTATATATTCTCCCATCACTAATAAATGGTGTAATCAATTGTGATGAAATATTTTATTATCTTACAAAACAATAATAAAGTAACCACTAGGCATAGTTTACTAGATTCTGAGTTGTTGCATCAAATTTTGGTGAATAATAATCCTTAGAATTTTGAGTTGCATAGATAGATCTCTTTTGTGGTTTTGGTGTTGAACATAGTGAGTTCTTGGGGAATTAAAAATCATGATAGGTTTAAGTAGTGGTTACCGAATAATTATCAAGGATGAGAGCCCCTATGGTAGGGAGTTTTTAATGACCTATAGACTTCCATATCATTATTTGAAATAGAATTTAAATTTTTATATATGATAGGGGTAGATTTTTTAATTAGGATTCATACTGGGGATCCAGATGTTAGATTATCCCTAAGAGGTGTTTTGGATAAAGAACAAGGATCAATTGGTTGTTTGCGTGCTCAACTGTAAGTTGGAGAGGGTATGGGGTGGTAAAAAACTAAAATTTTACTATATGTAGAAGTTTCTGTCATGACCCATAAGGTTTTCATTATAAAGGAAGTCTGCTAGAGGATGGGGGCCCTTATACTGGTGGTTCACATAATGAATGGAAATACACAACATGAGTATTACCCTTATGTGTGTGGTCAAGGACCCTAACATAGTAACTAGAGCCCAAAATTTAATAATTTTTATTATTATTTCATTTATAGTTACCCCCAAAAATTAAGCAACTCCAAGTAAAATAGTGTTTTTATAACTTTTGAGAAATATGGAATTCATTAAAAAATGACTTTAATATTGATTTTTAATGATATTATTGGGAATCCATGTATTAACTTTGTATTTTTTTAATTTAACAATTTAATGGATTTGTAATATGATCTTTCAATTTATTTGGAATAAGACTTTATTTTAAAATGTGAATTTTAAATATTGACACATCAATTTTTAATTTAAATGTGTTTCTAGAAACTAAATTTGAAATAATTTAGTTCTGAAGAATCTATAATTAATTTGTTAAGATATATTTAATCATCATTTTTTTATGTTTTTATACAATTTTGAATTAAATAAATTTTGACATTAATTTGAGAAATAAATTTAATGTGGTTTAGGCTATTTTTAACATTTTTTAATTTTTTATATTTTTTAAATTAAATTGAATAAATCAAATATTTAAAAATAATATTTTTTTGTTGTTTAGTTTGTAGTAGTAATTTGAAAAATCTCCTTGAGTTTGAGCTACCATGGAAAGAAAATATTCTTTTATTGATGTATTGTTCTTCTATACTAATCTTCAGTGGATACTTCCTTGAATCCTTATTCCATGAGGACACAATATCCTTTTGTTAATAGTGATTATCCCATGAAAATATCATTTTGTGGTTGATCTTCCATGATTAGGCATCCTTCCTTCCATGATCTTCCTTTTATATCATTCTTCCATGCCCTACTTCCCCTTCTTTTATAATTGATGAATCTTTTTCATGTCCTATGATTTTTTGGGGGGGTTTTATGTGCCTACCATTTCTTGAGTTCCTTCAAGGAATAAGGAAACCCACCATTTTTGGAAATGGAATCCAAAAAAAAATACGGTATGATTGTGATAAAGGGTTTTGATGCATCGACCTAAATTGAGTTTCTGATTTAGATAATCCACTATCAATGAAGAAACCAAGACACTAAGAAATCAACTATGTATCAATTTCGAGAGGATGAGTTGACCTACTAACCTCAATTTGAATAATTCAAGATGTTGAGAATCGATGGAGTGGTCAAAGTCGATCAGCACTGGGGTTAAGATGATCGAGCTGATATTGAGACCGATTGATCTTCTCAGGTTGATAAAAAAGGTCATAAAAACTAATTGAGGATGAGATGGCATTTGATCCTCATGGATATGAATATGAAAACTAAATTGATTTTTGTGCCACCAAAGGATGATAAATAGAATATGATTTAGTGGGCCCAATTTGAGTTTATGGGTGCTAATAGTGGTTGAATAGATTTCAATGAGTTATTAGGGGCTATAATCAATCTTCAAAATTTATGATTGATGTTGTTTCTCTATTTTCTATTTATAAGGGACATTGACGTATCTCTATTCATAAGTTGTGAATTGTATGAAGGTTTCACACCATGTGGTTGATGAAATGGCTTAATGAACTAAAACCATCACTTATGGTGCCACTATACCTCAGGCTCTCCAAGCCTTATGCCTTGTTGAATGCACTAACTCAATGTAGAGCTTCATATGAATGGTATCACCAATCACTAGTATCTTATTGCCTCTTGTGAATGAATCACCCACCCATACATGAATCCAACTCAGTGTCTATCATATATTGTGCACTCTAAGTCTGTTTAGCATACACTCTCAAGTACCTCTATCTGGCATCATCCTCTAGCTTCAATTCAAGTAGAACCTTACAAAACCAACACAATGCTATTTCACTAAGGCATATTCTACCCAGCATGATCACCATAAAAACTCTATATCATCTTCATCTTTTCATCCAATCAAATTGAAATGCCCATGCTCCCACTCCACTATGTAACCGAGCATCACCAAAATTCCTCATCTGCCTAAGACACTCATTAGAAGATATATTTTCAATAATTTTACTATAAATTTAAATGTTTTATATACAAATAATTTTTTATTTTAAGTTAATTTTCACATTTTTTAGGTTTTTAGAAGAAATCAAGCTAAATTATAAAAAATACCTAATTTTTTAATTTTTAACTATTTTTATTTACTTTTTTATTTCGGCTGTAAAATTTTATTTATTAATAAAAATTGAAAAAAAAAACTTATATTTTTACTGGGATAAATTTTATAAAACTGGACCATGAGATGAATCCAAATATTTTAGGCCCAAAAAGAGCATGTAATTGTGGCCTTGAAATCAATTCCAAGTTTTAGTGATTTTCAAAGATGGGACCATATATCTTAAATTGAAAAATTAAAGGAGGTAAAATTCTTGTAGAGAAATACAAGATTCATAATATTATTTTTTTCAACTATGTATAGGGGTGAATATTATTCTATCATGGTCATCAATTCATGGAAACTCGATGCATTGGAATTCGAACAGTCATCCATGAAAAAATAATTTTCCAAAGTAAAAAATATAATAAATTTATATAGGTGTGTAAAAATAAGATCAAATTTTTCGGGTTTACATTGGATATATTGAGAAATAACTTTAAATAATAAACCTTTTCAAAATTTAATCATTTATTGGGGCTACCACATGAAAAAAATTGGATGAAAGATTTTAGAGCCAAATTTTTTTCCCTTTAACTATAAAAATGTACCCCCTCTTTCATTTAAAGGAGTTAGAGATTTTTAAGTATATTTTTATGCGATATGTTACTACAATAGTATAACATATTATCAATATATTTTAATTTAATTATATTCCTATAATCTAAATTGTTTTCTTTTTTATTTTTTTCTATTCCATTATACCTATATAATACTCACAATGGTGAGTAACTAACCCATGGGTTGGCCTTAGAGGGGTTCTCAGTGTTCTTGAATTATAATTCTTAAATTCTAAATTTTTATTTTATTTATAATTGGGTAGTGGGTGCATTGGGGTGTAATGTAATTATTGTAAATCATTTCAAGATATTACCCCTATTTTATTCAGTCCCCTACCAAACATCAAGTATCTCCCTTCCCTAGAGCATGCTCTTTATACGATGGAATTCAGTGTGTTCAAGGGATTAAATGTCATATAATGGAGTTGGTTCATAGAAGGATTCAAACACTTCATTGAGGTGCGTTCATCATTATTTACTATTAGAGGATTTTACATTTTGTGTGGAGAAGATATCTCCTATGATGGAATGGCCCAAAATCCTTAAAAATTTATTTCTAGATAATCTTATTTTTAACTATATCTAAATGGAACCCTTACATGGATTAAAGGCCCATAGGAACAAATATTTAATTACATGGATCAGGGATACAATTATTTAAGTCAATTTAATAACCCAACTACATTGGAAAATCCCCTATATAGTACTTATTTAAGTATGCATCAATCCCATCATATTGATATTGCTACCAACTTCAGTGTTAATGTATTAAGTTTCATAGGTCAATGGAATGACTAAAATATCCCTCATTTATTCCTTGATTTTGATTGGAACTACCTTGGTGACTAATTCTATTTTGATCTATCTACTTGGGGCTAATTCAGTAAGCTAGATTTGCACTGATTCATGGCTCGTAGGCCCAGTATCATGTAGTCCTTTAATGGTCCAAAGGCCCTATGTCCTGAAGGCTTATTATTTTAGCCTGAAATCCCTTTTAGGATGAATAGAAATACTACTATAGTACACTCTATATTACCAGATATAATACTTCTATATTATATGTTACCTTACTGATACAGTACATATAGAAATTCACACCCATCTCGATTTGAACTCTGGTCTAATGTTGGATTGTGAGGAGTCTTTTCCACTCAGGTAATCCCCAAACTGTGAGATATCCACATCATGAAATGTTTCACACTCAAAGTAAGTGATACTGGTTCATTTATAATGGGATGAAATATTAAAAATAATTTAGATAATAATAATGGATAATGATGGATCCCAAGAAGTAAACCCTAGGACTAAGTTCTTTCTTAATAGAATTTGTTTAGTTTTTACTATATTGTTTTATTTAAATCCATTTCATCATTCTAAAACCCCACCTAATTAAATTTGTAATAGTGATTGATTGATTTATAAGGATCCTCAAGAGAGATAATCTAGTTCAGCACCTATGCTACACTTAGTAAAAATCGTAAATATTTTGAGATCATTCTGAATAATTCTCATCAAATTGACATTTTTTTTTGGATACCGAGTAGTTTATCAATTTATATTTCATTTATTTTTTAAAATAATTTTATTTCATTTCAAATGACTAAAAAAACAATTTTTACATAAGATAATAAAATTATAAGTATTATGTATGAAACTATTTCTCGCAAATGCATACATAAGAAAAATAAGTTCACAATGATAAAAAAACTCATTTTGAAGGATTTGGAGAGAAAATAAAAAAATATAGATAGAGAATTAGAATATATATATCTATATATATCTATGCACCTTAGGTGATAAAGCTAGAGTAACCGAAACAATAACTAGAACTAGAACCAATGGTGGAAGAGACTTCCCCACTAATCTTTACTGCTAAAACCCTAAGGAGGTTGAGGAATAATTACTTTAAGACCCATTTGAACTTTCTTGACCATTTCTATAAGTGGTTTATAAATAATATATTCCATATGATATACATTTTTTGATTAAGATTATTTGGATGTGTGTTGGTTAGATTTTATAGAACATTAAAAGTTGATTGATTCTCCCATATATGAAAATATAAAATCAACTCCTCTCAACACATATATTTCTTTGGAATAAGATAATAAATATACACCTATTGAGATTGATTTTATATTGGTCCTATAAGAAGAGTTAAATTTCAAGACTAACATACTTATATTTGAAGATATTTATATTAATTCTACATGTTTTAATATTATCCAAGAAGAATTGTTTTCTAACTTCCCCTTTTCTAAATTTTCTAAAATATCACACTTGGATCAAGATTTGGAAATTAATATTAATGTAGAATTCATATAAATAGTGATAGAAAAAGAATAACTGGAGAACCATGTGTTGATTCGATATCCTCCTCTACAACAACATGCATGTCATATAGAGAAGAACACTACATAAACCAACAAGGAGTGCCCCTGTCTTCTTTTCACTCTCACTCTATACCTAAAATTCCCTATTTATTATTACTTATGGGTTGGGACTCTAATTATCTTATTTGGGGTCTCCATTATTTGTGTATACTCATGAAAACTGATAAATGTTACATGTGGTGGTTCATCTCTAAGAAACCAAACTCACCATTGGATTGGAAAAAAAATCTAGAACTGGTTGACTAGGGGTAGTAAAAACCTAGCACCCGCTTGGGGATCTAAAAAATGTTATATAAACTTTTACATTTCTATTTATTTTTATTTACTTTTTTTTCATTAATATTATTATGTTTTGAAATGTTTAATTATTTCTTATAGTTCTAAAGTGGAAAAGGCGCTTAACTCAATGATTCCACTAAAGAATAAAATCAGGTTATATATTTCATTCTAATTGTATTTTCTAACCTTATTTTTCTATTTTGTTGAGATCAAATGAATAGTGTTGGAATTTAAGTGTGAGGGAAGGGTCAAAATTTTTATATGTTTCTATGCGTTTTCTTTTTTTTCGTCATTTTTTTAAAACTTTGTTATACAAACAATATTATCTATAATTTTTCAATCTTTAATTGATTTTAAGAGGGTTTTATTTATTTTTTAATAAATTGATATTAAATGATTGTTGATAAGGAAACTTTTTATATAACTTTATGTTCAATCATTTTTATGAGTTTGACCAATTTTCAAAATCCATTCCCATGAAACACAGACTGAAAATTATTTTTTCTCCATACTGTGAGGTATTTTGAACCATTCTGTCAAGTTATTCCTAATACCCATACTTTCTTGTGATAAACTTAGATGTTGTGTGAGGACCATAACTTTTGATTTTTCTCATTCAATGCTTTGGAATTTATTAAATTTTTTTGACATGACTAAGGAATTTTTTTGACTAATCATATTTTTAATTGATAACTACCTTTATATCTATCATTTTTTAACAAATCAATGTCATGAATTTCATTATAGGTTTAATCCATATTATTGGATGATTTTTTCTTACTTACCTTTACTCTTAATATTTTTTTCAGGGATATTTCATGTTTGGGTGTGGGAGAGGGTCTTTTATGTGTTTTATTTTAGACGTGCTTCATTTTTGGGTGGTGTGTGGTGCATGTAATTATTTTGGGTGGTGGAGAGAGAGATAAATATATATATATATATAATTAAGCATGATTCATTATTTCTTTTTGATTTATTTGAATCATCTTTTTTCTCTAAAAAATATAAAAATATAATAAAAAATATAAGAATATAAAAATAGAGATGGTATCAAATTTTTCATTATTCTTAATTTTATGACTTGTGACCCTATAAAAAATAAATATAATGAATTTTCATTCATACATTGTATTTAATTGTTATATCATCCTAAAAAAATAAAAAAACATCAAAAATAGAAAAAAATAATTGTAAAGAATTACTTCATTGAATTCATTATTTGACTAATGGTCCATGTCAAAAAAGTTGGGTATTGTGTTTAAAATTTTTACATGGAATTGAGTGAGGTATTTCCTAGGTTTTAACTTAAATATTAATCTATTTTTACTTAACAGTTCAAACTTCTCTTTTCAGCTATTAATTTTTTTTTAAATTACCAACCAACCCTAATCCATTGAATTCACCTATAAAAGTACTCAAGATTGAAAATATTTTTTGTGTATAATGGTGTGTAGATATGAAAATTATCTCAAGAATATGGTGATTCGGTGATGGGACAAACCTATCTGGTCCATTCCTTTGCTGAAATCTGGTGTCTGGGGTGTTCTGGGAGGTTAAGGTGACTTATCCCCAACACTTTTTCAAACTTCCAATTTTTTGAATAGTGCCATCAGTGATACTGATGTGAATAGTGGCATCGGTGAGACCAATGTGAACAGTGGAATCGGTGAGACTGATTCAAACAGTGGAATCGGTGAGATAGATATAAACAGTGGCATCGATGAGACTGATTTGAACAGTGTCATTTGTGAGACTGATGTGAATAGTGACATCAGTGAGACCAATGTGAATAGTGTCATCAGTGAGACCAATGTGAACAGTGGCATCGGTGAGATTAATGTGAAAACTTCCATAGGTGAAACCGATTTGAACAGTGACATCGGTGAGACCGATGAGAACAGTGCCATAGGTGAGTCATTCTATAAACAGTGTTTCCAAGATTGGTAGGTGTATAGTGTTTCTAGGATTGGTGGGTGTATAGTGTTTCCAGGATCAGTTGGTGTATGGTGTTTCTAGCATCAGCAGGTTTACAGTGTTTCCAGGATCGGTAGGTGTACAGTGTTTCCAGCTTCCTACAGTTTCGTCCCTTTAACGTTTTCTTTGACATTAAACGCATTCAAGGCCTTGTTTTAAGGTATTTTAGGCCAATTTAAAAACCATAAATCCTATATTAAATTTTCTAAGGCTCGGGATTCCTTTACTTGGTCAAACCATGTGATTTAATGTGATCCACTTTTAATGGAAAATCCTGTGTATCTTAAATTGCTGCTCTGCAAATCTTCTAAAGGGGCAAGATATCTTCCTACCTTATTCTAGCTTCTTGTTCCCTTGTGTGAGATTCTATAAAAATTCATTATTCCCATAGGATCAGTGTGATCGAACCTTAATTCTTGTATCATTTACCCTTTAAGTTTCTTCCTACTACATGCACACCCCCTATTTTAGTGCAAGCAGTAAGTGTTAATCCGACATCAATAGAAGGTATGATCTACCTCTATTTTTGTGTTTTCTTCGATCATTTTACACCATTTTCTCCTTTACATGTTATGTAATGTGATCTCCATGCTTCTAATGGATTTTTCTTGGGTTTTAATTGGTTTAGTCCTATCATAGTATCCTCGGGGTGATGCAGTTGTCATAGGGGAGGAGATCATAATCAGTTGTGTGGATCGTTCTTGTATAAATAACATCAAAAACATTTTGAGGTAGGGGATTTTTTTCTTCTCTATTGTTTTACATGAAACTTTAGAGTTAGTATATTTTAACCCACTATATAATAATGGAATTCACTGAATAAATATATGAACTAGATAAATAAATTGATATTGATCGTATGTTATTGCCTCTTGTTTTTCTAGATAGTGTGATATCAATGCTTTCTTTGTTTATCTTTTAATTCTTGATGAAAATTGGTAAAGAATATAAACTGGGATTAATTATAATTATTTTTTAAAGATAAAGAGGCATGTAAATGATTCTGGTTGTTGTTGTTGTAATTTGATGTTAATCAAACTGATGCAGTAAGCATGTTTAATTATTTATGATAGCTTACTGTTTAGGTTTCCTGTAGTTGGAACCTATAAATAATAAATTGGTTAATTCCATATGGATTAAATAATTGACTGTTTGATAAAAAGATAATTCCTGGTAGGGTTCTGAGTTACTCTCTTACTTGTAAGGCCAAGCGCCTTGTGCTTTAGAGCCCTGAGTGATCATTATGTTTGATGGTTGGATGGCTTGTTTAAGGGCCAAGATCCCAGTTGATATGATGTATTATTTCCTTCTTCTTGTGTTCTGATATGATCTTGGATTTCTATTATGATATGCGGGGGATGGGAGGCCCATTGGTTGTGGTAGTAGTTGATTCCTAGAGTAGTGAGATGAATCGGTTTATGCATGTGGGTGTTGGGGATGACATCAGAGATGATGAAACGGGTTGGATGTGAATGTTTGGATTTTCACTAAATCTTGTTGGTTGTTAATCTACATTACTTTACCTACTAATCAAGGCAACTGTTCTTGCTTACCCTCTTTCCAAAAATGGTAAAATACGCATGGGGTATGCCACGTTCTTTTCATGTTTTTCTTCTTGAGGGAGGATGGGTCTACGCTATTGATATAGGTAGAAAATACTTGACAGGTAGTTCAACTACCCACCATGTTGAGCCCCCTTGGGTTTAGTAGCTAATAATTTTTTTCTAGAATTTCTAGGAATATGGAAATGTAATAATGTTGTTAATAAATTATTTAATAAAAGATGTTATCCCATGGGGTTGAATCCTGTTGGGACGCAATGATAAGGTTGCAATTTAAAGGAAAAGTGGTCTTTGGGTGTGATGCTAATGAAATGTAATGTGGAATTGTTAATGGTTAATTAATTATTAAATAATTAATTAACCTAAATTAAAAATTATTAAAAGGGAATAAAGTAATGTAATAAATCTCTATAAATGGTTGTGTTCTTATAGGATACCTAGTCTTAGAAGTGGCAGTCGGGAGTTCGAGATACGTTAGCTGTAGTTGAGTCTAAGACTAGGTTATGCTCATAGTGTGGCTGTGATCTATAGTATAATCTATAATTTTTGTGTTTCTATATGATACTCCACCCCTTTAGTTAGGGTGACTAACACCCCAAGGATTCTGAGCCCTAGGGAGGTGTTTTTCCTAACATTCCATTGGGAGGATGGATGGTTGAATACCCCTCCTTTGGCCTCACTCTTTTCTCTTGGTAGTTGCTTGTGCTGGAAGTCATAGTGGTTAGTTTTCCCCATATATATGTGTAGATGGATGTAATGGCTGGTGGTTATTCACACACATATATTCTGTATATAGTTTCCTATGGACTACTATAGGTGTAACATGTATAGGCTTTCATGGATTGAGGATCATTACTCAGTGTATGAGCTATAATGGCTTGACGTTTAATACATGATGTATGATACACGTTATGCAAGCTATGGTGTCTCTCGGAAACTACCTGGTTATATTGGTTACATGGATTTGGTGGTTGTGCTGCATGAGGTGCATGTTGTGGTGCTTCATCCAGGTGTCTGTGGGCAAGCCTTTTTAGAGGGAGATGCTTAGGACGTGCGACGTTGGGGAAAAGTATCAAACTAGTGGGGAAGTGGTAGTGGGGTACCCTTGATATTATTTATTATATTATATACTATTTTATGCGATACTTGGTGAGAGTACCCATGGTGAGTCCAGCAATGTAGTATACATGTTTAGGTGATGAGTTAGTTTTACTTGTTTTTACTATGCTTTAGCATGATTTTGTTACTTTTTCCCGAGAGGATCTAGGGAGGATCCTACTGAGTATACTCTTATATGCACCCTATGTATATATAAAATGTTTTTAGGTCACTTGGAGAAGGTTGTATATCAAGCTAGTTACTACTACCTTAGGGTTGCAGGATCTGTTTGGTCTTCATGGTCACTGTTCTTTTTACTTTCCTTTGGTACTTGTAGTTTTCCCTTCCAGTTGTAGTAGTTTTTCATGACATTACATATGTGTACTTGGGATTTCTTTTATATTGTCGTCTGAGTTGGAGTTGGTTTGTGTCTATCTTACCTCTCTATTTTTCATGTGTTCTCTTAGAGGGATGTTCCTCCCATTAGTGTGTTTACTATCCCCTCGGTGCTAGTAACCAACCTAGGGCCTACTGGAGGCAGGACTCGGGGGTCACTATCTCCCTTCTCACATTTCCGGACCAGGAGGGGTACACCTTGTGGGGAGGGGGTCGTGACAGAGTGGTATCAGGGATCTGGTTGAGGGATAGGATGGAGTTTGGTGTTAGGAATAGGTGAGGTTTCATGGGTTGGTAAAGAAATAGTGTCATTTAAGTTTAGTAAGTGATCAAAACACTGGAGACAAGTTGAGACATAGGCGTTTAAGGCCCCCTGTGATCTAATTCACAGACCATTAAGTTTTCAGCGGCCATTATCATTCTTATTTGTGCTTGTGTTTGAATTGGTAGACCTTGGGATAGGTTTACCAAAAATGAATGAAAGAAAAAAATAATTCATTAATGTTGAGTCTTCCATATTCTCGGTTTAGGAGCTCTAACTATTTTTTATTTTTCATGTATGGATTTGGGTCAACGTCCTCGTATGGTTTGCGTAGAAGATGTCCAGTAGGCTATGCCAGCAGATCGCCACAGGGGAGAGGTTGATAACGATGGCACTTGGAGAAGGAAACTTCGTGATTTCCAGTGCCAGATTCTACAAAAGTATGAGGACTCCATTTCAGATGTAGTCATGGAAGACTGTTTGGAGGAGGTTGAGATAGCCTTCAGTTCAATCTATACTTGGATGGAACATTGGGTTTCTTTGGTTGTGACGATGTTGTGTGGAGTAGTGAGGTAGTGGTGGTTCTTGTTCCTCAAGGATCATGAGGAGTCGTCAATCTCAAGATAGGAGTTCAGATACAAGTTTAGAGTCGAGTTTCTTTCTTTGTATGCAAATTCGTCCAGTCGTTAGGAGCTTCTTACCCTTCGACAAGGGAGATTCAGTGTGTGAGAGCTTGGTATCCATTTCATGAACCATTTACGATATGCTTTGAACCTATTTCCAGATGAGGAGGCCTGGGTGAGGTAATTTAAGGAGGATTTTCATCCATATATCCAGTGCCAGGTCACCCCATTTATGCTTAATAAATATCTTGAGGTGCTAGAGAGGGAAAAGGTCATCAAAATGAAATTGAACAGAACTGGAATGTCATGAGAGGGGAGTCTTCATGATTCCTCATAAAGTAGAGTTGCGGTCCAGGGTTCCCAGTTTTCAGGGCAGAAGAGTTTCTGTTTGGCCAAGGGAAGGTCTTATCCCTCGGCGCCTTGTTTCTATAGGGTTTTGGATCTCAGACCTATGAAAAGGGATCGGGTTCTTGTTTTTATTATAGAGGATTAGGTCATTAGAAGCGATAGTTCCTGACCTTTTATAGAAGTCATCGTGCACCATGTGTTCCACTCTAGGTTCCTCCATTGAGGTAGTTCCAGCCGAGGCAGCAGCAGCATGTTTCACCAGCTTTGGATCTGCAAAGATCAAATGGGAAGGCAGAGGATAGCCCTATGATTCTCACCATCCTTAGAGAAAAGATCTCGGATGTGTTGGTGGTCGTCATTAGGGTCAGAGAGTCCATGGAGGAGGTCTTGGTCAGCTACATTCTTTATTGTTTCCAATTCCAGTTGAACCAGACGTTCTTTGAGCTACATTTTCTTGTTTTTTACTTGAATGTATTCCTTGTTTGATTCAAGAGCAACGCACTACTTCATATCACCTTCCCTTGTCCATTATTTGGTACTTGAGGTAGATAGGCTTCCATTTACCTTAGCGTTAACTATGCCAGTTGGAGGTCAAACTGAATTGTTTGAAGTATGTAGAGACTGTGGGCTAGTGCTGGGGCAACACTGCTCTTGGGGATATTTCCTATGATTACAGATAAAACCATATGATATAATTCTCTTCATGGATTGGTTGTATTAATTGTAACCTATCTTATATAGATTCAATAGGTAGGTGGTGTTCTTCGATGCTGATGGAGAGCCAGAGGTGTTTGTTGGAAAGTGAGACCCTCAGATGGGTAAGAGTAATTTTCTATCCTTATCATCCTTGATAGATGAGCCGATGATGATCTAATTGGAGGTTCTTCAGTTTTCATTTCCTATGGTCATAGAAGAGTACCCTGATGTCTTTCTATAAGTGTTTGTAGCATTACCCCCGCGATGAGAGATCGAGTTTGGGATCAAGATATAGCCAAGATCATCTTCTATATCTATGTTTCCATATGGGATGTCCCCTTATTATTTATGAGAGATATGTATATAGCTTGATGTTCTGTTATAGTGTTGTTTGGTTTGGCTGAGTGTGTCACTGTGGGGTGCACTGGTTTTGTTTGTGAAGAAGGTTGATGGCAGTTTGTGGTTGTGTATTGATTATCGTCACATAAAAAAGTGACAGTGAAGAATCTCTATCCTCTTCCATGGATTGATGATTTATTTGATCAACTGAATGATGCAAGTTGGTTCTCAAAGATCGACATTTGGTCAGGATATCATCAGATGAATATGAAGGATGAGGACATCCCAAATACTGATTTCCATTGTCACCAAGGGCATTACAAGATCATTGTAATTCCGTTCAGTGTGACTAATTCTCTACCTATTTTCATTAGGTTGATGAATGTTGTGTTCTGTGAGTTCCTGTATAAGTTCATGGTGGCTTTCATCAATGACATCCTTGTCTACTCTACATCTTAGAAGAAGCATGTAGAGAATCTACATGCCATTTTGGGAGTTCTTCGTCAACAATAGCTATTTGGGTTGTTGTCAAAGTGTGAGTTTTGGGATTGAGAAGTTCGTTTCTTGGGTCATATAGTGTCCTAGTAGGGAGTAGTTGTGGATCTATAAAATATTGAAGTAGTTGTGTCCTAGGAATCCCCCATTACAGTAGCAGAGGTGCGATGTTTCCTTGGTCGTGTAGGCTACTACAATAGGTTCATAATAGATTTCTATCGGGTTGTGACTCCTATGATAGCATTGACTAAGAAGAATCAGGTTTTCATATGGACTGATTAGTGTTAGGAATATTTTGAGTATCTAAAGGAGAAGTTGGTAAGTTCTCCAGTTCTTTTTCTTCCAGTAGAGGGAGTTCAGTTTGATGTTTTTGGTTATGCTTCACATCTAGGGTTAGGTTGTGTTCTGATGTAGTAGAGATCAATTTTTTTATGGGTCTCGGTAGTTGTATCCCCACGAACGTAACTATGCCACCCATGATCATGAGATGGCAGTAGTGGTGTTTACTCTGAATTTGTGTAGACATTACCTCATTGGAGAGAGTTTTGTGGTTTTCACTGATCATAAGAGCCTGAGGTATGTTTTCTCCCAGCATGACTTGAACTTGCAGCAATATCGGTGGATGGAGTTCTTATAAGAATATAACTTCAAAATATCATATACCCCTAGAATGGGGAATTTTGTAGTTGATGCGGTGAGCAGGAAGTCATGTAGTGATACATTTTGTGAATCTTGTGATTCCTAGAGAGTGATGGAAGATCTTTCAACATTACATCTCGATATGGGAGAAGTTGGGAGTAGAGGTTGTCTTTTTTAGATGATGGTGTAGCCATCTCTGGTGAATCAGGTGGAAGAGTCCTAGTTGGGAGATCTAGAGGCGGAGGTCTGGAGAGACCAAGTTGTTTGTGGTGAGGCCCATGATGGTTGGGCTGAGTATGAACAACACCGAGTGTTGTATCAAGGAAGAATTCTTTTTTCCTTTAGCTATGCATGATATGGTTCTTAGAGAGTTCCATAGTTCACCTTTTTTAGTAAATCCTGGAATGAAAATGATTTACTGAGCTTTGAGGAGTCAGTTTTGGTGGTGTGGGTAGAAGTTTAAAGTTACGGAGTTTGTGTCTCTATGTTTGGTCTATCAGAAGGTGGAGGTTGAGCACCGTGTCCCCGTTGGATTTCTCTAGCCATTAGATAATCCTAAGTGGAAGTGGGAGGAAATATCAATGGACTTTGTTACTAGTTTACCTCGAGATCAGGGATTACATGATTCTATTTGTGTGGTAGTGGGTCATTTAACAAAATCATCCCACTTTATAGCGATCAAGGAGTCGAGCTCAATGGAAGTTTTGTTGAGGCGGTATCTAGAGGAGGTTGTGAGACTCCATGGAGTCCCGAGGAAAATCATTTTAGATCGAGATCATCGTTTTACCTCTGGGGTGTAGAGAGGTATCCATCATGATTTTGGTTATCATTTATTCCTTAGCACTACTTTTCATCCGCACACGGACGGTCAGACAGAGCAGACCATCCAAACTCTTGAAGACATGTTGCGCTCTTATGTATTGGATTTTGGAGGTTTGAGGATGAGTCACTTACCCTTGGTGGAGTTCGCCTACAATAATATTTTTCACTCCACCATCATTCTAGAACCATTTGAAGCCCTGTATGGATTAACTTTCTGTTCTCTATTGTACTAGACTGGGGTCAGAGAGTCAGAAATTCTCAGAATAAAACTAGTGCAGAATGTGAAAAAGATGGTTCAGGTGATTTGTGAGAGGATGAAGACAGCGTAGGATCCTTAGAAATCATATGATGATCAAATTAGGATACCTTTGTAGTTTTATTTTTGGGATTACGTGTTTCTAAAGGTGGATCCCTATCATGGGCATCGAAGGTTTGATCATGGTAGTAATCTATATCCCAGGTTTTTTGGGCCTTTCGAGGTGTTAGCTCGTGTTGGAGTCATAGCGTATCGAGTAGAACTTCCCCCATAGGTGATATGGATAAACAATGTTTTTCATGTGTCATAGCTCTATCATTATCTTCATGATGACTCTCACATCATCGATTGGGGATAGATCGATTTTTATGATGATTCAACATTTGAGGAGCGGCCTGTGGAGATCCAAGATCACAAAGAGAAGGTGTTTCATGGTCATTCTATTCCCTTGGTTCGTGTCTTGTGGTGACACAGTGGTGTGGAGGAGAGTACCTGGGAACGTGAGTCGCATATATGTGCTCAATACCCAGAGTTTTTTTATGTTTAACTCTATTCATATAATGATGCCCGCTTTGTGGGTATAGAGATTTCATGTTTATGAGATGGCTTTCTTTTATTGCTTCTTGTGGATTTCCCTCTTTTGAGAGGTATCTCGATGGGTGGTTTTTTGGACCCTTTTTTTTCTTCCTTTTAGGTTGGTTTTGAATTCTTGAGGACAATAATGTTTTGAGAGGTATCTGATGTGATGGCCCAGACCTTTGTAGTCTATTCCTTTGCTAAAATCTGGTATCAGGGGTTTTCTGGGAGGTTAATGTGACTTATCCACAACACTTTTCCCAACTTCCAGTTTTGTGAGTAGTTCCATCAGTGAGACCGATGTGAACAATGGCATCAGTGAGACCGATGTGAATAGTGGAATTGGTGAGACCGATGTGAACAGTGGCATCGGTGAGGCTGATGTGAAGAGTGGCATTGGTGAGACCGATGTGAATAGTGGCATCGGTGAGACCGATGTGAATAGTATCATCAGTGAGACTAATTTCAACAGTGGCATCGATGAGACCGATTTCAATAGTTTCATTGGTGAGATCGATGTGAACAGTGCCATCAGTGAGACCAATGTGAATAGTGCCATCAGTGAGCCATTTTATGAACAGCGTTTCTAGGATCGATGGGTTTACAGTGTTTCCAAGATCAGTAGGTGTATAGGGTTTCTAGGATCGGTAGGTGTACAGTGTTTCCAGCATTGGTAGGTGTATTGTGTTTCCAGGATCGGTAGGTGTACAGTGTTTCTAGCTTCCTACAGTTTCACCCCTTTAACATTTTCTTCGACGTTAAATGCATTCAAGGCCTTCTTTTAAAAGATTTAAGGCCAATTCAAAGCCCATAACTCCTATATTAATTTTTCTAAGGATTGATATTCCTTTACTTAGTCAAACCGCATGGTTTAATGTGATCCTCTTTTAATGGAAAATCCAGCATATCTTAAAATGTTGCTTGATAAATCTTCTAAAGGGACAAGATATCTGCCTCCATTATTCTACCATCTTGTTCTCTGGTGTGAGATGTCTGAAACATTTTTTCTTCCCATAGGAGTGGTGTTATTGAACCTTAATCCTTGGATCGTTTCCCCTTGAATTTTCTTCCATCTGCATGTGCACCCCCTATTTTGGTGCAAGAATCAAGTGTCGATTCATCATTAATTGAAGATGTGGTATACCTCCATTCTTGAGTTTTCTTTGATCCTTTTCCCTATTTTCTCCTTGACATGTTATGCCATGTGATTTCCATGATTTTAATGGAGTTTTCTTGGGTTTCGGTTGGTACGGTCGTGTTGCAGCATCCTCAGGGTAACGTAGTTATCATGTGGGAGGAGATCGTAATTCATTATATTGATCATTATCGAATAAATAACTCCATGAACCTTTTGAGGTAAGGTATTTGTTTCTTCTATATTGTTTTATGTGCAACTATAAAGTTATCATGTTTTATCCCACTAGATCACAATGGAATTTAAAGAATAAATATTTGAACCAGATAAATAAATTGATATTGATCAAATATTATTGCCTCTTGTTTTTTTAGATAGTGTGATATCAATGTTTTCTTTGTTTATATTTTCATTCTTGATGTAAATTGGTAAATAACATAAACTCGGATTAATTGTAATTATTTGTTAAAGATAAAGAGGCATGTAAATGAATCTGATTGTTGTTGGTGTAATTTGATATTAATCAAACTAATGCAGTAAGAATGTTCAATTATTTGTGATAGCTTACTGTTTAGGTTGTTCATGATCGGAACCTACAAATAATAAATCAGTTATTTATAGATAAATTTAATAACTGACTATTTGATAAAAATAATATTCTTGGTAGGGTTCTGAGTTACCCTCTTTATTGTAAGGCCAAGTGCCTTGTGCTTTAGATCCCTGAGTGCTCATTATGTTTGAAGGGCGGATGCCCTGTTTAAGGGACAAGAGACTAGTTGATATGATGTTTTTTTCCTATTACTTTTGTTGTGATGTGAGCCAGGATGGTTATTGTGATATGTGGGGGTAGGGAGGCCCATTGATAGTGGCAGTAGTTGACACCTAGAGTGGTGAGATGCATCGGTTTATGCATGTGGGTGTCAGGGAGGACATGTAGAGGCCCAAATCTTGACGTACATGGACATTACATTACTTTTTCGGAATACTTAATACATAACAAAAATAGACACACAAGGACCATAATATTTTAGTGTCTTTAGAAACTTGGAACATAATCTTATAATCTTGGTGAAAGATCTTCAACATCTCCCATAAAGATCTTCCCCTTTTTTTTCTTACCTAAAACCTTTCTTTAAATCCTGGGGAAAATAAAACATATAAAGGGTTATCTCAAATGATCAATAAGGGTAAACATAGAGAATATAAAACAATCCATAAACATTTGAATGAAAAAAAACTTGAACATATAATCTAAACATCAAAATCTTGAGCAAAGACATAAATCTTGGAAGTACATAAGGCATATATCATAATGGAACATCAATAATGATAAAATATCTTGGGAAGAAAACATGTAATTGTGGAAAATCATTAATCACGTGATATGATTTCCATAGTAGCCAAGGCATTGCTGTCAAGACCATCTTAGTGGACAAAGTCCCTTTTTGAATCAAGTTTACTCCTTGTTTCAGTCCTATAACACTGAACCAGATTAACTTACCATTCTAGCTATGTCTATCTCATGAGATATAAATATTTACCCAATGCATTGGACGGAGATATAGGTCCCACCCATCTCATAATGAAATCATTCTTACTTGTGGCACAACATGAACATAAATCATTCATCATTACCCAAAGTATAAAATGGGTTTCATAAACATCATCCCATCATAACATAATCCATACAAACAAAATGGATAAAATTTCATCATAAGAAAAGTGAAACCATGTAAATCATTGAGAAATTATACTTGAAACATACACATATGAAAGAATTCCATCTTATATGGAAAATGGTTTTGATAAAACACTTGAAATGAATTCTTGAGGAAAATATCCTTTCTTCTTCAAAATCATTTTCTTTTCACAAAATTCCATGCAATTTTAAAAGAAAAGGATTTTTCTGAAAATAGTCGTTAAATGTTGTAGAGTAATCTTCATTAAAATAAGGAGTTATAAAACCATAAAAATTTGTTCATGCCTTATAAGTTAAAAAAACATTCTTCTCGTACTTTTGCTGAAAAGTCAAAAAAGTACCCTGTATGGTAAACAAAAGAAAGATTCCTTCCGTATGATGTGGTAAAAGTAAAAAAGGGTAAAAATTACTTTAAAAAAACATGGAAGAAAGGTAAACATTTTATGAAAACATTTTTAGAACATATGTACGTTGATAATAAACATAACCCCAGTAAATACATAGGAATAAACAATCTCAGATAAGAATGAGATTGGAACAGTTATCCCTTACCTTATGTCAAATTTCTTCCGTATGTGTCTGAGACTCTTGTGTAGTGGGTTTAAATATATTATTAACTTGTAAAAGAACCATAATAATATTTATGATATCATATATGATTCACTTACAACTTTATATTATCCGTTCATTTTTCAATTCCATGTTAAAGCAGTGTTTTGGGTAAAATCGTTTCATTTATCGTCCGTGTTTTGACTTGTAATTATTAATATGATTACATAGATCATGATTACTTAATTCCAGAATATAAAACATGATTTATATATAATATATATTCAGAATATACATATATATAATATATTGATAAATGGAAAGAAATACACCGTTCATGGAGACGGTAGGTCGTACGTACGCATGAACGCTGATTTTCGTTTCCATATTGAATTGAATGGAATTAAGTAGATGACATACATATATATATACAAAAATACAGTATCATTATTATGTCATATATTTCATTATTACTTATTATATATACTTTATAATCATTCTTGAATTGTTAACATGGAAAATGAATCTCATCGCGCCGTGGAGACGGTAATCCGTAGGTACGCACGAGTGATGATATCGTTCCCATATTTATTGAATGGAATTGGATTGGGTGATATAATATCTTAGAATAATTATGATGTTATAATAATCATATATAGTTATTCTTTACACCATTATACCCATCCAAGTAAGGTGGTGGTGGAAAAATTGATTACACCACGGCGTGGAGACGGTATTCCATACGTACGCACGCGCGGTGATTTCATTTTCCTTAGGATGTATAGAAGGTGAAATAGGGTTGTTTAATATTTTTAATAACATATAAGTATATAAGTAATACTTATGTTATTAATTTATAATGAAACAACTAATGAAGAGGAATTAGAAGAAGAAAGAAACTTGAAAGGGTCGGTAGAAGAGATTACCTCTTCCACGACGCACCTCCTTTAAACTTCTTCTTAGGGCACTAGAGTTGGTTTTTTGAGAATACCAAAACCTCTATGATATAACTAGATAGGTTTAGAAGATTAATTGGTAGGGTTTGACCAATATTAAAGGCTCAAAAGGGTGTGAAGATAAGAGGGAAGGGGTTCACTTTTTATAATGGAGGAGAGGGGCACCTTTGGAAAAACTTAAAATGTTATTTTATAATAAAGTCATATTCAGTTTATAATAGCTTCAAATTGATTTATTTATAAGATAAAGTGGGGATGGGTCTAAATCATCTCAACCAACTGGTTTTAGACTAGTTTTGGTTACTATTTTAACCTTATCATTTAGATTTAACTCTAAGTCAAAAAAATTAACTCGTCTCTTCTTGTTTTCTTACACTATATGGTTAATAAACTTACTATAACAAGACAAACTAACCCCAATTGGTTCATTATTAATATATATAACCTTATCTAAGTCATTTTTCAGAACCATATATTTTTAGGAATATAATAACAATTAATAATATAATATTTGTTTTAAATACTATTTTATGTCAATTTTGACACTATTTGGTAATTCATTTTTGTGAAAATCATAACATGATTAGTTCGAAAAAAGTTAATTTAATCACTACTAACATGTCATATTAACCTAGAAAATTATTTTAATTCATAAAAAGTCTCAAATTACATTTATTTGGATATTTATAACATAAATTATGTTAATATTTCATTAATAAGGTAATTACTGCATCATCATTGTGTCATAAATAAATTAAATTATTTAATATCTAAAAATTATAAATAAAATACCATTATGTAGGAAATCGTTTTAGATTTCTAATGAATATTTATAGTCGAATTTATATTATGTATAACCCTATATTAAAAATGTTTTAGTTATTAAACTTTGATTTTAACTATTTTAACTCTTCTTTAAATAAAATAATAATAAGTGTCCTAATCTAATCCAAGTGAACCTAAAGGGTAATATTTTATTCCTAAGGTTGTTTTTGGTCTAATTACACTTATCCAATAGAATTATGACATGTGTTAGAGTAATAATAATATCATTTTTACCCTTAATTACCCTATTTACTTTTAACCGTGGTAAATAAAAGTAAAAAGTTACTATTCACCAAAAAATATTTTTATCTTATTGAACCACATTTTACTCCTTGATATTAACCGTGTCTCTTGGATTTTTGAAATTCCACTCACAGAAGCGGTAAAATTAAGTTTTATGTAAATTTTCAAATTCTCCTAGGAGGTGGGTAAAAGACGGTGAAAAGTTAAATAAAATTTTTATATATCTAAAATTATTATAAAATGACTCAAATGAATTAAATTGAATTTATATAGGTATTATGTATCAATTTTGACCTAAAATAAATTTAAATAAAATAAATAATTATTTAAATAAAAAGTCTGGTTTTTAAATAGTAACCCAGTGTTTTCACTATTCATCAAAAATTAAAAGTTTTCAGAAAAATACCCAAAATTCACCCCAGGCTAATTTCGATATTCCGAATCCAAAAATGAAGTCCATTTTGAAAGATAAAATTTAAAAAAATTCAAAAAGTTGGTATTAATATTCATAATGGCTAGTTCATAATAATATTATAATAATATCTCATTTAGTGAAACTTGGTATTGTGTACTACACACGCTATCGAATAAGGTCTTGATTGTGTGTAATGCAAGCCAAGTCAGGGATGCGTGTAGTGAAAGCTCCGTTTGGTGTTGCGTATCACATAATCAAAACTTAGTTCATTTATACATTAAACAAAATCTATACATAATGTTGCGTAGAATAATTTCCACAAAACAAACTTGAAATTGTGTGTAACACAAGCCAAGAATAGTGTTGCGTATACTGCAGGATAGTACGGTGTTGCGTATAGTACAAGATAATATTGGTGTAGTATATAATAGAAGACATCAAAGACATTAAAAATAATATATCTCATAAAATATCGGGGTGTTATAGGACATCAGAGATGATAAAATGGGTTGGATGTGAATGTTTGGATGTTTTCTAGATCTTGTTGGTTGTTTATCTACATTACTTTACCCACTACTAAAGGTAGCTAGTCTTGCTTACCCTCCTTCCAAAAAGGGAAGAAGACACGCGGGGTATGCTACGTGATTTCCATGTTTAGCTTATTGAGGGAGGATGAGTCTACACTCTTACTATAGGTGGAAAAGACATGATGGGTAGTCAACTACCCACCATGTTGATCCTCCTTTTATTTAGTAGCTTAGAATGTTTTTATAGAATGCCATGGAATATGGGAAAGTTATAATGTTGTTAATAAATGGTTGAATAAATTATGTTAACCCATGGGGTTGGAGCTCGTTGGGATGTAATGCTGAGGTTGCAATTTAAAGGAACAGTGGACTTTTGGTGTGATGCTAATGAAATGTAATATCAAATTGTTAATAGTTAATTAATGATTAAAGAATTAATTAATGTAAAGTGAAAATTATAAAAAGGGAATAACGTAATGTAATAAATCTCTTTAAATAGTTGTGTGCTTATAGGATACCTAGTCTTAGAAGTGGAAGTCAGGAGTCTGGGAGACGTTAGCTACAGTTGATTATAATACTATTTTATGCCCATAGTGTGGCTGTGAGATATAGTATAATCTATAATTTTTGTGTTTCTATACACTACTCCACCCCATCAGTTAGGGAAACTGACAGCCTAGGGATTCTGAGCCCTAGGGGTGTTTTCACCAACATTATAGTGGGAGGATGGATGGATGACTACCCCCTTTGGCCCCACTCTCTTCTATTGGTAGTTACTTGTGATGGTGGGCATAGTGGTCAGTTTTCCCCACATATGTTTGTAAAGGGTTGTAATGGATTGTGGTTATTCACACACATATATTCTGGATATAGTTTTCTATAGACTACTATAGGTGTAACATGTATAGGTTGTAATGGATTGAGGATCGTTACTCGGTGTATGGGATATAATGGATTGAGGTTTAATACTCGACGTATGATACACGTTATGCGAGATGTGGTGGCTCTCGGAAACTACCTGGTTATTTTGGTTGTGGGGATGTGGTGGTTATGCTATACGAGGTGCATGTTATGGTGATTCGCTGAGGTGTCTATAGGCAAGTATTTTTGGAGAGAGATGATTAGGACGTGCAACATTGGGGAAAAGTAGAAAACTAGTGGGGAAGTGGTAGTGGTGTATCCTTGATATTATTTATTATATTATATACTCTTGTATGAGATACTTGGTGAGAGTAGCCATGGTGAGGTTGGGAACTTAGAATATTTGTTTAGGTGATGATTTAGCTTCACTTGTTTATCACTATGATTTAGCATGCTTTCTTTAATTTTGTACGAGAGGATCTAGGTTAGATCCTATTGAGTATATTATTATACTCACCCTATGTATATATAAAAAAATCCAGGTCACTTAGTGCAGGTTAGAGATCATGCTGGTTACTACTACCTTGGGGTTGTAGGAGCTATTCAGGCTTTGTGGTTGCTGCTGTTTTTACTTTCCTTTGGTACTTGTAGTTTTCCCTTCCAGTTATAGTAGTTTTGAATGAAATTACATATGTGTAATTTGGGTTTCTTTTATATTACAGCCTGAGTTGGAGTTGGTTGGTGTCTATCTTATATCTCTCTTTTGCATGTGTTCTCTTTGAGGGTAATGCCTCCCATTTGTGTGTTTACTATACCCTCGGTGCTAGTCACTAACCTGGGGCTTACTAGAGGTGGGACTCAGAAGTCACTCCCTCCCTTCTCACATTTCCAGCCCATGAGGGGTACACATTTTAGGGAGGGTGTCATGATAGATACATTCACTTCCCAAGTATGAGAATGAATCTAGATTAAATTTCTCTTGAGTGAAGTTTGGCATAAAATTCAATGTGGTGTAGGTTGTGATTGTGTCATGGATTAATTATTAAGGTTGAATTAATTTATATATGAGATATGAAAATAAAATGGAATTTTTTTTTCATATATTAGGCATTGTGGAATTATTTTGGGAAATATATCTTGGAAATTTTCTCACTTTAATTTCTTATGTGGATTTTAATTCACATATTATATAATATCCCATAAGAAATGTTTAATTGTAAGGATTTAATAGATCAAATATCTTAAATAATTTTACTTTGAATTTCATTGTTTTATATACCACCAATTTCATATTTTATGGGTAATTATCACTTTTTTAGGTTTTTGGAATAAATTGCGCTTAATTATGAAAATGGTCTAATTTTGGATTTTTATCTATTTTTATTCAGTTTCATATTTCAACCATAAAAATTTAAATATTGATCCAAATTGAAAAAAAATATTTGTAAGATTATATGTTCTTTGGGATACATTTTATAAAGTTATATGAGGACATGAATCTAAATAATTGAGGTCCAAAAGGAGAATGCATATCTAGCCTGGGAATTTGTGTCGAGCTCTGAATATTTTCAAATATGGGCCCTAATATCTTAAGCGGTGAAGGATCTAAACTTTTGTGTGGATTTACCTAAGATGTCATGAATCATTTTCCTTAACTCTTTCTACACTAAATATTTCTATTTCATGGTTATAAATTCATGGGAACTCAATGCATTGAATTTAAATAGAAACTCATCTAGAATACTTTTTTTCAGTGAATATGTCATAACATTCTCTACACATGAAAAAACGAGCTCAATTTTTGTGGGTTAAAATAGGGGAGATATATATAAAACTTTCAAGAATATTTTTTTTCAAAATTAGCTCATTTATTTTGAAAAATACATGCAAACTTTTAGAGGATAAGTTTTGGAGCCAAAATTTTAACCCTTTTGACAATAAAAATGCACCCCCTCTTACATTTAAAGGATTAATAAGTTTTTAAGTATATTTTTAGGTAATATTTTGTTATAATAGTATAATATATTTTCTATATATTTCAGTTTAATTTTCTTCCTCTCATATCTATTGTTTTCTTTTCACTTTTATGTTCTTCCATTGTGCCTCTATAATAGTCATGATGGTGAGTAATTAACCCTGGGATTAAACTTGGTGGGGGGGGGGGTTCTTGGTGTTCTTGAATTATTTTTATTCAATTATAAATGTTTATTTTTTATTTTTAATAGGTGAGTGGGTATATTGAGGGTTAATGCATTAATTTTCTATCATTTCATGATATTACCCATAATTTTATTCAATTCCCTACCAAACAACAATTCTCTCCCTTCTCTTAGGATTCTCTTCATACAATGGAGTTGATTGTGTTCAAGGGATGAAATAACATATGATGGAGGTGATTCTTAAAAGGTATCACAATCTTAATTGATGTGTGTTCACCATTATTTACAATTTTATGATGTGACATTTGGTGTGTAGAATATATTTCTTATGCATGATAATTTTCACACTCAAATTAGGGGATGGTGGTCCATATATGATGGAATGAACTATAAAATAGAATTTATACAATAATAGTGGATAATTATGAAACCTGAGAAGTCAACCCTATGATAATTTTCTTTATTACTAACATTTTTTTAGTTTTTACTACCTTATTTTATTTAAACATATTCATCATTCTCAAACCCCACTTCATTGAATTAGGAATAGTTATTGCTTGGTTACTAAGTCTCCTCAAGAAATACAACCCAATTCAGCCCCTATATTGCACTTAGTAAAAGTATTAAATATTTTTATTGTGTGAATGATAACATTTAATAAATTTATACCATTTTTAGAGATCCCAGTGGTCATTGACTCACTATTTATCTTTATTTTTTGAATAATTTTCTTTTATTTCAAAAAAATAAGAGAAATATTTATTTATGATGTATTAAAATTAAAATTATTATTCAAAGAATTATTATTCGTAGGTGAATACATAAGAATAATAAGTTCAAAATGATGAACAATATGAATTTTAAGGAATTATATAAAAAACACAAAACCTACAGAGAAAATGTAATGGATAGCTGAATGTGTTTGTGCATTTGAGGTATTTCAGCTTGAGAAACCTAAACAATAACTATTCCTAGAACCAACGGTGGAATATACTTCCCCACAAATATTTTATGTTGAAACCCCTAAGGAGGCTGAAGAATAATTACTTGAATACCCATTTGACCTTTCCCATCCATTACTAGAAGATATTTCTGAATAAAATATTCTAGTTGATATACATGTGGGAGATCAAAATGATTTGTATGGGTATTGGTCATATTTTATTGAAAATGAAAATGTAAGTGATTCTCTCATCTATGATAATATAAAGTCAGTTCTTCTCTACCTATAAATTACTTTGTAAGAAGATAATAAAGATGAACCTATTGAAAATGAGTTTTCAGTGGCCCTGCCATAAATTTACAAGATGAATTACTTAAAGGGAAGATTGTTATATTGATTCTTAATATTTTAATATTATTAAAGATGAATTTTTTCTTGAATTCTTATTTTCTAAAATTTATAAAACAGTACACTTGGAGAATTCCATGTACATTTATTTTAATGAAGAATATATATAAATAGTGGTATAAGAAGATAATTTGGATAAGTAATTGGTCATGTAACTAACTCTTATAAAATAACATGCATATCATATAGAGTAATAAACCATAATAATGAGTACCCCTATTCTCTTTTACCTCCCACTCTGGACCTCAAATTCTCACTTTCTTATTACTTGGGGATTGGTACTTTTCTTCTCTTCTTTGGGGATATCCATTCCCAATGTCTACTCATGCACAATGAGAAAATTAAAATGTGATGGTTCATCTCAAAGAAACCACACCCAACATCAGATTGGGGAAAAAATCTTGAACTATCTAACTAGGTACAGTAAAAACCTTTCTCCCACATAGGATTCCAAACCATGTTCTATTAACTTTTCCATTTCTTTTTATTTTTATTTACTTTAATTTAATTAAATTTATTATGGTTTCTTGTGTTTCATTCTTTCTTGAAGTTTAAAAGTGGTATAATCTATGAGATTAACTCAAGGCTATAAATAAAGAATAAACTTAGGTTGTTTATTTCCTTATCATTGGATTTTACACCCTTATCTTTCTATTTTTTTGATATAAAATTAAGGGTAGAAAAATTAATGTGTGGGGTAGTGTCATTCTACTTAGGTGTTTTTGTGTGTTTTTCTTTTTTTCTTCATTTTTTTAAAGAAAATTGAGCTTCAAAGAATATTTTCTAACATTTATAACCCTTGAAAATATTTTGAGAGGGTTTTCATAATTTTTTAAGAAATAAATTTTAAATGGTTTTTGATGTGTAAAATGTTTCCTTTAATTTGATTTTCATTTATTTTTATGAGTTTTATAATTTTTTAAATCAATTCCCATGAAACACTAACTCAAGATTATTTTTTTATTTTCTGATGATGTATTTGGAACCATTTTTTCATATTCTTTATAATACCCACATTTTATTGATAGAATATCTAATTTTGTGTGAGAACTAAAACTTGTGATTTTCCTCATTCAAATATTTGGAATTCATGAAATATTTTTGACATAATTGAGGATTTTTTTGGATATCCATATTTAAACTTGAGAATTACCTTTACATATACCCTTGTTTAACACTTATATTACATGACTTGACTTATAGGTTTAAGACACATTTTAAGATGACTTTTCCTCACCTACCTTCACTCTTAATATTTTTTCTTGTATATTTCAAGTTTGAGTTTTGAGGAAGGTTCATTCATTTGTTTTCTTTATAATTTACTTTGATATACTATGGTGTGAGGTGTGTGTCGATATTTTGGGTAGAGGGTAGAGAGGTAGATACAATTGGTTATGAGTCATTATTTCTATGTTCTTTATTTGTATCTTCCTTTTTATCTTAAAATGGGAAAAATGAAAAAAAAAATAGAAAAAGAAAAAATGGGGATGAGATCAATTTTTTTATTATGATTAATTTTGTGACTCATGTATCTCTCAAAAATCAAGGTCATGAATTTTCTTACATAAATTATATATAATTATTATCTCATCCCCTCAGAATAAAAAAAATAATGGGTAAAGGATAAAAATTAATAAATATATAATTCATATGAATTCCTTCATTGAATTAATTTTTTTGACTAATGGTACATGTCAAAAAATGGTAGGTGTTTTGTTTTATATTTATAAGTGTAATTGAGTGAGGCCTTTCATGTTTTTTCACTTAAATATTCATTTTATTGAACTTAAGAGTTCAACCTTATGTTTTAGTCCTTAAATTTTTAAACATTTTTACCCACCAACCCTTAGACACTAAATTCACTTTGAATCTTAATTATTATTCAAAATTATTTTATGTCTCATAGTGTAGAGAGATGATAATTTTCCCAATCCTATGGTGATATATATAATTTCTATGTTTGATCATAAATTCATATTTAATTTCTCTTGAGTGAAGAGTGACATAAAATTCAATGTGAGGTAAGTTATTCTTGGTCCACAGATGGATTTCTCAAGTTAAATGAATTTCTATGTTAGATATGACAATAAAAGATATTTTTTTCATAGATGAGACATTATGTAATTATTTTTAGAAAAGATCTTGTAAATTTTCTCACTTTATATTTTTTGTGGATTTTGATTTAGATATTACATAATTTCCCTAGGGTGAAATGTTTAAATTTGATGGAATTGACAAAGCCAATATTTTCTATAATTTTAATATAAGTTTCAATGTTTTATATCCCACCAATTTCATATTTTATGGATAATTGTCACATTTTTAGGTTTTAGAATGAATTTTACATAATTATGGAAATGATCTAATTTTGGATTTTAACCATTTTTATTTTCTTCCATATTTTAACTATAACATTTTTTGTATTGATAAAAAACGAAAAACAGAATTGTAGTCTTATATGCTTATTGGTACACATTTCATAAAATTATAACAAGATATAAATCCAAATATTTTAAGCCTAAAAGCTTCATGAAATTTTGTCATTGGAATCTATGCCCAGTTATGAATATTTTTAAAGATGGTCCTATATATATTAAATTAAAAAATTAAAGGATTTTAAATGTTTAATGTATAAATATAAGATATTGAGGAATATTTTCTTTAACTATGTATATGCATTAATCTTACTCATTAATAATCATAATGCCATTAGAAATCAGTGTATTTTAATTCAAATAATCAACCAGGATATAATATTATTCCATATTAAATCTATCAAACATTTCTCTACACATAGAAAAATAAGTTAGAATTTTATGGTTTGGAAAATTATAGATATATAAACAACTTTCAAGAAGAACCCATTTTTAAATTAATTCATTTAATGGGGATACCACATGAAATGTTTTAGGGGAAATGTTTTGGAGAAATTATTTTTACCCTTTTTCCTATAAAAATATACTCCGCTTCTATTTAAATGAGTTATAAATTTGTTAGTATATTTTTAGGGAATTTTATATTGTAATATTATAATATATTTTCATTATGTTTTAGTTTAGTTATATTCCCCTCATCTATATTGTTATCTTTTCACTTTTTTGATCTTCCATTATGCCCCTATAATACTCACGATAGTGAGTAACTAACCCTAGGATTGGCCTTAGAGTAGGTTTTCTATATGTTCTTAAATTTTAGTTCCATAATTATCAATGATTATTTTCTAATTTTAATAGGTAAGTGGTTATTTTCCATAATTTCAAGATATTATCCACTATTTTATTTTATTCCCTACCAAAAATAAATCCCATGTCTTCTCTAAGGCATCCTATTCATACGATGTAGTTGAGTGTGTTCAACAGATGAAATGACAGATGATGGAGTTGTGTCTTGTAAGGTGTCACACTCTTGATTTAGGTGTGTCCATAATTCGTTACTATTAGAGGATATGACATTTGGTTCACATAATAGACATCCTAAGCATGTTATATGTTACACTCAAAGTATGGGATAGTAGTTTATGTATAGTGGGATGAATTATCAAATAGAATTTTGGCAATAATAATGGGTAATGATGGAACCCAAGAAGTCAACCCTAGGACCAAGTTCTTTCTTTCTAACAATTTTTTAGTTCTTACTGTCTTATTTCATTTAAATGAATTTCATCATTCTCAACCCCAACTTTTTTAATTAGTAATTGTGAGTGTTTGATTTATAAGGACCCTCAAGATATATAACATAGTTCATCCCCTATGCTATACTTAGAAAAATTCTAAATATTTTTAGAGTGTGCATGATATCATTCATCTAATTAGTGTTTTTTCATAGATCTAAGTAGTATTTTACTTGTTATTTTTCATTTTTTAAATAATTTATTTTCATTAAAAAAATTAAGAAATATTTGTCTATGATGTATTAAAATTTCAATTATTATGCATGGAATGATCAATCACAAGTGAATCCATAATAATAATAGGTCCATAATGATGAACAAGATCTGTTGCAATGACTTAGAGAGAAAATAAAAAACCTAGAGAGAAAAATATAATGGATAACTGAATATGTTTATCAATATCAGGAGATACACCTTGGGGAACCTGAACAAGAACTTTAACCAAAAGTAGAGGTGGAAGAGACTTCCCTACTCATATTTGTTATTGAAAACCCATATGAGGATGAGTAATAATTACTTGAAGACCCATTTGACCTTTCTCATCCATTTCTAGAAGAATCTTCTAAAGAAGACATTCCAGCTAATATACATGTGTGAGATCAAGATGATTTTAATGAGTATTTGCCAAATTTTATATAATATGAAAAGTTAAGTGATTATACTATCTATAAAAATGTAAAATTATCACCACACTACCTCTCTCTTGCTTTGGAAGAAGATAATGAAGATTCAATTATTTATATTTAGTTTTCAATTTTCATTCCAGAAGAAATTAATTTAGAAGCTGATTGACATTAAGGAGAATATTTTTATATTTATTCTTCATGTTTTAACCTTATTCAAGATGAATTATCTTCTTGATTCTACTTTTCAAGAATTTCTCAAACAACACACATAGAGGGGGTCTTGTACAATCATGTTAATGAATAATTCAAATACTAGTATATTATAATAACTAGAAAATAATTTGGAAATGTGACTACTTCATCTATAACAACATGCATATAATATGAATAAAAACTCCTTATATATCAAAAGGGACCACCCATAACTTCTTTTATTTCCCATTCTAGACCTAAAATTATATCTTTCTTCTCACTTTGGGGTTAGTAATTCTCTTATTTTCTTTTTGGTTCTCCATTATCAGTGTCTACTCACAAACATCAGGAAAATTTACATGTATTGGTCTATCTAAAAAATCCAATCCCACTATTGGATTTGGGATAAAATTACGGAACTTACTTAATAGGGGAGTAAAAATATAGCACCCACATGGGGGTCTAAACCATCTTCTATCCACTTTTAAATTTTTATTTCTTTTTTTATTTACTTTCATTAAATTTCTTATGGTTTTTTATGTTTTATAATTTATTATAGTTTTAAAGTGGTGGTAGCTAGGAGAATAACTCAATCTTGTCGTTGAAGAATAAAATTAGGTGGTTTCTTTCCTTATCAAATGGATTTTCAACCCATATCTTTATATTTTCTTTAGATAAATAAAATTTAATGAAATTTAAATGTGGTTATAATTACAACAACCTAAGTTTTTTCTATGTTTTTTTGATTTTTTATCTTTGAGATTCAAAAAATGTTCACTCTTATTTTTCACTCTTGAATTAATTTTTATGGGGTTTTGATGATTTTAGAATAAATGGATTTTAAATTATTATTGTTGCAGAAATTTTTTTCTATAATTTTATTTTCAATCAATTTTATGAGTTCAGACAATTTTTGAATTCCATTACCAATAAACATTGACTAAAAATTATATTTTTACCATATTTTTTGGTATTTTAAACCATTTTTTCATATTATTCTTAATACCCAAACTTTCTTGAGAGAAACTTGGATTTTGTGTGTGAACCAAAACTTGTTATTTTTATCTTTCCATGTTTTAGAATTCATGATTTGTTTTACATGATTGAGTCATTTATTAATATCTATATTTAAATTTAAGACCTACCTTTACATATAACCTTGTTAAACCCTTGGATTACATGAATTACCTTATAGGTTTAAGCCATATTACAAGCTTATTTTCCCTTACCTATATTAACTATAAACATTTTTTTCAACGATATTTCATGTTTGAGTGTGGGGGTGGACATTTTGTGTATTTTATAGTGCATTTACTTAATTTATTGGTGTTGTGAGGTGTGTGTCATTGTTTTGGTAATTTTATATAGAGAGAGAGAGAGAACTTTTCATGTTTCATTTTTTTTGGTTTTTTATTTATATCATCATTTTTCTCCAAAAAAATAGAAAAGGAAAAAAATGGGTATAAGATAAAGTTTTTAATTATACTTAATTTTTTGAATCATGTACCTTATAAAAATCATGTTCATGAAGTTTCATTCATATATTTTATTTAATATTTTTCTCAACCACCAAAAAAATGAAATAAAAATAAAAAAATAATCAAACAAATGAAAAAAATAAAAAATTAGGATGAATTTTTTCCTTATATTCACTATTTGATTCATGTTCTATGTTATAAAAGGGGTTTTGCACATTTTTAATTTTAATTTAGAGATTTATTTCCTATTTAGTCACATAAATATTCATGTTATTTTACATCTGATTTCAACCTCCCCTTATTATCCTTCAATTACTAAATGTTTTTACCCACCAACCATTCACTAAATTTAACTTGAAATTTCCTCATGATTGAAAATATTTTTATATATCATGGTGTGGAGATATTACAATTGTCAAAAGCCTATGGTGATATATGTACTTTCAAAGTATTAGAATAAATCTAGATTAAATTTATCTTGAGTGAAGAGCAACATAAAATTCAATTTGGGGTAAGTTGTGATTGGTATATGAATGGATTTGTGAGGTTTAATGAATTTAGATGTGAGATATGAAAGTGAAATGGAATTGGTTTATATAGATGATACATTATGGAATTCTATTTTGGAAAATATATTTTAAATTTTCTAACTTTATATTTTTGTGTGTATTTTTATTTGGATATTAGATAATTTCCTAAGAGAGAAATGTTTAAGTGTGGGGGGATTGACCAAGATAATATTTTCAACAATTTTACTCTGAATTTAAATGTTTTATATCCCACTAATTTCATATTTTAAGGGTAAATATCACATATTTTGTTTTTTAAAATAAATTGAGCTTAATTATGAAAATGAACTAATTTTTTATTTTTAACTCTTTTTTTTTGCTTTCATATTTCTACCATAACATTTTCTGTATTGATCAAAATTGAAAAAAAGATGTGGACTTATATTTTCATTAGAATACATTTAATAAAACAAGATAAGGACATAAATCCAAATATTTGAGGCCCAAAGGAGCATGTAAGTCAAGAAATGAAATTTATTCCCAATTCAATAGATTTTAGTAGATGGGTCCATATCTCTTAAATGAAAAAATTAAAGGGGGTGAAATTTTGGGTATAGAAATATAATATATCTAGGATCATTTAATTTAACAATGAATACCTATTTATATTATTCATTCATGATCATAAATTCATAGGAAAATGGTTTATTAGAGTTAAAATAATTATTAACCATAGAATAATTTTTCAAAGTAAATATGTCATAACTTTTTCAACATGTGAAAAAATAAGTTCAAATTTTGTGGGTAAACATTGTATAGATAGAAAAAAAAACTTTCAAGAATATACTATTTTAAAATTAAATCATTTAATGGTGATACCCTGCAAAATATTTTTTAGAAAAAGTTTTGGAGTAAAATTTTCCACCCTTTTTCCTATAAAAATGTACCCCTATTACATTTTAAAAAGATATAAATTTTTGATTATTTTTAAATTGATGTGACTATTTTATAGTCTAGTATATTTTAAATATATTTTATTTTAGTTTTCTTCCTCTCATTTAAATTATTTTCCATTCACTTGTGTGTTATTTTACTATAACTCTATAATACTCATGATAATGAGTAAATAACCCTAGGCTTGCCCTTGGGGGAGGTTTTCATGGTGCTCTTGAATTTTTTTATTTAATTATCAATGTTTTTTTCTATTTTTAATATGGGATTTTTTGTATTGAGATTTGGTGTGGTGATTTTCGCTAAGTTTAAGATATTACCCACTATTTTATTATATTTCCTACCAAACATCAATTCCCTCAATTCTCTAGAACATAATCTTCATACGATATAGTTGAGTGTGTTCAAGGGATAAAATGAAATATGATATAGGTATATCTTTGAAGGTTTCACACTCTCAATAGAGGTGTGTTAATTATTCTTAATTATTAGAGGAAGTGACATTTAGTGTTTCAAAGATATATCTTGGGTATGCTATTTTTCACACTAAAATTAGGGTATAGTGGTTTATGTATGATGGTATGAACTATCAAATAGAATTTAGACAATAATAATGGCTAATGATGGACCCTGATAATTCAACCTCAGGACCAAGTTCTTTCTTTATAACACTTGTAAATTTTTTACTATCTTATTTTATTTAAACACATTTCATCATTCTTAATCCAATCTTATTTGAATTATAAATAGTGAGTGATTTATTACTAAGGCTCCTCAAGTGAGAAAACCTAGTTAGGACCTTATACTGTACATAGTAAAAATCATAAAAAATATTGAGGGTGTATACAATAACCTTCATCAAATAGGCACCACTATGAGGGAGCCAAATGGTATTTTAATCATTACTTATTTTCATTTTTTAAATTTTTTTATTTCAAAAAAACTAAAAAAACTCTTTATCCATCATGTATTAAAATTTAAATTATTATGCATAGACTGATTACTCACAAGTGAATCCATAATAATAAGAAATTCACAATGATAAACAAATTCAGTCGTAAGGGATTTGAGAGAAAATATAAAACCTAGAGGGAAAATACAACGGATATTTGAATATGTATGCACATCTAAAGAGATACATATAGATAAACCCAAATAAGATCTAGAACCATAAACATTGGTGGAATAGACTTCCCTACCCATTTTTTCTGTTAAAAACTAAGGAGGTATAGGAATAATTAATTGATGATCCATTTAAACATTCGCATCCATTAATAGAAGTGGTTTTTAAATAATACATTCCATTTGATATACATGTGTGAGATCAAGATTATTTTTATTATTGCTAGTTATATTTTATATAACATGAAAAGTTAAGTGATTCTCATAACTTTGACCATGAAAAATCAACTCCTCTCTACCTCTCTCTTACTTTGCAAGAAGATAACGAAGATGCACAAGTTGAGATTTTGTGGTTGGTGGGCCAGGAAGAAGAGATCAATTTCCAAGATGACTTACTTGAAGGGAATATTTATATATTGATTATTCGTTATTTAATCTTACTCAAGATGAATTTTTTTCTGAGTTATCATTTTCTAAAATTTCTAAAATAACACACATGGATCAGGCCCTAGAAATTCATGTAATGAAGATTAAATACAAATAATGGTACAAGAAGAAGATCTAGAGAAGAATTTAGTGATGTGAATACCTCCTATATAACAATATGCATATCATATGGTGGAGGACACCATATAAGTAAATAAAGAGTATCCCTAGTTTCTTTTTCCTCCCACTCTAGATCTTAAATTCTCTTTTTCTTATTACTATGGATTGGGACTTTTCTTATCTTCTTTTGGGGTGTCTATTCTCAATATTTACTCATGGAATCTAGTAAAAGTTAGTTGTCGTGTTTTATCTCAGAGAAATCACACCCACCATCAGATTGAGGATAAAATTATAGAACTTCTTGACTATGGGTAGTAAAAACCTAGCACCTGCACAGGGCCCTAAACATTGTTCTATCCACTTTTGATTTTCTATTCCCTTTTATTTACTTTTATTTCATTTTATTTCATATGTTTTGTTGTGTTTTATTATTTCTTTTAGTTTTAAAATGTTAGAATCTAATAGCTTAACTCATGTTTTTCACTAAAGAGTAAACTCATATGATTTCATTCCTTATCATTGTATTTTCTACCTTTATATTTCTATTTTTTGAGATTCAATAATGTGGAATAAAATTTTAGTGTAGGGAAGTTTTAACCTACATATGTGTTTCTATGTGTTATTATTTTTTTTATTTTTTAAGAAATTTAAGTTTCAAAAAATATTCGTTATTATTTTTCACTCTTGAATTGATTTTGAGAGGGTTTTATTAATTTTTTAAGAAATTAATTATAAATGATTATTGATGTAGAAATTGTTTCCTATAATTTGAATTTCAATTATTTTTATGAGTTTGATCAATTTTTTTAATACATTTCCATGAAACAATGACTCGAAATTATTTAGTTCCCATATTATGAGTTTTTCTAAATCGTTTTTTCATGTTCTTCCGAATACCCATACTTTCTTGAGAGAAACAAGGATTTTTTGTGAGAACTAGAACTTTTTATTATTTTTCTTTCAAAGATTTAGACTTCATGAAATGTTTTTGACATGGTTGAAGATTTTTTTAGAATATTTTAACTTTAGAACTATCTTTACATATAAACTTTTTTAACCCTTATATTAAATAAATTTACTTATAGCTTTATACAATATTAAAAACCTATTTTTCCTTAACTACCTTCACTCTTAACATTTTTTCAAGGATATTTCAATTTTTAGTGTTGGGTAAGGACCTTTCATGTATTATCTTTGGGATATAATACATTGTTGTCTGGTGTGTCGTGTGTGTTATTATTTTGGGTAGTAGAGATAGAGAGAGGGATAATTGTGCATTATTTTTTATTTCTTTATGCTTTTTGTTTATCATCATTTTTATCTAAAAAAAGAAGAATTAATAAAATTAAAAATTAAAAAAATGGGGTTAAGATTGAATTTTTCATTATGATTACTTTTATGACTCATGTTCCTCAACAAAATCAAGGGAATTAATTTTCATTTATACATTATATTTAATTATTATCTCATCCTCTAAAAAATAAAAAAAATAGTGAAAAAAAGGTAAAAAGTTGAAAAAAAGAAGACAATTAGGACGAATTCCTTCATTGAATTTAGTGTTTGACTCAAGGTCCATGATACAAAAGGGGGTTTTGTGTTTCACATGTTTAAATTGAATTGAGTGAGTTTTTTCCTATGTTTTCACTTGAATATTCATGTGATTGTACTTAAGAGTTCAACCTCCTCTTTTCAGACATAAAATTTTAAAAACTTTCACCCACCAACTATTATCCACTAAATTAACCTTGAAAATTTCTCATAATTGAAAATATTTTTATGTCACATGGTGTATAGAGAGGAAAATTTTCACAATCCAATAGTGATACATGCACTATCCAAGTATAGGAATAAATAAATATTAAATTTCTATTAAGTGGAGAGTGATATAAAATTCAATGTGAGGTAAGTTGTGATCAGACCATAGATGGATTTCTAAGGTTGAATAAATTTATATTTCTGAGATAAAAATGAAAGGGAATTTTTTTCATATATTATACAGGATGTAAATTTTTTTTGGAAAATATCTTGGAAATTTTGTCACTTTAGATTCTTGTGTGTATTTTGATTTCAATATTAGATAACTTCCCAAGAGTGAAATATTTAAGTGTGGAGGAATTAGAAGAGATAATATTTTTTAAAATTTTAATCCAAATTTAAATGTTTTATATCCCACCAATTTCATATTTTAAGGTTAATTGAAAAAAAATCAGTTTTTTAAAATAAATTGAGCTTAATTATGAGAATACATTAATTTTGGATTTTTAACTATTTAAATTTACTTTTATATTTCATCCATAAATTTTTTGTATTTATTCAACTTGAAAAATCAAAATTATAATTATATGGTCATTGTGATACATTTCATAAAACTGGACCAATAGCTGAATCCAAATATTTAAGGCCCAAAAGAGTATGCAAGTCTGGCCTTGGAATCTGTACCCAATTTTGGTAATTTTCTAAGATGGGTCCATATTATAACAACCAATAATTTATTAGAGAATTTAATTTCCTAAATAATTGTGTATTATATTATATATAATTATACTCATATAATGCATAGAAAAATAAACAACACTTTATTTCATTAATGAATAACGTTACATTAGTCAATAACTAAACCCATGAAAATTACAAACATTATAATGGGAAAAATATATAAAATAAGAAAAGTATAATGGAAAAATTTTTGATCTTTCCAGTATTCTTGGATCATCGGCCCAATAGAAAAACTATAGAAAAGAAATATAAAATTAGTAAACCAAACAAAATTTTAGAAAAGGAAAAGATATATAACCTTTTGAGGAATCATATTTAAAAATGTATAAAAAATGAAAATGTATTTATAGGAGGTAATATTACTATTAAAATAGTAATATGACCATTGGTCAATATGATCGTTGGAAACTATAACCATTATTAAAAATATTATCATTATGTTTAGTGTTTATAAAAGGTAATGTCAAATGATAATGGATGTGGAAAGAATAAATGATGGCCTCAACTAGTAGAGTCATGCCTTTTCAAGCCTATATTTCAGAACTTGGGAGGGAGGTAGAATCATTAGGTTTTTCCCTTTTCCTTTTCAAGCCTATAGCGCTCACCTTACCATTAGGACATATGTCGGTGTAATAAGGGGATATATATCTAGACCTTAGTAAAATAAAATTGTAATTTCATTTAATAAATTAAATATTTATATCATCAATCCCATTTTCATTATTATCTTATTAAATAAAATATATATGAATATAAGAGAAATTTGATAAATATATTTTGGATATAAATAAAATATAATTGTATTTATAGAAAATACATACTCTTTTATAATAAAAAAATTATTCTAAATAGGATTTATTTTTATGAAATGGTCTTTTAAAAAATTATTTTTTAAAATATAAATGATAATATAGTATTATAATGTCCTAGGAAATTTTTATATGGGTCAGAAATTTGATTATGTCATAAAACCTGGTATTTTCAACAAATAAAAAATTTTATTTAAAGGTTAAAAATTTTCATATTTAGAGAATTGTTTTGATGAAATAAATATTATATTTGGAATCATCACATCAAAATTCAGTAAAGGTGAATTTTTTAGAATTTTATAAAATTCTTTGTTTTTCAATAAATAGTAAAAATACGATTTTGTGTTTTCGGTGTGTTTTATGAATTCATGTATATGTAATAATTATTTAATAATTAATATAACATAATAACTAACCTAAAATATTTTTTTATTAATATTATATATTTTGATATATTTAAATCAATATAAAAACCTATAAATGACTTTCCAAAGTCTAAAAATAGAAATTATGATTTTAAAAACTATATTTTATGGAAAAATCACTTTTCCATGTCCCAAGTGATATTAAAATATGGATTTTGACTCTAATATATTAAAAAACTATAAAACATGACTCAAATTCCTAAAACCATGAGCAAAAACCATGGAAAATTCAATGGTTTTACATTTTCTCTAACCTAGAATTCTAATACCTATATTTGGAAATTATTAAACAATTCCTCTTATTTTACCATGAAAACCCACCCATCTTCCATTACTCCCTAATAAAAATCAATAAATAATAATTTTATGGTAATTTTACCTCCCAGAAATTCCCTCCAAGGTATCCTTAAGTTATCAAGGTTCCATTATCAAGTTTTTGGAAGCAACTCTTCAAGGTAATGGAAATTTCTACTTCCTCTTTTTCTTTTAAGTTCTTATTTGGTGGAATATTTTATAAATTTTCGATTACAATATATTTATACCATTTTTTTAACCATTACTTCCAAAATATTTTTTTATCAATTTGATACCTTATTCTCCTCCCATTATTCCATTTCCTTAATCCACATTTTTTATCGTCTTAATGTTGAATTCATTTCTTGAATTTATCACTTTCATATGAAACTTTTTATGTTGTGAATAAAAAAACTTTTCCTTATCCATGGGTATTCGCCTATATGTAAATATAATTTATTTATTTGTGTATTTACATTCATAAAACCCACATTCCTTTTCCCTAGATTAAAAATGATGTAATGTTCAAGTCTTTAAGCACTTATGTATGTAATGATTTTTATATGAAGCTTGTTCTTTATTCTCTATTGGTTATTGATAAAATGATTTATTATGATCAATGTGGATCACATGAATTAATAAATTTGAATTTTATTCCCCAATAGTACTCTAATTAATTGGGTAAATAATTAATCTCTAGAGATGACATATTTGACGATACCTTGGTGAATAACCTTAGTAATTATAATTTATATAACCTTGGTTATAAAATTTGGGGATATGAAAAAGAATGTCTTATTTTTATTTTGTATGCACATTTACATTTTATGATTAATGATATTTAAATTATGATATGCCTCTTATTTTTATGACCATATCTTATTGATATGACTTGTAGTCACATGATCAATATCTCCTCTGTTTTTCCCCTTACTAGGATTTATAATCACACATTTATTTTGATGTATGACCCCAAGATATGAGATGCAGTAAAAGTAACTTAAGATGAACCTATGAAGATGATTTATAAGTGTATTAGAAGAGTGTTTATGTTATTCATGTATTACATTTCCAATTTATGAGAAACTAAACCTTAAAATATCATGTGTGATATTAAGTGTTGTACCATGTAATAAAAAATTTATTTATTAAAAATAGGGATTCCATAGTTTATATACAAGCATGGTTTGTTTATTTATAGAAATTAGGATTATAAATCATTAGTAAAAATCCAAAGGATAAGTTTAAATATAGGAAAGCTTCTTGTAATTTTGGTGAACTATTAAGTGAGTGGTTTCTAAGAAATAAAATCCATGTCTGGATAATACAAGTAGATGTGGCTCAGTCATATTTGTACCTAAGATTAATAGATCAAAAAATAGAATAGTGAGATTTGACTTGATCTTCACCTATTTCATGACAATGGTACTTTTTGAACTCCTATTTTTACACTCTCATGGGATATTTTTGGTTAATCACATGATTTGTATAAACCATTATGAAGGTTATATAAATGATATAATTATTATTAGAGGAGATTAAAATAATAGAGTATCTAAGAATTTTTTTTTAGGACATAAACTCCCTTTATTATAATAAGGTTTCTAAAATTAACATGTTTCTCACTAAAGTTTTCTAATTTTAGAAAAATGGTTAGAAATAGGAGGAATGGTGTAAATAATGAGTTCAATGAACGATGCACTAATGAAATTTCCAACATGATGGAATATGGAATGGAAAACTGCATTAGAATTATGAATCAACTATGTCAGGTTATAAATAATAACACCAATCATGTTGGGTAGCTAGATTCACCTCGAAGGGAAAAACATGAAGTTGAGACCATTATACGTCAATTATCATGTTCCTTTAGTGGATCTATTGATCCATTAATTTATAAACAATGGATTTAATTTATTAAAAATATATTTTATATACTTAATTGATTAGAGCTAGAGAAATCCACCTTAGTAGTATACCACTTATAAGGAGAAGCTAATTAGTGGTGGACACTGATTAAGAACATTAATCTAGTAGGGGTGATTGATTATATGGAGTGGGAAGAGTTTTGAAGAATATTTTTCATTCAATGTTTTCCCTATTTTAGGAGAACAAAAATAGAGAATGAATTATTAGAGTTGAATTAAAAGGAAAATGAATCGGTGGGAAGCTATGAAATAAACTTTATAAGACTTTCTCGATACATCACTAGCTTTGTTATGGATCCTAATGGAAAGGTTGATAGGGTCTTTGGTGGGTTGAGACCACATATATAAAGGAATTAAGAAAATCATGCATATAAAAGAGAAGATTGTGTAGAGTGGTTTTAAGGTTGAAATGGAGTTTTCATAGATGTAGTGGTTACATAGGCTGAATGAAAAGAAGAGAGAAATAGAGTCAAATTCAAGTAATAATTTTGATCATGTAAGAGGATGAAAGTAACTGCAACTACCCATGTGAAAAAATAGGGGAAGAAACATTTAGGGAATTGCTTTCTAGGGAGTGGAAAGTGCTATAAGTGAAAAATAGATTTTTTTTATAGCTTTAAACTATCAAAGTGAGGGGAAGCCTCAACATATCAATGAAAATTAAAAAGGGAAATGGTGCATACATAGCCTGAAGTTCAGTCATTCGGGTTTTTCTAGCTTAGGAACCTTGTAAATAAATGTCTAAATCAGAATATAATAGAGGGTAACCACCATCTACCTCAGTATAGGCCAAGGGATAAAGGTCATGCTTCCATAATCATGATGGTTGAAGTAGAGGTTCTAAATGATATTGTGGAAGGTGTACTCATTGTGCTATCAAAGCTAGAAAGTACTTTGTTTGACTTTGGATCTAAATATTCTTTTGTTTTGACTATGTTTTCAAAAAATATAGAATCAAACCCATAACTTCTAAAATTAAAGTTACCAGTTAAAACTCCTAGAGGAATTATCCAAGTATCAATGGTGTATAGAAACTCAAGTATCAACTTTGGCAAGTATAATATCATCAAAAATCTTGTAGTCATTCCTAAGATATAATTTGACACTATAATAGGGATAGACTATATATTAATGTTTAATGTTAAGATAAACTAAAAAAGAAAGGAAATTTTAGTGGTCTTGAATGGAAAACCTGTAGTTATTTTCAAAAGATAGATATTCCAACCTAAATTCTATCTAGAATCACCTTCTATATCCCTCTTTATAGAAATTATTGGTGAAGAGAATGAATAAAGAGAATTATTAAAGAAAGAAAAGGTCCTCATTATTTTGGAATAAATTGAATTAGTTTCTAAATAGTTACTTGGGCCTCCCCAGAAAGAGAGGTAGGGTTCTCCATTGAACTCATACTTGGATCCAAGATAATATAAAAGACCCTATATATTTATTCATTTGTGAAGTTAGAGTAATTAAATAAGAAACTTAAAGTTATTTTGGGTAAAGGTTTTATTTGACCAAGTGTGTCTCCTTAGGGATCACTTGTTCTCTTTGTAAATAATAATGATAAATCAATGAGATTATGAATTGATTATAGAGAACTTAAGAGGATAATAGTTTAGAACAAATATCTTCTTCCAAGGATTGATAATTTGGTTGAACAAATTTATAGAGCTCAATTACTTTCCAAGATTGACCTTAGATCAGGGTATCATCAGTTAAGGGTGATTAATGATGATATCCCAAAGAATAACTTCTAAAAAAGATATGGGCATTATTATTTTGTTTTTATGACTTTAATATTGATTATTGGTCCTTCTATATTTATAAATTAGATTAATAGAGTCTTTAAATATTACCTTGATAAATTTTTTGGTGGTCTTTATTGAAAATATTATGATATATTCCAAAAAAATTTAGGATCATGAGGATCATCGAAGGTAAATATTATAATCTCTAAGTAATGATAAGTTGTTTAAAAAATTCAGTAAATGTGAGTTTTGGTAACAAAAGCTTTCATTCTTAGGTCACATCATGACTAGCGAAAGTATATTAGTTGATCTTTCCAAGACAAAGGTTGTAGAGGAGTGGCCACATCCTACAACTTTAACTGATATTTGTATTTTCCTTATTCTAGTAGGATATTATAGATGGTTTTTTATAATGTATTACTAATCTACTAACCAAGTTAACTCAAAAGGTAGTTAAGATTATCTAGAAAAATGAGAGTGAAGAAATTTTCCATGAAATAAAGAAGAGGTTGGTTGGTTCACCTATACTAACATTACCCTGTAATGGGGAAGGATTTTTCGTTTGTAATGATTCATCCTTAAAAGGAATTGGATGTGTACTCATCAAAAATGAAAAAGTGACTGCTTATGCATCATGATATTTAAATCCCCATGAACAGAACTATTGAAATCATGACCTAGAGTTTGTTGCAGTAATCTTTTCTCTAAAGATTTAGAGGTGTTATCTTTATAGGGGGAATTTTATATATACACAAAATAGAAAATATTTATGTATATAGTTACACATAAGGATATCAACATGAATTAGTGAATATTGTTAAATATAATCATGGACTATGATTACTATATTCTCTACCATCATGGAAAGGTGAATAATGTAGTCAATGCACTTATAAAAAAAGAACATGTTACTATATCCCTGATACAGATTGAGAAATACCTTATCTACTTGGATATATAAAATATGGATCTATAAATCATAATATAAAGGAATAAATATTAACTTTACCAAATTATTTCCCAACCATCTATCCAAGATATTATGAAGGAGGCACAAAGGGATGAGCTATTGCTTCAAAATAATGTTAAAGAAGTAAAGAAGTGTAAGCTTCATGAATTCCACATTGATGAAGATTGTTTCATTCAATTTGGTACTATACTTTTCATACCTTTATCACTTTACATAAATAAAGAGTTATTGGATAATGCACATAGGTAATCTTTCTCCATCTATTATGGAAGTACCAAGATGTATTGTGATCTTTGAAGGCACTTCTGGTGGGACAACCTGGAGAAGAAGATTACTGAGTATACCTCAATATTATTGGTATGTTATAAAGTTAAATGAAACATAAAAAAGATCAAGGGGTGATGAAACCATTTCCCATACCCACATAGAAATGGTAGAACATCACCATGGAATTTATCACTGGTCTTGTGAATACATCCAAAAGGAAACAATGTGATATGGGTTATGGGGGATTGAATCACCAAGATCCCCACTTTATCACTATTTGGGAAGATTTCCCCCTTGACCATATTTACAATATATATATAAATGAAGTGGTGAGGCTACATGTGGCACCTCTTTCAATTATTTTTTATCATGATTTGAGTTTCAATTTTAAATTCTAGATTAGTCTTCAACATGCTCTAAATATTAAATTGAATTTTTGTATGACATATCAACCCCAAACTAATGGCCAACCTAAAAGGACTATTCTGACACTTGATAACATGTTGAGAGTCTGTTCAATGGAATTTATAGTTGTATGGAATCAACATATCTTATTATTTGAGTTCTCATACAACAAGATCTTCCACTCTAGTATTCAAATGGATCAATATAAATATATATATGGTAAGTGATGTGGAAATCTAACTTGTTGGGATGAATTTGTTGAAAAAAATATACTTCATCCTGATCTTGTGTTTGAGATAAAAAAAAGGTTCAATCCATCCAATAGTATTTAAAAGCTACTCAATTTGGTAGAATATCTATATTAACATCATCAAAGGGGCTTGGAATCTGATGTTAGAGACAAAGTCTTCCTTTGAATATCAACATGGAAGAGAGTAATGTGGTTTAGAAAGAAAATAAAGATTAACCATAGGTATATTGGTCCCTTTGAGATCATTGATCACATAAATAAGTTTCCTATCATTTATCACTTACACAAAACATAGATCAAGTTCATGATTTGTTCTACATATCACTCCTAAAGAAGTGCGTACCTGATCCCTCACATATAATGAATTAAATAATGGTACAATTGGAGAATGACCTCTCTTATAAAGAGAATCTAGTCAGGATCTTAGGTAGTGTAGACATAGTTCTACACAAAAAGACAACTCTCCTTGTCAAAGTGATTCATAGGAACCATAAATATGAAAAGGCAACATGGGAGTCGAAGGAAATAATGAGACAAAAGTACCCTCATATATTCTCAACTGAGAATATAAGTTGAAATTTTGGGGATAAAATTTCTTAAGGGGGAGAATGTAAAAACCCCAAAATTATTAGTGAATTTTATTCCATGAATAATTATGTCTTATATTATATATAATTATACTCATAAAACACATAGAAAAATGAATAATACTTTATTTCATTAGTTAAGAATGTTACATTCGTCATCAAATAAACCCATGAAAATTCCAAACAATATAATGGGACAAAAAATATATAATAAGTATAACGGGAAAATTTGGATCCTTAGAATCTACTAGGATCATCTCTACCATGAACAATAGTATAAAAAAGAAACAAAATATTAGTAAACTAATTAACATTTTAGAAAATAAAAATATGTATAACCTTGAGAAGAATTATATTGGATAATGTATGAATAAAAAAAAGTAATTTATAGGAGGTACTATGACCATTAGAATAGTAATATGACCATTGGTCAATATGATAATTGGTCAATATGACCATTGGGAACTATGAACTTTGGTAATAATGTTACCATTAGGTTCAGTGTTTATAAAAATTAATAAAAATGATAATTGATTTAGAAAGGATAAATGACGGACTCCACCAGTAGATCCATGCCATTTGAAATCCCATTTATCAGAACTTGTGAGGGAGACTGTGTCACTGGAGATCACCCCTAACCAAGCCCAAGTAGAGTTTCAACAAGTGAGGCTCAAACAAAATCAATTGTGGTAGATGTTCAAGTTAGTGGAGATTGTTGCTAGGCCAATGTTAGTTGATCCACCCCGTTAAACTACCACCACAGCACACCTTACCCTTAGGGAATATTTAGGTGTAATAAAGGGTTATGTATCTATAAATTAGTATCATAAAACTGTAATTTCCATTAATAAATTCTATATTTATCACATAAAGATCGTTTTTATTATTATCTTATTTAATAAAATACACATGAATATAAGACAAATTTGATAAATAGATTTTGGATACAATTAAAATATTATTTTATTTTCAAAAAATATATACACTTTTATAATAAACTCAAGTATTATAAATAGAATTTATTTTCATGAAATATTATATTAAAACACTATTTATTTATATATAAATGATAACGAAATTTTATAATGTCCTGGGAAATTTTTATGTGTTAGAAATTTGACTATGTCGTAAAAACTACTATTTTATAAAAATAAACGTTTTTAATTTAAAAGTTAAAATTAATATATTTAGAAATTTTTTTGGAAAAAATAAAAAAATTAATTGAAATAATCATGTTGAAATTATGTTGGGGTGAATTTTTTAGAATTTTTTAAAGTACTTTATTTTTTGGTGAATAGTAAAAATATGGTTTTGTGTTTCCAGTGTGTTTTAAGACTTCATGTATATGTAATAATAATTTAATAATTAATTTATAATAATAAAAACCTAAAATATGTTATTTTATAAATATTATGTATTTTAATGTTTTTAAATCAATTTAAAAACCTATAAATGACTTTTTAAGGTCTAAAATAGAAATTATAATTTTAAAAACTATATTTTTTAGAAAAATCACTTTTTCATGTCCAAAGTAATATTAAAATATGTATTTTTGTTATAATATATTAAAATAATATAAAAAATTTCTCAAATTCCTAAAACCATGAGAAAAAACCAAGGATAGGTCAATGGTTTTTCATTTTCAACAACCTAGAATTCCAATACCTATATTTAGAAATATTTAAACAATTCCTCCTATTTTACTATAAATAAACACTCATCCCTCATTCCTCTCCACAAAAAATCTATAATCCATGAATTTGTGGTTATTTTACCTCCCAAATATTCTATTTAAGGTTTCATTAATCCCTCAATGTACCATTATCAAGTTTTAGTGAGCAACTCTTCAAGGTAAGGGAATTTTCTACTTCCTCTTTTCCGTTCAAGTGCTTATTTTGTGTAATGTGTTAAAAATGTTGGATTAAAAAAATATTATCCTTTTATATTATCTTATTAATTCAAAAATAATTTTTTTATGAATGGGATACCTCCATCCCCTCACATTATTCCATTTCCTTAATTCACATTTTATACTGGCATGCTTTTAAATTCATTTTTTAAATTTCTCTCTTTCTCATGAGAAATTATTATATTATGACCCAAACTATTTCCTTTTCCATTATTATTTACCTATATGTAAACATAATTTATTTATTCAGGTATTTTCATGTAAAAATCCCACATTCAATTTCCATGGGTTAAAAATAATATAATGTTCAAGTCTTTAAGCTCTTATGTACATAGTGATTTTTATATGAAACTCTTTCTTTATTCTCCATGAGTTATTTATGAATTGATTTACTATGATAAATGTGACTCATATGAATTAATAAATATGAAAGGTGCAGATTAATAGTGATTCAATTCATTTTTTTAAATAATTAATCTCTAGATATGACAAGTTTTATGATACCTTGTTGAATAACCATGGTAATTATGATTTATGACACCTTGGTGATAAAACATTTTGATATTATTATAAATATATCATTATAATGTTATATCCACATATCCGCGTTATTATTAATGACATTTATATGATGAAATTATCATTTTATTATGCTCATGTATTATTGATATGCCCCATGGTCACATGCAAAATATCTCCTTTGTTTATTCCCTAACTAGGATTTATGTTTACCCTTTCTTTTGATGTATGTCCCTTGGATATTATATGAAATAAAAGTAACATAGGATAAACCTATGAATAATATTTTAAATTTTATTATAATATTTTTTATTTTATTCATGTATTAAACTTATAATTTTCAAAGTACTAAACCTTAAAATATCATGTGTGTTATTAAGTGTTGTACCATGTAATGAAATTTTTATATATTAAAAAGGATTTATTCCATACATATCTATTAATTATAAAAATTAAATGAGATAGAAAAATTTTGGAGAAGTCAAATATTTCAAGGATAATTTTATTAAATTGTGTCTTCACATGAATCTACATCCTTTATGGTCATAAATTTATGGGAACTCAATATATTAGAATTCGAACAGTCAATCAAGCCAGAATAATTATCTAGAGTTAATGTTTTATAACATTCACTACACATGGAAAACTTATAAAAAATTACTTAATATTGTATTGATAATAAAATAAATAATTTTATAACATCTTGTTAAATATATTTATTTATAAAATATTTTGGATTAGATCATTCATTTGAAAATTTGATGAAAATTCTATTTTTTTCCTTTAAATTTTACTTTAGTATTTTAAACATAAATTTTTTTATGTGAATTATTTGAATATAATTTTTTTCAATGTGATCCTAACATAATAGGTTAAAACTTTAATATAGTACATCTGAGCTAAATCATGCATTTTATTATACTAAATGGTCCATGAAATCAAAGATGGATTTGACTCTCCATATTGGACACTACTTCAATATTTGGGCCATAAATTCTTAATGGATACCTAGATTGGGCCCAAATTTAGAGTTAAGATATAGAAACCAATTACTAAAAAATTATTCTTCAATAAGGATAGTTGTTTCATGGTTTTTTTGGTAAAACAGGTGGCAATAATTGGATTAAAATATTTGGATTAATTTTTCCATTAACACTTGAAACCACTTGTAAACATATCCTTCCATCCACTGTATAAATATATATTTTTATCATTTTTAGGCATTGGGATGTGAATTAAGATATTGAAGGTATAGGATAATTGGTTTCACTCTATTTCTCCAGGAATTTTAAGAGGGAGATCTCTTGAAGCTAGGATTCCATCATCGAAGCCTTCTTCTTCTTCTACACTTTGTAATGTTTTTATTCTTTCAATAAAATTATATTTCTCTATTATATTTCTAATATTTTATTATATTTTGTTGTTTTTTATTCTTTAAAATGATAATATTTGGTCTATAAATCAAGAGTAGAAACATGATTGAGTTATCCCTTTTTCATGGCCTTTTCACATGCAAAACGTTTCTACAATGACTACATCACCCATAGAAGAGTAGTTCTTTTTAGCAATCGATCTACCTATTAACTTATTCATTTATTTACTTTGAATAAATGAGATACTATAATTAACTTAATATTATCTATCAATTGATTTTTTAATTTAAATTAAACTAATCAACCAATTGAACAATTAACACAAAACACGTGAGGTCGGGTGATGTGTGAATTGTGAGAGTGTGATCTTAATCAGTAAAATAAAGAAAAACGGGATCAATTTTTAGAGTTAAAATATAATCTCTAAACTCAATTAATCCTCATTTTCAGATTTTATATGTTTCCTAATATACCACTATAACATCCCAAGTAAGTAATGAATAATATATATTTTTATCTATGTCTATTAATGAATTAGATAGTGTTTTAGAGGCTTAAAATGAGAATAAATCCAATCTTAAGCATAGAATACACTAATATTTTTAAAAGATTGTTTTACTGCCTTTTGATGGAAAACCATTTTTAAATCAAACTTTTGACAATTTTATAAGCTCGATTTGTCGAAATAAACTTGTTATTTATTATTGGGACATTGAAATTTACTTTGGGTAAATTTTTCGTATTTTTCTGATAAAGTTCTTTTTTTAATGAATAGTGAAAAATGTTGTATTTTAATTCAAAACCTCTTTTTAATATAATTTATTTATATGATTAGATTATCTTTTGAATTGGTTTTAAAGTTAAATTAGAATATATTTTTACCATTTAATCCAATTGTGGTCATTGGAATTAATTTCACTTTGAAATTGGACTTAAACTAGTGTCAATCTTTTGATACTTATTGTTTCATAAAAACACGCTATTTGCTCTGACAGCGGGAATTAATTATTAAATTAATTAATCTAACTTATATGTTTTGAATTTTGTAAAATAGACATCATTTTTGAATTCAGAATATCACATATATCTTAGGGTGAAGTTTTGGTATTTTTCTGAAAAACTTCAATTTTTGATGAATAGTGAAACCACTAAGTGGTACTTAAAAAACTGATTTTTCGTTTAAATGAAATTGTACCACCTCTATGTTTTGAATTTAAAAAATCTGACATACATGGTTTTCATTAGGAATTAAAATGTGGTTCAATGGGATTAAAATAATTTTTTGTGAATAGTAACTTTTAAGTTTGTAATCGCGATTAGAGGTAATTAGTGTAGTTTAAGGTAAAAATAATGTTTTAATGATATGAAATGACCTAGAAACTTGTCCTATACTTATTGGATGTGTCATGGCCGACCAATACAATCCATGGGTCGACTTGGGGACCCCATGGAGCCACTTTGGTAGGAAAATGACATTTATAACCTTTTATTTAAAGTTAAAATAAAATTGTCACAAACATGAGTTATTTTACTAAATTAATTTTTAAATGGGGTTATACAAGTCATAATTTAGACTATAAATATTCATTAGTAAGATAAAAAGATTTCCTACATCATGATATATTTTTTTATAATTTTTAGACATTAAATAAATTAAATTATTTATGACGCCATGATGATGCAGCGATTACCTCATTATTTAACAATTTAAATAAAATGAAACGATAATGTAAAATCTAAGACCTACACTTGTCAAAAACCTATTGGATGGGTGGATTTCGAACCCTTATCACATTATCCTATAATTATATAATTGTGGGACCCTTTTTATCCGAAAATCATTTTATAATAAAGTATCTTTTCTTAACTTTCCAAGAGTGCCCCTCCTCTCCTCTTATAAAAGGCCCCCACCTCTACCACCTTACCCACAATTAAAAATCCTTTGGCTCGGAAAAACCCTGCCCATTTTGTCTCTCCAAATACCTCTCTTACTCCTATAATCCTCACATTGGGCATAAGTCTTTCCAAGGAAGCCTTTGAGCTCAAATGAAAAAGAGTTACCCGATTTAAAGGTAGTGTCTTCTCTTGTGTTCTTATGTTTTATTTTGCTTCTCCAACCCACTAAAATCATTTTATTCATTTATTTTGTAACAAAACCAGTATATTACATATACTAGGATGTTTTTATAAGAAGTATTCGAGATACACTTACACACACCTACATCTAATGGTTAAAGAACATACTGTTTCCGTGGATGGCGAATTTCTGCCTCACGAAACAATGATTGTTCAATATTATTTTAACACCTTCAAATGTGGCCATTAAGATGTCACTATATTTATATATGATATATAATATGTTTATTTTTTCATTAAGCTTCTTTATTTTTCATTTATGTCATACCTTTATGGTTTCCATTATGGGTAAACGCGGTATCTTCATTTTAGGAAGTGCGGACTACCGCCCCCTCAAAGTGATTTGATTCGTTAATACCATGTGTGGGACATATAAAGAATGTAATTAATGATATTATACTGTAATTATAATATACCTTTATATCATTATGATTCCATTCCATAAAATACGAAATAGAAATGAAAGTAGCGTTCATGCGTACGTACGGCTTACCGTCTCCATGAACGGTGAACTTCATTTCTTACCTCTAAATGTTTATGTAATATTATAAATACATGTATATGCTGGATATATATGATATATATGATATAAAAATCATGAATATCATTCTGGATATAATGAACCTTTTACCACACGAACAACATGTAATTGTAAGAAGTCCACTTTCGACTTAAGGACCAAATATCGACAAAACAAACATTATTAACTTAAATGATTACATAATGTTTATAACATGGAAATAAGTGATATAAAAGTAATAATGAACTTGAAAAGGGTTCTTAAGAAAGTAGAAATTAACTCATGTTTATTATTCAGGATGTTAAAGAACGATCGAGTCAAGTCGGACCCAAGTTCAGGGACTTCGCCTCAATCTCATTTCATTGAGGAATATTTTTGTTTTATACACCACTTTCTTTTATACGGTGTATAAAACCCTTTGACTTTTACATTTATTCAAAAGGAATCTTTTTATACGAAGTGTTTTACTAAACGAAAAAAGGGAATGTTTTTTCGTACGTATACGGCGACAATGACTTCTCCGCTGTCGTGACCATTATTTGAGCTTCGGCTTCCTCTACAAGCCATAACTTTTTTTAATGAAAAATAAATACCATGTTTTTATTTTATTTTCTATTGCTATTAAAAGTGGTTTTTATAATGGATTTGTTATGTCAATATATTTAAGTGATATATTGTGATCAAAGTGTGGAAATGTTTTCTTTACATTATATTTGTTTTATATCTTATGATTTTATAATGGTACTTAGACATTTGATGGGTGGTTATGTGATAAACCATATGAAGGGTGGTGTCGTGAATACCAGGATGGGTGGTTACGTTATAACCTCCAATGCATTGGGTATGGAAGTCGGTCGTATGGCTATTCCATTAAGTGATATGTGTTGAAGTTGACCATATGGTTATTCCACTTATGTATGTTTATGTCCCAAGTTACATTTATATGTTATGTGATCTTTATATGTGTTTTATGGTAACCTTTTGGTTACAAAAGGGTAAGTAATGATCTTTTATTCAGTGAAGATTTTTTACTACTTCATAAAGGTGAAAAGTATTACTTTGATAAAGTATACATGGTTTACTTGTTGTTTTGAAAAACTAACAGTTTTCATTCATTGTGTATCCCTTACTAAGATTTTTATGCTCACCCCAATTTTTTTTTGAAATGTTTTTCACAGGACTAAATGTGGAATAGGGTCAAGGATGGGATCAAGGGAAAGTCATGCTATCAAAAACATGGAACTAGACATGTTTCTTTTTAAGAGTTTTTATTTTAGGGAAACTTAGTAGAAGTGTCTACTTTGTAATCTTTTGAGATGTAATAGTTATGTCCTAATTCTATAAAACTCTAAACCTGAAAAGATCCTCAATGTGAATTATTAATTTAATTCAATATTAAGTAAGGTTTAAGGCTGAGGCCTTACAGTTGGTATCAGAGGTCGGTTTAGACAACTTTAGGAGTTAGAAAATTGTAAAATAATGAATTAATTTATGGTATGATTGAAATGATATAGAATTTAATGATTACCATGTTGCTTCGCCTAATATATTTCTATGTTCAGAATGGTTTTCCGCAGAGGAAACAAAGCAGCTATGTTGGGACGACATTTGGAGGAATACAACCTTCCAAATCAGCAACCCGAGATGGTCGGAATTGGAACTGAATAGTTTGTTGCAGTGATGGAACATTTGACTCAGGCTATAAATGGTGGTGGTATCCATGCACGAGATCAGCCAGATCAACCACAGAGGAACATGTCAGTGGTGGAACATTTCATGAGGCAATATCCCCCATCATTCAGAGGATCATCTGACCCTGTGCTCGCTGAAGGGTGGATTAAAGCGCTGTAGAATATTTTTGATGTCATGGGGTCTCACTACAGGAAAACCGCCTCTTACCGGCGGTTTTTTTTCATATAGAGGTGGTTTAAACCACCGCTATATGGTTTGGCGGCGGTTTACAGAAACCACCGCAAAACTTGGCATCGACAATCTATTAGCGGCGGTTTTATGCATTTTGCGGCAGTCAAACAAAAGCATCGTAGTACCTCATTTCGCGGCGGTTTTTGGTAAATTTAGCAGCGGTTTTAAGGGCTATTTAATTAACGACGGCTATAATCGCCGTGAAACTCAGGCGTTCTAGTCGCCTTCTTAGCGGCGGTTAAAACCGCCACAATTTCCGACGTGATTTTGTGGTGGTTTTAACCGCCACTAAACAGTATTCCGAATACATTTAGCGGCGGTTTAAACCACCGCTAAATGTATAAGTGGTAAAGCATTAGCGGCGGTTAAAACCACCGTGAAATGCTGACCCAGAAAAAAAATATTTCTGTTTATACTCCACCACTGCCCTGGAAAACAAACCAAACAACACATACAACATATATATAATAAGGACAAAATTTATGCACCACCTACGCAATATTCATAAACACCCTTTCATTTAATGTTGATGAAAAAATTGATCCAATTCAATAAGAATACCTAAAGCATACAAAATACCTAAAATTATGGATTTAGAATGAAACACAAGATAACATCAAATGAAACAAGAGATTGGGGGTCACATGGATTTATACTTATAGTTTACAGATGATCAAAATTGAAAATATTTTATTCCATAAAAGTATCCCAATGTTTCAAATGATAATTGAAATCCAGTTAAGTAACATGAATACTATTTGAATTTGTAATGTCCAGTTTAGTCTCGAAAGTTATTCTTGTATCCTGAAAACTATAATATATATGTAGTGCAAGAAAAAAAAGATATAATCATCTAGGACTTAATGAAGTCTTCAATTTTAGGTGAAAATGGTGTGTTAATGTGTTGGCCATCAAATAGAATAAACCATATAACCCCATACATTTCATCTAAATAATCCTTTGTACACCATGGATTACTCATCAAATAATTGATCCAATATTATCATATGGAACTGTGTTCAACAAAAAATTAATGTAACCCCACTATAGATTAGACGTTACTTTTCCACTCTCACAACCTTATATCTAATTAGCAATGCTCCCATCCCATCCAAACAAACCACGTCACATCACATCAAATCCTTCCCGTATACAAATGGGTTATCACATCACACAACATCCCAACAGCAGTCACCTAGGCCATCACATCACATCACATACCACCAGTAGACACATAGTCCATCACTTCACAATAAATCATACTTGTAGACAAATACACTACCACCTAACATCTCTTCCCACCCACGGACACATATTCTGTCAAATGGCATCCAAACTAGAACAAGAGTCTTAAGGTATCATGAATGTGATGGACATAATCATTATCCCCTCCTCCTACCATCAATTACCCCCACAATATATCACATAGAAACACATAACTTATCACTCATAGAAATTGGGTCTAATAGATCAATTCCCACCGGAAGGCACCATGGACATGACATCGTTTCTATGAATTCTCCAACACCAACATGTGTCACTAATTCTGAATGAAGTGAGAGGATGTGTGTGAACCCATGCCTAAATTTCACCACCATCATATTTATTGGTGAAAATACCTAAAACTCTAAACCTTTGAGTAGTGGTAATTTTATATAAATTATGATTGGTGTATAAAATAATAGAAACATCCATGGTATATAGATATCCCACAATACCAAACCTATGTGTCAACATAAACTACACTTGAGCTTATTAAATCACCACACCATAACACAAATCAATAATCACAACCAATTAAATCAGTATTTGAATCACCCAAGACAATCACACCACTATTAACACAACATTCCACTTTCCACATACATGTTTCACCACCTTTATTTTTTATCCATTACAATTCACATAACACTTTACATTTTCATTTGATTAATTTATAACATATCTATTTCCAATAAATATTTTTTATTTACTAACCTAGATCATTTACATTATCAACATAGTTCATCTCATGGATAACCGAGAAACTGACATATCCACTCCATGCTACAACTAATTCAACTCACAAAACTATCACCACAACACCACACATCCACCATTGTTTCCACACCACATTGCCCAACCCATATCACAAAATCAAATACTCCATAAAACCATCATGAAACTCTATCACCACATACCAAATCAACGAATCTGCTACAAAAACATTATTCTACAACCACTACACCACATCCATGACCCCATAACCATGTACCACAACCTCTTCATAGCAAATTTCACTACTACCAAAATCACATACATGAAAATCGACCAAAGAATCACATCCCCTTGTACTACACAACCAATCTGGTCAATAACATCACCATACAACTTCCTAAACCATATAGTGAAACACAATAAGATGAATTATCCACAACATCACAGATAACGACTTCAATGAATATTCATGGGAATTATCACATATCATTTTTACTAATCATGGTTATCCCCACACAAAAAAATACATCAATGGGACACCAATTACTATCCAAAAATATATTCCTTTTATTTTTATTCAGGGAGAAATTACATTACAACATTGAAAGTGTCCTCAAAACATTACAACTATATTACAAACAGGGTCCCAAAAGTACTTATATTTGGAATTGGATGTAATCATGCATAGATATCTCAAAAACATATAATAATGCAGTAAGGCATGAGAAAATTACCCATTATCATAAATTTATATTTTTCATAAATTATTTTATTATTAAAAAACCCTTAATATTTACTTGAAAGAGAGAAAGAACTTTATTATACCACACATATAATATAGAAGATTGAGAATGGGTATCCTCTACCACATGGAAGCAGTCACTTCTAACTCTTCACTATAGGATGAAGAAAAATAAACTCAAAAATCACAACCACACATGGAAACCATGCATGAAACTACACCTAAACAAGGGGTTGTAGAAATTCATGCACATTCACGCACCAAAGAAAAATACCACCTCTATATTGGATCTCAAAAATAGGTACATAATGAAAGAAATATAAAAATAGGAGAACACGCCATGGATCGCCAAGAGGAATCCACCATATCCCATGAATCAAATAAAGGATGAAGTGGGATATATTTTTTCCTCAAGACACCTAGTGTTCACTCATAATGATAGTTAGGTATTTTGTATTAAATACTAGAGAAAAAATCTAATAAAACCTCATTTAAAATATTGAACTCGGATAATTCACATTGTGTATCCAATTAATGACATGAATTCCCATATTTCAAAATTCCCATGAATTTCATGTATCCTCAGCCATTTATTATTACACATAATGAATTTGAATATCATGTCTGGAATTAAGGGAGATATTTAGACAAGGGTGTGCATCAAAGTTCTAATAAATTACCATTGATTAGTTCATGGATTGATTAAGTGAGATATTTAGACAAGGTGATCACACAAAGAGGTCAAGTGACATGATCACATGATTAGGTCTCTTGTATGGTTCTTGTGATGAGGTCATGCAAAGTTGTATTGCAAAACAAACGCACGAGAGATAGGGTTTTGAGAGCTATGGTGCTTCATGTCACTGGTCAAATGACCAGCCTCTCACCCCCTGTTTGGACATGCAACACTCTAATGAGTCAAATTCCCAATGCTGAATTTACAACAGAAACATCAAAGATCCTATTACCATAGATCATCTAACCAATGAAACAAACACATCATTCTCTTTACCACCTGAGGTTATTGTGATCATTCAAGGTTAGCCACTGATGCTCCTCCAAGACCAATGGTTTTTTAAAGGTTCCATACACCACACATGTTATATATACAAACCAAACTTTCCCATATTTGTTCAACACATCAACAATACTACTCATGGTCTGATGATGCATCGTCACCCTCTCCACCTCCATCTCCTGCTGCCACCTCTAAGAACATTATATTGAAAATTAAATATTGTTGCATATTTATAATTAAACTTAAAACCAATAAAATTTTGAAAACTAAATGATTGTGATTTTTTGTGATTTACCTGCTCACCACCACTCGGTGCACTACCACTGGGGGCATATCTGCTCATCTGCTGAGATAAATCAGTCAACGCTTTCTGCATAGTGGATATCTGAGCCCCTTGGTCTTGAATTGTGGCTCGTAGAGAAGAAATCTCCCTCTGAGAATCTTCAGGTATGGTCTGACCATAACCAAGAGTAGATGCGGCTGGAATCCCTGATGTCCTGCTAAAGACCTCAGATGGTACGGGTCCCAAACCCATCCTGCGCACTCTACCAGGATGCTCCTTCCCAAGGACTTGAGCAACCAGATCATCCTGGGAGACTGAGTAGGACTGCCCAAGACTGGAATCCCATAGTTCTTTAATTTTTACCTATAAATCAAATATCAATACATATTAACACAGTAAGAACTGATAATAAGTTAAAAATTTTACTTCATACCCAAACTTCTTTGGTAGGCTCATTAACAAAAGAGCCATCTGATTTTCTGTCAACATCCAACCACAGTTCAGTTCGGGAGGCTTCGTGCCCTAAATTCTGTGACTGCATTAAGCAAAGATAAATCAAAAATTCAATATATTAAATAGATAATATTGTATTATAAATATTTAAACTATTTAAAATATTACCAATGACATTCGGCTTCTAGAAAAGCTTTTTGAGCCCGCCGTGTGAGGGATGACTTGCTTCGCCCTGTTTGATGCATTCTGTCCTGAAAGATCCTGAAATAAATAAAATGAAATTTAACAGTAATGTATCCAATGTCATCTCCTCTTCATATACATGTAATAATGTAAAATGAGGATAATATAATAATATATATTTCAATACCATCCGTTTCTCATCACGATGTCTGTCAACAAAAACTTTCCACTGCTCTTTTGGTACCCCACTGGGTAGCTTGTCATACATTTGTTCCAAGGTCAACGAAGTATCGTTGACATCACACCACAATCTCCATTTGAAATCTTTCCATTTTTTACCAAGATTTTTCAAAGTCCACTTCCGTGCTATCACATCAGCAACTGTGAAGTGGAAGAACATCTGTATACAGAAATTCATTTTGAACATATTAGTAACATGACGTTAAATTAAACCATAAAGTAATAAAATTTCCTTTATTTGAGAATAAAAAACTTCATTTTTCCAGTTTGGAGGCATATGTCTCCAATCATCATATGAAATGGGAAGGGAAATTGGCTTCGCTGCCAACTGACCTATAATCTGGCCAAGTAACCCCGCGGAATAATTGCCTGAAAAATGTGCAGAATTGGAGTACAACAGCAGTAACTTTTTCAGGTAATAATGTACGCAATGCCAATGGTAGTAACTGTTGTAACAAAATATGTGAATCGTGACTTTTCAATCCATATAACTTACGATTCTTCAAGTCAACACACCTCGAGATGTTACTCGAATACCCATCAGATACCTTCACATTCTTTAAAATTAGAAGGAATGTATCTTTATCCCTATTTTTCATTGAGAAAATGGTCGGAGCATACTTTTCATTCTCATCTGGCCAGAGATCGCATTTTATATTCATTACTCATAAGTCTTTGCGAGCATTAAGATGATCCTTCGACTTTCCATGCTCATTAAGTAATGTGAGAATCAAATTATCATATACATTCTTCTCAATATGCATCACATCAAGATTGTGGCGCAACAAATTAAATTCCCAATACGAAAGTTTAAAGAATATACTTTTTTTCTTCCATTGTTGTGTTCTGATTTCACTTGACGATGCACTTCGGACCCGTTTTACGCTATCATTCAAATGGTGAACCTTCCCAAATTCTGTTTCAACATTTTCAAGCTGTTTCAATATTTTAGAACTGGTTAACAACTTTGGAGGTGGTCTATGATCAATGAAACCATTAAATTTTGATTTGTTCAGCCGGAATCTATGAGATGCATCGAGAAATCTTTGATGGCATAAGAAGCACCATTTTCTACTGTGAGGTAGCCGTTTGGGCTCAAAATCAAAGTTACTAACTGGACAAGCCAAACCCGTATAAGTGTTCCAACCAGATAAATTCTCAATCCCAGTGAAGTCACTAATGGTCCACAGTAAAGCAGCATGCATTTTGAACATTGTTTTAGAACAAACATCAAATGTCTCAACACCGTTACTCCATAACTCCTACAATTCTTCAATCAAAGGCTACAAGTATACATCAATATCATTTCCAAGCATTTGTTTTCTAGGAATAATCATTGAAATGATAAAAGATGATTGTTGCATACACATCCACGGAGGCAGATTGTAAGGGATCAAAACAACTGGCCAAATGTTATAACTTGTACTCAAAGTCCCAAATGGGTTGAATCCATCGGCAGCCAATCCCAATCGAACATTCCTAGGATCAGTTGAGAAATCTGGATGTAATTAATCAAATGTCTTCCATGATTGGGAATCTCGTGGATGTATCATTAACCCATCATTGTTATTATCTACAGAATGCCACTTCATGTGGTCGGCGGTTTTTGATGACATGAATAATCTTTGCAATCATGGCTTAAAAGGAAAGTAACGCAAAACCTTTGCAGGTGTGTTCATTTTCTTCTTCTTCATGAAATTATGTTCAGTCACACTTCCAACATCACCCTTTGACTGCCATCTAGAAGAAGAACATTTCTTGCAATTCTGTCTACTTGAATCCTCTCCCCAATAAAGCATACAATCATTGGGACACGCATGTATTTTTATATAATTCAGACCAAGATTGTTAACAACTTTTTTCATATCATAAAAAGATTCTGGGATTTTTGCTTTGGGAAATGCATCACGAATCAATTCCAATATCATGGACATTGCCTTATCTTTAATTACACATAGACATTTGATATGGTACAACTTCAGCAGAAATGAAAGCTTTGAATATTTCAAACACCCACTATACAACTCTTGATTTCCATCGTCAACTAAATCATGAAACACTTTTTTATCAGTGAAGTTTTCCGTTACATTTGGATCTACAGAATCATGAGGAGGATCCAATGATATGTTCCAATCTTGATCTACTTGTGTTACAGTCTCAAAAACATCACTTGCCACGTTGCAATTTATAGCACCCTCTTCTGGTAGTTCTGACATGTTTTGATGCTGAGAGTGGTGTCTTGCAGTGCCGAATGCATCATTTATGAGGTTTTGCATTTCATTTTCCATTGTCGATGAACTTGGGACCTCATTCTATGGATTAACATCAGTGCTCCATCTTTCTGTATTGTTCGATTCTCCATGCCAATTCCAACACAAATATTGACCAGGGAATCGCTTCAGTATTAAATGTTCATAAACTTCATCTCTCTTCAACCATGTTCTAAATTTACATTTAGGACATGGATATCTTATTCTCCCTTCAATGGATCGATTAGAAATCGCAAAATCTAAAAACTCATTCAAACCCTTAACATACTGAGGTGTGTTCCTCGGTAATGTGGTCCAGCTTTTATCCATGTATATCACAATGTGCCTACACAAAATATACGATAGTTTAAGATTGCAGAATCATAATATAATAAAGATGACCAATTGATCATAAAGTATGCATAATATAATAAATATGATTCATTGATCACATTTACCACTTACTTAGCATGCCCAGACAAACCAAACAAGTCTGGTCCTTAGGAGACAGTGTGAACACCTCATTGAGGAGCAGTAAGAATATCGGGATACACAATTATCATAACACTGTCAATCACACATTTATGTTTCCTCAAACAATTTTTATCCCCACTATATTAATGAGATACATTGGTCCACTCAGATTACTTCCACACCCTCACAAAAAATACTACAACTTTCCTGAACATCTCATGTACTCACATGCTTGGTCATCTTAATTAAATGTTTTATTTTATTTTCCATATCTAGAAATGGGATACCAGTCGGTATTTATAACACTATCGATCACACATTTATGTTGCCTCAAACAACACCCCATTGATTTGTGATTGAAACTGATCATAATTCATTTTAAACCTAAGACATTATGTGATTGTTTAGGCTTGACCTTAGATGTCCTCCAAGATTAATGATGTTTCTCAATGGTTTCATACACAACCAACCATATCAAAGTCGTATTTCCTATGACAAAGAAGACTATCTAGGTACCAATACATGTACTAAATATGGTGTGAGGTAAATTAAGTAGGCCACCACTAATGGTTTCTAATGCATAATCTAGTACACGAAAATAAAACAAACAATAGTGTGCAGGTATATCAAAATTAAGTGTCACTATAAATATAAATCCATGTCACACTCAGGTTTCTTAGGAGACACTTGGAACAATCTCAAACCTTATAGATTTCATGTAAACATTGGTAATAATATCCACTTTGAAATGCACCAACCTAGAAAAGTTAGTGGAATACACTATAACAATACATTCCCATTTTTATAATGTTAGAAAGTATCAGTTCTTTTCCACATGTAACATTTTAGGATAAAACTATAGTTTATATATTTTCTTGAAGGATTCCCACGTAAGATCCTCATGAAATATAGCATGCACAACTGAGTCTCACCATTTCCTTCCCAATCCATCAAGAATATATGTTGACCCCCACCCCTTAGATTCTTTGGGAATATTTAGAATTTTAAATCTCCTACCAATCTACTCAATCCTCTCCTCATATTTCTAGATTCCATTATCACCATGAAAGATAGGTGGATTCTTGTTAGTAAATTATGAGTCATGATCCACTACTCCTCTTGGGTTTTTAATACCTTCATAACCAAAGTATGAATAGTGCATATTATAACTTCCACTAAAGAAGATACCACTAAGGGATTCTCCTATTAAACCCGTCTCACAAATCCATCACTTAGATTCATAAGACCTCTTATAGTAATAATTGTCTAAAAAATACAAGATTAAAACCACTTTAGTCATGAGAAAATTCCTAAATCATAGAACAACTTCCATAATCCATATTAATGATTTAAAATAATAATAATTTTATGAATTTATGAATTCTATTAATGAAATATAAAACATAAGAAAGGAATAGTTTTTTTTAAATAGACACCAAATCTAGTTTATTCAATCAACCACAAAGACCAAGTGACAATATTTTCAAAAATAACTAACCACCCATAGTAACTTGAATTCATACATGGAGGTGAGATGTCTAGTCACCATCCCACACATATTAACTAAATTTTAGTGCTACTAAATCTAGTCTACCAATGACACTAAACCAAAACTATGAAGTGTCGTAACATTCTAGGCTCAATATTCCTTTTGATATCAATTTATAATGAACCGACTAGGGAAAACTAGGCAAGTCTCCCAAGAGGGTCTTATACATGGAGATGTGTAATAAAGAGACATGAAAGTAGTATCTTGTTTTAGAAAATAAAGTTATGAAACCAAATTAAAATAAAAAATAAAGATAAACATCCATTAGTATAAAAAATTCAATCTAAATAGGCCAAACCATAAAGATAAAATAGACAATACTATCATCTCCCTATGTGACCATCTATCACCACCAAACCATCTTTATACAAAGATAGTAAACAAAAAGAGAAAATTACAAGTTCTAATATCAAAAATTCAATATATCTATCTTTAAAATAAATCCAGTTTACATATATTTTTCATAAAATAAAACAATTTTTTAAAATAATCATTCGATTTTCATAAAAAAACCATATACAAAAAATCTAGGAATATGTTAAGAATAAAAGAAATCGGGTAGTCATAGAAAAACCCAACCATATATACACTATAATATAACTGTGTGAGCATGTAACCATGAAAATACCATCATGTGATAAACAAATCATCAATGAAAAAACCCACCATTTGGGATCCAAACTATGGGTTTACGTTCTAGACATGAAATAGAATCCCCAATCCAAGATTAAGGTGGATTCAACTAATATAACCTCTAGTGGAATTACACACAAAAAAGTTTCATAAAACCTCTTGTGGAATTACATAAAAAAGAGTGAGAAGTATATTTCCAATGCATCCAAGGACACCTAATGTTCCAAGTTTTTCAAAATCTTTTTAGAAACCATGATCACATATAATAAAACAATTTTAATAATAAATCCTTTCGACTTCAAGCTTGAAAACCCATTTTAAAAACAAATCCACCCTTTAAATAATTTAGTCAACCACTTTTCGTGAGAAAAACCATTTTTGAAGAAATACCTCTTTAAAACATGTATATTTTCCATAAAATCCATTTAAATCCATCAATTTCATGAAACAAGCCAAAGAAATTAATAAGAATATAAGGAAATTTTAAATTAGAACCACTTGTATAGATACACCTACCTTATAAACATAAGGAACCTAATATCCTTCGACAACATAAATTGGAAACAAGCATATATTCTTCAAATAGAAAAGGAATGAGGGAAAACCACAATGGATTGATTGATAACACATATTATTTATGAAACCATCGAAACCATATCACACAACACTACCAAACCAAGAAATAACTAAAATTTACCAAAATTGAAGGGGGTCGCGGGGGGCACCGGGAGGTGCGGGGGTCGTCGGAGGCCGCGGGGGGCGCGGGGGTCGTCGGGGGTCGAGGGGGGTGCGGGGTTCGCTGGAGGGCGCGGGGGGCGCGGGGGGCGCGGGGGGTGCGGGGGTCGCCGGAGGGCGCGGGGGGTATGGGGGCTGGGGGGGATCGGGGAAGAGGGGTGAGGGTTTGTGGGGGGTAAACGTGATAGGGTTGGGGGAAAGGGTCACGGTTTTTTTAAAAAAAATGGGTTTCGTGGCGGTTTATTAAAAACCGCCGTGAAACCTTTCACGGAAAACGTTTAGCGGCGGTTTTGTGAACCACCGCCACAAAACCACCGCTAAACCCTATTTGTGTTGTAGTGTCTTCAGAACATCAAAAGGTTAGTCTTGCTGTTTACCGTTTTGAAGGTTAAGTTGATCAATGGTGGTCGATGGTGAAAAATATCAGGGATAGTGATGAGATTGATGATCTTCACTGGGATGAATTTAAAGGTATGTTTCTTGAGAAATATTTTCCTAAGGTGTTTCATCTTAGGATGGAAAAACAATTTCAAGAATTGAGGCAGGAGGATGACTCAGTGGCTACTTATGAAGCAAAGTTCACTCGACTGGAAAGGTATGCTCCAAACATCATATGAGATCTTGATAGTAAAATCAACTGTTTTTACTCAGGGTTAAATCCAAGTTATCGAAGTGATTTAGCTTCTCATGAGTTCAAAATTTATGAAAAACTTGTTCGATGTGCGAAGAAGGTGGAAATGGAGTTTGTCGATGATCAGGTGTTCTTTGACAAACAACAGAATAAGAGGTCCAGTTGGCAGTCAAAGGGGAAGAATTCATCAAAGAAACAAGGAGGTAAGAAAACAAAATATCCATCATGTGAGAAGTGTGGTCAAATTCATCCTGGAGAATGTTTATCCAAGTCTGGAAAGTGCTTTCGGTGTGGTAAGTTAGGTCATATTGCTCGTAACTGTAAGGAAGATGATCAAGCAGGCAATGAAAAGTCAGCGGTAAGATGTTTCAAGTGTAATGAAATGGGTCATTATGAAAATGAGTGTCTAACGAAGAACTCAACTGGGGGAAAGCAGCCAGACTATAAGAAGAAAGGGGTGGTGAAATCCTTTGCAACTACTTCAGAAGATGTTGGGCCATCGAATGAAGTAATATCAGGTACACTGTTTGTTTGTTCAGATTATGCCAATGTGTTGTTTGATTCAGGGTCTACACATTCATTCATTTCTGAGAAGTTTTCTAGTAAATTGGAAATTCAATCTCAAGATATGAATCCTGAACTTATGGTAAAAACACCCGGAGGGAACATTGAGACAAAATGAAATTATAAGAACCTTCTTATCCTTGTGTGCGAAAAGAATCTACCAGCAAACCTTATTGTTTTTCCTCTAGTAGAGTTTGATGTTATTTTGGGCATGGATTGGATTTTTGTTTTTCATGCTAAGATTGACTGCAGAGCTAAAATAGTTTCTTTTCAGAATGATTTTCAGTTTGTGTACAAGAATGAACCCTTACTGTTGATAACATATCAGGAAGTTGAGAAACTAGTAAAATATGGAAATGAATGTTACCTTCCACATATTGTTGAAAATAAAGGAACTGTTCAGATTAATGATGTTCCAGTGTTAAATGAGTATCTTGATGTTTTTCTTGATGAGTTGCCTGGTATTATTCATGATCCGGAAGTTGAATTTATTGTTGACTTAGTTCCTGATTCTAAGCCAATTTCAAAACCCCCTTATCGAATGGCTCAAGTTGAACTTTTAGAGTTAAAGAAGCAATTGCAGGAGTTATTAGATAAAGGTTTCATTCAACCTAGCACATCACCATGGGGTGCTCCTGTCTTTTTTGTTAAAAAGAAAGATGGTTCAATGATACTTTGCATTGATTATAGAGCCTTGAATAACATTATTTTTAAGAACAAGTATCCTTTGCCTCATATCGATGATTTGTTTGATCAGCTCCAGGGAGCTCAGTATTTTTCGAAGATTTACTTGAGGTCGGGGTACCATCAGTTGAAAGTAAAAGAAGCAGACGTTCTGAAGACTGTGTTCCGTACTAGATATGGCCATTATGAATTTGTAGTTATGCCTTTTGGGTTAACCAATTCACATGCTGTATTCATGGACCTTATGAATAAAATTTTCCATGATTTCTTGGATAAGTTTGTGGTTTTTTTCATCGATGATATTTTGGTGTTTTCTAAAAGTAAAGAGGAGCATGAAATTCATTTAAGGGCTATCTTGCAAACCTTAAAAGAAAAGAAACAGTATGGAAAATTTTTCAAGTGTGTGTTTTGGTTACAAAAAATTTCTTTCCTTGGTCACATTGTTTCAAAATATGGCATAACTATTGATCCTGCTAAAACAAAAGTTGTTGAAGAATGGCCAAGACCCACAAATGTGATGATTGTTTTCAGGAGTTGAAAAAAAGATTGTTGAATGCTCCAGTTTTGGCACTTCTTTCCAAGAATGGTGAGTTTGTTATCTACAGTGATGCTTCATTGAAAGGACTTGGTTGTGTCCTCATGCATAATGATCAGTTAATTGCTTATGCTTCATGTCAGTTGAAAACTCATGAGGTAAATTACCCTGCACATGATTTGGAATTAGCTGCTATTGTTTTCGATTTAAAAATTTGGAGGCATCATTTGTATGGAGTAAAGTGTGAGATATATACTGATCACAAAAGTTTAAAGTATATATTCACTCAGAAAGAGTTGAACATGAGACAGAGGAGATGGTTGGAATTAATCAAGGATTATGATTGTACAATTCATTACCATCCGGGAAAAGCAAATAAAGTGGATGATGTTTTGAGTAGAAAAAGTAATGATTCATTAACCATGCTACATTTGGAACGAGATCCTTTGGTTTTTGATTTGATGAACTTTGGCATGGAATTTGTTTTTGCAGGAAGTCCTTCTGGTTTGTTTCAGGTATCAGTGAAATCTTCTCTATCAGACAGAATCAAGAAAGCACAAAAGCAAGACAGTGAGTTGTAGAAAAAGGTAGAGCTGGTTCAGAAGGGTAAGTTGCCTGAATTCAACATTGACAATGATTGTGTTTTGAGGTTTGCGAAGAGATTATGTGTGCCTGGTGATTCACAGTTGAAGAATGAGTTGTTATGTTAGGCTCATAGTTCCCCGTTTTCAGTTCATCCAGGCAGTGCTAAAATGTATAGAGATCTTCGGGAGTATTACTGGTGGGATGGAATGAAAAGGGATATTGCTGATTTTACTATGAAGTGTTTGACATGTCAACTGGTTAAAGCAGAGCGGCAGTTACCGAAAGGGATTCTTCAGCCTTTACCAGTACCATAATGGAAATGGGAAAATATTTCCATGGACATTATAGTGGGATTACCGAAGACATCTCGAGGTAATAATGCAATCTAGGTTATTGTTGATCGATTAACTAAATCTGCTCATTTACTTCCTATTCGAGATACTTTCTCTCTAGATTAACTTTCTCGATTTTACATTAAATAGATAGTAAGGTTTCATGGATTTCCAATCTCCATTGTATCTGATCGTGATCCCAGGTTTACTTATAACTTTTGGAAGGGCCTTCAGAAGTCGTTGGGTACTGAATTAAATTTTAGTACAGCTTTTCATCCTCAATCAGATGGGGTGTCAGAAAGAACAATTCAGACTTTGGAAGATATGTTACATGCTTGTTCGATGGATTATCAGGGAAGTTGGGACCAACATCTTTCTTTGGTTGAATTTTCATATAATAACAGTTTTCATTCCAGTATACAGATGGAACCATTTGAGGCATTATATGGGAAGCGGTGTCGAACTCCAGCTTTCTGGGATGAAGTGGGTGAAAGGAATTTGATGGGACCAGAATTGGTAGAAGAGATGGCAGAAAAAGTTCAGTTGATTCAGAAACACATGAGAACAGCTCAGAGCAGGAAGAAGAGTTATGCGGACAACAGGAGGAAGGATCTATCTTTTGAGGTAGGTGATCATGTTTTTTTGAAAGTCTCACCATGGAAAAGTGTGATGTGATTTGGTAGGAAAGGAAAGCTGAGCCCAAGGTTCATTGGACCATATGAAATTCTGGAGAGAGTTGGATCAGTTGCTTACCGAGTGGATTTACCTCTGAGTTTATCTCAGGTACACAATGTTTTTCATGTTTCAATGTTAAGGAAGTACATGCCAGATCCATCTCATGTTTTGAGTCCAGAGGTCAGTTGGAAGAGAATATCTCTTATGAAGAACAACCAGTCCAGATTCTTGACCAAAGAGATCAAGTGTTGCGAAATAAGTTGATTCATCGGGTAAAGGTTTTGTGGAAAAACCACATGATTGAAGAGGCAACATGGGAATCTGGAAATGCAATGAGGGTTAAATACCCCCACTTATTCGATAAGTAAATAAATTGCGGGGACGCAATTTTCTAAAGGGGGGAAGGATGTAACATCCCAAGTAAGTAATGAATAATATATATTCTTATCTATGTCTATTAATGAATTAGATAGTGTTTTAGAGGTTTAAAATGAGAATAAATCCAATCTTAAGCATGGAATACACTAATATTTTTAAAAGATTGTTTTACTGCCTTTTGATGGAAACCATTTTTAAATCAAACTTTTGACAATTTTATAAGATCTATTTGTCGAAATAAACTTGTTCTTTATGATTGGGACATTGAAATTTACTTTGGGTAAATTTTTGGTATTTTTCCGATAAAGTTCTTTTTTTTAATGAATAGTGAAAAATGTTGTATTTTAATTCAAAACCTCTTTTTAATCTAATTTATTTATATAATTATATTATATTTTGAATTGGTTTTAAAGTTAAATTAGAATATATTTTTACCATTTAATCCAATAGTGGTCGTTGGAATTAATTTCACTTTGAAATTGGACTTAAACTAGTGTCAATCTTTTGATACTTATTGTTTCATAAAAACACGCTATTTGCTCTGACAGCGGGAATTAATTATAAAATTAATTAATGTAACTTATATGTTTTGAATTTTTTAAAATAGACATCATTTTTGAATTCGGAATATCAAATATATCTTAGGGTGAAGTTTTGGTATTTTTCTGAAAAACTTCAATTTTTGATGAATAGTGAAACCACTAAGTGGTACTTAAAAAACTGATTTTTCGTTTAAATGAAATTTTACCACCTCTGTGTTTTGAATTTCAAAAATCCGACATACATGGTTGTCATTAGGAAGTAAAATGTGGTTCAATGGGATTAAAATAATTTTTTGGTGAATAGTAACTTTTAAGTTTTTAATCGCGATTAGAGGTAATTAGTGTAGTTTAAGGTAAAAATAATGTTTTAATAATATGAAATGACCTAGACACATGTCATACCCTTATTGGATGTGTCATGGCCGACCTAGAAAATCCCTGGGTCGACTTGGGGACCCCATGGAGCCACTTTGGTAGGAAAATGGCATTTATAACTTTTTATTTAAAGTTAAAATAAAAATGTCACAAACATGAGTTGTTTTACTAAAACAATTTTTAAATGGGGTTATACAAGTCATAATTTTGACTATAAATATTAATTAGAAATCTAAAAATATTTCCTACATCATGATATTTTTTTTATAATTTTTAGACATTAAATAAATTAAATTATTTACGACACCATGATGATGCAGCGATTACCTCATTATTTAACGATTTAAATAAAATGAAACGATAATGTAAAATCTAAGCCCTAAACTTGTCAAAAACATATTGGATGGGTGTATTTAGAACACTTATCACATTATCCTATAAATATATAATTGTGGGACCCTTTTTATCCGAAAATCATTTTATAATAAAGTATCTTTTCTTAACTTTCCAAGAGTGCCCCTCCACTCCTCTTATAAAAGTCCCCCACCTCTACCACCTTACACACACTTCCAAAGCATCTGGCTCGGCCAACCCCTACCCATTTTGTCTCTCCACATCCCTATCTTACTCCTAGAAGCCTCACATTGGGCAGAAGTCTTTCCAAGGAAGCCTTTGAGCTCAGATCAAAAAGAGTTACCCAATTTAAAGGTAGTGTCTTCTCTTGTGTTCTTATGTTTTATTTTCTTCTCTAACCCCCTAAACTCTTTTTATTCATTTCTTTTGTAACAACACCAGTATCTTCCATATACTAGGATTTTGTTATAATAAGTATTCGAGGTACACTTACACACACCTGCATCTAATGGTTAAAGAACATACTATTTCCGTGGATGGTGAATTTCTGCCTCACGAAACGATGATTGTTCAATATTCTTTTAACACCTTCAAAGGTGGCCATTAAGATGTCACTATATTTATATATGATATATAATATGTTTATGTTTTCCTTAAGCTTCTGTATTTTTCATTTATTTCATACCTTTATGGTTTCCATTATGGGTAAACGTGATATCTTCATTTTAGGAAGTGCGGACTACCGCCCCCTCAAAGTGATTTGATTCGTTAATACCATGTGTGGGACGTATAAAGGATGGAATTAATGATATTATATATGATATTGTACAGGAATTATAATATACCTTTATATAATTATAATTCCATTCCATAAAATACGAAATAGAAATGAAAGTAGCGTTCATGTGTACGTACGGCTTACCGTCTCCATGAACAGTGCACTTCATTTCTTACCTCTAAATGATTATGTAATATTATAAATACATGTATACACTGAATATATATTATATATATGATATAAAAATCATGAATATCATTCTGGATATAGTGAACCTTTGACCACACGAACAACATGTAATTGTAAGAAGTCCACTTTCGACTTAAGGACCAAATATCGACAAAATAAACATTATTAACTTAAATGATTAAATAATGTTTATAACATGGAAATAAGTGATATAAAAGGAATAATGAACTTGAAAAAGGTTCTTAATCAAGTAGAAATTAACTCAAGTTTATTATTCAGGACGTTAAAGAACGATCGAGTCAAGTCGGACCCAAGGTAAGGGACTTCGTCTCAATCTCCTTTCATTGAGGCATATTTTTGTTTTATACACCGCTTTATTTTATACAGTGTATAAACCCCTTTGACTTTTAAATTTATTCAAAATGAATCTTTTTATACGAATTTTTTTACTAAACGACAAAAGGGAATGTTTTTGTCGTATGTATGCAGCGACAACGACTTCTCCGATGTCATGACCATTATTTGAGCTTCGGCTTCCTCTACAAGCCATAACTTTTTTTAATGAAAAATAAATACCATGTTTTTATTTTCTTTTATTTTGGTATTAAAAGTGGTTTTTATAATGGATTTGTTATGTCAATATATTTAAGTGATATATTGTGATCAAAGTGTGGAAATGTTTTCTTTCCATTATATTTGTTTTATGTCTTACGATTTTATAATGGTACTTAGACATTTGACGGGTGGTTACGTGATAAACCATATGACGGCTGGTTCCGTGAATACCAAGATGGGTGGTTACATTATAACCTCCAATTCATTGGGTATTGAAGTCAGACGTATGGATATTCCATTAAGTGATATGTGTGGAAGTCGACCGTATGGTTATTCCACTTAAGTATGTTTATGTCCCAAGTTACCTTTATATGTTATGTGATCTTTATATGGGTTTTATGGTAACCTTTTGGTTACAAAAGGGTAAGTAATGATCTTTTATTCAGTGAAGAGTTTTTACTACTTCATAAAGGTTAAAAGTATTACTTTGATAAAGTATACATGGTTTACTTGTTGTTTTGAAAAACTAATACTTTTCATTCATTGTGTATCCCTTACTGAGATTTGTATGCTCACCCCAAGTTTTTTTTTGAAATGTTTTTCACCGGACTAAATGTGGAATAGGGTCAAGGATGATATCAAGGGAAATTCATGCTATCTAAAACATGGAACTAGACATATTTCTTTTTAAGAGTTTTTATTTTATGGAAACTTAGTATAAGTGTCTACTTTGTAATATTTTGAGATGTAATAGTTATGTCCTAATTCTCTAAAACTCTAAACCTGAAAAGATCCTCAATGTGAATTATTCATTTAATTCAATATTAAGTATGGTTTAAGTCTGGGGCCTTATAACCACTGACTATAATCTAGCCTTATCATATCAATTAGATAAGGGTGTTGTGATTTCATATTCCGAAGCTAGCCCAGGGTTTAATTAATTTCATCTTGGTGGTTAAGTTAATTATTGTAGGGTTATACGGTTAAAAAAACATGGGATAATAATTAATTGAATATTAATTATACTTATAATTATTAATAAGTAAGGTAAAAGGTATAGTTATATCAATTACTCTTTCTAAAAATAGTTTTCAAAAAAAATATTCTCGTTGTGTTTTCACAATTTCATTTCAAAAATAAAAAAAATACAATCTTCTTCAAGAATTATTCTTCTACTTTTATAAATTATAAAAAACCCATACTTTTAAGTAGTGTGTTTGTGATATTTTATTTTATTTTCAAAAAAACTTTAACATGTTGTTTTAAATTACTTCCTCCTTTGAGAGACGACCTTGGTCAGCCACTCTACTTCAACTAAATAACCTGAAACCAAACATCATTTGAGAGGGTCCATGAAAAAACCTTTAAAATTGGAAACATTTCTAGGAGGATATTAATTTATTCAACTAATTAGATTTATTTTTTCATTTTATTCTTTTCTTCTCTTTTTTCTTTTTTCACTCCCCTTTCTCAATTTTTCTTTTTTCTCTTCTTCTTTTTTTTTCTTTTTTCTTTCTCTTTCTTAGACCATCATCTCAAACTTATTTTTTTTATTATGTTCCACCTTTATTCATTTAATTTATATGATTTATAACATGTTCTTATCTAAATAATATCTTTGATCTAGACCCCAAGATTGAACGTAGCCTTAGGTATTGAACTATACAATCTCAGTCTAGGGGAAGTGTTGACATTTACCCATTTGGGGAATTACTCCACTATAGGAATTTTGAAATAGGAAAATAATCTAAAAAATATTTTAAAATAGAACTAATGGCCGAAAATAATAAAAATGATCTCAATGGGGCCATTAAAGAGTTGGTTTCACCTGATATTAATTATCAAGATACATGCATTTCATATCCAACTCTTGAATCAGACTTTGAACTGAAATATGGGTTAATTCACCTTCCTCAAAAATTTCATGTATTATCTGGTAAGGACCCAAACAACCACATTAAATAATTTAATTTGGAATTATCAACAATGAAACTAAGAAATTTTTATTAATAACAAATCAAATTAAGAGCATTTCCATTTTAACTTGATGGAACTGCAAAGTAATGGATGTATTATTTATGACCAGAAGACGTATCATGTTGGAATGATTTGAAACTTATTTTATAATACAGATTTTTTCCATCATGAAGGACCAATTCCATTTGAAATTATATCTTATGTATCAAGCAAGCATAAGAGGATTCAATGTATGAGTACTAGGAGTTATTCAAGAAGTTGTGTGCAATCTTCCCATATCACCGAATCAGTGAGAAACTCATCAACCAATTATTATATGAATGATTCAAACCTATGGAGATAAGCATGGTGGATTTCATGGATAGAGGGGAATTGGTTGAAAAAACACCAACAGCTACATGTATGTTGATTAAAAAATATAACAAAACTCCCAAAAATTTAGTGATTGAGGTACCCCAAATGTTAGAGGAGTACATTAGGTATGTCCTTGTTCTCTTTAAAATAATTTTATTGATACTAATTTGTAATAATTGATACTATGGTGAGGAAAATTTTCTTTTGATAAAAAGATATACCAACCCACACATTCAAGGCCTTATATAATTTTCACTAAAATAAACTACCCAATTGACTATTGCCCCCAACTACAAGAAATAGAAGATTGTTCAGTTGTATTTCCTGGGAGACCATATCAACAACAACAACAACCACATCCTCAAAAGAAGTATGATTCCTTTTCACCAACATACAACCAAGGGTGGAAGGATCTATCATACATGAGGTATGGATATATAAAACAACAAAGGCCAAATTTTTAACAAAATTTCCAATAGCCTCCACTCTACCAACAGGTTTTTCAACAACACCAAAGGATATTTGAAGCCCAAGAATAAAAAATCCAACAACAATGGAATCCCAAACCACATGTATATTTTAACACTGATGACATATTGAAACAAAATTTTCTTAATCAAAAAAATGAGCAAAAGATTCAAGGTTTAGAGTTGAGATAATTGAAGACATAAATGATCCAGATTGACACCTCTCTACATGAACTAGTAAGTAATAAATCTAGAAATATTTGTTACCAACCTACTCCAAATCCCAAGAAGAATGTCAGTGTCGTCACATTGAGAAGTTGGAAGTAAATTACTGATACTTCTATACCTACCATTCCACTAGTATTCACCTCAACTATAGAGAAGACCCATTAAAGACCAACTCATGAGAAACCCAATTAGAAAGACAAAGGTAAGAAAATTATTGATGATGTTCTTCATAAACACCTTTAATTTCCAAACATATTTTTACAAACCAAAAATATAGATGAATAGGCGATGAAAAAAAGGGTTCTTGGACACATTCAAGTGTGTTGATATAAACATCCCCCTTAATAAGGCCATTAATGAAACACTAAGGTATGAAAAATTATTAAAAGAACCTTCTACCAATCAAAGATGGATTAAAGGAAATGAGAGTATCAATCATGGAAGGAATGTGTCAACACTAATTACACCAAATCAAGTAATGATAATAGAGTGAAAGGACTCAATGACATTCACCATCACATATACCATAGGGAATTTACATTTTTATGCTTTATGTGATTTGGGATCTTCTATAAATGTGATGCCTCACTCTGTATTATCTACTTTACAGGTTGGTGAGTTGAATCCAACGAGGATAGTGGTGTAGTTAGAGAATAGAGTTATAGGATATCTAGTGGGGATCCTTAAGGATGTACTTTTGGGTAAGAGACGTGATATTTTCAGTATATTTCTATATTATTAACATGGATGATTATTAGGGAAATTCTCATGCTCCCATTATCTTTGGTAGGTACTTCCTCAAAACTACAAAAATGATCATAAATGTCCATGAGGGTACACTTTCCATGGAGTTTGGATATGAAGTTGTGATATTTAATGTTATGGACTATATAAATTACCACTTATAAGACCATTCTAATTTTTTATCTCCCATTTTGAACTACCATGTAAAATCCCATGTAAATTTATTGTCCTATTCTTAGAGAGATTATGAGCATTTGGTTCTATTTTGATGTCTAAGAGCACTTCCACACTTGTTTCTAATGCATAATCCTATATTGGATTTTATTTTTATGTGGATTAATATTTTTATCTTGATCATGCTCACTCTGATTATGACATGGCTATTGAGTATAATAATGGATTTGATGCATTGTTCTATGATTTTGATGATGTCTATTCTGATACTAATTTTCATTGTGAACATATTTCAGTTACTTAAATGAATCCCTCCAAACATCACCCCCATTCATTGGAACTCAATACACTTCCACCAAATATAAAATACTCATACTTTTTGAGTATTTAGATATTACCTGTTATAATTTCTAATAATCTCCCTTTTGAACATGAAGAAAAACATCTAAATATTTTGACAGATAACATTAGGGAAACTGGGTGGACATTGGAAACCATATCTGGTATTATCCCCTCCATTTTCATGTATAGGATTATTTTGGAGGATGTGAATAAACCATTTAGATAGCCACAAAGGATACTAAATCCTACTCTTATGGAAGTTGTTAAAAAAGAAGTTGAAATTTTTCTCGAGGTAGGTATAATTTATCGCATCTCAGATTCCTAGTGGGAGAATCCTATTTAGGTTTTGTCTAAGAAAATTGGTGTTACTATTTTTATAAATGAGAGAGATAAATTAGTTATAATGATGGTGCAAAATAGTTGGTATGTGTTTATTGATTATATGAAACTAAATCAATCCACACACAGGGACCATTTCCCCTCCCATTTATTGATCAAATGCTTGAGAGTCTAGCTAGAAAGATGCATTATTGTATATTGGATGGATTTTCTAGATATTTTCAGGTCCCTATAGCTCCATAGGATCATGATAAGACAATATTCATTTTTCCATTCAGTGAATTTGCCTACCAAAGGATGATATTTGGACTATGCAATGCCCAAGGTACCTTCCAGAGATGCATGGTGAGTATTTTCTAAAGATTTCATTAAGACCCATGTGGATGTATTTATGGTTGGTTTTAAATCAAATGAATCTTTATTTGATGAATGTTTATTTAGTTTATTAAAGGTGTTGAATAATTATATTGTGAATAATCTGGTCTTGAACTTTGAAATGTGTCATTTCATGGTAGAGCATGCAATTGTCTTAGGGAATGTAGTGTCAAAACATGGATTAGAGGTTGATAGATATAAGGTAGATATTATTTCATCCTTTCCATATCCTTCATGTGTGTGATATTATATTATTCCTAGGACATGTAGGCTTTTATCGACTCTTCATCCTATATTTTAGTAATATATCTCTACCCTTATCTCAATTTCTTCAAAAATATATTGACTTTTTTTATAATTATTTGTTTTGGGTATCATTTGATGAGCTAAAGAATCATCTGACCACTCCACCAATCATATATCCCCCATGGTTAGACCTTCCATTTGAGCTTATGTGTGATGTTTTCAACTTCGCAGTTAGAGTTGTCTTATAAAAGAGGGTGGATGGACGATCTCATGTGATTTCCTATGCTTAAAGGTAATTGTATTCAGACCAAGTAAACTACACAACCATGAAAAACAATTTTCCTTCCATTATATTTTCTTTAGATAAATTTTGTTCATATTTATTGGTCTCTAAAGTATTTTTTTCTGACCATGAAACTATGACATACCTCTTGAAGAAGCCAGATACAAATCCCAGACTTATCTGATGGATGGTCATTATTCAAGAATTTTATATTGAGATAAAGGATAAGAAGGGGTCAAAAAACCTAGTGTCAGACCACATGATTATTATTAATTAGACACTAGAGGCTGACACCTTGGACCATATACCACTTTGGGACACTTCCCTCGATGAGAATATTCATACCATCTCAGGTATGCATCTTTGGTATGAATATTTAGTTAATTACCAAGTTTCCTATGAAATCCCTACAAATCTAAAGAAACATCAAGTCCAAAAATTATTTAGTGAGCCTAGGTTTTATGTTTGGAAATATCCCTACCTCTAGTGCATGTGTAGTGATCAAGTTATTACGAGGTTTGTTCCTGATCATGATTTTGATTCTGTTCTATATTTCTTCCATGAAATTTCATGTGGAGGACATTTTGGACCCCAAAAAATAGCTTGGAAAGTTTTAAACTCTGGATTATATTGGCCTAGATTATTCCATGATTCTTATTTATTTTTTAATCGGTGCTCATGTTTCAAACACATTGGAAACACTTTGAAGAGACACAACATTCCCCAATAACAGATATTATTCTATGATATTTTTGATGTATGGGGAATTAATTTTATGGTACCTTTTCCAAGTTAATTTTTTTACATTATTTTTGTTGTTTATTATGTGAGTAAACGGATGGAGTTCAAGGCCACTAGGACTGATGACTCTCATGTTGTAGTGGATTTTGTCAAGGCTTAAATGTTTTGCATGTTTGGAGTACCAAAGGATATCATCAGAGAAAAAGGGACACAATTTTTCAATTGGAATTTTTCTTCCCTACTTTGGAAGTATGGGGTTACACAAAAAACATCAACACCATACCACCTCAAAACAAATGGCTAGTTTGATGTTTCAAATTGTGAGTTGAAAAAAAATGGAGAAAATAGTGCATCTGAATAGGAAGGATTAGAGAAAGATCTTGGATGATGTGATTTGTCCCTATAATATGGAATTAAAAACTCTCATTGGTATGTCCCTATGGAATCACACCTTTTATTCCATAAAATTTTCATTATGTTGTACAAAACATGTTATCTGTTAGTAATTCAAGAAATCTTTTAGGTTTAGTGTCTTGGAAATTAGGCACATATTACATGAAAACATAAAAACATTATTCTATTACACATGAAAGGCTTAATAATAGTTTAATCCTAAGTACAATGATTGCATCTCATAACTTGGGGACATGAATCAAATAAAGAGGTGGGCATAAATCCCATCAAGGTAAAAAGAAACACTTAGAATGTGATCCAGAGGCATATAACCAGGAATGATCATAAGAAAATGAGGCATATCATAAAATAAATAGAATGAATCATAACATGTAAATGTGGATACAAAATTTAATTTTTAAATTCATAATAATATCACCAAGTTCTATCCCCAAGGTTTCATAAATCATAATTACTCAGGTTATTCACTAGGGCACCATAAAACATGTCATCCCAGGAGATTAAATTCTTTACCCAATGCATTGGAGCGCTATTAAGGAACACCCTTAATATGTATTAAATTTCATTTGAGACACATAAATCATAATAAAAAATATCAAAAATAACCCATGTATAATAAAATAAATGGGTTTTATATCAAAATCATGGTGTTTTTTAAAAGTTTTTAAAAACAAGATCCTTTTGTCATTTTAAACCCATGGAAAAAGGAAGGTGGATTTCATGTATATTAATACCATAATTAAATAGATAATGTTAAAATATATGTGAATACCCCTAGATAAGAAATAGTTTTTGGTATTTATAAAACAAAACAAAATAATTTCGTGCAAAAAAAGAGAGAAATTTTGAGAAGCAAAATTTGTAGCATAATGGGTATAAAACATGGTTTTAAAAAACATTAAAAAGAGAGGGGACAAGGTTCTCCCATTCATAAAAGAATCATAATACAGTAAAGGGATAGAATAAAATGGACATAAGATCATTTTATAGAAATTTTAAATACATGCCACATAAAAAAGAGAACTTGAAAGGAAAAGAGAAGTTGAGATTTCCCTTACCTTGAAGAGTGACTCCTAAAACTCAAAAATCGGGACCTTGGGGTAGGAGGACACCTTGGGAGGACTCCTTGGGAGGTAATAATATTATTTATTCATCGATAATTTTTTGTTAATTAAATTAAACTAAGAAATTTGTGGGTATTTATAGCAAAAGTGAAGGAGTTTTTTATTAATTTCCTTGGACACCTAAGTAGTGGTATTTGCAAAACCATGGGCTTGAACATGGTATTTTCCCATGGTATTGTCCACTCGGGACAAATATTACATTATTATAATAAAAAATAGTCTACCAGCATTTTATATTACTCATTAAAACATTAATACATAGTTATGATGTCATTAAACATACCGAAAACTCAAAACTATATTTTTACTATTCACCAAAAATTCAACTATTTCTGAAAAATCCCAAAAATTCACCCAAACCATTTTTCTACATGTAGAATTTAAAAATGAACTATATTTTATGAAAATAATTTTTTAAATATGATAAATGTAATTTTTAAGTAAAATCATCATTTACTTGAAAAATACCTATTCTAAAATTATAATTGATTTTATAACACTTTGAAATTTTAAATAAGGTCTCATAAAATTAACTTATAATTATAAGACGAAAAAATTAATTTATTATTATATTTTATGAAAATTAATTTTCTTTTAAATCATTATATTAATTATAAATTTGTAAATAAACATTTATGGTTTATAAAAATACTAATACTTAAATAATAATTTCTAAAACATTTATTTACTTATACTATGATATAATTATACCAAATCACCATTTAAAAGATTCCTAAATTTTATGTATAATTTATTAGGTGAGGTTATTATTCCATTGGTCACATTACTATTCCATTGGTTATATTACTATTCACAACGGTAACATTACTATTCTGAGGGGTCAAGTTACTATTTACCAAAACATTATGTTGATGCTATCATAATATAAATATCTTACTGATCAAAAATTTGTATGTCCATTTTTCAAAATTCAATTCACATAAGTGGAAAAATTACATTTAACGCTAATCCCACAGGTGTGGCAATAAGGTGCGTAAAAAGAATGTTCAAAAGTTCAATGAGTTTTTATATCTAATTCTAATATAAAAATGATTCCAATGATATAAATTTTATTAAAATAATAATAATTTATCTATTTTTACTTTAATAATAAATTTAAATTATAATATTTATTTAAACAAAAAATACAGTTTTTAACTACAATGCAGTATTTTTCACTATTCGTCAAAAAAATGAAACTTAGAAAAATACTAAAAATACACTTTAAATTAATTTTGACATTAAAAATTCAAAAATTATGTTTATTTAACCATAATAATTCTCTAAGTATGATAATTTTAACTTGTAAGTATAAAAATACTTATTTATTAAAAATAATAGCAGATAGAAAATGCATAGTAACATGCATAGTGAAAATTTTGACACTTAAAAAACTAAAATTATTTTATCATTTACATTTAAAAGGGGTGATTTAATCACAATATTTCATTAAAATAATCATTATTCATAATACCTTAATTTATTATAATAATTATATCATTTAGGAAAAGTAAAATTTGTGCTTGAAAAGCCAATTTATTAATTTTTTATCAATTAACTATATATTTTATTAATAAAAACTATTATTAAATGTGAATATCCCATTGTTTTTCATAGTTGTAATAATACAAATTTATGCATGGTGTATTATGTTCTCATGAAATAAATATTCATTCTATGTGATTAAATTATAAAACATAATAAAAAGTTATTGGGAGGAAAGAGATCTATAAATAAAAGAAGTACATTTTTGGGTAGTTACATTCTTCCCCCTAAAGAAATTGCATCCTAGCAATTTTTTATTATTAGAAATTTTTTGTTATTAGGAATATTATAATTCTAAATTAATTTTATTTTTTAAAACATCATGCTTAAAAAAATATTATTCTTTAACAATAATTAAATTTTCTATAAATATTTTATAATGGTTCATAAAAAGCTTGTGATTAACCAAACATATCCCTTGGGAGTGTCAAACCAGAAGTGTGGTAAGGCTCATTGTAATATACCAGGTTATGTTGATTCAGAAAAAAATAATATTTTTGGAGTTGTTAACCCTAGGTACATCAGTTCCAGAGCCACATCCACTTGTTTAGATCTAGACAGGGATTTATTTGTTTGGAAACCACTTACTTAATATTTCACCAAAACACTTATAATTTTTTATATATTTAAAATTCTCTATACCATCCTTCCTAAAGTTTTCAAATCTTTATTTCCAAAAATACCTAAACCATAATTTGATACCAACTTTGTAATCTCACCTTTTATTCCATAAACTTTTCATTACATTGTACAAAACATAGGATCTTTTAGCAATTTAGAAGATCTTTTAGGTTTAGTAACTTGTAAATTAGATACATATTACATGAAAACTTAAAAAAATTCTTATATTACACATTAAAGGATTCATTATAGTTTAATCCTATGTACAATTATTGCATATCATAACCTCGGGATATACATCAAAGAAAGGTGTGAGCATAAAGCCCAAGAAGGGAAAAAGAAACACTTAGAATGTGATCAAGAGGAATATAACCCGGAATGATCATATGAAAATGAGACAAAACATAAAAGAAATAAAAAAGAATAATAACATGTAAATTTGGCTAAAACATTTAATTTGGACATTCATAATCATATCACCAAGATCCATCTCCAAGGTTTCATAAATCATAATTACCAAGGTTATTCACCAAGGCATCGTAAAACATGTTATCTTTGGAGATTAAATTTTTACCCAATGAATTGAATTTCTATCAGGTAAAACTCTTAATATGCCTTAAATTTCATGTGACCCACATAAAACATAATAAAAAATCTCATAAATATCCTATGGAGAATAAAATAAAAGGGTTTAATATCAAAATCATGGTGTTTTTTAAAAGTGCTTAAAAACAAGAACCTTTTGTCATTTTAAACTCATAGAAAAGGAAGGTGTGTTTAATGTATGTTAATCCCATAATTAAATAGATAATTTTTAAATCTATGTGAATACCCATGGATAATATATAGTTTTGATTATTCACAATATAAAATAAAATAATTTCTTGTGAAAAAGAGAGAAATTTTGAGATGAAAATTTGGTAGCATAACAAGTATAAAACATGGTTTTATAAAAAATTAAAAATAGAGAAAAAAAAGGTATCTAATTCATAAAAAATCTTAATAAAGTAAAGTTATATAATAAAATTGACATAATAACATGGTATGTAAATTTGAAATACATACCACATAAAATGAGAACTTGAAAGGAAAAGAGAAGTTGAGATTTCTCTTACCTTGAAGAGTGACTCCTAAAACGTGAAGATAGGGACTTTAGGGCTTGAGGATAACTTGGGAGGACTCATTGGGAGGTAATAATATAATATATTCATGTATAATTAATTTTTAATTAAATTAAACTAAGAAATGTGTGGGTATTTATAGAAAAGGTGAGGGTGTTTTTTATTAATTTCCTTGGACACCTCAATAGTGGTGTTTGAAAAACCATTGGCTTAACCATGGTATTTTCTCATGGAATTTGACAATTGGGACAACTATTACATTATTATAATACAAATGATTCTAACATCATTTTATATTACTTGATACATTACTATGACATAGTTATGATGTCATTAAACATACCAAAAACTCAAAACTGTATTTTTCGTATTCACTGGAAATTCAACTATTTCATAAAAATAAAAATAAAAATTACTCTAACCATTTTTTGATGTATATAATTCAAAAATTAACTCAATTTTATGAAAATAATTTTCTAAATATGATCAATTTAATTTTTAAGTAAAATCATCATTTACTTGAAAAATACCAATTCTAAAATTATAACTGATTTTATAACACTTTAAAATTTTAACTAAGGTGTCATAAAATTAAAGTATAATCATAAGACAAAAAAAAATTGATTTATGATTCTATTTTATGAAAATTAATTTTCTTTTAAATAATTATATTAAGTATAAATTTGTAAATAAACATTTATGGTTTATAAAAATACTAATACTTAACTAATAATTTATAAAACATGTATTTACCTATAATATGATATTATTATATCACATTAACATTTATAAGATGCCTAAATTTTATTCATACTTTCTTTGGGGAAGTTACTATTTCATTGGTCATATTACTATTCATTAGGTTAATATTACTATTATGAAGGGTCAAGTTACTATTCACCAACAAATTAAGTTGATCCTATCAAAATCTAAATATAATACTGATCCCAACTATGTATGTATTTTTTTCAAAATTCAATTCATAAAAGAGGAAAAATTAATTTTCATGTTAATCCCGTAGGTGTGGCGAGAAGGCGTGTAAAAAGAACATTATAAATTTTTATATCTACTTAAAATATAAAAATGATTACAATGATCTACATTGTATTAAAATATGTATAATTTATCTATTGTGACTTTAAGAGTCAATTTAAAGTATAATAATTATTTAAACTAAAAACATTGTTTTTAATTACAATGTGGTGTTTTTCATTATTCATCAAAAAAATAAAACTTCTTTTAAAAATACTAAAAATACACCCTAAATTAATTTTGACATTCAAAAATCAAAAATAATGTTTATTTGACCATAATAATTCTCTAATAATAATAAATTTAACTTTTAACAATAAAAATAATAGTGGAGAGAAAATGTATAGTAACATGCATAGTGAAATTTCTAACACTTAAAAATTTATTTTATCATTTACATTTAAAAAGGGTTGTTTTAACTATACTATTTAATTAAAATATTAATTTTTCATAATACCTTAATTTTTTATAATAATTATATCATTTCTTAAAAGTACAATTTAGGTCTAAAAAGTTAATTTTTCAAATTTGTATCTATTAAACATATATTTTATTAAGAAAAACTATTCTTAATTGTGTATATCTCATTGCAGTTCATAGTTGTACTAATCCAAATTTATGCATGGTGTATGATGTTTTCCTGAAATGAAAATTCATTCTTTGTTCTTTTGTTATAAAATATAATAAAAAGTTATTGGGAGGAAAGAGATCCATAAATAAATGAATTACATTTTTCGGGTCATTACAGTCCCCATTTCAGATTGTTTCTAGTAAATCATATCATCTCCCTATGGAGGTCAATTATCAGGCATATTGGGATATCAATAAATGAAATATGGATTTGTCCCAAGATAGAATTCAAAGGAAGCTGCAAATTCAAGATTTTGAGGAGATTAAATTATCATTATATGAGAACTGAAGGCTCTAAAAGGAAATATCAAAAGCGGATCATGATATAATGATCCAAAAAAATGAGTTTCATATTGGAGAGAAATTCATACTTTGCATTTCATGACTGAAGCTGATGTTCGGTATGTTGTGTTCTAGATAGTTTGGTCCTTATGTTTTATCTAATTTATTTTCTTATGGTATAGTGAAGATCATACAAGAGGACACTAGAATGAGCTTTACAGTCAACGGGCAATTTTTTAAGTAATATATTGAGGGACTTCCTACCAATGTAGTTGATTTCATCACACTACATGACCCCATCGTCACTTAAGAATATCAAACTGTTCCTATCCCTTTCACTTTTATATTAGTTTTCCTATTTAAAATTCTACATTTCAAATGGAAATATCATCTCATAGGTTTACATTGGGGACAATGTAATATTTTAAGTATGGGGGATGGTACAACATTTTGGGGTATATATTTAGGATTTTCATTTGTATGTTTTGTGTGTGTTTTTAGTTAAAATAAACAAAATAAAAATAAAAACAATAAAAAATACATCATATAACATGATCATTTACATGTGGAACATATAAAAAATTCTTGTTTTCCAAATTCATTGGTGGAATGAAAACAATGAGCAAGATTTCATCATCAAGGTTTAATTTTTATAAAAATGTAAGTTTTTGATGATATGATTGGTTGTGTCATTATAAAATCTTTTAGATTATAACACAATTCTTTGTGATATTTTATCATTTTAAATTGTATCATTTATTTTTCCACACAACTTTTCACTTAGCCCTAACTTGTGAATTTTTTCCTACTCAATTGAAGGTATATCCAAGTTAGGTAAAAATCATATTACATCAATGGTAGATCCATACGTTCATTCCTCTTCTGATCAATTTCATTACTGTTCTGAATTAAACTATGTGTGTGTACCTGATATCCAACAGTTGTAATCCCTCAAATAATAAAAAATAAAAGATCAAAAAAAACTTAATAAATAGGAGAGGGATGAAATGTACAACGCATGGGGATATCTAGGTCGGGAGATTAAGGTTTGAATTTCAGGAATGATTTAGTGAGTAGGTCTTGAAATTTTATTGAAAATGAATGTAGAATAGTTTGGGTTAATTAAAGCAGGTAAGAAGAATTATTTTAATTGACTTGGACACACAAAATAAATGGTGGAGATAAGATTTTGAAATGTTTATCACACACATGTGGGGAATTAATGGCATGGTGGACCCATAACTTTTTTTACTATGATTAGTTTTATTATTCTCAATAGATTTTATTATGATACAATTTATGAGATAATGAATTTCAAATATATTGATATTGACTCTTTATGGTATTCTTACATTTCTTATATTTCCACTGTGGATTGAAAAATATGAACATGCATATCTTATCACATTTTTCTGGATTACATGATATGAATTTTTTCCTTTGTGTGAAAAAGGGTAGGTGTAGGGGAGTTTATAAAAAAAATTAATTTAATATTTTATTGATAATAAATGACATAATTTCCTCACATTGTTTCACATATATCTATTTCTAAAATATTTTGGATTAGATCATTCATTTGAAAACTTGATGAAAATTACAGTTTTGACCTTTAAAATTCATTGTATTATTTTGAACATAAATATTTTTCTATGAATTATTTGAACATAAATTTTTTTAAATTTGTTCCTAACTTAATATTACAAAACATTAATTTTTTACATTTAAGCTAAATTGTGAATTTTATTGGACTAAATGGACCATGAATTCAAAGTTGTATTGGACTCACCAGATTAGAAATCACTTCAGTATTTGGTCAATAACTTCTTCATTAATGAATTTATTGGACCCAGATTTAGAGAGAACATAAAGGAACCAATTACACGTAAATAATACTTCTGTAATGATAGATAGTTCACATTTTTTGTGGTAAAATAGGTAGTTCAAATAGGAGTAAAATATTTGGACGAATTTCCCTATTCACACTTGAAACCACTTGTAAACCTAGCCCTCCCCCCCACTTTAATATGTATTTTTATAATTTGGAGGTGTTGTTAATTGAATTAGGATATTTAAGATAGAGAATAATTGTTTTCAATCCATTTATCCAATCATTTCAAGAGGGAGAGCTCTTGAAGCTAGGATCCGTTCATAGAATCCGTCTTCTTCTTCTTCAGTTTGTAATGTTTTTGTTCTAGAAATAAAATTCATAGTTATTATTCTATTTATTCTATTTAATTATGTTTTATTCTTCTATAATCATCCTATTTTTTCTCTAAATCAAGAGTATAATCATTATTGGGTTATACCCTTTCCAAGACCTTTGCACATGCAAAACATTTCTACGATGACTACACCCATGGAAGAGTAGTTGTTTTTAGTAATTGATCTAGATATTACCTTATTCATATATTTATTTGGAATAAATTATCTACATTAATTGACTTAATATTATCTATTAATTGAGTTTTAAATTTAAATTAAAATAATTAAGAAATTGAACAATTTACACAAAACAAGTGAGATCGAGTGATGTGTGAATTGTGAGAGTGTGATCTTAATCGGGGAAACAAAGCAACACAAGATCAATTTGTAGAGTTTAAATATAATACCTAAACTAAATTAATTATCATTTACGGATTTTATATGTTCTCTAATTCAAAAATGGCCATAATATATTCTTATAACATCAATCAAAGTAGCGTGTTGTGATTTCATGTTTTGAAGCTAGCCTAGGGTTTAATTAATTTCATCCTGGTGGTTAAATTAATTATCATAGGGTTCATAGGTTAAAAAATTAGGGGACCATAATTAAGTGAATATTAATTTAAATGATAATTATTAATAATTACTTGAAGGGGTATATTTATATCTATTACTCTTTCTAAAAAATATTTTTCAAAAAAACTCTTCTTGTTGTGTTTTCACAATATCATTTCAAAAATAAAAATAAAAAATACAATCTTCATCAAGCATATTTATTTTAGTTATATAAAAAATTTAAACCCCCCATACATTTAATTAGTTTTTTTATTTTATTTTATTTTATTTTCAAAATACCTTTAATATGTTGTTTTAAATTACTTCCTCTTTTGATAGATGACGTTGTTCAACCACTCTATTTCACCTAAATAACCCAAAATAGAACATCATTTGAGAGATCCCATGATAGTTCCTTTAAAAAATAATCTCAAATTTTGTAGGAAGATATATGAAATATATAAAAAACATTCATGAATAAACTATTTCAAAATTAGGACATTTTTTGGGGCTACCATGTGAAAAAAGAATTAGAGGACATGTTTTGGAGCCAAAATTTTCACCCTTTTTCCAATAAAAATGTTACCACTTTTCTATTTAAATAAGTTAGAAATTTTTTAGTAGCTTTTTAGGATATATTATACTTTAATAGTCTAATATATTTTTAATATATTTTAGTTTAGTTTTATTTCTCTCATATCTATTATTTTTTTCACTTTTTTGTTCTTCTGATGTAACACTATAATACTTACGATGGGGAGTAAATAACCCTAGGATTATACTTAGGGTAGGTTTTATTATAATTCTTGAATTATTGTAATTAAATTACTAATTTTTTTTATTTTTAATAGGTTAGTGGTTTTATAGATGGGTGAAGTTGTGATTTTCCATCATTTCAAGATATTACCCACCATTTTATTTTTGCCCTACCAAACATCTATTATCTCCATTATCTTATAAATCTCTTCATACAATAGAGTTTAGTGTGTTCAAGGGATGTAATAAAATAGGGTAATGTTGGGTCTTGGATTGTGTCTCACTATTGGTTGAGGTGTGTTTATCATTATTTACTACTGAAGGATGTGACATTCAGTGTGTTGATGAGATCTCATAGGAATTATAAGTTTCACACTCAAATTAGGGGATAATGGTTCATTTAAAATGGGATGGGCTATCAAATATAATTTATAACATAATAATGTATAATGATGGAACTTGAGAAGTATAAACTAGGACCAAGTTCTTTCTTGCTAATTTTTTTTTGTTTTTACAATATTATTTTATTTGAATGTATTTCATCATTCTAAAAACCCACTTATTCTAATTAGTAATAGTGATTGTTTTTTTTCTAAGGCTCCTCAAGAGAGATAACCTAGTTCAGCCCTTATGATGCACTTAGTAAAAATAAAAAATATTTTGAGAGTTTTCATAATAATGTTCATCAAATTTGAATTTGTTTTCAAGGATAAAAGTGGTTAATATCTCACTAATTCTTTTCATTTTTTAGATAATTTTATTTTCATTCAAAAAAACTCTTTGCCCGTGATTTATTAAAATTAAAATTATTATGCATGGAATAATTACTCACATGTTAATCTATAAGAATAAGAAGTTCACAATGGTCAATAATCACAATTGTAAGGTTTTAGAGAGAAAATACAAAACCTATAGAGTAAAATAGAATGGATAGGTGAATATGTCTATGCATATCAAGCACTATAGTTAGAGTAACCTAAATAAGAACTATAACTAGAACTAGTTATGGAAGTGACTTACCCACTCATCATTGATGTTAAAAACACTAAGTAGGTAGGGGAAGAATTAATTGAAGACCCATTTGACCTTTCTCTACCATTACTAGAAGAGGTTTATAAAGAAGACATTCCATCTGATATACATGTGGGAGATAATGATGATTTTGATGAGTTCTAGTCAAATTTTATTGATCATGAAAATTTAATTGATTCTCCCATATATGAAAATGTAAAATCATCTATTATATACATATCTCTTACTTTGGAAGAAGATAATGAATATGAACCTATTGAGATTGAGTTTCTAGTAGCCCTTCCAAAAGATATCAACTTCCAAGATCACTTACTTAAAGGGTAATATTTTTATTTTTATTGTTCAATTTTTAATCCTATTCAAGAAGAATTGTTTTTTGATTTCAATTTTTCTAAAATTTATAAAACAAAACACATAGATTAGGCCATGTACATTCATGTTAATTAAGAAGACATAAAAATAGTGGTATAAGAAGAAGATCTAGAGAAATATGTCATGATGTTACTTCCTCCTCTATAACAACATTCATATCATATGTAGGGGGGATACCTCATAAGTCAATAGGAACCAACCCTATATTCTTTTCCCTCTTACTTTACACCCCAAATTTTATCTCTCATCTTACTTTGGGGTTGGGACTTTTCTTCTCTTATTTGGGGTTATCCATTCTTGATGTCTACTCATGTACACTAAGAAAATTCACATGTGATGATTCATCTCAAAGAAACCACACCCACCATTGGAATGGGGATAAAATTATATAAATCTCTAACCATGGGAAGTAAAAAAGCAAGTACCCACATGGGGGTAAAAACCATGTTCTATCCACTTTTCCATATCAATTTATTGTTATTTACTTTGTTTTCATTAAAGTTCTTATTTTTTGTTGTGTTTTGTACTTTCCTATAGTTTAAAAGTGGTAGTGGCTATGATATTAACTCAGGTCTATGACTAAATAATAAACTCAGGTTGTGTATTTACTTTTCATTTGATTTTTCCCTTTTCTTTTGATTTTTTTAGATTAAATGAAGGATAGTGAAATTTAATTATGGGGGAGTGTTAACCTATTTGGGTGTTTCTATGTGTTTTTATTTTTTTTCTTCATTTTTTAGGAACTTTGAGCTCAAATAACATTCAATATCTTTTTGCTATCTTGAATTTCCTTTGAGATAGGTTTCTTGATTTTTGAAGAAATTGAATTTAAATGATTGTTGGTGTGGACATTTTTTCTTTGAATTTTATTTTTAATAATTTTTATGAGTTTATCTATTTTTTAAATCTATATCCCTGAAAACCTAACTCAAAATTATTTATTTCTCAAATAACATTCAATATCCATAGGATTGAAAATATTTTTATGTATCATGGTGTAGATAGGTGAGAATTTTCATAAGCCTATTGTGATACATGCACATTTTAAGTATGAGCATAAATCTAGATTAAATTTCTCGTGAGTGAAGAGTGAAATAAAATTTAATGTGTGGTAAGTTGTGATTAGTCCCTAGATGGATTTATGTGTTTGAATAAATTTAGATGTGAGAGATGAAAATGAAAGGGAATTTGTTTTCAAATATGATACATGATGGATTTTTTTTTTGGAAAAGATCTTTGAAATTTCTCACTTTATATTCTTGTGTGGATTTTGATTCAAATATTTGATAATTTCCAAAGAGTGCAATGTTTAAGTGTGAGATAATTAAAAGAGAAAATATTTTCAATAATTTTACTTAAAATTTCAATGTTTTATATCCTACTAATTTCCTATTTTAAGGTTAATTTTCACTTGTTTAGGTTTTTAGAATAAATTGAGCTAAATTATGAAAATTTCCTAATTTTGGATTTTTAACTATTTTTATTTACATTTATATATCAGCCATAACAATTTATATAATGATACCAATTGAAAAAATGAGGCTTATATGTTCACTGGGATACATTTCATAAAATAATACCATTTTATGAATCCAAATATTTGAGACCCAAAAGGAGCACAAAAGTCTAGCCCTAGAATATGTGCTCAGTTATGGATATTTTAGAAGATGGACTCATATCTCTTAAAAATAAAAACAAAATGAGTGTAATTTTTTTGTGGATAAAGGTCATATACCAAAAATCATTTTCTTCAACTATGGATTCATGTGAATATTCTTCCTTTATGGTCATATATTCATGGGAACTCGGTGCATTGGAGTTTTAATAGTCAGCCTCTAAGATCCCATGTCTGTGTGGGTCAAAAATTTCAAAAGGATTTGGAATTATCATTTACTGGATGGGTTAAATTTTGGATCAAGACAAAAAATAATATTATAGATTTATAATGCCTATAAGTAATTTATTGAGATGATTATTTATGCTCAGGAGTAGTCTCTGGTGTTCGGATGAGATTTAGAGGATTTGGGTTAAGTTTTGGGAAGTTTTAGCATGTTTTTACCAAGTGAATGGTTTAGTGGAAACAATAAAACATTGCGATGCTTAGGGGGGTTTAGTTAATTTTTGAACTAAGTGTGGTTAATTTTAATGGTTTGAACACAATTTTTGGTAAAACATGTGAGATAAAGGGAAAATCGTGTAAGGAAAATGAGGGCCTGAGACATGATGCATGGCCTATACACGATTTCAAAAAAACCTGTGCATAGTTATAGAAGATTTTTTGTGGGTTGTGCAATATTATTTCATGGTTTATCTAACCGTGAAACTAAACTATGCAGGGTTTTTGGCTTGGAAAGTACCAACCACATGGTTGGCGCGCAGTTTGCAAAACCATGTAGTGGCCCAAATTTCATTAAAAGAAAATAAATGACCAAGATAACCCCTCCTAGATTTTAATCACTCCTCCCTATTTATCCTTATTTTTGGTGTGCACAAACCAAGGGGTTCCCAATCCCCTTCCTCCACCTACCTCCTTTGATTTGGGGGTGTGTTCATGGTGGTTCTTCAGCATTTAAGGTGATATTTCTCTTCCTCTTCCTTCTATTTCTCCATTTATTGGTTCTTTATAATTTCATGTGTGTGTGTTTAGGTATTACATTCTTATTCCACTAGAGTATGGTGAAATATAATGAGGGTGATGGGGCTTTTGTTCATCTTGGGTAGAGGAGATATCGATATGACTTTCACGTATCGTTGCATGGAATTTCATTAAGGTATGTGTTCTTAATGAATTTTCTTAGGTTTTTTTATAATGAATTAAATTAATTAATTATTTTAATAGTATCACTTATTAGGTACTTGGATGTAAATAGTGTTAGTATCCCGTTATGGACCTGCCATGGTGGTTTCATGGAGTTTCTATGAGTGGTGAACACCCAATGAGTTTTTCAATATTATGTTGGGTCTGGGTTTAATTAATTAATTAATTATAATTGGGATAATTAATTAATTATTGATTCTTGGTGTAAGTTTATAGCTTGGGTGGTAGAGATGATATTGTTTAGATACTGATGGGTTTGGACAATACTTGGACTATCTTTGGAAAGGCTGCTGTGCTTTGTAATTATTGTGGAAAGCTTCATTAATGAGGTAGGTGGTCTAAGATCTTTACCCATAGCCTTGAAAATCATTTTATATTTGTATATGGTTGTGATAATTTTATTCCTTGTTATGTTTTGTTTCATTGACTAAGAAATGTAAATTTGGAATTAATTTGATGTAAGAGACCCTTCAGAGACCTCTTCGGGTCCGTTAGTGATTTCAGACTAGGCCAAGCGCTACCCATGGGGTATAAAAAACCCTTGAAAGTGGTTTAGTGAAACTAAAAATCTAAAGATATATATTTTATGGGATGAAGTGGTTCATAATTGATTAATTGACATGTTTTTTTAGTTAATGGTCTAATTTTCATAGTATAGGAAGAAGTGTTTATGGCATGTTAAGATATTTAATTGAAATGATTTATTTACTAATATTTTACAATATGTGAAATAGGATTTTTAAATGGTTTAAATGGTGTGCTTTTACATTGATCCAATTGTGGTTTTTAATGAGTGAAAATGATGTTTTAAAGTGTATTATGTTTGTAAATGAGGTGTTAACCTCAAGGATATTCTAAAGGGGGTTTCAAATGAGATCTAAATTTTGATTTGAAATGGGTGTGTGGTCACTCCTTTGGTGAAAATGTTTTGATGGATATTTTAATGGTTTTGATGGAAAATTAAGGTCATGTACCTTGTTTTATTTCTCGATAGGAAGACTCACATTTTTAAGGGTGGCTTCCATTTTTTTCAATGATGTTTGGTTTTAGCATATTTATGACATGTCTAATGGGTTAGGACTTTTTTAGGCATGTTCTGGTTTTATAGTTTGTTGGGACCTTAGTAAATGATGAAATGATAAAGTGTCTTGAAAATTAATAAATTAATTGTGGTTCAACATTGATTTCAATATTCTAAAAAGGTTAAGTATTTTTTTTGAAAAGGTCCCTTGATCAAAAGGTTGAGGTATTTATTCATAAAAGTAAAGAGAGTTACAAGAGGCGAAAACATGGGATATTATTACAATCAGCCTCATAAAGAGGGATCAGGTCCGCTGGAAGGGTATCTGACTAGGTAAGAGGCTCACCAACTCCCATGTTTGCAATATCATCTGCAACCATGTTCACCTCCTGATAAACACGTGTGATGATGAAGTTGAGGCTCAAAATATTATTCATGAATTCTATCCACTTTACTTCAAGCCTCCAAGAGATATGCAGTTTACCATTTCTGATGGCCTACACAAGGGTAGTAGAGTCACTTTCCAACCAGATATTAGTCCAAACTTTCATTTTAGAAAACGAGATAGTGTGAATAATCCCAAGCATCTCTACCTCAAGGGAACTAGTCACACCACAAGTTCCATAGAAACATACCTTAATAGAATCATCATGGATCATAAATACCTCTCTACACCCCGAAGGACCTGGGTTTCCTTTAGAAGCACCATTTATATTCACCTTTATCCAATGAGGGAAAGGATGCATCCAAAACACTTCAAGAGTACCTGAATCAGATCTGAAATTACCATGTACACCCAAATTTTTCAAAACCATAAAATTATGTATATTGTTATCACACTCCCCCATACTAGCATCGTACATATCTCTTATAGTATCAAAAATATGATTCATGACCAGATTCAAAACACAACATCTCCTTGAGTGAAAATCTGCATTTCAGTGCTAAAAATGGCAGTAGAATCTTGGCTATAGCCACACAAAAAAGAGAATACACCTGAGGTTAAATCTGGATGACTGAGTAGTATCGAAGAAGGGCCTACTACCCCAAATATCAAAGGTAAACCAGATCAGAATCATCCCAAACCTCCTTCTAAATGCATGAGGTCATTGCACAGCTGAGTAAGAGGTGCTCCAAATCCTCCTTATGCTGATGGAACATAACACACCTGGAATAAAGATGAAGACCAAACATTTGGAAAACATCATCAGTGGATAACTTGTTGTAAGAAAGCTTATATATAAGAGTTAGACGTGAATGCCTGATCCATTTTTTGTTAAAAATAGATAACCAATTATATTCATCATGATGTACCTTGGTGACATGTTGATAATAGAGTTTACTGGTAATAACTCCATTTCTAGTCGGCTCTCAAACCATAAATTAGGGTAGGAAACAAAAACATAATGATCAACCATAGCTTGAAGTTCATCTAGCAGAGTTGATGGAGAAGCATCAAAAAATTCTTTAATAGTAACCTTATCACATGATCCTAGAACATCCATCTATAAACCTCCATTGTAACACCCCAAACTTCCACGGTATGCTTCTCTTTGAATAATACAGTAGAGTGTGTTGTATGCAACTTCGAGTTCTAACACACACCACAACCAATCAAACTAGCCATTATGAATAGTAATACCCACTTTTTAAAATTTTATAAATTTTATCTTTCAAAATGGAATTCATTTTTTGATTTGGAATATCAAAATTATCCTAGGGTGAATTTTTGGTATTTTTCTGAAAATTTCAATTTTTGATGAATAGTGAAAAACAGTGAGTTATTAGTTAAAAACCGACTTTTTATTTAAATAATTATTTATTTTATTTAAATTTATTTTAGTTTAAAATAGATTTTTAATACCTATATAAGTTCAATGTAATTTATTAGATTCAGTTTATAATAATTTCAGATATATAAAAATTTTATTGAACTTTTCACCGTCTTTTACCCACCTCCTAGGAGAATTTGCAAATTCACATAAAACATAATTTTATCGCTTCTGTGAGTGGAATTTCAAAAATATGAGAGACACAGTTAATATCAAGGAGTAAAATGTGGTTCAATAAGATAAAAATAATTTTTTGTGAATAGTAACCTTTTACTTTTATTTACCATGGTTAAAAGTAAATAGGATAATTAAGGGTAAAAATGATATTAATATTACCCTAACACATGTACTAATTCTATTGGACAAGTGTATCAAGACCCAAAACAACCTTAGGAGTAGAATATTGTCATTTAGGTCCACTTGGATTAGATTAGGACATTTATTATTATTTAATTCAAAGAAGAGTTAAAAGAGTTAAAATCAAAGTTTATTAACTAAAACATTTTTAGTATAGGGTTTTACATAAGATAAATTCGATTATAAATATTCATTAAAAAGATAAAAATATTTCCTACATAATGGTATTTTATTTATAATTTTTATATATTAAATATTTTAATTTATTTATGACACAATGGTGATGCAGTAATTACCTAATTAATGAAATATTAAAATAATTGATAATATAAATACACAAATAAATGTAATTTGAGACTTTTTATGAATTCCACTAATTTTATAGGTTAATATGACATGTTATTATTGATTTAATTATGTATTTTTGAATTAATCATGTTTTTATGATTTTCACAATAATAAAATACCAAATAGTGTCAAAATTGACATAAAAGAGTTTTTAAAACAAATATTATATTATTAATTGATATTCAATTCCTAGAAATCTATGGTTCGGTCAAAAGACTTATATAATGATAGGTGTATCATTAATGGACCACTTGGGGGTCGCTTGGATGTATATAGTAAGTTTATTAACTATATAATATAAAAATACAAAGTGACATGGTAAATGTCAAACTAATTAACTAAGAGTTAAAACTAAAAGATAAGGTTAATATAATAACCCAAACCTATCTAAATTATATTGTTTGAAATTATTTCGACTCATACCCACCTTATACTTTTAATAATCTACTTTGTAGCCATTAGAAACCGAATATTAATTTATTATAAAATAAAGAGGTCCCGTCTGAGGTTGTTTATAAGTGATTATCTATTGGGACCTCTTTATCATCCACATCCATGTTTCTTAAAAATGTATTTCAAATCATTATTACTATTTTAAAGACTATGGGATAAAGTCATTTATACCCTTTTTAACTTTTTATAATAATTTTATAAAGGAATCTTTCTGTTGTTTTCCAAATAAGGTCCTTTTTAACCTTTTCGACAGAATTAAGGTAAGAATATCTCTTTTTAACTTATACGGCAGGTGTGGCTATTTTCCGCCATTATAAAATCGTCGAATCTTTCCTTACAATATTATAAGAATATTTTAAAAGTTAATGATTTATTTTATAATTATGTGACTTTTAAATGATTTCAAAAAAAGAGATATTTCTCTCAAATAGTTTTGATTTCATCTATGTCAACATACTTTGATGGATTTTAAGCTTATTTGAAGTTTATTTGTTATGATACAAAACTTCCATATATTATTTAAGGTTTTGTGATATGTTTGACTGTGGATGTGTTATTTTTATACCATTCATGGTTTATTTAGAAAGTATTGACATTTTGTATACTAGTTTTAATATGAATGTTTATGTTATATTTAAACATATTCATATGAGGAATGCATTGGACTTAATAAGTGACGGGTGGAGCCCGTTATAGCTCCTCAATGCATCGGTAGGTCTCATGAGACAAACTAGTGTCTTGGAACAAGGCCTTGACAAAATCTTATTTGTAGTCATGGCACGAAGCCTTGGCTATGTGGTTATGATAGTCTGGCATTATGCATTCCATCATTATGAAAGTGGTTATTGATATTGCATTTGGTTATTCAACTAGTAGAATATCCATATGAATAAGTAAATAGAATTATTTCATTTTATCATTGCCATATTATGATAATGTTCAAGTTTAAAAGGATTTTGTTTTAGTTATACATTGCCTTAAATTTTTATGCTTATTTATGAAAGTTTCCACTATATTGTTATCCTTACTAAGCATCTGAGCTCACCCCCTTCAATGTTTTATTTTTTCTAGGATGTGAAGAAGTAATTTATGAATGACCTGCAGGGATAGTATGAGGGGATATGAGTGTGGATTATGAAGACAAGATTGTTTTGTAGTAGTTTTCACTTTATGATGTAATGTAAGACTTATGAATATATCTAGTGTTTCCATGGCTACTAAACTAATCGGTATTTCGAGATTTGATATTTCTTGTGATCATGCCAATGTTATGTAATAATGCACCGACTCTGGGTAACTGGGGTCGGGGCGTTACAGTTGGTATCAGAGGAAGTTTAGTACAAACCTTGGAAGCTAGATTTAGATAAACTCTGATTAGAACACATAGATATAAGATGGACTTTGAGGATTAGTATAGAAGAACTTCCTAGAATTTTGGTATTATAGAAATTTTGTGAGTTTTCTGAGTAATACATCCCTATCTGGATATGAGCAGGTAGAGGCGGCTCTGGCACAGATGTACCTAGGGGTAAAACCCGAAAATACCGCTTTGAGCTAGACTCAAACGGGAACTGGTACACGACAACGGGCCTTGTTGAACTCTTGGTTACGAAACTCCCGAGGGATATGCTTAGGATAATTCTCATTTTCTTTACGAATCATTATTAAGGGTTTATGAGTATATAATTACACAAAGAAAACATTTTTATGATTATGGATTATATCCATAAATTGTTCAATTTATGTTAAGTGTTTTACAAGTATGGAATTGTGTATTTTGATTCATAAACTGATCTAGTTTATGCCATTGTTTAGAAATGCCGCCTAGTGGAAGAAATGGAAATTGTATCAATGCATGCACTCCATGTAGGGATTTCCCGCCTTCTCAAGATAATTATAGTGGAGATGGTGATACAACTGGTGCTAATCATCTTATCACCATACTGGGACAACTCACTCAGGTTATGAATAATAACCTTACCCGTATGGAGAACCCTGATCCATAGCATGGAGGATCAATGTTATATCGCTTAATGAGGCAACAACCACCAACATTAAATAGGAGTACAAATCCATTGGTAGCTGAGCAATGGATAATTTACCTAGAGAAAATATTTCAGGCTTTGGGGATTAGTTAAAGGGAAAAAGTTATCATGGCAGTTTACCGCCTCACTGGAGATGCTGATCAATGGTGTTCATTGATTAAAAACATGGAGGAAGATGATGAAGTATCAAATATGGAGTGGAGGGATTTCAAAGATCTGTTTTTAGAAAAATGCTTTCCTCATGACCATCGAGCAGATATGGAAATGCAATTTCTGAGTCTTAGACAAAAGGAGGATGAGAATGTCGCAAAGTATGAGGCTAACTTTACAAGGTTAGCAAGGTATGTTGGGGATTATATACATAACCCAAGAAGTAATGTTGATCGTTTATTTGATGGGTTAAAACCATTTCTTCATCAAGCATTAGTGTCACAATCCTTCTCATCGTACAAAGATATTGTCTCATGTTCTATCAAGACAAAAAAAGAATTCTCTAAGTCTTATGACTTTAAAGCAAAGCAAGAGAATAAGAGATCTGCTGATCAATCTGGGAATGGAAATAAGGGGAAGAAGGGAAAAGTTGAATATCCATCCTGCAGTAAATGTGGGAAGAAACACCCTTGTACTTTCTTGAAGGGAATGGGAGTCTGTTACAAGTGTGGTGAAAAAGGCCACCAAGCTTGTGATTGCAAGGGGTAGAAAGAAGCTACCGATTTTCAATGATACAACTGCAGAGAGATGGGACATTATGCCAATGAATGTCCTAAGCGTCAGGGGAACTTACCTCAAAAAGGACAAGGGATCAAGTCCAAGCTTATGCTATCACTACGGCTAAGGTAGAAGCTCTGAAAGATGTGGTGGTAGGTAATTTAATGGTTTCCTCAAGTTTATCAAATGCATTATTTGATTATGGATCATCGCATTGTTTCATATCTTCCCAATTTTATAAGAAAATCAGATATTTCCAATTTGATTTAACAAAGGAGTTGGAAGTTAAAACTCTTAAGGGAAGTATCATTGCAACAAAGTTTTGTGAATCAGTCCCCATTAGAGCACATAAATGTTCTTTATCTGCTGATCTCATCGCCATACATATGGTTGAGTTTGATAAAATCCTCAGTATAGATTGGATTTTGGACCACGATGAAAAAATTTATTGTAAGAAGATGGAGTTTACTATTTTTGATGATGATGATAAGGAACACCTTATCTTTAAAGCGGAATCATCACCACCTAATTCTTATCTAGATCCACACCCATTAGCTCAACTAAATTCAATTATTGGGGAGGAAGACAATGAAATGACTGTGGGTGTGGAAAGGAATGCTCAAATATAGGATGTACCTATTGTGAAAGAATATGTAGATGTGTTTCCGGAAGATTTACTTGGACATCCTCCAGAACGAGAAATTGAGTTTTCCATTGATTTAATTCCTGGATCAAGGCCTATATCGAAGACCCCTTATAGATTGGCCACTGTGGAATTATTTTAACTAAAGAAACAACTAGAGGAATTGAGTAATAAGGGATTTATTCGACCTAGTGTTTCTCCATGGGGAGCCCCTATCCTTTTTGTTAAGAAGAAAGATGGATCTATGAGGTTATGTATCGACTATAGGGAAATCAATTATATAACAATAAAGAACAAGTATCCCCTACCTCGCATTGATGATTTATTTGACCATATACATGGAGATAAAGACTTTTCAAAGATTGACCTTCAGTCTGGATACCATCAGTTGTGTGTGAAGAAGGAAGACATTCCGAAGACAGAATTTCAAACCAGGTATGGGCATTACGAGTTTACAGTAATGCCTTTTGGGCTGACTAATGCTCCCTCTATATTCATGGACCTAATGAATAGATTTTTCAATGAATATCTAGATGAATTTGTGGTGGTATTTATTGATGATATCTTGGTAACTCCAAAAGCTACGAAGATCATGAAAATCACTTGCGCATTATCATGAAGACTCTGAGAAGACATGAATTATATGAGAAGTTTAGCAAGTGTGAATTATGGCTTCAGGAGATTTCTTTTCTTGGCCATATTGTCTCCAAATATGGAATCTCTGTTGATCCTTCTAAGATCAAGGCAATCCAAGAATGTCCAGAACCGACGAGTATAACTGAGGTATGTAGTTTTATTGGTTTAGCAGGTTATTATCGATGTTTTGTCCAGAATTTTTCCCGATTGGATAACCCATTAATGAAGATCACATGTAAAGGGGTTAAATTTGTTTGGACAAAAGAGTATGAAGAATGTTTTAAAGAAATTAAGAGAATATTAGGCAATGATCCTCTATTGACTCTACCATCGGGGAATGATGAGTTCATTATTTATAGTGATGCATCGAAGAAAGGACATGGTTGTGTCCTTATGCAGAATGATAGGGTTATTTCCTATGAATCATGATAGTTAAAAATTCATGAGAAAAACTATCCTACTCATTATCTTGAGTTAGCTGCTGTAATCTTTGATTTGAAGATATGGAGACATTATCTCTATGGTGAAAATGTGAGATTTATACTGATCAAAAGAGTTTGAAGTATATTTTCTCACAAAAAGGACTCAACATGAGGCAAAGGAGATGGATTGAATTACTCAAGGATTATGATTTTACGATACACTACCACCAAAGGAAGGCAAACAAGGTGGAAGATGCTTTGAGCAGAAAAGATCATGGATTTTTGAACAATATGAGAATTGAAAGGGATCCAATTTTCATGGATCTAGTGAATATGGACATGGGAATAAACATGGAAGGTGAAACATCAATGCTTTTTCAAGTGGTTGCCAAACCATATTTACTAGAAATGATTAAGAGTTATAAGACTGATGATGAAGAATTTCAAAAGAAGATTAAAGCTATGAATGATGGGAGATTGAGAGACTTTGTGTATGAAGAGGGAATTTTAAAATTTGGGAAGAGACTTTGTGTTCCCGATATACCTGATCTAAAAAGGGAATTGTTGGACAATGATCATATTTCCAATTTCTCTATACACCCTAGGAGCACCAAAATGTATAGAGATTTGAAGGAACATTTTTGGTGGGATAACATGAAGAGGGAGATTGCTGATTTTGTGTCACGATGTATGGTTTTCCCACAAGTGAAAGCTGGAAGGCAACAGCCTGGTGGAGTATTGCAATCTCTTCCCATACCTGAGTGTAAATGGGATAATATTACGATGGACATTGTCATGGGGCTACCAAAGACTCCTAGAAGGAACGATGCAATATGGTTCATTGTTGATCGTCTTACCAAGTCAGCACATTTTCTTGCTATAAGGGAAGATTTACCACTTGAACGGATAGCAAGAATATATATTAATGAAGTTGTGAGACTTCATGGAGTACCCCTATTGATTTTTTCTTATTGTGATCCCCATTTTACTTCAAGATTCTGGAAGAGTCTTCAGAAGGCCTTGGATACTGAACTTCATTTGAGCACTGCCTACCACCCTCAAATAGATGGACAATCAGAACGGACTATTAAAACCTTAGAAGAAATGTTGAGATCCTGCTCACTTGACTTTCAGGGTATGTGGGATCAATATTTACCTCTGGTAGAATTTTCCTATAATAATAGCTTCCATTTGAGTATTCAGATGGAACCATATGAAGCGTTACATGGAAAGAGATGTCGCACACCAACCTGTTGGGATGACGTTGGTGAAAGAAAACTCGTATGTCCAGAACTGGTGGAGGAAATGATGGAAAAGGTGAAGGTAATCCAAAACCACATCAAAGCATCTCAAAGTAGGCAGACGAGCTATGACGATAACCGAAGTAAGGATTTGGAGTTTCAGGTAGGATATCATGTTTTCTTAAAGGTATCTCTGTGGAAGGGAATTATACATTTCGGTAAGAAGGGTAAATTGAGTCCCAGGTGCATCGGACCTTTCAAAATTCTAGAACGAATTCGGGTTTTAGCTTACCGTTTGGAAATGCTGATAAGTCTCTCCAAAGTTCACGATGTGTTCCATGTATCACTGTTGAGGAAATACATGCCTGACCCAATGCATGTACTCACTTAAGAGGAATTAGAACTGGAACCTGATCTATCTTATTTCAAAGAGCCCATCAGGATTCTTGATACCAGAGAACAAGTGCTGATAAACCGGACGACTCATCTGGTAAAAGTTCTATGGAGAAACCACAAGATGGAAGAGGCAACGTGGGAACCCGAGAAACTTATGATGAAGAATCACCCGAGTCTTTTTATACGGTAATTTTCTAGAAATTTCGAGCATGAAATTATTTGAAGGAGGGGAGAATGTAACACCCCAAGCTTCCACGGTATGCTTCTCTTTGAATAATACAGTAGCGTGTGTTGTACGCATCTTCGAGTTCTAACACACACCATAATCAATCAAACTAGCCATTATGAATAGTAATACCCACTTTTCAAAATTTTATAAATTTTATCTTTCAAAATGGACTTAATTTTTGGATTTGAAATATCAAAATTATCCCAGGGTGAATTTTTGGTATTTTTCTGAAAACTTTCAATTTTTGATGAATAGTGAAAACATTGAGTTATAAGTTAAAAACTGACTTTTTATTTAAATAATTATTTATTTTATTTAAATTTATTTTAGGTCAAAATATATGTGTAATACCTATATAAGTTCAATTTAATTCATTGGATTTAATTTATAATAATTTTAGACATATAAAAATTTTATTGAACTTTTCACCGTCTTTTACCCACCTCCTAGGAGAATTTGCAAATTCACATAAAACTTAATTTTACCACTTCTGTGAGTGGAATTTCGAAAATACGAGAGACACGGTTAATATCAAGGAGTAAAATGTGGTTCAATAAGATAAAAATAATTTTTGGTGAATAGTGACTTTTTACTTTTATTTACCACGGTTAAAAGTAAATAGGATAATTAAGGGTAAAAATGATATTAATATTACCATAACACATTTCCTAATTCTATTGTACAAGTGTATCTCGACCCAAAACAACCTTAGGAATAAAATATTGTCATTTAGGTCCACTTGGATTAGATTAGGACATTTATTATTATTTAATTCAAAGAAGAGTTAAAAGAGTTAAAATCAAAGTCTATTAACTAAAACATTTTTAATATAGGGTTTTATATAAGATAAATTCGATTATAAATATTCATTATAAAGATAAAAAAGATTTACTAAATAATGGTATTTTATTTATAATTTTTAGACATTAAATAATTTAATTTATTTATGACACAATAGTGATGCAGTAATTACATAATTAATGAAATATTAAAATAATTGATAATATAAATACCCAAATAAATGTAATTTGAGACTTTTTATGAATTACACTAATTTTATAGGTTAATATTACATGTTAGTATTTATTTAATTATGTTTTTTCGAAGTAATCATGCTGTTATGATTTTCACAAAAATCAAATACCAAATAGTGTCAAAATTGACATAAAAGAGTTTTTAAAAACAATTATATTATTAATTGATATTCAATTCCTAAAAATATAAGGTTCAGCCAAGAGACTTATATAATTATAGGTGTATCATTAATGGACTACTTGGGGTTCTATTGGACGTATATAGTAAGTTTATTAACTATATAATATAAAATAACAAAGTGGCATGGTAAATGTCAAACTAATTAACTAAGAGTTAAAACTAAAAGATAATGTTAATATAATAACCCAAACCTGTCTAAATTCTATTGTTTGAAAGTATTGCGACCCATAACCACCTTAGACTTTGAATAATCCACTTTGGATCCATTATAAACTGAATATGAATTTATTATAAAATAATATTTCTAGCTTTTCCAAAGGTGCCCCTCACCCCTCTTATAAAAGGGAACTCCCCCTTCTCACTAATTCACACATTCAAAGCCTTTTGGTTAGGACAACCCCTGACCAAATACTCTCTAAACTTCCCTCACTTCAACCTATAGGCCTTAGTTAGATCAGAAAGCCAACCTAAGGAGCCATTTTTATCAAATCAAAAGGAAGAACCCGAAGAAGAGGTAATGTTTTCACCACCCTTTTTCAAGATCATTTCTTCTTCAACTTCTTCTTTCTTTGTTATTACCATTATAAAATAATAAATCTAGTATCTCCTATATACTTTTATGTTATTATAAATATGGTACAACCATATTCATTATTCTATCCATCCTTTGAATGACATGTCACCATACGTGCGTACGTACGGCTTACCGTCTCCACGTCGTGGTGTAATTGTTATTCAATATATTATTATTTTTATGGGTATAATAATGATGTGTAATTCATGTAAATAATAAATATAACATGATAATGATTCTGTATATATGATATACCATCCAATTATATATTATTTTCATATCAAAATAATGATATTGTCGCTCGTGTGTACGTACGGACTACCGTCTCCACGAACGCGATGAGATTCATTCCCCATCGTATCCATTCAAGTCTAATTACCATTTTATGATTAAAAATAATTTTTAAGGACTTGATATAATTATGTATATCAATAAAATACAAACTATCCATAACAAACATGCCTTATGTAACAAAACATATAAAATAAAACGATTAAGTTAACACCCGAAACGACGATAATACTAAAATATTATTAACAAAGCATTAATAGAAGATCATATATGATATCATAATTATGTATATGGTTCTTTTATAACTTAATAACAAGGTTTTAACTATTATACAGAATGTTAACATACCATCGACTAAGTAAAAGTACAAGGTAATGGTTTATTTTACAATCTCTTCATTATCCGAGGTTGTTTATACGTTATTATCTACTGGGACCTCTTTATCATCCACATCCATGTTTCTTAAAAATGTATTTCAAATAATTCTTACTATTTTAAAGACTATGGGATAAATTCATTTATACCCTTGTTGACTTTTTATAAAAAGTTTATAAAGGAATCTTTCTGTCGTTTTCCAAACAAGGTCATTTTTAACCTTTTTGACAGAATTAAGGTAAGAATATCTTTTTTTAACTTATACGGTGGGTGCGTCTATTTTCTGCCGTTATAAAATCATCAAAGCTTACCTTACAATCTTATAAAAATATTTTCAAAGTAAATGTTTTATTTTATAATTATGTGACTTTTAAATGATTTCAAAAAAAGAGATATTTCTCTCAAATAGTTTTGATTTCATCTATGTCAACATCCTTTGATGGATTTTAAGCTTATTTGAAGTTTATTTGTTATAATACAAAACCTCCATATATTATTGAAGGTTTTGTGATATGTTTGACTATGGATGTGTTATTTTTATACCATTCATGGTTTATATATAAATTATTGACATTTCGTATGCTAGTTTTAATATGAATGTTTATGTTATATTTAAACCTATTCATATGAAGAATGCATTGGACTTAATAAGTGACGGGTGGAGGCCGCTATAGCTCCTCGATGCATCGGTAGGTCTCATGAGACAAACTAGTGTCTTGGCACAAGGCCTTGACAAAATCTTATTTGTAGTCTTGGCACGAGGCCTTGGCTATGTGGTTATGATAGTCTGGCATTATGCATTCCATCATTATGAAAGTGGTTATTGATATTGCATGTGATTATTCGACTAGTATAATATCCATGTGAATAAGTAAATGGAATTATTTCATTTTATCATTTCCATATTATGCTGATGTTCAAGTTTAAAAGGCTTTTGTTTTAGTTGTACATTGCCTTAAATTTTTATGCTTATTTATGAAGTTTTCCACTATATTGTTATCCTTACTGAACATTTGAGCTCACCCCTTTCAATGTTTTATTTTTCCCAAGATGTGAAGAAGTAATTTATGAATGAATTGCAGGGATAGTATGAGGGGATATGAGGGTGGATTATGAAGACAAGATGTTGTTTTAGTAGTTTTCACTTTATGATGTAATGTAAGACTTATGAATATATCTAGTGTTTCCAAGGATGCTAAACTAATTGGTCTTTCGAGATTTGATCTTTCTTGTGATCATGCCAATGTTATGTAATAATGCACCTACTCTGGGTAACTGGGGTTGGGGTGTTACATTCATAGAGAATAGAACTAGTCCAATTATCAAACCAGAACTTAATATTATAGTTCCTATTCATAATCAATCTAGATCAAGTCATGATATTCTAAAAAGAAGATTTAATTTCCCACTAAATAGAAGAGTCAATGTAAACATTACTTCCCTGCCTCAATTTATCAAAAAAATGATCTTTATGGAAACCCATTAATTTTGAATTACTATGAAGGATATTCGAGGTAAGGTAAGCTTGGAAAGAATCATTAAAAAGGGAAATATTATTTATACCCAAGCCACCATTATGTAAAGGGTTACAACAAACCTTCCAAGGAATAGTAACCATTTTCCTCTCATGGATATTACCACTCCAAATAAAATTATTGATGGAGATATTTAGTCATTTAACAAGACCTCTCGGCCATTTATAGACCATGAATGAGTATATCAATTTATAAATAATAACATACTTCACCAAACTAATTCTACCATCCATAGAGAGACTCTTCCCTTTCCAGGTTGAGAGCTTCCCGTTGACCCTGTCCACAATTTCAGAGAAGAAAGAAACTATGAATCACCCCCAAAATAATGGAACACCAAGATAATGAAATGTAAAGATCCCTTCCCCAATTACCAATTCTGAAATAATCCAATGCTTCCTAGAAATTGAGAACCTCTTCCCAAAATGTATAAAAGATTTATCCCAACTGATACATTGACTAGAAAGACTCTCATAATGATAAATAATTTTCTTCAAGACATGAACATTCTTCTCTCCGCCTTATAGGAAGATAATGATATCATCAGTATAGAATAGATGATAATGGGAAATGAGATACTTGGATGATTGTATCGTCTTGAGATGACCCTGAAATACCATGTGAGTAATGAGTCTACTCAGATAATATTCTATGATAGAAAAAAGAAGGGTTAAGAGGGGATCACCCTGACAAACACCTCTAGAGAAAGCAAAGTTACCTTCATGGGATCCATTTACAAGTACCGATACATGAGAAGATCCAAAAAGGGAATAAATCTATATTATAAAGATGTCATTGAAACCAAAACTTCCAATCACCTTATAAAGAAAGGTCCAATCCAATGTATCAAAGGCCTTTTTGATGTCAAACTTGAGAGAAATTTTTCCTCCTCTTACAGGTGTCCTGAGAAGATTCAGACATTCTGAAGTAGAACAAATACATTCCCCAATAGATATTCCTTTGATAAATCCAAATAGGTTACAAGAAAAAATATTATATGTAATACTTGAGATCCTATTAGAAATAATCTTACTTATGAACTTGTAACTTTTGTTGACCAAGGAAATGGGTCTAAAAATGTGAATCTCACAAGCACTTTCAACTTTAGGAAATAAGGAGATAAATTGTGCATTGAGGCCCTAAGAGAGAACTCCTGAGGTAAATAAAGAGGATACTAATTTGAAGACATCACCTTTAATGATGTCCCAATACTTCTAATAAAAGAGGTCGTTGAAGCCATCCAGACCCGGGGAACTAGAGGTGTTGAGGCTAAAAATAGCATCCTTAATCTCATACTTCAATAGAGGACTAGTGAGAAATAGATTATCAATAGTGGTAACCAAGTAAAGGAAGATAACATCCATCAAAGACGCCCCCCCCCCAAGAAGGCCCATTGAAAATCCTGGTGAAATAATCAACAATATAATCAGCAATGCATTCTTTATTGTTTATTATTTTATCACCTACCTTAATAAAGGATAAGGTTCGATTAGCCTTCCTAATTCTTTGAAGCGAATTGAAGAATTTTGTATTCTTATATATTTCTTAAAGCCAATTTATTTTGAAGGTCTCCTTAAGGAAATTCTCTTTCATAGCAAATAGAGAGTTCAATTTGGAATTAAGAATAGCTTCCTTAAAAAAATAAAGATTGAAATCCACTTTTGAGGATTCATCTTGAAGTTGATGGAGAGAAGATTCAAGACAGAAAATTTCCTTTTCTAACTCAATATAAGTATCTTTTCTCCAAAATTTTAATGTTCACTTAAGAATTCTCATTTTAAAAAGAAAATCATCACCTTTCATACTGTTCTAGGAGTTTCCAATCAGCCTACCACATTCACTTTGAAGATCCCAATCATTTTTGAAACGAAACGGAAGAGGCATGCGGAGCTCCCTTCCCTTAAAACTAACTAGAATTAGATGGTGATTAGAAGATACTTTAGGGAGAGTAGTACTGGAAATTGAGTCCCATTTTTCCAAGGATATATTATTCACAAAGGCCCGATCAAGCTTACTAGAAATCATATGGTTGAGATATCTCTTGTACCTGGTGTACTTGGCACCAACCAAACTATCCTCAGTCAATACATTTTCATCAACACATCCTTTGAATTCCCTAAGAGAAATATGGGAATGTAAGAGACCCATTATTTTACTAGAATAAATGATTGTATTGAAATCACCAACAATAAACCAAGGGGAATAAATTACCCTAAAATTTTCAAGTTCCTGCCAAAAACTCCTATGGTCCTGATACCTATTTTTAGCATAAATAAAAGAGCCAACCATCTACTTAGAATCCCATTAAAAATAGCAATAAATAACTTTCTCATTAGTGGAGATAGTATCAATAATTTCAATGGAAGCATGATCAAATACCCATAAACAATCATCTTGTCTAGTGGATCCATTGGTAGAAACTAAGAGAAAAATATAGTTTTTGAGACCCAAAAAAGCCAAAGAAAATGAGTATTTTGGTTCAGAAATTACAAGTAACATAGGCTTGTGCATTTGAATATTCCTATGTAAAGAATTTACAGTATAGGAATTAATGAGACCCTAAAAATTCCAATATAGGACATTCATTTTGAACCCAAATTATAATTAAAATTTCCCATCCTATTTTTCTTCTTTTCCTTGTTATTTCCTAAAGAATTTTTTGAACTATTAGAAATCTTAGAGAGGCTTCTGGTTTTCATTCTATGAGCTGAACCCCCAACAATACCCATTAGGGTTCTTGGAATATTCTATATGGTTTAGGGTGATGGACATAAAATTACTCATCCATGGTTTAGGTGATGGAATGATGATTTTAACACCAATAATATTCTATATGTTTTGGGATGTTGTACTAATGCTTTACATTCATGGTTTGAGATTCCAAAATTATGATATGGGAATGGATAGAATGGGTATATGAGATAAGAACCATGGACTAATGCATTATGTCGTCATGTGTTAAATGATTAATAAAAATCTCCCTGCTTTTATTCACAATATATATCTCCCCCTCTTTACTATTATTAATTTCATTGTTTAGCTGCATACATTGTTTCCTTTACTTGTATTTGGTTTAGACACCATTGGTGGTGGCCTATTGAATTTTACTCACACCCTGCTCAGGATACCACTTCACATGGGTACCTGAGTAGCTCTCACATGTTTGTTACAAGAACAAATTTGGGTCGAGGCCCATGTTGATTTTTTGTGATTGGGTAGGATTTTTTAGCTAGGTACTAGAAAGAGGGTATGTGATATGGATTTTAGTTGTCAATAGAGACTGATGTATTTATTTTTTTCATTTGTTTATTTTTTATATATGATTGGTCCAATGGGTGATCAATGTTGTTTATATGGCATGGATATTCAGTTCATTACTGTATTTTATCTTATTACAACATGATTCTATTAATTTTACTTATTTTTTTTATTACTTTGATGTGTTTGATGTTTAGTGATTACTTTTAGTTGTTCACTCTTATATGGGGGTGTAGTCTCATCACAATTCCACCTTAGACCCCCACTGCTATATGGGAGCCTCTGGAATATGAGGTGGTGTGCTTAAGTTCATGTGATAAACCATATTGGGGAATTGGTTTAGTGTCACCTAGGATGGGATGTTACAAAGTGGTATCATAATAGTTTACCTTCTTATTATTTTACTATTTTGGGTTTGGTATACTAGAGATATAGGAATGTGTCAGAGCTTGTGATGGGTACTAGGTCGATGTGTGGTTAAGACCTGTCCCAGTAGGGATTCCATGTTACCATGGCTAGGATTGATGTCATCGGTTTGTGATGTTATGGTTGTGTATGATTTTTTCTTCTCGTAACAAACATGTTTTTGGATTTTATAGTTCATGAGGTATTTTTTGATTTTGGACCATTAGAAAGAGGTCTATAATTTGGTTTTTATTCTTTTCCTATATAGTCAAGAGGAATCTCATGCATTATGTTAGGCATGTAATATTCATATGTTATAGTCCTGATAGTGTGTAATTTTATAGATTTCCTTCTGATGGAAGGTTATGTGGATCTACGGTGAGATGCTAAACATTGGGGACATTTGTGTAACCCATGTTCACAGTTGGTGTAGTGACTCTGGTGGGTCATCATAATGTGGGTATATAACCAATGGACCCTTGTGGATGGTTTTTTTTAGGTTATTTGTGTGACATGGTCCTCCAAGGAGCAGTTTGATGTGAAGATTCTTGTAGATGATGGGTTCCCTAGTTTTGGGTGGTTGGTTTGGAATGTGGCATATTTTATATATATGAGACATTATAGATGGGTGTTTTGACATGTTAATGTCATGTAACATCAGAACATGAGTTTGATTTATTCTCTCTAAATCGTGGCCTTATGTGAGTTGGTGTGGACTGAGGTGGCTTGGCCAAGTGACTTATTGTGAGACCTTTCTGGTGAGTCTAGGTGGGAGAGCCTAGTGACCTTATTCATGTGATTCTAGTTTAGGGAGTTAGTGTTTTTTTAACTTTGATAGTGACCTATGAGAGGGTTCTACCAAGTTATGTGTTTCTTTGGGTGCATGAGGAATGGGTGGATGTTTTGGGACTTTTGACAATGGTGTGCATTGGGTGAAACCTAGTATGAGGTTTAGGCATATTGGATGCCAGCTGTTTTTTTTAAAAAAAATTGTGAGATAGAAATTCATCTAGGTGGTTGGTTTCTAGAGGGGAGGGATCATTCATGTTTCTATCCCGAGCAATGGTTATCCTAGTGAGATGTTCTTGATGGTTATGTGTTGGATTGGGATCAAAAGAGGTTCTTAAGGAAAAGTGACTTCATGTGTGCAAGTTAACATTGAGGGGGACCATGCATGAAAGTTTTTTTTGGTATGAGGCGCATGTATTTTTCAAGTTTTATTAAGATAAAAATTTCTTGGAGTGTTTATTTTTTGGTAGTGCATGTGATTTTTGAGAGTAGGACCAGTTATGTGATTATCCTAGTTATCTCTATATGCGTCTTCAGGAACACGATTAGAGAATAAATGATCTTCATGGAATTTTTGGAATGAAACATATGTTTTGAGTGATCGAGTAAGTGGTTTTGGCTCAGTGAGTTTCTTTTGGTTTTGGAAAACACTAAGGGTGCTTTTTTCTAGTTAAAATGGGCATGCGAGAGAGGCATACACAATGGATAAGGCTTGTGATTTGAGTTTTCATGGGATGTGAGAGTTGAAATTAAGTTATGTGACTAGGTTACACAAGGATGTGTAACGGTTAAGTTTTAATGGGATCTTATAAACATGAGAAGATGGTGACACATGATGTCATTTGGTTTTTAGATCGGACATTATGAGAGCATTTTTCTGAGGTGCTTAAGTAGAGAAGGAACTTGTGAGTAGGCTGATAACCAGTGTGAATGTGATGATTTTCTTGTGGTAAGGGGGCCCGAGGCCTTTGGATAGGTTTTAAATCACTTATAGATATAGGTGAAATTGGAAATGGATGATTTGTAGTGGCATTCAGTATAGACATCTTAGCATACTCTTAGTCTAGAGACAATCATGCCTCATATCTTGACATCATCCTAAGTATACTGAGAGGTAAATGGCTATAAACCTAGCTATATAAATGTGTTATATGGTTTGATAAAGGATATATTAGGATTTGGAACTTTTGGATATGTGTATGTGAATCTGTATGGTGAAAGTTCACCATCGGCTGTTTGTGAGCGAGTTTCTTGTACTGGGTTAGATGTCAACAAATACCATGGGTTCCATGCTCGAATGTTGGGACTGAATACTTGTATTTTCTTGAGTGTTGATATGAAAAGGACACTCCTTTGGTAGGGATTTACATGTCCATCATGGATTTGTGAACCTTATGTATAAGGGGTTTCAAGTGTGTAGTTTTCACCATTGATTGTTCATGGTGGCACCAAGATTCTAGTGAGGAATCGTTGAGGTTCATGCTTAAATTTTATAGGGAATAAAAATAGGAAATCAATTATGGTGGATGACAGATTCTAGAATTGTCTTTGGGATTTATGTGGTTCTAAAAATTAATTTTAGATGATTATGTTGGAGGTGTGTCGATGTGTGCAGTAGGGCACGATGACGGTTTGGGGTCAGTAAAGGACTTGATTATGAAACCTCACTAGGAGTCAAGTATGGACTCTAGTTGGAATGTCTAAATAATCATGGGAACCCTCTAGGTGTGAAGGAATTGTGATGACATGAGGCTAAAATGTATTGAAAGTGGGATTTGATCACTTTTTGGGATGATTTGGCTGAGGATAGGCTGACTTGGGTTAAATGTGAAATAAGTGTGATTCATATTCTAGATTGGGCTCTTGAGGAAAGGATTATACATTTTTAATTCATGATTGGGTGTCTAATATGAATCTAACCTAGTTTTTTTTTTATGATTATGACAAGTTATGATGATGATTTTAATTTTTGGGGATGTTAGGGTGTGTTAAGTTTGGAACCGTGTTAAGTGCATGGTGGGAGCATGAGTTCAAGGTTCTTTTGGAATTTTTCAATGGTGGAAGTGCTATGTATTTAAAGTTGGTGGTTATAAGATGAATCTTATGGTGGGGATAACCATAGATCGATTATTTATTAGATTGTGTTATAATTAATGTTTCCATTGGATGGATCAATTAAGTTCCATCATGGTGTTTTTTTTTTGCTACAGGCATTAGATTAGATTTTTGACTAGTTGAGGGCCTTGAGTTGGAGGTTGTTCCATGATAGTGTTTCAGGCTATCAAAAGATGAACAAGGTTGTTAGTTAAAATATAGTGACTAATGTAGGATAATCGGTGTATATGAATGACCACAAATTATTCTCAAGGATAATAAGTATTATGGTGGGGATATTGTAATATCTCGCTTCTTGATGGGTCCAAAATTTCATAATAATTTTAAATTTTCATTTACTAGACATGTAAAATTTTGGTTTAAGACATAAAATGAGATTCCAAGATATAGAATTCCACAAATTAATTTATTTATATGTGTAATGATTCTTGAGAGTTAACCTGGGTTTTTATATGAGCTTTAGAGGATTTAGGTTAAGTTTCAGGAAGTTTCATCATGTTTTTCCTAAATATGTGATTTGGTGTGATAGTTTAGGTGAAACTGTGTTCCTTCTTGATGCTCAGGAGGTTTTCAATTCATTTTGAATTGAACATGGTTAAGTCACATAGTTTGGGGTAAACCATGTGAGACACAGGGGAAATTGTGTGAGGTAAAGGAGGGTCTGAGACATGGTTCATGGCCTACACACATTTTTAGACAAACCATGCATCTACTTATAGAAGTTATCTAGTGGGGTGTGCATAGTTGGGACAGAGTTTGGCCAACCGTGTAGCCAAACCATGTAAGGATTTTGTCTTGGAAACTTCTAACCACACATTTGTTGCGTGGTTTATAAAACCGTGTTTCTACCCATATTTCATTTAAAAGGGGGAAATTACCAAAATATCCCCTTGGGATCTTTATACAATCCATTCTCTTCCTCTCTATTTTTAGTGCACATGAACTATGGGGTTCCCAACCCCCTTCATCCTCCATTATTCAATTTTGTTGTGTGTTCCTAGTGGTTCTTCGGTGTTTAAGGTGAGATTTCTCTTCCTCTTACTTACCTTTCTCTATTTCCTTGGTTCCTTCAAATTTTTTATTTGTAGGTTTAGGGATTTGATTTTGATTACACTAGATCATGGTGGAATTGGCCAAGGATGATGGGGATCTTGGTCATCTTGGGTGGAGGATATTCTGATATGAATTTTGTACATTGTTGTGTGGTATTTCATTAAGGTATGTTCTCATGGTGAATTTTTTTGGTTTTTCCCAATAAATTAATTTAATTAATTATTTTAATGGTATCACTTATTAAATACATAACTTGGAATGGTGTTGGGATCACATTGTAGACTTCCCATGATGGTTTCATGGAGTTTTGATGAGAGGTGAACACCCGATGAGTTTTCCATCATTATACCAAGTTGGTTTTTTATTATTAATTAATTATAATTATGATAATTAATTAATTATTGATTCTTGGTGTGAGGTTAGATCTTGGGTAGTTGAGACAAGATTTCTTGGATACAAATGAATTTGGATGAAACTTGGACTATCATTGACAAGGCCATCATGCTTTGCAATTATTGTGGAATTTTTTTTTAATGTGGTAGGTGGTTTAAAACCTTTATCCATAGTCTTAATAATTTTTTTATATGTATATATGGTTTTTAAAATGCTTTTTCTTGCTGAGTTTTGTGTCTTTCACTAAGAAAAGTAAATTGGGAATTAATTTGATGCGAGAGACCCTTCACACACCATGTCGGGTCCGTTGTTGATTTGAGTTTAGTCCTAGGGCTACCCATGAGGTATGTATAACCCTTGAAATTGGTTTAATGAAATTAAAAAATCATGAGATAGATATTTTATGGGATTAAATGGTTTATTATTAATAATTGGCATATTTTTTGGATAAATTGATAATTGGCATAGTATGGGAACAAATGTTTATGATGGGTTAAGAGGTTGAATTGAAATGTTTTATTTTCTAATCTTTTGGGATAATTCAAAGAGGCGTTTTAAACGGTTTAAATGGTGTAATTTTAATTTGATATATTCTTGGTTTTTAATGAGCATAAATTCTGTTTTAAAGTGGATTATATTCTTAAATGAGGTTTTGAACTCAAGGTGATTTTAAAGGGTGTTTTAAAATGAGATCTGAATGTTGATTTGAAATGGATTTGTGGTCGCCCATTTGGTGAAAATGATTTGATGGATATTTTAATGGTTTTGATGTAAAATTGTGGTCTTGGACCATGTTTGGTTTCTTTAGAGTAAGAACCATGTTTTTAAGGTTGGATTCCAAATATCTGACAATGACATCTAGTTTTGGGGTTTTTATGACATGTCAAAGGGGTTGGGCCTTATTTAGGAATGTTTTAGTTTTAAAGGTTGTTGGAACCTTGGAAAATGATGAAATGATAAAGGTTATTGAGTATTGATAAATGAATGGTTGTTCACCATTGATGTTAATATGTTAAAAATGTTAAGTATATTGAACCTCGAATAATGGAATATATTGATAATGTAATGGTTTACGATGTTGTTCATGGAATTCGTCATCCTATTTTAGGTGTCGGACTGACACTATAGGCACCATTAATATAATATATAGTTGGTTGGGATGTTGGAATGATGCCCCTCCCCCTTGGGTAGACCAAAATAATGCTCCAAGTTCCCCAATGCATCAAAGTTTCAAAGAATGTACTAATGATCTTGACTCCAAGGGTATGGATATGGCATTCCATATCGATGAATTATGTTCCAGACTAACTCTCTAGGCACCAGTAGTATTCTATATTGTTTAGGGTGCTGGAAATGATGAACAAAATTCATGTTTTAGGTTCTATATTGATGATACAGACACTAGTAATATTTTATATGGCTTGGGATGTTCTACTAATACTTCACATTCATGGTTTGAGTTTCCAGACTAACGTTGTGGGTATGGATAGCATGGGTAGATGAGATAGGTACCATGGACTAATGTTTTATTCCTTCATGTGTTAGATGATAAATAAAAATTCCCTTCATTTTATTCATAGTATGTATATCCACCTCTATAATGTTATATATTTCATTATTTACCTATATTCATTATTTCCCTAACTAGTATTTTATTTAGACACCGTGGGTGGTGGAATACTTAGTTTAACTCACACACTTCTTGAGCCACCACTACACATGGGTACCCAAGAATCTCTCATATGTTTTTTACATACGCAAGTTTGGTTCGAGGCCCATGTTGAGTTTTTTATGATCGAGTAGAATTGTTCAGTTGGGTACTGGAGACCATTTATGTTATATGGATTTGAGTTGTCGGTAGATCCTGGTGTATTTATTTTTTTAGTTGTATATTTTGTATATATGATCAGTCCAATGGGTGATTGGTATTGTATGTATAGAGTGTATATTTAATCCATTATTTCATTTTATCTTATTACATTATGCTTCTATTTCAGTTTACTTATTCTTTCCGCTTACTCTCATGTGTATGATGTTTTGTGATTACTTCTGGTCATGCACTCTGATATGGGGGTATATTCTCCTCACACTTCAACCTTAGACCCCTACTACTAGTTAGAAGCCTCTTGAATACAAGGAGGTGTGATTAAGATCATTTAGAGAACTAGCTCAAGGAACCAGTTTAGTGGAACCTGAGATGGGACATTACACAGCTGATCCAAGATACTTTTTTAAGTAAATCCTCCAAAAATTTCTCGGAAAAATTATAAATAAGCTCAAATTTTGTGGGTTGACATAGAAGATATATAGAAACAACATTCAATAATAAAACTCTTCCAAATTTGGTCATTTAATGGGGATTCCATATGTAAACTATATGGTTGTAAGAGTAATCAATTACACTACAAGAGGGGCATGAATTATAGTTTATAAAATAAAACTACTAATTTTTGTAACCTTATTATGTAGGCTAATTGGAAAAACCTTTACCCAATATATGAAATTAATCAGGAAAAAAATATTATAATACTTTAAAAATCAGATTTAAGGAAAAGTTTATATCATTCAATTTTCCTTAAACACGTTCACAGTAGAAATATAAATTTATAAAAACAAGTAATATGAAACTTTATAAAACAAGTAAGAAAAACATGCAAAATTGTTTTAACAATTACCATTCATTATCCTTTAGTATTAAGGAATTATATTACCTAGACTTTAAGTATTCATGATTTTAACCAAACTGTAAAGGTCTAAATTCCTTAAGAATGTAATCTCGTGATACAATGATCATAAGAACTATGTTTACATATACATAGAAACCCCCAATCAGGAAAATCAGATAAACTCTCTCTTCCTATCCTTGGAATCCCTCAATCATACCAGGTCATAAAAATAATTACAAACATGGAAAACTCAAGGTATTTACAAATATCCTCAAAAAGTGGATTCCTTAAGTAAAAACTCTCTAAATAATTACAATGAAGTGATCACTAAAAGTAATAATATGTTACAAAAATCTTCACAAAAACTCCTAAATAATCAATCATATAAAATCTTTCTTCTCTACAAATGCTACTCATATTTATAGGAAAACCTACAATGATCATATTCTACATTATTTAGAGTTGGTTGCATTGGATTCAGATGAACTCTTCTTTCTCTTGTAAGGATATATATAGATTCTCCATTTTATGATCATCATGTTTATATACCGTTATAGTTTCCTAGGATTCTACATTATGGAATAATAACCGTACATTAAATGAAATGATATTCCTTTTTTCCAATGAATTTAATGAATGTTCATCCAAAAAACATGTCTTCCTCCATCCAATAAAGTTTTTATGATGTCCTGGTTATAAATTCATCTTATAGATTTTTTAATAATTAGTCTTATGTACTTTTATAAATCTTCATATGATGAATATTTTAATCATATATCTAATATGGGTGTGTCTAATCACAAAAATATTTTTTCTGATAATCATATAATTCTACATTTGGAAAAATGAATTCCCTATAAGAACATTCTCAAAACTATGGAAGTGTAAAAGTTAGTAAAGTGTTAAAGAAGTGTGTTTTTGATTTCTAAAACTAAGGTTAATAAGTTTAAAAAAAATTGACTCAATAATGTACCCATTTTTGTAAGGCACCAAACATAATTTACAAAGATAAATATAAAATTTTTAAAAAAATTGACAATATGTACTTCCCCTTTTGTAATCTCTACCTTTTTACCTCTTTCATAATATTTCTTCATTTTTTAATTTCTCCCCATTTATTATATAATCTTTATCTACATGATTTTATTGAAATATTAGTACTTCGCACTTTTTTCCCCCTTTGTGATTTTCAAAAAGAATTTGGGAAGGTATAAAGTATACCTAAAAGGGAAAGAATAAAAACTCTATGAAATAATTTTATATATTTGAACAAACATTCATCCAAAAGTAAATATAAAAAGATACTCATCTGAAGAAATTAGTGAAAATATAAATCCAAGGTATATATAAAAGAACATTCATTCAAAAAATGTATTCAAACAAATAAGTTTTCATTATTTCAAAACTTTTCATTAGTTTATAAAGTTGTTCTTTCTTTAAGAGTATGTTTAGAATAACATTAATATTCTTTAAGTTCTCCTAATAATTCTTATCATTGGCTATAGTTTATTTTAACTTTTCAAATTATTCTTAAAAAATTTGAAACTTCATGTTCTCTTGTTTAATATTTAACACTTATTCTTACAAAAACTGAAACTGAAAGTTATCATTCTTCAATATAGATATCTATTCTTTTAATATTTGAATCTTATTTATCTATTTTTATATTTCATCATCATAGATCATGGTGAGAGATTTTATATTATCAATTTATATTATAATCTAATTAACTTCAGAACTCATATCCCTTTAAATATTTGATATAAATTTCAATGAACTTCTTATCCCAATGATTTTCCCATCATAAAACTTCATATCACCTTCATCATGTTTTACCAATCAAAGAAGTTGGTTCAAACATATCCTTTATTCATTTTATTTTCATTTTAAATATTTGAAATTAGATTCATTTTTAATTACTATTTCTATCAACTATTTACAAATAATTATAACTTTCTAAAACATAATACTCCCTTGAATATATATGAATATTGATTCAGTATCAGGGAAGAAATTAAGATCACCTTCATGTTCCTTCAAAAACTTAATTGAAGTAATTCCACTTAATTTAAATTATTTTTGAACTTATTTAAGGATCTGAATAATTTAAATCAAAAAAAATAATCTAAAAAAATAGAGGAGGTGGTCTAGCAGCACTGGATTCTTCCTTATTTTCACCAAATTTTTCATCAGAAACTTTTACTACTAGAATTTTTTTATCAAACTTCGGTTTGTCTAAAATCTTATTCTATGAATACTATTATTATTCTTCCTTCTAATATTCATCTCTTTCCAAAACTTCAATATTTTTATCTTTTTGAGATCGATTTGAAATATAATTATAAGACATATCAGTTCTTTCTTCCTCAAATTCAATAGATTTAAATCCATTTTACAGTTTCATCTTCACTTATTATCCTCACTTTTATAGACTTCTTAAGAAATTTAAAAACATAAGTATCTTATTTAGATTATGATTTTTTAAAAACCACTTAATTTCCTTAATACTTATCAATATATAGAGAAACTTCTAATTTTTGTACTTGTTGTCCTTCTGGTGGGACTAACTGAGAAAAAACAAGTTAAAAAACTAATATAGGAGAAACTAAGAGAATTTATCCCTGTGTTGTGACTTCTACATTTTCATGTATTTTCTCAAAAAAAATTAATAAATTGTTTCTATTTGAACTTGCTCATATATTTTTTTCTATTTCTTATTCTTCCCCTCTTAATGAATATTTTTATAATTTTTTTTATTTCAGGGACAAGGCCTCAACCTTATCTAATCTAAAACTTGGATCACTATGACTCTTTCCATATTTTCTATTCATAAGAACTATAAAAGCCTCATCTGGAATGGTTTTCGCCTTATTTATAAGAAAAGTTGGGAATCCTTATCCATATTTTCTATTTTATAAAACTTTCTCTCTCAACTTTACTATTTTTAATTCAAACATAGATATGTACAATTTTTCAACAAATTTCATAAGAAAATGAATAAACATTAGCTTCCTCTTGCTACCTATTTATTCACCAATGAAAAAAACATTAGCCCTTTATAAAGTAGAATTATTATGAATCTTCTAAACTATCATGAAATTTATCAAGAATTTATTCAATATATAAGGAAAAAAATAATCTTTAAATTAATTGTTCCTTTCTTGATAGCCTCAATGTAGATGAAAACAAACTTTATAATATTGAACTTTCTCATGTTACACAAAAAAAAATCTAGAAAATATATATCCTAAACTTTTAGATAATCCCAATATCCTTTAATTGAGATAATATAGTTCTGCATCCATATAGCCTCTACTTTGGCATCAATAGGAAGATGGTACAGTTTTATTACATTCTTACAAGAGGGAAACAATAAATTTTCTACCATGGACTTCTCAAACTATCCAACTTCTTAGGTAATTTATGTGTAACCAAATTGTATTCACCTTCATAAGGAACACCTACTAATTTATCCACTTGGAAAAAAATTTACGTATATAACTCATCAAACAAAAAAAGAGTGATAACTTTGATATTATCTTCTTCACTAAATTAAAATAAAGAATAAAATTAACTAATAATATTTGGATAATGAAAATAAAAGTCATATTTTTCAATAGAAATGTGTTCCCAACAATAAAATATAATAACCAATTTTAGAAAAGAATCAAATTTCTTATACAATGATCTTTCTATCATCCTCTGTTTTTTAATCTCTCTTCTCAAAAAAATCACTTGAAGAAACCATTGTTGTTGATTAGATGAATCATAAATAATTTCAAAAATACAAAAATATAGGATGAAGAGAAAACTAATTGGTGACATTTATTAGTAGAAACATGTAGAGAATAAAGAGGTGGAGACCCACACCCCTTCATATAGGCTTGATAAGGTCATCGCCACAACTTCTCTATATCCAAAAGCAAAGATTTAAACTTTCTTTTTGAATGATGTTTGTTATCAACTGTTAAAAGATTTTGTAAAATGTCTGAACTCTTGAAATTTTTAGAAAAATAAAGATATAGGTTTTATCAAAAAAAAATCTGATGAAATTTATAAGTTTATAAAAAATAGAAAATTTATAAATAGCTAAAACAAATTATGAATATTAATAGTAAAACTGAAGATATATAAATTTCCTCTTAGGGAAAGAATTTGTAAACATTATAAGGAATTTTTTTATGATTTTAAATTATTGGCTTTTTTAAAAAAACATTAAAAAAATCCTAAATTTTTTTTTATAAGACTCTTTTAGAAAAATTCGATAAAATGTCTTTATTGGAAAAATTAAAAAATATGTTTTGAAAATTTTAATAAAAATACCTATTTAGAAAAAAAATGAAAAACAAATAATTAAAAAAAATTCTCCCTCTTTTTAAGAAGTTATTATTATAAGAATATGTTTTATATAGGAAGTAAATATGAATGACTATTTTATATTGATCATTCCTAGCTTATGTTTAATATATATAAATATATTATAAGTTAGGGGTTTTGTAAAAATATCAACAAGTTTTTTTTCATTCTGATGAATTGAAAAATAGTATCTCCTTTCTATGTGTGATTCTAAAGGAAATAATGTCTTATATATATATGTGCTTATCTTGGGAGTGATGTGATGGGTTTATAATTAAAGCTATAAAACTTGTTTCATCACAAAAATAAGAGTTTTTTTAAAACTCATGCCAAAATCAATGAGAGTATGTTACTTCCACAACACTTGAACACAACAACTTCCAGTTACCACATATTTAACTTTAACAATGGAAAGTGTTATAGAATTATGTTTCTTATAATACCATGAATCTAATTCTTCTATTATGAACCGAAAAGTTAAGAATTTACTTTTTATATACATTATAAAATGAGTAAAGTTAAAATCTGAAGAAAAAAAATTCCAAAAGAATATAATAATATAAGATCCATAGTTCCCTTAAGATAAGGAAAATTTGTTTTAAAAAATTAAGATGGGAATCTTTTTTATTTGATTGATATTTTACATATAATCATAAATAAAACATTGAATCTAGTCAACTAAATGTAAGATATAGCAAACTACTAATCATTCCTCAAAACATTTGGATCAGTTGGTTTCCCAAATTCATCAATATCAATAGTTTTTGAGGTCTTGATTAGAGTACTGATACTTTTAGTAATTTTGTATCCAAATTTTTATGAATATGTTTTATATAATTTTGTTGAGATATAAAATTTTATTCTAGTTTTTGGGATATTTTAAAACCAAGGTAAAAAATTTAATTCACCCATCATTCTCATTTCAAACTAAGATTTCATAAGATTTGTAAAGGAATCAGTAATAAATTTTCGAGTAGAAAAAAAATAAAATTTCATTAGCATAAATTTGAAAAATGGTGATATATTTGAAATTTTTTTAATAAATAGAGTTAGATCCACAGTTCCTATAACAAAATTGGTTTGTAAAAAAACTATGTTTAATCTATCATATTAGGATTTATGGCTTGTTTAAGTTTATAAAGTGCCCTAGTAAGTCTAAAACATGATTTATAGATTTTGGGTTTTCAAAACTAGGTGGTTGTTAAATATAAACTCCATCCTATAAATATTCATTAATAAAATCACACTTCACATCCATTTGAAAAAGGTTGAAATTCAAAATCCTGTATAATCTTGAAGTATACAAATAGCTTAATTTCTAGGTACTAGAGAATATGTTTATTAATATTCTATGTCTTCATATTGGTTATAACCATTTGAAACAATATTATCATTATTTATGACTATGAATCCATTTTCATCACATTTGTTTTGGAAAACCCAATTTCGAATAATTATAGAAATATATTTATGACATTCATTTAATGTCCAAACACGATTCCTCTCAAACCCATTGTTTTTATCCTGCATTTATTTTATCTAATATTCATCACTTAAAGACTCGCTAAGAATCTTTGGTATGAATTTTGATATAAATAAAAAATGTTCACATTCTTTTCTTAAGAATATTCTAGTTTTAACTGGTTGATCTAAAAAATAAACGATATTATCACTAGGATGATTCCTAAGGATTATCTAATTTCTTAGGTTTGAAAAAGTTTTTTATTAAACATCACGTTTAGTTTATTCTTAAGGTAAAACTTTAGTAGTAATTTCTTCATTTATTCTCTCATGAGAATAATTTTTCAACATGGGTTGAAAATTATTTTTATAAAATCATCTGAAGATGTTATTTTAGGTTGTTTGAAAACAAAACAATCAATTTTATCAAATTTAACTTTCACTATATATTTTATGGTACTTAATTTTACTATATAATCTTTACTAGTTGTTGAATAACCTAAAAAATTCTTTATCATACTTTGGAGAAATTTTATGTGAATTATATTTAGTATTCATAATGAATACTTTGAATCCAAAAACATTGAAATAAGAAGTTTTAGGTTTTATTCTTGTCCACCACTCATAATGAGTTTTATTAATAAATTTTTAAAGTAAAATTTGATTTATAGTATATAATAAACTAATAACTACTTTATCCCAAAAAAGTTTAGTAATTGAGTATTCACTAAACATGGTTCTAGTAATCTCTTGAAGAACTTTGTTTCTTCTTTCAAATACACCATTTTTATGGGGTGTTCTAGGATCTGAGAAGTTATGTATTATACCATTTTTACAACTAAAAATTTATAAATTCATAATTTAAAAATTCTCCACCATGGTTACTATGAATAATTATAAAAGGTGAAAAATTTTCATTTTTAACTCGGGTTAAAAAAATTTAAAATAGAAAAATACTTCATACTTTTTTCTAGAAAGTATATTCATGTACATCTACTATAGTCATCAACTAAAACATATACCTAGTATTTTCCACCAATAATTAGATTTTGTGTTAGACCAAATAAATCCAAGTGCACTAACTGTAAATCATCATAAGTTGAAACTTCACTAATATATTTAAAACATAACTTATATTGTTTTCCAAATTAAAAAGGATCGTAAACTTTATAATAATTAAACCTAAGCTCCAGTGGATCTATATCTAGTCCTTTATTAGAATTTTTTTAATTTTATTACATTAAAGTGTCCTAAACTTATATTTTAGAACCAAGATTGATCTTCAACTGCACTAAGTAAAGGTAAATCTTGTCTCTTAAGGTCTTTTAAGTTAAGTGTCTAAACATTCTCAATCCTGATAGTAGAAAGAATGAATTTACCTTCTAAACTTTGAACAATAAAATTATCATTCCTAAATTTCATAAGGTAACTTTCATCACATAATTTGATTTTGATTATAAGATTATGTTAAAGTCTTATAAAAACAAAACATTTGAAATTAAATGTTTTCCAAGAAGAACGATATTACATATTCTATAAGTTTACCCTTGAGCATTATCACCAAAAGTGAATTTTCCACTTTTTGTCTTTATAATATTCTAGAATAATTTCTTGTTTGTAGATATATGATAGGAAAACCACTATCCTTATATGAGATTTTTTTTCTATTGTTTCCCTTTTTATTTTCCTGAAAACAAAAAAGGATAGATTTTGGAACCCAGACTTGCTGGGGTCTTGCATTATTAGTAAACAAATTTTAGAAATACACATATGTCCAACTCTTTTGTGTTGAACATATTATAATTATTTAAAAAATTAATATTCATGAAATTACAAATATTATACTCTATTTAAAGAACACTTATTTTTCAAATTTCTACCACTTTGATATTTTGTACAAAAAAGGATCACCATTTAGAACAAAATAAATATTTTGGAAATTTGGATTTGGTTTTATAAAAAAATATTATAAATACTTTTATAAAGGCTTATTTTTCTATACATATTATAAAAATTTACTTTTCTAGAATTAAATTTTGATAGTAATTTTTTCAGACTTGAAATTTCATAATTTAGTTTAGAAACTAAATCTTTATCCTTATTAGTAGAAGTAGAACTATATTTATTTAGTAAGATTATTAACTTCTTAGGAATGTTTTGAAATATTAGAATTTTATTTAGAAAGATATTATATAGCATCTTCATATTTTTTGGAGAAACTTTACTACTTTTCTTTTCTAACAATTTAGAAAACCTAGAAACTTCTTCAATACTAGGTAAAGAATTATCATATTCAGATGAACTAGATTTTTCATATTCCGAAGACTTAGAATCATGTTCATCCTTAGAATTGGGATAATTTTCATTTAATGTAAGTTTGGTAAGGTATTACATAGACACCTTTCCCATGTAGCATTCATTATTATTTGTAATAATAGTATATTATTTAATAACCCTTTTATTATCAATAATATCATCATATGAGTTATCTATTTAAATATCTCCACCATTATCACTACAGGTATCTATATCTTTAAAAAAATTCTTTCCATTATGCTTTCAGAACTTTTTAGAACTTCTTTATTTATTTTCCTTTATCTTAATTATTGAACATTTAGGTTTGATGTTCCCTAGATTCTTATACTCATAGCATATTATTTCTGAAGAATATTTCTTATCACTTATTTCATTAGGATTCTTATTAAAATTGTAACAAAAATAAATCTTACCAACTATATTGTTCATCCTCTTAAAAATATTAGCTAGCTAATTTTAAATTTTTTATGATAAACTACTTTCTTTATCGATTTTAAATTTTTCTTTTTTGAAGATTTAAAAAACATTCTCATCTGATTTATCTTTCTTATCAATATTTGAAGTATAAGAAAAAGATATTCCATTTTTATTTTTCTCTTTCTCAGTATCTCTTTTTATCCTACCCTTATACTTCATGAGAGTTCCAATAAGATCATCCAAACTAAGATTTTTCCAATTTTTAATATCGTATAAAGAATTTATTTTAGATTCCCAACAATTTGGCATAATATATATGATCTTCTTAACCAAATGATAATCACTTAAATGTTTATATCCTAAAGATTATAAGTTATTTACAATTTTCATAAATATCTGATGCACCTTTTCAAAAAATTATCTAGGTATAAAATCATAAGTCTTGATAATCATCTCTTAACATAGCTCTTCTGGTTTTGATAACTTTGGTTGTTCCAAAGTGAGTAACCTCAATATTTTTCTAAATATTATTAGATACTTCAAAAGAAGAAATTTAATTATAGATGTTTCGGGTTATAAAACATTATAAATTATTTATAAATCTATAATTTAGTTAATATTCTAACTACATGTATTTAGAAAATTTTGGAACCTCTTTTTGTAGAATTTTTTAATTTCTTACCAACATGAAAAAATTGTCTACTCCAGTATTTATAAGGAATATCCTCATCTGATCTCTATAATACTCATAGTCAAAACCATCAAAATAGTGGTGGTATTATAGGAATTAGATTTTCCAAAGTTATATAATTTAAACCTTCCATATTTAAAAATATAAAAATACTCTTTTTATAAAAATAAATTAGTTTAAATAGTTTATAATTAATAGAATAAATAATATAAAATTTATTTATTTATAACAAATTATAAACTAGAAAATTAAGTTGAACCAACTCTGATACCAAATATAGGATTCTAAGAGTAATAAATTACACTAGAAGAGGTGGTGAATTATAGTTTATAAATTAAAACTACTAATTTTCATAACCTCCTTATGTAGATCAATCAGAAAAACCATTATCTGATAAATGAAAGTAATAAAAAAAATAGTTTTTTTGATACATTAAAAATCAGAGTTAAGGAAATTTTATATTATATAATTTTTCTTAAACACGTGATAAGAAGAAATAAAAACTTGTAAAAATGAGTAATATGAAAATTTATAAAATGAGTAACAAAAAAACATAAATTGTTTAATAATGATCCACACTTTTAACTTTATTATTAAGGAAGTATATAACCTAGACATTAGGTTCCCACTATTTTAACCAAACTATAAATATTTTTCTTCATTAATCAAGGAATACCTTGATACAATTATTAGAAGAACTTTGTCTCCCTATCCACAAAAACCCTCAACAAAAAATATCAGATCAACTCTATCTTATTTTCCCCAAAATCTCTTAATCACACCAGATCAAAAAAAACAATTAAAAACATGAAAACATAAAGGCATTGAAAAATACCCTCATAAAATAGATTCCTTAAGTAAAAAATATCTAAATAATTACCATGAAGTGATCAATAAAGGTAAAAAATATGTTTTCAAGATCTTCACAACAAATCTCATATCGTAAGGGATGCAAAATATTCTTTCACCTTGAATATTTCATCTATTTATAGGAAAATACACAATAGTCATATTATGCATTCGTTGGAGTTGGTTGCAATGGATTTGGATGAACTCTTAATTATCATGTAAATATGTTCATAGCCATTATAGTGGCTTAATATTCCATATAATAGAATAATAATTGTACATATAGTGAAATGATATTCCTTCATCTGATGAATTTAATGAATATTCATTAGAAAATCATGTCAGCCTCCGTCTGATGAAGTTTTTTGGATGGTCTAGTTATAACTTCATATTATAGATTTTTTTATATTTATACTTATATAATTTTATAAATATTCATATGATGAATATTGTAATTGTACATCTGATACGGGTGAAAACTATTAAAAAAAATATTCCATCAAATAATCATATAATTTTATGTATGGAAAAGTAATTTCCTAAAATAACATTCTTAAATAGAAGTATAAAATTTATTAATGTGTTAAGGAGTTGCATTTATGATTTCAAAAACTAAGGTTATAAAGTTTCAAAAGAAAACTTTTGACTCAATAAAAACTTTTATAGGATAAGTTTTGAATCAAAAAAATTCACCCTTTTCCCTATAAAAATATACCCGATCTTCTATTTAAAGGAGTTAGCATTTTCTTAGTATATTTTTTGTGGATATTCTATAGTAATAGTGCAATAATTTTTCAATGTATTTTATTTTATTCTATTTCTCTCATCTCTATTGTTTTTTTTTAATTTTGTTTCTTCCCCCATACCTCAATAATACTCACTATGGTAAGTAAATAACCCTATACTTGGACTTAGGGGAGGTTTTATTGGGGTTCTTGAATTTTTATTCTTTAATTATCAATATTTATTTTCTATTTGTAATAGGTTAGTGGGTGTTTTTAGGGGTGATATAGTGATTGTCAATCATTTCAAGATATTACCCACTATTTTATTATATTCCCTACCAAACATCAATTTTATCCCATATATTGGTCATTATATTTATTAAATATATTTGAGTGTGTTCGAGAGATAAAATGAAATATGATTCAGCCAGGTCTTTGAAGGTTTCATACTATTGATTAAGTTTTGTTCATCATTATTTACTATTAGAGGAGGTGGCATTTTGTGTGCTAAATAAATATCCTGTAAATTCTAAGTTTCACACTAAAAGTAGGGGATAGTGGTTCATGTATGATGGGATAAACTATAAAATAGAATTTATATAATAATAACGTGTAATTATGGAACTCAATAAGTCAACCCTATGACCATTTTTTCAGTTTTTACTATCTTATTTTTTTTAAACATATTTAACCATTCTCAAACCCCACTAATTTTAATTTTATACCCTTATCTTTCTATTATTTGGGATTAAATGAAGTGTAGTGAAATTTAAGTGTGGGGGGAGTGTGAATCCGATTAGGTTTTTCTATGTGTTTTTTTATTTATTCTTTATTTTTTTAGGAAAATTGTGATTAAAACAATATTTATTATCATTTTACACTCTTGAATAGATTTTTAGAGGGTGTTATTAATTTTTTAAGAAATTGATTCTAAATGATTGTTGATGTGGAAACCTTTTCTTGGAATTTGATTTAAAAATATTTTTTTAAGTTTGGCCAATTTTTGAAATCTATGCCCATGAAACAGGAAATAAAAATTATTTTTATCATCTTGTGTGGTATTTTGAATCATTTTTTCATGTTCTTCTTAATTCCCATAAATTATTGAAAGAAACTTGGGTTCTATGTGAGAAACAAAACTTGTGATTTTTCTCTTTCAAAGATTTGGACTTCATAAAAAAAATTTTAATTGATTGAGGTATTTTTTTGGATATTCATGTTTGGACTTGATACCTACCTTTAAATATAAAAATTATTAAACATTATATTACATGAATTAATATATAGGTTTAAGCCATATTACCGACCAATTTTTCATTACATGCCTTCACCCTTAACATTTTTTCATAGATATTTAAATTTTTGGTGTAGGACAAGGGACTTTCATGTATTTTATTTTGGATATACATAATTTTTGGATGGTGTAAGTTGATTTCATTATTTTGGTTAGTGTATAGAGAGAGATATATAATTGGGAATGATCCATTATTTTTTGTTCTTTATTTTTATCATCCTTTTTCTACAAAAAATTAGAATAATGAAAAAAATTAAAAAAAAATTAAAAAAATGGGGATGAGATTGAATATTTAATTATGCTTAATTTTTTGGATCATGTTCCTATAAATAATTAATTAAATGAATTTAATTCATACATTTTATTTAATTGTTATCTTATTCTCCAAAAAAATAAAAAGAATTAATAAAAAGAAAAAAAATTAAAAAAAAATTGAATTGGTATGAATTCCTTCATTGCATTAATTATTTGAATTATGATCGATGTCAAAAAGGGGGTTTTGTGTTTTACATTTATAATATGAATTTAGTTAGGTCTTCCCTATGTTTTCACATAAATATTCAAGTTATTGTACTTAAGATTTCAACCTCCTCTTTTCATCCTTAAATTTTTAAATTTTTTCACCCACCAAACCCGAGACACTGAATTTGCCGTGAAATATCCTCATTATTGAAAATAGTTTTATGTATTATGGTTCATATAGATGATAATTTTCACTATACTATGGTGATACATGCATTTTCCGATTATGATCATACATCTAGATTAATTTTTTCATGGGTAAAGACTAACATAAAATTCAATGTGAGGTAAGTTGTGATTGGGCCATAGATGGATTTATGTGGTTAAACGAATTTATATGTGAGATATGAAAATGAAAATTAATTTTCTTTATATATGATACATGATAAAATTATTATTTTTTAAAGATCTTAAAAAATTTTCTCACCTTAGATTATTATGTGGATTTTGATTCGAATATTAGATAATTGCCTATGGGTACAATGTTTAAGTGTGGGGGGATTAACAGAGCCAAAAATTTTAATAATTTTAATCTGAATTTAAATATTTTATATCCCTCCAATTTCATATTTTAAGGGTAATCATCACATTTTTTGTTTTTTATAATAAATTGAGCTTAATTTTTAAAATGGCCTAATTTTGGATTTTTAACTATTTTTATTTACTTTATCATTTAGGCCATAATATTTTTTATATTATTCTAAATTGAAATAAAAATAGGATTATATGTTCATTGGGATACATTTTATAAAACTAGACTAGGATCTGAATCCAAATATTTGATTCCCAAAGGAGCATGCAAGTATGACCTTATAATTTTTGACTAGTTGTGGAGTTTTTTGAATATGGGACCAAGTCTCCTAAGAAACCAAAATAAAGGATCTGAAATTTTGTGTGGGAAAATATAATAATTTCAGGATCATTATATTCAGTTATTCTTGTGCATGAATCTCCCTCCTTCTTGGTCATAAATTCATGGGAACTCAATGCATTAGAATTCAAATTGTCCACCATGACAGAATAATTTTTTGTAATAAATATATCATAACATTCTCTATATATAGAAAAATAAGATAAATTTTTTTGATCGATATAGGAGAGATAGGAAAAAAACTTTAAAGAAGAAAACATTTCAAAATTTGGTAATTTAATGTGGATACCATGTGGAAACTTTTATAGGACAATTTTTGGAGCCAGAAATTTCACTAATTGCCTAAAAAATGAACCCCCTATTGTATTTAAAGGATTTAGTAATTTTGTTTATATTTTTATGGGATATGATTCTGTAATATTATAATATATTTTTTAAAAAAATTGTTTAGTTTTATTCCTCTCATATCTATTTTTTTCTTTTCACTTTTGTGTTCTTACATTATAACTATATAATACTCATGATGGAGAGTAAATAACCCATGAATTTCCTTGGAGGAGGTTTTCTCAGTGTTCTTTAATTCTTATTCTTTAATTCTCAATATTTATTTTTTATTTGTAATAGGGTAGTGGGTGTATTGAGGGTTGATGATATGATTATCCATCATTTCAATATATTACCCACTATTTTATTATATTCCCTATCGAAATAAATTTCATCTCTTCTCTCAGGAATGATATTCAAATGATGGAGTTGAGTGTATTTGAGTGATGAAATGATATACACAAGCATCAGGTCTTAGAAGGTTCCACACTCTCGATTGAGGTGTGTTCATCTTTATTGAATATTGGACGAGGTGACATTTGATGTGCCAAAGAGATCTCCTATACATGCTAAGTCTCACACTCAAAGTAGGGTATTGTGGTTCATGTATGATGGGATGAACTATCAAATAAAATTTAGAAAATAATAATACATAATTATTGAACTAGATAAGTTAACCCCAGGCCAAGTTCTTTCTTACTAAAATTTGTTTAGTTTTTTCTTCCTTATTTTATTTAAATTCATTTCGTCATTATCAACCCCTACTATTTGAATTATGAATAGTGAGTAATTAATTGCTAAGGATCCTTAAGAGAGAAAACCTAGGTCATACCCTATATTGAACATAGTAAAAACATAAATATTTTGAAAGTGTGCATAATAATATTCATCAAAACTCTGAGAACAAAAGCAGAGACACCCTGACCCAGATTCTAGACCCAACCCAATATTGAAGCCCATACTCTGATTTTGATACAACCTACACCCATCATGTGTATCACTCAAACTCATCATTTGGGGTTTATAGTAGCATAATTGAAGAGAAATCCCCATGAAATACTCAACTTCCACTAAATCCATGACATGATGGAGTGCATTGACTCTGATTCTTCTCAAAAGTGTATAGAATTCAATAATAGGATAATTGATACTAGATTATGTTTTTTTTCTTGTGAGATAGGTTGGGAAACTGTATAAAATGCGATGGGGTGAGTGAGATAATTATTCCCCCTTCATGATACAAATGTTATAACATTTTCTTCTGCTACTACAATCTAATTCTGTTATATTTTGTGAAATTTTATTTTGCCTCTCTTCTGCTTTTTTTTAATTTCTTCAAACTATGTGTTTTTATCATGATCTATTAACTCCATGATCAAGGAGTACTAACCTAAGGCAGAATTATTGGGGGTGTTCTACTATTTCCTTAATTCCCATTCTAATTTATTATATTTTAATTCAATTTTGATGACACAGTGGGGGTGTTTTTGTATTTTTGAAGTAATTTTTCACTTTCCATAACATTCTTCTTATTTTATTCCAACCAATGTATATTCTTCCTTACTTATCTTCATTATCATCATCTATGATGTAATATATAAAACCTAATCATGAAAAAAAAATGATGGAGTTGGATAGATTTTGGTGACATGTCTGCAGTCGTCACATGTTCATTGAATGAAACCATGGAGGAAGTGAAATCTTGTGTTCCTATGAGATTTCAGAAAGTTCGTGAGATTTTTCAATCTTAGAAAAGTATGGTAATGCATGAATTATACTGATTGAATTATAAATTGGATGATTAAATGATAAATGGATAACAAAGGTTATTAATGGCTAAATTTTGGATTCATTCCCTTTCCCCATTGAAAACTATTTAGAATTTTTACTAATTTATTTTATTTTTTATTCATATAGTAAAAAACTAAACATAATTTATAGCTTATTTCACTATATTGAAAATAAAAAAAATATGTAAGTGACTAAGATAGTGAAGAACTAGCCCATGAATCCTTAATAATGACTTTGTTCAGTCCCATATAACTATATTCTAGGTTTTATAAATTAGTTATGTTAAGTTCCACATGATAGGTTGCTCATCATGTAGTCATTCACATCATGAACCTTGGTTCACACCATGAATGGGGTTAGCCGATTGAGGAGTCCCTTTTCTTGAACATTTTAGACTTTTAAACAAGGGTTCAGGACATGAATTTCTTGGGTGGTAGGGAATTTACATCATGAACCCCTTATTTACATTGTGAATGGATGCTACAACACCTAGTGTGTGACTCCACATATACAGGAGGTTTCTAACTAACGGCAAGGTTATAAGGGTGTAGTGCTGATACTATGCCCTTGGTAATCATATCCATACACCATAAACATAAAAAAAAATATAACAACCTATAATATCATAGTAAGAGATAAAGAAAACATAGTGTGGTAACAAATTTCACCCATGTCATGCATATAAAAATGAATCAGGCTCCTGATGTGGAAATTAAAACTAGAGAATATAAAGTGTGATTAGACAAATAAAGAAAACATTGCATAAATCCTTTTGAGTCCATCCCAGTACTGACACTAAATCCATACTCCTCAGATCATCTATATGTTGTGGGCCCCTTTCCCTCACCTAGATCCCTATTCATAAAGTTTTCTCATTCATCAAGATGCCTATATAGATTGTGAGTAATAAATCTCAGTAGGGAACCACCAATGCATCCTAAACATTATTTCACATGTGAAACATTTTTATTCCATGATAAATATAAATTCCCAAGAAAACAATAACAAACATATGTTGAGAATTTGTGTCCTAAACAAGCTATATGAGCCCTTCCCATACCTATTTCGGATCTATGTTAGATGAATAGTCATAAAGGATATTGAAAGTGATCAAGGGATATCCATGAGGTCAGTGAACATGTCTCTTAGGAATCTCAAGGCATAAATTTGGATCAATCTATAAGGTCATCACATCCCACCTCCATCATGGGTCAAGTCTCAAGATCTCCAAACCCCATCTCGATCAGAAGTTAGTCCTCAAGCCCATTGTATCCTGTTTATGTCTTGGATCGGGTCATAAGGTCATCATATCCCTGTTTTCAGTACCATAGGTCTGGCCTCAAGGTTTCCAGGACCCTACACTTTATTCAGGTCCATTTCTATCATCATCACATGCAGTGTGCACTCCCCCTATAATGGATAACCATATCACAATGGTCCACCTATTCCAAATACCAGTAGTAATACCTCCAAAGGTGTGATAATCACATAAAATAGGTTATAGAATATATAGGTAGAGTATATCATGTCATCATGAGAATTATTAGCAACATTAAAGTACATTTGATCAATATCAAACATGTTATAACAAGAAACATAGTCATACGCATGGAATCAAGCATCATATATGAGTCTCATGGGTTACACACACACACACACACTTGTGATCACTATTAAGAATGGTCAAACAAGATACACCAACATAAGTATCATATCAAGTCAACAAGAGTTTATAATTTTCCAATATGGTAAGTAACTTCATACCATTATGTTTTTGAAGACAATCCCTAAGACCCATCGAGGGACGATACTTGAGTCGAACCTGAGCACCAATCAGACCAAGACCTCACACCAAGGACCCCTAGAACTGATTCTAAATCAATTTAATCAAGGTTATAGAATGAGATTCAATAAGGTTCTAAGACAATTAAAAAATTTCTACACCAACATACCTCTTAGGATCCACCAATGATGCTAGATTTGAGATTGATCAAAGAGATTCCGCCAACATACATAGGGGTGTCCAAACTCGACCCAACCCGACTGACTGGACTAGGTGGGGTTGGGTTGGGTTGGGTTGGGTTACATGGTGATATTGATGTGTTGGTTCAGTTTGGGTTGGGTTGATATCGGGTTGGGTTGGGTCATGGGTTTTCAAGATAATGACCCAACCCTACCTGTTCAACCTGACCTTCATTATTTGTTTTGGTTGTCGTTATTTAGACTTCACTGGACCCACTTCCACCATAATATCTTCCCCTTTTCCTCTCCCACCATGATCTGCACCCCTGTTATGGTGCTTCCTCTCCCACAATCCCACCTCTGTTCATCACCCTCCCTCCATTCAGAGTCTCATCTCCTTTTCATGGCCCATCACCCTCCCATCCCTGAAGGCCATCACCCTTTCTCCAATCCTATTCATCACCACCCTCCCTTCCTCCTATATTTAAATCTAGAAACATAAAAACAGACTCAATTCGATGTGTGTAAGGAATTCTAATCTCATGTTAGGATATGGGATGGATCGAGATGGTGAAGAATGCAGAGAAACTTGTGAAATAAACCATAGCAGGGAACGATGTTTCCCACGATGTTGCTCATGATTTCAAAGTCCATGATCTTACTACTTATCATGCTAATGGGGGCCTATATTCTTATGAATCATTACAAATTGTATGTGAATCTTTAAAACTCCCTCAACCCTTGATTTTTTTCCCTGAATTTAGGGTTTATTTTAAATCCACTTTTATCTATGACTGCCAATTATCATATTTTTTTCATTTCTTGTTTATTCCTCAACATGGTTGGTCAATGGCCATTTAAATTACCCAATTGGGAATGATCATCGAGTGAGGAGCTGTTAGTTTAATTAGTGATGCAATTTTTTTGAGGTGGATGCTGCCCTATTTTGGTATTGCTTCTTGGTGACACTGTCATGGTAGATGATGTTGGTGTGAGGATAGGTTTCCACCTCAAGAGATAGGAGCCTGATCTGTTTATGAAGAAGTGATGAATTTTTTCCCCCTAACAAAATGGACCTTACCTAACCTGATCCAATCCTAGATGGGTTGGGTAGGTTTACTTCCAAACTGAAAAACGGATCTGACCTGGCCTGACCTGACCCGTCATTTTTTTATTAAGTTGGGTCCAAAAACCCCTCCAACCTGACCCAAACCAAACCATGGACACCCCTAAATGTACTATATCCATCAATCTAATAAAAATCAACAAATTATTTTTTATATGGTATAAGAATCCATATATTTAAAAATGAAATGTCATATCTATGATGTGTTTCAAGGGAATAAAGGTAGATCTATGAGAACCATAAATAATGGGGGGTTATGGATCACATAACTTAATTATCTAATCACTAACATGATTGGATCCACTAAAAATGAGATTATAAGTGGAGTAAATTATTGAGGATCGTTTATGGATTGTCTAGGTTCTAGATAGTTGAATTTTGGAGGAATAATGAGTCAATTCAGATGATTTGTGGTCATTTAAGAGGAGTTTCAAATTATTAATTTCATGCACACGTGATTTGGTCACACGGTTTATCAAAACATTTTCCAACTATGTGAGGAATCCTACCCCTTCTAGGAACCCACATGGTTTGGTCACATGGTTTGGTAAAACATGTTCCAATCATGCTTTTCTCCTCTATCTAATCGATATATTTTTTGGTAAATTTCACATCGTTATCTCAAACTATGCATAAACTATGAGCCACCCACTATCCTTCTCCAAATGGGTTGTATGGTTTTCCTATGGAGAACCACATAGTTTTTCCTAATTTTTCTCAATCCGTGCACACCCTTAAATACCTCTAAGACTCTCTAAAACTTTATATAACTACATGATACTTTACCCAAGAAAAATAATAACAAAAATACACTTTAATAAAGGCTAAAAACAAGGTATAGTGTACCTAAAAACCATGGTCCATTATAATATATCCCTAAGATCTTCTCATCCTCATGAAGTTTCCCTAGAGTTCCATCTCAAACAACTTAGTCCATGGATCTCATACATTAGTTTTCTAATCCCAAGTCTCTTCTTGGATATTTCTATGCCACCACAAGACTCTAACAAGTGGTTTCATCTTTCCTCACAACACTTTCTCCCTCCAGACTATGATTTTCAGTAGATTATTCATAAAAAATGTGTCATGATCTAGATAAATGTCCTCATAGTTGACCACATGAATAGAATTAGGCATGTACCTATGGAGCTAAGACACATGAAATACATCATTCATACCTCGGTAGCAATGAGAAAGGTCCAAAAAATAAGCGAAAATCTTGATATTCGGGGAAATATTGAACGAACTAATAAATATTAGTGTTATCTTTCCTTGATTCTACAACCATTGATACCCTAATCAAGGATTCACCCATAAGAAAACTTTATCATCAATAGTGAACTCTAAAGGTTGACTCCTCTAGTCAGCATACAATCACTTCCTATTTTTGAGCAATGGTCAACCACTTCCTGATCAAACGCATTTTCTTGGAAGTCTCATGTATGATGCTTAACCCCACCACAAGTACCACACCTACCTTATTCCAACATATAATTGAATGACATGATTGGAAATAGAGTGCCTCAAAAGGTTCCATCTGAATAAAATCCTCGAAGATATTATTTTACGTGAATTCAATCAAGTATTGATGATCATACTAAGCTCCATAGAACTCCAAAACGTATGCCCACAATATATCCTCAAATATTTGGATCTTCCCCTCTGGTTAACCATTAGTCTATGGATGATATGCTATACTCAGTTTCAGATGAGTATCCAAATCCTTCTGTAAGCCCTTCCAAACAACAATTTAAAACATGTATCTTTATAAAATAAAATTATTGATGGAACTCCATGTAAAAATACAATATCATGTACATAAAACTTCCTTAACTCATCCAGGTAATGGGTCTCATAGATTGGAAAGAAATGAGAAACTTTTGTTAGCCGTTCAACTATCAACCAAACTGCATCACGAATCCTTAGGGTTCAAGGTAACACTATCACAAAGTTCATCATCACAACATCTCATTTATTTATTGTAATTTAAATTGGTTGAAGCAAACCATTAGGATGTTGATGCTCGGATTTTACCCTCTGACTAGTAAGGAATCGTGAAAGAAAACCATCAATGTTCCTCTTCATATCTGGCTACTAAAATTGACATCATCTATCATGGTATATCTTTATCAACCCTAGATATATTTCCCATTTCAAATAATGGGAGTCTCTCAAAAACTCCTCCCTCATAGAATTTTTTACAACTACCATACCATGTATGTAAATAATATCTTTTTCATATAATGATCACCCTCGATTTGAATTATCTCTTTCCAAGCATTCCCGCATCACCACACATTTAGGATCTAAATATTAGATTACTTTCACACATTCTTCCAAAGAGGGAATGATATCCAAAGGCACATATGTCATAAAACCATGATCATTTGATGCATCCACTATCCACTTATCTCTCAAACTCATCAATCATCATTCCACCTATGAAGGCTGCTCTCCAAGATCTTGTGTCTCTAGCATTTTCCTTCTAAGATCATTTGCAAGGAAATTACATTTTCCTAAAGCATAGGACATCTCAAAGTTAAATATCTTTAGGTACTCAACCCAATATATCTATCATGGATTGAGATAATACTGAGAGAAGATATATCATAGGATATTGTGGTGTGTTTAGACAACAAACCTATCATAGAAGAGATAATACTTCTAATAATTCAGGGCATAGACTACAAATACCAACTCTAATTCATATTTTGGGTAGTTTCACTCATGGGGTCAGAGCTGACATTACCCATAGGGGACAACATGATCCCTCTACATTAACACAACTCCCAACCCAACACCTGAGTCATCACAATACATCGATTATCTAATCCTAGGCTCTGGAAGTATCAAAACTAGGGTTGAAATCAATATTCTCTTTAGCATAAGGAAAACCTCCTCACACTAATTAGAACACACAAACTTCACCCCATTTTTATCTATAACTATCATTGGGGCTTCTAAAAGGGAGAATTCATATATGAAATACCAATATTACCCCCACAATCCCAAGGAAATTTCTGATCTAAAACACATTTTCGGGATGTGGCTAGGACATCATGGCCTCTACCTTCTATGATTCCACTAAAATCCCCACCTCATAAATTACATGTCCAAGTTACCACACCTTCTAGATAAAGAAGTGAATCTTTGACATTTTTACATAAAGCTGATTCACTCTAATTTTACACAAAATAATATCAATGTGTATGTCATGCATATCTAATGTCTTAAAATATATCAGGATATCATACATGAATAAAATGATAAATGATCCAATATATTGGAGGGAAATATTTTTTATAAGATTCATAAATACCATTGTCACATTTTTTAACCCAAAAGTCTTGAAAAGATATTCATATATGCACATGAGCCTCATCCTAGTTGGTGAGGACTCCTTAAGTGCATCCAGATGACTCGGGATCAAATCTAGGTGGAGGCTAATTTCTGGTATTGTAGTAGAATTGTAGCAGGTACTGTACCAATACTGTAGCAGGTATTGTGAAGTACTATAGCAGGTACTGTAATAGGCACTGTTTGGCACTGTAGCAGCTGAGAATATTCCCTTGTTTGGGACTTTGGGCCACCGATTTGGTCCCCAAGTCCTTTAAGGCCTTCGGGCCACCCAAGCCATTGGGCCACCTTAAGTGTATATGCAAACCAGAAAACCTACAAAGAACAAGCTTCAGAAGAAGGATGAGCAAGGATCTTTCACCATTACAGAAGCTAAATGGATTGAAAGAATGATAGGGTATGGAACCTTCCATTGGGACAAGCCTGTACATGCATGGGAAAGCCTAGTCGAACAACCATGTAAAGGTGGAGAGATGATTTCACGATAAAGATGTTGGGGAGGAGCAGTTCCAAGTAGTTATTCTGGGTTGTATATAATGTTTGAAGACTATGGGCAATGAATTCCTCTAAGGCCTATGGGTCATGTAATACTTACACCTACGGGCCTTGTAAGGGTTCCACCTCACCCCTTGAAATGTGGATTATCACATCAATAAAAAATGAAGGCCTTTGGGACATTGGAGGAGGAGGAATCATATATTCTATAACTTCTCATAAATATTTTCTTGGGAATATCCTCTTATCAAAACTACAACAAATGGTAGTCGGAATAAAGATCAATCTTGGATAACCACTAAGATCCTTGAAATAGATCAAACCATTCATAAATTCTAGGTAAATGGTAATTTTCTTCATTTTTACCTAGTTCAAATTCCTCTAGTCCACATATATATCCATAGACTACCATATTTCTTCTAATAAAATAATACTATATAACCCCAAGGAGATGTTCTCGGTCTGATAAAACCCTTCACCTCAAAATCCTATTTCTATACATTCGAATATATCAACTCGATTGGTGCCATATAATAAGGAGGAATTAATATTAGTTGTTCTCCAGGATTAAACTCAATATCAAATGTAATTCCACTATCAAGAGGAAGACCTGAGAATTCATCTGGGAAGACATCCTGATAACATTCCACAACTGGAGGAAAAGTAAAGGGAGATACTAATGACTTTACTACATGATTCAAGACTACTACCTACAATGTGATAGCTCCAACCTGGCTTAGGTATAGTCCCATTATTCCTTCTTTGAGATCCCAATCACCAATAAACACAAAACTCTCTCCCTTGGGCATGGTATAATATAATAATCGATATGAGATTAAAAGATTGTTATTCAATCCATTCTAAGGATCAAATAAAATCTAGTTATCTCAAGGATTATAAAATCCCCCAATGTTTATATTTTTAAATAACTACAAGCCACTCTAGAAATATTTGGAGACAATTAACTTTCTTCCCCAAGGGTATGTTGAGAGAAAACAACTCATAATATAACTTAATTAGTAAGTTGAGACTAGCAATAACTTGGGAAGATAAAAATGAATGGGAAGATCCAATATCAAAAATAGTATTAGAAAGAGAAGAGGTGATCTAGAATATACCTTGAATGGTCGATAGTCCCTCTATACTATTAGCTAGAATCATGTACAAAAAGAACACTTGACATTCCTTAATTCCATGGCCCTGACCCTAAGGGGTTTGACCCACCAGATTCAAAATCATCAAAGGGGTATGACCCTACTACTGAGGATCACAGACGAATCCCTGGGTTCAAGTTCATGTATTTCATGAACCCCTATGGAAATATAACATCAAATATTTAGAGCATTACTGTTATATATTCCCCATATTACCACACTATTGACACTTTCTATGAGGTGTTGGGTGAAAACTATGGTAAAATTAGATATTCCCATAGTTGAAGCACCATGTAAGTCCTCTTGAGGGGGAAGAAGAATCCAAATGCTACTCAAACTATCTTCTACCAACCCACTACACATCCTCAGTCTTTCTCTTCCTACTACCAGACGTGATACTCACCATGGTAGTAAGAGGTCTACCCACCTGAGTACTGAAGTATAGAATAATACAGGATGGTTGATCCTCCTCCAAGATCTTCTCAATAGTAAACTCCTTCCATGAAACCTCAAGGTATGTTTTTATGTCAAATCTACTAACATTCCATATGATATTAGGTAAAATACCAAACTTGAACTTCCTGGCCTTCTCTGCCTCATTTCTAGCCAAGAGGGGGGTGAAATAAAGTAGTTCAGTGAAACAAGTGGAGTATGAAGATACCTTCATGGATCTATGTTTAATCTCCATGAATTCCTAGGCATGATCTAGATTCAATATGTTGGGAAATAATTTATTGTGATGAAACTTTTTCTTACATGGTCATTATATCATTTTTAAGATAAATAAGATAATAGTAATACAATTCAGTATCCAAAGTTTTAGTATATTGGGAAAATTATGCTTATACATCACTAATACAAAATAAAACTTAAAAAAATATTTAAAACCTTCTTATGTGTACTTATAAAAGCTAAAAAAATTATCCTTAGTATATTTAATCACCTAAGGATATACATTAAAGAAAGGGTGAGTTAAAAGCCTGGTAAGGGGAGGAATAAGGTACATGAATCAATAGTACTTGGGTGAGAATAATGAAAATCATCATATTATAAGAATATGATCATCATAATAATCATAATGGAAACATATGATAAAGGCATTGAATGTGGAATATACATAATAATAAAACAACATAACATAGTGGTCAAACACCACACATAGTTGTAAACAAGGTTAGCATTATGTTCACACATAACATATGTGCATAAATCGTAACATCATAATTATGAACAAATCTAGAATCATGTTCACACATAATATAAATAATATCATGTGATATATCACATTACCTAATTTATTGGAAGGATGTATAATTTTGTTCCCACCCATAACATCATAAATACTCATAATTATACATGCCATATAGAATGTAAAATAATTATAGTCATGAAATAAACCCAAGGATATGAATGGGTTTCATAATGGATTTCATATCATACTTCATGTAATAACTTTTGAGTTCTCAAATGAATAAGGTAATTCATATTTTGGAATAAAATATCGATTTTATTCAAATAATAAACAACTCAAGATGATTCAAGAGAAGTTTTGGAAAAAAATAAATTCATTTATAAAAAATCATTATAATTGGATTGGAGATCATTTTGAAAAGGTAAGAACATGACTATCCCAAAAATAAATGGAAAAGGCTAGTGAAAATTAATTTTTCGGGAATTAGATGAATATCTATACTTAAAATAAGGTGAAATATAAGATAACCCAAAAAGAAGGAATTGGGTTTGAGAATCCCCTTACCTTAAATCCTATTTTATTTTGTCGTTTTTCTAACTCCAGAATAATAAACATAGGTTTATTAAAAAATTGAACCATAAGTGAATTATTTTAATTTATGTCACTATGTATCAATTATAATAATCATATTTTATTACTTAATTCTCTTTTTTAAAGGTGAAATATTTAGATATCATGTTTTCCTGAGAAATATCCTATTATTTTTTTATTTAACTATTTTTGTTTAAGTTCATTTTAACATAAGTATAATTAATTACAGAAGATTAAAATACATAAATTTATATATTTATATTTCATAAATAATTTATTATAACTATTCATATGTTTGGTGATATAAATGTAGTTGGTAGCGTCCTCATTGGCAGTTAACTGACCATTAACGGTATATAGTCAAATGAAAAATAATGAGAATTTTGGAATATAAATACTTCATAAATATAATTTTTAAAGTGGTTTAAAATCATTAATATAATTTCAACATACTAATTAATTAATCTAATAAAAACTGGTTTTGAAAATAATTGTGAAAAGAGGGATGAGAAGACTAAAATGAGAGAAGAGTTGATAAAAACATACTCTTTTCTCGGTGTCGCTTCTCATATAAAACACTAAAATCTCTTTATTATTAGATTTGGTTACTCTAAAAAATCCCTAAGGATTATAAGGGACTTTTGATAAGGTATTTTTGTAGGTTTTTTGTTTTGTTAAGTGAGGTGGGAGTGGTTTGGATGAGAGGTTATTTATACTTAAGGAGAGGGGATTTTTAGAATAAAATATTGAATAAAATAAAATATGCAATGTAAATATTTTAATAGTTATTTTTTGATATTATGAATCATATATAAATAAAATAAAATTTATTCAGGACTTTAAACCCATTTATGAGACGAATTAAATAGTTTATTAAAAAGGAAAGTGGAAAAAATGAAAAAATATTATTTTAAGGGAACACTTTTGGCTTCAGACTTTGAAAAATAATTTTTAGGTTAGGAAATTAAGTTTATTGTTTTTAAATGACCTATTTATATTATTAAAAAAAAATAAGCTAAAATAACCAATTTATCATTTATTAATTCATTATTTCATCATCATTATTTCATAAAACATGCAGTATTTGATGAATAATATTTTTACTATTGATATAAAAAAAGCAAAATTATTTCTGAAAATTCCAAAAAAATAACCCTGGTAAAATTTCAACATTATGATTATAAAAATGAAATTAATTTTATAAAAATAATTTTATAACAAATTTAATTTTAATCTTTAATATAAAAATTATGTTTTTTATGAAATACATTAAAATACAGTTTATTAAAAAAAGTTTTTATATTTTCTTTGAGTTTTAAATATTGATATTTATTTTATAGAATTATAATATTTATATTTTATTAAATTACTCATGATAAATATTATTTATATTTATTTTATTATTTTGAGTTCAAATTAATATTTCAAAAGTCATGTTATTATCCAAATGGTCAAGTTACTATTATCAACAGTCATATTATTATTCCAACGGTCACATTACTATTTCAATTTTCACATACCTCTTATACATTCCACTTTACTCCTTCATTCAAAATTCACTACAATTCCTCTCAAGTTTCTATATTTTCCTATTGTAAAATTTTTATTGGTTTACTAATATTAAATTTATTTTCTATATTATTATTCATGGGGGATATGATTCTATAAGATTGGGGTAATAAAAAAATTTCCATTATAGTTTTTATATTTTATATTTTTTGTCCCCTTGTAATGTTTGGAATTTTCATGGTTTTAGTTACTGATTAAATTAACAATATCTATTAGTGAAATAAATTGTTGTTATTTTCTTTATGTGTTGTATGTTTATAATACTATATAATATAATTTAACACACATTTATTTAGGGAAAAGTATTACAAATAAATTATGTCTTGTTAAATTGTTCCCCCTTTAGAAATTTCATCCACAGAATTTCAACTCATATTATCAGTTGAGAATAAATGTGGGTGCTTTTATGTCATTGTTTCCTATGTTTCCCAAAGCACCTATTCATATTTATGATTTATCCATAGCACTTTTACAAAGTGATTTCTCTTATTGTGTATAACTTTGTCTATATAGTCCAAGATATTCACTAGATACTCCTTATAAGAGAGGTCGTTATCTGGTTATACCACCTCTAGATTCATTACTTTTGAGGGATTGGGTATGTACTTCCTCATGAGAGATACATGGAGCAAATCATGTACTTTATCCATATTTGGTGTAAGTGATAGTCGATAGGACACTACTCCAATAAAATCAAGTATTTAAAAGTGTTTAATTTACTTAGGGATAAGAGTTCCTTTTTTTCAAACCACATGACTCTCTTCTATAATGATATTCAAAGGAAAACTTTATATCCAGCTTCAAAATTCAATTCCATTTGAATGTTTTTATCATAATTCTTCATCCGACTCTGAGCATATTTTATATATTATTGGATGGATTGAACTTTCTCTATCATCTCTTACACAAGATCATGTCCCATTAGATTTTATTCACCAACTTTATCCCAAAAAGTAGGATTTATACTTTTCTTCCCATATATAAATTCATATGGAACCATTTTAATACTAGAGTAGAATATGTTTTTATATGATTACTCAACTAATGGGAGATATTAACCCCATCCTCCTTTAAATTCCATTGAGAAAGATCTCAGTATATCCTCAAGAGTTTTAATGGTCCTTTCATATTGTACATTGGTTTGATAGTGATAGGTCATACTGAAATTCAATTAAATATTCAAATCATGTTGAATACTTAAAAAAAATTATATGTTAACCTTGGATCATGATCATAGATTATTAAAAGTGTTTCCCCATATATCCTCACCACTTTACATATATTTTAGAATTTTGTTCAAGAAATAAATATTCCAAAATAGTGATGAAGTGGGAAGTCTTGGTAAGTTAATCCACTAAAACCCATATCACATTACATCCTTTATATGCCTTATATATATGAGTTAAAAACTACATGGTGATGTTATCCCATTTACATTTGGGTATGGTAAATGGTTTCATCATCCCCTTATACTTTTTTCACTCTTCTTTAACTTATAGACATACCAAGCACTTTTCTATGTACTTAGCAATCTCTATATTCCATTTATCCCACAAAAAGTTCTCTAGAAGATCATGGTGTATCATGGTACTTATATGATGAGTGGATAAAGATGAGCTATGTGAATTATCCAATATCTCTTTCTTTATCCCAAGTGATAAAGGCATAAAAATTCTAGTTCCAAACCGAATGAAAATATCTTCATTGATATGAAATTCATAAACCTTCCCTTCCTTTATTTTTTCTACCTTATTTTGAAGATCATATTTATCCATTTATGCCTCCTTAATCACCTCTTGGATTGATCATTGGGAAATAATTTGAGTAATGTAAGATGTATTCCTTATCATTATTATTTCTAGATATATCCTTTACATATCCATGAAGATAGGTTCTTTCTGAATCCACATCATGGATAGAGTAAAAGGTTCTTTTCTGATAAGGTCATCATCTACCTTGTTCACCTTTCTATGATGGTAGTGAATAGAGTAATCAAATTCCTTTATCAACTATAACCATCATTGTTTATGCATGTTGAGTTCCTTCTATGTGAATATATACTTAAGACTCTTGTTATATAAATATATTTGTCACACTTCTCACTATAGAGGTAGTTCCTCTAAATATTTAGATACAAGATCATAGATTCTAACTCTATATCATATTTTAGGTAATTATTCTCATGTATCTTCAACTATCTTGAGGTGTAGGTTGTCACTTTATCATTCTACAAGAGTACAAAACCCAACCCTTTCTTTGAAGCATCATTGTATATCATAAAACCTTCTCCACTTGATGGTAGTGTGATTATAGGTGTAGTGATTGGACTCTTCTTAATCTCCTTAAATATTTCCTCATATTACTCCATCCTGATATACTTTACACCTTTCCCTATTAACTTAATTAGTGGGAAAGAAAATCATGAAAAAATCTCACAAAATGTTGGTAGTACCCAACTAAGACAGGAAAAATATATATTTATATGATACTTGAGGGTGTAATGCATTCCTCAATTTCCTTTATCTTTTAAGGGTCCATATAAATTACCTCATTTTTTATCATGTGCTCCAATAAGGTGATGTCATGAATCCCAAATTCACACTTATTAAACTAAATGTATATTTTATCCTTTCTCAATGTAGCCATCACAATCCTTATATGCTCTTCATATTCCCCCTTACTCTTAGAGTAAATGATAATATCATCAATAAATACTATCACAAATTTGTAAAGATAGTCTCTTAAGACTTTATTCATCAGATATATGAATATTTTTTGGAGCATAAGTAAGTCCAAAAGGCATTGCTATGAACTCATAGTTCCCATAACTTGTACAAAATGTTGTCTTCTAAATATCTCTCTTCTTCACCTTCAGATGATGATATCTAGAATGAATATACACCTTTGAGAAGTACTAATATTATAATAGTTGATTGAACAAACCATTAATTCTTTTAAGGGTATACTTGTTCTTTATAGTGATCTGGTTGAGTTCCCATTAATCTATACAGAACTTTATTGATCCATCATTTTTCTTCACAAAGAGAACTGATTCACCCCAAGGCGATGCACTAGGGAGTATGAACCCTTTTTCCAAATTCTCTTATAGCTACTTCTTTAACACCTCTAATTTGATTGAGGTCATCCTATAGGTGAATTTGGGGATAATATGGACTCTATTTATAAGATCTATTAAGAAATCTACATCATGATCAGGTGAAATTTCTAGAATTTCTTTAAGAAATACATCAGTATATTCTATCATAATGGGAATTTAATCAATTTTTATACTTTCCTTTGGCCCAAATATTTGGTAAAGGTATGCTTATTTTCTAGGTATCAACACCCACACATTTTAGGGATCTTCCAAAGGTTATTCCTGATCTTCCTTGAATTTTTACATGATCATGGGATGGTTTAGAATATAGAAATATGTCTCATTTTTCCAACAGTTGATGTGAGCTCTATATAATGAGAGCTAATCCATGCCCATTATTGCATCAAATTCCACCAAGGGAAGTATTATGAGATCCACTAGAAGAATATTCCCACATACTCTAATAAGAGAATATTCCAGCACTTGGGTTGAATTGATCACACCACTAGGTATTTTTAAATATATCTCTACTTCTAGGTATTGAGGTTTTGATTCAGTAGTTCTAGAAAACTTTTAGGATATAAAGGAATGGCTATAAATAGAATTAAATAAAACTTTTTCCATTATTGATTGAATAATAATTGTACCTTGTATGACATCATTTCCATGCTCCACTTAAAAAGTGCTGATGGAATAATCTTTTCCATTCACCCTCAGTTTTAGTGGTTGTTGATGTTGATTACCCTCAATGACCCATGGTTTAGTGTACTAACTTGTATAGTTACATTTCTCCATATAGTTGGAGCATTTAACCATGGGTGGTTCAGTGGGAGTTTCCTTCCCATCCTCTATCATTTTTGGGATATTTTTCATGTTTCTTCAACATTCATGAGCTTGGTGGTATTATCGATCACATTTGAATCATTTCCCTGGCCCTTCTAGAAAATTACCATGATTCTTATTTCCACATTTTTGAAATGTGGGTGGTTGGATATTCTTTCCTTATTTTTATTTTGATCTTCCATCATGAAACTCCATCTTCTATTTCCTATCTCTATTACCATGGAACTATTCACCAAACTCCATCTAAACTTTGAGAGAACATAAAACTACTTCTTTATAACTCCTAATGTTTTAAATAGATAGATCCTTTTAGAGGTTTTTTTTAAACTATTAATGAATATATCTATTTTGTTATCATTTTTTATAACAAAACTCAAGGTGTATCTTGCAATACTAGTGAAAATTGCCTCATAATCTATGATAGATTCTACATCCTTTTTCTTAAGCTATAATAATTATCTCTCTATATTTTTTCAAATATTTAAAGGGAAATACTTATTAAGAAATATTTTCTTAAATTCTTCCCACTTTATCTCTCCCATTTCATCATTTGGATTGGTATTCTTATCAACATCCACCGTTGATAAACCTTTATATCTAAGTGACAAACATCCAAGTTAACCTTCTCTTTATCCTAATAGTGTATCATAAAAAAATATTATCCATTGATTTCATACACTGCGTCATGATAAGTGGATCGGAAGAACTATTAAATGTCAGTGGTCATTTCCACATAAAGGAATCAATAATTAGTTGATCCTTCTTAGGTAAAGGTGGAAGATTCACATGGTTCATGATATTATTTATAGCTTGAGACAACTAGGTAAGAATCACTATAAATTTTTGAACTCCACCCCCCCCCCCCATTTCATGAGGAATATTGTTCTGACAATCATTTAATTTTACCTTATATAGGTTATTGGTTGACTTTCTCTAGGTTCTGACCATTTTCAAAAATAGAAAAGGTTTGAACAAAAAATAATTTAATAAAGCATGAATAAATAATTTAATCTTATTTAAAAATAAATTCTAAAGTCATATATTATGGTATCCATATTTTTATCCTTTTTATCAAATGATATTTTTAGGATCATGTGCTTTAATACTTCTTTATCTTTTAGAGGGATAATTACATTAGTTATTTATCTTTTATAATGGTTTGTATAGAGTTTGTGTTTAACTGAAGCATATCCCATGGGAGTATCAAACCAGGTGTGTAGCAGGGAATATTTTTCATGCACTAGGAGATGATCAATTCAAGTCCAATGCACCATTTTTGTGGTTATTACCCCTAGGTACAACTATGTTAGAGCCACATCTACTTGAAGTATCCAGACAATTATTCCATTGCTTGGAAACCACACACTCTTATACTTTATCAAAATTTAGGATGTTTTCCAATAATTAGACTTATCATTATGGTTTTTACTAACATTTTCTAATCATAATTACCAAATTAACTAAAATATTCTCTTATACCAACTATAGAAACCCAACATTTTCTTACATGGCTATTACATCATTTTTAAGATGAACAACATAATGGTAATACAATCCATGATAAAAAAATTAGTATCTTGAGAAAATTAGTCTTATATATCACTTATAAAAAATAAAAATTAAACACTTATTTAAATCATTCTTATTTATATTTCTTAAATATCTTATGTTCTCCTTAGTACATGTAATCACCTAAGGATATACTTTAAAGAAAGGGGTGAGCTAAAATCCCGGTATGGGGATAAATAAGAGACATGAATCAATTGTACATGGGTTAGCATAATGAACAAAATCATATCATAATAATATGATCATAATCATAATCATGAGGGAAAATTTTGATAAAGGTGTGGAATGTTGTATATACATAATAATGAAACATCATAACATAGTGGTCAAATACCACACATAGTTGTGAAAAAAGGTAGCATCATATTAACATATAATACACATAATATCAAGAGATATATCTCATTACCCAATTAATTAGAGGAATATATAATTTCTATTTCACATGTCACGTTATAAAATGCTCATAATCATGTATCCCACATATAATTTAAAATAATCATAGTTGTGAAATAAACACATAGATATGAATGGGTTTCATAAAGAATTTCAAATCATACTTCATGTAATAAACTTTGGGGTTCCCAAATGAATATTTAAAGTCATATTTTGGAATAAAGGATCAATTTTATTATAATAATAAGCAAATCAATAGGAGTCAAGAGATGTTTTGTAAAAATAAATTCCTTTTTGAAAAATATTTGTAATTTTCTTGGGGATAATTTTGATAAGGCATAAAAATGTATATCCCCAAAAGAAAAGTGAAAGGATATTGAATATTCATTTTAGGAACATTATAGGAATATACATATTTAAAAAAAAGGTGAAAGAGAAGATAACTAAAAATAATAATTGGGTTTGGGAATCCCCTTACCTTAAATCCCACTTTATTTAATCACTTTTATGCCTCCTGAATAATAAACATCGGTTTATTAAATCATTGAATCATATGTAAATTATATTAATTTATATCACTATTTATCAATTAAAATCATTGTATTCTATTCCTTAATTCCATTTGTTAAAGGTAAAATTTTTAAATGTTATGTTTTCCTTAAAAATATCTCATTTTGTTTTGATTTCACAATTTTTGTTTACGGTCATTTATATATAAGTATAATTAAATACCGAAGCTTAAAATACATATATTTATACATTTATATATCATAAATAATTTATTATAACATTTCATAAGTTTGGTTAAAATAATGTAGTTGGAAACATCCTTATTGTTGGTTAACCGACTGTTAAGGGGATATTATCGAATGAAAAGGAAAGAGAAGTATGAAATATATATACATCATAAACATAAATTTTATAGTACGTTAACCTAATTAATATAATTTTAACATACTGATTAATTAATCTAATAATATTTGGTTTTTAAAATAATTGGTAAAATGGGGAAGAGAAGAGGAAAATGAGATAATATTTGATAAAAACTTACTCTTTTCACAGTGTTTCTTCTCTTTTACGGCACTCAAATTTCTTGATTCTTGGAGTTGATTACTCTGGACCATACATAATGATTCTAAGGGGATTGGGAGAGGTGGGTTTGGTTTATTTTTGTATTTTTTAAGTGATGTAGGAGTATTTTTTTCAAGGGGATAGGGAGGGGTTATCGCTACTGGAAAATGGGGCTATCACCATGCATAAATATCCACAATTTAGAGAAAATGTGGGTATAGAGATCATGGATAAAGATATACCCATGATTTTAGAAAATAATTGGTATAGGTTGAGTTATACCAATGGCTTTTCAAAAATTGTGGGTACATCTCTTTGATATATCGGGTTTCCCCTCCCCTCTTTATCGATGAGCCCTAGATCCCCGCCCCTCCTATGAGCCTCAACCTCCACCACCCCTCCTCAGGTGATGATTCCCCCACTAGATATATCTTCCTTCTCCATTTCTGGCATTTTTTTGTTGTGGTCTTTTATAGGTAATATTTCCTTCCCTTATCTTCTTTATTCTTCCCTCACTTGAGTGATATCTAGTTTTCTTCTCTAGTTTTCTCCCCTAATTTAAGGATTTTTTTCATTATGATCTTCTTCTACTTAATATTAGTGAGTTTTGAATCCTTCTTCTCTTCTATTATCTGTTATTTTAATTTTTATCTATGCATGTGATTCTACAAGAGCATGTTGAAATCACTTCTATCACCATGTTTTTAAATTTATAGTCTAATAAAGATCAAATATAGTCTATTAAATTCTTATAAGTACTATTTTAATTATAATTTATTTATTTTAAAAACTATCCTAGGGATTCTTATAAATTTAACTTAAATTTGATATTATTTTGGTGGAATATTTTAGGGATTTAGATATTTCTAGATATGGGAATCATATTTAAGTTAACTATAGGGGTTAATGTTAGTTTTTATTATCCTTGAGTTGTGTGATTTAATTATTGGAATTAAATTTTTATATCATAAACCATGGTTAAATTATATATTGGATTGCTTTAACCAAAAAACAATAATTATACAATGATGTAAATAATTATACTATTATAAGTAAATATATAATATTACTTTATCTATGATAGTTTATTCTTCAATAACTAACTATTTTATTTATAGTACTTGTTAATAATGTTTCTTATAATTCACTATTATTATTTTACATGAATTAATGATGAAATATTATTTTAAATAAATAAATATTTAGATTTCAAATGTTTAAGAATTTTAAAACCTTTATTATGTACAAATATCTTTAAAATACTTTGGTAAATGTTATGAAATAATTATATAAGTTAGAATGGAAATATTTTGGATGATATTAATTTTATGAAACATGGTTTCAATTGATAAAGTTTTACAAAAGAATTGTGTTCTTTAAGAAAATGTTAAATGTATAAACCATAGTTTCACCGATTTTGATTAAATGTTGAGTATAACTTATTTCTTTATTAAGAATTAATTCCTTAGTTAATTTATCATGTATTGATTAGTTATACATTTATTTACACTACATTTTAAATGAATTAAAAACCATCTAACCACATTTTACCTCAATTAAGAGGTTTCATCAGTGGTGAAGTAATGGATGGGTTTCATAAAGTTGGATAGAATAGATTAATTATTTAGGATCACGGTGCTCTAACTCTACATAATTTCTCATTTCCCAATATTATGGTCTTAAAAGTGTCTTAAATCCATATACACTTTACCATTTTAGATATCATACAACTTTGGGCTTCCCTTTCCTCAATTACATTTTAGATATATTTTTTTATTTTAATAATATTAGTTTATATGATATTAGTATTATATGATTATTTATGTTTATATAAATTATGATATAATTTTCATGATATTATTATACCATGTTTTTTTGGTTTTGATGTTGGGTGACACATTGTTGTTATTCTTGAGTAAATTTTTTCCATCATAAAGACAAGTGTATTTAATCGGATTAATGTCATATTCAAAATATGGAATTTTTAAAAACAATTGTTTCATAAAGACATATGTATTTAATTGGATTGTGTAATAGCTATTTCTCATTCTATGACTTAAAATTTGTTTCATTATTTGTTTCATTATTGTAACATAACTTTTTCCCCTATAATATAAGGGATAGAAGTTGGATGTATCATACCGATCAGATTTTAATCGAGTTTAAAAATAATTTTGATATATTTTTAGATTTTTCATTTAAAAATTATTTAGATGGAGGTCGTATAAAGTGTCTATGTTATAATTATGTTGGAATACCATGGTTAATTTGGGAAGAAGTTATCTACCATATAAAAAAATCTAGATTTCAAACAAACTATTATGTTTGGTATCAAAATGGAGAGACGAGGCAATCTTCTATTGTTAATGAATGGAAATAAAGAAGTGGTATAGAGATTTTGATATTTGATTGATTTCCATTTGTGCATCATCATGAGAGAGATAGTATGTTAGTGAAAGAATACAACAATATCAAAACATATGAGGAAAAGAATGAAGATGATGATTTTTAGAGAGTGAAGAAATTAATGGATGATTCCAAAACTCTTGTATATCAGGAATGTACTAAAATGAAAAGGATGGAATTTTTAATGAGGTTATATCATTGAAAAATTGTGTATGGAATTTCTAATACCACTATTGATTATATTATTAACTTTTTGAAATACTTTCTTCATGATGGTGGATATATACCCTCAAATCATTATATAGCATGGAAGTTAATCAAGAGACTTAGATTTTATACTAATAAAATTCATGATTTTATAAAATATTTCATTTTATTATGGGAGGAAATAGAAGACCTTAATGAATGTAAAGAATACGGCATATCCCGGTATAAGGAAAATAAATATAGAACACCATCTCATGTTCTATAGAAAGTCGTGTGGAACTTTACATTGATTCCCATACACCAAAATCAATTCATGTATCTAGAAATATCAACTAATATGTGGCATTATTATTTTGAGATAATTAAAGGTAATAATGAGTTGGTTCGTCCTACAAATGAATTATCATAGCGGTAATTTGATGTACAATGTCCCGATTTTGCAGTTGAGGTGAGAAATTTCAGTTTGGGTCTATCATGTGATGGTTTTAATCTGTTTGGTCATATTCTTACTACTCACAGTATGGGGCCAATTTTTATTCATGTTTATAATATTCCTCCATGGATGTGTAAGAAAAAAACTTTCAATTTCTTTATTATACTAATATCTATAACTTCTAATCCTTGAAATGATATAGGTGTCTACTTACAACCTTTAATAAGATAGTTGAAGCAACTTTGGGATATGGGTGTGCGCACATTCGATGCTTCTTTAAAAAAAATATTCCAGATGCACGTTTCCCTTCTATCAACTGTAAATGATTTCACAACTTATGTAATTATTTATGATTAGAGTAAAAATGGAAAACTATCATCTCCTATTTTTATGAATAATACACGATCATGAAGACTTAAATATCATCATAGTTTTACTTTCATGGGGCATCGATGATTCTTGTCAATGGATCATCAATATAGGAAGAATAATTGGAGATTTGATAATATTGTTGACACTAAATAGCCACCTCAATGTATGTCAATAGATGATGAGCCAAATGAATTTCAATTTTTCAATTTTTCATTAGGTGAAGGTGAGATGAAATCTAAAAGAGGAATAATGTTGACACTGAAACCACTTATAATTGGGAAAGTATATTTTTTTACTTGCCATATCGGCCTACCAATTTGTTACATCATATCTTAGAAGTAATTCACATTGATAAAAATATATGTGAAATCTTTCTTTCAATTATTCTAAATATCAAGGGGAAGACCAAAGATGACTTTCAATCTCATTAGGACTTGTTGGATTGGGGTATTTGACCAAAACTGCATCTTGTGTGTATCGGTGAAAACAAATGGAAAGTTCCTTATGCTTCTTATGTGATGACACCTTTAGAGAGAAAATCAGTTTATGGAAGTATTGTATAATATCAAGGTTCATGATGGCTATTCCAAAAACAAATCTAAATGATTCAATAAAAGGAAGTTGAAACTAAAATCCCTAAAAACTCATGATTATCATATCCTTCTTTATAAATTGATTCCAATTGAAATTTGTAATTAACTATCCAATAATGTAAGGTTGACGGAAATTCACTTCTTCCATTTTTTTAGATACCTTTCTGCTAAAATTTTATCCAATTATTTCTTGATAAAAATTCAGCAAGAGGTGCTATTAATTTTGTGTGATTTGGAAAACAAAATTCCTCCATCATTTTTTACTTGAATTAATCATTTAACAAGCTATATTCCAACTGAAACACTTCTTGGGAGACCTTTTCATTTGATGAATCCTACTAAAATAAATATGTGCATAATGAAATATTATTTTCAAAACAAGAACCAACCTAAAGGTTACATTATGAGAGGTTGTCTGGATCAAGAATGTATGGATTTTTGTTCAATGTATTTTTATACTATGAGTACAAGTAATAACCAACCATTGAGAGATAAAGATTATTGGTATGAGGAAATTGAACCCCCACTTTCATATCTTCCCCAAATAGGTTGAATTATTGGGTAATATACATTGGTTTCATTGAGCCTTGAAGAGTGAGATATGGCACAATGCATAGTCTTGTTTAATTTTGGTTTGTTCAGTGACTATATCAAGTAATTAATATGAATATTTATATATTATCTAATACAATTTAATTTTACATATACCTTAAACTTTTATTATCATTTTATGTTAGGAATATAAACAAATTATAAATAGAGTTCATCGATATTTTCCTTCGATAAGGAGAGAGGCTTTGCATAGAAAAGAGTCACCTTCTTGGTTGAAATCAAAGTATGACCATTACTTTAATTAAATTAAAATATAGATAATCATTTAATTTAATTATTCATATATATTTCAGGTATTTCATTTACCCATTGACTCTGCCTCTCAAGAATTAAGAGCATTGGATTTTGGTCCCAATTATTTTGTTTGTGAATGAAAATATTTAATAATAAATGGGTATAAATTTTTTATATGTGATTAATAAATTAAAATGAGAACACAGTATGATGGTATTATGTTAACTGATAAAATGGACTATTATTATAATGCATTTTATAGCAGTCCTCAATATAAGAATGTGACTTATTATGGACTTGTTGAGAAATTATTATTATTGGATTACTACTCTTGTGGTCCAGTCACTAGGATGAAATGTAAATATTCTGATTCAATGATGTGACATGGTATATTTATTGATGATTATGGATTTAGATTTATTAACATAACTCAATTCTTGGCTACCAATGAACCATATATTTTGGCATCAATGGAAAAATAGGTGTTTTATGTGAAAGATCATTCGAGACTTGATTACAGTGTTAGTATTAAAGTAATCCTAAGACATATTTTTCAAGATAATAGGGATTAAATTGACACCATTAACACCCCCATTATTTTTTACCAAAACATTACATTGGATGACTCGAATTTTCCCATTGTGAGAGTTAATGTTGAACCTGAATTAGTGGTGGGTAATATATAGAATCAATCATATATATTCACATTTCATTTAGTTTACCTTGATGAGGGTTTATTAGGTTGGTACTACTATAACTAATTTAATTTAGTTTCATTTTGTAATGATATGTTTGTTTTAGTATTTTTTTTGTTTCATTTAATTAGATTTATTTTAATGAAGAAAACCATGTTTAAATGGGGTTTTTAAAACATTTATAACCTGGTTTTTAATTGTAGTTTCTAAAATACATTATGACATTGTTTATGACTTATTTCAATTCTAAGTTATATAAATTATTTTTAAAAAATATTTCTAAAAAATATAAATTCCATTCTTATGAAAATTATGAAAGATAATAATGAATTTTTAAGGAAGGGATTATTTGATAATGATCAATGAATGTTTGAGCTCGAGTTTCCTCATATATTTCCCTTAGATGGTATAATAATTAAATACTTTTCTTATACATTACATTTAATATCATGTTATTATTTTTTATCAAATTGTTTAGGGACATAAAGTTGAACTAAAGTTTAATTCTGCTTAGCCTACTAGTATGGGTATGAGAGGGGGTTATCCTAGAGTTAGACGGAGCACCCATCGTACCGGTTCAGACCGTTGTCCTCTATCAGACACCCCATATCCCACACATTTCCATCCTCCACTTTATCCTCTATGTATTTTTCCATCCATTTCTCCATCATGATTTCATTTAGAGTCTTTTTCTCATACCATGTCCACACCGCCTCCAGGGATGTTCTCACATTTACCATATCCATATCCTATGATGTATCCCTATCCCTACTACCTATATCCTATCATGTTGATTAGACAATAAAAACAAATATTTTAATTACATTTTAATGGAATTAAATGTCTGTTTTTTATCTTATGGTCCTGAGCTAGTGGATTTTAATTTTGAACATCCATTCTCATCATTTGTGCACTTCATGCCTAATGTATACCAATTTAGGTCCAATGATTCATCTGATTTTAAGGAATGTAATTATATATATTTTAATTTTATATTTTTTTTAAATAGATATACACTTCAATATGAACATTTTTCATTTATGTATCAATGGATGATTCATAAAGGATGATGGGGATATTTGGTGATTAAAGAAAACAATTCTGGAGAAGGTAGATTGGACACCAGCCCACTGATGAGAATGTGGGGCCCACAATACAGATCCAATGAAGCCCAAATTTCGTGGTTTAATATAATAAATTTATGGTAAAATATAATTCTTCATTATCAATGCTAATTCTTCCTTAATTGTGGTTATTCATGCGTCCTAATTTAGAGATGAAATTCTAGGCCAGATTCTACGGCCCAGAAAAACATCCCACCAATGTAATAATATATCATAAATCATAAATTATTTTGGGCTGAAACTTTACAGACAGTTGGGTAACATCCTGATATTAATTTTATTCTTCTATATACCACTCTAATTCGGCCATCTAGAAGCTAATTTAGGTGGTTATTTTTGGTGGATGCAAGTTGGCTGCCACCTCGGGTCAAGAGTGGAAAAGTCCAAGTTCTACAAGCTTTCCACCACCCTAATCCTGCCATAATCAAGTGGGATGACTTTAACTATTGGGGGATCAACCGAAGGCTCCAAAAATTAATATTTAAGTAAATTTTATTGGTGGATTTAATTATCTTTGGTGCTTTGTTTCATTATAGTGTTATGGTGCCGCTTTGTGTTTGTAATCGCATTTCCTTCTCATGTATGTTGTTCAATTCACCATATTTTTTTAATAAAAGTTCTTCCTTTACTCTTATTATATTAATATCCATATCATGTTGATACCTTTTCCTCAAGGTGTGAATTTATCCACACCATACCTTGTGAAATTTATCACACAACGGTGGAGTGATCGTTATTTTGTTGTTTTTACTTCTTCAATTCCACCCTCGTAAGTATACTTTCCTCTTCCGTTGAGAACATGTCATCAATGGAGGGATAAATAAATTATGGGTTGATCAAAGTGAGTATAAAGGTTCTGTATTTCATGTTATTTCTCGCTCCATTAATGTCTAATAACTTCTTTTAATTGAGAATTTTGTTTGAAGATCTTTAAACTCCTTCATCCTTGTTGAATCTAAGGCCACACACTTCAAGTGCTAATACGAACCTTAACCTTGAAGTGCTCAAAACATTGATCCTTCAAGTTTTTAGGTGATTAGTATTAAATTTTGTAGGTATTAAACTAGTAAGTGATTATGTTGTTTAATATTCTTAAATGAACCGATCTCAAATATAAGAAATTGAAATCATTAAAAAAGGAATTCATCCAATCCACCCCGAGCGATAACCTAGAATCAACTCATTATCTTAATTTGAATTAACTTAAATCTGGTAGTGATCCTTTAAACCAATTTAAAATGAACCTAAGTTGGACACTTCATAGCCAAAAATAGTCCTTAGAATGTGTGTGTCTGTAGGTTTCTTCTTAGGTCTCTAAGGATTCGACAACCCAAGCTACACTATAAGCAACCGCTTAACCATAAAAAAACTTGGGTAAATTTGAGCGTGAATAAAATTTTGGTGCCATTTCTTGGGACCCAAGTAATTCATATAAACACCCATTCTATTCTCCTCCATTTCTTATATTCTCATCCAAATTCTCTTATATGTTCCCTTTCTCGTTTTTTTTCTTTTGACGCATGTCCGCCTATACTCGTGACCAATCAAACCGTCTAGTTAGGGTGGATAGTCCTGGGGTTGGGGAGTAAAGTACACCAAGGGAACTCTTTACATTAGATCCTAATCTTCCTAATACTCTAGAGTCAAAAATTTAACCCATTTAAATGGAAGGTCTTAAAATAAACCAACTCATAAACCCGGGTGGGAACCAAAATGGAAATACAAATTAGGTAGCCCCAAACTTGGGAAATGTTGTCAATCAAACCATGAATGACTACCTCACACCTACCTGGACCAATTCCCCCTCATGAATTAGACACAATTCCCTAGGATATTCTAACTACATCTTTAAACCCCATGTCCTAAACCACCTTCCCACATTCCATGGAATGGGGTCCAAAATGCCATACCTTCACGTCAAGGAGTTCAATGACATTGTAGAAACCATGTGTTCCCCTACATCAACTAGAATCAGATAAGATGAGGATATTTCCTTTTTCTTTAAAGGATCGAGCTAAAAATTGGATAAACAATTTTAGACTATCATCCATCAACTCTTGGGAACAATTACAAAGAGAATTCTACAAAAAATACTTTCCCCACCAAAAAATAATTACACTTAAAAAGAGCATCCAAATTTTTTTTAATATGGAGATTAATTTTATGAAACATGGGAAAGGTTCAAAGACACACTCAACATGGTAACTCAACATGTATTTTCAATCCCAGAACAAGTTCGAATATTCTATGAAGGGTTGGGTCCGAGAAACAGACAATTCATTGACATGATGTGTAATTGAACTTTTAAAAACAAAGCCCTAAATGATGCTTACGAGTATCTGGAAATCCTTGCTGAACAAAACCAAGCATGGGGAACTTTACCTTATTCTAAAAAGACACAAAGAACTATTGTAATTCATAAACTTAGAGAATATGAAATCCTTAGGGATAAACTCGCACCACTCTCTAGGAAGGTTGAAGAGATGGACCTTAGGAAAGTCCATGAAATCCAAACTATAGACCTTGTTTGCACAATTTGTGACAAACATGACCATAATACAGAAAACTGCCCAACAATTCCATCCATAAAGGATGTTCTTTTAGGAGGACCCCCAGCAGAATTAAATGCTTTGAACTTTCAAAACCATCAATACCAAAACAACTTCAACCCAAGGTATAATGACCACCCAGGCTTCCGCTGGAAAGATAACCAACAACCTAGCCAACCACAGGGAAAAAATACTTACCCCCATCAAAACTAAAAAACCCATAACCAGTTCCAAACCCAACCTATCCAATACCAATATCTATCGGTCCATTTTTTAACAAACCATCCCACCTCCAAAATATCCCTCTGGGATAAACTAATCTTCTCATGCACCAACCCAAACTGTTCCACAAAGCCTACTAGAACAATTGTGCAAACAAATAGAAACGATGAACTCAGAAGTCTCTTCCCATAAACAAGAAATTCAAACCATCAAAACTAGAAAGGCATCCATGCCTACTCAGGTGGTACCATCCTCAAATTTAATGGGAGAGTCAAGTTTCTCTCAAACAACTCATGAACAACTAAAGTCTGTGATAGTTTTAAGAAGTGGGAAATCAATTGAGAAACCTGAAAAAATAAGTCAGAAACCATGTGAAGCTTTAAACTCTAATGAAAGTTCAAATGAACCACAATATAAAACTGAGGAAACTGATAAAAATGTGAATGAAACAACTCTTCAACAAAAAACCCCACAACCTGCACCATTTCATCAATGCATGAGGGGGAAAACCAAGCCTGAATTGAGTGAAACATTGAGGGAAATATTCTCACAAGTCAAGTTGAACATTCCCCTTCTCGATGAAATCCAAACCATACCTGCATACTCAAAGTAACTTAAGGACTTGTTCACTTTTAAAAGAAAATGTTCACATAAAAACCAAGTCCTTTTGGCTACTAATGTGAGTACCACAATTAAAGGGACCATTCCTCCTAAGTTGAAAGACTCAGTTTTTCCTTACATCAATGTTAAACTTTGAGAGATAAAATTTTCCAAGGCCTTGTGTGACCTAGGTGCCAGTGTCAATCTCATCCTCAATGCTGTGTACTACCAGTTAGGCCTAGAAGAGCTCCAACCCACATCTATCACACTTCAACTTGCTGATTGTAGCATTAGGGTTCCAAAGGGGATTTTAAAGGACATTATAGTAAAGGTTGAAAACTTCATCTACCCTGATGACTTCATTGTCCTTGACAACTATCCAAACTTAGAAAATAAGGAAAAAACCCCAATCATCCTTGGTCGTACTTTCCTTGCAACAATCAACTCTGTTATCCGAGTTCTAAATGGGAACATGACCATCACCTTTGGAAACATGAGTCTATACTTGAACATCTATAATGAAAGCTCACAAATAGAGGATGATGAGGAAATTCATGAATTAAACATGAATGGAAGCATTGATAATGAATCCATAGAGCATCAAGGAATATTTGATGGATGTTTAAGTCGGGATGAGATTGATTTCCTTTTTTCACATGAAGGAAGTTTATCTCCTTGGATTGAATTATTTTCAAATTACTCTTGTGATGAAGTATTAGGTCCAAAAATCATTGAAACCTTTCAGGAAACCACTTTCATAGAGACCACTCCAACTTCCTTCCCTAAATATGATCAAGATAATCTAGTAGCTGAAACTTCTATATGTGGGGAATCAATCCTATCTAAAACTCTAGGAAAAAAAATTGATCTTGATCTAATGTCCCAATCTTCTGCTAAAATTTTGAACCAACCTGATCTTGAATTGAAGGAACTTCCCACTGCACTCAAGTATGCCTTCCTAGGGAACAATCAAACACATCCTATTGTCATTTCTTCTTCTCTTGAAGCCAATCATGAGAGGATGCTTCTAGATTTCCTTAGGAAACATAATAAAGTCATTGGTTGGACCTTGTATAATATTCTTGGGATTATCCCACTTATCAGGACTCATAGGTTTGTTCTGGAATCTGATTCAAAGCCATTTCGCCAACCTCAATGGATACTCAATCATAATCTCATGGAAGTAGTGGGAAAAGAACTTATAAAATTGTTAAAAGTCGGTATCATCTATCCCATAGATGAGAGTGAGTGGATTATCCTAATCCAAGTGGTTCCAAAAAAGGATGGAATCACAGTGATAACCAATAAGGATAGAAAGATTCTTCCAAAAAGGGTGAATAGTGTCTAGAGAGTCTGCATCAACTATAGGGAGCTAAAATCATTTACCGAGAAGAACCATTTCCCCTTACTATTCATTGACCAAGTCCTTGAGAGAGTGGATGTTCATTCCTTCTACTATTTCTTAGATGGGTACTCGGGGTATAATCAAATTGAGGTCTCCCTAGAGGATCAAGGGAAGAATACATTCGCATTTCCATTTGTCGCCTTTTCTTTCAAACAAATTCCCTTCGGGTTATGCAATGCCAGTGGAACCTTCTAGAGGTGAATGATGGGAATATTCTAAGACATGGTAGGGGATTTTCTAGAGGTCTTCATGGATGACTTATTTGTGTTTGCGGATACATTTGATGGATGTATGAGGAATGTGGAGAGAGTCTTGTCAAGATGTGAAGAAAATAATCTAGTCCTAAACTGGGAAAAATGCAATTTCATGGTTAAATAGGGACTAGTTCTAGGCCATCTAGTCTCAGGTAGGGGGATTGAAGTTGATAAATCCAAGGTTGACATCATTTTTCACTTTCCATCACCCAAAATTGTCAAGGAAGTGAGGTCTTTCTTATGACATGTTGGTTTCTATAGAAGGTTCATTAGAAATTTCAACTCAATTTCTCAACCACTTTGTGCTCTGTTGGTGAAATATACTCCATTTTTATGGAAAAGAAGTTGTGAGGAATCATTCTATACACTCAAGTCAGTTCTTATCTTTCCACCTATCATGCAATATCCAAATTGGAAACTTCTTTTTGAGCTCATGGGTGATGCTAGTGACTTTGTTGTAGGAGCAGTCTTAGGACAACGGTGTGAGAAAAATCCATGTGTCATTGCTTATGCAAGAAAATAATTAAATGATGCACAAATAAAATAAAACAATAATGAGAAAGAGTTACTTGTTGTTGTATTTTCCTTAGAGAAATTCAGGTCTTATCTCTTTGGATCACCCATCATTGTCTTCACTGAACATTCATCCCTGAAATACCTTTTCCAAAAACAAGATGCCAAGGCTATACTGATTAGGTGGGTCCTTCTCTTACAAGAATTTGACCTCATAATCTAGGGAAAAAATAGTGTTGAAAATTTTGTATATGATCACCTCTCTAGGATGGAATTCAAAGACAAATCAAATCATCTTTCTGTGTCTGATTCATTTCCTGATGAACATCTATGCTCTATGAGTGACTACCCTTGGTATATCAACATAGACAACTTCTTAGTTACAGGAGTCATTCCAAAATTCTTAGGGACTCAAACACAAAGTAAATTCCTTTCTGATGTTAGGAACTATGTGTTTGATGATCCATAACTCTATAAGTTATTCCCTAACCAAGTCATTAGGATGTGTGTCCCAGAATCTGAACAAGAGTCCATCCTTAAATTATGTCATAGTGAGGCATGTGGAGGTCACTTTTCCTCTAAAAAACATCTGCTAAGATTCTTCAGTGTGGTATCTTATAGCTCACCCTCTCAAGGGACTCCTACACATTTTTTCAAAGCTCTCCTAGGTGTCAACAAGTAGGGTCCATCACAAAAAAGGAATCAAATTCCACTCACTCCCATCTTAGTGGTTGAAATCATTGACTGTTGGGGAATTGATTTCATAGGTCCCTTCCCAAACTCTAGGGGATATCTTTACATTCTATTAGCTATTGATTATGTCTCAAAATGTGTTGAGGTCATTCCCACAAAATCTAGTGATCATAAAATTATGATTAGATTCCTAAAATAAAACATCTTCTCTAGATTTGGAATTCCTAGGGCTATCATTAGTTATCGTGGAACTCATTTTTGCAGTCGTCCATTCTCATCACTCATGTACAAGTATGGAATTTCTCAAAAAGTGTCCACTAATTATCACCCATAGACCAATGGTCAAGCTGAGTTAGCCAATCGAGAAATCAAACAAATTCTTGAGAAAACTGTTAATCCATTTAGGAAAGATTGGTCGAGAAAACTCTTACATTCTCTTTGGGCATATCAAACCACATATAAAACCATTTTAGGAATGTCCCAATGCAGGTTGGTTTGTGGTAAAGAATGCCATTTTCTAGTGGAGATTGAACATAAATCATTTTGGGTAATTAAGAAAATGAATTATGACCTCTCTTTGGCAGAAACAAAAAGTAAATTAGATCTCAATTAACTTTAGGAACTTAGGATGGAGGATTATGAAAATTCAAGGATCAATAAAGCTAAATTACAAGACTACCAATCTAGAAATTTTAAAACCAAACACATTGTACCGGGTAAACCTATTATTTTATATAGTTCTAAACTTCATTTACACCCGAGAAAGTTGAGTTCTAGATGGTCAGGTCCATACATAGTTCATAAGGTGTACCCCCATGGGGCTATAGAAATTCAATATCCCACCAATGGTAAAACATTTAAAGTTAATGGTTATAGAGTCAACCCATTCATTGAACTATTCCAAAAAAATGAAGTTGATGAAAACTTATGTGAACCAACCTTAGATGAGGAAAATACTTAAATAATTAAGGGTCTAAGTCGAGCTAGCGACATTAAACAAAAGCGTCGCACATAAGGCAACCCATGGTTTCCATGTTTCCAATCTTTTTGAATCATCTTTATTTTTTAGGATTGATGAATCATTTTGATATTTTAAAAAAATATACTATTGACTTGTTCTTCTATTATGAGTATGGATGGGTATGAAAGGGGAGCGCCATATTCATTTGTGTCACATGGTGTGATCCTTGAGTAATACCTTACCCAAAAATTTAAAAAGAATACAATGTATCATAAGTTCATTTTATTTTTATGTGTTTTAGGTTAAAATAAAAAAAAATAAAAAAAAATTAAAAGGACACGTCGTAGGTCATGGGGAAAACCCCTTCACAACTGGTGAAGCCGTGGGGACTCGAACCCAGGACCGAAGGGAGACAGGGGTGCGCACTTACCAATGACCTACGGCTTATAGTGCTTCCTTATTCTATAATTTTTGTATATATACTTATTTTGTTTTTTTATATGAATAAATATATATATATATCTATATATATTGTTTTGTTTTGTTTATTTTTTTGTTTTTTCCTTTTTCCACTAGGGAACTCTGTAAGTGACATAGATATCAAAGGACTAAATTGGAGCAGCAAGAACTTCAACTTCAACCACCAGGTGACTTCATTCCACAATCCTTATATTTCAATTTCCTTTTTGAACTCCCCTTCTCTACCTCTACCCCCTTCTAAATTATCTTTTCTTCAAACACTAGGGATAGTGTTATTTTAAGTTGAGGGGATATGAAATAAAAAATTTAATTTTTTGTAAAAAAATTGCTTTTGTGTGAAAACAAATGTGTGTAAATGGAAGGAAAAATTACTTTAACTTTGAACATGGTAATACACATTACACACTTTGAAACTGAATATCAAATAATTTAGCTTTCCCTAATTCTAATTTTAATCCATGAATAATTTCATGAGCATAGCTTTTCGAAAGTGTGGTTGTCTAATGTGAAATTTCATCGTTTATATTTTTATCCAAATAGAAAAAAAAAGATATCACAATGCACGTCCTTTGGATATTGGGGTATTAGTTTGAGTTCATGGGGTCCCCCAAATAAATATCATAGGTTTGGTGATCATTTTATTTTTAATATGAGTATTCAAAAAAATCAAGAAAAACAATAAATTTGCGCGTAGAGTAATGAAATGACCTAATGTGTGGCTTTCGGTACTTGGGGATCGTGAATCCATAGTTTTATGGCCCATAGTTAGTAATTTTATCTATACTTGTGGTAATTTGACTTTTTTTTACTGATTTAACTCAATATGATTCCCATGTATGTGGGCTTCACTTGGTGCCCTAAGGTCTTTGAGCTTGGGAGTCATCGGCAAAGTCTCGCTACATGGGTTGACTCTCTTGAGTGCAATTTCAATTACCATGGAAAAATTGAAAAAAAAAACAATATATATATATATATATATATATATTGAATACTCATTTTAATATTGAAATTTGATTCCACCTAACGATTCCATCATTTTCCCCTTGAATAAAAATGAACCCGCATGTATTTTGTGACACACAACACATCATTATACTTTATTGAAATTGGATGAAATATGGAGATGAATTTGAAAAAATTAATGGGCTTTGGATTGGGATATTATTATGAAACTATATTGTATTAAAATATTTTTATGGTTTTCTTGATTGTTTGTTATAATGGTTTTTGTTGATCATTGTGTATTAAAATGTCTTTGGAAAAGGGAATTCGAATTTCATATTTTTGAGATACATTTTGCTCGGGACTAGAAAATATCAAGTTGGGGGTGTGATTTTACAATAAAAACACATATGTTAATTACATTTTAATGGAATTAAATGTTCATTTTTGATCTTATGGGCCTGAGTTAGTGGATTTTAATTTTGAACATCTATTCTCATCATTTCTGCACTCCATGCCTAATGTACACCAATTTAGGCCCAATGATACATCTAATTTTAAGGAATTTAATTATCCATATTTTAATTTTATATTTTTTTTAAATGGATATAAACTTCAATATGAACATTTTTCATTCAGGGATCAATGGAGTATTCATAAAGGATGATGGGTATATTTGGCGATGAAAGAAAACAATTCTGAAGAAGGCAGATTAGACACCATCCCACTGATGAGAATGTGGGTCCCACAATACAGACCCACTGAATCCCAAATTTCGTGGTTTGATATAAAACATATATATTAACATATAATTATTCAGGATATAGTGATAATTTTTCCTTCATTATGGTTATTCAGGTGGCCCAAGTTAGAGATAAAATTCTGGGCCAGATTCTGCGGCACAGAAAAACAGCCCACCAATGTAATCATATCTCATAAACCATAAATTATTTTGGTCTGAAACTTTAAATAATTTTGGTGTAAATATTAAGATTAATTTTATTCTTCTATGGCCCACTCTAATCCGGCCATATCGAATCTCATTTAGATGCTTCTGTTCGGTGGATGCAAGTTGGCTTCCACCTCGGATCAAGAGTGGAAAAGTTCAAGTTCTACAAGATTTCCACAACCCTAAGCCTACCATAATCAAGTGGGATGATGTTAACTATTGAAGTATATACCCAAGACTCCAAAAATTCCTATTTAAGTAAATGGTGTTGGAGGATTTAATGATATTTGGTGCTTGGTTTCATTGTAGTGTTATGGTGTTTCTTTGTGTTTGTAATCGCATTTCCTTCTCATGTAAGTTGTTCAATTCACCTTAGTTTATTAATAAAAGTTCTTAATTTCCTCTTATTCTATTTTTATCTATATCACGTTGATACCATTGTCTCAAGGTGGGAATTTATTCACACCATACCTTGTGAAATTTATCACACAACGGTGGAGTGATAGTTATTTTGTTGTTTTTACTTCTTCAATTCCACCCTCGTAAGTCTACTTTCTACTTCCATTGAGAACATATCATCAATGGAGGTATAACCCACTTATGGGTTGATCCAAGGGAGTATAAAGGGTCTGGATTGGATGTTATTTCTCACTCCATTAATGTATAATCACTTATTTTAATTGAGAATTTTGTTTGAAGATCTTTAAACTCTTTCGTCCTTATTGAATTTAAGGCCACACACTTCAAGTGATAATAAAAAACTTAAAATTCACAAGACCCAGGTTTTAAACTAGGTGGAGGCATAATTATGGGGGTACTATAGCAGGTACTATAGCAGGCATTGTAACAGGTACTGTAGTAGGCACTAGCAGTATTGTGTGGCATTGTAGCAGGAATTGTAGCAGTATTGTGTGGTACTATAGCAGTATTGTATCAGGTATTATTTCGTATTGTAGCAGCCAAAACTATTTACCTTGGGCCACCAGTTTTGGCTTGAAGTCTTTAATACCTTCGGAACACCTAGGCCTTCGGTTCAGTAAGGATTTTGGGCCACCTTAAAGACCTTTGGGCCACCTCAAGGCCTTTAGGCCCACCTAATATGTAGATTCCCAAACAGATTCTACAAAGAACAAAATCTAGAGCAAGATTCAAGAGAAAGACACAATCACCAGAGCAGGTCTAATAGATTTGGAAGAATGAGAGGGTATATCACCATCAGTATCGGGATAGTTCATCCCTGCACAGGACAGCTAGTCGAACAGCCATGAAAAGGTGGAGAGCTAATTAGGATGCAGATGATGGGGAGGGGCGGTTTCAAGTAGTCATAATCTATATGATTTCCTTAAGACCTGTGGGACTTTTAATGTCTCCAAGACTATGGGAAATTTAATCTCTAAACCTACGGACCTTTTAAGGTTTCCTCATCATCCCTTTAAAGGGGGTTATCCAAAATCAACAAAAAAGAAGGCCTTTGGGCCATTCAGGATAAAGGGCCAATTGGCTAAATGACCAAGTTACCAAACAACTTAACTAAAAAATGAACCTAATAAACAAATGATCAAAATTACCAAGTTACCAAATAACCAAATGGCCAAATATCCAAATTTACAAGTGAAAAAATAACCAAATGTACAAATTCCACTTGGCTATTTATCCATTTTGTTATTTAGTCACATGGCTAATTGGACATTTGGCCATTTGTCCATTTCACTAAACAGGTAACTAAATAACCAAATGGTCAAATTTCCAAATATCTAAATGGCCATTTGGCCATTTGTCCAATTTTCCAAGTGAATGAATAACCAAATTGGCCAAATTGACAAATAGAAAAATGAAAAAATGGAAAATTGGCCAATTGGCCAGTTTTCCAAGTGACTAAATAACCAAATGGCTAAATTTCCAAATGGAAAAATGGCCAAAGGTACAATTGGACAATTGACCAAATGGACAAATGAAAAAATGTCCAAATGGCCAAACAGTCAAATGGACAAATATTCAAACAGCCAAATGGCCAAATTTCCAAATTTCCAAATATCCAGAGGGACAATTAGCCAAATTTCCAAATATCCAAATGGAAAAATATCCAATTGACTGAATACCCAAATGGCTATTTGAACTTTTTTTATTTGTCCTTTTGTTTGTTTTTTCACTTGACCATTTTTCCTTTTGTCCATTTATCCATTTGGTTATTTGATCACTTTTCCATTTGACCATTTGGTTATTTGGTCACTTTTCCATTTATACATTTGGACTTTTGGTTATTCAGTCACTTTTCCATTTGACCATTTTTCCATTTTTCCATTTTTCCATTTGGACATTTGTCCAAATTACCAAACAACCTAACCAAAAAATGAACCTAATGACCAAATGATCAAAATTACCAAGTGACCAAATATCTAAATAATGTAACACAAATAGAATTGAACCAAAATTAATATACAAGAGGAATCTTATGAAAACCATGTTTATAATGATAATTAGCATGTATTATTTATGTTATCCCACTAGTATAAAATTTCTAATTAAATGTATATTTAAATGCTTTTTCATTTTATGGATTTCTTTAACAGCTATAATTTTAATTTATTATAGGTTTATCTCTTTCATATTATTAAATAATGTAGTATTATACTAATCAATATCATTTGAAGAAATAGGATTTAGTCATAAAAGGTCGTGTTCCTCGACCAAAATTATTTTGCTCGAGTATGAAGAAATGGGATGGAAGTACTGTAAATGCACAGACACAAGAAAATATTGTAAGTTTTTTTATTGTTATTTCAAATTTTGATACATAATTTATAATTAAATATATTGTTTATATTTTCAATAGTGTTCCATGGAGTCCCTCTTTGAGAAATAATATGACAAATTCATTCCCAATGATCATTCGATATAGGTATTATGTAAGGATCACTAGGGTAGATTCTGATGTCGACACTAAAAATATCCCCACTAGGTATTGGTCCTCATTGGGTGCCTCTCAAACATATCACACAACTAAGATGAAAAAATCTCATGTAGAAGCAGTTGAGGCCAAAAAAAAATTTATACATGAGCGTAAAAGAGGGAAACAGGTCATCGAACACTTTCTGAAAACTATGTCTATTATATTTCAATCACTTCTATTAGAGTCTGGTGCTATTTTTGATTCATGTATGGCATAAATGCTCTCTTTATATGATTCCCTAAGTGATGTAAATGAAGGTCCTAGTGGCAGTCGATTTGATGGTACTGGTGGTGGTGGCGGCGGCGGTGGAGGTGGTGGTGGTGGTGATGATGATGGTGGTGGTGGTGGTGGTGGTGTTGATCCAAGTGCCAATGTTAGTGATGATTATGATGGAACTGATGGAGATGAATGAGATATTGATCCCCTCCATTTTTGAGTTTAGATAGAGATATGTGTGGATGACTAAAACTAATTGATGATGTGGATTGTATATATATGTTACAGTATTGTCAATGGTGTGAAAACAATTTATAACTTGATGGTTGAGTACTAAATATATAATAACTATACTATATTAAATGTGTACCATGGTTTATAATTTATTTTCAGGTTTTGTGAGGGGTTATGGGTGGTGGTGGTGTTATCCTATGGGGGTATGTCTCTATACCCACAGTTCAAAAAACTATGGGTATACTAGATTTCTGGACAACCACCTATACTTGTTGTAGTTCATAAAATCATGGGTATAGGCTATATCCATGGTTCTAGGTGAACCATGCGTATTAGTAAATCCACATATCCTATTCCCACAATTTCTATAGAAACCACAGGTATAGGCATATTCTGATGGCTTAAGCACCCATGGTTTATAGAACTATGGGTATAGCCTATTCCCATGGTTTTCTAGGCTATACCCATAGTTTTAAACCATAGGTATACGTTAAAATTTTAGTAGTGTATTTATACTTGAAGAGAGAGATATTTTTAGAAAAAAATATTGAATAAAAAAATATGTATCAGGTAAACATTGTAATAGAAGTTTTTGACATTATGAATGATATATCAATAAAATAAAATGGATTTCGAATTTTAAACCCCTCTATAAACCAAATTCACTAGTTTATTAAAAAGAAAAGTTAAAAATGAATTTTTTTTGTTTTAAGTGAACACTTTTGAATTTGTAATTTGGAAAATACTTTTTAGGTTTGGAAATTAATTTTATTTTTTTAAAATTACCCATTTATCTTATTAAAAAAATTATTATGAAATAACCAATTTAGTATTTAATAATTAATTATTGCATCATTATTAAGTCATAAAACATGTTTTATTTGAAATAATAGAATTTTAACTATTAATTTAAAAATTAAAGTATTTCGTAAAATTATAAAAAAAATTACCTTTGGAAAATTTCAACGTATTGATTTTAAAAATTATATTCATTTTGTTCAAATAATTTTCTAACATAGGTAATTTTAATTTTTAATATAAAAATTATTATTTTTATAAAATAAATTAAAATATAGTTTATTAAAAAAGTGCTTATATTTTCTTTTAGTTTTTAATCTTGATATTTATTTTATGGAATTATAATATTTATATTTTCTTAAATTACTCGTGATAAATATTATTTATATTAAATTTTATTATTTTGATGTTAAATTACTATTTCAATAATCAGGTTATTATTCTAAATGATCGGGTTATTATTCCCAATGGTCGAGTTACTATTACAATGGTCACATTATTATTCCAATAGTTATGTTACCTCTTATAAATACCACTTCATTCCTCCATTCAACATTCACTATAATTCTACCCAAGATTCTATATTTTCTTATATTAAAATGTCAATTGGTTTACTAATATTCTATTTATTTTCCATAGTGTTGTTCATGGGGGATTTTATTCTATCATATTAGGACAATCCAAATTTTTCTATTATAGTTTTTATATTTTATATTTTTTCCCCTTGTAATGTTTGGAATGTTCATGGTTTTAGTTGTTGATTAATGTAACAAATCTACTAATGAAATAAATTTTTGTTGGTTTATTTATGTTTTTGTATGTTTATAATACTATATAATATAGTATAACATAGATTTATTCAGGAAAAAAAATATTACTAATAAATTTTAGGTTGTTATAGAACTCCCCAAAGAACAAGTTCTTAAAGGCCTCCCAAAAAAGACCATAATGTATACTTGCTTCTCCCATGACACCCCCACTATCTCCCAGAGGGTCCTTAAAGCATAAAATCTACTAGATTGACTCATCAATACTCTAGTGTCTCAACCAAATTAAATATTCCCCCAATTATGTATATCTAGTCCATGGCATCATGTAGTCCTCCAGTTCCATGGAAGGTTATTGGATGTTAGAGATGGAAATGATTGGCATAGTCAACCATGGTCCTTTGTACTCCACCATAATGGATAGGTATAATCCATAAGACTTCGAGTTAGATTGGTTCCAATGCTTGAACCACAGGAGTAGGTACAGGAGTATTCTCAAGTGAATCTTCATGCATAACTTGTGGTGGAACTAGCACACCCACCCTATCTGGAGAATTTAGGCCTACTTCACCAAGAGGTCTGGTCAAATATCTTTGAGGTATAATTTTCTAAAATTCCAAATGAATGTTTAGAATTCCAATAATAAATTTCTTAAGAGAACTGCGTAAGTAACTTAAGGCACACATAGTAAGATCTATCCTAGGAGACACCCCCATATAAGGTATAACCCTCCTAGTTATACCCAAGGCTCAAGCCTAATATTTGATACATGAATGTTAGTCATAGTAATGTATATATATAAACACACGCAAAATAGTATTTCTCAAGTTCAATTAATCTAATTCCAGTACAGGGTATCATGGAAGCATGGATATATCAAAGAAGTAGATAATATAGATATATCACTGAGAGCAGAACAAGGCATTTTATTTAAGAACTATCGTACATCAAACATACATATATACATGGAATGTGATCTAGAATACCTAGTTATGATGACTGAATTCACTCAAATCCCATAAACTATAATAGCACAACAAACTCGTGATCAATATCAAACTGTAATAAGAAAGAAAATTATAATAATATTTTCATCAGTAACTCAAAGGTCCACTATACATGTGATGGATAGGCACACACATAACTCCCCTACCCAAGTTCCACACATCCTAACTCCTTTTTACCATGACCTAAAAAATATAAAAAAAGGAAAATAATCCACTTTTGATTCCATTTTGTAATGACCTAACCTATATTGTCTGAACAAAACCCTAGTGGAGATTCTATAAGACCTCTTACGTGCCTCCTCGTATGCAGGAGGATTCCAAGTAGTGGTAAGGGTATAAGGGTGAAGTGGGGAGATTATAACCTCGATAATCATAGTCATACACTATAACCATAAAAAAATATAAAAACCCAAAATATCATAGTGGAAGATAAAGAAAACATAGTGTATTTAGAAATTTCATCCATGTCATACATCTAAAAATGAACTAGGTTCCCAATGTGGCAATCCAAACCAAATAATATAAAGTGTAAGTACATAGATAAATAAAACATAGAATAAATATTCCAGAGTCTATCTCAGTAAAACCACCAAATCTATAATCCTAATCTCAACTATTTACTATAGGCCTCGTACCCTTACTTAGATCTATAATCATGAAGTCTATATGCGCATCAAGATTCCCGTATAGGATTTGAGTAATTAAACCTAGTAGGAAACCACCAATGAATCTTTAACATGTGTTCACAAGTATAAAAAGTGAATTCCATCATAAATGTAAATGCACAAGAAAGAAACAAAATATATATGTCAAACATTCATGTGCTAACCAAACTACCACGAACCCTGATATACATGTTTTAGCTTCATTCCAGAAGGATAGTTGTAAATAATTTCAGACATGATCAAGATATAGACACAATTTTGGTGAACATGTCTCTTAGTAATATCAAGGCATTAAGTTGGATCAGGTTGTAAGGTCGTTATATCCTACCCCCATCAAGGGTTGAGCCACATGACCATCAAACCCTTTCTTGGTCACAGGTCAAGCCTCAAGGCCATCATATCCTATTTATTCCTCATAATTCCCCTACAACTACTACCATAGGTCTATCCTCAAGTCTATCAGGCCCCTACCTTGTGTCTAGTTTCATCGTCACATGTCATGTGCACCCCCCATCTAAGGGATAACCATACCATGATAGTCCACCTATTTTTAATACCAGTAGAAATACCTCAAAATGTGTGATAAACACACATAACAAGCTAGAGCATATATATGCAGAGAATGTCATGTCATCATGAGAATCAGTAGAAACATACTAGCACATATGATCAATATAAAACATGGTCTAACAAGCTACATAGTAATACTCATATAATCAAGCATAATATATGAGTCTCACGGGTTACACAGACACAAATGTGATTTCTATCAAGAATGGTAAAGAAATATTCACCAACACAAGTATCATATCAAGGCTAAAAGAGTATAAAAATTCCCAAGATGTTAAGGAACTTCCTACCTTTAGCTTTTTGGTGACAATCTCCAAGACTCATTGAGAGATGATACTCGAGTCACACCCAAGCACCAATCGAACCCATCCCACGCATAAGGACCCATATAATTGATTCAAAATTAGTCACATCAAAGTTATATAATGATATTCAAGAAATTTATTATCCAATGTAAAATTTTATACAACAACATACCTCTCAGGATCTAACAACAATGCTAAATCTGAGATAGATCAAATGGATGCCACCAATTCACTAGATTTATCATTGATCTAATAAAAATTCAAGAATTATTCATTATATATTTTTGGAATCCATAGATATAGGAATGGAATGCTAGATATTTGATTTTTTTAGAGTGAATAAGGGTAGATCTTTGATAAATATGAATAACAGAGGGTTGTGGATCACATACCTTAATTCCTTGATCACCAACACACTTGGATCCACTAAAAATGAGCTAAAAAGGGAAGTAAATTATTGAGGAGAGCCTATGGATTCTCTAGGTTTCAATAGGTATGAATTTAGGATGAATAATGTATCAATTTAGATGGGTTATTTCCATTTAATAGTAGTTTTGGATCATTAATTGCACGTGCGCATAGTTTAGTCACATAGTTTGTCAAATCATGCACTATCTGTCTGAGGAATTATACCCATTATGGGAACCCACATGGTTTGGTAAATTGTGTACCAACTAGGCTTTTCTAATCTATCTAAGTCACAGATTTTTTCAGGAATTTCATATGGTTATCACTAACCATGAGTCAACTATTAACCAATGTTGTCTTTCTCTAAACAAGCCGCACAGTTTTCTTGGGGAGAACCACACAATTTTCCCTAACCATGATCAAACCATGAACCCCCTTAAAGGCCTCTAAAACTATCCAAAACTACTTGATAATTTATTCAAGAAAATATAAAATCAAATAAACTTTATGAAAGGATAAAAATAAGGAATGGTTTACCTAAAAAGTATAGGTCATTACATTAGGTGATAAATGAGCTTAGGAGAGGCCATTTTTAGTCAATACTCCCATCCCATATCCCTCCTTTGGTCACCCTTGATAAAGGATTTTTATTAATGTGTTTTAATAGAAATCAAAATTAAGATCTTTTTTAATTCCTCTATTTTGGTCCCCCTTAATATCCCTTTGATTTTGGTTTGATTTGAGCTATTTTTTTATGATTATTTCATAATGGTGAAATTTCCCAAGTTCTATAGGTATTTAGTGTATGGTGGTTATAGGAGATGATTAAAGTTTGATTCCACATAATTGGAGGTCATTTTAGTGTGATATGGATGTGTGGTGATTTTTAGGAATTACGCCTATTTAATTTGAGTTAAATAATTAATTATAAATTCTTATAATTAATTATTGGTGTTTTTAAGTGTGATATAGATATTCAGGAGTATGAGATTTGATGAGGATCAATGGAACTTGGTGAGGTTTTAACTCCATGTTCAAGGTAGGTGGACCCTATGATATAATTTCATATACATTTTTATGTGTGATCATGCATTTCCTACATACTATATAGGTTTGGGAATAGGGTATAAGGATTGAGTTAGCCCTTTGATGAGATGGTAAGGTAGAATAAGGCCCCCAAACTCAAATAAAGTTCTTTTTAGCACTTTTATTAAATTAGGATCTCTCAAAGACTATGTATCCAATGGGATAGGGTGTTAAGTAAGTCAATATGAGGCCTTGGGTAAGTTGTAGGTTATGATATGAGAGGTGGGATAGACTAGGTGAGTGATTGGAGCTAGAATATAGGCATAGAGAGCTTGGGGTGGAGTTTTGTTGGGAAAGATATTCATATGTATTTTGAGTGATGAGAAAATCCCTCCTAAAGGCATAGATGAGTTTTGGTGTGAGATTAGAGTAGGATATGTCCTTCGGGACTTGTCATAGGACAAAAAATAGGGTTTACCTTTGTGATTTATTGAGAGTTATCCCTCAGGGGATGTGAGATGAGACCCTAGTTTGGTTAGAGGGAATTGTTAGGGGACATGGAATTGGAATTACAAGTGGTTTTGGTTTGGAATTGAACCCTAAATAATGATACATGGGTCAAGAAAGGAATATATGCTATGAGGTTATCAAGGGGTGATAGACATGGGATGGTTCCAATGAGAAGATATCAGGATGGGTTTGGAGGACCCTGAATGATGCCCTGATAGGAGCGAAGAGATGTGTTGTGACATGAGAGGCTATATTAGGGATTATAATTTGGGAAAGTCCTATATGTTTTTCGGTGATGGAGTTATTACATCAAGGAAAAATAGAATTCCGATGAATCTGGGAGTTAAAAGGGGATCTCTCCCTTTCACATACCTTGGTGTACCTCTTTTTTGGGGTAGAGTTAAAATATGTCACTTAGAAAATATTGCATTGAGAATCACCAATAAGTTTTCAAGCTAGAAAGGGAAAAATATGTCTCAAGCCAGGAGAATGTGTCTGGTAAACTTTGTGATTACCTCAATGTTTGTTTATTATTTTTCTCTGTATAAGTGGCCAAGATCACTGATTAAAGAGTTAAGTAGATGAATTAGAAATTTTGTCTGGACGGGCTCAATTAATGAGAAGAAATTGGTTACAGTTGCTTGGAAAGACTATATTAAGCCAGCACAAATGGGAGGATTGGGTATTAAAGACATCAGAATTTTCAATGATACTCTGATTAAGAAGTTCATCTGGAAACTTATATCAAGTCCAGATCCCTCCATGGAGTTTCTGACAATTAGATTTATTGTAAAATTGTAGAATGGATATGTCAACTATTTGAGATCCTCTGTTTGGACTACTTTAAAGTAGGCCTATTCTGCTCTCATGGCTTGCTTGAAATGGATGGTCTGTAAGCAGTCCAATCTGAATTGTTGGACCACCACTTGGTTATCACAGACCATTTATGATGAGATTTTCATTCCATGTTTTCTTAAGCTCAAATCGATCACTGACTTTTGTGCAGACCTGGAACTTTCTGAAATCCTGCCCAACCATCTAAGAATGAAATTTATGAGGTACTTATTTATTGATTATGATGTTCTGGTGTGGCTGCCCAATCTGAATGGCATTTTCAGCACAAAAAAATGCTAAAATTCTCTTTGTGGTGACTCGATGCACCCCCTAGATGGGTTATGGACTTCAATAAACCCTTTATTCCCCCTTCACGATCTATCCTTATCTTGAAAATATGAAAAAATAGGTTGCCAATGCATTCCTTATTACAATGCACTAGGATATATCTTGCCCTGGTCTGCTATGTCTTCTTGGAAGCAAATGAAACCATCTCCCACGTTTTTGTCTCTTGCAATCTTGCTCGCAAGCTCTGGTATTATATGCAGGAGATTTTTCAATGTTTCCTTCATTTTCATTAGATTTATGGTTTAATTCAAGACATTGGCATGGAGAATCTCAGTGAGCAAGTCCATGCTCTACTCTTGGTTGAAACTACCACTACTGGAAAACTAACATATACCAACGGTTTGGAACCGTTGGTATAGGCCTCCAAACCGTTGGTATAGCCTATACCAATGGTTTGGAGAACCGTAGCCATGTAAGCCGTTGGGATAGTTCTATACCAAAGGTTTTGCAAAAACCGTTGGTATAGACCTATACCAACGGTTTTTGAAACCGTTGGTATAAGTAATATGAAAATATATACCAATGGTTATGGAACCGTTGGTATATGTATTTCAAAAAAAAACATTCGCTGGGATTTGATCCCAGGACCCCTAGTTTATCATTGAACGACTTAACCACTAACCTAACATGAATTTTGAGAACATAATTACATAAATATATATATGTATTGTCATAATTATTTTAAATTTTGATTTATATAATGTTCTCGTTAAGAAGATATGATAAAAATTCTCAGGACCTATACCAACGGTTGTTAAAACCGTTGGTATAGGACTATACCAACAGTTTTGATAACCGTTGGTATAGTTCTTGATTCTTGAATTAATTTGGGGCCAAAGGTTGATTTCCAGGGGACCTTTACCAACGGTTTTTTCCAAACCGTTGGGAAAGGTGGCCATAAAGTGTACTTTTCCAAACGGTTTGGCCAAACCGTTGGGATAGGTATACCCTTTCCCAATAGTTTGGCCAAACCATTGGGATAGGTATACCCTTTCCCAAAGGTTTTGGAAAACCGTTGGGAAAAGTGGCCAAAAAGTGAGATTTCCCAACAGTTTTGCCAAACTGTTGGGAAAAAGGACCTATACTAACGGTTTTTAAAAACCGTTGGTATATAAGCGTTGGGAAAAGTCAGGTTTCCAGTAGTGTGCGGCTGTTATAGACTTCATCTGGAAGTCCAGAAATGACCTGCTTCTCAAAAACATTCAGCCGCTATTTCAAAATGGTGTCTTAGAAATGCATCGTACCATTCGCATGGCTTCCAATATCTAAACCCGTTATATGAGAAATGATGTTTCTAACCTGGTTTTGTTGATATCTCTTGGTATTAATGGTAGGATGAAGAAGCCACTGATGGTGAAATACATTCGATGGATTTTGCCTCTTTCATGGAAGATAAAGGTTAATATTGATGGTGTTGCCTCTGGTGATCCAGGGCCCTCTGGATGTGGTGGTGTATTTTGTACCTCTCAGGGGTTTGTCAAAGGCTTTTTCTTTCATTTTATCGGCAATGGGTTCACCGTTGAATCTAAACTCTGGGCTATGATTAAAGAAATCAGGTATGCTGCCCAGTTTGGTTGGAATGGTTTATGGGTAGAATCGGACTCATCTATTGCAGTTCAAATTTTGAAATATCGAATGAGGAATGTGACATGGAGGATTCTACCGGTCTGTATTGATTGTCTTAGTATTCTTGACTCACTCTCCTTTAAAGTCACGCATGTTTACCGTGAAGTCAATCAAGTGGCTGATGCTCTTGTGAAAAGGTAAATTATTGAATTCACCTCCTTCTGGTCCTTTGTGTAACCTGATTACTATGATAGTCTTGTTCATACGAATTATTATGTTGAGTTTTACACTCGTCTTTGTAGAGTGACTCTGTGATGTCCTGTAATGTACTTTTATTTTTATTTGATTTCTTTGGGAGTAGGTTCGCCTGACTCCTAGCTTTCCTGGTATATTAAGGATTATTCCAAACATGATGAGTGATGATATAATGTTAAAGGTTGTGTTCCTTATGTGTTGTTGCATGTGTGTGATGGTTTTTATGATCATATTAGGTGACTGATCTTAGTGTGGATGATGGGTCCCAAGGCCTTTTCCCTCTATGAGTGAGATAGTTCCTACTAGACTGCCATGAGTGAGATGGGGTCCTCCTTATTTATGAAGTATGGGTAACCATGAATGAGATAGTGTGGCTTGAGACCTATTGACATCACCATGAGTGATACAAGATGATTAGGCCCTAGTATGAGCGGGAGAGTGATGGTTGGACTTCCAGGATTGAAATGGGGTCGAGGATGTGACGTTGTAGGATCAGTAGATAAACTTCCATGAGTGAGATGGAGTCTATGATGAGATATTACACGGAGTTAGAAAATGGGACTATCATGAAGGATATGGGTTCTAGGTTGTCATGTGATTTTGTATTAGATGGATGGACCCTACCTCGAGTGAGAAAGTAGAGGTTGAGTAGTGGATGTGTTACATTCCTAAAGAGAGTAGTTGGTCAGGGTTCTTGGTATAGAACCCTAATCTAAGGGAGTATAAATCTAGACATAAATGAAACCCTACCTTGAGTCATTAGGTACAGTTTGGTATGTGTGTCACAAGATGACTGGATTCTAACATGGCACTAAATCAGGTTTTGTCAAGCATCGTGGTGGCCTAGTTACCACATGGTGTCCTAATAGTCATGTGCATCTCATCAAGTGTCATTGTAGCCTAGTTAGCACACAAAAACTCAGTGAGAATTTTTATTTATGTATTTATTTACCTCATACATACACATTCAAATGACAATGTATATTAGGGGTTCTTGGTGAGACCCAACTGAGTTCTATGGTCACACCCTACACAATCATCTTGGTGTGCATGAAGACCGTTTGTCTACTTTTCAGGTTCAACACAAAATGTGCAGTAGATCAAGTTAAGTTATCTCAATGGGTATTTAAAGGCATGGTTATTAAGTCACCGGGATGAAAGTAGGGTTGGTGTGTGTATTTTCTTAATTTTTTATATTTGTATGTGTGATCATCCTAGTGGATGATTAGTTGAGGTTTATTGTATTATTATGTGTTCATTTTTTGTATTATATTCATTATAACATTGTGTTTATTTATTTATACATACTTTGATTATGTTGTGGATTGTTTTAGTTATTTCTGTTGTATTGTATGACTCTAATTTGAGGGAATAGTCTTTCCATTGTATGGATTAATCCCTCACCACTAGTTAGTAAACCCTAGAATATGGGGAGGTGTGCTTGAGTTTATATGGCACTCTATCTTAGATGGGTATTCTGGGTTATGGAATCACAAAAAAACATGAAGTTCGACCCGTGTACATCAAAACTCATGTCATGTACATAGGTAAAGGGTGAGTCCAATAACCCAATAATAATCCTCAATGTCTCAACTATATTGAGTGTTTTTGTGATAAAGTGGATGTGCATGAAATACATATATAAGGAGTGTAGTCATGCTCATGCAATACACCCACCCATAAATATAACACATGATTCACATAAAATCATGAAATTCAGGTCATCATGTGATAATCAAGACACCACACCACCTAACCCTACCTACTTCAAATTCCTTATAGGATAAATAGAGTCACCTCATACCACAACCCAACCCATATGTAAATATGTGGGGTAGGAAACCACTACTTGAAGACTCTGGGTAGGGTGACACACTAAGCTTGACCCATACCTGAAGATGTAGGTTGGGATTTCCGATCAAGTCCCAACCCATACCATATTACTAAAGGGAATTAGGTTTTAAAACATCTTGGTTATAACTTGGAGATGCAAGGTAGGGTGTCCCCAAGTCTTGACTCATCCCTTCTTACTCAAGGTAGGTTATGTGCCATAAACTCGGGTCATCCTTTTTCATTCAAGGGATGGCATACATGAAGTAGCTTGGAAAACCGTCCTCACTCAAGGGAGGGAGCACATCCCATCTCAATACACACCTTATCACTCAAGGTTATCCTAGATATCATTCATAAATAGGACCCCATCTCTCCCATGGAATTCTTTTCGGTTCCATATCACTCATGGTGCAGCAAGGCCCAAGGATACTCTCTTACACCAGTATTTTTTTCCTATCACAAGCATAAATTTGGAACATGCATGTAACAACAAATAGGGCATGAAACCCATCTCACAACTCACCAACTCACAGTTAGGGAACTAGTCACTTGTGACCTAGCCCCATACCTCAAACACATCTCAATACTCATCTCCACCCTCTAAGGGATCTATCACATCCATTCAGATAAACCCATCACTTTGATACTGAAAGTAAACATCACTAACAAAAACACACAACATATATAATCATGAATCAACATATACACTAGGCATCCAAACCTATAATGTATAATAAGAACAAAATCTTTAGAAAATAGGGCATCTTCCACACAAGGTCAAATGGACCAAAACAATCTAAAACCAAGACCTTCTATATTTTTTTAGAAACCATTTAAAAATACTCTCTACAAATCATTTAGAAAATATATCACATGTTTTCTTACCCACACAAGTCCCTTGTCCAAAATATCATCAAAACAATCATTAGAAATCCTATTCCCATTTTTAAATACTACTCTAAGGCCAATTTATCAAGTCACCATTTTTCCTTTGAAATTTTATATGATTCAAACCCTTTTAAAAATTTCATTTTTTAAAAGGGAAACCTCTTTCTATTTGAAAACCAATTCATGCTACCAAGAAAACCATAAATACGGCCACCAACACTCATTTTACTAGGGCACTTCCATCAAAACATTTGAAAATTTATGTGGTCCATGTTGGCTATTAGGAAAAATGTGATTTGTTCCCAATTTATAGTGAGACCACACAGTCATGCGGCATGTAGACAAATATAATAATGATGAAACATGAACATAAAATCACTAATCGAACAAGATACTCAAATAAATCCAAGGTCACCTAGCTCAATTAACGATCCATAACTAATTTCAATCCCATACTAAAATCCTATAAGTCCATGAGTACCTATATAATCAATAAGAACCAGATAATTAATAAATTAAACATTAAAAAATAAAAAATAAAATTATAATAACCAAATCCAAACTCACCGAGCCACCACTCAATTCCAAATTCACAAGAAATGGGTTAAGATTAACTATTGACATGAACCTGGACCTAATATACACAAAATATCCAAATCATATCCTCGAATCGATGTCCAATTTCTCCCAAAATCATCAAAACCCATAAATAAAATCATGAGGAAACATACCTCAAAGAAAAAAGTGAATTATAACTTAAATACCTCCTTATAGTACCTCCTTTATAAGTTTATCATGAAAGCCCCATCAAGAGGAATGATTCTTCTAAACTCTGGTGGAATTATCTCCCAGAAACCCTAACAAAGAGAAATGAAATTGAAGGATAACAAAGGAGAGGAATAAGAATAATAAGGGATATATATTACCAATAATTGACATAATGAAATTCCTTTAAAGGTTTGGATTGAAAGGGGGACAAGGGAGAGAAAGGGAAAGAAGTTTTGGCCTCCAACTCTACTCATGTGCCTGAGAAGAAGAAATATCAAGGGGGTTTCTAATTTAGAAAGACCAAAAAAAGTGCACCCTATCCTTTAAAAACTACACAGTAATTTGATCACTGCTCGACCAAAAGGGTCATAGCATGATCTCCCTTCAGGTAGAGGGTTAACCCCTTAGTATAACATCATCACAATGTGACTTCTCTAGGTTTTGGCACAATACAATACAAACATAGCCATTCCTAAGGCCTTGGGACTTCTTAGTGTGAACTCATACACCTCATAATGTGGCACACATAGAAGCAGCAGTTGTTGTGGTGATAATTAGTAATTATGGTGAGACCTACTACAACTGCTGAAATTCAGCATCCGATTCACCCCAACCCCATATATGATGCTTCCTCAAGAACTAGAAGCACCAATCGAGCCTCGATCCTCATCTAAAAACATATTTCTGAGATGTTCCATTGCTCAAAATCTCTATCTGAGTTCTGATTCATGGAAAAAACCCTGATCTAGGAGAAAAAATTAAAATTCCCTCTAGATTTATCAACCCATAATTATGTGAGTCATTATATCTCATTTAAAATTTCATATTTTGTATATAATCATCTTTCACCCTCAATTTATGGAAACATGATCAAATAAAGATCATTTAAACCCACTAAGATACTTTTAGATGATTAAATAAATCATCGATTCATGAAAAATGATTCTAATTCTTAATAGTAACCTAATTCAACCTATGATAATCAACATACAAGTGTAGGATATTATCCACCTTCTTAGAAAAAACTATTGATGCACCCCATAGAGAGACACTTTTCCTAACGAACTATTTGGATCCTAAATCTACCGTATGACTTTTAAATTATCTAATATTAGCTATATTCATGTGATAAGTAGGTATAAAAATAGGCTCAATACCTAGTACTAATTCAATCATGAACTCTAAATCCCTCTTTGATGATAATCCTGCCAAATATTTTAGAAACGTATCTTGATTTTTATTTATCATAGAAGGGAAAAAAACATCACCAACACCCTCTATTGATTAAATAACCATCCCTTACACCTGAGATGTGATCATCCACATCTATCCCAAATCTAGATATTTTTGTTAGTATAATAATCTCACACTACCAAAATAACATAAGATTCATCACAATATGGAAAGAAGGTCACTCATCTCTTGTAAAAAAATTATTCCCTCAAAAATGTACCAACCAATCCTTTTTAATAATTATATCAAAACCTTTCATCTATATAATAAATAATTGTTAAATATTTACAAATCCACTACTAATAATAGAACATGTTAGGAATATTCTGATGGACTAAACCCTCTCTAATGAAGTATTCAAAGATAAAATTACAAATATAAACTCAATATCCAAATACAATTCAAATACTAAACAAGAATAAATATTTTTATTAAAATAAATATAATCAAAAAGTCTTCTTTTTTGAGTAAAGGTAAAAGGTATCATACCTTTAACAATGGAAAACCTCTCATCAAGATCCACTGACACCTATTCCATAGAAAATAATCCACCATACCCCACACCTAGACCCTGCCCTTAGGTATCCTAACTCCCCTATATTGAATCTCCTCCTTGATAAGCCTTTCCACCTCTATGAACAGACCACCCAAATGAAATAATACTAACGTTCTACTATGGTTCACTTTACCATGCACGAGATGTCTGTGTGGAGGCTGAATCATGACCTCTTATCCTCTAAATTCCCTATCAACAAAATTTACAAATATGTCTTGTTTTTTCATAATAATGGAATTCCTTTGGCTTAATAGGGAATGCATCTTATATGTGGACTTTATAGACACACTAATAACACTCCAATGGTGCCCTACCCCTGAATGTGGGAGAAGAAAAATTCTTCCCCAAGCCACCCAATCACTCACTATATCTATGATAGTAATCCTCTTTTCTCTTCATTTTGATTACAAATCCACTACCTCGTATTAAATCCCTTATTTACTCCTTAAAATCATTCTATTCCATGATATAACTATTCACCACTTTTATAAGAGTGGTTAAACCAAAAAGTCAAACTTTTAAACAAATCTCCAGCTTTATCCCATACTTGAAATGACGTTCCATAAAAGTCTTATCACCTCCCATTATTATAGGAAAATGGATAAAGTCCATAAAATTAGAGGTATAATTATGGATAAATATATTCCCTTATTTTAGTTACATTAAATCCTAGACTATATCCATCCTCAATGTATGTGGGGATAATAACTCAAAGAAGATAGTCTGGAAAGAATCCCATGATAATTCCCCAACCCTCTTCACCTGGACCAAAATATCCCACTAGCGTCGGGATGGTCCCTCAATCATAAACATATAATCTTCATCTTCTCCCTCTTTGGTGAATCAATAAACTCAAGTATCTTATCTATTCCCTTCATCCACTACTCTACTCCATGAGGCCCAATATCACCCTTAAAGATAAGAGGATTTTGTGCTCAAAAATATATAACCACATTAAATGTCACTAACAAGTCTTGGAATGGTCTCCCTTCCATGTTTTAAACCAATTTAAGTAGAAATAATATTCTCTACAAGAGAATTGGGCTCTCCCACCAGAGGAATATGCCCATCCTCTCCCTCCATAATCCCCTTATCAGAATAATCTTACTCAACCTCCTTCCCATGAGGCTCATTGATACACTTCTATGATGTCTTGATTCTAAAAAATCAACATGCTAATTAGTAATCAAAATTAAAATTGTCATCAAATAAACACATCATACATCACTTCTAAAACATTTTAAAAAAATAAATAGTCAAATAAAACTAACCAAATTAAAACATCAAAATTTATCTCATGGGTTTTAATTAACTAATCCAATAATAATAACCTATTCATAAAAACAGTAATTATTTTATTAATAATTCAATCATTTAACTAAGATAAAATTACCAATAAATCACAATCACATTAACTTTATCACCCAATTGTAACATCCCGGACCCGACTGTAACTCAACAGTGCCTTGAGCCTGATTGGTCACATGGCCTCAAGCGCATCTCCCAAAATACTCGAGGCTTCCAACTAGTAGAGAGGGCCTAGGGTGTGTATATAGGGAGACTATTCCCTCTTACCAGAGTTTAACATAGAGGAATATCAATAATAGTCAATAGAGGAAACAATAAATCATATATACAATAGATAAATGACAGGAATAGATAATAATGACAAAATAAAACTCATATACAATGATTATGATACATGTATCTTCAAAATAAGAAAAACAAGTATACATGGAAGATATAAAATACATGTAATAGATACCAAAAATACCAAAAACTATCCATTTATCATCACAAGCCTCAGTTAGATCATGTTCTCCCCAAATCCTAAGCCGTAATCACGAACCTATAGCAGGGCTCTTTCCCTTATCCATACCTAAAATCATATAGTCTTTTTGGGTACCTAAAGGTGTCCCAAATAGGGTTTGAGACTAAATCCCAGTAGGAAACCACCCCAGGTCTAGTTCCATCAAGTCATTGAATATATATAACAACAACAGTGTGCAGGCAATAATAGAATATGCAATGAAGTAATGAAATTAAACATTCTATAAAGTCTAGGTTCTCATTTTATAACCAATTCATTTCATCAATTCTATTTAGAAGGTAAGTCTATGAATTAACATTTAGGTATGTATCATTTTGAAATAAAATTTATTTTCTTAAACCTTCTCATTTAATTAATAAATCTTGAGACTTGGAACATAGCCCAGCATCCCTCATAGTGATATGCTCAAAGGATTCCTATATTATCCACCCATAAAGTGTAAGATGAAGACTGAGTCCAATCATGTGCTTTGTCTTGGTATATGAATCATAAAAACCATTCATTCATTATTCAATTCTGAACCTAATCCCATACATGAAATTACTCATTTGGAATCTAGTTATTTCTCTAGGCACAATATAAACTATCACCCTATAAGCCCATACATGTAAATCCTCACAAGAACCAAGGTATCGCTCTAGGTGTGGTGTAAAATCATTGTCATTCAATTCTCTCCATGGTGGTCCACTAAGGGATCCCAAGTATCACCCATGGAATATATGATCAAATCCCCTTTGATTCCACCCTTGGAAATCCATAATGAGTCTAAGTGTCACTCTGCATATAATAGTCTAGCCTCTATGATTTCATCCTTAGAAGTCCATATAAGGAGTCCAAGTGTCACATGGACATAAGCAAGGTAGAATCCAAATGAGTATGCCCATGGAATTCATCATAATAACCCATGTGTCACCCAAGGCATATAATCATTTAATCAATATCACTCAATTATATCAAGTTCATCACCTTATTCATTATAATTCAATGCCACCTCAGGAGGTGGTTCAAGACATGGATAATCTAAAATGGATTAGCCTTTAATTTAACTCATGTGGGAAAATCATTATAACTAGTATCTCATGATAAAACAACCAATTCATGAAAAATTTATAGGGAAATTAATTCCATTCCATTTTCTCTATTAATTCAATTCATAATTGATATTGCAATTCAAATTACATATCATTTCAAAATTCAAGTTATAATTGACGATTCAAAATATAAAATCCCATGAAAAGGGGTAATGGGAACACCTCAAAGGTATCTGAAATCAATAGACACCCATGGTGGTCCAAGCTATTAACAAAACACCCAAAGGGGTGGTTTGAATTTAAGTCTCATTCCCTTTAAACAATTATCGCCAGGTTTCATTAATTCAATAGGCCATACCTGTTCATTTAATTCAAGGGATTCACTTTGAGAATTGGGCATGTGGCCCAATAGAATATATATAAACACTTCTAATTTAAACAAAAATCACAGGACCACCTGTCGTAGGTTCGTAGTGGATATAATGTCTATTATTAGCTTCTAATTTGACTCATATCGGGAGAAAATTAAAGAATGGATGAGAACTATGAAAATTGGTAAAATTATCTTGCACCTAAATAGAATAGCTGATACCAAACCAAATGAGTAATGGCACAAAATTAATCAATATCTTATTGGCACTTTTCCAATAAGACATATGGTTCTTGGTTCTGAGCTCGAACGGATGATCAGTAGAAATTCCTAGAATAATCTCCAAAGAAACACTCACAAATAGAGGAGTTGTTGTGCATAGGAAGAATGAGATAATTAGGATTTAAATATATTTAATTAGGGTTAACTTCGTAAATTCACCCAATTTACTGGGTTGCACAATTTGGTCACACAGTTGGCCAAACCATGCACCAATTGTGCGCCCTTTGTTGTAGGAAAGGGGAACATCACACGGTTTGTCGCACAGTTTGACTAACCATGCAAAAATAGTGTCTCAATCCAATGTCAAAATTATAGATATTTTTTCACGACCGTTCACCCCAAATCACATGGTTTATCAAATCGTACAGCCTCCTCTAGCCCACTATCCAACTTGGCACGGTTAGAAGTAACAGTGTGGTCTACCCCGCACGGTTTCTACTAACTATGCGCTAAAGAATTTTCACCCAAAATCTGGGTTTTGGGCTCCAAACCAGCCTCGAACACCCCTCAATCCTACATTACCTCAATAGGAATTCACATTAGGCTATATTCAAACATTTAAACTGAAATTTTATGGAAGTAAAATATTCCATATCGTAAAGAAGAATCGGTTTCTTACAAACTTCCCCCCTTAAAGCAATTCTTTTATGAATTTCCCTCTCAAGGGTGGTAAATAATGTCTAAGAATAACTTTGGCCATTGAGATTGTACATCTACCTCCCTCTCCCAAGTCTCTTCATGTACTCAGCAATACTACGATAGTATCCATACTAAAGGAACTGACCAACCTTTGAGAACCTTCATGATATGATCCACAATATGTATAGTATGATCCTCAAAGGAAACATCTACCTATATCTAAAAATACTCAGGCTGAAAATCATGATATGGGTTTGAATGATAGCAGTATAACTGAGATACATGGAAGACATCGTGCATGGACCAGTACCTCTGAGATAACTGCAACCGATAGGCTACCGGCCTGACTCTCTCCAGAACCTCGAATGGCCCAACATACCACAGTGAAATCTTATCATATCTCTTAATCCTCCTATGTCCTAACCTCAGTGAAACATGTAAAAAAACCCAATCCTTCACCTTTAACTATAGAGGTCATCTACAGCAACTAAAAAATTATTTATAATGATATTACATATTATCCATCTACTTCTGAATCAACTGCACCTACTATGTGGTCTCCTAAACAAGATGAGGTCCAAGCATAGTTGTCTCTCCTTTCTCTAACCAACATAGGGATGATCGGCATGGCCTACCATACAAAGCCTTATAAGGAACCATCTAACTAGTAGCCTAAAATCTATTATTATAAGAGAATTCAAGCAGTGGTATGTGCCTCTCCTAAGAGCCTCCAAAATCTAATATCTATGCTCGCATCATGTCCTAAATAACCAAAATCATGTGCTCTAACTGTACATCTATCTGGGGGTGGTATGTTATGCTCAGAAGCACTTATGTACCAATCACCCTTTGTATCCCTTGTTAGAACTGTGAAGTAAACCTGGAGTCCCTATCTAAAATTATAGTATACGGGGCCCCATTAAGTCGTACAATATCATGTATGTACAAACTTTAAAGAATATTAACACTGAAGTTTTCCTTTATTGGTATAAAATGTTCAAAATTTGTGAGCCTATCAACAACAACCCATATAGCATCATCACCTCGAGGAGAAATCAGTAAACCTATCCTAAAATCCATCACAATGTCAACCCACTTTCACTTAGGGATGGTTAACTACTATAAAAGTTCATTTAGTCACTGGTGTTCTACCTTCACCTACTAACAGGTGGAACATCTCATGATAAAACCATCTACATCTCTTTTCATACCCAGCCACCAGTATTGGTGATGTAAATTTCGATACATCTTGGTGATGCCATGATGCATGGTCCAAGCTAAATCATTAAAGTCTCGCATCATCTAATTATTCATGTCTATTGAAACCCATACAAAACCATGTATATTGATAATTTCATCCTTTCATACAGTCCAACTATGAGGAGGGTCCTCACCTTCCACCCTCTCCCGTAGGAATAGGCTCTTATAATCTGATAGCTTCCTCATCCTAACTATATTCAGTAGGGTAGAGGTAATATCTAAGGATGATAGAAAGGTATATCCCTAATTTTCCTAAATCTCCAAGTGTATCTTAGAGAAAAAAGTCATGAGCTACCACTCACTACTAGCCTACTGAACTGCTTATATCTGAGCCCTCCTGTTCAGTGAATTGGCCACTACATTACCTTTACTAAGCATGTAGGAAAGTTCAAAGTTGAAATATTTTAGGTATTCAATCCACCTTCACTGCATCAGATTTAGATCACACTATTTAAATATGTACTTGAGTATTTTTTGGTCCAAGTAAACAATAAAATTCTCTCCTTGCAAGTAATTTCTCCAATGGTGTAATGCATGAACAACTGCAGCTAACTCAAGATCATGTGTTGGATAATTTCTCTCATGTGGCCTCAACTGTCGAGACCCGTACACTATGACTATATCCCACTGCATAAGAATTACTCCTATCCTAATACCTAATGCATCACAGTACACAGTTTAACTCTTTCTTGGCTCAAGAAAAATCAATATCAATGTTGGAGTCAATCTCCATTTCAGCTCCAGAAAGGTCGTTTCACAGAAATATGACCAAGTAAACTTCACACCCTTCTTAGTCAAACATGTAAGAGACGCTGTTAAGTTTGAGAAGTCTTTTATTAAATGCATTTAGTAACTAGATAGCCCCAAGAAACTTCATAACTCAAATACATTCTTGGGCTTTTCCTAGTAAACTACATCTCTTACCTTCTCTGGGTCAACTGATACTCCTATCTCTGAGATAATTTGACCTAGTAAGTGAATTTGATCTATCCAGAAGTGGTGATTTTTGAGATTATCATGTAACTGATTCTCTCTTAGTGTATTCAATATTATATAAATATTTTTTTCATGGTCATTCTAATTATTAGAATACACTAAGATATCATCCCCAGATACCATGACAAATGCATCTAGATAATGATGAAAATTTGGTTCATCAAGGCCATGAAGATAGTAGGTGCATTCGTGAGACCGAATGACATAACCAAATACTCATATAAACCATAATTATTACAAAAGGTTGTTCAAGGTATGTTTGATGGTCTAACACACGCCTTATGATAATCGGATCTCAAATCAATCTTAGAGAAAACCCAATCTCCTTGGAGCTGATCAAATATATCATCTATATGTGGTAGATTATACAGATTCTTAATTGTTAGTTGGTTCAATATCAAATAATCCACATATATCCTGAGGGTATCATTCTCCTTTTTCACAAAATATACCGTTGAACCCCATATAGAAGTATTGGGTCGGATAAACCCCTTAGCCTCTAAATCCTCTAGTTACCTCTTGAGATCTTAAATCTCAGTAGTAGTCGCCCTATAAGGAGGAATGGATACCAGTGTAGTTCCTTGCACTAGATATATAGAGAACTAAACCTCTCACTATAGGTAATCCTAAAAAATCATTCAATAAAATGTCCTTTAAATGATCAACCACTGGAGGGAAATTCTTCTAACATGTTCCCTAATCATCCAAATATAAACTCTCAATTTGGGATGTCATCCCACCCAACCCACAATGCTTGAATCCAGATCGAATTTCTTATACATCCCATTCACCCTTGTGAAAGTAATCTATTACCTCTAGTGATGTAAAGGTAACCCTATGGTGATATCAATCAATCAAATCATGAAATGGAACTAACCATTCCATCCTGAGAATTATTTCAAAACCTGTCATCTCAAGGACAAAGAGGACTCATACGAAGTGACACCCACTAATCTCAAGGGGCACTCCCTTCACTAATGTACATCCTCCATTCTAATCCCCAATAGATTATCAAGTGTCATAAAACCATCATAAGTCTGAATATTGAGCCCAAATATCTCTACAACGAGCATAGATATAAAGCTATGAGAGGCCCATGTTTTAAAAAGAGCATATTCTAAGGTATAGGATAAAAAATAGTACCAATCACATTATAAGTTTTGGGGTATTTCACCTCAAGGGTCAGTTGCATGATATATATCTGGCCTGATCCATATCCCTGTGATACTTCTCAACTACCTTGATAAGATATTCTATGCTATCGATATAAGACTAGGGTCTGACTACCATGTCCATGACCACCACCTCAACTTGATTATCCACTTATACTCCAGCTACCTATCTAATGAGAGGTTGTTGACCCTTCTCCGGAATGTGGAGTCAGTGCAGACCCACTATCACTGGCTGTCAGAGGAAACGTTCTATAGAATCACTATATATAGATCATATTTATGCATCATTGGAACTCGAATGGGTCCCTCGTACATTGAGGCCTCATATTTTTGGTCCTACCATACTGGTATCACCTCACCTAGATACATGAGTAAGTTCTCTGGCTTCTAATGTCACCATGTGAAAGCTCCAGATGACACTTCCTATTATGGGTCAATTTAGCACCAGATCTAGATGATGAACCTCCTTGTCTCACACCCTCATCCTCTCTTAGGTTACGTTTTTTGATAAGCACCTAATTCACTATTCTAGAAATGGTAGTCAGCTAAAATGAATTCACCTACAATTCGATTTCATACCTGATACCATCCTAAAATTGCCTATCTTTAGATATCTCATCACCTATTAGGATAGGTGTGAAGAACTAGAGCTCAGTAAAATGTGAAGAATAATCCATAATTGATAACATACCCTACTCCAAGTGCATGAACTCTCAGACTCTATCAACCCTCAACATCTTGGGATATAAATTTTCATAGAAGGTTGTATGAAAATACATTCAATCCATCTCTCGATGATAATCCATATAAGTAATTACATCCCACCATCTCTTTATGGAATCACATAGAATATACATAGTGAGATTTACCTTCCTCACAGGAGGTGTCTCTAAATTATCAAAGATAGATAGCATAGCCTCTATCCATGAATTTGTAGCCTGTAGTCTGCCATCCTCGAAAAACGTGGGTGGATTCTACTATAGAAAATCGCGTTCCAACTCTTCTATAGTCAGGGCAGGTCATAGAGCTCCCTAAATGGTCTATAGGAACTACATAAATCTTTCATATAACTATTCCTCATCACTTATGTTCAATACAATTTCCAATGCTACAGCTGGAACTACTAGAGGATCTACTAGTATCCCATAGCCCACCACCTTCGAAGTGTAGTCATTGCCACCCTTCTAACATATTAACGGAGGATGTTGTGTTGGATTACCTCTAAAAATACCAAGCATATGCCTCGTATCAAGATCATTATCAAAGTTCATAGCTCAAAGGTGCAGATATAGAAATAGGGTAGGTATAAGCCTTCCAATATATTAACACACCCCTCTGCCTACTCCTTGAGTTAGGTCTGGGAAATATACCAATCATGTAAAATATATAGACACTTCATACTACCCACTACTAAGGTCAGGTCTGAGTCAAGTTCTCTACTATAAGCAATTCATTTTCCATTTGTTCCCACATTAATTTCACATTTCAATATTTCAAATTTTAACAATCCATTTAAAAGGTTGAATCAATGTTTCACCAAATTCTGATCTATAAGATACCATACACCTCATGAATAAAAATGTGGCTCCCACCTAATCCACAACATAAGAAATTCTAGAATACCTATCACAACAGCAGGTATATATATCATAACACCTATCCCATAGCATGTAATAAGTAATTCATCCTAAATGGCATGACATAATGCATGGCATGTGATTCCTATAAGTTCCCAAAATGATGCATGATATATAATACCCTTATCTCATTAGGTTGAAACATAATACAACCCACAATAATATCAATAATAACATCACAATTCAAGTACATCACCCAATGGTGGAATAAAATCAACTTTAATAGTCAAAATCCAGTGAATAGAAATTTCATTTGAGGAAATTTGGATTCTTCCTATATGTGGGTTAGCTACTTCAAGGCACAACTCATTACCAAACTCCATTTCCTTCATATCCCTATCTATTGTCACCAAATAATAAATAAAACTAGAAAAAGGATCTGATACCACTTTGTCACATCTCAGACCAATATTTCACTCAATATTACCCTGGTCTTGGTTGTCCACATGGCCTCAAGTGCATCCCCCCAAATTCAAGAGGCTTCTAACTAGAAGCTAGGTCCTAAGTTGTGTCTATAGAGAGACTATTTCTTCTTACTAGAGTGTAACATAGTGTAATATCAATAGAAATCAATAGAGGAATCAGTAAATCATACAGACAATAGATAAATAGCAGAAATAGATAACAACCAAAAGGAAACTCATATACAATGATGATGATGATACATGTATCTTCAAAACATCCAAAATAGGTATGCATGGTAGGTATACAATACATGTAACAAATACCAAAAATACCAAAAACTATCTATCTAGAATCATGAGCCTCAACTTGGTCATGTTCTCCCCTGCTCCTAAGCAGAAATCAATAACCTATATCAAGGCGCTTTCCCTTATCCATACCTGCAATCATATAGTATGTTCGGGTACCCAAAGGTATCCCAAACAGGGTGTGAGACTAGATCCTAGTAGGAAACCACCAAAGGTCTAGTTCCATCTATTCAATTAATATATATAACAACAACAATGTGTATGCAGTAATATAATATGCAAGGAAGTACTAAAAGTAAACATCCTATAAAGTCTATATTCTCATTTTATAACCAATTCATTTCATCAATTCCATTTATAAGGTAACTCTCTGAATTAATAGTCAGGCCTGTGTCATTTTGAAATAAAATTCATTTAATTAAACTATCTCATTTAATTAATAAATCTCGGAACCTGGCACATATCCCAGCATCTCCTGTAGTGATATTCTCAAAGGATTCTTACATTGGCCATCCATAAAGTGTAAGATAAAGACTAAATCCAATCTTATTCTTTGTCTTGGTAGACACATCATAAAAACCATTTCATTCATTATTCAATTTAGAACCTAAGATCGTCCATTGAATTCCTCATTTGGAATCTAACTATTGCTCTAGGATTAATAGAAACCAAGACCCTATAATCCCATCTGTGTAGATCCTCACAAGAACCCAGGTATCGCTCTAGTTGTGGTATAACATCACTTCTATTCTAGTCCATCCTTAGTGGTCCACTAAGGTAGCCCAAGTATCATCCATGGAATATATGATCAAATTCCCCCTAATTCCATCCTTGGAAATCCATAAGGATTCCAAGTGTCACTCATCATATAAAAATCTAGCCTCTATGAGCCTTTCCTTAGTAGTCCATATAAGGATTCCAACTGTCACTTAGGCATAAGAAAGGTATAATACAAATGATTTTGTCTATGGAATTCATCACAAGAATCCTTATTTCACCCAAGTCGCATAATCATTTAATCAATATCACTTAATTATATCAAGTTCAAAGCCTTATTCATTACAATTCAAACCCACCTCATGAGGTGGTTCAGGGCATGGCTAAGCTTAAAATGCTTATCCTTTAATTTAACTCATGTGGGAAAACCATTATAACTAGAATATCATGCTTAAACAACCAATTCATAGAAAATTTCTAGGGACATGACTTCCATTCCCTTTTCTCTGTCAATTTAATTCACAATTGATATTTTAATTCAAATTACAAATCATTTCACAATTCAAGTTATAATTGAAAATTCAAAATCTAAACTCCCGTGAAAAGGGGTAAAGGGAACACCTCAAATTCATCCAAAATAAATATCCACCCATGGTGGTCCAAGATATTAACAACACACCCAAAGGGGTGGTTTTAATTCAAGGCTCATGGACTTTAAACTATTATCGTCAGGTTTCATTAATTAAATAGATCATACCTATTCATTTAATTCAAGGATTAAAATTAATTTCAAGGGTATCAATTTAATAATTGTGCATGTGGCACAATAGCATATATATAAAAATTTTAACTTTAAATGAAAATCATGAGACCACCTACCATAGGTTCATAGTGGATAACTCATACAGTATCATCTTTTGCTTCAACTCAGATCGGGAGAAAATCAAAGAATGGACGAGAACTATGAAAATAGGTAAAATTATCTTGCACCTAAATAGAATATCCAATACCAAAATAAATGAGAAATGGTATAAAAGGAATCAATATCTTATCAACATGGATCCAATGAGATAGGCGGTTCTTGATTCCAAGATCAAATGGATGATCGATGGTAATTCCTATAATATTATTCAAAGAAACCCTCTCAAATGGAGGAGCTATTGTGTTTAGGAATAATGAGATAATTGGGTTTGAAATAGATTTAATTAGGGATAATTTTTTAAATTCATCAAATTTACTGGTTTTCATAGTTTGGCTGCATGGTTGGCCAAACTATGAACCCTTTATTGTAGGAAAGGGGAACACTGCACGACTTTAATAACCATTCACAAACCATGTATTAGTCCACTATCAAAATTTGAGACATGGCCACATAGCCGTGCACCCCAAATCACATGGATAATAAAAATGTGCATCCTCCTCTAGTCCATTTTCCATTTTAATATAGTTATAAGTAACAGTGCGGCCTACCCCCACAAAGTTTCTACTAACCATACATCAATCCATTTTCACTCCAAATCTGGGTTACAGGATCTGAACTAGCCCTGAAAACCCCTTAATCCTCCATGAACTCAATGGGAATTATCATTAGGCCATATTCAAACATTTAAACTAAAAATTTACAAAAGTAAAAGATTTTGTACCACAAAAAATAATCGGGTTCTTACACAATCTTGTTTATTTTTCTTCATATAAGAAAAATGCGATGTGGTGTATATAGAGAAGCTATGACCCAATATGGGTTTCATTAATCTGGGGGACTCTACTTGGTTTATTGGAAGTGAATTCAACACTATCAAAGATGCTTGGAATAATAAAGGAGTAGGGATCTATCCTATGAAAGATCAACTCAAATTTAAATATTTTTCATCAAGAAATAAGATTATGGAGCTAGGCTATATAGGAGAAAAACACACTTAGTGAAACAACCAGAAAGATTGAAACCACACCTGGTTTCATCTTGAAATATTCTTCATCAACCTTAAATACTTATCCTCTTACCCTAATTCCAGGGCATCCCTCCTGGATCGATCTCTTTCTAATCATTCTCTCCTTCTGATCAACCTTTCATCTGGAAGAGTCATCAATTGTAGTTTCTTTTTCTCCAAAAGATAGACCTCTGACCCAAACTATCATTAAGTGGTACATGTGTCCTATTCTAAACCCATATAGGATAAGTTATGGGTTAGGATTCATGATAAACCGAGATGCTTGAAGGAGGATCTTCAAACATGGATATCCAAACTTTCCTTGAGTTCTCAGGATCTGGATAACATTTCATCTGATATCGAGTTTATTGAGAAATTCTTGGAAGAGAGCTCGGAAGATAAGATCTTCTTCTTACTTTAAAAAAATCCTAGATATCATAGATTTTTTTGGAACAAGATAGAGTGTACAAGGAGTCTTCAAGGGCTACATAGATCAAGGAAGTCGGTGGGAATACTACTTTTTTCTAGGATTTTATCAAGTACATGAGGATAATTAATATTCCCAACATTCGTATAGATGATGTATTATTCTCTAGTGATCCCAAGGTGTTAGGTGGTATGGATGTGGATCAATTAAAATATTTATTAGCTGGTTTTAATCCTTACATGTGGGAGGATTTTCTAAAGGTCCATGTAGGTATTTTTTATTTCATCCACTGAGTGGTTTCAAATCCTATCAACTTGTTCCTAGAAATTATTCCTAATGAAAGGTGAATATGGAAAGTCATCTGGTCTCTTAGCCTCGATAGCTTTCCAAGACCAGATGGTTTTCCAGAAGCTCTTTATAAAACATCATGGGACCTAATCAAGGGTGATGTCATGAAGTTAATCCAAGATTTATTTTGATGGGGAGACATTGCTCGGGTGGCCTATACAACCACCCTGGTTCTCATCCCAAAGTTCAAGGATCCCTCCTTGATGGAGAAATACCACCCCATCAACATGTGAAACTTCCCTTATAAGGTTTTTTTAAGTGTCTTAAACATGAGACTCACTACACATCTTTATATATGGGTATCTAAGGAGTATCTTGTCTTCATCAAAGGGTGTTCCTATCAAATTTAAATTACTATTTTCCAAGATATTATCACTGGAATCAACAATAAAATGATTGGTTCAAACATTTCCATAAAGGTCTACATGGATAATTCATGTGACAAGCTATAATAGGGATTCATCCTTAATGTGTTTTTGTGTGTGGATTATTATGCATGGATGATTGATCTCCTCTTCATATGCTTTATCACCCCTGGATTTCCATATCATTTATGGGAAAGAGTTTTGATTTCCTTAATTCGACTTGGGGATTGTGATAGGGAGACCTGTTCTTTCCATCCGTATTTATTAGGGTGCAAGATAGGCTCTCCAGACATATAAACAGGTGTAGGAATAATAATAAAATCCTCCCCTTCCATAGTAGGACTCAATTTAATGAAGTTCCACACCTCCTATTTGTGGATTATGTGTTGTTATTTATGAATGAAAATAGAAAATACATCTATGGCTTCAACCACATTATAGAAGAATACTATAAATAGATCATCCAAATTATTAACTGGGAGAATATCAGTGTTTACATCTCGAGATCTTGTATGGAGAGGTGTGAAAAAATGATAGAGTCTAATCTAGGGTTCCAAAGGAGAATATTTCCCATGGATTATCTGGGAGCACCAATATTCTCTATAAGGATTAAAATTAATCACTTTTAAGGCTTGGTTGGTAAGATATCTTATAAAATTAATAACTGGAAGAATCATTTCCTTTAATTTAGCGATAGAATCACACTTGTGAACTATGTGCTTACCTAGATACCCATGCATGCATTGGATTCCCTCAAACTGAAAAATAAAATCCTGAAAAATATCAAGAATATGAGGATATATTTCATATGGAATGATCATATGGATGATTTATTCCATTGGGAATCATGGAAAAGGATGTCTAGACTAGTTGGAGAAGGAGGTTTTGATCTAATAACCATCTCCAAATCCATGCATAGCCTTCAAGTGAAGCTCACATGAGAGGTGGTGGAAGGAAAGTCTCTTTGGGGTAGGTTCATTATGTCCAAGTATGAATAGAAGTTGAACCATTTGAAAGGGAATGTATTCATATTTTGTCAGTCATTCAAAAGGAACATTCTTATTCTTAAATGGTACTCCCACTAGATCATTGATTGGGGTGACATAAACTTTTGGATGCACAACCGGGTGCATTTTTGGAAAGACTTCCAATACCAAATATTAAAAACCATTGGTATAAGCTAGAGAACTATTGGTATAGCCTATAATAATGGTTCTCTAAACTTATGGTTAATATATCATATGTATAGGCCTATACCAACTATTTTTAGTAAATTGTTGGTATAGGACTTCTAGAATTTTAGGTTACCAATGGTTCTGATAAAACCATTGGTATAAGTAATATCTATACCAATGGTTTATAAAATGTTGGAATAGAATACCATAGAGTAATATATACCAATGGTTTCATTAAACTATTGGTATATCTCTATACCAAAAATTTCGAACCAGTTGGTATATAACTCCCATAAATTTTTAAACAGCAGCACCCCCACCCTACCCAAATAGCCAGTAAAAATCACAACAGCACCCCCACCTTGTTCAATTACCTACATAAAACACTAAAAATTTATACCAACTAATCAAAAATGTAAAGGATCAATATCACTCTCATCACCATCGTTATAATCACCATTATTCTCACTATCATACTCACATTTATACTCATTGTCATCCTCATTGACATCCTCATCATATTCCTCACCATTATCCTCACTATCATCCTCACCATCACCATCTCCATCACCATCGCCATCTCTAGGAAAATTTTTGTCTTGGACACCACTAGGAACATCGCTCGATGCACCCTATAATTTATTCATTGTTGATATATATGTATCACAATATGCGGTGGTATCTGGGGGAAATGATGGACATAATACTATCAGAAAATTCATAAACATATTATTAGAATTTTGATTCCATTCATGATCCTGTATGACCTTTTTTTTCACTTCTGCCTTGGATTGAGCCTATTATTCCCATGCATTATCTTTTTCCAATTCAATGCTACCAGAACTAGAACCTAAAGTGGTCCAATATCTAGTCGAGATAATACTCTTCCCTAGTCGGCAACATACTCTGTCATGGTGCTCATATCCCAAAACCTGATATAAATGATTGTTAGGCCCATAGTTATCAATTTCCTACTCATTAAAGGCCTCCAAATCACACTGTTACAAATATAAGTGTACTATTTAGTTACAAAATTGATATTAAAATTTTAAATCAAAAAAGTAAAACTTACAATCTGATGATGTGTCGGTTCATTTACCATGCTTCCATATTTCTTATTTCTTCTTGAGCAAAACAATTTTATTAAGCCACACATCCTTAAATATTCAAAGCCTCTATCTGCAATGACATTGAATGTAAAAACCCATAATTCAAAATAGGTTATTAATAATGAATTTCATAACTAAAATAAAATGGATATACTCGATGATGAAATATGATTTTCTATAATGATTTATTACTTTGTGCTAGTATGATATGAGTTGGTTAGAAAAAAAATCATATAATAAATTGGGAGAATTTATAATATTATTAAATAATGATTTGATAAATTAACTTAAAGTAGAAGTTAAGGATTCTTGTTTGTATATATTATTTCCATGAATATAAGGTCAATGTAATTATAGAATAATGGAAATGGAATGTATTTATTAAAAAAAATCAATATTAAATACATGTATAATATGGTAAAATAGAAAGGTCAAATGTTTGATAGATGTGTTACTGTTTGATTGTTTTTATGTTTCTATGATTTAATTTGAAAGGGGTTAAAATAGGGGAAAACAAGGTAAATTTTTCATTGATGGATATTGATGAAAGCATATAGTCAATATTTGTGTTTGTTTCTTGTTAAAAAGACACATGAAAGAATTGGATTTATTGTTTATTTGGTTAAATAATTTTAATGTTTTTTTAGCATGAGAGTATTCAAAATTAAAATTTTATGTTCTAAGAAGATTAATAATCTGTTTTTTGTGATGAAATGGTATGTATATTTTTTTCTTATGGTTTAGGTAAAAGGAAAAGAGGTTTAGTATCTTTTATGTTTTAATTCTAGTTTTTTTATTTCTTAGTAGATTCTTGATATTTGGTAACTATAGTGGTAATTAGTCTTCTAATCCTTTTAAGGAATGGTAACATACCTTGAGGTAAGTGTTTGTGAACTTATTTGAGCTTATAATTCAATACTCTAGTGCATTGTGGTTAATCTGATAATTGAATTTACATTTTTTATGATTTTTATATGCCATTAGCTAATAATTCAAAGAGTAATGTGCTAACATGATTTTTTATAGATTAATAATGATAAAACATATGAAATTCTAATATTTTTAGCATAGAATATTGTAGGGAATTAAGTATGCTAGGGAATAAAATGAGTTGTGTGATTTAATAGTCTTTAAGCGGAATAAAATGTTTTATAATGTTTTATTTTATTGAATTTATGATATAAAAAAATTATTATCTGGCATTTAATAATCATTCCATGTGATTTAAAGGGATAAATTTATGGAATAGTTTTTAAAGGTGATAAATGTATCAATTGTTGAATTAATAACACTAAATTATATTTATGTGTTGGAATTTTTCATTTTAATGGTTTTTTTGTGTGGTGAGTGATCATTAATGATCTATAATGATTTTTTTAAATCATCATGTACCATGTTAACAATTAAAAGTTATTTTACATGATGTAATTTATTTTTTGGGATGAATAACTTGTGTGCATGATGTACTTTCTATTATGTATTTTGGAAATTAACTCATGATTTTTCTTATTGTGATTAATTTTTATGAACTTTAAGTCTTATAAACTCTCTCTTTCTCTCATAGGATTCATATATTGAATTCTCAACTATTTTAAAAACAAATTATCAATCTGTTAGTAACATTATTTATATCTCAATGATATATTCAATTAACCTATCATTTTCTAAGAATGTTATGAGATTTAGTCCCTTTCAAATTCTAATCATCTCTCTTATGATTCTAGTTTGGTTGATTATTGATTCTTTGTGTTCTTAGAGGATCTACAGTCCCCTTCCATGTACAAATTTTTTTTATTGTTTGATATTGGTAACTTATTTATTTTATTTGGTGTTGAACTTGTGATTATATATTATATTTGAACTATTTAATGATTAAATAATTTCATGTGAGTTTTTTGGCATGGAAAACTAGTTCTTATGTTACATATTAATATTCTATATTTTTGTGACATTCACATTCTAATGTTATTTTTGAGTGTTTTGATTATGGATAACCATGTTTAAAGTGATGAATTAAAGAGAATAATGGTAAAATAAAATGTGTAAATGATGTAATAATTGATGAAATGATTAAGGTGAATAAATGAGGACTATAATTGATGTTTAAATGAGGAATTAGGTGTATTGAGTGTTAATAATTGTGATAAAAATTAATACTATATGTTTATAGATTTTAGTTTATTATTTGGATGAGTTTTTTATGTTGTTTATGTTTAAAACAAATGATTCCACTATAATGAGTATATTTTTATATGAAAAATAATGTTTTAAGAATAAACAAATTTAATTAACTAGAGGATTTAATCATGTGTTTTTGTGATGTGTATTGGGAGTTTGGCGTGACTTTATATGATGTGTATTTTGTTTGAATTTGTGATTAAATAGTGTAAAGTGAATATAAGAATAGGAAATTGATGAATAAATATATAAAAAAGGTGATTTATTTTTAAAACTCTTGCTGAGTTTGTGTTTTTGATACTAAAAATACAATTGGGAAATATTGAATTTTCTTGTATTTTTTAAAGTGTTTTCATTATTTAAATAGAATAAATTATGCTGAATGTTGTATTTTATTCTATAAATTAAAGTAATGTTTGGATGGTTTCTAGTAACTCTTTGGTATTGTGGAAATTTTCCTGAATTTGATCAGTTGCATTCTTCTTTGGGTTATGCAATGACGTCAGATATTAACATGAGAGCTATGTCCATAGTTTATCCATGAGTTAGTCCTAAGAAATATGTGATTCCATGTGTTTTGTGTGACTCTCTATGATGTGTTTTTCTATTTAATTTACAATTAAATGGGGTTAAGTGTATATAAAAAGGGGAAATGGATTCCAAATATTAAATATATGGAAAATTGTTATAAAGATACTAAAAAGGGAATTTTGGTGTGAAAAAACTTTATTAATTTGTGTGTTTGATACTAAAAAAATTTATTGGGAATTACTAAATTTTCATGTCTTTTAAAAATCATTGTCATTATTCAAGTGGAATAAATTGATCTGAATTACTAAATTTTCATGTCTTTTAAAAATCATTGTCATTATTCAAGTGGAATAAATTGATCTGAATTTTCTAGTAACTCTTTGGTATTGTGGAAATTTTCCTGAATTTGATTAGTTGCATTCTTCCTTGGGTTATGCAATGACGTAAGATATTAACATGAGAGCTATGTTCTTAGTTTATCCATGAGTTAGTCCTAAGAAATATGTGATTCCATGTGTTTTGTGTGACTCTCTATGATGTGTTTTTCTATTTAATTTACAATTAAATGGGGTTAAGTGTATATAAAAAGGGGAAATGGATTCCAAATATTAAATATATGGAAAATTGTTATAAAGATACTAAAAATGGAATTTTGGTGTGAAAAAACTTTATTAATTTGTGTGTTTGATACTAAAAAAATTTATTGGGAATTACTAAATTTTCATGTCTTTTAAAAATCATTGTCATTATTCAAGTGGAATAAATTGATCTGAATTTTATATGTTTTTATAAAAAAATAAATTCATGTTTTAATGATTTTTAGTAACTCTTTGATATTGTTGAAAGTGTCTAGAATTTTATCACTTTCATCATTCGATATGTTCATCATGTTTATTTTCTATTATTTTAAAAAATTATCTTTATAATTGGTTTTAAGTTTCTAAAATGTTTATACATGTTTGATATCACTGACATCTATCATAACCATTCCCCACCAACCACTTTTTAATTACCTCATAAGAGGAACCCCCTCTCTTTTACCATATTATCCTAACACATATAATACCCACACATGATTAAGAGGTTATATAATATTCCACAAGAAAATATTCTATATTAAACCCCATTTTACACTTCCCTATAATAATGATATATTTAGAATATCCCAAACTATATAATTATTCAATATAGTTGTTTTAGAAAAATATAATGAATATATATAATTTACAATTGAAGAAATTGTATTTCCATGATTTATTTAAATATAAAAATTATAAACGAGTATCGTATCAGTTTCCTCTCATGTCCTGGAATCATATTCCACCTCAAAGTGTGGAGGTATTTTATAGCATACTTGTTTTTATTTCTTTATGATGCTTCCTAAAAAATAATTTCCAATAATTCAAAAAAAAATTAATGAAAATCATGGTAATTTTTATTCAAAAACCTCAAATTTGATTAATACATTAAACTCTTTACTCTTACAATAAGAAATAATTTCTTGATAATGTGATTCTGGACACTAATTCATGATAGGTGTGGGTTTTAAATCTATACCAAATCTATCATGCAATCCACTATATAACTAATGCTTATATTCTCTTCACATATCACCTAATTCTATGAGTCATGTTTTCCTCACAACCAAACCATTGGGAAAATTATAATGAAGTTGGAACTATAATATTAATTCAAATAAATACAATAATAATATAACATTAAATCTAATGAATTTTCTTACCCATATTTTTGCCCAAGAATTATACTTTACATTATTTTGAAGGTGTCTCCAGGAGAGTGGTCTGATGGTAATTATTTCAGGTTATTTGGTAAGGATATCCATAAAACTTCTACATTCTCATCCTATTTTTCAAATCATTTTATTGTCCTCATTCTACTCAACCATCAGTTTTGTGCAGTATTTCCACACCGCACTCATGTGTATACACTCACACTGCCTAATGGTAGATCAATATGTGAAAGAAAAAAATATTATATCAATACATCTTATAATGAAAATAGATTGTGATCAAAAAAATTTACTAGGGTTCTATAAATATACCTATGTAAGTCTGGTTAGTGGGTGCTACTGGATCCCATGACTCTATTGGATTGTCTACCTATATAGAAGGAGTGGGACCAAATGTCTGCACTGGAGGATCATAATGTGTCAAAGTAGAAGTTTAAGGAGAATGAATATAGAATCTTAGGGATATGGAAATATAAAGAAAATAATATGGAATAGACATCTATGGAAATGTATAATATGGATGGGGAGTAGGATCCATCATCTGATAAAGGAAAGAAAGGCGAGCAGGATTAGATGCAAATGGTGGTGAAAACATAGGTGGCCTAAATATCCCTAGGTGCCTCTAATGAAATTTTGGAATAATAAGGTGTACTAGATGGTGTATCAGAGGAATTTAAAGGGTGTGATCGGGTATTCTAAGTGGTGTATGTAGCTCTAGTACCCCCCCCCCCCCATATCACCTAGCTAAACACTAGTACCACTAGGCTCATCAGAGAATAATTGTCTCCATAGTGGTGGGTCTTGATTAAAAGTCAAAAAAATTATTCACATGACATTATATGTTATTTATATATATATTTGAAATAAAATACACAGCAAGCATCGAAGGAGGGACTCCCATCTCTCTCATGTTGTGATTATTATCTTTCTTCCTTTTCCTTAATATCTCTTCAATATTTTTCATTTCCTACATTTGAGAACAAATATGTAATTAATTATAAATCCATAACTAATGTTTAATCCAAACAAGAAAGAATATAGGACATGAATTAATCAAGGAATACCAATTTTTAAACCAAATAAATTATGCATAGTGATATAACAAAAGCATTTTATATTTAGTGGGAAGAATATCAAAACATAAAATATGTGTCATAGAAAAATCAATATGTTTAAATTAGAATGTTTAACATGAGTATTATACAGTTTTATTCTATTTTCATTTCGATCCAATTCAATTATGGTTAGTTCATTTGGTTCATTGGTCAATTTATTAGGTCATTTGTCCATTTTTTTGGGTTAGATCATTTGGTTCATATTTTAGTTTAGGTCATTTTGACATTTTTTGCTAGCTCATTATTTTCATTGGTTTTGATTTTAATTTTAATTAGTTTAATATGTTTCAATTCAATTCATATTTTTTTCAATTTAATTTTTTTGATTTTTTTGGTTTGGTAGGTTCTAATACAGTTCTAATCAATATTAGAAAATGAAACTTAAAGAAAACTACAACCGGTATACATTGAAAATTCACATGATATTCAAGTTGGATAAAAAATATTTGTAATCAATAGTAAATAAATATGAATAGTACCAACCTTAACAACCCAATTCAAGCTTAACCAAAAGAATTGAGAATATAGATGGATGATTCAATATATCTTCCATCGCAACTTCAAGTTCACAATAAACTCTGAAAATTGAACTATTGGAGTCATCATAAGTAATAAATCAATTAGATCCAATGGGATCAGTTATGGTGTCAATTTCATCATCACTGTAATCAAAAATATGTCTTGGGATTACTTCAATAATGACACCAATTTCAGTTTGTGGGTGATCTTTCACATAAAAAACTTGTTTCTCCATTGATGCCAATATATATGGCTCATCAGTATCAAGAGTTTGATTCATGTAAATAAATCAAAATCCATAATAATAAATAAATGTTCCATGCCTCATCATTGAATTATAACACTTTCATTTCATCACAATGACTCGACCATGAGATTAATAATCTAATATTAGTATTTTCTCAATGACTCCATAATAAGATACATTTTCAAATTGAGTTCTAATATTAAATGCACTGGCATGATAGTCAATTGTGGAAGTTTACATAACTCCATAATGTTGTGTTCTCATGTTAATTTTCTATTTAGTGATAATAAATTTGTACCCATTGATTACAATTGATTTGCATTCACAAACCACATAATTAAGACCAAAATACCAAGCTCTTATTTCTTCAAAGACAAAGTCAGAAGGTAAACTCGATACATGAAATATAAATGAATATTAAAATTAAATAAATATTAATTTTATTAATTTATTATAGTAATACTTCTACCTTCAATTTCAACCAAGAAGAAAACTCATTGCTATGAAAAGTATCTCATCTTCTCAAAGATAAAGAATAATGATTTCTATTTATAATTTTTTTATGTTCCCTATAAGAAAAATATATAAATAGTTTAATGGATATGTACAATTACATTAGATAAGATAACATATTCATGTTCAATTTACTTACTTGATTTAGTCATCAAAAAAATCACAGTTAAAAAAAATTATGTGATGTGCCATATCCCGCTCTTCAAGGATTAATGTGTTCAATGTCTATGATATGATAATTACCACTATTTGGGGAAGTGATAGGAAAATGGTCTCAATTTTCTCATACTTCTCTTATTTATTTCTCATTGTTATGTTACATATCATAGTCATATCATACAAATACATTGAACATAAATCCATACATTCTTGATCCAAGTAACCTTTCATGATATAACTTTCAGGACGATTCCTATTCCAAACATAAGACTTTAATGTGTAAATATTTATTTCAGTTGGATACATCCAATGAAAATAAAAATATCTTATAAGAAGTATTTTGGTTGGAAAATGGATAATTAGATGCAACATGCATGTGAAAAATGATGGAGAAAATATTTTCTCTAACTCACACAAAATTAATGGTGCCTATTCAAACATTTTTTTCAAGAAATACTTAGACAAATTCTTAGCACAAATATCAATATAAAAATATCACAACCAAATAATTTCCACCCTTACATTACTATACATTAGATGCTGGATTTCTATTATAATCAACTCATACAGAAGGATGTGATAATCATGAGTCTTTAAAGATTTTAGATTCAACTCTCTTATATTGAACCATTTTGATATATTGTTTTAATATCCATCAAGAAATTTAATAGTTTCTATTACTTCCATAAATTAATTTTTTCTGTAGGTTTTATCACATAAGATCCACACATATTTTTCTATTTCTTTTTACTAATACACATAGGATGCAATTCTGTTCTGATACCTCAATCCACCAAGTCATTACAAGATCATAAAACATATTTTTTCTTTCCCTTGAATTTTATAATAATTGAAAGCAACATTTCACATATATTTTTTTCAATTTTCATTAAGTTTAAGAAATGACATAATAAATTGGTTGACCAATAAGCACTACTGAAAATTTAGGTTATAGCCATGGACCTATAGCCATGGTTTTATAGGTCTGTGGCTATAGCTTTTTTATATCCACGGTTCAATTAGATGTTTGTGGCTATAGATTTTCATCTCAATTTTTTTCCATACGTGATTAGGCTCCTCATCCTCCCCCGATCTGCGACCCACTCACTATGGTTCCCTCCTCCCTGATGACCTCTCCTCCTCCCTGACAACCTCTCTCACCACGGCACCCTCCTCCCCAATGCTTCTAATCGACGTCGCCATTCCTCTTCCCAACCGATGATATTGATTTCTCTTTTGGGTGTTTTATTCTCACACTTCCTAAAATATTCATTTTTCTTTTGGTTTAGTTATCTCTTGGGTTCATACTTGAACTTATTTTTTCTAGAAATTTTTTTTATCATAACACCTTTAAGATCTATTGTTTAACCCTCTGTTCTTAATCTCTAGATTATATTCAAAGTTGGATTTTTCATTATCATCTTAAGAAAATAATCATTCTTGGTTAAATATAAATTAAAAAGTAATTTAATGAGTTTTTAAAAGAGGGAAATATCACAGATAACCATGACATGATTTATGCATCCAAATTTTATTAATATAAAGTAACTTCCACATTATTTCTTTTTTTCTTATTATTTTTATTCTAGGGATATTGGTAGTAGTGATTATTTCGGAGTTCTTGGGTTAATGTATAATAACATGATGTAGGTTTATAGAATCTTCTCATAGATTTTTTGGTGATTGGTTCCAGTTCTTTTGAGATGGAATTTCATAGTTTCATTGAGGAAGTGGATTTATAAACCCTTTTTATTATTTTATAATATATGTTTCTTAATATTCTATGAAAAATTTAATGTAAATTTTTTTACCCTAAGACACTTAGTTTTATATCCCATCAAATACAATATTACTTAATATATTTTATAATTATCCCCTTCAAAATGAATGATTGGAATTACCATAATTCTTTAATTTAAATCCTCCCATTAAACCTTATAATCCATGAATTTTTGTTCCACTTTAACCTTTGGTAATCTAAAACTTCACCAAACTTATAAAATTACTTATAACATGGTAATATCACACTATTCTCTCAATCTCATTGGAGATGGTTTATTTTGAGGGTAGGAGTTTCCATTTAATTTATTCATTTATATTACCATACTATTCTCTCGGGCCTAATATTTTTGTTTTGGTATGGGGGATGGGATTATTTTTATGATTTTTTATATTCCATGTATAACTCCATTATCTTGGGTTTGGTTTTGTGAGTTTGGTTTGAGGGTAGTGTATATTGTATGTTTATGATTCTTTTTAATTCCACATTGTTAGTTTTATCATGAATTTATTTTTATAATGTTTTCTTACTTTAAATTTTGCTTTAAAATCATGATATCCTTATACCAATATATTATAATGAAATGATTAATATATATACTACTAATAATATGTGTTATTTTATGTGAAATGCAAAGTATTTTTGAAAAATAATTAAAGAACTAAAATCCAGAACAATGATGAAGTGTATGGAAAGATAAAATTTTAACTGGATTCTTCATTATACTATCTTCAGTTATTATTTATTGAATATATGATGTAATGTTGTGTTGATGATATTATGTTGAATCGTATGTGTAATAAGAATTTATTTAATAATAGTAATATAATGTAAATTAAAATAAATACAAGAACTATAGATTCAATAACATGGAAATGTTTTTCTAAGGCTTGTTCTCTTGAGATGAATTTGAGGGTTGGTTCATGCTTAGAATGATAGTTCCCTCATTTAATTTTAAAAATGTTAGTTTAGGTGAGGTATAATTATCATATTTATGTGATATTAGTAGTTTTTATTAGTCACTTGAGAGTATTCATTACATTTCAATCCTTTTTCCTCCCCTGGGATGACGTCCTTCAGTTTTGGGTTGGGTAAAGAGAATTTTTAGGGAAGAAGAGAGGGCCAAATGTTTCTTTTTAGTGAAATTCCATTAGATGTGTCTTAGTATGTGGTGTGTAAGACATTAAGAGATATGTGGTATTGTTTGTGATAGGGTTGGGTAAGTCTTAGTGATGAGATTCATGATAGATTATGGTTATGATTTAGGAATTAGATTCGATGTATTGGATAGCTGTTGGAATTAGGTTTCATTACCATCTTACCTTATGGGTTGATCCAACCATTTTATTTTGTTGATTCCCTCTTTGTTCTTTGGGTGTCATATGTTTTATGTATATACACATACTTACATTGTATTTTCCAATACATTTCATGTCTTTTACAAATGGTAGAATTATTGGATTTGAATTTAGTGGACTTGTTATTAGTGGAGCTTAGTAGTTCATGGTGGTGTTGAACATGTTTGGTGGTCAGATCCTAGTAACCTTATCAAATATCTACCCTTCTATTTCCTTTATATTTGTTCTTAGGTTCAGGCCTCTATTTCCTTTATGTTAGGGAAATTAATTTTCCCCTTATACTTTTGTATTACCTTTCTATTCATTGATATAATATCTATAGGATTTTTCTTATAATGATTACTATATAGAGGGGGTGTAGGTGGGGGCAATAGGGGTGCAGGTGGGGGTAGTGGGAGTGTAGGTGGGGGCAATGGGGGTGAAGGTTGGGGGTAGTGGGGGTGAAGGGGGCAGGGGTGTAGTGTGCAAGGGGCAGTGGGGGTGAAGGGGGCTAGGGGTTGTGTGCAGGGGGTAGGGAAGGGGCAGGGGTGTGGGGTATAGGAGGGGAGGGGGCTGTCTAGGGGGGTTATCCATGTAGGACCCTAAGACACCCTAAGAGGGGAGTGGTAAATCAGGGTGTCAACTTTTTCTTTTAATGTGATGGATCTTGTTCCCACATTGGTAGGAACTAGTTAAACATGTATGATGGATATGATTAGTAATTGAACATTCATATGCAATGAGTTGACACAACACTTTTACTTGGTTCACCACTAAGGGTTACGTCTAAGGAGCATATGTCGACAGGTTTCTGTTCGTACCTAATTCCACTATTATTCACTATTTGTGGATTACAAAGGTTCAGGAACATTCACTCTGTCCTAGGCTCACTGCCTTTGCAAAAGTTCAGGGATAGCACACTGCATTCCTCGGGTCACTCCCGTTGACTCCCCCTAGCTCACTTCCTTTTGGTGAATTCACCCTCAGTTTATAGATGTGAAGGTCTCTTCAATAGATTTTCATTGAATTATTTGCCTCTGCTTAGAACGAGACTCTTCTTGCATCGAAGTCCAAAAATTATTCACTTTTGTATTCAATCTTCCACTTTAGTGCAATAACTGAATGCACTAAATATCCTTCTTCTCTTCCTTTTATTCTCAATACCAAAACCTGAGTGTATCGATATAATTCCCTCTTTCAGTGTAGATCTAATTTTAGATTCACAGATCGTTTTTTTCTTTACAAAGCACAAATAGGGTGTTAAACACCAGTCGTGTGTGTGAAGTACTATTTATCTTCGTAAAACCAAATGGTTCACTATTCTTTCATCTTCGCGAAGCAGCTTTGAGAGTGCTAAACACCTTTCAAAGGCCTATGGGACCCAAAAATTTCTCTCTCACCCTTCTCGGTGTCTTGCGTATAAAATTCAAGCCTTGCATGTAAAAATACCTTTTGGCGCGAAAAATCCTTTTTGCACAACTCTCCTTTTTTCGCGCAGAACTTCACTTTTTCGAGAAACTCTTCTTCTTTTCGCGCACCACTCTATCCTTCAATTTTTCTGTGCATCAGAGCTTGGAATATTTCTAAGTGTCGAGTGTTTTTGAATGATAGGGTTTCACCTTGTATTTATAGTCATTTTTGACCCTGTGTGGAAAACCCCTTCTTGCGCGTAAAACCCCTTCCTGTGCGTAAAACTGTATCTCCAGTCTTTATATTACGTGCACCTTCCTTTTATTCTCGTGCACCACATGTATTTTTCACGCACCTCATGAATATGAAAATTTTCATCATTCTGAAACTGAAGCCTCCTTTGTACATAAAACATCAAACCCACATTTTGCGCACAACCAACTTTTCACGCACAAGTTTGATTTTCCGCACACATGGCGCGAACATATCCGATTTTTCACGCACCTCTTTCCTTTTCCAATTTTCTGTATTTCTGATCTGAGACACTTCTTTCACAAAAAACTCATCCAGCTATTTCATTCACAACATTTTTCTACACACATTCACATTGTTCCGCGCACAACTCTGGATTTTTCACGCAGCCCATTCCTTAGCCATTTTTTGACGTTTTGATTTTGAAACACCTCTTCCACGTAAAACCTCGCTCCACTATTTCATGCACCACGCTGTATTTCACACACCATGCTGTTTTTAGTGCACAACTCTCCTATTTTGCGCATAGCCCACCTATTTCGTGCACCAATTCCTCTTTGTGTGCACCTCCTTTTGCAAACAACTGATGTCTTCATTTTCCGATTTTCAGGCCCAAAAATTTGGCGAACACTGGGAAATGGTGCCACCTTCAATATATGCTTCATCCATAACCTCCATGATACTTTTATTTATTTTTCAATTTTCAGGCCCAAAAATTTGGCAAACACTGGGAAACAGTGCCACCTTCAATATATGCTTCGTCCATAACCTTCGTGCTTCTTTTTTGTGATTTGGATTCTTCAGAAACTCTTCTTCTTTCGTCACAAACTCCACTATCGTGATATATAACCTTTGATAGATCAGCTTTATCATCATCATATTTTGATACAATGTGAAGTGCATGGCCATCTCAGAATTCCAATCCCTTCCACATTGTCTTCTTTTTCAACCACCATTCTCTACTTCATACAAATCATATGATTCTATTCTTCAAGTAGTCTCTTGCATGGTTCTCATGCAATCATAAATAATTATGTGGTCTTTATCAAATCTCCATTCTTCTTTAATCATCCTCATATGGATTATACCTTATGATCAGTACAACAATCATATGAATTTCCATTTCTCCATTTCATTTGAGTACTTATTGATCTCCTTCATTTTTATCTTCATTGAAAACTATTGACAACAAATACAGACTTATACACAAAGTGGTCCCAATAATCCTGGAGGGGGGGTTGGGGGCTGTCTAGGGGGTGTTCAGTAGGGAGGGGTTGTCTAGGTGGGAGGGGGTGTCTAGGAGGGGGTATTTGGGGGGCATCCAAGAGGGGGTTTTCCGGGAGGTGAGACTATCCATGTGGGTTTCTAGGAGGGAGGGGTGTCCAGGGGGTGTCCAAGAGGGAGGGGGTGTCCAGGAGGGGTGTCTATGAGAGAGGGGAGGGGTTTCTAGGAGGGAGGGGGTTTCTAGGAGGGGGGTATCTAGGAGGGTGTCTAGGAGGGGGTGTCCAGGAGGGAGGGGTGTCTAGGATGGAGGGGGAGGGGTGTCTAGGAGGGATGGGGTGTCTATGAGGGAGGGGGAGGGGTGTCTAGTATGGAGGGGTGTCTAGGGGGTGTTTAGGAGGGGGTGTCCAGAAGGGGGGAGTCCATTAGATAATTCTATAAAAAACATAATAGGTCATTATTCAAACATCTAAGGTTTAATGTAAGTGTTGTAAGTACACCAAAATAATATTATGTCGTTATAGAAAGGTGTGACTATTCATGATTTTTTATAATTTAAAACATTTATGAATTCCATAAACCATAATATTTTTATAATTTTTTATTAACATTGTATTGATGGTTACTTATTATATTATGAAACAATACATATAATGTTAAGTCATTTTATAGATTATTTTTTTAATTTATGTTTATATGTCTTAGAATGGATAGATATTGGATGTACAACATTGACCAGATAACTGATGAATTTTAGGAGTTTTGATATTTTTTGGACTTTTCATTCATTAATGATTCAGATGGAATATTGATTTGATGCTCATGTTTTTATTATACTGGAAGACCATGGTTAACTCATAAGGAAGTGAGTCACCATATCACTAAACATGGTTCCCAAAAAAATTATCATGTGTGGTATCGCAATGGATAAAAATTGCAAGTGGTGAATGACATCAATTCAGCAGAAATGATTGGTATAAAAAATATGATTTCTGATCGGTTTCCTTTTTTTCTAAATCCAGCTCCACATTTAGACTAGTGCAAGAGGAAATGAATAACAGAACATAGATTTCATCTATTAATCAGTATGATGATGTTGATAGTGTTAGAAAGATGATGGAAGATGAAAATACCCCAATATATTAAGCATGTGGAAAAATGAGAAAACTTGAGTTTTTAATGTGATTATATCATGGGAAAACAATGTATAGATTTAGTAATACTACAGTCGATTATATCCTTACATTTATTAAGGATTTACTACCTGATGATGCATGTATTCCAGAAAATGATTACATGTCATCAAATTTGGTTGAAAAAATTGGATATTCATCTATTAAGATTCATTATTTCCCCAAAAATTGTTGTATGTTCTGGAAGGAAAATGCAGAGTTGAGTCAGTGCAAACAATGTGGCACATCAAGGTGTAAGTCTAATAAATATGGAACTCAATCTTGCATACTAGATAAATTGATGTGGTACTTACCTTTATTTTAGGCTACATCATCGAGGAGACAGTTGGATTATACTACCTAGGTTGACAGTATGGCGGGGGGTACTGATTCTATAGTTTATCCTACTTCTATGCTTCTTGAGTCACAAGGAGGTCATCCTCTCATTATGAAACCTCTATATTATCCCTACCCACATTTTCCATATCCCTTTCTTCTCGCACCCACATTGAATGGTAGTTCTCATACTCACATCCCTCTTTATTTTCTATTCCCACCATCCACTGTATAGGGAACTGTGCCCCCATATATCCCATTGTCATATCCATATCCATATCCACCCTCATCTGTATAGGGTTATCCGTCAAGTTTTATCTGTCCGCCATTAAAATTGTCATCATCTATTGTATAGAGTACTCCTACTGTAGATATCTTGCCTACCACAGAAAAAACTCCCCCTCTAGACGCAGTACTTTAGGGGTCAATAGATCCCCCATCTACTAGTATGTGTTTAAACATTACTACTATTGATTAATTATAAATTCATATATAATATTTTCCTTCATTATTTTTTCATGATTAGCTCCATCCTCCACTAGACAAATAAGCCACACAAAAATGTGAGAGGTTTGGAATCGACACAAAAAAATCATAGTTGAATACAATGAGGATGGTTCTATAACTAAAAAAATGGCACGAAATGTAAAAAATTTTTGGGAACACTTTATAGACAAAACAATATCATTTCGGTTCAACCAATAAGCTTGAGGGAAGTTGGAGAACAAATAAAGGACAATGTATGGGTAGAGATTTGGGTAAGTAATGTTAATCACCTTTTATATATATTAATTTATAATATTTTCTTAACAAATATTTTGTCTATTTTAGCTTTGATATAATTTTCTTGATTGAAAAAATGCCAAGGCTTCAAGGTTAATAGATTTAGATGAAATTTGGAGAGCGTACAAGTATGACTTATATCTTCGTTGGAAAAAGAGAGTTGGTAAGGAGCTTGAAGAAGTACTAGTGATTCATGGTTTCCCAATATCACAATACAAAGAGATAATCGGCTATTGGAAGAGTGCAGAGTTTAAGGTATTTCTTAAATATATATATATATTCATTTATTTATTTGAAAACAAGTTTTATTTATGTTAATGAAATTATATGATTATTTATTTATAGTATAAATCAGATAGAAATAAAAGAAATAAGAGTGGACTAAAACACGTTTATACTTGTGGATACACTTCACTCCCAGATCATTAGAAAATATAGGTAATTTAACATTTAAAATATTTAGCTTTGTTTAGTGTAGTTTTTTTAACTTCCAATTTTGATTTATTTCTTCTTTTCTAGAAAAAAGGTATTGAATATCAAGGTCTGTGTTCCTCACTCTACTTTGTTTTGTACAAGCAGAAAAAATAAAGATGGTATTGTGCCAAATAACGACATTGAGAAGGATATTGTAATTATATTTCAATTTCTTTTATTTTGACTGAATTTAATTCCTTATATGATTTTATTATTTTAATTTATGTTATATATCAATAAACAGAATTATTTGGAGGCATTGTAAAAAAATAAAACGACAATTTGTCCCCAAACGATCATCTACATTAGGTATTAGGAGGTGAGAATCAGGGAAGAGTGTGTTGTCGACCTGGGAAGAAGATTGTACCATCTCAATACTAGTCTACTAATAGTGTTTCTTTGAGTATCAGTTCTTTTTTGGTTACAGTGATATAGATGAATTCCACAATCAAAGAAACAACTCAAAAAGAAGAAAAGGTGATAACTAAAAATATAATGAAAGTTATGTCTTCCATTTCTTCTACACTTTCACCAGAATAAGCTACATTGGTTAATACCTGTTTGATTTTGATGTGTTCTGCTAATGTAGATTCTTCTACCAAAGCTGGAGCTAGACCTAGTGTTGATGCTAGTGATGATGCCAGTGCTGGTACCGATGCTGATGTCGATGATGATGTTGGTGGTGTGAGAGGTGGTGATGGTGTTTCTATAGGAGGCGTGGATGAGGGTTATTATGAATCTGATGATACTAATATTGAGACACACTATTGATGTGAATTGTATTTTTAGATTGTTAATATGTGTAATTTTATTATGCAGTAAAATTTGATTATTATAATATTGAATTATATTACGATGTTTCTATATGTTTCTATATATATTGAATTATTATATTATGATGTATTTTTGTTTATGTAGTAGTTAAGTTTTACTATTATTATATTGAATTGTATCCTCCTCTAACATGGCCATCATACCTACTCACTGATGCTGCTTCAAGGCAGACCCTCTATCTCCTCCAGCACACCTTTGATAGTATGTAGTCCAATTTTCCATTTATTTCTTAAGGTGGACCCTCTATTAGTTTCACTGAAGCTTTCATAAAGAGGTATTTAGTAGCTCATAACTGGAATGTAGAGAAATCCAATAAGATTCTGGAGAATTCTCTCTAATATAGATCGACCTATAAGCTTTATTAAATTCATTGGGTGAGTTAGAAATCAGTTTGTTCTTCATATTTCATTTTAATTTTACCCATCTAATAACATATCTTCCATCAGCATGAGGTTGCAGTTGAGGGAGAGACTAGGAAAAAAATATTGTTAAAACTGTGTTTTTTTTGCAGGAAGGCTGAGAAAACATGTCACAATTAAAAACATATGATTATCCACAGTTATTTTCTTTACTGTTTGTATTTTTCTATTCTTCTTGGTCATTTTCATCATGTTATACATTCTACATTTTTGAACTTATATTTTTTATATTTTCAGTAGGGAGGGGAGGTGTCCAATAGGGAGGAGATGTGTGAGTGATGTGCCTCCCATGTGGAATTGGTGATGATGGTAGTGAAAATATTGGTTTGATTTATGTTTTTGGGGTTTTGATTAACTCTAATTTTCTTAGGTATTCTTGATGATGCATGTGTTTTCATGTATTTAAGAAGTACTAGGTTTTTATCTCAACAGACCATTAATCATTGAAATTATTTTACTTCAAAATTATGTATTTCAAATTGTCTTTTTAGTCCTCATTTCCTTTTCCAAAAAAATACAAGAGTGTTAAAACTGTGTTTTTTTAGGCAAACTGAGAAAACATGTCACAATTAACAATATATGATTATCCACAGGTATTTTTTTACTTTTTATATTTTTCCATTATTATTAGTCATTTTTAGAATTTTATACATTCTATATTTTCAAACTTATGTTTTTTCTATTTACATTGACATATGGATCAATTGGGTAGTAATTTTTTTCTTTTGTAATTCTTTATTGTAATTTCTGACACCTGTTTGCAGTAGTAGGTGCATCATGTGGGGGATGTGGGTGGGGGGTTGTTTCAGGGGGATGTGTGTAGTGGGGCTAGGGTTGTATTTCATTTTTTAGTTGGTTTAACCATAGGGTATTGGGTTTCTAGGTATTATAGAGGATTCAACATCAATGCATATTTATTTATGATATACAAATGATTTCTAAACTTTTATTCCATTTTTGTGTAGGTATTATTTATAATTAGGATTTATTCAATATCCACAAGAATTATTATATATCATATGTTTGTGATTTAGATTTGTTCAATATCCCCTTCCAATTGTGTTTTGTGTATACATTTTCTTACATATGCATTTTGTTATGCTTTTATCTCATCTTAGCATATGCTTATGCTTATGTCTAGTGCTTTCATATTTATACATTTGATATCTTCTCAAAGTAGACGTGTTTCCTTCTTCCACTATTGTGGGATTCGTTCTTCATTTTAATTTTAAACATACATAACTGAATTAGAAAATCATTTATCACTTCTTTGACCATATTGATTACAATTGCAACAGATGGTCTTTGTGTTTTTAAAATGCAAGAGGCTAGACTTCTCAGAACATCATCCTAAATATAAAAATCATTGAAAAGGGTCTGATTCTCCTCTATTATTTTTAAAAATGAAAGGTATAAATTATTTTCAATCTTTTTCTTAACTTGAAGCAATTAAAGTGGGTTTCCATAAGAGAATTAAGTTTCTACAACAAAATGAAATAGGATAGATTTCTCATAACATCATCCTGAATATAACAATTATTAAAAAAAAGGTATGATTCTCCTCTCTTCTTATTTAGTATAAAAGGTATAAACTATTCATTTAGCATTGATTTTTCTATCATGATTTGATATTAAGAGTCTACAATAGGTTTTGTTTTGGTTCTCCTCAACTCTTTTCTCTACTTATAAAATATTTAGTAGCATTTTCATGGGGAGTATGCAGGGTGGGGGTCTATCTAGGAAGGGGCTATCGGGGGAGTGTGTAGGGTGGGGGGTCTATCTAGTGAGGGTGTTTATAGAGAGGGGGCTATCTAGGGGGTGTGGAGGGGGGTATTTACAAAGGGTAATGGGGCTTCAGGGTGGGGGTGTGGAGGGGGGTTGTTCAAAGGGGAGGGGGTTGTCGGGGGGAGGTGGGGGGCTGTCCAAGGGGAGGGGTATAGAGTGGGGGTCTGTCCAGGAAGGAGGTGGGGGCTGTGGAGGGGGGAGGTGGGAAAATTTGAGTTTTTTTATGGATTCTAGTGGGGGTTTTTCATGGGGGTGGGGTTTGTAGGGGGGGTTTCAGGGGGAGGTGAGGCTGTCCAGGGGGAGGGGTGTAGAGTGGGGGAGTCCGTGTAGGGGGGAGGTGGGGTTTGTAGGGGGGGCTGCCCAAGGGGGCTGCCCAGGGGGGCAGTGGGGTCTATATAGGGGTAGGGGGTGTAGAGTGGGGATCTATATAGGAAGGATGGGGGTGTAGAGTGGAGGGTTGTTGGGTGTGAGGGGGTCGGTTCCATTATTGTGTTTTTGTTTCCCCTCTTCCATGTAGATTACCTTTATGAACACTCATTGAAATGTAGCCTTGTATTTCTCTTATGTATCTACTAGATTTGTTCAAATACAATCATGTATTTTTCCTAGTTGTGTGAATTTATAATAGATAACATATATGTATTTTCTACATGAATCTATACTACAAAACTGATCCTAAGTTGCATGACATGTTGTCCATACCCCATGACTGAAGTAGTCTTTTCAGTGTCATTATTTTATTCCTTGTTTTTTTATTTAATGTTTTCAATTCAGAGAAGTCATGGTATTGTGGTGTGTTGGATATATTATCAAAATTAATTTGTTTCAATGATGGATTCATATGAGTTCTATGGGATATCCTCTCAGATAGCCTCCTCGTCATTGAATCCATCAACAGTAAAGCATCACATGACTGGACAGTGCAGTCGTGAGTCCTTAGCCTGTGGGTATGAGGAAAGTGAATTAACACATGACTGGGATATCCTCTCAACCTACGGGCATGAGGTCTTCTAAAAGTTCATCACAAGGCCCGACTCCTTGGTTCAGTTTGGGTAAGGTTAAGTTTTCTTAGTAATTTTTTCTTTGGTTCATTTTTTTTGGTTTATGTCAATTTTAATAGGTTCATTTTGTTCGATTTGGGGATATTCAGTTCAATTATGATTTATTGAAGTTAGTTTTTATTGGTTTGATTTGGTTTGGTTACATTATTTTTAGTTTGGTTCAGTTTTATATTTTTCAAAACCATTTGGTTTTGTTCTACTCTACTCAATTTGTCTTGATGATGTTTGATTTAGTTCTAGTCATATTAGCATTTTTTTTGTTAGTGTAGTTCATTTGACTAGAAATTTTTGTATAATATCCATATTAGCATGTTTTTGGTTTGCTCAATTCAATTGACTAGTGTATAGGGAGGGTTAGGGGTGTAAGGTGGGGGCCTGTCCGGGGGGTGCTATAGGAGGGTTGTATAGTGAGGTGGGGGGCTGTCCAAGGGGAGTGGAGGGGAGATTTTCAGGGGGGAAGGGGGATATAGGGGGTTGTGTAGTGTGGGTGGGTGTCTCTCTGTAGGGGGGGTCTGTCCAAGATGGAGGGTGGGGGTGTACAGTGTGGGGGGTCTGTCTAGGAAGGAGGGTTCTGTCTAGGGATTGGGGACGTGGATTCTATCTAGGGAATGGGTGGGGGTTTTCCAAGGGGAGGGGATTTTTAGGGGGAAGGGGGGATGTATGGGTAGTGGGGGGGGGCTATCTAGGGAAAAGGGAGGAGCTTCAGGGGAATGGGGGTTGTAGGTGGAGTGGGGGATATCTAGGGGTGGTAGTGGTGTTGTAGGGGGAGTGGTGGGGGTTATCCATGGAAAGTGAGGGGATTTTCTGGGGAAAGGGAGGGTGTTGTAGAGGGAGTGTGGGGTTGTCTAGGGAAATAGAGAGGGTTGTAGGTGTAGTACGGGGGTTGTCCAAGGGGGGGGAGGGGGGATGAAGGTGGGGGCTATCCAGGGGGAGGGAGGGGTTGTTTAGGGGTGTGAGGGAGGTTTTCTAGGGGATGTGTAGGGTGGGGGTGGGGGTTGTCCAGGGGGAGGGAGGGTGTGGTGTTGTCCATGGGGTGGGAGGGGGCTATAGGGGGAGGGGGAGTTGCCCAAGGAATGTGAGGGGGTTGTAGGGGGAGTGGTGGTGGAGGGGGATGTCCAGGGAAAGGGAGGGGATACAGGGGGAGTGGGGTTGTCCGGGGAAAGGGAGGGGTTGTAGGGGGAGTGGTGGGGGTTCTCCAAGGGGAGGGGGATGCAGGTGGACTGGTGGGGGGGACAGTCCTAGGGGAGGGAGGTGGGATGTCCATGGGGTGGGAGGGGCTGTCCAGGGGGGTCTGTGTGGGATGGGGGGTTTGTCCGGGGGGGCTGCAGGTGGGGGGGTTGTCCGGGGGGAGGGAGGGGTGTTGATATCTAGGGGTGGGAGGGGGGTGCAGGGGGAGGGGTTTTCTAGGGAAAGGAGGGGTTGTAGGGGGAAGTGGTGGTGGGGGTGTTGTCCAGGGAAAGGGAGGGGTTGTAGGGGGAGTGGGGGCTATCCAGGGAAAGGGAGGGGCTGAAGGGGGAGGGAGGGGTGGGGTGGTGTGGTGTGGTAGGGGGCTGTTTGGGGGGGTTGTGTAGGGTGGGGGCAGTCTGGGGGGAGGGTTTTCCAAGGAAATTGAGGGGGATATAGGGGGTGTCGGGGTTGTCTAGGGGGAGGGGGGTTGCAGGTGGAGTGGTGGGGGGGACTATCCAGGGGGTTGTCCAGGGGGTGGGAGGGGGTTGTCCAGGGGGGTTGTGTAGGGTGGGGGCTGTCTGGGGGGGTCCAGGGAATGGGAGGGGGTTGAAGGGGGAGTTGTGGGGGTCATCCAGGGGGAGGGAGTGGGTATAGGTGTAGTGGTGGGGGTTGTCCAGGGGGAGGGAGGGGGATGTCTAGGGGGTCGGAGGGGGCTGTCCAGGGGTGGCTATGTAGGGTGGGGGTTTTCCTGGGGGGATGCAGGTGGGAGGATGTCCAAGGGGAGGGAGGGGGTGCTTTCAAGGGGGTGGGAGGGGCTTCAAGGGAGTTGTCCAGGTAAAGGGAGGGGGTTTTAGGGGGAGTTGGGGGTTGTCCAGAGAAATTGAGGTGGTTGTAGGGGGGCTGTCTAGGGAAAGGGAGGGGCTGCATGTGGAGTGGTAGGGGTGGGCTATCTAGGGGGAGGTAGGGGTTGTCTAGGGGGGCTTTTTAGGGTGGGGGATGTCTAGGGGGATATTTTTTTATATATTTACAAACCATATATCCACGGTTTCTAACCATGGCTATAGGTCTATTGCCATGGTTTTTAACCATGGATATAGGTCTAATTCCACTGTTAGAAATTGTGGCTATATAGTGTTTCTATCTTTTGGTATATCCATGGTTCTAAACAATGGATATAGTAATATTACCATGATTCAAACCATGGTTGTATACCTATATCCATGGTTTGAACCATGTCTATAGGTCTATGCCTATAGCCACTCCAAACATAGCCACAGTTCCTCAAATCATGGATATTACCTATAGCCACAGTTTTAAGACCTATATCCATGGTTTTAAACTTTGGATATAGCTCTAATTTCCAATAGTGAAGGAAAATTAAATAAGATACTTTTCTTCTTCCAATTGTAATTGGTTTCAATGGAAACATTTTTGCACTTTCTAGATTTGATCTGACCCATCCCAAATGAAAAATAGGCATCTTTAAATGCATTAAGAACATCAGTTCCGGACATATACTATGGTAGATTGTCAGTATTTATGGTATTGTAAAACTTTCGATGATTATTCTTATATGGATGATCAATTGGAAAGAATCATTGATGTCCCATAAAACTAAAACAACAACAATATTTAAGTCTTATGGATCATGTATTCTTCATATAAATAGGGAATGAAATTTTTCCCTTTATGCTCTAGTCAAACATCATTTCATAAGAAAGAAAATCATTTATCATCCACATAATCATATCATGAATATGAAATATGTATTTCGAGAAAGCATCGTATGTGTGCACACCCACATTCAAAAGATGCTTCAACTCTTTTATTAAAGGTTTCAAGTATACATATATATCATTTTTGGTATCAAAAGGTCCATATATGAGTATACTCATGAAAGTGAGAGGTTTTTTCATTCACATCCATGGAGGAAGGTTATAAATGTGTATGAAAATTGGCCATGTGTTTTGCAAAGTAAGCATTTTCCCAAACGGATTAAAAATATCGCATGATACATCCAACCTCACATTATGTATGCCAGCTACAAAACCAGGAAATCAAGCCTCAAATGTTTTCCATGAAAATACATCTGCAGGATGAACCAACTCATTATTATCATTCTTTATCTTTGTATCATGTGATATCATATTTATTGACATTTAATTATACATGAAAATATTCTAGAGTATGTTAATCAATGGAAAGTTTCAAATTACTTTATGTGGAATGTGGGGTGGTGTTCCATTAGCATTTTAATTCCATAGGGATGTTCAATGCTTTATACAATCATTTATTTCTATGGTTTTATCCCATAATAAGCGGTAATATTTCGGGAAAGAATAATTTTTTTATAAAATCCAAGTTTATCAACTAACTTCCATGCCATAAAATGGTTTGAGGGGGTATCTACATCATCTAGAAGTAAGTCCTTCAAAAGGGTAATAATATAATTGATGGAAAAATTAGAAATCCCATATGTGGTTTTCCCATGAATTAGTCAGATTAAAAATTCTATCTTTTACATTTTACTACATTAAAATATACTGGAGTCGTGGTGGAATCATTCAATTTTTTCACCCTACCAGCATCATCATTTTTATTACATGCATCATGTGTGCTCGTATCAAAGTTTTATTGGCTCAGAATCCTTTCTTTCTTATGATGATGAATAAATGGAAACCGTTCATCTAATAAATTCTCCAATCCAGTCCTCTCATTCAAATTATGAACATTTTGAGATTTAATTTTATCCCCATTGTGATACCAGACATATTAGTTTATTTGAAAACCATATTTGGTTATATGGTTTCTAACTTCTTTAGAAATTAACCAAGGTCTTCTAAAAAAATTATAACATGGTCAATGTATGTGATGACTATCTAAATCATTGTTAAATGAAAAATCTAAAAACCTCTCCATATTATTTTAGAAATCACTTCAAATCTGATCATTTTTATATATCCAACTTTTATCCATTCTGTAAAAAAGTTAAATGTTATCTCATAAAATTTATTAAATAAGAATGAATTTAAATAAAAATATATTTAAGGAAATGATAATTGTTCACTATATATGAAACCATAATTGATATACTAATATATATGAGAATCATAATATAAAATACAAAAAAATATTATATATGTAAAAAAACTATAAATATAAAACCATGATATTAAATTCCATTATATCAATGACTAATAACTATACATAATACTAAACAAAATTGTGTTTATAATTGATGTTTTTATTTTTTATTTTATTCTATTCAATTTTTAACTTATGTTATTATTAATCTATAAATTCATGTATAAATTATTTCTATTTATAGGTAATCATCTTTTGTAGCATATATAAATTATGAAGCTAGGTTGGATAAATCCATAATTAGTGGTTTCTCATATTGAGGGATGTTAAAGTGAATCCTTCCTCACCTTGAGATCAATGAAAAAAAAGTGATTCTATTGTATGAGTTTGGAAAGTCATCATGTTGAGGGATGAAATAAGTTATGGTTTGAGTGTGATGTAAATATCAATCTAGGAGATAATTATGATCAGTTATTAATAGGACATTGGGCTTGCCTCAGTGGGAGTGACACATGTGCGATGATGAAATCATTTGAATTTCAACTCATGGAGTAGTATTTGGAGAACTATATGGTGGGGAGAACATAATTTTCTATTTGAGGATATAACCATCATTAATAATTTTATTTTTGTAGTTTCCAAGGGTTTTTTCCCATGATCTAGGGATGGATAAAGGATTGATGTGTTTATATGGAACTCAGCTATGAGAGGAATGGCCTTGTGTTCGATTAGAGGAGATTCATTTCTTAGGGTGAGAGAATTATAGTTATTTTTTATGGTAGAAATACTACCATAGATATTATACATAAATTTGTGTTTGGGAATCAATGTGTCTATTGATAAATTTTAGGAATCCTTCAAGTGCAATGGCATAGTCATTGAGTTATTTTCTTGTGATTCAATATAAGACACTGAATGTTATGATGAAGGTAATATAGAGGAGCCCTAAACGATTATTTTATGTATAATGGAATGTGGTCATCTGGAAAATATCATGGTATAATGGTATTGAATTTCAATGTTTTATTAATAATGTGGTCTGGAATTTGGAGGAATATATAGTTTTCATGTGTGGGCGCAACTCTTGGGTAGTGGAAACTTTTCCAATTTGGCCTTGAATTTGTATGAGGTATGATAATAACTTTTCCTTTTTTATTTCATGGAGTTTTATGTGGTGATATGGGAACTATACTGAGTATATTATTAGACCACTAAAATGAGTTTCAATAGGAAATTTTAATGTCAAGAAGTGTTATTTCTCTGAATTAGACCATGTGTGCAGAGGCCTATTCTGGGGAGTTCCATGAGCTAGGGAAATAAATGGTATCTTTAATAAAATAATCCATTAACAAAATATAATTATATATATCATGTAGAAAACAAAATAAATAAATAATGAAAAAATATAAAATTAACAAATTCTCCTTCAATATAAGTATGAACAATCCTTATTTCAACAGCCACAACCAAATTTAGACATATCAATAGAAATTAAATGCGGATAAAAAAAATCTACCATGGTTTTTTAGACCTAGAATAAAAATTAAATTTATGGTTGATATAATACCTGAATAATTTAGAAGTCACTGAAATAATATTGAATAATAATGAAATTAAATCAAGAATAGATGAGATATCGAATAGTGGAATTCCAAAACACTGTTTAAGATGTTATCAAACCCTTATTTATAACCTTTAAAATTGATCATTAAACCCTTATTTATAACATTTAAAAGTGATTAGTTATTATTTTTGAATTCACAATATTTAAAAGTTATCATCAGACCCTTATTTGTAACATTTCACGTGAAAAAAATTGTCACACAAAATGGTTGAAGATGTTATCAAAAACCATTTAAAAATATTTAAGCATTAAAATAGTATGGAAAGGTATTTTTCACACTCAAATATCCATTGTATCATCAAAAACTTCTATTATATCATATTTTTGGTACTTACTTCTCTTCTTTATAATTAATGAAATGTTCACTATGTGATTGACCATTTTATATAATTCACAATATCGTATAGACAATAAATAAACATTGTATATTACAATATCATATTTCAAAATATCCAAAATTATTTTCATAATAAAATTTAAGAATTAGTTAAAACATTTCATAATAGGTTCATATTATAGTTATATAGAAGTAGAGAGTAAGTTAATTAAAAAAATAAATCACTTACAATTATATTTATTATGTAATTAAATAAAAAATATAATTAAAAACAAACATAGTTCAATTAATATAGAATTTGAAAAAATGAATCAAGGTTATTCTTTAATACTTAGAAAATAAATGAAAATAATTGTTGATAGAATAGATGATGTATTTATAACTTACTAATTTGATATTCAAGAATAATCAAATGAAATCCATAAGGGAGGAGAGATTGTTGTGGATGGAGAAGAAAACCAAAGTTCGTAGGTTCTGAATCTGGATGGGATTGAAATGGTAGGAGGGGAAACAGTGCATGGGTAAATGGTTTTGGGCATACCAATGGTTTTAAAAAACCATTGGTATATCCAATGTATACCAATGTTTTTTTAAAACCATTATAATTTTCATAACTTTAGAAGGTTATACCAACAGTTAGTTAAAACCATTGGTATAATATTAATAATTCAGGCTATCTCAAAAGTTTTTCCAAATTGTGGGTATATACCCATTAGTATAGGTATTATTTCCAATAGTGGTGGGAACCACTCTTGGTTTCCCTATATACCTAAATCCTGATCTCATATTCACACAAGTGATAAATCATCCATATTTTATTCATGCGATCTTGGACCAATACCAACATGAGCTCTTTAATAATATTAGCATGTCGGACGAGCAATACAAGTGCATCTTCACAAGCTATCCTTTGGGGATTTTTTCATCCAAGGGTTACCGTCATGCGATCCAAACTAGGAAAGCATCCCAACATGAATAGGTGGAATCTATGGTCACCTCTAAATAAAACATTCTTATATTATTCATGTGGAATCATAAAATCCATACTTATGAAGCTATCCAATGTAAGTGGATCACACTGGCCTTCAAGTGCCACAGTTGCTAGGCCCCGAGAGAAGAATCAGTGGGCCTCAACTATCTATAAATCCCTTGGATATTTCATAGAGCTTCCCTCCCATGATCTTATACATATCAACTTACTTCACATATAGTTCCATAGCACCAGTAGAAACAAACATGAAAAGGAGGAGAGATCAATTTTTTGGCGGTTGAATGCTGGTGCATCTAGAATGCAAGGAACAAATCAAGGCTTGAAGGATTCTCTAGATCAAGGATAACACTGGTAACTAGATCTAAAAGATTAGTGGAAGAAATTTCCCCCTTAGTGAATCATCGAGAGCACTCCCCCTCCTTGAGGAAGCCCATGGATGGTAGGGGTCCCTACCCCTCAGTTCAATATCATCATTTCCTTGATCGTTGCATTTTTTGGCACCCTCCTACCAATGGTATGAATATCGATGTGTAAATATCATGAAAACAAGGTCTCATGAGGGGGTGGGATTGTTCGTGACTCCAATAGGTCATCATATATTACTTTTAGTGCCACATTTGGGTGTGAGAATTCCTACCTTGCAGAATATCATTCCATAATTCATGGGATTTAATTATGCCACTTAAAAGGTATTTCCCTGACCTCCTTTGAAACTAATTATTCTACCATATTCAACTCCCTCCAAGGTAACTCTCCCCTCTTTAATTCATTACTTATCTCATCCATAAATGAAAAAATCTTATTAAAAATTGGATGGACATTTCCCACACATGGTGTGAAGGAAATAAGGATGGTGACTTATTAACATCACAGTTCACACAAGTCCATCCTTCTATCTCCTTTAATAGTATAGGGCTCCTTCCCCCATGTGAGTTGATCTTGTAAGGGTAGATTCCCTCGGGTTTCACTATTTTAGGCCCCCTTGATTCCTTGTCTTCTTTTCCTTTTGTCCTTTTGTTTCTTCTTAAAAAAAATTATAATAATGTAGTAAAAAAATTATAACATCCAAAAAAAATATCATATGTATCATACATCCAAACAAGACCTCAAAATAAAACTCAAGTACTATCTCATGAGCAATATAATAGGAATAATTAAAAAAGTAAGGAGTGGATAACCCCTCTGCATGGATCTAAATTTCTAAGAAATCAACTCTAAAATGTCTCCTAAAATTACCCCTAGCTATTGAACCCTATTTCCCATATCTATGGTATTATGCATATAATATATATGTAAATAAGGTTTATATGCACAAGGAGTGAGAAATGAATCCTGAGTAAAAAACACTAAAACCCTAAATATTCTTTAGAGTTTAAAATTATCATATATAAAAGGTGTAAATACATTAAATGATTTAATGAGATAATTTATAACAAGAAAATTAAAGTAATAGGTATTGACCAAGTTACCCAAGTAACATCATACCTAATTCAAACAATGTTGGTGTTAATGATAATACCAACCATGGAATATGTAACTAAACACATGGATCGTGTAAACACTAATCCAAAAAAATGGCATATAATAGAACCTTGAGGCCTAAAAAATCATATCCAAAACTCATGGCTCGCATATCATCATTTCATGGAATAACATAACACAAGTATCCCTATAAGTAGGAAAGTTAATGGCACTTTCACAAAAAAATAGTTATGTCACAATATCATAACATTTCCTTAAATTAATTTCATAAATCTGTTAATAAATTCCCATTTTTATCCAATTATATTAGGCCATGTAGATTTTCAAATATTCCTACAAAAACAAAAGTCTTGTTATCTTCTTATTACTTAAACTCAAAATTCCAACACATCTCATATAATAATTATTGATTAAGACCCCATAAGTCCCAAATTTCTAGTTAACTGTTATTAACCAAGAATTATCCCTTTATTTTCCATTTTACATTAACTTAAATGTGGTTTCTAGATAAAGTAGCTCAATTTATAATATAAAAAATCTTTTAAATCCCATTAATAAGTTATTTGGCTTAATAACATGAGTTTTTTCCAAGTTATATCCCTTATCATGTAAAAAACATTAATTCCAACACTAAAACCCAAAAAAAAGTAAAAAATTAATATTTAGTACAAGAAAATCATTATTAATTCCATTTATAATGATAACTTAAAATAAATTATTTAATTCTCCATTTCACTCATTTATATAGTATTTTACATGTATAATTTCACATTTCTAACCTTTTAACATGTTTATAAAATACATTTATCACTTAAAAATCATGAAAAGGAATTATAAATCATTTAAAATAATTTTTCATGACATTAAAATCAAAAATAACATTAAATAATAAGATAATTTTACATATAATTTATAATCACTCAATTAAAAGATAAAGAACATAAGAAGTCACCTACCTCACACTTAGAAACTGATTTTCACCAGAAATGAAGACATGATCCTTATTTTAACATAAGAAATACTTTCCAACAAACTATAAGCATAGAAGAAGAATTCAAATATGATAATGAGAAAACCTTAGTGTCTTTACACAAAAAAAGATAGGTTTTATAGATCTTTTACTGAGATGAATCCAATGTTTCCAATAGATCGCAATTCCACCAAGAAATGAAGAAGAAATTGCTCCATGAAGATAAAGAGGTAAATTTAGGGATTTGAGAGAAGTAATTTCATCAAAATTAACCTATTTAAATGAAAAACAATGATTTAATACAAATTTTATGACTATTAATTTACCATGATATCGTTTTTAAAAAACCAACTATAGGACTACCAAGTACTTAGTGTTTAGACACCATCTACTTGGTTACTGGTCCTAGGAACTACCACCTCTACCACCTCCACTGGATACCTAGTATCTAAGCCCCAAGTAATTGGTGGCACCTGCTAAATAATTTCAAAAAGATCCATCTCTTACCCCCTCCTCTTCCTTTATCGAATTAAATAGAAACCAAAACTACCCTAATTCAAACTCAAAATATATCAAATTAAATAGAAACCAAAAATTAAAATTAAATACATGCCTTGAATCTCAAAGTTGTCACAATGAAATTATTTTTTAATTTATATGTTGGGAAGGATACCATCATATGTGTGGGGTGGGTTTTCAAATACTTTTATGGCTATTCAAGAGGGGTTGGGGTGGAGAGTGGGATCGGGTTGTGAAATTTTATCTTGATTTTATCAGTTGATGCCTACACTAAATTATTATTAAGTGGTTCACATAGGTGGTGTGAATCATAATATGAGAGTTTTCAATTTATTTTTATCAATGGGGGATGTAATTCATGTCTTTTTAAATATATAACTTTTACCTTGTGAAGTAAATACCATTTTAAATATTCCTTTAAGTTCTATGAATTCTAAAAATTTCTTTATATGGGTTGTTGATATATTAAAATATTTTTCAATGTGTTCTTATAGTGTTGTTTCAAAGAATTTAGTTTAATGCACATTGCATAATCGATAAGCACCTTCTTGGGCCCTAATATTCCTAACTAAATGGATATGGTTATGAAACATGTAATCTCCAAGTAAAATAAACATTTTTCTTATAATTTTATTACATGATATTTTTTTCACTGATATTTTATTAGTTAAATGAGGTGTTCTAATTTAATTTTCATGTTTTTTATAACATTTAAGAGAATCTTGAACATGTGTAGAAATTTATTCTTGGTGAAAGACTGACATATGTTTAGTATTTTCTTCTAGTTTAATTATCCAAGAGATCTATGTGAACTAGGTTTGTAGTGATGATTTAAATTGAATTGAGTTTTTATGATGATCATGTGAAAAATCTAGAATGGACATATTTTTTATAAATTATTAGGCATAGAGATATCATTAGGACAATATTTTTTGGTGATATAAAGTTATGGTAGTGTTTTAAAGTGCTTCAAGGTAAGAATTATCCCTTTGGGACTAACCTTTTGAGGCTTTTTTATTTGATTTTTTTAAAATCAATGTTAATACTTCATTTTTTCAAGATATATATTAGTAATGAAATTTCATTTTTTGTTAAAAATGTGGATGGTCACCTCTTTCTTGAAATTTTAATTGTTTTTTTAACTTTTAATATGTATTATTTGGAATATCTCATGATTTTTTTTGGATTTTGATTGGTAACTCACCTTGATTATGTGTAACTTTAATTTGAAACTAATAATGATGTGGTGGTTGTAGTTATTAAGAATTTTTTTGGTTATTAGACTCATTTTTTCACTTATATTCAAGAGTTTGGGCAGTGGATGAAAGTATTTATGAGAAATTGTTTTTAGTTCATTTTAATAGAAGTTAATGTAGTGATATTCTCTCCTACTAGAATACTAGGTAATTTCAAGATTTTGAGTTTCCTGGGTGGGTTTTAGAAGTTGTAGGTGTAGGTTTTTTGTAATTTATAGATTTTTTGAGTGACGTTTTAATTGTTTAGGGTTTGGGATGGTCATTTGAGTGATTTATGGAGTGAAAATAGTGTATTCAATCTATCTGTTGGGTTTTCTTTTGAACTAGTTTTTTGGTATGATGTTATTGTATATTTGTTTTGAATGGAAATTTAGATATGGTGTGTATATGATGTGTATTCACTAGTGGTGAAAAGGGTTTTTAGCATCGATTTTGTTTAGTTTTTATTATCGGTTATTGAGATATGCCACTGTAATCGATGTAAAAAATAATTTTCTTATGTCATTTATTATAACCAACATCAAAAAATATATATTTAACATCAATTAATTTTAGAACTGACATATAAATTACCCTGAGAGGCTAAAATCTCATAAAATTTCATGTTTTTTATTTCATAATCAACATGAAATGTTATTTTTTCTGTCGATTATTTAATAATCAATGTAAAAAATATTTTTTAAAAAAATAAATTTTTAAATATATATATTTTTTTTTTATTTTTTTTTTTTATTTTTTATTTTTTATTTTTTATTTTTTATTTTAAAAAATAAAATTTTTTAATAATAAACCAACCCAATTTGTATAAAAAAAATCATTAGCTCTAAAGTGTAGAAATACCGGTATAAAATAACACTAATGTACATTTTTATAAAAAATATTTACATAATAATTTGTTTCAAATTACAACTAATTTATAATTAAAGTACAATCTTTCAAAATCTACATAAAATAAAACAAAATTAAAGCTGAAAATATTTTTTCTATGCTTATTTAAGATAACTCAACTCATTTTCATCACAAGGTATAGGAACAATAAATACAAATTATAAAACAAAGTATTCAACATTTATTTTTAATATAATTTCAATATAAATATAGGGAAATGATATAATAAAATCGAACTTTATTGAAATTTTTAATTTTTTCAATTGTTATTATTTTATACATAAATATTTAAACATAATTTTCACAATCAATGACTCCTTTTTTATGATGATATTTCTATTTTAAAATAAGTAATCAATTGAAAATAACATTTTAATTATTTTCTAAATTATAATACTTAAAAATGAATTCACCTATGTTCAAACATATTTAATCTTTATTTTCTACTTTTTTCTTGTCTTGTTATAGTGATCTCATTCCCTATTTAAAAATTATAAGTATAAAATAAAATATAATTTTATTATGATATATAAGTATTAAAATTATCAAACTTACATCTCTAACAGTTCTTTTAAGTTTTCTTGCACATACCCATGTATGGAGCATAACAAGTAAGCTTCCCTTTCATGTGAAAAAAACACCCAACATCCAATAGTCTCTAATATAAAAAAAATATAATATAAGTTGTTATTTAATAAATAAAAATAATAATTTATGGGTGTTTATAGGTTTGATTGTGTAGCACCCCACCCTGGATTCCACTTAATAGTGCTCCGAGATGGTGTCCATAAGACCTCAAGTACACCTCATCGTATGCCAGAGGCTACCAAATAGCAGCGAGGGACTAGGGTGTGTACTTGGATAGACTATTCCCTCATATATTATAGTAGATCATAATGGTATATAAGAAATATGAAACCAAGGAAGTAGACACTAATATGACTGGATTAGTAACATGTCGTAGCGAAAGCAGCCATACTAGACAGAAAGTATCAAAAATAAAATAATAAACCATCTAATATAAATAAAAAATAGGTGGAAGCTGTATAAAAAACCGATACAAATAATGATGATGGTCATGATGTCATGTAACTATAAAAAAAGTGTGCACGAGGAATAGGGGATACAAGCATATACCACATGCTAACAAAAATATACAAAAATGAAAAAGTTGCTACTATAAGAATCTTGATCATAGGATCAGTCCTATTCCCCCATACTTCATCCTAGAAAATTCAACCAAGCATCAGAATATGGTCGCTTCCCTTTATTTATTCCTTCAATCATTAAGTATGCTTGGGTACCAAAGGTGGCCCATGAAGGGTGTGAGATATAATCTCATTAGGCCACCACCAAAAGTGTATAGATCAATCTAGTTCATGAAATATAAAATGAATAGTGTTCCATTAAGATTAAATGCAAAGTAATAAATAAATAATACTTCTGTCTGGATTCCTCAATGGATACCTAACCGATTCTACCTGCTTTATCCCAAGATGGATGTCAGAACCAAGGGAACTTGTACAAGTAATAATGTGTATACATGGGTCGTCATAAATAAAGAAACATGAATGTGTCATCCCCAAACTTGTGATTTGGCTTGGCGATTACACCCTTGTGACATCATTCAAGCATTTTCATAATTTAACAATAATAAGAAATAACATTCAAATAAAACAAATCATTTGTCAAATCTAGTATGGAATCTTGAGCCCATCCAAGGTGATCCATATGGCATCCCAGGGATCATTTTAGGAGACTCTGATATAACCAATACCACAGATTCTGTCCAAGGCGGCCCATAACAACATCCCTCATATCACTCTTAGCATGGTAACCTCTGAGCCCATATTAGGTATCTCACATAGGGGATCGAGTATCACCTGAGGCATGGCATATCCATCTTTCCAATGAGCTCATTCACAGTTGCTCCCCTAGTTAATTTATGTCACTCATAAGAATAAATAATCCACCCAGAGAGATCATACAAGGAAAGCCAAGTGTCACTCCCGGTATGTCAAGTAAATACATCACAAAGCACGGAAAGCCTATCCATGGCATTCTTAAGTTAGTACCCTTGTTCTCTCTTGTCTTGTAATCATGTAATTCCTGGAATTTACAATCACATGTCATAAACAAGGAATTTCAATATCACATTTCATCAGCAAGGAATTTCATCATCACATGTCATCTATAAGGAATTTAAATATCACATACCAAACAAGCTAGCTAAGCATTTTATTCAAGCCTAATAATTATGGAATAATGCATTAAGCATAAGGTACTAAGAAATAAGCTCAAGGTATAAGGCACATGGTAAGTCATAAGCAATAATCATGAGCAATGAAGTATGAGCATAAGCATCAAGCTAAAAGGGGAAACTCATAGCCTACCATTTATCTTAAGTCCATTCATTAATTATAGTATTTATTAAAAGTGAAACACACACACACACACATGGTTTTTGGTGTCTCAAGGCATGGGAAAATAGGTTGTTTAATGTTGAAACACCCAATGGGTGGATCCCGACAATGATAACACCCCAAATATGGGTTTCTCCATAAGCTAAGGTCACAAATGACTTGATAAACATTTAGATTGATTTGTTTAACATCAAATTGGTGTGTCCAAAAGGTTCTAGCACATGGTACAATGACGTATGATATAAAAGACCACACATCCATTTTAGGCCCTTGAATCTAGATAAAAGTGGAGATATATAAGAAATCATCAAAATCCCTGAAAATAGGGAAAATAGGTCACACCTAAATAGCACAATAAAGAAGAAAAATAAATAATAATGGAAGGAATAAGATCATAGATCTTACTTCAATCTTTCCAATGAATCCAACGGTACTTGATTTAAAGATTGGATAGAGTAATAATGGTGATACCTAGATTAAGTAAGGGAGAAACCCATGGGAGAGGGGATGAGGGATTCACCCATTGAAAAATGGTAGAGGATGAAGAAGGGTAGAAATTCTAAGTTTATTAAGGGGAAAAATGGAATTTTACCCACATATATAGGGGTGCACATTTTGTTCACATGGTTGGCCAAACCATGAACCAACTATGCACCATGCTACTGCCTAAGGAGGACCCTCATATGAGCTAAGCACGCTATTTGGTTAACTATGTGTGGCCCATGAAAAACACCTCAAAAACTTGTCTGAGACAAGTTGCACGATCATGCGAGACTCTTCTCATGGTTTCATAGAAACTGTGCAAAACCCTTCTCCCCACTATCTCAAACTTCCTGGTTAGAGAAACCATGTGAGTTGGGTTGTACAGTTTCTCCTAACCGTGCAACCTAGTCTGCTTTTTTAGACTTTAGGGCTCTAGGCTCTGAACAAGCCCTGGACACCCTTAGGACCTTCTTACCTCCCTTAGAAATCATTATTAGGGTCGAACCAAATAATTTAAATCAAAACAAATGGTCTTTACCTTTGAGAAAAACTAGGACGTTACAACCTCCCCTCCTTTAGATAACTCATCCTCGAGTTTCCCTTATGAGGGTGGTAAAACATCATCAAAGAAGAGTTTTATCCATTTCACATGTACATTAGCCTCTCACTCCCATGTCTTTTCTTGTACGCATTTGTGCTTCCATATCACCTAGGATAGTGGAACTGACCTTCCTCATAGATCCTTCATGCTCCGATCAATGATATGTATCAGATGTTCCTTAAAGGATGCATTTTCCTCCAACTCAATGTTCTTAGGGTCAAACGAATGAGATGATTAGGAATAATACTAGAGAATTTGGGATATGTGGAAGACATCATGGATGGCATGGTACCTCTAAGGTAACATCAACCAATAGGCTACCGGCCTGACTCTTTCCACTATCTTGAAAGACCCGACATAACAGGGTGAAATATTTCCCTATCTCTGAATTTGTTGATGACCTAATCTTGGTGAAACACAAATAAATACCTGATGTCCCACCTTAAAATATATAGGTTTTTGGTGACAGTTGGTATAAGACTTCTTCCTAGACTGATATGTGGCCATACACTTCTGAATCAGGTGAACTTTATCTGAAGTTTCCTAAATGATAAGGCCCAGTAAGGATGTCTCCCCTACCTCTAACCATCACAAAGGTGAATAGAATGACCTACTATAAATAGCCTCATAAAAATCCATCTGAATCATTTATTGGAAGATTTTGTTGTTGTAAAACTCAACAAGAGGTATATGTTTATCCCATGAACCACCAAAATCAAGTATATGTGCCCAGAGAATGTCCTCTAACACCCGTGTTGTTCACTCAGATTTCCTGTCAGTCTGAGGGTGGAATGTTTTACTCAAGGGAACCTATGAACCCAATACCTTCAGTAACCCTTAATAGAACCGTGAGGTAAACCGGACATATCAACCTGAAATGATGGAACGGGGTACACCGTGAGTTCACATTATCTCCTCAATATATTTTCTCCTAAGTTCATCAACTAATAAGGTCTCTTGGATAGGTAGGAAGTTTTGAACCTTGTTCAACCTATCGATGATCACCTATACAGCATTGCTGCCTTGAGGGGATCTCGGCAATCCCATCACAAAATCCATGGTGGCATCGTTCCATTTCCACTAAAGAATGGATATAGTCTGTAAGATCCCTACAATTCACTAGTGATCAGCCTTCACCTACTAACAGGTGGAGCACTAAGTGATAAAACCTTCTATATAACTCTTTATACCTGACCACCAATACTGATGACGTATTTATTGTTACATCTTGATAATACTATGGTGAACTACATAAATAGAAGCATGAGATTCTCTCATCAACTCTTCTCATATATCAACAGGTGCCCAAACATGCCCATAGAAGAGTAGGGTCTCATTCTCATAAACAATCCAACCAGGAGGTGGGTTTTCAATTGTGACACTTTTCCTTGGGATGAGGCTCTTGGGATCTGATAACTATCTCAACCGTGCCCACTCTAGAAGAGAGGATATCACTCCTAAAGTTGCTAAAATTGGTTGCTCGTGTTGTTCCTAAACCTCCAAGTGCATCTCAAAAACAAATCCATAAACTTCCACTCACTACTGACCTCTTGGATGGTCTGTATCTTAGTATTATAGCTTAAGGCATTATCCATAGCATTACCCTTACCAGGTTTATAAGCAATCTCAAAGTCAAATGAATACAGGTACTCAGACCGCCTAAGCTACCTCGTATTTAGGTCTCATTGTGTGGAGACATATTTGATACTTTTATATTCCATGTAAACAATGAATCACTCTCCCATAAAGTATTTCCTCCAATATCATAGATCATGAACCATGACCACTAACTTGAGGTTGTGAGTAGGGTAATTCCTCTCATGAGGCCTCAACTGGTGGGACTCGTATGCTACAACCTGATCACCTTGCATCAAAACTACACCCATCTTGATTCTTGAAGCATCATATTAAATAGTATATATTATGCTTGGATTGGGAAGAATTAGGATTAGTATGAAAGTTAGTCTCCCCTTTAACTCCTGAAAATCCATCTCACAAGCTTCAGACCAAGTGAATTCATGCCCTTATTAGTTAAGCCCGTAAGCGGCACTGCTAAGTGATAGAAGTCCTGGATGAATCACCTATAATAACCATCCATACCTAAGAATTTTTATATATTAAACACATTATTGTTCTTTTCCTAGGAAACCACGACACTCACTTTCTCTAGGTCAACAGATACACCAACTTCTGAAATAATATAACCCAATAAGTGAACCTTACTAATCTAAAAGTGGAATTTACTGAGATTGGTATATATCTAATGTTATCTTAGTGTATTTAAAACAATATTAAGATGGTTTTCATGGTCATTTCTAGTGACATAATACACTAATATTTCATCAAAGAAGAGTAACATAAAGGAATCAAGATACGGGTAGAAAACTCGATCCATCAGAGCCATGAAATTAGTCGGTGAATTTGTAAGGTCGAACGGAATGACCAAATATGCATACAAGTAATACCTACTCTAAAATATTTCACTTGGTATGTATGACAACCTTAAATTCACCTGATGGTAGCTCGACCTCATATCAATATTGGAGAAAACTGTTGCTCCTTGTATCTGGTTGAAGAGTCTGTCCATACAAGGCAGTTGATACCAGTTCTTCACCATAAGCTGGTTCAATTGGTAGTAATCCATGCACAAATAGAGGCTATAATCTTCCTTCTCATTGAAAAGGTTTGGTTATCCCCAATATAATGTGATGGTTCATATAAAACCCTTTGTCTCTAGATCTTCAAGTTACTTATTTAGTTCTTGGATATATATAGGTTTCATCATATAAGAAGGATGGACACTGGTGTCACACCTAGAACTAACTTGATGATTAACTCAAACTCTCTCTCAGGAGGTAAGTTATAGAAATCTTTAGGAAAGACATCCCTAAAATGATCCACTATATGAAGGAATTCCTTAATCTGTATTCCCTGACTTCTCATAAGAAGACTCTCCATCTAGGTTGTCACTCTGCCTAGCCCAATATGCTTGGGTCCATATTGACTTTCCTAGATATCTCAATCACCCTTATGGATATATGTTTTTCCCTCAGGTGATGTTAATGACACTCAATGGCAATATCAATCCACCTGGGCTCGATAAGGCATTATCCAATCTATACTAAGAATGATGTCAAAGTCGGTCATCTCGAGGATGAAGAAACTCTATAAGAAATAGTACCTACCTATATCAAGGGGTCACTCCTTTCATTGGAATATACCCTTAGAAAAAACTCACAAAAATGTGTAAAGAGTCATCATGCCACTGGAATACTCTATCACTAGGCCCAGACATCCCATAATTATAGAAGATAATAAATAGTGAGATAAACTTGTATCAAAGCGGGAAGAAACTAAAGTAGAGATTACCAAAAGAGTACCTCATATAGTAGAAGCCCAAGGAATCTGATCCTTATATGTAGGCTACACTGCATAGATATGGCCTAAATCGTAACCTTAATATGTTGATTGACTAACTTGAGCAGGTCCACTCTGCTAACGATGAATCTCTAAGGCTTGAATGCCTCGACAATGACCACTACCTTATTTTAACTAGTCGGTATAAGAACAACTCCTAGCCTAATGTCGAGACATTGATCATGTACCTGAAAGAGACATTGGTACATATCCTCATTTACTATAATCTAAAGGAAAATATTTGCAGAAGCGCTGAAGGTGACTCATTCTACAGCAATCTCAGCACTTGATCAAGTTCATAATGCACTAGGGATTTTTATGGACTAGCCTACCACACTGGTGACACACCACATGACTGTCAATGCATGTCACCTAGCTGGCACTTCCCCCATATTCACCCTCAAAACAGAACTTCCTAATTCTAGATGAACTGTAGTCCTACCTCAGAACTGAATTACCCTAGCTCACATTACCAACTTCTCTAAGGTTTCATTTTGTAATGAGGTCATGGTTCACTATCTATGTAATAGTAGTCAACCGGAATATGTTCACCTACAATTGGATAATATATAATATTCCATCCTAAAATATCCTCATTGTTTTCAACTTGTCACCAGTTAGAGTCAGAGTGAAATGCTGAATCTCGGTGAAATGATTAGAATACTCAAGCATAGTCATAGTTCCCTATTTAAGATGCATAAACTCCCTAGTATGGTCCTCTATCTGAGTCTATGGAAAGATGTGATCATAGTAGGATATATGTAAGTTTTCCCAAACCATACCTTGATAACACTTAGCCTAAGAGATGATATCCCACTAATGCTTGGCAGAATCATGCAACATGTAAGTAGTGAGATTGACCCTCCACTCTAGAGGAATCTCAAGATGGTCAAAGATCAACACCATGGATCCTAGACATGACTCAGTAGCCTAAGGTCCACCATCCTCTGAGAAGGTGGGATGAGGATTCTACTAGAAGTTTTGAGTTAGCTCTTCCATGGTAGGGGAAGGTCAGGTAGCACCCTGAATAGACTGCATAAATCGTAATAAAATATCATAAAACTAATCATTTTCACCCAATGAAATATCTATATGAGGTGCCTCGGGTGGCACTACAGGAGGTACTACGAGTGACTCAAGGCCCACCGCCTCCAAAGCATGCTTATCACCACTTTCTTAGTATACATCATGAGGACGTCGTGGTTCCATGGATCTACAATTTTCCAATTGCACTCCTCAAATAGTATTTATAAAAAATAGTTAAATAAATAAAGGAACATTCACAATGCATTCTTATACCAAGAAATAACCCTCATACTGCTCTTGGGGATAGGTCTAGGTGATAAGAAAAGGTCATAGAAGGATCACTAGATACATGGCCTACTACCCACTACTGAGGTTGGGTCAGGGTCAAGGTCTCGTATCACACATATAAGATGACCATTTCATTTTAAAGATTATATTCATTTTAATTTTTTATTCATTTATATATTTAAATCTATTTAAATGGTTTAATTATATGATTCTCCATTTCTAATTCATAAGGTCCCATACACCTTAAGAACCGAAATATGGTTTCCACTTCATCTATACCATAACACGTTCCAACCCATGCAGCCAATGGCCCATGGATTAATGTTCCATAACCAAATACTTAAGTAGTCTGCTTTAACATATCGAGGGGAAAAAATTTAGGTTAAGGTATGAACATTAAGTTTCAATTATGCTTTCTTAGTCTTATAAGTAATTTCAGCACATTTCCATTGATAATCAAGGAACTAATAATAAGAAACAGTAAAAATACACACTAAAAGTAAATATGGCATGGAATAATTCATGAAATTTTAGTCCTATGGTGCCTAGTATGATGAATTCTTTGATGCGCCATCATATCTTTAATCCAGGTTAAAAATATCTATAATAGTAATATCAATGATAGAAATAGCACAAATTAAGTGCATCACCCAATGGTGAAATCCATAAAACTGTAACAAGCATAAGATATAATTGTTTTTACCAATCTCAAGAAATTTAGGTGTCCCCTGTAGTGGGTTAGCGAATCCTAGGAAAAGGCTCATTACCAAATTCCAATATCCTAGTATCCTGTCTAATACCTAAGAAATAATACAAAAGGAAAATACCTCTAATAACAATTTGTAGAATCCCACCCCAGATGCCACTTAACAGTGCCCTGAGAAGGTGGCCACAAGACCTCAAGTGTGCCTCCCCGTATGCCAGAGGATTCCAACTAGTAGTGAGGGAATAGGATGTGTCATTGGGGATACTATTCCCTCATACATTAGAGTAAATAATAGTGGTATCTAAGAAATATAAAACTGAGGAAGCAGACACTAATATGATCAAACCAGTAACCTGCTGTAGTAGAAGTAGTAATATTAGACAAATAGTAGAGGAAATAAAATAATAAAACATCTAAGATAAATAAAAAATATGTGGAAGTTCTATAAAAAATAGGTATGAATAATGATGATGATCATGATTTCATGTAACTATATAAAAAGTTTGCATGGGGAACAGAGGATATAGGCATATACCACATGCTAACAAAAATGTACAAAAAGTAAAAATATGCTACTATAAGCATCTCGAGCAATGGATCGATTATATTCCCCCATACTCTATCCTATAAAATTAAATAAAGCATCAGAAGTTGTTTGATTCTCTTTATCTATGCCTAAAATCATGAATTATTATTGGGTACCAAAGGCGGCCCAAGTAGGTTGTGAGATATAATCCCAGTAGGCCACCACCAATAGTGTCTAGATCAATCCATTTCATAAAATATAAAGTGAACAGTGTTACATTAAGATTAAATGGAAGGAAATAAATAAATAATACTTTGGTCTGGGTTCCTCAATGGATACCTGACTGATTCTACCTACTTCAGCCTAAGTTGGATGTCAAAACCAAGGGAACTTGTACAAGTAATAAGGTGTATACATGGGTCATAATAAATAAATAAACAGACATGGGAAAACCCCAAACTTGTGATTTTTGTGGGCGGTCACACCCTTATAGAATCATTTGATAATTTTCATAATTTAATAATAATAAGGCATCACATAAAAACCAAAAAAATTATCCATCAAATCTAGTATGGCATCCTGATCCCATCCAAGGGGATCCATATGGAATCCCAAGGGTTGCTATAGGAGCCTCCGATATAAATAATACCACAAATTCCATCCAAGGTGACCCATAATAGAATCCCACATATCACTCATGGCATAGTAACCTCTGAACACATCCCAGGTATCTCATGTAAGCGACCAAGTATCACCTCAGGCATGGCATAGCCATCTTTACAATGCGCCCATCCACGGTTGCTCCCCTATGGAACTGGTGTCACTCATGAGTATAAATAATCCTCCCAGATATCTCATAAAATGAAATCCAAACTTCACTCCCAACACATAAAGTAGATCTATCATGAAGCATGTAGATCCCATCCACAACATCCTTAAGTCGGGACCTGTGTTCTCTCTTGGCTTTTCATCATGTAAGGAATGGAATTTACAATCACATGTCATCAAAAAGGAATTTCAATATCACATTTCATCAACAAGTAATTTCAATATCACATGACAAAAAAGTTAGCCAATAATTTTATTCACACCTAACAATCATAGAATAATACATTAAGCATAAGGTACTGAGTAATAAGCTTAAGGTATAAGGCACATGGTAAGGTATACGAAATAAGCATGAGGAGTGAAGAATGAGCATAAGAATCAAGATAAAAGGTTAAACTCATGGCCTACTATTCACTAATTATGGTGTTTATTAAAAGTCCAACACACACACTCGCATGGTTGTTAAAGTATCAAGGCATGGTAAAATAGGTTGTTTAAGGTGGTCACAACCAAGGGATTGATCCTGACAAGTAGAACACCCCAAATATGGTTTTCTCCATAATCTAAGGTCACAAATGACATGATAAATCATTTATATCAATTCATTTAACATCTTAGAGACATCATCAGAAATGTCTAGAATGTGGCACAATAGAACACGATATAAAAGTGACAAAACAATAAGGAAAGAACTAGATCACCTACCTTAGGCTTATAGAAGACCAACCATCCTTTTTTTAGTCCTTGAATTGATCTATAATGGCAGATATCAAAGAAATCTTCAAAAGACCTAAAAATAGGGAAAAATAAGTCGCACCTAAATAATGAAACAAAGAAGAAGAGTAAAAAAGAATGGAAGGAAGAGGATCCTAGATCATACCTCAATATTTCCAACACATCCAATGACAATTGATTTGGAGCTCGGGAAAAGGAGGAATGGTGACCCCTGGATTAGGTAAGGGAGAAACCTGTGGGAGAGGGGATGAGGAATTCACTCTCTGGAAAATGGGAGCGGAGGAAATAAGGGTTAAAATTTTAAGTTCATTAAGATAAAAAAAATATAATTTCAATCACATAAATAGGGGCTCATGGTTTCTCCACATGGTTGGCCAAACCGTGTTCCAACCATGCACCATGACAATTCCCAAGGAGGACCCTCATACGGGCTAGGCACATAGTTTTGTTAACCGTATGCAGCCCATGAAAAATGCCTATATAACTTGTTTGAGACAAGTTTCATGGGAATTCAGGCCTCTTCGCATGGTTTTAGAGAAACCATGTGGATCCCTGCTCCCCACTATCTCAAGTTTCACGGTTATATAAACTGTGTGGGATAGGATGCACAGTTTGTCCTAAATATGCATCCCAGTCTTCTTTTCCAAAATTCAAGGCTCTAGGATCCAAATAAGGCATGGACACCCTCAATGCCTCCTTTCCTCCATTAGGCATCATTATTAGGTCTAAACAAAAGAATCTAAAAAAATGGTCCACACATTTGAGAAAAGCCAGGATGTTGTAGGTTGGTTTGGGTTTAGTGTAATTTTGGACTTGAACTAATAAAAAGATAAAACATTGGGCTGGGTAGGTTTATAAGTATCTTTTCCTAAAAACCAAACCTTTAACGAGTTGGGTTGGTTTGGTTTGGGTTGATAGAGTTATAGTATAAGCCTGCACATATAAGATGTAGTGACATCTCCCTCTTAGAATTGAATCTGGGTATCCATGAATCTCCAACTTCCTCACAATCACACATGTATCAAGGTAGTAGTATAAACACAACTTGTAGCCTCCTACCCCCTCCACTGCAATGGTATAACCACAATGAACCCATACCTTAGACCGAGCAATATACCTCCTAGTAGAAGACTGACCCACTTGGTCCCCTTACAATGTCTAGTACCTTGAGTATAATATATTTACCCTAATTCTCCTCACAATAGAAAAAATCACATGGTTTCAATTGAGTAACCTTGGACCCAATGGGATCATGTCTTCCAAACCTTGTGATAACGGTGTGAAACGAATTGTAGACCTAGGGGCTAATCAGGCTTTGGATGGGTTTGGGATGGGGTGGGTTTATTTAAAAATAATAATTTAAAATGGAATTATATAGACAAATCACATGGTATGTTGACCTATGTGTTTTACCTATATGGATGTGGGTTGGACCATGGGCCATTTTAATTTTTATTTAAAAAACTCAGCTTCCAACTCGTTTTCAACCCCGCATTCCCAACCTCTTTTTATTTAATACAAGTTATGATATTTCGCCCAGCATGTGCATCCTCCCCCATCCACCTCAAATTACTAATAACCTCTGATTTCTAAGGTCCCTTCCCCTCATGAACAGTTGATCCTACCTTAAATGATCTACATGAAAATCCAGATTCCACCTATAGATAGTGGTTGAATCCTAAATAACCCCCATGCCACAGATTGACTATAGTGGTGAACCTAGCATGACCCGAGCAATAAATCTCTATCAAAATTATTCTCCCTTAAAGACAATAGTGGAAACCCTCAAAGGAAAATACACCTAGATCCTCTCCTCTGGCCTAGTTATAAGAGATAGTGGTGGAAAATCCCCCATTTTGGATCCACCATCATAAACTAGGGAGATAACCAAACCCTCTTTAACAAACATCATTAATTAGTTAGGTTGATTGGGTCAAATTTTGTGAGTAATTTTCCAACTCGAGACCCAACTTGACCTGTATACGGGTTAACCCAATAAAACCCAACCCATCCATATTATGCATGTAACCCAAACCAACCCAGTTAGGTCAGGTTAAGTCAATTAGGTTGGTTTGGGTTTGGAAACCTCTATAACACTTTATGAAATATATGTTTTATACCCTTTTATATAAGGAATCATCCAACACTTAATTACATCATTTTTAAATCTTTCAGATATATAATTTTTTCTTTTATCATCCTGGATTGTCCTAGTTACAAGATAAATAAATTGTGTGTCCATTAATCTATACATTGATGTCATTTCATACTGAATAAAAGTGCATGAAGTTACCTAATAAAAAAACATAGGTATGAAGTTAGATCAAGTTGATATAACTGAAATAAATATTAAAATCAACTTACATGGGATAGATATTCATCACTATGATATCCAACATATCTATAGTTAGAATCTCCATGATATATCTTTTATAAATTATCACCATATAATCACACCCAGAAATATTATTAGTCATTTATTTCTAGGAAACTACAATATAAAAATTGTTTTCATCTAGTAGTATAGGTTATACCAATGGTTCCCACAACCATTTGGTAGGGATCCATTGTAATATCCCTATACCAACAGTTTTCTTATAGTCATTAGTATAGGTAGGTTAAGGGTTTATAATACCAATGGTTATAGAAACATTTGGTATATACAGGCTATAAATCACTCCTAGACACACTTCCCACTCATAGTACACATTCAAAACAACACATATATTATATATTTTTTATTTAATCAATAGATAAATTCAAAAAAAATAATGCAAATATGAAATCAGTTTCAGTCATTAAAAACTATCCACATGGTTATGTAATAAATATTAAGTTAAAAATGTAGGGGTCAATATCTTACTCATGGCCACCACTACCATCATGGCCATCATTTTCATCATCATCATCATGAGCATACTCACTCACATCATCACCTTCTATATCTTCATTATCATCACCACTAAGAAATCCATCGCCCCTCCAATTACTAGGACCATCATCGCTATAACTGGGTGCATCATATAAGGGGAACATCTTCAATATGCATGTATCAAAAACTAAAACTATATCTAGTGGAATTGATGGTTATAAAGTTTTCCATGGATTTCAAAAACTAATCATTATACTTTTTTACTTCTTTTATGCTCCTAAATGGATATTTTTTAGCATTTTTTGACTCTATATGTGCCTCTATTTCCTATATACATGCCACTTGAAACTTGTGCTACCAGATCTTTTAGAGGCACCTGAATTTGGCCAATACCTAGTGGGAAAGATACTCTTCCAGATTCGAAAATAGACTCTTCAATGGTGATCATCACCTAATATATATAGTAAATGGGCATACGACCCGAAGTTGTCATCTTATTTATCATTAAAGTGCTACAAAGTACATTGTTGATAATATAAATGATATATTTAGTAACAAAATAGATATTAAAATTTAAAATCAACATAATAAAACTGATAATATTTTCTTTTTTCTATTTATTTACATCACTCCCATCTTTCTTCTTTTTGATCGAGAAAAAAAATTCACCTGAGTCACACACCTTTCTATGTTCAATACCTAACACTTAAAATGAAATTTAATGAAATAAAACATTATTCAATAATATTATGTTGATGATTTAATTTACTTATGAAAAACTTCTTGAAAAAATTTCAATATTTTGAGTATTTAGTGATGAAAAAGGACTGGTTTTGGTTTAAATTATTTCAAAATGAGTTGTTGGTTTAATTTAATTTGAGTAAGGTGTAAAAGGATATTGTGTATTTACACATGCCTTTCATGGGGTGTAACAAAAAAATATTTCCTAATTTAAAATTTAGTAAAGTGGGTAACCTAGGTTGTGTCTAGATAGGAATGTACAAAAATCAAGTTTTCACCTTAAAATTTGAGAAAGAAGTGAGATTGATTTTTAAATTGTTTGTTTTTTAAAAGAAATAAAGAAAGAAATTAATATAAATTTTGAACACTAATGGATGAACAGAGTGATGGGTTCAAGGTAGGATCACCTTTTTCAATGTCATCATAGTTGTAAAGATCATTACACATCTCTTTCTATTGAATGATAAATGAATGACTCTTCGATCGAGTTATCAATCACCCTTGGTTGAAGAAAGTAATGGAAACCACTCTAATGTGTATGGAAGTTCATAAAAATTTCCCAAAAAAAATAAGGAAATTAAAATTAGTAATTTTTTATCATTATAAATATATAAATGATTCTCTAGTTACACACACATGTCAACGATCGCTAGACACTCACCACTTAACACAGTCTGCTCAATCGAGACAAATTACACTAGGCGGGGGGAGTTTAAAGTTCTTCAAACAAAGCTATAAATAATGAATGAAACCAAAACCCAAAATAAAATTGTATTAAGAGAATTTGATATCACTGAAAACATAAATAATTCATTACAAAAAGAGAGTTTTACATTTAATCACAAAACTTTGATATTACAAAAGTGAAACTCCCCCTTACTTGATCACTCAAAGGCTTTACCCCTCCATGTGAAGGGTAAGAGAGTTGAAAGGGGAAAAATATAGCATAATGAAACTAAGAAAAATAGAAAATAGAAAATATAATGAAATTAAATACTCCAATACTCCATCAAATCTCCTATTTAACCTTCTTTAACACCTTTTAATGGAAGTGAACACTCATATTTATATTCTTGAGGGGTGGAAAATTGCCCTCCTATTCAATATTCTAGAAATTTGAGTCCATTTAGCATAATAAATGGAATAATATCGAAAATGTTTCTTCATAAAACTTGTTACCCTATATCTTTTTAATTATATCAAAAAATATCAAAGGATTTTAAAAAGTTTCCAAAAAGTTATTCTTGAATTAATGATGAATACTTTTTCTTCCTGAGGATACTTCTCAACTAACTACACTTTTGAACATGCAATAGATACCTTAATGATCTAATTTATTCATGAATTTTACATTGAAGATTATTATATGATTTATATTTCCAATAAAGTTGGAATTGCATAATTTTTATTTATGTAGGACAATATATTCTTCAATAACTAAAGTGGGGTCTATTATGTCATCCATAAAACTTTTTCCACTTGATTTATTTTTCTGGGCCATTGTGTGTTGAATTGGATCTAGATATAGTATTAAAAAAATGAATCCCATGAGAAAATGAAGCCTAAAAAAAATTAATCACTCAATTTGGATCAAAATTATAACAGATATTCCCAAAATACAGAAGATCCATAAAACTACTAAATTTCCAGAATTAACCATTTTTCAAAATTAAGCCCAAAATTCACCAAAAATATTAAAATGATTCAAATCAGATAAGATTCATTAATTGGAAGTTATTAAATAATTTAAACACATATGAAAAATAATTAAAATATTATCTCTATCGATTCCCCCACACTTAGAACATAGACTCCTAGACAATTCAAAAACAAAATCGAATCAATGCAAATTCAAAACACATACTTGTGAGATCCACCAATTCCATACCTAGAAAAAAAAAGATGTCATAACTCATAAAAAACCATTATTACAAGTTCTTAATTTAGATCATTCAATATTTTTCTTCTTCATTTCTCCTCCCATGCACACAAGACACCTACCTCACTTGAAGTTTCTCTCATCTCACGATGATAATTTTCAGAAAGGCTTTTCTCATCCAAACCAATGAAAGAGTAAGCATAGGATTGATAAATTTCTAATTCTAAACCCTATATGAGTCAAGTATATGTTTTTATCATGATGAATTTTAGGGTTTTTCTGTTTTTTTGGATTTTAGGATTAGATATCAAAAAAATCTAAGGCTGAATGAGAAAGTCTTGACTGTTTTTGAAGAAAAATTACAAGATTCTATTTTTTACTCAAATATGGTCTCCTCCTCACTCACCTTAGTAGTAATCAACTCCATCATCGTCAAAAATCAAGGAAAGTTCACATAATTCATCATTTTAGTAGAAAAAATGTCAATCTTCGCAAACATAATTTTTCTAAAAATCTCCATAAAAGGTATAACTTTCTTTTTCCATTTAAATCTCTCGAAAGGCATAACTTATCTTATCATGGAAGCTCCATAAAAGGAACATATATCAAAAAAATTATTTTTTTAAACATAAAACACATCTCTTCATCATTTTATTTACCACCCAATGTTTCACTAAATGAGGTAGCATAACACAAGATAGCTTCTCCCCACACTTATGTTCAACTAGATCATGAAATTTCACTTCAATAGTATGTTTGATAGGGAAAATTGGCTTGTAATGTGGATAACCTAATAGGTTGTTCATATATTCTAAGGGATATTGGGATTAAATGTACAATAAAGTCTAGAATGAAAATGATTTTATTGAAAAGGGGGCTTTAAAAACCAAAGAAATGTGTCAATAATTTAAAACACAAGTACCTCAAACCCTCAAGTTTTGAAAGGAATAAATCAAATTATAGTTAAAGAAAGTATGGTATGGTTCTCTAAATAAGTGAGGTGAATATAAATAATATGAAAAAAATGGTTCATAATCCTCACGGGGATGTGATTTTAAATTCAGTGAGATGTGGAATAGGATTCAAAAATCGGATTACTTTTCATGAAATTCTCAAAGATTTGAACTTGAAACAAAGTCATTTTTATCATTCATTTAAGCTCAATTTCATGAAATAAATTGGTCCACTAATTGACATGGGTTTGAAAAATTTCAATGATAATCATTTCATCTCAAAATTTTCAAAAACACACAAAAAAATAAAATACACACTTTTTAAAAAAAATCCTAAACTACAAAGGTTACCTCCCCCACACTTAAATTATGTAGTGTCATAAATGAATTCAATTATATTTGATATGTAACAAGATTTTAAATTGAATCATAGCAAGAAAGAAAGTGTAAAGGAGAGGTATGGCCTGATGAATTTTATTGATAAACATATTGGAGGAGTGTGATCTCCTCTATTGGATCTAATGGAATGGTCTCCTAGAAATTCTTCAGCTTGTGACCATTAACATTTAATGGTTCATGCTCTATATCATTCACAATCTACACATCACCTAAAGGGTATACATGAGTAACTATAAATGGACCTTCCCATCAGTAAAAAAGTTTACCTAGAATCAGCTTGAGTCTTGAGTTGAATAATAAAACTTTGTCTCTAGGATAGAAGTATTTCAGTTGGATCATCTTGTCATGATCCAATATTGTTCCCTTTTTATAAATTCTGGAATTTTTAAAATATTCCCTTCTAATTCCCTCTATCTCCTACAACTACAATATTAACTCTTTACCAGCGCTTTCAAGATCCAAATTCATCTTCCACACAACCCAATATGCCTTATACTCTAATTACACATGTAGGTGAAAGATTTTTCCATAAATTAGCCTATATGGAATCATTACAATCAAGGTATTTTAGGATATATTGTAATCCCATAATGTGTCTTCCAACCTTTAGCTCTAATCCTTCCTTTTTGGTTTAACAGTATTCTCCAAAATCCCTTTGATTTCCCTGTTAGACACTTCAATTTGACCATTTTTATATGGGGGATAAGGAGTTTATGTTTTAAGGTGCACCCCATACTTCTTCAGAAAAGTCTCCATTATTCTATTAAAAATTTAAGTCCCTTTATCAATTATGATGGCTCTAGGAACTCCAAACCTACAAAATATGTTATCTCTGACAAAATAACAAACAACTTTAGCATCGTCAGTACTGGTGGATTTTGCTTCCACCAATTTAGAAACGTAATCAACTGAAAGAAAGATATAATAATTTCAAAATGACATTGGGAAAGGTCCTATAAAATATATCCCCTATAGTTCAAAAATCTCACAAAATTTAAGTGACTGTTGGGGAATTTCTTATATATTTTAAATGTTTACAGAAAACTGAAATTTTTTACACATTTTGCAAAATTCATGAGAATATTTAAAAAGGGTGGGCCAATAAATTCTAGATTCTAAAACCTTCCTTGCTATCCTTTGAGTTACAAATAATCCTATACAAGATAAAGTGTGAAAAAACTCGAAGACAGAACCAATTTCACTCTCAGGAAAATATATTCTTATCACTTGGTCATATTAAATCTTATAAATAAATGGTTCATCACAAATGTAATATCTAGATTCATATTTCAGTTTGTGAATTTGGTAAGAATTAAAATGACATGGGACCTGATATGTTACCAGATAACTGACCATGCCAGCATACCAAGGCAGTTATCCTTCAATCAAGTAAAACTACTCTCCTGGAAAGTGATCATTCAATGGTTATTTTTCTAGAATTTCAGCTTCAGTAGTGTTGGTCAGTATGCTTAAATGATCAGATACTTGGTTATTAGATACCTTCTTATACTTTATTTCTATTTTGAACTCTTTTAGTAGTTACATCCATCTCACAAGCCCCATTTTAGCTTCATCCTTCTTCATCAAGTACCTCAGATTGGAATGATCAGAAAACACAGTGACTTTAGTTCCAATAAGATATGATCTAAATCTTTCTAAAACAAAAAAAAACAAATAAAATCCTTTTATATGGTTTTTTAATTTAATTTAGCCACATCCAAATTTCTTTAGGTGTAGGAAATGACTTTTTTCCTACCCTCAATTTTCTAAGAAATTACTTCTCCAACTGCTTGGTTTGAAGCATCACAAAGTAGCTCGAATGGTTCTTCCCAATTTGGTGGATTAATCACATGTGGTGTAATCAATATCCTCTTAAAATCATCAAAGGATTCCCTAAATTCACCATTAAAATAAAAATAATCATATTTAAAAATAAATCTCAAGAGATGGATAGAAATATTACTGGAATCTTAGATAAACCTCCTGTAGAATCCTGCATGTTCTAAAAATGATCTAACATGTTTCACAAAAGTTGGGTAAGGAAATGAATTTATCACTTAAATTTTTCATTTATCCACTTTAATGCCTTTTTTTAAATGGTATTCTGAAGGAAAATTCCCCTTTCATATATGAAATGACACTTTTCAAAATTTAAAACAAGATTCTTTTCAATACAGGTTTTCAAAACTTTTTCCAAATTTTTCAAACAATAGTTGAAGGAATTTCCAAAAACTGTGAAATTATCTAAGAACAAATCCAAGAAATCTTCAATGTGATTATAAAAATACTTAACATGAACCTATAAAATTTACCTAGAGTATTACTTAATCCAAATGGTGTTCTTTTATATGCAAAATTACCAAAGGGACAAGTAAAGGTTTTCTTGATCCTTGGGAGCAGTGGGTACCTAAAAATAACCTGAAAATCCATCCAAAAAGAAATAATGAGTTCTCCATACCAATATATTAAACATATAGTCAATTAAAGAGATGGTGAAATGATCTTTTCAAGTGACCTGATTCAACTTCCTAAAATCAATGCACACTCTCCAGCTATTCTAAATTCTCATAAGGATTAATTCATTCTTTTCATTACCCAAAATTGTTAGACCAATTTTCTTTGGAACTTAATGAATTGGGCTAACCCATTATAAATATAATATGGGATATATTATCACAAATTCTAATAGCTTCTCAATCTCTTTATTTACAACCACCATCAAGGTGGGATTCAACCTCATTTGGGGATGTTTGATAGGTTTATAATATCCCTCAAGAAGAATTTTATGTGAGCATATTTTTGGGTTTATTCCTGAGATATCAACTAAGATCTAACCCATTTCTTGTAAATTATCTATAAAAATATCAATAAAATATTTTTCTTAGGTTTCAGATAGATTATTAGCAATTATCACAGGTAATTTCTCTCCCTCCCTAAGGTACACATATTTCAAATCAGTGGGGAGTGTTTTTAATTCTAGATCAGGGGGATTCTCAAGGGATGAAACAAAAATGGCATTACCCACTTCTAAAGGTTTCAACTACTTCACACAAGAAACCATGTCATCTTCCTCATCATTTAATAAATCATTAAAGAAATCAGATTTTACCTCTTCCTCCCACCTAAAATCAGAATCTTTAACATTTTGGGAATCCACATATTCAATGATATTTTAAATGTAATAAGTATCTCCTAAGGATAAGAATTCATGAAACATACCTGATTATTCAATTCGTTTAGTACCAACTTCACGGGAGAGTGAGAAGAGTGAGTGATCATTCTATGGGTTCCTCATGGATTCAAAAATATTGAAGTGTACAGTGCTATCTCCAAACTCTATAGTGAGTGTCCCTTCATGGACATTGATTATGGTTTTGACTGTCATTAAGAAAGTTCTCCCCAAAATTATGGGTGAGTGTGACAGGATCCTATATTCTTCCATATTCAGTACATATAAGTTAGCTAGGAATAAGAGATGTTTGAATTTCACCAAGACATCCTCCATAAATCCTACTAGGAAGACTGTGGATAAATTTTAAAGATGAATCACCACTCTTGTGGGATTAAAGTCTCCCATATGCAAAGAATTTTATACTGAGTGAAAAAATACATAAATTTAAGCACCTGTATCAAACATATCATTAGATAAATTTAAAGAAACAATGGTCCTTGAAATGGAAAATATCTTTGGATCTTAACATTTGGTTAGTAATTGTGGTGTGATAAAGGTTGAGACACTTCTTCCCAAGTTTATCCTTTAATTCCTTTGAAGTATCATCTTCTTGGTGAAAAGATCCTTCAAAAGTCTAGCATACTTTGGAATTTTTTTGAGTTCTTCAATATGGGGGATATTAATTTACACTTTCTAGAAGGTGTCCAAAATTTCTTTTTGAAATTACTCTTCCTACAATTTCTTTCATTCAATCATCCTTAATGTAAATGTTGGGGGTAAGACTTTCTTATCTATTTGTTTCTTTTTCAATGGTGTTTCTTGTATCTTACTCCTCATCCTATCTTTCTCCTCCTATTCTTTCTTATCCTCTTCATGGTTTCTTTTTTATAGAATTCCAAAATTCATTTTCCATTAGTCTAGGTGGTATTATTTCAGGCTCATTGGTGGCTGGTGGTGAGAGTTCTTTTTCACTTATTATTGTTATCATTATGAAATTATCTTTTGGTTTTAAGATTTTTTGGTAAGGGAGTTTACCAGGATTTTTGGTTAGGAAGTCCATGAGACTTTCTAACTTGTTGTACAAATCTTTTACGATGTCTTTTAGCCCCTCAATCTCAGATATCTACTACTGGTTATGAATTGGGGGTTGTGAAATAGTGGATGTATGCTCATAGAGTCTCTAGAAAGTGGGTGTTTGGTGGTAATAAGGATGGTTATAGTATTTCTTTTGTTTAAATGGTGGTGGTTTTTGGAATTTTTGTTGAAATGGGGTTTGGTTTTAGAACTGGTTTTGGTATGGGGGTTTAGCTTGATTATATTGATTTTCAAATCCATATTGAACTTGGTTAGTATCTCTCCATAATTGATTTTCTTGGAACTTACTCATCTGAAATTCCACCACAAAAGTTTCCATTTCCTATATTTCAATACATTGGTCAATTAAATTATCATGTGATGAGCATAAACTACATACCTTAGTCGATGCTTGCTAGTCACTCACTTTCTTCAAGGTCATCTATCTCACCAAACTGGTTATCTCTTCAATCCTAGTTTCTAGTAAAGGTGATGGATGACAAGTTAGTACCACATAAAAACCTCTTATGCCAATACCTATTTTACCAAACTATTGCGAGTTCTGGGAAATCTTCTCAATCAAGCCTATGGCTTCTTCTAGTGAATTTTAAATCAATGCACCACCAGATGATGCATCAAGAAGGTTTATGTCATTTTTCACTAAGCCTTGATAGAAAAAGACAAGAAAGTGATGCTATTAAATGGATTGATGTGAGAAGTCGGCACATAGATTTTTAAATCTTTCCCAATTCTCATAAAGGGTATCTCTAGATGACTGTTTGATGGCATATATATACTTACTAATAGTTATGCTTCTGGAAGTGGGGAAGAATCGTTGCATGAAGCATCTTACCAAGTCATTAAAATAATTCACATATATGGGTTGTAGGATATAAAAAAATTATTTGGAAACTCCTTCCAATTAAAATGGGAACACCTTCTTCTTTACTTACTCATCAGTTACTCCAAAGGGTCTGAAAGTAGAGCAGATATGTGTGAACTCTTTAATATGTTTGTTTAGATCTTCACCTACCAAGCCACGAAACTTTGGAAGTAATGGAATCATGTTAGGTTTCATCTCAAAATAATTTTTTAACACTTTAATGACAAGTTTATTGTTTTGATCAAGGAATTTTTTTGTACATAGGTCTCTAAGGGTTGGGTTTTGATTTCCATCCATGATGACAGGCTCAGAGTGAACCCTTGAAGTTTCACTTGAGCATGTAAGAGAAATATCCTCAAATTAAAATTGAAAATTAAGGTTTCTAAGTCTAATAAACAAGGTTATTTCAATTTATGGATCTAGGTGGAAAGGGTCATTATTTTAGGTTCTATTCATGCAATTTCAAAGAGAAAAGAAAGAGAGAGAGAGAGAAATTTTGGCACTACCTCTCCAGTGATGGCACCAAGTTTTTACACTTTTCTATCATGGGGTGTGACAAAAAAATTATTTCCTAAGTTAAAATATAGTAAAGTGGGTAACCTAGTGTTGTACCTCTCGTTCCCCTCGATGTTTGATTTTCATGATCACAATCACCCTCTTATGTATCTAACTTTGTTTCAAGTGTTTTTGGATGATAGGAATCATTTCAGGTGGCCAAAGAATTGGGCCAAGAATTCAAGAAGCAGATGTGGACTGAAAATCAGTCCACCGGCCAACCGGTGGCCATCCACCGGCCAGCCGGTGGCACCTGGGCATCAGGCAGAGCCACTGTCTTGGCACCGGCCAACCGGTGGCCAAGCACCGGCCGACCGGTGGCACTCAGATTCAACAGTGCCAGCCACTGTCTTGGCACCGGCCAGCCGGTGGCTCCTCCACCGGTCAGCCGGTGACCCCTGGACCAAAACCTCTCCATCTTTCCAAACACCGGCCAGCCGGTGGGGATGTATCGGCCAGCCGGTGGACACAGTCAAACTAGCCGTTGGGCTGTTGACCAGCCTGTCCACTTGGCTCCCAACGGCTCTTTTAGCCTCTCCAACGGCTCCGAAGCCTCCCCAAGGGTTCCATGCCTATAAATAAAGGCCAAGGAAGCCCCGGACACCACCCGGAACTATACGGAAGCCCACGGACACGTTGTTCATCATTTGGCGTACCTCCGGCGACTTCCTTCAAAGGAACCTCAATAGCTCCAACAACTTCCACATCCAAGGAGCTCCACTCAAGAAGCTTGGGAGTGCACGTCTTCAACTCCATTCAACCTTTGGCGCCCAAGTCTTCCCAATCACGGTTTTTCTTGTATATTTTATTTTGAGCTTAAAATTGGGTTTGTGCTTACAAACCCCAAACTTTTCTCATCCCCTCTTTCTTTGGGTTCTCACACCACCACTAAGGTGTGAAGAGGTTTTCTCAAGCTTTTCCTTTAAAAGGCTTGTGTCTCGGTGAGCTAGTCTTCACCCGTAAAAAGACTAGTGGGTTCTTGCTAAACCATTAAAAGCAAGTGGGTTCTTGCTAAACCACAAAAGCAAGCTGTAATAGGTCCTAGTGCTACCTCAAAGCCTAGTGGGTTTCTTGCTAAAACCATTGAAAAGCAAGCGGTAGGAATCTCTCAACGGTTGAGTTGGGAGCGGAGACGTAGGCCGGGTTTTGGCCGAACTCCGTTATCAATTTCTTGTGTATTGCCTCTTTACTTTCCGCTGCATTTATACTTTGATTTAAATTTCTTAATCAATTTTTTAAAAAGGCAATTCACCCCCCTCTTGCCATCATTCCCTTGGGGTGTTCTTCCGACCTAACACCTAGGTTATCTCTAGAGAGGATTTCACAACAATCAAGCTGTTACCTTAAAATTTGAGAAAGAAGAGAGATTGTTTTTGAAATTGTTTGTTTTGGAAAATAAATAAAACAATTAAATTAATTTTTGAAAACTAATGGATAAATATAGTTATGGGGTTATGGTGGGATAAACTTTTTCAATTTCATCGTAGTTGTAAATATAATTCCCCCACTCTTTCTATTTAATTATGAATAAAAGACACCTCGATCGAGTTATCAATCACCCTTGGTTAAAGAAAGAAATGAAACTCACTCCTATGTGCATGGAAGTTCATAAACAATTCCCAAAAAAAGAAGGAAAGTCCCGATCAGGAATTTTGTATCCTTATAAATTTAGAAATGAATCACTAGTTCCAAATACATACCAATGATCACTAGACACTCACCACCTAAAACAATCTATTCGATCGATATAAATTGCACTAGGTAGAGAGAGTTTAAATTTATTCAACCAAAGATATAACAATGAATGAAACCAAACCCCAAAATAAAATTACATTAAGAGAATTGTACATCACTTAAAATAGAAATAATTAAATATAAAAAATATATTTTTACATTTAATCATAAGACTCCTATATTACAAAAGTGAAACTCTTCCTTACCTGATCACTCAAAGGCTTTTCCCCTCCATGTGAAGGGTAAGAGAGTTGAAAGGGGAAGAAGATAGCATAATGAAACTAAGAAAAAATAAAAAATAAAATACATAGCAATTAAATACTTCAATCCTCTATCACAACCCCTCTTTAACCTTATTCAACACCTTTGAATGGAATTGAACACTCATATTTATAGGCTTGAGGGGTGAAAATTTTTCCTCCCATATTCAATCCTCTTAAAATTTGAGTTCATCTTTCATAATAAATAGCCTAATATTAGAAATATTTCTTCATAAAACTTGTTCCAATATATCTTTTTCATGCTCCCACAAAATATCATAGGATTTTGAAAAGATTCCTAAACATTATTCTTGAATAAATGGTGAATAATTGTTTTTCAAGGAGACTCGTCAACTACATCCACTTTGGCACATTCAATGGATGCCTTAATGACCTAATTTCTTCAAAAAATTTACATTGAAGATGCATATTTGATTTCTATTTCCAATACATCTATAATAACAAAATTTTGAGTTATATAGGTCGAGATATTCTTCAATAACTGATGTGAGTTACATTCTATCATCCAAAAAACTTTTTCTACTTTATTTATTTTTCTGTGCCATTGTGTGTTGAATTTGATCTAGGTCCAGAAGAAAAACTCAAAACCCATGAACAATTAAATCCTTGGAAAAAATTAATCACTCAATTTGAATCAAAATTGTAAAAGATGTTCCCAAAATACATAAGATCCATAAAAATTATAAATTTCCAAAATTAGCCAATTTTCACAATTAAGCCCAAAATTCACCAAAAGTATTAAAATAATTAAAATCAATTCAAATTAATTAATTTTAAAGGATTAAATAATTGAAACACATATCAAAAATAATTAAAATATTTTCTCTATCAAGTTTTCTTAATATATTTATTATTTTGAAATGAATTTATCTAGTTTCAATGAATGATTCTAAAGTTTGTTAATTTTTTTAATTAATGACATGAATGAGCTTAAATTGAGAAATTCTAATTTATTTTGAAGTTTGATACACATAAATTAGTGTTATGGGTCATATTTGGGATAAATCAAATGTTTGTTTATCTAATTTTCGGTATATTTAGTTTTCAATTTAAAAGGGGTACATTTCTAAAATTTGGAATTTTAAATGATTGTGTGACTTAAAAACCATGATTTTAATTTAAAATAAAGGTTTTCACAAGATTTATATTTTAAAACTTATTTTATATTGTTTTCCATTTCTTGTTTGGTTTAATTAATAAGGATTATGTGAGATATTTATGTTTATGTTGTAGGAACTATGGTTATAATGGTTCTCCATTGGAATGTTTTTGAATTAATTGTTTTTTTATCTTTATGGTTTCTTTTATTTTTGATTGTATTGGTTTTTATTTATTTGGTGAGTGATTGAGTTGTTAAGTTTCATTTATTTTGAAGATAAAATTTGGAAATTTTATGTTAAGTGGAATTATAGTGTTAATTTTGGGTCTTATGTGTGGTATGGTATTTTGAATGGTTTATTTAGGATGAAACTATTATATATAGTTCCCTTTAATGGAATTAGGTATAAATTTTTTAGTTTTATGGTTATTTTTTATTTTAACCCTTTTCGGTGGATGTTTGGGTCATAAACAAAAAGGGGATATAGCTTATTTAATGGATTAATTGTTTGATTTTTATATGGACTAAATTATAGTAAATTGTTATTTAACTATGTGTATTTGATCTTGAATAGATTATTGGGATGTTATTTGGTATTTTGAGGATAAAAATTATGATTTTGGGTATTGAGGTTGTTGGGTTTGATTGTAATTATAAGGTATGTTGAGGTTTTGGGTGGTAAATCCTTAAAATATCATTAATTTTGTGTTTAGATTATTGATACTAATTATATATGTGTGTGTGTGTGTGTGTTGATCTTGGAAAATAGTGAGTTACACAAGTAACTTCTTGGTAGAACTGTAAAAAAAATGCTTAATATAAGTTTTATGTAAAAAGTTTTAAAATTGTTTGCAAATAGTTTAAAAAATATTAACATAGCTACTTGTAAACAATTTTTTAATTTATTTTATGTAGTTTTTAAACTATTTTAATAAAAACAATTTAAAAACATTTTACAAGCAATTTTGTAAACTATAATTAAACTATTTGTAAACAGTTTACAAGAAATTTAAAAACTATAATCTATTTATAGTTTATACATAAAATTTAAACATTTTATGGTTTATTTTGACTTTATTTGGTCCCATTAAATTCTATTAAGTTTATATTCATTCAATTCATTTCACTTTAATTCTATTTACTTCTATTATGTATGGATCAGTTTAGTTTATTTTTATTCGATTCAAGCTTGGTCAATTCAGTTGAGTTTGATTCATTCCATTTTTTTGAGCCATTTCAAGTAGGTTTTGGTCATTTTATGTCTTTTTGGATCATTTCATGTTAGTTTAGTATGATTTTAGATGAATAATATTAGTTTTATTTGGTATGGGTTGGCTCTTCCTTAATACAACCGGTTCATGCCAATTTTGTTTGGTTTGTTTCTTTTATATTTAATTCTATCCAATTCACTTTTGTTTTATTCACTTCGAGTCATGTTAGGTGTATTGAGTTTGATTTTGTTTTAGTTCATTTATGTTGGTACCAAGTTAAAATTAATTGTAAATGAAAAATACATGTTGTTTCTCATGCTCCAGCATAGTATTTCACCCCAAAGTGTGGTCATGCTTCATAGTATCCTTGTTTTTTAAATTCTCTATGATGATTTCGAAAAGAGAAAATTAAATAATAAAAAAATTTGGTATTAATACAAATAAAAATCAGTTTCAATCAAAAAACAATAAATTTGAATAATACCTTAAACTCATCACTCTTTCAATAAGCAATAATTTTTAGGTACTGTTTTGTTAGACACTCATTAAGGGTTGGTATTACTTATAAATCTATTACAACTCTACCATATCAGGATTTATATAGCTCATTATTAGGTTCTCTCCATAACTCACTTAATTCCATCAGTCATGTATCCCTCATTGCTTCGCCATCGGGAAAATTATGGCAAAGGTGATATTAAAATATTAATTCATATAAATATAATAATAATATAAAATTTAATCAAATAAATTTTCTTAACCATTTCTAAGCCCATCAGTATCCATTATTTCATTTTCAAGGTGTCACTAGTAAATTGGTTTCATGGGAATGATGTTAGGGTATTTGGAGAGTATCACCATAAAACTCCTACATTCTCTCCTCATTTTACCAATCATCTTATTATCATCATTATACTCAATCATCACCTATGTTTGGTGGTTTCAAACTTCATGCATGTGAATATTCCTATGCCACCTAATAGATATCTAACTATGAAATAATAAAATAAAAATATTAAATTAATAAATGTTATAACAAAAATAAATTTTGGTTACAAAATTTACAAGGGTTTTATAAATATAACCAATTATGGTTGATCAGTGTGCTCTGATGGATCCCTATGCTATGAAGAAACGATAACATGTGTAGTGTCAGGGGATCCAATGTATTATCAGGATGATCTAAAGTCAATTAAGCAGAAGTCTAAGGAGTATAGAAATAAAATCTTGGAGATAATGAAGAAGTAAGAAATTAATGTTGATACATAAAAGACTATGGAAAATGGTAATGGAGATGGGGGATCCATCATCAAATAAGGAAATGATAGTTCAATAGGATGATCAGTCAAAAATGGTGGAGATAATATAGGCGGTCTAAATATCCTTGATGCCTCTAAGGGAACAGTGGGATAAGATTCCATGGTAGATGATGTATCAGGTGAAGTGTTTGGGTGTGATCAGGTACAATAAGTTCTACGAGTAGCCCCAATACTTTCCCCACCTTGAACTGGTAGGTCAGCCACTGATATTACTAGACTGGAAGGAGAACAGTTGTCTTATGGATGGTGGAAGCTGATTAAAATTTAAAAATGATTAATGATGTGAAATTATATTTTTTCAATTGATATATATATTTCAAGTAGTATACTTACAATGGGAACCATAAGAGGTGTAACTCCCCGACCCCAGTTACCCAGAGCTGGTGCATTATTACATAACATTGGTATGATCACAAGAAAGATCAAATCTCGAAATACCGATTAGTTTAGTAACCTTGGAAACACTAGATATATTCATAAAGTTTTACATTACATCATAAAAATGAAAACTACAACAACATAGTCTCCATATTGCACACTCGTATCCCCTCATACTATCCCTACAGGTCATTCATAATTTACTTCTTCACATCCTGGGAAAAAAATATAGAAAAGGGGTGAGCTCAAATGCCCAGTAAGGATAACAATATAGCGGAAACTTTCATAAATAAGAATAAAAATTTAAGGCAATGTATAACTAAAACAAAAGCCTTTTAAACTTGAACTTCAACATGGAATGGAAAAAATAAAATGAAATAATTCCATTTACTTATTCACATGGATATTCTACTAATCGAATAATCACATGCAATATCAATAACCACTTTCATAATGATGGAATGCATAATGCCAGACTATCATAACCACATAGCCAAGGCCTCGTGCCAAGACTACAAATAAGATTTTTCCAAGGCCTTGTACCAAGACACTAGTTTGTCTCATGAGACCTACCGATGCATTGAGGAGCTATAGCGGGCTCCACCCATCACATATTAAGTCCAATGCATTCCCATATGAAAAGGTTTAAACATAACATAAACATTCGTATTAAAACTAGCATACGAAATGTAAATACTTCATCCATAAACCATGAATGGTATAAAAATAACACATCCACATTAAAACATATCACAAAACCTTCAATACAATATAGAAGTTTTGTATCATAATAAATCAACTTTAAATAAGCGTAAAATCCATCAAAGGATGTTGACATAGATGAAATCAAAACTCTTTTTAGAGAAATATCTCTTTCTATTTTGAAATCATTTAAGAGTCATATATTTATAAAATAAAACATTTTCTTTGAAAATATTCTTATAATCTAGTAAGGGAAGCTTCGACGATTTTATAACGGCGGAAAATAGCCGCACCCGCCGTATAAGTTAAAAAAAACATTCTTACCTTAATTCTGTCGAAAAGTTTAAAAAGGACCTTGTTTGGAAAACGACGGAAATATTCCTTTATAAACCACTTATAAAAGTCAAAAAGGGTATAAATGACTTTAACCCATATTCCAGTAAATAGTAAAAAAAAAATTGAAATACATTTTTAAGAAACATGGATGTGGATGATAAAGAAGTCTCTGTAGATAACCACGTATAAACAACCTCGGATAATGAAGAGATTGTGAAATAACCCTTACCTTGTACTTTTCCTTGGTTGGGGTTTTTTAACCTCTTGTATAATGGTGAACTAATTGTTATTAAATTATACAATAATCATATATATTAATATGACATCATATATGATCTTTTAACATTGCTTTGTTAATAATATCTTAGTATTATCGTTGTTTCGGGTGTTAACTTACTTGTTTTATTTTATATGTTTTGTTATATAATCCTTGTTTTTCATGGATAGTTTGTATATTATTCATATACATAATGATATAAAGTCCTTATATTAATCATCAAATGAGAATTAGACTTGAATGGATACGATGGAGAATGAATATCATCGCGTTCGTGGAGACGGTAGTCCGTACGTACGCACGAGCGACAATATCAATATTTTGATATTAAAATAATATTTAATTGGATGGTATATCATACATACAGAATCATTATCATGTTATATTTATTATTTACATTAATTACACATCATTATTATACCCATCCAAATAATAATTTGTTGAATAACAATTACACCACGACGTGGAGACGGTAAGTCGTACGTACGCACGTATGGTGACATGTCATTCAAAGGATGGATAGAATACTGAATATGGTTGTACCATATTTATAATAACATTACAGTATATATAAGATACTGGATTTATTATTTTAGAATGGTAATAACAAATATAGAAGAAGTGGAAGAAGAAAGGAACTTGAAAAGGGGTGGTGAAATCATTACCTCTTCTTCAGGTTCTTCCTTTTGATTTGATCAAAAGGGCTCCTTAGTTTAGCTTTATGACTAAATTAAGGCCTCTAGGATGAATTTAGGGAAGTTAAGAGAGTATTTGGGCAGTTTTTGGCCGAACCAAAAAGCTTTTAAGGTGTGAAATAATGAGAAGGAGGAGTGCCCTTTTATAAGAGGGGTGAGGGACACCTTTGGAAAAGCTAGAAATGTTATTTTATAATAAATTTATATTCGGTTTTTAATGGCTCCAAAGTGGATTATTTAAAGGTTAAGGTGGGGATAGGTCTAAAACCACTCAACCAATAGGATTTATACAGGTTTGGGTTACTATATTAACCTTATCTTTAAGTATTAACTCTTAGTTAATTAGTTTCACTTTTACAATGTCTCTTTGTATTTTTATATTATATGGTTAATAAACTTACTATATACATCCAAGAGACCCCCAAGTGGTCCATTAATAATACAACTATCATTATATAAGTCTCATGGCCGAATATTAGATTTTTAGGAATTTAATATCAATTAATAATATAATATTTGTTTTAAAAACTATTTTATGTCAATTTTGACACTATTCAATAATTGATTTTTGTAAAAATCATAACAGAATTATTACTTAGAATAAAGATAATTAAACCAATAATAACATGTCATATTAACCTATAAAATTATTATTATTTATAAAAAGTCTCAAATTACATTTATTTGGGTATTTATAATATCAATTATTCTAATTTTTCATTAATTAGGTAATTACTGCATCACCATTGTATCATAAATAAATTAAATTATTTAATGTTTAAAAAATATAAATAAAATACCATTATTTAGGAAATCTTTTTATCTTTATAATTAATATTTATAGTCTAAAATCCAAAATATATAACCCTATGTAAAAATTGTTTTTCTAAAATATATATGCTTATGTCATTTTTGTATTTATTTTAACTTAATTAAAATAAAGTGTCCCTATCACCTACAAGTGGCTCCATGGGGTCCAAAAATCAACCCAAAGATGCCCATGGTCGTAAATGTATCCACAAATAATGTTAGGACACGTTTTAGGGTAATTTAGTATTATTATAACATTATTTTTTTAACCCTTATTTACCAGATTTACCCTTTAACCATGGTAAATAAAATATTTACCGAAGTAATTATTCAAAATGTCTAAAAATAAAAGATACCTATTTATACAATTTAGACATCCTGATTCCAAATATGGAATCCATTTTTCCAAATTCAAAACATAGAAGTGGCAGAAATTAATTTAAAATTAATTCCTACTGTCAAAATAAAAAGCGTGTTTTTAAGATATAATAACTATCAAAAGATTGATACTTGTTTATGTCCGGTTTAATTGTGAAATTATGTCCAATTACCAACATTGTATTAAATAGTAAAAATATATTCTAAATATACTTTAAAACTACTCAAATTCATAATTTATCACTATTAATTATTTTGATTAAAAAAATTATTTTTAATTAAAAATTAGTAATTTTCACTATTCATCAAAATATTAAAGTTATCCGAAAAGTACCAAAATTTCACCTTAGGCTAATTTGATACCCTGAATCCCAAAATGAAGTCCATTTTGAGAGATAAAATTTATAAAATTTTAAAAAGTAGGTATTACTATTCATAACGGCTAGTTTGATTGGTTGTGGTGTGTGTTAGAACTCGATGTTGTGTACAACACACGCTATTGCATTATTCAAAGAGAAGTGTACCGTAGAAGCTTGGGGTGTTACATTCTCCCCTCCTTCAAATAATTTCTTCCTTAAAATTTCTATAATACTACCGCATGAAAAGACTCGGGTGGTTCTTCATCATAAGTTCCTCGGGTTCCCACGTTGCTGCTTCCATCTTATGGTTTCTCCGCAAGACTTTTACCAGACGAGTCGTCCGGTTTCTCAGTACTTGTTCTCTCGTATCAAGAATCTTGATGGGCTCTTCGCAATAAGACAGATCGGGTTCCAGTTCTAATTCCTCGTAGGTGAGTACATGCGTTGGGTCAGGCATGTATTTCCTTAACAGAGATACGTGGAACACATCGTGAACTTTGGAGAGACTTGGAGGCATTGCCAATCGGTAAGCTATAGCCCCAATTCGTTCTAGAATTTCGAAAGGTCCGATGTACCTGGGACTCAATTTAACTTTCTTTCCAAAACGTATGACTCCCTTCCATGGAGATACCTTCAGGAAAACATGATCACCGACTTGAAATTCCAAATCCTTCCTTCGATTATCGGCATAGCTCTTCTGCCTACTTTGAGCTGCTTTGATATGGTTTTGGATTACCTTAACCTTTTCCATCGTTTCTTCCACCAGTTCTGGGCCTACAAGTTTTCTTTCACCAACGTCATCCCAACAGGTTGGTGTGCGACATCTCTTTCCGTATAACGCTTCATATGGTGCCATCTGAATACTCGAATGGAAGCTATTGTTATAGGAAAATTCTACTAGAGGTAAATATTGATCTCACATACCCTGAAAGTCAAGTGCACAGGATCTCAACATGTCTTCTAAGGTTTGAATAGTTCGTTCTAATTTTCCATCTATTTGAGGGTGGTAGGCAGTGCTCAAATGAAGTTCAGTATCCAAGGATTTCTGAAGAATTTTCCAGAATCTTGACGTAAAACAGGGACCATGATCAAAAACAATCGATAGGGGTACTCCATGAAGTCTCACAACTTCATTAATATATAGTCTTGCTAGATGTTGCAGTGGTAGATCTTTACTTATAGCAAGAAAATGTGCTGACTTGGTAAGATGATCAACAATAACCCATATTGCATCGTTCCTTCTAGGAGTCTTTGGTAGTCCCATGACAAAGTCCATCGTGATATTATCCCATTTCCACTCCGGTATGGGAATAGGTTTCATGACTCCTCCAGGCTGTTGCCTTCCAGCTTTCACTTGTTGAAAAACCATACATCTTGACACAAAATCAGCAATCTCCCTCTTCATGTTTTCCCACCAAAAATGTTCCTTCAAGTCTCTATACATTTTGGTGCTCCCATGGTGTATAGAGAAATTGGAACTATGAGCATCATCCAGAAATTCCCTTTTTAGATCAGGTATTTCGAGAACACAAAGTCTCTTCCCAAATTTCAAAATTCATTATTCATACACAAAGTCTCTCAATATCCCATCATTCACAGCTTTAATCTTCTTTTGAAATTCTTCATCATCGGTCTGAGAACTCTTAATCCTTTCTAGTAAAGATGGTTTGGCAACCATTTGAAAAAGCTTTGATGTTTCACCTTCCCTGGTTATTCCCATGTCCATCTTCACAAGATTCATGAAAATTGGATCCATTTCAATTATCATATTGTTCAAAACTCCATGGTCTTTTCTGCTCAAAGCATCTTCCACCTTGTTTGCTTTCCCCGGTTGGTAGTGTATCGTACAATCACAACCCTTGAGTAATTCAAGTCATCTCCTTTGCCTCATGTTGAGTTCTTTTTGTGAGAAAATATACTTCAAACTCTTATGATCAGTATAAATCTCACATTTTTCATCATAGAGGTAGTGCCTCCATATCTTCAAAGAAAAGATCATAGCTGATAACTCAAGATCATGAGTAGGATAGTTTTGTTCATGAATTTTCAACTGTTGTGATGCATAGGCAATAACCCTATCATTCTTCATAAGGACACAACCAATTCCTTTATTCGATGCATCACTATAAATAACGAACCCATCATTCCCCGATGGTAGAGTCAATATAGGAGCATTGACTAATATTCTCTTCAGTTCTTCGAAACATTCTTCACACTCTTTTGTCCTAACAAATTTAACCCCTTTACGTGTGAGCTTCGTTAATGGGTTAGCCAGTCAGGAAAAATTCTGGATGAAACATCGATAATAACCTGCCAAACCAATAAAACTGCATACCTCAGCTATACTCATAGGTTCTGGTCATTCTTGGATTGCCTTGGTCTTAGAAGGATCAACAGGTATTCCATTTTTAGAGACAATATGGCCAAGAAAAGAAATCTCCTGAATCCATAATTCACACTTGCTAAACTTCCCATATAATTCATGTCTTCTCGAAGTCTTCAGGATAATGCGCAAGTGATTTTTATGATCATCGTATCTTTTGGAGTATACCAAGATATCATCAATAAATGCCACCACAAATTCATCGAGATATTCCTTGAAAACTCTATTCATCATATCCATGAATACAGAGGGTACATTAGTCAATCCAAAAGGCATTAATGTAAACTCGTAATGCCCGTACCTGGTTCGAAATGTTGTCTTCGGAATGTCTTCCTTCTTCACACACAACTGATGGTATCCAGATCGAAGGTCAATCTTTTAAAAGTATTGATCTCCATGCAGTTGGTCAAATAAATCATCAATGCAAGGTAGGGGATACTTGTTCTTTATTGTCATAGCATTGATCTCCCTGTAGTTGATACATAACCTCATAGATCCATCTTTCTTTTTAACAAAGAGAACAGGGGCTCCCCATGGAGAAACACTAGGGTGAATAAATCCCTTATTTCTCAATTCCTCTAGTTGTTTCTTTAGTTCAACTAATTCTACAGTGGCCATTCTATAAGGGTTATTCGATATAGGCCTTGATCCAGGAATTAAATCAATGGAAAACTCAACTTCTCGTTCTGGAGGATGTCTAGGTAAATCTTCCGAAAACACATCTACATATTCTTTCACAATAGGTAAATCCTCTATTTGAACATTCCTTTCCTCACCCACAGTAATTTCATTATCTTCCTCCCCAATAATTGAATTTAGTTGAGCTACTGGGGGTGGATCCAGATAAGAATTAGGTGGTGATGATTCTGCTCTAAAGATAAGGTGTTCCTTATCATCATCATCAAAAATAGTAACCTCCTTTTTCTTACAATAAATCTTCGCATCATGGTCCAAAATCCAATCCATACCGAGGATTATATCAAACTCAATCATAGGTATGACGATGAGATCAGCGGATAAAGAACATTTATGTGCTCTAATGGGGACTGATTCACAAAACTTTGTTGCAATGATACTTCCCTTAGGAGTTTTAACTGACAACTCCCTTGTTAAATCAAATTGGAAATATCTAATTTTCTTAGAAAACTGGGAAGATATGAAACAATGTGATGATCCAGAATCAAATAATGAATTTGCTAAACTTGAGGAAACCATTAAATTACCTGCCACCACATCTTTCGTAGCTTCTACCCCAGCAGTAGTGATAGCATAATCTTGGCCTTGATCCCTTGGATTTTTCTGAGGTAAGTTCCCCTGAAGCTTAGGACATTCATTTGCATAATGTCCCATCTCCCTGCAATTGTGGCATTGGACATCGGTAGCTTCCTTCTTCCCCTTTCAATCACGAGCTTGGTGGCCTTTTTCACCATACTTGTAACAGACTTCTGTTCCTTTTAAGCAAGTACCAGGTTGTTTCTTCCCACATTTACCACGGGATGGATATTCAACTTTTCCCTTCTTCCCTTTATTTCCATTCCCAGATTGATTAGCAGATCTCTTCTTATCTTTCTTTGCTTTAAATTCATATGACTTAGAGAATTCATTTTCTGTCTTGATAGCACATGAGACAATGTCTTCGTATGACGAGAAGGATTGTGAGACTAATGCTCGATGGAGAAATAGTTTTAACCCATCAAAGAAACGATCAATCTTACTTCTTGGGTTACGTATATAATCTCCAGCATACCTTTCTAACCTTTTAAAGTTAGCCTCATACTTTGCGATATTCTCATCCTCCTTTTGTCTCAGACTCAAAAATTTCCTTTCCATATCTACTCGATGGTCATGAGGAAAGTATTTTTCTAAAAACAGATCTTTTAACTCCCTCCATTCCATATTTGATACTTCATCATCTTCCTTCATGTTTTTAATCAATGAACACCATTGATTAGCATCTCCAGTGAGGCGGTAAACTGCTATGATAACTTTTTCCCTTTCACTACTTCCCAAATCTTGAAATATTTTCTCTAGGGAACTTATCCATTGCTCAGCTACTAAGGGATTTTTACTCCCATTGAACATTGGTGGTTGTTGCCTCATGAAGTGATCTAACATTGATCCTCCACGCTGCGGATCAGGGTGCTCCATACGGGTAAGGTTATTATTCATAACCTGAGTGAGTTGTCCCAGTATAGTGATTAGCTAATCGGTACCAGTTGCATCACCAGCTCCACTATAATTATCTTGAGCAGGAGGGAAATCCCTGCATGGAGTACGTGCATTGACACGGTTTCCATTTCTTCCACTATGCACCATTTCTAAATAATGGCATAAACTAGATCAGTTTATGAATCAAAATACAAAATTCCATACTTATAAAACACTTATCATAAATTGAACTATTTATGGATATAATCCATAATAATAAAAATGTTTTCTTTGAGGAAGTATATACTCATAAACCCTTTATAATGATTTGTAAAGAAAATGAGAGTTATCCTAAGCATATCCCCCGGGAGTGTCGTAACCAAGAGTGCAGCAAGGCCCGTTGTCGTGCACCAGTTCCCGTTCGAGTCCAGCTCAAAGCGGTGTTTTCGGGTTTTACCCCTAGGTACATCTGTTCCAGAGCCGCCTCTACCTGCTCGTATCTATATAGGGATGTATTGCTCAGAAAACTCACAAAATCTCTACAATACCAAAATTCTAGGAAGTTCTTCTATAATAATCCTCAAATTCCATCTTAGGTCTATGTGACCTAATCATAGTTTATCTAAATCTAGCTTCCAAGGTTTGTACTAAACTTCCTCTGATACCAACTCTAATGCCCCGACCCCAGTTACCCAGATCCGGTGCATTATTACATAACATTGTCATGATCAAAAGAAATATCAAATCTCGAAAGACTGATTAGTTTAGTAGCCTTAGAAACACTAGATATATTAATAAAGTTTTACATTACATCATAAAAATGAAAACTACAACAACATAGTCTCCATAGTCCACACTCTTATCCCCTCATACTATCCCTGCAGTCCATTCATAATTTACTTCTTCACATCCTGGGAAAAATAAAACATAAAAAAGGGGTGAGCTCAAATGCCCAGTAAGGATAACAATATAGAGGAAACTTTTATAAATAAAAATAAACATTTAAGGCAATGTATAACTAAAACAAAAGCCTTTTAAACTTGAACTTAAACATGGAATGTAAAAAATAAAATGAAATAATGTCATTTACTTATTCACATAGATATTCTACTAATCGAATAATCACATGAAATATCAATAACCACTTTCATAATGATGGAATTCATAATGCCAGACTATCATAACCACATAGCCAAGGCCTCGTGCCAAGACTACAAATAAGATTTTTCCAAGGCCTTGTTCCAAGACACTAGTTTGTCTCATGATACCTACCGATGCATCGAGGAGCTATAGCGGGCTCCACCCGTCACATATTAAGTCCAATGCATTCCCATATGAAAAGGTTTAAATATAACATAAACATTCGTATTAAAACTAGCATAGGAAATGTAAAGACTTCATCCATAAACCATTAATGGTATAAAAATAACACATCCACAGTCAAACATATCACAAAACCTTCAATACAATATAGAAGTTTTTTATTATAATAAATCAACTTCAAATAAGTGTAAAATCCATCAAAGGATGTTGACATAGATGAAATCAAAACTCTTTTTAGAGAAATATCTCTTTCTATTTTGAAATAATTTAAAATTCATATATTTATAAAATAAAACATTTTATTTGAAAATATTCTTATAATCTTGTAAGGGAAGATTCGACGATTTTATAACGGTGTAAAATAGCCGCACCCGCCATATAAGTTCAAAAAAATTCTTAACTTAATTCTGTCGAACAGGTTAAAAAGGACCTTGTTTGGAAAACAACGGAAAGATTCCTTTATAAACCACTTATAAATTTCAACAAGGGTATAAATGACTTTAACCCATATTCAAGTAAATAGTAAAAAAAAATTGAAATACATTTTTAAGAAACATGTATGTGGATGATAAAGAAGTCCCAGTAGATAATCACGTATAAACAACCTCGGATAATGAAGAGATTGTGAAATAACCATTACCTTGTACTTTTCCTTGGTTGGGGTAGGTTAAAATTCTGTATAATGGTGAAATAATTGTTATTAAATTATACAAGAATCATATATATTAATATTAAATCATATATGATCTTTTAACATTGCTTTGTTAATAATATCTTAGTATTATCGTTGTTTCGGGTGTTAACTTACTTGTTTTCTTTTATATGTTTTGTTATGTAAGCCTTGTTTTTCAGGGATAGGTTGTATCTTATTCATATCCATAATTATATCAAGTCCTTAGATTAATCATCAAATGAGAATTAGACTTGAATGGATACGATGGAGAATGAATCTCATCGCGTTCGTGGAGACGGTAGTCCGTACGTACGCACGAGCGACAATATCATTCTTTTGATATTAAAATAATATTTAATTGGATGGTATATCATATATACAGAATCATTATCATGTTATATTTATTATTTAAATTAATTACACATCATTATTATACCCATCCAAATAATAATTTATTGAATAACAATTACACCACGATGTGGAGATGGTAAGTCGTACGTACGCACGTATGGTGACATGTCATTCAAAGGATGGATAGAATAGTGAATATGGTTGTACCATATTTATAATAACATCACAGTATATATAAGATAATGGATTTATTATTTTAGAATGGTAATAACAAATATGGAAGAAGTGGAAGAATAAAGGAACTTGAAAAGGGGTGGTGAAATCATTACCTCTTCTTCGGGTTCTTCCTTTTTATTTGATCAAAAGGGCTCCTTGGGTTAGCTTTATGACTAAAGGAAGGCCTCTAGGACGATTTGAGGTAATTTTAGAGAGTATTTGGGCAGGTTTTGGCCGAACTAAAAGGCTTTGAAGGTGTGAAATAATGAGAAGCGGGAGTGCCCTTTTATAAGAGGGGTGAGGGGCACCTTTGGAAAAGCTAGAAATATCATTTTATAATAAATTAATATTTGGTTTATAATGGCTCCAAAGTAGATTATTTAAAGTTTAAGGTGGTTATAGGTCTAAAACCACTCAACTAATAGGATTTAGACAGGTTTGGGTTACTATATTAACCTTATATTTAGGTATTAACTCTTAGTTAATTAGTTTCACTTTTACAATGTCTCTTTGTATTTTTATATTATATGGTTAATAAACTTACTATATACATTCAAGAGACCTAAAAGTGTCCCATTAATGATACACCTATCATGATATAAGTCTCTTGGCATAATATTAGATTTTTAGGAATTTAATATCAATTAATAATATAATATTTATTTTAAAAACTATTTTATGTCAATTTTGACACTATTCAATAATTGATTTTTGTAAAAATCATAACAGAATGATTACTTAAAATAAAGATAATTAAATCAATCCTAACATGTCATATTAACCTATAAAATTATTGGTATTTATAAAAAGTCTCAAATTACATTTATTTGGGTATTTATAATATCAATCATTCTAATTTTTCATTAATTAGGTAATTACTGCATCACCATTGTGTCATAAATAAATTAAATTATTTAATGTATAAAAAATATAAATAAAATACCATTATGTATTAAATCTTTTTATATTTCTAATGAATACTTATAGTCGAAAATACAACATATATAACCCTATATAAAAAAAATTTTTCTAAAATATATATGCTTATGTCATTTTTGTATTTATTTTAACTTAATTAAAATAAAGTGTACCTATCACCTACAAGTGACTCCATGGGGTCCCAAAATCGACCCAAATATGACCATGGTCGGACATGTATCCACAAATAAGGTTAGGACACGTTTTAGGGTAATTTAGTATTATTATAATATTATTTTTTAACCCTTATTTATTAGATTTACCCTTTAACCATGGTAAATAAAATATTTACCAAAGTAATTATTCAAAATGTCTAAAAATAAAAGATAACTATTTACACAATTTGGACATCCTGATTCCAAATATGGAATCCATTTTTCCAAATTCAAAACACAGAAGTGGCAGAAATTAATTTAAAATTAATTTCTGTTGTCAAAACAAAAAGCGTGTTTTTTAGATATAATAACTATCAAAAGATTGATACTTGTTTATGTCTGGTTTAATTGTGAAATTATGTTCAATGACCAAAATTGTATTAAATAGTAAAAATATATTCTAAATATACTTTAAAACCACTCAAATTCATAATTTATCACTATTAATTATTTTGATTAAAAAAAGTTGTTTTTAATTAAAATTTAGTAATTTTCACTATTCATCAAAATATTAAAGTTATCCGAAAAGTACCAAAATTTCACCTTAGGATAAATTTGATACTCTTAATCCAAAAATTAAGTCCATTTTGAGAGATAAAATTTATAAAAATTTAAAAATTAGTTATTACTATTCATAACGGCCAGTTTGATTGGTTGTGGTGTGTGTTAGAACTCGATGTTGCGTACAACACACGCTATTGCATTATTCAAAGAGAAGTGTACCATAGAAGCTTGGGGTGTTACAGGAGGAATTCCCACCACTCTCATGCATTGATCGTTTTCATAAATTCTCTCCCTTCTTATCTCTTTAAAATTCATCATTAACTATATTAAAAAAATATACATTTAGTAATAAATTTAGTACTAATGAAATAACATAATAAAAAAATACTAATTAACATTATAATCATGTGATATGTTTTTCTTATTGTATGTTTAGTTTAATCCAATTCAATTTGGGTTAGGTTTATTCAATTTGGATTATTTCAAAATGATTCAATTCTGTTTAGTTTATCCTTGAGTTTGGTTTGGTTCTATTTGGTTGTGTTTAAGATGGTTTGGATTAGTTTATATGTTTTTTAGTAGATTTTATTTATTGATCATTTGCTTATTTGGGTTATTTATTAGTTAATTTATTTTGTTATTTGGTTATTTAGTTATAATGTTAATCGATTAGATTATTTGGGTCATATCGAGTTAGGACATTTGATTCATTTTGGGTTGGTTCATTTGGTAATTTTTGAGTCATATCATTTGGTTATTTTTGGGGTTAGGTCATTCTCTCAGGAGAGTTTTCATATTTTAAACTTTTATTTTAGAGTAGTTTTTATATTTTAATAAGATTAATCTCGATTTTTTTTAAAATGGATTTTGGAATTTATCAGGAAATTCAAATTGATTTAATTAATTTGGAAAGTAATTTATAATTTTGGAACTTATAATAAATTCTATGCTTTATTATTTATAAGTTTATTTAATTGAAATTTTAATTTTTATAAAAAATTTCTTACCCTTACATAGGACCCCATCCCAACATGAAGGTAACATCAAACTTTTTTTGTCATATAAGGGCAGTTCAAGTCTTAAGTTCTACATAAAGTATAGTGGTATTATATATTTTTCACATTATGGTAGATCCCTTGCGTCAAGGTAACTCATATAGGGGAAATCCATTTTATCCTCTCCTTAGGGTAGTTCCATCTCCCACATTTGGGTAAAGCCTATTTTGTTAAGGTTGTATAAGGGTATACCCCTAGTCATGCCAAGGTAATCAAAATTTGGTGTTGCATAAAGGTCAAAAAAATTACCTTTACATAGACCAACCCTCTCACGTGTACATAACATATTTTATCTAAAATATTAAATTCCTCCCTGTTTCTATTCTGCACTTATTTTTCATGAAATTAGTGGGAAAATAACCAAAAATCAAGGGACTTAATGTCTGTTATTATGGAAAATAAATCTTAAAAATCATGGAACAATGTTGTTATGATTTTAATGATCCAAATTTAATCAACCAAGAAAAATATAGTTAAATAACAAAATTCATATGAGCAAAATAGGTTAAATGTGAAATTATAATTCATAAATAATAACAAAATATAAATTTATAACAAAATTAACATGAGAAAATAAAAAAAATTGCATTAGTTTAAATGTAAAATTATAATTCATAAATATTAAGAAAATTAACATTATCATTTAATATCCAAGAAAAATATAGTTAAATAAAAAAATTACAATTCATGAACAATAAAAAAATGAACAAGATCATTTAATCTCTATGAAAAACATAGTTAAATTAATTAAAAATCCATCATTATATAAAAAAAGGGTAAAAAATAATGTCTACTATTATTCCATTGAGATAAATAATGAATTTTTTTTGTTTGGTGTTTATAAACTCTAAAAACCCAATTAAATTTGTGCAATTTAAAACCCTAGGGCACCATTGTAGTCAGTTTACATGTAAAATTATTTTACAATTTATATGAAAAATATACTTACTTTACATGTGAAATGATTTAATAGTTTACATGTGATTTTTTTAAATCATTTTACAATTTACAAAATGGAACCAATATAAATAAATTTAAAAAGAACCAACCATAAATACCCAAGTCTAGCAAAACTAAATTAACTGAGAACACATATGGTTACTTCTATATATTACTCACAACTACTTTAGGTTCATAATCAACTCTAATAATTGAACTATTTGAGTCGTCATACATAATATATTGATCAAGATGAATGGGGGTGGTGATGGTGTCATCTTCATCCCTGCTATCATCAAAAATATGTCTTGGGATTACTTCACTAATGACACTAAATTCAGGTCTCATATTATATTTCTCATAAAATAATTGTTTTTCCATTAATTTAAAAATATATGGATCATTGGTAGTTAAGAAGTGATCCCTGTCAATAACTCTAAATCCATAGTTGTTAATAAATGTGTCGTGTTGCATCATTGAATCAAACCACTTGTATTTCATCATAGTAACTTAACCATGGGGTAATAATCAAGTATTATTATTTTCTTAACAATTCCATGATAAGAAAACATTTCATATCGAGTCTTACTATCTGATTCACTAGAAAAATAATATGTCATTACAATTAACATAGCACCATCATGTTGTACTCTCATGTTCACTAATCAGTTGGTTATATTAAATTTATATTCATTAATGACTAGTTATTTTCATTCACGGACCAAAAAATTAGGACTAGAAGCAAATGCTCTTATTTGTTTAAAATATATTTAACAAGTGAACTTTATTCCTACAATTTAAATGAATATTAAAATTATATGAATATTTATTTATTTTATTTTATTAAACTAATGCTCATACCTTTGATTTCAACCAAACATGAAACTCTTTTCTATGTAAAGTATATCTCCTTCTCAAAGGTAATGAATGATGAATTATAAATGTTTAGGATATATGTAAAACTACTTAGTATGAGATAACATATACATGTTCATATTACTTACTTGATGTATTCATTGAACAAATCAAAATTAAACAAGACTATGTGATGTGTCGTCACTCACTCTTAAAGGCTTAATGTAATCAATGTATATGATCTAGGAATTCCCCCTGTTTGGGGAAGTGATGGAAAATCGAGTTCAATTTTCTCATATTTCTCTTCTTAATTTCTCATTGTTCGGTTAACTCTTGTGATAAAATCACCCAAATACATTGAATATAAATCCATACATTCTTGATCCAATTAACCTTTCACAATGTAACCTTATGGTTGATTCTTATTCCATAAATATGTGATCATATTTATTTCCATTGGATACATCCAATGAAATGTAATGGGTTTTTTAAGAAGTATTTCGATTAGAATATGGACAGTTAGATATAGAATGCAAGTGAAAAAATATGGAGGAAATTCTTTCTCTAACTCACATAGAATTAATGGTTCCTCTTCCTAGTTTTTTTCAAAAAATACGTGGATAATATTTTAACACATAAATATTTTTACAAATAGAATAATAGAATCACCTTCACCCTTACATTATTGGACAGTAAATGACGTATTTCTATTGGAATCAATTCATGAAAAAGGATGTACTAGTCATGAGTTTTCAGATATTTCAGTATCAAATCTCTTCTATTGACCCATTTGATATATTTCTTGAATGGTCATCAGGAACCTTGACATTATATAGTAATTCCATAAATTACATTTTCTCTGAAGTTGTAATCACATATGAATCATAAGGAACTTTATATTTATTTTCACTAATACACACAAGATACAGTGCTAGTCTGATACACCAATCTACCAAGTCATGATGATATTGTATATCATCTTTAGTCTTCCCATTGACATTTATAATAATTGAAAGTAATATTTCGCATATTTTTTCTCAATGTACATTACATATAAATAATGGTGTAAGAAATAGTTAACCAATAAATAAAATCAATAATGTTGTTTTTGTTCTTCCAATTGTACTTGGATTCAGTGGAAACATTCTTCCTCTTTTTAGATTTTTTATAATCTTTATAAAATGATAAAATGACATATTTTAATTATTTAATCACGTCATTTTCATACATATGATAAGGTGGATTCTTGGTATTAATGGAATTGTCAAACCTTTGAATATTGTTCCTATATGGCTGATCCATTGGGAAAAAACTGATGATGTCCCAGGAAACTGAAACTATGATGATATATAAGTCTTCTAGATCATGTATCCTTTATACAAATAGGATTGGATAGTTTTACCTTAATTCTCTAGTTATAGATCATTTAATAAGGAAAATGATTTATCATCCACATGATCACATTACACATCTAAAATATGTCTTTTAAAGAAGCAACGTATGTGCTCACACCCACATTTCAAAGTTTCTTCAGCTGTTTTATTAAAGGTTTCATGTATGCATATATGTCATTTCCTAGATCAGAAGGTCCATATATGAGTATTCTTAAGAAATTGAATGTTTTTTCATACACATACATGGAGGAAGGTTATTAATATGAATGAAAAAAAATCATGTGTTATCTGATGTAATAATCTGACTAAATGGATTAAAACATTTTCATGATAGACCCAACCCAACATTACACACCTCAGTTGAAAAATTAAGATTTCATGAATCAAATTTCCACCATGCTACTCTATATGCATGATGAACCAACTCATTGTTATCTTTACTTCTATCAGGATCATTTTATTATATATTTATTGATATTTCATCAGAAATGAGAAGATTTTAAAGCCTATGTATCAATGTAAAGTTTCATGTTACTTTTTGTGGAATTTAAAATAGTATTCCATCAGCATTTTCATCCATTGAGATATACCATATTTCTTACATTCATTTAATCATGTGATTTCCTCTCAAAATAAACTGTAATATTTCAAGCAAGCATGAATTTTATTTGTAGAAAATCTAAGTTAGTGAATTAAATTTTGTTCTATATAATGATTTTAGGGACACATCATTAAGTAATTACTCCAAAAGGGTAATAATTTAATCAATTATAGTATTATAAATTTCATACATGGTTTTCCCATGATGCAACCGCATTAAAATTTTCAACATTTTCATTTTACCAAATGCTAGATATATAGGAGTCCTGGAATCATCCATCGATTTTTTCACCCTCTAAACATTATTATTTTCATTAGTTACATCATGTGTACTCATATCATTATCTTCCACTACTGGAGTTTTACTTTTTTTTGACAACTCATTAGTGACAGACTACCGTTGCAAAAAGACATTTGCAATGGGAGTCCATCACTAATGATCTATTATAGAAAACGGCATCATAATTATGTGTTTTTGCGATATACTATTGCAAATATTTAGTGTTTTCAATGGTGAATTCATTAATCACAAAAAATACTTGCAATATTGTTAAATAATCAATTATGATGGGTCTGTCATAAATAAACAATTGTGATGGATTTCTATATTCGTCGTGATTACTAATATTTTCAAAAAAAATACAAAAAAATTAAAAAAAATAAAAAAAATAAAAAAAATAATAAAAAACATAATATTAATTCATCATTTCACAAAAAATATGGCTATCACATGAAAATAAAAAACAATCATAAAAAATCATGGAGCATCAACTGGTATCTTGTGGAGGAGGATCACTCGAAGGATCGGGGGGAAACTTCATACCAATTCCATGTGAAATCTATCACATATACTCCAATATCTTCTCATATATTTAACATTGTTGATCGTGATCCTCCTCCATCTCTCTCTCTACATCCATTATATCATATCATCCTGAGCTCTCAACCTCTCCTAATGTTATGCAGTGAATGACAATTCCAACTCTCTATGAGATCCCTTCGATCTGACCGATGACATCATAGAAGTACCATAATAACTTATAAGTGTCAATCATGAACCAATATCGATCACTTGACCTTTATTGACACCATGAAAATTCACCTGTATCCAATCCCCCTCATCAAAACCTGACTAACCAATAGTATCTACTTTGCTCTCATATTGACTCTAATGAATGAGAAGTCACAGCCTCATACATTTCCTTAAAATATAATTAGAAATTATAATAACAATAAAATTAATATTAGTAAAAAAAATAATATATATATATATATTAGCCACACTATGGAGTTGTCGGTCACCTAAAAGTTGTTCTGTATGGGGATCTATGTACATCTTCTTATAAACATCAAACTCTATAATAGAGGGGTCAGTATCGACCTGTATGATATAAAAAACATTTTACATTTAAAGTATATATACGTTAATAAATAATATTATTTACCATATGTCATTGATGTATACTAAATGTACAACTCTCAACCCTATGTGTGACAACCTTCCTCCCCCAAATCTGATATCCAGATGATGAAATCCTCTTAAAATTCTCTTCTAGCCATTAGGAGCATAATTTATTTCATACCTAAGATGAGATATAGTCAGGTCAATGGGAGACACAATATTGTTCAAAAATAGTAGAATAATCTTTAACCATAGCTCTCTACCTTATATTGGAAAAATTATAGAAACATTCACATATACAAATCTATAATGCCTCTTAGATAGTATCTCTCAGACTATCATTAATCGAATACCATAAATTTTGTAAGATAATTAAAAACAATATGTCGTTAATTAAATAAATTTAAAAATATATATTATTTAATAACATACAATCTAGTGGTCAAACATATGCTGATGAATGGAAATGGGTACCTAATCCCATGACACCCATGGATCAGAAAAATAATTTCTTAGAATCACACCATCCTTCCCAATAGCTAAATATAAAAAAAAAATATGCAAATAAAAACAAATAATAAAAATATTTTTACAAAAATTAATATAAAACTTAATATAAAATTAAAAATGAACATACCTCTATAAACGAGGATCAAAATCAAGATATTTAAGTCTCTATGGAATAAGGTTTGGAATCATCAATCGAGCAAGACCGTGCACCCTCTTAATAGGCGTAGCATTCTGCAGATCAGATGAATTGGGCTCATCTATAGGAAGTTTGGCATCAATGAGAGAATGAAATAGATCATTGTGAGAATCTACAGTAATCTAAAATGAATAATCTTACCTGTAATAAATTTTTAATACATATATAAAATATAAAAAACTACCATAATATAATAATTTTACATGTAAATAATTTTTAATACATATATCAAATATAAAGAACTAATAAATACCAGAATATAATAATTACCTATAAATAAATACCAGAATATAATAATATAACCATTAAATATTTGTTAATATAGATATTAAATATAAAAAACTAATAAATACCATGCATAATATAATATTCTTACCTATTAATAATTTTTAATACTAGTATCAAATATAAAAATACTAATAGTTATTGGCATCAATGAAAGAACGTAATAGATCATCAAGTCCATCCATATGAAAAAAAAAATCTTACCTGTAAATAATTTTAATACAAATATCAAATATAAAAACTAATAAATACTTGAATATAATACATCAATCATCATCTTCTTCCTCATCTTCATCGAGGGAAATGACTCCATCCTCATATTCATCATCATCAACTTCCATGAAACTTTTAGTTTCATCATCCCTTATTACTTTATCAACATTATCAATATCATCATCCCTTAACTGGGGGGTTTCATCATCAATATTTATATCTGATCAGGTAAGATATATATTTGGTATGTTTCTTGAAAATTTTCAATATGTTTCACTTCCACTAAACCATTTTTATTTTTAAAAATCTAATTATCATGAGATTCTATTTTTATTACACTTCACCAGTCATTCAAATATCTCAAAACATCATAATAGTTTTCATAATAAACTTTATGTACTTTATTTTCCAACATAAATGGTTCATTTTATACAATATGATTGTTATATTTAATGTCAATGACTTCATGTCGTGGATGAACTCACAACCCTCAATCTGTATCAAACCAATAGAATTTAAACATCGTTACATAATTTAGACCTAGATAACATAACTCAATTATTTCATACAGCATACCATAAAATTAAACTTTGCTTTCTTTATGATGATATCCTTTCAAAAAAACATCACTGTTCATTAATTTATTTGATTCACCATATATACATTTATAGAATCAAAATCCATTAACCACATACCCATTATAATATTTTACCAATTTTTATGGAGGATTTTTGAGCACTCATAATCGACTATAAATTTTATTTTCATGTTTTGTTTCCTGCAAAAAATGAAAATTATTAATAATATATATCATTATAAAATTGATTTAATGTTCTATATAAATAAACTTAACTTACTAGTCTTTCAAACCAATATGAAAAATTTTGTTGATGATGTTCTTCAAGATCAGTATATGTAATTGGTATAAATTGTTTTTTAATATGGTCATTATATAGTTTACAAAAAAATAATGTAAATAGAGGTATATATTATAAAATTTTATAAAAAATAATAAAAAACAGTACTTATTACACAAATCATGTAATCTCTTCACAATTCAAAAGAACTTATGTATAAGCTCTATGTAGTTCTTCATTTGAAATCCATCATTCATCATGACCACCAAAACCAAGCTCGAGCTGATTAAAAACTGATAACTAGTCATCTGTGACATCATCTACATTTATCTCATTGCGACCCATCCAGTTATATTTTGAAGGATATTTTGATTGAAAATAATAAGAGCATAAATTTAAATTTTCCTCCTACAAGTACACTTTTACAATTGACCCTTCAATTTATGTTTTGTTACATATATTCATGTTTAATTTTTGCATACATCTCTCAAACAATTATATCTATCAGAATTATACTGGCCCTCCACATTTATCTTCATATGGAAAATGCAATATTAAATTTTCCATTGAGTTAGATAAGGTAGGCAAGAATATTTTCTCCAATTTACATAAAATTAAAACAACGCCATTTTGTAGAACACTCAATACATTATAATATGATGTTTTTTCATGAATATCTTAGAATAAATATGATATTTTAGTAAATATGTCCCATATTTAATAATTCAATTCCCCTTTAACACCAATAGGCAATAATATTTCCATTATGACATGGAAGTCATGAATTTTTAACACGGTAATATGCTCATTTCTAATGAAATGTGACAAATTAGAAGCATAACCATCTGGTAACCTCAAATATCAAATCCATTGATAGAATAAAAAATGAATTTCTTTATAAATTGTGTAATATGCTTTTGGATTCATTAAATTTTGTGATATTTCATCTTCAAATAATTCTAGTTCAGGACGTCATCAAATTTGGGTAAGATCTAACTGTTCCTTTACATTATCTTTGGTCTTACCGACTGTGTCCAATGTAGTATAAAATATGTTATCAAAAAAATTCTTCTCAATATGCATTAAATATAACATGTGATGAACCAAAAAATCATACCAATATGGAAGGTCCCAAAAAATACTTCACTTTATCCAATTATTATCTCTCCTAAACCATTTATTTTTTATTCATTTATGGTTGGTCCAAAAGTATCATGAGATAATGAAAAGACAATATATTTTACCTAAATACCTGAGAGAACTATTGTAGGTTTGTATCTTTCAATTCTACCTTTTATAAAATTATTTTTGTTCCTTTAAAAATGGTGGTCTGTATGAAGAAATATTTGATGAAAGTCAAAATAACTATTATTTCTCCCATTACCAATCATAAATGCTTTGTTCTCAACCATGTAATACAAAAATGATTTTAGACCATGTGTACTCCATCTAGATAACATACCATACACTAGAAAGTAAATGATCATTCACATTAATTCAACCTTTAGTGTAAAATTTTGATATAAAACTATATCAAATATAGTTACACCATTGTTCCATGATCAAATTAACTCATCAATCAGTGAATTAAAATAAACATCGATATTCTTCTTCAGATGTCTTGGAATTAATAGCACTAAATATATATATATATATATGGTTACTTAGTTGATATCTAAGGAGCTAAGTTGTATAGAGTAATGAAAATAGGCCAATAAGAATATTGATTGTTGTCAACACCAAATAGACAAAAACCATCAGTAGAAAGACCCAACTATATTCTATGGGGTTCTGAAGTAAAAGAAGGATGCATCTGATCAAAGTGTTTCCATAAATCACCATCACATGGATGATTTAATCTTTTATTGATAGAAATATTTTATTTATTCCATGTCATCAATACAGTTGTGTTGTGAGACATAAATAAACATTATAAATGAGGTGCAATCAGAAAATACCTCAACTTTTTCATAGAAAATATGGACTTTCCTTGTTGTACCTCTTTATACCTCGATTCTCCATATGTTGGAAAATTACCTAATGATTCATAGACACCATAATATAAGATTTAGTCATTTGAACATGCATGGATATTCTGATAAATAAGACCCAAATTACAAACCAACCTCTTACTTTAATAGAAATTCTTAGGTAATGTATTTCTGTCAGACAACAATGATTTAACAAATGATAATATTTGATCAAATAAATAATTTTACATTCCAAAATCTAATATAATAGCCATAAATTTTATAACAACTTCACACTACTAGAAACATAGTCTATACCCATGGTTTAGGACTATGGTTAAAGCCCATAAAACTATGGGTATATCCTATACCTACTATTTTATGAACTGTGGGTAATGGATCTGTCGATATAGATTTATACCCACAGTTTCTACAGAAACTGTGGGTATATCCTAGGTGATTTTATTATACCCACAGTTTTGGTTAAACCATGGGTATAGCTTTTCCCAGTAGAAACTATATACCCATGGTTTATTGAACCATGGGTATAGCTACCTATCCCCATTTGGCAGCAACAGCCCATCCATCCCATCCTAAAACTGTAGATAAAATACAAACCACAATATAAATTCAATGTAATACATATATTTTATATTTATCATTCAACCAACTGCTTGTAATAATTTTCAAACCATTTACAATGTTATAACATACATATACATCTATAAAACCAATCAATTCAAGTCATTAAACAACATATACATGTATCTTTATTGCTAACTCAAAAATGGAGGGGATTAATATCTCCCCCATCACCAAAATCCTCATCCTCATCACCATAAGTAACATCCTCATCACCAACAGCGTCATCTAGAGAACCAACATCATCATAATCACCACCACCACCACCACCACCACTACCACCACCATCAACTTGACTACCACTAGGAACCTCATTGACATCACTCAGGGCATCACATAAAGAGTGTATTTATGCCATACATGAATCAAAATCAGTAGTATCCTATGATGGAAGTGATGGAATTATAACTAATATATATTTTAGGAAGTTTTCGATGATCATTTTACTTATTTCATGCTACTATAAAGCTATTTTTTGCCCTCAGCTTCTTCTGAATGAGCATTTTGTAGCTTAGTGTTTTTAAAGGTTTGAGAGGTGCTTGATGAGGGAAAATACCTAGTGGGGGGATGTTTTCTCTAAGTCTACATCAGACTCTCTCCTAGTTTTCCTCACCCAATACCTGACTCAAATGATCATTTGGCCTAAAGTTGTCATCTTCTTTCTCATCAAGGGACTCCAGGTAATAATATTTAAAATATAAAAAAGATATTTAATTGTGAATTATGTATCAATATTTGAAATATCAATAAAAAAACTTATAATATTTTCTTGTGTTTGTAAATTTACTTCACTTACATCCTTTTTCATCCTACTCGAGCAAAATAATTTTCCTCAAAGCACACGACCTTTGATCCCAATTTTTCTTGTTGCAAATGAAATTGATTAGTATAATACTACATTATTGAATAATATGAAAGTGATAAATGTATAATGAATTAAAATAGTAGTTGTTGAAGAAATATATAAAATAAAGAAGCATCTAAATATACATTTAATTAGAAATTTAATACAAGTGTCATAACATAAATAATAAATGAAAATTAGCATGATAAACATGGGTATGATATGGATTCCTCTTGTATGTTCATTTCAATCCAATTCTATTTGTGTTACATTATTTAGTTATTCGATCACTTGTTAATTTTGATCATTTGGTCATTATGTTCATTTTTAGGTTAGGTTGTTTAGTAAATTAGTCATTTGGCCATTTGGACATTTGGTCATTTGGCCATTTGGCCAATTAGGCCATTTAGGACATTTAGGCCAATTAGGCCAATTAGTCTATTTAGACCATTTAGACCAATTATCCCACTTAGGATATTTATTCCAATTAGGCTATTTAGACCAATTAGTCCATTTAGGCCAAGTATTCTATTTAGGTCAATTTAGGCTAATTAGGCCATTTAGGCCATTTATTTGGCCAATTTAGGTCAGTTGGTCCATTTTGGCCAATTTAGGCCAATTATTATATTTATTTGGCCAATTTATGTCAATTAGACCATTTATTTTGATTCAATATAGTTCAGGCCAATTCATGTCAATTCAGGCTAATTCATGCCAATTCATGCCAATTGAGGCCATTTAGACCAATTAGGTCATTTAGGGGAATTATGAAAATTAGTCCATTTGGGCCAATTAGTTAATTTGGTCCAATTAGACCATTTGGTTCAATTAGTCCATTTAGTCCAATTAGGTCATCTGGGCCAATTAGGTCATTTAGGTCATTTAGGCTAATTAGGCCAATTAGGCCATTTTGGCCAATTAGGTCATTTTTACCATTTTGTCCATTTATTCCATTAATCCATTAGTCCATTACTTCATTATTCCATTAGTACATTAGTACATTAGGAAATTATGCCAATTTGCCAATTGGTCATTAGGTTATTGGGTCATTGGTCCATTCGGCCATTAGGCCATTGGGTCATTTGGTCATTTGGTCATTAAGACAATTGGCCAATTAAGCCATTAGGCTAATTAACCATTATTCCATTAGGATATTAGTCTACTTGTCTATTATTCCATTAGGATATTATGCCAATTTTCCATTAAATCATTAGTTCATTGTTCCAATTGGCTAATTGTCCATTAGGCTATTTGTAATAACCCAGCCCCAGTAGCCCAGAGTCAGTGGTTATTTTATTACAATGGTATAAATACAAGAGATCATGTCACCAAGGATTTATCATTTTAGTTGTATTGAAGAACTATATACATACATGGTTTCCTTATTACATTGGTAATTAAACATAACAAATGAAAATAAACTACTTCCTTGACACTTATTCAAATATTTCATATTCATAACCTGGGGAAGCAAAATAAATAAAAGGGTGAGATTAAATTCTCAATAAGGGTTACATGAATCATAAATAATTGAATAAAATTCAACAAGGCATGATAATTATGGAAAGGTAAATAACTAAAAAACACATACCATCAATAAACTGAGAATGAAAATTCAACCATAGATTTTTTCATAGTGAAAATATCATGGAAAGTAATAACTGAATAGTAAATGAAGAAAATGATTAATTATTGGATGTTATATATCTAGAACATGAACCACTACCATAAAGACCTTTCATAAGATGTTTTAAGTATGTGTGCATAAACTCATCTAATTCTTCTTGGAAACAAATGCAAAGGGTTTATCGTTAACTGTTTTGTCTCATGAGACCTTTCGATACATCGAGGGGTTGTATAATGTTAGGCCCCACCCATCACTACAATTATGAAGAATTATTAATACATAGATTTAATTCAATAAAAAAATTTCATATCAAAATATCCATATTGAGTAGAGGATAAAAATTCATCAAAATTTCCCCAGTTAAAACAACATTCAAAATAAACATCGTAGGTAAAAATAGTATATGACTAAGATAATAATCATATCCATGATATAATAAATATGGATATTTAATGAAATATTCAATTAATGATAATCATAAATAAAAATTGGTAGTATAAATACATCACACACTAGGAATAAGTGGTTAATAAGGCATATCTCATAGAAATAAAAGTGAGATGAGAAACCCCTTACAAGGTTCATATCATTGAGATGATAATTAATCAATGGGGTGATTATGTGTAACAAAAGTATATCCAAAAAATTTAGAAGTGGGAATAAAACATGAAATAATAAATAGTGGATTATACACATAATCTTAGCATAATATAATCAACTAAGTAGACGTATAACCCAATGAATGGAAACTGAGTTAAGAAATCCCTTACATTATATATGAAAGCATTCTCCACTTGTACTTAATGTCCTGGATAATAAAATTAGATTGATTAATTACTTAATTAATAACCTTTTATTCATGTATTTTATTTATTATAATTATATTAAGTTCATGTTTGTACTTTTTGATGAGTTATAAGATTCAATTTTTTCATTCCAGGAGTGTTTGTTTTCTTGGTTTTTCATGATCGGTTTGCTTGTATACAAGTATGGAAGTTCGTGTAAAATGAGAATAGTTATCTAAAATTGAAATTATATGTTAATGAACTTACATAAGTTTAAATTATCTTATATATAATTTGGTTATATGTTATGAGAATGATTCATTAGAAAAAATGTTAATGGAAATGATTTAATTTATTTTTGGCGGATTTTACGACCATCATGAACTTATATCATTTTATTTAATATAATGTTTATATATTGGTTCCAAAACATTATATAACTTATAACATGTATAATAAAATATTATCTAACCATAATAATTGTTTTATGTCTAGACTTGAGCATGGTAATGGAAATGAAAATGCATCATCCACGATGGCAGTAAATTGACACATCGCGGACGATGTTTTCATTTTTCGAATAAAAGGTAGAGGAGAAGGGGGTTGATGATGAATATTTCATTAAAATAATAAAATTATAGTATATATAATGTAATGTATTTTTAATTCATGTTTGGATATAGAAGTTAAGGAAGGTATAAGAAAATAAAATAAATTAAAAGAAATTAAAAGAGAACGAAAGGGGATTTTACCTCTTGTATAGCATCTCCTTGAGAACCTCCTTAAGGAACTTATGGTTGATATTTTGGTGATACCAATAAGACTAGGACATGGTGAAGAGGTTTGGGAGAGTAATTGGTCAGAATATAAGCAAGATCAAAGTTTTAGAAGGTGTTAAGAGAAGGTGTGGTGAGAGGTGGTATTTATAGTGGAGGAGAGGAGTGTTTTTTGATTATTTTATTCATTTTTTATTATTTTGGTTTAAGGCTATAAATAGTGATGATTATTGTTATTAATTATAGTAACTAGTGCATGTGAGTTCAAACTAATGTTTCTTACATTATCCATACATCATCCATGACTCGATAATTCATGTATTTAGCTAATATCGTAAATTATCGTATTTCACTTTTCACCAAAAATTCAACTATTTTATAAAAATCCAAAAAACAGCCTAACCGGTTTTTGATGTGTAGATTTAAAAAATTGACTCTATTTTTTGAAAATAATTTTCTAAATATGATAAATTTAATTCTTAATTAAAATCATAATTTATTTTAAAAACACTGATTTTAAAATTATAACCAATTTTATGACACTTTGAAAAATTAATTAAGGTCTCGTAAAATTATATTATAATCATAAGAAAACAAAATATTAATTTATAAATATATTTTATGAAAATAATTTTTCTTTTAAATCTTTATATTAATTATAAATTGTAAATAAACATTTACGTTTCACAAAAATATCAACTCTTAATTTATCATTTTTAAAACATTTTCTTACTTATTCCATGATATAAATATATCATATTTTCATTTATAAGATACCTAAATTTTATTTACACTTTAATAGGTGGGGTTATTAATCTAATGGTCACAAAACTATTCTTAATAGTCACATTAATATTCCAACGATCATGTTAATATTTAATAGTATATCACGGTTCGTTTAAGCTAAATGTTGCATGAAACAAAAGATATCATGTAAATTGAATTTATTTAAGAAGATACATACCATAAATATTGGGGTGTTATATTCTTCCCTCCTTCAGAAATTTCATCCTTGAAATTTTTCATGAATATTTCCTTCTAAATAGATGAGGGTGTTTCTTCTTCATAACATGTGTACGTCCCCATGTTGATTCTTCCATTTTATGGTTTCTCCAAATAACTTTTACCAGTAGAGCTATACAATTTCTCAATACTTTATTTCTTTTATAAATAATCTCAATAGGTTCTTTGTAGTAAGAAAAATGATATTTCAATTATATTTCTTCATAGGTGAGTATATGTGTTGGGTCTAGCATGTACTTCTTTAATAATGATATGTGGAACACATCATGCACTTTGGAGAGACTTGCTGGAATTTCTAATTGGTAAGCTACATCCCTAATTCTTTCCAAAATTTCAAATGGTTTGATTTACCAAGGGATTAGTTTCCCTTTCTTACCGAACCTTATGGCACCCTTCCATGGATATACTTTTAGAAATACATGATCTCCCACTTGAAATTCTAAATCCTTTCTCATGTTGTCAGTATAACTCTTTTTCCTACATTGAGCAGTTTTAATATGATCCTAAATAGTATTTACCTTTGTTAGTTTCTCTTCAAAAGGTTTTGGTCCTATAAGTTTCCTCTCACCAACTTCATCCCAGCAAGTTGGAGTATGAAATATATTTCCATGTAATGCTTCATATGGTGTCATTTGAATACTAGAATGGAAACTATTATTGTAGGAAAATGATACCAAAGGAAAATACTTATACCATATAACTTTAAAGTCAAGTGATCATGATATCAACATGTATTATAATGTTTGAATAGTCATTTTATATTTTCTATTGGTTTGAGGGTGATAATCAGTACTCAAATGAAGCTTAGTATCCAAATCCTTTTGAAGACTCTTTTAGAATTTTGATGTAAAATGGGGATATAGATCATACATAATCAATATTGGTGCACCATTAAGTCTTAAAACTTCATTAATATAGAGTATTTCTAGGACCTCAAGAGGTAAATATTCTCTTAAAGCAAGAAAATGTGATGATTTTGTAAGAAGATCAACAATAACCCATATCGCATCATTCTTTTTGGGGGTATATGGTAATTCAGTGATAAAGTCCATAGTAATTTCATCCCACTTCCACATAGGAATAGGTATAGGTTTCATGACTCATATAGGATGTTGTCTCTCAACCTTCACTTGTTGACAAACTAGGAATCTTTACACATAGTCAGCAATTTTCTGCTTCATATTATCCAAACAGAAATGTTCCTTTAGATCTCTATACATCTTGGTGCTACCATGGTGTATAGTGAAATTTGAGTTATGAGCATAATATAATAGTTCCATTTTTAGATCTAGTATTGATGGAACACATAACTGATTTCCAAGTTTTATAATTCCATCCTCATGAATGTAGTCTACCAATATTCCATCCTTATTGGTTTTAATTTTATTTTGAAAATTCTCATCATCGGATTTAGAACTTCTTATCTTCTCCAGTAAATATGGTTTAGAAATAATTTGAAAAGGGAATTATTTTTCCACTTACTTAACAATTATCATATCCATATTTACTAAATCCATGAATATAGGATCTTTATTAATCCTCATTTGGGTCAGGATTCCATGATATTTTTTTTTTAATTCATCTGCTACCTTATTTATTTTCCTAGGTGGTAGTGTATTGAGAATCATAATATTTGAGTAACTTGAGCCATATTATTTGCCTAATGTTGAGTTATTTCTATGTAAATATGTATTTGAAACTCTTTTGATCCATATATATCTCACATCTTTTACTATAGAGATAGTGTCTCCATATCTCCAGAGAAAAGATTATGTTTGCTAACTCAAGATCATGAGTTGGATAATTTTGTTCATGAATCTTCAACTGCCTTGATTCATATGCAATAAATTTATCATTTTTTTAAGAATAAAACCTAGTCCTTTCTTCAATGAATCATTTTATATTACAAACCCATCATTTATTGATGGTAAAGTCAGAATGAGAGCATTTTATAATATTCTATTCAATTTTTCAAAACATTCTCCGCATTATTTTATCCATATTAACTTAACCCCTTCACATGTGAGCTTGGTTAATGGGTTATCCAATCAAGAAAAATTATGAATGAAACGCTAATATTAACCCAATAAACCAATGAAGCTGCATACCTCAGTTATGTTTATTGGCATAGGCTATTCTTGGATCACCTTTTTCTTTACAGAATCAACTGAAATTACATTCTTAGAGATAATATATCCAAGAAAAGAAATTTCCTAAAGCCAGAATTCACACTTTCTAAATTTACCATATAACTCTTTACTTCTTAGAGTCTCAAGAATGATCTAAAAGTGATTCACATGGTCTTCATAGCTTTTATAATACACCATAATATCATTAATAAATACTATAACAAAATCATCATGATATTCCTTGAATAATCTACTCATTAGATCAATGAAAACTTAGGGTGAATTAGTCAATCCAAATGGCACTAATGTAAACTCATAATGTCCATATCTCATCTAAAAAGAAATCTTTAGAATATCTTCTTTTTTTACTTGCAATTGATGATACCCAAAATGAAGGTAAATCTTTGAAAAATATTAAGCTCTGTGAAGTTGATAAAATAAATCATCAATGTGAGGTTGTGGATACTTATTATTTATTTTAATAGCATTTATTTCTCTATATTTAGTGCAAAATATCAAGGATATATCTTTCTTCTTAACAAAGAGAACAGGGGCTCCCCGTAGAGAAACATTAGGGTGAATAAATCCCTTATTACTCAACTCCTCTAGTTTTTTCATCAACTCCACTAATTCCATAGTGGCCATTCTATAAGTATTTTTTGATATTGGTATTATGTTAGGGATTAAATCAATGGTAAACTAAACTTCATGCTCTGTTGGGTCTAGGTAATTCCTTGGGAAATACATCAATATATTCTCATAAAATTGGTACGTCCTTAATTTGAATATTACTTTTTTCATCCCTAGATGTTTTTTCCTCTTCCTACCTAAAAATTTCATTCAGTAGAGCTACTGGGGGTAGATCTATATAATAATTGGATGATAAAGTTTATGCACTAAAGATAAGGGATTCTACATCTTCCTCAAAAATCGTAATTTCCTTCTTATAATAAATTTTCACATCATATTTTGAAAGTCATACTATACTGAGGATTATATCAAAGTAAACCATAGGTGTGATGATAATGTGAGTAAATAAAGCACATTTGTGTGTTATAAAGGGGATTTACCGATACATTTTTGTTACAATGAGACTTCCCTTAGGAGTTTTTACTAACAACTCCCTTATTAAATCAAAAGGTAAATGTATTATTTTCTTGGTAAATTGGGTAGATATGAAAGAGTATGATAATACAAAATTAAATAAAGAATTTTCTAAATTTGAAGATAAGGTTAATGCATTTACCACCACACCATTGGGTACTTTTACTTTAGTTGTGGTGATCACATAAACTTGGCCATCTCCTGTTGAAATATTTTGTGGTAGATTCCTTTGATGTTTGGTAAATTAATTTGAATAATTCCACATTTCATTATAGTTGAATAATTGAAAATCATTGATTTTTTTATTCCCCTTGCATTCATTAGCTCTATGACCCTTTTTTATAAACTTATAAATAACTCTGATGACTTTCAAGAATTTCCCAGCATGATTTTTTCCAAAAATTTTGCATAATGGAAATTTTTTCATTCCCCTCTTCTTCTTTGACACATCAACTTTTCCATGGTTATCAGAAGACCTCTTATTCTCTTGATTTCCCTTGAACATATAGGATATATAAAATTATTTCTCTGTTTTTATGGCACTTAATAATATTTCATTAAATGATGAGAATGTTTGAGAAGCCATTTCCCTTAAAAAATTGTCTTAAGACCTTAAAATAAATGATCAATCTTAAGATCAAGGTGGACGTGTCTCTCTCCAAGGATGGACTTGTCGCCCTCAGTCTCCTGGCCCAAAATCATCTGGGGAAAATCATCGCAGCAAAGTATGAATCAAATCATGCCTTTTGGGAACCTGCTGTTGCTGAGGCTAATGCCATCCTGGTAGCTTTGATGCTGGCTTTGGAACGTGGGTGGGTTGATATTTGCATTGAATCTGACTGCCTCACCGTGATCGATACCATTAACCACAACAACGGTGGACTCCAGTATTTTGGCCTCATCATCAGGAGAATTTTCTCGCTCCGCCAATGCCTTTCATTATGAACCTTCTCCTTTTCCAAAAGAGAAGGCAACAATGCAGCCCACCAGTTGGCAACATCAGGCCCCTTCGAGGCCAACCAGCTCTGGCTGGACAATTTTCCTTCGTGGATTTTCATTTGTACTTCTGATGATATTCGTCATTAATGATATCTATTTTTTCTCAAAAAAAATGATCAATCTTGTTTTCTAGATCACAAATATAATATGTATCATGCCTGGATAGTATTCTGAAGGTATCTTCATACTATATAACACTCTCTTCTTCCTTTTTCTTTAATCTAAGTAATATTCTCTTTATTTTAGTTTGTTGCTCATGAGGGAAATATTTATTGAAGAATGATTCTTTAAAGTCTTTACACTCTATGTGTTCTATTTCATCTTCCTCCTTAGTATTATGGATCAATGACCACCATTGATTAGCATCTCCCTTGAGACAATATACTTCCAGTACTACCTTTTCATTTTCCTTGCATCCCAATGCCAGAAATATCATTTCAAGGGACTTGATCCACTACTCATCTACCACTAGATCAGTAATCCCACTAAAATATGGGGGCTTCTGCCACATGAAATGATCTAAAATAGTTTTAGTATGGTTATTCATCATAACCTGAGTAAGTTATTCTAATATGGTCATTATCTACTTAGCTCCAACACTAACTATGTTGACTTTCTTAGTGGGGAAATTCCTACATTGTCTAAAGGTATTGATCCTCTTTCTTCCATTAGGCGCCATCACTAAATAATGGAACACAATAAGTTATATTATAATCATCATGAGTATTGAGCCAAAAAGTCACTATTAGTACTTATTATAATTCTCATGTTTACTTAACATCTAGTTCCCAAGGTTTTTACTAAACATTCTCCAATACCAACTATAACAACCCTGACCCTAGTAGTCCAGAGTCGGTGGTTATTTTATTATAATGGAACAGATAAAAAATATCACATCACTATGGATTGATCATTTTATTAGTATTAAATAACTATATACATACATGGTTCCATTATTACATTGATAAATAAACATAATAAAGGAAAATAAACTCCTTCCTTGACACTAATTCAAATATTTCATCTTCATAACCAGGGGAAGGAAAAATAATAAAAGGGTGGGATCAAATGCTCATTAAGGGTTACATGAATCAATAATAAGTGAATAAAAGTCAATAAGGCATAATAATTATGGTAAGATAAAAAAATGAAAAAAAATACATGCCATCAATAAACTGAGAATAAAAATCCAACCATAGATTTTTTCATAGTGAAAATCTCATGGAAAGTAATAAATGAATTTTGAATGAATAAAATGCTTGGTTATTGAATGTCATGTATCTGGAACATGAATCACTATCATAAAGACCTTTCATGAGATGGTTTAAGTTTGTGGGTAAAAACTCATCTGATTCTGCTTGGAAACAAACATGAAGGGTTTGTCGCCAACTGTTTTGTCTCATGAGATTTGTTGATGCATAGAGGGGCTATATAATATCGGTTCCCACCCATCACTGAATGTCTAAATAATTATTCACACATAGATTTAATTCAAGAACTAATTTTCTTATCAAAATATCTATATTTATTTAATGATACAAATTCATCAATATTTCCCCAGTTAAAACAACATTCAAAATAAACACCGTATGTAAAAACAGTATACGTCTAAGACAATAATCATATTCATGATACAAGAAATATGGATATTTAATGAAATATTCAATGAATGATGATCATAAATAAAAATACGAAGTATACATACACCACACAAAAGGAATAAGTGGTTAATAAGTCATTTATCATAGAAATAAAAATGAGATGAGAAATCCCTTACAAAGTTTGCATCATTGTGGTGACAATTAATCAATAGGGTGATTATGTGTAACAAAAGTATATCCAAAAAATATAGAAGTGGGAATAAAACATAAATAAATAAATATTTAATTCCACATATAATATTTGCATAATATAATCAATGAAGTATATGTATAACCCAATGAATGTAAATTGAGTTAAGAAATATCTTACCATATGTTTGAAATCATTCTGCACTTGTACAAAATGTCTTGGATAATCAAATTGGATTCATTAATTACTTAATTAATAACCTTTTATACATGTATTTTATTTATTATAATTTTATTAAGTTTATTTATGGAATATTTTTATGAGTTATAAGATTCAATTTTGTCATTCCAGGAGTGTTCCTTTTCTTGGTTTTTCATGATCGGTTCGCTTGTATACAAGTATGGAAGTTCATATAAAATGGGAATAATTCTCCAGAATTGAAATTATATGTTATTAATGAAATTAAATAAGTTTAAATTATCTTATATATCATTTTTTATATTCTATGAGAATTATTCATTGGATAAAAATGTTAATTAAAATGATTTAATTTATTTTGGCGGTTTTTACGACCATCGTGAACTTATATCATTTTATTTAATATCAAGTTTATATATTGGTTCCAGAACATTATATAACTTATAATATTTATAATAAAATTTTATTTAACCATAATAATGATTTTATATCCATCCTTTAAGGCGGTAATGGAAAATTAAAATACAGCGTCCATGATGGTGGTAAATCGACACGTCACGGATGATGTCTTCATTTTTAGAATAAAATGGAGAGGAGAAAGGGATTGTAACATAATAAAATTACAATATATATATGATAATGTATTTTTCATTCATTATTTTATATAGGAGGTATGGAGAGGATAAGAAAAGAAAATAAATTAAAAGAAATTAAAAGAGAACAAAAGAAGATTTTACCTTTCATATAGTGTCTCCTTGAGAACATACTTAAGGAAATTGGGATTGGTATTTTGGTGATACCTTCAAAAAAATACATGGGGAGCAGGTTTGGGAGAGGAATTGGGTAGAATATAAGAAATATCCAAGGCTTATATGGTGTGAGGAGAAGGGTGGTATTTATAGTGGAGGAGAGGGGTGTTTTTTGATTATTTTATTCATTTATTTATAATTTTGGTTAAAGACTATAAATAGTGATGATTATTATGACCAAGTATAGTAACAAGTTCATGTGAGTTTGAACTAATTTTTCTTACATTATCTATACGTCATCCATGACTCAATAATTAATGTATTTATCTAATGTTGTAAATTACTATATTTCACTATTCACCAAAAATTAAAATATTTTAGAAAAATACCAAAAATTCACCCTAACCACTTTTCAACATGTATATTTTTAAAATGGACTCCATTTTTTTAAAGTAATTTTATAAATATGATAAATTTTATTTTTAATTCAAATCATCATTTATTCAAAAAATACCAATTTTAAAATTATAACTGATTTAATGACACATTGAAAAATTAATTAAGGGCTCATAAAATTATCTTATAATCATAATAAAACAAAATATTAATTTATGAATCTATTTTATGAAAATAATTTTTTTTAAATCATTATATTAATTTTAAAATTTTAAATAAACATTTATGTTTCATAAAAATACCAACACTTAATTTATCATTTTTAAAACATTAATTTACTTATTCCATGATATAAATATATAATATTTTCATTGATAAGATACCTAAATTTTATTTATACTTTAATAGGTTAGTTTATTATTCTAATGGTCACATTAATTTTCCTAATGGTCACATTACTATTCCAATGCTCATGTTAATATTTAATAATATATCACAGTTCATTTAAGCTCGATGTTGTATGAAACATAAGATATAGAGTAAATTGAATTTATTTAAGAATATACATGACATAAATCTTTAGGTGTTATACCATTAGGATAATTGGAAATTAGTCCATTAGGTCGGTTATCCAATTAGCCATTAGTCCATTAGGCCAGTTGTCCAATTGGCCATTAAGACATTATGCCAATTGATCATTAGGCTATTGGGCCATTAGGCCAATTTTCCACTAGGAAATTAGGACAATTTACCATTAGTAAATTATGCAATTAGGCCATTAGGCCATTGGGACATTAGTCCAATTATCCATTAGTCCATTAGGCCATTAGGCCATTAGTCCATTAGGCCATTAGTCCATTAGGCCATTAGTCCATTAGTTCATTAGGTCAATTGACCATTGGGACATTAGGGCAATTGGTCAATTGGTCATTAGTCCATTAGGAAAATTGGAAATTAGTCCATTAGAACATTAGTACAATTAGATCTCATCCCATGAGGCCAATTATCCATTAGTCCAATTGGCCATTAGTCCATTAGTCCAATTATCCATAAGTCTATTATACCATTAGGCCAATTAGCCAATTAGGCTATTAGGCCATTAGGCCAGTTGTCTCTTAGGTCATTAGTCCATTAGTCCAATTCTCCATTATGTAATTAGGACAATTTTTTATTAGTCCATTATTTCATTAGGTCATTAGGCCATTAGTCCATTATGTCATTATTCCATTAGGCCAATTAGCCAATTGGTCATCAGGACATTGGGCCAATTGGTCATTGGGTCATCAAGCCAATTTTCCAATTAGTCCATTAGGTCATTAGTTCAATTAGTCAATTGGTCATTAGGCCAATTGTAAATTAGGTCATTAATCCAATTGTCCATTAATCCATTAGGTCATTAGGTCAATTCTCCAATGAGTCCATTTGGCCAATTGGCCATTATGCCATTAAGACAATTGGATATTAGAAAATTAGGCCAATTGGTAATTATGAAATTTTTCCATTAGTCAAATTAGCCATTAGAAAAATTGGAAAATTGGTTATTAGGCCATAGGCCATTAGGCCAATTGTCCATTAGGACATTAGACCAATTGACCATTAGGACAATTTACCAACTAATTCATTAGGCCAATTGGCCATTAGTCCAATTGTACATTAGTCCAATTGGCTATTAGGCCAGTAGGTTAATTGTATAATTGGACATTGGTTCAATTATACAATTGGCCATTAGGACAATTAATCCATTAGTTCGTTAAGTTAGTTGTCCAATTGCACCAATTGTCCATTAGGTAATTTGGACAATTTTCCATTATTCCATTAGGAAAATTGGAAATTAGGCCATTAGTCTATTATTCCATTAGTCTATTTGGCCAATTGGACATTAGGACATTAATCCAATTAGCCAATTTTCCATTGGGAAAATTTTCTATTAGACCATTAGTCCATTATTCCAATTGTTCATTAGGCAATTAGGTTAATTGCCCATTAGTCCATTAGGCCATTATTCCAATTATCCAATTGGGCATTAGTCCATTGGGGCATTAGGACTTAAGTCTAATTGGCTAATTAGGTCATTTAGTTCATTTAGGACATCTATCTATTTAGGTCATTTAGTTATTTGTCCATTAGGCCAATTGGATAATTAGACCATTATTCCAATTGTCCATTAGTTCATTATGACAATTGACCATTATTCCAATTTTCCATTAGGTCATTAGGCCATTAAGACATTAGGGCATTAGGCTGTTAGGCCATTAGACCAATTGGCCAATTTGGTCATTGGGCCAATTGTCTGTTAGACCATTAGGCTAATTGGTACACTACTAGAAAAACAGGTATTTGCGACGGGTCATTTGCGATGGGATCCCGTCGCAAATGGCTTTTTGCGACGGAGGCCCGTCGCAAATGGCCCGTTGCTGAAAACGGCGTCGCAACAACACTTATTTGTGACGGGCCCGTCGCTAAAGCCTTTTTTTGCGACGGTTATTTTCCCCGTCACAAATAGTACTCCGTATATTTGTAAAAAACTTTTAAAATAGTTTTTGCGACGGGTCCCGTCGCAAAAACTATTTTTTTTTTAAAATAAAAAACTATTAATAAATTATTTTAATGCATATAATAATACTAGTATTTGTGACGGGCATAGTATCCCGTCGCAAATACTATAAAAAAAATAAAAAAATAAATTATTAATAAATTATTTTAATTAATATAATAATAGAATTATAATTCACAAATAAAAATAATAAATTATTTTAATTAATATAATAATAATAGAATTATAATTCAAAAATAAAAAATAATAGAATATTAATAAATGATTTAATTAATATAATAATATTAGAATTATAATTCATAAATAAAAAAAATATTAATAAGTTATTTTAATTAATATAAAAATAATAGAATTATTTTACATTCAAATATTAAAATAATTCAAGTATTACAAAAAAATATAATTAAATTATAATATTATAAAATTTTAATATATATATATAATTTAATATTATAAAATATAAATAATATTATTATTCATATTAATATTGTTATTTAAAAATATAATATTATTAATATTTTATAATGAGACAAAAACTAAGAATAGAAAAAAAAAATATTTTGATTTCCCAAATTTTATAACATAAATACAAACTCTAATCTGAAGGAGGGTGGGGAGGTGGGGGATCTGCAGATGGTGGTGGAGGAAACTTCATCCATAAAGCATGAGTGAGTCGGCGCATGTACTCCATCTGCTCCTGATGCTGCTGCTTCCACCGACTCGTCTGCTCCTCGTACAACTGCTGCTAGCGTCGACGCTCCTCCTCATGTTGCTGACGCATCTGCTCCTGCTCCTGTCAGAGACTCTCTATCTGTGCAGTCTGAGATCGCAACTGATCCTCATACTGTATAGTAGAAGAAGATGCACGAGCTCCTCTCGAGCTGGACGCCGACATCACAGCACTGCCATAATAATCTCCGGGAGTCAGTCGAGAGTCGATACCAACTACCCGGCCCTTCTCGAAGGCATACTGGGTGGCCTGCATCCATGTCGCCTCATCAAACTGATGGGCAGTGGTCTGATCTGATGACTCGGCCTGATTCTCAGGCCGGTCCTGTGACGCTGCAGCCTCATATGACTCCTATAGTTGCAATTTAAAATTAAAATTGTGAATATATTATATGCAGTTAATTTTTAAACTTGAAAACAAATAATACTGACCACGATGTGATGCTGACGATCACCTCTGAGCTCCCCAGTAGCAGGATCACTATACATCCTCCGATATACGTCGTACTCTGTAATATCGGGGTGCTCGACAGCCTATAAGAATAAAAAATAAACTGTTAATATTTATAGTTATATAAAATATTTATAAATAATATACGTACCAGATGCTGTCTATGAGTACTGAAAGAACGACTCCCAGCTCGATGAGTCACCTCCTGTCTCCCCCGATTTTGCCTCCCCACCGATGATCTCCTCTGAAAGGCACCACTCAACCAGTGCGCACATAATCCATCCCATACATGGGATGAAATATACTCTGGTCGGTGTGCTCTACATGACTCCTCAAAATCTGACACTCCTGCTTTCTTCATCGCAGCTTTTTTTAAATTGTGCAAAAACTGCCGAAGGCGATCACGCATGGCCACCTCCCATGCCTCGTGGATGTCGTCACGCATGGTATCCTCGATCGGATACCATAAACCATACAAATAAATCAAAATATCAAGTTAGAAATGAAATAATTTTCAAAATAAAAATTATTTATTTACGTACGTACCAACCAATGGCCGAACATGGCATGTTGCACATCAATGGGAATATGTTCCCATGTGGTCCACGGCTGAGAGAAATAGTTGCGCAAAATAGCGCTGCCCTGTCCGACTGCTATATACGGAAAACTGAAAAAATAATAAACATTTATTATGTGAATAGATTAATGAAATCTTAGTCAAATCCACAGGTTATCACACAGGTTATCACACCTCCGTGTGCGTGGATCAAACCCAAGACGTGGATGTCGCTCGGGGACGGGGTCAGGAATCATCAATCGTGCAAGACCGCACCCCCTCCATGTACTCCCTGGAGCGCCTGCAGGCTGAGGGTCATCTGTCAGCAACGCATCCACATCGAAAGTCAGGTCAGCATCCGCCAACTCACGAAATGTGGCATCGTCCATCTGAAACAGAAAATGTTAATGTTATCAAATAATTGATAATTACTATTATATATACATATATACATATTATGATTGTATATAAATACCATGGAATGTTATCAGTGTTCATCTTCATCATCATCTTCATATATGTCAATGTCATCTTCATATTCCTCCTCAACATCATCGATATCCATTCAAGTTACAGTTGCTTCGTCTCTTACCATTTCAAATTCATATGTGACATCATTAATATCATCGTCATCACCGACTCTTAAATGTGGGGTGTCGTCATCGATACTCATATCTCTTTGTAAAAAAGATTGATTTTGAGTACTCTCTTGAAAAACTTCAATTCTTTGCACATCAGTGAAAGCACATTCACTTTGACTAAACTGATTGTCTCGAATTTTGATTTTTATTACACTCCACCAATCAGTCAAGTCTCTTGATGTTGCACAGTACTTTGCATAATAAACTTGATATGCCTGTTGAGCCAATAAGAATGGTTCATTTACTGCGAGAACACTTTTACATTTAATATCGATGATTGCATGAGTCGAATGAACACGCACGCCTCTCTCTGTATCCAACCACCGACATTTGAACATGGTTATGTAATGTTTTCCAAGATAACAGAGTTCAATGATTTCATCAAGTATGCCATAAAAGTCAACTTCATTTTCTCGATGATGAGATCCTCTCAAGCTAACTCCACTGTTCATTGTTTTTTTCGATTCCCCATATGCATGTGTGTGGAATCAAAATCCATTCACCACATACACATTATAAGTTTTAACAAGTTTGGAAGGTGGGTTACTCAATACACACAGCAGTTTGTCAATTTTATTGTTAATTATTACTAATTATTGGTAATTATTACTAATTATTGGTAATTATTACTAATTATTGGTAATTATTACTAATTATTGGTAATTATTGGTAATTATTGGTAATTATTACTAAGTATTGTTAATTATTACTAATTATTGTTAATTATTATGAATTATTGGTAATTATTACTAATTATTGGTAATTATTACAAATTATTACTAATTATTACTAATTATTACTAATTATTACTAATTATTGGTAATTATTACTAATTATTGGTAATTATTCCTAATTATTGTTAATTATTACTAATTATTACTATTTATTACTAATTATTACTAATTATTGGTAATTATTGTTAATTATTACTAATTATTAGTAATTATTAATAATTATTACTCATTATTGATAATTATTACTAATTATTGGTAATTATTATTAATTATTACTAATTATTAATAATTATTACTAATTATTGGTAATTATTACTAATTATTACTAATTATTACTAATTATTGGTAATTAATACTAATTATTGGTAATTATTACTAATTATTGTTAATTATTACTAATTATTGGTAATTATTACTAATTATTGGTAATTATTACTAATTATTGGTAATTATTACTAATTATTGGTAATTATTGGTAATTATTGGTAATTATTACTAAGTATTGGTAATTATTACTAATTATTGTTAATTATTACGAATTATTGGTAATTATTACTAATTATTACTAATTATTGGTAATTATTACTAATTATTACTAATTATTGGTAATTATTACTAATTATTGGTAATTAATACTAATTATTGGTAATTAATACTAATTATTGGTAATTATTACTAATTATTGTTAATTATTACTAATTATTGTTAATTATTACTAATTATTGGTAATTATTACTAATTATTGGTAATTATTACTAATTATTGGTAATTATTACTAATTATTGGTAATTATTACTAATTATTGGTAATTATTACTAATTATTGGTAATTAATACTAATTATTGGTAATTAATACTAATTATTGGTAATAAATACTAATTATTGGTAATTAATACTAATTATTACTAATTATTGGTAATTATTGGTAATTATTGTTAATTAGTGGTAATTATTACTAATTATTGGTAATTATTGCTAATTATTACTAATTATTACTAATTATTGGTAATTATTACTAATTATTGGTAATTATTACTAATTATTGGTAATTATTACTAATTATTGGTAATTAATACTAATTATTGGTAATTAATACTAATTATTACTAATTATTACTAATTATTACTAATTATTACTAATTATTGGTAACTATTGTTAATTATTACTAATTATTGGTAATTATTACTAATTATTGGTAATTATTACTAATTATTGGTAATTATTGGTAATTATTACTAAGTATTGTTAATTATTACTAATTATTGTTAATTATTACGAATTATTGGTAATTATTACTAATTATTGGTAATTATTACTAATTATTGGTAATTATTACTAATTATTACTAATTATTACTAATTATTACTAATTATTACTAATTATTGGTAATTATTACTAATTATTGGTAATTATTCCTAATTATTGTTAATTATTACTAATTATTGGTAATTAATACTAATTATTACTAATTATTACTAATTATTACTAATTATTGGTAATTATTGTTAATTATTACTAATTATTTGTAATTATTAATAATTATTACTCATTATTGATAATTATTACTAATTATTGGTAATTATTATTAATTATTACTAATTATTAATAATTATTACTAATTATTGGTAATTATTATAATTATTACTAATTATTACTAATTGTTGGTAATTAATACTAATTATTGGTAATTATTACTAATTATTGTTAATTATTACTAATAATTGTTAATTATTACTAATTATTGGTAATTATAACTAATTATTGGTAATTATTACTAATTATTGGTAATTATTACTAATTATTGGTAATTATTGGTAATTATTGGTAATTATTACTAAGTATTGGTAATTATTACTAATTATCGTTAATTATTACGAATTATTGGTAATTATTACTAATTATTACTAATTATTGGTAATTATTACTAATTATTACTAATTATTGGTAATTATTACTAATTATTGGTAATTAATACTAATTATTGGTAATTAATACTAATTATTGGTAATTATTACTAATTATTGTTAATTATTACTAATTATTGTTAATTATTACTAATTATTGGTAATTATTACTAATTATTGGTAATTATTACTAATTATTGGTAATTATTACTAATTATTGGTAATTATTACTAATTATTGGTAATTATTACTAATTATTGGTAATTAATACTAATTATTGGTAATTAATACTAATTATTGGTAATAAATACTAATTATTGGTAATTAATACTAATTATTACTAATTATTGGTAATTATTGGTAATTATTGTTAATTATTGGTAATTATTACTAATTATTGGTAATTATTGCTAATTATTACTAATTATTACGAATTATTGGTAATTATTACTAATTATTGGTAATTATTACTAATTATTGGTAATTATTACTAATTATTGGTAATTAATACTAATTATTGGTAATTAATACTAACTATTGGTAATTAATACTAATTATTACTAATTATTACTAATTATTACTAATTATTGGTAATTATTGTTAATTATTACTAATTATTGGTAATTATTACTAATTATTGATAATTATTACTAATTATTGGTAATTATTATTAATTATTACTAATTATTAATAATTATTACTAATTATTGGTAATTATTATTAATTATTACCAATTATTGGTAATTATTGGTAATTATTACTAATCATTGGTAATTATTGGTAATTATTGGTAAGTATTGTTAATTATTACTAATTATTGGTAATTATTACGAATTATTACTAATTATTGGTAATTATTACTAATTATTACTAATTATTGGTAATTATTACTAATTATTGGTAATTATTACTAATTATTGGTAATTAATACTAACTATTACTAATTATTACTAATTATTGGTAATTATTCCTAATTTTTACTAATTATTACTAATTATTACTAATTATTACTAATTATTGGTAATTATTACTAATTATTAATAATTATTACTAATTATTGGTAATTATTCCTAATTATTACTCATTATTGCTAATTATTGGTAATTATTGGTAATTATTACTAATTATTTCTAATTATTACTAATTATTCCTAATTATTACTAATTATTCCTAATTATTCCTAATTATTCCTAATTATTCCTAATTATTCCTAATTATTCCTAATTATTTCTAATTATTACTAATTATTGGCAATTATTGGTAATTATTGGTAATTATTGGTAATTATTGGTAATTATTGGTAATTATTGGTAATTATTACTAATTAGTGGTAATTATTAGTAATTATTACTAATTATTACTAATTATTGTTAATTATTGGTAATTATTACAAATTATTGGTAAGTATTACTAATTATTGATAATTATTACTACTTATTGGTAATTATTACTAATTATTGGTAATTATTACTAATTATTGGTAATTATTACTAATTATTGGTAATTATTACTAATTATTGGTAATTATTACTAATTATTCCTAATTATTGATAATTATTGGTAATTGTTCCTAATTATTAGTAATTAGATGAATAATTACCAATAATTATGAATAATTACCAATAATTACAAATAATAACATTATTAGTATATTTTATTATTAATATTAAAATAATATAATTTTCTAATTTATATACAATTCTCCTTTCATCTGTGCGTTTTCTATCTCCACATACAAATAATACATGTGAAGACAGCAAACACACAGATGAAAAAAGAATTGTATATATATAAAAAATTATATTATTTTAATATTAATAATAAAATATACTAATAATGTAATAATGTTATTATTCCTAATTATTGGTATTTATTATTAATTATTAATATTTATTCTTAATTATTAAAAATTATTACTAATTATTCCTAATTACCATTAACTATGAACAATACTAATAATTTAAATTTATTAAGTAACAAAACAATGTAAACATAATTAAATTACAACTAATTAAGAATAATTGAAACTAATAAAAAATTAAAAATAAATATTAAATTAAAATGAACATAAATACCTTGAAAATTGATATGCTCTGATCGTTCTTCAAAACTTTAATATCAACTCCGGAGAAAAAAATTAAACTGGAGAAAAACTGAACTTTAGAAATACAACTTTGAGAGAAGAAGAAGATGGAGTTTGAGAATGATTTGAAAAAAACGGATGGGGGTATTTATAGGTTAGATTATTTGCGACGGGTCCATTTGCGACGGGATTCCCGTCGCAAATACCTTAGCCAACATTTATTACGGTCAACGGTTAAATAGTTATTTGCGACGGGACCCGTCGCAAATAACCACCTGCCGACATACTATTTGCGACGGGGGAATATTCCCGTCGCAAATACCTTTTACCGCCGCCGGTTATTTGCGACGGGAATATTCCCCCGTCGCAAATAGTTTTCCAGCGATTTGGCGCGCAACGCGCGCCAGTTCTTTTGCGACGGGGAAAGCAATCCCGTCGCAAAAGCCTACTTATTTGCGACGGGTAAATACCCCCGTCGCAAATAACTCGTCGCAAATACTCATTTTTCCCGTAGTGGTAGTTAGTCCCTTAGTCCAATTGGCCATTAGGATATTATGACATTAGGATAATTGGACAATTAGTCCATTGGTCCAATTGTCTATTAGGCCATTGTGTCAATTGGAAATTAGGTCATGAGGCCAATTGGCTATTAGGCCATTAGGTCAATTGGTTCTTCGGCCATTATGTCATTATTCCAATTTCCCATTAGGATATTAGGCCAATTGGTCATTAGAACATTAGGACAATTAGTCAATTGGACACTATGCCAATTAGCTCTTAGGTCATTGGTGAATTAAGACAATTGGCCACTAAGACAATTTTCTATTAGTCCATTAGGCCATTAGACCATTAGGATAATTAGCCAATTAGTCCATTAGGCCAATTTTTCATTAGGCCATTTTGCCAATTGGCCATTGGGCCATTAGTTCATTAGGTCATTAGACCAATTGGCCAATTAGAACATTTAGTTTATTTAGTTCATTTAGACTATTTAGGTCATTTAGGCCATTTAGGCCATTATGCCAATTGTAAAATTAGGCCATTAAGCCAATTGGTCATTAGGCCATAAGAAAATTAGTCCATTAGGCCATTTTTTCAATTGACCGATTGGAAAATAAGTCATTAGGCCATTTGAAATGGGTATTTCTAACCTTATATTAAAGAGATTAATGACAATAAAACTTAAATTTCAGAAAGAAAATTTAACTAAGTGACAATATATATCTAGATATTATTTTTATTCGTATTAAATTACTTGGCACTTCTCATGCTTGGGCATTTTAGTGCACCCCAAAGTGTGAAAATATATCATTGAATATTTTTTCTTTTTTTTTCCCGACACGTCCTAAGAAAAATTCAATATAATAATAAGAACTAGATTTTATATGAAAGCCATTAAAGATTATAAATACCTTAAACTCGTCACTCTTCCAATATGCAGTCATTTATTAATATTGTATTGTTTTATGGTCGAGTAATATCGGTACACCCTATAAATCAGAACCAAATCTACTCTTCCAACCAACATAAAACTCATACTTATATGATCACTAGAACTCCCTAGGATCCATCAACCTTGAAACCTTAGTAGATTAACCATTGGTAAAGTTAAAATGATGTTGTAATTAATATTTTAATTCATATAAATACAATAATAATATAGATATAATTTTAACAAAAAAAATTACCAATATCTTCACCCTTGCTTTCTCCTTGATGTCATTACTGATATGCCTCCATGAGACTAGTTGCACCGGAATGATATCATTGTACTTGGATAAAGTTCCCATGAAACTTATAAATTGCCTAGCATTTTTACCTACCATTTTATTGTATTAATTATAATCCACCATTATTTGAGTTTGGTGATTACATGCTTCATGCATACAGGTTCACCCACATCACCTACTAGAATATCCCACTAAATAAGATCAAATGAAAAAAATAATTAAGTCGTAATACAACAGTAAAAAATGATGTGATTTAATTTGACACACTTATAATAATAAAAACTAATTCATGCTTCTCATTAGGCTCTGATGGATCCATGGGCTCTCCTGAATCAATTGTCTTTGAAGGATGTGGTTATTCCAATGCATGCACTCAGTGATCTACATGCACTGGAGTGGAAGTTGAAGGAACAAAATCATTAGATCCTACATGGATAGTTGGAAATGGAGGTGGTGTAGACATGGTAGGATATGGGTAGTAAGGTTTAGGATACATCAAAGTATATAGATTTGGTAAATATAGGAACATCCTTGGAGGTGGTGTAGACATGGTATGGAAAGAATAGGCTAAATGAGATGAAGATAGAGGCATGGGTGGAAACATCCTTGAAGGAACAAGTAGAGTATGGAAATGTGTGGTAGATTGGGTGTTAACTAGTGCGTTGGGGTGGGAAAGAGTATGATGGGTGCTCTGTCTAGCTCTAGGATCACCCCCACTCGAATCCATACTAGTAGTCTAAGCATGATTCAACTCTGATTCAACTAAATGCCCCCAAAAATTTTGATAAAGAATAAGAAAATGACATTATATGTAATGCAGAAGAAAAATATTATAATTATTATACTCACTAAGGGAACTAGAGGAGGAAACCTGATCTCACGCATCCATCAATCATTATCAAATAATCGCTTCCTTTGAAATTATTCAATATATTTCATAATCTACATAAGAATGAAATGTAATTTTTTAGAAATATTTTTTAAAAAGCATGCATATAATTTAGAATTCAAAGAATTCATAAGCAATTTCATAACATGTTTTAGCAATAATAATTTAAAAACAAGTTTTTCATTTTTTTAAACCTATTTTAAACCCAGTTTTTTGAATTGAAATAAATCTAATTATATCAAATGAAAACAAAAAATACTAAAATAAACATATCATTACAAATTGAAACTAAATTAAAGTAATTATAGTATTACCAACTAGAGAAACCCATATAAAGGTAAAGTGAATGAATTGTGAACTTATATGGTTGCTTCTATATATTACCCACCACTAATTTAGGTTCAACATCAACTCTAACAATGGGACAATTTGAGTCATCAAATGTAATATTTTGGTCAACACAAATGGGGTCGTCAATGGTTTCAATTTTTTCCCTACCATCATAAAAAATATGTATTCAGATTAATTCATTAATAACACCATAATCAGGTCTTAGATGATATTTCACATAAAACACTTTTTTTCCATTAATGCCCAAATGTATGGTTCATCGGTAGCAAGGAATCGACTCATTTAAATAACTCTGAATCCACAGTCATCAATAAATATACCATGTCATGTCATTGAATCAAACTATTTACATTTCATCATAGTGACTCAACTATGAGAGTAGTAATCCAATAACAATATTTTCTCAAAAACTCCATAATAAGACACATTTTCATATCAAGACCTACTATCTGATGCATCGGCATAGCAGTCCATTATTGCAGTTAACATAATTCAATCATGATGTATTCTTATTTTCACTGATCGATCAGTTGTAACAAATTTATACCCATTTATTATTAAAGATTTTCATTCATGAACCAAATAATTGGGACCAAAAGCCAATGCTCTTAATTCTTGAGAAATGTAGTCAACAGGTAAACTCAATACTTGAAATATATATGAATAATACAATTAAATTAATATCTATATTTAAATTTAATTAAAGTAATGGTCATACCTTTGATTTCAACCCAGAAGGAAACTCTTTTGTAACATCCCGACCTAGGTGCCACACACTGGTGCCCCAGGTCGATCAGTTACAAGACCTTAAGCACACCTCCCCATACACTAAAGTCTATCAACTAGAAATGATGATATAATATCAATCATGTGGAGACTATACCCTCTTTATCAAAGTAACACAATAGTGGAAATAAATAAACAATATCCAAATGATATAACCAATAACCAAACTAAACCAGTATCACATGATGACCAAAATAGGAAATACAATATCCAAAACTAATAAGTAGATATTTCATCCTAAATATATGTCAAGTGTCAATATGCACAACTACAAAATAAATAATGCCACTAAAAACTCCCAAGCATGTCCCTAATCACATCTGGTTCCCTCATCCATGCTCCATCACAACTCATCCATCTAGTGTAGGACTCTTGCCCTTATCCTTTCCTATAAACATGAAGTTTATTTAGGTACTAATCAAGCAGCCTGATTAGGGTGTGATTGAAACTCAGTAGGCCACCACCAATTGAATATAAAACAATATCCAATCAATAATAGTGTATGTATTTGTATAAAGAATAAAATATAAACAACAAAGTAAACAATTACAAATATTCAATTATTTTTTATTTAACCACATAAACCCCTAGGTTCCTGAGGACACCCGAACCACAATACCTGCTTTGTCCCATGCCAAATTTTGGACTATACCCAAGGGATATCACATATCATAAAACAATGGTTATCAATTATCATTTCGTTTTAATTCATATTATGGAAAATTGGATCCATAATCCAATTCCAACATTTTGGGCCTAGATTGTCATGGAAAGTACCATGTATGTATTTGAAGCAGCAGTCTATGACCCACAACTCATTTATCAAATAATCGCATAAGTGGGCTTTTGAAACATTAGTTTGTGTCCCACACTCATTTATCACTATGGGATTTTGAAGCAGTATTCCATGTCCCATACATGTATATCAGTTTATTACTATGGGATTTTGAAGCAGCAATCCATGTCCCATGCATGTTTATCAATAAATCACACAATTTACGTATATCACATTAATTAGGATCAATAAATATTAATCCTTTTACCAATAATTTACATCATGGTACCATCACAATTTATCACAACAAACATGGTCCTTAAATTTAATCACATGAGATAATATGTGCAATTCACCATTAACCATTTAGAAATATTTAATTCATATAACCCATTAAGGTTTTAAGGTCAATTCAACCATCTCATGATCCCCAATTGTCAATTAATTCATATCACATTAATTGAATAATTACATAATCCAAAATTCCAATCAATTCCACAATCATAATATCCCATTAATTAATTAACTAATTAATTAATACAATTCCACAATCCTAATATCCCATAAATTAATTCACCAATTAATTAATACAATTACACAATCCCAATATCCCCTTAATTAATTCACTAATTAATTAATATAATTCCACAATTATATAAATTAATTATTCAATTAATTTATTCAATTAATGATTTAATTGTAAAACATGTCAATTGAAATTTCACAGCACATGCATGAAATTGTAATTCAATACTATGGGAATTGATTTTAGACCACCTACCTTGATATGATTGAAAAATTCTTGCCAAAAAAAACCTTAATTGAAGTGAAACAACCAAGACACGATGAAGAATGAGATCAAGATTTGAAACCTAGATCCAAGATCAATGAATCAATATCCAAAAAACCTAGATCTATATCCATAATAAAAAGAGGAAAACATACCTTCAAAGGATTAGAGAAATATGGGAGAGATAGAGGAAACCACATGGGATGAGATTCTCTTACCAGGGGAGGCGTAGATCTTCAATCTGGGATTTGAATCATCAATAACGGAGGTTGGAATGCCTTGGAATCCATATAAGAGCCTCCAAAAATGAGAGAAATTTTTTAGGGTCAAATTGGTTCAAATTAGGGTGAATTATGAGGGGTTTGGGGTTTTTAAAACCAATTTTTATATTAATTAAACCTGCACGCATGGTTTCCTGGGTAGGGGTGCACAGTTTTCCAAACTGTGCACCTTAATTGTGTACCTCTTCTAGGGGGTGCATGGTTACTCCTAAGAGGGTTCAAATTTTAACAAACCATGTGCTATCCATGTAAATACCCTCTATATGGGTTCACGCGGTTTGTTGGGATAGGTGCATGGTTTAGGAAAACTGTGCACTGCCCATCCTCCTTTCAAAATTCTCCAATTTCACCCAAAAACTTCCCGAGTTAAAACCAAAACAATATATACTAAAAACAAGGTAAAATAGTACCTATAAATGAGATCAAGACATCTCCAGAAAAGGTCAGGATCTTAAAATATTCCCACCTTATAATATATCATCCTCGAGTTGTACTCCCAATCATCTCTAAGATTTCAAGGTAAAGAGCTCGGTCCACTAAGCCTGCATATCCACTTCTCTCTCCCATGTTTCCTCCTGCACATGGCCATGTTTCCTCCTGCACATGTCCATGTTTCCACAACACATGAACTATCAACACAGTATTTCCCTACAACACTTTCTCATTGTGATCCAACACACGTATTGTATGCTCCTTAAAGGAATAATTTGTCTCAAGATCAACATCATACACATCGATCACATGAGAAGGGTTGGGGTGATACCTTTGAAGTTGTGACACATGAAAAATTTCATTAATAGCACTATACATATTTGGAAGATCCAATCAGTACACCACTATCCCAATCCTCTCTATAACCTCAAACAGCCCAAAAAACTTGGGCACTGGCTTGCCCTATCTTTGAATCCTACAGTGACCCAACCTAGGAGAAACTTGAAGGAACACATGATCACCCACTGAAAACTCTAGGGGTCACCTATGTCAATCAGTATATGGATTCTATATACTCTAAGATGTAGCCATATTCTTCCAAATTATCTAAGCCTGCTCAGACGTCTTCTGCATGAGACTCAGTCCCAATAGCTCTGACTCACCTAGATCCATCTAATATAGAGGTAATCTACACGGTCAACCATAAAGGGCCTCATATGGTTCCATCTGTATAGTCTCTTGATAAATGTTGTTATAAGCGAACTCAATGAGCTCTAAGTGATTCTTCCAAGACCCACCGAATTCAAGAACACACGCTTGTATCATGTCCTCTAGCACCTATATAGTATATTCTTACTTTCCATCTATCTATGGGTGTAAAGTCTTACTAAATAAAACTTGTGTACCAAGAAATTTCTACAAACCCTTATAGAAGAACAAAGTAAAATGTGAGTCGTTTTCTGAAACAATACTCCATGGAACTCCATGCAGATGAACTATTTTCCAAACATATAAATCTCCCAACTAATCCATAGATAAATTCTCCTATATATGCAAGAAATGTGATACCTTAGTCAACCAGTCCACAACCACCCAAATAGAATCATTATTATAAGGTTTCCTTGAGAGACCCACCACAAGGTCCATGGTAATGTCATCCCACTTCCATTCTATAATGGGAAATGACAGTAGTAAACCACCAGGTCATTGATGCTCAGCCTTAACCTATTGATAGGTGTATCATTGTTTCATGAACCCTACTATCTCCTTTTTCATTACTGGACACTAAAAATATCATCATAGGTCACAGTACATTTTTTTCACACTTGGATGCATCACCCACTTCGAGGCATGAAATTCATTCATCATCTCCTCCTATATACAAGTAGGCACAAAAACATGGCCTTGGACATAAATGATCTCATCCTCATCTATTTTCCAGTTGGAAGGTGACTCCCCACCTTCAAGGCTTTCCCTCAAGGTCAAACATTCCATATCTTCATACTATTTATCCCTGATCTGACTCAAAATTGTAGACTCTACTGAAACTGATACAAGATTCATCTTCTTCTAACCTTCTTAAACCGCAACATGCATCTCAACCAGTAAATTTGTCATCTTCCACTTAGCATTAGACTCCTGAATAGACAAGGTCTTATTTTTCATGCTTAAAGTGTCAGTAAAACTATTTCCCTTATTAGGAATATATGATAGATCAAAAATAAAATACTACATATAATAAAACAACCGCCATTGTCAGAGATTCAAATCTCACTGTGAAAAGATATATTTTAATCTCTTGTGATCTGTATACACAGTAAACTTTTCACTCAATAGATAATGCCACCAACACTTCAAAGCATAAACCACTATAGCTAATTTGAGGTCATGAATAGGTTAGTTATGTTCATGTGGCCTCAACTACCAATACCCATATTCCAAAAATCGATCTCCTTACATAAACACTACTCTGAAACCTATCCTAAAAACATCACAAAACACCATATACTCCTCACCTGGCTCAGTTGGGATTAATATCGGTATCATTTTTAATCACTTCTTAAACTCCTGGAAGGCCTTATCACATGTTTTTGTCCATTAAAAATTTATTCCCTTCTTGGTCAATCCTGAAATATGTGCTTCCAAATGGGAAAATTCATGGATGAAGCTATGATGATAACCCTCTTACCCCAAAAAATTACATATATCAAAAACATTCTTGGGATGATCCTAAGAAACCACTACTTGAACTTTCTTTGGGTCCACTGACACACCTTCCTCCGAGATGATGTGACCCAATAATTGTACCTAATCAATCTATAACTGATACTTAGATAGCTTGGCGTATAGTCGATGCTCTCTTAGTGTACTCGGGAATATGTCAAGATGTTGGGCATGATTTTCATGAGTCTTAGAGTACACCAAGATTTTATCCACAAGAACTACCATAAAATGATCTAGGTATGGGTGGAATATTCTTTTAATCAAGGACATAAACACTATTAGTGTGTTCATCAGCCCAAATGGCATCATGATGAACTCATAAAGGTTATACCTAATTATAAAATAAATATGATGTATATTAGAAGGTTTAACTCTCAACTGGTGATACCCTAATCTCAAATCAATATTGGGTAAGACACAAGATCCCCTCAACTAGTCAAAAAGATCATCTATATGTGAAAGAGGATATTGATTCTTCACAGTCATCTGGTTCAACTTCTAGTAATCAACACACAAGTATAGAGTTCAGTCATCATTCTTAGAAAACAAGACTGGAGAACCCCAAGGTGATGTCCGTGTATGGATGGACCCCTTATCCATAAACTCTTCTAGTTGGGTCTTAAGATCCTGAAGCTCTATTGGTGCTATTCTGTATGGTGGAATAGAAACTGGCTCAACCACCAACATGAGATCAATTGTAAATTACATATCTCTCTCAGGTAGCAACCCTGATAATTATTCAGTAAACACATCCTGAAACCTATCTACTACAAGTAAAAAACATAATTCTTAGCACCCCCATCATCTAGAAATAGACTAGTAACTTGGGTGGTGATCTCCCCCAGTTGCTGATGAACTAGACCTACATGGCCCATCTTGATATCCCACTCTCCACAGTGAATATATTGGTCACCCTCAAGAGATGTAAACATCACTCTCATGCGATAACAATATATTTGGGTTCATTATGATAATAACCAGTCCATTCCCATAATTAGGTAAAAGCCTAACATGTCAAGGATGTAAATATTCCAACTAAAGTGATACTCCCCAACCTCCAAAGAACAACCTTTGCACAAAAAAATGTCTCTTGACCATACTCCCAAAGGTAAATCTATCATCATAACCCCACTCATGAACTCCACTACTAAGCTCAAACCATTCACAAGTTGTGAAAATATAAAAGAATAAGAGGAACCAATATCAAATAAGGCACTAGAAAGTATATAATCTACAAGAATAGTACCTCTAACTGTCGATGGTCTAGCCTCTCTATCCACCAGTGTAGGTTGAACAACATGAAATTGTCATACCCTTCTTCCCTGTGATATGTTCCAAGTCCCCTAAGTTACACCACTCTAATGATAGGGTGCTATTTCCCTAAAGTACCACATTCACTACCTTTACCACCACATCCAGTATAACTCCAACTACTAGACTGATATGGTGAAGAAGATCTCCTTCCTGCACTCTGATTCTGCTTGGTTACTCCATTATTACCTATCTATCACAGGTTCCTACAGAACATCTATAGATGTCTCATCCTTCTGAAAGATCGGTACTCTACTGGTGGTCAGGTCCACTGTCTACAAAAATGACCCAACCTACCACACTGGTGACAGATCACTTGAGTAAGATCCTAAGTAACCAATCATTCCCCCTGGTCACTCTTTTTTTCACTACTCTGGTCTATATTTCTGTAATGATGCTTTTTGCTATCGGAAGTCATACCTCATAACCATACATCAGAAACCACCTATCCTCCACTTTAATCCTTCATTAGGTTCCCCTTAGAAATGAGTGCCTAATTCACCACTTATAAAAACTTCTTTAGCCTGAAGATATTCACCTGGGAATCAATTTCACATTTAAGATCACCCTAAAACTGCTTTTCCACTATCACCTTATCTCTTTCCAAAGTTTTAACAAAGCACTGCAAATTTGTAAAGCAAACAGCATAGTTCATAATATAAATTCTCCCCTGAGTCAACCTCATAAACTCAGTTGTTCTCTCCTACTTGAGCATCTCATGATAAAGGTGATCCAAGAAATTCTCCTGAAATTCCTTCGACTCCATATTCTCAAGCTACCCATCCCGAGTCTGGATGTCCCACCAACTCTTTTATTGACCATGTAACATGTAAGAATCCAATTTTACCCTCTTCTAAATAGTATTATCCAAGTTTTAAAGTATATTTTGGATAGAATCTATCCAGAACTCAGCTGCCTCAGGTCCACCCTCTCTAATAAACATCAGAGGGTGATGAAACTAAAACTCTCATGTTAGGTTAGACATACTCTTCACAGCCTTCCCTGGATCTCTTTCCATAAACTGCATGAACTGAGCAAAGTTCTCTCAAAACTACTCTCTGGTTTCCTAACTTGACACTATTGGTGCCTCGGGTTCCACTACTGGTGGATCATCTCGAGCCATAACCTCCTGTCATCCTCACAATAAGAATCATCATGCAGACATATCTCTACAATGTCAAACACAAATCTTATGACACATAACACAACTTTAACACACTTAAAAAGAGGGTTTCATAGAATCCATCTCAAGTCATTCCTCCTTTTTCCCTGCCACACAGTCAAAATTGAGGCACTATCACTACCCTTAACAATCCTACATATAGGTCATGGTTAATAAAGGGTAAACATAGTCTCATTATTCAAGTTTCTTATTAGACACCCATTTATTCACATGTTGCATCATTTTAAAACTTTCAATTCTTATTAGGCACCATTTTCATTTTAATTACACAATAAAGGAAATATATTTCAATTTCAACAACTTACCCAAAACTTGTTTTCCTGTGCGTTTGTAAAATGATGCATGTCATAAAATAATCCTGAGTGTCTAAAATGATGCATGTATAGTTAGTCCACTATTGTTCCATTCTGGGTCATGAGTCAAATATTAGAAAAAAATTAGAAAAAATAATCACATCACACATCAAGTACATCAATCGATATGAAATAACATTTAACTATAACAACACACATCAATAACAGTAATCCCACCCTGGGTACTTGACTTTTACCCTTATACAAGGGTTAGCAACTCCCATACATGATCTCTTAATGTCACGCCCAGGTTTAAATTTTCCTTTGTTTATGACTTGGGTTGGATTTTTGGATGATTCATGGTTAAAACTTTGAGTTTTTGAGAAAAAACGCACGTATGTGTGTTTGTCGGCGTCTGCGCTCGAGCAGAACATGGTCGAGGGGTCGTACAGTGACACATTGGTCATCGCGCTACCCGCTGGTATGCAGGAAAAACTAAAATTTTTGTGATTAATGAGAATGGTGGTTAAATATATATATATATATATATATATATATATACATGTATATGTTTTATTTAGAAGCAATACCCCTTAAATTAATACCATTATTTATTATTAAAATAATTAGTTTATCATTATTATATATATATTTTAATATATCTATTATAATTATTATATTTTTATTAAAATTATTATTATTATTATAACCTTTATTATAATTATCATTGTCTTATTAATTTGGTTTAATAATTTTTATTATAATTATTTTATTTATGTGTAATAATTGAATTTACTTTAATAGTTTTTTTTAAGGGAAGAAGTGGGCTAGGGTTCGGCGCACAGGTCGACCCCCCCTCACCCCCCCCCCTTGATTGGAATAAGAGGCGCAGTACCCCCCCCCCCCTCTTGCCTACTTCGGACCACACACCGGTGACCCCCCCCCCCTCTTGCCTGTTTCGGCCCGCACGCCGGCAACCCCCCTTGCCTGCTCTGGCCTCGCACCGCCCAGCCGCACCGGGTCCGGTGACCCCCTTGCCTGCTCTAACCTCGCACTGCCCAACCGCACCGGGTCTGGTGACCCCCTTCCCTGCTCCGGCCTCGCACTGTCCAGCCGCACCGGGTCCAGCAACCCCTTGCCTGCTCCAGCCTCGCACCGCCCCGTGATGACCTCATCTCCAGCCCGCCCTCCACCTCCCATCATGACAACCCGCTTGCCTCCCCTTCTAACCTTGATCTTTTTCCGACGATGACCTGCAACCTCCAGCCATGACCCGCAACCTCTGGCGATGACTCGCGACCTCCGTCACAACTCCTCCAGGAAGTTTTCTCCTCTTATCCCTTGACTTTTTTGGGTTTCTGGCGGGTATGAGGTTCATTTTAGTGTTCAATTTTGATTTGTTTTTGTTTGAATTCATGATTTAGGGTCCAATTTGAATTCCTTGTGGTGCATTTTTTGTGCGATTGGAGTTTGACACCAAGTTTTGGGAGTTCTCGACACCTGGTGTAAGTTGTTCTATCGATAAACATTATTTGGGTGAATTTTTTGTTTGTGTGATTAATTTATTATGCTTATGAGTTTGTGAATGTGTTTTTTAGTCTCATTTTGTGGTGCGAATGGTATTTTTAGAATGATTGGTGTGTTTTCTGGTTAGAAAGGAATTTTTAATTAAGGATATGTCAATGTTTTGTGTTGTTTTGGTGCGATGTTTTCAAAATGGGTTTTTAGGGCTGTTTGGTTGGTGTGAAGTTTAATTTTTAAATTAACTTGGTTTACATTTAATATTTTGTAGCCTGATCATGGGAATTAAGGTGTGTTTTGATGGAAGCCAGTTGGGTGTTGTTTAACAATTTTTATTAAATCCTGTAATTTGTTATTTTAATTGTGCAAGTAGTGTGTGTTCTGATATGGTGTGTTTCGGGTGCGCATTTAATTATTAAATGGGTTTTGAACAGGTTTTGGGTGTGTAAAGTTGGGGGTTTCTCTTTGAAATTGTTTTATAAATTTTATAGTGTTTTATTAAATAGTACTGATGGTGCGAATTAAGTTTTGAAAGTTTTGAGTTGGTTTTTGTGATGTTTGTTCATCTGGATTGTTTTAAGTCAGTGGTTATGTGTTTTTAGTTGTCGTGCATTTCTTGCGGCGCATTGGTGAGGTAATTCCGTGAAACTGCAGTCATCAGCTTGTGTGTGCTTGTGCATCTGCACATCTTCATCTCTCACTCTGAGCTGGCGATAGCCTGATCTGAGGTCTATCTTCAAGAACCATCGTGCTCCCTTCAGCTGATCAAAGAGGTCTTCAATCCTCGGGAGTGGGTACTTTTTCTTCATGGTCACCTGGTTTAGGCGCCGATAATCAACACAAAGCATCAAGCTCCCATTTGCCTTCTTGGAAAACAAAATTGGGGCTACCCAGAGAGAAACACTGGTCCGGATGAATCTCTTCCCTTGCAATTCCTCTAGCTATACCCACAGCTCGCGGAGCTCCACGGGAGCCATCTGATATGATGGTGTACATATCGGTGTTGTCCCAGGGTACAAGTCAATGTAAAATTCCACCTCTCTGCGAGGAGGTAGACCCAGAACATCATTAGGGAAAACATCCACGTATTGGTCCACCACTACATGATAACTCAGACTCTCCACATCAACCACTCTGAGGGTAAGGCTAGCCAACTGATGTGTAATCGATTGTACCCTCCTCCGGGTAAGTCCATCATGTGCTGTAAAGGCTCCCTTCTCGCCGGTAAAGGTAAACTTGGTCCCATCTGTGCGGACACACTGCACTTTGCACCTAATACAGTCAATCAGAACATGGACTGTAGATAACCAGTTCATACCCAAGATGATGTCGTAAGGCCTCGACGCCGCTACTAGTAGATCCCAGTTGACTCTCTCGCCTCCTAGAGTAAGCTCGCACTGCCGGCACCAGTGCGTAATCATCGAATTCACTCCCGTAGGAGTCTCTATCCGTAAGGATAGAACCAACGGATCCATCAGAATCTCTGAGCTCCGAATGAGGGTGGTGGAAATAAAATAATGACTGGAACCTATTTCTATAAGTACTGCAGCTAAGGTAGAGTAGGCACAAATTGTACCTTGTATCATCTCCGGAGTGCCATGATTGTAAGCCTTAGCTTCCTGGAGCTGATCTCTCCCCTGTCCACATGCTCCCTGCAGTCGGGGTGGACCTCCTGGTTGTGGTGGAGGTAACATCTCAAATCGTCACCCACCGTTAGCTACATGACCAGCTCCTCTTCCATGTTCGCCTGCTCCCTATGGACCACCTCAGTCGAATCTCTATCATTGTTTGGGCAGTCCTTTGACCATCTGCTGATCATCTGTACGGTGGGTCAGACAGTCACAAGCCATGTGACCCTGCTCGCCGCATGTGAAACACTACCTACTCCTGGCATGACTGGCTCCGCCTCGGGTGCCCCACACAACCGGTCCTAAGTCTTGTGGTCGTCCACCTGTAGGTCTGGTCCTCTTGGACCTCTACGACATCTGTTTGCTACCAGCTGCAGAATAATACACTATGTGACGACTAGTGGTGGATCTCGCTACCGAAGACTGATCAGAAAGGAAACTCTCCACTCGAAGGGATCTCTCTAACACCCATGCCTACGTCGGGATACTGAGTGAGATCATTGAAGCCCTGATCTCCTGCCTGATCCCCTGCTCGAAGGTCCGGGCCCTGAAAAATGGGTCATGCACCATATCTGTGGAGTAACGTGAGAGGTCAGTGAACCTCGCTGAGTACTGAGCTACAATCATACTGCCCTACTGCAGATGAAGAAGTTCCTGTATACGCACTGCACGAAGAGTCACTGGGACAAACTCTGCCCGAAACAGGCTCTCAAAGTCTGCCCAGAGAAGCGTCACCTCATAGTGGACCTGGAGCATCAAGCTCCATAATCTACCTGTTTCTTCATGTAGAAGTATAGAGGAAAGGATCACCATGAGATCAGCTGGTGTCCCTACCAATCGGAAGACTCTCACCATAGCCTCCAGCCAATCCTCAGCCGCCTGTGGGTCTGTCTCTCCCCTAAACCTGAGTGGCCTCTAGCACTGGAACTCGTGCAATGCGCTCAAGCGGCGTTCACCTTTTACTGTTGGGGCTGGTGGCATCGGTGGCCCAACGGGGAAAGGTACCGCTAGTTCCTCTGCTGGTGCCTCTACTGAAAAAGGGCCTCGCACCAAGGCCTCATTGCTCAGTAGGCTATCAGTGTATACTACTCTCAGAACCCTAGCTAGCTGTCTTCGTCGAGGCATCCTGAAAAGAAACAGGTACAACACAGTCAATAAGTTATACCTGGTGAGCTGACTCAAGAGATCACAAAGAAAAATATTGAAAACACACACGTAATCAGTGTTTTCGTGTACTGAGTTAGTAATCAGAAGTCAGGGTCCTAGTGTATGGATACGTCAGCCTCTGCACCAACACTGGATTTCCTAAACTGATAACCATACTTGCTACACTTAACACTATTTCCATTAAAAAAAGACCAGAGTCCTATGTTCTATAGTAGAAATGACTCCTCTGATACCAATTTGTCACAACCCATCCCACGGGGCCTGTGCCGTGACTACCCCAATCCCACCTTCCATAGGCCAGGGGCTGGTGAATAGCACCGAAAGGTGTATTCCCTAAAACTGGGAAGGCATTGCCTTTATATCATGTAAACACATTAAACCCAACACACAGCAAGATACGAACACAAGTAATCTGTATAACAAAAAGAGTGCTTAAAGTAAAAGGGGCTGGAATACAAGCTCAACTATAAAGATACAAGTAAAACTGAAATACAATACAACTGAAGAAATAGAAAAGCATCTATTGGGTCATCCTCTGAGGTTCCTACCTGAAGGGTAGGTATATATCACCTCCTCAACACTCCACATCCACCCATATCCTCTGTATACCGACATGCCGTATGGTCCACCTCCGGGCACCATCCAGTCCTGGTATTCTCAGCCACATTCAGCGTTGTCCGTCATCTGCATCCAACACAACAAGGTGCGGGCATAGCCCGTGCAGGGGTGAGTATAAAGATACTCAGTAGGTACCCTAAGACCCTCAAGGTCTCACAAAATCCACCAAGGATAAATCACAAAGTATGAAAACAACACATAACCCTACTTAGGTATATGCCCATACATATACCTAAGTTATAAAGTAATCCATCTCAATCATGAAGGAACACAGAGGTTCTGACTCAGCTCACGCAGGTATAACTTAGGTACAGTAGTATAGATGATTAGTTATAACTACTAAATCATCTTACTCCATTAATAGGCTCTGTTGTTGACCTTAACAGGATCGCTAGGAGCTGACCCGTACATGATCGCTAGGAGTTGACCCACACTAGATCACTAAGAGATGACCCACACAGGATCACTAGGAGCTGACCCACACAGGATCGCTAGGAGCTGACCCACACAAGATCGCTAGAAGATGACTCACACATAATCTCTAGGATCTGACCCACACATGATCTCTAGGAGATGACACGCATAGGATCGCTAGGAGTTGACCCGCACAGGATTGCTAGGAGCTCTCTTCTCATCACAGCCAGCTACTGGGTTTTCACACTAGGATTGATCGTCTCCGGGAGAGTCCGCTCCCCAAGCCACCGTTTTATTCTCTAACTGCCATGATGTCCTATGAAGAAGTATCCCAAAAGACTGTCATGTCATAAGGGTCTCAACGCAACAGACGGTGCGTCAATCGGACGCATGGTCTGTGATTTATTAGCCTTTTTAGTCCCGAGGACCCGGTTGGATTCGTGCTCAATCCAACATGACAGTACCCCATCCTTATCCAAATTTCCAGTGGGTTATACTCAAAGGGACAGTCTTGCTCCAATATTTCCATTGTCGTTGACGGTTCATCAAACGGATGTACGGTGCCAAATTTATGGCCAAAAGAGCGTATATGGGTCGAAGTGGGTCTGGGTCCGGTCCGACCTAGTCAAACCGACCCAGCCCAACCCATATTGGGACGACCCGGCCCGACCCACTGGGTTTGGCCCGGCCTGCAATGCGACTCGGCCCGCTGGGTGGCCTAGCCCGCTGGGTCCGGCCCGGGGCGACTCAGCCGGGAGGGCAGAGGTCGCAGGACGGCTCGACTGGGAGGGCAGAGGCCACGGGATGGCTCGGCCGGGAGGGCAGAGGCCACGGGGTGGCTTGGACTAGACTGGGATGGCTCGGCCAGGGCAGTTCAAACAGAAGGGTAGTGGTGGATCCTACGGCGGCTCAGGCGGTGGCTCGGCCCGGACGGCGACGGCGGCTCAGGCGGCAGCTTGGGCAGTGGCTCGGCCCAGACAACGATGGTGGCTCAGCCCGAACGGCGATAGTAGCTTGGCCAGGATGGCGACGACGGTTCGGCCTGGACGGTAGAGGTGGATCAGGTGGCGGCTCGGGCAGCGGCCCGGCCCAAACGACAGCGGTGGTTTGGCCCAGACGGCGGCGACGGTTCAAGCAGCGGCAGGGTCGCGGACAGCGATGGCGGTCGTGGAGTGGCGAGGTCGCGGGGTGGTGAGACCGCGATAGTGGTGGCTGTTGCACCGTCGCCTTCTTCACGTTCGACGGTGGTGTCGTCCGTCGTTCTCGTTCCCCACGTGTTGGTAGTTGTTCCTCCATCACGATCAACAATCAATCACAAGGTTTGTGGAGAGGACGGGTCATGTTTGTTTGGCCCGCACTCTCCGCGTTAGTGTGGTAGCAAGTGGCTATAATTCCATCTTGAATTACAAATAATTATCAAGAATTGAAAAGGAGAATATTTCCAAACAACCACCCTATAACTTTCCGCAAAAAAATCATACACAAATAAACCCCTACCTCGTTTGATTCGTCGATGGAGATCACGAGGGAGAATACGACGTCATTGGGGAGGGGAAGATGATCATCTATTGAATAAGTCCCACGTTGGAGGATGTCCCGAAGAAGAAATTCGAAGTCAAGGTCGGCGTTCTTCGTTGGTGTTCTTTGTTGAAGAGCTTTCTCCCAAGTTCTCCAACGCTCTCTCCTTTTCCAATACTTTTCCCCAATTCCACCAAAATGAAAAGATAGCCCAAGATAAAAGATTATGATATCTATTATTTAGTTTGTTGGCAAAAATTCAAAATAGCCTAATCAATTAAATTGATTTGGCATAATAAATGTTGGAGGAGTTGTAGAGGCTCTCCCACATTTAATAGGAAGTTTGAGGGTTTCTCTGTTAAAGGGGAGTTCAAGGGGGTTTATACCTTGGGTGGTCCCCACTACCATAACCTCACATGGGAGGTTAGTTCGGGCTGTCCACACCATCATAACCTCTCATTGGAGGTTTAGGTCTGGTGGTCCCCACTTCTCAACATCCACATGGATTTTAAACATAAAAAAATAAAAAAAAGCTACACAACTTTATTTTTATTTTATTCTTCCACGAAAAACCCAAATCATATCTTTCACTCTCGACCCACTGCGATCAAGGTGAATGTCTCCTTATGCAAATATCGGTGCAGCGAGTTCAACAGTGTCCTCATATTTCAATTCTGAGCACCGGTTCAAAAGTTAGAAAAACTCTCTTGCACGTTTACTAAACGTACCCGAACAAAAGTTCAAAAATTCATTTTGGACACACCGGGCCTCAGAATCATGCACCGTCAATTTTCACAGACTCATAAAATTTCCATTTATTTAAAAAAAATACATGGAAATTTTGGGTCTTTACATGGTTTTTGTGCCATTTGTTCGTCTGGATTGTTTTAAGTCAGTGGTTATGTGTTTTCAGTTGTTGTGCATTTTTTGCAGTGCATTGGTGAGGTAATTCTGCAAAATTGTGGTTGTCATATTGTGTGTGCTTGTGCATTTGTGTGAGGCATGACGCACCTTTGTGTTTGGAATGTGAGTCGAGGTAGGTCCCCACTGCACTCGACTTTAAATTTAGAATTTATTAATTGCTTGATATTTTATTAATTTTAATAAATGTGAAATCATATAATATAATTAATTTTCAAATGATTATTTGGTGTAAAAATATCTGTTTATTTTATACATGACACTTGAAATATTTTCTTGATGAACGGGCACCCAGTAGTGAAAGAATGCTCGTTTGGCCTTTAAAAATAATTCATGGAATTTCAAATGTAGTTCTATTTTATTTATAAATGATTTCTTTTGAAGCATGAACAAGTGTTTTGGTTCTCTTGAGAAATGAGGATTTTCTTTAAAATTGGTGAAGGCTCGTTTGGAACTTTAATAAAATAAATTATTTTGGAAAACTGTCTAGGGTGACTCAAGGGTGATATTTGGTGTATGTTGACTGTATGAGTTGTGTGTGATGTTTGTGCTACTTGATTGAGTTTGTTGACTCACCCCTTTCCTTTTTATAACACATGTTAACATGATAACCTGGCATAGTAAGTGAATCTTCTGAGAACGATTGTTGCACTAATTTAGATAACGCACTAGCTAGTGGCCCTTAGTACGGATTATACTTTGCTAGGGGATTGGGCCCCTCGGTTAGGCCATGTAGGGAAACACCGAGCATTAGGGCGTTATGATGTCATTGAGAGTAGGCATGCCTTTAGGATTAGTCACATGCATGGTACGTTCTGGATTGTTCACGAGCTCCTAGGTTCGACCCATGTTTTCTTTAGTGTTTATTTTTATGTGGCAGACGATTGAGAGGTCTAGTTCAGTTGTTGTCCCTAGTGTGTCACTTATTTTCCATTTCCCTTAGTGTGTGTTGGGTGTTTCATGTGGTTTTACATTTGACTAACAACTGAAATTTGGATTTCTAAATTTCTCGTAAAAAAATGTTTTAAAATGCAATACACTTATTCCTTTCAGACATTAAACTTGTCTTTAAATTAAAAATGGAAATGGACTATTACTTATTTTATAAATGAAAGAGTGTGTGGAAACCAATATTTTATATAATTTAGTTCAAACCTAGAATTATTAAATTCTTTATTTAAAGGTAGTGCATTGGGAATAGTTTTTTGGGCATGCCTACTGAGTTTTAATACTCACGCCTATAATGTTTTCTTGTTTTTAGTTTCTGTATAGGTTTGAATCGAGCTTGTTCATCATGGGAAAGACTTGGTTGTGGTTTGGAGAGTGACTCTTGAGGTCATGAGGAGTTTTGGTCATGGATAGGCTAGTTGGTTGTTGTTGATCGTTCTTTCTTTTTGTGTTGTTTATTTACTTTGTGTTGTTCTATTTTCTTTTCACTGCTTTATTCATTTTTATTGGGTGAAATCATTTTCCTGTTGTTCTCTGTTGATTCCCGGGTGCTTTTCTCCAGCCCAGGAGGATCGGGAAAGCCTCTCGGGCCATGTCGCGGACTAGCTCGGGTGATCGGTTCAGGGTTGACCTGGGTTGGTTCGTGACAAAATGGTATCAGAGCGGGTCAACTCCTGAGAGGACCTTGTTTTTTAGAGCACCCATCATTATTTGGGGTTGTCATGGTAGAAGAAGTATAATTTTTGGGACTTGAGGTGTAGGAACGGGAAGGACGTCATGAACCCTTGCTCATTCCAAACCTCGGGTTACCATGGGATGTTCGGGCATGTTGGTGTCCTTTGATTGTTGTGAATTTTTTTATGTTGGGAAATAAAATGGGAGCCAGGAAAGTGACCTCCGGGAGCTCACATGGTCTGGAAAGCCATGTGGAGCTGGGGAAATTACCCTAGAGTGCTCCTTCTAACGGTGGCATGACTGGCGTATGGCCGCCAACCATACGTCTGAGTCACCCATAGGTACTAGTTTCCCCTAGTGAATTGTTTGAGTCTTCTTTAATTCTAAAAACTGTTTGTAAATTTTTATTTTGGAAATTTTAAAAAGTTAAATTTGAAATGGCAATGACCATTTTTTGATCCTGCTCCTTTTTTTCTTATTCCTTAGTGTTCGCCCCCATGAAGGTTCGATGGATTCCCAAGGTGTAGCTTCGGGTGGTGCATCCTTAGGAAATCCTCTAGTTGATCAGCCTATAGACTATGTTCTATAATTCTGAAAGTTGAACCCTCCCCTATTTTATGGTCAAGTAGATCCACTTGAGGTATAGGAGTGGTTACAGAAGATTGAGAGGAAGTTCAGTTTCATTGGGTTGCCTGAGTCATTAAAGGTGAAGTTGGCTTCCTTTATTCTTGAAGGTCTAACCTGGAAATGGTGGAAGTCCGTGTCTTGGAATAAACCATGGAAAGATCTAACATTATATTTTTTCAAGTCATCGTTCATCCAACAACACTTCTCTGAGTTGACAAAGCTGAGGAAGAGGATGAAGTTGTGTTGTCTTCAACAGGGCATTGAATCGTTACTAGAATTCTATCGACGTTTCATAGACCTAGTTCTATATGATCAGTGGTTTATTGCGAATGATCCCGGGAAGGCTCAGAAATTTGAGTCTGAACTCCGACCAGAACTATGATTGAAAGTGGAAGAGCTTAACCTAACCACCTTCCTAGATGTTGTGGGGAAAGCCTTTCTTGCTGAAGCTGGGCTAGCAGGAGGACTTGAGGTGGCGAATCCTCCCCCGGCCTTGGGAGGCAGTGCAGAGGATGATGATAGGAAGAATGGGAAGCGACCTGATGCTGGTGGCTCTAATAGAGGAATCAAGAGGCCTTCATACATTCAGTCTTCTTCTTCACAGCACAATGCCTTGATCTGTCACTAGTGTGGTAGGCAGGGTCACAAGAGGCCAATGTATCCGAGTGTTCTGAGACCCTGCCAAACTTATGGATGTTGGGGTCACTTGCAGTGATTCTTCATTGGTGTTTCCAAGAAGCGCACTAAAGCTAGACCTGGCTCGTCGAAGGTCACCTCATCCTATTATCAGAAGTAGGGTGATGTTTGGGGACCAGTTTGAGGTTTTCTCTTTGTAGTGTTCCTTGGATATAGTAATCATATCTTGTAGCGTTTTGTGGTGTTTTTTTCTTTCAGTTGTAATAATGTTTGTGGTTGAACCTCTTTGAAACTTTTATTTTATTGGAGGTGTGTTTGGTGAAATTCTAGTTTGGGTGTTATGTTTGGGGATTTTTGAAGCCTGACTATGAGGAAGGAGATGCTTCAATCATTGGTGCTCCAGCCATAGGCCTCAGAGTGAAGTTGGCGCGTTGTCAGGTGAACCCCAACAGTGGAAAAAGGGCTTTGGTTTAATCTTGGTCTTTAGTGCATCATGGTTCGTGCTCTTTCGAGGGTGTGAAGTTGTTAGTGTAGCGATGATGGTAGTTTTGATACTCTATCGGTTGGGCCCTTCCCTTCCTACCCCTCCCATTATGGTGGGGTTTCTAGCCCATGTGAAAGTCTCCGAGTTCGATTAATCTCTACGGTCCTTATGGTGGGGAGACCAAATCTTGGGTCTTGTTGAATTCAGTTTAGCTTGTTTCCTATGGTGGGGAGTCTGTTCAGACCTCCCGTGTCAATATCCCAGTTTTGTTTCAGGTTTTGGTTTGGTGGGGGGGTCTCGTGCAGAACCACCTAATTCTATATTCTCCTTTTTAGTAAAGAGTTGGGGTGTGAGAGTTCCAGTGTCATATTGGAGTAAGGTTTTAATAGGTACTTGTTGGACGTGGTTTTAACTTGTTTTTTGGTTACAAGAGGGTCGTTGTGTTCTTCTTGGTGTTGTTCTGGATGTTGTGTTTTAATGTTGAATTGAGGATGGAGGAAATGTTTGAGTTCCGTTTAATGGTGTTTAAGGTGTGTGTATTCTAGGCCTGAATTTACCATTTTGAAAGTTCTATGTCCTTTGAAGCGATCAACTGGAGGTGGTCACACTTTTGGGGGCGGGTGACACTTAGTGGGTAGTTTGTTTCTATTGCATGAGTTCTTCTGGTTTATCTCTCCCTTTTTGGGAGTGTTTCAGGATCTCTTTGTTGTTGTTCTTTAGATATCTCTTTGAATCGTAAAATAATGTCGGTTCTTTTTTTGGTTTTTGATTTTGTTATGGCTTTTCGGGGGTGGAAAGCGTTATGGTGGGGAGAATTGTCATGCCCGGGTTTAAATTTTCCTTTAGTTATGACTCGGGTCGGGTTTTTGGATGAGTCATGGTTAAAACTTTGAGTTTTTGAGAAAAATGCACGTATGTGTGTTTGGCGATGTCTGCACTCGAGCAGAACACGGTCGAGGGGTCGTACAGCGACACCTTGGTCACCGCGCTACCCGCCGGTGTGCGGGGCAAACTAAAAGTTTTGTGATTAATGAGAATGGTGGTTAAATATATATATACACACACACACACATGTATATGTTTTATTTAGAAACAATACCCCTAAAATTAATACTATTATTTATTATTAAAATAATTATTTTAACATTATTATATATATATATATATATTAATATAGTTATTATTATTATTATATTTTTATTAAAGTTATTATTATTATTATTATAACCATTATTATAATTATCATTATCCTATTAATTTGGTTTAATAATAATTATTATAATTATTTTATTTATGTGTAATAAGTGAATTTACTTTAAAAGTTTTTTTAAAAAAAAAGGAAGAAGCGGGCTAGGGTTCGACTCGGAGGCCGACCCCCCCCCCTCACCCCCCTTGATTGGAAGAAGAGGCGCAGCCCCCCCCCCCCCCCTCTTGCCTGCTTTGGCCCGCATGCCGGCGACCCCCCCTCTTGCCTGCTTTGGCCCGCACGCCGGCGACCCCCCTTGCCTGCTCCGTCCTCGCACCGCCCAGCCGTATCGGGTCCGGCGACCCCCTTGCCTGCTCCGACCTCGCACTGCCCAACTACACTGGGTCCGGAGACCCCTTGCCTTCTCTGGCCTCGTACCTCCCCGTGCCGACCTCATCTTCAGCCCGCCCGCCGCCTCCCATTCCTCCTATCACGACAACCCGCTGGCCTCCCCTTCTACCCTTGATCTTCGTCAGACGATGACCCTCAACCTCCGGTCGTGACCCGCAACCTCTGGCGATGACTCGTGACCTCCCAGGAAACTCCTACAGGAATTTTTCTCCTCTTATCCCTGGACTTTTGGGTTTCCAGCGGGTATGAGGTTCATTTTAGAGTTTAATTTTGATTCATTTTTGTTTGAATTCTTGATTTATGGTCTAATTTGAATTCCTTATGGTGTATTTTTTGTGCGATTGGAGTTTGACACCAAGTTTTGGGAGTTCTTGACACCTGGTGTAAGTTGTTCTATCTATAAACATTATTTGGGTGAATTTTTTGTTTGTGTGATTAATTTATTATGATTACGAGTTTATGAATGTGTTTTTTAGTCTCATTTTGTGGTGCGAATGGTATTTTTAGAATTATTGGTGTGTTTGCTGGTTAGAAATGAATTTTTTATTAAGGATATGTCAATGTTTTGTGTTGTTTTGGTGTGATGTTTTCAAAATGGGTTTTTAGGGCTGTTTGGTTGGTGCGAAGTTTAATTTTTAAATGAACTTGGTTTACGTTTAATATTTTGTAGCCTGTTCATGGGAATTAAGGTGCATTTTGATGGAATCCAGTTGTGTGTTGTTTAACAGCTTTTATTAAATCCTGTAATTTGTTATTTTAATTGTGTAAGTAGTGTGTGTTCCGATATGGCGTGTTTTGGGTGTGCGTTTAATTATAAAATGGGTTTTAAACAAGTTTTGGGTGTGTAAAGTCGGGGGGTTTCTCTTTGAAATTGTTTTATAAATTCTATAGTGGTTTATTAAATAGTACTGACAGTGTGAATTAAGTTTTGAAAGTTTTGAGGTGGTTTTTGCGCCGTTTGTTCATCTGGATTGTTTTAAGTCTGTGGTTATGTGTTTTTAGTTGTTGTGCATTTGTTGCATCACATTGGCGAGGTAATTCTGCGAAAATGTGGTCGTTAGCTTGTGCGTGCTTGTGCATCTGTGCGAGGCGTGATGCACCTTTGTGTTTGGACTGCGAGTCGAGGTAGGTCCCCCACTACACTCGCCTTTAAATTCAGAATTTATTAATTTCTTGATATTTTATTAATTTTAATAAACATGAAATCATATAAGATAATTAATTTTCAAATGATTATTTGGTGTAAAAAAGAGCCATTTATTTTATACACGACACTTGAAATATTTTCTTGATGAACGGACACCCAGTAGTGAAAAAATGCCCGTTTGGCCTTTAAACATAATTCATGAAATTTCAAGTGTAGTTCTGGTTTATTGATAAATTATTTCTTTTGAAGCGTGAACAAGTGTTTTGGTTCTCTTGAGAAATGAGGATTTTATTTAAAATTGGTGAAGGCCCATTTGGCACTTTAATAAAATAAATTATTTTGGAAAACTCTCTTTGGGGTGAATCGGGGGTGATCTTTGGTGTACGTTGACTGCATGAGTTCTGTGTGATGTTTGTGCTACTTAATTGAGTTTGTTGACTCACCCCTTTCATTTTTATTACACGTGTTGACATGGGAACCTGGCATAGTAAGTGAATCTTCTGAGAACGATTATTGCACTAGTTTAGATTTTGCACTGGCTAGTGGCCCTTAGTATGGATTATACTCTGCTAGGGGATTGGGCCCCTCGGTTAGGCTATGTAGGGAAACACCAGGTGTTAGGGCGCTATGACATCATCGAGAGTAATCATGCCTTCAGGATGAGTCATCTGTATGGTATGTTCTTGATTGTTCAAAATCTCCTAGGTTTGACCCATGTTTTATTTAGTGTTTATTTTTATGTGGTAGACAATCAAGAGGTCTAGTTCGGTTGCTATCCCCTGTGTGCCACTTCTTTTCCATTTCCCTTAGTGTGTGTTGGGTGTTGTGTGTGGTTTTCCATTTGACTAACAACTAAAATTTGGATTTCTAAATTGCTCGCAAAAAAATGTTTTAAAATTCAATGCACCTGTTCCTTTCAAACATTAAACTTGTCTTCAAATTAAAAAGTGAAATGGACTGTTACTTGTTTTAGAAATGAAAGTGTGTGTGGAAACCAATATTTTATATAATTTAGTTCAAACCTGGAATTATTAAATTCTTTATTTAAAGGTAGTGCATTGGGAATAGTTTGTTGGGCACGCCTACAGAGTTTTAATACTCACGCCTATAGTGTTTTCCTGTTTTTAGTTTCTGTGCAGGTTTGACTCAAGCTTGCTTGTCGTGGGTGATACTTGGTTGTGGTTTAGAGAGTGACTCTTGAGGTAATGAGGAGTTTTGGTCATGGCCAGATTAGTTGGTTGTTGTTGATTGTTCTTTCTTTTCATGTTGTTTATTTACTTTGCATTGTTCTATTTTCTTTCTGCTACTTTATTCATTTTTATTGGGAGAAATCATTCCCCTGTTGTTCTTTTTTGATGCCCTGGCGCTTGTCACCAGCCCAGGAGGATCGAGAATGCCTCTCAGGCCATGTCGCGGACCGGATCAGGTGACCGGTTCAAGGTCAACCCAGGTTGGTTCGTGACACTTAACCAAGGCATGGATCATCCTATTCGCCTATCTACCTTTCCCAAATTGTAATACAAAAGAAAATAAAAGAAAAAAAAGATCCTTTGATACCACTTTGTAACGTCCCAACCCAATTGCCACACACTGGTACCCCGGGTTGGTCAGTTACATGACCTCAATCATGCCTCCCTGTATGCTAGAGGTTGTCGACTAGTTGTGAGGGTCTAATATCGATCATGGGGAAACTATACCATTTTTATCAAAGTGTCACAATAGTGAATAGAAATAAAGAATAGACAAATGATATAACTAATAACCAAAACAAACCAGTATCACATGATGAACAAAATAGGAAATACAATATCCAAAACTTACAAGTAGATATGTCATTCCAAATATGTGTCAAGTGTCAATATGCACAAACCCAAAAAAAATAGACACTGGAAACTCCCAAGTATGTCATGAATCATGCCTGGTTATCTCATTTATGCTCCATCTTAACTTATCCATATAATATAGGACTCTTTCCCTTATCCTGTCCTACAAACATGATGTCTATTCAGGTACCAATCAGGCAGCCTAAGTAAGGTGTGAGTACAACTCAGTAGGCCACCACCAATGGCATCTAAAACAATATCCTGTCAATAACAATGTATGCAGCTATATAAAGAATAAAATACAAGCAGTAAAGTAAAAAATTATATATATTCAATTATTCTTTATTTAACCACATAAACCCCTAGGTTCTTGAGGACGCCCGAACCACAATACCTACTTCATCCCATGATTGAGTTTGAACTATCCCCAAGGGATATCACATATCACAAAATAATGGTTATTAATTATCATTTCATTTCAATTTATATTATGGATAAGTGGAACCATAGTCCAATTCCAACATTTTGGGGTTAGATCATCATGCCTAGGACCCCATGGGAATTTGAAGCAGCAATTCATGACCCACAACTCGTTTATCAAACAATCACACAACTAGGATTTTGAAGCCATAGTCTATGTCCCACACTCATTTATCACTATGGGATTTTGAAACAATAGTCCATATCTCACACACATATACCAGTTTATCACTATGGGATTTTGAAGCAACGATCCATGTCCCACACACATTTATCAATCAATCAAACAATTCACATATATCATATCAATCAAGATCAATCAATATTAATCCTTTTACCAGTAATTCAAATCATGGTACCATCACAATTTATCACAAAAAATATGGTTCTTCAAATTAATCACATGATATAATATCTAAAATTCACCATTAACCATTTAGAAAAAATCAATTCATATAACCCATTAAGGTTTTAAGGCCAAGTCAGCCATCTCATGATCCCCAATTTTCAATTAATTCATATCACGTTAATTAACCAATTACATAGTCCCAATTTCCAATCAATTACAAAAATCAAAATATCCCATTAATTAATTCACTAATAATTAATCCAATTCCACAATCTCAATATCCTATAAATCAATTCACTAATTAATTAATACAATTCCATAATCTCAATATCCCATTAATTAATTCACTAATTAATTACTCCAATTCCACAATTATGTAAATTAATTAATCAATTAATTTATTCAATTAAAGATTCAATTTTCAAACATGTCAATTGAAATTTTTAAACACATGCATGAAATTTGAATTCAAGACTATAAGAATTGATTTTACACCACCAGCCTCAAGATTATTGACAAACGATCACCAACAAAAATCCCCAATTTAAGTGGAACAACCAAGATCACAAAGAAGAAATAAATATAGATCTGAAACCTAGATCCAAGATCAAATAATCAAGATCCAACAAACCTATATTTAGATCCATTAAAAAAAGAAAAAACATCCCTTCAAAGGATAATAGAAATATGGGAGAGATATAGGAAACCATACAGGATTAGATTCTCCTATGAGGGAGGTGAAGATCTTCAATTCAGGATTAGAATCATCAAGAATAGAGGTTTTAAGGACTTAGAATCTATCTGGGATCCTCCAAAAATGATAGAAATTTTTTAGGGTCAAATTAGGTTGAGTTGGGGTGAAGTCCAGGGGGCTCTAAATTTTAAAAACCAATTTTCGGGTTAATTAAACCTACACGCATGGTTTCCTAGGAAGGGACACACAGTTTTCCAAACTATGCACCTCTTCTAGGGTGGGTATATAGTTACTCCTAAGAGGGATCACAGTTTGACAAACTGTGTGTCAACTGTGTAAATCCCCACTGTCTAGGTTCGTATAGTTTTCTAGGCTAGACACACGGTTTGGGAAAACTATGCACTGCCCCTATTCCTTCCAAAATTCTTCAATTTCACCCAAAAAATTCTCAAGGTAAAACCCAAACAAGATATACTTGAAACAAGGCAAGATGGTACCTATAAATGAGCTTGAGACATCTCTAGAAAAGGTCGGGATGTGCATATTTTTTATGAAAAGCCTCTCTCCTTCTCAAAGGAAAATATCGATGAACCCTACTTATAATTTTTTTTATATTCCCTATATAAATTGATAATAAAAGATTAAGGTATATGTGAAATGAAATAGTATGAGATAACATATAAATATTAAAATTATTTACTTGATATAGTCATTGAACAAACCATAGTTAAGAAAGACTATGTGATGTGCCATATCCTGCTCTTCAAGGCTCAATGTAACCAATCTATATGACCCACAAATTCCTCTTGTTTGGGGAATAGATAAAAATGAGGTCTCAATTTCCCTATACTTCTCATATTTATTTCTTATTGGCTGGTTATGTCTTGTGCTCACATTAGACAAATACATTGAACAAAAATCCATACATTTTTTATCCAGATAACCTCTCACAATAGAACCTTTAGGATGATTCTTATTTAAGACATAAGATTTCATTGTTCACGTATTTATTTTAGTAGGATACATCCACCAAAAATCAATGGGTCCCCCAAGAAGTGTTTCAGTTGGATGATGAACTATTAAATGAAGCACACAAGTGAAAAATGATGGAGGACATTTTTCTTCCAAATCACACATAATTAATAAAACATCATGTTTCATTTTTATCAAGAAAGACTTGGATAACATTTTAGCACAAAGTTCTCTAAAAAATGGAATAATAAAATCACTATCACCCTTACATTATTGGATATTAAATTCCATATTACTATGGGAATCAATTCATGAAGAAGGATGTGATAATCGTGAGTTTTTAGGGATTTCATTTTTAACTCTCTTATGTTGACTCATTTAGATATGTTACTGGAATAGCCATCAAGAACCTTGATATTCTCCAATACTTCCAAAAAAATCTCTAAATGTGTCATCACATAAGAATCGTAAAGAACATTCAATTTATTTTCACCGATACTCATAGGATGCAGTTCGGGTCGAATACCCCAATCCAACAAGTCCTGGAAAGAACAAAAGTAATATTTGGTCTTCCCCTTCATATTTAAAATAATTGAAAGCAAAATTTCATATATGTTTTTCTTAGTTTTCATTACATTTAAATAATGGCATAAAAAAATATTAGACCAATATGGCTACTCAAAAAATATACTTTTCTTTTTCCAATTGTAAGTGGCTTCAATGTCAGCATTCTTCCTCTTTTTAGATTTCATCTAACCTTTCCCTAATGAAAAACTAAAATCTTTTAATTAATTAATCACATCACTTTCTGACATAAATTGAGTTGGTCGTTTAGTGTTAATGTTATTATCAAACCTTCGGCAATTAATCCTGTATTGATGATCCATTGGAAAGAATCAACGATTCCCCATGAAATTGAAACTATGATGATATTTAAGCATTCTCGATCGTGTATTCTTCATAAAAATAGAACATTGTATTTTTCCTTTCATTCTCCAAAAAACATCATTTTATAAGCAGGTAAATCATCTATAGTTTATAGAAGGACAACACGCATATAAAATATATTTTTTGAAGAAACATCGAATGTGCGCACACCCATATCCAAAAGTCACTTCAACACTCTTATTAAAGGTTTAAAGTAGGCGTACATATCATTGTTAGGATCATAAGGTTCGGATATTGGTATACTCAAGAAAGTGAAATGTTTTTTCATACACATCCATAAAGGAAGATTATAAATGTGAATAAAAACCATTCATGTGCTATGAGTAGTAATCATATGACCAAATGGATTAAAACCATCATAGGCTAGACCCAACCTGACATTATACACCACATCTACAAAATCAGGATATTTTACATCAAATTACCACCATGGTAATCCGTCTACATAATGAACCAACTCATCATTACCTTTAATTCTCTCAGCATCATGCCATTTCATATTGGTTGGTATTTCTATAGACATGAATAGATTTTGAAGACTAAGAATCAATGGAAAGTGCCACATGACTTTATGTGGAACACGAGATGGTGTTCCATATACATTTTCCTTCCATAGAGATATACCAAATTCTTTATAGTCATTAAGGTTAGTTGTTTCCTCCTAAAATAGACTACAATATTTCAAACAAGCATTAATTTTATCAGTAGAAAATCCGAGCTGGTTAATTAACCTTCATGTCTTACAATGATTTGAGGGAATATGTGCACCATCAGGAAGAAATTCCTTCAATAAAGGTAAGAATGTAATCAATAGAAGTATTAGAAATCCTATAAATGTTTTTTCAATGATATAACCACATTTAAAATTCCAACTTTTTTATTTTAGTACATTACTGATATATATAAGTTTTGGCACCATCCATTAATTTTTTCACTCTCTCAACATCATTATCTTTAGTATTTTCCTCATGTGTATTGATATCATTGTATTTTTACACTGGCATATTATCTCTATCATGATTATGCACAAATAGAAACTGATCAAATATCAAATTGTCCATACCACTTCTTTCTTTCCATTCATGAATAGTAGAATATTGTCTCGTCTTGCCATTATGATACTGAACATAATAGTTTTTTTGAAATCCAAATTTTTTTTATATGGTTAATAAATTTTTCTCATCTTAACCATGGTCTTCCACTATAATTATAACATGAAAACTGTATACGACCTTTATCTGAAGCATTCTTAAATGAAAATTCTAAAAAAATATCCAAATTATCTTGAAACCTGATTGAAATATGATCAATATGATGCATCCATTTTATATCCATTATATTACAAGGGGAAAATCTATGTTATAGTTAATAATGTAAACCATAATTACAAAATTCATTACAACTAACTTCAATATGAAAGTCGTAAAATATATATTACTTTCATAAAGTATAGGTAAGCCCAAAGTTATATGATATATGAAATTAATACAAATTTTTTTAGTAAAAAATACTCATATCTAATTGGAAAGGAGTCGTTTTAAATTCCAAATGTAATTATAATATTAAAGAGATTTCATGAGAGGAATAAATTCTATAACCATATTACTTGAATAATGGAAATATCATGTTCAATGAAAATAATTATATATTATTTGATGCATTTTGATACAAAAAATAAAATAAACCATTTAAATAATTTATCTAAAGACTCATAAATAAACATTGGAAACATTATTTAAAAATAGGAAAGGGTTAAAAAACTTCATAACAATGAGTAATAAAAATAATGAAAATTTTTAAAATATTTTTTATTCCAATATATTATTCCATTAAAAACGTTTTCTTTAATATACAAAAATACCTAGAAAAACTCCACAGTTATATTTTAAAATATAACCATTTAACTATTTATTGCATATTAGAAATAAAGATTAGTAAAATCATAGGAATATTCTTAAAAATGACATGTATGGAAGAGAATACCTACTAATACAATCTATCGATGAGCACCTCAAGCTTAGGTAATAATAATCAACCTCCTATAATGAATAAATCAATTTCTATAACCAATTGATTCCAAATGAATCATATCTCGAAACTAATAATAAAAAAAATCTAAATGAAAACCATGAAAATAACTTCTAATAACATCTATAAATCAAATTTAATAAAACCCATAATTTCCCTTTCCTAAGAAGTGAACAATTTCAATCCATAATAAATAAATCCCTAGAATAATTTAGCAAATAGCTTTCCTCCAAAAAAACAATGGTAATTTTTTTTTAAATGATCTACCTAAAACTCCTTTTGCTAGAGGATATAGAATCATCATCACCTCGATGGAATTCCACATTGCCTTTATAAAATTCAATCTAAATATCTAGCCCAAAAGGGGGTATATATATTTGATAATATCAATATACATATTAGGAAATCCCCAAAGGGAAAATACCCATGTGAACACCATATATTTATAATAATAAAAAAGTAAAATCATATTAATTATTCCTAAAATTAACAATAAATTCCACCCATTGGTATGAATATAATGGTACTCCCATCATGGAAATAAAATGAAAAATTAAACGTCACCCACAAATACGCAACAACGGAATACTAAAGGCTCATCCAAATTACAATCATTAAACCAAAATCCCAAAAATAAAACATCACACACAAAGAACCTTATTTCAAATAATTATGAATAATCATAACCTAACTGTATCTTAGTTAGGTTTTCATACGTAGATAAAAATAAACACAATAGTTAGTAGAATAGAATAAGTATTTGGAACTCACTATCAAAGAATATCGGAATCAGAAAATAACTGAATCAGGGAAGAACACTGGAGGAGGAGAGGCATATGTCGTCGCTCGGGTGAGGGAAGAACATTTCTTGACCTACGAGGGTAGATGTTCCTCGACAAGTGAAGGGGGGAGGGTGGGAGGCTGGGTAAAATGCAGGACTCTATCCCAACGGTCTTCAAAAAACGGTTGGGAAAGATAAGTTATACCCACAGTTTACATAAACTGTGGTTACAAACATACTCAATGCAAGCTATACCCAAGGTTTATGTAAATTGTGGGGATTGCCCCAATATCCAGTAGTATCAATTTTTCTCATCTGACATCTCGAATATAAGTCCTCCTTAGTAAATTTCAACAAATTGTAAAATTTAAAAGGTTTGGATTCAGGATTTGGAATATCATTATGAGATATTATTTATTAAATAGATGGGTCAGTAGCCTCATATACTAAATTTTGAAATGATGAATCAAAAATTGAAAAAAAAAATCTACTGAATTTTTTTCACCATTTTGATACCAAAAAATATAATATTTCCAAAAACCAAAACATAGTAGATGAAGTCCAACATTGTCAAACATTTTGAATCTCCAAATTTCACATTAGTAAATGAAGTACAACATTTTCAAACATTTCAAATCTCCAAAGATCACATTTCTTACATGGATATTTAATTATTCCTTTAAAAAAAATATAAATTTGAAGATGAAAATGATATAAATTTTTTAACACCCTCAATTTAGACAGGATTTATACTGGATTTTTTGGAATTTTTGTGATGATTTATCCAATCACAGTTGCATAATAGAAACTGGTGTCTACTTCCTGAGTCTATAGTTATCTAAAAAACAACATAAATAAGAATAATTATTAATCATTGTGACTAATTTCAAATTATTATTATATTTTAACACCTTGGAATATTCTATGGAATATGGTAAGAGTGAGACACTGAGTTAGCATTGGATTTCAGGGCCCGTAGAGGCTCGGTGCTGATAAAATAAAAATATTAAATATATTTTATCACACGTGCTATTTTCTAAAAATAATGAAATATATGCCGAATGGTGTCTCATGTGGAAAATCTGAGACCACCATTAGATCTGGATTATGGGGTTTACCCTAGGCACAACACAATATTTGTGTGTGTCGGGTGTTTGGTTACATTGCACGTGAGAGTAATTCATTTAATATTTATATTATAATATTTTATAAAAAAATGAATCATTTACTGAACCATGTATTGTATGAGAAATTGGAGAGCATTGTTAGGTCTGCGATGTGGGATTTACTCGAGGCACGATATAACATTTTTGTGCATCGGGTGTTTGGTAACATCGCATATGTGGGTAACCTTTTAAAATTTTTATTAATATTATATATATATATATATATATATACTAAAAATTATCATAATTTAATAATAATTACTAATAATTACTAATATTGACTAATTACTTATTAATTATGAAAAATAATTTAATAATTAATATTATCTTTTAATTATTACTACATTTTAACTAATTATTGTGAATTTTTAAAAATTGATGATATTTTTTATATTTTATTTCAAGTAATCACAAATTTTTTACTAATTATTATATATATTTATTATCTAATACTAATTAGTTGTTAATTATAAATAAAATTTATCAAAAATTATTTATTATTAATATTATTTTTGTTTAATTAAATGAAGTCCAACAAAGATTATACATTAACAAAAAATGCTCAAAATGTTTATGAACCTCCATAATTTTTTTTATGGCTAAATAGATCCTTTATTAACCAATAATCATTATACCTACATTTTTTTATTATATATTATTTTTTTCATTAAAACAATTTTTATAAAAAAATTATAAAAAATGTTTTTTTAAATAAATTTTTTGTTCAAACGTTTTCTTTATATTTATTTTCTCATCATTTTTATAAAAAACTCACTTATATTTATTTCATATGTTATATATATATGTATATATATGTATTTATGTATATATATGTATATGTGTGTGTGTGTAACATTATTTCTTAATCACATATATATACATCAAATATATTTTTACACATTTTTTTAAATGTTTATATATGTATATTCACATGTTTATATATATATATATGAATGTTTAAAAAACTATATTCACATGTTTTAAATAAATTAAAATCAATCATAATATAACAATCAAACATTTTTTAATATTACAACCACAATACAATCATTATTATAATTCATCAAAAATTATATCATCATAAGGATGCTTTCAAAATAATCATAATAAGGCATAACATTCAACAATTTATTTAAAAAAATCAATAACATTCACATTTGACTTGATTGTGTGTGTGTGTGTAAATATACATGCACTACACAAAATTATATATATCTATATATAAGTATATAAAATCATTCAACATTTATGTATATAAGTTTAAAAGGTTGTCTTGTTTATATATATAAATATATACCTTGTAATGTTTTTCAATTATATATATATATCATATATATATCATATATATGTGTGTGTATATATGATTATATATATATATGCAGTGTGTGAGATGTTAGTAGGCGCTGACATGTGCATGTGCATCGGGAGTCAGTAGGGTAGCCAAATGTCTCAAAATAAACAAAGACGGGCATTTAAATAAAAACATATCTTAAATATAATTCTTAAACATTATAAAAAAACCTCAAATCAATTAGAATCAACTTATATGGAAGTAAAAAATGTTGTATTCTATGGTGGACACCTAAATAGAGAATAATAAACTTTCACTAACCCTAAATTCCAAATAAACCATAAAATTCAAGTAAATTTATTAACCTAGTTTTTGAGAAAATAAATTTTGCATGATTCAAAGGGAAATTATAAAAATAATGAAGGAGGGGAGAAAAGGAGTGCGTACCTTAGAGATTCAAACCTAAATCTACAAAATAACAGTTGCAATGGGGGATTTTCACTTCGGTTCATCCAAGGGTTTTGCGGACGTCTAGGGTTTCATGGTGGAGGGGGGGAGGAGAATGTTGTGTGGATTTATTTTAATATTTTTTTTGATAGATTAATCATGATGGAATTTAACCCATCCCAAAAAAAATCATGAAGGAGTGTTAGTGATGGATTTTATTATTCATCACTAATACTCCTTCATAAAGACTGTTAGAAACATATAAAATATTTTTTTGTTAATATTAGTTGCTGATAAGATTCCCATAGGATAGAGTGAAAGTGAGCAAAAAGTATTTGAGATGGAAAGGCCTTTCCATTACAAATAAGACATTCAATGGGACTATTTGCGATGGAAAATAATTCTATCACAAATAGCTTATCACAAATAGTCCACAAAAAATAACCATTTTTTCCAATAGTGTTCTTTCATTGGTTTAATTTATTTTCCATGATTATGAATAAAATGAAAATGATCAAATACCAAATTCTCTATTCCACTATTTTCATTTCAATCATGAAAAATATGAGATTTAATTTTCTATCCATTATGATACCATATGTGATAGTTTGTTTAAAAACCAACTTTTTTATATATTAGCTAACTTCTTTGTGACTTAACCAAGGTCTTCCAATACAATTAAAAAATGGGCAGTGTATAAGACCTCTATCTAAATCATTATTAAATTAAAAATCTAAAAAATAATCAAAATTATTTTGAAACTCTACAGAGATTTGATCAGTATCATACATCAAACTTTTATCCATTATATTGTAAAAAACAATTTTCTATTAATATAAACATGGTATACTATAATTAGACAATTCATGACTACCATGAATCTTTTAAATACATATCATGAGAAAAAAAATTCCAAAACTAAATACATATTTTTTTATCATGGATCAAGTCATTTTGATTCTATCTGATTCAATTTGATCTATATCATCTATATTAATATTGGATTTAGTTATTTTATGTTTTAACTTATATAAAATATTGGATTTTGATTTAGTTTGATTTGATTCAAATCAATTCAATTCTTTTACATTCAATTTTATTAAGTTTTATTCATGTTGTTTCCATTCAATTCAGTTCGGATTGGTTTGGGTTGAGTTGGGTTTGGTGAGTTTTGGATAGATTAGACTAGTTTGATTTAGGTTAAGTTGACTGTATTTAATTTAGGTTGGGTAGATTTGATTCGATTTGGTTCAAGTTAATTTCATTTGATTTGTTTCATTTATTTACTCTATTTAGTTTAATTTGTTTCAGTTTGATTCATGTTGATTTAGTTATAATTGAATTGTTGCAATTAATTATTGGTTTGTTGGGTTACAGTATAGTATAGTTTATTTTTTTATGTTTAGTTTCATTTATTATGTTCTATTTAGTATGTTTTGTGAATCCAAGTTCTCCATAATTAAAGGATCTTGAGATACCCAAAGTTTCAAGGAGGAAATAAAGAATATGGGTATCACCAAAAGTAATATAATTGTGTTCAAACATAATAAAGTGGATTTTTATCAACTTTAAATGGTGCACCAAGAGAATATTCCTACATGTTTATTAAGAATTTCATAATGGCTGATCATTCATTCAATTTTAAGGGGTTGATGGATAATTAGCCTTTTTAACATGTTTACCTTCTTACTTTAAGGGTGAGGTAATGAAATGATTATTTTAAAAATATGAAGACTCATTTAAAACTTTGTAGGATGTAAAAACAAAATAACTAAGGTTAATTCATATAGTTCCAATGCTTACCATGAACTTCATTTATAGATTTCTCAACTATAAGAACGCTTGGATGAAGAAAAAATAAACATAAATTAGTAAAAAAATGTCATGATAAATAAAATAATAATAATTGAGCCATCCAAAATAGTATTTATATCTTAGATAGTGTCATCTGGTTGATACTTATCTGATCATAAATAAAAATGTTTACTTTAACCTAAGCTTGAAAAGATATAAAAGTTATAAATTGTTTGGAATTTTGACTCGTAAGATTATTAATATCATCAAGCCTGATAACTATCCTCTCTTCATAGCTATGATCAACTAATAATTTATGTAAACATGTGCTACCACATTTACCAACTCTAGTAGCCTTCTCTTTCCTTCTAGAAATATAAGGCTCTTATACTGAAGAATGAGGAGTCTCCTCAATCAATTTAGGATCATCCCTATAAGATCGAGGTGACTCAGATATTTGATCTGACATTATCTTAAAAATAAAATTAAAAAATAATTAATAAAATATTATACAATTTATCACTTACATATAAAATTAAATGAAAATTGAAAAAATGAAACAACCATAATGAAACTAAATGAAGCACTTTTTTATTCATATTAGTATATGTATTAATATGAAATAAAATTTTGAAAATATTTATGAGATATGTAATAATATAGACGGAAAAAAACAAAATTTAACTACAAGATTATACAAATCCAATTGTTACATATGAATTTTAATAGTAATTAGAAAATTATACAAACAATAAAAAACAAAATTAATCAAATTCTATCAAATTATAAATAGTATATCTAACATTTTATAAAAAAATATAAAGTTGAAAAATATATATATGGTACCTGAAATATTAGGAGATTGTTAAAGGATTGTTTTTTCATATTCCTTTTTCATGATCCTTTTTAATGACACAAACCATGTTTTATGACTTGGTCATTAATATACCATGTTAATATTTATAAGGAATTAAGGATGTCACGTAATCCATTGTCAAGTTTATCAACTCCAAAATATTATTTTTTTTCCTCTAAAATGATCGATCGCTACACATTTGATGGATCAAGAACATAGAATATTTTTTCACATGTGCTTCCATAATAAAAGGGTCATATGTGTATTATAATCTATTTAAATTTACTAGTGTCATACTGAAATCATCATGTTTAGCACTATTTTTACTCATATCTCATTTAAAATTGAATACAGGAACTTGAAATTTAATTTAATCAATCTCCCACATTTCTTCAATAACTATATAATATGCACTTGAAGCGGATATTTGGTTATTTTCCATTGCGCTCAAAAAATGCATTGCTTCAATGAACACCAATACACTACTATTCTAAACTGTATTTTTGTTGTCTTAGTCTTTAGTATAAAATGTATATTCATTGATTTCATATTCATACCATCTTATTATATTTAAACTTGGGCCACCCACTAACCATCTCAAGGTTTCTGACTCATTTGATTTACCCTATGCAGTCTCTTTAAACCATTTCAAAAAAGTTTTCTTATGCTTATTCAATATCCACATATCTTTATTTTTTGGATATTTTTGTTTTGACACATTAATATTCCATGTTATATATGTTCAAGAAATATCAATATTATTCCAAATTTATAAATGTGCCTTATTTATTTGTTGACCCATCAACAACTTTATTTTCAACCCATGAATCCCCTTTCCCAAAAAACTAACTCATTCATGGCATGGTGTAAGAAAATCAACATTATCTAATAAAGATAATTATTTTTTACAAAACTCTACCACTGACTCATAAATATATTTATCAATAATGTATGCTATGGATTAAAATGGATTATTTGTATACCCCTTAAATATATTCATATAACTTTTAAAAGGATACATCCAATGTAGATATATGGGACCAAAAATCTTTATTTATTACACTAAATGAACTATTAAATGTATCATGATATCAAAAAAAAATTAAAGTACATTTCTAGTTGACAAAGCGTGTATAATACATCATTCTCTAGATTGTTCAGCAAATTAAAATCCATCACTTTGTTATAAGTGGAATTGAAAAAATAACACACCTTGATGATAATAAATATTATGTGAATGAGTATTATTCCATGCAATGAAATTGGTATGAGTTATTGTATCATAACATGACAGTCATGATATTTCATTTCCATTAACTTCAAATACTTTAGTGACACAAAATTTTTTACATTTTAAAAATAACTCTACGACACTTTGAAACCATAGAAGCATTAGAAAAAAAATGTGTTTTTCCTCTTGGATAATGTATGACAAGTCATAGGCAGGTGTGTCAATCTTCCTTTAGAAGTAAGAGCTAACTCCAAATGTATTCCCATTAACAGCAAGTCCAATTTTTCATTAAACCCATCTTATATCCTACCTTTAACATTTAACGATGTTCCAATCAAACAATCTCATGTATTATTCTCAACATGCATGACATCAATGTTATGTTTTACCTCATGATATATCTAATATAGAAGCTCAAAAAATATTGATCATCTCTTCCATATATTTTTGTTATTACCAAATTTTTATGTCTTTTTTAATGTGATATCAATGTTTTTCACCCTCTAAAAATATTGATCAATTGATAAAGGATTTGGAGAAATATAAAATTCTAATGATCCATTAAATTTCTTCTTTATTATTAAATAATAATGATACATAAAAATACATTCAATGATCCATGTATACTATTATTCTTCTATGTTTTCATTGATAATATGAAGTCACTTATTCAAAAATTGGATAATATTTGTAACCTTTAACACTTTATCTAGGAAAAATTTCCTATATTGGGAAGTTATTTATAGTGAACATAATCATTCCATGTAATTGAAAATATTACACTTTATAAAAATCATACACTCTAATATATTCATCCCATAAAATCTTCAAATTGCCAATTAATTGTGATAAGAAAACATCAATATCATTTCCATGCTATTTTGGTCCATAAATCATTTAATTAAACATGGTATATTTTCACTTTACACAAATTTCAGGAGATAAGTTGTAAATCACCAATAAATCAGGCCATGAACAATTTTTTCTACTAAGACTCTAATATTGATTCATTTCTTCTATGCATAGTCCAAGTATGAGATTTATAACTTCATTTCTGGAGGTAGGAAACTATTGATCAATTTTCCCCCACCATGGACAATTAGCTGGATAGCGTAATTTTTTATCATATATTCACTCATTTTTATGTTTCCATAGCCATTTTTCATCATTTGAATTTGAAAATAAATGTTTTAAATGAGAAATTATATAAATATGCCATATTAATTTAGTATTATTCTTGGTAATTACTAAATCAACCTTTGATTTTTCTTTCAACTTATATTGTGATGTCCCGCATTTAAGACACTCTAGCAGACCTTTGTATCCCTTCCTATATAGCACACAATCATTTGGGTGGATATGTATCTTCTAGTACCCGAAACCCATTGGGCACAATAATTTTTTTCATTATAATTTGAATTTGGAAGATCGTTGTATTCATAAAGTATGTCTTTTAGTGGTTGTAGTGACTCTATAAAACTATTATCACTTCATCCATTTTTGGAATTCAAGTTAATTAATCTTAACAACATTGATAAACCCTTAAATTTCATACAACCTAGATCCGATATTTTTTCAGCATCACCATATAGGCCCTCAATCATTAGTGTTTTCTCAATTAATGCCACTCTAATATCATGAATCATTTCTTCAATTTGATCAGGCTTATCATCTTGAAAATCTTCATCATCAATAGATATTGAATTCTTACCAATTTCACCATGCCAAATACAAGGACTGTAACTTGTATTAAAACCATGGAAAATAAAATGATATTTTATTTCTCTACTTTTAAAATTTTTCATATTTAAACATTTCAAGCATGGATAGAAAAACAGGTCGTTGTTTGAAATGTTTTTTTTGGAAAATTCCAAAAAAGTTCCAACTCCGGCCTGATATTCATCACTGATTTTCCTTACATTAATCCAAATATAGCTCATTATCACCACTATATATTGAAATTTAATTTCAAATTTACTTTTATAAATAATAAAACAAACAAATAAATACAAAATATTTTATAAATAAAATAAATGCAACATATTTGATAAACAAAAGTATCACTTTGGACGCATTTAGTTATCATCATTTCAGAAAAAATAAAAAAATGGTATAGAATTACAAACATTAACATTTATTTAAAAAGGTTGTTTTTCAATAAAACATAATAATTTATTAATTTTATTATTTTATTTGGTTATTATATATCTATTTTTTTAATAGTATATAAATAAATATCATAGGATAAATAGCCAAATGGTTTTTGAAGGTCAATAATTCTTTTATAGTTTTAACATATACAATGAGAATTTATGTGAATTTTTTATAATTAAAATATAATATTTGATGAAAAATTTTCTATGTACAATTTAAAATATAAGAAAATTCAAACTATGATAGTGATCATTTCATGCACTAAGTGAAATAGTTCTACAATGTCCTTTATTCCTATTAAATGTAAACAATAAAAAAAATATTTCACGCATAATATTTAATATTAGGGAGTTAAAAACATGATATTTTATAATTCATGATAGATAAAAACATTCCAAAGTTTAATAATAATGATAATAAAGTATTATTGTTTGTAAAGGGATGTCTTGTGATCTATTCATTAGAGCTAAATAAAGAATTGTTATATTAATATCATAACATAAATGAAGGCATGTTTTGTAGAGTGTCATTGTGTGGGAATGTGTTCATATATAATTTAACCAAGTTATGTGAAGTATTGTAAATTTAGTTTTTTCAAATGATAACAATGTGAGAAAAATATGTTTGAATTCTGGTCTTTAATTGAGATAGTTGATCAAATATTAAAACAATAAAATAGATTCAACATGATAATTGGAAGGGAATAAGCGACCTGATAGGTAAATCATTATATGACCAGTTTTCATAATCATTGGATGTATAAATTAATTATTAATTTATAAAAAATGAAACACTTCTATTATTGAATCATTATATAGTAATGTTCAATCCCTTCTTCCTCTAAAAATTTTTACTGCCAGGTAATTTTTCCATATTTTACAACATGATGGATCATCTAAATATATATTCATCATGTACATTATAATGCACAATGACACACTTCAAGAGAAATGACCTCAAGCGTAATCTGGTCACAACATGATTTATTGTACATAATCAACTATACATTCAACATTTAATCTTACATGGCTATTAGGGCGTGATAACCTTTCATCACATTGTAAATAACCAACTAGCCCTAAACACCCCATCATCAAATAATCATTGTATGAGTTAATAATATTTGTAATTGGATTTATATCATAAAAAATATAACATATCCATGAAAAAATTAATCAGTAAATTAAAAACACATTAGATTTCATAAAAATTTTGAACAAGGAAGAATTTTTGTGAAATAGAAAAACCAGAGAAGATGATGATGATTGAGAAGGATGACGATGAAGTCGATGGTGATGGTGATGATGACGGTTATGGTGGTGAGTGAGGGAGGATGTGACAAATATAGTAACCCATACTTTTTATACATAGATATTACAATTTTTAGATGAATATTCATTACATTACATAAACACATGCCTAAGGATCGTAAAGGTATAGTGCCTTTAGAAACATGGAAACATAAACAAATGGTTAATATATGAACTAAATCATCTCCTAATAATTTATTCATAATGAGAACCCTTCTTAGATATATCATACATAATGTATTTCTTTATAACTTGGGGAAAGGAAACATAAGAAAGTGTGATCTCATATGCTCAATAAGGGTAAACAAGGAAGATACATAATCATAACATGAGCATAAGGGTATGAGAACATGATAATAATATATGAAAACCATACCTTTTATATCAAAGATCAAAATATTGAGTCATTTAATAAATATTGGTAGATCATAAGACATGAATCATAAGTAAATCAAGGAACATGAGCTATGAGAGCAGAACAATGTCATAAGACTTGGAATTGTGGCATATACATAAGCATAGAAAATCATTTTCTTTGTAGTTCAAGGATCACTGTCGAGACTATAATAGTGTAATGTGTTCACTCCCCAAAATATCATATTAGTAAAGGTTCACTCTCAAGACTATCATAGGGGATAGAATCCATTATTGAACTGGGTTTACTCCCCATTCCAAACATGTTTATCTCACGAGATATCAATATTTACTCAATGCATTGGAGGGAAATATAGATCACACCCATCACATAATGAAAATCAAACTTATGTGTTCCACAAGATCATAAAATTTTTATCATATCATAACCCATAAAATGAAATGGTTTTCATAAACATTTCATTATATCATAACCTGTGTAAAATAGATTGGTTTCATAATCATTTCATCATAGCGTAACCCATGAAAATAATCAGGTTTAATAAGTATTTACTCATGGTATAACTCGTTAAATAGAAATAGGTTTCATAAACATCATTCCATAATAAACATAAAACATTCAGAAAAATAATAATAATGGTATCCTTGTATCATATACCTAGTAATATGTTATATAGAAAATGATTTTAAATAATCATTTAAAACATTTCTTGAAGAAAATATCCTTTCTAATATGAAAAAACATTTTTTAAAACATAAAACATTTTCAAAATACATTTCTTTGAAAATAAATTTGGAATATTATAAATTAATATTTAAATAAATGATTTTTCATGATGGAGGAGAATTATGTTTATGTTGTACATGTTAAAATGAATATTCCTTTTATATTTTTGATAAAATCCAAATGGGCATTGTTCGGAAAATTATTTGAATATTCCTTTAAAAAAATTATAAAAAAGTCAAATATGGGTAGAAATTTCTTTAATAAATCATTTGAATAGTGTTAAAAAAAATTGAAAACACTTTTAGAAAACATGGTTTTGGGAAGAAAAATGAGTTTTCGACTGAAGAGATAAATAAAGATAATTTTTCTTAAAAACATTATTTTGAAATATTGAGTACATAAAGAGAGTAAAATGAATGGAAAAAATGTATTATCATGAAATAACCATAGTAGAATAATATTCATGAGTTTCTTGAGAGATGGACCCTAATATTTTATCATTAGAAATATAATCATAAATAATCTTGATAAACGATGAGATTGTAACATAAAATATTTACCACTTTTGTAATATTGAATTGTAAGCCCCGTGAAGGAATAAAATTAAATGAAAAATAAAATATCATGAGGATAAATAAGTTCATGATATTATATATAAAATGGTCTGTATATACACCTTTTAAAAGAATATAGGTGCATAACATAACATATGTCTCAAGGAAGGCAAATTGAGACAAAAATCTCTTACCTTAAGTCTCAACTTATGTCGTATATGTTAAAACCTCATTTATAATAAATATAAGTTTATTATACATCTATTAAATAACCATAATTATATATATCATATCATATATGATTTTTTTATGACCTTTTATTACCTGTTTATTAACAATTCTATGTTAAAGTCAGGTTTTGGGTAATAAATGCTTTGTTTTTTGTGTATGTTTTGATTTTTTATTTTTGGTCCTCTTAATTTGATCATGATTACATCATATCCAGAATATTAACCATGATATAAATATAATATATATTTAGTATATATATTTTTATATTAATCCATATGATTTAGAGATAGAAAATGAAATACATTATTTATGGAGATGGTAGGTTGTACGTACGCATGAAATACATGACCAACGTTATCGTATTCCCAAAGAATGGAAAGTATAAAGTTATATGTGATATAATAATTCAATGAGTATAATAATATCATAAATATTATATATAAATATTTCATCCATCATTATATCCAACCATGATCGGTGGTTATGGGAAACAAATAACATAGGTTCGCGAAGCGGTAGTCCATCATACACACAAATGATGATTTTGTATCCCATTTGATGGAAGAGAAGACAGTTTTAGGTCATTAAATTAACATAAAAATATATAAATATATGGAATATGCTTATTTTATTATATCATCATGGTTTATTAATAATTGAAGGAGGTGGAGGAAGAAATAAAATAAAACAATCGATTAGGGGTGTTACCTCTTCTTCATACAACTTCTTTTGGTTTGCACCAAAAGGCTTATTAGGTTGTATTACTAACCAAAATAGAGATTCTATAACAGGATTATAAAAGTAAGGAAATTATTTTGTTAGGTATTGGATGAACCAAATGGTTTTATAAGTGTGAATAGAAGAGGAGAGTGGGTGGCCTTTTATAAGTGAGGTGAGTGGCACACTTGTAATTTTTTTAAAAGAAAAAGGTGTACCCACGTTTTTATCATACCAAAAGGATCCAAAGTAAACCATTATAGATCATAAAATATATAAGGTCAAAAAATATCCATTCAATAGTAATTAGACAATTTTTTGTTCATTTTTAACCCTTATCTTTTTAGTTCAACCCCTAGTAAACTCATTTTTATCTTAACTGTGATAAATAATTTTTAATTTTTCTACTATTAATTATGGTAAAAAATTAATTTAACCATATTATATAATATAAATTATGTTGATTAAAAATATGATATCTATTTTTTAAAACTTCTTTCACATAAGTGGAAAATTTTCATTTAAAATTAAATTCGCAGAGTTGGCGAGAAATCAGTTTTCAAAAGAGAAAATGTTCAAAAGTTTAAAATGATTGTATATCAAAATTAAATATGAAAATGATACCAATGACCTAAATTGGATTAATTAATATATAATTGAATTAATTTTACTTTTAAACCCATTTTAAAATATAAAAAAAAATAGTACCTAGCCAGGATCAGTGTATCACTGAGAGGGGGTGGGGGTGAAATAGTGATATATTTTCCTTTTAAGTTTCCTTTCTTTTGAAACAACCTTTGAATCCTATTAAAGATTTATCACCTTGATAAAAACAAAACATTCACACATCCATGGGAACACAATTATTTATAAGGTTTACTACTCAACAAGAGTAGCTACATCCTTTTCATAGTTTGAAAACAATCTAATACCACACAATCCACTAAAAACAATCCTTTTGTATAGATAAAACAAGTATGATACACTCTTACACATGTGTAACACTATGTTCAACACAACAATGCATGTGCTTCTTTTATAATTAATGGTGTAATGTAGTTTTGTGTAATAATTAATGAAACCTTCACCAGTTGGTTCAAAACACGTCACTATGTTGTCTTATCAAATTTCACTTATATAACCTTCAAAACATACTTCTCCACTTTCTTACCTAGCAACAGGTAGAAACAACATTTCTAGACTTTGTTATGAAAACTTAGTCTGATTCCTCTATCTGATTGCTCAGTATGGAAAATATATAATAAATAATACCTTGGAAACAATTCTGAACTACTTCTTCTTTCCTTAGAAAGGTTAGTCTGATGACTTTGTCTGATCGGGTAATTCTGGCCACTATTTCTTCTTACGCCTCTTCTATCTAGAAAAATTACTTAGGAAAACTCTATTTGTAAACTTATTATTTCTTCCAAAACTTTCACCTTTTTCTTTATATTTCACATGTGAATAATACTTCATCATTGGAAAGTACAATGTACTTCCTACTATTTATAGGTGTGTCAAAAGTTATTTGGGTAGGAATCTAAAAATGTTTTATCACTTAACCAAATTTCCTTAAACTTGAACTTCACCTTCATTTCAGCTTTATTTTCAAATTCTTTAATTCTTCTCAATTATTCTTGATTCTTATAAAAACTCCTTAATTATTCTCATAACTTCATCTTGCTTTTAACTTTCTAACCATTATTTAGACTGATTCTTCAGTCTGGTTTTTCAGTTTGTTTCTTTAGTCTGATTCTTCTGTCTGATTCTTTAGTCTGATTCTTCAGTCCAATTCTTCATTCTAATTATTCAGTACGATTATTCAGTCTGATTCTTCAGTCTGACTCTTTAGTCCAATTCTTCAGATGAATTCTTCAGTCTGATTCTTGAGTCTAATTCTTTAGTCCAATTCTTTAGTCTGATTCTTTAGTCAGATTCTTTAGTCTAATTATTCAGTCTTATTCTTCAGTTCAATTCTTCAGTTTGATTCTTTAGTATGATTCTTCATTATGATGAAAACATATAGGAACTAAAAAATTCTCGTTGTGATGCTCTATACTAACTTAAAGACATAAAACTTTGAAACCTTTCTACTATAAACATGATTAAGCATCATCTGGTTGATTGATCTCTTATTTCATTTGCAATCATCAGTCCCAACCATCTCTACATACTCATCAACTTCAAAAAAACTTTCCAAACTTTATTCTTTCATACAATTTTGTATCATGAATTCTTCATGAATTTGAGAATAAAAGGATTGGTATAGCATCATTATACTTAAGATACCAAACACATCTTCTCCCCCTTTCTTTCATAAGGCTTACATCATAATTTTCTCAGACAACTTATGATATTGAAGACATAAAAATCAAAAAAGTGTCATCATATTTACTTAGGAAAATTATCCAAATTTTCATATCTTCAAACCTTGATAACAAACAAACTCTCTTAACAAAACTAAGTTTGATGGACTTTATTAACAAAAGTAAGTCCAATGTGTAATTTCTTAATAAAACTAATCTGGTTTGAATTTCTTATTGAAACTCAGTCTGATTGAACTTTCTTAACAAAAATGAGTCTGATTTGGACTTTCTTAACAAAACTGATTCTAATTCGACTTTCTTATCAAAACTCGGTATGATATTCTGATTATTATTCCCCCTTTCATCCAATCATTAAAACTTACAAATTCTGATTATTATGACCTCTTTCGTTCAATCATCAAAACTTAAAAATTCTGATTACAATTCCCACTTTCATCCAATCATCAAAACATACATAGTGAATTGATTTTTCATAATGAAGAAAAAATAAAAAACACTCAGTAAAAACTTCTTTTATATCAATGGACTGCGTTTGATGGGGGTCTGATTGTTAGCTTTTCAAAAACCCCTTCATCATCTGAATTTCCACCTGCTTCTCATTAAGTAATTTTTTAATCACTTCACTCTTTTTCAACAACATATTCCTCATATTGATCAATTGAAAAAAAATAAAACCAAAACATAACTTGGTCCCAACAATCTCCCTCCTTATGTGTGTTTTCAATACCCATTAAAAACAATACTCACTTAAAGAAACTTTCTCATGCTCCACCTATTTTTTATGTATTCTCCCCCTACATTTCTTCTCCCCATATCATATATTCTCCCCCTTATTAACAATCAAATTCAAAGGGGCCACTCGTGATAATTTTTTTTAATATCAAAATCTTGACAATATTCTTTAGAGAATATTAGTATCACATAATCTTATTAACAAAGAGCCTTTAATTAAATAACTCTAAGTCTACATGGGAGAACTCAGTGTAGAAAACAAAGAGTGTATTATAAGAACCCTTCTCTTTATTATGCATTAATTTATGATTTATTACATAAAATAACACATAATAAAACCCAAAATATTGATAAGACTTGTTTATTTTGAAATTAGGTACATATCATAACATCATGAACATGATATACAACAACATTATTGAAAACTTCCTTAACATGCTTCTAAAATTCCATGGCTTTTAAAACTACACGGGATAACCTAGGGACAAACATAAGAAAGGGGTGATAAATAAATCCCAATAATGGAATAGACATGGAATAATGTGATACATGTTAGACAATAAGAATATCAATGGGGCATAAAAATAGTATTAATCATAAACATGAACAATGATATATGATATAGCATGATAATCATAACATGGGAAATGTGGCAATAACTTAAAACACAGCATCATAAACATAGGTCAAGGATAAATTAAAATACATCATGATAGAAAAATTATCATAGATTAATTAGTTTCAATTCCTATCCCAACATGATGTCTCATGAGACTAAAAATTACCCAATGCATTGGAGTTCTATATAATTTTGATCACACCCATCACTTTCATTTCATTCTCATGCTTAAGTGTGCCACGTAGATCATACAACATGGATTCATTCATCATAATAATTTATTCCATGATTAAGGAGTATGAAATAAATATATTTAAGTCCACAATCAAAAATTATATGTGTATAAATGTGAAAAACCTTGATAGGAAATTGGTATGGTATTCACTATACAATTGTTTTGGTAAGGAAATTTCACGGTGAAATTTCAGCAGCATAACGACATTACTTAAAGATTCATAAAAATGGGTTGATGAGAGATAATGGGGTATATTATCACATATAAATCAAATTTAAGTAATATATACATGTAAATACATATCCCAACATTATAAATTTTAAATTGAAGGCATAAGTTAATAAAGAAACTTGAATAAAGAACAGAATCCTAACTATATTTTGGTATGGTAATGGGTGTACCTAAAGGATCATAGGAGACTTAATGAGAGTGAAAAGGGGTTATAATAATTTATAAATTAAATTTAAAGTAATGGTAATATGGAAGAACATATCCCAACATAAGAAAATGGAATTTAGGAGACATAACATAAAATAAGTGCTTGAATGGAAATGAGAAGAGAGAAAACCCTTACTTGAGTGTGTGACTCCAAATACTTGGTAGGGGATTATTAAGATCTTGGGGGAACCTTGTGAGGACTCTAAAGAGTGTAGGTAAGATTATGGATGTTCTATAAGGAGTTTTAGTGAATAGAAATGGGATATTGGGTGGGTTTATATATCAAAAGATGGAGTTTTCTTTATTATTTAGGTTTTGGACTCTATATAATAAAATAACCAAAACCAAAAAACATCTCATGGATTTTCCCATGGTTTCTTCCAAATGGGATAGTTTCTCGATATTTTATAAGTCCAAGTTCTTAACTAAATAATATAATTCCCTTGCTTATGTGAAGGTAAGTCACACTCTTAAAGAAATGATTTAAAAACCTTAAAATATATTATAAGTTTGGGAGGATTCATAATAGATTTATAAAATAAATAAAATAAACATAAAATAATGTTATTTTAAATTAAAAACATATATTTTTTCATGGATACCTTTTATAGTATTTATTACATCACTTTTGGGTCATTATGATGTCATAAAACATAAAGTATATTTATATGGTATTTAATTTTTACTTAAAAATTTGACTGTCTCAGAAAATTATGAAAAATTAACCATTGTATAATTTCAAAATTATAATTCCAAAAATAATATTCATTTTATCTAGATAATTTTCTAAATATTTGAATTTTCACTTTTAAAATAAAATCGACATTTATTAAGAAATGATGGGTTTTTTTGACAATAATGGTTTTTGAACCCTTATAAGAATTACATTTATAAGGCCCTAGCCTTAAACATTATATAATCTTGAGTTAAGTCAAAAATTATATATTGAGTATCTTTTCATGTTTATATTTTTAGATAATTAGGTCATAACTATTACATTACATCTCAAAAATTACAAAGTAGACACTTCTACTCTATCCAATTTTTTCACAAAAAAAAACTCCTTAAATAAAACAAGAGTTCTTTTCTTGATATAAATATTATTGAATTATTCCTTTATCTTAAACTTCCTTAAACCATGTGAAAAACATTTCAAAAACTTGGGATGAGCACAAAAATCTCAGTAAGGGTTATAAAATAAGAAAATAAAACATTAGTCCATCAATACATACAAATCAATGAAACCATACTTTCCAATCATAAAACATAAGTTCTTTAACATACCTCATGAAATCATAAGATTTATGAATAACACATAGAAATAATAAATCATAAAGGTGACTTTTGGCATCCATATCACACTTATATTGTAGATTTCACAGCTATATAGAGAGTTTCGTTTGGAATACCCATCACAGTATATTCCCTAAATATCTTAGGAGAAAAATTAATGTTTACCTATATCATGTTACCCAATGAATTGGAGAGATATCTCAGGCTCACCCACACTAGGTTTATCACGGAACCACCTGTATTCATAAACAATTCCCAAGAACCATAACATAATCATAACACATAAAACAAGCATAAAGGAAAGATAACATTTCCACATTCCAATCACAATATAACATTTCAAGATATTGACATAATCAATGATTTCTTAAAACCATTTTCAATACCAAAATACATAAAAAGGGTATATATTATTTATTTTCCATTTAAAAACATTACATCTTGTTAAGTAATCCAAATATCAAATAACGCTCGGTGCGGTGAAAAGGCTGTTGTCACCACGTACGTTAAAAAGAAACATTCCCTTTGTCATTTAGTAAAATGCTTCATAAAACAAAAGATTCATTTTTTAAACCATTGAATAAAATTAAAAGAAAAAGTATATAATTATACATCGTATAAAATAAGTTTGTGTATAAACCAAAATATGCCTCAATGAAAAGAGATTGAGACGAAGTCCCTTATGAAAATTCGGCAGCCTAACGACGTCACTTAAAAATTCAGAAAATGAGTTGATGAGATCGAAAAGGGTATCTCATCAAATTGAAATAAAATTTACAGAATTAATTATATATAATAACATATCCCAACATAAGATAAATTAAATTAAAATACATAACATAAAAGAAGACATTGACTAAAAGAGGAAGGTGAAAGGTTCTCTTACCTTGAGTCTGATTCATCGTGTATGTTCCTTGTTCTTCCTAAATAATAAAATTCAGTTAATTTATACTTTCTTAAGAACCTTTTTCAAGTTTATTATTCCTTTTATATCACTTATTACCACATTATAAAAATTACATAATTATTTAAGTTAATATCGGTCATTTTTTCGATATTGGGTACTTGAGTCAAAAATGATCTTATTATAATTACAATTTTTCCATGTGGTAAAAATTATATTATATATAGAATATTATTCATATATATATCATATATATCTATTATATATGTATTTATAATATTAAATAACATTTGGATTTAAGAAATGAAATGCATCGTTCATGGAGACGGTAAGTCGTACGTACGCATGAACGCTACTTTCATTTATATTTCATATTTAAAGGAATGAAAACTTAATGATGAATAGGTATATTATAATTAAATTACAATATAATATTTTATACATGTTACATAAGTTAATTAATTTTATCATTTATACATTCCATGTATGGCATGAATGAGTCATATCACTTTGAGGGGGCAGTAGTTCACACTTCCTCAAATGAAATTATCGTATTTACACATTATGGAAAGTATAAAGGTATGTTTTAAATGAAAAATACATAAACATATATACAATATAAATATAATATATATCATATATAAATTTCCATCATGAGAGGTGGTAGAATATAATTTAACAATCATCGTTGCGTGAGGCAGTAGTTCACCGTCCACAGAAATAGTATGTTCTAAATCCATTAGATGGAGGTTTGTGTGAGTGTAGGTAAAAATATTCTCATAAAAACATCCTAGTATACTGAATATACTGGTGTTATTATAAAATAATTGAATAGATATAGTTTAGGTGGTTGGAGAAGGAAAATAAATGGAAGAATCTTGAGATAAGACATTACCACCAATCAGGTAACTCCTTTTGATTTAAGATAAAAGGCCTTCTTGAATTTCTTCATGGCCAGGGTAAGGATTCTAGGAAAAATATAGGGATATTGGGAGCTTATTTAGTCAGATTTTGGATGATCCAAGGGGGATTGAAAGGTGTGAGTAAGGGTTAGAGGTGGTGGCATTTTATAAGAGGGAGGAGGGGTACTTTAGGAAAGTTTGAAAGATTATTCTATTATAAACTGAATTTCATTTTTAAAAAGTTCCAAAACACATTTAATTCAAAGATAAGATTTTTATTGTTTTAAATCCTCTCAACCAATAGTTTTTAGACAAGTTTTGGTTTCAAATTTAACCTTATCATTTAGCTTTAACCCTTAGTTAACTTATTTGACTCTTACCATGTCTTCTTGTATATTCATAATATATGGTTAATATAGTTAATATAAAATTTAAATCAAACCTAAAGTGGTTCATTAATGACATTTAAAACCTTATCTAAGTCATTTCCCAAAATATTATATTTTTAGGACTATTATATCATTTAATAAAATAGTAATTGTTTTAAAAACTCATTTATGTCAATTTATATACTATTCATATCATGATTTTTTTAAAATTTATAACAACTTTATTATTTAAAAAAAACTTAATTAATTTAAATATAACAAGTCATAATTATCCCTAGAATTATTTTATGGCATAAAAAGTTTCAAAATAAATTTATTTTAATTTTTATAATCTCGTGTATTTAAAACATTCATTAATAAGGAAATCACTACATCATCATTATGTCATAAATAAATTTATTTATTTGATGTCTAAAAATTATAAATAAAATACCATGATGTAGGAAATATTTTTATATTTCTAATTACTATTTATATTTGAATATATTGCTTATATAACCCCATATAAAAATTGTTTTAGTAAATGATATATGTTTATGTTATATTTTCCTTAACTTTAAATAAAAAGTAATTAAATGTAATTTTCACACATAAGTGGATCCATAAGGTACTAAAATCGACCCAAGGATTCTCATGGTCAGACATAGCTCATCCAATAGGATTAGGACATGTTTTAGAGTAATTTAATGTTATTATAATATTATTTTTTTACTTTTATTTACCGGATTTACCCTTTAACTATGGTAAATAAAATATTTACTGAAGTTACTATTCATAATGTCTAAAAATAAAAGTTACCTATTTACAAAATTTGGACCTCCTGATTCAAAATATGGAATCCATTTTTCCAAATTCAAAACACATAATTTTTATAAATTAATTTAAAATTAATTCCTGTTGTCAAAACCAAAAAGCGTGTTTTTAAGAAGTGAAAACTACCAAAAGATTGGCATGCATTTATATCCAATTTCAAAGTGAAATTACTTACAAAGAATAAAATTGGATTAAATGATAAAAATATAATCCAATTACACTCTAAAACCAATTAAAAGGACAATATAACTATATAAATAAATTAGATGAAAAGATAGTTTTGACTTAAAATGCAGTATTTTTCACTATTCATAAAAAATGAACTTTATCAGAAAAGTACCAAAAATTTACCCAAAGTAAATTTTGATATCCTGCTTCTAAAGAAGAAGTTTGTTTTGTCTAATGTAACATATAAAAGTGATAAAAATATATTTAAAAAGGGTTCTTCATCAAAAGGCGGTAAAACTACCTTTTAAAAATATTAGAGTTTTTATGCTTAAAATCGGATTCATTATTATTTTAAGCCTCTAAAATTTATCAAATAAATGTAAATACATTTAACAAACATTTATAATAATATTGTAGTTAGTTCTGTTCATTCCCTCTAATACAATGTCTAGTCATTAATACCCATTTAAAATAATTATATAATTATATTATTTTTCAATATAGCTCAAAGTTGTGTGCAACGTAAGACTTCGGAGAAATCCATTGTTGTGTGTTGAGTATGCTATCGGAAATAGAATCCCATTTTAAATAAAAGTAATATTTAATTCACAAATATTAATAAATATAAAAATTTCATATTATTTATTTACCTAGGATGTTACATCCTTCCCCCCTTTTTGAAATTGTGTCCTCACAATTTTAAAATTGGGCTTGGAAACTTCATTGAAAGTACCACATAGAAAAAGAGTAAATAAAACTATCACTTTAAAAGAAATAAATAGAAGTATAAAGGTCACCTGAGATAAACCATAATAGTATTCCATGTAGGAAAACATGGATATGTAATAGAAACTAACCATCAAGTTTTGATGGAGAGTGATATAAAACATGATCAGGAGAAAGTTAACCACCAGAAAATCACAAACTTATGATAGGTTAAACAGTCTTTGATTACCCTATAGGAAAATTAAATGGAAAATATTTTTTTTTTAAGTTTCTTTTCATAAATTTTTAGAATTTATTTATGATATTTACTAATAACATAAGGAAATATACTTACTTCTCAAGTAGAGTCTCATCCTTTAATAAATTTCTACCACAAACTCATCTTTTCTCCAAACGATGAGTATTTAAGATGACATAGTCACACCTGAAGTGCTATAATCAACTTCTAAAGAATCACATAATCCAAAAAATATATTTCCCCTGTATTTAGACATTAACCAATACCAAAACGGTTAGTACAAGATTAGATAATCCCCAAAAAGGATAATCCTTTATAAAAAGAAATACTACTCTTAATCTCCAAAATTCAAAAAACAAAACCCAAAGTTCAACAAATACCATTAAATACACAATTGTCCTTAAAATTATTCAAAATAATCCAACTAAGATTGAAACCCAAAATTCATAAGGCTTTGATCACATAGTCTTCCGTAATAAATATTAACATTTATCTCCAAATAACATCGACTACTCTTAAAGTCTCATACTGAAAAGTAATTAACCTAATCAAATACTCTATATGATAGGTTAATCATTTCCATAAATAATACAAATATCCATATGTCTACAATAAAACATATATTCTTCCAAAATAATATTTCAACCATTACTCTACAAATTAAATCCCATAGTATTCTATTTTCCTTAGGCATATAGTGTTCTCAAAAGATAGAACTTCCTCCAAAATAACATTTATCACTTAATCACAAAATCATTTTTCTATACTAAGGATATACATTAGATAAAACATAAGTTCCAAAATCAAATTATTCTTGATTCATAAAATCATTTAACTAAAAAGAATAAGTCATACTAACCAGGGACTTCATGTAGGCCAGTGATAGGCGATACGCCCTTGTCGCCCTTCGGTTGTGGGTTCGATTCTTGTAGCCATGTCAGACGTGACGGGTTGTCACCCATCCTACAAGTTGTCCTTTTTCTAAAACCATATCATTCTTATAACATTCTCAAAAATAAGATAATTTTCTCAAAAATTACCATAAGCTTCTTTATCCTCAAAGGTTTTCTAATACCTTTCATTTTTCATTCCAAAATGAAATAACCATTAATCACCTCAAAAACAAACGATCATATGAACCCCTAAGGTTATCCATTATGTACACACAAGAAATTTTAATTCTTACTTGAATAAAATTTTCTCATATCAAACATCAGGATTACACATATTAGAAAAAGTCTCCCAAAGTAATCCCATCATCAAAATATCATTAATACTTTTAAACATTTCATTATACTAAAACCTTCCATAACTCTTTAATCCCTTATATATAGACTTCTTACTCATTCAAAACTCTTTATAATACATTATCTATACATTTCCACCTTCTTTATTAATATATAATTCCTTGAATCCAGATATCATGATCTTCAGGATGTTCCCTTTCTCTTTCGGCATGTTGTCATACTTTCAAAAAGTAAATGTTCACTCCACTTCTATAATTTTACTTTTCGATAGAATTGGAAAATTTTAGATCTTGAAATCATATTAAAAAGATACCATGACCCATAAAATTGTTTTATAAATGAGTAGGTGTTGGATAACTCAAACAATTTCTTGTAGGTGATTTGAATACTCAAGAAGCTGTCAAAATAATTAGAACAGGCTTTTTCTATAATAGTGATGATCAAATCATCGGGGATGGATAATAAGGTTATGCAAGATATCTTTCCTTCATTATTGACAAATGATCCTTAATATACTTAAAAGAATCAACACTTAAACATGAAATAAAATATTATTATTAAAAAAATAATCCTCTATAGGGTAAAGATAACATAAAAACTTTATATTACTATAATCCATCAACCTCCTTATATTTATATTATTTAGGTTTTTATCCAACTAACCTATTTTACCATAACCCTCCAAAATTTTTCATATGATAATAACCATCTTGGTTATATGGGATCCTTTACCTACACCTAGATAACACCCTAACCTCTAAAGTTATCTAAACCGACCTCTAATACCAACTATAAGGACCCATCCTTAAACATTACATAATCTTTAGTTAATTAAAGAATTAGAAATTGATGATCTTTTTAGGTTTAGATTTTTAGATAATTAGTCCATAACTATTACATTACATCTCAAAAACTACAAAGTAGACACTTCTACTCTATCCAATTTTTTTACAAAAATAAAACTCCTTAAATAAAAAAAAGAGTTCTTTTCTTGATATATGTCTTCTTGAATTATTCCTTTCTCTTACCCTTCCTTAAACCCTATGAAAAACATTTCAAAACTTGGGATGAGTACAAAAAGTTAAGTAAGGGTTATAAAATAAGTAAAGAAAACATTATTCCATCAATACATACAAATCAATGAAATCATAATTTTCAATCATAAAACATAAGTTCTTTAACATACCTCATGAAATCATAAGATTTATTAATAACATATAGAAATAATAAATCATAAAGGTGACTTGTGTCATCCATATCATACTTATATTGTAACTTTCACAGCTACATAGGGAGTTTTGTTTGGAATACCCATCACAGTATATTCCCTAAATCTATTAGGAGAAACATTAACATTTACCTCTGTCACATTACCCAATGAATTAAAGAGCTATCTCAGATTCACCTACCCTAGGTTTATCACGGAACCACCCGTATTCATAAACAATTCCCAAGAACCATAACATAATCATAGCATATAAAACAAGCATAAAGGAAAGATAACATTTCCATGTTCCAATCACAATATAACATTTCAAGATATTGACATAATAAATGCTTTATAAAAACCTTTTTCAATACAAAAATACGTAAAAAGGGTATATGGTATTTATTTTCTATTTAAAAACATTACGGCTTGTTAAGGAATCCACATATAAAATAACGCTCGCAGCGGAAAAATGGTCATTGTCACCGCATACTTTAAAAAGAAACATTCCCTTTGTCATTTAGTAAAACACTTCATAAAACAAAATATTTATTTAGAAAACCATTGAATTAAATTAAAAGAAAAATTGTGTAATTATAAACCATATAAAATAAGTTTGTGTATAAACCAAAATATGCCCTAATGAAAGAAGATTGAGATGAAGTCCCTTACGAAAATTCGACAGCCTAACGGCATCACTTAAAATTTTAGAAAATGATTTGATGAGAGAGAAAAGGGTATCAAATCACTTGGAAATAAAATGTAAATAAATAAGGATATATAAGATCATATCCCAACATAAGATAATGGAAATTAAAATACATAACATAAAAGAAGTCTTTGACTAAAAGAGGAGGGTGAAAGGTTCTCTTACCTTGAGTCTGATTTGTCACGTAAGTTCCTAGTTCTTCCTGAAGAATAAACTTAAGTTGATTTCAAATTGATTAAGAACCTTTTTCAAGTTTATTATTCCTTTTATATCACTTATTACCACATTATAAAAATTACATAATTATTTAAGTTAATATCGGTCGTTTTGTCGATATTGGGTACTTGAGTCGAAAATGATCTTATTATAATTACAATTTGTCCATGTGGTAAATATTATATTATCTCTAGAATATTATTCATATATATACATATCATATATATCCATTATATATGTATTTATAATATTCCACAACATTTGGAGATAAGAAATGAAATGCATCGTTCATGGAGACCGTAAGTCGTATGTACGCATGAACGTTACTTTCATTTCTATTTCATATTTAAAAGAATGAAAACTTCATGATACATATGTATATTATAATTGAATTATAATATCATATTTTATATATGTTACATAAGTTCATTAATTCCATCTTTTATACTTTCCATGTATGTTATGAATGAGTCATATCACTTTGAGGGGGCGGTAGTCCGCACTTCCTCAGATGAAATTATCGTATTTACACATTATGGAAAGCATAAAAGTGTGATGTAAATGAAAAATACAGAATCATATAGACAATATAAATATAATATATATAATATATAAATACAATTCCATCATAATTTCCACCATGAGAGGTGGTAGAAGATAATTGAACAATCATCGTTTCGTGAGGCAGTGGTTCGTCATCTAGAGAAACAGTATGTTCTAAATACATTAGATGGAGGTGTGTGTGATTTTAGGTAGAATAATTATCATAAAAAAATCATATTATACTTAAGATACTTTTTTTTATAAAATAATGGAATAAAGAGAGTTTAAGGGGCTAGAGAAGGAAAATAAATGGAAGAAGCTTGAGAGAAGACATTACCTCAAATCGGGTAACTCCTTTTGATTTAAGCTAAAAGGCCTTCTTGAATTTCCTTCTTCCCAAGGTTATGCTTATAGGAGTAATATAGGGATTTTGGGATCTTATTTGGGCAGATTTTTTATGATCCAAGGTGGATTTAGAGGTGTGATTAAGGGTTAGAGGTGGTGGCCTTTCATAAGAGGGAGGAGAGGTACTTTAGGAAAGTTTGAAAGATTATTTTATTATAAACTGAATTTCGATTTTAAAAAGGTCCAAAAGTAATTTAATTAAAATATAATATTATTATTGTTCTAAATCCTCTCAACCAATAGTTTTTAGATAATTTTTGGTTTCAAAATTAACCTTATCATTTAGATTTAACCCTTAGTTAACTTATTTGACTCTTACCATGTCTTCTTGTATATTCATACTATATGGTTAATATATTTACTATAAAATACCAATAGAACCTCAAGTGGTTAATTAATGACATTTAAAACCTTATATAAGTCATTTTGATGAATCTTATATTTTTAGGACTATTATATCATTTAATAAAATAGTATTTGTTTTAAAAACTCATTTATGTCAATTTATATACTATTCATATCATGGTTTTTAAAAAATCTTGATTATTTATAACAACCTTAATTAATTCAAATATAACAAGTAATAATTATCTCTAAAATTCGTGGATGGAATAAAAAGTTTCAAAATAAATTTATTTTAATTTTTATAATCTCATTTATTTAAAACATTCATTAATAAGGAAATCACTACATCATAATTGTGTCATAAATAAATTTATTTATTTGATGTATAAAAATTATAAATAAAATACCATGATATAGGAAATATTTTTATATTTATAATTAATATTTATAGTTTAAGATATTTCTTATATAACCCTATATAAAAAAAATTAGTAAAATATATATGTTTTTGTTATATTTTCCTTAACTTTAAATTAAAAGTAATTAAATGTCATTTTCACACACAAGTGGCTCCATGGGGTCCTAAAATAGACCCAAGGATGCCCATGGTTTGATATATATCATCCAATAGGATTATCACATGTGTTAGGCTAATTTAATATTATTATAATATTATTTTTTTACCATTATTTACCAGATTTACCCTTTAACTATGGTAAATAAAATATTTAATGAAGTTACTATTCATAATGTCTAAAAATAAAAGTTACCTATTTACACAATTTGGACCTAATGATTTAAAATATGGAATCCATTTTTTCAAATTCAAAACACATAATTTTATGAAATTAATTTAAAATTAATTCCTATTGTCAAAACCAAAAAGCATGTTTTTAAGAAGTAAAAACTACCAAAATATTAACATGCGTTTATGTCCAATTTCAAAGTGAAATTACTTCCAATGACCAAAATTGGATTAAATGATAAAAATATAATCCAATTAAACTGGTAAACCAATTAAAATTATAATCTAACTATATAAATAAATTAGATGAAAAGATAGTTTTGACTTAAAATGCAGTATTTTTCACTATTTATAAAAAATGAACTTTATCATAAAAATACCAAAAAATTACCCAAAGTAAATTTTGATTTCCCTATTCTAAATAAGAAGTTTATTTTTTCCAATGGAACATATAAAAGTGATAAAAACTAGATTTAAAAGGGTTCTCCATCAAAAGGTGGTAAAACTACCTTTTAAAAATATTAGAGTTTTTATGCTTAAAATCAGATTAATTCTTATTTTAAGCCTATAAAATTTATCAGATAAATTTAAATACATTTATAAAACATGTATAATCATATTTTAGTTAGTTATGTTCATTCCCGCCAATACAACAGTGAGACGTTAACTACTATTTAAAATAATATTATTATTATATTATTTTTCGGTATAACTCAAAGTTGTGTGCAACGTAAGATTTCAGAGAAATCCATTGTTGTGTGTTGAGTATGCTATTAGAAATAGCACCCCCTTTTAAGTAAAATTAATATTCAATTCACAAATATTAATAAATATGAAAATGTCATATTCTTTATTTACCTGGAGTGTTACAACATTTGACTTCATAAAAATTATATGATAATTTATATTTAATAAACATTATTTAATAATAATATTTTATTAAAATATTATTTATTTCAAAAAATTCATTAATTCATCAAAATAAATTCCTTAATTGAATTTTGATTTTACCCAAAATACTATTTATATCAAAATAAAAAACATTTATAAAGTAATAATAATAGGGTGAAAATATATTCATTATTCTATCAAAAAATATTTTACATAATCATTTTCTAGGGTCTTGATACATATCCCTTTAATAGACCAGAAAACTCCCTAAGGGTAAGGTGTGTGATGGTGGGACTTTCACGGGGTGGTTCAGTGAACATGGTTTGGGTCTTGATCTCAATAAGATTGAAATTCTCCCGTAAATGGTTTCTCTCATGCTTAATTTATTAGATCTCGGCTTGGGATTAGTCAGGGGGAAATCTCAGTGATGTTATCTCCCCCGTAATCTCTAATAAATGGGCTTCATAGGGTATGATCCTACTAGTTGAGGCTATAACTTCCTTTTTCTGTGTTAATTTGATTTGTTAAAACCCTATATTTATACTAATCATGTGATCACTATTAAATGGATATATTATTAATGGTAAAGATACTTAATGGTATTTTAAATCTAATTGGATATAATTAAACAAAATAATTTCATGTGTTTTCTATAATCATATTACATAATAAGACATTTAATTAAAGAAAAAGGGGAATTTTATTTATAACAGTTTGGGTCATTATAATATTACCCCCTTAGAAAATTTTACCATCGAAATTTTCATTTCCCACACTAAAAAAGATGAGAATAACTTTGTTTCATCACTTCCTCCAGTTCCCATGTCGCTTCTTCAAACTTGTGGTTTCTCCACATCACTTTGAAAAGGTGCATTATCTTATTTTGTAGAAATTTTCTTCTATGATCTAAGATATTCACCGACTGCTCCTGATATGAGAGATCATTCTCCAATGGTACCACCTCTGGATTGAGTATATGTGATGGGTCTAGTATGAACTTTCTTAATAGGGATACATGGAATACATCATGTACTTGAGATATCTTAGATGGGAGTGAAAGTCGGGAGGACACCGCTCTGATGTGATCAAGGATCTCAATGGGGGTAATGTATCTTGGACTAAGCTTTCCCTTCTTCCTAAATCTCATCACTTTATTCCATAAAGATATATGGAGGAATATCATGTATCCAACATCAAACTCTAGGTCTCATTGATGATTTTTATCATAATTGTTTTGTCAACTCTGAGCAGCCTTGATGTGCTTCTGAATAGTCTTAACTTTTTCCACCATTTACTCAACCATTTAAAGACCTAGCAGTTTTCATTACCCAACTTCATCCCAACATGTATGTGTTCTGAACCTCTTCCCATAAAGGGCTTCATATGGGGCCATTTGGATGCTTTAGTGGAAACTATTGTTGTATGAGAACTTGACCAAAGGTAGATGTTGTTCTCATCCTCCTTTGAAGTTAATTGAGCATGCTATTAATATGTCCTTAAGTGTCTAGATATTATACTCAAATTAGTCACCAGTTTGGGGATGATAAGTCATACTAAAGTTTAGATTAATGTTTAGAGCATATTGGAGACTTTTCTAGAACTTAGAGGTGAATATTAGATCTTTATTGGATACAATCGATAGTGGTACTCCATGCAGACTTACCACCTCTCTGATGTATATCTATGTAGATTGATCTAGTGAGAAATCCTCTTGAATCACAACAAAGTGAGTTGTCTTTGTAAGATGATCCACAAAAACCCAAATAGAATTGTTTCCCCTAGATATCTTTATAATTCTGGTGAAAAATTCCATGGTTATGTTTTCCCATTTCTATGTTAGTATGGTCAATAGTTTCATCATCCCCTTAGACTTCTGTCTTTCAGCCTTCACTTGCTAACATAATAGGAACTTCAATGTATATTCAATGATCTACTTCTTCATATTGTCCTGCCAATAGTTCTCTCATAGATCTTAATACATATTTTTACTTCTTGGGTGAATGGAGAAAGTCAAATTATATGCATCATACAATAGTTCCTTCTTTAACTCAGGATTTTATGGTACACATATTCGTGACTCAAATCTCACAACTCCTTCATTAACAATGAATTCTGAGTATTTACTCTTTTTTATATTTTCCACTTTCTTTTGAATTCCCACATCATCCCTTTGAGCATCTTTTATCTTTTCCAAAAGATATGGTTGAGAAAACATTTTTGAAAGGATTGATTATGTTTCTTTATTTATGATTCCCATTTCTATCCTCTTCCAGTCTAAGAAGATCAGATCCTTCTCAATTTTCATCAATGATAAAATTGTTGGATCCTTTCTACTTATAATGTTTTACACTTTATTTGATTTACTAGGATAGTAGTGGATTAAGCAGTCATGGTCCTTGATCATCCCATCTTTATTGATGCATATTCATCTCTTTATGTGTGAATATATACTTGAGGCTTTTGTGATCCATATATATTTCACAATTATACCCAAAGAGATAATTTTTCTATATTTTCAAAGAAAATATCACTACATCCAACTCCAAATCATTTGTTGGGTAGTTCTGTTCATGAACTTTCAGCTGTTGTGAATCATAGGCTATGACTTTGTCATTTTTCATTAACACATATCCCAATCACTTCTTCAAAGCATAACTGAATACCACAAAAATCTCTCCACTTGTGGGTAGTGTGGGAACAGGGGTAGTGATAAGACTCCTTTTTAATTCCTTGAAGCTCTCTTCACATTCATCATTCTAAGAAAACTCGACTCCCTTTCGAGTTAGTTTGGTTAGAGGGTTTGATAATCACGATAAATTTCTCACAAATTGGTGATTATACCCAGTTAATCCAAGGAAAATATAGATATTTTTCATATATGTTGGCCTCATTCATCCTTTAATTGCTTATGTTTTTGAAGGTTCCACATATATCCCATTGCATGTGATTATATTCCCCGATAATGAGACTTCCTTTAACTAGAACTCACATTTATTATACTTTGCATAAATATTCTCCTTTTGCAAGGTCTTTAGCACAGTGCTCAAATTCTCCTCATAATCCTACTTGGTTTTAGAGTATATTAGAATATCATCTATAAATAATACCACAAATTTTTCAAGGTAATATTTAAGAACTCTATTCATCAATTCCATGAATATTACTAGAGAATTAGTGAGTCTGGATGGCATTAGTATAAACTTATAGTGCTCGTACCTTGTACAAAAAGTAGTCTTGGGGATATCCTCCTCCTTTACCCTAACTTTGTAATATCCAGATTGTAGATCCACCTTGTAGAAGTATTGTGATCCATGTATCTAATTGAACAAGTCATTAATATGTGGTAGAGGATACTTATTCTTTATCATGATCTTGTTGAGCTCATGATAATCAATGCAAAGGAACATTGACCCATTCTTCTTCTTGATAAAGAGTCTTGGTAAACCCCATGGTGAAGCACTTGGGTGTATGAACCCTTTATCCAAATTCTCCTATGGTTGTTTCTTCAGCTCCTCAATTTACACAACATTCATTCTATACAGAGTCTTGGATAATGTCAAAACCCCAAGTATAAGATCGATTAAAAATCCAACCTCTCGGCTAGGAGGAAGACCAAGAAATTACTTGAGAAACACATCAGTGTATTTCCTCTAAATAGGCATGTATTTGAGGATGGTTCTTTCATTAGAATCAATCATTTAAGCTAGATATGCTTTCTCATAGGGCAATAATATCCATTCTTATAATGTTGTTTCTAAAGAATATTCATCCTCCTCCATGTACTTGTACATAATCAAGGGTTGTTTTGCAATATGGAGAGTGATTTCCTTCTTGCAGTAATTTATGTTGGCTTTATATAGGTAAATACAATTCATACCGAAAATTACATAAAATTCTACCAATGGAAGTATGAAAAGTTTTTATGGGAATTTCATCCCAAAAATTGTGATAGGGGAGGAGTTATATACTCAATGTAATAATTTCCCCATATTTTGTTTCACTGATAACTCAACTTCTAAGATTTGTGGTGGTGTTTGAATAGTTATACTAAACTTTTTTGATATGAAGGAATGCATAGAACCAGAATCAAAAAGTATGTTCACTATACTTGAATGAATAACTAGAGTACTTATCACTACTTCATTTTAAGATCCACCTCAATGGTTGTGATGGAAAAATATCTCCCTTGCTACCTTGGATGTTGTTGGTTGTCTTCTAAAACCCTTTTCTTAGTGCATTGGTTTGCACAATGCCCTGGTTCCTTGCAGTTGAAGCAATAAACAATGCATTGAGGGATTACTAGAGCATTCATTTCCTCCATCTCATTATCGGGTTTATTCTATTAGTATTTTTTAGCTAGGTGTCCTTCCTTTCCACACCTAAATCATTTCCTCATTACCCTTAAGCAATTTTTTAGGTGCTTCTTTACACACCTTTAACAAGTGGGATGTTGAAATTTTTTAGCACTGTTAGATTTCTCCATCAGATCGCTAGAATTAAACTACACTTTCTACTTCTTATCCCAGTGATACCCTTGAGATTCACTGATCTCCATTTCAACTTTTAGGGCACATCGTAAAATTTGGTCATAGATATCATCACGGATTTTTAGAGATTTTCATAGACTAGGTTTTATCCCACCAAAGAGGTGGTCAACCATGCATTCAGGGGTAACGACAAAGCTAGAGGCGTATCCTACAAGTCTTGTGAAGTTTTCCTCATATTCCCCAATATATTATTTATATTTTTTCTTGAGTTCAAGGAAATACCTTTCCATTTTATGATAGAGAGTGCGAGGAAAATATTTATCAAAATACATTTTCTGGAATTCCCTCCACCCCATCGCTTGGATATATTTATAAGGCTTCATATTCTTGACCAATGTTCACCACTGATAATTTTCTCCCCCCATATTATAAATATCCAGTAAAACCTTATCATAACATTGAAATATAGAGAATATCTTCTCAATGGAGTTGATCTGTTGTTTTGCGATTAAGGGATCAGATGATCCATTGAAAGTGGGAGGCCTTTGTTGCATAAATGTCTCATTTGAAGCTTGTTGTCTCTTAGTAGGATTTGGGAAATCCTCCTAATACAAGTTTCCTATTCATATCTTGATCCAGCTGAGAGAGTATTGTCATAAATTTTGTGATTCCTGCTCCCATTGGGTTGGACATCTCGTTGGGGCAGTCATCGCATTGTTTGTCACATTGATTGTTTACTTGATTCCTCATATTTACAACCATTGTCTAGAATAGAAGGAAAATTATGGATGAGTATTTTAAACTATTAAACACATAAAGGAGGATTCAATAACATTAAAGGGATAACTTATAAATTACATTTATTTCTAAACTTATGAATTTCTAGGCTTTAATTTGTGTTATCCATGATCTATTTCATAACATATATTATTGTGGTCATTTTTTTGTTCCCTTAATAATGGTTCATAATGAGATAATAAATTTACTAAAGTATATCCCCTGATAGTGTCAAAACAGGTGTGAATTAAGGCTCGTTTTCGTGTACCAAGTTACACTGAGTCAAGTCTGACACACCTTGTTGGAATTGTTACCCCTAGGTACATTTGTGTCAGAACCACGTCCACTTTTAGTATCCAGACAAGGATTTATTTTCTTGATAAACAACTTAATCTACAATTACCAAAAAGTTAAGGATGTTTTCTTATAATTGGTCTTATCTCTAAGGCTTTCACTAGATATTTCTAATCCTAATCCCAAAAATAACTAAACTTTTCCTATGATACCAACTATAATAACTCTTCTCTTTATTACACATTAATCCATGATTTATCACATAAAAGAACATATAATACAAATATAAAGATCGATAATTCTAGTTTATTTGGAAATTATATGTATATCTTAATATCTTCAACATGGGATACAACAATATTATTGAAAACTTCCTCAACGTGCTTCTAAAACTCCATGGATTTTAAAACTGCACAGGATAACCTGGGGAAAACATAAGAAAGGGGTGAGCTATAACGACCAATAAGGTAATAAACATGTAATAATGTGATACATGTTATAAAATATGCATATCAATTAGGCATAAAAATAGTATGAATCATAAATATGAACAATGGTACGTGATATAGCATGATAATCATAACATGGAAAATGTGGCAATAACTTAAAACATTACATCATAAACATAGGTCAAGGTTAACTTCAAAAACATCATGATGGAAAAGTCCCATAAAAAATTAGGTTCACTCCCTATCCCAACATTATGTCTCATGAGACTAAATATTATCCAATTCATTGGAGCGCTATATAATTCTAGGCACACCTGTCACTTTCATTTCATTCTCATGCTTAAGTGTGCCACATAGATCATACAAATTGGATTCATTAATCATCATAATTTATTACATGATAAATGAGTTTGGAATAAATATATGAAATTACCCAATCAAAAATTATATGTGCATAAATTTGAACACCCTTGATAGGAAATTGGTATGGTATTCACTACACAATTATTTTGGCATGGAAAAATTGCGGTGAAATTTTGACAGCATAACGACATCATTTAAAGATTCATGAAAATGGGTTGATTAGAGAGAAGTGGGTATCTTATCACATATAAATAAAATGGGAACCAATAGGGACATGTATAGACATATACCAACATTATAAATTGGAAATTGAAGGCATAATTTAATGCATAAACTTGAATAAAGAAAAGAATCCTAACTATATTTCGGCATGGTAATAGGTGTACGTACATAAATGATCATGGGAGGCTTAATGGGATTTAAAGGGGGATATAATCATTTATACATTAAATATATAGTAATTTTAATATGGAAGAACATATTCCAATATATGAAAATGGAATTTAAGAGACATCACATAAAAGAAGTGCTTAAATGGAAATGAGAAGAGAGAAATCCCCTGCTTGAGTGTGTGACTCCAAATGCTTGGGAGGGGATTCTTGAGAGATTGGTGCACCTTGGTAGGACTCTAGAGAGTTAATTTAAGGGTATTTATGTGCTCCAAGTAGTTTTATTGAAGAAAAATTGGAGCTTGGGTGGGTTTATAAAGGAAAAGAGAGAGATTTTTTTATTATTTAGGTTTTGGACTCTACATAATAAAATAACAAAAATCATAAACCATCCCATAATTTTTTCACATGGTTTCTACCAAATGGGATTGGTTATTATTATTTTATAAGTACAAGGTATGAACTTAATAAAATAATTCCCTTACTTATGAGAAGGTGATTCACAGTCATACAGAAATTATTTAAAAACTTAAAATATATTATAAGTTTGGGAGAATTCATAATGGATTTATAAAATAAATAAAATAAACATAAAACCACATTATTTTAAATTAAAAACATATCTTTTTTCTTATATACCTTTTATAGTATTTATTACTTCACTTTTGGTTCATTATGATATCATAAAACACAAAGTATATTTATACGGTATTTAATTTTTACCCGAAAATTCAACTGTCTCATAAAATTATGAAAAATTAACCATTTTATAATTTCTACATTATGATTAAAAAAATAATATTCATTTTATCTAAATAATTTTTTAAATATTTTAATTTTTACCTTTAAAATAAAATTTACATTTATTAAGAAATGTTGGATTTTTTGACAATAAGAGTTTTTTAACCCTTATTAGAATTACATTTGACTTCATAAAAATTATATGATAATTTATATTTAATATAAATTATTTAATAATAATATTTTATTAAAATATTATTTATTTCAAAAAATCCATTAATTCATTCAAATAAATTCCTTAATTTAATTTGAATATTACCCAAAATACTATTTGTATCAAAATAAAAATCATTTATAAAGTAACAATAATAGGATGAAAATATATTAATTATTATATAAAAAATATTATACATAATCATTTTATATGGTCTTGATACATATCCTTTTAATACACAAGCAAACGCCCTAAGGGTAAGGTGCGCAATGGTGGGACTTTCATGGGGTGGTTTGGTGAATATGGTTTGGGTCGTGATCTCGATGAGCTTGAACTTCTCCTGTAAACAATTTCACTCATGCTTAAGTTGTTGGATCTCAGCTTGGTATTGGTTAAGGATAAATACTAGTGATTTTATCTCCCTTGTAATCTTTAATAAATGGGATTTATAGGGTATGATCCTACTGGTTGAGGCCATCACTTTTTTTTTCTATGTCAATTGGATTTGTTAAAACCCTATATTTATACTAATCATGTGATCACTGTTCAATGGATGTATTATTAATGGTAAACATACTTAAGGTTTGTTTGAATCCAATTGGATATAATAAAATAAAATAAGTGCATATGTTTTTTATAACCATATTACATAATACGACATTTAATTAAAATAAAAGGGGAATTTTATTTATAACAGTTCAAGTAGTTACAATATTCCACCCTTAAGAAATTTAACCCTAAAAATTTTAATTTCCCATACTTAAATAGATGAGGGTAACTTTATTTCATCACTTCTTCTAATTCCCACATCACATCTTCAAACTTGTGGTTTCTCCACAGCACTTTGACAAGGTGTATTGTCTTACTTCATAGAACTTTGTCTCTGTGATCTAAGATCTTCACCGTTTTCTCCTCATATGAGAGATCATTCTATAATGGTACCACATCTATATTTAGTACACATGATGGGTCTATTATGTACTTTCTTAATAGGGATTCATGGAATACATCATGTACTTGCAATAGGTTAGGTGAGAGTGCAAGTCGGGAGGCCACCGCTCTAATGCAATCAAGGATATAAAAGGGGCTAATGTATCTTGGACTAATATTTCCCTTATTCCCAAATCTCATCAAATTATTTCATGAAGATATGTGGAGGAATATCTTATCTCCAACATCAAACTATAGTTCTCAATAATGATTTTTAGTATATCTCTTTTGTCGACTCTGAGCATCCTTGATGTGTTGTTGAATAGTCTTAACCTTTTCTATCATTTACTTGACCATTTGAGAACCTAACAGTTTTCATTCCCCAGATTCATCCCAACATTTAGGTGTTCTGAACCTCTTCCCATAAAGGGCTTCATAGGGGGTCATTTGGATTCTTGAGTTGAAACTATTGCAATATGAGAACTCGACCAGAGGTAGATGTTGGTCTGATCCTACTTTGAAGTCAATTGAGTATGCTCTAAACATGTCCTTGAGTGTTTGGATAGTCCACTCAAATTGTTCATCAATTTGGGGGTGATAATTCATACTGAATTTCAACTCAGTGTTTAGAGCATGTTGAAGAATTTCCAAAACTTATAGGTGAATCTTAGATCTCAATTGGATACAAACGATAGTGGTACTTCATGTAGCCTTACCACCTCTTTGATGTATATCTATTCAAATTGATCCAGTGATAAATCCTCTAAAATATTAATGAAGTGAGTTGTCTTTGTAATATGATCCACAACAGCCCATATAGCATTATTTCCCCTAGATGTCTTTGGAAGTCTAGTGACAAAGTCCATGGTGATGTTTTCCCATTTCCATGTTGGTATGGTTAATAGTTTCATCATCACCTTAGACATCTATCTTTTATCCTTCACTTTCTGACATATCAAACACTTTGATGCATATTCAATGATATCCTTATTCATATTGTCCCACCAATAATGCTCTTGGAGATCTCGATACATCTTTGTGATTCCTGGATGAATGGAGAAAGTCAAACTATGTGAATAATCTAATAGTTTCTTCCTTAAATCGGGATTTTATGGTACATATAGTCGTGACCCAAATCTCACAACTCCTTCTTCATTACACTGAATTTTGAGTATTTTCCTTTTTTTATAGTTTCCAATTTCTTATTAATTCCCACACCATCCCTTTGAGCATCCTTTATCTTTTCTAAAAGAGATGGTTGAGAAATCATTTGCGAAATGATTGATAATGTTCCTTTATTTATGATTCCCATTTCTATCCTCTTCAAGTCTAATAAGATAGGATCCTTCTCAATTCTCATCAATAATAAAATTGTTGGATCCTTTTTACTTAGAGCATTTTCCACTTTATTCGCTTTACCAAGATGGTAGTGGATTGAGCATTCGTGGTCTTTGATCTGCTCTAATCATCTTCGTTGGTGCATATTCATCTCTTTATGTGTGAATATATACTTGAGTATTCTGTGATCCATATATATTTCAAACTTCTCCCCAAAGAGATAATGTTTTTATATTTTCAAGTAAATATTATTATAGTTAGCTCCAGATAATGAGTTGAGTAGTTTAGTTTATGAACTTTCAGTTTCCATGAAGTGTGGGCTATGAATTTTTCATTTTTCATTAATAAATAGCCTAATCCCTTCTTCTAAGCATTATTGGATACCATGAAAATCTCTCCACTTGTGGGTAGTGTGAGCACAGGGGTAGTTATAAGCCTCCTTTTTAATTCCCTAAAGCTCTCTTCACGTTCATCATTCCAAGAAAGCCTGAATCCCTTTCGAGTTATCTTGGTTAGAGGGTTTGACAATCGCAATAAATTTCTTAAAAATTGATGATAATACCCAACTAATCTAAGGAAATTATGGATATATATTACAAATATTGGCCTCATCCATCCCTCAATTGCATCTATTTTTGAAGGGTTGATAGATATCCTATTACATGTGATGATATTCCACAATAATGAGACTTCCTTGAACTAAAACTCACATTTATTTTACTTTGCATAAAGTTTATCCTTTCTCAAGGTCTTTAACATAGTGCTCAGATGATCCTCATGCTCCTTGGTTTTGGATTATATTATAATATAATCTATAAAAACTACCAAAAAAATTATAAGTAATCTCCAAATACTCTATTCGTAAAGTCTATAAATATTAATGGATCATTAGTGAGTCTTAATAGCATTAGTATGAACTCATAGTGCCCATAACTTGTACAAAAAGTAGTCTTGGGGATATCCTCCTCCTTCACCCTAACTTGGTAATATCCCAACTATAGATCCACCTTGGAGAAGTATTGTTCTCCACGTAGCTGATCAAAAAATCATCAATCTTTGGTAGAGGATACTTGTTCTTTATTATTATCTTGTTGAGCTCACGGTAATTGAGACAAAGGCACATTGACCCATCCTTCTTCTTGATGAAGAGGACTGGTGCACCCCATGGTGAAGCACTTGGGCGTATGAACCCTTTATCCAGATTCTCATGTAGTTGTTTCTTCAGCTCCTCAAGTTCCACAATATCCATTCTATATATATTCTTGGATAATTGAAATTCCCTATGTATAATATCTATTGAAAATTCAACCTCTATTCTAATAGGAAGACCAGAAAATTCCTCGGGAAACACATCACTGTATTCCCTCACAATAGGCATGTCTTCAAGGATAGTTCTTTCTTTAGAATAAATAATTTAAGAAAGATATGCTTGCGTGTAGGTTAATAATATCCATTATTGTGATGTTGTTGCAAAGAAGATTCATCTTACTCATTGCGCTTGTATAGAATCAAGGGTCAATTCGCAATGTAGAAAGTGATTTTTTTCTCACGGAATTTTATGTTGGCTCTATATAGGGAAATCCAATCCATACCAAAAATTTCATCAAATTCCACCAATGGGAGTATGAAAAAGTTTTATGGTAAGTTCAACCCACAAATTATGACAGGGGAGTAGTTATATACTCAGGATGTAATAATTTCCTCATTTTTCATTTTCACTAATAACTCCACATCCAATATTTGTGGTGGTTTTTTAATAGTTTTACTAAACTTTCATGATATGAAGGAATGCGTAGAACCAAAATTAAAAAGTATGTTTGTTATCCTCGAATGAATAACCGGCGTACTTATCACCACTTTTTTGTTAGGATCCACCTCAGTGGTTGTGATGGAAAAATATCCCCCTTGTTTCCTTGGAGGTTGTTGGTTGTATTTGAAAACCATTGTCTTAGTGCATTGGTTTATAAAGTGTTATGGTTCCTTGCATTTGAATCAATAAACAATGCGTTAAGGGTTGACTAGAGAATTCCTTTCCTCCATTGCATTAGTGAGTTTCTCCTATCGTTATTCGTTATCTAGGTGTCCTTCCTTCCCACACCTAAATCATTTCCTCATTCCCCTTAGAAAATTTTTGGGGTGCTTCTTTCCGCACCTTTGATAAGTGGGATATTGAAATTTCTTGGCATTGTTATATTTCTCCATCAAACCACTAGAATTACACTTCACTTTCTGATTCTTATCCTTGTAATACCCTTGTGATTCACTGATCTCCATTTCAACTTTAAGGTCACATCGGACAATTTCCTCATATCTATCAAAGTCACAGATTTCCAGGGCTTTTCATATACTAGGTTTTAGCCCATCAAATAAGCGATCAACCTTGCATTCGGGGGTAATGACAAAGTTGGAGGCATATCCTCTAAGTCTTGTGAAGTTTTCCTCATACTTCCTGATAGATTTTCCATATTTTTTCTTCAGGGAAAGGAAATACCTTTCCATTTTAAGATAGAGAGTGCAAGGAAAATATTTATCAAAAAACATTTTTTGAAATTCCCTCCACCACGTCGCTTGGATCTCTTCCTTGGGATTCATATTCTTGACCAATGTTCACCACTGACCAGTTTCTCCGTCCATATGATAAACATCCAGTAGAACCTTATCTTGTTTGTAACATTGAAATATATATAATATCTTCTCAATGGAGTTGATCCATTGTTCTGTGATTAAGGGGTCGAATGGTCCATTGAAAGTCGAAGGCCTTTGTCGCATAAAGATCTTGATCATGGCTTGTTCTCTCTTAGGGGGATTTGGGCACTTCTCATGATCTAGGTTTCTATTCAGAACCTAAGTTATCTAAGAGGGTATTTTCATAAAGTTTTTTATTCTTTATCCCATCAGGTTGGGCATCTCATTAGGGCAGTCATCACAATGACCGGCGCATTGATTATTTACACGATTCCTCCTATTTCTAGCCATTTTTTAGAATAAAAGAAAAATTATGGATAAGTATTTTAAACTATTAAACACATAAAGGGGGTCGAATGACATTAAAGTGATAACTTATAAATTACATTTATTTCTTAACTTATGAATTTCTAGTCTTCAATCTATGTTATCCATGATCTATTTCCTAACATATATTCTTATGGGAATTTTTTTATTCCCATAATAATGGTTCGTAATGAGATTATGAATTTAACAAAGCATATCCCCCAGGAGTGTCAAATCAGGTGTGTAGTAAGGCTCATTTTTGTGTACCAGGTTACACCGAGTCAGGCCTGACACACCTTGTCGGAGTTGTTACCCCTAGGTACATTTGTGATAGAACCACTTACACTTGTAGTATCAAAATAGGGATGTATTTTCTTGATAAAACACTTACTCTATACTTACCAAAATTTAGGGATGTTTTCATATACTTAGTCTTATCCCTAAGGCTTTTTCTAGAGTTTTATAATCCTAATCCTAAAAATAACTAAACATTTCCTCTAATTCCATCTATAATAACCCTTATCTTTATTATACATTAATTCATGATTTATTATATAAAATAACACATAATAAAACTGTAAATATTGATAAGTATAGTGTATTTGAAAATTAGGTACATAGCATAACATCTTGAACATGATATAGAACAACATTATTGAAAACTTCCTCAACATGCTTCTAAAATTCCATGGCTTTTAAAACTACACGGGATAACCTAAGGAAAAACATAAGAAAGGGGTGAACTATATAGTCCAGTAAGGGAATAAACATGGAATAAGGTGATACATGTTAGACAATAGGAATATCAATGGGGCATAAAAATATTAGGAATCATAAACATGAACAATTAGACATGACATAACATGATAATCATAACTTGGGAAATATGGAAACAACTTAAAACACTCCATCATAAACATAGGTCAAGGTTAAATGACAATAAATAATGATGTAAAAAGTCTCATAAAGTAATTAGATTCACTCCCTATCCCAATATGACGTCTCATGAGACTAAACATTATCCAATGCATTGGAGCGCTATATAATTTTGGGTGCATCCATCACTTTCATTTCATTCTCATGTTTAAGTGTGCCACATGGATCATACAACATGGATTCATTTATCATAATAATTTATTCCATGATAAAGGAGTGTGGAATAAATATATGTAAGTACTAAATCAAAAGGTATATGTTCATAAATATGAACACCCTTGATTGTAAATTGTTATGGTATTCACTACACGATTGTTTTGGCATGGAAAAATCAGGGTGAAATTTTGGTAGCATAACAACGTCACTTAAATATTCATAAAAATGGGTTGATGATAGATAAGGGGGTATATTATCACATATACATCAAATGGGAAGTAATAGGGACATGAAAATATATATCCCAATATTATAAATTGTAAATTGAATGCATAAGTTAATGAAAAAACTTGAATAAATAAAATAATCCTAACTATATTTCGATATGGTAACAGGTGTATATAAAGGATAATGGGGGTATTAATGAGATTTAAAGGGGATATCATCATTTATACATTAAATTTATAGTAATTGTAATATTAAATGACATATCCCAACATAAGAAAATATAATTTAAGAGACATAACATAAAAGAAGTGTCTGAATGGAAATGAGAAGAGAGAAATCTCTTACTTGAGTGTGTGACTCCAAATTCTTGGGAGGGGATTCTTGAGAGCTTGGGTGACTTGGGAGGACTCTAGAGAGTGAATTTCAGAGTATATATGTGCTTCAATTATTTTAATTGAATATAAATAGGATCTTTGGTGGGTTTATATAGGAAAAGAGGGGGATTTATTTATTATTTGGGTTTTGGACTCTATGTAATAAAATAACCAAATCTAAAAACCATCCCATGGATTATTAAAAATGGGATTGGTTCTCATTATTTTATAATTCTAAGGACTTAACTTAATGAAATAATGTTCTTACTTATGTGGAGGTGAGTCACACATGATTTAAAAACCTTAAAATATATTATAAGTTTGGGTGGATTTATAATGGATTGATAAAATAAATAAAATAAACATAAAACCACATTATTTTAAATTAAAAAATATATTTTTTTTCATGGATACCTTTTATAGTATTTATTGCATCACTTTTGGGTCATTATGATGTCATAAAACACAAAGTATATTTATATGGTATTTAATTTTTACCCGAAAATTCGTCTGACTCAGAAAATTATAAAAAAATCACCATTGGATAATTTTGAAGTTATGATTAAAAAAATAATATTCATTTTATCTAAATAATTTTCTAAATATTTGAATTTTCACTTTTAAAATAAAATCTACATTTATTAAGAAATGTTTGGTTTTTTGAAAAATAGCAGTTTTTGAACCCTTATAAGAATTACATTTGACTTCATATAAATTTTATTATAATTTATATTTAATAAACATTATTTAATAATAATATTTTATTAAAATATTATTTATTTCAAAAAATCTATTAATTCATCAAAATAAATTCCTTAATTGAATTTTAATATTACCCAAAATACTATTTGTATCAAAATAAAAATCATTTATAAAGTGATAATAATTTGATGAAAATATATTAATTATTCTATAAAAAATATTATACATAATAATTTTCTAGGGTCTTGATACATATCCTTTTAATGCACTAGAAAATATCCTAAGGGTAAGGTGTGCGATGGTGGTACTTTCACGGGGTGGTTCAGCGAACATGGTTTGGGTCGTGATCTCGATGAGCTTGAACTTATCTCATAAATAGTTTTTATCATGCTTAAGTTGTTGTATCTCATCTTGGACTTGGTTAAGATCAAATCCCAGTGATGTTATCTCCCTAATAAACTCCAATAAATGGTATTCATAGGGTATGATCCTACTGGTTGAGGTCATCACTTTCTTTGTCTATATCAATTGGATTTGTTAAACCCCTATATTTATAATAATCATGTGATCATTATTCAATTGATGTATTATTAATGATAAAGATACTTAATGGTATTTTAAATCCAATTGGATATAATATAATTTAATAAGTGTATGTGTTTTCTATAACCATATTACATAATAATACATTTAATTAAAACTAAAGGGGAATTTTATTTATAATAGTTTGGGTTGTTACATGTATAATCAAGGTTATCAATGTTGTCTATAACAAAAATTTCATGTAATGAATTTTCATGCTTCTTTAAGCATTCTCATATCTAGGGAAATTTGAGAAAATTTGTTTAAGATAAAATTAACATACACCCATCTCAAAAACACATCAGAAAATTTCAAGTGTAAAAACACAACTTCAAACAAAACTTACTTTTCAGAACCTCATTACTTTCTTTTGTAAGAAAATTAAGAGACTTATACAAAAAAATCCTTATTTCAACTCCTTTAATTCCCTATAAGTTAGTACAAATGAAAAATTATTTTGGGAATAAAGAGGAACCTCAATAGTTTATCAGAAGGAACATTCGAACTGAGAGTCCTCTCTTAATTTTTTACTTTTTCTTCTTCTTCTTGGATTTTGCATTGGATAGGTTTTCTTCCTTTTGTTCATCCCCCTCAGATTTTGTGACAAGAATATTTTCATCTATAGACACTTATGATGAGGATGTCAACTTATTTTCAACTTTAGTAACATTTTTGTTATAGTGAGTTTGTAACAACTTTTTCATGTCTTCCTTTTGTTATGTAAAAATAGTCAAACAAATTTTGGTAGCATGCCCTTATTGCTTGAATCTCTTACAATTTTTCTTATCATTAAAACCATGATTTTTTTATATCTTTTTATCAACTTTTGGCACCATGCCCTTTTTGTTGAAATATTCATCTTCCCCTTTTCTTATGCCGATTTTTTTACTTTTTCTAACTTTCTATCCATGTCAACTTGTTCTGTCCAAATAACTAATAACTCTTTCCTTTCGAACTCAACATGTTTATTTTTATCAACTTTCAAAACAACCTTCTTAGATTTATTCCTTTGAGTGGATTTAATCCCCCTAAAAATTTTCCTTCTGTAATTCATGGAATAATTGTAATGTTATTGGTGAAACCAACACATATTTTTCGTATTTCCAAATCCTCTACAATACCAGAAGTACCCATAGAAATAATACCTTACTCTGTAACTTCCATACTATCCATAATTGTGATCATGTTTCTAAACAGATTTCTTATCTTTCACATAAAAAAATTTTGTGTACCAAACTTTTTTTCATCAGTCAAAATATTCTTCTTCAATTTGGATTTCTTCCCAAAATTATCAGAAATAGTAGTGGTAGAACCATTCAAACTCAAAAAATTTATTAACTTCTGAAGTTCCAACTTTGTTGGTTTTGTCCATATACACAACTTTCCCAGCTTTCTTCTTCTTATGAAAATCTTCAAATTTCTTTCCAACCTTTAAAGTTAACTTTTGATCCTTCTCAGGTTGACCCTATCCAAACTTTCACCAACTTCAGATACAGAATTCTTAAAGGTTGTAATTCTCTGCTCATATTTAAAAAGTTTTTGTTGAATAAGTTCCAAATCTTCTTCCTTTTTCTTTAACTTAACTTCAAGTGTTCATTCTAATTATTTTCCTTCTTAAGATACTTTTTTGGACAGTCAACCTTTTCCAGTAGATTCATTTTCTCTTCAATAAAATATTCCTGGTTGTTTTCTATAGAATATTCCTTCTTTAACTCCTTGATTTATTTTTCAAGTCTTATAATATTCCTCAAACATTCTTTTGATTATCTATTTAGATGAAACTCTAACTCGGTTTCTTCTTCTTCATAACTACTTCTTTCATCACTAGTAAATACTTCATCATTAACCATTGTAATAAACATGTTTTACTCAGAAAATTTAGTGAATTTTTCAGTTTCCACTCCACTATCATTGTATTTAGACAAAAAAACTTCTCTTTTGGATTTAGAGAACTTATTATCGTTTCCTTTGAAGTAATATTTGTCAACATTTTTCTTCCATTATTTTCTTGGACTTCTTTCTTCTTTATCACTTTATTTGTCATTACTTTCTTCTTCATTCTCTTTTTGAGTAAATTTGAAAAAAAATTCCCAAGCGATTCCCTTTATACTTTCTTGTACCTCTTTTCACATTTTTAGAAAACAAGGATAAAAACTTTTCAAGATTGTTATTGACCTCATTTTCAGAGTCAAACTATGTAACTTCTTCTTCTTTGAGAATATTCTTTGACTTTAATTTCTTAGAAGCTTTGAAGGAAATTTCTCGATCTACTTTTGTTTTTTCTTTCATAACTTTCTCCCTTATCATTTCATAAGTAATGAGAGTACTATAAAGAATATCCAAAGATAGATTTTTGGGATCTCTCTCTTCTAAAGATGAAAATTTGGAATCAAACTTATCTAAAAGATTTCTCAAGATCATTTCAACAGCAGTTGAATCTTCTAACTTCTCACTAAGACATATAATGGTGATAATAATACCATTCACCCTTATAAAAAATTCACCAATAGATTCATCCTCACTCATCTTAAGATCTTCATACTTTAGTATCCAAATTTTTAACTTTACCTTATTTACTTTTGTATTACCTTCATAAATATTCTTCAACTTACCCCAGATACCTTTGGTAGTTGAAACTCCATTTACTCTAAGAAACTCACTTTTAGATAGTGATTAGAGTAAATCATTTTTAGCTTCTCCATCATTCTCAAGGTTTTTCTTATCATCCTCTATAAGGGTTGAATTATCAACATGAGGAGGAAATCCTTCTATAGCAGATTCCAAAACATCATACCCAAGAGACATAAGATATGATGACATTCTATCTTTATAGGTATGGTAGTTATTATCATTTAATATCAAAATACCCTTAATGTTTATATAACTAATATTCTACATAAGAAATTCTTCTTCAAAAACTATCAATAAAGAGTAAATGAAGGGAACCTTCACTCTGATACCATTTTTTAGTGCCCATCCAAGATTAATGTATCACTAGGAGGGGGAGGGTGAATCAGTGATATATTTTTATTTTAAATTTCCTTTCGTTTGAAAAAACCTTCATCTCCTATTAAATATTTATCACTTTTCAGAAAATAAAATATTCACACATCTATAGGATTACAAGTATTTACAAGGTTCACTACTCAACAAGAGTAGTTACGTCCTTGGAATTGTTTGGAAACAATCCAATACCACACAATCCACTATAAAACAATCCTTTTGTGTGGATACAACAAGTAGGATATACTCTTACACTTGTGTATCACTATGTTCAATATAATAGGGCATGTGATTCTTAAATCATGAATGATGTAATAAAATTTTGTGTAATAAGTAATGAAACCTTCACCAGTTGGTTCAAAACAAGTCATTGTGCACTTTATCAACTTTCACTTATATAACCTTCAAAGCATACTTCTTTACTTTTCTACCCAGCAATAGGTAGAAACAACCTTTTTTGGAATTTTTTATGAAAAATCAGTCTGATTCCTCTATCTGATTGCTTAGTCCAAAAAATAGATAAGAAATAACACCTCAATAACAATTTTGAACTACTTCTTCTTTCCTTGGAAAGGTTAGTTTGATGACTTTGTCTGATCTGGTAAACTTGGCCATTATTATTTATTACACCTCTTCTATCTAGAAAAATTCCTCAGGAAAACTCTATTTGAAAACTTCTTCTTTCCTCCCTTACATGTGAATAGTACTTCATTGTTGAAAATTAAAATGTACTTACTACTATTTATAGGTGTGAAAAAAAATTGGGTAAGAATTTGAAAATGTTTTCCCGCTTAACCAAATTTCCTTAAACTCGAATTTCACCTTTATTTCAGATTCATTTTTGACTTCTTCAGTGCTTATAAATTCTTCTTCAAACTTCTCAAATCTTCTCACAACTTCAAATTGATTTGAACTGTCTAACCTTTCTTTAGTCCGATTCTTCAGTCCAATTATTTAGTTTGATTCTTTAATATGTTTCTTCAGTCTAATTCTTCAGTACAAATTCTTCAATCTGATTCTTCAGTCTAATTCTTTAATCCAGTTCTTCAGTCAAATTATTCAGTCTGATTCTTCATTCTAATTATTCAGTCTGATTCTTCAGTTCAATTCTTCAGTCTAATTCTTCAGTCCAATTATTCATTCTGATTCTTTAGTCTGAATCTTTGGTCTGATTCTTTGGTCTGATTCTTCGGTCCAATTCTTCAATATGATTCTTTAGTTTTATTATTCAATACTCTTTTTCATTGTGATGAAAACATATAGGAACTAAAAACTTCTCAATACGATGATTTATACTAATTGAAATATATAAAACTTTTAAACCTTTCTACCATAAACATTTTTGATCATCATCTGGTTGATTGGTCTTTGATTCCATTTGCAATCATCGCTCCCAACAATCTCTGCATACTTATCAACTTCAACAAAACTTTATAACCTTTCTTCTTCCACAAACTTCTGCTTATATCACGAATTCTTCATGATTTTGAGAACAAATGGATTGGCATAACATCATCTGACTTACATTACCAAACACATCTTCCCCCCTTTCTTTCATAAGGTTTTCATCATAAGTTTCTCAGGAAACTTATGATATTGAAGGCATAAAAAATAGCAAATCATCATCAGATTTACTTTAGAAAGTTCTCCAAATTTACATCTCTTAAAACCTTGATAACAAACAAAATTTCTTAACAAAATTGAGAATAATGGACTTTCTTAACAAAACTAAGTCTGATTTGGACTTTCTTAACAAAATAGGGTCTGATTCAACTTTCTTATCAAAACTGAGTCCAATTGAACTTTCTTAACAAAACTGAGTCTGATTTGGACTTTATTAATATAACTGAGTCTGATTCGATTTTATTATCAAAAATTAGTTCAATATTGTGATTATTATGTCCTCTTTCATTCAATAATCAAAACTTACAATTTCTAATTATTATGCCCCCTTTCGTTCAATTATCAAAGCTTATAAATTCTGATTGCAATGCCCCCTTTCATCCAATAATCAAAAATTACACAGTGAATTGATTTTTTGTAATGAAAAAAAATAAAAACACTCAGCACAAACTTACTTCATGCTAATAGACTGCATCCAATGGGGGGTCTAGTTGTCATCTTTGCAAAAAACCCTTCATCATCCGGATTTACACTAGTTTCTCATCAAGTAAGTTGTTTACTCACTTCACTATTCTTCAAAAACATATTCCTCATATTGATCTAGTGAAAATAAATACAATGAAACCACAACTTGGTCCCAACAAAAGTAACCTTATAAATTCTTTAAATGAAAAGATAGTTTTTAATAAAAACCAATATTTTCCACTATTCACTCAAAAATTAATTTTTCAAAAAAATCCCAAAAATTCACCCTAAGCAAATTTTGACATGATTATTTAAAAAATTAATTTTATTTTATCAAATTCATTTTATAAAAGTGTCAAAAATTAAATTTATTATTGTTCATAAAAAGAAATCAAAAACATTTTTTTGAGAAAATAATATTTTCGAAACATATAAAGATTTTCTAAAAAATAAGTACTTTTTTATCATAATGTTTTCTTTATATAAAACCATTATAATTAATATTTTAAAATTATTTATTACTATTCATATGGATAAGTTTAATGGCTAGGTTATAACGACAACATTTAAATAATAATATTAATAGTTTGTTATGGTTCGTTAAAACTTGATGTTGCGTGTAATTTAAGTTATCAAAGAAATTTAATTTATTCAAAGAAAATAATAATTAATGAAAATCCAAGGTGTTACAGCGATAGTAGGTGTAACATACCACTACCCACTTTCATGTATTTCTCTTCTCTCATGTCATTCCCCTCTTTGTTTGGGTGTGTTTTGGGACTCCCAGGGATAGAGATCATTTGTTGGGGGAAATGACCTGAAGTTCAAGTATGTATATTTGATTGAATTAATGGATTCTATTTATAAATGTGTTTAAGTATTTGCAGGGTTATCTACGAATTTGAATAATGTCGGTGTTGGTTTGGGTTTTTCAAGAGAATCTCAACTTTTAGTTGTCTACTGGAGAAATAAACATCATGTAATAATTACACATCATGAAAGTGATTTACACACCATGTAAAATGTTTACATCATGTATTGGTTGTTGGGTAGATGTCGTGAGTTCATTTTAGAGTGTGTAAATCTTACACGTCATGAGAATTTTACACATCATGAAAAGTATCCACATCGTGTAATGGGTGTCGAGCATATGTCATGAACTGGTAAAATGTGTGAAGGGTTTACATGCTGTGAAAATATTACACAACGTGAAATGGTAAAATCTATATTTTTAACCCGAGGTGACGTGTTTTCGGCATTTTTAGGTTTTGTGGATTACACAATGTGAAAAGGGCTTTCACGCCATGTAATTCTCACGACTTGGTCTTTTAGGGTGTTGTGCGGCTAATTTGTTTTTCATTCGGCTGTAGGTCTCTTCCCTCTCGACCTAGAATCTCTCCCAGGTGATTTTGGTGACCGCCGCTCCTTTTGAATCATTTTTTTCAGTGATTTATCTCTGTTACAGATGTGGTGAATTTCTCCTGGTGATTAATCCTTCTACTTATTCATTATCATTGATTGTAGTAGCACCATTGTGTTTCATTGTTGGATCTGTTGATCTATGATGATAATCCTCTTGATCCTTTCTAGATTTGTTATGTGATCCTCCTCTGAAGGCTAACTATTGTGTTAGTCGTGGTGCGGTGTGTGAGTTTCTTTGAGGTATGTTGTGATTTATCCTCTTTCTTTGAATTGATTCTAAGGTGTGAGGATTGATTCTAGGGCATCCATCATTGTCTTTGTGTTTTTCCTTATTGGTGGATCTCGTTGCGGACGTGTACGACCCAAGTTTAAGTTAGGTGGTTCTATCTCTAGCCTATGTTGGATGAACTTTATTACTCTGGTTTTATAAATTTTTTATAAATGAATTAGTGTGATTGATTTGTGTGTATGGAAACAGATTTTTGAGAAAAGTTCATTTTCCCCTTATTTTGGTAAAAGAAAAGGTATTTACAAAGCATTGCGAAATATATTTATAAAATGGTTTTCAAAGAATGGTTTTGAAAAAATGGTTTTCAAAATAAAGCATATGGTAAGCCTTGGGTACTTAGTTGGAAAATGTAGCTTAGGGTCATCGTCCATGTATTTATGGGGGGTTCACTCCTGGGGTGTTCCTCTGTTCCCTAGACCCATTATTCTAGGGACTTGATTGACATTGTTGGGGATTCACTCATTGGGGTTTTTCTATGCTCCCTAGGCCTATGTTCTAAGGACTTGAGTGCACACTAGTCATTGATCATGGTATCATTATTCTACTATACTGACTTGTAGTGATCCTTAGCGTGATGTTATATATGCTTGATTTGTATTGGATTTCATATGATATGTAACACATGCTTTTCTTTGATTTGAATGTTGATGTATATGAAATGCTTTGAAACTGTATTACCTAGCTTATTTGTGTAAATTTAGGGAAAGGTGGAAATTAAGTGTTTTATCATGATTTTGATATAAAAATAGTTAAACTGTTTATCATGCCTTGTTTTCTTTAGAGCATTGTTCATATTTTTGTACATGGACTTTATATGGAACACCTAGGTTGGGTGATACTAAACTTATTTCTATCACACCTCGTGCACCCCTTCGGCGATGCATAGACCTTTATATGTCTTTTGATGTAGGGAAAGGCAAGGTGTCGCAGTGAGGCATCAAGGTGCCGCAGTGAGGCGGCAAGGTTTCTATCAGTTGATTCTGGGTAACTGGTGGTGAGATTATGGGAGTTTGACCATGATATCACATATAGTATTCATATTTTCATTTTATTTGTCCTTTGATGTTGTACTTGTACTTTGGGTTGATCTTTCTACCTTTAAGTTGTATCATTTAATTGTCTTCTTTCAATTATGGCATATGTTATCTCTTGTGTTGCTTCTCTTTGTTGTGTGTGTGTGTGTGTGTGCGTCATGTTGTTACTTTAGGTTAGGAAAAATTGTTCTCTGTGGTTGTTGTTTGATACTCGAGTGCTGGTCGTTAGCCCATGGGGATCAGGAACACCCTTCGGGTATGTGGCAATTTGGGTCAGGTACCAGTTTGAGAGGGTATCTGGGTCAGGTTCACCACATTTTGGTATCAGAGGAGTTTTTTTCCTCAAGAGTCCTTGTCTTGGGATGTTTGGTGTACTGAATATAGGATTGTTTGGACTTGAGAGGTAGGTTGCAGTGAGTTTTTGTCTAGCTTTTTGTTGAGCAAAGTATTGTTTTCAACAATACATAATAATTTTATTTAAAGGGGGAGATTATTGAAAATAATAGTCTGTCTCTTTATGATAATTTTGATGCTCACAAATACCCTTAATTATTTTCTAATGATTTTATTTAGTATTTTGCAGGAATTTATTAATTTATTTTACTCTTGAAATAACGAGAATTTATTACTTATTCGGGAACTGTTTTAGCGCATTCTGGAAACACTATTTATACCTTACTTATTTAGGATATGCTTTAGCGTGTCCTAGAATCACTGTTCATACCCTACATAGATAAACGTAGCGTAAGGATGAAAAGTGTGTATACTTTTTAAGATAAGAGAAAAGTATGGTTAATCAACCATACGTTATCAGCAAAGTATGGAAGAAGAGACTTATGTTAGGAAGGAACCTTACGTTTGGGTTATCAACAAATTATGGAAGGAGAACCATACGTAAGTACTAAACGTTACGTTTTTTTCTCAAAAGTATGGTTCATCAACCTTACTTTTGTAAACAACCATACATTCTTTGAATGGATCTTTTATCTTTCGTCTGAGATTTGAAGAAAAAGTATGGATGATCAACCCTACGTTTATGATCAAACTTATGTTTGAAGAAATTAACATGAACCCTACGTTTATGTTCAACCTTACATTGTCAACCCTACGTTTGGAGGCCACGTCATCAACCTTACGTTTGGCGTCGGAAAGTTTGAAAGACGATATTTTTATTCAACGGTCATCAAGATGATTATTAGGCGGATTTCAAGCCGGATTTAAAGTCGATTTTAAAATACGACTTTGACTGATTCAAAGTCATTTTATCAATGGATTAAAGATCGAATTAAAATTATCTTTTTATGCCGAGTCTTCAGGGAAGTTACGACTACTCTGTAAATTCAAATTTTTGAATATCGCGAATCAAAATGCGACTTTTATGGATCTAAATGTGTAGGGGATATGCTCAGCTTTATTATATATGTTTTCTTTGAAACACCAGGCATAGGAGTGTGGTCATCAATCTATTATTCAAAAAGGTGGAAAACAGAGACTACAAAAAGCACTCAATTCTGCCGATTCAAAAGGAGCGTCAAAGCTCTGTTTATTTAAGAAGAAGGAACTCGATAGAAGATTCACTTGTTCTACATCAAATATCTACTGTGGATATACTACTACTGAAGTTTTGAATTATATCTCTATATATACTGTAACCAAATCGACTCAGAACTACTTCGACTTGAAAATCAATATTTCTATAGATGACGATCCATCTGTTTTCAATTGCATTCTGTTGCAATTGTGAAGATCAACTGGAAAAGTTCTTTCTAAAATTATTTTTATCTTGAGTAACCAACTTCCTGTACTAAGATGAGTAGGTTCGTGTTTGAACCAGAAGTCTTTGTTAGCATGAAAATTGTAAAGGTGTCAACTGCCTGTTTTTCAGTTGTTGGAAGGTCTGTGGAAAAGAGGACCAGATAGTGAAAATCACCAAGCTCGTGGAGTTGAGCGTTGGTGGAGTGGACTAGGGGAATTCTATTACCCAAACCACTATACATCTATGTGTCTCTGCTTTTACTTATTCCACTACATGATCAAATCTGATAAAGCATAGAGGACAGAACTTGTTCAATCGAAGAGTTAACGAAAAATCTAAAAGACACAATTCACCCCCCTCTTGTGTATAATCTGTATATTCAAGATCCAAAAATTGGTATTAGAGGTGGATCTTCTGATAGAGCCTTAGAAAGCTAGAAGCATTTAAATATTATACAACAGAGCATCATGACTGATACAAGAGAAGGTATGTCAATGGTTAGAGCACCATATTTTAATGGAGACAACTATGGCTGCTGGAAATCGCGCATGATAATATATCTGAAAAACCTCGGATATAAAATCTATTCAAAGATTTTGACTCCTTATGAAATTCCTGAAAAGCCCGAGACATGGAGTGCTACTACAGAGACAGAGTATGATATGAATTCGAAGGATATGAATGCAATCATCTGCGGTCTAGGACCAGATGAATTTAACAGAGTATCTCAGTGTCTGACAGCATATGAGATGTGGAAAACAATAGTTGTGGCATATGAAGGAACAGACAATGTGATACAAATGAGATATGCAACTACTAAATTGAAATTTGATACTTTCAGAATGTTTGAAGGTTAAAACATTACCTAAATGAATGAGAGATTGACAGAAATTGTCAATAATATAACAGTTCTAGGAGAACCTATCAAGCAGGTTGATCAAGCATTAAAAGTACTGAGGGTACTTCCTACTCAATGGAATGGTATCTCTGCTAAAATCAGACAATCAACACTTGTCAAAAATCTAACCATGAGAGATCTGATTGGTACACTGATGATGTACGAAGCTGAAATACAGGATGAGGCAAATGAACATAAAGTCTACATCAAAAAGGATGATACTGCCTTGAAGGTAACTTCAAAAAAATAGAATAGAAAGATGAAGAACAGAGAAGTCAAAGCTAAATCAGAGAGCTCTGACTCGTCAAACTCAGATGAAGAACTGGCCCAGCTAGCCAGAAAATTTAGAAAATTATACAGTAAGAAAAGAGACTTCAAAAAATCCTTTAAGAGAGATGATAAGGAAGTAAGATGCTATGAATGCAAAAAGATGGGGCATATCAGACCAGATTTCCCATAATTAAAAGATGCAAAGAAGAATAAATTCTTCAAAAGAAATAACTATGAGCAGAAAGACAAGAAAGCTATGAAAGCCACTTGGAGTGTATCTGAAGACTCCAGTATCTCTCTTGAATCAAGCTCAAATAAAGAAGAAGTCAATCTAAAAGAAAACATGTGTTTCATGGCAGAAACCGATGAGGTACACTCATATTACTCCTCTGACTCAAATAATGAATCAAATTCGGAATCAAGCTACACAAATGAAAAACTTGCAGCCTACTGCAATATGCTTGAAGAAAGATATGACTCACTATTTAAGAAACATAAGTCACTAAAGAACATACATAAAGATGTTTCAGATGAAATAGATACAATGCTGAAACAACATAAGGAATTAACTGATAAATACAGTTCTATTAACACTAACTATATTAATTTTGAATCAAGAATAAAAACACTGTAGGATGAAGTAGAATCTTACAAACATGCTTCATTGGTTTTTACAAAAGGAGAGAATTCATTAAATGAAATTCTTGGAAAAACTGTCATTAAAAAGGAGAGATTTGGAATTGGCAGTAAAGGAGAAAAACCTAAGATATATAAAAATTATTTTGTTCCTAGCTCTAAAAGGGTTAATTGTAACTTTTGTGGGACAAAGGGACATATAGCTAAAAATTGTTTCTTAAGACAACCTCAAATTTGTGGTATTAAGAAAGCCTATGTTTCAAAAGACTTATATGATTCAGCTGATTTTAAAAGAACAAAGAAAATCTGGATACCCAGATCATTTCTAGCTAACACCCCTGGACCCAATAGAATATGGGTACCAAAGCAATTTGTTTGAATGTATTTGCAGGTAGTAGGACACCAGAGTAGAAAAGATATATGGTATATGGACAGTGGCTGCTCAAGACATATGAGTGGAAACTCATTGAATTTTTCTTCACTCACTCAAAAGGAAGGAGGACTTGTCACATTTGGTGACAATGCCAAAGGAAAAATCATTGGCATTGGAACTGTTGGAGATCCAAAAACAGTCTCAATAAATAAAGTACTTTATGTACAAGGATTAAAACACAAACTGATAAGTATCTCTCAACTTTGTGATGATGGATATATTGTTGATTTTACTAACAATTGTTTTACTATTTCTAAAGATAAACTGTTTAAATTTAAGGCACCAAGAACTGATAATGTCTATACTTTGGATTTAAATTCCTTGTGTAAACAACAAGTAAACTGCTTGACTGCTAAAGTAAGTGAATCTTAGATCTGGCATAGGAGACTTGGACATTGAAATGTATATGTTTTACATAAATTATCTAAGAAACATCTAGTTTCTGATTTTCCTAGTCTCAAATTTGAAAGTGACAGATTATGTGATACATGTCAACTTGGCAAGCAACACAAATCATCATTCAAATCTGTTAATAAAGTTGCTACAACTAAACCTCTATAACTTATCCATATGGATTTCTTTGGACCTTCCAGAGTAGCAAGCTTAGCTAGTAAATTATATGTTTATATATTAGTTGAGGATTATTCTAGATTTACTTGGATTTTCTTTTTGAAATTTAAAAATGAAGCTTTTACTTTATTTGAAAGTTTTTGCAAATCTGTTCAAAATGAAAAGGGTTTTAATATAATCTCATTGAGAAGTGATCATGGTGGAGAATTTGAGAATCAGGAATTTAATTCCTTTTGCTCAAACATGGGTATTAAACATACCTTCTCTGCACCAAGAACACCTAAACAGAATGGTATTGTAGAAAGAAGAAATAGAACAATTCAAGAAATGGCTAGAACTATGCTAAATGAATATAGCCTACCTATATATTTTTGGGCATAAGCTGTAAATACAGCTTTCTATATAATTAATAGAGTTTTAATTAGACCTATTTTGAAAAAGACACACTATAAACTATGGAATAACAGAAAACCTAAAGTAAATTACTTTAAAGTTTTTGGATGCAAGGTCTACATCTTGAACACCAAAGATAATCTTGGTAAGTTCGATCCAAAATCTGATGAAGGTATTTTCTTAGGATATTATGTTACCTTCAAAGCTTATAGAGTCTATAATAAAAAGTCAAGGATTGTTGAAGAATCAGTTCATGTGAAATTTGATGAATCTGATCCCTTTGAGAAAAGGACAGATCAAATGGATGAACCTGACTCTAATGATAACATGAGACTTGAGAACTTAAAGAATGATTTTGAAAATGATATAAAAGAAATTCAGTCCAGTTCAGAGGAACATGATACTGAAGAACCTTTAAATGTATTTCCTAGACAGTCTAGAACCCTAAAGAATCACCCTTTAGAAACTATGATAGGTGACTTAGAAACTGGTATTCAAACTAGAAGAAACTTAGGAAACCTAGTGGAATTATCTGCCTTCCTATCCCAATAAGAACCCAAGACTATAGAAGAAGCTTTAGATGATGAAAGATGGGTAATAGCAATGCAAGATGAATTAAACCAGTTTAAAAGAAATGAAGTTTGAGAATTAGTGGAAAGACCTAAGAATTATCCATTAATAGGAACCAAATGGGTCTTTATAAATAAACAGGATGACCAAGGCATAATAACTAGAAATAAAGCAAGATTAGTAGCTAAGGGATATAATCAAGAAGAAGGAATAGATTATGATGATACTTTTTCACCTGTAGCTAGGTTAGAATCCATTAGAATCCTTTTATCCTATGCATCTTATATGAATTTTAAATTATTTCAGATGGATGTTAAATCTTCCTTTTTAAATGGTTATTTAATGGAGGAAGTTTATGTTGAGCAACCTCCTGGTTTTGAAAACTCTCAAAAACCTGATTCTGTTTTTAAACTTACTAAATCTCTTTATGGCCTTAAACAATCACCTAGAGCTTGGTATGAAAGATTAAGTTCTTTTCTTTTAAAAAATGACTTTAATGTTGGATTGGCAGATCTAACACTCTTTAAGAAAACTGTGAAAAATAATGTTTTATTGGTTCAAATTTATGTTGATGATGTAATTTTTGGATCAACTAATAAAACTCTTTGTCATGAATTTTCAAAATTAATGCAAGAAGAATTTAAAATGAGTATGATGGGAGAATTAAATTTCTTTTTAGGTCTTCAAATATTTCAAAAAGATTTTGGAAATGTTTTAAATCAAAGCAAATACATTGCTGATTTACTTAAGAAATTTGGACTTGAAAACAACAATTCATTTACAACTCCTATGTGTACTAATATAAAACTTGATTTGGATGAAACTGGGAAATCAGTTGACAACAAGTTATATAGAGGTATTATTGGTAGTTTGTTATATCTTACTGCTAGCAGGCCAGATATAATGTATTCAGTATGTCTTTGTACTAGATTTCAATCAAATCCCAAAGAATCTCATTTAACTACTGTCAAAAGAATTTTTAGATATTTAAAAGGAACTATTTTTCAATCTCTACTTTATCCTAAAACTTCTGATTTTAATTTGATTTCATATTTAGATGCTGACTTTGGAAGTTGTAGATTAGATAGAAAAATCACATCAGGAACATGTCACTTTTTAGGAAATTATTTAGTGTCATGTTCTAGTAAGAAACAACATTCAGTTACCCTGTCAACAGCCAAGGTAGAATATGTTTCTGCTGGCAGTTGTTGTGCACAAGTGTTGTGGATGAAAAACACTCTTATGGACTTTGGATTGAATTTTAATAATACACCTATTTTATGTGATAATAAAAGTGCAATTGATATTTCAAAAAATCATATTAATCATTATAGAACTAAGCACATTGATATAAGGCATCACTTTTTAAGTGATTATGTTATTAAAAAGGATATATTTTTAGAATTTATAAATACAGAAATTCAATTAGCAGATATTTTTACTAAACCACTTCCCACTACAAGGTTTGATTTTATTAAGGGGGAGCTAGGTTTATTTAATTTTAAATAATTTTTTTTAAAATTTTATTTATTTAATTTTATTTATTTTTGCAAATTTTATTTTGTTTTTGAACACTGTTTAAGATATTTTTATGATTAAATTCACCGTATGAAAATTTTATTTGTTTTTAAAATAAATGTAATGATTAGTGATTACACGGAAATCAAGGCTGTCAGAGCCCTTTAGAATTCAAAACCGTTTCTTTTCCCCAACAAAACCCTTTCGAACCTGAAAACCGCATATTGTTGCACACCCCTGATCTTCAAATATTCAAACCCTAAAATATTGAAACCTTCAGAAATCTACTCAGAAATGGCAAAGACCAAGCGAGCAGATGAACCCGAGAGCAGTAATGCAAAGAAGCAAAAGACAGTTGGACAAAAAAAATTGCAAGTTCAAGTTATAGATCTAGAATGGATGTTCGAGACAAATCTGATGTTGAAACAGGATTTATCTTTTCAAAACCTTGAGAAGACTTTCAATAGTGAAAGGTCTGAGTTTTTGTATGAGGCATAAATGCGTCATTTCTTTAGATCAGTTCAGTTTAGTCTAGGTGAGGACGAAGACACTATGATTTCAAAGATTGAGGACAGAGATTTCTCAATCTCTTCTGTTGAAATAGGACAAATCCTAAATTGCCTCCATGAAGGAGTATACCATTTTGATTTGAAAAACATAGGAGATGTTGTGCATAAATTCGAGGACATGATGTCCTTTTTTTGGAACATCAACTATTAGGAAAATGATGGTGAAAGATTTAGAACTGGATCAGAAGATCCTAGTTAAATTTGTTCAGACTGGAATAGCTCCTAAAATGGAAGAAATGGAAAAAATATTATACCCTGATATGTACATAATGTATCTTCTATTAAGTGATATAAAATTAAACTTCCCAAGGTACATGGTAAGGTACCTCAATTACTGTTGTCAAAGTGATGCCCGGATGAACTTTTACCCTTTCGGTCAATTTATTTCTAAACTGTTGTTCAAGAAGGATATGGTGAGACTGGTGGATGCCAGATTTCATTGTCATCACATCAATGTATTCAATGCTGGAACTCTAAGAAAAATTGGCTATTTCTGGAGCACTATTAAAGGAAAACTTTTTCTAGTAGGAGCTGAGGATGACTCAGAGAGTGCTCAAGCTCAACCTGCTAAGTCCAAAGAGGGAAAATATGGATCAAGAGTCAGCAATGTAGCAAGAAGGATCCGATTTGAAGTGGAATATGCTGAGGAAGAAAGAAGTCAGGAGGTACTTCAATCTCGAAGAACTAGACCTGTTAATGAGGAAATTACTTCTCCTGCATTGGCAACAACATAAGCTTTATTTTCTTATACTTTTGTAGGAGAAGATACTATTGATAAGACCATGGAAGATGTTAGTGAAAGGATAGAACCAATAGAGGGATCAGGAGTTCAAGAAGAAGCTAAAAGGGAGACTCGGGAACAGATTGTAGCTGATGTTTAAGTTACACTTCAACAGGAACAAGATAAGGAGGCAGATCCTAGTGAGGAAGTGGCCAGACCTCAGGAAAATCCTGAAAATATTGTTCTCGAAATTTCAGTGGAAGACAAAGATTTTGATGTTTGTGATGAACATCTCCCTGATGCTCCAATAGAGGTAATTTAAGAGGATTTTTCTATGGAGGAGTCTGAGGACTCTAAGGAAAAATCTATGGACCAACCCACTGAGGACAAAGAGAAAGAACAATCTGATGATGACTCATTACCTTTGGTACTACTGCATCATCCAGAGCCTGAGAATGCGAATCAAGAATAGGGTGCCTCTGATTCAAGGAAGAAAGAAGTTGAATAACTGTACAAAAAGGTGTCTTAGTTGGAATCTGAGAATATCACTCTGAGAAATGCCTTAGACTTAGAACAATTGAGATTTCAAAAGCTGAAGGAGAGTAAAATCTCAAGGCAAGAAGTTGAAATGTTTAAAGAGGATATGTTGAATGCAGTTGTCAAGTTGAAATCTGAAATGGTTATGAAGACAGATTTATCAGATCTAAAATTGTTTATGGAGAACCAATTTGTATCAGTTGCAAATAGTGCTGTTAGTGGATCAGGTACTTCACCAGATTTAATCAGAAGATTTCAAGCTATCACAACTGCGATGAGAAACATGAATGACAATTTGCAAGATCTTCAATGTAACAGTGCTCCATTATCAGTGTTACTGGACAATCAGAAATTTTCAGTGGATCAACTGACATCTAGTGAGCCACCAATCAGAACACTGTTAAATCATATGTCAGAGAAGTTGTCAGTGTTTATAGAAAAAAGGAAAGGATGCATGAGTTTTTCAGGGTCAATTTAATCGAGGATAATCATATGACTCGGGAGAACAGAGAGATCATTATCAAACTTGGAAATGGGATGATGAAGAGACTCAGGGAACAGTTTACAGAAATCAAGTCTGCAATCCAGAGGAGATAGAACCTATTGACTATCTTGCCCAAACCTTGATTCATGTGTATATCATTGTCATGTATATACTGCTGTTTTTGAATGAAAATTTCCTCCATTGTTTATTTGTTTCTTTCTCTATTTGTTTATTACTGTTTTATGTTAACATATGTCAGTATATCAGATTACCTTACTATTAAATAGTTAATTATAGCATTTATTAATGTTCAGTACAACATCAATCTGTGTTATATTCCATATTTTATCAATCTTTTTGATATCACAAAAAGGGGGAGAACTTTAGATAAACACTACTTTTTTTAAGTATCTTTTTGGGAGAAATTTGGTTTTACATTTATCTTATTGGGGGAGAAATTAAAAATGGGTAAATTTAAGGAAAAATTAATATTGTATTTATCTTTTCAAATTTTCAAAAATATATGTAATTAATTTTGTAAGTTGATTTCATTAATTATTTTATGGGTTTTGTGATCATCAAAAAGGGGGAGATTGTTGAGCAAAGTATTGTTTTTAACAATACATAATAATGTTATTCAAAGGGGGAGATTATTGAAAATAATACTCTGTCTCTTTATGATAATTTTGATATTTACAAATACCATTAATTATTTTCTAATGATTTTATTTAGTATTTTGCAGGAATTTATTAATTTATTTTACTCTTGAAATAATGAGAATTTATTACTTGTTCGAGAACTATTTTAGCGCGTTCTGGAAAAACTGTTCACACCTTACTTATTCAGGATCTGCTTTAGCGTGTCCTGGAATCACTGTTCATACCCTACGTGGATAAACATAGCGTAAGGATGAAAAGCATGTATACTTTTTAAGATAAGAGAAAAATATGGTTAATCAACCATACGTTATCAGCAAAGTATGGAAGAAGAACCTTACATTAGGAAGGAACCTTACATTTGGGTTATCAACAAAGTATGGAAGTAGAACCGTATGTAAGTACTAAACTTTACATTTTCTTCTCAAAAGTATAGTTCATCAACCTTACTTTTGTAAACAACCATACGTTCTTTGAATGGATCTTTTATCTTTCATCTGAGAGTTGAATAAAAAGTATGGATGATCTACCCTACATTTATGATCAACCTTATGTTTGAATAAAATAACATGAACCCTACTTTTATGTTCAACCTTACGTTGTCAACCCTACGTTTGGAGGCCACATCATCAACCTTATGTTTGGCGTCAGAAAGTTTGAAAGATGATATTTTTATGCAATGGTCATCAAGATGATTGTTAGGTGGATTTCAATCCATATTTAAAGTCGGTTTTAAAATACGACTTTGACCGATTAAAATCTGTTTTATCAATGGATTAAAGATCGAATTAAAAGGAGCTTTTTATGTCGAGTCTTCAGGGAAGTTACGACTACTCTGTAAATTCAAATTTTTGAATATCGCGAATCAAAAGGCAACTTTTATGGATCTAAATGTGCAGGGGATATGCTCGGATTTATTATATATGTTTTCTCTAAAACACCAGGCACGGGAGTGTGTTGATCAATCTATTATTCAAAAAGGTGGAAAATAGAGACTACAAAAAGCACTCAGTTCTGCTGATTCAAAAGGAGCGTCAAAGCTATATTTATTTAAGAAGAAGGAACTCGATAGAAGATTCACTTGTTCTACATCAAATATCTACTGTGGATCTACTACTGTTGAATTTGTGAATTATATCTCTATATCTACTATAACCGGATCTACTCAGAACTACTTCGACTTGAAAATCAATATTTCTAGAGACGACGATCCATCTGCTTTCAATTGCATTCTGTTGCAATTGTGAATATCAACTGGAAAATTTCTTTCTAAAATTCTTTTTATCTTGAGTAACTAGCTTCTCGTACTAAGATGAGTAGGTTATTGTTTGAACCAGAAGGCTTTGTTAGCCTAAAAATTGTAAAGGTGTCAACTGCCTGTTTTTCAGTTGTTGGAAGGTCTGTGGAAAAGAGGACCAGATAGTGAAAATCACCAAGCTCATAGAGTTGAGTGTTGGTAGAGTGGACTAGGGGCATTCTGTTCCCCGAACCACTATACATCTATGTGTCTCTGCATTTACTTATTCCGCTGCATGATCAAATCTGATAAAGCATAGAGGACATAACTCGTTCAATCAAAGAGTTAACGAAAAATCTAAAAGACACAATTCATCCCCCTCTTGTGTATAATCTGTATATTCAAGATCCAACACTTTTGTCATGGAGAGACTCAAGTTACCATGGGATGTTGGGATGTGTGTCTCATGTTATGGTTTCTTGATCTTAATCTCAGTTTTTTCTTATGGTTTTCTAGTTTGAAATTATATTATTGTTTATCTAATAATTTCTTCTTTTTTGGTGTGTAGCGGTATGCCTTCGAGATGTCTTCCACAGGTTCCTTATGAGGGAGAAACAGATGATCCTCAAGGAAATACACCTATAGATTGGAACCTTATCAAGGTTATCATGTGGGTAGTCTATGTTGTAAATCAAAATGTTCCACAAGTCTATAACGTAGTTGTTGAGGTACATCTAGAAGCTGGGGGGAAAGGATCGATCATGTAAGTGTTTGTATGATAAGTCACCATCTTTTAAGGGTATGAATGAGCCTCAAGAGTTAGAGGACTAGATTGATAGAATTGATCTGATATTTGACTTCCTAGATACACCTAAGAGTATTAAGGTTAAGTGTGTGGCATTCAGGCTTGAGGGTCCCAACAAGAGATTTGTGGGATTCTATGGTACAGGAGGATGAGAATGTGGGCTTGAACTGTAAGGGTTTCAAGACCCTCTTGTTCTAGTAGTTTTTTCCAGATTCACTGATGATGGAGAAGTCTCTAGAGTTCCTTTTTTAGTAGGGAGACCATTTGGTTTTGGCATGCACCAATCGGTTTGTGGAGCTGGTTCATTTTTCTCTATAAGTAGTAAAGAATGACCAACTGAATGCTTGGATTTACCTGCAGGGTTTGCGACCAAATATCATATCGTAGGTATTTATGATGAAGCTTTTGACCTATGTAGAGATGGTAGATAAGGAAATAATGGAAGAGTTGAATATTAAAGGAAAGTGTGGTTATTTTATCCCTTATTTTCCACCCAATGGCAGCTTCAGTGGTTCACAGGGGAAGAAGAGGAAGTGGAAATATCATCGCAAGAGTGGTGGAGGTGGTTCTCAATGGAAGTTATCCTATGAATCTTCAGTTATATCTAGTATTGTGATCCTACTTTTCTATCAATGTGGCAATGTTAGACACACACAACATTCTTACCTTGCACCAGCTAAGATGTAAAACAGTTGTGGACATTATGGTCATCTGCAACATTTATGTCGGGCTATGTCCATGTCTTGATATGGTTAGGGATTGTCAGCTCTAAAGGTTACTTTGGTGTAGTCAAGAGATTCAAATACAATAGGGCTCTATCCACAGGCCTTGGGAATGAATCACATTCACACATTAGATGAGTTTCTAGTGTAGGTATACCCAGGTTCAACGATAGTGAGAGGTACCATCTTTATTGAATCTTCAGTAGCAATTGCTTTATTTGATACTAATGATTCTCACTAATTTATATATGTTTGTTTTATTTATATCCTTAAACTTAAAATGGATATCATGTCATTTTTTATTGAGTTAGTGGCACCTCTTGGAAAGAGGAAAGATTAGGGGTTTCAACATCCTTCTTGTTCTCTATCGATAGCTGATACGGAGTTAGTCTGGGATTTTATCGTTCTCAATCTGGATCTTTTGACATCATCATTGAGATGGATTGTCTTGTTTCCCATTATTATTAGGTTTATTTTTATCATCTCTCATTTCTTATAGATTATGGGAGCTCACAGGTGTTTCAAGGAGAGTGGGATCTGAGGTCTGGTCATTCAGAACCTTACCACTCATAGCTCATGAGTTTGTTGTCTACTATAGTAGTTGAGACCAATGAAATTTACTCTATTATAGATCTTCTCATTGATGTTTGGGGATTTACTAATGTTTTCCTAGACTATTTATATGATCTTCCTCTAGATATGGAGGTGGATTTTACGATTTATTTGGTTCCATGTATGCATTTTATTTTTATACACTCTTATCATATGGCACCAGTGGAGCTAAAAGAGCTCAAGATTTATTCGGATGAACTAACGGTGAAAGGTTTTGTTTTCCCTAGTGTTTCTCCTTGGTAAGACCCTATAAAATTTTCCAATAAGTTAGATGATTTACTCTGATTTTTTGTGGTCTATCATAAGTTTAACTGGGTAACAATTAAGAACAAGTGTCTTTTGCCTCATGTGGATGATTTGTTTGATAGGTTAAAGGGGGAAAAGTGGTTTTCAAAGATCTATCTTTGGTAAGGTTATTGTCATCTCTTCTTGAGTCTATTCTGTAGTATCAATAGAAGGATGATGATTTCAAGGGAATGCGAGAAACCCATTATGGTGGGGAGACCATTTCGGGTTGGCTTCTCTCTTAGGATGGTATTCTTCATTTTAGGGATTAGTTTTTCATCCTAGTATTTATAAGGAAATCAATTTTATTCGATTTTCATAGTTATTCATGGTTTTTTTATTCAAGCATTATTAAGATGTATTATAACATGAGACAGCAATTCTGGTGGCCAAGTGTGAAGTATGAAATTGTTGATTATGTGTCCCGCTGTTATATATACCAATAGATAAAGGTAGAGCATTTAAAATCTTCTAGTTTACTCCATACTCTTTCGGTGCTAGTTTGGAAATGGGATGAGGTTCCCATGGAATTTGTTGTTGGATTATCATGGACTTCTTGAGGGAGGAATACTATCTGGGTATTGATTGATCAGTTGAAAAATTTATATCATGTAATTCCATTTAGGGACACCACTAAAGTTAAAGATCTTGGTAAGCTGTATATAAAAGAGATTGTGAGGTTACATGGGGTTCCTTATGCCATTGTTTCAGATAGGGATCATAGGTTTACTTTGAGGTTACGAAGGAGTCTCCAAGAGGTGATGGGGACTCGTGTTAGGTTGAGTATAACTTAGCATCCACAAATATATGGTTAGACAGAATGTGCTATTCAGATCCTAAAGAATATGCTTCATGCATGTGTCTTGGATTTTGGTGGATCAGGAGATAACCATCTGATACTGGTTAAGTTTTCTTATAACAATAGCTATCAATCTTTGATCAAAATGGATCCTTTCAAGACTTTTTAAGGTTGTCTATGAAAATTGCCTCTTTGTTGGATAGAGGTGGGTGAAGCCTCTTTAGTGAGACTGAGTATTCTTCAAGAGACATTAGTGAGGATTCAGAATATACGTTGGTGTCTGGCTATAGTTCAGAGTTGATAGAAATATTATGAAAATTGGTAGTGTCGTGCTTTGGAGTTTTCTATAAGTTATTGAGTTTTATTGAAAGTTTCTCCTCAGTTGGGTCATCATCATCCTAAAAAATAGGTAAATTTGGCTCTGAGATATATTGAACCATCTGAGGTCACTGAACGACTTGGGTAGGTTTCTTATTGGTTGGCATTACTAGTTTGTTTGATGGAAATTCATGATGTTTTCTATATATCACATCTCAGAAAATACTATCCTTATCTATATCATGTTTTAGGTTAGGAATAGATCGAGTTGGAGTTAGACATTTCTGTTGTGTATAAGCTAGTGGAGATCATTGACTCTCAAGTGAAAGTCTTGTGTGAGAATTCGATTATGTTGGACAAATTGTTATGGCAGCACAGATTGGATTCTCATGAGACTTGGGTGTGTGAATCATTGATGAGGGGGTAGTGGTCTCACGTCTTTTTTGAACCTAAATATTACACATGAATTCTTGGTGACAGAAATTTTTATGGTGGGGAGTTTGTAACATCTCATTACCCACTTTCAAGTATTTCTCTTATTTATTTTCATTCCCCTCTTTATTTGGTGTATTTTGGAACTCCCATGGATAAAGAGCATTTATTGAGGAAAATAACCTAAAGCTCAGGGATGTATTTTCGTTTGAATTAATGAAGTCTGAGTATAAATTCATTAAAGGATTTACAAGATTCTCCCCGAGTTTGGAGAACGTCGGTGTTGGTTTGGGTTTTTTTCAGAGAATATGGACTTTTCACCATCTCTTAGAGAAATACACGTCATGTAATGATTACACATCATAAAAGTGTTTTATACGCCATGTAAAATGTTCATGTCATGTATTGATCATCAGGAAGATGTTTTGAATTCAATTCATAGCATTTAAATCTTACACATTATGAGAAGTTTACATATCGTGAAAAGTATTCATATCAAGTAATGGGTGTCGGGCAGATGTCATGAACTGGTACAAGGTGTGAAGGGTTTACATGTCGTGAAAATATTACAAGTCGTGTAATGTTAAAATCGTAATTTTTAACTTAAGGCGAAATGTTTTTAGCATCTTTGGGTTTCATGGAGTACATGATGTTAAAAGGGGTTTCACACCATGTAATTCTCGTAGCTTGGGATTTTAGGGTGTTTCATGGATGATTTTTTTTCATTTGACAGTAGGACTCTTCCCTCTTGACCTAGAATCTCTCCTAAGAAATTTTAAAGACCTACTCTCCTTCTAAATCATTTCGTTCAATGATTGATCTCTGTTGTGGTTGTGGTGCATTTCTATGGTTGAGTAATCCTTTTTTCTTCTTTGTTACTATTGATCACAATAACACCATTATATTACATTGTTGGATCTATTTATTTTTTATGATAATCCACTTGATCCTTTCTAGATTTGTTGTGTGATATTCCTTTGGAGATTGACTATTATGTTGGTTGTGGTGTGACATGCAAGTTTCTTTGAGGTATGTTGTGATTTTTCCTCTACGTCGACCCTTTTTCCTTGTTGAATTTATTATAAGGTGTGAGGGTTAATTATAGGGCCTCTTTTGTTGTCTCTATGTTCTTCCTTATTGGTGGATCCTATTGTGGGCATGTGCGGAATGAGTTTAAGGTAGGTAGTTTCGTCTCTCACTGATGTTGGATGAACTGTGTTGCTCTAGTTTTATAAATTATTTATAAATGAATTGGCATGAATTATTTTTGTGTGTGAAAATGGGATTTTGAGAAAATATTATTTCCCCTTGTTTTGTTAAAAGAAAAGGTATTTACAAATAATTATGAAATGAATTTTAGAAAGGGTTTCCAAATCATGGTTTTGATGAAATGGTTTGGAAAATAGAGCACATGGGGAGCCTTGGGTGCTTAGGTGGAAGTTGTAACTTAGGGCCATTGTCCATATATTGTTGGGTAGTTCACTCATGGGGTTTTCCTCTATTCCTTGGGCATATTGTTCTAGGGACTTTATTAACATTGTTGGGGGATTCACTCATGGGGTATTTTTCTGCTCCTTAAGACTGTAATCTAAGGATTTGAGTGTGCACTGGTCATTGATTGTGGTATGAGTAGTCAGCTAGCCTAACCTATAGTGATCCTTAGCATGATGTTACTTATGTTTGATTTGTATTGGATTTGATATCATGTACAATACATGATTTTCTTTGATTTGACTGTTGATGTGTATGAAATGTTTTGAAACTTTTTTACCTAGATTATTTTGGAAATGTGGGGAAAAGGAAAAATTAATTGTTTTTCCATGTTTTTGATATAAAAACTATTAAATTGTTTATCTTATCTTGTTTTCTTTAAAGTTGGGAATTGTTCATATTGTTATACAAATACTTGATTTGGAACACCTAAGTGAGATTATACTAAGCCTACTTAGCTCACACCCTACAAACCCCTTTGGTAGTGTGTATACTTTTGTATGTTTTTCAATACAAGGAAAGTAAAGGCGTCATAGTGTTGGGGCGGAGGAACTCTCTCACAATTTAATCGAACTCAAAAATAGAAGAAAAATGAAATATAACATGGATTTAACATGGTTCAACAAGGTGACTACGTCCATGGGAGAAGGGGTTCAGTTCTTGATTATTTCTATCCAGATAAATCATCATAGGATCACATAGAGGATTACAAGGGGTTTTATCTAATTAAAATTCATGGGATTTGATCATGTTTTAAAGAAACAACCGTAAATCCTTTTCTTCGGTTGTTTATATACCTAAAGAATATCATCTCATTGTTGGCTGCTCATCCACGGTCTAAGAGTTGGCTACCCACCAAGGAAGACCCGCACTCGGGTTGTTGCCGACAAATTTTTTTCCTCCCTAATCAACTCCCTAATTGGGAGTATCCCCCATAAATCTATCTCTCATGGCCAATTTGAGGTAGAAGTTAGACTCATCATCTCCTTGAAGGTGTCCGGATTCTCTTTCGGTAGAACTTTCGTCATCATGTCTGCCCTATTATCATTGGTATGGATTTTCTAAACTTTCAACAATTTTCCTTACAACACATTTCAGATCCAGTGGTATCATAAATTGATGTGTTTGGACTTTGAATGAAATGTCAGGTTCTTGCTAAGATGAATAGTGCTTTGACTATTGCAATAGAGAATATAATTCTTCTAACTTTGTCCCAACTCCTATAAAAACTTCTCCATCCACAACATCTCCTTGCAGCATTCAGTGACCATGATATACTCTACTTTTTTGGTAAACAAGACAACACACTTCTGAATTCATGATTTCCATGATACTTCACCCCTTATAAATGATATCAGGTACCCGGATATAGATTTCCTCTTGTCAATATCTCCAGCCATATCTGCATTTGTGTATCCTTCTAAAATAGGTTTATCACTTCCAAAACATAAAACATGACTATATATAACTCGGAGATACCTTAATATCCATTTAACCATTTTCCAATGCTTCTTTATTGTATTTGATAATAATATGCTCACAACACCAACTGCATGATCAATATTTGGTATGGTACACACCATGGAATACATAAGAGTGTCAACTACTGACTGATAAGGAACTTTTCCCTTCTCTTCTTTCTCCTTCTCAATTGATGGAATCTGACTTGTCATAAGCCTGAAGTGACTCACAAGCGGAGTGATAACTAGTTTTTCCTTGATATATTGAACCTTTCAAGAACATTCTCAATGTACTACTCCTGAGATAGCTAAATCTTGTTATTCCTCCTATCATGAGTAATTGTCATATTAAGAATCTAAGTAGCATCTCCAAAGTCCTTCATTACAAAAGACTTATTTAAATCCTTTTTCAACCTATAAATCTTTGTGAAATCTCTACCAATAATCAGTATATCATCAACATAAATCAACAAGATAATAAAATCACCATCAAAAAACTGTTTGATGAAAACACAGTGATCAGCAGTCGCCCTCCTGTACTCATTTTTCTCCATGAATGAGTTGAATTTCCTATATTATTACCTCGGTTCCTATTTCAAACCATATAAACTTTTCTTAATTTTTTATACCATATTTTCTTTATCATTCACCTAAAATACCTCTGGATACTTCAAGTATATCTCTTCATTAAGATCACCATGTAAGAATGTTATCTTTACATCTAGTTATTAAACCCTCGGGTTCAGACTAGCCGCCAATCCAAGGAAAACTCGGATATAAGACATTTTAACCATAAGAGAAAAAAAACATCAAAGTAAATACCTTTATTTTGACTAAATTCCTTCACAACCATTCTAGATCTATAGCATGGTTGTGAGTTGTCATCTTCTCCTTTTATTTTGTACACCCACTTGTTCATGAGTTCCTTCTTTCCTTATTGTAACTCTACCAAATCAAATTTGTGGTTCTTATACAACGATATCATCTCCTTTTGCATGATATTTTTTCATTTCATATTCTATTGACTCCCGATTGCTTAATAATAACTATTTGGATATCCCCTATCAGTGAGCATCACATAGTCATGTGGTGAGTATCTACGACTTGGTTTTCATTCTCTAGTGGATCTTCTAACTGTGCTTCAGGGGGAATTTGTTATAGAATATCATACGATGGAGACATATCAACATATGGATACATATCACCTTGTAGTGATGTATCATCAGTGTCACTTATATCTCCCACACTAGTTTGAATTGATGGTGGTGAGACTAGTTCCAGATTGATTGGAATTTCCTTATACTACAACTTCTTTGTATTTTCTAACTTCTCAAAATCTTCAATCATATGATACTCAAGAAACACCACATCTCTACTTCTAACGATCCTCTTGTTGATAGGATCCCATAGTTGGTATCCAAACTCATCATGAGCATATCCTAAAAAGATACACTACTTTACATTTCCATCAAGCTTTGTCCACTCGTCTTTCAGGATGTGAACAAATGCCCTGCAACCAAATACTCTCACGTGTTTATATGAGACATATTTACCTATCCAAACCCTTTTTGGAACATAATAGTTTAGTGAAATTTATGGATAAAGGTTTATGATATCAATTTTGGTCCTCATTGGCTCCCTCCAAAAGTTGTTTGGAAACTTTTCATTTGAGATCATACACCTGACTCTCTCACAAATTGTTTTGTTCATCCTCTCAAAAACATTGTTATATTGAGGTGTCTTCGGTACTGATTTTTCCAACCTGATGTTAAAACTCTTGAAATACTCCTCAAATATACCACGATACTCTCCTCCATTGTTATCTTACACACACTTTAATCATCTGTCTATTTCTCTTTACTCCTTCACATGGAACTGCTTAAAAATATCATGTACTTAATCTTTAGTTTTCAAAGAAAAGGCCCAAAATTTTCTAAAATGATCATCTATAAAGGTAAAAAATATATATCACCTCCCATTGACTTATTGGTCATCATGAAGACATCATTTTGAATCAAATATAAAACATTTTCTTTTCTAAATGGTAAATAACCACAAAATGATACTCTGTGTTATTTTCTCATGATGCAATCAACATAAGAATTAAAATGTGTACATTTAATTCCTAGCAATAGATCATTCCTTGAGAGCATTCTAATTTCTCTCTCACTCATGTGACCAAGCATCATGTTCCAAATTTCTACAGGAATATCTTTTCTAGCTGCATTGACATCTCCTCCACATGGTTTGGCATTTATGAGATAAAGAGAAGTTTTGTTCTTTCCTTTTGAAACTACCATGTTACCTTTAGTAAGCTTCCATTTCCCATATCCAAAGGAACTAAAATATCCATCACCATTAAGAATTATAGTGGATATCATATTGAGGCGAATATCAAGAATATACCTCACATCCTTCAACAGTAACCTGCATCCAATATTAGTCTCTAGAAAAATATTACCAATACTAGTTATTTTAGATGCATCGTCATTTACCATCTTCACATGTCTAAAACTCTCTGAAGTGTAAGATGATAAGAAACCTCTTCAAGTAGTGACATGGTATGAGGCACCTAAATCAATCACCCATGTCGAGTCTTGGCTTGCAAGACTATCCTAATTATCTTCCTAAACAATAATGATCACTTCATTGATGACTACAACATCATTATTTTGGGTCTTACCTTTCTGATTCCTATTCTCTACCTTTATCCCTCTACACTCCTAGATGAAGTGTTTGGGATTTTCAGAGTATTGGAACATTATGTTATATCTTGATCGGGATTTCGATCACTTCCTCCTTTGCATACTTTGGTCTCAAGGTTCTATTTCTCTGCTTATTCCTTGCCATTTCTGCTCCCCTTGTATTTTAGTGACAAGAGCCATTGATCCAGGTATATATCCCTCATCTTTTCTTCGAGATTTTTCATTAAACATTCTATCTTTCACCATTTCCATGGTGAGAGTTCTATCTAGAGTGGAATTGTTGACTGACACAACTAGTGTGTTCCACATTTTTTATAAAGAACTCAACATCAACAGTGTCTGCTACTTATCATCAATCGCCATTTTCATGGAATTCAACTGATCAACATTACCTTGTAACTCACTCATGTGCTCTGATATATTGGTCTCATCTTTGTACTTCAATTTGACAAGTCAGTGTATCAATTTTTCTTTGTTCTGCATTGTTTTCCTCGCATACATCTTTTCTAATTTTTTCTATATAACGGAATCATCGTGTTCGTTGTAAAAATTTTGGAAGATACTATTTTTGATCCACTATCTAATTTGGGTTGCACACTTCTTATTGAGTGCGACCATTCTGCATCAACTGGCAGGGTACCGGTTGACATCTTCACACCAGATTGACCAGTTGTTGAAAATTTCTATGTTTGCACTACAATGGGCTTAGTGGTCTCCACTATTGGTTTCCACAAATCTTTAATATATAAAAGATCGTTCATTTTTGGTTTCCATGTAGAATAATTAAAAGCATTAAGTTTAATAGTGTTACCATTATGTTCTTCCATTGATGGAATGAGCATTTTGAAAATCTAACGGATGCATCTGGAATGATCAAAACATCTGGAAATGAATCCTAGATCACTAAAAATGGACTTTGATTGGACAAGTTATAGCCAGAACTATTTCAATGGTCTATATCTATTGATGAGGTGGTGTTTATGTGGCTCACCGGATTAATTTCCGGAAAACCTGCTGAAAAGTCATCATCGGTGTGAATAGTGTCATCTTCTCCGGAAAGGGGTACTATAGCACCACTGAGTTGACTGAAGGTTGATCGCCTCTACTAACTTTGTTTCAACTCCATTATTTACACTGTTTTCACTTTTGGAATCTTCTTTTCGAGATCTTCATAGATTTGTCCTCAAAAAAAATCGACCACCTTCAATTTTACGATCATTGGAAAACCTCTCTGCACTGCCGTCGTTTTGACCTTAGTGTCTATAATACCACTTTGTTGGAGCAGCAGAACTCTCTAGCGATGAAATAAAACTCAAAACAGAAGAAAAATGAAAGAACACACATATTTAACTTGGTTCGGAAAGGTGCCTATGTCCACAAGAGAAGGGGACGATTCTTGATTATTTCTCTCTGGATAAATCGTCAAAGGGTCGCACAGAGGATTACAAGGGATTTTTTCTCTAATTACAATTAATGGTATTTGATCTTGTTTTAAAGAAACAATCATAACTCCTTTTCTTTAGTTGTTCATCTACTCAAAGAAGATCATCCCACCACTGGCTACTCATCCCCGATCCAAGAGTTGGTTTCCCATTAAGGAAGACCAGCACCAAGGTTGTTACCGATGGGTTTTTTTCCTCCTAAATCAACTCCCTAATTGGGATGGCCCCCACGTGCAGTGAGGTGAAGAAGTTTTTGTCAGCTAAGTCTGAGTAACTTATGGTGAGATGGTGGAAGTTTGTCCACGCTATCACATGGAGTAGTCAGTTTTCCATTTTAGTTGTCCTTTGATGTTGGACCTTTACTTTGAGATGTTATGTATCCTTTTGAGTTGTATCATTTTCATTGCCTACTTTCAGTTATAACATATGTTATCTCTTCCACCATTTATCTTTATTGTGTGTGCGTGTCATGTTGCTTCTTCAAATTGAGTGAAATCATCCCCTCTGATTGTTGTTTGATGCTCGGATGTTGGTTGTCAGCCCGTGGGGATCAGGAACGCCCTTCGGGTATGTGATAATTCGGGTTGGGTACCAGTTTAAGAGGGTATCTGAATTGGGTTCACAGTAGCAGGTGAGGGCGGCGGTGAGGATGACAACTATGAGGAAGAGGAAGAAAGATCAGACATAGAAGATTCCAAAGAAGAAGATTAGAGTTTATCAAGTGAGAAATCGAATGTGCAGCTGAAAAAATAAAATAATCATTGATTTATTACTTTTTAAAATGTCATACTATGTCAATTATCATATAATCGATGTATTCACTACCAAAAAAATGGGTTTTTGCAGTGCCACCCTTTAACAGTGCTAAAAAAGCATTGATAAAGTGTACTTTTAATAGAGCTTTTTTTAGCGCTAACAAAGGTACCCCATTTATTAGCGTTGTTAAAGGGATCCCCTTTATCATCCATTTTTTTAGTAGCACTGATAAAGGATGGTCTTTATTAGTGTTTTTTACTAACGCTGATAAAGGATATATTTCAAAAAAAATCATCAAAAATAATATATAAATATATCTATATTGATATAAATATAATATATATTTTTTAAATATGTTTTAGATAAGTATAAATAGACATTTACACTTAATATATAAGGTATTTAGTGAAAATGACTTATAAAATATTTTAAAAAATACTATTAATTAATAATTTTCTAATTATTATCAAGTAATAATCATTTAATAATAATTTTAAGACACAAAAAATCAAAAAATTAATAAAAGATCTAAAATAAGTTGAAAACGTAACTCAAACTTCAAACGGCCATAACTTTTGATCTGAGAGTCCATTTGAGCTTTATCAAATATCAAATTGAAGCCTGAAATGAGCTTTATGACCTTAATGATACAGGTAAACCTTTTTTATATTTTTTCAAGGACAAAAAAGGCTCATAAGTCCTACAAAACTGAGTTTTTAGTCAGGGTACCCCAATTTTTTAACATTCGATGGATTTCCAACCTCTTTTAAGGGGGTCTTTTTGCCATTTTTTAGTGGGGAATAAATTTATTCCCAGGTTTCACTACTACAGATAGTGATTTTAAAAGTGCGGGAAAATGTTTTTAATATCACTAGAAAAGCATTGTTAATCTTAGTGAAGATAAAGGGGGTCCCCTTTAACAACGCTTGAAAAGCACTGATAAAGGGTTTCATTTATCCACGCTAAAAAAGCACTGATAAAGCCCCCCCCCCCCATCAGTTCTATTTTAGCATAGATAAATGACACTTTTTATCAACGTTATTTTTAGTGCTGATAAAGTAATGTCTGCCTGTGATGTGTTGTTTATATAACAGCACGCCCATCAGCACCTGCACTGCAAATACACACACCACCTGCACAGTACACACAAGAATAAAACAACACACACAAGAACAAAACAACACACACAAGAACAAAGAAGTGCACACAAGGGTTTGGAAAACAATGCTATATACATTTCAAACAATGTTTTATATAATTACATTTACAATTATCCAACAAACATTTAAAAATATTAATGTTTCATCCTTTGATATCTATGATCCCCTCTCAAAAATGTCAGCCCGTGGTATTAGTTGTCGAACAAATAATCCCAACTCAAGCAAAAGGTTCCACCTATATAAGAAAACAAATATTATGTTAGTAATACTATAAAGAAATAAATTAAACATTAATATGAAAGAATGCATTAATAAAATGTCAATTTTTAATAAGAAAGACACATTTGGAGTTATACCGGTCATGTAGTGCATTGTATTGATATGGGGTTGATTCCTACACGTCATAAATAAGTTATAGATCATTGTTCTAAAATTTCAAAACAATATGAATGGGTTTTATTAGTTTTGAGTATGTCCCCTGTTCTTTTACTAAAATTATTATCAATTTTAAATGAAATATTTGGATTTATACCGGTCACATCATTCGTCAGATTGAGATGTGGTTGATTCCTAAATGTCTCAAATGACTCGTGGATCATTTTTCTAAAGTATAAAAACAATATGAATGGGTTTTCTTGGTTTTTAGTATAACGGTTGTGTTTTTTTTACTAAAATATCATTTCAAACCAGAAAGACCCATTTTGAGTCATACCAGTCACATCGTGCATAGGTTTGAGGTGATACTTCTTCATACACATTACAAAGGACTTATGAATCTCTCTCATAAATTATGAAGACAATCGTAGGGCGTTTTCTTAGTTTTTAGTGAGTGAAATGTTCTGAGCTAAAGTGTCAATTTTAAACTGATAACGGACACTTTTAGTCATATTGGTCACACCATGCATCAGATTGAGGTGTGTTTGATTCTTACACATCACAAATGACTCATAGATCATTATATTAAAGTATCAAAACAATCCAAATGTGTTTTCTCAATTTTTAGTATGTCACTTTTTCTTTTTTACTTAAATAAAATCGATTTTAAATAAAAACACATTTTGATTTATACCGGTCACATTGTTCATCGGATTGAGGTGTGGTTGATTACTACACATCAAAAATGACTCATGGATTATTTTTCTAAGGTATAAAAACAATCCAAATGTGTTTTCTCAGTTTTCGGTATGTTGGTTGTGTTTTTTTACTAAAATATCATTTCAAACTGAAAACACACTTTTTGAGTCATATCGGTCATATCGTGCATCAATTTGATGTGAGACTACTTAATACATGTCAAAAAGGACTTAATAATCACTTTACTAAATTATAAAAATAATCGGAAAGTGTTTTCTTGGTTTTTAGTGAGTGACACATTTTGAGCAAAAATGTAAATTTTAAACTGATAACATACACTTTTAGTCATACCGGTCACATCGTACGTCGAATTGAGGTGAGGTTGATTCCTACACGTTAAAAACGACTCATGGATCATTCTCCTAAAGCATCAAAACAATATGAATGTGTTTTCTTAGTTTTCAGTATGTCAGTTGTTCTTTTTTACTTAAATTAATGTCAATTTTAAATAAAAAGACACATTTGGATTTATAACGGTCAAATTGTGCATTGTATTGAGGTGGTTTTGATTCCTACACATCAAAAATGACTCATGGATCATTTTCCTAAATTATCAAAACAATATGAATGCATTTTCTTGGTTTTCAGTATTTTAGTTGTGTTTTTTTACTAAAATTAATGTCAATTTTAAATAAAAAGAGACACTTTGAGTCATATCAATCGCACCGTGTAGTGAATTGAGGTTTGGTTTATTCTTACACATAAAAAATGACTTATAGATCATTGTCCTAAAGTATAAAAACAATCCAAATTTTTTTGATAAGTTTTTAGTATGTAAGTTGTGTTTTTTTACTAAAATATCATTTCAAACTGGAAACATGTATTTTGAGTCATACTGGTCGCATCATGCATCAGTTTGACATGAGACCACTTCATACACATCAAAAAGAACTTATGAATCATTGTCCTAAATTATGAATACAGACAGAGCGAGTTTTCTTGGTTTTCAGTGAGTGGCACATTTTAAACTAAAAAGTCAATTTTAAATTGATAACAAATACTTTTAGTCATATCGGTTACACCGTTTGTGGGATTGAGGTGTGGTTGATTACTACACATCACAAATTATTGATGAATCGTTTTTATAAAGTATCAAAACAATACAAATGTGTTTTCTCGGTTTTCAGCATGTCACTTGTATTTTTCTGCTAAATTTATTGTTAATTTAATATAAAAATATACACTTAAAGTCATAATGTTCACACCGTGCATCAGATTTAGGTGTGGTTGATTCCTACACATAAAAATGACTTATGGATCATTTTTCTAAAGTATCAAATCAATCCTAATGTGTTTTCTCAGTTTTCAGTATGTCACTTATTTTTTTACTAAAAATACTATCGATTTTAAATAAAAATAGACACTTCGATTCATATTGGTTAGATATTCATGATATTTGATTACATTCTTCCATCAGGTATGTTTCCCATTTGTTTTTAAACGAATCTATATCGTCTTGTGAATATGAGTCTTTTTGAAAATCATGGTAGTACTGAAAAAATATAAATACACAAAGTATTAATAAATATTTCAAATGAAATAGTAATTATCTTCAAAAATACCTCTTTAGATATGCTAGTTTGTTGATAAAATATGATATCTTTCATAAATTTACAAACGTAATAACCATAGTCTTTATCGTTTGTTTATTTCTGACACTGCAGAAACATTAAAAAAATAAGTAGTTTTTTATATGTGTTTGGATAGTAAAATATTATTATATATAACCTAATTTTTATTTAGTTGTAGTACTTATGATGTTTCTTGTCCTTTTCCCCTGGCCTCATTCCATGATGTAGACGATATTCACACACCGCTCTATTATAACAGAATCCTCATTAAAAGATAATATAGAATATATAACTAAATGTTTAGTTCTAAAATTTTGGATGTATTGTATTACAAATTGAAAAACTCCATCATGTGTGGTTGTTTTTTTGTATATCCATGTAGTGAATCTAGAAAATAAATCTTTAGAGTATCTAAATTGACCGCAATGAGCATCCAATGCTGCCTAAGAACACAAAAAAGAATAAGTAATAAAAGAAATTAAAATATATTTTATATGATTAAATTGTAGAGTTTTACCCCTACATCGTTGGTATTAAGAAGATTTTTTCATCCGTAATTTTTATGTTAAACAATTTGAGCAGGTCTTCTACTATTTCACCCTCTTTCTCAGATTTTATTTTTGTTTGTTCTGTAGAGGTGAAGTGAGGACTAATGATTCCAAATTTTTGTTCATGGGGAAATCCCTTCAATTGTTTTTCATATATACGCCTGCAAAAAATATGAAATGTATTTAGTCATAATTATTATATTATATCATCTTTTGGAAAATCAAATCATGAAAACATACCTCATGTATATATTTACAACTGAGCCGCCTATCCAATCATACTCTAGGATTTCACTTACATTTTCAATACTAATGAAATATGGATCTTCCCCTTTGTATATATTTTCATCAAAAATAATTGTGTGAGTACCACCATCTTTCAACTTTGTATTCACATGAGCTTGCAATGATAATAAATGCAGATATAGAATGGGTGGGTTTATGGTGATTTCGGTAGATCGTTTTGATCAGTTAGTTGATCCTTGAGATGGTTTTGAGCCATTCTTTATTTTCACAATCTTCCCTATGTTTTTCTGTAATAAAATTCACCAGTTCATACTTTTTTCATTAAATGTTAAAGGTTTATCTTGAAAAATAAATTGGAAATGAATACCTATTTGTCGACATGTTTTTTTACAAGTTGTGATGGTCATGTGATGAATGTTACAAGAGCTTGTTCGGCCTTATGAATATCTTAATCATCAATTGGAATAGGTATATTGGTGCTCAGCCCATGGTCTACATTAATTAATACTTTGACATGACATGTTGAAAGTGGTTTGTTGTGTAGCATGGCGTTCTGAATATTGAACATTGTAGCCCTTGCTACAAGGCGGTGGGTGGGTGTTGATAGATATAAATCACAGTCAGTTTCACTATATGAAATATCAGTACAGGAAAGGTATCAGTGTATATTTGATTCACAATTCACAGAAACAATTATTAGAACATTGATTGCCTCAACTAAGACAGGTTTTTGAGGGGAATGGTTCACCTCAAAGCTAGTGGGGGTGGGCGGGATCTTCAAGTGTCAGTTGTTCTTGAGTTGTTTCTTCTCTTTACCCCTCGCCATAAAATTTTCCATGAACTCTCTCTGCAATTACATATGTTCTTCAATAATAGTTATTCTTTCTCTCATCATTTTGATTTATTCACTTTAATCCTCTTGTTTTTTTCTCAAAAAAAATGTTCGATGTGTCACCCCAAAACCCGCACCTCTAACGCGACCATACTTTTTTGGCTGCTTCAATGCCACCAAAAGTATTTTTACATCCGGTTTGGATGTTACTGATTCTTGTGACTATGTTAGATAGAAAATTTTGAAAAATATGTAATCATTGTTATTTAATATATATTTAAAGCAAAACACATATTTATTATGTCATACTTACACATGTTTCCCATACTTTTTGTGTGTTTCCATCTATTAGTATCTCATCTCTATTTACACGTGCCTTCTTCCATAGCACATGGTGTGGGATGTAAGTGTCTTTGGACTTGGATTCATCAATCTACATATAAACATAGGAACATAGTTGTGGTGTTATTTTATGTCACATGAAGGTATTATGGTATATTTAAAATACGTACCAACTTTTTTTCAAGTGAAGCGTACCCCATTTTTGCTTTACGGTAGGGGTATGCTGGTTTTGTTGCTCGTTCCTTATTTTCGTCACTCAGTTGTTGTTTCATAAATAAAAAACTTTCAATCAAAGTGGTGAATACATGTATTGTCAAACAATGTATTACCAAACACAATGTACCTGAAAATACTAATCTGCGCGATGGCTAGTAAACACATCCCACACTCCTTGGGTTATCAGGTGTGCATAAATAGGAGGTGGGTGCGATTTTATTTTCCCTTCAGTATCTTTAAGATAACATCTCATTAAAATTGTGTGAAATTCTTTGTGAATCCTTCCAACAACCTTTAATACATAGTCCTTATGTGAGTCATACACTATAAACGCACTCTATAAGAGATGATGGAGAGTAATTCAATGTTTCATTATTTTATTTTTTAGTAAATTAAATAAATGATATCATAATGTTACTGTAATATCTCCCCACATCAGTTTCTTAAGCCCGGTGACAACATGGTTCCATGACTATACATCAATCGGCACGCATTGCTTAGTGACAATTCCAATGTAACTACTAAACATGGCCTTATTGGGGTTAATATGTTGGCCCCTCTTATTCCATCTAACCTCGTATTTGATACATTTTGCTTTTGACTTAAGGATTTTTTATAACACCATCATACTACAACACTCCTATTTTTTCTACATTGTCAGTGTTTCATTGGCTACCATTTCCTCAGTTTCAACATCATCAATATGTTTCTATAGAGAATTAGAATCGACATGTGCAGATGGTGGTTATACCTATACACTGAGAGTAGCAGTAAAAATAGGTTGAGAAACTTGTTGGTCCTATTCACTGCGAGCAGCAGTGGGTTGAGAGACTTGTTGTTCCTCTACACTAAGAGCAACAACAGGTTGAGAGACCTATTATGCCTTGGGATTGGGAGCATCGTCACATACAGAAGTCATTATCTGTAGAAGTGGTTTAACATTTAATTTAGATTACATAAAAGCAGTAGTGAACATATAATAACATAAGGTAACACGATGTATATTACAAAAAAATATAACCTGATTATTAAACTCTGTTTTTTTAAGGATGAATGGATTTGATCCCTCTATCAACTATCCAAATCCCTTCATTTTGGCCTCCTCTAACATGCAAAACACCATCTACATTGGGACCGCTACGAAATGATTGTGACGTCCCAATGAAAGTGTCACCCTCCGTTGAATTTTCACCTAACCCTTCAGTGGTTTTGGTCAATAATAGAACAATTGACCACTTTCAGTTTGTGGGATCTATAACATAAAATACTTGCACTACATGTGATGCCATTATAAATACTGCATCTTTATACCCTTCCTTGCTGAAATCAACTTTCAAAAATCCCAACTCATCTATTTTAACAACACTTATATTATCAACCCACTTGCATTGAAAAATTAGCACTTAGAAGTTTGTATAATCCAACTCACATATTTGTTTAATGATGCCAAAGTATGACATATTCGCATAAATTAGATTTTTATCCTTAACATCGAAAACATGCATCATTTTAGCCACAAGTGTAACTCCACTACTCTGCATGGTACTGTCTTCATCATGTTCATTAGTATAGAATGTATGACCATTAATTACATAAGTATTATAATATAATACATACACACTTGGTTCTCCGGCTATCCATCGAAGTCATTATGAAATTAAGTTTGGATTTTAATCTGACTCCTTAAATATATGGTCCCAAAACCATCTTATAAATTATCGATTATGTGTATTTGATATCCATTTTTCATCCCTTGATAGATTCAAATGCCTAAGAATTCCTTTGTGGGTTTCGATATATGGGTCAACCACCAAACGGTTATGCAAAAAGTAAAGGTGGACCTGCTCCTGGTCTGTAATATTGATTGTGACAACCTCTCTTCCATAAATTTATTTACCCGCAAGCCGCCCAGTGTGACGAGATTTTGGTAGACCAATGTTTTCTACACTAGATAGGTATTCGGTACAGAATTTAATGGTTTCCTCAACAATATATCGCTCCACAATACAACCCTCTTGCCGACTTCGATTTTTGACATACCCTTTTAAAATCTTCATATATCATTCAATGGGGTACATTCATCTATAGTGTACAGGACCACATAGTTGAATCTCTTTCACCAATTGAACCATCAAATGAACCATCATATCAAAGAATGTCAGTAGGAAGAACATTTCAAATTCACATCATATGATGACAATTTCTCTTTCCATACTCGACAATTTCTTAGGGTCTATAACTTTATTGTATATAGCTTTAAAGAAGAAACAGAGCTTCATTAATGTATAACGGATATTCTTAGAAAAAATGCAATGTAAATATATAGAAATTAGATCTTGCATCAAAACGTAGCAGTCATGTGATTTCAGAACTTTTAACTTTAAATCGATCATTGACACGATGTTCTTGATATTTGATGAATAACACTCTAGAACCTTTACGTTATTCAAGAAGTTTCAAAACTAATATCTCTCCTGCCTGGAAATAGTGTAAGTAGCTGGAGGAAGAAAATTTCATTTTTCACCCTTCACTGGCACCCACTCTTCTCGTATTCTCATGTCAATCATGTCCAACCAAGCCTTAATTTCATCCTTTTTTTGTTGGGTGTATTTAGAAATGTGTCGATGACACTGTCACATACATTTTTTTCAACATGCATAACATCAAGAAAGTGTATGACATGCAGACAATTCCAGTATGGTAATTCAAAAAAAATGATCTCTTCTTCGAACTGGTTTTCGTAAGTTTTTTTGAAAACGGTTTACCAAAAGCAGTATCCACATATTTTACTTTCTCAAACATTTGATCACCTATTAGTGGATATAGTGTTGTACATTCTTCTAAACTTCCATTTAATGATGTCGTTCAAGATCGGTACTTATTTCATTAGGGTAGAAATCTATAGTGTCCTAGAAACATGGTTTTCGATGAATGTTTCAACCTAATTGACTATGCACCTTGTTCGCAGATGGGACACCCATGAATTCCTTTAATGTTATATCTTAACAAATTTCCATAAGTAAGGAAGTCATTTATCATTCCATACAACATGGCTCTCAACATGAAATCTTCATTTCTATAAGCATCATACAACATAACACCTGAATCCCACCATAATTTCAAATCCTAGATCAATGGATCCAAATAAACATAAATATCATTACCAAGTTGTTTCGGTCCTGATATAAGAATAGATATCATGATGTGTTTTTGTTTCATGCATAACCACGGTGAAAAGTTATAATTTACCAACATAACCGACCATGTATTGTGAGTGCTGCTTTGAAAACCAAAAGGATTCACTCCATCTGTATATAATGCAAGACAAAGGTTTCTCAGCTCGTTTCCAAAATCAAGATATTCATGATTGATTCTCTTCCACTAGGGAGAGTTTATCAGGTGATGTAGTTTCCCATTTTTATTTCTTCTGTCTGTGTGCCACGTCAATTGCACTGTGGTCTCCTCACTTCTACATAGGCACCTAAACCTTGGAACGATTGGAAAGTACCATACAACTTTCATAGGACCAGATTCATCTTTCTTTTATCGAGAAACACCACACTTTGGGAATTCTCTGAGTGATTTTTAGTCCTTGTGAAATAGTATACAGTCATTTGGCCAGGTGTGTATTCATTTAGAGATCATACCCGTCGAACGTAGCATTCGTTTGGCGTCGTATGTTCAGCTCGGGATCTCGTTATCTTCTGGGAGCATGTCATTCAAGAGAGCAAGTAATTCTGTAAAATTGGTGTCACTTCATCTGTTGCCTACTTTCAAATTATACAACTTCAGTACGGCTGACAATGTTGTATATTTAGTGCAACCACCATACAATGGCGTCTTTTCACAACTCTTTAACTCATCAAACAATTTTGGGCAATCACAAAGTTCATCTTCAAATGTCCTTGTCATTTCATCAATATGATCTTCATCATCATTCACATTTGTAATCATGTCTTCGATACGGTCTTCTTCATTGTCCACACTTGAAATCATATTAGATGATCCATAAAACGCACTATTATCTCAGCCACTAGTTACATTCACTTTTTACCCGTGTTTATTCCAACATTTATAACTTTGATCTATTCTGTGACATTTCAAGTGTTCTTTCAACTCCTATGGACTAACTTGTCTTGAATAACAACAACATAAACATGAACAAAGGATTTGAGAAGGGTCATATGCGTGATATTTTGAAAACATGATGAAATCTTTCACTCCATCTCCATACTCTCTTGTCAAATGATTGAAATTCATCCATTATTTATTCATATTCATCCTATTTGATTTAGTGATATTAGTATTTAACAAAATAAATACACAAAATATTGATATAATGTAATGGTTTTTCTAATTCTATAAAAATCTAAACTTAAAAGATTATGAAAAAACTACGATTCAAATGTCCTTTGAAAACTATTTAAAAAATCGTACTTGAAATACCATTAAAAAAACCAACCATTTACACAAATCCCTATTTAAAATAACAAGCTCTTTTTAAAATAAATCAATTAGTTCCAAACACTCTTTCACAAAACCATAATTCCTTTTGTAAGCATTCAAGGCAACTTCATGACCGAACAATCTTAATCATTTAAAATGAGCGACATCCCTCTAAGAAACATTTCAAAACACTTAAATCAGTCTAAAAGAGCCACTTAGGCATTTTCACAAATACATAGTTCCCAATAGAGACACTTTATAAAAGATACATACGAAACACCTCAATTCATCCCAAATCAATCAGTGTTGTATGATTCCATCACATTATTCTAAAGGTAGTTGTAATAATAATAATAATTTCCATAATCATTTGGTATTGTGCTCCTCATAATTGGATATCCCTTATTTATGCTTCCATTGTCCATTTATATCAATTATCCTTCACCACAACACCAGAGTCCCAATGGATATGTTCCATAGTCAGTGACCACACTCGCAACCATGAAACACTCATGTTTTAGTTTACTACAAACACTACATTATCCCAATGATCCTTGGCTAACACCAAATCAATTGGTTGTACACCCCAAAAACAATGTATATGTCTCTCACATAAAGTATTATTGGTTCCTTCCTTTATAAATACACCTAAGAAAATATATAATCATGAACCCATTACATAATCAAAAATTTCTCAAGTGTCATTCCTTTCACACAAAGAATTTACCTATGCCACTCATCACTAGAAGAAACTATGTTGATTTTCCGATCCTTTTAAGTACATCATGTCTCAAGTCAAAATAAGAAAAGAATTATGGTACTAAACTAATAGATGGTATGATTTTCCATAGTCTATTTTCTAAAATCTTCAAAAATACTTTATAAATGACATTACAAAGATTGGTCATTCTAAAATTCTTAACTGAACTCATATCAATAACCTCTGAAATCAAAGTGATGAGAGTATCATTATAAGTCTCAAGATAATTCTTAACTCTCCAAAACTCATTCATGAGGTTAACAATATCAAGTCCCAAAATAGACTAGAACCTTTTAAAGAAAATTTCATAAAGAAAATCTAGGTTTGGTACCTTTGATGGATGTATCAACCTAAATGTCACTACCACTTCATAACATTGAATATAAATAGTTAATAATTAATTCATATAAGTTGTTAAAGTTGTAATAAAATAATAATTTATATATCTAGATATAAAATTATGCTAAGAAGAAAATATGATTTGATAATCACTTGAATTATATTATTTGTCTCTTTGAGGGGATTCACCATAAAGTGCTTGCGAGTGGAAGGATTCATTACATGTGTTGTTATGGTTATTTGACTAGGGTGTCCAGAAAGTGTCTCATGTAGATTTGGATAGGTATAGATAAAAAAAGATATGTTTCCCTTGTAACTCAATTTATCCCTTAATAAAAATATCAATGTATTCCCCTATTAAGTAGGATTTTCATCCAAACAACATAAATTTCATGTGGTGTGCTTATTCTATTTATGACATGCGTTTATCCTTTGTTGCTCATTTTCCTCTGGGGGAGGTATTTTTAAAACCATGAGGTTACTAGAACTAGAAGGTAGAAATATGATGTAGTGACTTAGTTGTAGCTTTACTTCTATGTTATGGTGTATCAGGTTTGGGGATTTGTTTCAATTCAGGTATGTTCTGGAATTTCTTTCGCTATCTATAAATTTAGGGGGTTTAATTTATGTTTTGGGGGTTTAACATTAGGATTGTTGATTTGTACCAAATCCAACTAGTGGTATCATCTCTTTTATTATTCTATTATCAGTTACCAAAAAGTGGTATTAAATCTTGGTTACATAACATATGGTGATTATTTTATCAAGACTCGATAGAAAGTCTTGGTTTCAAGACTACTGGGTTTCCTCTAGTTAAGTGGTTTTCTAAGATTTAGTAACAAAGTGGTGGTGTCATTGAAATGAGCAAGGTTTGGATTGATATTCAATGGTGGAGGATTCTGACTTTGAGGAAAAATTGACTTCCTACTCTTGGAGAGTTCAAAAGTTACATTGATTTTGAATTAGTCAGAAGCGAGGTGTTCAGTAGAATGAGAAACCATGAGATGAAAGCATTAGAATTTTTTTTAAAAGGTGTGTCCAAGAGAATCTGGATCCAAGAGGGAAGAAATACATGCCTCAATAATGTTGAGCATTAAAGGTGGATGTATAGTAGAGGGAGGGATCAAGGAGTGTGATTGGTAGTGGTTTTGGTGCAACAGTGGTTCCCGGTGAGAATGTATCAATGCCTAGAAAGTGAAGCATTTTGATCCATATCTAGGGAGAGCATATTGGTTCCTAGTGAATGTGAGGGTGTAATCCCATACTAGGGAGAGCGGATCAATGTCGAGTAAGTACATGTCCTAGGTCTCGCCTAAGTAACTGGGGTTCTCATGATAAATGAAATAGAGGGTATCAAAATCAATCATGAGGTCAATCACATAAAATATAAATGACATAAAAAAACAATTCATCTCACCTCTAAACACCTCTCACCGAAACAACCCCTTTTTACCCATGTATAACACATTCCAAAAGAAAATCAACCCACTTTATATAACCATCAAAATCCAAATATAATATAGCGAAAATGTTCCCAAATCAAAAACACTTTTTATAAAGTTCCAACCAGGTCTTTGAGAATTCATTGATAACCAAAACATGAAATTATTTTTAAGAATTTTCCAAACGATCCTTAAATATTTCACCCAAGTTGAACACGTAAAATCTTTTTTTGGAGACCAAACACGATTCAAAACTTAATGAACAACTCCTTTAAATAATAAATAAATTAAATTCCAACATAAATATATCAAACATACATAACAGGGTGTCCAAAAATCATATAAGATATCATTACATATTACTAAATCAAGTTAATATATAAGATTCATAAAATGATGACAAAAGAACATCAAAGTTTAATAACAATCAAATCCAACCAACATTCAGGGTGTATGATCATGTTTCACTAGAGGACTACCAATTTCTTTTCAAAAACCAACCAACATGCAATGCATTTAGTGCGCAAACAAGGACCACTAATGACCACAATTTTCAATGGGGCGTTTAGCCCGTATAATTCACAACATCACAATCAAACAAAGAGGAAAAAAAAAGAAAACTCACCGCGGAGGTGTCATTCAGCACGCGACAGAGTTGCGTTCGCAGCGGAGGAGAGGTGTGCGGCGGAGGAGAGGCGTGCGGCAGAGGAGAGGCGCATGATAGAGGTGAGGCGCGCGGCGGAGGTGTGACGTGCAATGGAGGAGAGACGCACAACGGTCTGGTTCGCAGCGAAGGAGAGGCACGCGGTGGAGGTGTGGTTCATGACAGAAGAGATGTGGCAGAAGAGGAGGAGGAGGTGCGGCGACAACGATCAACTTCCGCGAGAGCTTGAGGGGTGCGAGGAAGGAGGAGAAAATTAAGGTTTTTTATAAAACCCGGTGAACCTTTTACCAGCGCTAGCTAAAAAGCACTGATAAAGTTGTATTTTATCAGCGCTAAAATAGAAAGCACTGATAAAACATGTCTTTATCAGCGCTGTTAAATATATAATATTGATAATTTATTTCTATTATTATATATATTTATAAAATTAGATACATGGTAGATATATATTTATATTTATAAAATTACAATTTAAATAATTATAAAATTATAAGAAATACACTTATTATATTTATAATCTTCGAAATATATATAATAAATATATTAATTATATATATTTATAAGATTATAAATGTATATAACTATATTTCTTATAGTTTTATAATTATTTATATAAATATATATTTATTTATAATTATAGTTATAAATGAATATATATATTTATTTAATTAATTATAAAGTTGTAACAAATTAATATTTGTAATATTTATATTTTTATTAATATTTATATTTAATATATTTATTATAATTTTTTAATTATTTAAATATATCTGTATTTATTTATAACTATAAATATAAATATTTGTATTTATTTCTCAATATTTCTATATATTTATTTAATTATATATAACATTATATATGAAAATAATAAATATATTTTTTATGAATTGATAATTATTTAAATAAATATATATTTATTTATATTTATAACTAATAAATATATATTTATTTATTTGTAATTAAAAACTATCATAAATAAATTATTTATAGTTATAATTAAAAATATATATATATGAATAATTATAAAATTATAACAAATATATTTATAATTTTATAAATATATATAATTAATACATTTATTGTAATTTTTTAATTATTTAAATATATCTACATCTATTTAGAATTATATTTATAACTATTTGTATTTCTTTACAGATATTTGTATATAAATAATTATAATTAATATATCTATTATAATTATTTAATTATTTAAATATATCTATATTTATTTAGGAATTGTAATTGTAAATATTTGTATTTATTTCTAAATATTTGTATATATTTATAAATATATGTATTTAATTGTATATTTATAACTTTATAAGTAGTATGATAAATATATTTTTTATAATTTTATAATTTTTTACGTATATATATATATATATATATTTATAGTTATAACTATAACTATAAATACATATATTTATAAATATTCGTATATATTTATAAATATATATATATATGTGTATAATATATGTATTTATTGTAATTTTATAATTATTTAAATATATGTATATATGTGTATATATATATATATAATTACAGATAAATATATTTAAAAAGTATTTATATATACTTACAATCTAATAATTATAAATATAATAAATATATTTATTCTTTAAATATATTTAATGTAATTTTATAAGTATTGATATAGTATATATATGGGTAACATGAATTAATCATATATACCTAGTAAAATATACATAATAAAAAACGAGTTATTGATGGACAATGTGAATAATGTATAAATGAACATTCATGATGATACGTAACATATATGCACGCATGATCAATATATTAATTGACCAAATTCACTGGAAACGCGTATATATTTAATTATAATCTTATACTTGTTTTGAAGCATTATATATGTGTTTTTTATTTAATATATACAAATAAACATTATTTTTAAATATAAATACAATAATTATATATAAATTTTTATTAAAAAAATTTATCAGTGCTAAGACTAGCGCTGATGTATCTACCATTTATCAACGTTTTTTTAGCGCTAATAAAGGGTAGACCTATCAGCGCTTTTAGCTAGCACTGATAAAGGCTCCCCTTTACGAGCGCTTTCTGCTTAACGCTGATAAAACAACGCGTTTTCCTTGCCCCGTTTTATGGTAATGTCTTACATTCATATTGATATCATGACTTTGAAATTTTATTGTTTTTTCACAGTGTATTGTTATTTATAATCAAATATATAACAATGTATGCATATTTTTTATATATTCACACGTAAAATTTTAATTTTATGAATAAATAACTAAACATATTTATATATATAATATATTTCTAAATATATAAGCCTTATTTAAATAAAAACTAATATCTATTTTATTTAAAATACAAATATATGAATATTTATAAATAATGTGAATATTTATATACCTATATGAATATTAGTGCGTGTATTAACATGTGAACAGTTATATACCTATACAATGTCTGTGTGTGTTAACAAATTGGTATATATTATCTCTATATTCTAACATATGAATATACATATGAATATACATTATATGTAGATATATGTAAATATGTATAATTATACTTACTGACACACACATATAATATATATACATGTGTATGTATGTTGTATATATGTATTTATTTATTTATACACATAAAAAATTATAAATGTGTTTAAAATTATTCTTACAAATATATGTTAATATGCAAATAAATATGCGGATAAAAAAACACAACTATATATGTGTATATACATATATAAACAAATAGATATAAATATACATTAATATACAAATACACACACATATATATATTAATATAAATATATATTAATATACGAATAAATATAACCATGTATATATACATATATATATAGAGAGAGCGAGATCATTAAATGGAGAACAAAACAAGATGAGCGAGTGGTGAAAGTGCGGGCGCGCAAGGGAGGGGTCTCGGGTTTGAATCCAAGCGGAGACAAGGGTGCGCTGGTGGGTGCAGGGGGGCTAGCGCTATTAAAGGGTGAGGGGGGGGGGGGGTGCGCCTAGCGCTATTAAAGGGGCGGCGGGCGCGTGTGCGGGTGGGGCTTCCTAGTGATGTTGAAAGGGGAGGTTAAGCGCTGCTGGAAGGGGAACCCTCCGATTTATATATTTTTTTTTTTACTTTTATCAACCCTAAAAAAAGTGCCGATAAAAGACCATTTTATACGCGTTTTTTTTTTGTGCCGATAAAAAACTCTTTTTACCATCACTTTTTTTAGCGTTGATAAAAAAAGTCATTATCAGCGTTTTTTTTTAACGTTGATAAAAGAGACCCCTTTTAATAGCGCATCAATTATCAACGTTTTTTTAACACTAATAAAACTCTGTTTTGTAGTTGTGATAAAACACAACGAGATGATTTTTTATGTCCATTATATAGTAATCAACGTAAAAAACCATCTATAACGTCGATTTTTCATAACGAACATTATAAATGTATCATATTAAATATTGTTTGCACCGGTGATTGTGTCGTTCATGATCTATGGATTTGATTTTGCATTTCTAATGACTTGCACGATATTGATATGGTGAATAATTTAACATTCATTGTTAACTTTTGAGGTTTTATATTCAACATATAAAAGGGCTGCATTTATATTGCAATATAGAAAATTAAAAATAAACATTTTTATTTACTTAATATTGATCTTGAGTGGTATATTTTTTGAAGTATTGTTTTCATAAAAAAATTAAAACCAAGCATGACATAATCTTGAAAAACACATGATAATAGATTTTTTAAAAATTAATATTAAAGGGTGGGGGTGTGCGCCTAACGCTATTAAAGGGGTCGCGGGCGCGGGCGCGGGTGGGGCTTCCTAGTGATGTTGAAAGGGGAGGCTAAGCATTGTTGAAAGGGGGACCCTCCGATTTATAATATTTTTTTTTATTTTTTTTTTAACTTTTATCATCACTAAAAAAAGCGCCGATAAAAAACCCTTTTATCCATCTTTTATCACCACTAAAAAAAAGCGCCGATAAAAAACTCTTTTATCCGTTCTTTTTTTTAGCGTTGATAAAAGACCCATTTTACCAACATTTTTTTAGCGTTAATAAAAGATGTCATTATCAGAGTTTTTTTAGCGTTGATAAAAGAACCCTTTTTAAAAGTGCCTCAGTTATTAACGCTTTTTTAGCCCTGATAAAACCCTATGTTGTAGTTGTGATAAGAGATGATTTTTTATGTCGATTATATAGTAATCGGCATAAAAAACCATTTATGACGCCGATTTTTCACAACAAACTTGTAAATATATCGTATTAAATGTTGTAAATATAATAGATTTTTTAAAAATTAATATTAAAAAAGGCACGAGATGGTTTCACAATCCCAATATATATATATTTATATTTATTTAACTTTGATTTTTGATTATTGAATTTGTGTTTTTTTTAATAAAATTGATTTTGAAATCCGATACTAAAATAGGTTTCAATATCTAAACACATATTTTAAAATACAACAGTATATTACCAAATTAACCCGAAATCTTGAATATCATTATCACCAGCTGACGGCGAAAAAATATCGGAAATTATATCAGCGTCTTCTGCGTCTTCTTCCATGCGTCGACGTTCTCGGCTAGGGTTTTGGGTTCTCCTTCCATGGTTGCACCCATAAATTTGACTTGATCTCACCGCAGGTCCTGGACTCCCTATGTGATGTCCACTCTGGATACCTCCGGAGACAGCGCCATCTCACGCCTCCCATCGAAGCGCAAGCTGGAAGACTATGGTGATGGCGACGACGATTTACCAGCCATTCACACCTTCAGGATGAGGAAATCGGAAACTGAGATCAATTGTTGGACTCCTAGCTCAGATGCTGGATTCCAGGGTTCGGTCGGAGCTAGTGTTTCCGGAGGCCGTTCATTTTCTTCGTGCGTTGACAGCCCCAGCGGCGCCGAGTCTAGTTTGCCTGGCTCAAGGTTACAGTTCTTCGTGAAGATGATGTCAGGTAAAACATTGGTCGTACAGGCGGACTGTAATGATACCGTGAAGTCTCTTCACGAGCGCATCCAGCTCCTTACTTGTATACCCTTGATGGATCAGAGGTTGATATACGAGGGGAAGCAGCTTCAGTGGGAGCAGTCTTTGGCGGAGTGTTCGATTCAGAACGATGCGGGGCTGCAGTTGGTGGGTCGCATGAGAAGCACGGGGTACCCTTTGGCCTGGAAGGCCATTCATGAGATGCTTTCTCAGATATGGAAGCTCTGCAGAGGGGATGGGCCAGTGCATGAATTAGCCTCCTCCACCATCAAAGGTAAGCTGAGGGAGTTCTTGACCATGACTCCGACGAATAATATCGAGTCTGCTGCTGGGCATCTTAAGATACTTCTTTCCATGTCAGCTCCTGTGGCTCTAGTCATTCTTTATTCATCGACCATCGATGGCAACAAGGAGGTAGCTGATGATACTATCAGGAGTTTTCTGAAATCCTGCTCTATTGTGTTACCAAAACCTATACATTCTCAGTGTGCTCCTGTAGTGTTAGAATTTTGTAAATTGCTCGGTACGAATAATCATGAAGATTCACTGTACTTATTATGTCGAAGCACTCTTGGTTCTTTGGTGGAAACTGTTGGATTTTCCCCCACTGGTTCGGAGCATTCTACTCAAAACAAGGCTTCCATTGGTTTTGAAGAAATTGCACCACTTGTTAGTGATATTGCACATAAATTATCCAAGGATTTGGTTTCAAAAGTTGAGTCACCCGCAAACGAGGGGCCATTGCATGGAGATGTTCATGACTTTTCTTCTTTTTTGGCGCCCCTGAGAACTGCAATTCATGAGAACGTAGGCTTCCAGGGTCCCATTGCGGTACCCTTACAAGGTAATGCCTTCAGCCATCCTTATTATGAAGGGAAAATTGAGTTCCTTCATTTTATTTTCTGCGACTTGTTAAAAAATATGGATCAATGCCTGCAGAAAATAGAGGAGTGCTTGAAAATAAAAAAAATGAGAGAAAATGAAAGCCTCTGTTCTGGATGTTCCCAATATCTTTCCATACTGAAAGAATTAAACAGCATCTCTAGACTTTACAAAGGCGATGAAGAACGATTTTGGAATGTTTTAAGGGCCAGGAAGTTTTCAGTCCGTGCTCTTGTTTGTAAATATGCAAAAAGAATTGAGGACAACAAATGGATCCTTGAGCATAAGGAAGTGACTGATTTTGAGTCTAGAAGGCATTTAGTGATGATGTTGTTACCTGAATTGAAAGATGAGTATGATGAGCTGCACGAGATGCTCATCGACAGATCACAACTATTGGCAGAGTCATTTGAGTACATAGGGCATGCCAAGGCTGGTGCGTTGCATTCTGGTATATTCATGGAATTCAAAAATGAAGAGGCTACGGGTCCTGGTGTTTTGCGGGAGTGGTTTGTTTTGGTATGCCAAGCAATATTTAACCCACAAAATGCTCTTTTTGTTGCATGCCCTAATGACCGAAGAAGGTTCTATCCTAATCCCTGTAAGTTTTGCCCATCAACGTGCTTGTTTGGAAATCACTTGAAATTATTATCTGTGTTGATTTGGTCACAAAATTTATTTTCCATGTGCATTTGGTACATTTGGTTATAATCCACCCAACATAAATTTTATATAAGGAGATTGAAAAACTAAATAAGCTGTGGTGGCATGTGTGGTATTTCGCTGTTTGATCGTTGAAGAAGCTTTAACGTTAACTGCACCTTTTTTCCTGTCATTAACACCATGGCTGGAATTTCTCGGCATGGGAAGATGAGAGTATACAAAATAGGTTATTTAGTTATGTGTCAATGGAATGGAGAAAGATACATGGCCCATGAAACCTTGGAAAAAGAGGACGTGAGCATGTTTATGGATTTTTTTGCTGATTTTTTGCCACTTTTTATTCAATTTATTTTGGTACTCGCATGAGCATTTTATGATTTCTCATTCTTTTGGGGTTTTCACAGACCCTGCCTACTTTAAGGACAAGGCAAGGGAGTTGCGAGGAAGAGCGAATTCATCAAAGAGGTTTCTTGTGCATATGGCACCTTCCATTATAATCTCTTAAAGAAAACATCTATATTAGTTGATTTTAAAACTAAAGAAGCTGAAGTGACATGTTTGGGGTATTGCTCTGTTGTCATTTAATTTCATGGCACTTGAAGATGAGAGTATACAACACGGGTTCTTTGGTTATTATGCGGCAATGGAACAGGGAAAGATATATGGCCCATGAGGCCTAGGAAAAAGGGATGGGAGCACGTGCATAGTTTTTTTTTGTTGATTTTGTCTACTTTTATCAATTAATTTATTTTGGAACTCACATTAGCACGTTCTGTTATTTCTTTTTGTTTTGGGGTTTTCAGAAACACTGCCTACTTCTAGGACAAAGGAACTGCGAGAAAGTGAATTTACCTAAGATATTTCATGTGATTTTAAATAATTTGGCCGGGGCTTTGTTCCTTATATCTAGAAACATAATCACTCAGGCATGCAAAGGCACCTTTAAGCTGCCAAAAAGGTGTAGAATATGCAAAAGGCAAGCGCCTTAGTGAACCCCATGCCTCTTTTTGCTGGAGAGGTGTTGGGCCTGTGGGGTCTCACCTCCGCAGCATATGCAATGTGACCTTCCATTATAACCCCTTAAACGGAACTTTTATACAAGTTGATTTGAAGACTAAAGAACCTGTTGCGGCATGCTCTGGATAATGCTGTATGGTCATTGAAGAAGCTGTAATGTTACCCGGACCTTTTTTCCCACGAAGGAACATTACTTTATAGTTGAAATCTTTTAGCATTTTGAAAACGAAAGTATACAAAATGGGTTCTTTAGTTATGTGGCAATGGAATGGAGAATGATATATGGCCCATGGTACCTAGGAAAAAGCAGATCTGAGAATGTTCATTGAATTTTCTGTTGATTTTATGGCCACTGTTGACCAATTTATTCTGGCACTCACATGGGCAATTCATGTTGCTATTTCTCGTTGTTTTGGTTGGGGTTTCACAAACCCTGCTTCCTACCCGTAGGACAAAGGAGATGTGGGAAAGATTGAATTCATCCATGAGGTTTCTCAGCCTATATGGATGAATCTTGTCAGGGTTCACACCCTCTATTCATCCCATGCATATTCTTTTGAAATTCTACTTGAAGCTTATTGTTTTTTATATTTTTGAGTAATTTTTCAATCTTGTAATTTTGAAAAATAATTATTGTGATTTATGTTTCTATCTTTTTTTGGTGATGCTATTTTTTGTTTTCATAAGATAATTATTTAAGGGAATTTGTCTTTATCATGGAATCATGTTTTACATTCTAAGATTATAGTCAAGTTTGTAAGAATCCTGTGGGAAAGAATTCCATATCAAGATTGCGTATAAATGGTAGTTAACCACATTCAATGGGAATAAGCTAGTGTCAAAACATATTTTGTTAATAACCTAGATACCCCCTACTAAACAATTTTCCCCTGCTCTATTATGTGTGTTTCAATAGGCTTTGGATTGCAGCGGATTTATAATTAATATTCAATTGGTCACTTCAACCTAATTAATGAGTAAATATTTCCGATCACTTAAATTAAAATTATTTCAATGCTTCCCTTATGAATTTGAATCCCATGGGAAAGAATTACATATTAAAATTGCATGTGAATGGTAGTTTACAACATCCAATGGGAATACACCTCTGTTGGACTTGGTCAAATGGAACCTGGCCTAGCGTCATTTACTTATTAGAGTTACTAGTCCCATGTCAAATTTCTCTTATGATGTATCTATTTATTCTATCTATATATGCATTGCCCCGCCTCTCATCGAGGTAAGAAATTTCATCATACATGGTTTCAAAGCCCAAATATTTTTCCCTAACCCTTTTCCCTAACCCTAGCTTCCACCCTTTAGGTCGTTTCCTAGACACTTGGCTGCTACCCTCCAGTCTATCATGACCCCATCAGACATGACCAACTCTTGACGCTACACAACCCCAAACTGTCGCGCACCACTGGGCGTGGACCGTTTAACCATTGCAACCCCCTGTGGTTGTGCGACCCTTTTGCAACCATGTGTCTCTCGGAGCTGTGTGGACCTTGCCCCCTTGCATGTCTTGCAACCACACCGGTTCCATTTCTTTAGTCATGCACCCCCCCCTTCAACTTCTGTAGCCTTTTGACCCCCTTCTTATGCAACCATGTGGCCGTCCCACCCTCTCATTGCGCCCTTCTGTGGTCGTCCCACCCTCGTATGCTCCTCCCTCAAGGCAGGGGCAGCGCTTAGCTGTGCGCTTCGTCTCTAACCACACCACTTTGACGTGAATCTTCTGGTGCCACTAAACTAGGCATTGCGGATATATGCCCAAGGGGCAACGCCAAGATGATGCCCCCTTGTCCAGCCCTAACCCCCTCCACACACGACCATCCCGATGCACGAGACCCGACTTTCCATAGGTGATCTTTATCATGGCAGATTCTTTGGCAAAAGCTTCCTCCGCCTTTTCATAGGTGACCATTGCCGCTACGCGCCTTGTGGATGAGCGTCTTAACGCTATCAATTTATCTATTTGGCATAAGACGGTCCTTATATCACTCACTGGTACAACCTTAATTCCAATCCAGTTGATCCTTCGCCGCCACCAACTAATCCAAAATACAGTGTTTGGAGGCTTACCAATTACCAATGGAACACACTTTGTGATGAACTCCTCGAGTTGTGGCCACTTCCTCAAACAACATAAGTGCCTCTAACTCAATGGGATCAATTCTCTCTTTAGCCTTCTTCACGAGCTAGATCCTCAGCATGCAACCATCGTGGCTGAGACGTTGACTCGTCCGACTACCCTCCAGATCCCTCCGACATATCACCATTTGGGTAAAGACTCGTAACAGACTTGTGGGATATGGTGATGGCCGATCCTCCATCACTTGTGGGCGTGGACTTGATGGTGGACAAAATCAACTTTTTTTGTCAGCACTGCAACAAATCTAGACATCTTATTAATTGTTGTTGGGTATTTGATGGGTTCCCTTTTCAGCCACCTCGCTAGGTTCAAGCTGCTCTAGTTGATACTTTTTCCAAATGAGTTGGACCTTATACTCATCTGAGACTGCTTTGATGTCCGCTACACTGTCAACTTTCGTAGCCTAGAATTGAGTGTTACTACTTGCTTTTTGCGCAGTTCAACCGCTTGGATGCTGGATTCCGACGCATTGAATCATCTCATTGGTGACTTAGGTATACTTATTGCCTATCACCCTTACGCTAGTATTGTTGCTATCACAATTTGTGATGGATCCACTATTCCTATTGCAGGGTTTGGTACTTGCAACTTGTACCCTCACATTGAGCTGATGTCGGTGCCCTATGTTCCTTGTGTCCGCTTCAATCTCGATTATATCAATAGACTTACACATGATTTAAATTGTATTGCGGTTTTGTCATCCATTGATGTCGTTTTTCAGTAGTGTTCGACAAATTAGGAGTTTGTTAGGGGTCACTTGCTTGGAGGGGTCTACATGTTTGATGCACTGTTGTCCATTGCCTACCCTTTCACTTCTACATTAGCTCCAAAATTTCACTTCCGCCAGGTCAATCCACAAGTGTCGGTTTTAGTGAAGCTTTGCCCAGCCCTTAGTTCACATCTTTCCTTCCCTCGTGAGTCCTGTCAATTACACCAAGTACCATTGACCGTCTTATGTTCCTTGGTTATTGTTGTGCATGTCATTTCCTTTTGAATTAGTATATTCAAATGTGTGGGGTCCTTGTGCAGTCCCAAGACATTTAGGCTGACCCGACCCACCAGAGCCCCACCCGGGCCGGCAGTAAGTTGAGCGTGCCACTCTAAGCCCGCTGGAAAGCTCTTCGGTGCACGGGCTCTAGGATCAATAACTAATTGCAATGGTCACTGCCACCATCATGAACCACCAAGCTCCACCATTCATCTTCAAGCGTCAATCGGGTTTTTTACTTTGAGTCAATAGTTGTATACTTTAAACTTTATTTGAAAACCATTTTGAAACCAAGCACTGATTAGAAATCTCATTAAAACAAAGAGAAGTCTAAACTTTCTTTCAACATATCCAATATATCACACATAAGAACAAAACATCACCAAACAACATGCCCAATAACATGAACATGAATCAACATATGGGTAGCACAAGAACATATCAAGAAACACATTGAGGTTCAATAACAATAAAAATTCCAATCAATCCCTTGGAAAAACATTAAGCAATTCCTAAATCTGCAAGAGGTCTCATATAAAACCATTTAGAAAATGTTTGAAATCCAAAATACCACTTCGGTTGGCTATTAACTTGAAAGTCCTTTTAAGACATTTAAACTAACACCTTGTATGCACAAGAAATGATTTTAGATGATTAAAACCAAGAACCCATGCAAAACCACATTAAACCTCAGGGAACACCCATAATTTTTGCATGACTATCACATATAGATATATTTTGATAGAGAAGAGGATTTAGATAACTCAAGCACCACATGACATGTCATATAAACGAAATTGCACAAAAACACCCACCTCAAAGGGTTGAAATCAATCCGCCTTTGACAACGAAAACTAGATTAGGTCAAGAGGAAGGCTTCATCAACCCTGGACATCGAAAATCTCAAGATCAGACAAACCCTAGATGTGAGCATGACCACCATGGCCACTAGGGTTTAAAGAAGAGAAGGAAAGATACGGAAAATAAAGAAGGAAGAAAAGAAGAGAAGGATGAGTTTACCTTGAGAAACCATGGAAGATTCAAGATTAGGAAGCCCAAAATCCACGGAGGTGAGGAGAGGCGTGGCTAGGGCTCCTCCCGTTTGTGACTTGCGAGAATGAAGAGGAAACTCAAAAGGGGTTAAAAATTCACAGGGGCATAATTGGAATTCTCAAAGAAAATTTCTGGGGTAAGCCACACGGTTTACCAAAACTGCGTGCTGATCGTGTGTGAGTCATTGGACCATCCGGGAACCGCCGCACAATTTGATTGCATGGTTTACCAAACTGTGTGCTGACTATGCATCATCCCCCGGATGAAATTTAACCCTACAGAAGATCAATCCACATGGTTTCTTCTAACTGCATGCGAGGTTAATCATACATAAGACAATGCCACACAGTCACTACTAACCTTGCGACAACCGTACTCTAACCGCGCAATTGAGAAAATCTCTTAAAATTTTGAAAAATTCAAACCCAGACCTCACTAATCTGAATAAAATCAATGATTAAATACAATATCACATAAAAGTGACACCGGGACGTGACATTTCGCACATTGGAAATCAAATTTGCATTATGCACTATGAGGATATCTTAGTTGTAAACATTGTCTTTATCCTTCACAACTTGCTCTTTCGCCTTGTGTAGAATTTTCACAAAATCTGCTTTCTTTTTTCCATTTATACATGTCCTTTCAAAAGCAGGCGGCAGAGCAAAATAATGCGGTGTAGTTGGATATAATTCTTCTTGAGTTGCAACCTGCTTATCATTAAATAAACAAAACCATTGTCAGCAAGGGCAGATTGTATCTCCTTCCTTTTGGCCAACACGCTTTCTTTCTTGGACCTCGCAATCACCAATCAATGATTAACCTTTTTCTGTTGGCTAGGTGGTGCCAAAACAAGTCAACATTCTCCCATTGAGAATGAGTAGGCATTTTGAAATCCATCATGTGTGACTTTTCAATTGCATTGCCATGGCCTTCCGAGCAGTAAATGACTAGCACTCATCGGAACAACATCGTAGATTACCTCATCGTTATAGTTTCCAATGTTGAATGGAATTGTAACTTGTTATGTCACTAACATCTCCATCATTAGTGAGCGTCTGCAAAGGAAATGGATGCTGGTGTTTAGATTTAGCCAGATTTAATTTAGAAACTAAAATATTGGATGTAGCATTTGTGCAGTTACCATTATTAATAATGATACTGTTTACCCTGACTGAAAAATGTTTTCCCGATTCACCCTGTTTCAGAAATCTCCTTGTTGAAACCACTAAGAAATCTGACAGTGGTTTGTTTTTCTGATTCTTGCAATTATCAAAGCATCATCAACACCTCAAACTACTTGATGTAATTTTGCACACTCATAGGACCTTGCTGTAAAGTTTGTAACTTGAGATGCACCTCCTGTTTATAATTAGTCGGTACAAACCTCTCTTCCATGTTCTTTTTCATTTGTTTTAACTATCAATTCACTCGTCACCAACATCTCTCTGCTATTCCTTTTAATTTCCCCCAGGAGATTATCATAATCACAGAATTCAAGGTTTTTCAATCTTACTTTTTTATTCTCAGAATAATCTTGACATTAAAAAACCTTCTCCACATGTTGCCCCTACTTCAAATATTTTTTTGGAGCGCTAGTTTCAAGGAGAAATCTTACATTTTGATATGATCTGATCTTTAATTTTTTATCCAACTCTAGGTGGCCCCTCCAAGGGTTTGTCAATCTTACTTTTTTTTTTCTCAGAATAATCTTGATATTCAAAAACCTTCTCCACATGCTGCGCCCACTTCAAATATTTTTTAGGAGCGCTAGTTTCACATGAAGGAGAAATCTTACATTTTGACATGATCTGATTTTTAATTTGTCATCCAACTCTAGGTGGCCCCTCAATGTCAGCTTCATCACCGTGATATACTTGGTTGCCCTCAGCTTCTCATTCATGCCTTCTCAATGATGGATGATTTTGTGAAGGAGGGTTTACCGTCACTCTAATGCTTGCATAAGTTTTGTCATTGGCTTCTGAAGCCACTCATTCTAGTGTTCAAGCCCACGAGTTGTGATTCTTCAAAACACATCCCTTGTTGGAAGTTATGTGCTCCACTATCATTTGGCATAATCGAGTTCTGAACTGGCACTCTAATAGCAAATGGTGGAAAAAAGAAAAGAAAAACTACTAACAGAAATGCGTGATAAGTTCACATGTCACACGCTGCATTCTATAGAGAATGAATGACGGCGATTAGAAAGAGAGATTTTGTAGGGTTCAAAGACCACTATTTTCAGATTATCAAAAGATTGATTTTCCATTCATAAGCCACTGAATATATAGCCAAGAACAAACCTCTTGGCATGAGAGAGAAAACAAACATTTATGACTGCTGTTTCCAACACGCTCTGATTAAATCCTATCATTCCCAAACCATAATAAATTAAGATGGCAGAGAAAGCTGAATGTATGCTAGAAAAATATACAGGACTACAACCAAGTGAGAGTTTAAAGGTTGTTTGGTGTCTTCAATGCAAGTGTCACATGGGTGAGATTTTATCCAAATTGGTTCTGATTTCAACTATTTTATGAGGCCCACATGTTTGCTGGATTCTTTTTACACTTAGTCCAAGTGTTTCGTCCCGCATCATCATCACGTGGCATATCATACTTGCTTTGATTGGGCTTAGTCTTTGTACAGCATGCATGTGGCATATATCAATATTGGGAACAATTGACATCATGTCACCTTACTGTGCCTGTTTGTCATTGCAGCATCGAAGGTCGATCCTTTGCACCTCGAGTATTTTGTATTTTCCGGTCGTGTAGTTGCATTAGCATTGATGCATAAGGTGCATGTAGGCTTGGTCCTCGACCGTTCATTTTTTGTGCAGCTGGCTGGAAGGTCTGTTTCTTTGGAGGATATTCGGGATGCAGATCCAGATATGTACAATAGTTGCAAAAATATTTTGGAGATGGATGCCGAGATTATGGATGCAGATGCATTAGGCCTGACATTTGCTACAGAATTTGAAGAGTTAGGATCCAGGAAAGTCGTGGAGCTTTGTCCAGGAGGGCACAATATTGTTGTGAATAGCTTGAACAGGAAGAAGTACATTGCTTGTCTCATTCAGAACCGGTTTGTAACATCCGTCTCTGATCAGGTGTATAAATTTGCCAAAGGATTTGCGGATATTATGTGCAAGTCAAATCTTCGGAGTTTATTTTTTCGAAGTATAGATCTTGAAGATCTGGATAAAATGCTTTATGGAAGTGAAAGTGATATTTGTGTTGAAGATTGGAAGGCACATACAGAGTACAATGGCTACACCATAACTGATACTCATATTTCCTGGTTTTGGGAGGTATGTTCAACGTGCATGATTGTGCTTTTATATGTTTTCAGTTCATTTAAATTTTGTCAAAATGCATGCGTGGCTGTTGTTTTGCATGTCTGCACCGGCACTTGGTCTGTCCTGCACTGTTTTTTTTTAAATTTATGTTCTATGTGTACAAGCACCCTTAAAACATGTGAACTAGGGTTTGGTAGTGTCTACTGGTGCATTAAGGGTTAGTTTGACAACGCTTAAAGAAAACCGCTTATGACACTATCACTTGAGCGTTTCTGTAAAAAAAGTGCTCTATAAGTTTTTCTAGACTGATTATTAAAAAAGTGATTTCCCACCTCTTATTTATTTTGTTTTCTTCTGAATTTTTTCCCGAAATAGACACCCCTTATTGTTTAAAAATCGCTTATCATAAATGAAAAGCGCTATAAACAGTTTTCAATAAATGTTATCAAACAGACCCTCACAAAATTTCCAGTAGCTTCTATCTTTTAGGTGTCAAATTTCTTGGGGCATGTGTGTCAAGCAATTTGATTTTTATTGAGTCGAGTTTGAGCTTGAACCACTCAAGCTGTTTTCAAACTTAATCAAGTAGTTGATATTTTAATATATAAATTATTATTAATATATATTTATTATTTTAAAATATTTTTAATGTTATTATATTGAATTTTTGTTATTTTTTAATATTTATATATGTTATTTCAGAATCGTGCTTAATCGAATGTGCTTGAATCAATTTTGAGTTTGAAAATCACTATTTGATTGAGCTGGAGTTAGGCATTGAGCTTGAGTAAGAAAAGTTTTTCATATCGACTTGACTGGGGTTGTACTTGTGTTGAGTTGAGTCCATGCATTATTCTACTTGAGATTGAACATGATACAAAAAATTAAGCTTGATCCTCTCCTTGAACTTGATCAAGTAGAGATTTTCAAGCTTGAACTCTACCTATATTCTAAATTGAACTACTTGAGCTCTCTTGATTAAGCTCAATTTTATAATTATTAGAAGAAAAAATATAAAATATTATAAATGCATAACACAAATTATATATACTGATATTTAAAATATTTCGAAATATAAAAACTGTAGAATGGAATGCTGTACCTTAATGAGAGGTTGAACACTTTATTTATAGATAGAGGTACGAGATACATCATAGGAGAAAACCAATGTGGGACAAATACTCAACTCTGGTCCAACACTCACCCTTAAGCCGAGACATATCCAACTTGGAATACATGAGTCCCATGGAAAAAATGGACACAACTGTGCAAACTCCATGAACTCAATCAAGTAGAGATTTTCAAGCTCAAACTCTACCCTTCTTCTAAATTGAACTGCTTGAGCTCGCTTGATTAAGCTCAATTTTCGAATTAATAGAAGAAAAATTATAAATATTATAAATTCATAACTCAATTTATATATAATGACATATAAAATATTTTTGAAATATAAATATTGTAGGATGGAATGTCGTACCTCAATGAGAGGTTGAGCACACTTTTTATAGATAGAGGTGCGGGATACATAATAGGAGAAAACCAATGCAGGACAAATACACAACTCTAGTCCAACACTCTCCCTTAAGCCGAGACATATTCAACTTGTAATACACAAATCCCAGGAAAAAAATGGACAGGACTGTACAGATTTTCCCTCAAGCCAGGTTTGTGCATCTCCAACTTGGTGCAGAGAAACTTCACTTGAGGCTCAGGAACTCCTTTTGTGAAGATGTTGACGAGCTGATTTGTAGTGAGAATGCAGCCTGAGGTAAAACGCCTTTGCTTGAAATGATATAAGAGATTGAAAATTCACATCAATGTGTTTGGTGTGTTCGTGATAGCCTGAATTGGTCGCTATCTTCATGGCGACCTTATTATCACATTAGAGATGAGCATGATTCTTCGATGGAAGGCTAACTTCATGGAGCTGTTGATGAATCCATAGAATCTTGGTATTGACAATAGCATTGACATGGTATTTGAACTTGACATTGAATTGTGAGATAGCAGTTTGTTTCTTGCTGTACCAGCAGATCAAGTTGTCAAGGAATACCATGATCCCAAATTTGGATTTTCAGGTAGATAAACAACCCATGTATTCGCCATCACAAAACGCCTCGACATCGACGTGGCTGTGATTGAAATAAAAAAACCTTGTCCAGAATCCTGCTTAATGTATTTGAAAATGCAAAGAACTGCTTCTCATTGGGAATTTATGGGATGCTGCATAAATTGACTAACCTTGCTGACGATGCAGACAATATCAAGAGAGTCATCATGTGGTAATTAAGTTTCTTGATAATACGATTGTTAGGAATATGGGGCTGGTGGGTACTGGCAGTGGCAGAATTGTGTGTGGGCTGGGGGGGGGTGTGCTGAGTTGTGGGCAGAGGAATTAGCTGCAGGGAGGGGCAGTGTTGTCTTTTCCCTTATTAGTTTGTTGGGCTGGCTGGTTGTAGCATGTAAGGGGTATTATTACAGGCAGTTGGTAGTAGTTAGGGGTTACGGACTATCGTTTTGCAATTTCTGGTGGCAGCTGGGAGGCTAGAGTCCTTGGGAGGTCTCCGCTGCGGCTCCAAGCAGTGGTCTCTGAAGAGATTCTTTTTTTTCTTTTTCTTTTCTACTGTAATCTACTCTTAGGATCATGCAACCATTATGAATACAGTGTTATGGTTAGTTTTCTTCTACTTCGTTTCTCACACGCTCTCACAGACCTAACAATTTGGCGACTCCGCTGGGGACGATTGATGATGGCTACGTCGAAGTGTCACATGTGTTGTTCATCGAGAGGGACGCAACTGAAGGACGAATGCGGTTGGACAAACGAAGTGTGATATCCTTGTGAGTTTTTATTTCTTCCTGGATGCAGATGAGGATAAAGAATAGAGTTGCTTCAGTTGAAACGACAATGGAGAGTATTTAGCGAACGATGACGACAATGCAGGAGAGTTTGGATAGGCTGATATGCGGCCAAATCGAGAACCAACGTGTTGTGTGCGATCTAATGCAACAGTCAGAAGAGCTAATAGCTCTATGGATGCGAGATATGGAGGAACAGGTGTTGGAGAGTTTCAAAAGGGTTGAGTTGCATATGGAACATGGATTGGATTCTGGAAAAAAGAGTAAGGCAGCTGCTTCTTTTCCATGTGGAATTGGAGGCGACAATGCGAAGGAAAGCATTAGACTAGATGTAAGCTTAAATCTGAAAGATGCCCTGTTCTAGCTGAAGGACCGAGGGGCGCGTTGAAGAGAGTTGAGCAACCTATATTCTTAGGAGAGGATCCTTTAGGCCAGATCAGGGAAGTAGAAATCTACTTCTTCATCAATCGGATGATGAAGATAAGAAAATACATTGGGTGCAAATAAGTATGGAGAGCACTGTTTTATACTGGTACTTGACGCGGCGATATGCTAAACATGGATTGTCATGGGAGCAGCTGAAGCCAACGCGTCTAGAGAAGTATGGGGTCGACAAACAACAACTAGTTTTAGGATTGTGTTCAAAACCATTGATCGCGGAAGAAGCGAGTTCAAGCGTACTGTCAGTTGCCCAGAGAACTCGTCTTCTGGGAGTACGTAGCGAGGCAGGGAGCGAATGGGCGAGGTATGGAATGGAGGAGCAGTTTGCTCCTGGATATCGTATGAAACCTCTTACTACGAAAGAATCGAGTATGAGGTTTCCGCCAACTGCATCAGTGGCTGGGAATGGAGAACTGTTTCACCTTTACTCTGCGATAAGGGAGCTGACAAGGTGGGGCCGGAAGAAGATGTAGGTATGCAGTCACCTGAAGTTGGAGGACTGATAGTACCACAATTCACTGTGTCATTTTCACCCTTACACCATTGTATTAAAATGAATTTGTATTGTAAATTCCAAATATAATAACAAAATGCACTTCATGTTTAATTCAATTATTTTGTGTTTATCACTGTTAAAAAGGGAAATGTTACTTGTTTTGATAATTTCATTGAAGGTGGAGGTGATTTGGAGGATCCATGATGAAGTCCAAGAAAAATGGGCCATTGCGCAGGATCCAAGCACACCAGTGGATTAATCCGCACATTGCTACTAGACCGTGCATCAAAATGGGCTGAAATTTTGTGGGCTGGTCCAAAATTTAATAGGCTACATTTCATCTCAAGGAACCCAATCCCGGTTCGGCTTCGAAGGGGCCCATTCGAACTGTTCTGTCCAAGCCACCAAATATGCACAAAGTCAAAAGTGGTGTTCTGTAATATGTCCATATCTCGAGCTGTGATTGTCCATATCTCAAGGAACCCAATCCCGGTTCGGCTTCTAAGGGAATCAGAAGTGAAGCTCCGCCATTTTGGAGTCCTAGAGGAGTCTCCTCCTCATCCTTGAAGTTCTGGAGGCCCCTATCCTCATAGGGGGGTCAATAATGAAGGAGTTCCACCCGAGTTTCCTCCTCTCGATGTCGAGCTAAACGGTGGGTGATCATTGCGAGGGAGCTACACACTTGAAGAGGGAGTTCCGAAACCTTATATTATACTGATTTTGTGTAATTTGTGTGTGAATTATTTCACTTATGTTTAATCTTTATATGCTTTTTTTCTCATTTCAATACCGATTGGGTTGAGATTCAAGTGAGAATCTTGGGTTGTTCTGATTGGAAAACACAAGCATCCTCTTTCTCTCACACATACATGAGATTTCAGTATGCTTTGGTAGACCTCACTCTATGCTTGAGGTTCAAGGGGTGGTTCTTTGTGCATCATTTTAAGAGGAAAGAGGGGAACCAAGATCTTGATCATCCCTCAACCAAAGGATTACAACAAAACCTAATAACCAATTGAGAACAAGGAACTCTTCAAGTGATATAGTAACTTAGCAATGATCATTTATTTATCTCATATTTTTCACAATCCACTTGGTCTTTTAAATTTATAACTCTTTATATTAAGTTAATTTCTTGAAACTGTTTTCAAAACCACCCCCTATTTTGTTCTTATTAAAAATACACGCTCAAAACCTATCAACGCCCCTTGAGAGATGACCTAGGATCTGCCCTATACTACAAAATCTTTTTAAATAACTATCAATTTGACGTGTCACGACAGCGCGTTCAAGGACAACCAACAAGAACTGGACAACCAACAAGAACTGGCGAAGCAGTTCTGGAGACTCGACTTGTTGCGATGGACATGGAAGTAGGGGGAATGAGTGAATGTTGTACACTTAGTTACAAAGATTCGGTTATTCCCATGACACCCGACTGCACCATGGTCGCCTCGTGATCCCAGCCTCCTCTCTATGAATACCTCGACTCGAAGAATTCCATGCGTCTCCCCAGGTCGGACACTTCAATTTTTATCGCACTTACCGAAAGCTTGCTGAAAACTTATACTGGGTGGGCATGCAACGCCATATGATGCAGTATGTCCAATAATGTGACACCTGCCATCGCTATAAATACTCTACACTTGCCCCGCAGGTCCGCTCCAGCCCCTACCAATTCCCTAGGTCATCTGGGAGGATCTCTCTATTGACTTCATTACCAGCCCAAGTCAAAGGAGGTATGACATTATTCTGATTGTCGTTGACATCCTTTCAAAGTATGCTCACTTTATTCTATTAAAACACCCCTTCACAGCTAAGGGGGTGGTTGACACCGTTTGCCAAGGAGATTGTACGCCTTCACGGTGTTCCTAAATCTATTACGAGTGATCAGGATCCTCTGTTTTTGAGCCACTTGTGGACAAAACTCTTTCGATTGTAAGGAACAAAGTTACATATGAGTTCAGCATATCACCCACAATCAGATGGCTAGAGAGAGGGTGTCGACCGCTGTTTGGCTACCATGGGCAGAATTATGGTACAATACCACTTGACATTCCTCCATCAACTCCTCCCTTTGAAGTTGTCTATGGGTGAAAACCTCCAACCCTTTTTTCCTTTCTAACCAGTGAAGTGAAGGTTGAGGCCGCGACCTCTACCTTGATTGCAATGAGGCTCTTAAACAATATCAACATCATTTATCTTGAGCACAAAGGTGCATGAAGCGCCAAGCGTACCAACACCGCTGTGACATCACTTTCCAACCGGAAAACCTAGTTTTACCTGTAACTTTAGGCCCAACCGTCAACAGTCGGTTGCTCACCGCACCATCCAAAAGCTTTCTTTCCGTTATTATGATCCTTTTCCGATTCTTCACCGAGTGGGCAACATGGCCTATTAATTGAGCTTACCTACAATGACATGAATCCATACCGTGTTTCATGCTTCCCAGCTCAAGAAAGCAATTGACATCCATATTCCTCACTCCACCTTGCCGGTTGACTTGGACGCAGATTCATCGACCGCTTTTGTGCCCGAAGTGATCCTCTACAAGCACACCAACACCGCCGTGACATCACTTCCCAACTCGAAAACCAAGTTTACCTAAAACTTAGGCCCAACCGCCAGTAGTCTGTTGCTCACTGCTTCAGCCAAAAGCTTTCTCCCCGTTATTATGATATTTTTCCGATTCTTCACTGGGTGGGCAACATGGCCTATTAATTGAGCTTACCTACAACGACACAAATCCATACCGCGTTTCATGCTTCCTAGCTCAAGAAAGCAATTGACATCCATATTCCTCACTCCACCCTACCGGTTGACCTGGACGCAAATTCATCGGCCGCTCTTGTGCCCGAAGTGATCGTCTACAAGCGCGCCAACATTCCAGTTGGGGCACTTATCTCCCATTTTCTGATCAAGTGGAAGGGGCGGCTCGAGGAAGAAGCCACTTAGGAGGATGAATTCGTGATTCACAACCAATTTCCTTAGTGCAATCTTGCGGACAATGTTAGAAGATTCCCTTGGTTGACTCATATTTTATAAGAAAGAGGGGAATGAGCGGGCAACAAGTAGTCTGGTAGAATTAGAAGAGCCTGGGGCTTGGGACGGGTAGAGAGTACTGGCTTCCCCGTAATATTATTTTTCTCCTCTTCCCCCCTTTAGGCTACCGATAAGTCCCTCCTCGAAACATCTAATACACTGAAGAGTCTTCTTTGGGTCGTGTTCCTACAAACAACCTTACGAGATCCATGATGAACCTTACGAATTGGACTTGGCCAAAATTCAGAAACTTGCATTGAAATAGATTTTAACTAGTCCACTTCATAATTCTTTCAAAATACTTCCAACCTTTAAGACGTGAGTTTCACATGACCTTGTAAGTTTTGAAAATTACTGTACTAACCTTATCAACAAACACAACTTAAAAATGCTCCCAAGGGGATTTTTTCCGACAATCTCCCCCTTTTGGTTTGTTGACAAATCTAAAACAAATTAACCACTTTAATAAAAAACTTTAGAAATAACCAAATTTGATCAAAAACTCAATATGAGTCTCTTGCCTTCAAATAGCGCATCAACGATTCACTAAACACTAACTTTATGCCCACTTGAGTCATGCTTGGTGTGAGAAACAAGGGTTAAGTGAAAAGATCCTCATGAAAACACGTCTTTGGTCTTCATGCTATTCAACCACTTGAGAAAGCTGCTCCTCCTGATTCAACAGTCAAATATCCTCCCCCTCTTTAAAACAACTTCTCCCCCATACAAACAACTTCCCCGCCTTTGTCATCGAACTCAAAGAGCACTTCTCTGAAAGTTCAAAAGAGTTGGAAATTCAATCATGAAATACAAGAGAGAATTACCTTGGTACACATAGCAAATCCCATGTGGGTGTGGGGGTCCCTCTTCCACCTATCTAAGTGGAGGGTGTCGAGTGGACTCCGGGAGCCAACCGATGCCTTTCAAAATCTGCTTTGGGTAGTGCCTTTATCGTAACACAAACAACTCGATTTTGTGTGGACACATACTCTAATTGCACCCCCTGCTCAACCTTTTTTTTGATAGAGTGATACTTTATCTCGATGTGCTTTGTTCAATGATGGATGTGATTTTTGCTAAGATTTATGACATATGATAACAATAAGAGATTTCACCTCAATTCCAATATCCTTAAGGTGTTGTTTCATCCATAGTAATTGAGTACATGCTTGAGTGGCCGCTATGTATTCAGCCTCTGCAGTGCTTAAAAAAATACAATCCTTCTTACTTAACCAAGAAACGCATGAACTTTCATGATAAAAAGCACCACCTGATGTTGACTTCCGGTCGTTATCTGCCCAGTCTGCATTCGTGTACCCAATCAACTCCTGCTGTGATGATCTGTGATAGAACAACCTGAAATCCACTGTATTGTTGACATACCGAAGTACCTTCATCACTGCCAGCATGTGACTCCTTGGGGCAACTTTGGTACCATGCAGCTTGGCATGTGACAAACACTATATCCGGTTGTGTGGTTGTTTAGTACAAGAGGTTTCTAATTATTTGCCTATACTTTGTGATATGACCTCCTTGCCATCATCATCTCTGGACAATTTCATTTGGCTAGATTCCTTCATGTTAAACCTCTTGAGCACTTTCCAAGAAATAAATGTGCCGTTTTTTTCTTGTGTCACTTGTAATCCAAAGAAAAATGTTAGTTTTCCAATCATGGACATCTCGAATTTGCACCTCATATATTTTGAAAACAACTTGAATTGAGCATCATTTGATCCTCCAAAAATGATATCATCCACATAGATAAACACCGACATCCTTTGATCATTTTCTTTCTTGATGTAAAGGTTGTAATATCAACTCTTCTTTGGATCCCAAGCTTCTTCAAATATTGGAAGCCGAGATTACCAAGCCCTTGCTGCTTGGTTTAGGCCATATAATGCCTTCTTCTACCAATATACCTTCTCATCTTTATCCACAAGAAAGCCATCTAGTTGCTCATGTACACTTCTTCAAGGACTCCTTTCAAGAATGCTGATTTAACATCCATCTGGTACATCTTGAAGCCCTTTTGTATAACCATGGCAAAAAACAGTCATTGTTTCCAACCTGGCCATAGGAGAAAATGTATCATCCACATCTATGCTTTTGATTTGAAAATATTCATTGCACACCAGTCGTGCTTTGTTTTGCATCACCTTGTCATCTTCATTAAGCTTATTTTGGAACACCTACTTGGTTATGATGACGTTCTTGTTTTCCGACTTGTGAACAATTTTCCATATTTGATTATTTTCTATTTGGTTAAGTTATTCATGTATAGCCTTGACAGGGTCGGTCTCGGGTCGAGGGGTTGGTCCGGCTGGGCTTGGGCCACTATATTTTGGCCTGGCCTGACCCGAAAGCTCGACCTGTAGGGTTGGCCCAAAACCTGGCCTGACACCCTGCCCTGTAGGCCTGAATCCGGCCCGCAAAAACCCTAAAAATTACCGGAAAACTTGCATTATGGGAGGTTGCGCCTAATATATTTATATGATATCTATAATTATTTATCTATTTTATTAAAATTTTTATAATGGTAATTTTAAAAAAATATTATTATTTTTTACTTTGATATTAAAGGCTCGATCGCCAGGGCCCGTGGCCCGGCCCAACCTGAAGAATCGGGCCGGCCCGAGGTCGGGCTTGAGCTGAGCTACGACATTGTTTAGCCTAGCCCAAATAGTGCTTTTCGGCCCGGCCTGCCTGAAGAGCGCTTTCTGAGTCTTCATCCTTCGAGTTTGTACTGAAGCTGTCTGGTCACAACTATATTATTATCACCGATTTCAGTTTTGATGCTCTTCTTCTTTGCTGAGATTGAACCTGCTGTATTTTCCTCACTGCCAGTGTGTTCTTCTTCTTTGCTGAGATTGAGAATAAAACACTTATTTCCGAGGTCTTCTCTTCATTCAGACATAGAAAAGCTCTATTAGAGATGCACACTAATGTAAGCACAATCTCCTTCGATTAAGTCTCCGGTGGATTTTTTTCGATGAGCATTGTATGCGCCATATTATTGACAATCCTATTCTCTCTCTCACTAAGTCGTTTTGTTAAGGAGTCCTCACGACCGACACTTGCCTCATTCCGTTCTTCTCGAGATATTCTTCCACCTGATTATTAGTGAACTATGTACTATTATCGGTCCAAAACTTCTGATTTTTTAGCCCAAGCATCTTTTCCACTAACCTCCGGTAACGTGTAATGCATTTAAACACTTCAGATTTGTGAGTAATGGCCATCGACCATGCCATGCTGCTGCAATCATCAATGAATAAGACATAATACCTCTTTCCATCCATGACTTTGGGTGTGATAAGCCCATACACGTTGATATGCACCAACTCTAGTAATTTTGTCGATATGCACCAACTCTAGTAATTTTGTCGATTTCTTCTCTTTTGGCTTTTAAGTCTTTCGAACAATCTTCTCTTTTTGATAAGTGTCACGTGTGTAAGTGCAATCACGTGAGAGTTTAGGGATATCTCATGCTCCTTTATTTTTCACCAAGCCCTCCAAAGTCTTTTGGCTCAAATGACCAAGCCGTTTGTGCCACAATCAATTTTCTTCCTCCTTGGACAGCAATATCTTCTTCTCTATCAACGAGATAAAGATTTTCTTTTGATAGAGCCATGGAGGAGCCTGTTGGCAACAATACGGGGGGCGATCCTGACCCCTGCTATTGTATACTTATCATAGGAGGGGTGTTCGATAGGGGAGTCCAGGCTCAAAGCTGTTTTAACTGTCAGGGGCATTGGTGTAATTGTGCCTATATGTTTGGGTTGAGGGGTATAAATGACAGAGAACTGATCCTAACAAGACCATTCAATTGTTTGGGTTGTTAGGGGGCGCAGAGCCTTAGCTTGATAGGGAGAGCCCTTTTCGGAGTGCAGTCCGATTAGTTTGTGCTCTGCTCATATACTTGATTTGGTACGAATTTCTGGCATATTATACTCTCTCTCTTACTCTAATTTTCACTCTATGAACTTGGTGCTTTCATTGAGAGCTTTGAAACACAAACAGATAGAGTGATCACTGTGAGCGAATTGTTGGTTGATGTGAATGCATATGACCACCCAAATGGTGAGTAGAATCACATCTCTGGAAGCGATTGTATCAGAGCTGAAAACAGGAGTCCAACGTTAGGTGGACTTGGAGATGACCATTCTAGAGATGAAGTCGGACTTCTAGCGGCAGATGCAAGAGATATCGATGAAGGTGAGTCAGCTTAATCAGTATGTGAGGAGTAACTTGGAGAGTTTGGGGTGAGTTCTCGATAAAGGCAAATCTGCCATCAAAGTGGAATGAAGAAGCGGTATGAGAACGACTGAAGGAGAGACTGGCCAAAAAACAAATGTTAGTGACGAGGTAGGGAAAACACTGGAGGTTGATCGTGAGGGGATATGTGTGCTAACCGGATGGGTAGAGATGCCGATATTTACTGGCGATGATTCGGTTTCATGAATTTCCCGCGCATAAACATATTTCTCTATACACCTGACACGAGATATGTGTGCTAACCAGATGAATTTCCCGCAATATGTGTGCTACTGATGTTTTTAAAGGAGCTTTGGCAGACCGAGACAATAGATGCGTACATTGATGAATTTGAGCGAGTAGCTCTGCGAATTCCAGACTTTTTTGAAAAGTTGGATATGTGCTTGTTTGTCGGTGGTTTGAAGCCCTTGAGATTGGCGGTGCTATAATGATGCATGAGCTGCAGAGTAAAGCGCGACTATTGACTTTGGCACGTCGTGTTGAGAGGCAGTTGTTGGTGAAAGGTATTCTCAAACAACCCGTGGTGCGTCCACGACAAGTGGTACCAGGAGGGCCAGGAAGGGGTATAGGGAGGAATATGAAGAGAGGAGGATGAAGGGGCTCTGTTATACATGCGGTCAGAAATTTATCCCTCGACACAAGCGCCTCGACAAGGGCTTCAAATTCATGGTATGGGAATGTATTGAGCCATGAGAAGAGGCAGAATTGGGGTTCGTTGACAGTGAAGTTAAGGGAATTGGAATTGCTTGGGACAACTGCGTGTATACTGAGAATGCACAAAACAAAGCACAATCAGACAATGATGATGAAAGCCAGCATTGAAAGAGTTCTGGAAATGGTCCCGGTGGACAGTGGTGCTAGCCATAATTTCATTTTGAAGCAGTTAATGAGGTCTCTAACAGTTCAGATTACAGAGACATAGCCTTTTAATATCAGGTTGGGTGATGGACATCTGGTAGTCTCTAGGGGATTATGTAAGCTATTGAAGCTGAGCTTGAGCACAGAAGAATTCGAGGTTGATGCTTATATCTTTGATACCACTGGACCAGATTTGGTTTTTGGCATATCATGGCCCGGAACTTTGGGGCATGCAACTTCACATTGGATGAAGATGACAAGGGTGTTTGTTTGGAAGGGGGCGACCAATTGATAGGTATTCGTAGGGGCTATTTGGGGAATTTATTGGGGCCAGCTGGAGTTGTTAAAGGGGGCAGCTGGGTGGAATATGCTGGGACAACTGGAGTGGTTAAAGGGGACAATTGGGTGGGATATGTTGGGACAGCAGGTTACACCTAACCACCTGGGAGGATATTATGGGGAATAAGTTGGGGTGAGGCGAACTGATGTTAAAAAAATTCTAACTGTGGGTCGGCTGCGAGACTTGGGTGGAATATGCTGGGACAGTTGGTTACTCCCAACCCGTCTGTTACAAAACCCACTGGGGGGGCTGGAGAGAGAAGAGGATAGAGGAGAATTACTCTAGCTGTGGGTGTGAAGGCTTGGGCGAGAGGGCAGTGCCTCTTGAGAGTTCCCGTTTTCCTCCTACTTCCTTTTCCTCATTCTTCTTCCTCCCGCTGTAATTCTGCCCTCGTTCTCTCTCTGGTTATAAACAAAGAAGCCAGTTGAAGCAGGCCTGTTGGAAGTTCTTTACCACCAGTAGTGTTGCATGCTGTAGAACAACTGCAGGGAGGGGAAGCTATTTGATACAGGGAATGCAATGGACACCTGCTGGGTGTGCAGAAAATGGAAGTACAGAAATAAGTCAATACGAAATGGACCAATTGCAGCGGTTATTGCGGCAGTATGAAGTAGCCTTTGAGGTACCTAGGGTGTTACTCCCTAGAAGAGAAACAGATCATGCTATCAAACTGAAGGAAGGTGCGGATACGGTTAACAGACGACCATACAAGTTAGCATATCACATGAAAAATGAGGTGGAAAAGCAGATCCAGGATTCGTTGGCACAAAGATTCATCAAACACAACATCAACCCGTATTCGAGTACTATAATCATGGTTAAAAAAAGATGAAGGGTGGAGGATGTGTGTTTATTACCGGGCGATGAACAAGTTAACGGTGCCTGGAAAATGTCCTATTCCAGTGATTGAAGGAAAAGCTGATGGATGATTTCATGGGGCATGCTTATTTTACTAAGATGGAATTGAACACCAACTTCCATCAGGTTTGAATGAAGGATGGGGATGTGGCTAAAGCGGCGTTTAAAACTTACGAGGGGTATTGCGAGTATTTAGTAATGCCATTTGGGTTGATGAACGCCCCAACAAACTTTCAAGCGACAATGAATGCAGTTTTCAGTCCACTGTTGAGGAGAGGAGTATTGGTATTTTTTGACGATATATTGATATACAGTGGCGGGTGGCAATAGCGCTTAGGCCGGTTGGAGCGAGTGCTGTAGACTATGGCCCCAAATGCGCTGTTTGTCAACTGGAAAAATGTTCCTTTGGGAAGAGATCAATGGAGTATTTGGGGCATATTTTCTCGGTTGAGTGGGTCTCCATGGATCCCAACAGTCTGGCGGCAGTGAAGCGGCGACTGGAGCCTAAGAACGTTAAATAAGTGAGGGTTTTTTTTGGGCCTCACGGGGTATTATCGGAAATTTATCCAAAACTATGAAAAAATTGCTGGACCATTAACCGCATTAACCAAAAAAGGGGAGTATAGGTAGACAACCGTGGCCCAGGAAGCTTCCGATGCACTCAATGACAAAATGACTTTTTCTCTAGTGCCAATGATGCTAAATTTTTCAAAAAAGTTCGTTGTTGAATGTGATGCATCAGGGTTTGGAATAGGGGCAGTGTTATTACAGGAGGGGAGGCCTCTTGCTTATTATAGCAAGGCATTGTCTGTGTTGGAATTGGTGTAGCCCGATCCTTTTCGGATGTTGTTGGGCCGAATGCTTTTGGCCTATACGATGCACCAGACCGCAACCTTTGTGGGTCGAGCTCTGCGGTGAGCTCGTTGGGGGTTGCAAGGGGCAACATGCCCTTGCTCTGGGGGCCCGGGGGCCGAAGCCCCCTGACCCAAATTTTTGGGAACTGTAGCATTGCCGACCACTGTAGCAGAGTTGACCGACTGACATTGACATGGCACTGTAGCAGTGTGGACTTGGAGTCAACAGTACCGTAGCTCCGTGGAATTCCAGCCGCTGACTACCACAACACTTTTGACTTGGGTGACCACCTTTCACTGTAGCGACGCGGACTTCCAACTGTCTTTCACTGTTGCAAGCAGACTTTTTAACTGTTGGTGGAATAGTGCTTCGTCTTCCTTATTAGCCCATTTCGGGCTAGGGTTTTAAGTAGTGAGAAACTCTTGTAACACTTTGTTATTGTGCTCCCAAATCATAGTGAATATTCCGTCTCTTCGTGGACGTAGGGATTATTCCCGAACCACATAAATTCTTGTGTTCTCGTTTTTTTTTCCTTTTACTCTTTTCTGAATCGTTGTTCTATCGTTGCGACTCCTGATGTTTCCGCATCAGTCTGATACTACACTTGCGAAATCAGTATATGAAAAAGAACTTATGGCACTTATGCTATCCGTACGACACTGGAAACAATATTTGTTGGGTCGACGATTTGAAGTATTTACGGATTATGGGAAGAATTTTGGATTTAAGGGAAGAAATACAACGAGATGACTGATTAAAGAATATAACAGACGACCTACACCATGACAGATTAGGGAAACCTGGGTTCACACATTGAATTGGCCTCTTGTTAGGAATGTGGGGCTGACTGTGTATAGAGGCAAAGTAGTTGTAACTGCGTAAGGGTAGTATAGGCTTTCTTTGTGTGGGCGTGAGCAGTTGTTACTACCTAGGGGCAGAATGGTATTTTTGATTAGGGTTTTGTTAGCTGGCTGGTGGAGAAATAAGTAAGGGACGTGTTGTAGGATCGGGGGGTGTTATCTACTTTCCAGCTGGATGCTGCAAGGGGGTTCGAGCCTTGGGAGGACTTGACCTGTCTCTACGGAAGTGGTCTTTCGGGAGATTTCTTCCACCATCTTATTTTTTCCTGTTTGCTTGCTAAGCCTGTAATCCTTTAATCCGCTCTTATTAAATGGAGATACAATGTTGATTTCCTTTTCCACTCTCACTGGTGTAACAATTTGGCGACTCCACTTGGGAGTGTCGTGCGAGAGGGACGAACGCCACTGGAGGAATCATGTTGGCTGGGGAGAGGCGGCGTTGGAGATGGACAAGCATTTTTGTTGGAGCCGCGTACGCTGCTGGAGTAGAACCGAACGAAACAAGACGATTGCTACTGGACGTTCGAAAAAAGAGGGAAATCGCTGCTGTGAAGGAAAAACGCAGGTCTGCTGCGGTGTTAGATTTTTTCCACTTTGGTTTCGCACGCATGGGAACTCAGTCGTTGGGGGATCGTTTTTCGGCAGAAGATACGCATGCGCTGGCTGTTTTCTGTGATGATGATTCAGGAAATCTGTGAGAAGAGATTAGCCATTGAATTACAGTAGATTTCTCGTGCGAACTGAATTCTTGTGTGTATTGGAGTTTTTAATAAAAAAAAGAACGGTGTTGGAGGAGCTCTTTATATTCGACGTAGCTTTTCTTCTTTTACTTCTGGTCTGGACGAAATAGTTGGGAGGCAACTGCTTGAGAGCGGACGCTGTGAGGAGGATTCACTTCTGGTTGCTTGAGACAGTTAGGAAGAAGTGAAGTGAGGCGCTGCTGGGGTCGTGATCTCTGCTGAGAGGGAATCACAACTTTTGACGACGGATAGAGGAACGTTGGAGAGGCCGTCTCAAATGGATTCTATTGAAGCAGCAACAGTGGTGTACGTTGCTGGAGTAGAACCGAACGCAACAAGACGATCGCTGCTGGACGTTCGAAAAGAGAGGGAAATCGATGTTGTGAAGTAAAAATGCAGGTCTGCTGCAGTGTTGGATTTTTTCCACTTTGGTTTCGAACGCAGGGGAACTCAGTCGCTAGGGGATCGCGTTCCGGCAGAAGAGACGCCTGCGTTGGGTGTTTTCTTTGATGATGATTCAGTAAATCCGTGAGAAGAGATTAGCTATTGGATTACAATAGATTTCTCGTGCGAACTAGATTCTTGCGTGTACAAGAGTTTTCAATAAAAAAAAGAACGGTGTTGGAGGAGCTCGTTATATTCGACGTAGCTTTTCTTCTTTTACTTATGGTTTGGATGAAATAGTTGGGAGGCAACTGCTTCGGAGCGGATGCTGTGAGGACTCACTTTTGGTTGCTCGAGACAGTTAGGAAGAAGTGAAGTGAGACACTGCTGGGGTCGCGATCTCTGTTGAGAGGGAATCACAATTTTTGACGACGGATAGAGGAACGTTGGAGAGGCCGTTTAAAATGGATTCTATTGAAGCAACAACAGTGGCGTGTTCGGAATGGATGGAGAATATAATTGTTGTAGTTGAGTCGACATCAGTGAGTATTTTGCGGACGCTTTTCACTATGCAAGAAAATTTGGTTAAGCTGGAAAGTGAACAAACTCATCACTTGTGCAAGATGAATGCACGGTTGTGCCGATCCGAGGAAGAGGGAATAATAAGGCAGTGGGAGAGCAACCATTGAAGATTGTACTTGGTAAAGTGTCGATGCTGGAAAACGGATCTCGTGAAATAGTCTCCAGATTATACAATAGGTATTCAAGGGGATGTGGCAGATGGTTTGCATAGTTTTCCGTATAGACAGGAAAGGAATGTCAGAAGTGAGCTTGTGGAGCAATTTGACTCCGGTTTCAGCCTTTTTGGGTCGGAAGAGGAAATTTTAGATCCAGGATCAAGCTTGGATGAACAGTTGTGGCGCAAGTGTAGTGCGGCAGAAGTCGTTGCATCAACAAGTGGTACGACTACTGAATGTTTACCAGCAATGGCCGCATTGAGAAAGAAGCCTGAGGTACCAAGTGAGCTGCGCAACACAAGAAATATAGGTGCTGTGGTGGAAAGTAAAGAAACACAAGCAGCTTTATTGACTGCAAATAGGAGTATAAACGTCAAAAATCCTGATATTTCTGGGTTACAATTGAGGACATTTGGTATGGAGACAATGGTGCAAAAGTATGTTCAGGAGCGGCCTGGTCCTCTTCCACAAGACAAGCGAGCTCAAACTGGGTAACCTGTGTTTGCGATTATGGCGGAGATAGGTTACAAGATGGACTATGTAGCAAGTTGGTTGCCAGCTGTTGGTATTTCAACAGGTGCTGGTGCTGCTTTTGCTGGAAAGGTGACCAAAAGATTGGAAATGCTTGGAAAACCTTTTAATCGGAAAGGAAAAAATACCGTTGGGAAGACTATGTTTGGGGTTACATCTCCTTATGAAAATGCAGTCCAAGGTAGATTGGTTGACTTGAGTTATGAGACCTTGATTTTTCATACCATTAGTATAGAAGGCAGGGCCATGGTTTTCAAGGGACGGGGAACTACATGCTTATTGGTTTACAATTCAGGTTTTACTCGTCCATCGAATTCAGTGGAAGTAGGTGCAAGGGAGTCAAAAGCTGCAAATGGTTACTTATCTGAAAGACATTGTATAGAGGGAGAAGTTGAATCTGAGATTTTGGAATTGGCAACCAAGGCATTAAAGGAAGGAATGTGCATGGTCAGGTGGATGTTTGGTCCGAGCAGACCCTTCCGCTAGGACCCATTCATTTCAGTTTGCCAAGGGATTTTAGAGTAGCAAAAAAATTGGAAAACGATTATGCAACTGCTATAGTTGGGTCTGATTTAGGAAATGGCCGCTATGCTCCTGTTTTTTATGGAACCGTCGTGTGTGCAGAGTTCAAGGATGCAGTGTTCGAGGCATACAACGACGAGCAGTTTGAGTTTTATGGAGCAAATGAGAAATCAAAGACACAACATGTTTTTTGGCTTGGAATTCTGAAGACTAGAGGCTTCTTTGGAAATTCAATACTACACCAAGTTGGTTAATAGCTGTTTTCAGCAGACCGGGAAGGTTTTGAAACCAACAGGCTTAAATGACAGATTGGTTGATTATCAAGAAACGTTTGTTGGGTATGTGACTGTTCTTCCTATGGTTGTGTTGTTGCTCCGGGTGTTCTTTTGGTGCATCATCATGGTTCTTCTCGGATTTTGTGAAGTTTTACTCATGCGCGCAGCTGAGTCAGCACCTCTTACTGTTAAAGATTATAGAGGTGAATTATATTGGAAATAATGTCCACCTACGTTATGTGTGAAGTGTGGAGATTGACCAAGTTTGGCATCAGATGAGAATACCACTAAAAGCGAGATTATGGGTGTTACTGCACAAGCGGATGACTTTGTTTCGCTGGCTTTACTAATTGTAATAGCAGATTGTTCTGGAGATTATGGGTGTTGCTCATTTTCAAGGGGTGGCTATTGGACAGTACGCTGGAATTTGTTTCCTGTGAGTTGCCGTTTTTGGATTTTGTTGCGGCAAGTGGTGAAATAGCAGTTGTGGCAGGGAAGAAAATGGGAAGCTGAGTGTGGATGACATTGAAAATGGGATGCCACGCCATGCCAAACGGAGTGGTGAAAATGGGACGCCACGCCAGGCTGAATACGCAGGAGATGAGTTACATTGACTGGAAGATTTTATTTGTTGAAGTGTTTGGGGATGGGGCTTTTGAATTGGTATCGGACATCCAAGGGGTGTATATCAGTAATCTCGAAGAGTCCCTGCAAAGGGCTAGAGAACTGAGAGCAGTCTATGCTATTGAGAAAGAACTCAGTAGGATCCTAAGTAGGGTACTACTTTCAAATGCCAAGGTTGCAAATGATGCTGTTTTGGAGGAAGCGAATCCTTGTGGAGAATTACAGAATGTCACTTGTCTTGCATCTGTGTTGTTGGTTCCAGAGTCGAGGGTAGGCCAAGTTGCTTGGTTGTTTAGGCCTCCGCCAGAGCCATCTTCGGGGGTTTTCATTCCGATGCTATCGGGGCCAACCATATTTTAGAGTCCCACCTTGAGGACAAGGTGATTTTTCAGCGTGGGGGAAATTGTTAGGAACGTGGGGCTGACTGTGTATAGAGGCAGAGTATTTGTCTGGGCGTGAGTAGTTGTATGGGCTTTCTTTGTCTGGGCATGAGTAGTTGTAACTGCCTAGGGGCAGAATGGTATTTTTGATTAGGGGTTTGTTAGCTGGCTGGTGGGGAAATAAACGAGGGACATGCTGTAGGATGGGGGGTATTATCTACTTTCCAGTTGGGTGTTCGAGCCTTGGGAGGACTCGGCCTATCTCTACGGAAGTGGTCTTCTGGGAGATTTCTTCTACTATCTTCTTATTTTTTCCTGTTTGCCTGCTAAGCTTGTAATCCTCTAATCTGCCGTTATTAAATGGAGATGCAGTGTTGATTTCCTTTTCGACTCTCACTGTTGTAACACCTCTTGCTTTACCATAACAAGTTAGTACTATCGAAATAGTTTGTTTTGATTTTGAAATTTTTGCATTATTGCGAGGTGGCCACTTGGGCTATTTGAAAACATATAAGCGGGCTTGCTAACGGTGTGGTATGGACTGGGACGACTCAGAGCGTGCTGCAGCTTGTTTTGGAATGTCTAGTTTGTCAAAAAAAGTAAGTATGAAATCTTAAGCCCAGTTGGTTTGTTTCAACCATTGTCGATTCCTAATTTGGTGTGGGTGGAAGTAACTGTGGACTTCGTGTCTGAATTTTCAAAGTCCCAAGGATATGTGGTTGCGTTCATGGTGATTGACATGTGGTTGCGTTCATGGTGATTGATAGGCTGAGCAAGTATGCACACTTCATACCACTCAAACACCCCTATATAGAAAATTCAGTGGCAGAAGTATTCATCGAGGTAGTTAAACTGCATGGTATACCCGATACAATTATTAGTGACTGGGACCCCATATTTACAAATTTGTTTTGGCAATAGCTCTTCAAGTTGTATGAAACAACTTTAAAAATGAGCTCGTCTTACCACCCACCGACTGACGACCAGACTCGGGTCGTCAATATGTGTTTGGAGGTTTATTTGCGGTGTTTTTCAACTGATTAGCCTAAGCAATGGGTTACATGGTTAGCATGGGCTGAATATGGTTACAACCCCTCATACCATACTTCTATTTGGAAGATGCCATTTGAAATCAGGTATGGACGCAAACCCCCCCAAATGGTTCATTATTTGAAGGGGGAAGCTGTGGTTGAGGTGGTGGCTAGTGCGCTAGTTGATTGTGATGAGCTCGTCTTACCACCCACTGATTGACGACCAGACTCAGGTCGTCTATGTGTTTGGAAGTTTATTTGTAGTGTTTTTCAACCGATTAGCCTGAGCAATGGGTTACATGGTTAGTGTTGGAGTCTGCATCCTACATCAGACTTATGGTCTGATGTCGTCCTTATCATTCATTATAAAAGAGCCTCAAGGCCTTCTTTAGAGAGTACCTTGGGGATTCAGGTTTCTCCTTTTATCATTCAACATGGTATCAAAGGGTGGTTTCTAAACCCAAACCCTCTCACCCATTTTTTTTATGCTCTAGTTTTTCTAGAATTCCCTCTTGGGGGCGGTGACCCCCCATGTAGGGTTGGGTTTATTTTTGCCGCCGCCCCTCTGGGCTCGTTTTCTCAGGCGACCTCCCAGTTCTGTCTGGCGACTTCCGGCTCCCGCCCTTCCTGTTGGCGCCTTGATCATCTCGGTTCTTTCCGTCGCGGCTCGCAGCTTTCGACTGCGCGGATCCCTTCCTGGCTTCTGCTTCGACGCGACTCCCCTCTCAGATCCGCCGCGACAGCATGCGACGACACCCTCCAGCGCAACCCTCTCGGCCTGTGCGATTTCCCGGCCACCGCCTCCTGCACCGATTCACTGTGCTGGATGAACGTCGGTGGTCCCTCTCTCCCGGCGGCTCCCTCCCGTCGGCACCGTCCCGCGTCGACACCTCTAGGGTTCGCGACTCCATGTGGGATTCCTCCCCGACGACGTCTCGCCCCCCGCATCCAGCACGACGCGGTTCTTGTCTCCCCGCCGTCTGCCTCCAACGCGACACCGTACCTGCCCTCCTCCTTTGCGACACCAGACCCCTGCCTCTCTCGCGGCCTCTCGGCTTCGCGCCCAGCCCCAGCCCCACACCCCTTTCTCCTTCGCCGCGCCAGAGCTTTTTCTATAGCGGTGTTGCCCTTTTCCGCATTTTTTTTCCTCCTGTGCGCTAGCGCTGCTCGCCAGGTGACTTGCTCCTGCCGGATTCCCCAGATCTGGCAACCCGCGATCACTTCCTGTCGGTTTCTCAGTCACCCGACCGACCGTCTGCCTCTCCCGCTGTGCCTTCCGACTCAACGCAGCACTGTGCTGCTCTCCCGGCAGCCGCCTCCCTTTCCCGGCGGAACCATTTTTACGCGCTCTTTCCAGATCTATCTTTCCAAATCTAGAGTGCTGTCTCCCCTGTCCGACGGCATGCCCTCACGCTTCCTCCACCGTGGCGTAACACTTGACCGCTTTGGATCTGGGCTTTTTGGCGTCGTCAGATCCCGCAACGACTCTGCGAAATCACCTCCGGCCCCGCAAGTGCGGCTATCCCGGTGCTAGTGTGGATTTTCCGGCGTATCATCTACCGACCCCACTAGTGCGGATGTCCTGACACTCCGTCAACCGGCACGGTCTGTGTGGTTCCTCTGCTGCGCCCGCGACATCTTCATCCATCCATCATCCTGAGGGAGAGCTGTGATCTTTAGGGGGAGCTACAATCGGCGCTTGTTTCTTTTTATTTCGTCTTGTTTTGTAATCATGTTGAGTATGTCCAGCTTGGGGGGGAGTGTTTGTAGCGTTCTTGTTTGTTTTGTATTGTTGTTGCTTTGGTCTTTTTTTCTTTATGTGTCCAACCTAGGTACACCTAGCTTGAGGGAGAGTGTTGGAGTCTGCATCTCACATCGGACTTATGGTTCGATGTGGTTTTTATCATTCATTATAAAAGAATCTCAAGGCTTTCTTTAGAGAGTACCTTGGGGATTCGGGTCTCTCCTTTTATCATTCAACAGTTATCATGGGCTGAATATAGTTACAACACCTCATACCATACTTCTATGGGGAAGATGCCATTTGAAATCATGTATGGACGCAAACCCTCACAAATGGTTCATTATTTGAAGGGGGAAGCTTTGGTCGAGGCGGTGGCTAGTGTGCTAGTTGATTGTGATGAGGCTTTGAAACAACTCCTAGAGAATGTACATAGAGCCCAACAGCTCATGACAAAGTTAGCTAATCATCATCAACGGGAGGTGATCTATGGTGAAGAAGATTATGTTTGGGTGTAGTTGAAACCAAATCGACCTGGAGCATTGTCCAGAATTAACTGAAAGCTGGCCTCCATATATTATGGGCCATTTCTGGTTGTTGGCCGAGTTGGGGCCGTTGCTTACTGTTGGAGTGCATCCCACATCGGACTTGAGGTCCGGTGTGGTCTTTAATATTCATTATAAATTAACCCCAAGGGCTCCTTTAGAGAGCAAACCTTGGGGGTTTGGGTTTCTCCTTTTTCCCATTCAACATGGTATCAGAGGGAACCTAATCCCGAACCCTCTCAATTTTATTTCCCCCCGTTTAGGGTTTCTCAGATTTTTACCCCGTGGGGGGCGACGACCCCTCATGTAGGGCTACGTTTTTTTTTTCGCTTCAGCCGCCGCCCCTCTGGGCTCGATTCCCAGGCTGCCCCGGCGGCCCTCCCTCCCGGCGGATCTTCCTCCCTGCGTGACGGCCCCGCCTCCTGCTGCGACATCCTGACGCCGACATCCGCCTCGTTCTCCTCCCGCCTGTGCGCGACGCCAACGGCGCTTCCGCCTCGCCTGCGCAGTTTTGGCGCCGGCCCGCTCGTCGCCGCCAGATCCTGCCGGCACCTCCTCCCGACGCGGCGTATCCCGACGGCTTTCCTCCCTCCCGCGACGGCTCCTGCATGCGATGACTCCTGCATGCGACGACCGCCAAGGCAGTCTCCTCCAGTCTCCTTCGTCCGCTCCCGCCGGCGCGACTCCTGGTTGCGCGCACCGGCCTCGTCAACCCGGGCGCGACCCTCCGTCGTGGCCCGCCTCCTCAATTTCTCCCGGCGGTCTTTTCGGATCCTGTAACTGCCGGCGCGACGTCTCCCTCCCGGTAGTTTCTCTCCGCGACGCTCCTCCAGCCCGCGCCTCCCGCAGATCCCGTGGACGGTTCTTCCCGGAGGCGGTTCCAGGCGCGATTCCCGGCGGCCCTCCTGTGCCCGCGACTCCCTGCGCGCTCCTCCAGCGGCGCCCCTCTCCTGCGCAGGACCTCTCCCGTGGGCTTCGCACCGTCCCTGCGCGCTCCTCCAGCGGTGACCCGCCTTCCTCCGCTCCTGTGCAGGCCGCGCATCCCACGGATTCCCCGGCGGCCCTCCCTTCTGCCTGCGCCGCGTCGTCCCCCCGGCTCCCAACGTCTCCTCCTGGCGGCCCGATCTCCCTCCGGCATCCCGACTGCTCTCTTCACCAGCGGCCTCCGAGCGCGACTCTCCAGCGCCTCCGAGCGCGACTCCCTTCGCCCAGCGGCCTCCCTTCACCAGCGACCTCCCTTCCTCGGCGATCTGCTGCTGTCCGGTGGCTTCTTCCGCCCTCCCACGCGACTCTCTTCCGGCGGATCTCCCCCTGCCGGCATCTCCCTGCGCCTCTCCTGCGATTTCCGGTTCTGTCCGGCCCGCCTCTCCCTGCCCTAGCAGATCGGCCCGCCTCCGTCAGAGCGGCTCTCCGACGTCTGCCCCTCTCCGTCCGGCTGATCCCTTCCCGGCGGATCCGTCGCGCCGGCGCCCGCCCGTCCGGTTACTTCCCTTCCAGAACCGGCTCCCTCCAGGCGAACCGGTCCAGGCTGCTCCCTCCATGCCGACCTCTTCCTGCTTCCTGCGGAATCCCCGCCTCTCTCTGTAGGCGCCTCCGACAACCGTCCTCTAGCCACCGGCCTCCACCCTTGCCAGCCCCTCCACGCCGGCGGCCTCCTCCGGCTTCTAGTTATGCCTCCCGCTGTCCTGATCCTTCGCCGGCCTCCCTCTTCCAGCAGCCAGCCGACTCCAGTTTCTCTCAGCGGCTGCCTTCAAGTTTTGGCTCTCCGACACCTCCTGTGGCATCCCCGCCTCGCTGGCATCTCCAAGCGACTCCTGGCAGCCGCATCTCTATCCGCCGGCACGTCCATTCACTGGCGCAACAGCACGACCAACTAGGATTTGGGCCCCGTTGGCACCGCCAGATCCCGCAACACTTCTGCGGAATCCCCGCCTCCCGTCGCCGGCCCCGCAAGTGCGGTTTTCCCGGTGCTAGTTTGGATTTCCCGGCGTTTCATCGACCGGCCCCACTAGTGCGACATTCCTGGCGTTCTGTGAACCGGCCAGTCTGAGTGGTCATCTGCTGCGCCCGCAACATCATCCATCCATCATTTTGAGGGGAGCTGCGATCGTGAGGGGGAGCATCAGTGTTGCAGTTTTTTCCTTCATTTTATTTCGTCTTGTTTTGTCATCAAGCTGGGTATGTCCAGCTTGAGGGGGTGTGTTTGCAGCTTGTTGCTTGCTTTGTTTTTTCCTTATGTGTCCAAGCTAGGTACACCTAGCTTGAGGGGGAGTGTTGGAGTCTGCATCCCACATCGGACTTGAGGTCCGGTGTGGTCTTTAATATTCATTATAAATTAACCCCAAGGGCTCCTTTAGAGAGCAAACCTTGGGGGTTCGGGTTTCTCCTTTTTCCCATTCAACACTTACAAACTCCAACTGCCTGCTAATAGTAAAAGCACACCTGGTTAGCAGCAGTACCCGGGGGGGGCTGATCCCGACCCACCCCATTATTGTATACTTATCAGTGGAGGGGTGTTTGATAGGGGAGTCCAGGGCTGTTTTAACTGCCCGAAACAGTGATGCAATTGTCCGTATATGTTTGGGTTGAGGGGTATAAATGATAGGGAGTTGGTTCTAACAGCACCATTCCGTCGTTCGGCTTGTTAGGTGGTGCAAGGCCTTGGCTCCAGAGGGAGTGCCCTTCGAGGAGTGTAGTCCGATTAGTCTGTACTGTGCTCATGTACCTGTTTTGGTAAGAATTCCTGGCATATTCAGCACTCTCTCTCTCCTACTCTGATCTTCACTCTATCACCTTTGGTGCGCCTTCCTTGGAAAACAATTGTGCCATCCGTTCCTTTATGATGCAGGTCTTCTTGTTGGACCTCACCCCATGCCCGGAGTCACAACTCCCTTCCTCCTATCTTGGCCTTCCCAGAGGCAATGACTTTAGCCCCTCATCATTGCCAAATCGAACAACACCATCTTTGTCATATCTTATGCCCGTGACAAGATCTTTATTTTTCTTTGTTGGAACCCATTTAAGTGTAAATGGGTGAGTCCCACATTGGACTTACCCGTCTTGTATATTGGTTTCCTAATCTATAAAAGAATATCCTCACCTCACATTGAGGTAAGGGGAATTCACCCACTACATGGTATCAGAGGGATTTTTATCCTGAACCCTCCCTCCCTTGCGGCTTCCCGGTGTTCTCCCGGCCCCGCCTCTCTCCCTCCTGCCCTAGCCTTTCCCGGCAGGCCCTCCGTCCCGGCGCACCTCTCCTCCCGGCGCACCTCTCCTCTCCGGGCATGAAACACTGGATTGGTGTTGCCCGATCCGGTTGGGCCGAATGCTTGTGGCCCGCAACTTTAGCAATGCTGACCACTGTAGCGGAGCTGACCGACCGACACCGACAGACACTGTAGCGGTGCGGACTTCGGGGTCAACTTCACTGTAGCGCTTTTGACAAAGCCAGCCGCCGTTCACTGTAGCGACGCGGACCACTTTTCGAATAGTGATCGTCTTCTCCATTTGTTATATAGCCCATTTCGGGCTAGGGTTTGATATTGGAAATCCTCTGTAATTTCTGTGCTCCCGAATCATAGTGAAATTCTGCCTCCCGTGGACGTAGGGATTTTTCCCGAACCACGTAAATCGCCGTGTTCATTGTTGCTTTTCTTTCTTTCGTTTTCTCGTTTTCTGTCGTTCTGTCTCCCGGTGATTCCGCAACAACTGGTATCAGAGGGTGAGTTCGGAATTCTCCAACGATGGCTCTGGATGAAGGCAAAGTGAAGATCGATCGCTTCGATGGAACTGATTTCAGTTTCTGGAGGATGCAGATTGAGGATTATCTTTATCAGAAAAAGATGCACCTGCCGCTTCTGGGTGTGAAGCCAGCGGAAATGGAGAAGTCAGAATGGGAGCTACTGGATCGACAGGTTCTGGGTGTTGTGCGCCTGGCGTTGGCAAAAAACGTGGCGTTCAACATCAGAGAGGAGAAGACGACGGTGGACCTGATGAAAGCCCTCACAAATATGTACGAGAAGCCTTCTGCGGCTAACAAGGTGCATTCGATACGACGATTGTTCAACCTGAAAATGGTTGAAGGGAGAGCTGTTGCAGATCATTTTAACGAGTTCAATACCATCATAAGTCAGTTGTCATCGGTGGACATTGACCTTGGTGATGAGGTATGTGCTCTGGTTTTATTATCTTCGTTACCTGAAAGTTGGGAAGCAACTGTAACAGTTGTGAGCAGCACTTCGGGGAATACGAAGATGACTCTGAAAGATATAAGGGACCTGATCCTTAGTGAGGATGTTCGAAGAAGAGAATCAGGCAGATTCTCTGGTTCTGCTTTGAACGTTGAAGGAAGAGGAAGGTACCCACAGCGGGACAATCGCAGAGGACGATCGAAGTCGAGAGGAAAGAGCAGAGACAAGGCAAAGGGGCCTGCTCCTACCTGCTGGACATGCGGGAAGAAAGGACATGTCAAGAAGGAGTGCAGAGATAACCGGAAGGGACCTGAAACCAGTGGAGCAAACGCGGTAGCTGAAGGAACTGATGACGTGCTACTGCTCAGCGTGGACAGCCCGATGGAGTCTTAGATTTTAGACTCTGGGGCGTCTTTCCATTCTACATCGGAGAAGGGTTTCCTGAACAATTTTGTTTCTGGAAATTTTGGCAAGGTGCATCTTGCTGATGACGAGCCCTTGCAAATTGTGGGGAAAGGAGATGCACGGATCAAGACCAACAGTGGGAGCTTGCTGGTTCTGGAAAACGTGAGGTACATCCCTGGTTTAAGAAGAAATCTCATTTCTGTGGGACAACTTGATGATGCAGGGTTGAGTACCACGTTCACTGGTGGTGCATGGAAGATCACCCGAGGGGCTATGGTCATAGCTCGGGGAGCAAAGAATGGCACCCTGTACAACATGACAGAAACGTGCATGGACATGGCTGCATCACTCGAAGCTGTCGGAGGTTCTCAACTGTGGCACTACAGACTCGGCCACATGAGTGAAAAGGGGATGAAGGTGCTGACAACAAAAGGATTGCTACCAGAGCTGAAGTCGGTGGAAGTAGGCTTTTGTGAAGATTGCATCTTTGGAAAACAGAAGAAGGTGTCCTTTGCAAAAGGAGGCAGAACACCGAAGGCCGGAAAGCTGGACCTGGTACATACAGATGTTTGGGGGCCTGCACCAGTACCATCTCTCGGAGGGTCACAATATTATGTGACATTCATCGATGACTCAACGAGGAAGGTATGGGTTTACTTTCTGAAGAACAAATCTGATGTGTTTAAGATATTTCAGAAGTGGAAAGTCATGGTAGAGAACGAGTCAGGAGCAAAGCTGAAATGTTTGAGGTCCGACAACGGTGGAGAGTATGGCAGTCAAGAGTTCAGAGAATTTTGTTCTGAAAATGGAATTCGGTGGGAGAAGACAATCCCAGGAACACCACAACAGAACGGTGTGGCAGAAAGGATGAATAGGACACTAAATGAACGTGCCAGGAGCATGAGGCTGCATTCGGGGTTACCCAAGACCTTTTGGGCTGATGCAGTGAATATGGCAGCATATCTCATAAACAGGAGTCCCTCTGTGCCAATGGGGGAATATCTACCCGAGGAACTCTGGTCTGGTAAGGAGGTAAAACTCTCACATCTACGAGTCTTTGGCAGTTTAGCATATGTTCATGTTGATGCTAATGCAAGGGACAAGCTTGATGCCAAGTCCAAAAAATGTTTCTTTATTGGCTATGGTGGTGAGGAGTTTGGCTATCGCTTTTGGGATGATCTCAACAGGATGGTCATCAGGAGCCAAAATGTGGTATTCAATGAAGGTGTCATGTACAAAGATCGCCATGCAGTTGAAGATGAAAATGGGAACATTGAATCAGAATGCAAAAAGCAAGTGGAGCTTGAAGGTGTGTCTGAGCTTGAGAAATCCGAACCGGTGGAACCTACTACTCCAGTGGAGTTGAGGAGATCATCAAGGGTGAGAAGGCCCGTGCAGAGGTATTCACCATCATTGCATTACCTTTTATTGACTGACGGTGGAGAACCAGAATGCTTTGAAGAAGCAATGCAGCTGAAGGAGTCGAGCAAGTGGGAGCTGGCTATGAAGGAGGAGATTTCCTCATTGCATGAGAACAACACTTGGGAGCTGACACCTCTGCCAAGAGGAAAGAAAGCATTGCAGAATAAGTGGGTCTACCGGGTCAAGGAAGAACATGATGGAAAGAGGAGGTTCAAGGCAAGGCTGGTGGTGAAAGGCTTTCAACAGAAGGAGGGAAGACTTCACTGAAATCTTCTCACCAGTAGTAAAGCTTACCACCATCCGGGTGGTTCTCAGCATTGTGGCGTCAGAGGATTTGCACCTTGAGCAGCTTGATGTCAAGACTGCTTTCCTTCATGGAGATTTGGAGGAAGATATCTACATGCAGCAGCCGGAGGGATATGTAGAGTCTGGAAAGGAAGACTTGGTGTGCAAACTCCAGAAGAGCTTATATGGACTGAAGCAGGCACCGAGACAGTGGAACAAGAAGTTTGATTCATTTATGTCTAAAAATGAATATAAACGATGTGGCATGGATCAGTGTTGCTACATCAAGTCTTTCGGTGATGAATATATTATATTGCTTCTGTATGTGGATGACATGCTCATTGCAGGATCATGTATGCAGAGGATTAATGAGCTGAAAGGGCAATTGGCTGAGGAGTTTGAAATGAAGGATCTTGGAGAAGCTGGCTAGATTCTGGGAATGAAGATCAAGAGAGACCGCACGGCTGGAACTTTAATGTTGTCACAGGCTGATTACATTGGGAAGGTTCTGAGAAGATTCAGCATGCTGGAAGTAAAGGCAGTCTCTATTCCCCTGACGAGCCACTTCAAACTATCAAATGAGCAATCACCGAAGACGGCAGAAGAGGTGGAGTACATGGCAAAAGTTCCATACGCATCAGCTGTGGGAAGCCTGATGTATGCCATGGTCTGTACTCGACCTGACATTGCTCATGCAGTGGGAGTTGTGAGCAGGTATATGGCTAACCCTGGAAAACAACATTGGGAAGCTGTGAAGTGGATACTGAGGTATTTGAAGGGCAGCAAGGAGGTATCTCTGTGCTTTGGGAAAGGAACTTCATTGCAGGGGTATGTGGATGTTGACCTTGGAGGCGATGTCGACAGCAGGAGGAGTACCACGGGTTATGTTTTTACCTGTGGAGGGACTGCGGTAAGTTGGATATCACAATTGCAGAAGGTGGTGGCTTTATCCACCACAGAGGCAGAATACATTGCTGTAACAGAAGCTGGGAAAGAGATGGTTTGGCTGAAGAACTTCTTGGATGAATTGGGAAGAAAGCGAGAGGAGAATGTATTGCACTGTGATAGTCAGAGTGCTATACATCTTGCCAAGAACCCAGTGTTTCATGTCCGGACGAAACACATTCAGTTGAAGTACCATTTCATCAGAGGTTTGATACAGGATGGGTTGCTGACTTTGCAGAAGATATGTGGAACCAACAATCCGGCAGACATGTTGACAAAGCCTATGATGATACAGAAGCTGAGGCATTGCTGTGCCTCTGTTGGTCTCCACTGATGAACGGAGGATGAGAGGCAGAATGATGGAGGACTTGATGGTAGCAGAAGAGGAAAACAGTTTGTATTTCATGAATCTGTGAAAGCATGGCACTGGTGAGTGAAGAAGAGGAAGAACTGAGATTAAGTAAGTTGTTTTCATCAGTTGCATCGAAGAATAGCAGTGCAGCGGATCAGGCTACAAGTGGGAGATTGTTGGATTGGTGTTGCCCGATCCGGTTGGGCCGAATGCTTGTGGCCCGCAACTTTCGCGGAGCTGACCGACCGACACCGACAGACACTGTAGCGGTGCGGACTTTGGGGTCAACTTCACTGTAGCGCTTTTGACAAAGCCAGCCGCCGTTCACTGTAGCGACGCAGACCACTTTTTCGAATAGTGATCGTCTTCTCCATTTGTTATATAGCCCATTTCGGGTTAGGGTTTGATATTGGAAATCCTCTGTAATTTCTGTGCTCCCGAATCATAGTGAAATTCTGCCTCTCCCGTGGACGTAGGGATTTTTCCCGAACCACGTAAATCGCCGTGTTCATTGTTGCTTTTCTTTCTTTCGTTTTCTCGTTTTCTGTCGTTCTTCATATGGGAAGTACACCTACTGTCTAGAATCCACGTTCTGGCTCTATCAGTTGCCCTCAAAGCAATTTCAATGACGTTTTCCTTAGCTTTTTTTTTCTTGATCAGTGTCCGTTCCTCTACTTTAGTGGTAAATCAGATTGTTCTATTTCCAGCTCCATCACATGATCTTCATCTTACAAGGTTGCAAATTTGTTATGAGTTTCTAGCCCGCTTGATGATGCTTCCAGCTGTTGTTGTCTCCTTCGAGTCTCCTTTGGTATGTTCCTTTGTACCCCGGATGAACAATTCACAACTTTGTACCCATAACCTTCACAACAAAAGCAACATCCATTAAAAAAACACCGAGTATAGGAAATTCTGCTCATCTGTTTTTGTCGCTCTTGAGCTCTAAAATGCCTTTTTGCTATGGAACTCATATGTTGAGTGTGCCCATCTTTCCACAACAATAACACCGGATATGTGGTGCATTATTGTGTGTCTTTGCTGCTCGGCCTCTGGCCTTTTGGGTCTTTTGTGCCTCACCCAAATCAACTTTCTTCAGAGGTGTGGGTGCTTCCGGTTTTGCATCAACCGCCACTTATTTTTGCTTACGGTCAAGTCCAACGGATTTACCTATCTTTGAAATGCTGCACTTGTGGGCAAGGAACTAATTCTTCTGTTGATTCCCTGTGAACCCCTCCTTGGCTTCTTTAGTGCTCGGTGCTGTCAAACTTCCCAATGTCATGCCAGGGGTCAAGAGTATTTCTTGATCCCTTTGCAACATCATGACTTCACCTTCGAGTTCTTCAATTCTTTTAACTTGATCTCTCTCTGAGTTAACCAAACCATTGATAATCCGGGCCTGTTCTTCAATTTTGAGTTTGAGCTCAACTTATCCTGAAATTCCAGATTTTCCAGATTTGCGCCGCTCAATTTCTGCTTTCAACTCAGACTTCTCTTGTTGGTGCATATAGAGTTTGAAGTCATATACCACTCCGTTCACTTTCTTTGTTTTGGCCCTCCAAATGTCAATTTCATCAAGAGCAGCCTCAAGTTGGCCAACTCTTCCCTCCACTGGTGGCTTGTCTACAACCACCACAAGGACTTCCTCACTGAAGTCTCTACAGTTCTCGACCTCCTCCACTTTTGTCTCCTTCGAGCTCTCATCTTCTTGAGATAATAAGTTCTTGAAGAATTTCTGCGGCGGTTTCCTTTTGCTTTTCTCACCTTTGAATGACTTCTCCATGGGTTCTTCCTTTTTATTATCATCTTGGAGCTTCTTTGGACACCTTGGAGCGAAATGCCGAACTTTGCTACATTGAAAACAGGTAAGTGAAAGCTTGTCTTTTAATTTCCCTTTTCACATTTTAAGATCAGGGGAAAGAAAATACACCGCCTCATCAACTTCTTCATCCTATGGATCATCTTTCAATGTGAATTTCCTCGGAGCTTTGAATGCTACCCCCGGAGAATTTTCTTTTGGCATAGACTCACTATCACCGTCTCTCATTCGGATATTTGTCTTCAAGCACCAACACTTTTGCATTGAAATTTGAAGTTAACCTTCTTAGGATTCTTGTAACAATTTTGACATTGTCGATTATCTCTAGTCCACACATATCTACCATTGTCGATTATCTCTAGTCCACACATATCTACCATAAGAATGTTTACCCGATAATAGAACGCATCAACTGTCTCATTTGTGCTCATTCTTAAATCTTCATACTTACTCCACAAAACTTGCAACTTTGCTTCTCAAACTTTTTAATCACTTTCATAAAAATTTAGAAGTTGAGAGAACAACTTCTCAAGAACAACTTCACCAAAAAGAACAGTAAAAGTGTGACTCAACAATATTTATTTGGTTTGCCCAAACGGGCTAATCCAAGGAGCATGCATGACAATGTGCTTATGCACCCAAAACACTGAGCTTGCTGCTTTGGTTACAATTTTGGAGCGGCCACACTGACCCTCCTGGTTTACAACCTTCACAAAAAGAAAGCTCACTGCTTTCTATCACTTGGGGAACACACTAGCGTTGTTGTCTTCAATCTCCACGAAGAGAGAATGATGTTACACCAGTGGTGGTGTATCGATTCGCTTCACCCTTGCTTTAAAGAACATCACAAAAACTTCCATCTAGAGGTCTTCTGGAACGTCACCGTTTCAAACCTTCCGGTGCAAGCTTGGAATTCTGCTTCTCTTCCAGTCATGGAATTTCTTCTTTTTTTCAACTCTCCAGTGTGAGCCTGGAATATGTCTTCAGTTCTTTCGAATAAAAAGAATACCCCCCTTCTCTTTTGTATTGCGATATTCTTCACTCATTTCCTTTCCTGTTTTTATATTTTCATGAAATATTCACATGAAATAGTATTCCATATTTTGATTATCGAAACCTTCCTTTGATCTCGATCATAAGGTTTTCATTTAAGCTGCCATGATTTCTAGTCATCGATTCTCCCCAAAATCCACAGCTTCCTTCTCCATACTTAACCGAAATATTAATTGCAATATACGATTAATGATATTTCCATGCATGCTGATATTCATGGCGCGATCTCCTCACATGCGGTTTGATTTTCTCCATGTCATTGATCGAGTTATTAATCATATTTCATGATTAATAAAATGCCTTTGATCTGCATTGGTCGATTTTTCACTGAAAAATGCTAGAGTGAACCTTACAAAGTTCGTTCAACCTTATGATGTCTGTCCTCAACCTTAAGATGACTGTTCTTGAGCTTACGAAGTTTTCCTTTGCAAGAAAATATACCTTGTGATCATTGTGGGAGTTGGTGCCCTAGAACCGACTTCTTTAGTGCTTGATTATATGTTTTCATTATTAATGAAGTTGCTTATCATATCATGATTGTTCTTCCGCATAACATTTCTATGTGATGATGTTCTAAAAATATATGTCGCACTGAAAGGTTATAGAAGATCATTGCTAAGATGAGAACCAAAAGGCGCCACGACATCATTCTTTAATATTGTTCTATGGATGAATGATAGTCTGACAGACACAGACGATACATGCTATCAGGGGTAGGAGGCTCGTAAGACATCTTTGTTGTCAAAGGTGCAAAGGCTGCCTGGGGATGCAGTGCGAGGCACAATTAAGGCGAATGCACTCATAATTAATTATATACAGTTCTCAACAATATTTTAAATTTAAAACACTTAAATTTAATAAAAAAAATACAAATTAAAATACATGCGAATTTTTTTAACCAAAATCCTAATCAAATAATCAATCCTTTAGAACCTAAACATCAAAATCATCATTGGAAGTTTCATCATTAATTAAAGCTTCGTCATCACTGCCGCACCCTTTATTTGACTCATGTGCCTATGAATCTTCCTCTTCAATATCATTCATCTCATCAACAACTCGTGCACGTGCTGCAACAAGGTGCAACGTGGTGCGAGGTGCAGCGAGGGCAGCATGGTGCATGGTGCAACAATGCGTGGTGGAGCGAGGTGGTGTGAGTGATGTTTTTAGTCTGTTATGTTTTTTATTAATATATCTATTGTTCTATTTAATTGAACTTATGAGTTAGCCGATTTCCATCATGGTGCACAACGGTTTCGGCCGATCGGCCTCACCCACTTCTGATTTCCATTGTCTTACCCCGATCTTCACCGCCACCCCGTGTTTCATTGCCCCCGATCTCGGCCACCCCTGTCTGTACCCCTGATTTCCACCTGTACCCTAGATTTTCATCCTACCCCGATTTCCGTCGCTACCCTCAATATCGTCGCCCTTGATCTCCGCCGCCCCTGTTTGCTGTACCTGTACCCACGATTTTCATTGTCCCCGATCCCAGCTGCCACTGCTGCACCTTACGGCGCTTGGCGCTTTTAGCGCCCCTTGGTTTGGCGCGCGAGGTGCGCTCCTTTGGCTTGCCTCGATGTGGTCGCCTCGCCTCACGCTAAGGCGGGCGCTTTTGACAACACTGTAAGACATTGAGATACCGTCTCATGGTGTTCATCCTAGGTAATTTTCAAGATATGAGGTTATGGGAACAAACTCGTCAATAGGAAGTCCACATTTCAATGTGTCATTGGATGTTTTTATTAGCAGACATACGTATTGATCCTTAGAATTTAAGATTATCATTAATTGATATCACGACTCAAGTACTTTGATGTATTGACGAAAGCCGTGACGACATATGTTCGCGGTGAGGTTGGATACGTTGGGTGCGTCACGAGTGATATTATATTAATGGATAATATGAGAAAAAGATTTATCCATTTTGTCCCTTGACGAAAGTTGATATTTTAGGCTCTTTGATGGGAATGAAACTGCTTACATAAATCTATGACCATGATGTTCGGTGGATAAGTTCATTTTCAAAAAGTCAAAGAAAGAGACATCAAATATATAGATTGGTGACACCGGCGTGCAACCTGTTTGATTTGAGATTTCATAATAAATGGATTGTATTGCATGATAAGCGTACGTAAAGGGTTGGATGTCGTTGCGACATTAACTTCTTTCTCCATGAGAGCGTTGACGTGTTGCTAGATACTAATCTTGAGCTTTAGGCGATTATGCCTAATGCCACTGAGAAAGAGGCATATAGGGTCACCAAGTGTATTCGCAATCTCAGTTAAATTCAAGTATTGAATTTAACAGGTTAGAATAAATAATATTTATTCGAGTTTGATTTTTCGCTATGATTCAATCACAAGTTATTCGAAAGAATAAGTGATTTAAGGTTTGACAAATATAATATTTATTGATGAATAATGTAGTGACATTTATTAAATAAAGTCATTATTCAAGGATCAGTAAATGTCGACGAAGGAAAACTGACCGAGCTTAATGGTCCGATTGGAAATGTTATAAATGATATTTCTTTATATTCTTAAAATGTTGCACATGTCAAACAATTAATAATAATAATAATATTATTATTATTAGACATGGGGTCAACTAAAAATTATAAATTTGGAAAGGGATTGCGTGCAATTTGCGAACCCCAAACCTTCCATAATAAATATCTTATTATAACGATTTCCATAATCACTCTTGTTATGCACAACGGATAGAGAGAGACTCTCTTAAGCCTTAGAAAAAGATTTTGAGATCTCGAACGCGCTTTCTCTTCCTCTCTCGAGCCAATGAGAGAACATCAATAGTTCTTTCTCCAAGAAGAATCCGGCTTGCGATCAACCATGAATAACACAAGAAATCAAGATCGGCCGTTCTAGCACTCGATGATTCTGCAGTGATGTTCAGAAATTGTGGTGCACGTATGGATCACTGTTAGAGCGATTCTACATCTGGATCCTGCAGTGCAATGACAGTATGATGAGATCTAGTCAACCAGATCATCAACGAATATAGAATTACAAGTTGAGGTAATTTTATATCCGCTCATAAATTAATTATAAATTACATGTGAAGATCCTCTGCTGGTTTCGACGTTTTTCTTTAGTCAAATAATCTGCGGTTCTCGTTGGACATGACGTTATTTGTCACATATAACAACGATTACTTGTAAATTAAGACTAAAAGTCGAGTTGGTCATGCCATTCAAGACGCTTCCGTTGTGCTTGAAACCTTCAATCACAAGGTGACTTCTTCATGCCCTTGCCAAAATATGATCCTTACGATCACAGGGTGACGTCTTCATGCCTAGAATCAACCTTACGAACATAGGGCAACCTTATGAGATCCATGATGAACCTTACTAACTGGACTTAGCCAAAATTCAGAAACCTGCACTAAAATAGAATTTAACCAGTGCACTCCAGAATTCTTCCAAAATTCTTCAAACCTTCAAGATATGGGTTCCACATGACTTTGTAAGCTGTTTTGGAAATTACTTCACCAACCTTGTCAAGAAACACAACTTAAAAACCCTCCCCAAGGGGATTTTTGCCAACAGGTTTACTGCTCATTTTGCTACACGAACACAGAGAGATTGGCTTCAGTTACGCTGGCAAAGATATTTATTATTGAGGTTTTATTGGCAATGATATTTATTAAGGTCTTGCTGGTAAGATATTTTTGGGATAGACTATTTTTGGTTTGGAGAGATTTCTTTCATTCTATTACACTATGTTCGGCCATCTATTAGTAAAAGAAAAGAAAAGAAAAAGAAATGAATTTGATTTATTTTCATTTTGTTTGGATGTAAAATTTAGTAAAAGAAAAGAAATGATTGACATTTCTCCGCCTTGTTTGCTGACAATTTTTAAAAGAAAAGAAATTGTTTTTGCGCAAATAACACAAATAACCTTTTGTTAAAAAATAACATATATACACAAGATTAAAGAACATACTTGCCCAAGATTAAAAACAATCATAGATTAGATCTCCACGGATATCACACCTACCGTTATGTCTGTTCAACATCAACAATTTATGTTAAATGACACAAATAACCCTTTTAAAAAGATGTATTTTTACTACCTTTTTATAACAAATCAAAAAACAGTAACTTTGATTTTAATCAATCATTATCTTTCATATCACTAACATTAGGTAAACATTAAACTACAAACATATTTTAATACAAATTTTAAAATTTAAAAAAAAATTAAAGATGATCAAAATTATTAACCGATAATAGCGTATTTGAAGGGGAACGACATGACAACTTGAAGGAATGAATTTATATAGACATACAAAGGTAATATGAGAAATTTAGAAAACACTTCAACCAGGCACACAATTTCCCTCTGAATTGTTCCAACTTTGGGATGATTATAAACTGCGGGTTGGGGAGAAATGTTTCTCTCCCCGTTTCTGCCCCTAATATCTCGTTCCGTCCCTTTGGTCTCACTAAACGAGGGAAATGAGTTTCAGTCGCCCCAAATCATTTCTTTTCCTCCCATATCTTGGTTGCCAAACGAGCTGGGCGGTCAGTTAATTGTGGTTAGAGACAATATTTAAACCAATCAAACTGAACCGTGTGCATATTAAAATAAACTGGAACTGATCAAATACGCTATTATCGGTTACAGTTGGTATACCTCAGTTACATTCATTCACTTATTGATTTTTTGAATAAGAAATTGACATACAGACAAAAATTTCTATATATATTTCAACTCATGCACTAATTTTCTTTCAAATTTTCATTAAGTTAATGTTTCCTGGACTGCACCACATTGCACTTTAGAGGGACGAACTACGGTACATAATTACATATTGTTCATTACATTTCGGTTGGTTTTCTGTTTATTTTGGTTAAGCTTCCCTGAATTGGATTAGAAACCCATACTGCCTTCCCCTTTTACTGTTGCCATTAACCTAATGATAAACTAAACGGTTCAAAACCGGTTCATTTCGTTTTTTTTGGGGGGGGGGGGGGTTGGTGGGTGTTGGCAGATCCTGTCTGCTTTTACAATAAGGCGGACTTCTCTCTTTCCATGTTCTTCTGTTATCATGGCATTCAAGTCATTTCTTCATCTTTTCTCTTGTTTCTCGAGCAGCTGGCTTGTGAAGCAAATCCATTTTTTAGCTGCGATCTTACATGTTGATCCATATGATTGTTTACTTAAGAACTCCCGTTATGATCGAAATCTCAGCAGTTCTATCCATCTCCACATCTTTTTATATTTGGTTAATTTGTTGTAGCCATAAAAGTGGATTTTTGTTTTCAAGTTCTGCAGATTGTGGGGATAATGTCAGCGGAGCAGAAACGAACCTTACTCTTCTTCTGGACATCGGTCAAGTACTTACCGGTGGAGGGTTTTGGGGGGCTGGCTTCCCGATTACACATAGAGAGGGCGTGGGTCCCAACCAATCAGTTGCCCACGTCTCACACGTGCTTCCACCGACTGTGCTTCCCACCGTATCCATCCAAGGCTGTCATGAGAGACCGGTTTGGTCTTGTGACCGAGGAGCATGTCAGCTGCAGCTTCGGTGACTACTGAGTTATAATAATATGCCCACCCAAAGGGCCGATAGGGCTCTCTCATCTGCCATGTCGGGTCCCATACAAGGCATGGCCATGGTAACTGCTCAATTGCCTCGTGGGCATGGCCCCTGTTATCGATTGCCACCTGTTGTGTGTGTTTTTGCACCATTTCCATGGCTGATGTGCGGGGTCAAGGAAATGTAGCTGCAGTGTTGGTGGCTGGAAGATGGCGTTTCACTGCACATACCAACTGTAGCTAGCCTTGTACAGGTGATTGGCGCGTTATTCGGTGTTTGTATGATTCTCTTGCTTTTTAGTTTTTAGAAAATAAAAAATGGTAATTTATATTATTGTTTTTGGGAGGGGGAGTTTTGTGACCCTTTTCCGTTCAACTGCTTATTGCTTCTCTATTAAAATTTCGGATGCAATATTAAGTAGTTTTTTATGTCCCAGAGGCCCTGGAGACTTTTTATTGGTTTTGCTGTATCCTAGATTTATCAGGAGAGGGTCTTAACTCTCATTTTAGTGCGGTGTTAAATGTGTTAAATGAGGTAAGTTGAAACATTGTTTCATATATGTTGAATGGCTTTTGGACGGACTTTTTTTATAGTTCTTGCAGTTCTCCAAATGTTAAGCCCTTGGATTTGATCCTATCTGTTGGATCGCATATTCCATAACCTTGATTCCAGCTCTTTAATATTTTTTGGTTTTAAGTATCAATATTGGTTAAAACTCTGTTAGGAATCACTTGATGGGTCTGGTGTGGTTCTTCAATGTTTATTAGCCCTGTGGTTGTACATTAACAAATTTGCATGACATCGAGTTTAAAAAAGTTGTGATCTATTATCTATGTAAGTGAGCCAGATTGCTTGTTAAAGCTTACGGAGATATTTTGTCCATGTGATGGGAAAATTGCACGACCATATGGAGCTTACAAAAAAATATCTATTATTTAAAGGCTTCGTAGACTGTCTATTCATGCGGATGATTTTTATAGGTATGACATTTGACTTGGATGCTGTAAAAAGCAAGAAAATCTCATCAGGATTGGTTGGAAGTGAAGTTATTTTCTTTTAGATGATCATGTAATGAAGCTTGGAGTTGAAGGAGATACTATAGGTTCAGAGCATTTCTCTGACAGTCATAAAGTTAAGGTCTCATGCTTCATTTGGTTAACGCCAACAAGTTTTTAAGTTATTATAATAGTGCTGTTGTGCGCATTGTAGATGATTCAAGCACCCCACAAGCTAATTATTTGACCCCTCTCAAGCCAATCTCTTAAGCTAATCATTGGACCTCATGCAAACCCTTTAGTCATGGAAGGATTTCAAGTCTTTCGGGCTATGTTCCAACAAATCTGACCGAAGCAATCCTTGTCGTGACCTTTGGGCAATCGCTCCCAATTCAAGTCACCGAGTCGTCCTCAAATATTGGGTCTTGGGTTGACTTCTAATATCTTGAGATTTTAATGTGTTTTCCTTCAAATAAATATTATGTTAAATAGATTGCATCACAAACAATACCGAACTAAAATGAACTAGGATATATTTTACAATACAAGATGATTATTAGTAGTGGTGTAGTGGGCATTGGAGATGATCGAAGCACCCCCCAAGCTAATTATCGGACCCCTTGAGCCAACCTCCCAAGCTAATCATTGGACCACTCATACAAACCCTTTAGTCATGGAAGGCCTTCGGGACCCTCTTCAAAATGCAAGTCTTTTATTCAAATGTTGGGTCTTGGGTTGCCTTTTAATATCTCGTGATTTTAGTAGGTGTTTTCCTTCAAATAAATATTATGTTAAATAGATTGTATCACAAACAACACCGAACTAAAATGAATTGTGATATATTTTACAATACAAGATAATTTTTTGTAGTGATGTAGTGTGCATTGTAGATGATCCAAGCACCTCCAAGCTAATTATTGGACCCCTCAAGCCGACCTCCCAAGCTAATCATTGGACCACTGATGCAAGCCCTTTAGTCATGGTTGGCCTTCGGGACCCTCAAAATGAAAGTCTTTCGGGCTATGTTCCAACAAACCTGACCCAAACAATCGTTGTTGTGACCTCTGGGCCATTGCTCCCATTTCAAGTCTTTGAGCTGTCCTCAAATATTGGGTCTTGGGTTGCCTTCTAATATCACAAGATTTTAGTACGTGTTTTCTAATGAATATTATGTTAAATAGGTTGTATCACAAACAACACCGAACTTAAATGAACTGTGATATATTTTACAATAAAAGATAATTATTAGTAGTGGTGTCGCGGGCATAGTAGATGATCCAGGCACCCCCAAGCTAATTATTGGACCCCTCGAGCCAACCTCCCAAGCTAATCATTGGACCACTAATGCAAACCCTTTAGTCATGGAAGGCCTTCGGGACTCTCTTCAAAATGCAAGTCTTTTAGGCTATGTTCCAACAAACCTGATCCAAGCAATCATTGTCGGGACCTTTGGGTCATTGCTCCCATTTGAAGTCTTTGAGCCATCCTCAAATATTGGTTCTTGGGTTATATCTCGAGATTTTAGTATGCGTTTTCCTTCAAATAAATATTATGTTAAATAGATTGTATCACAAACAATACCGAACTAAAATGAATTGTGATATATTTTACAATAAAAGATAATTTTTAGTAGTGCTGTAGCGGGCACTGTAGATGATCCAAACACCCCCAGTCTAATTATTGGTCCCCTCAAGGCGACCTCCCAAGCTAATCATTGGACCACTCATGCAAACCCTTTAGTCATGGAAGGCCTTTGGGACCCTCCTCAAAATGCAAGTCTTTCGGGCTATGTTCCAACAAACCTGATCCAAGCAATCCTTGTCGGGACCCTTGGGTCATTGCTCCAATTTTAAGTCTTGGTGTCCTCAAATATTGGGTCTTGGGTTGCCTTTTAATATCTCGAGATTTTAGTACGCGTTTTCTTTCAAAAAAATATTATGTTAAATAGATTGTATAAAAAACAATACCGAACTAAAATGAATTTTGATATATTTTACAATACAAGATAATTATTAGTAGTGTTGTAGTGGGCATTGTAGATGATCCAAGCACCCCCAATCTAATTATTGGACCCCTCAAGCCAACCTCGCAAGCTAATCATTGGACCACTCATGCAAACCCTTTAGTCATGGAAGACCTTTAGGACCCTCCTCAAAATGCTAGTCTTTCGGGGTATGTTCCAAGAAACTTGATCTAAACAATCCTTGTCAGAACCTTTGGGTTGTTGCTCCCATTTTATGTCTTTGAGCCATCCTCAAATATTGGGTCTTGGGTGGCCTTCTAATATCTTGAGATTTTAGTACATGTTTTCCTTCAAATAAATGTTATGTTAAATAGATTGTATCATAAACAACACCGAACTAAAATGAACTGTGATATATTTTACAATACAAGATAATTATTAGTAGTGCTGTAGTGGGCATTGTAGATGATCTAAGCACCCCCATGATAATTATCGGACCCCTCAAGCCAACCTCCCAAGCTAATCATTGGACCCCTCATGCAAACCCTTTAGTCATGGAAGGCCTTTGGGACCCTCCTCAAAATGCAAGTCTTTTGGGCTATGTTTCAACAAACCAAATCCAAGCTATCATTGTTGGGACCTCTGGGTCATTGCTCCAATTTTAAGTCTTTTGAGTCGTCCTCAAATATGGGGTTTTGGGTTACCTTTTAATATCTTGGGATTTTAGTACGTGTTTTCCTTCAAATAAATATTATGTTAAAGCCCGCGGGGGCTGGGTGAGTTGGTTCAAGGCGGTGGCGTCCTGTCGTCGAGGTTCCGGGTTCGAGTCCTCGTAAAGGTAACGCGCATTATATGCCAACGATCCTCTCGTCCCCTTCATCCCGTGTGGAACTGGCCCAAGCCCAAGGTTGGCCACCTTGGGCCTAGCTGGGGACGTGTGACAGGGGGTGGGGTAAGGCCGCCTCAATACCCCCTAAACCGACCAACATGTTCCGAATGGGCGCACTTCACCTGGCTGACGGCTTGCTGTGACGAACCATCGCTGATCGAGGTGTTACCCTGTGGGACGCAATGTCATCTCGGCTGACAACGACTCCTCCCCGGCTGGGGCATCTCCGAATGACTTCTTCGTGGGGAGGGGGATTCTTGAGTGTGGAGGGTTCGAAAAGGCCACTCTCAGGAATTCCCTTTAAATAAGAATAAATATTATGTTAAATAGACTGTATCAAAAATAACACCGAACTAAAATGATCTGTGATATATTTTACAATACAAGATAATTATTAACACATCATGAGAATAAAATGTGAAATATCATTAAGAAAATTGAGTAAAACCTCGAGTAAATAAAAAGGTAAAATGGTTTATTAATTCATTACATATTATTATTATTGTTTTAAAGAATAACTTAAGGTGTTTTAATACTAATAAATTGAATAAATGTAATGGTTAGAAAATAAACAATAAAATCCAACGAGTCGTGATTAAAATCATTAAGTGTTAAAAAGGTCTATTTTTTGAAGAATTGTATTTTTCAATATATCATGTGTTTTTATCTTAATAAATCAAGTCGATCACTTTTAAAGGATAACTCTAATAAAATGTTTCAACATGCACATTTAATTAATAATTGATATAAAATAAGATTAATAACTTTTAAAGTTTAAAATGTCATTTTCTTTTAATAAAAATAGTTTTCATTTTATCATATGTTTTCATTTTATTATGTTTTCATTTAGAAGTTAAAATACTAAATTTTAGAATTTTAATTTGATAAAAAGAATTTCATTTTTTGAATTAGCATGTTAGAATTAGCTTAAGGTGGTTTTTTGGATTTTTTGGAAGTTCATTTTTTAGCAAATAGTAAAAATACAGTTTTTAAAAATACCATAACTTTTATAACATCATTATGATAAAGGCACGACTTAAAAATGCATGAAACCTTTTACTTAACCAAAAATGTATATAAGGAGTAAAATAATGAATTTTAAAATATTTAGTTGCATTTAAAAACTTATATTTTACATTTTGGAACTTAAATTATATCAAATCTTAATAAAAAAACTAATTTTGTTTCTTTGCATTTAATTGAGTGGTTAGATGGTGTCATTCAGTTTTAACTTGATCTAAATGTTAGATAACCCTCATTTAAAACCTTTTTATTTACAACACACGCAACGAAATAAAACAAGCCTGGGGACTCGACCCCGAGATCGTCACCCCAAACCCCAAACCCCCCTTGCCACCACAACTGCCTATGTGGGGCATTAGATAACCCTCATTTGTTTAATAATAAACTAACTAATTTTGCGGGAACCATTATCGTTCAAAAGTAGGTGGATTAAATGATAAAATAATCATTATTTTAACGCAAAAAATGCGCATTTCCTCAAGTATAAATATCACCTCATTTCCCTCGACAAATCACTTCTCATTCACTTTTCAAAGCCTAAGCTCTGATCATTTCCTCTCTTATAGGTCTTTTAACACCCTTAGAGATGCTCTGGTGGTACTCAACCCCAAACCTTCAAGACTTTAGCAGAGTAATTCTTCCACGAAGTGGTAATCTCGATTCTCTTTCATTATTTTCTTTCATACCTTCTTTCTACTTTCTACTTTCCCAATAATTTCCCCCTTTTATACCTTTCTAAAGCATTTCATATATAAGTATATAACATAATAATGTTATTATGATACTAATATAGATGTCACACCCTGACCTTGGATACTCTTTTATTTTATTATTCTCTTGGTATTGAATCCTTTGGTTGAGGCTCGGGTTGAGTCCTGGTTTGAATTTTTGAATTTTTGTTGAAAAAAATGGAAGTTTAAGACTTGGTAGAAAGGGACGCACGAGTAGCACATGGTTAGGGGAAACCGTGCGGCTTCACCCAGGTAACTATGCGACTTGTTTTGGGGTCCAGGGGTAAGGCACACAGGTTGCACACAATTTTGGAAACCGTGCGGCAACCGTGCAAGAGGTTCTATCCATCTCGACAGTGACGATCGCACGGTTTGGAAAATCGTACAACCAAACCGTGCGATCTTCCTAGTTCATCAAAAGTGTGAAATTTCTCCTTTTCCCCTTTGGTCTTTTAACCCCATCTCAGGATTTCTCCCCCTTGCTCAACCTAGACACACCATGGGAGCCTCCAAGCTTCTCTCTTGCCCCCTTCCATTTTTGAATCCTTTTGAAGGTTCTAAGGTGAGTTCCTTTGAGTTTTTGGTCAATTTCTCCCTCTTCCCTTCCTATCTTGGTCTCTTGTCCTTTCTCGGTGGGGTTCCTCTCTTGTCTGAATCCTAGAGGCAAGGGATGATGTGTGGTTCACTTTCTTGGATGTTAGGGTGTCCAGATTGTGTCTCGGGCTTGGATCTTCCTTCTCTCGAAGTTCGGTTGTGTTCGTACATCGTTGAGGTAGATGTTTTCGTCTATTTTCTTTCTGGCACATTCCGTTTGATGCTTGAGCTTTCCTAAATGATTTATAAATGTGTTTCCCCTTGCTTGTGATGTGTTAGAATAATTGTTTGATGTTTTTTTGATAATGGAAAATTGGTGTGAAATGGGTTTTCAAGGGATTCTTTAATTATGCCTAGTTTTGAACGCACGCAAGGTGTTTGATAAAATGTCATTTGAGTTTTTAATGTGAAATCGGGTGCTTTTGGTAGTGTTTTACCTTGGTAGTATTTTGGCAATAATGTTGGATTGTGAGTTGGGTGTTGTATGTGCAAAGCAATGACTTTTATTGTGTGATGCTTTTGTGTGGTACGTTGTATTGGTTTAAAAACAAGTGACGTTTCTTCAAAAAGATGTTTTCAAAGTGACCTGAAATGAACATGTGTGAAAGTTGGTTTTCCAAAATAAATGAACTTTGTTGTAAGTGAGTTCCCATGTTATGCTTCTTAAATATGTGCCATGATTTGTGAAAGGGGTGTGAAATGTGTTTCCAAATGCGTGGTACGTTTGAAATTTTTAAGATAAGTTGGGTGAGTGATTGACATAAAGGCCCGTTCAATGTTTTGTAATGTGGGTGGGTTCTAAAATGATATAAAGGATAGTTTGGAACTTCTCGAGTTGTTGCATATTTTTCGCTTGGCTTGGAAAGAGTTTTGGGATTCGAAACAGGAAAGTCCGTTTGACATTTTTAGATGTGGTTTGGTAACTAAGTAGTGTATGGAACTATGGTCCATGTGGAATTTTGAAATATGGTTGATTTCTAAAGGATGGTTTAGAAACTTATGCGTGTTGTATACTTTCATCTTGGTTTTGAAAAGGTGTTGGGAATGGAATTGGTTTTGGAAATGTGAGGCTTGTTTGGCACTTAAGATGCATTGGGAGCTTTGTTTTAAAACTCGTATGATGCGAAAGTCGATTGGTATTTTAAAATGTTTGAGAAAGTAGTTTTTGAAACTCAAATGATGTGGTGGCCCGACTGACACTTGTGTATGACTTATTGCGAGATGGTCACACTTTTGGAGGATTTCCTAAGACATGGTTTATTGTGTGGGTGGTGTCGGTGGTTGGGGTAGGCAAGTGCAGTGGTGGTAGTTCAGGTGAGCTATGCATGTGAGGGACTCTCTTTCTACTGTGTATCTCTATTACTATCATGGGATTCCTGGGCATCTTTTAGAGGGTCGAGTGACAGCTGATTATTGACCCTGATTAGATGGGTTGATACCCTCTTGATTTGATAGGGCTAGGTGGGACGTGCCACTGAATTGACTAGTTTAGAGCAACCAGATGGTTATTGAATATGGAGATGCACCATACACCGGCATGTGAGTCCAAATCGAGTATGCCCAGAGATTGCTCTAGGGATGTTCAAGAAATGCTCATGAACCATTATTTATATGCTATACTTATTTCTGCTATTTGTTTGGATTTTAGCCCTACTAGTTTATGACAGTTAACTTTTGTTTCTTTCACTTTCTGTTTAGCCCTCTTTATCACTTCGTATGGATTCATACTTGGACTTTGGCTTAAAAAAAGGGTTGTGAAAAGTAAAACTGTTTTAAAAAGGAAAGCGATGTGTACGTTTTTATAAAAAAGAACTTGTGGAAGTTGGGTTTTTTTCTTCCAATGATTAAAAGCCAGTTTTTGGTTTTTTTTCAAAATAGTGTTTATGGATCATTTTGGGAAAGGAAATGCATGGAATCTATGGTTATTATCTATTGAGCTGTTTAATATCACACCCTAATTGTACCATTCGATGTCGGTAGACCTGAGTTGTTTTGCAGGTGCAGGTTTTTGGTCCAGTTACTCTTGGAGTAGGTTGGTCTTGTGGATGGTGGTGACCAAGAGGTCACATGGAGATCTGGTCGACATGGTCTAGTTTTAGTTTTTGTATTTAGTTTGTTTTGTTTCAGTAGTTATTGTATTTGAACCAGTTATATATTTATTGAGGTTCAGTTGTTGTTGGTTCTTCCGCTTGTTTAGTTTATTTATTTGATCATGGTTATTTATTGGGATAAACTGTTCCCATTGGTTTATCTTGATGTCTGGAACTAGTTTTCATCCCGTGGGGATCAGGAATGCCCTTCGGGCCATGTTTTGGACCGGGTTGGATGTTGGGTCAGATGGCATCCTACTCTAGTTTGTGTCAAAATGACATCAGAGCAGACCCTTGTTATTTGGGGTGTCTGGTAGTTAGATATTAGTACTGCTAGGACTTGGGAGGTAGGTACGGGAAGGACGTCATAAACCCTTTCTCGTTCCGATCCTTGAGTTGCTGGGGGTAGTCTGGGTTTTAATTCCTTGTTTTGGTTTTTGGTTTGTTTTGGAGGAGGAATGACAATGGAGGTTTTCACGACCCATCCCTAGGGCTCGTGCCGTGACTACCTCAAGCTCGCCTTTCATAGGCCAAGGGATGGTGACTAGCACCAGAAGGAAATATCCCAAAAAGGAAAGTCATTTCCTTTAAACTTGTACACACATAGATAGGGAATACTGCACAAAGCAAACCACAAAGGAAAGAAAGTAGTACAACCACCACAAAGTATCACTACTGAGAGTAAAGTGTGTAAACTAAAAGTAAAGGGGCCAAGATACAAGTCCAACTAAAAGGAAAGTACAACAAAAGAAGTATAAGCTCTGGAGGTCATTCGCCAAGGGTCCTACATGAAGGGTGGGTACATCTCTCTGTCAGATGTCACTACAACACACCACATCTATCGATCCACCTCCAAGAACCGTCTAAACCTGGCTCCCCAAATTCCTAGTCAAAGCTATCCGTCGTCTGCATAAGATACAACATGTGCGAGTGAAGCCCGTGCAGGGTTGAGTATAACAATACTCAGTAGGGACCCCAAGACCCTCGAAGGTCCCTTAGTAATCCATGAAGGAAAACACTACAAATAAAATACCACAGAGTTAATACCACCAAGAAAGATCTCACACACATAGCACAAAGTAAAAGACACAACTCACACTAGGTATAACTTAAGTATAGAAGTAAATATGATTAGTCATAAAGCTAGATCATCTTATTCTTTCGAGAGGCTTTGCTGCTAATCCACACATGGTCACTAGACGTTGGCCCACACAGGATCGCTAGGTGCTGCCCACATAGGATCGCTAGGTTCTGACCCACATAGGATCACTATGTGCTGACCCACACAAGATCGCTAGGTGATGTCCCATAGAAGATCGCTATTCGTTCTTCACATCACAACCAACCATTAGATTCCCGCACTTAGAACTATTGATTATGGGAGGATTCACTCTTCAATCCAATAGTCATACCTCATCTACCATGAAGTCCCACATAGAGTAACCCTAAAGGACCATCTTGTCGTAAGGGTCCCAACGCAACAGACGGTGCATCGAACAGACGCTCAGTCTGTAAGATATGAGCAATTTTGTAAAAAGGCCCCAATTGGATTTGAGTTTGATCCAACCCGGTCGTACGCTAACTTCCACCAAAATTCACATAGAGTATTTCAGAAGGACCTCCTCATCGCAAGGGTCCCAATGCCACTAGCAACGCGTCAATCGGACACCCGATTTGAGAGATACATGCGTTTTAGTGAAACGAGGGCCGGTTGGGTCTGGGTCCAGTCCAACCCGTGCGTCCGGCTTCCTGCCTGCCCCGAAGACGCATGGGGCTCCTCGAGCCGCGGTCGGTCGACCACGGATCACCAGGCACCCGGGCGGCCCAGACGCGGGTCACCCCTCCACGCAACGCCAATTGGCGCTGCTCCTTCTGCCACGATGCACCGCTCCACCCGACCGCTGGTACGACCGATAGCCTGTTGTCCCGCCGTCCAACACACAACCAACGCTGTCAGATTCTTCAACGGACCACTGGATGCATTTCGGTGTCCCATTCTTCGCGCCACCTACACCTACGACCTCCGGGGAGCGTCCTCTTAACTGCGAAGGTCTCAAACCCGCCTTGACTTCGATTCAGACAATCCGTTCACAAGGAGCGCATATGCAGAGGGGCTCGAGCCTTGTTCATGTCAGCCCATGCCCTCCGAATTAGAAGTTTATAATCATGAGTAGAATCAAGGATTGTGGATTAATCAAACTAGAGATAAACTAATCCCAGATAATAACTCCCAAAAGAAAAGTCACCCTCCCGCATAAACGCACGATTCGCGGATCAAACTGTTTGTGGGTTGATCCGCATTTGTATTTCATAGAATAAGAAAGGGGAAGAACTTGCAAAAATTAAATCTCCACCTCTTTGACGTTCCTTTCCACAATGTTACATCCTCGAGGTTTCAAGACGTCGACGTCATTCGTCGCTTCTGACTCCGTTCTTTGAGGTGTGTCGAAGATGTTTGACGTTCATCGGTGTTTGTCGTTCTTCATTGGAGAGGAAGTTTGTCAGAGGTTTGTCAGAGAATACTTGCAGTTTAATTCCTCGTTCCACCAATGAATCAACCAAAATAAAAGGAAAACACGTCGTAGTGTTTCTGTTATGCTGCGACGTCGCGTCGTTACACTGTTTCATTTATAAAGCAACGTCACTGTTACACGTCATTAAAGCGTTGTTACACTGTGAGTTAACGATCCATTAATGAGCCTCATCAATGCGCCTCATCACTGCACCATAGCATCTCCATCCGCCGCTCAACAGATGAGAAAAGAAAATAAATTAACTTTTTAAAGTTATTTTATTATTTTCCAAAAAGTCTGAAAATTAACTTTTTTGTTCCACCCTTGCCAGCTGAAGTTAAGTCATTTCTAGGAAAATCCTGGCATTCTGAGTTCAACGGTGCCCTTGAATTTTTGATTCGAGCATTGATTCAAAATTTAGAAAATCCCGCTCGCATTTTTACTGAATGTACCTTAAAAAAAGTTCAAAAATCCATTCTGGGCTCACCGGGCCTCGGAATCACGTGCCGTCAGAGCGTGTAGTATTGAAATAGTTCCACATAATTAAAAAAAATACACAGAAATTCCGAGACATTAAATTCTCCCCACCGTAGGTATTTACATCCCTGAAATCCTAAACAAGGGCTAAACAAACAAGTGGGGGTACTGAGCATGAATCTAAGCCTCCCGCTCCCATGTGCTCTCCTAGAGGTTCTCATGATACTACTGAACGCGCACTAGAGGGATCGACCATCCACGAAGGATCCGCTCTTGTTGATCATTTATCTCTACCAGGAACTCTGCAAACGTTGCCCCATCATCAATGTCCATCTCACCCCAGTCGATGATGTGCGATGGATCATGCACGTACCTCCTTAGCTGTGACATGTGGAAAACATCATGCACCCGATGAATCTAAGGTGGAATATCTAGGTGGTATGCCACCTCTCCAACTCTAATAAGGATCTGTAAAGGTTTGATAAACCTCAAAGATAACTTTCCACCCCGACCAAATCTCTGTAATCCCCATTGGGGAGAGACCCGAAGGAAAACATGGTCTCCCTCCTCGAACTCCAAGGGTCTCCATCTCTTGTCGGCATAAGAATTCTGCCTACTATGTGTAGTCCTCATTCACTCCTGGATAATCTGCAAATTCTCAGTGGTATCCCGTACCAACTTCAGACCCATGAGTGCCGACTCCCCTGGGTCTGTCTAGCATAGGGGTGATTTGCAAGGCCGCCCGTACAAGGTATCAAATGGTGCCATGCCAATGGTGGAGTGATAAATGTTGTTGTATGAAAACTCCATCAGTGGTAGGTGGTCCTCCTAACTACGACCAAAATCCAGGGCCCAAGCGCGAAGCATGTCCTCCAAGGTCTGTATGGTCCGCTCCGTCTGACCATCCGTCTGGGGGTGAAAAGTTGTGCTCAAGTGCAGCTGAGTCCTAAACACCTCCCGCAACCCCTTTCACAACTGGGATGTAAATCGTGTATCATGGTCTGATATGATCGTCGAAGGCACCCTGTGAAGCTGCACCATCTCATAGATGTAGAGGCGTCCCAAGCCCTCTATCGATCCCTACTCCCAGATGGGTAGGAAGTGATCCGACTTGGTGAGTCGGTCAACGATCACCCAGATAGAATCGTGGCCCCTGAACATGCGTGATAACCCCATCACAAAGTGTATGGAGATACCATCCCACTTACACTCCGGTACCTCAAGTGGATGTGTCAAGCCTACCGGGACCTGATGCTCGACCTTCACTTATTGAAAAGTGAATTATCAAGAAATGAACTCTGCCACCGCTTTCTTCATCCCTGGCCACTAATACTGATGTTAGAGATTTTGGTACATCTTTTCCACACCAAAATGTACCTCTAAAGGGGAAGTATGGAACTCCCTTAACACCTCCTCCCGCAATGTCATTGATACGAAGGTGCGTACCCTAAAAAGGATGGCTTGATCCCCTCCTATCAAAAATCCATAAAGAGCATGTCCTGAGGATATCTTTCCATGTCAGGCCTCACAGTAAACATCCACAAGCTGTGCCCCCCTAACTCACTGTAAGAGTGGGGGAGTGACAGTCATAGACTAGAGGTAAGCTTCTCCATCACTATCCACGAAGGATATCTGCATCATGGCTAGCTTCTCTATCGCCTCACTCAACAGCTGTAAACCAAACCTCCTGCTGAGTGCGTATGACACCACGTTCCTCTTCCCAGGAGTATAGACCATCTCAAAGTCATAGTCCTGGATAAACTCTAGCCATCACCGCTGTCTCAAGTTCAAGTCCTTCTGTGAGAAGATATACCTGAGAATCTTGTGGTTGGAGTAGATGGTAAGCTGTTCACCCATCAAGTAGTGACACCACATCTTCAAGGCAGAGACCACTGCTACTAAATCCAGGTCATGGGTCATGTAGTTCTTCTCATGATGCCTCAACTGCCGTGAGTCGTAGGCGATCACCGCTCACTCCTGAATCAGGACACAACCCAGTCTGGTCCCTGATGCATCATAGTAGACTACATACCCAACGCCCTCTTCTGGTAGTCTCAATATGGGGGCACTCATCAGTCTTCGCCTCAACTCCTGGAAACTCTGTTGTCACCTCTCCATCCACATAAAGGGTTGTCCATTCTTTATCAAAGCTGAAAAGGGTTCTTCTACTTTGGAAAAGTTAGGTACGAACCTCTGGTAGTACCCAGCCAACCCCAAGAAACTCCGCACCTCAGTCAGGCTCTTAGGTGGATCCCAAGCAAGCACTGCCTCTATCTTTTCCAGATCCACTCCAAATATAGCCTCTGAGATGATGTGTCCTATAAAGTGGACCTACCGAATTAAGAACTGGAACTTTGAGATATTACCATAAAGCTGGTTCTCTCACAATGCATCTAGGACTATCCACAGGTGTGTAACATGCTCCTCCTCTAATGCTGAGTACACCAAGATTTCATCAATGAATACTACCATGAAATGATCAAGGTAAGGCTGTAAGATCTTATTTATGAGTCCCATGAACACTAATGGGGCATTGGTCACACCGAAAGGCATCACCAAAAACTCATAGTGTCCGTACCGGTATCTAAAGGCTATCTTCAGTACATCTTCACCCCACACCCGAAGCTGATGATAGCCTGATCCGAGGTCGAGCTTCAAGAACCACCTCTCTCCCTTCAGTTGATTGAAGAGGTCATCAACACTCAGTAGTGGATACTTGTTCTTCATGGTTAATTGGTTCAGGCACTGGAAGTCTATGCATAGCCTCAATCTCTTGTCTGCCTTCTTGGCAAACAAAACCGGGGCTGCCCATGGAGAAACACTTGGCCTTATAAACCCCTTCCTCTACAAGTCCTCCAGCTGTACCCTCAAACCACAAAGCTCTGTGGGAGCCATACGATATACGGGTGTAGATATCGATGCCATCCCTGGGTACAAGTCAATGCAGAAGTCTATCTCTTTATGAGGAGGTAGTCCTGTGACATCTTCTAGAAAGACATCCTCATACTCATCCACCACTACAGGAAATATTAGACTCCCCTCATCCACCATATCGAGGGTGAGACTAGCCACTGGTGAGTGATCAACTGCACCCTCCTCTGAGAAATTCCATCATGTGCTGTAAAGGTTCCCTTCTCACCGGTGAAGGAAAACCTAGTCCCATCCTCGTGGACACACCGCACTTCGCACCTAAAACAGTCGATCTGAGCATGGACTGTAGATAACCAGTCCATACCCAAGATGACATTGTAATGCCTTGACGATGCTACTAGGATATCCCAATCAAAGCTCCCGCCTCCTATAGTAAGCTCACACTACCGACACCAGTGTGTAATTGTCTAATCCTCTCCCATAGGAGTCTCTAATCGTAAGGATCGAGCCAACAGATACACCAGAATCTACGAGCCTTGAATGAGATCCGTGGCAAGGAAAGAGTGATTGATACTTGTGTTTATAAGAACTGCAACTAAGGTGGAGTAGACACAGATCATACCTCTAATCATCTCTGGAGCACCATGTTCTTAGTCCTTCATCACCTAAAGCTGGCCCCGCCCCTGTCCACCTACTCCCAGAGATCGTGGTAGAACTCCTAGGGGTGGTGGGGGTAGTAACTCGAACAGTCATCCACTGCTTGATGCTCGGCCTGCTCCCTTACCACATCTTCCACCCTGCAGACCTCCTCGATCGAACCTTTATCGCTGTATCGGCGATCCCTCGACCGCATTCTGGTCATTTTTATGGGGAGTCAGATAGTCACGAGCCATGTGCCCCTATCCACCGAAATAGTAACAAACTCTAGCCCTCAAATGACCTCCTTTTCCTCGCGAGCTCTTCATCTCTGAACCTACATCCTAGGGTCTTCCTCAGGAAGGTATGGACCGTTTGGGCCTCTGCGTCATCTGCGTATTGCCTGCTGTAGATGACTCGGCTACCTGTCATTCGGTGGTGTCTCTCACTGGCGGTGCCTGCTCGGCTGGGAAGCTCTCCACCAGTAGGGATCACTCTAGCACTCCAGCCTACGTTGGGATGCTGGAAAAAACCATCGATGCTCTAATCTCCCATCGGAGTCCCTACTCAAAGATTCAGGCCCTGAAGAAAGGGTCTCGTACCATGTCGGTGGAGTATTAGGAGAGGTTGGTAAACCTTATTGAGTACTGAGCCACAGTCAGGCTGCCCTACTATAGGTGCAGTAACTCCTGAATATACATTGAGCGTAGTGTCGCTAGTACGAACTCCACCCTAAAGAGGCTCTTGAAGTCTGACTAGACAAGAGTCACCTCCTCGTGTGTCTGGAGCATCAAGATCCACCATCTCCCTACCATGCCCTAAAAAAGGCTAGCGGCTAGAACCACCATCTAGTTTGTAGGTGTCTCCTCCAGGTGAAAAACCTGAGTAAATGCCTCCAACCAATCCTCAGCTACCTAAGGATCTGTCTCACCTCGAAACCTCAGAGGCCTCTGTCTCTAGAACTTGTGAAGCATGCTCAGTCGGCGTGCACTGTCCACTGGTGGGGCTAGTAGCAACTACTGCTCTCCGGGTTGTGGTGGTGCTGGTACAATACCCAAAGGTGCTATCACTCTAAGTGGTCCCTGCACCGGTGCCTCATCGCTCGGTGGACCATCATTGTGATCTCTCACTAGAATCCTGGCTGGATGTATTTGTGGAGTAATCCTGTAGAGAAACAGATGCACCACAATCAATAAGTTATACATGGTGAGTTGACTCAAAATAGATCAAGAGAAAAACATTTCCAAAACACATGCAACTAGTGTTTTCATGTACCGAGTCGGAAAATAGAATTCAGGGTCCTGGTGTATGGATACATCGACCGCTGCACCAACATTGGACTCCCTAGACTGAAAGCCGAACTCAAGACACTTAACACTATCACCCCCAGTGAAAATTATAGACTCTTAGTTCTTCTGGTAGATCCGACAACCCTTTGATACCACTTTGACACGACCCATCCCCCGGGGCCCATGCCATGACTACCCCAAACCTACCTTCCATAGGCTAGGGGTTGGTGACTAGCACCAAAAAGGAATATCCTAAAAAGGGAAGGCATTTCCTTTAAACCTGTATACACAAAGAAAGGGAATACCGCACAAAGCACACCACAAAGGAAATAACGTATTAAAACCACCACAAAGTATCACTACTGAGATTAAAGTGTGTAAAACGAAAGTAAAGGGGACATAATACAAGCCCAACTTAAAGGAAAGTACAACAAAAGAAGTACAAGCTCCAGATGTCGTTCACCAAGGATCCTACCTGAAGGGTAGGTACAAATCTCTATCAAATGTCATTGCAGCACACCACGTCTATCAATCCACCTCTGAGCATCATCTAGTCCTAGATCTTCAAAGTCCCAGTCAATGCTGTCCGTTGTCTGCACAAGACACAATAGGTGCGGGCAAAGCCTGTGCAAGGGTGAGTATAACAATATTTAGTAAGGACCCCGAGACCCCTGAAGGTCTCTCAGTAATCTATGAAGGAAAACACCACAAAGAAAATACCACAGAGGTAATACCACCAAGAAAGATCTCAAACACATAACACAAAGTAAAAGACGCAGCTCACACCAGGTATAAATTAAGTACAGAAGTAAAGATGATTAGTCTTAAAGCTAGATCAACTTATTCTGTCGAGAGGCTATGCTACTGATCCACACAGGGTCGCTAGGTGATGACCCACATAGGATTTCTAGGTGATGACCCACATAGGATCTCTAGGTGATGACCCACATAGGATTGCTACGTGCTAACCCACACATGATCACTAGGTATTGACCCACACAGGATCTCTATTCGTTCTTCACGTCACAACCAACCACTGGATTCCCGCACTTAGCACGCTTGATTATGGGAGGATACGCTTCTTAAGAAATTGGTTGTACTTCAACCACTACGAAGTCCCATATAGAGTGACCCCAAAGGATTGTCTCGTTGTAAGGGTCCCAACGCAATAGACGACGTGTCGAATGGATGCCTAGTCGGTAAGATATGGGAAATTATGTAAAAAGGATCCCGTTGGATTCGAGTCCGATCCAACCCAGCTGTACACCAACTTATACTAAAACATGCATAGAGTATCTCAAAAGGACCACCTCATCACAAGGGTACCAAATGCCATTGAAAGCGCTTCAATTGGATGCCCATTTTGAAAGATACGAGCGTTTTAGTGAAACGAGGGCTGGTTGGGTTCGGGCCCGGTCCGACTCGATCAACCCGGCTCAGGGGTTCCACATACCCTGGTTTAATTTGACAGAGTCAACCTAACCCAGTTCAGGTCTGGGTCAGTCTGGTCCGGCCTAGCCTAATGGGCCTCGCTGGACCCGACCCGGTTTAGTTGAGGGTCAAACCTGTCGGGTCGCCCGACGACCCCGTCTAGTCCGGCCCGGCCCGCTGGGTGTGGGTACAGTTCGCCGACATGGGTCCGGCCCGTTGGGCATGGGACATGCCCGTGGGGCATGGGACATGCCCGTGGGGCGTGGGACCGGCCTGCTAAGTCGCGGGACTGGCCCGACCCGACAGTTGGGGGCGTGGCCTGCCAGCCCAAAGACCGACTGGTGGGGTGTTCTTGGGACACTACAGCCGGCCGCGTCCAGCTTCCCACCTTCCTTGTAGATGCACGGGGCTCTTCCAGCCATGGTTAGCTAACCGCAGCTCACCAGCCACCCGGGTGGCCCGGATGCGGGCCACCCCCCCACACGGTGCCAGTTGGCGCCACTCCTTCTGCCATGGCATGCCGCTCCACCCGGCCACTAGCATGGCCGACGGCCTGTTGTCCCTCTGTCCAACATGCGACCGACACCGGTGCTGACAGATTCTTCGGTGGACCACCAGACGCGCTTCGATGGTTCATTCTTCGCGCCACCTACGCCTACAGCCTCCGGGGAGCGTTCTCTTCACTGCGAAGGTCTCAAACCCACCTTGACATCGATTTGGACAATCTGTTCACAAGGAGTGCACATGCGGAGGGGCTCGGGCTTTATTCGTGTCAGCCTGTGCCCTCTGCGTTAGAATTTTATAATCATGGGGAGGCTCGAGGATTGTGGCTTAATCAAACTAGAGATAAACTAATCCTGGATAATAACTCCCAAAAGAAAAGTCACCCTCCCATATAAACGCATGATTCACAGATCAACCTATTTGTGGGTTGATCCACATTCATCGTTTCTAGAATAAGAACAGGGAAGAACTTGCACAAATTAAACCCCTACCTCTTTGATGTTCGTTTCCACAATGTTACATCCTCAATGTTTCAAGTCGTCGACGTCGTTCGTTGCTTCCGACTCCATTCTTTGAGGTGCGTCAAATAGGTTTAAAGTTCATCGGAATTTTTCATTCTTCATTGGAGAGGAATTTCATCAGAGGTTCATCATAGAATCATCATAGTTTAATTCCTCATTCCACTAACACGTCAACCAAAATAAAAGGAAAACATGTCGCAATGTTTATGTTACACTGTGACGTCGCGTCATTATGCTGTTTCATTTATGAAACAACATCGCTATTATGCGTCATTAAAACATCATTACATTGCGAGTTAATGATCCATTAATGATCCTCATCAATATACCTCGTCGCTGCACCACAGCATCACCATCCACCACTCAACAGATGAGAAAAGAAAAGAAAATAACTTTTTAAAGTTATTTTATTTTTTTCTAAAAATTCCGAAAATTAACTTTTCTGTTAGGCCCTTGCCGGATAAAGTTGAGTCCTTTCTAGGTGAATCCCGGCATTTTGAGTTCAACGGTGCCCTCATATTTTTGATTCGAGCACCGGTTCAAATGTTAGAAAATTCCTCTTGCACGTTTACTAAACGTACCTTAAAAAAAGTTCACAAATCCATTCCGGGATCACCGAGCCTCGAAATCACATGCCGTCAGAGCATGTAGTCTCAAAATAATTCTATATAATTTAAAAAAAATTACATGAAAATTATAATACATTATAGATGTGATCCAGTGTCATGTCATGATCTCACATGGAGTAGTGACCCATGTGGAGTCCAAGAACACGGTTCAAGCTCCTCCTAGTTGTTGATGCTTACTTGGGGCATGACCCACTAACCATGTCTCTAGGTTAGGAATGGAAAATAGTTCCAAACTTTGGTAGTTTGGTGTGAGTTATGTTTTGTTTCAGTCTTGGTTGATGTGAGTAATCTTTTAATAAAATGAAAGTGGTTTTTGAAATGGAAATGATTTATTTTAAGTGGTTTTGGAATTGACAAGAATAGGTTTTAAAGGAAAGTGTTTTGGATTGAAAATTTAGAGAATGATTGTATTTGATAATAAAATGACATGGGTGACCCTTGTTACTCCTCATGGACGTTCACATATGTGTGGGTATGTATGGAAAGTTCATGTTTGCACATGTCCATTGATGATATATACAGAAGTGGAACATACACATATACGACGGTTCATAGGATACCATGGGTGAGTATTTGAAATAAAAGGACTGACTTGTTTATTTCAAATGATTTTTGAAAGGTGGAATGGTTTTGGGAATGGTTTTTTCTTTTAGAAGTAATTTTTTTTTTGTGAAAAGTGTCTTTTGGCATTGAAAAACAGCCTTGGAAGAAGGCAGTTTTGAGATTGAAATGAAATGGTGGTTTATGAAAAGGGGATTTTTGGTTGTTCTTGTATGTGTTTGGATTGTGATCCTATTGTTCTGGATTGAGATGTTATTTTTTATTGTGATTTGTTTTGATGTTTATTTTGGTTTTGTGTCCCTTGTGTTGTTTAGAATATTCTTCCCAGAAAGGTCCCTATGGTTTCTAGTGAGTCTTGCCCAATTTCTGATTCTTCTCAGTTTTTTCCTGTTTTTCGTGGTGATCAAGGTTTGTTAAAGGTAGTGGAATGGATTGAGGAAGTTGAGTGTGTCTTCAGATAGTTGGGAACTCCTGAAGCTATTAGAGTGCGTGCTGTTTAGGGTTTGTTTGAGGGTCCATCTTTGGACCAATGTAAGGTGATTGCTCCATCATCGATGCAAGTTGGGATGATGTGGGAAGTATTTAAGGATGTTTTTGTCTGATGGTTTATACCTAATTAGGTGAAGGTGAAGAAAGTGTAAGAGCTCATGAGTATTCAATAAGGCCAGTGGTTAGTGAAGGCCTTTGTTGACCACTTCAAGGAGTTGTCTTCCTTTTATTCGGAGGTAGCATCGTAGGATCTGCTAAAAGATTATTTTTTTCATATTGGGTATCCATCTAGAGATCAAGGAGAAAACCCCATCCTCCAAGGATATTCGTTTTGAGAAGTTAGTGGATGAATAATTCTTAGTTGAGTTGGTTTTCAGAGCATAGGTAGTTGACAACTCGATATCTCTTGCTTCTCATGAAGGTTACCCATTTGGCGAGAGGTGTGTTCCATATGAACCTATTTTTGAAAAGCCTATTTCTTTGGTTTTGACCTCTAGCTCATTAGACCATTCACTTTTGTGCCACTAGTGTGGCCGGTTTATGCATTCTAAGATTTCTTGTCGCAATCCTCTGAGGGTGTTCTATCATTGTGGCTATTTGGGTCATATGTAGAAGTTTTATAGGAAGGGTTGGATGAGGAAGAAGCCTTGATTAGAGGATGTTAGCACTTGAATATGAGGTAGTGGATACTTTAGTCATCAGGGATCTAACCACAAGTCTCAGAGTGAAGCTTATGCACATTCAGGAATCATTGAGGTTGTGGGGAACCTTGGCCCAACTTTTGTCTCCCGTGTTGGGATGGAGACAGTTTAAGTTTTTTGTTGCAGTTTCTTGCTTTTTGTGAACTTATCTTGTCTTTGTAAGAAGCTCAATGGTCTTGTTTTCTTGTAATCCAATTTTTTCCTTATATGTTTATCTTTAAATGGTTATCCTAGTGTGAATATGTTTTAGTTTTCAGTTGCACTTTTTTGGAGATATTCGTTCTTGCGGAAATTGATGTTTATAGTTTGTGTTTGAGTTCACTATTTGGTTCAAGTTTCATTCATGGGTTTTCCCCTTGTTGTAGAAAGCTTTTGAATCGGTTGAGAGTTCTATATTTTTGTGGGAGTGTTGTTTAGTTAGTGTGGATAAGATTGAATATCTCGTGTTGGGAATTCCCCATGTTGGTCATCCTGGGGTGGTGTCGTCATAATTTCTTGCATTGGTCACTCCGAGGTGGTGCTATTTGAGTTTTCATGTTGGGTGGTGTTAATTGAGTTCTTATGGTGGGAAGAACCCTCTCATGTCATCTCATTGTTCCATATTCTATATTTTTTCTTTAGAATTAGTCAAGTGTGACTTTTGAAGTGAAAGGTCACCTCAAGGTTCGTGGTTTCTTTCTATTTTGATCGGGAATGGAATCAAATTTTGTTAATCTTTTAGCTGGGTGACTTTTTGGGGGAATAAAGTGTTTTTGGTGGGGAGAATTATCACACCATAACCTTGGAAATTATTTTATTTTATTCTTCTCATGGTCTTGAATCCTTTGCTTGAGGTTCGAGTTGAGTCCCAATTTGAATTTTTTAGTTTTTGTTGAAAAAATGGAAGTTTTGGGCTTGGAAGCAAGGGGCGCACGGGTAGCACATGGTTAGGGGAAACCATACGACTTCACCTAGGTAACTATGCAACTTGTTTTGGGGTCCAGGGATAAGGCACATCAGTTTCACACTATTTGGGAAACTGTTCAGAAACCGTGTGAGGGGTTCTGTCCATATAGATAATGGTGACTGCATGGTTTGTGCATGATTTGGAAAACCATGTGGCCAAACCGTGCGATCTGCCCAGTTCATTAAAAGTGTGAAATTCATCTTTTCCCCCTCTAATTTTTTAACCCCATCTCGGTATTTCTACCCCTTGATCGACCTAGGAACACCATGGGAGCCTCCAAGATTCTCCTCCCTTACTCCCCTTCCATTTTTGAAGCCCTTTGAAGGTTCTAAGGTGAGTTCCTTTGAGTTTTTGGTCGATTTCTCCCACTTCCCTTCCTCCTATCTTGGTTTCTTTCCCTTTCTCGGTGGGGTTCCTCTCTTGGTTGAAACCTAGAGGCAAGGGATGATGTGTGGTGCGTTTTCTTGGATGTTAGGGTGTGTGGATTGTGTCTCGGTCTTGAATCTTCATTCTCATAAAGTTCGGTTTCGTTCACACATCTTTGAGGTAGGTGTTTTCATCCATTTCATTTCCGGAACATTTAATTTGATGCATGATCTTTCCTAAAAGATTTATAAATTTGTTTCCCTTTCTTGTGATGTGATAGAATATTTTTTTATGTTTTTTTAATGGAAAATCAGTGCGAAATGAGTTTTCAAGGGTTTCTTTAATTATGCCTAGTTTTGAATGCACATAAGGTGTTTGATAAAATGTAATTTGAGTTTTTAAAGTGAAATTGGGTGATTTTGGTAGTGTTTTCCCTTGGTAGTATTTTGGTAATAATGTTAGATTGTGAGTTGGGTGTCATATGTGAAAATGAATGACTTTTATTGTGTGATTATTTTGTGTGGTATGTTGTATTGGTTTAAAAACAAGTTATGTTTCTTAAAAAAGATGTTTTCAAAGTGACTTGAAATGCACATGTGTGAAATTTGGTTTTCCGAAATAAATGAGCTTTGTTATAAGTGAGTTACCATGTTATTCTTCTTAAATATGTGCCATGATTTTCAAAAGGGGTGTGAAATGTGTTTCCAAATGCATGGCCCATTTAGAATTTTTAAGATAAGTTGGGTGAGTGATTGACATAAAGGTCTGTTTGGAATTTTGTAATGTGGGTGGGTTATAAAATGATATAAAGGCCCATTTGGAACTTATTGAGTTGTTTCATGTTTTTCACTTGGCTTGGAAAGAGTTTTGGGATTCAAAACATGAAGGTCTGTTTGGAACTTCTCGAGTTTCTTCACGTTTTTCACTTGGCATAGAAAGAGTTTTGGGATTCGAAACATGAATGCCCGTTTGGACTTTGTGTCACTTTGAAATATGGTTGATTTATAAAGGCCCATATGGAAACTTATGCGTGTTTTATACTTTTAGCTTGGTTCTGAAAAGGTGTTGGAAATGGAACTGATTTTGGAAATGTGAGGTTTGTTTGGCACTTAAGATGCATCAAGAGCTTTGTTTTAAAGATCATATGATGTGAAAGCTAATAGGTATTTTAAAATGTTTTGGAAAGTGTTTTTTGAAACAAAAATTATTTGGTTGACCTATTAGAACTTATGTATGGCTTATTACAAGATGGACACACCTATGGAGGATTTCTCAATATGTGGGTTATCACATGGGTGGTGTTGGTGGTTGAGGTAGGCAAGTGCGGTGGTGGCAGGTCAGGAGCGCCATGTGTGAAAGGGCCTCTATTTCCTCTGTGTATTTCTATTATTATCATGGGATTCCTAGGAATCTTTTAGAGTGTTGATTGATGGTTTCTTGTCGATCCTGATTAAACAGGTTGGTATCCCCTTGACTTCATAGGGCTAAGTGAGACATGCCACTGGATTTTCTAGTTTAGAGCGGCTAAATGGTTATTGACTATAGAGATTCACCATGAGCCGATAGGTGAGTCCAAACTGAGTACATCTAGGGATCACTCTAGGGATGTTTCATAAATTCTCATGAATCATTATTTATATGTTCTATTTATTTCTGCCGTTTATTTGGATTTTATCCCTGATAGTTTATACCAGTTTTCTTTTATTTCTTTCACTTTCTTCTTATCCCTCTTTATCACTTAATATGGATTCATACTTGGAATTAGGATTAAATAAAAGGGTTTTGAAAAGTGAAACTATTTTAAAAATGAAAGTGGTGTGTGAAAAGTTTTAAAAAGTGAACTTGTGGAAGTTGTTTTTCTTTCTTTAAATGATTAAAATCTTGTTTTTGGAATGTGTTTTCAAACTAGTGTTTATAGACTATTTCGGGAAAGGAAATGGATGGAATATTTGGTGATTACCTACTGAGTTGTCTAAACTCACACCCTACTTATACCATTTGGTGTCTGTAGACTTGAGATGTTTTGCAGGTGTAGGTTTCTGGTCTGGTTCCTCTTGGAGTAGGTTGGTATTGTGGATGGTGGTGACCAAGAGGTCACATAAAGATCTGGTCAGCATGGTCCAATTTTATTTTTTGTATTTATTTTGTTTTTTTTACCAGTTATTATATTTGAACCAGTTATATATTTATTGGGGTTTATTTTTTTGGTTCTTCCACTTGTTCAATTTATTTATTTGATCCTGGTTATTTATTGGGATAAATCATTCCCATTGGTTTATCATGATGCCTGACACTAGTTGTCAGTCTGTGGGGATCGGAAATTCCCTTTGGGCCATGTTTTGAGCTGGGTCAGATTTCAGGTTGGATGGAATCCCAGTCTTGTTCATGAAAATAGATATTTCAATCTATTTATAGTATATACTCTCTCTTCCTCTCTTTTGACATGTCCCAATAAATGACCAGTTTCATACGATAATGAGGATGTTGTCAATGCTTTACCTATCATTGCCTATATGAATGATAAGTGTATATTATTAAATATAAATAAATTTAATTTATTATAAGATTTTGAAAATAATTTTATGAAATGATAAATTAAAAATAATAAAAATCATGAAATCAAAACAAAATAAGATAATTTAAAAGAAAACACGTCTTCAATCCATTATCTCTTTGAATTAAATAATAATAAATAAATTAAAATGATTACGATTAATTCAAAATGAAAAAAGGAAAATAATTAACTTCTGGATTCATGTTTTAATAAATGTAAGTTTATTATACATGAGGTGAAAGTGTGGAAAAATAAAACAGGACCCAAGGTAAGAGTTCTTGGTCTCAATTTTAATTTCTCAAGACATGCTTCTTATTATGTACCAATTTACTTTTATATGGTGTAAATAATGACTTATCAACTTCTTATATCTTAAATAATTTATTACTCTTGGGAGTTTCACTTTCATTTAAGCTCTCCATTTTCCCTATCCTTTTATTAATCCATTACCTAAGTCATAAAGATTGTTATTGTTAAATTAATTTACTTTTATTAAGCCATAACCTTTTCTATTGAACCAAATCCTTCTAATTTTGGTTTCCTATACCCTATTATTGTATTATATTGTATTTTCTATTTATTTTGTTGGGTTTACAAGTCTTTTTGACATTTCACCACCACTTTGATTCACAATTCAACCAAACAGTTGCTTGTATGTGGACTCAACCATATCTATTCTTTATGGATGGAAATATTTTTTATCCATGTTCATATTCTTTATATTGTTTTCAAAAATATTATACTATATAATTAAAAAATTTCTTAAGATCATTTTTTACCATATTTGACTTTATTTTATTTTTTTAAAAATAAATCTAATAAACATTTTTCGCACGAGTCGTTTTTGACCTTATTTACAAAAGTGTAAAAAATATCATTTTTAACATTTATTATATGAGCACATTTTCCTGTTTATGTTAATTTTTCAATATCAATATTTCTATTCAAGTTTCTATAGTTTTTCAAAGAAAATCACATCCCATTATTCTGTAAAATTTCAATTTTAAAAAATAAAGGTTAATATTTTAGAAGAATAAATAAATGGATTTCACTCCACTTATGTATATTTTAATCTTCCACTCTAAATTTCCTATTTATAACTTCATTTCATTTTAAGGTTTCAATATTTTTAATTCTTTTAAAATTATGGTTTCTAGTGTTATCTTATCACCCCTTGAAATGGAATCTATGAAAGTAACTTAGATTTTTGTTTTTACAACCATATTATGAAACATTTATGATTATTTTTAATAATTTTGCTTCCATTTATCTCTCAAACTCTAAAATATATATCTTCTTTGGATTTATGTATCATGCATTACCCTATAGATTCTCTAATGAATTTATAATTAATTCCTCACCTTTTTCACAATGGTTATGTCCTCACTTTTCATTTTTCTCTTGACTTTATATTTCCCCTTTATGTTCATATTCTTTAATTTCATGGATATATATTCTATATAACTTCCAATATTTCTATATTGTGTTTCCTAGTATCGACTTAGCCATATACCCACTACTCTATACAGTGTTAGTTTGAAGGATGTTTACCCAAAAATCTTTTCCTTTTATTGATAGGGGAAATATTAATAATCTGTATACTTGTTATTTCAATATGAATGTTTATTGATTACTAAAGTGGTTGATTATGTATTTTATTTTTTTATTCATTCCTTTATATAATGAATGCATTGAATTTAATTAGTGATGGGTTGGACCCAAAATTATATAGCCTATCGATGCATCATTAGGTCTCATGAGGTAAATTAGATTGAGTATTTGGCGCATGCCTTATCTTTTCATGTATGATATCTTGGCACGTGGCCTCAATGGTAAGATTAAGATATCCTACATTATGCATTACATCACTATGAAATCAGTTATTTTTGTCGATGTGATTATTTATATTAGTATTCTATCCATGGATATATTTCATGCCCATGATATAAAAAACATGACATTATTTGATATTGTTTATTTCTTCTATATTACTCATGCCTTGTTTATTATTTTGATAGATTTCTATGTATACTACTCCTTAATAAGAATTTGAGCTCACCCTTCTTATGTTTTCCTTGTTCCCTGATTATGAAGTAGAGTATAAAGTATGATATGACTAGATGAGTATCATGTTTGGAGAATTTTATAGGGGATGTTAAAGATTTATTCTAAAATAATGAATCCTTGGTTTAGTGGGAGAAATTACCATTGGATGGGAATGATATGGATTTATATGTTAAAATTTTTCCCAATCTATCTAAAACTCCAAACCTAGAAGGTCTTTGGTGTGTAAGTGACTTGATATTTATTATTGATATTATAATTATAGAAAAAATATGTTTTTAGCACTAGATCTGTAAGTGTGAGTATGCGGTGTCACATGAAAGGTATCCATTCCATCCTTGAATGAAAAGGCATATGAAACTCCCTCTAATGTAAAAAAGGCATCCTATCCCTAAGATGTTTATCCCAATGTTAAAAAAAATATTATCAAAATGATCAAAGTTCAATGTTTGCTGAATTCTTTTAACATTTAATCATTCCATGTTTACATCTCCTTCAACACATCATCACATGATAGACTAAATAAGTGATAACCCACATGGAGAGAATGGGATACCAATCGAAACCATAAGAACCTTATTATAATATATCAGGTATCCATTAAAGGAAACCTTTACATGTGATCAGAAATCAACACTCATTTTAGTGTCATTGAGTTCATCAACATGTACTTAAATTTAAATAAAGCCTTTGAGTGGCGTAATTGATCTCCTTTAGTGGTTTTATGTGAAATATTAAATTTTGATTAAAAGGGTAAATGGGTAAATTCACCTTTGTAATGAACTGGCTTAGGCTGCCACCTGAACCGACACCCAGCCCAGCCTGCTACTAACTTGAGGGGTGTTCTTGATCCCCACGGGCTAACAAAAAGTTATAGGGAATCAGAATCAAGTAATGAGAATGGTTTCTCCCTTAAATCATAGTTATAGCACACCACGAATTTCAACAAAAAATCCGGTATGATTTGTTCATAAGTTAGACATCCATACCAAAATAAGACATGCAATTCTAATTAAAACTGAAACAAAAAAACAAATATAACATATAAAAAATAATCCCTCATCTCACTCTCCAATATCAAGTCCATTTTCCTTTTACAAACTTTCCTTTTTTATTTTACTTAAATGAAAATAATCTCTTTAAAAGATTTCCATCGACCAAATCCATTTTTGAAAAAAAACAATCATTTTCAAATACATTTTTAAAATGAAGATGAAATCATTTAATTCACAAAATTTTCAAAACCTCTTTAAAAACCATTTTAAAGAGAGAAAATTGAACACTAAGGATAGGTCATACTATAAAATAGGCACCATAAGTCAAGAAGTAGATAATGAAATTGAACAAGATAAGGGGGAAACAACGAATGCAAGAAAGAGGGAAACTAATTAAGCACAAAATAAGGGATCCCTATATAAACCACAAATCAACGTATAATCATCATGATCTACTAACCAAGGCACCCAAGTACTACAATCTTGAACTAGAGACAAGAACCTTAGGTTAACCTACAAGAACCTGCCCATCCTAGTAGTCCCATCGAACTAGTCAAAGCCCTATACCATTAACCTAGGAGTGAAAATATACCATGTAGAACCATCCAGGCACAATCAAAACCCCAGTTCTACTCTAGATATACACAAGATAAACTAGATTTTACACTCATCCAGAACTCTACTTAGTGACCTAACATTCTCATGACCAAACAATCAAGCAAGTAAGGATATTAACAAGTATCCGAACCAATTCATAATAAAACACAAGAAATATTCAACATCTACACATACACCAAACACCACCCATAGATAGGGGAAAAAAATTCAAGGGGTGAAAAGAGGACCACACATGATCTCATATTCCAGAATCCATTTAAAAATTCCAAACATGCATTCTCAAAATCTACTCTAGATGCTGATATTTTTATAATACTTCAAATCATTTCTAGAACATTACTTAAATAATTACACTTTAAAATTCACCCTTTTAAATTCATTTATAAACTGAAACCACCTTTATAAAACCTATTATAAATATTTATATTTTTTTCTCTAATTTAACCCATGACTAAAAATAACAAATAAAAAATTTGAAACCACACATTTTATTTAAAGAAAACCTTTAAATAATTAATCAACACTTGACATTTAAAGTACCACTTGAAATGAAAATTAAAAACCTTAAAAAATTAATTTGAAAACCCAAAACACCTTTAATAACTTTAATATAATTTTCAAATATCCATTCATAAAATTACTCAAACACATGGTGTGCACATCTAATTAAAATAGACTTTTAACATGTTCATAAATCAAGAAATTATTTGCATTGAAATAAAAATCAAGTAAAACTTGACTTTCCTTTCAAATAATGCTTAAAAACAGTTAATATCATCCTTATAAAATTAATTTATGAATTTAGAACATAATAAATCAATAGTTCTAAAATTAAAAGTTCATACATGGGTTAAACCTATCTGGAATCGACAAACAATGGTCTAAAGCTTCGAATATAGGTTGAGAAGAGATCAAAAGATGAATTGCACACCCTAACAACAAGAACTGGAATGAAATAAAAAATTAAACCTTATCTAGGGTTCAAACAAGAATGGAATAATGGAGGGGGAAGAAAATACTAGGTGAGGGAGAAATAAGGGAAGATAAGACTATAATTTGAGGATTCATCCAGGAATCATGAAGAAACCATGATGAAATTTCCAAAGGGAAGGAAAATCCAAAGGAGGGAGGTGTGCACACATAGGGGACTTGGATGGGGTAGGGGTATCATGCAATTTAGGGGAGGGGAATATGGGATTAAGGGTTTAAAAATCATTAAGTATAATTTTTTAAATTTCCAAAAAATAAGATTCTGGCATGAAACATGGTTTGGTAAATTGTGAACCAACTGTGCAGCTGGCACAAGCTAAGAAAAAATCCCCCACATGGTTTCCCCCAGTACCTTGAATGGTTTAACTGATCGTGTGATAACTATTTCAAAAAACATTTTCCAGACACATAATCAAACACATGGTTTCCGCACAGTTTACCAAACCATGCTGACTAACCATGTGTCCCTTAAAAACTTTTAAAATTTTAAAATTTCAAGCTTGAAAATTATTGAAATTCATGAAACTCAAAATAATATAAAATAAACTTAACAATGACATGTCAGGTGTCACAATTCTCCCCATCATGCCACTTTCTACCCCTAGATTGTCTCATGTTAAAGTAGAAGGTAACATATTTAAACTCTTCCACACCGCATAAGAATGTGGGTGTTTCAGGGAAGGATTTAGAAGAAATTTAACAAAGGATAACTACCCAACACAAACCATCCCCAAAACCAACATCTTAAATCCTTGAAAAGATTGAATCAACTATCCAAAAAATTCCCAACATCTCCCAACATAACCAAATCACAACCCTAAAAAAAGATTCCTAATAAGTAAAAGGAGACCTATCATGGTCTACCCACCATTTAAAATCAATGTAAATGGTGATATAAAGGATTAAAAAAATGGGAAAAACCACCACAAAAAAAAACTAGTTCCACTATCAAAAACCAAGCTGGGATGCCACCCGACCTGATACCTGAATCAGCCCATGGAATGACCCGAAGGGAATTCCCAATCCCCACAGACTGGAAACTAGTGCCTGGGCATCAATCTTCATATGTGAGAACGATTTCACCCATATTAATCAACCATAAACAACTCACAAGAATAGAACATCACGTCATAAATACTAACCATATCCAAAAATCATAGCCAACACGAGTTAAAAATTTTACATTATAAACCAAAAACCAAAATAGAGAGGGGATCCAACTGCACACCCAAGACTCCATGAAACAATAGGGATAAAACCTTCATGCCACCACCATCACCACCTACCAAAATAGGAACCACTAGAAACCAGATCCACCATCACCACCAAGGAAAAGACTTTCCTTTACCTAGGCCAAACATAACAAGGTCTACATACACCCTAGAGTGTATGTAGGGTGTGATCCAATGCCCAGTATGATACCACCACAAGATATTCCATTCTATAACATTAAAATAAAAATAAACATTCTAGTTTTTATGAAAAAGAAATATTTTTTTAAGGGAAACATGATTTGAAATTGAAAATAAAAATAAAACACCACAACAAGATGAATGATAATCATAACATCACATGAGTACCATGGGTGATATCTAAGTCTCCAGGGTTAGTGGGGTACTAGGATCCTCTTACCTCATTGATAAGCACATACTAAAACCTACAATGTCTTCATGCATGATCCAATAGAGTGGAATCACATCCCAAGGTCCAGTGGTCTCTAATCATCATCATATGTTTAGTTAGTGTTTGATGTCAATCTTTCTAGGGGAAACCGGGTCTTAGACCTTCTGATTCACCTAGTATACTAAACCTAGTCTACCCACCAAGATACCTAGGATTCCCTCATGGTTGAATTCATATATTATCTCACAATAACCTCCTCATACTCACACACACCCCCAACATTATAAATACACATGAAAACAACCACTTTTAATTGAAAAATTATCATTTAACCCTTTCGCACACCAAAAACATTTGAAAACATGATTCTCACCACCCAAAAAATCCATATAAACTATTTAGAAAACATGAAAAACACATTAAAATCATCCAACAATGTTAAAGCATGTAACCACCTACATTTCACTTCGAAACTTCTAGAAACTGGTGGAAATCACCAACTGTACCACAAGAAGACCCTATAAATGAAAGAACATACCACAACCATCAAAATTTTACCCAAGAAATCAAGATTGAACCCCAATTAGGTCAATATATCTACTGGAGAAAGATAATACAATGAATAAGGAAGAAGAGACTAAGAAGAAGGAATAAAAGAGAAGAAGAGAGACTTACTCGATGATTTTTTGAATATCCAAGGCCAAAACCACCAAGAAATTGGGGTTTAAGGGAGCCAAGAGGAAGGGAGAGGCACACCTAGGGCTGTATGCTCGAATGGCGTGATCCAAGGGGGATTTGAGGTTCAATACGAGGAAGGTAAAAATAAGAATTTCAAACTTTTTAATGATCTGGAAGGCCTCACTGTTTTACAAACTGCATTCCAACCATGCATCCCCCTCTGTCCAAAGAGAAATGAGGCTACAAGGGTTTCCAGGGGAGGGAGTGTGCTTGTGTTACTACTTGTTCACCTCAAATATATCCACTATCCTAGGTGCATTGTTAGACCACATGCCCATTCACTAGGCCATGTGGACTGGATAGTTCCACTATTGAGGGTGCACAATCTCTTCTAGGCTGGTGCATGATTTCCCCTAATTGTGCACCTCCTACCACTTGACCTAAAAACCACCATTTTTCTCAAAAACTCCTAGGAAAACAAATAGATAAATATAATACCAGAATAAAAAGAAATTATACCTCAAAATGAAACTACAGATGTGACAATTATCCCCACCATGAAAAATTTCCTCTCATAAATTCAAATTGAAGTCTAATTAGAGAACAAAAATGAGTAATGATACTCTACCTAATACTTTCACTCTCATGTCTCATATTTATCATTCCCATGATTCCAAAGAACCCAAACCAATGGTATGGAATTCCCCTGGATCACTTTATCTTAGGAATCCACAATCCATACTTGTCTCTCAAACATAGAAAGATACAGTTACAGCTCCAATTCTTCATAGTTTAGAAAATAAGACAGGTCCAGGTTATACTTATTTAATTGTGAGACATGGAACCCACCATGGATTAATGTTAACTGGGATGAAAAAGCTAGATGGTATTCTAACTTACTAAATCTTTCGGTAACCTCAAAAGGTATGACACATGTAGAGACCTGATTTTTTCCTATAATACTTTGGAATATTTTTACATATGATTCCAGAGCTAGGTACGAAGACGGCGTGCAATTCTGAGGCCCGGTGTGCCCGGAATAAATTTTATAAAAATGTTAAGTATTTTTATACTATGCACGTGGAGGGGTTGTGTTTTCTCATAAACGGTAGCTCAGATCAGAAATATGAGGGAATGGTTGTGTCCGGATCATGCTGTTTACCCTAGACGGAGTGTAAAAGTTACGGGCACAGGCCTGCTGCGAGAGATGTCACCCAGGGGAAAAATCATCATTTAAAATTAATGACTTAGTGATTTTTATCACTGGAGTCCTTTTCAAATAACTTTTGAACGAAGTCTTGGAATGGAAATCCGAGACTTCTATTGAGTTCGAAATGGGGCGTTTTTCCTAGGTACGATATAAAATGAGAGGGCCCGGTGAATTCGAATTCCGTGCTAAGCGGGTTTTTCTATAAATAGAAAATAGGAGTTGGAGTTAGGGTCCCCCTTCTATCTCATCTCTCTCTCTCTCTGTCTCTCTTGTTCTTCTCCGTTCTTCACTGGATTGAGGAGCGAACTCTGGTGAATCGAAGCGGGATCGCAGCGAACGCGTCGCCAATGACGAACGACCAGATCGAGGTAGGATTTTGGTCAAATTTCACACCTTTGCCGATTTCTTAAAATTTTTCATCAAATTTTGTCTTTGAATTCTATAGTTTTAAGAATTTGGGGCATTGGATGAATGAACACGGCCAATGCCCGAGTCCCATTTTAATTATCATTCTTGGGCATTCTTCTTCCAAATTTTCGGGCGCGCCAAATCTTGTCAGATCGACAATCGGGGGCAGGCGCTGCGAAGGCCTCATCCCGAGGATCCCGAACCCGCGTTCAATTTTTAATTCGGGCCATAGAAGCGGTGGCAGTGGCCGTTGAAAGCCCCAGCTTCGGCAAGGGCGGTGGCCGGAGGTCGGGGTGGTGGAGCAGGTTTTGGGCGTCTGGCAGCAGGTGCGGCCAGAGCAGCGACGCGGATGGGGTGCGGCCGGGGTAGCTCCGGGAAGAGCCGAGCAGTGCGGCCGGGGGTTCGGGACGAGTCGCCGGTGTCGGGTGTCGCCGGCGCGGTCGGGGCGGCTCCGGGAGGAGTCGAGGTGTGCGGAGGCCGGGGCTTCGGAGGTGCCGGTTCATGTGGGTGGTGAAGCCTGGGACGATGGTGCAGGCGAGAGATGGCGCAGTGGCGCGCTGCAGGAGGCCAGTGCGGCGTGGCGGCGTTCGGCGGAGGAGCCATGCCGAGGCGGCTATGGGGTCAGCGGTGAGCAGGGGGCACGGGGCTTCAGCAAAGCCGGCGGCGAGTAGGGGGCGCGGGCGGCCTGTCGCGCTCGGCAGGGGGAACCCGAGGCGCTGACTGCCTCAGGTGTTCCGAGGAAACAAGGACCCGCATTTCACGGGTCTTGCTGGGCGATGATGACCGACCAAAAGGCCGGTATTCTTGAAGAACCAGGCCCGAGGTGGTCCGTTGTGGCTGGAGCGGGCCGCGACGAGTTGGGCCGGACCCGCGGCTAGGCCACGGGCCGGCGGTTCGGACCGGGCTGGCCGGGGTGAACCGGCCCGGTTGGGCCCCTTACATTCGGGGGGCTGTAATTTCTAAACATCGCATCTGTTTGATATTCCATTTGCGGCTGCAGGTCCGTGTCAGCGAGATGGACTTTTTGAAGTGGATTTCATGGTTTTCAGGTTCTGCGCCCAAAGATGGGTGACCTGAGGAGATTTAATTTAATAATAATAAATTATTATTAAAGTTTACAACGGACGTACTCGTGAGCCGGATGTCTGTTTGATGCGCCATCAGAGGCGCTGTGGCCCTAGTGTTGCGACGGTCCTTCCAAAGTTGGTTCGGAACCCTTGCGGCTTTGTTTTGTTTCCCGGTGGCACGAAACCCTTAATGTGGACAATTAATTAAATTATTTAAATTAATTAGTTATTATTGCGTCGGACCTAACTCCTGTTTGGGATGTCCGATTGACACGCCATTAGCGGAAGGATAACCCCAATCCTCATGTGGACTTTTTGAGACGCTTTCCGAAGCGTTCGGGTTGGAGACAAGGTGCGGGCCCCGCAGGGCCTAGTTCACACGCTTTACGGTGAAACACCACTTTTTCACCCGACATCCGGTTGGGGTGTTTGATCACTCATTTCTGAGTGTTCTTCCGAGGGGATTTCAACGACGCAATCCGCCCGCCTAAATTCCGGCCTAAGGCGTGGGCCACACGAGGCGGCTTTCAGACATTTGTTGCGTTTTTACGACTTATGCTTCATAAGTCCGTTCAGGGAAAATGAATAGCCTACGCCACATGGTTATCTGCAAGGAACATAATGGTACGATCTGCGTGTCGTCTTTCGGGGTCGAGGTGTGGGCCCTACAGGGCCCCGCTTTCATATAACGAGGGGAGTTGCAGCTTCTGCATCCAGAGTTCGTTTTAGGCACCGTCAGCAGTGTTGTGACCCTAGAACCGAGACAAAGTTGACCAGGGTGGTTTTAGGTGTTGAAGCCGGAGTGGAGGTGTGGGCCCCACGGGCTGTCTCTTAAGCTGTGTGCAGCGTACTACGCCTTTTTCTTCCGACGTCCGATTGGGGCGTATGAATAGTCATTTTAGCATGTTTTTCCGAGAGCATCATGATGTCATAGTTCACCCGACCTCTTTAGGGATTGAGGTGTGGGCCCCACGAGATGCCATATGGGCATAAAGCTGTGTTGATTAACTTTTCCATCGGGAGCCCGTTTCCAGTGAGTAAATAGTCTATCTCGCGTGTTTTTCCACGAGGATTGCGATGGTGAAATCTATTTGGGAATGCAGAGCCTATTTTGAGATCTCATTAAATGTGGAAACATGAAAGGGTGTTGGTCAGAGGTTCCTTTGATGCACTCCGAACCTATGCACGGTAGCGGTGTTAGTGACACCCAGTGATGGCATGGGCAGTACGGAGTTATCGGACCAGTTCCGGGTTTTCCCTCCAGCAAGGCTGGGCATTGGGTTACCCATTGACTTTAAGGTTTACCCTACAGTGGGGCTGTGCAGTGGGTTACCCAACGACCTCTTGTGGTTTACCCTCCAGCGGGGCTGGGTAGTGGGTTACCCAACGACCTCTTGTGGTTTACCCTCCAGCGGGGCTGGGTAGTGGGTTACCTGATGACCTCCTATAGTTTACCCTCCAACAGGGCTGGGCAATGGGTTACCCGATGACCTTCTGTAGTTTACCCTCCAGTGGGGCTGGGTAGTGGGTTACCTGACGACCTCTTGTGGTTTACCCTCCAACTGGGCTGGGCAGTGGGTTACCCAATGACTTCTTTCAGACTCGACCCTTTTATGAGGCTAGTCAGTGAATTTTCTACGTGATTACCGGAGCGGGACCCTTGGTGGTACGGTTTATCGATGAGGCAGCTTTGGCATGTAGGACTGTTGGGCATCAGTGATGGATATCCTTTGAACTGTTGGAAATTTATCTTGGACTGAGATTGGAGATAGAGATCCCCTTACACACTCATTCGAGTTTCTTGTTGAGCATATATATACACCCTACTTTTGTTCCCACTCCTTGGGTTCAGTTAATCTCCTTCCAGCAGGGGTGAAAATGCGCGGGGTATGCCACGTGCTTTCTGTGTCTAGATCCTCTTGGATTGGACGAGTCTACTTCCTTCCTTTTGTTGGGTTGAGCTGCACTCTCTCTTTTTTACTCTTTCATTGTTCTTTGTTATGTCTACTTCTCACCGTTTTAGTACCTCCTTTTTTGCTCCCTCGAGCTTTTAGAGCATCCTACTGAGTATCTTTATACTCACACCTTCTTGGACTTTTCCCGCACTTGGTGTTCCCTTGAAGACGACGAACAAGTTGATCGAGACTATGGATGATCATAGAGGAAACGGGAGCTTGGGCTGCGTTCAGTGGTCGTAGGAGGATTTCTGGGAGTGAGACTCACCAACGGTTAACTTTCATTTTACCTGTTTTCGAGTTGTGGCACCTTTCTAGTTGGGCACATGTTTTTCCCCTTTTACTGTTCTGTTTACTTTTTAGTACTTTTCAGCACTTTACTTGTACAGGTTAGAGGTTGATGCATGTATGTTGGTTTCCCTTTTGTAGCAGTGTTGTATCTTTCTTTCTTTTCTCTATACTTTTGCATTGAGTTAGCTGCGTGTGTGTGTACAGTTTCTTAAAAAAAGGCCTCCCCTAGTTTGTTCTGCCTTCAGTGCTAGTCGTTATCCCTGACCTATGGAGGCGGCCTTGGGGTAGTTGCAGCTCGAGCCCCGGTACGGGTTGGGTTGTGACAAAGTGGTATCAAAGGTGGTTCGTTCCTTGGGGTGTTGTTCGGACGTCCCTAAAAAGGAATTCATTGAGTTTTGGGGAAATAGTGTCAACGTATCTCGAGAGTGGATCTCAGTACAGGGAGTCCAGTGATGGTGCGGCGGCTGACATATCCATTCTCCAGGACCCTGATAACCCGCTTGTCAACTCGGAACACTGAGACACTTGTTTTAGGGAATTTGGTTCGTGCATCATATAGGATTCATTCTTTGACTGTCCTTCTTGAGTCAGCTCCCCATTGTTGTTGGTATATATATGCTCATCTGACCGCGATTCTCCTTGATCAGATTCAGGATGTCTCCATGATGACAGACAACTAAGATAGTAGCTTCGGTTCGTGACAAAGACTCTGTGAGCGATGAGACCTCAGTTCAAGATCCATCATACGATTACCCTTTATCCAGGAGGACAGGCAATATCACCTCCACCTATGGAGTAACAGATAGTACAGACAGCGAGGGCCAATGACGAGCATAGGCTAGGCACGCTATGTGAGTTCCAGCGTCAGAGACCATTGAGGTTCCATGGTGAGCCATACCCTCAGACAGTGAAGGGTTGTCTAGAGTCGGTGGTTCACCTCTTCAGGCTTGTTTGGACACTGATAGGTTGATGGTGGCTCTGACAACCAGTCTTTCAACCAAGAAGTTTGGCATTAATAGATCCAGGATTACTCAGATGCATTATGAGTTGGTACTATCATGGGATGACTTCTAGCAGCTGTTTCGTGAGGAGTACTACCCCTCATACTTATGTTTTTTTTAGAGTTTCAGGAGCTGCTGGAGCTTCAGCAGGGAGTGATGGCAGTGGCTGAGTACGCGACTAGGTTCGTAGACCTTACTCGGTACTCTTTTGACATGGTCCATGACATCAACTTCCAAGCACAGAAGTTTGAGTGAGATCTCTGTAGAGGAGAGTCATTCCAGTGTAGTTCCCTTGTGCATCCTCACCCATATCAGAGTGCTGGAGTAGGCACTGGTGACAGAGAAATTTCTGTCATAGGGACAACAATTGACAGGGCCTCGGCACTGGAGGTCTCCCCTTGATGAGACTCAAGAACATGGTCGGGGATAGCGTAGAGCACCGAGATAGCCCAGGGAGGCCTAGTGCTATGTTTGTGATGTGCAAGGTCACATGGCGTGATACTAATTGACCAAATGTGCTAAGTTTTTCTAGATAGTTGGTAGATGCACTGCCACAATAGAGGCATTATCATGATCAGAGAACTCCTAGGTGAGGACAGGGTGGTCCCCAGGGAGGCGGTGTTGGATGAAAAGCAGGAAGAACTGTGGTTGGCAGATGACGTTTCGAGGTACTTTCACTACCACTAGGCGGCCCATGTCAGGCTCAGGGAGCTGATGAACGGGGCCGCGGGAGGCTGTGTGCTATGGATTTCTACAATTCTACAACAAAGGAGATGATAATAGGTACATTCTATTTATTTTCTACCTTTCTCAGTAGAACTTTTTAGACACTGCGTGAGGTTCTCTTTTCGTCTAACTCATTTTTCGAGGGGTTATTGAGGGTGACGCAGGGCGTTGGTGTAACCCTGTGTTGGTGTTGTCCGATGTAGCTTTGAATGCACAGAAAAGAGGGGTTCTTCCCCCACTGAGACACGTTTTTGTGATGCGATAAAAACTATGAGGGAGATTCAGTACCACCCAAAGTGGATAGTATTGAGGTGCGGTGGACAAGTCCCTTTGACCTGTGCATTCATGGCGGGGTTGTGTGGTGGAGTGTCAGAGCAGGTTCTGGGTTTTCTAGTGGGGATTTTCTACTTGACCTCCCTTCACTTGAGGCACCACTAGTGGGTTTGGAAGAGTGCCTATTTTGGGGATTACTCTCCTTCCGAGAGAGGAAAAGACACATGGGGTATGCCACGTGATTTCCGTGTCTATCCTCTGGAGGTTGGATGAGTTTGCTCGCCTGACCTGTTCATTGGTACCTTGTGTGCTCAATGTCAATCTTGATACCGTTATCAAGTACAGGTTGAGGTGATGGAAACCCCATAAACAGAACTACGTGCTTCACTATGTGGTACTGGTGGTGGTGGTCCTTGTGATGAGAATGTGGAGACGCTATCTTCTGGGAGAGTGCTTTGTGGTTTACTCAGACCACCAGTGTCTCAGGTGAGCCCTCACCCAGAGAGACTTGAACCTGAGGCGACGGTGCTGGCTGAAATTTCTGCAGGACTATGACTTTGAGGTAGTCTATGTTTTGGGAAAATAGCAGTGTTGTAGCAGGTTCCCCTAGCAGAGAGCCTCAGTTGTGATGCACCGACTGTGAAAACTTGTGTGACCAGATATCCTTGGGTGTTTCACCAGATGGGTATTCTGAAGGAGGTAATCACAAGACCATATTCTAGGAACAAATCGTGATTCCGGTCAAAACGTGGAAAGTAGAGGTTCGGCCGGGGAATTCCCCTGAGTTTCTTTGGGCCGTTCGGCAATCATGCAAGGGATTGAGAGGTTGCCTACCATCCTGCCCTACCCTCCCAACAGTAGGAGTGAGTGCACGATGTCTCCCACATGTCGCAGCTGATGAGGTGCATGTGCATTCCTACGCATGACCTTGAGAGTAGCAGACCTTATGAGTACGAACCATCCCTTTGGTTCGTGTGTTGTTCTAACATGGTGTTGTGCAAGTTTTTTTGGGAGTGGGAGAGCTAGGTGTGAGCTCTATATCCAGAGTTGTTTTTCATAGTTTTGATTTTTGGGGATGAAAATATTGAAGGAGGGAATGATGTAGAGACCCAGTTCTTACCGGTAAGACTTTGGAATATTTCTACATATGATTCCAGAGCTAGGCGAGAAGACAACGTGCAATTCTGAGGCCCGGTGTGCCCAAAATAAATTTTATAAAAATGTTAAGTGTTTTTATACTATGCACATGGTGGGGTTGTGATTTCTCCTAAATGGTAGCTTGGATCAGAAATCTGAGGGAACGGTTGCGTCTGGAGCGTGCCATTTACCCTAGGTGGGGTGTAAAAGTTTCGGGCACGGGCCTGTTGCGAGAGATGTCACCCAGGGACAAAATCATCATTTTAAATTAATGACTAAGTGATTTTTAGCAATGGAGTCCTTTTCAAATAAATTTCTAATGAAGTCTTGTAATGGAAATTCAATACTTCCATTGAGTTTGAAATGGGTCGTTTTTCCTAAGGGCGATATAAAATGAGAGGGCGCGGTGAATTCGGATTCCGCGCTAAGCGGGTTTTTCTATAAATAGAAAATAGGGGTTGGAGTTAGGGTCTCCCTTCTCTCTCTCTATCTCTCTCTTGTTCATTACTGTTCTTCGCCAGATTGAGGAGTGAACTCCAGCGAATCAAAGCGGGATCGCAGCGAAAGTGTCGCCAATGACGAACGACCAGATCGAGGTAGGATTCTGGTTAAATTTCGCACCTTCGTTGATTTCTTAAAATTTTTCATCAAATTTCGTCTTTGAATTCTATAGTTTTTAGAATTTGGGGCGTTGGCCAAACGAAAACGGCCAACGCCCGAGCCCCATTTCAATTATCATTCTTGGGCGTTCTTCATCCAAATTTTTGGGCGCACCAAATCTTGTCGGATCGACGATCGGGGGAAGGCGCTGCGAAGGCCTCGTCCCAAGGATCCCAAACCCACATTCAGTTTTGAATTCGGGCCATCAGAGCGGTGGAGGCGGCCTTCGGAAGCCCCGACTCCGGAAAGGGCGGTGTCCGGAGGTCGGGGTGGCGCAACGGGGTTCGGGCGTCAGGTAGCAGGTGCGGCTGGAGCAGCAGCGCAGACAGGGTGCGGCCGGGGTAGCTTCGAGAGGAGCCGAGCAGTGCGGTCGGGGGTTCAGAACGAGTTGCCGGCATCAGGTGTTGCCGAAAAGGCCAGGACAGCTCCGGGAGGAGCCGAGGTGTGTGGCGGCCGGGGCTTCAGAGGTGTCGGTTCGTGTGGGTTGTGAAGCCCGAGACGACGGTGCAAGCGGGAGATGGTGCGGCGGTGCGCTGCAGGAGGCCGGTGCGGCGTGACGGCATTCGGCAGAGGAGCCGTGCCGAGGTGGCTGCGGGGTCAACGGTGAGCATGGGGCATGAGGCTTAAGCGGAGTCGGCGGCGAGCAGGGGGTGCGGGCGGCATGTCGCGCTTGGCAGGGGAACCTGAGGCGCTGACTGCCTCGGGTGTGCGGAGGAAACAAGGTCCCGCATTTCGCGGGTCCTACTGGGTGATGAAGACCAGACAAAAGGCCGGTCTTCTTGAAGAACCGGACCCGAGGGGGTCCAGTGTGGCTGGAGTGGGCCGTGGCTAGGCTGCGGGCCTGCGGTTTGGACCGGGCCGGCCGGGGTGAACCGGCCCGGTTGGGCCCCTTGCATTCAGGGGGCCTTAATTTCTAAACGGCACATCCGTTTGACGCGCCGTCTGTGGCTACAGGTCCGTGTCAGCGAGAAGGAATTTTTAAAGTGGGTTTCAGGATTTTCAGGTTCTAAGCCCAAAGATTGGTGACCCAAGGATCATTAATTTAATAATAATAAATTATTGTTAAAGTTTACAACGGACATACTCACAAGCTGGATGTCCGTTTGACGCGCCGTCAGAGGCGCTGTGGCCCTGGTGTTGAGACGGTCCTTAAAAAGTTGGTTCAGAACCCTTGCAGTATGGGTTCGTTGCTCGGTGGCACGAAACACTTAATGTGGATAATTAATTAAATTATTTAAATCAATTAGTTATTCATATATCCGACCTAACTCCTGTTTGGGATGTCTGATTGACGCACCGTTAGCGGCAGCATGACCCCAATCCTCATGCAGACTTTTTGAGATTCTTTCTGAAGCGTTCGCGTTGGAGATAAGGTGCGGTCCCTGCAGGGCCTAGTTCGTAAGCTTTACAGTGAAACGCCACTTTTTCACCCAACATTCGTTTGGGGTATTTGAGCACTCATTTCTGAGTGTTCTTCCGAGGGGATTGCAACGACACAATCCACCCGTGTAAATTCGGGCCCAAGGCATGGGCCCTACGAGGCGGCTTTCGGACGTATGCTGCATTTTTACAACTTATGCTTCATAAGTCCGTTCAGGGAAAATAAATAGCCTACGTCGCGTGGTTATATGTAGGGAACACAATGGTACGATCTGCGTGACGCGTTTCGGGGTCAAGGTGGGGGCCCCACAGGGCCCCGCTTACATATAACATAGGGAGTTGCAACTTCCGCATCCAGAGTCTATTTTAGGCATCGTTAGCGGTGTTGTGACCCTTGCACTGAGACGAAGTTGACCAGGGTGATTTTAGGTGTTGAAGTTGGAGTGGAGGCATGGGCCCCACGAGCCGTCTCTTAAGCTGTGTGCAGCGTACTTCCCCTTTTTCTTCTGATGTCCGATTGGGGCATATGAATAGTCATTTTGGATTGTTTTCCGAGAGAATCACGATGGGGAAGTTCGCCCGACCTATTTTGGGACCAAGGTGTGGTCCCCACAAGACGCCGTATGGGCATAAAGTTGTGTTGATTAACTTTTCCATTGGGAGCCCGTTTCCAGGGAGTAAATAGTCTATCCCGCATGTTTTTTCATGAGGATTGTGATGGTGAAATCTGTTTGGGTGTGTAGAGCCTCTTTCAAGATCTCATTAAATGTGGAAACATGAAAGGGCATTGGTTGGAGGTTCCTTTGACGCACTTCGAACCTACGCATGGTAGCGGTGTTAGTGACACCCAGTAATGGCACGGGCCATGTGGAGTTATCAGACTAGTTCCAGGTTTTCCCTCCAGCGGGACTGGGCAATGGGTTACCCGTTGACTTTAAGGTTTACCCTCTAGCGGGGTTGGGCAGTGGGTTACCCGACGACCTCTTGTGGTTTACCCTCCAGTGGGGATGGGTAGTGGGTTACCCAATGACCACCTGTAGTTTACCCTCCAGCGGGGCTGGGGAGTGGGTTACCCGATGACCTCCTGTGGTTTACCCTTCAGCGGGGCTGGGCAGTGGGTTACCTGACGACCTCTTGTGGTTTACCCTCCAGCTGGGCTGGGCAGTGGGTTACCCGATGACTTCTTTCAGATTCGACCCTTCTATGAGGATAGTCAGTGAATTTTCTCCATGATTACCAGAGCGGGACCCTTGGTGGTACGGTTTAGCGATGAGGCAGCTTTGGCGTGCGGGACTATTGGGCATCAGTGATGGATATCGTTTGAACTGTTGGTGATTTCTCTTGGACTGAGCTTGGAGATAGAGATCCCCTTACACACTCGTTCGAGTTTCTTGTTGAGCATATATATACACCCTACTTTTGTTCCCACTCCTTGGGTTCAATTACTCTCCTTCTAGCAGGGGAGAAGACACACGAGGTATGCCACGTGATTTCTATGTCTAGATCCTCTTGGATTGGATGAGTTGACTTAAATACTTTTGTTGGGTTGATATGCACTCTCTCTTTTGTACTCTTGCACTATTCTTTGTTCTATCTACTGATCACCATTTTAGTACCTCCTTTCTTGCTCCCTTGAGATTTCGGGGTATCCTACTGAGTATCTTTATACTCACCCCTGCTTGGGCTTTGCCCACACTTAGTGTTCCCTTGAAGATGACAGACAGGTCGATCGAGACTACGGAGGAGCGTAGAGGACATAGGAGCTTGGGCTGCATTCAGTGGTCATAGGAGGATTTCTGGGTGTGAGACTCAATAGCGGTTTACTTTCGTTTTACCTGTTACCGGGTTGTGGCACCATTTTGGTTGGGCGTGTGTTTTTCCCCTTTTACTATTCCATTTACTTGTCAGTACTTTTCAGCACTTTACTTGTACTGGTTAGAGGTCGATGCATGTATGTTGGTTTCCCTTTTGTAGCAGTGTTGTATCTTGCTTTCTTTTGTCTGCACTTTTGCATTGAGTTAGCTGCGTGTGTGTGTATAGTTTCTTAGGAAAAGGCTTCCCCTAGTTTGTTGTGCCTTCGGCGCTAGCCGCCAGCCCCTGGCCTATAGATGCGGGCTTGGGGTAGTTGTGGCTCGATCCTTGGTACGGGTCGGGTCATGACAGCACACCTCAGTGTCGGCTTTACTTGCCTACTAAGATGACAATGACCCAATCAAGGGGCCACTTTCATAAACACTTGATCACCCATTAATAATTCCAAGGCTTAGTGCCATTGATCAACATAAGACTTGTGGTGACTCTTTTCTATAAAAAAAACCACTTGATCAACCATAATTTATTAGATATATCCTATACAAGGCTCAATCCTAACAATGAGGTCTCACCCACCTCTTCCCAACACAAAGGTGACCAACATGACTGATCATAAAGTGCCTCAAAGGGATCCATTATTATAGAGTATTGGTAAATATTATTATATGAAAACTAGACCAATACCAAATGGTTATCCCATGAGCCTATGAAATCCAAAACACATGCTCAGAGCATGTCTTCCAAGATCTAGTTCACCTACTTCATCTGACCATCCATTTGAGGATGATATACTGTATTGAGCTTAACCTATGAACCCATTTACCTATGAAGGCCTTCCTAGAACTGATAGGTAAAATGAGGGCCCTTGTCTGAAAAAATAGCTGACATCACACCACGAATCCTCACTATCTCCTAAACATACAACTAAACTAACTCATACATCTTGGTCGAATCCCCGATTGGGATGATTTGGTTAGACAGTCAATCACCACCCATATGGAATTCTTTCCCTAGGGTGTGTGAGTTAAGACAATGATGAAATCCATGGAAACCTCATCCCACTTTTAGGTAGGAATGGGTAGTTTCTGAAGAAAACCTGAGGTCCTCTGATGCTCAGCTTTAAACTGCTAACAAACATAACACCTGGAAACAAAGTCAGCTATATACCATCTCATACTTGGCTATTAGAACTAGCGATGCACATCATAAAACATATTGGTGATACCAGGATGAATATCCCACTGAGTATAGTGGATATCTTGTATCACCAACCTCCTTCGTGACAATAACAATACAACACAACCCTTGAATTAGATAATTACCTCAGAAGACAATGTCCACATGCTGGGCACCTCCCCACCATTTAAAAACTACATAGAATGATGACACAACTCATCACTCGGATATTTTTCCTAAATCAGCTCCATAAGGAAGGGAGTCATCTAAACACTAGACAAGAATGTGCTTCCACCCTACTCGTTGGTTTTCACATGCATTTAGACAAAATCCCCATAAAATTCCACTCATCACTAGACTCTATGATAGCTTGCATCGACACTTTCCTTCTCAAGGCATCTATCACCACATTACATTTTCCTAGGGTATAGACAATATCAAAATCAAACCCCTGAAGGTACTTGAACCAATGTAATTATCTCAAATTTAGATCCTTCTAGGAGAAAATGTAGGCCAAAATTTTATGCTCTAAGTAGACTACAAACTTCTCCCTGAAGAGTTAATGACACCATATCTTTAAGGGTGAATCGTTACTTCTAATTATAGGTCATGGGTTGGGTAACTCTTTTCATGTGGTTAGATTTGTAAAGAAAAATACACCACCACATGGTCATCTTGGATCAACACATACCCAAGACCCATACCCGAGGCATCACATTAGACCACACAACCCTTTCTAGATTCTAGAAATATCAAAATAGGGGCTATAGTCAACCAAAAATTAATCTCTTCAAAAGAGGCCTAGCATTCTGGGATCTACTCAAACCTTACCCCTTTTTGGGAAAGCATAGTCATGGGTGAAGAAATCTAAGATAAATCCCTAAAAAAACACCTGTAATACCCTTCTAGGACCAAAAGGATCATGATATCAAAGACGTTCCTAAAATTCTCCCATGAAATCACTGCACTGATCTTCTCTGGGTCCACTAAAACCCCAAGATCTGAAATCACATAGCCCAAGAACTTCACCTCCCTGATCCAAAATGTACACTTGGAGAAATTAACATAGATATGGTGATCTCAAAGAGTTCCTAGTACAATCCTCAAATGATTCTCATGATCATCCTCAGTCCTAGAGTAGAATAGGATATCTTCCACAAACACCATGAAAAAGGAGTCAAGGTACTGATGGAACTCCCAATTCATAAGATCCATGAAGACCATTAGTGCATTCGTTAACCCAAATAGCATGACCAAATACTTAAAGTGGCCATGCCTGCTTTGAAAATATGTCTTTGGAAAATCCGCCTCTCTGACTCTGACCTCATGATACTTAGAATGCATGTTGATTTTGGTAAACCATATTATCTCTTTAAGCTAATTAAAAAGATCATCAATATGGGGAAAATAATATATTTTTCTCGATTGTTACCTTATTCAGATTCCGGTAATCAATGTATAATTGGAAAGATCCATTGGCCTTCTTTGAAAACAAAACTGGGGTGGCCCAAGGTGATACTCTTGGGAAAATGAATCCTTTGGAATCTAGATCATCTAGTTGTATATTTAATTCCCTCAACTCAGTGGGGGATATATGATATGAGGGAAGAGATGTCAGCTATGTTCCTAGTGCCAAGTCGATAGTGAACTCAACACCCCACTCTAGAGGAAACCCTGAGAAGTCATTTGGAAATAACTTTGGGAACTCATTCACCATAGGAGGTAATCCATAATTATAACCTCTATCATCATCCTATAAAATGAGTGATGAGACATGAAAAACAAGATCACCCAACTATAGAAGTGGAGTTCTAACACATCTTTACTAAGGATCCCATCCACCTTGAAAAACCTAGGTACTACCATTAGGTTACACAAAATTACTTGTTGATGATAGAAATCGATGTACGCCTTGGAACGTACCATCCAATCCATGCCCGGAATCACGTCAAAGAGGTCCATCTCCAGAACCAGGAAATAACATTCCAACTCAAACCCTGATAGAGTGAGAGTTCAAGATGGAAACATGAAACCCTACTCTCTATTCTTACCAAGAGGATTCATTAACTCAATATCATACAACATGAGCTCAATTATTAGTTTCAAAAATTCTAAACTATAGGAAAAAAATAAAAGAATTAGAGGCACTTGTGTTAAATAAAATAGCAGCTATGGATGATGAAATAAAAATAGCACCTCAAAATATCACTGGACCTACATCTGATTCCACTATCACTTAATCCATAGAATGTTGGTGTTTCATCTATGTTTGAGCTTGGAAATGAATATCGACTTGCAGCTATGTCTTAAGCTGACTCTGTATAGTAGTAGATCTATCCCTACCACCACGACTGCCAAACCGAGAACCAACTATCCTGGATAGTTCTGACTAAGCTATCATTCCTTTGGAAGATTTAGAGCCTGAACCACTCTGATATGGGCATAAAAATTTGAAAAACCACTACAACTTCCCCATAAGTCCACATCAATGGAAAGGTTTAGGCGGGGATGAACATGTTGGCTGCACATGCCCTGGCCTTCCACACCTGTGGCATATGACTGATCCAACATCTGAATCCATGCATGAAGATGGTTGGGAAAGATGTCCTAAGATTCCACCTCCCCACTTTTCCTAATCATCATGCTTGCTATTCTTATCAATTTAACCACCACTTCCCTAACCCATTATTGAAACTACTCCAGAAAAACCATATTTTCCACTCTGATAAATATCTACCATTAAGGCTCGATCCACTATCTTGGAATATGTCTTTAGATTAAACAAGAATAACTAGGATCAAATATCTATTCGCAACCCCATTTCAAACCATTGAGCCTTAAAATTATCATTAGAAACTACTTCGGGTGTGAACTAAACCAACTCTGTAAAGTGGTTGGTGTACTTCAACATAGTTTGATCCCCCTAGAAAAGATCTAGAAACTCCTGGGTCATAGAAAGGGATAAGGTTTTAGGGAAATACTTCTCATTTAAGATAAGCTTGAATTCATTCTAGACCATTTACCCATGATTCCTAGCTTGGACCACTAAGTCCCACCACCTATGACTAGGACTTTCCAACAAGAACGAATTACATTTTACCTTAACCACCTTAGGAGTATTAAGAAATCCAAAAATACTCTCAATATTCTCAATATAATCCTTCACCTCCTGGGGATTTGTGCTATCTTGTAAATATGGAGGATTATTATCGAGAAACTTCTGAGATTTTTCCTTTTCTAGACCTAGATCAAATTACTTAACATGAGCAGAACCATATCCCACTCCCCAATCTAGTGACCGGATAACCCGAAACACTGCTTTCACTATTCTACGATCAACTTGAAGGAACCCAAAACACCCTGAGAGGGGGGGGGGGTGAATTGGGGTGTCAAATTTTTCTTTTAAATGGATGGATCTTGTTCCCACGTTGGTAGGAACCTATTAAACCTATCAAAAGAGGAAGTAAAAAAAAAACAATCAATCACATGCAAAGCAATGACACAATAATTTTACTTGGTTCACCACTAAGGGATACGTCCAAGGATCATATGCTGAAAGTGTGTTGATCATACCCCAAAACCATTAATATTCACAAGTTGTGGATTACAAGAGTTTATCACATTCACTCTATGCCAGGAACATTGCCTTTACAAGGTTTTAGGGATATAAAACTATGTCCCTCGGATCACTTCCGCTGACCCCCCCTTGCTCACTGCATTGGGAGAATCTTCACTCAGTTCATCGAATTTAAGGTCACTTTAATGGTTTATCATTAAATCATGCATCCTAAACTGTGAATGGATGCTCTATTGAAGTATTATTATTTTCCACATATGTAATTTACTTTCCCACACATTAATAGGTTATGGTAATTAATTTCGCAAATTGATTTGGTCGATTTCCAGGCTTCCTTGGGTATTCTGCGTACTACTTTACCTCCTTCGCATACTGAGTAGAGGGCATGGTTCATGGTTCACCTCCTTCACATACCACTACTATTTTTACATACCATCCATCCCCACTACATACTGCCCTGCTTTGCCACGTGCTTCTCTGCTCTGCCACGTGCTGCCCTGCTCCACCTACTACCTCTAAAAAATGCCTTCCGTAAACAACCCCTACTTTTCGAACTACCTCTTCTCTGTGTACAACTCTTCTTTCTCTACATACTTCCTTGCTCCACTACGTATTGCAAGAGATTCCTCCAGAAACTGCTCTCGCTTTCACGAACTAGTTTCCTTACGCGGATCGTTATCTCTGCGTACCATCTTCTCCTCTGCAAACCACTTTAGAATTAATTGGATTTCTTCCTGAATCTTTAATCTTAGTCTCTCTATTTTACAAAGGGGATTACTACTCCTTATATAGGAAAAAAATGGATCTAAAAAATCTGCTAATCCAAGATTTACCAAATCTTTGATTTTGGTACAGCCTCCACCGCGTACCGCTCCAATCCTGTGAACCGCAACAATCCCACTAACCTCCAACATTCTGTGTACCACACACCTTCACCACAAAACATCACCACAAACCATTTTTAGTTCCACAAACCACTCTTCGCACCATTCTTGCTATTCTGTACGTGGTCTATGAACCATTCCTAGACATGGTACGCAATTTATATCCTAGGCCACATGATTATATCCATTTTTTGAATTCTTTATCCGTTATTTATGCCATACATTACTATGAACAAATTCCTGATTTTGAGGCTCCAAAAATTGGAAAACACTAGGAAACAACACCATCTTAAATACAACTCTTAGCCTCAATCTTAAGACCACATTCCTTGTAAACTCCCTATTCATCCACTTATAGATTGACAACAAACACAAACCAGACTCCATTATAAAAAAAACATCCTTGGTTCCAAAAATCTCCCCTTTGGGGTTGTTTTCAATATCCAAATAAATTCACTGAAGCACCAACCACAATCAAAAACTAAAACCTCAAGAAACAACTCAGCCATCACTCTAAGTCTACGTGAACAGTTATCGATGTAGAAAATAAGAGCGATAAAATGAATTGAGTTCTCATGTTTTTCTTTTCTCCCCCATTATTTCATTTTTGACTTTATCAAATTATCCATCTTTTTTTTATCAAGAAAAAAATTTTCACATTCATTCATCCATTGAATTTATCCAGTCTCCCCCATTATAAATAAAACCAAATAACCAAATTTTGAACATTTTAGAGCTCAGAAACACACTCCCCCTAGATTGTATCTCCCCCATAAACATGCATCACTTCCAAAAACAGATTAAACAATAAATAAATCTAGGGAGAGGGGAGTTTCATGACCTCCTTATGTAGTAGGAGGTGGTTGAGCACCAAGGTTCAACCAATGTTTCTCAAACACAGCCGTTGCTAGTGGCTTGGTCAGAATATCAGTCACTTGCTCATCAGTTCCCACATGATCCATTTTAATCATACCATTTTCAACATTCTCCTTGATGAAGTGATATCTGATTTCAATATGTTTCGTATGAGAATGATAAACAAGATTATTTGTAAGATTAATTGAGCTCTTGTTATCACAGTAAATCACCATTGGTTGTTTTATCTCATCACCAATGTCAGTCAGTTACTGCTTCATCCAAAGTAGCTAAGTGCAAGATTTTGTTGTAGAGATATATTGAGCTTCAGTAGTACTAAGAGAATTAATTTATTATTTATTTCTCAACAATCCCATGAATTTTGTCCCAATATATAATGCTCCACCACTGGTGGACTTTATGTCCACTACATCTCTAGCCCAGTCAGTATCAGAAAAAGCGGATAGTTTACTATATCTTCTTACAGAAAAGTATAGCCCATAATTATGTGTACCTTGAATGAATATCACGATTCTTTTCACTGTTTCCATATATTCTTCATTTACATTTCTATGAAAGTGGGAAACAAGGAAAGTTGTAAATACAATATCTGGACGTGTCACCATCATGTACAATAGGATCCCAATGATTCTTCTGTACATAGTGGCATCCACAGAAGTCCCTTCCTCATGCTTCCTGAGCTTTTTTCTAACCACAATCGGAGTTGACATTGGTTTGGAATCATGCATATTGAATTTCTTCAACAACTCTCTTAAATACTTTTCCAAATAAATGAAAGCGTAATCCTTCTTATGAATCACCTACAACCCTAAAAAGTATGTGAGTTAACCAATTATGGATATTTCAAATTCTAATTTCATGTGATTGGAAAATTAGTCCACTGATCCCTGTCAACTTCCACTGAAAATAATATCATCCACTTATAGAAATACCATGAACTAATACTTTTGAGAATTATTCACATATAGATTGTGATCCACTCCTCTTTTAAACTCAAGATTTCTCAGATAAGAGTCCAACTGAGAGTACCATGCCTATGGTTCCTGTTTCAGGCCATAGAGAGATTTCTTTAATTTGAAAACCTTTAGTTCATCATTTCCAAGCAAGAAAGCCATGGGTTTTTAAATATAAAATTATTCTTCCAATACTACATTTAAGAATTCTGTCTTGAATTCCATTTGATACACTTTATAACCTCTTTGGATTGACATGGAAAGAAACAGTTTGATTAAATCAAGTCTCACTAATAGAGAAAATGTCTCCTCAACATCAACACCTTTGATTTGTGAATATCCTTTATAGACCAAAAACGTCTTATTTCTGATCATATTTCTATGCTCGTCAAATTTTTTCTTGAAAATCCACTTCGTGCCAATCACATTGTGACCTTCGGGTCTTTTGAAAAATCCCAAGTCTAATTTTTAACAATCTGATATAACTCTTCATTCATTGCATTCACCCATGAATCATCCTTTATAGACTCTTAAAATGAGGATAGTTCCAAAACTGATAGAAATGAATATTGTGCATTATTCCTCATTCTTCTTATTCGTGTAGGTGTATTACGATCCCCGATAATGTTGGAATTATTAATATTTACTCTTAGATTTATCCTTTGGGGTTCGACCAAATTCTCTCTAGATATGGATTCCTCTTCTGATTCTTCTTTGGATTCAACATCATGATGTGACTCCTAAGAGTTTTGTACACCTTCCTCTACCTCTGTATTATCTTTTTTTCCATTTTCACATCCTTCCTCATCTTCTATCACAGTAGCATAAGAATTCCTTAAATCATTCATGTTTTTATATTCAATGATCTTAACATCACTTCTTTCTATAATTATTCCCAAGTGCTTATTGAAACACTTGTATGATTTGTTATTCATTGAGTATCCAAGAAATATTCCTTCGTCTGCATTATCATCATACTTACATTGATTTCCTTATTTTTTTTAGATGAAACATTTTCTTCTGAAAACACAAAAATATTTAAAATAGGGATTCCTTTCACTCCACAATTCATATGGTGTCTTTGTATCAACCATATATATCTTTATTGGTTTTGAATATACATTGCAACTTGAACTGACTATTTCTAGTAATGTCGAGGAATAGGACTCTCGATCAATATAGTTCTGGACATATTGTTTACTTGTCGATTCCTACGCTCAAAAACTCCATTTTTCTGTGGAGTTCTCACAGTAGCCACCTCATGTTGTATCCCATGCTTCTCTAGGTAATTTTCAAATTCAATGGATGTGTATTCCCCTCTATTTTCAGAATGTGGGACCTTGATCTTCCCTATAGTATCATTACCAATGATTCATCAATAGGTTTTCATGCAATCAATCACTTGTTGCTTCCTTTGTATAACGATCGAACATTCCATTCTATTGTAATCATCTATTAAAAGAAAAATTACCTTTCTCCACATGTTCTGACAACATTTATCAGACCACATACGTCTATATGGATGAGGTCAAGGAGATTAGACAATCTTTTCTTCTTTGGCTGGTAGGAAATACATAACAGATTCCCTCACATGTAAGTATCACAGGTCTTTTATCATTCACGCTTTAGATTAGGGATATCCATGAATATATTCATCTTAGATATCTTTTCCATATCCTGCTGATTGATGTAACCCAATATTTGATGCCACGAGTTATTTTCCTCTTAAAATGTTAGGTAGAAAATGTTCTCTTTACTGTTAACCTGATATAAGTTTCCATCTGTTCTACAACCTTTCATGAGAGAATTCTTAGACTTTCCTCTTATAGTACAACCATTTTGATTGAATATCACAATAAGACCTGAGTCACAAAGTTGACTCACACTAAGAATATTGTGATGCATACCGCTTACATAAAGGACTTTAGTTTTCTTCATCTCTTCATTAGCTTGCTCAGTACTTCCACTAACTTTTATCTTCAAAGCACCGTCATTACCAAAACTCACCATTCCATCAAAATTTTTCTTGAAATTCATTAATAGGTCTGTATTACCCATGATGTGGTATGAACATCCGCTATCAAGAATTCAGGTGCTATTGTTCTTTGTAGTTTTGAGGACTACTTCTGCAAGATTGGAATTTTCAATTTTCCTCTTTTCTTTCCACGAGATATTGGGTTGAGTGTAGGAAACTAACAACCTTTCAATTCTCTCTTCTATGTATATTGGTTCTTAATATTAAAATTCTTCTTCTAAAGGAGCAAACCAATTTGAAAGAGAAACAATGTCTTCTTGACAAACATTAACTTGTCTCTGACTTTGGTATGAGGTGTCTATGTCATTCCTATGCCTATAATAAATAGCTTTATGGCCAAAGTTAGAATAGAAAAAACAATATCCATAAAAATTGTTTCTTCTCATGGTAGTAGGATATGGATTTGTTCTCCTTTATTGAACTCCTATCCCTAACCCATTCAGATAGATCCTTGACTCTTCGCAAAATGACATGGTGTGACCTAGATATCCATAGAACTGACAATTTGGAAGAGGAAGTATCTTATCACTTATATTTTTTCTCATATATTATTCCTTGGGATGAAAGTTTGACTACCTTTCATTACTGGATGCTCGAGGATAGTCTTATGTTCTCCTTTCAGTTTCATTTATGCGCCTCTTTTTCATTACTTCTAGTGACTTTTCAACATGATCAAATTTCAGCTTGCCTTTATTCTGGTCCACTTTATTTGTTGTATTCGATGTTCCGACATCACAACCGATTCCATACATGCGGGTATTTGAGCACTCATAATCTTCTAAACTCCATCAGAACCATATTTCTCTCTCTCCAATAGATCATCATACGAGAACCTTTCAAATTGAATTTTCTTCTTTGATTCTTTTGAAATTGATTCACTCTCACGTTTACTCTTAAGAGTAACAACTTCCTCTTCAAGACCCTCAGTAGTCTTGGAAATTTCTTCTAGTCTAGAGGTGATGACATTGATGACCTTTTCCTACTCTTCAATTCTTATCTTCAGTTCCATTACATAATATGTGCGTTCATAGATTTTAGACCGTACTTTCACAAATTCTTCCAGTCATTCATTTTTTGGTTCAAGTTGATCAATATATTCAGATGATTATTCCACAATTTCTTTCCACTTATTCCAAATCTTATATTTAATATTAATCTTACCAACAACATCCTTAAGTTGAAACTCAATATCAGTATTAGTTGTCAACTGATTATCTCTAGTATTATATTCTGATGGTTTTGATTTTTCAACAGTGTCCATCATGGAAGCATGTTTTCCAGATTTAAATTCTGGTTCCTCTTCCTCATAGAAATCATTATCTTCATCTTCTTATTCACACAAAAAACTATTTTTTTTGTAGTTTCTTTACAAATTTTACGTTTCCCAGTTTGAAGAATATTTTATAAGGATTCTCCTTGTTTGAAACTTTTCTCTCTTCATCATAAAATCTTCTTGAGCACTGAGAGGTTATGTGCCCAAATTTTCCACAATGAAAGCAAGACAGAGGTAGTTTGCCTTCAAAATTTCCATTTACTTTCTTGAGATTCTAGGAAATGATAGAAATAATTTCTTTTTACTCATCATATTCATCACTACTACCTCTTGAAACATTAAATTTTTCCATGTATTTGAATTCCATCTCCTTGATCACACGAGTTGGAGCTTCTTCTAGTTTGATTCTCATTTCATATGCTGATAGATTTATTAGTAGATCATTCATCAAGAGTTTGGAGAGATCTATTTCCTCAAGGGATGACACCTTTTCATTGTAAATGGGTGGAAGTCTTCTAAATATCTTCTTTACTATGTCAATGTCTTTGATTTCTTCACCCAAACCATGAATTTCTCCTACAACTTCAGTAATTCGATTGAAAAAGGAGTATGCATTCTCATCAGGGTGCATATTCAGATCATCAAACCTGTTGTATAGTACTTTAAGTTTCGACTCCTTCACTTTTCTATATCATTTATAAATATTTTCTAGTTTATCCCACATTGACTTGGTAGATGTGAAACTCATTACCTTTAGATAAATCTGATCAGAAAGAGATACAGTGAGAGCATTCTGTGCTTTTGCATCAACAAAAAGTAATTTCCTGTCTATATCAATCATTTATAGTCCTGTAATATCAGTGACTTGTATTCCCTGCATAATAGAAAATAATAATTCTATTCCAAGAGATCTTAGGATAAATATCATCCTATTTTTCCATATCTAAAAATTACTTCCATCAAAGAGGGTAACTCCCCTAACATTGACTGGATTCTCCATGACAGCAAAAGAAAGATTCAACACCAGCAACCTTTACGCTCTGAAACCACTTGAAGGACCTCAGAACACCCAAAGTGGGGATGGGTGAATTAGGGTGTCAAATTTTTCTTTTAAATGGATGGATCTTATTCCCATGTTGATAGGAACCTGTTAAACCTATTTGAAGAGGAAGTGTAGAAAACAAAAAATCACATATAAAGCAATGATATAGTAATTTTATTTGGTTCACCACTAAGGGATACATCCAAGGAGCATATTTAGACAGTGTGTCAGTCATACCCAAAAACCACTAATCTTCACAAGTTATGGATTACAAGAGTTTAGCACATTCAATCTATTCCATGCGCACTGCCTTTACAAGGTTTTAGGGATAGAAAACTACATCCCTCATATCACTTCTACTGACCCCCCCTTTCTCACTATGTTGGGAGAATCTTCACTCAGTTAATCTACTTGAAGGTTGCTTTAATGGTTTAGAATTAAATCATGTATCCTCAACTGTGAATGGATGCTTTGTTGAAGTCTTGTTATTTCCCACAGATGTAATTTACTTTCCCTCACACTGATAGGTTATGGTAATTAATTTCTAAAACCGATTTGGTCAATTTTTAGGCTTCCTTGGGTGTTCTGCGTACCAATTTATCTCCTCCGTGTACTGATTAGTGGGTATGGTTCACAACTCACCTCCTCTACATTCCACTACTGTTTTTTCATACCATCTAACCCACCACATATTGCCCTACTCTACCACGTACTTCCCTGCTCTGCGTACTGCCTCTGTAAACCACCTTATACAAACAACCCTTACTTTGCGGACTTCCTCTTCTCCACATACAACTCTTCTTGCTCTGTGTACTACCTTGCTCCGCCGCATACTACAAGAGCTTCCTCTGCAAACTATGCTCTATTTCGAGAACTGTTTTCCTTACACAGATCATTCTCTCAACGTACCATCTTATTCTCTACGAACCACTTTGGACTTCCCTAGATTTCTTCCTGAATTTTTAATCATAGTCTCTCTCTTTTATGAAGGGGATTACTACTTATTATATAGGAAAAAAATGAATCTGAAAAATTTGTTAATCCAAGATTTACCAAATCTTTGATTTTGGTACAACCTCCACCACATACTGCTCCTGTACTATAAACCGCAGTAATCCCGCTAACCTCCAACATTCTATATACTGCACGCCTTCTCCAATAACCATTGCCACAAATCATTTTCAATTCTGTGAACCACTCTGCATACCATTCTTGATGTTCCGTACGCAGTCCGCAAACCGTTCCTGGACATGGTACATAGTTCATGTCCCGAGCCATGTGATTTTATCCCTTTTCTGAATTCCTTCTTTGTTATCCACACCATACATTCCTATAAATAGATTCTCGATTTTGAGGCCCCAAAAATTAGAAAACACTGGGAAACAATGCCACCTTAAGTATTGCTCTCAGCCTTAATCGTAAGACCACATTCCTTGCAAACTCCCTGGTCATCCATGTACAGATTAACAACAAACAAAAGCCAAAATTCATTATAAACAAAAAATAGACTTGGTTCCAACAATATCCCCTTTGGGTTTTTTAGAAATCTCCAGATAAATTCCTTGAAGCACCAACCGCAATAAAAAAATGAAACCATAAGAAACAACTCAAACATCACTCTAAGTCTATGTGAATAGTGTTCGATGTAGAAAATAAGAGTGAGGACATGAATTGAGTTCTCATGTTTTTATTTTCTCCCCCATTGTTGCATTTTTTAATTTCTAAAATTCTCTATCTATCCTTTATCAAGAAAAAAACATTTCACATTCATTCAATCGTTGAATTTATCCAGTCCCCCCCATCGGAAATAAACCCAAAGAACCAAATTTTGAACATTTTAGAGCTTAGAAACATACTCCTCCTAGATCATATCTCCCCCATTAACCTGCATCACTTCCACAAATAGATTAAACAGTAAATAAAACTTGGGAGAGGGGAGTTTCATGACCTTCCAATGTAGTAGGAGGTGGTTGAACATCAAGGTTCAACCGATGTTACTCAAACACAACCGCTACTAGTGGCTTGGTCAGAATATCATCCACTTTCTCATCAGTTCCCATATGATCCATTTTAATCATACCTTGTTCAAATTTCTCCTTGATGAAGTGATATCTGATTTCATTATGTTTCATATGAGAATTATGAACAAGATTCTTTGTAAGATCAATTTCACTCTTGTTATCAAAGTAAATCACCATTGGTTGTTTCACCTCATCACCAATGTCATTTAGTTGCTGCTTCATCCAAAGTAGTAGAGTGAAAGATTTTGTTGAAGAGATATATTTAGCTTCAATAGTACTAAGAGAAGTACTTTTCTACTTCTTTCTCATCCAGCCCACGCATTTCGTACCAATATAGAATGATCCACCACTGGTGGAATTTCTGTCCACTACATCTCCAGCCCAATCAACATAAAAAAGTGGATATTTCACTATCTATTCCTATAACAAAGTATAACCCATAATTATGTGTAACTTGAATGTATCTCATGATTCTTTTCACTGCTTCCATATGTTCTTACTTCATATTTATATGAAATTGGGCCACAAGGAAAGTTGAAAATATAATATCTGTCTGTGTTTCCATCTGGTACAGTAGGCTTCCAATGATTCTTCTATACATGGTGGGATCCAAAAAAGTACCTTCCTCATGATTCCTGAGATTTGTTCCAACTACAATTGGAGTCGAAAATGGTTTTGAATCATACATATTGAATTTATTCAACAGATCTCTTACATAATTTTCCTGATAAATGAAAGTGTAATCCTTCTTACGAAGCACCTACAACCCTAAAAAGTATGTGAGTTCACCAATCATGGACATTTAAAATTATGATTTCACATGATTGGTAAATTCATCCACTGATCCCTATATTCTTCCACCAAAAATAATATCATCCATGTATACTAATACTATGAACTAATCCTTTTGAGAATTCTTCACATAGATATTGTGATCCACTCCTCCTATTTTAAACTCAATCTTTTTCAGATAAGAGTCCAACCAAGAGTACCACACCCGTGGTTCCTGTTTTAGACCATAGAGAGATTTGTTTAATTTTCAAACCTTCAGTTCATCATTTACAAGAAAGAACCCCATAAGTTGTTCAATGTAGACTTATTCTTCCAAGACTCCATTTAAGAATGCTGTCTTGACGTCCATTTGATACAATTTATAACCTCGTTGGATTTCCATGGAAAGAAACAATCTAATTGACTCCAGTATTGCTACTGGAGGAAATGTAACCTCAACATCAACAAATTCGATTTGTGAATATCCTTTACAAAACAAGAATGTATTATTTCTGTTCAAATTTCCATGCTCGTCAAATTTGTTCTTGAAAATTCACTTCATACCAATTATATTGTGACCTTTGGGTCTTTTGAAAATATCCCAAGTATGATTTTTGTCAATATGATCTAACTCTTCATTCATTTCATTCACCCATGACTCATCCTTTTCAACCTCTTCAAATGAGGATGGTTCCACAACTGATAGAAATACAAATTGTGCATTATTAATCATTCTCCTTATCTGTGTAGATGCATTCCAATCCTTGATAATGTTGGACAGATCAATCTCTGCTCTTCAATTTCTACTTTGGGGTTCGACCGAATTCTCTCCAACTATGGCTTCCTCTTACGATTCTTCTTCTGAGTCAAAATCATAATGTGATTCCTGAAAGTTTTTTACACCTTCCTCTAAATTTGTATTATAACTTGTTCCATGTTCACATCTTTCCTCACCTTCTATCACATCATCATAAGAATTACTTGAAGCATTCTTGTTTTTATCTTCAATGATCTTAACATCACTTCTTTCCACAATTCTTTCCAAGAACTAACACCTGTAGGCTTTTCTATTCATTGAGTATCTAAGAAATATTCCTTCATCTACATTTTCACCATACTTCCCTTGATTTCCTTCTTTGTTTCGGATGAAACATTTTCTTTACAAAACATGAAAATATTTCAAAGAGGGATTCCTTCTTTGACACAATTAACATGGTGCCTTTGTCTCACTAATATATAGCTCTGTTTGGTTTTGAATATAACCTGCAACTTGAAATTCCTATTTCTAGTAATGTCAAGGAATACGACTCTTGATCAGTATATTTCTGGCCATGTTGTTTACCTATTGATTACTGTGCTAAAAAACTCCATTTTTTCTATGGAGTTCTCACAGCATCCACATCATGTTGTATCCCATGCTTCTCTAGGTAATTTTTAAATTCAATGGACACGTATTCCCCTCCATTGTCAGACCGCGGGACTTTGATATTCCATACAATATCATTCTTGGTGATTCATTGATAGGTTTTCATGAAATCAAGAACTTGTACCTTTTTGTGTATAATAATCACACATGCCATTCTACTGTAATCATCTATGAAAAGAACAAAGTACCTTTCTTCACGTGTTAAAAAAACATTTATCAGGCCACATACATCTGTATGGATGAGGTCAAGGAGATTAGATGCTATTTTATTCTTTGGCTGGTAGGAACTACATACCAGCTTCCCTCTCAAGCAAGCATCATAGGTATTTTCTCGTTCATGCTTTAGATTAAGTATATCCATGAATATATTCATCTTAGATATCTTTTCCATGTCCTGCTGATTGATGTTCCCCAGTCTCCAATGCCACAAGTTGTTTTCCTCTTCATCTGTTAGGTATAAAATGTTCTATTTTCTATCAACCTAATATAAGTTGTCATATGTTCTACATCCTTTCATAAGAGAATTCCCAGACTTTCCTCTTATAGTACAACCATCCTGATTGAATGTCACAATAATACTTGAGTCACAGATTGACTCACACTAAGAAGATTGTGACACAGACCATCCACATAAAGGACTTCAATTTTCTTCATATCTCCATTATCTAGCTCAGTAATTCCACTAACTTTTATCTTCAAAGCACCAGTGTTACCGAACCTCACTATTCCATTGACCTTTTTCTTAACATTCGTTAATAGGTCTGCATTACCCATCATATGGGATGAACATCCACTATTAAGAATCCGGGTGCTGTTGCTATTTATAGATTTAAGGGATACTTATGCAAGATTGGATTTTTCAATTTTCCTCTTTTATTTCCATGAGATATTGGGTTGAGTGTAGGACACTGATGGCATTTCAATTCTCTCTTCCATTTATACGGGTTCTTCATATTCAAATTATTCTTTCGGAGGAGAAAACCTATTTGAAATAGAAACACTATCTTATTGAAAAATATTAAATTATCTCTAACTTCGGTATGAGGTGTCCATGTCATTACTCTGCCTACAATAAATATATTTATGGCCAAAGTTAAAACAATGAAAAAAATATCCATAAAAATTGTTTTTTATGAAGGTAGTAGGATATGGATTTGTTCTTCTTTGTTGAACTCCTAGATCTCCCCCATTCAGATATATCCTTTCCTCTTCACAAAATGACATGGTGTGACCCAAATATCCATAGAACTAATAGTTCATGGGAGGAAATATCTTCTCACTTCTATTTTTCCTCATAACTTCTTCCTTGGGATGAAAGTTTGACTGCCTGTCATTCCTGGATGCTTGAGGATAGTCTTCTGTTATCCTTTCAATTTCATTTATAGGTCTCTTTTTCAGTACTTCTGGCGAACTTTAAACATGATCAAAGCACATGATCCACAGACCAGTTGGTGAGGTCTCCTTAAGTTCATCCACAAGACCCAGGTTCGAAACCAAGTGGAGGCATAATTCTAGGTACTGTAGCAGGTAATGTAGCAGGCACTATAGTAGGCACTGTAGCAGTCACTGTTCAGTACTGTAGCATCCAAAACTATTCACCTTGGGCAACCAGTTTGGGCTTGGAGTCCTTAAGGTATTTGGGACACCCAGGCCTTTAGGCCAATAAGTCTTTCAGGCCTCCTCAAGGTCTTTGGGTCACCTCAAGACTTCAGGCCACATTAAATTGTACTTCAGTGACCAAACATACTCTACAAGAAGATAACTCTAGATGAAGGATTTAGAGCAGGCGTATCCACCAGAGTAGAGATAAACAGAATTGGAATAATGATAGGGTATGTATTTTCCATCGGGTCTGTGCTTGTGTAGCTCTGCATGAAGGACAACTAGCCGAACAACCCTGTGAAGGTGGAATGCTGATATTCATAACACATGCTGGGGAGGAGTAGTTTCAAGTTGTCTTTTTTGGGTGATTTACTCTAAGACCTATGGGTCTTTTAATTGTCTCTAAGACTTTAGGACTTTTAAGGGTTACACCTCACCCATTGAAAGGTGGATTATCAAAAATAATAAAAATTAAAGGCCTTCGGGCCATGCCGACTAACATGATAAAATTTCAACTTGAATTTATTCTGTTCCACTTTATTTGATGTATTTGATGTTCTGGCCTCACAACCAATTCTACTGTTTCCCATACATTTGGGTCTTTGACCACTCAGAATCTTCTCAACTCAATAAAAATCATGTTTTGATCTCTCTAACAACTCAGCTTATGTGAACCTTCCAAATTGATTTTTCTTCTTTGATTCTTTTTAAATTGATTCACTCTCAAGTTTAATTCTAATAGTAACAAATTCCTCTTCAAGACCCTCAACGGTCTTGTACTTTTCTTCTAGTCTAGAGGTGAGGTCATTGATGACCTTTTAGTACTATTCAATTATCATCTTCAGTTCCAATACATCATCTGTGCTTTCAAGGATTTTAGAATGTACTTTAAAAAATTATTCTAGTCATTCAATTTCAACTTCAAGCTGATCAACATATTCAGATGATTCTTCCACAATTTATTTCCACTTATTACAACTCTTACATTTAATATTAAGGTTACCAACAACATCCTTAAGTTGCAACTTGGGATCAGTATTAATTTTCAACTAATTATATCTTGTATGATCTTCTGATGGTTTTGATTTTTCAATTGTGGCCATCATGGAATCATGTTTTACAGATTTAAATTCAGGTTCCTCTTCCTCATAGAAATCATTATCATCATCTTCTTCTTCACACACAAAACTCTTTTTCTATAGTTTCTTTTAAAATTTGAAGTTTTCATTTTTGAAGAATATTTTATGAGGTTTCTCCATTTTTTCAACTTTTCTCTCTTCATCATCAAATTTTCTTAAGCACTGAGAGACTATGTGCCTAACTTTTCCACAACAAAAGCAAGCCAGAGGTAGTTTGCCTTCAAATTTTCCTTTTCCCTTCTTGAGCTTCTTGGAAATGAGAGAAATAATTTATTTTTCCTCATCATATTTATAACAAATATCTTATAAAACTTTCAGTTTGTACATGGATTTGAATTCCATCTCCTTGCTCACACGAGTTGTAGATTATTCTAGTTTGATTTCCATTTTATATGCCGATAGATATCTCAATAGATCATCTATAAGAACCCAGTTTTTCACTCAGGTATAAATCCTTTAATTTTTGATCAAAATCTTTAATTTGGACCTAAAATGGATGCCTAATGAGTTAGTAAAGGTTCTAAGGGTGTTCGGGGATTTTTCGAACCTCGAAACCCACCTTTTTGAGAAAATAGACTCTGCGCACAATTTAGAGTAAACCATGCGGATGGTGTTTTTTAGGACAGAGCCACCTCACACAGTTGGCGCATGGCCATGCGGCTTAACCGTGTGAGGGATCCTTTTTCCCATGTACCCATGCATAGATTGCGCATGGTTTGGAAAACCGTGCAGACCAAACCGTTCAGACAGATCCATTCCACATGGTTTGCACACAGTTTGACAAACCGTGCGCAGGCTAAATTTCTGGGTAAATTTCCAGTTTCTCCCTTAATGATCTATTAACCCCCCTCCTTCTTCCCAACTCGTAAACCAGTGTAATTTTCCTCTATTTTGACCCATTTGGATCTTTTTTAAGGCCAAAGCTAGGGATCAAGAGATCTCCTTCGTCCGACATCTGATCGAGCTTCCGTTTGTCACGTTGGATGTGTAATGTTAAGTACTCAAGTCCTCTTTAGCTGTTCTTATCTCTTGTTCTTGACCTAGATATCACCATGTGATCATTTTTAAACTTTTCTTAGATCTACTACGATCCAAGGAAAATCAAGGGCCGACACCGGATGAGAAGGATCATACAACCCTAAGGTGGGTGGTCTATAACTCATCCCTAAAGTTCATTGTTTTTAGAATGTTTGTGTGGGGCCCACCCATTTTTTTGGAATCCATTTCTTAAATTTACATGCAATGATTATAATTGATATAATAATATGGTTATGCTATTTCCAAATATGTGATTAGTTGTTAGTGGTTACATCCACAGCTCAATCTGCCTCACGTCGAAGGTTATGCCACAAATGGGTTTTTAGTGTTTTTAACATGTTTGAGCCACCGTTAGGGTATTCCCTTACTTAACCTTCATAAAGGTATGAATTTCTATAATAAATTACTTTTTATTGATGATAATTTCATAATGTCATGTACCATGCATGCTCACCACTTAATCCGCCTAAGATAAGTGCTTTCAAATGATTATTAAATGTGAGATGCAAAATAGAAAGTATACTAAGTATATATCTCAGCCTTAACAAATGAGTTTAAATTAAGGTTACATGTTCTCATTACCCCTTTCCATGTTAATAGAAGGTATCAGAGTGAACCTCTCTAATTTATATTCCTTAATGGTTAATTTAAGACTTGTTTAATTGGTTGCAACACTACTTGAAATATACACACTAATGGAAGACAAGGCTTGGACCAATAAATAAATGGTTTCAACTCCAATTGACCTATCCACACTAATAGAAGGAAAAGGCTTGAAACAAATGAATTATTACATGATTACAAAATCAAATAGGAATGGACTAACTCAGGCTCACCTTGTATTCTGAGAGGAGAATACCTTGGGTCTCTGGAACCCCATTCCGATTCAAGGATGCGGTTTGATTAGGTTGATACCCACCTAGAATTTGGTTCTTTTCTATTCCTCAGATTCCCAGTATACTATTGTAGGTTCCTTTTAATTATTACAGGATACCTCAGATACACTCCTTGGATCTAGCATTGGCTATTAGGTGCCATGGTGAAAGCCCATAGGGCCTTGTCTTTGCTTATCCCCGTTTTACCTTGGTCGATAACCTTGGACTTAGTAGGCACCTAATTGTGGAATTACTTGGATTATGCTCCTTAGATTACAATCTTACTTCTTATCTAGAATTATATACCACTGAGTTATCATTCTATGAGATTTATGTTACCTTGGTTATTACCTTGGAACTACCTCACTGGATATCTTTGTCAAGTTTCCTTGTTATGTCTTGGGACCTTCACTAATTATACTATCATGAGATGATGTTAGTGATGGATATGCCTCACATGAACTATTAACATTAAATGGGGATTACTTAATAAATGAGCTGGTTATATGTTTGGACACTAACCAAGGGATGAAGTAGGTACTTGGGTATTTAGTTATATTATACTGCTTACTTTACTTTATATATGCATGCCTGCACACTGCTATATTTCATTACATGGGCCGGATGTTATAGAAACCATTGGTGGTGGACCACTGATATTTATCTCACACCCTCTCCGGGCACTGTTTGGTACTCGGAGTAGATTACATGGTTATAGGTATTGACAAAGGGAAGCATATAGCTTCCAAAACATGATTTCTTGCTGATTAGGATGGATCTTGATAGCAGATGACCAAGTTGTATCTTGGGATGCTTGGAGTAGTCCTTCTTTTCTTTTTTCCTTGTGGAACATGTTATGACTGGTGTCTTGTATCATGTTTTCTAGTTTTATAATGACATGAAATTACATTATCATCATTCCAGTTGATACAGTTATTATTATTCTCATTTATTTAGTCATCGGTTTGCTTCCACTATTTATTTATATTATTTATATTACCTACACTATTTATTATTCCTTTATATTCCTTCCACTGTGATACACTCTTCTAATGAGGGCATAGTCTTCCCAAATACACACCCTAGTCCCTCACTTCTAGTCAGAAACCTATGGCATTTAGGAAGATGCGTTTGAGGCCATGTGGCCCACCAGGCTCGGGGCACTCGTTAAGTGGAATCTGGGTCCGAGTCATAAAAAAGTAGTATTATAGGTGGTTTATTTTCTTTATTTATTATTTGGAGACAATATATTGGATAATTGGAATGCTTGGGACTTATTCATAAGCCATGCTTGGGCATCGCAAACCCATGTTCAGGTTAATATCCAAGTTTCCCAAAAATGAAATTGTTGTTCTATTTTGCCTATTACAGTTGATATTATTTCACCATTGGGTGACACACATGATGTGTGGTGTTGTTGATTATTACTTTGTTTGATGGTATTATTTTATCCTTATCCCGATGACATGAGGGCAAGGATCATTTATATATACATCATTATAGGCACTTAGAATTCACATGTCATACATATTACCATGCCATATAGGTGCATTTCACTTCTTTTCATTGGCTAATATGTTTGTGATTATTGAGTAATGTTGTGATAAGTTGCTTGTACATGTATTGATATTGGTTATGATTGAGTGGTTTCATGTCTCAATTCCTGAGTTTTATGGGCCCTCATGGGTTGGGATGAGTAATTTATTGAGTCAAGCCATTATACTATAAATAAATGGGAGTCGTTTCTGGTGATAGGTGTATGGGAACTAATTCATCGAAAATGGATATCCATTATAAAGTGAATCCTAAAATCTAAAATAAATTGGTTGTAAATCCTTATCCCACCTTTTCGTGTTTATGAAAGGTAAAGGACTGAACTTGGAAATTTACTGCAAAATTACATGAAACTTATACTTGAGAACTTACCGATACCTAGCCATCTAAGTAGGTAGTTGGGGTATATTCATTGGGTAGTGAGTTTTCTTACATTCAACTTCCATTAGTGATGATATCTCCTTGATTCTATGATTTTTATATGGAGTGTTGTTGTCATTTGTAGACCAATGCTGCCACGACGTCCTCGTGTCGTTCGCCAGGAGGATGATGGCGACCATGCTCCAGACAGGGTGGGCCCTGAGCCGCTAGTCTTGCTACCAGGAGTTCCAATTGAGGCACCAACTTCTCTACTTGATCCGAGTACTGATGCTCAAGTCCGTGATAGTTTCCTACATCTGATGCAGTCCATGAAAGGTGCTCCAGGGGTTGCAACTACGATGGCTGATCTGACCCGCGAGTTCCAGCAACAGCATCCTCCTACCTTTTCAGGGGATGCAGTTCTCTGGATTTTGAGTCTTGGCTAGAGTCCATGATGTCTATCATTGAGCTTCTGGAAATTCCTCCAGAGTGGAGAGTCAAGATTTCTATATACATGCTTTAGGATTTGGCCAAGCGTTGGTGGGACGTGGTTACCCAGGCTGGTCATCATCTGGGAATGTTACGGGTTGACTTACAGACTGCCTTCTATGATAAGTTCTTTCCTCAGGCACTGAGATATGACATATCCATATATTTCATGCATCTCGAGTAGGTTTCTATGTCAGTTATGAAATATTCAGCACGTTTCACTAATTTACAATGCTTTTCATTGCTTCTAGCCAGTGATGAGCTTTCACGTGCTATACATTTTGAGGATGGGCTCTAGTACACCATCCGAACTCAGGTGAATTTCTTTCACCTTCCTACCTTTTCTGCAATAGTTGATCAGGCCCTTATCACTGAACGCAATCCGAGGGATGACACAAGTACCAGGTTTAAAGGATCAGTGCCATGTTAGGCTAGTAGTTCTTCTAGTGGCAGGAAATATTCCATTAAGGTTTTTAGTTAGGGAAGTGGTAGCTAGAGTATCCAGTTTGATAGCTCTGTGGTGTGTCATCAGTATGGAATAATGGGTTATAAGAATCCCCAATGTGATATAGGCACTATAGAGTGCCGAGATTGCGGACATATGGGTCATCTTCAGTGCTTTTGCAGGACCTTTATACCAGCTTTGATTGGAAAAGAATCAACTTCAGCTCCACCTTCAGGAGTGAGTTCTTTTGTGTCGCGTTAGGCAGGGAGTTGGAATAATATCAAAAGTTCTGGCCGAGGAGGAGTTTGTGGCCATGGTAGTCCAATCCCAGATCACCAGCAGCGCCAACAGAGCAGTCATGATCATGGTAGTCCATCTATTTCACATGGCTGTGGATCAGGTCAGTTGCATTCTTTACAACCGATACCTGAGGATCAGGTTGCAGGACCATCTACAGTACGAGGTACTATTCTAGTAGCCTCTAATATTGTCTCTACCTTGTTTGATATAGGTGATTCAAACTATTTTATTTCTGTATCTATCGTGGAAAGTCTTGGACTAGAGATATCACTACCACAAAACTGGGCAAGGCCAGCGCCAGCCTTTATCAGCGCTAACGAAAAAGCGCTGATAAAGGGGGGTACGTTTATCAGCGCTAAAAAAAGCGCTGATAAAGGTACCCCTTTATCAGTTCTTTTTTAGTACTACTAAAGGTACCCCCTTTAACAGCTCTTTTTTTAGCGCTATTAAAGGGTACCCCTTTATCAGTGCTTTTTTAGTAGCGTTGATAAAGGGGGGTCTTTATCAGCGCTTTTTTGAAAAGCGCTGATAAAGGGTCTGCTGCCAAAAAAAAAATTCATTAAAATATATATATTAATATTTAAATATATATATATAGTTATATTGATATAAATAATATATATATATTTTAAATATAATTTTAAATATATTTTAGATAAGTGTAAATATACAGTTACACTTAATATATAAGATATTTAGTGAAAATGGCTTATAAAAAAATTAAAAAAAATATTTTTAATTAATAATTTTCTAATTATTATGAAGTAATAGTCATTTAATAACAATTTTAAGACTAAAAAAATAAAAAAAAGATAAAAAATATGTTGAAAACGCAACTCGAACTTCAAATGGCCATAACTTTTGATCCGGGTGTCCGTTTGGGCTCTACCACATATCAAATCAAAGCCTGTGACAAGCTCTACATTGCTGTGACCTAGGGGGACCCCAATCAAGGTTTTTTAGAGGCAAAAAAAGTCCCAGAAGGCCTCAAAAACCGAGTTTTTAATCAGGGTACCCTGATTTTTTAACATTTTATGGATTTTCAGCCGCGTTTAAGGGGGTATTATTGGATTTTTTTGGTGGGGAATAAATTTATTCCAAGGTATTACATTCATATTGATATTATGTATTTAAAATTTTATCGTTTTTTATTATGCACTGCTATTTATAATCAAATATATAACAATATATACATATTTTTTATATATTCACACATAAAAATAAAATTTTTAAATAAATAATTAAACATATTTACATATAACATACATTAGATTTATCTAAATAATAACTAATATATATTTTATTTAAAATACCAATATATCAATATTTATATACCTATATATTAATCTTACTATATATGTACCTATATAATGTGTGTGTGTCTATTTGTGTGTGTCTATATATTAACAAACTAATATATTATATATATATATATTCTAACATATGTATATGCACATATATATATATGTATAATTATACTTATAGAAACACCCACACATATATATATATGTGTGTGTGTGTGTGTTGTATATATGTATTTATTTACACACACACAAAACAAAACATATTTTATAATTGTATTGAAAAATAATCTTATAAATATATATTAATATATGAATAAATATATGGATAAAAAAATATAACTAAATATATATAAATAAATAGATATAACTTAATATTAATATACGAATAAATATATAAATATATACATATATAAATATATACATATATAAATATAACTAACTATATATGTATATATATATATATATTAATACAACTATATAAATTTATATTAATACATGAATATATATAACTAAATAAATAAATAAATATATATATATAAATAGATATATCACTATTTGGAGAACAAATCAAATTAGAGGAGTAGTAAAGACTCAGCACGTATGGGGGGTGGTCTTGAGTTCAAAACCTGGTAGAGGCAGGTAGGGGCGCGCGCATGGATGAATTTGGGGGGGATATAACACTGTTAAAGGGGTCTAAAAGTGCTGATAAAATGTGGGGCATCGTGGCTGGGGCTTTCAGGGGAGTGGGTGGGCCGGGGGCGTTGATAAATGGGGGGGGGGGAAAGCACTGTTAAAAGTTCCCTCCGATTTATAGATTTTTATTATTATTTTTTTAATTATAATTTTTTTAAATTTTTTAACTTTTATCAGTGCTAAAAAAAGGTGCTCATAAAAGGGTTCTTTTATCAGCCCTTTTTTTAGCACTGATAAAAGGCCCCTTTTATCAGCACTTTTTTTAGTGCTGATAAAAGGGGTATTTATCAATGATTTTTGGAGTGCTGATAAAGGGGACCCCCCTTTATCTTTGCCGGCATTAACATCACTTTTTAGCACTGTTAAAATCCCTTTTTAGCGTTGATAAAATCCATATTTGTAGTAGTGTATAGTTTCACTATGGTGTAATGATCCTCTATACATCATTGGGAATACAGACGGAGGGCATACGATAGTTCAAGGACTGTCCCCTTGAGGTTGGAAGTTACCATTTATTATGGAATCTCTTTGTTCTCAAGAAGACATGCTTTGATGTAATTCTCGGGATGGACTAGTTAGTCCACTATCACGCCTTTGTAGACTGCTATCACCACAGAGTATCTTTTACATCACCAGAAGGTAGTAGTAATCTTTTCAAAGGTGAGTGGGATATCCAAGATGGGAGATTTGGACCAAAGCATCATGGGCTAGGCAGAGTGACCACCCATATTAAAAATCTTTTCATGGAGTATCAGGGTTTGTTTCAAACTGATTTCCCTCTAGTAGTTGATCGTTTTAGGGAAGTCTTTCCTAATGACTTTTCTGTCTTACCTACCAAGAGAGAGGTAGAGTTTACAATTGAGCTTGTTCTAGGAGCATCTCCAGGGTCCATTCCACCTTACAGGATGACACCTACTGAGATTTATGAGCTCAAGTGGAAAATAGAGGATCTATAATCCAAAGGCCTTATATAGCCTAGTACATCCACTTGGGGTTCACTCGTTATTTTTTCTAAGAAGGAAGATGGAACTCTTCATCTATGATTGGATTACAGAAGGTTGAACTAGCTTATGGTCAATAATCGGCATCCACTTACTCAAATAGATGATCTCTTTGACCAACTACGAGGAGCAAAGGTGTTCTCTAAGATCGACCTGAGATCGGATTATCACCAGGTGCGAGTCAGAACATCACAAATACCTCGTACAACTTTCCCTAGTAGGTATGGTTTGTATGAGTATCTTGTTATACCATTCGTTCTTATGAATGCGCCTTCCATTTTCATGTCTTTGATGAATAGGGTTTTCCACCCCTATTTGGACTCTTTTGTTGTGGTCTTTGTGGATAACCTCTTGGTGTATTCTCTCACTTGTAAAGATCATTCCAAACATCTTGAGATTATTATGAGAACACTGAGAAAGCATCATCTTTATGTTAAGATTTCTAAATGCGACTTCTAGATCGAAAAAGTCCACTTCTTGGGTCATGTTATCTCAGAATCCGGAGTATCTATTGACCCTAAAAAGGTTAGTGCTGTAGTTTCCTGGGAGTAGCCCAAAAATGTGTTTGATATCAGAAGTTTCTTAGGAATCTCAGGATATTATAGGAATTTCAAACAAGAATTTTCTCATATTGATTCACCTCTTACTGGTCTTACAAATAAGGGTGTAAAGTTCACATGGTCAGAAGCATATGAGAAATCCTTTCAGGAACTGAAAGGGTGTCTTGTATTGGAATCTATTCTGATTATTCCAGAACTTGGAAAAGGTTATATCATCTTCTATGATGCATTAGGCATTGGACTAGGAGAAGTGTTTATACAGGAAGACAAAGTCTTTTCATACAGATCTTGGAAGTTGAGGCCTCATGAGAGAAATTACCCGACGCACAACCTTGAGATAGCAGTAGTTTTCCATGCCTTAAGTTGACGGAGACACTATTTTTTGGGTGAGCACTTTTTTGTGTATACAGATCACAAAAGAATCAAGTATATCTTTTCTCAGCATGACTTGAACCTCAGAAAGTGGATATGGGTCGAATATCTACAATCCTTTGATTTTGAGCTTGCTTATTTGCCTGGAAAGGGAAATGTGGTTGCAGATGCATTGATTCAGAAAACTCAAACATAGGTCATATAGGAATCCGGTGATGAATGGAAGTTAATGACCCTATTTTATGAATTTAATCTAGAGTTTAATGATAGTCACGAGCTGTCTTATCTATCAGCGTTAACAGTTACCTCTTCCCTCCTTGAGAAGGTGAAGAGTAGGCGGTTTTCAAATCCTGAAGGTTTAGTTCTCTGTGAAAGTATATCAGGAAATAACCCACCTCTAGATTGTTCTATGGAAAAAGACAATGTCCTGCGTCAACGTGGACATATCTGGGTTCCTGCAGACATGAGAGAGGAGTTGATGAAATAATCTCATGCTTCTTAATGGGAAGTTCATATAGGAATATTGAATATTTATCGAGATATGTGATGATATTATTGGTGGCTTGAAATTAAACATCAGATTGCAGGCTTCATCACTAGGTGTTCCACCTGTCAGTAGGTGAAGGCGAAGCACCAAATATCTGCTGGCTTGTAATAGACACTTCCAGTCCCATAATTTAAATGGGAATATGTTTCTAAAGATTTCGTAGTCATCTTACCTAGGTATTTGAGGGGTAGTGATGCTATCTAGGTAGTCATTGAATGACTAACTAAATCATCCCACTTCATTCCTATTTGGGATACTTTCTCAGTTGATGAAATGGGAAGACTGTATGTCTGTGAGATCATACAAATACACAGGGTTCTACACACTATCTTTTCAGATAGGGATGCTCGTTACACTTCACGGTTCTGGAAAGACTTACAAAAATCTATGGGGAATCAAGTGCTTATAAGCACAAATTTTCACCCTTAGACTGATGGACAATTGTAACGAACAATAAAGGTTCTAGAGGATATGCTTCGAGCATGTGTCCTGGATTTTGGCAGTTCTTGGGAGAATCATATTCTTCTCATCGATTTCACTTATAATAATAGTTTTCAGGCGACAATTCAGATGGATCCTTTTGATGCCTTATATGGTAGGCCATTCTGTTCACCCTTGTGCTGGCTAGAGGTAGGTGAGGTATTCCTACTAGGTCCTCGTCTTGTTCAGGAGACTTCAGAATATGTCCAACTGATCAGGAAGCGTATGACTACTGCTTTTTCTAGACATAAATCTTATGCTGATCGCCATCGATGAAATATTGAGTTCGATATTTGGGATCATGTTTTTCTTCGGGTATTGCCTAAGTTAGGTCATAGACGGTTAAGGAAGTAGGGAAATCTATCACCTCGTTACATCGGGCCATTTGAAATTCTAGAGAGAGTCAGGTCGGTAGTCTATCCGTTGTTACTAACTCATAGGTACTATGCCATGCATGATGTCTTTCATTTCTCACAACTTCACCAATATCATGCCAACCCATCTCATAAATTTGATCCCGAGAAAGTTGAGTTAGATGCTAATTCTACCTTTGAGGAGTATCTAGTACACATCATTGACCGAAGCACAAAGGCTCTCCAAGGAAAGTCTGTCCCTCTCATATAGGTGCTATGGAAACACGACCAAGTACAAGATGAAACTTGGGAGAGGGAAGCAGATGTACATGCTTGGTGGCCATATTTGTTCTCAGATAGTGTTTCCTTACCCTTGGAAGGAGAACTTATGGGTGAGTTATTTTCAGGGGGGAAGACTGTAAGAACCCAGTTTTTCACTCAGGTATGGATCCTTTAATTTTCAGTCTAAATCTTTAATTTGGACCTAAAATGGATTCCTAATGATTTATTAAAGGTTACAAGGGTTTTTGAGGCTTGTTCGAAGCCCATAACCCACCTTTTTAGAGAAAACAAACTCTTCACATGGTTTAGAGTAAACCGTGCAGAATTCCGCATGTTTTTCCAAACCATGGGGATTGTGTTTTTTTTGGACAGAGCCACCTTGTACGGTTGGTGCATGGTTGTACGGAATAACCGTGTGAGTGACCCTTTTTCCTAAGTACCCATGAATGGGTTGCACACATTTTGATAAACCCTGCGGACCAAACCGTTCAGGCAGATCCATTCTACATGGTTTGCACACGGTTTGACGAACCGTGTGGAAAAACTATGTGCAGGCTAAATTTCTGGGTAAATTTCTAGTTTTTCGATTAATGATCTATTAATTCCCCTCCTTCACAACTCATAAACCATTATAATTTTCCTCTATTTTCACCCATTTGGAGATTTTTGAAGGCCAAATATAGGGATAAATCGATCTCCTTCATCCAATATCCGATCAAGCTTTCATTCTTCACATTGGATGCACAACAGTAAGTACTCAAGTCCACTTTATCCATTCTTCTTCTCTCGTGTTCTTGAACAAGATATCTCCATGTGAACATTTTTCACCTTTTCTTATATCTACTCCGATCTGAGGAAAATCAAGGGACGATACTAGAGGATAAGGATCGTACAACCCTAAGGTGGTTGGTCTATAACTCATCCCTAAAGTTATTTATTTTTGGAATGTTTGTGTGGGCCCCACAGGTTTCTTTGGAAGTCGTTTTTTAAATTTACATTCCATGATTATACTTGATATAATCGTATGGGTATGATATTTCCAAATATGTTATTAGTTGTTAGTGGTTACACCCACAAATCAATCCACCTCATGTTGAAGGTTATTCTAGAAATGGGTTTTTAGTGTTTTCGACACGTTTGAGCCACCGTTCGGGTGTGACCTTTCTTGAACTTCCTAAAGGTGAACCTTTCTATAATAAATGAATTTTATTGATGAGAATTGAATAATTACATGTAGAATGTATTCTCACCACTTGAACCTCCTAAGGTAAGTGCTTTAAAATGATTATTAAATGTGAGATGTGAAATGGAAAGTATACTAAGTATATATATTGGCCTTAACAAATGAGTTTGAATTGAGGTTACATGTCCGTAGCACCCCTTTCCATGTTAATGGAAGGTATAAGAGTGAACCTCTCTAATTGAGATGCCTTAATGGTTAATTTAAGACTTGATTAAATGGTTGTAACACTACTTTCCCTTTCCACACTAATGAAAGACAAGGCTTGAACCAATAAATAAATGGTTTCAACTCTACTTAACCTATCCACAATAATGGAAGGAAAGAATTGAACCAAATTAATTATTACATGATTACAATATCAAATAGGAATAGACTAACTTGATCTCTCCTTGGATTCTGAGAGGATAATACCTTGGGTCTTGGGAATCCCATTCCGATTCAAGGATGCAGTTTTCTTAGGTTGATACCCACATAGACTCTAGTTCTTGTCTATTCCTTAGATGCCTGGTATACTACCACAAGGTCCTTTTAATTATTATAGGATACCTTAGATAAACTCCTTGGATTCAAAATTGTCTAGTAGGTTCCATAGTGAAAGCCCATAGGAACCTGTGTTTGCTTAGCCCCATTTTACCTTGGTCAATCACATTGGACTTGGTAGGCACCTTATTGTGGAATGACTTGGATTATGCTCCTTGGATTACACTCTTATGTCTTATCTTGACTTAGATACTACTGAGTTAGCATTCCGTGAGATTTATGTTACCTTGGTTATTACCCTGGAACTCCCTCACCGGATATCTTTGTTTGGTTTCCTTGTTACGTCTTGGGACCTTCACTACTTATACTATCGTGAGATTATGTCAGTGCTGGCTATGTCTCACGTGACCAATTAACATTAAATGGTGATTACTTAATCAAGGAAATGGTTACATTTTCAGACACTAGTCAAGGGATAAAGCAGGTACTTGGGTATTTAGTTATATTGTACTGCTTGATTTACTTTATATATTCATACCTGCACAATGATATATTCCAATACACGAGCCAAATGTTATAGACACCGTTGGTGGTGGTCAATTGAGATTTATCTCACACCCTCTCCGGGCACTGTTTGGTACCCAAAGTAGATTACATGGTTGCATGTATTGACAAAGGGAAGCATATAGCTTCCAACACTTGATTGCTTGCTGATTAGGATAGAGCTTGATAACAGATGATCAAGTTGGATATTGGGATGCTTGGAGTAGTCCTTGTATTATTTTACCTTGTGGAACATGTTATGCCTGCTGTCTTGTATCCATGTTTTCCCATTTTATAGTTACATGAAATTACATCATCATCATTCCAGTTGATACAATTATTATTATTCTCGTTTATCTATCCATCAGTTTGCTTCCACTATTTATTTATATTATTTATATTGCCTTCAATGTTTACTATTCCTTAATATTCCTTTCCCTGCGCTACACTCTACTAATGAGGGAATAGTCTTTCATGGACACACCCTAGGACCTTTCTACTAGTCTTCAACCTCTAGCATTTGTGAAGATGCATTTGAGGCTATGTGGCCCACCGAGCTTGGGGCACTCGTTAAGTGGCATCCAGTTCCGGGTCATCACATCATCCACCGAGAGTTTAGAGAGATCTATTTCCTCAAGGGATGAAACCTTTTCATTGTAAAGGGGTGGAAGTATTATCAATATTTTCTTTACTATGTAAATGTCTTTGATTTAGTAATCTAGACCTAGAATTTCTCCTACAACTCCAGTAATTTGATTGAAAAAGGAGTCTGCATTCTCATCAGGGTGCATCTTCTGATCGTCGAACCAGTTGTGTAGTACTTAAAGTTTCACCTCCTTTAATTTTCTATATCCTTCATAAATATTTTATAGTTTATCCCACATTGACTTGGTATATTTGAAACTCATTACCTTTAGATAAATTTGATCATAAAGAGCTACAATGAGAGCATTCTGTGCTTTTGCATCAACATCAAGCAATTTTCTATCAGTATTAGTCATTGATAGTTCTATAGGACCAGTGAATTTTATTCCCTACACAGTAGAAAATAAGACTTCCATTCCAATATATCTTAGGTGAGATCTCATCCTGTTTTTCCATATCTGAAAATTAATTCCATCGAAGAGGGGAACTCCCCTAACATTGACTGGATTCTATATGACAACATAAGATAGATTCTACACCAACAACCTTTACACTCTAATACTACTTGAAGGACCCCAGAACACCCTGAGAGGGGAGGGGTGAATCAGGATGTCAATTTTTTTTAAACAGATGGATCTTGTTCCCACATTGGTAGGAACCTATTAAACCTGTCTGAAGAGGAAGTGCAGAAAACAAATAGTCACATACAAAGTAATGATACAATAATTTTACTTGGTTCACCACTTAGGGCTACGTACAAGTAGCATATGTAAACATTATGTCAGTTGTACCCAAAAACCACTAATCTTCACAAGTTTTGGATTACAAGAGTTTAGCACAGTCACTCTATGCTAGACGCACTACATTTACAAGGTTTTTGGGACAACAAACTGCATCCCTTGAATCGCTTCTGCTGAATTCCCCTTGCTCACTATTTTGGGATAATATTCACTCAGTTTATCGATTTGAAGGTCACTTTAATGGTTTAATATTAAATCATGCATCCTCAACTATGAATGGATGCTCTGTTGAAGTCATGTTATTCCCCACATATGTAATTTACTTTCCCACACACTAATAGGTTAAGGTAATTAATTTCGCAAATTGATTTGATTAGTTTTCAGGATTCCTTGGGTGTTCCACATACCACTTTACCTCCTCTAGGTACTAAGTAGTGGGTATGGTTCGTGAATCACCTCCTCCGTGTACCACTACTATTTTCACGTACCATCTAGCCCCACTACATACTGCCTTGATCTGCCATGTACTACCCTACTCCATGTACTGCCTCCGCAAACCACCTTCCGCAAACAATCCCTACTTTACAAACCACATCTGCTCTGCATACAACTTTGCTTGCTCCACACACTGCCTCGCTCTTCCGTGTACTTCAAGAGCTTCCTCTGCAGACCATGCTCTCTTTCGCAAACTGTTTTACTTATGTGGATCGTGCTCTCTGTGTACTGTCTTCTCCTCTACGAACCACTTTGGACTTCACCATATTTCTTCCCGAATTTTTAATCTCAATCTCTATCTTTTACGAAGGGGATTACTACTCCTTATATAGGCAAAAAATGGATCCAAAAAATCTTCTAATCCAATATTGACCAAATATTTGATTTTAGTATATCCTCCACCACATATCGCTCCTTTCTTGAGAACCGCAACAATCTAAATAACCTCCAACATTCCACGTACCACACTCCTTTGCTGTGAACCATTGTGGAAAACCATTTTTGATTTCGTGAACCACTCTGCGTACCATTCCCGCTGTTTCATATGTGGTCCACAAACCGTTCCCAGACATGGTATGTGGTTTGTATCTCGGGCCACATGATTCTCTCCCTTTGCTGAATTCCTTCTCCGTTCTTCATTCCATTCATCCCTATGAATAGATTCCCAATTTTGTGGCCCCAAAAATTGACAAACACTGGGAAACAATTACACCTTCAACATTTCTCTCATCCTCAATCGTAAGACCACATTACCTGAAAAATCCCTAGTCATCCATGTGTATATTGACAACAAACACAAACCAAACTCCATTATAAACAACAAACAAACTTGGTTCCAACACAACCGGTGAGGGAGAACTCTCTCCGACCTATTACTATAGTCGATAGAAAGTATTCGAGGAGTCATAATGCCACAACCATCAACAAACATAATGAAACCATTAATACAACATCCAAAACAACCTTTAAAATACCTTTATATTATTTAACACCAAAACCATAATAAGAACAATAACAATCCAACCCACTCTGCCCCCACTCTATGTCCATGCATAGTCTGCAGCCTGTACATCACACCTGGAGGAGAATTCACAACAAACCCCGAACATACCATGGAGACCTATGGTCTTTCATGAGGTGTGTTTTCTAGACATCCCACTCGCAACTAGAACCTCAATACCCAATATTCCTAGCTCCAGTATATCTAGACTCTCCAAAATATCATGACCCAAAGAAGGGAAAAACCTCATATGATACCATTTTTTCATGAAACAATTCATGATTCTACCCAACGTGACACTCAAACTAGCCCGTGGCATGGCCTAAAGGGCATTCCCAATCCCCACAGGCTGGAAACTAGTACCTGGGCATCAAACATCACATGTGGGAATGATTTCACCCATAGGAATCAGCCATAAATAACTCACAAGAATAGAACATCACATTATAAACACTAACCATATCCAAAATCATAGACAACATGAGTTAAAAAATTTACATTATAAACAAAAAATGAAAATGGGGAGGGGATCCAACTGCACACTCAAGCCTCCATGAAACAAGAGGGATAACACCCTCATGACACTACCACCAACACATACCAAAATAGGAACCACTAGCAATCAGATCCGCCACCACCACCAAAGAAATACTTTCCTTTACCTAGGTCAAATATAATAAGGTCTACATACACCTGAGGGTGTATATGGGGTGTAAGAAAAAAGATTCCATGATATAAAATAAAAATAAAAATAAACATACTAGTTTTTATGAAAAATAAAGATTTTTTAGGGGAAACATGGTTTTACATTGAAAATAAAAATAAAATACCACAATAAGATGAATGATAATCATAACATCACATGATCACCACAGGTGATCCCTAAGGATCTAGGGTTAGTGGGGGTATTAGGATCCTCATACCACGGTGATAAGCACATACCAAAACCCACAGTTTCCTTATACATGATCCACTATAAGGGAATCATATCCCAAGGTCTAGTGGTCTCTAATCATCATCATATGTTTAGTTAGTGTTGTAGTATCAATACTGCCATGGGGAACTGAGCCTCGATCCTGTTGATTCACCTAGCATACTAGACCTAGTCTAACCACATAGATACCTAGGATTACCTCATACTCGAATTCATCTCTTATGTCACAAGAACCTCCTCATACTCACACAAAACTACAACATTAGAAATACACATGAAAAACAACCATTTTTAATTGTAAAATTATCATTTAACCCTTATGAACACCAATTATTTTTGAAAACATGATTTATACCACACAAAAAATCCATATAACCCATTTAGAAAACATAGCAAGAATACTAAAATCACCCATAAATTTTAAAGCATGGAACCACCTACTATTCACTTGTAAAATTTCATAAACTAATGGAAATCACCAACCACACCATAAGGAGACCTTATAAAGGCAAGATCATACCACAAAGATCAATATTTTACCCAAGAAATCAATATTGAAACCTCATTAGGTCAACCTATATTTTGGAGAAAGTGAACCCAATGAAAAAGAAAGAAGAGACCAATAAGAAGGAAGAAAAGAGTAGAGGAGAGACTTACTCAATGATTTCTTGAAGATAAAAGGCCAAAACCACCAAGAAATTGGGGTCCAAGGGATCCAAGAGGAAAGGGGAGGTGCACCTAGGATTGTAGAGATCAAATGGGGCGAGCCAAGGGGGATTTGGGGTTAAATATGGGGAAGGGTAGAGTAGGAATTTAAATTTTTTTAATGATCTAGCAGGCTGCATGGTTTGTCCGCATAGTTTTCTAAACTATGCACCAACTATGCATCCCCCTCTGTCCAAAGAGAAACTAGGCCGCATGATTTTTTAGGAGAGGGCGTACAACTATGAATCTAGATATGTGACTCAGATAAAGCCACTATCCTAGGTGTATGGTTTGACCGCACACCCATGTGATAGGCCATGCATCTTGGATAGTTCCACTGTCCAGGGGGAACAATCTCCCATGGGATGACACATGGTTTCCCTTAACCGTGCTTTAACCGTGTTCCTCCTATCACTTGACCAAAATGACACGATTTTTCTTAGAAACTCATAAAAAAAATTAATAAATATAATACCACAAATAAAATAAATAATACCTAAAAATTAAATCACAAATGTGATATCCACAAACAACCACAACCAATTATCCACAAGAAAATGACCGATTTCCAAGAAACAACCCAAGGAAACACCTATGAACCCACAAATCAAAGTATCCAAGACTGAAAAGATCATATACAAACCCAAATAATGATATGAGATTTAACCTTAGGTCACTGTACTCAATGGGTAAACTAAGACCTCAAAACTTGGACACTATCTCATGATGAACCCATTAAAATAAAACAAACACCCTCAAGTTCCCAAAAACCCAAAGGAAACTCCTATCCTAGTTACCCAAGAACCGAACCTAAGGGTTTTTTCCCATGTATATACATCAATATACAAACCTTATCACCTAGATAACATATAACCAAACCTCAAGAAATGAAACTCTAAAACCAATAAAAAAATACCTCCAAGAAACCAACATCCCATAAGAACCGATCAAAAGATACCCAAAGAGACATCTAAACAAGAATGAACTCAAAGCCTCAATCAAATTCACATCCTCAAAAGAAATCCATATCAACTTGATCACACTTGAGAGAGACATACCCAAACAATGAGCTACCCCAAGGAAAACTACATCTATCAAAAAAGGTCCCAAGATAGAGTCTGAGGGAAAAAAATTCTGAGACTACCACTCTATTCAGAGTCTGGTTAGAGATCAGAACTAAATAAATCTCCTCCAATGACACAAAACTCACTAGTAAGACCACCCTAATAGACATGCCTTATACTATTTTCCTTGACCATTCTGGGAGCCATATGCAAAACAACACGATACATGAACACCATCAATTTATGCCTCAAAACTCAAATCAAACAACCCAATCACCACTAATGAACAAATTAAAAAAAAATATATTATAAAAAACACACTAATATCATACCATAAAATATATTTTAAACCATATACTTCTAAATGGTATTTTAAAGCATGATTCACCGAGGCAATCATTTGAAAAAAAACCAAACCCTGCTTGAAAACACTCAACCTTGGTGAAAAAAATGTCACTCCATTTTAAAAATTAATGAAATCATTTAAAGAGTCAATTGTCACTCAAAAATAATTTTCAAATTAATTAAAAATTATCCCCAAGAATTTATATAAAACCCCAATCTCCTCTCAAAACAATTTTATTTCTAAATACAATAATGAAATCAATTATATATAAAACATATTTTATGAAACAAGATAAACCTTATTTTTTTAAAGTAACCCACTAAAACCAAATTGAAACCAAATATTTCCAAGTAAACAAGAAAGTCCCATTTTCACAAAAAAACATTTAAATATTTCCAATCAAAACAAAGACATAACACAAAAACCGACATAAAATTCACTAAAAAACATCAAACATCATCAAAATCTATTCAATTACCATATAACAAGAGATAATTCACTTCAAGTGTGATTTACGTATTAAAATAGGTCAAATAAATAATTTTAAATAAAACACAATATCAATTACAGGTTTAGAAGAGTCCATAGAACCATACACACAAGATCCATATGGTTGGCCAAACCATGGGGGCTATCAATGTAGCTCTATATATTCCTCCACCTTCATTAAAATATCAAGAGAACCCTTCCTGCAAGGGATAGTCGAACATCTACAGGAAATATGTCCGGAAAAGGCGGGTGCTATAACTGCTCTCTATCCTACCTGGAAGATTCCTAATATATCAAACACATAAAATAAATCAAAATAAAATAAAAAACCAAAACTAAAGCCCGAACTACCACTAAAAACTCAAGGATTCAAACAGAAAAGAGTTAGCTAGACTCTATTATGAACCTACATCTCGAGTTCTGATCAGCCTATCACCACACTACCATGACACACCCTAAATAACAATAGGTCTACTCATAAACCTATAATATCACCGAAAAACTTAGATCCTGATACCATTTGTAATGAACCGGCCCGAGATTCCACCTTAACCAAAAATTAAACCATCCTTCTACTAACCTGATGGGTGTTTCAAATCCCCATGAGGTAATGAAAATATCCATGATATAAGAATAAAGTAATTGTAATGGTTTCACCCTTAAATCAGAGTTAAAGCAAAAGAATAATTTCACTAGAAAATATGTCTTGACCTGTCTGAAATTCTCACATCTATACAAAAATAAGAAATGAAATTTTAAATAAAAATAAAACACAATAGAAGATATAAAATAAGAAAAATAATACCCCACATAACCCTCCAATGCAGTCACATGAAACAAACCATTGTTCAATTATAGTCACTGCAAATATTGTGCATCCATATATAACCACAAATGAAATTAGTATAAGAATATTTGATCAATAAATCAATATCAACTAAATAAAAAACATAACTGACTAATATCCCCATGACCATAAGTCACTATCCTATCCCAATATAATAAAATATTCAAGAGTGGTTAAGAGTTGAACAAATCCAATTAAGAGCCTGAAACCAAAAAGTAACAATATAGGCATGAGAAAAAACATTATTAGTATTCCATAACCCACCATTGAACTTTCTAAACTTATAATTAAAGATACATATAAATCTAGTTTGAAATATAATCGGAAATTAGGTTTTTCAAAAATAAATTTATTAAAAAACCAATACCAAAACCATTTTTCTTTTACAAACTTTTTTTTCCAGAAATAAAAACAATCTCTTTAAAAACATTCTATTGTCTGAATCCATTTTTGAAACAAAAAACAACCATTTTAATTTTTTTTAAATTAAGATAAATGAATTTAATTCAAATAATTTTCAAAACCCTTTTAAAAATCATTTTAAAGAGAGAAAACCAAACACGAAGGATAAGTCATAGTAAAAATAGGTATCACAAGTTAAGAAGTAGATAACTAAAGTGAAAAAGATTAGGTTACCATAACCAATTAAAGTATGAGCGAAATTTATCAAGCACAAGATAAGGGTTTCCCACACAAACCACTAATCAATTTATAAGTGTCATGGACTAACTAACCTTGGAACTCAAGTAATATAATCCTAAACTAGTGACAATCACCTTAGGCCCACCTAAAATAAACTGTCCATCCTGGTAGTCTCGTAAAACTACATGATCCCCATACCATCAACCTAGGAGCGCAAAGCTTCCATGGGGATCCTATAGGTGTACTCAGAAACACAGTCCCACTCTAGCTGGGCATAAGATAAACTAGATTTTTCACTCATCCATAGCTCTATATAGTGACCCAGAATTCCCATGACTAAATATTCAATCAAGAAAAAATATGATCAAGAAACCAAACCAATGCATAAGAAACACATACAATCTTCTACATATCCACATACACCAAACACCTCCTACAAAAAGGGGAAAAAATTCAAGGGGCACAAAGAGGGATGCACATTCTCACACATTCTAGAATCCATTTAAAGTTCTAAATATATCTTCTCAAAAATTCACTTGGGAGGCCAAGATTTTTATAATACTTCAAGTAATTTATAAAACCACATTTAAACCATTACACTTTAAAAACAACCCTTTGAAATCCATTTATAAATTAACCCTGCCTTTATAAAACCTCTCAAAAATCTTTCATAACTTTTATTTAATTTAACCCATGACCTAAAAAGGATCAAAATAATTATAAACCAAGAATTTTATTTAAATAAAACCTTTAAATAGTTAATCAAAACTTATAATTTCAAGTACCACATAAAATTCCAAGTAAAACCCTTCAAAAATTAATTCGAAAACCCAAAACACCTTTAATAACTTCAATATAATTTTTAAAGATCCATTAGGGAAATTACTCAAACACATGGTGTGTATGACTAATTAAACAAGATTCTTAACATGTTTTGAAATTAATAAATTCAATAAATTGAAATGAAAATAAAGTAAAACTTGATTTTCCTTTAAAATAATGATTAAAAATTTAATACCATCCTTATAAAATTAACACATGAAATTAAAACAAAATAAATCAATAGTTATAAAATTAAAAGTTTGGACATGGGGAAAACCTTCTTGGAATCAATGGGGAGTGGTATGAATCTTTGAATATGGGATGAACAAATCCCATAAGATGAAACAAAATCCCTAAAATAAGAACCAAAACCAAATCACAATTGACAATCTATTTAGGGTTCGACTAAAAGGGGAACAATAATGAGGTAATAAGAAAACATGAGGAGAGGAAGAAATAAGGGAAGAGGAGACTCAACCATGGGGATTTGGCCAAGAATCATGAAGAAAACATGATGAAATCTTCAATGGGGAGGTATATTCAAAGGTGGGAGTTACTCATGCACAACGGGATTGATTGGGGGGGGGGTCATGTAATGTAGAAGGGGAGAAGAGGGGATTAGGGGTTTAAAAATAATCAAGGGAAGTTTTTTAAATTTCTAAAAATTATGATTTTGGTCATGACACACGATTTGGTAAACCATGAACCAATTGCGAAGCTACCACTTCCTAAGTAAAAATCCCCCACATGGTTTACCCTTGGACCCTACAAAGTTTAACTAAAATGTGCTAACCTTGTCAAACAACACTATCCATACATAGACCTGAACACAAAATTACCACATTATTTTCCAAACCATGTTGGATAACCATGCAACTTTTAATTTTTTTAATTCTTAAAATTTCATGCTTGAAAATTACGAAAACCCATGAAACTAAAAATAATATATAATAATATAAAATAAATTAAATAGAGACATGAATGGTTTTACAACATTCTTCAGGGTGTCATATTGGAAAAAATACTACGCTGTTGAGTTCAGAATAAGGTGTTTACCCCAGGGTAGTCATTATGTAATTTTATGGTGGTATTGAATTGTTGTGATATTGAAGACACATATTATTAATTAATATTAAAAATAGGCAATAATTATCCATTTTCCATGTAACCCTAATCATACCCCTAGAATTCAAATTTTAGGGGGATCTGGGGTTGGAGAAGGCTATGACCATGGAGGCTCACTTGAGAAGAAGGTTTCTACACCATAGATCAAAGAACATGTGAATTATCATGAATAAGGTTTGGATATTTAAACTTTTTAATGAAATTTTCTCCTCTAAGATCTTCTCTTCTCATTCATGTTTAAAAAAATGAGTTTATTTATAAAATTTAAGTATCATATTATGCTAATCAAAATGAACATAATGGACTTTGGCTACTCAAATCCCATTGATATATTTTGAGTAATTTTGGAGAGAAGTTTTCTTTATATAAATTTATCTCTAGAATTCATAGGCCTGGACCTAATAATTACTAAATTATATTCTTTTATGTTAATCTCCATCTCTAAATTAAATGACACTAATTTTGTAAATTTTGTTTTTTATTTTTAAAGATATTATAGAGAGATGTTTTCATTTCATTTTGGGATAATTTTTAGATCTATAAGAATTTATAAATAATCAGTGAGTAAACCATATACCACTTGATAGGTAATTCCAAGATGAATCTAATGGGATTATTTTGGGGTTAATTTGAAAAATAATTGAAAGTTATCTTAGAGAGAAGTTTGTACCATTTTGAACTTATCTCTCTAGAATTTATAGGCCTTAACTTTTGATTCATGAGATAAAATTTATGTTTATGTGATCCTCATGTTGAGAAAAATATGATGCTGAACTTTGGTGAAGAAAAAACACACCCTCTCTCTAACAAATAGCTTCAAGTGGTGATCAGTGATGACAAGTGTTGATGAGCAGTGAAGGAATATTGGTTGTCCATTTATTCATAAAATGACCTTGAATGAACCATGTAGCCCTAGCTGGGGACAAGGGTATGGAATCACAAAGATATTGATTAATCTTCTGATCAAATGATTATACAATACTGTGTCTGCCACATTTTCCCTAATCATGGGTGATACAATAGGATTGACGATGTGCATAAAACCATCTGATTAGATTTATTGGACGGTAATCCACATGAACACATCAGCCACACGGGAGCCTGACTCTCCCTTGCCCAAGGCCACCCAATGAAACCATGTTTAATGTACTTCGAGAGATTTTGAAAGGTGAATTAAGTGAAAGATGATTTGATTATTATGGAAATTATTATTATTAAAATAATAATAATTTATCTTTGATAAAATGAAATGGTTGTGAAAATATGTTATTTCTAGACATAGAGTATATCTAAATAATGTATAAGAACTCAATTAAACGTGAAACACATTTTTGAGATGTCATATTATCCCTTGTTTGATTATATAGATATTATTATTGTTGAATAATAATAATATATAAGGAAATGTTGACACTAATTATATTTTTAATTATATGGACTTTAGGTCATTCGGGTATTGTTCATTATAAAATAATGAACTTTAGAGAATGGTAAAATGAAAGGGGTCTTGATATTAAATAATAAATTGAAGGTGAGAATATTGTGTTATTAAATTGGATTATTTCAGAAATTAGATAAAGTGTGGAATAAGTATAACTTAACTACATGGAAAATAAAGTAGTATTGGAAATATTCAATGAATTATTTAAATGCGTAATCGAGAATGGAATACTATGAGGTTAGCATAGGGATATAAATTTGATCATTTATGTCAAGGCATGGAGTAAAGTTTATTGAAAGAATAAGCATGTGTTAAGTGATCAAAATATAAATAATGATAATAATGAATAATGTTATATATTAATAATTAACATTTTATAAATAATGAAAAGATAATGAGGGATGGAAACATGGACTTTAAGGAATAAAAAGTTTAAAATATTTTCAATGAGGATTCAAGTGGCTTAGCAGTGATCTAGAAACTCCGCAGAATATCTTAAGATTATTTCGATAACTTAGACATGGATTTCCATGAGGGATGAAATATCTTTGATGTGGCGATCTGACTAGTTGGTTAATTCAATTACAACTTTTATCTATTGTTGAATTATTATTCACTTCCTATGGGTTTAGGAAGTGGTATTCATTATAGATGGGGAAGTAGTGAGATTTCTATTTGTGAAGTCTTATATAACTGATAGGAGGGTCCCCTAATTGTGATGGAGTTTTTTGTTACTTGTAATCACATCCTTGAGTTGTATTATAGATTTTGGTTAAAATATATCAATGTACATTGGATATGGTGATGTACCTCCACGGATCCCACCCTCCATCTAGGGTTCGAGTGAGATGATAGTGACCATAAACTATCTCACCCACTGATATGGGTAGATACTGATGATTACTTGTGGATGTATCTTCCACCACTCACCCACTGCTCTAGGATAATATAGGTTAGATAAATCTAGAGGATAGTTAAAGATGAGAAATTCCTCCAACATTTTTGGTATGAGACAAATGGAGATGGGAAATCATTTCAATGTACCCAATATAAGAACTCAATAGATCATATGGGTATAGATGTGTAGTTCCTATAACATCCTTGATATATAATTGTGATGATATTAATTCACCTGAGTGGTGACAACCCCCTTATTTCCCATAACATTGGGATCGAGGTGGATGATGATGCACCAATATTGTCTCTCATTCTACCTAAAAACCTAATAATTAAGAGGACTACATATATATATATATACATCCCTAGATATGTGTATTTAATCAAGTATTATAGTATATAGATTTATCCTTAGAGATGTGTATTTCCTCTGGAGTCTAGACATGTATATGCTACTAGTTATAGAGATATGTATTTCCCCTAGTGGAGATGAGTATTTCCTCCAGTGCTTTCAAGACAGATGGGTATTTGTATTTCCTTTAGTGATTCAAAGATAGGGAGAGTTGTTTATTTCCTCCAAAATATCATGGATAATGAATGTAGGCTGAATTACTAGGCTAGGAATCTATGAGAGTATGTGTGATTGGTTGTTTATTTCTGAAATATTGTATAAGTGGGCCTTAATATTTGGCTTTTCTATGGGTAGATTGTTAAGGATTAGTCATGACTTATGTCTGTGTTGTTAAGGACATCAGGGAAATCTGATACCTATAACTTGTTTATGACACATTGACAATATTTTTGGTTGGTCCATTGCCTATAATGAATATAATGGGTTTTGTTATACTCACCCATCCATGCGCACTTGTGCATTGTTCACCTTGTTTTCATGTAGACCAGCTGGCTCAGAGGATGGATGACTATGGATCTTGGAAATGGTGGTAGAAGTTGATAAATAGTGGAGTGATGATCATTATGGTAGCCACCCTTGAACCATAAGTATTTAGGATATCACCTTCTTGGGATGTATTGATTGTATCCAGTTTTTCAGTTTATATGATTATCACATTATATTATCTCACCTTGTACTCTGATGTATCTTTTGTACAAGTTACATTGTATCATAAATTTTGTTATATATGATCATATTCATTATTTCTTGGTTTAATTTTCTTGTATGTATGGTGGATGGTGATTCTATATAGCAGGTGATAGGTACATTTAGAAGTAATTCCTCCCATGATTGTGTGGAGAACTCAGTGTTGGTTGATAGACCTTGGCCTACCAGATGTGGTCTTGCTGAGTTCAATTATCAGAAATCCAAGATGTGAAACTTATGTTATATAATAAAAATGCATCATATCATATAGTATTATTGCATGCATATTTTATAGAATGATTTTCAATATATCATATAATATGATATATGAATCTTTATGACACATCTTTAACAATATATCATTTGCACTAATGCTTCATAAAATTAACACATTTAACACATTATGTTTTATTATATCTAATAAGTTGTATGAAAATACCTAACATTTTCCCTATATTAAGATATTATATATGCTTTATCATATTTTGGGATAACATCTTGTATAAAAAACTCATTCACATAGTCTTATATGTGACCTTGTGAGGTTTTGTAGCATTATATGACCTTATGAGATTTATTGCATTGAAAATGATTAAAAATTCTTAATTCATAGCCATAAAAAAAATCAACATATAGAAACACTAGTACCTTGCCCATGCATATGCACGAGGCTATAATTCAAACCTATTTTATAAAAATGTGTTAATAGTTTGAGTAGTTAATAATGGGAAATAGTTAAAAATATGTTACATTTATAGCTTCAGTGAATGAAATAATTGAAAATAATTGAAAAAAAAACATGTATCAGAAAATATAAATGAAAAGAAATCAAAAAGGAAATAACATGATGTGAAAATATACAACAAAACATGACTTATCATTATGTATATATGATAATAGAACCCTCATTTTCACCATGTAGTTATTATAAAACATAATGTATTTGACATATCTAATAAGAAATGATAAAATGTAAAGTGAACTCTTAAATTGAGTTCATAAGAGTGAATCAGAATCTATAGCTCATTTCATATAGACATGGCTAGAACTATATCATACTAATTTGAAATGGTATCCATACATGGTCACCCACTTCTAGTTTCCAGCTATGTTGTAGTAGGTTTTTGAAAACTATTTACCATCTTCCTTTATTTTGCAACACAATAGACAACATAAAATGAATCACTTCTGATTGTAAGGATCATGATAGAATTTAGAGAATACCTTATTCAATTAGGCACTGATGGAAGAACCTGTTCATGAGTGACCAAAAGAAATCATTTATAATCAAGTTAGTGTGTTAATCACTCAACTTCCAAAATCATGAAGGAAGAGAAAAAAATAGTGAATAATATAAATCAAAAAACTTACCAAAGTTTGACATTGGAATATAGTATGACTTCTTTTAATTAATGTTTTCCTTTCCTATCATAATAAATTAATGATTTGAAACATTTTTCTGAAAAGAAAAAATCATCCGTATTAGTAATAATAAACAATTGCAATCATAAAGATGACATGATTTAAGAATCATTAAATCATGTTATTCATTTGTAAGGATCATGATTGAATTTAGAGAATACCTTGGTCAATATCTTTATTTTTATCCAATATATTCATTTCATATCTAATTTCCTGAATATATAATCTGTAGGGGGAGAATAGATATTCACAATATCATAGTTTCTTTGAAATATCAAGATATATTGTCATGAATAAAAGAACTACCTTAAAAAAATACACCGCATAAAATGAATCATTATTATTTTGGATATCTATACATCCAGTGCTGTAATGAATAAGATAAGTACTTAAAAATGAATAATCCAGTAACTCCTAAACATGAATAATATAAGTATAGGAAACAGTGAATTTATGAATAAATGAACTATAAGAAACAACTATCATGATTAGAATAACTACCTCAAAAATATAAACCGTAGTGAATAACTTGGTTAGTTAGGCTTCACTGATAAACATGCACTGCTATCATGTTGTTATAACACATTTGTAAAATGAATAAAACAGTTGTAAAATGGAGTTGTTGTGGCTATGTACCTGGAAAAAACAATTCACACTTGAATGTTGGTATATTAGTTACAGATTTTTTCATGATCAATAGTAACATATTGAGAAACCCTCTCTATCAAAGACATAATGAAGGAATACAAGTTATAGAAAGACTAACTAACTCGAGGAAAATCTTATGAAACAGAGTAGTAAAACTTAGTCAATGAGCAGTATCAACTGCAAGAAAGTTGTTCCAGATCCAATAAATGGATATTCTATCAACTTCAGACTAGTCTTGAACGCGTAGAAATAATTATACCCTTTTCTTTCTCCACCAGGACCATCAAATTCTGCATCATAACTTCTTTGAAGAAACAAAAATTAATTTACATAGAAGAGTATTAGTCTAACATTACACTCCATCTACATCATCTGTAGAGTCAAGTAAATAAGCTTATTTAGAGGTCATTTTTTATAAAAAACACCTGAAATAAAATTCACAAACATATAATGAAATGTCATACATCATTTAATATATATATATATATATATATATAAAGTATCCATCATAAAAAGACCATGTTTCTATTTTCAAGGATTTTTCATCTTTGAAGTTCAAAAAAGAAAGAAAATTTATACCTTCAAGCATGCAATGATTCCGGGAATCCCATACCTACATCCCAGCTAGTGCTGATTTTGGAAGCCTTTTGTACTTCAGTGTGTCATGTTTTTTTTGGTGATTTAGGACAATAAAAAAAATTTCCTACGAAAAAAATGATAATAATTATCCTAGGAATATGGCATAAACATGAATAAACCCCAATGGCTGATGAAGACATCACCTTGTAAAACATCCACTGATCAAATTAAAAACCTTGTCCACTGCTAAAACATAGCATATGATCCATTTTTCAAAAACATCTACCACAAGTGATAGTTAGTCCATCTACCCATATTTCAAAACCATGTATCAGAAGTGATACTTAGTAAAAGTAAACTAATAAGTGAGACATAATAAAATGATCGACTACTTTAAAATGTCATTGCATGTCTGTTGTATGATGTTTTATTCCTCCAGAATCAAGTTATAGTAAACTCTATCACATTATATGTAGGATCGAAAGCCTACATTAATATTGACTATATGGAATATATTGAAAGATTAAATTAGTGGTATAGATTATAGCAATAAAAGTGTACAACAAATATGCACATAGTTAAGAGAGAAGAAACAACAAAGATAATTTCATTATATCATTGTACTGAATATTAAACCTCAATATCTTCCAACATACTCAAGAATTTCATTGGATAACAGTTGAAAAAATTATAAATTTAATGATTAAAAATAAGGGTAAGTACTAATGAAATATGACTAACAGTTTAGGATGGGCATGTTAGATTTATCCCTGCACATAATAAATGAAGGAAAGCATTATTAAAATGGTCCACCATTGGGAGGAAAAGAATATGTAATTGTCACATGATCCATGGAAATATCCCTACCTTCCAATGGTCCAACATTGGGAAGAAAAGAATCTGTAATTGTCACATTATTCATTAATATATTGGATTTACCCTATACTAATAAAATTAACGCTTTGTATGGTAGAGTGATATGTCTCTAAAAGAAATGGAGTATAGTAGTATAGTAGAGTGATATGTCTCTAAAAGAAATGGAGTATACGAACCTGATTACACGCAACTCAAGAGTTGGATATTCCTGTTAGTAAAAGTTCATTGGTCACAAAGCATTACATTCAAGTATATATCTCATGCTTCATGGAAGATAAAAGATAAATAACAGGACAAGGATACAAAAAATTAAGAAACAAATATCACCATTTCTTATATTCCAACTCAAAGAACATAATCAATTAATAGATTTAAAAATAATGATAAAACTAATGAACTGCTTCCAAAAACAACAAAAATGGAAAATATCATCTAAAAAATTCCATTAGTTATGAATAAATTTTATCATAAAATGGTGGATGAAAAAAGATGAAGTTCACATTAGATTAAAAAATGTTTCAAAAGTTACAATTCTGGGGAAGAATCAAAGTTTGATAGAGAAGAGATAGATCAGAACAAATTCATAGGTAGAATACGCAAGGTACGACTACAAGAATACTAAACCAATAATGTATATGGAAAGTGATCGACCGTCAATTTTCATCTGCATGCTCAAAAAAAAATTCTTTAAGATCGCCGTAAGATCTTCCAGTTTTTTCCCACTCTGGATGATGTAAGTGGGGCATTTTGAATCCTCATCATCTTCCTCATATGACCCTGCAATAAACAACATCAATATAGAACACAACGCAAATCGATTTCAATTTGATATAGATGGATATCAAAACTTTTCAGCGTTGGTGAGCTTGGAATCACAGCCTCTGGTGATTTTGGTTCTAGTTCAGCCCTCCTGGATAAAGTCAGATCTTGGTTTGCTTTGGATCCTGGCTACAAATCCTTGTTCATCAGGTATGGGTGGCATCGACCCTTCATATTTTCAATTACAATGACAACTGGTCCCATCTTTCATCGATCAGAGCACAATCTCGGTTGACATCAACGAAAAAGCATCATCAATTATGGTACCTGTTTTGGATATCAATCATATTCTTCAAATTAGAACTGTATCTTGGACGCGGCATGATCTTTGGGTTTGTGATCCTAAACATTGACCGCAGACTGACAATTGTTGTGGAGGTAGAGGGGGATGACGGTGAAGGTGCGAAACCTAGGTCTAGAGGAAGGAACCGTGAGCAGTGGTAGATGATAGTAACAGCAAACCATAGGATAAGGAAGTGGAAATCTATAATGGGAGGGGTAGGGATTGGATCTATAGAGAGTGCTGATTCATGTATCATAACTTATACACTGCATAATATTTTATGTTGCATGTACATATAAACTATTGAAATAAATGCTCAATAAACTGGAATGTGTACAGTTCATATAAAATACATATTCCAAACTAAAAAACTAACAAACAAAACAGTTTGAATAAAATAATGGTATACTCAAATATTTCTCACTATGTGTAACAAAAACAATCTTTATTACTTTTATTCCAAAAAACAGACCCATACATTAAAACAACTAAAACATCTGGTTGGCACATATTCACTGACTACTTCATTTAAAATATATTCAGTGAATGCTTCATTTAATACTGACTCATAATTAAAAAAACAATTTTCTTAGTTTTTACTTACATTAAAAAAACTGAAACACATAACTTGATGATTTTTCATCATTATAAATGAAACAGTCAGGGAATGACGCACCTATACAGCCCCCTGCACAACACTAGATTACTCTTCATCCAACTTCTTCCATTCCAAAATGTTTTCATATTGACATGCATTTCCAGCAGTATGAAATCAAGAGGTCAAAAATCGAGAGGAATAAAATGAATTGAAGTTCATTTAATAATTTAAGGTAGTGAAAGTTAAGAGGAATATCACGGGGATCTCATTATATGCCTACCTTCATATGATCCAGTTCTGTATAAATTCACATGATTCAGCAGCTCTATTACAAACATATGAGCACTGAAAGAACACCAAATCAATCAAAATAATATCACATAGTAAACCAATTTTATATCATACTATAGGTAGAAAACTATATCCAATCAATAGAAAATTTTTGTGCTTTAATTCTTGCCAGTTAGCAAGGATTAGTTTGGAAGGTCCTGCAAAAAAACCTCAATGTACATGCATAATAAAAGAAGCTGTATGAATTTAAAAATAATTAATACAAAATTTCAATTCTAAATCTCCCTATATTCCGGAATATGTTTGATGCATTATGAAGTGGTTCATGTATCTTAACTTATACATGCTCTAAAAAGTGATTCATGTATCTTAACTTATACACTGCATAATTTTTTATGCTGCATGTGCATATAAACTAATAAATGCTCAATAAACTGGAATGTGTACAGGTTATATAAAGTACATATTCCAAACTAAAAAACTAACAAACAAAACAGTTTGAATTAAATAATGGTATACTCTATTATTTCATACTATGTGCAACAAAAAAAAATCGTTATTTCTTTTAATCCAAAAAGCAGACTTATACCATAAAACAACTGAAACATTTGGTTGACACATAATCACTGAATACTTCATTTAAAAAATATTCACTGAATGCTTCATTTAATACTGACTCATAATTAAAAAAATAAATTTTCTTAGTTTTCACTTACATTAAAAAAACTGAAACACATAGCTTGATGATTTTTCATCATTATAAATGAAGCAGTCAGCGAATGATGTACCTATGAAGCCCCCTGCACAACACTAGATTCCTCTTCATGAAGCTCTTCCATTCCGAAATATTTACATGTTGACATGCATTTTCAGCAGTATGAAATCAAGAGGTCAAAAATTGAGAGGAAGAAAATGAATTGAAGTTTGTTAATCATTTAAGGCAGTGAAAGTTAGAGGAATATCGTGAGGATCTCATTCTATGCCTACCTTCATATGTTCTAGCTCCGTATAAAGTCACATGCTTTAGCAGCTCTATTACAAACATCTGAGCACTAAAAGAACTCCAAATCAGTCAAAATAATATCACATAGTGAACTAATTTTATATCAGAATATAGGTAGGAAACTATATCCAATCAATATACACTTTTTGTGCTTTAATTCTTTCTAGTTATCAAGGATTAGTTTGGAAGGTCCTGCAAAAAAATCTCAATGTACATGCATCAGAAAAGATAAAAACTTCATTTTTTCTATATTTCTCATAAAAGAAGAAAAGTGAATTAAATAGACAAAAAATGTAGATTTCATAGTAGGTTGTGGGTGAAGAAATTCCTATACTGGTTGTAGGGGTAGGGGTAACAACAGTACATATTTAGGGTTTACCATAGCTAGAGGAAATTGAAATCACTAGCCCAAGGTGGTTTTTCAGTGTAGACAGTGGGAGCAGGAGCCAATGTAGGAAGATACAACATAAGAATTAGGAGGTGGAGAACTTGAAGCTGGAGGATCCATAGCCATAGGAGACCGAGCCAGAGGTGGAGGTGGATCAAGAACCTGCAAGATTAATAACGTACCAGCCAGCCCAGGTTCTAGTCCAGAGCAGAGGGTTGTATCCTTTTTTTGGGGAAACGTTATCATAGTACAAACACCATTAAAGGTGTTAATCTGTAGTCACATTAAAGAAAATACTAAGGGGAACTTATCAACATGAAACTCATTTCTCATCAAAATAAAATTCGCTAGAATAGAAATAATGGGATTAGGGGTACCGTATATCATTCACATGACCTAAGGGAATCCAATTTTCAGTAGATAGTGAATACTCTGTTTTTTCTGTATTCATGTCAAGGATGAAGAAGAAAAAATTTTAAAATTGGAACATTTCATGAGCACAATATGGAATTTATTTTTCTCCTTAAAAAAATTCTCTTCAGGATTAACTTAATCTACAAAGAGATCACTTGATGGTTTATAAAGGAAAAAAAATTTACATAATTGTTCCACTAAAATACATGTGTAGCATAAAATGTCCAGACCAAATGAATTGTCATATAACACCTTGAATTTTTCTACCATTTCACCATAAATTAGTCATGATATTGATATTTATCTACAATCAGATGTTCAAAAAATTCAAATAAGAATGAACGATCAATTCAAATTGCATAATTCAGGCCACTTGCCTTGTTTGGATCATAAACACAGGATTGTAAACTATAAGTTTAGGAAGGGCATGTCAGATTTATCCCTGCACATAATAAATGAAAGAAATCATTATAAAAATGGTCCACCATTGGGAGGAAAATAATATGTAATTTTCACATGATCCATGGAAAGAGACCTAACTCCCAATGGTATAATGAAAATTCATAGATAAGATAATAAAAATACAAAAAATTTTGTCAAATGAAAAACACATATTCAGAAGTGATTCAGTTTTTTATAGTAATCATCCACATAAAATATTACCTTTTTATAATACAAAGGGAAATTAGATGGTGCATTAAATATAATTAATCTCAAAAGAAAAAACTTTACCTCCACAACGACAGCTAACTTCATCAATCCACCATGGTAGTAGTTTTGGTACAGCTTTATAATTTTCACTTGAAACATAATCCCTCTCTCCATAGAATCAACTGAGTTTTTGTATACCCTTCCATGCAACAAATAAGATATTTGTTTCATAAAATCAGGAAGTGGAAACGTATCCATGATATCAAGGAGGGAAAATTAACTAAAACATGAAAAATTACCCAAATAGAACCTATTAAAAGGATGACCAACTGCTATAGAGGTATGGAATTGAACTTGTTCGAGATGAAAAAAGCATAGTTTGGCATAACTTGATCAAATTCAGTGATTTGGTTTTGTTTCACATTTCATTATAACAATCCTAAAAGAACATGTTAATAGCACGAAGTTGGAAATGAAAAATATGAATCGATACATGTAGATATGTGAAGCTGTTTGGGATAGAGATCAACCTGAATCAATAGCCATGACTTATCTCTCGATGGATTCGATTTTAAACAAAGGAGAAGTAAAGATGTTAGAAAACCTGAGTTTTGATGATGACGTCCAAACCAAAACCTAGAATCAATATGAAACCCAATGAAAATGTGTAGTTAAGGACGTAGAGGGAGCTGAGAAATTGGTTACCAAGTTGAGCCGTTAGCTGATACAGAGCACCACCCGTTCTGATTGAGAGACATTGACACCAATTATTTTCAGATAATCCTATATAGATTCCAATAATAGCTTCATGAAGAATATTGAAAACTATGTCATGTAAAAGAAGCAGTATTCTTCTGAAACAGAGACGTTGCAGGTTTCTGAGAAGCAAGGAAACAGAAAGAAATCCATGAACCACACGGAACAATGGAGTGCTCCGAAGGACCTCCTTCGCCCATCAGATTAATTTTTATCTACCACTTCCAAACTAAGAGACTAACCTGACGATTTCTTGCAGGGGATACACAGAAGAAGAAGTGATCATCCACGACTGCACGATATCTGAGATGAAATGGGCGACGAGGCCTCATATGTCGATGATGGTAAGCCCGAGGAGGTTTTCCAGGCCGGGGATGGTAAGCACATTGATTTCGGGGACAATTTTCTAGAGGAGATAAGCAAAATCGAGCACCGGTGAACTGTTTCGAGCAGGTAAGAAACCCTAGTCGTGGCTGGAGAACCTCGGTTAGAAGCGGAGCTGATAGGAAGGGTATGAGCAGGGAGAATAGAAATAGTAGGAAGCGCGCGATGCTCTTGGGGGTATTTTTGGGATTTTCTGAGCGAAGTTGGTGATGTGGAACAATGTGGAGGTGACACATCAGCCTGGAAGGACCCAGGTTTAGTAAATATAGTGGATATCATTACGAATCAAAATATAAAGGGTTATAATTTTATCTTTATAAATCATATATATCTCCATACATAACATGTATAACCATGATACATGAAATATTTGTATCTTATATCAACCAATATAATAATTATTGATTCCCCAATAAAATTGATTAAAAATAGATAAATACATCACATGTTATTAATTTAAGTGGATGAACACATCATATTCACTAAATTAAACATGATTGTACATTTATTAGTGTTTTCTAATTGATGAACCATGTGTCATATCTATCATAAAAGAGAAAAAATATTTTATTGTTTAATCAAATATATTTTTATGATAAAAAACATACTCAATCACCCAATGTTTAGTGAATTCATACAAATGATATAAATTGAATTTAAAAGTATTAAGGTTTATAAGAAGAAAAAATTTCTTACCAAAAGTATTGGGGATTACTATTAAATATATATTACAATGAAATTTTAATAGTCTGTGACTTCCTGGCCCATTACTTTGCTCGTTTTGGTGGTTGGAGGCATTCAAAAGAGGTTCTGGGAGTTTTTGGAGGAGTTTGGACGTAAAACAGAGCTGCTGTAGGAAATAAACATCATGTAAAGTTTAAATAATGTGAAAGTGGGTGTAACACCTCAAGCTTTCATGGTACACTTCTCTTTGAATAATACAACAGCGTGTGTTGTACACAACTTCAAGTTCTAACACACACCACAACCAATCAAACTAGCCGTTATGAATAATAATACCCATTTTTTGAAATTTTATAAATTTTATCTTTCAAAATGGACTTCATTTTTGGATTCAGAATATCAAAATTAGCTTAGGGTGAATTTTTGGTACATTTCTGATAACTTTCATATTTTGATGAATAGTGAAAATTACTAAATTTTAATTAAAAACAACATTTTTAATCTAAATAATTAATAGTGATAAATTATGAATTTAAGTGGGTTTAAAGTATATTTAGAATATATTTTTACCATTTAATACAATGTTGGTCATTGGACATAATTTCACATTTAAACCGGGCATAAACAAGTGTCAATCTTTTGATAATTATTACTTCTTAAAACACGCTTTTTGTTTTGACAGCGGGAATTAATTTTAAATTAATTTCTGCCACTTCTGTGTTTTGAATTTAGAAAAATGGATTCCATATTTAGAATCATGTGGTCCAAATTGTGTAAATAGGTAAATTTTATTTTTAGACATTTTAAATAATTACTTCGGTAAATATTTTATTTACCATGGTTAAAGGGTAAATCCGGTAAATAAGGGTAACAAATAATATTATAATAATAATAATTTACCCTAAAACATGTCCTAAACTTATTTGTTGATACATGTTCTACCATGAGAATCTTTGGGTCAATTTTTGGACCCCATGGATCCACTTGTAAGTGATAATGACACTTTATATTAATTAAGTTAAAGTAAATACAAAAATGACATAAGCATATATCTTTTAGAAAAACAATTTTTACATAGGGTTATATGTGTTATATTTTTGACTATAAATATTCATTATAAATATAAAAATATTTCCTACATAATGTTATTTTATTTAAAATTTTTATACATTGAATATTTAAATTTATTTATGACACAATAATGATGCAGTATTTTCCTTATTAATGAAAGAATCAAATAATTGGTATTATAAATGTTAAAATAAATATAATTTAAATATTTTGATGCCATACAAGAATTTTATTGGTTAATATGACATTTTATAATTTATTAAATGAATTTGGTTTGAATTAATAAAGTTTTTAAGACTTTAACAAAAATCAATTATTAAATATTGTCAAAATTGACATAAATGAGTTTTTAAAACAAATATTATATTATTAATTGATATTATATTCCTAAAAATATAAGGTTCGGCCAAAATAATTATATCATGATAGGTGTATCATTAATGAACCACTTTTGGGTCTCTTGGATGTATATAGTAAGTTTATTAACTATATAATATAAAAATACAAAGTGACATGACAAATGTCAAACTAATTAACTAAGAGTTAAAACTAAAAGATAAGGTTAATATAATGACCCAAACCTGTCTAAAATATATTTTTTGAAAGGATTTTGACCCATACCCACCTTATACTTTTAATAATACACTTTTGAGCCATTAGAAACCGAATATGAATTTATTATAAATTAATACTTTAAGTTTTTCCTAGAGAGCCCCTCCTCCCCCTTATAAAAGGACACCACTTATAACCAATTCTTTATACCTTAAAAGCCTTTTAGTTCGGCCAACCTCTGCCCAAATACCCTCTAAAATATCCTACCTTCATCCTAGAGGCCCTCCTTTGGTCAGAAAGCCATCTTAATGATCCCTTTTGATCAAATCAAAAGGAAGAACCCGAAGAAGAGGTAATGATTTCACAACCCTCTTTCAATTCCTTTCTTCTTCCACTTTTTATTTCTTTGTTATTTCCATTATAAAATAATAACTCTAGTATATTATATATACTGTGATGTTATTATAAATATGGTACAAACATATTCAGTATTCTATCCATCCTTTGAATGACATGTCACCATACGTGCGTACGTACGGTCTACCGTCTCCACGTCGTGGTGTAATTGTTATTCAATATATTATTATTTGGATGGGTATAATAATGATGTTTAATTCATGTAAATAATAAATATAACATGATAATTATTCTTTATATATGATATACTATCCAATTATATATTAGTTTAATATCAAAATAATGATATTGTCACTCGTGCGTACGTACGTACTACCGTCTCCACGAACGCGATGAGATTCATTCACCATTGTATCCATTCAAGTATAATTCTAATTTGATGATTTAAAATAATGTTTAAGGACTTGATATCACTCTTTATAGAAATAATATACATCCCATCCATAACAAATATGGCTCACATAACAAAGAATATAAAGGAAAACGAATCCGTTAACACCCGAAACGACGATAATACTAAGATATTATCAAAAAATAAATGTTAAAAGATCATATATGATATCATATTAATGCATATGATTATTTTATAATTCCATAAAAATTATTTCACCATTATACAGGATGTTAAACTACCCTCGAAAAAGGAAAAAGTACAAAGTAAGAGGTTTCTTATCTCACTTTTAATTCCATGAGAATTCCATTGTTCACCACTTATTTATTGCATGTGGTATGTGTAATGCCCATGATTGTATTAATTTTGTAATATAATTTAATTTATGGAAATTTACATTATCATTTTATGATCCTTCTTTCATGGGTGTGTGTTTCGTAAGTTACCAAATCGATAAGGGAATTTGAAATTTCAATTTCCACTCATTCGGCTTTACGCATACTTCATTGATTATTTTACCCCAAAATTATGTGTGGAATCACTATTCATTTTCTGATGTTATAATTTTTACTCCCCTTTATGTGGATATACTTTTGATACACATAATCAATCCATTGATAAATTCTAAAGTCATCGATATGAACTTGATAAGAGTAATTTTAACTCAATCTCCATTTGTTGAGTTAAATATCCAATTCATTGGTGTTGTTTTTACAAGAATACATGTGAATGTCCTCTGATTGATTTACACTGAATATCTAATCATATTGAGTGTATTTATATTTGTCACACATAATTATGTCTTTGATTTATCCTTAACCTAAGGATCTGGTCTTTATAAGTGATTTCATCTCAATTTACATTCCATTGAGACTTCTTTGTTGTTATACACCAAATCACTTTTATATGGTGTATATAATGTACTTTGACATAGTATATCATGAATCCCTTTATTCTCATGATATTAGAAAGTTTTTATTACCTCAATTATTTGTATTCAAGTGTCTCTCTTTTGGTTTTGAACTCTAACTAAAATATCATTTTAAATGTTTTAAAGATTTATTATTCTAAATCTTTCTAATTAATGTTCATGTTTTAAAAATGTTTTTAAGGATTTATTTATATGGACATTAAAGTTTTAAAATTAAAATTACTTTCAAAAGTTTCAAAGTGTTATGGGACACTTTGATTCAAAAATCTATTTTTAAAAGACTTCTTGACAAATAGTTTGACTTTTAAATGTTTTCAAGAAAAAGGGGATATTTCTCTCAATAGTTTGATGATTATTTTAATCTATGTCAATATCCTTCATTATTCTCGATTGAGGTTAATCTGTTACAATACAATCTTCTATATTGTATTGAATGAGTTATGTTTGATTGTGGATATGCTATTTTTATACCATTCATGTTTTTTGGATAAAGTATTGACATTTCGTATGATAGTTTTAATACAAATGTGTATGTTATGTTTCAAAATTTTCATATGAGGAATGCATTGGACTTAGTAAGTGATGGGTGGAGCCCTCTATAGCTCCTAGATGCATCGGTAGGTCTCATGAGACAAAATAGTGTCTTGGCACAAGGCCTTGACAAAATCTTATTTGTAGTCTTGACACAAGTCCTTGACTATGTAGTTATGATAGTCTGGCATTATGCATTATATTATTATGAAAGTGGTTATTGATATTGCATGTGATTATTCGACTAGTATAATATCCATGTGAATAAGTAAATGGAATTATTTAATTTTATCTTTTCCATATTATGCTGAAGTTCAAGTTTAAAAGGATTTTGTTTTAGTTATACAGTGCCTTAAATGTTTATGCTTATTTATGAAAGTTTCCACTATATTGTTATCCTTACTGAGCATCTGAGCTCACCCATTTCTATGTTTTATTTTTCCCATGATGTGAAGAATTATTTTATGAATGACCTGCAAGGATAGTATGAGGATATGAGTGTGGTCTATGGAGACAAAATGTTGTTGTAGTTTTTCACTTTATGATGTAATGTAAACCTTATGAATGTATCTAGTGATTCCAAGGCTACTAAAATAATCGGTCTTTCGAGACTTGATCTTTTGTGATCATTCCAATGATACGTAATAATGCACCGACTCTGGGAAACTGGGGTCGGGGCTTTTACATATGGTATCAGAGGAAGTTTAGTACAAACCTTGGAAACTAGATTTAGATAAACTCTGATTAGAACACATAGCCCTAAGATAGACTTTGTGGATTAGTATAGAAGAACTTCCTAGAATTTTGGTATTGTATAGATTTTGTGATTTTTCCATGCAATACATCCCTGTCTGGATACGAGCAGGTAGAGGCGGCTCTGACACATATGTACCTAGGGGTAAAAACTGAAAACACCGCTTTGAGCTAGACTCGAACAGGAACTGGTGCATGAAAACGGGCCTTGCTGCACTCTTGGTTACAACACTCATGGGGGATATACTTAGGATAATTTACATTTTCTTTACAAACCGATTTGAAGTATTTTAATATAAGATGAGAATAAATGACCTTGGTTAATCCTAAGGTGTTTCAAATTAAGAATATTGTGTCATGATATTCTCTTAATGATTTTTTGACTACTGTTACTCACACAATGATTTCTGGTTTTAGTCAATGGCTAGATTCCAAGGAAGTCATAATAACTTTGAGAATGATGTACAAGGTGGGAATAGTGGTGGAAATGAGCAACAAAATGGAATGTTGATAGGCATAAAAGATATCATGTTCATGCCAAATCAGTTTTCCAAAAATATGATCAACAACATATATATTAACCAAATCTCGGACTCAACAAAGAAGCGAAAGGTGATGAATGATAAGAGCTCCAGTCGTGGAGAACATGGAGAAAAGAATCCTCAATTTCCATCATGCAGGAAATGTGGAAGGAGACACCCATGAAAGTGTGTCAATGGAATAAATAAATACTTTACGTGCGGGAAAAAAGGACATAAAGTGAAGAATTGCTGAGGAAAAATGAAGAGTACTATGGAAGAAAATAAAAATGGTCCCAAGAATCCATTTAAAGTCATTTGCTGTAAATGTAGGGGACCTAGCCATTACCCGAGTGAATACCCTATTCTACAGGATATTTTCTTGGTCAAAGAAGAAGCTATGTGGAAATAAATTGTTGGAGAAATGTTTAAAATTATTAGTGCTCCTTGTTGATGGGATTACTTTGGAATAATTTTCTCTTGTATTTGTAACCCTGTAGTTTTCCATGTGAGAATTATATTTGAGGAAGAGTTATATTTTCTCTTGTGGATAGTCTGGAATTATGCATTATATTATTATGAAAGTGGTTATTGATATTGCATGTGATTATTCTACTAGTATAATATCCATGTGAATAAGTAAATGGAATTATTTCATTTTATCTTTGCCATATTATGCTGAAGTTCAAGTTTAAAAGGCTTTTGTTTTAGTTATACAATACCTTAAATATTTATGCTTATTTATGAAAGTTTCTGCTATATTTTTATCCTTACTGAGCATCTGAGCTCACCCCTTTCTATGTTTTATTTTTTCCCAGGATGTGAAGAAGTATTTTATGAATGACCTGTAGGGATAATATGAGGATATGAGTGTGTTCTATGGAGACAAAATGTTGTTGTAGTTTTCACTTTATGATGTAATGTAAACCTTATGAATGTATCTTGTGATTCCAAGGCTACTAAACTAATCGGTATTTTGAGACTTGATCTTTTGTAATCATGCCAATGATACATAATAATGCACCGACTCTGGGTAACTGGGGTTAGGACTTTACAGTGGGGTTCACATATTATGTAGGGACAGTTCATGATGTGTAATAAATTGGTTAATTAATCATTTGAGGCAACATATTTTTTATCAGAACATAAAATCGCAAAATTACACAACGTGAAAGGAAATTACACATCATGTAAATCCCCAATGTAGTGTATTTATAAATTTTGGAACACTCAGGGGTTTTATCAAACCCTGAGTATGATTCTCCCTATCTCATTCTAGGAAACTATAAGCTCCCTCCCTTGGAGTTTTTAGTTTCCTTTCAACAGGGATTGGTTCCTAGATTCCCATCTTTTATCTATGGTGAGTTCTCCTCTTGTTCTCATATGTTTCATATTGTTATTCTTCGAAGTTTCACTGTGGCGATGTGGTTTGGTTTGGGTTTTGTGTTTTGGTTGCGTCTTTATGGTCTTTGGGTTTCGTGTAGGTTGATCCACAGTTTCTCATGGTGTAGGTGTGGTTTGTAGGTGTTCTTCTTTTCCCTATGGTGCACAGTGAGTTGGAAATATTCTTTAATGTAGGGAATCCATAATTTCTCTTTATTTTGTATCATACAGGAGGGGTTTACTTTTTTTTATCTATGAGATATGGTTTTTATGGATTAATCAAAGACAAATAATTGATTAATTGAAATTTAAAGGGGTAAAGGGGTTTGATTCACATGTTTTTATAGATTTGTTATGATTATGATATTGTGGATTGTATGATATTTATTACCCACTAAAAATTGTGGTTATTAGAATATTTTTTTGCACTGATTGATATGTGTTGTGAATATTTTGACTATTTTGATTATTGTGATATCACCCTAAAATGGAAATTGGTTAACCAATTATATTTGGATAATTAAATGGTTTCCCCATGATTATGGCTCGTGTGTTAACGCCCTTAAAATAAAGTGGAATGTGATAAAAGAACCTTGTAAATATGTAAAATGATCTTGATGTGTTATGATGTGTGGCTGTGCTTGAGGGATAGTGATATGTGGTTCGGGCATGTGGGGGATGGTGGTTTGTTGGCCGTGCTTTTGGGGTAGTGAGGTGATTTTTTGGATATTCTTTTTGAGTGGTGAGGTGGTTGTTTGGATGTGATTTTGGTATGGATAGGTGGTAGTGCGATAGGTATTGTGATCTATATGTGACATGTATTATCTTTTTTCTAGATGCCTAGGTAGTGATAGAATAAATAATGATTAATAATGATTGAAATGACATGGTTTGGTCTGGTTAATGGGATGAAAAAGACTAATAAATAATTAAATGATGGTTAGTGTGATTAAATGTGGTTGATTCTAAATAATTAAAAGAATGGGATGATCAAATGAATTTGGTTGGTAATGTGAAATGAATCTTGTGGCTTATTTTGTGGTGTTAATCATTTAGAGGTGGAAATAAAAGTGGTGATGTTGTGAGTTGATTAGTTTTTGGTTGTGAACCCATAGGTTGGGGTTTTGTGTGGATATATATATATATATATACTTTTATATTATTTGTAATTTTTATATGCACCCCACCCACGTCGAGCACCATGTACCGACACACATATAGTCACATGAGGGGTGTTTTTCCCAACATCCAGTGAGGAGGATGGATGGAAAGGTACCCGATATTTCCCAATTTCTCTTCCAAGTGAGGTAGGTATTGTACATGCTATGATGGTCTGAGGACTTTTAGTCCATTAGATGGTGGTTGTGATAGCCTATGTGTCTTTGGATAAGATGTGATAACCCATGTGTTTTTGGGTGATATGTGACCGTGATTGTGGGGCGGTGGCTGAGGTGTTTTTAGGTGAGATGTGACCATGCTTGTGGGGTGGTAGCCTAAGTGTTTTTGAGAGATATATGATATGACCATACTTGTGGGGTGGATTCTGGTGGGGGTTATGCATGGTAGGATGAGGGAATGAGGTTTATTCCCCACATGTTCATGATACCCTACTACTCTAGTTATGGATGTGGATGTTTTGTGGCCTAGGTGTATGCAGGTGAGATGTGTTGTGGCCATGCTTGTGCTACGATGAGACCCGATGTCTTCAGGTGAGATGTGTTGTGGCTGTGCTTATGGGGTGGTGTGGTATATAGAAGATATAGGAGTGTCAGGATGTATGGCGTTGGGGTATGAGAGTGACATACCAATGAAAAAGCGGTGTGGAGTACCCTTATTGATGTAATTCTTGTTATATTATATTACTTGGATTGAATTATTTGGTGAGAATTCCTTGGTGAGGTTGGGATGGATAGTTGACCTGTTTAGGTGCTATTGGTTCTTATGTTTTCTCACAGGTGCATTAGTATACTTCTTTCACATGTGCATGATAGAATTTGGTTTTCTTACTGAGTATACTTATATGTTTACCCTACGTATATAAAATTGTTTTTCAATTTCTAGGAGGATTACACTAATCGTTCTGGACATTACTAGATCAGACCTTTGGATAGCTTCTGTGTCGCTATTTTATATTTTCTTTTGGGAATTTACTTTTGGATTCTTTTATTTGTATTAGTTTTATTTATACATAAATGTGATATGGTTTTGGGTTTATTTTATATTATATCATGGAGTTTATTTTGGATGATTTATCATATCTCCCAATCCTATTTATATCATAGAGGGTAATTTCTCCCATACCTGAGATTTTTATACCCTCGGCGCTAGTTTCTAACCTAGGGCCTACTGAAGGTGGGACTTGGGGGTCATTATCTCTCTCTTCTCATTACGATATCTTTGGAGGGATGAGGTCATGACAGACTGGTATTAGAGGTCATGGTTTAGATATTGGATGGAGTTTGGAGTTAGGAAAAATGAGTATTGCATGGGTTGGTATGGAAATAGTGTCAATTACCCTGGTGCATGACATAGGATAGGGATACTGGCTAGGACATGGGATTTTAGGCCCCCCATGATCCAATTCATGAACTCTAAGCTTATTTGATGACCAAGTGAGGTAGTTCTATTTTTAGGGTATAAACCTAGAGAGGTACACGTATCATAATGAATTGTGTTCTTGTTTGAATTTGGATTTTTTGGGAAGGTTAAAATTAATAAAATTTATTAAAATGAATCATAAAAAAATTACATACTACCTGGGATTCATAAATATTTTTTTATTGTTATGGATCCTATTCTTCACCCTTATGTGGCTTAGGTAGTTGAGGTTTAACAAGATGATCCAGTTGATTTCCATAGGTTTGATCCAATTGAGGAGGATGATGCATATCAGAGGGTGTTATGCGCTTTTCAGCAGTAGAATTTAGAGAAGCATAGGGGAATTGTTTCAGATGTGGAGATAGAGAGCTGGTTAGAGGAGCTTGAGATCACTTTCAGTTTGATCCAAGTCCTAGTGGGATGCTGGGTCCCCTTGGAAGTCAGTCATATTTGAGGAGATGTGCATTAGTGGTGGATGCTGTATTTAGGATAGCAGATAGAGGAAGATGTTTTGTGGGTCGACATTCAGAAAGAGTTTTCGGTGGATTTTATTTTATCGATCTTGAAGGTAATGAAGAGGTAGGATATTATTTATCTTTAGCAGTGGATTATTTTAGTGTGAGAGATGAGAATTGAGTTCAAAGACCTTCTGTGATTTCCCCAGACCTTTTTCCAAATGAGGAGTCTTGTGCGATATGTCTTGAGGTGGCACTCTGTCCTTCTATTCAGTATGCAGTCACTCCCTTTACGCTGACAACTTATATGGAGGTTCAAAAGAAGGTAGAGGTGATTGAGTGTATGCAATAACAAGGAGGTTTACTATGATAGGGGAACTAAAAGGGTTCCTCAAGGGGCATATTTTTCAGTGATAGGTCTCAAGCACCAAGACCTTTGAGGTTTCAACCACTGGGGAGTTGACCTTAGTAGATTTCTTTCCAGCCTTCTAGGGCTAGTGGTTTCCCTGATTTTTCTAGGGGATTTTTTCCAGTGTGTTTTGGTTGTGGGGTTTGTGTCCATCACCAAATATAATTCCCAATGGTTCTCTGAGATTCATTTGGTGGAGATGGATAGGTTCAATTCTAGCCTCAACAACAATTTATAGCGAGACCATTTCAGTAGCAGGGGTAGTGGATATTTTCCCCATTGATAGGAGATGGAGCATATTGAGGCCGACCTTAGAATGTTCCTCATGTTTAAGGATATTTACCTGAGAATGGTCATAGAGGTGGTCATTATAATATAGGTATAGGAGCTTGGTGTGGTTAGTTGCACGTAGTGGAGGTAGCAGTGCCAAAGGGGCTAGATATCATTAGAGGCACAATCAATTTGTTTAGTACCCTTGTTTATGACTTATTTTATTCATGAGCTTTGCAATCCTTTGTTACACCAACTCTATTCCATGATCTAGGACTAGAAGTATAGAGGATTCTGGTTCCCTTGATATTGACTATGCTAGTCAGAGGTCAGACCAACTTGTTTTATGTGTATCGAAGATATAGACTAATGATGGGGCCTCATCAATCCCATGGGGATATTTTCTAAATATAGATGCAACCATATGATTTTATTATTGGAATATAATGGTTGTATTCAATATGTTTTATAGACTGATATTGGAGGAGAGTCATGTTTTTAGATGCGGTTTATCCAGTGTGTAGTTTTCATTAACGAATGGGGTTGTTAGGTGGGCAGTTAGTGTGTGGAGGTCCTTCTTTATTTAATGGATGAGTTTTCAATGGAATCAATGGATTTTAGGATAATGTAGGTCCCTAGGGTTTTTGGTGAGTTTCTGGATATTTTTCCTGAGGAGGTTGTGATGATACCCCCTCGATATGAAGTTGAGTTTGGGATAGACTTGCAGCTTGGTGATTCTCTGATTTTAATGGATCCTTATCAGATGTCACCTTATGAGTTACATGAGTTGAGGATTTAGATAAATGATATGATGTATATAGGTTTTATTCATCCCATTGTGTCACTGTGGGGTGCTCTAGTGTTGTTCACCAAGAAAGCGGATGGTATTATGAGGTTGTTCATAGACTATCAAAGGTTTAATCAAGTGATAGTCAATAACCCTTACCATCTCCCAAGGATAAATAATCTTTTTGACTAGTTAATAGGGGTTAATTGGTTTTATAAGATTTATCTATGGATAGATATCACCAGTTGAGGGTAAAGGAGGGTGATATCCTGAATATTACCTTTAGATCCAGGTATGGGAACTTTGAGTTTGTAGTAATTTCATTTGGTGTTATAAACACACTAGTCGTGTTTATGGGGCTTACACTACTAGAAAAACAACATATACCAATAGTTTGGAACCGTTGGTATAGGTCCCCAAACCATTGGTATAGCCTATACCAATGGTTTGGAGGGTCAATGGATATTATGCGATTAGTATAGACCTATACCAAGATTTTTTAAACCGTTGGTATAGGTAATGTAAAATAAAAGAGACAACCAAGGTTTGAACCCACTACCTCGCACTTATATATTAAAGACCTAAGCACTATGATAAAATTATCTTTGTGAATATAATTAGATATATATATATATATTTATAAATTATTTATATTTTGATGTATATAATGATATCTTACAAAATAATTCATAAAAAATATAGGTACCTATACTAACTATTGTGAAAACTGTTGGTATAGGTCTATACCAATGGTTTTCAAAACCTTTGGTATAAGTACTTGGATTTTTGGGACCTATACCAATGGTTTTTCAAAACCCTTGGTATAGATTTTGTATAAGGAACCTATACTAATGGTTTTTGAAAAACCATGGGTATATGGTTTGTATAAGGAACTATACCCATAGTTTTGGAAAAAATGTGGGTATAGGGTTTGTATGAGGCACCTATACCCATAGTTTTTCCAAAACCATGGGTATAGAGTTTGAAAAAAGAACCTATACCCACGGTTATTCCAAAATTGTGGGTATAGAAGATTCCTATGTCCATGTTTTTGGAAAAACCATGGGTATAGGTTTTGGATAAATTACCTATACCCATAGTTTTATAACAACCATGAGTATAAGGATTCAATAAATCACATATACCCACGGTTTTTCCAAAACCATGGGTATAGGTATCCTATACCAATGGTTTTTCTAAACCATTGGTATAAATCTATTTGTATAGATTAAATTTCTAAAAGTGTTATGAACTCTATTTTTCATGATTTCCTATATGAGTTCTTCAACATATTCATCAATGATATCTTGATATACTTGAAGTCAGAGGAGGAGTATGTCGAGCATCTCAGAACTATATTTTAGGTTATTTTACACCATTAGATCTATGGAAAGTTTTCCAAGTGTATGTTTTGGACATGATAAGAGCATTTCATTAGGCATGTGGTGTCTCAGCAGGGTGTGGAAGTGGACTCGTCGAAGGTCGAGGTAGTTGTTTCTTGGGAAGCACCCAAGAATGTGGTAGAGGTTCGCAATTTTATTGGTATTACAAGCTATTATCATAGGTTTGTGACCGATTTATCTTGATTCCCTATTGAAATATTTGACCAGGAAGGACTATTATTTTGTGTAGACTGATCAGTTCTAGGTAGTATTCAGTTACCTGAAGGGAAAGTTGGTCAGAGATTTGGTGCTTCAATTTCCTAAGGAGGGAGTGATGTTTGAGGCGTTTTGTGATGCTCTTTGTCTGGGATTGGGATTCATGTTGATGAAAAATTGAGCGGTGATCTATTATGTGTCTAGTAAGTTATGTCCCCATGAGTGTAATTATGCCACCCATGATCCGAATCTATCATTATTCATGTTTGTGTTGAATTTGTGGTATAATTACCTCTCTGAGGAGTGCTTTGTGTTCTTCACGGATCACACAAGTTTTAGGTATATCTTTTCTTATCACGATTTGAAATTAAGGTAGTGAATGTGGATTGAGTTTTATCAGGATTATGATTTTGATATCTCCTACACCTCGGGAAAGGGGAATGTTGTGGCTACTGCTTTGAGCAAGAAGTCAAGGAAGGATGTTGTTTGGGAATTTGGGGATTCTTGGAGAGTAATGGAGGAGTTGTTAACCTTTCACTTAGATGAAAGGGTGGATGGTGGTAGAGTCTATTTGTTTTAGATTATGGTGTAATGCTATCTAATGCAATAGGAGGAGGAGTCTCAGTGGGGAGACTTAGATGTATAGTTGATGCGTGATCATGTTGGCCATGGTGATGCTTCAGAGGGATGGTCAGAGGATGGTCAGAACTGAATATTGTTTTGTGGGAGGTTGTTTGTTCTAATAGCGATGTGTGAGGGAGTTATTCATGAATTTCATATATATCCTTTGTAGGTATACCTAGGAGTTTCCAAGATGTAACATGGATTTAGGGTTCAATTTTGGTGGTCCACGTTGAAACGAGTGGTGCCAGAGTTTGTGATGATGTGCTTGGTTTTACAGCTAGTAAAGGCTGAGCATCATGTTCCTAGTAGTTTTTTTGTAGCCTTTGGATGTTACAGAGTGAAAATGGGATGAAATCTTGATGGATTTAATCATAGGGTTACCCAAGGCTTAGGGAGGTTGTGATTTTATCTGGGTGATTATAGACCAGTTGATGAAATCATCCCACTTCTTAGTGATCAAGGAGTCGTGCACTGTTTGGATAAGAGGTATGAGGATGAGGTGGTGTGGTTTCATGGAGTTTTTAGATCCATTATCTCAAATCAGGATGAAAATTTTACCTTGTGAGTCTAGAGGGGATTAAAAAATGATTTTATCACCCAGTTATGCCTCAACACTACTTTCCAACCTAAGATAGATGGGAAGATGGAGCAGACTATCTAGACACTAGAGGATATGTTGTGGGCGTGCATCTTGGAATTTGGTAGATATTGGGTATGACACCAACCTTTTGTTGAGTTTTATTATAATAATATAGATAACTCATCTGTTGGTATGGATCTATTTGAGGTATTATATGGGAGACCATGTCATTTTTTGTTGTTCTAGATGGAGGTTAGGGAGGTAGTAGTTCTTGGAACTAGTGTGGTGTAGAGCATGATAGAGAAGGTTCAGGTTATTCAAGAGAGGATAAAATTAGTAAAGGACTGACAAAGTCTTCAATATCTCTCAGCTTCTTATGCATCTTTACAATGAATCCCATGTCATTGACTAGGGAGAGTTATATATCAAGTATGAAGAAATATTCATGGAGTATCTAGTATAGATCCCAGATCTTCAGGAGAAAGTGCTGTAAGGATGAAAAATCCCTTTGGTTCGTGTGTTTTGGATTCATGGTGGCCTAGAGTAGAGTACTCGGGAGTGAGAGACGTAGATGTATGCTCAGTAACCAAATTTGTTTTGAGTTTTTCTTTCTCTATTTTTCTTTGTGATGTGATGTTTAGATTATTATGTTTTATGAGATAAACTATTTTCCTTGGGTTATGATGTGTGATATGTGATAAATTCCTCACATATAAAAAGGGAAATACCTTATTCCTAATTGAGATAAATTAACCGTGATGTGATTAAAACCATGCAGGCAACTTAGTACCACCCATATTAGATAATATCTTAACATGGAGGGTGAAATTCCATGATTTATATTTTTGATATGCTTTGTTTCATTGGTTGTAGTATTTTTTTGTTTGGGATACATAGTGGTTGATATGGTTGTGGTGATGAGGTTGTGTGATTTGTTAGTGGCTATTTGGTTTGGCCAGTGGTAGAATTTGAGGTATGATAAGATCCTTGAGAGGTATATCATGGGGTGGTAGTTCAAATCATTTTTCTTTTGGGATCAATTTTGAATTCTCAAGAGAAATAATATTTTGATAGGTATCTAATGTAATGAACCATTCCTTTCCGGTCTGTTACATTTCTAGTTTTGGTGATTTGAGGTGTTTGGAGTTGGTTTCAAGAGTTTTTAGAGGAGGATGGAGGTGCATCAGAGCTACTTCAGAAAATACAAATCATGTAAAGTTGACATAACATGAAAGTGGGGTTCTTAAATTGTGTAGGATTGGTTCATGATGTGTAATAAATCAGGTAATTAATCCTTCTAGGTAATGTGTTTTTCGGCGGAACTTAAAATCACTGAATTACATGATGTGAAAAAGAATTACACATCGTGTAAATCCATGATGTAGTGAAGTTATAAATTTTAGAGTGCTTGGGCATTTTCTCAAACCCTGAGGCTGACACTCCCTCTCTCGTTCTAGGAAACCAGCGACTCCCTCCCTTGGCGTTTTGAGTTTTTTTCGATGGGGATTGGATCCTGGATCCCTATCTTTGATCTATGATGAGTTATCCTATCATTATTATTTATTTACTTTTTTTATTCTTTAGATTTTTTCTTCGTTGGTGTGTTTTGGTTTGGGTTGTGTGTTTGGGTTGCGTTTTGATGGACTTTGGGTGCCTTTAAGGTTGATCCGTGATTTCTCGTGGTGTGGTTGTGGTTTGTGGGTGTTCTTCTTCACCATGTGGTGTGCAGTGAGTTAGAAAGATTCTATAATGTAGATAATCCTTCGTTTATATTTATTTTGTATCATTTGGTATGGGTTTACTTTTTTTTAATCTATGAGATATTGTTGTTCTGGCTTAATCAAAGATAAATTATTGGTTAATTAAATTGAAATGGGTAAATGTAACACATTGAGATTTTTATGAGATAGTTTTTTTATTGTCTTGTGTTGTGTGCTACACCAAGATAATTTTGTGATACACACAACACCAACATATCTTGAGGTATATGAAACAGTATGCTTGGCTTGTGTTACACACAAGTTCGAGCTATTTTGATAGATTTTATTTCATGCAAGATTGAGTTTAAGCGAACGACTAAAAATTATTATGTTACCTTATAACCTAGCCATTATAATGGCATGTATGAACAATATTAATTGAATTATGAAAATATGATTTACACATGTATATAAAATTAATTCTTTGGTGATCAATTAATTATAAATGAAAATAAAACCCTTTTTAAATAAAAGGAAATGTTTTTATGAAAAACTATTTAAATGAAAATAAGTAAGTTTATAAAATAAAAAAATCACTATTTATGGATTTAATTAATGAAATATATATTTAATATATTAAATATAATATTTAAAATTCATCTTATATTTTTTCTAGACATGATATAATAACAAATTAATTTTTTTGGATAAAAGAAGTATTTTTCAAAAAATGTAGTTTTGTCACCTTTTGATGGTGCAACCATTTTAAATATATTTTTGACACTTATTATATTATATTTGATATAATAAACTTCTTCTTTGAAATTGTATTATCAAAATTTACTTTGGTTTAATTTTTGGTATTTTTCTGATAAGTTACATGTTTTGATGAATAATAAAAAAATAATGCATTTTAATTGAAAATCGATTCTTCATAAAATTTATTTACAGTGTTAAATTATATATTTGAATGGTTTTAAATTATAAATAGATTATATTTTTATTATTTAATATAATATAGGCCATTTTAATTAATTTACATTAAATTTAGATGTAAAAAATTTTCAATCTTTTGCATGTTTTAACTTTTAAAACTTGTTTTCTCATTCCAAGTACAAGATTAATTTTAAATAAATTAATGAAAATTATGTGTTTAGAATTTTGAAAAATGGATTAAATATTTGGAAGTAGTGGTTATAAATTATGAAAATATATTTATTTTATTTTTGGGTAATATGAATAGTAACTTTAGTAATTTTTATTATTACGATAAAAAAGTAAATTTGGAAATTAAGGGTAAACATAATATTAAAAAATTACCCTAAAACTTGTTATAATAACCTTTGATGAGTGTGTTTTGAACTAAATCATCATTAGTTCAAAATGGTATCCTTTATAATCCACTTGGATGAGATTAGGACATTTAATATATTTTATTTAAAGAAAAGTTAAATATGTCTTACTCAAATTTTAATAACCATATCATTTTTAATATAAGTTTATAAAGAAGATAAATTAAACTATAAATACTCATTTTAAATATAATTTTTGTATTTATCATGGTAATTTATTTTTAATTTTTATGAAATTAATAATTACCTTAAAGTCTTAAACAATGATAATGCATAAATTATTTAATTGATGAAGAATCAATAAAATAATTTTAATTAAAATGATAATAAGCATTTAAAGACCAAAAAACTTGAAAAAATATTATTTTTAGAGTATATATAGACCATAATCATCCAAAGTTTGAATTATTTACCATTTGGAGGCACATGGAAAGGATTATGACACTTATAATATTTTATCTAAAGTAATGTTAAAGTTGTCACATTCATGTTTTAATAAATATAAATTTTTTAATGTAGGATCTTTCAGAATATATATTATGCTATAAGTATTATTATAAAATATAGAGTATTTATATTTATCATAGTATTTTATTTTTAATTTTTAATTTTTAATCAACAAATAATTATATTAAATAATTACAGAAAACTAATGTAGTAATTATTTTATTAATGGAAGTGTCAAATAAATGTTATTAAAAATATTAAAATAAATATAATTTGAGATAATTAATATATCTAATTAATTTTATAGACGGTCTTGATCTCTTATTAATATAATAAAATATTTTTTTGAAGTTAACTTGTCATCATAAATTTTTTAAAAATCAATGAATTGAAGTGTCAAAATTGACACTATTGATTATTTATCAAAATAATGTTTTATTAAATTATTTAAAAATAATATAAAATTTTAAAAATACCAAATAATTATGATATGGTCTAAAATATTCTAAATTTTTCACTTATGGTTTAATTTATATTAAATAATTTAAAATTATACTCTTTTAATATTGACAAATTTGTTACCTTAGTTAAAATTAAAATAGAATAACTAAGGGTTAATTAAAATGATAAGGTTTAAATTGATATAAAAACTTGTATAAAATTTATTGGTTGATGAGATTACAAAATTATATCATCTCATCTTATAAAATACAATTTTTTTTAGTTTTTTGGATGTGGTTTTATTTTATTATAAATTAATATTTTTAGAGATTCTAAAAGTGCCCCTCACCTCAATTATAAAAGGGCGCCTTCTTCCTCACTTATTCATTTCACTTTGAGCATTCAAGATTATAAATCCCCTCCCTATTTCACTTCTCAACTTCCATAGTAACATTCTAGAGGTGATGGTATTCTCAAAAGACCAACTCTAGTGTACCTAAGAGTAGATCTAGAGGGAGCTCATCGAAAAATAGGAGTTTCTGATACATACGAAGGAACCCAAACCTAAGGTAAGGGATATTTTTTCAATCTCATTATTATCTGAGATTTTTTATACATAAGTATTTACTAGGTTATATTTATCATTAATGTCCATGTTACTTAAAAATTTATTAAAAAATATTCTTAGTATTCTTATACAATTACTTTAAGTCATTTTTACCCATTTGTGAGTTTTTACTAAACGGTTTGAAATGAATATTTTTTCATATTCCATACGATTTAATTTTTGAATTATCTAGAAAATTTATGAGAATAATTTTTTATTTTAACTTATACAACATGAATGGATTTTTACGCTTTCATACCACCTTATTTCCTTGAAACTTCCCTTACAAGATTACAAGGTTATTTTCGAATAAAATGTTTTCTTTAAAAGTTGCATGGAATTTTAAGAAAATAAAACGTTTTCAAATAAGAAAGGATATTTTCATCAAGAATTATTTTCAAGTAATATATCAAAATTATTTTCCGTCTAAAACAATATTTTTTTGATGTTACATATGATTAAATAAGTATATGTTTCAAGTATACTATCCTCACTATTAGTATGATTTGTTTTATGTTTTATGATGGAATGATAACTATGAAAGCCATTTATTTTCCACGGGGTATGTTATGATTGAATGATGTTTAAGAAACCCATTTTTTATGGGTTATGATATAATTAATGATTTATGTTCTTGTGGCACACATAAGTATGGTTTTCATTATGTGATGGGTGAGACCTATATCTCCCTCCAATGCATTGGTTAAAGATTTATATCTCATGAGATAGATAGGATTGGAATGGGAAATGATCTTGGTTCAGTAATACAGGGCTGAAAAAATAACTAAACCCAGTTTAGTAATACAGATCTGGAATGTTAAGTAAACCCGGTTCAATAATACCGGGATAAAACGAGGAGTGAACTCGGTTAAGTAAAGGACTTTGTATACTATAATGGAAATGATTTCCTATGCTTATGTGTTTTACACAATTCTATATTTTATGCCAATATTATTTTCTCATATCTCGTGTTCCTTTATGATTTATGCCTTATGAACTATTGAGATTTATTTCATGAATCAAGATTTTGATATATGTTACATGTGGTATGATTTTCAAAAGTTATGTTCATATTTTTACATTATTATGTTCGTGTTTTGTTTTATATTTTCCTTGTTTACCCTTACTAAGCATATGAAACCACCCTTTTTACATGTTTTATTTTCCCCAGGATATAAATAAAGGTTTTAGGTCAGAAAACTAAAGGGGAATATCTTTATGGGAGATATTGAATATATTTATCCAAATTAGAATAATGTGTTCCAAGTTTCCAAAGGTACTAAAATAATATGGTCTTTGAGAATATATTTGTGTAATGTATTAAGTATTCTGCAAAATTAATGTAATTATCATGTATGTCAACCTTGTTTTGTTAGAGTAAAGGGGTTTTATTTTCATGTTTTTATAACTTTATTATGATTCTGACATTATAGATTGTACATGCTTGATACCCTACTAAAAATTGTGGCCGTTGATAGCTTTGTTTGCATTGGTTGATATGTTTTGTGACAACTGTGACTGTTTTTATTATTGTGATATCACCCTAAAATGGAAATTGGTTAACCACTTATATTTCTCTAATGAAATTATTTCCCTAGGATTATGACTTGTGTGATAACGCCCCTAAGATAAAGTGTAATGTGATAAAATCCCCTTATAAATCTATAAAATGCTCTTGATGTATTGTGATGTGTGTCCATGATTGTGGGATAAAGACGCGTGGTTATAGAATGTGGGGGTTTATGGTTTGTTGGCCATGTTTTTTAGGCCAGTAAGGTGGTTTGTTTGGTCATGATTTTGGGGTGGAGAGGTGGTTGTTTGGACACACTTTTGGGGTGGTGAGGTGGTTGTTTGGCTGCACTTATGGATGATTTTCTCTAAGACCTACAGTTCATGTAAGTATCTCTTAAGCCTTCGGTATTTTAAGGGTTCCCCCTCACCCTTGATAGGGGTATTATTATTAAAAATAATAAAAAAGTGAAGTCTTTCGTGCCATTCAGACTGGTTAGGATGGAATAAATAATTAATTAATAATGATTGAAATGACATGGGTTGGTTTGGTTAATGGTATGAAAATAACAGATAAAAAATTAAATTATGGGTAGTGTGATTAAATGTGGTTGATGATAAATAATTAAAATAATAAGATGATTAAATTAATTGGTTGGAAATGTGAATTGAGGCTTGTGGATGGTTGTGTGGTTTATGAATTTAGAGGTGGCAACAAAAGTGGTGATGTAGTGAGTTGATTAGTGTTTGGTTGTGAACCCATATGTTGGGGTTGTATGCAGAAATATTTATATAATTGTATATTATTTTCTATTTCTATATTCATCCCACCAACATGAAGCACCATGTGCTGACACCCTCATATTCATGTGGGAGGTGTTTTCCCAACATCCAGTGAGTAAGACGGATAGAGGGGTACCCTCTCTTTCCCACCCTCTCTTCCAAGCAAGGTAGGTATTACATAGGATGTGATGGATAGAGCCCTGTTAGTGAATTAGATGGTGGTTGTGATATCCTATATTTATTTGGGTGAGATGTGATAGCCCAGTTATTTTCGAGAAAGATGTGACTATGCTTTTGGGGCAGTAGCCTATGTGTTTTTGGGTGAGATGTGGCCGTGCTTGTGGGGCGGTGGCCTAGGTGTTTTTGGGTGAGATGTGATATGGCTATGATTTTGGGGAGGATTATGGTGGGGGTAATTCATGGAAATATTAGGGTATGAGGTTGATTTCATACATGTTCATGATACCCTACTACTTTAGTTATGGTTGTGGATGTCTTGTGTCCCAGGTGTCTGTGGGTGAGATGTATTATGTCTGTTCTTGTGGGGTGGTGATCCCATATGTCTTTGGATGATGTAACGCCCCGACCCCAGCTACCCAGAGTCGGTGCATTACTTCGTAACATTGGCATGATCACAAAAGATCAAGTCTCGAAAGACCGATTAGTTTAGTAGCCTTGGAAACACTAGATACATTCGTAAACGTTACATTACATCATAAAGTGAAAAACTACAATAACAAAGTCTCCATAGTCCACACTCATATCCTCTTCCGACTATCCCTGCAGGTCATTCATAAAATACTTCTTCACATCCTGGAAAATATTAAAACATTGAAAGGGGTGAGCTCAGATGCTCAGTAAGGATAACAATAATGCGGAAGCTTTCATAAATAAACATTAACATTTAAGGCAATGTATAACTAAAACAAAAGCCTTTTAAACATGAACTTCAACATAATATGGCAAAATTAAAATGAGATAATGCCATTTACTTCTTCACATGGATATTCTACTGGTCGAATAATCACATGCAATATCAATAACCACTTTCATAATGATGGAATGCATAATGCCAGACTATCATAACCACATAGCCAAGGCCTCGTGCCAAGACTACAAATAAGATTTTGTCAAGGCCTTGTGCCAAGACACTAGTTTGTCTCATGAGACCTGCCGATGCATCGAGGAGCTATAGCGGGCTCCACCCGTCACTTATTAAGTCCAATGCATTCCTCATATGAATAGGTTTAAACATATCATAAACCATAACATAATCATATCACATAAACAATGCATAAAGGAAACATAACATTTCCACATTTCAATCACAAGATATCAATACAAAACATTGATATAATAAAAACTCTTTCAAAACCATTTTCAATACCAAAATAAAAGAATGTTAAAACATTGTATTTATTTTTCTTTTTAAAAAAAGGTATGGCTTGTAAAGGAAGCCGAAACTCAAATAATGTTCACGGCGGCGGAGAAGTCGTTGTCGCCGCATAAGTACGGAATGAAAAACATTCCCTTTTTGTCGTTTAGTAAAATGCTTCGTATAAAAAGATTCCTTTTGAATAAACTTAAAAGTCAAAGGGGTTTATACACCGTATAAAAGAAAGTTGTGTATAAAACCAAATATGCCTCAATGAAAGGAGATTGAGACGAAGTCCTTAAAAAGATCATTTTTAAAATAAAATAGATATATTATGTGTATTCACTATAGGTACACATAAAGAAAGTAAAAATACAAAATAAGACATAATAATATCATGACATAATTTGAAAGTAGGAGATTAACCCAAAGAATGGAAGTTGGGTTAAGAAGTTCCCTTACCTTGTGTCCGACTTGACTCAACCATTCTTTAACCTCCTGAATAATAAACTAGAGTTAATATCTACCTTATTAAGAACCATTTTCAATTTCATTATCCTTTTTATATCACTTATTACAATGTTATGAACATTATGTAATTATTTAAGTTAATAACGGTCGTTTTGTCGATCTTTGGTACATGAGTCAACAATAAACTTCTTATAATTATAAGTTGTTCATGTGGTGAAATATCCATTATATCCAGAATTATATTAATGATGTAGATATCATATATATCATATATATACAGTATATACATTCATTTATAATATTACGTAACATTTAGAGGTAAGAAATGAAATGCACCGTTCATGGAGACGGTAAGCCGTACGTACGCATGAACGCTACTTTCATTTCAATTTCATATTTAATGGAATGAAATCATAATGATATAAATGTATAATATAATTCCAGTATAATATAGTGTATAATACCATTTACTCCATCCTTTATACATCCCACACATGGCATTAACGATTCAAATCACTTTGAGGGGGCGGTAGTCCGCACTTCCTAAAATGAAATTATCGCGTTTTACCCATAATGGAAATCATAAAGTATGCCATAAATGAGAAATACAGAAGCATAAGTAAAACAAAAACATATTATATATCATATATAAAAATAGTGACATCTTAATGGCCACCTTTGGAGGTGTTATATGAGTGTTGAACAATCATCGTTTCGTGAGGCAGAAATTCGCCATCCACAGAAACCGTATGTTCTTTAACCATTAGATGTAGGTGTGTGTAAGTGTAGCTCGAATCCTTCTTATAAAAACATCCTAGTATATTTAGGATACTGGTGTTGTTACAAAAGAAATGAATAAAAAGAGTTTAGGGGGTTGGAGAAGAAAAATAAAACAAAACAACATTAGAAAAGACATTACCTCAAAATCGGGTAACTCTTTTTGATTTGAGCTAAAGGCTTCCTTGGGAAGAGTTCTGCCCAAAGTGAGGTTTCTAGGAGTAAGGAAGGAATGTTGGGAGAGTATTTGGGCAGAGGTTGGCCGAGCCAAATGGCTTGATGGTGTGAATAAGGTGGGAGAGGTGGGGGCCTTTTATAAGTGGAGAGGAGGGGCACTTTTGGAAAGTAATGAAATGTTACATTATTTCAAAATGCTTTTCGGATTCTAAAGGTCCCACATCTATATAATTCGAGGCTAAGGTGATAAGGTTTCGAAATATCTTCATCCAATTGGCTTTGGACAAGTGTAAGCCTTGGATTTTACATTATCTATTCATTTTATTAAAATCGTTAAATAATGAGGTCATCGCTGCATCATAATGATGTCATAAATAATTTAATTTATTTAATGTCTAAAAATTATAAAAAAAATACTATGATGTAGGAAATCTTTTTAGCTTTCCAATGACTATTTACAATCAAAATTTGGACTTGTATAACCCCACTTAAAAATTGTTTTAGTAAAACAATTTATGTTAGTGTCATTTTCACTTTAACATTAAATAAAAAGTAATTTATGTTATTTCCCAACAAAAGTGGATCCATGGGGACCCCAAGTTAGGCCATGGCTTGTCTTGGTCGGCCATGACTCAACCAATGAGGTTGGGACATGTGTCTAGGTCATTTCATATTATTAAAGTATTATTTATACCTTAAACTACCCTAATTACCACTAATCGCGATTAAGAACTTAATAAGTTACTATTCACCAAAAAATTATTATAATCTCATTGAACCACATTTTACTTCTTAATGACAACCATGTATGTCGGATTTTTGAAAATCAAATCACAGAAGTGGTAATATTTCATTTAAACGAAAAATCAGTTATTTAACTACCACTTAGTGCTTTCACTATTCATCAAAAATTGAAGTTTTTCAGAATAAGACCAAAATTTCACCCTAAGCTATAATTGATATTCCGAATTCAAAAATGATGTCTATTTTACAAAATTCCAAACATATTAGTTGCATTAATTAATTTTATAATTAAATCCCGCTGTCACAACAAATAGCGTGTTTTTAAGAAACAATTTATATCAAAAGATTGACAATTGTTTATGTCCAATTTCAATGTTAAATTAATTCTAATGACCACCATTGGATAAAATGGTAAAAATATATTCTAATTATACTCTAAAACCCCTCAATAGTATAATTTATCACTATGAATTATTTTGATTAAAAAAGTTGTTTTAAGTATTTTTCACTATTCATAAAAATTTTGAAGTTCTTAGAAAATTACAAAAAATTCAACATAGGCTAATTTCAATATTAGGAATACAAAAATGAAGTCCATTTTGAAATATAAAATTTATATAATTTTAAAAAGTGGTTATTACTATTCATAACGGCTACTTTGATTTGTCGCGATGTTTTAGAACTCGAAGTTGCGTACAATGCAAGCTATTGTATTATTGAATGAGAAGCGTATCGTGGAAGCTCGGGGTGTTACATTCTCCCCTCCTTCAATAAATTGCGTCCTCGCAATTTGATATTTTTCTTTAAAAATAATAGGTTGAAAATAGAAAATACCTTTGTGGAAAACCCACATCGGAAATAAGGTTAATAAAATTTAGCCTTAATAAGAGGGAAAATGGAAATAAGAAAGTCACCACCAAATTATGATCTCGATAAGGAGAACATTGGTGGCAATTAAAGACATATAATTGGAGGAAAAACGTAAATATTTGTAGGGAGTGATTGAGGTCATCAATCACAATCAACTGTCAAATTGAGGGCCTCAAAGCCTTCAATCTATGTTGATTTAAAATATCATCAGTTCAACAAGACATAAGGTATTAGGATAACACATTTTTTGTTTTAATATCCCTTTACTAAAGTTTAAGAATTAATTTATTCATTGAATAAGAGATAGGTATATATATATTTATGCTTGACAATTAGTGTTTCAACCTTCAACTCATCTTTCACTCAAAAAGATAATAGAACTCAAAAATATTATTATTATCCTAATTGTATAAGGTTCCAAATGTTAACACATACCATTTAGATTAGTAAAATGATTTTGTAATAACCATGGACTTCCTGTAGGCTAGTGGTAGGAAATAAAGGCTTGTCGCACTATGGTTGTGGGTTCGATTCCTGCAGCTGTGTCCGACGCGACGGGTTATTCCCCGCCCTGCAGGTTGTCCTTTTCCTAAAAATATAGTATTATAGTATTCCAGAAATAATCTTCAGAAAAGTTTTAACCTTAAACAATACTATTCAAAGTTCAACTTAATCCATTCCAACCTTAATAGTTATCCAAAATACCTCCGTCCAGACTTTCTCTAAAAGGTCTCTAAATTCCAAAATCAATTGTAACATCAGATTCCCCAAACAAAGAAAAGTTTCTCTTATTGTCACATACTAAAAATATGATTACCTTAATCATATTAAAACCTTACTGAAATCAAAAAGTACTGCAGTACAATCCATATATATATATTACATTATTCTTATAACCAGAATATAATCCTTGAGTCCGAAAGCATCAATACATTAGTTATTCTGCTTCAACTGTAGTAATAGCATAAGATTGTCCTTGATCCCTTGGCCTTTTCTGAGGTAAGATTCCTTGACGCTTAGGACATTCATTTGCGTAATGACCCATTTCTCTACAATTGTAGCATTCAACTTTGACAGCCTCTTTCTTTCCCTTGCAATCACGTGCCTGGTGACCTTTTTCTCCACATTTATAACAGACTCCCATTCCTTTTAGGCAAGTACCAGGGTGATTCTTCCCACAATTATCACATAATGGAAAATCCTTCTTTCCCTTTTTCCCTTTATCTGTCTCTTGTTCCACCGTTCTCTTCTTCTCTTGCTTTACTTTGTTGTCATAAGACTTAGAGAATTCCTTTTCTGTCTTGATAGCACATGAGACTATATCTTCGTATGATGAGAAGGATTGTGATACTAAAGCTCGACGGAGAAATGGTTTTAACCCATCAAAGAAACGATCAATCTTACTCCTTGGGTTACGTATATAATCGGCAGCATGCCTCGCTAACCTTGTAAAGTTAGCCTCATACTTTGCGACATTCTCATCCTCCTTCTGCCTCAGACACAGAAATTGCCTTTCCATATCTGCTCGATGGTCACGAGGAAAGTATTTTTCTAAGAAAAGCTCTTTGAACTCCCTCCATTCCATATTCGATACGTCATCATCTTCCTTTGTGTTTTGAATCAGTGACCACCACTGATCGGCATCTCCAGTGAGGCGGTAAACTGCCATGACAACCTTCTCCCTTTCACTACTCCCCAAGGCATGGAATATTTTCTCTAAGGAATTTATCCATTGCTCAGCTACTGTAGGATTTGTACTCCCATTGAAGGTTGGCGGTTGTTGCCTCATGAAACGGTCTAGCATTGATCCTCCACGTTGCGAATCAGGGTGCTCCATACGAGTAAGGTTGTTATTCATAACCTGCGTGAGTTGTCCCAGTATGGTAATAAGTTGATCAGCACCAGTTGTATCTCCAGGTCCACAATAATTATCTTGAGCAGGAGGGCAATCCCTACACGGAGTTCGTGCATTGATACAGTTTCCATTCCTTCTACTAGGCGCCATTTCTAAACAATGGCATAATCCAGATTAGTTTATGAATCAAAATACCTAATTCCATACTTGTATAATACTTAACATAAATTGAACTATTTATGGATATAATCCATAATCATAAAAAGAAATGTTTCCTTTGAGGAATTATGTACTCATAAACCTTACATAATGGTTTGTAAAGAAAATGAGAATTATCCTAAGCATATCCCCCGGGAGTGTCATAACCAAGAGTGCAGCAAGGCCCGTTGTCGTGCACCAGTTCCCGTTTGAGTCTAGCTCAAAGCGGTGTTTTCGGGTTTTACCCCTAGGTACATCTGTGCCAGAGCCACCTCTACCTGCTCGTATCCAGACAGGGATGTATTGCTCGGAAAACTCACAACATCTCTACAATACTAAAATTCTAGGAAGTTCTTCTATACTAATCCTCAAAGTCTATCTTTGGGCTATGTGCTCTAATCAGAGTTTATCTAAATCTAGCTTCCAAGGTTAGTACTAAACTGCCTCTGATACCAACTGTAAAGCCCCGACCCCAGCTACCCAGAGTCGGTGCATTACTTCGTAACATTGGCATGATCACAAAAGATCAAGTCTCGAAAGACCGATTAGTTTAGTAGCCTTGGAAACACTAGATACATTCGTAAACGTTACATTACATCATAAAGTGAAAAACTACACTAACAAAGTCTCCATAGTCCACACTCATATCCTCTTCCGACTATCCCTGCAGGTCATTCATAAAATACTTCTTCACATCCTGGAAAATATTAAAACATTGAAAGGGGTGAGCTCAGATGCTCAGTAAGGATAACAATAATGCGGAAGCTTTCATAAATAAACATTAACATTTAAGGCAATGTATAACTAAAACAAAAGCCTTTTAAACATGAACTTCAACATAATATGGCAAAAGTAAAATGAGATAATGCCATTTACTTCTTCACATGGATATTCTACTGGTCGAATAATCACATGCAATATCAATAACCACTTTCATAATGATGGAATGCATAATGCCAGACTATCATAACCACATAGCCAAGGCCTCGTGCCAAGACTACAAATAAGATTTTGTCAAGGCCTTGTGCCAAGACACTAGTTTGTCTCATGAGACCTGCCGATGCATCGAGGAGCTATAGCGGGCTCCACCCGTCACTTATTAAGTCCAATGCATTCCTCATATGAATAGGTTTAAACATATCATAAACCATAACATAATCATATCACATAAACAATGCATAAAGGAAACATAACATTTCCACATTTCAATCACAAGATATCAATACAAAACATTGATATAATAAAAACTCTTTCAAAACCATTTTCAATACCAAAATAAAAGAATGTTAAAACATTGTATTTATTTTTCTTTTTAAAAAAAGGTATGGCTTGTAAAGGAAGCCGAAACTCAAATAATGTTCACGGCGGCGGAGAAGTCGTTGTCGCCGCATAAGTACGGAATGAAAAACATTCCCTTTTTGTCGTTTAGTAAAATGCTTCGTATAAAAAGATTCCTTTTGAATAAACTTAAAAGTCAAAGGGGTTTATACACCGTATAAAAGAAAGTTGTGTATAAAACCAAATATGCCTCAATGAAAGGAGATTGAGACGAAGTCCTTAAAAAGATCATTTTTAAAATAAAATAGATATATTATGTGTATTCACTATAGGTACACATAAAGAAAGTAAAAATACAAAATAAGACATAATAATATCATGACATAATTTGAAAGTAGGAGATTAACCCAAAGAATGGAAGTTGGGTTAAGAAGTTCCCTTACCTTGTGTCCGACTTGACTCAACCGTTCTTTAACCTCCTGAATAATAAACTAGAGTTAATATCTACCTTATTAAGAACCATTTTCAATTTCATTATCCTTTTTATATCACTTATTACAATGTTATGAACATTATGTAATTATTTAAGTTAATAACGGTCGTTTTGTCGATCTTTGGTACATGAGTCAACAATAAACTTCTTATAATTATAAGTTGTTCATGTGGTGAAATATCCATTATATCCAGAATTATATTAATGATGTAGATATCATATATATCATATATATACAGTATATACATTCATTTATAATATTACGTAACATTTAGAGGTAAGAAATGAAATGCACCGTTCATGGAGACGGTAAGCCGTACGTACGCATGAACGCTACTTTCATTTCAATTTCATATTTAATGGAATGAAATCATAATGATATAAATGTATAATATAATTCCAGTATAATATAGTGTATAATACCATTTACTCCATCCTTTATACATCCCACACATGGCATTAACGATTCAAATCACTTTGAGGGGGCGGTAGTCCGCACTTCCTAAAATGAAATTATCGCGTTTTACCCATAATGGAAATCATAAAGTATGCCATAAATGAGAAATACAGAAGCATAAGTAAAACAAAAACATATTATATATCATATATAAAAATAGTGACATCTTAATGGCCACCTTTGGAGGTGTTATATGAGTGTTGAACAATCATCGTTTCGTGAGGCAGAAATTCGCCATCCACAGAAACCGTATGTTCTTTAACCATTAGATGTAGGTGTGTGTAAGTGTAGCTCGAATCCTTCTTATAACAACATCCTAGTATATTGAGGATACTGGTGTTGTTACAAAAGAAATGAATAAAAAGAGTTTAGGGGGTTGGAGAAGAAAAATAAAACAAAACAACATTAGAAAAGACATTACCTCAAAATCGGGTAACTCTTTTTGATTTGAGCTAAAGGCTTCCTTGGGAAGAGTTCTGCCCAAAGTGAGGTTTCTAGGAGTAAGGAAGGAATGTTGGGAGAGTATTTGGGCAGAGGTTGGCCGAGCCAAATGGCTTGATGGTGTGAATAAGGTGGGAGAGGTGGGGGCCTTTTATAAGTGGAGAGGAGGGGCACTTTTGGAAAGTAATGAAATGTTACATTATTTCAAAATGCTTTTCGGATTCTAAAGGTCCCACATCTATATAATTCGAGGCTAAGGTGATAAGGTTTCGAAATATCTTCATCCAATTGGCTTTGGACAAGTGTAAGCCTTGGATTTTACATTATCTATTCATTTTATTAAAATCGTTAAATAATGAGGTCATCGCTGCATCATAATGATGTCATAAATAATTTAATTTATTTAATGTCTAAAAATTATAAAAAAAATACTATGATGTAGGAAATATTTTTAGCTTTCCAATGACTATTTACAATCAAAATTTGGACTTGTATAACCCCACTTAAAAATTGTTTTAGTAAAACAATTTATGTTAGTGTCATTTTCACTTTAACATTAAATAAAAAGTAATTTATGTTATTTCCCAACAAAAGTGGATCCATGGGGACCCCAAGTTAGGCCATGGCTTGTCTTGGTCGGCCATGACTCAACCAATGAGGTTGGGACATGTGTCTAGGTCATTTCATATTATTAAAGTATTATTTATACCTTAAACTACCCTAATTACCACTAATCGCGATTAAGAACTTAATAAGTTACTATTCACCAAAAAATTATTATAATCTCATTGAACCACATTTTACTTCTTAATGACAACCATGTATGTCGGATTTTTGAAAATCAAATCACAGAAGTGGTAATATTTCATTTAAACGAAAAATCAGTTATTTAACTACCACTTAGTGCTTTCACTATTCATCAAAAATTGAAGTTTTTCAGAATAAGACCAAAATTTCACCCTAAGCTATAATTGATATTCCGAATTCAAAAATGATGTCTATTTTACAAAATTCCAAACATATTAGTTGCATTAATTAATTTTATAATTAAATCCCGCTGTCACAACAAATAGCGTGTTTTTAAGAAACAATTTATATCAAAAGATTGACAATTGTTTATGTCCAATTTCAATGTTAAATTAATTCTAATGACCACCATTGGATAAAATGGTAAAAATATATTCTAATTATACTCTAAAACCCCTCAATAGTATAATTTATCACTATGAATTATTTTGATTAAAAAAGTTGTTTTAAGTATTTTTCACTATTCATAAAAATTTTGAAGTTCTTAGAAAATTACAAAAAATTCAACATAGGCTAATTTCAATATTAGGAATACAAAAATGAAGTCCATTTTGAAATATAAAATTTATATAATTTTAAAAAGTGGTTATTACTATTCATAACGGCTACTTTGATTTGTCGCGATGTTTTAGAACTCGAAGTTGCGTACAATGCAAGCTATTGTATTATTGAATGAGAAGCGTATCGTGGAAGCTCGGGGTGTTACAGATGAGGTGTGTTGTGACCATACTTGTGGGGTGGTGTTGTATATAGAAGATATGAGAGCACCAAGATGTATGAAATTGGGGTGTGAGAGTGTCATACCAGTAGGAAAGTGGTGTAGGGTACCCTTATCAATGTGATTCTTGTTATATTATATTACTTAGCTTGTGTTATTTGGTGAGAATGCCTTGGTGAGGCTGGGATGGATAATTGACCTATTTAGGTGCTGTTGGTTCTTCTGTTTTCTCATAGTTTCCTTAGTATGCTTCTTTTACATGTGCATGAATGACTTTGGTTTTCTTATCGAGTATACTTTTATGCTCACCCTACGTATATTAAACTGTTTTCACGTTTTCATGAGGATTACATGGATAATGATGAACATTACCAGCTCAGACCTTTGGATAACTGCTATGTCACTACTTTATCTTTCTCTTTTGGGCATTTAATTTTGGAGACTTTAATTTGTATCAGTTTTATTTATACATGCATATGGAATGATTTTGGATTTATTTTTATATTATGTCATGGAGTTTATTGTGGATGATTCATCTTATATCCTGATCCTATTTATATTATAGAGGGTAATTCCTCCCACACATGATATTTTTATACCCTCAGTGCTAGTATCCAACTTGAGGCTTACTGAAGGTGGGACTCGGGGGTCATTATCTCTCTCCCCTTATTGCAGTATCTTTGGAGGGATGGGGTCATGAAATAAATATATGTATGAGATTCCATATTGTATACTCAAAGTGGATCAATCCTAACATGTAATATCCAAAACTTTTCTAGAGATGTATCGATCTTTTTTTCAAGTACTATTTTCCCTTTTTTGGTTATACTTTGGTTGAGTCTTGTATTGGGTGTGTTCAGAAGAATTTTAGAAGTTTTTAGAGGTTGTTTGGGTAGTGCACGGTTGGTACATATTTTTCCCGTACAGTGCACCTAGCCTAGAAAACCATTCACCCTTGAGACAGTGGGGTTTTCATGGTTGGTGCATGGGTTTTCAAACTATGTTAAATCTTATTAGAAACCATGCACCCCTAAGGAGAGGTGCATGGTTAAGGTGCACGGTTTAGAAAACCATTCACCCCTGTCCAGAAAACCATGCACATGGGTTTTTATTCCTCTAAAAAATTATTAAAAATTTATAAACCATCGATATTAACCCCAAATTGACCCGGATCAAACCTGAACCCATTCCTCCAATTTTTTTAGCTTTAGGTAGGGTTAAAATCCTCCTCGAACTCTGATCCTGATGAATCAAAGATCTGTTCAAAGGATCATCTCTTAGTGGGTAAGTTATTTCTTCCCTGTTTGGATCTCTCTCTCTCTCTCCCGTCTCTCTTTTCGGATGAAGAGGAAAGATTTATTCTCTATTGGTGGTGGTTTATATCTAGTTTTTAATGGATGTTAATCTGTTTGATCTTAATCATAGGTTTTGGTCCTAGATATTTCGCACCATTGTGTTCTTGATCATTTCACTTTAATTTGGGGATTTATAGTTTGGTAAATGTCTATCAAAGATCTTGAGGTAGGTGGTCTAATTACTAATTCACATAGTCTTGATCATAATATCATGTATGTATTTGTGCAGTTTCAATTTCTATGTTGGGAAATTTTATTTTGGAATTTAATTAATTAATCAATTAATGGGATGATGGAATTGGTCAATTAATGGGATTATGCAATTTTTTAGTTAATGGGATTGTGAAATTAGTTGATTAATGGAATTTTGAAATTGATTGATAATGGGAATTAAGGGATGGTTGGATTAAACTTAAAGGGTTAATGGTTTATATGATTAAATTTTGATAAATGGTTTAATGGTTAATTGTTTATATTACTCTATGTGATTGAACTAAATAACCATGGTTTTCATGATAAATTAAAATGGTGCACTATGATGAAAATTTTCAATAATAAGGTTAATGATGATTAACCTTAATGAATATGACATATGTGATATATGTGTGATTGATTGATAAATGGGGTGTGGCATAAGGACTGATGCTCCAAATACCCATGTAGTTCTATACACAACATTCTAGGCCCCAATGCATGCATGTGGATTTTAATGTATGGGACGGGGACTGATGATCCAAATACAGATGAGGTGTGGGATAGGGACTGATGCTCTAAATACCCATGGGGTGATAAAAATGATGATCTAGGTCTAATAATTTTTAATTAGACCAGAGTTCCAAGTATTCTTGATATGAAATTTTAATTAATTGTTTAATGAAAGCCCAAGATATAAGGAAATATGATATCCATTTGGGGATGATTCAAACTATGGAAAGGTCTGAAGAAGGTATTTATGGTTTGGGTGTCATCATAAACCCAAGGAATTATGTAGTTAATTAAAGAATAATTTAACATGGGAAATCTTTACTTTATTTCTTGTAATTTATTCTTTATACAACTTCATACACTATTATAGATTAGATATTGTTTTAGAAGCCATTGGTGGTGATATAATAATTTTTACTCACACCCTACTCAATCCTCCTAATCGGTACCTGAATAGACTTCATGTTTGCATGATAGGATAAGGGAAAAAGCCTTATCTAGATGGTTGAGTTGGGATGGAGCATGGATGATGAAACCATATGTGATGTTGGGACTCTCTTGTTTATTTTTTAGCGTGTCTTTATTTTTGGGTTTTATTTAGACACTTGACACATATATGACATGACATATCTACTTCTTTAGTTTTGGATAGTGTTTTTCTATTCAGGTTTATCATGTGATACTACTATGTATTGGATATGTTATTATTTTGGTTGTTGGTTATTATCATTTGGCTATTATTTATTATTTCTTATGTTGTGATGATTTGATAAAGAGGGTATAATATCCTCATGTTATATATATTGGACCCTTTTTTCTAGTCGGAAGCCTATGACATACAGGGAGGGGAACTTGAGGCCATGTGACCAAACGGTTCAGGGCACTGGTATGTGGCACCCATGTTGGGACATCAGAAAGTGGAATCAAAATATTTTTCTTTATTTTCTTTCATATTATTATTTGGGAAAGGTATACAAGAGATTAAGATGATCTAGGCCTTGGTTATGAGATCATGCATGAGAGTATCTAACCCATGTATGGGGAAAAAACCAACTACCCAGGGTGGGATTATTGTTATTGATGTTTTCTGTTACAATTGGATGTTATTTCACCTCAAGTGAGGCAATTGTTGTGTGATGTTATTTTTTTTGAGATTTTTATTTTTGGCCCAGTATGGTAAAAAATTTGAGTATGCATGCATCATTCTAGGAACTTTGAATTATTATGTGACATGCATAATTTTAGGCACACATGGAAAATAAAGTTTTGGGTAAGTTGTTTAAATGAAAATGATTTTCCTTGTTTTGAAATTCAAATGAAAATGGTGACTAATATGAAACTAAATTTTTAAATGATTCTAAATGTGATGAATTAAAGTTGATAAATGGGTGTCTAATGATAATCTTGATGTATGGAGAATATTTACCCCATGTTGACCATGAACTAGAGGATGGATGGTTGGGGGTAGTGAAAGTGCCTCAGTTTGACCATGTGGTGGGATATAGGGGATGAATTGTTATGGATTTATATGAATCCACTTTGTTAAATGTGTTAATGATGTGATTTTTTCCTAATAAATTTGTTTATAATTATATATATATGCCTCCATGACGATACTTGTTGATAAGAAGACATGAGGACATGGTTGAAAATGATCCTCATGTAGTGGAAGTTGAGGCTCCAATAGTTATGAGTGAAGAAGATAGATATTAGTTCCATGAAAATTTTTCTCCATTTGTATAGTTTATAGAAATAGACCTAGGGTGGATTGTGAGGAACATGTTTAAATTAACAAGGGAGTTTCTGTTTCATCACCCTCTAACATTCACTAGAGAGGGTAGAACTGAGGCAACTAAGTTATGGATTATGACTATCCAAATGATTCTTGACCACTTGGAGACTCCTGATGAGAGAAGAGTCAAATTAGATTCTTATATTCCATGTGGTCAATCGATGTGTTGGTGGGACATCTGAACTCAGGATAGACAGCTGGAGAATATGGAGTGGAAGTAATTTCATGACAAGTTATTGGATCACTTTTACCCTAAGTTTCTCAAGTAGTAGAGGGTAGCATAGTTCATGAGGCTGACCCAAGGGAGTATGTTCATGATGGACTATGTAGGATGATTTACTGATTTGCATTGATTTTTCCTAGCACTGTAAGGGGATGAGAAAACTGTTGTGAAATGATTTTAGGATGGTCTTAAATGTGAGATAAAGTCATAGGTTAACATATTTAGGCTAAAGAAGTTTATTTAGGTAGTGAATTAGGCTCTTATATCTGAGGGGAACCTAAAGGAGGCTTCCAGTGGAGGAAAATTGGTTTCTGATAGACAACTAGGAAGTAAATATTTCTATGGTAGGAAGTGTCACTATAAGAATGTTAACCAGAGTAGTGTAAATGAGAGTGGCTAGAGGGAAGGATCAGTTACTCAGGACATTACTTGGGTGCTCTACCACCAGTGTGGTAGGCCGAGTCACCTCCATAGACAATGCCCCTGAACACCAGTGGAGTTCTAAGCTTGCGACGAGATGATACATCTACAATGGTTATGTATAAACCCACAAAAGGTGGGTAATGATGAATTATCTAGGAAAAATAAAAGTGTTAGAAGGGGGTATTCTACCTTATATCAGTCTATAAGTTGGAGTTCTAATGGCCAAGAAAGTTGAGGCAGTAGACGTGGTACTTCTGGGAAAGAGTACCCATACTAGAAGAGTGGTGAAACTTTGGAGACTCAGACTATAGTGCGTGGAAGAGGGGCATAATTGTTGCATGCAGTTCAGCCTGCACTTATGGAAAACAAGGCTAGTACATCGATAGTTAGAGGTACTATTCTTGTATATTTTATGCTTTCTAGTGCCTTATTTGATACAAGATCCTCTCATTATTTTATATCTACACAAATTTTGAATAGGTTGAGTTTGATAGTGGAGTTTTTGAATGGGGTTATGATGATTGAAACACCCTTAGGAGTATGGTCAAGAGACATCTGTTTATGTAAGGGGTGTTCTATCGAGGATGATATTATCATTTGATTTGGGATCTTTAGATCCTCGATATGTCATGATTTGACTTGATTTTGGGTATGGAGTAGTTGGTAGCTAGCGTACCGATCCCACATATATTGTTACCATAGGAGAGTGACCTTTACATCTCCTGAGGGTGATAATTATGTTCATCATGGAAAGTGGGATATTCGAGTAGGCTGTGTAGGGTCAGTTCATCAGCAACTGGGAGATCTCACCACCCAAGTTCAAAGTATGATTCTATATGATAGGGGTGTGAAGAAATATGTATTTACACCCATAATAGACTTGTTTCAGGATGTGTTTCTTGAGGAATTATCATGGATTCCACCCGAGATAGATGTGGAGTTTACGATTAAGCTCATACCTAGAGCTAAGTCAGTTTCCATTCCACCATATAGAATGACACCAACCAAGCTTCAAGATCTCAATAATCAGCTGTAGAAATTGATGGGTAATGGATTTATCTATTTGATTATGTCTCTTTGGGGTTCTATAGTCCTATTTTTAAAGAAGGATGATAAAAACTTGCACTTATGGGTTGATTACCAAAAGTTGAACCAGATGACAATGAATAATCAGTATCCTATTACACATATTGATGATTTATTTAACTAGTTGATATGAGATTGTGTATTCTAAATGATTTAATTGAGATTATAATATCATTAGTTGAGAGTTCGACCTTATGATATACCATAAACTGCTTTCAAAAGTAGGTATAATCTTTACGAGTTCTTTATGATACCATTCGGGCTAACGAACACTCTAGTAGTGTTTATGGTCTTGATGAAATGAATCTTACACTTGTACCTATATCAGTTTGTGGTTGTGTTTGTTGATGACATATTGGTGTACTCCAAGACTCACGAAGATCATTCCCAACATCTTGAAATCATCTAGAGTACACTAAGAGAGCATCGAATATACACTAAGCTAAGTGTAAATTTTGGATTGATCAGGTACATTTCTTGGGTTACATACTCTCTAAGGAAGGCATGTTAGTGGACCCAGAGAAAGTTCATACAGTGGTTTCTTGGGAGAAGCCCGATAATGTGTTTGATATTTGTAGATTTTTGGGTTTAGTGGGCTATTATCAGTGGCTCATTCAGGAATTTTCCTACTTTGTAGAACCTATTATGAGCTTTAATATAAAGGGAGTTAAGTTTAAATGGTCTAGATCATGTGAGAATGGTTTCCTGGAGTTGAAGAAGTTGTTGAATACCACACCAACCAGAGACAGAGGTAGATTATACAATGTTTTGTGACGCATTTGGGATCAGACTTGGAGAAATGTTTATACAGGGAGATCAAGTTGTGGCATATGGGTTATGAAATTTGAGTCCACATGAAAAAAACTACCCTATGCTTGAAATCAAGTTATATGTAGTGGTTTATGACTTGAATTGTTGGAAGAATTATCTATTGGGTGAAAAGTTTATTATTTACACCAATCATAAGAGTTTAAAATATATATTTTTGTAATGGGATTTGAATCTATGATAGTAGAGGTGGGTTGAGTATATGTAGTTTTTTATTTTGAGATAAAATATACCCTTGGAAAGGGAAAAAATGTTTCTAACACTTTGATTAGGAAAACTCAGACTCAGGAAGTTTATGAGTCTAGCTTTGAGCAGAATATGATGACCTTACTAGCTGAGATGCATGTTGTGGTTCTGGAGGGACAGAAGAAGATGGCCCTAATATTAGTATCAGTTGATTTTACACTTTTTTATATAGATCAAAGAGAGGAAGTATGAGGATATAGAGTCTTTTTCCTTGATGGAAATCCTTGAAGGTAGGGCTTCACAATCATATTGAACCATAGATGAGGGAGATCAACTATGTCAGTAATCATGTTGTTTTATCTATGTGTATGTGAGAGGAGATGATGCATGAGTTTCATGAGTCAAATTAGGTGGTTCATCTGGGTTTTACCAAAATGTACCATGACCTAAATCGATAATATTTGTAGCTAGGCATGAAAAAGGAGATTGTAGGGTTCGTGACATAATGCCACACCTATCAGCTGGTGAAAACTGACCATCAATGACCTGGTGGTTTATTGTAAACATTACCCATTTTTGAATGTAAGTGTAATGATGTTACCATGGATTTTTAGTAGGTCTCCAGTTATGACTCAGAAGAATGATTCTATTTGGGTAATTGTAGACAGACTGATGAAAGTAGCCTACTTCATTCCTAGTTGGAGACATTCTCAGTGGACCAGTTGGGATACTTATACGTTCAAGAGATAGTTCATCTTCATGGGGTGCCACAGAGTATAGTTTCAGAGCATGACTCACATTTCACTTTTCACTTCTATAAAGTCTTGAAAAAGGAACTAGGTACATAGGTTTTTATGAGTATGAATTTCCACCCACAGATATGGGAAGTCAGAGCATACTATATAGGTTTTAGATGATATTCTATGGGAATGAATTTTAGATTTTGGTGGGTCTTGGGAGAAGAACTTTTCACTCATTGAGTTCACCTATAACAATATTTATTAGGAAAAAATTAAGATGAAACTATACAAGGATCTTTATGGCAGGACATGTGGATCACCTCTATGTTGGATGAAGGTAGGTGAGTCAGAGTTATTGGGACAAAGTCTTGTACAAGATACATTTGAGAAGATTTATATAATTCAAAAATGTTTGGATATTACTTAGAGTAGTTAGAATTCACATACTTATAGATGTTGATGACCCCTTGAGTTTATAGTGGGTGATCATGTTTTCCTTCAGGTGTCACCTAGATTGGGTCACCATAAGATTCAGAGGCATGGAAAGTTGGCACCCAGGTTTGTTGGAGCTTTTGAGATTGTGGAGAGAATTAGACTAGTGGCATACCGATTGGATCTTCTAAAAAGATATAGTGATATGTATGATGTTTTTCATGTGTCACAACTTCAACAGTATAACCCTAAACCTTATCATGTGATCAATGTTGATGATGTTGAGCTTCAGACCGTTGAGTCCTTTGAGGATAATCCAATATATGTTATGGATCGTAGTGATAAATTGTTGTGGGGAAATACCATGCCAATAGTTATAGTATTGTGGAAACATGGAAATGTTTATGAGGAAACATGGGAGGTAGAATTAGATATATGGGTTCAATGTACTAATCTTTTTTCCTCACAATCTTAAAAGATGCTTGGAAGTATATCTTAATGATGAGCTATTATAAGGTGGGGAGATTGTAAGATCCTGATATTTTATAGAGATGTATTGAGATATTTTTTAGGTACTATTTTTCCTCGTTTTGGTTATAATTTGGATGAGTCTTGTCTTGGGTGTGTTCAGGTGAATTTTGGAAGTTTTTGGAGGGTGTTTGGGAAGTGCACAGTTGGCACATAGTTTTCCCAAATCATGCTCTCATCCCTGCAAAACGTGCACCCTTGAGATAGTGTAGTTTTCAGGGTTGAAAACCATATGGCCTATTAGTAGAAACTATTCACCCATAATGAGAGGCACACAGTCTAGAAAACCATGAAACCCTGTCTAAGAAACTATGTGCATGGGATTTTATTCCTCCAAAAAATTATTAAAATATTACCAAACCCCAGTGTTAACCCCAAATAAACCTAGATCATCCCTAAACCTATTAATCTAAATTTGGAAGATCCTAGGATGGATCTAATCCCCCTAGGACTCCATTCTTGATGAATCAAATATCTGTTTGAAGAATCATCTCTCCATTGATAAGTGATTTCTTCCCAATTTTGATCTCTCTCTCTCCCATCTCTCTTTTTTGATAAAGAGGAAAGATCTATCATCCTTCAGCGGTGGTTTAGATCTAGTTTTTGATGGATATTAATTAATTATTTCTTAATAATAGGTTTTGGTCCTAGATCTTTCACACTATTGTGTTATTGATCATTTTACTTCAATTTGGGGTTTTTTAGTTTGCTGAACATCCATCAACAATCTGGAAGTAGGTGGTCTAATTGATAATTCCCATAGTCTTGATCATAATTATGTTTATGTATTTGTGAAATTTAAATTTCCACATTTTAAAATTGAATTTTTTAATTTAGTAAATCAATTAATTAATGGGATGATGGAATTGGTCAATTAATGGGATTATGAAATTGGTTAGTTAATGGGATTGTGAAATTGGTTGATTAATCTAATTTTGAAATTAATTGATAATGAGAATTAAGGGATGTTTGGATTAACTTGAAATGGTTAATGGTTTATACGATTAAATATTGATAAATGGTTTAATGGTGAATTGTTCATATTACTCCATGTGATTAAAGTGAAGAACCATGGTTTTCATGATAAATTGAAATGATGCACCATGATGAAAATGTTTGATTAGAAGGTTAATGATGATTAACCTTGATAAATATGATATATGTGTGATTGATTTATCAATGGGGTGTGGTACATGGAATGATGCTCCAAATACCCATGGGGTTCCAGACATGACATTCTAGGACCCAATGCATGAATGTGAATATTATTGTATGGGATAAGTACTGATGCTCCAAATTCCCATATGGTGTGGGACCGTGACTAATTCTCTAAATACCCACGGGGTACTAGAAATTATGTTCTAGGACCAAGAATTGGGAATTAGAACAGAGTTCCAAGAATCCTTAATATGAATTTGGAATTAATTGATTAATTAAATCCCATGATATAAGGAAATATGATATCACTTTAGAGACAGTTTAGTCTCTATCAAGGGATAAAGTAGGTATTGATGATTTGGGTGTCATCATGAACCCAAGGAATTATGTAGTTAATTAAAGAATTATTTAACATAGAAACTATTTACTTTATTTATTTTGATTTATTATTTATACAACTGCATGCATTGTTATAGATTGTATATTGTTTTAGACTCCGTTGGTGGTGGCCTACTGAGTTGTACTTACACTGTACTCAGGCGGCCTTATCGGTACCCAAATAGACTTCATGTTTGCAAGACATGATAATGGAAAGAGTCCTATGTAGATGGTTGAGTTGGGATGGATCATGGATGAGGGAACTAAACACGATTTTAGGGTCCTCTTGGGGAGTTGTTAGTGTGTATTTATTTTTGGGTTTTATTTATACACTTGAAAATATATGGCATGACATATCCACTGATTTAGTTTGGATATTGTTTTCTTATTTTGGTTTATCATGTGATACTGGTTTGTATTGGATATGGTATTATTTTGGTTATTGTTTATTATCATTTAGATATTGTTTATTATTTACACTGTTGTTCTTATTTGATAAAGAGGTTAGAGTCTCCCCATGTTATATATATTAGACCCTTAATTATAGTTGGAAGCTTTTGGAATACATGGAGGTGCGCTTGAGGTCATGTGACCAACCAGATCAGAGTACCGGTATGTGGCACCCAAGTTAGGATGTCACATGACAATAGGTTCAACTTGTGTCATATGAGTAACCTCTGCATCATCATGCAAGTTTTTACTCAAACTAATATTAACATATAACCGTAAATCATAATTTTCCATAGTGATCATTGATTAAATATAACTCATATTTTTATCTCTAAGAGGTTAATTATTATATCACATTTCATTTTATAAATAAAATAAGAATAAATGAATGAAAATTCAAAATTTTTAATTAATTTTAAAATCATGATGCAAAATACATCCCTCAGTTTTACATCACATAAATATCTTTAAGACACATACATTGAAAAATATCTGTAAACTAGATTCAACCCATGATGTATTCAATATCTATCTACTTTACATCTATGTTTATATAGTATAAGTGGTACCTGAAAAATATTTACATCATCTCTTTCAATTATCTATTTTATGAGATGGTATCTATAAATTTTATGTTTGGAATAATGTTGAGATCAAAGTTTCTTATTCAGAGTAATAACTTTATTTTTTTACAATGGATCTCTATATGATTTTTTTATGTTAGAAACTGATTCAATTTTACTCAATTAATTAATTTATTCAATTTTTTCCTTTATCACGTATGATGTTGTGATGTATTTAGGTTTTTCTATAAAATCAACCATGATCAAATGTTTGGATCTCTTAAATCTCATTGCTCCATTTTTTAGACAAAACTTAAATCATGTCTAAGACCATGAATCAATTTTTTTTTGTTTTGAAAACTAAAATCAATATCATTGTCTACAATGTGCTCTTACTTGAATAAAAATAAAAATAACACATTCTTAGTTCTTACTAAGTACTTAAAGATATTATTAAGTGTGACATAATAACTTTATCCAAGGTTCGATTGGAATCTATAGGTCATTCTCAAAACATATAAAACATATGGTTGAGTACATAACTTGATATACATGATAGAAAATAGGAAAAGTACATAATATGACATTCATGATAGATCTTATTGTGTAACATAAGTAATATCATTCATGAATTTCATTTCTATATCTATAGTATTTAGATCCTTCATAAGACTCTTGATATGTAACATTAGTATTATGACCAAAATCTCAAACATCCTAAGAGGTGTGGGGGGGGGGGGTGAATCAAGGTGTAGATTATTTTCACCAAACACTTTAAAAAATATCTTATTCCTATGTTTGAAGGAATGATAAATCTACCAAGAACATAAAATATGCATAATAACCATACAAGGAAGTATAAAAAAACACAATGATTTTACTTGGTTTACCCAATAGGTAATATCGAAGAGATATACACACAATAGTGTACCAGTGTATGGAAAATCACTAACTCAATATTTATGATTACAATATTTTGGTTTGTTTTACTACTAAGAATAAGTATCACTTCAACTTCTCCTTTATTTACTCACTGCTTTGAGAAAAATATCAAAGGATGTTTTTTTCACTTAGACCATTATTGTGTAACGATCAAAGTAACAAACACACCAAACTATAATTTATGTTTCACTTAAACTCCATGTTTCCATGAATACCATGTTTATATTTTTCTATATCACTATATCTTCAATTAAATATCATGGAACAATAAACTCTTATTTTCAAGATACTTTTTTCCCTAACATGTTTTCTCTATTTTTCTCTCCTTCCAAGAAATTCAATATATATCAATGAATATCGAAACCTAAAATTGATGACTAAGATATAATTTTCATCCAAGATCATTTCTAACTTGTTTAATGTTTCATATATATTATAGGTTAGTTATAAATATACATTAAATTCAAATTAAATCTCTCATGAAGTTGGGGATAAAGCCTCTTTTTATTAATCAAAGTAAATACCTATTTCTATCTTGGTAGAGGGAAACCCATTACATGGAATATAGGCCCATAGAAACTAATTACTAATAGAAACCTAGACCCTAAGGCCCATACATAGTCCAAGTACCCATGAATCATAGGCCCAAGAACCAACCTAAAGTCTGGTCAGGACAACTTAGCGTACCTAGCCCGGTCCCTACTTGTGATGACCCATTGGACTAAGCCAGCCAGTGCACACCTCCACCATTAGCTCATCCCAGATAACAGACCGTGCATGTGTCCCACCATCTATGATGTACCACCACCACTAGATATCCTATAATGCTCCCCACCATTGTACCGTCCACCATCCCGTGTGCTATCCACCGTCAGATCATCACCGGTCATCATGGAATAGTATTACACCAACACCACATGGTTTCCTTGATCAAACATTGACTCCAATATCAAAAACGTGAAATAATTAAATTAATTGATTCATTATTGTTTCCTTATTTTGTTTTTTATATCATCTTCACCATGACATGGTTTTCTAGATCATCAAGTTGAATGATTTACTTCAGGTAAACACATAATAACAACTTTAAAAACTAAATCCCATCAAAATTCTCAATAGCTATAACAAGGTATTATTTATCTCCCTATGGTATAAAAGGATTATGTAATCAAACCTCTTTTAAACACCTTTAAACCATGAAAAAAAACTCCCAAAAAAATTCTCCTATACCAGTTCCTCATTAAAAACATTCATCCACCATGACTTCACAACACAATGTAAATATTTTATTAAGTCATGGAATCTATAATCTTTACACCTGTCCCTATTAAAAAAGTTAAAAACCATGATGTTATTTTATCAACAAAAGTGTGGATATCAAGTAACATGTAATTATTTCTCTCTTCAAGATATTTTACCCACAATCATTGTTTTCATTCATTTTTTTCCTCTTGAAAAACCCATGGTTACTAAAACAATATAGGTCATGATGTGGTTTGACTGATCTTCATATTCCCATTTTTTTCAACTTCAACTCATCTCTAAACTAATTCCTTCAAATTATAAATGGTTTTTAGATTTATAATTTCTCTATGATAAGTCATTAATTTTCAATGAACACAACAACAATATTCTACACATTTGGATATTCACATAGTTTCAACATTCTCTATAAGGTTTCAACAACTTTCAATGATATATTTTTAGAATTATCTCTACCAAATATCTAGAATTTTACTGATATATGTGTTCTAAATTTGACCAAGAAACCTTTTTAATCTATCTATATAGATCATTATAACTAGTATATAGGATAATTATCCTATGTCTTTCTTCTAAAATCATTTTCCTAGCCACACATTTTCATATTACAAAGTCAATATTTAATTTTTGGTGACAAGTATATAATCCATTATTTCAATCCCACTAACCCACTTATATATAAAATATTTCTCTTTATTCTTTATGAAACCAAATTCTTTTATTATTTTATAAAAATCAATTTTATAACTCTAAGATATTTGATTCAATCCATAAATAGTGTTTTTACCTTATTAACTTTAAAAACATCATTAAGATCCACAACAAATTTAATTTTTATTATATGTACATTATTGATTATGTTCCCATTGAGGAATGTAATTTTAAAAACCATTTTTTGATCATATAATCATAATATAATTCCATGATAATTAGAATATATATTAATTTTATCATAGATGTTGAAAAAATGTTTCTTCATAGTCTATATCATGATTTTTATATGTTTTCACCACTAAATGAATCCTAAAAGTGTATAATATCCCATATATGTTAGTTTTTCCCTAAAAATTTATTTTTACTCTATGGGTAAAACCCATTTAGTTGATCAATGGAGTTTGAACCTTGATTAATATACATGTAATCTCTCTCAAATATCATGAAATATAACCATTTATTAGGTTCAAAACCTTCAATAATATCTTGGTATGTAGTGAGTAAATCCTTAATGAAACATAATTCATTATAATTTTTATGAGAAATCCATATCTAATGGGATACTGGAAAATCATAAAAAACATTTTAGGTTCTTTTGTAACATGAGTAGGTTATGTTTCTATAACCACATGTGAAACTGATTCATCCTTTATCTTAGAAAAAAATCCTATTTATTGGTCTTGAACTTATATAATTTCAATTTTCAACCCACTAGTTCTTTGAAAAATATACCCCCAAGGAATATAAGAATATGAGTGTCAAACACTTTGTACTAAAAAAGATTATAAAAATAATATCTTTTTGTTTCCTAGATATTTCCAACAAATATACACTTTTTAAATTCATGACCCAACATATATGAAATAGTAAATTTCACATATTCTCCACAATATCAAAATTTAATAAAAAATAAGTTGTAATGTTACCTAATCTATATATCATATGTTTTTTGTCATTTTAATTAAATATAAAATAGTTAAGTGTGAAAGTAGTTGTTTCTATAACATAATCCAAAAATAAAATAATAAGGTTTGACTAATTATTGATCAAACCATGTATAAAAATATTTTATTCCTTTATTCATATATATTATTTCATTATGGTATTCATAGATGAGTTAGTTCTGAAAAAAATCACTCTCTTAGATGACTAATGAACTCTTGGATTAAGTATTTCCCACCCTAATCTAATCAAAGTTTCTTAATACACTTATCAATTTTATTTTATATTTACACTTTGAAAATTTCAAAGGTTTTATACTTTTGTATTATAAAAAAACATAACCATATATCATAAAATCACCATTAAATATTGAAAAGTATAAATAATAACCACTTGGTTATATATTCATTAGGACACATTTATCCATATGTATTATAGATAATAATTCATTATAACTTTCCCCCTTTCCTCCCAAATGATATTTTGGTATATTTTCTAATAAATGAGACTCATATGTATCAAATTATTTATAATAAAATTATTCTAATAATAAATCCTTACAAAGTATTATGATTTGGTTCTCATTATATATCCAAGGAAATAATTTCAAATATAAGTGATATTTAAATAATCATACTTAACCTTCTTATTTTTTGTTTTATAGATAAAATATTCTAAATCTATAATATATACACAATTAACCATGTTTTCAAAACCATAAAACACATCATTTATGTAAAATCATCAACCATTTTTCTCAATTATAAACATAAAACATCTATTTTCTAAACAAGTAATTGAATTGATTTTTTTTATTTATAGTTGGCACACAATAAAAACTTTTAATTCTATAATTTCAGGAAGACATATGTCATATGCGCCCACTTGCAATGCAATTAAACTTAGTCCATTATTAGCATAACAATCTAATTATACTTTTATAAACTCTCTCGCATTCCCGACTTGTTGTACATTCATAAAAATGTGTGATTCAAAATCAATATCTAATACCCATAAATAAAAAATAGAGTGATTGACTAGTATAGTCTTTCCATGTTACTTCTTAAGATATTTTAAATATTTTAAGTTTTTTTTTCAAATTACTTGAAATATTATTGTAGAATAATTTTCTTTCATTTGATAAAACCTTTTTTATTTTAAAGAATTATGCATGACATTGGAATTTTAAAAAAACCCCTCTTTCTCCTTCTAGCCAATCCCTTTAATTTTGTTTATTTGAACCATCAACATGGTGCTCAAGCAATAAGTTCTCCCATAATTATTAACTATCCTCAACATATTAATGGGATCATATAATGACTCATTTAATTTGTATTTATTATAGTTAACTTTGAATTTATGATAAATATTATAAAATTATTACTAGATAAAATCAATTTCTAGATCCAATATGAGGGGTGATCCTAGAATCTCCAAGTCATTTACATACCTAATAATATTCTGTAAATGTGTGATGAATGATGTTACCTAGGTTATTTTATATAAAAAGAGTTTTGAATCCTCATACTTCTAATGTTTTTATTTCTTTTGGTAGATCCATTTGAGGTTATCAATCATATTAAAATATTTCACATGTTCATCATATTTTTGTATTCCTAAATTCATTGATATCAAAATTAATGTAAAAATTTATAGAGATTTTTTAATCCCAAAATTAATAATTTTTATCCCCTTATGGATCATCCTGACTAGATACCATTTTTAGAAGGTATTATTATAAAACATAAAGAGTATCATTTTGATGAAGAAAAATTCTCATTTTTTTATAGAAATAAACAAAATTACTCATGTTGATTTCTTTTTTTCAAGATTAGCCTCAAATAAATATTTTCTCTAAATCATAATTCCATTATAAAATATAATATAAATTATTTTGAGTGGGTATTATGTTTCCATAAATATTCAATTGTATTATATACAACTATTGAATAATTGGGTGAACAAAATATCAACCAAATTGATATTTATGAAAAATTATAATTTTATTCATATGATAACCTAATATAATTAGGGTTACCCTATAAGTATAGTAAAAATATCACAATAAAATAACATTTACCCTATATGAATTATATAAGATAAACCATGATTTCCAAACTTGGACACAACTCACCCATTTGGTTGATTGAGGTCTTGAAGAATATGATTATTGGAAGAAATATATCACCTAGATATTTTTAGTGAATATGAATTATCTCAAAATTTATCTCCTATAGACAAAAAATCCATAATTCATAACATTTTATGCAATCCTTTTATGTATGTTAATGGGGTTCAGACGGATGAGATGCATCCTAAACATAGTGGAAGACAACTCCAAAACCCAATTAAAATTAGAATCTATCTATACATTTTTATTGGATGATAAAATGAATAAAAAATGGTATACCTTAAACCTATTGATCTAAAATCACCCATATGTGTTTTATATAGATCAATGGGGATTAATTGGCATGTTCCTCCCACCTAGGGCATCCAAAAGCTAAAAAAATATCTTGATGATCGAGAAGAATCTCTCATCCTATCCATGATAATCTAGAACCATTGGTTTAAAGTATATAGATAAATAAGAGATTCATAATCTTGATATTATGGAGGTTTTTTACAAGATCATATGAAAAAATTTACCTGAGGAACTAACTTAGTTATATATGCATCAAAGAGTATTAAATTCTCAACCATATTTAAAAGATGTTTTGAAAAATAACTCATACCATTTAAAATCTTTGAAACATACAAATAAATCCTCAAAGTAATTTTTAAATCTTAAATGATCATAATATACATTAAAACCTCTCATAAATTTTATCAAATAATAAATAAGTGAACATTAAAGTTCTTGTAATGGAAGATCAAATAATCCAGCACATTATTCCCTAAAATTATAATTCTCATCTAATGAACCATAACATATTGAATTTCACTATGCTACGGAGCACCCTCACAAAGACTATAATATCCACTATATTGTGACCTATTTATTTTTAGTGAAAAATGATAATAATCTCTAAATTTCGCTAAATACTCATAGTATTAGTGAAATTTTACCATATGTCACATTATATATAATAACTTATGAAACTATGAGATGCCCTGGACCCGAATTCCCAAGTCTGGTTCTAAAACACATACTTTACACATTATCTTTGATACCGAGTGAGTTTATATGAACATAACACACATAAATTTTACACTATTTCAATAATTTAAGTATTATATATCTTAAATAAATGCACAATCACAATATAAAAAGGTTTAATGTCTTGGGATATTAGCTACATATATATCTTATTTCACATTATTCCTTCAATATATCTAATAAAATTATCTAAACACTACTTTGTTCTAAACATAATCTTATATATAATTCCCTATAGAAATGGGAAACAAATGAAGGATTGAGATTAAATTCTCCATAAGGTAAATCTTATCAATGATTCATAGAGGAAAAATCCTAATCAAGTGATTAATAATGACCATGGGAGAAATATATAATTATAATGAACATGGAATCATAAGAGTTTTCCATAAATCATTAAATAAATACATATAACCTCAAAAGATTAAATATATAACATGGTATATGAATTAAAAGGCATGAGAAAATAATCATGAGCTATGGATCATGATATAATAATATAAAAAAACATATAAATAAGATAAGACTATGAGAATAGAACATACATCAAGATTAAATATTAATAAAACCATCAAAAAATGGGCTAGGCTAACCACCATCCCATAATATAGAAGGCTTGAGATAACCACTGATGTACCTTTCTGTGATAAGGATAACCACCTGTGTACCCTTTTTGAACTTGGTCTATCCACTAAAGTACCCTTAGGCTTGGGATAACCACCCATGTACCCTTGGGATTGAGCTAACCACCTGTGTACCCTTGGGCTTGGGATAACCACCCATGTACCCTTGGGTTTGGTATAACCACCCATGTAACCTTTCGGGGCTTGGGATAACCACTTGTGTACCATTGGGATTAGTCCAACTACTTGTGTACCCTTGGGATTGGGATAACCACCCATGAACTCATAGTACTGAAATAACCCCTCATGTAACACCTTGAGATTTTATGATATATGTAACGTCCTGACCTGAGATCCACTAAAATGGTTCCCCAGTATGGTTGGTAACATGGCCTTAAGAATGCCTTCCCGTATGCTAAAGGATGCCAACTATCAGTAAGGGTCTAATGATGGTATGGTGGGGAGACTATACCCTCATGATTGGAGTACCATAGTGGTGTACACAAATAAAACAATAGTGGAAGACGATGAAAAAAATATAGAATCAGAAGATAATAATGAATGACAGTAAATAAATAGTGAATAAACTGGACAACACCAAGTATACCATCATGCTTTTCTATGTGATATTATAATATATAGAATAATACATAAAATAGGTAATACATAACAATATAGAATGAAAATTAAAAAAAATCCCCAAATGATTTGTCTATGAGAATCCCAAGCTCTAGATAAATCTTGTACTCCCTAATTCCCATATCCAAGTATAACAACACAAGCATAACCCACAACTTGATCCTGTAACTAAGAGGTCTGTTCGGGTACCCCAGTGAAATGGCAGCCCAAACATGGTTTTATATATACTCAGTAGGCCACAACCAATGGTATTTAATGTAATCCAATCCATGAGTATAAAATACATATGTGTGTAGGTATAATAATAAATAAGTGAATAAACAAAAGTAATCAAGTAGGGCTCAGGTTCCCCAAGGACAGTTGACTAACCATACCTACACATTCTTAATCTAAAATATATATAAAACACCATCATGTATATATATGCATATATTTAAACACACACACACACACACACACATGCACCGATGAGGACTCAAGGCGGAAGGCCAAGGAATCCACATAATAGTAGCATAAGGAACATTTAATTAAATAAGGAAATCAGCCAATACATCCTATCTAAGGAACATAACCAAGGTTATAAAATTATGATAGTTGTATAGGACCCAGGTTAAACCCATGGAGTCTATGTATAACAAGTATCTCTAAACCAAAGAGCAATTCCAAGTAGTCACATGTATCTGAACAGAAGAGAATTAGTTGGTTAAGGAACCAAGGTATGATCCAAGGATCCTAGTGCAGTAATCATCATAAGGAGATAACACTAGTAATATGTATTAACAAACAAGCATGATATTTTTTTGTATTATGATCTTGTCCAAGGTGTTCCATAATGAGGAACCTAGGTATAACCCAAGAACTAACATAATCCTATTTATTCTATGAGCTCATACATGCCATTCCATAATGAGGAAACTCAAGTATCACTTGAAACTTCTAATTTCCATATGATCCCATCCAAGTCATTCCGTAAAAAGGAAACCCAAGTATCACTCAGATCATGAGGAAGATCATTTATCCTATGAGCCCATCCAAGGAATTTTGTGAAAGGAAACCCAAGTATTGTTCAAGGTGTAATCTAATTCAATCAACCTATAATCCCATCCACAGTATTCCATAATGAGGAAACCAGTATCACTCATTGTATATATATTTTCAAACAACCTATGAGCCTATCCTAGAAATTCTGTAATAAGGAACTCAAGTATCGCTCAAGGTGTAATGTAATTCAAGCAACCCATGATCACGTCCATGGTATTTCATAATGAGGAAACCCATATCTCTCAAGGTATAGTGAAATTCCTTTTTTTATATGTTTCATATTAGTATATAATCATTGTCTATGGCCTTTATCGATTCCAATTTCAACTATCATACCTCATTTCATTCCTTATTTTATAATTTCATCTATAAATATAATCTAAGAACAATTTAATTAATAATTCCATGCACATAAGCATGAAATTTATAAAAAATCAAGTATAAATAAAGTGATCCATGCTCATAATCCTGTCACCTACCATAAAAATATCACTATTTAAATTCCTCTTTTTATTAGAGAAGACAGTGCACCTCTTAGGTCATTTTATTACAAATAGATCATGGTTTAAATACCAAACAATTTAATATAATTTAAACAAATATTACATGATAGTTAACTCAACACACCTAAAAGGTGATTAAATCTTATTTAGATCATTATAAAATAGACATTGAAAGATAACACCCATAATGGTTGATTAAATTAACCAACCAAAGAATATATTACAGAATATAAATAAAATACCCAAGAAGGAGTGGTTAAAGTTGAGGTGGGTAATCTAAAATAGTTCAATTTAGTGTACAATGAATAATTAGTTCAAGGATTTAGGTTATATATATTAATTCCATATAAAGGGTGGCGTACATAAAATCCAGTGCGTGACACACTAACATATTTTATAAAAAGGTGATACTTTAAGGGAAAATTTATAGACCACATAACTCATACTTAGGATGATTAACTCATAAATTATCGATAATTTATTCAATTCATAATAGGATAACTCATTAGAATAGATTAATTCCCTAAAAATAGGGATAATTATATCACATGAAGATAACATTGAAGATGGAAAGATAAACTGAGAAAAGAGCAAGGAGGATTCATAGACTCACTAAGGGATATATAATGAAACTAATTTTGGGAGATTCTAAGCTCATATATGGGAGATACATCCATGACTAATAGAGGACAAGGGATGATTAGAGATACTGGAATGTGTGGGATAAATAAGGTAAGAGGGGAGAGGAAAAAAACCTCAAAGAGGAGAGGGGAAAAAGGTAAAATCACTTTTAATGAACCACATGGTTTGGCCAAATGTTTTGGATAACCATGTGATAATCATACAATCCCATACTTAAGTGAAACTAAGGGTGAATTTTAGGAACATAATTTTCCAAACAATGTGCAGCCTGTGTGCCTACCTCTGTAATTTACTGTACCCATCTCACACAACCATGTAGCCCCGGGTGCATTGTTTGGAAAACTACATGACACCCTTCAGTCCCCTGATCCAAGACACACGGTTTACCCTATAGGTCCTTAAATTTTATTCAAAATGAACCTCTATAGAAAATAGTCCACATGGTTTGGGTTTAACAGTTATTAATAACCATTCTAAAATTACAAACTACTATATTCTTCTTCTGAAATGGATTTTTTGGTGTTCTATGCTAAAAAAACTCATCCGAACAACTTATACACCTCTCAGGAATTAATATCCATATAAAAAAAATCACATTTAATTGATCCAAATCTCTAAATTTAGTTCTAATCCTCAATTTAAGAATTAACCTGCCCACTAAATGGAAGTTTCAAATTCTTTTAGAAAATTCCATTCGGTTAACAAAATAGGACATTATAACCTACCCACATTAGAAATTCTCATCACTAAGAACCCTTGGGGGAAAAATGAAACATCACCCAACCTACTTGGGTTGTGGAGTTTCTATTAGAATGGTCATGTTGCGATGTAAATTACTAACACACTTCTAATAATCACTTCTAATATATGGTACATAGACTGTTAAAACTTAATCCAATGATCATATTAAAAACTGAAACATAGAGACATAGCTTACCCGAGCCCATTTAATTTAAGACATGATCATGTCATCATATCTTTCACCAACCAAATTATGTATCTCTTGACCAAAGGATCGAGCTTGAACAATCAATTCCATGTTATGGCGAATAAACCATTGAAATTGTCTATTTAAGAATGACCTTAGAATTCGAATGATGATCCTAGAAAATTTATCAACTTGATCAAATATTTTATCTCCAATCAACCAAAATTTATCCTAATAATGAAATATTTTCCAAGAAAATAATTTCTTGACCTTACACTACAATCGCCCCAAACCGACGATGTTCCAAAAGTAGTTCCTCACTAGCCACATTTCAACCAAATAGGAGAAAGAAAATTGAGCTACTACCCTTCAACTATTTTTGAAAAATATTAGGTTTAGAAGATGATGCATCCATAACTTGATTAAGATGACTTTATACTAATTCATACTGAGATCATTTTGAGCATTCTCACTGAAACCTGTAATCTGACTTCCAGTGGTGACTCTAGCCCAAAAAATTTATTTATGTTATCATTCCACAACATAAACATAGGTGCATACCCAATTTAGTACCCTTGGATCATAACACTCAATTTATATAAATAAATCCTAAATAAAAATTAGGGGTTACCTAAAAATTATCTACTGAAGTATAAATAGATCATCCAAGGTATTCCATACTCTACTTTTTACTAGTGAGATGTTAGTATATAGATGAAAAATTCATGTATCAAAACACCGACTGATCCCCAAGTGGTATTCACCTAGTCGTCGAGTCAATGAACTACCTGGTGTCCATGAGTCTGTCCATGGCCTTTCTACTTGGGAATCCCAGTACCACTCAGGACAATCCACTCCTCTAAGATTTTTTCATGTTTCTAGAGTGAAATCCTTAAGGAGTCTATTTCTTATGCCAACAAAGCATTTAATTTCTCTCTTCATATAATCTTATAACTAATTATCTATTATTATACCTAGGATGATGGAAAGATAGGGGAAATGATCAACTTTAAACTAGGATTAATCTAAGAGGACATCAATGATTACTAATGAGTCTTGAAAAACTCTTTTAATATCCTAGATGAAGTTCTCGACATGGTTTAAAAATAACCATATCCATTCACTGACAAGAAGAACAATAAAACCTTCCTCAGATGACTTCCTTGAAGAGTTTAATTGCTCATACTGATGCATCATCATTATCCGACCATGATGGCCTCACCACTGAGGAATTATATGATTTTTCAAGAATAACCAGTGAAGTACAACCTAATTAATGGTGTCTTTAAAGGTTATATACACAACTAAATATTTCATCATTATGCTGCATTTCAGACACATAAGTGTTATAAACCAAACAAATTATTGGAACATTTATTCCTTCTTATCTTGAATCTAGTGTCCATATTTGGTTCAACCTCACACTTGAGTTTTAAACTTATCATCTTGACCGAGACTTGAAAGCTTGAATTCACAATTTCACTGGCTTTTAGAATCCATCCTGACCATTTCAAATTGTTCCTTTAAGGCAGTTTCCCTATAATTAGAAATAAATGATAATATATGTATGATGTGATATTACCCACCTTAGGATTGTCCTAGTAAGAATTTAGTGAGAAAAGGAACTGATCTCACATCACACGCTCCACTGACCACTGACCATGGTTTGGGACACAACTAACATCATTTTTCTAAGAATTAATTATGAGAAGAGAGAATAACTATCCACTTATAAAAACACTAGGTCAGATTCACTTTAGATTGTTTCATGATGCTCTTACAAGCGATGCTCACTCATGTCACTAGCAGAATTCATGAAATATAAAACCAAACTGATTGATATGTTACAAAACTCAATCCATTTACAATATCACCCCAATAATTAGGATGAGTCTAATTTCATTCAACACCCAGTTTAATATACCTCATAAATGACCCATGATCAAAATTTAGTAGCTTAAGGATCATTGATTTCCACCAAACTCATACGGTTTTCTGTACCATTTTATCAATTCAGCGAGTACCACGTGTATCAACACATACTACCCTGATGTTTTATCAACACAATGACATACCATTTGATACTATACATAGGCCTATGATCCCTATTCATCCTAGTATCTGATGAACCATAAAAAATATTTAACTCCAGAGTCATATCACCCCGTATGACTGTTAACCCGACTGATGACTTATCTCGAATCATCCATTACTAGAGAAGAAGAATAAGTGTTATGCGACCTAATAAGTGGCCAACCATTACCTAGGAATATATAACCCATTTAACTCAAGAATTACACAATTATAAAATCCTTAATAAAGGTCAATTTACCACATAACCACCCATTCCACCCAGGTGTCATTTTAGAAACTAAGGGTCCTACTCAGAACAACAACTCCCAAACAAAACCTAATGACTGAAAAACCATCACAATATTTAATAATGAATTAATTTTAAGGGAACTAATACAACTGTTTTTTACCCTTACCTTTTTAACATAATGTTTTGATCCTGAAACTAGAATCATTCTGAAAAATATCACTAGGATCTACTGGATTTCTTTTAGGTTCAAGAAATAGAAGAATAAGTCTATAAGTAACGCTCATATTCCCACCCGAGGAAAAACTCAGGATTTAAACCACCCTTACATGAGGGTAAAGCTATGAACAACACCAAGGGTTCATTTAAACTATCACATTAATCTACATTTGAGAATATAAAACACCATTCATAAGGAAAATGTGCTTGGTAATTTATTTAGATAACACCCCAAGGCACATAGGAAAGTCATTTCAATTTTCTTTAAAGCATTATTATTTACCTATAATCCAGTCATAATTTGTAAATTTATCTTATAAATTTCTTTTTTTTTCCATTTTATTTATCCATAAGGATCTCATAACTGGTCTTAGTTATAGAAAACGTCAATTCCAAGCTATATATGAAAACACCTTTTAGGTTGTAATTGATATTTTAATTAACTAACACCCCGTATAAGCACAACCCAAAATCTGATAACAGGTATTTATCAAGTTAGGGGTATGATCAAGTAATATTACACCATATGTTTATATGTAAACCCATATAAGAAACCATTGACATGATAAATAGACATCCCTAGGTATCATGAGTATACCCACATGGGTTAAGAGCTAAGGCATATGAAAGATAAATGTGACCTATGAGGTTCCCATCATACCATCCTAGGTCCATTTAAATTCAACACAATAATAATTGATTTATTAAATATTCAATACACCCTTAGTTTGTTCATATGATAAGAATTAAGCACCATGACCAACCTACTTTGGTCGAGTCAAGTTTATCTCATAGTTAAAATGGACTAAGACTAAACTACTTGGGTTGAATTAGGCATATAACCCATAAGTAATTTAATCAATTATAGGTTAGAGTTTAATAATTTTTATATTTATTTAATGGTCTAGTTAATAAATCACCATTCCCAAATTATAATGGGATATGCCTTTTATAATTTATAATTGGAATTCATATAACTAAAACCCATCATTTATAATGGTTTAATTATACGGATTGCTACTCAAAATTTATAAAGCACCCATACACTTTATAAATTAAAAAATTGATACTAGTTTAATTATAACCATTCATATTTTATTCAATGAGACCAAGGATCCATGAATTAAACATATCATAATCAGTTAGTCAAATAGAATTGCACCATCAAGCTAGGTGGGAAAACACCATTTAGGTTGATACATACATTTTATTTAACTAACTATATACCATAACTATCTCAAGGCATGGTATCTCATAGAAATAATTATAGGTAAACATGGAAATTTATCACAAAACATGGCATAAAATCATCCATACTAAAAAATCACATGGTCATGTTATAAAGTAAAGGAACATATCACAATATCAGAAAATATAAGAAAGAAACCTACATGGAATAGTATATAAATTGCATGTGAATCTATATGTTCCTATAATGATACATGTAATGATACTTAATTTCCTTAAAAATAAGGGCAAAATACTATAATCTCATAAATAAGTAAGTAGAAGAAGGTACATTAATCAATCAATGTGAAATAATAATAAGCTATAATAAAAAACATCACAAAAAATAGTTCAATCCATGGACACTTGGTATTTTCCACATGAAAGGGTTGATCACTCCCAAACATGACTATTTACCAAGAACAGAAACATTATTAGTCTCTTGTCTACCATACCAAACTAGTAAGACAAAAGAAAAATCCCTTTGATACCACTTTGTAACATCCGAACCTGAGAGCCACTAAAATGGTGCCCCAAGCCAGTCAGTCACATGGCCTCAAGAGCACCTCCCTGTATGCCATAGGATGCTGACCAGTAGTGAAGGTCCAATGATGGTATGGTGGGGAGACTATACCCTCATGATCATAGTAGCACAATGGTGTCCAAAAATAAAAAAAAACATAAGAAGCAGATGAAAAAAATAGAGAAATGAAAGATAATAATGAATGATAGTAAATAAACAATGAATAAAACATCCAACACCAAGTATACAATTATGCATGTCCATGTGATACTACAATATATAGAATAATACATACATCAGGTAATACATAATGATATAGAATTAAAATAACAAAAAGACCCAAGGGATTTCTCTATGAGCATCCAGAGCTCTGGATCAGTATGGTGATCCTCATCTCCCATATCTAAGTACAACAACATAAGAATAACCCACAACTTGATCCTATAACCTAGGTCTATTTGGGTATCCCAGTGTAATGGTGTCCTAAATAGGGTGTGAGATATACTCAATAGGCCACCCCCAATGATGTCTAATTATATCTAGTTTGTGATTATAAAATACAATAGTGTGCGGGTATAGAAATAAAGCAGTGAATAAATAAAATCAATCAAGTCGGGATTAGGTTCCCCAAGGACAACTGGATGAAAATACCCGCTTCAACCTAAGCCAAAATATCTCTGACACACTATCATGTATATATATACATATACGTACACACACATATGTAGATATATACATGCACCAATGAGTACCTGAGGTGGAAGGCCAAGGCATCCACATAATAGTAGCACACATATCATTTATTTAATTAATGAAATCATCCAAGACATCATAACCAGGGAACATAGCCAAGGTCATAAAAGTATACCAGCTATATAAGACCCATGGTAAACCCATGGTGTCCATGTATAATGGCTGTCTCTAAACCAAACATAAATTCTGGGTAGTCACATGTATATGAAAACAATACCATTAGTTGGTCAAGGACTCGAGGTACAAGAAAAGGTGCCCTAGTGTAGTAATCATCATAAAGAGATACCACTAGTCGTATGTATTAATAAAAAAGCATGATATAATTTGTTTGTCCTATGATCCCATGCAATGAATTCCATAATGAGGAACCAAGGTATAGCCCAAGGAGTAATGTAATATTTTTATTCTATGATCTCTTCCATGGAGTTCCATAATGAGGAAACCTAAGTAACACTTGAAACTTCCAATTTTCCTATGATCCCATCCAAGGAATTCCATAAAAAAGAAACCCAAGTATCACTCAGAGTGTGAGAAAAATCATCTAGCCTATGAGATCATCCAAGGATTTTTGTAAAAGTAAACCCCAATATCACTCAAGGTATAAAATAATTCAAATAACCTATGATCCCATCCATATTATTGGATAATGAGGAAACCATTATCGATCATGGTACATATAATCTCAAATAGCTTATGAGCCCATCCTAGGAATTTTGTAATAAGGAAACTTAGTATCTCTCAAGGTGTAATGTAATTCAAGAATACCATGAGCCCATCCATGTTATTCCATAATGAGGAAATTGATATCACTCAAGGAACATTGTAATTACCTTTTACATGTTGCATACTGGTATCTGATAATCATCCATGGGCTTCATCGATGCCAAACTCAAGTATCACAACTAATTTCATTCCTTATTTTATAATTTCATTGGTAAAATATAATCCAAGAATAATTTAATTAATAATTCCATGCATGTAATAATTCCATTTATCACAAATAAAGTATAAATAAATAGATCCATTACCATAATCACATCACTTAACATCCATATATTTCCATTAAAATGCCCATTTTTATTAGATAATACAGTGCACATCTTGGGTGATTTTATTACAAATGGGGTATGGTTGAAATATTAACTCATTTATTATAATTTAAATAACTATTATATGATATTTAATTCAACACACCTCAAATGTGATTAAATATTAAATATATCATTGTAAAAAAATCATTGAAAGATAACACCCATAAAAGGGTGATTAAATTGCCTAAGAAAAGTATAGACTATGGAATACAAATGACACACCCAATAAGGAGTGGTTTGAGTTGAGGTGGGTAACTTCCAATGGTTCAATTTAGTGCATAATAACTAATTAGTTTAATGATTTATATTTTACATATTATTTACATTTAAATGGAAACACATAGAAAATTTATTGAATGACCCAATGAAATATTTTATAAAATGGTGGGACTTTAAGAGAAAATATATATACCACCTACCTTGTACTTAGGACACTTCACTCATCCATTATCGAGCTTTGATTCGATCTAGAATGAGATAAATATGAATAATAGAAAAAATATTGAAAATATGGTGAATTATTTCACACAAAGATAACATCAAATATGGAAAGATAAACTGATATAGGAGGAAGGAGGAACATTAGACTCACCGAGGGTTATCTAACGCAACCGACGATGGGTGATGCTGAGCTCGTATGAGGGAGATACATCCATGCCTTGGAGAGGAAAAGGGAGGAGTCAGGTGGCTAGCGTGCATGGGAGAAATAAGGGAAGAGAGGGGAGGTAAAAAAACCCTTAAGGAGGAGAAGTAAAAAAAGGTAAAATCACCCCCTTTAATGAACCACATGGTTTTGATACATGATTTTGATAACCATGTGCCAACCATGTGGTGCCATTTCTTATGTGGCACTAAGGTTGTGAGCAAGGTGCATGGTTTTTGAAACTATGCACAACCCATGAACACACCTCTATAATTTACTATAATCCTCTCACATGACCATGAATACCTAGGTGAATGGTTTTAAAAAACTACATGAAACCCTTTAGGCCCTTGATCCAAGTCGCACTATTTTTTCAAACTGTGACCCTATAGAAAATAGGCCGCATGGTTTGGGATGCATGGTTATTAATAACCATGAGAATCATTTTTCTTCTCCTAAAATGGATGTTTCAATGTACAATTCTCCCAAAACTCATATGAACACCCGATACACCTCTTGGGCCTTAAATCACATCTAAAAACATCACATTTAAGCGATTAAACTCTCAAAATTACAATCTGAGCCTCAATTTAAGAATTGAACCATCCACTAAACATAAATTTAAAATTACTTAAGAAAATTACATCTGGTTAAAAACTTGGGACATTACAATACAGTTCTCTATAAATAAATTTTATTTCTTTGATATTCTTCTTTACACGCAACACTAAGTTTAAACGAACCCTGATATATTGTTAAAATATTATTATTTAATATGATATTTATATCTTAGTTGTTGGATTGGAGGGTATGAATAGAAAAATATAAATTATAAAAAATTTATGGTTTACATGAACTTATTGGTTATAAATTAATTAGGAATGAAAATAAAAATAATTTGAAAGTAAAAGAAATGTCTTTATTAGAAAACTATTTTTATGAATGCAATGTGTTTCTATCTTAATAAATTAAAATAATCACTATTGGTGAATGATTTTAATGAAATTTATATATTATATATTCAATATAATGTCTTAACCTTCATCTAATGTTTTCCTAGGAATGATATAAGAATATACATCCAGTCTTATATTAAAAATATATTTTTCTAAAAATGGCTTTCATTGCGTTTTACACACTTATTTTAAAATGAATTTCTTATACTTAAAGAAATTAAATCTTAAAATATAGATTCCATATTTGGAATCATTAGGATAAAATTTGGTAAAATTTCCCTTTTATTTTTAGTCTATATTAATAGTAACCATAGTAAAAATTTTCCACCCCAATAAGTGTAAAACGAGTAAAATAGAGTTAAAAATTTGGGATAAGGCTTTATAATTTACCTTGAACTTGTATTTATCATATTTTATGAGTTTATTTCATAAATTTTCATCCAAATATTGAATATATGGTCACCTGATTCCATATTTCTTTGATTATGACCCTAATATTATTTTTAGAAAAGGATAATTACAATATTTCACTCTCTTGAATTTATTAACTAGATATTTTTATTATAAGGATAAAAAAATGATAAGTTAAATTATAATTTTTTATTTGAAATATAAATTAATTTTTTTTATCATAGTAATTTATTTATATTTATTTATTAATTTAATAAATACCTTAAATTATTACGCAACGTCGACAAAGTATTTATCCAATTAATAGAAAAATAAAATAAATGATTTAAAAATATTAAAATTAATATAATTTGGATGAATTATTATGTTCAATTAATTTTTTAGATAAATATAACATAGAAATGAATTTTTAAAGGTTTATATTTTAATTCATTTTCTATCAAGTTTTTTTCAAAGTCAAATCAATTGAATAGTGTCAAAAAATGATATTAATGATATTTTATGAAAATAATATTTTATTAAATTATTTAAAAACATAAAAATATTAAAATAGTGAAATTTTTATAAGATATGGTCTAAAATTTCATACCTTGTCCATTTATGATCCAAATTTTCCCTTATAAGTAAAATTATAACCCTTTAATATTGAAAATGTTTTTACCACAATTAAGATTAAAATTGGTTAACCAAGGGGTTAATAAAAAATATAAGGATTAAAATGACACAAAAACATATATAAATTTAGTTGTTTGATTATATTTCAACCTCAACCAATTTTTATTCTAATATCTTTCAATTTTAAAACATTTATTTAGAGAATTAATTTATTATATAATATTTTAAGAAATTATAAGAGTTCTCCTCCCCTCACTTATAAAAGGGAACCACTCCTTTCTCTTCTTTAAATCAATTTGTGACTTATAGATTGAACATAACTGGTAAAATTATCTTATAAACTTACCAATACATAAATTATATATTTTTTTCTTAAAATACCATTCTAAGTGTCCTTAAGAAAATATCTAAAGAGGTCTCCTAAAGAAGAGACAATCGTCTTACCCAACCCCTTTCAATTTACTTCTTATTATAATTACTCTAAATATATGATATTTTTTAAAAAATAAAAACTTTATTATCATAAATATACTTAAATGTTATTATTATTATGAAACCACCTTTATTCACTCTCTTTTACATCTAATGGTAAGTGAATGTATCACTTGTTTGTACGTATGACCTACCATCTCCATGCAGCGATACAATTCATTTTCCATCACCATTTTTCATGAATGGATAATATGATAGGTTTAATGTATATAAATTATATTTATAGTATAATTATTCATCTATAATTATAATATAATATCTACCTTCTTACCTTCTAATTCGTTGTAAAATGATAACATTGCTCGTGCATACGTGTGGACTACCACCTCCACGAAATGATGCGATTAATTTTTCATTTACTCTTTTCATAGATGGTAATAAGGATGTATTTAATAATATATATGATATGTATGATATAATAATGATTCTATAAAGTTTATTTATTATTTACCTTTACTTAGTTCCATTCATTGAAAAGTGAAAACATCATTTATTAGTACGTACGACCTACCATCTCGATGAACAATGTAATTCATTTTTCTATTTCTATATTTTATTATTGAATCTAAATATGTACATAATGAATATATATGATATTTATATCACGATTAAAATTATATATATTATGTATCTATGATCAAACTACAAGGACCAAAACTACCAAATCAAAACATACATGAAAAATGAAGCAGTTATCACCGAGAACAATGATTTTAATAAATAATTATTAATAAATGGGCGATAAAATGTTATAAGTAAATAATATATGGTATGATATATATGATTATCATTATATAATATATTTATTATAAATATTGTTTTATTATAAATGAGTTTCAAACATTTATTAAGGAATTCATACCTGAGGTAAGGGATTTATGTTTCAATCATATTTTAATCGGGATTGTTTATGATTGAATTTATTAAAAGGAATATATATGATTATTATATAATAAATTAATTTAATTTTATTAAAATATAGTTATTTATCAATAATATATGTTTTACTTTAATTTTTCTCACTTTAAGTACTCAATATATAGAAATATTTTTTTTAATGTGAACAAAATTTACTTCTCTCTTCGGTCGAAAACCCTTTTTCTTACATATATATGTTTTCTAAAAATGTTTTCAAGAATGTTTTTAGTATTATATAATTATTTTTAAAGAAATTTTTAACAATAATTTACTTTTTAAAAAATGTTTTTCAAAGGAATCTTCTTATAATTTTCTGAACGAGGTATTTTTTTGACTTTTTACAAAAGTGTGAAAGGAATTTTTTCTTTTAACTTATACAACATGAATGGAGTATCCTGCCATCATGAACACTAAATTATTCTAATATTTATTTATAATTTTCCATGTTTATTTTTAAATAATATTTTATCCTTAATATTTGGGAAATTTTTAGATTTTAAATAAGCGATTTCAATATAAAAAGGGTATTTTCCTTAGGAAATATTCTAGTGATTCTTTTAAGGGAATTTTAATCTATGATAAAATCCCTTGATGTTAATTATTTTTACTGGGGTTATGATCCAATGATACCATCCTTATTCTTTCTTTGTATGGTCTATAAATATGATGATAAATTTTTTATGAAATCCATTTATGTTCCATGGGTAATGCTATGATGATATGAAGGATGTTTTATGATCTTATAACATTTATATGAATGAGTTATAAATATATGATGGTTGGGTCTATTATATCCCTCCAATTAATTGGTTAAAGTGATATTTATATCTCATTATATGATGATGATAATCATGGGCATGATTTTGAATATTTTTTTTTCATATATTGATGCATGATTATGATTGATTTCTAGTTATGATCATAAGAAAATGCGTGGAAAATGATTAAGAATATCTTTATAGACTTTTTGATGCATGAGTATGATCGATTTATAGAAATACTTATAATATTATGTACATACATTATTTCATTTAGATATGTTCATAAGATTATGATTTCTTATTCTTATAATGCCACATGCCAACATTGTGAATCTTGGATTCTTATTACTACTTTGACACCCTTATTGATCATTATTATAGATATGAATTGATTCTGAATATTAGAAGTTAATTTTTTTAGGGTATGAATATTTTATGCTAATAACATGCACTTTAATATGTTTTCATACCCTCATAAACATCTTATCATTTAATGATTGATATATCCTATGTTTATTATTACTGAGCATCTGAGCTCACCCTTTATTATGTTTGCTTTCCCAAAGATATGAAGAAAGGTTCCAAGTAGGGTATGTTTAAGAATATTACTATTTGATAATATCTTTATGACAGAGGGTGAATATATTTCATGAAATAATAGGATTATATATATAGTCTGAAAATACATTAAACCTTTATGGTCCTTAGGCATGTATTATTGTGAAATATATTAAATATTCATCTAAAATGATACAATATTTATATATTATATGCTTGGGTCATTTCAGTTGGCATCAAAGGAAAATTTTAGTTAATATTTGGTGATTAGGGTTATAAATGTTTTTTGATAACCCTAGGGATAAGTCTATGTATAGGATAATATCCTAATGTTTTGATAATCTCCATGGATAACCTAAGTCAAACCTAAGGTTCCATATATTAAAAATAAGGTTTCATGATTTAGACATCTCATAAATGATATTTCATGATTATATGATGGATCACTCTGATTATTATAGCTTAATTCTTACACAATGTTTTTGGTGGTAGTCGATGGTTGGAATAAGAAGAAATCATGTAAATAATGAATGTGATGGTTAGTGTAATGAACATATTCAAGAGTAATGAAATGGATTGGGAGATGGGATGAAATATCTTATGACCATTATCACTCAACTCTCTCAATCTATGAATAGTTACAAAGATCATGTTGAGGTTATAAATATACCAAGAAGACAAAAATATTCCATTGAGCCTTTTATGAGACAACATCCACCTTCCTTTTATGGGTCTTTTAATCCACTAGTTTCCAAATAGCTAATAAATTTGAGGGAAAATATATTTTCCATTCTTCAATACTTATAACATGAGGAAGTTTTCTTTGTTTTCTATTTCTTGGAAGGTGAAGCTGATCAACGGTGCACTCCTATCAAGATCACGAGGCAAGAGTAAGAAATAAACTCCATGGAATGATAGGAGTTTAAGAGGGTATTTCTTGATAAATACTTTCATTTAACCCTTCATACCATGATGGAAAATTAATTTCTAGAGATAAAGTATAGGTATGATGAATACATTAATACCTATGAAGGAAAATCTATAAGACTATCAAGGTATTATTATATATTTATATTTGACCTTGCAAGAAAGATTGATCAATTATTTAGTGGCCTGAAATCAAGTCTTTGAAGGTAATTATCCATAAGTTACTTTGGTAATTATGAATAAATATTTCAATGTGCTATGAAGGTAGAAATATAGAGTGGTAACTCCAATTATTCTTTTGGATTTAGTGATAATAATTGAAAAATAGAGCTTCATAGAAACTAAAATGATAAATATCAAGGAATAAAAAGAATTCCTACCACCTAAATGGAAAAAATATGAGGGAAATAATTTAGGAAAATTTCTGGAAGGATCTAGGAAATTCTTCAATTTTGGAAAGTATAACTATCGATCTAGTGGTTATTGATAGGGTATGAAAAGTATAGAAAAAAAAGAGGAGAAGAAGGATTCAACCAATTAAGTTAAATGATTCAAATGTTGGGAGATTGGGAATTATATGAATAAATGCCCTAATCCAAGAGCTAATAGGTTGGTAGGCCTCAATAACCCCCTAAAAAAGGATAATGTAAAGGCCTTTTCAATCACAACTGAATAGGGTCAGAAGAATGATATGGTGAAAGGTACACTTACCATCCACTCTATAACTACTAATGCCTTATTTTATTATATATATACCCACTATTTTATATCTGAATAATTTTCTAATGGAATCACAGTACCGCCTTAATGATTAGATGTTTAATTAGTAGTGAAAACCCCTAATGGTATGATGATTTCATCACAAGTCTATAATTCTTCTCTGATTGAAGTTTGTGTGAATTTTATTCTTGTAAATATCATTATTCTACCTCTAATTTAATATGACTTTATTTTGGGCATGTATTGAATTTATTTACATAAATCCCATATCAATTACCAAGGGAGGCCATGTTAGATATTACAAACCAAAATATGATAGTATATTAGTTTGATGATAAATATGAACTTCCAATGGAAATTGTATCCATCTTATGGGTCTTTATTATTGTTGAAAATAGGTTCTTATCTAATATGGTTGGGGAGAAACTCAAAATTGAAGATATTCCCATTATATGGGAGTTTTTTTGGTGTTTTTTAGTAAGAGTTTCCTAGTATTCCTCTAAATTGTGAAGTTGAGTTTTCAATAGAACTCATACCAGGTACTTAACCTATTTCAAATACCCCATATATAATAATATTTATTTAGTTTTAGGAATTTAAGAAGCAAATACTGGAGAATATTGAAAATGGATTCATTCAGTCAAGTGTGTCACCTTGGGGTACACCTGCTCTTTTTATTAGGAAGAAATATGGATCAATGTAACTATTTATTGATTATCCGAAACTTAACAAGATCATAATCAAGAAAAAGTATCCTATACCCCATATTGATGACTTTTTTATCAACTATGTGAAGCTCAATACTTTTCCAAGATTGACCTTCATTCTAGATGTCATCAATTGAGAGTCAATAAGGAGGAAAAATCCAAGACAACCTTCCATACAAGGTATTGAAGCTTTGAATTTATAGAGACACCATTTGGTCTTACTAATTCCCATTATATTTTCATGGATTTAATGAATAAAGTCTTTATAGATTACCTTAGTCAGTTGTGGTAGTCTTTATAGATTATATTCTTATACATTCAAAGTGAAATAAAGATCATGAAGATCAATTGAGGATTGCAATAAAGACCCTAATAAAGGATAATATGCATGAAAAATTTATAGGGTGAATTATAGTTATAAAAAGTTTCATTTTTGGGTCATATAATCTCAAGAGAGGGTATATCAGTTGATCCATCAAAGATGGAAGTTATTGAATGTTGGACTAGACCAACTAATATGACTAAGTTCCATAGTTTTCTTAGTTTTTATATTTATTATTGAAGATTTTTGGAGAATTTATCACATATCTCTAATACAAACCTAGTTAACTAGGAAGGGATACATGTTCCTTTAGAAAAATTAATGTGAGGAAAATTTCAAGGAACTGAAGAGATGTTTAGTCAGTGCACCCATACTTACAAAACCCAACAGAAGAGAAGAGTTGTAATCTATAGTGATGAATATAATAAGTTTCTAGGATGCATCCTCATGAATAATGATATGGTTATAGCTTATTCCACACAAAAATTGATTGTTCATGAGAAAAAATACCCAACTCATGATTTAGAGTTATCTATAGTAATTTTTGCATTAAATTTATAGAGGCATTATCTTTATAGAGAAAGGTATGATATATATACTAATCATAAAAGTTTAATTTATATATTCACTTAGAAATACTTGAATATGTTTCTGAGAAGATGGTTAGATATGATTAAATATCATTAATTCTAAATAAATCACCCCTTGAGAAAGTGAAAAAGTTGGATAATACTATGATTCAGAAGGACCATGCTAGTTTATCCATGATGAGGATTAAAAAAGATCCAATATTTTTGGATTTTAAAAGGATTGATCTATAAATCTTAAAGTAAAGGTAGAAATATCATCTTTCTCAAATGATTGTTCAACCATCTATCCAAGTAAATATTAAATAGGAAAAAAAGGAAGATGTAGAGATATAAAAGAATGTGAGAAATATTCATGTGTTTAACCTTGATTGTGATGGAACTATAAGATTCAAGAATCATGTATGTGTTCCATCCATACCATACTTGAATATGGATTTATTTGATGAATCTCATAGTTCAACATTCTTTATTCATCCTAGTTTTATGAAGGATTATTTCTAGTAGTAAAACAAGAAGAAAAATTACATAATATGTATCTTAGTGCTTGGTATGTTAGATAGTTAAGGATGAGAGATAAAAGTTTAAGGGGATGTTACAACCAATACCCATACTAGAATGGAAATGGGGAAACATCACCATGTATTTTTTTATCAGACTCCCCAAAACTTTTAAATTCCACAATGATATTTAGCTTATATTCAACCACCTTACAAAGTTAGAAAAATATATTGATATAAGAGAATATTTATCTATTGATAAAATTTCTAAAATATATATTAAGTGGTAAGGTTATATGGAATAAAACATTCTATTTTATCTGATCAGGATCATAGGTTTACCTAGAAGTTTTGGTGAAGTCTTCAGTAGAATCTGGATACAAAGTTAAGTTTTGGTACTGCTTATCATTTGCAGATAGATGATCAGTCTGAGAGAACCATCCAAACCATAAAGGATATGTTGAGATATTTTTCTATAGAATTCAATTTTGTTTGATATAAACACAATCATACTATTTAGATTTCTTATAATAATAACTTTCAATTGAGTATTTAGATGGATCCTTATAAATATATATATGGAAGGAAGTGTAAAACTATAGCTTTCTATATTGAATTTGGAGAAATAATTCTATTGGGACTTGATATTACTAAGTAAACAGTAGATAAATTCATATCCATTCAGTAACATATTAAGGAAGATCAGAGTTGATAGGAATGTTATGCTGGCAATTATTGGTGAAATATAAAATTTGAAGTTGGTGATAAGGTATTTCTGTGAATTTCTCCATGGAATAAAGTTATGACATTAAAAAAGAAATGAAATATGATCCCTAGGTATATTAGTCCCTTTAACATCCCTTATCAGGTATGGATAGAAGCTTATTTCTTTGTGCTTCCATCGAACCTCTCTCAAGTTCATGATGTATTCCACGTCTCTTTTCTAAGGAAGTACATACATGATCTAACACATGAACTAAACTTAAAGGTCATACTAATTGAGTATGATATTTAATATGAAGAAAAACTAATATAAATATTGGATATTAGATATAAATTGATACATAATAAGACTACTAACCTAGTTAAAGTACTCTGAAGGAATTAAAAATTCGAAAAAGGTACTTGGGAACCTAAGGATGTGATAAAACAAAGATATCATCATTTTTTGTATGAAAGTGATGAAATTTTGAGAAATAAACTCATTTTAAGGGGGTATAATGTAACACCTTGATATTTTATGATATATTTCTCTATAAATACATTCTATTTATTTGATAACTTGCTTTATATGAAGCACCAAGTTTAAAAGAACCACAATATATTATTAAAATATTATTATTTAATGTGATAATTATTTCCTAGTAGTTGGATTGGGGGATATGAATAGGACTAACTAAATTATTATTTTTTTGGTTTACATGAATTCATCTGTTATCAGTTAATTATAAATTAAAATAAAAAGAATTTTAAAGTAAAAGAGATATTTTTTAAAAAACTGATTTTATGCATGAAATGCATTTTTATCTTAATAAATTAAATTAATCACTATTAGTGACTAATTTTAATAAAATTTATAAATTTTATATTCAATATAATTTTTTAACATTCATAAAATTCTTTCCTCGAAATGAGATAAGAATTTATATCCAGTTTTATGATTAAAAATGTATTTTTTATAGAAACGATTTTCGTCGCATTTTGCGCACTTATTTTAAAGTGAATTTATGAAAATTATAGAAATTTAAATTCAAAATATAGATTCCATATTTTTAATCATAAGGATAAAATTTGATAAATAATTCCATTTTATTTCTGGTCAATATGAATAGTAACAATTGTAAAATTTTGTCACCCGAGTAAGGGTAAAACAGATAAAATAGGGTTCAAAATTTGGGATAAGTCTTCAAAATTTTACTAACACTTGCCTTTATCCAATTGGATGAGTGTACTTTGGATATGTACATCCAAGTCTCAAATATATGGTCACTTGGTTTCATATTTATTTGATTATGAACCTTATATTATTTTAAGAAAATGATAAATACAAAATGTTACTCTCTTAACTTTATTACCTCTAATTTTTTATAAGGATATTCATATGATAAGTTTATTTATAAATTTTTATTTGAGATATAATTTTTTTTATTATAGTAATTAATTTATATTTTTTAAGTGGATAATTACTTAAAATTCTTACACAATGCTGACACCGTATTTATCTAGTCAGTATAAAAATAAAATAAATGATTTTAAAAATATTAGAATTAATATAATTAGGATGAATCATTATGTTACATAAATTTTATAGAAAAATATACCATATTATGTGAGTTTTAAAGGTTTATATTTGAATTTATTTTCTGTCAAGTTTCTTTCAAATTCAAATTAAACGAGTAGTGTAAACAATGACAATAATAATATTTTATGAAAATAATATTTTATTAGATTATTTAAAAATAATACTAATATTTAAATAGTACAAGGTGGATAATATATGGCCTAAAATTTAATCCATTTTAAATTTATTATCCAAAAATCATTATATAAGTAAAATTATAACCCTTTAATATTGAAAAAGCTGTTACCATGATTAAGATTTAAATTGGTTAACCAAGGGGTTAATAAAAAATATAAGGTTTGAAATGACACAAAAAACTATATAAATTTAATTGGTTGATGATATTTTGACCTTATCCAATTTTTATTTGAATATATATCTATTTAGAAGAATTTAGATATATAATTTATTTATTATATTTTAATTTTTCAGGAAATTCCAAAAGTTCCCCTCCCTTCACTTATAAAAGAGAACCCATCATTTCACATATTTACACCAATTTAAGCCTTATGGATTGACTAAAACCTAGAAAATTCTCTTATAAAATTACCCATACAAAAATTATATGTTTTTATTTTCTTAAAATACCATTATAAGGGTCCTTAAGAAATGATCTAAAGGATTTCTATCGAAGAAGTGGTAATCGTCTTACCCGACCCCTTTTAATTTATTTCTTCTTATACTTCCTATAAATTTGTGATACTATTTATAAAATAATAATTTTACTATCCTATGTATAATTAAATTTTATTATTTTTATGAAACCACCTTTATTCACCCTCTTTTACATATAATGGGAAGTGAAAGTATCTCTCATGCGTATGTACAACTTACCATCTCTACGTAGCGATAAAATTCATTTTCCATCACCATAGTTCATGGATTAATATTATGATGGGTTTAATGAATATAAATTATATTTATGAAATAATTATTCTTTTATAATTATAATATTATATCTACATTTTTACCTTCCAATTCATTGTAAAATGAAAACGTCGCTTATGTGTATGTGTGGATTACCACCTCCACAAAGCGATGTGATTCATTTTTCATTTTTTATTTATGTGGATGGTAATAAGGATGAATTAAATAAATATATATTATATTTATGATATAATAATGACTCTTTAAATGTTAATTATTATTCAAATTTCTTTCATTCCATCCATTGAAAAGTGAAAATAGCATTAATGCTTATATACGACCTACCGTCTCCATGAATGGTGTAATTCATTTTTCTATATCTATATTTTATGGTTGAATATAAATATGTATATAATGAATATATATTATATTTATATTATTATTCACATTTTAGATATGATAGAACCATGATCAAAGTACAAGTACTAGAACCACCAAACCAAAACATACATGAAAAACAAAGCAGTTATCACCCGAAAGAGTGATTTTAATAAATAATTGTTAATAAAAGAGGGATAAAAGGTTATAAGTAAATATTATATGGTATTATATATATTATAATATTTATATAATATATTTATAATCAATATATATTTATTATACATGAGGATCAAATACATATGAAGTAAGTAAGACCTGAGATAAGAGATTTATGTTTCAATCCCATTTTAATCGGGATTGTTTATGCTTGAATTTACTTCAATGAAATTATATGATACTTTTATGAAAAATACATTTAATTTTATTATTATTATTTTTATTTATGGAGAACAAAATATCTAATTTAATTTTCATTACTTTAATTAGTCAATATATTGAAATAATGTTTTTAAGGAATACCAACTTTATTTCTCTCTTTGGTCGAAAAAACTTTTTCTTCCATATCCATGTTTTCTAAAAATATTTTGAAGAATTATTTTAATATTATACTATGATTTTTAAATGAATTTTACCCATTATTTACTTTTTACAACATGTTTTAAAAGTAATATTCTTACTGTTTCCCAAATGAGGTATTTTTTGGCTTTTTACAAGAGTGAAAAGAATATTTTTTAACTTATACAGCATGAATCAAATTTACCACCATGATGACCACTCCTTAATTTGTAGTTTCCATTTCAAATTTTCACGGTTCTTTTTGAATCAAATTTCTTCATTAATATTTGTGAAATTTTTAGATTTTAAATAAGTGATTTCAATGTAAAAAGGGAATTTTCCTCAGGAAATATTCCAATGATTTTTAAAGGAATTTTTATCTATGATATCATCCTTCGATGTTAATTATGTTTTATGAGGGTTATGATCCAATGATAAAATAATTATTATTTTTATGAGTAGTCTATGAATATGATGATGGAATTTTTATAAAATCCATTTATTTTCCATGGGTAATGATATGATGATATGAAGAATGTTTTATGATCTTGTGACATTTATATGAATGAATTAAGATTGTATGAATTTTGGATCCATTATAGCCCCCCAATTAATTGGGTAAATTGATATTGATGTCTCATGAGATGATTATGATAAGAATGAATATAATTACCAATATCTTTGTTCATATATTGATGTGCGAGTATGATTTCTTTCTATCTATGCTTAGAAGAAAATGCATGGACATGATTGTGAATAAATTTGTTCACATTTTGATATGTGAGTATGATCACTTTATATATATGATCACAATATTATGAATGGAAATTATTGAATTTAGTTATGTTCACAATATTATGATTTCTTATGCTTTTGATTCCATATGCCAACATTGTGACTCTTGGATGTTGATTAATTCTTTGACACCCTTATTGATCATGCTTCTAGATATGAATTGATTCTAAATCTTATGAGTTAAGTTTTTTTTGTGGTATGAATATTTTATGATGAGAAAATTCACTTTAATATGTTATAAAAACCTTATGATCATATTATCCTCTAATGATTGATATCTCCCATGTTTACTCTTACTGATCATATGAGCTCACCATTTCTTATATTTCTTTTCTCCAGGTTATGAAGAAAGGTTCAAAGTAGGGTATGTATAAAAAGAGTACAATATGTGAGGATATTTTTGGGAAATTTTGAAGATATTTAATGAAATAATAAGATTATGTATCTAGTCTCAAAAGACACTAAAGATTTACAGTTCTTAGTCATGTTTATTGTGAAATGTATTGAATATTCTCTAAAATGATGAAATATTTATATATGATGTTCTTGGTTTATTTCAAACCATGTATCCTAGGGATAGAGATAACCACCCATGTACCCTTGGGATTGAGATAGCCTCACATGCAACTTAACCAACATTATACCCTTGGTCTTAGGATAACCTCATGTACCCTTTTAAGATCATGAGATATAAAACTTTACCAATGTATTAGAGGGATATATTGGTCCCCACCCATAATGTAATGATAAAAAATACATATGTGTTCCACATGATATAAATCATATATCATATCATGTAAAAACACATGGAAATTAAATCGGTTTTATAACACTTTTAAAGTTATCATATAAGAGTTAGATTAGTTGATACAAAAAATAAATCTCCCAAAGGAAGTATATCACAAAAGCACATATAGACTGATCATGGAAATTACTCAATAAGTGTTGGATATTCTTATTATATAGAATAAAATAGAATCAAAATCATAAAAATATATTTTAAAAAATATTTTCAACATTATCATAAAAATATGAAGTTACAAGTCACTTTCAGAAATCCATGAAGGTGAGAATGAGAATTTTTGAAAAAATTATTTTTTTAAAATTATAAAGTAATGGGACATTGAGAAGAAATAATGGTGAAGTTAGGAATTTTGTATTTGAAGATTAAAAATTTATGAAAGTGAAATGAAATTCATTTTTTAATCTTTTTAGATATTTTTATAGAAAAACCCACATCGATGAAAAATTTATAAACTTAATTTTAAAAAAAGATAAAGATAAATATGATGAGTACGTAAGATAATTCATCTTTATATTTAAAAATAAGAGATAAAAAAATTTGTATAATAAAATAATATAGACATGGAGGAAAAATTTCCATTAAAAAGGATGTGAAATATTCTTAACAATGTCATATTTTTATGAATAAACAAATCCTTCAAAGAAGAATTATTTGATGTGAAGATGTAAATTCCCCCAAAAAATATATTTTTGTATTATTTTTTGTGTGTTACCATTAGAAAACAACATTAATAACATAAATTACCATTTAATATAATATATTACAACTATTAAGTTCCTTATTATCATTTATGATGGATATGGTGGAGATAGTGTAAACTTGTTCATGTAGTGGTTAAACCAACCCATTAAAGAACGTGTTATACTAATGAATGAGAAAGAGTATGAAGTTAAATAATATCTGTATAATTTTATCCTAATCACAATAATTTTAATTTTAAGATCCCAAATCTTCTTAAGGTATGTTTTTATTTAAGTTTTGGGTTGAACTCTTCTTTTTTGGGATAAATAAGTTTTTTACCAAAGTTCATGCGAAGGATCGGGGGTGTTATGAGGGTTTGGGAAATGAAAGAGGAAGAAAAGGGGGTTCTTGGACATGTTTCACGATTTGTGCATGGTTAGGGAAAACTATGTGGAGCATCCTGGGTGATTGTGCAACCATGGATATAGCCTTATGCATAGTTTGCACAAGGTTTGGAAAACCATGAAAAATTTCCAGGAAATCATGAAAACGGGAGTGTTTTCATGCAGTAGCTTCTGCACGGTTTGTGCAAGGTTTTCAAAACCGTGTGGGTAAACCATGAAGCCCAAAAAAGTTGGAAAATTTACAAAATTTGCACTCCAGGATTTTAAACCCCAACTCGGGTTTCTCCTCCATTTCACCCCTACAACCCTAGTGACAAGCTTGTATGAACAAAGCTTCCCAAAATTGGTTCTCCTTCAATTGTAGGCCATTTTGAGCACCATTGGTTGTAGATCGAATCCCCAGGTAATTCTAACACTCCTCCTGCTTCTCTTTTTTGGATTAGGGTTTGTGGTTTCTCCCCTCTTTATCTGAAGCTCTAAAACCCTATTTTTTCTGGGAGTTTTAAGTTGAGGCTTAAAGGGGTGTTTGAATTTTGATCAAAGTCCACGATTAAGGGTGTGTTCATCATCGGATCTGATTTATGTGGTCTATAAGTTATATCCCATAGTTTTGTGATGGATTTGTGCATGTGTATTGGTATTTTTCCTATCTCTTGTTGTGTAATGGTTCCCTTGAGTAAGATTGGGTAAATTGGGTGTCTAAATGATTTCCTTGAAACCCTAAAAATCCCCATGGGATGCGTAGGGGATGACTTGACCATTTTAGGACCACCCATGGGGGGCACTATTATTTCTGGACCTAGAGTATAGTAAGCGTTGAGTGAATGATTGTTGAATAATAATGGGGAACCCATGCCGAACATGTTTTAAATGGTTGATTTGGTTGTAAATAAGATTAGAATAGACATTCCTAGGGTGATAAGGCATAAGGGGTAGTTTGGAATGACATGAAACTGAGTATTTGGGTTGAAAGAGATTATGTCAATTGTTTAATGAAATTTTGGTTAGAAATACCTAAGGGTATTAGTGCATATTAAATGATGAACTTGCAATTGGGTATGGGAGTGGGATATGGGGAATATGTTAATGAGACGTAACAAGGGAATGAATGAACTTTTGGAATGGGTTAATGCATGAGAATTATGTGGTTCACCTAAATGATTGAATATAATGAAGTGATTGTGTTATGTTATATGAGAATTGTGTTTGAAATGCATAAGTGGGTAAATTCTTGTGGAATGATAAATATGTTAAATGGGTTAATTAAGGGTCAATAATGAATTTGGATAAGGAATCGGGATTTTTGAATACATTAAAAAGGGTAAGGCATGAGAATAGTAATTTGGATAAGTGAAAGTGAGTTGTAAATGGTAAATGTAATAATGGGTTATGGAATAGTATTAATTCCCATGTTGTTTTTGTGAATTGTGATATCCAATGGCATTGAATATGCTTGGTTGTGTTATGGTATGGTTGTGATGAGTTGATAAATAAGCACATGCACATGGCTTGGTAGAGTGGGGTATTGACTTGAGGTTCTATGCCCATGGGTCGAGTTAGACTAAGGATCTAAACTCCACACAAAAATGCACGGGTTATAGAAGGAAACAGAGGATCTATTCCCCTAACGGTTGCATTCCACCCAGACCGAGGCTTCGAGGTGAGGAGAATGTGTTGTTGTGATATGTGGATCCCTAGTGAAATATGAACTTGATTTGTTTCCCCTATGCATTGTGATTGGTTTCCTTATACCCTTATGTAGATGATAATTATTCCCAACCCATGGAACGCATGATTAAACAGATTAAGTAATGAAAATGGTATACAAAATAGAATTGGGATAAATTCTAGTCGTGAATTAAATTAACCTTGTTAACTAATGACACCTGAACTATCCCTCGTTTACATACATTTTTTTTGTATTTTCTTTCATTATCTATTAGACTGGATATTTTGTAGACACTATTGGTGGTGGACTACTGAGTTTTGTACTCACACCTTACTCGGGCTACTGTTGGGTACCCTAGAAGATTTCTTAGTTTCAGGTTTGGACAAGGGCTGATCCCCTACACTAAGATGTTGAGTTGGTCTTGGGATGTACATGGAGAGGGATATAGACTTAGGTCCAGGAATATTTGGGAGTTTTGGCTGCTTTTTTTATTTTAGGTTCCTTTCACTTGCACTACTAGTATGGAATAACATTGTTGTATTTGATTTGTGTTGTATCCTATTTGGGGAATGTTTGGTTATGCATGTTTGTTGGTTGTTTCATATTGTTTCTATTATTTTTATTATGATCTGCTATGGCTTACTTTGGTAAAGAGGGTATAGTCTCCCCATACGTCTTATTAGACCCTCGCCGCTTGTTTGCAACCTCTGGCGTATGGGAAGGTGCACTTGAGGTGATGTGATGACCAGGTACAGAGCACCTATTTAGTGGATTTTGGGTCGGGGACATTACAAAATTGGTATCAGAGGAGTTATTTTCTCTTTCTTACTCTTTAGGGATGGTAGATAGAATATTAGGATATGTCGGGCCTTGTCAATGATCTCGCGATTGTGAGTAACTAAACCATATATGGGGGAAAATCCAAATCACCCTGGGTGGGAATTGTTGTTCTTGATATGTGTTGTTATAGTTGGATGATATTTCACCATTGGGTGATGCACATATTGTGTGATTTGAATGATTTATGATATTTTTCTCTTTGTCATAATTGCATGAGGTTGTGCATTCATGCATCATTTTAGTCACCTAAGGATATAGGTGGCATTCATAATTATGTCACACACACAGGATGAGTGTGTGGGGCATAGAAAGTAGAATTAATTTTACTTCCTTGATAAATATGAAGAAAATGATGCTTAATAATGGTAATGGAAGCGGGTGAATGAAAAGAATGTAAATGAATAGTTAAGGAATATATGTATAAAGAAATATTGTGACTGGGTTAAAATTTTGGGTTGTGATAAATTGTAATGGTTGTTTTGGTGTCTAAAGGAAAAAGGGTTTCATAATGATGGTAAAAATTTTAATGAATTTTTCCTATTGAAAGGTGTGAATGAGTTAAAATGATTATTGTAACAAGTTCTAGAATGGAAAATGGTGCCTAAGAGGGAAGAAATCGTGTTATAAAAGAATAATTGGGTCTAAGAGGTATTGGAGAAAGACTTGTGATTAAGTAAACTAGTTACCCCATGTTGACCATGACTCGCAGAAAGTATGGTAGAGGGTAGTGTTCAAAGTGTGATGATGACCATTCAGATAGAGTACGAAGAATGGTTTGTTTAAGGTTGATAGTGTGAGATCTTTTACATCTGTGGTTAAATCCTATCAGTCATTCTTCGAAGCATCATGAGAACAATAAGTTTAAGGAAAGAATGGTTGAGTTCAAAGGTGGTTATCCTTTGTGTTATTAGTTTGAACCTTGTGTGTATGGTTTGGGGTAGTGAGAGTTCCCTAGTTTGAGACTTTAGATTTGTATTGTGAGGCCTTACTAGTTATGATATGGACTAGGTGGTGTGTTCAGGGAACCCTTGGTAGGGTTTTAGTAGTTGGGTTGCGAGGCATTGTTCATTAATGCGAGTGTGGAAACTCTCGTAGTTCTTGACCGTACAGAGTGCATGATAGAACCTAAGGATGGTGCCTGGGTCTTGGTGACCATGCGTGTAGAGACCTTTCAAGTTGTATCTTGAATCCCAGAGAGGATGTTTTGATTATAGTGATGATTAATGTGTACACCTTTGGCGTGGAACCTTGAGTATATGGTTATTTGTTGTGCTAGGAATGGTGTGAATCAGAATGGGAGTGAGAGTTCCATTCACGATCATTTATTTGTTTGTGTCATGATAAGTATAGTTTGGAGAGAGATCCAATGGATTATCCTGGTTGTGAATCCATCCAGGGAGTTGGTATCATTCAAACTTCAAAGTGACCTATGAGAGAGGTCAGATAGAGTCTCCGGTGTCTTTGGGTGTGTCTCGCACATGTAGATGTTCAGACTTGATAGTGGGACACAAGAGTGTTCCATGGTGGAGGATTGTCCTTGAGGGCTAAGTGGGAAGGTTGATGGTATAATTGTGCCTAGTTCCTTCATAAGGGAACCCTAGTATTTGTGATAAGAGGTAAGGTTTTTTTTGAAGGGTTGTATCACATGAATTCCCGACTCACCTGTTTGGGTGAGGATTAATGGAGGTTTGGAAGTTATTTTGAACAGAAAAGACAAGGGTGCATAAAGTGTGGTTTTATAATTTCGCTCTATGGTGAAAAATTGGTAAGGGTGATCACATAGCTGAACTTGTTAGTAGGAATGGGTTGGTTGTTGGGTGAGATGCAGAGGCTGCCTCAGGGTTGATGAGACTCTCTAACCAATAGAAATGGTTAGGCAAGTAAGCTAGTGACGGGTTAAATGAAAATTAAGGTTGTTTTGTGAGACTGTTGGTTTGATTGATGAGGTAGACTATTGTGCTTCGATTGTTAGCCTTCAGGGATGAATAGTAAGAACTCGAGCGGTGTGGTAGAAATAGTTCCACATGAAACGTTAGTTTATGACTGTTGGTGATTTGGTCATGGTGCGATGGTTAAACTTGGTTGGAAATCACACCTAGGTGGAGGGGTTAAGTGTTAATGTGATGTGTTCGAAAGGGAAGCCTGAAATCCTTGGAAGGTCATAATGTCCCATAGGTCAACATAAAAAATGGATAAGTTGGTGGTGGTGTTCTTCGATAACTTCTTAACGTACCTCATCTAGTGACGAGCATGCCCTGCATCTTGACATTGTCCCAGGTACGTTGAGAAGCTCTGGCTCATGCCAAGAGACATGAAGGAATTTGGTTGAATGAGGGACACCATGGAGTTATACACATGGAAACGATATATGTGGAGATTGATTATGGAATGCACACCCTCTATGGTTTTGGGTGAGGTCCTCAAGATGGACCAAATGTCGAAAAATGTCGTGGGTGCCATTCACAGAAGCCGGGAATGGGCACTGGGTGATGTTTGTTTTCTTATTTTGGGAAAATATGGATGTCCATGTCTAAGTTTGGGGTTCATATTGTGATCGAGTAAAAGAGGTAGTGGTTGAAATCCCTTTTGAGAGTAGGGGTAACAACACTTCTAAGGTGGGGAGTGATAAGTCAGTCCTAGATGTGGATAAGAGAACATCAAGTCAACGTAGTGGCACTGGGGTGCCAATAAGAAACCTGTGAAGTGTATGTCAGGTTCCTCAAAGAGGCATGTGGGACTTGGACATGATTTTTTATGATCCAAGAGTTGGATTGAGCTCAGTGTGGTTTCAAGTGAAGCATGTGATGTCTGTACTGAATCGTAGAAGGGTGTGGTTGGTTATGACAATAGGTTATGGAAAGAGAAGTTGGGGTCCTATAACTCCAATGAATATTGGAGTTAAACTCAGGTAATTTTTCCTTGTGTGGTTTTGAAACGTCGTGAAGTTGAGAAAACCTTGGCCATGTGAGGTGGTTTCATGCCAAGTATGAATCTTGATGACATTATGGATGGCGGTAATGTCGCGATGATATAATTCTACCAAAATTCAGGCAACGACCTCAGTAGGTGCATGGGATGGTAATGATGGGATTCAACTTAGTAGGAACCTTGTAAAGGTGATAAAGGGGTAGCGTACCATCATTGGAAGGTGGGTGTTCTGGGGAAATCTAGTCAAAGGTGGTCCGACCTAAGATGGTAAACTTGAATGGGTGAGGTGAGAGTGACCCACATATGGGTTCGTGTTGTAGTAGAAGGCACCTTTTGAAATCTTGTTGTACCTGAGTGAGGTCAGGATGATCTTAGTCATTGAATGGATAGTGTAGGGATGTCTTCCTAATGGTTTCAATAGTGCGTATGGATACCAATGTGAGGTAATGCCCTATGGATGCTTGGGAGTGATGAGATGGAACATGTTAAGAGATAGGAAGTTGGGTTGAGTTATGGTGGTCATTCATCGATGGAGGAGGTGCCAAGTAACCAGAAATGGAAGAGAGAACCATACTGATTGAATGGTTGGTTGATGATGTGAGTAGGGTTTCAGGTTTGAAGGACTCGAGTGGTCATCGTTCGGGTAAGTTAGCCCTGGTAGAGAGCCTTGACATGAGTTTAGTTGGTCAAGTACCCGGTAGTGTTGAGTGGAGTTTAGTTTTATGGTTGTGGAATGAAATATTCAAGAAATGTGGTTGGAAGGATCATGTGTTTTCCTTCAAGTGATATTGGGTTTGGGTCACCGTTAGAGTTTGTAAAAGAAAAACAGAGGAAAATGACGCCAAGTGATTTGGGTCATGAGTTGTGCAGAGGATCGGCCCGATGAGGTGCCAATTGGTTCCTCCAAAATGATGTGAGGCTGTGTGTTAAGTATCAATGTGTTATGAGTTAGGTGTTATCACCTAAGTTTCCACCATGAAGTTCTTGTGGTGGGAATGATTTAAGTGGATGCATCCTTGAGGATATTTTTTGGTTCGTGTTGTGGGTTTTGGTGAGGAAGCCTTGAGGGGAAAGTTTGTGCCCTTGATTTATGTTCGGTGGCCTTGTGATGTACAACCAGAAACTGGGAAGGTGGTAATGGGTAGGCAAGCCTTGTGGCTTGATCTCTTATTACGTAAGTTCGGTGATTCTTAGAAAAGCAGCTCGAGGATGAGTCATTATAAGGTGGGGAGGTTGTAAGATCCCAGATCTTCTTAAGGATTTTTTTGTTTAATTTTTGGTTTGAACTCTTCTTTTTAGGCTAAATAAGTTTTTCCCAAAGTTCATGAGAAGGCTCGGTGGTGTTCTGGGGGTTCAGGACATGAAATAGGAAGAAAAGGGGGTTCCTAGGCATGTTTCATGGTTTGCGCATGGTTAGGGAAAACCGTGCAGAGTATCTCGGGTGACCGTGCAACCATGGACGGAGGCTTACGCACGATTTGCACAGGGTTTGGAAAACCATGCAGAATTTCCAGAAAACTGTGTGAAAGGGGGTCATTTCGGGCAGTAGCTTCTTCATTGTTTGTGCACGGATTGGCAAACCGTGTGGGTAAACCGGGCAGCCTAAAAAAGTTTGAAAATTTACAAAATTGCCACTATGGGATTTTAAACCCTTACTCAGGTTCCTCCTACATTTAACCCACTGCATCCCTAGTGATGAGATTGGATGAACCAAGCTTCCCAAAAGTGGTTCTCCTTCAATTATTGGTCATTTGGAGTGCCTTTGGTTGCGAATCAAATCCCCGAGTAAGTCTAACTCTCCTCTTGCTTATCTTTTTTAGATTAGGGTTTTTGGTTTCTCCCCTTTTCATTTGAAGCTCTAAAATCCTCCTTTTTTTTCTAGGAGTTTTAGGTTGAGGATTGAAGGGGAATTTGAATCCAGATTGAAGGCCACAATTAAGGGTGTGTTCATCATCAGATATGAGGTAGGTGTTCTACAAGTTATATCCCATATTTTTGTGATGGATTTGAGTATGTGTGTTGGGATTTTTCCTATCTCTTATTGTGTAATGGTTCCCTTGAGTAAGATTGGGTAAATTGGGTGTCTAAATGATTTCCTCGAAACCCTCACAATCCCCATGGGATGCATAGGGGATGACTTGACCATTTTAGGACCACCCATGGGGTGCACCATCATTTCCAGACCTAGAGGATAGTAAGGGTTGAGTGAATGATTGCTGAATAATAATGGGGAACCCTTGTCGAACATGTTTTAAATGGTTGATTTGGTTTTAAATGAGATTAAAATAGAGATTACTAGGGTGATAAGGCATAAGGGGTTGTTTGGAATGACATGAAAAGGAGTATTTGGGTTGAAAGAGGTTATGTCAATTATTTAATGAAATTTTGGTTAGAAATGCCTAAGGGGATTAGTGCATATTAAATGATGAACTTGAAATTGGGTATGGGAATGGGAGATGGGGAATATGTTAATGAGATGTAACAAGGTAATGGATGAACTTGTGGAATGGGTTAATGCATGAGAATTAGGTGGTTCACCTAAATGATTGAATTTAATGAAGGGATTGTGTTATGTGATATGAGATTTACGTTTGAAATGCATAAGTGGGTAAATGCTTGTGGAATGATAAATGGGCTAAATGGGTTAATGAAGAGTCAATGATGAATTTGACTAAGGCATAAAGATTGTTGAATACATTAAAAAGGGTAAGGAATGAGAATGGGAACTTGGATAAATGAAAATGAATTGTAAATGGTAAATGTAATAGTGGGTTATGGAATAATATTAATTCCAATGTTGTTGTTGTGAATTGTGATATCCAATGGAATTGAATATGGTTGGTTGTGTTATAGTATGGTTGTGATGATTTGATAAATAATCATGTGAACATGGCTTGGTAGAGTGGGGTATTTACTTGAGGTTATATGCCCATGGGTCAAGTTAGACTGAGGCTCTAAACTCCACCCCAAAATGCATGGGTTAGGGAAGGGGACAGAGGCTCTATTCCCCTAAAGGTTGCATTCCACTTAGACTGAGGCTTCGAGGTGAGGAGATTGTGTTGATGTGATATGTGGATCCCTAGTGAGATAGGGACTTGATTTGTTTCCCCTATGCGTTGTGATTGATTGCTTTATACCCTTATGTAGATGATAATTATGCCTATCCCATGGAACTTGTGATTAAAAGAATTAAGTAATGAAGATGGTCTAAGAAATAGAATTGGGATGAATACGAATCGTGAATTAAATGAACCTTGTTAACTAAAGGCACATGAAATATCCCTCATTTATTTAAATTTATTTTGTAATTTCATGCACTATCTATTAGACTGGATATTTTTTAGACATCGTTGGTGGTGGCCTACTGACTTTTGTACTCATACCCTGCTCGGGCTGCCATTGGGTGCCCGAGCAGATCTCTTGGTTGCAGGTCTGGACAAGGGCTGAGGCCCTAAACTAAGATGTTGTGTTGGGATTGGGACATACATAGAGAGGGATCCAAACTTAGGGTTGGGACCCATTGGGTGTTTTGGATGTCTATTTTATTTTGGGTTCTTTCACTTGCACTACTAGTATGGCATGACATTGTTGTATTTGATTTGTGTTGTATCCTGTTTGGGAAATGTTTGGTTATGCATGTTTGTGGGTTTTTTCATATTGTTTCTATTATTTTTACTGTGATTTTCTATGTCTTACTCTGATAAAGAGGGTATAGTCTCCCCATGCAGCTTATTAGACCCTCGCCGCTAGTCAGAAAACTTTGGCGTACGGGGATGCGTGCTTGAGGTTATGTGACGAATCGTCACAGAGCACCAATTTAGCGGCTTTAAGGTCGGGGAAATTACATTAATATAACACCATTACAATGAATAATTTGGTTTAGTAATAGTGGGATTTATAAATTAAATGAAAATACTAATGAAGAACATGTTACCAACTTTGGTGAAATCGCTCCGTCTCTTGACGACTTCTATTGGAATGAATAATTTATGCATTTTTCTTGTGAATAGGATCTACCAAAAATAGAACATAATTATTGGAGAATTAAAATGGATAGGGATTCAATAGGAATGTGAACTAATAGAGTGGTTTTAATTGGGTGGAAGTGAGCTCCTTTTATAGATGAAAATGAGGGACACATCATTGGAAACTAAAGTTTGGTGAGGGGGTAAAGATGAAATCACATGGGAGTTAGGTGAGTTAGGTAAAGAAAGGTTGGTGAGAAATATAGGAATGAATTTCCAATATAAAAAGGACTTATATAAGGTTTATGTAAAAAGTTAATTTAACAAAATTTGAGCCATGGAAGATTACCCCATTTACCCCTATTAACTAAGATTAAATATATATCACGGTAATTTGTTTTTTACTAAAAATATAAGAATAAATGTCTTAACAAATTTAAAAAAACCTCTTCCAAATTTGGACTCCATTTAATATAATTCAACTTCTAAATATGATAAAATTTACTTCTAAATTAAATAATATATTATATAGAAAAACAATTTTTGTGGAGAAATGTCTTTATTAAATATTAAGTGGTCTTAATCTTATTTTATATAAATTAAAAATTAAATAAGTGTTAATATATTTGTTTATGAATTGAAATATTATAGTATATTTATCATTTAAAAGTCATCAATTTTATTTATTTATATAAAAATATAGAATATTTTTAAAAAAAATTCTCTAAAAAATAACCGGTTTGCTATGGTAACTAATATTTACCTTGGTAATATATTTTTATGTTAAAAAATAAAAATTACCTTATTACCAAATTTGGATATGCTGATTAAAAATATGAAATCAATTTTATTAGATTTAATTTATAACTGTGAAAAAATAAATTTTAATACAAGTACACATAATATATACAAACAATTTTAGAAAACGATGTTTATTTTAAGAATTAAAAAAATTATTACTCATTAAAATTCCTATTAATTACTATTGAAAAAATGATAATTTATTTTATTGTATACATTATCAATAAATTTCATTAATTTTTTTTGTGGTGATTAATTTTAATAAAAAAATACACCACACTTTAAAAAATAGTTCTTTGAAAAATATCACTTTTATATTAAACAATATTTACCAAATACCATTAAAATTAAATATTTATATTCTAATAATTTAATTGTATCAATAAATAAATATTGAAATATTTATTATAATTTTATAAATACATTATATCATTATTTAATAATAATAACATGTAATGCATAAAAATATTATTATAAATAAATTTTTTAATTAAATATTATATTTTTTTGTTTCATTATTTATTATTTATGAATTATATTATTTTAATCAATACAAAACTTTAGTATACCTATTGGATACATGTATATATATTGACCATATTCCCAATGACTATAATTCTAATGAACATATTTATAATAATCATATTTTACTCCTATATATAAACTTATATACATCACTAAAATCATTCATCATATTCATCCACTTATCTCCCAATATGCCTATAATATCTATACGGATTATCCTTATTTCCATAGTTATGATCAAGGTTATGATCTTCATGTAAAACCATTAGTATAAAGATTTCATGTTCGTACAATTTTTATATACTTTTGTTTTTATTACTCTTGTACTTTTCTTAATGATATTTCTTATTATATAATCATAATGTATTCATGTTCATATTGTATTGTAATATATATTATTTCAATGAAATGTATCATATTTTATTTTAGTCCAATGTTTCAAGATATTTAAAATATTTATTTAAAGGTAAATACATACTAAAATCATAGGGTATTATATTACCCCTTAAATAAATTTCATCCTCATAATTTTTAATTATTACTCACTAATGAAAATAAATAAGAGAATATATAAGATAAAAAAGACTCAAGATATAATATAAACCTTACTATCTTAGGTAAGAATATAAAAAACATATTTCTTTTCCATAATTAGAATATATTGAAATGATTTATGAAATTATTTTTTCATAGATTATTATAAGACTTTGGAGTTTCTAGAGTCCCACCTTTTACAGTTCCATTTTCATGATTCTGTATCCAAACAAATACTATAACCAAAATATTTATAATAATATCCAATAAAATTAGAGAAAACTATTCTTGTGGTTCCATATCTTATGAAACATTTCAAATAAATTAAAATTTTAGTTATACGCCAACTAATTAGTCCAAGTATCCTTAATTATTGTGTATCAATACCCATATCAAGGAAGTTATTTCTAAAGGGAAAACATAATGGGATGATTTGTGATATGAAATGCTATTTTTTTATCCTAAAAATTAATATGGAATATATGTAGATAGATCCAATACATGCCTAGTATCACATAAAATTCTACCAAGGAAAAAATAAATAGATTTTAAAGAAGTATTTTTATTGAAATACTCAATCGAAGAATAGTTGTAAACTGGGGATTCAATCATTACAACACTAGTATTTTTCATTTTTAATTCACCATCTAACCTTTTGGGTGGTTATTATATACTTTTATAAAAATTTCTAGATATAAAAGAGTGGGTAATACCAAAATCAAATAATACACCCATTAATTTATAGAGGAGGATAAGTGTACCTTTCACAAATTAATTATCATGATCCAATTTAATGGCAGTCATTTAATTGGATCTTCATTATTCCCTTGATTTTGGATATTTCTAATCCCAATTATCCTTTTTTAAAGGTTGGGGCTGAAGCCTCATTTTTATTATTAAAATAAAGAAAAGTCCTATTTTTACTGGGTAGAGGGAGACCCATTACATAGCCCGAAGACCCAGTGGGCATGTAGCCCATTACATGGCCCATAGGCCCAAATTTTTGGCCCAAGGCCCATTTTGTGAATAGTACTGCTAAAGTACCCTCGTCTGCTATGGTACCCAAACAAATACCCACCACTGCTATAGTGTCTACCGCCACTACAGTGCCCACCATGCTACAGTGTTTGCCGCCACTATAGTGCCTGCCATGCTACAATGTCTTGGTTGCTACAGTACCACTACAGTACTACTACAGTCGCCAACGAGCCTGTACCCTAGTGGTTTAGGCTCCTGCTTGGCATCCAAAAGACCTAGGATCAAATCTGGGCAGGGGAGAATTCCCGAGTACTGTAGCAGGGAACTATAGCAGGTCACTATAGCAGGTCACTATAGCAGTACTGTAGTAGTGACGGACTGTAACAGCGGTGGACTGTAGAATTGGAAACACTGTAGTGGCGGAGGGACTGTAGCAGGGTACTGTAGCGGTGTTACTGTAGCAGGTACTGTAGCCACACGGGTACTGTAGAAGTACTATTCACCGAGGGGTCCTTTGGGCCAAAAAATGAACTTTCTAGCCCTATATGCAGGCCACTTGGCCTTGGGCCTTCGGGCTATGTAATGGGTCACCCTCTACCCAGTCTAAAGAGGTCTTTTCTTTAATAATAAATTGAGGCTTCGGCCCCAACCTTTAAAAAAACAGTACTGCTACAGTACCTTCACCCAATGGGGTTTGAACCCCCATTTTTCATGTAGGATTACAAGAATCTATTTTCATAATTCCAAAATTCTTTGCATTTTCAGCATTGAAGTGTGGGTGATGTATTAGTTGGTAGTTTCTTAACCTCCACTATGTTGATTAATCTCTATATATTTTCAACAATTATGAGTTTGGTGGCCAATTATTCCACACTTGAAACATTTTATTATTCCTTTCAAGAAACTTCTAAAGTGATTCTTCCCATAATTTTGGTATGTATGCAGTTATATTTTCTTACTCCATGGAATTTATCACTTAAACTTCCATGAAACTCCATTTTTATCTTCTTTAGTGCATTTGGAATTTTAGAAAGGTTTAGGTTATTAATCATAAATTGAGATATCTAGGTAATCATTACCAAAATATTTTCAATACTATATCCCATCCCATTTTGTCGATCCTTAGGAAAATCACTACATTTTCCACCACATCCATCATTAAACTGGTTCCTTCTGGATCAAGTTTTTATTTGAATAAAGATAAGTTTAGGGATGAGAATACTTAAATTTATGAAAGAAAAACTATAAAATTAGAATAAGTAACTCATAAATGATGTGTATACATTGAATAATGAATCTCTAGATCTCAATATAGGTTTTTCATGATCATTTTCTTATTAGATTCTCTTACCTAACTAGTTATAAATTAAATCATTAATACATAGCAACATTTTAAAATTCTTCATAATGGTTCATAGAAAGTATGAAAATTAATAAAATAACATCCCTTTGAAGTTTCAAACTAGGTGTGAAATTAGTCTCAATTTTTATTCATTGAGAAAAGATCAAGTTAATAACCAACCAATATTTTTTAGGGATTATTACCCCAGGTGCATCTTTTCCAGAGCCTATATCCACTTGTTTGTATCTAGATAGAGATATCACTAGTAGGAAACCACATACTCTTTACTTTACCAATTTTTTTGGATATTTATCTATACTTTTAGAATTGACCTGATATTTTTCACTAATGTTTTCTATTCCTAATCCCAAAAAATATCTAAACCCCACTCTAATACCAATTGAATCACCCTATACCCATAATCCTTAATATGGTGCTATAAATAAAAACTTTACATATGATTTGATATCAACTATGTATAACTGAGCATAACATACATATATATCACATAATTTTACATTAATATTTATTAAATATTAAATAAGTCACAATCTGTAACCCAAAGGTTTAGTGTGTTTGGATATTAGATACATAAGTGTATTAACTAACATTATTTCTTCAATATCACCCAAAAAAATTACCACACATGAATTCCTTCTAAACATAATCCTGCATACAATTACCTAGGGAAATTAGGAACAAAATAAGGAGTGATATTAAACACTCATTAATGGAAAACTTATTAAGGATTCATAAATAGGTTTGATAATAAGCATGTGAGTAAGAATGATCAGGGGATAAATATCTAATTAAAATGAACATGGAGTCATAATAGTTTTCCATAAAGCATTAAAAAAGACATATAACATCAAAATATCAAACATATACCATGTAATAATAATTAATAGGCATTAGAAAATAATCATGATCCATGGAGCATGACATATGCATGTGGAAAATCATAGAAATAAAGAATGGATATGAGCATAGAACATGTTTCAAGATTAAATAATGAGATAATTATCAAAAAATAGTCTATGGAAACCACCTTCCCATAATATAGTAGGCTTGGGATAACCATCGATGTAACTTTTTGGGATTGGGATAACCACCCATGTACCCTTTTTGGGATTTGACTTACCACTCATGTACCTTTGGTCTTGGTCCAACCACCCATGTACCCTTGGTCTTGGGATAACCTCCTATGTACCATTTAGGCTTGGTATAACCACTTGTGTACCCTTGGGATTAGGATAACCTCCAGTGTACGCTTTGGTATTGAGATAATATCATGTGTACCATTTTGATCTCTTGAGATATAAAACTTTACCTATGCATTGAAGGGTTATATAGGACCCCACTCATCACATAAGGATAAACCATACATATTTATTCCATATGAAATCAATTATATATCATATCATATAAAAAAAATGGAAATAAAATGTACTTTATAACAATTTCAAAGGTATCACATAATATTTAGATCTATTGATACCAAAAATAAATCTCCCAAAATAAGTATATCATAAAAGAACATATGGATTTATCATCAAAATTACTCTATAATAGTTTAATCTTTTCAGGATAGAGAATAAAATAGATGTAAAATCATAATAAGATATTTATAAAATATTTTCAATATTATTATAAAATTATAAAGTTACAAGTCACTTTAAAGAATCTTTTTTAATAAGGTGAAAATATGTTTTTTTTTGGTTTTTTTTAAACTCACATAATAATGGTACCTTGAAATAATATAAAGTTCAAGTTAAAAAATGTTCATTTGAAGATACAAAATTTATGAAAGTTAAATGAAATACCTTTTTATTCTTTTTGGTAAATTTTAAAGAAAAATCCACATAAATTAAAAAATTATCAACTTAATTTTGGAAAGAGATAAAGTGAAATATAATGATTATATTAGATAATATATATTTATCTTTAAAAATAATAGAGGAAAATATTTTTGTAAAGAAATAATATGGACATGGAGGAAAAAGATCAATTAGAAAGTATGAGAATTATTTTGAATAATGCCATATTTTTATGAAGAAATAAATCCATAAAAGAACAAGTATTTGATGTAAAAATGTAAATTAACTAGAAAATAAGCAGTAAATAAAATATAATATCATCATTGTATAGAATTAATCAATCTTATAAGACCACAATCAATGAGGAATGATTATGAATGAGGGAAAGGAGTTGAGATAAACCCTTATGCCTTTGGTATTTTTTTTAATAAAAAAGACATCAAAGGAGATACATTTAAATGGATTTATAATCCAATTAAATTTAAAGAAAATTATGATAAAATATATCCATGTGTTATTATATAAAAATAAATAAATAAATTGGTGAAAATGACACATGTCTCAAAAAATGAAATCGAGATGAGAAAACTCTTACCTTGGATTCCTACATGGATGGACATGCTCTAAACTTATGTATAATAAAACTAACTATATTAATTACTTATTTCAGAACCTTATTAATATCTATTAAATTTTATGCTATTTATTTATAATTATTATTTACACACATATTAATTAGTTTTAGTTTATTTTCATCATTAGATGTTAATAATTTCGCTTGTTTCATACAAGTTTCGTAATTGTGATGTTGGTTCTCATTTATTAATACAATGTTCATCATTAAAATATTATTCAAAATAGTTTAATAATTTTATTTAAATTATTTATTAATTTACATTTTTATTTTATGGAAATCATGGGCATGGTTTGTGAGAACAAAAGTCATGGAGAGCTTGTTTTGGGTAATCTTCCGATAACAAAAAGTCACTTTATATTGATCGTTAAATTTTTTGTGTCACCATTAAAAAACATATTAATAAAATAAATTACCATTTAATATCATATATTACTAGTATTAAGGTCTTTATTATTATTTTTGATGGAGATGGTGAAGATTGTATATTATCATTCATGTAGGTGGTTAAATCAACCCATACAAGAATGTGTTATACTAATGAATGAGAAAGATAATGAAGTTATATAAAAAGAGTATATTTATTAGAAGAAAAACGATATTAATATAAAATAATTACATTGGATAATTTTTAGTAATAAATGATAAAGTAAATTAAAATACTAAAGAATAACTTTCTACCTACTTTGGAGAAATGACTCCTCACATTAACTTCCCTCAGAATGAAGAACGTAGGCATTATTATTGAAATTGGGAGATAAAAAAATGGAATATTATTCTAGGAGAAGTAAAATTTATAGGAATTAAATAGTAATTTTAAGGAATAGAGTGGTTTGAAGTGGGTGGAAGTGAGATCATTTTATATGTGAAAATGAGGGACATATCCTTAGAAACTAAAGTTAGGTGTGCGGTAAAGATAAAATCACAGGAGAGTTAAGTGAGTTGGGTAAATAAATTTGGGTATGAATTTTACACCTAAAAATTTCTTCTAAAATTTCTATGTGTCAAGTTAATTTAACAAAAATTAAATCCATTGAATATTACCACTTTTACCCCCATTAATCTAGATTAAATATTTACCATGGAAATTATTTTTTACTAAAAATAAAATATTTTACCTCTTATCAAATTTAAATATGAAGATTCTGAATTTTTAATCCATTTTATCTAATTAAACTTCTAAATATCGGAAAATTATCTTTTAAATTAAAACATATAATATATAGGAAAACAATTTTTTGTAGAAAATGGTCATTTTTAAATATTAAGTGTTCTTAATATTATTTCATATAAATTACTAATTATAGAAGCATTAATATATTTTTTTATTAATTGAAAAATTATATATTTATAATTTAAAAGTGATAAAATTTAATTTACTAAGATAAAAATGCACTATATTTAGAAAAATAAAATTCTTTGAAAGATAACTGTTTTACCATGGTAACTAATATTTACCTTGGTAATTTTTTTATATTAAAAAAATTTAAATGAACTCATTATAAAAGTTAGATATGATGATTAAAAATATGGAATATATTTTATTATAATTAATTTTTATAGGTTATAGAAATAAATTTTAATATTAGCATGCATAACGTATAAAAACAATATTAGAAAAAACAAATATTTTAAGCATAAAATGAATTTATTATTATTAAATTATTAGTAATATCTATTGGATGAATTTTAATTTAATTTATTGTTTATATTATCACTAAATTTAATTAAAATCATTCTTTAGTAGTGAATAATTTTATTAAGAAAATACAAAACACTTAAAAAAAATTCTTTGAAAAATACCATGTTTATATTAAATAATGACCACCAAATTCCATTAAAATTAATTATTTATATTCTAAAAATTTAATTTTATCAATCCATCAATATTAAAATATTTCTTTTAATTTTATAAATACATCGTATAAGTCTTTTATAATAATAATATGCAACACATAATTTTTTTTATAAATAAATATTTTAATTGAATAATATATTTTTATTTTATTATTTATTAGTTATCAATTATGTTATTTTAAATAATAAAAAATATCATTATATTTTTTGTATATATGTATATCTAATTACCATATTTCAAATGATTATATTTCTAATAACCATATTTATAACGATCATATTTTACTCCAATATATAACATTTCATAAATAACTAAAATAATTCATCCTATTCATTAATTTATCTCCTAACATACCTATAATAACTCAATTTCTTATCCTTATTTTAGTAATTATGACCAAGGTTATGATAATCATGGAAAACCCCAAGGATACTGATTTTATATTCATGGTATTTTTGTATACTTGTGGTTTTATTCCACTTGTATTTTCTTAATGATGTTTCTTATTGTATTCTCATAATATATTCATGTTCGTCTTATATTGTAATATTTTATTTCAATAAAATATATCATGACTCATTTTAGTTGGGTGTTCCAAGCTATTCAACACATTTATTTAAATGGAAATACAAACTAAAATATCAGGGTGTTATAAACCACATCTAATACTCTTTTGGATATTTTATAAAAATAATTTTGTAAAAGATATTGTCCTTTTTCACAACATGTTACATCATATTTAACAAATTGTAAAAATACATCCACAAATTCTTCTAAATTTCCTCCAAAACACTTTTAGGGTATCTCTCAAAGTTCCATAAACTTGATACTAATTCACACAACCACAAAGTATGTCCCCATGTTACTTCATAACATTTACAAAAATTCTGAATTCTATAATCCATAAATGTAATAAAATAGTTATAAAATCATCTAACTACTCAAGATACAAAGTGATTGGATGTAATCACTATAAAAAAAATATGTATCTCTATACTTATATCCATAATCTATATCATATACAAGTATGCATAATCATATAATACCTTTTTCTATGACATTGAGTGACCATGAGACATAGAGTATGAAAATTAAATATAATAAACTCATACATTCCCAATTATCCAATTATAGACTAACCAAGTTGATGAATACATCACATGTCATTCATATAAGAAAATTAAAACATTACATGACTCTCATCTAGATATATAATAAAACCATATGTACCTTATTTTGATACGATCATACACTTCCTCAGTTTATCTCAATCGAGGGATCATATGTCATACTATTTACATAAGAGGAAAAATCCCATCTTGGTTAATCCTTAACTAATTACATGATCAAAAACATACCCAAATACTATCTGATTAGACAAGTTTAAAGGATTACATAAGAAAGGAATTAAATTATGGAGGTTTTAGGATTTTTGATGACTTAATTCATGTTTGGATTATTTTATTCCAGAATAAAAGGATATAGAACTTATGTATTAGTCTTGGAGGAGGCTTGAAATAGTGTAAGTCTAGTGGTGGTAGTCATAGTATGAATGTTCATATTCTAGAACTAGGTGGAAGGTGGCCATGTTCATATGATGTGAGTGAAGAAGTAGATCCATTTATAGGAAAATTATGTTTGATACATTAGAGTAACTAGAAGTTTCCAAACTTTATTTCATAATAATCTTAAGTATGTAAAAAAAGATCTTATACTATTTAATAAAAAAGAGTTTTTGAGGAAATTAAACTTATGGGAAACTAGACATGTGCATGGTTAATGGTAGGTTCTCCAGAAATATTATATAGTAGTGATACCTATTTCACTAGATATGAACCACTATAAATAGGTAGGGTAGGTCCACTTCTGAGTGTAATGTGAAGAGACACCACAATATATTATTTTTTCCTTATTATAAATAAATTACCAGCATTACCAATAGAGTAGGACTAAATTCCAAGCCATATAATCTCTTGTTTTATTTCCTTTAGTTATGTTGTTTTTCTTGTGTTTTTTTCTGATAGTTGTGAGTTTTAGAGTGTGTAAATTCAGTGTGGTGGATAGTTTGATTTTTTATTAGTTATGATACATTGTTTTATGTGTTCACCCATCTTCATAATTTCCAAACGTTGTTATGTGCTTGTAGTTTTGGTGGGATGCTTCTGGTTATAGTAGTTCTAGAATCAAAAAGTGGAAATCTTATGGTTCATAAAGGTATAATGTACTTAGACTCAAGATATTTATTAATGTTCTTATATTCATAACTTTTAATCTTAGTGTGATTTTTCTATTATATAAGTACAAACATTGGAATAAGTAAAGGTATGGATTGAAAAATTCAATAGGATTAACTTTAGATTCTAGAGGATGTAGATGAAAGATTATTTATTCCATAAGGACTTGAGATTCCATTGAATGGAATCAAACAAAAGGAAATGAATAAATTTTATTGATAAAGGCTTGATAAGAAAAAAAATTAATGAGATTTGGTAGTTTTTATCAATGAGTGTTGCTTATAACATCCAATAGGTCAAGAAAACTATGGAATTGATGAAGGCACTTGATTTTATGTATGAGAATACAATAACAATGGACAAAGATTTCATGATGAAGAGGATATTTGGAATGAGAATATAAAAAATAAGGCCAATGGTTGGTCATATCAAGGAATTAAACGTGATCCATATTTAGTAAGAATCAGTAGGAATGATGTTTTTGGATCTAGTGTGACATTTTTTTATGACATAACTATTAGAACATTAGGATGTGATGATCACTACTATCATAAATTATACTAGTGAAACTATTCTTGAGTTCTAATACATTCATGATCTCACTTTTAATGAGGAAATCATGTGGAGGTAAGTACAAAAACTTAATGGAACCATATTAAATGCATAAGGTAGAGAATATTCTATTCAATGGAAAGATCAGAAGAAAGTGAAAGATAAAATGGGTAGAATTTAAAGTAAATTGATCAGAATTATACCCATATATTGGCATTATAGGATGAAGGGGCATTTGGAGATGAATTATAGGGATCAAATATTTAGTTTCATAAGGAGTTATTCTGAAATTTCTAAAAATACCACAATTGAGGGATAAAGTAGTTTAGTACTTAGTATAAATACTCCTTTTTAATCATGTATTATTGATTCTAGATGATAGTTTCATTTTACATGTGAGAGGGGGAGAATTTATAACTATGTTTATTGAAGATTTAGTAAGTTTCTTCTTTTGGATGATGAATCTCTTGATATTTTAGGGAAAAGTGATGTGAAAGGTAGTATCTTAAATGGAAGTTTGTTGGATTTTCATGGAGTTCAAGACATACCCAATTTTTGGAAGAACATAATTTCCATTATACAACTGTATGAAATAGATTTTGTAGAATGTTTTCAGATGGAGTGTAGAAGATCACTTGGGGATACATGGTGGTGTCCAATGGTGTTAAATATGGAACATTGTATATGATATAAAGATTAGATGTAATAATTAATGTTAAAATGAAAAAATTTTGAAGTAAAAAGTTGTATCATTCCCATTTTGGGTACATGAGTGATAAGAACATGTGAGTCTTGGATGATAAATGGATTGGTCTTTATTATCATGGCATGCCAAATTCAAAAATTTATAAACCTTTAACTACTATAGTAGTGGAGGTAAGATCGATACAACTGGGAGAGTGTGTATACACACTAGTTTTACCCTCTTTGAAGAATGTTTAGTTATATTATTTTTTAATGTGATTAAAAACTAAAATTATAAAAATCAAACAACTATTTAAATGATCTAAATATAATTGAGTGGAATCAATTCAAGATGGAAGTGTCAGAGTTAAGAATTTTGATGAGGTACTTGGAATGACAATTATTTTATTTCCACATTTGAATATTTATTTATCTAATTATCACTTATTCTAAATTTAATCGGAATATCATTAAGTCCCATTCTTCAGTGTTAAAAAATAATATAATTTTTTTCAAAAATTATCCAATGTATCATTATATGGTGTTACAGAATTTTTTTTGAGAAACTCAATGTCAAATAATATGGTAAAATACCATGAACTATTTCTCAAAAAGTTGTTGTATCTATCTATGTGGGGTTTTCTTGGATGTGATTACTTTTTAGGTATCACTCACAAAAGTTTAAAGAGACATTACAAAAAACACTAATTTTATAATTAATATATTTATTTATTCTGATTTCACTCATGTGTGACCTATGATTCTATCATGTACACAATTTTATTATGAATAAATTAGTTCTTTGATGATATCCCATATGTGATTACTTATTAGTTATCACATGAATGGCACCAAATAAAGTGTATAAATGTAAATAATTTTTGTTCAGATACATATATAATTTAATCAAATAAAAATCCAATAAATATAAATTCAATCGACAATAAAACATGGAAAATAAATGTTGGCATACAAGAACTGTTACATAATCTAAGCACTGACACAATGTATTCAACTATCCATAACACATACATGGAATATAGAATGATAAATACAGATCAACATGTTCATGTTGACACAATAATCATCATAATCTTCCATTGATGATTACTTGATAAAAAATATAATTTCATTGGTCACTGCACCACCAAGGTGAAACAATTTTATCATTATTAACTCTAATGAACTACCACCAATTGCGACTACACCTAAAATTGTCATAAAAGAATGGTTCCAACCCTTATCATGTATAAGAACAATAATTAAACATATACAAGATAAGAACCATGTCAAGGAACATTGTTAATGTTTCTTTCATAAGTGAATGACTACACGAACCACACAAGAAATGAACAAAAGTATTGTTCATGTGACATAGATGACGAAGGTGGGTGTAGTATGGTTATGATGTGTAGGGGAGGGAAGGATGTATGTGAAGTTAGCTATTGGGATAGGAGGGTCTGGATCAACTAATGATGCATGAGCCTAGTGGGGTTTTCTACACTGATGTGGGAACTTGACCTCTGCACACTAGGGGAGATCTTATACGGAACTGGTTCACAATAAAGAGTAGTATTAAGATGATTGGTTGAATATAGAAGAGATAAACATAGTGGTTCGCTATTATTGGTGCGCCTCATGCAATTTCACATAAGAGAGAAGAGGAAACTAATTCATGTAGGGTGAAAGGTCATTCTGGAACTGATCTTTAGGTGGGTGGAATATGTATGGAGGCTCTATTATGGTGGATATTTATAGATGATATGGATGGGCTTAGGATGATACTTGTGTGGTGTGAGCTCCCAAGGATGTGACCCGGTGATATCCCTCTAACGACCTAAGTTTTTATCCTTAAATAAATATTGGGTTCTATGGTTTTCTCCATACACAATATTGAAAACCAAAAATATATATATTATTATAAGGTATCCATGTAATTAACATATATAAATAGTGGTAAAAGAATTATGATATATATATATATATATATAAGAATAAAATGAAATAAAATTCACCATAAACATCATACTCAATTAGAATAGTTAATCAAATGATAAAAAACTTTTTATGATTAAGATTTATTTTATTAAATAGATATTTTTACAAGTTTGATATATTTATGATTAAAATAATTTTATAATAATTGTTAATATACTAAAAAATGTTTCCCTATAAAAAACCTTTTTTTCATGATTTTTAATGATGTTATTTTAAAGTTAAATTCATAAATTTTAGGTTGTGAATTTGAAAAAATTATTATTTTTTGATTTATCAATTTTATATTAACTTAATATTATTTTCTATATTTTTTCTAAAATAATTTATTTTTTGGTGAATAATGTGAAATATTGATTTGGAAAATACCACGGATTTTATAAAATCACTTGGATATAAACATAAACTAAAACTTGTGAAACATTTTTATTGAAAAAATATATGTATTTTATGCAAAAATTTATATTTTAGAATATTATTTTTGGATAAAAACCTATATAGTATATTTTAGGACATAAGTAATATTTTCTCAAAAATTGTTTTAAAGACATTATACATTTGTATTTTAAAATTAGTTTTTATCAGTTGAATCAAATGAAATGAATTTTAAATTTCTAATCAATGGGTACAAAATATATAATAAGGTTCACTTTATTTTTAATCATAAAGATAATTTTACCTTGGGTAAATATTATTTACCTTGGTAAAATGATTATTTTTCAAAAAATAATAAATTTATAAATACTAAAATAAAATGAAAAAATTTTAAATTAAAATTATAATATTATGTTTAAAAATATATAAAAATTAATTAAAAGGCATTTAATGGGTAATTTATGTTAAATAAGTATAATAATACCTAATGCTTAAAATGTCATTTTTCTAGAAAAATAGTTCTCAACACATTATATGTTTTTATTTAAAAGTAAATTTTATACTATTTATAAATTTAATTAGGATAAATGGAGTCCAAATTTAGATAAATAATATATAAATTTTGTAATAATGGTCTACTTTTATTTTTAGTAAAGAAAAAATTTACATGATTAATATTTAACTAAGAGTAATAAGTGTTTAAGTGACTAATATAAGGTGGTTATAATATTACTAAATTAACATGGCATATAGACATTATATAGAACATTTTTTAGGTTTTAAATTATTACCTACATGTATTACCAATCTTATCTCACTTAATCACCCATTTTTCATGCCTTTACATTCTTACCCCTTACTTACCATTCTTTTCCATGGAAAATCTCCACTTCCTCACTTATAAAAGGGGGATCACTCCCACCCATTCAATACTCCACTTGTAGAGGCCCAAAGCTTGAAATACATGGAAATTACATTACTTTTGAGAAATACTTAATACATAAAAAAATAGACACACAAGGACCGTAATATTTTAGTGTCTTTGGAAACTTGGAACATAATCTTCTAATCTTGGTGAAAGATATTCAACATCTCCCATAAAGATCTTCCCCTTTTTGTTTTATTACCTAAAACCTTTCTTTAAATCCTGGGGAAAAGAAAACATATAAAGGGTGATCTCAAATGCTCATTAAGGGTAAACATAGAGAATATAAAACAATCCATAAACATTTGAATGAAAAAAAACTTGAACATAAAATCTAAACATCAAAATCTTGAGCAAAGACATAAATCTTGGAAGTACGTAAGGCATATATCATAATGGAACATCAATCATGATAAAATATCATGGGAAGAAAATATTTAATTATGTAAAATAATTAAGCACATGATATGATTTCCATAGTAGTGAAGGCATTACTGCCAAGACCATCTTAGTGGACAAAGTCCCTTTCTGAATCGAGTTCACTCCCCGTTTCAGTCCTATAACACTGAACCAAATTAACTTATTGTTCTATCCATGTCTATATCATGAGATATAAATATTTACCCAATGAATTGGAGGGAGATATAGGTCCCACCCATCTCATAATTAAATCATTCTTACTTGTGCCACAACATGAACATACATCATTCATCATTACCCAAAGTATAAAATGGATTTCATAAACATCATCCTATCATAACATAATACATACAAACAAAATGGATATCATTTAATCATAAGAAAAGTGAAACCATGTAAATCATAGAGAAATTATACTTGAAACATACACATATGAAATAATTCCATCTTATATGGAAAATGGTTTTGATAAAACACTTGAAATGAATTCTTGAGAAAAATATCCTTTCTTCTTATAAATCATTTTCTTTTCACAAAATTCCATGAAATTTTAAAAGAAAAGGATTTTTTTGAAAATAGTAATTAAATCTTGTAGAGTAAGCTTCATGAAAATAAGGTGTTACGAAACCTTAAAAATCTGTTCATGCCGTATAAGTTAAAAAAACATTCTTCTCATACTTTTGCCGGAAAATTCAAAAAGTACCTCGTATGGTAATCAAAATAAAGATTCCTTCCATACGATGTGGTAGACATAAAAAAGGGTAAAAATTACTTTAAAAATACATGGAATAAAATTAAAAATTTTATAAAAACATTTTGTGAACATATGGACATGGATAATAAACATAACCCTAGTAAATACTTACGAATAAACAATCTCGGATAAGAATGAGATTGGAATAATTATCCCTTAACTTATGTACAATTTCTTTCGTATGTGTCCGAGAATCATGTGTAGTGGGTTTAAACATATTATTAACTTGTAATAGAACCATAATAAAATTTATTATATCATATATGATTCACTTACAACTTTATATTATCTGTTCATTTGTCAATTCCATGTTAAAGCAGTGTTTTGGGTAAAATCGTTTCATTTATCCTCCGTGATTTGAATTGTAATTATTAATATGATTACTTAGATCATGATTAATTAATTAAAGAATATAAAACATGATTTATATATAATATATATTTATAATATACATATATATAATAGATCGATAAATAGAAAGAAATACACCGTTCATGGAGACGGTAGGCCGTACGCACGCATGAACACTGTTTTTCGTTTCCTTATTGAATTGAATGGAATTAAGTAGATGACATACATATATATATACAAAAATACAGTAGAATTATTATGTCATATATTTTGTGATTACTTATTATATATACTTTATAATCATTCTTTAATTGTTAACATGGAAAATGAATCTCATCGCGTCGTGGAGACGGTAATCCGTACGTACGCACGAGCGATGATATCGTTCCCATATTTATTGAATGGAATTAGAGTGGATGATATAATATATTAGAATTAGTATGATGTTATAATAATAATATATAGTTATTCTTTACACCATTATACCCATCCAAGTAAGGTGGTGGTGGAAAAACTGATTACACCATGGCGTGGAGACGGTATTCCGTACGTACGCATGCGCGGTGATTTCGTTTTCCGTAGGATGGATAGAAGGTGAAATAGGGTTGTTTCATATTTTTAATAACATATTAGTATATAATTAATACTTATTTTATTAATTTATAATGAAACAACTAATGAAGATGAAGTAGAAGAAGAAAGAAACTTGAAAGAGTCGGTAGAAGAGATTACCTCTTCCTCGATGCACCTCCTTTAAACTTCTTCTTATGGCACTAGAGTTGGTATTTTGAGAAGAACAGAACCTCTATAATATAACTAGAGAGGTTTATAAGATTAATTGGTAGGTTTTGGCCAAGATTCAAGGCTCAAAATGGTGTGAATATAAGAGGGAAGGGGTGCCCTTTTTATAAGGGAGGAGAGGGGAACCTTTGGAAAAACTTAAAAATATTATTTTATAACAAAGTAATATTCGGTTTCTAATATCTTAAAATTTATTTATTTATAATATAAAGTGGGTATGGGTATAAATAATCTCAACAAATAGGTTTTAGAAAAGTTTAGGTTACTATTTTTAACCTTATCATTTAGATTTAACTCTAAGTTAAATAATTTAACTTTTACCGTGTCTTCTTGTTTTCTTACACTATATGGTTAATAAACTTACTATAACAAGCCAAACTAACCCCAAGTGGTTCATTATTAATATATATAACCTTATCTAAGTCATTTGGCCAAAAATTAGATTTTTAGGAATATAATAACAATTAATAATATAATATTTGTTTTAAAAACTATTTTATGTCAATTTTGACACTATTTGGTAATTGATTTTTCTGAAAATAAAAACATGATTAGTTCGAAAAAAGTTAATTTAATCAATACTAACACGTAATATTAACTTATAAAATTAGTGGAATTCATAAAAAGTCTCAAATTATATTTATTTGGGTATTTATAACATAAATTATGTTAATATTTCATTAATAAGGTAATTACTGCATCATCCTTGTGTCATAAATAAATTAAATTATTTAATGTATAAAAATTATAAATAAAATACCATTATGTAGTAAATATTTTTATCTTTCTAATTAATATTTATAGTCGAATTTATCTTATGTATAACCATATATTAAAAATGTTTTATTTATTAAACTTTGATTTTAACTATTTTAACTCTTCTTTAAATAAAATAATAATAAGTGTCCTAATCTAATCCATGTGGACCTAAAGGGTAATATTTTATTCCTAAGGTTTTTTTGGCAGAATTACACTTATCCAATAGAATTAGGACATGTGTTAGGGTAATAATAATATCATTTTTACCCTTAATTACCCTATTTACTTTTAACCGTGGTAAATAAAAGTAAAAAGTTACTATTTACCAAAAATTATTTTTATCTTATTGAACCACATTTTACTCCTTGATATTATCCGTGTCTCTCGGATTTTCAAAATTCCACTCAAATTAGCAGTAAAATTAAGTTTTATGTAAATTTTCAAATTTTCATAGAAGGTGGGTAAAAGACGGTGAAAAGTTAAATAAAATTTTTATATATCTAAAATTGTTATAAAATGACTGAAATGAATTACATTGAACTTATATAGGTAGTATTTATCAGTTTTGACCTAAAATAAATTTAAATAAAAAGTTGGTTTTTTAAATAGTAACCCAGTGTTTTCACTGTTCATCAAAAAATGAAAGTTTTTAGAAAAATACCAAAAATTCACCCGAGGATAATTTTGATATTCCGAATCCAAAAATAAAGTCCATTTTGAAAGATAAAATTTATAAAATTTCAAAAAGTGGGTATTACTATTCATAATGGCTAGTTCATAATAATATTATAATAATATCTCATTTAGTGAAACTTGGTATTGCGTACTACACACGCTATCAGAGAAGGTTTTGATTGCATGTAATGCAAGCCAAGTCAGGGCTACGTGTAGTGAAAGCTCTGTTTGGTGTTGCGTATGACATAATCAAAACTTATTTCATTTATACATTAAAAAAAATCTATAATTAATGTTGCATAGAATAATTTCCACAAAAGAACTTGAAATTGTGTGTAACACGAGCCAAGAATAGTGTTGCGTATACTGCATGCTAATACGGTGTTGCGTATAGTACAATCTAATCTTGGTGTAGTGTATAATAGAAGAAATCAAAGAAATTAAAAATAATATATCTCATAAAATCTCAGGGTGTTACATTCTACCCCCCTTAAAATGAATTTTGCCCTCAAAATTCATCGGGGTTATAAATGGTTAACTACTTGAAAGTTTCTTTCATAGAAACCCACATCATAAAAAGGAATACTAAAACTTCATTTTAAAAAGGGAAGTTAGAATCATAACAGTCACCCAAAGTAACTCAGCATTAGGTTTCCACATAGGACAACATAAGTGAAAATATGGATATGGAAGAGAAGTCTAACCATCAAGTTCTGATGGAGAGTGGTAGAGAACATGGCTATGAAAAATCCATTAATCACAAATCCATAAATTTATGATGATTTAAGGTACCATCTAATTCATCAGATATAAGGACACTAGGACAACATTTTTTTTGTTTTCAAGATCATTTCCCTATAGTTGAATAATTGTTGAATTAAAAGAAATACTTACTTGATTTTGGTACAATCTTACTGTTGTTTGTGCCTTCAACAATTTCCACTTCATCTCTTAAAGAAATGAAGTTGAATTTATCTTCTGTGAAGTGTTAGCAGATCATGTGATAGAATGATAGGTCATTCCATCTGTCTCAAACAAAAGGATAACAAAAGTTATTAAATATACATAAGTCCATCTATAGTGAGATTAATCGTATATGGTTCCTAAAATGGAATTATACTTCATATATCATACCTCTTAATATATTAAAACTAGTTTCTACAAACTAGGGACTTCCTGTAGACCAGTGGTAGGTGATAAAGACCTATCACACTTCAGTTGTGGGTTCTATTCCCACAGCCTTGTCCGACGCGATGGGTTGTCGCCTGTCCTACAAGTTGTCCTTTTTCTAAAACTACATTATTATAACATTCCGTAAATAATATCGAAAAAAATTTCTAACCTTAAACAATACTGACTTATGTTCAACATAATCCATTCCAATCTTTAGTCTTATCCAAAATACTTCTGTCCCAGCTCATAGTATAAAGAAAACAATTACTAGAAATGTCATCTGCCGAGCATGTGAATACCATCATTTATCCCCCATATATCATACGATATATCTTTTTGGTCAAATTAAAAACATGTGAATACCTTAATAATGTATTCTCTTGAAAAATGAATACCCATTGACCCTTAGTGAAAACATGAATGCTGTCAAAATTTAACACTTTCCAATACCAAAATCCCAAAATTTCTATATACTCAAACCATGATATAAATTTTTCCTTATATCAGTCATGAGCTCATTTCATTTTTTTCTTTATCGCTTCATTATGCGCATATCATCTTCTTTACAAAAATATTTCATTCAATTTTCATGGTTACAGGTACCATATAATTATTAAAAACCAATACATAAATATTCCAAAATTCCACGATGCCATAAATGAGATTCCATGATACTATTTTGAAATCCCATTACATAAACACTTAATCATTACACAACATCATTATCATACTCAACATCACAAATAGTGATCACATGTGACTCCCCTTTATCCTTTTCCTTAAGAGGTTGCTCACATTGATCATCATTAACCTTGGATTAGGGAATTGATTAGCATAATGCCCCAGTTCCTTGCACTTGAAGCATTGAAGTGTTGGTGGTGCGTTCTCTGCAGTCTTTTCTTTATTCAAATCAATAGCAACCCTTTTTCCATTACTTCAACACTCAGCTGCTCGATGACCTTATTTTCCACACTTAAACCATTTTTAGACCCTTTAAGACAATCTCCACCATGCTTCTTTACACACTTTGAGCATAAAGAAACATTCATCTTCTTTTCACCATTATTATGAGATTTCTCCTTGAACTCCATCTTTCATTTCTTGTCAAAACCATGAGATAGATATGTAACACCAACTTCCATTTCTACCTTGATAGCACAACGCAGAATTTCTTTATAGCTATTGAAGTCTCTTATAGCTAATTCCCTTCAAAGACTTGGTTTTAATCCACTTAATAATCGATTAACTTTACTTTCAAGTTAGATGATAAAGCCAGATGCATACCTTGAAAGCCTTGTAAAATTCGCTTCATATATACCAACAGATTCATCATCCTTTTGCTTAAGCTCAAGGAAATACTTTTCCATCTTTGTTTGAAGAATATGAGGGAAGTACTTATTGAAAAAAAAGTTCTTGAACTCATCCCATTCTATGGATTCAATTTCATCTCGGGGCCTCTTATTCTTAATTAGAGTCCACCATTGATCTGCTTCACCTTCTAAATAGTAAATAGCCAGAATAAATTTTTCATGTTCCGAACAGCGAAGTATGGAAAATATCTTTTCAATGGTACTGATCCATTGTTAAGAAACAAGTGGATCAGAAGACCCACTGAAAGAAGGTGGACGTTGCCTCATGAAGGACTCAATAGAATATTGTTCCCTTATCTGCTCATTTGGAAGTCCAGAATGATTAATAGCTTGTGTAAGTATATCAATAAGATTTTGCACTCCATCTCCTATAACATTGGTTTTTTCAGGAGGACAATCATTGCATTTTCCATTACATTGATCAACGGTTCCTTTGGGTTCCAGCCATCCTCTAAAACCTAAAAAGAATAGTGAGAGAGGAAAATATCATGCTAGAGAAAACAATATAATAAAGGGGGATTACCTTCAATATATAACATCTTAGGGTTAATTCTAAGATTATTAACATAATTCTAGGACTATTACCTATACTTATACTTATCCTTAGGGAAATCCCTAGACATACCTTAGAAATATCTCTAGGGATCTCACTAGAGTTTTCCCATCCTAGTTTCCAAAGGTTAACTAAAACTTTCCTCTGATACCAACTGTAGATGCCCAAAGCTTGACATACATAGACATTACATTACTTTTACAGAATACTTAATACATAACAAAAACAGACACACAAGGACCGTAATAGTTTAGTGTCTTTGGAAACATGGAACATAATCTTTTAATCTTGGTGAAAGATCTTCAACATCTCCCATAAAGATCTTCTCCTTTTTGTTTTCTTACTTAAAACCTTTCTTTAAATCCTGGGGAAAAGAAAACATATAAAGGGTGATCTCAAATGCTCAGTAAGGGTAAACATAGAGAATATAAAACAATCCATAAACATTTGAATGAAAAAAAAATTGAACATAAAATCTAAACATAAAAATCTTGAGCAAAGACATAAATCTTGGAAGTATGTAAGGAATATATCATAATGGAACATCAATCATGATAAAATAGCATGGAAATAAAAAATGTAATTGTGGAAAATAATTAAGCACATGATATAATTTCCATAGTATCCAAGGCATTGTTTCCAAGACCATCTTAGTGGAGAAAGTCCCTTTCTGAATCAAGTTCACTCCTCGTATCAGTCCTGTAACACTGAACCAGATTAACTTACCATTCCAGCCATTTCTATCTCATGAGATATAAATCTTTACCCAATGTATTGGAGGGAGATATAGGTCCCACCCATATCATAATTAAATCATTCTTACTTGTGCCAAAACATGAACATAAATCATTCATCATTACCCAAAGTATAAAATGGGTTTCATAAACATCATCCCATCATAACATAATCCATACAAAAAAAATGGATATCATTTCATCATAAGAAAAGTGAAACCATTTAAATCATAGAGAAATTATACTTGAAACATACACATATGAAATAATTCCATCTTATATGGAAAATGGTTTTGATAAAACACTTGAAATGAATTCTTGAGGAAAATATCATTTATTCTTCAAAATCAGTTTCTTTTCACAAAATGCCATGAAATTTTAAAAGAAAAGGATTTTGTGGAAAATAGTCATAAAATCTTATAGATTAATATTCATAAAAATAAGGTGTTATGAAACCGTAAGAATCTGTTCATGCCGTATAAGTTAAAAAAAACATTTTCTCGTACTTTTGCCGGAAAAGTAAAAAAGTACCTCGTATGGTAATCAAAAGAAATATTCCTTCCATACGATGTGGTAAATGTAAAAAAGGGTAAAAATGAATTTAAACATAAATAGAAGAAAAGTAAACATTTTATGAAAACATTTTGAGAACATATGGACATGGATAATAAACATAACCCCAGTAAATACTTATGAATAAACAATCTCGGATAAGAATGAGATTGGAATAATTATCACTTACCTTATGTTCAGTTTCTTCCGTATGTGTCCGAGACTTCTGTGTAGTGGGTTTAAACATATTATTAACTTGTAAAAGAACCATAATAATATTTATGATATCATATATGATTCACTTAAAACTTTATATTATCCGTTCATTTGTCAATTCCATGTTAAAGTAGTGTTTTGGGTAAAATCGTTTCATTTATCGTCCGTGTTTTGACTTGTAATTATTAATATGATTACTAAGATCATGATTAATTATTTCCAGAATATAAAACATTATTTATATATAATATATATTCATAATATACATATATATATAATAGATCGATAAATGGAAAGAAATACACCGTTTATGGAGACAGTAGGCCGTACGTACACATGAACGCTGTTTTTCGTTTCCTTATTGAATTGAATGGAATTAAGTAGATGAAATACATATATATATAAATAAATCCAGTAGCATTATTATGTCATATATTTCATGATTACTTATTATATATACTTTATAATCATTCTTTAATTGTTAACATGGAAAATGAATCTCATCGCGTCATGGAGAAGGTAATCCGTACGTATGCACGAGCGATGATATCGTTCCCATATTTATTGAATGGAATTGGAGTGGATGATATAATATATTAGAATAAGTATGATGTTATAATAATCATATATATTTATTCTTTACACCATTATACCCATCCAAGTAATGTGGTGGTGAAAAAACTGATTACACCATGACGTGGAGACGGTATTCCGTACATACGCACGCGCAGTGATTTCATTTTCCGTAGGATGGATAGAAGGTGAAATATGATTGTTTAATATTTTTAATAACATATAAGTATATAATTAATACTGATATTATTAATTTATAATGAAACAACTAATGAATAGTAAGTAGAAGAAGAAAGAAACTTGAAAGCGTCGGTAGAAGAGATTACCTCTTCCTCGACGCACCTCCTTTAAACTTCTTCTTAGGGAACTAGATTTGGTCTTTTGGGAAGACCAGAACCTCTATGATATAACTAGAGAGGTTTATAAGATTAATTGGTAGGGGTTGTCTGAGCTTCAAGGCTCAAAAGGGTGTGAAGATAAGAGGTAAGGGGTGCCCTTTTTATAAGGGAGGAGAGGGGCACCTTTGAAAAAACTTAAAATATTATTTTATAATAAAGTCATATTCGGTTTATAATAGATTAAAATTGATTTATTTAGAAGATAAAGTGGGGATGGGTCTAAATCCCCTCAACCAATAGGTTTTAGACAAGTTTAGGTTACTATTTTAACCTTATCATTTAGATTTAACTCTAAGTTAAATAATTTAACTTTTATCATGTCTTCTTGTTTTCTTACACTATATGGTTAATAAACTTACTATAACATTCCAAAATAACCCAAAGTGGTTAATTATTAATATATATAAACTTATATAAGTATTTTGGATGAACTTTAGATTTTTAGGAAAATAATAAAAATTAATAATATAATATTTGTTTTAAAAACTATTTTATGTCAATTTTGACACTATTTGGTAATTAATTTTTGTGAAAATAAAAAAATGATTAGTTCAAAAAAAGTTAATTTAATCAATACTAACATGTCATATTAACCTATAAAATTAGTGTAATTCATAAAAAGTCTCAAATTACATTTATTTGGGTATTTATAACACAAATTATGTTAATATTTCATTAATAAGGTAATTACTACATCATCATTGTGTCATAAATAAATTAAATTATTTAATGTCTAAAAATTATAAATAAAATACCACTATGTAGGAAATATTTTTATCTTTATAATGAATATTTATAGTCGAATTTATCTTATGTATAACCCTGTATTAAAAATGTTTTAGTTATTAAACTTTGATTTTAACTATTTTAACTCTTCTTTAAATAAAATAATAATAAGTGTCCTAATCTAATCCAAGTGGACCTAAAGGGTAATATTTTATTCCTAAGGTTTTTTGGTCGAATTAAACTTATACAATAGAATTAGGACATGTGTTAGGGTAATAATAATATCATTTTTACCCTTAATTACCCTATTTACTTTTAACCGTGGTAAATAAAAGTAAAAAGTTACCATTTACCAAAAATTATTTTTATCTTATTGAACCACATATTACTCCTTGATATTAACCGTGTCTCTCGGATTTTTTAAATTCCACTCACAGAAGTGGTAAAATTAAGTTTTATGTAAATTTTCAAATTCTCTTAGGAGGTGGGTAAAAGACGGTGAAAAGTTAAATACAATTTATATATATATAAAATTATTATAAAATGACTCAAATGAATTACATTGAACTTATATAGGTATTATTTATCAATTTGACCTAAAATAAATTAAAATAAACTAAATAATTATTTAAATAAAAATTCGGTTTTTTAAATAGTAACCCAGCGTTTTCACTATTCATCAAAAATTGAAGGTTTTTAGAAAAATACCAAAACTTCACCCCAGGATAATTTCGATATTCTGAATCCAAAAATGAAGTCCATTTTAAATGATAAAATTTATAAAATTTCAAAAAGTGGGTATTACTATTCATAACGGCTGTTTCATAATAATATTATAATAATATCTCATTTAGTGAAACTTGGTATTGGGTACTACACATGCTATACAAGAAGGCCTTGATTGCGTGTAATACAAGCCAAGTCAGGGATGTGTACTGTGAAATCTCCTTTTGGTATTGCGTATAACATAATCAAGACTTATTTCATTTATACATTAAACAAAATCTATACTTAATGTTGCATAGAATAATTTCCACAAAATGAACTTGAAATTGTGTGTAACACGATCCAAGAATAGTGTTGCGTATACTAGAAACTAATATGGTGTTGCGTATAGTACAAGCTAATCTTGGTGTAGTATATAATAGAAGACATCAAAGAAATTAAAAATAATATATCTCATAAAATATTAGGGTGTTACACCACTACTATTTTGAAATTTACTTGAAAACCTACCCAAATTTCCTCTTATTTATTTTATTTACATTCCATATTTTCCTTGTTCACCACAAATTATCATAAGTCCCTCAAATATAAGGTCTTCATCAAAAGTAAGTTCAAGGTCTCAACATAGGCATCACATCTTTCTTAATTTTTTTGTTATTATTTCATTTATAAACCAAGAATAACCATGGTGTAATAATAAAATCAATATAGTTATTGTTTTGATATTTTATTTTATTAATGGTATAAATATGATTTATTCTCTTACATCTACTAAGAAAATAATGAATCCTCGTTAGTGTGTGAGCCCAGATTACCACCTTTACGAAGCGAAGCTTTCAGTTTTTCATCACTAACCCTCATAGATGGTCTTAAAGATGGTATTTATGAATAAATATGATTTATATAATTTATTTATGATTCCTAAATGATCAATTACCATCCAAATTCACCCATATCATTCATTGAGTAACAAAAATTCTAATTGTGCATTGTGTAGACTACCGCCTCCATGAAGAATCATTTTTTTATTTTTATTATAGTATTTCATTATTTATAAAAACATATTAAAATATGGTTCAAAATTATAAAAATATAAAAATAACATCATTATTAATCTTTTATAATGATACTATTTTAAAATAAATACCTCATGAACCATACTCACCAATCAAGTTAAAACGTGTTCATGATTATGCCGGTTTGACAAGCTACTTGAATAATGCATTGAAATTATATCATGGATGATAATAAAAACATATTTTTTTGGTATAATATGAAATAAATATATAAATAATCAATTCTTATAGGAAATTATACATCAATATTTAACCCATTAAGAAAACACCCTTTATAGGTTGAAAATCACTGAAAAATGTTCATTGTCGATTTCATTTTCTAAGATATATTCTAAAGTAATAATGAAAGGAAAATTAAATTTAAAATAATTATAAGTAATAAATTATAGTAAAATTAATTAACATTTATTAATGAAATTTCGAAGAAGAATGAACACTGAAAATGCTCCTACAAAACTACTACAAACTATCAAAACTATAAACATCTGATATGGGAAAATATGAAAAAATAACTAATATACATAGAAATAATGATTATAAATGAAAATTATAAATATTTTTAGATATTAATATGATTATTAAATATTATATTAATGTAGTTAGGTTTTTTATAGGAGGTTATAGAGTATTCAACTAAGCTGGGAAATACGACAAGAGTTTCTTTGTCTTAAATAGGAATTCCTTGAAAAAAGTTTATGTTATACACCATGTTTCATTTTTTATGGTGTAAATAATACACCATTTTAATTGTAAATTATGATATCATTATATTTCATTATTTAAAATGTTTTATTCCATGTTCATACTCTCTTGGGGTTTTGATTTAAAAGATACAAAGGCTATAATGGTTTCATCTAAAAAATATCCTTCTTTGGGACACATGTTCTTTTATGAACATAATTTATTTTAAATAGTGTGTATACTTACAATTGGATATTTAATATCGTATGTTATTATGAATCATTTTATTTTAACTTTTACATCAATCTCTCTCTCTTTCAAGCAGTTTTATTAAGACATTTCTTAAGCCGTAAGGGTTTTCATCTCAAATTTTGTCTATTTGAGACATATTTTATATTATGATCATAATTCCATTTATGTGGTGTATATATTTAAAATATGAGATATTATATCATGAATTTCCTTTTATTCATTTTACTTGAAGTTTAATTTTAATCTATCTCTTTCCCAAGGATTTTATTTAAATACTCCTTAACTTATAAGTGGTTTTCATGACTCAATTATCTTCCTTGTATCATAATCACTCATTTTTATATATTATATTTAAATATTGATATATTTTTAACATATTATGATTTTATTATGTATTTAAAACTTATTTATTTGTGGAGTCTTGTTTCACAACAAATTCTTCTTCCTCGACAATTTTTATGTTTCAATAAAATTCATTTTCATTAAGAGTAATTCACATTACTCTTAATGGATTTTTATTAAATGTCTATATTTTTAGTTCACACAAATATTATCCTTTTAGAAAATCATTTTATTTTTATATCAATTGATAATTTTATTACCCTTAATTCATTTTAAAGAAAAGTTTTTTTATCCTTTTAACGATACGGGTTTTTATAAGGTTATTTCGAAATGGTCAAAGGGTTTTCTATCCTTTCAAAATAAAAGGCTTTATCATCAACTCCAAATTTTATTTTGATAAATTTTATGTCTTTTAAAAGTTCAAATATTTTTTTTCTTTTTAAAAGTATAATTATTTAAATTATTTTCACTTTTTTTATTGAAAAATTTATATCTTTTTGAGGTTTCCATTATTAAAGATTCATTTAAAAGTAAACATTTCCAAAGTATTATCACTTCTCCTATTTTGAAACCTTTATATATTTAAAGGAATTTTAATTTTTAACTATTTATATTTAGGAATTAAAAAGTCTTCTCTTTACCTTCATAATTTCTTTGAAAGTAATTTGCACTTCAAAATTTTAAAATTTTTTGTCAAAACTTTTTTATTTTTACATATATTTACCCTCCAAGGTTTATATTTCATAAAGTGATGTTTTTGTCACAATATATATATATATATATATATATGTTATTATGATATGAATCCTTTTATAAAATGAGATTTTTATTTCCTATGATTTAGTAAGTTCATGTTATGTAATGTTTTTTTAAAGGTTTAGGAAACCCATTCTTTTTTCCATGAGTTATTTATGATATGATTGATTTTATGTGGAATACATATGTGTGGATGATTATGGGAGGGGTCCTATATCATCCTAAAGTTCATTGTTATAAGATTATATCTGATGATATTTTTAGGCATGGACATAATGGGTTTGTTCACATTAGCATGGGCATGATGGATTTTCTCACATTTTCATGCATGGATATAATGGGTTTGTTTATACAGGTGTTGGAATAATGTGATTTCTCAAACATTTTTTCCTATAATTTTGGATGTGAAACGTTTTACATTTTTTTATCAATTTATGACACACTTTCAAATTTTTTATCAAGTTATTTAAAATTTTTATGATGCAGTTTATTTCCTTAAAATTCCATGTTTTCAAGATTATGTTTTATTTTTAATGAATTCCAAATTTTTATGTCATGATCACATGTTATATGACTATAAAGATGTATTTTGAGTTAGATAATACCCTTTATGATTCCTTAGTGATATTTTTATTATATTATGTTACTCTAATGTGTTTTATGATTTCCATCCAAGGTCTTTGATCTTTTATTATGATATTCATGTTTTACTCATGTTTTCCTTCATGTTATGTTATGTTTTACCCTTAATGAGAATCTACACTCAATTATTTAATATTTTTACAATACCAAGGTTATGAAGATGATTATATAATGTGAGATATATAGAAAAGGGTCTATAGAAGTATGATTATGGAAAAATATTCTCAAGTGTAGTAAAATAAGATGTTTATATAGATAATTTCCAAGACACTAAACCTTTCAATCCTTGGTTTTTATAACTGTTGTGAGATGTGTTATTTAAAACATAAGATTATTGTATTATTTAATTAATTTTTAACCTGGGTTTCTTAAATCTCCACCCTTATCTTCTTACTCTGCATGAAGAAGAAGGCTACTGAAGAAGAAGGAAGTCCCACCCCGAAGATCTCTCCTCTTCACGACCTACATGATGTTTAAAAATGAAATTCAAAATTTAAAGATTCTAATTATCTAATTATTAAATAATAATAATAATAATAAAATGATTAGATGATAATTATAATAATAAAAATTATAAAAATAAAAAATGTTATACCAAGTATTATATATTAGTAAAAATATGTAATCAAGATGATACTAATAATAATTATAGATATAAATATAATTATTAGATATAATTATATAAATATCTATATGTATATATAATTAGATTTAGTTATAGTAATACATAAAATATAATAATAGTTAGATAAAACTATAGTTATACAAATGATAATAGTATACTAGTACCACTACTACTAAATGATAATATTATTTAATGATAATAATAAAATTAAATATACTAATATTTATAATAATAATATTAACAATAATAAATAGTGTTAAATAATATATTATAGTAATATATATAATTAATATATATGAATAAAAATAAAAAATAACTAATATTAATATATAATTAACTAAAAATTGTAGAAAATAACCAAGACACTATAAAACTGCAAAAAAACCTAAAAAAACTAAAATAAGTTAAAGTAATTAATTAAAAATAAATTGTTAATTTATTAAAAAATTTGTAATTTATATGTGCATCAAATACCAAACACTTATGGGATAAAATACTCAGAAACAACACACAAATTCACCCTTAATCTGATCAAAATATCACAACCACAAGTTCAAATTTTTTAACCCTTTTACACACAAAATATCATGCTTCGTTTAAAATCCATTTTAAAAAAATGATTGTCTTCCACTCATATTATTTTCAAAGAAAAAAACAAGAATATACACTAATGAATCAATTCAACCTAACTCATCATTACTATTATCTATCAAGACCATTTTAAACAAAGTTATACTTAATTATCATACAAATGAATTCTTAACATATGATTTCCATGGATTTTACATCGATACTAGTTGGAATAAAAATAATGCACCAATATTAAGGACATAAATTGGGTTCAAATGTTTTTATGGTTATGGAATAGTGGGTCATTTTTTTAAAATTTTTGGGTATAAATGAGTGTTGAATCTGAAAATAAATGTATGATAGATGTAAATCCAAGTGTATCTATCAAATTCTCACTCCACCATAGTTAAAATGCTACTTTTCCATAATAAAATGATAATATCAAAATGTATATGATGAAAAAGGGGACATAACTCACTCAGAAATTATGAAAAGAAAAACATGCTAGTATCACCTCCAAAACCCATGAAATAGATATAAGAAAAAATCTCAATGAAAAGTATACAATTATCTAATACAATATAGAATATTATTTAAAGTAGGACATATAAAAAACTATATATTTTATTAATTAATGGTTTATCACTTTTATTGGAATCCCTAAAGGTAAAGGTTACCACATAATAACCATAAATGTACTCATTATTGGAACCAAAAATAATTTTTACTCCCATATAAAAATATACATGAAAGGAAGGGAGATACTATAAAAAGGAACACATAATGCATGAGAGATAATTTCTATCCATTTGCATCAAATAAATCACTATCCCTTGAACAACCCTTTATGTGAATAACTCTTCCCCCACACTTAGCTTTAAAACAATCATTAAAATATTCAAGATACGAGTAGGAAAGGGTATTAGATATAGGATTATGATAATAAGTATTATTCATGTATTTTAAGGGATAAATAATTGAAAAAAAGTAAGGTTGGATCCCTAGGTCAATGGGATAAATGAAACAACCAAATTCCTTAGTCATTTAAGTGAAACTTTCAAAATTACATTCGCTTTGATGAAATTACATGGAAATTTATAGAATAAATATCATAGAAAATATTCCATTAAGAAGATATAAATAAGAGGAAATGTAAAAATCAACAATATTCCTTGAATTTATGTAAATATAATGTTGGAAAACACATAAGATCTTGAGTGAAAATAAATGTCCCAAAAATAAACAAGTTTTAGAAAAAAAATTCAAAGCCTAAAATGATATCAATAATAATCAAATTCATTGCATGAAGAATCAATGTATTACAACTAGAAATCATATTCTTAGTCTGACTAGGGATATAAATGGTATGACCTAGACTGTGTTATGATAGAAATATAGAAATTTTCAGGTGAGTTCAAAAATGGAAGAGGTTCTATTTTTTATTCACTTTCATTTATTTTTCAATATTTTTAAACAAATTATTTTATATTGAGTTTTGGGAAGCATAGATAAGATATGTTAGAAAATATAAAACTTCCCTGAATAATTATAGATATATTAAAAGTGGCTACCTATATCTATTAAATATATAAAATTATGTAACCTGTAAAATATACACATAGAAAACACATACCCACATCATATCAAAGAAATAAAACCATGACCAAATTAGAATGTGAATTATAAAAGTATGCATTTGAATTAAATTTTACTATTGTTTCATGAGAAAAATAAATTGTAGAGAAATTCACACTATTTTATTATCTAAAAACTAAATAAAACCAAAGTATATGTAGTGAAATAAAAAATAACTAATGATGGGTTTCATCCCACTGAGTGCTAAGTTTACTTTGTATTTAGCCATATATTAATGGAACTCTACCATAATTTAATAAAAATATTATATATATATATAATTAATTATTAATATAAACGTTTCATGTATTCATCTATAAGATACTTATCCTATAGTAGGCATGATGCCTCAATAGAATATGGTCAAAAAAATGGATGGGTTGAATGAAAGAAGAATAACCCATATTAAAAAGAGGCAAGTAAACCTCATGTGAAGAAAAACTCACCAAATAATGGGAATTTAGGTAGAGGTTATTGGAATGAAAATAAAAAATATTACCTCTTTGAATGTGTATAAGATTAAAAAATTATCTTATAAGGCTCTTTTAGTGATTGTTTTATATCTATCACATCCATAAATTTAGTGTATGGGTTGATAATATATCCCAATTCTTTTTCATAAATGACCAATAAAATAGGGAATTCCACTTGTTTAAAAATTAATTCATGATTCAAAATTTCATTGAGTATACCTCAGTCAAGAGTATGGTTAACATCTATGGGTATTTCAGGTGAAATAATATTTTCCTTAATTCATGAAGTTGTTGGGATAGAATAAAATGGAGTAGGAAAATACACTTTTTTAGGAATGATATTTTTTCCCAAAGTTTCTTCTAAATTTTCCTCATTATTTTTCACTGTTATCACTTATTTGATTATAATATTAGGATCTTCTAGGTAATCCCATTATTCAACCATTTCTATAAAATTGTGAGTGTCCTCCACCACCACCATTGACTGATTTTATAAATCTTGAAATGTTTCATATTTTTCTATTTTTGGAAATGTTTCTAAGTCACAATTTTACTTGGTAAGAGTAAAGTAAATTTTAAATAAAGTGATACCATCTTATGTGTGAAAATTAATGGTATATTGGGATAACTATGACTATATCTGAGTAAACAAGGTCCCTATTTCAATATCCTCTTTATCCTCAAATGAATTTTCATTCTCAAAATGTGTAAGTTGATAGATATGAAAGGAATAAATTATCACTTAAGGGTGGAAGGGTTGTAAAGAGACCCAATATAAACATGAAATAAATAATACATTAATCTAATGATTCCAATATTACATCTCAAAGATATTCTCACAACCCAAAGACCTAAAGGTTTAGTGTTTTTGAGATTAACTATATTAAAATATTATTTTAAAACACTTTAAAAAATTTATTCATATAAAATCCGATATAATTTTTTTTCTAGATAACTTAAATTACATAATAATATTAATAACATGGGGATTGTAAACATAGGAAAGGGGTGAGATCAAATTCTCAACAAGGTAAAAACATATCATAATGTTTTAGATCACAAACATGAAAGAGAACTCAAGAAAGAGGATAAATATCTTATTAAAAGATCATAAGACCATATATGATAATAATAAAACATTTTATATCAATATAAGATCATAAAATTAACTTTAATTAAGAATAAAAGATAAAATATACAACATGTGAACATAACATAGAAGCGAGGAATACTTAAAAAATTAATAATCATGAAAACATGAAATTTCATAGAAATGAAATTCATATGGAAAATTTGGAATTACTTGATAATAAACTTGTAAATATGGAACAACCATAATAATAAGAAAACCTTTATGACAAAACCCATTATTTCCACACTTCTATGAACAAACTCATTATGTACACACTATAACATGTGAGCAAACCCATCATTCCAATGCTTGTGTGAAAAAACTCATTATGTCTATGCCTGACTATATCACAATATATAAACCTAAACTAATTAATTTGAGGGGAATATATAACCCTAACTATAATCATCCATATATATTTATTCTACTTAAAATCAATCACAAACATATCTTAATGAACCCATGGAAAAATAATGATCTTCTTTAACTAAAAAAAACATCACATAACATAAACATAAAAGATCACAAGATATAAAAAATTTTATTTTCAAAAAGGAATCATATCATAATAAAATATAAGTGAATATTTAAACATCACATCATAATAGATAAATATTGGATGAAAAAAATAAATGAAAATAAAAAAGTTTTCACAAAACCCTTTAAACATTATTATAAAATATGAAGTGGAAATTACTTTCAAAATTTTTTTAAGGAGGGAAAAAATAATTTTAAAAACATTATTATAAATATTTACAAATAAACTATTCTTGAGAAGACATAAATTTTATAAAAAATGTGGTTGGAAGATAAAAAGTTTTATTTTGAAAGGATGGGAAACCCTTTAATATTTAGAAATACCTTTACCCACATCATAAAAAGAGTATTAAACATTAATTTTGAAAATCAGTAAAGATAATTATGAAAATAATAAAAAATAATACATATAATATTTCCCCAAAATATAGGATAATATTGGTAGGAAGTAAAAACATAGATGATGAGGGAAATAAACCATTAAAAGAAATAGGAATTATTCCTAACAAAAATTCATTTTTTAACAAAAAAATTGGATCATTAAGGAAGAATAATTTTGTTTGAAACATGATTTCCATAGAGAAAAAAAAGAAATAAAAATTAAAATAGGGAAATTTTAGGATTAAATAAACATCGAAAGTTATATTCATGTAAGAAAGGCTATGACCCAATAAATAAGAAATTGAGTCAATGGAAACCCTTACATTGAATTATCACCCAGTTGATCATACTCTAACCTACTATATAAAAAAAATAACTATAATAGTCATATATTTAAAAACCTTTTTCGTATACATAATGTCACGACCCATCCCTCGGGGCCCATGCCATGACATACCCCAAGACCACCTTATGAAGGGTAGAGGTTTGCGACTAGAGTTGAAGGTGTCAACCTGCAAGTGGGATGAATTTTCCTGAGTACTTGTATACACACACATGCCCAACCACATCCTACAAACTGAAATGAGAAAACAAGTATATTGAAACAAGTGCTGAGTACATGTACAACTGGAAACAAGTGTGCCAAAATACAAACCCAACAAGAAGAATTGAAAACAGAAAATTACAAAGGGACTTGGGTATCCATTATCTAAAAACCCCACCAAATAGGAAGAGTATTGTTTCTACTAGAAGCTGAGGTAGTACATTATGTCCACCTGATCCTACTGGGTCCCTCTTACTCATAGGCCACCAAGTCCTCCGCCAAAACGTCTGTCATCTGCACAAGACACAACACGTGCGGACGAAACCCCTATAGGGGTGAGTAACATAGCACTTAGTAGGGGACCCCCGTCCACTAAGGATAAATATCACAAAGAAACCACAAAGTAAATCTACAAAGTAAGGATATCTCACACCAGGTATATTGTAGAGTAGGAAAGGTTCATCGGTTATATTGATGAACATTTTGTACTATTGAGGGACTCATCCTTGATGAATCACTACTCATCTTCCAGGCCACTAAGGATCCACACGACTACTGATCATCTTCTAGGCCACTAAGGATCCACATGATTTCTTCTCATCTGTAAGGCCACTAAGTATCCACATGGATCATTCTTGTCTTCTGGGCCACTATGGATCCACACACCTGATGCTCGTCTGTTAGGCCACTAAGGATCCACACGGCTACTACTCATCTTCCGGGCCACTAAGTATCCACATGGATGCTGCTCGATCTATCAGTTAAAAACCAACCTCCACAAATTCCCACATAGAATAACCCAAAGGACTGTCTTGTCATAAGAGTTCCAATGCAACAGATGACACGCTGAACGGACGCTCGGTCTATAAGATATGAGCATTTTAGTAAAAAGGGGTCGGTTGGATTCAAGTCTAATCCAACCTGGATGTACACCAACCCCTTCTAAAAATCCTGTAGAGTATCTCAAAAGGAACGCCTCATCTTAAGGGTCCTCTTTCCGTAGAAGGCATGTCAATCGGGCACCTGGTTTGTGAGTTATTAATGTTTTAGTAAACAGATGCCGGTTGCGTTCGGGCCCAGCCTGATTCGATCGGACCGACCCAACCAATCCTGGACTAGGGTCCCGCATGAACCATCTGTCTTCCTATCCCATTAGGTATCATTGGGCCCAAATCAGGTTGGCTATGGATCCAAACCACTGGTTCACCCAGTGACCCGGTTTTATCTTGCCCAGCCCACTCGGGTGGGTCGATCTCTTTTTATCACTTGGGCCACATAACATCCTATACGGACCAAATTTATCTCAACATCCCAGTCCGCTAAAACGGACCAGCTCAAGGAACTGACCGGGTCGCTCGGGCAGCCTGGTCAAATTGGCCCGGCTCGGCTCGGCCTGGTTCGGCCCGAACCGGTTCAGCCAGTTTGGGTGGGGTTGTGCATGGCCGATCAACCAAGATACCCCCTTTTTTCAACATGGACCATAGATGCGGGACCATTTTCCATGCGGTTCCCAATGGAACCACGTTCCAGCTCAACATCGAGGCTGACGGGTCGCAGCCTTCTACCGTTCCACTGCGGCGCGCTGCTCATGCCTGTAGGCGGAACATGTCGATGGCGCATGCCGGTGACCCCTTTTCCTTATCGCCGTGGCATGCCAATAGGAGCGCCGATGGGCGCGCTGCCTCCCTCTTCCCATGGACGCCGCCGTGATCCACCACCACCGCGGGCCACCGCCGGCTGTTCCTTCTGTGGGCCACTGGAGTTGCTCCGGTGGTCTGTTTTTTAAACCATCTGCGCCTATGGGACCGTATGGCTGCTGCCTTCACTACAATGGCCTCAAAAATTCCTTGCTACTGTTTGAATAATTTTTCCACCAAGAATACACAAGGAGGAGGGGTTCAAGCCTTGTTTGTGTTGGTCCACACCCTCCGGGTTAGAGGTTTAAAGTAGGGGAGGACTGAGATTAATATTTTATCAACAATAAAATTAACTCTGAATAGAAAACTTAAGAATGAAACCATCTCTCAAGAACAAACGATCCATGGATTAACCTATTTGTGGGTTAATTTGTGTTAGTTGTTTGGAATAAGGAACAAAGAAAACTTTTAATAATTCAAACCCCTACCTCATTGATGTTTGTTGCCGCAACATTTCATCCTTGAGGGCCAGATAGGTCAATGGCATTCTTTGTTCTTCAATGTACACCGAAGTCGATGACTTCCCACCAGCATTCGTCATTATTATTTGGGTATGAAATCAATTGGAGGTTCATTAGATAATCCTTACAGTTTCCTCCTCTCCACCAACACGTAAAACTATTAAAAAAACACTGCAATATTTCTGTTACGCTGTGACATTGCATCATTACACTGTTTCATTTATGAAACAAAGTTTCTGTTATTCATCATTAAAGAATCATTACACTGCATGTTAATGATCCATTAATGAGATCCATTAATGCGCCTTGTCATTGCCTCGTCTCTTCACCGCAACATCGTCGTGTCAATGCTCGTCGGTGAGATAAGAAATGAAATACAATTTTAAGTTATTTTATTATTTTTCTTGAAAAGTATAAAAATTAACTTTTTTGTTCGGCCCTTTCCGGTTGAAGTTAAGTTTTTTATAGGATAATACAAGTGTTTTGAGTTCAACGGTGCCCTCAGATTTTCATTGCGAGGACCAGTTGAAAAGTTAGGAAAACCCCTCGCACATTTACTGAACATACCTTAAAAAAAGTTCAAAATTCCATATTGGGATCACCAAGCCTTGGAATCACATTCCATCAGATCTTGTGGTCTGGAAATAATTCCATATAATTTAAAAAGATTTATATGAAAATTTAGGGACATTATATTCTCTCCACCTTAGGGATTTATGTCCCCAAAATCCAAAATAAGGGATAAAAAAACAAATGGGGGTACTAAGCATGAATCTGAGCCTCCTGCTCCCATGTTCTCCCTTGGATGTTCCTGTGCTGCCTCTGAACACACACTGGATGAATTGACTGTCCAATAAGGACATGCTCCTGTCGATCCTCTATCTCCACTGGGAACTCCACAAACGTCGCCCTATCGTCAATGTCCTGCTTGCCTTAGTCGATGATGTGCGATGGATCATGCACGTACCTCTTCAGACGTGACACATGGAAAACAGCATGCACCTAGTGCATCTGTGGGGGAAGAGCTTGGAGATACACCACCTCTCCAACTCTGCTCAGGATCTGAAAAGGTTCGATGAACCTCAGAGATAACTTGTTTCCCCGACCAAATCTCCAAAATCCTCATCGGGGTGAGACCAGAAGGAACACATGGTCTCCCTCCTAAAAATATAAGGGTCTCTTTCTCCTTTTAGAATAAGGCTTATTCCTACTCTGCATAGTCCTCATCCGCTCCTAGATGATCTGCACCTTCTAGGTGGTTTCCCATACCAAGTCTGAACCCATGAGTTCCGACTCCCCTAGGTCTGTCTAGCATAAAGGTGATTTGCAAGGCTGCCCGTACAAGGCCTCGAACGGTTCCATGACAATTGTGGAGTGATAGATATTATTTAATGAAAAATACACCAGTGTTAGGAGGTCCTCCCAACTATGACCAAAATCTTGGATGCAATCACGAAGCATGTCCTTCAAGGTTTGTATGGTCCGCTTTGTTTGACCATCCATATGGGGATGAAAATATGTGCTCAAGTGCAACTGATTCCCGAAGGACTCCTATAATCCCTTCCACAACCAAGATGTAAAGTGTGAATCATGGTCTGAGATGATCATCAGTGGAACTCTGTGAAGCTGCACTATCTCCTGGACATCGAGGCGTCCCAAGCCCTCTACCGATCCTTGCTCCTGGATGGGTAGGAAGTGAGCTTACTTGGTAAGTCAGTCAATGATCACCCAGATAGAATCATGTCCTATGAAGGCACATGGTAACCCTATCACAAATTTCATCAAGATACCATATCATTTCCACTCCAGTACCTCATGTGGATGAGCCAAGTCTGCTAGAACCTGATGCTCGGCCTTCACTTGCTAAAAAGTGAGGCATCGTGAGATGAAATCAATCACTATTTTATTCATTCTTGACCACTAGTATTGACATCGAAGGTCCTAGTACATCTTATCCACTCCATGATGTACCACCAAATGGGATGTATGGAACTCCCTCGACACATCCTCCTGAAAAACCACTGGTACTAAGGTGAACCCTCTAAAAAGGATGACGTGATCCCCACCTATCGAAAATCTATTATAATCATGTCCTGAGGATAATTGAGCACGTCATGCCTCATAGTAAATATCCACTAGCTATGCCTCCTTGACTCGTTGTAATAGTGGGGGAGTAATAGTCATCTACTGAAGGTAAGATTCTCCATCATCATCCACGAAGGATGTCTGCATCGTGGCTAGCTGCTCCGTTGCCTCACTCAGAAACTGAAAACCAGTCCTTAGAATAAGCGCATCTGCTACCACATTCCCTTTCTTTAGAATATAGACTATCTCAAAATCACAGTCTTGGAAGAACTCTAGTCATCACCATTGTCTCAGGTTCATGTCCTTCTGATAGAAGATATACCTGAGACTCTTGTGGTTAGAGTAAACTGTAAACTATTCACCCATTAAGTAGTGCCGCAACATATTTAAGGAAAATACCCCTACTACTAACTCCAGGTTATGAGTTTCATAGTTCTTCTCATGCTACCTCAACTTCCATGATCTATAGGTCATCACCGCTCGATCCTAAATTATGAAAAAACCATATCCATTCCCCAACACGTTGTAGAATACTACATAGCCAACTCCCTCTTCTGGTAGTCTCAAAATGGGGGAACTCTTCAGTCTCTGTATCAGCTCTTGGAAACACTTATGGAACTTCTCTGTCCACACGAAGGGTTATCCCTTCCATTTCAAGGCTGATAAAGGCGCTGCTACTCTAGAAAAGTCTGTCAAAAACCTCTGGTAGTATCTAGCCAACCCTAAAAACTCTGCACCTCACTCATGCTTCTGGGTGGATCCCAAGAAAGCACTGTCTCTATCTTCGCCGGATCTACTTCAACCCCTCCCTCTAAGATGACATTTCCCTGAAAGTGGGCCTTTAGAATCTAGAACTAAAACTTGGATAAGTTACCATAAACCTGGTTCTCTCAGAGTGTATCTAGGACTATCTGTAGGTGTGTAGCATGGTCCTCCTACGATGTTGAGTACACCAATATTTCATCAATGATGACTACCACTAAATGATCAAGGCAAGGTTGGATGATCTTGTTCATAAGTCCCATAAACACTATTGGGGAATTGGTCATGCCGAATGGAATCACCAAGAACTTGTAGTGTCCATACCGGCACCTGAAGGCTGTCTTCGGTACATCCTCATCCCAAACATTAAGCTGGTGATAACTTGACCTGAGGTCGATCTTCGAGAACCACCTCTCTCCCTTCAGCCGATTGAAGAGATCATTGATCCTCGGTAGTGGATACTTGTTCTTCACAATCACCTGGTTCAAGCACCGGAAGTCCACACATATCCCCAAGCTCCCATCTTCCTTCTTGGAAATCAGGGCTGCCCATAGGGAAATGTTGGGCTTTACGAACCCCTTCTCCTGCAAGTCCTCTAGCTGCACCCTCAGCTCACGAAGCTCCACAAGAGCCATATGATATGCTGGTGTGGATATCAGTGTCATCCTACAGTATAGATCAAAGCATAAGTTTAACTCTCAACTAAGAGGTAAACCTGGAACATATTTGAGGGATACATCCTCATACTCTATTGTCAATAAGGAACTTAAGGACTCATTACATTCACTACACTAAGGGTAAAACTAGCCAACTGAATAGGAAAATGATACACCATCCCCTTCCTGAGTCCATAAAGAGCTATAAGTATTTCCCCTTAGTTGATAAAGGGAAATCTAGTTCCATATTTATAGATGAACCACATCCTTTTCCTACTACAATCAATCCTGAAATGAAATGTAATAGTCCATACCAATAATGACGTTGGAAGGTTTCAATTCTACTAACAAGAGATCCCAACTGATACTCTCACCTCCAAGAGTCAGGTCACACTATTGGAACCAGTGTTTGTTCATTGGGTCTCCTCTAGTAGAAGCCTCTAAATGTGAGGGTCAAGTAAACGGTCTTAACTGGAACCTCTAGGTATCGAACAAGAAGAAGTGAAAGTAAAGTAAAATCATTAGTACAAGTGTCTATCAATACTACAACTAAAGTTGAATGACACAAATCTTACCTTGATTCATCCCTGGAGTCCTGGGGTCCTAAGACTTGATAGTCGGCAACTGTATCCTCTCCTTCCCTGCAACATGAATGGTGGGACAATCTCACATAATATGTCCCTTTTAATAAAAATCATAGAAAATACTACCCTTCTGGAAACTAGCACATTCCCTCATATAAACCTTTTGGTTCCATGGATTACTTTTTACACCTACAATCCATAGGTTCTACTGACCCTGCGTCTTGGGTGATCATTGCCTCAGATGCCGGTGACACACATTCGAACCCTGTTCCATATCGCTATGTTCCAAAAAAGTCATCCACGACTCGGTATAGAAAGATTCATCAACCTAAAACACTATAGATTGGTATTCTAGCTGATCAATGAGTGTTGGTAATGCCAGTATACCACCCGGTGGGACCATCTCTAACAGTGGTCCCTGAACGGATGCCTCATCGCTAGGCGGACTGTCCCCATGACCATGTATCAGGAACCGAGCTGGTTGTCTGCGTGGAGGCATCCTAAAATAGGTCAAGATGGACCATGATGAATAGATTATACTTGGTGAGATTAATCTTATACAAAAGAACACAAAGAGATACTTTTTCAACCAGTGTTTTTATGCATTGAGTCAAGAAGTAGAATTTGAGGTCCTAGTGTGTGGATACATCAACCGCCGCACCAACACTGGACTCCTCAAATCTGAAAGTTGGACTCACAACATTTAACATTGTTTCCCCAAAAAAAACAATATACTCTTGGTCTCTGAGGTAGAATTGACCACCTCTAACACCACTTTGTCACGACCCATACCCCGGGGCCCGTGCCATGACATACCCCAAGCCCACCTCCCGAAAGCTAGGGGTTGGCGACTAGCGCCGAAGGCTTAAACCTACAAGTGAGAGGTATTTGACTGAGTACCAATACCCACACACACGCCCAACCACGTCCAAAAAACTAAAGAGAAAAAACAAGTATATTGAAACAAGTGCTGAGTACAAGTATAAATCGAAACAAGTGGGCCAAAATAAAAACCCAACAAAAGGAACTAAAAACAACAAAGTACAAAGGGACTTGGGTAGCCATCTGCTAAAAACCCCACATGATAGGAAGCGTAGTGTAGCTTCTGGAAGCTGAGGTAGTACATCCTGTCTACCTGATCCTACTGGGTCATGACTACTCCTAGGACACCAAGTCCTCCATCAAAACTTCCGTCATCTACACAAGGCACAACACATGTGAGCGAAGCTAGTGTAGGGGTAACACAATACCCAGTAGGGGAACCCAGTCCACTAAGGAGAAATACCACAAAGTAAAGCCACAAAGTAAGGATAGATCACACCAAGTATATTCTAGAGTAGTAAAGGTTCATCAGTTATAGTGATGAATGTTTTGTACTATTGAGGGACTCATCCTTGATGAATCGATGCTCGTCTACTGGGCCACTAAGGATCCACATGGGTACATCTCGTCTGTCGGGCCACTAAGGATCCACATGGATGCTGCTCGTCTGTCAGGCCACTAAGGATCCACACAACTCCTGCTCATCTACCAGGCCACTAAGGATCTACATGGATCATGATCGTCTGCCGTGCAACTAAGGATCCACACGTCTGCTGCTCATCTATCGGGCCACTAAGGATCCACACACGGCTGCTGCTCGTCTGCCAGGCCACTAAGTATCCACAAGGATACTACTCGAGCCATCGTTCGTACCCAAACTTCCACAAAGTACCACATAGAATAACCCAAAGGACCGTCTTTTCTTATGGGTTCCAATGCAACAAACGGTGCACCTAACAGACACTCTGTCTATAAGATATAAGCATTTTAGTAAAAAGGTACCGATTGGATTCAAGTCCAATCCAACCTGGCCATACGCCAACCCCTACCAGAACTCTCGTAGAGTATCTCAGAAGGACCGCATCATCACAAGTGTCCTTGTTACATAGACGACACGTCAATCATACACCCGGTCTGTGAGTTATTGATGTTTTAGTAAACAGGATCCAGTTGCGTCCGGGCCCGATCCGACTCGGTCAGACCAACCTGACCAATCCTGGACTGGGGTCCCACATGAACCATCTATCTTCTGATCCCATTAGACCTAAATAGGATCAGATCTGGTTGGCTGTGGGTCCAAACCGCCAGGTCACCCAGTAACCTGTTTTTATCTGGCCCGGAGCACTCGGGCAGGACAATCTCTTTTTCCCACCCAAGCCATATAACGGCCTATGCGGTCCAACTTTAACTCACTAGCCCGAACCAGTTCGATAGGTCTGGGGGGGGGGGGCACATCCAGTCAACCCGGCCAACCCTTTGTTCAACGTAGCCCGTGGATGTAGGCCTCTCCTCCACGCGATGCCTAGTGGCACCGCATTCTAGCTCAACGCCATGGTCGACGAGCCGCAACCTCCTACCGTTCTGAAGCCACGGTGGGCGCTGCTCCCGCTTGTTGCTGGTGCATGCCGGTAGCCTCTTTGCTACACCACCATAGTGTGCTAACGAACATGCTACCTCTCTCCACCTACGGCCACCACCAGCGCCGGTGCGCCAGTGGTTCCTTTTTCAGGCCACCGAAGTTGCTCTGGTGGTCCATTTTTCAAACCGTCTATGCCTACAGGATCGTAGGGATTCCACCTTCACTGCGTTGGTATTGAAATTTCTTTGCTTCCATTCAAAGATTTTTTCCACCGAGAACGCACAAGGCAGAGCGGGGTTGATCCTTCTTTGTGTCAGCCTACGCCCTCTGCATTATAGGTTTAAAGCAAGAGAGGCATGTGATTAAAATTCAATCAACAATGAAGTTAACCCCGAAAAGCAAACCCAAGAATGACACCCTCCCACAAGAACGCATGATCTGAGGATTAACTTGTTTAGGGGTTAATCCACATTCATCATTTAGAATAAGTAATGGGTAAAACTATAAATAATTCAAACCCCTACCTCATTGACGTTTGTTTCCGCAACGTTTAATCCTTAAGGGTCTGAGAGGTCGATGGCGTTCATCGTTCTTCGAAATACATCAAATTTGATGACATCCTACTGGCGTTCATCATTCTTCATTGGGTAGAAAATCCATCGGAGGTTCTTCATATAATCCTCACAGTTTCCTCCTCTCCACCAATTAATCAAATTATTAAAAAAAACACATCGTAGTGTTTCTTTTACGCTACAACATTGCGTCGTTACACTGTTTCATTTACGAAACAACATCGCTGTTACGCGTAATTAAAATGTCATTACACTGCATGTTAATGAGAAATTAATGAGATCCATTAATGAGGCATGTTGCTTCCTCTTCACTACTCCACAAAGTCTTCATGTAGCCGCTCATCGGTGAGAAAATAAATAAAATAATTTTTTAAGTTATTTTATTATTTTTCTTGAAAAGTCCGAAAATTAATTTTTTTGTTCAGCCCTTGCCAACTGAAGTTAAGTCCTTTCTAGAAGAATCCTAGCATTCTAAGTTCAATGGTGCGCTCATATTTTTAATCCGAGCACCGGTTTAAAATTTATAAAAATCCGCTCGCACTTTTACTGACTGTACCTTAAAAAAAGTTCAAAATTCCATCCCATGCTCACTAGGCCTCGGAATCATGTGCCATCAGAGAGTGTGGTCTCAAAATAATTCCATGTAATTTAGAAAAAATTACATGGAAATTTTGGGACATTACACATAACCTTTTATAATCTTCATTTATATTTATACCCTTTCATGATATTATATTTGAGTATTCACAATGTGAATATGGAAAATCAATGAATGATTTTGGAAGCATGATGACTATAAAAAAGGGATATGAAATTATTTAATGAGAGAGAATGATATTACCTCATCAATATTGAATCATTAATATTATTAATATTTTATTATGAACATGTGGAATCATAGTAAAATCTAAATTAAAAGGTTTATAATAAAGTAAGTACTTGAATTGAAAAGAAGAGGGAGAGAATTAAGAAGTGATTTCAACAACATAATGACTATACAAAATGCTTTATAGAATGGATTTAATGAGAGATAAGGGTAATATCTCATAAAAGGGGAATTATTTGGATAGAAAATGGTTTATTATGAACATATTAAAGAATAATTAATTGAAACTAAAATGTATTATCAAAAAAGAATACTTGAATAAAAAAGAGGAAGGGGAACTCTTGCCTTTCTATGTAGCTCCTTAAATCATAGGAAGACTACTTAGAACATTAGGAACATCTTAGATGGGATTCATAGAGTGATATGGAAGGTGAATTTGTGATCAAGGACTTTGGGGTGAATATAAAAAATATAATGTGTGGGAGTGATCTCCTTTTATAACTGAGAAAGAGGGGTTTATTCATAGAAAACTTGAGGTAGGTAAGGGATAATAACGGAATCACATGGGTGTTAAGTGGGTTACGTGGGTTAGGTAAATTAGGTGAATAAATTGTATATGAGAAATTTATGTAAGACTTTAGTACCTAATAAGGCTTTCTGGAAGGTTCAAGTGAGCTTTTAAAAATTTAAAATCCAAGATACTTTATTTACCCATTTTACCCTTATTAATCTTAATTAAAAAATTAACCATGATAATTGTTTTATTACTAAAAATATAAGATAAACCTTCATAATAAATTTAGACATTTTGAATCTTAATTTTATATCCATTTAACCTAAATAAATTTCAAAACACTATAAAATTAAATTTTAAATTAAAACGTATAATGTGTTGGAAAACTGTTATTGTAGAAAAATGTTATTTTAATCATTAAGCATTATTAATATTATTTAATATTGATTAAAAATTAAATGAGAGTTAATTATTTTTTATATAAATTTAAAAATAATATTTAAATTTTAATATAAAAAATATTCATTTAATTTTAAAAATAAACAATATTTATAAAATTATCATTCTATGAAAAAATAACCATTTTATGACGGTAAATTGTTTTTACCTAAGGTAACTTTATCCTTATAGTTAAAAATAAAGTGGTACTTATTCAATAATTTGGACCCAATAATTTTAAATTTTAAATTAATTTATTCTGATTCAATTTCTAAAAGTTTTAAAAATAAATTTAATATAATAAATTTATAATGAAATAAAACAATTTTTGAGAAAAATATACTTGAGTTTTAAAATATAAAATATTGGTTTGTATGAAATAATCAATATTTAAAAATATGTAATGTCAATTATAAAATAAATATTTTGTTAATAATTTTTCTCAGAAATTTCTAAGTCATAATTATACACTAATAATGGAATAAAAGTAAAAATATAGGAGTATTTCATTATTCACCTAAAAATAAATCTTTTTTTAATAATCCCAAAATATAGTGGAAAACTATTCATATTGGAAAATATTTTTTTAAAATGTTAAATATTAATTATTCTTATGTCCTATTAATCAATTATTTATTTATTATTAATTTAGTAGTCATATTATTGATATATTTTATTACTCTTTAATCATAATATACTTAATTTCTTGAAATAAAACACCAATTTTAGAAAAATGTATTTTTAAGTGTAAAATGATTTTCATGGTTGTTTTTTCTATACTAATTTCATTTCAGTAGTATTTAAAGTAATCTTTATTTTCATTATACAAATATTTCATGTTTTTATGACTCCTATTGATGCCTGAAAACTCAGTGGCTAGGTTTTAACAGACATATTTAATACTTATATTTTACCTATATATATCAATTTTTTTGTTTTAATTTGGTATTTCGTGTAGAGAAATATATTGAACAAAATACTTATTTAAGGAAAATATACATTCTACCCCTTTAAATAAATGACATTATCATAATTTTAATTACTATTTATTAAAGGAAGCATCCAAGGGATCTATGATAAACTCAATATATATCTTCTAGTTATATATCCAACTCATTATCCTTATTAAGACTAGGAAACTATTTATCCCAAATATGATTATTAGGTGTTCTTAGGGACATACCTTTTATAGTTTCATTTTCATGATACCATTTGAAACTAAATACTGTAAAAAAAGGTTATGATAATAGCTAATATAATCCTTATAAATGATCATATGGATATGTAAGCTCAAACCTAAGATGTGTTCTCTAATGAAACCTTCATTTCAACCCATTCCAATTTTTTTTAAATTGTGTCACACTTGGTTCATCCTATAAACCTCTTGGATCAACTTAAGTCACTTTAAGTCGGTTTATCTTATAATTTTCAACCCAATCCCAAAAATTAACTATTAATCAATCTTTTATAGTGGTTTATAAAGAGATTATTTTCAACCAAATCATATGCTTTTGTAGTGTTAAACTGGGAATATAGTTTGGCCGATTTTTTCATGCACTAGATCATGATTGAGTTAATACCCAACAGAACCATTTTAGGGTTTTTAAAAAATAAATCATTTGATAATAAAATATAGAGGATGATTGAAACATCACTTTATGAGAGATAAACCTTGGATGAAAAATAGAAATGAAAATATAAAAGTTTTCACAAAACTTGTCAAACCTTGTTATAAAAGATGAAGTGAAAATTACTTTAAAAAAAAATTATGAGTGAAAAAATAAATTTTAAAAAATTATTATAAATAGTTATAAATAAAATATTTTTTAAAATACATAAGGTTATACAAAATGTGGAGTGGAAGATAAAAAATTTATTTTGAAAGGATATAAAACCATTTTTCTTTAATATTTTGAAATACCTTTACCCATATTAAAAAGAGTATTAAACATTAAATTTGAAAAGGAGTAAAGATAATTATGAAAATCATTAAAAATAATCCACATTATTTTTTCTAAAAAGTGATTAAAACATTTGGGGAAAGTAAAAACATCAGTATATAGGGAAAAATCTATTAAAAGAAATGATAATTATTCTTAATAAAAATTATTTTTTTAATAAAATAATAGGTTCATCAAAGAAGAAGAATTTGGTGTTAAATATTATTTCATAAGAGATCAAATGGAAATTAAAAATAAAATATAAAAATGGTATGAAAAAATAAATCTTAAAAATTACATTCAAGTAAAAATGGTTATGACCCAATGAATCAGAAATTGAGTCGATGAAAACCCTTATCTTAAATCTTTACTTAGTTGATCACACTCTAACCTACTATATAAAAAACATTACTATATTATTTACCTATTTTAGAATCATTTTAGAATCATTTTCTTATACATAAACTTGTATAAAATTAATTCATAAATAGGGCATAATTAGAATAGTAAAGGATTGATTATGAACATATGGAAGCATAATAACTTGGAAATAAAATGATTTATAACAAAGGAAGCACTTGAATTAAAAGGAAGAGGTAGATGAGAAAATACTGATTTTGGAAGTATAACAGCTATAAAAAAAGTTTTATAGAATGGGTTTAATGAGAGGTAAGGTATTATACAAAAAATAGAGAATAATTTGGATAGTAAAAGGTTTATTATAAACATATTCAAGAATACAGTACTACAAATACTCCCTTTATCAGCACTAAAAAGGGCCTTTAACAGCGCTAGGAAAAGCGCTGTTAAAGCCGGTGAAGATAAGGGGGGGTCCCCTTTATCAGCCCTCAAAAAAAGCACTGATAAAGACCCCTTTTATCAGCGCTAAAAAAAGCGCTGATGAAAGGGGTCTTTTATCAGCGCTTTTTTTAGCGCTGATAAAGGGGTTCTATATCAAGGCTTCCTTTATCAGTGCTTTCATTTTAGCACAGATAAAAGGAACATTTATCAGTGCTTTTCAAAAATCTCTGATAAAAGTTTGAAAAAAAATTAAAAAAAATTAAAAAAAATTACAAAAAATTTAAAAAATCATGCCAATCGGGGGGGGGGGGGGGGCTTTTATAGAGCTTGATCCCCCCTTTTAACATCGCTTTTTATCACCTCCAGCGCCCGCACGCACCCCCTCCACCATTTATCAGCGCTATCCCCCCACATCCACCCCCATGCGCGCGCCTCTGCCTCCAGCAGATTTTGAACTCAAGACCTCCCCCCTACGCGCCTAAGCCCTTACCACTACTCTATTTTGATTTGTTTGCTATTTCATGATATATCTATATATATATATAGTTATATTTATTCGTATAGTAATATATATTTATATTAATATATATATAGTTATATTAATATATATATATAGTTATATTAATATATATATATATATATAGTTATATTAATATATATATAGTGATATTAATATATATATAGTTATATTAATATATCTATATATATATATATATTTATTCATATAGTAATATATATTTATATTAATATATATATAGTTATATTAATATATCTATATATAGTTATATTAATATATATCTCTATTTATATATATATATATTTAGTTATATTTATTCTTATAGTAATTTATATTTATATTAATATACATATATATATAGTTATATGAATATATATATTTATAGTGATATTAATATATATATTTATAGTGATATTAATATATATATATATATATAGTAATATTAATATATATGTAGTTATATTAATATATATATATATAGCTAGATTAATATATATATATAGTTATATTAATATATATTAGTTATATAAATATTCATATATTGGTATTTTAAATAAAATGGATATTAGTTATTATTTAGATAGAGTAAATATATTTTATATGTAAATATGGTTAATTATTTATTTTAAAAATTTAATTTTTATGTGTGAATATATAAAAAATATGTACATATAGTTATATATTTGATTATAAATAGCAGTGCATTATAATAAATGATAAAATTTCAAATACATAATATCAATATGAATGTAATACCTTGGAATAAATTCAGTCCCCACAAAAAAATCCAACAATACCCCCTTAAATAAGGCTAAAAATCCACAAAATGTTAAGAAATCGGGGTATCCCGACTAAAAACTCAGTTTTGGAGGCCTTATGGGCCTCTTTTGGCCTCGAAAGATGCTTGATCGAGGTCCCCCCAGGTCACAAAGACGTAGAGATCGTCGCAGACTTCGATTTGATATGTGGTAGAACTCAAATGGACACCCGTATCAAAAGTTATGACCGTTTGAAGTTTGAGTTGCGTTTTCAACTTATTTTGGATCCTTTTTTAATTTTTTTAATTTTTTTAGTCCTCAAATTGTTATTAAATGACTACTACTCCATAATAATTAGCAAATTATTAATTAAAAATATTTTTTTAATTTTTTAAGAATCCATTTTCACTAAATATCTTATATATTAAGTATATTAAGTGTTAATGTACATTTATACTTATCTAAAATATATTTAAAAATTATATATTATATCTATATCAATATAACTATATTTATATATTTATATATTAATATATTAATATATATATTTTTTATTTTTTTTGAATTCGACCCTTTATCAGCGCTACTAAACAAGCACTGATAAAGGGGCGGGGGGGCTTTATCAGCGCTAAAAAAAGCGCTGATAAAGCCCCCCCCCCTTTATCAGCGCTTTTTCGTTAGCACTGATAAGGGGGGGGAGGGGCGTTGGGAAAAACTATTTTTGTGGTAGTGATATTAAATTAAAACTCAAAGGGATTATCACAAAAGAGGTACTTGACTAAAAAAGTAGAGGAGGAGAACCCTTACCTTGCTAAGTAGCTTCTTAAAGATTGATAGGAAAACATAAAACCTTAGAAACATGATGTAAGAGATTTATTTAGGTAGGTATATGGGAAATTTATGATCATATCCTTTTGGATGGAGAGTAATAATATAATGGGTGGGAGTGATCTCCTTTTATATTTGAGAAAAGGCGTATTTTCAAGGAAAACTGGAGTTGGGTAAGGGGTAATAATGTAATCACATTATTGTTAGGTGGGTTAGGAAAGTTAGGAGAATTAGGTAAGGAAATGGTAGGTTAGACAAGTGGGTAATACTTTAATACCTAAAAATTCTTTATATAATGTGTAAGTAACCCTTTAAATATTAAAAATCCAAGATACATTATTTACCCATTTTTACCCTTATTAATCTTGATTAAAAAATTAATCATGATAATTATTTTATTACTAAAAATATAATATGAAAATTTATACTAAATTAAAAAGTGATGTATATGAATTCAGGAAAATTTTAACCTAATTAAATTTCTAAATATTAGAAAAGAAAATTTTAAATTAAAACATATGATTTTTTGAAAAATTGTTTTTGTAGAAAAATTTCGTTTTAATCATTAAGTGTTCTAAATCTTATTTAACATTTATGAATAATTAAATGAGTGTCAATTAATTTTTATATATGTTTAAAAATTATATTATATTATTAATATGAAATATATTCATTTAATTTAAAAATAAACAATATTTTAAAAAGAATCATTCTTTGAAAAAAATAATTGTTTTATCATAGTAACTAGTTTTTACCTATGGTAACATAATATTTATGCCTAAAAATAAAGTGGACCTTATTAGATAATTTGGACACACTAATTTATTATTTTTAATCCATTTTTTATGATTCATTTTTTAAAAGTGTTTAAAATTAATTTAAATATAATAAATATATAATGTATTATTTTTTTTGAGAAAAATAATACTTGAGTTTTAAAATATCAAATATAGATTTGTAAACTATAATCAATATTTTAAAATGTATAATTTCAATTATAAAATACACATTTTTTTAATAAAATGGTTTTATAAATTTCCAATTCATACTTATATAATAATAATGGCATAAAATTCACATTATCAGTATATTATATTATTTACCTAAAAATCAATCTTTTTAGAAAAATACCAAAATATAGTGGAAAACTATTCATATTGGAACATCGATTTTTAAAATGTTAACTATTAATTATTATTATTTTATATCAATTATTTATTAATTTGTTGGTAATATATTTTTTATATTATCAATATGATTTATTATTATTTAATCATAATATACCTATCTTTTTTAAATAAAATACCAATTTTAGAAAAATATATATTTTTACGATTAAAATAATTTTATTAGTTATTTTAGTTATACTAATTGCATTTGATTTGTATTAAAAGAAGTATTTATTTTCATTATACATATTTCATGTTTTGATTTATCCTATTCATGCATGATAATTTAATGACTAGGTTTTAGTGATCATATTTAATATTTATATTTTACCTATATATATAAGTTTTCATTTTAGTTTGGTGTTTTGTGTTGATAAATCCATCAAATGAAATATTTATTTAAGGAAAATATATAGTGAAATATTGGTTCATTATTGGTTTTAAACTCATAGGAGAAGGATAAAAAATCATAGTGTTTGATAGACTATTATATTTGATAGAGTGTAAGAATTGGTTCTCATATTATTGAAATGTTATTAAAATAGAGGAATCAAGTAAAGATTAAGAGGATTTATCTATAGTGTGATATGAAGGAGGGACAATCAAAGAAGATTTATTATTAGAATTAGACAATTGATGGTGTTCATATAAAACCTTTAACACACATTAATCAAAATAATTATTTTGAGTTTGACCAATTAGTGGCAACGAGGATGTTAATTTTATTAGTTGAATCAATTTATTTTTTAATTTTTTAATTTTATTTTATACTTTTTTCACCCTGGAAACCAAATTTTGATTACACTCCTCTTGAAGTTCAAACCTTTTATTTACCTAATTCATCACAACAAACATCCTTTTCTCTAATTTTTAAGTGTTTATCTAACAAAATGATCAATGAAATTTAGTATCATCCTTAAGTGAGAAAGGTAATTCATATTTTATAAGGTTTTGAGATTTTGCAGTTGAGTTTTGATAATTTTCTAAAATTAATTATAACCTAGATAGACTACATGAATTACTAGGTTTAATTTTTTAGAAATACCTAGAAATTTAGGGTTATCAAAATATGGATATGATATAATATACCAAAATTGTGAAGGATTATCACATGGATCATCACATGGAATTGAATAAAAAACATTATAATAAAAGGAATTACCTAGTGAACTCATGGGTGTTTCAAAATTATAGATCATACCATGTACTATGGTAAGGTAGGGTAAGTATTGGTTATAATCATGTAGTGCTTCCCATGTCATTATAAACTATTGGGAGTCTAGAAGCTTCCTATAATGAAAAATCAGAGAGTTGTAATTTGAATGTTTTTTTATGTTTTGTTTTTTACCCAAATCTCTCTCTTTTAAGGATCTCATAACACTAAAATTATCCATATAAATAGTTATTTAAATTTAGTATATGATACCATGACATGTTAGTTTTAAAAATTTATAAACCCGATACTACTGTAGCATTGACAATAAGATCAATCCCATAAGGAGAATGTGTTTAGACACTAGTACTATATTCTTCAATAATGTTCAGGTAGATGATTTTTTAATGTTATTGAAGACTAAAATTATAAAAATTAAACAACCATTTAAATGAACTTGATATAACCTAATAAAAGGTTGTAAAGATCAAAATTTTAGAGTTAAGAATTCTGCTCCGTTAATTGAAATGCAAATTATTTTATTTCCATATCTGAATAGTTATTTATCTAATTACCACTAATTCCAAATAAGATTATAATACCATTAAATACTTTTATTTGGTGTTAAAAAATAATCTAAATTTTCTAAAAAATTATGTAATGTCCCATTATTCAGTGTTATGAATAATTTTTGATATTTTTAGTGCCAAATGATATGGTGAAATACCATGACCCGTTTCTCATAAAGGTGCATATTTATTCATGTCATTTTCACTCGTATGATATCACTATTTAGGTATCACTCATGCATGTTTAAATATATATCAAATAAAATATTAATTTTTATATTAATGTATTTATTTATTCTAAATTCAGTCACGTGCGGCTTACAATTCTCTCATGCACAAGATCAACTTTTTAGTAAACAAATTCTATGTTATTTTATTGAATATGATTACTTATTAGGTATCATATTAATTATACCAAATAAATTTTGAAAATATCATATGATTTTTTTTAAACAAAGATATATTTTTTAAAAATAAAAATATAATTAAATTAAACTCAAATGGAAATCAAACATGGAAACAAGAATTGTCGTATAATCTAAGACATGACATGATGTAATAATCCAACCAAAAAACAAACATGAAATAAAAAATATTAAATATATATATCCACATTTGATTCAATGAAATAATCACTTAAATCCACTGATGATGATCAATGGATGAGAAATATCATGTTGTTGATCACTACATTGCCATGGATAACCATTGCACACATTTTTGACTCACACGAACCACCACCAATTATAATCAAACCCATAACCTTCACAAAATAATTCTTCCAACCCTTAATGTGCATACAAACAATCATCAAACATGGATGTGATATGAACCATTTCAAGGAACAATTTCAATTCTTATTGCACAATTGAATAACCACACAAACCATAAAAAAACACCACATGAATTGTTGTTTGTGTGATGTTGATGATGATGGTGTGTGTGGCATGGTTAAAATGTGTAGTAGAGGTTGGTATTCATGTATCAATGTGTATTGGGATAGGAGGGTAGAGACATTTGTGGTGAGTACGATAATAGATAATTCCAGAGGTTTTTTTGAGAGAATTAATCAGGTTTGAGAAGATTATACCAAGGATTCCATAATAAAATGGTGTTGTAGATTGGATGAACCAGATACTTAATGCGAATTATAAAATCATGATGTTGCATGTAGGGTCCCTAAAGGAGTTTCTGGTTGAATCCATCTATTGTTGTGTCTATATAATTAATAAAAGTCCTTTTTATACCCTTGAGTTTTATGATTCCAAAATAGAGATGGACTAAAATAATTATCGATTCATCTAATCTAAAGGTTTTTATAAGTCTCACCTATGTCCATGTTGATGGAAATTATATGAAAAATATTAAAGAAAATCACCAATAATATTTAATAATTGGGTATGGCGACAAAAAATTTGGGTTTTATCATTGTTACAATGAAAAATGAAATGTTATTAGAATTTAGAATTTTCTCTTAAATTAAAAGGTCTTATGGAAAGATCAAAATTTAGTGGAATATACATCCAAGAATAAAGAATAAATAGAGTATTTATAAGTTGATCTAAAAGGGAATATGGATGTTTGGTATGTTTCAAAAACTTCAAAAAAGTTGAAAAGTATAGAAAATACAAGAAGGCCAAAATTACTGAAAATATTTGGAACTAAGAAAGATCAAGGTAGATATCCGAAATATGAAGTTCCAAAAGTAGTGTTCCTAGAAATAACTATGCCATTGATTGAGTTGTGTTGGTCTACCCAGATTATATGAACAGTTTATAGGTTAAATACTAACCTATTTTTTTTTTAATTCTTATGGATAGAGGAAATCCTGGAATAAGAATGAGTGATTCTAAAATATGGGAGTTATCTATGAAATATAAAATTGATTTATTTCATACAAATAAAACCTAGGAGGTAATATAATTACCACAAGGAAAGAAATAAATACATAATAAATAGTTATACAATTTATAGGATAAATTAGATAATATAAAATAGTATAAGTCTGGGTTAGTTGTTAAAGGGTTTCAACATAAGGAAGGGATATATTTCTCATATATCTTTTCTCTTATTGTCAAACATACAATTATTCATATGATGTTAATTCTAGTATCTTTATAGGGATTAAATCTTCAACCATTAAATATAAAAAATAGTGTTACTTTATAGTGATTTTGAGGAGTATATCTTTATGAAACACCCTAAGGTTTTCATTTATAAACCAAATTAAGTCATGGTTTTTAAGTTTAAAAGGAGCTAATATGATTTGAAGGAAGCACCAATGTAGTAGAACCAAATGTTTGATGCCTTTATGGAAGATAATGGGTTCATCCAGAGAAATGATGATCATTTTTTGTTACTTGAAGGTTTTCAATGATGGAAGTTATGTAATTATTCTCTTCTTATGGATGATATGGTCATGGAATGTCTATAAAAGGATAAGATAAATTATTTAAAATTTGATTTTTTTGGAAGGTTTGAGATGAAATATCTCATTAAGATAATAATTTTTTGGGGGATGTGGATTGACAGGGATAAGAATACCAGAAAAATGGTTCTATATTAGAAATATTCCACATGGAAGATTATTAAAAGATTTATAATGATCAGATACAAAACTATTACTACCCCATTAGAAAAACACTTCAAGTTATCCAAATAGAAAGAGCCTAAAATGGATGATGAGGTAGCGTACATAAGAAAAGTTATATATACTTAATTGGATTGAAGTTGGATGTATGTGATATTTTTACAGGACCATACATTACCCATAAAGTGGTATTTGTTACTTGATTTATAATGAATCTAAGAAAGGAGAACTAGGAAGTTGTGAAGTGGATTCTTTAATATCTTAAAGATTCAAAAGACAGAACCATGTGTTTTGGAAATAATGATCCATTTCCATGGCATTTCAATGTAGAATTTGAAGGGGATATAGATTCATGGATAATTATCACTTGTTTTTTTCACTTTTATAGGTAAAAACATTATTTAGATATTAAGAATATAACCTATAGTTACACTTTCAACTATATAAGTAGAGTACATGGTTGTCAATGCAGTTGGTAAAGATTGGTCCTGATGAAGTATTTATTAAAAGAACTTGAAAGTAGTCTAGAAAGTGGGTCATTATTCTATGAAAGTAAGATCATGATTTATCTTATTAAGAATATATTTTTTCATTCACAGATAAAGAAAATTAATATCAAGTCTAATTTTATATGGAATCTGATGAAGGTCAAAGTGTTGGAACTACGAAATATTGAAAAAAATTCAAAATCTAGATGACATATTGACTATGAACTTACTTTGAGAAATCATGAGGAATCATTTTTACTTAGTGGGAATTGGGAAACCTGAAAGATAAATAGAGTCACTGACTATTTCTATGAAGGATGATGGGTTTTGAATTTTTCTTAAGTGTTGGTGGATGAATTTGAATACTTGAAAGTAGTATTCAATTGGGAGATTAATAGGATTTATTAATACTTATTTAATGTTTTGATTCATTTATTTTAGAATGAGAGGATTTATAACTTGGTTTTCAGTCTTGGAGGAGGCTTGCAGAAATGGAAGTCTAATGGATGTAGTCATGGTATGAATGTTCATGTTCCAAAAAAGGTGGTAGGAGGTTGTGTCTAGATGATGATAGTGATGAATTAGATCCTTACATAGGGATAACTTTTTTTGATGAATTGGAGTAAGTATATTTTTCCAAAGGCTATGTTAGAATCATTAGAAGACATAGATTTAGGAAATTAAACTTATATGAAACTAGAGGTGTCTATCGTTAATGGTGGGTTCCTTATGAAGATCAAAAGGTAGAAGTACTAGTTTCACTAATTGGACCCCACTATAAATCGGTGTGGGTGGGGTCACTTATAAATTTAATTTTAAGTGGTGTGATGACATTGTAATATCTTATTATTTAATTACTATAAAGAAGACAACAGTGTTCTCCCATAGAGTAAGACTAAATATTAAACCAAATAATATATTTTTGTGTCTCCTTTAGTTATTTTGTTTCACTTTTGTTCTTATTATATTATTTTTTAGTGTTAGAGTGTAGTGATTCAGTGAAGTATATGGGGTGAATTTTTCTTCTCAGTTCTAGTATATTGTTCTATAGGTTCATCCATTTCTGTAAGTTCTGGACTTTGTTCTATGCTTGAAGTTCTGATGTGTTTCTTCTAGTCATGGTGGATCTAGACCCAATAAGATTTATTAAAGTTTGTGGTTCATTAAATATTAGTGCATTAGAAATCAGTCTATTTGAAAATGTTCTTGTCTTTATGGTTTTTTATTTTAGTAAGAGTTATATGTCATAGAAGGAATGAAATTATAAGAATTTGAGGTTTGGATTAAAAAATGTAATGGAATGGACTTTGGATTTTAGAGGATACAGATAGAGGATTTTCTTCTCTAGAAGGATTTTGTGATTCTATTGAAAGGATCCAAAAGCAATAGATAAAATGGAATGGTAAAGGATTGATATGAAGTCACTTGATGTGATACAGATCTCATTGGAAAAAAATGTTGATTACAACATCTAGGAGGGGAATACCATTATATAATTGATGAAGATTATTATCGATATATATGATAAAAAAAATAAAATAAACAAAGTGTTTATGATGCAGAGGCTATTTAGAATAATAATGTTAGATGTGAGGTCGATGATTGATTATGTTAACAACTTCAACATGATCTGGTGTTAGTTATAATTAGTAGGACTGATATTTTTAAATCTAGTTTTGTATTTGTTGTTGTTTTCATCACACCCAAAATATCAGGATGCAATGGTTACTTTTATGAAAAATTCTAATAGTAAGATTTATCTTGTGTTTATAGATGTTTTTGGTTGCATTTTGAATGAGGAAATCAGGAGGAGAGAAGTCCATGAACCTACTAGAACCATGTTCAATATGAAATTTAGAATATTTTTCATTTATTAAAAGGGTATAAAAGTCAAATTAGATTGACCAGACCCTATATAGAGACCCATAACTTTCATATATATATATATCACATATTAATAGATGAATATTCATTACATAACATAATAATCCATTCTAGAATCATATAGGTCCAGTGCCTTTAGTAACATGGGTATATAAACAACTGGTTCATAAGTGAACTATATCGTCATATACTAAGTTCTTCACAACTAGCACTTTTCTTAGATATATCATACTTAATTCCTTTCTTCATAACCCAATGAACAATATAAGAATTGGTTAGATAATATTCTCAATAAGGATAAAAAGGGAGATATTAATATAAAATGAGAATATGGGTATGAGATTATGAACATAACATTTGAAAACCATACCCTCATAGATCATAATCTGGAGTCATGGAATAAATCTTGAAAGTTCATAAGACATGAATCATAAAACAATCAAATAACACGATTCATGAGATCATAGCATTAAAATAAGAAATAAGTTTATAGAATACCCATAAGTAAAGAAAATCATTTCATTAGTAGTAAAATATTACTACCAAAACTATCATAGTGGATTGGGTTCACTCCCTAAACCATCATCGTAGTCAAGGTTCACTCCTAGGACAATCATAGTGGACATATCCCCTTACTAAACTGGGTTCACTCACCATTATAGTCCTATTTATCTCATGAGATATACATATTTACCCAATGTAATGGAGGGATATATAATTTTGGTCCCACCTGTTACATAATGAAAATCATTTATATGTGTTCTATAAGATCATAAAACATACATTATTTTATAACCCATGAAAATAAAATCAGTTTCATAAACATTTCATAATAGCATAACCCATATAAAAGAAAAGAGTTTCATAAACATATTTTCACCATAATTAAAAAACATACAAAGTAATAATAATAATGGAATTGTTTTATAATATCCTCAGTAACGGTTATGAAACATCAAAGGATGTCCTCTTAGATGTTAAATAAGTTTAAATATCACTTGAAACATTTCTTGAGGAAAATATTATTTTTTTACTTTGAAATTAGTTATTTAAAATATAAATTTTCCCTAATATTAAAGAAAATATTTTATTTTTAAATAAACTTTAAAAATTATAATGTAAGATTCAAATTATTGAGTATTCATGATGGTGGGAAATTCTGTTTATTTCTTATACTTTAAAACAAAGATTCCTTTCACATTTTTGGTAAAAAGTCAAAAGTACATATTTCAAAAAAATGATAAGAATATTCATTTTAAAACATTTAAAAAAAATTAAAACTTGGGTAAAAATGAATTTTAAATTTCATATTAAAATGGTAAATCATTCTTGAAAACATTTAAAAGAAAAAATGGACATGGAAGAGAAATATTCCCACCCAAATAGTAAAACATAGTTGATTTTCCTTAAAAATAGTATTTTGGTCCCTTGATTACTTATATAGAGGATAATGAAATTAAAACATGTAAAATCAAAATATAATTAGAGGATAAGAAAATTCATAAGTTTCTTGAGAGGTAGATCATGGAATTTCATCATCATAAATTTAATCATAAAGAATCTCGATAAGCAATGAGATTATAACATAAAAACCCTTATAACTTTGGTAACTTTTGAATTCTAATACCAACAAAAGAATAAAATTAATTGGAACTTTAAGTATCATGAAAATAATTATATTAATGATATAAAATGTCAAAGGGTCTGTATAAAAACCTCATAAGAGAAGATAGGTTCATAACATAACATATTTTCTGAAGAAGACATTTTGAGATGATAAACCCTTACCATGATTTATAATTTCTTAAAAAGTAATTTAAACTCCTTTACAATATTTTTAAATTTATTATAATTTTATACTAATATCATTTAAATACTTATAATATCATATATTATCCACTTATAATATTTCAACACCTATTTATTAATAATTCCTTATTAAGTTTTTGTTTCTGGGTGTTAACTATTTTGTTTTTTATGATATTTTCAGTTTGGTAGTTTCAATATTGATACTTTGATCATATTTCTATAATATCTAGAATTATAATCTTGATATAAAAATCACATATATTAATTATATATATAGTCATCTATAAAGGGTTGAGATAGACAAATGAATTACACCATTCATGGAGATGATAAGTCGTACGTGCGCATGAATGCTATTGTCACTTCTAAAAATATGGAATGAAATAAACGTAAATATTAATTAACCATTCAAAAATTATTATAATATCATATATATTCATTAAATATATCCTTATTAACATCCATGCAAAGCATAAATGAAAAGAGAATCACATCACTTCATGGAGGAGGTAGTCTACACATGCGCACGAACGACATTATCACTTTCCAACAGATAGGAAGGTGTAAAGGTCTATGTGATATTAAAATTCCTGAAGCATAATTATTTTATAAATATATTGTAACACCTTGATATTTTTTAAAGAGAAAACTATGTACGATAACATGTGCAATATGTAACCCCAAACCCAAACAAACAATGATTATTTAAATATGACCATTTTATCCTTTCCATTAAATTTATATATATGAGTATGATTAACTAATTTTTGAAAAATTTATATATATTTCCTATATATATTGATAAATTCTTAGTAAATAATCAATCAATTTTTGGTAATGACTTTTCATTCTTCAAAATATGTTTTCTTCAAAAATGAATTTTATTTCCATAACATTTAGAAAATTTATTTGATAAACTGAACTCCTTTTTTGATATCATCATATAAAGATTAACTTAGGGTAAAAATTTGTTATTTTTCAGAAAATATCAATTTTCACTGAATAGTGAAAAATGCCATTTTTATGTAAAATTTTCATTTATTTTGATAAATGAATTAATTTAAAAGTACAATTATTATTTTAATTTGATTTAAAGGTAACATAAGTAATATTTATTTATATTTAATTAAAATAATTACATTTAAATCATCATTATACTAGATTTTAGTATAAGTTTACTTTTAGGATTAAAAACACTTTTATCTGAAAACTGATTTAAAATGAATAATGGTTCGCAATTATAATCAATTAAAATAAACCATAATGAGAAATGATATAAATGAAATTTTTAGATAATATATCTATATTTATTAATTAAAATTCATATAATGAAGATTACTATTTATAGAATTAATTTAAAATCATCTTTTCCTTCAAAATTGTATTTTTTTAGAAAACAGATTTCCATGCCAACGAGCTTGTAACCAACTGGTAAAACCTCCTACTTGGCATACAAAAGACCCAGGATCGAATCTGGATAGGGAGAAATTTCCGAGTTACTATAGCAGTACTATAGCAGTGGTGAAACTATAGCAGTGACGACACTGTAGTGGCAGAGGTTCTGTAGTAGGAACTGTAGTTGCGGTGGTACTGTAGTATACTTGATACTGTAGCATTACCATTCACCAAAGGGTCCATTGGGCCCAAAATGGGCTTTCAATCCTACAATTTAGTCCACTTGTTCTTGGGATATCAAGCTATGTAATGGGTCTCCTTCTACCCAGTCAAAAGAGGTATTTGATGTTATAATAAAATGAGGCTTTAACCCTAATCTTTAAAAAAAAGAAAACAGATTTCCATCATGCTTGCGGGTTTTATATTATATTAAATTAATTAAAACTATGCTAATTTTTTTAGATAAAATGGATTCTATAATTGGAATCATCATAATTAATATTCTTTAAGAATGTCAACTTAATTTTTGAACCATATAAATAACAACTATAGTAAATATTTATCACCATGGTGAAAGGAAAATAGGTTAATTAAGGGAAAAAATAATTTAACTACAAGAAAAAAGTTTTTATATTAGGTAAGGATCCATTTAAATTTGGTATAAATCTTTGTTTTGGACCTAATATTTATTCCCTATGAGGTTATAAAGGTTTTGGGTGTATATGTGGCTTGTTCGGAGCTTAGAACCTTGGACAGTGGAGAAAAATACTTGGCCCCATAGTTAGTAGAAACCACGTGACCTAGCATGCACGGTGTATCTTAACCATACATGGATGGGAAGTGGGGTGAAACATGATACACTATTTCCCGTAACCGTGTTCTAGGGGCCACATTCCCATGTATAATGTTTTAATTTTTTAGTAAATGTGTTTTTCATGGTTTGCACATGGTTAATCAAACCATGAGTAGTAACCACGCGGGTTCCCCCTTAGCATAACAAATGGTGCACAGTTGGTGCATGGTTTGGCCAACCATGAGGAAAAATTGTGTGGACTAGTAAATCTTAAAAAATGACCTTTCCCCCTTAAAATATGTTTAAACCTAAATCTATTCCTCATTTTTCACCTGTTGGACTACAATAGACATTGAGAGATCTCCTTGAATCCAAATCCTAGGCTTGGCTCCCATTCCTCCATCCACAGTCTAATTTAATCCCTATTTATCATGTTGGATTCACATCGATAAGTACTCAATCGATTTTTATCCATTTGTTATTATTATTTTCCTTGACAATTCTATTTAGATGCAGGATCATATGCCCTATTTTTAGGGCATTGATCCATTATTCAAATTTATTTCAATCTAGGAAAAACTAAAGGCTGGTACTAGATGAGTATAATCATATAAGCTTAAGTTAGGTGGTCTATAACTCATCCCTTAAGCTTCACCATTTTATAAATTACAGTAGTTGTGCAAGCACCGATTTCATCAGGCGTGGTCTATTAAATTCATGTGCCTTGATTATAGTCCTTAGAAGTATATTCTAAGAACCATGTTATATATGTTATCTATTTTTGGAGGTTACTTCCTCAACCCTGACCACCCCAAGTAGGGTGTTTTACTGAACTATGATTTAAGTAGCTTGTTAAGCCTATCCGCACCACTGTTTGAGTTTGTTTCGATTTTAACTTTATAAAGGTAAGTGATAAATTAAATCAATGAATTATTAATGGTAATTACAAGTGAATATATCAACTGAACCTTCTAAGGTAAGTATTTTAAATTAATTAATGAACCTTTAAATGTTAAATGGAAAGTGTATATATATATATATCACTTGGACTAATTGGAAGTATTTGATTAACTTGGTTTCACCTCCGTAGAACACCTTTCCATTCTTAAGGAAGGCAGTAGAGTGAACCTAATTAATGGTTAAGTAAATTAATTACTAATTGGTTTTATGCCTTATTATTCCTTGTCACACTAATGAAAGAAAATGTCTTGAACCCAATGGTTAATTAAATAACCTGACTATTACATGGCCTAATTAATTAATGAATCAAGTATATGGTGACTATTACATAGGAACCTATTTATTATTATAGTAGTGGTTAGACTTAATTGATCCTTGGATTCATGAGGGAATGCCTTGAGCACTTGCAGATACAATTCCGATTCAAGGATGCATGTTGCTAAGGGTGATACCCACCCGGGAACCTAATCTTTTTCTACTTTTGGATTCCCTATATGACACTGTAGAATCCCTAAATTATCATTATAGGATGCCTTGGACACACTCCTTGAATCTAGCATGGCATCTACGGAAATGAGGTTCCATGGATACACCCATTGGGCCTAGTCATTGCTTACCCTGTTTTACCTTGGATGAATTCCTTGTCTCGGTAAGAAATTACATTATTTTGTAATGCCTTGGGTGATGCCATTGGATTACACTCTTACCCATTTATCTAGGATATAGATTATTATTGAGTTGGATTTACCCTTGAGGTCAAGGATTCCTTGGTTATTACCTTACATCCTCTTTATTATTATTATCATTATGGATTCCTTATTACACCATGGATACTTTACTATTATTATAATGACATGATGTATGAAATGGTTATAACTCACATGAATTACTATATAAAGTAAAAAATATCTAATAAATGAAATGATTACATATTCAAACACCATATTAGGCTGAAGAAGGTACTTGGGTATTTACATTACTATACTGCTTACTTTTATATATGCATGACTTCATAGTATTTCAGTTTATTTTACATGGACTGGATGTTATAGATACTATTGGTGGTGGCCTACTAAGATTTATATCACACCCTATCCGGGACACCATTGGTACTCGAGATGATTACATGTATATAGGTATTGAAAAAGGGAAGCATACCACCTTGGAAACATGATATTGATTGATTGATTAGGATTGATCTTGGTAGAAGATGGTTGTGCTTGAGATTGGGATTCCAAGATAGTTTTTTGCATCTTTTTCATTCTTTGGAATATAATGTATTTCCTAATTCCATATTGACCTGTTTTCTAGTTTTGTAGACACATGACATACATTATCATCATATTTTGAGTATTATTATCTATTTATTCGGATATTTATTATTACTATTTTCTTATTAAATAGAGGGTTATTAGTCTAGTGTCTGTAGTGTATTATTCTTCCGTGCCATATCTTTACTTATATTAATTATATAATTTACCTGTTATTATATTTATCTACTATTTTCCTCTATGATAATGATGGACTAGTCTCCCCACAAACACCACCTAGTCCCTCACTACTAATCGGCATCCTATGGAGTTAAGGGAGATATACTTGAGGCCATGTGGCCAACCAGGCTCAGGGAACCTCTCAGTGGAATCTAGGTTCGGTAAAACACAAAGTGCTATTAGAGGGGTTACTTTATTAATTTAATATTTTGTGACAATAGATTGGAAATTAGGAATGCTTTGTAACTTGGTTATAATCCGTTCTTGTGTGCAGATAACCCAAATTTTGGGTAAATACCGAGTTGCCTAAAATAATTATGGTTGTTCTACTTATGCTTATAATAGTTGCTATCTTTTCACCACTGGGTAAAGAACATGCAATGTGATGGTTATTATTATTATTCTGATTGAGGGTTTCATTTTATCCCTGTCCCAATGAGATGAGGGTAAAGAGAATCAATCATGCATCATCATAGGCACCTAGAATTCACATTCCATTCCATATATGTGAATTTCACTGATTTCATTTTCCTGTATTTCATGTGATTGTTGAGAGAGCCTTGTTTATATATATATATATATATGTTTGTGTTTCTCTTTGGATGTGATTGAGTGATTTCCATTTTCAATTCATGAGGTGTATAAGCCCTTGTGGGTTGGAATGGATAGTTTACCAAGTCAATACATCATATATAACATGTTACATTATGAGACTGAATATTGAACGAGTTAACTAGAAATTAAATTGGTTTCAATTTCAGTGATAAGGTGTATGGGCCCTAATTCACTGGGAATGAAAATCCATTTTAATCATATTTTGATATAAGTTTATAAGAAAAATCAACTTAAAAATGTAAAACATGACATAAAAAAATCAAATGGATGTTAGTAAAAGATTAGGTAAGGTATAGATGACCCTTAATCTACTAGAACCCCTGTAATTTAAACTTGAACACTTACCAATACTTGTCCTTTTATGTAAGTATTTGGGGTATTATACCATGGGTAATGATCCCTTACTCTTATAATATTCTATTTCTAGTATTTTTATCTTCTTTAAGATTGTTCTAAGAAATGTGATTGGCATTTTTAGACCTATGCTACCATGATGTCCTCATGTCATGTGCTAGGAGGGTGGTGATGACCATGCTCTAGACATGGTGGTCCCTGATCTGTTAGTATTACCAATGTGAGTGACACTTGAGGAATAGACTAATATACTTGATCTAGTAATTGGAACTCAACTTCATGATAGTATCCTATTTCTAATGCAAAACATACTAGGTGCTCCACGACCTGCACCTATGATGGATGATTTGACACATGAGTTTCAACATCAGCATCCTCCCACCTTCTCAGGGGATATCAGTCCATGGGATGTTGAGTCTTGGCTGGTGGCCACCCTATCTATATTTGAGAATTTGGAGATGCCTCCATAATATAGGGTCAATATTTATACTTATATGCTGTATGATTTAGCCAAGCACTGGTGGGATGTAATTACCCAGGCTATCACCATTAGGGCATGGTCTGGGCTAATTATTATATTTCCTTCTATGACCACTTCTTTCCTAAGACACTAATAGATGTCTATGATAGAGAGTTCATGCACCTAGAGCAGGGTTCTAGGTCATTTATAGAGTATTCAATGCATTTTACTAAGTTTCATTTCTTTTCACCACTTCTAGATGGTGATGAGATAACACGTGCTAGATTTTTTGAGGATGGGATCCAGTATTCCATCCGTACATAGTTAAATGTCTTTCACCTACCTAATTTCTCTATGATTCTTAATCAGCCTATTATCACTGAGCATAACTTGAGGGAAGGAGATAATATCAGGTATATATGATCAGTGTCAAGGAAGGTCAATAGTTCTTCCATTAGTAGAAAACATTCCCTTGAGGTTTCTCATCAGATTATTGGAGGTCTGATAAATCGTACCAGCAACTCCATTATATTCCATCAGGGTAGATGACAGGGGCATCTAAATCCTCAATGTGATAGAGACCTGATGGAGTGTCGTACTTGCATCCGTATGTGAAATATTTAGATATTCTTTCAGACCTTTCCATTTGCTTCTAGTGGAAGATGATCAATACCAGCTCCACCTTTAGGGGAAGTTTATTTAACATTGTGTCAGGTGGGGAGTTGGAGTAGCATTGGTAGGACTGGACAATGAGAAGTTCATGGATGTGGTAGAAAGACTTCATACCATTAATGCTTGTAAAGTGGTTATGCTCAGGGTAGTCCATCTGTAGCATATTTCTGTGGATCAGGCCTATTTCATACTTTATAACTAATACCCAAGGGTCAAAGTGTAGGACTATCTATAGTATGAGGTACTATTCTAGTAGCCTCCACTATAGTATCTACTTGGTTTGATATAGGTTCTTCACACTCCATCTATTTATCTATCATGGAAATTATTGGGTTGGAAATTCAGTATTATTGTGGTGTAATGACACTGGATACACCATTGTTAGTATGGTTAAAGGATATACACCATTTTAGGGTATTCCCCCTTGAGTTCAGAAATTACCCTTTCTCGTGGGATCTCTTTGTTCTTGAGATGATGAGCTTAGATTTCATTATTAGGATGGATTGGTTGGTCCCATATCACACCTTTGTAGACATCTATTGTCATAGGGTATAATTTACATCACCACTGGGTAACAGTTATCAGCCAAAGGGTGAGTGAGAAGTCCAAGATAGTAGATCTAGAGTAGAGCATCATGGGCTAGGTGAAGTGACCACCCAGATTACTAGTCTCTATATGGAGGAACATGGAGTTCACGTGGTATATTTTCCTCCCATAGTGTATCATTCCAGGGATGTCTTTCTTGAATATTTTTTTGGATTAACTTCTAAGAGAGAGGTAGAGTTACTATTGATCTTGTTCCAGGAGAAGCTCCAAGGTCCATTCTTCTATATAGGATGACACCAACTGAGCTCCAGGATTTCAAGAGACAATTGAAGAATTTAGAGGACAAAGGTTTTATACGACATAGAAATTTATCTTGAGGTTCACCTATTCTTTTCTCTAAAAAGGTAGATAAGAACCTTCATTTATGAATGTATTATAGATTATTGAAACACCTTATAGTCAAGAACTGATATCCACTACCTCGAATATATGATCTCTTTGACAAACATTGAGGAGCTAGTTTGTTTTCTAAGATCAACCTAAGATCAAGCTATCATTAGGTATGAGTCAGGCCATCAAAAATACCTCACATAACTTTACATAGTAGGTATGATATATATAAATATCTCATTATGGAATTCGGTCTTACAAACACACCTATAGTTTTCATCAATTTTATAAATAGGGTGTTACACCCCTATCTAGACTCTTTTTTCATGGTCATTGTGGAAGAAATCTTGGTGTATTCTCACACTCATAGCGACTATTCTAAGCACTTTGATATAATTTTTAATACACTAAGATATAATCATATTTAATCCAAGATTTCTAAGTGACACTTTTGGATTGAAAAAGTTCACTTCTTGGGTCATATTATATCGGAATCATGAGTATTTATTGACCCCGAGAAGGTGAGTGCTATGGTTTATTGGGAGAATCCCAAGAATGTGTTTTATATACAAAATTTCTTATGGTTGAATGGATATTAAAGGAATTTTGTATAGAAATTATAATTCCTTACTAAACCTATTATTGGAATTACAAAGAATGGTGTTAATATCATGTGGTTAGAATATTGTGAGAAATCCTTTTTAGAGTTAAAATGAAGGCTTGTTTCAGCATCGATTCTGATTCTTCTAGAGCCTAGCATTGTTTATATGGTGTTATATGATTCATAAGACATCATGATCGGTGCAATGATAATTTAGGAGGATAGAGTCATTAAAAACATATTTTATTAGTTGAGGCATCATGAGAGAAATTACCCTACACATGAACTCGATCTAGAAGAAGTTTTTCAGGCCTTATGTTTCTAGCGACACAATCTAATGGATGTGAACTTTGTGGTGTATACAGACCAAAAGAGACTCAAATATATATTTACATAGTGTGAATTGAATCTTATATAGTGAATTTGGATTGAATATCTTTAGTCCTTTGATTTTGAGCTTTCTTATATGCCTCGAAAGGGAAATGTAATAGCTGATATGCTGAGTCAGAAAACTCAGGCATAGGTTGTATGGTAAGCCAATGATGAATGGAAATTGATGGACCTATTTTTTGAGCTGTATCTTGAGTTTCATGATAGTAATGAGAAGTATTATCTTTCAAACTTGATAATTAACTCTTCACTCCATGAGAGGGTAAAGAGTAGGCCGTTTTTAGATCATAAATGCTTGGTTCTCCAAGAGAGAATCACTGGAGATAACCTACCACCAGATTGGTCTATGGAAAAAGATGACATCCTATGTATATATGGACATGTATGGGTTCCTAAAGATATGAGATAGGAACTTATGGGAGAGTCCCACACTTCTCATTGGGTTTTTCATCCAGGAATATCCAAAATGTATCGAGACATATGACCCTAGTATTGGTAGTCTCGTATGAAACGTCAGATAATAAGATTTATCATTAGGTGTTCCACTTTTCTGTAGGTGAAGGCGAAGTGCCAATGACCTACATACTTGTTACATATGCTTATAGTTCTTGAATGAAAATGGGAAGATGTTTTGATTGACTTTTTAGTTGGATTACCAGGGTCACATTGAAGTAGTAACATAGTTTGGGTAGTCATTTAAAGACTGATGAAATATCCCATTTTCTTCCCATCTGGAAGACATTCTCAGTTAATGAGGTGGGAGGATTGTATGTTTGTGATATAATCTGACTACACAAGGTCCCTCATAATATCATTTCATATAGGGATACTCTCTTCACATCATAGGTTTTCCAGGGGTTATAGAAGGATATAGGTACATAGGTTCTTTTGAGAAAAACCTTTCACCCTCAAATCGATGGCCAATCAGAATAGATGATACAGGTTTTAGAGGACATGATCCGAGAATGCTTCTTTGATTTCTATGGTTATTGGGATAAATATAACCTCTCATCAATTTATCCTATAATAATAGATTCCAGGGGACAATTCAGATGGATCCTTTTGAGGCATTGTATGGTAGGCCACCCCGTTCACCCCTATACTAGTTAGAGGTAGGAGAGGTAGCACTACTAGGTCCTCATCTTGTGAAGGAGACTTTAGAGCATGTTCAGTTGATTATGAAGCATATTTATACTACTCAGTATAGAAATAAATCGTATGCTGATCATAATCGATGACCTATAGAGTTTAGGGTCGGGGATCGTGTTTTCCTATGGGTTTCACCCTGGATTTGTCATAGGTTGATACATAGGAAAGGGAAGATATTTCCTTATTATGTTGGGAAATTTTAGATTATGGAGAGTTTCGAGCTGATATCCTATCGACTATTACTACCTTAGAGGTACCATTCCATGCACGATGTCTTCCATGTTTCACAGCTCTGTCGATATCATAACGAACCGTCTCATACTTTTGATACCGAGTTGGTTGAGTTAGATTCCAATGATACATTTGTGGGGTATCCTATATGCATCGTTTACCATAGCACTAAGGATCTATGAGGATGGTTTTCCATTTAGTATGGGTGCTATGGAAGCACGAACATGTACAGTATGCGACTCGAGAGTGGGAGGTCGAAGTACATGCCCAGTGGCGAGATGTTTTCTCAGATACTGTTTTGTCACCTTTGGAAGGTAAACTCGGGGATGAGTTCCTTTAAGGGGGGAAGAATATAGGAAAATGATTTTTATATTAGGTATGGGTCCTTTTAAATTTGAAATAATCGTTTATTTTGGACCTAATATGGATAAACTATGTGGTTATAAAGGTTTTAGGGGTTTCCAAGTCTTGTTCAGAGCTCAAAACCTTCACCGGTGGATAAAAACACTAGGCCACATGGTTAGTAGAAACCGTGTTCCCCACCTGCATGATCTCTCCTAACTATGAGGCTAGACAGTGGGGTGAAGTAGGGTGATCGGTTTTACCTAACCATGAACTAGAGGCCAGATGCCTATGTGGGATATCTGCAATTTTTAACATAAGTGTTATTTCATGGTTAATCAAACCATGCATAGTAACCATGTGAGTTTCCCCTTAGAATAGAAAAGGGTTCACAGTTTGGCCAACCATGCAGCCAAACCGTGTGGCTAAATAATTCTTGGATAAATAACCTTTTTTTACTTTAAAATATGTTTAAACCTAAATATATTCTTCATTATTCACCCGTTGTACAATAGTGAACTTTGAGAGCTCTCCTTGAATCCAAATCCTAGGCTTGGATCTCATTCGTCTGCCCAAAGTAAGATTCAAACCCCATTCATCATGTTGGATGCATATTGGTAAGTAATAAATTCATTTTTAGATATTTTTCTTTCTTATTTCCCTCAATGATACTATTTAGATGTAGGCTCATATGTCCAATTTTTAGGGTATTGATCCATTCTTCACATTTCTTTCTGATCTAGGATAAACTAAAGTTTGATACTAGATGAGGAGAGTCATTTGAGCTTAAGGTAGGTGGTCTACAACTCATCCCTTAAGCTTCTCCATTTTATAAATTTTCATAGTTGTGTACGCATCAATTTCATTGGGTGTGGACTACTAAATTGATGTTCCTTTTTTATGGTCATTAGAATCATATTCTAAGACTCTTTTTATATATATTATACATCGTTGTAGGTTATGTCCTCAATACTGACCACCCCAAGTAGGGTGTTTTCCAAAATTATGCTTTAAGTAGCCTATTAAGCCTATATTTACCACCATTCAGGTGTGTTTCTACATGACCTTTATAAAGGCAAGTGTTTAATTAAATCAATGAATTGTTAATGGATATTACATGTGAAGATATCACTTAAACCTTCCAAGGTAAGTGTTTTAAATTAATTAATGAAAATTTAAATGGTAAATGGAAAGTATATCTATATATATCAATTGGCCTAATTGGAAGTATTTGATTGACTTGTTTGAACTTTCATATAACACATTCATTGGGTGTTGAACCCAATGGTTAATTAAATGAGGTGACTAATGCATGGATAATTAAATAATGAATCAAGTATATGGTGCGTATTTTATAACAACCTTGATATTTATTTCACACTTAAACATAATTTATTACATAAAACCTTAACTTGATACAACATAGAAGATATATAGGTCTAGTGTATTTGGGGATTAGAAACATTACCTAACGACTTAAAACATAAAACACAACATCTTATAAAAAACTTATTTTACATGACCACATCATTCCTTTGTACTTAGAATTGCATGGGATAAAACGAGGACATGCATAATAAAAAGGTGATCTCTAAAGCCCAGTAAGGGAGTGAAAAGGAATAACATGAAGAATAAAATACATGTTAGGCAATAGGCATATCAATAGAGCATAATAGAAACATGAACATAAAGGCATGATCATAACATAGAAATGTGGCAACAAAATTTACCATGATTTTAGCATGATCCAAGGCTCATTGCACATAGAAAATGAGTAAAACCTTATTTCACTTTAATTGGAATGAGTAAACCCTCATTTAACTTAACTTATCATGATAATAATCTTTACCCAATGCATTGGAGTGCTATTAGGGCGCGCCCTTCTTAATCATTTCATTTCATACATAAGTGTGCCACATGGATCATATAACATGGATTCATTAAACATCACCATTTATTCCAAGATAAAGAAATGTGTAATTAATACATGCAACTCTATAATCAATAAGTAAATTTGCATAAAAGTGAATACACTTTATAGAGGAATGGGCATGGTATTCAATACACAAGGACTTTGGCTTGGAAAATCACGATGCAATTTCGGCAGCATAACGACATGACATAAAAATTCATAAAAATGGTTGATGAGAGTGGAAGGGGTGTATCATAATATTTAAATTAAATTTACAGTAAGGGGTTCATATAGATACATGTCCCAACATACATAATGGAATTTATATTCACAAAACAAAAGAATTTCTTGAATGAAAATGAGGAGAGAGAAATCCCTTATGGAATTTCAACATGGTAACGGGTGTACATGGGAGGAATTGATGAGAGAGAAAGGGATATATCATCATTATAGAATAATTAGGTAAGTATGGGGGTGGTGAGAAATCATACACCAATTTTTTTAATTTAAAACAAAGTGGTATAACAACATAATGAAATTTTGGACAAAAATGAGAAAGGAAGAAATCCCTTACTTAGAAGTGTGATCACAAAGGCTTGGGAGAGGATTGAGAAAGATTTATTGTAAGATTGGGGAACCTTGGTAGGATTATAGAGAGTGGAGGGTAGGTGTTGTTATATCTCCAAAGGCTTTGAGTGAAGATAAAGTGGGAGCTTGGATGGGTTTATATAGGAAAGGAGAGGGAATTCTTTATTATTTAGGTTTTGGACACCACATATTAAACTAATCAAAAAAAAAAACCATCCCATGGTATTTTCGCAGGGTTTTTGAAAAAATGGGAGTGTAAAAAATTATTTTATGAGGCCAATGGACTAACTTCTTAAAATATTAGGATTTCTTATGTGGAGGTGAGTCACACTCTTAAGGAAAACATTTTAAAAGGTTAAAATATTTTATAAGCCTTGGAGGGTCTACTAAAGCTTTGTAAAATAAATAAATAAAAACTAAAATCAAATTATTTTAAAGATAAAACATATATTCTCCAAACCTCCCATTTATATTATTTTATTACACCACTATTGGGTCATTATGGTGTCATAAAACACATTATATATTTGAACTGTATTTTATTTTTACCCAAAAATTCGACTCTCTCAGAAAATTATAAAAAATTCACCATTGGATAATTTCAATGCCCTGATTCCAAAAATAATATTCATTTTATCTAAATAATTTTCTAAATATGTGAATTTTTACTTTTAAATTAAAAATTAACATTTATTGAAAATTCACGGGTTTTGACAAAAATGGATTTCAAACCTTAATAAAAATTACAATTGTATTCATAAAAATTATACGATTATTTATATTTAATAAAAATTAATTTATTAATAATATTATTTTATTAAAATATCATTTAATTCCAAAAAATCCATTAATTCATCAAAATAGATTTCTTAATTGAAAATTAACTAAAAATACTATTTTTAATTTAAAAACCTTTTACAAAGTAACAATAATGAAATGAATGTATTTTATTTATATGAAAAATAAAGAATATAATCATAGTGCTAGGGTCTTGTTACATAACCCCTTACAACACCCGCATAAGAACTAAGGGTCCTATTACATAATCATAGTGCTAGGGTCTTAGCTTGGGATTGGTCAAGAGTAAAGACCAATGATGCCACCTCCTTTCCGAGCTTCGAAAAATGGGCTTCGTACGAAGAAATTCTACTGGATGAGGCTATCGCTTCCTTTGTCTGAGTAAATTGGATTTTTTTAAGCATTATATTTATACTAATCAATTGATCACTATTCAACAACTATATTAGCAACGGTAATAATTCTTAACGGTATTTTGAAATCCAAAAATATAAAACCAAGTAAGTGCATATGTTTTATATAACCATTTTACATAATAAGACATTTAATTGGATCAAGAGGAATTTTCATTAATAAAATTTTGGGTCATTACAATATTCCCCCCTTAAGAAATTTTTCCCTTGAAATTTCCTTTCCCACACTTAAACAGATGCGGGTAGCTCTGCTTCATCACTTCCTCTAATTCCAATGTTGCCTCTTCAAACTTGTGGTTTCACCACAACACCTTGAAGAGTGGCATTGTCTTATTTAGTAGAAAGTTTTCCTTACGATCTAAGATCTTCACCGGATTCTCTTCATAGGATAGGTCATTCTAAAATGGTACCACCTCTGGATTGAGTACATGCGATGGGTCAGGTATGTACTTCATCAAGAGTGATATATGGAATACATCATGTACTTGAGATAGATTCGATGGGAGTGATAGTTGATAGGCCACTGCTCCAATGCGATCAAGGATCTCAAAAGGGATGATGTACCTTGGACTAAGCTTTCCCTTCTTCCCAAATCTCATAAATCTCTTCCATAGTGATAGGCATAGTGATACCATGTCTCTTACATAAAACTTTAGGTCACATCAACGATTATCAGTATATCTCTTTTGTTGACTCTAAGCAGCTTTAACATGTTTTTGGATGGTCTTAACCTTCTCCACCATTTCCTCAACCATTTCTGGACCTAGTATTTTTTTCTCCCCAACTTTATCCCAACATGACGGTGTTCTGCACCACTTCCCATATAGGGTTTCATAAGGAGCCATTTTGACGCTTGAGTGGAAAATGTTATTGTAAGAGAAATGAATAATAGGAATACATTGATCCCATCATCCTTTGAAGTCCATCGAGCATGCTTTCAATATGCACTCAATTGTTTGGATAATCTACTCAGATTGGCCGTCAATTTGAGGATGATAAGCCATACTAATGTTCATCTTAGTATTCAGATCATCTTGAAGACTCTTATAAAACTTAGAGGTGAATCTTGGATCTGGATCAGATACAATAGAAAGTGGTACTCCATGAAGCCTTACCACTTATTTGATATATATCAATACTAGTTGATCCAATGAGAAATCCTCTTGAATTGTAATGAAGTGTGCAGTCTTTGTAAGATGACCACACAAACCAGATAACATTGTTTCCTTTGGATTTCTTTGGAAGTCTAGTGAAAAAGTCCATGGTGATGTTCTCACATTTTCATGCTGGTATGGGTAATGGTTGTATCATACCCTTAGACTTCTTCCTCTCAGCCTTCACTTGCTAACATACCAGACACTTGAATGTATACTCAATGATATCCTTCTTCATGTTATCCCACTAATAATTCTCTTGGAGATCTTGATACATATTTGTGTTTCTTGGGTGAATGAAGAAATTCAAAATTTGCACATCATCCAAAAGTTCATTATTTAAATCCAGATTTGATGGAAGACATAGTCTTGACCTAAATCTAATAATTCTTTCTACATTAACATTGAAATATGCGGATTTCCCTTTTCTGATAGTTTCCACTTTCTTCTGAATTCCCACATCATTCTTTCGAGCATCCTTTGACCATTACAAAAGAGACAGTTTAGAAATAATTTGTGAAAGGATTGATGATGTTCCCTTGTTTATGATTCCCATGTCCATCTTCATCAAATATAAGAAGATTGGATCCTTTTCAATTCTCATAAATGATAGAATTGTTGGGTCCTTTATACTTAGAGCATCTGCCACCTTGTTCGCTTTCCTAGGGTGGTAATAGATTGAGAAGTTATAGTCTTTGATTAGCTCTAACCATCTTCATTGGAATATATTAAACTCTTTCTGTGTGAATATATACTTGAGGCTTTTTTGATCCACGTATATTTCACACTTCTCCCCAAAGAGGTAATACCACCAAAATTTTAAAGCAAAGATCATTGTAGCCAAGTCTAGATCATGTGTTGGATTGTTTTTCTCATGAAATTTCAATTGACTTAAAGCATAGGCAATGAATTTGTCATTTTTTATCAACACACAACCCAATCCCTTATTTTAATAATCACTAAATACCACAAAAAGTTCTCAAATTGTGGGTAATGTGAGAACAAGTGCGGTGATAATCCTCCTTTTAAACTCTTTGAAGCTCTCTTTGAATTCATCACTCCAATAAAACTTTACTCCCTTCTGAGTTATCTTGGTAAGAGGGTTAGAAATCATGATAAATTTATCACAAATCGACAATAATATCCAGCTAACCCCAAGAAGATACGGATATCCATCACCAATGTTGGCCTCATCCATCCCTCAATTGCAGCTATCTTGGAGGGATCCATAGATATCCCATTACTTGTGATGATATGACCCAAGAATGATACCTCCTTCAAACATAAATCACACTTTCTATACTTTTCATAGAGCTTCTCCTTTCCCATGGTCTCTAGTATAGTTCTTTGATGCTCCTCATGCTTCTCCTTGGTTTTGGAGTATATTAGAATATCATCTATAAGGACTAACAAAATTTTTTCTAGGTAATCCCTAAAGACTCTATTCATCAAGTCCATGAATATTACTAGAGAATTATTTAGTCCTAAAGGAATTACTATGAATTTATAGTGCCCATATCTTGCATGAAAAGCAGTCTTGGGGATATCCTCCTTCTTCACCCTTACTTGGTAATATCCCGACCGAAAATCCACCTTGGATAAGTATTGTGCTCCATGTAGCTGATCGAAAAAGTCATCAATTTATGACAGAGGATACTTTTCTTTATTGTGCTTTTGTTGAGATCACGATAATCAATGAAAAGATGCATTGACCCATCATTCTTCTTGACGAAGAGGACTGGTTCACCCCATGGTGAAGCACTTGGGCATATTAACCCTTTATCCAGATTCTACTTTAGTTGTTTCTTCAGCTTCTCAAGCTCCAAAATAGCCATTCTATATGGAGTTTTGGATATTGTAAATGCCCCAAGTATAAGATCAATTGATAATTCAACGCATCTTCTAGGAGGAAGACTAGGAAATTTCTCAGGAAACACTTCAACTAATTCCCTCACAATAGGCATGTCTTCAAGGTTTGTTGCTTCCTTAGACTCAATCATCTAAGATAGATATGCATGATCATAGGGAAGTAATATCCACAATGGATATGATGGTGCTAAATAAGATTTATCCTCCTCCTTGCACTTGTATGGAATTGGGGGTCGATTTGCTATATGGAGTGTGATTTCACTCTCACAATAATTTATGTTGGATCTATATAAGTAAATCCAATCCATTCCAAGAATTGAATCAAATTCCACTAGAGGGAGTATGACGAGGTTTTCCAGGAAGTTAAATTCACAAATTGTGGTAGGGGAGGAGTTATATTCATGGGTTTCAATGATTTCCCCATTTGTCATTCTCACCAACATCCTTACTTCCTTGACTTTTGGTGGCGTTGGGATTGTTCTACTAAACTTTTGAGATATAAAAGAATACATAGAACTAGAATAAAAAAGTACATTCTCTATTATTGAATGAATAACTAGCATACCTATCGCCACTTCATTGTCGGGGTTCACTTCAATGGTAGTGATGAAAAAATCTCACCCTTTATGCCTTGGAGGTTGTTGGTTGCCTCCGAAAACCCTTGGATTAGGGCACTGGTTTTCAAAGTGCCTTGGTTCTTTGTAGTTGAGTAATGAACAATGCATTGAGAATCTAACTGAGTGTTCCTTTCCTCTGTCACAGCTGTGGGGTTTTCTTATCAGCATTTAATAGCAAGATGCCCTTCTCTTCCACACCTAAAGAATTTCCTCATCCTCTTCAGGCAATTTCCAGGGTGCTTCTTTTCGCACCTTTGGAATGTGGGGTGATATATTTTCTTAACACTGTTGGATTTATCCATCAGACTACCAAAATTGAAGTTCACTTTATTCTTATTATCCCCATGATACCCCTGAGACTCTCTAATCTCCATTTTGACTTTGAGGGAACATTGAACAATTTACACATATCTCTCGAAGTCACGGATCACTAGGGATTTACATATGCTATGTTTTTTCCCATCAAAGAAGCTGTCAACCTTGAATTCAGGGGTAACAACAAAGCCATAGGCATATCATGCAAGACTTGTGAAGTTTTCCTCCTATACTCTGATGGATTCATCATATTTTTTCTTGAGTGTGAGGAATTCCTTTTCCATATTAAGTTAGAGGGTGCGATGAAAATATTTGTCAATTTTTTTCAGAAATCCTTCCATTCTAACGCCTCGATCTCCTCCTCAAGATTTGTATTTTTAATCAATTTCCACCATTGATCAACTTTAACCTCTATACGGTAATTATCCAAAAGAACCTTCTCTTTTTCATAACATTGAAGGATGGAAAAGATATTCTCAATGGAGTTGATCCATTGTTCGACAATTGAGGGATCATATGATCCATTAAATGTAGGAGGCCTTTGTCTCATGAAGCTCTTGATGGAGACTTGTTCTTTATTGGGCGGGTGGGGGTTGAATGTTTCTCTTGACCCATGTTTCTATTCAAAACTTGAGTTAAATGAGAGATTATCATAACAAAGTTCATGATTCCCACTCCCATCGGATTGGGAATCTCATTAGAACAGTCAATACATTGATCTTCACATCGGTTGTTAGCCTGAGTCATCCTATTATTGGCCATTGGCTAGAATAAAAGAAAAGTTAGGGGTAACACATAAAGGGTAATACAAAGACAAAAAACAGATGACTTATAAATTAATTTTATTTCCATAACTTATGAATTTGTAGGATTCAATATATGTTATCCATGATCTACTTCCCAACATATTTTCATAGGGGATTTTTTTTATTTACATAATAATGGTTTGTACTAAGATTATAAATTTACCAAATCATATCTCCTATGAGTTTCGTAACCAAGAGTGTAGCAAGGCCCATTTTCGTGCACCAGTTCCCGTTCAAGTCTAGCTCAAAGCAATGTTTTCAGGTTTTACCCCTAGATATATCTGTTCCAGAGCCGCCTCTACCTACTCATATCCATACATGGATGAATTTTATTGATAAACCACTTACTCAATACTCAAAAAAATTTAGGTATGTTTTTATTATTCTTAGTCTTATCCATCAGGCTTTTACTAGGTTTTTCTAATCCTAATCTCAAAAATAATTAAACCTATCCTCTAATACAAACTATAATAACCCTACTATTTATTTCAAACTTAAACATAATTTATTACATAAAAACTTAACTTTATAAAAAATAGAATATTGATAGTTATAGTGTCTTTGGGGCTTAGGAACATTACATAACAACTTTAAACATAAAACGCAACATCTTATTGAAAAATTCTTTTACATGACCACATCATTCCTTCGTACTTAGCATTACATGGGATAACCTGAGGACATGCATAATAAAATGGTGAGATATAAAGACTAGTAAGGGATTAAAAAGGTATAACATTAATAATACAATACATGTTAGGAAATAGGCATATCAATGGAGCATAAGAGAAACATGAACATGAAGGCATGATCATGACATGGAAATGTGGCAAAAATATTTAACATGATTTTAGAATTATCCAAGGATCATTGAACATGGAGGATAAGTAAAACCGAATTTCACTTGAATTAGCATGAGTAAAACCTTATTGCACTTGATGTATCATGATACTAATATTTACCCACTGCATTGGAGCACTATCAGGGCGCTCCCTTCTTAATTATTTCATTTCATGCATAAGTGTGCCACATGGATCATATAACATGGATTCATTAAACATTATCATTTATTACATGATAAAGGAATATATAATTAGTACATGAAACTATATAATCAATAAGTAAATGTGAATAAAAGTGAATACCCTTGATAGAGAAATGGACATGGCATTCACTACACTATGACTTTGGCTTGGAAAATCGCAATGCAATTTCGGCAGCATAACAACGTGACATAAAAATTCATAAAAATGGTTGATGAGAGTGGAAGCGGTGTATCATAATTTTTACATGAAATGGATATTAATGGGTTCATATAGATACATGTCCCAACATATGTAATGGAATTTATATTCATAAAACAAAAGAATTGCTTGAATGTAAATGAGGAGAGAGAAATCCCTTACAGAATTTCGGCATGGTAACAGGTGTACATCAGAGGCATTGATGAGAGATAAAGGAGTATATCATCATTAAAAAATAAGGAGGGAAGTATGGTTGAGGTGTGAAATTATACCCAAAATTTTTTAATTTAAAATAAAGTGGTATAACAACATAATGAAATATTGGACAAAAATGAGAAAGGAAGAAATCCCTTACTTGGAAGTGTGATCCAAAAGGATTGAGAGAGGCTTGAGAGAGAATTATTGGGATCTTAGGGAACCTTGGGAGGATTATAGATAGAGGAGGTTAGGGTTTTTTAAAGCTTTAAAGGTTTTGGGTGAAGTGGAAGTGGGAGCTTGGGTGAGTTTATATAGGAAAGGATAGGGAATTCTTTACTATATAGGTTTTGGACACCACACATTAAACTAATCAAAACCACAAACCATCCAATGTTTTGTTCCCATGGTTTTTTCCAAATAGTAGTGGAAAAAATTATTTTATAAGGTAAATGGGATTTTTTTTAAAATATTAGGCTTGTTTATGTGGAGGTGAGTCACACTCACAAGGAAAACACTTTAAAAGGTTAAAAAAATTTATAAGCCTTAGAGGGTCCACTAAAGCTTTTTAAAATAAATCAAACAAACCTAAAATAAAATTATTTTAAAGATAAAACATATATTTTCCGAATATCCCATTTATAGTATTTTATTACACCACTATTAGGTCATTATGATGTCATAAAACACATAATATATTTAAACGGTATTTAATTTTTACCCAAAAATTTAACTGTTTGAGAAAATTATGAAAAATTCACTATTGGATAATTTCGACACCCTAATTCCAAAAAATAATATTAATTTTATCTAAATAATTTTATAAATATGTGATTTTTTATTTTTAAAATAAAAACTGACATTTATTAAAAATTCATGGGTTTTAACAAAAACAACTTTAAACCTTAATAAAAATTACAATTGTATTCATAAAAATTATAAGATCATTTATATTTAATAAAAAGTAATTTATTAATAATAATATTTTATTAAAATATTATTTATTTCTAGAAATCCATTAATTTATCAAAATAGATTTCTTTATAGAATATTAACTGAAAATGCTATTTGGGATTTAAAAACCATTTACAAAGTAATAATAATGAAATGAATGTATATTATTTATACGAAAAATAAAGCAAAAAATCATAGTTCTTTAGTCTTGTAACATAAACCCTTATAACACTCGCATAATACCTAAGGGTAAGGTGTGTGATGGTGAAAGACTCTTGGGGTGGCTCAGATAACATTGCTGGGGTGGTAATCTCTATTAACTTCTACTTCTCCCATAGGTGGTTCTGTTCGAGCTTAATGTGTTGAAGCTTTGATTGGGCTTGGTCAAGAGTGAAGCCCAATGATTCCACCTCCTTTCCAAGCTTAGAAAAATGGGCTTCATATGAAGCGATTCTACTAGATGAGGCAATCGATTCCTTTGTTTGAGTAAATTGGATTTGTTAAAACCTTATATTTATACTAATCAATTGATCAATGTTCAATGGATATATTAGAAACAGTAACAATTCTTAATGGTATTTTGAAATCCAAAAACATAAAACCAAATAAGTGCATATGTTTTATATAACCATTTTATATAATAAGACATTTAATTGGATCAAGAGTAATTTTCATTAATAAAATTTTGGTTCGTTACATATTTCATATGGACCTATTCATTATTATAGGTTTGGTCAGACTCGATATATTCTTGGATTCCCAAGGGAATGCCTTTATCACTAGTGGAAGCCATTTCGATTCAAGGATGCCGGTTTCCAAGGGTGATACCCACCTTGGAACCCAATATTTGTCTACTTTTGGATACCCGATATGACACCATAAGATCCATACATTATCATTATTGGATGACTTGGATACAATACTTGGATCCATCATGATATCTATAGACATGAGGTTCCATGGATACACCTATTGGGCCTAGTCATTTCTTATATTGTTTTACCTTGTATGAGTTTCTTGGACTCAGTTAGAAATTACATTACTGTGGAATTCCCTTGGTGATGACCTTATATTACACTCTTACCCCTTTAGATAGGATACATAATATTATTGAGTTGTATCAACCCCTAAGGTCAAGGATTACTTGGTTATTACCTTGGATCCTCCTTATCATCATCATCATCATAGATGCAATGTTATACCTTGGATCCTTTACTATTATTATCATGATATGATGTTAGTGTTGGTTATACCTCATGTGACTAATTATATAAACTAAAACATAATTAATAAATGAAATTATTATATGTTAAAACACCAGTTGAGGCCAAATAAGGTACTTGGTTATTTAAATTACCATATTTCTTACTTTTATATATGCATTCCTTCACACTATTTCAGTTTAAATTACATATAATGAATATTATAAACATCATTAGTGGTGACATACTAAGATTTATCTCACACCCTATCTAGGACACAATTAGTACCTTATAAGATTACACATGTTCAGGTGTTGATAAAGGGAAGCATCCCACCTTATACATATCATATTGCATGCTTTATTTGGATGGATCTTAGTATCATATGACTGAGCTGGAGCTTGGGATGCTGGGAAAGTTTTTGGATTATTTTTACTTGTTTTGAATATCATGTGTTTCCTGGTTCCATGTATACCTATTTTTTTTGTTTTTTAGACACATGAAATATAATATTATAATCTTTTGAGTATTATTATTAGTTTATTAATAAATTCATTATTCCTTTCTGCTTCCTCTATGACTGGTTGCCGGTCTAGTGTCTACTTCTACTGTGCCATATGTTTGATTATATTGCTTCTAATATTTACCTGTTATTATATTAATCCACTATGGTCCACTCTATTAATTATTTAATAGTCTCCCCAAGAACATATCCTAGGACCTCGATGCTAGTAAGTAGCCTCTAGAATTTGGGGAGATGCATTTGAGGCCATGTGACCAACTGGGCTTAGGTAACCTCTGAATGGCATCCGTGTCTCAGATTTCACATTAACAAAGAATATAAAAAAGTAACCCTAATAGTATGAATATTTATATTTCCTTTTTATTTAAATGGTGATTATATTTATTCTTTGTTGTTTTTTTACTTTATAAATGATTAATTAATTAGTTTGATAAAAATTATATTTTGAAACACTAATCATATTTTTAAGTAATATGTAATTTCAATTAAGAAATTAATTTGGATGAATTAATGGATTTTTGAAATAAATTATATTTTAATAAAATATTATTATTAAATTATTATTTATAAGTGTAATTGATAATATATTTTTATGATGTCAAATGTATTTTCTATAATGGTTCGAAAAACTTGTATTCTCAAAAAACCTAGTATTTCTCAATAAATGTAACCTCTATTTAAAAAGTTAAAATTCATATATTTAGAAAAATATTTTTAAGAAATAAATATTTTTTTGGAATCATAACGTAAAAATTATCCAATGGTTAATTTTTTATAATTTTCTAAGATAATCGGATTTCTGGGTAAAAATTAAATACAGTATAAATATATGGTGTGTATTATGACATATTAATGACCAAAAAATGATGTAATAAATGTTATAAATGGTATAAATGACCAAATATATTTCTACCCTTTAAAATAATGTAATTTTATGTTTATTTGATTAATTTTATAAGGCCTTTATGAATCCTCCAAAACCTATACTATATTTTATGTTTTTAAAATAATTTTGTAAGAACATGGCTCACTTACACATTAGAAAGGGTAATATTTTATTAAGTTCAGTCCATATCATTATAAAATAATTAAAACCACATTTATTTTTCAGAAACCATGGGCAAAAATCATGGTAATATTTTTGGTTTTGATTATTTTATTATATAGAGTCCAAAACTGAAGTTTAGGAAATAATAAAGAACTCCCCTCACTTTTCCTATATAAACCAAACCAATCTCCCATTTATATTCACTAAAAACCATGTATTATGTCATTAATATTCCATCCCTTATCTATATTTCTCCAAATGTGCTCCCAATATATTAGAAATCTTGTCCAATTCTTTTGGTAATAACTCTCTCAAGTAAGGGATTTTCTCTTCTTTTTTTCAAGCACCCCTTCTATGTGATGACTCTTAGTTTCAAATTGTGGTTGTTTGGTAATGTTTTAATACAACCCTATTACTACCATTTTTATTTAAATGTGACTATAGACCCATTTAACTCTTATTAATCCCTCCAATGAACCTTTATGTACACCCTTTACCATGCTAAAATTTAGTAAGGGACCTCCCACTCTCATTTTTATTCAAGAACCTATTTTACTTTATGAATCTTAATTTCTATATGTTCATGTTTGGATATGTTATTACATATAATTTTTACTATAAATTTTATTTCTAAATGTCTATACTCCCCTTTTAATCTCATTATTACCTCCCATGAACCTTAATGTACACCCACTACCATGTCAAAATTTAGTAAGGGATCTCACACTCTGCTTTTTATTCAATCAACTATAATATGTTATTCATATTAGTTTCCATTTTTTTCATGTTGTAACATGTTATTCCATATCCAAAATACTATAAATTTTATTTATAAATAATCAGATACAAATTTAACTCTAATTTATCCCTCCCATGATCCTTTATGTACACCCATTACCATGCTGAAATTTAGTAAGGGATTATCTCCTTTTCCACATTATTCAAGAATATTCACTATATTATGCCTTTTATCTCCAATTAATAATATTTGGATATGTTATAAAATATCCCCTTACCCATCCTAAGATTTATAAATAATGATATACCCCTTTCAATCTCATTAATCTCTTCCATGAACATTTATACACCCCCATTATGCTGCCAAAATTTCACCACAATTTTCTATGCCAAACAATTATGTAGTGAATACCCATACCAATTTCCAATAAAGAATTTTAAACTTTATGAACTCATAATTATTTTATTTTGGAATTAAATTTATGTATTCAAAACTCCTTAATCTTTTATTTAAATATGATGTAATATGATTCCATGTTGTATGATCTATTTGGCACACTTATGCATGTGAATGAAATAAAAGTGATGGGTGTGTTCAGAATTATTTAGCACTCTAATTCATTGGTTAATATTTTAGTCTCATGATACATCATGCAAGATATTAGGGAGTGAACCTAATCCATCATGATTTCTTGGTAGTTATCCTTGAACTATGTTTATGATTCTATTTTTAAAGTTGTTGCCACATTTCCCATGTTGCCTTTATGACTATCATGCTATATCATGACTCATTGTTAATTTTTATGATTATAACCACTTTTATGTATCGTTGATATTCATATTTTCTAACATGTAATAATTTATTCATGTTATTTCATTATTATTCTGTTACTGGGATTTATAGATAACCCCTTTCTTAGGTAGGTCCCCATGTTATACCATGCAATTTTAAGTACGATGGAATAATATGAGAATGTTAATGATGTTTTCAGTAATGGAGATGTATTAAAAAATACTTAATCATGTATTTAAATATCATGTAATATGATTCCATTTTGTATGATCTATGTGTCACACTTATGAATGTGAATGAAATGGAAGTGATGGCTGTGTTTGGAATTATATAGCTCTCCAATGCATTGGGTAATGTTTTATTCTCATGAGACATCATGAAAGGGATTAGGGAGTGAACCTAATCCATCATGGTACTTTTTACATCATGATTTATTGATGTTTATCCTTGAAATATATTTATGATTCCATGTTTAAAGTTATTTCCACATTTACCATGTTGCATTTATGATTATTATTCTATATCAAGCCTCATTGTTCATGTTTATGATTCTAAACCCTTTTATGTCTCATTTATATGCCTATTGTCTAACATGTAATAATTTCTTTATGCTATTCCATTATTATTCTCGTAATGGGATTTATACCTCACCACTTTCTTATGTATGTCCCAATATTATACCATGAAATTTTAAGTACGATGGAATAATATGAGAATGTTAATGAATTTTTCAATAATGGCGATGTATTCCCTATTTTAAGTTGTTATAAAATGTACCTAATTCCCAAATAAACTAGAATTATCGATATTATGGATTTTATTGTGTGTAATATTATGTAATAAATCATTAAATAAAGTGTAATAAAGATAAGGGTTGTTATAGTGGGTATCAAATAAAGGTTTATCTATTTTTGGGATAAGGACTAGAATACTATATCAAAAGCCTCAGGGATAATACAAAATATAGGAAAAAATACCTAAGTTTTGGTAAATTATAGAGTAATTTTTTTCCAAGAAAATACATCCTTATCTAGATACTAAAAGTGTATGTGGATCTACCATATAAGTAACTAAGGGTAAAACTCTAAAACACCACATTGATCTAGACTCGATTAGTAACTGGTGCATGGAAATGGGCTTTGCTGCACACCTGGTTTAACACTCTTAGAAGATATGATTTGGTAAATTTACAAGCTCATTTAAAACTATTATTAAGGGTATTAGAATTACCATAAGAGTCTATGTTAGGAAATAGTTCATGTATAACTTAGATTGAATCCTAGAAAGTCATTAGTTAAGGACATACATGTAATTTATAAGTTATCCCTTTAAGGTTATTGGATTACTTTTTATGTGTTTAATAGTTTGAAATTACTAATACATAATTTTTCCTTTATTCTAGTTAATGATTAGAAATAGGAAGATCTGATTCAACAACCAATGTGATGGGAAATGTGATGACTTTCCAAATGAGATTTCTAACATGGCGGGAACTCAAGAAATACATCTTGTGATTATTCCAAACAAGCTATAAAAAAACCACAATTAATAATTGGAATATAGTTAAACGTCCAAATACATAAAATATCTGGAGGAAGAAGTCTCAAGGATATTCAACTATTAAAGGTGATAAAGGAAATAAGATTCAATTTTATACATGTCAAAAATTTGGAAGGATGCACTAAGGGAAATACCACAAAATAACTCATAGGTTCTTTATGTGTGAAAACATAGGCCATAAAGTATCTATTTTCAATAAAAAATGAATAATATTATAAAAGGGAATAGATTTCATCATATAGTACCCCTTTGTTGTTCAATTTCTTATGTGTGTAGAATATGGTATTTTTCAAAGTTAATTCCCTAATCGAAGGGTTAAATACAAGACTAAGGAAGAACCTATGCTACGATAATAGTTAAAGTACAAGGATTAAAGTGTTTATGTACTGACATTTGAGATTTATGGAATTTTGGGTATAGAAATCATGAATAATCTAAGGATTTTTCCATAGTATTTTTTCTTTATAGATTTTAAATATATGTTGAATGGAACCAATAACCATTAAAATTGATTTAGTGATAAGGTTATTGATAACCCTTTATTTCTGTTTAATGTGGGGATAAATCTAAAGAGTATTATGATGATATGTCTAAAGATAATCTTAGGTTTAAAATAATTGATACAACTTTTTAAGATTTATGTGATGAAAGTATAACATTATTAAGTATATTTTGGGAAAAAATATTATTGGATCAAATATGTTTGATTTTGAAGTGTTTAAAGATATTTTAGAATAATTTTATTTGGGTTGAGGTATATATAACCATTAATATTATCTAAGTTGAATTCTCTTATATTTTTTGAGGTATAAGATGAAGGGTATGAGATAACCTTTGAGGTTAAAACATTATTTAATTTTTAGGTTATTAGTGTTATATATATATATTTATTTAAGGAATGATCTATGTTAAACCATTGGGATTTTTATGGAATTTTAGAGATTAATGTATTAAAGTTTATTTATTTTCAATATTATCTTATTTTATGCTTACCATTTTATATTTAGTAAATACAAGAGGAATAACTTGTTATTATTTGGTGGATTATGTGATCTGTTATAAGTTTATTCTAATTATTTATGTATAAAAATATTTCATATTGATTTCTCATCATTTGGATAAAAAATGATATTGTAGTGTAAATTTATTAAAGGATGAAATTATACATTTCAATAAAGTATACTTCTTTATGTCCCTAGTCTATATGGTAAATGATATCCTTAACTCTAGGAAAGGAGTCTTAAAACCAAAATGTTGTTATATTACAGTCATTGCTGATGAATTGATGGTCTTTCTACCCATAAAAGATTTATGGTTATGCGTTCATTTACTTTATACCAACTATTCTAACTATAAAACTCTATTAGTTCTTTGGTGTTAGTTTTTTATTCCATGACTATGTTTTCACTTCCCACTAATGTTCTCATACTTGGAAACCTAGTTATGTGATGACCTTCATACTTCCATCTCTCTATTTTCAAGTGAATGTTTTATTAACTATTTCTAAGATATGGATTTTAAATAAATATATTTTTAAGTGTCAAAAAAATTTATTATCAAGTTCAAATTTAAATTATAAGGATGGAATTTATTAATGGGGGGAATAATGAAATGCCTTGAGTTTTTAAAAGAGAAAACTTTGCTCGATAACATATGCAATACATAACACCGAACCCAAAAAAAACAATGATTATTTAAATATAAATATATTAAAATTTCCATTAAATTCACAAATATGATTAGGATAAACTAAATTATGATATATATGTATATATTTTCTATATATACTGATAAATTCTTATCAAATAATCAATCAATTTTTGGTAATTTCTTTTCATTCTTCAAAATATGTTTTCTTAAAAAATGTTTTTAACTTATAGAATATTTAGAAAAATTATTTGATAAAATGAACTCCATTTTTTTTATCATTATATCAACATTAACTTAGGGTGAAAATTTGGTATTTTTTAGAAAATATAGATTATTCAATGAATAGTGAAAATAATGTTTTATGTAAAATTATCATTAATTTTGATTAATGAATTAGTTTAAAAGTAAAATTATTATTTTAATCTAATTTGAACATAAAATAAGTATTATATAGTTATATTTTATTCAATTAATTATATTTAAACCATATTTATATTGTATATTAGTGTAACTTTATTTTTAGGATTAAAAACACATTTTTCTAAAAACAGTTTTAAAATGCATAATATTTCTCTGTTATAATAAATTAAAATAACCCCTAATGAGAAATAATATAAATGTAAATTTTATAATATATATCTATATTTATTAATTAAAATTCATATAATGAATATTACTAGTTATAGAGTTAATGTAAAATCATCTTTTCCTTAAAAAAAATTATTTTTTAAAAAACCTCTTTCCATCATACTTGCAGATTTTATATTCAATTAAATTATACCACATATATGAATTTATTTTGATAAAATATATTCTATATTTTTAATCACCATAATTAATATTAGGTAATAAGGTCAACTTAATTTTTGAACAATATGAATAGTAATTGTAGTAAATATTTATTAACACGGTAAAAGGAAAATAAGTTAATTAAGTGTAAAAATAATCTATTAAAGAATAGAGAAAAATTAACCCTAATAGTTTAAATATTTATATTTATTTTTCATTGAATTAATTATTATATTTATTACTTGTTTTTTACTTTATAAATGATTAAGTAATCAGTTTGATAAAAATTATATTTTGATATCATAAAACACAAATTGTATTTTTAAGTAATACACAATTTCAATTAAGAAATTACTTTTAATGAATTAATGTATTTTTTTAGATAAATTAAATTTTAATAAAATATTATTATTAATTTATGATTGATAAATTTTATTGATAATATATTTTTTATGATGTCAAATGTAATTTCTATAATCGTTTGAAAACTTTTATTTCCAAAAACCTAACATTTCTCAATAAATGTAAATTCTATTTTGAAAGTGAAAATTCATATATTTAGAAAATAATTTTGAGAAATTAAATATTATTTTTGGAATCCGAATATTGAAATTATTCAGTATTTAATTTTTCATAATTTTCGGAGGCACTCAACTTTTTGTGTAAAAATTAAATATGATATAAATATATATTGCGTATTATGACATCATAATGACCCAAAAGTGATGTAATAAATGTTATAAAAGGTATAAAAGACCAAATATATGTTTAAACTTTAAAATAATGTAATTTTAAGTTTATTTAATTTATTTTATAAATCATTTATGAATACACCAAAACCAATATTATATTTTATGTTTTAAAAATCATTTCTTTAAGAACATGACTCTTTTACGACCAACAAGGGTAATATTTTAATAATTTCGTCATTTGAACTTATAAAATAATTAAAATCTATTCTATTTGGTATGAACTATAGTAAAAAACCATGGTAATGTTTGTGTTTTTGATTATTTTGTTGTATAGAGTCTAACATTTATGTTTGGGAAATAATATAGAACTCCCCTCTGTTTTCCTATATAAACCCACTCAAGATCCCATTTATATTCTCTCAAAAACCATAGATAACATCTTTAATTTTCCATTACCTTTATATAGTACTCACAAGGTGTCTCTAATCTCTCAAAAATCTCCTCCAATGATTTTTGGAATCACTCTCTTAAGTATGGTATTTCTCTCTTTTTTTTATTCAAACACCTATTTTATGTTATTCCTATTAGTTTCCATTTGTGTTTGTTTAGGTATGTTTTCCTACAACCCTATTAATATAATTTTTATTTCAATGTTATGATTTAACCATTTTAATCTCATTAATCCATCCCATGAACCTATTTGTAGACCTGTTACCATGCCAAAATTTAGTAAGGGATCTCCCACTATATTTTTTATTAAAGCACCTATTTTATGTTATTTATATTAATTTCCATTTATTATTATTGGGATATGTTCTTACATATCCCCTTATTGTCCATTTTGTGTATAAATGATTAGATACCCCTTTAAATCTCATTAATCCCTCCCATGAACCTTTATTCACACCTGTTACCAAACCAAAATTTAGTAAGGGATCCCCCACTCTACTTTTTATTCAAGCACATATTTTATGTTATGCCTCTTAATTTCCATTTTTTCATGTTGTGATATGTTTGTAAATATCCCCTTTACTGTCCATTTTATGTCTAAATTATGAGATACTCATTTCAATCTCATTATTACCTCCCATGAACCTTTATGTTCACCCATTACCATGCCCAAATTTAGTAAGAGATCCTCTATTTTTTCCTCCTTATTCAAGCATATTCATTATCTTATGCCTTTTATCTCCATTTTATAATGTTTGGATATGTTATCCCATATACCCCCTTACCGCCCCTATTATTTATAAATGATTAGAGACCCATTTAACTCTCATTAATCCCTTATATAAACATTTATACAACCCTGTTATGCTGCCGAAATTTCAACGTGATTTTCCATGCCAAAAAATTGTGTTGTGAATACCTGTATCCATTTTATATCAAGGTTGTTCAACTTTATTAACTTATACTTATTTGATTGGGGGAATTACATGTATGTATCACACACTCCTTAATCATGGAATTAAAAGAGATGAAATATGATTCCATGTTGTATGATTTATTTGGCAGACTTATGCATGTGAATGAAATGAAAGTGATGGGTGCACCTAGAATTATATAGTGCTCCAATGAATTGGGTAATGTTTTAATCTCATGATACATCATGCAAGGGATTATAGAGTAAACCTAATATATCATGGGACTTTTTCCATCATGATGTCTTGGTAGTTAGCCATAACCTCTGTTTATGATGCCATGTTTAAAGTTGTTTCCACATTTCCCATGTTTCTATTATGATTATCATGCTATATCATGCCTCATTTTCCATGTTTATGATTCTCACCCCTTTTATGTCTCATTGATATTCCTATTGTATGACATGTAATGATTTCTTCATGTTATTCCATGTTTATTACATTACTAGGCATTACATATCACCCCTTTATTATATATGTCCCCATGTTATCACATAAAGTTTTAAGTATAATGGAATAATATGTGCATGTTATGGAAGTTTTAAATTATATTGATGTATTCCCTATTTTAAGTTGTTATGTAATGTTCCTAATTCCCAAAGACACTAGACTTATCGATCTTATGGGATGTATTATATATAATATTATGTAATAAATCATTAAATAAAGTCTAATAAAGAGTAGGGTTTTCATATATTATATATATACCTTAAATCCATTATTATATCCATCCGTGTGATATGGTGATAGAAAATGAATTACATTAGTTCATGAGGTGATAGTTCGCCATACACGCAATCGACAGTTTTGTTTCCGATTTGATGGAAGAGGAGATATATATAGGTTATCCTATAAAAATAATAACATATTAGTATATTTTAGATCTTAGTTTTATTACATTTGAATTATTAAGACATAATTTAAGGTGGTAAAATAATAAATGAAAATAAAGATCTTGGTGAAGATAATTACCTTCAATTAGAAAAACCTTCTTTGGATCTCTTATTAAGGACTCCAGTGTTGGTATTTTTGGAAGAAAAATAGATCTAAAAAATGGATAAGAAATTTAGGGGGATATTTTCATAGGGTTTGGTTGAGATAAATGTATTAACAGGTGTTAATAATTTAGGGTAGGAGGTGCCTTTTATAATTGGGGTGAGTGAAACACTTGTAATTTTTTAAAGTTTTAAAATAATGTCAAGTCACTTTATTGAAAACTTGGCTACAAAATAGCGCATATTATATTGTGATAAGGGTAATGTTGAAATCCAACCAACCAATTGAGTTTTGGAAACTTTTTAGGTCATTTTAAATCTTATATTTATAGATTAACCCCCTGGTAAACCTATTTTAACATTAACCATGGCCACAAATTTTTGCTGTTTTTATTATTCATTATGACCAAAAATTAAGTTGAACTTATTTTATAATATTAATTATTCTAATTAAAAATATTTAATCAATTTTATCAAATTAAATTCACATAAGTGACATAATTTAATTTAAAACTGAACCTGCAAATGTGATAAAAATCAGTTTTCCAAAGAAAACGTTTTATTAAGTATAAAATGTTTTTTTCTCAAAATTAAACTTAAAATTGATCACAATGAACTAAATTGGATTATTAATAATATAATTGAAATAATTTTACTTTTAAAACTATTTTAAAACAAAAATTAACTTTTTATATTCTGTAAATGAAAATATAATTTTTAATAAAAATATTTTTTTGCACTATTCATCAAAAAATTAATCTTTTTAGAAAATTATAAAAAATTTACTCTAAGATAATTTTTAGATTTTTATTTTAAAAATGAAGTTAATTTTTTAAAATATATTTTATAAAATTTTAAAAAACAAATTTTAAAATAAGTATGCATAACGCGACAAAACCATTTTTTAGAAAAATATAATTTTAAACATAAAAATGCATTTTTTATAATTCCATGCCTATAAAAAATATATTAAATGACTGATAATAAAATTTATTGAGTATATAATATATAAATTTAATTAAAATTATTCAATAATAGTTATTAATTTAATTTATTAGGATAAAAACATATTGTGTGTATAAAAATTGTTTTTTTTCAGAAAAAAATTTATTTTACTTTAAAATGATTTTTATTTTAATTCATAATCAATTGATAACCAATGAATTAATTTTTTACATGTATAAAAAACTTATTTTTTACAATTTAGTTATCCCTATTCATACCCAACAATTTAATATCAAGGTTATAATGGTATACTATATTACGGTTTGTTTAGACTCAGAGTTGCGTGTATCGTAAGATATTAAAGAAATTAAATTTATTTAAAAATAAACAGATCATAAAATATTAGGGTGTTACATTATGCCCCATTAAAATGAAATTTTTCATCAAAATTATATTACTCTAATTCTAAAAATGAGTATTTCTCTACTTATTACGTCCTCAAGTTTCCACATAACTTATTCGAATTTCTGATTCCACCGAAGAACTTTAAATAGGTGAGTAGTATTATTCCATAGAACTTTATCTTTACAATGAAAGATTTATATTGGTTTTTATTCAGAAGAAATATCATTCTATAGTGTTATTACCTATGAGTTCAGTACATGTGATGGATTAGGTATGTACTCCCTTAGGATAGATACATGGAAAACATCGTGAACATGAGAGAGGTTTGATGGAATCTCCAAGCGATAAGCTACCATCCATACTCAATTATGAATCTTGAAGGGGAAAATATACCTAGGGATAAAATTTAATTTATTTCATAATATCATAACCTTATTCCATGGATAAATTCATAGAAAAACCATCTCACCAACTTCAAATTCTAAATTAGGTCGATGATTGTTAACATAACTTTTCTATCAACTCTTATCTTCCTTGATATTCTATTGAATGGATAAATATTTCTATGCCATTTATATTGATATATTAGTTTCCAATAGATTTATTTCTCCAAATTCATCACATCACATTGGAGTTTTTCACTTATTTCCATAGAAGTATTCATATGGATCCATCTGAATGTTTGAGTGAAATCTATTATTGTAAGAAAACTCAACTAGTGTAAGGTGTTGATCCCAAGAACCTTTAAAATCCATAGAATAATATCTCAATATATACTATAGTATTTTATTGTTTCTATTATACTAAATATATATTCGAGGATGGTAAGTGGTATTGAAACTTAACACTGTATCCATAGCCTACTGAAGACTTCACCAAAACTTAGAGGTAAACCTCAAATCCCAATCAGATATAATATAATGTGGTAATACATGAAACCTTACCACTTATGTAATATAAATCATGGAAATATTATCATGTGATAATTATTCTATAATGGAAATCAATTTTTCTAAATTTATAATAATATCAACTAAAACCTATATAACATTATGGCCTTTAGATTCTTTGGATATTATAATGAAAAAATCCATGGTGATTTTTTTATGATTTCCTTTATGATATGAGTAATGGTTATAACATCCTATTAGAATTATATATCTCATACTTAACTTTATAACATACCAAAAACCAAGATACATACTTATAAATATATCTCTCCATTCCACCTAACTAAAAAAACTCTTTCAGATCTCTATACATATTTGTACTTCTAAAATGAATAGAGAATGATGAACTGTGAACGTCATCCAATAGCTCCTTCAAATATGGTATATATGGATAACATATATGATTCTTAAACCTTATAATTAAATCAAAATAAAGGTTAAACACTGGAATGTTTTTCACCTTCTTTTGTATTTAAACATCATCTTTTTGTGCCTCTTTAATCTTTACATGGATAGATGGTTGAACACTCATTTGAGAAAGGTAAGATTTCTCACCTTCCTTCAATATTTCTAGATCCATCCTTTATAAATACTGAGATATTGTATATTTTTTGATCCTCATCATAGATAATCTATCACGATCTTTTTGAATTAGAGAATCTTCCATCTTTTTCTCTTTCCCAGGGTTGTAATGTATTGAAAAATCATAATATTTAATCATCTCTAACCATATTCTCTTATGTATACTCAGATATTTCTTAGTGAATATATAATTAAAATTTTTATGAACAATATATATATATATATATAACACCTTTCTCAATAAATATAATTCATCCATTTCTTTAATAAAAAAATTACCGCAATAAAATGGAAATAATGAGTTGGGTAATTTTTCTCATGAACCTTCAATTAGAGTGAGGCATAATCTATGACCATATCATTCTATATGAGAACACATCCCATTACTTTCTTCAATTCATCACCATATATTAAAAATACTTCTCCAATATAGGGTAATTTAATAAAAAATGAATTAGAAACCCTTATTTTTAGTTCCTTGAAATTTTCCTCACATTAGTCCATCTAAAGGAACTTGGATCCTTCTTGAGTTAACTTGGAGTGTAGATTAGATATGCATGATAAATTCTACAAAAAAGTGTAAATAACATCTAGACAAACTAATAAAACAATAATTTTTATTCATAGTGGTTTTTCTAGGACAATTTTTAATAATTTGTTTATTTTATGGATCCACCGATATACCCTTTCTTGATATTATATGACCAAAAAATTATTTTTTTTGTAGAAAAAATTAACATTTTGAAAAATTTTCATACAAATTATTATTCCTTAGGGTCGTCAGTAAAACCCTCAAGTGATCTCCATACTATTCCTTTATCTTTGAATATATAATAATATCATCTATAAAGATTTCAAAAAACTGATCAAGATAATCTCTAAAGACTCTATTCATTAAATCCATGAATATAGTGGGGGAATTATTATGACCAAATGGAATAAATATAAATTCATAGTGTCCATAACTTGTGAAAAATTCTATCTTGGTTATATACTCCTTCTTGACCCTCAATTGATGATATCTAATATAGGGATCAATCTTAGAAAATTATTGAGATCCACACAGTTGATCAAATAAGTCATCGATACAATATAATAGATACTTGTTCCTAATAGTGATATTTTTTATGTTATTGAAAAACAATGAAGAGTCACATAAATCTATATTTATTCATAAAAAAATCACTCGTGCAACTAAAGGTGACACACTTGTCCAAATAAATTCCTTTTCAATATTCTATTAGTGTTTCTTCATAAATTATTATAACTCAATTTAGGTTATTCTATAGGGAGTCTTTGAAATAAGTATAGAACCAAGTATGAGTTCTATTGAAATTTCAACATCATGATTCGGTGGAAGACTAGGAAAATCATCCAGAAAGACATCAACAAACCCCAACACAATAGGAAGTTCATTAATATTGAGTTTCTTCCAAACCATCTATGATAAACACCCCTCTTGAATAGAAATAAAGACCCACAAAATAGATGTGATTTCTATTGGAATTTCATATTTTTAATTAAAATGATATATGATCATAGGCTCATTTGGAATATCAAACATGACTTCTATTCCATGTAAATTAATGTGGGATTTATGTAGATAAATCCAATCCTTGCCTAATATAACATCAAATTCAACCATATGAAGAATAATAATATTTTTAGGAAGTAAATTCCCATAAACTTCAACCAGAGAAGAATAATAGACTTGAGATGTGATCATCATATTATTATGGGGTTTTACTAGTAATTATATATCTAATTTTTGGGGTGGAATTTTAATACCCTTAAAAAAATTCTTTAGATATAAAATAGTGGGTAGATCCAGATTCAAATAAAAATTAGCAATTTTAGAGTGGATGATAAGTGTACCTTTCACCATGTATTTATCATACCCCTCCTCAAAAATAGTAATCACATGATATTTACCTTTTTATATAGGTTTAAGAGGGTTTGTATGTCAATCATAGTCATTAAACTGCATATTTGAGCACTGGTTTGCACAAACATACTCATTTCATTTGAAACACTGGAGTTTAGTTGGTGTATTCTATAGATACTTTTCTCTTTTAAAACAATTAGCTAAATTCTTCCCATCACTTCGACATTTGATTGCTTTATGGACTTCCTTTCCAATATTGAAATATTTACCAGTCCCCATAATACAATTTCTTACTTGTTTCCTTCTACAATTTGATCATAAATTAAGTATCATCTTTTTATCTCCATGGTATTTATAAATTTATTTGAATTCCATGTTAATTTTTTTATCAAAACCATGAGATTGATGGGTGAATCTAATCTCTATTTCCACTTGATAGAACATCAAACTATTTATTCATAGCTACTCAAGTCCCTTATGGATAAATCCATTTTGGAGACTTGGTTTTAAGACACTAAAGAATCAATCAACCTTACTTTTAGGCTGGATGATAATACTAGAAGCGTACCTCATAAGTCCTGTAAAATTTTCCTCATAGGTACCAATAGATTCATCATCCTTATACTTTAGCTAAATGAATTAATCCTTCATTTTTGTATGAATAATATAGAGAAATTACTTATTAAAAAAATAAGATCTTAAACTCATCCCACTCTATGGAGTCAATTTCTTCCTGTTTTCTGATATTCTTGATAAGATTCAACCACTGATCTAATTTTCCTTTTGAATGATAGACATAAAAAGTTACCTTTTCATGGTACAAATACTAGATAATAGAAAATACATTTTTAATGGTACTAATCCATTGTTTAACAACTAATTGATCATAAGACTCACTAAAATAAGGAAGGTTTTTCCACATAAAAGACTCAAAAAAACATTGTTCCATAATTTTCTATTTTGGAATCTCAACATCATTCATAGAATGAAAAGTTGTGTAAGCAGAGTAATGATATTTTGCATTTTATCTCCCATAACATTTGGTTTCTTATAAGTATAATAATTTCATTGTCTATAAAATTTAGCATTAACATGGTTTCTTTAGGTTCTATCCATTAATTGAAACAAAAAAGAATAGTGTGAGTAATAATAATCATAGTGGGAATCTATATAATTATGAAAAATCATTTATAATATGTCTAAATCAGGACAATTTATTTTCAATATATAAAAACTTAGGTTTAACCCAGGCCACTCATGCTCATAATCTATTCAAATCCTTCATGATTGTTTATAAAGAAAATGAAAATTAACCTAAGATTATCCCCCATGAGTGCCAAACCAGGTGCACAGTAAGGTTACACTCACCGTGCATCAGAATGATGGATGAGATATGCTCAACCAACTCTTTTGGGGGTTTTTAACCCTAGATGAATTTATACCAAAACCAAATACACTTGTAGTATCTAGAAAAGGATGTTTTTATAGGAACACCACACTCCTTTATTTACCATAACATTGGACATTATCCTATACTTAGAATTATCCTAAGGGTTCTCACTAAGTTTTTCTCATCCTAGTTTCCAAAGGTTAACTAAACCTTTCTCTGATACCAATTGTAAAGACCCAAACTTCTCATACATATATATCACATCTTAATAGATTAATATTCATTAAATAATATAATAATCCATTCTAGAATCATATTGGTGTAGTTCCTTTGGAAACTTGGGTAATTAAATAATTGGTTCATATATGAACAAAAAAATCTTCCACTAAGTTATTCATGACTAGAAACTTTATTAGACATATTATACTTAATACCTTTCTTCATAACCTGAGGAAAAGAAACATAAGAAAGAGTGTGTTCAGATGATCAATAAGGGTAAACAAGGGAGATATTAATATAACATGAGCATAAGGGTATGAGAACATGAGAATAAAATTTGAAAACCACACCCTATATATTATAGATCATAATATTGTTTCATGGAATAAATCATGGAAATTCATTATATATGAATCATAAATGAATCAAAGAACATGATCCATAAGATAAAAACATTGACATAAAGCATAAGTTTATCTAATACACATAAAAATATAAAATCATTTATTTAGTAGTAAAGGATTACTACCAAAACTATCATAGTGGATTGAATTCACTCCCCAAACCATTGTCATAGTCTAGAATTACTCCCAAGACTATCATACTGGACAAAGTCCCTTACTAAAATAGGTTCACTCCCCATTCCAGTCTAGATTATCTCATGATATATCCAGAATTACCCAATTAATTTGAGTACTAAATAATTATGGGAACACCCATCACATAATGAAAATAATATATATGTGTTTCACAAGTTTATAAAACATTAATCATATCATAACCCATGAAAATAAAATGAGTATCATAAACATTTTATCATATAATAACCCATGGAATAGAAATAGGTTTCATAAATATCCTATCATTATAATCATAAACCATCTAGGGAAATAATAAAGATGGTGTCATTGCATCATATCCCCAATAAAGGTTAGGAAACAACAAAGGATGTAATCTTATATGGAAAATGATTTTAAATATCACTTGAAAAATTTATTGAGGAAAATATCCTTTTTTTTAATTTAAAATCACTTATTTAAAATTTAATATTTTCCTTAATATTAAAGAAAACATTTTATTTGAAAAAACCTTGAAAATTATAAATTAATATTCAAATCATTGAGTTTATATGATGGTGGTAAATCACTACTACAAAATAAGACTTTAACAATGCTAAAAATGGCCTTTATTAGTGATAGAGAAGTGATGATTACTAGAGTGAGATTAAAAGCCCAAGTATTTTATCAGTGCTTTTAAAAGTATTGATAAAGGGGAATTCAATAGTGTGCTGCTCCAACACACTGCCCCAATAGTGCAGTGTGCTCTAACAGCACATCATAGCACCAAAACACCATGAAATCATAAAAATAAAGTATGAATACAAAATTTAAATGAAGAGAAAACAATCTTGGCTCGTTTGCTCAGTTTTTTTTGATGTGATGAACATTTTAAACTAAAATGATACTTATATATTGAAAAATGCACTTGGTTTCATACAGGTCACACCATATGCTAAATTGAGGCATGGATGATTCTTAAAAATCTCAAATGACTTATGGATCATTTTACTAAAGTATCAAAACAATATAAATGTGTTTACTCATTTTTGAGTACGTCACTTGTATTTTTTTTACTAAAATATCCGTTTAAACTAGAAACATGAACTTTGACTCATAATGGTTATATCATAGGTAAGTTTGATGTGATATTGATTCTTACACATCAAAAATTACTTATAAATCATTTTACTAAATTTTAAAGACAATCTAGGTACATTTTCTCAGTTTTCAGTGAGTGACACTTTTTGAACTAAAATATTTATTTTAAACTGATAACAGATACATTGAGTCACATAGGATACATCATGTATCATATTGAGGTGAGGATAATTCCTAAATGTCACAAATGACTTATAGACCATTTTCCTAAATTATCAAAACAATCTGAACGCATTTTCTTAGTTTTGAGTAGGTGAGTTGTCCTTTTTACTAAAATTGATGTCAATTTTAAATAAAAAGATACAATTTGAGTCATATTAGTCACACCATGAATTTTATTTAGGTGAGGATAATTCTTAAATGTCCCAAATGGATTATGGATAATTTCCATAAATTATCAAAACAATCCAAATGTGTTTACTCGATTTTGAGTATGTCACTTGTCTTTTTTACTAAAATGTTATTTTAAACTATAAACATACACTCTAACTCATATAGATCACATCATGTATCGGTTTTAAATGATAAAAATTCCTATAAATAACAAATTAATTATGAATAAATGTCATAAATATTAAGAAAATTCGAGTATGTTTTCTCTGTTTTTAGTGACTGACATTTTTTGAACTAAACTGTTGATTTTAAAATGATAACAAACATATTGAGTGATACCAGACACACCTTACATCAGATTGAGGTGAAACTAATTCTTAAACATCAAAAACGAGTTATGGAAAATTTCTATAAATTATCAAAACAATATGAATATTGTTTCTCAGTTTTGAGTAGGTTAGTAGTCATTTTTATTAAAATTGATGTCATTTTTAAATAAAAATGCACTTGGAGCCATAATGGTCACACCATGTGTCAGATTGAGGTAAGGTTCATTCCTACAGATCTAAAATGACTTATGGATTATCTTCCTAAAGTATAAAAACAATAAAAATTCATTTTATTGGTTTTGAGTATGTTACTTGTTTTTTATACGAAAATGTCATTTTAATCTAGAAACACACACTTTGACCTATATCGATCATATCATGTATCAATTTGATGTGAGACCGATTACTACATGTCACAAAGGAATTATGAATCTATGTATTAAGTTATAAAGAAAATTTGAGTTCATTTTATTTGTTTTCAGTGAGCAAAATTTTATGAACAAAACTGTTGATTTAAAATTGATAACAGACACATTGAGTCATAACAGTCACACCATGCATTGAATTTAGTTGAGGTTAATTCCTATATGTCTCAAATTTCATATGGATCATTTACCTAAAGTATCAAAATAATATGAATATATTTTTTCATTTTTGAGTATGTCAGTTGTACTTTTTACTAAAATTAATGTAAAATTTAAATAAAAATAAGCACTTAGAGTCATACCGGTCACACTGTGTATCGGATTGAGGTGTGTCTAATTCATACATGTCCCAAAGTGTCAAAAAAATCCTAAATATCAATGTTTCCATGCTTCCATTGTCTTTATATGTCGAACTGCCAATAATGCATATTGAATCGATGTTGTTAGTGGAAAAACTTTTCTTGTTGGTGAAATTATGAAGAGCAAAGGCTTTCAACAACAAGAAAGTTTTTTTGGCTAAGAACATCAACTCAATATGAAGTGTTGGAAGTTTGATAAAAAAACTCAATGAAAAAAGAAAGCAAGGGAACATTGGAAAAAAGAATAATTTTATCTCTTTTATGGATTGTTGTAGATAGTTGAAAGCAAAATATGACTTCCCAAAGATCCATGAAAAAAATAACTATTAGATAAAAATGATAAGGAAATTAACTTACAAATATTAGATAAAATTATGTCAAAATTAATTAAATTAGTAGTAGGAATTTACCTTTTTTTGATTGTTGTATCCATTCTTGATGCATTTCCTTATTGTCATTATCTCAGTTGTAGGCTCGAACAAAATAATCTTCTTATACAAGAAAACAATTATTAAATGAGTAATACTGAAAAGAAAGAAATTAAACATAAATATGAAATAATAAATTAATTCTATGGATAATTATTTTAATGTGAAAACATTGTTGACCACAAGGATATGCTGATGGTGAAGCAATAATGATGATAAAAATACGCAAATAGATCTCATCGAACAATCAATTAACGAGTGAGGATGATGAGGATAATTTCTCCACTATGGTCGGTGTTATACTCAAAATTCATTCAAAGGTGAAAGTTATAGACAACTATCATCCTCATCATCTCATATCCTGAACATTTATCATTGCATTTTGTTGTTTGACACACATCCTCCATCTCTTGTGAACATACACCTGTGTTTCTTGAAATACTCTAAGTAGTAGTCATGCATGGAATGACTAATGCTCAGAGTATTACAAGAAACATAAAAGAGATGGTGGATGAGTCTCAAGATAATAAAATGAAATAATAACTGTTCAGGAGATGAAGCTGATGAGGATAAAAATTATACTTCACTGTGTCCTCTAAAGGGGAAATTCCTCCCATTTGTTAGAATTACACCATTGGAACTAGTTATTAACTCTATTACACTATTACCACTAAATCCTTCCCTATATATTCCCCACATAACTAGATATACGATAGAGTGAAGGGTGGGAAATAAATAGAGAGGGTAGAGATGGAAGAATTATAATACAAAACTACAGTGCTGCACAGCCTGAGGGTCTTGGGTTTCTACTGTGTAATTTTAGCTGAAGAGTGTATATTACTAAAATTAATTTATTTTGTTTGACATGGAGGCAGATTTAATGATGACTTAATTTCATTTTATACTTGAATTTATCCACAAGGATCCAAATAAAACTTTAATAAAATAATTGGTTGAGGATTTTTTTATAATGTTTTTTTGATAAAACATGGTTTTTAATAGGTTTTATTTTATTAAAAAATGAGAGGGTTTTATATGATTGGAAAAAGAGGTCAATAGAGGTGTGTAATTCGTTCACACTTACCTTGATAGGTAATAAACCTGAACAAGGTTCATGCCTTTCACTGTCAAAAACTATAAAATGGAGGTCACTCCTCATTCGATACATAGATAAATAAAGCGAATGTACCTAAACATTTTTTATATATGTTATATATAAATGTATAATATTAGTAACTTTATTTTAATATAATTAGATATATATATATATATATATATATTATTTATCATATTTAAATTTATTTAAATATATAATATATTATTTGGTATATATATATTACTACTTTTTCTAATGAAACTAAAAAAATACTAATAATAATAATTTTTAAATTATATTAATTATAAATAATTATTATTCTAGGTAATTGTGTATAAAATATAATTATTTAAATTTTGGAAAGTTTGATTATTTGAAAAAAAATGTATATATAGTTACCTAATTTTATTATTTTGAAAGCAACACAAGTTTACAATATTTTATATGTTGTTTAAGTTTAAATTATATTACTAACAATTAAATGTTTATATAGACCTAAAATGTATATATAGACCTAAAATGATGAATATCTAAATATACTTTCTAATATATAGAATTTGGTAACTTCCAATCTATTTTTTAGAACAAATGATGTAGAAACCTAAGGATTCTAGGGAGGCCATCTAATACACATTGACCCATCCTTGATATTTTAGGGAGGTCTATAAAGAATATGGAATAAAGAAATAAAACAACATAATTCTAAGAAATATTTGTAACACTTAGCAGAATATCACAATATAGTAAAGAAAGAATAACCCCATACTAATTTTGAAAATAGAGATCCATTGAAAATAAATAAATATGGTATAACCCTTAATAATATTTCTATTAAAATAAAACAACACAATTTTAATAAAATAAAATTTTAAGGAAACACCCTTACACTAGAATATTAAAACAAAATTTAAACAAATAAATTACCTTACATGAATAGAATAAAATCATCTTCTATTGCTACCTCGCACTATCATGAGACTAAGAATTGGTTTTCTAAATCAATTTTCTCATTCGTTTAAGGATTTTATATCCAAAAGCTCAACTGTTTATATAGTGACATAAATATTTATTTAATTGGTTTATCTGTGGAAAAGAGGTGATTCACTTTGATTTAAAAATAGTGAAAAAATTAAGATTGTAGATCAAGCTAGGGTATAGATGTAGACAAAGAAGAAAATTGATTCAAAACAACAATTTAAGAAGACAAAAACAGGTTATCCAAAATAGTATTCAAGAAACAACTGATCATTAAAAAAATAAAAATAGTACACAACAACTGAAGCAAAAATAAAGAAAGAAAATCAGACCCTATAAAAGAAAATATAGGCATACCTTGCTAGGTTGAAAAAAATTAGAGACTCATGGATCTAGATCTTGATGTTTTCTTCAGAAACTCTAAGTTCAACCGAACACAATTTTCTGGACAATGTTCAATAAACTAGAGGCAGTGGGTTTTTGTGATTCGAGTAGGTTTGTGTGATTCAAGCTTCGATTCACCGAGGATGAGTGCCGGTAATGGGATAATTCTACGAAAATATTTTGATATTGCGATGGGTTCGTAGTAGGTTAGGTTTTTTTAATTAGATCGGGAAACTTTTATCAGTGATTTTAAAAAAAGTACTGATAAAGATTCATTTTATCAATGCTTTTTATTTAAGTGATGATAAAATCAATATTTATCAGTGCTTTTTTAGCACTGATAAAGGTAGGTCTTTATTAGCACTAAAAAAGTGCTGAAAAAGAACTCCTTTATGAGAGCTAAAAATATACTTCTGATAAAGGTTACCCTTTATCAGTGCTAAAAGGAAAGCACTGATAAAGGGTACCCTTTATTAATGATAAAAATAAAGTGCCGATAAAGAGTACCTTTATTAGCACGAAAAAAATATTGATAATGGGTTAAATTTATCAGTTCTTTATTTAGTTCTGATAAATATTCCGTTTATTAATTTTTTTTCTAGCGCTGATAAATACCAGTGCTGTTAAATGCCGATATTGTAGTAGTGAATTCTGTTCATTCCATATACGTTAAAAACAAGATTAATTTCACATTTTGAGTAAAAATTCAAAAGTATATCGTTTATAAAAATGAAAATAATATTCATTTTAATCTACTTTTAAAAAGTTTTTCTTTTAAAAATTACTTTACACTTTTATAGGGAAATACTAAAACATTCTTGAAAACATTTTAAAGAAAACATGGGCATAGAAGAGAAAAATATCTAAGTGAATAGTCAAAGATAGTCGATTTTACTTAAAAATATTATTTAGGTACATTGAGTACATAAAGTGAGAAAAATTAAAGGAAAACATGTTGTATTCAGATATTACTATAGGATAATCAAATTCATTAGTTTCTTGTTAGGTTGATCATGAAATTTCATTACTGTACATTTAATCATAAACAATCCTGGCAACCAATGATATTGTAACATAAAACCCTTACCACTTTGATAACTTTTGAATCATAATACCCATGAAATAATAACATAAAATATAACTTTAAATGTCATTAAAATAATTATATTAATGATATAAAATTTCAAATATAAAAAAAGATAGGTGTATAACATAACATATGTCCCAAAGAAAACAAATTGAGATGATAAACCCTTACCTCAAGCTTGACTTGCTTCAAAAGTGATTTAACCACATATAATATAAATATAAATTTATTATATTTATATAATATAATAATTTAAATACTTATAATATCATATATTATCCACTTATAATATTTCAATACCCATTTATTAATAATTACTTATTAAATTGTTGTTTCTGGGTGTTAACTATTTTTTATGAGAGTTTTGGTTTGGTTGATTTGGTCCTTGCATGTTGATCATGGTTCGATCAACTCTAAAATATTAATCATGATATAAATATAATATATATTCAGTATATATATTTTTAAATACATCCGTAAAGGGTAGATATAGAAAAATTAATTACACCATTTATGGAGATGGTAAGACATACATACGCATGAACACTATTTTTACTTTTCAAAGGATGGAATGAAATAAAGGTAAATATTAAATCAAATTTATATAATCATTATTATATCATATATATATATATCATATATATTAATTAAATATATCCACAATACCATCCATATAAATTATAAATGAAAAAATCACTTCGCTTCATGGAGACTATCGTCCACACATACACACAATCAATGTTATCATTTTCAAAAATATTAGAAGTTAAGATGGTATATGTGATATTATAATTACATAAGTACAATTATGTAATAAATATCATTTATACACTTTAAATATATCATTATATCTATATATGAGATACAATGATAGAAAACGAATTACATCGATTCGTGAAGCGGCAGTCTTCCATACACATGATTGATAGTTTCATTACCAATTTGCTGGAATAATATATGGATATAGGCTATTTAATCAACATAATAAAATATAAAAATATTTCAAATAATGGTTTTATTATTTTTTAATTATAAATAAATAATTGAAGGCGGTAAAAGAAGAATTAAAAAATAAAAATCTTGGTGAAGACAATTACCTTTTCTTAGAAAAGTCTCCTTTGGATATCTTATTACGGACCATAGGGTTAGTATTTTGGGAATACAAGTAGATATATAACATGTATAATGATTCTTGGGAGATATTTTTGTGGGTTTTTGTGAAGATAAATGGATTAATAGGTGTGAATAAGTGAGAGGAGGAGGTTCCCTTTTATAGTTGAGGTGAGTGACACACTTGTAATTTTTCAATGTTTTCAAATAATGCAATGTCACTTTCTAGAAAACAATAGATCCCAAATAGATAATATTAGAATGATATATGGTTAAGTTAAAAATAAAACCCATAAATGTGGTTTTATAAAGTTTATATATCATTCTAACTCTTATCTTTATTGATTAACCCCTATAAATTGGTTTTAACTTTAATCATGGTAACATATTTTTACTCTTTTTACTATTCATTATGAAAAAAATTAAGTTGGCCTTATTAAGTAATATTAATTATTAAAAATCAAAACATATAATACATTTTATAAAATTAAATTCACATAAGTGAAAAAATATAATTTAAAATTTAGTCAGAAAACATGATGAAAAGCGGTTTTCCAAAGAAAAAGGTTTCTAAAGTATAAAAAGTTTTTATATCAAAATCCAAAATAAAATTTATTAAAATGAAATAAATTAAATTTATAATAATATAATTTAACTAATTTTACTTTTAAAACCATTTAAAAACAAAATGTAACCCTTTAAATTCTTTAAACAAAAATAATTTTTTTTAATAAAAAATAGCATTTTTCATTATTCAATGAAAAATTAATCTTTTCAAAAAATTCTCAAAAATTTACACTAAGATAATTTTGAAATTTTTATTTAAAAAAATATGTTAATTTTTTTAAAATAAATTTTCTAAAAGTTTCAAAAATTAATTTTAAAATAAGTTCGCAAAACACGACAATACGACGTTTTAGAAAAGTACAGTTTTTATGAATAAAACTTGATTTATTCTTATCTTATACCTATACAAAATATTATATGAATGATAAAATTTTTATTGAGTATATAATATATGTATTTAATTAAAACAATTAACTATTTGTGATCAATTTAATTTCTTGAGTTACAAATCTAATGCGCGCATAAAAATAATATTTTAGAAAAACATTTCTTTCACTTTGAAATGATTTTTATTTTCATTTATAATAAATTGATAACCAATGAATTTATTTTATTCATGTGTTAACAAAATACATTTAATAATTTAGTTATTCTTAATAATAACCACCAATTTAATGGATAAGTTATAATGGTATACTATATTATAATTCATTTAGACTAGGGGTTGCATGTATTGTAAGCTATTAAAGAGATTAAATTTATTTAAAAATAAATATATCATAAAATATTGAGGTTTTACAATCAGACTCATATCTTGTAATTTTTGGAAGAATGGGATTCTGAAGAAGGATTGTAAGGATCATAGAGTTAATTCTAGAGGATAACTTCGAGAAGTTCTGAAAATATCATAGTTGTGGGATAAATTAGTTTTCTACCCAGTATAAATACTCCATTAGAATAATGTATTATTGATTCTAGTGAATCATTTCATTATACTTTCTATAGGTGGAGTATGAAAAACTATGTTTCTTGAAGATTTAGTAATTTTATTCTTATGAATGATGAGGATCTTGATATTTCTAGGAAAGGGGATTTGAAAGTCATCATCATAAATAAAGGTTTGTTGGAGTTTCCTAAAATTTGACACATACTGGTTTATGGAAGAACTTAATTTCTATCAAGTAGCTGGATGAAGTAGTATTTTGAATAATTTTTTTAATTGAGTGTTTAAGATCACTCATGTATCCATAGTGGGGACAATAGTCATAATGATGGAATGTTTTATCTGACAAGAAGATTAGATAGAGTAATGATTACCGAACTAAGAACTTCATGAATTTTGGAGTTGTGACATAGCTATCTTGGGCACATGAGTGAGAAAAAAATGTTATTATTAGTAGTTAAATGTATATTTAATCTTGATCACATGGATTTTAAAACATGTGATATTTTTATTTTGATATATAATAGAAAGTTTTTTTGTCACAGATAAAAGGGAACTTAAAACTATGATGCTAGAGATTGTACATAAAAATGTTTGGGGGATTTCTTCAGTGAATTCTCATAAAGGGTCACTATACTATGTTAACTTCATCTATGATTCAACTTGAAAGGTATGGGTATACTTTATTAATATAGGTTTTCCATGTTTAATCTTAATGGAGAGACATGGTGGAGAAAAAGGACAAAAATATTCTTAAATGTTTAAAATAGAAAATAGAAAATAGAGTTGAGTATGGTAGTAAGGAATTTTTGAGGCTTTTCTAGAGAAAATGAATTGGGTTTGAGAAGACTGTACCCATGATATAGGAAAAAAATGGTGTGGTAGAGTGGATGAACCAAATGATGAATGATAAATCTTAGAACATGAGGTTTTATATAGGGTTACTAATGGAGTTTCGGGATAAGAACTTTATTTACTACACATATCTCATTAATAGAATCCTTAAAAACCTAGGAAATATATTTTGAAATAACAGTGGTTTGGTATAACTATTGATGTATCTTAAATTAAGATTTTTGGAAGTCTCAAATATGTCTACGTTGATTCCAAGGATAGGTAAAATCTTAAAGTAAAGTACTAATCATGTTTCTTTTTTGGGTAAAGTGTTTAAAACTTTTGATTTTTTCTCTAGGAAAATGAAAAATGTGATTTTTTTAGAAGTTAAAATTTTATATTTAATGATAAGGTGTTATGGAAAGATTATAACTTGATTTAGGATGTGGTTAATAATGAAAAATAAATAGAGAATGTCCAAGTACATTTTAATGGAAATATACAAGTCTTGGATGCTATGGAATTTCCAAAAAGAATAGAAATTATGGAAGATAAAAAAATCTATAAGTACAATAAATATCTGGAAGTTTGAAATATCATTACAGATCTTCAAAATATTAAGTTATGGAAGAAGTTATTTCTGAAATCGTAGAGATAAAAGTTGAGTTATGGAGTTATACTAGGATCAAATGACCTATTTAAAGGTTTATAACTTATCTAAATTTATTTATTGTTATAGATAGAGGTGGTACCAAGATCTTAGAAGAAGCAACAAGTCTCAATGATTATTGAAATTAGGAGTTATATATGTAATAATAAATGGATTCATTATTTAGAAAAGAAACCTAAGAGATAAGAAAATTGTCATAAATAAATAATGTGCTGTATAAAAAATGGGTATATTAGTTGAAGGGGGTAGTTGATGGTATCAATTAGTAAAAGGCCATGTTTGTTATTAAAGTGTTTCAATAGAATAAAGGGATATATTTCGATGAAATATTTTCTACTATTATCAAATATAAGACTATTTATATAGTGTTATATTTGGTATATTTAGAATGATTACATCTTGAATAGTTAGATGTAAAAACAACATTACTTCATGGTGACTTGGAGGAGGAGATATTAATGATATATTTAGAATATTTTATTGATAATTTGAATAAATTATTGGTTTGTAAGTTAAAATGATCTTTTATAGTTTTAAGAAAGCTACATAATAATTGAACATAAATTTTAATGCATTTATAGATGATAATGGGTATGTCCATAGTAATGCTAATCATTTATATTACCCAAAGGTGTTAAAATATAGAATTTATGTCACTATTATCATGTACATAGATGATATGATCTTGGAGGTTCTGGACATAGATCAGATAAAAGAGTTAAAAGATGATTTTTCCAAAAGGTATGAGATAAAATATCTCAATAATGCAGATCCAAATGGATAAGAAAACTAGAACATTAGTTCCATCATAGAAGGAGTAATCTAAAATAAAATTGAATGATTTAGAATAATCAGATGTAAGCCCATGACCACCCCATTATACAGATAATTAAATTTATTTAAAGAAAAATAACCTAAAATTTAATATGAAAAACATAAATGATGGAAGTTTCATACAATTTGATGGTCAGAATTTTGATTTATTCCATGTTTTTTATATGGTCATAAATTTATCAAACAATGGGAGTTGTTATCTGGTTTATATCAAATCTGGGATAATATAATCTAGAGGTTGTAAAGTGAATTTTATGATATATTAATGGTTTGGAATATATAACATTTTATTTTGGAATGAATGATCCTTTGTAGGGGTAAATTGATGTAGTATTTAGAGGGGATATGGATACATAAAAGTGTACCATGGGTTTTGTGTTCAATTTCTAAGTGATAACTATTTTTTGGATGCTATGATTATAACTGATTGTTACACTTTCAACTAAGGAACAATATTATGTGATCATCACTTAAATAAGGAAAGATTTTTTTTAGATTAAGTTCATATTATAAGAACTCAAAAGGATTTTATAGAGTGGTTTTTTATTCTTTGATAGATAAAGAGAGATTCATCTAGAAAATGATTTGATGTTTCATTCACAGATGTTTCACATCAAGATCAAGTATTATTTTATCAGAAACTTTCTAGAGGATGGAGTTTTTAAAATAAAAAAGACAAAGGATGTTAGAATATAGATGATATGTTATCCAAGGTATTATTTTAGGAAATCTCACGGTAAAATTGTACTTCAATAGGACTTGTGTGTTATAAATTTAAAATAGAGTCACTTATTATTGTTGTATAGGATTATTGGTTTTTAATTTTTCCATAATATTGGTGGATGACTTTTAATCATTGATAAGAATATTTAAGTGAGAGATTTATATGATTTATGATGACTTATTAAATAGTCATATTATTTGATTCTGGATTGTGAGGTCCCAGAACCCAGGTCTTGGGATTGGAGGAGGCTTTCAGTAGTGGAAGTTAATAATGATATATTTATTATTCAGATGTTCATATTGTAGAACCAGGTGGAAAGTAGATGTGTTCAGATGATGGAAGTATATAAGATGATCCTTGCATAGGGTGAACTCTATTTTATGTTTCATAAAAATTAATAATTTACAATGGATATGTTATAATCATTATAGGGATGTGTAAAGAGATATTACACTTTTCACCATAATATAATGACTAAGGTGATACAACTTATGGTAAACTAGAGGTGGATATGGTCAATGGTGGTTCCCTATGAATATCAGAGGGAAATGGTAACAGTTTCACCAGCTGATCCCCACTATAAATAGGTGGGTTGGGGTCATTTGTGAGTATAATGTAAATTAATGTAATATCATTTTCATACCTTCTTCTTCCATTAGAATAAATAAAAAATCAATGTTCTCCCATTGAGTATGAATAATGTTTGAACAAAATAATTTCTTGTCGTCTTTACTTTAATTATTTTATTTTTATTGTATGTTTGTTTCAAGAGTTGTGAGTATTGGAGTTGGGAAATTTAGTGCAGTGGATGGGGTGTTTTTATATTCTCAGTTTCGAAACATTATTTCTTAGGTTCATCGATTTCTTGAAGTTTTATGCTTGATTCATACTTAAAGTTACCATGATTTTCTTCTAGTCATGGAAATTTCAAACCCAATTGATGGTTCTCATGCTAAGTATCTTTCAAACCTTAAGTATGGGGTTTCAATACAAAACAATCACCAAAAACACATTAAATACATAGTATATGACACTTCATGTGGTATACTTGGTGGGTCATCTAGTGTAAAAAACTCATTTTATACCCCATTAGCATATTCCATATCTTTATATAAAATTCTACCCATACCAACCTTAATATTTCATCACAACCTATAATAATTCATGATGAACATAATTTAGGGATAAATCAAATTCATACTTTGAGAGGTCAATTATCATTTCATTTCACACAATATATATGCATCAAATTTGAAAGAATGATAAAGTAGAGACTATCTTTTTTATAAAAAGATACATTTCATATTCTTAATTTTTTTAATAATACTAAAAAAACCAAACATAAATTCTTATCTAATTATAACCATTTTGACAGACCACCAGAGTGGACTTTTGTTTAATGTACTTTTAGGGTTTTGTTAAACCCATTACATCTCTATGTAATTAATTCCACATTTCTATATGACCATTTGATACAACCACACACTAAACTCCTTTAGTGAGTAACATCTATAAATAATGTTTGTTTGAATAACGATGAGAATTAGATTTTTCTCCTAAAGTTAAAATATTTGTACACAATATTTAAACTCATCTAGTTCACAACATCCAATTTTGCAAAGTTAAATTATATCATCTACATATAACACTTTATAAGTTCATCTTAATCATAATTCTTGGAAATTTTATATCAAACATTTTATTTGAGATCATTTAGTAATAAAATTTAATAATTTACATTAATATATTTCTTTACTAATACATCATAAACAATTTTAGGATATAAAGTGACATATACTTCATAATGGTAACTAAATGAAACTATTTGAATTTATATTTACCAAAATTATCTAAAATATATTAAGATATTAAATTTAATTAACTTTAAATTTTGACTGATATAATCTTTTATTTGTTGCACTCGAACTTATCTAATTCTAAACATGCACCCACTATCCTTTTAGAAACTATATTCTCTTTATAATATCATGATAAGATAAAAAACTCTTTTATGTAAGTAAAAAGAACTTATTTAATTTAGGGTAAATATTAAAAAAATAAATTATTGTATCCATATCATATATGGTATTCAATGTGTTTGGAGTAACATACTAAAAAAATACTTTATTCTTTAAATTTTCCATTGAAGGTTGTGGAAACCCTTTCACTCATATTTTTACAAATATTTTGGATAAATTATTTTAGCTCATATAAAAATCATTTTATCCTTATCTTATATTAAAATATAGTATAGAGTTTAATGAATCATAAACCATGTGTATCATCTCATTTATTCATATCAACCCTTTGTTAAAAAATAATTACTCTTATCACATAAAAGCTATAAGATGAAAATAAATATCCTTTATTCATATTTATACAAGCTTGAAATATTCCACTGTATTCAACTCCATGATTTTTAAACCCTTTGCTTCATCGTTTCAATACAAACTATAAGATACACCAATTATTACCTTGTTTTTTAACTTATGTATACTTATAAAATTTGTAAAGTATAGATTTGGTATTATATACTCTTTAAAATCAAAGATTTGATTCCATAACACTAATACCTAACATGTAATATCTATTTATTTTTTAAAACTCTTTCATATATTTTATATAGTTCTATAAAATTGAAATACCATCCTCTTTTTTAACATCTCTTTTATATTTCAACATTGATACTCAAAGAAACATTATTAGAATTTCCAACAGACTTTTCTTCTTCTAGAGTGAACTTTTACCTAATTTTATTATCTATACAACACCATAACATGGATATCTCATGGACAGTTCATATATCCTCAATAATTTGAGAAAATAGTTTGAACCTTTATTGAACTCATTCAAATTATTAGAACACTTCCAATGATGATAATAAAACTAATTCCATTTCTAGAAAAATCCATAAAGGAAACCTCCCTTCTATATATGTCATTTATATACTCAATCGCATTGAATATGTAACAACTGAGGCCCCAGTGATAATATAGAAACCAAAACATGGATATCTCATGGATAATTGAAGAAACATTATTAGAATTTCCAACAGGCATTTCTTATTCTAATGTGAACATTTACCTACTTTTACTATCTATACAACACCAAAACATGGATTTCTCATGGATAGTTCATATTTCATCAATAATTTGAAAAAAATAGTTTGAAACTTTATTGAACTCATTCCCATTATTATAACATTTCCAATGATGATAATAAAATGAATTCCATTTCCATAAAAATCCATAAGGGAAACCTCCCTTATTTATAAGTCATTTATATACTCAATCACATTGAATATGTAACAACTGGGGCCTCAGTGACAGTACAGACACCTCGCCTTAACATGGACGTGATGTCTTGGCCCACCAGTACCACCAGTTGCACTGAAAACATGTGGTATCCACCCTAGGGCCCACCCACATGCTCTAATGGGTCATCTGAATAATGAAAGTCCCCACATTCCAACACATGTCCTTTATAATGTGCTTTTTCCTCACTCACACACACCCTAAGAAACTTCCCATATGTTCACACATCCTAATCACTACTCCAGGCCAAACACACTTAACTGTGGGGTTCTAATAAGGAAGGATCCCAAAATGCAAGGTGCACCTTATTAACACGAGTCATATCATTTAGTCATTTAACCCTTTATCATTCTGAGGTGTCACATTCAACCCCCTTTTGAGAAAAACATCCTAGTTTTGGGCCCTACAACTCAACCCAGGCAGTGCAATGTACTTATGGCTAGGTTCCACCTCTAATACCAAATGTAACTACTGGGGACCTAGTGAGAGCACATACACCTCACCTTAACATGGCCATCGGGTCTTTTCCAATGTGCTTTGTCCTCACACACACACACCCTAGGAAACTACCAAGTTATTAGAACATTTTTAATGAGATAATAAAATGAATTACATTTCCAAAAAAATCCATAAGGGAAACCTCCCTTCTCTATAAGTCATTAATATACTCAATAACATTGAATATGTAACAACTGGGGCCTCAGTGATAGCACATGCACCTCCCTTATCTACAAGTCACTTATATACCCAATCACATTGATTATGTAACAACTGGGCCACAGTGATAGCACAAACACCTAACTTAACATGACCGTTGAGTCCTGGCTTACCAAGTACCACCAATTTTCACACTGACACGTGGTCCCTGCATGGGGTCTAACCACGTGCATGAACGAGTCATCTGACTAATGAAAGTCCCCCCTCAGGACAACACATGTCCTTTCCAATGTGCTTTTTCCTCACTCACACACACCCTAGGAAACTTTCCAGAAGGTCACCCATCCTGATCACTACTCCATACCGAGCATGCTTTACTGGGGCCTCGGTGACAACACAGACACTCCACCTTAATATGGTCGTCGGTCCTTTCTAACGTGCTTTATCCTCACTCACACACACCCTAGGAAAATCCCCAATTATTATAACATTTCCAATGATGATAATAAAATGAATTACATTTCTATAAAAATACATAAGGGAAACCTCCCTTATCTATAAGTCATTTATATACTCAATCACATTGAATATGTAAAAATTGGGGCCCTGATGACAGTATAGACACCCCACCTTAACATGGATGTCAGGTCCTAGCCCACCAGGTACTACTAGTTTCCCCACAGACACATGGTCCCTACCCTCGGGCCCACCCACATGCCCGAATGAGTCATCTAATTAATTAAAGTTCCCATAGGTAAGCACACATCATTTACAATGTGTTTTTCCTCACTCACACAAACCCTAATAAACTTCCTAGAAGGTCACCCATCCTGATCACTACTCCAGGCCAAGAACTCTTAACCATGGATTTCTAATAAAGTAGGCTCCCGAAATAGAAGGTGCACCTTATTGACATGAGTCATATAATTTAGTCATTTAACCATTTATAATTCTAAGGTGTTACATTCACACCCCCTTTAGAGAACAACATCCTCATTGTGGGCCCTACATCTCTACCATGGCAGTGCACCATACTTAAGGATGGGTTCCTCCTCTGATACTAAATGTAACAATTGGGGCCTTAGTGACAGCACATACACCCCACCTTAACATGGCCATCAGGACCTTTCTGATGTTCTTTTTCCTCATTCACACATACCCTAGGAAATTCCCCAGTTATTAGAACATTTCCAATGATGATAATAAAATGAATTCCATTTCTAGAAAAATCTATAAGGGAAACCTTCCTTCTCTATAAGTCATTTATATACTCAATCACATTGAATATGTAACAACTGGGCCCTCAGTGACTGCACGTACACCTCCCTACTATATAAGTAATTTATATACTCAATCAAATTGAATATGTAACAACTAGGGCCCCAATGATAGAAAAGACACCCCACCTTAATATAGACATTGAGTCATGTCATACCAGGTACCATCATTTTCCCCACAGACACGTGGTCCCTACCTTGGGGCCCACCCATGTGCCCGAACAGGTTATTTGACTAATGAAATTCCCCACAGGCCAACAAATTTCCTTTCCAATGTGCTTTGTCCTCACTCACACACACCCTAGGAAACTTTCTATAAGGTCACCCACCAGGTACCACCAGTTGCCTCACAGACATGTAGTCCCTGCCTTGAGGCCCACCCACTTGCCTGAATGGGTCATCTGACTAATGAAAGTCCCCACAGGCCAACACATGTCCTTTCCAATGTTCTTTGTCCTCACTCACATACACCATAGGAAACTTCCCAGAAGGCCAACCATCATGATAACTACTATAGGCCAAGCACACTAAACGGAGGCCCCGATGACAACACAGACACCCCACCTTAACATGGTCGTCAGGTCCTTTCCAATGTGATTTATCCTCACTAACTCACCCTGAGAAACTCCCCAGTTATTAGAACATTTCCAATGATGATATTATAATGAATTACATTTCCATAAAAATCCATAAGGGAAACCCCCCTTCTCTATAATTCATTTGTATACTCAGTCACATTGAATATGTAACAAATGGGGCCCCGATGATAGCATAGACATGTGGTCCTCGCCTTAAAGCCCACCCACGTGCCCGAACGGGTCATCTGACTAATGAAAGTCCCCACATGCCAACACATGTACTTTCTAATGTGCTTTTTACTCACTCACATACACCATAGGAAACTTACCAGAAGGTCACCCATCCTGATCACTACTCCAGACCAAGCACGCTTAACTGGGGCCCTGATGACAGCACATACACCTTGCCTTAACATGGTTGTCAGGTCCTTTCTAATGTGCTTTATCCTCACTCACACACACCTTTGGAAACTCCCCAGTTATTAGAAAATTTCCAATGATGATAATAAAATGAATTCCATTTCCATAAAAATCCATAAGGGAACCCTCCCTTCTCTATAATTCATTTATATACTCAGTCACATTGAATATGTAACAATTGGGGCCCTGGTGACATCAAATACATGTGGTACCTGCCTTGAGGCCCACCCACGTGTCCGAACGGGTCATCTGACTAATAAAAGTCCCCACAGGCCAACACACGTCCTTTCCAATGTGATTTTTCCTCACTCGCACACACCATAGGAAACTTTCCATAAGGTCACCCATCCTGATCACTACTCCAGACCAAGCACGCTTAACTGGGGCCCCGATGACAGCATAGACACCCTGCCTTAACATGGCTGTCATGACCTTTTCAATGTGATTTATCCTCACTCACACACACCTTGGGAAACTCCCCAGTAATTAGAACATTTCTAATGATGATAATAAAATGAATTCCATTTCCATAAAAATCCATAAGGGAAACCTCATTTATCTATAAGTCATTTATATACTTAATCACATTGAATGTGTAACAACTGGGGCCCTAGTGACAGCACAGACACCCTGTCTTAACATGGACATTAGGTCCTGGGCCACCAAGTACCACCAATTGCCCCACAGACACATGGTCCATGCCCTGGGGCCCACCCACATGCCTGAACATGTCATCTGACTAATGAAAGTCTCCACATTCCAACACATTTCCTTTCCAATGGGATTTGTTCTCACTCACACACACCCTAGGAAACTTATTATAAGGTTACCCATCGTGATTTCTACTCTAGGACAAGCACGCTTAACAGTGGAGTTCGAATTAGGTAGGCTCTCAAAATGGAAGGTGCACCTTATTGACATGAGTCATATCATTTATTCATTTAACCCTTTACCATTCAGAGGTGTTACATTCACCCCCCCTTTAGATAACAACGCCCTATTTGTGGGACCTACATATAAACCCAGGTAGTGCATCGTACTAAAGGCTGGGTTCCTCCTCTCATACTAAATGTAACAATTGGGGCCTCGGTGACATCACATACATCCTGCCCTAACATGGCCATCAGGTCCTTTCCAATGTGATTTATCCTCATTCACACACAACCTAGGAAACTCTCCAGTTATTAGAACATTTCCAATGATGATAATAAAATGAATTCCATTTCTAGAAAATCCATAAGGGAAACCTCCCATCTCTATAAGTCATTTATATACTCAATCACATTGAATATGTAACATATGGGCCCTCGGTGACATCACATACACCTCCCTTCTCTATAAGTCATTTATATACTCAATCACATTGAATATGCAACAACTGGGGCCCCTGTGACAACACAGACACTACGCCTAAACATGGTCGTCGAGTCCTGGCTCACCAGGTACCACTAGTTGCCCCGCAGACATGTGGTCCCCACCTTGATGCCCACCTAGGTGCCCGAATGGGTCATATGACTAATGATAATTACCACATGCCAACACATGTCCTTTAAAATGTGCTTTGTCCTCACTCACACACACTATAGGAAACTTCCCAGAAGGTCACTCATCCTGATCACTACTCCAGAACAAGTACACTTAACTGGGGCCCCAGTGACAGCACAAACACCCCGCATTAACATGGATGTCAGGTCCTTTATAATGTGCTTTATCCTCACTCACACCCCCCTAAAAAACTCCCCAATTATTAGAACATTTCAAATGATTATAAAAAACAAATTTCAATTTCTTGAAAAATCCATAAGGGAAACCTGCCTTCTCTATAAGTGATTTATATACTCAATCATATTGAATATGTAACAACTGGGGCCTCGGTGACAGAACAAACACCACACCTTAACATGACCATCGAGTCCTGGCCCACCAGGTACCATCCGTTGCCCCGCAGACACTTGTTCCCCACCCTGGAGCCCACCAACATGCACGAATGGGTAATATGACTAATGAAAGTACCCACAGGCCAACATATATCCTTTCCAATGTTCCATTTCCTCACTCACACACACACTAGGAAATTTCCAAGAAGGTCACCCATCATGATCACTACTCCAGGACAAGTACACTTAACCGTGGAGTTCTAATCATGTAGGCTCTCGAAATGTAAGGCACACCTTATTGACATGAGTCATATCATTTAGTCATTTAACACTTTATCATTTCTAGGTGTTACATTCACCCCCATTTTTAGAGAACAATGTCCTCGTTGTTGGCCCTATATCTCATCCCATGCAGTGCACCACACTTAAGGATGGTTACTCCTCTAATACCTAATGTAACAACTTAGGCCCTGGTGACAGCACAGAAACCCCACCTTAACATGGTTGTCAGGTCGTTTCCAATGTTCTTTGTCCCCAATCACACACACCCTCGAGAAGGTCACCCATCCAGATCTCTACTCCTGGCCAAGAACGCTTAAATGTGGAGTTCTAATCAGGTAGGATCCTAAAATGGAAGGTTTATCTTATTGACATGAGTCATATCATTTAGTCATTTAACCCTTTATCATTCTGAGGTGTTAAATTAACCCCCCTTTAAAACATAACTTCCTCGTTGTGGTCCCTACATCTCACCCCAGGAAATACACTATACTAAATACTGGTTTCCTCCTCTAATACCAAATGTAACAACTAGGGCCCCGATGACAGCACATACACCCACATTAACATGTTCGTTGGGTCTATTCCAATGTGTTTTATCCTCACTCACACATACCCAAGGAAAGTCCCCAATGATTAGAACATTTCTAATGATGATAATAAAACAAATTCCATTTCGAGAAAAATATATAAGGGAAACCTCCCTTCTCAATAAGTAATTTATATACTCAATAACATTGAATATGTAACAACTGGTGTCCCGATGACAGCAAAGGCACCCCGCCTTAACATCGCCGTCAGGTCCTGGCCCACTAGGTACCACCAGTTTCCCCACAGACATGTAGTCCCCACCCTGGGGCCCATCCACGTGCTCGAATAGGTCATTTGACTAATGAAAGTCCCCAAAAGCCAACACATGTCCTTTACAATGTTCTTTTTCCTCAATTACACACACCCTAGGAAACTTCCTAGAAGGTCTCCCGTCCTGATCACTACTCCCGCACAAACACGATTAATTGTGGAGTTTTAATCAGGTAGGCTCCTGAAATAGAAGGTGCACCTTATTGACATGAGTTATATCATTTTTTCATTTAACCCTTTTTCACTATGAGGTGTTACATTAACCCCCATTATATCACAACATCCTCATTGTGGTCCCTACATCTCAACCTAGGTAGTGCACCATACTAAAGGCTGGGTTCCTTCTCTGATACCAAATGTAACAACTGGGGCCTCAGTGACAGCACAGACACCCCGCCTTAACATGGCCATCGGGTCCTTTCCAATGTGATTTTTCTTCACTAACACACACCTTAGGAAAATCCCCATTTATAATAACATTTCCAATGATGATAATAAAATGAATTCCATTTCCAGAAAAAATCCATAAGGGAAACCTCCTTTCTCTATAAGTCATTTATATAATCAATCACATTGAATATGTTACAACTGGGGCCCTAGTGACAAAAAATATACATCCCTTATCTATAAGTCATTTATATACTCAATCACATTGAATATGTAACAACTGGGGCCCCGGTGACAGCACAAACACCCCACCTTAAAATGGCCGTCGAGTCTTGGCCCACCAGGTACCACCAGTTGCATCGCAGACACATGGTCCTTACCTTGGGGCCCACCCACATGCTTGAATAGGTCATCTAACTAATGATAGTCCCCATAGGCCAACACATGTCCTTTCTAATGTTCTTTTCCCTCACTCACACACACCCTAAGAAACTTCCTAGAAGGTCATCTATCCTGATCACTACTCCAAGCCAAGCATACTTAACTATGGAGTTCTAATCAGGTAGGCTCCCTAAATGGAAGGATCACCTTATTTACATGAGTCATATCATTTAGTCATTTAACATTTTATCATTCTGAGGTGTTACATTCACCCCCTTTAGAGCACAATATCCTCATTGTGGGCTCTACATATCAACTTAGGTAGTGCACCACACTTAAGGCTGGGTTCCTCCTCTGATACCAAATGTAACTGTTGGGGCCACAATGATAACATAGACACCTCGCTTTAACATGTTCATCATGTCCTGACCCACTAGGTACTACCAGTTTCCCCGAAGACACATGTTCCTCACCTTAACATGGTCGTCGGGTCCGGGCCCACCATGTACCACCCGTTGTCCAGCTGACACGTGGTTTCTACCCTGGGGCCCAACCACATGTCTAAACGAGTCATCTAACTAATGAAACTCCCCATAGTCCAACACATGTCCTTTCTAATGTGCTTTTTCCTCACTCACACACACCCTATGAATCTTCCGAGAAGGCCACCTATCCTGATCACTACTCTAGGCCAATCATGCTTAACTGTGGAGTTCTAATCAGGTAGGCTTCTGAAATAAAAGGTACAACTTATTGACATGAGTCATATCATTTATTCATTTAAACATTTATCATTATGTGGTGTAACAGAATATATGAGTAGAGATGAAAGTTACTTTGGTCATTTAAAATTTAATATCTTTTAAATCTCATGTGAATTCTTCTTAGGAATGATTATTAACTTAACAAACTAATATAATAAGTTCCTTCTATTAAATTTTTCATTTTTTAATAATTTCATCAGGTTTAAATTTGAAGATGATGATTCCATTTTATATAAAACAAATTATTTTATCCGATGAGTATCATGTTTTATATCCATTTAATAAAAAATTTATTAAATAAACTCACCTTAAAATGATGACCCCTTTTAAATCCATCCTATCCATTTGTAGGTCAAGATTCATATTTCAATAATAAATGAGTTTTATTTGGAGCCCCTTTCACCAAATAGTAATTTAGACAGGCCTTCATGTCCATCATATCATATATGACTCTTGGATAGTTGAGCATATTTTTTTACCAGTCCATCATATGGATAATATCAACACTATTCCCCTAATATCATTCCCAAGGGTTTCCCAATGGAGTGTAACCCAAAATTTTTTTTCAAAAATGAGGCACTAAACTATTAGGATCACCTCATTACTTGATCACCTTATGCAAGAAAATCTAGGGGCACCCAGCTTTGGTATGAAACTACCCAGTTAGATGATTGAGGCCTTGAATAATGTTTTATTTGGAAGAAATATGATAGTTAGTATATTTAAATAGATTTAATCTCACCATATTATCTCATGTATTCCATTTACATGTATGCATGCTTCTAATGAGTTAGTATTTGAATACCTATTTCTTCTAATAAATTAATATGTTTAATCTATATTGATGTGTAAATATTTACACAAATCATAGCTTGTGTTACTAACCCAAATAAAAATAAAATATATATTCACATATATTCCAATTCATCCCATGAATAAGGTATATAAAACAATTTCATTTAAATTATTAAAATAATATGAACCCAATAATCCCCATAAGAGTAAGCATGGAGTGACTGGTAGCCAACCCCCACTTTTATAGACAAGGTATAAACCTCTAATACACTGAGAATTCAAAACCAAATTCTATATCCCATGGTTCTTTACTCAATATATACTTCAATTCCCTCATAATTATAACACCTAATATATATAAACAATAATTTACTTCTCAATTTAAGCTCATAATCAAGTACAATCCAAAGTCAGTACAGAAGAAAACTAAATTAATTATCATACCTAGCATGTAATGACTTAAATGCATGTAAGATAATTTAAAGAATAATTATAATGCATTTAAATTAAATCATATATCACAATTCATAATATAACATTTATATTCATGAATAATAAAGTAGAGAATAAACTAAATAAATGGACAACTCATAAATCTAGACATGGGATAAATATTTATGAAAATTTCATAAATAAATTATAAATAAATTATAATTTAGGCATGGATAAACATGAACAATTCAATTTTACCCAATATGAACTTTTAATATTATCATTTACATGGTTTTAATACGAACTCCTTTATATTCCTAATCATGAGATATTTTTATGAAAACTTATATAATGAAATAAACATCATATATTATGTAATATTTTTTACATAATTTAAATATCTCACATGGATTTTATTAAAAAAATTAACCAAATCATCAAAAAAACATTTTGTATTATCTTAAATTAAATTTTCAAATAAGGTATTAATATAAATATTTTATTTTTACTTTTATGAATAGTTTCTAAATAAATACAAAAAATCTATATTTTACCTTATTTTATAATTTATAACAAATTTATAAATATTAAACCATATAAAAATAATTTAATACTAGATAAAATACACTAAAACATGTTTGGTTTTGTTTAAATCCCCTCACCACATGTGATGAAGAAGGTTCTTTTTAGAGTTTTAACATAAATAAAATTTCTTTAAAAGTTATCTTAAAATAGATTCTTCCATGACATGGTATTCCTAAAGTAAAAAACTTGTTATGGGAAGTGATAAGGTTTTAAGGAAAAAGTATAATAAATTTTGGTATTATGGTCATACTATATACTATGACCATTTTGGAAGTTATTTTGGGCTAGCTGGGGAATTTTTCTCATTCCATTTTAGATAACCAAACCGTTTTGGGTAAGGTGTTTTGAGCATTTCATTTCAGGTTACAAAGGAGTTTTGATCATGACTCTATAATCCCTAAAATATCTAATAAAATTCTATCATGGTGTGTTCTATAAAGTGGTTCCCATAAAAATGATTCAAATACATTCGAACCAAAACATAATGGAATCACACTATGATAATTCATTTTGATGATTTTCTTGTAATGCCTAAAATGATAGTTTCTCCATGATTGGGTCATGGTCTAGAAAAAAACAAAACTAGAACACCTGTTTTTCATTAACATAATGCAATAGTCTGAAATATAAGTAATAAAAATAAGAATTTTCTCTTTGGCTAATCCATGACACATGGAAATATTATTTTATAGTTTTCTTCATTAATTCAAAACCAATACATTGATAGATAGGATATGATACCAATGATGAGTTTTAGAGGGATGAAAATCATCCTAAATGGAGTATAAGAAAACTCCAAAACTTGATTAAACCCATAATATATCTATACATTTAAAATGAATGATAAAATGAATAAAGAATGGTGTAAATTATGTTGTTGTTATGAACTCTTATATACAAGTATATTAACAATAAGAAATTGATGGTTTCTTCTTTATTAGGTTATCCATGGGCTGTAAAAATATTATGAGTCTTGGGAAGGATCTCACTTATATATAACATCTTTGATAACCATAGGTTTAAAGGATATATAGAAATGAGATCATGATAATCTCAATATTTAATAATTCTAACATAAGATCACATCTAATAATTTACCTGAGGATCTAAAAATGTTATATAGAAATTAAAGAGAAAAAATGATCTATAATATTTATGAGATGTTTCAAAAATTTATTAAAACCATTTTAACTCTTTTAAAGATATAAATAATTCCTTATAATTATTTTTTAACTCATAAATGATTATAATACACATTCAAACTCATAATTTTCATATAAAAAAAAACTAAAAATGATATCTTTCAGAATAAAATATTGAAGCATTTGATACATTATCACATAAAATGAAAATTAATATAAAATACACCATGGAATAATTACTTTCACTATGCCATAGAGTGCCCTCACATATACCAAAATATCCATAATTCCATGGCCTATTCCATTTTAGTTTACAATTTAAATTTTTTTATAATTCCAATGATTAAATTTAGGGATACCATGTATATTCAACCAAATTATTAAATTACAAACACATTAATGCATAAACATTATATAATTAATTTTTTTGTGATACATATAAAAAAATATTTAATTATCCAATTAAGCTGGGGACAAACCTAGTTTTTATTAAGGAAAGAAAAATATTTTTAAATAGGCCGAGAAGAAACCCTTACATGCCCTATAAGCCCAGAAATTACATGGAATGAAGGCCTATAAGCATAGTAGAATTTAAAAAATGGATGACCTATACACCTTATAATTTGATGGATCAACGTTAATGTGGTTTTAAAGGAATTTTTATGGGATAAAAGGCCCATTTTTAGGCCTAAATCGCACTTTGGTGAATAATACTACAACAATACCCACAATTGCTACAATACCCACAATAGTATCTGCTGCCACTACAGTTACTACTACAATATCATCTCTTTAGTTTCACCACTACTAGAGTGTTTCCAATTATAGAGTCTCATCAATACTATAGTACTGCTACTACCATAGTGCCAGCACTACTATAGTACCTGCCCCAATACAGTATTTTCATAGGCCACTATAACCTAGAAAATTTCCCCAAACTCAAGGCTATTGTTGTCACACCCCAACACAATTAATTTAATTTTTATTTGATATAATTAATTATTTAATCATATCCTCAATTTTTGGGCGGAACCATTTTAAAATTTTAAAATTTTGACATCTTTGTACAAACGCATGGTTAGCGCACTGTTTAATGAAACCATGCATCGATCATGAAAAAGATTATATAATTGGGAAGAGAAGAAATACATAGTTGGAACATGGTTTGAATGACCATGCACACCTACCATATGGTGTTACCCAATTCTTGTAGTAGGGGGCATACAATTGGAACATGATTTGGAAAACTATGTGTCTAAACTATTTAGGATTCCTAGTCTTAAAAGTTTTTTTTTCATTTCCCCTATTTTACATTATGTCACATCCAATCCATTCCCCCTTTTTCATTTTTATATCACATACACTAAGGGCATGGGATTCACTTTATATTCTTCTTCTGTCCCTCCCTTCATGATCTCATAGGGTTACTTTATGTTTTTTAGTTTGATACTTCATTGTAAGGCTCCCTATCCCCTCTTCTATCCCTTTCATCCCATTTTACTCTTTTAATTCACCTCTCACAGGCCATGGATAAACCCTTACCCAATTTGGGGATTATTTTTGGTTAGTTCTTGATGTATAGGGTTGTCGAGACCCGATTGAGACCTATTCTAGTTGTGATTGTGGAATTCAATGTGTTCTCTATCAGTTTTGGGAAGAGTTTCTTATGTTATTACTATTTGGAAAGATTTTAGTTAGGTATTTTGTGATTTTTTTGGGTTTATACTTGTTTTGTTGAGTGTTTTGGACCCCATTGATATGGAATAATTCCACTATTTTCAAAGTTAGCGAGTTCCATGTAGGTTGCCCCTTATTTTAAGGATTTAAATTTTGCAACCTTAATTGCTTGTGTTTTTAATCTCTTATTTTTATATAAATTAAAAATATTAAATACTTATAACAATTTTTGAAAATAAAATCACGCTTTTAATGATTTTTATTTCAATTTAGAATATTTTCCATATTTTATAGTTTTTTGAAAATCCATTTTAGATAATTTTTTTTGGATAGCTTTGAAGAAAGCTAGAATGAACTTTATAAATGTCTTATATTGTTTTTCTAAAATAATTTATGATCTTTAAAGCGAGATTTAAATTTAAAATTTTTATTTTTTGTTTTCATTTCAAGTAATTATTGAAATTCCTAGTATCTACAAATTATTTCAAGGCTAGTTTTAAATTTAAAGTATGAGGCTTGAAAATATCTTTTGACCCACTAGACGGTTATACCCATATAGATTGGTATGTATATATACACATTTTTATATATAAATTAATATGTGAATATATGAATTTTTTGAAATGGACGAACTATTTATATACATATGTAATTTTATATGAGTCTAACATTGAAAGTGGAACTTTGAGTATTTAAATGGAAAAATTAAACTTGTTTTAAAATTTGTATTTAAGGGGATTTTATTTTTAAAATAAAATAAGGCTCAGCTAGTGCCTTTAAAACATGGTTTGATATTTTCCTTGGTTTTGGAATTAACTTTTGAAAATAAATATGTTTCATTGGAAATTATTATGAATTATCAAGATGATAAGACTCGATTGGTACTCTTAAAAGGTTTATCTTAGAACTGAACAACTTTATATAAGTCCTCTAGTTTAGTGAGGGTCTTCACATAGATGGTGTTTAGAGGTGAGATTAGAATTTATGATAGATGGTAATGAGATGTTGTATTTATGATTACTTTCTCACCTCCCCTTTACTATTATCATGGGATCTTGGGTGCCTTAGTGAGGTACAAGTGACAATCATTATTTAGTATTAATTATAATGACTAGATACCCCATGGTAGGTAGTGGCAATGGTGTGATGTGCCATCCGTGATGCTAATTGAGAGAAGCCGGGTTGGTTATAAACTTACGAACACATCAATAGGCCGATATATGGTTTTGAATTGCATATTTCTAGAGTCTCCTCACTTTATGTTTTGGATTTTTCCATGATTACATAATTCATATTTCCTTATACTTTATAGAATGTGTTTTCATTAATCTTTCCTTTATTTTCATGCCATTTTTTCCTTCTTAGAAAATTCTTATCTTAATTAACTAAAAATAATTTTTTAAAGGATTTTTTTTAAAAAAATTATTTTTTAATCTGTTGATTAAATAAAAAGGGTTGTTGGTCCAAAAAAAATTTCTTAGCTATTTTTTCATTTAAGAAAATAAAAGGAAAAATTTATAAAATCTTAATGATGCGTGATTTTACTTGACTAAATAAAAATATATTTTGATTATTGTATTTAAACCTATAATTATAAGGATCCTCTATCTAAATTCCTTTACTTGGAAAATGGTTACCTAACATGCCAACTAATCTTATTTATCAGGCCTATCAGTTTTAGGGTTTAGTTTATATATTATTTCCAATGGGGAAATGAGGTTATATTTTTTAGACAGTGACTTGTAGATTCACAAGAAGGTATATTGTGTAGGTAGTTTTATTTTATTTTATTGCATATTCCACATATTCCTTTTACTTCTTTCTATAGATAAAGGGTAACTATAACTACTGGTGGATAAAGCAAATGAATTTGGTAGCATATTTTTGGGGAATATTTACCTTGTAGGGGAGGGATAATAATGGTGAGGGTGGGATTTGTTTTCTTGTTTTTTTACTAATTTTATATTATATTTTCTATTTATTGTTTCCTACATTTTTTCTTTTCGCATGGAAATTTGACCTATAAATGGGCCATGTTGAAATTTTATTTATTATTCAATGCTTATTTTGTTAATTACTTATTGGATGAAATCATTACCATTGGTTAATTATGATTCCCATGGAACTTGTATCCACCCTAGGGTGATTGAGTAATATTCCTGGGGATGTCCTGGGTTGACTCATGCATTTGATAGAGGGAAAACATAGGTTGGTATGAGAAAAAATGGTATTGGATCCAGGTTCTTAATATGGAATAAGCTTTGGAATGCCTCTTGTTATTTTCAGATTTAATTTTAGATAGAGATAAGAAATTCAGGAATTAGGAGATACATGTGTGAAGAGTCTAGCTAGCTCTTTCATGTTTGGAGCATCGAGTTTCCATGTGAAGTCAGTTTTTGAGTCTTTTTTGTGAGTTGTTTAGTTGTTTGATGATTTTGGGATGACAAGGGGTGTGAAATGGTGGTACATGATGAGCTTGTATGTCCTAGAAATCTATATGAAGCCTGATTACATGGTTTTTGATGACTCATAGTTCTAATTGTGTAGTTGGAACATGGTTCACTGATCCATGTGTCCAATCTATATATTGACACTAATTCCCTCTTAAAATTATGTGTGGGATTTGTTTTATTTTATTTTTTTTATTTTATAATTTTGTTTTTTATTAGGAATGGTTTGAGTTTTAGTTATTAAAATATTGATTTTAAAATGGTGAGGTTTTGTTTTTAAATGAAATAAATGATTTTTCTAAAATTGATAAAAAATTTGTTTTTTAAATTTTAATGAATGGTTTTATCAAATAAATGATGATTTAATTTTAAATGGGTATAATATGATTTAAAAGTTATAAGTGAAGTTTTGGTAACACTTTTTAATGTATCTTCATGGATGTATGCAGTTGTTTTAAAATGTAAACATAGTTTTACGAATAAACAATATTTCTTAAAGTTGATAAGATGGTTTCTAATTTTTTTTGGAATAATGGTAACATTTTAGATTGCGATAGAAATTTTGATAAAGGATTTTTGAAATTTTAAAATGATTTCAAAGAAAAGTTTTTAATTAATAAAGGATAAATGTTAAGTTTTAAATTTTTAAGGGGTTTCGAATTTAAAAAATTCTTCTTTATTTTAAATAATGATCTTAATTTTTTTAAAATGATTTAGAGGGAGAAAAAGTGATTTTTCTTAAGTGTTTTAATTCAGAAAATTTTTCTTTGTGTCTTTGTTCTATGTTGTCCTGATTTGGCCTCCTCGGAAGATCTATATGAATTGGTTATTTGTTTTTTCTCTATGATTTCTTCCTTATATAATCTTGATATAGTATTGTTCTAGATTTGTGAAAGATATCAATTTTTTATACCTGTATTTATCAAGCATTGAGTGGATAGAGGCTTCAGAGTGGTTCTTGGCTGTCATGTTTTTGGGGTGACATTGTTTAGTCTAGTCTTTTGGATTTTTCCTTGAATTATATCAATGTAATGATGATCACCTTATAGATATATAGGCCCTGATGATTGGTTGTGTATTGAGGGGTTGATGGGATGTTATATTAGACATGTGATCTTGTTGTGAGGGGTTAGAAAGTGTAAGTTTTGGGTACATTAATGGATAAATAGGATGGGTGTTACCCCTAACATAGGTTTTATCCTAAATGGTTATTTGATTATTCAGATGGGTTTTTAGGGTTTTTATGTTTTAGGTATGGCACCACAAGTTACTCCCCCTCCCACCTTTATTCTAAATCTAGCATCGAGTGTTATTATTTGGGTACGTATCATTTGAGTAAATTAAGTCATTCCTTAATTTACATTATTGGTTCATCTCACTTTTTCTTGTTTAAAATGGGGATTGCTACTAGTTCTTATAAATGTGTTTTATTGTGGAACTTGTGGTTTTTTTGTAGTGTTATTTGTGAATCCTCCTTTTCTTGTGGTGGATTTCATGAGACACTCTATTTTTCATTGAATTTTCTTATTCTTTATAATTTTTTTGATCTTACTTATTCCCTAGAATAATTCCATGCCTTGGAGATTTAGTGTGTGAGTGAGATTCGTATATGGTGTTAATACCACCATGTTTAGTTTGATCTCATTTATTTTGATGATTTGGATTAAGGTTCATTGTGGATGCTTGTTTGGGTGATGGAGTGCTTGAGTATTGATTTTAGAGGTTATTTTAGAGATGATTTGAGTTTGGAATGTCAAAATGTTTCATTTTTGTTAGTATCATAGGTCTTTTATTAGAGTGGTTCTGGTGTTCCATGGCTTTGGAGAATCAAATTTTGATTGAGGAGGTATGATCTTGAATGTTTATCTCATCTTTTGAATCAGTTGAGGAATTCTGGGGGTAGAAAGTGTTATGGTGGTGATAAATGTCACACATATACCCAGTTAATTTACTTTTTAATTAATTTCATTAAATATTTAATTCAGTACTCTATTTATAAGATGATACATTTTTAATTTTTTAATTTTTGATGTTTCTGCACAAGTGCACAGTTGGCGCATGGTTAGGGTAAACCATGCACTAAATGTGAAAAATATTTTGTAACCGAGAAGATATGAAATGTACAATTGGTGAATGATCTCTATGAACATGTTCCCCATTAATGAAATGTTCCATAATCCTTCTTATAACGGGTAAATGGTTGATGCATGATTTGGAAAACTATGTAGCCAAACCATGTGGGATGCCAGGTCTTTAAAAATTATTATTTTTTTGTTTTTTCATTTTCTTCCTCCTATTTCCATTATTTTATACCCAATACACATCCCCTTAATACTATTCATCATGTACACTCTTAATTAGGCTAAGTCACACCTCTGTTTCTCCTCCTCTCCATCCTATCTTGATCTCACAAGGTTTTTCACGATTTTCGGTCTAATTCTTCATGGTAAGGCTCCATCTACCCTATTCCTTAAATTTCCTCTCATTTTACCCTTATCCTTAAATTATCATTCACCATGGTGGAAAATAACCTGATTTTGGGATTATTTTTTCTTGGTTCTTAATATATAGGATCTGTGAGCCTCGATTGAGGCATGTTTTAGCTATGGGTGTGGAAGGTGATGAGTTATCCATCATTTTCGGGTAGGGTTTATCTAATTATTATTTAGCCTAATTTAAATTATGTATTTTGTGATTTTTGTGGTTTAATTTGTTTTTTAGAGTGTTTATACCCCATTTATATGGAATAGTTTCATCATTTTCAAAAGTGGTGATTTTTAGGTAGGGCACCCCTTGTTTTAGGACTTTAAATTTAGTAAAGTTAATTGCTTGTGTTTTTAATCTATTTTTTTGATATAAATTGACAATATTAAATATATATAAATATTTATGAAAGTAAAATCATACTTTTTATTATTCTAATTTCAATTTATATGACTTTCTCCTAATTACCAAATTGTTAAAAATCTATTTCAGATACATTTCTCTTGACTAGTTTTCAAGAAATCATGAATAGAACTTGTAAATATATTATATTATTTTACTAAAATTACATTAGATGTTTAAAGTGATTTTTAAATTAACCTCTTTATTTTAATTTTCATTTCAATTAATTCTTAAAATTGCAGTTATTAAAAAATTAGTCAAGCCGAGTTTTAGATTAAAAGTATGAGGCTTGAAAATATCATTTGACCTACTGGATGGTTATACCCATATAAATGGGTATGTATATATATAATTTTTCATGTAATAATTCATATGTTAATATATTAATTTGTGTAATATATTACATATATACATATATATATATATATAACTATATATGAGTCTAACAGTTAAAGTGAGACTTTGGGTATTTAAACAGGAAACACAAATTTGGTTTCAAATTGGTATTGAAGTGGGTTTTATTTTTAAAATAAAATTAAAAGGATTGGTTGGAACCTTGAAAATTTGTTTTTATTTTTTAATTGGGAATGATTTTAAATTATCAAAATGATAAGGTCCGATTGGTACTTTTAAAAGTTTTATCTTAGAAGTGCACACCTTTATAGAAGTCCTCATGTATTGGGAGTTTCTTCGCAGAGATGACATTGAGAGGTGGAAATAAAATTTCTAATGGATTGTAATGATATGTTATATTTTTCTGGATTCCTCACATCCCATTTACCATTATCATGGGATCCCATACATCTTAGTGAGGATCTAGAGACAATTACTATTTAGTCCTGATGAAACAGACTAGATCTCCCATGATAAGGGAAGGATATGGTGGTCTGTTCCACTCGTAAGGAATGTTAAGAGCATATGGGTTGGTTATAGACTTAGGAACACATTGATATAATGATAAATGGTTCTGAATTGAGTATGTATAGGGTCTTATCACTTGATGTTTAGAATTTTCCCATGATTACATACTCCACATTTCCTTACACTTGGTGGTGTGTGTTTTCATTGATCATACCTTCATTTTCTTGTTATGTTTTCTTTATTAGAAAATTATTACCTTAATGTATTGAAAAGAATATTATAAATGTTTTTAAAAAAATTAGTTTTTAATTATTTTCTTAAATAAAAACTAGCGTTGACCGAAAAAAAATTTCTTTGACATTGTATTTATTTCATAAAATAAAATGGAATGTTTATAAAAGATTAATGACATGTGATTTTCCTTGAATCAATGATAAAATATTTTGATTATTGTATTTAAAACTATCATAATAAATAACCTCTATATAAAATATTTTACTTAGGGTGTGGTTACTTGGAATTCCTACTGAGTTTATTTCTTAGGCCTATATTTATCATTTTCAGTTTCAAGTTTTAGAGTATCCATTCATTCCAATGGGGTGTTGAAGTTTAATTTATTATAGGGTGACTAATATATATAGGAAGGTATATTATGTTGGTAGTTTTGTTTTATTTTAGTTTCTTTTATCTCATTGTCCACATAGGCCTTTTACTAATTTCTATGGATGAAAGGTAACTATAACAACTGGTGGATAAAGAAAAGGCATCCTGTGGAGGAATTTTGGGTTTATTTTCCTTATAGGGGATGGTGACCGAGGGTGAGGGAGAGATCCATTTTCCAATTTTTTTTACTATTTTTATATTCTACTGTCAATTTATTATTTCATTCATTTACTTCTTTTGGCATTAATGTCTGACGTACGGATGAGTCTTGCCAACATTTTATTTAGTTTTTAATATTTTTTTATTAATTATTTATTGGGAGAAATTTCTACCATTGGTTAATTTTGATGCCCATGACGCTTGTCTCCACCTCAGGGTGATCAAGAACACACCTCATAGATATTGCGGGCTAACTCAAGTGTTCGATGGAGGGAAAGATTGGGTTAGTTCATGAAAGTTGGGGGTTGAACCCACAACCTCTTGAAATAGTATTAAATAACATACCTAATTTCATTATATTATAACAATGCATAAAACTCATTTCATGTAACTGATTATAATCATAAAAAAATAAAACCATACTCTTAAGCATGTATTGTGTAACACATTGTTAATATCCTCGTTTTTAAATAGAGATTGATATTTTAGTTTAGTGAGAAACTTAAATCAAAGTCCCACTATACATAGATCAACAGTCAAAAAATATTGAAGCTTTATTAATGATTTTAATTTCAAATAATTGAGAATATAAAATAGTCTTATTTGGAATTTTAACAAACGAAAACCACTAATATTGATTAAATTTAATTAAATCAAATTAAATTCCTATAATGAAACAATTTAAATACATGTAATGAAATTTGAAAGAAAAAATTAATTTTTTAGTTAAAACATACAATAAATTATAAACTATTTGTATTTATGACTATTTATATAGATAAATAAATAAATTATGATTTCATATAATGTGTTCATTTTAAAATTTAAATATATATTTTTCAAAATATTTTTGGTATACTTTAAATTCACATGATGATTATATTTAAGATTGGACATTAACATGAAAAATTAAAATTTATTAAATTAAATATTAATAATTTTTAATGATAAGAATATTAAAAAATTCATACTCTAAGATATTTTTATAATCCATTAATAAATAAATATAAAAATTTTATATTTTCAATATTTTATAATTTATAAAAAAATTACATATATAAATTCATTTTTGAATTGTAAAAAAACAATATTTTCTCTATTATATGGTATTATATGATATTCTCAAGTTGTATAATAAAATAAAATTTCCCCCCTTTTAAAGTCATTTTACATAATGATATCATATATCATGACATACAATCATCTAATATTGTTACAATATCAATATATAACGTCCTACTAAACATAAGGATTGAGTAATTTCAACCCATCAATAATGAATATCATATACTACAACTTAGAATCACACGATATGAAATCCTTATATCATATCTTATTATATGTAGAAAATATAAAATTTTAATTAAATCATAGGACATGATATATATTATATCAGAATAGCAGTACAATACTCTATTTTAAAATTTTAGTTTTATTTAATTGTGTTCTATGATATCACATGTCATATTATAAAACTCTTTAAAAACTAGTACTATTCATATATTGTATCCTATAATATGATCGATAACATTATATGATTGATATTTTACCTTATTTTATACTTAATCATGTTATATGTTTGATGAATAATATATATCAAAAACCGTCACACCATATCATAACCTACGATATCATATCCTTAATAATATTTTCAAAATTTATAGAATTATTCAAAAAATCATGAGTTGGAATTGATATCATTGAAGAGTTTTGTATAAATCTTATACACATTTAATATAGAAAAAAATAAAAATATTTACCAAGATCACTCTAGATAGGTTTAACATAAAAAATGTGGAGAACATAGAAAATACTTATTTATATCTATTATCAGTCCACAATATACTTATGTGCTGATGAATATATTAAATCACAAACCTAAAGGATAGTTCCTCCACTAGTTATCCATTAAAAAATTAATCATATACAAAGTTTATAGAATTTTCTAAAGCTCTATGCTATGCTAACACCTCACTAAGAAAAAAGAAAATGGAAAATCAGATCCTTGACCAAGATGAGTTATTCTCCATCAGATGATCCTAATATAAAGATTTTATACCTTTATATAGATCATCTTCATTAAATAAATTATGTTCCAAAGTATTAGATCATTTATCAAATGATTATTGAGTTAAATTCATATGTTATAACATTTATAATGCATGTTGTTAAAAAATACAAGTTTCATGAATTCATTACCCGAGAATTTACTTAATTCATATATATAACTCCTTTAACACATCATCACATGATTACAAGATTGAATAAGCGGTTTTATGTGTAAATATAAAGAAATACCCATGTAAAATATACAACCCACTATCTTATATAATAAAATTATATTATATCATACAATTTGATTATTTATATATCAAACATGATATATCAATCATTATGGCATATCTCCAATACATGTTGCACAATAACCATGTGCTTATGATGCTAGAGAAAAAAGTAATGGAATATAAATTTTTTTATATCCTTGAATAATTTATAACAACCTTGAAACTAATATCTTTAAATAACTTCTCATGAAAAAAAAACAAGATAATAAATGATCACTAAAGGAGATGTAATAATTTCATGGTATACATCAATTTTCTATCTAATCACATGTAAAAAAAGGATGATCATGATGATATAAATAAATATTTACTTTTAAAATATTATGTAAAACAAATAAAAAGGAAAATTCAATAATCCATAATATATATATATATATAAGAAAATTAATTGAATATTTTGTGTGGAATAATCATGAAAATACCCTCATCATCAATATATCTTAAGAAATTTTAGTGAATTAGCATTGATATCTTAACCAACTTAAAATGATTTTTTTAAATTTTTGATAATTTTTTATATTTTATTTTCTACATTATTTTATTGTTTTCATTTCTCCATCAACTAGAATACACTTTTTTTAATGCTTAAAAAAATTAATTAAATTATTTTAATTTATTGTGACAATCAATAATTCCTTTTTTTCATTAATTTTATTTTTTACCGAGTGAACACTATGTTTTCTTATTTTTTTTAAACCTTGATAACAAAGATCATTAAAATATTTTCTCTCGAGTATATTAATGATAAAATTATCATTTTAATGACCATGTAATTGAAAAAGAAGTGTTATGATTAAAGTATAAGGATTTCAAAAAAAAAAAACTTGAGATAATGTTTTAAAATAAAAGAATATATTGGAAGTTGGGATTCATTATCAAAAATTTAAAGGAATTTTTTTTCCTAAAGTGAAATTATTAATGAATAAAAATAATTACCTTAAATTATCCTTAACTAGGTTTATCAAAGGATAAAAAATCTTTCTAATATTTTGGATACCCAAATACCAATCAAAATAAGAAACAAATAAATTTATACTAGCAGGTATAATAAAATGATGTATAAAATTTATCTTATAAATATTTAAAATCAATCAGAAATGTTAACTATGAATTTATAGAATTATTAGACCCTCATATATAATGGTATTTTTATTTTATTTTATGGGGAAATTATATTATTTTGTAAAATTATTTTTTCTCTCAATGGAAGCTAAACTAGTTTATAGAATTTCACTATGATAGATTTGAGTTCATAAGTTTCATTATAAAATATTTTTTGGACCAAATAAAATATATATATGAAAATGTATAACAATATGATTTATTATAAATTTTGTACCTTTAGAGTTCCAAGGATCTAATTTTTAGTACACATACAATGGATAATCAAGACACATGACATGAGAACACAAAAATTTCAATATTTTTTTAGATTAGATAGAGGGAATGTGACATTTAGTAGTAATTATAATGGAATTATTTTTATAATTTTTGAATTTGGTATATAACTTATTGAAATATGAAAATTCTAGTCCTTAGGTCAATGGTTTTTAAAATAAAATTCATTTCCCCAAATAATAGATGCGTTGAAATCTCCAAAGGATGGTGTTGTATTTATTGATAATACATGTCATGTTTAAATATTTTTATGATGATATTCATAGAGACATGACATGTGATAATGGAGTTAATAGTACCATCTTTAACAAGTAAAGAGTGATAAATGAATGAAGGTTTGATAATCTGAATCAATAAAGATTCCATCCATGGTGGTTTGAAGTGATTGAGAAAAGAAGAAGTCATTTTAAAGAAGGCCAAAAGTTATTTGAATAAAGTCTAAAAATTAGATATTAGAGTAGAAAAATTGAAAATTCCAAAATCATAAGTATTTTATCATCATAAATATTGAGCATAAGTCTTTTTCTATTGATCATAAGGATTTAAGTTCCATCGTAAGGCTTTGAGCCAAACATATGACTTTGAGATCACACTTCAAAAATGGAAAAGTATCTATATGCAAGTCTTTTTTGAATGATCTTAAGTCTTTAATCTAGAATTTAAGGCTTTACCATAAGTCTTTTATGCCATCATAAGTATTTGTGATTATCTTAAATATTTAACACTTTGTGAATTTTTAAAGTTCCTAATGAGTGAAAAATAAAGTTTCCATATTTAGTTGTTTGAAGTAATAATTAACTCAGATTATGAAAGTGAATTGTTATTCATGGATCAAACATCATGATCAAATACACGATCATGATCCAATCTAAGATCAAAGGTGATAAAAAATATAAAGAATAATCTGAGGATGAGAGAGTTATACACCATAAATTTATATTCCACATCATCATTCCTATGTGGAAATATATAGAAAACTAAATGATTTGGATTTTGTGGGAGTTTTGACTAAAACAAGAAGAACACAATAATCAAAATATCATGCAGAGGTTACAAGACAATTCTTCATTAATTTTTATAGTAAATGGTATAATTATTTGAGTTAAGTCATTAAGAATCAAAGATATTTCCATAATTATTATGGAAAATATATTCACAAAATATTCGACAGATATAAATATAAGGAAATAAAGAAATATAAGGTGTTATTATGATGAACAGTGATAAATAATACACTGATTTATCAATGATAAAGAAGAAGAAACTTTAAGAATAACCATATGAGATGGTTTTTCTAGGAAGATGAATAATATCATGATCTGGATTCCATATGAGGGCTTATATACTCATCTTTAATCATTCATAATAAGGTAGTGTTTTCTTTATTGGTGTAATATTGTAACTAGTTGGTACTATAGGGTTTTTAAGAGTCTAATAAAAATTATTAGATGAAGTGAAATTAATAAGAACCTTTCTCTGAGGATCTTCCATGAAAGATAAATAAAAATTAGTATAAAAACATAAATGTAACGTCCCGGTTCTGGAACCCACTCAGAGGCGCCCCGTACCCGGTTGGTCACATGGCCTCAAGCGCATTTCCCTAAACGCCAGAGGCTGCCGACTAGTAGCGAGGGACTTGGGTGTGATAGTGGGGAAACTATGCCCTCATTGGCAGAGTACACAGCGGAAGAGAAAACAAATAACAACAATAGCAGAAGCAGTAGGAATACATACGAGAGTAAACGATAACAGCAAAAGACTAACAAATAAACAACTGAAGCAGAAATATATATAAATGATTCATGATACATATATGTCTAGGAAAATAGCCAAACAATTCACAATGCTGAATACAGTACTAAAACAAAGTACAAAAGAAAAACATATGAGCAACTCCTCAGCATCGCAAGCCTCATCTTGGTCCCATTCTATCCATCTCCAGTGCAATCAAGAACCTGAAGTAGAAGGGCGCTTCCCCTTATCTATACCTGAAATAATATAATCTTTTTGGGCCCAAAATCATGACCCTAACAGGGTGTGAGACAAAATCCCAATAGGAAATCACTCAAATATTTGTGCCTAATAGTCAGTGAATATATGGCAGGTAAGGTACAATAAGCAGTAAACAATAAGCAGTAAACAAGGTAATACATAGCAGTAACAATCCATAGTTTCTAGTATATAATCTACAAGTAAGGAAAAACCACTCAAGCTAGTAGAACAAAAAGGTAACCTCTGGGTAGTTCTCACAGTCTAACCCCTAAGGTTCAACCTAAAAGTACTAGCAACCCTCTGGGAAGCACACACAGTCTCGCCCCTATGGTTTAGCTAAAGAATAGACTCTCTGAGGAAGCACTCACTGTCAATTCCCCCTATAGTCTTGTATTGTAAATTAAAGACACTCTGGAGAATCCCTTCTGTTCATTCTTCCTATGGTCCACTACATTAGGTTCTCACAGCCCTGTGTAAACAAACATGCATAGCGTGTGTATCGGCCCAAGTAAACCTCAAGAACTACTTGGCTATCATTCTAAGGCACAACAGTATAACAATACAACAGTTCCACTATCCTACGACTAGGCATGTCAACTGGAAAAATTCCAAACAAGAAAAACAAGCTTGGAAAACATCCAGAGTACAGTAGAAACTACCCTATTCAAAAGCAATTACCTCTACTCAAGCAATCAAACAAAGTAGGAAACGATAAGGCAAAACTAGAAACACGCAATACCCCGTTCAAGGGTATTAGTGGAATTTGCACCAAATATTCACATACTTCCTACAGAAAGGCACAAACCACATACCTTGATGCTAGGAGAACGATATATGTGAATCATGATGATTGATTCTCCTTATAACATCGAGGATCTGAGAAAACGTCAAAAACGCTCAACCAACGATATCTTGAAAAAGAGGAGGAATTGGAAAACAAGGCTCTAAGAAAAGGAATAACTCACCGCTTCGGTTCCAACACAATCAACAGCGGCTAAAAAAGAGATCATACAGAGGCTCGGGAATCTGAAGAATAATCGCAGCCGTACGGGTCACTCTTGAACGAAGAACCTGGAGAAGGAGTGCGTTCTGTCCGTCAGACATGACCGCAGTCCGTTTAATGAAAAAAAGAAAGTACATGGCATGTACTTCTAGAGTACGTGGCGTGTACTCCATTTTTCCGTACTCCACTTTAAATGACCTCCACTTCACCCTACACACCGTGTGTGTGGCCCAGACATGGCCAGCACACGGCCTGACATGGAAAGGGAGTACATGACGTGTATTCAGAAAGTACACGGTGTGTACTTCAAAAATTTCCGGAAACTCCTCTTTTCTCAAAAACTCCAGAAAAAGGAAAAACATACCTGAAATGAAGATCCAGGTTCTTACAAACTTCCCCCCTTAAAGAAATTCATCCCCGAATTTCCCTAACGAGGAGAAGAAGAAGAAACCCCGAAGAGCTTCGACCACTACGATTCCACATCGGCCTCCCTTTCCCAGGTCTCGTCCTGTACTCGCCTATTCTTCCATAACACCCGTACCAGAGGAACATACCACCCCCGAAGAACCTTCATACTACGATCTAAAATCAGGATAGGATGCTCCTCAAACGATGCATCCGATTCGAGCTCAACCTCCTTGGGCTGAAAGACATGAGACGGGTCTGAAAAGTAACGTCGGAGTTGAGAGACGTGAAAGATGTCGTGCATGGCTCGGTACCTCTGAGGTAACTACATCCGATAGGCAACCATCCCAACTCTCTCCAATACCTCAAACGGCCCAACGTACCGCGGTGAAAACTTAACCTGTCTCTGAATCCATTTGTGTCCCAGCCTCAGTGCGACACGTAGGAAAACCTGATCCCTGACCTCGAACTCTAGCGGTTGTCTCTACTGATCAGCATAAGACTTCTGTCGAGACTATGCTGTATCCATCCTCTTCCGAATCAACTCTATCTTCTCTGAGGTCTCCTGAACAAGAAAAGGTCCCAATAAGGCTACCTCTATAGCCTCCAGCCAACATAAAGGTGATCGACATGGCCTACTGTACAAATCCTTGTAAGGTGCCATCTGTATAGTCGCTTGGAAACTGTTATTGTAGGTGAACTCCACCAGAGGGATATGATTCTCCCAAGAACCTATAAGGTCTAGAATTCATGCTCGGAGATATCCTCTAGCACCTGGATCGTACGCTCGGACTGGCCATCTTGTGGGGATGGTATGTTGTACTCAAAAGTACTTGCCTACCCAAAGTCTTCTGAAGCCCCTGCCAGAACCGAGAAGTAAAGTGCGCGTCCCTGTATGAAACAATGGAGTGTGGAACTCCATGCAGACATACAATCTATCAGATGTACAACCTTCCCATCTCATCAACACTGAAGTTCTTCTTGATCGGTAAGAAGTGAGAAACCTTACTAAGTCTGTTGAAGACAACCCAAACAACATCGTCCCTCGAGGTGACCTCGACAATCCAGTCATGAATTCCAGTACGACATCATTCCAATTCCACTCCAGAATGGGTAACTGCTGTAAAAGGCTTGCTGGTCGCTGATGCTCTGCCTTCACCTGCTGACAAGTGGAACACCTCAAGATGAAACCAGCAACATCCCTCTTCATACCTGGCCACCAGTACTGGCGATGTAGATCCCGATATATCTTGGTGACGCTAGGATGAACTGCCCAAACTGAGGAATGGAAATCCCACATCAGCTCCTCATGTATGTCTACTGGCACCCATACATGTCCCTAGAAACGCAATATCTCATCCTCGCCCAATGTCCATCCAGGAAGAGGGTCCTCTCCTGACACACTCTTCCACAGGACTAAGCCTTCAGAGTCTGATAGCTGCCTCATTTGTACCCGATCAATAAGTTTAGAGGTAACAACTACAGAAGATAGGAAAGTTTTTCCCTATCTGTCGTGCACCTCCAGATGCATCTCAGAGAACAGATCCATAAGATGTCACTCACTACTAGCCTCCTGAACTGCCTGAATCTGAGTTCTCATGCTCAATTCATCTGCCACTGTGTTTCCCTTTCCCGGCGTATAGGAAATCTCGAAATCAAAAGACTGAAGATACTCGACCCACCTGCGTTGTCTCAGATTCAGATCACGCTGAGTGAAGATGTACTTGAGACTCTTGTGGTTGGTGAAAACCACAAAGTGCTCTCCTAGAAGGTAATGTCTCCAACAACGCAAGGCATGAACGACAATTGTCAAATCCAGATCGTGTGTCGGATAGTTCCTCTCATGTGGCCTCAACTGCCGAGACCCATACACAACGACTCCATATCCCTGTATAAGAACAGCGCCTAGCCCGATACCTAAAGCATCACAATAAATATTATATCTCTTGCATGGCTCTGGCAAGACTAGTATCAGTGATGATGTCAACCTTCCCTTCAGCTCCTGAAAGGCTAACTCACAAGAATCTGACCCTAAGAACTTCACCCCCTTCTTGGTCAGACCTGTCAATGGTGATTCTAGGCATGAAAAGTCCTGAATGAAGTGTCTGTAGTATCCATCCAGCACTAGGAAACTCTGTACCTCAAAAACATTATTCGGATGCTCCCAAGAAACTACAACTCTCACTTTCTCTGGGTCCACAGATACTCCTGTCTCTGAGATGATGTGACCCAAGAAGTGAATTTGGTCCATCTAAAAGTGGCACTTCGAGAGTTTAGAATAAAGCCTATGCTCTCTTAGTGTACTCAGAATGATCTCAAGATGGGTAGCATGGTCGTGTCGAGTGTGAGAGTACACCAAGATATCGTCCACGAAGACCACGACGAAGGAATCCAAGTAAGGGTGGAACACTCGGTTCATCAATGCCATGAAAACTGCTGGCACATTCGTGAGACCGAACGACATAACCGTATACTCATAGAGACCATACCTACTCATGAAGGCTTTCAGAGGTATATCTGATGGTCTAATGTGAAACTGATGATAACAGGACCTCAAATAGATCTTCGAGAACACACATTCTCCTCGAAGCTGATCAAAGAGGTCATCAATCCTCGACAAGGGATATCGGTTCTTGACTGTCAACTGGTTCAGCTTCCAATAATCCACACAGAGCCTAAGGGCACCATCTGCCTTCTTCGCAAATAGGACAGGCGAACCCCAAGGAGAAGTACTGGGTCGGATGAAACCCTTTGCCTAAAACTCCTCCAACTGCATCTTGAGCTCTTGCAACTCAGGTGTATCCATCCTATAGGGAGGAATGGACACTAGTGCCGCTCCTGGACCGAGCTAAATAGAGAAGTATACCTCACGCTCTAGAGGAAAACCTGAAAAGTCCTCTGGAAAGACGTCTTTGAAATGATCCATGACTAGAGGGAAGTCCAACTGTGAAGTCCCCTGGTAATCCAGATAAAGACTAGAAATCTGGGTCGTCACCCTTCCTAGCCCATGATGCTCGAGTCCTTCTCGACTCGCCCGAACATCCCACTCACCTCTATGAAGAGAAGATTCACCCTCTGGTGAAATGAAACTCACCCTGCGGCAATAACAGTTGACGACTGCCTGGAAGGGAACAAACCAGTCCATCCCAAGAATGACATCACAGTCTGTCATCTCTAGGACATAGAGATCCCATAAGAAACAATACCTTGCATCCTCAAGAGGTCACTCTCTACACTGACATACACTAGATGTCCTTGTTCCCAAAGGTGTGTCCAGTGTCAACAAGTCGAAAGAAGAAAAGATATAGAGCCCAAGGCTCTCCAAAACAGCGACAGAGAGAAATCTATGCATAGAACCACTATCGAAAAGAGATGAAGATAAAACTGAGGCTACTAAGATCGTACCTCGAACTGTAGAAGGTCCGAGATCCTGCTCCTGATAGGTCTGCTCCACAACAAATGTATGGCCTGCCCCGTAGCCCTGTGACCCTGATTGACCACTCTGAGCTGATCCTACCTACTGGCGCTGAAGGAATGGTGACTGGCTGCCATGTCCTCGACCTCCACCTCGGCCCGAATAGCCGGAAGAACTCCAGTTCCCCGACTGGTGAGAAACGGGTGGTGCTTCCCCTGAACGAGGAGTCATAGAAGAACCCCCGTCACCCGCTACTGGTGAGAAAACCTGGCAGAAACGCTGAAAGTGACCCATCTTGCCGCAAGATCAGCACTCCACTCGGTCTCTTTGGCACTACGGCCTCGTGTTCCCTGCCCTTCCACACTGGCAGCAGACTACCTGGATTCTTGAAGATGTATCTCGCCTCCTCGAATCACCACGTGAAGACTCCATGTGGTGATTCCTACTGTCAGTGGGAGGAACACTAGATCTAGAAGTAGAACCGCCCTGGATCACAACTCCGGAGTCTCTCTGATTGTGCTCCGAAATCAGTGCCTGGTTGACGATGGAAGTGATGGAAGTCAGCTGGAAGAGATTCACCTGCGAGCGGATCTCTTGCCTGAGACCATCATCAATCTTCCTTGCCAAGAACACCCCATTTCCATCCCGGAGGGGTGTGAAACGCTGCAGATCGGTGAAACAAGAGGAATACTCAATGAAATAAAGAGTACCCTGCTCTAGACTCATGAACTCCCGGGCTCGATCGGTCCTCAGGGTCTCTGAATAAAATTAGTTGTATAACATGCGCTGGAACTCCTCCCAAGCCATAAACTGCTGATAACCCGCCTATGAGATCACGTCCCACCACCTCTTGGCAGAGTCTCGAAGCATATAGGTAGTGAGCTTGACCCTCCTATTTGGAGGCATCTCCAGATGCTCAAAGATAGTCAGCATGGATTCCGGCCATGACTCTACAGCCTGTGGTCCTCCTTCCCCCGAGAAATTAAGAGGATGATGATGCTGGAAAACCCGCTTCAAGTCTGCCATAGACGTGGAAGGAGGCGGTGCTCCCTAGAAGGTCTGCATCATCCTTATAAAGCCTTTTCTGAACTTCACATGAGCGCCTGCAACTGGTACGATAGCTGGTGCCAAGGCTGGCCCGACTGGAGGATCGGCAAGAAGTCTCTGATTCGCCATATCTGGCATCTGATCACTGCTTGACAACAGACGTACAATCGGGGGGCGTCTCAGAGGCATAGATCTGAAAGATCAAAATCATACCTTAGATCAGGAAAACAAGGACAGAGAACAAAGGAGTATAAAATGGAAACATGAGAAGGAAACACTCAAGATTTAGAAAACGTAACTACACGGCATGTATAAACTCTACACGATGTGTACTTAACTCTTTTCCCCTACCCGTGTCCCCTTGCACGACTAACCCACACGGTCTTTTTAAATTGAGACTACACGGCGTGTTTCCTGTGGACACGGTGTGTAGTAGACAAGGTTTCAACGACCCGTGTTGTTAGTTAAACGGCCGGGTACACGGCTGAGACTACACGGCTTGTTCCGAACAAATACAGTGTGTACTTGAAGATTTTCCCGACCCGTGTTGTTGGAGACATGACCAAGTACACGGCTGACCTTTACACGGAGTGTTCCGAACAAACACGACATGCATAAGAGGAGATAACATCGACCCGTGTTGTTCGTGACACAGATGGGTACCTGGAACAAGACTACACAACATGTTCTTTACCAACACGACGTGTTCTACTCGAGCCTTCCCGGCCCGTGTTGTTAGTGACACGGCCGGGCACACGGCTCTATACTACACGGCGTGAACCTATCATACACGGCGTGTTCCTAGAGATTTTTCACAACCCGTGTTTCTTCTCACACAGTCAGTGACATGTTTTAAAACTACACGACATATATATATAGAGTACACACCGTGTATTCTGGGGTTTTCCAGGCAGTAGCTCTGAAACTGCCCCGAAGCCCAGAAAACACTGAAAAAAAGAGCATGAAGGTGACAAATTCTGATTTTTGAGGGCCCATAGCACCTCAAGAGCTGAAACTTGGCATTCATTTAAGCAAGTATGATACAAAAAGTCCTCTATCAAACATTAGATATTCTAACAAAGCATCAATCACAACATCATGCATGATTTACACAAAGTTTATCACAAAAACATGAAATTGCTAATGCACCCTAGATGGCATGACAAGAATGCATGGCATGTGATTTCTAACAAGTACCTATATGATGCATGAGATGGCATACCCTCATCTCATCGGGTTTTGATAGAAAAAAAAACCATAATATCAACAACAATAACAACACAAGGCATGTGGATCACTCTAGGTGAAATCGTATCAACCGTAAAATCTCAAAACCAGAAAACTGTAATAAACGAGGTAGTATGGCTTTTCCCTATACACGGGTTAGCTACTCCCGAGGAAATATTAATACCAAGTATCGAATCCATCCTATCCCTGGATAAAGGCTCCAAATAGTAAATCAAGAGAAAAGAACTTGTTCCTCTGATACCACTTTGTAACGTCCCGGTTCTAGAAGCCACCTAGAGGCGCCCCGTACCCGGATGGTCACATGGCCTCAAGAGCATTTCCTCAAACACCAGAGGCTATCGACTAGCAGCGAGGTCCTTGGGTGTGATAGTGGGGAAACTATGCCCTCATTGGCAGAGTACACAATGGAGGAGAAAACAAATAACAACAATAACAGAAGCAATAGGCATACATACGAGATTAAACGATAATAGCAGAATACTAACAAATAAAAAACTGGAGCAGAAATCTATGTAAATGATGCATGATTCATATATGTCTAGAAAAATATCCAAAGAAGTCACAATTCTGAATATAGTACTAAACCAAAGTACAAAAGAAAAACAGATGAGCAACTCCTCATCATCGAAAGCCTCAACTTGGTCCCATGCTCTCCAGCTCTAGTGTAATCAAGAACCTAAAGTAGAAGGGCGCTTGCCCTTATCTGTACCTGCAACATTATAATCTATTTGGGCCTAAAAGCATGACCAAAACAGGGTGTGAGAAAAATTCCCAATAGGCAATCACCCAATGATCTGTGCCTAAGAGTCAGTGAATATATGGAAGGTAAGGTACAGTAAGCAATAAACAATAAGAAGTAAACAGGGTAATACACAACAGTAACAATCCATAGTTTCTAGCATATAATCTACAAGAAAGTAATAGCCACTCAAGAAAGTAGAAAAAAAGGTAACCTTTAGGTAGTTATCACATTATAACCCCTAAGATTCAACCTACAAGTACTAGCAGCCCTCTAGGAAGCACACATAGTCTCGCCCCTCTGGTTCAGCTAAAGAATAGACTCTCTGAGGAAGCAATCACCGTCAATTCCCCCCTATAGTCTCGTATCATAAATTAAAGACACTCTGGAGAATCCCTTCCATCCATTCTCCCTATGGTCCACTATACTAGGTTCTCACAACCCTATGTAAATAAACATGCATAGCGTACGTATCGGCCTAAGTAAACCTCAAGAACTACTTGGCTATCATTCTAAGGCACAACAGCATAATAGTAAAACAATTCCACTATCCTATGACTAGGCATGGAAACTGGGAAAATGCCAAACAAGAAAAACAAGCATGGAAAACATATAGAGTACAGTAAAAACTACCCTATTCTTAAGTAATTACCTCTACTCAAGTAATCAAGCAAATCAAGAAACAATAGGGAAAACATGAAACATGCAATACCCCGTTCATGGGTATTGGTGGAATTTGCACAAAATATTCACAGAATTCCTACGAAAAGGCATAATCCACCTACCTCAATGCTAGGAGAACGATATATGTGAACCATAATGATTGATTCTCCTTAGAATGTTGAGGATCTGAGAAAACGTCAAAAACACTCAACCAACGATATCTTGAGAAAGATGAGGAATTGGAAAACAAGGCTCTAGTAGAAGGAAGAACTCACCATTGCGGTTCCAACGTAATCGACGATGGATGAAATGGAGATCAGACAGAGGCTCGGGAATCCGGAGAAGAATCATGGCCGTACGGGTCGATCTTAGATGAAGAACCTGGAGAAGGAGTGCGTTCTGTCAGTCAGGCGCGACCCTGGTCCGTTTAATGAAAAAAGAAAGTACACGGTGTGTACTTCTAGAGTACATGGAGTGTACTCCATTTTTCCGTACTCCTCTTTAAGCAGCCTCCACTTTACCCCTACACACCGTGTGTGTGGCCCAGACACGGCCAACACATGGCCTGGCGTGGCAAGGGAGTACACAACGTGTACTCAGAAAGTACACGATGTGTACTTCAAATATTTCCAGAAACTCCTCTTTTCTCAAAAACTCCAGAAAAAGGAAAAACATACCTAAAATAAAGATCTGGGTTCTTACAATAAAAAAAGAATGCTACTATAAAACATGTGTACCTTTAACTATAAATCATTTGAAACATCTTCATTTTCATTATAATTTTTGATAAAGACCACTAAGGTAAATTGAAGTAAATCCCCTCTCTATAGTGTATCCATGGGTTGAATAGAATCGCATGTCACACTTGAAGGACACTCCATATTCTATGATGTACTAACATCTCATGATGAGAGGGAGGTAAGAGAAAGAGAGCTTAAAGTTTTAGGAAGGTTTGGCCAAGTATACACACCCCATTCCATCACATAGAAGTAGTTTATATAGGTTGTTTAATATTATCCTTTATAACTTGCATTTATTTATGCATTAAAATTCATGAATAAATTCTAAGACCAATATATTCATTCATTAAATGAATTATTCACATCCATTTTATTATATCTCATACAACACCTTAATTAATGATATACAAAATTTATGATTAATAAAATCTATAGGAAACATATGAAATGATACACCCCCTGAAAAAGATCTCATTTTTCATAAAATCCATAAAATACAGCTTATATATATATTTATAATAATTTAAGGTATATATCCTTTAATATCACACTTTAAATAAATCCTAATAGAATTTATATCATTTCAACTTATATTATATAATATAAAATAATTTTTGAAATCATATATAAAACTCATTTTGGATATCTTCCAAAATAATTTTGGAAAGCTATCATTAACTTCACATCGCATCACATCATATAAAATACCATGTGAATAACCATACAAAAAACTTTTATATTAAATATAAAATATTTTTATAGTATCTCTCTATGTAAAAATAAATTTAAATATAGTTAACCACAAAGTGTGAACCCACAGGACTTTACTACATTGATAAAATGAAAACCACTAGATTCATAAATTTAATCAAATAGAGGCCTCTAAAAAATACTCAATGCTACTTGAGCTAAAAAGGTATTTTTTGTGATATTTATCAAGAACACACACATATATATAATCATGTCCACCAATATAAACCATATGAAAACATGAATTCTTATATTTACCCTTTTTATAAGACATCAAGTGACCATGAGACATGAAGTATGTTAATCCCATATTTCTAACCCATTTGCTCTCAATTCTCAGAGTATAGAATAACCTGGTTGATGAATACATTACAAATCATTTTTCCAACCCAAAAGTCATACTCTTCATACAAGAGGACAATTCCATATTAGTAAATCTATAACTAATGATATGATCAATAATATACCAAACCACCCCTGATTAACTAATTCAATATGTAGAATTTTGTAAGTAGGGTATCAAATTATATAGGTTCTCATGGTATGTATCTCACCAACCTCGGATAGTGGGGACTCAAATATGATACATACACCACTATTATACTAAATAAATTAGTTATGATACTCCATGTGGTATACTTAGTATGTTATGTAGTGAAAAAGATTCTTATTCTTTATTTTGTGCCTCATTTGAATATTCTATATCTATATATGAAAATCCTAACCATTCCAACCTTAAAATTTAGTCCAAAACTATAATAATCCATGATGAAAATCAGTTAGGGATAAATCAAATTCATAATTTGAGAGGTAAAATATAATTTCATTTCATGAAATGTATATATATATATATATAAATATATATAGCAAACATGAAATAATGATAAAGTGGAGTCTACATTTTAATAAGAAACATTCCATATTATTAAACCCTTTAAAGAATATTTAACAAACCCAATATAAGAACCAGTTTATCATATCATATATGGAAAACATCTAGATCAAACTTATATCTATTGCACTTTTTTGGGTTTTGTTAACTCATTACATTATATGTAATTCCTATCACATATATATGTAACCATCTGATTAAACCCTCTCACTAAACTCATTTATCCAGTAACATCTATGAATAAAGAAAGTTTGAATAATGGTGAGACTTAGGAATCATATTCCTAATAGTTTAAATCTTCGAACATATTAAAACTTCTTAACTTTATAACATCAAATGTTATGATGTCAAATTATGTTGTCTACTTATAACTCTTTCTATGTGCATCATCATCATCCTTGGAACAACTCCCTTCAAAAAATTTCCTTGATTTTTTCCTAATAATGTAACTATTTACCTTATTACATTAACAACACATTCTAAACCCTTTTAGGATAAAATGAAATCTAATATAATATGGTAACTAATATAAATCTTTACATTTGTCTTTACCACCATATATTAAACCCTTTTAGGATATTAAGTGTAATTCAATTTTTAATATGACTGGTATAATCCTATAATGATATTCTCTTATCATGATAACTGAATGTAACTCTTTACATTTTTTATTATCTTCATATATCCTAAAAAATTTAGGATATTAATTGAAAAACACTTAAATATTAGACTATCATAATAGAGATATTCACTTTATAAGTGGTAACTAATTTTAACACTATTTTTTCCTTTACCATCACATTTCTTAATAACTTTATGATCTTAATTGGAAATCAATTTAACTTTAAATTAGTTTAAACCTTTAATTTTTAACCCTTAACTTATCTGAGCTCAAATATACCCCCACTAGTCTCTTAGATACTATATTATTTTCAAAATGTATTTCTAAGATACAAAAAAACTTTTGCATTAAGGAAAAAAATTTATTTCCTTTTACTATTAATATTTAAAAAATAAACTATTGTTTCTATATTATATATGGTATTATATGTGTTTTTAAAAGTTTCTTTAGAAAATAATATTTATTAAAATATACCATTTATGGGTGGAAGGATTTTTTTATTAAATATTAACAAATATCTTGATAAAAACTTTATATTTGATAAAAAACATTTATTAATATTATAGATAAACACTTTTATCCATATATGTTTCTCAAAACCTATTATAGAAATTAATGAATCATAAATAATGTGTACAGAATCAATCATCTCATATTATTCAAAACAACTCTTTATTATTAGATATATTCTCTTATCACATAAGAGAAATCTTATAAAGTTATTCACCCTTTATTTGGATTCATCTAAGCATGAAATATTAATTTACTTTTAAAAAATATTGATGTAAAAAATTTTATTCCATCACTTGAAAATGAACTATGAGATCTATCAATTCTTCATTTTTTATAAACTATTGAATATTTACAATAATTTTTAAAATATATAATCAGTATCAAATTCATTTCAAAATTGAATAATTAAATTCTATAAAATCATACCTAACTAGACATTACATGGAGTTTATAAAACATTTTCAGGTATATCATGGAAAATATAATCATATATTATTAATAATATTTCTTCATAATAACCCTAGGTTTCAATGAACTCATCTAGAAGAAACTTTTCTAGAAACTCCAACTAAATATTCTTCTTTTAGTATAGAATTTTACCCATATGTACTATCAATAAAGTGCCATAACCAATAAGTTATATTTCTATTTCATATATTCTCAACACTTTGTGGATATTGGGTAAAATTTTCTTGAAATCATTCATTTTTAGAACATTTCCATAAATTATAGTAGAATAAATTCCTTAAATAGAATAATATTCAAGGAAACCTTAAATATCCCTAAGAAATTAACATATTCAATCATATTGAATATCATTGACATACCCAATAATATTGAGAATACGAGTTTATAGTTACTTAGGTAATAATTGTTCTAATGCCTTTGAAACATAAATTTTATCATTCTATGCTTCATGATAATATGGATTCACCTTACTAGATAATTTCAACACTCGGTTACCCATGAAGGTATTACTTTAACACATATAATTTTATCTAAGTTAATAAATCTTCTTAAGTTATTAGTTTTTTAAATTCCTTACATTAGGATATTCCTATAAGAAATAATTTCAAACCTTACTTTGATAATGATGATTATGAAACTCATCCTCAACTAAAGATTTTATCCAATGAGTATTATGTTTTATAACCATTTAAAAAGAAATTTTATTAAATTGGATCTCACTAAAATAATGACCACTTTTAAAATACATCATATCCATTAGTAAAAAAAGATCAATATTTCCCCATGAATTATATTTAATTATTCATGTAAATAATCCATGATTATTTAGGCATGACATCATCTCAATTACAAAAGTTGTGACTCTTGGATAGTTTAATGGATAAATCCTTATCCAATTCCATCATATGGTTATAATCAACTCTATTCCTATGGTATCTTAACCATTAGGGATTCCCAGCTAGTGTAACCTAAAGAAAACACAAAGAACAATCCAATAATGGAAAATCAAGGGATACTCATGAGGAACTCGATGATTACATCAAGATAATCCAAATTCACTTATAAATTTATTTCCTTACACAAGATAATCTAGGGATACTTGTGACGTGATATAAAATACTTGCTTTAATGGTCAAGGTCTTGAAAATTATCTCTTTGTAAGGAGTCCAACACTTAATATTTTAAAGAGAATTAATCTCACCATCTCATATCATGTTATTACCTTTTTTATGAATGATTCTAGTAATTTAATTTGGAATTATATTCCCTCCAAAAAATTAGTATGTTCAAATCATATTGATTCTTAACACTTTATATGACCCAGAAGTTTGTTTTACTCACCCAAAATTAGAATTCAAACATATTTACACATATCCAAATACTAGATATGCATAAGGTACATGAACTCTTAATGTAAAAGTTTAAAGTTATATGAGATTAACAATATCTAAATGAGTAATTCTAGAGTGATAGTTATCCAACCCCATCTACCTTTCTAGACAAAGAATATGCCTCTAGGACGATAGGTAGTACAACCTCAATTCCCTCTCCCCAGAGAGACTTTACTCAAGAGACAATTTAATTAAAAATATCTAAAATAACTAATATGAACAAGATAATCCCCAAAAAAATTTAATCTAATAACTCCAATTAAAAACTGAGGTCAAGGTAGACGAGAATCCAAATTTTATGGAGTCGTACCTGGAATATAATGCAAGGCTCGATATCTTAGAAGTAGTTTAACTTTTAAACCAAATAATACATCATTATAAATATGAATAAAGTAGTGAATTAACTTTAAAAATAAAAATTCAAATATTTAGACATGAGATAAAAATTTATTAACAATTTATAAATAAAATAAAATTCGAGACATTTTATAATTTTAACTTAAACATAATGGACATTCGATAATAGTGAATATAAAACCTCAATATTAATTCCAATACAAACTCTTTCATATTATTCTTTATATGAAATATATGATATTTTAAGAATTATAAATAATTTTATAATCTAATTCTATATTATATAAACATTTTACATAATCTATGTCACATCCTAACCTGACATTCATGATTATTTTATTTATTCTTGAGTTTCAATTAAATTTTATTCATTTCAATGTTTTTTTAATTAAATCAATTGAATTAGAATTAAAATAGAATTAATTAAATAACAAAAAAATGAAAACCTAATCTAACCCCCTCACCCCCTTGCCCCGCAACGTGGCCAAACCCCCCTTACTCTAGTCTCGCAACGCCGAGCCACCTCTCCCCCTTCCTGAATTTGCACGATGACCCACGCCCCTCCTAGACCTCCTCACCCACACCCTCCTCCCAAAAAAAACTCCCTCTCCATGGCCTCTCCCTATGGAGGCCTCCTCTCCCTTGCGCAACTTTGCTGACGCCCCATTGGACAGGTAACTCTTTTGGTTTTTTTCTCAGCCAAACTCTAGTTCATGGGTTGACTGGGATTTGTTGATTTCTTCCATTTATAGGGTGTGCATCAGGTCTTGTGGGTCTTTTTCATGCAGATTTCAGCATCCGCCGCCGAAGGCGAAGCATCTTGGTTCATTCTGGTTCATCTGTCGTCATTTGAGGTTGATTTATTTTACCCTCTTATTTGTTTAATTAATTTCAATGTGTTCTAAATGTTATTTGGGTCGTGAAAAGTGTGAATTGGTAGTGTTCTAACATATTTATGGGTTGGAAATGAGTTTTTTTGAAATAAATGATTATGTGTTGTGATATTGTATTGTAATGTTTCTAGAAAAGTTATGTATGCTTTATTTTCAATGTGAAAATTATATTTTCAATGGAACTTGGTGTGAATTTTGGTTCAAAATTAGTTTTTATTGAAGAATGGAGTGGTTTCGGCATGAACGCCTTGTCCTGTATTTTTTACATATGAATTTTAGATTTGTTTAATTATTAAAATGGGGTTTCTAGGGAATTGGTTGGGAAAGTCAGTGTACTTTAGGTGTATAATCTTTTTTTTCTTCTTGAAAAGGTTTTTATAAAATGTGTAAAAGGATTATTATATTTTTTGAGTGATGAGAAATACGTTTTTGAAGTGTTTTACATGCTCGTGTATTGGGTTCGAATTTTGTATAGAAAATTGGTTATGTTTTGTGTGAGTGTCTTGGTGTGGCATTTCATGAGAATGTTTTTTAGGGTTATTTGGTGGTAGTGAACCTTGTTTTAAGGGTACTTAAGGTACATATGATTTTGGAAAGATTTGTTGAAGGAAAATGAAATATTTGACATGTGAACTCGATTTGTATTTTTCAACATCAATTGTAGATGATTTTGAATGGTGAAAGTCATGTTTTTAAAATGATCTTGGTTTATGTAAGGTTTTAAAAAGGGGCTTGGACCATGGTTTTGGTTGATTGATTCGACCCATTTTTATTATTTCAATTTTATTTAGAGTTTTTGTTAATCTTAGATTCTCTGTTGGGTTAATTAGATTTTTCGGGGTCTTCTTGAAGGGTTTTACACACATACATAGGTATGTATACATATATATATATATAAATACTCCTTGAAAATATTCCCTCATGGATTGAGGAACATGTGTATTGTATTAAGGGGTATATATATGTAGGGGTGTATGTGTGCACAATTGCAGGGTGATCATCGTCAAAGGCGTCGGGTGCCGAGTTGTTCGTCTTGGTATGCTCCCTTTTTGAGGTAGGTTTCCCTATGAATTTTCCATTAAATTAAATAATTATTTGTTTCTTGCAATTCAAACATTTATTTAATGTAAGTTATAAATTTTTGGTGTTTAGAATAATTATTTATTGTGAAATAAAGTAATACCCTATGTGTATTTGAATTTTAAGAAAATGTTTTATTGAATGCGCTTATTAGAGTTTCTAGAAATGCCCCTTTGGCCCTCATAAATGTGCTTCAGATTTAAAGTGGTGAATTGGGTTTCTTAAATGGGTTTCCAAGTGTGTTCCTGGTTTCCAAAATGGTGTGTGTGCGATTCTTTAAGAAATGGTTTGGCATGAGAAAAAAATCATGTGAGGCTTGGTTGGAACTTTTGTAAAGCTAGTTATCTCTATAAAATTCTCCTTGGATGTGGTCCCATCTCTTTAGTTGAGTTTTATATTATGAGAGTCTACCATGTAGGAAACCCTTGTGATCAATGGAATAAAAGAGAGGGACATATTCTTTGGGGTGACTCGTGGTGTTGCCTATTGTGCTTTATTATTATATATACTGTGATTGGATGCTATGATGGAATTGATAGGCCCACCCCCATTTTAAATACATGATACATAGGAACTTGGAATATTGAGAGAATATTCTAAGAATGATTTATGCACTGGTAGGTTATGGTATTGTTCAGTGGCCCATAGTAGGCAGATATGTTTGGGTTCATTGCTATGGGATTTTCCCTCGGCCTTCCTGAGAAAGGACGACCAGACATTTTGAGCATTTTGATTTCATCATTTCTGACATGTCAACGGGGATTAGGTCTCATTTATTGGTATCTTCTGGATTATTCTTGATATCCTAGGTTCACTTATGTCTACTCGTTCTTAGTGCTTGAGTGTTAAGTGTGTTACTTGTATGTATAAATTCTTTCCATTTCCCTAATAGTGAAACTACTGCAATATTTTCATGTGTAATGTTTTCTTACTGGAAAGTGATGTGTGGTTTTAATGTGGCTTATAAAAACTTTTTTTCAAAGAAAAGTGTTTTATTCTCTTTGTGAAAATTGAAAATGTACACATCACCTTCCCTTTGAAAATTCTAATGGCTCACTAAATGATTGATTTGGGTTTTGAGAAATGAATAAGAGAAATCACTCGTACTTTGATTTTGAGTAACATTTAGAAAGACTTACTTTTATATATTGTAGTTAAAATCTGAAAATGATGAGTCTTTTATTTAAAGGAATGGAATTTGGGAATATATTTCTTGGGCACACCTACTGAGTTTTAATACTAACGCCTATAATTCATTCTTTTTCTTAGTCTCAGGTGCTAGTTTCAGTTTAATCTCGATCGCCACAGATGATGTTGCGTAGTACCCCCGGTTTGAGGTATGTGGCCTTTTTTATGAATTTTTATGTGTTTAAAGTTCATGGTAAGAGTTGGGAAGATGTTGGGAGAGTTCGTAATGGTTTTGGATGAGTTTGGAGGCCTTTAAAGGGGTGTACGATTTGAGCACGGTTAGTGGAAACCGTGCAGATTCTCCAAGAAACCATGTAAGGGAGAGAGTAGGCTTCTGATGGCCTACACACGGTTTTCCAAACATTGCGAGGAAAGCATGAGGACCCTTTCTCCCGAGGTAGTTGCATGCGCACGGTTAGCGCACAGTTTTCCAAACTGTGCGGGCTAACCCTACAACCACTTAAAAATAGAGTTATAAGTTCCAAGCTCCCTCGATCTTAACCTATTTCACTCCATTCTTCCTCCCACTCGAGCCTCACTCGGGATTTTGGGTTCTCATGGGTTAAGGGTGCTCTCCCACTTGATTTGGAAGCATTTCAAAAAGTTTTCTTGGCGGTTTGAAGGTGGTTTCTCCCAGGTAAGTCTCTCCTCTTGTTTCTCTTGTGTTTCCTCTAGATCTACATCCCTCTCTTTCGTGGTTTTCTAGATCTACACTTGTTGTGTGTACATACAGGGTTTTGGTTTCCTTGGATGATGTTTTTAAGGCTTGTTAATGTTAGGGAAGGGGATTTAGAGAGGGTTCTATGGTGCGTTCGCTAGATTTGATGTGCCATTGTTTGTGGGTCAATTTCTCGGGAACCCTAAAGGTAGGTGGCTTCTCTCTCGACTTCACTTGGTTATAGCTAATGGTTTTGGTTACAATTAATTTTTTGTTCTTGAAATTAATTGTGTTTTGATGTGCGAAATTGGTTAGAAATTCCTTGGGTGATGTTTTGGGGATTTTTGGGAAAGGAGGGTTTTGTGGTGAAATGCTATTGTTGTGGATTTTAAAATGGGGATTTAAAAATGGGATTCTATAGTTGATTTTTGAAAATTATTGATGGAATGGTTTTCAATAAAAGGGTTGTTTTATTGAAATGTTTTTTTCCATGGAAAATGATTTTCAATAAATGGGTGATTTATTGAAGTGGATTGATATGAAATGGAATTGGTTGATTGCATGTTGTTGTGACAATGGTGGGTTATATGTTTTGTTGTTGGTTGAAACGTTGTGTGGAAGTGGGCGGGAAGTCTCACTATAAAAAGGGGATGGATAATGGTCGGAAGAACCGCCATATGAGTAGTGGTCGGGAAGTACCGCTAGTTGTGAATGGGTGAACGGGTTGGGCAGAAGTCCCACCATTTTGATTGTTTTGGTGCAAATGGGTGAACGGGTTGGGCGTACGTCCCACCTTTTTGGTTGTTTGTTGTGCATTGCATTGCAAGATGGAAGTTATTGTGCTAACGTGTAAATGATGAGATGGTTTGTAGCATGTTTTCTTTGGATTTTCCTTGTTTGCTTGGGTTGGATGTGATGGCTTGGTAGGGGCATGTTTGGCCTGTGAAAAATGGGTGCACTTGTGATTTATTTTATATAAAATATTTTATATAAATGTGCTAATGGTTTTATCCTAGTGGCGTGTGTAGGGAAGTCATTTGGGGAAAACCTACTGAGTTTTAGTACTCACCCCCTACTTTGGAACTGTGGTGTCTCTGCAGATGTTGTGTACCGTGACGTGGGAAAGGGTAAGGCATCTCCCTCATTTAGTGGAGATTTGTGATCCCATGATGGATCTTGGAGCTTGGATCTTGGTGTAGAGCTGTGGTGGTGTCATGGATTATGGTGTTTGGTTTTTTTCCTTCCATAGTGTACTCTGATGTTGTGTGGACATGTTTAGTTTTATTGGTTTTGAGTTGTGTTGTGGAACAACTTGGTTGTCTTTTGGGAATGCATGGTTGGGTAATTAAATTGGCATGAATCATATAGTGGCTGTTAGTGGATGGTTTGGTTGGTTTTGTCTTAAGGGAAAATCGTTCCCCAACTTTATCTTGAAGCCCTCAGCATTTATTTCCAGCCTTTGGCGTCTTGGGAATGTCGCTTAAGGCCAAGTATCCCTCACCACCTCCTCAAGCCAATGAGGTAGGGGCGGGGGTGTTACAAGTGGTATCTGTTTGTTCGGTCCTTTGGAGTTGATTATTGGATTTGGTGTTGACATTCATTCTGTTACATTCCTTGATTCAGGATGGTAGCAAGGCGTAGGATTGTCGGAACTTGGAATGTATAGTATAAGTAGATGTAACTAACCCTTTTATGCTGAAATTCAAGTTACCAGGGAGTTGGGTACATAAGTGTTTTGGAGACACTTATAGGAATTGGATATCTCATTGTCGTGGGTGTATCCAATGAGATGAGCATGACATGCATGGTAGAAATTACTTCCCACTAGGATGCATATTTCATTGGGCATAATGATTTATGGGATGAATTGAGAAATGGTTTTGCGAATGTGTGAGATTGTAATGTGAATAAATATGGTATTTTGAAAATGGTTTGGTTTTCAAAAATGGTGAAACATGGCCAATGTGGAAAATGTGAATTTGTGGAAAGCCTTATGTGATAGTGTGTGTAATGTGATTTGAAATGGGTTTTTTGTGATGTCTACAGAAGTGATACTCATGGTTGTTTGTTTTCTGTTTATAGAAATGGCACCAGGTAGGCGTTATAGAGACCAACCAGAGGAGGCTGCTGAGAATGTGGTAGCACCTGAGCCTCAGGTGAACTAGTAGTTAGTGAAAAGTATAGTGAAAGCTTTCCAAGTTGTGGAATGTGGAAATAAAGCAGATGAACCAAGGCATGTGGATCATGCGGTTCAGCTTCAAAAACAGAATCCACCCATATTTACGGGTGATTCAGATTCAGAGAGGGAAGAAGCATGGTTGAATAGAATGAACAAGTTCTTTGAGTTCTTGGGAACACTGGTAGAGTTAAAAGTGAAGTTGGACATGTATATGTTGGAAGATCTTGGCCTTCAGTTGTGGCAGTTGGTAGTCCAAGTGGGGACGAACTAGGGTATGATATGGAAAGGCTTTGAAGAAGTGTTTAATAAACAATTCTACCCAAATACATTCATAATTCAGAGTACGACTGATTTCTTTATTTTGAAGCAAGAGCTTATGTCTTTGACTGAGTATGCGACTAAGTTTATGAACTTAGTGCGGTTTGCACCTGAGGTGGCAGGTTGCGCGTCATTGAAGGAAAGGATCTTTGAAGCAGAATTAAGGAAAGAAATCCGTTTAAAGATAGTGGTGTTTTGTATAGATGATTACACAGAGATGGTGAATAGAGCCTTAGTGGTTGAGCGGGATCTGTTGGGAGCTCTAGGCAGGGGAAGAATGGTGGTACCCATGGGGAATAGTGGGAACTCTAACACTAGGCTCAAGTGGAAGAGGGACACTTATTCTCGGGGTGGGAATATGGAATATAATCCGATGGAAGGATCGGTAAATATTTCTCCGAAGCCCCAGAGCAATCCTGGATGTTTTCAGTGTGGTTCTACCAGCCACATCAAGCGGGATTGTACGACACAACCTTGAGCATGTCATAATTGTAAGTAGATGAGGAATCTATAGCATTATTGTCGGAATTCTCCAAGGTTGGGTGCACGTGACACTCCTCAGGGATCACAGATGTCGTATGCTTCGATGGGGCAGGGAAAACAACATACCCCTCGTCAGTAGAGTAAAGTGGGTCATGGTGATTCTCAGAATACCACGACACCTCAGCAGAGCAATAAAGAGAAAAGTGTGGCAAGAAAACATGTGTTCGGAGCTGAGAAGGTTGTGGTGGATTATCAGTCAGGACCATCCATGGTGATAGGTACTATTCTTTTAAATTCTACCTTGATGCAAGTGCTGTTTGATACGGGTGCTTTAGACTCTTTTATTGTTGCATGTGTGGTTGATTTGCTGGGTTTAGGGGTAGAAATTATGCCCTCGGTTTTAAAACTTTAGACTCCTCTAGGCTGAAGAGAGTGTTAAGCCTTCTTGTGTAGAGCATGTGGTATTGTTGTGGGCGAGGTTGAGATAACCTGGAATTTCTCAGTGCTTGAGATGGATGGGTATGATGTAATCCTGAGAATGGATTGGCTGGTGGCATTTAAGGCTCACATTGACTGTGATGAGCGAACAATGGATTTTACAACACACGATGGAGTTAGACATCTCTTTAGAGGAGATAAGCATGAAAGGCAGGGTGCAATGGGTTTTTTGGTACCAACAGTGGGTACATTATCGTATCAGTTGGTGGTTTTGTCATTGGAATTGGTAGAGGGTGTTGAGAAAACTGTTCTTCCAGCAGTGGTAGATCAGTTCATGGATGTTTTTCTTGAATAATTCTTTGGGTTACCTCCCATAAGAGAAGTGGAGTTTAATTGATCTACTTCCAAGGACCAGTACTATCTCAATTTCATCTTATTGGATGGAACCAGCTGAATTGCGGGAATTGAAAATCTAGTTGGAAGATTTAGAAAACAAAGGGTTTATCCGGCCTAGCACGTCTCCGTGGGCAGTGCCAGTGTTATTTGTGAAAAAGGTGGATGGAACTTTGAGGATATGTGTTAATTACCGTAGACATAACCAAGTTATGATAAAGAATAAATATCCACTTACACGAATTGATGATTTGTTCGACCAATTTAGGGGAGCCCAGTGGTTCTCCAAGATCGAACTGAGGTTGGGATATCATCAATTGTGGGTAAGTAAGGATGATATACCTAAAATATATTTCAAAAGTAGATATGGACATTATGAATATGTGGTTATTCCCTTTGGTCTAATGGATGTGCCAACGGTGTTTATGGAATTAATGAATCAGATATTTCAGAGATATCTGGATTCATTTATGGTGGTGTTTATAGATGATATTCGGGTGTATTCAAAGACAAGGGTGGAGCATGAGAAGCACTTGGTGACAGTGCTGGGGATCTTGAGTGATCAACGATTGTATGCCAAATTGTCAAAGTGTGACTTTTGGATACAGGAAGTTCATTTTCTTGGCCATGTGATTTCTGAAAGGGGTGTTTCAGTGGATCTAAAAAATATAGAGGCTGTTATCTCGTGGAAATCGCCAAAGAATGTGTTTGAGATATAGAGTTTTCTTGGTCTAGGTGCGTATTATCAGCGTTTTGTTCATGTTTTTTCACGTTTGTCTTAACCGATGATAGCTTTAAAAAGATATAATGTTCCATTCCAGTGGAATAAAAAATATCAGTAGTGTTTTGAAGAGCTAAAGGGCCGCCTTACATCAGTACCAATCTTGGTTTTTTCCAGAACCAGAAAAAGGGTACGTGGTGTATTGTGATGCATTGGGATCAGGGTTGGAGTGCATTCTCATACAAGGGAATCATGTGGTTGCATATGGATCACGGTATTTGAGAGTGCATGAGAAGAACTACCCAACTCATGATTTGGAATTGGCAGCAGTGGTCCATGCTTTGAAAGTATGGCGTCATTATCTCTTTGGTGATAAATTCATGGTATATACATATCATAATAACTTGAAGCACATTTTCTCACAAATGGATTTGAACTTGAGGAAAAGGAGATGGATGGAATATCTCCAAGTGTTTGATTTTGACTTAATGTACACACCAGGTAAGGGAAATTTGGTGGCAGATGCATTAAGTATAAAATCATATGCTCAGATGGTGAAACAAGAATCAGACCAATGACAGTTGATGTCGGTTATAACCGATATGCGGTTGGAATGTGAAGACAAGGGTGATAGAGTGGTATTATTTCTAGTTTTGTTGATTCCTGACTTGGTTGTCCTAGTTAGAGAGGCACAAATATATGATTCTGAGTGTGTGACCATGGGATCTAGACTCAATGGTCGGGATACCATTGAGGGTTAGAAACTGAATAGAGATCCAGTTTTGTGTTTTCGGAATCAGATGGTTCTACCAGTTGCTTTTCAGGAGGATATTATTAGGGAGCATCATCATTCCATGTGGTCTGTTCATCCTGGAATTCAAAAAATGTATAAAGCACTGAAGGTGTAATTCTGGTGGGCTGGTATGAAAAGAAGTGTGGCTGAGTTTGTTTTGAGATTCTTGACTTGTCAGTAGGTCAAGGAAGAGCATCAGAGGCCAATATGAATGTTTCAGTCTTTACCAATCCCTGTTTGGAAGTGGGATCAGATAGCAATGGATTTTATCATAGGTCTCCTAAGAACGGTCAGAAAGCACGATTCCATTTGGGTGATAGTGGATCGGCTAACGAAGTCAGCCCACTTCATCCCAATTCGTGAATCTCATACATTGGAGGATCTGTCCAAAATCTATATCCGGGAGGTGGTAAAGAGGCATGGTGTTCCAGTTTTGATTGTATCAGATAGAGATCCGAGGTTTACATCTCATTTCTGGAAATCCTTGCAGCAAGCCCTTGGGACACAGTTGACCATGAGTACGGCGTATCAATCTCAGATGGATGGTCAATCCGAGAGGACGATACAAACTCTAGAGGATATGTTGCGGGCTTGTGTCATGTATTTTTGTGGCTCGTGGGAGGATCACTTGTTGTTGGTTGAGTTTTTGTACAATAACAGTTATTAGGCATTCATACAGATGGCTTTTTTGAAGTGTTGTATGGGCAGCCGTCTCGTTCTCCACTATGTTGGGTGGAAAAGGGTGAGTCCTTGATGGTTGGACCGAGCCTTTTCCAGGAGACTATGGAGAAGATCAAGTTGATCAGGAAGAGAATGGAGACGGCTCAGAGTTGTTAGAAATCATATGCAGAACATCATCAACGACCATTGTCATTCGAGGTGAGTGATCATGTTTTTTTGGGGATCTCTCCTAGGTTGGGACATCGTCTGTTTGAAAAGTAGGGAAAGTTATCTCCATGGTATGTTGGACCTTTTGAGATTCTTGAGCGGGTTGGTAAGGTGGATTATCGATTGGATTTTCCACCTAGGTTCAATGCGGTTCACAAGGTGTTTCATGTGTCGTAGTTGAAAAAGTATCATCCGGATCATGACCATGTAATTTGATGGGATCATGTTGAGTTAGAACCGGATGATTTGTTGGTGCATGTGCCAATGCGAGTTATGGATAGGCAAGAGAAATTCTTGCATGGTAAAAGCATCGATTTAGTTCATGTTTTGTGGCATCATTGTCAGATTCAAAAGGAGACTTGGGAGCGGGAGAAAGAGATGGTCAATCTGTGGCCCTAGCTCTTTCAGCAAAGGGCGGGTTCACTACTTCCCGAGGATGGAAAGTCCAATGGTTGGGAGTATTTAGTACCCACAGTTTGAGGTATATGGACTTTTTTTTATGCATTTTTAGGTTTTTAAAGTGCATGGGATAAGTTGGGAAGAGGTTGGGAGAGTTTGGAATGGTTTTGGATGAGTTTGGAGGCCTTTAAAGGGGTGAATGGTCTGAGAACGGTTAGTGGAATCCATGTGGATTCTCCAGGAAACCGTGCAAGGGTGACAGTAGGCTTCACACGGCCTGCACACAGTTTACCAAACCATGCGTGGAAACTATGCAGATCCTTGCTTTCGAGGCATTAGCATGCACACAATTAGCGCACGGTTTTCTAAACCGTGCGGGCTAACCATGCGGCCACTTAAAAATAATGTTATAAGTTCCAGGCTCCCTCGGGCTTAACCTATTTCACTCCAATATTCCTACCACTCAATCCTCACTCGGGATTTTGGGTTCTCAGGGGTTAAGGGTGCTCTCCCACTCGATTTATAAGCATTTCAAAGAGTTTTCTTGGTAGTTTGAAGGTGGTTTCTCCCGGGTAAGTCTCTCCTCTTGTTTCTCTTGTGTTTCCTCTAGATCTACATCCCTCTCTTTCGTGGTTTTCTAGATCTACACTTGTTGTGTGTAGATCTAGGGTTATGGTTGCCTTGGATGATGTTTTGAAGGCTTGTGAATGTTAGGGAAGGGGATCAAGAGAGGGTTCGGTGGTGCGTTCTCCAGATTTAAGGTGCGATTGTTCGTGGGTCAATTTCTTGGGAACCCTAAAGGTAGTGGCTTATCTCTTGACTCCACTTGGTTAGAGCTAATGGTTTTGGTTACAATTAATTTTTTGTTATTGAAATTAATTGTGTTTTTATGTGTGAAATTGGTTAGAAATCCCTTGGGTGATGTTTTGGGGATTTTTGGGAAAAGAGTGTTTTGTGGTGAAATGCTATTGTTGTGGATTTTAAAATGGATATTTTAAAATGGGATACTATGGTTGATTTTTGAAAATTATTTATGGAATGGTTTTCAATAAAAGGGTTGTTTTATTGAAATGTTTTTTGGCATGGAGAATGATTTTCAATAAATGGGTGATTTATTGAAGTGGATTGATATTCAATTGAATTGGTTGATTGCATGTTGTTGTGACATTGGTGGGTTATATGTTTTGTTGTTGGTTAAAATGTTGTGTGGAAGTGGGCGAGAAGTCTCACTATAAAAAGGGGATGGATAGTGGTCGGAAGAACCACCAAATGAGTAGTGGTCGGGAAGTACTGCTAGTTGTGAATGAGTTAACGGGTTGGGCGGAAGTCCCACCATTTTGATTGTTTTGGAGCGAATGGGTGAATGGGTTGGGCGGAAGTCCCACCGTTTTGGTTGTTTGTTGTGCATTGCTTTGAAAGATTGAAGTTATTGTGCTAACTTGTAAATGATGAGATGGTTTGAGCATGTTTGCTTTGGCTTTACCTTGGTTGCTTGGGTTGGATGTGATGGCTTGGTAAGGGCATGTTTGGCTTGTGAAAAATGGTTGCACTTGTGATTTATTTTATATAAACTGTTTTATATAAATGTGCTAATGGTTTTATCCTAGTGGCGTGTGTAGGGAAATAATTTTGGGAAAACCTACTGAGTTTTAGTACTCACCCCCTACTTTGGAACTGTGGTGTCTTTGCAGATGTTGGGTACTGTGACATGGGAAAAGGTAAGGCATATCCCTCCTTTAGTGGAGCTTTGGGATCCCATGATGGATCTTGGAGCTTGGATCTTGGTGTAGAGCTGTGGTGGTGTCATGGATTATGGTGTTTGGTTGTTTTGCATCTGTAGTGTACTCTGATGTTGTGTGGACATGTTTAGTTGTATTGGTTTTGAGTTGTATTGTGGAACAACTTGGTTGTCTTTTGGGAATGCATGGTTGGGTAATTGAATTGACATGAATCATATAGTGGTTGTTAGTGGATGGTTTGGTTGGTTTTGTCTTAAGGGAAAATTGTTCCCCAACTTGATCTTGAAGCCCTTGGCATTTATTGACAGCCTTTGGCATCTTGGGAACGTCGATTAAGGCCAAGTAGCTCTCACCACCTCCTCAAGCCAATGAGGTAGGGTCGGGGTGTTACATGTTGTGTCTTGGGATCGGAGAGTGACCCATGGGGTCACATGGAGTTTAGTGGTCATCAGGTCCGGTTAGTTTTGCTTTTCAGTTCTTTCTTAGTTGTTCTGTTTAGTTTATTTATTTTTGGGATGCTTTATTATTATTATTATTATTATTTTATTTTCTGCTGCTCCTTTTAATTTATATTGGGTGAAATCATTCCCATAATCACTTTGTTGATGCCCTTGGCACTTGTCGCCACCTTGGGAGGATTGGGAACGCCTCTCAGGCCTTGTCGTGGGCCGACTCGGGTGACCAGTTCAGTGTCGACCCGGTTTGGTTCGTGACAAAATGGTATCAGAGGGTAGGTTCTTTATAATACCTAGCTTTCAGAGTGCCCTTTGTTATTTGGGTTTTCAAGGTAGATGGAGTAGGACTGTCAGAGCTTGGGGTGTAGGTTTTGGGTTGTGTCTGGCCAAAACTTTATGGGCCGAACCTTGAGTTACCATGGGAAGTCGGGTATTGTTGGTTCATTTGGTTCTTGTGGGATACTTGGTATTTGGGGAAATGAAATGATAGTCGGGCTAGTTTTCTCAGTGAGTTCGTAGGGCCGGAAAAGCCATGTAGAGCTAGGGACGTGGTCCCAAAAGACTCTCTGTGACTGTGGTTTGATTGGCATATAGCTGGCAACTATATGGCCAAGTCACCCATTGACACTAGTTTCCCCTAATATAATATTTTGGATCCTTTTTTGATTTTGAGATTTTTGACCTGTTGAATGGTAGGTTTCTTTTTATTGTACTTAATTTTGATTGGGATGGTTTTGGGGTGTCTTATTTAGATTTTGAAATGATGTTTGGTTTGATCAAATGATGATTGTTTGGTCAAAAATGGGATTTCCAAAACCAAAACATTGAATCTTTTAAGAGTGAAATGTGTTGTTTGAAAATGGGAGTTATTTTGGAAAATATTTTGGAGGTTTTTGAAAGGTTTTGTGAAATGTGAAATTGGAAAGTGAATATGGAATTTGAAAATATTTTTCTTTGACGATGATGTGTGGTATTTAAATTGGTTGATCTGTTTTTAAAGTGGTTTTGAAAGTAATAATGTTTCTTTTATTCAACTCTTGGTATTCCTACGAGTGCTCACATATATGTATATGGATGTATTTATGTGGTGAGTGGATGGTTATTGGTATGTATGGGTGAGTGCTCGAGCTAGAATAAGAGTGTATGTATGTGATCCTAAAGGGAATGCCAATAGCGGGTGATTGGTTCGTAAGACTAGTTATGTTTTCTGAAAATGTTCTTCAGAAAAGGGGATTTCAATGCTTTAAAAAGGTGTGAGTGTTTGATGTTGCCTTTTTTGTGCTTTTTCTTTTTGGACTTTGGATTTGGTGTGTTGGAGGTCTGATTGAAATCTTGTTTTGAGTTTGGGTAGTTGATTTGAAAATGAGATGTGGAATTTTGATTTGTGATATGTTTTGATTTGGTTTCATGCTCCCTATCTTCAAGTTTCATTCCCACTGAGTTCTAAGGGATTTTGAGAAGCATCTGCAGGTAGTTATTTCCCCGCATGCCTTTCAGTTGATCAAGCCATGTTTTAGACATTTGGTTTGTCCATTTAGGATATGGAGGCAGGTGGTTATCAATATCAAGAGTTCGTCCATAGGTTCTGAAAGTTGAACCCTCCTCATTTTCTTAGGCAAATGAAACTAGGGAAAGCGGAGGAATGGTTGTGAAACATTGAGGAGATCTTTGTTCGGGTTTAATCTCCCAAACCTCTCATGTTGGGGCTTTCCACCTTCATGTTGGAAGGCCAAATTCAGGAATGGTGGAAATCCATTCTTCAGGCCGAACCGCAGAAAAATTACTCTTGGGAATTATTTAAAGCCTTGTTCATCCAATAGTATTTCCCTAATGATGTAAAGATACTGATGGGTTCTAGGTTGTATAGTCTTGACTAGGGAAATTCAACGGTGTTGGAGTGTGCTAAGAGCTTCGCTGAGCTGGTGCCATATCTCCCAAACCCTTCCAGGGATTAATTTTTGAAAGCCCGATTCTTTGAGAGGGGTATCTGATTAGAATTTCTCCCAGTTATGAATTCATTACCTGATGATTATAAAGAAGTCGTGAGGCATACTGTTCAAGTCAAAGCCGATTTAGCAGCATCTGGTCAGTTGAGAAGAGGCACAAAAAGATCGTTGTTTTCCACCTCACTAGATTCATCTGAGAAGAAGTACTGGTTGTGTTTTCAGTGTAGGAAGCTGGGGCATAAGAAGTTTTCATGTTGCGAAGCACCTAAGATATGTAATACCTATTTTCATTTAGGTCATTTGAAAAGGTTTTTATAGGGTGTCTCTAGGAAGTGACATGGGTCCAGATCCACTCCCTTAGAGAACTATCCAGCTCAGTTGAATGAACATAGCGCCGGTGCAAGCTCAATTAGAAGCTTCTTTTGTTGTGAATGATTTTGTTGTTGTAATTCATGTAATCTATGGTGTTGTATTCTTTTGGGTGTGAAAAATCATGTTGTATGTCCTTTTGAAACTTTGTATTAATGGGAATGTCTTTTTAGTGTTTTTAATTTTGCTGATGTAGAATGATGGTGCTTGTTGTCCCATGTTTCATTTCATGTTTTCCTGGTTTTCAATAAGATTCGAGAATTATTCTGGCTTGCAAAATCAATGTTTTTCTGAAATCCTAATATGATGGGGAGGACACCATGGGATGAAATCATGATTAATCCATCTTCCATGAGTTCTTGTATGAGCATTTCCTTGTTTTCGCTCCGCTTGACCCTGACCATAGTAGTTGGTTGGCATGAATAGTGGGTCATGTAATGGATGCCCATAGAGATCTTGAACAAGACACGACTGGTTTCTTCAATGTTTTTTTTTGTTTTAGGGGTTGGGTTGTTCCTTGTTGGATTGTGTTTAGAAGAGATAGAGTCCTCATTGTCATCTCTTCATTTCTGTTTGAACTTTGTGGTCTTACGTGATGTCTTCCTTGGATGTGTGGCTTCTTTTGAGGGTGGTCTCGTAGTTTCTTTTTGGGAATCTATAGTTCCGAACTCTGAATGAAAGTGAGTGTTGGTTATTTGATCTTTTAATTTTCAGGTTTTTCCTTATTTGTAAATCATCCTTGCTGTGGTTTTGATCAACTGAATCTCTTGGGACTTTCTGAGGGCATAAAGTGTCATGGTGGGGAAAATTGTCACATCCCGACCTCACATTCGCGATTATTTTATTTATTATTTAGTTTCAATTAATTTTTATTCATTTTTGACTTTTCTTTTTTAATTAAATCAATTTAATTATAATTAAAATAGAATTAATTAAATAAAAAAAATGAAAACCTAATTTTACCCCCTGCCCCGCGATGCGGCCGAACCCCCTTCCTCTAGTCTCACGACGCCGAGCCCCCTACCCCCTTCCTCTAATTGTGAGATGACCCCCAACCCTCCCTAACCTCCTCCATAGCTCCCTCCTCCTGGAAAACCTCCCTCTCAATGGCCTCTCCCTCCGGTGGTCTCCTCTCCCTTGCACAACCTCACTGAAACCCCATTAGATAGGTAACTCCTTCGGTTTTTGTCTCGACCGAACCCTAAGTCATGGGTTGACTGGGTTTTGTTGATTTCTTCCATTTATAGGGTGTGTGGTGGGTCTTGTGGATCATCCTCGTGCGGATTTCGGCATCCACTACTGAAGGTGAAGCATCTCGGTTCATTTTGGTTCATTCTCCATCGTTTGAGGTTGATTTCTTTTACCCTCTTATTTGTTTAGTTAATTTTAATGTGTTATAAATGTTATTTGGGTAGTGTGAAGTGTGAATTGGTAGTTTTCTAACATGTTTATGGGTTGAAATGAGTTTTTGTAAAATAAATGATTATGTGTTGTGATATTGTATTGTAATGTTTCTTGAAAAGTGTTTTATGCCTTATTTGCAATGTGAAAATTATATTTTCAATGGCACTTGAGGTGCGCTTTGGTTCAAAATGAGTTTTTATTGAAGAAGGGAGTAGTTCTATCATGTACACCTTGTCGTGTATTTTTACATATGAATTTTAGATTTGTTTAATTATTAAAACAGGATTTTTGGGGAATTGGTAGGGAAAGTGTGTGTACTTTAGGTGTAGAATCATGTTTTTCTTTTTGAAAAGGTTTTTATAAAATGGGTAAATGGATTATTATATTGTTTGAGTGATTCAAAATAAATTTTTGAAGGGTTTGACATGCTCGTGTATTAGGTTCAGATTTTGTATCGAAAATTGGTTATGTTTTATGTGAGTGTCTTGGTGTGGAATTTCATGAGAATGTTTTTGAGGGTTGTTTGGTGGGTGTGAACCTTTTTTTAAGGGCACTTAAGGTGCTGATGATTTTGGAAAGATTTTTTAATGGAAAATTAAATATTTGACATGTGAACTTGATTTTTATTTTTCAATATCAATTGTAGATGATTTTGAATGGTGAAAGTCATGTTTTTAAAATGATCTTGGTTTATGTAAGGTTTTACAAAGGGGCTTGGACCATGGCTTTGGTTGATTGATTCCACCCATTTTTATTGTTTCAATTTTATTTAGAGTTTTTGGAAATCTTCAATTCTCTTTTGGGTTAATTAGATTGTTTGGGGTCTTCTTGAAGGGTTGTACACACATACATAGGTACACATACCTATATATATATAAATCCTCCTTACTTATATTCCGTCATGGTTTAGGGAATATGTGTATTAGATTAAGGGGTATATATATATAGGGGTGTATGTGTGCACAATTGCGGGGCGGTCTTCGTCAAAGGCATCAGGTGTCGAGTTGTTTGTCTTGGTATGCTCCCTTTTTGAGGTAGGTTTCCCTATGCATTTTCCTTTAAATTAAATAATTATTTGTTTCTTTCATTTCAAACCTTTATTTAATGTTAGTTAGAATTTTTTGGTTTTTAGAATAATTTCTTATTGTGAAATAAAGTAATACCCTCTGTGCATTTGAATTTCAAGAAACTGTTTCATTAAATGTAGTTATTAGGGTTTCTGGAAATGCCCCTTTGGCCCTCATAAATGTGATACATATTTAAAGTGGCGAATTGGGTTTCTTAAATGGGTTTCCAAGTGCATTCCTGGTTTCCAAAATGGTGTGCGTGCGATTCCTTAAGAAATGGTTTGGAATGAGAAAAAAATCATGTGAGGCCCGGTTGTCACTTTTTTAAAGCTAGTTATATCTATAAAACTCTCCTTGGATGTGGTCCCCTCTCTTTAGTTGAGTTGTATATTATGGGAGTCTGTCATGTAGGACTCCTCTGTGATCAATGGAAGAAAGGAGAGGGTCATATTCCTTGGGGTGACTCGGGGTGTTTCCTGTTGTGATTTATTATTATATATAGTGTGATTGGATGATCAGATGGCATCGGTAGGCCAAACCCCATTTTAAATACACAATACATAGGAACTTGGAATATTGAGAGAATATTCTGATAATGATTTCCACACCGGTTGGTTAAGGTACTGACCAGTGGCCCATAGTAGGCGGATATGTTTGGGTTCATTGCTATGGGATTTTCCCTCGGCTTGTTTGAGAAAGGATGGACGATCATTTTGATCATTTTGATTTCATCATGTGTGACATGTCAAAGAGTATGAGGTCTCATGTATTGGTGTCTTCGGGATTATTCTCGATCTTCTGGGTTCACTTATGTCTACTCGTTCTTAGTGATTGATTGTTAAGTGTGTTACTTGTATATATGAATTCTTTCCTTTTCCCTAGTAGTGAAACTATTGAAACATTTTCATGTGTAATGTTTTCTTACTGGAAAGTGATGTGTGATTTTAATGTGGCTTATGAAAACTTTTTTTTTCAAAGAAAAGTGTTTTATTCTCTTTGTGAAAATTGAAAATGTAAACATCACCTTCCCTTTGAAAGTGCCAATGTCTCACTAAAAGATTGATTTGGGTTTTGAGAAATGAATAAGGGAAATGACTCATAATTTTATTTTGAGTAACATGTAGAAATCCTTACTTTTATATATTGTAGTTCAAACCTGAAATTGATGATTCTTTTTTCTAAAGGAAATGCATTTGGGAATAGATTTATTGGGCACACCTACTGAGTTTTAATACTCACACCTATACTTTATTCTTTTTCTTAGTCTCTGGTGTAGGTTTCAGTTTGATCACAATCTACATGGGGGATTTTGTGTCTTGGGACCGGAGAGTGACCCATGGGGTCTTGTGTAGTTTAGTGGTCCTCAGGTCCGGTTAGTTTTTCTTTTCAGTTATTGCTTAGTTGTTCTGTTGAGTTTATTTATTTTTGGGCTGCTTTATTATTATTATTATTATTTTATTTTCCACTGCTCCTGTTTATTTATATTGGGAGAAATAATTCCCATCATCACTCTGTTGATTCCCTTGGCACTTTTCGCAAGACTGGGAGGATTAGGAACGCCTCTTGGGCCTTGTCGTGGGCCGACTCAGGTGACCGGTTCAAGGTCAACCCAGGTTGGTTCGTGACAAAATGGTATCATAGGGTAGGTTCTTTATAATACCTAGCTTTCAGAGCACCCTTTATTATTTGGGTTTTAAAGGTAGATATAGTAGGACTATCAGAGCTTGGGGTGTAGGTTCTGGGGAGTGTCTAGCCAACACTTTATGGGAAAAACCTTGAGTTACCATGGGAAGTCGGGTTTTCTTGGTTCATTTGGTTCTTGTGGGTTGCTTGGTATTTAGGGAAATGAAATAATAGTCAGTCCAGTTGTCTCAGTGAGCTCATTGGGCCTAGAAATCCATGTGGAGTTGGGGAAGTTGTCCTGAAAGACTCTTTGTGATAGTGGTTTGATTTGAATATGTCTGCCAACCATATGGACAAGTCACCCATTGACACTAGTTTCCCCTAGTATATTGTTTTGGATCCTTTTGTGATTTGATATTTTTGACCTGTTGAATGGTCGGTTCCTTTTGATTGTACTTAATGTTGGATGGGATGGTTTTGGGGTGTCTTGTTTAGATTTTAAAATGATGTTTGGTTTGAAAAAATGATGACTGGCTGGTCAAAAATGGGATTTCCAAAACCAAGAACTTTGAATCTTTTAAGAATGAAATGCGTTGTTTGAAAATGGGATTAATTTTGGAAAATGTTTTGAAGGTTTTTGAAAGGTTTTGTGAAATGTGAAATTGGAAAGTGAATATGGAATTTTAAAATGTTTTTCGTTGACGGTGATGCGTGGTATTAAAATTGGTTGAGCTATTTTTAAATTGGTTTTGAAAGTGATAATGTTTCTTTTATCTGACTCTTGGTATTCCTACGAGTTCTCACATATATGTATATGGATGTATGTATGTGGTGAGTGGATGGTTATTGGTATTTATGGGTGTGTGATCAAGCTTGAACAAGAGTGTATGTATGTTATCCTAAAGGTAATTCCAATAGAGGGTTATTGGTTCGTAAGGCTTGCTATGTTTTCTAAAACTGTTCTTCAAAAAAGGGGATTTCAATGCTTTAAAAAGGTGTGAGTGTGTGATGTTGCCTTTTGTTTTTGGGGCTTTTCTTTTTGGACTTTGGATTTAGAGTGTTGGAGGTGTGATTGAAATCTTGTTTTGAGTTTGGGTAGTTGATTTGAAAATGAGATGCGGAATTTTGATTTGTGATATGTTTTGATTTGGTTTTGTGCTCCCTGTTTTCAGGTTTGACCCCCACTGAGTTCTAAGAGATTTTGAGAAGCATCTGTGGGTAGTTATTTCCCTACACGCCTTTCAGTTGATCAAGCCATGTTTTAGACATTTTTTTTCCATTTCGGATATGGATCTTGGTGGTTCTCAATATCATGAGTTTGTCCAGAGGTTCTGAGAGTTGAACCCTCCTCATTTTCTTGGGCAGATGAAACCAGGGAAAGTTGAGGAATGGTTGCAAAACATCGAGGAGATCTTTGTTCGGCTTGAATCTCCCGAACCTCTCAAGTTAGAGCTTGCGACCTTCACATTGGAAGGCCAAAGTTAGGAATGGTGGAAATCCATTCTTTAGGCCGAACCACAGAAAAATTACTCTTGGGAATGCTTTAAAGACTTGTTCATCAAACAATATTTCCCCAATGATGTGAAGATACCGATGGGTTCTAGGTTGTAAGGTCTAGAGCAGGGAAATTCAATGGTGTTGGAGTGTTCTAAGAGCTTCGCCGAGCTAGTTCCATATCTCCCAAACCTTGCTGGGGATGAATTTTTGAAAGCTTGATTCCTTGAGATGGGTCTCTGATCAGAATTTCTCCCAGCTATGTATTTATTCCCTGATGATTATGAAGAAGTCATGAGGCTAACCGTTCAAGTCGAAGCCGATTTAGCAGTGTTTTGTCAGTTGAGAAGAGGCACAAAAAGGCCGTTGTTTTCCACCTCATCAGATTCATCTGTGAGGAAGTACTGGTTGTGTTTTCAGTGTGGGAAGCTGGGGAATAATAATTTTTCATGTTGTAAACCACCTAAGATCTTTAATTCTTGTGTCTATTTAGGCTATTTGCAAAGGTTTTTCTAGGGTGGTACTAGGAAGTGACACGGGTCCAGATCTACTCCCTTGGAGAACCGTCCAGCTCTGTTTAATGAATGTAGCACTGGTTCAAGCTCAATCAGAAGCTTCGTTTGTTGTGAATTGTTTTGTTGCTGTAATTCATGTAATCTGTGGTGTTGTATTCTTTTGGGTGTGAAGAATGATGTTTCATGTCCTTTTCTAACTTTTTCTTAATGGGAATGTATTTGTAGTGTTTTTAATGTTGCTGATGTAGAATGATGGTGCTTGTTGTCCCATGTTTCGTTTCATACGTGTTTTCCTAGTTTTCAATAGGATTCGATAATTATTCTAGCTAGCAAAATCAATGTTGTTATGAAATCCTAATATGGTGGGGAGGCCACCATGGGATGAAATCGTGATGAATCCATCTTCTAGTAGTTCTTGGATGCGCATTTTCTTATTTTCACTCTGCTTTACCCTGACCATAATAGTTGGCTGGCATGGATAGTGGGTCGTGTAATGGATTCTTGTAGAGATCTCTAACAAGCCACGACTGGTTTCTTCGATGGTATTTTTGTGTTAGGGGTTGGGTTGTTCCTTGTTGGATTTTGTTTAGAAGAGAGCGAGTCCTCATCGTCATCTCTTCATTTTTGTTTGAACTCTGTAGTCTTATGTGATGTCTTCCTTGGATGTGTGTCTTCTTTTGAGGGTGGTCTCGTAGTTTCTTTTTGGGAATCCATAGTTCCGAGCTCTGAATGAAAGTGAGTGTTGGTTATTTGATCTTTCAATTTTCAGGTTTTTCCTTGGTTGTAAATCATCATTGCTTTGGTTTTGATCAACTGAATCTCTTGGGACTTTCTGAGGGAAGAAAGTGTCATAGTGGGGAGAATTGTCACATCCCGACATGACATTAACGATTATTTTATTTATTATTGAGTTTCAATTAAATTTTATTAATTTTTGAGTTTTCTTTTTTTAATTAAATCAATTGAATTTGAATTAAAATAGAATTAATTAAATAAAAAAAAATGAAAACCAAATCTAACACCCCTTGCCTCGCGACACGGCCGAACCCCCTTCCTCTCGTCTCACGACACCGAGCCCCCTACCCCCTTCCTCTATTCGCGCGACAACCCCCGCCCCTCCCAGACATCCACCCTCGCTCCCTCCTCCCGCCAAACCTCCCTCTCCACGAACTCTCCCTCGGGCAGCCTCCTCTCCCTTTAACGACCTCGCTGATTCCCCATTGGATAGATAACTCCTTTGGTTTTTGTCTCGACCAAACCCTAGGTCATGGGTTGACTGGGTTTTGTTGATTTCTTTCATTTATAGGGTGTGCGGTGGGTCTTTCTGGTCTTCCTTGTGTAGATTTCTGCATCCACCACTGAAGGCGAAACATCTCAGTTCATTTTGGTTTTTCCACCATCATTTGTGGTTGATTTCTTTTTCCCTCTAATTTATTTAGTTAATTTTAATGTGTTCTAAATTTTATTTGGGTAGTGCGAAGTGTGAATTGGTTATGTTCTAACATGTTTATGGGTTGGAACTGAGTTTTTGTAAAATAAATGATTTTGTGTTGTGATATTGTATTGTAATGTTTCTTGAAAAAGTGCTTTATGCCTTATTTGAAATGTGTAAATTATATTTTCAATGGAACTTGAGGTGATTTTTGGTTCAAAATGATTTTTTGTTGAAGAAGGGAGTAGTTTCGGAATGTACACCTTGTCGTGTATTTTTACATATGAATTTTAGATTTGTTTAATTATTAAAACGGGATTTCCAAGGAATTGGTTGGGAAAGTGTGTGTACTTTAGGTGTAGAATCTTGTTTTTCTTCCTGAAAAGGTTTTTATAAAATGTGTAAATGGATTATTATATTTTTTAAGTGATAAAAAATACATTTTTGAAGGGTTTTCCATGCTCGTGTATTAGGTTCTGATTTTGTATTGAAAAGTGGTTATGTTTTTTGTGAGTGTATTGGTGTGGCGTTTCATGAGAATGTTTTTGAGGGTTGTTTGGTGGGTGTGAACCTTGTTTTAATGCCACTTAAGGTGCTAATGATTTTGGAAAGAGTTTTTGAAGGAAAATGAAATATTTGACATGTGAACTTAATTTGTATTTTTCAAGATCAATTGTAGATGATTATGAATGGTGAAAGTCATGTTTTTAAAATGATCTTGGTTTATGTAAGGTTTTACAAAGGGTCTTGGCCCATGGATTTGGTTGATTGCTTCCACCCATTTTTATTGTTTCAATTTTATTTAGAATTTTTGGTAATCTCCAATTCTCTTTTGGGTTAATTAGATTGTTTGGGGATTTCTTGAAGGGTTGTACACTGATACATAGGTACGTATACCTATATATATATATATAAATCCTCCTTGCTCATATTCCTTCATGGTGCGGGGAATATGTGTATTGGATTAAGGGGTATATATATAGGGGTGTATGTGTGTACAATTGCAGGGCAGTATTTGTTAAAGGTGTCGGGTGACGAGTTGTTCATCTTGGTCCGCTACATTTTTGAGGTAGGTTACCCTATGAATTTTCCTTTAAATTAAAGAATTATTTGTTTCTTGAATTTCACACCTTTATTTAATTTTAGTTATAAATTTTTGGTTTTTAGGATAGTTTCTTATTTCGAAATAAAGTAATACCCTCTGTGTATTTGAATTTCAAGAAACTGTTTTATTAAATGTGCTTATTAGGGTTTCTGGAAATGCCCCTTTGGCCCTAATAAATGTGCTATAGATTTAAAGTGGTGAATTGGGTTTCTTAAATGGGTTTCCAAGTGCGTTCCTGGTTTCCAAAATGGTGTGCCTTCGATTCTTTAAGAAATGGTTAGGCATGAGATAAAAATCGCGTGAGGCCCGGTTGGCACTTTTGTAAAGATAGTTATCTCTATAAAACTGTCCTTGAATGTGGTCCCATCTCTTTAGTTGAGTTGTATATTATGGGATTCCTCCGTGTAGGAATCATCTGTGATCAATGGAATAAATGAGAGGGACATATTCCTTGGGGTGACTCGGTGTGTTGCATGTTGTGATTTATTATTATATATATTGTTATTGGATGCTAGGTTGGCATCGGTAGGCCCACCCCCATTTTAAATACACAAGACATAGGAACCTGGAATATTGAGATAATATTATGAGAATGATTGCCACACTGGTAGGTTATGGTAATGAACAATGGCCCATAGTAGGCAGATATGTTTGGGTTCATTGCTATGAGATTTTCCCTCAGCTTGCCTGAGAAAGGATGGCTGGGAATTTGGATCGTTTTGATTTCAGTGTGTGTGACATGTCAATGAGGATGAGGTCTCTTGTATTGGTGTCTTCTAGATTATTATTTATCTCCTCGGTTCACCTATGTCTACTCATTCTTAGTGCTTGAGTGTTAAGTGTGTTACTTGTATGTATGAATTCTTTCCATTGCACTTGTAGTGAAACTACTGTAGCATTTTCATGTGTAATGTTTTCTTACTGGAAAGTGATGTGTGGTTTTAATTTGGCTTATAGAAACTTTTTTTCAAAGAAAAGTGTTTTATTCTCTTTTTGAAAATTGAAAATTTAAACATCACCTTCCCCTTGAAAATGCTAATGTCTTACTAAAACATTGATTTGGGTTTTGAGAAATAAATAAGGTAAATGACTCGTACATTGATTTTGAGTAACATATATAAATCCTTACTTTTATATATTGTATTTCAAACCTAAAATTGATGATTCTTTTGTTTAAAGGAAATGCATTTGGGAATAGATTGCTTGGGCACACCTACTGAGTTTTAATACTCACGCCTATACTTCATTCTTTTTCTTAGTCTCATGTGCATGTTTCAGTTTGATCTCGATAGCTGTGGGTGATGTTGAGTCTTGGGATCAGAGAGTGACCCATGGGGTCACGTGGAGTTTAGTGGTCATCGAGTTGTTAGTTTTTCTTCTCAGTTCTTGCTTAGTTGTTTTGTTCGGTTTATTTATTTTTGGGATGCTTTATTATTATTATTTTTTCTTTTCCACTACTTCTGTTTATTTATATTAGGAGAAATAATTCCCATTGTCACTCTATTGATTCCATTGGCACTTGTCACCAGCCCGGGAGAATCGGGAATGCCTCTCTGGCCTTGTTGTGGGACGACTCGGGTGACCAGTTTAGGGTCGACCTGGGTTGGTTTGTGACAATCTAAATATCTTATACATAATTATTATTTAAACAACTATTATATTATTCATGAAAACCCTTTTTATGTGGTTTAAACAATTTCCAAATAAATACCCTTTAATTTTAACAATTTAAATTAATTATTATGAATAATTCGTAATTAAAAATAAACAATTTTATATTATAAGCCTTATTTATAATTTATAACACAATATAAATTATCTCTTATGATTTTTAAATAAAAAATTTATTTCTAGATCATAATAAATTCCATAATATTTATATAAAAGGTATTTCACATATTAAAAATTAATATTTAAGGAATATTTTATAATAAATACTTCATAATAATTAATTAATTAATTATATACACCTTACAATTAAATAATTTATTAATTAATAGATATCTTTAAAAAAACTTTTATTATAATCTATAAACAATTTATAAATTATAAATAAACTTAATAAAATATTTTTTTTGAAGTTTATATTACCCTTATGTGAGAAATATTTTTTTCATTAAGGTAACTCTATTTACCTTTATTCATATAATCATCACCACATAAATGTTGGAAAATATGGATTGTATGATTTAAGTCATTGTTACCTTCACAAAACCCTGCTACATGATGGTAACACTGTAGTTACCTTCATATAGCCTCACTATGTGTAAGTAACATGATTGTTACCATCACACAGCCTCACCAAGTGTAGGTAAAAATACTATTACCTTCAAACAACCCTGCTACATCAAGGTAAAATTTTGGTTACCTTTACAAAGCACTAGTGTATATTAGTAACATGCTTTAAATTGATTTTATGGAAACTGAAAATGCAGTGCTCTGTTTTAGATTACTTCTTCATTTCATAGAAATATTTCATAAATATTAATCATGGATTCACTTTGATACCAATAAAGGGTTTTTAAGAGTCTAATAATGATTATTAGATGAAGTGGAAGAGATCAAAACCTTTGTTTAAGGATATCTCATGAAAAATAAATGAAAAATGCAATAAAAAAATGAATAACACTTCTACAAATTGTGTGTACCTCAAACTGTAAAGCACCTGTAATATCTTCATCATCATTATATAGTTTGATAACGATAAAAGAGGGTAGCTAAAGGACATCCCCTCTCTATAGTGTATCTATAGGTTGAACATAATCACATGTCACAAATGCGGGACTCTTCCTCCTCCAATGGCCCGAAGGCCTTCATTTTTTATTGATTTTTGATAATCCACCTTTCAAGGGGTGAGGTGGAACCCTTACAAGGCCCATAGGCCTTAGAGGAATTCATTTCCCATAGGCTTCAAACATTACATACAACCCAGACTAACTACTTGGAACTTCTCCTTCCCAGAATTTTCATCGTGAAATCAACTCTGCACCTTCGCATGGCTGTTCGGCTAGGCATTCCTGTGCATGCATAGGCTTGTCCCGATGGTAGGTGCCAAACCCTCTCATTCTTGCAATCCGTTTAGCTTCTGCTATGGTGAAAGCTCCTTGCTCATCCTCCTTGTAGAGCTTGTTCCTTGTAGGTTGTCTATTTTGCATCTGCACTAAGGTGGCCCAAAGGCTTTGAGGTGGCCCAAAGGCCTTACTGACCCGAAGGCCTGGGTGTCCCGAAGGCCTTACAGGACTCAAGGACCAAATCAATGGCCCGAAGGCCCAAACAAGGGCATATTCCTGGCTTCTACAGTTCCAAACAGTGCTTGCTACAGTTCCCACTAGAGTAACTGCTACAGTACTACATAGTTCCATCTATAGTGCCTACTACAGTACCTGCTACAGTACCCCCCGGAAATTCTGCCTCCACCTGGATTTGATCCCTGGTCATTTGGATGTACTTAAGGAGTCCTTACCAACTGGGCTAAGGCTCATGTGTCGGGAATCTTCATCCTCCATGATGTGCTACCATCTCATGATGTGAAGGAGGTAAGAGAATGAGATCTTTTGGTTTTAGTAAGGTTTGGACAAACATCCATACCCTATTCCATCACATGGAAATAGTTTATATAGGCTACTGAATATTCTCCTCAATAGTTTTCATTTATTTATGCATTAAAATTAATGATTAAATGATATGTTCAATATATTCATTCATCATATGAATACAAAACCTCTATTACATTATATATCATATAACAACTTAATAAATGATATCCCATATAGGATAATAGATAAAATTTGTAGATAATATATAGAACTATACACCCATGCATTAAAATCAAAATTTTAATGTAAGCCATAAAATATAGCTTATATATATATATATATATATATATTTATTTATAGGGATTTAGAGTATATCTTCTTTAGGTACCAGTAGTTATATGAGTTCAAGTTCATACCCTTTTAAGGTTTCCTTTTGATAATAAGAATTGGTCTATGTGCTTGGGACAATAACCAAGAAACACTAGGATGTAGTCATCCTTAAAATAGGTGAACCTCATTAATAAACGTGATGCATCCATTTCTTTTGGCATCAATGAGAATTTTTAGAGAGAGAAATAGAGAGCCACTGAATAAGAATGAGAGTAAAAAGGGATTTAAATAACTCTATACACTGATTCATCCCCTCTCATTGTGTATTACCCTTTGATTGATCCAACAATTGGAATCATAGATAGGTTAATCACTTATCTCTCTCAATATTTCCTATTATGAATCATTATAACTATGTCAACAACAAAGGAATCCAATGTTTGGATAGAAAATTACTTCATTCATAGAAAGAAAGTATGATACCCTATATTATCTCTCTAGGGATTTATGTTATTGATTCTATACAATAAGGATTTACCATGACAGATATATCCTCAACATAGACTTTAATAACAAAATAAACATTGAAAATTATGGGAAGGACAAGAATTATTTATTATTAACCTCATTAGAAAAGGAACGAATAAAGCTAATGGGGCATAGAAAAACTAATGAAATCTAGAAGAAACTTTATAAAATTTATGAAGGAAACAAAAAGTTGAAAGAATAAAATGTTCAAATTAGTTGTGAATAGTTTAAATATGTTAAAATATAAGACGATGAAACTATAGATTAAATATTTACTCGAGTAAATATGGTTTTCAACACTATCATAGGATTCAGAGAAACTCTTGAAGACTAAACTATGGTAAAAAAACTTATGATAATTATTCAAGATAAATTTTATGCAATGATCATAGCTATCAAATATAGAGATCTGGATGAATTTACTATTTATGAACTCTACAAATATCTCATTAACTATGAAATGAGTAGAGGATCTACACTTAAAAGAAAAATAAAATAGAAAAATAAAATTTATTTTAAATCACATAATGATATAAATTTTGAAGAAAAATAAAAATATCCTAATGAAGGATAAAACCAAGAATATAATGCCTAAATTATTTCAATCGTTCCAATATATTTTACAAGATTTGTAAGAGGAAATTACATTAGAAAACTATATTTCAAATGTTTTAATTATGGAAAGGTTGTCCATTTTTCTTCTAACTGCACTATAAAATTTAGAAGATAAAATTATTATGAATAATATTATTGGAAAATTACCACTATATATCCATAATATGATCAATAAAATTGAAATAATAATTTTTCACTGAGATCCTTCATAAGTAACTTTCTATGAGTGAAATATGGTGTTTCTGACAATAAATAAAGTAGTGAAGAGGATGTTCCCAGAGACATATTTCTAAAAGTGCTCCTGGAATAAGAGGAAGAAGTAGTAAACCCATCATAAGATTAATATCAATAAAATGGTGAGTATTAATCAAAATAAGGAGAGAATATTAAAGAACATACCATGAGGATGGATATCAAGAAGTGTTTAAAAGAAATTGGAAAACTGATAGAAGACAACACTCATCTGAAAAGAGTATTAGATAAGAAAAGTAAACTTCTAAATGAAAAATACAATCTTTTCAAAGAAATTTAAATGATGAAGATTAATATTTCTAAAAATATAAAAATCATCAAAGAAATTACATCCATCATTATTCTAGGGGATAAGGAACTTGATAAATTTATAAGATAGAATAATGAAACCAATAAACATGATGATAAAATTAAATGTAGTAAGAATAATTATATTTGAGAATAAAGAGAATGTTATAATAAAACTACAATGATTAGATACTCTATAAAAGATGAAATATATGAAAATTAAAATCCTATAGGATTTCTAGTGAAAATATAGACTGCTCTTACTGAAGAAGCATATGATAGATTACAGTATAGAGTAGCTAAATGTTATGAATAAAGACTCAGATATTATAAAATATAGAAAGAAATAAATTTAGAAAAATGATATTTATCAAAAGAAAATATTAAATGAAGAGAATAATAAAAGTATTATATGATATCTACTCATTCAAGGGGAAAAATTGAGAATGATACTAACCCATCCAACATCAATTATTTTCTAGTTCAAAATATTTTAGAGATATTGTTGGTACGGTGGCATGTTTGGACATAAGGATTATAACTATTGGTATAATATATCTCTTCCTAGACTAAGGATAGATCAAGAATTAATGTGTGACACCCAATAAGTCACTAGTATATTTTTTTTGAGTTTTCTTTATCATTTGATTTGATCTTGGAGTTCCCAAGTTCCGAGAGTCGAAAATGGGAGTTTGGGGGAAGACAGACCAAGGCATATGATTAGCATATAAATTGTATAAACATGAGGCTAACAAGGATAAGGTGATGCATATGGTGAAAATGGGGGGTTTTTATGGTTTTAGAATGGTTAGGAAAATCATGTGGCACCTAGGTGTAACTATGATTCTTAGATCTTGGGTAGACAATGTCACCCATATGGTTGGAACAAGGTTTTCCAAATCGGGTGATCAATCTAGATCACATAAAAATTGAAATTTTACTGTTTTCCATATTAATTTTATACTGATTTGGCCCTCATTTTATCATTTTATCATATAAAGTTCCTTCTTCTTAGCCTTTAAGCCTTACCTCTCTATTGGTGGTGGTTTCCTCTTGGATTCTTGGTGTTTTTGGATTTAGGTAAGTCCAAACCTTCATGGTTTCATCCTCCTTTCCCCATTATTTTTCTTGTTATTCCATTTTCATAGAGGTGTGTAACCCTAAGTTGTAATGATGGACAAACCTAAGGTTTTAATGGGGGGATTTGGTTTATTTTCATGTGTTTTAGGTGTATGAGGCCTTCTCCTTCATATTATGGGTGGTCTTCGTTGAAGGAGATGAGGTCAGCACCTTTTTCGAGGTAGTTGTCTCTATTTAAGTCTTTTTTCAATGAATTACCTTTGAATTATGAATCTAATTTGATTTTTTGTTTGTTTAATTTCCACATAAGTGAAATATGGTTGATGTTGATCCCATTATTAGTGTTCTTTATGGATTGGTTTGTAAATTCAGGTGTTTAAAGAGTGTTTTCCAAATGTTTTTGGAATGTGTGCACACTGAGTGTTTGATAAAATTTCTCAAAGAGGTTTAATGGTTTAAAATAGATATATAAAGTGTTTTTTTAAAGGGTTTTACCTTTTGGAAATATGTTTTATTAAAATGGACATTTTATCTTGTGAAAATGGTTTGTGAAATGTCTTTTTTATTATATGGAACTTGTTTGTGATTATTTTTGCATGGAGAATCACATGGGTTAAATGGAGTATGAGTGAGGGGATATATGAGGTATTATGAGATCCTTTAAAGTGTAAGAGCATAATATCTTCCATTTTTTGTTTCCAAGGGACCGTGAGAGCCTTTGGGTAGGAAGACTGTGAGAGCTTCCATTTGGTTGTTGAGAGACCATGAGATTACTTCAAGTTAGGCTTGGGGAAGACTGTGAGAGATTCCGTTTTTCTTCACTAAATAAAATAATTTATTTATAATCATTCACATAAAATTATTGATGTTAGTGTCTTAGGTGAACAAACTAATGCTATATTTATTTATATTATTTATTTATTTTATTAGTTCCATGTTGATGTGATGACTTTTATTATGGAAATTTTCCATTATATTTGTATATGATGATGATATTATTCTTCCCCTTTTTTAATTGGGTATATTGAGCATGTTTTTCCTTGATTTTTTATTTGATCCATATTGAGTAATGTTTTGGAAAACATGTTTTATTCGAAGTGAAAAACCAAATGGATTTAAAAGGTTTATTTAAATATGGTATATTTTCAAAGTAATTTAGTTTTGAGAAGTGTTTTCAAACTAGTATACTGATTTTCATGGGAAAAAGACTTAAATAGATTCGTAATGGTATCCTATTGTGATTTATCCCCCACAACCTATATATTATTTTGGGTGTATGTATATTTTTTTGTAGGAAATAGGTAAGGGAAAGGGCACCATATAACATAGTGGATCCTCTTGATTACCGTAGTCTTCATTTTGTAGGAGGATACATGGTCTCACTAGGTTTACTTGAGGAGGATTCATTATTTTGGTATTGTTTTATTTGTTCCATTTTTGTTATATTTTGAGATATTATTTGAGATACTGTGTATATGGCCCTTTCATGGAATGATTTTTATATGTTGTTGACATAGGTTATGATATCTTCTTTTCACATATTAAATTTCTCTTGATGTTTATTTATGTATGTTGAATCTATATTTTTGTGTGTATATTTCTATATTAATGGATGGTTCATGACTTTTTACTATGGGATAAATTGTTCCCAAGTAATTTTTGTTTATTATCGATGCTTATCACAATCCTGTAGTGATTGAGAACGTACATCAGGCCATGTGACGGGCTGGTTTGCATGACAGGTTGGGTAAACATGGGTTGGTTCATTACAAAATGATATTAGAGTGAGTTTTATTTTAGAGTTAGTGGTATAATATACCTAATACCATTAGTAATTGAGAGGTAAGAACAAGGGAGTGTTTGGAAAACTCTTCTTAATGTCAAACATTGAGTTTCCTTGTGTGGTCTAGGATTCTGGTTTTGTTTTGAACCCAATTATTGGATATTTTGATGACATATAGAGATATTTCATGGATAATGTTGAGTCCTAGGTTGGAATCGATGGTCTTTTTTAGTTTTAGGGGAGAAATGAGGAGGTCTGGAGGAGGTAAATAGTTAGTGCACTCATTTAGGAGTAACTGCGTGTAGAATTTGTAGACTTACCTACCAACTCCAGTGACATCTACATGGTTGGTGAAATTTTTCCAAAACGTGTGTCTAAACATCCCACAATGGGGAAATACATTATATGTTTTTGATTTTTTTGCCTTTTTTATTTGGATTATCCTTTGATGCTTATGTCACTTGTTGATACAAATGATGGGGGTTTATATTGATTTTTTAATGTGGGTTGAGTAAGAATTGTGCTTGATAAAGATTGTGTGTTGTGTCTTGTAGACCATGACTCCTAAAATAACCTCATCTAGGTGTAGAGTGGGTGTTGTAGTGAATACTCTATATGAAAACCCTCATACTGATCTGAATTTGGTGAATTCCATGATTCATACGATCCATTCCTCGGGTAAAGTTGGTGGTCGAGAGTATCCCCATACCATGGAATATTATTATAAGTTTTTGAGGAAAAATCCACTGGTGTTCTATAGAAACAATTGACCAATGATCTCAAGTAGTGTTTGGGATATATCTTAAACACCCCTAAAACCTATAAATAATTTTTCACCATGTATGTTCTAAAATGATTGATTAGGAAGTGGTGGGAGTTTATGGTGATCTCAAAGAGGCATGAGGATATCACATAAACCTCTTTTAAGGTGGATTTCAATCAGTAAATCTATCAGAACACCTTGAGGGTGGAATAGAACTATGTGTTATAGAATTTTGAACTAGGGTATCATTCAATGATGGAGTATGATTCTCATTTTATTTAATTGGTGAAAGTATCTTTGTATCTCCTTGTGAACAATTACCTAAATGATCGATGTTTCAAGATAGGATTGAGGTTAGAGATAAGATATATACTCATTATTATCTATCTGTTGTCTTATTTAGAGGTGTTTGATAGGTGACTGTTGTAGAGTATTATTTTACTAGTAAGATAGTTCTTAGTGGTTCTCTTCTGGTGGGCATAAGCTATATTTCTTCATTAGGGAAGATGCAGATGTGGGGAGAGTCTCAATAAGGTAGTGGAAAGAGTCTTAAATAGTCATTAGATTTAACTATTATGGATTTAGTAGGGTTTAAGCCTTTTATTTATCATTGTAGAAATATTGGATTCACCGGGCCTCATTGATCGAAGAGTCTATGGTTGTGCCATTGGAGTGGGAAGTCAGGGCATCTCCAATGCTTCTGTCAGTTAGATTCATGGAAGAGCGATGTGGGGTCTAATTTTTTGAAGGGACCTCAAGTATAGTCGGAGGCTTACAAGGGTGGAGGATCTCATCCTAATGGTAAGGTAGATTCTAACAAAAGGAAGAATACTTAGGGTGGATCTAATCTATGGTGTCTCCATGCAGAAAATGTTATTCTATAGGACTCGTATTCTGGGCTGACCACCGTGAGAGGTATGGTGTTTATTTTATCTTCCATGGAATCAGTTTTATTCGACATGGGTGCATATAATTATTTCATTTCACTTAATTTGATTGATTAATTGGGTGTTATAGTTGATTTGATTCCATATTTCATGGATTTTATAACCCCATTGGGTAGGAAAAAGGAGCATGTATTGAAGTTCTCAGAGTACCATTTTTTAGTAGCTAAAGTGGAAGTCATCTGGGATATCCTAGTTTTGGACCTAGATGTTTTAAACCTCACTTTTGGGATGTATTAGTTGATCAACTTCAAGGTGATAGTTCTTTTATGTCACCATAGAGTCCAGTTTATTAGGTCTGATAGTAGAATTCACATCTTTTAGAGTGAGTGGGATCCATGATCAGGGATGGTGGGAACAACTTATAGATACCCTAGCCTTTTACACATATCATTACATTATTTTAAGCATAATTAAAATTAAAATTACAATCCAAGGATCATAAATTCTAGTGTCTTGGAAGACTAGGTACATAAAAATAAAAACATGGTACTAAAAAAACATTTCTTTATTTAATCTTCATAAAGATATTTTAAATTTTGTTATGCCCATACATCTTCATAGGATAACTTGGGGATAACATGAACAAAGTGATGAGATGAAAATACTAGTAAGTGAATAAACATAAGAATAATGCTTTATCACATGGGTTAGAAGGCATGACATAATGATATAAAAAGGCATAGAACACTACTATAAAACTAGCCTTTAACAGTACTAGAAATAGACTTTATCAGTGCCAGAAAAGTGATGATGACGTGAGTGACGTTAAAATTCCATGATTTTTATCAGTGATGAAAAAGAACTAATAAAGGGCCATACTGTAGTGTGTTGTAACATAACACTGCAACACCACTACAGTGTGCTGTAACAGCACATTGTAGCAACAGAAGCACCGAAAACACACCAGAAACAAACTAGAAACACAAAAAATATCAATAAAAAAAATCCCAATACATAATTTAAATGAAAATAAATTTAAAACATTAATACCATAAAAAACTATATTATAAACATATAAAACATTAGTTTAAAAAATTAAATAAATATAAATTATTACATGTATTCAAAAATAATCCTAACTATCAATGTTACCATGATTTCCATTGACTTTATTTGTTGAACTGCCAACACTGCATGTGTAGCTTCAAAAAAACCACATCAAATTGAAAAGAATAATCCACTTTTATAATAAAACAATTATTATGAGTATACTAAAAATAAATTAATTAAACATAAATATTAAATAATACCTTAATTCTATAGACAATGATTTTACTGTGAAATTATCAAGATTACCTTTATAGTTGAGTAGAGGTAGCAACATTGCTCTTCCTATAAAAGCAATGTAGAGAACTTGAAAGAAATTGATAAATGAAACAATGTAGGGGTGAAAAGGTTTTGAGGGAGAAGAATCCTGAAAGTTGGATAGAGCACCCCAAATCGAACAAAATAATCCACATGTATAAGAAAATAATTATTATGTGACTAATACTAAGAATAAATAAATTAAACATAAATATGAAATAATTTATTAATTCTATGGACAATGATTTTACTATGAAAACATCATGATTACCTCTATGATTGAGTAGATATAGCATCATTTATCTTCCAACAAAGACATGAAACATGAACTGAAATATTTTAAAATAAAAAAACTATGTAAGGAATAATAAAAATTAAATCAACGTTTCATTGTAAATTTTTTCAGTGAAACAGAAAAAGTATATCATAACATTACCTTTACATATTTATAATGTTTTTATTTGGTCTAGATATAAGGTAATAAAAAACTAAAGATTATCTCTGCACTTCACTACTATTAGTTAAATACCACTTAACAAAACATATAACATGAAATTCCTTCCTGATGTCCCCGTGATGCTCTCATCCCACACATGCTTTCCACCATCTCCATCACAACACCATTCAAAATTAACTTTTCCTTCTCTTCTTGCACCCATTTACTACTTGTAAAGATGCTTGATGCATGAAGCTACATGAATATAGTAAATGGATGTAGGAAGAGAAGGAAAAGTAAATTCTGAATAATGATATGATATAGATGGTGGAGAGCGTGTGTGAGATGAGAGAATAACAGGGACACTAGGTAGAAAGTTTAAATCAGATTCTATGATAAGCGGTAGTTAACCAATAGTAGTGAAGAGAATAGAGAATCCTTAGCCGTGTTATTAAATTTATGAGTGATGCTTAACCAATCCATGTTTTGGCTTCATTGATAAATGAAGCCAAATATATATCAATATTCTTCAAATACTCTATATCAGCAGAAGAAACAACATAAATGACAAAAATACATAATATAAATAAACCCACACACAAGGCACAAAGAGCGATCTTCACAAAAATACACATATCCAAAAAGAACGATAGAAAGAGGAGAACTATTTCATTAAAGGCTAACCATTTAATGTTTTATATTAATAAAAAAAACCATTTGAAATAATAAAGGATAATTTCAGCAAAATTTTATAATGAAAGATGAAATTATAATAACCACAAAACAAAAAAAAGGAAAATTCGAACGTCTTCATCCCAACACGGGAGACAAAAATTGAGCTAACATGTTTATGCTTTTTTTACAACAACTCAGCAAAAAAAAACTTCCTCTAACAACTTATAAAAAAAATATCCTTGGAGAAACGGACCCACTCCTTGATCTTTGGATGAAGACCCCCAATAAAAAGAGAATCTTTCAACAGATCCTACGACACCACCAACAGACAAAATTAAACCATATCTTTAAAGTGTTCAACATAAGCCTTAATTATCAGCTAAACTTGATGGACACTCATGAGATCTTCCATTTTCTTCATCTTCACCTCCTCATGTATAAACCATCGGAAAAATAGTGACTTAAAATCTTCCCATGTCATCCCATATTGTATCATGGGTTGGGAACAGAACTCCCATTCTTCCAAAGCTAGACCCCCAAGAGGACCCATAATAGCATAAAATCTAACAACTTTGGGAGTTCCAAACACTCTAAAGAAATGATCAACATCCTCAATCCGATTCACTACCTTTAATGACCCTCTATTACCATGGAAGATGGGCAGCAACTAGGGAGAACCAAAAATAGGGTGAGACCCACTAGGAACTTCAGAGACCTTTCTAGATAGTATATTCTTAATAACACAAAAAATCATAAAATAAGGTCCAGAATAAATCTGAAACACAACCAAAAGGAACATATCATGCCAAAAAATTTGGCTCACAAGCCAAATTTCATAACAAAATAAGAATTCTCTCTTTGAAAACAACTATTTCATTTTCAATTTCAAACCACATTCTTATAAGGCCACTTTTTACAATATAATAACCCAAAATTTTAAAGCAAATCCAATCCTTGAAATCTTTTTTCCTCTTTCCAAAAATGATTTTGGAAAACCAATCCAAGATAATCAAAAAAACAGAGCATGCAAATTGGTAATAATGGACGAGGAATGAGTCAAAACCCACACAAATACAATATTTCTCATGAAATACTTTGCATTGTGGTCATCAATAATCTCTAATCATGATTCCATGATGTTAAAATTCACAAATTCATCCTATAAGAAATACGTTAAACTATGTAGTGTCTCTTGTCCTATTTCCATGATGTTAAAATGCACAAATTCATCCTAGCCGCAAGGCATTAAAATTCACACTATATCTCATCCGAGTTATAGGATGTTAAACTACCCAAATTCATTCTAAAAGAAAGACGTTAAACTTCACAAAATCTATTGTCTTGGTTGAATGACATTAAACTACACAAATTAATCAAGGAAGTAGGAAGTTAAATTTCCCAAAGTCTCTCATCCTGGTTTCATGAAGTTAAACTACAAATATTGATCTTGTCAACAAGCCATTAAAATGCATAGAGGAGTCGCACTGGTAGCGGCGAGGAGATGAGATGTAGGGTTATTCAAGTTTAAGAACAACACAAAAATATAAAACATAGAACCAAAAAGATCAAACAATGATATAGTAAAAGTAGAACATAACATATAATGGATTTTATCCTTGATTCATGCGATGGATTGTAGTGGAGTCGCACCGGAAGCAGAGGAGTTCTGTGAGAGCTTCAGAATTGCGATGAGTAAGTACTGGTTATGGTTCTTTTAAATAGATCAGGAAAAATTTTAACAACACTTTCAGAAAATAACTGATAAAGATCCCTTTTATTAGCATTAAATTGATAAGCGCTGATAAAAGGGATTTTTATCAGCATAAAAAAAGAGATGATAAATCTTGAGATTTATCAGCACTCAGAATGCGCTGATAAAAAACATCTTTGCCACTGCTAATATTTTAGCACTGATAAAGGATTTATTTAAATAAATTTAATATAATTTTTAATTATTAAATATATATAATTATTTATTTATAATTTTATAAATAATTATTTAAAAAAATAATTATTTCTTTATAATAATTATAAATATATAAATATATAAATATATTTATTTATAAATAATTATTTACAAATATATTTTTAACATTATTAGTTGATATATAATCTTAAATACATGCATTTTAAAAATCAGTGAAATTGAATAATTCAAAATGAGTGCACTCTAAAAATATTGAATAAATGGATAAGTTTTATTAATTAAATATAAATTATTAAAAAAATATGAATATAAACATATATATATAAATACTGAAGTAAATATGAATACATATTGAATATAATAAAACATAATAAATAAATAAATATAAATAAATAATAGAAAATGATCAAATTCAAAAATAAAATATAAAATAATAAAATAATAAAAATGAATGCCCTAACTATAATTTTAAGAAAATAAATAAATAAAATTGACCAATTAAAAACATAATATATGAAATGTATCATGCTAACAATGAAATTTTAAAATATACTGAAATATGATTAAATTACAAAAATATTAGGTGTATGTGTTTATATATATTGCGTAAATATATTTGTTTGTGTGTTTGTATATAAACTACATTAATTACATATATATGTATGTGAAATCAATATAACACATGACATTTGATATATTTTAAATTGAAAAATAAAACAACATTAAAAATTAATAAGAAATTAATATGTTTTTAATTAAAATTTTATTCATTTTATGTATATTTATATTTAATATATATTATTTATTACTATTTATAATTAATATATATATGTATGTATTATACTTATTAATTTTTATTAATAATTATTTCATTAATAAATGTTTAAATAATTTTTGTAATTTATTCATTTTTAATTTTTTTATTTAATTATATATTCATTTATATATCTATTTTTAATATATACTATTTATCAAAATTTATAATTTATATATATATATTAAATTTATTACTTTTTATCAATAGTTATTTAATTAATAAAATGTTTAATATTTTTCTTAATTTACTAATTTTAAATTTTTATTTTTTTTAATTATTTCATTGTATTCATTTTACATATCTATATATTTAATATATACTATTTATTAATTTTTAAAATTTATATATATGTTTTTTCATTTTTAACAATATTTATTTAATTAATAAAATTGTTAATTTTTTTAATTTTATTTTCTAAACCTTTATCAGCACTAATAAAACGCTGATAAAGGTTACCATTTATCAGCGCTTTATTTTTATCACTCATAAAGGGTAACTTTTTCCAACGCTAAAAATAAAGCATTGATAAAGGGGTAACCTATATAGAGCTAAAATAAATAACTAATTAAGGTGAAATTTTATTATCACTTAACAAAATGCACTAATAAAGGGTACCCTTTATCAGTGCATTTATTTAGCGCTGATAAAGATGGACTTTCTCAACACATTTTTCTAGCGCTGATAGATGTCGGCATTATTAAAAGCCAGTTTTGTAGTAGTGGAACATGATTGAACATATGGAATAATAACATATAAAACATGGGATTATATAAAAATAGAATCATAGTAATATTGAAGCAACATAAAACATGACTTTAGCACGAGTCAAGGCTTGTTGCACATAGAGGAGCACGAGTCAAGACTAACCACCAAGACCATTACACATGGAGCATGAGTCAAGGATAACCGCCAAGACCATTACACATAACACCTCATGAGACTAAACATTACCCAATGCATTGGAGTGCTATCTGGGTGCACCCATCAAAACATGTTCATGAATATTTGTGCCACATTAATAATCATAGATAAAGAATCAAGCATCAACATTAGTGTTACCCATGGTAAGAATTGGGTATCATAATCTTGTCAAAAGGCATAATATAAGGCAATATCACAATGGTGACCATAAAAGAAAGGATTTAAATAATAAATGGACATTAATAAGGGATAATATTCATATATCATGGTAATATATGTCAAAATTAAGTGAAAACATGTAAAAAGAGTATTTAAAATACTTTATAATTAAAACATTTTAGTGCGGTTTAAGAAAAATATTAAAGATCATTTAAAATGGAAAAGGAAATAATATTATATATATAAACATAACTGAACAAAGAAGGTTATAATAATAAAATGAGTGGTTTTATAAAAATAATTTCCGCTTAAAAATTGTTATGGAGTGCACTTAAAATGGGTAAGCATTCAGGAAGTTCCTTTAAATCGGATTGCGTATCTGGAAGTATCTAGAAGGGAACCACTTAAAACATGTATATCCCTGAATAAGAAGGATGAAAAGATAATGATACATGATTTTGTAACATTTACATAGTATTTATAATATTTACATATAAGTAAAATATAATTTAATTTGGATAGAAGGAGAGGAAGAGAAACCTGAAGGAATAATGGAGGTTCGGGTAGAATCTCTTACCTTAAATATGAAGGCGTTCTTCACTTGATATTAATATCCTAGATAATAAAATTAGATTCATTAATTAATAATTACATAACCTATTATAAATTTAATTTATTTTGAATAATTTTATTAAGTTCATTCATGGCCTTTTTGATGAGTTATAATGTTCAATTTTATCGTTCGGGAGTGCTCATTTTCATAGTTTTCATGATCAGTTCGCTTGTATGAGTATGGAAGTTAATGTAAAATGGGAATGGTTTTATAGAAGTTTAATTATATTATATTAATAAAATTACATAAGATAAAAAGTTTATATAATTCATTTTATTATATGGGATGAGGATGAATCATTAGATAAAATTTTAATGATAATCCCTTGGATTAATTTGGTGATTTTTCGATCATAATGAACTCATTTTATTTTATAAATTAATATCATGTGTAAAAAATGATTCCAGAAAATTACATAAGATATAATGAATATATTTTAATCTGGTTTAACCATAAAAATTGTTTCATGACAATCCTTGAATATAATAATAGAAATTGAAAACCCGTCGTCCTTGAATGCGATAAATTAGCACATCTGAGACGATGTTTTCATTTTTATTATAAAAGGAAGAGGTAGGAGATAAGATGATGAAATATTCCATTAGAATAAAAAAAATCCAGTATATATAAATTAATTTAGTTATCATACAATTTGTATGAGGTTATGTAAGGAGAGAAAATAAAATAAAAGGAACTTGAAAAGAAAATAAAAGAAATGAAAATAGGAATTTACCTCTTGAATTTATCTTCCTTGAGAGCCTCTTTAAGGGAGAGGTTTGGGTATTTTAATGAGACCAAGAGCTCATGGACGTGGGGGAGGGTCTTATAAAGATATTTGATCATAATTTGGACAAGTTAAAAGGATTGAGAAGTGTGAGGAGAAAGGTGGTGAGGGGTGGTTTTTATAGTGGAGGAGATGGGAGTTTTCTGAATATTTAATTAATTAGTTTATTATTTTGCTCAAGAAAAGAAATAGTGATGATTATTGAGACTAAATAATTTAATTATATCATGTGATTTTGAAACAATGGTTCTTACATCACCCATGACTCACTGAATAGAGTATTTAACTTATAATGTATATATATTTTAAATTACCGTATTTCACTATTCATAAAAAATTCAAGTATTTATGAAAAATACAAAAAAATCACCGTAAAAAATTTTCTATGTGTATAATCCAAAAATGAATTGCATTTTTTTAAACTAATTTTCAAAATATGATAAATTTAATTTTTAATTAAAATCATAATTTACTTGAAAAATACAAATTTAATAATTTAAACTAGTTTTATAACACTTTGAAAAATTAATTAAGGTGTCATAAAATTATCTTATAATCATAAGAAATAAAAATATTATTTTATGAAAATAAATTTTCTTTTAATTTATTAAATAAATCATAAAATTATAATTAAATATACATGACTTACAAAAATATCAACACTTAATTAATAATTTTTAAAATATTTTTTTTATTTATGTCATGATATAATTATATCATATGGAAAATTATAAGATGGAAAAATTTTATTTATACCTTAATTGCTAAGGTTACTATTACATTGGTTGGTTTACTATTTATAAGGTTCATATTACTATTCCAATGTCCAAGTTACTATTTCATCGGTATAAGCTCTATAGCTTCTAGAGATACATTTTATTTCACTCATTTTTCATTTATAAAGTTTTTATTGTGTTCTATATGTAATATCATGTGATTATACTATAAGACCTAATTATAAGAAGGAAATTTCCATTGATAAAACATTGGGTCATTACATTCTCCCCCCCTTATGAAATTGTTCCTTCAAATATCATTTTACATTATAAGAGAAAAATAAGTGTGGTTACTTTTCCTTCATCTCTTCCTCCAATTCCCATGTTTCCTCTTCATACTTATGGTTCCACCATAGTACTTTGACCAGGTGAGTAGTCTTGTTTTGTAGAACTTTATCTCTATGATCCAAGATCTTCACTGGTTACTCCTCGTAAGAAAGATCATTCTCCAACTGTACCGCCTCTGAAGACAGTACATGTGACTGATATGGTATGTAATTCATTTAGAGGGATACGTTGAATACATCAGTTACTTTCGACATGCTAGATGGAAGTGTTAGTTGATAGTCCACAGCACTGACGTGATCAAGAATCTATAAGGGGATGATGTACCTGGGACTTAGATTTCATTTCTTCCCAAATCTCAGGAGCTTTTTCCATTTAGATATTTTGAGGAATACTATGTCTTGATCTTTGAACTCAAGGTCTCATCGAGGATTGTCTGCATATATCTTTTGTCGAATTTGGGCCACCTTGATGTGTTTCTGAATGGTTTTCACCTTCTCTACCATTTCTTCTACCATTTCAGGTACTAGCAGCTTACACTCACTTCATCACAACATGCCAGTTTTCTACACCTTTTCCCATAAAGGGATTCATATGGAGCCATTTGGATACAAGAGTGGAAACTGTTATTGTAGGAGAATTCGACCAATAAAAGATGTTGGTCCCATCCTTATTTGAAGTACATAGAACATTATCTTAACACATATTCTAGTGTCTAAATATTTTTCTCAGATTGGCCATCAATTTGAGTATGATTGTTCATACTAAAAATCAACTCAGTGCTTAGAACATGTTGGAGACTTTTCTAGAACTTTGAGGTGAATCTCAGATCTTGATCGGATAAAATTAATAGTGTTACTCCATGAAACCTTACCACCTCTTTGATATATATCCATGTAAGTTGATCTAATGATAAGTCATCTTTAATTGTGATAAAGTGAGATATATTTTTAAGATGATCCATAATGACCCATATAACATGTTTCCTCTGGATGTCCTTATAAGTCTAGTGAAAAAGTCTATGGTAATGTTCTCCCACTTCTATATTAGTATGGGAAGTGGTTGAATCATCACATTATACTTTTCTATTTCAACCTTCACATGTTGACATACCAGGCACTTTGATGTATATTCAACAATCCCCTTCTTCATATTATCCCACCAATAGTTCTCTCAAAGATCTCGATACATCTTTGTGCTCCATGGGTGAATAGAGAAGGATGAGCTATATGAATCATTCAAAATACCATTTTTTTATCTCTAGATCGTATGGTACACATTATCATGACCCAAATCTTATAACTCCTTCCTCATCAATTTTGAACTCATATGATTTCCCATTTCTAATAGCTTTTACCCTTTTCAGAATTTACACATCTTTTCTTTGAGCATCCTTTATTTTCTCCATGAGGGATGGTTGAAAAATCATTTGAGATAGGATTGATTATGTTCCTCCCCCAATTATTCCCATGTCCATCCTCTTCAAATCTAATATGATTGGATCCTTTTAAATTCTCATCATTGATAAATATGAATGATACTTTAAACTTAGAGCATTTGATACTTTACTTGCCTTATCAGGATAGTAGTGGATTGAGAAGTTGGAATCCTTGAGTAGATCTAACCATCTTCACTAGATTATATTATGATCCTTCTATGTGAATATATATTTGATACTCTTATGATCAATATATATCTCACACTTCTCCCCATAGAGATAATTCTACCAGATTTTCAACACAAAGATCATAGCTTTCAACTCCAGATCATGCATGGGATAGTTTTTCCCATGAATTTTATAATACCATGAGGATTAGGCTATAAATTTATCATTTTCATTAGTAAAAAACCTAATATTTTATTTGAATCATCACTATACACCAAAAATAGTTCTCCACTTTTCAGAAGTGTGAGTACCTACACAGTGATAAGCCTCTTTTTGAGATCCGTAAATATTTCATCACATTCTTGAGTCAAGAAAAAATTCACTCCCTTCCATGTTAGCCTGGTCATTAGGTTTGACAATCATGATAAGTTCTTCACAAATCATTGGTAATACCCAGCTAGGACAAGGAACTATGAATATTTTTTATAGATGTTTCCCTGGGCCACTCTTCAATTGCCTTTGTCTTGGAAGGGTCCACAAATATCCCTTGGCTGGTGATAACATACTCTAAGAATGATACTTCCACCATCCATAACTCACATTTACTGTACTTTGTATATAGTTTCTCCCTTCATAAAGTTTTTAGTATAGTATTCAAATGCTCCTCATGCTCCTCCTTTCACTTGGAGTATATTATAGTATCATCGATAAAGACTAACACAAATTAGACAAGGTAATATCTAAAGAAAATATTCATTAAATACATGAAAATTTATGGAGAATTAGTGATTCTAAATGGAATCATTAAGAAATCATAGTTTCCATACCTTGTTTGAAAAGAATTATTGGGAATATCTTCCTTTCTTACCTTTAATTAGTAATATCCCAACCTAAGGTCCAACTTAGAGAAATAACTGACCCCATGTAGCTGATCGAACAAGTCATTTATCCATGATAGGGGGAAATTTTTCTTTATCATGATTTTATTGAGGTCAAGATAATCAATGTTGAGGCGCATTTATCCATTATTCTTCTTAATGATGAGGATTGGTGAACCCCATGGTGAAGTACTCAGGTGTATAAAAACATTCTCGAGAGTTTCTTGTAACTTCTTCTTCAGCTATTCTACCTCTAAGGTAGCCATTATATAAGGTGTATTTGATATTGGTAGTGATCTAGGAATAAGATCAATTGGGAACTCAAACTCTTGATCAGGAGGAAGACTAGGATACTATTTAGGGAACACACAAGTGTAATCCCTCATAATGGGCATGTATTCAAGCATGATTATCTCCTTTGACTTAATAATTTGAGCTAGATATGATTGCTCATAAGGTAGTAGTATCCACAATTGATACAATGATTCTAAAGGATATTCAACCTCCTACTCATACTTTTATAGAATTAGAGTATGCTTCAGGATTTGAAGAGTGATCTCCCTTTTCTGAAAGTTGATGTTGGATTTGTATAGAGATAGACAATCCATTCCCAATATAGCATCAAACTGCACCAAAGAGAGTATGAAAGGATTTTTCGGGAGGTTCAGTCTAACAATCTTAACCATGAAAGAGTTATATAGTTTGGATGAAATAATTACCCCATTTTATATTCTCACAGATAACTCAATCTCCATATTTTGAGGTGATGTTTGAATAGTTCTACTAAACTTTCAAGATATGAAGGAGTGAGTAGAAACAAAATCAAATAGTACATTCACTATTCTAAAATTAATAAATAACATATCTATCACAACATAGTTTTATGGATCCACCTCAGTAGTAGTGATAATATAAGACCTTCCTTGTTTCCTTAGAGGTTGTTGTTGATTTCCTCTGATAACCCTGGGCTTAGGTCATTGATTTGAAAAATTCCCATGTTCCTTACAGTTAAAACACTGTACTACAATCCGAGTGTTGATCTGAACCTTCCTTTATTCCTCTACATTAGTATAATTATTAAAATCCCTTTGGTAGTTCTTATCCATATTCCCCATTATTCCACATTTGAATCATTTCTTTGTTCCCTTTAAATAGTTCCCAGGATGCTTCTTACCACAATTTTGATATGTGTGACGTTCAATCTTCTTTCCATCATTGGATTTATTTTCCGAACCACCCATATTAGATTCCATTTTCCACTTTTTTTCATCAGGACCATGGGACCATTGAGATTCTATGACCTCCATTTCATCCTTAAGGTCAAAATAGACAATCTCCTCATAGCTATCAAAGTCACAAATCACCAATGATTTTCATAGACTTGATTTTAGTCTGCTAAAGAATCAATCCACCTTACTTTCAGTGTTCATGAAAAAACTGAAGGTGTACCATACAAGCCTTATAAATTTTTCTTCATACCCCCTAATAGACTCATCTTCTTTTTTCTTAAGTACGAGGAATTACCTTTCCATCTTAAGATTGAGGGTTCGACAAAAACATTTATTGAAAAATATTTTCTTGAAATCTTCCAATTCCATGGAATCTATTTCTTCCTTAGATTTTGTGTTCTTGATCAGTGTAAACCATCGATTAACTTCCCCATAAAAAAAATAAACCGTCATTATAAATTGCTCTTCTTCTGATCACTAGAGTACATGGAATAACTTTTCAATGGAGTTAATCCATTTTTCCATGAGGAAGGGATCAGAAGATCCACTGAACATGGGAGGCCTTTTCCTCATGAAGGATTTAATGGAAAATTTCTCTTTCCTTGGAGAAGTAGGGAGTTACACATGATTCATGTTATTATTCATAACTTGATCCAGTTGAGTGAGTACTGAAATAATGTTTTGATCACCCGTTCCCATAATATTTGGAATATCATTAGGCCAATTGTCACATGACTTAAGACATTGATTATTGGAGCGTGTTCTTCTATTTCCCTCCATTAACTAAGAAAAATAAAGTACAATTAGGGGGCTGGAATAATTAGCTAATAATCATAAAAGGAAATTGTGAACATAAAAGGATAAAATTTTAAAGTAAAATTATATCCTAACTTGTGATTCACTAGGTTTCAAACTAGGTTATCCATTATATGTTTCCTAACATATATTCTTATGGGATTTTTTATTCCATTAATAATGGTTCATAATGAGCTTATGAATGTACCAAAGTATATCCTATAGGAGTTTCAAACCTGGTGTGTAGTAAAGCCCGTTGTTGTGTACTAGGTTACCCCGAGTCAGACCAGGAACACCTTGTTAGAGTTGTTACTCCTAGCTACATCAATGTCAGAACGACATCCACTTGTAGTATCTAGATAGGGATTTATTTTATTGATTAACCACTTACTATATACTTACTAAAATTTAGGGATGTTTTCTTATACTTAGTATTATCCCAAAGGTTCTTACTAATGTGATATATTCATAATATCTAAAAATAAATAAAACTTTCTTTGATACCAACTCTAGAAACCCTATCCTTTTACCCATATCATTACATTATTTTATGCATAATTAAAATTCAAATTAAAATCTGGGTATCTTAAAGTCTAGTGTATTGGAAGACTAGGTACATAAAACTGAAAACATGGGACAAAAAAAATTCTTTATTTAATCTTCATAAAGAGATCCTAACTTACATTGGTTATAAGGCATGACATAATGATATAAAAAGGAATGGAACATGATTGAACATATGTAATCATAACATATAAAACATGGTATTATATAAACATGGAATCATTTTAATGTGGTGGCAACCTATAACATGACTTTATCATAAGTGAAGGCCTATTGCACATAGAGGAGCACCAGTCAAGGCTAACCACTAAGACCGTTGCACATGGAGCATGCGCCAAGGCTAACCGCCAAGACCGTTGCACATAACGTCTCATGAGACTAAATTTTAACCAATGAATTAGAGCTCTATATTTTTGAAACCATCATAACATGTTCATTAATATGTGTGACATAATAAGAATCATACATAAGGAATCAATCATCAACATAAGGGTTACCCATGGTAAGAATTGGGTATCATAGTCTTGTCAAAAGGCACAACATATGGGAATATCAAAATGGTGTCTATGAAAGAAAGTATTTAAATAATAAATGGACATTAATAAGGTAAATAGGTATATATAATGGTAATATATGTCAAACTTAAGTGAAAATATGTAAAAATAGTGTTTAAAAAACTTTAGAATTAAAACATTTTAGTGCGGTTTATGGAATATATGAAAGATTATTTAAAATAGAAAAGGCATAATTTTTATATAAAACCAGAAGTGAACCAAGAAAGTTTTTATAATAAAATGGTTGGTTTTATAAAAATAATTTTAGCTTAAAATAGTTTATGGAGTGCACTTGAAAATGGGTATGAATTCGGGAAGTTCCCTTAAAACAACTTTCTTATTGGGAAGTATCGAGAAGTGAACCACTTAAAACATGTTTATACCCGAAGAAGGAGGATGAAAAGATATTGATACATAATTTTGGAACATGTAAATAGTATTTATAATATTTAAATAAAAATAAAATAGAATTTCATTTTGGTAAAAAGAGAGGAAGAGAAACCTGAAGAAATAATGGAGGTTCGGGTAGAATCCCTTACCTTAAATATGAAGGTGCTCTTCACTTGATCTTAATGTCCTGGATAATAAAATTATATTCATTAATTAATAGTAATAGAACCAATTATACATTTAATTTATTTATTATAATTTTATTATGTTCATTCATGTCCTTTCTGAATATTTATAGTGTTCCATTTTATCATTCGAGAGTGCCCATTTTCTTAAATTTCATGATCTGTTCACTTGTATAAGAGTATGGAAGTTCATGTAAAATGAGAATGGTTTTATAAAGGTGTAATTTTATTATATTAATGAAATTATATAATATAAAATTTTATATAATTCATTTTATTATATGTGATGAGGAAGAATCAATAGATAGAATTTTAATGATAATCGCTTGGATTAATTTGGCAGTTTTTCGAAAACAACGAACTTGTTTTGTTTTATAAATTAATATAATGGGTAAAAATGATTACAGAACATTAAATAAGATATAATAAATATATTATAATCTGGTTAAACCATAAAAATGGGTTCATTAATATCCTTGAATATGATAATAGAAATTGAAAATCTGTCGTCCTTGAATGTGAAAAATTAACACATCTCAGACGGTGTTTTCATTTTTAGTATAAAAGGAGGGGGAAGGAGATAAGATGATGAATTGTTAAATTATAAACAAAAAATTATATTATATGTAATTTAATTGAGTTATCATACCATTTTTATGAGGTGATGTGAGTAGTGAAAAGAAAAGAAAGGAACTTCAAAAGAAAATAAAAGAAACAAAAAGAGGAATTTACCTCTTGAATGTAACTTCCATGAGAGCCTCTTTAGGGAAGAGGTTTTGGTAGTTTTATGATACCAAGAGATCTTGGACGTAGGGTAGGGTCTTGGGAAGATATTTGATAATAATTTTGAGAAGTCACAAATCTTGAGATATGTGAGGAGAATAGGTGGTGAGAGGTGGTTTTTATAGTTAAGGAGAGGGGAGTTTTCTCAATATTTAAGTCATTAGTTTATTATTTTTCTTAAAACAAGAAATAGTATTGATTATTGAGAATAATTACAACACTTAGATCATGTTAGTTAAAAATAATGATTCTGACATAATCCATGACTCATTGAATGGTGTATTTAACTTATAATGTCTATATACTGTAAATTACCGTATTTCACTATTCACAAAAAAATCAAGTATTTCAAAAAAATAAAAAAATTCACCCTAAACATTTTTAGATGTGTAGAATTAAAAAAATTAACTCCATTTTTTTAAAAATAATTTTAAAAATATGATAAATTTAATTTTTAATTAAAATCATATTTTACTTGAAAAATACAAATTTTAAAATTAAAACTAATTTTCTAACTCTTTGAAAAATTAACTAGGGTATCATAAAATTATATTATAATAATAATACATAAAAATAATATTTTATGAATACATTTTATGAAAATATATATTTTTAATTTATTAAATAAATTTCAAAATTGTAATTAAATATACATGACTTACAAAATTACCAACACTTAATTAATAATTTTTAAAATTTTTATTTACTTATTCTATGATATAATTATATCATATTGACACTTATAAGATGAAAAAAATTATTTATTCCTTCATTGGTGAGTTTACTATTACATTGGCTGGTTTACTATTTATAAGGGCCACATTAATATTTCAAATGTCAAGTTACTATTTCATCGGTATATGTTCCGTAACTTCTAGAGATATCTTTTATTTCACTCATTATTCATTTATAAAGTTTTTTTATATGTAATATTATGTGATTATACTATAATAAATAATTATAAGAATGGAATTTCCATTGATAAAACATTTGTTTATTACACAATTGCTTTAGAGTTGGGGTTGATGTCATTCCGGTCATCCAAGTTGTTTCTAGAAGTTGTTGAGTAGAGTTCTGTGGGTGAACTTCCAGTGGTCAAGGAAAGGTACCCATATGTGTTTTTGATGGACTTATTGGGATTTTTTCCTTGAATAGAGGTTGAGTTCTCTATCTATCTACTCCCTAGGATGATCCTCAATTCCCTAAAATCTTACTAAATGGAACAAGATGAGATAAAAGAGTTGAAAGTCCAGTTATTGGATATTGAGGGTATTGGATTTATTCATCCTTGAATTTCACCATGGCTTCCCCAGTGTTATTTTCAAATAATGCGTATGGTATCCTTCGACTATGTATAAAATATTGTATTCTTAATTAGGAAATTGTGAAAAATAAATACCAATTTCCTAGAATTGATGATCTCTTTGATCAGATCAAAGGGTACCAATCGTTTTCAAAGATTGACCTAAGATCTAGATACCACCAATTGAGGGTCTGGGAAGAGGATGTTCCCAATAATTCCTTTTAAATACGATATATACATTTTGAGTATTTGGTTATTTAATTTCGTCTTACCAATGATCTTACACTATTTATGGAATTGATGAACCAAAAATTACACCATTTTCTAGTCTCTTTCATGGCCATATTTGTAGATGTAATCTTGGTATATTCTATTATGAAGGAGGAGCATGATGTCCATTTAGAGGTTGTTTTGGGTGTTTTGAGGGATCACTGTTTGTATGAAAAGTTTTCCAAGTGACAATTTTGGATCCATGAGGAAATGTTTTTTTCCCATGTGATATTTGATGCAGAAGTTTCATTAGATCCAAAGAATGTTCAAGCAGTATTGTCTTGGGAGTATCCCAAGAATGTGTTCTAGATTTTTAGTTTTCTGGGTTTTTATGGTTATTATAGACATTTCATTTGGTACTTCTCTAAACTAGCTTCTCCCTTGATGAAATTTACTAGGAATAGGGTGAAGTTTTAATGGGATGAGAAGTTCAAATGTTTTTTGGGTAGTTATAGGCTCATTTGACATCCACACTCTTTTTTATTCTTCATAATCTAAAGAAGGCTTATGTAGTGTATTATGATACTTATTGTGTGGGTTCACAATGTGTGATGATGTAATATAACCATGTGGTGGCCTAATAATTATATTAGATACACCCACATGAGCAGAGTTAACTCAAACATGACCTGGAATTGGAAACCATGATGAATGCGTTGAAGACATTGAAATATTATTTGTTTGGGGAATGTTTTACAGTGTATTCTATTCATAAAAACCTAAATCATATTTTCAACAATAGGAAACTAAATCTTAGAGAAAAGAACTGGGTGGAATACCTTCATAATTTTGATTTCAATTTTCTTATACACCCAACACAGGGGGATAAAGTCACAAATATATAGATTAGAAAGATCCCAATGTATGTAGTTTGAGAATCTATGAATGAGTGGGGTATGATGGGTTTGTTTACTGATCTTCATCTGGAGGTTCAAGAGGATAGAGGGCGAGTGTTATTGGCTAGTTTTTAGGTTAAAAATTCTCTAATCGAACAGGTTAGTATTTAAAAGTTATCCAACACCAAGTTCTAGTAGTTTAGTAGTGCCTTAAATAATGGAGAGAACTCAGGTGATTGGTCTTAGTATCCTGATGGTTATCTCTTCTTAAGTATGTAACTGATTGTTCCTTTGAGCCTGAGGAAGGATGTGATGTGTGAGGCACATAATTCTAGTTGGTCCATCCACCATGGGGTGAAAAATATTTTTTATACCTTTAGAGGTTGGTATTGGTGGCCCAGGATGAGATACACAGTGGTATATTTTTTTTCCAGATGTTTAACCAAGAAGAGAATCACATCTGATTATAAGACACTAGTCATGTTGTTATATCCACTTTATATTCTAGTGTGAAAGTTGGATGAGATACCTATATATTTTATTATTATTCTACCTAATAATATGAATGGGAAATATTAAATATGGTTTATTTTCAATCATATCAAAAAATAAACCTAATTTATTCCCATTAGAGAGTCGATGAAGGTAGAGGACCCTAGATGCTTGTATGTTCGAGAGGTCATTCAACTTAATGAAGCAAACTTAGTGATAGTTTCAGACTGAGATTACCATTTTACGGTTTTATTTTATAATGGACTATAAGAGTATTTGGGAACTTAGATGAGGTTTAGAACAACATATCACCCATAGATGGATGGTCAATCGAAGTAGACCACCCATACTCTTAAGTATTTGTTGCGATCATGTGTTCTTGATTTCTAGGGTTTTTGGGAAAGGAACCTACTATTGGATGAGTTTTATTATAATAAAAGCAATCTTTACTTGATCAATATTTCCTATTTTGATTAATTATATGGGAATCCATGTAAATCCCCATTGTGTTGGGATGAGGTGGGTGATAGTTCCTTAGTTAGACCAAGTCTTATCTAGGAGATGATTGAGACAGTTCAAATGATTCAAAAATAGTCAGTGATAGCTAAAAGTCATCATAAGTTGTATGTTGACCATCATCATCACCCATTGGAGTTTTAGGTCAGTGATCAAGTGTTTATTTGGGTATTAGTTCTACTGGGACAATATCTCTTGGGTAAGTAAGGAAAGCTGACACCACATTGTGTTGGACCTTTCCATGTTATGGAGAATCAGGGGAAGGTAGCCTATCAGTTGGAGTTTCCACTATGGTTGAACTCAATATATGATGGTTTTTTACATTTCCCAATTGAAAATTTACCATCTAGACCCATATCATGTGTTAGAGTGGTAGAATTTGGAGATTAAACCTGATACCACCATTGTGGAGCAACTAGTTTGTTTCTTGGATTACCAAAACATGGTGCTCTATTATACGTTAATTTCCCTGTTTTGTGTGATTTGGAAGTGAGGTGGATAAAACTATGAGACATGGGTATGGGAAGCCTTAGTGAGGAGTAGTGTCTGCACTTGTTTTATTCCTTGGAATCTTAAGGAATTTATGGGGGTAGAAAGTGGCATAGTGGGGTGTTTAGGACACCCTTTAGGTCACTGAAACATTTTTTTAGTTTTATTTAGAATTTAATTTGATATTAGAGTTATCGAGTACTAAGATTCAGAAATAGGAGTTCTTGGGAATACATACCAAGGATCACTATTAGTACATAATTTGTTCAACCAAGCAGATAACTGTGTAAGGGTGCTTCATAGGGTGATAGTGGGGGTTTTCATGGTCTGAGCATGGTTGGTCAAATCATGAAACGACAAGGAATAACTGTATGGATTAGATCTAAAGTAGAGAGTGGAACCCACATGTTTTGTTAAAAGGTTTCCTAACCATGAGGCTAGAACGTGCTACCTGTTCATCTCACTTAAAAATTGGTATTTTACCATTTTACCCTAATGATTTTATAACCCTTTGGCCCTCATTTTATCCTCCTATTGGGCGTATCTCCCCACCCTTGGTCTTAAAATTTCACTATCCTTTGGTCATGGTTTTCTCTTGGATTCATGGTGTTTTGTCTTGAGGTAACCATAACATATTCATGGTTTCTTCTTGCTTTTCCACTTATTTTTCTTGTTCTTCCATTTATATGGAGGTGTATAAACCAAAGTGGGGGTTATGGAAAAAAATATGGTGTTAATGTGTGTATTTGGTTTGTTTTCATGTTTTTTTGGTGTGTGAGGGATTCAACTACCTATTTTGGGTGGTTTTCATTGAAGGTGATGAGGTTGGAACCATTTTTTAGGTAAGTGTATCTATTTAATGGATTTTGTCAGGAATTAGCTTTAAATTACAAATTAAATTTGGTTTTTATTTGTTTAATTTTAAAATAAGTGACTTATGGTTGATGTTGATCCCATGATTGATTTATATATGGATTGGTTTGGTAATTAAGGTATTTAAAGAAGGTTTTGTAAATGGGCATGGAGAATATTCACACTGAGTGTTTGATAAAATGTCTCAAAAGGGTTTATGGTTTAAATTGGATTTATAAAGAGGTTTTAGATAGGGTTTTACCATATGGAATTTTTTTATTGAAATGGTGATGTTGTCTAGTGAAAATGGTTTGTGAAATAGATTTTGATTGTATGAAACTTTTTTGTGATTATGTTGGCATAGAGTAGTGCATGGGTTAAATAGGGTGTGAGTGAGGGAATTTCCAAGGAACCAGGAGAGCCTTTATTGTGGAAGACCGTGAGAGTGTCCATTTTTTTAAGGGAACATGATATCCTTTAGGTTAGAAGACCCTGAGATATTTTATTTGGTTGCTGAGAGACCATGAGAGCCCTTGGAGTAAGGCCCTTCATAGATCATGAGAGCTTCCATTTTTCTTATCCATCTAGTATAATTTGTTTATACTCACTCATAATAGTCGCTTAAGGTCAGTGCCCTTAGTTTATTTAATCTTACCAGATTGATTTATATGCTTTATGAATTTCATTAGTTCAATATTTATGTGATGAGACATGTTATTCCCATTTTCCATTATATCTTTATACAATGATGATATTATGTTTTCCCTTGTTTTATTGGGTATATTGATAATTTTGTGACTTTCTTGTTTATTTGATCCATGTTGAGTAATGTTTTGGAAAACATGTTTTATTATAAGTGAAAAATAAAAGGGATTTCAAAGGATTATTTGAAAATGGTATGATTTCAAAGTGGTTTAATTTTGATAAGTTTTTTCAAACTAGTTTACTGGTTTTCATGGGTAAAAAACTTATATAGATTCATAATGGTATCCTATTGGTCTTTGTGCCTCACACACTACATATTATTTTGTGAGTATATAGATTTCTTTTCAAGATATAGGTAAGGTAAAGGAAACCCTATAGATGGGTGTCTCTTCTTGATTATTGTCATCATTGTTTTTTGGGAGGAGATGGGGTCTCCCCAGGTTGGCTTGAGAAGGATTAATTTTTTTGGTATTGTGGGATTTTTTATCTTTTGGTTATATTTTAAGATATGATTTGAGAGGTCATGTATATGGATCTTACATGGCATGTTTTTTATATGTTTTTATATTGGTTATGGTATCTACTTATGATATCCAATGTGTATTTAAATTTTTATTTATATATGTCGACTATGAGTGTTTTTATGTGACCTCCCCACTTTATGGATGGGTCATTATTTTTTACCATAGGAAAAACCATTCAAAAGAGATTGTTGGTTATGCCCAGTTCTTGTTACATCTCATGGAGATTTGGAATGCACTTAAAGACATGTGACAACCTAGATTTGGTGATGGGTTGGGTTAAACTAGGTTGGTTTGTTACATATGAGGGGGTGGGAGAGGCATGAGTAAAAACTCAGCCAAGAAATCAACAACTTGAAAAGAAGTTTGAAGTGAGAAAAAAATTGGAATTATTGAAATAATTATATGGATAAAAATAAGGGAACACCTCATATTTATGTGTTTATTTTATCCTAGTTTAGTTAAATATATATCAGAGGTTTAGAAACAATGATAATCAAAGTCAATTTGGGAAATAGAAAATTTTTGTTCAAGTTATTTTTAAGGCATGAAAATCCAAGAAGACTTGGATCATTAATAGTGGATATTCATCACACATGACAACTGATATGAAAAGATTAAAAAATTTGAGAAATATGAAGGAGAAATTTTGATATTTATAAATGATATTTTTCAAAATATTAAAGGCATTGTCACAAAAAAAACATTAGCAATAGTCAATTTAGTCCAAATAGTGTGTTGTTTGTTGATGGATTAAATCAAAATTTGTTGAGTGTATCATTACTATTATAAATAATTTTATTTTTAGAAAAGATTAATTAATAGTCAAAATAATGAAATATGTGGTTGTTGTTATAAGGGGTTTAAGAACCCCAAGAAATATATTTCAATTTGGGAAAGAAAGTATAGGCTACTACTTAAGTAAATAAGAATAAAATTATTTATAGAATAGAGGTAATAATCACCGTGGAAAAAAGAATATGAATAATCCAATCCAATAAGAAATATTAGGAAAATTTACCTTACCAAAATAAGGCACCATCACCATTTATAAAATATGCACAAAATAGAAAATGGTGAAAAAAATACATAAAGGATTTGAAATTCATGCATCAAATCTTATTAAACTGATTTACTTTAATGTGTGTGGTTTGATGACCCATAAGTCAAAAAATGGATAATGATAATTCATTAATTTTATAGATGATTTCATAAGGATGAAATTCATCCCGTTCATGTCATATGAATCTCAGGACTTGGATAAATTCAAGATTTTTAGAAGACTTATAGAGAAGAAAACAATATTGTACTTGAAATTTTTGAGATCATTTAATAGGAGTGACTATACCAACAATCAATTCATTGAATATCTAACTAACACGGGATTAGACATTAATAAAATACTCTACACATACCTTGAAAAAATAGAGAGGATGGAAGGAAGAATATGAGTCAAGTTGATATGGATAGAATTATCCTATAAGAACATGACACCTTGATGTATTACTAGTTAGAAGACATGAAAATTATTAGAATAATTCAGAACAAATGTCTCTTAAGGAAAATCACATGCATGAACCCCTATAAGATGTGATTTATAATAAAGATAAATTTTACACTTTTTAGGTTGTTTGGAAGTCCTTTATTGATAGAAAAGGATAGAAGTGGAAGAAATTTTGATGACAAAGATAGAGATGGAATCTGTCTCAAGTAAACACTAAATGTAAATTCTTATAGGTATTATAACAAGAAATATTAAATGATTATTAATAGTGATGATGTCACATTTTTTGAAAATTAATAAGGAACAAGGAAGACTATCACTGTGGATAATGAGGATGATGTTTTCATTTTATAAACTATAAAAGAGAATATTGAAAAAACAAAGATTTAAACTGAAGATGAAAACTCTATATTTTCCAATGATGAAGATGGATAATTAAAGTATAAAGAGACAAATGTGAGTATGAGTAAACATGTTGATGTTTAGAATATCATTGGGGATTAGAATCAAGGTGTACATAAAAGAAGAAACATTATGAAAATGGGGAAGCATTTAGAAATAATTCCAAGATGGTATATAAGGGATACTCAAATTTTAAAGGGGTTGGATTTAGTGGAACCTTTTCACAAGTGGAAAAAATTGATTCCATTAAAATATTTCTTACTATAGTAGATTATAGAATCATTAAGATATTTTGTATGGATGTTAAATTGTATTTTCTAGATAGTAAGACTAATAAGGAAGTTTACATGGAACATATTTATGGACTTGTTCTAGATTCATATGAAAATAAAGTTTATAAAATAAATAAATCTCTTTATAGTTTGAAGTAAGATCCAAGATCCTCGTATTTTAAGATTTATGGGTATTTAAAAATCATGAAATTTCAAAAAGGGTAGGTGGACATCAATATTTTTTGTAAAAAGTACCAACACCACATCACTCTTTGTGATTATTTATGTTGATGATATAATATTTTATAGTAATGAAGAAAGATATTGTAAGGAGTTCTCAAGGAATTTGAATGTAATATTTGAAACATAAATACTAGGAGTGGTGAAATTTTTTTGGGGTTATAGATTTTTCGGGTATCATGTTACATTCTTTTTCACCCAATAATTTTTTAAAGGGTCCCTTGAAAATGTTTGGCATTAAAGAGGATAGAGGAGTGTCAACACTAATTTATGTGGGTAAAAAGCTAAAAAAGGATGATGAAGGAAAAAATATCAATGAGAAGTAGTTCAAAAGTTTTATTGTAAGTCTTATTTACATGACAATATCAAGACTAAGAATTGTATATGCAGTCACCCTTTGTACTCAGTATCAATCCAATATAAAGGAAACCCATATTCTAGAAGAAAAAATAACCCTGAGATACTTGTAAAAAACTATCAATTACGAGTTAATGCATAATAATACAGATGAGTTGGACCTAAAGAAAATTACTAATTCTAATGGGGTAGGAACAATTTATAAATAGAAATCCACATCTTATGGAGTATATTTTATCAAAAGAAACTGTGTTTCTTGAAATTCAAAGAATAAAAAATTATCTAAACTAATATTTATTGAGGTGTAATTTTTGGCTATATCAGAAGTAGCTACACAAATAATATGGATGAAGACACAACTGTAAGACTTTAGTGTTGAAGAAACTTATCCTATAATTATTTTTCATGCCAATCAGAGTTCTACAAAATTATCTAAAAAACTCGTGCAACACTCTAGGAAAAAAATATCAAGATAAAGTACCATTTTTTGAAGGAAAAAGTTTAAGAGGGTATTTTGAGGTTGGAATTTATTCCCTCTAAAGAAAATATTGTTGCTATTATAACTAAACCTCTCATAATTAAATAGTTTGAGAAGCAAAGGCTTTAAATGGTAGTGTAACCCACACCATTTCATTGAGGTATGTTTTTTAGTTTTCTCCAATATTTATTGCTAATATTATCGAGTAATTGCTATTTGTTGGGAGATAAATCCATTTCCCTTGATTATGAGTCATTTTAATGTGTGTGTAGAGATATACAAGAAAGTATATAGGAAATATGTTACTACTTGTTGTTGTTATTTTATATTTATGATTTTTTGATAGGGTTTAAATGAGTTTTTTAATAGAAAACATTGATGAATGATTTAATTATCCATGTTTTATAAAAAGGTCTATATTATATAAACTTATACCTGATTGATTCATGATTCCTTTGTTATTAGATGATCTAGATGATCCCTAGATATATCCTCTATATTTTTTTATTATCAGTAAAGGGGTGAAAAATATGTAGTATTAAAAAAAATCCAGAGGGGGATATTTTTTAATCCAACTGAGAATGGATTTTTTGTCAATACATGTCAATTTTTATGATTTTTGTGCTGATCCTCATAGAGACATGATGTGTGATAATGGATATGAGATCACTATATTCAAAAAGTAAAGAGGAAAAATCAAATAAAGGTTTAATGATATGAATTAATAAATATTACATCCATGGAGTGTGGATCTTGATGTTCATTGAATTAGTGTGAATATACATTGTATGATGTTTTGAAGTGATTGAGAAGGGCTGGAGTCATTTTGAAGAAGTCCAAAAGTCATTTGAAGAAAGTTTTTAACTTTCAGATGAAACTAGAAAAAATGAAAAGTCCTTTATCATAAGTCTTTACTGATCATAAATAATGATAATAATAATATTTTTTTTATTTTAAAGGCTTTAAGTTCCATCATAAGGCTTTGATATGAATGTATGTATTTGAACTAAAACATGGAAAATGGAAAAGTCTCTGAATGTAAGTCTTTTATAACTAATCATAAGACTTTAAGATTGAAAATAAAGCTTCATCATAAAATTTTTATGTTTTCATAAGTCTTAGTGATAATTGTAGGGATTAAACACTTTATTGATTTTCTAAGTTCATCTTCAGTGAAAAATCAAGTTTCTATATTTAATTTTATAAAGCAATAATTAAATCAGATGATGTAAGTGTGATTTCCTTCAATTATCTAGAATCATGATCAAACACATGATCTTGATACAAGATAAAATAAAGGATAATGAACCAAATGAAGAATAATATAATTCTAAGAGAGTTCCATACCTTATATTTAAATTCAATGTCATCAAGACTATGTGGAAACATTAAGTGAACTAAATTTTATAGATTTTTTGGGAGTTTAAAATGAAAGAGGAAGACCGAAATAATTAAAATATTTTATGGAGGTAACAAGATAGGAATTTAGCTAGTTTTACAGGAATAAATAGAATGATTCTAATCGAGCTAAGAATAATCAAGTAGATTTCAATAAATATTATAGAAAAAATATTCACACAATATTTCATGGATATAAATATCAAGAAACTAAAAAATAGAAGGCATGAGTATGTTAGAGAACTTATACATCTCTATATTTAATAAGAAAAATAACATATGATAATTACCATGGGATATTTCTATTCCAAGAAGAGGAATAATAACATCATATAGAGTTTATGTGGAGGATCATATACTCATCTATGATCATTCTTTAAAAGGAGATGTTTTCTTTGTTAGTGTGAGATGGTAACTGATTGGTACCAGCAGTTATACAAGTTCATGGTTATATGATTTAATGAGTTGATTTTGATAATAATAAGGGGATTGTGTGCATGTTATTATAACCATGAAACACCATATAAATAGTCATCCTCAACGGAGGAAAACCTCATTAATAAACATATTGTTTCCATATCTTTTTTATCAGTGAGAATTTAGAGAGAGAGAACTTCTGAATAAAAAATAGAGTATAATGGGATTTAAATAACCATATATACTAATTCACACCATCTCTCAGCCTGTATCACCCCTTTAGTAATCTAATAATATATTATATACAAAAACTATCGGTTAATATTAAACATGAATCAAAATTATCCTTTAATTATACATTTTTTTTATAAAACTAAGATAAAAATAATTTTGATATGATATCACATGTACAAGGATGCACCGAAGATTAATTGTAGATAAAAAACAAACATTTATATATTCTAAATCAAATATAGTATTATTAAATCCATAATATAACATTAAAAAATTATATTCAATGAAAAAATATCTATATAATAAAAAAATAATAAGGTAAAACAATCATAAGAATTTATCAATGATCTAAGAATCTAAAATACAATAAAAATAAAATATGAATTCTATATAGGATTTAATATAATATAAAAACAAAATAAACATAAAAAAATATAGTGAATAATATGAATATCCATAAAATTCAGTTTTTTTCTTTGGTTTTTCCACTCAATTCAATCATAGGGAGAATTTAGATTTTGTTTCTGTTATATTTTATATTCTCATTGTAAATCTAAAAATGAATGTGCATTTTAAGATGTTAGATATGATAACAAGTAATTAATTCCTTTACAATAAAAATTTAACTTAAAGTTTTAATAAAACAATATGATTATGAATGAAATCCCAGACTAGTTAGACAAATATGATTGGGGGAGTGAAGTAGTTGTCCTATTTTTATGAATACATCTTCTTGAAATGAACATATTTTACTTGTTAAGGTCTTGATCCACTTAGTATTATCTCATATCCCCACCTCATGTGTATTATTAATAAAATAGAGAGTATTACACATGATTTATAAGGTTTGGACTTTAATACCAACTCATTTCCATTTTTGTCATATTTCTACCATATATTAATCACTATAGACACAAGTGGTTATAAAAATAGTTGGTTAGAAACCCCAACTAAAATACTCTGAAAACTAGTTATACACCCTATTCCCAAAACTCCTCTTTAACAATTGGTTATACACCCCAATTTCAAGCTACACTTCATTTTTGATCCAAAACTAGAAAGACCTCATTTTATTCAAGGATAAATATATTCCTCATTGATATGATATTTCTTTATGAGCTTACAAGATTGGGTTTTCTCATGTACAACTTCTTCATGATCTTCAATAGATGATAATCACAATTAGGTCTCCTGGTCTTGAAACACTCTCCAAATCCTATGTGATTTAGTTCTTCCCAACACAATAAATACTTGAACACATATATATTCTCCTCCATCAAATTATCCTAACATTAAAATATTTCTCTCTCTTCAATATTATGTAGTATTGATACATTTATAATTCTTATTCAACTAAGTGTACTTATTTAGAATATTAACACCCTTGAAGGATCTCAATTTTCTCACCATATCTTTCTTATCTTTCTTTTTCATTTAAATACACACAAAAAATATCATGTGAATATTATTTGAACCTTATTTACATATTCAATATATATAAATCTCTATGACATGAAGAAAGTTCTTCTCTCATTAAAAACTCATTGAAATCCCTAGTCAAAACTTCCTTCTAAATATCCATACGACTTAAGATTTATTCTTTTATACAATATTAAAATACCATAATCTCCATCAACCTAAAATTCAAACCATTTAAAACATTGTAAATCTTCCTCCATAAATTAATGAATGTATGAAATTATACATAAAACTTGAAACTTGTACTGTGGAACTCATATCAATATTCTATGCAACAAGAACAATATAACCACAACATAAACCAAGATATAAAACAGTCACCATTTCTCGCAAGTGGAATGTTTTCCTAAATAACTTTTTACTTTGACATGGTTATACTCATCTTCTAATTTTATAATTCATAAATAAGTAAATAAACCTAAATTATCACAAAAATAACCTAAAACATACCACAATATAGTTGTATTAATTTCACATCTCCCTATAGAGTGGTCTTCATTTCTTTAACATGGAGAATCTTAGATGTCGATTTCTTCCTTGAATGTAACTCCAAACTCAATAGCTTTAATAATAATATTCTTAAATTGAATATGATGTTTAATTCATTAAGAACAATGAAATATATTTATCTGACTTAGATATGTATTTTATTCACAATTTATTATAATAGAAATATCAGTATTCCATTTCTTCCATTTCAGATAACTTTAATTCCATACAATAAATTCATAAAAGATAAATTTGTACAATTATTCAATGTTTTATGATGATAATTTAGTCATAAAATCAGGATTGATCTCAAATTCTAATGATGTAACCTAAATAAATATGCTCCCCGAAGTCATATAATGCTACAAGATTTCTTTAGAATATAAATTCTGGAATCTAAACATACCTTTACATAGTTACCAACCTTCAATGTGACTTTTATACAGTCCTCAGATTACCTTGTTATAGGTCTCAATAAACCATACATAGGTAATATAATTCTTAGATTTCCTTTATACATTTATTTGAAACCATAAAGTTACCTTTACATAGATTCCACTGCTTACCTTTAAAAAACTCATGTTTTTAGTGTGACCATAGATTTTCAGTATTAACTTGATGTAGGAAATTGGATTATAGGATTACCTTTATAAAGGTACTAGTTTAATTTTATATAATTTTAAGTAATTCCATATTTCTTAAAATTCTTACAGAACCACTTTAGTTTATATCCAAGACTTCTCAACCTCCAAACATTCAATATCCTTTATTCTATATGCCGAATGGATGGATTCTATACACTTTCAGATAGATTTTATTCAATTAGTAGATCTTAAATATATTATAAATTCATATTCTTCCACTCTTTTATGTGTTATGGTAGTTAGTGTGCTCACCAAAAATCAACACATACTAACATTGTCACGACCCGTCCCCTAGGGCCCGTGTCGTGACTACCCCAATCCCACATTCCAAAGGCCAGGGGCTGACGACTAGCACCAGAAAGGAATATCCCTAAAAGGGGATGACATTTACTTTAAACCTGTATAATCACAAAATCCAAGAATGCAATAAGAAGCAACCATGAAGTAAACTACTCTAGTAAAATGTGTGTAGAAAGTAAAGGGGCCTAAATACAAGCCCAACTAGAATGTAAAAGTACAACTGAAAAGAGAAAAACTGCTCATGGATCTTCCACTAAGGATACTAACTGAAGGGTAGGTATATCTCACGATCAGTAGTCACTGCAGCACGTCATGTCAAAGGTCCACCTCTTAGAACCGTACAGTCTTGGCCCCCTCAAGCTCGATCAATGCAGTCCTTCGTCTACACAAGATACAAGAAGGTGTGGGTGTAGCCGGTGCAGGGGTGAGTATAAAGATACTCAGTAGGGACCCCAAGACCCCTGAAGGTCTCCCAAAGTTCCACAAAGAAAAACCACAAATCAATACATCAACCACAAAGCACTGAGTATTCAACAACTCTACTTAGGTATATTACCATACATATACCTAAGTTATCAAGATATACTCATCTCATACATGAGGGAAAAAGACCACAAAGGTAACACCACAAAGGCAAAAGTACCACAAAGGTAACACCAAGAAGGTAATACCACAAAGGTAAAAGTACCACACAGGTAACACCACAAAGGTAAAAGTACCACACAGGTAACACCACAAAGGTAAAATACTCATCTCACACCAAGTATATAAGTAAGGCACAAAAGTACAGATGATTAGTCGAGAAGCTAGATCATCTTATTCTATCGAGAGACACTACTGATGATTATACAGAGTCTGAACCACACAAGATTGATAGGTACTAACCCCCGCAATGAAACAAACAAGATCTAACCCACACAGGATCAGTATGTGTTAACCCACATAGGATTGCAAACCACTGGCCCACATAGGATATGACCCACACAGGATTGGTTCTGACCCACACATAATCACTCGGAACTAACCTCTGTATGATCTGTCTCCAACCTCCACCTCACTTTCAGACACTGGATTCCTGCTCATAGCTTGTTTGGGAGAACCTCTCATAAATCCATCAGTTGTACCTCAAATTCCATGAAGCTCCATGAATAAGTATCCCAAAGTACTTCCATGTTGTAAGGGTTCCAACGGGACAGACAGCTCGTCAATCAGACGCCCGGTCTATGACTTATAAGTGTTTTAGTTCCGAGGGCCCAGTTGGATTCAGATTCGATCTAACCCAGGTAATAATCCAAATATTTCTAAAACAGAAGTGGATTATACCAAAAGGACTACCTCGTCCTAAGGGTTCCGTCACTGTAGATGGTTCGTCAAAGAGATTCCTGGTCTGTTAGTGACACCCTGTTCCACGAAACGGGGGTGATCATAGCTTGGTCTGGCCTAGCTTGGTCAGGCCCACCAAAATCTGCTAAAAGAACCACTTCCCAAAAGGGATCCCAACACCACTGATGGTGTGTTGAACAGACACCCGGTTCATTAGTTATGAGAGTTTCTTTATTTGGGGACCGGTTGGGTCTAGGAATGGTCTTACTCGATCGGGCCGACGCAATGGGTCCTGGGGTCTACCTGACCCCACTGGGGTCCGGCCCGCTAAGGGTCATCCCTGTTTATTGGGTTCGGCCTATCGAGGTTGGTCTGTTTTGGTTCGTGGGCCTGGGCTGCGTTTGGCACGACCTGTCGGGTGGGGCTCGGCCCACCCGCGTTGGGCCACTGGGCCGTGGGTTTATCCTGACTCTCTAGTCAGGTCCAGTCCACTAGAAGGTGGAGCGATCTTTCCAACTAGCTCTGTGGGTGCGGGGCCGTTTCGGCCTGCCGGTGGGGCGCTGCCCCGCCGCATAATTGTTGGTCATTTTGTCTGACCAAGGGTCTGCAAACCCGGTACGACACAGGGCTGTGCCTCCCTCCACCTGTCGTGGCCTCCTCCAGTGGCACGCGACGGTGTACTGCTCCCCCTCCGCCTTCCATGGCCGGCTCGATCTGACCACCTTCTTCACGCGCCGCAACTTCGGTCGCGCTCCTTGACAACCGACAGTGCATGATGGTGCGCCGCACCCCCTCTGCGGTCGGCCGGTGCCAACCGCTCTACTAACTGCAGTGGCATAGTGCTGCGACCTCCTCATGCAGCGTGAAACGATGCACCACCAACATCATGGATGGACGGTGCCGCCACGACGGTAGTCTTTCACGGAGAAAGCAAGGGTGAACAAGGTAGCGGAGGGTCCACACCATGTTCATTTGACCCACGCCATCCGCGTTAGCTTGAAAACACGAGGGAGGAAAAAGGATTCCACAATCACTTGAAATTATAAAAAAATAAAATCCCTACCTCAAGATCATTATAGAATTCCCATGATTGAGGAAGATTCGGTGTTCGTCTTCCCCATGACAAGCCACCAATGTTGTCTCTCAAACGTCGTCCTTCGGTTTGTGATTCAAGGTTGCTCGTCACTGCCTGCTAAAATCGGCTCTATCCTCCAAGTGATTGGCGTTACGACACTTTATCAGAACTTCATACTTGGTGAAGTCGTGCCAATACCTCTCCCCAATCTCAATATAAATAAGAGAGGGGAGGGTGAGAAATTATCGTGGAATTAATGGGGGTTCATTTAATAGGAACATTTTTAATTCCAACAGTCCTGTTACAAAGGATTTGAGGAGTCAATCCATTTTATGGATTGACACGTCATTGGTCCCGCCACTGCCGCTTTCCTGTTGGAGGAAAATAAATAAAGAAATAAAATAACAAAGTTATTTTATTATTATTTTAAAAAGTACAAAATCTAAATTTTTCTCCAGACTTACTGTTCTCAAAGTGATGCTTCTTTTAAGCAAATCCTGGTGCTGTAGATTCAATGGCACCCTCAGATTTATAATCCGAGAACCAGTTCAAAAGATAGCAAATGCCTCCCACACGTTTTCTGATCATACCTTAAAAAAAGTTCAGAAATTCATTATGGGCACACTAGGCCTCAAATTCATTCACCGTCAATTTTCACAGACACGTAATAATTGCATATAATTAAAAAAATTACATGGAAAATCCGGGTCTTTACATTTTTCAGACCTTATGGATTTTCATCCCCAAAAGCCACAACATAGAGTAAGGAAATAAATGGGGGTACTGAGCCCAAATATGAGCCTCCTTCTCCCATATTCTATCATGGAGGTTCTCATGCTAATAGAGAATGTGCACCAGAGTAATCGACTGCCCATGAAAGACCAGCTCCTGTCGATCCTCAATCTCTACTGGAACCTCCATAAACGTCTCCCCATCATCAAAGTTCAGCACACCATGGTTGATGACGTGAGATGTTTCATGCACGTATCCCCTCAGTTGGGATACGTGGAAGACATTTTGCACCCTCTCCAACTGCGGTAGTAGTGCCAAGTGGTATGCCACCTCGCCAATCCTTCGAAGTATCAGAAAAGGTCTGATAAACCTCGGAGAGAGTTTTTGGCCTTGACCAAATCTCTGCAAACCTCATCGAGGTGAAACCCATAGGAAGACGTGGTCGCCCTCCTCGAACTCCAAGGGCCTCCATCTTCTGTCAGCATAAGACTTATATTTGCTCTGTGTAGTCTTTACCCACTTCTGGATGATCTACACCTTCTCAGTGGTAGCCCATACCAACTTTGGACCTGTAAGTGCTGACTCCTCTAGGTCTGTCCAGCATAGAGGTGATCTGAAAGGTCGACCATATAAATCCTCAAATGGTGATATACTCATGGTTGTGTCATAAATATTGTTTTATGCGAACTCGACCAAGGAAAAGTGATCCTCCCAACCGTAGACAAAATCTTGGACGCAAGAACATAGCATGTCTTCCCGTGTCTGAATAGTCTACTCTGTCTGACCATTCGTCTGTGGATGAAAGGCGGTGCTCAAATGTAGCTGATCCTCGAATGCCTCCTGTAATCCATTCCACAACTGGGATGTGAAATGTGTTTCAATGTCAAAGACGATCATCTATGGCACCCCATGAAGCCATACAATCTTCAGTACATAGTGGCATCCTAAGCCCTTTACTGATCCCTCCTCTTGGATGGGTAAGAAGTGTAATGACTTGGTGAGTCGGTCAACGATAACCCAGATGGAATAATGTCCCCTGGATTTACATCTAAGCCCTGTCACACAGCCCCTGAAGATACCATCCCACTTCCACTCCAACGCCTCTAGTGGATGCACTAATCCTGCTGAAACCTGATGCTTGACCTTCATTTGCTAACAAGTGAGGCATCATGAAACAAACTCTGTCATTGCCTTCTTCATCCCTGGCCACCAGTGTTGACATCGAAGGTCATGTTACAGCTTCTCCACACCAGGATGTACCACCAGAGGATATGTATGAAAATACTTCAACACCTCCTCCCGTAGCGCCACTGGTACCATCGTGAGTCCTCTAAGTAGGAGGATGTGCTCCCCACCTTCAGAAAAACCATTAGGTGTCTGTCCTATGGATATATGAGAACATCATGCCTCACAGTCAATATACCCAATGTGTGCCTCTTGAACTCGCTGAAGAAGTGGGGGAGTGACATTCATAGACTAGAGTTAAGCTGCTCCATCTCTATTTACAAAGGATATCTGCAATGCAGCTAGCTGCTTTGTCACTTCACTCAGCAATTGTAGACCAAACCTCCGGTTGAGTGCGTCTGCCACTACATTCCCCTTACCAAGAGTATAGACTATATCAAAGTCATAAACCTATTGGAACTCTAGCCATCATCACTGTCTCAAGTTCATGTCCTTCTATAAGAAGATATATCTGAGACTCTTGTGATCAGAGTAGACTGTAAAATGTTTGTCCATCAAGTAATGTCAGAACATCTTCAAGGCGAAGAACACTGCTACTAACTCCAGGTCATGGGTGGCATAGTTCATCTCATGCTTTCTCAATTTCCGAGATCCATACACGATAACTGCTCACTCCTGCATCAGGACACATCCAAGTCTGGTTCCTGATGTGTTACAATAGACTACATACCAAAGACCATCTTTTGGTAGCCTTAAGATGGGGGCACTTGTCAGTCTCTTCCTCAGCTCCTGAAAACTCTATTGTCATATCTCTATCCACTCAAAGGGTTGTACCTTATTTTTCAACTCTGAGAAGGGTGCTGAAAATCTAGAAAAGTAGGTTATGAATCTCTGGTAGTACCCAGCCAACCCCAGGAAACTCCGCACCTCAGTCACACTTCTGGGTGGCTCCCATTCTATAACAACCTCTATCATTGCTAGATCCACTACAACTCCAACCTCTATGATAACGTGTCCCAGAAATTGGACCTCTCATATCTAGAGCTGTCATTTTGAGAGATTACCATAAAGTTGGTGCTCTTGGAGTGTATCCAGAACTATCTGCAGATGATAGGCATGCTACTCCTCCATTTCTGAGTATACTAAGATGTCATGAATGAAGACCACCACAAAGTGATCGATGTATGATTGGAAGATCCTGTTCACGAGTCCCATGAACACTACAGGGGCATTGGTCATGCCAAAAGGCATAACCAAGAACTCATAGTGGCCATAATGACATCTAAAGGTCATCTTCTACACATCCTCATCTCGTACCCTAAGCTGATGATTGCCTGATTTGAGGTCTATCTTCAAAAACCATCGAGCTCCCTTCAACTGATCTAAGAGATCATCCATCCTAGGAAGTGGATAATTGTTCTTCGCGGTCACCTAGTTCAAGCACCGATAATCTACACAGAGTCTCAAACTCCCATCTGCCTTCTTGGCAAACAAAATCGGGGTTGCCCATGGGGAAACACTAGGCCTTATGGACCCCTTCCTCTACAAGTCCTCCAGCAATACATGTAACTCACGAAGCTCTGTGGGAGACATCTAATATCCTGGTGTAGATATTGGTGTTTTCTCGAGGTACAGGTCGATGTAAAAGTCTACCTCTCTACATGGATCTAGTCCCAGAACATCATCAGGAAAGACATCGGCATACTGGTCCACCACTACAGGATAGATTAGACTCTAAACATCAGCTAGTTTGAGGGTAAGGCTAGCCAAATGATGTGTGATCGGCTGCTCCCTCCTCTGTGTAAGTCCATCCTGTGCTGAAAAGGTTTACTTCTCTCCGGTGAAGGAAAACTTGGTCCCATCTTCATGGACACACCAAACTTTGTGCCTAATATAGTCAATATGATCATGGACTGTGGATAACCAATCCATACCCAAGATGATGTCGTAAGGTCTAGACACTGCTACTAGAAGATCTCATCCGAAGATCTCGCCTCCTAGAGTAAGCTCACACTGCCAGAACCAGTGTGTAATCATTGAATCTTCTCCTGTAGGAGTCTCTAGCCATAAGGATCCAGCCAACGGCTCCATCAGAATCTGTGAGATTCAAACAGGGGTTTCAGAAATAAAAGAGAGACTGGAACCTATGTCTATAAGTAATGCAGGTAGGGTGGAGTAGGCACATATCGTACCTCTAATCATCTCTGGAGCGTTGTGGTCATAGGCCTCAACTTCCTGGAGTTGAGCTCATCCCTATCCTCCTGCTCCCTATGGTCGGGGTGGACCACCTAGAGGTGGTGGCAGTAGAACCTCGAATCACCGCCCACTGCCTACTGCACGAACAAATCCTCTGCCACATCCACTTCCCTGTGGACCTCCTCATTTAAACCTCTGCCTCTTCCTCGGCGGTTCCTTGATCGTCTGATGGTCATCCATATGGCGGGTCGGGTAGTTGCGAGCCATGTGACCCTGCCTGCCACACGAGTAGCACTGCCTAATCCTCAACTGTCCTCCTCTGTCCCGTGAGCCCCTCACTACCGACTTATATCCTGAGGTCATCCACCAAAAGTTCTGGCCTACTTGGGCCCTTGCGTCATCTGTCTACTGACTTATACAGATGACTCCGCTACCTGATGTCCAGTGGTGGCTCTCACTGTTAGTGCCTGGTCAGCTAGGAAGCTCTCCACCAAAAGCGCTCACTCTAGCACCCCAGCCTGCATCAGAATGATGAGTGATATCATCGATTCTCTGATCTCCCATCTAAGACCCTATTCAAATGTCCAAGTCCTAAAAAAAGGGTCATGTACCATGTTGGTGGAGTAGCGGTAGAGATCAGTGAACCTCGCCGAGTACTGGGCCACAGTAATGCTGCCCTATTGTAAGTGAAGCTGCTCTTTTATACACACTGAGCGTAGAGTGTCTGGGGTGAACTCTGCTTGGAAAAGTACCTCGAAGTCTGCCTAGGTTAGGTTCACCTCATCATGTAACTGGAGTGTCAGACTCCACCATCTCCCAGCTGCTCCCTGGAAGAGACTGGAAGCTAGGATCACCATCAGATCAGTTGGTGTCCCAAATAAGAGAAAAACTCTGGCCACAACCTCTAGCCATTCCTCAGCCGCCTGTGGATCCGTCTCACCATGGAACCTAAGAGCTCTCTACCATTGAAACTCATGCAACGCGCTCAGTCATCATTCACCCTCTGCTGGTGGAGTTGGAGGCATCTTCTGCCCAATGAGTGGTGGTGCTACTGGTGTACAACCCAATGGCACTATCGTCATAAGAGGGCCCAACACCGAAGCCTCATCGCTCAATGGGACATCATCATGTACTCTCTTGAGAATCCTAGATGGCTGTCTATGTGGAAACATACTGAAAGAAAACAGGTTCTCCATGGTTAATAAGTTATACCTGGTGAACTGGCACAAAGAAAACACAAGAAAACATTTCAAAAAACACACAATTAGTGTTTTTGTGGACTGATCTGGAAATCAGAATTTAGGATCCTGGTGTATGGATACGTCGACCGCCACACCAACACTGCACTTCCCAAACTAAAAACCATAACCAAAACACTTAACAAAATTGCTCCATTAAAAATATTAGAGTCATAGTTCTTCGGTAGAACAGACTCCTCTTATACCACTTTGTCACGACCCATCCCCCGGGGCTCGTGCCATGACCACCCCAAGACCGCCTTCCATAGGCCAGGGGATGGAGACTATCACAAGAAAGGAGTATCCCTAAAATGGGAAGGTATTGACATTAAACCTATATAATCAAACAATCCAAGAATGCAAAAAGAAGAAACCACAAAGTAAACTACTGTAGTAAAAAGTATGCTGAAAGTAAAGGGGTCGGAATACAAGCCCAATTGGAAAGTACAAGTACAACTAAAAAGAGAAAAATAAATCCTAGATCATCCACTGAGGATCCTACCTCAAAGGTAGGTATAGCTCATGATCAGTAGTCACTGCAACATGTCACGTCAAAGGTCCACCTCTGAGCACCATCTAGTCCTGGCTCCCTCAAGCTCGATCAACACTGTTCGTCTTCTGCACCAGACACAACAAGGTGCGGGTGTATCCCTTGCAGGGGTGAGTATAACAATACTCAATAGGGACCCCAAGACCCCCGAAGGTCTCCCAGAGTTCGAAAAAAGAAAAACCACAAAGCAAGACCTCAACTACAAAGCACAGAGCAGTCAACAACTCTACTTAGGTATATACCCATACATTTACCTAAGTTATCAAGATATACTCGTCTCATACATGAGGAAAGAATACCACAAAGTTAACACCACATAGGTAAAAGTACCACAAAGGTAATATCATGAAGGTAACACCATGATGGTAAAAGTTCCACACAGGTAACACCACAAAGGTAAAAGACTTAGCACACACCAGGTATATAAGTAAGACAAAAAAGTACAGATGATTAGTCAAGAAGCTAGAACATCTTATTCTGTCGAGAGGCACTAATACAGATTATATAGTGTCTGACTCACACAGGATCGATAGTTACTAAACTCCTCAATGACCCACACAGGTTCTGACCTGCCTGGAGTCGATAGGTACTAACCCCCACAGTGCCCACATAGGATTCAACCCGCCCAGAGTCGATAGGTACTAACCCCCACAATGACCCACATAGAATCTAGCCCACATAGGATCGGTATGCACTAACCCATACAGGATCACTGAGCGCTGACCCACATAGGATCTGGCCCACACAGGATCGGTGCTGACCCACACCGGATCACTCGGTACTAACTTCCGTATGATCTTTCTCCAACCTGTACCTCACTTCCAGCCACTAGATTCCTGCTCACAGCTCATTAGGGAGAACCTCTCCGTAATCCATAGGTCTTACCTCAACTTCAATGAATCTACACTAGGAATTATCCCAAAGGACCGCCATGTCGTAAGGGTTCCAACACGACAGAAGGCGCGTCAATCAGACGCTCGGTCTGTGACTTATATGCATTTTAGTTATGAGGGCCCGGTTGGATTCTGATTTGATCCAACCCGACCATACATCAACTTTATCCAAAACTCAAGTGGATTATACTAAAAGGAACACCTCCTTCTAAGGGTTCCGGTGCCACAAACGTTTTATCAAACAAATGTTTGGTCTGTTAGTTACCCCCCCGTTCCGTGAAACAGGGGGTGATCGCACCTTGGTTTGGTCTGGCTCGGTAGGACTTGCCTAAATATGCCAAAATGACTGCTTACCAAAATGGATCCCAACGCCACTGAAGACATGTAAAAAGGACACCCAGTTTTTCAGTTACGAGTGTTTCTTTATACGAGGACCGATTGGGTCTGAGCCTGGTCCGACTCGGTCAGGCCGGCTCGACGCAACGGGTCCTATGGTCTACCTGACCCCACTCGGGTCTGGCCCACTAAGGGTTGGCCTGATTTGCTGGGTCTGGCCTATCAGGGTCGGCCCAGTTCGGTTCACGGTCATGGGCCGTAGGTTCAGCTTAGCCTGCTGGCGGGTCCAGCCTGCTAACTACAGGTCTGGGCTGGCCTGGCTCGTTGCCGCTGGTCTGGTCCGCTGGGTGGGTCCAACCCGCTCGATCTACCCGCCAGAAGGCGGACCAGTCCTCCCAGCTAGCCCCATGGGTGCAGGGTCATTTTGGCCAGATGGTGGGGCGCTGCCCCACCGCGTAACGGTCGGCTGTTTTTGCCGACTAGGGGTCCGCTAACTCGACGCGGCACGGGGCCACACCGCTCTCCACCTGCCACAGATTCGAGCTGTGACCTCCTCCAGTGGCGTGTGAAGGCATGCCACTCCACCTCCGCCTTCCGTGGCCAGCTCAAACCAACTGCCTACTTCACCTGCCTCGACTTCGACCATGGCCCTTGCCCACTGGTGGCACATGATGGCATGCCGCACCACCTCCGTGGCTGGCTAGTGATGGACCCTCTACTAACCACCATGGCATAGTTCTATTCCCTCCTCTTGCGGTGCACAATGGCGCGCCACCTCCATCTTGGTCGGAAGGTTCAACCGTGCCGACAGTCTTTCATGGAGAAAGAAAGGGTGAACAGGGTAGCGAAGGGTCTGGACCATGTTTGTTTGGCCCGCACCCTCCGATTAGCTTGAAAAAATGAGGGAGGAAAAAGGATTCAACAATCACTTGAAATTATTACAAAATAAAATCCCTACCTCAAGATCATTGGAGAACACCCATGATTGAGGAAGAGTCGGTGTTCTTCATCCCTACAACAAGCCACCAACGTTGCCGCTCAAACGTCGTACTTCAGTTCATGATTTGGTGTCGCTCATCACCGCCCGTCAGAACCGGCTCTATCCTCCAAGTGATTGGCGTCACGACACTTTATCAGAAGTTCTTCTCTTGGTGAAGTCGTTCCAATACCTCCCCTCAAGCTCCATATAAATAAGAGAGGGGGAGGGTGAGTAATTCTCGTAGAATTAATGGGGGTTCATTTAATACTAACCTTTCTAATTCCAAAAGAACTGTTATAAAGGATTAGAGGAGTCAAGGCATTTAATGGTTTGACACGTCATTGGTCCCGCCACTACTGCTTGTCCGTTGGAGGAAAAGAAAGAAAGAAATAAAATAACAAAGTTATTTTATTATTCTTTTAAAAAGTCCAAAATATAACTTTTTTTCCAGACATACTGTGGTCGAAGTGAATCCTCTCTTAAGGGAATCCCGACATTGTGGATTCAACAATGCCCTAAAGTTTTTAATCTGAGAAATAGTTCAAAAGATAGAAAATGTTGCCCGCACATTTACTGAATGTACCTTAAAATAAGTTTAGAAATTCATTCTGGGCACACCGGGCCTCAGAATCACATGCCGTGAATTTTCACAGACTCATAATAATTCCATATAATTAAAAACAATTACATGTAAAATCCAGTTCTTTACAAACATCAATACCCACTTTCTTTAATTGACAATAAATACAATTATCCTTTGGGAACAATAATCTCCCCATTTATATTTTTTGTCAATAAATATATAAAAATATGTCTTCATGTTAATATGTGAACTCTATTAACTTTTCCCTTTAATGAAAATAAATACAAAGGACTTATAGTGGGGATTCTCACCTCATCTTCTTTCTTTGAACAATTCTCAAACTAATTTTATTTTCTTTCTTTTTAGATCTAAATAGAAAAAATTAAATTATTGAGAGAAGTCTGATTATAAATGATTCTATTATCAAAGATCCTTTAATTAATATAATATAGGTCTATATGGGCTAACCTAATGTAAACAATAAGAGATAAATAACTAATGTTATCAAAGATGTTTACAAAAACTTGTACTTGTGATACCAAGCTTAGGAAAATTATTTTAGGGGTTTCTTAAAAATAGATTTGTCATTAAAAAAATCATCTACACACAACTCAACACACCTATAAAATATTTCATGTTCAGGAAAATATAAATTCCCCCTTTTATCACCCTTTTATCAGCCAAAAATCACCTTTCATAAGTATATTTAACAAAATCATAATAATGGGATATAAGTGTGATTTTGACACCTAAATATTCTAAATTTTTAAAAATAACTTGAAATTCAATATTCACCATTATATGAAAATATTATAGCTTTATCTCACATTTTACCCGACTTAAGGGATACACTTCTTTCCTCTTTATCTTGAAGAATGTTTTATCCCTTTCGAGGTATGAACTTATTTACTCTTCATCATATAAAATTTTATTCAATTGTACTCCATGAAAACTCATACCATTTTCTTTAAAGTGTTCATGACACTCATTATTATCCTCTAATTCCCTACATGTTCCTGAAAAATATACAATAATAAGGGAATAAAGAGAGACCTATTTGTTATTTTAAATGAAATATTCTAGCTGATTATAACAACTCATAAGTTTCATACATAGATATTAATTCAAAATAGAATAATATTCATTAAATTACATAAAAAAAGTTTAGTGTCTTCAAAAACTATTATCATCAGTTCTATATTTAAGGATAAGGGAAGATGCCAAGTGTACATCGAGATCGAGTGACCTAGGGGGTCCAGAAGTAATGGAGACTGAGGGCATCCCCTCTAATAAGGTTAAACCCCTCTGGATTTAAATGGTTAATGTTATAGAAACATGACATACTCGGATCATTAACCATAATATTCACTATATAATCAACCACCTTATTGCCCTCACAGTGTGTGTGTGTGTCAACCGGATGCTGTTGGAGAGAAGAGTGAATATCTTCCTAATGGGATACATGATCGACCAGGGAACTTTTCCGGTGCCCAGAAGCGCTTTGAAAAGAATCTGAGAGTAAGTTTCTGCTTCCACTACATCAATGTCGCCTTGAATAGATAGAGTAAGTCCTAACAGAAAGGTAAGGGTCTCCAATTGCAGGGATGAGCCACTTCCAAGTTTCATTGAGAATGCAAACACGAAGGTGCCGCTAGAGTCATAGATCACTCACCTCCGTACATGACACCCGCAATACAAGATCCGTCAGTATTCAGTTTCAATCCTGAGCGAGACGTTTTCCATTTGATCCATTGGCCGCGAGCAACTAATGGAGTAGGATTCACCTGAGTCATCTTTTTCAAGAGCTGGAGGGAGGGAGCATAACACCAATTAGCAATGCACCTGGTTAGATTGAGCAGCAGACTACGGGTACAAGAAATAATGGCTCTCCCAGTAGAAACCATTCCCTCATACCTCGCTTTGTTTTTCACCTACCAGAGACTCCAAAAACCTGCATGTAAAATGATCGCTATGGACAGGCGTTCAACCCCTATATTTTCCGAACCACTAAACCAGTGCTCGAAGAAGGGGAAAAACGATAGGGGATATGTCTGGATAGAAGTAAGACTGCCAAAGGAGAGCCAGACCTCCCAAGCCTGTTAACCCACAAAGAAGAGGTGATCAATACTCTCCTCTTTATGCACATAATATCACAAACAGCGAAAGGCCATGGATATTACACATTTCCGAATATTTTTGTCCATAGCAACTGCACCATTCTGAAGCCTCCATATGAAAAAGTTTAGATTTTTTGGGATACTCTTGGTCCAGAGGTTTCCATTCCATTGGTCATCATACAGGTGAGGGGCCAAGATACGATGACAGTCCCTAGAAGAAAATGCGCATGAGGCTGAGGGGGGAAAACACACCTATCAGGTTCCTCATTAGTGGTGATAAGGTGAAAAGAGGATTTTTGGTCCTTGTTTAGAACAAAATTGATGAAGGTAGGAAACCTCCTAGCCTCCGCATACGTGATGTTATAGGATAGAATCCCCGAGAATCCAGGAATACATCTTTCCCTTTTTTCATGCAAAAAATGACACTTTTCCCTCCCCAAGGATCCACTGAACATGAGACTAGATAGTAGTGAACGGGAGGATAAGCATGGCCATGAAGGGAGACACGTGGCCCTTAACCATCAGTGAGCCATCCATTGAAGTGCTTCCCATAATCTTTCCCCAAAAGGTCCAATGCTCATAAAGTTCCCAGGCCATTTTAGCATGCATGTAAAGAAGAGTATCTGAAAGACTATGAACGTTGATCCCTCCTTCCTGAATGGGCCTCGCCATGTTCCCCTGGGAGACCCAGGAACGTTTTCCCTCAGCCCAAGAATCCCAAATGAAGAGGGAGAGGATCTTTTAAATCTTAGAGATCACCCCCTTTAGAACCTTCATACAAGAGATCACGTGGATGAGTGTGGCCATAATTACACTATTCACCAAAGCGATATGGCCCCCAAACGAAAGGTACCTATTTTTACAATTAAGGATTATATCCTTGATTTGGATAAAAATATGGTTGAAATCCAAAATTCAAAGATGACTTGAAGAAAGATGGGCTCCCAAATAATTCATATGTAGGATACCACTTTGTATGTCAAGAAGGTGAAAAATATAGATAGCTTGGTTGGGGGCACACTTGCTTGATATGAATAAGTTACTTTTAATATTGTTAATGAATTTCCCACTCCAACGAAATTATTAATCCAAAACCTTTATGAGGTCACATATGGATCACTTCACAGTATTCAAGAAGATAAGGGTGTCGTCGGTGAACATGAGGTGGGATATGGAGGGGACATTCCATTTTCTTCTCTAAGGGAGGATCATGCCAATGTCCATACTTTAATGAAGGAGGCAACTGAGGATATCTTGTGATAGTAGAAAAAGGCTCAAGGAGATGAGGTATCCCTATCTTAAGCCCCGAGAAGCCTTGAATAAACCATGATATTTTCCCAAAAAGTGAACATACATCTAGGAAGAACTGAAGCAATGAAAAAATATACAAAAAAACCAGGGGTAGAAACCCATACTTAAGAGTACCTTGTTAATGAATCCCCATTCAACATGGTCATAAGACTTATTCATGTCCAGTTTAACAGCAAGATTTGATCCATGATATTTAGCGTTGATGTCACAGATCATTTATTATGCTATGGTGATCGTACCCTGAATTGAACAAACCTTCACAAAGCCATACTCCTCCATGAAGATCCATCTTGGAAGAAACTCCGCTAGTCTAGCATTGAGGATGAATACAAGGTATTTTTATGGGAAATTACACATGATGATTGGGTGATAGTGCAATATGTAAGAGGGGTTATTCACTTTATGAATAAGAACTAAGGTTGTGGCACAAACCAATCTTGGAAGGCTACCACCTCGGAAATAGTCCTGAATGGCCTTAATAACATCATGTTTTACCACTTCACAAGAATCTTTAAAAAAATATCTCGTGAAGACATTCAGGCTTGGGAAACTATTATCTTTAAGGTAATTTTTTTTATATTTCATATTATTCTAGGATAGCTTCCATAAGTTCATTTTCCTGAGTAGTAACTTGGTTGGAAATAGTATCCATAATGATAACCTCTGCACATGGGTAACTATCAAGCATACAGGGGTTCGAGACTGCCAATAGATCCGTGAAGTAAGAAAAGGCGAGGTGACCCACTTCATCTTTTTTATTCAATAAAGACCCATCCTATAGTTGAATGTTGGGTTGAACCATGTGTTTCCTTTCATTGATGCATGTATGGACGAATGTGGTATTTTTGTTACCTTCATCAATCCACCTGATTAGTGATCTCTCCTTCACTATGTTCTCCTGGTGAAGAATCATATTAGAAAAACTTTCCTTTTCCAGTGAAAGATCTAGAAAAAACCCTCTCATCTCATTTGTGTTCAAGACTATAATCTAGCCAATCAATATCTTTCATAACAATTTCCATCTCCCTATCACTCAGGGGAAATGATTTCTCCCTATCGCAAAGCCAAATTTTGAGCCTTCTGAGCTTGTTATGGATAACGATCCATGTCCTACCCTGGGTGGGTGTATTCCATGATTAATTAAACAATTATTGAAAACAAGGGAGTTTCGCCCAATGTTTATAATATATGAAAGAGTTGGGAGTTGATTGTCTCAAGGAAAGAGTGATCAAAAGCATAGAATGGTTAGAGACACCGTGCAACATGTGCATGAATGCAAAACTAGGAAACGACGTGATGGCTTGCATGTTGGAAATGCATCGGTTAAGGATACTCCATGAATAGTATGATCCGCGTTGATTGTTTCACTATGTAAACCGGGCTCCAGTGAAGACAAGATCCATGAGACCATTGGCTTCCATGAAACGAGAAAATTCTAAGATCGCATTTCTGGGGAACAGACCCCTTCCTTGCTTTTCCTCGGGTGATGCAATCATGTTGAAATACCCTCCAAGAAACCAGGTGAAATTTCCAGGGTTGAACAAGGATAATTCATGCCATAAGATCTCATGATACTTGTTTTTACTGATACCATAGACAAAGGAATAAAATAATGTTCCTTTATCATGAGATATCAATCATACCATAATCATAAGACATAAGAACATAAACATAACATTTTAGAATTAAATCCTGCATTTCAAAGATCATGATATCATGTCATAGTATAAATCATATAAGCTCATCAAAGAACATATTACCAAATATAATAAAATAAGACATATAATTTTTGGCATACACATAAGCATAGAAAATAATTTTTATTTGGAGAGATCACTTGAAAAAAAAAATCTTGAAGAAAATATCCTTTCTTCTTTGAAAATGTTTTCTTTTATTAAAATGAAATGAAATATTAAACAAATATTTTATTTTAAAATAAAATTTCAAGATTATAATAGAATAATCAAGGAATTAATACATTATGAAAGTGGAAAAATCTGTTCATGCTTTATAAATTAATAAAACCTTATTCTCGTAACTTTTCTCGATAAGTCAAAAAGTATATTGTAAGGAAAATTAAAAAAAGATACCTTTCAAACCATTTATAAAAAAATGAAAATGGGTAAAAATGAATTTAAATAATGTTAGAATAATATTAAGAATATTTTAAAATACATTTTTAAGAAACATGGACATAGAAGATAAATATTTCCTAGTAAATACTTATATATGAATAATCTCATATAATAATGAGATTATAAAATTATCCCTTGCCTTAGGTCTGATTTCCTTTGTATATATCTGAAAATCCTGTATAATGGTTTAATGAATTTTAATAATTTTTACAGAACCATATTTATATTTATGATATCATACCTGATTATCTTATTACCCTTTTGTTATTAACATTTCTTTATTACCCATCTTTTGGGTGTTAAATGCTTCATTTTCCAATGCATGTTTTGTCATTTAAGTCCAGATTATTGTGCATAAGATATATTTACATAATTTACATATTTATATTAAGATAATATATATCACATTTATTCATTATATACATTTATATAATAACTCTTTAATTGTGATCTTGTAGAATTAATCACATCGCATCGTGGAGACGATAGGCCACACGTACGCACGAGTGATGATATCATTCCCTTAATATTGAAATGATATGGAAGTGGATTGTATATATTTTTTTCTATAATAAATATAATATTATAATTATAATATATATTTATTATTTCTATCATTATACCCATCCAAGTAAAGTGGTGATGAAAAACAGATTACACCATGGTGTGGAGATGGTAAGCCGTACGTATGTACGTGTGGTAATTTCATTTTTCATAGGATGAATAAAATATGGAACTTGGTAGTTACATAATAATAATAACAAATAATAATATATTTGATAGTGGATTTAATACATTATAATGGAAAAAACACATGAAGAGGAAGTAGAAGAATAAATAATCTTGAAAGATTCAGTAAAGGATATTACCTCTTCTTCACTGAGCTACCACTAGATCTCCTTTTAGGGATACTAGAGTTGGTCTTTTTATAATAATAGTACCTATAGAATATTACTATGTAATTTTAGAATGGAAATGGTTAGGGTATGGTCGATATTGTGGGCTCTAATTAATGTGAAGAAGTGAGGGAGGATGTGCCCTTTTATAATTGAGGTGAGGGGAACCTTTGGAATTTCAGAAAATACTAATTTATAAAAAATTCAATATAAATTATAATCCCTCCAAAAGGCCATGTATTAAAATATAAGATGATATAATGTTTTAACATAATAAAAAAATATATTTTTGATAAGTTTTAGAATTATTTTAAATCTTATAATTTTGATTAACCCTTAACCAATTTTAATTTTAACTAAGGTAACTGATTCTTTATTATTAAAAGGTTTTAATTTTTTACTTCTGTGATATAAATTAGACCATAAATGAAAAATTTGTAACATTTTAGACCGTATTATAATTATATGGTATTTTTAAATATGTTTTATGATTTTTAAATAATTTAATAAAACATTATTTTGATAAAATATCAATAGTGTCAATTTTAGCACTATATCCTTCAAAGATGTTGTCTTAAGTGGTGAGGCAAGGATGACTGGTGGTGAAGGTTTTACCTCTGTTCCACCAAAGAGGAAACCTCACAAGGTTTTTTTCTCATCTTCCGAAGATCGAGTCAACTACATCACCTTCAAAGGTGTCAAAAAAATGGATGCAAATCTTTTTAAGATGTTCAACCAGGAGAAGTCTCAATCTGAGTGGGAGTCTTCTGGTGACTCTGATTACAGAAATGACTTGTCATATTATGATTATTAGTCTTTTGATTGAGGGAAATTATGTTTTTTGACCACTTTTTCCACTTTTATGTTATTATTTTGAATAATAATTGGTCAGAAGCTTTGCTTCTGGCTGACCCTTTTAAAATTTCATTGATATTTTCATTAATAAAATAATTACAACATTAGTGTTGTGTAATTATTTAATATACCCTTTTATTAACTTAAAATTAAAAATAAATTACTATGAAGAATATATATATTTTATATTTCATAATAATGATTATAGGTAAATATATATATTTTTATCCCTATATTAAAAGTTATACATTATGTAAAATATGAATATGATATCATTAAATCTTTATTAAATAAAATATTATAAATGTCATAATTTCTTAAAAGTGGCTAAAAACATAAAATATAAATTTATATCATAAAAAACTATTTATTAAGTTAAAAATTGTTATAGATATTCATTCATAACTATTATTTTTTCCATTTGGACACATAAGAGATATTAAAGACAATGAAAATGAAATTTGGTGTTTTTCATTGATTTAAATATTAAATGAGTCATTTTCCTTGAAAAAGAGTCCATTAAATGTCTTAATATATATCCTTATGTGTTAAGGGTCGAATTAAATTAATCCAATAAAATTTTGTAATTTTTTAGGCTCATTTTAGTGTCTTTATAATTTTATTTTTAACCTAAATTACCTAATTTACCCTTTACCGTGGTAACAAAATATGCCATGGTTACTATTCATATTGGTAAAAACTAAAGGGTCCTACATTATAAATTTGGACCTTATGAATCCAAATTTGACATCCTTTTTTTCAAATTTCAAAACACATAATTTTCAAAATTTAATTTAATATAAAGCTGGAAAATTTACATGGAAAACTATTTTTTGAAAAAATGAACTTTTAAAAAAAATTATTTTTATAATATGTTTGGATATAAAATAATTTTTAAAAAATATAATTGGTTTATTTTAATTAAAAATTAAGTAATTAAAATTTAAAACAAATCAAAAACATAATCTGACCTTGTAAATGATTTAAAAGGAAATAATGTTTTCAATAAAAAACAATATTTTCACTATTCATCAAAACATGAAACTTCTCAGGAAAATAACAATAGTTCAACCAAAGTAAATTTATATATCCTACTTGAAAATAAGAAGTGTTTTTGTTCATATAAAAACTATAAAAGTGTTAAGAACTATATTTTTAACAAGTGCGCCATCAAAAGATGGAAATTTCATTTTTTGAAAAATACTTCTTTTATGCATACAATTGGATTTGTTCTTAAATAATGTATATAAAACACATAAGATGAATGTTAAAAATTATATTTAAAATATATATATATATATATTTCATTCATATAATCCAAAATGAGTTCTTTTTTTATTTACTGGTATAAATCACACTTGTGCACATAGTGTTTCAGAAATAAAATTCCGTATATTTTTTTAAAAATTTATATTCATTAATAATTAATTGGTAAAAGAATTATACATGCATGTGTAAGACAAAATTTCATAATTAGTTTAATACTTTTCATACCCTCTATTCTAACGGCTAGGTTACAATTTTCTTATTTAAATAATTAGAAGAATAAAATGATGTTTTGTAGAAAATTAGTATTGCATGTAACACAAGCTAAGGATATTTTTCATGTTGTAAAAGAATAACATAGTGTAGTTTTCTATGAAAGATATTATTTAAAAATATATTTCATAAAAAAATATCAGGGTGTTACATTCTACCCCCCTTAAAATGATTTTCCCTCAAAATTTGTTTGAGTTATCCAAGGTTTAATACTTGAAAGTTTCTTTCATAGAAACACACATTCTAAAAATGAATACTAAAACTACCTTTTAAAAATGTAAAGTTAGAAACATAATGTTTTCCCAAAGTAACTCATAATTAAGTTTCCACATAGGAGAACATAGGTTCCAAGTGAAAACATAGAAATGGAATAGAAATTTGACTATCAAGCTCAGATTGAGAGTGATAAAGAACATAGTCAAGATAAAGTTTACAATAAAAAAGCCATAAATCTATGAAGATTTAAGGGAAAATTTGATTCATCAAAAAATAAGGTATGCGGATATTTTTTTTGGTTTGAAGATCCTTTCCCTAGAGTTGAAGAATTTTTATGAGAAGAAATACTTACTTGATTTTATTACAATTTATAAGTATAATTCCATCCTTTTGTTGTTCCTTGATAAATTTCCACTTCATATCTTATTCCATGAAATGAAGTTGAATTTTTCATTCTTCAAGAATTAGAAGATCATGAAATCCATAAATAAAATGATAGGTTATTCTATCTACCTTTAATTAATATCACAAAAAAATGTTTAACACAAGTTATCCAATATACATATATCCTTATATGGAGAGATAATACATTAATCTCTAAAACCTCAAATTTCAATGTAAACAATTTCATAAATGGTTATCTTTATGATTCTTCAAAAATATTAAAATCCAAAACTTTGAAAATAATGTTATTATAATTCTAAAATAAACTTATCATTAATCCCCCAAAAAACATGATATAACTCATAATAATCACACACTAAACAAGTGAATAATTTTATTATGTGTTCTCTTGAAACATAGAAATAACCCAAATTACCATAAAAACAGTTGGAAAAAATATCTCAAGGTAACATTGCAACATTTTTGGGTTGGTTGTGTTTATTGAAAAAGAAGGTTTCCATGGTGAATTGTCAAGTTCTAGAGATGTTGTTGACAATCCATGTTGACAAAGAACCATGAAAAAGGAATGGATAATCTGGAGGTGTTATAAAAGAACTGATATAAGGTGGCGTCGTTTTCGAGTGTTTGCCAAATTTTTGGGGTCAAAAATTTTGAGTTTGGTGAGCATCATGAAATATGGATTTCCTTGAAGATCTCATCAAATTATGGTAAAATAATGAGTTTCACAAAGATAGGATTCATGGAATCGATTTCGCGAAGACAAAAAGAATGTTGACGGTGATTCTTCACAATTAAGTCAAGCTTCACGAATGGCAGAGTTGAAGAGCATTGCGGCGGAAAAGGGAATTGCGAGTGGAGATTTGTGGCGAAGGCATGAAGGAATTTATGGGATGATTCAAGACTACGACGAGCTCCACGATCAGAAAATTTCCATGGTGCTTCGTGATTTTGAGAGAATTTTGGTGGGAACTTCGAAGCTTCGTGATTTGTGATGAAGTGGTTTTGAATTTGGGAAGAAGGTTTGAGGGTCGGTGGAATCGCCTATAAATAGACCTCAACCCCCTCGAGCCAAGTACAGATAAAGAGAGAGTTTTTGAAGAAAAAATATTTTTCTCTCGGCTCGTGAATGTGGTTCACGAAGGCAGTGTACTTCGTGAAAGAAGAGCTTTGCGGCGGCTAATCTAGCTCTGCAAAAGTAGCGAGCTCTGCATTGGCTCAGTGATATTCATGAGGTAAGTTGATCTGCGATGACTTGAGCTTCGCGAGAGTGCTTTATGAGAGTGCTTCGCGAAAAGGCAGGAGCTTCGCGAAGGCTTGTTTGAGATTTGTGAAATTGGGAGCCTTGCGAAGTAGGGTTCTCTACGAAGGTTTTTTCAAAGGAATTGCCTAGTGTTCAGAGGCAAAGTGGTATTCATCTGTGGATAAAAGTTGGACTTCAATAGAGCATATATCAAAATTTGAGGATGCATGAATTCATTCAAATGAAAAGACCTACAAGTCTATTAACTATTAGTGGATCTCTTCCAAGTGTAGTGAGTAAAGGAAGAGGAAGAAGGTTATCTTTTCTACCATTAGTGATCCAGAGAGAGAGGAACATGGAGTCACTATTGGGAAAGTAGTGAGCTAACCCTCAACATTGTAAAGGCAGTGAGCCTGGGAATAGAGGTGATCTAGCCCAAACATTATTGGCAGTGAGCTTTGGTGGATTTGGTACAGTGGCACATCTCCATTGTATGCTCCTTGGACGAAGCCCAGTGAGGGTGAACCAAGTAAAAATATATATGTCTGCCTGGCTGCTTCCATGCATTGCATGTAAAAAATCACCATCAGATAAAGATAAAAATAATTTATCAACATAAACACACAAGATAAAACAAAGTGACCCTAATAATAAAGAGGTCAAGATCCAGTGGGGCATGAAGAATTTTGAAAAAGAATATCCATACCCTGATTCACCCCCCCTCTCAGGGTATCTAGGCCCCTTTTGTTCCTAACAAAAACTTAGTGAAAACATGAATGATTTCATAAATTAACTATTTCCTTATACCATAAATCCAAAACTTCAATAAACTCAATCCATAAATCACCTTGTATTCACATTAATAATTAGTTTCAATGTAATCAATACCATCCCATTTATTTTATCAAAAACTAAACATCTATTTATCTCATTATTATCCCTTCATCATGAACATATTAAGGGTTATCTTTACTTTAATTACATGTTATCAAAAAATACCACCTTAATAATAAATCACATTTCCATTCCATCAACATTATTCAAATTATCCTTTAAAATCCCTATGGAAACACTATAGTGGACCAATCATTATATGTTTCATTATTCTATAGTACCATAAAAATTATTATAAAATATTATTATTGATTTATAATACATAAAATCTCAATAATTATCCTACTTCATTGTCATAATCCACATTTAAAATAATGATCACATGTGATTTAGATTCGCATTTGGCTTTAAGAGGTTGTTGATGTTAATTGTCATCATTAACCCTTAAATGTAGGCACTGAGTTTCACAGTTCCCGTTTTTCTTGCACTTGAAGCATTGAAGTGTGAGGGGTTCATATTGTACATCATTTTCTATATTTTCATAATTATTTATCTTTCCCATCAATTTGGAATTCAATTTTCCGATGAATTTTTTTCTCACACTAACATCAACCAGTCCCCTTAAGACAATATCCACCATACTTTATTCCACACTTTGAGTATAAATAAAAGCTCATATTCTTTTCACCATGGTTTTTATATTTTCATTTACACTCTATATTTTGTTTCTTATAAAATTTATGAGATTGATATGTAACTCCAACTTCTATTTCCATCTTGATAGTTCAACACACAATTTCTTCATAGTTATTGAAGTCGCTTATGGATAACTCCCTTCAGAGACCTTTTTTAAGACACTAAAGAATCGATTAACCTTACTTTCAGGTTGAATGATAATACCAGAAGTGTACCTCATAATCCTTGTAAGATTTTCATAGTACATACTAATAAATTCATCATCCTTTTGCTTAAGTTCAAGGAACTCCTTTTCCATATTCATACAAATAAAATGAGGAAATTACTTATTGAAAAATAAGTTCATAAACTCATCCCATTCCATGGAATTAATTTCATCTCATTGCCTTGTATTCTTGATGAGATTCAACTATTTATCAACTTCACCTTCCAAAAAATAGATATCTAAAATGAATTTCTCAAGTTCTGAACATTGGAGAACCGAAAATATATTTTTAGTGGTACTAATCCATTTCTCATCCCTAATAGTCTATAAGACCTGCTGAAAGAAGGTGGATGCTGCCTCTTGAAGGACTCAACAGAATGTTGTTCCCTTCTTTTCTAATTTGGCATTCCAACATGATTTATATCTTGAGAAATTTGTGTGATAATAGAAAAATAAAGGGAAATTACTTATAATATTTCAATATATGAAACCTTTGGTTTAATCCTAAGTTATTCATGATTATTATGAAAAATTTAGGATTATAACCATTACATAGAATTATCCTTCGACACATCCCCATACATATCCTTAGAAATATCTCTAGGTATCTCACTAAATTTTTCTCATCCTTGTTTCCAAAGGTGAACTAAACCTTTACTCTAATACCAACTATAAAAACCCATAGTTTTCATACATAAATATTACTTCCAAATAGAAGAATATGCATTACATAACATAAAAAACCACACAAGGACTGTATAAATGTAGTTTCTTTGGAAATTGAGAAACATAAACAACTGGTTTATAACAAATCTATGTCATCTCTAGCTTATTCTTTTATTTCTAGAACCCTTTATAAAACAACTTACTTAATATCATTCTTCATATCCTGGGGAAAGAAAATTAAGAAAGTGTGAGATGAGACAATTAGTAAGGGTAAACAAGGGAGATATCGATCATATGATAATAATAATACATGAGAACATAAACATAACATTGAGAATTAAATTCTGTATATCAATGATCATAATATCATGTCATGGGACACATCATAGAAGTTTATCAAATAACATATTCCAAGAGAGCATAACATAAGACATGAAATATATGGCATACACATAAGCATAGAAAATAATTTCTATATTTGTAAAGGCTCATTTACAATACCATAATAGTATAAAAATTAATTTAATTAACTGAGTTCACTACTCATTTCATTCCTGTGTTACTAAACTGGGTTTACTTCCCATTCCAACCCTATATTGCTGAACTGAGATCATTTCCCATTCTAATCCTGTTTGTCTCATGAGATATAAATATTTTCCGAATGCATTGAAGGGAGATATAGGTCCCACCCCTCAAATAATTAAAACCATATCTATGTGTTCCCTGAGAACATAAATCATTCACTATATCTTAACACATGGAATGAAATGGGTTTCATAAATACCATTCAATCATAAAATAACCCATAGAAAAGAAATGGGTTTCATAAATATCATTCCATCGTGAAAATAAACCAACCATAGGAACAATAGGGATATTATCCTTGAAAAGTATCCCCATTAAATCATAAGGAACATTAAATAATGTTATCATAGATGGAAAATAAAGGTGAAATTTGGTTGTTACATAATCATGATAACATCTAATAGTATATTTGATACTAGATTTATTACTTTATAATGGAAATAACACATGAATAGTAAGTATAAGATGAAATAATCTTAACTAAAAATAGTAATTTTATTAATAGAGAAGAGGAATTCCTCTTAAAATACATAAATGTAAGGTATAGATATTAGGGGTCCCTAAAGAAATAAATCTAGAGAGCATCACATATGATAATATTCACATCTTAAAGGGGGTGTACCCAACATTATAAAAATAGTGAAAAAGAGTATCGCAAGGATCCCTTGATGAAAATTAATGCCAAGTGTGAGAAATGTCAATACAATTGGAAATTAAGTTCCTGTATTTGTAGACCTGATAGGTGATGACCTAGGGGGAGGGGATACATCCATGGACAACATTGTAATTTTTTATTATATGATATCAATTAGAAAATAAACAAACACTTTATAATATTTTATATTATATTTTAATTATTTAGTAATTTTAAATATGTTTTATGATTTTTAAATAATTTAATAAAACATTCTCTTGATAAAATGTCAATAGTTTCAATTTTCAAACTATTTATTTCACATATTTTTAAAAATATCATGATAACAAGTTAACTTTGAAATCAATATTTTATTACATCCCTAAATGGTCAAGGTAATCTGTAAAATTTTTTTGATACATTAATTATCTAAAATTATATTTATTTTAATATTTTTAATAATATTTCATTATCTTTCAGAATAATATTTATAGACAAATATATTTATTGTTTATACCTATATTTAAAATGATATACTATTTAAAACATGAATCTGACATCTTTAAATTTTTATTAAATAAAATATTATAAATATCACAATTTCATCCAAGTGGATCAAAACGCCAAAAAAAATATATCATAAAAATATGTTTATTAATTTAAAAATTGAAACTAAAATTCATTAATAACATTAATTTTTCCCAATGTGAACACATAAGAGATAGTAAAGACAATGAAAATGACTTTTTGTGTCTTTCTTTGATTTAAATATTATATAAGTCATTTTCTTTGAAAAGTGACCATTAAATGAATTAATTTTTATACTTAAGTATTAAGGGTGGAATTTAATTTATCTAATAAAATTTTGGAATTTTTTATGGTCATTTTATGGTCTTTATAAAAATTTTAACCTAAATTACGCAATTTACCCAATACTACAGTAACAAAATTTACCCTGGATACTATTCATACTAGTTAAAAATAAAAGGGAAATAATTACTAAATTTTAACCTTATAAATCCAAATTTGACATCCATTTTTTTAAAATTCAAAAAATATAATTTTCATAATTTAATTTAATATAAATCTGGTAAATTTCCATGAAAAACTATTTTTCAACAAAATGCCCTTTTAAAACATAAAATGTTTTTATAATAACTATGTGTTTAAAATATATTTTTTTAAAAAATAATTGATTTATTTTAAATAAAAATTAACAAATTAAAATTTAAAACTAATCCAAAACATAATTTTTCTTTATAAAGGCATTAAAGAGAAAATATATTTTTCAATAAAAATCAATATTTTCACTATTCATCAAAACATGAAACTTCTTAGAAAAAAAATTCACCCAAAGTAAATTTTGATTTCCAAATTGAAAATAGGAAGATTATTTTATAAAATAAAATCTATAAAAGTGTCAAAAACTATATTTTTTACAAGTATGCCATCGAAACGTCGAAAAACTTCCTTTTTAGAAAAATACTTTTTTATGCATAAAATTGGATTTATTATTATATATTTTCTAGAAAAATATAATATGAATGTTAAAAATTATATTGAATATATATATATATATATTTCATTAATATCATCTAACATGATTTATTTTTTTGGTATATTGGTATAAAACATACTTGTTTACATAGTATTTCAGAAAAACATTTCCTTTATTTTTTTTAAAAGTTTACATTAATTTATAGTTAATTGGTAAAAGAATTATAGATACATGTTTAAACCAAAATTTAATAACTTATTTAATATTATTCATACCCTCCTTTATAACTTCTAGGTTATAATTTTCTTGTTTAAATAATTACAATAATAAAATTATGTTTCGTAGAAACTTAGTGTTTTGTGTAACACAAGCTAAGTTGGCGTTGCCTGTAGTGAAAGATTAACATGGTGTAACATGCTATGAAAGATATTATTTAGAAATATATTTCATAAAAAAAGTCTCCAGTTGTTACACTAAGAGTTTTCAATTAACCTTTTCTTCTTCTTCTTTCCAATACTATCAATTATTATCCTATAAAAAACCTCAACTTATTGATTTTTAAAATCCTTTCTTGAAATTATTTATTAAATAATTAATTTTTACATCATATGTCTGGGAAACTTCACAACCTTATGATTATATTATCCTCTTCATGAATCTTTATAAGTGTCCATGTTCTGTTATTTTATTATTTTATATAATTTTAAGTTATTTTGAGTTTTGGTAAATTTTTCCTTGATTTTTTTAAATTTAAAAAGTTTTAAGGGATTCATGGTTATAACATATGGTTAGTGATATATTTGGAAACCATTAATTTGCGTATTCCATTTGGGAAATTACATTTTCATGGTTAGTGTGTAGTTATAAAACCATGTAGGGCCCTAGGAAGAATTGTGTAAAGTGTTATGGGGTTTCTAGTGTGGGATACATGGGTGCCACATAGTTTTGTAAAATATGAGGGTTAATAATGTAGGTTTCCAATGATTTTTTTGAATTTATAATTTTATATCATGGTTTTACCCTTAAGATCCCTTCCTCCTCCTCCTTAGTCATGAGACACCCCCCTAGTCGGGCCCCCTTGCGTACACACCCACCTCCACCTAACATCCATAATCTTTGGTGTTTTTTTGGTTTCCTTGTGATTCAAGGTCTTATATTCAAGGTAAGGTATTAACATACCTCTTTTATCCCTTTACTTTTGGTTTATTCTCCTCCCATTACCTCACCTCCCTTTTATCAAAGCTATGGTATTGTCTGGATGATATTAAGGTTTATGGATGTGTTTAATTTGATTCTTTGGGTAATTAGGGGTTATGAGGACCCCTTATTTATTTCTTGTGTGTTCTCCATTAGTGGAGACACATTTCAGACCGCTCACCGTCGATTCTAAGTAAGTTTTCCCCAAACCCTAACCTTTAATTTTAAAACCATTGTATTCATGAGTTTTAAAATTATGTTTCAATTTTATAAAAAGGTATTATAGGTGTTTATTGAATTTATAAAAATAAAATGGGTTTTTATCTTGTGTTCTGCTGAAAGTGAAATACTCTTATATTTTAATGGTTGGATTAAATAAGGTTTTTCCAAAATGGTTCTTTTAAAATTAGATAGAATTCAATAAAAACGTCTTTATCATTTTAAATGAATATCCAAAATGGTTTTTATGTGAGTTCCATTTTTTTAATAAAGGTTTACTTTTCATTTGAAGTGATGGATTAAATTCAAATATTTGATAAAATGTTTTGAAATTTCTTCCAAATAAAATGAGGGGTTTTAAATTGTTCATACATTTTTTGGGTTATGGGTGAAATTAGAGAATAATGTTTTAAGCTTTAATTAGTTTTATAAAAGTGAGATCGATTTCTTAAATTGATTAAAAATGTTTTTTAAATAATTATTTGTTATTTTTTTAATTTTTATAAAAGAGACTTGAAATTTTGAGAGTATTTCTAGAAGGATCATTTGGAACATTCAAATGGTTTCTCGTTGGCAGTGAGACCCTTTGTTTCCATTATATTTAATGTACACATTGAGGGATTTTATTAAATTATAATGATTTTATGATGTGTATTGGAGCTATTCCTAAGAGAGTGTTGGATGTGTTAGTGAGTTATTATTATAATTTTGATGTCTACCTTGCACATTTTATATTTGATCACCTTCAATTTTATATTGGTCATGTGAATTCTGGGTCACTAAGTAGAGTCTTAGACGAGGGAAACATGCAGCTTAGATTGTATCTATCTTGGGTTTTATTGGGTTTCTTCATGCTCCCAAAGGGTTACCCATGGTATATTCACACTCTTAATATGCTATAGTGTCTAAATAATTTAACGGGACTACAAAGATGGATAAGTTATTTTAGGTGTAACTAAGGTTTTTACCACCGGTGCAAGGTTATATTACTTGAGTTCCTAGGTTGTATCCCATGATACAATTTCCTTGATAGTTGGTTTTACATATGGTTTCCTCTTTCTATTTCTATTATCTCCCCTTATACTCGCTTGACTAGTGGAGTAAGATTTTTCGTAATTTGTTATCATTCACTCTTTGATTTATTGTGGTGCCCTATATTTTATTTTTGTCCCATATGGGGGTTTGTTATTTGAAAGGTTTTGAAAGTTAATTTCTAAATATATATTGATAATGGGAAATGTTTTATTTTTTATTAAAAGAAAATATTTTAAATAATTTTTAAAAAGGATTGAAGACTTTTTATTTAAAGAAAAAGGCTTGAATTTAAAGTGAAAAGATGTTTTTCTTTTTAAATTGAATCATATTTTCTTTTAACGATGGATTAAAATTAAAAATCCTTATTTTTAATATTATTTTTTAAAATAGATTATAAAATATCTTTAATTAAAAGGTTTGACATGTGGAAATATAGGTGGTGACCTAATGAGAATGTTTATGCTCATTCCTATCATATTTCAATTTCAGGTTCTTGGTTTAGATCCTGATCTCCATTAGAGAATTGATTGATTTATGGATTTGAGGATAGTATTTATTTTATTTTATTTAATTAATTTATTTAATTATCCAAGTATGCCTTTACTATTTTAGTTATGGTTATATATGGATACACATTATATATATGAATAATATGGATATTTTTGGTTTCTATTTTTATAGAGGGAGTTGGGGGTGAGTGGAGGGACATTGTTTAATTTAAATTATTTTAAGTATTTATTACAACCTATTTATTTCTACCCATTTAATTTGGTTTGGATGTATAACTTACAGATGGGTTATGATACATTTTTGTATGAATGTACCATTATGATTTAACTCCAATTTAAGGATGAAATCATTCTCATTGTTTGTATTAGATTCCGTGGTTCTTTTTTCCAGCTTATAGGGAATGAGAATGCTACTTGGGCTAGTTTCCAGATGACTTAGGTGACATCCAGGGTTGGTTTGTTATAAATGGAACCAAAACCTAGGTTATGTGGTGGGATACTATTTTTTGAAATATCTCTTTTGTTATTTGTCGTTTTAAGGTAATATTTAGTTAGAATTTGTGGTCAGAACTTGAGAGGTATATACAGGGGAGACTGTTGTTCTCTCTCTTCCTTCAGGGGCCTCGAGTTTCCATGGGAAGTTGTATTTGAATTTTGAATTATAGATTTTTAGTGATAATGTATTGATCATCATTATAATGGTTTAGTTTCCATGGGGATTTATATTGGATTTTGGGATGAAAACAAAAAAATTGATTGTTGACATGAGGTTCTCTAGAATGACCTGATAAACCAAACACTGACTAAATGATTGATCGTGAAAATATCCTTATAATTGTTTCATGGATGACCCATAGCCTGTTAAACCCCATGTAAGAGTCCAAAATTGTTCAGTATCCTATTCTTTCTTGATATTTATGCCAACATTGAGTGACACTACATATTTGGGATGAATTTAATAGTGATATATGATATGGTAACATTTGGTTTGGAATTACAGTATTTCTTTTCTTGTGTGCATTTTATGATTTTTTTTGAGATAATAAGGGGATTTGATAAAATGTTTTGTTTTTAAAGTAGGATTGGATCATTTTAAGGGGTTTTGGTGTTTTAAAAATGGATGTGAACTCGTATGAAATCATTTTTTGAAGATATTTTTATCATTTAATTGGAATCACATTTTTTTTAATAAAATGTTAAGTGGTTTTATTTTGTTTTCAAATGTAAATGGGGGTTTTATTTTATGAAAATTGGTATTTTTGGGATGTGTTATTGATGTGATGTGTTTCATTGGATTTTTTATATTTTATTTTCCCTTATTTATGATGGCAATATTTTTCTTAATGTATGATACGTGATCTAGTTGAGTTCATGTCTCATGTTATTTAAAATTTTCTTCTTAGAAAATTTATGGAAATAATGAATGTTCGTTTCATGGGATGAACCTCTAGGTGATTATATTTCTCTTGAGTGTGTTATAAGGGCCAAGTTGAGTGCTATGGGAATATGTGAATCCTTTTTATTGGGGTGGTTTTTTTATTTTAGTCATTCTATTTTCAATGGATCAGAATTCGGTAAGAACTTTTGAGGAATCTTTGATCCGGTTGTGCTTTGGGTGATTCTCTATGATTGTTTATGTGATGTTGGTTTTTCTTATGGTTATTGTTCCTTGGTGAATATTTATTTTTTGGAGGCATTACAAGAAAACAGTGTTTTAGCAGCGGTTTTTTCTTAGAGGTTTTAAAAACCACCGCTAAAATCTGTTCGATCACAAATTTAGCGTCGGTTTTTAAAACCGCTGCGAAAAAACTGCAATTAATTTTTAAATTTTGTTTAATTAGCGGTGGTTTATAGCGGCAGTTTAAACCGTCACTAAATCGTTTTTAATTTTTTTTAATTTTTTAATTTTTTTTTAATTTTTAATTTTTTATTTTTTATTTTTATATTAGTAATTTATTTATTTATTTTTTAATTAATTAATTAATTATTTATTTATTTAATATTTATTTAATATTTATTATTTATTTATTTATTTTTTTAATTAATTAATTATTAATTAATTAATTAATTATTTTTTTAAAAAAAATATCTTCTAAAAAAATTAAAAAATTTTAACGTCGGTTTTTTTAAAAAACCACCGTGAAATAGTGGATGTTTTTTGAAAACCGCCTTAAAATTTAAGAATTTTTTTGAAAAATTTTAAAATATTATTTATTATTTATTATTATTAAATTATTTTTTTATTTAAAATTAAATATAATTTATTATTTATAATTTTATATATTTATAATGGTTAATTAATTAATATTTATAATTATTAGTTAATACTATTTTTAAATTGAAAGCAAATCTTAAAAAAGTAGAAGAACAGACTTCGGCATCAAATGAACATAATTTCTGATATGAGAGTCCTTTTCAGCTCCACAACCAGACAAATCAAAGTTTATCAAATGAGAAAAAACCAAGGGAGAATTAATTCGTGTGATAATCAAAGGAAAAAAATATATTCAAAATTCAAAAGTCGAAAATCGAACTCGAACTTCAAACGACCATAACGTTTAATCCGGGTATCCGTTTGGGCTCTACCACATATCAAATCGAAGCCTCCAACAAGATTTACACCGCTTATATCTGGTACCAACTATTTGAGTATTTTACCCCTTTTTATTCCACCAAAAAGGCCAAGAAGACCTCCGAAACAGAGGTTTTAGTTACAAACACCGATTTCATAAAATTCAAATGGTTATAACATTCTATCCATGTGTCCATTCGGCCTGTACCGCATATCATATCGAAGCTCATTTCACGATCTTCGATTTGACTGGTTGTGGCACTTGAAAATGAGTATTAGATCATATTTTATGACCATTTCAGTGTTTTTAGGGTTTATAGAGGCTCTTAACATTTTATGATTTATTTAATTTATTTTTTATTTATTTAACATCAATTAATTAAATAATTAATAACTAGTTATTATTTATTTAAATATTATTTATTATTAGGTATTTATTCATGTATTTATTTCTTTATTATTTAGTTATTATGTACACATTAATTATTAATTTTTTTTTAATTTTTTTATTAATTAATTTTTAATTTTTAATTATTAATTATTAATTATTAATTATTAAATATAAAGTATTAATTATTAATTTATTATTCATTATTAATTAATTAATTAATTAATTATTTATTTATTTGTTATTCATTATTTATTAATTAATAATTTATTATTAATTGATTAATAATTAGTTATTAATTATAAATTATAAATTATTAGTTATCAGTTATTATTAATTATTAATTATTAATTATTAATTATTTATTTATCTATTTATTTAGTTATGTATTTATTTCTTTATTATTTATTATTTATTTTATATTTTTTAATTTTTATTCTTTATTATTTAATATTTATTCTTTATTCCTTATTCTTTATTTTTAATTTACTAAATTTAATTTATTGTTAGTTTATTATTCATTTATTAATTATTTATTATTTATTAATTATTTATTAATTAATTATTATTAATTAATTAATTAATTATTAATTAAGAAATATTGAATATTGAATATTGCATATTAAAAATTAAAATTAAAATATTAATTATTAATTAAGAATTATTAATTTTATAATTATCAATTATTAATTATTAATTATTATTAATTATTAATTATTAATTAATTATTTTTATATTTATTTGTGTATTTATGTATTTATTATTGATTAATTATTGATTATTTATTAATTAAATATTAATTAAATATTAATTAAATATTAATTATTTATTAAATAATAAATATTTAATATTGCATATTAAATATTAAAATTTAAATATTAAATATTAATTAAGAATTATTCATTTTATAATTATCAATTATTAATTATTAGTTATTATTAATTATTATTTATTAATTAATTATTATTTATTTATCTATTTATTTAGGTATGTATTTATTTATTTATTATTTATTTATTATTTATTCTGTCTTATTTATTATTTATTATTTATTATTTATTAATTTATTTTTAATTTACTAAATATTAATTTATTATTAGTTTATTATTCATTTATTATTTATTTATTTATTCATTATTCAATATTTATTATTTATTTATTAATAATTTATTAATAATTTATAAATTATTTATAAAATTTTGAATATAAATTATAAATTATTAATTCTTAGTGATCAATTATTAATTATTAGTTATTATTAATTATTTACAATTTATTATTTATTATTTAGTATTTATTATTTATTATTATTTATTTATTTATGTACCTATTATTTATTAATTTATTATTAATTTATTTATTATATATTAAATTATTTTTTTAATTAATTCTTTATTTATACATTACTTATATATATTATGTTATATATTATATATTATATAATATATAATATATATTATATATTATATATTATATATTATATATTATATATTATATATTATCTATTATATAATACCTAATACCTAATATATAATATATAATATATAATATATTATATATAATATATAATATATATTATATATTACATATTACATATTACATATTATATATAATACATTATATATTAGATATTAGATATTAGATATTAGATATTATGTATTATGTATTATGTATTATATATTATATGTTATATATTATATATTATATGTTATATATTATATATGATTAATTTTTAATTATTGATTATTGATTAATAATTATTGATTAATAATTATTTAGTTTGTATCTATTTGTTGTGTATTACATGTTTTTCCAATTAATATATTTATATATTTGTATAAGTATATTAAATTTGATTTATTGACCACATGAATAGCCTGTTGGAGTGGTAAAGTTTTTGGAGAATAACCAAGAGGTAAGGGGTTCAAATCTCACCCAATGAAGAATTTATATATATGACATTGTCACGTGCATGGGCATGTGCATGGACATAGACTTATGCATGGAGATGGATGGGCATGCGCATAGTAGTAATAAATAAAAAATAAAAAAATAAAAAATAAGTAAATAAAAAATAAAAAATAAAAAATAAATAAATTACGAAAATAAATAAATAAATAATAAATAAATAATAAATAAATAATAAATAAATAATAAATAAATAAATTACTAATAAAAAATAAAGAAATAATAAAGAAATAATAAATAAATAATAAATAAATAAATTACTAATATAAATAAAATAAAGAAATAAAAAAAGAAATAATATATAAAGAAATAATAAATAATAAATAAATAATAAATAAATAATAAATAAATAATAAATAAATAATAAATAAATTACTAATAAAAAAATAAAGAAATAAAAAATAAAAAATAAATAAAAAATAAATAAAAATGATTTAGCGACGGTTTAAACCGCCGCTAAAAACCACCGCTAATTAAAAAATTAAAAAAAATTAATAACGATTTAGCGGCGGTTTTCCAAAACCGTCGTTTAACAATTTCACGGCGGTTTAAACCGCTGCTAAACGAAAAAAACAACCGCCGCTAAATATAAATGTTGGCGTAGTGATGATTTAATATGTGAGACCAAGGATTACATACTCTTGTATCTAGGACCAATGTTACTTTTAGTGAGAACCTATGAGTTTAGATTCTTTTATGAGTTACTGTGAGATGATGCCTAGGTTATTGAGGTCCTATATGTCCATATGGTGTATGGTGACATAGGTCTAGAAACCATGTAGATTTGGGTAAGGTTTTATTATGGGTTGATTTTCTTCAAGATCAGCTGCCATCATTTCTTATTCATCCATCTTTACCTTTTGTCTCTAGATCTCATCAATGTATGCAACTTTTTTATTGACATACTCTTCCATCTTAGTATATACCTTCTTACCATATTTCTCATTTTTTTTTTATTTTTCATCCTAATCCATGTATTTTTCTCAAGAGACTCTTCTATATTCTCTATCATTATATATTCCTGCTCAGTTCAATATTCACCATAATCATCACTACTTGATAAATCAAATCCCTTTTCTATATAAGAAATAAAATTATCTTCATGTTCTGAATATCTACTCGTTGGTGAATTTAATTGCTCATAATTCCTCATAAAATCCCTATTCCTACTACTATAATGATTCTTATTCTTATTTTTTCATTTTAGGGCATTTTGTCTCCCACATCAGATTCAAATTTAATCAACTAATTCTTTGAACAGTTAATAAAAAAACGTATAGTGATATTATAATTCTAGTACTTTGGTGATTGTTTTCTCATTCTTCTCCAATTTTCCTTTTTGAACCCTTTTAAGATAAAGGAAATAATCTCATGAAGATATTTATCATCCTCAGATTCCAAATCAGTAGATTCTACATTATCTTTCTCTTTAACTTTTCATTTTCTCATGGATTCAAAGGCCATATATCCTTTTTATTTCTTCTTAATAAATATATCCTTTCTCATCTTACATTCCATAATAATATTGTGAAGTTATCCTAAGAAAAAATCTTCCATATCCTCCAAATATAAAACCTTTAGTTATAATATATACGGTAAATTTCTCATAAACTACTTTACAATGGTAAAATAATCTAGCTTCTCACTAAATCCTTGAATGTTTCTAACCATCTAATTTAACCTAGTGAATAGTCATCTATATTCTCATAATCTTCTATTTTAATGTCTTTCAATCATATTCACTATACTTACATGTTGGATTCCTTGACTTTGATATTTCCTTTATAATTACTTCTCAAATTCTCCCAAATTTCCTTTGTAGTTTGGATTCCCATGAATTTGGTGTAAAGCTTCTTCGATAGAGAAATAATGATATCATTTTTGATTTTCCACATGCCTACATGTTTCTCTTATAATTATGGTTCATAGTAAAACCTTTAGCAGTAGGTGGGAAACCTACTGTAGTAGCATATCTAACATCTAGGACAAGTGAAAGAAGGTTGGGAAGAACCATATTTCTTCAACTATCATAGTTCATGCTTCAAAATATAGACACTCATAGGATGTTCATATAATTCATTATATCTATTCTTAGTTTCTTCATTAGATATTTAAGAGGGGACCTTGGACCTGATACCAATTGATGTGCCCTGTCCGGTTGGACCACCAAGAGGGGGGGGAATGATTCTCTTTTTATGAATTCTTCTTCTAGAACATAACCTATTAGACTTGTAAAGGTCCCTGTATACTCAATATTATCTCAAAAAAGTATTTCATGTTTAGTGGTAGTAAAATAAAAATCAACACAAAAACCTTATATGGTTTAGACTTAAAAGAAAACTCTTTTCCATGTTGGTTAGATACCCCACAATAAATTAACCATTATTTACATAATTTTTTATAACAATTTTTGGTTAGAAACCCAAACTATAATCTTCTAGAAACTAGAAATACAACCTAGTCATAAATATCATCTTCAAAAATTTGAAATACACCCCAATTAAAAAACCCAATTTATTTTTGATCCAATAATATAATTAACTATTCATTCATCAAGGATACTCTATGCCTTATTGAGATTATCATCCTCAATGAGCCTAGAGGAGAAGGTTTTCTCATTTACAACTTATTAAAAATCTTTAATAGTTGATGATCTTGATATTGTCTACTTGTCTAAAAACTATTTATAGATCTTGAGTGATCTGGTTCCTCTCATCACAATAAGTACTCAAGCACACATGTCTAATTCTCCTCTAATGGTTCTTGAATTTTACCTATTTCTCTCTCTTTAATACTATATAGTATCGAGACTCTTTGGATTCTTCTTCAACTAATTACTCTTCTTCAACCGAATAACACCCTCGAAGGATCTTACTCTCCTCATCATATCTTTCTTATTCATATCCTACAATTAAATATTCACATAAAATATCATGTGAACATTATTTGGGAATTATTTACATATTCAGTGTATATAAATATCCATGAATTTTGGTAGGATATTATCTCATTCAAAACTAATTGAAATCCTCAAGGAAAACTTCATTTAAAATTTACCCATAACCCAGGCTATATTATTTTATACAATATTCAATAATCACAATATTTTTCTCTATAAAATTTTCACCATTTTAAACATTTTAAATCTTTATCCAAATATTTATGAATACATGAGATTCTATGTGGAACTTTAACCTTATAGTGTTGAACTCATCTAGGTATGCTATCCAGTGGTAATAAAATCACCATGGCATGAACCATAACATAAACTAGTCATAATTTTTCATAAGTAGAATTCTTGACTAAAATGCCTAGTGCTTGTTAGGTTTCGGGGCCTGCAGCAGAAGCCGGTGGGCTGGGGATTTTAAAATTTTCATCAGCGGGATGACGAAACTTGTCATCGCGGACAATCCGATCCCCAGAGAGGTCCGCAGATCTCGGGTAAATTATTAAGAGCACATAACTAAAATGAAAACGTACCCGTTTCAAATCTGACACCGCGGTTGATTGCAACTAGTCAATAGAGATGTTCTCTTGAAGGATCCAAAGTAGGATCCCTCTAGATCATCCACACACGCTCCAAAAATCTGCTGGAATGTCGATCGTTGAATTCCGGGAGCTAGCGCGGCGATCTGACGATGCTTTCGACGTCTCGAAAATCACCGCATCGAGATCTCTTCGATGCTTGAGGAAGAACTTGATCCAAACTCTTGGATCCTTAGCTTCTCTCTTTATAAATTGAGAGGAGAGAGAGGATCTCAATTTTCATTCCATATAAATGAATGAATAGTGAATTGCACAACAAAAGAGAGATCCTCCTCTTATATTTATAGTGGACTTGAGAAATACCCGATTGGGTTCCCCAGCCCCCATTTACTTCAACATCCACTAAATAAATAATTTTTATGAACTAAACTCCATCAATATTATTTATTATTTTTATCACATACTTGTAATATATATAAAATATATTATGTGATAAAACCGAGTCATTTAACTCGACTTGCTATCCCATTTAATATTAAACAAATTTTGAATATTAAAAAAATATTCGCTCGATTAATGTTATCTTGTATTTACTAAACTTGTAAATACATTAAATAAATTTGATCCCAAATATTCATAACTTGAATATTAATGAATTTATTCAATTCTTTTGGTGATCGATAACTTGGACAACACCCGGACACCATGGCGGGGACCACTATGTCCATAAACCTATTCGACTGAATATGGAGGATTCTCGAATACAATATTGTGTGTGACCCTCTAGGACCTTACCTCGATAGTAGTGAATAAAATCCATAGACCAAGAGCAGAGTCTAGAAACCTATCATGGTCCCTAAAGAGATAAGTACAGTCATAGCAACGACTTCCATCCTATGAACATTGTTTGTGTAATATAATCTCTTTGTCATTAAATATCTCATAAAGAAGGATGCACTCTTATGTCATCATCCTTATCTTGATTTATTATTTTTTGATCTATTCGGATGGATTTGCCTTTATACTACTTTTCCCAAAGACTTATGAAGGTGAAACCATCCTGATCAACCGGGTCTAAGATATTCAACTTCCTAAACTTGTAAGTGACAAATCCTTTTTTTACCATTCAACCAATGTCATACCACCAATGAAACACCCAACACAAACTACCTCGCCATGACATCACTGCCATGGTTTTTGTCTTGCATCAAAGTATGTAATCAAATTATATACATTGGTAATGGTCTCAAGTCAGGAGACCAATACACATGTTCGTAGATAGGAACAACCAATGACACCAAAAACATTGATGTTCCTATTGGAAGGTCTGTCCTCGTGATCACACAACTAGAGATCACCAAGTGCAAACTTCATGAGAAGATGTCTCAATGCTTATGATCCCCCAGCACTGGATAGTCAAACATATCCTATGTTCAGTCAGTAAGATGTATCTAGACTACAGAACATATATTTAAGATCAATGTAATTGTATCTCGAGGTTCTCATTATAGAATTGGATCTGTTATACCCTCTCGACATGACAATTAACCTTTGGAAATTACTATTATTATAATGGACGCAAGAAACTCTGCACTATAATGGTAAGATAACATCATGCATAGCTAACTATACACATGATATGATAATCAAAGGTACTGCATAGTTGGGTCTAGGGCACCCACTATTTCAACACTCCAACTTTCAATAGAGCCAACTTGCTAACTAAACTTGTTTAACTACTCACATGATAAATATCATGCTTCTGTTGAGTAATGACTTTGACTACTATGCCTTCCATGTTTTCTCCGCATGACATATCTACTATACAAGACCTCATCGACTTGAGTAAAACTTCTCAAGATAAGGTATCCCCGAGTATATTATTTTAGTCCATTTTCATAACATGACAACTTGGCTAATAATAATACCATAATTCTCATTATGATAATAATTTTCTCACAAGGTGTGAATCCAAGAACTGGAACAAACCATTGCAATTTATAACTGCTTCTTAGTTGCCTTAGAAGCTGCAACATACTCGGTATTTGTAGGTATGGCTACCACTAGCTTTTATGATCTTGACTCGCTCATCTCCTTTTCTTAACTGCGATACTAGATCAAATTGATCTAAGGATTACTAGTTTGTGTCCCAAAAAAAACTAGTATACCTTCCTCTCCATATTATAGGTACATATCATTTTTACTTACCGAAGTACAAGATGATAGTTTTGACTGCATCACTTACAGTGCTCCTGGAAATAATTGATATCTGCCTACAATAATGTATATCTTGCAATATTGATTATTGTACATAATATTACATATGTGATTGATCCATCGCTGAAGTGTATGGTACTCAACTAACAACTTTAATCCCTTTATATGTTCCAAACATATTATTTTTAAGATATTAATCCATGTGTCATAGGAAACAATTCCTCTCTTGAATTGTTCCAACTTGTATTTTTCAATACAATGTCACTATATGTACGAGATTGACTAGGAACAAGCAACCTATGTATATACCTCAGTAGATATTTTCCCCTAGAACTCAGGTTGCTAATTCAAGTCAATCATTGGAGAATTTATTTTATTCTAATCTTATCTAACTATAAGATGAATATATTTTTTTCCATATGTTTCCAAACACATTTCACTTGGAAAACATTGGCGCTCCCACTAACCTTTGGTAGACACAAGGAAAAGATTCATTTAAAATGGATTCTCTAAGATCTTGTTGCTTAATTTAATCTAGAATTTGATTTCAGAATCTTGCAACCCTTATTGGCATCATATGATGTCATCATCTCTTTTTGGTTGCGTCTTATAGACACCTTCCATGAAAGATGATCTTGATATCCAATGACCCATAAAATGATCTTATAAGTTTATCTATGACAAGTAAAATTCTAATGGATTTAGCCGTCACCAACTTGGTATAACCAATCGATCCTTATTGGTACCAGGATTGTACCATCCATGTATCATTTGACTTGAATACCCAATGTAGTATTCAACTTTAAATCCCCTTTGCAATTTGATACATGGAATCCATTATTGAATTTTAATTGATCTTGTCAATCTTAACTCGTTTCCTTATACTGCTTACTTGTAGGATTTATTATTCTTAATGAATAATATATCACCAGCCGTGGTGAATGTAAAACCATCACAATGGTTTCATCCTTCCTACGCTGTATGCATCACTGGAACATGCCTATTCCATATGTACTTGTGGAACTTGTTCTTATTTCAACCACTTGTGCATCTAGAGCATTGAATATGTCCAAGTCAATTCATCTCCCACTATCTCTAATAGAGATGTACACCCTTGTATAGAAATGTAGTCTAATACTTGACTACATCTTTTCTATCTTAGAGATTTATGTAATATCGAAAGCAACTGTTAGGATAATTACCTAATATGCACAATGTCTTTAACTTGATGCATGTTTATTTTTTTATTTTTTTAAACAAACGATTTTCATCCTAAACACATATCCTATGAGATAATGGATTTTCAACATTCTATGACTCGTATGATATCCATTTGTCATTTTAGTTGGAATATTGGTTATGGGTTTATGCCGTTATTTTCAAAGCACATCTTGAAATATAATGGAAGTTTCTGCAGGTTGTAACATTAATACTCCATACATCATAACTTTGACATATATGAAATGTGCATTTAGGAATTGCTCCATGATACATTTTTTTGATCAATGTAAACATGTAAGACATTATCATCAATCCTCCTTATGAACATCAATACAATCATTTAGATAAGGTAACATGCATTTAGGAATTACTCCACGCTACATTATCATGATTGATGATTGCATAGTCAAGATATTCTTCAGCATGCCGATGCGAAGCAACTCATATCTTCTAACCATGCATATAATTCACTATTACATTCCTTAATAACTTAAAGGAATATTATGAAGTATTTTTACCTCTATATTTCCTTTGAAATAGTTCACACTCTCTTGTTGAACTAATCCTGAAAGCTTTGTGGCATACCTTTATTTCTAAAGGTTTCTTTGTCCAAATTAAAGATGTTGATAATAACAAAGATGTTTATCTATGACGAGCCTAAATACCATACTGGGTATTTTATTGAAGTCCAATTTTATTTTTACTTGAAAAAGAATCATATTTCCACAACTGGGTAGGTCTTACAATTTTATATTCGTCATGTATTGCCTTTGATTCAAGTATGTCTGAACTATTTGTTGAATATGTTACCATAAACAACATTCATTCCAAAACATGGAATAATGTATCATCATGTCCAAAAGGGTCATGTGAGATAATTGTTTTGGTAAAATTTGAATCAATCACTTGGAAATTAGAAGTTAGGTGTTTCTCACTGCTGATTTAGGAATCACCCTTTCTCAGCTGCTTGGATAAAACACCTTACTCCTAGTAATGTTTCTCTACTTACTTGGTTACTATATTTCAATACATATATGTGAAAAGCATATTGTATTTTAATACCCAATAAGTATGTGAGGAAACAATACTTTTATTTGATGAATATTAACTGAACGAGAAGTAGGTACTTGCTTATAGTATTTCAATTTTTAAACTTCCATGAATTTATTTCAATATGTGATGGAAATAACCACCTGTTAATTAACCATCCACTTTTCATTGAGGGTCATGACGAAGGTGCCTTTTGTGTAACTTTACATAGGCCTTTTTGCCTTTTCATTCAATTTATTCTCTATAATAATAAAAGATTGCATTATATCTGTAACACCCCAAGCTTCTACGACACACGTCTCTTTGAATAATGCAATAGCGTGTGTTATACACAACATCGAGTTCTAACACACAACACAACCAATCAAACTAGCCTTTATGAATATTAATAACTAATTTTTAAAATTTTATAAATTTTATCTCTCAAAATGGACTTCATTTTTGGATTCATATTATCGAGTTTAGCCTAAGGTGAAATTTTGGTACTTTTCGGATAACTTTAATATTTTGATGAATAGTGAAAATTATTAAATTTTAATTAAAAACAACTTTTTTTAATCAAAATAATTGATAGTGATAAATTATGAATTTAGCGGTTTTAAAGTATATTTAGAATATATTTTTACTATTTAATACAATGTTGGTCATTGGACATAATTTCACAATTAAACCGGACATAAACAAGTATCAATCTTTTGATAGTTATTATATCTTAAAAACACGCTTTTTTTTACAGCGGGAATTAATTTTAAATTAATTTCTGCCACTTCTGTGATTTGAATTTGGAAAAATGGATTCCATATTTGGAATCAGGATTTCCAAATTGTGTAAATAGGTATCTTTTATTTTTATACATTTTGAATAATTACTTCGGTAAATGTTTTATTTACCATGGTTAAAGGGTAAATCTGGTAAATAAGGGTTAACAAATAATATTATAATAATACTAAATTACTGTAAAACATGTCCTAACCAATTTGGTGGATACATGTCCGACCATGAGAATATTTGGGTCTATTTTGGGACCCCATGGAGCCACTTGTAGGTGATAGGGACACTTTATTTTAATTAAGTTTAAATAAATACAAAAATGACATAAGCATATATCTTTTAGTAAAACAATTTTTACATAGGGTTTTATATGTTGGATTTTCGACTATAAATATTCATTAGAAAGATAAAACGATTTCCTACATAATGGTATTTTATTTATAATTTTTAGTCATTATATAATGTAATTTATTTATGACACAATGGTGATGCAGTAATTACCTAATTAATGAAAAATTAGAATAATTGATATTATAAATACCCAAATAAATGTAATATGCAACTTTTCATAAATAACAATACTTTTATAAGATAATATGACATGTTTGGATTGATTTAATTAACTTTTTTCGAATTAATAATTCTTTAATGATTTTTACAAATGTCAATTATTGAATAGTGCCAAATTTGACATAAAATAGTTTTTAAAACAAATATTATATTATTAATTGATATTAAATTCCTAAAAATCTAAGGTTCAGCCAAGAGACTTATATAATGATAGGTGTATCATTAATGGACCAATTGGGGGTCTATTGGATGTATATAGTAATTTTATTAACCATATAATATAAAAATACAAAGAGACATTGTAAAAGTGAAACTAATTATCTATGACTTAATACTTAAAGATAAGGTTAATATAGTAACCCAAACCTGTCTAAATCCTATTGGTTGAGTGGTTTTAGACCTATCCACACCGTAACCTTTAAATAATCCACTTTGGAGCCATTATAAACCAATTATGAATTTATTATAAAATAATATTTCTAGCATCTCCAAAGGTTCCCCTCACCACTCTTATAAAAGGGAACTCCCCCTTCTCATTAATTCACACATTCAAAGCCTTTTGGCTCGGCCAAACCCTGCCCAAATACTCTATAAACTTCCCTAAATACAACCTAGAGGCCTTAGTTTGATCATAAAGCCAACCTAATGAGCCCTTTTGATCAAATCAAAAGGAAGAACCCGAAGAAGAGGTAATGTTTTCACCACCCTTTTTCAAGTTCATTTCTTCCTCAACTTCTTCTTTCTTTGTTATTACCATTCTAAAATAATAAATCCACTATATACTATATAATGTGATATTATTATAAATATGGTACAACCATATTCAGTATTCTATCCATCCTTTGAATGACATGTCACCATACGTGCGTACGTACGACTTACCGTCTCCACATCGTGGTGTAATTGTTATTCAGTATATTATTATTTGAATGGGTATAATAATGATGTGTAATTCATGTAAATAATAAATATAACACTATAATGATTCTTTATATATGATATATCATCCAATTATATATTATATTAATATCAAAAGAATGATATTGTTGCTCGTGCGTACGTATGGACTACCGTCTCCATAAACGCGATGAGATTCATTCTCCATCGTATCCATTCAAGTCTAATTCTCATTTGATGATTAATATAAGGAATCGATATCATTCTGGATATGAATAAGATACAACCTATCCATGAAAAACAAGGCTTACTTAACAAAACATATAAAATAAAACAAGTAAGTTAACACCCAAAACAACGATAATACCAAGATATTATTAACAAAGCAATGTTAAAAGATCATATATGATATCATATTAATATATATGATTCTTGAATAATTTAATAACAATTATTTCACCATTATACAAGAGGTTAAACTACCCCAACCATGGAAAAGTACAAGGTAAGGGTTATTTCACAATCTCTTCATTATCTGAGGTTGTTTATATGTGATTATCTACTGGGACTTCTTTATCATCCACATCCATGTTTCATAAAAATGTATTTCAAAACATTTTTTACTATTTATTGGAATATGGGTTAAAGTCATTTATACCCTTGTTGACTTTTATAAGTGGATTATAAAAGAATCTTTCCGTTTTTTCCAAACAAGGTCATTTTTAACCTTTTCTACAGAATTAAGGTAAGAATGTTTTTTTAACTTATACGGCGGGTGAGGCTATTTTCCGCCATTATAAAATCATCGAAGCTTCCCTTACAATCTTATAAAAATATTTTCAAATAAAATGTTTTATTTTATAAATATATTACTCTTAAATGATTTCAAAATAGAAATAGATATTTCTCTAAAAAGAGTTTTGATTTCATCTATGTCAACATCATTTGATGGATTTTATGCTTATTTGAAGTTGATTTATTATGATACAAAACTTCTATATTGTATTGAAGGTTTTGTGATATGTTTGATTTTGGATGTGTTATTTTTATACCATTCATGGTTTATGGATGAAGTATTTACATTTTGTATGCTAGTTTTAATACGAATGTTTATGTTATGTTTAAACCTTTTCATATGGGAATGAATTGGACTTAATATGTGACGGGTGGAGCCCACTATAGCTCCTCGATGCATTGGTAGGTATAATGAGAAAAACTAGTGTCTTGGCACAGGGCCTTGGAAAAATATTATTTGTAGTCTTGGCACGAGGCCTCAGCTATGTGGTTATGGTAGTATGGAATTATGCATTCCATCATTATGAAAGTGGTTATTGATATTGCATGTGATTATTCGATTAGTAGAATATCCATGTGAATAAGTAAATGGAATTATTTAATTTTATTTTTGCCATTCCATGTTGAAGTTCAAGTTTAAAAGTCTTTTGTTTTAGTTATATGTTGCCTTAAATGTTTATTCTTATTTATGAAAGTTTCTGCTATATTGTGATCCTTACTGGGAATTTGAGCTCACCCCTTTTCTATGTTTTATTTTTTCCAGGATGTGAAGAAGTAAATTATGAATGACCTGCAGGGATAGTATGAGGGGATAAGAGTGTGGAATGTGGAGACTATGTTGTTGTAGTTTTAATTTTTATGATTTAATGTAAAACATTATGAATATATCTAGTGTTTCCAAGGATACTAAATTAATCGGTCTTTTGATATTTGATCTTTCTTGTGATCATGCCAATGTTATGTAATAATGCACCAGATCTGGGTAACCGGGGTCAGGGCATTATAGTTGGTATCAGAGGAAGTTTAGTACAAACCTTGGAAGCTAGATTTAGATAAAATCTGATTAGAGCACATAAACCGGAGATGGACTTTGAGGATTAGTATAGAAGAACTTCCTAGAATTTTGGTATTGTAGAGATTTTGTGAGTTTTCCCAGCAATACATCCCTGTCTGGATACGAGAAGGTAGAGGCGAATCTGGCACAGATGTACCTAGGGGTAAAACCCGAAAACACTGCTTTGAGCTGGACTTGAACGAGAACTGGTGCACGATAATGGGCCTTGCTGCACTCTTGGTTACGACACTCCCGGGGGATATGATTAGGATAACTCTAATTTTATTTAAAAATCATTATGAAGGGTTTATGAGTATATAATTACTCAAAGAAAACATTTTTATGATTATGGATTATATCCAAAAATAGTTCAATTTATGTTAAGTGTTTTATAAGTATGGAATTATGTATTTTGATTCATAAATTGATATAGTTTATGCCATTGTTTAGAAATGGTTCCTAGTGGAAGAAATGGAAACCGTATCAATGCATGCACTCCATGTAGGTATTTCCCTCCTGCTCAAGATAATTATAGTAGAGATGGTGATGCAACTAGTGCTAATCAGCTAATCACCATACTAGGACAACTCACTCAGGTTATGAATAATAACCTTACCCATATGGAGCACCTTGATCCGTAGCGTGGAGGATCAATGTTAGATCGCTTCATGAGGCAGCAACCACCAATGTTCAATGGGAGTACAAATCCCTTAGTAGCCGACCAATGGATAAGTTCCCAAGAGAAAATATTTCAGGCTTTGGGAAGTAGTGAAAGGGAAAAAGTTATCATGGTAGTTTACCATCTCACTGGAGAAGCTGATCAATGATGGTCATTGATTCAAAACATAAAGGAAGATGATGAAGTATCAAATATGGAATGGAGGGAGTTCAAAGATCTGTTTTTAGAAAAATACTTTTCTCGTGACCATCAAGCAGATATGGAAAGACAATTTTTGAGTCTGAGACAAAAGTAGGATGAGAATGTCGCAAAGTATGAGGCTAACTTTACAAGGTTAGAAAGGTATGTTGGAGATTATATACGTAACCCAATAAGTAATATTGATCATTTCTTTGATGGGTTAAAACCATTTCTCCATCGAGCATTAGTCTCACAATCCTTTCGTCGTACGAAGACATTGTCTCATGTGCTATCAAGACAGAAAAGGAATTCTCTAAGTCATATGACTTTAAAAAAAGCAAGAGAAGAAGAGATCTACTGATCAATCTGGGAATAGAAATAAAGGGAAGAAGGGAAAAGTTGAATATCCATCCTGTGGTAAATGTGGGAAGAAACACCCTGGTACTTTCTTAAAAGGAACGGGAGTCTGTTACAAGTGTGGTGAAAAAGGCCACCAAGCTTGTGATTTCAAGGGGAAGAAGGAAGCTACCGATGTACAATGATATAATTGCATGGAGATGGGACATTATGCAAATGAATGTCCTAAGAGTCAGGGGAAGTTACCTCAGAAAAGGACAAGGGATCAAGTCCAAGCTTATTCTATCACTACTGCGGAGGTAGAAGCTCCGAAAGATGTGGTGGTAGGTAATTTAATGGTTTCCTCATGTTTAGAAAATGCATTATTTGATTCTGGATCATCACATTATTTCATATCTTCCCAGTTTACTAAGTAAATTAGATATTTATAATTTGATTTAACAATGGAGTTGTCAATTAAAACTCCTAAGGGAAGTATCATTGCAACAAAGTTTTGTGAATCAGTCCCCATTAGAGCACATATATTTTCTTTATCCACTGATCTCATCGTCATACATATGATTGAGTTTGATATAATCCTCAGTATGGATTGGATTTTGGACCATGATGTAAATATTTATTGTAAGAAGAAGGAGGTTACTATTTTTGATGATAATGATCAGGAACACATTATCTTTAGAGCATAATCGTCACCACCTAATTCTTATCTAGATCCACCCCCAGTAGCTCAACTAAATTCAATTATTGGGGAGGAATAGAATGAAATGACTGTGGGTGAGGAAAGTAATGTTAAAATAGAGGATGTAACTTTTGTGAAAGAATATGTAGATGTGTTTCCGGAACATTTACCTCGACATCCTCCATAACGAGATGTTGAGTTTTCCATTGATTTAATTCCTGGATCAAGGCCTATATCGAAGACCCCTTATAGAATGGCCACTGTAGAATTAATTGAACTAAAAAAACAACTAGAGGAATTGAGTAATAAGGGATTTATTCTCCCTAGTGTTTCTCCATGGGGATCCCCTATTCTCTTTGTTAAAAAGAAAGATGGATCTATGAGGTTATGTATCGAATACAGGGAGATCAATGCTATAACAATAAAGAACAAGTATCCCCTACCTCGCATTGATGATTTATTTGACCAACTGCATGGAGCTCAATACTTTTCAAAGATTGACCTTCGATCTGGATACCATTAGTTGTGTTTGAAGAAGGAATACATTCCGAAGACAACATTTCGAACTAGGTACGAGCATTACGAGTTTACAGTAATGCCTTTTGGATTGATTAATGCACCCTCTATATTCATGGATCTGATGAATAGAGTTTTCAAGGAATATCTCGATGAATTTTTGGTGTTATTTATTGATGATATCTTGGTATACTCCAAAATCTAAGAAGATCATGAAAATAACTTGCGCATTATCCTAAAGACTCTGAGAAGAAATGAATTATATGGGAAGTTTAGCAAGTGTGAATTCTGGCTTCATGAGATTTCATTTCTTGGCCATATTCACTCTAAAAATGGAATCTCTGTTGATCCTTCTAAGACCAAGGCAATCCAAGAATGGCCAGAACCTACGAGTATAACTGAGGAACGCAGTTTTATTGGTTTGACAGGTTATTATCGACGTTTCGTCCAGAATTTTTCCCGATTGGATAACCCATTAACGAAGCTCACACGTAAAGGGGTTAAATTTGTTTGGACAAAAGAGTGTGAAGAATATTTCAAAGAACTGAAGAGAATATTAGTCAATGATCCTATATTGACTCTACCATTGGGGAATGATGGGTTCATTATTTATAGTGATTCATCGAAGAAAGGACTTTGTTGTGTCCTTAGGCAGAATGATAGGGTTATTGCCTATGCGTCACGACAGTTGAAAATTCATGAACAAAACTATCCTACTCATGATCTTGAGTTAGAATCTATGATCTTTGCTTTGAATATATGGAGGCACTACCTCTATGGTGAAAAATGTTAGATTTATACTGATCACAAGAGTTTGAAGTATATTTTCTCACAAAAAGAACTCAACATGAGGCAAAAAAGATGGCTTGAATTACTCAAGGATTATGATTGTACAATACACTACCACCCAAGGAAAGAAAACAAGGTGGTAGATTCTTTGATCAGAAAAGACCATGGCATTTTGAACAATATGAGAATTGAAAGAGATCCAATTTTCATAGATCTTGTAAAGATAGACATGGGAATAACCAGGGAAGGTGGAACATCAAAGATTTTTCAAATGGTTGCCAAACCATCTTTACTAGAAAGGATTAAGAGTTATCAGACTGATGATGAAGAATTTAAAAAGAAGATTAAAGCTGTGAATGATGGGATATTGAGAGACTTTGTGTATGAAGAAGGAATTTTGAAATTTGGGAAGAGAATTTTAGTTCTCGATATACCTGATCTAAAAAGGGAATTGTTGGATGATGCTCATAGTTACAATTTCTCTATACACCCTGGGAACACCAAAATGTACAGATACTTGAAGGAATATTTTTGGTGGGAAAACATGAAGAGGGAGATTGCTGATTTTGTATCAAGATGTATGGTTTGTCAGCAAGTGAAAGATGGAAGGCAACAGCCTGGAGGAGTCATGCAACCTCTTCCCACACTGGAGTGGAAATGGGATAATATCACAATGGACTTTGTCATGGGACTACCAAAGACTCCTAGAAGGAACAATGCAATATGGGTTATTGTTGATCGTATTACCAAGTTAGCACATTTTCTTGCTATAAGAGAAGATCTACCACTGGAATGTCTAGCAAGACTATATATTAATGAAGTTGTGAGACTTCATGGAGTATCCCTATCAATTGTTTCTGATCGTGATCCCCGTTTACGTCAAGATTCTGGAAAAGTCTTCAGAAATCCTTGGATACTGAACTTCATTTGAGCAGTTCCTACCACCCTCAAACAGATGGACAATCAGAACAAACTATTCAAACCTTAGAAGACATGTTGAGATCCTTCTCACTTGACTTTGAGGGTATGTGGGATCAACAGTTACCTTTGGTAGAATTTTCCTATAATAATAGCTTCCAATCGAGTATTCAAATGGCACCATATGAAGCGTTATACGGAAAGAGATGTCGCACACACAACCTGTTGGATGGCGTTGGTGAAAGAAAACTTGTAGGCTCATAACTGGTGGATGAAATGATGGAAAAGGTTAAGGTAATCCAAAACCATATCAAAGTAGCTCAAAGTAGGCAGAAGAGCTATGCCGATAATCGAAGGAAGGATTTGGAATTTCAAGTCGGTGACCATGTTTTCCTGAAGGTATCTCCATGGAATGGAGTCATACGTTTCGGAAAGAAAGGTAAATTGAGTCCCAAGTACATCAGACCTTTCAAAATTGTAGAACAAATTGGGGCTGTAGCTTACTGATTGGCAATGCCACCAAGTCTCTCCAAAGTTCACGATGTGTTCCACGTATCTCTGTTGAGGAAATACATGCCTGACCCAACGCATGTACTCACCTATGAGGAATTAGAACCGGAACCCGATATGTCTTATTGCGAAGATCCCATCAAGATTCTTGATATGAGAGAACAAGTACTGAGAAACCGGACGACTCGTCTGGTAAAAGTCTTATGGAGAAATCATAAGATGGAAGAGGCAACGTGGGAACCTGAGGAACTTATGATGAAGAACCACCCGAGTCTTTTCATGCGGTAGTATTCTAGAAATTTTGAGGACAAAATTATTTGAAGGAGGGTAGAATGTAACACCCCAAGCTTCTATGGTACACTTCTCTTTGAATAATACAATAGCGTGTGTTATACGCAACATCGAGTTCTAACACACACCACAACCAATCAAACTAGCCGTTATGAATAGTAATACCTAATTTTAAAAAAATTATAAATTTTATCTCTCAAAATGGACTTCATTTTTGGATTCATAGTATCGAATTTATCCTAAGGTGAAATTTTGGTACTTTTCGGATAACTTTAATATTTTGATGAATAGTGAAAATTACTAAATTTTAATTAAAAACAACTTTTTTTAATCAAAATAATTAATAGTGATAAATTATGAATTTGAGTGATTTTAAAGTATATTTAGAATATATTTTTTATATTTAATACAATTTCGGTTATTGGACATAATTTCACAATTAAACTGGACATAAACAAGTATCAATCTTTTGATAGTTATTATATCTTAAAAACACGCTTTTTGTTTTGACAGTGGGAATTAATTTTAAATTAATTTTTGCCACTTATGTGTTTTGAATTTGGAAAAATGGATTCAATATTTGGAATCAGGATGTCCAAATTGTGTAAATAGGTATCTTTTATTTTTAGACATTTTGAATAATTATTTCGGTAAATATTTTATTTACCATGGTTAAAGGGTAAATCTGGTAAATAAGGGTTATAAAATAATATTATAATAATACTAAATTACCCTAAAACGTGTCCTAACATTATTGGTGGATACATGTCCGACCATGGGCATATTTGGGTCGATTTTGGGACCCCATGGAGCCACTTGTAGGTGATAGGGACACTTTATTTTAATTAAGTTTAAATAAATACAAAAATGACATAAGCATATATATTTTATCAAAACAATTTTTACGTAGGGTTATATATGTTGTATTTTTGACTATAAATATTAATTATAAATATAAAAAGATTTAATACATAATTATATTTTATTTATAAATTTTAGACATTATATAAGTTAATTTATTTATGACACAATGGTGATGCAGTAATTACCTAAATAATGAAAAATTAGAATAATTGATATTATAAATACCCAAATAAATGTTATATGAGACTTTTTATAAATAAAAATAATTTTATAAGATAATATGACATGTTAGGATTTATTTAATTAAATTTTTTCTAAGTAATCATTCTGTAATGAGTTTTACAAAAATCAATTATTGAATAGTGTCAAAATTGACATAAAATAGTTTTTAAAACAAATATTATATTATTAATTTATATTAAATTCCTAAAAATCTGAGGATCGGAAAAGAGACTTATATCATGACAGGTGTATCATTAATGGACAACTTGGGGGTCGATTGGATGTATATAGTAAGTTTATTAACCATATAATATAAAAATACAAAGAGACATTGTAAAAGTGAAACTAATTAACTATAAGTTAATACTTAAAGATAAGGTTAATATAGTGACCCAAACCTGTATAAATCCTATTGGTTGAGTGTTTTTAGACCTATACCCACCATAAAAATTAAATAATTCACTTTGGAGCCATTATAAACTGATTATAAAATAATATTTCTATCTTTTCCAAAGGTGCCCCTCGCCCCTCTTATAAAGGGGAACTCCCCCTTCTCATTAATTCACACCTTCAAAGCCTTTTGGATCAGCCAAAAACTTCCCAAATACTCTCTAAACTTCCCTCACTATAACCTATAGACCTTAGTTTGATCAGAAAGACAAACTAATGAGCCCTTTTGATCAAATCAAAAGGAAGAACCCGAAGAAGAGGTAATGTTTTCACCACCCTTTTTCAAGTTCATTTCTTCTTTAACTTCTTCTTTCTTTGTTATTACCATTATAAAATAATAAATCCACTATATCCTATATAATTTGATATTATTATAAATATGGTACAACCATATTCAGTATTCTATCCATCCTTGGAATGAAATGTCACCATACGTGCGTACGTACGATTTACCGTCTCCACGTCGTGGTGTAATTGTTATTCAATATATTATTATTTGGATGGGTATAATAATGATGTGTAATTCATGTAAATAATAAATATAACATGATAGTGATTCTTTATATATGATATATCAACCAATTATATATTATATTAATATCAAAAGAATGATATTGTCGCTCGTGCATACGTACGGACTACCGTCTCCACAAAAACGATGAGATTCATTCTCCATCGTATCCATTCAAGTCTAATTATCATTTGATGATTAATATAAGGACTTGTTATCATTATGGATATGAATAAGATACAACCTAGACATTAACAACAAGGCTTTCGTAACAAAACATATAAAATAAAACAAGTAAGTAAACACCCGAAACAACGATAATACTAAGATATTATTAACAAAGAAATGTTAAAAGATCATATATGATATCATATTAATATATATGATTCTTGTATAATTTAATAACAATTATTTCACCATTATATAGGAGGTTAACCTACCCCAACCAAGGAAAAGTACAAGGTAAGGCTTATTTCACAATCTCTTCATTATCCGAGGTTGTTTATATGTGATTATCTACTGGGACTTCTTTATCATCCACATCCATGTTTCTTAAAAATGTATTTCAAAACATTTTTTACTATTTACTGGAATATGGGTTGAAGTCATTTATAACCTTTTTGACTTTTATAAGTGGTTTATAAAGGAATCTTTTCATCGTTTTCCAAACAAGGTCCTTTTAAACCTTTTCGATATAATTAAGGTAAGAATGTTTTTTAACTTATACGGTTGGTGCAGATATTTTCCACCGTTATAAAATCGTCAAAGATTCCCTTACAAGCTTATAAGAATATTTTCAAAGAAAAGGTTTTATTTTATAAATATATGACTCTTAATTGATTTCAAAATAGAAATAGATATTTCTCTAAAAAGAGTTTTGATTTCATCTATGTCAACATACTTTGATGGATTTTACGCTTATTTGAAGTTGATTTATTATGATACAAAAATTTTATATTGTATTGAAGGTTTTGTGATATGTTTGACTATGGATGTGTTATTTTTATACCATTCATGGTTTGTGGATGACGTATTTACATTTTGTATGCTAGTTTTAATATGAATGTTTATGTTATGTTTAAACCTTTTTATATGGGAATGCATTGGACTTAATATGTGACGGGTGGAGCCCGCTATAACTCCTCGATGCATCGGTAGGTCTCATGAGACAAACTAGTGTCTTGGCAAAAGGCCTTGGAAAAATATTATTTGTAGTCTTGGCACAAGGCCTTGGCTATGTGGTTATGATAGTCTGGAATTATACATTCCATCATTATGAAAGTGGTTATTGATATTGCATGTGATTATTCGATTAGTAGAATATCCATGTGAATAAGTAAATGGAATTATATCATTTTATTTTTTCCATTCCATGTTGAAGTTCAAGTTTAAAAGGCTTTTTTTAGTTATACATTGCCTAAAATGTTTATTCTTATTTATGAAAGTTTCCGCTATATTGTTATCCTTACTGGGCATTTGAGCTCACCCCTTTTCTATGTTTTATTTTTCCCAGGATGTGAAGAAGTAAATTATGAATGACCTATAGGGATAGTATGAGGGGATAAGAGTGTGGACTATGGAGACTATGTTGTTGTAGTTTTCATTTTTATGATGTAATGTAAAACTTTATGAATATATCTAGTGTTTCCAAGGCTACTAAACTAATCGGTCTTTCGAGATTTGATCTTTCTTGTGATAATGCCAATTTTATATAATAATGCACTGGCTCTGGGTAACTGGGGTCGGGGCGTTACAATATCTAATATTCTTATTACTTGGAAAATATTACCTTAAAGGTAATGAAGCGCTCACTCTATACTGTTTGTCTGTACCCTTAAACAAAACTAGAGTAATTGGATGTAAAAGATATAAGAATGGGATGAAATGAAAGATTGTTAACTGTACTTCACTTTACAAAAACCGAGTACGACCATCACATTCAAATCTTGCTTGACTTACTCCTTGGAAACTTCTTAGAGATGAGACTTCCCGTAACATCATCCATGTCATGACGTAGCGGTCGCAACTAACATCAAACTTTAATGATAACATTATTAAATAACTATCATATGCTTCATTCATGAGTCTCCTATAATCATTTTTACACCCTCACTTCCTGAGGTGTATTAACAGGTTGGGACACAAGAAGCTTGAATTTCCATTATGGTAGTTATGTGCGCAAGTGCCAATACTACACTTGGAATTTCGTGCTTGTTTGGACATTAACTTTTTCTAATATCTATCACAGTTTTATTGGGGTATTGCTTTCTATTCTATACAAATAAACTTTAGTATAATGTACTTTAATGTGATTACTAGTTTAGACATAATTGATTAATTTATAATTGAGTGTCTTCCACTAATTTTTCGAATTCTAGGTACCCTCTGTACTTGAATTAGAATACTCTTGAGTATTGTTGTGTAAATGATCCCTGAACCTCCCTCATAGTCTACAAGCTATGGCTACGTCACTACTCAGAGGGTCTAAGGTAGGCTTTTGGCTGACCAACCACATTAACTCGTGGTTCCTTGATCTGTTGAGTGAAGTCCCAGCTTCAAAAATCATTTGTTTATTTACTCAACGCTTGCCTCTAAAATTAAAAACAAGATAACTATGGGTATTTATTTGCTGAAATTTTTGTTAAGACAACTCACTACACGAATAAGAACTCCCCGGTAGTAAGAGCTACCCTCAACTAAGGCATGACCAACACCTCAAACAACCAGTTTTGTTCAAACCTGAATGATGGAAGGCTGCTTGTGACTTAATATTTTATTTGAGGGTTTTATTGGTTTTCTATCTCGATGAATGTAATATATTTCTATTAAACTTGTTCGTCTATGTTTTCACACTCACAACTGAAATTTAATAGAAAATAACTCGAATGGGTCTCACCCATGAACTATCTGATATCGAATATTATAGGATCCAAGTCACCCTAAGGTGTGTGTGTGGGGGGGGGGTAATCCGTTTTCGTAAATGTTTAAACATTTATCCTCAATCCCTTTATTCAAAAACTTATTCCTTTATTAGGAGAAACATGTATTAAAAATATTTTTCCCTCAAATTTACCCCTAAAAAATACCATGCACATATGTAGAAAGCAAAGGATGAAAGAACACTAATGATTTTCTTGGTTCACCCACAATGAGAAACATCCAAGGAGTATACACTCAAAATTGTTCTGATGTACCAATTTCCCAATATAACATATTGTTTCATAGATAAAAGGTTTATTTAAGATCACTCCTCACCAAGGATCACTACCTTCACAAGATTTAGGGATAAGATCACTACCTCCCAAGGATCAATTCCTATAGAGTGGTTTAACTAAGGTTACTCCTCACCTATCATGAGATACCCCAAACCCATACTCCCAAATTCAAGGATTAAAATAAAAAATTTAAACATATTATTTGATACAAAGTGAGACAAAACTATCGTAAAACATGTATATTTTACATAATTTCTATAATTTAAACTTCATGTATCAAAAAATCCCACAATACCAGAACCTAATGGTTTATTCTCTTTGGATATTAGCTTCACGATATTCCTAATTTACACTAAGATTTTAATAGATCTCAAAAATAACATGTTCACAAGTTATCATTTTAGAAACATCATACTTAATACCATTATTTATCACATAGGGAATGAAAACATAAGAAGAGTTGATCTTAAATTCTTAGTAAGGGTAAATGTAAGTTATAAAAATAAAATTTTATATGTTATCATAAAATGTCCATAAGGGTATGAGTACATTATCATGACATAAGGAAATAATACCCAATAAAACATACATCATAAATAAAAACTGAAGGAAAAAGGATTTCGTAATAACATAATGTATGGGATAAAAAACCATGATTATTAAAGTATAACAGATGCGCATGGAATAACATAAAGATTTGGCATAAGAATAAACACACTAAATCATAAAATTCTCAAAAAGAAATATACCCTCAATAATTTAAATAAATCTACTTTAAATAGTGTCCACACATAATAATGTGAAGAAATATACCCTCAATAATTTTCACACACAACATAATTATCCATTGAGGGAAAAATAATTACGCAACACATTGGAATGAAATAACAGACCCACCCATATCATAATTATAATCCATTAATATTTTATTAATATGAAATTAATCACACAACATATCATGAAAAATTCATGGAAATAAAAAGGTTTACATATCATTTCCAAATGGATCGCATAATACAAAATTAAGAGTAGATTTTTTGATACTAAAAATTAAATCTATTAAAATAAGTATAAAATAATTTAGTGGATGATCATAAACATTTTTATATACAGGTTATATCCTTTTAAGGTAGATATAAAAATGGAAACAAATTCATGAAAAATAGTTATTAGAAATCAATTTTATCTTTATCATACAAGTCAAAATTACCAGTCAATTTCAAAATTAATTTTCAATAAAGTGAAAGGAATAATTTATAAAAAAATATATAAAATAAATTTTTTTAATTTAACCATTAAAATAAATAAGGTTTATGTAAATAAATGTGTATTGGAAGATAAAATCTATAAGTGTTTAAAGAAATGGTTTTTGAAGAGAGGCCAACATCAAAGATAAATTTGAAAATTTTCCGTTTAAAAAGAGATATTGAAATATATGAAGAAAAAAATGATAATAAATATTTTGATTTCATAATAATAAAATAAAACATTTTTTGTAATAAAAAATGTGAACATGTATGGAAAAGATCCATTATAAAGGATGTAAAATATTCTTAACGATATCATATTCTTATAGAGAATAAAATCTATAAAAGAAGAAGTTTTTTATGTAAAAATATAATTTCAAAAATGTGAATGAAATAATACCCTATATAGTATAAATATAAGAGAATAAAATAAACTTATAAGATAATAGTAAAGGAAGAATATTTATGACTTAATTAAAAGGTAATTGATTTGAAAAAACCCTTATAGCGTTGGTATCCTCTTCTTCAAAAGACCTTTAAAAATAGAACATTAAGTGTAACATTAAATGCCTTGAATAAAAATAAAGTCATGATATAATTTTTCAAATATGCATTATATACACTATATAAATTAATTTTTTTGCACAATATGAAACATGACCCAAAGAAGAAAATTTAATATGAGAATCCCTTATAACTTCAATAACATTTGAATCAAAACCAGTTGAACACTAAATTTTTTTATGGATTTTTAATTCCCTTTAATTTCATGAAATTATGATAAAAATAAATCCTTTGGTATTATATACACCACAAAAAATAAATAAAGTGGTAAATATAGAACATATCACAATAAAAGAAAACCAAGATAAGAAAACCCTTACATTGGAATCACACTTGGTCAAACATGATCTAATGTATTTTATAATAATAAAATACTTATTAAAAATATATTTCAGAATATTATTAATTTTTATTACCCTTTATATTAATCTTTATATTCATTTATTATATAGTTATTACTTATTTTTAGTTAATACTGATCATTAATGTTACTAGTTTTTATAATTCGTTATCTGTTTTCGGTATAATGGTTTTAGTTGTCATCCCATGATCATGAGTTAATTATATAAAATTGACCAAGATACAAAAATATATTTTCTATAATTATTTATGAAATTAAAATTTCATTCCACATGTGTTTCCGGTGTGGTTCTCCAATTTGAAATCCATAACACGTCAATTTCAGTAAATTTGAATGAATAAAAGGTGGCATATTAATAATGAGTTAAATATTAATATCACCATTAAATAAAAAATAAAACATTATTTAATTATTAAATTATTTAATATCCGTAATTAGGTTTCCATAATCATCCATGATAAAAAATTTATATCATCATTCACATAGGTGGTTAAATCGACCCAAACAAGAACATGTTATAATCAATGGATAAGTATGATTTTGTAGTGATTTTATTATAATATCATAATTCATGAAGAATAATGATATTATTTAGGTATTATTAAAGAGATAATTCATAATTTAGAAGTGTTTGATGAATAATATAAATGAAAAGTAATGATAAGAAGTTATTACATATAAAGAATAAATCACATCCCCTCCTGGAAACCTTCTTGGTTTCGAAGAAATTAGGGTAATATCCAGGGACCAAAAGCTACCCAAATTGGGATATGATAATTATAAAATTAAACATGTTAGATTATAGAGGGTAATTATAATTTTCGGTTTGGATTTAAAGGGTTGGTGGAGGGGTCTTTTTATACTTGAGAGGAGTAATTTTTTTTAAATACTCATTACTTAATATAAAGAGAAAAGTTGCTTTTAAGTAAAGAGGATTTAAATTTTAAAAATTATGAATGTAATATGAGGTTAATTCTAAAAATATCTTATAAAATCATTTAATGATAAGTTTGTATGATATTTTTTTCTTTATCCCCTGATTTACCACCTTTTCCTTATTTTTTTCTTTATTGTGCCAACTATTTTTTACCTCGGTAATTTATTTTTATGCCTAATGATAAAATTGACCTTATTAAATAATTTGGAAATTATGATTCCAAATATTAAATATATTTTATTTGATAATGTTTATAAATTTTATAAAAATTTATTTCAATATAGGTACGCATAATGTAATAAAATAAATTTTAGAAAAAAATTATTTTTAAGCCTAAAAATGAATTTATAATTATTTAGGAAGAATCATGAATAATATTGATTCCAAAGACATTTATTAGTTTATAATTAAGAATTCACGGTTATTTTAATTTCAAAACTATCAAAAAACTTAATGGTGTCTTAAAAATACTTATTTTAAGGAAAAAAGAAAAAACAATGTTTTTTATTATAATTAAATGTAACTCAGTTTCCAAAATGTCAAATATAGGTTTCTAAATTCAAAAATTATTTTTTAGATGAATTATTTTAATCATTGAAAACATTTTTTATAAAAAGGTTTCATACATTATTAATTCACACAAATATCATGATGATTTTATAAAGGGCATGGTATATGTAAAAACTGTATTTTTACTATTCACAAAAAATAAAACTTTTAGAAAAATTCTAAAAATTGATACTATGCTAATTTTGGCACGATAAATCCAAAATGAATATATTTTTTTCAAGTTCAAATTCTAAAATATATTAATTTATATTTTAAATTATAATTTAAAATATAATGAAAAATAATTTTTATTAAAAAATGAATTTTTGAACTTTAAGTGTTCGTAATATTATTTCATATAAATTAATGATCAAATGTGTGTTAATATATTTTTTACATAGGTAATATTTATTATAATAATCCATAAAATGTGATCAATTAAATTTAATATAAAAATACCCAACACTTTAAAAAAACTATTCTTTAGAAGATATCCCTTTTTATGATTAAATATTTTTAAAGACATCCTATTTAATTATTTATATTGTAACCATAAAATTTCATCAATTCATTTGTATTGTAAATAAATAAATAGTTATTTAAAAATAATAATAATATATAATGAATTATAATACATAATAAATCATTTTGATTAATTATTATATTTTTATTTACTTGAGGACTTACTATTCTTGTAGTTTCTTAATTATTTTCACATTATATTCTCATAATGTATTAATATTTATCTTTAATTATAAATGAATATAGAATAATAAGTTTTATTTCAGTGTTTTGTGTGATAAAAAATATTCATATTAGTATTTATTTAAAGTAAAATGTATGCTAAAATCTCATGGAGTTATATTCTACCCCCCTTAAAATAAATTTTATCCTTACAATTTTATTTATTACTCACTAATGAAAATATATAAGTATTTCCATAAGAATCACATGAGTCAAGATATAATTTATAATTAGATACCAAACTCAGTATCTTGTGTAATACAAGGAAACTCATATTTCCTTTATAATTAAAATATTTTATATTTTTATTAGTCTCAATCATTTATGAAAAAATGAATCCTAAGACATAAGAGTTTATATAGACATAAATTTCTTATATTTATTTTCATGATAGTGTTTCCAACAAAGTACTAAAACAAAAATTAGTGTTTATAATCATTAAAGTATCCTATAAAATATAATTAAACCCTCATATGAATATGAAATATCAATAATAAGATAAATTATCCTTTGAAATTTTTATTTCAACTAATGATGTTTTAGGTTCTTCCTGCATAAATTTTGTTCAACATATTATATTTTAGTTCTATAGTATTATTTTTATAATTTATACCAAAAAATAACAAAACCCTACTTTAATACAAATTTATATTACCTAAACATAACACACACATATTTTAAATCATTTCCATAAATTAAACATTGTGTCTCACCAAATAAAATAATCTGAGAACCTATAGGTTAAGTGAATTTAGAAATTAGCTTCATGATATTCTTATTTTACACTAACTCTTCAACAACTCCTATAAATAACTTTTTCACATGTTATCATTCTAGATACATCAAACTTAACACCATTATTCATCACATGTGGAATAAGAACATAACAAGGGGTGAACTAAAATACTCAGTATGGGTAATCATAAGAGATAAAAAGTAAAGTTCATAAGTGATCCTAATATGAGAATGTGGGTATGAGTACATGATCATGAAATAATGAACTCATAAACAGTATAATATACATCATAAATCATGAAAAAATGATTTATTCATAATATTAGGTATGAGAAAAATAATCATAATCCATGTATCATTACAGAGGAATGAAAAATAACATAGAGATGTGGCATAAGTGTAAGCATCAAAAATACTAAAATTAAAAAAATCTACCCCAAATAATTTACATAAAATTATTTTGAAACAATGTTCACACATAATCATGAAAACAAATATACCCTCAATCATGCCCATGAAAAATTACACGAACAAAGATACCCATAGTTGTGTCCACACACAATTATGTGATTAAAGATACTTGTAATAATCATCACAAAGAACATCATTTTATCACGAGATATAAGAATTTACCCAATTATTTGGAGGGAACTAATAGAACCACCCATATCATAATGATAAACCATACATATGCGTGCCACATGAAATCAATCATACAACATATGATGGAGAACCCATTGAATGAAAATGGATTTCATATCTCTTTCAAATGGCATTGAATATAATGAAATCAAGAGTAAATTGGTTGATTCCTAACTATATATCTCTAATTTTTTTATAAAATAATTTATTGGATGATAATTAATTACTCAATAATAATTATATAATTTTGATGTAGATAGATAAATGGAATATAAGTTAGGAATAAAAGTTCTGAAAAATAATTTTTATCATTTCCAAAAAAGTATGAATTATATGAAACATTGAAAATTAATTATCAAGAAGGTGAAATGAATAATTTTAAAAAACAAATTGAAAATAATCCCAAATAAAGTAACCTTGAAAATAAATAATTTTTATGTAAGTAAATATTGATCGAAAGATAAAAATGTATGAGTATGTAAAAATATGAATTTTTATGTAGTTTTAAAGAATGGCCTACATCAATGATAGAGTTTAAAAATTTACATTTTTAAAGATAAAATAGAAATATGTTTAATGAAGAAAAAAAATTCTTATTTTATAATAATCAAATAAAATATTTCCATTAAGAAAAACTATAGACACAAGGTAAAAAGATCTATTAGAATGGATGAGAATTATTACCAACAACCATATATTTTATAGGGTATGAAATCAATAAAAGAAGAATATTTTTATGTAAAATTATAATTTCATTATATATAAAGATTAAATAACATATATAATAGATAAATGGTATAATAAAATAAACTTTAAAGATTATTTTAAAGGAATACATTTTTTGACCCAATGAAAAGAAAATTTAGTCAACAAAACCCTTAAAGCTTTTGAAACCATTGATTCAAAATATATTTAAAAATATAACATGAAATGGAACTTTAAATACCATTAATAAAAATGTAATCATGTTATAATATGTTAAACAGGCTTTATATACACCATATAAATGAAAATAGGTTCATAATACGAAACGTGTCTCAAGGAATGAAATTTGAGTCAAGAAACCATTTTGAATTTTAAAACATTTGAATCAAAACCTTTTAAAATAGAGTACCTTTTATGGATTTTTAAATAACATTCATTTCATTAAATTATGATAAAAATTCATCCTTTGGTAGTATATACACCACATAAAAAAAGAAGGTGCTTAATATAGAACATATCTTAATGAATGAAAATTGAGTTGAGAAAACCCTTACCTCAGATTAACAGTTGGTAAGATGCGATCTAACATCCTATATAGTAACAATAGACTCATTAAAAAATATATTCTATAACCTTATCCATATATATTACCATTTATATTAATATTTTATAATATTTTATTATATTTATATTACCTAGATACTTTTACATAAAATTCATAATCGATGTTAGTAGTTTTAACCGTACCTTGTTTGTTTTAGGTATAATAGTTTCAGTTATCATTACATTATAATGAGTTAATAATATCAATAATAAAAAATTTAATAGAATACAATTTACATAATGAGTTTATACATTCATTCTCTAGGACTTTCAGGTATGGTTCCTCAATATGAAATCCATAATGCACTTATTTCAGTAATTCTTAATGAATAAATTATGGAATATTAATAATTAGTTAAATTTTAATCATATCATTAAATATATATATATATAATTTACTTTTTAATATAATATAATACAATTAATTAAGTTTCCATAACCATACATTATAGAAATTTATAGCAGTGTTCATGTAGTTGGTTGAACCGACCCAAACATGAAAGTGCTATAATCAATGGATGAGTATGATTATGTAGTGATTTTATTTTAATATCATCATTAGAAAAGAATAATTATATTACATATATTCTATTATAGATATAAATCATAATTTATAATAATTATAGAAAGATGATAAATGAAAAATAATGATAAGAAGTTATTACACACAAAGAAGAAATCTTATCTTCTCTTGGAAACCTTCTTGGTTTTGATGGAATTTGGAAAATCTATAGGGATGAGAAGCTAAAAAATAGAAAAGAATTATTAGGGAAATAAATATGTCAGATTATGAAGGGTAATAATAATTTTATATGTGGATTTTAATAGGTGGTGTAGGGGTTATTTTATAAGTGAGAGGAGTGGAGTTTTTGTAAATAAAGATTACTTAATATAAAAAGAAAATTCCTTTTCAATGAAAGTGGATCCAAATTTAAAAAATAACGAAGATAATATGAGTTTGGGTTGGTAAATACCTATAAAATCATTTAAAGATGTGTTTTTATGACATTTAATGTCTTTAACCATTGATTTAACACTTTTACCTTATTTTATCCTTTGTTGTGGTAATTAACTTTTACCTTTGTATCCTATTTTTTATGACTAAAAATAAAATTCAAATTGTCAAATAATTTTATAATTATGTTTATAAATATTAAATTAGTTTTATTTTATTCAATTTATAAAATTTATAAAAACTAATTTCAATATAACTATGTATAATGTAATGAAAATATTGTTTAAAAAAATGTATTTTTAATCATACAAATGAAGTTATAATTATCTAGGAAACAAATTAAGAATATTATTGATACCCATAATATTTATTGGTTTATTATTAAACAAATTAGGGTTATTTTACTTCAAAATCAATCCGAAATTGAATAGATATTTTTGAAAACATAATCAAATGAAAATGGACATAAATTTCTTTTTATTAGAATAAAATGTAACTTAGGTTCCAAAATATCAAACAACGGTTAATGAATTGAAAATATTATTTTTAAATGGGTTTTTAATCATTAAAAACATATTTGGCCAAGAAATTTTTTTAATTTTTTTAATCCAGTCTTATATCATGATGATTTCATAAAAGCAACAAAAGTAGTAAAAAAATTATTTTTAATATTCAAAGAAAAATAATTCTTTTTAGAAAAATTCAAAAAAATTTATCCTAGGATAATTTTAAAATTATAAATCAAAAAATGAATTTATTTTTACCAAATTCATATTTTTAAATTTATGAATTTATCTTTTAAATGAAGACATAAAATATAATAAAAGAAATATTATTTTAAAAAGAATAACTTTTTAAACATTAAGTGTTTTAATATTATTTCATTAAAATTACTAATTAAATTAGTATTAATATGTTTTTTATATATGAAAACATTTTATTATAATAATCCTTAAAAATTGATTAATTTTATTTAAGATAAAAATACACAATACTTTAAAAAAATATTCCTTTGAAAAATAATCCCTTTTAACATTAAATGTTTTTAATTGCATATCAGGTATAAAATTTCATAAATTGGTTGGAATTATAACACATAAAAACATTTTAATAATAATAATAACATGCAAGGAATTAAAATTCATTATCAATAATTTTAAATAATTAATATCTTTTTATTTACTTTAGGTTTTACTCTTATTTTATTTTTCTTTATGATGTTTCACATGTATTCTAATATTTTATTAATGTTTATCATTCCTTGTAATAAAATGTAACATGAAATGTTTTAGTTTAGTGTGGTCTATGATATGATCTATTCAACATTGTAGTTATTTAATGGAAAATATATACTAAAATCTTGGGGTGTTATAAAGGACCACTCCATCTTTTTCTCCTCCACACACTTCTATGATAAAGGTATTAGTTTATAAACTTGTTGGACAATTCTTAGTTTAATGACATAAATGTTATTTCAATTTAAAAATACTATAATTCTACAACATGATTCCAGATATTGATGTTCTAATGAATTCCAAATGTGTTTCTCTCATATCCCTTGTATGATATAAAAAAAATTCCTTATTAGAAGAGTTAATACATAAATATTATGTCAAATTTTACACAATAGTTATAGTCTAGATAAAAAATCTAGAATTTGAATTAATTACTTCCCAATATTTATTGATTTTAACAACAACACTCCACTTTCAAAACTGATCTTCAATGTAATATAATCTTCACACTACAACTACAAATACAATAATTCTAAAAATGGAATTATTATTAAACATATTCATTCTTCCTTACTCTAAAAAACCATATATATGCATGATAACTGATATTTATGATCTCTAATAACCATCCATTTTGTAGTTTTAGAATCTCCCCAATTCAGATATGCAATAAGGTTTATGTTTCTGACTCTTTTCTCTTACTAGAACAACTATTTCCTATTCTATTATATTTTATAATATTATATTTATTTTTTATTATACATTGTAGATTATAATATATCTAAATAATTTGAAATTCAAAATTAAAATCACAAAATCAACTTCAAAATTCGACTTATTTAAATCAGAAAACTGAATTTCCTTGATATAAATATTCACTACAGAAATAAATAAATTCAATTGAAGTTCAATCCATAAATTCCAAGTAATTAATTAAGTGAAAAAACAAAAAATTGGGAATAACAACCAGTTTTTAAAAAACCACAATGTGGAATTTTCTCAAAATGCTTATATTGGGATCAATGTTTGATTAACCAAGACATGTTACATAAAATGACATAACATATATATTCTCTGAACCAAAAATCCCTTCAAAAAAATTACACCATGTTAAACTACCCATGTTTCATAAAATCTTAAAAAATCGATGGTCAACATGCCTACCTCCATATCATGTTTTCTTCTAGTAGCCAGTTTTGATCACTCTCGTATATAGTTCAAAATAGCCTTTAAATTGAACTAGTTGTATATCCTAATTTTATATAGGTATTTTATAATCCCAAAACAAATTCTTCTTTGGTGTGGCTACAATCGCCTATTTTTTTTACTTTATTATTCACCACCATAGTCTTATAAACACTTAGTGAAATGGATTTCATTCAATTTCCACATTTCTTGGTCTTCAGTTATTTTATATGTCTAGCACAACTACCATGACTTATAAAATTCCAATAATCATCCTCCTTGTATTGTAGATATATTCTTATAATTTAAAATTATAGGTTTAATGTCATAGCCATCTTTCCTATCTTATACAAAAAATATTCCATATTTACATAAAATATAAAATAGCCACATGATTTTCACTCCATCCATTTTCATTTCCATTAAGACTTATCTAGATTCAATATGTAATGGTGCATTCCATGGTGAATGATTCCTTTACAAATCCTCTTATATTCAACTCTAGATACTTCCTTAGTTACTTAATAACAAAAAATTTGAATAAATATGGGAATATTTTTAGGTTTTTATAGATAAAAATCAATTTTGAAAATAGCCTATGGACTTTAAATATAATTCCAAATTTTAGAAGATACACCATATCACAACTTCAAAGATTATCAACTAATAAAATCTTCCAGATTCTAACTAGTTAAAACATCATAAAACTTTAAACATTTTGATTTTAATAATATATTATTAAAACCTACTCATACTTCATATACTATAGTCCTCCCAATATAAAATTCTTATGAAAAACCTTCATCATCAATCCATAATAACAATCCCTATCTATTTTCCAATACTTATATCAAATCCTCTTATTATTGATTCTATTAATCTCATACTATGAGTATCCACAGATCAAATATACAACCTTCATGGTTGTAACAACCCTCCTTTGATTTTTTTGACATTTCATTCATAAAATCAATAAACCATGTTTACGGAAATGATCTATATTTATTTATATTTCAATCTGAGATCCTCTAAACATATAGATTTTATAGAACTTTTTTATCAAATCCTTTATCAATAAAATAAAATATGCAATTTTCTCCCCATTTTTAAAGGTATTAGGGAATCAAAACTATCTCCATTATATTTTTTACATAATCTTTCTAGCTAGATTTTTTAATAGGAATCATTATATTTTCATACCTTCAAGAATTACAAAATATGATAGGATACCCCTACATATTCACCTTTAAATCTCTTGTAATACCAATTTTTAGAATATTATCATAACCTTTGAAATTATTTCTTTAATTTTTCAATGCAACCTATTTCAATATACTTTTTCTTAAATATTCATTCTTATCAAAAAAATATATTGTTCCAATTTACCAGTTTTTAATGATCCATCTGTAAATTCTTGAATCCCACCGAGTTAAAATTCAATGCAGGAAACATAATTCACTATTAATAATATCAATGCAATCCATATAACCAATGTATTTCCAATAAACATTTGAAAATTTTGAAATTTAATTTCTTTGATAAACAATTTCCAATGATCTCAATCAAATTAACAAAAAACTATTAATGAATAGTTAGTTAAGAAAAAGAGTATGAGACATATCACATGTTTAATTAATTAATACCACTTGTAAAAGATAAAATAGTGATTATACTGGATATCCCTACTCTTAATTTCTTCACAGAACACCTCAATTTTAATATGATTATTACACATTGCAGTAACTGAACCACTTTTTGAGGATAATAACTTTATTATTATTTGAATTTTAAAATCCTTAAATACACTTAGATGATGCCACATTGTTAGTTCATAAACAAATTGAACAAATATTTTTCCATGTATATAGTTTACCCTTAAACAGTCTATCTATATACTTCTTCAAGGACTACCACTACTTGGAAAATCTTGATAAAATTAATATAATTTAAAACATTGGTTTGATACCATTTTTAAAAATGAACTAATATTTGGATTTTAAATATATTTCAATCCAAATTAGTATTGGAACCATCCATGATTCAACATATAATCATATATAACCAAATTTAACATTGATTATTCATGGTAACTTATTTTAAGCACTAATAATACCACTTAAATATAATATTTGGATTTAAAACGACTTTAATTTCTTTATAACTACAAGTATCTTAAGATTAAATATAATTCTTTATTCTATCCCACTTTAACCATTTATAGTTTGATACTTTGATTATTTTACTACTGGTGACACCACTTATAGAAATATATACCTAATTTATTTCATACTTTTTTATACAAAAAATATCTTCTTTTAATGAAAAAAAGTATATATTCATATTTTATAAAATCATACACATTTTCACTTTTAATCGATCTATTTTGAATTAATATACACCAAGGATAATTTCCCCCCCTTAATATTATAGCACTCCAATAATATAATATAGAATTTATTTCCATGTGGAGATGGGTATATCCTATCATCCTTGAGTTAAGGAGTGTTGTTAGATCTGAAAATCCAACCCTTTAATTATATTTTATCCTAATTCATTATAGTTATTATATTTTATTTTTTAGAATTTTTACATACTTCCTTATGAGTATTTGATTTCACATAATCCTATTTGTTTAGTTAATTCTCTTTCTTAAAAGTGTAAATGATCCCACTTATACATTGTTCTACCTCATGTATACTATTTTGGTTATTTTTATTATAATTTTATGCTCTATTGGTATTATATATTTCAGTTATAAAACTAATGAATTTCTCATCTCAACTTTGATTTTTTTCACAATATTTCTTTTTTGAATTCATGTTAATTCCCTATGTATAAATTTTTTAACGTTTCTAATTATGCAAGATTCATTACTATTAATAATAAGACACCCACCCTGGTTCTAAAAGTGCATTCATGTTCTTTCATTTTTTGTATTTCTAAGAGATTAATTTTTATTTAATTTTTATTTTATATTCATAAGTAATGATTCATATTTTTATTAGTTTTATATAATTGTTTATTTTATTTCCATGAAGCATGATGTAGAAAAATAGTCTTTTATTTATGAAAAACATTACTTTAAAAGTCTATCTTATTTTTCTCCAAACACATGAATATATTCTTTAATGTAATAGATTATAAATTGAAACCATCTTTATTTCTTATAGTCAGCAGAGTAATGGACATTCTTATATATCATTCTCTTCTTCTCATATTATAAGAAATTGTAATATGTTCTTTTTATCCACATTCAAAACATTTTCTTCTAAAAATATCTTTGTTTATTATTATTCATGGATTATATCCTATAAATTATATTATGATCATAATTATCAAACATAATTTCCATCCACAATAATAGAAAATGCCTCTAAAGGTATGGTTTGAATTCATTTGTTTTGGCATTCTCATACTGATTTTAATTTTCTTCTGAAACCACCAGCACCACTATTTGATGTATAATAACTATAAGAATATTAATTATACCTCTATTCTTGTTACATATAGAAATTTGATCTTCTCTTTCTTTCACTATCTAAAATAACCCCAATAACTTAGTCAAAAAAACTCATTGTATGACCAAACATTCCCTAATAGAAACATATATGGTCATATTTCTCTCTTTGAATCCATTTTTTTGAGTCAGTAATTATCTTCACTTCCTTAGTTTCCTTAATTTTCCATTTAACACTCATATCATCTCATTTTTAGAGTTTGTTACAGGTTTCTTAATTTTGTTGGTTGATGATGCATTATACCTCAAACCTGATTTCCCCATAAGAGTAGGTCTTTTGGATTTAATTCATTACTTAGGATTTCTTAAGGACTCAGTAGATGTCTACTAAGTTTTATTATATCATGTAACCAAATATTAAACATTTATCATCTTTATCTTAGTACCAAACCACTTTAAGTTGGGAGATTTCTTCTATCAAAGATTTTAATTTATCATCATACTCCATTTTGAGTAGTATCACTTGTTTTTCATTTTCTTCCTATAGAGATACTAATGAACTTTCATATTATTTAATCATTTTCCCTTCACATCTTACTGACCATTCTTGAAAACTATTCTTGATTTTAATATCCCTTCTAGTAATTTCATTTTTTCTTCAATAGTATTGATTGAATTCATTTATCTTTAACTCCCTTATTATTAGCCATTATTTGATCAAGAAATTATATTACCTAAATTTATTTGTCAATGGGATCCTTTGAATTCCTCATTATATAATATTCAAATTGTCTCATGTGTTTCTCTTGATATTCAATATTTTTTTGAATATCATCCTCATTTCCCTTCATTGAACCCTATTTTAATTCTTCTTCATCAGTAATATCACTATAATCAGGTGGATCATCTTCAATACTTTAGCCCCCAAATTTTTTACTTTTAAATAGATATTTATCTACGGGATACTTTAAAGTATTCATTTTAAATAAAGAAATATCTTCCACAAGAGACTCAATTATATGATATCATTATTTAATATAATCACTTAGAATTTCAATCATCTTGTCTTGAACATCATCCTTTTGACTCAGATCAATTCCAAATTATGATTTCTTATAAAACCCTACTTATTCTTAAACTACTTTTTTATGGGGTAGTTCAACCTTGTTGACCTCATAGTTTTAATGATAACAAAAGAATTTTTTTAATAATATTAATGAATTTAATGTTTATCTATAAGTATTCTATATTTTGAGAACAAGTGGTGAATTTTCCTAAGTATGATACACTATTGACACTAACACCATTGTCCATGATGCATTTCCTAGATATCACACCCCCGGGATGTCATACCACTAGAGAGAAAACTTGAAAAAGTATGAGAAACCATTGGTCAACAAACTGCCACAATATTAAGCTTACAGAGCATAATTTTGAATAAGTATTAGATACTTTCAGATGAGACACCGTCAATGTCACAACGTTAGGCTCATACCGCTAAAACTAAAAAATTACCTAAGTCCGAGACACTATTAGACCATACAACTCTTGTTGAGACACCTCCAAAACAATATACCACAAGATTAGTGTACCATAAATGTTTTACCTCTAGTGCCATTCTGTCAGAACACAACACACCGTCAGAGCTTAAGGCACTTTCATTATTTTTATTACTTTACTTATTTTTGAATTATATCATTCTAATGACTATATTTTTTGAAGTTGATTCTATTTAATATTTTAATTATTGTACCTTAAATGTTTGACAAAAACCATTTCAGAATGTGTAATATGAGAAAGAAACTCAGGATATTCTTCTTGCTACTATTGCTGATAAAAATGTAAAACTCTCCCTCATGCAACATAACAAATGTCAGAAATATCATAAGAGATTTAACTACATGAATATATCAAGTTGAACGTGTTGAAAAACCGAAGAGATCACTTTCTATGAACCCTAAATGAGGAATCCAAACTACAAGTTCTCATTTATTGTTTTACTTCAATCATAAAACAAGAGTTTTTTACACTCTGTTTTCCTAATGATTTCAAGATAACTCAGCTCAAACTTTATGGATGAATCAAATAAAGAGTCAAAAGATGCATTGCAATAGACTGGGATTCTATAAACTATATACACCTAGATTACTAATTTCTATTTTTATTTTTTACATTTGAGAAGTGTGTGCTATACTCTATTTTATATATACACACTATCTTCTGTGATAAACTAGAAGATACAATATATCTTCTCAAACTCTCTTTTTATTTGTTTTCCTACAGATATGAGTGATATAGGTCCTTATGTGGCATGATTATTGTTAATTCCCAGAATAACTATAGATGAGGTCATGTGTGACCTAGACAATGTTATATTTTATAAAACCCAATCCAGATTGTGGATCATCTAGTTTATTTTTGTTTAATTATTTTTGTGGAGGGTGATCACCAAGTGGAGAGGACTAAGTCTCGACTTGAGACTGAACCTATTATATTCATTCTTTCTGCTATGTGTTTAAATTTTATTTTAATTATTTTATGATTTAAAACTAAAAACTATTTTAACTATAAACAAAATATATATACTTGGATATTTTGTCTTAAATCATGTTCACATAGTATTTTTATCAGGAAAAATAATTCTAAAGGATCAAATAATATTCTATATTATTCATTTAAGGCCAAATCAATATTTAGAGAATTTTTTTGAATGACTAAGATATATATCATACTACTTATCTTTATAAGATGGGATGTTTTTTTAAATATTTAGGAGACTTCAAAATATTCCATATTTCGAAAAAAAATTATTTTGTAATCAATTAACCCCCTTTTGAGATACTCACTCCGATAAACATTTGGTATCAAAGGAGTTAAAATATTTTCAAATCCTTTTTAAATGTGATTTTCGTTTTACATTAAATATCATAAATTTTTGTTAGTTATAAATTTATTTCTTTAATATGGATAATCATCTAGAAGGTTCTGCTACCAACATACCTACTTTCTTTAATGGGACTAATTATACCCAATTGAAAATAAAAATAAAAATGCATATTGAAAGTATGGGTTTTTAAATCCAGTCTTCTATAGTAGATGAGTATAAAATTCATACTACTGCTAGCAATACTTGGGATGATTCACCTGAGGATGCTTATAATAATAATTTTAAATCCATTAATTACTTATAATGTGGCTTAGGTGATGAAGAGTTTAATTGTATTTTTTTATGTAAATCTACCGATAAGATATGGGATACTCTAGCTATCTCACGTGAAGAAATTAAAAATGTTAAATAAATGAGGCTTAACACTTAAACTATTAAATAAGATAATTTTAAGATGAATCCTAATGAGCCTATTTATAATATGTATCTTAGGTTTAATGATATTTTCAATACCATGATCTTTCTGGGAAAGCCTATAATGGACAAGGAACATATAACGATATTGCTAAGATGTCTACCTGAAATATGGAAGGATCTTTAGTTTTAACCATATAATCTTGTGATATTAGTAAATTAATAGTCAAGGAGCTTATATGTAAGTTTGTGATGTATGAAGAAGAAATTAAGGTAAAGTGTGAGGAGGATGAGGAGACTAAAGGAAAGACAATAGCTTTGAAGGATATTTCCCCTATAAAATAAAAGGGAAATGAAAATGAAAAGTTACAAGTTTTCAATTAGAGAACTAGTGAATTTTCTTTTGACATTGATGAAGAAATGGATCACCTAGCCAGAAGGATTAAAAAGTTATATAGGAAGATTTTTTTTTCTAAAAACCAATCTATAAAGGAAAATATGAAAAAATAGGGAATTGGAAGAAAAAGGATGATGATCCAAAGGAAGTAGTCAGTTATGAATGAAAAATAAAAGGTCACATAAAATACAACTTTACTAAGATAAAGTAAAAAAGAATCATGAAGATATGGATAGATGATACTAGAAGACCATGAAATACACCTAGAGTGCATCTCAGTAAAGCTATAGAGATTCAAATTCTTCACCTAAGGAAAATAGGATAGTGAAAATATGTGCTTTATGAACAAAGTCCATGAGGTATCTACTTTACGTACTATTTTTAACATTCTGCATGTACATCAGTCTGATGAATCTGATAAGTCAATCAATAAAAATCATGATGATGAAAATATGTCAAATGAAGAATTATTTGACTAATTTAATATTCTATAAGACACCATTCATGAGTTAATAGATAAATAAAAGGTTTTAAAAAGACAAAATTCTCTAACTGTAAAATGTAAATCTAAGATGTTTATAGAATAGGAGTAAAATGTTCAACTACTCAAAGAAAAAAATGAACATAAACTTTCAAATGAGAATTTAAATAAAGAACTTAAAAATATTATATACGGTAGAGATACATTGAAATAAATATTGAGAAATAAAGTCTCTCTAAAATATGTCACTGTAATTGGATATGATCCTGGACAAAGAAGGATATCTAAAAGTACTTTTGTTCAAAATTCGAGACCTAAAATCTCTACTGCTAAACATTTTTCAGAGGAATCAAACAATGTTTTTATTTATAAGACTATGAAGTATATCTATAATAAAACCATGAGGAAAATATGGGTTCCTAAATCATTTTTTACTAATATTTTTAGACCCAAATAGATTTAGGTACCAAATTCATTTCTTATTTAAAACTTGTTTTGTAGAAAAAATGATTGAAGACCTCCCGCAAAAGTCTATGGTACTTTGAAAATTGATTTTTAAATCATACGATAGGATACTATTACTAATTAAAGATTATTATCAAGTTTTATGGTGGCCATTTCACCTTTGGTGACAATTCAAAAGTAAAAAACATCAGCCTAGTTCAGATTGGTAACAAAAATTCATTTTTGATTTTTAAAGTTTTATATATTGATGGTTTATAATATAAGATGCTTATCATATCTCAGTAGTGTGATGATGAGTTTATTTTTAAGTTTAAGAATGATTATTTTAATGTTTTTGATTCCAAAAAATGTATTAGTTTATAATAATCTATGAAGTGATCATGTTTATGTTGTGGATTTAAATTCTTTAGTTTCTCAGAATTTTTCATGCTTGAGTACATTTCATCAGGAATCATGGATTTAGCATAGGATAAAAGGACATTAGGACATTAAATATTTTAGAAAGATAACTTGGAAAGGGTTAGTTAGGGATATGCCTAAACTTGAGTTCCCAAATGATAATGTATGTAACACCTGTCAAAAAGGAAAACAAAATAAATTTTCTTTTAAACTAAAGAAAGAAGTGTAAAGTTCTCAACATCTCAAGTTGTTTCATATGGATTTTTTTGGAACATATATAGTTTCTAGACTTAATGGGAATCACAATGTCTACATTCTTGTAGATTACTATTCTAGGTATACTTGGGTATGTTTTGTAGCTCACAAAACTAAAGTATGCTCTTTACCAAGTATGTTAATTCTATAGAAACTTTATTGGATGTAGTATTAAATACTAAAGAAGTGAACATGGTTGTGAGTTTCAAAATAAATATTTTGAATCATTTTGCTTGAAAAATGGATACAATAATAAATTATCTTCTCCTAGGACCCCTCAGCAGAATGGAGTCATTGAAAGAAGAAATAAATCCTTATAGGAGATAGCCCAGACTATGCTAAATGAGTATGAACTACCTATCTAGTTTGGGAAGAAGTTATCAATACAATATTCAATATCATCAATAGAGTCATAATTAGACATATCCTTAGGAATACACCTTATGAGTTGTGGAATAATAAGAAACATAAGGTTAATTAGTTTAGTGTTTTTGGTTAAAAAGTCTATATTCTTAACACTAAGGATAATTTTGAAAAAATTTCCTCCAAAAGTGTTGAAGGAATTTTCCTTGGTTACTCTGTTACTAGTAAAGCCCATAAAGTATTCAATAAGAAGACCAAAACTATAAAATAATCATTCCATGAAAAATTGTATGAAATTGATCCACATGAGCCTAAGACCTCTTTATAAAACATTGAAGATGATTTAGTTTCTTTGAACTTAAATTACAAACCTTTAGATTCTATAGTTAAACTAGAAGAATAATTATCTAGGTTTGAAGAATTTTCAGAAATTCAACCTAAAAATATAGAAGTGACAAGTCCTACCTTCTCTATAAGTATTAGAACTCTAAAGATCCATCCTTTATATGTTGTTGTATGAGATGTTGATAGAGGAACCCATAATATAGCTTCTGTTAGAAACAAGGTTGAACATTAACATTTATTGTCTCAGCTTGAACCTAAGAACATCAATGAAGAAATTAATGATGAACTATAGAAAAAAGTAATGCAAGAAGAGTTAAATAAATTTTAAAAAAACAAATTATGGTAATTTTTAGGTAGACCCAATAAAACATTGACTATTAAAACTAAATGGGTGTTTAGAAATAAAGTTGTTGTGTTAGGGAATATAGTTAGAAACAAGTCTAGAATTGTTACAAAAGGTTATAGTCCGGAAGAAGGAATTGACTATGAGGAAAACTTTTTACTTGTATCCAAGCTTGAATACATAATAATACTTCTTGCTTATGTTTCTTATAAATATTTCAAGCTTTATCAAATGGATGTCAAGAATGTATTCTTAAATTGTTTTATAGTTGAGGTTTTTTTTATAGAACAACCCCCTAGTTTTCAAAATCCTCATTTTCTAAATCAAGTTTATAAATTAACAAAAGATTTATATGATTTGTAATAAGCTCATAGATCTTGGTATGATAGGATCAACAATTTTCTAATTTCGAATGGATTTTCAAAAAGAATATTTGATCCTACCATTTTCATAAAGTGAGTTTCAAAAGATGTATTTATAGTACAAATCTATGATGATGATATTATTTTTGGATCTTCAAAAAATTATCTTTGTATTAATTTGTCTAAAATAATGAAAAATTAATTTGAAATGAGTTTAATGGGTGAACTAAAATTCTTTCTTAGATTTATGATTTTTCAAAACAGGGAAAAAATTATTTTGAAACAAATTAAATGTACAGAGGATCTTTTAAAACATTTTAATCTGGATATCACTAAAATTAGTGATACTCTTATGAGTACCACTTGTAAATTGGATCTCGATGAAACTTGAAAAATAGTTGATCAAACCAGTTACAGAGGTATGATCGGAAGTATTATCTACTTGAATAAAATTTGATCGGATATTATGTTTAGTGCGTGTGTTCTCATTTTAAAGCGAATCCAAAGGAGTCACACTAACTTTCTATTAACAGAATTTTAAAATACCTCAAATATACAACAAATTAGGATCATTTAACCATAGAGGAAAATCATGTGATTTTTTTAGTTATTCCAATGCTGATTTTGGTGGTTTCATGTTAGATAGAAAAATAACATCTGGAACATGTCACTTTTTTCAGAAAGTATCTAGTTTTATTGTGTAGTAAAAATCAAAAGTCAGATGCATTGTCTATTATTAAAGCTAAATATGTAGCTATAAGTTGTTGTTGTGCACAATTTTTTGGATGAAACACACTCTACTAAAATATGGATATCAATTCTTTCATGTCCCCATAAACTGTGAAAATAAAAGTGTAATAAATATTACTAAGAATCTCATTTCTCATTCTAGAAAAAAGGATATTGATATAATACATCACCTTTTAAGAGATCATTTTCAAAAAAGTGATATCACTCTTGATTTCATCGATACATAACATCAGTTAGCTGATATATTCACCAAGACTCTAAATTATGAAAGAATAAATTATATCAAACATGAATTAGGAATGATAAATTTTGGTTTAGTATAATTCTTTTTGTCATACCATTGATTGTGATACCACTGGTTTGTAATATTATTGGTTTGTTAGACCATTGGCTGTCATACTGTGGGTTGTCATATCGTTGGTTGTCATACCATTAGTTTTCATACCATTGTGTTTTAATACCATTGTTTTTTCATACCATTGGGTTTTCATACTATTGGTTTGACACACTGTTGAGTTTTCATGTTGTAGAATCTATGCCTCATCAAAAAAAAATATTCTATTTTTTGATATTGGGAAATGCAAGTTTATTTTTTAATTCGATTTATTTACTGAAACCTGATGCATGTTTTAGTCTCAATTTGATTTTGATTTCACATAACATCTTCATTTTAGAATACCTTTTATACCAAATTATAATAAAGAGACATACATATATTCCCAACTTATATAAACCCCCACATAATATTTCACGTATCTCTCTCTCGACCTAAGCACAAGTCTTTAAATCCATCATTTAAAACTCTATTATTACCCTCTACCAAACCTAATAAGTTTATTTGGATGCCAAAAATGAAGCATTCATTTATGGTTTCCCCTTTTAAACCCAGACCCTCTAAGAAGCATAATAAAGAGATGAAAGAACCTACTCGGGTTTCTCCAGTTAACCCTGAGATTTCTTGCCAATTTTTAGTGCCAAAAAATAAGTAGATTCAATGTGGATACTATTTATTAACTATTTTTTACTTAAGGTTCTACAAAAACAAAGTTGGTTGGAGTGATTTTCATCAACTAAGAGGCCTTTTTACTCAAAACTGGTATACAAATTTTATCAACATTTGTAGTTTTCATTCAATAAATATGGTGAAGGTTGACTAAAAATTAGTATAAGAGGTGAGGTGTTTGGTTTTCATTCATGAAAGTGGCCTAAGTTTTTAAATATACTGTATGATAGAGTTTTTTATGACCATCAAGGTATCATCCTAGAAGCTAGTAACCTGTTCAATTATAAGGAAGCCCTTTATGTGTTAATAGGAGATGGTTTAACAAGAAGACTTGTTGCCTATGAACTTGATGGAGATTATAGGATTATTTTTATGTTTTTACAACATATGATTTTCTAAATAAATTTTTATTTTTCTTTGTTGAGATACCAAGATGTGTATCTTCTCCCCCTTATGATAGAAAGTCATAAGATTAATCTCTGTAGATATATAATGCTACATATATGGGAAATGAACAAATTATCCTCTGGATCTAATTCATTGATCTACCCAAAGATGGTTTCTGCTATGTTGAAGGACAAGGTCCTAGTTCATTACGATGACGATCTTGTTATTTATTATGGTGGTTTTTGAAAATCTAGTTCCACATGGCCAAGAATGAAGATAAGTTGGAGCCCATGGAAGAGAAAACGGGTTGGAGATTATAAGAAATTTTATGCATACGATAATCTAATTGAACATCCTAGCTGACGTAAATATGAAGTCGATCCAAGTTTGGAACCTGATGAGGTAGTGGAATATTCTATTGATAATGAAGAAGAATCTACTATTGAGGTAGAAAAGGAACAACCTATTAATGAAGGGAGTAATCCTGACATTTCTCCCAAAGATTCTCCCATCACATATAGAGATCCTAGTCCACCTATGGGGTTTTCAAAAAGAGAAAAATTTGTTAAAAGTGATAAAGAAGAGACTAAGGTCTCTGGATAAGATCAATATAAAGGTTCCTATTCAAACTAAGATGATGATGATGATAATGATGAGGAAGAAGAAAAGGAAGAAGAATATGGTAATGGAAAAGAGGATGTAGATGATAGAAGTGATGATGAAAGAAATTCTGAATGTGATAGTGGGAAAATCAAGAATAAAAATGTGGAAATGCCTCATGAGATTAAATATTAATTTTTAGGGGGAGAAGTCTCCATTAGTGTATATTTTTCATAGATCTTGACCTGTTGATAATGTTGAGGCCAGTTCAGTTTCCACTGGTAAAAAAGTTTCAGATTATGCTATGACTGAATAGTTGAGTGTTATAACTGTTATGGAATAACATGTTGATAAGTAAGAGGAAAAGGATCATATAAAAGAAGAATTTGGGAATGATAAGTTAGATGATAAAAATATTCACGTCTCTCATGGATGTAAATATGGAAATTGAATACATTGCAATGGATGCACAAAGAGATGTTGAGATTCATGATGCAACAACTATTGGTACAAAATTGGAATTCAAGACTGCTAGTGTTTAACACACAATGGCTGCTTAAAGTTCATATGGTCAGAGGAATATTGTAACGCCCCGACCCCAGTTACCCAGAGTCAGTGCATTATTACATAACATTGGCATGATCACAAGAAAGATCAAATCTCGAAAGACCGATTGGTTTAGTAGCCTTGGAAACACTAGATATATTCATAAGTTTTACATTACATCATAAAACGAAAAACTACTACAACAACATATTTTCTCTATAATCCACACTCATATCCCCACATAATATCCCTGCAGGTCATTCATAACTTACTTCTTCACTTCTTGGGAAAAATAAAACATAGAAAAGGGGTGAGCTCAAATTCCCAGTAAGGATAACAATATAGTAGAAACTTTCATAAATAAGAATAAACATTTAAGGCAATGTATAACTAAAACAAAAGCCTTTCAAACATGAACTTTCAACATGGTATGGCATAAATAAAATGAAATAATGCCATTTACTTATTCACATGGATATTCTACTAATCGAATAATCACATGCAAAAATCAATAACCACTTTCATAATTTTGGAATGCATAATGCCAGACTATCATAACCACATAGTCAAGGCCTCGTGCCAAGACTACAAATAAGATTTTTTCAAGGCCTTGTGCCAAGACACTAGTTTGTCTCATGAGACCTACCGATGCATCGAGGAGCTATAGCGGGCTCCACCCGTCACTTACTAAGTCCAATGCATTCCCATATGAAAAGGTTTAAACATAACATAAACATTCGTATTAAAACTAGCATACGAAATGTCAATAATTTCACCATAAACTATGAATGGTATAAAAATAGAACATCCACAGTCAAACATATCACAAAACCTTCAATACAATATAGAAGTTTTGTATCATAATAAATCAACTTCAAATAATCTTAAAATCCATCAAAGGATGTTGACATAGATGAAATCAATATTCTTTTTAAAGAAATATCTCCTTTTATTTTGAAATCATTTAAGATCCGTATAAAATAAAAAATTTTCTTTGAAAATATTCTTATAAGCTTGTAATGGAAGCTTTGAAGATTTTATAACGGCGGAAAATAGCCTCACCCGCCGTATAAGTTAAAAAAAACATTCTTACCATAATTCTGTCGAAAAGGTTAAAAAGGACCTTGTTTTGAAAACGACGGAAAGATTCCTTTATAAACCTCTTATAAAAAGTCAAAAAAGGGTATAAATGACTTTAACCCATATTTTTTTAAAAAATAAATATGTTTTGAAATACATTTCGAAGAAACATGGATGTGGATGATAAAGAAATCCCAGTAGATTATTACGTATAAACAACCTCGGATAATGAAGAGATTGTGAAATAACCCTTACCTTGTACTTTTCCTTTGTTGGGGTAGGTTAACCTCCTGTATAATGGTGAAATAATTGTTATTAAATTATACAAGAATCATATATATTAATATGATATCATATATGATCTTTTAACATTGATTTGTTAATAATATCTTAGAATTATCGTCGTTTCGGGTGTTAACTTACTCATTTTCTTTTATATGTTTTGTTATATAAGCCATGTTTGTTTTATCTTATTCATATCCAGAATGATATCAAGTCCTTAAACATCATTTTTAAACCATCAAATTATAATTATACTTGAATGGATACGATGGAGAATGAATCTCATCGCGTTCGTGGAGACGGTAGTCCGTACGTACGCACGAGCGACAATATCATTCTTTTGATATTAAAATAATATATAAATGGATGGTATATCATATATACAGAATAATTAACATGTTATATTTATTATTTACATGAGTTACACATCATTATTATACCCATCCAAATAATAATATATTGAATAACAATTACACCACGACGTGGAGACGGTAAGCCGTACGTACGCACATATGGTGACATGTTATTCAAAGGGTGGATAGAATACTGAATATGGTTGTACCATATTTATAATAACATCACAGTATATGTGAGATACTGGATTTATTATTTTAGAATGGTAAGAACAAAGAAAGAATAAGTGGAAAAAGAAAGGAAATTTAAAAGGGGTGGTGAAAACATTACCTCTTCTTCGGGTTCTTCCTTTTGATTTGATCAAAAGGGCTCCTTAGGTTGGCTTTCTGATCAAACTAAGGCCTCTAGGTTGTATTTAGGGATGTTGGGAGAGTATTTTGGCAGAGTTTTGCCGAACCAAAAGGCTTTTAAGGTGTGAAGAAATGATAAGGAGGAGTGCCCTTTTATAAGAGGGGTGAGGGGCACCTTTGGAAAAGCTAGAAATATTAATTTATAATAAATTCATATTCGGTTTCTAATGGATCCAAAGTTGATTATTCACAGTTTAAGGTGGGGATGGGTCGAAAAGAACTCAACCAATAGAATTTAGACAGGTTTGGGTACTTATATTAACCTTATCTTTAAGTATTAACTCTAAGTTAATTAGTTTCACTTTTACAATGTCTCTTTGTATTTTTATATAATATGGTTAATAAACATACTATATACATCAAATCGACCCCCAAGTGGTCCATTAATGATGAACCTATCATTATATAAGTCTCTTGGCCGAACCTTAGATTTTTAGGAATTTAATATCAATTAATAATATAATATTTGTTTTAAGAACTCTTTTATGTCAATTTTGACACTATTCAATTGTTGATTTTTGTGAAACTCATAACAGATTTATTACTTCTAAAAAAGTCAATTAAATCAATCCTAATATATCATATTATCCTAGAAAATTAGTTTAATTCATTAAAAGTTTCATATTATATTTATTTGGGTATTTATAATATCAATTATTTTAATTTTTCACTATTATAGTAATTAATTCATCATCACTGTGTCATAAATAAATTAAATTATTTAATGTCTAAAAATTATAAATGAACTATCACCATGTAGGAAATCTTTTTATATTTCTAATAAATATTTATAATCTAAAATCCAACATATATAACCTTATGTAAAAATTGTTTTGCTAAAAGATATATGCTTGTGTCATTTTTGTATTCATTTTAACTTAATTAAAATAAAGTGTCCTTATCACCTACAAGTGGCACCATGGGGTCCCAAAATCGACCCAAAGATGCCTATGGTCGAACATGTATCAACGAATAATGCTAGGACACGTTTTAGGGTAATTTATTATTATTATAATATTATTTTTAACCCTTATTTACCGGATTTACCCTTAACCATGGTAAATAAAATATTTACCGCAGTAATTATTCAAAATGTCTAAAAATAAATGTTACCTATTTACACAATTTGAACATCCTGATTCCAAATATGGAATCCATTTTTCTAAATTCAAAACACAGAAGTGGCAGAAATTAATTTAAAATTAATTCCCGCTGTCAAAACAAAAAGCGTGTTTTTAAGAGATAATAAATATCAAAAGATTGACACTTGTTTATGTTCGGTTTAATTGTAAAATTATGTACAATGACCAAAATTATATTAAATGGTAGAAATATATTATAAATATACTTTAAAACCACTCAAATTCATAATTTATCACTATTAATTATTTTGATTAAAAAAGTTGTTTTTAATTAAAATTTAGTAATTTTAACTATTCATCAAAATATGAAAGTTATCCGAAATGTACCAAAATTTCACCTTAGGCTAAATTTGATATTCCGAATTCAAAAATGAAGTCCATTTTGAAATATAAAATATATATAATTTCAAAAAGTAGGTATTACTATTCATAACGGCTAGTTTGATTGGTTATGGTGTGTTAGAACTCGGTGTTGCGTACAACACACGCTATCGCAATATTCAAAGAGAAGCGTACCGTAGAAGCTTGGGGTGTTACAAATATGGTTGCTTTAGTACATCCTACTAGTTCACCTTTTTCTAATGGTGTTTTAGACAATTTTTTGGACCCTATGGAAGATGAGTGGGGAAATTTCTCTGTTATTACAATAACACCCCCAAGGAACGATAAACCTAAAGTAAGTGTTGAAGGTGATCCTAAGATATCCTTGATAGCCTTGGTTGATCTTGAAGTACTTATTCATAAGTTTAGTTATGTGCAACCACATGTACCTAAATCTTCCTCAACTCCTCCAGTTATTCTTATGGATATTGTCACGTAGGATGACATGAAATTTTTCAGTGATTGGACGATGGAAATGTTTCACAAGTGTGTAAGAAATAAAACCCATATTTTGACAAATATTAGTGAAATAGATGTTTGGAATTTAATTGAGTTGGCTATCGAGCATATCCAACCAAAAATTATTCATTACATCCATGAGGTAGAAATTGAAAATAGACGGATTAGAAATGAGCTAGAAACCCTTAAATGTTTGGTTTAGGAAATGAAATATGAGTTAAAAGCTTATTTTGATGGAGTTTTTAAAAGTATTGGGGATAATTTATCAAATTATTCTAATGGTATTGTTCCTCATCCATTATTTTATGTTGATAATTTGAGGACAGTTGTTCGGGGTGAGCTTAGATATGTTTCTTCTAGTGCTTCAAGTAGTATAACCGATCAACACCAAGAGACATTGATAAAAATTTGGTATAATTCTCACCATGTTCTCAAGTTGGTTTCTATATTTGATAAGGATATGAATAATTACATAGATACTATTACTAAATCCATTATGCACTATCTCTCTCAAATATGTAACAAAAAATTCCATGGATTCCAATTTCAAGTTCTTTGTTGAAAATTTGAGACTGCCTCTAGGGACTCATGATGTCAAAGAGCAAGTTAGACAACATAAAGAGATGACCCCTATGTTGAATAGATTTATAGAAGATAAGGGTTAATTATTTAGTTCCATAGAATGTGGTGGCCAAATCATCATGGATTTAATTTCATTTATAAATCCTTTTCTTCATGCTTATGGGTAAGCTGTGGTTTCTAAGTCATCCATTCTAATTACTCCTCAGTTCTCTTTAAGACCTGGTGTTATTGATGATTCCCTTGTACCTCTACCAGCAAATTTTCAACCTTTTCATATGGATCCCTCTCAAGATTGTTCCATCTAAGACCTGTTATTATCTTGGAAGATCATCCTGTTCTATCTCTCCTTGATCGCTCTGCCGGTGCTCCATTTAATCATCCTTAGGCTTCTCTTACTGTTCTATATAAGGAGTACTAAAAACAAAAAATAAAGGAAATGAACTGAATAAAACCACTTCCAAACATTAACATTTTTCTTTTGTTGGATTATAATGTTATGTTTTTTATGGGATATTGATTTTAATAACTTTTTTATTATAATTTTGAATATATTTCTTACCTCTTATTATATCAATTTTACTATTATCTGTCATTCCAAATCTCTCATTTGTTTGTTCTTCCGGATTTTTCAGTCATTATTATAGTCTTCTTTAACTTTTTGATAATCCCAAACAGGGGAGATTTTTTTTATGGAATACATAATATTTATGGCATGCATAATTTATGGAAGGTATAATTTTATGGATTTTTTAAAAACATACTAAATTTGATTTGTGTTTTACTTTCCCTTTGATAATTTATTATCTTTATCTTTAATCATATCTATTTTACATATTTATTTTTTTGGAATATGTTCTTATATTTGATTCTATTTTCTTGTTGTGTCTTTGATACCATCTCCACATAATTTGAATGATAAGTCTTGATTTATATTGGATATCATTGTTAACCATTTCAAATAAATTTGAGGAACTTTTTTTATTTATAATATTATTTTGATTCCATGATTTGTGATCATATAAAAGGGAGTTATTTTTAGCCTCCTAGTTTAAATGATCACAAAATCATGATTTTAATAATATTAATTAATTTATTATTTCATTGTATGCATTCTGTATTATGAGAAAAGGTGGTAAATTTGTCAAAGTATGAGACGAAGTTGTCCATGATGCACCACCAGGATATCACACCTCTAGGATGTCATACCAATGGATTGACAACTAGAAAAAGTATGGGACACCATTGGTCAACACACCACTATGATGTTATTCCCCATGAGCATAATTTTGAATAAGTATGAGATATCACTATATGTGACTCTATCAATGTCACATCGTTAGACTCATACCACTGATAGTGAAAAATTTCCTTAGTCTGAGACATCGTCAGACCATACACTTCTAGTTGAGACACTTCTAGAACAACATACTACTAGAGAAACATACCATCAATCTTATACCACTAGTGTCACACCACCAGAACATGAGACACTTCTAGAGTTTAATACATCATAATTATTTTTATTAATTTACTTATTTTTGAATTATATCATTCTAATGGCTATATTTGTTGAAGTTAATGTTATTTAAATTTTTAATGATTATTCCTTAAATGTATGAAAGAAAGCATGTCAGAACATATAATATGAAGAAGTAGATCTAGATATTATCCTTTCTTCTATTGCTAATAAAAATGAATCACTATTCCTTATCTAGTAGAAAACATGCAAGAAATAGTAAAAACGCCTAAACAATATAAATATATCAAGCTGAACCTATTGAAGACCTGCAGATCTCACCTTCTATGAAACCTCAATGAGGAATCCAAACTATACCTTCTCATTCAAAATTTTCCTCCAGTTAGAAAATAAGAGTTTTTAACACTATATTTTGCTAAAATTTCAAAAAAATAGACTTAAGATTTATTGATGAATCAAATTAAGAGTCACAAGTTTCATTTCAAAAGACTGATATTATCTAAACTATATACTCCTATATTGATCGTTTCAGTTTATATTTATTATATCTGAGTAGTGTGTTCTATAATATGTTTTATATACTCACACTTTCTCCTAAACTAAATTAGAAGATACACAATATCTTATCAAAATATCTTTTTATTTTTTTCCCATGGATAAGAGTGGTAGTGATCCCTGTGTGGTCTATTTAACATTACTTCCATTAATAACTATGGAAGAGGCCGTGTGTCACCTAGAAAGTGTTATCTATTGTAAAACCCAATACAGGCTATGGACCATCTAGTTTATTTTTGTATAAACTACTTTGTGTCATTTTATCACCAAGTGGAGAGTACTAAGTCTTTACTCGATACTGAACCTCTTGTATTCATTCTTTCTAAGGTATGTTTAATTTTTTTTACTTAATTTCATCTTTAAAACTGATTTTTTTTACTATAAAAAAGATATATACTTTGATAGTTTATCTTAATTCATGTTCATATAGTATTTTGATCAAGTAAACTGATTTCAAAGGTTAAAATAATATTGTATATTATTCATCTGAGACCTAATTAATATTTAGATAAATATTTATAAAGACTAAGATGTATATCATACTAATTATTTTGACATGATGGGCCATTTTTTAAATATTTAGGGGATAAAAAATAATCCATATTTAATAGAAATTTTTATTGGGTACTCAATTCACCACCCTCTTGAGATAATAACCATGACGAACAAACCTCATGTTGTTTAGTATACTAATATGACTCTTTCAATAGTCCTCCAAATTTTTTTCTCATTTCTTTGAGTATATATTTCTTTAAGAGATCCTTCAAGCTATAATTCAATATCATTAATTCCTTATTTTTAATTCTCATCGTGAACTGTCATTATATCCTTTTGATAAATATAATCCTTACTAATATGGTAAAAAATATTCAAGGTTGAATCCACAATATAACCTATTAGATTTGATATGGCTTTTAGGATCCTAGTACACCTTGATAGTGGGGGTGGGGGTGGGGTGGGGTAGGGTGTAGATAAATTTAAAAATTTCCCACTAAAACACTCACTCAACCTATTTCTTCCTTAAATTAATAAATAAATAAAATACCATGCACATATACCAAAATTAATGTTTACAGTAACATTAGGATTTTACAAGATTCATCTGTACTAGGATACATCCAAGACTAACACACCTAGAAATCTTCTAGTGTTCTAATAATTCACTATAAATCCCAGTTTTGTGGATAAAAGGTTCAGGTAATTCCACTATTCCTGGTGGATCCCAAACTTTATAATATTTAGGGATAAACTCAATTCCACTCAAGGATCAATACCTGTAGAATGGTTTAGGTAAGGTTATTCCTCATAAAAGTTCACTCCCTCTTTTTCTCCTATGTACACCACTTTGGTGAAGGTATCGATTTATAAAATCATTGGTATCTTCTATGTTTAATGTATTTAAGGTCATTCCATGTTCAATACATGAATTATACAACATGATTTTATATATTGATGCACCAATGAACTCAAAATTTGGTTCTCTTAGATCCAATTCCAGATATAAACAACTCCTTATGAGAAGATATAACACCTCATACTTTTTATACATAGATATTATGTCATAATAGATGAATGTTCATTACATAATATTATGATCCATTCTAGAACCATAAAGGTTTAGTGTCTTTATATACTATATAAATAAAAATATTATTTAGATACATTGTTCTTTATTTATCGTAATTTTCTTATCACTTTGTACCCTTCTTGACATACCCTACTTAAAAAATTTCTTTCTAACCCAGGGATAGGAAACATAATAATGGGTGAGATAAAATTCTCAATAATGGTAAAAAAGGGATATATCTATGATCACTTAAGAATAACATGATCATAAGGGTATAACAACATGAGATTTGTTGAAATCCATACCCATAATATCATACATTATAATCTGGAATCATGGTATAAAGATTGTAAGTTTATAAGACATGAAGCATAAACGAATCAAGGAACATGATCACTGTGAGCATAACATTTTCATGAGGCATTAGTTTTTGGCATTCACATAATCATAAAAAAATAATTTCCTTAGTCATGTATCACTACTAATACTATCATATTGGATTGGTTTTACTCCCAATTCAATCATATCCTTAGTTTAGGTTCATTCACAATAATATTGTAGTTGATAGAGTCCCCTTTTATATCATGTTCACTCCCCATTCTAGTCCATATTATATCTTGAGATATGAATCTTTACCCAATACATTGGAGTTCTATATAATTCTTGTTCCATACAACACATTATCATAATCCATTCATATGTGTGCCATAATATAATGAAACATTCAACATCCATCATAATCTTTGGAAAATAAATGGGTTTTGTAAATACTTTAATTATTAATCATAGCATAAACCGTGAAAGATTAAAAGGTTTCATATAAATATAACAATAATAATTAACCATATAGAGAAAGTATAAGGTCAGTATCATTTGATCATATCCCAATTAAATCATAAGTAACATCAAATAATATCATCTTACATGAAAATACCTTTAAAAGTACACTTGTAATATTTCTTGAGGAAAACAACATTTTCATTTTGAAATCAATTATTTAAAATCAAATTGTTTTCAAAATATTATGGAAGTAATTTTATTTTAAAAATATATATATAATTGTAAATAAATCTTTAAATGATTGAAAATTCATGGTGATGGGAGACTCTATTCATTCGTTAAGTGTTAAAATAAATATTCCTTTCATATTTTTGGGAAAAAAATAAAAAGTACCTCATTCTGAAAATGACAAGAATATTACTTTTAAACAATTTTGTTAATAATAAATCATAAGTGAAAATTAATTTATAAAATCACTGGATAATACTAAATAAAATTATAAAAAACATTTTTAGAAACATGGGAATGGAAGAAAAAATATTTTTGACCAAAGAGAGAAATGAAGTCAGATATCCTTAAAAATATTATTTTGATCTCACAAGTACTTAAAGAAAGTAAAATTAAAGGAAAACATATAATCTATAAAAATGACTATAGGAGAAGAAAAATCATGAGATTATTGAGAGTTGTATTATGAAATTTCATTACAAAAAAATACATCATAAACAATCCTGATAAACAATGAGATTGTAACATAAAACCCATTCCACTATGGTAACTTTTGAACCATAAGACTCATAAAAGGATGAATTATAAATAAAAATTTAATATAATAATAAATAGGATATTCATGATATTAAATTTAAATTATACTGTATATAAAATTTATAAAATAATATAGACGTATAACATAACATATGGCCCAAAGAAGATAATTTGAGATGATAAACCATTATCTTAGGCCCAATATTCTTTGAAAGTTCACTAACCTCCTCTTTATTGATAAAATATTTTATTTACACATTAATATTTGAATGGGTGGTATTTTAGGAATAAAATAAGATATAGGTTGTCGTGAAGGAAGCTATAATGATATTAGGGTGGTGTTTAGCTGAGTTAGAGGTATCAAACATTTTGAATAGTTAAGGAGAGGAGGTTCCCTTTTATAAGTGAGGGGAGGGGCACCGTTATAATGAAGTATTAAATTAATATAAACAAACAATTATGTTAAAATTGATTATGAATTGATAAAAGTTTATGAAAACATGAGTATGAGTCGAAATACTGTCACCCAATAAAATATTGACATGTTTTAAATATTTTTTTTATCCTTATATCTTAGTTTTATCTCCTATTAACCCTTTTAAAAATTACCATAATAAAATAGTTTTTTACTCTTTAGGTGTTAATAAAGTTACTATTATATAAAAAGTGACTCATAAATGAAGATATTTTATATTTTAAACCATATCTCATTCAATTTCTTAAAGTTAATATTTTTATGAATTTTAAATCATTTAATAATATATTAATTTATTATAAAATATCATTAATGTCATTTTTAAAACTATACATTTAATTTGAATTTGAAAATGACATGATAGAAAATTTATGTGAATATAAACCTTTCACACATCCCTAATATGTTATATTTATCTATAAAATTCATATTTCACTTTGAAACATTGAAAAAATATTACTTTTAGAGTTTTTAAAATGATATACTTGATTTTTCTTCTACTTGCATAAGAACTATGTTAGCAGTTCGTAAGTAGTTAGAGTAATTATTTTATCAATAAAAATTTAAAATAAAATGCAATGATAAAAAAATAATTCATATTTAAAATAAATATTTATAACATAAAATAAGTCATTTTTATTCCTATCACAAAATATTATAGATATTAAAAGAAATAAAGTGATATTTTAACTTTATCTTTTACTTAATAATGATAAATATCAAAATAAAATCTAAATTAAAAAAGGACATATTTTCAAATTCTGAATGATTATGGATGAAATAGAATCATACAATGAAATAAATGAACACGTTTTAATTAATTTGAATCCTTATCAGATTACTTTTGACCATAATTAATTTATTTTATGTTTACCATGGTAACAAAAATTTAGTATGGTTATTATTCATATTGATAAAAAATAAAAGGGGCATATTTACCAAATTATGAACCTTCGAATCTAAATATGAAATCAAAATTTTTATGATTAAATTTCTATAATTGGTATAAATTAATTTTAGATAAAAAGAAAACTGCAATAAAAAACAATTCTTCTAAAAAATCTCTTTTTTATGTAAAAAAACGTTTTTATACCAAATTCAATCATAAAATTGATTAAAATGAACTTAATTGGATTATTAATAAAATAATAGAAATAATTTTTCATTGAAAACATTTTATAATACATTGAAACTTTGTAAATGACTGAAATGAAAATATATTTTTTTAATAAAAATTAGCGTTTTTAACTATTCATCAAAAAATCAATCAAGAAAATAGAGGAGAGAAATGGACAACCCAAAATAAATTTATATAAAAATTGAAGTGAACATTATTTGTAAAAGAAACTAAAAGTACAACTAAACCAGCAATTCAACTGACCAAACCCAATAACCAACTAACTCCATGTGACCCTGCTGGTCACTCTCTAACACAATGATCACACATCGCCCAAGGTGATCGAACTCAAGCTGAAACCTGCACAAGGGATAAAAATAGAAGAAGACTATATGCGTGAGTATTAAAACACAATAGGTCAGCCCGATATTATATTCCCAATGCACATAGTTTAAAATAAAATAAACATCAATTTCTTGTTTTAAATACAAATATAAATGTATGTTTTCCAAATGAGGTCCCATGCTATAAAAAAAATTACCAGACAAAAACATGAATGTTTTATAAACAAGAATTCTAGTAACAATTTTCAAAGAGGCGCAACTTCAAAATTAAAATAGTTTTCCAGAGGGATAATTTAAAGAATTTAAAATTTTAAACAAATCACACACACTAATGAATTCATCAATGAAACACGTCGTATGGCGACGGATAGTACAAAATATCCAATGAGCACAACTCACGAGAACACCCCTTAGAACTAGTTATTTGTGAGCCCTAAGTACCTCGTATATTAGTGAAAGTAACCATAATAAATATCCATTCTTGTGCAAACAAGCCACTAGTAGATATAATACCCATAACCTCATGGTCCCCCAACAACATAATCATCATAGTTTAGTTAGTGTTGTCATTGTCAATCTTACTACGTGAAATAGGGGCCAAACCCCACGGGATCACTAGCATACTAGTACACTTATGCCCACCTAGATACCTAGGATTACCTTTAGTGATCAATCATGTTAAAAATATTATCAAAAACACTTTTCACATCAAAATTCCATTACCAAACCACAAACACACAAACATCCCACAACCATGCTTCACATTTCTTTCACGAATCAATAAACCACCAAAACGTTTCGTCAAACAATTTCAAGGAGTATAACGAGGCCTTGCACATCAAATCTATTAAAAATGGTCTTTTAAGGAAAAAAAACATCAATAACATAAAAAACCATATTTTTCATCCCAAAAATCATTTAATAAATAAAGTTCATAGACTATAAAATGGATCTAAAAGATAGAACATGAAATACACATGGAAACCATTTTTACAAAACAAATACCAAACGGGGCTTTAAGCCTTTATCAATACTAAAATTTGACCAAGGTATGCATTTAATTTTTATTAAAGAAGTGTACACACACCATTTATAGTAGAAAAACACCTTCATATATCCCTTAAAACCCTCAGGTTACATATTCAAACCCAACCATTTTCATAATGATGTGAAACATACGATTTTTCGACCACTCTGGACAAAACATGTTGTAAACCAAAAACCATTTTTTTGTAAAAAAAAATACAAATTGGAAATACATATAAGGACCCAAAAATACCATTTATCATTATTACAATTCATTTATAAATCCAAACAAATAATTTTTAAATCATACATAATGCATAAAAGCCAACCGATCAATTTACCGAACACGTGACATGCCCTTTTTAAACAATTTTTTTAAGAACTTGACAATGAATAAAACAACAATTTCATGCCATAATTTATTATATATACTGTAAAATGTTCAAAATACCATAAAACAGGTTCTAAACCTCACAAAACAGTTGTGAAAGATAGTAAAACATTTAAACAAACACTTGGTGTTCACTTTTATGACAAAACAACACTACCTTTCACAAAATAAGGCTTAAACAACCATTTTTTTCACAACAAGAAAATTATCCAAAGGATAAAAAACAATAATAAACAAATATATATCATATGTGAACATTAAGAAAATGATGAAACTTAAATGATAAAGGCAAGGTCAAGGGATATCCTACCTCAAATCCTTGGCGTAATGGAAACACACACCCAATATCACCATCCAAGGGTTTAAAAACCCTAAACCTATGGGGAACAGCCCCAAATGAAGAAAAAACCCATATAAAATCATGTAATAATAGAAACTTAGGTCTATCATGACTAGAGAAGATTATAAAACTGAGAAATAATGAAAGGAGGAAGAAGAGGGAGGATAAAGGAGAAGGAATCTCACCTTTTCAACTAAAAAACTCTTTGTCTTCCATTTTATATGAACCCTTAGAGAAAAATAAATGGTTTATAACTTCTTATAGAGTCTCCTAAGGGCTGGAATAACCAAAAAAATAATATTTGTCGGAAAATAGCACAAATTGAATAATATATGTATGAAACAATTTACCTTCTCAATTCTCAACGATTTGATGAAACTTGAGAACTTTCGCCCTAATATTTGATTAACATGATCTCCAAATAGGTAAAATAGATAATGGGGGTGATTCTAGGTATTGTTTCTTATATTTGGAGGTGGAATCATAGAAAGATATTAAAAAATGAAAAATATATAAAAGAAACAAATTATTTTTTTAAAACTAGAAATAGGCCCACAGGCTAGCCCAATACCTAAATAAGTAACCCAAATTCACCATAATTATGAATTATTACGGGATAAAAAATGATATCGAGGTTTTAATATGTCAGTGGAGGAAAATTATGAAGTTGAATGGGTGAAAAATTTTGAAAAACAAAGGAGTAAAAAATGAAACCAATTTGGTTTTTAAAACAGGAAATGGGATGACGGTTGGCCCAAATCATGAAGTAACCACCCTCTCTCCAAAAACTCCTAAACATGCATTGATGAACCCAAATTAGGGTGATTAGAAGTATATAGTAGTTCAAAAATCAAAATTAATATCACCCAACACCCATGAAAAGAATTAGGATTTTCAATGAATCAGATCAATACCATGACATGAAAAGGAAAGAAAATTGGGTGTGACGATTCTCCCCATCATTAATGCTTTCCACCCCCAGAAAGCCATAACACTTTTCAAATGACAGAACAAAACCAAAATATTCCTTATCAACATAATACAACCTCTAAATATAAGTAAATATCCTTCACCAACAATGTAACTTAATACTCTTGTCCAAAAAAACACCAACTCACAACCACTTCCGGAGAATCAACAAAAAGATCAAACCACCACCTCCATAACCAAGTAATAAACTAGACTGTTGGGCCTTCTCCCAATGAACCCAATGATCAACCAAACCATAGTTCACTCAAAAAATCCAATTACTTGGGGTGGAGGCTGAAATGGGCTCCCCATCATTAAATCACATCTACCATCTGACAAATCCTAAAGGAAAGATCTTCAAGACCCGCAGTGGGTCTCCCCACCATTAGAGACCATATAGAAATGAACAAATAAAAATAATTCAAAATGAAATATATTTGGTCCTCACCTTCACATGACCACCAATACTCTTACACAACAATATACAAACCCAAGTTAATAGGGTTACAACATTAACATCTAAACCACCCACTCACTAATGGAGGGGACAAGAACTGGGCCAACACTTTCGGCACAGATCCGGACCCCCACCACTTAGGGAGGGGAGGAAAGGGGACCCAATAATTTGGCTAATTAAACCACAAAAGAAAAAAAGGAACTACCCAAAACTCTGTACCTATGAACAGGTAACACCATGACCACACCCAATTTTCATAGGAGGTCCACACATGGACATTGATAAAAAACCCACATCCATGAAGGCATAACCATAGACACTATGTGAGGGGTTTGTTCACCATTATTGTTGTAAAAAAGGGAAATTCATAGTAATGAGGAACCAAAATAGATACATAGAAACTACCATACCACAATGGTGGAGGCAGGATCCTAGTCAAGCTCCCAACATCTATGTAGATTTCCTGACCGCGTGAAAAGCTTCACTCTGAGGCCTATGGCTGGAGCCCTGAATATTGAAGCATCTTCTACACCGCAGTCAGGCGCAAAGGATCACACCAATAAAAAAACTCATTTTCTCAACAAAAAACCTTCATATAAATAGGAACTCATAGATACATATAAAAATTCTATCTTAATCTGAACGAGGAATAGAATAGACGAGGAATATGACGAAACACATCAACATCACTGAACACAACTGCTATGTCCAAAACAATTATCATGACCTAGAAGCACTTTAAATTGATCCCAAACAACTCTCTATTTCAACTAACAGGACAAGGAATTATTTGAGGTGGTGGATCTAGCTTGTGAAACATGAGAAAAAAATCCTTAGTTTTGTCAATTGGAAATCTTGAAAACATAGAACTATCTGGGGCCACATCACAACATCCAACACGTCTTTAGAAACCCACTAAACATTACTCCAAAACCGAGCCACCAACAAGATCTCATCTCAATATACAACAAGAGTATGACTTATAAATCACAAGGAATATTACTGAATAAAAAACAAATTCAAACACATAGAAAAAACTATCCACATAACCATTGGTTTATAAATAAAGGCCACAATTTCTCAGCTCAAAACACTTTTGGAAAACAAAATAATTTGGTGGGTTTCCACATTCACCAATGGTGTTTCATCAAGTCTAACCCACATGCATATTTATATGCCACCCTGGCACCCAAACACCATGCCATATAGGCCATTCTTCCATATATCAATAAAACCATGCATGTGAGTACCCATGAAAACACCAATGTATAAAACAAAACAACATCATTCCATAAAAACATGTACCTTCCAAAGGAACACTAACCACCAAGTTAAAAACCCTTTTCATATTTTATAGAAAAAACCACACTTCATCAAGATACATTTTCCTAAAAAACATACCCCTATTAATTTTTAACAACTTTTAAAACAACCAAACTACTCCAAACAACTGCTTCCCATTTTTTGAAATTCAGCAAGGTATATTTTCATAATTTTATGGCCAGTGAGACCAATACCCTTTTTAGGAAAACACAAATCGATCAAAACCAATTTCCAAAAAAAATTCACCAAATTCAAAGACTTTTCAACATCCCAAAACATCCCATTTAAAACAAAGATTGAGAATCAACTTAAAATGATCCCAACTTTTATAAAAATTTTATTTCAACAATCCACATGTTTAGATTAGGGAAAATACAATCCCATTAAATCATTTCCACTTCCTCCCAAAACATTGTTTCATAAAAAGCACAAACTTCCAAACCATTCTTATATTTAATTTTTGAAAACCCTTTTTCCACTTTTCAAAAAAAAAATAATTCCTTTAAAAAACCATTTTTACAATTCTCACACAAGAATTTTCCAAACAAAAAGATCAGAATTCAAGAAAGGTTCAAGAGACCCAAAAAAGGGAACTAGTGTCGGTGGGTGACTTGACCATATGGTTGGCGGATATATATAAAAAACACCAACATAGAGAGACATATTAGGACCATGCCCCATATACACATGGCTTTCCAGACCCTATGAGCTCACATAGGCCATTAGTTAGACTCCCATTGTCATATCCCAACACCAAATAATCAACAAGAACTAAGGACACTAATAAAACTAGACTTCTTGTGGAAACCTGAGGAACATAATGAGTAAGAGTTCGTGACGCTCTTCCCACACTTACCCCTCAAGTACCAAGAATCCTACTCCATATTCCTTGATATTCGCTAAATAAAAACAACACTCTAAAAAGAAAGGTCTTCTAAGAGCCGACCTCCTCTGATACCATTTTTTCACGAAATTGCCTGAGTTGACCCTGAACTGGTCACCTAGGCCAGCCCACGATAATTACCGAGAGGCGTTCCTGATCCTACCGAGATGGAGACAAGAACCAAGGTAATAAATCGAGTAAAAAAAAGAATGATTTATCCCATATATAAACAATCAATCAAACGATCGAAAAAATTTATAGCCCAAAATACATTTATATAAAAATTGAACTGAACATTATTTGTACAAGAAACTGAAAGTACAAATAAACCCACAACTCAACTGACCAAACATGATAACAAAAAAACTCAATGTTACCCCACTGGTCACTATCCAACATAATTAATGATCACACGTCACCCAAGGCAATCGAACTCAGGTTGAAACCTGTATAAGGGATAAAAACAGAATAAGACTATAAGCGTGGGTATTAAAACTCAATAGGTTAGCCTGATATTCTATTCCCAATGCACATACATTAAAATAAAAGAAAAATCAATTTGAAGTTTTATGTAAAAATATAAAGGTATGTTTTCAAAATGAGGTCCCATGATATAAAAAAATTAGTAGACAAAAACATGCATGTTTTATAAACAAGAATCCTAATAACAGTTTTCCAAGAGGTTCAAATTCAAAATAAAAATAGATTTCAAGAGGGATACTTTAAATAATTTACACTTTTAAATAAATCACATAAACTAACGAATTCATCAACCAAACACACCGTATGACAACAGTGAGTACAAAATAGCTAATGAGCACAACTCATGGGAACACCCCTGGACACTAGTTAGTTGTGAGCCCCAGGTACCTCGTATCTCAGTGAAAGTAACCAAAATAAATATCCGTTATCATGAAAACAAGCCACTAGTAGAGAGAATACCCATAAACTAGTGGTCCCCCAACAATATCATCATCATAGTTTATTTATTGTTGTCATCGTCAATCTTGCTACATGAAACATGGGCCAAACCCCACGGGATCACTATCATACTAGTACAAATCTGCCCACCTAGATACTCGGGATTCCCTTTAGTTCTCAATAAAGTTACACATATTATCAAATACACTTATCACATCAAAATTCAATTACCAAACCATAAACATGAAAACATCCCACAAAAGTGCTTCACATTTCTTTCAAGAATCAATAAACTACTAAAAAGTTTCGTAAAACAATTTCACGGAGTATAATGAGGCCTTGCACATCAAATCCATTCAAAAATGCTCTTTTAAGGCCAAAAAACCATAAATAACATTAAAACCCAGATTTGGAAGCCCCAAAACCAATTAATAAATCAATTTCATGGACCATAAAATGGCTCGAAAAGATAGAACATAAAATACACATGGAAACCATTTTTACAAAAAAAACCAAACACGCCTTTAAGCCTTTCTCAAAACTAACATTTGACCAAGGTATGAATTTAAATTTTATTAAGGAGGTGTATACAAACACTTGAAATCATACAAAAACATTCCTAAATCCCTTAAAACACTTAGGTTACATATTCAAAACACAACCATTTTCATAAGGATGTGAAATAGGCCATTTTCCGACAACTCGTGCCAAACCATGTCGTAAACCAAAACCCATTTATTTGTAAAACCAAATAAAAATTGGAAATACATATAAAAAACAAAAAATACCATTTATCACTCTTACAATTCATTTATAAATCCAAAAAAATAATATTTAAATCACACATAACACATAAAATCTAATCGGACAATTTACCAAACACATGACATGCCCTTTTTAAACAAAACAATTTATTTTAAGAACTTGACAAGAAATAAAACACCAATTTCATGCCATATTTTATTATATCCACCATAAAATGTTAAAAATACTATAAACAAGGTTCTAAACCTTTAAAAAAAGTTGAAAAATATAGTGAAACATTTAAACAAACACTTGTTGTGCACTTTTATGACAAAACAACACTACTTTTCACAAAACAAGGCTTAAACCAACATTTTTCACACCATGAAAATTATCCAATGTATGAAAAACAATAATAAAGATATATATCAGGTTTTAAAAATAATAAAATGATGAAAATTAAATGATAAAGGCATTTTCAAGGGATATCCTACCACAAATCCTTGGCTTAATGGAAACGCACCGCCAATATCACCATCTGAGGGTTTAAAAAACCTAAACCTATGATGACCAGCCCAAAATGAAAAAACCCCCCATAAAAATTCATATTATAATATAAACCTAGGTCTATCATGACTAGGGTAGATTATAAAACCATGAAATAATGAAAGGAGGAGGAAGAGGGAGGATAAAGGAGAAGGAATCTTACCTTTTCAACTTGGAAACTATTTTTCTTCCATTATATATGCACCATTATAGAAAAGGGAATGGGTTAGAACTTATTGGAGAGGATACTAATGTCTATATTAAGCATGGAAATAATATTTGTTAGAAAAAAAAACACAAATTAAAGGATTTATATTTGAAACAATTTACCATCTCTATTCTAGATGATTTGAGGAAACCTAAGAACTTTCGCCCTAATATTCAATTCAAATGAGCTCCAAAAAGGTCAAATTAATAACGGGGGAGAGGATAGTTATTTTGGATTCGAGTGGGAGGTTTAATCACCTAAAAATATTAAAAAATGAAAAAGATATAAAAGAAACAAATTATTTTTTTAAAACTAGAAATGGGCCCATGGGCTGACCCAATACCTACATAAGTAACCCAAATTCACCATATTTATGAATTCCTAAGGGGTCCCAAATGATATGGAGTTTTGAATATGTCAGTGGAGGAAAATTATGAAGTATAATGGGTGAAAAATTTTAAAAAACAAAGGAGTTATAAAAGAAACCAATTTGGTTTTTAAAACTGGAAATGGGCTCACAGTTGGCCCAAATCATAAAGTAACCACCCTCTCTCAAAAAATTCCTAAACAAGAAATGTGGAACCAAAATAAGGGTGATTAGATATATATGGTAGTTAAAAACTAAAAATTAATCTCACCAAACACCCAAGAAAAGGATCATTATTTTCAACGAACCTGATCAAAACCATGATAAGAAAAGAAAAAAATCGGGTGTGACAATTCTCCCCACCATTAAAGCTTTCCACCCCCAGAATGGCATAACACTTTTAAATTGACAAAACAACACCTAAGGATTCCTTATAAACATAATCTAGCCTCTAAATCTAATAAATATCATTCACCAACAATTTCATCATCATCATTTATTTGTTTATAAAAAGGGGAAAGAAGAGAAAAACAAACACCTCCAGGAAAAACAGGCACAAGCCTAAGGAGGTATGAAGTAATGTAACACAAGGGCATCTCCATTTATGAGGTCCACACATTCTGGTTTCAAGAGGTTCACATTCGAGACACAGTAGATGTTGGAGGTGTGCTCGGCCAAGGAGGCAAGGTGATCCACCACTTTATTCCCTTCACGCCACGTGTGAAGCACTTTGATGTTGCTATCGAGAAGCATGCCCAGGCACTTTCTAATGGTGTAGGTTATCGACCATGGGATGGACTCAACACCCATAAGGGAATTATGCAGAATAAGTGAATCAGTTTCCAACTTAGAGAGATGGATATTTTCATGTTGGAAAGGGTGAGGCCAGTAAGGTCAGCCTTGGCTTCTTCCTGGAGAGAAGTCCCGCTACCCAGAAAAGCTGAGAAGGCCATAATGATGACACCATTGGAGTCTCAAACAACCCCACCTCCACGAATGGTTTCCAAATGACAGGAGCCATCAGTATTAAGTTTCATACCGCAAGTAGGAGGAATATAGCGCACCTAGAGGTGTGTTGGAACATAAATAGGCATATGGGAGACAAGGAGATTAGGAAACAACCACTGCAAGGTAGGAGAAACCCGCCATTCATTAGAAAGCTTGACCAAATCTAGCAGTAGGTTCCTGACACACACAATGATGGATCTAGACGAGGATTGAGATCCTTAAAATTTCAACTTATTCCGAGCCTACCAAAGACATTAGCAGGAGGAGTGAAGCACCAGAGTACGCCCTGTCTTCTCCATGCTAGATATACTAGAGCTGCTAAACCAAGTCTCCAGGAAAGAGGCCACGGATAGGGGCAGAGTAGATGAGGTACAGAATGAACCAAAAAGTGCCCAGACATCCTGCGCCCAAGCACCCTCACAAAATATGTGAGACACCGTCTCTTCTTAGTAATTCCTACAACAACAACATTTGAAGTCTAGGCTAATGCCGCATCGCTTGATATTGTCCTCCGAGGGAAGTGCATTGTTCCTAATCTTCTAGAGAAGGAAGTTAAACTTTGTTGGAAGCCTCCTACACCACAGGGAATCATACCAGATATCTGGTGAAGGATGAATATCCAAGAGTCTCCTAAAGTCCCTAGAAGAGAAGGTGACCGAGCAGGACGGAGTGAAGACACACCTGTCTGCCGTATCAGAAACAACAATGAGATCAAACAGAGCCTTCTGGTCCTTATCAAGCACTGATTAAATGAAGGACGGATGCATGGAAGCTTCCTTGAATGTAATATAAGGATCAGGGCACCCCAAAAACCCAACCGTTGTCCCATACCAGTTCTAGTGCCAAAACGATAAGGTACCATTCCCCACAATCCAGCGGGTAAAGGGATGAATAACTGAAATAAGAGATAGGATCTTGGACCATAAGGGAGATGCGCACCATCCGTACTGAGCCAAAACCTCTCTCCATCGACCCTCCATAGATTTCCCCCAAAGTGAACGCTGCTCAAGGACCTCCCAGGAAAATTTAGCATGCATGCAATGAATAGTATCACCAAGACTCATAACATTGACACAACCCTGCTAGATAGGATGAGCGAGTTTGACTGAAGAGGCCCAGTGCCTTTTTCCTTCCTATAGAGAGTCCCAAATAAATCTCGCTAAGATCCCATCGATTATGAAAATAACACCTTTGGGAACAGGAACAGAGGAAAGCGCATGAACCAGGGTGGCTAACAAGATGCTATTCACCAATGCAATCTTCCCCCAAAGGAAAGAAATAGGTTCTTCCAGTTGAGAAATCTATCCAAAATTCTTCTCACCACATGATCAAAGTCCATAATCTGGGGCCTACCCGAGGATATGGGAGAAACCATGTAATCCATCGGAAAGCTACCTCTCTGCATGCGAAATTACACAAATACGTGACACGCCTCCCAGACCAATTTTTGGAAATAAAGAGATTGCTCTTAGTAGTATTGATACTCTTTCCACTCCATTGGCAGTATGTCTCCAGAGCTTTGGTGAGACCTCTAACCATTCTCCTGTTGGAATTCATGAAAACTGTGGTGTGTTCCACAACCATATGGTGGGAAATGGAAAGAGAGATCAATATCCTGCGATAGGGAAGTATCTCACCATTCGACACACACCTGATGATGAGCCAACTCAAAACATCCTGGGCTAGGATGAAGAGGACCAGGGACAAGGGGTCCCCCTATCTTAGGCCGCAAGAGGCCTTGAAGAAACCGTGCATTTTACCCATGTAGGATACCTCTAGCCATGACGAACTGAAGCACCTAAAGAAAAGATCAATAGACCCAGGAGAGAACCCCATACCTAACAAGACCATGTTGTTGAAGCTCCACTCGATCTGATCATATGCCTTGTTCATATCAATCTTAATGGCCATGTTGGATCCATGAGTTTTGATATCGAGGTCCCTAAAGAGATCTTGGGCTAAGGGAATTTCACCTTGGATGCACCTACCCTTCACGAAGCCGTGTTGTTCGAGGGACACCCATTCTGGGAGGAGGGGTGCAATCCTAGAGTTGATGATACTAGCCAAAATTTTGTAAGGTATGTTAAACATACTCACAGGTCTGAAGTGGGTGAGGGAGGAATGATTCTTGATCTTGGGAATAAGAACCAGAGTGGTGGCCGATGCATCCCGCGGCAGGCTCCCTCCCCTGGAAAAATCTTGAATTGTCGTAGTGACATCATGCTTGATCACATCCCATGAACCTTTGTAGAATGAACCTGGGAACCCATTCGGGCCAGGAACACTATCTGGATTAATTTTGAGCATATCCACATGAATCTCAGCATCATGAAGGATGGCTCCCAGCATCTCATTGATTTGTGGCGAGACGATGTTAGGAATAGCTTCAAGAATGTCCTCATTCCTCCTTGGATATCCATTAGGCATTTGTGGGTTGGGATCTGTCAGAAGATCAGAGAAAAAAGTATGAGCACTAGCCCCCACAACATCCCGGTCTGCCGAAGAGGTGCCATAATCCAGCACAATTGAGGGGTTCGAATGATGTTTCCGTTCCTTGATGCATGCATGGAAGAAGGAAGTATTTCAGTTCCCATCCCTTAACCATTTAATTATGGATTCTTCCCTTTCCACTCTTTCCTTCCCAAGAAGAAGATCAGAGAGGGAATCCTTCTTCAAAACTAACTCCTCAAAAGAAGGGTCATCCCAAACCTCCTCTAGGCTGGTTTAAAGTCTATTGACTACAGCCATGAGCTCATCAAGGTCCGTGCCGATGGGTGGGAGAGAATTATCCCAAACCTAGAGCACCCTCTTCAACCTTTTTGAGTTTATCATGCTGAACTATCCACGGATGACCCTGGTGAGGACCTGCCCAAACCATACTAACCAGCTGATGAAAACCGGGTTGAGAGATCCAGTATTGGTAGAATCAGAACCTGGAATGTTTATCCTGTCTGGAGGAAAGGGAAACCAGAAGAGGGGAGTGGTCCGAGATTCCTCGAGCTAAATGATCAACTTTGGCATCATCAAACGTGGAGATGGCTTTAATATTGGCAAGGTAGTGATCAATGTGGCTCTAGGAGTTCCGGTTGCCCTTTTGGTTATTACACCATGTGTATTGGTCCCCCGAAAAGACAATGTCCATAAGTTCTTTGTCCGCCATAAACTGCACAAAGTCCAAGTTTCCCTTCCAAGGAAAAGGACCCAGACCCTTCCTCTCCTCAGGCCTTACAACAATGTTAAAATCACCCCCAATGATCCAGGGGAGATTACTAGGTCCAAAATCATGTAGTCCAATCCATAGATATTCCCGCTTTTGGGTATCACAACTTTCGTAGAAAAAATACATGAAGATGTACATGTTCCCCTAAGACACCCTCATGGTGATTTGTTGGTCATCCCCCACAACACTATCCACCGAAATTTTCTTGCGCTAAAAAATCCAGATGTGACTATTGGAGGGATCGGCATGCATGAATCCATGCATCCTAAGTTTGAGAGAAAAACCATTGATTTTCACTAGGCTCTACTTGTGCTCAAGGACCGAAAAAATAAATATTTTCTTATTTCTAACCTGAGAGGAAATGAAGTCAGTCTTCACCCGAGCACCAAGGCTGCGGGCATTCCAAATGATAATACATAACATTAAAATTATAGAGCCCTAGTAGTGGCCCCAGGGTTCATGACCTTGTTGGTGTGGGAGGAAGCACACTCCCTGTTTTGTCTTGATTTGGATCTTATGCGTATCCCTGAATTCTCAAGAAAAACCATAGGAGACGGGGAAGGATCATTCACCATTCGAGCATCTTTCCTACCCTGGCCCCTGACCGAGCTATGAGGAAGTAGGGTTCCATCATCGCCTTCCAGAGTAGAGATAACCAAGCCATTATGTTGTTCTGGAGTTTGAGGGGGCTCAGTCTAGGACCCGGCAGAAATGGCGCCCAGAAGGTGGGGCTCCTTGAACGTAGGATGTCCATGGACATCCATCAGGGAGGGAAACTTGGAGAAAAGAAGATTCATTGAAGGATAGGTAACCGGAGAGCCCAAACCCCCCTTCAAGGCCTTCATAACATCGGCCATATGAAGCCTCTGGAGAAAGGATAGAAAGGGGCCGAGAAGATGAGCTGGGTTAGGTTGAAGGCTCCGGGCCAAAAATGGGACAAGGGCCAAATTAGAGGCAGAACCATCCACTGCCCCTTCCATCATGCCACCCCCCATCACGTAGGAGGTAAGGGGAAGATAGTCCACCTAAGGATCATCAAGAGAGACTGGTGGAGGCTCTTTGACATCAGCCAAGTCCTACAGCGGGGATACACTAGCAGTGACCCTGTTGACCTCCCGAGGATGCTGGTGACGACTACCCTGATAGAGATTCCGACAAACCTCCACAGAGTGGCCTTGAAGCAAAAAGTGGGAGAAGTATCTTGGAAGAACCGGGTAGTGAATTGGATGGTCCCTGCAGAAGGAGTCCTCCACGTACAGAGAGATCTTGTCCGGGAGTGGAGAAGAAGAGTCCACCTCCACAAAAATGCGAACCACAGAGACATCCATACACCGGCGGGTTTGGTCATCCGAGCAAAGAAATCCACTGAGGGCATATCCAATGAAACTTAATTATTTTTCCCAAAGAAAACACAAACTCATAACCACTTCCGGAGAATCAACAGAAATATTACGCCACCACCTCCAAAACCATGTCATGAACTAGATTGTTGGGACTTCTCCCAACCAACCCAATGATCACCCAAACCATAGTTCACTAAAAAAACCAACGACTTTGGGAGGAGTCTAGAATGGGATTCCCACCATTAAATCACAACTACCATATGAAAAATCCTAAAGGAAAGATCTTCGAGACCCATAGTGGGTCTCCCCACCATTAGATACCAACTATAAATGAGAAAAAAGAATTCAAAATGAACTAGAATTGGGCCCCATCGACACAGGACCACCAAAACTCTCCCACAACAACCTAAAAACCCAAGTTAATAGGGTTACAACATGAAAATCTTAACCACCCACTCCCGAATGGGGGGGGGGGGTACAAGAACTGGGCCAACACTTTCGGCACGGATCCAGACCCCCACTATTTGGGGAGGGGAGGGAAGGGGACCCAATAATTAGGCCAATGACACCATAGAAGAAACAAAGGAACTACCCAACACTCTCAACCTATAAATAGGTAACACCAAGAATGCACTCGATTTTCATAGGAGTTCCACATAGGGACATTGATAAAAAACCCACCTCCATGAAGGAATAACCATATACACTATGTGAGGGGTATGTCCACCTTTCTTACTGTAAAAAAGGTAAGTTCATATTAATGAAGAACCACAATAGATACATAGAAACTACCATACCATAATGGTGTAGGTAGGATCCTGGTCAAGCTCTCCACACCTCTATATATTTCTTGACTGCATGAAAGGATTCATTCCAAGGCTTATCGCTGGAGACCTGAATCTTGAAGCATCTGTTGCACTGTAGTCAGGTTCTAAGGATCACACCACTAAAAAAACTCATTTGCTCAAAAAAACACCTTCATCTAAATAGGAACTCATAGATACATATCAAAATTCTATTTCACTCCAAATGAGGAGAAGAATGGACAAGGAATACTTTGAAACACATCAACATCACTAAACAGAACTGCTATATCCAAAAGAATTATCACGACCTAGAAGCACTTTAAATCGATCCAAAACAGTTCTCTATTTCAACTAATGGAATGAGGAATTATTTGAGGTGGTGGATCTACCTTGTGAAACATGAGAAAGAATCCCTAAGTTTATCAATTGGAAATCTTGCAAACATAGAACTATCTATTGCTACATCTCAACATCCAACACATCTTTAGAAACCCACTGAACATTACTCCAAAACCAAGCCACCAACAAGATCTCATCTCAAGATACAACAAGAGTATGACTTCTAGATCACAAGGAAGCTTACTGAATAAAAAAAATCTTACAATACATAGAAAAATCTATCCATATAACCATTGGTTTATAAACAAAGGACATAAATTTTCATCTCAAAACACTTTTGAAAAACAAACTAATTTGGTGGGTTTCCACATTCACCAATGGTGTTTCATCAAGTCTCACCCACATGCACATTTCTATGCCCCCGAGGCACCCAAACACCATGCCATATTATCCATCCTCTTATATATCAATAAAACCATGAATGTGAGTACCCATGAAAACACCAAAGTCTAAAACAAAACAACATAATTCCCAAAAAACATGTACCCTCCAAATGAAAACTAACCACCAAGTCAAAAAAACTTTTCATATTTCACAGAACAAACCACACTTCATCAAGAAACATTTCCTTAAAAAACGTACCCCTTTTCATTTTATCAACTTGTAAAACAACAAAGCTACTCCAAACAACCAGTTCTCATTTTTTGAAATTCAACAAGGTATATTTTCCTAATTTGATGGCTATTATGACCAATACCCTTTATAGGAAAATAAGAACTTCTCAAAACCAATTTCCAAAACCAATTCCTCAGATTCAAAGACTTCTAAACATCCCAAAACACCCCATTTAAAACAATTATTGAGAATAAAATTAAAATGATTCACACTTTAAAAACATTTTATTTCATCAAAACACATGTTTAGATTAGGGAAAATACAATGTTGTTAAATAATTTCCACTTCCTCCCAAAACATTGTTTTACAAAAAGCACAAACTTCCAAAACCATTATTATATTTAATTTTTTAAAACCCCTTTTCCACTTTTCAAAAAAACAACCATTCTTTTAAAAACCCATTTTTACAATTATCACACAAGAATTTTCAAAACAAAAAAAAATCAGAAATCAAGAAAGGTCCAAGAGACCCACAAAGGGGAACTTGTGTCGGTGGGTGAATTGACCATATGGTTGGAGGCCATATGTCAAACAAAACACCAACACAAAGAGACATATTAAGACCCTGTCCTGACTCCACATGGATTACCAGACCCTGTGAGCTCACATAGAACATTAGTCAGACTCCCCTTGTTATATCCCAACACCAAACAATCAACCAGAACGAAGGACACTAATAAAACTAGACTTCCTGTGAAAAACTGATGATCAGAATGAGCAAGAGTTCATGACACTCTTCCCACACTTACCCCTAAAATCACAATAATCCTACTCCATCTACCTTGACATCCAAAAAATTACAAGGGTTCTCTAAAAATAAAGGCTTTCTAAGAGCCAACCTCCTCTGATACCATTTTGTCACAGACCAACTTGAGTCGACCCTGAACCAGTCACCCAGGCCAGCCCGTGACAAGTCCCAATAGGCGTTGCCGATCCTCCCAGGATGGAGATAAGAACTAAGGGCATCAATAGAGTACACAAGGGAACAATTTAACCCATATATAAATAATCACACAAACAGTGGAAATAAATTGATAGCCCAAAATAGATTTATATAAAAATTGAACTAAACATTATTTGTACAAGAAACTGAAAGTAGAATAAACCAAAAACTCAACTGACCAAACCCAATAACCAACTAACTCCATGTGACCCTACTGGTCACTCTACAAAACAATTATCACACGTCTCCCAAGGTGATCGAACTCAAGATGAAACATTCACAAGGGATAAAAACAGAAGAAGACTATTGGAGTGAGTATTAAAAATCAGTAAGTTAGCCCGATATTATATTCTCAATGCACATGTTTCAAAATAAAAGAAAAATCAATTTCAAGTTTTAAATAAAAATATAAGGGTATGTTTTCCTAATGAGGTCCCATGCTATAAAAAAAATTACCAGACAAAAACATGCATGTTTTATAAACAAGAATGCTAGTAGAAATTTCTAAAGAGGTGGAACTTCAAAATGAAAATAGTTTTCCAGAGGGATACTTTATATAATTTACACTTTTAAATAAATTACACACATTGATGAATTCATAAAACAAACACACAGTATTCCGATGATGAGTATAAAGTATCGAATGAGCACAACTCACGAGAACACCCCTATGCACTAGTTAGTTGTGAGCCCCAGGTAACTCGTGTCTCGGTGAAAGTAACCATAATAAATATTCATTCTTGTGCACAAGATCCACTAGTATAGAGAATAACCATAACCTATTGTTCCACCAACAAAATCATCATCATAATTTAGTAAGTGTCGTCATCGTCAATCTTGCTACGTGAAACAAGGGCCAAACCCCACGAGATCACTAGCATACTAGTAAATGTCCGCCCACCTAGATACATGGGATTCCATTTAGTGCTCAATAAAGTTATACATATTATCAAATAAAATTTTCACATAAAAATCCCATTAACAAACCATAAACACAAAAAATGACTGCAAAAATGCTGCACATTTATTTCACGAATCAATAAACCACTAAAAAGTTTCGTAAAATAATTTCATGGAGTATAACGAGGCCTTTCACATAAAACCCATTCAAAAATACTCTTTTAAGGCCCCGAACCCATAAATAACATAACAAACCAGATTTGGAAGCCCCAAAACCAATTAATAAATCAACTTCATGGACCATAAAATGGACCCAAAAGATAGAACATGAAATACACATGGAAACCATTTTTACAAAAAAATACCAAATGAGCCTTTAAGCCTTTCTCAAAACTAAAATTTGACCAAGGTTTTCATTTCACTTTTATTAATTAGGTGCATACACAACATTTACATCCGAAAACCACATTCATAAATCTCTTAAAATACTCAGATTACATATTCAAAACACAACCATTTTCATAAGGATGTGAAACATGCCATTTTCCGACAACTCGGGCCAAAACATGTCGTAAACCAAAACTCATTTGATTGTAAAACCAAATAAAAATTGGAAATAAATTTAAGGACCAAAAAATACGATTTATAATTTTTCAAATTCATTTATAAATCCAAACAATTAATTTTTAAATCACACATAACACATAAAATCCAACTGGGCAATTTACCGAACACATGACATGCCCTTTAAAAAAACAATTTATTTCGAGAACTTGACAAGGAATAAAATATAAATTTCATGCCATTTTTTATTAGAGATACTGTAAAATTTTCAAAATACCATAAACCAGGTTCTAAACCTCAAAAAATAGTTGCGAAAGATAGTGGAACATTTAAACAAACACTTGGTGTGCACTTTTATGAAAAAACCACACTACCTTTCACAAAACAAGGCTTAAACAACCATTTTTCACACCCTGGAAATTATCCAAAGGCTGAAAAAAATAATAAACATATATATAATATGAGAAAAATAATAAAATGATGAAACTTAAATGATAAATGAATGTTCAAGGGATATCCTACCTCAAATCCTTGGCATAATGGAAACGCACAACCAATATCACCATCCAAGGGTTTACAAACCCTAAACCTATGATGACAAACCCCCAACAAACAAAAAACCCATAAGAAATCATGGTATAACAGAACCCTTGGTCGATCATGACTAGGGTAGATTATAAAACCAAGAAATTATGAATGGAGGAAGAAGAGGGAGGATAAAGGAGAAGGAATATCACATTTTCAACTAGAAAACTCTTTGTCTTCCTTTAGATCTACACCCTTAGAGAAACGGTAATCAGTTGGAACTTTTTGGAGAGGTAGATAAGATCAGAAAGAACCAGTAAAAGAAGATTTGTGGGAAAAAGAGCACGAATTGAAATATTTATGTATGAAATAATTTACCTTCTCAATTCTGGATGATTTGAGGAATCCTGAGAACATTCGCCCTAATGTTCGATTCAATGAGATCCAAAAAGGTAAAATCTATAATAGGGGTGATTATAGGTATTTTTTCTTCAGGTGGGATATGGAAGCACAAAAAAATATTAAAAAATTAAAAATATGTAAAAGAAACAAATTATTTTATTAAAATTGGAAATGGGCCCACAGGCTGGCCCAATAACTAAATAAGTAACCCTAATTCACCATGATTATGAATTTTTAAGGGGTCCAAAATGATATGGAGGTTTTAATATTTAAGTGGAAGAAAATTATGAAGTGGAATGGGTGAAAAATGTTGAAAAAAATGAGTTATAAAAGAAACCAATTAGGTTTTTAAAACTGGAAATGGGCTCACAGTTGGCCCAAACCATGAAGTAACCACCCTCTCTCAAAAAAATACTAAACAAGATATGATGAACCCAAATTAGGGTGAGTATACATATATGGTAGTTCAAAACTCAAAATTAATCCCACCCAACACTGAAGACAAGGATCATGATTTTCAATGAACCGAATCAATACCATGACATGAAAAAAAAACCGGGTGTTACATACTCTACCAATTTAACAATTATGTTAAAATGATATACTATATCATAGTTCATTTAATCTTGGGTTTTCATGTATCACAAGATATCAAATAAATTGAATTTTTAATGAGAAATATATCATAAAATTATAAGGTGTTACATTTTACCCCCTTAAAATGAATTTCACCATCAAAATTATATTACCTCGTTAACAAAAAGGATATTTCAATTTTATCGCATCCTCAGGTTCCCAAGTAACTTCTTCAAATTTCGGAATCATCCAGAGAACTTTAACCAAAGGAGTAATCGAGTTACATAGAACATTATCTCTATGATACAAGATTTATTTGGTTTTTATTCATATTAAATATTATTCCCTAGTGTTATAATCTATAAGTTTAGTATCTCATAAGGAGAAGTTATCTACTTCTTCAAGAGAGATACTTAGAACACATCATGAACTTGAGAGAGGGCTGGTAGAATTTCCAAATTATAAGATACCATATTGATGTGACAAAGAATATCAAAAGTACCAACACATCAAGGGATCAAATTTACTTTATTTTAAAATATCACAACCTTCTTCCTTGGTGAAATTCATAGGAATAATTTCTCACAAACTTTGAATTTCATATTTCACCAATGATTACCGGTCTAAATGTTTTTTCAACTCTAGGATGTCTTGATGTGATGATTAATGGAAATAAGCTCATCTTTCATTTCTTTAGATAGATTAGGTCCCAATAACTTTAACTATCTAACTTCCTCTTAACACATTTCATTTTTACACTTATTTCCATATATTTATTCATAAGGACCTATTTGAATGCTCGAGTGAAAGCTGTTATTGTAATGAAACTCAACTAGAGTAAGGTGTTGATCCCAACCACCTTTGAAATCAATAGAAAAATATCTCCACATATCATCTGGGGTTTGAATTTTCCTCTCAAACTTACCATTTATTTGAGGATGATAATCAGTACTGAAACATAACTATGAATGTAGATATTATAGAAGAATTCGAAATAACTTTTAAGTAAACCTTACATCCTGATTACATACATTTGAATGTGGTAGTTAATACAACTTTACAAATTAATTAATGTATACTCTATAAATATGATCAAAAGATAAATATTATATGATAGAAACGAAGTGTGACGACTTCTTAAAGATATTTACTATAACCCAAATAACATTATTTCCCTTAGATGTTTTGGGGAATAAGATGAAAAAATATATGGTTATATTTTTCCATTTCTTTTAAGGTATGGTTAATGGTTGTGAAATACTATTAGAATTATATCTCTTATCATTAACTTATAGATATAACAAGCACTGAGATATATACCCCACAATATCTCTCTTTATGTTGTCCCACCATAAATACTATTTTAGATATCTATACGTCTTCATATTTCTAGGATGATTAGATAATGATGAACTAGGAGCATATTAAAACAAATAATTCTTCAAATATGGTATGGATGAAACACATGCATGTTTTTTAACCTTATTATTCCATAAAAATCAAATTTTTATACTGAAACATTTCTTACCTTCTTTTTCATCTCTATATCTTCCTTCTATGCCTCTTTAATCTTCACAGGGATTGATGGTTAAACACACATATGAGAAAGACAATATTTATCCACTTTATTAATGTTTTCCGGATCTATCCTTTTCAAATATAGAAATATTAGATATTTTCTAATCCTGATCATTGATAAGCTATCATGATCCTTTCAACTCAAATCATCATCCACCTTGTTTGATTTCCCATGTTGGCAATTTATTAGGTCATATTAATATTTAATCAAATCCAACCATCTTATATGGAATATATTCATCTCTATATGAGTGAATATTTTCTTAAAATTTTTATGAATGATATATATGTTACACATTTTTCTATAATGATAATGCCTCTATATCTTTAATGAAAAAATTACCACACCTAACACCAAATCACAAGTTGGGTATTTTTTCACATAAACCTTCAATTTTCACAAGCCATAATCTATCTTTATATTATTATACAAGTGAAATCATCCTAGTAACTTCATAGATTAATTACAATAGATCAAAAACATTTCCCCACTATAGGGTAGTGTAAGTAATGGTTCATTGACTAACATTATCTTTAGTTCCTTGAAATTTTCATTACATTCATCTATCCAAAGGAACTTGGATCCCTTCTGAGTTAAGATGGTGATTGGATTAGATTTATATGAGAAACTCTTCATAATGTTTCAATAATATCTAGAAAATCCAACAAAACTATAGATCTCAGTCATAGTGGTTGGTTTGGGCCAATGTACAATAACTTCCTTCTTTGATGGATCCATCAAGATACGCAGGCTTGAGATTATAAGAACCAAAAATGAAACTTTTTATAAAAAAATTCACACTTGGTAATTTTTTCATAAAACGTTTCCTTTCTTAGGTCCTTCAACAAAACCTTCAAGTGGTCTTCTTGATCCTCCATGATTTTTTAATATATAGTAATATCATCTATAAATACTATTCAAAAACTGATCAAGGTAATATCTAAAGATTCTATTTACTAAATCCATGAGTATAACAAAGGCATTATTATCATCAAATGGAATCACTACAAATTCATAATGTACATACCTTATATAGAAGGCTGCTTTGGATATGTCCACCTTCTTAACCCTCAATTAATGATATTCAGAATGAAATTCAATATTGGAAAAGTATTGATCTCTATGGATTTGATCAAACATATCATCAATATGGGGTAGATGATATTTTTTTCTTTATTTTGATTTGGATAAGTTCATAATAATTCATGAAGATTCACATAGATCCATAATTATTATTAATAAAAAGAACAGGTATATCCCATGGTGACACACTTTGTCGAATGAATCCCTTATCAAAATTTTCCAAGATTTTAATAATATATACTTGTAACTCAATCAGGGCTATTTTATATAGATTATTTAAAATAGGTGTAGCACTAGGTATGATTTGTTTTGAAAAAGTAACTTCATGATTTGGAGGAGTATTTGAAAAATATTTCAGAAAAACATCAACAAAAACTTATACAATAAGAATGTCTTTGATGTTTAGATTCTCCCAAACCATTTGAGATAAAAAAACCTTTTGAATAGTAATCATGACCGATATAATGAATGAAATTTACATTTTAAGTTCATATTTATTACGACACTAATATATGATCATAGTTTGGTTTAGAATATCAAATATAACTTACCATACTCGATAATTGATATTGGATTTATATAAACAAAGACAATCCACACCTAAAGTAACATGAGATTCCACTAGAGGGAGAATAACTAGATTTTTAGGAAGTGCATTACAAAAAACATAAATCTGAGAATAATCATAGGTTTTAGTTTTGATCATCGTACACATAAGGATTTTCCCTACTAATTCAACATCTAATCATTGAGATGGCACTGTGATGCCCTTATAAAATTCTTCACATATAAAAGAGTATATATTTCCAAAATCAAATAAGATATTAGTAGTTTATAGAGTGCATGGTAAGTACACCTTTAACCTCTTCATTATCATACCCTATATCTAATATAGTTATCACATGAGATTTCCCTTTTTCTCTAGACGTAATAGGTTATTGAATTCAATCAACATCATTAATATTCATATTTGAGCACTGGTCGGCATAATTCCAAGACTCTTTACATTTCAAAAACTAGATTGTGGGTGGTGAATGTCATTGTGTTACCATTAAATAAATTTTTATTTCCATCACTTCATCTTTCTATTTCCGGATAAACATCCTTTCACACTTAAAAAATTTACCAGTACCCTAAAGAAAAATTCCTCCTTTTGTCTATCTACACTTTTATCATAAAGGAAAGATCATATTCTTCTGTCCATTATTTTTATTATTAGAATTTTCTTTGAATACAATATTTGTTTTGTTATCAAAATTATGAGATTAATGGGTAAATTCAATATCTATTTCAACCTTGACATGACATAAAACAATTTCTTTATAGCTAATAAAGACCCTTATGGATACCATCCTTCAAATATATGGTTTTAATCCACTAAATAATCGATCAATTTTACTTTCAGGTTGGATGATAATACCAGAAGAATACCTTATATGTTTTGTAAAATTTAACTCATAGGTACTAATGGATTCATATTCCTCATGATTTATCTTAAGGAATTAATTCTCAATTTTCATGTGAAGAATATTGGGAAAGTAATTATTTTAAAATAAGATCATAAACTCATTCCATTATAAGGATTCAATCTCATAATGTTTCCCTAAATTATTCATAATAATCCACTAATTTTCTACTTCTTCCAAATGATAAAAAATAAAAATAAAATTTTAATGTTCTAAAATTTGGAGAATAAAAATATCTTTTTAGTATTATTGATCCATTACTCAATAACTAGTAGATCAGAAGACCCAATAAATGAAGTTGGATGTTTCTTTATAAATGAATCAATAGAACATTGTTCCCTACTTTGTTCATTTGTATGTTTAGTATGATTAACAACATGGAAAAGTTGTGTAGGCATCACAAAAATATTTTATGTTCTAGCCCCCATAACATTTATCTATTTAGGAGGAAAATCATTACATTTTCCATCATATCCAACATTAATTGAGTTCCTTTGGCTTCCATCAATTTACAAAACTGAAAAAACATACTGTGAGTAACAATAATCATAGTGAGAAACTAATAATATCTATCTTATCAAATATTTAGGATGTTATCTTATTCTTAGTATTATACCTATATTTTTTACTAAATTTATCTAATCCTAGTCTCTAAAGATTGATCAAACCCTAATATGATACCAACAATGGAAACCCATTATTTTTGTACATAGATATTACATCTTAATATATGAGTATTCATTACATAATATTACAATCCATTCTAGAACCAATAATATTTTGTGTATTTAGAGACTGGATACCCAAAAATATTTTTTATGTACTTTATTAATCATCTATAATAATGTTCTTATCATTTTTTACACTTCATGAAATACCATACTTAAAAAAATTTCTTCATATCTTAGGGAAAGTAAACATAAAAAAGGGTGAGCTCAGATACTCAGTAAAGGTAAATAAGGGAGATATTGACGATCACTTAAAATTAAAATGAGTATAAGGGTATGAGAATATGAGCAATTTGGAAAACCATATCCAATATATCATATATCATAATCTTAAAAATGGCATATATATTGGTAGTTCATAATACAAGAATCATAAAGGAATCAAGGAACATGAGCTATGATAGTATAACATTTTCATAAGACATAAGGATGTGGAATACACAAAATCTTAGAAACATATTTCTTTAGTGAAGGATCACTAAAAATATTATCATAGTGGATTAGGTTCACAACCAATTATATCATATCCTTAGTTAAGGTTCACTCCCACGGACATCATAGCAGACATGGTCCTTTACTAAATTGGGTTCAAACCCCATCCATGTCTTTATTATCTCATGAGATATCCATCTTTATCAAATTCATTATAAGGATATATAATTATAGGTCCAACCATAATATTATCATAATCCATTCATATGTGTGCTAAAATAACAGAAAACATTTATCATAAATTATAACTTGTGGAAAAGAAATGAGTTTCATAATCATTTCAACAATTCATCATAGAATAACCCATGGAAAATGAACAAGTTTTTTAAACATATAAAAATCATAATCATAAAACATATAAAGAAACAATAAGGATGGTATCATTGTATAATATCCCCAATAAATAATAAGTAACATCAAAATATGTCATATTAGATGGAAATTATTTTAAAACATCACTTGGAATATTTCTTGAGGAAAATTCCCTTTTCATTTTGAAATAAATTCTTTAAAATCTAAGAAGTTTCAAAATATTTTGGAAATTATTTGTAAAGGAACATAGAAATGTATAAAAGAAGATTCAAATAATTTAATGATCACGGTGGTGGGAAATTTTATCAATACTGTATGGGTTAAAATAAATATTATTTTTACATTTTCAGAAAAATTAAAAAGTAACTTGTTTGAAAAACAATAATAATATTCTTCTAAATAGTTTTTTTAAATCAAAACATGGGTGAAAATGTATTTAAAAAATAATTGGATAATTTTCATGTCCTAGAATGACTCACTCAATAAATAGTAACTCTACTAGTTGACAATAAGGCCTTATGAATGCCTCCTAATATGCTAAAGGCTTGATACTAGTATAGAGGGCTTAGGGTGTGTCTGTGGGGATACTATGCCCTCATATCAGAGTAATTAACTAGTGAAAATAACCAAAAAACATCCATAATAGTAAATAATCATATTATAGAGAAAATAAATATAAAAAGTCTATAATAAGAATGGAAATACAATAAACGCCCAAAAAACCATGTCATACATACAACACTGATCTCTCATTGGGGCAATAAAAAATGTAGGAATGAAGGAAATAAATATAAAAGTAAAAGGACCCTCTAATCCTCCTAGATGAACAACGTACCCATTATATACGTACATATCTAATCCATCATGTTCGATCAATGTTGGGATTCAACCCTACATGTGCCAGTAACCAAGTGAATGTTTCCACATTTACCCCAGTGAAATGGAGGTCTGATAAGGGTGTGAGTTCCGCACTCAGTAGGGAACCACCAATGTGGTCACATATATAACTAGTAAATGCAGTGTATGCATATGTTATCTACTCATTAGGATAATAAAAATAATAATAATTTTTGAAGAAAAAATAAAATACAAGGGTAGTTTAAGACCAACTGTCAGAAGTGAATAATCATGAAAGGTGATCAACCTAACTGAGGTTCAACTATAAAATATAAGAATAAAATAAAATCTGAAGTTTATCCTTGGGTCCATGATCCCAATTGACAATACATACTTCATAAAGTGACAAAATATCTCTATGAATTTAAAATTCTATAAATAAACTCGAGACTCGATGTGTAATACCAAAGGGTCCATGTATAATGATAATCATATATGGGTCCCAAATAACCATCAAGAATGATATAATTCCATTTTTCCTATGAGACCATATAAGGAATTATATATAGGAATCCAAGTATCACCCATGTAATGATACAATTTAACATTTCCTATGAGATCTTCCAAAGCATTTCGTGTAGGAATCCAAGTCTCACCCATGACATGATATAATTTTATTTGAACTATGAGACCATCCAAAGCATTCCATGGAGTAATCCAAGTATCTACTATGGAATGATGATTTGAATTTGACCTATGAGCCCATACAAGGCATTCTATAAAATCATCTATGTATCACCCAAGGTATAATATAATAAATGATCAAGTTAGATAAATTAAATTCCGCCCCATTTCCAAGAATTTTAAGGAAATTTAGTAACAATGCATCCACCTTGACCCTAGGGAGCATCTTAAGCATCGATTGAGGAGATCACCATCAATAACTATGAATATCTCAATTCCAATGATCGAGGAAAAAAGCACCCAACCAAAAATATCATCTATGTACTATATGTAGGGAAGGATCCTAGGGACATTAAGAATCCTAATAAAGTAAAATTCAATCAATAAGCCTCAAAATTGGGATCTGAGGAAGTATGTCTTGAAATAACAATCATTTATCACATCGCCACAGGATCATCGTACTAATACAAAGAAGAACATCTAAAAATCATACATACATTAAGAGTAAGTATGTAAAAGCATAAATAATGATTGATTTTGTCCAAACAACAAAACTAATCGCTATTTCAAAAACTTATTGGGATTACATATTCATTACAGGTTCTAGGTTCCACCCATTACCATCTCTACCCAAAACCATAATTCAATAAGTTAGGGTTGGTTAATCATAGAGGCACCCAATGGGTCCCTTAAGTTAATACTCTAGAGATACATCCCTTCCAGGATTCTTTAGGTCCACACATAGCAGAGGCATCCCTCTTGGGATCCTTTAATTCAAGTCATGGTCTTTGGTAAACACAAAATACACTGGGGCATAATGTTCACTAGCATAATTAAAAGGGGAAGTGCAGCCATTCTAGCTACCTGGGGTATTTCCATAATATTAATAGTCATGATATGGCTCATGACCCTTATCGATGCTCTAGGTAGGTCCACTCATCCATCATAGTCACATTCTACCTAAATTCAATCCACCTTGTCTTGTATAAGGGTTTTTATACCTTAACAAGTGTGTTATAACCTTCTAATAGGTTTGTAGGCCACTTGGCGTGCCAATGAAAACCAATATTTTCCATCAGGGCCAATATAGAAAGTTAGTGCACACGGGATTAATGACCCCTATCATTTTTCCATTTTAATCATCCAATTTAATTTAATGTAAAAATTCATTGTAAATAATTTAAATAATGGTATTCTCCATCAGGGGAAACCTGATCATCCATATACCACCATAAACATGCAACAATACAAAAGGAAAGGAATGAAAGAACACATACCTTTAGGAGGCCTTTAATCATTTACTCCAAGGGATGATAGTAGGTGAGTGACAAGTCCAATCCAAGATCGTCTGAGGCATATCACGATACTGCCTCACAAATAAACTCCAAAATATAATTAATTATAATTATACTATAATTAATAAATAAAACTCAAAAAGATATAAATGATACAAATAATTAACCTCAAATCCATAAAGGCTAAAACCCTACCAGCTGATCTCATCTCACCAGAACTGTGACCTAATGCTCACCAGCACCATGTGAAACATCCTTAACCTTGAACCAGGAATAATACATAATAATTTACATAAATAAACACCCTATAAATTTAATTTAAAGAATTAAATATTTATAAATTCACTAAAATTAAATACCATGATAAAAAGTCACATGATGAAGAGAACATGGTCTCTTGGGTAATATTTTTCATAGGAAGATAAAAATACATATCACCAGTATCCAATTACACCATGGTTCAATGTAATCATATATAAGAACCCTAAATGGAGAATCCAAACTTATAATAAGGGAGAGGATAACATAACATGGGATAATTGAGTTTAAGACTTACCTCTCAGATTCCAACACATCTAACATCATATGATTTTAACCAAGAATGAGAGATATCTCCCATGGAGGATGGGATAAGTTGAAGGGTGTGCATGGGGGAGCTAATGGGGAACATTTTAGAGAAAAGGGGATAAAAAACCTTAAGGGTTGGAGGGGAAAATATTAATTTCCTCCTTTTAATAAAGTGAGTGGTTAGGTTGCACAGTTTGGAAGCTGTGTAGGATCACTACCCAAAACACCTCCAAGCCACAAATTTTCCTTTAAATGTTTACAAACTATGCTTAAACTATGTGGATCTCCTATCCCCAAGAACTCATACCTCACATTTTTGTAGCAAACCTTTAGAAAAACAACGTGCAAACTATATGAATACCTCAACACCTCTGCTCCAAGATGAATGGTTGTCTAGTCCCCCCACACAATAAATCAAACCATTTTTCTTTGGAGACTAATCCACATGGTAATTCAATATGGTAAACACTAACCCTGATCCATAGGATGCACTTTTGAAAAACTCCAATTATAGGTCCTGAACCCAGGAAATGCTTCTAAAATCTCTAAAACACATTATGAACCTCAAAACTCATCTAAAGAATTATTTAGAGACATTCAGATTCTTATAATTCCATTTAAAATCACTGATCAAGATTTGGACCATATAATAATTGGAAATTCTAATTAATTTTAAAAATATATAAATAATTAAACATGGGATCTTAAAACCTCCCCACCTTAATAATTATCATCCTTGAGAATCCTTGGTGGTCATCAAAATGAGAAACTTGACATAATCTAGTTGTGAATTCCTAATCAAACTGCCCATTGTGATTATGAATTCAAAACATGATTCCAAATTCCACTTTAAACATATGACACCTAACCTACCAAAATCCAATTAAACACACATAATCACTACTGAAACAATAATACGACACTTAATTGTGCTCATCCAACCTGAGACATGATCACATTTTCATTTCTTTCATCAACCAGCCTATGGAACTCCTTTTAATAGGTTCTTTCTTATGATTTCAAATTCCAAACCATAATAATTTCAACATCAAAATTTCCTAAAAAAACACGTCCCTTTAATCCTAATGATTATTTTAACACGGTTATAAAATCTATACACTTGATAAAAAAATATTATACTAATCATGGTACATGATTTATCTTAATTATAGAATTAAAATCCACCCAGCTTAGCCTGTCCAGACTAAATTTTCACTAAAAATCGTCATCCTACCCTTAAACTGCACTCATCTCATCCCCATGGAATTATCGTTGTAGTTCCTCATCAACTGTATATGAACAAATGAGAGATAAATCAGGTCAAAATGTCTCCATATGACCTATATTGAAATTATTGACTCTTAATATTGACATATCACCAAAACCTAGTTCCAAAATTCTATACCTCAAGGTGCATCAAGGTCATTCCGATTGTGCTTATTAAAGCCCAAACCCAACTTTAAGTGGATATTCCTAGAAAAAACATCTCCTATTGATTCTTGTTTCCATGATGTAGCATGGACACTATCATATACATGATCTAATACCCCTAGACTGACATAGCTATCCTGGGCTTGACACTTGCACTTGGTCTCCACCCAAGTCCGTATTTGAACCTATACATAGAATTTATCGAGAAATATATTCATACATGGTTACATTCACCAAAATACTTTTGAAATCCAAAAAAACAGTCTAATGAATGGTCTCAAGGATTCACAACCCTTTTCACACAAGGTTTTCCCATGAGAGACCAATATGTCACCCCCACCTTTGGAGAAACATAGTTATTGCACCAATGAAACAACTTATTATTACAAAAACCCAAGACCTATCCATTTCTGGATATAACGATGTTTATGATTGAGAACATTTTCTTTCTTAAGCGCTAATGAAAACATCATTCATCACTCATTATTTCTTATTGAGAATGATTCCCATGGAATTCACCAAGTTTCAACTCATAATGAGGGTCACCACACACAAATGAACAAAGGTGCACTCCCCACCATATGTCTTACCTTATACCACCCCATGAGTGTAATTTTATTTTAGTCCATTCATCAAACTAGAAAAGACATTTAGATATTTCAATACATAACTTATGAACTCACAACATACTCTGGAGGATGTCAAGATATTTGGGATGATAATCTCTTGGTTGGGATCACACTAAGTTTCTATCGATTGGTGTGAATCTCCCTTATGGATCCTTGATCACGTCAAACTAGAAATTTAATTTAGATAGTTGATGCATAGATGATGCAATATTAGTGTACTCAAGTCGATGTCAAGATATTTTTCATTATTATATCTAGGTTAAGAGTACACTAAGATTCCATCAATTGGAAGGTTTCGTCCACCCTGATCAACACTCACATGAAACTAGGATATTCTAGAATTTAACCATCCCCTGACACCACATCACCCAACAATGTGTGTTCAATTTCTAGCCACATGTCAACCACCTCATGAAACTCACTTTATTTCCCAAATAGCCCTCATCATGGGGCACTTTCTTTACCCAATGCTCCTAGTCACCATATATACTACTGCAATATTTGAAACCATCGACCCTTGTCCTATACCCGACTGCTCATCGATGTTCCATTCTAAATGGTTACCACATGCCACTGACCTAAACTAAACTTTCCATACTCGGTGGTTGTACATCTCATACCACCCATTTCAAGGCCAAAATCATGTTCCCATGAGCTTAACATAAAAAAGGACATGATGTCCATCCTCTATAGAATCTCAATTTTCAAAATTCAAGGAGATATCTTAGAACCCCTCTTTAAAATCGAGAACCTCATATGTGAGATGATTTATTCCACAATGACCCATCACACAGTGATATTTTTTGAAATTAAAGCATCAACTGCATTACCACTGGTTAACAGAGCTAAGAACCCAAATAATATTACTTATTGAAGCTATTATTGATACTGAAGCAACCATGATGCTTCATCCGAAACCAAAGGAATCAATCTAACTACATAAAAAAACTCAAGAACCTCTTGTGCTTCCGTCTCAACATGGGCATAAAACTAAATCACTACCTCAAAAGGAATTTGTAAGCCTGGTCCAACTCCAGTCATAGGTTTCCCTCAATCATGTCTCACATTATGTTAACTAATTATCCCTCATATTCCTATCGATCAAGTATCATATTAGGGATACTAGGTCCAACCTCATATCCCATAGACCTAAAACATTAACAAGGCCACATATCACAGGGTTTCACCCACACTTCTGTCTCAACCATTACATGGAATCTAACACACCTATTAACCATTTATAAAGGAGTTTAAGGTAAAATAAACCTATGAGGGTCAAAAATCATCAATATGGGTTCAATTATACTAGTTTTAAATTTCATGTTATAGAGTAAAACACCTTTTATGTTGTAATTGGAATCCCATTTACATGACACCCATTGATAAATATTAACATAAGGATGGAATATAATGACATATCCTTCCAAGAATTGAGCTACGAGGCACCAATCCTATATATGGATCATGATAAGGTAATAATCCTTAGAGGTCCATGATATTAATGATAAGGGAGATAATGAATTGATCCTCATCGGACATCCATATATGATAAAACCCCATCGAAATTCCAATTCACTATAAACATTTAGGAACCTTTAGACATCACACCAAGTTGATACTACTCAATAACCATAAGAAAATCTCAGTTACATAAAATAACATATAAATATTGATTTGAAAACTCCATGTAGGTTATTATTCATTAGTTAACTGCACTTTAAAAGAATATATCCACAAAAGATCTTTTAGAAAGGCATCAACTTCCAATGCTAACCTATTAGGGTCAACAATATACACAAAAACCCATCTCAAATGATCTATGTAATAGAATAATCACAATATTTGGTTAATTATAATGTTATTCAATGCTATATGAGAAAACCATTTATAGTTTGTTACTGGTACAATAAATAACCAAAGCTAAGTAACCACACCCTAGGAGGGGTAGAACACTCGGGGTACCATGTTCCTTATCAATACCTAACCTCACATGCATGGGGACTAAGTCATCACCCTCAATGTTGAATGTCTCACTATAGATCCATATATCCTACCATCGGAAGGAAATATATACACAAGTCATTGTAATTCAGTATAATTCCGCCTAGAACCTATATAGGAAAACACAATTTAGGTTTTCTTGAAACTTTAAATATGTGAAGTCATGAATATTTTTATTATTCACACACTAATAAAACTATAATATGTTGACCCTATGTGAAGAATATGATGCATGAGATGAATCTTTCCCTTACTGACCAAGAGTCAAACTCAGTCACTCACCTCTCACCAAAAGCATGAGAGACATAAATCCAATAATAAATCATAAAACCAACACCATATATGAATATCTCAAAGAGAAAATCATATAAAACTGCATCATTTTATATCAAGAACAATAATCCCATATCCCTCATAACATGGAATTATTTTTAGAACAAGTGTTCATGACGCACCAGTCCAATATCCATTATAGGTTCCAACACATTCCTAACACTCTTATCTACTATATCTCAAATAGTAATATAGTAGGAAAGGAATTACTCTGATACCACTTTTTCACATCCCATATTGGATCAATCTATAAAAAGAAACCAAAATGGTTGGAGATAAGGCCTCAAATGTTCCTTCCCATATGATATATGTTTCTGACTAGTAGTGAGGGAATATGGTGTATCTTTGGGGAGACTATGACCTCATATCATAGTAAGAAACCAATTAAAATAACCATAAAACATCCACAGTAATAAATAATCATAGTGAAGAATCATTAAATATAAAAAGTCTATAAAATGTAATGAAATGTAGTAAATGATCGAACAAACATTTGATACATATAACACTAATTACCCACTAGCTCAAACATAAATACATGAATGAAAAAATAAAAATAAAAGTACAAGGACCCTTTGGTACTCTAAGCTAAACCAAAAAACCTGTTCTCTATATGCATACCCACACTATCCTTCTTGATCAGTCTCAAGCCTTATATCTACCTGTGCCTATAAACAAGTGAATGTTTTCTCGGTCACAACATTTCAATGGTTTCTTGAGTAGGGTTTGAGTACAATACTCAGTATGAAACCACCAATCCTGTCCACAAAATATCTAGTAAATTTAGTGTATGGATATGTGAGATATTAATTAGGCGAACATAAATATTAGTAACTATTGAAATTAAACTAAAAGGCTTGGGTTTTATAAGGACTTTTATCATATGTGCATAATCATGAAATGTGATCAACTTAGCAAGGAATCAACAGGAAAATAAATCAATAAAATAAAATCCATAGTTGATACTTGGGTCCATGATCCTAATCGATAATACCTTCTTCATATAGCACCAAAATATCTCTGAGCATTTAATGTTTATAAATAAAATTGGGACCTGAGGTGTAAAACCATGGCATACATGTATAATGATAATAATATATGGGACCCACATAACTATCAAGCATGATATAATTCCATTTTTTCTATGAGTTTTTCCAAGGAATTCAATGTAGGAATCCCATTATCTCTCATATAATGATTTAATTTCACTTTTCCTATGGGCCCATCCAAGTCATTCCATATAGGAATCCAAGTGTCTCCCATGGAATTATATAATTCCATTTGACATATGAGCTCACCAAAGGCATTCCATGTTGGAATCCAAGTATTTCCCCTCACATGATGTAATTCCACTTGACATATGAGATCGTTCAAGGATTTCCAAATAGGAATCCAAGTACCACCCAAGGTATTATATAATAAATTATCATGTTAGATGAATTCATTTCAATAAATGGCTTAACAACCTCATTACCAGAAAAGTTTGGAAAATGTGGTGATAATGCATCTAACCCAACCCTAGGGAGAATAATAGGAATTAATTGAGGATATTATAACCAATTTTAACACCCCAATATTCCATGGTATGCTTCTCTTTGAATAATACAATAGCATGTGTTGTACGTAACTTCGAGTTCTAACACACACCACAACCAATCAAACTAGTTGTTATGAATAGTAATACCCAATTTTTGAAATTTTATAAATTTTATATTTCAAAATAGACTTCATTTTTGGATTCTTAATATCTAAATTATCTTAGGGTAAATTTTTGGTACATTTCTGATAACTTTCATATTTTGATGAATAGGGAAAATTAATAAATTTTAATTAAAAAAACATTTTTAATATAAATAATTAATAGTGATAAATTATGAATTTTAGTGGTTTTAATAGTATATTTAGAATATATTTTTACCATTTAATACAATTTTGGTCATTGGAGATAATTTCACATTTAAACCGGACAAAAACAAGTGTCAATCTTTAGATAGTTATTATTTCTTAAAAACACGCTTTTTGTTTTGACAGCGAGAATTAATTTTAAATTAATTTCTGCCACTTTTTTGTTTTGAATTTAGAAAAATGGATTCCATATTTATAATTATGAGTTTTAAATTTTTTAAATAGGTAACTTTTATTTTTAGACATTTTGAATAATTACATCGGTAAATATTTTATTCACCATGGTCAAAGGGTAAATCCGGTAAATAAGGGTAACAAATAATATTATAATAATAATAAATTACCCTAAAACGTGTCCTAAACTTATTGGTTGATACATATATGAACATGGGCATATTTGGTTTGATTTCGGGACCCCATGGATCCACTTGTAAGTGATAATTACACTTTATATTAATTTAGTTAAAGTAAATACAAAAATGACATAATCATATATCTTTTACAAAACCAATTGTCACATAAGGTTATATATGTTATATTTTAGACTATAAATATTAATTAAAATATAAAATTATTTCCTACATAATGGTATTTTATTTATAATTTTTAGACATAGAATAATTAAATTTATTTATGACACAATAATGATGCAGTATTTTCCTTATTAATGAAAGAATCAAATAATTGGTATTATTAATGTTAAAATAAATATAATTTAAACATTTTGATGCCATACACTAATTTTATTGGTTAATATGACATGTTATTATTTCTTAAATTTTTTTGAATTAATAAAGCTGGTAAGACTTTAACAAAAATCAATTATTAAATATTGCCAAAATTGACATAAATGAGTTTTTAAAACAAATATTATATTATTAATTGATATTCTATTCCTAAAAATATAAGGTTTGGCCAAAGGACTTATATCATGATAGTTTTATCATTAATGGACCACTTTTGGGTCTCTTGGATGTATATAGTAATTTTATTAACTATAGAATATAAAAATACAAAGTGACATGGTAAATGTCAAACTAATTAACTAAGAGTTAAAAATAAAAGATAAGGTTAATATAATGACCCAAACCTGTTTAAAATCTTTTGGTTGAAAGTATTTAGACCCATACCCACCTTATACTTTTAATAATCTAATTTGGAGCCATTAGAAACCGAATATGAATTTATTATAAATTAATACTTTAAGTTTTTCCTAAAGAGCCCCTCCTCCCCCTTATAAAAGGACACCACTTCTAACCAATTCTTAATACCTTCAAAGGATTTTTGCTTGCAAAAAATCAGCCCAAATACCATCTCAAATATCCTCCCTTCAACCTATAGGCCCTAATTTTGTCATAAATCCATCTTAAGGATCCCTTTTGATCAAATCAAAAGGAAGAACCCGAAGAAGAGGTAATGATTTCACCACCCTCTTTCAATTCCTTTCTTCTTCCACTTCTTCTTTCTTTGTTATTTACATTATAAAATAATCACTCCAGTATATTATATATAATTTGATGTTATTATAAATATGGTACAACCATATTCAGTATTCTATCCATCCTTTGAATGACATGTCACCATACGTGCGTACGTACGGCCTACCGTTTCCACGTCGTGGTGTAATTGTTATTCAATATATTATTATTTGGATTGGTATAATAATGATGTGTAATTAATTTAAATAATGAATATAACATGATAATGATTCTGTATATATTATATAACATCCAATTATATATTATTTTAATATCAAAATAATGATATTGTCGCTCATGCGTACGTACGGACTTCCGTCTCCACGAACGCGATGAGATTTATTCCCCATTGTATCCATTCAAGTATAATTCTAATTTTATGATAAACAATAATGTTTAAGGACTTGATATAATTATTGATATAAACAAGATACTTCCCATACATAACAAATATGGCTCACATAACAAAGAATATAAAGGAAAACGAATCTGTTAACACCCGAAACGACGACAATACTAAGTTATTATCAACAAATAAATGTTAAAAGACCATATATGATATCATATTAATGTATATGATTCTTTTATAATTCAATAAACATTATTTCACTATTATACAGGAGGTTAACCTACCCTCGACAAAGTAAAAAGTACAAAGTAAGGGGTTTCTTATCTCACTTTTAATTCTGTGAGAATTCCATTGTTCACCACTTATTTTTTGCATGTGGTGTGTGTACTTCCCATGATTGTATTCATTGTGTAATATAATTTAATTTATGGATATTTAAATCATCATTGTATGATCCTTATTTCGTGGGTGTATGTTTCGTAAGTTACCAAATCGATAAGAGAATTTGAAATTTCAATTTCCACTCATTCGGCTTTACGCATACTTCATTGATTATTTTACCCCAAAATTATGTGTGGAATCACTATTAATTTTCTTATGTCATAATTTCCACTCCCCTTTCTGTGGATATACTTTTGATACACATAATCACTCCATTGAAAAATTCTCAAGTCATTGATATGAACTTTATTAGAGTAATTTTAACTCAATCTCCATTTGTTGAGTTAAATATCCAATTAATTAGTGCTGTGTTTACAAGAATATGTGTGAATGTCCTCTGATTGATTTAAAATGAATATCCAATCATATTTAGTGTATTTATATTTTTCACCCATAATTATGTCTTTGATTTATCCTTAACCTAAGGATCCGGTCTTTATAAGTGATTTCATCTCAATTCACATTCCATTGAGACTTCTTTGTTGTTATATACCAAATCACTTTTATATGGTGTATATAATGTACTTTGACATAGTATATCATGAATACCTTTATTCTCATGATATTAGAAAGTTTTTATTACCTAAATTATTTGTATTCAAGTGTCTCTCTTTTGGTTATGAACTCTAACTAAAATATCATTTTAAATGTTTTAACGATTTATTATTCTAAATATTTCTCATTAATGTACATGTTTTAAAAATGTTTTTAAGGATTTATTTATATGGACATTAAATTTTTGAAATTAGAATTCCTTTCAAAAGTTTCAAAGTGGTATTGGACACTTTGATTCAAAAATCTATTTTTAAATGACTTCTTGACAAATAGTGAGAATTTTAAATTTTTTCAAGAAAAAGGGGATATTTATCTCAATAGTTTGATGATTAATTTAATATATGTCAATATCTTTCATTATTCTTGATTGAGGTTAATCTGTTACAATAAAAGCTTCTATATTTTATTGAATTAGTTACGTTTGACTGTAGATGTGTTATTTTTATATCATTCATGGTTTTTGGATAATGTATTGACATTTCATATGATAGTTTTAATACGAATGTGTATGTTATGTTTCAAACTTTTCATATGAGGAATGCATTGGACTTAGTAAGTGACGGGTGGAGCTCGCTATATCTCCTAGATGCATCGGTAGGTATCATGAGGCAAACTAGTGTCTTGGCACAAGACCTTGAAAAAATCTTATTTGTAGTCTTGGCACAAGGCCTTGACTATGTGGTTATGATAGTCTGGCATTATGCATTCCATTATTATGAAAGTGGTTATTAATGTTGCATGTGATTATTCAACTAGTAGAATATCAATGTGAATAAGTATATGGAATTATTTCATTTTATCTTTGTAATATTATTCTGAAGTTCAAGTTTAAAAGGATTTTGTTTTAGTTATACATTGCCTTAAATATTTATACTTATTTATAAAAGTTTATGCTATATTGTTATCCTTACTGTGCATCTGAGCTCACCCCTTTCTATGTTTTTCTCCCAGGATGTGAAGAAGTATTTTATGAATGACCTTCAGGGATAGTATGAGGATATGTGTGTGGTCTATGGAGACAAAATTTTGTTGTAGTTTTTCACTTTATGATGTAATGTAAACCTTATGAATGTATCTAGTGATTCTAAGTCTACTAAACTAATTAGTCTTTCGAGACTTGATATTTTGTGATCATGCCAATGATATGTAATAATGCACCGATTCTGGGTAATTGGGGTCGGGGCTTACAGTTGGTATCAGAGGAAGTTTAGTAAAATCTTTGGAAACTAGATTTAGATAAACTATGATTAGAACACATATCCCTAAGATAGACTTTGAGGATTATTACAGAATAACTTCCTAGAATTTTGGTATTTTATAGATTTTATGAGTTTTCCATGCAATACATCCCTGTCTCGATACGAGCAGGTAGCGGCAGCTCTGGCAAAGATGTACCTAAGGGTAAAACCTTAAAACACCGCTTTGAGCTAGACTCGAACGGGAACTGGTGCATGACAACGGGCCTTGATGCACTCTTGGTTACGACACTCCCGGAGGATATGCTTAAGATAATTCACATTTTCTTTACAAATCGATTTGATTTATTTTAATATAAGATGAGAATAAATGACCTTGGTTAATTCTAAGGTGTTTCAAATTAATAATACGGTGTCATGATATTCTCTAAATGATTTTACGACTACTGTTACTCACACAATGCTTTCTGGTTTTAGTCAATTTCTAGATTCCAAAGAAGTCATAGTTACTTTGAGAATGATGTACAAGGTGGGAACGGTGGTGGTAATGAGCAAAAAAATGGAATGTTGATAGGCGTAAAAGATATTGTGTTCATGCCAAATCCGTTTTCCAAAAATATGATCAAAAACATATATATTAACCAACCCCCAGACTCAACAAAGAAGCGAATGGTGATGAATGATAAGAGCTCCAGCAATGAAGACCATGGAGAAAAGAATCCTCAATTTCCATCTTGTAGGAAATGTGGAAGGAGACACCCAGGAAAGTGTTTCAATGGAACAAATAAATGATTTACATGCAAGAAAGAAGGACATAAAGTGAATAATTGACGAGGAAAAATGAAGAGTACTATGGAAGAAAATAAAACTGGTCCCAAGAATCCATTTATAGTCATTTTCCGTAAATGTAGGGGACCTGGACATTACCCGAGTGAAATCCTTAGTCTATAGGATATTTTCTTGGTCAAAGAAGAAGCTCTATGGAAATAAATGGTTGGAGAATTGTTTAAAAGTATTAGTACTCCTTGTTGATGGGATTACTTTGGAATAATTTTCTCTTGTATTTGTAACCCTGTATTTTTCCATGTGAGAATGATATTTGCGGAAGACTTATCTTTTTTCTTGTGGATATAGTTATAAATAACCATGTGGTTTTATATGATCTTTAGGTTTGAGGCAATTACAAGTTATTATATTTTGGGATGAAAATGCAAGGTATGAGATAACATTTGTGGTTAAATTATGTTATGGTTTTTTTGAGGAATTTATCTCATTTGGGTTGTAACACCCTGACCCTATTACCCAGAGTCGGTGCATTATTGCGTAACATTGGCATGATCACAAAAGATCATGTCTCGAAAGACCGATTAGTTTAGTATCCTTGGAAACACTAGATACATTCATAAGTCTTACATTACATCATAATGTGAAACAAAACTAAAAAAACATCCTGTCTTCAAAGCCCCTCAAACTATCCCTGCAGGTCATTCATAATATACTTCATCACATCTTGGAAAAATTAAAACATTGAACGGGGTGAGCTCAGATGCTCAGTAAGGGTAACAATACAGCGGAAACTTTCATAAATAAACATAAACATTTAAGGCAATGTATAACTAAAACAAAAGCATTTTAAACTTGAAATTCAGCATAATATGGGGAAAAAAGAAAAGAAAACTAAAATAAAATGAAATAATTCCATTTACTTATTCACATGGATATTCTACTAGTCGAATAATCAAATGCAATATCAATAACCACTTTCATAATGATAGAATGCATAATTCCAGACTATCATAACCACATAGCCAAGGCCTCGTGCCAAGACTACAAATAAGATTTTGTTAGGGCCACGTGCCAAGACACTAGTTTGTCTCATGAGACCTACCGATGCATTGAGGAGCTATAGCAGGCTCCACCCGTCACTTATTAAGTCCAATGCATTCCTTATATGAAAAGGTTTAAACATATCATAAAACATAACATAATCATATCACATAAAACATGCATAAAGGAAATATAAAATTTCCACATTTCAATCACAAGATATCAATACAACACATTGATATAATAAAAACATTATCAAAACCATTTTCAATACCAAAATAAAAGAAAATTAAAACATGGTATTTATTTTTCATTTAAAAAATGTTATGGCTTGTAGAGGAAGCCAAAACTCAAATAATGATCACGGCGGCGGAGAAGTCGTTGTCGCCGCATACGTAAGACAAGAAAAACATTCCTTTTTGTCGTTTAGTAAAAAACTTCATATAAAAAGATTCATTTTTCATAAACATAAAAGTCAAAGGGGTTTATACACCGTATAAAAGAAATTTGTGTATAAAACAAAATATGCCTCAATGAATAGAGATTCAGACGAAGTCCCTTAGAAAGATAATTTTTTAAATAAAATAGATCTATTATGTGTATTCACTATAAGTACACATAAATAAAGTACAAATACAAGATAGGACATAATAATATCATGACAAAATTTGAAAGTAGGAGATTAACCCAAATAACGGAAATTGGGTTAAGAAGTTCACTTACCAAGATCATTTTTTTAAAATAAAATAGATATATTATGTGTATTAACTATAAGTACACATAAAGAAAGTACAAATACAAGATTGGACATAATAATTTCATGACATAATTTGAAAGTAGGAGATTAACCCAAAGAATGGAAATTGGGTTAAGAAGTTCCCTTACCTCGTGTCCGACTTGACTCAACCTTTCTTTAACCTCATGAATAATAAAATAGAGTTAATTTCTAATTTCTTAAGAACCTTTTTCAAGTTCATTATTCCTTTTATATCACTTATTACCATTTTATGAACATTATGTAATTATTTAAGTTAATAATGGTCATTTTGTCGATCTTTGGTACTTGAGTCAAAAATAAACTTCTTATAATTACAAGTTGTTCATTTGGTAAAATATCCATTATATCCATAATTATATTCATGATATAGATATCATATATATTATATATATCTAGTATATACATTCATTTATAATATTACATATCATTTAGATGTAATAAATGAAATGCACCATTCATGGAGACGGTAAGCCATACGTACGCATGAACGCTACTTTCATTTATATTTCATATTTAATGGAATGAAATAGTAATGATATAAAGGTGTATTATAATTACAGTATATTATAATATATAATATTATTTACTCCATCCTTTATACATCTCATATATGGAATTAATGATTCAAATAACTTTGAGGGGGCGGTAGTCCGCACTTCCTAAAATAGAATTATCACGTTTACCCATAATGGAAATCATAAAGGTATGACATATATAAGAAATAAATAAGAATAAGGAAAACATAAACATAATATATATAGCATATATGAAAATAGTTTCATCATAATGGCCACCATGAGAGGTGTTAAAAGAATATTGAACAATCATCGTTTCGTGAGGCAGTAATTCACCACCCACAGAAACAGCATGTTCTTTAACCATTAGATGAAGGTGTGTGTAAGTGTAAATAAAACAATTATAATAAAAACATCCAATTATGTTTAGGATACTGATTTTGTTACAAAAGAAAAGAATAAAAATAGTTTATGGGGTTGGAGAAGCAAAATAATACAAAAGAACATAAGAGAAGACATTACCTTAAAATCGGGTAACTCTTTTTGATTTGAGACAAAGGCTTCCTTGATAAGACTTATTCTCAAAGTGAGGACTCTAGGAGTAAGAGAGGGAAGTTGAGACAGTATTTGGGAAGATTTTAGCTGAGATAAATGACTTTATGATGTGAATAAAGTGGTAGATGTGGGGGCCTTTTATAAGAAGAGAGGAGGGGCACTCTTGGAAACTCATGAAATGTTACATTATTATGAAATGATTTTCGGATTTTAAAGGTCCCACAATGATATATTTAGAGGATAAGGTGATAAAGGTTCAAAATATACTCATAAAATAGGTTTTTGACAAGTTTAAGTATTACATTTTACATTATCCTTCCATTTTATTAAAATCGTTAATTAATGAGGTAATCACTGCATCATCATGGTGTCATAAACAATTTAAGTTATTTAATGTCTAAAAATTATAAAAAAATTACCATGATGTAGGAAATATTTTTATCTTTCAAATGAATATTTATATTCAAAAAGTTAACTTATATAATCCCATGTAATAGTTTTTTTAGTAAAACAACACATGTTTGTGACAATTTTATTTTTACTTTAAATAAAAAGTTATTAATGTCATTTTCTTACCCATGTGGCTCCATGGGGACCCCAAGTTGACCCATGGATTTTTTTCGTCATCCATGACTCACCAAATAAGAGTAGGAAAAGTGTAAATGTAATTTGATATTATTATAAAATTATATTTACCTTAAGTTACACTAATTACCTTTAATCGCGATTAAAAGAACTTAAAAGTTACTATTCACCAAAAATTATTTTAATCCAATTGAACCAAATTTTACTTCCTAATGACAATGATATATATAGGATATTGAAAATTCAAATCACAGAGGTGGTAAAATTTTTTTTAAATGAAAAATCAGTTTTTGTTAACTACCACTTAGTGGTTTCACTATTCATCAAAAATCGAAGTTTTTCAGAACAATAACAAAAATCCACCCTAAGATATAATTGATATTCCGAATTCAAAAATGATTTCTATTTTACCAAATTACAAACATATAAGTTTAATTAATTAATTTAATAATCAATTCCCACTGTCACAACAAATAACGTGTTTTTAAGAAATAATATATATCAAAAGATTAACAATTGTTTATGTCCAATTTCAAAGTGAAATTAATTTTAATGTCCACCATTGGATAGAATGGTAAAATTATATTCTAATAATACTTTAAAACCACTCAATAGTATAATTTATCACTATAAATTATTTTGATTTAAAAATTTGTTTTTAATTAAAATTTAGTAATTTTCACTATTCATCAAAATATAAAAGTTATTTAAAAAGTTCCAAAATTTCACCCTAGGCTAAATTCGATATTCATAATGCAAAAATGAATTCCATTTTGAAAGATAAAATTTATAAAATTTCAAAAAGTAGGTATTACTATTCATAACAGCTAGTTTGATTGGTTGTGGTGTGTGTTAGAAATCGAAGTTGCGTACAACACACGCTACTATATTATTCAAAGAGAAGCGTACCATGGAAGCTTGGGGTGTTACATTATCCCCTCCTTCAAAAAATTGCGTCCTCGCAATTTGAAATTGTTCTTCGAAAATAAAATGTTGAAAATAGAAAATACCTTTTTGGAAAACCCATATCGGAAATAGAGTTAATAAAAATATAACTTTAAAAGAAAGAAAGAGAAGTATAAAGGTCACCCGAGATAGAAAATACTAGGATTCTATGAAAACAAGGATATGGAGGGAAAAAAACCATCAAGGTCTGATGGAGAGTTGAATAAAATGGGATTAGGATAATGTTAACTACAAGAAAATCAAAAACTTGTGATTATTTAAATGATCATTGATTCCCCAGTAGGAAAAGTTAACCGAAAACGTTTTTGTTTTAAGTTACCTTTAAAAAAGTTGAGGAATTTATTTAGGAGATTTACTAAGAATGTAAGGAAATATACATACTTGTCATGTAGACTTTCAATCTTTAATAAATTTTTACCACAAACCCATCTTTCACTCAAAAAGATAATAGAACTCAAAAGTATTATATTTATCCTAATCATACAAGGTTCCAAATATTAACACATACCATTTAGATTAGGAAAACTTTATCCCCCAACCTCCAGGTTGTCCTTTTCCTAAAACTATAGTATTTTAAGATTCCAAAAATAATCTTCAGAAATGTTTTAACCATAAACAATACTATCCAAAGTTCAACTTAATCTATTCCAACCTTTATAGTTATCTAAAATACCTCTGTCCAGAATTTCTCTAAAAGGCCTCTAAATTCCAAAATAAATTGTAAAATCAGATTCCCCAAACAATGTAAAGTTTATCTTATTGTCACATTCTAAAAATATGATTACCTTCATCATATTAAAATCTTAATGAAAACAACATGTACAATAGTACAATCCTTATATATATCACATTATTCTTTTAACCAGAATATAATCCTTGAGTCCAAAAGCACCAATACAATAATTATTCCACTTCAACTATAGTAACAACATAATATTGTCCTTGATCCCTTAGCCTTTTCTAAGGTAATTTTCCCTGACGCTTAGGAAATTCATTTGAATAATTCCCCATTTATCTACAATTGTAGCATTCAACATTGATAACCTCTTTCTTTCCCTTGAAATCACGAGCATGGTGACCTTTTTCTCCACATTTATAACAATCTCCCATTCCTTTTAGGCAAGTACCAGGGTGATTCTCCCCAAAAATATCTCATAATGGAAAATCCTTCTTTCCCTTTTCCCCTTTATCTGTCTCTTGTTCCACCTTTCTCTTCTTCTCTTGCTTTACTTTGTTGTCATAAGACTTAGAGAATTCATTTTCTGTCTTGATAGCACATGAGACTATATCTTCATATGTTGAGAAAGATCGTGATACTAATTCTTGATGGAGAAATGGTTTTAACCCTTCAAATAAATGATCAATATTACTTATTGTGTTACGTAAATAATCTGCAGCCTACCTCGCTAACCTTGTAAAGTTGGACTCATACTTTGCGACATTCTCATCCTCCTTTTGTCTCAGACTCAGAAATTTTTTTTCCATATCTTCTTGATGGTCATGTGGAAAGTATTTTTCTAAGAAAAGCTCTTTGAACTCCCTCCATTCCATACTTGATACTTCATCATCTTCCATTGTGTTTTTAATCAAGGACCACCATTGATCAACATCTCCGTTGAGGCGGTAAAATGCCATGATAACCTTTTCCCTTTCACTACTCCCCAAGGCATGAAATATTTTCTCTATGAAATTTATCCATTGCTCAGCTACTAAGGGATTTGTAACCACATTAAATGTTGGTGTTTGTTTCCTCATGAAATGATCTAACATTGATCCTCCTGGTTGCAGATCAGGGTGCTCCATATGAGTAAGGTTATTATTCATATCCTGAGTGAGTTGTCCCAGTATGGTGATAAGATGATCAGCACCAGTTGTATCACCAGCTCCACCATAATTATCTTGATCAGGGGGGAAATCCCTACATGGAGAGCGTTCATTGATATGGTTTCCATTCCTTCCACTAGGCGCCATTTCTAAATAATGGAATAAACTAGATCTATTTATGAATCAAAATACACAATTCCATACTTTTAAAACACTTAACATAAATTTAATGGTTTATGAATATAATCCATAATCATACAAATGTTTTCTTTGAGGAAGTATATAATCATAAATCCTTCATAATGGTTTTTAAGGAAAATGATAATTATCCTAAGCATATCCCCCAGGAGTGTCGTAACCAAGAGTACAACAAGGCCCGTTGTTGTGCACCAGTTCCCATTTGAGTCTAGCTCAAAGTGGTGTTTTCGGGTTTTACCCCTAGGTACATCTGTTCCAGAGACGCCTCTAACTGCTCGTATCTAGACAGGGGTGTACTGCTCAGAAAACTCACAAAATCTCTATAATACCAAAATTCTAGGAAGTTCTTCTATACTAATCCTCAAATTCTATCTTAGGGCTATGTGCTCTAATCAGAGTTTATCTAAATCTAGCTTCCAAGGTTAGTACTAAACTGCCTCTGATACCAACTGTAACGCCCTGACCCCAGTTACCCAGAGTGGGTACATTATTGCGTAACATTAGCATGATCACAGAAGATCATGTCTCGAAAGACCGATTAGTTTAGTAGCCTTGGAAACACTAGATACATTCATAAGTATTACATTACATCATAAAGTAAAACAATACTAAAAAAACATCAGGTATTTATATACCCTCATACTATCCATGTAGGTCATTCATAATATACTTCATCACATCCTGGAAAAATTAAAACATTGAAAGGGGCGAGCTCAGATTCTCCGTAAGGGTACCAATACAGAAGAAACTTTCCTAAATAAACATAAACATTTAAGGAGCGTGACAGGGATGTGAGTTGGTCCTGCGACGATCGACTGCGGGTTTGTTGGCGGTGGAGGCGTGCCAACATGCGGCTAGGGTTTCATTTTTAATGGGCCGTCGTGCCAGCATGCGACTAGGGTTTCATTTGTAATGGGTTGTCCCACTGGGCTCTCAAGGCTTTAGATCTTTGGCCTTAGAGACTTTGGACTCGTTATGGGCTTTTGGGTTTTCAGTTCTCCCACAAAAGGGGTTTGTATGTTTTATTTTCTTTTTTAATAAAGGGGTACGCCCCCACCATTCCTAGTATAACTAAAACAAAATCCTTTTAAACTTGAACTTCAGCATAATAAGGGAAAAAAATAAAAGAAAAAAAATGAAATAATTCCATTTACTTATTCACATGGATATTATACTAGTCGAATAATCACATGAAATATCAATAACAACTTTCATAATGATGGAATGCATAATGCCAGACTATCATAACCATGTAGCCAAGGCCTCGTGCCAAGAATACAAATAAGATTTTGTCAAGGCCTCGTGCCAAGACACTAGTTTGTCTCATGAGACCTACCGATGCATCGAGGAGCTATAGCTGGCTCCACCCATCACTTATTAAGTCTAATGCATTCCTTATATGAAAAGGTTTAAACATATAATAAACCATAACATAATCGTATCACATAAAACATGCATATAGGAAATATAAAATTTCCACATTTCAATCACAAGATATCAATACAACACGTTGATATAATAAAAACATCATCAAAACCATTTTAAATACCAAAATTAAAGAAAATTAAAATGTGGTATTTTTTTTTCATTTAAAAAAAGTTATGGCTTGTAGAGGAAGCCGAAACTCAAATAATGGTCATGGCGGAAGAGAAGTCATTGTTTCCACATACGTACGACAAAAAAAACATTCCTTTCTGTCGTTTAGTAAAATGCTTCGTATAAAAATATTCCTTTTGAATAAATATAAAAGTCAAAGGGGTTTATACACCGTATAAAAGAAATTTGTGTATAAAATAAAATATTCCTCAATGAATGGAGATTGAGATGAAGTCCCTTACAAAGATGATTTTTTAAATAAAATAGATCTATTATGTTTATTCACTATAAGTACACTTAAATAAAGTACAAATACAAGATATGATATAATAATATCATGACATAATTTGAAAGTAAGAGATTAACCCAAAGAATGGAAATTGGGTTAAGAAGACCCCTTACCAAGATCATTTTTTAAATAAAATAGATATATTATGTGTATTCACTATAAGTACACATAAATAATGGACAAATAAAAGATTGGACATAATAATATCATGACATAATTTGAAAGTAGGAGATTAACTCAAAGAACAGAAATTGGGTTAAGATGGTCCCTTACCTCGTGTTTGACTTGACTCAACCGTTCTTTAAACACCTGAATAATAAACTAGCGTTAATTTAAACTTTCTTAATAAAAATTTTCAATTTCATTATTCCTTTTATATCACTTATTACCATGTTATGAACATTATGTAATTATTTAAGTTAATAACGGTCGTTTTGTCGATCTTTGGTACTTGAGTCAAAAATAAACTTCTTATAATTACAAGTTGTTCATGTGGTAAAATATCCATTATATCCAGAATTATATTCATTATGTAGATATCATATATATTATACATATCTAGTATATACATTCATTTATAATATTACATATCATTTAGAGGTAAGAAATAAAATGCACCGTTCATGGAGACGGTAAGCCGTACGTACGCATGAACGCTACTTTAATTCATATTTCATATTTAATGGAATGAAATCGTAATGATATAAAGGTGTATTATAATTACAGTATAATATCATATATAATATCATTTACTCCATCCTTTATACATCCCACATATGGAATTAACGATTCAAATCACTTTGAGGGGGCGATAGTCCACACTTCCTAAAATGAAATTATCGCGTTTACCCATAATGGAAATCATAAAGGTATTCCATAAATGAGAAATACAGAAGCATAATGAAAACATAAACATAATATATATATCATATATGAAAATAGTGTCATCATAATGGCCACCATGAGATGTGTTAAAAGAATATTGAACAATCATCGTTTCGTGACGCAGTAATTCACCACCCACAAAAACAATATGTTCTTTAACCATTAGACGAAGGTGTGTGTAAGTGTAAATAAATTATTCTCATAAAACAAAATCCAAGTATGTTGAGGATACTGGTTTTGTTACAAAAGAAAATAATAAAAAGAGTTTATGGGGTTGGAGAAGCAAAATAATACAAAAGAACATAAGAGAAGACATTACCTTAAAATCAGGTAACTCTTTTTGATTTGAACCAAAGGCTTCCTTGGGAATACTTCTGCCCAATGTGAGGCTTCTAGGAGTAAGATATGGAAGTTGAGAGAGTATTTAGGCAGAGTTTGGAAAAGACAAATGGCTTGAAGGTGTGAATAAGGTGGTATAGGTGGGGGCCTTTTATAAGAAGAGAGGAGGGGCACTCTTGGAAACTCATGAAATGTTACATTATTATGAAATGCTTTTCGGATTTTAAAGGTCCCACAATGATATATTTTGAGGATAAGGTGATAAGGGTTCGGACTATACTCATCCAATAGGTTTTTGACAAGTGTAAGTATTAGATTTTACATTATCCTTCCATTTTATTAAAATTGTTAATTAATGAGGTAATCGCCGCATCATCATGGTGTCATAAAAAATTTAATTTTTTTAATGTCTAAAAATTATAAAAAAAATTACCACGATGTATTAAATCTTTTTATCTTTCCAATGAATATTTATAGTCAAAAAGTTAACTTATATAACCCCATGTAATAATTGTTTTAGTAAAACAACACATATTTGTGACAATTTTATTTTTACTTTAAATAAAAAGTTATTAATGTCATTTTCTTACCCAAGTGGCTCCATGGGGTCCCCAAGTTGACCCATGGATTGTCTTGTTCGTCCATTACTCACCCAATAAGGGTAGGACAAGTGTAAATGTAATTTGATATTATTATAAAATTATATTTACCTAAATTTACACTGATTACCTTTAATCGCGATTAATAGAACTTAAAAGTTACTATTCACCAAAATTATTTTAATAAAATTGAACAAAATTTTACTTCCTAATGAAAATTATGTGTGTAGGATTTTGGAAATTAAAATCACAGAGGTGGTAAAATTTCTTTTAAATGAAAAATCAGTTTTTTTTAACTACCACTTAGTGGTTTCACTATTCATAAAAAATCGAAGCTTTTTAGAAGAATACCAAAAATCCACCCTAAGCTATAATTAATATTCCGAATTCAAAAATGATGTCTATTTTACCAAATTAAAAACATATAAGTTGCATTAATTAATTTAATAATCAATTCCCATTGTCACAACAAATAGCGTGTTTTTAAGAAACAATATATATCAAAAGATTAACAGTTGTTTATGTCCAATTTCAAAGAGAAATTAATTCTAATGTCCACCATTAGATAGTATGGTAAAATTATATTCTAATTATTCTTTGAAACCACTAAATAGTATAATTTATCACTATAAATTATTTTTATTAAAAATTGTTGCTTTTAATTAAAATTTAGTAATTTTCACTATTCATCAAAATATAAAATTTATTTGAAAAGTTCCAAAATTTCACCCTAGGATAAATTTCATATTCCAAATCCAAAAATGAAGTCCATTTTGAAAGATAAAATTTATAAAATTTCAAAAAGTAGGTATTAATATTTATAACAACTAGTTTGATTGGTTCTGGTGTGTGTTAGAACTCGAAGTTGCGTACAACACACACTACTGTATTATTCAAAGACAAGAGTACCGTGGAAGATTGGGGTGTTACATGGGTAATGTTATAAAATATAGTTTTTGAAAAAGGAAAACACGCAGACCATGTGACAACCCATCGCGTCGGACAAAGCTGTGAGAATCGAATCCACAACCAAAGTGCGATTGGGATTTATCGCCTACCACTGGACTACGTGAAGTCCCTGGTTAGTGTGACTAATTATATTTAGTTAAATGATTTTATTGATCAATAATAAGTTGATTTGGGATCTTATGTCTTAACAAATGAATACCCTTAGTATAGGAAAATGATTTGGTGATTAAGTGATAAATGTTATTTTGGAAGATGTTCACTTTGTTGGGAACACTATATGCCCAAGGAAAATAGAATACTATGAGATTTAGTTTTAGGAGTAATAGTGGATTTTTATCTATACTTTTATTGTGGATTTATAGTGATTTGGGTTATTTATGAAAATGATTAACCTATAATAGAGAATGTGTGATTAGGTTAATTACTTTTAAGTATGTGACTCTAAGAGTAGTTAATGTCATTTGGAGATACAGTTTAACGTGGAAGACTACATGATCAAATTCTTCTATGTTTTGGGTTTCAATATTAGTTTGGATTATATTGAAGGATTTTAAGGACAATTGTTTATTGAATGGTATTGATTTAACTTTGGGGTATTGTTTGTTTAATTTTAGAAATAAAGATTAGTGTTTCTTTCTCTAAAGGAATATTCTCTTGGGGGATCATCAGATCTTGTACTAACCATTTTGGTCTTAATTAATCTCTAAAGACACGGTAAATATATAGTTTATACTTTGTGGATCATGTGATTCTCGAGAAGTTGATTCTAGCTCTTCGAGTGTGACCAAGTCTTCTTGAATACTCATCATTTAAAAAAATGAGTTAGTGGTAGAAATCTATTAAATAATGAAACTCTACTTAAAAAGTAAGTATATCTCTTTATGTTCTTATTCAATCTCATAATTAAATTCATCATCTCTATGTAATGTAACTTAAAAAAATGTTGTCCATTTATTTTTCCTAATGGGAAACTAATGACCATTTGTCCCATCACAAGTTTGTGGTTTTCTTGTTGTTAAATTTCTATTGATCATATTTTCTATCCCTCTCCATCAGAACTTGACACCTAGTTTATCTTCCATATCCATGTTTTCTAACATGGAATCCTAGTATGGGATATCTTGGGTGACCTTTGTACTTCTCTTTATTTCTTTTAAAGAGATAGTTTTATTGAATCTTTTTTTGATGCGGGACTTTCCATTATATTCCCAAAACCAATTTTAAAAATCGCAAGGATGCAATTTATTGAAGGAGGGTAGAATTTAACACCCCAAGCTTCCACGTTACGCTTCTCTTTGAAGAATACAATAGCGTGTGTTGTACACAACTTTGAGTTCTAACACACACCATAACCAATCAAACTAGCCATTATGAATAGTAATACCCACTTTTTGAAATTTTATAAATTTTATCTTTCAAAATGGACTTTATTTTTGGATTTGGAATATCAAAATTATCTTAGGGTGAATTTTTGGTACATTTCTGATAAATTTCATATTTTGATGAATAGTGAAAATTACTAAATTTTAATTAAAATTTACATTTTAATATAAATAATTAATAGTGATAAATTATGAATTTGAGTGGTTTTGAAGTATATTTAGAATATATTTTTACCATTTTATACAATTTCAATCATTGGACACAATTTTACATTTAAACCGGACATAAACAAGTGTCAATCTTTTGATAATTATTATTTCTTAAAAACACGTTTTTTGTTTTGACAACGAGAAATAATTTTAAATTAATTTCTGCCACTTATGTGTTTTGAATTTAGAAAAATGGATTCCATATTTAGAATCAGGAGGTTTAAATTGTGTAAATAGGTAACTTTTATTTTTAGACATTTTGAATAATTACTTCGGTAAATATTTTATTTACCATGGTTAAAGTGTAAATCCAGAAAATAAGGGTAAAAAATAATATTATAATAATAATAAATTACCCTAAAATGTGTCCTAACCTTATTGGTTGATATTTGTCCGACCATGGGCATCTTTGGGTCTATTTGGGGACCCCATGGATCCTCTTGTAAGTGATAATGACACTTTGTATTAATTAAGTTAAAGTAAATACAAAAATGACATAAGAATATATCTTTTAGAATTTTTTTACATAGGGTTATATATGTTATATTTTAGACTATAAATATTCATTAGAAATATAAAAATATTTCCTACATAATGGTATTTTATTTATAATTTTTATACATATAATAATTAAATTTATTTTGACACAATAATGATGCAGTATTTTCCTTATTAATGAAAGAATCAAATAATTGGTATTATAAATGTTAAAATAAATATAATTTAAATATTTTGATTCCATAGAACAATTTTATTGGTTAATATGACATGTTAGAATTTATTAAATGAATTTGGTTCGAATTAATAACGTTTTTATGACTTAAAAAATCAATTATTAAATATTTTCAAAATTGACATAAATGAGTTTTTAAAAAAACTATTATATTATTAATTGATATTATGTTACTAAAAATATAAGGTTAGGAAAAAGGACTTATATCATGATATTTGTATCATTAATTGACCACTTTGGGGTATCTTGGATGTATATAGTATGTTTATTAACTATATAATATAAAAATACAAAGTGACATGGTAAATGTGAAACTAATTAATTAATAGTTAAAACTAAAAGATAAGGTTAATATAATGACCCAAACCTGTCTAAAATCAATTTTTTGAAAGTATTTAGACTCATCCCTACCTTATAATTTGAATAATCCACTTTGGAGCAATTAGAAACCAAATATGAATTTATTATAAATTAATACTTTAAGTTTTTCCTAAAGATCCCCTCCTCCCCCTTATAAAAGGACACCACTTATAACTAATTGTTTATATCTTCAAAGCCTTTTGGTTCGGCCAAAATCTGCCCAAATACCCTATAAAGTATCATACCTTTACCCTAGAGTCTCTCCATTGGTCAGAAAGACATCTTAATGAGCCCTTTTGATCAAATCAAAAGGAAGAACCTGAAGAAGAGGTAATGATTTCACCACCCTCTTTCAATTCCTTTCTTCTTCCACTTATTATTTATTTGTTATTTCCATTATAAAATAATAACTCCAGTATATTCTATATATTTTGATTTTATTATTTATATGGTAGAACCATATTCATTATTTTATCTATCCTTTGAATGACATGTCACCATACGTGCGTACGTACGACCTACTGTCTCCACGTCGTGGTGTAATTGTTATTCAATGTATTATTATTTGTATGGGTATAATAATGATGTTTAATTCATGTAAATAATAAATATAACAAGATAATGATTCTTTATATATGATATACCATCCAATTATATATTATTTTAATATCAAAATAATGATATTGTCGCTCGTGCGTACGTACAGACTATCATCTCCACGAACGCGATTTGATTCATTTTCCATTGTATCCATTCAAGTCTAATTATAATTTGATGATTAAAAATAATGTTTAAGGACATGATATAATTATTTATATGAATAAGATACATCCCATCCATAACAAATATGGCTCACATAACAAAGAAAATAGAGGAAAACGAATCCATTAACATCTAAAACGACAATAATACTAAGATATTATCAACAAATCAGTGTTAAAAGATCATATATGATATCATATTAATGTATATAATTCTAGTATAGTTCAATAACAATTATTTCACCATTATATATGAGGTTAACTTACCATCAACAAAGTAAAAGGTACAAAGTAAGGGGTTTCTTATCTCACTTTTAATTCCATGATAATTCCATTATTCACCAGTTATTTATTGCATGTGGTGTGTGTATTGACCATGATTGTATTCATTGTGTAATATAATTTAATTTATGGATATTTACATAATCATTTTATGATCCTTCTTTCATGGATGTATGTTTTTTATGTTACCAAATCGATATGGGAATTTGAAATTTCAATTTCCACTCATTCGGCTTTACGCATACTTCATTGATTATTTTACACCAAAATTGTGTATGGAATCACTATTCATTTGCTAATGTCATAATTTCAACTCTCCTTTCTGTGGATATACTTTTGATACACATAATAACTCCATTGATAAATTCTCATGTAATCTATATGAACTTGATAAGAGTAATTTTAACTCAATCTCCATTTGTTTAGTTAAATATCCAATTCATTGGTGTTGTTTTTACAAGAATATGTGTGAATGTCCTCTGATTGATTTATAGTGAATATCCAATCATATTGAGTGTATTTATATTTTTCACACATTATTATGTATTTTATTTATCCTTAACCTAACGATCTTGTCTTTATAAGTGATTTCATCTCAATTTACATTCCACTGAGACTTCTTTGTTGTTATACACCAAATCACTTTTATATGGTGTATATAATGTACATTGACATAGTATAGCATGACTCCCTTTATTCTCATTATATTATAATGTTTTGATTACCTCAATTATTTGTATTCAAGTGTCTCTCTTTTGGTTATGAACTCTAACTAAAATATTATTTGAAATGTTTTAAAGATTTATTATTCTATATCTTTCTCATTAATGTCCATATTTTAAAAATGTTTTTAAGGATTTATTTATATGGACATTAAAGTTTTGAAATTAAAATTCCTTTCAAAATTTTCAATGTGGTATGAGACACTTTGATTCAAAAATCTATTTTTAAATGACTTCTTGACATATAGTGCAACTTTTAATTGTTTTCAAGAAAAAAGGTGATATTTCTCTCAATAGTTTGATGATTATTTTAATTTATGTCAATATCCTTCATTATTCTCAATTGAGGTTAATATGTTACAATAAAATCTTCTATATTGTATTGAATGAGTTATGTCTGACTATAGATGTGCTATTTTTATACCACTCATGGTTTTTGATAAGGTATTGACATTTCGTATAATAGTTTTAATACGAATGTGTATGTTATGTTTCAAAATTTTCATATGAGGAATGAATTGGACTAAGTTAGTGATGGGTGGAGCCCGCTATAGCTCCTTGATGCATCTATAGGTCTCATGAGACAAACTAGTGTCTTGGCACAAGGCCTTGAAAAAATCTTATTTGTAGTCTTGGCACAAGGCCTTGACTATCTGGTTATGATAGTTTGGCATTATGCATTCCATTATTATGAAAGTGGTTATTGATATTTCATGTAATTATTTACTAGTAAAATATCCATATGAATAATTAAATGGAATTATTTCATTTTATCTTTTCCATATTATGTTGAAGTTCAAGTTTAAAAGGATTTTGTTTTAGTTATACATTGCCTTAAATGTTTATGCTTATTTATGAAAGTTTCCGCTATATTGTTATCCTTAATGAGCATTTAAGCTCACCCCTTTCTATGTTTTATTTTTTCCCAGGATGTGAAGAAGTATTTTATGAATGACCTGCAGGGATAGCATGAGGATATGAGTGTGGTCTATAGAGACAAAATGTTGTTGTAGTTTTTCACTTTATGATGTAATGTAAACCTTATGAATGTATCTAGTGATTCCAAGGCTACTAAACTAATCGGTATTTCGAGACTTGATCTTTTATGATCATGCCAATGATACGTAATAATGCATTGACTCTAGGTAACTGGGGTCGGGGCTTTACACCAATCCATGATAATATCTCACATTTAGTGATTGGGGGAAAAGAACCTATAAGAAAACATCATCTATGTAACATAAATAGGGAATAATCTTAGTGACACTAGACATCCTGATAAAATAGCATTAAATCAATAAGAATCAAAAGATTAATTCTAAAAAGTACCTATAGGAATCAAAATCATTTATCACATCACATTAGGATCATGATCCTAGTACCAAGAATCACATTCGAAAATAATAGATATATCAATAGTAACCATGTGAAATCATAGATAATGAGATATTTTGGATGAACACCTTAATCCATCATTATTATCCCAACCACTCAGGCTTAAATTTTTAGTACATGTTCTAGGTGCCACCTGATACCTTATATACCCATACTCATAATGCACTTGGTCAGGGTTGCTTGATTGCCGAGTCACCCAATAGGGTTCGTTTGGTGAATACTCCAGAGAGGCATCCCAAGAGGGATCCTTGAGGTCCATACATAAGCAAATGCATCCCTCTTAGGATCCTATATGTCAATTCATGGCCTCAGGTCAATACAATATGCACCACGACACCATATACCTTGGAATTGTAAAAATGGGTAGCACAACCTTGCTAGCTACATGGGGTCTTTACACAATGACAATGACCATGAGATGGCTCATGGACCATCTCGGTTCTCAAGGTCGCTCCACTCATATAGCCTAGTTCAGGTCAGCCTAATATCCATCCAACTAGGCCTATATAAGGTCCTAAAATCCATATCATGCACAATACCACCTTTTAAAAGGTTTGGAGGCCAGTTGTTATGCCAAGGAAACTTAGTCTCAGCCCTCAGGTCCAAGATAGGAAGTTAGCGCACATGGGTTGTTTGTGACCCATGATGTATATCCATTTTAATTGTATAGTATAATTTAATTTAAAAATTCATTGTAAATAGGGGATTCACCCTTAGGGGTGATATTTATTATCCACATACCACCATAAACATGCATAAATTCTAAAGGTAAGGTAATATATATCACCAACCTTTAATAATCATTTAATCATTTATTGCAAGTGCCAACAACAGATGTCAAAGCCCGTCTAAGGTCATCTAAGGCATACAAAGATCCTTTCATGAAACCAAATTATACTGGCAAATTAATTTTAATTAAATTATAATTAATTAATAAAACTCAGAAATATAAAAATAAATAAATAATTAAATTCAAAGTCATAAAGTCTAAAATCCATCTAGCTAATATTTTTGCACTAGAATAACGAACAAACACTCACAACACCACATGAAACATAGTAAACCATAAACTATGCATAATCCCTAAGAATACACATAAAAAACTCCAAAGAAGATTAATTTAAAGAATTAAAAATATAAAAAAACCCACAGTGATATACCTTGATGAAATGACATGCGATGAAGAGAAGATGGCTTCCTGATCCATCCTCTTTCTAGGTAGAGAAAAATAAATAATATTTTTATTTTATTTCACCATGATCTAGTGAAATTAGGGAGAAAAAACCTAACCGGAGAATCCAAAATTAGAGAATAGGGGAGGAGAATAGATTTAGCAATAATATAGTTGAATACTTACCTCTAGGATTCCAAAAAATCCAACAATATTCCATTGAAATAAAAATGAGGGAGATCTACCATAGAGGATGAGAGAATGAGGGAACACACATGGGAGATTCTATGAAAATTGACGAAGAATAAGGGGGCAAAACACCTTAAGGGTTAGAGGTGAAATATGGTAATTTTTAACCTTTTAATGAAGTGTATAATAAATCACACAATTTTAAAAAACTTATGCCAACTATGTGGGATCATTTCCCCAAACACATCCAAGTTGTACAGTTTCCTCACAGAGTTTAAAAACCATGCTCCAACCATACAAAGATACTTACAAAAAACAATCCCACACCGAATGGTTTTAACATATAGTTAGACAAACTATAAACCAATTGTGAAAGTACCCTATCACCTCTTCACTAACCCAGACAATTTTACAGGTCCCCTTGCATAGTTAAGAAAACTGTGTTCCTTTATAATCTGGGTTGCATGGATAGGGAGCTTGATCAACAAAAATAGTGTTCCAACCATGCGCCCGAGGCTAAAAACTTTCAAAACTCCAATTTTGGGACCCAAACCCTGATATGATTCCAAAAAATACAAAATACATTTCAAGATTCAAAACTTTTCTAAAAACATTATTTATATACATTCTAACTTTGAGAATTCTATTCGAAATCAACAACCATGGTTTTACCCATCCATTTTCAAATTCCTTCTGAAAATTTAAAACTCATAAAACATGATATATTTAAATAATAATAATAAAATTCATTAATTATTTTATAAAAAATAGACATGGAAGAAAAAGGATTTTGACTGAAGAGTTAAATAAATTCATATTTCCATAAAAATATTCTTTCCATATCATGAGAACTTTAAGAGATAAGAATAAAAGAAAAACATGTAATATATAGAAATAAGTAGAGGAGAAGAAAATTCAAGATATTATTGAGTCTTATATCATGAAATTTATTCATTGAAAACTATATTATAAATAATCTTGGTAAAAAATGAGATTGTAACATAATATCCTTATCACTTTGGTAACTTTTGAATCATTATCCCCTTAAAATAATAACATAAAAATAAACATTAAATATCATTATGAAAATGAAATTCATGATATAACATGTAAAAGTGTATGAATATGCACCTCATAAATGAATATAGGTGTATTACATATCATATATACTGAAGAAGAAAATTTGAAATGATAAAATTTTACTTGAAGATGGACTTGCTTCGAAAGTTCCCTAACCACCTCTTCATTGAGAAACTTATTTTGTATTACACATTAATCCTTCAAATGATGGTCTTTTTTCAATACCAAAAAATCTTATATATATTTAAGAAAGCTAGAATGATATTAGGGATGGGATTGGCTGAGTAAGAAGGCTCAAACATTGTGAATAATGAAGTATAAGAGGTTTCCATTTATAAGTTAGAGGAGGAATACCCTTGGAATTACTTAAAGTATTGCATTAATATAAATTAATTTTTATGTCCAAATTTATCCAAATAAATAAAATTCAAATATAATATAATTATGTATTTAAATAATCTCTTCAAATAAAAATTGTACAACTTTTATTTATGTTTTTACCCTTATCTCTTAGTTATAACTCCTGTTAAACCTTTGGACTATTACAATAATAATAATTGTTTTTAACATTAGGGATCAAGAATGTTAATATTTAAGGAAAAGCGAATCATAAATGGATCATGGTTGATATTTTTCATCATATCCCATTAAATTGGCCTAATATAGTTTTTTTTATAAATGTTTAATCATTTAATAAAATATAATCTATTATAGAATATCATTAACGTCACTTTTGAAACTATTCAATTAATTTGACTTTGTAAACAACATTATATAAGAAATTAGAATATAAACATTTAAAATATTCATATTAATTTATATTAATCTATACAATTTATAGGATGATATTACTAACTCAAAAAATATTACTTTCAGAGTTTTTAAAATCATATAATTTATTTTTTTAAGACTTGCAGAGGTACTGCGTCAATGTTACGTTAAAATTTAAGGAAATTATTTCATCAGTAAAAACTAAAAATAAATTACCATGATAAAAAAAATTCATATTAAAAATTATAATTTATAACCGAACACAATTAATTCTTATACTTATCACAAAATATTATAGATATTAAAAGAAAGAATATGACATTTTTGACCTTATCATTTATTTAAATATTATAAAGGTCAAAATAAAAATTAAACGGAAAAGGTCACATTTTCAAAGTTTGGATAGATATAGATTAAATAGACTCGTGAATTAAATTAAATACAAGTTCTTGAATGAATTTCAAGCCTTATCACATTAATTTTATCCATTAGTAATCCTTTTTTACTTTTGCACTGTAATAAAAATTTACTGTGTTTACTATTCATATTGATGAAAAAATAATATATTTACCAAATATTTACCACATAATTAAAAACATGGAATCTATTTTTTTCAATATTAAATTTCTAGAATTAGGAGTAAAAATTTTAAGATAAAAATGAAAAATTCATTGAATTTTTTATTCAATTAAATTTCTTTTTATGTATAAAAATGTTTTTATAGAAAACTCAACCAAAAATTTATTACAATATAATTTATTAGATTATTAATAATATAACATAACTAATCTTAATTTTAAATAATTTTTAAAAAAATGGAACTTTTTAAATTTTTGAAAAAAAAATATAGTTTTCAATAAAAATCAGTATTTTCACTATTCATTAGAAAATCAATCCTTTCAAAAAATTATATAAAATTAATTATAAGATAATTTTTACACGATGGTTTCAAAAATGATGTTTATTTTGTTAATTTTTTTTTAAAAATTTTCAATATTTAATTATGTTATTTACTCATAGAAAGAAACAAATTTCTTTTTTGGGAAAAAATGTATTTTTGTAGCATATAAATATGTTACAAAAAATTGAATATTTATTTATAAATATATTTTATCATTCTAAAACTATTATACATAATTTTGAAAATGTAGTTATTACTATTCACTATGCTAATTTCACTACTGTGTTAAAATGGTATACTATATTATAGTTCATTTAGACTCATATTTTCAAGTATCACAAGCTATCAAAGAAATTAAATTTTTTCAAAGAGAAATATATCATAAAATATCAAGGTGTTATAGTAGATTTGAGTCTTTAATATTCTATCAAAATTTACTCAAAAAAATACTATAGATCAAAATAATTCCATAGTTGGAATTATCCACTTACAGATCTTTTGTGATTCTAACAACACACCTCTTCTAAATTGATATTTAATTGAATGAAATCTTCACAATGAAACTATAGATATAATAATTATTTCAATGGATTTTTTATTTGACATATTATTTTCTCCTTACAGTATGAAACATGATATATTCCTTATAAACCATATATTTTATCTTGAATAACAATTCGTTTACCAGTAACATAATTTATCTAATTCAAATATATAATATGACAAATTTGGAAATCTATCCTCTATTCTTAGGACACATAGTTCTTATCCTAATTTTTTTTTGATATTCTCTCTTTTTTTAATCTCGCACAAAGGATTATAATATATCCTATTAATTTTGATTTTTTAATTCAAAATTCAAATTAAAAATAAACTCACAACTTCAACCCCTTAAAATTTGACCATCGAATTTCCTTCGAGAATATTATCACCATAGAACTCCATAAAGTCAGTTAAGGTTCCACACATAACTGCAAAGTAGTTACTAACGAACTAAAAAAACTCTATTGAATCAATAGTTTTTAATACACCATACCATCAAATATTTTCAAATCACCCATGTTGGGCTTTACATCTAACTAAACCGAAAACATTACATCAAGTACTATAACACATCCCTTCTCTATACTGAAACAAAATCCAAAAAAACTTCCAATATATTCAACTATTTGTGTTACACAAACTCTATAAAAACTTATTTAAAACATACCTGCCTCCAATATGTGGTCATTTCTAATATCATGTTTCAATCATTTGTGGATGTAGTCCAAAATGGCATTCAAAACACTAAAGTTGGCTATCCCTAATTTAAATAGGGATTTTTTAATCCCAAAAGACCTCTAATTTGTCTTATCCACCATCTCCTCCACCTTTTTTACTTCAATATCCACCACCATGTTCTTCCAAACAATTAGATAAAATTGTTTCATGTTATTTATAAATATATAGGTATTTAGAGATTTTATATGTCTATCACAGCTACCCCATCTTTCACAACACCCATAATGGGATCCCTGTGTTGTAAATAGATTCTTTAAATTTTAAATTCCTATTGTTAAGGCATGGAAAACTTTTCCATTTTTAATAAAAATATTATATATTTATATGGAATAAAAAAACCATATAAATTATACTTTATCCCATGTCCATTACCACTTATGTAGATTCAACATAGTGTGTTTCATACTGTAATAAAGGTTTCCTTCATTAATCCTCTTCCATTTAACCATAGAAACATCCTTAAATCTTTCACACAAATATATATGAATACATTTGGGAATATTTATAATTTTTATACTAAAAAATTTATTTTAAAAATAGAATCTAGGATTCTAAAATAATCCCAAATTTTAGAGGATACAATTCCTCACAAATTCAGTGATTGTAAACTACTACAATCTTCAATATTATAACTGGTCATAGTATCACATAGCTTCAAATATCTTTAGTTGATTTCTAATTTTATTTAAACCTATTCATAATAAATGTATATTCCATATAATATAGTTCTTATAACCTCAATATATTTTTAACACCATGCATTATTAGTCTAAAACATCAATCCTTTACAAATTTTTAATCCATAAATTGTACTCCTATGATTGTTTTCCATTGATATCCTAAAATGATTGTAAAAAAATACCATATACATACTTCATGGTTATAATAAATATATTATTATTGTATCAACATTTTCAATCATATAATTTCATAAAACCTACATCATTTTTGGATTAAGACTTCACTAACCTTTAATAAATGGTTTGTGATTTGGTTCCATCGAAATTCTATGAATGTATAAATTAAAAATATATCTTATATCCACAATCATCCATTATATTACTACATTTTTATGTCAAATAACTAATAAAATATTTTATTATTTATCTCTATTCAATTTATATGAAATAATATTAGGTAATGGGATACCCTCCCCATGAAAATCACAATATAGATGAGTCAGTAGTGATTTGAACTCCAATTAGGGAGGATAGATCATTGATGGTAAAAACTTTGGGTCAGGATGACCCATGACTTTTATTAGTTTCCAATAATATCTCCTCAATTTTTTTTTAATCTAACCTTTAATTATAATATAAAATATTATCATGTCTATAGGTTGTAAGTCACATTTTCAAAGAATCATAAAAACGAGTCCACATTGATTATTTAAAGATCTCATTTTCTACCACATAAACTCAAATAAAATCATCCATGATGTATATTCCTATCATTACATGATAAGAATTGAAATTACCCTTTCTATCTCCCATATTAAAAATGAATTTCCCTTTTCCAAATCAATTAGATATCCAATGATTTATAAAAAGGTTCTTCCCAAAATAATTGGCATATCCATATCCCATCCTATGTCGAGCACCAAAAAGTAATATAGAGAGATGAATTTACCAAAACATACTAGTAGGTATTTAAATCCACTAATGGTATATGTAAGAGAATAATTTTAAAGTTAAATATAAATTATTGTGAGTTTTAATTCATTGACCTAATCTGCTTGAACAATGATAATGGAATGAGATTGATACTTTCACCTAGATTTCATAAGAATATTTCAACTTAAAGATTTAAAATATGAAATGGGATAATATAAATTATGAGATTCTTTAATTTTTAATGGATTTTATATTTAAATTCAACACCATATTAATATTTAAGATGAAATAAAAAAATCCTTTAACCACTTATTATTAAAGATTATATTGTTCACATTTTTTATATTCTTAGGCACTTCAAGCAAGGATTTAATTAAGGAATTGTTCAATTAATTTTTTTTTAAAAAAATTCATCCAAATTTTTAAATGGATTTTACCACCTATCTTCCTCAATATTTAAGGGTATGGAATCCTAGGAGTATACTCCCTTAATTTTTGAATTTCCATAGTTAAATTCTTTTCACATTATAATTCCTATTTTTTAATTTCATCTTATAATTTTTATTTCTATGAATCATTATATTCATATTTAGGACTCTCTTATCATTTATTACACCCTTAGAAAAAATATTAGTCACTTTTAAAGTTGTTTTTGTATGTAATACACTCCAGGTACATTCCACCATGATGTTTTCTATTGGATTTACTTCCATGTTGCTTAGAAGTATTACTTTATCCATTTATGATGTCATTTTTGAAAACTATTTCACTTAAAATTTTAGAATATGTGTTATTTATTGATTATATTGTTCCACATATTAATAATATTATTGCACTTACTTGACTTCATCCATTGAATTTTCTTGATTAGATTCTCTAATATTTGTTTGATATTGAGTATTCATTTGATCCAAACATCTAGATGATCCTTATGGATTGTAAAATTCTTGATCCTTACACGATAAGTTATAATGGTTTGAAAACCAGAATTATAAGTATTATAAATAGGGTATGTTTTCATTGGTTTTCTATTACCATATTTCATATTATTTAAATCATTGATATTTTAAGTTGGCAGGTAAAAATTCATATAATTTGATAAGTCATGTAAATTCTATAAAAAATTAATTTATCATGGTGGGAGTGGTCCTTATCTATTAATAATTTACCTTTTCTTTGAAGTATTCCCACTTTAGTAGCTATGTATTATTATGATGAAATTTAATTAACTAGATCTATTCTTCCATGAACTACGTTTTTTGAATTTATTATAATCACAAAATATATATCCTTGATCCCTTGTTCATTTATATCATATTAATGTCCACTTGATTACATATCAACATGAGTTTGAAATGAACCTATAATTTCATTATATAATAACTACATCAGTAAATATCGTTGGAATTTATGGTGTAGGAATAAGATTAATATCTCCCAAAAATATCTCCCATAACTCATGAAAGAGTTTAAATTTAATATATGAGAAAATAGAATTTTTAGTCCTCAAATCCATAGTATGATTCAAAAGATAAAACTTCATCATGAATTCACTATAAATATTTACCCATGAATCTAATAAATCTTTTTTGAGTTATAAAAACCAATTTCAAGACTGGTTCTTCCTTGAATTGGGAAAAAACCTCATACTGAACTCATAATCTGTCTAAAATTGTAATGGACGTGTATGAATGATACTGTAAATGTCTCAAATAAATAAAATACAATCTTTACATTAAAGGTGGGTAAGATTATCAAATATACGTGCTTGAGATCATAAATTCGTGCCTCTTTTGACAATCGTATACATAATGGGTTTCCAAAAACTAAAGGAATTTATAAGTCACTCAAACATGGTATTTATGGAACCTTATTAATCATATTCTAAAATTGATTCATTTAGACCTCTTGTGGGGTATTTTTGAACTGATTAATACTTATTTCATTTTCCATTTTTCTTTATGATCTTTTTCTTATTTTTATTTTACTGTAATTTCTTTTAATCTCTAAATTAATTAGGATTAAATTAGATAAAAAGTGTCACACTGTAATGACCCAAAAGTTTATTAATGAAAATTCATCTTGATCTAATTAAATTAATTATTATGTAAAATGGTTATATTACATATGAGCTTCCTTGGTATTATTTTTTTGGATTTTAAAATACCATTAAGAATTGTTACCGTTGCTAATATAGTTGTTAAAAAATGATCACATGATTAATATAAATATAGGGCTTTAAAAAATCCAATTTACTCAAGTAAAGGTAGCGATGGCCTCATCCAGTAGAATTTCTCTATACAAAGCCAAATTTTTGAAGCATAGAATGGAGGTAGAATCACTGGGCTTCTCTCTTGACCAAGCCCAATATGATATTCAACACATTAAGCTTGAATAAAACCACCTATGGGATAATTGAATGTTAATAGAGATTACCACCCGAGCGATGTTATCTGAGCTGCCCCCAGAGTCTGTCACCATCACAAACCTTACCCTTATGTATTATGCGGGTGTAATAAGGGGTTATGTAATAGTACCCTAGCACTATGATTATTTTAATTATGTTTTATATAATAAATAATATACATTCATTTTATTTTTGTTACTTTTTAAATGGGTTTTAAAGAACAAATAGTATTTTTAGTTAATATTCAATTAAAAAATCTATTTTGATGAATTAATGGTTTTTTGAATTAAATAATATTTTAAAAATAATAATTACTACTAAATTACTTATTATTAAATATAAATTATCTTATAATTTTTATGAATACAACTGTAATTTTTATTTAGGTTTGAAAGATGCTTTTGTCAAAAACCATGAATTTTGAATAAATATCATTTTTTTTATTTTTAAATAAAAAATTCATAGATTTATAAAATTATATCGATAAAACTAATGTTAATTTTGGATTCATTATGTCAAAATTATCTAATGGTGAATTTTTCCTAATTTTCTAAGACAGTCAAATTTTTGGAAAAAAATTAAACACTGTTTAATATATTATGTGTTTTATGAAATCATAGAGACCCAAAAGTGATGTAATAAAATACTATAAAAGGTCTGTTCGGCCAATATTTGTTTTCAGTTTAAAATAATGCGATTTTTGATTTGTTTAATTAATTTTATGGTACCTTAGTGAACCCTCCAAGACATATAAAATATTTTAACTTTTTAAAATGATTTCCTTGAGAGTGTGACTCATCTCCACAAAATAAAGCCTAATATTTTAATAATTAATTCCATTGTCCTTATAAAATAATGTTTCCCAATCCCATTTGGAAAAAACTAAGGGAAAAAACCATGGGATGGTTTTTTTTATTAGTTTAATGTTTAGTGCCCAAAACCTAAATAATAAAGAATTCTCTCTCCTTTCCTATATAAACCCACTCAATCTCCCATTCTTCTTCACTCAAAACCTTTGGAGCTGGACCAAACTATTCCCTCCTCTCTTCTTTAATCCTCCAAAGGCACCCTAAGATCCCTAGAATCATCTCTCAAGCGTCTCCCAAGACTTTAGGATCACAATTCTAAGTAAGGGAATTCTTCCTTTCTCATTTTTGTCCAAATTTATTTATGTTGTCATACCCTTTTATTTTCAATTAAAAATGTGGGGGTATGATTTTAAACCTCCCCCATACTTTCCTCATGTTTTAATGATGAGATATATATTTATCTCTCATTAATTACTCCCATTTACACTCGTTACCATACTGAAATTCCATAAGAAATTTCTCTCCTCTCATTTACATTCAAGAAATTATTCTATATTCTACATCTAAATTACCTTACATATGTTGGGATATTATGTTCCATGACCCCCTTACTATAAATTTAATCTATAAATTATGGGATATGATTTTCTCTCTCATCAAACCATTTTACGATTTCTATTTGATGTCTTTATGCTTCCAAATTTCCCATGCCAAAATCATCGTGTAAGTGAATACCATACCCATTTCTCTATCAAGGGTATTCAACTTTCTAAATATATATATATGGATTATATATTTTCATGTATGTATTCCACATTACTTTATCAAGGAATAAATGATTATGTTGAATGATTCCATGTTATATGATCCATGTGGCACACTTATGCACGAAATGAAATGTTTATAAAGGGTAACCCTGATAGCACTCCGATGCATTGGGTAAATATTAGTATCATGATATGTCAAGTGCAATGAGGGTTTTCTGATTATGATTTAAGTGAAATGAGGGTTTACTCATGATCCATGTTCAATGAGCCTTGGCTCATGCTAATATCATGTTAAATGTTGTTTCCATATTTCCAGGTTATGATAATCATGATATATCATGATTTTATGTTCTTGCTTCTCTTGTGATCCATTGATATGCCTATTTACTAACATGTACTATATTCTTCATGTTATGACTTGTTTAATCCCTTACTGGGCTTTATATCTCACCATTTTCTTATGAATTTTCTCAAGTTATCCCATACAATTACAGGTCTGAAGGAATGTTGTGGTTATGTAAAAGACGTTTTCAATAAAGATGTTGTGTTTTATGTTTGAAGTTGTTATATAATGTTCATAATTTGTCAAGAAACTAGACCTATAAATCCTAAATTTTTTCTTAAGTGCATGTTTATGTAATAAAACATGTTTATGTGTGTAATAAAGAGTAGGGTTGATATAGTTGCTATCAGAGGGAGGTTTAGTTATTTTTGGGATTAAGATTAGAAAACACCAGTGAATACCTTAGGGATAAGTCTAAGTATAATAAAAAAAGTGGAAATTTTGGTGAGTATAGATTAAGTGGTTTATAAATCAAATACATCTCTATCTAGATAATAAGAGGTATAGGCAGCTCTGGCATAGATGTATCTAGGGTTAAAACCCAAAAACACCGCTTTGAGCTAGACTCAAATGGGAACTGGTGCATGACAATGGGCCTTTCTGTACTCTTGGTTACAATACTCTCGGGATATATTATTTATTAATTTCATAAGCTTAGTATGAACCATTATTAAGGGAATAAAAAAATTCCCCTAATAATATATGTTGGGAATTATATTGTCAATAACATATATTGAAGCCTATAAATTCATAAGTTAAGTAAATAAATGTAGTTTATAAGTTATCTCTTTAATGTCCTTGGATTCCCCTTTTGAATTTTAATAGTATAAAAGTATACATCCCTATGTCTATATTCGATGATGTAGAACCAGAATCAAAGAGTGAATGTTAGGGTTATCTACTGTGGTTCTACACATTCTTTTATATCCCGAAAGTTTAGTAGAATAATCCCAACACCCCCTCAAATCATGGATGTAAAGATGTCGGTAAGAATGAAAAATGTGGAAATAATTTCATCCCATGAATATAACTCCTCCCCTGTCATAATTTAGGGATTGGAATTCCTAGAGAACCTCATCATACTCACTTTATTTAAATTTTATGCAATTCTTGGCATGGATTGGATTTCCTAATATATGGCCAACATAAATTGCTGTGAGAGGGAAATCACTCTCCATATGGAGAATCGACCCCCCGATTCTGTACAAGTGCAAGGAGGAGGATGAATCTTATTTAACACCATCATCTCATGTGTGGATATTACTACCCTATGAGCACACATATCTTTCTCAGATGATTGAGTCTAAGGAAGCAACCATCCATGAATACATGCCCATTGTGAGGGAATTCGCTGAAGTGTTTCTTGAGGAATTTCATAGTCTTCCTCCTAAAAGAGATGTTAAATTATCGATTGTTCTTATACCTGGGGATTTTCTAATTTCCAAGACTCCATATAGAATAGCTATTTTAGAGCTTTAGAAGCTAAATAAACAACTATAAAAAATCTAAATAAAGGGTTTATACGCCCAAGTTCTTTAACATTTTGTGCCCCAATCCTCTTCATCATGATGAAGGATGGGTCAATGCGCCTTTGTGTTGATTATCGTGAGCTCAAAAAAATCACGATAAAGAACAAGTATCCTCTTCCATGAATTGATGACTTGTTCAATCATCTACGTAGAGTACAATACTTCTCCAAGGTGGATTAGCAGTCGGGATATTACCAATTAAGGGAGAATAAGGAGGATATCCCCAAGACTACTTTTCGTACAAGGTACGGGCACTATGAATTCATAGTAATGCCTTTCGGGATCCCTAATGATATATAAAACTTCACAGAATTTATGAATAGAGTCTTTAGAGATTACCCTTAAAAATTTGTGGTAGTCTTTATAGATTATATTCTAATATAGTCCAAAACCAAGGAGGAGAATGAGGAGAATCTAAAAACTATACTAGAGACCTTGCGAAAGGAGAAACTCTATTCAACATAAAAAAACTATGAGTTTTGGTTGAAGGAAGACTCATTCTTGGGTCATATTATCACAAGCAATTCAATATCTATAGATCCCTCCAAGACAGCTGCAATTGTGGGATGATTGAGGCCGAAATCAGTGATGGATATCCATAACATCCTCAGGTTAGCTGGATATTATAACCCATTTGTGAGAAATTTATCACAATTGTGAAACCCTCTTACCAAGCTAACTCAGAAGGGAGTCAAGTTTTCATGGAGTGAGGAATGCGAAGATAGCTTCAAAGAGTTGAAAAAGAGGCTTATCACTGCGCTTGTGCTAACACTACCCACAAGTGGAGAACTTTTTTTTGGTATTCAGTGATGCTTCAAAGAAGGGTATGGGATGCGTGTTGATTAAAAATGACAAATTCATTGCCCAAGCTTCAAGTAAATTGAAAGTTCATGAGAAAAACTATCCAACACATGATATATAAGTTGTCTGTAGTGATCTTCACTTTAAAATTTGTCGAAATTACTTATTAGGGGAGAAGTGTGAAATATATACCGATCATAAAAGCCTCATATTTATATCCACAAAGAAAGAGCTGAATATATGCCAATGAAGATGGTTAGTGCTGATCAAAGACTAAAACTTCTCAATCCATTACCACCATGGGAAATTGAACAAGGTGGCAGATGCTCTAAGTCGAAAGGAACCAGTAATTATATCATTGATGAGAATTGAAAAGGATCCAATATTATTAAATTTTATGAAGTTGGACATGGGAATCATAAAGAAGGGAACATCCTCAATATTTTCACAAATGATTTCTCAGCCTTCTCTTTTGGAATGATTAAAAAATGCTCTAAAAGATGATGTGAGAATTAATAAGAAACATGAAACTATAAAAAAAGGTGAATCCTTAGAGTTTAATGTCAATGAAGAAGGAATTGTGATATTTGGGTCAAGACTATGTGTTCCATCAAATCCGGAGTTAAATAATGAACTTTTGGATGATGCACATAGATCAAATTTATCCATTAACCCAGGAAACACAAAGATGTATCGAGATATACGAGAGAATTATTGTTGGGAGAAAATGAATAAGGATATCACTGAGTATACATCAATGTTCCTAGTATTTCTGCAAGTGAAGGGTGAGAGGAAGAAGTCTAAGGGGATTATGCAATCATTACCCATACCAACATCGAAATGGGAAAACATCAACATGGAATTTTTTACTTGGCTTATGAAGACATCCAAAGGAAACAATGCTATATGGGTTATTGTGGATCACCTTACAAAGACTACACACTTCATTATAATTCAATAGAATTTCTCATTGGATCAACTGGCACAAATATACATCATAGAATTGGTAAGGCTGAATGGAGTAACACTATCAATTTTATCTGATCAAGATCCAAGATTCACCACTATGTTCTGGAAGAGTCTCCAACACGCTTTAAATACTGAACTAAACTTCATTACAGGTTATAATCCTCAAAATGATATCCAATATAAGTGGACTATCCATGCACTTGAGGATATGTTTAGAGCATTCTCAATGAACTTAAAAGGAGTATGGGATCAACATCTTCCTCTAGTTGAGTTCTCTTATAATAATAGTTTCCACTCAAGCATCTGAATGGATCCTTATGAAGCCCTTTATGGGAAGAGGTACATAACACCTACATGTTGGGAATAAGTTGGGGAGTGAAAACACCTAGGTCCAGAAATGGTCTAAGAAATGGTGAAGAAGGTTAAGGCCATCCAGAAACACATTAAAACTGCTCATAGTCGATAAAAGAGCTATGATGATAATCATCGACGAGACCTAGAGTTTGATGTTGGAGACATGGTATTCCTCCACATATAACCCTAGAAGGGAGTTATGATATTTGGGAAGAAGGGAAAGCTTAATCCAAGGTACATTTACCCTTTTGATATTTTTTTTATCACATTGGAGTAGTGGCCTATCGACTAACACTCCCACCGAACCTGTCTCAAGTACGTGATGTATTCCTTGTATCACACTGGAGGAAATACATACCTGACCCATCACATGTAATCAATCCAGAGGTGGTACCATTAGAGAATGACCTATCCTATGAAGAGAGTCCAGTGAAGATCTTAGATCATAGATAAAAAGTTCTACAAAATAAGATAATGCCCCTCATCAAGGTGTTGTGGTTAAACCACAAGTTTGAAGAAGCAATGTGTGAATCAGAGGAAGTGATGAATCAGAGTTACCAACATCTATTTTATTATGGGAAAAATAAATTTCTAGGGTAAAATCTCTTAAGGGGGAAGATTGTAATGACTGAAACTTTTATTAATAAAAATTCCACTCGATCTATTTAAATGTATTATTATGTAAAATGGTTATATAACATATGCACTTCCTTGGTTTTGTGTTTTTGGATTTTAAAATACCGTTAAGAATTGTTACTATTTATAATATAGTCATTTAATAGTGATCACATGATTAGTATAAATATAGAGCTTTAACAAATCCAATTTACTCAGATAAAGGAAGTGATGTCATCATCCAGTATAATTTCTCTATACAAAGCCCATTTGTCAGAGCTCAAAAAAGAGGTAGCATCACTGGGCTTCGATCCTGACCAATCCCAAGATGAAATTCAATATGTTAAGCATGAATGGAACTGCCTACTCGAGAAGTGGATGTTTATAGAGATTACCACCTGAGCAATGTTATCCAAGCCGCCCCTAGAGTCTGTCACTATCGCAAAACTTACCCTTAGGTCTTATGCTGGTGTTATAAGGGGTTACGTAACAAGACCCTAGAACTATGATTATGTGCATTATGTTTTTATATAATAAGTAATATACATTCATTTTATTATTGTTACTTTTTAAATGGGGTTTAAAGAACAAATAATATTTTTAGTTAATATAAAATTAAGAAATCTATTTTGATGAAACAATGATTTGTTGAATTAAATAATATTTTAATAAAATATTACTTCTAAATTACTTATTATTAAATATAAATGATCACATAATTTTTATTAATACAATTGTAATTTTTATTAAGGTTTGAAAGTAGTTTTTGTCAAAACCCATGAATTTTGAATAAATATCAGTTTTTTATTTTAAAATTGAAAATTAAAATATATTAGGAAATTATTTAGATAAACTGAATATTATTTTTGGATTCAGGACATTGAAATTATCTAATGGTTATTTTTTCTTAATTTTCTGAGATAGTCGAAATTTTTGGGTAAAAATTAAATACAGTTAAATATATAATGTGTTTTATGACATCATAATGACAAAATATTGATGCAATAAAGTAAAATAAAGGGTTTGTTCAGAAAATATATGTTTTAACTTTAAAATAATGTGATTTTATATTTGTTTGATTAATTTTATCGATCCATAGTGGACCCTCCAAGATATAAAAAACATTTTAACTTTTTAAAATGATTTCCTTGAGAGTGTGACTCATCTCTACAGAAGCAATCATAATATTTTATTAATTTAGGAAATTTTATTTATAAAATAATTTTTTCCACTCCCCATTGTAAAAAACCATGGGAAAAACCATGGGATGGTTTTTGTTTTTGATTAGTTTAATATGTAGTGTCTTAAACCTAAATAATAAATAATTTCCTGTCCTTTCCTATATAAACCCACTCAATCCCCCATTAATATTCACTCAAAACCTTTAGAGCTTGGAAAACCTCTTCCCTCCTCTCTCTATAATCATCACATGTCACCCAATCCCCCTATAAGCCTCTGTCAAGACTCTACCAAGCCTTTGGGAGCACATTTCCAAGTAAGGGATTTCTTCCTTTCTCATTTTTGTCCAAATTTCTTTATGTTGTCATACCCTTTTATTTTAAATTAAAAATTTTGGGGGTAAGATTTATCACCTCTACCATAATTCCCTACATATTTTTTAATGATTATATACCTCTTTATCTCTCATTAATTATTCCCACGTACACCTGTTACCATGCTGAAATTCTGTAAGGAATTTTCTCTCTTCTCCTTTACATTGAAGAAATTATTCTATATTATGAATCTGAAATCTATTAAATATGTTCGGATATTATGATATATTACCCCCTTAATGTCTATTTAATTTATAAAATATGTTATACCATTTTCTCTCTCATAAACCTATTTTACAATTTTTATTTGACGTCGTTATGCTGCCAAAATTTCCATTGCCAAAATCATCGTGTAAGTGAATATTATACTTTTTTATCTGTAAAGGGTATTATCCTTTATACACATATACATATGAATTATAGAGCTTCATGTATTTATTCCACATTAATTTATTTTGTAATAAATGATGATTTTAAATGATTCAATGTTACATAATCCATTTGGAAAACTTATGCATGAAATGAAATGTTTATAAAGGTTGTGCCCTAATCGCACTCCAATTCATTGGGTAAAGATTAATATCATTATATATCAAGTAAAATGAGGGTTTAATAATGATAATTGAATTTAAATTAAGGTTTAAAAATTCTAATTCAAGTGAAACTTGGGTTTACTCATGCTCTATGTGTAGTGATCCTTGGCTCATGCTAATATCATGTTAAATATTGTTTCCATATTTCCATGTTACGATAATCATACTATATCATGCCATTAGGTTAATGTTTCTCTTTTTCTCCATTGATATTACTATTTATTAACATGTAATATATTCTTCATGTTATTCCTTTTTTACTCCCTTACTGGGCTTTATAGCTGACCATTTTCTTATGCATGTCCTCAGGTTATCCCATGCAATGCTATGTATGAAGGAACTGTGTGGTCTTGTAAAAGAAGTTTTCAATATAGATGGTGTGTTTTATGTTATAATTTGTTATGTAATGTTCCTAATTTCCAAATACACTAGACATATCAACCCTGAGAGTTTCCTTAAGTGAAATTTTATTTAATAAATCATGTTTTTTTGTGCAATAAAGAGAAAGGTTTTTAAACACACTATTATTAACTACATGAAATAATGAAAGAAAAAACTATTTTATCAATTAATAAGGAGAAAAATAATATAAAAACGAGTCAAGTTATATTTTGTTGATTTTTTAGTCATGTTTTTTTTTATTTATTTAACAATTTTATTAATTTTTTCAGGAAATTTCAGAATTTAATTAATAATAAAGACACTCAATATTCCCAAAAAAGATGTAAAATTTTTGTCACTACCTCTTCTTAATGTGCCATGATATACCTCACACACTAACTATATATCATGTAGTGATGTCTTGTTACCATGAGGAGATATGTATGTATTTTCAAGATTCAATTATAGAAATGAAAATATAATAAAAAGTGAATATTAATGATTTTATAAATTTTATTAACCTTTTAAAATGGTTACAAAATTTAAAAAAACTTTTAAAGTTAATTGATTATTAAGTAATAGAATTAAAGTGATTTAATTCGAACATTACTCTCTTTTTTTTAATTTCTAAATAATTTTCTTGAAAAAACCTATAAAATATTATTTAAATATCCATCAATAATAGTAGAACTTCTAGTAAAGTATATCTCAGTCCCTTCAACCAAATAATTTCCTAAATTGAAATTAAGGAAATAATAATTTGAAATTTTTATAAATTTATATGTTATCATTGTACGTTGAAGATTTTTTGTATTTCCTAGTGCACAAAGAGTTGGTTTCCCATAAGTCATTAACAAAAAATCGTAATATAATTTCTAGTTTTATCCAGAAATTGAAATTAATTTTATTAAAAAAAATTAACCCAACAAGTATAATGAAAAAAACAACATCAAGAACAATTGTTCAAGAGAAATTATCAATGCCCCATTAGGATTAGAAAATCAAGATAGAATTAAAATTGTACCAAGGTATTGAAATTATAATCATAAAAACACATAAAATAAAGAATATAAGAGAGTATTAGTGATTTGAGAATGCATTTACATTAATCTCCACCACCTTCTTCAGGCAAGGATCTTATTATCTTTTCTCTAAGATACTCTATCTCCATTAATGTATTTATACTTCCCACTTTAGTTTCTTAATTTTTCTATATCTAGTCCCAAAAACTTCATGAATATACTCCCTTTCCCATAATAATAATTTCGTTTAAAAACCATTCCATTTTGTGATAAGTTGATTAAGAGAATTCAACGACCTCCTTGGAGTAAGTGAGATTTCATTAAAAAAACATTCCTCTAATTTTCAAGTATTTTTTATCACAACGTAAAATTAATTTATCAAAAGTTTATATATTTACTTAGTATTAAAATAATAGTTTTATTCAAAATAAAATAACAACCAAATCACATAAATAGACCATGTTATGGGTGAAACACCGCATAAAGGTCCAATTCAGGTAACCCAAATGTAACATTATTTAAGACCTAATACAATCTTCTTAATAAAAAAACAAGATTTTGGTATAGTTGAATTTTTTTGATCCCATTATTTTAGGAATCAACATAAATCATTTTATAACCATTGTATCTTTGAATTGAATTTATTAATAAATTAATAGCCTTGTGTAAGTGAGACCAAATGTATAAATAACTCAATTTAGTACATTTTCTAAAAGGATCACTAAATATTTCGATTTAATAAAATATTTGTTTATAACATGTATCAGTTATAATTTAAATAACATTAGCTATATATAAAAAATATGGGAACATTAGGACCATATTACATGGACATGTTTAAATTTTATAAGAAAGTAAGAGTGATGGTGTAACGCCCCGACCCCAGTTACCCAGAGTCGGTGCATTATTGCGTAACATTGGCATGATCACAAAAGATCAAGTCTCAAAAGACCAATTAGTTTAGTAGTCTTGGAAACACTAGATACATTCATAAGTCTTACATTACATCATAATGTAAAACAAAACAAAAATAAACATCCTGTCTTCATATCCCCTCATACTATCCCTGCAGGTCATTCATAATATACTTCATCACATCCTGGAAAATTTAAAACATTGAAAGGGGTGTGCTCAGATGCTGAGTAAGGATAAAAATATAGCGGAAGCTTTCATACATAAACATAAACATTTAAGGAAATGTATAACTAAAACAAAAGCCTTTTAAACTTGAACTTTAGCATAATATGGGAAGAGTAAAATGAAATAATGTCATTTACTTATTCACATGGATATTATACTGGTCGAATAATCACATGCAATATCAATAACCACTTTTATAATGATGGAATGCATAATTCCAGACTATCATAACCACATAGCCAAGGCCTCGTGCCAAGACTACAAATAAGATTTTGTCAAGGCCTCGTGCCAAGACACTAGTTTCTCTCATGAGACCTGCCGATGCATCGAGGAGCTATAGCGGGCTCCACCCATTACTTATTAAGTCCAATGCATTTCTCATATAAACAGGTTTAAACATATCATAAACCATAACATAATCGTATCACATAAAACATGCATAAATGAATCATAAAATTTCCACATTCCAATCACAAGATATCAATACAACACATTGATATAATAAAAACTTTATCAAAACCATTTTTAATACCAAAATAAAAGAAAACTAAAACTTGGTACTTATTTTTTCATTTTTAAAAATAATTATGGCTTGTAGGGGAATCCAAAACTCAAATAACGGTCACGGCGGTGGAGAAGTCATTGTCGCTGCATACGTAATACAAAAGATTCAATTTTTCATTTAGTAAAAACGCTTTGTATAAAAATATTCCTTTTTAATAAAAGTAAAAGTCAAAGGGGTTTATACACCGTATAAAGGAAAGTTGTGTATAAAAAAATATGCCTTAATAAAGTAGATTAAGACGAAGTCCCTTAAAAATATCATTTTTTTTAAATAAAATAAATCTATTATGTGTATTCACTATAATTACACATAAAGAAAGTACAAATACAAGATAGGACATAATAATATCATGACATAATTTGAAAGTAGGAGATTAACCCAAAGAATAGAAATTGGGTTAAGAAGTTCCCTTACAAAGATCATTATTTAAATAAAATAGATCTATTTTGTGTATTCACTATAATTACACATAAATAAAGTATAAATACAAGATAAGACATAATAATATCAAGACATAATTTGAAAGTAGGAGATTAACCCATAGAACAGAAATTGGGTTAAGAAGTTCTCTTACCTCGTGTCTGACTTGACTCGATAGTTCTTTAATCTCATGAATAATAAACTAGAGTTAATTTCTACTTGCATAAGAACCTTTTTGAACTTCATTATTCCTTTTATATCACTTATTACCATGTTATGAACATTATGTAATTATTTATGTTAATAACGGTCGTTTTGTCGATCTTTGGTACTTGAGTAAAAAATAAACTTCTTATAATTAAAAGTTGTTCATGTGGTAAAATATCCATTATATCCAGAATTATATTCATGATGTAGATATCATATATATAATATATATCCATTATATACATTCATTCATAATATTACATAACATTTAGATGTAAGAAATGAAATGCACCGTTCATGGAGACGGTAAGCCGTACGTACGCATGAACGCTAATTTCATTTCTATTTCGTATTTAATGGTATGAAATCATAATGATATAAAGGTATATTATAATTCCAGTATAATATCATATATAATATCATTTACACCATCCTTTATACATCTCACATATGACATTAACGATTCAAATCACTTTGAGGGGGTGGTAGTCCGCACTTCCCCAAATGAAATTATCGCGTTTACCCATAATGGAAATCATAAAGGTGTTCCATAAATGAAAAATACAGAAGAATAAGGAAAACATAAACATAATATATATCATGTGTGAATATAGTGTCATCATAATGTCCACCATTAGAGGTGTTAAAAGAATATTGAACAATCATCATTTCGTGAGGCAGAAATTCGCCAACCACAGAAACAGTATGTTCTTTAACAATTAGACGAAGGTGTGTGTAAGTGTAAATCAAATACTTATTATAAAAAAATCCTAGTATATTGAATATACTGGTTTTTTTACAAAATAAAGAAATAAAAATAGTTTTATGGGTTGGATAAGAAAATTAAAACAAAAGAACACAAGATAAGACATTACCTTAAAATTGGGTAACTCTTTTTTATTTGAGCCAAAGGCTTCCTTGGGAAGACTTATGCCCAAATTTAGGCTTCTAGGAGTAATAGAGGGAAGTTGATAGATTATTTGGGCAGAGTTTGGCCAAGAAAAATGGCTTGAAGGTTTGAATAAGGTGGTAGAGGTGTGGGCCTTTTATAAGAGGAGAGGAGGGGCACTCTTGGAAAGTAATGAAATGTTACATTATTATGAAGTGATTTTCAGATTTCAAAGGTCCCACAATTATATATTTCTAGGATAAGGTGATAAAGGTTCTAAATATACACATCCAATAGGTTTTTGACAAGTGTAAGTCTTATATTTTACATTATCTTTTCATTTTATTTAAATCGTTAATTAATGAGGTAATCGTTGCATCATCAAGGTGTCATTAAAATTTTAATTTATTTAATGTCTAAAAATTATAAAAAAAGTACCATGATTTAGGAAATATTTTTATATTTCCAATGAATATTTATAGTCGAAAATTTAACTTATATAACCCCATGTAATAATTGTTTTAGTAAAACAACACATATTTGTGACAATTTTATTTTTACTTTAAATAAAAAGTTATTAATGTCATTTTCTTACCTAAGTGGCTCCATGGGGTCCCCAAGTTGACCCATGGATTTTATTGGTCGGCCATGACTCATCCAATAAGTGTAGGACACGTGTAAAGTTATTTTAATATTTTTATAATATCATTTTTAACTTAAATTTCACCAATTACCTTTAATCGCGATTAATTAAACTTAAAAGTTACTATTCACCAAAAAATTATTTTTATCCCATTGATCACATTTTACTTCTTAATGACAACCATGTATGTCAGATTTTTTAAAATCAAATCACAGAAGTGGTAATGTTTCATTTAAACGAAAAATTAGTTTTTTAACTACCACTTAGTGGTTTCACTATTCATCAAAAATTGAAGATTTTTAGAACAATGCCAAAATTTCACCCTAAGCTATAATTGATATTCCAAATTCAAAAATTATGTCTATTTTAAAAAATTCCAAACATATAAGTTTCATTAATTAATTTTATAAATAATTCCCGCTATCACAACAAATAGCATGTTTTTAAGAAACAATATATATCAAAAGATTGACAATTATTTATGTCCAATTTCAAAGTGAAATTAATTCTAATAAACACCATTGGATAAAATGGTAAAAATATATTATAAATATACTTTAAAACCACTCAATAGTATAATTTATCCCTATAAATTATTTTGATTAAAAAAGTTGTTTTTAAGTATTTTTCACTATTCATAAAAAATTGGAAGTTCTCAGAAAATTACCAAAAATTTAAATTAGGATAATTTCGATATTCCGAATCCAAAAATGAAGTCCATTTTGAAAAATAAAATATATATAATTTCAAAAAGTGGTTATTACTATTCATAACGGCTAGTTTGAATGGTTGTGGTGTGTGTTAGAACTCGATGTTGCGTACAACACATGCTACAGTATTATTCAAAGAGAAGCGTACCATGGAAGCTTGGGGTGTTACATTCTCCCCTCCTTCAAATAATTTCATCCTCGAAATTGAAAATTTTTCTTTGAAAATAAAAGGTTGAAAATAGAAAATACCTTTGTGGAAAACCCACATCATAAATAAGGATAAAAATATAACTTTAAAAGAAAGAAAGAGAAGTACAAAGGTCACCCGAGATAGCCCATAATATGATTCTATGAAAATATGGATATGGAGGAAAAACAAACCATCAAGGTATGATGGAGAGTTGTAGAAAACAGGGTTAGGAGAAAGTTAACTACAAGAAAATCACAAACTTGTGATTGGTTAAACGATCATTGATTCCCCAATTGGAAAAGTTAACCGACAACGTTTTTGTTTTAAGTTAACTTTCATAAAGTTGAGGAATTTATTTAGTAGATTTACTAAGAATGCAAGGAAATATACATACTTGTCATGTAGAATTTTCATTCTATAATAATTTTTTACCAAAAACCCATCTTTCACTTAAAAAGATAATAGAACTCAAAAATATTATATTTATCCTAATCGTACAAGGTTCCAAATAATAACACATACCATTTAGATTAGGAAAAATCTTTTGTAATAACCAAGGACTTCCTGTAGGCTAGTGGTAGGTAATAAAGGCCTGTCGCACTATGGTTATGGTTTCGATTCCTGCAGCTTAGTCCGACACGACGAGTTATCCCCTAACCTGCAGGTTGTCCTTTTCCTAAAATTATAGTATTATAGTATTCCAAAAATAATCTTCAGAAATGTTTTAACCTTAAAAAATTCTATTCAAGGTTCAACTTAATCCATTCCAACCTTTATAGTTATCCAAAATACCTTTATCCAGACTTTCTCTAAAAGGTCTCTAAATTCCCAAATCAATCGTAACATCAAATTCTTTGAATAAAGTAAAGTTTCTCTTATTGTCACTTACTAAAAATATGATTACTTTCATCATATTAAAACCTTAATGAAAACAAAAAAGTACTACAGTATAATCCTTATATATATCACATTATTTTATAACCAGAATATAATCCTTGAGTCCAAAAGCACCAATATATTAATTATTCCACTTCAACTGTAGTAACATAATAAGATTGGCCTTGATCTCTTAGCCTTTTCTGAGGTATGTTTCCCTGATTCTTAGGACATTCATTTTCATAATGCCCCATTTCTCTAAAATTATAGCATTCAACATTGATATCCTATTTCTTTCCCTTGCAATCACGAGCCTGGTGACCTTTTCCTCCACATTTATAAAAAACTCCCATTCCTTTTAGGCAAGTACCAGGGTGATTCTTCCCACAATTACCGCATAATGGAAAATCCTTCTTTCCCTTTTCCACTTTATCTGTCTCTTGTTCCACTGTTCTCTTCTTCTCTTACTTTACTTTATTGTCATAAGATTTAGAGAATTCCTTTTCTGTATTGATAGCATACGAGACTATATCTTCATATGTTGAGAAATATTGTGATACTAAAGCTCGACGGAGAAATGGTTTTAAGCCATCAAAGAAACGATCAATCTTACTTCTTGGGTTATGTATATAATCTGCAGCATGCCTCGCTAACCTTGTAAAGTTAGCCTCATATTTTGCGACATTATCATCCTCCTTCTGCCTCAGACTCCAAAATTGCCTTTCCATATCTGCTCGATGGTCATGTGGAAAGTATTTTTTGTAAGAAAATTTCCTTAAACTCCCTCCATTCCACACTTGATACTTCTTCATCTTCCTTTTTGTTTTGAATCAGTGACCACCATTGATCGACATCCCCATTGAGCCGGTAAACGCCATGACAACCTTCTCCCTTTCTCTACTCCCCATGGCGTGGAATATTTTATCTAAGGAGTTTATCCATTTCTCATGTACTAATGGATTTGTACCCCCATTAAATTTTGGTGGTTGTTTCCTCATGAAGCGGTCTAACATTGATCCTCCACGTTGCGGATCAGGGTGCTCCATACGAGTAAGGTTATTATTCATAACCTGAGTGAGTTGTCCCAGTATGGTGATAAGTTGGTCAGCACCAATTGTATCTCCAACTCCATAATAATTATCTTCAGCAGGAGGGAAATCCCAACATAGAGTGCGTGCATTTATTCGGCTTCCATTCCTCCCACTAGGCTCCATTTCTAAACAATGTCATAAACTAGATTAGTTTATGAATCTAAATACATAATTCCATACTTGTAAAACACTTAACATAAATTGAACTATTTATGGATATAATCCATAATCATAAAAATGTTTTCTTTGAGGAAGTATATACTCATAACCCTTCATAGTGGTTTGTAAAGAAAATAAGAATAATCCTAAGCATATCCCCCGGGAGTGTCGTAACCAAGAGTTCAGCAAGGCCCGTTGTCATTCACCAGTTCCCGTTCAAGTCTATCTCAAAGAGGTGTTTTCAGGTTTTACCCCTAGGTACATCTGTGCCAGTGCCGACTCTACCTGCTAGTATCCATATAGGGATGTATTGCTCGGAAAACTCATAAAATCTCTATAATACCAAAATTCTAGGAAGTTCTTTTATACTAATCCTCGAAGTCTATCTTAGGGCTATGTTCTCTAATCAGAGTTTATCTAAATCTAGATTCCAAGGTTATTACTAAACTGCCTCTGATACCAAATGTAACGCCCCGATCCCAGTTACCCAAAGTCAGTGCATTATTGCGTAACATTGGAATGATCACAAAAGATCAAGTCTAGAAAGACCAATTAATTTAGTAGTATTGGAAACACTAGATACATTCATAAGTATTAAATTACATCATAAAGTAAAAAAAAACTAAAATAAACATCCTGTATTCATATCCCCTCATACTATCCCTGTAGGTCATTCATACTATACTTCATCACATCTTGGAAAAATTAAAACATTGAAAGGGGTGAGCTCAGATTCTTAGTAAGTATAAAAATATAGAAGAAGATTTCATAAATAAACATAAACATTTAAGGCAATGTATAACTAAAACCAAAGACATTTAAACTTGAACTTTAGCATAATATGGGAAGAGTAAAATGAAATAATGCCATTTACTTATTCACATGGATATTCTACTGGTCAAATAATCACAAGAAATATAAATAACCACTTTCATAATGATGGAATGAATAATTCCAGACTATCATAACCACATAGCCAAGGCCTTGTGCCAAGACTACAAATAAGATTTTGTCAAGGCCTTGTGCCAAGACACTAGTTTGTCTCATGAGACCTACCGATGCATCGAGGAGCTATAGCTGGATCCACCCGTCACTTATTAAGTCCAATGCATTTCTCATATGAACATGTTTAAACATATCATAAACCATAACATAATCGTATCACATAAAACATGCATAAATAAAACATAAAATTTCCACATTCCAATCACAAGATATCAATACAACACATTTATATAATAAAAACATTATCAAAACCATTTTTAATACCAAAATAAAAGAAAACTAAAACTTGGTACTTTTTTTTTCATTTTTTAAAAAAATTATGGCTTGTAGAGGAAGCCGAAACTCAAATAATGGTCACGGCGGCAGAGAAGTCATTGTCTCCACATACGTAAGAGAAAAAATTACAATTTTCGTTTAGTAAAAATGCTTTGTATAAAAATATTCCTTTTGAATAAAAGTAAAAGTCAAATGGGTTTATACATTGTATAAAGGAAAGTTTTGTATAAAACAAAATATGCCTAAATGAAAGGAGATTGAGACGAAGTTCCTTAAAAATATCATTTTTTAAATAAAATAAATCTATTATGTGTATTCACTATAAGTACACATAAAGAAAGTACAAATACAAGATAGGACATAATAATATCATGACATAATTTGAAAGTAGGAGATTAACCCAAAGAATAGAAATTGGGTTAAGAAGTTCCCTTACAATGATCATTATTTAAATAAAATAGATCTATTTTGTGTATTCACTATAAGTACACATAAATAAAGTACAAATACAAGATAAGACATAATAATATCAAGACATAATTTGAAATTAGGAGATTAACCCATAGAAGAGAAACTGGGTTAAGAAGTTCCCTTACCTCGTGTCCGACTTGACTCGATCATTCTTTAATCTCCTAAATAATAAACTAGATTTAATTTCTACTTCATTAAGAACCTTTTTCAAGTTCATTATTACTTTTATATCACTTATTACCTTGTTATGAACATTATGTAATTATTTATGTTAATAACAGTCGTTTTGTCGATCTTTGGTACTTGAGTCAAAAATAAACTTCTTATAATTACAAGTTGTTAATGTGGTAAAATATCCATTATATCCAGAATTATATTCATGATGTAGATATCATATATATCATATATATATAGTATATACATTCATTAATAATATTATGTAACATTTAGAGGTAAGAAATGAAATGTACCGTTCATGGAGACAGTAAGCCGTACGTACGTATGAACGCTACTTTCATTTCTATTTCGTATTTAATGGTATGAAATCATTATGATATAAAGTTATATTATAATTCCAGTATAATATCATATATAATATCATTTAAAACATCCTTTATACTTCCCACATATGGAATTAACGATTCAAATCACTTTGACGGGGCGGTAGTCCGCACTTCCTTAAATGAAATTATCGCATTTACCCATAATGGAAATCATAAAGGTGTGACATAAATGAAAAATACAGAAGAATAAGGAAAACATAAACATAATATATATCATGTGTGAAAATAGTGTCATCATAATGTCCACCATTAGAGGTGTTAAAAGAATATTGAACAATCATTATTTCGTGAGGCAGAAATTCACCAACCACAGAAACATTATGTTCTTTAACCATTAGACGAAGGTGTGTGTAAGTGTAAATCAAATACTTATTATAAAAAATCCTAGTATATTGAATATACTAGTTTTATTACAAAAGAAAGAAATAAAAATAGTTTTATGGGTTGGAGAAGCAAAATAAAACAAAAGAACACAAGATAAGACATTACCTTAAAATTGGGTAACTCTTTTTTATTTGAGCCAAAGGCTTCCTTGGGAAGACTTATGCCCAAATTTAGGCTTCTAGGAGTAAGATAGGGAAGTTGAGAGATTATTTGGGCAGATTTTGGCCAAGAAAAATGGATTGAAGGTGTGAATAAGGTGGTAGAGGTGTGGGCCTTTTATAAGAGGAGAGGAGGGGCACTCTTGGAAAGTAATGAAATGTTACATTATTATGAAGTGCTTTTCTGATTTCAAAGGTCCCACAATTATATATTTCGAGGATAAGGTGATCAGGGTTCGAAATCTACCCGTCCAATAGGTTTTTTACAAGTGTAAGTCTTAGATTTTACATTATCTTTTCATTTAATTTTAATCATTAATTAATGAGGTAATCGCTGCATCATCATGGTGTCATTAAAAATTTAATTTATTTAATGTCTAAAAATTATAAAAAAATTACCGTGATGTAGTAAATATTTTTATCTTTCCAATGAATATTTATAGTTTAAAGGTTAACTTATATAACCCCATGTAATAATTGTTTTAGTAAAACAACACATGTTTGTGACAATTTTATTTTTACATTAAATAAAAAGTTATTAATTTCATTTTCTTACCCAAGTGGCTCCATGGGGTCCCCAAGTTGACCCATGGATTTCCTGGTCAGCCATGACTCATCCAATAAGTTTAAGACAAGTGTAAAGGTATTTTAATATTTTTATAATATCATTTTTACCTTAAATTTCACTAATTACCTTTAATCGTGATTAATTAAACTTAAAAGTTACTATTCACCCAAAAAAATTATTTTAATCCCATTGAACCACATTTTACTTCCTAATGACAACCATATATGTCATATTTTTAAAAATCAAATCAAAAAAGTGGTAATGTTTCATTTAAATGAAAAATTATTTTTTTAACTACCACTTAGTGGTTTCACTATTAATCAAAAATTGATGTTTTTCAGAACAATGCCAAAATTTCACCCTAATCTATAATTGATATTCCAAATTCAAAAATTATGTCTATTTTACAAAATTCCAAACATATATGATTCATTAATTAATTTTATAATTAATTACCACTGTCACAACAAATAGCATGTTTTTAAGAAACAATATATATAAAAAGATTGACAATTGTTTATGTCCAATTTCAAAGTGAAATTAATTCTAATGAACACCATTGGATAAAATGGTAAAAATATATTCTAGTTATACTTTAAAACCAATCAATAGTATAATTTATCACTATAAATTATTTTGATTAAAAAAGTTGTTTTTAAGTATTTTTTACTATTTATAAAAAATTGGATGTTCTCAGAAAATTATCAAAAGTTCAACTTAGGATAATTTCGATATTCAGAATCCAAAAATGAAGTCCATTTTGAAATATAAAATATATATAATTTCAAAAAGTGGGTATTACTATTCATAAAGGATAGTTTGAATGGTTGTGGTGTGTGTTAGAACTCGATGTTGCGTACAACATACGGTACTGTATTATTCAAAGAGAAGCATACCGTGGAAGCTTGAGGTGTTACAGATGGAGTACCAGCTAGAACATTTCACTTATGATCAGTCTTCATGAGATAAAATTGGATTTTTGTTCATCATTCAAGGAATTATTGATGTATATTATAGATCATAGTAAGTAAATCTATTAGATAAGATATATCCTTTTTTATGGATATGATGTTATCGTGGAAGTATCTAGTAGGTTACCTTAGAGAGGGAAGTGATTATAGGATATTATTGGATAGGGTGGGTCGCTAGAGATTCGTGATAATGATTCTTAGAGATGAGAGGCTAAATATTGTATATTTTTAGATGAATTTGAATTTTAGTGGTATTTTTATTTAAAATGTGTACATAATTATAAAATATTTGATGAATTTATCAATGTTTAGAGATTATAAAGATAAATTATAAAGTTTACAAGTAAAAAGGGGTATGATTTTACTAAAATTTTGTAGTATGCACCCCCCAGGTACTTGATGGGAGGCACTAGGTACATGATAAAATTCAAGTCTTTATATAAAACGCACTAAATAGACATAAATTAACTAATTTACTAGTATTATGTGACTAGTGATTTATGGGTATGAGTACCATTAATGGAATATTTGTGAACATTAGTGATTTTATTATAAAGTACCTCATTTATTCTTTCTTGGATGAACGAAGCCATTAGGGAGGGTCCTTATTGGGTGTCAAGATCCCATTCTCATTTGTTGTTCTATTAGAGAACCACTAATTCCTATGATATTCTATCACTAAGGATAATGTATGAATACATTAAATCACTATTATTGTTCACCATTTGATGGTACATCACTCCAAATCCCTAGATTATGCATTTTTTACAATTTAGTTATGTATTTATTGGGGAAAAGTTAATAAATGTTTTATAGGTTAAATCTTATTGGAACAATGTATGTGGTATCTAATATATTATGCAATTTACTATGTGTTTTGTGTTTGATGTGGTATGAAGGAATGTGTATTTTTTTGAATGTTATCTGAATAAGGTTAGATAGGGATCATAATTGTATGATATAATAAGTATAACTAACCATGAATCAAAATTATATTACTCATTATAGGGATTTTTTATGTTAAATATATAATCAATGTATTTTTTATTTGTATGTACTACAATGGAACACCCTAGGTTGATCACAACAAGGAACACTAACTCAAAATGTTTTTCTATTATCACTTTCTTATATTTATTTTCTAAAAAAACTAAAATATAATTACATAGGTGTTTTACGGGAAAAAATGATTACCTAAATTAAATAATATAATGGTAGTAGTTTTTGGGTTTTGGAATGAAAATAAATGAAATTGGTAAGGATGGACTAAAAAAATTTGAACAAATTGTAAATCTTACCTCTTTGTATAATAATTCTTTTAAAAGAATACATTATAATTATGGATTCACTATTAAGAACCAAAAAAATTATATTATTAAGAAATTAGAGGGTTCCATATTAAAATTAAAGCAGGTAATCTCTTTCTAAATAGGAATGGATTATATATTGAAGAATCATGGATTATTGAGTACTATTAAATATACACTATATTCATAACATCAATTTAAAGTTGAGATATTTAATTAATGTATAAAAAATTGTTTCACCTTTCATTTAGTTTGAATTTACAGACCAAATTCATCAGACTAGCATATATCAATTGATTAAATTCTTATAGATTATTTGAAATGGTATTATTAAATCTATTAGTAAGTTTGTAGATAAATAAAGTTTAATATTTATTTAATGAATTAAATAGTATATAATATCAAAAAAATGGTAGAAAAAAATGAAAATACATGGATAAGAGATCACCAATGATTTACCAAGGCCTAGTCACTAGAAATTTATATTTCCAAGGTGGAATGACATAAGTCCTCCACTTTTTATTCTCTCTATCTCATGCCTACTATATCTTTTCAAGAATTGTTCCCCAACTATTCGAATTAATTTTCTAAAATCACTTGATCATCGCATTTATAAACTCCAAGAACTGAATTAAATTGTTTACCACCTCAAATTTATTATAACATAATCTATAAATAATTATTGAATCTAATATAAAAAACGTTAATTATACTTTTGAGAATAATTTTAGGCTTACCCATTTTAATTTTCACCTTAACTAATAATTTATCTCCACCTATCCATAAATAAATAAAAAACATACCTCTTTATCTCCTCTTTAATAACAGGGTCCAAACCATAATATTGTTTTTATCATTATCTTTTTTTTAAATATCCTATTAATATCATTCTTTTCTTTCCTACATGAATTCTCCATGTGTTACAAAGGATTATTCTTCATCTGGTTTCATCACCCTCTAAAAATGTATTTATAAACTATCCACTACAAGCTAAATCTGGTTGTAGGTTTTAATTATTACCTATCTTCATCCAATGATATTTTTGATAGCCTACTTTAGCATAGATGTTGTCTAAGATTATTTTTAGTTTAACTATGACTCCCTCCTTGACCAAGATTCTCATGGAAATAATAATTTGAAACCTTATTTACTTTAGGAATCTCCTTTGGCGAGCCTCATTAAAGGATTTTATTTGAACAAGAAAACAACATTTGTATCTAATGTTCTTTACAAGATTTAATAGATAAAAACTCAAACTATCTTTGAACAAAGAATGGTTATATTTTGAAAATCACTCTATCATTGAGTAAATCAGTTAATGAACTCTATTTTATTGACATTTATGTACACCTGATCAATAATATATAGTTTTTAAGAATTACTTAGTGATAAAAACCACTCACCTTCTCTAATGAATCACCATTCCTAAAAATAAACTTCAAGTTTATGTAGTTTATATTGAACTCAACCCACTCGATGTCGCTTCATACCAACTACTCAATACAACCCCTGAAACTAGTAAACTTCATTCAAAACTGATATCTATCAATGATCAACTACTTTGGTCAAACAAAATCCATGAAATATTCCAAACACCATCAAGTATCCCACAACATTAATGTTATCAAATAACACACTCACCCCCTATGGATTTTTAATCAAGGATGACTTGAAAACATATCAAGAAACTTATATTTAAACTAGTATAACCTTAATATCTAGTGGATACAACATCCAAAAACATCAATGAAATTTAAAACCATAAAATAAAATTAGTGAAAAAAATTTAGTAAACATTATATCATATCTCGAGCCATAGTAAGAAACTATAGAATTATTTATTCATTTTTTAAATTCATCATATTATACAATTGGTTTTCAATTCATTGCAGGAATAACTATTTGTTCAACATAAATTATAAAAGACTCACTAGATCTCCGTTAGTGACTTTGATATAGCTCTCGTATCATTGCTTCTAGCATTCTTAATCCAAGATACAACACTCTTATTTGATGACTGATCTTTAATACTCTATCAAAATATTATATTTATTTATCTAAAACTTATTTCTAAGATACACTAGACCTATCCACTCTATTTATTTTAAATTTTTAAAAATGGATTCTTTTAATAAAAGTGTATTTTCATTATTATTACATATCTTAGGTTCCATCCATAATTTTTTAAATGTATTTTTTATTTTTATTCTAAGATAGTCTATCAAAAAACTTGTTCTCTACTTTATTCATTAGTGATAGAATGTTTTATAATAATATTAATTCAAAACCTAATATCTTATTTAATATTATGTAGTCACCTTTGATTAATCTTATATAAGGGTAGTCATTCTAAAAATATACCCATAGAAAAATTCATCAATAATTTAATTTAAATTAATTTCAAACTTAATTTAAAATCAAATCAATCATTTTAATTTTTAGAAACTATGTCACGACCCGCCCTCGGGGTCCGTGCCGTGACTACCCCAAGCCCGCCTTCCATAGGCCAGGGGCTGGCGACTAGCACCAAGGCGAAAATCCCGGTAAAAAGGGAAGGCTTTGCCTTTGTAAAGTAAACAAACACCACAGAGTAAGCAAGTGGAAAGTAACACTAAGCAAAAACAGAGTACAACTAAAAGTGCGGAAAGTAAAAAGGGGCCAGAAATACAAGCCCAACTGTAAAGTACAACTCGAAAGGAAAAACAGCAACTGAAAAGTAAAGCTGCTACGCCGAGCTGTCCACTGGAAATCCCACCTGAAGGGTGGGTACAGATAGCTCCTCTGCTCCTCGGGTCCCGCCGTCTGCTCCGAGTATGTCCCGCCCAGTGGTCTGCCTCTGGGTACCGCCTCGTCGTATAGTCCACCTCCAGGTACCGTCCAGTCCTCGAACACTCGGCCTCTGCCAGTACTGGCCGTCGTCTGCAACCAACACAACGAGGTGCGGACATAGCCCGTGCAGGGGTGAGTATAACGATACTCAGTAGGGACCCCGAGACCCTCAAGGTCTCACTAAAACCAACAAGGATAACCACAAGAAGATCACAACAGATAAACTCTACTTAGGTATATGCCCATACATATACCTAAGTTATTAAGTAACCCCTCTCAGTCATGAGGAAACACAAGGATCATGAGATCAACGGATAACCACTACCCAGGTATATGCCCATACATATACCTAAGTTATCAAGTAACCCATCTCAATCATGAGGAAACACAAAGGTCAAAAGTCTCAGCTCAAACCAGGATTTTTATTATCGAAACCGTAACTGCTGAAGAGCTCCGTCTCTAGAGTGTACAGTGGTCCTGCCACGACTCCGAGGCCGCCGCTCACTAACCTAAGACTGCTGAAGTACTCCTCCTGTCAAGTACTGCGGGTCTGCTGCCAACTACCAGGCGCTTCGTCCGTTGAGGGTCTGCTGCCAAATACCGGGCGCTACCCAGATAGCCTACTGAGGTACTCCTCCTGTCGAGTACCGCGGGTCTGCTGCCAACTACCAGGCGCTCCGTCCGCCGTGGGTCTGCCGCCAAATACCGGGCGCTCCGTCCACTGGGCTAGTCGACTCACTCCAAGTCGAGTCGGTCAAGCAGTCGTCAGGTCTCAGCCGGCTACACGGTCTCCGTACTCTGCACGTTCGTCTCCGGGAGGGTCCGCTCCACGAGCTACAGGTCGATACTCCAAGTATCACAAAGTCCCGCAAGAAGTATCTCAAAAGTCCGTCTCGTCACAGGGGTCTCAACGCAACAGACGGCGCGTCGATCGGACGCCCGGTCTGTGAGTTATTAGCCTTTTCGTCCCAGGGGCCCGGTTGGTTTCGAGTGCGAACCAATCCCGGCCGTATCTCAACTGTACCCCGAACTCCCATAGGGTATACTCATAGGGACCGTTACTAAACGTAAACACCAACGCCGCTGACAGTTCGTCAAACGGACGTCCTGTCTGAAAGATATCAGTTTTCCCGTTCCAGGGGCCCGGTTGGATTTCGGGTACAATCCAACCCGGCCTTACTCCGACTGCATCCAAAACTCGGGCGGAGTATGTCAAAAGTTCCGTCTCATCAAGAGGAAGTCAACGAAACAGACGGAGCGTCAATCGGACGCCCGGTCTGTGAGTTATTGGCTTTTTCGTCTCCGGGGCCCGGTTGGTTTTTAAGGCAAAACCAACCCGACCGTACTCCACCTGCGTCCAAACCTCAGGCGGAGTATGCCAAAAGATCCGTCTCACTAAGAGGAACGCAACGCGACTGACGGCGCGTCAATCGGACGTTCGTGGCTCAAGATATGAGTGTTTCCGCTCCGAAGGCCCGGTTGGTTTCGTGAACGAACCAACCCGGCCGAACTCAAAGTAATCCGAAACCTTAAGTGCAATATACCGAAACGACCGTCTCGATCCAAGGATCGCGTTGCCGCAGACGGTTCGTCATTCGGAGGTCCGAGGCTCAAGTTATGGGCCAAAAACCAAATCTGGTTCGAAACGGGGGGGTCCGGGTCCGGGCCGACCCGGCCCGACCACCCCCTGGGGTGGCGCGGCGGCCGGCGGCGGCGGCGGCGGCGCGGCGGCGCGGTGGCGCGGCGGCGGCGGCGGCGGCGGGCCGCGGCGGCGGGCGCCTGGCGCCGCACGAGGGTGGCACGCGGGGGGCTCAGCCCCCGCTTCTTCACGGACGGCGCGGCTATATGCCGCGCCCAAAAAAAATTAAAACGCCCCCCCACACGTGGGGGGCTTGCTGGAAACGAACCAGGGGGCTGCTGCCCCCCCCCCCCTCCTTTAAAGAACCGCCCCCCTCATTAAGAGGGGGGTTTTGTTGAACCGGCCGGGGGATTTATTCCCCCGGTTTTATGTCATCCGGCCGGCCAACTGGCCGGCCGGTTTTTACCAACGGGACCGGAAATTCCGGTCCCGCCTTTGACTTCCGACGCCGGCGGCCCGGCCGCCGGTCTTCTCTTCCGCCGCGGCCCGGAACCGGCCGCGGTCTCCTCGTCCCGCCGCGGCCCGGAACCGGCCGCGGCGTTCGTCATCCGGCGCGGTGCGACGGCGCCGCGCCCCTTCGCCGTTCTTTGATTCTTTTCAACGCGGCGCGACGGCGTCGCGTTCTTGAAGTTTCTACCCCGGCGTGGCGCGACGGCGCCGCGTAAAAATAAACGTACGGTAATCTGCGTGGTGCGACGGCACCACGCCACTTTGCTTCCACCGCAAGAATTAAACAAGAACGATGGAGGGGGGGTTCGACCGTGTTCGTGCGGTCCGGCCCCCCTCACGTTAACTATAACACTTAAATAAATTATTTCAAAGCCTCACGTAGACATGCGATCCATGAGCAAGAAATGGAATAATTAAAGAATTAAACAACAACCCCTACCTTGGTATAAGGTTCGAAGATTATTCTACGTTCCGCGGAAGACGACGTCGCGGAGGTCGGGCGACGCGGTCGTCGTTCGTCAAATTCAACGACGAAGAGGCGCGTCCGAAGAGGCACGTCGTTGGCGAATCCTTGTACGCCGACGAAGGTTGTCCGAGGAAGGTGCGGTGTTCTCTCTCGTTGACACCGAAGATGAAGAAGAGCGGAGCGACGTTCTTCGTCGGAACTTGAGCGTTCTACGTCAAGTCTCGAGGAAAGTCAAATAAAAAGGAAACAACGAACTCAAGAACCCTTACCTTGATAGTCGCACGTTGACGGAGTCGTGGAATATCGGTGTCGATTCCTTTGACGTCGGAGGAAGAGTCGTTGTCGATGACATTCGTCGCGGAAAAGATGATGCGGAAGAAGAACGTCACGTCGCGGATATGGCGTCGCGGAAAGACCGTGTTCTTCGGCGAAGAAGTTCTTCGTTGAAGAACAGCGTTCTTCGTGTTCTTCGACAAGGTTGAAGAAGAAAGAAAAGCTCTCAACCACTTCAAGATGGCTAAGAGTTCTAACCCAACAAAATAAGACAAAGTCTTATTTTATTCACAAAAAGAATTTCAAAGGTTTGAAATTCAAAATGGCTAACTCCAAAATTAACTCACTTATTTAATATACATGAGTTGTATAATTAAATAGAAGTTAAGATATCAAGCCATTAAGAGGGAGAGAGGGGAGTTGAAAAGGTGGGGGTTCGTGTGGGCCCCACCACACTTAATCCTCCCAAGGGAGGTTAAGTGGGTGTGGGTCCCACTTCCAACCTCCTTTGATAGGTTTTAAGAAGTTATAATAAAATTTGTTCTACACAAATTTTATTTAACTCAACTAAAAACCTCAAAAATTAACTTTCAACCCGCAACAAACGCAACTCCCGAAAAGGTCTCTTTAAGCGAATATCGGCGCTGCGAGTTCATCGGTGCCCTCGGATTTCAATTCCGAGCACCGTATCAAAAGTTAGAAATACCCGCTCGTTCGTTCACTGAACGTACCCGAGCCAAACTTCAGAAATTAATTCCGGGCACTCCGGACCTCGGAATCAGGTGCCGTCTGAAACCGTGCTCTTGTAAAATTCTAAAGAAAATTAAGAAAAAAATTTCCCTTGAATTTTACGGGTCTTTACATTACTCCCACCTCAGGGCTTTACGTCCCCGTAAAGATACAACAAAAACTAGGGAAACAAAAGAGGGTACTGAGTACGCATCTGAGCCTCCCGCTCCCATGTGCTCTCCTGGAGATTCCCGTGCCGCCATCTGTTGCGCACAAGAGGAATCGATCGTCCATGTAGGACCCGCTCCTGTCGATCCTCTATCTCCACCGGGACCTCCGTAAAAGTCGCCCCATCGTCAACGTCAAGCTCCACATGGCCAGGGATGTGCGTCGAGTCGTGCACGTATCTCCTCAGCTGAGATACGTGGAAGACGTCGTGCACCCGGTGCAACTGAGGTGGTAGAGCCAGGCGATAAGCCACCTCACCAACCCTGCTGAGGACCTGGAAGGGTCCGATGAAGCGCGGAGATAACTTGCCTCCTCGGCCAAATCTCCGAATACCACGTCGAGGTGAGACCCGCAAGAAGACGTGGTCACCATCCTCGAACTCTAGTGGCCTCCGCCTCCTGTCAGCGAATGACTTCTGCCGGCTCTGTGCTGTCCTCATCCGCTCCTGGATGACCTGGACCTCCTCTGACGTGGCCCGGACCATCTCTGGTCCCACAAGAGCTGCGAGATTTCTTCTTTGCCGATAAGAGAAACCTGGTCTCATCCCCTGGATGAACCACATTCTTTGCCTAAAACAGTCAATCCTAACATGGATGATACTAATCCATACCAAGGATGACGTCGTAAGGCCTCGACGCTACTACTAAGAGATCCAACCGTTACTCTCGCCTCCAAGGGTTGAGTCACACTGTCGGCATCGGTGTGTGGTAACTGGTCTCCTCCAGTAGATGTCTCACAAGTGAGGGTCAAGTCAACAGTCAACTGGAACCTCTTAGTAACATCACAAAAGAGGACAGGAATGAAAACATCACAAAGGATGCGTCTTTTATTATTGCATCTCATATTACAAGACGCTACACAAAAGCAACATCAACATGGAACTAGAAGTACAAAAGACGTATCCACTAGTTCCTCCCCTGTCCACCTGCTCCCAGAGCTCCATGATCGTAAGCTTCAGCTGCCTGAAGCTGTGCTCTCGCATGTTCACCTACTCCCTGTGGTCGAGGTGGACCTCCTGGTGGTGGTGGTGGCAGAGCCTCAAAGCGTCGTCCACCACCTGCTGCTCGGCCAGCTCCTCTGCCTCGTCCGCCTCCTCCCTGCGGACCGCCACGGTCGAACCTCTGCCTCTGCCTAGGTGGTTCCTCAACCGTCTGCTGCTCCTCCGCATGGAGGGTCGGGCAGTCACGAGCCATGTGGCCTTGCCCGCCGCATGCAAAGCACAGTCTTCCACTCAAAAGACTGACTCCGCGCTGTGTGCCCTGCACTGCTGAGCCAGTGCCCTGAGGTCGTCTGCCTGAAGGTCTGGTCTATCTGGACCCCTGGGTCATCTGTCGGCTACCTGCTACCGAAGACTCCGCTACGTGCCGCCCTGCGGTGGGTCGCTGCGCTGGTGAAGACTCAGCAAGGAAGCTCTCAATCAGAAGGGCCCGCTCCAATACTCCTGTCTGAGTCGGTAAGCTGAGGGAGATCAGCGATGCCCTGATCTCGTGTCTCAAACCCTGCTCGAAGGTCCGGGCCCGGAAGAATGGGTCCCGTACCATGTCGGTCGAGTAGCGCGAGAGATCGGTAAATCTCGCCGAGTACTGAGCGACCGTCATGCTGCCCTGCCGCAGCTGCAGAAGCTCCTGGATACGCACCGCACGAAGGGTGGCTGGGACGAACTCCGAGCGGAAGAGGCTCTCAAAGTCCGTCCAAAGTAGAGATGCCTCATCGTGAACCTGGAGCATCAAGCTCCACCATCATCCTGCTGCTGCGTGTAGTAGGCTCGCAGCGAGGATCACCATGAGGTCTGCTGGTGTCCTCACTAGCCTAAACACTCGTACCACTGCCTCCAGCCAGTCCTCTGCAGCCTGGGGATCCATCTCCCCGCGAAACCTGGGCGGTCGCTGGCGCTGAAACTCATGCAGTGCGCTGAGGCGACGTGCATCGTCAGCGGCTGCTGCTGGAAGCATCGGGGACTCGGCGGGTAGAGCTACCGCCGGTTCCACTGCTGACAAAGGGCCCTGCACCGAGGCCTCGTCGCTCGGTGGGCTGTCGTCACGTTCGATTCTCGGAACCCTAGCTGGCTGCCGTCGTGGGGCCATCCTGAAAGAAACAACGTAACACGATCAAACGATTATACCTGGTGAGTTGACCTAGTTTGAGCTGTTTTAAGGGGAAAAACTTTTGAAAACACACACGCAATCAGTGTTTTCGTGCACAAAGTCGGAAATCAGTTGTCAGGGTCCTGGTGTATGGATACGTCGGCCGCCCGCACCAACACTGGACTCCCTGAACTGAAAACCACACTCGGTACCCTTAACACTATTGCTTCACAGAAAGAAAGATCAGAGTTATAAGTTCTGCGGTAGAACCGAACTCCTCTGATACCAATTTGTCACGACCCGCCCTCGGGGTCCGTGCCGTGACTACCCCAAGCCCGCCTTCCATAGGCCAGGGGCTGGCGACTAGCACCAAGGTGAAAATCCCGGTAAAAAGGGAAGGCTTTGCCTTTGTAAAGTAAACAAACACCACAGAGTAAGCAAGCGGAAAGTAACACTAAGCAAAAACAGAGTACAACTAAAAGTGCGGAAAGTAAAAAGGGGCCGGAAATACAAGCCCAACTGTAAAGTACAACTCGAAAGGAAAAACAGCAACTGAAAAGTAAAGCTGCTACGCCGAGCTGTCCACTGGAAATCCCACCTGAAGGGTGGGTACAGATAGCTCCTCTGCTCCTCGGGTCCCGCCGTCTGCTCCGAGTATGTCCCGCCCAGTGGTCTGCCTCTGGGTACCGCCTCGTCGTATAGACCACCTCCAGGTACCGTCCAGTCTTCGAACACTCGGCCTCTGCCAGTACTGGCTGTCGTCTGCAACCAACACAACGAGGTGTGGGCATAACCCGTGCAGGGGTGAGTATAACGATACTCAGTAGGGACCCCGAGACCCTCAAGGTCTCACTAAAACCAACAAGGATAACCACAAGAAGATCACAACAGATAAACTCTACTTAGGTATATTCCCATACATATACCTAAGTTATTAAGTAACCCCTCTCAGTCATGAGGAAACACAAGGATCATGAGATCAACGGATAACCACTACCCAGGTATATGCCCATACATATACCTAAGTTATCAAGTAACCCATCTCAATCATGAGGAAACACAAAGGTCAAAAGTCTCAGCTCAAACCAGGATTTTTATTATCGAAACCGTAACTGCTGAAGAGCTCCGTCTCTAGAGTGTACAGTGGTCCTGTCACGACTCCGAGGCCGCCGCTCACTAACCTAAGACTGCTAAAGTACTCCTCCTGTCAAGTACTGCGGGTCTGCTGCCAACTACCAGGCGCTCCGTCCGCTGAGGGTCTGCTGCCAAATACCGGGCGCTACCCAGATAGCCTATTGAGGTACTCCTCCTGTCGAGTACCGCGGGTCTGCTGCCAACTACCAGGCGCTCCGTCCGCCGTGGGTCTGCCGCCAAATACCGGGCGCTCCGTCCACTGGGCTAGTCGACTCACTCCAAGTCGAGTCGATCAAGCAGTCGTCTGGTCTCAGCCGGCTACACGGTCTCCGTACTCTGCACGTTCGTCTCTGGGAGGGTCCGCTCCACGAGCTACAGGTCGATACTCCAAGTATCACAAAGTCCCGCAAGAAGTATCTCAAAAGTCCGTCTCGTCACAGGGGTCTCAACGCAACAGACGGCGCGTCGATCGGACGCCCGGTATGTGAGTTATTAGCCTTTTCGTCCCAGGGGCCCGGTTGGTTTCGAGTGCGAACCAATCCCGGCCGTATCTCAACTGTACCCCGAACTCCCATAGGGTATACTCATAGGGACCGTTACTAAACGTAAACACCAACGCCGCTGACGGTTCGTCAAACGGACGTCCTGTCTGAAAGATATCAGCTTTCCCGTTCCAGGGGCCCGGTTGGATTTCGGGTACAATCCAACCCGGCCTTACTCCGACTGCATCCAAAACTCGGGCGGAGTATGTCAAAAGTTCCGTCTCATCAAGAGGAAGTCAACGAAACAGACGGCGCGTCAATCGGACGCCCGGTCTGTGAGTTATTGGCTTTTTCGTCTCCGGGGCCCGGTTGGTTTTTAAGGCAAAACCAACCCGACCGTACTCCACCTGCGTCCAAACCTCGGGCGGAGTATGCCGAAAGATCCGTCTCACTAAGAGGAACGCAACGCGACTGACGGCGTGTCAATCAGACGTTCGTGGCTCATGATATGAGTGTTTCCGCTCCGAAGGCCCGGTTGGTTTCGTGAACGAACCAACCCGGCCGAACTCAAAGTAATCCGAAACCTTGAGTGCGATATACCGAAACGACCATCTCGATCCAAGGATCGCGTTGCCGCAGACGGTTCGTCATTCGGAGGTCCGAGGCTCAAGTTATGGGCCAAAAACAAAATCTGGTTCGAAACGGGGGGGTCCGGGTCCGGGCCGACCCGGCCCGACCCCCCCTGGGGCGGCGCGGTGGCGCGGCGGCGGCGGCGGCGGCGGCGGCGGGCCGCGGCGGCGGGCGCCTGGCGCCGCACGAGGGTGGCACGCGGGGGGCTCAGCCCCCGCTTCTTCACGGACGGCGCGGCTATATGCCGCGCCCAAAAAAATTAAAACGCCCCCCCACACGTGGGGGGCTTGCTGGAAACGAACCGGGGGGCTGCTGCCCCCCCCCCTCCTTTAAAGAACCACCCCCTCATTAAGAGGGGGGTTTTGTTGAACCGGCCGGGGGATTTATTCCCCCGGTTTTATGTCATCCGGCCGGCCAACTGGCCGGCCGGTTTTTACCAACGGGACCGGAAATTCCGGTCCCGCCTTCGACTTCCGACGTCGGCGGCCCGGCCGCCGGTCTTCTCTTCCGCCGCGGCCCGGAACCGGCCGCGGTCTCCTCGTCCCGCCGCGGCCCGGAACCGGCCGCGGCGTTCGTCATCCGGCGCGGTGCGACGGCACCGCGCCCCTTCGCCGTGCTTTGATTCTTTTCAACGCGGCGCGACGGCGTCGCGTTCTTGAAGTTTCTACCCCGGCGTGGCGCGACGGCGCCGCGTAAAAATAAACGTACGGTAATCCGCGTGGTGCGACGGCACCACGCCACTTTGCTTCCACCTCAAGAATTAAACAAGAACGATGGAGGGGGGGTTCGGCCGTGTTCGTGCGGTCCGGCCCCCCTCGCGTTAACTATAACACTTAAATAAATTATTTCAAAGCCTCACGTAGACATGCGATCCACGAGCAAGAAATGGAATAATTAAAGAATTAAACAACAACCCCTACCTTGGTATAAGGTTCGAATATTGTTCTACGTTCCGCGGAAGACGGCGTCGCGGAGGTCGGGCGACGCGGTCGTCGTTCGTCAAATTCAACGACGAAGAGGCGCGTCCGAAGAGGCACGTCGTTGGCGAATCCTTGTACGCCGACGAAGGTTGTCCGAGGAAGGTGCGGTGTTCTCTCTCGTTGACACCGAAGACGAAGAAGAGCGGAGCGGCGTTCTTTGTCGGAACTTGAGCGTTCTACGTCAAGTCTCGAGGAAAGTCAAATAAAAAGGAAACAACGAACTCAAGAACCCTTACCTTGATAGTCGCACGTTGACGGAGTCGTGGAATATCGGTGTCGATTCCTTTGACGTCGGAGGAAGAGTCGTTGTCGATGGCGTTCGTCGCGGAAAAGATGATGCGGAAGAAGAACGTCACGTCGCGGATATGGCGTCGCGGAAAGACCGTGTTCTTCGGCGAAGAAGTTCTTCGTTGAAGAACGGCGTTCTTCGTGTTCTTCGACAAGGTTGAAGAAGAAAGAAAAGCTCTCAACCACTTCAAGATGGCTAAGAGTTCTAACCCAACAAAATAAGACAAAGTCTTATTTTATTCACAAAAAGAATTTCAAAGGTTTGAAATTCAAAATGGCTAACTCCAAAATTAACTCACTTATTTAATATACACGAGTTGTATAATTAAATAGAAGTTAAGATATCAAGCCATTAAGAGGGAGAGAGGGGAGTTGAAAAGGTGGGGGTTCGTGTGGGCCCCACCACACTTAATCTTCCCAAGGGAGGTTAAGTGGGTGTGGGTCCCACTTCCAACCTCCTTTGATAGGTTTTAAGAAGTTATAATAAAATTTGTTCTACACAAATTTTATTTAACTCAACTAAAAACCTCAAAAATTAACTTTCAACCCGCAACAAACGCAACTCCCGAAAAGGTCTCTTTAAGCGAATATCGGCGCTGCGAGTTCATCGGTGCCCTCAGATTTCAATTCCGAGCACCGTATCAAAAGTTAGAAATACCCGCTCGTTCGTTCACTGAACGTACCCGAGCCAAACTTCAGAAATTAATTCCGGGCACTCCGGACCTCGGAATCAGGTGCCGTCTGAAACCGCGCTCTTGTAAAATTCTAAAGAAAATTAAGAAAAAAATTTCCCTTGAATTTTACGGGTCTTTACAAACTAAAACAAAAAATTTGCAAAGTATTTTATAACATTTTATCCGAATTTATTTCTTTTAATTCTCATTCAATAACTCAAATCCAAGAAAATAATTCAAAAAAATAATTCGACCCTCAAAAACATTTAACGTTCTATAAATATCAAATATTTTAGAAAAAAACATTTTCACTTTAAAGACCCTAAAAAAATTCAAAGAATTTCACATATAATATTTAATAATATAAAAGTTAGAACAATTAATCAATTTAGAACAAAAAATTTCATGTTTAATCAAAAACATCATGTTCAAATAATTTCAAAAAATTATAAAATGAAAGCATTGAGAAATTTTCAACTTAAACACAAATAATCAAATATTTCTTAGGAAGATATAACACTTTCCAATTTTCAAACCAATGTACAAGATTCATGGATTTGTTTAATTTAAATCTAATTTGATATTAAAAATTATTAAAATGTCTTAAAATGATATATGGAACATAGGAAAGTGGTTCCACATTATATTCCCAAAATATAAATCTATAACTTATCCAAAACTAATCAACAAATAATATTTAGTAAGATAAATTCTATAGAAAAAATGAATTCAGATTTCATTATAAAAGATCATTTGTAGATGATCATTTCTTTATAAAATTAAATAAGTGAAAGAAAATTTTATCATTCTCCAAATAAAAATGAAATTACAAGATCTTGTTTCTAGTTTTAAAAAATAATAATAAAAGTTGAAATAATTGATGAGAACTAATGGATTTAACTCATATTTCAAATATTTTCATCAGAAAATCCCTTTTTAATATGACTGACCATTCACATAGAATAATAATTACCCAAATAATTTATTCCAACACTTTTTATTTAATGTATTAATTAATTTTATAATGATGGAATATAAATTATTTTACCTCAAATTACTATAAATAAATGAATCATGTCTCCCATTATGCATTTATAAAGAATTGATATTAATCACCCATAATCTCCAGTATTATTTTATAGAGTCCACCAAGTGAATAAAGGATAAAATTTATATTAATAAAAATAAATCCACAACTATCCTTGATATAAAGCCACCCACACAAAATTCAAACGTATCAACAATTTTTTTCTAAGGAGGACCAAAGATTTTTCCAATGAATTTAGGAATACTAATATTTTTATTTTCAATAGTTTTCAATTAAAAGAAAATTTAGTGTATAGGTCAATCTTGGATATTTTATTATATTATTTAATTTAATCACACTATTAAAATTGTGGTTCAATGTTTCTTATTACTGGTTTGTAAAAAATAAAAATTGAAAAAATTATTTCTCATCAAAAACTGTACATTCAATATAAAAGTATGAAATATAATCTTGAATTTTTATCAAATAAAATATTTATATTATGATATAAAATGAAATATACTTTGGGTATTCTACAAGAAAATAATAAAATGATTATTTGAGAAAATGAAAATTTGTATAAAACATTAAAAAAATCATGGAGAATGTAAAATCAAATTTCTTAAAAATTTAATTTTTTTTAAAAAATAGGTTAATTTTAGTGGTAAGAAAATAATATAGTGAAACCCAAATATTTAAACTCTTCCCCCATACATATACTCAATGAAATTTACAATAATAAATCTTATGGTGGGTAAAAAATTTTCAATTGAATTTCAAAGGGACATTCCTATCTAAATCACATAAGGATAATGCCCATGATATATCACAAATAAATTTAATATTGAATATAATCAAATTAAATTTATCATGGTTTAAAGATAATGGTTAACTAATTTTAAGAAAGTAAGTACTCTTTTAAATATAGAATTTATGTTCTTTGATACTATATAATTTAATCACTCTTACTTACATTGAAAATAATTATAACAATCATCATTAAGGTTCCTATAAGATAGAAATAAATCTAATATTAAATTCAACTTTAAAGTCCAAGTGATCATAACCATGTTTATAAATCAAAGTGTTTCAAATTAAAAAATATATTTTAAAGAAAAAGTTTCATAACATAATTTGATATTTTAGGTGACTGGAAGAAATTTTGATTGAAAAAAAATTATATTTACATTGATTATTTTTATAAAATACATCAAGTACTGGATATAGGTATCCAATATTCAACATTATAGTGTAAAAATAGAATAAATTTGTGGCAATTTTTTGTTTTATTATAAAAAAGAAATAAGAATTAAAAAATTGAAAATATTGTTTTATTAAAAGCATGAAAAAAATTATTCTATTTATAAAACCAGTTAGTAAACCACTAGAAAATAAATGAAATTTTAAATTTGAATAGGTTAAAGGGACTTCTTGTTAGTTTGAATATGGTTAGACATCTATAAAGGTTAAATGAAACATGAAACCAAATAGATAAATTGGCATTTTCACTATGATCACACTATAGATAGAACATATAACATGTTACAAAAACACCAAATAAATTGTTAGATTTCCTATAAAGAAATATGCAACTAGTATATGTTATAGATTTAAATATGAAATATAACCCTCCTATAACTTTTTTTCAAAAATAAATATTTTGAAATTATTTTTTTATAATCAGTATGCATTCTCATATATTTTTGCATTATTTCAAAATTTTTATTATAGTATCCCACTATTTTAATAACACTATGTTTGATAACGTATAAAATATGTGACACTAAGCTTAAACAAACCATGAAATATTATTATATGTTTATTATAGACCAGATATTAAATTAGTGGAAATAACATAGAATAACTGAATTATGATATATATATTAAGTTCATAGTCAATAAAAATTTATTAATTATTTTAAATAAAAAATCAATTTTTTAGAAAATTCATTTTATTAATCAAAAATACGTTTTCTTCAAAAATGATTTTTTTCTTTCTATGAGGAAATAATATAAATAATTTTTTCCAATTTTAGAAAATTTATTAGATGAAATTAAATTCATTTTTTAAATAAGAATTTTAAAATTATATTAGTGTTTATTTTGGGTTTTTTTCCTGAAAAGTTTGATTTTTCAAGGAATAGTGAAAAATACTGGGTTTTATTGAAAACTATATTTTTTTCAAGAATTATAAAAGACCCCTTTTTTTAAAATATTAAAAAAGATTAAATTGTTTAATTATATTATGAATAATAAAATTATGGTCTTTTGAATGAATTTTATACCTGAATTTGGTATAAAAATATTTTTATACAAATGAGGAACTTTACTAAAAATCTATTTTTCATTGCGTTTTTTGTTTTATTATTAATTAATTTCTTTCAAATATTTAATTTCAATATTGAAAAAAATATTATATATTTGAAATATGGAGCTCCAAATTTGGTATAAAGGTCCCTTTTATTTATAGTAATTATAAATTGTAACCATAATAAATAATTGTAACCATGGTATGGGTAAATTGTGTAAATAAGTTTAAAAATAATTTGATAAGACATTAAAAATGAAACCAAAACATGCCTTAATTTAAAAATTTGAGTTTAAATTATACAAAATCATAATTTTTGTAAAATATTACATTTTATTTCCATTTAGCTTTGATTTTGACCATTATAATATTTAAGTGAGAGATAAAGAAAAAAATGTCACTTTTATTATTTTAATATATGTAATATTTTATGATAGGGATAAATAAAACTAATGTTTGATTATAAATATTAATTTTAAATATAAATTATTTTTTAATAAAGTGAATTTATTTCAATTTTTCCATGAAATAATTACCTTACATACTTGCGTAAATGCTGAGATAACATTTATTTAATTTTTTAAAAAATAAAATAAATGATTTTAAAAATTCTAAAACTAATATAATTAGGAATAATTATTTTGTTACACAAATTTTTTAGATATATATAACATTATAGTGATGTTTTAATGAGTTATAGTTTAATTACTGTATTTTCTTTATGTATTTAAAGTCAAATTAAATAAATACTGTCAAAGTTGACAATAATGATATTTTTTATCAAATAAAATGTTATTAAATGATTTAAAATTCATAAAAATATTATATTCATCCAAATTAATTTTATATGGTTTTTAAAATAAAACATTTTCATTTATGGTGATTTTTTATTTTATAGTAACATTATTGACCTTTAAATGATTGAAAACATTAATACATCGATAATTGTCAAAAGGTTTGTTGGGGGTCAAAACTAAAAGATATGGGTAGAAGTATAACAAAATATTGTAAATTTTTTATTTAATGATATTATTTAGATCAAAACTCATAATTTATTTAAATTATATTATTTTTAATCCATTTGAATATCAGAATTATTAATTTAATACTTCAAGAAATTCCAAAAGGGACCCACCCCCACTTATAAAAGAGCGCCTCCTCTCCTCTTTTATTCATAGATAAAAAACTTTTCAACAATCCAATACCTTCTAAAATTACTTCCTTTCATCCCTTTACACATCTCAAAAGACTTTTTTTACTTTAAATCCAATCTAGGAAGGCTTAAAGTATAATCCTAATGAAGTTTCCGAGAGAAGAGGTATCATTCTTAACCGAGTGTTTTTTTCTTCTTCCAAATCCTTAAAATATTTTTCAACCATTTTAATATAATAACATTATTACTCCAATATACTATAATATTTATATTTTAATGGAATAGTCTATTTCTATCTCCTCTTCCATCAAATAGAAAACAAAACTATCGTTCGTGTGTATGGAAGACTGCTGCCTCACGAATCGGTGTAATTCATTTTCCATAACTATCTATCAAGTATGGTTATAATTATGGATTTAATGTATATATATTATATTCATAAAATATTTATCATAATATAAAAGTAATATATCTTATACTTTATAACTTTTCCATTCACTGAAAAATGATAACGTCATTCATGCGTACGTGTGGACTACCACCTCTACGAAGTGATGTAATTTGTTTTTCACCACCACATAACATGATTAGTATATATATGTTTATAATGGTATTTATGATATAATTATTATCATATAAATATAAATAATACTTACATTATTTCCATCACGATCTATGAAAAATGGAAAATGTTACTCATGCGTACGTATGACCTACCACCTCCATGATTGTAACGTAGTTAATTTTTCATGAAAAACATTTTTTATTGGTTTAAAAAGTATAATTTCTGTATAAAATTATAATAATTTATTGATTATTATTCTGTAGATAATGTAATATTGACTTATTCTATGACAGTTAACCTACCGAATCCATTTTGGACATATGACCCGAATATCCTAAAAACAACTGATGTGAACTTAATTTATTATGTAAATAAATATGACATGTTAATAAAGAAAATAAAAGGAATAATAAAATTGAAAAATTTTATTAATAAATTATATAATTAACATAAGTTCATTATTGAGGAATATAAATAACATAAGTGACGAGTCGAACCTAAGGTAATGGTTTTCATTTCAATTTCCACTCTATTGAGATATATTTGGTAATGTGCATCTATTTAATTTTATATGGTGTATATATTTACACTCTGAGTTATTTAACATGAATAAATTTTTATTAATGATGAATAATGATTCAATTCAAGTTAATCTTTAAAGATGAATTTTTAAAAGAAAAGACATTCTTATTTCTCTTCTTAATTGTGTATATTTTTTTATCCATATCCATATTTTTCAAAATTATTTTATGAAAATAGTTTTTTATTTAGAGAAATTATTTATAAAGGATATTTTAAATTATCCTTGAATTTTTACATGGTATGAAAGGAATAGTTCTAATGTTTTCATGAAAGGGGTCATTTTGAACTTTCTTTACAAAAAAGTAAAAATAATTTTTTAAAATTATATGGTATTGAGAGTCCTTCCGGCCAGGATAACCATTTTACAATCTTTATCTTATTGTACAACATTTCAAACGTATTACAAAGAAAAATATTTTGAGAATTTTTTTCTCATCCATTTTTTTATTCTCCAAAATATATAAATTTATTTCGAACCCTATATTTAGGATGAATTAAAGGACATATTTTATCAATTTTATAGTTACTAAATTTGAATTGAAACATTAAATTTATTGTCATCATTGAAGATTATATTTAACTTCAATATCTATATTCATTATATCATGGATATTATTACTTCCAAAACTATATAACATTTCTACATATGTTGTTTTAATTTGAAAATTATTTGATTTACTAGAGAAATATTGATATTTCATATTCTTTAATAAATATAGATATTTATTAATAAGTCATATTGTTCATCAGTTAAATTTATTATTATATATATAAAGAATTCATTGGGAATGCATTTATGGGTGATACCAAGAATCATATATCCCCTTGATGCATTAATAGGTATTATGATTCAAATTAGTTCGCTAAATTAAATGGGTTTTTACCCATAGTTTTATACAATCTTGGCGTAAGGTATTGACAAAAGATATATCATGATATCTAAGATCATTACATCCAATAGTATACATTTCATTCGTTGAAAATTTAGTTATTATTATAAATGAGATTAATTTATTTATTTTATCCATTGATTCATTTCATTCTCAAGTTATTGAATAAATAACAGTGTTTCCAATTATTTACCTTTCCCTTTTATTTATTCCCTACTTACACATGATATCTTATATTTTACATAACCCTTATTGAGAATCTAATATCACCCTTTATTTTTTTACTTTTACTTACATATGAATAATAATTCTTTAAATGAGTTCAATGATGCTGAAGTTTCTATTTTTTATGTTTAAAACTTATTTCCAAATGTAAAATAGATATCATGTATGCATATGGTTCTCCAAGAGTACTAAACCGTTCAATAATTTGGGATTAGATCCATTATATATATTCCAATATAAAAAAATATAGAATTTTGTGTTTTTTCATTTATTATTTGAGTAAGTTTAGTAGAAACCTTGGGAATTAGTTTTAAATAAACATAGATAACATAAGAATTATGATAATCCCTAATAGTATTTGAAACATTTTACCATTAGAGGGGATTTTATTTTGGATCAATATTCATGATTATTATGATGTGAGGAAACTCATAATGTTCCATTATTTAGTGATGGTACCTGACTAATGAAAGACAATCATTACTCATGGTCAACTTAGGGATTTACCTATTGATCAAGATAATATAGTTAGTGTTGTAGTTGAGTATATTAAGGCTATATTAGGGAAGATAACCTACTTTATGTCTAATAACATTGCATATATTGAGAAACATGATGTTCCATGACATGATACACCTATATTTAATCATTTAATATTTCATAAGCCTCTATCTTTTTGTGGAACTACCAATCTAGTTATGGATTAATAATGGATGAAGTCTCTTGAAAAGATATTTCTCTCCTTGAGATGCATTAAAAGGGAAATTGTTATGATATTAGTGTATTTCATTAGAGTAAATAATGATCAATGTTGGTAATTGACATATAATACTCATTATTAATAATAATCCTAACATATTTAGTGGAGAAATTTTAAGTAATATTCTTCGATAAACATTTCCCTTGTGAGCAGGGAACTGAAATGGTGAGAAAGTTCCCCAGCTAGAAGAAAAATGAGGAAGAATATTTTTCATAGTATGAGGGTAAATTTATAATACTATCCAGGTATTCTATAGAATATATATTTGACATAGAGATAAATATTGTAAATTTCTTTGAAGGCCTTAATCAAAACATTCGAAGTCCACTGGTTTCTCAAACATTTTTATCATATGATGAAATGGTATTATGTTCTAGAAAAATAGATAAGTAATTTTCTATATCCTATTTATTCAAGGGAAATAAAGATAATAATAGGTTAGATGAGATCCATGAAAAACATAAAACATCAAAAAAATAAGGGGTGAATAAAGTAATAACAATCATGTGAAAATTATTGAAAGAAATGATCTCAAAAATTCTTGAAGGGAATGTAAATTTATTACAAGTGAATAGACAATGTTCGACAAGATAATTAATAAAAGGGGAAGAAAAAAATCAATGATTTATAGTGATTCAATTATAGGGAAATGGGTTATTATTCACACTAATTTTCTAAAATTCATGGTAACATATTATAGAAGTGGTTAAGGAGAGAAGGTTAAGCTTATGCGATCACTACAACTAAGGTTGAAGTTCCAAAATATGTGTTAGAAGTTACTTTAATATTTTTATCAAATTTATCTAATGATTTATTTTATTATAGATATTCACACTATTTTATGTCTTCCCTGTTTTCTATGAAAATTAGATATTTCCATATCACCTTAATAAGGGACTTATTAGTCAAAAATCATTGTAGAAATCTACCCAAAACAAGTATGTGTCAGTCACTTCCATTATTATACCTAAAAATTTTCCTTTTTAATATTTGATTATTACACCTATGTTAATTTTTAATATAATCATTGAAATCTATTTTCATTAAAAATAAAATGAGAAAATTTATTATAAATAGAGGTAAATTATGATTCGTGATGAAGATATATAAATACTTATCATTAGAGTGGATACGTCATCATTTGATTCATGTTTAGATCCACCTACAATAGTTCATTTGAATAAGATTATTGGGGACCAATAGTAGACACAATCTATGGATAAAATAGGAAATCTTTGAATTTAGGATGTAATAATTTTACATGAATACATTGTTATATTTCTTAAGTACTTACCTAGACATCCACAAGAACATGAAGTTTAGTATTCTATTGATTTAATCTCTAATTGAAGACCCATATTAAATTATCCCTATAGAATATCCACTATGGAATTAGTGGAGTTGAAGAAACAATTATATGAGTTGCATGAAAAGGGACTTATACACCCTAATATTTTACCTTAGGGAGAACCTATTATTATTTTTAAGAATAAAGATGGATCGATGAGCCTCTATATTGATTATAAGGAAATAAACACTATTATTATAAAGAAAAAGTATCCTCTACCTCACATTGATGAATTATTCAATCAAATTCATGGAGCTCAATATTTTTTAAAGATTGAAATTATTTTTGGGTATCATAAATTATGAGTAAATAAGGAATATATTATGAATATAAAATTTCTTATGAGGTATGTCCATTAAAAAATTATAGTAATTCTAATTTGATTGATTAATGCACCCCATCTTTTTATGAATCTAATTATTAGAGTACTTAAAGAATATATGTATAATTTTTTATGGTATTTATTGATGATATCTTTTCATACTATAAAATCTATGAGGATAATGAAAATAACTTGTAGATAATTTCTCATACTCTTAAATAAAACTATTTATATGATAAATTTATCAAGTGTGAATTTTGTCTTTAGAAAGTTTATTTTCTTGGCCATATTGTCTCCAAAGATGGAATCTTAGCTAATCCTATGAAGATAAATGTCATCAAAGAATGGCCTACACCAATGAGCGTAACTAACGTACGTAGTTTCGTTGGTTTTATTGGTCACTATCATCATTTTTTTAAAACATTTGTTAGATTGGATTACCCATTAACCAAACCTACACATGTAAAGGGGTTAAGTTTATATAGAAAAAAAAGAGAATAATGTTTTGAATAATTAAATATTATATTATTAAATGATTGATTTTGACTCTACCATCAAGAAATGGTCATTGTTATGTATAATGATGTATCAAATAAAGGACTTGGTTGTATAGTTATGTAGAATGATAAAGTTGTTTCCTATGTATCATGATAGTTACAGATTCAAGATCAGATCTATCTAACCCATGATCTTGTTTTGGTATCCATAATGTTTACTATGAATATATGAATAAATTATATCTCTGGTGAAATATATGAAATATACATTGACTATAAGAACCTAAAATACATATTTTTATAAAAGGATCTCAATATGAGGAAAATGAGACCACTCGAGCTACTCAAGGACTAAAATTTCTCTACATAATAGCACCCATGGAAGGAAAATAATGTATCATATGCATTGAGTAGGAAAGGCCATGGATTCCTGAGTAAAATGAGGATTTACAGGGATCTCGTGTTTATGGATTTAGTAAATATGGATATGGGAATTATTAATAAAAGATAAACACTATTCCTTTTCAAATTATTTCCAAACCATATTTATTAGAAATGATAAAATGGACTCAACCTGATGAAGGGAGTTTTCAAAATAAAATTAAAACTATGAATGATGGTAAATTGGAAGACTTCATATATAGATATGAAATTCTAAAATTTGGAATGAAGATATGTGTACCATATATACCTGAGATAAAAATTGAATTATTAGATGATGCTCATAGATCAAATTTCTCTATACACCCCAATATCACCAATATGTATAGATATTTGAAGGAAAATTTATGGGGGGATAGAATAAAGTGGTAAATTTCTATTTATTTTTCAAGATGTTTGTTTTATCAATAAGTTAAGGATGAGAGACAATATCCTAGAGGATTCATGCAACATCTATATATTCCTATGTGAAAATGGGATAAAATACTATAGAATTTTTCATTGGATTACCAAATACTTATATAATGTATAGCGACCCTAGAGTTCTTCACATATCATTACATGATTTTAAGCATAATAAATCATCAGATTACAAGACAAGGATCATAAAGTCTAGTGTCTTGGAAGACTAATTATATAAAACTGAAAACATGGGACTAAATGAAACATTTATTTATTTAATATTCATAAATATCTCCTAAAAACTATTTTTATCATAAATAATCATAGGATAACTTGGGGATTACATGAAAAAAAGGACGAGATAAAAGCCTGGTAAGGGAATAAGCATAATAATAAAGCCTTAGCACATGGGTTAAAAGGCATGGCATAATGATATAAAAGGCATGGAACCTACAGAATCATAACATATAAAAATGAGATCATATAAAAATGGAGTCATAATAATGTGGTATAAACATAAAACATGACTTTGTAATGAATCAAGGATCAATTCACATAGAGTATCACAAGTTAAGTTTAATCACCAAGATCGTTTCACTTGGTAGCATGAGTCAAGGATAACCACCAAGATCGTTGCACATAACATCTAATTAGACACAAATTTACCCAATGAATTGGAGTGATATCTGGGATTAACCTTAATAACATGTTCATGAATATGATTTCCCCATATATAATCATACATAATCAACCATATATAAATATAAGTGTTGCCTATTGTAAGAATGGGGTATCCTAATCATGTCATAAACCATAAAAAATGAGAGTATCATAAAAAAGTAATTGAAGGAAATGAATTAGATAATTCATGGACAATAATATGGTAGAATAATCATACATCGTAAAACGTTATGTCAAATTTAAGTAATAACATGTAAAAATATTACTGAAGAAACTTTAGAATTAAAACATTTTAATGCGGTTAAAGGAAAATATCAATGGTCATTTTAAAAATAAAAGGGCACACTTTTTTATATAAAACCCAAAGTGAAAAATGAATTTTTTCATGATAAAAATATTGGTTTTATAAAATAACTTTTTCTTAAATACATATTATATAGTGTACTTGAAAATAGGTAAGAATTTGAGAAGTTCCATTAAAATGGGTTTTCTTTTCGGGAAGTATTGCAGAGGGATGCCTTTAAAAACATGTATATCCCCAAAAGAGAATGATGAATGGATCCTGATACATGAGTTTAGATCATATAAACAGAATTTATAATATTTACTTTAAAATAATAGATAACTTCATTTGGGTAAAAATAAATATACAGGAGCTCGAAGGAGTAAAGGGGGTTTAGGTAGCATCCCATACCTTAAGTCTGAAGGAGTTTTTCATTTGATCTTAATGTATTGGATAACCAAAATAAATTCATTAATTAAAATTTATATGACCTATTACACATTTAATTTATTTATTATAACCTTAATAAGTTAATTCGTGACCTTTTTTATGGTTTAAGAGGCTCAATTTCATTGTTTGGGAGCGTCTGTTTCCTTGGTTTTCATGATTGGTTTAATTATATACATGTAAAGATAAACATGTAAGATGAGAAGGGTTGTCCAGAATTGATGTTTTATGTTATTATTGAAAATTCATAAGATTACATAGTTATAAAATTAATTTGGTTATTTGAAGTGAAGATGAATCATTATATAATACTTTAATGATAACTTTTTTGGTTAATTTGCAGTTTTTGATCACAACGAACACATTTTGCTTTATAGATTAATATCATGTGTAAAAAGGATTAAAGAAACATAAATAAGATATAATAAACATATTATAGTCTGTTTCAACCATTAAAATGGTTTCATGACCAGAATTTAAGACGATAAAAGAAATTCAAAACCCTTCATCCTCGAATGAAATGAAACACATCTCAGATGGTGTTTTCATTTATACTATAAATGGAGGTGAAAGAACAAATGATGATGAATTATTCCACTATAATAAAAATAATCCATTACATGTATGTCACTGGAGTTATTATAACAATTTAATTAAAGGAGGTGAGTAAAGTAAAATAAAGAAAGGAACTTGATAGAAAATAAAAAAAATGAAAAGATGGATTTACCTCTTGAATATATCTTCCTTGAGAGCCTCTTTAAGGGAGATGTTTTGGTATTTTTGGGAGATCAAGAGCTACTGGATGTGGGAGAGTGGATTTGGGAGGGATTTGAGAAGAATTTAGACAATGAAAAAGGCTTGAGAGGCATCAGAAGTGAATATAAAGAGGGGTGGTATTTATAGTGGAGGATAAGAGGGGTTTCCCATTATTTTAATCATTAGTTTAATAGTTTAGCTCAAGACTATGAATAAGATTTATTATTTTGACCAAAAAAATTAAATAGATCATGTGAGTTTGAACCAATGGTGCTTACCTTATAAGAACATCATCCATGACTCAATAATTCATGTATTTATCTTATTTTATAAATTATCGCATTTCACTATTTATAAAAAATTCAGTTTTTTCAAAAAAAATCCAAAAAAACTTACATAACCATTTTTTGATGTGTAGAATCGAAAAATAAAATCCATTTTTCAAAAAAAATTCTAAATATGAGAAATTTAATTTTTAATTAAAATCATAATTTACTTGAAATAATATAAACTTTAAAATAAAAACTACTTTTTGAACATTTTGAAAAATTAAGTAAGGTCTCATAAAATTTTCTTATGATAATAATACATAAAAATAATAATTTATGAATTCATTTTATGAAAATAAATATTCTCTTAATTTATTAAATTAATCATAAAATTGTAATTAAATATACCTGAATTTCAAAAATACCAACACTTTGTTAATAAATTTTAATATATATATACACTATGATATAACTAAATCATAGTGTCGCTTATATGATAAATAAATTTTATTTATTCTTTTCATTGGTGATTTGATTATTATATTGGTCGGTTTACTATTCAAAAGGGTCACATTACTATTCCAAAGGTTAAGTTACTATTTCATCGATATATGTTCCTTAACTTCAAGAGATACCTTTTATTTCCCTCATTCATTATTTATAAGGTTTTTATTGTATCCTACAAGTAATATAATGTGATTAAGACTTAATTATAATAAGGGAATTCCCTTGATCAAACATTGGGTAGTGATATTCTTCCCCCTTTATGAAATTTCACCCTCGAATTTTGGTTTTACATTTTAATCCATAAATAGGTGTGGGTAATTTTACTTCATTACTTTCTCCAGTTCCCATATTTTCTCTTCGTACTTAAGGTTTCTCCATATTACATTTACCAGGTGAGTAGTCTTTTTGTGTAGAACTTTATCTCTGTGATCCAAGATCTTTATTACATACACCTCATAAGAAAGATCATTCTTGAACTGTACCACCTCTAAAGATAGTATATGTGAAGGATATGATATGTACTTCTTTAATAGGGGTACATGGAATACATCATGCACTTTAGACATGGTAGGTGGAAGTGCTAGTAGATAGGCCACAACTCCAACATGATAAAGAACCTTGAAGGGGCCAATGTACCTGGGACTTTGCTTTCGTTTCTTCCCAAACCTCCTGACCTTCTTCCATAGAGATATGAGGAGGAATACCATGTATCGAAATTTGAACTTGAGGTCCCATATATGATTGTAAGAATAACTATTCTATCAAATTTGGGATACCTTGATATGCTGCTGAATAGTTTTTCTCTTTTCCACCATTTCTTCGACCATTTCAGGTTCAAGTAGTTTATTTTCACCGACTTCATCCCAACACACGAGTGTTCTTCACCTTTTCCCTTAAAGAGATTCATATGGTGTCAATCAGATGCTAGAGTGAAAAATATTATTATAAGAAAATTCAACAAGACGAAGATATTGGTGTCATCTTTCTTTTAATTTCATATAACACACTGTCAACATATCTTATAGTTCCTGAATAGTTTAATTAGATTGACCATCAGTTTGGGGGTGATGGGCCATGATAATGCTCAACTCAGTGCTTAGATCATGTTGGAGGTGAATCTTGGATATCGATCGGATACAATAGATAGTGTTACTCCATGCATCCTTACAACCTCTTTGATATATATTTGTGTAGGTTGATTTAATGAGAATTCCTCTTGAATTGTGATAAAGTGAGATGTTTTTGTAAGACGATTCACAATGATCCATATTTCATTGTTTACTTTGGATGTCCATGGAATTCTTGTGACAAAGTCTATAGTAATGTTCTCCCACTCCCATATTGGTATGGGTAGTGGTTGAATCATCCCCTTATACTATTTTTCATTCTTAACTTATTCACATACCAGACACTTTGATATATATTTATCAATCTACTTCTTCATATTGTCCCACTAAAAGTTCTCTTGAAGATTTCGATACATCTTTGTGATCCTTGGGTGAATAGAGAAGGTTGATCGATGTTAATCATTAAAAACATCCTTCTTTATCTCTGTATTGTATTATACACATAATCATGACCCAAATCTTACAACTCCATCCTCATCAATCCCGAACTCATTGAATTTCCCATTTCTAATAGCATCCACCCTTTTCAGAATTTCCACATCTTTTCTTTGAGAATCCGTTAATTTATCCATGAGGGATGGTTGAGCAACCATTTGAGGAAGGATTGATGATGTTACCCCCTTAATGATTTTCATTTCCACATTTTACAAATATAATAATATTGGATGCTTCTCAACTCTCATCATTAATAAAGATGGAAGATCATTTCTACTTATATCATCCACCACCTTATTTGACTTACTAGGATGGTAGTGGATTGAGAATTCAAAATCCTTGATGAGATCTAACCATATTATCTGGTGCATAATAATCTCTTTCTCTATGAATATATATTTGAGACTTTGGTGATAATTATATATCTCACACTTCTCCCCATAGAGATAATGCTGCCAGATTTTTAACACAAAGATCACAGTTTCCAATGTCAGATGATATGTGGGATAGTTTTTCTCATGAATTTTTAGTTACCTTGAGGTGTAGGCTATCACATTATCATTTTACACTAGCACACAACCTAATACCTTCTTTGAATCAACATTGTACACCATAAAGAGCTATCCACTTATCGGGAGTGTGAGTAATGCTGCATTGAGAAGCCTATTTTTGAGCTCCTTAAAGAATTACCCACATTCTTGAGTCCAAATGAACTTTACTCCCTTCCATGTCATCTTGGTCATTGGGTTTTAAAATTTTGATAAGTTCTTCATAAATCATTGATAATACCGGGATTGACTTAGAAAGATCTGGATCTTCGTGACAAATGTTAGACTAGTCCACTCTTTGATTGTATTTGTCTTCGAAGGGTCTACAGATATCCCTTTTCTGGTGATAACATACCCTAAGAATGATACTTACTCCATCTATAAATCACATTTACTAAACTTTTCATATATTTTATTCATTCTCAAAATATTTAGCATAATATTTAAATGCGCCATGTATTACTCCTTACTCTTAGAGTATACCAATATATCATCGACAAAGACTACCAAAAATTTGTTGAGGTAATCTCTAAAGAATCTATTCATTAGATCCATGAAAATTTCTAGAGAATTAGTGAGTCCAAATAGAATTAATATGAACTCATAGTGTGCATACCTTGTTTGAAAGGTAGTATTGGGAATATCATCCTTCCTCACCTTCAATTGGTGATATCTCGACCAAAGATCCACTTTAGAGAAATAACTATCCCCATTAAGTGGATCGAACAATTAATCTATCCACGTTAGGGGATACATGTCCTTTATCTTGATTTTACTGATCTCATGATAATAAATGGAGAGGCGCATTGATCCTTCCTTATTCTTGAAAAATAGTACTTGTTCTCCACAAGGTAAAGCACTCGGGCATATAAAACTTTTATCTAGATTCTCCTATAACAGATTCATTAGTTATTCTAACTCTACAATGACCATTATATATGGTTTATTTATTATAGGTAGATATCTAGGAAGATGTTCAATTGAGAACTCAAACTCTCTATAAAGAGGAATACCATGCAATTCTTTAAGAAATACATCAGTGTAGTCCCTTACAATGGGAATGTCTTCGAGAATGATTCTCTCCATTGTCTCAATCATTTGAGCTAGACATTATTGCTCATCATTCAATAATATCCACACTTGAGACAATGATTCTAAATGAGATTCATATTCATCCTTACACTTGTAAAGAACTAGTGGATGATTTGTGATGTGAAGAGGTATATCCCTTTCCTAATAGTTGATGTTGGATTTGTATAATGATAGCCAATCCATGCCCAATATAACATCAAACTCCACTAAAGGATGTATGATGAGATTTTCTTGTAGGTTCAGTCCACAAACGTTAATTAATGAGGAGTTATATACTTTGGATTCAATAATTTTCCCATTTTCTATTCTCACAGATAAATGAATCTCTAAATTTGGAGGTGGTGTTAGAATAGTTCTACTAAACATTAATGATATGAAATAATGTGTAGCACCAAAATCAAATAATATGTTCACTATTCCTGAATGATTAACAAGTGTACCTATCACCACATTTTTTCCGGCTCCACCTTAGCAGTAGTGATAGAATAATCCATTTCTTGTTTCCTTGGTGGTTATTGTTGATTTCCTCTGACAACCCTTGGATTCGGTTAATTGTTTGAATAATGATTATGTTCATTGTAGATGTAACACTAAAATACTGGTTGAGTGTTGATATGAACCTTCCTTTATTCTTCTACATAATTAGGATTCTTCATATCCCTTGGGAAGTTCTTAGCCTGATGTCCCATTCTTCCACATATGAATTAATTCATGGTTCCCTTTAGATAATTTTGAGGATACTTCTTACCACAATTTTAGAAAATAGGATGTTCAATCATATTTTCCATAATAGGATTTATTTTCCACACCAAACATATTAGATTATACATTTCACTTTTCTTTATTGGGCCCATAAGCCATGGAAATTCTCCGATATCCATTTTAACCTTTAGGGAACAACAGAAAATCTCCTCATAACTTTTGAAGTCTCAAATCACCAATGATTTTCATAGACACATATTTAGTTCTCTAAATAAGTGATCCACCCTACATTCGGGGTTCATGATAAATCTAGAAGCGTATCTTGGAAGCCTTCTAAAGTTTTCTTTATACACATTGATAGACTCATATTCCTTCTTCTTAAGTATCAGGAACTCTCTTTTCATCTTGAGATGGAGGGTTAGAGGAAAATATTTATAGAAAAACATTTTCTTGAATTCTTTCCAATCCATGGAATCAATTTCCTCTTAGGACTTCATTTTCTTGATCAATATCCACCACTGATTAGCTTCCCCATAAAAATGATAAACTACCAGCATAGATTTCTTTTCTTAAGAGCAATGGAGGAAAAAGAATATATTTTTAATAGAGTTAATATACTATTCTAGGAGAATGGGATTAGAAGATCCACTAAAAATGGGATTCCATTTCTCTATGAAGGATTATACGACAACATTCTTTTTTCTTGGAGGAGAAGGCAATTCCACATGATTCAAGTTATTATTGATAACTTGATACAACTGAGAAAGTACTGTAATAAATTTTTGAGCACCTATTCACATCATATTAGAAATATCATTACAGAAATTTCCACTTTTCCTATCACATTTATTGTTGGAACATGTTCTTATATTTACTTCCATCAACTAAGAAAAATAATATACAATTATAGGGCTTGATAACTTAGATATTAAACAAATAAAGGAAACTTTAAAAATAAAAGGACAAACCTTTAAAGGAAAAGTATATACTAACTTGTGATTCCCTAGGATTCAATATTCGTTACCCCTGATCAGTTTCCTTACATTCATTCTTATGGGATTCTCTTTTTTATTCCCTTAATAATGGTTCATACTAAGCTTATTAATTTAACACAACATATCCCCCGAGAGTTTCAAACCAGGAGTGCAATAAGGCCCATTGTCGTGCACTAGTTCCCATTCAAGTCTAGTTCAAAGTTGTGTTTTTAGGTTTTACCACTAGATAAATCTGTTCCAAAGACACATCCACTTGTTCGTATCTAGAAATCAATGTTTTTTCTTGATAAACCACTTAATCTATACTTACCAAAATTTAGGGATATTTTATTATAATTGATCTTAACCCTAAGGTTCTTACTAAAGTACTGTATTCCTAATGTACAAAAATAACTAGACCTTGCCTATGATACCAACTATAATGATTCTATAATTTTACACATATAATTACATAATTATAAGCCTAAAAAGAATCATATTACAAGTTAAGGATTGTAAAGTCTAGTGTTTCGGAATACTAGGTAATAAAACTGAAAACATGGGAATAAATAAAACATTTCTTTATTTAATATTCATAAAAATATCCTAACTTACATTGATCTCATAAATATTTATAGGATAAGTTGGGGATAACATGAACAAAGGGATGATCTAAAATCCCAGTAAGGGAATAATAATAATAATAAATCTTTGGCACATGGGTTAGAAGGCATGACTTAATGATATAAAAAGGCTTGGAACATATAGAATAAGATCTTATAAACATGGTATCATATAAAAATGAAGTCATAATAATGTGGTAGTAACATAAACCATGAATTTATCATGATTCAAGGCTCGTTTCACATAGATGAGTATAAGTCAAGGTTAACCACCAAGACTGTTGCACATGGTAGCACGAGTCAATGCTAATCGCCATGACTGTTGCACATAACATCTCATGAGACTCAAATTTACCCAATAAATTGGAGTGCTATATGGTCTCAACCATCATAACATGTTAATTAATATTCTTTCCACTTATATAATCATATATAATAAATCATACATAAACTTAAGGGTTTCCCATGGTAAGAATTGGGTATCCAAATCATGTCATAAAGCATAGAAAATGGGAGTATCATAAAAATGTCCATGAAAGAAATTAATTATATCATTCATGGAAAATAATAGGGTATAATAGGCACATATTATGAAAATTTTTGTCAACTTGAATAAATAACATGTAAAAAGAGTACTCAAGAAATGATAGAATTAAAACATTTTAGTACAGTTAAAGGGAAATATCAATGGCCATTTAATACATAAAAGGGAATAATTTTTTATATAAAACCAAAAGTGAAACAAGAATGGTTTCATGATAAAAATATTGTTTTTATAAAAATATTGGTATATTAAAAATATATTATATAGTATACTTGAAAATGAGAAAGAATTTCAAAATTTCCCTTAAAATAAGTTTTCTTTTCGGGAAGTATTGAGGAGGGAACCATTTAAAAGCATGTATATCCCTAAAGGATAATGATGAATTGATATTGATATATGAGTTTGTAGAATATAAAATTCATTTATAATATTTACATAAAAAATAAAATAAAACTTCATTTGGGTAAAAAGAAAGATAGAGCACCTCAAAGGAATAAAGGGTTTTCAGGTAGAATCCCTTACCTTAAGTTCAAAGGTTCTTCAATTGATCTTAATGTCCAGGATAACTAAATTAAATTAATTAATTAATATTTTATATAAATATTATACTTTAAATTGATTTATTATAAACTTATTAAGTTCATTCATGACCTTTTTGATGGGCTAAGAGGTTCAATTTCATCGTTTGGGAGCGTTTGTTTACTTGGTTTTCATAATTTGTTTACTTATATACTTGTAAGGATAAAAATATACGATGATAATGGTTGTAAATAATTTAATTCATATGTTATTAGTGAACATCCATAATATTAAATATTTATTAAATTTATTTGGTTATTTAGAGTGAAGATGAATCATTATATAAAACTTTTATGATAACCGTTTTGGTTAATTGGCAGTTTTTTATAATAACGAATAGATTTTTATTTATAGATTAATATCATGTGTAAAAATGATTAAATAACCTTAAATAATACATAATAAAACTATTATATTATGGTTAAACCATAAAAATTGTTTCATGACCATAATTGAAGATGGTAAAAGAAATTGAAAACCTGTCGTCCTCGAATGTGATTAATTAACACATCTCGGATGGTGTTTTAATTTATAGTATAAATTGATGATAAATGAGTGATGATGATGAATTATTTAATTATAATAAAACAATTACAACACATGTAACTTACTAGAGTTATCATAAAATTTAGATGAAATTAAGGGAGGAAATAAAAAGGAAATAATGGAACTTGATAGAAAATAAAAGAAATGAAAAGAGGAATTTACCTCTTGAATATATGTTCCTTGAGAGCCTCTTTAGGGAGAAGTTTTTGGAATTTTTAAGAGACCAAGAGCTTCTAGATGTGATATAGGGGCTTAGGGAGAGATTTTATGGGAATTTGGACTAGGAATAGGGCATGAGAGCTGTGATAGGAGGAGGTAAAGAGGGGTGGTATTTATAGTGGAGGAGAGGAGGAGTTTCCCATTATTTTAATCGTTAATTTATAATTTTTGCTTAAGACTATGAATATTATTAATTATTGTTACCAAAGACAGTAAAGAGATCATGTGAATTAAAACTAAGGGTGATTACCTCAGCAGAACATCATCCATGACTCATTAATTCATGTATTAAGCTTATTTTGTAAATTATTATACTTCACTATTCATAACAAATTCAAGTATTTCAGAAAAATCCCAAAGATTCACCCTAACCATTTTTTTATGTGTAGAAACCAAAAATAAAATATATTTTTCTAAAAATTCTAAATATGATAGATTTAATTTTTAATTAAAATCATAATTTACTTGAAAAATAAAAACATTAAAATTAAACCCACTTTTCAAACACTTTGAAAAATGAATTAATGTCTCATAAAATTATATTGTGCTCATAATATATAAACAAAATAATTTATGAATTAATTTTATGAAAATAATTATAATTATAATTTATTAAATTAATCATAAAATTGTAATTAAATATACATAACTTACAAAAATACAAACACTTTATTAATAATTTTTAAAATATTTATTTATTTATACTATGATATAATTATATCATAATGTCACTTATAAGATGGATAAATTTTATTTATAATTTTCATTGGTGGGGTTACTATTTCATTAGAAGATTTACTATTCATAAGGGTCACATTACTATTCCAAAGGTCAAGTTATTATTTCATTGGTATATGATATTTAACTTTAAGAGATACCTTTTATTTCACTCATTATTCATTTATAAGGTTTGTATTTTGTTCTATAATAAATATTATGTGATTAATACAGAATTATAATAAGGGAATTCCGTTGATAAAACATTAGGTCGTTATAAAAAGAATGATGGAATATGAGTTATTGTTGATCACCTTAGAAAATATACACATTTCCTTGCTAAAAAATAATATTTACCTATTAATCACCATGAACGAATATCTATTAATGACTTTTTCATACTTCATGGTGAAGCAATTTAAATTGTGTCCAATCATGATCCATGATTCACATAAAATTCATGAAAATAGTTAAAAAGGATCTTGATACTAAGATTCATTTGAGTACCTCTTATCACCACTAAACTGATGGGTAGTCTAAAAGGAAAATTCAAACATTATAAAATGTGTTTAGGTCATAATTACTTGACTTTCAAGGTATGCTTGATTAGTATTTACCTTTTGTAGAGTTTACCTATAACAATAGCTTCCAATAAAGTATTAAAATGGAATTGTATGAAGTATTATATGGAAAGGGATGTCACACACTAACTAGTTGGGATAAAGTTAGTTAAATGAATCTTATAGGCCTAGAACTTGTTGATGAGACAACAATGATGGTAAAGACTATTCAAACCCATATTAAAGTATATCAAATTAGGAAAAATAGTTATTTTAATAAAAAAAGAATTTTTTTATTTGAAGTGTGAGATCATGTTTTATTGAGAGTATCTCCAAGGAAGGGTTTTATAATATTATCTAAGAAAGTAAAACTTATTCATAGGTACATTAAACCTTTTGAAATTTTAGAAATAATTGTAACTGTAGATTATTGATTCAAAATCCCACCAAGCCTCTATAAAGTACATTATTTGTTCTATATATCTTTGTTAAGGAAGTATATTCCATACCAAAAACATGTTCCCACATATGAAGAAATATAACTAGAATATGATCTATATTACTGTGAAGATCCTATCCTTGACACTAGAGACCAGGTGTTGAGGAATCAAACGACTTAACCATTAAATGTAATTGGTAGAAATCAAAAAATTGAGAAAGAAATGTAGTAACCTAAGGATGCTATGAAGAATAAATATCATCATTTTTATAAGGTAATAACCACAAAAATATTGTGGGTGAAATTTTTGTGTGAGGGAAGAATGTGATATCCTGATATTTCACAAACACTATATTTGATAATGTATACAACGTGCAACACCGAGTTTAAATGAGCTATAAAATATTATTATATGAACGATATGAACTAGATATTGAATTAGAGTGTATGAATATTAATAATGATATTATGAAGAATATATAAAGTTCATAATCAATATAAATTTATTAATGATTCACAAAATAAACACTTTTTTTAGTCATTTTATTCTTCAAATATATGTTTTCTTCAAAAATGTTTTTATTAATTTATATAATCAAATAATATAAATATTTTTTAAAAATTTAATAAAATTTTTTGATGAAATTAAATTTATTTTTTAAATCGAAATATGGAAATTATATTAGGGTGATGTTTTGTGGTTTTTTTCTAAAAAGTATAATTTTCAATGAATAGGGAAAAATACTGTTTTTATTGAAAACTGTAATTTTGTTTCAAGAATTTACAAAGTCCCATTTTTTTAAAATGGTTTAAAATAAAAATTTGTAAAATAATATTATTAATAATTAAATTATGGTATTCTAAATGAATTTTATACCACACTTTGGTAAAATAATATTTTTATAATTAAAAGGCATTTTTCAAAAAAAAAATTTGTTGTGTTTTTTGTTTTGATATTAAATTAATTTCTGCCAATTATTGAAATTTAATATTTAAAAATCAATTCCATATTTGGAATCCAGTAGTCTAAATTTGGTAAATAAGCTCTTTTTTATTTTTGGTCATTATAAATAGTAACCATGGTAAATAATTGTCCCCATCGTAAGGGTAAATTGAGTAATTAAGGTTAAAAATAATGTGATGAGGCATTAAAAATAAACCCAACACATTCTTTAATTTAATTTAATGAGTTTATTTCATCTATAATCACCCAAACTTCCAAAATATGACCATTTTTCCCATTTATCTATGATTTTGACCTTTATAATATTTAAGTGAGAGATAAAGACAAAAATGTCACTTGTAATTTTTTATATCTATAATATTTTATGATAGGGATAAATAAAAATTATGTTTAGTTATAATTATTAAATTTAAAGATAAATTATTTTTTATCATGGTAATTTATTTTTATTTTTTAGTGATGAAATAATTACCATAAAGGATCATGCAACACTGACACAACTTTTATTTAATTTATCGAAAAATAGAATAAGTGATTTAAAAAATACTAAAACAAATATAATGAGAAATAATAACTGTGTTACATTAGTTTTTTTTGATATATATAACAATATAGTTTTGTTTTAAAGGATTATATTATAATCCCCTCTTTTTTTTGATATATTAAATGTCAAATTGAATGAATAGTGTCAAAAATAACATTATTGATATTTTATAATAAATAATATATTATTAAATGATTTAATTTTTTTAAAAATATTATATTAAACAAAAATTAATGGGACATGGTTTCAAACATCAACCATAGTCCATTAAAGGGTTTTTTTCATTTTATAGTAACATTATTGACCCTTGAATGGTAGGGAACTTGTATACTATGGCGACAGTCAAAAGGGTTAATGGGGGTTAAAGCTAAAAGACAAGGGTAAACAATTACCAAATATTGTACCAATATTATTATATGACAGGATTTAGATCCATCCTCATACTATATTCAAATTATATAATTTTTTATCCATTTGAATTTGAAAATTATTAATTTAATACTTTTAAAAATTCCAAAACTACACCACCCCTCACTTATAAAAGGGAACATCCTCTCCTTTTTGTACACACTTAAAAAACCATTTATTTCAGTCAATAACTACCAAAATAAATTTCTTACATATCTAAAACATTTTATAGGCCTTTTTTTATCAAAAATTCAATCTTGGAAGGCTTTAAGTATAATCCTAAAGAAGTTGTCTGAAGAAGTGGTATCATTCTTAACCGAGCATCTTTGTTTTATTTATTTTTCCACATCCTTAAAATATTATAAAAACATTACAATATAATAAAATTTTTATATTCAATATAATAATATATTAATATTTTAATGTAATAACACACATCCATATAATCTTCCATCAAATGTGAAATGAAACTATCATTCATGTATACTGTGGACTACAACCTCACAAACTAATGTAATTCTTTTTCCATTACCACATCTCACAGATGGTTATAATGATAGATTTTATAGATACACACACACAAACACAAAAAAACACACACATATATATATATTGTATTAATGAGATATTTATCATTCATGAAAATTAATATATCACATATGTTCATACATACCAATTAATTTAAAAATGATAATGTCATTAATACGTACGTGTGAACTACCACCTCCATGAAGCGATTGTATTCATTTTTCACCCCTGCATCACATGAATGGTTTATATAATTTTATAATGTTGTTTATGATATAATTATCATCAATGAATGATAAAATAATACATACATTCTTGACATCATGATCATTTAAAAATAGAAAATGCTACTCATGCGTATGTATTACCTACCGCCTCCATGATTGTAACCTGGTTAATTTTTCATAACCATCATAATTGATTGTTTTTTATAGTATAATTTATATATAAAAATTATAAATACATCGTGATTATTATTATGGGGATTATGGAATGATGAATTATTTTTCCATATTCAACCAACCGAAGCCATTTTGGTCATATGAACCGAATATCATCAAAACATCTGATGTGATCTTAATTGATTATGTAACTAAATATAACATGGTAATAAATAAATTAAATGGAATAATAAAATTGAATTTTTTTTCTTAATATATTAAAAAATCAACATATGTTCATTATTCAGGAAGATAAAGAATATAGGCGATGAGCCAAACCTGAGGTAATGGATTTTGTCCCAATTTCCACTCTACTAAGACATATTTAGTAATATACATCTATTTAATTTTATGTGGTATATATATATTTTATATTTTATTTATTTAAAATTAAAATCTATTTCTTCATGATGATTAATGATTTAATTAAACTTACTCTTTTAATAGGAATGCTTAAAAGAAAAGTTGATTTTATTTCTCTTCTTGATCGGGTATATTTTTCTTTCATGCCAATATTTTTCAAAATTAATTTTCCAAAATCTTTTTTATTTACAAAATTTTTTAAAGGATATTTTAATTATTCTTTTATTTTTTTACATGGTATGAAATTAATATTTGTAATGTTTTTTTGAAAGGGTTATTTTTTAAATTTCTTTATAAAAAATCCAAAATGTATATTTTTTAACTTATACGGAATTAACAAATCTTCCCACTGCCATAAAAATTTTACGCTCTTTAGGTTGTCATAAAATATTTAAAAGGTATTATAACGAAAAAAATTTTGATAAATTTTTTCTCATCCAATTTATTTTATTATTCAAAGTACATGAATTTATTTCAAAACATTTAAATCTATTGAATTGAAGTTTATGTTTTATTAATTTTGTTGTTAATAATATTCGTTTGAAATATTAACATTATTATGATCATTGAAAAATAAATTTACATTAGATATCTATATATTTTTTATCATGAATATGAATATTTCCAAAACATATACTATTTATATATACATTTTTTTACTTGGAAATTTATTTCATTGACTGTGGTAATATCGATATCATGTATTCTTTACTTAATGATGATATATATTGATAAGACATATTATTCATGAATTAAATCTATCATTTAATATATAAGTAATGAATTAGAAATGAAATGATAGATGGGACCCAAAATTATATATCCCCTTGATCCCTCAATAAGTCTCATGAGACAAATTAGTTATCCAAATTAAATGGGTCTTTACCCATAGTTATAAACTGTCTTGGCACATGGTCTGGATGATAGAGAAATTATGATGTATGATAACATGAAATCCAATAGTATTCATTTACATTATTTAAAATTAAGTTATTATTAATCATGAGATTAATATATTGATATTATCCATGGATTCATTTCGTGATCAAGTTATTTATTAAATAGAATTTATTTCTAGTTATTTATATTTCTATATTTTTTATGCCTTTTTTAATCATGATAGATTATATTGTACATAAAAATTATTGAACATCTAAGATCACCCTTCATTTATTTTCCTTCCCCAATATATGAAGAATAATTATTTTAATGATTTTAAGGATGTTGAACTATCTATTTTTTATGTTTATATTTTATTCCCAATGTAAAACAGGTATCATGTATATATATGATTCTTTAAGACTAAAAAACTGACCAATATATTGGTATTAGATCCCTTATATCTATTAAAATGCAATAAAGTAGACACCGTCTCTTGGTTACTCGAGTTGGGGTTATTACAGTTAGAAAAAAACACCATTGGTTTCTGAAAACATGATTCTTAAATATCAAAAGTCCAGTGAAATTACTATTTTAATTTAAAATCCACACCTATATTATCCCCAAAAAAAATTACTCATCATTTTCTATATATTTAAATTCTATATCAGTGGAAATGGTAATTCAAATTCAAATTTCTTCAAAATAATAAGAAACAATCATTCGTATTATTAAAGGTTTTCAATTTAACAAAATTTATGTCATTAAAATTGTCAAAAAAAACTTATTTGTAATTTATACCAAAATTTAAGCAATCAATTTTACTTAAATTAGCAAGTATATTAAAATATTTATGGGCATTTATAAATTTAAAATACTTTATGATTTTAGTAATTATATTTTATAAAAAATAAGGTGGGATTCTAGGTCAGATTGATTAAAATAATTTATTTCAGAAGTTAAACAAAATGTTCCATAAGAAATGTTTTCATAATAGTTTAGTTAAAAATTCGTAGAGTTAATTTTTATATGAAAATATTCACTTTTAACTGATAATGAACATATATATTCTAACTAAAAAAATACTCAATTCCTTTTCAAGTGGAATATGTAAATAAGTAAAAAAATAATTTTATATGCATTTTGATACATTTATATTAAAAAAACTAAATTTTATAATTGAGATTATTTTAAAAAAAATTAATACATGTAATGATTTTTCATTGTTTAAATTAGGTTGATCATAAAGAATTTCATTCTATAAAAATTCAGATTAGTTTTTCATCTAAAGATTGATGATCTCTTACACACACACACACACACTAGTTGGTAGGTTTTTTTCTAATGAACTAATTTGTTCATGATATGGAAATATTTTTGGCTAATTAATAAATTAAGTCATGATAATAAGGTTTCTCCATGGAATATGTGGGCAGGAAATGATTTTTTTATAAATCTCTCTTTGATCATTCAATTCATTCATTAAAGTTTATTTTTTTCACTTGTTTATCCACTTATTCTAGTTATTTAAATTATTATTCAGATATTTTTCTTATATCCCAATGGTTTTTAGTTTTAAATATGTTAATTTATAAAAATTATTTTGATTTAAAAAAACAATATGGTTTTGAAATCTATTTTTATTTTGAAAATCATAAGAATTGTTAAAAAAAATTGATTTAAAAAATCATTTTTCTCTTAATATTTTTGTTGTTGAAGTTAGCTTCAAATTAAATCAAATTTTATTATTGGGTTTGGAGAATTAAATAAAAATTTGAATATAATTGATTAAATCTAAAATAATTGTTTTATATTTTTATACAGGGATCAAAATTGTCAACAGAAATATAGTTTAACGAAAAATTCACTCAAAATGTTATAAAACAGTCGCAAAATTTGTGTGATAACAAGTAAGATCAGTTTTTTATTTAATTATAACTAATAAAATCCCAAAAATGATGGTAATATTCTCTAAACTAGTGAAAAATTGTAACATGTACAACTTGATTACCTAAATAACACTCATTACCTATCTTTATAATACCTTAAGCATGACTCCCAATCACCAATAGCTAGAATAAACACCGAGGGTTAGAAATTACATGCACTGGTGGAGGTTTCATCTATATAAAAAGTATAAAAACCCCAAGACATGTACATATAAGATGAATGAACTATCTCGATATCATTTATTTAGATCATGCAATTCACTGGTAATAGAAATGTGTGTGATTATATAAAAACTAAAATACATAAAATGTAACATGGACAAGAATATTACATCATTAAAGAGTATATAATTAGATTACTATATACAAATAAGCTATCCCAATCCAAAAAACCCATATATACTTAAGTGTGAATAGGTAATGAGGCCTAAGAACCCAAAGTTATTCCCCAAGGTGGGAATATTACCAATAAATGCATGAAAGATAGACCACATGAATCAATATTATCCATTAAGTAATATCCCCACAAATGGTCACTAGTGCTCCATGCACTATCTTTGTTACTAGTTCCCATTGTTGGGTGCCTTCCTTATCTAGATAATGCATAAAGGAGTCTTTACACATCAATAAGGATAGAAATATTCTATGAACAAGGGAGATACATGTGTCTATAGGTTCAAAGAACATGGTGTTAGGCTACGACCGTGGCCATGCATCGGTTGAGAACTATTACCATGGTAATAGACCATGGGTCTATTGTCTCGGGTAGCTACCATTGGCTATTGAGATGCTAACATGGGCCACCAATGACTATGGGAACCATTTAATATGGATATAAATTTATATTCACAAGTTATTCTGGGGTCAATAAGTCTATCATCATGGTCATCATGCATGATGATAAGTCTATATCCATGAGCATCACCCTTGGTCATAGCTCATGGAATATGTTGAGAAACCATAGCAAGTTTCAATCTCAGAACCTTGATATTATACTATAATGGACTCTTCCACTCCCCTACATCGATTATTAAAATATAGATATAGATAAATAAATAAATAAATACATAATTAATTTTTTTTAAATATACATAATAATAATAATAATAATAATAATAATAATAATAATTTTAATAAGTATCAGTCTAGGTGGTGAGAATATAATGAAGTAAGATAGGTTCCTATGGCCATACTCTTTGTTTTATAAACCAACTACCATAGGACACCCTTGTGGGAGTAGTTCTATACCACATGGACTAACCAACATGATCTAACTTGCTCATGGTGGTGGGTCTCTACCATAGAGACCATCTAACATGGGCTACTCTACACATGACAGTAGGTCTCCACCATATGGACCAACTTCCATGGGCCACTCAAATCACAGAAATATGTTTCTTCTACATGGACCAATATAACATCCCAACCTGGGTGCCACACTACAGTGCCCTAAGCCGGTTCATCACATGACCTAAAGCGCACCTCCCCATACGCTAGAGGCTGCCAACAAGAAATGAGGGTCTGGTAAGTCATTCATGGGGAGACTATACCCTCATTTATCAAAGTAGTACACCAAAAAAAACCATAGTAGAAGCATATATAACCAAAAAATACTCATGTCACAAGATAACCAAATCAGAAAACAATACCCAACTAAAAGGGAAAACATACTATACCAACATAAGTTTTAAGTGTCTAATATGAAACTAAAAATAATAATAGTATGACTCCCCTAGAGAGTTCTGAACCATGTCTGGTTTCCTCTTCTAATCTCTATCCATATTCAGCCACCTATCCCTGGGCCTTTTCCCTTATGCAGTCCTGAAACAATATAATCTATTTGGTTACCAATCATGCAGCCTGAATAGGGCTTGATTATAAATTAGTAGGCCACCACTAATGGTGTCTAAAACAATTCTAGTCAAAAGATAGTGCATGAAGTTCTATAAGAAAATAAGTATATTGAAATAATAAATAGTTTATCACATTTTCATTTATTCTTATCCAACTATGTTAACTCTGAGGTTCCAAAGGATACCAATACCTCAATACTAACTTCATCTCATACCGAATACTGAAGTGTTCCCTAGGTAATACCATATCATAATACCTGGTTCTAACCAAATCTTGAAGTATTCAGGGTGCTATGATATATCAGTACCTAATTTGACTCATGCCAGAGTCGAGTATTCTCATGTAAGGCTATAGCTCGGAGTGCCATTATTTCCATTCTTTAATTTCACATTTAAATTTACCATTTCCAAAAGTACTAATATCACAATCATTTAATTAAGATGACCATGTTACGATGCTCACCCCTCAATAAAATTCCCATGTTCTCATTCTCTTTACTCATAAGTATAATGACCATGTTACAATGTATACTTATTAATTTAGAATGACCATGTTCCCATTCTCTATACTCATAAATATGATGATCATGTTACCATTTTTACTTCTCAATTTAGAATGACCATGTTCCCATTCTTTATCACATAATTAATATACTAATTAATTATCAATGTTAATCCCATAACTAATTGAATAATTAGTTAGACACATCCAATCCTCTAGTTAACTCAAAAATTAACTAAGTGTTTTTCACCATTAATTAATTCATCAATTAAATAATCAATATCAAAATTCATATTCCATAATTAATTTTCCAGAATTTATTAACAAATTATAATATCAACTTTGCAGAATTAATCCTACAATTAATTATCTAGATCATATTATCAAAGGAACATAATTAATCCACAATTAATTATCTCAACTTATCCACTTCAAAATCTCATAATTAATCCCCTGATTTATTATATAGATTACAACCCCTACCTATTGTAATAAATTTTTCAAAATTAATTATCTAATAGGGCATCCCCTTAGTCTCATGATCAATTCCCCAATTAATCACCTATTTCCAAAAAAATCTTCGATAAATCAATTGGTAAATCTAATTAACCCAATTTAAGAAAATCAATTGCTAAAGGATGTTAACAATTATACAGTCTTTCATATACATATCAAGTCCACGACTATGATAATTTGATTTAGAACACTCACCTTTATTTATTGACATATGTTTCCCAAAAAAACCCAAAATCCGAGCAGTACAATGATGTAGATCTACGATTCTGGATTTAAATACCTAAACAGAAATAAAGATCAAAGACATAAAGATCTCATAAATCTAGATCTAGATCCACAATCCTAGATCTAGATCTCACCATATAGGATTAAATCTAATGAAAAATATAATATATTCCATGTAAAGATCAAAGAAATATAGAAAAAGGAACAGAAGAAGCATCGGGATGAAATACACTTACCCGTTGAAGATTGGATATTAGATTCAAGATTTCAATATTAAAGAAAGGAGTTATAATGGACTTAGAACCCTTCTCGAAGGCTCTGGGATCATCCAAAACACATCAAGCCAGATCCTAGGTTGAAATGGGGGTGTTTTGGTGGTTTGGGTAATTTTTAATATAATTTGTGGAATAAATAAAACGACGTGCACAGTTTTCCCATACAATGGAATATGGTTAGGGAAACCGTGCACTAACCGTGTAGACCTCACTGAACAGAGTCACACGGTTACCTAGTTTTAGGTGCATAGTTTGTCAAAATGTGTGAAAAACATATATATCCATTATCCTTAAACATTCTTAAATCCCCACCCAAACTCACCCCAAAACATAACTTCAAACAAAGGTATTTAAAAACAACCAAAAGTACATGAAAATGTTCCCTATATGACTCCAGGGAAGGCTAGGATCTTAAAATCTCCCCACATTATAATAGCTCATCCTCGAGCTGCAGCTCCAAGAATTTCTAAGATTTTAAACAGAAAATATCATGCCATTGAGCCCTCATATATTCTTCTCTTTCCCATGTTTCCTCTTGTACACATCCATGTTTCCATAACATACAAACTATTAACACAGTTTTCCCCACAACACTTTCTCATCGTGATCCAAAAAATTTACAAGATGATCCTCAATGGATGCATCTATCTCAAGGTCAACCTCATCCACATCAATCACATGAGATGGGTCTGGGTGTTAATGTTGAAGTTGTTATAAATGGGAAACATCTTGCATAACATTGTATCTATGTGGAAAAGAAAATCGGTATGCCATTCACCCAATTCTCTCCACTATCACAAAAGGTCCGACAATCTTAGGCACCAACTTGCCCTATCTTCGTATCCTACGGTGACCCAACCTAGACGACACCCAAAGGGACATGCCATCACCCTCTGAAAACTCTAGAGGTCATCTCCATCTATCAGCATATGACTTCTATATACTCTGAGATATATCCATACATTTCTGAATCAACTGTACCTGCTCAGATGTCTCCTGTACGTGACTTCGTACCAACAACTCTAACTCCCCAGCTTCTATCCTGCATAGTAGTGATTTACGTGGCCTAACATAAATATCCTCATATGGTTACATCTATCTAGTTTCTTGATAATGGTTTTTATAGGTGAACTACACTGAAGCCAAGTGATTTTTCCCGGATCCACCAATGTCAAGCACAAATACCTGTAACATATCCCCAAGAACCTATATAGTACATTTTGATTGCCCATCTATCTCAGGGTGGGAATCTATACTCAATAATACCTATATGGCAAGTGCTTTCTGTAATCCCTACTAGAAGCATGATGTAAAGTGTGAATCATGATTTAAAACTATAGTATTTGGCACTCTATGAAGATAGAGTATCTCCCGAACATACAATTCTCCCAACTATTCTACTGTAAAGGTCTCCCTCATAAGAAGGAGGCGTGCTACATTTTTTAGTCAATTCACAATGACCCAAATAGATTCATTCTTCCTAAGTGTCTTCAAAAGAACCCCCCCCCACAAATTCCATTGTGACATCATCCCACTTCAACTCCGAAATAGGAAACAATTGTAGTAAACCTCTAGGTCATTGATGCTCTGCCTTTACCTATTGAATAGTGAAGCATCTTATTAAACACCTTGCCATCTCCCTTTTCATTCCTAGCTGCCAAAAATGTGTTCATAAGTCATGGTATATTTTTGTTACACCTGGATGCACCGCCCACTTTGAGGAATAAAATTCCCGCATGAGTTCCTCTCACATGATTGTAGGTACCACAACCCAATTCTTCATATAGATGACCTCAATTTTATTTATAAACCAATACGAAGATGTCTCCACACCTTCAAATATTTCCCTCAAGAATAATTACATTGGATCCTCATACTATCTATCCTTAATCCATCTCAAAAGCGAAGAGTCCACTGCAACTAAAACCAGAGTCATCTTCTCCTGACTCTCCTAAACAACCACATGCATTTCAGCCAGAAAGGTCTCCATCTTCCACTTTTCACTCAACTCTTAAACCTTAAGAGTCTGAGTTTTCTAGCTCATGGAATCAACCTCCCAATTTCCCTTTCTGGGGGTATATGTTAGTTCAAAATCAAAATTATGAATATACTCTAAACATCTTCACTGCCGAAGATTCAAATCACACTGTGACAATATACACTTCAATCTCTTGTGATCTATATAAACCTTAAACATTCCCCCCAAAATTTAGTGTCATCGACACTTAAGATCTCAAACCACTACTACCCACTCGAGTTCGTTTGTAGGGTAATTCGGTTCATGATGACTTAATTGTTGAGACCCATACACCACAACTCGATTTCCTAGAATCAGTACAACTTGATGTCTAATCCCAAAAGTGTCATAATAAACCATATAATTCTCACCTGAATTAGGTAGGATCAATATCTATGCTGAATTCAAGCGTTTCTTCCACTACTTAAAATCTCTCTCACAAGCCTCTGAACATTCAAACTTAACGCCCTTTTTTTCCAAGACTGAAGGAGGAAATTCTGTATGGGAAAAGTCTTGGACGAATCTCCTGTAATATCTAGCTAATACGAGAAAGCTTCAGATATCCAAAAAAATTCTTAGGATGCTCCCATGAAACCACCACCTAAACCTTTTATGTGTCCAATGACACACCTTCCTTTAAGTTGTTTTCCCCAAGAAGTGTACATGTTCATTCCAAAACTGGCACATAGACAGTTTGGCATATAATTGATGCTCTCTCAATGCACCGAGGATGATGTCAATATATTGGGAATGATCATCACGAGTCTGGGAGTACACAAATATTTCTTAAAAAAACCAAGAAAACTGATCCAAATACGGGTGAAAAATCTTATTAATCAAATTCATAAACACTATTGGTGAATTTTTCAACCCAAATGACATTATATCAAACTCATGAAGGCCATACCATCTTCTAAAAGTAGTCATTTGTATATCAGAAGTTCAAACTCTCAACTGATGATACCCTGATCTCAAATATATCTTTGAGAACACACAAACTCCCTTCAATTGGTCTAATAGATTATCTATATGTATAAGAGGATATAGGTTCTTCACAATCATTTTTTCAACTTTTGGTAACCGACACATATGTTTAAACTCCCATCATCCTCCTTTGAGAACAAAACAAGAGATCCCCGAAGTGACACAGTTGGATGGATAAATCCCCAATCCTCCAAATCCCCCAACCAAGTATTTAGCTATTGAAGCTTAGTTGGTTCCTTTATATATAGTGGAATAGATACTAGCTTATCCCCTAGCATGATATAAATAGTGAATCCCACATCTCTCTCAGGTGGTAGCCCGAATAAGTCCATAAAAAATACATCCTAAAACAGTTCCCCTACTAGTGGAAGGACATCTTGTATAACACCCCTATAATCCAAAAAAAAAGACTAGAAACATGGGCTGGGAGCTCTCCCAGTTGATAAGTAATTGGCCCTGCTCAGTCTTCTTGTATATCCCACTCTCCACAATGAATATACTGGTCAGCCTTAGGAGATGTAAATGTAACCCTCCTATGTAAATAGTCGATGTGGGCTCAATATGCGACTATCCATTCCATAACCGTAATTAGGTCAAATACCTTCATATCAAGAACATAGATATCCCATAGAAAATGATATTCCCCAACCTCTAGTGAACATACCTAGAGAAGAAAGATATCTCTAGACCGTACTCCCAATAGTTTATCTATAGTCATAACCCCATTTACAAATTCCACCACCCAACTCAAACCATTAACAAATTGTGCAGATATAAAAAAATGAGAGGCAGTAGTATCAAACAAGGCACTATCTCATGTAGAAGCTACTAGAATAATACCTCTCACTATTAACGGTCCATCCCCACTATCCAAAAGTGTAGGTTGTACTACATGTAACTATGCTGACCCTATTTCCTATAATGTTTTCTAACTCCCCTGAGTAGAACCACTCTACTGATGAAGACGCTCTTTCCTAGAAGCACCACATCCACTACCTCTACTGCCTCAGCCAGTAGAACTCCAACTACTAGTCTGATTTGGTGTAGAAGATCATCTTCCAACACTCTAACTCTGCCCACCTTCTCCATTATTACTAGTCCATCGCTACAACCAACATAACTTCTTTATATGTCCCATATTTTTAACAAGATCAACAGTATACTAGTGGTCAGGAATAGTGTTGATGATAGTGTCTCGACCTACCACACTGATGACAGATCACCCTAGTAAGATCTTGTTCAATCGAACCTCCTGTCTATGTACTCTACTTCACACTACCTTGGATAAAGTTGTCATAATGGTGCTTCCTTCTCTTGGAAGTTGTACCTCTGAATTGTCTAGTAACAATTAACTTTCAACCACTATAATCCTCCCTCATGTTCCCTTCAATTATGAGATCCTGATCTACCTCTTTCGTAAACTTCTTCAGCCTGAAGATATTCACATGTGACTTAATCTCACACTTAATCACATCCTGAAAATGTTTCACCATAGCTACCTCATCTCCTACTAAAGTTGTAGAAAATAATTATAGATATATGTAGCATCTAATATAGTCCATCACCGACATTCTCCCCTATAAAAAATGCATTAACTCAACAACATTCCATTATCTTAGTGTCTCTAGATAAAAGTGTTCTTTGAAACTCTCCAAGAATTCATTCCATAACATACAATTAGTATTTCCAATTAATTTCTAAATGTACCACTAGTTCTTAGATGATCCTCATATCATATATGAATCCAAATTAACTCTCCTCTTAGTTGGAGTCTCCAACTAGTCAAGTATTGCCTCTATGGACTCAAAGAATAATTTAGCTCCCTTAGGTCCACCCTCTCCAGTAAAAGTCTTAGGGTGTTGAAACTAAAACTCCCTTGTCCACTCAAACATAATTTTCACAACCCTCCCTGGGTCTCTTTCCATGAATTTCATGAGGTGAGTGAAGTTCTCTCATAACTTCTCTCCTTCATCTTCAGCTGGCATAATCGGTGCCTCATGTTCCCTAACTCGAAAAACATTTTGAGGAACACCCCTCAATCATCCTCTCAATAAGAATCATGGAGGAATAATCTCTACAAGTCCAAACACATATCTTGGGTCTCATAAAAAACATTATAGAATATAATTAGGATGGAAAAAATAATCCCAAAAATTATTTTTCCCCCACCTTGTCACAGAGTCAAAACAGAGGTACTACCACTACCCTTAACCATCATACTCCTAGGATTTGGTTAACACATTAAACACACTATAATAATCAAGTTTCTATTTTAGACACCAAACTATTCTCATTTTTCATCATTTTAAAATATTTCTCAATTCATGTTAGGAATTATTTTCCATTATTATCTAACAACAAGGAAAATAGTTCATGTTCAACAACTTTCCCATAACCCGTTTCCCCATGCGTGCTTAAATGATGTATGTCACAATAAACTTGAGTGACTTGAATGTTACATGCAGAGTCAACCCTCATTCCATAACGGGTCTCAAATCAATACTAAAAAATTCTCAGAAACAATAATCACATCACACCACAAGTGCATCACCCAAGGTGAAATAACATTCAACTATAACAGAAAATAGAAATAATAACAATCCCACCCTGAGTAATTATGTTTTCCCCCATGCATGGGTTTAAAACTCCCATGTTCATGCTCATTACCCAACCTTGAATCATCCTAGTATCCTTTATACCTTTCCCAAAACATTAAGACAAAACAAGAAGAAAGAAAAGTGGACCTCTAATACCACTTTGTAACATCCCGACCCGGGTGCTACTCTACGGTTCCCTAAGCTAGTTCACCACATGACCTCTAGTTTGTCTCCCCATATGCTACAGGTTGTTAACTAGTAGATAGGGTCTGGTAATTCATTCATGGGGAGACTATACCCATATTTATGAGAGTAAGATACCGGCAGAAATAAATAAATAGTATCGAAAGAATATATAACCAGAAAAAACTCATGTCACAAGATAACAAAATGGGAAAACAATACTCAACTGAAAGGGAAAAAATTATATACCTACATAAGTGTTAAGTTTATAATATGAAAATGAAAATAAAGAGACTAAAACTCCCCCGAGCGGTTCCCAAACCATGTCTGGTTCTCTCCTCCAAGCTTCATCCCCAATCAATCACTGATCTCTGGACCTTCTCCCTTATCCAGTCCAAAAACAATATAATCTATTCAGGTACCAATCAGGTGTCCCAAATATGGTGTGAGTATAACTTAGTAGGCCAACACAAATAGTGTCTAAAATAATTCCATTAAAAATATAGTGCATGGAGTTCTATATGGAAATATGTACACTGTAATAATAAATAGTTTATCAAGTTTTCATTTATTCTTAACTAACTATGTTATCTCCAGGGTTCCCAAGGATACTCATACCTCAATATGAACTTCATCTTGTAACATAGCCCAAAGTATTACCTAGGTAATACAATATACTAATACCTACTTCTATCCAAAGATTGAAGTATTAAAGGTTCTATGATATCTCAGTACCTGATTTGACTCATCCTGGAGTCGAATATTCTCATGTGAGCCCATAACTCATAGTGCCATTATTTCCATTATTTAATTTCATATTTAAATTCCTCATTTACAAAATTACTAATATAAAAATCATTTAAGTAATATGACCATGTTACCATGATTACCCCATAGTATAATTACCATGTTCTCATCATCTTTACTCATAAGTATAATGACCATGTTACCATGTATACTTCTCAATTTAGAATGACCATGTTCCCATTCTATTTACTCAAAAGTTTGATGACTATGTTCCCATTTGTACTTATGAATTTAGAATTTCCATGTTCCTATTCATTATCACATAATTAATTTACCAATTAATTATCCACCCAAACCCCATTACTAATTCTACAATTAGTTAAACACATCCATTCCATTAGTCAACTCAACAATTAACTAAGTGTTTTACACAATTAATCAATTCAATAATTAATTAATCAATATCTCAATTCATATTCCATAATTATTTTTTCAAAATTAAGTATCTCATTATAATATGAACTTTCCATAATTAATCCCACAATTAATTATCTAGATAATATTATCAAAGGCACATAATTAATCGATAATTAATTATCTCATATTAGCCATTTTAAAATTTCATAATCAATTCCTTGATTAATTATATAGATTACAACCCCTACATATTATAATTAATTTTCCTAAATTAATTATCTAATAGGGAATTCCATTAGTTTCATGATCAATTCCCTAATTAATCACTTATTTCCATCAAAGCTTCGATAAATCAATTGGTCAACCTATTTAACCCAATTTAAGAAAAGAAATTTCTAAAGGATACTAGAAATTTTACAATCCTTTATATACATCCAATACTATGGGAATTGTATTTAGACCACGCACCTCAATTTGTTGACATATTTTTTCCCAATATAAATTTGCAAAATCGGAGTAGCACAACCACGTAGATATGAGATTTTGGATCTAATTCCCTAATCCAAAATCAAAATCAATGAAATCATGATATCATAAATCTGGATCTAGATCCAAAATAATAGAACTATATCTCATCACATAGGTTTATATATAAATAGAGAGATAATATCTTCCATGAAAAGATCGAGGAAAGAAATAAAAAGGAATGAGAGAATCATCGGGATGAAATCAACTTACCGGTAGAAGAGAGGATATTCGATTCAGGCTTTGAATCTTGAAGAAAAGACGTTAAACGGACTTGGAAGCCATATAGAAAGCATTTTCATCATCCAAAATATTTTAAGCATGATCTTAGGTCAAAATGGGGGTGTTTTGGTGGTTTGGGGAATTTTTAAAAGAATTTTCGGAAGAAATAAATTTACACGCACGGTTTTCCCTGGTAGGGGTGCATGGTTAGGGAAACCATGCACTAACCTTACCTACCTAACTATCTAGGGTCACATGGTTACCTAGGTTTAGGCGCATATTTTTTCAAAATGTATGCAAACCATGCACAGCCCCCACCCCCTTATCCTTAAACTTCTTAAAACCCCACCCAAACACACCCCAAAACATAACTCCACACAAAGGTACATAAAAACAACCAAAAGTACCTGAAAACGTGCCCAAGATGTCTCCAGATAAGGCTGGTATCTTACAAAAGACTACCAAGGGACACCCCATACACGGATATATGTCTCTAGCACATGGAATTATAATAAAACTCCACCCCTTCTACAGATTTTGGTTCTTATGGGAATGGACTATAGTTATAGACACTACTGTCGATGGCTATAGGAACTTCCCGTGATATTAATGTGTTCCTTCTAGGCCAAATTTTTTTTCCCATAAACCCATGGCCACAATCTATGTTTCTCATTGATATATATCATTTCTATATGAACTAAAAACTATAGGTGATGTGTCTTGTGGCCTTAGGTTCCTAACGACCACAAGTAATGTTTCCCATGTCTATTGGACAACCTATGACCAAGATTCTGTTGGATCAAGATAAATAGAAATATTGGACTATAGGGGGTGAATTTTCATAAAAAAACTTCTAATATAAATAATAAATTAGAGTATATTATTTAATGAATCAATAATGTAGTGAAATTTTTATAATATAGTGTATTATAAATTAAAATATAGACACAATATTTTTATAGTGGTTCAGATCACCAACATCTTAGTAAACTCTTCGATCTTCTCTACCAAGTGATAAGATAGATACACACTAAAGAAAACTTACTTTTAAGGGAGTTATAACCTATTTATATACTTTGACTTTTAAAATACATGGAGGTAAAAACTTCAATTTTTATTAGAGTCGGAACCCAGTGTGACCTAACATTGTTCGAGTGTCACAACCTAATTTGACCTTACTTTTGTTTGGAAGTCACAACCCAAGAACCTTCTTATTGGTTGGTAGAACAACCAATATGAGACTTTCTCTTGATTTGATAAAATCAAGAACCAATTCTTATAATTAATATTAGATGAAGTAAAAATAATTTAATGAAAAAAATAAAACAATGATGATTAGCAGGGATGAGAAGATGTGGAAGATGATGTTTCTCAATGATCTTTGATCACTTCAATAGTATTTAATATAATGATTTAAGTTTCATTGTGATTGTAGTAATAAAATAGTAGTTAAATAAGAGCTCAATTTTTTATCAAGAAATGTATATCAAGTTCTGCATGTATCACTTTTGAATAAATAGTGTCAAGTTTATTTTATCACATTCTCTCTGATCACATTACAAAAAATTAAACCCATATCATTAACATTAATATATTATTGATTATGAAGTAGTTTCTAATTGGAAAATTAAAATATGACATGTGTTAGAAAATAATAATACATGGAATAATACCATTTACCAATAATTTAAATTATCAAACTCCTCATAAGATAAATCTCATGCTCTTTTATTTATGTATTTAACTTATTTAAAACACTTCCAAATATACGTGTTAGTAAAAATGTGGAATATTCAAATAATTTAACCAACAAAACACTTTCACAATCATACAATAATTTAATAATCTAAAATATTCTAAAATAAATCATAGAATAATAAAATATAACCAAATAATTCCATAAATACATTCATGATATTATTCTATCAAACAACTTCCAATATGTTTTTAAAATTTACTTGTATTTTTCAATGTAATAAAATAATAATAATTATTTGTATATATTTTCTGTAGAAATATATAAAAAAATAGAGTATGAAACTAATCTATCCCAAAAAAATATTTCCACAATATTTTTTTCTACCAAATAGTTTACACATGGTCATTATAATATATATTTATTTTAAAAAGAAATTGAATGACAAAAATAACTTGAATAAAATTACAGTTAAAAATTTATCAAAAAAAAATTGACCTTGATAAAAAAAATATAGATTTTCACAAAAATTGACAAATTGATGAAATAACCGTGAGAGGCATAAGAATTTAGATTAGTTAACGTACTATTAAATAAAATTGTATGCTTGGTATACTAAACATGTTAGAAAATTTAATATGTTATCACTTAAGTGAAGTAGCTTGAAAAAAAATCTTTGTAGGTTGGTTTGAAGTCACTTGATATGTGGTCACTCATGCGGTTACTTCAAGAATTATACTCATTGTCACTTAAGAATAATACTCACAGTCACTTGAATATAGAATTCATGATAAATTCAAAAATATCCTTATGGTTGGTTAGTCTTTCAGTCACATTGAAATACTCATGGTCATATTGAAAAAATACCTTCATAGTCACTTTAAAAAAATTACTCATGGTCACTTTAAAAGGATTCATAGTCATTTTTGGAAATATCCAGAGTCGGTTCAATTTTTTGGTCACATTAGATACACTCAAGGATAGTTTAGTTGTGGTAAATTCAATGAACTCATAGTAGGTTCATGAAGCATGTAAAATGAGTGGAGTATGAATATGTTGGAGATGATGATACTGTGTGACCAAGTATAGAGTATAAACACCATGGATAGAGAAGAATATTTGCACTAACATGAACATTGAGGATGATCGAGCCACCATGTATCCATAAAGGATACTCAAAACCAACGAACCACTCTTCACTGGATAAGGTTCTATTATACTATAAACAAGAAGACTGGGAGTCTTGATGAAAGATGATTATGGTGACCATGAGGCAAGTTGAGAGGCTACTCTGAACTAGTGTTGCTGAAGGAGTCATGTTGATAAAGCTTCCCTACTTAAATAGATGAGGACTGCGTAGTGCATGAAAGGAGTTTTGGAAGCGCTATCATGCATGAGTATGGGCAAGAAGAATAGTGTATATATCACAGAGTATATAAATAGTGCATACTGTGTATATATATATATATAATTACAAATAAAAAAATAAAAAAATATATTTAAATATGTGATAAAATATTAATTCTATGACTAAAAAAATGATAAACTTAAATTTTCATAATGTATTATTAAAATATTTAATACATTAACACAAGTAAAAATATGATTACATTATTTAGAAAAATAATTCTTAAACAAAAAATAATGTGTGTAAAACATTTTTAATCAAATCACCTACATCGCTTAAAATTATGAAAATATAAAGGTTTAAAAAATTTATAACAAAATAAAGGTGATGTTATTATAATTTAACAAAACATGAATAATAAACCATTAAAACACAAGTTCAAATTCTAAAATTCTACCCATTTTTGTAAATTGAAAAATCGTATATTTATTTAAATTTTCAAAAAATTCTCCCCCTTTTTGAAATTTATCAAAAATATAAAACATGAAATCACCAAAACATACCCCTATATAAATTTATATTATAATGAAAATTAATACCAACACTCATACGAAAAATTAACTATATTCCATAATTTTTTAAACATAATCATATTACAAGATATTTTAATAAAAAAATAATAGATTAAATAATTTTATATGATTTTTAACATGTCGAAACAAAAAAATATTCCATGAACAAATAAAAAATAAAGTATTATACTTTTTACATTCCATTACTAACGAAAATGATAAGAAAAGTTATGTAAGAGTTTAAAACAAACTCCCTATAAGTTAAGAAAATAAAATATCTAATAAAATAAAATTAATTACATCTAAAATTTTGAAAAAACTAAATCAAATTCTCTTGTTCACCACTACATTAGGACCCCCTAGGGGGTGAATCTGATTCGAGGGGATGACCTTGGTTTCCACAACTTTATACCCCCCTTGGCCTTGTTCTCCCATGTTTCCCTTGTTCTTTTTTGAATAAAAATTTTCACATTGATGATGAAGTACCAATTTTCATGATATAAATAATAATTTTAAAAAGTTAGAACATTTTTAAATAAAAGATTCAATATAGAAAGTTTCTCTTAATTTCAAGAATTAAAAAATAAGTTCACCTATGACATAATCAAATAAATTTGAGGAAAAATTGAAAATTTGAACCAATTAATAATTTTAAATTTCCAAGATTCGTCTATATTTTTTACTAATGAAAACTAAATATTAATGAATAAAATAAATTTAGATGTTATATAATATTTTGCTAAATAAAGAGTGTTTGAAATTATATTTCCAGGAACCACTACCAGAAACAAACTGCTTAAACCAATATGTGGTTGACTAACTTAACAAAAAAACTACATAATACTAAAATATAAAATCAAGTTATGAGAAGATAATAAATAGAAAATTTGTTATTTCCCAAAAAATAAATTGTGTATAGAAGAATATTTCAAAAAAACTAATTAAATATAAATTCTATATATACTAACTATTTGAAAACATTTTTAAAACTAAAACACCTACATATTGAATAATTTAACAAAAAAGGGGTAACTCCACATAAATTAATCATTTTATGAAGAAAATATATATAATAAAACACTTACCTTTTGAAATATAAACCTATAATCATCATATTTGTAACTAATATATCAAACAAAATAATTTTCAATATATTTTATTGCCAAAAAAATAAAACAGAAGTTCATGTAAATTATAAAAATAAATAAATTAAATAACTAGATAAAGAAAATTAGATAGTATTCATGATGGAATACTAGTTTATGAAATAGTTGATAATATGCATATTGGAAAATAAAAAACATATACCTGGGAATGATGAAATGATTAGGTCCAATAAGATTTGAATAAGATATTTTTGGTGCCCATGCTATCTTGGATTCATCTAAATTGATAGTGGATATTTTGACCACCCAAATAGACTTCAAACATCAATTTTTTAGAATGTATAAGAATAAATTCTTAGAGATAATTTTTTGGTATGACTAAAGGATTTATAAAATTTAAAAGAGAATTAATTAGCATTTTCCCTGTGAATTATAAATATAAAGCATGTTACACTAGAAATACTCCCATTTGATCTTGTAATAAAAGTAGTTTTATTAATCATTTCTAATAAAATTTCATAACCAAAAACATTGTTATTATAGTTTGGTTTCATCATATAAATCATTTTATCATATTTCTCTTTCCCTAGAACAAAATTAGATGAAATTTCAATAGGATTAGAAACTTCCTTTTCAAATCCATATTCTCTTTTTGAAAAAATTCTAAATAAGTATAATGTTTTTCATTAGAACCAAAATTTGTATATCTAAATTTTTTAATTTTTTTTGAGATTGTTACATTAATTATTAAATTTATTCATGTAATCTGATTCGAGTTAAAACTTATTTATTGAACTTTATTGATTACTTCTAGAAAACCATTCAGTCTGTCATTTTTTTAGGTTTCAATATCGTTGAATCATAATACTTTTTATATTTCTTATTTTGGGAAACAATGATATTTACATTTCTTCACACTCCATTTTCAATTTCTCATTTTCTTTAACCAATTTCATATTTTTACTTTTTACATTTCTATAATTTTTAATCATTTTGAAAACATCATTTCTTAATTTTTCGTATTATTTAAGAAATTGTTTAATATTAGAATTCATAGAATCAAAATCACAATTATTTTTATATTCACAATTATAGGAAACATAGATATTGATATTTTCATATTCCCTTTTCATTTTTTCATTTGATTTTACTAATTTATTATTATAACTTTTAGAAGTCTATATTTTCTATTATTTTGATACAATCATTTCTAAATTCATAATTTTATTTTACAAGTTGTTTTATATTATAATTCATATAATAATAATCACAATTTGAATCAGAATTGGTACTAGAATCATGATCAAAATTTATAAGAGTTATTAATTGATTAAAAAATGAATCAGTTACCTCACATTTTTTGGACATCAAATCATGTTAACATATTTCCTTTTCACTTCCTAATTCACTACTTGAATAATAACCATATGAACAATTTCATCCTCAAATCCAAGATTCTTTTCCCTTTCCCCCTTTGTATGTGTAATTATTTGAATGATTTGGTTTGGGAAAAATTGGTCAGGATGATTCCATTATTACTACACTCATAACATGTTAGATTTGAAACATAATTATTATTTCTTTAATTACCTGTCTTGTATTATTTTTCATTCTTCCTTTTGAACTACTTCTTGTTACCTTTGTTTTTTCATATATTTGAAAACCTTTATATTAGTTTGAGTCACATCCTTATCACTTTACTAGGATTCAGATTTAGGATAGTTAGATAATACATTTACATTAGACATAAAATAAATACCTTTATTTTTTTAGACTTATTATTGTTAATGTTTTTTAGTTTAATTTTATACTGTAATAAAGAACCAGTTATTTTATCTAAATTATAATCTTTTAAATTATTAATTTTATTTATCTACACATTATTTTCATTCCATATTTTTGGTAAGTCTCTCGACACCCTTTAAACATGAGATATATTATCTAATACTTAACCAAGTAAACTCATACAATTTTTAATACTTACAAGTTACTACAACATACAGATCATCAACTCATTTTCTCCTAGCTCGAAATCCTAGTCTTATGCATAAATAATTCCATGATTGGTTATTTTAATCATATCTTTACCACAGTGAATATCCTATATAAATATAAAAATTTTATGGGAAATTTTATAAGGATAAACATGAATATAAACACCCCTACTCAAATCATAGTAAAAAATATTCTTTACTTTATAATTCATAATATGATTTACTATATCATTATCTAAAAGTGTCTCTAGATTTGTTTTGGGTAGCTCATATTATTTCTCGATGATTTTCTAATGATCCAAACTTAACTAATTTATGAAATATTCCATCTAGTCCTTCCATTACCCAGAATCACTTGCAGAAAAAATGTCTGCTTTTGATGTATCCAACCTCCAATTTCATTAATACCTTCTACATTTAAAAATTGATCTTTATTCTTTATACTATTAATTCCGGGATCTTTAGTTTATAATTATAGTTTAAAAAAACTAAATAACATATATCTAAAAGAACTACACTCTGATATAATTTGATGGTATCATGAAAAATAATAACAGTGCTAAACTATAAATAAGAAGTTCTTACACTCTTATTCCAATATTTGGTATTAGGGGAAACAATAATTAGTACTGAACTATCCTTATATAGGTCCCACCCTTAGATATAAAATATTGGATCAAGAGAGAAGGTAATAATATACTGGTTGGGGGGGGGGGATGAAGAGTCCTTAAAAACTTTTAATAAAAAAAATCATTCAGGGCATATTATTAAATGAATCAACAATATAGTGAAGTGTTCACAATATTGTGTAGAAAAAATTAAAATATGAACACAATATTTTTACAGTTGTTAAGACCACTACGGTAAAATTCCACTCTTCAATCTTATCTACTCAGTTATAATATAGGCACCCAATATGGAAAATCATTTTTAATGGAGTGATAACCTATTTACAGAAAATTTTATTTAAAATACCCGGCGACACATCCCTGACTTTTTATAGGAGTCACAACATATTCTAACTTAACTCTATTTGAGAGTCACACCCCAATTTGACCTGACTTTTGTCCAGGATTCAAAACCAAGAAGCTTCTTTTTTTTGGTCGAATAATTGAGATGAGAATTTATTTTTGATTTAGAAAAGTATAAAATGACACTTAAAATTAATAATATATAAAATAAAATTAATAAAATAAAAAAAAATAACAAATAATGTAGTATAGTAGGGATCATATGATATTGAAGATGATGTAGATCGATGATCTTTGATCACTTCAGTTTAATTGAATGAAATAATTAATGTTTCATCATGATCACAATAATGGAATAGTAGTATAAGAAGAACTCAATCATGCATCAATAAAATTGTATCAAAATCTAAATGTATCACTATTTAATAAACTATGTCATGTTTATTTTATCACATTATCCTTGATATCATTAAAATAGATTAAACCCATATCATTAACGTCAATATCTTCTTGATTAGAAAGGACTGTCTAATTTTCCAATCACAATATACCACAGTTTAGAAAATAATAATGCTTATAATACTACTATTTACTTTTATTTTGAATTATCATGATTGTTATCATATAATTCTCACGCTCTTTTATTCCTATAATAAAATTATTTAAAACACATTAAAATATTATTTTTAGTACATATGAGAATTATTAAAATAACTACTCTAATGAAAACACCTTTACAAACTTGTATTAATATGATAATCCAAAATATTATAAAACAGAGTATATAATAATAAAATGAAACTCATTAATTCCATAATTATTTTCACAATATTATTCCATAAAAAAATATAATATATTTATTAAAATATTCTTGTAGTTTTCAACGTAATAATAAAATAATAATTATTCTTACATACTAGTAGTAGAAATATATAAATTAACAATGAATGAAACTTATTTATCCCAAAAAAATATTTCTACAGTATTTTTTCTACCAAATAGTATATAAATAATTAATATAATATATATTTATTTTTACAAAGAAATTAAATTATAAAAATAACATCAAAAAAATGATAGTTAATCAATTTATCAAATAACATATAAACAAATCATGCTATACAAAATACTGATTTTCACAAAAAAAAATAGATAAAGTGAGGAACTAACCGTGAGTGGAATAAGACTTACGGTTGGTTAAATTACCATTCCATTAAAGCATGTGGTTAATATAATGACCATGTGAGGAAATTAAATATAAGGCCACTTAAATGCGGAATATTCAAAATAACTTATGGTATATTAGTTTACAGTAACATGATAATTAACTTATATGATCACTCATGTGGTCACTTTTAGAATTATACTCATGGTCACTAGAGAATAATACTCATGGTCATATAATAATGGAATTTATGGTGGATTAAAAAAAATATTATCATGGTTGGTTGGTATTGTGGCCACTTTAAAAAATACCTTCATGGTATTATCACTTTAAAAGGCATCATGATCACTTTGGAAATATAAAAGGTAGGTCCAGTTTTTGTGGTCACTTTGGATACACTCACGGTAAGTTCAGTTGCGATAACTTAAAAAAACTTATAGTAGGTTCATACAGTGTGTTATATGAGTGGAGGATAAAGCTACTGGTGATGATAATACTATGTGTCTAAGGATATATGTAATATATAGTTTTTGGGTACATTATTATTTAATTTGTGATTGAACCTTCATTGAGTTCAGTTAATTGGTTCAGACCATAGTAAATGGTTACTTGGATATTTAGTAGAGATCTATGTGGAATCTTTAAGAGTATATCTCCAAGAAATATTTATGACATAAATTGATAACTTATGACATAAATAATCATTGATAGACCCTAAAAGTTTAGTAATATGCTGGGAAATGAGAAGTTATGGCATAAATTACCTATTTTCAATATAAATACCTAAAGACCTATAATAATGGTGATGTAATTACATTTTAACCCTCTTTTATTTTATCCTTATTTCCTCCTCATCCTCCTTATTTTCTCACACACAATAATATTGGTAGAGAGTTCATCTCTTCTTTCTTTCACCTAGGATTTAAGCTAGCCACTTATCTGACATCTTATTCAAGAATCTTTCAACATGTTGGATATACAATGGTAATTATATGATTCCTATTATTTATTTTCATGTTTTATTTCGTTGTATTTAATGCTATATTTATGCAATCTAATATGAACTATTTTTAGGGTGTTTTTATATTTATTCATTTTATCTCATTCCTACCTGAATCAATGGTTAATACTGAAAAAGGATTCTTCTAACCAATTATGGTAGGTTGTATATACATTTTTATAGGTATTGACTAATGAAATATTAGAAATTGAATTAATGAAATGTTATGTAGAATAGACATACCCATGGACCACATAAAATATTTTAAATTATATAAATGGAAGGTGAATGGAATGACCACATCACTTAACCCTTGAAAAATGTTGTAGAGAAAAGTGGAATACACATTGACCCATCTCATTTTTTTTAGTTTCCCAATCCATGCTAAAAAGAATTTATTAAAAGCAAAGTTTACAGTGAATACACGAGGTGTAGTGAAACTACACCAACAGAAAAAGATATGACAGCCAAATCAAATGCATCTTTAAAGAACCTGGAAATCTATCTTCAAACAGGCTCAAGATTGGCGCATAAAGATCTTAGAGCCTTGGATGTGGAAGCTTGAGCTTGAAATGTGCACCAGTAGCAAGCTATTCTAAATAAACCCGAGTCAACTAGATGCAAAATATCCCATAGTAGGGACAACCTCATATTCCAGAGCAGGATAATAACAAAAATTGTCCAAATATTAAGTGCTTCAAAGTAGCTCATCATCCAGGCAGTGCTGCAACCAAACACGACATAGGTCTTCCATCATCCACCATAGAAGATCATCCAAATTTCAGAGTATGTCAAAGATAAGACATGTCCAGAAGCTCAGGATTCCAGAAAAAAAAATCCATCCCTCCATAAAGGCCTCACTAGAATCCTCAACAAGACATAAGCGCCAACAAAAACACATATAAAAGTGCCTGTACATAATCACAAACTAGGAAAGAAAATCAGATAGAAGGCCATATCAATATATGGTTAAAGAACTGAAATCTGCAGATCAGGCCAGCCAGAAACCAGATAAATTTCCCCAAGAAAAACTCAATCAAAGATCTATGAAGAAGTCACAGAAGAGTACCATAATATATTTTCCATACAGTATCAAGATTCTCAAAAAATATAATCAAACAGAACAGTGCAGTTCCGGATACAAACCCTCAAGATTTCAGAAATAAAACACTGATATAACTCCATAGTAGGATGCATCCAACTCAAAAACAACACAACCAGAAAGCACCAGCAATTGAACTTCCTCAGAAACAGAATCATCCAGAAGATTTTAGATTCATTTTCAGTTTCTTATTGAAAATGAATCTCTTTACTTCTAGACATTGGTCAGCATTGATAATTCCCCATTGTAGCTCCTGATGAGCAATTTCTTGTTGCTTTCCCATATGAGAAATCCACTCTTGAATATATTATTCTGTGAGAAGTGGTGAGAAATAATATAAGATAGTGCTGGATTCCTTAATTGCTGGGTTTTCAAGCTCTTTTTTAGGAGAAACCTTTTTATTGACATCTGTCGACCTAGTAGAAATGGTTCTCTCTACTTGTGAGTAGTCTTTATGTCTTCTAGTTTTATTTGGATTCGGGGTAGTGAAACCATTAGCATATACCATTGGTTTTTTCCCTTTTTAGCCATGGATTTCAAATAAGCTTCTTCTAGTTGTCCAGGAATATCATCCTTCTCATCCGATGATCCACTATAATCAGAGTCATATTTCTGGTCCCTTTCTCCTACTTCTTGATCTACATTAACAGATACAGTAGGACAATCATTACTTGCATCATTTTATGGGTTAACATCAAGATGTAAGTTGTGATATTCCATGGTATATTGGATAGAAACCTTAACATTAACAGAATCATGTTGAGTTATCCTATTTTCCACATTAGTTTGTTCTGTAGCATCAAGAACAACCTTGAAAAAATCTCCAATTTGATTCTCAAAGTTGTGAGAATCAATAGTAGCAACCCTAACCTCTAGACTAGGGTCACTAATCTGTTCAACCACTTGAATAGGCTCTTTATAAGTAATTCGAATACTATAAGAGTCAGGGATTTTAGAAGGGGTCGAGCTCTTTCTATCAACAGTTAAAAGGTTCCGAGAATTAGAAGTTTCATTGGGAACTTTTTCAACCCATAATGACTTTATCTGTTTTGGAGGGGTAGCTTCCCGTTTTCCACAGCTATTGGAAACATGTCCAGTTTTAAAGCATTTATTACAAAACACTGGTAGGTTCTCAAAAACCACATTCTGCAAAAAGCCCTTATCACCATTTTGGATCCAAAAGCAGCTCGGAAGGTATTTGGACAGATCAATCTCGGTGAATACCCTTGAAACCGATGGCCTTGTTAGATTTTTAGTAGCATGATCTAGCTTGATTGGGGTTCCAAAGAGATTATCAATAACAAATAAATCTTTCCTTTTAATCAAATGGATCGACAAATCTGGAAAAGCAATCCAAAATGGAGCAATGCGGGATTCAAAACTAGCAAGATAATCGGGTGACGATTTAAGCACTTTCAAGTTGGATCTCCCAAAGTTCCAAAAACCACGTACCCAAACTCTATAATAATCCGAATCTGATGGGAATCGAAAAAGCACATTCCAAGAGTTTAAGAAACCAATTTTGAAATCAGAGAATCCAATCTTTTCAAGAGTATTTATTAGGAATAGGAGCGATGTGCGTTGTTTTGAGAATTTACCTATCAAGGAGAAATGTAAATCTGAGGCAAGATTGTTTACCTCCTCCTTTGAGAATGATATGGCGTTTAATCCTTGGTGTCTGTAAGTTTTCGGAGCAAAAAACTCTTCCTTCATCAAGTTAGTGGATGAATCGGAACCCATGACAACTTTTGCAAAGGACCTTGTATCGCGGAACCCTCCCCTAGGGTTTGCTTCACCATCACCCGCACTAGGAAGTTCCCTAGCTCCCGCTCCCGTCGGCATCCTCCACTTTTCTATTCTAACCCATCTCATTTATTTTGTAGTCTTACAACATAAAAACTAGATTAAATAGATTAAATGAAATGAATGTGATTACATCTTTCTTACCTAATGTAATAGAAATGATGTTTCTATTTGGTTATTTGGAAATAAAGGACATGATATTCCTTATTACAATAATTAATGTAGATGATGTCCCTTCTTGAGTATCAGAATATAGGGAAATGATGCTCCTTATTACTTATTTGGAATAAATGGACTTGAAGTTACTTTTGGAATATATGGAATGGATGGATGCGAATATCCATATGGTTTATATGAATAAAGGGACATGAAAATCTTTACTGATTATAAAAATAGTAAATGTTTAGAGTCTTTACATAATATGATAAAGTAGTTAGTGTTAGATGGGTGTATTTTAGGTAACTCAAGAAAACACAATATATTTTTTGTTATTTTATAGCCTTTATTATTATCACTTACACACTGCTTAATTATATATTCACAGACTATATTTTTTATAGACTATTGTTTTTAGGCTACTGATTTTTAATTAAACTCTGTTCAGGGCACCAATTATTACCTGAACATAATTAATCGACAAAGGTTGGGATAAGGGAAAGTGACCTATTATATATTCTTGAATTTATATACTAGGATGGAGTATGGGAGAAGAGAACCAAAATTGATCTCATTATTCTATTCGAGATAGTTCTTGGTCTTTTTATGTTTATATAATATGTATCACGTGTATCAATGCTTCCATTTTTTTATTCAATCATGTCATAAAAATTATATATTTGACAATGGGTGTTGAATATGTTTGACTATATTTATCTGGATGATCTATTTTCTCATTTAAATATTATATTTATTCCACTGTTTGTTTATTTTTATATCACCATTGTGCCACTATGATAAAGCGGGTATTGTCTCCCCACCACACGATCATAAAACCTCATTTCTAGTTGAAAACCTATAGCATACATAGAGGCATTATTGAGGTTGTATAAACAATCAGGTCGAGTTACTTATGAGTGAACTGGGTTTGAGATGTCACAAAGTTGAATCCAAGCATTATTTTTCATTATTTTACAGTTTTGGATTAGTAGACAAGAGACTATGAGGTGTTATAATTTTTTAATGATCCACTTCCTTAGATTACCTAACCCAAATATATAGAAAAAGACATGTTTCCTAGGATGTGCCCTAGTGTTCTAGTTTTTTCCTATTACATTGGTACTTCCACCATCAGGTGACACACAATACTTATGGTGTTTGTTATCATTATGAATTTTATTTTTACCCATGTCCTAGTATGTAAAGTAAGTATTATCTCATGAATCATTATAGGAATATAGATATTCACATTCTTTGTATATGTCATGCCGTGTAGAATGCATTTCTTGCATTCTTGATACTTGATGTATGTGTCCTGAGTGAAATACTTATAATTTGATTAATGTTTTTATAGGATTAATGAGAAAAATAATTGGTAAAATTAAGTTTATACATCAAAAAAATGGGTTTTCCCAAATATCTTGACGGTGTAACATTAACTAACTAATTGTGGCATGTTGATTCATAGACCACTGGTTGCAGGGGATGAAATTTTAACAGTTGAAATCAAATGGATGTAGATTGAAAATTATAAGTTTAATGGACTACTATAAATTGGGGATGGTGATCCATATAAGTAAACCATAGTTAATGGATGGTTTTTGTTACATGAAATGATAATTTAAACTTATAATGTTTATGTCTTTATAACTTGGGAATGTTAGAGGAATATAAATGAACCATGATATATATATATATAAATTATGAAATATAATTCTTAAGGATATGGTTTCCATTAAATAGAGATTAAAATTAAAACTTAAAGCATTTTTTCTTCTATAACCTGAAATTGAAACTCTATATACCAGAAACCCTATTAAAAGATACAAGGGATTAAACAAAACCTAACATTAGTAGTAGGTTTCGGGAGTTTCTCTTCTGTTCCTTTATAATCCTTTAAGTTACCTAGACCTAGATTTATGAGTAGGAATATGGGTATTTAATCATATGTAAGAATAATTAAACCTATTCTATTATTTTTCAAAATACCCTCAGCCCAGTTGGTGAGGAATCTACAAGTGAATATAAGGGACTTGAGTTGAAATCTTGGCAGAGACATAATTTCCAAAACTTTAGTAGTACTGTAGCAGGTACTATTTGGTATTGTAGCATTTATAACTATTCATCCTTTTGAGATTTCGGGCCATCGATATGGTCCTTGAGTCCTTCAAGGACTTTGGTCCAACCAAGGCCTTCAGGATAATAAGGATTTCAGGCTACCTCAAGGCCTTTGGGCCACCTCAATGCCTTCGGTCCACATCAAGGCTTTTGAGCCACTTGAAATTGTTCTTAATGGACCATGATGACTCTAAAAGAAGCATACTTGAAATGAGGATTCAGAGAAGGAACATTCACCAAAAAAGAAGCTAACAGATGTAGAAGAAAGAGAGGGTATTCCATTTTCCATTGGCACCATCTAGTGAATGTATGGGAATCCAAGCTAAACATACATGCGAAGGTGAAGAGATGACATCACGGTGTAGAAACCGAGGACGATTCGTTCCATGTAGTTATAGTTTGTATATTTCCTACAATACCTTCGAGTAATGTAATCACTAAGCCTACAGGCCTTGTAAGGGTTCCCCCTCATTCCTAGAAAGGAGGGTTATCAAAAAAATCAATAAAAATAAGGCCTTCGGGCCATTCAGGCCAATCCTATTCTTTTAACAAAAATTTTTCTATTATTGAAACTCATTTGATGTGTGTTTTTGGAATTGTAGATATATTCCACCATGATGGCCTCAAGAAGAAGTCTAGGAAGGTGGTGATGATGATAATCCTAAAATAGTGATACATAACCCGTAAGTAGTTACACTTACAACACCACAGGTTAAACCTAATATGGGCAAGAATTCTTAGTTTTGAGAGGGTTTCCTATGATTCATACTGACTATGTAGGGAGTCTTATGACATATCCCTATTATGACAGAGTTGAAATGAAAATTTTAGTAGCAAAATCCACCAAATATCTCAGAGGATGGTGGTCCCTAGGCTACTAATCCATGAACAAAGTCTACCTTTCCTATCTTTGATCATATAGAGATTCCTCTAAAAATGAGTGTCAATAATGAAAATTATAGGCTTCAAGGATCCTCCATGAATTGGTGGGATATCCTAAATCTAGTAGTTAAACCTTAGGATATGACCTAGAAGGATTTTTAGTCCGGTTTCTATGACTAATTCTACCCAAATACATTAAGATACAAGAAAACTAGTGAATTTATTCATTTGGAGAAGGGTACTATGTCCATTATAGACTACTCAACTCACTTCATAGAGCTCTAATGATTCATTATAAATATTTTTGATGATGATTAAACTATAGAAAAAATGTTTCAGGTTGTTCTTAGGATTTCCACCTATTCATAGACTAATATTTTTTGTTTTACTTCCATATTTTAAATAGTGAACCAAGAAATCATTTTTGAGCATAACCCGAGAGAAGATGAAGGTGTGGGGAATGATAGTTTAGTGCCAAGTTAGGGTTACAATTATTATAGTGGTAGAAAGTGTTGTTTTGAACATTATTACATGGGCTAATAGTTATAGTTTGTATGAAGGTAGCTAGGTGATATTTCATTAGCATTTGTTATAGGGACACAAAAATCCCCAATGTATCAAGGAACTAAAGGAGTGTTAGGATTTCACAAAGATGGGACATCATTGAAAATTTTATAAGACCTTTCCTCCAGGGGTTAGTGAGATAGGTTTTTTTATTGGATCCATGTTTTGAAGTGGGATCAATAAGTACACATTAGATAGGGAGCTAGAGTACTATCATCCATTCAGGATAAGTAATTAGTAATGGACGAGGAATCCAGACTTCTGATATATAAATCTAGAATGGTGGTCCTAATTTGGGTAGTTAGGTTGTATCTCTTGGTTGTGGATAATTATTGATATATGTAGTACAACCTACACCTAAGGGTAAGATTACCGGTCCATATATAGTTCTTGGTATGATTTTATTTTCCTCGACTATGCTTTATTTGATACAAGCACTTCACACTAATTTATATTATATATTTTAGTGAGTATCCTTGGGATAGAGATTAGAAAATTTTATATCGTTATGAATCTATATACTCAATCTTCCCTCTTGAGATTGGAATTTATCATTTCTTATGAAACCTTTTCATCCATGATGTGAAAGGATTTGATATCATTCTCAGAATAGAATGGTTAGTTATTTATCATGACCATGTCAGTTGACATCATTTGAGGGTGTAATTTTCATCACTAGAGGGAAGTATCTATATTCATAAAGGTGAATGGGATGTATAGGAAAGTTGAGATATACCTAAGAAATGTGTGCTATGTGAGGTATCATCCCATGTTTCTAGTATTATCCTAGAAGATCAAGGAATATGTTAGACATATTTCCCTCTTATAGTGGAAAATTTCATGGATGTATTCCTGGGTGATTTCTTTAGATTGCATCCTATAAGAGAGGTAGAGTATTCTATTGAGCTAGTACTAGAAGAAACTATAGTATCTAGTCCTTCTTATAGGATGCATCAAACTGAGCTTTAAGAACTCAAGAGATAGCCTGAGGGGTTAGAAGATAAGGGGTTTATATGACCTAGTACTTCACATTACGGTTCACCCATGGACTTCACCAAGACGACAGATGGAACTCTAAGGCTATTTATGAAGTATTAGAAATTAAATCATCTAATGGTTAGGAACCATTACCCTTTACCTCATATTGATGACATATTCAACTATCTCTATAGATTTCAGGTTTTCTCAAAGATTAATTTGAGGTTGGGATATCATAAATTTCTAGTTAGGCCTTTAAATATACCTTGTACATCATTCTATATTAAATATGACATGTATGAATTAGATGGTAATGTTTTTCAGTCTCATGAACGAACCAAAAGTTTTTATATCCTTGATGAATCAAGTTCTCCACTCGTACCTAGATTATTTCATAGTCGTTTCAAGGATGATATCTTGGTGCACTCGTAAAATCCATAAGATCATTCATAACACCTTGAAATCGTACTAAGTCTCTAAGAGAGAACAAGTTCTATGACATACTCACAAAATGAAACTTTTGGATTGATAAGGTCTACATCTTGGGATACATTATCTCAGATACAGAAGTATCTATGCATCAAGATATGGTGAGAGACCAGTTTCTTGGGATAATCCCAAGAAAATATTTGACCTATGTATTTTCTTAGGTATTGATGGTTATTATAGTAATTTTATTCCAAATTTATCACACCTTTCAGAACCACTTACAAGCTCGAAAAAAGGGTGTTAAATTTTCTTGGTATGTAGCTTATGAAAAATCATTTCATGAGTTGAAAGGGAGACTTGCATCTTTGATAATCCTTATTATACATGATTCTTGTAGAGGCTATATAATATCTTTTGATGCATCAAGTATTATGCTGGGATATTTTTTGATACAATAGAATTTATTTGTGGTGTATAGGTGTTGGTAGTTGAGGCCCCATGAGCATAGTTACCAAACACATGATCTCAATCTAGCTGTAGTTGATCATGCTTTGCATTGTTTGGGGAACTATTTATTTGGAGAAATTTTTTTTATATACATATATAAAAAATTCTTCAAATACATATTCAATCAACATGATTTGAACCTCAGATAGTGATGGTCAGTTGAGAACCTAAATTTCTTCAATTTTTCAACTGTTTATATTCTTGGAAAAGTCAGTGTAGTGGATGATGATTACAGCAGGAAGACTCAAACACAAGTGGTTTGGAATGATAATAGTGAGTGGTACTCAATCAATCTCTTTTACATTATGAATATTGAGAATTAGATGTTTCATGGGTAGCTTGTTATTATAGATTTAATATTGACTTATTAAATTTTGGATTGACTGAATATGATATATAATTCTCATCCCAAAGGCTTGGTACTAAGGGAAAGTTCTTCAGGTGATGACCCATCGCTAAGTTAGGTTGTTGATGAGGATGATATCTTGAATATTAATGGGCATGTATGGGTACTTAACTACATGAATGTGTAGTTGAAGAAATAATAGCAGGCCTCCAAATGGTTAGATATCCTAGAATCACCAACATCTACAAGGAATTAAACTACTCATATTAACGACTGGGTATGAAAAAGAAAATAGTTTTTTTTGTTACTTGGTGTTCTACTTATCGACAGATGAAGGTAGAATACCAATGTTCTGATGGTATTTTACACCCATTGCCCATTATAGAGTGGAAATGAGATGACATCACTAAAAATTTTATCACAGTCTTATAAAAACCCCCCTAGAGGAAGAGATTCTTTATGGGTGACTATTAATAGAATGACGAAGGCAACCCACTTCTTTCTTATCTAAGAGAATTTATCAGTGGATGAATTTGGGAGGATATATATATGAGATATCATAATACTTTATGGGGTCCCATGTACTATTTTATTAGATAGGGATTCTTGGTTTACCTCCTAGTTCTGAAAAGGGTTGCATAGAACTTGAGGTTTACTGTTACTTATGAGTAAAACATATCAACCATAGGCTGATGGTCAATCTTAGCATACTATACAGGTGTTAGATGAAATTATTTTGGAATACATCATTTATTTTATAGTTTCTTATAATATACATTTACCACTTTCTGAAAACAATTATAATAATATATTCCAAGTGACTATACAGATGGATCTTTATGAGGAAGTATATAGTAGGCTTTATCTTTTACCCCTATACTAGTTAGAGGTAGGAGAAGAAGTGTTATTGGGACTACATCTCATTCAGGACGCATCATCATAGGTACAACTTATTAGGAAGTGTGTAGATACATCTTATTATAGGAAGAAGTCTTATGATAATCGACACTATCGACCTCTAGATTTCGTGGTGGGGATCGAGTTTTCTTACATGTTTTTCTTAGGTTGGGTTATTTGTAGATTTAGATAATAGGGCCACTAACACCTAGATATATCAGACATTTTGATACATAAAGAGAGTCACCCCAGTATCCTATCTATTAGTTTTAACTTAGAGGTAAAAGGTCTTGCATGATATTTTCCGTCTTTCACATATTCACTGATATTATTCAGACCCACCTCAAGACCTTAGTTGTTATTAGTTTGAGTTGGATGTTGATGTTTCTTTTTATAAGTATCCATTTTTTATTATGGATCATAGAATGAAGGATATTCAAGGAATTAAAGTTCCTCTAGTGTGGGTGCTATGGAAGAATGAAAATGTACAAGAAAAGTCATTGGAGAGAGAGGCCAACATATATGCTTAGTAGCATGACTTATTCCCATATGATGTTCAACAACCCTCAAAAGGTAAACTTAGCGATGATTTGTCTTAACGGGGGGGGGGGGGGGGGGGGGGGGGGTTAAGATCCCATTTTTTCAGTGTATATTATTCTTTAGTTTCTAATGGAACCTTCATTGAGTTCGGTTGATTGGTTTGGACCTCATTAATGTTTTCTTTGGTTTTTTAGGGGCGATCTATGATGAAGCAACAAGAGTCTATCTACAGGAACAATTTATGGTGTAAAATGTCAATTTATGTTTTAAATTGTCAATTTATAGTATAAATCTTCCTCAACTGACTGTAAAAGTCTTGGAAACCCAAAAAATGGTAATTTATGGTGTATATTCCTAATTTAAACCAAAAATACCTCAAGACCTGAATAAAAAATGGGGTGAAATTACATTTTTTTCCTCTGCTCTTTTAACCTTAATTATTCCTCCTCCCCCATAATTTCTTACACATAACAACATTAGTGGAGAGTTCCTCTCTTATCCCTTCACCTAGGATTTGAGATGGCTCCTCCATCCACATATGATTCAAGTGTATTTCATCATGTTGGATAAACAATGGTAATTCTATGGTTCTTATTCCTTCTTTTTTCAGTTTTTCTCTTCATATTGAATGATATATTTATATAAGATAATATTCCATATTTTCAAAGAGTTTGTATATTTCTCCTTTTTCTCTTATTTCGGCGTGAATTAAGGGATTATAGTGGATAAAGAGTCTTCTACACATAAAATTTAGGTTGTCTATACCTTTTTCCTAAACGATTAGGTGTTTATATTATGTTGTTGTTGTGCTTCATGTTTTACCTTCCATATATTTCTACTAAAATATGTAGTAACTTAAACTGGTCACCCGGACCTTGAATTGACATGCTATGTGACATTGGTAACTAATTAGAGGTTGAAAACTGTAATCTGAACCATCATTTTTTGGTGGGTTTGATTAAATGAAATGATGAATTATTTTTCCCTTGTGACCAAAACACCACTAAGGTGAGTTTGTCTTAGCGTTGGCCAATGAAATATTATAAATTGAATTAATGAAATGTTTTATAGAATAGACATATGCATGGACCATGTGAAATATTATAAATTAAATAAATGGAAGGTGAATGTTATTACCTTGTTACTTAACCCTTGATAAATGATGTAGAGGAAAGTAGGATACACTTATCCCCCTCTTATTTATTCTTCAGTCATATGACTTAAAGGTTGTATTGAATTAATTAAATGAAATGGATTTTAATACATCATGCTTACATACTATAATGAACAAGGCATTCCTACTTGGTTATTTGTAAATAAAAGACATGATGTTCCCTATTTCTTCTCTATAATTAAAGGGAATGATATTCCTTCTTGTACATCATAATTTTGGTACATGATGTTCCTAATTACTTATTTGAAAATAATGGACATGATGTTCCATGTGGAATATCACTAAAGAATAGACATGATGTTCTATTTGGTTTATATGAATGTAAGAAACATGAATCTCCTTATTAAAAAAATAATAAATGTTCATAGGCTTTCTGAAATAGCCTAGAGTAGGTAATGTCAAATGGTTGTCCTATGGGAAAGTTGAGTTGAAATTAGATTTAATTAGTTTTTTTATTGACTTTATTATTATTACCTGAACACAACTTCATTATATAATCAGAGACTATATTTGTTATATATGTTGTTGGTAGTGTCCTACTAAGTTTTAATCACAACCTATTCAGACCACTTATTGGTAACCATACAAACATTATAGATTTAGGTTGGGGAAAGGGAAAACATGTCACTATAAATACTCGTCTTTCTATACTAGGATGAATTATGGGAGTAGAGTAATATGTTTTTTCTTGAAATTATATTAAATACAGATTTTTTAATTTTTATATATTTTTATACCATGTATTACTCTTATTCCTGATTCCATTTTTTTATAACATTGCATCATTATCATTTTGTATATGACACTAGGTGTTGAATATGTTTGATTATGTTTATTTGGATGATCTATTTATGATATTCATCATTTTATTTCTTCCACTATTGTTTTGTCTGTGTACCACCACTGAACCAATCTAATAAAGAGGTTATAGTATCTCCATCATAGAATCATAGAACCCCACTACTAGTCATTAGCCATTAACATGTAGGGAGGTAAGCTTGAGGCCATGTGGCCAACCGAGTCAAGTTACTTATGAGTGATATGGGTCAGGGAAGTCACAATAGATTTGATATACTATGGAAAGAGGAGAGAATTTTTGTTTCATTTCACATTTAGGATGGTGAAACTGCTGTGTAGCTATAAAGGATAATCAGATCATGTTCACTTCACTATAGATAAATAATTATTTTTCTATCATGAACAAGAATAGTGACAGTCCTGATGCATGATGATCATAGTGAGCAAGAGACCGATCAAGTTTCTACCTTGAACCAATGTTGCTAAAGGAGTCAGGCCAATGAAGCTTCCCATCATTCAAGGATAAATAATGTGTAGTGAATTCATGGAGTTTATGAAGTGTTTCAATTCTTGGACATGGAGAAGAATAATTTTTAATACATTTAATAATTAATATATAGAACATATTTTATATTTAAATACAGTATGACAAAGAAAAATATAAAAAAAGATATTTAAATATGTGATAAAATATTAATCCCATGATTAAAAAAACCATAAGCTTTAATTTTTTAGAAATTATTTTTAAAATATTTCATACATTAACACATGTAATAATATTATTACTTTATATAGAACAATAACTCTTTAAAAAAATTTGTGGTAAATGTTTTTAATCAAATAATATATATCAATTAAAATTATTAAAATATATATGTTATTAAGATTTTAAAATAATTAATTGTTATGTAATTATAATTTAACAAAACTGCAATAATAAATCATTAACACCCATGTTCAAACACTAAAAAATTCTAACTATCATAGATATAGAACCATGGTTATATGGAATTTTTATAGCAGTGATACAAACCTGGGCCTGATTGGGGCTTGAGTATGATAAATTAGTAGGCGGTTACTAATTCACCCCTAATAACCTATCATATTCTAGATTGTATGCCAACAACAATGAAAAACTAGAGAAATTATATAGTAGAAAAAAATTTTATAATGATATGGAACATTAATTTACCTTGAAAGGTAACTCCCTATGAAGGGAGGTTGTATACATACATACCTACTTCGACCATCATCGAAGGATCTAAGACAATAACTTGAGGAAATCCCCTATCAGAGATAAATCTTGTACTCACACATGTACACATATGCATCCACAAATATGATTATATGTGTGAAAAAAAATTTAAGGTCCTAGTGGAATACCCCAGGTAAATTTAATTAGTCTTATCCAATATGGGAAATATTGAAACTCTTCTCAAGGAATAATGAATGAGTATAATGAGTTAAGGTTTTGTCAGGCAGTCCCAACCATCAATTTGTATAAAAATCCATGGATTGGCACCCATAAAATATATATAACCTGTATGATATTAAGTGGGTAACTTATTAGGCCTTAAAACCCAAATAATTTCATATACTATAAGTTAAAATATAACTAATAGATAAATAAGAACCCATATTCAAAATTTTAGCAAGTATGGAATGAAACCTTACAAAGTAACCACTTTAAAAAATTATAGAAAATATCCAAATAAATGAATTTAATTATATTAATTTTCATAAAACATAATTAAGTAATATAAATTATTAGAAAAACATAAATATAAATATTTATAAAAAATATTATAAAATGGAAGGTTGAAAAAATCATGTACAACCAAGAGTTTAAATATAAAACCCTTTATACATGATTAATTTTAGACAAAAACTTTATTAGTTAATAATCTTAGTTTTTATTTAGTTTCACCCAGCCTCAAATAATTTCAATAATAACTCTCTATAAATAGAAAAATGAAGAAGGCTTATTCCTACCATATAAATTGTATCAGGTTCTCTTGGGGTCCCCTGAATAGGACAGATCCCATCAACAATTTAATTCAACCACCTAACAAAGGATTCAGATTAGGTCAAACCCACTACGATTTAAGGAGAATGATAACATGAAGTTAAAGGAAATATTTACTTTATATTTTTTAAACCTAGTCCTCCTTAGTTGTTATAATAGATGAAATATAATTGATTTTAGAGGTTGTATGAACCGTAGAGTTTGAAGACAACTATTTACATCAACTGATAAAGTAGATTAGAAGAATGTGGAATATTAGAGGTGTTAGGGTCCTTATATTTCCAAAATAGAGATCACATGACCTTACAAAGACAATATATTAAATGGAGGATAATGGATCTATTAGGGAAGCTTGATATGAGATTAGTTTCTTGAGAGAGGCTTCAATAGGTCTAAATATATGGGTAATCCCAAGCTACCCCTAATCTGGTATTAAATTTAGGGTAAACAAATTCCCATTTTAAAAGGGATTATACATATAAACCAATCAGGTTCTCAGTGTTTTATAATTAAAACATATGTACCCCATTTTCCCTATTGCTTACCCAGTATATACTAAAAAAGTCCCCCATCCTACATTCCATCATAATCCTACCTAAAACCTTGGATACCACGTTAAACTAAAAAAATATTTTAATATAAAAATATCACTTAAGAATATCTATTTATAGTGTTAGGGTGTTTAAAACCTCTCCAAAAATGAGATTATTATCTTTAAAAACATCAACTAGTTTATTTAGGGAACAATTTTTTCCACTGAATGCCCATTTTGGTCTCAAGATCCAAGGTTTCATCTTAGAGCGTCACATGTTTCCACTTTACTCAAACAAGAGGAATAAAATTTCCCCATAACTCCTTCTAACTTTGATTAATGATACCATGTTATTTTTTTATAGCATGAATCATCCTCAAGATTTATGTCATCATGCCTAATTACATGTGGATGGTTAAGAACATTCTTATTTATCTAGGATACATCAAATGTGTTATGAATGTATCCTCATATTTCCTATAGATCAAGATGATAAACCACCTAGAACACTCATGATAATATCTTGAAAGGTTTGATAGATCTCATAAATAGTTTACCTTATTTTCCCATTCATTAGTGACTTAGTATCAATTAAACTCAATGAAATTCTTATTTTCCAACATCAAATTACAAAGGATTCCTACGATGATCAATATATGAATTTTTGTGACTCTGAGTTGTTACATGATACTTTTGGATCATCTTCTATTTCTTGGATGTATCCCTATTGATGCTAGCCCTGATCATATAGATTCATATATTTCAATCAATCATAAGGGATAATGATATCATTGACCATATAATTACTCAAAAGGATCCATCTGAATAGAATATTGATCAACGTTTTTTTGAATAAATACAAAAAAGAGTGATGATTTTAACAATATCCACCAAAATAAAGAATACATGCCTAGATTATGACTTCCTAATAAAGAATGGTCTACTCTGACTAACCATCATTATGTGGGTGAAAATAATACTAAATTTACCTGAAAACCTCAAGCTTGATTCATCCCTTTCTATAACCATGATTTAAATCTGGGATCCATATTTTTCATGACTCATACCTATGGGACCCAAGTTGTGACTACCCCAATCCCACCTCCAATTGGCCAGGGGCTGCTGACTAGCACCAAGTAGGAATATCACACACATGGGAGGACTTAGCCTAATGTAGTTGTTATACACACACACACATCTCAAATCCCATACAATTCCAAAACATAAAAAACTGCCAACCACGAATGAATATATCTAAAATCCTACCATCAGAGTATGAAAACAAGTACTGGAAAGTAAAAGGGGAAAAATCCCACCATAATGAAACTGAAAATAAGTCCAACATGTAAAGTGGGTGAGGAATGATTTCAATGTAACCCCAAGAACACACCTCATTATATCTAGATCACTATGATCTTTCTAGTCTTGGTCCCTCTATGACTCCTTCAAAAGGTCAATCATCTATATAAGATGTGAATTTTATAGACAAATCCCATACATGGGTGAGTTTAACAATAACCAGTAGGAAACCATGAAATCACTAATCATGTAGCATCATGAAAAATATTCATCTGATCATAGGTATATGTAAAAATAAAATATAACAAGAACATCTAGATATACTCAAAGTAGATACACAATATAAAATAAGATCATAATAGTATTTCTAGCCAAGGATTCCTTCTTGAAGGTTCCACACAACACTCATTTAGGATAACCTATTCCATGAGTTAGATATCCTTAATGGAATTCATATGAGAATCCATGTTCATCAAGTATCATAATGATAATTTCATGTTGGAAGTTTGAGGAGAATGATACATGTATGGGGATCACTCCCAAGGCCATGAGGTATACCAACAACCCAATATGGATTAACCCACTAAGAAGGGAATTTACTAAAATGTAGTGTTTGTTATGATGATACCAAGAACCCCACCAAGGGAAATGATGATGATAGAGGATCTCACTTTAGGACTCATGTAGGGATTCACATAACTCTATCTATGCTAAAGTTACTCAGAGGCGATTACCATCCTAGGCATAGGATGCGACTCCACTCTAAAACCTCAAAGAATGTATCAAGGGAATGCAACCTAAAAAAATGTATCCAATCCAAATAGTAAAAGGGATACAAGAAATATTTAAAGGAGTACATAAAATGTACTATAAGTACATGATGTTTCCCTTTGAGACTAGGTCTTACCTATGTATCACAACCTATGCATGTGTCTATTTCTAATTACAATACATTTCATAGCCAGTGTACTTTTAACCATGTATGCATATGGCTGGATATGTTCGTGTATTTTTAGGTGTATCCATGTACATATACCTTCCTGGGTACATACCAAGCCACTAGAGAAGGGACACACTCTGTGTGATATTTTTCATCATGATGAAACCCTTGCACTACATAAGGGGTCCCACATAAAAGATAATTCTGAATTACACACCATGTGACTAAGGATTTCTAGATCTCACTAGTTCCTCTTCTATATTATCCTCCACATCATATCCAAAATTGTTCTCCCCATAATCCATTGATTTAGGTTTCACCAACCTTCCCATCATCGCAGATTTAGATTACAGGTTTTTAATCCACTCAGAAGACATACACATGCATTTTTCATAGCTACACCCCTAAATCTAGGATGAAAAGAAACCTCCAATCCATTATGATTTTCTTCTAATTGTCATCTATCATTTTCACCCCTTGATCACACCATCTATAATTAACTGTACCCACTGTATTGATCAATTTCACCGAAGAGCAACTGCATAACAACCAAATACACATTATTTTGTCAATACATTGGGAAAATAAAATACAAATGATGAATGTGCAAAGAAATGGCGGAGAAATAAATAAACCAAAAGATATGGTGAACATACCTCATCATTTTTTCATTTGGCCTTGATAATTTTTCAAAGAAATTGACAAACGTAGGGGGATATAACCGTTGAGAAAAATAAATCCATCATAAGTAAGTCTACTGTCAATGCACAAATCAATTTTGTTCATGGAATTGATATTCGTTTGATCAAGATAAAATAATCAGTTGTAATTTCACAAATAAAACATCCTACTTGGTTTTTGGATATATCAATGATGAAGAATGGCCATGTATTGTTTTCATTGTTGAGATTCTCAAACTCTATTTGTATATGATCTGTGATCTGATCTTGATCTGATTCCATCTACCAATAATCATCCAATGGATCCTCTCAAATGGATCTTCTCAATATCTAGGTTATTCAAATAACCCTAGTGATTGACTCATAGTCATGTATTTATAGAGGATTCTAGGTCCTGAAAAATTATTTAAATAAATTATTATATTTAAAAAAATTCCCATGACTAAGCCCAACCCGAGCACCCAGCCCACTCTATGGTTTTATCGCACCTAGGGTAAACAACATGCACTCAAATAAATAATATCCTCATATTTCTAACTTGAGAATCTATTTATAATTTATTCCTATTTTTTATGAAAATTGAACATGTGGGATATTTAATATATTTTATATATTACAAAAATTAATTTTTGGATCACCGGGCCGTGGAATCTCACACCATCTCAATGGGATCACTAATATCAAAAATGATATTTAATATATGCCACACCTAGCTCCAAAAATATTCCTTACTATATAATATATAGAATGAATTAGAGTCATTACATTCTCACCACTATAGGGATTTACACCATTGAAATCTAAAACAAAAGGCTACACAAAGATATGTGGGTTTTGAGAACACATCTGAGTCTCCCACTCCTAGGTACTCTCCTGAAGATTCTCATGCTACCACCGAAAACATGCTAAAGGAATAAAAAACCCATGGATGATCCTATCCTACAGATCCTCAATCTATACTAGGTACTCACGAAAGGTTTCCTCGTCCTAAATGTTTATCTCGCCCTCGTCGATAACATGTGATGGGTCGTGCATGTACCTCCTCAAATGAAACATGTGGAAGACATACCGTACGCATTATAAATATTGTGGTTGAGATATGTGCTATGTAACCTCGCCAACTCTATGATGTATTTTGAAAGGTATGATGAATCTCAAAGATATCTTGTCTCCTCATCCAAATATCTAAAATCTAAGTCAAGGTGAGATCCCCAAGAACACGTGGTCTCTTTCCTCAATCTCCAAAGGCCTCCATTGCTAGCCCACATAGGACTTATGATAGGTCTATGTAGTCCTAATATGCTCCTAGATGATCTGTACCTTTTATATAATGGCTCATACCAACTCCAGGCTTATAAGGGATAATTCTCTATGGTCGTTCCAAGAAAGTAGTGACCTACAATGTTTCCCATACAAGGCCTTGAATGGTTCAACACCGAGGGTAGAATGGTAAAATTGTTTGGTTTGAAAACTCCACCAGTGCTAGGTGATCCTCCAAACTATGGAAAATGTATAACATGCAAGTCCATAGAATGTCCTCTTGAACCTAAATGGTATAATCTATATTACTATCAGTTTGGAGGTGAAACGCTGTGTTCAAATGCAATTGAGACCCAAAGGCATTCTGATCCCTTCCATAATTGATATGTGAATTGAGAATCATGGTCAAAAACGATTGTTAAGGGAACTCTATAGATTCAGACTATATCCTTCATGTAATTTCATCCCAAGCTCTCAACTGAACTCTACACTCAAATAGTAAGTAAGTGGGTTGACTTGTTGAGTATATCTATGATCACACATATGGGATCATCTTCTATAAATGATCATGGAAACCCCATCATGAATTATATATATATCCAATACCAAATTGACTTTGGAACTTCTATGGGTTGAGATAAACCTATTTGAACTTGGTACTTAGCCTTTACTTGCTGAAAAGTAAGGCATCGAGAGACAGACTATGCAACTCTCTTCTTAATCCTTGTCCACCAAAACTTCCATCAAAAGTCCCGGTACATCTTCTCTACATCTAGATGTACCACTATGGGTGAAGTTTGGAAATTAATAAGAACATCATCTCTCATTAAAACTGATACCATCATTCATCCCCTTAAAATAATGACGTGGTCCCCAACTTTAGAAAATCCATTTGGATCATGTGTAGTAGATATATGAGTATATAGGGTCTCATAGTCAGTATCCCCAATATGTGCTTCCATGAATAATTATTAGATAATAGGGGTAACAACCATCGAATAGAGGTAAGATGAATGATTTCTATTAAAAAAGGATAACAACAATTAGACCAACTATAATAATTCCTCACTCAATAACTACAAAAAATATTTCCCACTTAGGGAATATACTACTACATTCCTCTTCACAGGATTATAGAAAATATAAAAAACATAATCGTTTTGTAACTATATACATTTCTTCTATCTCAAGTTAAGATATTTCTGAGAGAAAATATAATTTATTCTCTTGAGGTTAGATTAGAGGATAAATCAATCACCCATATGGTAGTGCATCAACAAACTCATTATGAAGACTTCCATTGCTAGTTCAAGATCATGGGTGGAATAGTTCAACTAATGTTTTATCAGTTTATGTAGACCATATGCATTTAATTACTACATCTACATAATAAAAAAACCTAGCTCAGTCTCTAATGAATTATTGAAAACTATATACTCAATAGCATCGTCTAGAAATATCAAGATGGGAGTGCTTGTAAATATCTACCTCAACTCTTGGAAAGCCTATTGTCATCACTATTCCCACATGAAAGGCTTCCCCTTTTAGTTAAAATCTATAAAGGTAGGTGATCTAATAGAGAAATCATGTATGAATCTATGATGGTATCTTGACAACCCATGGAGACTCTACACCTCCTACACACTTTTGGATGGATCCCAAGTTAACACTACCTTTACCTTTGATGGGTCCCTGTCTACACCATCTTTTGAGATAACATATTCCAAAAATTCAACCTCATGAATCTAGAACTAACACTTTATGAGATTTCCGAAAACATGGTTCCCTCAAAGTATGCCCATAACTATCGTCAAGTGTCTCATGTTATCCTCCTTGGTGGTTGATTACACTAGGATATCATTAATAAAAACAACCACAAAATGGTCTAAGAAAGGATGATATATTCAATTCATGAGTCTCATGAAAATTTTTAAGGAATTCATCAGGCCAAAGGGAATACTAAGAGAACATAGAGACAATAGAGACATCTGAATACTATCTTTGATATATCCTCATCTCGTACTCACATATAGTGATAGCCTGCTCTGAGGTCAATCTTTGAGAATCATCATACACCTCTCAAATGATCAAAGAGTTCACTAATCCTCAGTAGTGGATGCTTTTACTTTATGCTCACCTAGTTTAGGCAATGGTAATACACACACAACCTCATGCTCCCATCCTACTTCTTAGAGAACAACAATGGGGCAGTCCAAGAAGAAACATTGGGTTTAGAAAATCCCTTCCAATGTAAGTCCTCAAACTATACCCTAAAATTTAGAATCTCTATAAGAGATATTTGATATGCTTGTGCAGATATTGAGACCATCCTGGGGTGTAGACTAATGCAAAATTCTATCTCCTAATAGGGTGCTAAACCTAGAAAATCCTAAGGATAGACGTACTCATACTCCGCCGCCACTACAGGACGATTAAAACTAATAACATCTAGTATTCCAAGGGTCATTTTTTCCATATGATGAGTGATAAGATGGAACTACCTATGCATGAGTCCATCCTACTCTGAATGGGTTTTCTTTTCACCCACAAAGGAAAATTTCATCCCATCACTATAGAGACACCACGTCCTCTTCTTGAAACAATCTATATGGGCATGAACTGTAGATAAATAGTCTATACCTAATATGACATCATAACTGCTCATCACTGCTACAAAGAGATCCTAAAAATAAACTCTTGCCTCCCAAAGTCAGGTTACACCATCAACAGAAGTGTGTGATCACTGAGTCACCTCCAGTAGGAGTCTTCTAGTGGAAGGGTTGAGCCAAACGCTCAACTAGAATATCTAAGTCTCAAAATAGATTAGTGGTAATAAAGGAAATAATCACACTCTTTTCTATTAGTGTCATAACTACTATATAAAAGAAACATATAATAACTTGTATCATCCCCATATCCTCTAGTTCATAAGTCTTGACTACCTGCCGCTACCCTCTCCCCTCTCCCCTAGCTCTGTAAGCCTAGCGCGAATCACCAAGGGTTAGTGGTGGTAACATGTCAAAATGTATACCACCTCCAACTAATATCCTATAACCTTTTACATATCCTCTAAACTATGAACCTTCCTGATCCTACTGCTGTCTCTACCGAGGAGGCGCATCTACTATCTCTCTATCAATCGTACGGTGGGTTCAGAGAATCCTGCATGAGATGTCCCCTTCTATCACAAGAGTAACACTGACTCTCCAGAGGATGACTAGATCCATCCTGTGAGACCTGAAATGAAGACCCTATGTCATGGGAACACCTCCTAAAATGTATCTTACATCTATCTACCTATTTGTATCTTCAAATACCAATAGTCAAAGTCTCATATCCTATGTGCCCGCTATGAGTACCAACTATCTGTTTCTACTCTTCCAAGAAACTCTTGACTACCAAAGAACACTCTAGCACCTCAGAATATGTATGAAATAATAGAGTTATCATGCTTGTTGATATGTATTTATGTAGTCATCTCTCGAAGGATTGATCCTTAAATAACTAATCATGTACCTTATCTATCGAGTACTAAGAGAGGTTTTTGAACCTCGATAATACTCATCCATAATCATACTTCCCTACTGAAGCCGTAGAAGCTTATCGATGTGAAAAACCCTCAATGTAGCAGTACATAACTCCTATCTTAAAAAGAGATCAAACCATGACCATAAAAGATTCATCTAATCTTATGACAGGGTCACTGAGCCCCACCATCGTCCTTCAGATCCATGAAGAAGGCTTGCTTCCAGGACCACCATCTGGTCTACAGGTGTCCTGACAAGATAGAAGACTTCCGTCACTACCTCCAGCCAGTCCTCATCCACATGTGGGCCTAGCTCATCCCTAAAATTGAGGGGTCACTAACACTAAAACTAATGATGGTTATTCATCCTATAGACCCCATATACTGGTAATTTCAGTACAAAACTTTGTGTCAATGTTGGTTGTAAGACTGTTGCACCACCTAGAGGTAACACCTCTAGAACATGTCTCTATATTGAAGCCTCATCTCTAAGGGGGTCATTCTCATGATCTTGATGCTGATTATTAGTTTTAAAATGACATGGAGTCACCCTAGAATAGAAAATATATACCATGGTCAATGAGTATATCTTGGGATATGATTAAATAAGGACATGGAAAACACAACCCATTCCTATATGATTCATGTACAAGGTTTTCCTTACAACCAGTGTCTACACATACTGAGTTAACAAGTAGGTTGTCAGAGTATTAGTGTATGGATATGTAAGCTGCCACACCAACACTAGAGTCTATACATCAAGATATGAACTTGAAACCCTTAACACTATTTCTCCAAACCAATCTCAAAGAATCCAGTCCAATGATTGAACCAACTCCACTCAGTAATGACTAGTCCCAATGAGGCCATGCTAAGAATACCCCACACCTTACTCCAATAGACTAGGGGTGGAAACGAGCATGGAGTTGTCATATCAGACACATGAGAGGCCTTATCCTAATGTACCGGCACACACACACACACACATATCCAAGACTATATAATTATAAAATATAAAACAACTAATAACCATGCAAGAATACATCTAAAATCCCACCATTAGAGTATGAAAACAATTCCTAGAAAGAAAAAGGCACAAAAAAATCCCACCACAAAGAAACAGAAAATAAGTCCAACCTATAAAGTGGAAGAGGACTGCTGTAAATGTAACCATTATAACAAACCTCAGTATTTTTACCTCACTAAGATATACTTGGTTCTAGTCCCTCTAGAAATTTATCCAAAGGTTGGTCATCTTCAAAATACATGACATGTTTAAGAAAATAACATATAGGGGTGAGTATAATAATACCCAATAGGAAACCCTGAAATCAATAATCATGTAGCATCAAGAATTTTTTAAACTCATCATAGGTATATGTCAACAAAATATATAACAAGAACATTAATGTATACTCGAAGTAGAAACACAGTCTCAAGTAATGTCACAACCGCATTTTTAGTCTAGAGTTCCTACTCAAAGGTTCCATATAACACTCATCTATAAGAACACACTCTGTGATTTATATATCACTGATGGCATCTATCCAAGATTTCATGCTCGTTGGGTCTAATCATAAGAAGTTCTTGCTAGATGTCTGAAGAGAACGACACTCAAATGGTTATCACTCCAAAGGACATGGGGTATACCAACAACCCAATCTGAATTAACCCACTAATTAGGGGATCAATTCCCGCATAGTGTTGGTCATGGAAATAAGAAGAAGTCCACCTAGGTAAATGATAATGAAAGAGATTCTCACTCTAGGCCTCACGGAGGGATTCCCACAACTCTATCCAAAACTAAAGTTCCATAGAGGGGGTCATTGTCCAATGTATAGGACATGACTCCATAGTAAACCCTCAGGGAAAGGATTTAGGGAACATACCCTAAAAAAACTGGTCCAATTCGAAGAGGCACTACTATAAAACCCGCATTTAAGAGTGCTGGTATTTATAAGCGCTAAAAAACACTAATTAATGGAATATTTATCAACGCTAAAGAAAGTGCTGATAAATTTAACCATTTATCAGTGCATTATTTTTAGCACTGATAATAGTCCAAATAAAAAAATGATATAATTAAATAAATTAAAAAATAAAATTGATTTTATTAAAAAAATTACAAATTTTATTAATTAAATATTTATTGATAAAAATAAAGAAATTGATTATACATTATAAATATAAATTTTTATTAATTAGATAATTATGAAATTTAATGTTATTAAATTTTATATATTAAATATATAGATATATATGAATTTATATAAATATGATTTATAAATGACAAAATATTGATGCTCTTTACATTAGATATTCATTAATAATGTTAAAAATATATTTATAAAAAATATTTAAAACTAAAAATATTTAGAAATGTATATTTACTATTTTTATACAATTATATATTTATAATTATGAATAAATAAATATTTTTAAATGTATTTATATAATTATAAATAAATAATTATACTAATTTAAATAATTATTAAATCTATAAAAAATTACATAAATAATGAATATATTTACTATATTTATATTTATATATATTTATTGTATGTATGTGTGTATAATTATATTAATATATATAATGATATAAATATTATTTTTTAATAAAAAATTTCTATAATTATAAATAAATAATTACAAAATTATAATAAATATATTTAAAAAGAAATATGTTTACTATATTTATATTTATATATATTTATTAAGTATATTTAAATTTTTAAATTTTTTATTTATAATTATAATTATAAATCCTTTATCACCGCTTAATTAATAAGCGCTGATAAAAGAATCTTTAGTAGTGATTTTTTTGCATTGATAAAGATGGGGCTTTATCAGCACTAATCAATGTACTGATAAAATGAATATTTATTAGTGATATAACTTTAGTGATGATAAAGATTGATTTTGTCAGCACATTTTTCACACTGATAAAGACATACCTTTATCAGCGCTAAAAAAGTGCTAATAATGAGTCATTTTATCAGCGCTTATTACTTAAGCATTGATTAAAGTGCACTTTATCAGTGCTAATTTGTTAGAACTGATAAAATATTCTAGATATATTTTAAAAAACCTATCCATTTGTGAAACCATCATGATATCAGAAGCTTTCTGTGGAAGCCACCCGCTGTCGGTGCTCCTCCTCGGTGAATCGAAGCTCAAATCACACAACTCAACTACCTCTAGTTTTTCAAATATCTTATCTGACATCTGGCGTTCTGATGTAGTTATGGTTTCCAAAGAGGGTATCATATTTTCTTCAACCTATCTAGGTAGCCCTTCTGATTTTCTTTGTGTATTTTTGGTTTCGTTTTTTATTTCTTCTTCAACGATGTTGTTATTTGTCGTCCAATGATTGTATTCTATTTTGATTTTATATTATGAAAAAAACGAATTGTTTATGATATTTTGTTTTATTGACTATTGATATATGTAACCTCTTGATATATGGAGTTATTGGTTATATCTGACACTAAACCTTGGATTTATTCATTTTTCTTTTACTGTTATGTTTTATATTTTTTTACTAAATAAAATTTTCATATATGTATATAAATGTGTAGAAAATGTCATGTATATTCTTGTTAATTGAATACTAATTTGAGTAACATCGGTGGTTCCCTAATGATTATATATATACTGATACCTTTCATAGACACCTCCTTGGACATGGAGCTTAAAATGTTATTATATAGGAACCAAGTTAGTGGAGTGATGTATGTTCCTCTATTGGTTATATGTATCATATGATCTACTTATTCTTAGAATTCACTATGGTCCTTAGTTTTCTTATAGAGAAGATTCAAAGGGTCCATCCATAGTTAAGAACATGAAGCTTTATCACATCAAACCTTCACTCTTTAAATCGGTATGTTGCCTTTAGTTCACATTATGTTTGAATATCATGTTTTTATCTATTTGATATTTCTTATAGACTATAAGTGAGTTTTTATATGTTACATGTATGTGTGTATATATAGCTTTTGAATCGTTTATTTCCATAGTTTTTTTCTCTAACATGTATTCCTATATCAGGTAATGATGATTTTGGGTCTTCATATCCATTGACCCTAAGGGTTGTGGTAGAATTTTGTTCAACCTATGGTACTGATTGTTTCTATTGGGGGGGGGGGGAACACCTCCCATTTATTGGTTTTTACACCCAAAGTTTAAACCATATTTTAGTGACTTTGAGGTGTGTTAGAGGTCATACAATGATCTAACTTGGTGTTTTTTGGGTAATTCATGATAGGGTGAATACACTATTCATCTTTCGATTTACACCTATAAAGTATAGTGATAATATCATTTATTATCTACTTTTATATTTCTCTCATTATTATATTCTTTGAGATGATTCAACATAGTGTATTAATCCATGTCCTTATCCTATAACTCATATTAGAGACATAACTAATGACACGATTCATCCGAAATATGATGCATCCCATATGTTCCTTCTATAGGGACCCTTCTCACCCTCACTCTCTCTACATGGTTTATAATCAGATATAAGGTATTCTAAAAAAATTAACTTTTATTCTTGGTATAATATAATGCATTAGTGTCTATACTTCTTCTAGAAGTTTTCACTGGATATGATTTTCTTCTTTTTTCAATTTAGATTATAAGGAATGTGATGTATTCAAGTAACATTCCATTATCTAAAAAATCAAATAATATTTTTTACATTTTAATGATTACTGATTGTTATGCTATTAGTGATTATATTATATCTCCCCAAATGTTTTCAAATCATTAAAACCCTTATTGTTAGATTTGGAATATCTTGGATCTCAGATATTCTAGTAGAAATGATCTATATTTTCCTCCATGGAAGTATTAATCCCCTCAAACCAAGATTTTTTCCTTTCTTTACAAATGAACCAAAATTCTACAAAAAGAATAATATTTCTATCCCTTTTATCATTAGCATTATTCCTCGATCCATGAAACCAGGGATCTAGTTGATTGAATGAGAGTTTATTATTCTTGTTTATAATATTTTAGTTTATTATTACTCCTTAATTTCCTATATTATATTTCCATTTTTATAAGGTTTAGGAAAGATTTTATGTGGAGTAATTATTTTATTAAACTCAATTACCGATTTTATTCACCATACTAAAATTCCTTGAATCAATCAAATGTTGAGTTTCCCTTATTAGAATTGTATATAACATTCACTTTTGATAATGAATATCTAATGTTTATTTATTAATATATTTTATTAAATTAATCTTTTATAAACCCAATATGATGTATATGAACTAATATTGTATGCAAGCTAATCATTTAACAAAAAAAATATGAATATGGGGTTAATGATTTCTTCAAGTTTTCAAGAGATCATGAAAATGACCCTTCTAAAATCCTATGTTAGTGTTTACATTATTATTATTCAAGAAAAATTAATCAAAAAGAGTTGGAATAACATTTAATTTGTCACATAATAGATCAAATATATAAATATTATACTAATCATGGGAAAAAATTGAATGTGGAAATTGATTGGGATGATACTACTGTTTATGAATCATTTTATATGAACACCCTTGTAAAAGATGATGGAGATTGCATGAAAGAAATGGAAATTGTAATTAAAGATAAAATTTGTGATTTTACAAAGATATTTGAGGAGTTAAATAGGTGTTCCAAGAAACCATTTTATACTAGTTTTACTAAATACATACCATTTTTTTCTATACTGAAATTATATAATTTGAAAGCTTGTAATAGATAGAGTGACATCAGCTATATAAAACTACTTGGTGTTCTAAAAGATATACTGCCAAAAGAAAATGAACTACCATGCCAAATATGTTATTATAAATGAATTTTATGTTCAATGGGAATGATCTATGACAGAAATACATTCATGTCTAAATGATTTCATATTCATTCACAAGGACCATGAATCACTCATAAAATTCCATAAGTGTTGTCTTGATCGATAAAATAAAAATGAATCAAGTCCTTCGAAATCCATATGGTACTTTCCTATCATTGCATGGTTTAAAAGACCATATGGATGTTAGAGAACCATGAGATAATTAACATGGCATGAAGATACAATAATTAAATATGGGAACCTACGTCATCCAACAGATTCTCCTCAATGGAAGAAAATTGATTATGAGTTTCCTGAATTTGGAGATGACCCAAGAATCCTTTGTCTTGTGTTATCTAAAGATAGAATAAATCCTTTTTGTGTATAGATTAGTACTCATAGTACATGGCATGTCATGTTGGTAAATTATAACTTGTCACCATGGTTATGCATGAAGCGCAAATACATTATGTTTTCACTAATTATATCTAGATCAATGCAACCCTGTAATGATATTGATGTCTATTTGGATTCATTGATCAAAGATCTAAAATTCACGTGGGATACAAGTGTTACAATTTATGATTCTCATAAAAGTAAAGAATTCACTTTGAGGGTCCTGTTGTATGGAACAATAAATGACTTCCATGCTTATGTAAATATATCATGCTATAGCATTAAAGGAATGTTGGGGTGTCCCATTTGTAGAAAATTCACATACTCAGTCCAGTTGAAACCTTCCTTGAAGACTATGTTTTTTGGACATCAATTTTTTTTACCTTGACAACATAAATACATATCATAGATAGAAACATTCAATGGGAAAATAAAAATAGTACAGAACCGTCTCTAATAATGAGTGATCAACTTTAAAAAAAAGTAAAAAATATTGACACTATTTTCAGTAAACCATTTTTGAAAAACCTTAGAAAATCATGTTGGAAGAAGAGAACAATTTTCTTTGAATTACCATAATGGAATTTTTTGTATGTCAAAATTTTTATTGAAGTCATGTAGAAAAAAATTATTTGATAGTGTTATTAAAATTTTACTAAATGTTCTTGAAAAAAAGTTGGAATCAAGGCTAGGTTGGAGTTGATTAAAATGGGAATAAGGGAAGAGTTGGCATCAGTGAAGGGTAAAAGGTGGAATTTTCTTCCTACATCAGCTTACACTCTATCCGTATAAGAAAAAATGTAATTTTTCCTTTTCATTACTAGTGTAAAAGTTCCAAAGGGGTATTCATCAAATATCAAGAATGTCGTGTTAATGAATAATTTGAAGTTACAAGGACTAAAAGAACATGACTGTCATGTTTTTATGTAAGATTAAATGAATGTTTCTTTCTGTTACATTCTGCCTCAAAATTTAAGACATTAATTAAATAGACTCTTCTTCTTTTTCAAATCCATATATAGTAAAGTTGTAGACTCGGTGAAGTTTCCCATCACGAATAAGGATATTTTAGTCATATCATGTGAATTAGATATGTTATTCATACCATTATTCTTTGATATAATGGTCCACTTGATGGTTGACTTAATCAGAGAGGTTGAACTATGTGGTCCTATCAATTACAGATGGATGTAACCCATTGAAAGGTATATGAATATTTTGAAAGGGTATGTCAAGAATCCAAGTCGGACACAAGTTTGTATTGCAGAATGATACATTGTTGAAAAATCTATTTAATTCTCTACCAATTACCTTTTAGATATTGAAAGCATTTTTCTCCAATGTATCATCACAACAAACACCTTATGGGTGAAGGGATTTTTGGAAGAGATGTTGTTGCAATTACCTTGAAAGAGTAATAGAAAGAAAATCTTTACATATTACATAATAGTAAAGATGTTGATCCATTCATTGAATCCCACAAAGAAATTCTTAGTTATTTGAATCCATCAAAGGGATGAATGATGGATATCAAATAAACATAATTTTAAGTTTATTGGATGGTTTAGAGATAAAATTTATAAAGAGTTATCTGAAAATAAGAATTCAATTATTGATGGAATTCAAGGTATATCTAGAGGACCAAATGAAAATGTTATATCTTACATTGGTTTTGTAATAAATGGTTTTATGTTCTATAAAAAAACATGATTACTTCAGTATGATGAAAAATAGTGGTTTTATGCTTGTGGATTATGTGATGCACATATATAGTTCCAAGGATAGAAACACAATTTATGTAAATATGTTAAATTTTGGCCTTATCAAACTGATATATGAGTTGAGTTATACAAAATTTAAAGTGACTCTTTACCGTTGTAAATGGGTTTACAATATCAATGGAGTAAAGGTTGATAAAATGGGATTTTATGAAGGTGTATTTAAGTGTGGACGGGGGGAAAGATGATCCATTCATATTGGTATCATAGGAAATGCAAGTATTTTATGTCTCTGATCCAACTAACACGAATTGGTCGATTGTGATACTGGAAACTAAAAAAATGTTGAGTTAGATGAAAAATCAATTGAGGATGACTGTTTCATTGGGAAATCACAATCAGTTCATGATGTTACCATTGTAGAAAATTTCTTGTACATTATATGGGACCACAAATAGTGGATTTGTAATCTGGATAGAGGAATCAAATCCTTAAAACTTTTAAATATATGAATAGGGTTCAATGAGAATTTAAAAGTGTTTTTTAATATATTATGTTGTTCTACATGATATTATATGTTCTCTACTGCATTAACATAATATAAATTAAATGTTTTACAACTCATGTCGACAATGTCTTCTCCACATGATGATATTAACAATCCCTAGGAAGAACAAAATATAATGAAGGAAACTCTTTGGAAAGATGTAAAGGTAACATTATAATAAAATTTCTTTATTTTACCAAAAATTTATATAATGGAATGTTGATTTAATTTTCATTATTCCTAACAAATTTTATTTATTTTAGAAGATTTCTATCCATTTTTCATTCCATTTAAAGAAGAGTAATGATGATATATCTATTCAATCATAGAGGTAATCTTGATGTTTTATAGTAAAATCATGGTCAATAGAATTAATGTATTGTTTCATATTTAGGTTTAATTTATTTATGTTTACTATTACTCGCATAATAATTTTTTTCCTTGTATAGGTGGAATATTTTGTTTGAGTTGGGGTTCTCTGTCCAACTTTCATGCCTTTGTTTAACAAAACATCTATTAAATTATTCTCCCCCAAAACATTTCCACCCCTATAATAGAGGATTTATCAGTTTCCTTCATCTTACCTCCACTGCCTTTATAGGAAGAGAAACAACACTACCTATACTCAATTAGAGATGTAATCTTGATGTTTTTACAATAAAATAATTTTCCATAAAATTAATATATTTTTTCATATTTGTGTTTAATTTATTTATTTTTAGAATTACTCACATAATAATTGTTTTCTTATATAGGTGGATTCTTTTATTCTTGTTGGGGTTATCTATCAATCTTTCACACCATTCTGCACCAAAACATCCATAAACTTATTCTCCCTTAAAAACTTACCACCCCAAAAGTGGTGCATTTATATTTTTCTTCCAAGTTACCTCCACTGCCTTTTTAGGAAGAAAAACAATGTTTTCTCAGCTTAATTACAGAGGTAATCTTGATATTGGAATAGTAAAATCATTGTACATAGAATTAATGTATTGTTTCAAATTTGTGTTTAATTTATTTATTTTTAGTATTAATCATATAATAATTGATTTATTATATAGGTGGATTATTTTTTTCAATTTGGGGTGCTCGGTTAATCATTCATGCATTTATAAACAAAAAATTCCCTAAAATTCTTCTCCTTTAAAACCTTTTTACCCCTATAGTGGTGAATTTGTCCCTTTATTTCAAGTTACATCCACTACCTCTATAGGAATATTAACAACAAAAACTTTACTCAATTATAGACGTAATATTGATGTTTACACAGTAAAATAATTGTCCATAAAATTAATATATTGTTTCATATTTATGTTTAATTTATTTATTTTTAGTATTACACACATAATAATTTTTTTCTTATACAGGTAGATTCTTTTGTTAAATTTGGGGTCCTCTATCTGTCTTTTATGCCTCTCTACACCAAAACTTCCACAGAAATCTTCTCCCTCAAAACCATTCACCCCTATAGTGTTGACATTTATCACATTACTTCAAGTTCCCTCCACTACTAAATAAAAGCAGTAATATTGATATTTTAAAAGTCACGTCATTGTCCATATAATTTGTATATTATTTTATATTTATGTTTAATTTTTTTATTTTTAGTATTACACATAATAATTATTTCCTTGTATAAGTAGATTATTATTTTTTAGTTGATGTGGTTTATTCGAAGATGCTCATGAAATGTTGGATATTTGATAGAAAAAGTCAATGGAATTCATGGTAACATTGAAATTTAATTTTTTTTTGAGACATTGGGACATGTAAGAATCAACCACCCCTCAATCTGACAGACGATGTGACCAATATGACTCTATATAATTCTTTCTATTTAAAATTGACATTAATTTTAGTAAAAAAAAACTAACATAATCAAAACTGAGATAACATATTCATATTATTTTGATACATTAAGAAAATGATCTGTAAGTCATTTGTGAGATGTATGAATCATCCACACCTCAATCTGATACATGGTGTGCCTGATATGACTCAATGTGTCTGTTATTAGTTTCAAATCGATATTTGACTTTAAAAAGAGTCACTCACTAAATAATGATAAAATGTGCTCAAGTTTTTTTGATAATTTTTTGAATTGATTCAGAAATCATTTGTGATGTGTAGGAATCAGTGTCACATCAAGCGGATAAACAATGTGATCTGTATGAGTCAAAGTGTGTGTTTCAAGTTAAAAATGAAATTTTTTTAAAAAAGAAAAGCAATGTACTGAAAACCAAGAAAAAACATTAAGATTATTTTGATACTTTAGGAAAATATCCATAAGTGATTTTATATGTTACTTAATAAATCGCACCTCAATCTGACACATGGTGTGACCAGTATGACTCCAAGTACATATTTTTATTTTAAATTGAGATCAATTTTCATAAAAGGCCAACTAACCTACTCAAACCATAGAAAAATCAGTAAAAAAATTTAAATACTTTATTACAATTATCCATAAGTTATTTTTGATATGGAGGAATCATCCTCACTTAAATGTGATACATAATGTGATCGGTATGATTCAATGTCCATGTTTCAATTTTAAAATTACATTTTAGTAAAAAAGAAAAGTGAAATGCTAAAAACTAATAAAAAACTTTCATATTATTTTGAAACATTCATAAAATGAAAAATAAGTCATTTGGGATGTTTAGGAATTCATCTCCCCTCAATCTGATTCACGGTGTGATCAGTATGACTAAAGTGCATCTTTTTATTTAAATTTTACGTCATTTTAGTAAACAGTCCTATTGACCAACTCAAAATTGAGTAAAAAAATTCACATTTTTGAAATAATTTATGAAAATGATCCATAAGTCATTTTTATGTATAATAATTAGTCACACCTCAATTCAATACACAATTTGATCGGTATGAGTCAAAGTATGTGTTTTAATTTTAAAATGACATTTTATTAAAAAAGAAAAATGGCATACTGAAAACAAATAAAACAAATTCACATTGTTTTGAAAATATAAAAAATGATCCATAAGTCATTTAAGATTTGTATAATTCACCCACACATCAATCTGACATATGGTGTGACTCGCGTGACTCAAAGTGCACCGTTTTATTTAAAATTGCCATCATTTTTGGTAAAATGGACAACTATCCTACTGAAAACCTTGAAAACACATTTATATTATTTTGATAAATTATGAAAATGATCCATAATTAATTTTTGACGTGTAGGAATAAGCCTTATCTCAATCTGATACACGATGTTCCCATAATGACTCAAAATGTACGTTTTTAGTTTAAAATCGACATTTTAGTTCCCAAAGTTTCTCTCACTGAAAACAGATAAAAACGTTCATATTTTATTAATAATTTAGGAAAGTGATTCATAATACATTTTTGACATATAGGAATCTATTTCACATCAAATTGATAGACGATTAGATCATAATGAGTCAAAATCATGTGTTTCCAGTTTAAAATTACATTTTCATAAAAATAAAAACTAACGTACTCAAAACTGAGAAAACACATTCATATTTTTTTGATACTTTGGGAAAATGATCCAAAATTCATTTTAGATGTTTTGGAATTAGTCACACCTCAATCTGATGCATGGTGTGACTATTATGACTCCAAGTACATCTTTTTATTTAAAATTGACATCAATTTTAGTAAAATTAACAGATTTTGTTAATTTATTTATTTATATTATTACTAACATAAGATATTTTTCTTATATAAGTGAATTATTTTTCTTGATCATGGGTGGTTTGTTTGGAAATTGTGTGAGTCAGGTTAGTATTAAAAGATAAGGTAAAAATGATGTTTTTGAATATAGGTAATAATTTTTATTTATGTAATTATATAATCAAATATTTGAAATGTATACAGTATTGTGTCTTTTCTTGTATTTGTGTTGAAATTTTAATTTCATTTTAATACTATATTGGTACTTATATCTATTGATATCTAGTGTGTTTCTAGTGCTACGGTGTGCTTTTACAGCACATTGCAGTGGTGCTATAGTGTGTTGTTACAACACACTACAGCATGGACCTTTATCAGCACTGATAAATAATTCCTTTAGTGGCACTCAATTAAAGCACTGATTAATGGTTCCTTTATCAGTGCTGATAAAGGCCCCATTTATCAGTTCTTTTTTTAGAACTGATAAAAGACCCCTTTATTAGTTCTTTTTAAATGCTGATAAAAGGCCAAGGATTTTAACCATTCTCATGTAGTTAGTGTTTTTCTAGCACTGATAAAGGATATTTCCAGTACTGTTAAAGGATAGTTTTTTAGTATTTAGGAAAGGGGATCTGAGCCATATTTTAAAGAGTACACATCATGTACTGGTGGTACATGTAATGTCCCTTCGGCATCGGTTCATACTTGTGTATTACAAATCGTTCTAATGCCCATGTCCGAGTATAGGGAGTGTCCGAGCCAGTGTACTCTTGGCCATGTTTGTACATGTATGGACTTGTCCATATATGATTTGTTACATCTATTTTAGTGTAACTTCTATTGTAAATTCCATGCCTCCAGTAAAGGTTCACACATTATGTGACAGATGTCACATTCAATGTGATATTTTTTTCTCAACGAAACCCTAGCACTGTATAGGGGGCCCCACATAGCATGTAATTATATATTACATTCCATGTAACCAAAGATTTCCAAATACCACTAGTTCCTATTCCATGTCATCCTCCACATCTCTTATACTATATTCCTAACTAAAAACCTTGGATCTATGGTCATAAGACCTTCCCGTCATTGGAGATTGGGATTTCAAGATTCGAATATGCTTGGGAAACATCCACATGTGCTATCTGTAGATGCACCACCAAATCCAGGATTAATGAAAACCACTAATCTATTCTGATCCACCTCTAATCATCCTCCATCATCATTTCACCTCAATCACAAACCTGAACCATGTTATTGATTTGTTTCACTGAAGAACAATCATGAAACGTTCAAATACTAGGTATTTCATCAGACCATTAGCCAAATAAAATACCAATGATGAATGTGTGAAGAAACAAGGAATAAATATGTAAACCAAAAGATATGAAGAAAGAAAATTTACCTTTTTTTGTCTTGATCTATTTTGAAGAAATAAACAAACTAATTGGGGTATAACTAATGAACAAAAGTAATCCATCAAAAATAAATATACCATCATTGCACGAATCAGTTATATTCATGGAATAGATCCGAATTCAATTGGGATAAAATAACGAGATGTAATTTAAAAAATCAAACATCTATCCATGAGTTTGGAGGTATTGCTGATGAATAATGGTTTTGCATTTCCATTATTGGTGAGATCCAGAAAAACCATTGGCAAATGATCCTTGATTTGATCTTGATCCAATGACGGCTTCCAATGATCCTCTAATAGATCCTATCAAATATATCATATCAATCACTAATTTTTACAGATAACCCTAGGGATTGAGGTATAAATTTGTATTTATATAGGATTCTATGTAATAATAATTTAATAAAATAAATTAATTTCATTTAATTAATTTATTCAAAAATTATCCCATGAATGAGCCCAACCCAATTGTCTGATGTGCTCCAAGGTTATATTTCACCTAGGTTAAAACCCACACTCTGACATCAACGTAGGCCTAAGATTTCATATCTGAACCTCTATTTAGAAGTTATTCATTCTTTTCAAGAAAACCATGCATGAATGATATTTAACATGTTTAATAAATTTTAAAAATTAATATTGGGTGCATTGGGCCTCATAATCTCACGTTGTCTTAGTTCCTAACTCTGAAAAACATTCTATAAAACATTCTAAAGTAATATATGTAAAAACAAAAAGTCATTAAAATATTAGAGATTATTTTAATAGGTACTGATTGAAATTAAAATTTTTATTATCAAAACAATTTTAAGGGAAAAGTGAGAAACTGCAATGTCCAAAAATACAAAAAAAAAATCAAAACGAGACCCAAACATAGAAATTGGATCTGCCTCTCCCCATAACCTACCACGTGTCAACAAACCCTCAATAATGCATAACACTTTGATAACTATCCCACACAAGGGTGTGTGGGCCCAGTACCGATGGCGATGCAATTCCTTCTCAGTATTCCAAATCCCAATGGCATGCACAGTTGGAGGCTTCATGCTCTGAACCCCATCTGAGGAAGATCCAGTAAAGTCGGCATGCATCACACCAGAATCAATTTAGCAAAATCAAGAAAAAACTATTCCAGAAGTAGACTAAAACTGAACCATAAATCATCCAAACCATATATCAACCCCCACAAAGTTAACCAGAATAATTGCAGATAAACTTAATCTTACCAGAGTCCTTTTCCCAAAACAACTTCCATTAAATAGATATTACCTGCATATTAGGATTCTTTGTCACTAATTTTTCAAACTCAGCAGCCAGCTAGTCCCATGTTTGTACATAATACTCAATGCCAATTTTACCTTTGTTGAAACCCCTGATAAGGATTAGATCTTTCTTGTCCACCCAAATGTATTGCTCTTCATTAAGGGTTGCCTCCAGAGGTCTCCCCATCATTTTAGCTGCCTCCTCTTCAGACGCATTGAGGAATAAATTTTTCTCAACTAATTCCTCCTCAAAACATGGAAATAGTTCCAAGTGATGCTCCTTCTGGTCCTCTAATACCTGATGGCTCACTTCCTCATTGTCAGCCACTTTGAAGTTAACCTTCCTGGAAGAATGGGTCTCTATCGGAGGAGGTAAGGATGAGTACTCATTCCTACCCTTCATCATCCTATTACCCTTATTATTCAGTCTTGGTGTTTCATCTGCCGAATGGTTGTGCTCATCTCCTTTTCCCTCATGCTCGCATCCTTGAACTTCCTCTAGTGAGTAACTGAGGAATGCACTCAAGTCTGCCTCAGCATGCCTCCCATATTTGTTATTCAGGGGAATTGAGATCTAGGACCTGGAAGCCAGACCCCCTTCCCTCCCCTCACCAGATCTCTAGTCCTCCTCCAAAGCAAGCCCCTGCAACCCCTACTACAAAAAACCACTAACCAACCCCGTTGGCTTGGCCAAATTACTCTCCCCCTATCCGCCATCTGCAACATAGCCTCCTGACTTCCAGACTCCTAGGTTTCCACACTAACCAATTCCTACTGTACCAGACTACACTCCTCCACACCAATCGCAGTTGAAGGTCGGTCTAGGTCCATCCTCATCCTCTTAAACACATTCTCGACCGATAGATCAATTTGATAAACCAAATTCTACTTCATAGGAGACCGAGAATGAGAAGGCCGACTAGACCCTGCCACAAATTCCCCCTCTCACGTTGCTAAACTATTGAGAGTTGCCTCCTCCAATTTCATACTGCCAGAAGGATCTCCCCCACCCATATTTCCTTCCTCCGTGGTAGGATTCTACTTCAACATCTCTCCTTTTCCCTGTCCCCCATGTTCTTTTCCATGATAGTTGCTACTCCTCAAAGTGAACTGAGAACCCCTACGATAGAAGTCCAGTGAATGACTAAATCGATTGCATGCAGAACATAATTCAGTCCAATTTTTGTAGACCAACCTTTGTTTGCAGTAGTATTCCTCACCCACAATGATCCATACATACTCAAATAGAACCCTTGAAGAATCCACTTCGACACAGACTCGTGGATTGATAGGATAACATAGATCTTCTGTTCAGCTATCTGAGCACATGTACCTACCAAGAAAATTCCATATCATACGCATACCTGAAGGGTTTTTAAATGGATGAGGGAGATTTGAGAAACTTACCCAAGTTGCCATAGTTGAAGGATCTTGTTTCATATTACAATCGAAGGACCATCGAAATAGAAAACAAATCTGAAACCTTTGAAGTTACAGGATGCACTTGACCATGCCTTGAAGAAATCAGCCTCCAAGGAGAAGCGTATCATAATATGTCAGTTATCCAACAAACCCACTATCATCCTTTCCTACAAATACCAAGCACTGAAGACGTGCCTATCGAACGCATCAACTAATGGTTGTTGCCAGAAAAACCTAAAAAATAAGGGTTTCTTTAGAAGATATGAAGATTCGGAGAACTCTATGGCTGATAACTGGAGATTAGGGTATCCATCGAACAATTCCGAAACTTTCAGTCCGAGAGGAAATTGAGGAAAAGGAGGAAGTAAATCGGGCATCATGAAGGGGGTGAAGGGGGTGAAGGGGGAAGAAATCCCTTTTCTGGGTGATGAGCCACCCCCCATTAGATGGGGAGGAGCCGGTGTAGAGACGACCGCCGCCACTGCCACAGAGAGGTCCCGACTAGGATTCCTCGAGTGATAGTTTTACTATTTCATTCCACCACCTAATAGGTACACTATGGTATTTTATGATCTATTTGATATAAATTTTCTCTATGTCATTAACTAAATTTTATGATTTAATTGGTAAAAAGTTATCCACCATGGTCAGATGATCCAAAATTACCCATACCATGTATCAACCACGTGATATTGTCAAAAGGTTATTCACGAAGCCTATGGTGATTCAATAACACTTCCATACTAGTAATGGGAAAGAATTAATCTTTCTCACTATCCTCTAGTGTTACTACTCAACTTATTGATAGGTAACGCATATTTCAATGAACTCAGGGATGTTTTTTTCATGCAAGAACCCCAAAATTAGTTGTAGATTCCATGATAATTCTTCATAATTCTAGGATGCATTTCCCATAGAGAAACATAATATTATTTTATCATGAATTATATTACTCTATTTGGAATAACTATTCTCACATGGATATATAAGAAGGATGAAAAATCATGGAACCATCCATCAAGGATATCCTCACTACAAAGCATTTCTTGAATAATGGTATTATTTGAACTAGACATTTATGATCCATTAACCTACTCTATGGGAGATGATATAAGGTTGATATTGAATAATTTCATTCCACTATGATCATCAACCACATCTACGTTGGGTTCATCCATAAGAGACTTTAATCACTATATATACTTGGATTAATTATATTTTTGAGTGTAAAGTTTTAGACTATGGTAATATACACCAATATTTCCCTTAAAAGGTCTGTAAAGAAATTAAAAATAAAATTACTAAAAATATTCCACCCAAAGGCAAGGCATGAGATTCAAGTATCATTTTGAAATGATGTATTTTAGACTTTTGGGGTCTATAATTTCTAAAAAACTCTCATTGTATAGGTGGTGTCTCCAACAATTCAAGGAATGAACAAAAATGGCCAATTCAATGTCATCATAAGGGTAAATCCATTTATATGGATGAAATTATCTAGGATGATATACCATTATCTAGTGATACTGTGTAAGAACACATCCAAGTATCATTAATGAAGTATACAAATATTCTTAAAACACCTTATATCCTGAATTGTCCTGGGTCATCCTTGAACTGAGAACTCATACCAGTCCATGGAAAGGCTCGAAGGCCCTCACCTATACCCAAATGCTAACAACCAACATCAATACATCATAAAATAAGTTATTGGGGATGATATTCCCCAAAAAAACAATCATAAAAAGAATCAGACCATGAAACATAACCAGAATAAATAATCTATAAATATAAATAAAAACATAAATAGGTTCTGGATACAATATACAAAATAAAAACTATATCCAAAACAAAACCGGATATGATCACCATGTAACCTGTTAGTTAGCATCCATCCTTAAAACCAATATGCTGCATGAGAGAACATGAATACAAACTTAATCCTGTAAAATAGATCAATTCTAATAATGATGAGTGGAATAATTATTTTGTGATCATACAAAATATTAGTAGGTAAACACCATAATATTCATACATGTATTTTCAAGAAACCTTCAATAAAAAGTTTATTTAAATATAGTTGGAAAAGAGGTTTTTATTATTTAAACAAACAAAAACAACTTTACCAAAGACTTTTTAAAAAACCAAAAAAGGATTTCCTTTTAAATAGATTCAAATTTCAAAATCCATTTACAAAAACCAATTCCAATAAAAATCCAAAACCTAGGTAAGTTCATAAATAAGAGAAATCAAAACTGAACACAAGCAGTAGGTTATATCTAAAAATAAATACTAACATTAGAATAAGTAAAAGACATATAAATATTCCAAGATAAACATAACAATAAACTAAAATGACTTAAAACTATAACGAACATAAAAGGTACGTAATCATGGTCATGTCCTAAACATGTTGAGTGGAGTCTATATACATACTCATTTTGGATCCATATTCTGACTTATGATGTGGTCCATAGTCTATCACTAACTGGGATGCTCTCAACCAGCCTCACTTGTGGCACAACCCACCATGTACATTCAACAATAATGGGGAATCTAGTCTATGTAATTATAAATAGACAATAACCATCCCTAAACACTCTTGATGATGTTTTGGATCCCAGAATGATAGTAATAGGAGAAAAGTGAGGAGTCTATCACACACTTGACAAAAAACATAACCTACATATGCCAATGTAAATTTCAATCCCACCTTCCCAACACTATACATATGAATACTGTATATATATAGAGGTCATCTATAAGAGTACCCATCATCTAGAAAACATTTCAAAGGTTCCAACTAGGCCTAAAAAGTTGTGGGATTTTGGAAGTAAATTTTTAAAGAAACATCCAAAAGTACCAAACATGACTTAGAGTTTTAAATCTAAACCATTTTCCATAAAAATAACTTTTCGTTCAAAAACTAATTCCAAAAACAATGCAATCATCCAAGTACACTATTATGGTAAAAAATCATCCTTACAAGAATAATTAAGGAACTACACAAATTCCCATGTGACAAATAGGCTTCCAAAGAAAACTTTACGAAACACATCTTGAAAAAAAAAATTAAAATCATTTTGAAACCAAGGAAACCATTTGGAAAAAACAAGGTTTTATAATATATATCAACCATGTAATTTACCATTTATATACATTCACACCTCTATATACACACTCTATTCAAATATGTAAATACACATATCACACCAAAATATATATAATCATCACTATGAATACCTAATGATCATTTTAAAGAAACATAAAGATCATCATAATGGAACATAATAGTTCTTACATAATTAAAAAAACCAATAGGATCCAAAAAGAAAAGAAAAACACTATTCCACTTTCCACCCAACTTTATAAAACTCTAACAAGGCCAAAAATCACTTTAAAATCCCCCAAATCCATTTGAAGGGCCACTTGAAATTTTATCAAACACCTAACATATATATGCATTGGATACATATTTTAATAACTATAAAAACCTTTCAAAAACACATTTCCATTGAAAAAACAATATATAAAGACATCATAAATTATTTCAGAAAACAATAAGCAAGAATAAAGTAGCTCAAAGTTATTTATAAAATCTCAAAAATCATAAGGAATGATCCACACATGAAATGGATGCAAATAACTACCTCAAAAGTGTGGGAACATGCCAAAACTCCAAGAATGGGGAAATGAGAACCCAAGAAACAAACTAAACACCCTAATAAAAAAACATGAAATCATCGTTACATAACATTTAGGGTTCATTAAAGAGAGAACCAAACCATGGAATAAAGGGAAAAATGATAAAGAAGGAAGGGAAGGAAGAAGAATATTTACCAAAGGAGGAACCACCAAATATTGAAGAGAAAAGAACCAGAGATTCAAGAGGATGGGAGGGGAGGTAACCTAAAGGATTCCAAGGGGGAGTCTGAATGAATGTGTGATGAAAGAAGTTAATTGGGGTTTTCAATTTAAAAGGGGAACTTGGAATTTCAATTTTTGGAGATTTTGGGAAAGCAACATGGTTTAAAAAACTATGCACCAACCATGCACACTCTACTAAAATGACATACTAGCCTCACATGGTTTGGCTATATGGTTTGGATACTATTTGAAAAACATGCATGCTTCTTTGGAAAGGCATACCACCTATGCATGGTTTTCCACACCATTTAGAAATTGTACTCTCTCTATGAAAAAATCCTGTAATAAGACTTCAAACACCCTCACTATCTTGCCACTTGGATACTCATAAGACTCGCATAGATTGGTCAAAACCATGCACAACCAATTTAAGAAAAACCAATAATGTAAGGATTTTAACTTTAAATACCTGTTTTATCATTTGGTAACATAGTTTACCTCTAAATAGTACACACTAACAATGCATAGAGCCAAAAATTGACTGAAAACTCCAAAAAACAAAAATTTTATCATGGATTTGACCATAACATGAATTAAAAGATAAATAAATGGGAAATAAATAAAAAAAGGTCATGTTATTATGATTATCCCTACCACAATAACATTATTCCCCATAAAATTCACTGAGTATGAGCCAAGGAACAGAACCAAAACTTTTAAGCTCAAAGGAAGAGACTCCAAAGAAAAACTTCCAAAATGAACCTGAAATCAAATTGGACAAACAAATATAGTGAAACCTCTTCATCCCATAACTCACACCAAACAAGATTAAGAGTGATTAACTACAATATCCATAGTGGATCTTCCCACTATTTAAAAATCAACTAACATGAAACCAATATCTAACATGAGTAGAATCCAACTAAAGAAACTAAAATACAGTACTATACTGAATCTAAATTCATAATTCTAGATAAAAAATTCATATAAAAAATGAAAAAAGATAAATAAACACCCAATGTGACACATAGAAAAAAGATAAAAATAAAAATGAAAGAAAAAAATAAAAAACAAAGAACATTGGAAGTAGTAAAAAACTAGAAAAAGGCATACAAAGGGTCTCCTAAAAATCTTTGATGGAAAGGTATGTCAAGATATAGAATTTTACTGGACTTTTTTTATTCTACCGATTTCCCAACCTATTGAATTTATGAATATTTCCCAATTTACCACATCGATGGTAGGAATTTAGAGCGATATGGTAAGATGGATTGTAATTTACAAACCAACCACACTAGAAGCACATTAGAGAGTTATCTTTCTGATAATAAGTGGGAAATAGTAGTGGATAATTATTAATAAGATATTTTTCCAGTTTAAACTCCTCACTCGTTGGGGAACCCTTATTAGTACCAAGAGAGTCCGGTCTAGCAACCACTATGGTCATCCCTCTAGAAACCAACTCTGCTAGATTCTACTCATCCATGAACATCCTAAAGAATATTTTATTGGATCAGATAACTCAATCCCTGATATCTGGATGAATATCTCACATGAAGAGATAATATTTTAATAGATCACTCAATTCTATTTTTCATGAAAAGGGAACATTGTCCTTGAAGTGTTCAACATACCCCTTTACCATCCACTGACCTTGAAAAATTCCCTTAAGCTCATCTAATTTATTCACATTCACCAACTCAAAGATAAACTATTGGATGAAAGTTATCTTGAATATCTCCTAGGTCAGCCCATATTATAAAAAAGATAGAAAAATTACTTTCTACTAGCCCAAACCCAATCCCTCAGATAAACCTAAGACAACTAATATCCTCAACGCTTCTAGAGTATCTAAAGACTTTCAGGTCCTATCAATTTTCTATAACCTCTCTATAGCCTCTAGTAGACCTCGATCATCACATTAAACATGTAATGGCTGAGAATATCTCATCTCTATCACTCGATTAAAAGTTTGTTCAGATCCGACACCTAGAACAGACTCCTTAGACACCTTTAGAATCTTTATGGGTGTCATATTTTAAATAATATGAAAAAATAAACATTGATCCACAACTCAACCAAAACCTATCCAAAATAACATCTCAAATGAAGATACCAAGCTCATAAACCAAGGCACAACAAAAATTTCCAACATCCACTTTTAAAAAAATCATTCCCATTTCAAATCTCAAAACCATATCCCACTCTAAAATCATTTTAAATCCATCCATTTCCAAATCCAATTTCCAATTTCAATCCATCTTATACAAATCCATTACAGTTTACCAATCAATGTGGAACTAGTTGTCATGCATGACTTGGTTGCATGTTTTAGTAGACCGTTATCTAAGCATTCAATAAAAAAAAGTATATTAAACCATTAAATTAGGTTAAACATGGTTCTCTACGCCATTCAAGATCACCAGGTGACACCAGATCACCTCCCATTTAATCCCCCAACATGAAAAAACTTATTGAACCCATAAGGAATCAGTAATATAAACTAGCCTTGCCAAAAAAATCAAACAATATAATCTAAAAAATCTTATTTTAATACACAAATAACAACTATATATAGAAACATGAGGCTCTAGATGAGAAAGAGTTCATGATGAACTTCTCATACCTACATCCCAAGTCACAATAATCCTATCTCCAATATACCTAATGCCCAAAATAATAAAGGGATTCTCTTATATCATTTTGTAATGAACCAGCCCGAGTCATCCTCAAATAAAACACCCTAACCAATCCTTGGAAAGGATTGAAGGGTGCCCTCGAACCCCATTAGATAATGATAAGTGTAAGTTCATCAAAATGTAAATCTTTGGGGAGTATTCTTTCTAATAATAAAAAAAGAAGTATTTCAAACAACATAAATAGAATAAATAATCATTGAATAAAAATAAAAATATTAGAAGGATCTAGATACCAGATACAAAAATTAAAATTACAACCAATAATTAACCTAACATGACCACCATGTGACCTATTGGTCACCATACATCATTAAAACCAACCAACTCCACGAGAAAACTAGAACAAGATCCTGATCCTGCAAAACAATTCTAGTTTACTGATGTCGAGTGGAATAATTAAGGTGTGAGCATGAAAAAACATAGTAGGTAAACAATATATAGTCTATACATGTAATTTTCCAAAATATTACATAAACACTAGTTTTAAGAGATCATTATCAAATATTGTTTTATCATTTAAACAACCAAAAAAATATTTCCTAAATATTTTGTATAAAAATAAACACAGATTTACTTTTAAATAGATTTCAATTTCAAAATCAAGTTTCAACAACTAATTCCAAGAATAAAACCACAACTAAGGTATTTGCCTAAATAATAGGGACCAAAACTAAACATAAGAAGTTGGTTACATCTAAAATGTAATATTCCTAATAGAAGGAGAAATAAAAATATAAATATTACAATATAAAAATAATAAGAAACTAAAATTCCACCAGAATATAGCATAAGATACAAGTTATATAGTCTTTTTAGTATCCTAAGAAAATAAAGAGGATACCCTAGAAGTAGGTTTGGAGACACATTATGGTGTATGGTGCAGTCCATAGTCTAGCACCAACACAACTACTCTCATCCATCCTCACCAGTGGGACAACCCACCATGACCATTCGAATATGATATGGAATCTTATCCATGTTATCACAACAATATTGTAACCATATCCCAACCCTCTATAGGATTTCTAGGATCCCATAATAAATATAATTGGGGAGAAGTGTTGAGGCCATTATACACTTGAAATAAATGATAACCCATATATGCCAATGTACATGATAATTCCACCTTCCCAATAATGTCCATGCAAATTCCCTCTATATCTAGAATAATTCAATAGGGATAACCATCATCCATAAAAAATTTCAAAGATTCCAATCAGGTATAAACATTCTTGAGAGTTTGGAAATCACTTTTTGAAGAAACATCGAAAATTACTAAACAACCTTAGAATTTTAAATTCAAATTATTTTCCATGAAAAACTATTTTCTTTCAAAAACCATTTCCAAGGACAATGTAATCATCCAAGTAAATTTAAAGGATACAAATTTCAGTTTAAGAAAGATTTAGGAAACATAAAAATTCCACGGTTCCAAATGGGTCTCTATAGAAAACATTTGGAAACCCATATTCAAGAGCATATTAGAAAATAATTTGGAAACCAAAAGAACCAATTTGGGGGGAATGGTTTTATAAAAAAAGATATTCCATGTAATTTACCATTTATATGAATGTGTCCCTCTATATTAACACTCTATAAACATATGGAAACAAAAAAATCACTCTGGAATATATATACACATCCATATGAAGGGATAATTTTCATTTTAATGAAATAAAAGGAGCATCTTAATGAATCAAAAGAGTTCTCACATACGTACCAAAACTATAAAGAGATAAAAACCTAAACAAAACACAATTCCAAATTCCACATAACTTTTTCAAACTCTAAAAATGACAAAAATAACTTTAAAATAATCCAAATCCATTTTAAAGGTCACTTAGAATTTTATCAAACACATTACATATATATTCATTTTATACATATATGAATAACTAAAAAACACTTTTAGACCCCATTTTAATTTACAAACAACATATAAATCCATAAAAAAAATTTATAAAACAAAAATCATGAATAGAATCATTAAAATTCATTTTTAATATCCCAATCATCATATAAAGTGAATTGAAAAGGAAATGGATGAAAAAATCGCCCTCAATGGCATGCGAACATGGTGAAACTCCAAGTACACAACAAGAAGAAAGAGATAACCAAAATGCACACCCTAAACTAAAGAAAAACATAAGTCACAATCAATCCCCATCCTTTAGTGTTCGTCTAAGAGGGAACCAAGCCATGGAAGAAAGAGAAACAAGAGAAAGAAACATGGGAAGGAAGAATAAGTCTTTACCATGGAGGAATCCACCAAATATTGAAGAGGAAGACAAAAAATTTCCAATATGTGGGGAGGGGTGGTTAACACAAGGATACCAAGGGGAGTTTATATGAATTAGGGGTATTTTAAAAGGGGAAAACATGGAAATTTACTTTTTAGAGATTCCAGAAAATCTGTACGGTTTGGCCACATGGTTCACCAAACTATGTGCCAACTGTTCATACCCTACTAGAATGACAGACAAGTCTTTCATGGGTAGTTCACATAATTTGGAGGCTATGCATTATTCATGAACCCTCCTTTGTAAATAAAACTGAACCACACATGGTTTAGCCACACAGTAAAGAAACCATGAGCCAACCATGAAAAAAACCATCTGATAAGAGTATATAAATCCTTAAATGCTTTTATATGATTACACCTAGGAATCGAATGGTTTTGATCCAACTATATTCTTCATATGTAAGAATAATTTCAACTATAAATACCCATTTTATTAGGAGGTCACACAGTTTACCTCCAAACCATTCAAACTAACCATGCACACTAACCAAGCACACTAACCATGCATAGAGCCAAACATCAACTGGAAACTCTTACAATATAAATTTTCAATAGGTATTCAACCCAAAAACTAAGATAAAGAACAAATAAATAAATAAAATAATAGATAATTAAAAGTTTTGGGTGTGAAACCTCATATGGAGGAGGTAGAATAATAAAAGAAGTTAGGGTCCAATGATTCTTTTGCTCTTGAAATTCTAACTTTTTTTATCTAACAAAAGGAATTTGGATATTCTTTTTTTTCAAAAGGTTGGGGCTAAAGACTCATTTATTATTAAATCAAATCAAAGAACTCTTTTAACTGGGTAGAGGGAGACCCATTACATATCCCGAAGGCCCAGTGGGAATTTAACCCATTACATGGCCCGTAGGCCCAAATTTTTGGCCCATACCCCATTCTGTGAATAGTTCTACTACAGTATCGCCTGCTAGAGTGCCGCAAAAATACCCTATGATAGCTAGAATGACAGGCGTTGCTACAGTCCCGCCACTACTATAGTACGCTATAGTACTGCTATAGTCCCTGCACCCAATGGGTTTTGAACTCCACTTTTTCATGTTAGATTATGGGGTGCTTACCACTAATCCAAACCCCAAATACAAGATATTCTATTTTTTAAGCTATTTTAGTGGTATAAATCTTAAAAAATAGTAAATAATGTGGTTGTAATATTACAAAATCCAAATAATTATTTGAACCTTAAAGATGTTCTTTAGTACTTTATCGGACATTATGATCTTTACTCTATCAATATCCACTAGAATAATGACTTCAAATATAACATGCATAAAGAATTTGACCTCCAAAATACAAAATGATGATTTAAATAAATTTTCAAATATTTAATATTTCATTATGATATCCATAATGATACTGAGATATTAACCATTCTCAACATGAGACCTTGAATAAAAAAGGATGCTGCCTATAAAAACTACCAAAAAAGTTTCAAGAAATATATGAAAAATCATATTCATTAAGGCCATGAATATATCAGGAGTATTTGTCAAGATAAATGGATTTACTAGGTAATAAAAATCCCTATAACATATTTGGGAAACCATCTTATGAATATACATTTTATGAACTCAAAGATGATTGTAACCAGATTAATGGATTATCTTTTAAAACTATCTCTCTCCCATTAATAGATCTATTAGAATATCAATTCTTGTTAGTGGGTGGTAGTTCATTATTTTAAACTGATTAAAAAATAAATAGTACACATATATTCTTAAGATTCCATCATATTTCTTAGTGAATCAATCTAGAGTAGCCTAAGGAGATGTGATCTATTAGATAGATCATTTAGCTTCAAGACACTTCAACTAAATATTTAATTCATTAATTTTTTCAAATTCCATATAATAAAAGGCATAAATATATCTTCTATTCTAGTAATTAATTTGATAATAAAGTATAATTACTTATTATGTTTCAATCATAATAATTACCCAATATACAAATTAGTTTATACGTCCACAATAGTAGGTAAGACATGCCTCTATTTAAAATCCACTACCCAGAGGAAAATAAAATAAATCTCTGTTGTGATCTCTTCCTCTAGAAATTAAATTGAAAATGAATTCAAGTTTTCACTTAAGATAAAATATGAAAAATTCCTCATGAAAAAAATCAGGGTATAATTCTACAATATTAGGAAATTCTTACCTCTCTTTAGCATCAACTACCTTGGGGGAATGATAAGACATATTGGATGTGATCAATACTACCTATCCCTAATTAAGATCTGGTTGATTATATTATAAATAACACTCTCCATGGAGTGTGTTTTGAATACTAAATAGAGATGAAAATACTATATCATGCTGTTATAATCAATACAACCAAAAATTGAGTTTTCCAATCCATTCTTAGAATGAAATCAAAGGTTTCTGTATTAGGAAACAATAGATCATATAGATTCCAAAATGATTCCACAACCAATGTACATGTTAAAATTAGTTTGATCTATAATTTTCCTTAAATAGGTATTAAGAAATGTATATTAAATTAAGGTTTCCACTTTATGTACATGAAGAAAAATCAATTTCTCACAAATAAAGGAATAAGAAGAACCTATATCAAAGATATCAAATCCTAAAGTAGAATATAAAATTATAATACCTCTAATAGTATAATATTTAGCTCTAGTGTTAGATATAGGTCTCTATATTCTATACACACTTACATCCTCATCATACATTCCTTGAGATAAAAATACATACCTTGAAGACTGAATGATATATAATCTGCCTATAATTTCATGTTGTCCACCTTGACAAAATCATCTAGATTTTGGCCCACTTACACCTGTATATTATAAAACTAAATTTTCATGGGATTTTAAGTTTAGATAATGATTATTCCCAACACTCAATGATGTGCTCTATTTTTATAACCACTAAATATAGACATAGTTTCCATAGATATAGAAAAAATTTCCTCAAAGATACAATTTGGATTGATGTGACCAGATCACCCATACTAATGACACTACCTAGAAAATCTTCAAAAAATATGAGATGAGGGTATACCACTATGTTGAATTCCAAAAACAAATATCCACCCATATCCTCTAACCATTACTTGTGACTACCAGGGGATATATCCCTTAATATTTGACTAGGTAGTGAGTAATCTTCTTCTAAACCACCTTTAGTACCAGTCTCCACAAGGATGGATTTATTGACCACTTTTGAGAATGTTGGAATATTAAAAAGTCTAACCTAGTTTTATAAGGTCTCATTATGTCTCTTTAAGTACCATTTAAAAATTTAATTCCATTGGTTCCTTATTTATACTCATATATAAAATGAAGTAGATAAGGTTCATAAAGGAACCCGTGTATTCCTTGAATGACATTGATACTTATGGGAGGTTCATAAAATCCTCCACCTTCATCCAACATTGGGTATTAGGGAAGAAACACACCCTGAAAAGCAGTTGAAACCATGTTCAGGTGATTCACTTGTATTTTGTATCCTCAGGAATCACATTCCACCAGCAACGTGCTACAACTTTTATCATGAAGGTGGCTAGCAGAACTTGGTGTTGATTAGGAATTTCAATGATTTTGAATATTTGGTTGAGATGATTAATCATTTCATTATATTTGTTTGGAAATAATTTACCCTAAAATTGTATATTATGTTGAAACTAAAAATACATCATGATTTTCCATTGACTCATTTCACGGAGTTACCTAAAAAACTACCTGCAAGAAATTAGATAAGCCCCTAAAAAACTTATACTTTTGCTAGTTATAGAACCAACACCACCATGATTAGAAAGATTCATTCTTCTTAGAAGCATTCAATAAACTTAATTATATAATGATATCAATAATTTATTATAGAATGGAATAAATCTAAAGATTATATAAACTATATTATAAAACATAACCCTATTATTCTCTTCCTCAATTTCATTCAAACAATTTTTTTTTTAAATTTAAATACCTTTTATAAAACATTTTAAAATAACTCCAGAAAATTTAATAATTACAAATAAACAAATAAAAATATTCTCTACAAATAATATACAAGAATATAATAATAATTAATATGTATAGTAATTATCAATCAGATGAATCAGTTTTTAACTCATATTAATCTATTATTTAACAACAAATATATTAGGAAAACCCATTTATTTATTATTAATGTTTTAGTTATTATGTGTTTTCAACTTGTTAGACCAATAGTATAATAATACAATACTTATAATCACACAATATGGCATGATATCCTACTTGTTCCTACCTATCAATGTCTAGTATGATAAATGAGACCAAACAATATAGAAAAAACATGAAAGCGAAGAAAATGATAGAGCCTAAACTCCCTCCCATTGACTCAATATTCCCCCATAATTATGTTTTTAGGAATATTTATGGGTTACTTCTAGAGTCTTGAAACCCCATCTCTTTACAACTCATAGGTCCCATGCTTAAAAAACTATAAAGTGGGATTTAATAACATTTTATAAAATTGGTGACCCAAATACACGAATAAAACTCATTCCATGTCATCAAAACACCTTAAGAACATAAATAGGTCTCTATAGGATGAAATAAATAATGAGGGTTTGTAATCACATGCATGGGAGGATGTTTTCCCCTTATAGGAAAAGTAACAACATATTAAGGCACATAAATGTAAGTGGCATAATCTATATTGGTCTTGGTTTTTTAAAACATGAAAATAACTAGAAATTGAAATAGGTGTGATTATATAGAAAAATAGATATATGCATGGTGACATGGACATGCATCACACATCACAAGAGAGTGAAAAATATCCAACTATATAAAAGTAAGTGATTCCAATCCAAAACCCATATTAACATAAGTGTTAAAACCAAATGAGGTTTAAGGGCATAATGTGGTGAAATTGGGAGAAATACCATCTAAAAAGTAATTAGGTAATTTCAACATGTATCCATATTATCTATAAATTAAAGGGACCAAAAATAGTCACTTTCACTCCCCACTCCATGTGTACAACTTTATCCCATAGTTATGTACCTCTACCTTACATGGATAATGTATAAAAGAGTTTTCACACATCATCACAAGGGACTTTGTAGGGTGTGAGTATTAAAAATTAGTTTTAGGTCACCAAAACACCCTAACAACATGTCATAAGATATAATGTTGTCCATAAATAAAGAAAATATTTAGAAATTGCAGTGCATCAAGCCTATGACACAACAAATACTTTTGGCATAATCATTCACCTTGAAAGGGAACTCCCTATAGAGGGAGGTATGATACATGTATACCTGCTTTGAGCCTCAGATAGGGATCTAAGATGATAAAATGAGGATATTCCATATGTGATTTTAATCTAGTACCATTTAATAAATCACACATGTACACATATGCACATAAGTAGATGTGTGTAAAGAATTTGCGGTCCTAGTGACCCATCCAAAAGAAGTATAATTTTTCATAGCCAGTCTGAGAAATATTTCATCCCATCTCATGGAATATGGGAAATGGGTATAAACATTCAAGGGTTTTAAACCCATCACAACCATCAACTCGTATAACGAGTCTGGTATTAACAACATTCCCAAATATCAAACTTCTATAGCATCAAGTTGGTACTTTATCAATCATGAATACCAAACTATATAAACATTTTACAAGTTCATGTATTAATAATAAACAAATAAAATCCATCCTTGAGGTGGTTAGCAAGCATGGCATGAACCCTATAAAATAACTACTCTAAAAAATTATAGACAATATCCAAAGCAAAGAAGTCAGTTGTATTAATTTTCATAAACCATAACTAAGATGTATACATGATAGGAAATATATAAATGTAATGAAAAAGTACTTATACTATAAAATATTCATATAAAAAATAATACAAAACAAATAGTATCTAGATAAAACCTTATAATAATAATGAAATTTAGAAAAAAGATTTATTAGTAAATACTGATGTTTTTTATTTAGTTTCACATGACCTAAACCATTTCATGGACAACACTCTATGAATAAGAATATTATAAGGGTAATACCAACCAAAATAATTATATAAGGTTCTCTTGGGATTCTAGGAATATTATTGATGCAAAAAAATATTAACTTGACCACCTAAAAAAGGATTCAAGTCAGGTCAACACCACTACAATTCAAGGATAATGATTCTAGAAAATGAAACCTCGTACTTAATTTAGTTTTTTTTTCAATACATATACTCCTCAATAGTTATCTCAAATAAATACAAAATATTTAGGAGGTCCCATAAACTATACAGTTATTATATTAATATTTTCATATATTGTTTTCATATATTATAAAAAGTTAGAAGATTATAAAATTTATAATACTTATCCTTCTAAAAGAGATACCTTGTGACCCTAAGAGCCATTATATTCAATAGAGGGGAATAGATACACTAGTTAAGATTGATAAGATATGGATTTATTGATAGAGTATTCAATAAGGGAAATAAAGTTGAAAAACGAAGGAACCTCCTAATTAGGTATTAAATTTAGTGGTGAAAAGATAAAAAACCCCTTTTAAATGGGTTTCTAGATAGATATATACCAGGCACCCCATACGGAGCCATAGGGTACCTGATGGTTCCTGAAAAAACTACATTTATCATAGGCTCGACACTAGGTACCCAGTACTAAACCACCCAGTACCCGGTGCATGTTCTAACACTCTCTCACCCTTTTTCCTACAATCCCTCCCAAAAAAATTAATACCTAATTTAACTCAATAAAAAATATAAATGGATTAAAATCTATAGAAATTAATTGGAAATAACTATTTTTAGGGTCTATTCCTTAAAAAAAAGTAATTAGTTGTTCATAGTGAATGGTTTTATATAAAAAGTCTATATAATTTTTCTGATTTTTCAAATTTATAATTTTTTTATAAGAAATAGTGTCTTGAATTTTTTTCCCTCCTCATAAATGGTCACAAAATAATAGTGTTATTTTTTCAAGAAAACATTAATCAAAGTATTGTTTTCAAGTACGTACCATAGTGCAACACACTAGATCAATCTCAAGGAGTCACACTGACTCACATTGATTTTATATTATTAATTTTTTATGTTTATTAGATAAACAAAATTATAGAATAAGAATACATGGATATTTAATGGGAAAAAATAATTTACTAAATATAATAATATAATAGTAAAAATTTTATTTATTGGGAATTAAAATAAATCAAATTATTAATGATAACCTAACCAAGTTTAACCACTATTCACTCTTCACTCATTGTGTAATAACTCCACTCAAAAATTATATTTTCAATGATGGATTAAAAATCACGAATCAATAATTTACATCATCAAACAACTATAAGGATCCATATTAAAATAATAGTAATCACTTTTTTTAAGAATGGATTATATATTATTCAATCATTGATTGTTGATTACAACTGAATATACACTATGATCAAAACCTTGATCAATATTTGTGAAATTTAAGTAGTTTATAAACAATTGATTCCACTCTTATTTGGTTTTAACTCAAAAACCAATTTCATAAAATTATAAAATATAAATTGATTATATTTTAATATATTAATAGAAAATAATGAGGGAAGTTTCCAAATAAAAAAGGAAAATTTTTATTAAATGAATTAATTAGTCCAAAATATCATGATAATGAGAGTGAAAATGAAAAAACATGGATAATATAGCACTAAGTATCACCTAATGTTTATAAAAAGAAATTTATCCTATTACAGTGGACCGACATAGGTTATCCACCTATGATTCTCTATGTCACAACTAATAGATCTTTTTTCATGAAGGTTTCCCTAAAAATTGAAATTAATTTCCATAAATCAATAAATAATTCTACTTATATAATCTAAGAATTTATTTGGATGATTTAATGACTCAAATTTATTGTAATATGTATTTAAATAGCTTCAGTATCTAAAATATAAAATATTTCATCCACTTATAATAATAATTCTTGGGTCACTAATTTTAATTTACTACCTCGATTAAACATTTAGATCCAGTTGTGCAAAAATAAATCAAAACCTCATATCATTATCACCAATTTAATAATTGGTTTTATAAATTAATATATATTTTTCATTATCTTTTTAAATCCCATTTTAATATCCTACTCAAACTAACTTCATGTATCCTTCATAATGACAAAAAAACTCCTATTTAATTAGTTCCATCACACTTCTATAATGTTTTTAAAAACAAAACACTAATGTATATATATATATTTTTATAAGTCAGCATCAAAATTAAACTTCATCTAATGAAAAAGTGGATGGAATCCTTTAGTTTATACATTATCAAATATTTGGTTTAGTTTGACTAGGACTCCCTCATTAACCAATCTTATTGAGAAAATTAGTATTCAAAATATTCTTTCCTCAAAAACTCTCATTTGAAGAGCCTCTTTAATGGATATAATTCAATCCAAAAATCAACCTCAATATCTAATGTTCCTCCCAAGTATTAATATATGTGAAATAATCCAATATTTGGCCATATATTAGTTCTATATTGATACGAATTTGATTAAATCAATTAATTAATTTGATTTCAAATATCTTCAATTATTGTAAATCATTCCACTCTAACTTTATAAATCACTTAGAAACCAAAACTACCCCTCCAATGATTCACCATTCTTGATAATCATCCTTAACTAAATATTTCACCTTTAACTCATCCATTTATCTCACTATCCTAGATATCACTTCATATCAGTGACTCAATATAACTTTTGTACCAGTGATATTCACAAAACACTGAGATTTTTCAGCTACTTTACTCAAGATAAATCCATGAACTCAACCAAATATTCTCAAGCATCCCATAACCTCAATATCATCAAATATTATACTGAATCCCAATCAATATATAAATAATATTTTCTTAGAAATTTATACACACTAGGTATCTAGGAGTAAGATAAACTAAGAACATAAAGAAAACTAAAACTAGAAAAATAAAAATTACGAATAAAATTTATTTTAAATTATATTAGATCATTATCCTCGATAAAAAAACCTTTTTATTTTTTCTCATTGTATAAATTTTTCTTTTAACTTATTTGGTTAACAGTTAAATACTTTCATGGATCATTACTCAATCTCTATTACTAATTCCTCACCAAATATTTTTATGTGGCATCAATTAAGTTCATGCATTGTCTATTCTATCCTTATAAATTTATTACACAATAACATTTATTAATAAATGGGATTGAATCCTCTATCAACATATTATTTGGGTGTAGCATTAACTTTTATAGAAAACATAACCAACCAATCAGATCTATTATAATTTAGTTTATTATCTTTTGATTCAATTATTATGTGATTATTTTGATTATTCCTACACATCCCATGTTATGCACAAAAAATAAATTACATGATTTGTTTTATTCTTACACCTGTATAGTCTAAAAAATAAATTTATTTTATAGCCTATTTTCTACCAGAATTATTAATATTTGACTAATAGGTTGGATACAGATTTATTATGTAGTGCTTCATATATTGTTTAATCTTATATAGATTCATTTAATTAATATTACATAAAAAACCCCATCTTAAAAAATTACTACATATAAAGTCTCCATAAATCCAGTTCGAATTAATTTTTAAAACTATTAAATATCAAATAAATAATCTCTATTTTAAGATTCTAAAATCATTTTAAAGCATTTGAACAGAATTTATTTCTTTTGATTTCTATTTAATAAGTCCAATCCATAAAATATTGCTAAAAAATAAATTCAACCCTCACAGATAATTTAAAATTTTAAAAACAACGAATATTTCATAATAAAAACTATTTCAATTTAATTACACCAATATCATTAGAGGAATTTTGTAAACAGTTTCTAATAAAATAAAATTTAGAAAAACTAATCATTTTAGAATTATTATTTTTACTTTTAATCCACAAAATCATGTTCTGTTAATTTTTTAAAATTATAAAATTAAATCAATAAAAAATTATAAATTTAAATATATGAAAATAAATATTTCTCTTAAAAATTAAATAATTTAAAATTGTGAACACAATTTAACAACTTCATGAAATTGATTAAATATGTGTCCCATATATTAAATTAAGACACAACACTTTAATGAGAGTTTGAATTTAAGGATAATTGATGATTATGTGGCCATTTGTGGCATGGGATAGTATGATGATATGAGGCTGAGAAGTTGGTATGTGTGCGAGATACATCATAAAGGGAAGAGTTTTGCATCCTAGTGTCAATTTCAATGGGTTGGGTGAGTTTATGTTGGGTTATTGATGGTTCAATGATAGGTTCACTTTATGGGTTGATACTATTAAGTGTATGGGATGTGGTCTAAGGGAAGTATGATTCAATTGATTGGTGAATTATGATATTATCTTGGGATTAGTTGTGAGATGGACTATAAGGCCCAATGTGATCAAGAGGGGTAGTCTAATGATAATGGAATATATGGTTAATCACTAAGTTAATTGTTTTACTTAGGTTTTTCATATATATTATTTATAAATTTTAGGTTTAAGGGCCATGGAATCTCTCTTAGGTTAATAGAAAGGGTGGTAAGATTCCCAATAAATATTTTATGATTTGGTGAGAAAATCCTCTAAGGTTAGGGTGTTTAAATTATTATTTAGTGTTATTTAACTTAATGTTTTTTGATGTGGGAATAATGTGTTATATCCAAATAACCCTAGGTTTATCTATGATATAATCATAGAACATAGTGTGTTTTTCTAGGATAACTGAGATATAATCAAAGCGTATTGGGATAGATGAGATTTATTGGATAATAATATTTATAGATGAAGTATAATATTTCTATATGATATGCTTGATATGTTCTCATTTATATTTTAAGGATGAAATTTATGTGTGATATGCATAGGATGTGCTAATTGATATTTAAGAGATCAGATATTTAGTTGGGTGAAACTATTTTGCTATATTGTTTCCTTGATTGTGCTTTGATGAAGTATGCATAGATGATGGCCATCCTTGATGGTTTGGATAGAATTATATGGGGGCCAAAACAAGTGTTGTGGCATACTATAATATGTATTATTACTAAAAAATATTTAGATACTAGGGAGTCAGTTGAATGATGATTCAACCCATGATATGGAATTTTTCCATTTATCCAAATTCAATGGAGGTGTATGCATGCATATATGTCTTATAATGTAAATTATTATCAATGGTTGTTTGAATGCTGTGGGGGTTGAAATGTATTTCATGGTACACATGATGTAGTTTATTCATGTGGAATTTATCTATATTATTACCCTATATTATTAAAATCTATGTTATTTATTAGTGGTCTAACACATATTCCAAGTCACTCTGAGGTGTCAAAAAAATTGGTATAGTTTACTAGCATAAAAAAAGTAATTACGGTCAATCATCATGGTGTCCTTTTAAAAACATGATAACTTAAATTTAATGTTATAATTTCAGTAATGTGGATTTTCATATGATATATTCAATGCATTGACATATGCACATTTTGGTATATATTAGGACCTCCTTGGTGATATCATTATTGAGTTTTATAATTACATATTACACGTTAACATCAATATATATTTGTATGACTTATATTGGAATATTGTTCATGGAAAGGGCCTTAGTAATTGTGATTTTTCAAGACTACCGTGAAAGGTATTGCGAGAAAATACCATGGCAAAAAAGATATTTTTTAAAAGATTATTGTTGAATTTATTTAATTTATTTTTTTATTCAATGCGAATATGATTAGGTTATCAATAAATCACTCAATTGTTTTATGGTCATTACGATAAGAATGAAATCTACTATTATTTCATGGTGTATGTTATTTATTATTGTTTAATTTATAATATGATTCCTATAGAGTCCTAAGGATTAACAAACAAGGATATTATATATTTTTTCATGAATATTCAGTACATTACACAAACACACGCCTGAGGTCAATAATCATTTTGTGACTTTGGAAACATGGAACACAATATTATAATATGGAGAAATATCTTCACTGTATCATATAAATATTTGTCCATTTAGTACTCTTTATAGACATACCCGACATAAAACCTTTCTACATAACCTAGGGAATGGAATCATAATAAAGGGCGAGCTCATATGCTCAGTAAGGGTAAATATAGGAGATACATAAACACAAAATGAACATAAGGTTTTGAGAACAAATAAATAACTTTTAAAAACCATACCCTACATATCAAATATCATAATCATGATTCATGGAATAAATATTGGAAGTTAATAAGATATTAATAATAATATGATCAAATAACATGAGTTATAAGAGCATAACATTGTCATAAGACCTAGAATTTTTGGCATACAGATAATAATATAAAATATTTTTCATATTAGACAAGTATCTCTTCTAAGACCATCATAGAATGAAAATTACTTTACTAAACATGGTTTACACCCTGTTACAACCCTATATTACTAAACTAAGTTCACTTCCTGTTCTAGACCTATAATATTGAACAACATTTACTTCCCATTCAAGCCCTGTATTACTTAACTAGGTTCATTTCCCATTCCATTCATATATTACTGAACCAAGTTTACTTTCCATTACCATATGATCTATCTCATGATATATAAATAATTACCCAATTAATTGGAGTGAGATATAGGCCCCAAAAATCACATAATTAAATCATGCATATGTGTTCCATAAGATCATAAATAGTCATTGTATCATAACCCATGAAATAAAATATGCATCATAAAAATTTCATTATATTATAACCTATGGGGAAGATATAGGGTTCATAATAAATTTTTCATATAAGAACCAACGAAAATAAGTGGGTGTAAGAAAAATTTTATCAAGGTATAACCCACGGAAGAGAAATAGGTTTCATAAATAACATACAATCACAAACATAAACAACTAAAAAAAGAATAAGAATGGTGTCATTGGATCATATCCCCAGTAAAAAAAAATCTATATCAAATGCTTTCATCTTATATGGATAAGGATTTTTAAATATTACCTGGAAAATTTATAAAATAAAATAATCTTTATTATAAAATCATTATTTTTAAAACATAAAACATTTTGAAAACCGGTTTCCTTGAAAAAAGAATTTAAAAATTATAGAGAAATATATTAAAAGCAATATATAAAATTTTAAACTAAAATTTCCAAAATAATTTTCTTTGAAAATTAACTTTAGAGATCATTTAAAATCATCTTTAAAAACATTTTTAGAAAACATGGTTTTGGTAGAAAATATATTTCTCACCGAAAAGAGAAATAAAGTTTGATTTTATTGAAAATATTTTCTTAATTATTGTAAGTACCAAAGTGTAAAAAAGGAACTATTTCATGAATATATCATGAATAACTAGAGTAATATAAAATTCATGAGAAATATTTAGAGGATGATCATTATATTTCAACATATGAGACTTAATTATAAACAATATTGATAAATGATGAGATTGTAACATAAATCTTTACGAATTTGGTAACATTGAATCATACTACCCATAAAGAAATAACATAAAATGTAAATTCAAATACCAATAGGATAGATAAATTCATGATATTAAATTTTAATGGGTCTGTATATACACCTCATGAAAGAATATAGGAGGAGATCATAACTTATATCTCAACGAAATAAAATTGAGACAGAAATCCTTTATCGATTTAGTAAAGATTGAACCGTAAACCAGATAGAAGAGAGCTGCTAAAATTTATATTTAATTAAAAAAATTATTAGTATAATAATCATAAAATAAATTAATGTTAAATATATACATAACATAGAAGAAATAAGTGGTGAATATAGTATGTGTCTCATGAAATAAAAATGGTGAGACATAAATCCCATACCTTAAGTCTTTAGTTCCTTCGTACATGTTCAAAACTCATGAATAATAAATATAAGTTTATTATTCATATACTATATAACCATATTAATATATATTATATCATATATGATTTTATTTTTACCTTTTATTACCCTTTTGTTTACAATTCAATGTTAATGTTGTGTTTTAGGTAATAACCAATTTGCTTTCCGTACATGTATTGACATGTTATTTTTGGTCCGCTTACATGGATGATGATTTTATAATATTAAAAATGTAAACCATGATATAAATATCAAATATTTTTATTATATATATTTATATTAATCCAGTAAATTTAGTGATAGGAAATGAAATTTAATGTTCATGGAGACCGTAGGTTGTATGTATGTATGAACGTTGTTTCCTTTTTATTATTGTATTGAAAGAATGAAAGTAAATGATATATATTTATATTATCATCACATTATAATTTTCAAGTCATATATATCACATATTTATATTTAAGACATCCTTGAAACATTCTACATAAAGTGTGAATGAATCACATCACTTCGCGAGCCGGTAGTCCTTCATACACACGAAGGACATTATCATATACCAAAAAAAAGGAAAGCATAGAGTTAGGTGTTATATAATAATTGTATAAGAATAAAAACATCATAAATACAATATATTTCATATATACATAATATTTTTTTCATTATTCATAACCTTTTATGGTGGTAATGAAAAAATGAACAACATCCATTCGTGACGCAGTAGTCCACTGTAGACACGAATGACGATTTCGTAACCCATTTGATGGAAGTGGGTGTGGTTATAGGTCATAACCTTAAGATAAAAAAATATAATTATATTTAATATATTGAGGTTATTATACAATCATGGTATAATAAAAATTGATGTGGGGGAGGAAAAAATAAAATGAAAATGCATATAGATGAACGTCACCTCTTCTTCTAGTATCCTCCTTAGGTCTTCACTAAAGCCTCAATTAGTTAAATTTATATAAAACATAAGGCTTATAGGATGAGGTTATGAAAGATTGGAAGTGATTTTTTTTCATGGTTTGGTCGATCTAGATTTTTTTATAGGTGTAGATAATGTGGGAGAGTGAGTGATCTTTTATAATTGGGGAGGAGTGGTATTCTTGTAAATACCCAAATATATTCACTATTGGGAGGTCTTCCTTGCCTCATGTGGACAAAAAATTGATTAATAATTGAGGTTTGGGATTAATTATTCAATAATAACCATCAACACAGATGATAAACACCTTTTTTATCAGTTAATTCCTTAGTTCTTAAGTTTACTCAATTTTTTTAATTTTCACCACGAGAACTTGTATCTTTGTATTTACCTAGGTAAATTATCTTTTAACACAATAATTAAAATGATTTTTAATATATAATTTATAACCACTTATTCTAAACATAAAATAAAATTCATAAAATGAAAATCATATAGATATGTAAAATTAATTTTAATACAAACACATGTAATGTACAAAACCTCTTTTTAACCTCAATCTTGTTAGTTAATTTTAACTATTTTCACTAATTTTTATGGAAAAAATTAGGTTAACCTTATTATATAATATAATTTTTTACTATTAAAAATATGGAATCCATTTTTATAAATAACATTAAAAAAATTGGCATAAAATTATTTAAAATCATTCTCACAGACACAACGAGAAAGCGAGGGTTTTAAGAGAAAAAGGACAAAAAAATAACAAATCTTTTACATAAATTTTCAAAATGAAATTGATTCTATTGACCTGTATTGGATTAATAGATGTATAATTGATCAAATTATACTTTCAAAAATTAAAATATAATTAAACTTTGTAAATAACTTAGGTGAAAAGACAATTTTCAATTAAAATTATGTATTTTTTACTATTCATAAAAAATCGAACCTTTCAGAAAAAACCAAAAAAATCACCCTAAGATATTTTTGATATTATTATTTAAAAAATGAAGTTTATTTTATTTAAATAAAAATTATAAAATTATAAAATATTATTTTTAAAATATGTTTGCTATAAAAAGTTCACAAAATTGTTTTTTAGAGAAATAATGTTTTAAGAGTGAAATTGAATTTATTCATATCGCTTGTCTAGAAAAAACATAAGACTGATGTTAAAAAATATTTTGAATTTATAATATATAAATATCATTAATATAATTAATTAAAGTGATTTTTTAATTTATTTTTTCAAAACACACATGTGTTCATAAAAATAGGTTTTTAAAAAAAATATTTTCTTTTATTTTGAAATGCGTTTTATATTTATTTATAACTAATTGTAAACAAAATAATTAATTTTATATACGTGTTTAAACCATATTTTCATAATTTATTTAATATTATTCATAACTTCCATTCTAATTTCAATGTTACAACTATCGTTATACATAATAATATTTTAATAATATGCCACATTTCATTTAAACTTGGTGTTGCTTGTAACATAAGATAAACCCTATATTATGTGTAACAAATCCAAATATATGGTTGAATATAATGAAAGACAAGATTAGTGTTACTTTTATGGAAATAGAAAATATGTTTTGTGCATAAAACTATGTATCAAAATGAATAAATCCATTTGAAAAAAATATTTCACAAAATCTTAGGGTGTTACTTTCTCCCCTCCATAAAATGAATTTAGCCCTAGAAATTCATCTCAATCATCAAAGTTTTGAACATTGAAAATTTTCCTTCATAGAAACCAACATCTTACAAATTAATAGTAAAACTAGTTTTATGTATGGGTGGTTGGAAATATATTGGCTACCCAAAGTAACTCATAATTAGGTTTCCACATAGTAGAACATATGTGGGTAGTAAATATTTGGACATCGAAGAAAAGTATAAATAATTATAGAGAGTTATAACGATCACTCATCCTAAGAAATGGGTTATATAGAGAAATTTAACGGCCACAAAACCGTAAATTTGTGTTGATTTAAGGATCCATTTAATTAATTAGAAATGATGGTACAAGGATAATTTTTTTCCATGATCCTTTTTCTAAAGTTGAATAATTATAAAAATAATATATACTTAATTGATTTAATTTCATTTCGTATGCACAATCTCACCCTTTGGTTTTTCCTTGATAAATTTACACTTCATCCCTTACTCTAAAAATGAAGATGAATTTGTTATTCCTGAAGCACTAAAGGATCATAAGATTTAAATATATAATGATAAGTCATTCAATATATCATTATTTATCTGCAAAAAAATGGTTTTCTCAATTTATCTAATATAAATAAATCTTCATATGGTGAAGTAGTATGCTAATCTCTAAAAAATATCCAAAAATAAACATAAAAAATTACACACATGGTTAAACTTATGAACATTGAAAATGATTAAAATTAAAAACTTTATAAATAACGTCACTAATATCCAAAATTAACTTATCATTAATCTCTATATACCATAAAGTGTCTCTCAGTTTTCACATACCAAAAATGTGAGTAACTTAATAATGTATTCCATTAAAACATTTTAATAACCTGAATTACCATAAAACTTATTAAAAACATATATTCTTCCCTATTAATTGAATAAAAACACATATTATTAAATTTATTACGTAAATACAATAATTGTTTATTCTCAATCAGTGATAACATAAACCAATTTTTTCAAAAGCAATTAATTAGTTCCACAGACATAAAAAATATCCAATTTACTTATTTCACATCCAACATATCTTTATCCCAACATCATTGTCTAAATATTTGGAACATATTAAGGGTTTTCATCCCTTAATAAAAATATCACCTTGATAATAAATCACTTTTCTTAGTTCATTATAACCAATCAACATGTTGTTTCAAATCCTTAATTAAAAACATATATAGAACAATAATTATGTAAGTCATGATTCATAATTATTTAATTTCAATACATAGACACTTTAATAATCCTATTTCATTGTTAAACCATTAAATTGGATTCACCATATTATTCCTTGATACCTCCATCCAATAATATGAAATAAAAATTATATCTTTACATTCATCAACCTCAATTTAATCATACTATAAAAAATGATATTAAAATGGCCCATACCTTTCATAAGTTGTTCATAGCCTCTTCCCCATCCATAATATAACCATTAATCGTACCACCTTTATGATAATCTTTATGATCATTCCAATTAAGACCTCAATTTTAATAATTCCCATAATTTCCACACTTGAAATATTCAACTATTGATAATAACTTATAGAGACCAATATTTCGATCCATTTCATTAACAAAAAATATTCATTTTTCCTCAGTAATTTCTTACTATGTGACCTTATCACCACACATAAAACATTTTATCATTCCTTTGAGACATTCCCCTGAGTGATTATTCCCATATTAATGACATATATAAAACTGAATTTTTATTCCTCTATGGTTTCCACTATATTAGATCTCATTGCACACTATCATTTTCTTCTTTGTTGAGTCCAATATTTTGTTAAGGAACACATTGTTAATCATGTTCCATGAAAACTAATTAAAAATAATCACAAAATCCTTTACCCCAGTCATCATCCAATTTGGTTCCTAATAGTAATTGAATTTTCCATTAGACTCAATGTTATCATGTCTCCTTCTAGTTCTATCCATTTAATAAAACCAAAAACATAGTGTGATCGGTACTAATAAAAGTGGAAAACCATATAATCATGAAAAATCACTTATATTATGTGTAAATAATAAAAAAACCCTTTTAATATATAACACCTTAGTTTCATCCTAGGTTATTCATAGTTATCATCTATTTAAATTCTACATTATGGTTCATAAAAACATTGTGAATTTCTACAGAATATGCCCCGAGAGTTTCAAACTAGGAGTAAAGGAAGACCTATTTTTTCACTAGTTCCTGATCAAGTCTATCTTAATATGATGTTTTCAATGTTGTTACCGCTAGGTATGTCTATTCAAGAGCTACATACGCTTGTAGTATCCAAACAGGGATGTATTGCTAGGAAACCACTCACTATATCCTTTACCAAAATTTCATGAAATATTCATATAAGTTGACTGATCATTAAACTTATCCTTAGAGACATCCCTATAAAAATACTTATAAATATATCTAGGGGTATCACAAAAGTTTTCTCAGCCCAATTTCTAAAGGATAACAAAACCATTCCTTTGATACTAACTATAGTGACCTGGGGCTTAACAAACATGGATATTACATATTTTTTTATGGATATTAATTAAATTACACAAAAACATGCTCGAGGACCATAATAATTTAGTGCCTTTGGAAATTTGGAACAAAAGCTTCTAATCTGGTGAAGATTTTCAATGTTTCCAATAAATATCTTCTAATTTAGTACTCTTTATAGAAATACCCTACATAAAACCTTTCTTCATAACCTATAGAATGGAAACATAATAAAGGGTGTTGTAAAATTCTATGTAATGGTAAAATAGAGATACATAATAATAACATGAGCATAGTGGTATGATAACAAGAGCATAAAACTTTAAAACATTTCGTTGTATATCAAAGATGATTATCATGATTCATGAAATAAATATTGGCAGTTCATAAGACATTAATAATTAGATAATAAAATAACATGATCCATTAGAGAATAACATTTTCATAAGACATGGAATTTTTTGGCATGCACATAATCCAAGAAAATAATTTCCATATTAGTCAATATTCACATCCATGACCATCACAGCAGACAAAGTCCTTTACTGAATCAGGGTAACAACCTGTTACAACCCTATATTACAGAACCAAATTCACTTCCCATACCATTCTATATTACTAAACCAAGTTCACTTCCAATATCCCTATATTACTGAACCTGGTTCACTTCAAATTTTAGACTTATGTTATTAAAATCATATCACTTCCTATTCTAGTTTTATCTATCTCATGAGATATAATTATTTAATCAATGCATTGGAGTGAGATATAGGTCCACCCATCACATAATGAAATCATATAAATGTATACCATAAGATCATAAAAATTAATCATATCACAACCCATGAAATGAAATGGGTATCATAAAAATTTCATCATATCATAACCAATGTAAAAGATATAGGCTTCATAATCATTTCATCATATAATAACCCTTGAAAAGCAGTGGGATTTATAATAATTTAATCATGGTATAACCCATGGAAGAAAAATGGGTTTCATAAAAAAAATTTCATACCAACCATAAGTCATTAAAAAAATGAATAAGAATGGTTTCCTTGGATCATATCCCTAGTAAATCATAAACTATATTAAAGGATGTCATCTTAGATGGGGAACTATTTTTAATGATCACTTGGAACACGACTTAAGAAAAATAACCTTTACTTGAAAATTACTTTTTAAAACATAAATATTTTTAAAAATATTTTTATTTGAAAACCACTTTAAAAAATTTAAAATTATGTTTTAAAAATAATTCAATTTTTTTAGGAATATATCCTTTCTACATTGAAAAACACTTTTTAAAACACAAAGCATTTTGAAAACCTTTTTCTTTGAAAATAGATCTAAAACATATAAAGGAAGATTTGAAAATCAATTATTACCCTTTTTAAAAATAAAAAATTTTATAAATCCTTTTATTTTAAATTTATCTTAAGATAAAATTTAAAAAATCATTTAATGTTTTTTATAATAAATATTTTTTTAAGAAAACAGATTTCCGAATGAAAAGAGAAACAAAGTTGGATTTTATTAAAAACATTTTCTTAATTATTTTAGGCACTAAAGAGTTAAAAAATGGTACAATTACTTGAATATATCATGAATAACCATACTATATGAGAATTAATGATACATATTGAGAGTTATGTCATGATCTTTCTACATTTGAGACTTAATCATAAACAAACTTGATAAATGAGGAGATTATAACATAAATCTTTACAATATTGGTAACACTCAATCACACTAATAATGAAGGAATAAAATCAAATGGAACTTAAAATATCAAAAAAAATATAAATTCATGATATTAAATGTAAAAATGGTTGTATACTCACCTAGTGAAAGAATATAAGGGCATACCATAACATACTTCTCAAAGAAGATAAATTAAGACAAAAAAACTTTACAAATTTGGTAAATTTTGAACTGTGAACTCTATGGAAGAGAAATACAAAAATGGATATTTAGATAAAAAAAGTTTTATTATAGGAATTATAAAATACATTCAAGGGAAATATATACATTATATAGAAGAAATAGGTGGTGAATATATCATGTGTCTCGTGAAAGAAAAAACAAGAAAAAAATCACTTACCTTAAGTCTTGACTTCCATAAAAAATGTTAAAAAATCTTATATAATGAATATTTATATATTTTATAAATATCCTATATAACTATATTAAAATATATGATATCACATATTATTTCATTATGACCTTTTGTTAATAATTCAAGGTTAAAGTTTTGTTTCGGGTAATAATAGCTTTGTTTTTCATACCTGTTTTCACTTATTATTCGCGAGCTTTTAATTAGGTCGTGATATAAAAATAATAAGAATGTAAATAATGATATAAATATCATATATAGTTAGTATATTTATATATTTATCGAAATCCCTAAAATTTAGTGACAGGAAATGAAATTCAACGTTCATGGAGAGAGTCAGCCATACGTACACATGAATGTTGTCTCCATTTTCTTATCATTTTAAAAGAAAAAGAAGTAAATGATATATATATATATATATATATATTGTAATTACAATATAATTTTTATTCCATACATATATAATATTTCTATTTAATATATCCTTAATAAATTATATTTAAATAGTGAACGAATCACATCCTTTCATGAGGTGGTAGTCCAATGTACACACGAATGATGTTAACGTATTCCAAAAAAATAGAATCATGAATGTATGTGTTATATAATAATTCCATAAGGATAATAAAATCATAAATATCAAATATAAAATACATAAATAGTATTTCTATCATTATTAACAACCTTGAAAGGTGTTAATGTAAAAACGAACAACATCAGTTAGCAAGACGGTAGTCTACTATACACATGAACCATGATTTTGTAACCCATTTAATGGAATTGTGTGATGTTTTAGGTATTAACCATAACATAAAACATGTCACTATATTTAAGATATTTAGGTTATTATATAATTGTGGCATAAAAAAATTAAGGAGGTGGAGGAAGAAATAAAATGAAAATGCTTGTTGATGAACGTTACCTCTTCTTTGGGTATCCTCCTTTGGTCTGCACTAAATCGTTTATGGGTTGGATTTATGTCAAAAATAAGGCTTATAAAATTATGAGACAGAATGTTTAAAATTATATTTTTAGGTTTTGTTCAATCCAAATGGCTTGAGAGGTGCGATGAATTTGGGAGAGTGATTACCCTTTTGAAATTGAGGAGTGGAATTATTGTAAATACCCAAAAGTATTCACTATTGAGAGGTCTCCTTTACATAATGTGAAATACTAATTGAATAATAATGTTTTTGAGGGATTAATTGGTTTAAAAAACCTCATAATATCAAAATAAACACATTTTTTATCATTTTATTCCATAGTACTGAAGTTTTCTCAATCTTAACCTGTTAGTTTTTACTATAGTAACTTGTATATTTTTATTTACCAAGGTAATTTATTCTTTAATAATATAACTAAAATGAGTTTTATTTGAAAATTTAGACCCAAGTATTATAAATATTAAGTATGATTCATTAAATAAAAACATATGAGCGTGTAAAAGTAATTTTAATACAAATGCATGCAATGCACAAAACCCCATTTCAACCTTAATCATGTAAATTAATTATAACTGTTTTAACTAATTGTTATGATTAAAAATTAATTTAAACATTTTATATAATAAAAATTATTATTATTCCAAATATATAATCCATTTTCAAAATTAAATCCACAAAATTTTAAGAATTTGATTTAAAATATTTAATGTATATGCAATGAGAAAGCAAGGTTTTTTTAAGAGAAAAGGATCAAAATTTTACAAAGTTTGTTTTATCCAAGTTAAATATAAAATTGATTAAAATATAATAAATTAGATTTATATATATATATAATTGAACTACTTATTCTTTAAAACCAATTTAAAATATAATTTAACATTGTAAATGATTTAGTTGAAAAGTTTGTTTTCAATTAAAATTCAGTATTTTTTAACTATTCAGCAACAAATGAAATTTTTTAGAAATAATACAAAAATTTAACCTATTATATTTTTTATATGAATATTTCAAAGAATAATTTTATTTTTCAATTAAAAATTATAAAACTTTCAAAAATTAGTTTTAAAATATCGACGTTATAGAAAGGAAAATTGTTTTATAGAAAAAAGGTTTTTAAGTGTAAAATTGTATTTATTACTATCTATTTTCTATAAAAAAACAAAATATGAATTTTTAAAATTATATTGATTATATAAAATGTAAATATCATTAATATAATTCATTAATTTTAGTTTTTTAACTTATTTATGTAAAACACACTTGTGTGTATAAAAATAGTTTTTAATTAAATGATTCCCATTATTTTAAAAAGAGTTTTATATTAATTTATAATAAATTGGTTACCAAATAATTCATTTTATATATTTTTTAAAACATATTTTGGTAATTTAGTTAATCTTGTTCACAAATACCATTCCAACGGCTAGGTCACAACTTCCACATTAAATAATAATATTTTAATAATATATCACATTTCATTTAAACTTGGTTTTGCATATAATACAAGATAAACTTGGTATTGTGTGTAAAAATATCAAAACATAGGGTTTCTTGTAATTTAAGATAAACTCAGTGGTACTTTTAAGGAAATCAAAAATCATTTTGGTGTGTAACACTAAATATTGAAAAGACTAAATTCATTTGTAAAAATATATTTCAAAAAATCTAATGGTATTACAATTACAATGATTTAATTTAATATTATGTTTTATAGATGTTTTGGATTTATTATTTTTTAATAGTTATCTTAATGAGGGTATAATATCCTTAATGATGATTATAGAATCATTAGTTAATAACATATAACATATGAGGTGGCATACTCAAGGCCATGTGGTGAACCTCAACATTAGTCCTGGACAACATATGGGTTGAGAAAAATTATATTCCTATAAGGTAACTTTGTTGGTTATGAAATTAGTGTTAGTTTTATTATAAAATAATTTTACACAATTTGAGAGAGATTTTATTATAATCATATCCAAAAAAAATTTAAATGGATTCATAACGAGTTGTGATGTTTTATATAAATTATTATAGGTTTTTGGGAATGTGGTAAATTATTGGATATATATATTAAAGTAGAAACCATTAATTTGTGTAAGTCACTATGCTATGATTTATTTTATGTTGTGTTTATGTATTCTATATCACAGTATTCAACATGAATAATATGGCATACTATTTATCAATTTATATAATAATAATTATCATAACATTTTCATATGACTCATTATATAATGACTTATTGAAGATTTAGTGAATGTTAAAGAAGTTTAAATATTATAAAGGTCACTTCAATAAATGTTATAATATAGGAAATATAAAATTTATAACGTTTAATAACACATAAAACTAGTGGAATCCAAGTATTTTCCTTGGTTCAATTAAAAATTTCTTTCTAAAGGGTGTTCAAGGAACTCATTTTCACATAAGATATCATTCTCATATAAAACAAAACTCTCTCTCATTCTATTATATTTATTAATATTAGAGGATATTATAACACAAAATTTAATAATGAAGAGATACTATAAAAAAATTGATTCAATTCTACCAAGGGATACCCATGTAGGTGAGTGTGTCATTATAGTCACTATGAGGTCTTCATATAGCTCATTTAGAAAGAAAGGACAAGAATTAATAACAAGATATGTTTTTTTTATATTTTTATATGTTTTATCATTTAATATACCATTCAATATTATGTTTAGGGTTTTTTATCCAATTCATTTTGGACATAGAAATATCCTACAAAACCCGTTTAATCCTCTCCTACATGAAAATAATATAATTTTATATATTTAATATACACAATTACTATATGATTAGCTAAAACTATAGATAAATAAATATTGAAAGTAAAATTATAAAATTTATCATCAAAATCAAGCCATTGACCCCCTGATCAAAGTAATCAACAATGTAATTACAAAAAAATATACAATAAATAAATTTAATGAGATCATTAATACGGTGTTTTTTAATATCAAAGAATATATTTTTCATCGTATCTCATCGGTAAATTATATTACTCATTATTACATAATCTATATACAACTCTTACTTATGAAAACCTTATATCATAATCCTTACACCCAAAATAATTTTCATATAGGGAATGAGAATTAAGTATTTATACTATAAATAGGATTATTATCTCTATACATTGTATTAAAGAAACATAATATAAGATAGAGATAATGGTAGAATACCTCTTTGATAATATATAAAGTGTTACATGATAAAATAATTATCTTAAGTATCCATCCCCTTATTGGTCTCTATGACATTATTTACCGCACTGTTAATTACATTAAATTGAATCTTCAATGTTTTAAATACCTAAGGGTTGTAGATATATATCAGGATTCTATTAACTTAATTGTTTGGTTATAGAATATTCTACATTATCATCAAATAAAACATTTCCTTGCTATATATTTCCAAGATAAATAATATCACAAGTGATATGATGCCATTGAAGGATATGTTCACATTTTTTGGTTGATCAACAATATTTTGATTGAAAAATTTTACCATTTTTAATGAATACATCACCATTCACAATATTTGATAAATAATTGTATTATGGTTCAATTTTAAAATCATCCATAATTATTTTCTTGGCGGGAATCTTGTTTAGAACACCTCATTTCAGACTAACTAAAACCCTAAATTGCGTTCTAAAATAATTACTATCAATTTGGAAAATAGCATAATTATTTTCATTGAAAACGAATCCCTATTCATCCCCATATAATGTAAATATATCATTATCTCTTTAAAGATACTTAAGTACATTATTGATAATGATAGAATATTATTTACTCATATCAAATTAGAAAAGTGTAGTTTATATTAATTCATATTGAATTTCGAAATGAATATATCTGAAGTGCCCATGACAAGTGAGATCACTGATAGGGGGAGGGTTTAATCTATGGTCCCCAATAATTTTTATTAATTACTCCCTTAATACAACCTCTATGTCTAGTAAAATCCATAATTTGGTTTTATTGTGTCTCACAACCACACCCGAATGACATAGTAATCAGAATGAAAAAAACACAAGGATTTACAATGTTTGTTATAGAATGTATATGCCTTATTTCAATAGATTATAAACTCTAATGATAAATTATTCTACTATTAATTAAATAAAATACAATGAAATAGTCTCACACTATTCTTAGATGACATCCCATCATGTTCTCTAACATCATACTAGAGGATATTTATATTATTTTTAACAATACTTATCTCTCACCCATATTATCTATCTCACACATATTAGTCCTAAAAAATAGATTTGATACCTTATATAGTCTATTATTAGATCCATTCATGACCATACATCAAATTGGTCTTGAAATTATTTCTATTAAAGTAGTATACTGTCAGGCTGATTCTCTTCAAGTCATTTCTCCAAGTTCTTATATAGGACTAGTATCACTAACCTTTCACACTATATCACATCAGTTGTAGTACTGGTTACCTTTTCAAAATTCATTAATGCGTAAGAAATCATGGATTCAGTTGCCCTATTCCTGAGTTATTTGATCCATGGGTTCTCATTGATATGACTGGGTTCTATTATTTGATACAAAACAGGTATCCTCTTTCAAGTTTGTGTGTCCAGTTATTACATTGAGTTTCATCTTTCCCTTCTTCCACTGAAATATATATTCAAAACATAATTTCAAAAATATTATTTCTATATTTAAAATATATAAACCCCATTATTTACACCAGTATATTCTTATCATTTAAATCATTAAAAACTCATTCAAATCAAGTTTTGAGTTTCCTTTTAAATATATTTAAGACATTGTAGTATCATCTTCACATGATAAAAAAAATATCACAACTTTAATTTATCCACAAAATCCATTAAATTTTTTACCTTTGAAAATATCCACATGTTCATGAAATTTTTCCACTGGAAACATATCTTGTGGTGTGGAATCAACTCTTATTGGCTTGAATCACTGTCTACTTGAATGATCATGAGGTTTTAACAATTAAGATCAAAGAAACAATGTTATATGATTTAAAGATTTTTTATATAGAATAATTTATCTTGGAAATATATAAAATTAAATTTTTTATATAATATATCATATGATAAACTCCCATATTAATTTGGGACAATTCTACATCATATAGAGTCTTCCAATCCTTTTATTAAATTATTTCCCTCATATGAAAGGATAAGTCATTTCATATAAAATAAATATAGATTCAAATGAAATGAATTTTCATATGAAATATGATTTCATAAGAGATTTAATATGAGATATCATATTCTTATATAGTAGAATTATACTCTCCTATGATTGGATTTACTTATATAAAAGAGAAATCACTTAATAAGAAAAAAAAAATTTATATGAACTCATGAATTTTCTATGAATCCATTACAGATCACAAATCTTTTATATGAAATTCCAAACTAAAATCAATTTAATCTTAATCCAATAAAAATATTTAATTATCTAACACCTGAAATTAACATCATTTCATCATAGAAATATTCTTTTTACACTGAAATAATGGTGCATGTGTTCAATGTTTCATAGATGAACCTTCTTCCCTTTGGAATTTCCTTATTCTTAACAGAAACAAATTTTCAAGTTCTTCACTTTCTAGAATTCTTCAAACTTCTAATAAATAATTTTACACATTACTCTAATAATCATCATCATAACTCATCTTAATAATGAATACAAATGCAAATAATCATTAAAAATTGCGGTTCTTGAATATGTATTCACAATTTCACCAAAATATAACTCTAACTACTTTATTTTTTCTTTTTCATCTATAATGTAAATATCACAATCATATTCTCATGTCACCAGCACATATTAACAGTCATTTCTTACTACAATATTATTATTTATTAATAAAAAATACAATACAAAACATGGGATCTTCAATATCCACATTTGTGTTTTTATTAATACTATAAAAAGTTTATATATCAATACAGAAAATTTAAATTCCTCTTATTCTTCCCCTTATTGATAATCCATATAAAGGACATGTATTGGTGTAACCATACTCTCTTAGTACTAATTCTTCTTGAGAAAATGGATCTTTTATCACATCTTAAAAAAAATTCTCCTCTCTCTTTTAATTTCTAAATTCTAGTCTATTTAACTTGTAGAGAGAAGGATGGAACCACATTATTTTCTTAGTAAAGAGCCATGATTAAGAAAATCTATGTTTATGTGGGAAAGCCTATTAAAAAAACACTAGTGAATAAAAAATGTGTTCAATGTTGTCTATAAATTTCCATTCATGTCATACCATTACTAATTTTCTCATTATTAGGGACATTTAAATAGATTTATCAATAATATCTTACAGCCTACATACATCTCAACAAAAACATTAGAAGCTTCATGTTCAAGACATACACCTCCCCTTTTTATTGTCATTTTACCAACCAACACTCCCACTTTATAAACATGTTTTATATAATCAAAATAATGGAATGGATTTTGATTAACAAACCAGAATTATTTTTTTAAAAAAATTATTATAGAAAATAAATATTTCAGGAATTAAAATATCTTTTCAATGCTCATCTTTCAAATTTCACACTCAAGAGATGCACTCAATGAATATTCTTTATAAAATTTGTAACAAACCATAAAGAGAAAATTATATTGTTGTATAATATTAGTAGCCTCATCTAAATCCTCCTTTATATTTTCATCCTTTAAATACATTAATTTTATTATGCAAGTAAATAAAAAGTAATAAGGGGAGGATACCTTTCTATTTTTTGAAATTAACAACAAGGTCAAGGATTTATTCTCAACCAAGACCATTAATTATATTTTATTTTTTCTCTTGGAGAGATATTCATAATTGATTTCTTTCTACTTTTTATGTTCTAAATTTTATTATGTATCATGTAAATGTCATTTTTTCCTTCAAAAATTACCTCATGTGGTTGTTCCTTCTTATGGTGAGCAATTTATGTACTTTTTTCTCAAATGGTTTATTCTTATTTTTCCTCTCTAGTTTTTCCTTTATTATAAGTAGGATGGTCACTAACACCTTTGAAATATTAATAGTTTCATTTCATCTCCCAAATAACTCTTATTTGACTTTAGGATTCCTTATTTTCTTTCTATAGGATCACTATATATATATTTTCTCATATTTCCACTTTGAATGGTATTATTTTTAATAAATATTAATCTTATTTAATCATCACCAATTCTATCCATTATTGTAGTATTTTTCTATACTATATATTTACCTTTAACTTTATATTTACCCCCTTAAATACGATCATTATAACGTCTTTATAAGTTGAAACATTGTGTAAATATTCAGTATCCCTATTCTCAAACTTACAATAGAACCAATAATAGCTTGAAAATATTATTTTCGTTTGGTTGTAATTTGACCTGAATTTTCTAGTACACCTTGATATTTATGGATAGCTGTATAACACTTTTAGACAATTCACAATGTGAAAATATTTATGTATATACTATTTTTACCCCTGATGGTTTTGTGAATTTCTCTAAATTTTTCAATGGCCACATATGCTTAGATTTTAGCATAAAATATATACAGCCAAGTAAGAATTAATTAGTACATGAATTTTTTTTGGGAAATAGGATAAGATATTGATTTTAATGTATTTCCTTATAATAACATTCTATTTTTCATTAATACGAGTCCATTTTGAAGCAATAATCATTTTAGAATCTTGTGTGGCATATTTTGTTTCAAGAGATTGGAAAATTTTAGGTGGTATTGTTTCTAAATTTCTCTATTTCACTTCAAGATCAATACACATCATGTTGAGGGAATTATTCCAATTTTCATCTATCCTCAAATTTTTTTCCCAATATTTATTTATTATTTTAATCTAATATTCAAGTAGTTTTATTGATTATTGTATTCAATATTCACAGAATTTTATTTTCCTTTCTTTAGCTACCAATTGACAATTTTTTACTTTTATAGTTGTATTGTGAGTCTTCTCTAATTCATGGATTTATTCTCTAGATAATTTATTTATCGCAACTTTCTCATAATCAATTATTTTAAAATTTTCTCTGTGTTCATCGTAATGATTCATGCTTTCTTCTTTACCATCTTCTATTTTTATGAGAATCTCATGACTTTGGAATTTTTTGGCCAAGGATTTCACTATTTCATCATCCTTTTATTTTAGTTGTACATTTTCATAAAATTTTTACATGATAGATTCAAATATATAATTAAATATTTATAACCTTATAGAAAATTTTACACTAGAATATTTACATTTGAATGACACACTAGCGAAAACATTATAGAATAAGGAATCCTCCCAATTTCAATGCACTAGAACTGGAATGAATAATATTCACCCTAATCACAACATTAAATTTCAATTACTCAATCTTGTTAAATAAAAACTACAAAAATATTAATATTAAATAATAAAATGGGAAAAATAATCATACAAAAGGACACAATAAATTTTTATGTGGTTTTAACATTCATTTTACATGTTTAAGAGAAGTATATTAAATTTAATTTGATTTGAAGTAAAAAAGCTACAATCACATGTGACAAGATTTCATATAGATCACTAAGATTATTACATAAAAAGATTAACTTTGTGGTCCCAACCCCATGATATATAGGTCCCCACCTTGTCATCCAGGTTTCACTAACTTCCTGTAATCACAAGAGTCCATCTATTTCACTGTGAAACTACCAGTACCCTATAATATCTATCAGCGTGACTGATAATCACTAGTAGAAAAAAATATTTCCTACACTCACTATTTTCATAAAAATTACATTTTTCATAGTGATTGATACACAAAAATTGAATCCTTTTGGTGATCACAAAACTTGATAAACTTCTGGTGATTTGACCATCATGTTGCACTCATAATATTATTGGAATTTTCAATAACCTCAATACCATCCTATTGAAGACTGCTACCACTAATTTGAAAAGGTAAAAGGGTTATCTAAAGTTTTTGATCAAGATAAACATATTTCACTTCAATATGAGTATTCACAATCCAAGTTGAAGATTAATACAAAGACTTAATGGAATCATCTTACACTTTGGAAAGTGACGACTTTCCCACCCTTCATAATGTAAAATGCTCTTATTCACTTCCTCCTCACTTAGCCAAGTCTAGATGAGGCTTGATGCTACCTCAATATATCTTATAATAAATCCTTTAGGAATATATCTATTCGATTCTATCAACCATCCATCTTCCAAAACCCTAGCACTCAATCCTCATGAAACATTTGAATGAAATATCACTTTAGGTTTATGTTCTTTATCCACATATGAAGCAACATATTTTTATCTAAATGAATTTATATACCACTTGATGAATTATTTAAGGAAATAAATACATCCTCAAATACATTGGAAAATTATATCATTTTAAATCTCATCTACATGTAATTATACTTTTAATTTCTTTCCTATTCACTCAGGGCTAATTGATGCATGATACTACCTCTGAATCTCTCAGAATAAAGACTTGAGTGAACATATACAATGTTTTTTAAGAGAATATATCATTATAAATTACATAACTCTATACTCAAAAAACTTATAAATATAATGTTATTTCCTGTTTATGAGCTTCATCCTTCCATGGGACATTGAATTATTGGCCAAATTTATTTCACTCTAATGATCATAGTAAAGAAATGAATTTTTACCAGCCACTTATAAGCTTCTTAATCATATATTTAAACCATAAAATTTATTTTTTTATTTATATTTATAGTATATAATATTTTTCCATTTTAGAGAGATTAACCACTAGTTTTAGCCTCAACATCTAACTGACCACAATTTTCTTGAAGGTAACGACACACCCAATTATTCTTTTCCTCAAATATGAGTCTCAAATAAATATGGAATCAACTTAACTAAAATATAAATCATAATATATAAATAAAAGGGTGGTATCTTACATTCCTTTAAGATATCATAGGATCAAATTAACATCTTCCCAATATACTTTCCACATATTTTACTTTAATTGATTGAAAACAACTACTACATTGAAAATATTCTATCAAGTGGACACCATGGAATACATGAGACTTACTACCGTTGGTGCATATTGTATTATATCCTTTTGTTTACACCCTTATTATTTTCATGGTGCTTGATCCTTTGTGAGTATGATGTTTCTAACAAGTTAGTGGAACCAAAATTTCATCCAGTAATCATAAGATTTTCTAAAATCTTTTGAACTCACTTTTTTGAGATAAAAAAAAAATTTGCCCTTCTTATCTTACTTGATCCTCATGACCAAAAGTTTATTTTATTATCAAAGATATTTCATTTCAAATATCCTTGATAAGTCATTATTTATATCATGAACTCATTGGATTGAAGTAACTACTAGGATTCATTCATCTAAATAAAATATTATAATGACAAGAATCCGATTAGTATACTCCTTCTAGTAGAAACAACGTTCTTAGTTTCTTCACATGAAATATTTATCAACTAGAAAAGAGTTTAACATATGGTTCCACTATTTTGGTACTTATTTAAACCCATATATACTTTTATTTAGTTTGACCATAAACTCTTGATTCTGATGATCAATAAACTAAAATGTTTCTTAATATAGTGTTCTTTCTCTATATCCACATAAATAAAATTCATCATCATGTACATTTGTCCCATATTTAACCCACTAGAATAAACTAAATAAATCACAATTTGAATGGTATTATGATATATTTCTAGAAAAAAACTATAAAAAAATTGATTCCCTCCTTTTTCTAAAACCTTTTGACTGCCATCCTCAACTGAAACCTCAAATTTCCTTAAGTTTCTTATTTTAACTGAAAACCCCACATTTTCTAAAGTCACTTATTTCTAAGTGGTAAATGTTTTACCTCACAAGTGATAATCACATGAAATTATTTCAAATCATTCTTCATGGATAACTCCTAATTTATAGAATCCATAAGGATAACCACTTATTCTATTATATTTAATTATCCAACATCCATTAAAAGTAAGAAACATAAGTCCACTCTATACCTCTATATCAGCTATCTGAATGTTCTTATATTTGTAATTATTCATGTATATCTGAACATTATGGAATTTAAACCTCTGTAATTTCATTTTATGAAACTCTAGGATAATCCTCACCTATTCTTGAGATTTTATCTATATCTTTCACTAGTCTTATCCTCAAACCCTCTATGCTTCTCTACAGAAGCCCCTCTAGAATTTTTAAAATTATGAAAGACTTAGTACCATTTTAACTCTCTTTAATTTTTGAACTTTATATCCCTCTATTTAGATTAAGTTAAACCAAACTTTATTATTTTCAAAAAAAATAATCCACTTTCATTTTCCTTCCTTTCCAAAGGAATTTCTCATTGAAGGTAATATTTTTTATTCCAATTATTTGAATCTTTTCATTGTCTCAAAGTCATAATAGGATTTATTCATCTCCATATCAATTAAATAAAAATACACAATATTTCACTTCTATCATATCTATGTATATGGAATAAATACGTGCATAGGATAAAATTCCTAAGAATTTAAGTAGAGGTAAATATAGTGAAATTCACATCCCTATAGATTCTAGAAACTCCATTCCCATTGGTGTTGAGTGGCTCTAATTAATTTAGTATGCCTAAATATTCTCTGATTTTGTCCAAAGGGCTTTGGGTGTTCAGGAATCGAAATTTATACTCTGTTTCATTTATATCAATTGTTTATTCATTCATTTTGTTGCACCATTTTTCTCAGGCATTCTAGGCATCGTCTTTTCATTCCTATTTCCACTATGCCTGAAACATTTCTAAAAAAATATTTTAGTGTACTCACCTCTATTTTTTTATCTCAATCATTTTATCTTTAATCCTATATCCCTTTTAGCCATATCATTCCATTTTAAAATCACTCAAAAAAATTAAGTTATGTATCAGGAAGTGTAACCATACTTTCTTCAAGGAGATGCAAATGAATATCCTAAAAAATTATGATCCTCATTGAGATGTAACAGGGGAAGGTCCACAAACATATTTTTGCACCATCTATAACTTATAGTATTTTAATGTTCTTCAACACTAGTTAAAGAACACCTTGCATTATTTATTGAATATGAAACTCTTATAATTTTTTAATTCTGAATAATATATCTTCATCATTCATTTTTTCCACTTAAACATTAATACCTTTATATATGATGTTTTCAAACAAAAAATAATATTTATTTGAAATTTTGGTAGATGAAGTTTTGAAAAGTGTAGCTCCCATTTACTTTTCCATCAGATACCACAAGACATCCTTTACACCTCTACCTATGACAACAGAACCACAACTAATTTTAAACATTACATTTTTAATATTTTTCCACATCTAAATTCATCAAAATACCCAAGAAAATTAAAATTCTTATGAATAACTAGAATATATTAGGCTACTTTCAACTCATGGACAATCTAATCTTTAACAAAAAAATTTAAATCTCTCTTCTCCACTATCATAAGGGTTTCATCATCAAATAGACTCACTCCTCTAAATTTCTTGGTCAAAAAATAATATTTTCATCCGTTTTCACCATTAGAGTAAATATATGAACTAAAATATATGATATAAGATTTTACTAGTGTATTGACACTCAAGAGTAGGTTAGTAGTACCTCATGAGACTAAATTTTTGGAATTCAATCTTTTAAAATTTGATATTTTGGAATGTCCTTTATGCTCACATAAATCATTCATGTGATGAAATATTTATCTATAGTTCCAAAAGACTAGCCCTGGTCAGGTAGATTTTACTCTACTCATCTATCTTGACTTCCCTTTTTGTCATAGTTTACTTATTATATAAGATGAATAATCTCTTCCTTCTATATCCAATACATCATCAAATGGTTCATAAATATCCCACCTTGCAAGATCATAATTAAGAATCATGTTATGAACATCATTTAATATTAATTTAGTTTTTAAATTGGATTTTCTCACTATAGTCACTACCCCATCCCAATATTTTAGTAATAAAGATAATAATAATATGGATCAGACGACACCTATGAAATTCATTTTCACAGGAATGAGATGAATTTTGATCATATTAAAATCATTTACAAGATTGAAAACTAAAATTACTTATTATAGACTTATGTTGTACATATATCACATTAAGAGCACCTTGTTGAGTGATTTAGACTTTTAGTACATATCTGCAAATGTTTCCATGAACTCTATTATAGAATTATTTTCCATGATATTGATGGACACATTTTGTTCCAATTATATCCTCACCAAACCTAAAGAATTTCTATATATATTTTCTCATTCTTTTTTTTATGCCACCACAAATTTAAACCCTCACAATGAAGCTTATAGGTCTTTTTGGATGAGGTAATCTTATAACCAAATCTTCCTGAAGAAAAAATCAATTCCATAAAATTTGTCAAAATGAAACATTCAATATTCTAACACCATCACAATCCAGTACAATTATTCATTCTGAATCATAAAACAACTAAAAACTATTAATGGTACCTGATCTATCACTAAGTAAAATATTAAACCTCTTATAGAAAATGTTTTAAATCATATAAATCATTTTAACACTAAATTTTTTCCAATGGAATATCACATTTGAGGAAACAACTCAATAGATGGAATCCTCACAACTTTAATGTTCTATAAATAAGAAGAATAACCTTCACTCTAATCATCACACTGAATTTAATTTACTTAATATGATAAATAAAACTCATAGAAACAGTCAACTATAATAATTAAATTTAAATAAAAGTATTTTAAATGATATAAAAATGTTTTAAATGGTTCTGAATTTCATCATACATCCACCGAAGAATCACTACACACTTTCAATTCTTCATGAGTAGAATGTTTCATTAACTTATGATTATAAAAAAAATAGTAAAAAAACAATTAATTCCATGAAATATTAGATATTTGGTTCCATCCCTATGATATAGAAGTCCTAAACCATTCATTTTGTTTGCATCAACTTCATACAATTACACGAGTCCATCCATTGAACTGTGAAACTACTGATCTCTTGTAGCATCCCTCCATTTGACTAATAATCACTGGAATAACAAAAGTCTTTTTTCTCCCACACAATTACTATAAATTCCATTATATATCATGATTAATAAATCAAAACTACATCCTATTAGTGATAACAACACCTAATGAACTTTTGGTGATATGTCCATCATGTTTCACCAATAGAAAATTTATAATTTTCAATAACCTCATTACTATACTGATAAATACCACTACAGTTGATTTAATAAGGATGACGGGTTATCCAAAGTTTCTATATGTAGTAATCTTACTTGTATTCAAGAAGATAATTTGCAACCCTAATAGTTTCTACTTGAATATGAACCTTCTTAAAATAATATTTGACTTTTGAATAAAAGTATTCCAGGTTCTGCCGCCCAGGCACCTCCCTTTGTTCCGAAGACACTCGAGTTGGGGGTGACATGAAGAGTAAGGGCGTCATTGCAGTGGTTCCAGGGTGTTCCGGCTCTTTCTATGCCAATGTTGTGTGTGGTGTGGTGGTTAGCCCTGCTGGGAGTGACCCAGTTCTGCAGAGTATCCCCACAACTGATGCTGTTGTTGGTTCGTCTGGGGATCAAGTGGTAGTTGTCATTTGGACCCACTCCTCATATGAGGTAGGGATGAACAATTCCATGGGGGTTTAGTCTGAACTGGATTCCCCTGCGGTTAGCCACAACTGATTTGATATGATTGGATGTGAAAATAAGACAAAAATAAAGATAATATTGCGATGGAAGGCAAGGGATTTATCCAACCTGGGTGTTTCCTTGTTGGTCATTGGCAGACAGGAGATGGTAGACAGGCTGGGTTGGATGCGTACTCGCTCTATCATCCACCCAACTGTTTTCGTATCTAAGGATTTGGTTCTTGATTTTGAGAGAGAAAATGATGTTTCCGAAGGTATGGGTGAGGGTGATTTTTGTGTTTAACTTTTGTCTCATGGCTTGTCATCACCATGTGCGTGACCTTTGGTTTATCACTTTTTATTTAAAAGTGTTCTTATAATAAAATTATTAATTTTCAAAAATGGTATTTTTTAGTTATCACTTAACACATTTATTAGATTCAAGTAGTGGATGATCCTTCTTCTCCTATAAATTTTTCTTTTTCTTGGTGTACCTTTTCTTCCCATTCATTGAATATTTGGCTGAAGCATTTACTTCATCTTTGAAAAGGATGGAGAAAAAGTTCTCCATCCAAGGAAGTTGTGAATTATTCTCAAATATTTATTTCATGTATTTATTCTTCATAAACATTATATCTTTCATAGGGGATCCTTTTCTCTCAAAACATTTCAAGTTCCCATGTCTTATGAGATCAAAGAGAGAGAGGAAGTGAATTAGTGATCCTTTTTTATTTTTACAAATTTGTCACTTAATTAACCCTCTATAAATAGTTAAATCCTTAATCCATCATTTTTTTTCATATACTCACATATATAATGTCATAATTAACAAAAATATAACACAATTATTTATATGGATTAGTATTTAAAGCCTACTCTTTTATACAATCAGTCATGTTCTCTGATTATAGATTCTTATAATATTAACATAAGTGGTTACAACAACATTTTCTCACACTGTGATACAAGAAATACCATTATGTTCTCTAGTATCCCACTAGAGGATCTTTATACTACATCACATAGTCTTAAACTCCCACTAATATTTACTATATTTCATAACTTGGTCTTCAAAAATGGATTGAATCCCTCATATAGTTGGTGAATGAATCCTTTCACAATCCTCCTTCAATTAGGTCTTCAAATTTTATATCTTCTTTTAACACAGTATGGACTTTATTATCTTTAAACCCTCCACCCAATTCTTTTATAGCACTAGGATCCCTGACCTTGATCACTCCAACACATTATTTGTTGTGTTGGTTATCTTATCAAACCTCTTTGATGCATAAGAACTACTAGATATAATCAACCTATTCCTTCATTATTAGATCCATAGGTTCTCCTAGATGTGATCATGTTATCATCTTTGATATACACCAATTATTATCTTTCATGTTTTTGTATTAGGTTCTTCCTCTAAATAACAAGTTTTTATTCTTGTCCTGTAAAATATATATTCATAGTATAATATTGTGAATATAATTTCCATACTCTATATATTGAAACTCCAATATTTAAAATAGGATATTATTATCTCTTATCTCATTCAAAACATATATAAATCAATTCAAGTTATTTATTTTAAATCTTTTTATGATTTGGAATTCTTATATTCACGTGAAAAAAAAATATTAGCTTTAATTTCTATATATAATCCACTCATTTATTCTATTTTAAAATCATCATGTGTACAAGCCATTGTGATAAAAAATTACATATTGTAGTGTGGAATTAAATCACATTGGATTCAATCACAGTACCCTCTTATGACTTAGATGTCTAAATAATGAAGTTAAATATGACAACATCTTCCGATTTAAATATTCTTTTCTTTAACATATGGTTCCACTATTTTGGTACTTATTTAAACCCATATATACTTTTATTTAGTTTGACCATAAACTCTTGATTCTGATGATCAATAAACTAAAATGTTTCTTAATATAGTGTTCTTTCTCTATATCCACATAAATAAAATTCATCATCATGTACATTTGTCCCATATTTAACCCACTAGAATAAACTAAATAAATCACAATTTGAATGGTATTATGATATATTTCTAGAAAAAAACTATAAAAAAATTGATTCCCTCCTTTTTCTAAAACCTTTTGACTGCCATCCTCAACTGAAACCTCAAATTTCCTTAAGTTTCTTATTTTAACTGAAAACCCCACATTTTCTAAAGTCACTTATTTCTAAGTGGTAAATGTTTTACCTCACAAGTGATAATCACATGAAATTATTTCAAATCATTCTTCATGGATAACTCCTAATTTATAGAATCCATAAGGATAACCACTTATTCTATTATATTTAATTATCCAACATCCATTAAAAGTAAGAAACATAAGTCCACTCTATACCTCTATATCAGCTATCTGAATGTTCTTATATTTGTAATTATTCATGTATATCTGAACATTATGGAATTTAAACCTCTGTAATTTCATTTTATGAAACTCTAGGATAATCCTCACCTATTCTTGAGATTTTATCTATATCTTTCACTAGTCTTATCCTCAAACCCTCTATGCTTCTCTACAGAAGCCCCTCTAGAATTTTTAAAATTATGAAAGACTTAGTACCATTTTAACTCTCTTTAATTTTTGAACTTTATATCCCTCTATTTAGATTAAGTTAAACCAAACTTTATTATTTTCAAAAAAAAAAATCCACTTTCATTTTCCTTCCTTTCCAAAGGAATTTCTCATTGAAGGTAATATTTTTTATTCCAATTATTTGAATCTTTTCATTATCTCAAAGTCATAATAGGATTTATTCATCTCCATATCAATTAAATAAAAATACACAATATTTCACTTCTATCATATCTATGTATATGGAATAAATACGTGCATAGGATAAAATTCCTAAGAATTTAAGTAGAGGTAAATATAGTGAAATTCACATCCCTATAGATTCTAGAAACTCCATTCCCATTGGTGTTGAGTGGCTCTAATTAATTTAGTATGCCTAAATATTCTCTGATTTTGTCCAAAGGGCTTTGGGTGTTCAGGAATCGAAATTTATACTCTGTTTCATTTATATCAATTGTTTATTCATTCATTTTGTTGCACCATTTTTCTCAGGCATTCTAGGCATCGTCTTTTCATTCCTATTTCCACTATGCCTGAAACATTTCTAAAAAAATATTTTAGTGTACTCACCTCTATTTTTTTATCTCAATCATTTTATCTTTAATCCTATATCCCTTTTAGCCATATCATTCCATTTTAAAATCACTCAAAAAAATTAAGTTATGTATCAGGAAGTGTAACCATACTTTCTTCAAGGAGATGCAAATGAATATCCTAAAAAATTATGATCCTCATTGAGATGTAACAGGGGAAGGTCCACAAACATATTTTTGCACCATCTATAACTTATAGTATTTTAATGTTCTTCAACACTAGTTAAAGAACACCTTGCATTATTTATTGAATATGAAACTCTTATAATTTTTTAATTCTGAATAATATATCTTCATCATTCATTTTTTCCACTTAAACATTAATACCTTTATATATGATGTTTTCAAACAAAAAATAATATTTATTTGAAATTTTGGTAGATGAAGTTTTGAAAAGTGTAGCTCCCATTTACTTTTCCATCAGATACCACAAGACATCCTTTACACCTCTACCTATGACAACAGAACCACAACTAATTTTAAACATTACATTTTTAATATTTTTCCACATCTAAATTCATCAAAATACCCAAGAAAATTAAAATTCTTATGAATAACTAGAATATATTAGGCTACTTTCAACTCATGGACAATCTAATCTTTAACAAAAAAATTTAAATCTCTCTTCTCCACTATCATAAGGGTTTCATCATCAAATAGACTCACTCCTCTAAATTTCTTGGTCAAAAAATAATATTTTCATCCGTTTTCACCATTAGAGTAAATATATGAACTAAAATATATGATATAAGATTTTACTAGTGTATTGACACTCAAGAGTAGGTTAGTAGTACCTCATGAGACTAAATTTTTGGAATTCAATCTTTTAAAATTTGATATTTTGGAATGTCCTTTATGCTCACATAAATCATTCATGTGATGAAATATTTATCTATAGTTCCAAAAGACTAGCCCTGGTCAGGTAGATTTTACTCTACTCATCTATCTTGACTTCCCTTTTTGTCATAGTTTACTTATTATATAAGATGAATAATCTCTTCCTTCTATATCCAATACATCATCAAATGGTTCATAAATATCCCACCTTGCAAGATCATAATTAAGAATCATGTTATGAACATCATTTAATATTAATTTAGTTTTTAAATTGGATTTTCTCACTATAGTCACTACCCCATCCCAATATTTTAGTAATAAAGATAATAATAATATGGATCAGACGACACCTATGAAATTCATTTTCACAGGAATGAGATGAATTTTGATCATATTAAAATCATTTACAAGATTGAAAACTAAAATTACTTATTATAGACTTATGTTGTACATATATCACATTAAGAGCACCTTGTTGAGTGATTTAGACTTTTAGTACATATCTGCAAATGTTTCCATGAACTCTATTATAGAATTATTTTCCATGATATTGATGGACACATTTTGTTCCAATTATATCCTCACCAAACCTAAAGAATTTCTATATATATTTTCTCATTCTTTTTTTTATGCCACCACAAATTTAAACCCTCACAATGAAGCTTATAGGTCTTTTTGGATGAGGTAATCTTATAACCAAATCTTCCTGAAGAAAAAATCAATTCCATAAAATTTGTCAAAATGAAACATTCAATATTCTAACACCATCACAATCCAGTACAATTATTCATTCTGAATCATAAAACAACTAAAAACTATTAATGGTACCTGATCTATCACTAAGTAAAATATTAAACCTCTTATAGAAAATGTTTTAAATCATATAAATCATTTTAACACTAAATTTTTTCCAATGGAATATCACATTTGAGGAAACAACTCAATAGATGGAATCCTCACAACTTTAATGTTCTATAAATAAGAAGAATAACCTTCACTCTAATCATCACACTGAATTTAATTTACTTAATATGATAAATAAAACTCATAGAAACAATCAACTATAATAATTAAATTTAAATAAAAGTATTTTAAATGATATAAAAATGTTTTAAATGGTTCTAAATTTCATCATACATCCACCGAAGAAGCACTACACACTTTCAATTCTTCATGAGTAGAATGTTTCATTAACTTATGATTATAAAAAAAATAGTAAAAAAACAATTAATTCCATGAAATATTAGATATTTGGTTCCATCCCTATGATATAGAAGTCCTAAACCATTCATTTTGTTTGCATCAACTTCATACAATTACACGAGTCCATCCATTGAACTGTGAAACTACTGATCTCTTGTAGCATCCCTCCATTTGACTAATAATCACTGGAATAACAAAAGTCTTTTTTCTCCCACACAATTACTATAAATTCCATTATATATCATGATTAATAAATCAAAACTACATCCTATTAGTGATAACAACACCTAATGAACTTTTGGTGATATGTCCATCATGTTTCACCAATAGAAAATTTATAATTTTCAATAACCTCATTACTATACTGATAAATACCACTACAGTTGATTTAATAAGGATGACGGGTTATCCAAAGTTTCTATATGTAGTAATCTTACTTGTATTCAAGAAGATAATTTGCAACCCTAATAGTTTCTACTTGAATATGAACCTTCTTAAAATAATATTTGACTTTTGAATAAAAGTATTCCAGGTTCTGCCGCCCAGGCACCTCCCTTTGTTCCGAAGACACTCGAGTTGGGGGTGACATGAAGAGTAAGGGCGTCATTGCAGTGGTTCCAGGGTGTTCCGGCTCTTTCTATGCCAATGTTGTGTGTGGTGTGGTGGTTAGCCCTGCTGGGAGTGACCCAGTTCTGCAGAGTATCCCCACAACTGATGCTGTTGTTGGTTCGTCTGGGGATCAAGTGGTAGTTGTCATTTGGACCCACTCCTCATATGAGGTAGGGATGAACAATTCCATGGGGGTTTAGTCTGAACTGGATTCCCCTGCGGTTAGCCACAACTGATTTGATATGATTGGATGTGAAAATAAGACAAAAATAAAGATAATATTGCGATGGAAGGCAAGGGATTTATCCAACCTGGGTGTTTCCTTGTTGGTCATTGGCAGACAGGAGATGGTAGACAGGCTGGGTTGGATGCGTACTCACTCTATCATCCACCCAACTGTTTTCGTATCTAAGGATTTGGTTCTTGATTTTGAGAGAGAAAATGATGTTTCCGAAGGTATGGGTGAGGGTGATTTTTGTGTTTAACTTTTGTCTCATGGCTTGTCATCACCATGTGCGTGACCTTTGGTTTATCACTTTTTATTTAAAAGTGTTCTTATAATAAAATTATTAATTTTCAAAAATGGTATTTTTTAGTTATCACTTAACACATTTATTAGATTCAAGTAGTGGATGATCCTTCTTCTCCTATAAATTTTTCTTTTTCTTGGTGTACCTTTTCTTCCCATTCATTGAATATTTGGCTGAAGCATTTACTTCATCTTTGAAAAGGATGGAGAAAAAGTTCTCCATCCAAGGAAGTTGTGAATTATTCTCAAATATTTATTTCATGTATTTATTCTTCATAAACATTATATCTTTCATAGGGGATCCTTTTCTCTCAAAACATTTCAAGTTCCCATGTCTTATGAGATCAAAGAGAGAGAGGAAGTGAATTAGTGATCCTTTTTTATTTTTACAAATTTGTCACTTAATTAACCCTCTATAAATAGTTAAATCCTTAATCCATCATTTTTTTTCATATACTCACATATATAATGTCATAATTAACAAAAATATAACACAATTATTTATATGGATTAGTATTTAAAGCCTACTCTTTTATACAATCAGTCATGTTCTCTGATTATAGATTCTTATAATATTAACATAAGTGGTTACAACAACATTTTCTCACACTGTGATACAAGAAATACCATTATGTTCTCTAGTATCCCACTAGAGGATCTTTATACTACATCACATAGTCTTAAACTCCCACTAATATTTACTATATTTCATAACTTGGTCTTCAAAAATGGATTGAATCCCTCATATAGTTGGTGAATGAATCCTTTCACAATCCTCCTTCAATTAGGTCTTCAAATTTTATATCTTCTTTTAACACAGTATGGACTTTATTATCTTTAAACCCTCCACCCAATTCTTTTATAGCACTAGGATCCCTGACCTTGATCACTCCAACACATTATTTGTTGTGTTGGTTATCTTATCAAACCTCTTTGATGCATAAGAACTACTAGATATAATCAACCTATTCCTTCATTATTAGATCCATAGGTTCTCCTAGATGTGATCATGTTATCATCTTTGATATACACCAATTATTATCTTTCATGTTTTTGTATTAGGTTCTTCCTCTAAATAACAAGTTTTTATTCTTGTCCTGTAAAATATATATTCATAGTATAATATTGTGAATATAATTTCCATACTCTATATATTGAAACTCCAATATTTAAAATAGGATATTATTATCTCTTATCTCATTCAAAACATATATAAATCAATTCAAGTTATTTATTTTAAATCTTTTTATGATTTGGAATTCTTATATTCACGTGAAAAAAAAATATTAGCTTTAATTTCTATATATAATCCACTCATTTATTCTATTTTAAAATCATCATGTGTACAAGCCATTGTGATAAAAAATTACATATTGTAGTGTGGAATTAAATCACATTGGATTCAATCACAGTACCCTCTTATGACTTAGATGTCTAAATAATGAAGTTAAATATGACAACATCTTCCGATTTAAATATTCTTTTCTTTAACATATGGTTCCACTATTTTGGTACTTATTTAAACCCATATATACTTTTATTTAGTTTGACCATAAACTCTTGATTCTGATGATCAATAAACTAAAATGTTTCTTAATATAGTGTTCTTTCTCTATATCCACATAAATAAAATTCATCATCATGTACATTTGTCCCATATTTAACCCACTAGAATAAACTAAATAAATCACAATTTGAATGGTATTATGATATATTTCTAGAAAAAAACTATAAAAAAATTGATTCCCTCCTTTTTCTAAAACCTTTTGACTGCCATCCTCAACTGAAACCTCAAATTTCCTTAAGTTTCTTATTTTAACTGAAAACCCCACATTTTCTAAAGTCACTTATTTCTAAGTGGTAAATGTTTTACCTCACAAGTGATAATCACATGAAATTATTTCAAATCATTCTTCATGGATAACTCCTAATTTATAGAATCCATAAGGATAACCACTTATTCTATTATATTTAATTATCCAACATCCATTAAAAGTAAGAAACATAAGTCCACTCTATACCTCTATATCAGCTATCTGAATGTTCTTATATTTGTAATTATTCATGTATATCTGAACATTATGGAATTTAAACCTCTGTAATTTCATTTTATGAAACTCTAGGATAATCCTCACCTATTCTTGAGATTTTATCTATATCTTTCACTAGTCTTATCCTCAAACCCTCTATGCTTCTCTACAGAAGCCCCTCTAGAATTTTTAAAATTATGAAAGACTTAGTACCATTTTAACTCTCTTTAATTTTTGAACTTTATATCCCTCTATTTAGATTAAGTTAAACCAAACTTTATTATTTTCAAAAAAAAAAATCCACTTTCATTTTCCTTCCTTTCCAAAGGAATTTCTCATTGAAGGTAATATTTTTTATTCCAATTATTTGAATCTTTTCATTATCTCAAAGTCATAATAGGATTTATTCATCTCCATATCAATTAATAAAAAATACACAATATTTCACTTCTATCATATCTATGTATATGGAATAAATACGTGCATAGGATAAAATTCCTAAGAATTTAAGTAGAGGTAAATATAGTGAAATTCACATCCCTATAGATTCTAGAAACTCCATTCCATTGTGTTGAGTGGCTCTAATTAATTTAGTATGCCTAAATATTCTCTGATTTTGTCCAAAGGGCTTTGGGTGTTCAGGAATCGAAATTTTATACTCTGTTTCATTTATATCAATTGTTTATTCATCATTTTGTTGCACCATTTTCTCAGGCATTCTAGGCATCGTCTTTTCATTCCTATTTCCACTATGCCTGAAACATTTCTAAAAAAATATTTTAGTGTACCTCACCTCTATTTTTTTATCTCAATCATTTTATCTTTAATCCTATATCCCTTTTAGCCATATCATTCCATTTTAAAATCACTCAAAAAAATTAAGTTATGTATCAGGAAGTGTAACCATACTTTCTTCAAGGAGATGCAAATGAATATCCTAAAAATTATGATCCTCATTGAGATGTAACAGGGGAAGGTCCACAAACATATTTTGCACCATCTATAACTTATAGTAAGTATTTTAATGTTCTTCAACACTAGTTAAAGAACACCTTGCATTATTTATTGAATATGAAACTCTTATAATTTTTTAATTCTGAATAATATATCTTCATCATTCATTTTTTCCACTTAAACATTAATACCTTTATATATGATGTTTTCAAACAAAAAATAATATTTATTTGAAATTTTGGTAGATGAAGTTTTGAAAAGTGTAGCTCCCATTTACTTTTCCATCAGATACCACAAGACATCCTTTACACCTCTACCTATGACAACAGAACCACAACTAATTTTAAACATTACATTTTTAATATTTTTCCACATCTAAATTCATCAAAATACCCAAGAAAATTAAAATTCTTATGAATAACTAGAATATATTAGGCTACTTTCAACTCATGGACAATCTAATCTTTAACAAAAAAATTTAAATCTCTCTTCTCCACTATCATAAGGGTTTCATCATCAAATAGACTCACTCCTCTAAATTTCTTGGTCAAAAAATAATATTTTCATCCGTTTTCACCATTAGAGTAAATATATGAACTAAAATATATGATATAAGATTTTACTAGTGTATTGACACTCAAGAGTAGGTTAGTAGTACCTCATGAGACTAAATTTTTGGAATTCAATCTTTTAAAATTTGATATTTTGGAATGTCCTTTATGCTCACATAAATCATTCATGTGATGAAATATTTATCTATAGTTCCAAAAGACTAGCCCTGGTCAGGTAGATTTTACTCTACTCATCTATCTTGACTTCCCTTTTTGTCATAGTTTACTTATTATATAAGATGAATAATCTCTTCCTTCTATATCCAATACATCATCAAATGGTTCATAAATATCCCACCTTGCAAGATCATAATTAAGAATCATGTTATGAACATCATTTAATATTAATTTAGTTTTTAAATTGGATTTTCTCACTATAGTCACTACCCCATCCCAATATTTTAGTAATAAAGATAATAATAATATGGATCAGACGACACCTATGAAATTCATTTTCACAGGAATGAGATGAATTTTGATCATATTAAAATCATTTACAAGATTGAAAACTAAAATTACTTATTATAGACTTATGTTGTACATATATCACATTAAGAGCACCTTGTTGAGTGATTTAGACTTTTAGTACATATCTGCAAATGTTTCCATGAACTCTATTATAGAATTATTTTCCATGATATTGATGGACACATTTTGTTCCAATTATATCCTCACCAAACCTAAAGAATTTCTATATATATTTTCTCATTCTTTTTTTTATGCCACCACAAATTTAAACCCTCACAATGAAGCTTATAGGTCTTTTTGGATGAGGTAATCTTATAACCAAATCTTCCTGAAGAAAAAATCAATTCCATAAAATTTGTCAAAATGAAACATTCAATATTCTAACACCATCACAATCCAGTACAATTATTCATTCTGAATCATAAAACAACTAAAAACTATTAATGGTACCTGATCTATCACTAAGTAAAATATTAAACCTCTTATAGAAAATGTTTTAAATCATATAAATCATTTTAACACTAAATTTTTTCCAATGGAATATCACATTTGAGGAAACAACTCAATAGATGGAATCCTCACAACTTTAATGTTCTATAAATAAGAAGAATAACCTTCACTCTAATCATCACACTGAATTTAATTTACTTAATATGATAAATAAAACTCATAGAAACAATCAACTATAATAATTAAATTTAAATAAAAGTATTTTAAATGATATAAAAATGTTTTAAATGGTTCTAAATTTCATCATACATCCACCGAAGAAGCACTACACACTTTCAATTATTCATGAGTAGAATGTTTCATTAACTTATGATTATAAAAAAAATAGTAAAAAAACAATTAATTCCATGAAATATTAGATATTTGGTTCCATCCCTATGATATAGAAGTCCTAAACCATTCATTTTGTTTGCATCAACTTCATACAATTACACGAGTCCATCCATTGAACTGTGAAACTACTGATCTCTTGTAGCATCCCTCCATTTGACTAATAATCACTGGAATAACAAAAGTCTTTTTTCTCCCACACAATTACTATAAATTCCATTATATATCATGATTAATAAATCAAAACTACATCCTATTAGTGATAACAACACCTAATGAACTTTTGGTGATATGTCCATCATGTTTCACCAATAGAAAATTTATAATTTTCAATAACCTCATTACTATACTGATAAATACCACTACAGTTGATTTAATAAGGATGACGGGTTATCCAAAGTTTCTATATGTAGTAATCTTACTTGTATTCAAGAAGATAATTTGCAACCCTAATAGTTTCTACTTGAATATGAACCTTCTTAAAATAATATTTGACTTTTGAATAAAAGTATTCCAGGTTCTGCCGCCCAGGCACCTCCCTTTGTTCCGAAGACACTCGAGTTGGGGGTGACATGAAGAGTAAGGGCGTCATTGCAGTGGTTCCAGGGTGTTCCGGCTCTTTCTATGCCAATGTTGTGTGTGGTGTGGTGGTTAGCCCTGCTGGGAGTGACCCAGTTCTGCAGAGTATCCCCACAACTGATGCTGTTGTTGGTTCGTCTGGGGATCAAGTGGTAGTTGTCATTTGGACCCACTCCTCATATGAGGTAGGGATGAACAATTCCATGGGGGTTTAGTCTGAACTGGATTCCCCTGCGGTTAGCCACAACTGATTTGATATGATTGGATGTGAAAATAAGACAAAAATAAAGATAATATTGCGATGGAAGGCAAGGGATTTATCCAACCTGGGTGTTTCCTTGTTGGTCATTGGCAGACAGGAGATGGTAGACAGGCTGGGTTGGATGCGTACTCGCTCTATCATCCACCCAACTGTTTTCGTATCTAAGGATTTGGTTCTTGATTTTGAGAGAGAAAATGATGTTTCCGAAGGTATGGTTGAGGGTGATTTTTGTGTTTAACTTTTGTCTCATGGCTTGTCATCACCATGTGCGTGACCTTTGGTTTATCACTTTTTATTTAAAAGTGTTCTTATAATAAAATTATTAATTTTCAAAAATGGTATTTTTTAGTTATCACTTAACACATTTATTAGATTCAAGTAGTGGATGATCCTTCTTCTCCTATAAATTTTTCTTTTTCTTGGTGTACCTTTTCTTCCCATTCATTGAATATTTGGCTGAAGCATTTACTTCATCTTTGAAAAGGATGGAGAAAAAGTTCTCCATCCAAGGAAGTTGTGAATTATTCTCAAATATTTATTTCATGTATTTATTCTTCATAAACATTATATCTTTCATAGGGGATCCTTTTCTCTCAAAACATTTCAAGTTCCCATGTCTTATGAGATCAAAGAGAGAGAGGAAGTGAATTAGTGATCCCTTTTTATTTTTACAAATTTGTCACTTAATTAACCCTCTATAAATAGTTAAATCCTTAATCCATCATTTTTTTTCATATACTCACATATATAATGTCATAATTAACAAAAATATAACACAATTATTTATATGGATTAGTATTTAAAGCCTACTCTTTTATACAATCAGTCATGTTCTCTGATTATAGATTCCTATAATATTAACATAAGTGGTTACAACAACATTTTCTCACACTGTGATACAAGAAATACCATTATGTTCTCTAGTATCCCACTAGAGGATCTTTATACTACATCACATAGTCTTAAACTCCCACTAATATTTACTATATTTCATAACTTGGTCTTCAAAAATGGATTGAATCCCTCATATAGTTGGTGAATGAATCCTTTCACAATCCTCCTTCAATTAGGTCTTCAAATTTTATATCTTCTTTTAACACAGTATGGACTTTATTATCTTTAAACCCTCCACCCAATTCTTTTATAGCACTAGGATCCCTGACCTTGATCACTCCAACACATTATTTGTTGTGTTGGTTATCTTATCAAACCTCTTTGATGCATAAGAACTACTAGATATAATCAACCTATTCCTTCATTATTAGATCCATAGGTTCTCCTAGATGTGATCATGTTATCATCTTTGATATACACCAATTATTATCTTTCATGTTTTTGTATTAGGTTCTTCCTCTAAATAACAAGTTTTTATTCTTGTCCTGTAAAATATATATTCATAGAATAATATTGTGAATATAATTTCCATACTCTATATATTGAAACTCCAATATTTAAAATAGGATATTATTATCTCTTATCTCATTCAAAACATATATAAATCAATTCAAGTTATTTATTTTAAATCTTTTTATGATTTGGAATTCTTATATTCACGTGAAAAAAAAATATTAGCTTTAATTTCTATATATAATCCACTCATTTATTCTATTTTAAAATCATCATGTGTACAAGCCATTGTGATAAAAAATTACATATTGTAGTGTGGAATTAAATCACATTGGATTCAATCACAGTACCCTCTTATGACTTAGATGTCTAAATAATGAAGTTAAATATGACAACATCTTCCGATTTAAATATTCTTTTCTTTATATTATTTTTTATGTAAATGTCCCAAAGTAAATGTTTCGTATGATCCACCAAATGATAATATCCCATATTTCTAGGAGAGAACTTAATTTTGTATGAGATACAACTTTGTATGAAATATTCCCAACCACATATAAAAGTATCTCCCTTATATGAAAATATCATCCATTTTGAATGAAATAAGTAAAATATTTTATGAATGAAATCATTATATGAAAGATAATTTATTATGAGAGATCATGTTCTTGTATAAACGTTTTCTACTTCAATGTGAAATTATATACATATATAAATGAAAATAAATTATTATGAAAAAATATTCTCATAAAAACTCATGAATTTTCCGAAAACCCATTTCATTACACATACCTTCTACAAAGTAAACAAGGCATGTAGAAAATTATATACGTAACCCAAGGAGTAATATTGTTTGATTATTTGATGGGTTAAAACCATTTCTCTGTCGAGAATTAGTCTCAAATTCCAACTAATCATACGGAGGAATTTTCTCATGTGCTATGAAGATAGAAATAGAATTCTTTAATCTTATGACTTTAAAGAAAAGCAAGAGAAGAAGAGATCTGCTGAACACTCTGGAAATGGAAATAAGGGGAAGAGGGGAAAATTTGAATATCCATCCTGCATTAAATGTGGGAAGAAACACCCCGGTACTTGCCTGAAGGGAATGGGATTCTATTACAAGTGTCGTGAAAAAGGCCACCAACTCTTGATTGCAAGGGAAAAAAGCGGATGTCAATGCTGAATTCTATAGTTGTAAAGAAATGGAGAATTATGCAATGAATTTCCTAAGCGTTAAGGTAACTTACCTCAAAAAAGGCCAAGGGATCGAGGCCAATCTTATGCGATCACAACTGCTGAGGTTGAAGCTCCGAAATACATGGTGGCAGGTTATTTAATGTTTTCCTCAAGTTTATCCAATTCTTTATTTGATTATGTATCATTGCATTCTTTCATATCATCCTAGTTTTCTAAGAAAATTATATATTTCCAATTTTATTTAACAAGGGAGTTGTTAGTAAAAACGCCTAAGGGCATTATCATTGCAACAAAGCTTTGTGAATTAGTTCCCATTAGGGAATATCAATGTTTTTTATCTGATGATATCATCATCATACCCATGATTGGATTTGATATAATTCATGGAATGGATTGAATTTCATACCATGATGTGAAAATTTATTGTAAGAAGATAGAGGTTACAATTTTCGATGACGATAAGGAGTACCTTATCTTTAGAGAAGAAACGTCACCACCTAATTCTTATTTAGATCCAACCCCAATAGCTCTACTAAATTCAATTATTGGGGAAGAAGAGAATGAAGTAACTACGAGTGAGGAATAAAATGTTCGAATAGAGGACATACCAATGTTGAAAGAATATCTTGAAGTGTTTCTATAGGATTTACCTGGACATCCTCTAGAATGAGAAATTGAGTTTTTTGTTGATTTAATTCCTTGTTCAAGGCCCATATTGAAGACTCCTTATAGAATGGCCACTGTGGAATTAGTGGAAATAAAGAAACAACTAGGGTAATTGAGTAACAAGGGACTTATTCTCCCTAGTGTTTCTCTATGGGGATCCCTTATCCTTTTTGTTAATAAGAAAGACATATCTATGAGGTTGTGCATTGACTATAGGGAGATCAATGCTATAAAAATAATGAACAAGTATCCCCTACATCGCATTAATGATTTATTAGAAAAACTTCATGGTGCTCAATATTTTTCAAAGATTGACCTTTGATCTATATTTCATCAGTTGTGTGTGAAGAAATAAGACATTCCGAAAACACCATTTCTAACTAGGTACGGGCATTACGAGTTTACGGTAATGCATTTTGGATTTACTAATGCACCCTCTGTCTTTATGGATCTAAGGAATTTATTTTTCAAGGAATATCTTGATGAATTTTTAGTGGTATTTATTTATTATATCTCGGTATACTAAAAAATATATGGATATCATGAAAATAACTTGTGCACTATTCTGAAAACCCTCAAAAGAAATGAATTATATGGGAATTTTAGCAAGTGTGAATTCTAGCTTCAAGAGATTTATTTTCCTGGCCATATTGTCTATAAGGATGAAATCTCTGTTGATATTTCATTGACCAAGGCAATCCAAGAATGGCTAGCACTGACGAGTATAACTGAGGTATGCAATTTTATTGGTTTATCAGGTTATTATCGATGTTTCGTCCCAAATTTTTCCCAGTTGGCTAACCCATTAACCAAGCTCACACATAAAGAGGTTAAATTTTTTAGGAAAAAAGAGTGTGAATAATTTTTTGAAGAACAAAAGATATGATTAGTCAATGCTCTTATCTTGACTCTACCATCAGGGAACGATGGGTTTGTTATTTATAGTGATGCTTCAAAGAAAGGACATGGTTGTGTCATTATGTAGAATGATAGAGTTATTGTCTATGCATCATGACAACTTAACATTTATGAACAAAACTATACCACTCATGATCTTGACTTAGAAACTATAATATTTTATTTGAAGATCTGGAGACACTATTTATATGGTGAAAAATCTGAGATATATACTGATCATAAGAGTGTGAAGTATATTTTCTCACAAAAAAACTCAACATGAGGCAAATATGATGGCTTGAACTACTCATGGATTATGATAACACTATAAACTACCACTCGAGGAAAGAAAATAAGTGTCCAGATGCTTTGAGTAGAAAATATCGTGGATTTTTGAACAAGATGAGAGTTAAAAGGGATCCTATTTTCAAGGATCTAGTAATGATGTATATGGGAATAACCATGGAAGGTAAAACATCAATAATTTTTCAAATGGCTTCCAAATCATCTTTACTAGAAATGATAAAGAGTTATCAGACTGATGATGAGGAGCTTCAAAAGAAGATTAAAGCTGTGAATGATGGGAGATTGAGTGACTTCATATATGAAGATGGAATTTTGAAATTTGGGAAGAGATTTTGTGTTCCTAACATACCTGATCTAAAAAGGAACTGTTTGATGATGCTCATAGATCCAATTTCTCTATACACCCCGAAATCACTAAGATGTATAGAGATTTGAAGGAACATTTTTGGTGGGACAACATGAAGAGAAATATTTCTGACTATGTGTCAAGTTGTATGGTTTGTCAACAAGTGAAAGCTTGAAGACAACATCCTATAGGAGTCATGAAACCTCTTCTCATACCTGAGTGGAAATGGGATGATATTATGATGGACTTTTTCATGGGGAAACCAAAGACTCCTCGAAGGAATGATGCAATATGGGTCATTTTTTATCATCTTACCAAGTCATCTCATTTTCTTACTATAAGAGAAGATTTACCACTTGAACGTTTGGAAAGACTATATATTAATGAGGTTGTAAGAGTTCATGGTGTACCCCTATCAATTGTTTGTGATCGTGATCCCCATTTTACATCATGATTCTTGAAAAGTCTTCAGAAGGCCCTAGATATGGAACTTTGTTTGAGCACTTCCTATCACCCTCAAACAGATGGACAATCAGAACGGACAATTAAAACCTTAGAAGATGTGTTGAGATCTCGCTCACTTGACTTTCAAGGTATGTTGGATCAATATTTACCTCTGGTAGAATTTTCCTATAACAATAGCCTTCATTCAAGTATTTAGATGGCAACATATGAAGCATTATATGGAAAGAGTTTTCGTACAACAGCTTTTTGGGATGATTTTGGTGAAAGAAAACTCGTAGGCCCAAAACTTGTTGAGGAAACAATGGAAAAATTGAAGATTATCCAAACCCACATCAAAGCAGCCCAAAGTAGACTAAAGAGATACACTAATAACTGAAGGAAGTATTTGGATATTCAAGTTAGATACAATGTTTTATTAAAGGTATCTCCATTGAAGGGTGTTATACATTTTTCTAAGAAGGGTAAATTGAGTCCCAGGTACATCGGACCTTTCGAAATTCTAAAATGAATTGGAGTTTTAGCTTATCATTTGGAAATGCCGACAAATCTCTACAATGTTCATGATGTGTTCCACATATCACTGTTGAGAAAATACATGCCTGACCCAACACATGTACTCACCTATGAGGAAATAGAACTGGAACCCAATCTGTCTTATTGCGAAGAGACTATCAGAATTCTTGATATTTGAGAACAAGTGTTGAGGAACTGAACGACTCGTCTGGTGAAAGTTCTATGGAGAAACCATACGATAGAAGAGGCAACATGGGAACCTGAGGAACTTATGAGAAGAACCACCCTATTCTTTTTATGTAGTAATATTCTAGAAATTTCGAGGACAAAATTATTTTAAGGAGTGGAGAATGTAACACCCCAAGCTTCCACGGTACGTTTCCCTTTGAATAATGCAGTTGCATGTGTTGTACATAACTTGGAGTTTTAACACACCACGACCAATCAAATTAGCAGTTATGAATAGTAATACCCACTTTTTGAAATTTTATAAATTTTATTTTTCAAGATGGACTTCATTTTTTGATTCAGAATATCAAAATTATCTTAGGGTGAATTTTTGGTATTTTTCTGAAAACATTCAATTTTTGATGAATAGTGAAAAACATTGTGTTATTGTTTAAAACTAACTTTTTATTTAAATAATTAGTTATTTTTTTAATTTATTTTAGGTAAAAATAGATACATAATACCTATATATGGTCAATGTAATCCATTGGAGTCATTTTATAATATATTTAGAGATATAAAATTTTATTGAACTTTTTACCGTCTTTTACCCACCTTCTAGGAGCATTTGAAAATTTGCATAAAATGTAATTTTACAACTTTTGTGAGTTAAATTTCAAAAATCCAAGAGACAGGTTAATATTAGTAAGTAAAACATGGTTTGATAAGATGAAAAATAATTTTTGGTGAATAGTATCTTTTGAATTTTATTGATCACGGTTAAAATTAAATAGGGTAATTAAAGGTAAAAATGGTATTATAATTACCCTAACACATGTCCTAATTATATTAAATAAGTGTAATTAGTCCAATTAAACCTTACGAATAAAATATGATCCTTTTGGTCCACTTGGATTAGATTATGACATTTATTATTATTTTATTTAAAGAGGAGTTAAAAGTGTTAAATTCAATGTCTAATTACTAAACCATTTCTAATATAGGGTTTCACACCATATAAATTCGACTATAAAGATTAATTAGAAATATAAAATTATTTCCTACAAAATGGTATTTTATTTTTAATTTTTAGACATTAAAAAATTTAATTTATTTATTACACAATGATGACGCAGTAATTACCTTAATAATGAAATATTAAAATAATTGATATTATAAATATCCAAATAAATTTAAATTGAGACTTATGATGAATTGAACCTATTTTATTGGATAATATGACATGTTATGGTTGATTAAATAAATTTTATTTTATGTGATAAAGTTTTTATGGCTTTCAAAAAAAATCAAATACTAAATAGTGTCAAAATTGACATAATTGAGTTTTTAAAACAAATACTATATTATTAACTAGTATAATATTACTAAAAATATAATGATTGGCAAAAGTACTTAGATAAGGTTATATATATTAAAAATTAACCACATGGGGTTCTCATGGTATTTTATAGTATGTTTATTAACCATATAATATAAAAATACAGAGAGACATGGTAAATGTCAAACTATTTAACTAAGAGTTAAATATAAAATATAAGATTAATATGGTTACCTAAACCTCTCTAAAACCTATTGGTTGAAAGTTTTTCAACAGATAACAACCTTACCATCTAAATAATTAATTTTGGAGCCATTAGAAACCAAAAATATTTTTATTATAAAATAATATTTCCAGCTTTTCCTAAAGTGACCCTCACCTCTCTTATAAAAGGGAACTTCCCCGTCTCTTTCATTCACTTCTCCAAATACATTTTTCTCAGACAACCCATGACAAAATATCCTCTCAAATATCCTCCTTTATACCTATAGGCCGTACTTATATTAGAAATCCATCCTAATGAGACCTTTTGATTAACTGAAAAGGAAACACCTGAAGAAGATGTAATGATTTCACCACCCTCTTTTATGTTCTTTTCTTCTTCCACTTCCTCTATTTTTGTTTTTTTCAAACCAAAATAATAAATACAATACCTTCTACATACTGTGATGTTATTATGAATATGGTACAACCATATTCATTATTCTATCTATCTTATAAATGACAATGTCACCATACGTGCGTACATACGGCTTACCATCTCCACGTCGTGGTGTAGTTTGTTATTCAAACACTTCATTTTTTGGATGGGTATAATAATGAGTATAAATAATGTAAATAATAAATATAACATGTTAATTATTTTTTATATATGATATACCATCCAATTAAATACTATTTCACCATCAATATAATGATATTGTCTCTTGTCTGTATGTACGGATTACTGTCTCCACAAACGCGATGAGATTCATTACCCATCATAATAATTCAAGAATAATTTTAATTTTATGATTAAAAATAATTTTTATGAACATAATATAATTCTATATATGAATCAAATACATCATATCCATAACAAACATGGCTTACGTAACCAAGCATATAAAGGAAAACGAATTGGTTAACTCCCGAAATGATGATACTACTAAAATATTATTAACAAAGCAATATTAGAGGATCATATATGATATCATATTTATGTATATAGTTCTTTTATAATTTAATAAAAATGTTTTAACTATTATAAAGGATGTTAACTTACCATCAACTAAGGAAAAATACAAGGTAAGGGTTAATTCTACAATCTCTTTACTTATCTGATGTTTTAAATACGTAAGTATCTACCGGGGCCTCCTTATTATCCACATTTGTGTTTTTGTAAAAATGTAATTCAAAACATTTTATCTATTTACTAGACTATGGGTTAAAGTTATTTATACCCTTATTTTACTATATATTTTTTGAAAGGAATCTTTTCATCATTTTCCAAACATGGTACTTTATGACCTTTTCGACAAAATTAAGGTTAGAATGTTTTTTAACTTATACGGAGGGTGAAACTATTTTCTACCGTTATAATATTATCAAATATTCCCATACAATATTATAAAAATATTTTCAAAATAAATGATTTCTTTTATAATTATATGACTTTTAAATGATTTCAAAATATAAAGGTATATTTCCATAAAAATGTTTGATTTCATCTATTTAAACATCCTATGATGGATTTTAAGCATGTTTGAAATTGATTTATTTTGATACAAATCTTCCATATTGTATTGATGGTTTTGTAATATGTTAGAATATGGATGTGTTATGTTTACAACTTTCATGGTTTATGGATAAAGTATTGAAATTTCATATGCTAGTTTTAATATGAATTTTTATGTTATGTATAAACCTTTTAATATGAGGAATGCATTGGACTTAGTAAGTGATGGGTGGAGCCTACTACAGCTCCTCGATGCATTGGTAGGTATAATGAGACAAACTAGTGTCTTGGCATAAGGCCTTGACAAAAATCTTATTTGTAGTCTTGGCACAAGGCCTTGACTATGTGGTTATTAAGTCTGGTATTATGTATTCCATCATTATGAAATTGGCTATAGATATTGCATGTGATTATTCGACTAGTAAAATACTCATGTGAATAAGTAAATGGAATTATTTGATTTATATTTTCCATATTATTCATAAGTTTATGTTTAAATGGCTTATGTTTTAGTCATATACATTTCCTTAAATGTTTATGTTTATTTATGAAGGTTTCTGCTATATTGTTATATTTACTAAGCATCTGAGCTCACCCCTTTCTATGTTTTATTTTTCCCAAGATGTGAAGAATTATATTATTACTGACTTGCAGGGATAGATTAAGGGATAGTCTAAGGGATATTAATGTGGTCAATAGAGACAATGTTGTTGTTGTTGTTTAATTTTATAATTTAATGTGAACCATTTGAATGTATCTAGTACTTCTAAGGCTACCAAACTGATCGATCTTTTTGGATTTTATCCCTTTTGATCATGCCAATGTTATGTAATGATGCACCAACTCTGAGCAACAGGGCTCGGGGCATTACCAGTTATTACTAATTACCGCTAATTACCTATAATTATTACCATTTACCGCTAATTAAGCTAATAATTACTAATAATTACTAATTATTACTAATTATTACTAATTATTTCTAATTATTACAAAATATTACAAGTTATTACTAATTTTTACTATTTATTACTATTTATTACTATTTATTACTAATTATTACTAATTATTACTAATTTTTACTAATTTTTATCAATCATTACTATCTCATTATTATTATTTATTACCATTTATTAATATTTATTACTATTTATTACTAATTAAGGGAAATTATTACTAATTACTGCTAATTACCGCAAATTATTCTTATTTATTACTAATTTTAACTATTTACTGATAATTATTACTATTTACAACTAATTATTACTATTTACCGCTAATCATTACTCTATACCTTTAATTATTACTATTTACCGCTAATTATTAATAATTATTATTAATTATGACTAATTACTACTAATTATACTATTTATTACTATTCATTACGATTCATTACTATTCATTAATATTTACTACTATCTATTACTATTTATTGATAATTATTACCATTTATTACTAATTAATACTATTTAATTCTATTTAATAATATTTCTTGCTATTTATTACAATTTATTAATATTTATATCTAATTTCTGAAAATTATTATTAATTTCCGCTAATTGTTACTAACTACCGCTACTTATTACAAATTACAACTGATTATTACAAATTACCTCTAATTATTACAAATTAACGCTAGTTGGCGACAATTATTTCTAATTATTACTAATTAATAATAATAATTATTTTTTATAATTATTTATTACTAATTATTATTAATTATTACAAATTAGTACTATTTATCAGTATTTATTACTACTTATATATATTTAGTACTAATTATTACTAATTAACGCTAATTATAGCTAATTTTAACTAATTACTGTTAATTATTTCCTATTATTACTAATTACTGCTAATTATTCCTAATTACATGTAATTATTACTAATTAGCTCTAATTGTTACTAATTACATCTAATTATTACAATTTATTATAATTTATTACTATTTATTAGTAATTATTTCTAATTAATACTAATTAATACTAATTACTAATAATTAATACTAATTTATACATATTAATACAAATTAATACTAGTTACTAATGATTAATACTAATTAAATGTAATTATTATTAATTAATGATAGTGGAATGCAATTGTTACGAATTAATAGTTTTTACTTTTAAATAATAAAAATTAAATATTAATGAAACAACATATTTGTAAAAACAAATAATACAAAATAAAACTATCCAATTCTAATTAAATTTAATGGACACTAATTAAAAATAATTATAAGTAATATAAAATAAACCGAATTAACTAAAAAATAAAATCTATAGATAGATACCTTAAAATTAAATCTTTCGTTAGATGTAAGGCTTGAAAATTGCTCAGATGTAAAATTTTAAACATTGAAAAATTTTAAGAGGAAAATATTAGAGTAGAGAGGGAGAGAGGATTTGTGAGAGTTGTAAAATAAGAAAAATTGGATGAGGGTATATATAGGTTAGATTATTTGTGATGGGTTCCATCACAAATGTTAAACCCTATTAATTAAGGGCGGTGGTTAAAAATGTATTTGTGACGAGACCCATCACAAATACATATATACCGACATAGTATTTACGATGGGAGATAAATCTCTTCGCAAATATTAAATACCACCAAAGGGTATTTGCGATGAGTTTTTACACCCAACGCAAATAATTAGTTATTTCTGACAGGAACAGGGTCCCATCGCAAATAGTACCTCCCAAAACACTATTTGCGACGAGACCCTTCCATGCCACACATAACCCTTTTTACCATAATGGGTGAATGGGGTTATTGGATTTGGACTGTGAGATGAGTTTTGGGGCCCAATGTGATCGAGGTGGGTGCTAATTTATTGTTAGTGGAATGGTGGGTTGACCCCCCCAATAAACATTTTCTTATATGATATTGATAAATTTGTGGCATATGGTCTATGTAATCATGTCTCAGAAGATTCAATTGATATTAAAAGACATAGTTTGGTCCTTTATAAATAGGTGAGATGACATGCATAGGGTAGCGAGTTTAGATGGATATTAAACATATATTAACTTAAGTTTTTATGTGTTATAATGATGTGTTATTAATAAATATCCATGGTTTCATCTTATAAATGTTCATCGATCATTTTGAGTAATTCATGGGATAACCATGTTTTGTGTAGATAGTATTGGAATTTGTGATGCCTAGTTTAAAATTGTGTGATATAAGGGATAATATAAATATATTGAGATATATAATTCATGATATATTCTAGTTTATAAGCAAAGTCTAGGACATTGGGATGTGTGATTCTATGGGACTATTTATTGTTTATCCTAATTCATATGATGTGGTGTGTATGTATCATGGACCATTCTTAAGTTAACTAGTAATATCAATCCCTTAACACCATCCAGATCTCTTCTAGATTATTATTTAGATGCAAAAGGATTGAAATATTTTTCATGTAACCCTATTTTAACAGACCAAGATTTTATGACATATTTATCATTAAATAAATTATATTTCATTGATAACTTTCTATACACGCAACCTTGAGTTTAAAAAAATTGTGATACTCTATTGAAATATTTTTATTTAATGTGTTAGTAATCAAATAGAAATCGGATTGGTGGGTTATAATATGTCTAACAAAATTATGAATGATTTTATGTTCTACACATTTATATATTAGTTCTCAATTTATTATAAATGAAAATGAAAAAAAATTATTTGAAAGTAAAAAAAATGTTTTTCTGAAAAAATGTATTTATGCATTTAATGTGTTTTTATATTAATAAATTAAATTAATCACTATTTCTGAAAGAATTTAATAAAATTCATATATTATATATTCAATCTATTGGTTTAGCATTAATCGGATTTTTGTCTAGGAATTAAATAAGAATATATATCCAATTGTATGCCTAAAAATACAATTTTTCTAAAAGTAGGGTTTCATCGTGTTTTGTGAACTTATTTTAAAATTAATTTCATACACTTATAGAAATTTATTCTTGAAAAATTGAATCCATATTTGTAATTTAGAGGATAAAATTATGTATATTAGACCCTCTTATTTTTTGGTTACACTAACTTTTTTTCACACTAATAAGGGAAAACAAGTAAATTAGGGTTAAAACTTAGGGATAAGGATTTAAAATTTATCTAACACTTTCTTTAACCACATTTTATGAGTGTCTTTATTCCATTTCTATAAAATTATTTAATATATGGTCACTTCGTTCCATATTTATTTGATTATTACCTTTAAATTGATTTAAGAAAAGAATAACTAAAAAATGTCACTCTCGTGACTTTAATATCTCTAAAATGTTTACATAAGGATAAAAAGAGGATATGTTAAGTTAAAAATATTTATTTTAAATAAAAAAAATAATTTTTTAAACATATTAATTTATTTTTAATTTTTATTACTTAATGAATTACCTTAAATACTTACTCACCGATACATTATTTATTCAATTAATAAAAAATATAAAAATGATTTAAAAATATTAAAGTAAATAAATTTTGGGGAATAATTATGTCTCATAAAATATATTAAATAATATAATATATTATAGTTATTTGAAAAGTTTATATTTTAATTCCATTGTTGTGTTTTTATCTTTTAAGTCAAATTAAATTAATAGTGTTAAAATGACATTAATGATATTTTATAAAAATAATATTTTATTAAATTATTTAAAAATAAAAAAAATTAAATAGGAAAAGGTGGATATGATATGGTCAAAAATTTCACCACATGGCCATTTATGAGCCAATTTTTAGCTTATAATTAAAATTATATCAATTTAATATTGAAAAAAATCGTTATTGTGATTAGGTTTAAAATTGGTTAACAAAGTGAATATTAAAAAAGATAAGGTTTAAAATGAAACAAAAACCTATATATATTTCATTGGTTTTTTATATTTAGACCTTATACAATTTTTATTAAAATATATACCCATTCAAAAGCATTGATCATGAGAATGACTCAACTCTATTTTAATCTTTTTTGTAACTCTAAGACTGCCCCTCCTATGACTTATAAAATAGAACATCTTCTCCTCTATTCCTCACACCTTTTGAGCCTTATATACAATAAAATACCTACCATAATTTCTTCACATATTCCTTAAATTAATCTTAGAGATTTGTTTTATTCCAAAATACCACACGGTCAAGGCTTAAGGTGTAATCCAAAAGAGAGTTCTCAACAAAGAGGTGTAATTATTAATCTAGCCTTTTCAATTTTATTTCTTATCCAACCTATTATAAATACATGGTATATATTATAATATAATTAATTTAGTATCTATATTATATTTAATTTTTATTATTACAATTTAACAACCATTAAACACCTTTTTTCTATTTGACCATAACTGAAAACATCACTCTTTCATACATATGACATACTATCTTGATATTACAATGTAATTTAATTTTATTAACCACATTATTTGGATGATTATAAAGATATATTTAATAAATATATTTGTTATTTATGAAGTTTCCATGATTTTATAAATTTTAATTTTCAATTTTATTTCTTTTGTTCCATCCATCGAAAAATTGAAACAACGTTCAAGTGTAAGCACAACCTATTGTCTCGATGAACGATGTAATTCATTTTTTTCTCTTTCTCTCTATATATATATCTTAGGGAAGAATATATATATATATATAATATATATATATGATACTTATATAATTTCTAACGTTCCTTATATTATGTAACCATGATACAATATAAATACCAAGACTATCAAACCAAAACATGGATGAAAAATGAAGCATTTATCACTTGGAACACTGATTTTAATAAATAATTGGTAATAAACTAATGATATGATGTTATAAGAAAATAATATATGGTATGATATATTTTATTATGATTATAAAATAAATTTATAATAAATATATACTTATTATACAATAGTTTTGGATGTATATAAATAAAGACAATACTTGATGTAAGCGATTTTCATCTCACTTTTCCTTCTATGAGACATGTGCCATATTCACCACCAGTTCTTTAATGTGGTGTAAATACTACACATGAATGTGTTTTATGATTATTATCATGAAACTTATATGAAATTCAAATTCATATACGATTCTTTCTTTGTGGGGTCTTATAATTTAAAAGTAACCAAAGTAGTAAGGGTTTTATTATACAATATCATTGTTTATCAGGATTGTTTATGATATTGTTCTAACAATGAAATGTTATGGTCTGACTATAAAAAAACACGGGAAATTTATTCTCCTTTTTTTTATGTTAAATGTTTTTAAAATCTCAATGAAAATGTATTTTTATATTTGTTGTTTTAGATTTTAAATAAGTGATTTCGAAGTAAAAAAGGGTATTTTACTCAGGAAATGATCCAAGTAATCTTTTAAAGGAATTTTTCATCAAAGATGTCATCCTTTGATGTCACCTAATATTTAGTTGGGATATGATCCAACGATATTATCCTTATTATTTCTCAATATGGTCTTTGATTAGATGACAATATTTTTATGAAACATGTTCCTTTTTCATAGGTTATGCTTTGCTGAATTAATAAAAATTTTATGACGATCATTTATTTTCCATGGGTTATTCCATGATAAAATGTTTACGAAACCCATTAATTTTTCATGGGTTATGGTATGTTTAATATTTTATGATATTATGGAAGATATATATATGATTTTTATAATGTTAAAGGTGGTATTGAAATTATATATCCCTCCAACGCATTGGGTAAATATGGATATCTCATGGGATGAGAAAGACATAAATGGGGAGTGAACCCAGTTCAGAAAGGGTCTCTTTCCTCCATTAATTCTTGGTAGTGAGCCTTAACTAATACAATGCAATGGAGAGTAAACCCAATATAATATGTTTGTCTTATTAATGAGCCTTTACTAACAAGGAAATTATTTTCTATGCTTATATGCATGATATAAATATATGTATTATTCCAATTTATGCTCTCATGTCTCATGTTCTTTTATTCCATTATTAATCATGTTTTATGAAATTCTCATCCTTATTCCATGAATCAATATTTTTATCTATGATATATATGGTATGGTTAAAAATTGTTAAGATCATGTTCTTATACCTTTATTCTCATTTTATCCTTATGTGATCATTGATATCTCCCATGTTTACCCTTACTGAGCATCTAAGCTCACCCTTTCTTATGTTTCCCTTCCCCAAGAAATAAAGGTGGTTTTTATGTATGATATATGTAATATGGTTGTTTTCTTTCAATAATTAAGTGGTATATGATATATATGTTATATGAACAAGTAGTTTAGGTATCCAAATTTCCAAAACCTCAAAAACTATATGTTTTTTTGGCATGGATCATTTTGTTATGTAATGAGTATTCATCTAATAAGATGTAATATATATGTATGAAAAGTATGGGTCACTACAGTTTATATTAGAGAATGTTTTATTGAACCCTTTGAAACTAGGATGACAAACATTTGGTGAAGTTACTTAGAATAATCATTTGTATTGGAGAATGTTCTAAGTTATAGTAAATAAAGGAGTGTGATTGCAAGGACCGCAAATACAATAGTCTAGAGCTGGTGGTTACATTATTATATTGGAATAATATATAAGGGATCACATCGTGAAGGAATGAATAGTTAATTTTTCTTCGTAAACTATGAACAAACCTTAAATTCACATTAAAATTGAAAACATAAAATACACAAAGTGTTTTCTTTGAGAATTCCATTATTCCTCATAGAGTATCCCTACATATCAATCAAAAAATAATTCTTGGTATCCTATGGAATATAAAAAATTAGAAAGGGGTTAAATGATATATTCAGTAATGTTAAGCGTACAATATAATCTATCATGAATAAATAGTAGAAATCAATATGGAAAGGTAAATAACTGAATCACATGTAATTTAATCAATAAAATGAGCATAATATGGTAGAAATAAATGAAAATTAGATAAATCCATATAAACAATTGCAATTTCTTGAAAATTATCATTGGATATTCTATAATAACATGTAAATAACTAATCTCATAATGAGGTAATTCATTATTTGAGACATTTGAATCATAATTTCATGACTTTTCACAAGACAGTTTAAATATATTGGTTGAAACCCATCTAGTTTTGCCAACTAATATCTCTAATGAGACTTGTAGATTCATCAAGGGGATATCTATAACTGGGAATCACCCATCACATACAAAGTATTAATTCCTCATATAAATGTGGTGCAATGTAATAAATATAAATATTTATATTGAAAACTATTATATGAAATATTAATACTTACCATAATCAAATAAACATAATCATAAACTATCCAGAATAATATGATAAATGGGAATAAAATTTTACATCCTCAGTCAAAATGATCATAAATGATCTAAATAAAGAGTAAGGATTATATCAATACAAAATATCCCTAGTGGATCATATTTAATATTAAGGGTTAATGTGTTCGATGAATAAAAATACAATAAAAAATTCATTATTATCATTCTCGAGAAAAATATCATTTCCACTTTGCAAAAACCTTTTAAAAAAAGATTACAAAACATTTTTCAAAAAATATTTGAAAATATCCTTTTGGAAATTGTAAAATAATATTTAAAACATTGAGTGGTGGTGGAAATATAATTTTCTATTCACATTGTTCATGTTAAAAAATGATCCCGTTCACATTTATTGCAAAATTCAAATGGGCCTTGTTTTGAAAATGACATGAATATTCCTTGCAAAAAAATTTATAAAAAGTAAAAATAGGTGAAAATGTATTTAAGGAATAATTATAAAATTGATAAAAAAAAGTAATTTTTTTAGAAAACATGGATTTTGATGTAAAAGTTTCTTTTTACCGAAGAGAGAAATAATGTTAGATGTTGTTAAAAATATTTTATATATAATTTTAAGTACCAAGAAGTAAGGAAATTATACTATTACTAGAATGATTTATAAATAACTAGAGGATAATAAAATTTATTTATTTTAAGATATAAATATTAAATAATTCCCCTAAGGGATACTTAAAAAAACAATCCCGAATAATGATGAGTTTGTGTAATAAACCCTTACCACTAAAAAATAACATAAAAGATGAATATGGAATAAAATTAACTTTAAATATCTATAATATAATCATATTCATGATATAAAATATAAAAGGGTATGTATATACACTACACAAAATAAATATGTGGTGAATATGACATATATCTCATGAATGTAAATGTGAGGCGAGAAACCCTTACCATTTTGGTAGCTTCTAAATCTTAAGCCTAATAAAAGAAATAAAACCATATTAAAATTTAAGTACGATGAATATAAGGATATAAATGAAATAAAATATCAAAAGAGGATGGAGTCCTTCAATATAGAATGGGAATAGTCCTTCAATTGCACATAGAGGGGCTTCGAAGTAGACCCAAGTCCACATAATCTCTCTTAAAAAACCCTCTCATTTTAAAAAGCACTCCCTGGCCCTAAAAATGCAATTGAAAAAGATACACTAGTTCATAAAAGACTTTTAGACATATCTATTAGAGTTTTTTATGATCCAATATCTCTTCAACAATAATGTGATTTATGTAAAATTTCAGTGCTTGGATGGGTCTCCTATAGGAAAGGGGTAAAACCCTGGTCATACAAAGATATAAAGGATCAAATCTCTCAATACTGGAACTCTTTGAAATGGAAACTCAAACCAATCTTGAAAGACTATTTTCTTTTAATACTCATGTCACATGAACAACTTCACATGGTCTGGCGTGTTGGTAATCGTAATCTGAAAACCAGGAATTTTTAGCCTCTCAGATTGGGATGCTAACTTCAATTCATTTTTCAAAGGCACTCTATTACGCTGGTTTCGACTAGGATTCATGATATTCCCTAGGTTTATTGGCATCCAAAAATTCTCAACGATCTATCATCTGTAATTTTCACCCCCTCAAGATAGATCAACACACTCAAAATGGGGATCTTGGCCTATATGAAAGAGGGCTAATTGGAAATAACTCAGAGATACCAAATCCATCATGAGTCTCCTGGGATTCTGATAATAACAAAATGGAGATTAAGTATGAATTTGAGAATCTCATGCACTTTCATGACCATTGAAAAATGGTGGTTCATGCAATAAACTAATTTCGGGAAGTCAAGAAGATCGCCATGCCAGCTACCAACACCTCATCCTAGAGGGAGGTATTGAGAGACAATAAAGATTCAATGGTGAGCTTGAAGAAAAAGTAAAAAACTATACCAATGATAAAATTGAGAGAAATCACAAATATTCTTACTAGATCCTCATGGGATGCACTGGTGGAAGAAGAAGAACAACCAAAAAAATATGCATATCTAACCAGCACTTGTGACCCCTAGCTACAGTGTGATCCTATAAATGAATCCTTATTATTGGACCTCTCATCGGATATATTTTATACTATGATATTATTTATGCCAAGTAGTTTCTATTAGATAGTGTATCTTCAGATATTGATACAGCTGTTAAACTAGATAAACCCTTCGAGGTCTCGAAAATTCAGCCTAATCTGAATGTTAAAAAGGGAGAAACTGAGAATAATGTTCTGATTTAAGCAAGCACTAACAAAGTGGTTACTCCCATTAATGGACTCGCAATAGAAGGTGGAAGTGCCTTAACACCACCCCTATATCCTAAGACTATGGCAGCCTCAGATATTATCTTGGGAAATAACAGAAATAATAGTATGAAGGAGGACACTTTGATCCTCATGCCCCTGAAGGATTATTCCAATATTGTCACTAAAATTAAATTTTATGGTGATCCCAAAGTCATGAAATCTGCTAAAAATTCCAAAAAGGTAGGGACTTCTAGGACACCACATAGGAAATTGGATAAAAATAGTAAAGGGGGATTTACCCCAAATCTATTCCTAAAAATGAGGATTATTTTTTGGAACTGTCAGGGAATAGACAATCCTAACATTCAAGGTTCCATTCGGCTCCTTGTAGGTAGGTACAAACCTAAATTTATTGGAATATCCAAGTGAAAGATTATTTTATTGGAGCACTCCACTCTTCTAAACAATAGGGGATATTCTAGGCTGGGTACTTTTCAAAATGCTTCCATCTTCGATATAATTTGGGTTTTGGTTCATAGTAGGGTTGAAAACCCATTCATTTATCAAGAAGATATCCAAATAGTCCCCAACAGCTTTGACATAGCTAGCCAGAAAACATAATTCTCAATTGTTTATGCCTTTAATACCTACTTGGGTAGAATATCTCTATGGATTAAAATCAAAGAACTGTCTAATTCTATTGTTGATCAATGGTCCATATTCAGGGACTTCAATTCCATTCTTTAGGTTGATGAAAATATGGGGTCAATTCACAGTTCTATATCTATCAATGATTTCAGATAAAGTGTCGATGATGCGAGAAAAATAGAAATCAACCTCATTGAGGCCAAATTCACTTGGTATAAGAAGCACTTAAATGGAATTTTAGTAAGAAAAATTGATAGGGCTTTTGTTAATGATGTTTCTCTTAAAAAATGGAAACCGATTACATGTGTCTCTTTAGAATTAAACAACTACAATCATCATCCAATAATTCTTAGTCTCTTTTATAGTGAGAAAAGGCAGCCACTCCCCTTCAAATACAATAATTCTTGGGCTAATCTTCTAGAATGTGAAAGTTGGTTCATGATTCTTGGTTGTAAAATGTATCTATGGATAAATCTTTGTGTTGTATTTCCAAGATCAAACTACACAAATCTTACCTTAAAGAGTGGAGTAAAGAAAATTTCAACTTATATGATACATAAATTGATGCTCGTGAGTGCTCTTTTCATGAAACAAAATAATTAATTACAAAAACAAACTTTGTAAGAAATTTTGATCATGAAACTATAATATCATTGAAGCTTAAACATCTAATCATGCTTAGAGACAATATTAATAAAGAAATACTTCAAAATCATGTGGCTTGCTGATGGAGAAGAAAACACGAAATTCCTCAATGCTTTGCAAAGTAATCAAAGGGAAAACAGACCCCTTGATATTATGAAGGATGGTGACCACCTCATTGAAGAAAGTAAAGAGCTCTCAAACAACATTTTTTCCTTTTACATAAACCTTTTAAATGGGCCCCCAAATAATGGTATTCTCAAGGAATGTATAATCCCCATGATGATAACTACTACGGATAATTCTCACCTTACCCCCATGTCTTTTGACACTGAAATTAGAGAAGCTATTTTGTCCCTCAAAAATAATGTTTCACCTGGCCTGGATGTTTCTACCAATGTGTTCTTCCAATTAGACTGGGAGGTTGTTCAAAATGACTTGTACAAGCTAGTCAAACATTTTTTAAAGTGGGGGACCTTCACTCAAGGATTCAACACCCAGTTTATATCCTTAATTCCCAAAGAAGATAATGCCAATGATGTTAGCTAAGTCAGGATAGTAGCTCTTTTCAACACGACACAAAAAACTTTTATGAAGATTCTTGCTAATAAACAAGATATATTCTCAGAGAAAATTATATCTAGGAACCAATTTGGATTCATGAGAGGAAGAAGTATCCAAGATTTTATTCTTATAGCCTTCGAGTGTGTCAACCTCTTCAAAATTTCCTCCCTAGGTGGTAACATTACTCTCAAACATGACATCAAGATAGCCGTTGACACAATTAAATAAACTTTTATAAACAATGTTCTTCATAGTTTTGTAATATTTTCCATAAATGGATCAATACCCTACTGGAATATTCTCGCATATCTATCCTTGTTAATGGATCTTCATAAGGGTAATTTAAGTGCAATAGGGGGTTAATTAGGGGGATACACTCTAATATTCTCTTTGCAATTGTAGAGGATTATCTTTTAAGGATCTTACTTCACATTGTGGAAACATGTGAAATGGAAACTATAAAATCCACTAGAGGGAAATCTTCCTCTAGTCACCTATTTTTTTTCTAATGACATTATTATAGTCACTCAGGGAGTTAGGAGGACTTTAAATAACATCAAAGGGACCTCTTTCACAATGAATGACTTTCTGGTTAGACGATCAACTATATGAAATCCTTTATATACTTTGAAAATAAATTTTCTCCCTCAGGAAAATGATGCATCACCAATGATATAGGAATAAAAGAAGGGTATATCCCTTTTACCTACCTTGGGGTTCTAATGTTCTAGCGAAAACCGAGGTCTTCTCTCTTTTAGAATGTGGTCATCCAAATATAAAAAACTCTTAAATCCTGGAAAGACAAGTTGCTTTCTATGACAAGACATATTTTCTTTGTCAAGAATTTGCTGGTCTGAAAGATGGTCTACTCATAAATGGTGGAAATTTTTCCCACTTTAGCCTTCAAATACATTAATTACCCGACAAGAAATTTTTTCTGGAGTGGAAATTTGATGGAAATGAAGGCCATCACTATCTCTTGGAAACTCTACTGCATGCCCCAAACATTAGGTGTCCTTGAAATTAAAAACTTATCCTTATTCAACCAGTACCGACATGATCAATTTTTATGGAAGCATGTTAACATGAAATCAACCTAACTAAACTTTCTGCAATCTAGATTTGTTACATGGATTCTAACAGATAAATCAAACTCCATGAAATCCTCCATTTGGACTGGCCAATAATATGTCTTCCATAAAATTCAAATGCATTCATATTGTCTTGTCAACACAAAATCTTCTCTCAATTTTTATAACACCAACTATATCGGAGACACCCTAATCAATTGGTCCCATACTTTAGATGTTCTAATGAATCAAAATATATCGATAAAAAATCAATTAGAAAATTTCTATGTACTCCCTGAAGACATTTCTTCAACTGTTACATCCCATGATTTTACCAGTCAAGAAGACATGCTCATTTGGGACTGGTCCTCAAACAGTCTACTTGACTCCAATGTTTTCAACAAATACATGATTTAGGGAGGCCATAAATAGATTTTAAGATTTAATAAAATTTGTCTTATTCTCTTAAGGTTCACCTTTCTATGGTGGGTCTCACTAAACCAAATACCAGTTGATGTGAATCTGCAACGAATTTGTATATCCCTATGCTCTAGGGGTGCCATTTTTCATCAACACTATGAAGTCATTTATCGTCTTTTTCTGAGTTGAAACCCAACTTCATATCTTTGGAAGGTAGTTTTCTATATCTTTTACCTACACCCTCCTCAAACTGGATCACTACTATAGTTACAAGGTGAAACACTGAAAATCAAGCGCTCCAAATAGGTTGACATCTTCTTAAAAGTTTCATATATAGAACTGCTCCATGCTATTTGGAAATATAGAAATTATTTTATCCATTACCATGATTTCTTCAACTCAAATCTTGTGATTTCCATTGTTATCACGACTATTCAAACTGATAATACAATGCATAAAACATGCTACAATAATTTGGTCAAAGACTTCACTGTCCTTAGGAGGATTCATCTTACCAGTAATTTTATGTAACCCCTAAACACTATTGAAATATTCTGGGTTCCCCCCTTTACTAGCTGGTTGAAGTGTAATATTGATGGCGCCTTGAGGTGAAACCTAGGCCCGTCTGGGTATGGGGTCATCTTTATGGACTATAACAGTGACATGATTGATTACCTCTATGGTATCTATGGAAATTTCACTAATTTAGAAGAAGAAATGTTGGTATTTACCAATCTAGTTGATCATGTTAGTTATAAGGGCTGACCCAATATATGGTTTGAATGTGACTCCACCACAGTCGTGCAAGCCATCAGGATTGGAATAATTCATCTCTCAAGAACACTAATGAAAAAATGGGTTAATTATCTTCATAAACTCTAATATATAAACTAAAACATCACACATGAAATTTAGGAATCCTATCTACTTGTGGGTGGTCATGCAAACAAATGTTTTTTTGATGAGAGACTCATTTTCTCTAGAAATCTTCCCTGTACCTTGTTGCCAATTTTCATTTTTGAAAAATGTAAAAAGCTCTATTTTAGACTCTTTTAAATTTTTATGTTCTTAATAAAGATCCTCTGATCTCATATTTATCAAAAAATAAAATAAAAGGGGTATTATATACCCACTCAAAATAAATAAGTACTGAAAATGGCATATGTCTCGCGGAAGTAAAAGTGAGATGATAAACCCTTACCACATTGATTACTTATGAATTATGATACCCATAAAATAAATGAAATCAAATGAAACTTTAGATACCATGAATATAAAGAATTTAATGATATATAATTTAAAAATGGAAGTATATAAACCACAAAAAATAAATAATTGGTGAATACGAAATATGTATCACAATAGTAAGTGCGAGACGATAAAACCTTACCACTTTGGTAACTTATGAATCAAAATCCACAAAAAAGTAATAAAAGCAAATTAAACATTAAGTGACCTGAATATAAATGTATTAATGACAAAACATACCAAATTTTCAGTATATACACCTCAAAAAATAACAAAGTGGTGAATATAGCATATGTCTCACAAAAGTAAAGGCGAGATGAGAAACCCTTACTTTAGGATTGAATTACTTTTTATACATATGAAACTCATGTATAATAAATATATTTCTATTATAAATCTATTACAGAACCATAATCATATAACTCATACCATATATGATTTAGTTATAGTATTTTATCACTTTTTTAATAACAATTCATTGTTAAAAATACTGTTTTGAGTGATAATTGCTTTGCTTTTCATGTATGTTTTAGTTCGGTAATTTTGATCATTTTAATTTTATCATGGTAGAATAATATATAGAATGTTAAAAATGATTTAAATATCATATATATTAATCATATATGTATTTATTATAATATATTAAATTTAGATATTGAAAATCGATTACATCGCTCAGGGAAACGTTAAGTTGTACGTATGCCTGAATGTTGTTTCCATTTTAATCAATGGATGGAATGAAAAGAAAATAAATATTATTTAATTTTTAAAAAATAATAATTATTTCATATATATAATTTATATTAGTCAAATAAATCCTTATTACCATACATGTAAAAATTAATTTAAAAACATTTCACATCGCTACGTGGAGGCGGTAGTCCACATGTATGTGCTAGAAACATTATTTTTTTCTAGAAGGTAAGAATTTATATGTGATATTATCTTTAAATAAGTATGTTTAGATATTAAATATAACATATATTAATTAATTTTAACCGGAATAACTTTCATTTAAATTGTAATTGAAAAACAAATAACATCGCTTTGTGAGACGATTGCCTTCCATTCACTCGAGCGGTGTTACCATATCTCCAAAGAAATGGAATTTTTGAAGGAATATATGATATAATAATTCAATAATTATAACTATTTAATAATTATAATATGAATATATTAAATCCATCATTATATCAATAATTTAAATGTGGTTATGGAAAATGAATTACATCGATTCATGAGACAATAATCTGTTGTACACACGATCAAAAATTTCATTTCCCATTTTATAGAAGTGGATATAGATATGGGTTATTACATTAAAATAATAACATATAAATATATATTATACAATTGTGTTACTATATTATAATATATTAATAAGTTTTTAAGGATTTGAAATAAGAAATAAAATAAATACACACAATTAATAATTTTAACCTTTTTTCAGAAATCCTATTTAGGTTTATACCTAAATCCTTCTTAGGTGGAATTAATAATAAAAATAAGGACTCTATGATGTAGTTAGGTAATTTAGGAATATATTTGGCTATTTATTTTAGAAAAAAATGGTTTTAAAAGTTCTAAAAGGGGAGGATATGATATTAACTTTTATAAGTGGTGGAGAGGACACACATGGAATATTTGAAAATATAAAGTGATACCCATGTTTTTATAATGAAAAATCCCAAAAAATGGGTCATTAGATAATATTAAGGATTTTCTAGTATAAATATTTCCATAAAATTGGTTTTTTGACAAATTTGAGGTCATTTTCAACCCTTATCTTCTTAGTTTAACCCCTGGTAAACCAATTTTTACCTTAATCATGGTAATTAATTGTTGTTATTTTCCCTATTCATTATGGTCAAAAATTAAGTTGAAATTATTAGATATTTTAAATTATTATAATTCCAAATATTGAATTAATTTTTATAAATTCAATCCATATAAGTAGAAGAATTCAATTTAAAATGAAACAGAAGACGCGACCAAAGAGAGGTTTTTTGAAGAGAAAATTATCATAAGTATGTAATGTTTTAGTATAATAAATCAATATGAAATTGATTATAATGAAATAATTTAGTAAACTTTTAATATAATTGAACTAATTTTAGTTTAAAAACAATAAAATAAGTAATTATAATTTTTAAATTATTTAAATTAAAAGAATTTTTTCAATAAAAATCAGTATTTCTCACTATTTGTCAAAAAATAAATATTTTCATAAAAATACAAAAAAATCACCCCAATATAATTTTTACCAGTAGAGTTAAAAAATAAAGTTTATCTTTTAAAATAATTTTTCAAAAATCGGTAAAAATTAATTTTAAATTATGCGTGAAAAGCTCAAAGAAGCTGCCTTTTAGAAAAACATGGTTTTTTGAAAACATTTATTTTTCATTCAAATGAAGATTACATTATTTAAAATCAATAGATAAACATTTAATTTATTTTATACATGTGTAAACTATATAATTTTAATAATTTAGTTATTACTATTCATACCCACCATCTTAACAACTTAGTTATAATTATCATGTTTAATTAATAATAAAGAATTATGTTTCATTCAAACCCAGTTTTGTGTGCATTTAAAGCTATCAAAGAGATTGAATTTATTTAAAAATAAATATATCATAAAGTATTAGGGTGTTAAATTATCTTTTAATATTATTGATACATGAGATACATGTTTTCAAATATGTTGTTTATCTCGTAAAATCTTAGGGTGTTACATTCTACCCCTTAAATAAATTGCATCCTCGCAATTTAATTTTGGTCAAGGTAATAAAGGAATTTAAATTTAAAAATACCTTCTTTGGAAAAAAAACATAATAAAAGTGGTTAATAAAACATTCCATTAATAAGAGAGATTGGTAAGTTTTAAGGTCATCCAAAATAATTTAATCAATTCCAACTTCATATATTACACCGGGAAATCAACATTCAAAATTAATTTTTATTCCTAAAGCACTAAAATTAACATTTAATCGATAATTATCTAAAAAACGATGAAAATTAATTTCTCTTGTCTCTAGATATTTTCCAAGACAAAAATGGTTTGCCCAAGTTCCCCAATAACTCACAAATTTTAACTTAATTCATTCCATTAATAGTTAAACTTAAGGATCATCAAAAATATATGTAACCAAATTTATAAAAAAGGTTACTAAATTTAAATGATATTCCATAGACTGTATAAAGTGTCACATAATGTAAAATTCCAAATATATTCACACATTGATCAGAAAAGAAACAAAATGGAAACATAGTTGATCCCAAAAATAAAATCTCATGTTTTCAAATGTATTTCATTAATCAAAACACGAATTAAACTCCAACAAAGATTTCATAAACCATTAAATCACTAACCAATTTCATGGCCACCAATACTATCCCATAATTCTATATTTATCCTTACCATATCAACATAGATCAAATATTAAGGGTTATCATCCCTTAATAATGTGTTTTACAAAAATATCAACTTGAAAGTGAATCACTTTTCCTTGCCCTCAGTACCATTCAAAATATTCTATCAAATCCTTAAAGAAAAATTACTATAGTAAAATAATTATATATTTCATAATTCTTATAACTAGAATATAATTGATAATAATACTCCTATAACATTATTATTGATTCCAAAAAAGATAAAACTTATTATTCTACTTTGTCTATAGTAATATCCTAACCTTGAACTTAATCACTTAAATTTTTCTAAGGTATATTCCCTTGGAACTTGGGACATTCATTTGTTTAGTGACCCATATCTTTATATTTGAAGCATTGAAAGTTGAAAACTTATTTCATACCATTTCAATCACGAGTGTGGTGGAATTTCTCTCCACACTTAAAGTAAACTCAAATTCCCTTCAAGCAAATACTAGAGTGTTTCTTTCCAAAATCATCACACGAAAAAAAATCATTCTTTCCCTTATTCCCTTTATACATATTTTTCTAGATCATCCTATTCTTCGCTTTGATTCCTTAAAATACAAAATATTTGGATAATTATTTCTTTATTTTCACACCACAAGATATTATGTTCTTATATGATGAGAAATTTTGGGAGACTATGACCTTCAAAGAATTGGATTAATCCAATCAATGAAAGGTGAAATCCTTATATTGGGATTACATAGTCAGTCTATAAATTTTATTGCTAACATTTTAAATTTGGCTTCAGACTTAGTAACATTTTTATCTTCCTTTTTTATTAGACTTAGTAATTTAATATCTACATCCACTCATTGCACATAAGGAAAATAATTTACCAAGAAGAGTCCCTTAAAATTCTTCCATTTAATGTTTCATATTTATTCTTCATACTTAGTGTTTTGAATCAATGAACAAAATTGATCAAATTATCTTGAGAGATGGTAAACTACCATGAATAACTTCTTCATTTTATTAAATCCTAAAGTGATAAATATCTTCTCTAAGGAACATATCCATTTTCAACTACTGTTGGATTTTTATTCCCATTGAAGGGTGATTTTTTTTGATCCACAATGTGGTTTAACATTGTTACACTGAGTAGTGTATAAGTAAGATAGTATTTATAGAAAATTTTATTTCTCATAACCGGAGTTAGATACAACAATATGGTTATAATTCCTCTAGTTACAACTGCAGCTCCAACTCAAGCTTCATTAACTTTATTTGGAGGTAAATCTATACATGGGGTATGTGTACTGATATGGTTTTCATTCCTTACACTAGGTGACATTTATAAACTATGTAATATATTATATTAGATCATAAAATTATTTAAAATAATTTAAAATCCAAATACTAGTGAAGGGCATAACATAAATTAAAATATTTATACATAACTAATCTCATAATCATAAACATGGTTTTTTGGTGTAAAAGTTTCCAAATCATAAAAATATTTTAATATAATTTATAGTGGATCTAAATAAAATTTAAATTAAACAATGAATATCCATTGGGAGTTTAAAATAAATTTCATTATAAGGATCGTTGTGACGAACTAGGTAATGCTCAATTCAAGTCAGACATTCCTTTTTCAGAGTTATTACCTTTAGGTACATCTGCATCAAAACCATATCCACCTATAGTGTCCAACCATTTATGTATTTATAGGAAAACCATATAATATCTAACATACCAAAAATTTATGATGTTATAAAATTATTAGACTTTTCTTTAAAGTAATTAATAGTTTTATGATCCCAAATTTATGTTTTTTGAAATAGTTACCAAGGATTCTACTAAACTTTTTCTGATACCAAATGTAAATAACTAGAATCTAGTAACCTGAAGCCAATGGTTACTTTATTACATTGGAATAAGATAAATGGAATAACATCCCAAAGGAACAAATAGTTTAGTAGCATTTTTAACTAGATACATACTTGAAATTCACATTGCAAATTAAAACATAAAATACAAAAAGTGTTTTCTTTGAGACCAACATTATTCTTTATATAATACCCCTACATATTAATCAAAAAACACTTACTAGTATCCTAGGAAAAATAAATCAAAACAAATGGGGTAAGATAAGAGGCTTATTAAGAGACATAATACGAAAAAGACATCATGAATATATAAACATAATCAATATAGAAAGGTAAATAACTAAAACACATTTCATTTAATCAACAAACATACTATAATATTTTAGAAATAAATAATTATAAATTATCACATATGCTTGAAAATTATACATGGATATCTTAACTAATAAAATAATCACATGGAAATAGCTGATCTCATAAAGAGGAAATTCATAATTCCAAACATCTGAAATATATTATCATGAAATTTCACGAGACAGTTTAAATCTATAGTTAGAAACTAGTCTAATTTGACCAATTGATTTATCTCATGAGACCTATCGATGCATCAAAAGAATATCAATAACTTGGACCACTCATAACATACTAATTCCAATTCATTACTCATATGAAAGTGGTGAATCATAATCATCATAAACATTAATATTAAAAAACTAACATACAAAATGTCAATACTTATCCCAATCAAATAAACATAATCAAAAACCAATTAGAATAATATGGTGAATGATAATAAAATTGTACATCCTCATTCAAACTGATCATAAACCATATAAATAAATAATAATTAAGATATCAATATAACATATCCCTATTTTATAATAATTAAAATAAAGGGTTTATGTTGTTAATAATTAGAAATACCATAAAAATTTCATTAAAAATATTTTTGAAGAAAATATTCTCTACACTTTGAAAATCACTTTTTAAAAAAATTATCTTAAAACATTTCGAAAATAATATATTTTAAAATAACATTTAAAAAATGTTAAATTATGATGTAAAACATTTATTGGTCATGAAAATGGAAAATTTTGTTCATTTTGTACACGTTAAAACAAAGATTCCTTTCATATTTTCTTTAAAATCCAAATGTGACTAGTTTTGAAAATGAAATAAAGAATAAATTATATTTTTTCATAGAAACTAAAAATTAGATAATAATATATTTAATAAATAAGTTATAAAAGGTTAAGAAATTTTTTCAAAACATTACTATAAAACATGGATTTTGATGAAAAATGATTCTCGTTCAAATAGACAAATAAAGACAGTTTTTCTTAAAAATATTTTCTCAATATTTTTAATTTATAAAGAGTGGAAAAATTGTACTATCACATGAGAATGTTCATGAATAAAAATATAATAATAAAATATATTTATTTAATGATGGAAATATATAATAAGTTCTCTAATTGAGACTTTCACAAACACAATCCCAAATAATGATGATATTTTGAAATAAACACTCATCACTTTGGAAACTTATGAATCGTAAGACCCATAAAAAAATAACATCAAATGAAACGTTAAATATAATTAATGTAAACATATAAATTATGTAAAATATAAAATGGGAAGTATATACACCACAAAAAAGTAAATAATAGATCAATATGGTATATATCTCACAAAAGTAAAAGTGATATGAGAAACCCTTACCACATTGGTAACCTCTAAATCGTAATCCCCATAAAATAAATAACATCAAAAGAAACTTTAAATATCTTTAAAATTAATAAATGAATGTTATAACTTATAAAATGGGTATTACGTATTCCATAAAAAATAAACAAGTGGTGAATATGGCATATGTCTCATAGAAGTAAAAGTTAAACGAGAAACCCTTACAACTTTGGAAATTTCAGAATCATAAGCCCCATAAAGAAATAAAAAAAATGAAACATTAAGAACTATTAAGATAAATATATTCATTATAAAACATGTCAAATGGTTAGTATAAACCCCATAAAAAATAAATATGTGGTAAATATGGCATATGACTCATGGAAGTAAAAGTGAGACGAGAAACCCTAACCACTTTGGTATCTTTTGAATCGAAATCCCCATAAAATAAATAACATAAAATAAAATTTAAATACTTTAAATATAAATATATTAATGATATAAAATATAAAATAGGTATTATATTTAACACAAAAAAGAAATAAATGGTGTATACGGAATATGTATCATAGATTTAAAACTGACACAAGAATCCCTTACCTCTGGTTCGACATCCTTTGTATTTTTATGAACCTTCTCTATAATAAATATGGTTTTATTATAAATATATTATAGAAACATAACAATATATATAATATCATATATTATTTACAAATAGTATTTTATCACCCTTTTCTAAACAATTGTTTTTTAAACTCACTGTTTTGGGTGATAATTGCTTCATTTTTCATGTATGATTTAGTTTGATGATTTTGGTCATTTTTATTTGATCATGGATACGTAATTTACATAAGTTTAATCATAATATAAATATCATATATATTAATTATATATGTATTTATATTAATCTATTAAATCTAGAGATATAAAATGGAATACACAACTCATAGAGACGGTAGGTCTTACGTACGCATGAACATTGTGTCCATTTTTATAGATGGATAAAACAAAAGGATGATAAATTTTATTTAATCAATATAGAATAATTTTAATTTTATATATATAATTTTTATTATTCGTATACATCCTTTTTTCCATCCATTCGAAAATAAATTGAAAAATATTTCACATCACTACGTAGAGGCGATAGTCCACATGTACACACGAGCGACATTATTATTTTCTAACGGATTGAAAAGTAGGAAGTTAGATGTGATATTATAATTCAAGAATTATTTTTATATAATAAATATAACATATAATAATTAAATTTATCCTTAATACCTTTCATATAAATCATAAGTCATAAATGAATCACATCGCTTCACAAGGCAGTAGTCCTCCGTACACATGAGAAATGTTATTGCATCCCCCACAGGATGGAAAGTAAGAAGGTATATATGATATAATAATTACAAAATTATAAAAATATCATAAATATGATAGAAATATGTTTAATACACCATTATATAGATTTTCTAATGGTGCTTATGGAAAATGAATTACATCAGTTTGTGAAGAGATAGTTTAACTTATACACGATCAACAGTTTCTTTTACATTCTATGGAAGTGGAGATGGATATAGATTATTAAATTAACATAATAACATATTAGTATATATAATATAATTTTGTTATTATATTATCATAGTTGAATAATAATTTAATGTAGCTGAAGAAGAAATTAAATAAACATGCACGTTTAAAAATTTTACCTCTTCTTCCGAGAGCATTTCTTGGTTTATATCTAAACCCTTATTAGGATGGATTTATAATAAAAATAAGGATTATAGGATGTGAGGAATTAATTAATGAAGGTATTTGGGTAGTTATTGTATTAAACAAATGGGATTCGATGTGTGAAGAGGGGAAGAGAGGAGGTGGCATTTTATAAGTCTGGGAGAGGGAATACAAAGAATATTTGAAAAGATAAAGTAATACCCATGATTTTATCATTCCAAGATACCCTAAAATTATTGGAACTTATATTATATGGTCAAAATATGGTTTTCTTAAAAGTTTTATATATTTTTTAACTATTTCCTTTTATTTAACCCACTAGTAACCCCATATTTCTCTAATCATGGTAATTAATGTTTACTATATTCACTATTCATTAAGTAAATAAACTTATAGACCTCATTATATAATATTTAATTTTCTAATTAAAATTATTTAATCCATTTTTAAAAATTAAATTCATATAAGTGGATGAATTAAATTTAAAATTAAACCTTATAACTAATTAATAATCACATGGTGTATCAATAACTAAATTCATACTGATGGAATGAATAATGAAAAACATCTAAAACATACTATCAAGGATTCATACAAAGACCTAAAATACCATCAAGGATTTATGCCAAGGAATCTAATAAATGGGCAAGTCCTCAGAAAAAACATATCAAGTTTGTCTGATGAGACCTACCGATGCATCGGGGGGCCATAGAGGGACCCAACTGTAACTTAGTAAGTCCAATGAATTCCTCATATGGATAAATAATACAACTGAATCAACATTCCTTAAAAAAATAAATAAATATCATTATTAAAATAACTAGTCATACAGAATATCAATACTTTCTCTAGTAAAACTGATCATAAACCATCCAAATAATTATAACTAATTGTATTATTAGTGTACCTACTCGACATAAAACTCAAATATTTATGTTAACATATATGAAAATATCTTAAATGGATTACTAGAATAATTATTGTTGAAAATACACTTTTAACTTTATAAATAATTTTTAAAATATAAAAACTATCCACATAATTTTATTTGCAAATAACCGTGTAAAATTATAAAGGAAGCTTCAAATCATTACAGAATCATGATGGTGGGAAATTACTTTTATTCTATATAAATTAAAAAAACATTCATTTCACACATTTGTAAAAAATGTACGTTGTTTAGAAAATGATAGAATGATTCCTCTTTTTGCAAAAATGAAAACAATGGTAAAAATAATATTAAAAACTAATTGGAGAATAATAAATAATTTTTGAAATCCTTTTTGGAAATCATGGATATTAAATAGAAATATAAATTAGATGAGACTTAAAATTAAGCAATCTAAAATAATGATGAGATTGTGAAATAAACCCTTACCACTTTGATATCATTTGAATAAAAAACCTCATGAAAGAAATAAATTTTAATGAAACATTAAATACCATGAATAAAAATATATTAATGATATAATATATGAAATTGAAAGTTTAAACACCACACAAATGAAATAATTGGTGAATATGACATATGTCTCACAGAAGTAAAAGTGAGTCGAGAAACCCTTATGTCTAGTTCGATTTCCTTTGTGCATGTTTGAACCTCATTTATAATAAATAGATATTTATTAAACATATATTCCATAACTATAATCATAAATTTATATATCATACCGTATATTATTTACTTATAATATTTTATCACTTGTTTATTATCAATTCATTGTTAAAAGACATGTTTTGGGTGGAAACTACTTCATTTTTCAGGAATGTTTTGATTTAGTAGTTTTGATCCATATATGATTACTATAGTTTCATAATTTATATAATATTATTTATGATTTAAATATAATATATATTAAATATATATATAGTCGTATATAATTATAGAGAGAAGAATTAGTTACACCCTTCAAGGATATGATAGGTCTTACATACACAAGAATGCTCTTTTCATTTTTCGATAGATGGATCAAAAGAAAGGTGAATATTAATTAATCTTTAAACAATAATATTTACACCATAAATATAATATATACTCATTAGTTCTATATTTATAACCATCTTAGTAAAGGGGTGATGAAAAATTAATTACATTGCTACGTGGAGACGTTAAGCGGTATGTATGCACCAACGATGTTTTTGATTTTTGAAGGATGGAGAAGAGATGGAAAATGGTTTGAAGATATAATTAATGACAAATAAATATATTTATTTTACTATATTTTTTAATTTATAATTAGTACAACACATTTAACATCCTGATCCATGTTCTACACACCGATGCCCTGATCCGAACCACTACGTGACATCAAGAATGCCTCCCCATATGTCAGAGGTTGTTGACTAGTAGAGAGTGTATAATATTGATCATGGGGAGACAATAACCTATTTATAAGAGTAATAAAATAGTTTAAATAAATAAAAAATAATCAAATTATATAGCCAGAACCAATGAAATAACAGAATCACAAGATGACCAAAACATGAAATACAATATCAAAAACTAAATAGCCGATATCTCATAACCATATGTGCCAAGTGTCAATTAAAAAAACCAAAATAAATAAATAAAATGACTACTCCCAAGAAGTTCCCAAATCACATCTGGTTCCCTCATCCATTCTCTATAAAAAATCAGCCATATAACACATGACCTTTTCCCTTATCATGTCATTTAAACATGAAGTCTATTCAGGTATCGATCAAGTAACACGAGTAGGGTGTGAGTATAAATCAATAGGCCACCATTGTAAATCCCTGAACCCGCACTTTCAGGTTCAGTACTAAAACATACTGTGTATTTATTTTGTATAATATATTACTAAAAAATACACAGTACATTACACAAAGGAGGACCTTTTCCAGTCTAGGTTCTGGAGAATTAGACAACAACTTACAAATATTTAATAATATTTTACAAAAATTAATAACTAATATAAATAACAAGATTAATATGAATTAGCACCTTAACTTCCCATTTAACTTCTAAGGACACCTGTGAAAAACATTTCAAAAACATGGAACGATAAAAATAGCTCAGTAAGGGATAAAAAAAGAATAAAAGAAAACATTAGTCCCTGAATACTTATAACGTATGAAATAATTTTTAAAAGACATACTTCTCACCCATATATACATCCTTTGTGAAACATGATATTTCCACAAGATTTCCACAATACATAAGAACACAAATAGAACCATAAATTTATCTTGGGGAATTACTTACATAATCTTGTAACCCTCTCGTATACCTTATAATTTATAACCCTCACGGCTACCTTAAAATTTGTGTAACCATCGTAGTTACACTTGGAGTGACCATACGACTGACCTATAACTTACATATAACCAATGAATTGGAGGGATAAATAGATCCTACCCTTAATTATAAAAAATTAAAAAGAACCAGAACATAATCATACACCAAGAACAATTTCATAAAAATATTTCTTTTTAATTTTATAAAACTGAATTTTAAAAGAAGATTTTAAAAGAAAAAGCCCCTTAAAAATATTATATAATTCAAGTGATACATAATAGAGTGGATATAATATATATATATAATCTGTAAATAAACATAATTAAACATATTATAAACAAAAACAATCACCCAAACAATTTAAATACAATATGAATAATGAAGTAGAAGGTTAACCCAAAGAATGGAAATCGAGTTCTGAATTCCCTTACCTAGGGCTTGTCTTACTTAAAACCTTTTTAATCCTCTTTTATAATGATTAAAAGAGTGTTATTAATATCTAAAAGAAACATATTTATGTTTATAATACCTTATATTATCATTTCATTACATCATTTCTCCCTTTAGCTGTTTGTATTTAGTTCCTTCCATTGTTTTCTGTGTGTTCTTTACATGATTTCCATGAGCAGTTCATGATGAATATTCTTGTCGATTGGAAGTGAAAATATAGAATTGGAATGTATTTTTATTTAAATGTTTCCAAAACCATTAATTATACATTTTATCATTTTAAATTATGGCATGAGGATGATTCATATGTTAAAGCATTATTGATATTTTTTAGGTCATTTTGGTGGTTCTTCGATCGTAAAAAACTCATTATGTTTTATAAATTAATAACATGTGTAAAAAATGATTCAAGAACCGTATTTAATATATAATACATAAATTATAATCTAGTTCAACCATAAAAATGGTTTCATGACCAGTGTTGAAGAAATTAAATGAAACTGAAATCACATCGTCCACGATGTCGGTAAATCGACACATCACAGACGGTGTTTTAATTTCCTGAATATGTGAGAGAGGAGAAGAAGTATAATAGAGAGTCTTCAAAAATCATAATGAAATCCATAATATTCAAGATACTGTATAAGTCATTCCTCTTGGATAAGGGGTGGTGAGGAGAGAAGAAGAATAGAAATTAAAATGCAAAGAAAAAAAAGAAAACAAAAGAGGATGTTTACCTCTTGATCTCTTCTCCTTGAGATCCTTCTTAAGGCATTTGCTTTTATCCTTTTAGTGAGACCAGAAACTCTAGGATGTGGGAAAGAGTATTGGGAGGAGTATTGAGAAGAACTTAGGTATGTTTCAAGGCTTTGGAGGTGTGGGAGGAAGAGGGAAATGAGGGTGGTATTTATAGGGGAGGAGAAGTGGTATTTTACATAATTTTAATCATTATTATAATAATTTTTCAAAATACTATGAATAGTGTTAATTAATATGACCCAAAAGAGTAATAATGGAATGTGATACCAAACCATGTGGTCTCACATCAGCCTTGAATTACCTATTATGTAGTAAATCATGTATTAATCATTTATCATATTTTATCGTATTTTACTATTCATAAAAAATTCAAGGATTTCAGAAAAAACCCAATAATTCACCCTAACCATTTTTTTATGTGTATAATTAAAAAATGAACTCCATTTTTCAAAAATAATTTTCTAAATATTATTAATTTAATTTTTAAATAAAATCATACTTTATTCAAAAATCAACAATTTTTATTCTATAACAGCTTTTTTATCACATTGAGAAATTAACAAATAAGTAATTATCTTAAATCCTTAAGAAAAAAATAATAATACAATTTAATATTCATTAAAGTAATATTACTATTCATAACGGTATGTTACTATTCACCCAAAAAACAAGTTGGTTCTATCAGACTTAAAATAACTTACTAATCAAAACCGTAAATGATCATTTTTCGAAATTCAAAACATAGAAGTAGGAAAATTATGTTTAGTGGTTAGTTTATAATGTTATCATAGTATTTAGAAGTTAATTTAAGCACACAATGTTTCCTTTAAAATCTTGGGATGTTACATTACCCCCCCTTAAAAGAATTGCAAAATCACAACTTGTTCATTGTACTTATAATTATGAATATACATATCAATAATTACGAAAAAAAGATTTTATTACATGTACATAATTAACTATATGTTCAAAAGTAAATTATATCAATATTTTTGTAAAAAAAACACTAAAATATAATATCCAAAGTTGTCTAGACCGTTCCTCTGATACAAACTATAAATCTCTAAACCCGCACTTCCGGATTTAGTACTAAAACATGCTGTGTATTATTTTTTATAATAGATAAATGAAAAATACACAGTACATTATACAAATGAGGACCTTTTTCAGTCTAGGTTCTTGAGAATTCGACTACCACATACATATATTGAATCAGAGTTTACAAAAATTAATAGCTAGTATAAATAACTGGATGCATCTACAATGGAACCTTAACTTCCCTTTGAACTTCTAAGGATTCCTGTGAATTTTTTTTAAAAAAATCTGGAAGATAAAATTAGATTATTAAGGGATATAAAAAGAAGAAAATAAAACATTAGTCCAAGAATACTTATAACGTATGAAATCATTTTCAAAATACATTCTTGTCACCCATATATACTTAATTTGTGAAATAAGAGATTTCTACAAGATTAAAACAATACATAAGAACATAAATGGAACCACTAATATATCTTGGGGACATTACATACATAATCTTGTAACCCTCTCAGATACCTTATAATTTTTAACCCTCACAATTACCAAAAAATTTGTTTAACCATCGCAGTTACACTTGGAGTAACCATACGATTGACCTCCAACTTACACATAATCAATGAATTTAAGGGAGATATAGGTCCCGCAATTAATTATAACCAATTTCCAAGAATCATAACATAATCATACCCCTTGAATAATTTTTACAAAAACATTTCTTTTTAATTTTGTAAAATATAATTTTAAAAGAGGATTTTAAAAGAAAATCCCCTTAAAAATATCATACAATTCACGTGAGAGTTAATACAGTGGATATAATATGTATATAAACTATAAATACACATAATTAAACATAATAAAAACAAAACCCAATAAAAATACTATTTAAATACCATTTAAATAATGAAGTAGAAGGATACCCCAAAGAATGGAAATCCGGTTAAGAATTCCCTTACCTCAGGTTTGTCTTACTTCAAAAAAATTTTAAAAATCCTGTATAATGGTTAAAAGAGTGTTATTATTATATTACAAAAAAATATTCATGTTTATAATACCTTATATTATAATTTCATTACATTATTTTTATTTTTAATTGTTAGTATTTTTTTCCTTCCATTGTTTTGGGTGCATTCTTTACATGAATTCCATGATCAGTTCATGATGAATATTCCTGTCGATTGGAAGTGAAACTTCAAAATTGGAATAGATTGGTATTTACATGCTTCCAAAACCATTAATTATACATTTTATCATTTTATATTTTTACTTGAAGATTATTCATAAGTTAAATCATTATTGATATTTTTATGTCATTTTGGGGGTTCTTCGATCGTAAAAAAACTCATTCTGTTTTATAAATTAAAAACATGTGTAAAAAATGATTCAAGAACCTTATATAATATATAATTAATAAATTATAATCTAGTTCAACCATAAAAATGGTATCATTACCAGTATTTAAGAAGGTAAATGAATTGAAATCACATCGTCCATGATTTCGAGAAATCAACACATCACATATAGTGTTTTAATTTCTTGAATAAGTGGGAGAGGAGAAGAAGTATAATGGTGAGTCTTCCAAAAACATGATGAAATCCAGAATATGTAATATGTTGGGACATTAATTCCCCTTGGATAATGGGTGGTGAGGAAATAATATGAATAGAAAAAAAATGAACAGAAAAAAATAAAACAAAAGAGGATGTTTACCTTTTGATCTCTTATCCTTGAGATCCTTCTTAAGGCCTTTGGTTTTGGCCATTTGGTGAGACCAACAGCTCTAGGACGTGGGGAAAATCATTGGGAGGAGTATTGGGAAGAACTTAGGTAAGAATCAATGCTTGAGAGGTGTGTGAGGAAGAGAGAAACGAGGGTGGTATTTATAGTGGAGGAGAGGAGGTATTTTACATTATTTTAATGATTATTATAATTTTTTTCTCAAAATTATGACTAGTCTTAATTTATATGACCCCAAACAGTAATAATGGTATGTGTGTTTGAACTAAGTGGTCCAACATTAGCCTTGCATCACCTATTATGTAGTTAATCAAGTATTTAGAAATTATCATATTTTATTGTATTTTATTATTCATCAAAAAATCAAGGTTTTCAGAAAAATACCAAAAATTTACACTAACCATTTTTTAATATGTAGAATTCCAAAACGAACTCCATTTTTCTATAATGATTTTATAAATATTATTAATTTAATTTTTAAAATAAAACCATACATTATTTTGTAATCAACAGTTTTAATTCTATAACTGATTTTATATCACATTGAAAAATTAACCAAGAAGTCATTATCATAAATCCTTAAGAAAATAAAATAATTAGAAAATTAAATATTCATTAGGTTCATATTACTATTCATAAGGGTATATTACTGTTCACAAATAAAATTTGGTTCTATCAGACTCTAAATAACTTTCTAATTACAACTGTAGAGGACCGTTTTTATAAATTCAAAACACATAAGTGGGAAAAGTATGTATAATGGTTAGTTTATAAAGTTCACATAGTATTTATTAGTTCATTTAAGAACATAGTTTTTCCTTTTTAAAATCTAAGGATGCTACAACCACTAATAGTTTCTAAACCAATATCGAGTCAAAAATAGTGTGTGATGATTTATAAAGAATAAATAAATGAAATAATGTAAATATTTTTCACTTATTAAATTAATCATTATTTAAACACATAACACCTGAGTTCCCAAGGACATCTGAACTCTCAAAACTTAATTCAAACCATTTCAATGTTTGAACTATTCCCAAGGGATATCATATATCTAAATTACAATGTTACCATTCATTATCTCAATTCACACCTGAATTCCATTACTACCATTCTTGTTCTCAATTCACTTATAAATGCCTTTGGTACCATTTAGTGACTGAAATCACATATGAATTCCATTATTACCATTCATTTACTCAATTCACATATGAATTTCATTGTTACAATTCACTGTCTCAAATTATATATTAATTCCATTATTACCATTCATTGTCTCAATTTACATATAAATTCCATTGTTCACATTCATTGTATCAAATCACATATTAATTCCATTTTTACCAATCATTTTCTAAATTCATATATTTCATAATATCACAATATCACATACATAAAAAAACCCATCAATTAATTCACCAATTAAATAATCCAACATAATAATTGAAAATTCAACATTATTTCATTAATTAGTTTAGAAATTAATTAATCACATCTCTCTCATTAATTAACAGAAAAATTAATTAATCACATCAATCCTGTTAACTAATTCAACAATTAATTAATCACAAAGTTCCCATTAATTAATTCAATCAATTAATTAGTTCAATTTAATGAATCACATAATCACAATAATCTCTATTAATTAATTCTAAATTTAATATATTCTATCGAACAATACCAATATCCCCATAATTAATACCAAAATTAGTTAAGTTGGTTCAAAAATCTCAATATCCCCATATTAATACAACAATTAATTATCCCAATTCAATCAATTCTATGTCCCAAAGTTTCATAATCCTTAATTAAGTAATTCAATATAAAAACTAAAATTATAATCATCTAATATAAATTCTAAAATTATATACATGTCATTAAAATAAATTATATGATATTTGAATAATACACCACCTACCTCAATTCTTTGACAAATGATCACCCCAAGGAAAACTTATAATTTGAAACTGATAGGTCAACCCAACGATGAAAAAAAATGTCTAGATCCTAATAATATATCCAATATTAAATTAATCATGATCTAAAAAACCATGATCTATATATAGATCCCACAATAGATAATCATCCCTCTTTTATATGGGAATAGGAGTGGGATGGAGAGAGAGACCTTAGAAGAAAGAAACCACATACTTGGGGAGGTGTAGATATTCAATACTCCCTTAAATTTTCTATGAAAGGATGTATAAAGCCATAGAAATGTGTCTAGGATCCTTCAAAAGTGATAGAAAATGACCCAATCTAGGTTGGGTCAATTTGGGTGAGTTTTAGAGTTTCAGGTAATTTTAAAAATAATTTTCATGTTAATAAAAAATCCATGCACAGTTTGGTGGGTAAGGGTAAAAGGTTTTCCAAACCATGAAACATTACCATTAGCTTCATATGGGGGGTCAAGATTTCTCTTAAAAGGGTGCACAATTTTACAAACAATGTGCCAGCTTTGCAAACCCTCTCTTTCTAGGGTCATACGGTTTGTTGGGCTAGGATGCATGGTTTGGAAAAATTGTGCTCCAACTGTACACTACCATTTTGCCTCTTAAAATTCTCAAATTTCACCGAAAAATTCCCCAATAATTAACCAAAACAAAAAGTACACAAAACAAGGAAAAATATTACCCAAAAAAATCCCAAGACATCTCCAGATCAGGTTGGGTTCTTATAATCATCCCACCTTATAACAGCTCATCCTCAAGTTATACTCCCTAGAATCTCTATGATTCCAAGTCAAAAATATAGGGCCACTGAGACTACATATTTGATTCTATCTCCAAAGTTTCCTCCTAAACATGTCTATGTTTCCACAATATAGGAACTATCAATGTGATCTTTCCCCGAACACTTTCTCACTGAGATCCAACACATGTATTAGATGCTCCTCAAAGGATGAATCTATATTTATCTCAACATTATCCACATCGATCACATGAGAAGGGTTGGGTTGATACCTAAAAATACATGACATACGAAAAGTGTCATGTATAAAACTATACCTCTATCAAATATCCAATCATTTTCAACCGACCTGATTCTCTCCACAACCTCAAACAATCCAATGAACTTGGGTACCTATCTTCCTTGCCTCTATATCATGTGGTGACCCAATATAGGTAAAACATTAAGGAATACAAGATCACCCAATATAAACTCTAGGGGTCATCAACATCTATTGGCCTAAAAATTCTGGCTACTATGATCCCTAGCCATACACTTCTGATTTAGGTATACCTACTCCAATGTCTCCTGCACAAGACATGGTCCCAACAAATCCGACTTGCCTACCTCCATCTAGCATAGAGGATATATGTATGGACTACCATAAAGATTCTATTATGGTTCCATATGAATTGCATCCACATAACTATTTTTATAGGGGAACACTACAAGTGTTAGGTACTTCTCCAAAGACACACTAAAGTCTAGAACACATGCTCGTAACTTATCCTTAAACACCTATATATCAAGTTCATACTTCCCATCTATCTGTGGGTAGAACGATGTGCTCATAAAAAACTATGTACCAAATGCCTTATATAACCTCTATCAGAATCATGAATTAAATCATGAGTCATGGTCTAAAACAATAGTCTGTGGCACCTTGTATAGATAGACTATCTATTAAACATATAGTTTTTCCAATTGATCCACTAAGAAAGTCTCCCGCACTAGAAATAAATGCTCTACATTTGTAAATATTTCTACAATCACCAAAATAGTGTCATTATTCCAAGGTTTCCTTGGGAGACCCACTAAAAAGTCCATAGTAACATCATCCCACATCCATTCTGGAATGAGCAATGACTATAATAAATCACCAGTCCATTAATGTTTATCATTCACCGATTGGCAGATGTAACATCATGTCACAAAACCTACTATCTTCTTTTCCATTCACAACTATAAAAAATATCATCGTGGTTCATGGTACATTTTGATCACACCTCGATGCACCACCCACTTCTAGGCATGAAACACACACATCAGCTCCTCCTGCATACTTTTAGGCACAAAAACCTTATTCTCTACACAAATTATTTCTTCCTCATCTATAGTCTAATATGAAGGTGACTCCCAAACTTCAAGGCTTTCCCTCAAGATCAATCACTTTGGATCCTCATACCATCTTTCTGTAATCAGTATCAAGAGTATATAATCCACTGAAACTGATATGAGAGCCATCTTTTCCTGACTCTCCTAAACCATAACATGCATCTCATCCAACAAAGTCATTATCTTCTACTCATCAAGTGGGAATTCTCCTATTCAAAGAATCAACCACATTTTTCCTCTTTCTGGGCATATATGCAAGCTCAAAATCAAATTACTACATATAATCAACCCACATATACTACTGGGGATTGAAATATCATAGTAAAAAGATGTAATTTAAGATATTGTGATCAGTATACATAGTAAAATTCTTACCCAAAAAATATCTACCAACACATTAAGGCATAAACCATAAAATCCAACATGAGTTTGTGTGTAGGTTAGTTTTGTTCATGTGTCCTAAATTGTTGAGACCTATTCACCATAAATCATTCTCCCTACATCAACACTACTTCAATATCTATTCATAAATCATCACAAAACACCATATAATGATCACCTGGCATAGTTAGGATTAAGATTCATGACGATTTCAAGTGCTTATTCAACTTATAGAAGGAAATATAACAGGAATATGACCATTAAAACTTTACTCCGTTCTTGGTCAAGATTGAAAGTGGTTCTTCCAAATGGGTAAAGTTTTGGATGAACTCATGATACTATATAGCCTACCTCTGGAATCTAGGGATATAGAAAACAATCTAGGGTTACTCCAAAGATACAAATGTCGGAACCTTATCTAGGTCCACTAACACACCTTCCACCGAGATGATGTGGCCCATGAAGTATACCTGATAAAAAAATGAAACTTATATAACTTATCATAAAGCCAATTGTCTCTCAATGTACTCAGTACGATGTTAAGTTATTGGTCATGTTTATCATGAGTCTTAGAGTACATCAATATTTCATCCACAAACAGTACCACAAACTAATCCAGGTATAGATGGATGATTCTATTCATCAAGGCCATAAACACTGCTGGTGAATTTTTCAACCCAAACAAAATTTCAATAAACTCATACATGCCATACTTGCTTCTGAAATCTATCTAAGGTATATCAAACTTTTGGACTCTCAACTGATGATACCCCGATCTCAATTCGTTCTGGGAGGAAACACAAGGTCCTCTCAATTTTAAAAATAGATCCTCGATATGTGTAAGAGGATACCAGCTTCTCTATGTCATCTTCTTCAACATTTTTAAACAACACAAAAGTATAGTGTTCAGAAAAATTTCTTAGGAAAACTACACTAGAGAACCCTAAGGCAATTCATTCAGATGGACAAACCTATTATCCTCCAACTCATCCTACTAAGTCTTAAGCTCCTAAAGATCTACTGGTGTTATTCTATATAGTGGAATAGAAACTAGATCACCCACCTGCATGATATCAATTTTAAATTCCATACCTCTATTAGGTAGAATACCTGAGATGTATTTAGTAAACACATCCTGAAACCCCTCCACTACTGGTAGAAATACACCAAGCTTTACTCATCCATCATAAAGAAATATACTATAAACTTGGGTGGTGAGCTCCCATAGTTGTTGATGAACTGGACCTACAAAGTCCACCTTGATATCACACTCTCCACATTGAATATACTTTTCACCCTCATAATACATAAGCACCACTCACCCGCAGTAACAATTTATGCGGGATCAGTATACTACTAGCCAGTCCATACCCAAAATTACATTAAACCCTATTATATCAATAATTTAAAGATTACAACTAAAAAAATACTTCCTATACTTGAGAGAATAACTCTTGTATAAACGGATGTCTCTCGTTCTAACTCCCAAAGGTGTGTCTATTGCAACACCCTACTCAGAAAATCCATCTCCAAGCTCAAACCATTCATCATTTGTGAAAAAATAAAATAATTAGAAGCACCAATATAAAATAAGTAATTGGATAATGTATAAGATTTAGGAATATTACATCTCACTATTTAAAATCCATCCTCTTCATCCACATGTATAGGATGAATTGCATGTAACTGTCCTGACCCACTTGTGATGCAGTTTGAACTCCTTGAGCTACACCACTTTTCTAATTCAAGTTATCTTCCCTAGATATTCTTCTTCCACTACATCTATAACCATATCCAGTAGAACTATATATTTGAGACTCATATGGTGAAGAGGACCCCCTTCCCACACTCTGGTTCTATTTATCTCCTCTATCACTACCCATCTATTATGGGTTCCTGCAGTACTTTTGTAGATGTCCCATCCTTTCTCAATATTGGAACTCTAATAGTGGCTGAGGGTAGTATCTATTACAATGGACCAACCTTCCACACTAGTGAAAAAGTGCATAGGTGAGATCCTGAGTAACTGATCCTTCCCCCTAGTCACTCTTCCTATTATCCCCCAGGGTAACATTCTTATAGTGATGCTTCCTCCTCTTAGAAGACACAACTCTTGATCATATATCTGAAACCATATGTCCTGCACTGGAATCCAAATTCAGGTTCCCCTCAACTATGAGAGCCTGATATTCCACTTCAGTAAACATATTTAACTAAAATAGGTCAACATGGGAATTAATCTCAAACTTATGTCCATCCTGAAAATTCCACAATGTAGTTATCTCATCCCATTCTAGTGTTAGAGTAAATCATTATAAGTTTGTAAAGAGTCCATTATATTCCATTATTTAAATGTTCTCTTGAGCCAATATCATGAACTCGACTGATCTCTCCTGTCTCAACATCTCTAGATATAAGTGCTCAAGGAACTTCTCCAAAATTTCCTTCCAAGACACCCCATAAACCTCCCATGTCTGGGCCTAAACATCCCACCAGCGCTTCGCTGATCTTCACAACATATAAGCAGCCAACTTTTCCCTCTTCTTAGTATGGTTCTCTGAATGATCAAGTATAGTCTGGAAGGAATCAATACATAACTCTACTACCTTAGGTCCACCCTCTCCGATAAACATATGAGGGTGATGTAATTATAAATCCTAAGTAAGGCCAGACATACTCTTTACCAACCACTTCAGGTCTCTCTTCAGGATCTACATAATGAGAGAAATTTCCTCACATATCTTCTCCTCTACTTCCTCACCTCAATCTATCTGTGCCTTATGTTCCAATACTGGAGGATCATCTATAGCTATAAACTCCAGTCATATTATCAACAAGTTTCATTATGGAGGCATATCTCTTCAATGTCAAACACACATCTCATGAAACATAACAAAACAATAACACATTTAAAAAGTGTGAGTCACAAAAGGGAATAAAAATTCATCAACCAAACCCTCCCACATGATAAAAACATAGGTTCTATCACTACCCATAACCATAATACATCTAGGTCATGGTTAAATAAGTTTAAACTTATTATTACAATTTAAATTTCTCATTAGAAAAACATTTATTATAATATTTCATCATTTTCAAAATTGTCAATTTTATATTATGCACATATTCATTTCAATTTCACAAGAAATGAAAAATAGCTCAAGTTAAACATCTTACCAAAATTCCATTTTCCCGTGCATTCCTAAAATTATGCATGTAACAAAATAATCACCAGTGCTGATAATGATGCATTCATACTAAACTCTCATACCATATCAAGCCATAATTAAAATCTCATAAAATATCAAAATAAGTTAGGCATCACACAACAATTATGTCACCCAATGTAAAATAACATTCAACTGTAACAGAAAATACCAATAATAATCATCTCACCCTAGGTACTTGGGTTTAACCCCATACATGGGATAGATACTCCCATGCACGGGCTCAAAACTAACGTATGAATCTTCTTAGTCTCTTGTATACCTCATCAAAATTGTAATAAAAAGAGAACTGCTCTGATACCACTTTGTAATGTTATGACCCAAGTGTCAGAAAGTGGTGCCCTGAGTCACACCGGTACATGAACTCAAGCATGCCTCCCAATACACCAAAGACTTCTGACTAACAATGAGGGTCTAATATAGATCATGAGGAGACTATATCCTCTTTATCAATGTAATACACCAGCAGAAATAAATAAACAATAATCAAATGATATAACCATAACCAATGTAATACCATAATCAAAATATGAGAAAAATAGGAAATACAATATCCAAAACTAAATAGTAGATATCTCATGCTCATATATGTCATGAGTCAATATATAAAACCTAAAATAAATAGTTAATGACGACTCGAAAGAGGGTCCTAAACCAAATATTATTACCGCATCCATTATCTATCCCAAATAATCCATCTAACATAGGGCCTTTTCCATTATCATGTCCTGAAAACATGAATTCTATTCAGGTACCAATCAAACTGCCCGATTAGGGTGTGATTACAACTCAGTAGGCCACCACCAGTGATGTCTAAAACAATATCTAGTCAAAACCATTATATGCAGTTGTATAATGAATAAACAAAATCAATAAAGCAAATAGATTACACTTTTTCAATTACTATTTATTTTACCTCATAACACACAGGTTACCGTGGAAACTCGAACTCTCAATACCTTCTTCAGCCCGTGCTGAAGTTTGAACTATCACTAAGGGATATAATATATCTATATTCCATTAGTAATATTCATTATCTCAATTCACAATTGAATTACATTATTACCATTCATTCTCTCAATTCACTTATGAATTAAATTGTTACCATTCATTGTCGAAAATAATATATGAATTCCATTGATACCATTCATTATCTTAATTTACATATGAATTTCATTGCTACCATTCATTGTCTCAATTCACATAAAAATTACATTATTACCATTCATTGTCTAAAATCACATATGAATGCCATTTTTACCATTCATCGTCTCAGTTAATAGATGTCAAAATATCACAATATCACAATATCACATATGTCACACCAACCAACCAATTAATTGACCAATTAATTAATCTAGTATAACAATTCCATATTCCAAATAATTCCATTACATAATTGAAAAATTAATTAATCACACATATCTCATTAATTAATTTAACAATTATTTAATAACATCAATCCACTTAATTAATTCAACAATTAATTAATCAAACCATTCCCATTAATTAATTCAATCAATTAATTGGTCTAATTCAATCAATCACTTAAGCAAAACAACATTTATTAATTAATTGAAAAATTAACTAATTCAATTAAAAAAACCCCAATATAATGATAATTAATTAAATTATTAATTATTTTTCTTAAACAATCTCAATATCTCAAAATTAAATCAGTAATTATTTATTCTAATTCAATCAATTAAATATCCCAAAATTTCATAATACTTAATTAATTAATTTACCAAATCAATTAATTCAATGTAAAAACTCAATTGATATCCATACATTAGAAATTTTACAAGTAATTTCATGTATTTGAAATCAATACTTTAGAATTTTAATAATAGACCACCTACCTCAATTTGTTGATAAACGATTACCCAATAGAAAATCCCCAATTTGAAATGGATAGGCCAATCTCATGACAAACAACAGATCAAGATATTAAACATTGATCCAAGATTAAATGAAAAAAGATACAAAAAACATAGATCTAGATCTATATCCAATAGTGGATAAACATCCCTATTTTCTCTAGGTTGTGGATCGATATGGAGAGATAGATCTTATCAGGTAGAAAACACATACCTAGGGAGGTGCAGATCTTTAACCCCCCATATGATTCACCAATAACGAATGTCGTAAGCCCTAGGAATGCCTCTAGTAACCTCCAAAAAATGATATAAAATGACTTGGTCCGAGTTAGGGTTGATTTGGGTGAGATTAAGTGGTTATTATAATTTTAAATATATATTTTAGGTTAATTAAGAACCTGTGCATGGTTTACTGAGTAGGGGTGCACAGTTTTCTAAACCATGCACCTTAACTATGCCCCTCATCTAAGGTGGGAGGGGGTGCATGGTTTCTATAAAATGGGTAAAAATTTGAAAAAATATGTTCTAACTATGCAAATCCTCTCTATCCATGGTGTCATGGTTTTCTAGTGTAGGGAACACAGTCTGAGAAAACTCTTCCCCAACCGTGAACCTCCCTTTTCCTCTTAAATTTCTCAAATTTCACCCAAAAATTCCCCAAGAAATAACACAAACAAAAACTACTCAAAATAAGGAAAAAATTTTCTTGAAAACAATCTTGAGACATCTCTAGAAAATGTTGGGTTAATATAGTACATTAAAAGATGTATAAGGATAAATAAAATTGAAAGAGTTGATAAAGATGATTACCTTATCTGAAAGAATTCATTTGGATTTCCTCTTAGATACACAAGGTTTTGTATTTTTGGAAGAACCGAACCTAAAAATAATGTCTAAGTATTTTGAGAAGAGAAATGGTTTGGTATTGTTCTAGATATATTTCTCAATATGTTGTTAATAAGTGAGGGAGGAGGTTCCCTTTTATAATTGAGGTGAGGGAAACTTTGGGAATTTATTAAATGACTAAATTATAATAAATTAATTTATCAGGAAAAATGCCTCAAAATGAAAATATATTAGAATTTAATATTGGATAGGGTTTTTATATCAACAATTGATAAAATTTAGACAAGTTTTGTTGTCATTGTAAACCTTATCATTTTGAAAAACCCCTTGGTTGGTTATTTTGACCTCAACTATGGTAACTACTATTTTAATAAAAAATGGTTAATAATATTACTATAAATGAAAAAATAACTAATAAATGGAATATTTATGATGTGTTAAACTATATTAAATTCTCATGTACTAAGATATGATATTTAGGAAATTTAAATAATTTAATAACATATTATTTTGATAAATTATCATTAATGTCAATTTGGAAATGATTAATTTCATTTCACTTAAAAACATCAATAAAAAAGGGGGAATTTGAATATATTGATTTAAAAAATATCTAATATGTCATATAGATCTATAAAATTCATCTTAGACATTAAACCATTCAAATTATATTAAAATTAATATTTTAAAACTCATTTATTTTATTTTTCTGTTAATTAAAAAAATATTGTGTTAGCATTACAAACAAATTTTTGTGTATTATATAATTTCTAAAAATAAAAAATAAATTTATATAATGAAAATAATTTCATTGATATAACAATATACATTTATTTTCATTTATATCTTGATTTTTTTTCTAGGTGGACACATAAAATATATTAAAAAAAGTGTAACAATCTATAACTATCTTTGATTTAAATAATTTATAAGTCATTTCAATGGAAATGTGTCTATTAAAAAACTAAAATTAGGGAATTTGGTGATAATTTTATACTCTACCACATCCAATATTTTTTTGAAAATTGTATTTCATGGTTATATACTTATATTCTTTTATCCTTCCGTTAACTCTTTTTACAATTAGCGTACTATTAAAATATTCTACTATATAAGGGTTAATAATATTACAATAAAATTACACATAAATCTTAAAAGGACTATGGTATATTTAATTAACCATATATCATTAATTTGGTCAAATCTATAATTTTTAGTATTTTTTAATCTTTTAATAAAATATCATAAAATATCCATAATGTCAATTTTTTGAACTATTCATTACTTTTACTTTAAAAATTGTCATGATTACACTTATAATTAAAAAAAATATTTTATTATATCTCTATCATGTCAAGGTTATCAGTAAAAATCATGGATATGATTAATTATAACAATTTTTATTTATTTTAATATGTTAAATATCAATTATTTGATTTTACCAATAATTGAATAATTACGACATCGGCGTTGTGTAAGAATTTTATGTAATTATTTATTCATTAAAAATTTAAAAGAATGGCCATGATTAAAATAAATCTTGTATATTTTATAAAAATATTTCTAGTCAAACATATCCACTAGATTAACCCATATTAAAAAATTTATAGTTATTAAAAATTGGAGTATGACATTTTTGACTTTTCATTAAATAAAATATTATAAATTTCATAATCAATTCCATGTGAAAAAAATTCAACATATTAAAAAATTAAAAAATTATGGATTAAAATTACACTATCAATAAAATTTTAACAAGTGTTATGGTAATTTTATTGTCCTTACAATATTATTTGTACACAAAATTACCCGATTAACCCTTCATAGTAGTAACAAAACTTTCAAGGTTACTATTCATAGTGAATAAAAATAAAAGAGGTAAATTTAATAAATTTGGACCAACTTATTCCAAATAAGGAATAATTTATCCAAATATTAATATTTTTTTTGAGAATTTAATTTAAAATTAAATTGGTAAAACACAACGAAAAACTGTTTTTTTCATAAAAACGCTCTTTCAAGTATAAAATGATTTTATGCTAAATTTAAGTATAAAATCCATTTCAAAGAAAAAAAGATTAATAATGAATAATTAAATTCCAAAACCAATCAAAAATATATTTTCTCTTTTTAAATTCTTTCAATGATATTATGGTTTTCAATGAAAATCAGTATTTTCATAATTCATTAAAAATTCAATATTTTCAGAAAATTCAAAAAACTTTATAATATTATATTTATTAAATTATAAATAAAAAATGAAATTATTATTTTTCATATAAATTTTCTAAAATTTTGATAAATTAATTATAGTTTTCCTTTAAAAATAATGAAACTCGATTTAAAAAAACATATTTTTGATGAATAAAATTACTTTACTAAAAATCGAGTGCATATTCAGAATAATTAATTAATACATATATGTTAAGTTGGCACTATATATATATATATCACAACTTTCTTAATACTATTTATACCTACCAATTTAATGGATATGTTGTAATAGTCATATAATAATATTTTGTGATTCATTTAAGTTCGGTGTTGCGTGTTATATATGCTTTTGAACATAGTGTTCTTCTAAAATATCAATGAGTTACACTAAAACTTGTATTAATTTCATTTCATGAGTAATTGTTATACATAATAATCCAATATTTGGTTATATGGCCTTTTCCTTCCATTTGGATGTGAATATAACCTTTAAAACATTTTATGTAATGAAAAGTAAAATATGTCACACTCTTATTTTTATTAATTATAATATTTTTGAAATGGTTATAAAAAGAAGATGTATTCAGATACAAGTAGTAATTGGAAATAAAAATAATATATATTCTTCATGTTAATTTATATATAATTATTAGTGAATAAATAGTTACCTTAAATTCTTACACAATACTTACATAATAATTATTCAGTTAATTGAAAAATAAAATAAATGATATTAAAAATATTAAAAATGTTATAATTTGAAAGAAATAATCTAATATAGTTATTTTATAGATAAATATAAAATATTATGGATATATTAAAATAATTTATTCAAATTTACTTTGTTTTTATGATGTTATAAAAGTCAAAATTAATTAACAGTTCTAAAATTGACATTTATGATATTTATGGAAATAATATTTTTTTACGTGATATAAAATTCCTAAATTTAATATATTTATACACATGATTAATAAGTGTTTTAAAATATCAATGGTCCATTTATGGTTCTTTTTTAAATTTATATTAACTCCCATGACTCTCAAAGAGTAAAAAACAAGTTGGCGTGGTAAGTGTGAAAAGGGTTAATGGAGCGTTAAATCGAAAAGATAAGGGTCATAATATAGTAAAAAATTATCCAAATTTAATTATACGAAATTATTTAGACTCATATTTTTATTATATTCAAATAATATCAATCTTTAACCATTTTGAATTGAAAGTTAATTTAAATTAAATTAATATTTTAATAAATTTCAAGAGTGCCCCTCCCCTCTCTTATAAAAAGAATCCTCTTATTCTTATTTCATCAAACCTCAAGATGATTTGGTTAAACCTAAAACTACAATAAAACCTACCTAAAATTACATCATACATTATAGTGGCCATATTTTTGGTATAACACTAATCGTAGAGGTATTAAGGTGTAAATAAAAGGAGATTATCCAAATAAGAGGTATAACATCAAACCGAATGTCTTTGTTTTATTTATTCTTCCACTCATTATACATATTATTCAATCATGATGAAATAAAAAAAGAAATATAATTAATATAATTAACTTTTATTGTGTAAGTTTCATAACCTATATCCATCTCCAACTTCCTTCAAATGCGAAAGGAATTTATAATTTGTGAGTTCGGTGGACTAGCAGTTCACAAACCGATGTAATTTGTTTTCCATCACCATATATATCGAATGGTTATAATGATGTATTTAATTTATATATATGATATTAATTAAAAATTTAGTATTCATTAAAAATAATATATCATATATTTTCTTAACTTTCCAAACACTTAAAAAAGATAACGTTATTCACGCATTCATGTGGACTACTATTTCCACAAAATGATGTGATTCCTTTTTCATCACTACATAAAATATATTATACATGTGATTTTATTGAAAGAAATAATATGGTATTTATGATATTATTATCATTATTTAAGGATAAAATAATACTTACCTTTTTTCCACAAAGATCCTTGAAAAATAGAAACGTTACTTATACTTACGTACGACCTACCATCCCAATAATTATATCCTAGTAACTTTTTCATAACGAAATTTATTGACTGGTTTTAAAGAATTATTTTACTTTAAAACTAATAATTATTTCATAATTATTGTTTTAGATATTATGGAACAATGACCCCTTTTGACTGTAGTCAATATACCAAGATGTTTTGAAGTTATGGACCGAACATAGTCAAAGTACATGACCTGGTGTTGATTGATTAAGTAATTTACTATGTGATTAAGATAAATAAATCAAAATGTTTAAGTATAAATGATTAAAAATATAAAATTTTATAAATAAAAAATAATAATTGATATGATTTTTTATAAAGGGGTTAACAGACATACCTGGAAATTCTGGACTCGAGGTAAAGGATTTTGTCTTAATTTCATTTTATTGAGGGATATTTTAATATTATGAACCTATAATATTTAATATTTTGTATATACTTACACTATTAAATTTTATATTCTGAATCCTTTATAATTAATGGGTTTTTATGATTCAATTTTAAATAATTCATCTATGGTATTTGAATTGAATGTTTCTAAGTAGTAAAGGGTTTTTTAACTCAATTTTATTTCGTTGGGTTAAAACTCATCTTCATTGAAATTTTTATGCCATGATTATATATAAATAAATATATAATTTTTTATTCAATATATTCATTTTTATGGATTTATATTTGTTACACATAATCTCTCCAGTAATTAATTCTAAATTCAATGATATGATATTTGTATGGTTATTCATCTAAAATTCTCTTCATTTCGGCTATACATTTATTATATGCACCTATATTCATCTATGAGGTGTATATACTACCAATTTGACATATTAGATAAGTAATTTACTCATTTTCATGATATATAAATTTTAATTTAAGGATATTCTTTCATGGGGATTACTATTTAAATGTTACCAAAGTTATAAAAAGATCTATTCTATAATATCCTTACTTTTCGGGAATTTTTACATTAAAGGTTCCTTAGGGGGGATTAATATTATATTATTTTATTGAACCAAATGAATTTTATTATCTTATTTTAATGACTATTGTTTACATGTATAATTGTTATTTCCTTCCTTATAGATTAATGATACATTAAGAAATTCCATTGTAAGTGTTACAGATATTGTATATTCTTTTAGATGAGGAATATTTCATTTCAATATCCATTTTTTCTAAAAAAATTTCAAAAATATTATATTACAAACATAAATTATTTCATAAATATATTTCACATGGTCTTTTACCTAATTTTAAAAGTATTAAAAAGGAAATTTCTCAATGTTTCAAAATGGGCCACTTTAGACTCCCTTTTCAAAATGTTTGAAAAGAATGTTTATTTTTAATGTTTAAAACATGAATGGAGTTTCCCACCATCATGAACGTTATTTTAATTGAAGATTACTCTACTAGTTTCTAAATTTATCTTCAAAGAAAAGGGTTTTCATAATATTTTATGAATTTTTAGTTTTTAAAAATGATTTTCTATGTGAAAATGTTATTTTCACAAAAAATGATTGTAATGATATTTTAATGGTATTTCCATTTATAAATGTCAAAAAACCATGATGTTACTTATAGCCCACTGATTATATTTTTTACTGATACCATCATGATTCTTTTTTATGACCTGACCAAATGGGGATCGAGCCGCAACTACCCTCTACCAGCCTCCACATGCCAAGGGCTATAAAAAAGTGCCAAATTTGATAACTAATATGGGAGGAATTCGATTAATATACCTATACATAAACATCCTAACATATCAATGTAGAAGTGCATTGGAATAAGGAAAATAAAAAACATCTAGATTAATAACTATGCATGAAAAACATTTTGGGAATACAAAGAGCATGATTGTGTAAACTATAAAGTAAAGGGAGAAGATACATAACCAAACAGATAGATGTCCCAACATAAAAAAATTGGAAAATTAGAATGGTAAGAGATCCCAAATACTAATCTCCAAACTCTGACCACCATACATAGTCTAATGCACCCGGTATGCCTTTGCTCCTCTATAATCACCACCGACCTATCTATCGTTAGTATATGACACAACACATGTGGGAAAATACCAAGAAGTGGTGAGTATATAAATACCCAATAGGATGCCATGATATCTATATGGGGAGAAGTAATAGACAGATAAATCAACCCAAAACAAGAGAGTACAAATCCATTAACATGGATACAAATAAATATATGATCCAATCAAAGAATCCCAAATGAGAGAGAAAGGGGATCTCCATATCACATCATAGTCAAGGAAAAGAGTGTCATTAGTTCCATAAATCCATCAATGATGTTGAGAATCCTGTACATTTTCCTAGAATAAAACATCAATTTCAAGCCACACCTCACCATAATTCCATAAAATAGAGGGGCCACAATAAATATGTATAATACCCATTCCCCAGAACAATATAAGGGTTCCACTTAATGTTTGATAGAGTAACGATGCCCATCCCAGCTAGAGGGTGTCACTATATGGTTGATAGAGGACCCATGCCCATCCCAACTGGAGGGTGCCACTTTCGTAGTTGGTAGAGGGACCATGGAAATCCTAGCGAGAGGGTACCACTCTATTATTCAAGGACTCATTCCCTAATACAATAAGAGGGTTCCACTCAAATAGAATATAGAGGACCCATACCCTGTATAGTTGGAGGGTTCCACTCTAGTGGTCAAGGACCCATGCCCTAACTCCATAGGATGGTTCCAGTCGGTTGATAGGTAGGTGATCTAAGCCCCATATCAATAGGAGGGGACCACTATAATAGTCGGTAGTGGACCCACTCTTAGACCAACTAGAAGGTGCGACTCTAATAGTCGATCAAGGAACAATGCCCTACCCAGTAAGAGGATGAAAATATGTTCTATCTGGTTATATTTCATGATCGATGTCATCTTCGAGCATCTCCTAAATAAGAGTCACTATGGGAAAATGTCTCATTGTATCTCAAAATCCACTGTAGAAGCCACCATCATGTTCTATGTGAAAAAACACCTAGGATAGGCCACTTGCAAGCAAAAATACAAGTCCAAACGAAGGAGATATGATATGATGAAGGTTCCTCAAAAAGGAAGAAGGGGTAAATGGCATGTAAGGGAACCCACACATAATGTGGTCCTTCTCCTATTCCTAGCCATGTCCATTCCAGTACATGGATCATTAACTATGTATAACTACATGACATTTAGGTGGACTACACGGTGTACCTCAACCTGAAGTTACCATGGTCGCATCTAAAGTTGGTGGGATGAGTATTTTAAAACATTTCATCATCGGGACAAAAACAATTATCATCTATGATAATCCAAGACTTGGTATGGTCCAAGGATCTCATTTAAATTAAATAGAGAACAAAAATGTAAACAAAAAACATACCTTTTAAATTTTTAGGCGTCCATGAAATCTACTTGTCTCCTGCGAATGGTATTTGAAGGATTCAAAGAGGGAACCCTATAGATCATACACACATGCTTCAAAAATCCATTGGTTCACCGATCATTGAATTCTAAGTGCTATCACAGAGATCCAATGATGCCTTCGATGCCCAAAATATCACCACATCATCATGCTTACAATGCGTGAGGAATAACTTGTTCCAATCTCCTAGATATAGAGTTCCTCTATCTAGAAAGGGTGATAGGGGAAAGAGGCTCTAATGAATTTTCCATGAATTTTTATCATGCCATGGCCTCTCTTCTCAATTAATATTGGATGCTCAAAATGCCTGATAGGGTTCCCCATCCCCCATTAAGAAAACATTCACTAAAAATATAATTATTAGGAACTAAACTGGATCATAAATATTATTCATGTTTTATCTTTAATATATATTAAATATGTTACATGATAAAACTAAGTCATTTAGCCCAAATCATAATTCTTGATTAATATTAAATAAACCTAAAATATTTAAATAATATCCATTCGATTAATATTATTCCTCATGTTTACATAACTTTTAAATAATTTTTAAAAAAATAAAAAAAAATTATTCTTTACTTGAATAATAATGAAATTATTTATTTTTCAATGATTGATGACTTGGAAAACACTTGAACCCTATGGTGGGTCCCACCATATAAAATTTACCTATTCAACTGAATACATTGGATTCTTGAATTAAATATTTAGTGTGAACTTCTAGGACCTTATCTCAATTGTAGTGAATTGTATCCAGAGACTAAGAGTGGAGTATATCATCCCTTCAAGGCCCCAAAATAGATGAGTATAGTCATAGCGATAAAAACCAATCTATGAACACATACTGTGTAATATAATATAATTATCTTTAGAGATCTCATAAATCAGGATGGATACTTGTGGCATCACCCTTTTTTGGTATTATTTGTTTATTTAACCATATATATTTACCTTTTGACTACTTTGGACAAGGATTTATGAAGGTACTACCATCCGGATCAACCAGGATTTGATATATAACTTTATTAACTTGGAAACGAACAATCCTTTCTTAACCATTCAACCAATTCCATACCACCAATGACACATCCAACACAAGATACCTCACCACAATATCAATATCATGGTTTTTCCTTGCATCAATGTACATGATCAAATGGAAAACAATAATAATGATTTTAGGGAAGGACACCAATACACATGTCCATAGATACGAACAACCAATGTCACTAAAAACATGCGTTGTTCTTATTAGCGGGCCCATACTAATGATCTTACTACTAAATATCACCAAATGTTGAATTCGTAATAAAAAGACTTAAAAATTATCATCCCCAAGTACATGATAGTCAAACATCAACTGTGTCCAGTCAGTACGACGTATCTAGACCATATGACATTTGTTCAAGATTAATTTCATAGTATCTCAAGGTTATCATTATATCATGAGATCTGCTATAACATTTTAATATGATAATTAATATATGGAAATTACCATTAAATACTGGATGTAGAAATTTGTATACAATAATTGTTATAATACATCATGTATATCTAACTGTATACATGATATAGTAATAAAAAAGTACTGATAAATTTGGGTATATGGAACCCAGTATTAAAACACTCACTCTTGCACTAAATTCAACTTTCTAACTCAACTTGTTATCTCTTATATGATTAAGATCATGTTTGTATTTATTCATGGATCAAGTTTCTGGGTCCACCACATTTCTATTGCATGACTATTCTATTATGTGTAACCTCACATCATTGAGTAAACCTTATCAATAGATGGTATCCCTAAGTATATCCCTATGTCCACTATGAAAACTTGACATCTTGGATAGAACAAATAATATAATTATCATAACGATAAAAAATTACTTACTATGTGTGATTCCAAGAACTAGAAAAAATGTCCCACTTAATAACTACTTCTTAGTTTCCTCTGAAGCTACAACATACTTGGTATATGTGGGTATAGATAAAACTTCCTTTTATGAGATTTTATTTTTTATCACCTTAGCCCGACTGTGACATAAAATCACATTGATATAAGGAATACTAGTTCATGTCCCCTCATAACTAGCATCACTTACTCTCTAAGTCCTTGTTACTTATCTTTTGTACTTTAGGAAGTACAATAAGATAGTATTGAAAAATTTAATTTCACTTCTCTATGAAATAAATGATATTTTACTACTATAAAGGTTGTATAGGAAATATAATATCTTGAACATATCATGAAATATGTGTTTGATCCATCAAAAAATCATATAAAACCCATCGAACTACTTTAATATCATCTTATGCCTCTTCTTGTCTACTTGGTGTGATTTAGGCCACGTGACATTGCTAACAATTCTCTATTGAATTGTTCCATCTTGGATTTTTCAATACCATATTAGTGTATATAAGATTTAGTAGGTATATAAAACCATTATATCTACCTTAGTAGATAATTTTCCCTAGAACTTAGGAATCTACTCTAAGTCCATCACTAGAGAATTAATTTTACTCTGGTCTTAGCTAACTCTAAGTCCAATATTTGTTTTTAAATGTCACTGAACATATTTGACTGAAAAAACATTGGTTCTCCCAGTAACCTTTGGTAGAAATAAGGAAATGATTCATTCCAAATGAATATTCTATGTTATTGTTGATTACATTAATCTTAAACTGTGTTTAAGTGACTTGAAAACCTATTAGAATTATCTAATTTCATCATCCCTTTCTAGTTGTGTTGAATAAACACCTTCCACAATTGGGGGTCATGACCTCATATTCAAAATAAAATGATCATAGTAGTTAGCTATGAATATTAAAATTCTAACGGATTTAGGTATAATGACTTGGTATAACAATCTATCCTTATTGGTATCATGCTTGTACCACCCACATATCATTTCACATGAATACCCATTGTAGTACTCAAAATAATAACCCCATTTCACTTTGATACATTAAATACATTATATAATTTTAATTGACCTTTTCAATCATAGATGATTTCTATATATTTCCTACTTGTTAGATTTATTATTAATAATAAATAATGTATCACCGTCTATGGTTAATATGAAACCACCGTTATGGTTTTAACCTTCCTACACAGTATGTGTGTATAGAACATTCCTATTCCACATCTCTTATAGAACTCCTTCTTATGAAAACTACACGATCATTTGTAGTATTTAATAAAACCAAGTCAATATGACTCCCACAATCTCAAATAGAGGTGTGCACTATTATATTGAAATATAGTCTATTACTTAACTACCACCGTTCTATCTTATGTAGTTATGTAATATCGTAAAAAACTGTTATGATAATTACTTAAATGAACATTTTGTATATCTTGATTCAATTTTTTTTATTTCGTAACAAACTCTTTGCATCTATTCACATTTACTTATGACATAATGGATTTACACAATTCTATGACTCGTATGATATCCATTAGGCATTACAGTTGGAATATGGTTATGGGATATCATCATTATTTTCAATGAACGCCTTGAAATAGAATGGAAGTTTTGTAAGTTGAAACATTGATACTAATTACCTCAAGACTCGGGTGTATAAAATGTGTGTTTATGAATTACTCTATGCTAGATTTTTTTGATCAATGTTAATATGTAAGACTTATCATTGATACTCCTTATTAACATCAATTTCATGATGTAGATAAAGTAATGTGCTTTTAGGATTTATTCCATGCTTAATTTTATTGATCAATGAACATATGGTCAAGATATTCTTCAACATTCCGGTCCAAATCATTGTATATCTTCTAACCTTGAAAATACAATGCTTTACTTTACCATTCCTTAAATACATAAATGAATCTATTGAATTATATTTTCCACTTTCTTACCTTTAGAAGAGTTCACGGTCTCTTTCTGAACTTGTTCCAAAAGATTTGTGTCATACATTTATTTATAAAGGATTTTTTGTCCAAACTAAATAATTATGTTCAAAGAAAATACCTAATACATTTATATATACTGAGCCTAAATACCAAACTGGGTATAACCTTGAAATTCACTTTTAGTTTTTCTTGACATAGAATTATTTTTCTACAACTAGTTAAATAAATCTTATATTATATATGCATCAAGTATTGCAAATTATTCATGTACCACTTAACTATTTATTGAGTTTGATACACCAAAAAAACATTCATTCCTAAACTTGGAATAATTTCCCATGTGTCCAAAGGAAATGAAGAATTCTTTTTTGGTTATACTCAACAATAGTTTGACATTATCATTAACTTGGAAAATAGAAGTTATTTGTTTCTCACTACTTACTTAAGAATCACCCTTTATTAGTTGCTTGGAGAATACACATTAATTCTTACAATGTTTCAATGCATACTTGGTTACTACATTTAGATACCCATATGTGATAAAAAAAATTGTATTTAATACCCATGTTGTATTTTAGAAACATTAATTTACGAATATTCACTGAAGAAGAAGTTAGTAATTTATTTTGTGAGTCATTACATTAAATTTAAAATTGTACAAATTTTATTTCAAGATATGCAAAGAAAATAAAATCCCATTTGATAACTGAACTCATTTCATTGAAATACATTACAAATTTACCTTTGGTTTCACACATTTCATTACCCTTTTATCCTTACCTTTAGACATATTCTCCATAATAACTAAAGATTAAACTTTCATTAATATTCTAATTTACATGGAGAACCCTACCTTAAATGGAAATGAATTGTTTACTCAATATTGTACATTTTTAAACATCAAAAGTGAATAGATTAAATGGGTGAAGGTGATATGAGAAATGTATACATTGAAGGATAGTGATCTACCATTTAATTTACACATGACTAGTGTAGTTATCACCCATTCATATCTTGATTCACTTTCTCCCTGCATGCTTATCGGATATGAGACTATAAATTATATCATATATGTCCTGAAATAGTGAGGAAATATTATATCGAACATTGATGAAAACATAATTACATAACCATTATATGATCTATACATTAGTCTTCTGTAAGTAATTTTAGACCCTTGATTCTGAGGTGGATTAAAAGGATATAAGAACACCAACACCTTGACTTTCTTGTATTGTAATATTATGCATAATCACATTTACTACACTTAGAAATTTGTGTTAGATATGACATTTACTTTGTCCAATTATTATCATAGATTTTTTTTGGTATTACAATCCATTATCTACAAAAATAAAATCTATTTGATTGTACTTTTTTGTCTTGATTACCGATTTAGAAATTATTGATTAAATAAATAAATAAATAAATGTATCCTAATATTTTATTAAATAATAGGAACCCTCTATAATAGAATCGTAATACTCTACCACTTGATTATTATTCTTTAAATGATCATTTACCATCCCCTCATAGTCTACAATCTATGGCTACACCACAAATAATAGAGTTAAAGGTATCCTTTTGACTGGACAACTACATTAATTCATGGATCCGTGATTTGTTGAGTGAAGTCTTAGATTCTCAGAATTGTAGCCTTGATTTTATCATTGATTTTCCTCTAAAGTAATTTAATGTTAGATATGGATAATCCTTACTAAAAATTTCAGTTAATCAAATATATAATTCTCATTAAAACTTCTCAGTAGTAAGACTCACCTTTAGCTATGGATGACTGAGTATCGTGAACACTTTATTGGGTTCAAATTCAAATGAAAAAAGGCATTTAATGTCTTAATATTTCTTTGAGGATTTTTATATTTTTCTCACTGAATGTAATACAATTCAATTAAATTTTTTATCTATTTTGTCACACTCAAAACTGATCCTTAATAGAAAACCATTCATCGCTTTTTTATGCATTTTATTGTTTATTACTTTATGTATTTTCTAGTTGTTATAAAATACATAAAATAAAAAATAAATGCATAAAAGAAATCAACTCACTAACTGGTGTTGAACATCTAATATTTGATTATCCATTTAACTTTATTGAATTAACCATGACCTATGGGTATTATACCTAAGTCTTCACATGACTTATGATGCAACTCATCCCAATCCAGTTTGTTCTCTTCTTGTTTTGAGTACTGTATCAACTTGGTTTTGTCTGTGTCTTACACCGTCCTTGTCATGGAAAACTACCTTGTCTTGGCGAGGTCCATATCATACATTGTTTCCATCAAGATTCATGTATACTCATGCATAAGCGAGGGTCACTAAGGGTGTAGGGTAAATAAAATAAATTGGACACAAAAGCCCATACATATTTTGACTAAAAAAATAACAATGTGAATACTGTCTCAATTAACCACAATCATCTCAAATGTTGAAATAATAATTAATAAATTAAATAGATACATACACAGTTCGATCAATTTCTTAATAACAGTAAGCAGGTGAAATTAAATGGTGATAAATTATTAAATTTCATTAAATTAAATAATGAGGCATATAAAATAAATTAAATGAATTAAAAATTCAAATAATTTAATTAATTCACATTTGGTACCTTAATTAATTTAATTTTAATACCAATAATTAAACCAATTAATTAATATAAGACCAAAATTAAATTAATTAATATAATACCAAAATTAAATTAATTTTATCCAGGTTATTAAAATTATTATACATTAAACCAAAATTAACATTTTAATTAATTTAATATAAGATAAAAATTAAAATAATGAAACAAGTTAATAATGATTATTTAAATTACTGATCGTGCCCTAAAACCCCACTTTGACCCATTACGAGTCACAATGAACCTGGTCAGACCCATAATGGGCTAAGAAAATCCCATGGAGGGCTATTTTGGGCCCAAAATGTCTGCCCAGACCCATTCTAGGAATGGCATGAAGGGCCCCGGAACACCCTAAGAGGGTATGGGTGATTCAGGGTGTCAAATATTTTCTTTTAAACTAAATGATCTTGATACCACATTGGTGAGAATGTGTTAAACCTATTTGATGAGAGAGTGAAGAAAAAACAATCACATGTAATGCAAACACACAAAAATTGTACTTTATTTTCTACGAAGGGCTACATCTAAAGACCATATACTGTTAGGTATTCGGTTGAATCAAAGTCCAGTAATCTTCACTAGTTATGGAGTATAAATGTTTAGTACAATCACTATGTACGAAGGACACTTCCTTTACATGGTTTTAGGGATAACACAATGCGTCCCACAGATCACTTCTGTTGACTCCCCCTTGCGCACTAAGTTGGGAAGAATTTGAGATATGTTTATCGACATGAAGTTTTCTTAAATGGATTGACATTAAATCATGCATCCTCAACAGTAGATGGATTCTCTATAGAAGTTCTGTTTTTACGCATAGATGATGTTCAAGTTTCTGCGTACTGATAGTTCACGAACTACTCCTCCATGAACTGAAATTATTCCTCGGATGTAACACCCCAAGCTTCCACGGTAAGGTTCTCTTTGAATAATATAGTAGCATTGGTTGTACACAACTTCGAGTTCTAACACACACCACAACCAATCAAACTAGCCGTTATGAATAGTAATACCCACTCTTGGAAATTTTATAAATTTTATCTTTCAAAATGGACTTCATTTTTGGATTCGGAATGTTGAAATTAGCTTAGGGTGAATTTTTGGTATTTTTTTGAAAACATTCAATTTTTGGTGAATAGTGAAAAAAACGCTGAGTTATAATTTAAAACCGATTTTTTATTTAAATATTTTTTTATTTAATTTAAATTTAATTAAGGTAAAAATAGATAAATAATACCTATATAAGTTCAATGTAATTAATTGGAGTTAGTTTAGAATAACTTTAGATATATACAAATTTTATTGAACTTTTCACCGTCTTTTACCCACCTCCTAGGAGAATTTGAAAATTCACATAAAACAAAATTTCACCACTTCTGTGAGTGGAATTTAAAAAATCTGAGAGACACGATTAATATCAAGCAGTAAAATGTGGTTCAATAAGATAAAAATAATTTTTGTTGAATAGTGACTTTTACTTTTATTTACCACAGTTAAAAGTAAATAGGGTAATTAAGGGTAACAATGATATTAATATTACACTAAAACATGTCCTAATTCTATTGGAAAAGTGTATCTCGACCAAAAACAACCTTAGGAATAAGATATTATAATTTAGGTCCACTTGGATTAGATTAGGAGATTTATTTTTATTTAATTCAAAGAAGAGTTAAAAGAGTTAAAATCGACATTTAATTACTAAAATATTTTTAATATGGGGTTATACATAAGATAAATTAGATTATAAAGATTAATTAGAAAGCTAAATATATTTCCTACATAATGTTATTTTATTTATAATTTTTAGACATTAAATAATTTAATTTATTTATGACACAATTGTCACGCGGTAATTACCTAATTAATGAATTATTAAAAATAATTTATATTATAAATACCAAAATAAATATAATTTGAAACTTTTTATGAATTAAACAAATTTTATAGGTTAATATGACATATTAGGACCGGTTATATGAATTTGGTTCGAAGTAATAATGCTGTTATGAATTTATCAAAAACAAAATACCAAATAGTGTCAAAATTGACGTAAAATAGTTTTTAAAACAAATATTATATTATTAATTGATATTCTATTCCTAAAAATCTAAGGTTTTCCCAAAGGACTTTTATCATGATATTTTTATCATTAATGGACCATTTGGGGGTCTCTTAGATGTATATAGTATGTTTATTAACAATATAATATAAAAATACAAAGTGATATGGTAAATGACAATCTAATTAACTAAGAGTTAAAACTTAAAGATAAGGTTAATATAATGACCAAAACCTATCTAAAATATATTTTTTGAAAGATTTAGACCCATCCCCACCTGAGACTTTGAATAATCCACTTTGAAGCCATTAGAAACTGAATATGAATTTATTATAAAATATTTCTTTATGTTTTCCAAAAGTGCCCCTCCCCCCCTTATAAAAGGACACAACTTCTATCAAATTATTTACACCTTCAAAGCCTCTTGGCTCGGCCAAAACCTGCCCAAATATTCTCTCAACATCCCTCAATTCAACATAGAGGCCTTAGTTTGATCATAAATCCAACCTAAGGATCCCTTTTGATCAAATCAAAAGGAAGATCCCGAAGAAGAGGTAATGTTTTCACCACCCTCTTTCAAGTTCCTTTCTTATTCAACTTCTTCTTTATTTGTTATTACCATTCTAAAATAATAACTCCAGTATCTTCTATATACTGTGATGTTATTATAAATAAGGTACAACAATATTCAGTATTCTATCCATCCTTTGAATGACATGTCACCATATGTACGTACGTACGGCCTACCGTCTCCACGCTGTGGTGTAATTGTTATTCAAAACATTATTATTTGGATGGGTATGATAATGATGTGTAATTGATGTAAATAATAAATATAACATGATAATTATTCTTTATATATGATATAATATAAGGCCCCAGCCTTAAACCTTACTTAATCTTGTGTTATTACAAGATTACACATTGAGGATCTTTTCAAGTTTAGAGTTTTAGAGAATTAGATCATAAAACATGCATTACATTCCACATTTAAACAAAGTGGTTACATAAAAGATAGTATTAATTTTTCCCCTCAACGGAAACATATTTAAAATAAAACATGGATTCTTTCTTGAAACTTCCTTGACACTATCATCATATCATGTACCTTTCCCTTGACCTGTGAAAAACATTTCAAAAAACTGGGATGAGCATAAAAATCTTAGTAAGGGATATAAAAATATGGAAAGGAAACATGAGTACATATATACATAATAATGAAATCATACTCTACCCATAAAACATAATCACTTTAACATACCTCTTCAAATCATGAATAAATCATAGAAATCATAAGACACAAAGGTAACTTGAGGCATTCATAACATTCTTACGTAGGGAGTAACCCTCTTGGTTACATTTGGAATACCCATCACAGTATATTCCCTAAATCTCTTTGTAGAAACCTTAATGTTTCACTCCTTCGCGTTACCCAATGCATTGGAGAGCTATATCGGGCTCACCCGCCCTTCGTTTATCATGGAACCACCCGTCTTCATAATAATGCCCAAGAACCACAACATAATCGTATCACATAAAACATGCATAAAGGAAACATAACATTTCCACCTTTCAATCACAAGATATCAATACAACACATTTATATAAAAACATTATGAAAACCATTTTCAATACCAAAATAAATGAAAAGTAAAACATGGTATTTATTTTTTCTTTTAAAAAGAAGGTATGGCTTGTAGAGGAAACCGAAACTCAAATAATGGTCACGGCGGTGGAGAAGTTGTTGTCGCTGCATACGTATGACAAAAACATTACCTTTTTTCATTTATTAAATGCTTCGTATAAAAAAGATTATTTTGGATAAACGTAAAAGTCAAAGGGGTTTATACACCGTATAAAAGAAGGTTGTGTATAAAACAAAACATGCCTCAATGAAAGGAGATTGAGACGAAGTCCCATACAAAGGTAAAATAGATCTATTATGTGTATTAACTATAAGTACACATAAAGAAATTAAAAATACAAGATAGGACATAATAATATCATGACATAATTTGAAAGTAGGATATTAACCCAAAGAACGGAAATTCGGTTAAGAAGTTCCCTTACCTCGGGTCCGAATTGACTCGGTCATTCTTTAATATATTGAATAATAAACATGAGTTAATTTCTACTTGTTTGAGAACCTTTTTCAAGTTCATTACTCCTTTTATATCACTTATTTCCATGTCATGAACACTATGTAATTATTTAAGTTAATAACGGTCGTTTTAACGATCATTGGTACTTGAGTCCAAAATAAACCCTTTATAATTACAAGTTGTTCATGTATCCATTATATACAGAATGGTATTCATGATGTATATATCATATATATCATAAATATCTAGTACGTTCATGCATTTATAATATTACATAGCATTTAGAGGTAAGAAATGAAATGCACCGTTTATGGAGACGGTAAGCCGTACGTACACATGAACGCTGCTTCCATTTCTATTTCTTATTTTATGAAATGGAATCATAATGATATAAAGGAATATTATACTTCTAGTGTAATATCATATATAATATCATAACTCCATCCTTTATATGTCCCATATATGGTATTAACGAATCAAATCACTTTGAGGGGGTGGTAGTCCGCACTTCCTTAAATAAAGATATCGTGTTTACCCATAATGGAAACCATAAAGATATGCCCAAAATGAAAAATACATAATCTTAAGGAAAACATAAAAATATTATATATCATATATAAATATATTGTCATCTTAATGGCCAACATTGGAGGTGTTAAAAGAATGTTGAACAATCATCGTTTCGGGAGGCAGAAATTCGCCATCCATGGAAACAATATGTTCTTTATCCATTAGATGTAGGTGTGTGTAAGTGTAGCTCGAATCCTTTTTATAACAACATCCTAGTATATGGAAGATACTGGTGTTGTTACAAAATAAATGAATAAAAAAAATTTAGGGGGTTGGAGAAGCAAAATAAATCAAAAGAACACAAGTGAAGACATTACCTTAAAATCGGGTAACTCCCTTTGGTTTGAGCTCAAAGGCTTCCTTGGGAAGACTTCTTCCCTTGGGGAGGCTTCAAGGAGTAATATATGGAAGTGGAGAGACAAAATGAGCAGGGTTTGGCTGAGCCAAAGTCTTTGGAATTGTGGGTAAGCAGGTAGAGGTGGGGGCCTTTTATAAGAGGAGAGGAGGGGCCCTCGTGGAAAGTAAAGAAATGTTACATTATTTTAAAATGAGTTTCGGCTTATAAAGGTCCCACATTAAAATAATTAGAGGGTAAGGTGATAAGGGTTAGAAATCCACCCATACAATAGGTTTTGGACATGTGTAGGTCATAGATTTTACATTATCTTTTCATTTTATTTAAATCCTTTATTAATGAGGTAATCGCTGCATCACCATGATGTCATAAATAATTTAATTTATTTAATGTCTAAAAATTATAAAAAAAACTTTCATGATTTAGGATATCTTTTTATCTTTCCAATGACTATTTATAGTCAAAAATCTGACTTGTATAACCCCATTTAAAAATTGTTTTAGTAAAACAACTCATGTTTGTGTCATTTTTACTTTTACATTAAATAAAAAGTTATTTATGTCATTTCCCAACCAAAGTGGCTCCATGGAATCTCCAAGTTGACCCATGGATTTTCTTGGTCGGCCATGACACATCAAATAAGGTTAGGACATGTGTCTAGGTATTTTAATTTTATTATAATATCATTTTTGCCTTAAATTGCACTAATTACCTCTAATCACGATTAAGAACTTAAAAGTTACTATTCACCAAAAAATTATTTTAATCTCATTGAACCACATTTTACTTGTTAATGAAAACCATGTATGTCGGATTTTTGAAAATCAAATCATAGAAGTGGAAAAGATTCATTTAAATGAAAAATCAGTTTCTTTAACTACCACTTAGTGGTTTCACTATTCATCAAAAATTGATGTTTTTCATAAAAATACCAAAACTTCACCCTAAGCTATATTTGATATTATGAATTAAAAAATTATATCTATTTTAAAAAATTCAAATCATATAAGTTACATTAATTAATTTAATAATTAATTCCCGTTGGCATGACAAATAGTGTGTTTTTATGAAACAATAAGTATCAAAAGATTGAAACCTGTGTAAGTCCAATTTCAATGTGAAATTTATTCCAATGACCACCATTGGATTAAATGGTAAAATTATATTCTAATTTCACTTCAAGAGTAATTCAAAAGATAATCTAATCATATAAATAAATTAGATTAAAAAAAGGTTTTGAATTAAATTACAACATTTTTCACTATTCATAAAAAATGAACTTTATCGGAAAAATACCAAATATTCACACAAAGTAAATTTTGATATCCCAATCATAAATAATAAGATTATTTTGACAAACATAGCTTATAAAATTGTCAAAACATAGATTTAAAAATGGTTTTCCATTAAAAGGCAGTAAAACAATCATTTAAAAATATTAGTGTATTCCATGCTTAAGATTAGATTTATTTTCATTTTAAGCCTCTAAAACACTATCTAATTAATTAATAGACATAGATAAAAATATCTATTATTCCTTACATGGGATGTTACATCCTTCCCCCATTTAGAAAATTGTGTCCCTGCAATTTATTTACTTATCGAATAAGTGGGGGTATTTATCCCTCATTGCATTTTTATATTCCCATGTTGCCTCTTCCATCATGTGGTTTTTCCACAAAACCTTTACCTGATTAATCACTTTATTCCATAACACTTGCTCCCTGTGGTCAAGAATCTGGACCGGTTGTTCCTCATAAGATAGGTTCTCTTCCATCTGAACTACCTCTGGACTCAAAACATGAGATGGATCTGACATGTACTTTCTCAGCATCGAATCATGAAAAACATTGTGTACCTGAGATAAACTTGGAGGTAAAGCCACCCGATATGCAACTGATCCAACTCTCTCTAGAATTTCATATGGTCCAATTAACCTTGGACTTAGCTTTCCTTTTTTACCAAATTGCATCACACTTTTCCATGGTGAGACTTTGAGAAAAACATGATCACCTACCTCAAAAGATAGATCTTTCCCCCTGTTGTTCGCATAACTCTTCTGCCTGCTCTGAGCTATTCTCATGTGTTTTTGTATCAGCTGAACTTTTTCTGCCAACTCTTCTACCAATTCTGGTCCCATCAGCTTTCTTTCACCCACTTCATCCCAAAAAGCTGGAGTTCGACCCCGCTTCCCATATAACGCCTCATATGGTTCCATCTGTATACTGGAATGAAAACTATTATTATATGAAAATTCAACCAAAGAAAGATTTTGGTCTCAACTTCCATGATAATCCATAGAGAAAAAACGTAGCATATCCTCCAATGTCTGAATTGTTCATTCTGACATCCCATCTGATTGAGGATTAAAAGTTGTACTAAAATTTAATTCAGTACCCAACGACTTCTAAAGGCCTTTCCAAAAGTTAAAAGTGAACCTGGGATCACGGTCAAATACAACGGAGAGGGGAACTCCATGTAACCGACTATCTCTTTAAGATACAAATGGTAAAGTTGATCTAGGGAGAAAGTATCTCATATAGCAAGTAAATGAGCAGATTTAGTCAAGCGATCAACAATAACCCAGATTGCATTATTACCTTGAGGGGTCTTCGGCAATCCCACAATGAAGTCCATGGATATAATCTCCCATTTCCACTCTGGAACTGGTAACGGCTGAAGCATTCCTTTCGGTAACTACCGCTCTGCTTTAACCTGTTGACATGTCAAACACTTCACAGTAAAATCAGAAATATCTTTTTTTATTCCATCCCACCAGTAATACTCCCGCAGATCTCTGTACATCTTAGTACTGCCAGGATGAACTGAAAATGGAGAACTATGAGCTTCACATAACAAATCTCCCTCCAACTGTGAATCACAAGGCAGACACAATCTCTTCCCAAACCTCAAAACACAATCATTATCAATGTTAAATTCAGGCAACTTAACTTTCTGAACCAGCTCTACCTTTTTCTGCAACTCATTGTCTTGCTTCTGTGCTTGCTTGATTCTATCTGATAGAGAAGATTTCACTGATACCTGAAACAAAACAGAAGAACATCCTGCACCAACAACTTCTATACCAAATTTCATCAAATATTTAACCAAAGGATCACGTTCCAAACTCAACATTGCTAATGAAGCATTACTTTTTGAAATCAAAGCATCAACCACTTTATTTGCTTTTCCCGGATGGTAATGAATTGTACAATCATAATCCTTGATTAATTCTAGCCATCTCCTCTGTCTCATGTTCAATTCTTTCTGAGTGAATATATACTTTAAACTTTTGTGATCGGTATATATTTCACACTTTAATCCATACAAATGATGCATCCAAATTTTTAAAGTGAAAGCAACAGAAGCTAATTCCAAATCATGTGTAGGGTAATTTACCTCATGAGTTTTCAACTGTCATGAAGCATAAGCAATTACCTGATCATTTTTCATTAGGACGCAACCAAGTCCTTTCAATGAAGCATTACTGTAGATAACGAACTCACCATTCCTGGAAGGTAGTGCCAAAACTGGAGCATTCACCAATCTTCTATTCAGTTCCTAAAAACAATCATCACATTCTTTTTTCCATATAAACTTAACACCCTTTCGAGTTAGCTTTGTCATTGGACTAGATAACCATGAAAATTTTATAACAAACCTTCGGTAATAGCCTGCCAAACCAAGGAAGCTACGAATCTCTGTTACATTTGTGGGTCTTGGCCATTCTTCAACAACCTTTGTTTTTGCAGGATCAACAGTTATTCTATATTTATAAACAATATTACTAAGGAAAGAAATTTGTTGCAACCAAAACTCACACTTGATGAATTTACTATACAATTTCTTTTCTTTTAAGGTTCGCAAAATAACCCTTAAATGTCTTTCATGATCCTCTTTACTTTTAGAAAACACCAAAATATCATCAATCTCATCAATATCCCTGATATTTTTCACCATCGACCACCACTGATCAGCTTCACCTTCCAAACAGTAAATAGAAAAACTAAACTTTTGATATTCTGAACACCCCATGACATAAAAAATCTTCTCCAGTGCTTTAATCCACCCTTTAGCTAGCATAGTGTCAGATGATCCTCTGAATGATGGGGGATGTTGCCTCATGAAATGTTCCACCACTAACATGTTCCTATGTGGTTGATCTGGCTGATCTCGTGCATGGATACCACCACCATTTATAGCCTGAGTCAACTGTGCCATCACTGCAACAAACTGTTCAGTTCCATTTCCGACCATCTCAGGTTGCTGATTTGGAAGGTTGTCTTCCTCCTGATGTCATCCCAACATAGCTGCCTTGTTTCCTCTGAGGAAAACCATTATAAACAAAGAAATATCTTAGGCAAAGCAACATGGTAATCTTTAAATGCTATATCATTTCAATCATTCCATAAATTAATTTATAATTGAACAATTTTCTAACTCCTAAAGTTGTCTAAACCGACCTTTGATACCAACTATAAGGCCCCAGCCTTAAATATTACTTAATATTGAGTTATTATAAGATTACACATTGAGGATCTTTTTAGGTTTAGAGTTTTAGAGAATTAGATCATAAAACATGCATTACATTCCACATTTAAACAAAGTGGTTACATAATAGTTAGTATTCATTTTTCCCATCAATGGAAACATATTTAAAATAAAACATGGATTCTTTCTTGACACTTCCTTGACACTATCATCATATCATGTACCTTTCCCTTGACCTGTGAAAAACATTTCAAAAACTTGGGATGAGCATAAAAAGCTCAGTAAGGGATATAAAAATATGGAAAGGTAACATGAGTACATATATACATAATAATGAAATCATACTTTACCCATAAAACATAAGCACTTTAACATACCTCTTCAAATCATGAATAAATCATATAAATCATAAGACATAAAGGTAACTTGAGGCATTCATAACATTCTTACGTAGGGAGTAACCCTCTTGGTTATGTTTGGAATACCCATCACAGTATATTCCCTAAATCTCTTCGGAGAAACCTTAACGTTTCACTCCTTCTCATTACCCAATGCATTGGAGAGCTATATTGGGCTCACCCGCCCTTAGTTTATCACGGAACCACCCATCTTCATAATAATGCCCAAGAACCACAACATAACTGTATCACATAAAATATGTATAAAGGAAACATAACATTTCCACCTTTCAATCACAAGATATCAATACAACACATTTATATAAAAACATTATGAAAAACATTTTCAATACCAAAATAAAAGAAAAGTAAAACATGGTATTTATTTTTTCTTTTAAAAAGAAGGTATGGCTTGTAGAGGAAGCTGAAACTCAAATAATGGTCACGGTGGTGGAGAAGTTGTTGTCACCGCATACGTACGAAAAAAACATTCCCGTTTGTCGTTTAGTAAATGCATCGTATAAAAAATATTCCTTTTGGATAAATGTAAAAGTAAAAGGGGTTTATACACCGTATAAAAGAAGGTTGTGTATAAAAAAAATATGCCTCAGTGAAAGGAGATTGAGAAGAAGTACCATACAAAGGTAAAATAGATCTATTATGTGTATTCACTATAAGTACATATAAATAAAGTTCAAATACAAGATAGGACATAATAATATCATGACAAATTTTGAAAGTAGGAAATTAACCCAAAGAACGGAAATTGGGTTAAGAAGTTCCCTTACCTCGGGTCTAACTTGAATTGGTTGTTCTTTAATCTCCTGAATAATAAACATGAGTTAATTTCTACTTGTTTAAGAATATTTTTCAAGTTCATTATTCCTTTTATATCACTTATTTCCATGTCATGAACACTATGTAATTATTTAATTTAATAACGGTTGTTTTAACGATCATAGGTACTTGAGTCCAAAATAAACTCTTTATAATTACAAGTTTTTCATGTATCTATTACATTCAGAATGGTATTCGTGATGTAGATATCATATATATCATAAATAACCAGTACATGCATGCATTTATAATATTACATAACATTTAGAGGTAAGAAATGAAATGCACCGTTCATGGAGACGGTAAGCCGTACGTACGCATGAACGTTGCTTCCATTTCTATTTCGTATTTTATGAAATGGAATCATAATGATATAAAGTTATATTATAATTCTAGTGTAATATCATATATAATATCATAACTCCATCCTTTATACATCCCACATATGGTATTAACGAATCAAATCACTTTTGAGGGGGCGGTAGTCCGCACTTCCTTAAATAAAGATATCGTGTTTACCCATAATGGAAACCATAAAGGTATTACCAAAATGAAAAATACAGAAGCTTAAGTAAAACATAAACATATTATATATCATATATAAATATAATGTCATCTTAATTTCCACCTTTGAAGGTGTTAAAAGAATGTTGAACAGTCATCGTTTCAGGAGGCAGAAATTCGCCATCCACGGAAACAGTATGTTCTTTAACCATTAGATGTAGGTGTGTGTAAGTGTAGCTTGAATAATTATTATAACAACATCCTAGTATATGTAAGATACTGTTATTGTTACAAAAAAAATTAATAAAAAGAGTTTATGGGGTTGGAGAAGAAAAATAAATCAAAAGAACACAAGTGAAGACATTACCTTAAAATCGGGTAACTCCCTTTGGTTTGAGCTCAAAGGCTTCCTTGGGAAGACTTCTGCCCAAAGTGAGGCTTCAAGGAGTAATAAAGGGAAGTGGAGGGACAAAATGGGTAGGGTTTGGCTGAGCCAAAGGCTTTGGAAGTGTGGGTAAGGAGGTAGAGGTGGGGGCCTTTTATAAGAGGATAAGAGGGGCACTCTTGGAAAGTAAAGAAATGTTACTTTATTTTAAAATGTGTTTCGGATTCAAAAGGTCCCACATTGATATAATTCGAGGTTAAGGTGATAAGGGTTCTAAATCCACCCATCCAATAGGTTTTTGACATTTGTAGGTCATATAGTTTACATTATCTTTTCATTTTATTTAAATCCTTTATTAATGAGGTAATCACTGCATCATCATGATGTCATAAATAATTTAATTTATTTAATGTCTAAAAATTATAAAAATATATATCATAATTTAGTAAATATTTTTATCTTTCCAATTACTATTTATAGTCAAAAATCTGACTTGTATAACCCCATTTAAAAATTGTTTTAGTAAAACAACTCATGTTTGTGTCATTTTTACTTTTACATTAAATAAAAGGTTATTTATGTCATTTCCCAACCAAAGTGGCTCCATGGGATCCCCAAGTTGACCCATGGCTTGTCTTGGTCGGCCATGAAACATCCAATAAGGGTAGGACATGTGTCAAGTTATTTTCATTTTATTAAAATATCATTTTTCCTTAAATTGCACTAATTACCTCTAATCGCGATTAAGAACTTAAAAGTTACTATTCACAAAAAATTTATTTTAATCTCATTGAACCACATTTTACTTCTTAATGAAAAACATGTATGTCGGATTTTTGAAAATCAAATCACAGAAGTGGAAAAGTTTCATTTAAATGAAAAATCAGTTTCTTTAACTATCACTTAGTGGTTTCACTATTCATCAAAAATTGAAGTTTTTCAGAAAAATACCAAAACTTCACCCTAAGATATATTTGTTATTCTGAATTCAAAAATTATGTCTATTTTACAAAATTCAAATCATATAACTTACATTAATTAATTTAATAATTAATTCCCGTTGTCATGACAAATAGCGTGTTTTTATGAAACAATAAGTATTAAAAGATTGACACCAGTTTAAGTCCAATTTCAAAGTGAAATTGATTCCAATGACCAAAATTGGATTAAATGGTAAAAATATATTCTAATTTCACTTAAAAACCAATTAAAAAAGATAATCTAATCATATAAATAAATTATATTAAAAAAAGGTTTTGAATTAAAATACAACATTTTTCACTATTCATAAAAAAATGAACATTATCGGAAAATACCAAAAATTCACACAAAGTAAATTTTGATGTACATATCATAAATAATAAGTTTATTTTTAAAAACATATCTTATAAAATTGTCAAAAGATAGATTTAAAAATGGTTTGCCATTAAAAGGCAGTAAAACAATCTTTTAAAAATATTAGTGTATTCCATGCTTAAGATTGGATTTATTTTCATTTTAAGCCTCTAAAACACTATCTAATTTATTAATAGACATAGATAAAAATATCTATTATTAATTACTTACTTGGGATGTTACATATACCATCCAATTATATATTATTTGAATATCAAAAGAATGATATTGTCGCTCGTGCATACGTACGGACTACCGTGTCCACGAACGTGATGAGATTCATTCCCCATCGTATCCATGAAAGTATAAATCTCATTTGATGATTAAAAATAATGTTTACAGACTTGATATAATTCTTTATATGAATAGGATACAACCTATCAATAAAAAACATCACTTATGTAACAAAACATATAAAAGAAAACGAGTAAGTTGACACCCGAAATGACGATAATACTAAGATATTATTAACAAAGCAATGTTAAAAGATCATATATGATATAAAATTAATGTATATGATTCTTGTATAATTTAATAAAAATTATTTCACTATTATACCGGAGGTTAACCTACCCTCATCCAAGGAAAAGTACAAGGTAAGGGTTTATTTCATAATCACTTCATTATCCGAGGTTGTTTATACGTAATTATCTATTGGGACCTCTTTATCATACACATATATGTTTCTTGAAAATATATTTCAAAACAAATTTACTATTTACTATACAATGGGTTAAAAGTCATTTATACCATTATGTGTTTTTAATGTAATCTTTCTGTCGTTTTCCAAACAAGGTTTTTTTTGACCTTTTCGACAAATTTAATGTAAGAATGTTTTTTTAACTTATATGGCAGGTGCGGCTATTTTCCACCGTTATAACATCATCAAAGCTTCCTTTAAAAGATTATAAGAATATTTTTAAAATAAATGTTTTCTTTATAATTATGTGACTCTTAAATGATTTCAAAATAGAAAGAGATATTTCTTTAAAAAGGGTTTTAATTTCATCTATGTAAACATCCTTTGATAGATTTTAAGTTTATTTGAAGTTGATTTATTATGATAAAAAACATCCATATTGTATTGAAGGTTTTTTGATATGTTTGACTATGGATGTGCTATTTTTATACCATTCATGGTTTATAGTTAAAGTAATGACATTTCGTATGCTAGTTTTACTACGAATGATTATGTTATATTTCAACCTTTTCATATGAGGAATGTATTGGACTTAGTATGTGATGGATGGAGACCACTATAGATCCTCGATGCATCGGTAGGTCTCATGAGAAAACTAGATGTGGAATTGGCCGAGGCCCTTTCCCAATTTGATTTATGGTTTTGGCCAAGGCCTTAATCATTTTTAGACGTCTTGGCCGAGACCTTGACAAAATGTTTCAGAATTTCCGGCTTTATACATTCCCTCATTATGGAAATAATATTGACGGTTCATATGGTCATTCGACTAGTAGAATACCCATGATTAAGCTTTATTATGGAATTATTCTCTCAGATCATATTCTTTCCATAAAAGTATTCATGTTTCTTATTGGTAATGGCATGTGGTTTCAATTATTCACCATGCTTAATATTTATGTTATCTTCCGCTGTATTTCATATGCTTACTAAGCGTTTGAGCTCACCCAATTCTTATGTTTCATTTTCCCAGGATATGAAGAAGTTAGTTATGAGTGACTTGTAGGTATTATTTAGAAGGCTTGGATGTTTCCAATGGAATAAATTCATGTTTTATTTCTTTTCATGTTGTAAAGTTGAACTTATGTATGAATCTTATTTCCAATAATACTAAACTAATCAGTCTCTCGAGACATGACTTCATTGTGATCATGCCAATTTTATTTAATAATGCACCGACTCTGGGTAACTAGGGTCGAGGCGTTACAGTTGGTATCAGAGGAATTTTAGTACAAACCTTGGAAACTAGATTTAGATAAACTCTGATTAGAGCACATAGCCATAAGAGATACTTTGAGGATTAGTATACAATAACTTCATAGAATTTTGGTATCATAGAGATTTTGTGAGTTTTCTGAGAAATACATCCCTGTCTGGATACGAGTAGGTAGAGGTGGATCTGGCACAGATGTACCTAGGGGTAAAACACAAAAACACCGCTTTGAGCTAGACTCGAACAGGAACCAGTGCACGACAACGGGCCTTACTGCACTCTTGGTTACGACACTCCCAGGACATATGCTTAGGATAATTCTCATTTTCTTTACAAATCATTATGAAGTGTTTATGAGTATATTCTTCCTCAAATAAAACATTTTTTTAGGATTATGGATTATATCCATAAATATTTCAATTTATTTTAAGTGTTTTACAAATATGGAATTATGTATTTTGATTCATAAACTGGTCTAGTTTATGCCATTGTTTAGAAATGAAGCCTAGTGGAAGGAATAGAAACTATATCAATGCATGCACTCCATGTAGGGATTGCCCTCCCGCTCAAGATAATTATGGTGGAGCTGGTGATGCAACTGGTGTTGATCATCTAATCCCCATACTGGGACAACTCACTCAGGTTAGGAATAATAACCTTACCCTTATGGAGAACCCTGATCCACAGTGTGGAGGATCAATGTTAGATCGCTTCATGAGGCAACAGCCAACAAAATTCAATGGGAGTAAAAATCCATTGGTATCTGAGCAATGGATAAGTTCCCTAGAAAAAATATTTCAGGCTTTGGGGAGTAGTAAATGGGAAAAAGTTATCATGGAAGTTTATCACCTCACTGGGGATGCTGGTCAGTGGTGGTCATTGATAGAAAACACAAAGGAAGATGATGAAGTATCAAATATGGAATGGAGGGAATTAAAAGAGCTTTTATTATAAAAATACTTTCCTCGTGACCATCGAGCAGATATGGAAAGGCAATTTCTGAGTCTAAGGAAAAATGAGGATGAGAATGTCGCAAAGAATGAGGCTAACTTTACAAGGTTAGCGAGGCATGCATCATATTATATACGTAACCTAAGAATTAAGATTGATCATTTCATTTATGGGTTAAAACCATTTCTCCATCAAGCATTAGTCTTACAATTGTTCTCGTCGTACGAAGATATTGTCTCATGTTCTATCAAGACAGAAAAGGAATTCGCTAAGTCTTACGACTTTAAGTCAAAGTAAGAGAAGAATAGATTTGCTGACCACTCTCGAAATGGAAATACAGGGAAGGAGGGAAAAGTTAATTATCCATCCTATAGAAAATGTGGGAAGAAACACCCCGGTACTTGTTTCAAGAGAATGGGAGTCTGTTACAAGTGTGGTGAAAAAGGCCATAAAGCTCATGATTGCAAGGGAAAGAGAGTTTCTGTCAATGTGGAATGATATCATTGTAGAGAGATGGGACATTATGAAAATGAATGTCCTAAGCATCAGGGGAACTTACCTCAGAAAAGGTCAAGGGATCAAGGCCAAGATTATTCTATCACTACTGCTGAGGTAAAAGCTCTGAAAGACGTGGTGGCAGGTAATTTTTTGGTTTCCTCAAGTTTAGAAAATGCTTTATTTGATTATGTATCATCGCATTGTTTCATATCTTTCCAGTTTTCTAAGAAAATTAGATATTTCCAATTTGATTTAACAAGGGAGTTTTCAGTTAAAACTCTTAAGGGAAGTATCATTGCAACAAAGTTTTGTGAATCAGTCCCCATTAGAGCACACAAATGTTCTTTATCTGCTGATCTCATCGGCATACCTATGATTGAGTTTGATATAATCCTCGGTTAGGATTGGCTTTCAGACCATGATGTAATGATTTATTGTAAGAAGAAGGAGGTTACGATTTTTGATGATGATGATAATGAACACCTTATCTTTAGAGCAGAATCATCACCACCTAATTCTTATCTAGATCCACCCCCAGTAGCTCAACTAAATTCAATTATCGAGGAGGAAGAGAATGAAATAAATGTGAGTGAGGAAAGTAATGTTCAAATAGAGGATGTATGTATTGTGGAAGAATATGTTGATGTGTTTCAGGAATATTTACCTGGACATCCTCTAGAATGATAAATTTAGTTTTCTATTGATTTAATTCCTGGTTCAAGGCCCATATCAAAGACCCCTTATAGAATAGATGCTGTGGAATTAGTTGAACTAAAGAAAAAACTAGAGGAATGGAGTAATAAGGGATTTATTCTCTCTAGTGTTTCTCTACGAGGATACCCTATCCTTTTTGTAAAGAAGAAAGATAGATCTATGAGGTTATGTATTGACTACAGGGAGATCAATGCTATAAAAATAAAGAACAAGTATCCACTACCTCACATTGATGATTTATTCGACCAACTGCATGGAGCTCAATACTTTTCTAAGATTGACCTTCAATCTGGATATCATCAGTTGTGTGTGAAGAAGTAAGACATTCCAAAGACAGTATTTCGAACTAGGTATGGGCATTACGAGTTTACAGTAATGCCTTTTGGATTGAATAATGTATCCTCTGTATTCATGGATCTAATGAATAGAGTTTTCAAAGAATATCTCGATGATTTTGTGGTGGTATTTATTTATTATATCTTGGTATAACACAAAAGTTATGAAGATCATGAAAATCACTTGTGCATTATTTTTAAGACTCTTAGAAGACATAAATTATATGGGAAGTTTAGTAAGTGTGAATTCTGGCTTCATGATATTTCTTTTCTTGTCCATATTGTCTCTAAAGATGGAATCTCTGTTGATCCTTCTAAGACCAAGGCAATCCAAGAATGGCCAGCACCAATGAGTATAACTGAGGTATGCAGTTTTATTGGTTTATTAGGTTATTATCGACGTTTCGTCTAGAATTTTTCCCGATTGGCTAACCCATTAACAAAGATCACACGTAAAGGGGTTAAATTTTTCTGAAAAAAGAGTGTGAATAGTGTTTTGAAGAACTTAAGAGAAGAATAGTCAATGCTTCTATATTGACTCTACCATCAGGGAATGATGTGTTCGTTATTTATAGTGATGCATCGAAGAAAGGAATTGGTTGTGTCCTTATGTAGAATGATAGGGTTATTTCCTATGCATCACAACAGTTGAAAATTCATGAGAAAAACTATCCTACTCATGATCTCGAGTTAGAAGCTATGATCTTTTCTTTGAAGATATGGAGACAATACCTCTATGGTGAAAAATGTGATATTTACACTGATCACAAGAGTTTGAAGTACATTTTCTCACAGAAAGATCTCAACATGAGGCAAAGGCGATGGCTTGTACTACTCAAGGATTATGATTGCACTATACACTACCACCTGAGGAAGGAAAATAAGGTGGAAGATGATTTGAGTAGAAAGTATCATGGATTTTTGAACAAGATGAGAGTTGAAAAGGATGCTATATATATGGATCTAGTAAATATGGATATGGGAATCACCATGGGAGGTGAAACATCAATAATTTTTCAAATAGTTTCCAAACCATCATTACTAGATAGGATAAAGAGTTCTCTGACTGATGATAAAGAATTTCAAAAGAAGATTAAAGCTGTGAGTGATGGGAGATTGAGTGACTTTGTGTATGAAGATGAAATTTTGAAATTTGGGAAGAGACTTTTTGTTTCCGATATACCTGATATGAAAAAGGGAATTGTTGGAAGATGCTCATAGTTCCAATTTCTCTATACACCATGGGAGCACCAAAATGTATAGAGATTTAAAAGAAATTTTTTTGTGGGACAACATGAAGAGGTAGATTGCTGATTTTGTGTCACGATGTATAGTTTGTCAACAAGTGAAAGCTGGAAGGCAACAGTCTGGAAGAGTCATGCAACCTCTTCCCATACCGGAGTGGAAATGGGATAATATTTTGATGGACTTTGTCATGGGGCTACCAAATACTCCTAGAAGGAACGATGCAATATGGGTTATTGTTGATCGTTTTACCAATTCAGCACATTTTCTTGCTATAAGGGAGGATTTACCACTCGAATTCCTAGCAAGACTATATATTAATGAAGTTGTGAGACTTCATGGAGTACCCCTATCAATTGTTTCTGATCGTGATCCCCGTTTTACTTCAAGATTCTTGAAGAGTCTTCAGAAGGCCTTGGATACTAGACATCATTTGAGCACTGCCTACCACCCTCAAACAGATGGACAATCAGAACAGTCTATTCAAACCTTAGAAGACATGTTGAGACCTTTCTCACTTGACTTTCAGGGTATGTGGGATCAATATTTACCTCTGGTAGAATTTTCCTATAACAATAGATTCCATACAAGTATTTGGATACCACCATATGAAGCGTTATACAGAAAGAGATTTCGCACACCAACCGATTGGGATGACGTTGGTGAAAGAAAACATGTAGGCCCAGAATTGGTTGAGGAAATGATGGAAAAGGAAAAGGTAATCCAAAACCGCATCAAAGCAACTCAAACAAGGAAGAAGAGCTACGTCAATAACCAAAGAAAGGATTTGAAATTTCAGGAAGGAGATCATGTTTTCTTGAAGGTATCTCCATGGAAGGGTGTTATACGTTTCCGTAAGAAGGGAAAATTGAGTCCCATGTAAATCAGACCATTCGAAATTCTAGAATGAATTGGGGCTCTAACTTACCATTGGGCAATGCCTCCAAGTCTCCCCAAATTTCACGATGTGTTCCATGTATCACTGTTGAGAAAATACATGCCTGACCCAACATATGTTCTCACCTATGAGGAATTAGAAATGGAACCCGATCTGTCTTTTTGCGAAGAACCTACCAAGATTCTTGAAACAAGAGGACAAGTTATGAGAAACCGGAAGACTCGTCTGGTAAAAGTTTTATGGAGAAACCATAAGATGGAAGAGGCAACGTGGGAACTAGAGGAACTTATGATGAAGAACCACCCAAGTCTTTTCATGCATTAGTATTCTAGAAATTTCAAGGAAAAAATTATTTGGAGGGGAGAATGAAATACCCCAAGCTTCCACGGTACACTTCTCTTTGAATAATATAGTAGCGTGTGTTGTACGCAACTTTGAGTTCTAACACACACCACAACCAATCAAACTAGCTATTATGAATAGTAATACCCACTTTTTGAAATTTTATAAATTTTATCATTCAAAATGGACTTCATTTTTGGATTCTGAATATTGAAATTAGCTTAGGTTGAATTTTTGGTATTTTTCTGAAAACGTTCAATTTTTGGTGAATAGTGAAAAACACTGAGTTATAGTTTAAGACGGAATTTTTATTTAAATAATTATTTATTTTGTTTAAATTTAATTAAGGTCAAAATAGATCCATAATACCTATATAAGTTAAATGTAATTCTTTGGAGTTAGTTTAGAATAATTTTAGATATATATAAATTTTATTGAACTTTTCACCGTCTTTTAACCACCTCCTAGGAGAATTTAAAAATTCACATAAAACATAATTTTACTGCTTCTATGAGTGTAATTTTGAAAATCCGAGAGACACAATTAATATCAAGGAGTAAAATGTGGTTCAATAAGATAAAAATAATTTTTTGGGTGAATAGTAAATTTATTTTTATTTACCACAGTTTAAAGTAAATAGGGTAATTAAGGGTAAAAATGATATTAATATTACCGTAACACATGTCCTAATTCTATTGGAAAATTTTATATCGCCCGAAAACAACCTTAAGAATAAGATATTATCATTTAGGTCCACTTGGATTAGATTTGGAGATTTATTATTATTTAATTCAAAGAAGAGTTAAAAGAGTTAAAATCAATGTTTAATTACGAAAACATTTTTAATATAGGGTTATACATAATATAAATTCGATTATAAGTATTAATTAGAAATATAAGAATATTTAATACATAACGGTATTTTATTTATAATTTTTAGACTTAAAATAATTTAATTTATTTATGACACAATGGTGACGCAGTAATTACCTAATTAATGAAATATTAAAAAAATGATATTATAGATATCAAAATAAATGTAATTTGAACCTTTTTATGAATTCCACTAATTTTCTAGGTTAATATGACATATTAGGACTGGTTATATGAATTTGGTTCGAAGCAATAATGTTGTTATGAATTTATCAAAAACCAAATACCCAATAGTGTCAAAATTGACATAAAAGAGTTTTTAAAACAAATATTATATTATTAATTGATATTTTATTCCTAAAAATCTAAGGGTTAGCCAATGGACTTACATCATGATAGGTGTATCATTAATGGACCACTTGGGGGTCTCTTGGATGTATATAGTATGTTTATTAACTATATAATATAAAAATACAAAGTGACATGGTAAATGTCAATCTAATTAACTAAGAGTTAAAATTTAAAGATAAGGTTAATATAATGACCAAAACCCGTCCAAAATCTATTGGTTGAAAGGATTTCGACCCATACTCACCTTATACTTTGAATAATCCACTTTGGATCCATTATAAACTGAATATGAATTTTTTATAAAATAATACTTTAAGTTTTCCTAAAGATCCCCTCCTCCCCCTTATAAAAGGACACCACTTATATCCAATTTTTCACACCTTCAATGCCTTTTGGATCGGCCAAACCCTGCCCAAATATTCTATAAACTTCCCTCAATTCAACCTAGAGGCCTTATTTTGATCAGAAAGTCAACCTAAGGAGACCTTTTGATCAAATCAAAAGGAAGAACCCGAAGAAGAGGTAATGTTTTCACCACCCTATTTCAAGTTCCTTTCTTCTTCAACTTATTCTTTCATTGTTATTACCATTATAAAAAAATAACTCCAGTATATTCTATATACTGTGATGTTATTATAAATATGGTATAACCATATTCAGTATTTTATCCATCATTTGAATGACATTTCACCATACGTGCGTACGTACGGCCTACCGTCTCCACGTCGTGGTGTAATTGTTATTCAATACATTATTATTTGGATGGGTATGAAAATGATTTGTAATTGATGTAAATAGTAAATATAACATGATAATGATTCTGTATATATGATATACCATCCAATTATATATTATTTTAATATCAAAAGAATGATATTGTCGCTCGTGCGTACGTACGGACTACCGTCTCCACGATCGCGATGAGATTCATTCCCCATCGTATACATGCAATTATAATTCTCATTTGATGATTAAAAATAATGTTTAAGGACTTGATATAATTCTGTATATGAATAAGATACAACATATCCATAAAAAACATGACTTATGTAACAAAACATATAAAAGAAAATGAGTAAGTTAACACCCAAAACGACGATAATACTGAGATATTATTAACAAAGCAATGTTAAAAGATCATATATGATATCATATTAATGTATATGATTCTTGTATAATATAATAAAAATTATTTCACCATTATGAAGGAGGATAACCTACCCTCAACCAAGGAAAAGTACATGGTAAGGGTTTATTTCACAATCTCTTCATTATCCGAGGTTGTTTATACGTAATTATCTACTGGGACCTCTTTATCATCCATATCCATGTTTCGTAAAAATATAATTTCAAAAAAAAATTATTATTTACTTGACAATGGGTTAAAGTCATTTATACCCTTATGTGTTTTGAAAGGAATCTTTCCGTCGTTTTCCAAACAATGTACTTTTTGACCTTTTCGACAAATTTAAGGTAAGAATGTTTTTTTAACTTATATGGCGGGCGTGGCTATTTTATTCCATTATAACATCATCGAAGATTCCCTTAAAATATTATAAGAATATTTTCAAAATAAATGTTTTCTTTATAATTATGGGACTCTTAAATGATTTCAAAATATAAAGAGATATTTCTTTAAAAAGGGTTTTGATTTCATCTATGTCAACATCCTTTGAAAGAATTTTATGTTTATTTGAAGTTGATTTATTATGATACAAAACTTCCATATTTTATTTATGTTTTTGTGATATGTTTGACTTTGGATGTACTATTTTTATACCGTTCATGGTTTATGGTTAATGTAATGACATTTCATATGCTAGTTTTAATACGAATGTTTATGTTATATTTCAACCTTTTCATATAAGGAATGTATTGGACTTAGTAGGTGACGGGTGGAGCCCGCTATAGCTCCTCGATGCATAGATATGTCTCATGAGACAACTAGATGTGGAATTGGCTGATGCCCTTTCCCAATTTGATTTATGGTTTTGGCTGCGGCCTTAATCATTTTTAGACGTCTTGGTCGAGGCCTTGACAAAATGTTTCAGAATGTCCGGCATTATACATTCCCTCATTATGGAAATAATATTGATGGTTCATGTGGTCATTCAACTAGTAGAATACCCATGATTATGTTTTATTATGGCATTATTTACTCAACTCATATTCTTTCCATAAAAGTATTCATTTTTGTTATTGTTAATGGCATGTGGTTTCAATTATTCACCATACTTAATATTTATGTTATCTTACTCTGTATTTCTTACCCTTACTAAGAATTTGAGATCACCCCATTCTTATGTTTCATTTTCCCAGGATATGAAGACATTAGTTATGAGTGACTTGAATGCATTATTTAGGAGGCTTGGATGTTTCCAATGGAATAAATTGGTGTTGTATTTCTTTTTAAGTTGTAAAGTTGAACTTTTGTATGAATATTGTTTCGAATAATACTAAACGGATTGGTCTTTCGAGACATGATTTCCTTGTGATCATGCTAATGTTATGTAAATATGCACCGACTATGGGTAACTAGGGTCGGGGTGTTACATATGAATACTGCAATACTTACTCTATATACTTCCCTACTTTGTGTACTACCATGCTCCACAGTGTATTACCCTACTCTACATACTGCTCTACTCCACATATTGTGAATTCTTCCTTCTCAAACCACTCTGTTCCATGTACTATCTCCATTTCATCTCTGCATACGGCAAGAAATACATAGGTTGAGTTCTTCCTCCGCGTACTGGCTATCCTACATGGAAATTTCTTCCTGAAAAATCTCCTTCTTCCTCCATGTACTATCTTCCATGGACTTTTCTGTACATCACCATAATTATTTTTAATTTTTAATTAATGTGTTGGTGGGGTTTTATTCCCATGATCTACATCTAGATTTCATAGAATTCCTCTCGGTTTTTTAATCTCTGATGCACACTCTAATGAAGGGATTTTTGCTCCTTATATAGGAAAATAGATCTAAAAATATGATAAACAGAGATTTACCAGATCTTCATTGTAGAACCGCCATCACTATATACTGCACATCAGTTGCAAACCGTTTTCCTTTATGTAGTCTGCGTACCTCTATTCTCCCTATGAAGTGTCACAACTCGCCGCCCCGTTTATCCAAATGACACAATTTTCAATTCCTCAAAACTCCACCTTGATTTCAAGAATGAAAATTTGTCTTATGAACTATTTTCCTTTCATAAACTGTAAGCCTTCTAGCGAACCACCTTCACTCTATGAACCATTCCCCCTACTCGATCTGCATATTGTTCCCACTATGTGCTTTGTAGTGCACCATTCCACATAAAATACGTCATGATCCAGAAAATATTTTTGGAACCTCGTTTGCAGTCCATAATTCCATTTCCAAAACTATTCCTTTTTTCCAAAAACAATCTCCGGATTTTGAGGCCAAAATAATTGGAAAACATTGGTAAACTACGCCGCCATCAATACTACTTTCAGCCTCAATCGTAAGACCACATTCCTTGAAAAATTCTTAATCAACCAAATGTGGATTAATAAAAAAACAAACTAAATTCTATTTATAGAAAATAATATCATTGGATCAAATAGATAGCTCTTTCATGGGCCACTTTCGGGGTGATTTGGGTCCAACGGAACCCATAATAGGGTACCTCACGGTGGAGGGGAACCCCAGGAGTAGGAAACAATTATCAGCAAAGGCCATTTATGGGATCTTAGTGGTGATCTGATGAGGTTGGTGTGACAAACATGGATTAAGTGAAATGGGGTTAAAATGGTCGCCAGACGTGCTGGTGATACTTCTAGCGGTGAGACATGAGGAGAAATTGTCTTTAGTCGGTTCTAGGTGCGGCAGACCGATGGATGAGGGCAGCCGCAGGGGGTTCAGAGGGTGGAGAACAGTTCTGGGGAAGGTCAATCCTGCCATCCAGTATCTGGTGATGAGCGGTGGCATCCTGATATACTAACTAGAGGGATGATGGCTGTGCTCCAGTAGGTGGTGGGTGACCGGTATAGGGAATCACTGGGAGAAGGGTGGGGGGAAGCACCGATGCTCTAAGTGATGGCAGTTGGGATCTAGATACTGATTGGGAGGAAGAAAGAACCCAGAGGGAGGCTGTAGTGCAGATGGGTCACCAGATAGAGGTCATGAGGGAAGATCCACCTATGTCACTATCATGGAAGAGGGATGAGGGTTGTGTGATGTATCGACATGGTGATGATAGTAAGCTAGGTCTGGTGTAGCAACTAGATCTGTCCGGCAAGGGCAGAAATGGATTTGGAAAGCTGGCGGCGAGGTAGTGCAACCGAAAGAGCATTAGGGGGTGTTGCATGACAGGGAGGGTAGCCAGGGGGAAACACCTATTGTAGGAGGATGAGGTGACAATTAGGGGGGCACCATGCCCTTTGTCCACATATTTGTTTTGATTGAGTTCTTAACCATCCACCCCACTCGCATATTTTTGTGTGTGTCTTGTGTGGCAATTTCCACCTCCATGCTCCTCTTCAATGGATAATCAATTATCCTTTTATTATTATAATTAAAAAATGATTAAAAAAATAAAATTATTATAATAAAATAATAATTTTAATTTTAATAATATTTTAATTCCACAAAAATGTGGAATGTGAGGGCGATAAAAAATCACTATTCTGTCCACCATCCCACCGTCAGAACGAGTCGAATTAAATAAAAACACTATCATCCAACCTCCACCATGCATAATTAACATATAATATATATATTTTTTAAAATTAATACCTGAGACACCAACTTATTTTGAACCATAGTTATTTTTGGATGGCCGTAACATGGCCATATGAAATTGGATTGAATTGTAGTTGGATTTTTTGGGACCAAAATTAAACCCTCTACTTAAATTAAATGCTAATTTAATTTTCCTTGGCTTATATAATTTATACAATCACTCAGATATTAATTAAACATTCTGAGGTAACAGTGGAAGCTAGTGGGATAACAATTTTATAAGTATTCATCATCAGGATGACATGACATATCGTCTTTGACAATTCAATCACCAGTACAGTATAAGGATCTCATGTAAATTATATATAGCACAAAAACGTAAACCAAAAACATATCTTTTTTATTTTTAGTTTTTCTTTCAATCTTCTTATCACCGAGGACTCTTGATTTAAGAATCCAAAGAATGATCCCTCTAGATCTTACACACATGCATAAAAATTATCTAGAGCATCAATTATCAAATTTTGGGTGCCAGCATGGGGATCTGACGATGCTTTCATTGCACCGATAATCATGACATCATCGTGCTTATGATGCGTGAGGAAGAACTCGATCTGATCTCCTAGTTCCAGAGTTCCTCTCTCTAGAATGAATGAGAGAAGAGATAGTCTCTAATAAATTTTCCATTAATAATCATCATTTTGTTGCCTCTCTCTACAATGTATAGTGGATGTTTAAAATACACAGTAGGGTTCCCCGACCACCATTAATTAAATATCCAGTAAATAAATAATTATGGCGAAAAAAACTTTTTCATAAACATTTTTTATATTTTCTCACATATCTGTAATATATATTAAATATATTACATGATAAAATCGAGTCATTTAACTCGACTCATAATTACCGTTCAATATTAAACGAACCTGGAATGTTAGAATAATATTCAATCGATTAATATTATTCCTCATATTTAATTAACTTGAAAATAATTTTAATAAATAAATTCAACCAAATTTTTATTTACATTAATAATAATGAATTTATTTATTTATCAGCGATCAATGACATGGAAAACACTCAAACCCCTTACTGGGTACCACTATGTCCAATACACCTATTCAACAAAATATGGAAGATGCTTGAATACACTATTGTGTTTGACCCATTAATACCTTATATTGATAGTATTGAGTAATATCCATTGACCAAGAGTTAAGTATAACAATCCATGAAATCCTATAATGAGATGAGTATAGTCATAATAACGAAAACCAACCTACGAACACACACTTCATGACCTAATATTTTTTCCTTCAGATATTTCATAATGTAGGATTCACACTTGAGTCATTACCCTTTTCTTACTTTATTATATTCTGATTTGACAAGATGAATTTACATTTTGAATACCTGGGAGAGAGATTTATGAAGGTACTATCATCCTCATAAAAATGGATAGAGGCATATAACTTCATTAACTTGGATGCAACAAATCCATTCTTGACCATTAAACCAACACCATACCACCAATGATGCACCCAATACAATATACCTTGCAATGATTTTAACATCATGGTTTTTCCTATCACCAATGTATGTGATCAAATGGAACACATTGATAATGATATCAAGTTAGGAGACCAATACACATGTATTAGATAGGAACAACCAATGACACCCAAAGGTTTTGGGGTTCCTATTAGAGGGTCTGTCCTCATGATCTCATTATTAGAGATAAACAAGTATGAACATCATGTGAATAATTCTCAATGCTTATGAGCCTACAACACCTAATAGTAAAACATAAATTATGTCTAGTCAGTTTGATGTATCTAGACCATATGAAATTTTTGAAGATTAATTTCATAGTATATCGAGGTTCTCATTATAGCCTAGGATCTTCTATAACCATCAAATACAAAAATTAATCTATCGACATTACCATTAAATAGTGCACTTAGAAATTTGCACACTATAATGGTTGGAATACATCATGTATAGCCAACTGTATACATGACATGGTAATAAAAACGTTCTAATAAAATTGGATCGAGGTGAAAAAATATTACAGCACTGCCACTCAGGGTCTTGCCCTTGTTCCAGGTCTTGTCGGTGTAAATTTTACCTTGTTTGTGTACTTCGGTACACAATGTGTCCTTGCATAGGTTCTTACCATGTTAATGGTCGTGTTCACATACATTGGTACATGGATGTGGCTAGAAATTTCCTCCAACACAGGGTCCTTTCACTATCCTCTTCCACACAACATGTCTACCTAGGGAGGGATACATGGTATGTGTCCCAAACACATAACATGTAATCCTTATCTTTCTCAAAAACCTAGTGCCACATACAAAGGTTCCCTAAAAAAATTTGTGTTCTTTATACTACATGGTGTGTAGTTAGGTTTTTTCATAGAATCCTAGATATAATTCCTACATTCCAGATCCATACTCCGATGCTTTATTTATCACCTCCACGCCTCTCAAAATAGGTGGGTAAGGCCATAATTTTTCATTTCTAGCCATTCAGTGGCCATAAATTTGTTCTGTGTATTTTTGGGAGTTCTTTGTAGGTGCCACACTCCTCGCACACTTCCTATACCATGCCACATTATGCTTTAGTTCTCAGATCCATGAATCAAACATCTACAACCCACAAATAGTACAAAATCTGTCATTGATCACCAATCCATTCATCTCACATGAAACAACCATAAATCCAGGGTTTTGATCAGGATTAGTCCTTCCTGGAAATGTCGAATCACGATCCCTTTGTCCAATGATGACTAACATGAAGAATTATAGGGGTAAATGGATTAAAACAAGGGTTTGGCAATATTTTTGCATGCATTCTTTTCCAATGAATACAATTTTGGATGCTCGGGGTGAGAAAAACTAAATAAATAATATAATGTTAGTACACAGGAACATACAATGGCTCAATTAGAAAAGACAAAAGGAAGAAAAATGATCGTGGTCAATCTATTTAATAAATAGGGTAGAATCCAAAAATTGATGAGTCCTACCTAGAATTGGATCATTCATTGATGATGAATGCATTTTCTAATGAATGAGAGAAGTACTCCCATTTGTGGTACCTTGATCTGCCTGGATATGGAGCTCCATCATCCTCAGATTTTGATTCTGTAATGAGAGGGTTGTAGAACCCCTATCAATGATCCCAAGGATATGCACCTAACCCAAGAGATATTTCCATAATGGAATATTTAAAGCAAAAATCAGGTCTAGGATATTTAATTAAATAAATAAAATTATATATTTATTTAACTAAATGCACCTTCCCATGACAGGTTTTATCTAAATGCCCCCCCAAAACCCATTTTAAGTCACAACTAGGGTAAACCTCACACATAAAATTCAACCACGATCTAATATTTCTGATATGAGATTTATTTTAATAGTTATATAATTTTCATTAAGAAACTATGCATTTATAATATTAAATATGTTAGATATTATTATAAAATTACTTCTAAGAACACCAGGCCTCAAAATAACACATTCTCTTAGTACATGGATCCAAAAATATATCTAGAAATAAAAAAAATTCTTATAATAGAAAACAAGTCTCTGTATTATTCCCTCCTTCATTATTTTTGTAACACCCCAATATTTCATAGTACGTTATTTATTCAAAGTAATTCAATAACTTGAACTACACACAACACTGAGTTCAAGCGCACCACGACTTACCAAACTAGCCATTCAAAAGTGGTTATGAATAATATTAACTAAATTTTGAAATTTATATAATAATTATAATTTTAGAATCCATATTATGAGTTTCTTAGACATAATTTAAGAAACACTACATTTTTTTTCAGATAAAAGAAGTATTTTTCAAAAAAATGATATTTTACCGCCTTTTAATGGTGAACAATTTTTTAAATCCAATATTTAAAAAATTTATATATTCAATTTGAGAAAATAAATTCTTTATTTATAATTGGGACATAATAATTTAGTTTCAAATTTTTTTGGTGTTATTCTAATAACTTTCATATTTGGGTGAATAGTGAACAATACTATATTTTAACTGAAAACAACTTTTTTAATCAAAATAATTTACAGTGTTGAATTATAAATTTTAATGGTTTTGAAGTATAATAAGATTATATTTTTACCATTTAATCCAATTATGGTCATTTTAAGTAATTTTACTTTGAAATTGGACATAAACAAGTGTCAATCTTTTGATAGTTATTATTTCATAAAAATATGCTTCTTGGTTTTGAAAATGAAAATTAATTTTAAATTAATTAACAAAAATTCTATGATTTAATTGGTAAAATGGATTTCATTTTTGAATTAGTAATATCAAAATTATCTTAGGGTGATTTTTATTTTTATTTTTATGAAAACTTTCAATTTTTGATGAATAGTGGAAAACACTGAGTTATTGTTTAAAACTGACAATTTATTTAAATAATTATTTATATTATTTAAATTTATTTTAGGTCAGATTAGATACATAATACCTATATAAATTCAATGTAATTCATTAGATTTGGTTTATAATAATTTTAGATATATAAAAATTTTATCGAACTTTTTACCTTCTTTTACCCACCTCCTAAGAGCATTTACAAATTTACATTAAACATAATTTTTCCGCTTCTGTGAGTTGAATTTATAAAATCCAAGAGGCACAATTAATATCAAGGAGTAAAATCTGGTTCAATAAGATAAATATAATTTTTGGTGAATAGTAACTTTTTACTTCTATTTACCATGGTTAAAAGTAAATAGGGTAATTAAAGGCAAAAATGATATTATTATTACCATAACAGAAGTCCTAATTCTATTGAATAAATTTAATTCGACCAAAAAAACCTTAGGAATAAAATATTACACTTTACGTCCACTTGGATTCTATTAAGACATTTATTATTATTTTATTTAAAGAAGAGTTAAAAGTGTTTAAATCTAAGTTTAATAACTAAACCATTTTTAATGTAGGGTTATACATAATATAAATTCGACTATAAATATTAATTATAAAGATAAAAACATTTCATACATAATGGAACTTTATTTATAATTTTTAGAGTTTAAATAATTAAATTTATTAATGACACAATGATAATGTAGTAATTAGTTTATTAATGAAAGAATCAAATAAATGGTATTATAAATATTACAGTAAATATAATTTCAAAGTTTTTATGATATCCACAAATATTATAGGTTAATATGACATGTCATGATTGATTCAATGTATTTTTTTGAAGTAATCATGCTTTTATTATTTTATCAGAAAAAAATACCAAAGAGTGTCAAAATGGACATAAAATAGTTTTTAAAAAAATATATTATATTATTAATTGATATAATAGTCCTAAAAATATACGGTTTGGCCAAAAAACTTATATAATAATATATATGACATTAATAGACCAATTGGGGTTTTATTGGCATTTTATAGTATGTTTATTAACCATATAATATAAAAATACAGGAGACATGGTAAATGTCAAACTATTTAACTAGGAGTTAAATCTAAAATTTAAGGTTAATAAGGTATTCTAAACCTATCTAAAACCTATTGGTTGAGTGGTTTCTGACCCATACCCACCATATAATTTAAATAATTCATTTTGGATCCATTATAAATAGAAAATTAATTTATTATAAAATAATATTTTTAGTTTTTCTTAAGGTTCCCCTCACCCCTCTTATAAAAGGGAACCTCCCCTTCTAACAAATTCACACCTCCAAAGCCATTTGGATCGGCCAAAATCTGCCCAAATATCCTCCCAACTTTCCCACCTTCACCCTAGAGGCCTTCCTTTGGTCCGAAATCCAACCTAAGAATCCCTTTTGATCAAATCAAAAGAAAGAACCCGAATAGGAGGTAATGATTTCACCACCCTCTTTCAAGTTCTCTTATTCTTCCACTTACTCTTTCTTTGTTGTTTCCATTATAAAATAATAACTCTAGTATATTTTATATACTTTTATGTTATTATAAATATGTCACAATTATATTCATTATTCTATCCATCTTATGAATGATAATGTCACCGTGCGTGCGTACATACGGCTTACCGCCTCCACGCCATGGTGTAATTTGTTATTCAACACTATGTTATTTGGATGATATAATGATGAGTAATATGTATATAAATAATGAAAATAACATGATAATGTCTCGGTAAAATTAATATAACATCCAATTCCACACCTTTAAGGAAATGATATTTTCTCTCGTGCATATGTACGGATTACCGTCTCCACGACGAGATGAAATTCATTTCCACGTTCACCATTTATCGACGATTATAAATATATATATTACTAATAAGTATGTAATATATGAAATAATAATTCTACTGGAGATATATATATCTATATATATATATTTACTTACATATATCTTATTCACTTAGTTCCATTCAATATGATATGAAAACAGAAACATCGTTTATGTGTACGTATGGACTACCATCTCCATAAACAGTTTTTTTCATTTCATACATATGTCTATTATACATATTTATATTATAAATATATATGATATATAAATCATTTTTTATATTATGTAAGTATTTTAATCTTGATCCAAGTGATACAATCAAAAGTAACAAGTTGAAACACGTACAATAAAGAAAGCAATTATGGCCCGAAATGTTAATTTAACATAGAAATTATTATTAAATGGGTTGTATGAAATCATAAATGAATAATGTATGATATTATAAATATTAATATGGTTATGGTATAATTTAATAACATACTAAGATCTTAATACAGGGGGTTAAACGTACCCTCGACTAATGGAATGTGCAAGGTAAGGGTTAATTCCTCAATGTCATTATTATCCGAGATTGTTTATGTGTAAGTATTTATTGGGAAATTTTTATCATCAATGTCCATTTTTAATAAAAATGATTTCAAAATGAATATTTTAAGGATTTTTGAATTTTAATCTTTATCAAGATCATAATTTTAAATGTTTTAAAGATTTATATTTCTAAATATTTTTAATTAATGTCCATGTTTTCAAAATGATTTTAAGGATTTATTTATATGTACATGAAATTTTTGAAATGATAATTATTTTAAAAAGATTCAAAGTGGTATGGGACACATTGAATCAAAACTATCTTTAGATGTCTTCCTTTTTAAATTGTGTGACTTTTAAAAGTTTTCATGAAAAAGAGATATTTCTATCAATGAGTTTTACAAATCATTTTCATCTATGTCAACATACTTCTATGGAATTTAAAATTGTTTGAAGTTAATTTATTTTAATAAAAATATTCCATATTGTATTGAAGGATTTGTGACATGTTTGATTGTGGATGTGTTATTTTTATACCGTTCATGGTTTATGCATAAAGTATTGACATTTCGTATGCTAGTTTTAATACGAATGTTTATGTTATGTTTCAACCTTTTCATATAAGGAATGAAGTGGAATTAGTAAGTGACGGGTGGAGCCCACTACAGCTCCTCGATGCATAGGTATGTCTCATGAGACAAAATAGTGTCTTGGCACAAGGCCTTGACAAAAATTTTATTTGTAGTATTGGCAGAAGGCCTTGACTATGTGGTAATGATGTCCGGCGTTAGGCATTCCCTCATTAGAAAATTAGTTATTACATGTGATTATTCGACTAGTAGAATATCCATGTACATGTTTATATGGTAATTTTTGATTTATTTTTTTCCCTATTATGTTCGTGTTTACGTTTAAAAAGGCTATTGTTTTTATCACACATCTTGCCTTAAAAGTTTAAAGCTTTTGCTAAATTATTTACCCTTTCTAGGCATCTGAGCTCACCCCTTTATTATGTTTTATTTTCCTAGGATTCCAAGAAGTGTATTATGATTGACATGCAGGGTTAAGCTAATGTTAATAATGGAGTTCTCAAAGAGCTATCTATGTAGTGTTTTATGTTTGAAATTTTAATGTAATGTTAATGTATGTAATCTATTTTCCATGACTGCTAATGTGATCGGTCCTTCGGGACTTGATTCCTTGTAATCATGCCAATGTATTAAAATAATGCACCGGCTCTGGGTAACTGGGGTTGGGGCGTTATAGTTTGTATCATGGGATGTTTAGAAATAACCTTGGAAACTAGATTTAGATAAACTTTGATTAGAGCACATTACCCTAAGATAGACTTTGAGGATTGGTATAGAAGAACTTCCTAGAATTTTGGTAATGTAGAGATTTTGTGAGTTTTCCAAGAAAATACATCCCTATCTTGATACGAGCAGGTAGAGGCGGCTCTGGCACATATGTACCTAAGTGTAAAAACTAAAAACACCACTTTGAGCTTGACTTAAAGGGAACTGGTGCACGAAAACGGGCCTTGCTGTACTCTTAGTTACGATACCCCCAAGGGATATGCTTAGGATAATTCTCATTTTCTTTACAAATAAATATAAAATATTTACGAGTATATACCTCCTCAAAGAAAATATTTTTATGGATTATATCTATAAAATTTTCAATTTATGTTAGTTATTTTACATGTTTCAAATTATTCATTGAAATTCATAAACTGACCTAGTGTATGCTATTGTATAGAAATGGCACCTAGTAGAAGGAATGTGAACTCCTATAATATGTATGATCTAAAGAGTAAGAAGGATCTTATATTTACCGGTATTAATCCCACATTTAGAAGGGAAATAGTCTCCCATCTATTCTCAACAAATGAAGAAATAGTATCATGTGTTAGGAAGATATGTAAAGAAATCTATGAGTCCTATGGCTTTGAAGGAAAGCAAGAGAAGAAAAGTATGTAAGAGAGAAAGATGGATAAAGGAAAGAGGGAAAAGAAGGATTTTCCATATGTGATAAATGTGGAAAGAATCACCTAGGTAAATGATTGAAGGGAATGGGAGTTTTTTGTAAGTTTGGAGAAAAAGTACACCTAGTACATGATTGCAAGGGTAAGAAAAAGTTTTCAAATGTAAAATTCTTCATCTGCAAGGCGTTGAGACACTACGGGAATTAATAAGAGTATACCGAAAATGATGTTATTGGATAATAATAAAGTTACGATACTACCTTAGATGAAGAGGAATGACTAGTGTTCTTATGTTGTAATAATAAAATTATTTCATTTGAGTGTTGTATCAACAGTATACTGGTTACATGAATTATGGAGATAAATAAGGATTGTACTACAGTACTATTTTATTGAGGATTTAAGATTATATGGTTCTAAGAAAAGTGACTTAATAATAATCTACACTTTTTGGAAAATACATGGTTGAAGGAAAGGTAATAATTAATATGGTCATCATAATGAGTTAGTGATTTTGGAATAAGAGATGGTTGATTTGGATAAATTATATTAAATATTCTTGACTTCGTTGAAACTGATTAGTGATATGTATATTCCATAATTGTTGGAGTTTACAATTTTTTGGATAGAAGGAGTATATCCAGTATTCTATAAGGAATAAGGGAGCATGAATGTAATCAATAAGGTTTTATGGTAATTCAGGACATTGTGGTGTTTTAAAAAAATACATGATGAAGGCGTTTACATGTTATTACCTAGAAAGAAGGATCTTCATTGTGTTTAACTTCCTTATAAATTTTGGATTGAGAGTTTGGATATAAGTATTTTGGATAAGTCTAAAGTTTGGAATGGATTAAGTTTGAAATTGGATACTATTGTCAAGGTTATTTTTGGATTGTTATAAAAAGGACAACCTAGAGGTTGGGCGACAACTAGTCGCGTCCAGCAAGGCTGGGATACTTGAACCCGCAACTGAATAGCGACAAAGGTGCATCGCCTACGAATGGACTACGTGATGTACTGGTTTGCATTATTTAGTTTTTTTAAATAGTCTGACAAATGAATTATAAATTCATTATTTTTGGAACCTTATACGATTTGGATAAATAGATTTTTTTTGAAACCATTTGGAGTGAAAGATGAGTTTGTGGTAGGAATTAGTTGAAGGATGAAACTCTACTTCTCAAGTATATATATATATATATATATAATTTTTTTCCTCTTTTTAAGACTAAATTTTATTAACCCAATTTTCGATGTGGGTTCTCCCACAATGGTATTTTCTATTTTCAACCTTTTATTTTCGAAGAAGAATTTCAAATTACTAGCACAAAATTTATTGAAGGAGGTAAGAATTCAACACCCCAAGATTTCATAGTACGTTATTTATTCAAAGTAATTCAACAACTTGCAGTACACGCATCACTGAGTTCAAGCGCACCGCGACTTACTAAACTAGCCGTTCAAAAGCAGTTATGAATAGTATTAACTGAATTTTTAACTTTATATAATCCTTATAATTTTAGAATCCATATTATGAGTTTCTTAGACATAATTTAAGAACAAATACATTTTTTTCAGATAAAATAAGTATTTTTCAAAAAAATTGCAATTTTACCGCCTTTTAATGGAGAACCCTTTTTAAATCCAATATTTGAAACTTTTATATATTCAATTTGACAAACTAAACTTCTTCTTTATAATCGAGATATAATAATTTAGTTTCAATAAAATTTTGGTGTTTTCTGATAACTTTCAAATTTTGGGTGAATAGTTAAAAATAGTATATTTTAAATGAAAACATCTTTTTTAATTAAAATAATTTATAGTGTTTAATTATAAATTTTAATGGTTTTGAAGTATAATTAGATTTTTTTACCATTTAATCTAATTATGATCATTGTAAGTAATTTCACTTTGAAATTGGACATAAAAAAGTGTCTATCTTTTGATAGTTATTATTTCTTAAAAATACGCTTCTTGGTTTTGACAACAGAAATTAATTTTAAATTAATTAATGCAACTTCTGTGTTTTGAAATTGGAAAAGTAGAATTAGTTTTTTAATTTGGAATATCAAAATTAGCTTCAGGTGAATTTTTGATATTTTTCTGAAAACTTTCAATTTTTGATGAATAGCAGAAAACAATGAGTTATTGTTTAAAACCAACTTTTTATTTAAATAATTATTTATTTTATTTAAATTTATTTTAGGTCAAAATAGATACATAATACCTATATAAATTCAATGTAATTCATTGGAGCCAGTTTATAATAATTTTAGATATATAAAAATTTTATCGAACTTTTTATCGTCTTTTACCCACCTCCTAGGAGCATTTGCAAATTTACATTAAACATGATTTTACTGCTGATGTGAGTTGAATTTCTAAAATCCAAGAGATACAGTTAATATCAAGGAGTAAAATTTGATTCAATAAGATAAAAATAATTTTTCTTGAATAGTAACTTTTAACTTTTAATTACCACGGTTAAAAGTAAATAGTGTAATTAAATGTAAAAAATGATATTATTATTACCATACCACATGTCCTAATTCTAATGGATAAATGTAATTCGAAAAAATCAGCCTTATGAATAAAATATTACCCTTTAGGTCAACTTGGATTAGATTAAGACATTTATTATTATTTTATTTAAAGAAGATTTAAAAGAGTTAAAATCAATGTTTAAAAAATAAACCATTTTTAATGTAGGGTTATACATAAGATAAATTCGACTATAAATATTAATTAGAAATATAAAAATATTTACTACATAATTGTATTTTATTTATAAATTTTAGAGATTAAATAATTAAATTTATTAATGACACAATGATGATGCAATAATTACCTTATTAATGAAAGAATCAAATAAATGGTATTATAAATATTAAAATAAATATAATTTCCAAGTTTTTATGATATAAAATAATTTTATAGTTGAATATGTCTTGTTAGGATTGATTAAATGTATTTTTTCAGAAGTAATCATGCTGTTATTATTTTATCAAAAAAAACAAATACCAAAGGGTGTCGAAATTGAAATAAAATTGTTTTTAAAACAAATATTGTATTATTAATTGATATAATAGTCATAAAAATCTATGGTTCATCCAAAAGATATATATAATAATATATATGACATTAATGAACCAATTTGGTTCTATTGACATTTTATAGTATGTTTATTAACCATATAATATAAAAATACAAGAGACATGGTAAATATCAAACTATTTTACTAAGAGTTAAATCTAAAAGTTAAGGTTAATAAGGTGACCTAAACCAATCTAAAACCTATTGGTTGAGTGGTTTTCGACCCATCCCCACCTTATAATTTAAATAATTCATTTTTGAGCCATTATAAACAGAAAATGTATTTATTATAAAAATAATATTTTATGTTTTTCCTAAGGTGCCCCTCACACCTCTTATAAATGGGCACATCCCCTTATCACAAATTCACACCTCCAAAGCCATTTGGCTCGGCCAACCTCTGCCCAAATATCCTCCCAACTATCCTACCTTCACTCTAGGGGCATTTTGTTGGTCATAAAGCCAACCTAAGAAGCTATTTTGATCAAATCAAAAGGAAGAACCCAAAGAAGAGGTAATGATTTCACCACCCTCTTTCATGTTCTCTTATTTTTCCACTTACTCTTTCTTTTTTGTTTACATTATAAAATTATACCTCTAGTATATTATTTATACTTTGATGTTATTATAAATATTCCACAACTAGTTTCATTATTCTATCTATCTTATGAATGATAATGTCACCATGTGTGCATACGTATGGATTACCGTCTCCATGCCGTGGTGTAATTTGTTATTCAACACTATGTAATTTGGATGGATATAATAATGAGTAATATGTATATAAGTAATGAAAATTACATGATAATGTCTCTTTAAAATTAATATACCATCCAATTCCACACCTTTAAGAAAATGATATTTTCCCTCGTGCATATGTACGGATTACCGTCTCCACGAAGCGATAAGATTCATTTCCACGTTCACCATTCATCGACAATTATAAAAATATATATTACTAATAAGAATATATTTTATGACATAATAATTCTACTGGAGATATATATGTATATATATGTACTTACATATATCTTACTCACTTAGTTCCATTCAATACGATATGAAAACGGAAACATTGTTTATTCTTCAGTACAGACTATAGTCTCCGTAAACGATGTTTTTCATTTCATACATATGTCTATTTTACATATTTATATTCTAAATATATATGATATATAAATAATTTTTTTTTGGAAATATTTTAATCTTTAACCAAGTGATACAATCAAGAGTAACAAGTTAAAACATGTACGATAAAGAAAGTGATTATTATCCGAAACGTTAATTTAACATGGAAATTACCATTAAATGGGTATTATAAAGTAATAAATGAATCATGTATGATTTTATAAATATTAATATGGTTTTTGTATAATTTAATAACATACTACGATCTTCATACAAGAGGTTAAACGTACCATCAACTAAAGAAAATCACAAGGTAAGGGTTAATTCCTCAATGTCATTATTATCCGAGATTGTTTATGTGTAGGTATTTACTTGGAATGTTTTATCATCCATGTACATTTTTCATAAAAATTAATTCAAAATGAATAATTTAACGATTTTTGAAAGGTACTCTTTATCAAGATCATAATTTGAAATGTTATAATGATTTATATTTCTAAATCTTTTTAATTAATGTCCATGTTTTCAAAAAAAAATTAAGGATTTATTTATATGGACATGAATGTTTTGAAATGATAATTCTTTTCAAAAGTTTCTAAGTGGTATGGGACACTTTGATTCAAAAATGTTTTTAAGTTTATTCCTTTTTAAATTGTGTGACTTTTAAATGTTTTCATGAAAAATAGATATTTCTCTCAAAGAGTTTTACAAATAATTTTCATCTATGTCAACATACCTCTATGGAATACAAACTTGTTTGAAGTTGATTTATTATAATACAAATCTTCTATATTGTATTGAAATATTTGTGATATGTTTTACTGTGGATGTGTTATTTTTATACCATTCATGATGTACAGATAAAGTATTGACATTTCGTATGCTAGTTTTAATATAAATGTTTATGTTATGTTTCAACCTTTTCATACGAGGAATGAAGTGGACTTAGTAAGTGATGAGTGGAGCCTGCTATAGATCCTCGATGTATCGGTAGGTATCATGAGATAAAATAGTGTCTTGGCACAAGGAATTTACATAAATTTTATTTGTAGTCTCAGCACAAGGTCTTGAATATGTGGTAATGATGCCCGGTGTTAGGAATTCCTTCATTATAAAATTAGTTATTACATGTGATTATTTGACTCGTAGAATATCCACGTGCATGTTTATATGGTAATGTTTGATTTACTTTTTTCCATATTATGTTCATGTTTTTGTTTAAAAAGTCTGTTCTTTTTATCACACATCTTGCCTTAAAAGTTTATAGCTTCTGCTAAACTATTTACCTATACTGGGCATCTGAGCTCACCCCTTTCTTTTGTTTTATTTTCCCAGGATTCCAAGAACTGTATTATGATTGATATGCATGGTTAAGATAAAGGAAATAATATAGTTCTCAAAGAACTATCTATGTTTTGTTTTATGTTTGAAATTGTAATTTGATGTTAATGTATGTAATCTATTTTCCAAGACTGCTAAACTGATCAGTACTTCGGGACATGATTCCATGTAATCATGCCAATGTATTAAAATAATGCACCAGCTCTAGCTAACTAGGGTCGGGGCATTATACTTTTTGTCCCTAAAATGAAAAACTAAATAAAAATCTTGAGCTAATGAGCCTGTATCTTGATATCCTAGTCATAGGAGATCTGCTACATGCTCTTGTGATACCAAAACACATGAACCTAGGAGAAAAGTCTAGGACCATCATTATGTGCTCTACGTGATCCTCATATGATGCAGAGTATATGAATTTATCATCGATGAAGACAACAAAAAAATGATCCTAGTAAGACTTGAAAATATAGTTCATCAAATCCATAAAAAATGTGGGGGAATTTTACACAATAAAGGGAATAACCAAGAACTCATAATTTCCATAGAAAAAATGGAATTCCATATTATAAATATTATCCTTGAAAAACCTCAAATAGTGGTATCCCGACTGAAGATCAATCATTGAGAACCATATCATGCCTCAAAACTGAAAAAAGAGGTCATCAAACCTTTGAAATGGGTTATTGTTCTTTATCGTGGTCTGGTTCAGGTGATGATAATCCCTAAAATCTCATAATCTACTATACTCCTTTTACGAACAACACTAGATCATCCCAGGGGTACACACTGGGTCTGATGAAACACTTCTCTCAGAGGTCCTTTAAATGTGACCATAGCTCCCAGAGATCAATAGGGGCTATACAATTTGAAAATGAAGATATCATAGTGATACTGATATATAATTCAATACAAAAATCCATCTCACAACATAGAGGTATTCCCAAAAATTTCTCAGGCAACACATCTATAAATTTTTCTATTGATAAAGGAATCTAGATTCCTAAAGACCCTACTACACCAAGGGATACACCTACAAACTGATGGGTGATGGGTTGAGACCTCCTGATTTAAAAACCCACTCATCCTTCCAAGAGATTTATCTCACCCACAAAGGCTAATCTCATCCCATTAGTGTGAATAAATATAACTCATCTGCTTTGACAGTAAATCTATGCTTGAACCATGGACAACCAATCTATACCCACGATCAAATCATAGGGATCCACCACGATAACCAAAACGTCCAATGAGAACCTCTCTCTAGTAAGCGATATCTCACACTATCGATAGATAAAATAACTAGAAGAAGAATTCCTGGTAGGAACCACAAGACAAATCTTCTGGGATAATGCCTAAATTGAGATCTATAACTCTCACACCAAGAGTAAAGAGGTGAAGGAGTGAATCAAACCTATGGCTACTAATATTGAGGTAAGAATATAATAAACATAGATCATACCTCTAATAATCTCTTTGTACACTATGTTAAATTCCTCTCTAGCCTGAAGCTCTATATGGCCTTGGCCAGCAACTCCCTGAGAATAAAGTGGGCCTCTTGGTGGAGGTGGTGGTGGTGGAAGTATCTCATAAAATTATCCACCACCCACAACTCCTCCTAGAGCTCTACCAGATCCTTTTCCATCTCTGCCTCCCTGGGTCAACCCAAACCTTGTTTGGGAGATCCCTAATCATAGAGTTGCCTATATAGTGGCGGTTCATCTACTACCTATCTATGCTCCTTAGCATGTTAGGTTGGGAAATCACAATCCATGTGACCTCTCTCATCACTTTCATAACATCAGCACTATTTGGGCTGTCCTGGTCATCTATGGTTCCCCTAAAAATGTGCCAAAGCCTAATCCTAGTAAGATCTCATATGCTGAGATCATATTGATTGGTGTCCTATATTTTTGCAGATTAATCAGTTCTATAACACTCACTACCTTCTCTAGCTATTAGTTATACCTCTAATAGGAAGATATCCACCACCAGTTCCCTATCTAACATTGAAGCATAGGTGGGAATGCACAAAGGTACCACACTAGCACAAATATACCTGTTGATTCTATATTCAATCTTTTATGCATGGATATAGCAATCTGAGATCATATCTAGGGAGTATCATGTAAGTTTTATAAACCTTGCAGCATACTCGGGAACTTTCTTCCCTCCTTATTGTAGCTCTAGAAGATCATGTATCTAAATTTAGTATAAGCATGAGGGGTAGTACTCCGCAAGAAAAAAATACTAGAATTAGGGATACGAGAGTATAGACTCATCATGTATCTATATAACAAGAACACATAACTCCCATATACTCTATAGATAAGGCTAGCTGCCAACACAAAAACCTGATCAGTCAGTTTCAAGATAAGCCTAAAAACAAAGATCATTAACTCTGGCCAATACTCCAATGCCTGGGGATCTGGATCACCACAGAACCTCAGTGACCTATGAAACTATAACATGTGTAGTGCGATAAGCCTATGAACATATTTTGCATGCTCTGATTGTATGATCTGATGCTTGACAGGAGGGGGGGCTACTACCTATCCACCCGGAGGAGGGAACTCACGGGATAGACCTAAAACTAAGGCCTCATCACTCATTGGATTTTCTTCATGATCAGTTGGCTATCATCATAGAGGCATCCATATAATTTAATAAAGAAACACTATGGTCAGATGTATATATATATATATATATATATATATATAATGAGGAGATTACTCAATAAGGAAATTCAAAAGACTTCATCCTATATGATGCATGCACTGTTGATCCCAGTAACCAATGTATTGGTATTCAGAGTCGACAAGCAGGTATTCGTGGTCCTGGTGAATGGATAACTCAGTCGTCGCACCAACACTGGGTTCTCTAGCCTGAAATTCACACTTGAGACACTTGACACTATTTCCCAAAATCCAATCCAAATCCTTGTAAGAGGACTACTCTAAACACCATACCAAGGATAAAACCACCTTTGATACCAATCTATCATGAACTGACCCATTGGGGATCGAGTCACAACTACCCCAAGTCTTCCTCCATAGTCTAGGGGCTGGTGAATATTAAAAACAGACATAAATAATATTGGAGGCCTTTTCCTAAAGTTTCTTTACGCACACACCTGGATATATTAATATAGAAGGGAAGAAGAATAATGAAAAAAATGCAACCTCTAGAGTAATAACCATACATGAAAAACATCTAGGGAGTAGAAAGAGTATGATAGTGTAAACTATAAAGTAATGGGAAAAATTACATGCTCAACCAGACAGTTGTACCAACCTAAAAAAACTGGGAAACTTATATGATGAGAGAGCCTAACTCTTGTTCTTCAAGATCTGACCACTATATGTGTTCCAATTCACCATGTATCTCTATTCTACTATATAATCACTATTGAACAGTGCATCATCTACATTAGACATGAAACATGTGGGAAAATACCATACAGTGTTGAGTATATATATACATATCCAAGCACCCCAAAAGTTGAATGGGGCACAGAAAGACACATGATAGGAAATCAAAAGACAGCTCAATACAAAGCATGTGAGTAAAAATATAGAAACATGGATATATATATATATATATATATATATATATATTCTCAAACAAAATAATCCCAAACAAGAGAGAAAGGTGATATCATTTTCATATCCCAACCTACAAAAAGAGGGAGGTATCAAGTCCATAAGTCCATCAATGATTCCCAACGTCCCACACATATTCCCAATAGAAAACATCCATTTCAAGCCACACCTCTCCACTATACCACATAGAAGAGTGGGAAAAATCTCTAGGTAGAGGTCTCATGAACCGGTACAGAGAGAGAGTGTTAGTCAATGGTCAATAGAAGATCCATGTCTAGCCCAGCTGTAGAGTTAAAATCTAGTAGTTAGTAGAGGACTCATGCCTAGCTAGCCGGAGGGTGCCACTCTAGTAGTTGGGGAACCATGCCATGATACAATAGGGGGTCCCCATTAGATAGAAACTAGAGGGACCATTTCATGGACATCAGGAAGGTGACACTCTAGTGGTAGAGGACCTAAGCCATGAATCCAAAGGAGGGTTCCACTCGGTCGATAGGTAGTGGATTCCTTTCCTATCACTATAAGAGGGTTCCACTCTAATAGTCAGTAGAGGACCCATGCCCATCCCAGCAATAGGGTGCCACTCTCATTATTAATCTAGGACCCATGCCCTTCCCCTGAGGGGGTTTCACTTTGATCTCTCAGATGACCATGTCTGATCACTTCCATCATCTATCATATCCTAAATAAGCATCACTCCAAGAAAATCTCACATCATGTCTTAAAATTGTCTATAGTGGCCACCATTTAATTCTATGTGGAAAAAATAACCCAGAAAGACGACTCTCGAGAAAAAACACCAAGTCCAAATAAAGGAGATATGAGAGGTTTAAGGTTCCTAAAAAAGAAATAAGGGGTACACAATATGTAAGGGGATCCACACTATATATTGTCCCACTCTGCTACCTGGTCTTGTTTGTAACACCGTAAAATTTTATGAATTATTTTTTTAGAAATAATTTAATATTTTTGATACTTTTCAATTCACATAACACTAAAAATAGATTTTTATTTTTATATAAAAGTACTAAGTTTGGATTACATTATACACAACACCAATTTAATCTTGCACTACACAAAACACCAACTTGGCTTGCGTTACATGCAACACTGAGTTTTTGTGAAACAACACTTTACTATTGTAATTATTTAAATGAGATAGTTATAAACTAGACATTAAACATAGTAATATGGATAGTAAAAAATAATTTTTAAATATTTTCACAAAAATAAAATATATTTATAATTAAATTTATAATTTTTTGTAAAATATTTATATATTTAGAAATATTATTTTCTTAAACTTCTTTTTATGTCCTTTTCTGAACAATAATAATAATAATGTAAGATATAATTAGAAATTTCATGCGGTAAAATAAAAACCATTTTTGAATTAGGAATGTAATAATTATCCTTTGGAGAATTTTTAGTATTTTTCTAAGAAGGTTCATTTTTTGATGAATAGTGAAAAATACTGCATATAGTTAGTAATTGAATTTTTCATTAAAATAATTATTTTATTTTAAATTAATTTTTATGTTGAAATAGATAAATTATAAATATATTAATCTGATTTAGTCTATAATCTTTTTTATATTAAAATTATATATAAAAACATAATGAACTTTTGAATGTTCTTTTTACCGACTTCTCGCTACATCGACGAGATTAGCGTTGAACTTAATTTTGTCACTTCAATGAATTGAATTATGAAAAATAGATTAAAATAGTTGTAATAAGTATGATATTTAAATTCAAATAGTATCAAATTAATTTCTAGTGAATATTAATGTTAGTATTTTTTACCACAGTTAATGGTAAATCAGATAATTAAAGGTAAATATAATATTATAATATTATAAAATTACCCTAACAATTGTCTAAATTTAATTGTATGAGCATTTGTTTTACCAAAATAAACCATAGGAATAAATTATAATATTTTTTATCCACTTGGGTAAGAACATTACAATTATTATATTTTATTTAAAGATATGTAAAAAATGTCATACTCATAATTTTTATAAGTAAATATTTTTTAAATATAGGGTTATACGGATGATAAATATGGCTATAAAAATTATTTTGGAAGATAATAAATTTATGTAAATAATGATAATTTTTTTAATTTGTTTATAATAAATTATTTAATTTAAGGCTTTCACAATGAAGATGCAGTAATTGTTACATTTAAGGAAATATGAAATAAATGATATTAAAAATATTAAAATAAATAAAATGTGACATAGATAATGAAATAAAAAAATTATAGATAAATATGACATATTAGTTAGATATTAGAAGTATTTTTATAAGTTATCATGTTAATATGATATTTCTGAAAAGACAAATAATGAATATTATCAAAATAGACATAAATGATACTTTAAAATATATAATATTTTATTAAATGATATAAAATTCATAAATATATATAATTAGGACTAATAACTTTAATAAGGATAAAAATGTCATAAATGTCCAATTTGGGGTTTGTTTGGAATTTTATTGTAATTATATTAACCCTAAAGAGTAAAAATCCAAGTTATCGTGGTTGAAGAAAGGGTTTAACTAAGGGTTAATTCCAAAGGATAAGGTTAATATTGTGACCTAGAAATGTATAAAAATCATTGGTTTAGAGGATTTAGACCCATCATAATATTATATTCTAAATAACTCACATTTTATATATTTTAAATTGAAAATAAATTTATATAAATTTAATATTTTACGACTTTACTAAAGTGACCCTCCCCTCAATTATAATAGGAAACCTACTCATTCACTTACTCACACCACTTAGAGCCTTCACGGTCGAGAAAACCTTAAAATTTAACTTTTAAACTTCCCTGTTAACATTATAGAGGTTCTTTTCTTCATAAAAGACCAACTATAGTGTCCTTGAGAGGAGCTGTAGAAGGAGATCGTTGAAGAAGAGGTAATCTCTTTACTGACTCTCTCAAAATTGTTTCTTATTCTACTTCCAGTTCGTGAGTTGATTAATTATAATGTAATAAATACAATATCAAATATATTCTTAGATGTTATTAATATTATGTAACAACGATATTCCTCCTTTTATTCATCCTAAAAAATGAAAGTACCATGCATGCGTACGTATGGCTTACCGTCTCCACACCGTAATGCAAACGATTTTTCTTCACTAATTTATTTGGATATAAATAATGATAGATATAATGGATATAAATAATAAATATTAAATTATATTTATTTTGTATAATTCATATACCATCTAATTTCTCACCCTTTTACCATTAATATAATGATATCATTGCTCGAGCGTATATACGGCCTATCGTCTCCACGACACAGTGAGATTCATCTTCCATGCTAACCATTTAAAGAATGATTATAATAATATATATCATGAATAAATATGAAATAAATGAAATAATAATTATAATATTATAATATATATGTATATATATAGATACATATTTCATTTATCCTCTTCAATTCAGTATGATAAGAAAATGGAAACACCATTGATGCATATGTATGACTTACAGTCTCCAAAAACTATGTATTCCATTTCATATATCTATCATATATATATATAATAAATATATATTATATGAAAATAATTTTTTACATTCTTGAAGTAATAAATTCATGATCTATGTAATAGAATCAAGAATTTCAAGTCAAAGAACAAACGATAAACAAAGAGGTTATTACCTTAAACATTACTTTAACATGAAATTGTTAATAAATGAGTAATAAAAATAAATAAATAAATAAAATCTGATATAATAAATATTATTAATATTATATTATAAGTTAATAACATATTTAATACCACTTTACAGTATTTTCAGGAACATACAGATGGAATCAGTCCTAGGGTAAGGGATTTTTTCCTCTCTTTTACTTCTATGAGATGCATGCCACAAACACTACTTGTTTCTTCTACGTGGTGTATATACTGACCATGAATGTATTTTATGAGTCTTAACCATAAAATTATGGTATTTTCATATCCAAATAAGTTCTTTTAATTCATTTTGAATATGATTATACTGATTATAAAGTTGTAAGGGTTAATTCAATAATCTCATTTTTATTGGGATTGTTTATATGTAAGTATCTGCTGAGAAATATTTATGTTCAATGTCCATTTTTCATAAACATGTATTCCAAAACATTATAAGTTTTCTTATACAATTTTTTAAAGTCATTTTTACCAATTTATGATTTTTATTAAATCATTTGAAATGAATCTTTTTTTATTTTCCTAATGAGGTAGTTTTCGATTTTTCCAAAAAAAGAATGGGAAGAACATATTTTATAACTTATACGACATGAATAAATTTTTACACTTTCATGACAACTTATTTCCCTGAAACATACCTTAAAATACTGAAATTTTATTTTTCAATAAAAAATTTTCTTTTAAAATTTCACGATATTTCATGTAAAGAAAAAAATTTCAAAGTCGAAAGGATATTTTTCTCAATAACTATTTTCAAGAGTTCTCTCAGATTTATTTACCATCTAAGACCATTTTATTTGATTTTAATTATGTTTTAATGGGGATATGAAACAATTATAACATTTTTATTCTTTATATTAATTATTTAAATTTATGATATATTTGTACTTATGAATTTTGTTTCTTTTTCATTAGTTATGTTATGATGAAGTGTTTTATGAAACCCATTTCTTTCAATGGGTTATAAATGATTTATTTTATTGTGGAACACATATGAATTATTTTATTATGAGATGTGTGGTACCAATATCTCATTTCCATACATTGATTAAATATTTATATCATATAAGATAGACTAATTTGGTCTTGGGAGTGATCCTTGACTACTAAGATGGTATTGGGAGTGATCCTTGCCTACTAAGATGGCCATGGGAGTAAACCATGACTACCAATATGGTATTTGGAGTGAAATCACACTAGTAATATAGCCATGTTAGTGAACCATGACTACCAAGATGGTATGAGAAGTGAACCCCTACTACCAAGATGGACTTGGCCACAATGCCTATACTACTAAAAAAATCATTATTATATGCATATGTGTCGGCCATAGTTTCTATTTTATTCTTATGTTATGCTTTCATAGATCATGTTATTTATTTAATTATGATTCATCTCTTATGAAATACCAATATTTATGCTGTTTCGGTGCGGATGTGCGTCGGGTTACGCTGTTCCGCCAGGACGCGTTCGCGCGTGCACCCGTCGACCCGAGGGGATGGGCGCGCGGCTTGTGGTCCCGCAGTCCCGCTTTCCAAGGGCGGGCGGCATTCGTCCCTTATTCAGGGGCGTCTGCTCCTTGATCGAAACCGGGATGATGGGATGTCGGCTCCTCCTTCCTTGGACGTCTCCTCGGAACTCGTCGCCTAATCCGGGTCTCCCTCATAGACTTAAGAATGTTCGTGAATCTCGTTCCCGGCGCCATATCTTCATGGACACCGGTTAATTACGCTGCTTCCGCCCGGACGCTCCAAGGAGTCTGGTCGGGGCAGCAACCTGCAGTGAGAAGGTCGGGTGGCTCTGGGTGCTGGGGGCGTGTCGTAACACTGCGGCTCTGCACGTCTGTCTTCCGTCCCTAATAGGGCTTCTCAAAGGCATGATGGCCTGAGGCATCCCATACTGGGTGCGGGGAACTGTGTCACCTGAGGTTTTCCTCAGCTTCCCATGTTTAACACGGGGTATGCCGCGAGTTTAACGTCCAGCGGGGACGGCATCGGACCGATCAACACGAAAAGTGGATCAGATGACAGGACCCCTTGCGGGGAACCTCCGACGCTGGGGCCAGCACATGGGCGGCTTCCCAAGTAACATGGAGTGGAGTGAAGTGGCATGACCCCACCGGGATGTGGCGGCCCGGGTAAGGATCAGGATGGATGATGGAGTGAAGAGCTTGGACCCCGTAGGGGCTTCCTACGTACCGCGCGTTAGTACGGATCAAAGTCAACGTAGTTCGGGCATACAGTTTAACGTCATGCTGGACGTCGGCAAGCCGACTCACGAAGAGGTCGAGGCCGCCGGGCGGAGGATTGAACCGAACCACCTCGCACAGAGGGGGATGGAACGGTCGGGTGGATCACAGTTTCACGTCATGCTGGACGATAAAAGGAGAAATGGGAAAAGGGGGGCTGTGGGGAGGCACAGTGGAGATACACACGGGCCGTCTCCCACAGGGGCGGATTCATAGGTGAATCGACGCAAGCGTGAACCCTGGAGGGGTCCACTGATGGACGAACCGACGTAAATACGACCGGGACGACCAGGTGGCGGGCTTGGACCTCAAGAAGGCTTCCTACGTACCCTGTTTAGAAGATAGGGATCAAAGTCCACGTAGTTCATTCTGTCAGGACTTACGCACTTGAGGCAGCCCGGACGCGGCAAAACTCAGTTGGAAGGGACTTGGACCGAAAGCAGAAGACACCTCGATCCCAGTCACACCCTCTACTGGCTTCGGCAGTGGGGAGGTGCAATGGAGATACACATGTGCAGCCTCCCACGAGAAACTAGGGGTTTGTAATACCCTGCCCCCGTAGGGAAAAGCCACTCCCATTAAATCGTCCCAAAAGCGGGACAATCCCGACATCCCTGCAGAGACGAGCGGGTGGGGGCCACGTCCAAACTGGGGGAGACCCTGCGTGCGAGGCACAGGATCGGGTGATGCGGACGGTTTAACGTCTTGCCGGACGAAGTACAGTTTAACGTCGTGTGTTGAGGACGAAGGTGCTTGGCAGTTTAACGTCTTACAGCGCGGACGTGGTACAGTTTAACGTCATGCTGGACAAAACACTTGGCAGTTTAACGTCTTGCAGCGCGGACGATATGCTAGGCAGTTTAACGTCGTGCAGCTTGGACGTACGCAGTTTAACGTCGTGTAGGACGTGGTGCAGTTTAGCGTCATGCAGGACGATAAAGCCGCTGGTAGGTCCGTGTCACTTCGCGCGAGCCTAGGGGGGGGCCACACGGAAAGACGACGCACGGTGCGGGCACCTGCGATGAAGACCATCGGGCGCCACGCAGGCGGGTACCCAAAGGGGGTCAAGGGAGGCGACCCTGGCGGATTGCGCGCAAAAGAGGAGCTTTGCGCGCAAAACCGCGGGTCGGCGCGCAAAATGGCAGGATGGCGCGCAATTGGGCCAGCGCTTTGCGCGCGGATGATTGAGATTGCGCGCACCGGGCTTCGGACAGCTCGCGGGGGCAACGGCTCATTCTCTAACGAATGACCACTTTGAAGATGGGGGTGCGCGCAATCGGGTTGGATTGCGCGCACCCGGGGGCAATTGCGCGCAAGAGGCTTCTTTTGCGCGCAAAGGCCTTCAGGTTTGAAATTTATTCAAAGGAAATGAGCCAAGGGGATTGCGCGCGAAGGCGGACCCCAAGGCTCTATTGCGCGAAAGAAAGGAGGTTACCTGAAGATCGGCATTGGGCGCGGAAGGGGTTGGATTGCGCGAACGAGCGACGCTTCGGATTCTGGCAACCTTCAAAACGTCGGGGGTCGCCTTATATTTATAGGCAACCCCGGGCGCGGAATCCGGTCTCGGGCGCGCAATTCGCTTCGCGGGCGCGGAATCAGGACTCAGCGCGCAAAGGCGCCGCGCAGGCCGCGGGCGCGCAAAATAGCGCGCCGGCCCAGCGCATTGCGCGCATCCCGGGAGGATTGCGCGCCGCGACATAACTTTGCGCGCGAGCCTCTGAAATTTCGCGCAAGTCCTCCGGGCCCTCCGGAACGTGCCTCTGACTCCAAATATCACTTCGCTTTCCGCATCCGGAGCTTCGTTTGGGAACAACGGACTTTTCCGGCGTCTACAAAAGCCCCCCCTCGGAATCTGGTCGGCGAGAGGTCGCAACGATCGGGTTCCGAGGGAGACGCCGGAATGCCGAAGTCATGGGCGGCGCGGGACTTAGGCGCGCAAAAAGGGGCGCCGGGCGCGAAATTCGCCGCTGCGGTCGCGCAAAGCGCTTTCCGCGCAGCGCGGGCCCCGACCTCGCCTATAAATAGGGGCCCTGGGTCCCGCGTTCCGTACACAGGCCTTCCGCGCGATAAGCTCCAACGCTCTCGTGCGCGAAATTGCATTTTCCGGCGCGAAATTCGCCCGATCGGCGCGCAAAACCATCCGGATTTCGCCTGTCTTTGCGCGAAAACCCGGAACTTTGCGCGACATTCTTCCCAATTGCGCGCCGTCCGCTTGGATTGCGCGCCACCCTTCAAACTTCTCTACCAGCCTCGTCCGATCCCGCACGCTTCATCCCTTAACCCGCACGACTCCCGAAACTTCTGAGATGGCCGCGTACAGAGGAAATGAGGGGGATGCCGCCACTCGCAGGGCTGAGATGGCGACGAACGAGGAGGTTTACGGAGCCAAGGAGATTGTTTCCAACAATCAATCCTTGTTCGACTTACTAACGCCGGCCCAGAAGACATATCCACTATCGGACAACCTGCCGCTCTGGAACGTCGGCATCCTCGATGAGGTTCCGGTGCCAGGGTTCGAGGTCGATGCGCCACGGACCTGGGTGACTCGGGAGGACGAGCTTCACCGCTATAACATCACCAACAATGGGCATCCTGCCAGGGAAACCAGGCACTTGGATGTCTACGTCCTGAACCCGAGGACGCGGACCATTGACGGGGGTGAGCCTACTGCGGAGAATTCTCCAGCCCTCTACTCGAGCACATATCGCCAGAGTGTCACTGACGACACCAAGGGCTGGCTGAAGGACTGGGACTTGCGGTCTGGGGGAAACTTCACCAGCGAGTGGGCCTGGGCGTTCTGGGTACGCCACACTTGAGATCACTTCGCAGAGGAGCTGCGGTACATCGGCCTGTTCGAGGCGGTGTGGACGTCGCAGTTCCATTTCTACCAGCAGTCCGAGCTCGGGCCGGAGCTGTTCACCCGATGGTCTCCGGATACCAACACCTTCCATATTCACCATGGGGAGGTCGGCATCGATCTCTGGGACATCCACTGCATCGGAGGTATCCCGCTGGAGGGCTACCAATACGATGAGTTCTTGCCCCCGAAGAACATCTGGGAAGACAGGTCACAGACTCCCATCCTGACATGGCATCTCCTTGACCTGGCTACGCAGCGGCTTGGGATCAAGGACTTCCAAAAGGACATAGCCTACAAGGAGTGGTTCGGCCAGTTCTTGGAGCATGACCCAGCGGTCAAGATGCCAGGTAGGGGGAAGCGGTGCCCGACCGTAGCTCAGAGGAGCCGGAACGGGTCGTACTGGCGGGTCCTGGAGACGGGCGACTACCGCTCATGGGGGGTACCGCGTCATCGAGGCCCGGGACCCAAATGTCCAGTACGCGGTGTTCCTGGCCGCCTTTCTGAGTGGGTGGCTCCTTCCAGTGCGGGACGCGAGAATGGGCGTTCGCCCGGCGACACTGGCGATGGCGGGTGCTATGGCCGCCAACAAGAGATACAACCTCGGGGTCCCAGTGTTGGCGAGGCTGTATGCCATCCTGGGACGCATCTCACGAGGGGGGTCGCCACGAAGGATCTGTGGGCCCTTTCAGTTCTTCCACGGCTGGGTGGCTGCTCACCTCGGTGGGTACACGTTTCCGAACGCCATCATTCCTCCGGGCAACGGCCTGCGACCCTCCCTGCTGAACATCGCGGGGGTCGCTCCGATGACCCTAAGTGAGGAGGGCGTGCGGATCCGGATTGGCAATCATGCCAACTTCAACTTCAGTCCGTTCCCCACTCCCGTCGGCCAGATGATCGACAATGGGCAGGGTCCGCTGGAGCAGCATGAATACTTCCTGAACATGCGGGGCGGGGTGCTCGTGGCTCGGATCGACGGGAAGGTGATCTGCGAGCCTTACGTGCCGACCCGGTTCGCCAGGCAGTTCGGGTGCCTTCAACGGATGCCGAAGAGGGTATTCACTGCTGTCCGAGAGGAGACGAACCCTGGCGTCCTTCGTCAGATGTGGCTGATGTTTGCCGATTTCGGCTCTGGCGACGTCATCACTCTCCCTCCTACCGGAGTTGACGCAGGCTTGGCAACCGAGTACGCCGAACACTGGGCCATCGCGTACCCCGAGGGGATTTTGCGGAAGCTAGTTCGGCGGCTCGAGGTTACCCGTGCGGAGACCGGGCGTCAAGGAAGGAGGCGAGGCGCCGCCACACGGGGGAGAACGGAGGCGCGCCAAACAGCGGAGCCGGCGCGGGCAGGGACTTCGGCGGCGGGCACATCGCGAGCTGCCGCCACGACCTCAGCGCCCAGAGAGGGGGCACGTGCGGTGGTCGACGAGCGGCCCGGGAAGCAGGTGAGACGTCTGCTCGAACCTTCCCATGATGCGGTCTTCCCGGCGCTGTGGTCGGCCTGGATGACTCTGCGGCAGTCACTGGGGACCGACGCCATCTGGCGAAAGATACTCAGAGAAGGAATCTATCTGCCAGAGGTCGGGCGCCTCCAGATTGCCGACAGAGTGGACTTCAACCGGCAGTATGCGTATCTGACGGCCATGGACGAGTACGCGCGCCAACGTGGTCAGCGCGCGGAGCCATCCCTTCTGGTGAAGGTGATGCTCGGTCTCGAGCCCGCTCCGGAACAGATGACGCCGGAAGAAGATGACAGTAGCGGCTCTGAGGAGGAGGAGGAGACGGGGGAGGATGAAGGCTCCGAGGGAAGGTCCCATCGGGGGAGCCCACGGGAGAGCGGTGAGGTGGCCGGCTCTGACAATGTTGACGTCACTGAGCTCCTCGAGGTCCGCTTCTATCCCTACTCAACCTGCTTCATCCATTCTCTTATGCAGCTTCTAACCCGTTTCTCCATCTTTCTCAGGAGCACACGGATGTCGGTCAGGCGTCCTCAGCGGGAGTAGGAGAGGCGCCAGCAGGACAAGGCGGGGGCCAGGCACCCATTATCGAACTGACAAGCGCTAAGGGATCCCCTGCTGCAACTGTTCCTGCGGCGACCGGGATAGCGGAAGATGACGCTCCGAACTCCCGTAAGTCTCCCTAATTTACTGCTGGTGCTTGCCGTTGACGATCCGTGACTAACCATGGCATGCCCTGCGCAGTGATCTCAACACTGGAGGCTCATCGGGTTGCCGAACCCGGGCCATCTACGAGTGGACCAGTGGTGGACATGCCGCCTGCTCCGGAACAGACTTCCCAAACCGAGCCGGCCCCACCAACTGCTGATCAAGGGGCTGCGGACGTCGGCGGTGCTGCCATCGGAGAGAGGTTGGGGGCTGACGAGGGTGTCAGCGCCACTGGGGAGAGAGAAGAAGGTCGCCCGGATGTTGGGGAACCTATCCCTCGTGAGGACCTCCCAGGGGCGGACCCTGCAGCAGACCTGCTGGCTGCCTTCCCTGCCTACCGGCCTGCCGATCCCGAGGAGATGGACGACTCAGACACGGAGGCGGCCGAGGAGAGCCGGATAACGCGCCGTAGGGGGTGGAAGTGCATCCAGCGCTTCCTCAAGCGAGACCCGTCGGAGTGGCTGGGGCGCATGGGATCACTTCAAACCTGGCTGCGCTTTCTGTGTGCCGGGGGAGCTGATGCTCAACGCCTCCATCTAACGGTCCGTGATTTCATGGCCGAAAAGATGCGCGAGAGCTGCCGGCGTGCCGACGTCACACAAAGTCGGGACATGTCGGAGAGCACGCGGGCGCTCCTCGCGGCGGAGCAGGAAGTTCGGCGCCTCGAAGGGCAGGCGGCAGAGAAGGAGGCCTTCGTCGCAACGTGTACCGAGCTTGTGGAGCAACTAGCAGCCCAGCTGGTTGACGCCCAGGTACAGCTGACGGAGGCGGGCCTACAGATGGTCACAATTCAGGTCGAGCGGGAGCGTGCACAGGCCAGAATCGACGAACTGCGCGCTGCGACCGCCGACGAAGAGAGGGCACGCAGAGAGCGAGAAGCAGCTCTGGAGGCCACCAGCCAAAGGGTAGCGGCATTAGAAAGACTCATTCAGAACGCTAATCCCTAAGGGCTTTGTTTTTCCATTCCCAAAACATTTGCTTCCGCTACTTTGATCCATCTGTATGAATCAATATATTTATCTGCATCTTTGGGTTTAACATGCTCAACCACAATTCGTTGTCTTGCGGGAGTGTTAACCAAGCATCAGGCGTCCATAATTGGGCCTGGATTTCTGGAGAAAAGAGGGAGGTCATTCCTAGGAAAGGAGACCTCAGACCTAATCAATGTACCATCCCCCCAACCTGTTCCAACACACGAGCGGGACAATGCTAGGGGCGTTGAGATTTTATCCGAACATAGGGAAATGAGAAAGGGTGAATTGCGCGTCCCGAATCCAGACATCCACAACGGTCGGCCTTCCAGGAAATGCCCAAGACGGTAGGCGGACAGTGGATCGACCATAACAACTGCAATAGACGGACCGAAAAAGGCCATCATTCATATTGCAGGAGGCGGACCACATGTCATCATGAATACCGCTTTGGGGTTCCTTCAGACACAAGGGTGGAAATCCAGATCAACAGGGCATGCGAAGCGTGGGGCGAAGTGACGATTTGTTCGGACAGAATCCAACGCTCTCAAAATTGCGCCACCGTGGGGAGAGCGTATTAGGCGGATGCACTAATCTGGCCGTGAGTCACCTCAATTCTCAGACAGCACCTCTCTGACGAGGAAACCGTCGCTTCCCATCCTTGCGATGGGGCATCCCGAGCTGAATCGGGGATAATATCACAACTACACCACTCTACCCGAAGTCAGGCCAGATGGCCGGCGACGAGGAGGGGCGGGACTTAACGATCCCTGAGGCTGGACCCGAGTCGGAATACCCGGGCGTTCCTACGTACTCCATCAGGCTGGAGATCAAGCCACACGTAGTTCTGAGAGTGCAGTTTAGCGTCATGCAGGACGTAGGACCCCATTTGGGGAGATCTTAGTTTAGGGTCGTAGAGCTCGGACCATAGGGGTAGATCTTAGTTTAAGGTCTTAGAGCTCGGACCATAAGGGCTAGATCTTAGTTTAAGGTCTTAGAGCTCGGACCATAAGGGCTAGATCTTAGTTTAAGGTCTTAGAGCTCGGACCATAAGGGCTAGATCTTAGTTTAAGGTCTTAGAGCTCGGACCATAAGGAGAGATCTTAGTTTAAGGTCTTAGAGCTCGGACCACAAGGAGAGATCTTAGTTTAAGGTCTTAGAGCTCGGACCACAAGGAGAGATCTTAGTTTAAGGTCTTAGAGCTCGGACCATAAGGGGAGATCTTAGTTTAAGGTCTTAGAGCTCGGACCATAAGGGGAGATCTTAGTTTAAGGTCTTAGAGCTCGGACCATAAGGGGAGATCTTAGTTTAAGGTCTTAGAGCTCGGACCATAAGGAGAGATCTTAGTTTAAGGTCTTAGAGCTCGGACCATAAGGAGAGATCTTAGTTTAAGGTCTTAGAGCTCGGACCATAAGGAGAGATCTTAGTTTAAGGTCTTAGAGCTCGGACCATAAGGAGAGATCTTAGTTTAAGGTCTTAGAGCTCAGACCATAAGGAGAGATCTTAGTTTAAGGTCTTAGAGCTCGGACCATAAGGAGAGATCTTAGTTTAAGGTCTTAGAGCTCGGACCATAAGGAGAGATCTTAGTTTAAGGTCTTAGAGCTCGGACCATAAGGAGAGATCTTAGTTTAAGGTCTTAGAGCTCGGACCATAAGGAGAGATCTTAGTTTAAGGTCTTAGAGCTCGGACCATAAGGAGAGATCTTAGTTTAAGGTCTTAGAGCTCGGACCATAAGGACCTCAAAGCACGCCACATCGTGGTCATATCCCCTGGATATGCGAAGATGCACTGAGGGATAGTGTCAAGAGTGTCGAGGTTTCGCCTGGCCGGAATGGAAGGTGGAAAATGTGAATCATGCGGCCATCCATTCAAGGACTGGGGGCACCGGCGTAACGACATGGGAGTACTGCCGACCGTGGCGGAAAATCAGCATCAATATCGCACCAACTGTTGGTGGAATGAGGCAGCAAACGAGCATCGACCGCTCAATCGCAGGATTCATATCGATTTGCTGCCCGAGGCCATTGGGGGTACCGGCCCGAGTCGGTGGGAGAGCACTGAGGCATTGTGTCCGAACCGTTCACGGGGGCTCCACCCAGGGCGTAGACGATGGGTCCGAATGAAAGGGAGCACGAAGCCTGAAAAGCGGAGGAAACCTGACCAAGCGGATCCTGACCCTCCTGGCAATAAACCAGAGTACTCTTGACACCGGTGGACCACTGCAAGGGGTCGGGGAACACGCCTTGAGGGTGACCTGAAGGCGGCGGATTCCCCAGAGAAGGGGGAATCTCTAAGAGGTGGGGGGCTGGACCCGAAGTTTCAAACATCCGGGCGTTCCTACGTATCCCATAAGGATGGGAATCAAGCCGCACGTAGTTCTTGAGGCGCGGCGCAACACAATCGGGCACCAGCGCGGGGAAGAGTGCGGGTCTGACCCTCGCACACAGAAGGAGCGGCATTTGATATTTCTTGTTTGTCCTTAAAGATGAATGGTTTTTCTTTGTGCGGCGACACGCCTGTGATTGAGAAATCTCTGGCGTCGCCACAATAATCAAGCCATGGAAGGCATTGATGAATGGCGTGGTTATTAACCAGCGCCCAACATGAGTGTCCCCTGAGGAGAACATCACGATGTAGTGTCGTTTCTCGTCGGGCGGCCAAGACGATCACAGTTTACGGTCGTGTGGTAGGACCAGACAACACAGTTTAAGGTCGTGTGGTTCGGACCATGGAGGAATCCGCTTATTGCGGTACGACGGACACGGCGGAGGTGGGAACATACCCAGCCCTGCGGTTACGCACGATTCCAGGAGAAGAGTCTTGGGATAGGGGTCTGCGTACGTCCATCACCCGAGGGGCAGAGATGCTAGCCTCCAGATATACTGGGCCCAGAACGCGATTGTTCGGGCGACTCCCTCCTCCTTATGGGGACGAGGGTCCATCTACGCATGGCCCTTAGGGAGGATATCCGCATATATCCCTGGTGCTCAGATCATGGGAGCCTCGAACGACATCATTACCCTGGTTGGTCTGCATAACGTGTAGAGGTGTACTGGAGGTCAGTATGAAGAGAGTGTCGAGATTCCACTACAACGCATAAAGGCGGAGTGTGATGAGGACTGCGCAATCCAATGCTCAGAGCCTGAAAGAGCTGACATGGCGATCAAGGATGTTGCTGACGCATTCGCAACACAACATCCGATCGCATCAGCCTAAGACGGGGCAAGCAAACGAGCATCGACCGCTCAATCGTAGGATTCATATCGATTTGCGGCCCAGGACTCGCCGGTAAATCGACCCGGAGCGGTAGGAGAGCACTGAGGCATCACACCCAAACCGCTAACGAGGATCCCTTTGAGTGAAGGCTCGAACAAGAGGGAGCGCAAGGCCTGACAAGCAACACAGGACTTGTCGGGATTGAATCTGACACTACGAGTCATAGACCGAAGTACCCAAAACATGTTAACAGATCACCGGAAAGGGTCGGAGGACTCACCCTGAGAGCAACCAAAAGAGGGCAGATCCCCGTAATCAACCAAGAGACAGGGCTGGACCTGAGACACAAGCGTCCAGGCGGTTCTACGTATCCCATAAGGATGGGAATCAAGCCTTACGTAGTTCTGGAGAGGCAGTTTAACGTCATGCAGGACGATGAGGGGTGTGAGGTAGTCCCACACACGGGGGAGGCGTACGGCGTGGCCAGTAGACCGACGTGAATGAGGACATAATCCCCCGCTCACGCGATACGCCTCGCACAAAAAGGAGGGGAATTGGGGCCAGAGGCCCAACGCGGGATAGAGATTCCCGGGGAATGGGGCTGGGCCTGAAACATGAATGTCCAGGCGGTCCTACGTATCCCATGAGGATGGGAATCAAGCCATACGTAGTTCTTTGAGAGGCAGTTTAACGTCATGCAGGACGATGAGGGAAAAAGAAGGGGGGAGCAGAAGGCATCCCCAAACGTGGGGGGCGTACAGTGTGGCGAGAAGACCGACGTAAATGAGGACATAATCCCCCGCGCACGCGATACGCCACATACCCAGAGGCAACTGGACCAAGGGCCCGGGATGGGATGGAAATTCCCGAAGGATGGGGCTGGGCCTGAAACAGAAATGTCCAGACGGTCCTACGTATCCCATAAGGATGGGAATCAAGCCGCACGTAGTTCTTGAAGGGCAGTTTTACATCATGCAGGACGATACGCTGAGCAGTTTAACGTCGTGTAGCTTGGACGTGGTGCAGTTTAGCGTCATGCAGGACGAGGCACTTGGCAGTTTAACGTCTTGCAGCGCGGACGAATGCTGAACAGTTTAACGTCTTGTAGCCTGGACGAATGCAGTTTAACGTCATGCAGGACGTGGGCACACTCAGACAAAGTACTGCTTGAGGAACCTAGCATTGGTGGGAGGAGTGACACGCTCACCATCCATAGTCGCTAGGGAGTATGCGCCATTGGGATAGACCCTGTGGACAACAAAAGGTCCTTCCCACTTGGGCTCCAACTTGGGTGGCTTCCTGCCGGAGATCATCGGCGCTCTTAGGGCTAGCACTAGATCACCCTGCAGGAAGGAGCGGAGGCGAACCTTCTTATTGAAAGCTCGAGCCATTCTGCTTTGATGCCTCTCCAAGTTGTGCAAAGCGCGAAGTCTATTCTCATCCAGTGCTTCCAACTCGACTAGACGGGCTTCAGCAACTCTGTCCGGCGCTCGCTGGTCGTAGACCGCAGTGCGCAAGGACTGTAACTGGATCTCGATGGGCAGGACGGCCTCAGCTCCATACACTAGGGAATAAGGGGTCATCTGGGTGGAATTGCGAGTCGTCGTCCGATAAGCCCAGAGGGCGTTGGGGAGCTTGTCCGGCCAACTCTTCTTGTTCTGACCAACCATCTTTTGCAGAATGTTTGAGAGAGTTTTGTTAAATGCCTCGATCTGTCCATTCGCCTGCGCATGATAGCGAGATGTATGGTTCGAGCAAATGTTGTAATTGGCGTACAACTTCTTCAACTCGGCTGCTCGGAAATTGGTTCCGTTATCCGTGAGGATAGCGTGAGGCACTCCAAATCGATAGATGATGTTGGAGGTCACGAAGTCAGCGATCGAACAGGATTTGACCTCTCTGAGCGGAATCGCTTCTGCCCATTTGGAGAAGAAGTCCGTGGCGGTCAGAATGAACCGGCACTGGCGAGCTGTCGCCGGCGGGTAAGGTCCCACAACGTCCAGACCCCAGACTGCAAAGGGCCAGGAATACCTAGTGGTATGGAGAGGCTCCGGCGGCCGATGCACAAAGTTCGCATGAACCTGGCACGCATGGCACCTCCTGGCATACTCGATGCAGTCATGGATCATAGAGGTCCAGAAGTATCCCAACCTCTGAATCTGGTGGGACAGCTTCGGCCCAGTCTGGTGGGCGCCACATGAACCAGCATGAACCTCTTGCATGACTCGTGGGATCTCAACTCCCTGAAGGCAACGGAGGAGAACACCATCAAATCCGCGTTTGTAGAGGATCTTCTCCAGGCCGGGACTGCTCTGGAGGACGAACTGCGATGCGCGGCGTCGAACTCGCTCGCGCTCGGCCCGATCCGATGGAAGAATGCCATGTTGGAGGTACTCAACCAAAGGCGTCCTCCAATCAGGGGCTGATCCGACTGTCATATCTGGGGTACTCGGGGCTCCGGGCATAGGGGAAACCGTGGTGAGGTTACTTACCAACGGGCCGCGATCTTCTTCCGGGATAACGGGAGCGATGAGCCTGCGACGCGTCACGCGGACGATCAGGTTGTCCTGTTCAGGCTCCGCAAGTGACGCAGCGAGGCTGGCCAAAGCATCTGCTCGACCGTTCTGCGACCGGGGAACATGGACAATTTCCGGCCGAGAAGGGAACCGAGCCATCAGAAGGAGGGTGCACTCCAACAATGGCACAAGTTCCGGCTTCCTGACAACGTAGTCGCCATTGATCTGCTTAACGACCAGCTCGGAGTCCCCTTTCACGCACAGACGGGGCACATCGATCTCGAGAGCCAACTCGAGGCCGGTGATGAGGGCATGGTATTCCGCCTCATTGTTGGTACAGCCCTCTGACAACAGGAAAGAGTATGGCAGCACGGCTCGCTCCGGGGTAATGAAGACGATACCCAAGCCCACTCTGTTGAGCTTAGGATTATCGAGTCTTCTACCGGTGGGGCTCCGGGAGGCACCGTCAAAGTGCATCTGCCAGCATGGATCGGCTCGATCAACCGAGAGAATGGTCTCATCAGGAAAGCCTAGATCCAGCGGCTGATCCGCGGAGGTCGGGTGAGCTGCCAGAAAGTCTGCCAATGCTTGCCCTTTGATGGCCTTCTGAGACACATACCTGATGTCGAACTGCTGGAGAATCACAGCCCACCGCGCTAGGCGGCCAGTCAACATAGGCCGGCTCAGGATATATTTCAACGGGTCTACCCGAGAAACCAACTATACCTCATGGTGCTGCAAGTAGTGCCGTAATTTCTGTACGGCAAATACAAGCGCCAGGAAGCTCTTCTCGATGGGGGAATACCTAACTTCCGCATCGAGGAGCATGCGACTGAGGTAATAGAGGCTATTCTCCGTTCCCTCGTTGTTCTTCTGGGCGAGAAGGGCACCCAGGGACCGTTCCAGGGCGGTCACATAAAGGACCAGCGGCTTCCCGGATACAGGCGGCATCAGAACCGGAGGTTGAAGCAGGTACTGCTTAATTTCCTCGAAAGCGGTCTGACACTCTTTATCCCATACATAGGTGGCACCTTTCTTCATGAGCCGAGAAAAGGTCTTACATTTGCCGGCCAGATTCGCGATGAATCGGCGTATATAGGCTAAGTGGCCTTGGAACCCTTGCAGTTCCCGGACGGTACCTAGGGGAGGCATCTGGCTAATCGCCCTGATTTTCTCTGGGTCGATCTCAATACCCCGGTATCTTACCACAAATCCAAGGAACTTTCCGGAGGTGACCCCAAAGGCACACTTCAACGGGTTCATCTTCAGGCAGCGAGACCGGAGGAAGCTGAACACTTTCTCAAGATCTTTGAGATGGTCCTGACGCTGGCGCGATTTGACAACCAAGTCGTCGACGTAGCATTCCACCAGTGTGCCGAGGATTGGCTTGAATATGCGGTGCATCGCCCGTTGATAGGTGGCACCTGCATTCTTCAGGCCGAAGGGCATGACCCGGTAGCAAAGGGTACCTTGGGGGGCCCTGAAGGCAGTGAACTCCTCATCCTCAGGGGCCATCCGAATTTGGTTGTATCCGAAGTATCCATCCATGAAGGAGAGGGCTTGGAACCCTGCCGTGGCATCAATCAACAGCTCTGTCACTGGAAGGGGAAAATCATCCTTCGGACAGTGGCGGTTGAGATTTCGGAAGTCGATGCAGACTCTAATCTGCCCGTTCTTCTTCTTGACCGGCACAATGTTGGCCAGCCATTTGGGGTACTGAACTTCCCTCACGAAGTTGGCTTTGATAAGCTTGTCAACTTCGGCCTCAACCATGGCACCGTGGGATGGGTGCATCTTCCTGGGAGGCTGCTTGAACCCGCGATGGTTCGCCGGGAGACCAAGGCGGTGGACGGCTACCTGAGGATCTAGCCCCGACATCTCGTCATAGCCCCAAGCGAACACATCACGGTGCTGCCTGAGAAAGTCCACGTACTGTTGCCGCTCCTCAGAGGGCAGGGCGGCACTAACCAATGTGGGTCTTGGATCGGCCTCGGTTCCAAGGTTCACCTGTATTAACTCATCGACCGTGGCGGGGACGCCCTCCTCAAAGGCTGGGGGTGCGTCTTCCATATCCTCTCCGCCCGGGGAGGGATCGTCCACGGGAGAGACTGCGTTGGAAACTGCATTGGGGCTACCAGATCCTGCTGGGCCACTGGTGCTGGCGCGGGCGGTCGCGGCCATCTCATCAGGAGACTCGCGGACCGTCAAGACCATGGCGACGTCCAGCCGGTGAATCGGGAGGACGTAAGCGTCATCCAGACTTGCCCAGGGATCGCTTGCAACAGCGACATGCTCAACCTCACCTGCCGGGATCTGCTTATCCTTGCTCTTGTAATAGTCCGCGTCCAGATAGCGGGCTTCACATGATGCAAAAGGAGAGGCATCTCCTTGAAGCACGCCTACTCGACCATTAAGGGAGTATTTGAGGCATTGGTGGTATGACGAGGGAACCGCCGCGTGAAGGTGAAGCCATGGCCTTCCCATCAATGCGTTATACGCAGTGTCCTGAGAGACTACCATGAATTCAGTGTTGGCAACCAAGTCACCGAACTGGGTCTTCAAACGTATCTTGCCGACCGGGGTTTGCTCGGTGCGGTCGTACCCCTGGATCCTGAGGTCGGAGGGAATCAAGTCATCCTCAGACAACCCCAATCTCCGGAGCGTCCGAGTTGGAATCAGGTTAATCCCGGACCCCGTGTCGACAAGACAGCGCCGGACTTCAAGGCCATTGAACTGGCCAGTGACATACAGCGGACGGATATGTCCCTGTATAGGAGGGTCTTCATCCTTACCAGAGAACGAGATAACTGCCTGACATTCGGCGTCCTCGATCGTTTCGGCGTGAAAGGCCTCTGCAGCCGCAACCTCTGTCTCAAACTGGAGGGGGATTTTCAGGGCTTCAGCGAGTGCCTCGCGCATCTAAGATGACATGCGCAGAGCCTCAAGGATGGAGAACCTTGCTGGGATGTCGGCCAAGTGCTTCAGGACATCATACTTTTTGGCCAAGCGCGAGCCCCTGGTTGCAGGAGGTTGCTCTGCGGTTGGTGGCATGACGGGCCTTGCCGGTTGGATCGGCGGCCGACTGGTACTTGGCGCATCTTGCTGTTCACTGGTCACAGTCCGGGAAATGGTCACCATACTGGAGTAAGGAGGCCGGGATGGACTCGCGGCAGGGCGGAACTGGTCGCGACGCGGCTGAGGCGGTTCTGCCTGGTCCCACACCACAAATAGTGGCGGAGGCGAATCCGTCATCCCCGGATGGGGGGGCTGCGCGCGCTGAGCTCCGTTTTGAGCCTGCTGCCTAGTCTCAGTGGCGTGCACGGCCTGGCTGGAGGTACCAACGGCTGTGCCCCGGCGACTCCTGTTGTTGCGGTTCTTCCGACGGTGGCGACGACCGGGGACACTAGGGAGGTCCACCTGGTGTTCTTCAACGTCGGGAACCGAAAATGGATTTACCAGCTCGACGGTGTTAACCGAAGCGTACCCAATACCGTCATCGGACGAATCATCCATCACCGGGCGGATCCGAGGAGGGACCCCCATCTCCGGGGGCATGAAATCGCCGAGAGTGCGGGATAGTGGCGGAACCGGCGGGGCGCGCTCTTCCTTCTTGCGCTACCGCCGTTTGCTCCTCTTGGAAGAGGCAGGCTGGGACGACGATGCCGAAGCAGCACCCGCAGGTTCTGGGGGCTCAGGCTGATTCAAGCGCGCACGGATGATTCCATGGGCGCGAATGGTCGTCTTGCGGGCCATCCAGTTATTGTACTTCTGGGATCCGCGGTTGGAGACCAGCTGCCATTCGTCCTCGTTGCCACTATCGTCATCTGATCCCACGAACACGCCCGCCACTTGTGCTGGAGCTGGGCCCAACCTGATCACATTGTTGTTAATCTGGTCTTGGAGCCAGTCCTTAAACACATAGCACCGCTGGATGGTGTGCCCCAAGGCCCGATGGTAGGGGCAGTAGCGGGGGTTATTCGTAAGATGTGCCTCCTCTGGCCTCCAACACTCAGGCAGTCGCACAATCCTCTGCTCCAGGGCGCTCCGGAAGTAACCGGGGACCTGATCCTCATGAAATGAGTAAGTCAGGTGTCGCGGGCCCCTGGGAGCGTGGTCTTGACGAGGGGCTGGAGGGGCCGGCCGAGGAGGTGGACCCTGATTATCTCGCCTGGGTTGCGGCGGTACATTACGCGGAGGGGCCGACCGGTTCTGGGGCTGCCGCTGCTGGGCCGGGAACTGAGACCGTGGAGGCGGATTCCTGTGAGGCTGTGGAGCTGGCCTCACCGGCAGCAGCTCCAACGGCCTGGGGGCCTCTATCTGGGCGACAGCAGCAGGCTCAGCCCTGCTGACTCTCCTTGCAGGAATCATAGGAGGCAGCGGGTGTGCCTGGCTGGCCTGTTGCAGGGCTTCCTCAAGACGTTGAGCTTTGTCTGAGAAGTCCCTGAACCCTCTGAGGTTATTCTGAGTGATCAGGGAAGGGACCAGCTCGGTCTTGACGTTCCCGACGCACATTGTCAGCAACTGTTCCTGAGTCAATGGCATGTCAAGGGAATACGTGAGACCCTTCCATCGGGCGACAAAGTCCGCGACTCGCTCATCAGGCCTCTGCTTGCACTTGAAGAGGTCTGCGATACTTGTCTTCCAGGTCGTGGAACTGAACTGGTAGAGGAACTGTCTACGGAGGTCCTCCCAGCTGGTTACCGACCCGACGGGGAGCTGGCTGTACCAGACAAATGCTGGCCCTTCCAGTGTCTGAACAAAGCAGCGAAGCTTAGCGGCCTCCTGCTGCGCCGGAGTCCCCAACATAGGCCCGCACCTCGAGTTGAAGTGGGCTAAATGCTGTGGCGGATCTCCAGTCCCATTGAAGGGAGCGAAAGTGGGATTCCCGAATCCCGGAGGCGCCGGCATGTCATCCACCCATGCTGGGTAGGGCTTGCCGTCCGGTGGGATCGCCACCTGCCGAGTCTCCAAGGCCTCCAAGCGGGCAATGAGTGCCGCCATCGGATCGTCCGGACATGGGTTCCAGTCCTGGCGAGGATCTCTAACCACGAGCGCATTGCATGGCCCTTCAATCGGGTCGTCGACCGGGTCGTCGAACTCGGCAGCTCGTGGGATGGCGGGCGGAGCGGCCCTTGGGGCAGCGGGAGGAATCCGAGCGGGGTCTCTCAGATAGTCACGCCGCTCGGGAGGGTGTGGAGAAACATACCGCGCCCTCTTGCCATAGGCAATGGCCTCTCTTCTGTCGGCGAACACGGCGTAATCGCGGTTGCCCGGGAGAGTCTCATCGAGGAGCGGTTGTTCCGGTCCCTGCGGTCCTGGCCTGGGATCACCGTAGTCAGGCCGCCGTTCTGCAGCGCGCTCGGCGAGGAGCTGGTCAACCAGCTTCTTCTGTTCGGCGAGCTGCTGACGTAGCGTAGCCTTCTCGGGATCCTCCTCTGCCCTCTGCATGGAGGCGGATGGGTCGGCGGGCCTTATAGCCTCGCTGTGCTCTTTTCCTTTGCTGACGTTTCGGCTCAACGTCAGTGCTTTAGTGGGTGCGGGGAGCCCCAGGAGGTTCCTCTGATGACGAGTAACTCTCACCGATGGATCTAACGACGGCTTGTCTTCGGGGGGGAAGCCCCCGTCGAGAAGTTCCAAGTCGTTCCCCTCTCCCGACAGGTCAGCCATAGTGACTGTCTCCGTCCCTGTGGATATACCCTCAGGGCCGCCCAGTGAATCGGGCTGTCGACGAATCACACTGAAGCGTAGGGCAGCGTACTGCCCCCATCCACGGATATACACGTGGGGAGTGGCTTCCTCGATAACTTTGTGGAGTACTTGAAAACACTCAACGCATCGTTGCTGGAGGGCCTCGTGGTGCCCAAATGACCCGGGGTGCCGAACCGCGGGGAGCATGGCCAGGTCAATTTGACGGCACTGCTCACCAATATCCTCCAGGTGCGATTGACTCCCGGGGTATGGCATTTGTAGGCGGCGAAGACAGGAGAGAGTCTCCCGGAGAGTTCGGCGGAAGCATTCGAACTCATCCGGGGTGAGCGATTCGGGTGCATCAAAGCCCGGTCCTGCGACTGGCCAAAACTTCTCAGGGAAGTGGCCCTCTGCAAGGACGGTCCAGAAGCTCCACGACTCAAACTCGGGACCCAGATCTCCTTGGTCCTCTTCCATAGCTGGGAACGGACGGGGAACTGGTAGTGGTGCCGAGGCGGGCCGTCGGGCTGACGGGCTGGCCGGCGGTGAATACGGCGAGCAGGCCGATTGGCCTCCATATCCCGGGCCGCCCTCTGAGGGTGGCGGTGCCCTGGCTACCACATCACGATAGGACGGGCCGGCGAGCGAACATCCTGCCGTAGCATCGGTGCTCGCCGAGGGTGCACCAAATCGTGGTTCGACCGTCGGTCCCCAGAAAAAGTCTCCGGCTTCTCCGATCGAGACGGAAGGCAATTCCGGAGGGGCCGGTACCAACCGCAAGCTTGATCCTTGGGGGTCTACCAGGCCCTCGTTACTCCGGATATACCTTCAGAGAGAAGCGGGGATCACATCGATCTCGCTCTCGGGGAGCACGAGGCTGACGTGCCGCATTCCTACCCCTGCCCTTGACTGGCGGGATTGGGGAAGGGGCTCTGTCGCCGAATCGTACTCCGCCTCTGAGTCAGAGAAGCAAACCGGTCGGATCTCTGTCCGGAATTCCGTAACATTCTTCCCTCGGTGTCGACGCCTTGCCTTCCTGCCCCTGGGTGGTTCTTCGGGGCTGGGCTGATCTCTGTCCTGGCGTCCTCCGGCCGCACTGGTGCTGGGGCCAAGAGGACTGGGAACCAAGGTGCGAGGGGCACCGGGACAGATATCAAAGGGGACGCGGGGAGAGATGATTCCGGGCAGGCCCCCGGGCCGGGATCGGAAGGTGGGATGACCCATGCCTCCTGGATCGGCCACACAGAGTAGATCCTGCCGGTGAATAGCACTACCGCGAGGTGGTCCGCGGTGGCTACTGCCAGTGCCAGCAACCGGGAGAGTCGACCCAACCTGCCTTTGGGGCGGTCGGGGCCTCGATCCAGGTCGGGCATAGGAGTTCCCCCGCTCAGGATGCGCAGAGGCCTGGCGACTGGAGCCAGCAGTGGCTTGGGCCAATGCGGCCGCTGTTGCTAGAGCCCCAAGGTGGGCATCCTCTTCTGCTCGTGCCCGACGTTGGCGTCGAGACAGACGAGTCGGGATGAGCGGCGCGGGCAGGTGGAGAGCCCGCTCTTCGACTGGAGAGGCCTGGCGGCGGTGTCGCCGTGGCCTGGCGGGAGTCCTTACCGTAGATCCCTGGAGCGAATCCCGGATAGGGTGATCCCGGGCATCTTCCACCTCATCCGCATAGGGAAGGGAACTGTCAGAGCGCTCTGGGGATAAACTCCCGAAGCGATTGGACGTTGAGGTAGGCAGCGGTGCCTCCCTGCACGGCCCTCGGGGGCGGCAGTGGTGGCGAGGCGCAGCCTCCTCAAGGTCTAGGCGAGCCATTTCCCTAGTGGGGATGACTCCCTCTTCCTCGTATCTCCGCACCAGGGTGTTGATCACCCTTCTCTGGATGACCTCCGAGGGGGAGAGAGGGCGTGGCCGTCCCGCAATTGCGGCTGCTGGGACGACCGTGGAACGGGCAGGACCGCGCGGAGTAGCCGCGTCGGTGTTTCCCCTATCCCTGCGCCAGTGGGCGGGTGGCGATCGGGCACTAGATCGGGCGACCTGATTTCTGAAAGCAGGGAGAAGAACCCATTAACACTGACAGGAAAAAGGAATCGACAACCAACCATTAGCGCCACGACGCCTTCCGTGGGGGGAACCCAGGCCCTCGACGTTGCGAGACGGAGTGCCCGATTTCACTTCCCCAGCCCCTGGCGGGTAAGACTGAATGCTTGGCCGGGCAACATGCCGGTCTTCCAACACCTCTGAAAGCCATCGGTCTTCGTATCGAGGAGAAGAGATTCACGTCGGGTTCACCATTTTTCTGTTTCGGTGCGGATGTGCGTCGGGTTACGCTGTTCCGCCAGGACGCGTTCGCGCGTGCACCCGTCGACCCGAGGGGATGGGCGCGCGGCTTGTGGTCCCGCAGTCCCGCTTTCCAAGGGCGGGCGGCATTCGTCCCTTATTCAGGGGCGTCTGCTCCTTGATCGAAACCGGGATGATGGGATGTCGGCTCCTCCTTCCTTGGACGTCTCCTCGGAACTCGTCGCCTAATCCGGGTCTCCCTCATAGACTTAAGAATGTTCGTGAATCTCGTTCCCGGCGCCATATCTTCATGGACACCGATTAATTACGCTGCTTCCGCCCGGACGCTCCAAGGAGTCTGGTCGGGGCATCAACCTGCAGTGAGAAGGCCGGGTGGCTCTGGATGCTGGGGGCGTGTCGTAACACTGCGGCTCTGCACGTCTGTCTTCCGTCCCTAATAGGGCTTCTCAAAGGCATGATGGCCTGAGGCATCCCGTACTGGGTGCGGGGAACTGTTTCACCTGAGGTTTTCCTCAGCTTCCCATGTTTAACACGGGGTATGCCGCGAGTTTAACGTCCAGCGGGGACGACATCGGACCGATCAACACGAAAAGTGGATCAGATGACAGGACCCCTTGCGGGGAACCTCCGACGCTGGGGCCAGCACATGGGCGGCTTCCCAAGTAACATGGAGTGGAGTGAAGTGGCATGACCCCACCGGGATGTGGCGGCCCGGGTAAGGATCGGGATGGATGATGGAGTGAAGAGCTTGGACCCCGTAGGGGCTTTCTACGTACCGCGCGTTAGTACGGATCAAAGTCAACGTAGTTCGGGTATACAGTTTAACGTCATGCTGGACGTCGGCAAGCCGACTCACGAAGAGGTCGAGGCCGCCGGGCGGAGGATTGAACCGAACCACCTCGCACAGAGGGGGATGGAACGGCCGGGTGGATCACAGTTTCACGTCATGCTGGACGATAAAAGGAGAAATGGGAAAAGGGGGGCTGTGGGGAGGCACAGTGGAGATACACATGGGCCGTCTCCCACAGGGGCGGATTCATAGGTGAATCGATGCACGCGTGAACCCTGGAGGGGTCCACTGATGGACGAACCGACGTAAATACGACCGGGACGACCAGGTGGCGGGCTTGGACCTCAATAAGGCTTCCTACGTACCCTGTTTAGAAGACAGGGATCAAAGTCCACGTAGTTCATTCTGTCAGGACTTACGCACTTGAGGCAGCCCGGACGCGGCAAAACTTAGTTGGAAGGGACTTGGACCGAAAGCAGAAGACACCTCGATCCCAGTCACACCCTCTACTGGCTTCGGCAGTGGGGAGGCGCAATGGAGATACACATGTGCAGCCTCCCACGAGAAACTAGGGGTTTGTAATACCCTGCCCCCGTAGGGAAAAGCCACTCCCATTAAATCGTCCCAAAAGCGGGACAATCCCGACATCCCTGCAGAGACGAGCGGGTGGGGGCCACGTCCAAACCAGGGGAGACCCTGCGTGCGAGGCACGGGATCGGGTGATGCGGACGGTTTAACGTCTTGCCGGACGAAGTACAGTTTAACGTCGTGTGTTGAGGACGAAGCGGACGGTTTAACGTCTTGCCGGACGAAGTACAGTTTAACGTCGTGTGTTGAGGACGAAGGTGCTTGGCAGTTTAACGTCTTACAGCACGGACGTGGTACAGTTTAACGTCATGCTGGACAAAACACTTGGCAGTTTAACGTCTTGCAGCGCGGACGATATGCTAGGCAGTTTAACGTCATGCAGCTTGGACGTACGCAGTTTAACGTCGTGCAGGACGTGGTGCAGTTTAGCGTCATGCAGGACGATAAAGCCGCCGGTAGGTCCGTGTCACTTCGCGCGAGCCTAGGGGGGGGCCGCACGGAAAGACGACGCACGGTGCGGGCACCTGCGATGAAGACCATCGGGCGCCACGCAGGCGGGTACCCAAAGGGGGTCAAGGGAGGCGACCCTGGCGGATTGCGCGCAAAAGAGGAGCTTTGCGCGCAAAACCGCGGGTCGGCGCGCAAAATGGCGGGCTGGCGCGCAATTGGGCCAGCGCTTTGCACGCGGATGATTGAGATTGCGCGCACCGGGCTTCGGACAGCTCGCGGGGGCAACGGCTCATTCTCTAACGAATGGCCACTTTGAAGATGGGGGTGCGCGCAATCGGGTTGGATTGCGCGCACCCGGGGGCAATTGCACGCAAGAGGCTTCTTTTGCGCGCAAAGGCCTTCGGGTTTGAAATTTATTCAAAGGAAATGAGCCAAGGGGATTGCGCGCGAAGGCGGACCCCAAGGCTCTATTGCGCGAAAGAAAGGAGGTTACCTGAAGATCGGCATTGCGCGCGGAAGGGGTTGGATTGCGCGAACGAGCGACGCTTCGGATTCTGGCAACCTTCAAAACGTCGGGGGTCGCCTTATATTTATAGGCAACCCCGGGCGCGGAATCCGGTCTCGGGCGCGCAATTCGCTTCGCGGGCGCGGAATCAGGACTCAGCGCGCAAAGGCGCCGCGCAGGCCGCGGGCGCGCAAAATAGCGCGCCGGCCCAGCGCATTGCGCGCATCCCGGTAGGATTGCGCGCCGCGACTTAACTTTGCGCGCGAGCCTCTGAAATTTCGCGCAAGTCCTCCGGGCCCTCCGGAACGTGCCTCTGACTCCAAATATCACTTCGCTTTCCGCATCCGGAGCTTCGTTTGGGAACAACGGACTTTTCCGGCGTCTACATATGCTACAATTCTTGTTTATGATCTTTTATATATAGGGTATGGTCTTCTATTTTCATGATCATGTTCTCATACCCTTATTCTCATGACTATGTTTACATATCTTCCTTGATAACCCATACAGAGAATTTGAGGGAACACCTTTTTTTGTTTCCCTTCATCCAAGTTATAAAGATATGTATTATGTTTTATATGTCTAATAATGGATACAGTTAAGAAGAATATAGTGAGAGATAATGTAGTAAAATTATGTACCATTATTTATGTTTACATGTTTCTAAAGGCACTAGAGTAATAAAATCTTTGAGAATTGGTTTGTGTAATGTATTAAGCATTACGAAAAAGTAATGTAATTTTCATGTATGAAAATAGAAGGCTTTTATAGTTGGTATTATAAAAAAATATTAGTTATCCTTTAGAAACTAGGCTAATAAAACCTTAGTGAGGACCCTGAGGACATGTCTAAGGATAAGTCTATGGATAAGGAAAAATGTATTTAAATGTTTTGGAATTTTGGTAAAGGATTGTGTGAGTTATTTCCTAGAAATACATCACTGTATGGATACTACAAGTGGATGGGGCTCTGGAAGATATTTACATAGGGGTAACAACTTCAAGAAGGTGTGTTGGGCATGACTTGATCGTAACCTGTTACACGATAACTGGTCTTGTTGCACACCTAGTTTGATAATCTCAGGGGTATATGCCTTGGAAATTTGAAAAATAATTATGAAGCATCATAAAGGATTTAAATGGAAGTTAGCTATGGATAACCGAGGATAAATATAAGGTGTCATAGAATACTTAAGGTGTCATAATTTAGATCATATATGTGTTTTTTATGATTATGTGGTTCCTCACTATGATAATCATTTCTTACTCATTTTTTTAAAGTTATAGTCAATGGTAGGAATTAGAAGGAACTTTATTAACATTAAATGTCATGGAAAAATTGTTGATGAGAAGTCAAATGGAATGATCACTAGAGTGAAGGATATTGTGATTATGTCTAATCAGTTTTTACATAACATTATTAACAATGTGTACCTTAACAAACTCTCAAACTCAAAAAATAATAGAAGGAAAGAGTTAATTTAGAGTTTGGGTAATGGAGACCGTGGAAGAAAGAATATTCATTTTTCTTTATGACATGAATGTGGAAATAATCACCTATGCGAATATATTAGAGGAATATGAAGATGTTTTGAATGTGGAAAATAAGGACACAAAGAAAGTTACTTCAAAGGAAAAATGAAGGGTTTAGTTAAAGAAATGGATTGGAATATTTGACTCCCTAATGCATAATAAATGGTTAAATTATTTAAGTGTGGAATGAATTGTCATTATGAAAATTGATGTACTAAGATAAAATCTCCCGAAGAGAATAAAAAAGGTGTTACTAGTAATGGTTATATTGCTCATGATGATTAGACTACAAATACAATTTGAAAGGAAAACGATATTATGTAATAGGATGTGGTATAATTATTATGGATTAAAGATGAACTAGAATAATTAATGTTTTAATGTTTTTGGATTTAATAATTATGTTATTTGAATAGTTAAATATACGCGAATTGTTCAGTTTATGTTTTTACTTGAGATTTAGAAGTTTATGTTGAATTCTTCCAATGGACTGGAAAAATGATTTAATGTAATGGTTAAATTTTGAACAAGGGAATATAACCATTAATATGTTACTTATGTTAAGATAAATATATTTTGAATATGAATAAATAAATTCGGTTGTCCTGATTTCCTTGGAACTAAATAAAGATTTATTGAAAAGTGGTTTATTCTATCAGGGATAAAGTTTATAAATTTTTGGACATAAGGAATATAACCAATAAACTATATAATAAGTAAACATGAATGTTTTCGATAAGTATGTATGGTAAATCATGTTGTTGTCATGTTTTAAAAGAATAAATGATTAAGCTGTTAACATGTATGGAATGTGACAATAAAGAACCAACTTATTAGATATGGGAGATAAATTTTAAGCCAATTTAGTTCACCTATTTATAAAGTAGTTGATTTTATGATTTTATATGGATAATAAGGATATCTTCTTATAGAAAGTATATGTTAAAATTTGGATGATGTTTTTCAGATTCAATTATTATCACACTATATGTGGACTATTCATATTTGATAACTTGTTCTAACCTTTTTGTTGTGATAAAGATAAATGGAATGAACTATCATTCTATTTATGGATCTCATGATATGCTAATGCTTCATGAGTGATAAATTAAACATAATTTCTTGGAATAAGAGATGAAGTGGAAAATAATCATGGCACAACAAAAGGGTGAGATTGTGATGAAATCATGTAAGTATATCTTCTCATGAAAATTCTTCAAAAAGGGATCATGATGTAAATGGTTGTCCTGTTATCATCATTTTTGATGATATCAATGAACACTTTTACGCTTCTTTGGTTTATGGTTTTGTGATTTTTAACCTTATCTATATCAACTACCTTCTTGTGAACAATGATCTTTAGCAATCTCTATGATTATTTATGATTCTCCTCCATGCCCAAATCTGCAACTATGATCTCTTATGTAGAGTCTAGTTATGATTTACTTTGGATAAATGTTATTTTTAAAAAATTTCATTTTTAAAATGAAGTTTTAGAATTAATTTTTATTATTTGGGTTTTAATGAAAGAAACTTTTAAGTATTAAACCTTTGATAACATAGATGAATTTTGAGGGTGAGATTCATTGTAAGTGGGGTAGAATGTAACACCTAAATATTTGGGGATTTCTTTTCGAATTAATTTAATCTTTTTAATATTTTTCAATTCATGTAACTCTTAATATAGATTTTTATTATTATATAAAATCACTAATTTTTTATTACATTATATTCCACACCAAGTTAATTTTGCACTATACGCAACACAGACTTGGCTTGCGTTACACATAACACCGAGTTTCTGTTAAACAACAATTTATTATTATAATTATTTAAATGATATAGTTATAAACTAGCAATTAAACACATTAATATGAGAAGAAATGACTCATTTTTAAAAACATTCACACAAATAAAACAGATTTATAATGAAATGTATAACTTTTGGTAGAATCTGTTTATGTTTAGAAATAATATTTTCTAAAAGGATTTTCTTTTTTTATGCCCTTTTGTGAAAAATAATAAAATTAATTTTAGTCAATCATAGAAATTTAAGTTCGTAAAATAAAAATCATTTTGGAATTCTTAATTTTAGAATTAAAATATGTTGAATTTTTATTATTTTTCTAAGAAATTTCATTTTTTCATGAACAGTGAAAAATACTACACTGTAGTTAAAAATTTCGTTTTTTGTATAAATAATTATTATATTTTAAATTTATTTTAAAGTAAAAATAGATCAATTATAAATATATTAATCCAATTTAGTTCATTGGAATCATTTTTATATCAAAATTAGATATAAGAACTTATTGAACTTTTGAAAGTTCTTTTTACCGCCTTCTCGCCACATCTTTGGGATTAGAGTTAAACATGATTTTGTCACTTATGTGAATTGAATTTTTAAAACCATTTATATAATTATATAATTAGTATTATATTTAAATTCTATTAAGATCAACCAAATTTCTAGTGAGTAGTAACGTTATTATTTTTTTACCACTGTTAAGGGTAAATCGGGTAATTAAAGGTGAAAATAATATTATAAAATTATAAAATTACCCTTAAATTTATAATAATTTCATTGTATGAGTGGTTTTAGACTAAAATAAACTTTAGGAAGAAATTATAACCTTTTTGAGCCACTTGGGTAAGAGTATGACATTTATTATATTTTATTTAAAAATAAGTTAAAAATGTCATACTGATAATTTAAATATGTAAATAATTTTTAATATAGAGTTATATAGAATATAAATTAGAATATAAATATTTATTTGGAATATAATAATTTTATATTCATCATTATAATTTAATTTAAATTTTTATTTTTGATATAATTTAACTCAAGGCTACCAAAATGATGATTCAGAAATTGTTTAATTTAAGGAAATATAAAATAAATGATATTAAAAATAAAAAAATAAAAAAAATGTGATATAATTAATGACATAAAAGAATTTTATAGATATATAAGAAATATTATTGAGATATTATAAGTGTTTTTTATAGGTTATCATGTTAATATGATATTTCTAAAAAGGAAAATAATGAATAATATCAAAATAGACATAAATTAATCTTTAAAATAAATATAATTTTATTTAATGAAATAAAATTCATAAATATATATAATTACTCCAAATAACTATAATATGTTTAAAATTTTTATGAATGATCCAATTGGGGTTCTTTTAAAATTTTATAGTAACTATATTAACACTAAAGTGTAAAAATCCAAGTTCTCATGGTAAAAGTTAGAGAGTTTAAGTAAGGGTTAACACCAAAATATAAGGTTAATATTATGGCATAAACATATAAAAAAGTAATTGGTTGTGAGGATTTAGACCCATAATATTCTTATAATATAAATAACTCACTTTGGAGATTTTTGAAAATGAGAATCAATTTATATTAATTTAATGTTTTTAGAGTTTCCAAATGTGCCCCACACCTCAATTATAAAAGAGAACCTCATCCCTCACTTCCTCACACTAAATTGATCCTTAAAGATCGACCAAAACATAAAAATTTCTATTATAAAATTCCATATTAATATTCTAGAGGCTTTTTTCTTCTCAAAAGAAAAATTCTAGTGTCCCTAAGAGGATATCTAGAGGGAGATTGTCGAAGTAAAAGTAATCTCCTTACTGAATCTCTCAAAAAATTTATTCTTCTACATACTCTTCATGAGTTTATTCCATTGTAAGGTAATAAATCCATTGTAAAATATATTATTAGATGTTATTATGATTATGGATCAACCATATTACGCATTTAATTCATCCTACTACAAATGAAAGTACCATGTGTGCGTATGTACGACTTACGGTCTCCAGGCCATGGTGTAATATTTTTTTCATCACGACTTTATTTTGATGGGAATAATGATGAATATAATGGATATAAATAATAAATATTACAATATATTTATTATATATAATTAATATACTATTTAATTTCTCAACCTTTTAACATTAAGAAAATGATATTGCCGCTCATGTGTACGTACCACCTACCGTCTCCACGACGTGGTGAGATTCATCTTCCATGATAAACATTTCAAGAATGATTATAAAAATTTATATAATTAATAAATATTAAATATATGACATAATAATTATAATTTAGTAATATATATTCAAATATTTCATTTACCATATTCCATTCAATGCTATAAGAAAACTCAAACAACATTCATACGTACGCACACCTTACCATCTCCATGAACGGTGTATTCCATTTAATATATATATCTTATATATATATTTATATAATAAATATATATGATATATAAATAATGTTTTATATTCTATAAGTAATAAATTTATGATCTATGTAATAGTATCAAGAATAACAAGTCAAAACACGTATGAGAAGCAAAGTGGTAATTACTTTAAACGTTGCTTTAACTTGAAATTCTTAATAAATAGGTAATATAATGTAATAAATGAATAATATATGATATAATAAATATTATTATGATTATATTATAAGTTAATAATATATTGAAAACCACTATACAATAGTTTTAGACACTTACATAGGGAATCAGACCTATGGTAAGGGATTTTTGCCTCACCTTTACTTCGGTGAGGAACATGCCTCATACAATAATTGTTTCTCTTATGTGGTGTATATACTATCCATAAATGTATTTTAAGTGTATTAAGAATAATATTATTGTATTTTAATATCCATAAAATTTATTTTCTTTTATGGTTCATACTATTCTACTGATTATAAAGTTGTAAGGGTTAATTCCACAATCTCGTTATTATCAGAATTGTTTATACCAAAGTATCTAATGAGATATATTCATCTTCGATGTTTATGTTTATTAAAAATGTTTTCCCAAGTATCATTGATATTATTATAAAATATTTTAATGTAAATTTTACCCATGTATTAATTTTTATTAAATGGTTTCTAAGGATTATTTTTTCATTTTCTTAATGAGGTACTTTTTGACTTTTTTGGAAAAAGTATGACAATAATGTTTTTAACTTATAAGGAATTAAATAATTTTTATGAATTAATGACTAATTACTTCCATGAATATTACCTTAAAATATTTCAAGGTTAGTTTCAAATAAATTTTTTTTCCTTAAAATTGCACAACATTTCAAGTAAAGAAAATGTTTTCAAAGTTTAAAGGATATTTTTCTCAAGAATTGTTTTCAAGAGTTTTATCAAATATTTTTTCATATAAGACGACGTTATTTGATGTTAATTATGTTTTACTAGGTATATGAAACAATTATACCATTATTATTCTTTATTTTAATGTTTTACATTTATAATGGAGTGGTTGTTTTGAATTTTGTGTCTTTTCCATAAGTTATGCTATGATGAAGTGTTTTATGAAACCCATTTATTTAAATGGGTTATGAATGATTTATTTTCTTGGGGAATGCATATGTATGATTTCATTATGAGATGGATAAAAGCTGTATATCCTTCCTGTTCATTGGGTAAATATTTATATCTCATGAGATAGACTAAGATGATCTTTGTAGTGATCCCTAACTACTAATAAGGGCATGGGATTAAACTCTTACCATAAAGATGGTATGTGGAGTGAACTAAAACTATTCATATGGAAATGGGAGTGAATAATGACTACCAAAATAGTATATGAAGTTAACCTATACTACCATGATGGAATTGGTAGTGGTGCCTAGACTACTATGGAAATAATTATTAAATGCTTATGTGTCTACCATCGTTCAATATTTTATTCCCATTTCATGATTTGATGGCCCATGTTCTTTATTTCTATATGATTAATTTCTTATGAACTAACAATGTTTTTCAATGATTCCTGTTTGTGATCTTTTATATGCATGGTATGTTATTATATTTTTATGATCAAGTTATCATACCATTATGATCATGATTACGTTTACATATCTCCCTTTTTTACCCTTACCAATCATTTGAGATCACCCCTTTTTATGTTTTATTTCACCCAGGTTATAAAGATACATATTATGTTTAATGTGTTTATGAAGGTTGATAATCAGTAAGAACATAGTTGGAGTTAATGTAGTTCAATCATGTACCATTGTTTATGTTTCCATGTATCCAAAGTCACTAGACTAATATAGTATTTGGGTTTTTGTTTGTGTAATTTATTAAATATTCCATAATTTCCGTGTATGAAAACTTTGTGTTGTTAAAGTTTTCCAACCACTACATGGATCACTAACCCTGTAGAACTAAATTGAATGTAGGTGGACTACATGACATGACTCATCCAACCAAGGTCCTTACCATGATTTTGGTCATGTCCTTATAAATATACACATGTCCATGTACTTTAGCACACAATGTTTCCTTCCACATGATGTTCCCCCATGTCCATGTATGTGTCCATGCATATAGGTACATGGTGTGTGATGGGTTGTATCCCCCCACACGGGGTCTTTCCTATATTCTTCACCACCCAACTTGTCTACCTGAGGATTTATATACCACGGGTGGCTCAACCACAAAATCTTTCATCCTCGCCTTTAGTAAAAACCTAGTGCAATAGAAGGATGGGAACTACACGGTGTGTGTTATTTGAACTACACAAAGTGTAGTTGGGTTTTTCACAGAATCCCATATCTTCATTCCAACATTCCAGATCCACCCTTTAATTCTTTGATTCTCACATCCAAGACTCTTGAAATTAGTGGGTAAGGCCTTTTTTCATCATTTCTATCCATCCAGTGGTCAAAAAATGGTTCCATTGACTTTTTAGGGTTCTTCATATACGTCGTGCTCCTCGTATATTTCCCATGTCACACAACTTTTTGATATGGATCCCAGATCCATGAATAAAAATATATAACCAGGAAATCATCCCAAATACATCCTTCATCACTGATCCATTATTCAAATATGAAACCTCCCTGAATCTACAGGTTCTGATAGGGATCAGTCTCACCCAAAAATGTTGAATCAAGACTTCATGGTTCAACAATGACTAACTCAAAGAGTTATTTGGAAAATTCATAAAAATAAGGGTGTGAAAATCATTGAACAAGCGTTATTGTCCAAAAAATAAAAATTGGGATGCTCAGGGTGATAAAAACTAAATAAAAAATTTAATTTTTGTACATCGGTGTATACAAAGGCTCAATTAGTGCCGATCAAAGGAAACAATGTATTCATACTCAATATATTTAATCAATAGGGGTTGAATCCACAAATTGATGATTCCTACATGGAATTAGATCATTCATCATTGAATAACACACCCTCTTACAAATTGGAGAAGTTATTTTGTTCATTGCACCTCGATCTATCGGGATCTGGAGTTCTGTCTTCAGATTATGATTCACCAATAAGAGGGTGAAAGAATGACTCTCAATGATCCCATTTCCATACGGTTAACCTTGGAGATCCTTCCAAAATGGTGTATTTGAAGGTAAAATTAGTTCTATGTTATTTAATTAAATAAATAATACCAATCATTTAAACTCACCCACAAACATCTAATTTTATCCAAACGACCAACACCGACACCTTTAAGTCTTTCCTATGGTAAAAATCATGTTATTAATTCAATTATGGTCTTATATTTTAGATTTGAGATTAAATTTTAGATTTATCATATTTATTTTAATAAAAATTGTGTGATAATATAAAATATATTTAATATTTTTTAAAAAATTAATTCCTTGCACACCGAGCCTCAGAATCGCATGTCGTCTCAACCTCTAGATCTAAAAATATATCTTAAAATATTCCAAAGTATTACAAGAAAAAAAATAAGGCATGGAAATTCATTATTGAGATTTATTATTATTTTTTCAAATATATTTTCACGAAACCTATTTCTTTTCCATGGTTAAATGAAGTTATGAATGCAATGCTCAATTTGAACTTATATGATGACAAAGAATTTTATTACTATTATAACACTTAATTTTTGTTAGACTACCTTATAATATTTCATATTTCATTTAAATAAAAACCATCATTCTATTGTTTTAAGTTATTTTGTTTTTGAAAAATGGGTTTTTAAAAAGAAATTATTTTTTAATATCCCAAAATGTTTTGTTATGGGTGAAAATATTATTTTAAAAACTGTAATATTTGATATTTTAAGATTATGTTATGGTTATTTGGAAATTTTTATGATTAATGGAGTTTCTATTATAAAATAAGTGTATTTATTCTTTTTATATCACTGCAATTCATTGGTAAAAGGGATGGACTTATCTAATTAGGTTTCTCTTAAGAGATTAGGAGAATATACTATGATGGTTATTCCAATTGTAAACATGATTGTTATTTTATGTGTAATAGTGATGGTGATTCTATGTGTAAACATAAAGATTATCTCATTTTAAAGAGTGAAATGAAAATGATTCCCCAAGTTACTATATGATTTATCTTTCCATTCTCTACGTTTTATGGAAATATTATGATTCCTCAAGGTAAGATAAAGAATTTTTGTTTAAATAAATGTATTTTATACTTATTTTGGGTGAAAATATAAGGGTTTATAATGATTCATTTGATCAATATTTACATAACATGGACCACGATTATTGATTCAAATTACCACTTCCACTGTTAAATCTTTTTACCATGTTTCATGATGGGAGATTTGGGTATTGATGGGTATGAATTATCTTATGTTATGATAATGCACTATGATTATGTCATCATACCGTTATAATCATCTTACTATCACCGATGAAAGTACATAGGTAATTCTTATGTTTAACCTTACTAAGAATTTCAGATCACCCATACAGTGTTTCATATTCCCTTGGTTATCAATAATGATGTTAAATTATTTTAGTGTAGAAATATTTCATATGCGAAGGAAGTTTTAGGAGATGTTGAAGACTTAATAATCTGAAAAGAGGGGTATAGTGGGAGATGATATTGATTTTTATGAACCATTGTTTTATGAATCCAAGTTATAAAGGGTTCATACCAACTCTTTAAGACTCTAAAATTAAAATTTTCATTGGTATTTAAGTGATCCCATATTTATTTTGGATTTATTATGTTTTGTATGACAAAAATTTTAGCACATTTATTAGTATCAAAACTAGAAATGTAATATTTATGTTTTTAGTAATGGATCCAGGAGTATGGGTTTGTGTCTATTATAGTAGGTATGAAAGTAGGGTTTAGAAAACATTATATATTATGATGTTTTCATGAGTGTTTATATTAAGATATATGGATACCATAATGTGTGTATATGTTTAAGGATTGTTATATGTTAAATGTATTAGAAACCCTTTTTGAGGCTTTAAGTGATGAAATTTTAAGGTGACTAATGATATTTTAGGAGATGTTTTTTTGGTTAAGGTATATGTAAACCCTAGGTTTAACAAGAATTATTATCTAAAGTGTCAATGTTAAATTAATATTGGAATAATATATTATCTTAATAGGGATTTATGTGTATTTAGGTTATTTATGGAAATTGAATTCATATTTTAGAGATTATATGATTAAATACTATACCTTTTCTGTTATATAACTTTATGAGTGATTGATGTTATTTATAGATAAATATTAAATTTATTTTTTAATAATATTCAATAAAATAATTATAATAATTGGGTTTCAATACTTGTATATATTATTTTAATAAATTTTAATGTTATTTATTTATCAAGTGATCTATGTTGAACATTCAGTATTACTACTGAACATTATATATTTCCTGACTGAAATTTAATATTTTTATTATCATATACTCCCTTTTAAAGGATAAAGGGGAACCCAACATGAAATCAAGAACTTAAGACAAAATACAAGCCCTAACGGTCCAAAATCCAAAGTCTATAAAAAACCAACTTCATGACTATAAAGAAAATCCCCTCCCTAGAATCAATAACGTTAAGACTTACGTCCAAATTTCCATCACTTCTTGGCTAGAAATCCATTCCATATATTCATGGGCCTGGTACTGATAGAAAATTTCATACCCTCTCAAACATACAAATCCAGATAACAATGGTCTAGTGAAATCTTCATACTTTGAACCTCATCTGGAGAAGCTCTTTGTAGGTGTTCAAGTTACATAGTCCCTTCAACTGTGGATCAGAGGGCCTAAAAGTAATAACACATTCATAAAAATCATCACATTCATATAATCCATTCTACAGAAGAACCAACACCAATCCGTGACACAAATTCATCACAGTCACAAATCCAATCCACACAATCAAGAAATTCATCACCATCACACAAAAACCATTAGCGATGTAAATCCTTCACAAACCAAAAAACCAGATCCTACCTCACCAGTAGGGGAAAACTTCACACCCAACCTTTTTTTCATCCCATTAATCAAATTGTCTCTATAGGAAAACCCCGCCACAACCCAAAACACCCTCTAATTTCATAGTAGTAGAATAAACCTGAAGTGGCAGGAACTCTAAGTTGGGAAAGCTGAGCCAACGCCACTAAGAGCTGGATGACCCTACGACCACACCAAGGGAGCATCACTGATGAGGATGTATGTGATGATCTAAGTCAGATGCTCTACTATGGGAATGAGACTTAGAAGATCTAAACTATGGAAGAACCCTCACCGAAGGCCAAAACAAGAAAACCATTGGAATTTGAATAAAGGGAGAATAGAGAGGAAGGGTAGGGTCACATCGATGGTGACGACACCTCAAAACCACCATCCTCCCATACAACATCAAAAGAAAAAAAAGAAACCACCTTGAGCTGTGTAACCAACGAACGCCAAAACCTATGATAGAGGAAGAGAATAAAGGGGGAGGTGATGCTAAAGACCCTCCATCGCAATACCAGAGACAAAATTCGACACCCTCCTCCAGATCAAAGCTGAAGGAAACCCTAGATCTGCGAGAGTAGGGAAATCCACAGCTCAGAGGTCATCTGAACTTTTTTATATTTAATTATTTTTTGTTCTTTTGAAGGATTATTCATTTCTTGAATTATCATACCCTTGAGTAAATTTTTTGGTTTTGATTAATTTATAAAGATAGTAGGAATATATTTTTATCATTTTATGGAATAGTTTTTCAATTATAAATTTATATTAGTTATTAAGGAATAAATATTTTTATCTAGAATACTCATCATTTGAAGAAAAATTTGATATTATTATAGTGGACCTTTCCTTTTAAAAATATTATAACCTATTTTTAATAATAATATACCATAAATTACTAGATAGGATCATAATGTTTAGTGTATTTTTAATATTAGGCACATAATTAAATAGTATAAAACATAAATAAAAAACATCTTTTATTTAATCTTCACAATGAGATTCTAACTCCCTTTGAGCCCTTATATTTTCATATGATAACCTTGTTAATACATGAACAAAAGGGTTGAGATAAAAATAATAGTAAGGGGATAATCATAAGAATAAATCATAACACATGGATTAGAATTCATAACATGATTACATAAAAATTCATGAAACATAAACAATGATATGGAAGCATCACATATAAAACATGGGATCATGTCATCATGGTATCATAGAAATATGGAAAAAATACAACATGACATAATAATATGTTAAGTTTAACTACCAATACCATTTCACATGGAGGAGCATCAGTCAATGATAACAACCAAGACCATTCCACATGATTAGCATGAGTCAAGGCTAACCACCAAGACCATTACATATGACATCCCATGAGAAAAAACATTACCCAATACATTGGAGAAGTATCTAGGTACACCCATCACAACATTTTCATGAATATGCATGCCACATTAATATTCATACCTAAGTAATAAAACATAAACATAATGGTTACCCATGGAAATAAATGCCTATCACAATCTTGTCGTAAAGCATAATAAATGGGAATATCTTAAAAGTGACCATGAAAAAATGGATTTAAATCATACATATAAATTAATAAAGAAAATTATATATAAAAAAATGAAAAATGATGTCATAATTAGGTAAAATAATTTAAAAATAGTGTTTAATAATGCTTATAAATGATCCACATTAGTGTAGTTTAAGGGAAAATTTTAAAGAGTCTTTAAAACAGAGGAAATCATAATTGTTTGTATAAAACCAAAAATGAACTAGGAATGTTTTTAATAATAAAATGGGTGATTTTATAATAAAAAATATGTATTAAAAACTATTATTCATTTCACGAAAAAATGGTTAAGAAATCAGAGAGTTCCCATTAATCAGGCTTGCTTATCGGGAAGAATTGAGAAGGGAACCTTTATTAAACATGTATTTCCCCATAAAAGAAGGATAAAACAATCTAAATAAATGTTTTTGGAACATATAAGTATAATTTATAAGAATTATATAAAATAAATAATAATTACATTGGGGTAAAGAGAGAGAAGCTGTAACCCGAAGAAAAAATGGAGCTTTGATGAGATTCCCTCACTTTATGTCCAAAAGTGTTATCCACTTGAACTTAATGTAATAAATAATTAAATTAGATTCATTAATAATTTAATTTAGAACATATTATACATTAATTTTATTTATTATAATTTTATTAAGATCATATATGGCTTTTTTATGAGTTATGAGATATAATTTCATCGTTCAGGAGGGTCTGTTTCTTTAGTTTTCATGATCAGTTCACTTGTATATCTGTATGGAAAATAATTTCAAATAAAAATAGTTTTCCAGAATCTGAATTATAAGTTATTAATGAACATAAAAAATATTAAATGGTCTTATATATAATTGTTTCTATATATTATGATGATTCATTATATACACCATTAATGATAACCGTTTAGATTATTTTGTAGTTTTTAATCATCACAAAATTGTTTTGTTTTTTAAATTAAATTTATTTTTATTTACTGGTTATATAATATTAGATTATATTTAATACATATATTATAATCTATTTTAACTATTTAAATGGTTTTATGATCATCCTTGAAGGTGGTAATAGAAATTGAAAACTCATAATCTTTGAATACGATAAATCAACACAAAACAGATGATTTTTTCATTTACAGAACAAAATTAAAGGGGAAAAGAAATGATTATAGTTTGATCCATTAACACAATAATATTCTAGTATATAAATATACTGGATTTATCATTTCAGTTTTATAATGGAAGGTGAGGGGAGAATAAGAAAATAAAATAAATTGAAAATAAATTTAATGAAAAAGAAAGATGATTTTACCTCTTGAATTTCACTCCTTGAGGACTCCCTTAGGGGAATTGGATTTGGTCTTTGGTTGAGACCAAAGGATCCTAAACGTGGTGGAGAAACTTGAGACGATTATTGGGAATAATTTTGAAAATATTCAAGGATTTTGAGGTGTGAGGAGAAGGGGTGGTATTTATAATGGAAGAGAGATTTGTTTTTTTTATTTTTTTATTTAAGATTACGATTATAAATAGTTTGAACCTTATCCCCAAATATATTAAAATAATTGATAATATTTCAGGATTATGGGCTTATATCATCTATATATCATTTATTACTCAATAATTCATGAATATTTTAGATACTGTAAATTACAGTATTTTACTATTTTAGAAAAACAGTGAAAAATAAAAAAAATACCACTCAAAATAAAATCCAAATAAATACCTGAAAAATCCAAAAAAAATCCAAACAATTTACCCCAACCATTATTTAACTCTTATATTTCAAAAATTAACTCCATTTTATGAAAATAATTTTCTAAATATAAGAAATTAAATTTTTAATTTAAATCATCATTAAGTCGAAAAATATGGATTTTAAAATTATAACTGATTTTATAAAAGTTGGGAAAATTAATTAAGATCATATAATATATTATTATAATCAGAAAAAAACTATCAATTTATGAATATATTTTATGAAAATAAATTTTCTTTTAAATCTTTATTTTATTTATAAAATTAAAATTAAATATTTACATCCTACAATAATGCCAACATTTAGTTTATAATTAATAAAACATTTACTTACTTATTCCAAAATATAAATATATCATATTTTAATTTATAAGATACAAAAATTTTATTTATACATTCATATGTGAGGTTACCATTCTATTTGATGGATCACTATTCATAAGGGTCATATTAGTATTCTAAATGTCAAGTTACTATTACATTGGTATATGTTCCATAATTTATAGAAATTCCACTTATTTCAATTTTTATTCATTTATAAATTTTATATTGTGTTCTCTATGTGATTTATAATGTATAACATGAATATAATAAGGGAACCTTCATTGATATAATTTTGGGTAATTAAATTATTCCTCTATATGAAATTTCACCCTCCAAATTTTGTTTTAAATACTAAGGGTGAAATAGGTGAGGGTACTTCTTGTTCATTACTTCCTTAGGATACCATATTTTCTCCTCATACTTATGGTACTGCCATAGAACTATGACAAAGTGAGTAGTCTTGGTGCATAGAACTTTATCTCTATAGTGTAAGATCTTCTCTGACTGCTCCTCATTAGAGAGATTTTTTTCCAACTATACCACCTATGAATTCAGTATCTTTGAGGCATCTGGTATGTACTTTTTCATGAAGTATATGTGGAATACATTTTTTTACTAGAGACAAGGTTGTTGGAAGTGCTAGTTGATAGGCCACAACTCTGACACGATTGAGAATCTCGAAGGGGCCGATGTACCTAAGGCATAACATTCCATTCTTCCTAAATATAAATATCCAATTACATGGATATGTGGGAAATAATACCATATATCCAAATATAAAATCTAGGTCCCATTGACAATTATCTGCATAGCTCTTCTATCAACTTTGGGATGCCTTGATGTGCTACTGAATGGTGTTCACCTTTTCCATAATTTTCTCAACCATTTCAGGTCCAAGAAGCTTACATCTTACAAATTCATACCAACACCATTTTTATATATCTTTTACCATAAAGGGCTTTATATGGATCCATTTGGATGCTCAAGTAGAAACTATTATTAAGGATAAATCAACCAAAGGTAGGTGTTTCTCCCATCCTCACTTGAAGTCCATAGAACATGCCCCCAACATGTCTTCCAGTTTCTGAATAGTCCAATAATATTGTCCATCAGTTTGAGTATGATAGGACATACTAATGTTCCACTCACTATTTATATCATGTTGGATACTTTTTCAGAACTTCAAGGTAAATTTCGGATCTTGATCGTATACAATTTATAGTGGTATTTCATGCATCCTCGCCATGATGTATATCTATGAAAGTTGATCGAGTGATAAGTCATCTCAAATTTTGATAAAGTGAGAAATCTTGGTAAGATGATCCACAACATATAGAATTATCTCCTTTGGATGTCTTTGGAGGTCTAGTGACAAAGTGTATGGTTATGTTTTCCCATTTCAATGTTGGTATAGGAAATGGTTTCCTCATCCCAGTAGACTTTTTTCTTTCTTCCTTCACTTATTGAAAAACTGGGCTCTTTGGTGTATATATAAAAATATCCTTATTAATATTGTCCCACCAATAGTTTTCTTGGAGATCTTGATACATATGGGTGCTCACTAGGTGAGTAGAGAAGTTTTATATATATGTGTCATTCATAAGATCTTTCTTTATCACTAGATTAAATGGTACAAATTTTCCTGACCAAAATCTCATGGATCCTCCCTCATCCATTGGGAACTTTGAGAATTTACTATTTCAGATTTCCTCCACCTTTTTCAAAACTTCTACATAATTTCATTGGGAATCCTTTAATTTCTACATAAGGTATGGTTGATCAATCATCTGAGAAGTTTTTGATGATGTTCCTTCCTTAATGATTCCCATATCCATCCCATGAAAATATAAGAAGATTTGATCCTTCTTAATTCTCATCATTGATAATGTTGCAGGATCCTTTCTACGTAAGGAATACTACACCCTATTTGATTTACTAGGATGGTAGTGGATTAAACAGTCCTAATCCATGATGAGCTCTAACCATTTTCCCTAGATCGTATTAAGATCATTCATTGTAAATATATACTTTAGGATGTTATGATCTCTATATATTTCACACTTCTACCCATAGAGATAATGATGGAATATTTTCAACATAAAGACCTCAACCACCAACTCCAGATCATGCATGGAATAGGGTTTCTCATATTTTTTCAACTACCTTGAAGAGTAAGATATCAATTTATGATTTTGAATAAATACACAACCTTAAAAATTCTTTGAAGCATCACTGTACACCATAAAGAGTTCCCCACTTATTGGAAGTGTGAGTACTAGTGCAGTGATAAGAATATTTTTCATCTCTTGGAATAAGTCTTCACATTCACCGGTCTATTTAAAATTTTCTCCCTTCTGATTCATCTTGGTTAGTGGGTTGAAAAATCAAGATACATTCTTCAAAAATAATCAGTAGTACCCAAATTGACAAAGGAAACTATTGATTTCTGTTATTGATGTTTGACTGGGACACTCCTTGATTTCCTTTCTTTTGGGAGGATCCACAAATATTCCTTTTCATGTGATAACATGACACAAGAATGATACCACCTCCATCAAAAACTCACATTTACTTTACTTCTCACAAATAAAGTCTCTTCACACGGTCTTGATCACTGTAATCAAATGATCAGTAGGTTCCCCCTTATTCTTGGAGTATATCAAAATATCGTCAATGGAGAGTAAATAAAATTTATAGTTAATCTAAAAAGACTCTATCAATTAAGTCCATGAAAATTTCATGAGCATTAGTGAGTCCAAAAGGAATTTCTATGAAATCAAAGTGCCCATACCTTGTTCAAAAGATACTATTGGGAATATCTTTCTTACTCACCTTTAATTGGTGATATCTTGACTAATGGTCAACCTTAGAAAAATAATTAGCCCTACATAGTTGATCGAATAATCCATCTATCTTTATATGGGGATACTTGTTCTTTAACTTGATTTTATTGAGCTCACGATAATCAATGCAGAGGTGCATTGATTAATCCTTCTTCCTAACATAGAGGATTGATACATCCCCCAATGAAGCACTTGGGTGTTTAAAACCCTTTTCCAGATTCTCCTGTAACCACTTATTTAGTTCCTTAAACTCAATGGTGGACATTATTTAAGGTTTCTTAGATATAATAAGAGATCCATGAATAAGTTTAATTGAGAAGTCAAATTCTTGGTCAGGAGGAAGACAAAGAAACTCTTTGGGGAGCACATTTGTGTAGTCCCTCACAATGGTCCTGTGTTCGAGAATATCCTCTCTTTTGTCTCAATAATTTGAGCTAGATATTGTTTCCCATAAGGAAAAAATATCCATAATTGGGATGATGATTTTGAATGAGATTCATTCCCCCCTTACACTTGCACTGAATCATAGGATACTTTAGGGTATGAAACGTGGTTTTCCTTTCTCAACTTTTGATGGTGGATTTGTATAAAGATAACCAATTCATACAAGATATAGCATCAAACTATACCAAGGAAGTTAGTAATGATATTATGGGAGGTTCAATTCCCAAACATTATCTAGGTATAAGTTATAAACTTTTTATGTAATAATTTCCTCATTTTATGTTCTCATAGATAACTCAACCCCCATATTCTGGGGTGATGTTTGAATAGTTTTACTAAACAAACAAGATATGAAATAATGTGTATAACAAAAAAAATAGCATGTTTGATATTATTGAATGAATAACTGACATACCTATCACCACCTCATTTTCAGGATCCACCTCAGTAGTAGTGATAACATAATTCCTTCTTTTATACCTTGGAGGTTGTTGTTGTTGATTGACTCCAACAACCCTTGGATTAAGGAAATTATTCACATAATTCCCATGTCTCTTATAGTTTAAATACTTCACTACAAGCTGAGCGTTGATGTGAACATTCCCTTCTTATTCCACATTAGTGGGATTATTCATATCTATTTAGTAGTTATTAAATAGATTCACAATGCTTATATATTTGAATCATTTACCTGTTCCCTTGAGATAGTTCTCATAATGCTTATTTACACAATTTTTATACAGGGGATAGTGATTTTTCTTTCCATAATGTGATTCATAAATTGATTCTCAAATATTAAACTAAATTGTTTTCATTTTTATCTCCAAGCCTTGAAACCACTAAGATTCTCTAATCTCCATTTCAACCTTGAGGAAAAAATGGATAATATCTTCATAGTTGTCAAAGTCTCAAATTGAAAATTTGTTTTGTATACTTGTCTTTAGTCTGCTAAAGAATAAATAAACCTTAATTTTTGAATTCATGAAAAATCCAGAGGTATATCGTGCAAGCATAAAATATAGAACATGGGATTATGTAATAATTCTATCATAGAAATGTAAAAAAAACATACAACATGACATAATAATGACTCAAGTTTAACCTCTTAGACTATTTCACATAGAGGATCTTGAGTCAAGGCTAACCATGAAAACCATTTCACATGATTAGCATGAGTCATAGATAACCACCAAGACCGTTGTACAAGAAGTATCATGAGACTAAAAATTACTTAATTAATTAGAGTGATATTTGGGAACACAAATCATAAAATATTCATGAATATATGTTCCATATAAATATTCATACATAATCAATCAAACATAAACATAAAGGTTACCCATGAAAATAAATGAGTATCATAATCATGTCATAAATCATAATAAATGGGTGTGTCACAAAAGTATCCATGGAAGAATGGATTTATATCATAATTTGACATTAATAAGAGAAATTCAGAGTAAAAAATTTTATGTGATGTAAAACTGTAGTGAAAACATGTAAAAATAGTGTTTGAGAAACTTTATAAATGAACCACTTTAGTGCGGTTTAGGGGAAAATTTTACAGATTCCTTAATGATGGTAAAAAAATAATTGTTTGTATAAAACTAGAAATGAAACAAGATAGTTTTTCATGAAAAAATAATTGATTTTATAAATATAATGGTGTCTTAAAATATATTATTGAGTGCACTTAAAAATGGGTAAGAAATCGGGAAGTTCCCTTTAATCGGGCTTTCTTATCGGGAAGAATTGAGAAGGGAACCTTTTAAAAAATGTTTTTCTCCATAAAATAAAGATGAAATTATATAAATATATTATTTTTGAAAATATAAATACAATTTATGTGAATTATATGAAATTAATTAATAATTATATTGGTGTAAATATAGAGAAATCACAACCCGTTGAAAAAATGGAGCTTGAGTGAGAATCAACCACCTTATGTTTGAAAGTGTTCTACACTTGAAATTATTTTCGAAGATAATAAAATTATATTCATTGATAATTTAATTAAGAACCTCTTAAAAAATATTTTATTTTTTATAGTTTTATTATGTTCATTTATAGCCCTTTGGATGAGTTTTAAGATACAATTTCATAATACAAGAGTGTTCACTTCCTTGGGTTTCATGATCAGTTCACTTGTATACATGTATGGAAAATAATGTAAAATGAGAATAGTTGTACATAATAGAAATTATATGTTTTTAATTAAATTATATAATATTAAATTTTCTTATATATAATTTATTTCGATGTGACGATGATTCATTATATGAACTGTTATTGATAACCATTTAGATTATTTTGGGTTTTTTTCAATCATCACAATTTATTTTTGTTTTATTAATCAAGATTATGTATATTTACTTGTCAGGGAACATTAAATAAGATTTATTAAATATATAATAATCTATTTTAACCATAAAAATGGTTTTATGACCAGCCTTTAAGGCGGTAATGGAAATTTAATACTCATCATCCTTGAATTCGATAAATCAACATATCACAAACGACGTTTTAATTTTTAGAACAGAAGGAGAGGGAAAATAAATGATGATGGTTGGTCACATAAGAAAAATAAAACTTCTATATCTAAAATTTAATGTATTTATCATGTTACTTAGATAATGGGAGGTTATGGGAGAATATGAAAATAAAATAATTGAAAATTAGTTAAGAGAAAAAAAAGAGGTTTTGACCTCTTGAACTGCTCTCCTTGAGAAACTCCTTAGGGGAATTGGGTTTGGTCATTTGATGAGACCAAATTATACTAGACCTATGGTAGAGAATTGTGAGGAGGATTTGGTATAATTTGGACATTCTGAAAGGCTTTTGAGGTGTTAGGAGAAGGGGATGGGAGGGGGTTTTTTATATTGGAGGAGAGGGGTGTTTTTTAATTATTTTATTCATTATCTTATTATTTTGGATATAGACTATCAATATTCTGAACCTTATTAATAAATATATTAAAATAATGAATGTGTGTTCTATATTATGGGATTACAGCAGCCATACATTGTTTATGACTCAATAATTCATGTATCTATTAAATACTGAAAATTAATTTATTTCACTATTCATAAAAAATCCTATATTTTAGAAAAATCCTTGAAAATTCACCCCAACAATTTTTTGATGTGCAGAATTTTAAAAAGTAATCTATTTTATGAAAATAGTTTTCTAAACAGAAGAAATTTATTTTTTAATTAAAATCATCATTTACATGAGAAATATTGATTTTAAAATTATAATTGATTTTTTGGAATTTTGAAAAATTAATTAAGGTAATTTTTAATTATATTATAATAATAATACAGAAAAAAATTAGTTTGTGAATACATTTTATGAAAATAATTTTATTTTAAATAATTATTTTAATTTTAAAATTGTAATTAAATATTTATATCTTATAAAATACCAACACTCAATTTATCTTTTCTAAAGTATTTATTTATATAAATATTTTATATTTTCAGTTCTAAGACATTAAAATTTCATTTTTACATTCATTGGTGAGGTTACTATTCTATTATCCTGATTATTATTCATAAGGTTCATATTAATATTCCAAATGTCAAGTAACCATTCTATCAGTATAGGTTCCTTAATTTCTATAAATACCTGTTATTTCATTCATTATTTATTTATAAAGTTTATATTGTGTTCCCTATGAGATTTTATTTAATGTATAGTGTATAACATAATTATAAGAAAGGAATTTCCAATGATATAATTTTGGGTTGTTATATTTATGGGGTATGATGATTAAATGATGAAATTATACTTTTCAAGTAAGAATTTTTCCTTATATGCTTCCTCAATATTATTAAAAGTATCTTTAAACAAAAAAATTATCTTATTACCTTTATTTTTGATGAATCGATGGTCTCCTCACCCATAACATATTTATAATTTTTTTATTGTTAACTTTACCTTGACCATGTTCTCTGTCACTACCTATCAGTGCATGGGATTTTTTTTATCTTCCATGTACATATTTTTATTTCCCACTAATTTTATTTTATTTGAAAACCTATTTACCTGTTATTTTATATGAACATTATACATTCATTTCCTTTTTCAAAAAGAAGTTTTATTAACCATTTTTTATAATGTGGGATTAAAATAAAATTATTTTGAAAATTGAAACCCCATGTTATTAAGCCCAAGTTCAAATTGTGAGGACTCAATTCATTAGGGGTTTTGTAATACCCAAATATTTTAAAATGATACTATATTCTAAAATATAAATGATACGCAACACTAATCCTAAACGTACCATGAAATATTATTATTTAAATATGGTAATTATAACCCAACCATTAAATTGGAAAGTATGAATTGGATTGAATAATTTATAAAATACATATAAAGGCATTAATAAATTTTCATTTATTGATTATTTTTTAATAACAAAAATTTATTTTTTTATCAAATCCATTTTATTATAAAAAAACAAATTTTCTTCATATAATTGTCCTTATTTATTTTTATGAGAAAATAATAATTATTAATTTCTTGAAATATAATAAATTTTAATTTTTCAAAAGGATATCATTTGTGGAATCATTATATCAAAATAATATAATGGTGAAACTTTGTCATTTTTTTCTGAAAATTTTGATATTTCAATTAATAGTGAAAAATACTAATTTTTGTAAAAATTTCAATTTCTTAACATGAAAAAGTATCATTATGATTTTAATTTGATCTCAAAGTAAAATTATTATTATTTAATTATATATAATCTAATTAAATTCTTTTAAATAATTATTATACCTGATTTTGGTATAAGTATATTTTTGGTCTTAAAACATATTTGTCTAAAAATAGTATTAGATTTCGTATTTTTGATTTAATTTTATATTAATTTCTGACACTTATATGTTTTTAATGTTGAAAAATATTTTTAATATTTGGAATCATGGGGTATAAACTTGTTAAATATCCCCCCTTTATTTTTGGACATTATGAATAGTAACTTTAGTAATTTTTATTACCACGATAAAGGGTATATCGAGTAATTAATGTTAAAAGGAATATGATATGGTATAGAAAATGACCCTACGACTTGCATTAATTTTATTTTTCGAGTCCATATCATCCATAATATTCCTAGATATGACTATATGAAATTATTTTCATTTAGATGTTATTATAACCTTTATAATATTTCATGTAATGAAAAGTCAAAATATTACACTATTTTTTTATCAACTATAATATTGTTGAAAAGGGAATAAAGCAAATTTTTGTGTAGCTAAATATTTTCATCAGAAAGGAAAATTATTTTTCTTTATCTAGATTATTTTTATTTTTTAGTGAATAAATAATTACCTTAAATTCTCACACAACACAAACACAATATTAATTTAATAATTGAATAAAATAAAATATATGATATTAAAAATATTGAAATTAGTATAATTTGAAATAATTAATACTGTAAATGAATTTTATAGATAAAAATAACATTTTATGTATTTATGAAAATACATTATTCTATTTTTATTTTTTATGTTATAAAAGTAAAAGTAAATTTATAGTTCTAAAATTCACATTATTGATATTTTATGAAAATAATATTTTATTAAACGATTTATAATTATTTGAAATCATATATTTAGAAAAGTGATTATACTATGGTTTAAAATTTCAACCATGGCCCATTTATGGTCCTTTTTTCCATTTATGGTAACTTTCATGACCCTTAAAATGTAAACACCGATTTTGTCATGGTAAGTGTGAAAAGTGTCAACGAGGGGTTAAAATCAAAAGAGAAGGAACAAAATATAGTAATTTTTTAAAATTTAATTTTATGAGATAATTAATATTTACACTCATATTATATTCTAATATTATAAATTTTTATCCCTTTATAATTCAAAATTAATTTTTTATACAAAATATATTAAGAAATTCCAAGAGTACCCCTCCACTATTTTATAAAAAAGATCATCTTATTCTCATTTTATCACATATCAATGAGAATTTAGTTCATCCAATACCAAGAACAATACCTTAATTTCATCCCTAACCATGTATAGAGGCCTTAATTTTAGTATAATACTAATCTTGGAGGTCTTAATGTGTAAAGAAAAAAAGATTATCCGAAGAAGAGGTATAACATTTAACTGAATGTTTTTGTTTTATTTATTCTTCCACCTTAGTAAAATATTTTTCAAAAAATAAGAAAATAGTAAAAATGGTATATTAAATATAATTATATTTCTTACGTTAATCGCATGACCTATATCCATCTACAGATTGCATCAAATAGTAAAACAATTAATCATTTGTGAGTATAAAGGATTACCGCCTCAAGGACCGATGTAATTATTTTTCCATCACAACCTATAACAGATGATTATAATGATTGATATGATGTGCGTATATATATATATATGATATTAATTTAATAATTATCTTTCTTGAGAAATAAAATATATTATATTTTCATTACATTGAAGTCACTGAAAAATGATAATGTCATTTGTGTGTGTGTGTGGACTACCACCTCCACAAAGCAATGCGTCTAATTTTTCATCACCACATAACATGAATCATATATGTGATGTTATTAAAAGAAAATATATGGTATTTATGATATTATAATCATTATTGAAAGATAAAATAATGCATACCATCATTCTATAATGATCTTGGAAAAATGGAAATGTTACTCATGAATGCGTACGACCTACCATCTCCATGATTATAAAGTAGTTCATTTTTCATAATCATATTTCATTGTTGATTTTAAAAGAATAATTTATTTTATAAAATGATAATTACTATAGGATTATTATTCTATATACGATGGAACAATAACCCCTTTTGACAACAATCAACACACCGAAGATGTTTTGGACTTATAGACCGAACGTTCTCAAAGTATATGATGTGGAATTAAAATTTTATCTAATTAATTATATCATTATGATAAATGAAACAAATTTTATAATTATAAGGGATTAAAAATATAAAATTTTCTTTAAAAAAATAAATTAATTGATGTGGCTTAATTATGTAGTAGTTAAAGGACATACAAGGAAAGGCTAGACTCAAGGTAAGAAATTTGATCCCAATTTCATTTCACTGAGGGTTATTTTAATGTTATGATCATATTTTATTTCATATGGGTTTTATAATACCCCTTTTAAATGTTATATCATGAATCATTCATAATTACTTATATTTTAATTTGATATTTTAATTACTTCATTAAAGGTTGTTTGACATGAAAATTACCAAGTAGTAAAGGGTTTTGTAACTAAATTCCCTTTCTTTGGGTTTAAAATATTATTCATTGAATTTTTTTATGTCATTATTATATATGAATAAATCAAAAAACTATTTTACTAATTATTTAGTCTTTTTTTGTGGATTTATATTTGAAACACATAACACCTCAATGGATTAATTCTTAATTCAATGAAGTGATATTTTAAGGTTATGCTTCTCAAATTTTCTTTATTTTGGACATATGTTTATGATATGAACCAATATTATTTTATGAGTTGTATATAACAACCCTTTTAATTTTTATATCATGAGTTTATTTATATTTATTATGTTTGCAATTTCATTTGGATTTATTATTTCATTGGGCTTATGATTGAAAAGCTAACAATGTGGCAATAGATTTATGTTACAATATCCTTTCTTTTAGAGATTGTTTATGGAAAAGTATACATGGGGGATAATATGCAATTGTTTTATTGAACAAAATATATTTTATTATTCTATAGTTATTAATTTGGTTTACATGTTTAATTTCCATTTCCTCTTTTATAGATTAAAATTACATCAATAAAGTCATTTGTAACTCAAACCGATCTTGTATCTTCTTTTAGATCAATAATATTTTTCTTCCATATCAATGTTTTTTAAAATGTTTTAAAATGTTTTATTCAAAAAACAATATTTCCTAAAACTATTTCACATGGTCTATGAAAATATTTTAAAATATTTTATAAATAATATTTCACAACTTTTTCCAAATGGGTCACTTTATAATGTATATTCAAAATGTTTGAAAAGAATGATTGTTTTTTAGCATTTACAACATGAATGTATTTTATATAAGATACCAAATTTATCTAGAGTCATATTGGGAAAATTTTTAAGTACTTTTGGGTATTCTAAGTACCTTTTTTTATTAGTGGCTTGGGGGTGTTTGGGTGATTTTTTAGGAAAAACTAATGGACAGTGGGTTGTGCATGGTTTGATCATGGTTTTGACAAACTTTGTGACTAAACCATGACTAAAGTGAAAACCTAGATAGAGTGGTCCACACGGTTTTCACATAATTTGACAAACCATGTTACTAAACCATCCCAACTGCATAAACCTAAATAGAGAAGTCCACATGATTTTCCATAAGGAAACCGTGTGCATGGGATTAAATATAAATTTTTTTTAAAACCACCAAAACCCCCAAGACTCCCATATTTAGACCTTGGATCCATATTGAAAAATTCTAGGTGACCCTATAGCTTGGTGGATGGATTCCAAGGTGATTTGACCATTATTCATCAAGATCAAAATCCTGGATTGAATATACGCTCTCTTCCCGGTATGTGGATTTCATCCTATTACTTCTCCTATTCATTCCTCTATATTTCCTTGATCTTTTCATGGAATTTCTACAATTATTCCAAGAAACTAAAACAATGAGTTGATATCTAGATCTAGGATCGTGGATCTAGATCTATATTTCCATGATCTTGATGCCATTAATCTTGATTTTGGTTTAGGGATTCAGATCCAGAGTTTGATCGACAACATTGTGCCGCTCAAATTTTGGGGATTTATGTTGGGATAACATATGAAAATATGCTGAGGTAGGTGGTCTAAATCTAACTCCTATAGTCATGTATTTGATATGTGAATGTGATTTTATTGATTTTCAATCTTCCCTTGATAATTGATTTCATAAATTGGCGTAATTAGGAATGAGGAATTTACTTGTGATTTCCTTAGTGATTAATTGATAATTGAATCATGAAACAAATGAAGGGGGTTGCCCATATAGATATATATTTTGGAGATTGGTTATGGGTTGATATATTTTAATTGAGATATTGAATTTATAGTGTTATGATAATTAATTGGGGAAAATTAATTATAAAAGGATGATTATCTTTGTAAGCCAATTAATTGTGAGAATTAATCATATTCCATGATGTTGACAAAGATAATTAATTGTGAGAATTAATTATGACAATTTGATATTTGATATGGATAATTAATTATGAATAATTAATTGTGGTATGAGAATTGTGTCGATTGATTAATTAATTGATGAATTTATTAATGAGTTATCTCCTTAGTTAATTGTGGAGTAAACTAATGGAATTTGAAATGTTTACCTAATTTTTGGATTAGTAATGGAATGATGTGGAAAATTCTTGTGAATTAAACAATGATTAAATGGATGAGATTTTTCTGTTTCTATACATGGTGTTCAAGACAGATTAGAAGTTGGGACTTGGATATGAAGTTCCTCCCCAATTGTTATCCAAGCTTGAGATTATGGGGTTTTATGCATGACAAGTTAAATAAAATGAGATATGGAGTGTTAGGCAAGAGGAACTATAGTGTATGATATTTGGGTTCTTGAAATGGTGTTCAACAAAAAATTAATGATAATAATGAACGATTATTCAAATGGAAAACATGAATTGAAACTGGGCCTAATGTTGTGATTAAAGATTAAATGACAATGTGATAAATTTTAATTATGAATAGTTTTTATTGCTTCATAAATTTGCATACAATATCTCTTGACTGGGCTTGTTTTAGACATCGTTGGAGGTGGTTTACCATATTGTATTCACACCCTATACGGGCAGCCTGGTTGGCACCGGAGTAATCTTTTTTGCAGGACATGATAAGGACATAGCCTTGAGATAGGTTGTTTTTTGGGATTAGAGCATGGGAGAGGGAACCATACGTGGTTTGGGACCCTCTTGGGATTTATTGTGTCTTTACTTTTAGTTTCACTGTAAATACTTGATATTTTCATTGTCGTGCATGTTTTACCTTTCAGTTCAGTATTTTATTATCTTGTTATGAATATCATATGACTTGGTATTTTTTTTGTTATTTATACACTTCCACAAATTGTTATTCTTGTTTTCTTCCATTGGTGTTTTATTCTGATAAAAGGGGGCATAGTCTCCCCAAGACTGACTTACCAAACCCTCACTAATAGTTGGAACCCTATGGAATATGAGGAGGCGTGCTTGTGGGAATGTGGCCAACCAGCTCGGGGCACTGTTTAGTGGCACTTAGGATGGGACGTCATAGAGTGGTATCATAAGAGTTTTTTATTATTTATTCTTATTTTGTCTTACTGTTTTGGGAAAGGTAGATAGGAGAATAGGAAGAGTGGAGGCTTGGTAATGAGCTCATGCATTGGAGCTTCAAACCCATGTGTGGGGGAAAATATGAGTAATCAATGGGGGATTGTTGTGATTGATGTTTGTTGTTACAGTTGGATATTATTTCACCTTGGGTGATGCACTTGTGGTGTGATGTGATATTTGTTTTGACAATTATTTAATTTTGATGCATGGACAAAAGGGGCACGATATGTGAGTATACATGCATTATTATAGGAACTAAGGGTTGTTGTGGAATGCATCATTCTAGGCACTCATAAAAAAATCGTTTATAGATAAGTTTTTGAAAATGATCTATTTTCCTTATTATGAGATAGAAATAATGATGCAAAATGAGAATAAATGGGTAACTTATGAGAACCCTGACTGATAAATGAGTGTTGTTATTTAATTATTTATTGAATTAATTAATTTAATATAATGTGATTAATTAATGGTTGAGTTAATTAATGTGAATGTATGTAAACTTTTTAACCAAGACCTATGAATAGTATGGTTGAGGGTAGTGATAAGGCCTTAGTGTTGATCGTGTGGAGAGAAAAGGGGTAAAGGACATGTTGATCCACTTACGTAAATGTTATAAGGATGTGTTGTGGGACCTAAGATGTGTGTTTGGATTTTTAGAGATATGCCTCCACGATGCTTGTTGAGGGAGAGACCGAGCGGTATGGCCCAAAATGAGATTTTAGATAAGGAACTTGAGGAACCATTGGTGCAAGCTGAAGAGGAAGGGGAATAGTTCTGAGGGAACTTTGGTCATTTTATGAAATTCAGGGAGAGAGACCTAGGGAGGGATCTGAAAATAATGTATGAGTTGAAAAGTGAGTTTCAGCTGTAGTACCCTCCTACTTTTACTAGAGAGGGTGGACCTGAGGGATCTGAATTAGAAATTGAATCCCTAGAGACGATACTTGACCATTTGGAGACTCTATCAAGGAAGAGGGTCATGTTGGATGCTTATATGCTATGGGGTTCAGTGAAGCACTGGTGGGACATTCTGGTATGATCTGGACAGACTGATGATATGTTATCGAAGGAATTTCTAGAGAGGTTCTTGGAGCACTTCTATCCAGAGACACCGAGACAAGACAAGGCTTTAGAGTTTATGAATCTAACCCAAGGATGTATGTTGATAATGGATTTCACTTAATTTCTCACAGATTTACAATGTTTTTTTCCATCTTTGGCCGCAGATGAGGCTTCTTTGGTAAAAATATTTCAAAATAGACTTAGATGTGAAAATAAGTTCCATGAAAATATCTTTAGGCTGAAGAAATTCTTAGAAGTGGTTAATTAGGCTCTCATTTAAGAGGGGAACCTAAAAAAGGCTTCCTGTAATGGACAATTAGCATTAATTGGATGATCAGGGAGTGTACCGTCCTAGAGAAGGAAGCACCATTACGAGAACCTTAGTCAGGATAGTGGAAATCAAGGTGGATGGCCAGGAGGAATAGTTTCCCCTGATCTTACTCATATGCTTTTCCACCAGTGTTGTAGGTAGGAAATCTATAGTACACATTGTCCCAATCCAATAGTGGAGTGACGATTTTGTGGTAATATGGGGAACCGAAAGAAGTTCTGAAAGAAGTAGCAGCAGGCTAGTGCTAAGGGAACAACTTCTCAAAGTTAGAGTGTGGGACGAGGGTCTTCTACACCATATATATCTAGTAGCTGGAACTCTACAGGCATAGGCGATAGAGTTAGGGGACATGGTGCTTCAGGTAATGATCACCCATATCATCATTGTAGTGCTACTCAAGGGAGTCAGACGACACCACATGGAAGAGGGGTATGACAGTTACTTGTAGTGAAACCTATACTTATAGAGAATGAGGTTGATCCATTAACATTGAGAGGTACTATTCAATTTGATTATATTTTAGCTACTACGTTGTTTGATACTGGTGCCTCTAAATCCTTTATATCTACAAATCTTATTAATGGATTGATCCTAGAGGTGGATTCTGTTAGTGGGTGATGAATAACGATACACCATTGGGAATACAGTCTAGGGATATCTATTTATTCCAGGCATGTTCTCTAGAGATCAGAGAGTATCATTTTCTTTGGGATATCGATGTCCTTGATATAATTGGATTCTACCTGATTATGGATATGGACTTTCTAGTCGCATACCAATCCCACGTAAATTTTTACAACAAGATAGTGACTTTTCTATCTTCTATTGGTGACCAGTATGTTCATCGTGGAGAATTGGATATCCTTAGAGGCTGAGCTTGGCCAATTACTTAGCAACTGTGAGAGCTCACAACCCATGTTGCTAGTCTTTTACTAGATTATGGGAGTGTTAGGAAAGAAATCCTTACACCAATAGTATAACTGTTTCAATATGTATTTCCTAAAGAATTTTCAGGGATTCAACCTGAGAGAGATGTGGAATTCACTATTGATCTCATGTCAGGGTCTGATCTGGTATCTATTCCACCTAACATAATGGCACCAACTGAGCTTCAAGAGATCAAAACACATTTGGAGGGGTTGTAAGATAAATGGTTTATCCATATATGTACGTCGCCTTGGGGATCACCTGTATATTTTTCAAAGAATTCCGATGGGAGTTTATACTTGTGTGTTGATTACCTGAAGTTAAAAAAAATGAACATCAAGAATTGATATCCTCTTCCGCATATAGATGATCTATTTGACCAACTGAAGGGGTATTGTGTGTTCTCAAAGATTTATATGAGATCACAGTATCATCTGGTGAGAGTTAAAGCCTCTAATATACCAAGAACTACTTTCTGAAGCAGGTATGGCCTTTATGAGTTCATTGTAATGCCGTTTGGGTTGACAAATGCTCTAGTAGAATTTATGGCTATGATGAACATGATATTTTATCTTTACTTAGATCAGTTTTTGGAAGACATCTTGGTGTACTATAAGACTCCTGAAAATCATTCCCAACATCTTGACATCATCCTAGGAACACTGAGAGAGAATCAGATATAAACTAATATGTCTAAATCTTAGATTTGGATTGATAGAGTACACTTTTTGGGGCATATCAACTCAGAAGAAGGTGTGGCAGTGGACCCAGAAAAAGTGCAGGTAGTGATTTCTTGGGGGCATCCCAAGAATTTTTTGGATATCTAAATATTTTTAGGATCATCTTGTTATTATAAGAGGTTCATCTAACAATTTTTCCATTTTGAAGTATGACTTTTAGGTTTGGAAAATAAAGGGATAAAATCTGATTGGATAGAAGCATGCGAGAATACAGTCTTTTAGATGAAGAACCACTTGAAATCAGTAAATTTTTTGATCTTACTAGAGTCAGGTGAGGAGTACATGGTGTATTGTGATGCTTTTGTAATCAGACTCAGACCAGTGTTGATATAAGGGGATCAGGTTGTTGCTTACGCGTCTTGGAATATGAGTCTACAAGAAAGTAAATACCCTACGAATGACCTCGATTTGGTAGTATTAGTTTATTCCCTTAAGTGTTGGTGACACTAAATTTTGGGTGAAATGTTTATAGGATTTACGGTTCACAAAATCCTAAAGTATATCCTTTCATAGCACAACTTTAATCTTCAGTAGTGAATACGGGAAGAGTATATATAGTTCTTTGATTTTGAACTGGCATATACACTAGGAAAGGGGAATAGTGTGGATGGTTCCTTGAGCCTCAAAACTCATACTCAGTTAGTATATGAGTCAATTGAATACTGGAAGATGATGACTTGGTTGGCGGAAATACATGTGGTAGTTCAGAAGATTCATGAGAGGATAAATCTGGTTTCTATAACAGTGGAGTCCACACTATTGAGATTGATCAGGGATAGGAAGTATGAGAATCTGGAGTGTTTATCCTTAAGGTAAATCCTTAAAGGTGTGGAGAAACCTTAAAACAATATAATAGATGAAGATGAGATCATCTATATAGAAAATAATGTTTTTGTACCTACAAGTATGTGAGAGGAACTCATGAGATAATTTCATGCCTCAAAGAGGGAAGTACATCCTAGGGTGAGAAAAATGTACCATGACCTATGACCGTAGTTTTGGTGGCCAAGAATGAAAAATAATATAACAGGGTTCGTAAAAATATGTTTCAACTGTCAAAAGGTGACGTCAGAGTATCAAGGACCTAGATGCCTATTACAGCCATTGCCTATTCCAGAATGGATGTGGGATGACGTGACTATGGATTTTTTAGTATGAATTCTATGGAAAATTAGAAATAATTAATCTATTTGAGTTATTTTGTATCAACTAATGATGGTAGAACATTTATTACTTATCAGGGAAACCATTATAGTAGTAAAGTTGGGAGAAGTGTATGTACGAGATATAGTTCGTTTTCACGTGGTTCCACTGTCTATAGTTTTAGATCACAATTCATGATTTACTTTACGCTTTTTGGTAGGGATTAAAGAAGGCTCTTGGTACATAGGTCTTGTCAAGTATGACCTTCCACCCATAGAAAAATGGGCAGTCAGAACGTACTATACAGGTGGTAGAGGATATGTTGCGAGCATTTGTACTGGACTTCAGTGGTTCTTCGTAGATGCCCTTATCTTTAGTGGAATTATCTTATAAAAATAGTTATCAAGAAACTATATAGATGGCGCTAGATCAATCACTTTATGGTAGACCATGTATATCACAGTTTTGTTGGTTAAAGGCAGGTGAGTCAGAGTTGTTGGGACGAAGTCTCGTTCAAGAGACATCAGAGAAGGTGTAGTGGATTCAGAAACGTATGGCTAAAGCTCAGAGTAGGAAGAAGTCGTATGATGATTGATGGGGAATACCCCTAGTGTTTAAATATGGAAATCATGTATTCCATTTGGGTTATCAAAGATTGGGTAACCATAGGATACAGAGGAAGGGAATGTTCATGCCCAGGTTTGTAGGATCGTTTGAGGTGTTAGAGAGAATCGAGCCAATAGAATATCGATTAGCCCTTCCACAGAAATTCATCTCTATGAATGATGTTTTCCATGTTTCAAAACTATGGTGGTATCACCTTGACCCTTCTCATGTGATTGATGTGGAAGAGGTTGACCTCGAGATATATGTGTCCTTTGAGGAGTATCTGATATATGTACCGGGTCATAGTGAGAAAGTGTTATAGGGAAAGACTGTGTTGTTAGTTCATGTGTTATGGAAAAATGGAAGTGTTCAAGATGAAACTTGGGAATCAGAACCAAACATGAGGGCTCAATGGCCCAATCTTTTTGGCTTGTAATCTTAAAGAAGTTTGGGAGTGAAACTCGAGGATGAGCTATTATAAGGTGGGGAGATTGTAAGATCCCAACCTTTTCTAGAGTCATCTAAGGAATGTTTTCAGGTAATGTTTCGAGTTATTAAGGGCCTTTGTTATGGAGTAGTGGCTTGGGGTGATTTAGGATGATTTTTTAAGAAAAAAAATAACAGATAGTGGTTTATTCACGGTTTATACAAGGTTTGACAAACTGTGTGACTAAATCGTTCCATGCGTGAAAACATGGATAGAGAGGTATACATGATTTACACATGGTATGAAATATTGTGCAAATAATCCTTTCCAACCATGAAATACTAGATAGAGAGGTCGGCACAGTTGGCGAATGGTTTTCCATAACCGTGTGCCACTGCCTAGGAAACCATGCACACAAGGTCAAATATCAGACAATCTATTTTTAAAACTACTCGAACCCCCCATAATCCTATATTTCGACCTTGTCTCAGGATTTAAAAATTATAGGCGATACCAGATCCTAAGAAGGGATTCATAGGTGATTCGAACATTGTTATTTAAGATCGAAAGCTTGGATTGAAGATCTTCTCTCTTCCTAGAAATTGGATTTCACCGTGTTTCTTCTCTCATTCTATCCTCAATCTTTAATTGATCTTTTAATGGAAGATATCTACCGTTTCCATGGATCAAAACCTATGAGATGATATCTAGATCTAGTATCATGGATATAGATCTATATTTTCAAGATCTTGATGCCTTTGACCTTAATTTTGGCATATGGATTTAGATCCAGAGCATGATCGATGACGTTGTGCTGATTGAAATTTGGGGATTTCTGTTGGGATAAAACATGACAATAAACCAAGGAAGGTGGTCAAAATATAACTCCCATAGAAATTGATTTGATATGTTAATGTGTGTTTATGGATTTTATAACTTCCCTTGATAATTGGTTTCCTAAATTGGAGTAATTAGGAATGTGGAATTGACTTGTGATTGCCTTGGTGATTAATTGATAATTGAATCATGGAACAAACGAAGGGGGGGTTTCCCCTAGAGATATTTATTTTGAATATCAGTTACAGGGTGAGATATTTTAATTGAAATACTGAATTTATTTTTTTAATGTAATTAATTGTGGGAAATTTATTGTGAAATAATTTTTGGATTTGTAAGATAATTAATTGTGAGAATTAATTATATGCCTGATGTTGATCAGAGCTAATTAATTGTGATAATTAATTATGAAAATTTGAGATTCGATATGGAAAATTAATCGCAGAGAATTAATTACAGAATGATAATTGTGTTGATTTATTAATTAATTGATTAATTAATTAATGGGTTATCTGCTTAGATAATTATTGAGTTTACTAATTTCCATTGAAACGTTTAACTAATCGTTGGATTTGTAATGGAATGATGTGGATAATTCTTATGAATTAAATAATGATTAAATTATTGGGTTTTTTTTGGTTCTTGAGATGGAGTTCTAGAACAATTATAATTTGGGACATGGACATGGACTTCCTCCCCAATTGTTATCCAAGTTTTAAATTATGGGGTACTCGGATTATAGACCTACACCAAATGAGATATGGGGTTTTAGTCCCGGAGACCCACACTGAATGAGATTTTGGGTGATTAAAATCATGTCCAACACCAAATGAATGATAATAAGGAATGATGATTCAAATGGAAAACATAAATTGAAACTAGGTCTAATGTGGTGATTCAAGATTAAATGACTATGTGAAAACTGTTTAATTATGCACTATATTTATTTCTTCATAACTTGCATAAACTATCTCATGACTCAACTTGTATTATACATTTTGGTTGGTGTCATACTAAGTTGTACTCACACACAATTCGGTCCGTCAGATCGTCACCTAAGTAGGCTTCATTATTGTAGGAAAAGATTTGGGAAAGGCCTTGGGATAGGTTACTGTTTGGGATTTGGGCACGGGAGAGGGAACCAGACGTGGTTTGGGACATGCTTGGGAGTTGTTGGGTCTTTACTTTTAGTTGCATTAAAGACACTTTATATTAGAATTGTCATAGCATGTTTTAACTTTCGATTGAGCATTGTATTCTATTGTTTTGAATATCATATAACATGGTATTATTTTGGTTATTTATACACTTCCGGAGTTTGTTATTTTTGTTTGCTTCTGTTGGTGTTTTATTCTGATAAATGAGGGTATATTATCCCTAAGTCTGACTTACCATACCCTCACTGCTAGTTGGAACCCTCTGGCATATGGGGAGGTGCGCTTGATGACATGTGGTCAACCAGGTTAGGGCACCATTTAGTGGAACCCAGGTCGGGATGTCACATTTCCCACCATCATAAAAATTATTTTATTTAAATATTAATTTATATGTTTCAATATTTTTTTCAATGAAAATGGTTTTCACAAAATTATATGTCTTTTGAGTTTTTAAAATTGATTTTCAATATGTAAAAATTTTATTTTCCTCAAGAGTTATTTTAATGATCCTTTAATGGTATTTCCATTCATCAATGTAAAAAACCCTTGATGTTACTTATGAAATACTTGGGATATTTTGTATTGATACTATCCTCATTTTTTATATGGATGGATTATGATTATTTGAAAGATATTTTCTTGAAACCCATTTCATTTCCAAGGTTTTATCAAGTTATAAATGGAATGCTCTATTTTAACATATATGGAAACAATGAATTTTACCACTTCCATAACCTTTATTTGTTGATTGGATTACCTTATAATAGATCATGTTTTCATTAAATAAAAACCCTCGTCAACTTGGTCTAGGTAATTTTTTTTAAAAAAAAATAGGGTTCTAAAAGGAATGGTTATTTCAATATCAAAAAATGTTTTCTTATGGGTGAAATGATTTTTTTGAAAAGTAAAATCTTTTAGGTGTTATGATTATTTTATGGTTCTTGGTAATTTTCTTATGATGAGGGGTGGATCCATTATAAACAGAGGTTGGGTGACCCAATTATAGCTCTCCAATGTACTGTGAAAAGTGATGGAATTAACCAATTATGTTTCTCTAAAGAGATTATGGGAATATATTGTGATGGTTTTTCAAATTGTTTCCGTGATGGTAATTTTATGTGTAACCATGATGGTTATTATATGTGTAATTGTAAATGTTATACCATTTGTAAGAGTTATATTAAAATGATTCCTCAATTTATTGTATTATTTATCCATGTTTTCTAGACTTTTTTATTGAAAACATATGTTTTCATAAGGTAATATAAAGAGTTTATGTTTACAGAAAAGTATATACTACTTCTTATTGGTGAAAATATCTGGGTTCTTAATGATTCATTTCCTTAATATTGACATCATAAGGCTCATGATATTTTATTCCAATTACTCTTTCCTTTGCTAAATCCTTATGACTTGTTTTATAATAGATGATCTATGTATTGATGGGTATAAATTATCTTATGTTATTCTCTTGAAGTTTGATTATTTCAAAATACCCTTATGTTTATATTACTCTCACTTATGACCTTTAATTTTTAATTCTTATGTTAATCATTATAAATCATTTGAGCTCACCCTTCATGTGTTTCCTATTCCCTAGGTTATGAATAATTATGTTAAAATATTTGAGTCTAGAAAGGTTTCATATGTGAAGAAAATTTTGGTATATGTTGAAAAATTAATATAGAATATGAAAATATGGATATAGTGGGAGATTTTGTTGATCTTTATGTACATGTTATTTATGAATCCAAGTGGTTAAGAGTTTTTCCTAATTTTCTATAACTCTATCCTTAAATGGTCGTTGGGTATGTAATTGATCCAATACTTCATTTGGATGTTGTAAGTTTTATATGGAAAAAATTGGATCATATTTATCATTATTAATAATACAAATTTAATTTTTATGTTTCTACCACCAGATCCAGTAATGTGGCTCTATTTCTATTATAAAGGAAACCCATGTATTTTTTTGAAAATAATATATACCCACATTTTACATGAACCAGATGGATCCAAAATATATCATTATAAAACCTTATATGATATTAGGTATAAATAAGTCTATATAATTGAAATTAGATAATTTTTAGGTCATTTTATCCCTTATAATTTTAGTTCAACCCCATGGTAAACCCATTCTAAGATTAACCACATTAATTAATTTTTAATATTTTCACTATTCGTTAAGATGAATAATTAATATGAGACTGTTAAATAATTTTAATTATCATTATTCCCAATTGGGAATCAATTTTTTTAAACTCAAATCACTAAATTGAATGAATATAACATAAAATTAAACCCACATGTGATTCAAAAAATGGTTTTCCAAAGGAAAAGATTTCTTAATTATGAAATGTTTTTACATAAAAAATAAACATAAAATGGATTAAAATGAACTATGTTAAATTAATTAAAATATAATTTAACAAATTTTACTTGTATGTTTTTTATAAAAAATGGAACTTTGTAAATACTTTAAACAAAATAACAGTTATTGATAAAAATCAATATTTTGTCATTATCTAGTGAAAAGAACAATGTTTTCATAAAATTCTCAAAAATTAATTATAAGATAATTTTGTAATGAGGAATTATGAAATGATGTTAAATTTTTCAAATAAATTTTTGAAAAGTGGTAAAATTTAATTTTAAATTTAGTGTTAAAAACAGTTTTAAAGTAAAAAACTGGATTTATTCTCTCCCCTTGCTCATAAAAAATATTTGATGACTGATAAAACATTTTTTTAAAATATATAATATATAAATTTTATTATAACCATTCACTAATAGTGACTATTTAATTTATTAAAATAATAAAACATTATATTTTTAAAAAATATTTTTTAGAGAAACATTTATTTTATTTTTAAATAATAATTATTATTTTTAAATGAATTGATAATAAATGAATTTATATTATATATGTTTAAAATATATAAATTTAATAACTATTTAGTCATATTAACAATTTTCAGTTTAACATCTATGTTAGAGCGGTCATATTTAAATAATATATTTCATGAGTCATTTAATAATTTTGTTGTATGTTACACACAATATCGAACACAATTTTCTTATTCCAGAATATCATGGTGTTAAATTTTGTACACCTTCAATATATTTTTCCCCACAATTTTAACTTTAACTATGAAATAAAGGGTTTGATATTGGAAAATAAAATTTTTTAAATCCCAAATCATAAAAGTGTTAATAAAACGTCACATAATAAGAGAGAAATTAAAGTATGAAGGTAATTTAGAATAACACATAACTATGTTTCCTAGTTGGAAAACATTAGCAGTAAATAGAAATATGTACATGAAAGAAAATTTAAAATAATTATGGGGTGTGATATAGAACATTGATCATAGAAAAGTTAATGATCGAGATAAAGGTAAAGATAAAAGACCATAAATTGATGAGGAGTGAGAAATACAATTGATTCATCAGAAATTATGTAAATGTATAAAATTTTTATTTCAAGATCATTTTTCCTAATGTCGAGGTATTGTTTTAATATAAAGATAAAGAACACCATAAAATATTATTGCTTAATATATTTTTATTTCATAATAATAATTTATCCTTTGGTTATTCTTCGATAAATGTCGCTTTCATTTCTCACTCGATGAAATGAATATCCCATATGATGAATTTTCCTGAAGAACTAAAATTAAATTTTAACGGTTCATAAGATCCATATAAGAATAATAATATATTCCTAATTTATTAAAATATTAACCGAAATTGAAGTATTTATCTTAAATTTAGATAATACCCAAAATGAATAAACCATATTATGATGAAATAATACATTTTTATTCAAAATTTCTACCAATGTTTAAACATTGATTATTACACCAATAAATAACTCTAAATCCGAATTAACCTCAATATTATCAATATTAAAGAATGTTTTATACTAAAAGGTGATCTAATAATGTTTAATTAACATCCCTAAAAATGTAATAGAATTCTTCCCAAGTAATTCTTTATTTTAAACCAAACATTAATATATAATTCTAATAAGTAAAACATCTCATGGAATATCATTAATCACTTCAAAATAAAAATTATTTAATCATATAATTTTTCCACAAAATAAACTTAATATTTATCCATCAAACAATTTGAATGAAAATAGTTTTATAGTATCCACTACATCACATAGGCTAGTGGTAGCCGTTGAACCCTTATCACTATTTGGTTATGGGTTCAATCCCTAAAACCTTTCTAAATGTGATGGATTGACACCATTAATGCAAGTTTTCCTTTTTATAAATTCATATATATATAATTCCTATAAAAATAAATAAAATATTGTGGACATCCTAAAAAACATAATTAGTCTTCAAAACACTCTCTAACTACAATGGTTTTCTATATGACTTATTTTTTCATAAAATAAAATAATATTAATCGACTATTATTACTTTAAAAGCAATGATCATATTAATACTAAAGTTAATCACTTACTTTAACCAGATATCTAAAAAAATTAAAGTCATTATTCCTTATATAACTTCTTCACTAAAACCCACACCAATATCAAGGGTTATATTAACATAATTTCTCCCAAAATACTCTTACAAATCTAGTATTTACATCAATTAATACATCAAAAGAGGTGTATGAGACTTTTAAATTATGATCAAACATATACTCATAAAACCATGTTGGAATGCATAACCCTTAAGTTAATCTAAGATAAATAAATATAAACTTCAAAAAATTAACACAACCCTTAGAGGTTCCATGATTATCTTAACCATAATACCATTGATAAAAACATAATTCTTGAATCGAAATAAATAAAAAGTTCAATCATTCAATATCAATGATTGAAAAAACATAAACCCTTCCTTGATACAAGTGTTAACCTTTAGAATAGGTAATTACCTAAAATAATTCCCAGGTTCCCCAAATTTAATTCGATGAACTATAAATAGGACCCTAGAATGTAATTTATTTCCTTCCATAATAATCTTCATTTTTTCTAAGAAATTCATTACTTCATGCCCTTATTTTCCATGCATAAACATTTTCATATACCTTTGAAATATTATACTAGGTGTCTCTTTCCACATTTATGACATGGTGGAAATTGAAACGTATTTACTCCATGGTCTCCACCAATCAAGCTCTTAATGGACTCCATTATTATCTTCTTTGGTGAGTTTGAGAGTTGGTTATGATGTAGGTTTTTAATCATATATTGGGATAACTGATTATCAATAATCATAATATAATTTACTTTAAAAATCATCCATGTAGGTTGCTTATAATCACAATATTTTCCTTCATATTCAATGACAAAATGATTCCTTCAAGTTATATCCCTTTAATAAGACCAAAAAGCATATAGTGAGAAATTATAATCAAAGTGGAAAACCATATAATCAACTACAGGTTGCCTAATTCAAGTCACCTTATTTTTAATATAAGTCACCTTTATTATAAACTAGTTCATTCATTGTCATCATATATTTAAATCTATCTTTTTGGTTCATAATAAAAATGTGAATTAACCCAATAATTTCTCCCAAGAGTAACCCTTTTCAGAGTTTTTACCCCTATGTACAACTGTTCTAGAGACACATCCACTTTTAGTATCTAAACATGGATGTATTTATAAGAAAACTATATAATATCTACCTTACCAAAACATTAGGATGTAATCATATACTTAGACATATCCTAAAATTCAGTCATATGTATATATTTCAAAATATATGTTTTCCTAAATATAGTTCCGAAGATTTTTAATAAAATTTCTCTAATACTGGCTATAAATACCCCATTCTTAGTAAAAAATAGTCAGTAGTTATTTTATTACATTGGTGCTAGATACAATTGATCACATCCCAATGTACCAAGTAGTTTAGTTATATTGGATTACTATATACATACTTGATTTTCATATTACAGTTTAAAAAATTAAATATAACATTTTATTTTCTTTGAGGACACCATTATTTCATTTAGAATATCCATCCATAGAAGTCATAATACACTTCCTATAATCCTTAGTAAAGTAAAAATAAAAAAGGGGTGAGATCATCTGCTTAATAAGTGCATGCGTACAATATAAGATATCAGGAATAAATAAGGTATAATCATTATATCAGTGTAAATATTGACAAACACAGTTTATTTAATCAATAACTTGAGTATGAAGAATAACATGACAATAATAAATGATGTTCAAATAATTCTATATAAATAATCACATAATATTGAAACCAATCCATTGATATCATAACCAATCAAATTATCACATGGAAATAAATAACTAATATCACAATGATGTAATTCATAATGAAGGAAATCATAAATATACTATTAAGGTCTCATTCTATGAAATATTACATAAATGGGTAAGTCCTTGACCAAAAAAATGGTAGTTTATTTCATGAGACCTATCGATCAATCCGGGGGATATAAAAGGCCTAAACAATCAATTACTAATTTCAATTCATTCCTCAAATGAAAAGGAAAAAAACATAGTCAATATAAACATTCTTATTGAGAGACCATCATATTAAATGTTAGTGAATTATGCAATCAATAAACATAATCACGAACCATCAAGAGTAATATGACTAATGATATCAAAATATTACATACCCAATAAAATTTATCAAAAACCGTAGAAATAAATATTAAGGATGGTTTCATTAAAACATATACCTTATGGATAATAAGTAAAATAAGTTTTTCTATTGTTGATGAATATAAATACAACACAAATGTCATTAAAAACATTCTGGAAGACAATACTATATTAAATTTGAAAATAAATATTAAAATAAAAATATTTCGTGAATATTAGACAAAATTTTTTTAATATAATTATGTACATTTTTAGACAATTCTTCAAAGTAATGAGTGGTTATGATGGTGGGTAATTTTGTACATGCCATTAAAAAACATTCAATTCCCACTATTGTAAAAAAGTAAAAAACACCTCATCTGGAAACAAACAAGAATATTCATTTGTTTTTTTAATTCCAAAAATAGGTAAAAATTAAATTTAATAATCATATTAGAATTGTAAAAAAAATTGAAAACATCTTTAGAAAACATGAACATATAAGAGAAATGTTATTAATGGATAAGAAAAGCAATGTTGGGTTTCCTTAAAAAAATATTTTAGTATCCTAGGTACTTATTGAGTGGAATTTGAGAGGAAAACTTGTAAATCATTGGAATGAACAGAGTAAAGTAAATTATATTGGTAGTAAGATATTAATACATAATTATTTTCCCAGTGCTGACATAAATCTAAATAATCTCGAATAATGATGAGATTGTAAAATAAACCCTTACCGCTTTAGTAAATTTGGAATCATATTCCCCAACAAATAATTTTTCTTATATTTATATGTATATACAAAAATTTTGATTAGAATAATCGTAAAATAAATTCATTTAAATAATATACACCACACAAAAGAAATAAGTGTTGAAGATTTCATATGTCTCACTGAAGTAAAAGTGATATGAGAAACCCTTGAATCCAGTTTGAGTTCCTTAAAATGTGTCCAAAAATTATTTATAATAAATATATATTTATTATTAATATATTAAAAAACATACTCATATATATATATATATACTGTATATGATTAACTTATAACATTTTATCATCCATTTGTTAATAATTTCTTTTACATCATTGTCCTGGGTGATAACTGGATTGTTTTTCATGTATGTTTTGGTTTGGTAGTTTTGGTCCCTATATGTCGATCATGGTTACATAATATCAAAAATATTAATCAGGATATAAATATAATATTTATAAATTTTATATGTATTTAGTATAATCTATAAAAGTTATATAGAAAATTAAATTACATTGTTTATGGATATGGTATGTCGTACGTACGCCTGAACTTTGTTTCTGTTTTATTTAAAAGATGGAACAAAAGAAATATAAATAGTATTTCACACTTCCATAATTATTATTTTATCTTATATATCATATATATTCATAATATTTGTTCCTTTTTACATTCTATTTAAAAATTAAATGAAAAATGTATCACATTGCATCATGGGTGTGGTGGTCTACTAATATGCACGATCAATGTTACTATTTCCAATAGATTGAAATGTAAAAAGGTATATGTGATATTATAATTTCATAAGTCTAATGTTTTCCAAAATATCTTATATATACATTCAATCCATCATTATATCCATCTATTATAGGAGGTGATTGAAAATAAATTACATCAGTTCGTGAGGTAGTAGTTCGTCGTACACGTGATTAATATTTTCATTTACCGTTTTATGGAAGAGGATATGAATTTAGGTTATTAAAATTACATAATAAAATAAAATTATATATGTGATAATATTTTATTAGTTTATCATATTTATAGTTGATTTGGAGGGGGTAGAGGAAGAAATAAAATGAAGATGCGTGGTTAAGAAGTGAACGTCTTTATGTTTATACCTAAAGCCTTCCTAGAATTGATTTCTAATCAAACAAGGGACTCTAGTTCATGGTAAATAATGTCATTAAGTTATTTGGGAAGGTTGTTTCTGAACTATAGGGCTCTAGAGGTGTGGGTATGAGATGAGAGGGGGTGTCCTTTTTTAAGTGGCAGAGAGGGCGCACTTGGAATTTTTGAAAAGAATAAAATATACCCAAATTTTTCACACCCCAAATGGCTAGAAAATGAACCATGGTCGAACCATAAATTATATAAGGTCTAAATATTTCAATAAAATTGAAGTTATCAAATTTTATAGGTCATTTTAGTCCTTATGTTTTTAGTGTAACCCCCTATAAACCTGTTTTAACTTAACTATTGTAATTAATCTTCATTGTTTTTACAATTCCACAATGCCAAAAATAAAGTTGAACATATTAAATAATTTTAATTATCATCATAACAAATATGGAATCCATTTTTTTTAAAATTCATATCACATTATAGACATAATTTAATTTTTAATTAAATCACCAAGTGCATAAAAATAATTTTCTAAAGGAAAAGATATCTTAAAAATATTTTTTTTATAAAAAATCAACCTAAAATGGATTCAAATAACCAAAATTTGTTTAATAATATAAAAATGAAAATATTTTTTTAAAAAAAAGTAAAAATATATTTTTGTGAAAGATATAATTAATAATAAAATTTCAATAAAAAATAGTGTTTTTTCACTAATCATCGAAAAATATATTTTTTTTAAAATTTTCAAAAAATCGATCTAAGATAATTTTCAAATATTTATTTTCAAAATTAATTTAATTTTCTCAAATATATTTTCTAAAATTAATATCACCAACCAGCCAAAGAAGCCTAGTAACCCAATAACCGAGACGGTCCTAACATGACCCGAAGAGTATTCCTGATCCCCATGAGTTGGTTACTAGCACCTAGAATCATACAAAATGAAAGTGAGAATGAACTTTTCCATCAACATTGTAGAATAAAGATAACAATTTAGTATTATTACATAAAGAAACTCTATAGGGAGAAGTGTACCATACATCAAACAGGTATAAAAATCCCAAAGTACATGAAAAAGTACTAGAAAAATTAGAAGGTAAACAGCCAAAGTCCTGTTGGACACAACTCTCCATGTCCATAGATCAATAGTTAGAACCATCTCCAAGGGGTTCTTCACCCCTCCTCTAACTTGGAAGGAGATAATCTATAATCACATTAAGTCATTGGTTGGGTGTGACCTACAATCACAGTTGCGACTCACCTAGGATCCCATAATAAGATTTCAATATTTAATTTACCAAATAAAGATATTTAAATTTTCAAATAAATATGTTTGGCATTTAAAAATAATATTTAAAAAAGCCATTATTTATATATCAATGATGGAAGTACATAAAACAAATGGATTAATCAAATACTTTCATATAAAATAGTTTATATATATATATCATAAGGCATGTAAAATAGTTGACAGACATTGACATACATTTATATATCATATATAAGAAAGAGAGAAACATGGTCATCTACAAAGAGGTTTGATAGTTACAAGTTATGGTATCCTCACATAGTCCTGTTATAAACCAAAATGAGTTCACATGTCCCTCGAAACTAGAAATATAGAACTCATCTATTTCCAACTAAGGAATAATATTTGATAATAAATATTTTTTTATTGTTGTAAAACATCAATCTAGTGCTAAGGAATTTCCATCCTAGTATTTTTGACCAAAATAACTCAATAATTACCAAGGATTTCATATTCACTAGAAAAAATAAATGACTGGAAATTTATATTAAGAAACCTTAAAATATAAATAATCCCTTTATCCCATTTCAAAATTCTCAAATTTTACATTTAGAAACAAAAGTGTGGTTTTAATAAAAACATTCGTTTTCTAGGATACAACCCATTGTTTGTTTTTATCAAAATTATTTTAATCCATTTTACCCAAAAATAAATTTGAAATAAATTCACACATCAAATTCAAAATTCACTTTCCATTATTATGTTAACCATTCAATTTTCAAACAATTTCCATCAATTCCATAAATTTAAATTCAACCATTTAAATTCTACCAAATTCAAAAAAATTAAAAATTCAAACACAATTAAATTTAATTGGGTGGATTTTCCCAATTTCCTGCCAAATCCAAATTTCCCAAAAAATCCCCTAATTCATTGGAATTGGGTTTTTAACAAATTAAATTTAATAAGTATCAAATAAAACATATTAAATTGAAATAAATTTAATCAAATCATGAAATTTAGGGTAATTAAATTTTCCAATAAAAATAGAATCACCTACCTTAGGATTAGAGGATCATTAATCACTAAAAATTAATCTGGTTCACTAATAAATAACGAAAATCACAAAATCTAGGAAACAAGGATTAAACCTAGTTTTAAGATAAAAAATATAAGATATTAGATCCTCCAACCAACATAAATATCTATAAAACCCTCGGGAAGAAAGAAGACAAATTGGGAGCTAGAAAATGAGAGGGATAAACCTATCCGGTAAAGATCGAACGATGTTCTTCATGTTTTGATCCACTTATGGGAGGGATTAGAGGGGTCAATATCGCCTCTTTAGTGATCATAAGTAAGAACAAATCATAGGGGGTTATTCTAGGTCCATCAAGAATCTAAAAGGGATGTATCAATATTTTAAAATAAAAATTTTGGATTCATTAAAATATATGCACAATTTCTTGAATAGATTCCCACAGTTTGTAAAAATCTTACACCCTAGTCGTAAACCCCTCTAACTGGGTTGCATGGTTTCTCCTAAGTGGGAACAAGTCTGAAAAAACTGTATTCCAACCATTAAAAACCTCTCTTTCTGGGTTTTCTTGGTTTTCTTGGAGAGGGTATATGGTTTGGGAAAACTATGTTCAATTCACTAGCCCATAACATTCAAAACATTTAAAATTTCAAGCCAAAACAGCCCTAAAGGAAACCCAACCAAAAAATGATTCAAATAGGGGTTTATAAATACAAGAAAATAGTAACATGATGTTACAATCTCTCCACCATAGATACTTTTTTACACATAAATCCTACTCAAATGATTCCAGGCCCAAAAGATGAGGCCACTCCTCTATCATCAGTGAGTCCCTCTCCCACATCTCGTGATTATTAAAACCAGGATTATATATAAATCAAACAAAAGGTATCATACTATTGTAAAGTACATTTGTTTTAGAATAAAATATCCCGACTCTTTGTTTAGTCACAAACAAATAAAGTTTAGCCTAAAGATCATGCCATCTCAGAACATGATATTAATCAGAAAAATATTTTTGTAGGTGAGATACATAGAACATGTTATGTATCAAATTAAATGATGGTAGAAGTGATAAATGATAAGAAACATTTACAACCTTATCAAGAACCTCAAATGGTACCACAAAATAAGGAATAAGTTTTCCTTTCCTCCTAAGTCGTCAATAACCCAACTGGTGTGGAAATTTCAAGAACACCTAGTCACCAACTGAAAACTCCAATGGTCTACGATGATGATAAAAATAAGACTTATATTGGCTCTATACCATAAAAATTCTTTGAAGAATCAACTGAATATTTTTTTTTGTCTCTTGAATTAGGCATGGTCCAAATAAGGAACTTTTATCAATCTGTGACCAACAAAAAAAAACAATCTATAAGGATGACCATACATGGCCTCAAAAGGATCCATTCTGATCATGGAATTGTAAATATTGTAATAAGAAAACTCAAATAGCCCCAGTTGATCATATCAATCTTCAAAAAAGTCTAAAACACAAGTGGGAATCATATCTGCCAAAATCAATATTGCTCTTTCTCTATAGCCATCTCACTGCGGATGGTATGCTGTACTCAAATGAGTGAGAGATCCCAGTGCCTCCTAAAGGCCTGTCAAAAAATTATAAGTGAACTGAGGATCCATATCAGTGACAATAGTATATAGAACTAAATTCAAAAGAAAAATATCTTTTTAACATAGATATCTTCCAATTACTTAGCTTTGGTTGTATCACGAATGGGTAAAAAGTGATCGGACTTTCTCCATCTGTTGATCAAAACCTATATCGAATCATTATTCCTATGGGTGCATGACAACCCAACAAAAAATTCTACATAGAACTTATCCCAATTTCATGTAGGGACTATAAGTGTCTGTAGAAAACCTAATGGTTTTTGGTGCTCGACCATAACCTATCAACACATATAATAATAAGTGAAAAAATCAGAAATTTCTCATATCAAACCTAGCCACCAGAATTTTTTCCACTTGTCATAGAACATCTTTATGGTTCTTGGGTGCAAAACCCACTAGGAATTATATAAATCCCCTATAACAATGTTCCATTCTACTAATAGAACAAAAATGATATTCTGATAACATATTTTTATATATTAGGAGAACGAACACTCAATAATGATCTCCCAACAATAAAGAGTGTTTATAATTTTATGGAACTCATCATTAGGATGATATTTGTAAAGAATCATATTGAGAAGAGAAGATTAAAAATGAAAACATTACAAATAAAATATAAAACCCAATTCCTAGACTCTATTATGAAACTGTACAAAGAGATCCATCAAGTTCTACTATTCCAAATATTCTTTCACATCATGGGTTCAAATATTCCTTCCCAAATAATTTGTGATGAAATTACATTTCACCCAGGTATAGGTGATTTCAAATATGAAAGATAGAAGGTATTCCACCTAATATCTTTCGTTGAGATTCAAATATTTTTGAGAGAAGATATAGAGAAATATATTGTGTTCTGAAAACACTGTATAACTTTCTCCATAAAGGTAATTATTCCAAATATTAAGTGAATGCATCACAACTAAATGTTCAAGGTCATGGGTTGGATAAATATTATTGAGTTGCCTAATATAATGAGATCAATAAGAATTGTAATGATCACCTTATATTGAAACGAATCCCAAAAATGAACAAATGAATCACATAATACCACATAGCCCTGCCCGACCTCTGTAAGAGTCAACACTAGCATTGTAGTCAAAATATGTTTCAACTCAACACAATATTTTTTAAATTTCTCATCCCAAACAAATTCTCTCCCTCCAAGTTAGAGAAATCCTTATGGAATCCAACATTGAGAAGTCCTTAATGAGATAGTGATAATACCCTGCTAGACCCAAGAAGCTTTGATTCTAAAAAATATTTCATGGTTTTTCCCATGTTATAACTTCATTTTCATTATTTGGATCAACTAATATCCCATGTTATTAATCCATGTGTCCTAAGAATTTTACTTCCTGAATCCGGAAATCACATTTTGAAATATTGTCATAACGACGGTGATTTCTCACCAAACATAGAAATGTTCTTAGATTATGCACATAATCCTCCTTGGATATAGAGTAAACAAGGATTTCATCGACAAATACCACCACAAAAGCATCTAGATAATCATGTAAATTTCTATTCATTATATCCATAAAGACTAAAGGATAATTTTTAAACCAAAAGGCATGAAAAGGTACTCATAATTCCCATACCTATTATGAAAGGTGGTTTTCTAATTTCATATTCTTTTATCCTAAAATGATAGTAAATTGATCGATGACCAATCTTCAAGAACCACCATTCCCCTTTGAACTCATCAAAAAAAATTCATCAATTCATGGTAATATATACTTGTTCATCACTATTAATTTTTTTAGATTTTGGTAATCAATGCAAAGGATAAGGGAACCATCAACCTTCTTAGAAAATAAAACCAACACCACCTAAGGTGACATGATCGTGCATATAAATCATTTATCTAAATGATCATCCAATCGGGTCTTCAAATACTTAATTTCATAAAGTTCCATTTGGTAAGAATAAATTAACAATTGTTGATTACCAAGTACTAAATTGATAAAGAACTCTACCACCCTTATTGGTGGAAAACCAGATCAGTTGGATGGGAACGTATTAGGAAACTCAATGAAAAAAGGAGGGTGATCACCACTCAAATATTCTCACTCCATATAAAAATGAAAACACTAATATTTACAACCCCAAATATAGATAAGAAGGTTATTATATACTTGACCATGGGTACCATTCTCATTGAAAGACACATCCTATTCCATTGGGTATAGTAAAGGATACCCATCAAAGATAACAATCAATCTGGGATTTATAATAAATGAGCCCATCCATCCCAAATATGAAATCAATTGGTTTCATGTCATTAACTAGAAAACTCTTGGGAAGATTGACATCTAATAGTGAGAAAACACAAGAAGGACTAAAAATACCCTTCTCTCTATTCATACCAAGTGGTGTAATAATACCCATTACATAAGATAAAATATTAATAGAAAGATTATGAAGATTAACAAAACAAGTTGAAATAAAGAAATGATATGCACCAGTATCAAATAATGAAATCACTAATGATGAAGGTATAGTGATGGTACCTATCATGGTATCTAAACCCATATCTAATTCTTCTAGAGACTCTTCCATTGTGTGAATAATATTTGTTCAAGATTCCTATGGTTGGAACCCTTTTACCCTTGAAGAAACTGATTTCCCCAAAGTTATAGGAGGAGTTGTTGATCCTGTTCTACTACGTGGAGTGGAATAAACTTGACATGATATCTGTAAGTTTCATGAGGATCTACGAAATTCACATACCATGGGTGCCTCAGTACAAACCCTCTTATAATTCATAGTATTTCCACACTAGTAGCGAATATATAGTTCTCTTCCAGGTACTGTGGGAGGTCTAGAATGTCCCTACATTCGAGAACCACCATATCAATCATCAAGATTCCACTTTTCATTAAAGGAACCCATGCTACCACTATGAGAAAAAGAACTAATAAAATTGACTCTCAATCTATTTCCACTTCGACCATCATCACTCTATCCATCACATCAACATAAGAAAGATGCTTCCATAAGAAAATACGAGAAAGAATATCCTATAGAAGTCCCAAATCGAGCCTTCAAGACTTAATCTTCTTATTCAAAACTATTCATGGTCAAAAATGAACAATCTTGATAAAATGGTTTATATACTATGTCATAGTCTTGTAAGTCTACTCAATTTTGAAAACATTTGTAGCCGTGGCCAATAACATCGACTCTAGATAGAATTGGTCTGTGAAAAGAACAATGAGTATTCCCACTCTAATACCTCATGCTTCTTCATCATCGCCATAGTGTGCCACCATATCCTTCTTGTAACTCTAATAAAAAATTTGTAATACTTCACATTGATTTCTTAAGGTGTCTCCAATAACTCAAACAACTGATCCATTGTACTCAACCATTCCTCACTATTTTTAGGATCACTTAAGACTACAAAAAACTACTATATTCCGATGAAGGAATTACTAAGAAATATTTTGTGAACCATCCCTCTGAGGTTCCATAGATGGAGCATGAATAGGGCCTAATGGTTGTGCCAATCCTAGAGCGTAGACAGTATGTACAATTATCTCAACCAGATTCATTTCCACCGTGAGGATTTTCTTGGTGAGTTTCAATTTTAGTTTCCCCTGGACATAATTGGAATGTCTTATCTAAGGTATGATGATTCAAAAAATCCTTAGGAAATAATGAATACATCATATTAATCCTAAAATATAGAAACATGCAAAATTAATCCCAATAGACCAGGAAAAATGATTTGGGTTTCAATCAAATCCAAATCAAAGGTAGGGAAACGACTAGAAATAATCCTCAAGATGTCTTTCCAAAACCATGAATTGTGACTTGAGGTTCATTGTGGTGAGATATGGATAAACTCTCAATATCAATTACCACCCAACAACAGACAAGATTACATAATTGAATACTGATGTCAAGATACGAATCTCAACCTAGACCTTTTATAACACTTTTTCATGAACCATCCTAGGCACCTTGTTAACCCAATAACCGAGAAGTTATTGACATGGATAGAAGGGAATTCTCAATCTCCATGGGTTGAATACTAGAACATGGAATCAAATAATATGAATGTGGGAAAAAATTCTTATACAAACATTGGAGAAGAAAGATAAAAAAATGAGTATGCTTACAAAAGAAAATGAATAGGAAGAAGTGTACCAGAAGTCAAAAAAGTATATAATACTTACAATACTATAGGAAATTACTAGGAAAATAGGAAGGTAAACTTCCAAAGTCCCAACAGATGTAAATCTAAACATCCAAAAATCAATAGTTAGAAGCACCTCTAAGTGGTTCTTTAACCCTACTTGAACATAGAAGGAGATTATATAATAACACCCGAAGGAAAAGTTAGGTTGTGAGCTATAATCCAGGTAGGGTCTCACCAAGGATTCTATAATAAGATTCCATTATTTAATTAACTAAATAATGATCTTTTATTTTTAAAATAAGAAGGTTTTTTATTTTAAAATAATATTTTAAAAAAATCATTCTATACATTTCAAATGATGGAAATACTTTAAACAAATGGATTAATAAAATACTTTTAAATAAAATAGTTTATATAAATGATAAGGAATTTAAAATTGTTCACAAACATTGGAATACATTTATATCTCAAATATAATCAAGAAAACAACATGGTCATCTGAAAAGAGATAAAATAGTTCTAGGTTATGGGATCTTCACAAACTCATAGGATAAATTGAAATCTTTACACACTTCCCTCAACACTAGAAATATATGACTCATCTATGTCTCATTGATGAATAATATGTGCTAATATGTGTTTTCTTATTTTATTAAAACATCAATATAGTGATAGGTAATTTTCATCCACGTGAGTTGGTCCCAAATAACTCACAAACTATATAGGCTTGCATGTTCTCTAGAACAAATTAATGAGGGAAAATTTATTTTAAGAAACCTTAAAATATAATTAAATCCTATTATCCAATCTCAAAATTTTCCAATTTTCTATTTAAAATCCAAAAATGGATTTTTAATTGAAACACTCATTTTTCTTAGATAAAACCCAAATGTGTCAATCAAAACCATTTTAATCCATTTTCCCAAATAAGAATTTGAAATCAATTCACAATTAATTTTCATAATTCACATTCTATAATTAAATTTTCCAATTTAATTTTCAAAAATTTCCTTCAATTTCACAAATTTAAATTAAAAAATTTTTAAATTCCACCAGATTCCCCAAATTTCACAACTCAATCCCAATTCAATGAAATTGGGGGGGGGGGGTTCCCTATTTCCTTCCGAAAACAAAATTTACAAAACCCGATACCCCAATTAAATAAAATTAGGGGTTTAACACTTTTAATTTCATAAGAATAAAATTCCAAATATTTTATTGAATTAAATTTAATCAAATCAATAAATTTAAATTGGCCAGTCAAAATGGAACCACCTACCATAGGATCTTGGGAACTCAAACCATCAAACCCAAATCGCAAATTTTCCAACAAAGAATAACAATCACATAATTTGGGAAACAAGTATTAAATATAGGTTTAAGATCCAAAAAAGTGAGGATTAAATCCTCTAACTAACACTGATATCTATAAAACTCTAGGGTGTAAAATAGTGATAGCGGGAGATATAGAATGGGAAGAGAAAACCGATCGGGTGAATATCGAATGTTGTTCACCAATTGTTGATTCACTTCTAAAAGGATGTAGAGGGTTAAAAATCTCATATTGGGTGATCTCAATGAATAAGAAACCATAAGGGGTCATTAAAGGCCTATCGGGCACCAAAATGGGAGGTTTTGGAATTTTAAAATAATATTTTTTAAATTAATTAAAATGCATGAATGGTTTCCTAGACAGAGTCACACAGTTTGGAAAAATTGTGCATCCTAGACATGATGCCCTTTAAATGGGTTACACGATTTCTTCTAAGATGATGCACGACTTGAAAATACATGTACCAAATGTGAAAACCCCAATTGATTGAGTTTTCATGTGTTTCCTTGAGAGGGAATACATTTTGGGGAAACCGTGTACAAACCATGCACAAGACCAGAACATTTAAAACTTTAAACATTTCAACATGAGGAAACAAAAAAATCCCAACCAATGAATGCGTCAAATAGGTGTTTATAAATACTTAAAAATAATAACATGATTTTATAATTAATAAAATTCAAAATTAAAATAAGTGCATGATGAAATCACTCTTTAGGAAAATAGAGTTTTTGTGAATAAAGATATATTTATTCTCATCCCATACTTTCAGAAAATATTAAATAAATGAAAAAAATTAATAGAATATAAAATATATAAGTTAAATTAAAATCATTCTCTAATAGTGAAAATTTTGATTTATTATTATAAAAACACCTTGTGCACATAAAAATATTTTTTAGGAAAAAAATTCTTTTTCATTAAAATGATTCTTACTTTCATTTATAATGAATTTATTTATACATGTGTAAACCATATACTTTTCAAGATTTAGTTATTCCCATCTATAACAGTCAATTTTATAGCTGGGTTATAATGATTGTATTTAAAAAATATATTTTACAGGCCATTTATACTTAGTGTTGGGTGTTAAATATGATGTTGAACAGAATGTTCTTATTTTAAAATCTTGATGTGTTACAATGAGGACAAAAAAGATCCAATATTACTAGATTAAAAAAATAAGGGTCTTGCCAGAACATTATCATTTTTATTTATTAAGGAGACATTAAACAAAGAGAGATACATCAAGGAGGTCAAAATTAGTGAAGGCCCAAAGCATCGTTAATAACAATGTTGATGAATCAATGAGGAAATGATCCTAATTTAATGAAGAGGTAAACATTTTGGCTTGGGTAATCCTATGATTCTAAGAAGTCCGTAACTTTATTTCCCTCATTCCAGGTGTGGGAGTTCCCCATATGGGCTCCCATGATCTGCTTGCACTTATGGATAAGATAAGCTATGCTCCAAGGGATACTTACACTTTCAGATCAATATTTAAAGAGAATAAATGAATCTATCTCCACCATCCTTAGAGATAAATTCATTTTCTCACATACCTCCAGTTCTATCACCATAACCTTAAACTCAGGCTTAAAGGAGTTGCCTCTTCCATAAAGGCTGAAAAGTCCACCACAACGGACCCCCTCTTGTCTCTTATAACACCGCCACCTCTCATCTCTCCCTGGAGGGTTCCGTCCATGTTGAGTTTGAACCTACCACGTATGAGGTACCAGAGTACTCAATGATCGTATCTTGTCCTCCCCTCCTGAGTGACCATGCCTGGGAGAAGAGGTCTTGCTGATGGGGGACCATGGAAATTTGTACATAAACTGACTATGTCAAGAAATATATTCATCCCTTTAAAGATGATGCTTACTCAAGTGACAGAATAATTCTTGTGACGCGCGTCATTCCTTAATTTTCAAATAGTGCATCAACTCGCAACAAGGATTATTTCCCTACCATTACTTTAAAAAGGATGCTCACCTACATCATAAAACCACCGGTTCAGGGTATCCTCCTACCTCCCACCTAGACTTTTCCACCATGAGAACTGTCCGTGCGCTTTCTAGCTCCACCGATCCCAATAGATGTTGAAGAAGAGATACTCCACTGTTTCTTGTTAGGGATTTATGCAGCACTGAAATCTAGACGCCAAGTTAACACCCATGTGTTGAATTTTTTCATTAGTGAGAATGTCATTATTATGGACTCTCTAAAGCACAGTGTTAAACATGGGGGGAATTCCCTTCCACGATAACATTTCTCACCACGGCTCACCAGAGTTGGGGTCCCTCCTCATGCGATCATAGGCCTTGAGAGAAAACTCACCCAACGTAAATCACATGAAGAGGAGTCAGTCATGGCCCTTATTTGGAATGATCTCCTTGAATTTAGTGTGTTTATTATCATTGATAATAGTATGGATAAAACCAGGGTTCCCACTATCTTGTTTGAAGGATATATCCAGTGTTGGACAGCCACAAAACCATAGTTTTCCTCACCCCAATCATGACACCAGAAATTCACATCACCACTACCCACCAGCCAAAGCGCATGAGGAAGAAGGCCTTCTATGTACGGGTGAATCAACTTCCATGTTATCGATGACTGATACCTATGCACCTCCATATCCATTTTTTACTTATCCTTATTTCTATGACCCCATAGAGTTCGACCCTCCATTGCCTCCCATGCCATCTTGGCATGCATCCATTGCATGGTTGAAGATGCTCTCCTCAAATTAATGCCACCTTCAGATATTTGTCATTCTAAACACTTCCCTGAGGCCCAGTGGTTCCTACTTTCAATATGACTATCCCATATAAAGACACCATTATCCTCTCCATGTGGGAAATCACTATTTTAGGATCCTTCACGGTGAACATGAGGTGCATGGGGATAAAAACTAGTACACTATTTACGAGAGTAATATGCCCTCCAAAGGATAGGAACCTGTTTTTACAATTGAGGATGCACCCCATAATCTCGCCCAAGATCTAGTCAAAGTGGTGAACATGAAGGGAGTTTGGACTCACCGGGTCTCCAAGATACTCCACAGGGAAGGATCCTATCCTCATATTAAGACTTTATTCTAGAGACCCATCCCTCCTTACTGAGAGGTCCTAAGTAGTATTAAATAAACTTTTCCCTCTATTCACCACCTGTCCACTCCATTTTTATTATTCCCCTAGTAGGCCATTTATCTAATTCACTAATATCCTACTTCCACTGATTAATAAAAGTGTATCATTAGTAAACATCATGTTAGATATACCCTTTTGATCATGTCTATCCTAGTAAGTAAGGACTTTCCCCATGTGTAGTACCCTATTTATATATAAGCCTATCAAATTTTGAGATAAAATAAACACAGTGGGAGATGGGGGGGGGGGGTCCCCTTGCCTTAAACCACTACATATCTTGAAGAAGCCGAATTGTTTACCCATTAACGAAGTAAAGATCCACATCGAGCTGAAGCAGTAGAATTGGAGATCTCAGGTCTAGTTAGAGAAACATATCCTAGTCAACACCTTTAAAATGAAACCACATTCCATTCTATCATAGGCCTTACTCATGTCGATATTGATTTATAGGTTATTTCCAAAGTTATGATTGTTGATTCCACTTATCATTTCATTATCTACATCGATTACACCCTAAATTAACCTCCCTTTAATAATGTCGTGTTGTTTTACTTCCAACTAACCATTTAAGTGTAGTGCTAGACTTTTATTAAGGCTGATCACTAGGACCATATATGCGATGTTTCACATGATGATCATCCTGTAATAATCTACGAGATATAGGTTTCTCACTTTCGGTACCATAACCACCATGGTTGCACTGGCTATGCGCGGAAGATGACCACCCTAAAAGAAGTCCTGCACTGCTCTCACTAAGTCCCCTTGGATCATATCCCATGAAGCCTTGTAAAAGTATCAGTGTTTCTATTTTGGACCTAGAGTGATTTCCGAGTTCAAATTATGCACCACCTCTCTTAATTCTTCTTCTTCTGGAGGCCTCCTCAACCACTAATCAATCTCTTCATTAGCATTGCAAGGAATTTCCTTAAAATGTTATGTAGCCTCACATGGATAGATGTTTTCCATGTTAGAGTTTGGTCCTACCAGTAAATATTTGATGATGTCATTGTCAATTTTCCTCACTTCATCCAGGAAATTAGTATATGAACTATCTTCTTTGGGAATATTGGGCATGTGAGTATGTCTCCTTTATTTAATGCATGCATGAAAAAAACTAGTATTCTGGTCCCCCTCATGAAGCCACTTAACCATTTCCACCTCTCTCTCCAGCATCTCCTACCTTAAAAGAAGATTAGTTAGATGACCCTTATTATCCATGAGATCTTTGAACAAGGCATCGTCCCATTCTTGTTATAGGATTGCCTCCATGGCCTTTACTTCCTTGGTAATGAAAAGAAGGTCCTGATCATGTGCAGTTCCTCCCCCACCTTTGTAACATATTTTTGAGCCTCCTTATCTTGTTGTGGAAATTTATCCATGGGTTCCGTGAGTGCATCCAGTCCCATGAATACTTGACAAAATAAGTGAATTCTATATCATCCATCCAAAAGTTTGAGAAATGTGTGCGATCAACTCTCTGAGTTCATGAGCTCAGAGAGAGCCACAGTGGAGAGTGGTCAAATAAGCATCATACTAGGTGGGATACTTTAGCATATGGGAAGAGAGAAAGGGTAGCCTCATTCATAAACCACTAATAAATCATACACCTTTCACGTCTTCCCCCTCATTGGTTATAACACCATGTGTAATGGTCTCCCATGAAGCCGACTTCCGTCAGACCATAGTTCATCATTCTATATTCATCCTAGCATTATGAATATGTATAGATATTTGAATGATTATTTCTTATGGGAAAAAATAGAGGGAGATATTGTAGAGTATGTATCATGGTACTTGGTATGTCAGTAGGTTAAGGCCAACAGAAAGCGTTCAAAGTGAATGTTACAAACATTACCTATACCAAAATGGAAATTGAAAAACATTACCCTAGATTTTTTTGTTATACTCCCCAAAAAATCAGAAGTCCATAATTCTAGCAGGGTTATAGTCTTCAAATTTATTAAATTAGAACACTCCATTTCCATTAGATATGATTTTATCTCAAGATAATATTTTTAGGATATAAATTAAGGAATCTCTATGGTTTTATGGAGTATCTCATTTTAATATAATTAATCAAGATATGAGGTTTACCTCAATGTTATATTGAAGTGTTCAATAGAATATTGATATGGATTTTAGTTTTAGTACTACTTATCATCCTCAGAGAGATATTAATTTTTAGATAACAACTCAAACCCTAGGGGATACAGTGAGATCTTATTCTATGGATTTAAAAGGTTGTCGGGATCAACACCTTATTCTGGTCGAGTTTTCTTATAAAAATATATTTCAATCAAGCATTAATATGAATCCTTATGATTCATTCTATAGAATGAAGTGTATAACTCCAATGTTTAGGGATGAAGTTGGAGAAAGAAAGATACTGGACATGATTTAGTTGAGTAAATATCCGAGAAAGTCAGATCCATTCGGTGACACATTAAGGTAGCATTGAGAAGATAAAAAACTAACGATGACAATCACTGGAGAAATATGGAATTCAATGTTTATGAGAATGTATTATTATGAATTTATGGATGGAATAAGGTTATAAAATTAAAAAAAAGGGACATGCGTATATTGGACTCTTTTAGATTGTTGATTTACTAGGTATGGTATCTTATTTCATAATGCATCCAAAGAACCTCTCTCAAGTTTAGAATGTATTCCATAGGTCTCTCTTGAAGAAGTATATACCTGGTACATCACATGTACTAAAATCAGAGTTTATACTGGTGGAGCATGATAATTATTATGAATAAAAACCTATAGAAATATTGGATCATATAGATAATGTGATAAAAACATGACTACTCACCCGATTAAAGTTCTATGGAGGAATCATAAAATATAATAATATACTTAGGAACCCTAGGATGTGATAAAATAGAGACACCCTCATTTTTTATTTCATATTGACAAATATTTTTAGAGAAAATTAATTTTAGGGGGGTATAATATAACACCATAATATTTTACAATATAGCTATCTATAAATAAATTTGATTTCTTTTATTTCTGACTTTCCATGAATCCTTGAGTATAAATAAACCATAATTTAATATTTAAATATTATTATTTAATGTGATAGTTATTTCGAAGAAATTATATTGGAAAGTATGAATATGTCCAACTAAATTATTATAAAATGTATGGTTTATACATGTATTCGTTATTATCGTTTTATTAAAAATGAATAAAAAACATTTTCAATTAAAAGAGTTGTTTTTTTGAAAAAACTATTTTTATGTGCACAATATGTTTTTATCTTAATAAATTAAATTTAAAATTATTTTTGAATGATTTTATTGAAATTTATATATTATATATTGAATAAAACAATTTAACATTCATCTAATTCTTTTCTAGACATGAGATAATAATATATATCTAGTTTAATGTTTAAAAATGTATTTTTATAAAAAATAGCTTCTATTTTGTTTTTTGAAATTATTTTAAAATAAATTCATACTAATTATACAAATTAAAAATTCGCAAAGATTCCACATTTTTAATCATTAGGATAAACTTCATTAATTAGGCCACTTTTATTTTTGGTCAATATGGATAGTAACCATAGTAAATTTTCGTCACCTTGGGGAGGGTAAAACGAGTATAATAGGGTTAAAACATTGAGACATGGCTTTAAATTTATATAAGACTTTTATTTATCCTAATAAATTTGTGTATTTAATTTTTTTCTATAAATTTCACTACTATATGGTCACATGGTTTAATATTTTTTTCATTATCACATTTTTATCAAATTAAGAAAAGAATAACTAAAAAATTTCACTCTCTTGACTTTAATATCTCCAAAAAATTTACAAAAGTTTAAAAATTGGATAAGTTTGGTTATAAATATTTATTTGAAATATAATGTTTTTTAATGTAGTAATTTATATCTATTTTTTATAAATTGAATAATCATTGTAAATACTTACCCAACACTGACACATTATTTATTCAATTAATAAAATAAAATAAAATAAAATGATCTTTAAAATATCAAAAGAAATAAAATTTTTGCTAAATAATTATATTATATAATTTATATATATTAATATAATATATTAGATTTGTTTTAAAGGTTTATATTTTAATTACATTGCTATATTTTTTTCTTTAAATTCAAATGAAATGAATATTTTTCAAAATGACATTAATGATATTTTAGACACATAATATTTTATTAAAATATTTAAAAATCATAAAAATATTTAAACAGGATAGAGTGGATAATATATTGTTGGAAATGTAATAAATTGGACTTTTTATCCAATTTTTACCATATTAATAAATTTATAACCCTTTAATATTGAAAAAATGGTTATTACTATTATGGTTAAAATTGGTTAACTAAGAGGTTAATAAAGATGATAGTGTTTAAAATGGCACAAAAACCTATCTAAATATTATTTTTGGATGATATTTCTACGTTAATCTCTATTTATTTTAAATTATGGCCATTTTGAAGCATATAAATTGATAGTGACTGAATACTATTTTAATATTTTCTATAATTACAAGAGTGTACATACCCTCACTTATAAAATAGAACCACTTATCCTATCTTCCTTACATAATTTGAGCCTAATATCTTAGAAATTACAATCCATAATTCCTTCATAGATTCATTTTTCACATCCTATAGCTTCTGGTCATTATAAAAGACTATCCCTTCAAGTATTAAGGTTTATGCCAAAAGATGGTTCTTAATGAAGTGGTATAACTCTTAACCGAGTGTTTTTCATTTTATTTTTTTTCACCCACATCTAAATATATGGTTTCCATTCTAAAATAATTAATTCAGAATCTTAAATATACTGAATTGTTATTATGATGACCAAACAACCATTACCCACCTTATTTTTATCTTATGGGAGGTGAAAACATCACTCATGCATATGCATGACTTACCATCTCCATGTAATAGTGTAATTATTTTTTTTCACCACTTTACTTGGATTATTATAATGGAATTGTTAATAAATTTATATGTTAATTATGATATAATTATTACAATGAAATCTGTTGACATGGGTAGGGAAAATCAAAGTAAATTTGAACCTATTTGTTCCTAGAAGTGTTCAGGGGAAATACTGTAAATTATATTGTGAGATATTTTCAGATAACTTTTATGACCAATTTTTTAGTCCTAGATCATGGATTTTATTCTAGGATATAAGTCTAGTAGAAATAAGATCAATTTTTAATTTAATGGAAATTAATTATTTAATTAATTAAATTTTAATTTATTCTCTTGTGTTTTTTCAACCATATCATTTAAATAGATCCTTTGATTAAGATTTTGACCCCATGGTTGAGTCATTATTGTAGGGTTTTACCTAGGAGAGGTATAATATTGTGTCAGGGGCTGTGCCCGGAGGTGAACCACTTTCTTTTCTTGTAGTTTCATTTTTTATTTCTTTTTATTGTTTTCCCTTGATATGTTGTGTGTGTCCATGGGGGATTCCCCTTTGGGGCCCTTAGTAAATAGATGGAGAGGGTGATGTGAAGGATCCACCACAGAGGTCGGGTCATGCTGGATCATCAAGTGACATAAGTTGAACACAGATTAGATTGAAGCTTTAGAAGTTTCCTCCTAGAGGTAGGAAAATTTTATGTTTTTTTATGAAAATCAATGTATAGTAGTTATATTTCAATTATAATGATTTGGGGGGGGGGGGTTTAGGACCCCTTGGGGGTTTATCTATGGACATTATAGAAGAATTAGGTGTTTTGAGCCATTTTGGGGGCCTTTCGTTTAGGGAATCCCATGTACATGAAGTGTTATTTTATGAACACACATTGTGTGAGATTACAATTTTGGGAAGATTAAGTTTAAAGTCTACATGGCATGCACATGGGATGAAAAAAAATCATATTCTAGGATTCTGGGGTGTGGCTGAGTACTTGGTGAGTCACTTCATATGGGGGTACATAGTCGTATAATAATACATGACTAGTTACCATGTTGGGTGTGTGCCATATAGGATTACACTTCTAACTGAAGTATATGGATAGGTACACAATCAGGTACCCATGTGTTGTTATACTCTATATATATGGTCGTATATGTCATGGAATCATACTTTTTACACACCGAGTAGAGTTTAGGTACAATTTCAATTTCCCATGAGGGGTTACACACTGTGTACCGAGAGACACACACTATGTACATTGGGAAAATTCACACCAAGTGGCCTAAGGAACATGACCTGGGAAAATCTTTATGGTTACACACCATGTAACCCAAGTACACAATGTATACATTCCTACCTTGGACCATTTTCCAGTTTTCACCCTAGTGTCATAGTTATACTTATGAGTATTCCATTATGATAATTTTCCCATTTACAATATAATATAAGAATAATTTATGTTTTTACCGGTTTTCTGGATAGTTTTTTATACCCTGATAGTTTTGTAGGAGGATTTATTCATGGTTTGGTTATAGAATCCTTATGGGGGTTGGGTTATGAGCTACAAGACCCATGGGAGGGCTATGATCTCAATGAATGTTCAAGATCACATGTTCTATGGTGATCAGTTTGAGTTTCTTTGGACATATTTCATAAGACATGATCTTGTGGTATATCTAATGTGGTCCAGGTTTGTCTCAATGTACTGGTACTAGTTTCTTGAGGTTTAACTCTTGGGTTTGATGATTAGATCTATTTGAACCTTTGGAATAGGTTAACACCATGGGATGTTATTTAAGGGAAGGTGTTTTTGACTGGTTGATACCTGAATGAGGGACTCTTGAGGATTCCCATTTGGGTAATTTATTACTCTTGGAAGGGATGATTTTTAAGAAGGATAGTTGATGTTTTTATGAGGTTTGATTTTACAAAAGGTTTTTGTTGTACTGAGGAGACCATGTATTGGTTCCATATTTGAGGTCTTCGTGAGAAAAATTTGGAATTACTGAGATGGAATTTTGTGCTTATGGATAATACTTTGGGTGTATTACTAATTGAGGATATGTTGGAGGCCACTGAGGGCTATTTGGGATGTTTCTTCCCTATGAGTTTCCCATGAATTTAGATGTTCTATATGAACCATCATAGGGTGTCCACATTTTGTAGTGGCCTTTTGTCCATTTGAAGATGTTTCTATGGGAATTTCCCAATTAATTTGAATTAGAATGGGATTCCCTAGGTAGACGTCTCCTTATGTTGTGGCCCCAGGGACCTTGGGATCATTGAGCTTTGGTTTGTCCCTGAGGCGGGTCATTGAGAGCCCATAGTAGATGTTTTTTGGATGCTATGATATGGGATATTGTGAGAGGAACCATGTTTTGTTAGCTGAGAGTGGATTTATACTACGAGTTTAGATTCTTGGATGGTGAGTTCTAATGGTGGATTGAACCACATCCAGTTAGAATTTGGACATAATGTTTGAGGTCGTTTCTATTTAGGTCTCTGGTTTGGATATGAGACCCCTGGGATATCTTGGATCAGTTATTGTTCCTATGTTTTGACATGGTTCTTTCCTCCATTGGTTGGTTGGGGTTAGACAATCATAGGGATGTAATGAAAAGTATTGATTATCACAACCCCCATCTAGTTAATCGTTAGATCTTATTAATGTGGCTTTTGGATCTTGAGTTGATGAGGAACTCATGGGGTGGGTTTTATGTGCTTTGGATGTTGTTGCATTCCAAGGCCATTGATTATTATTCTTTTAGTGTTTTATGGATCCCTCCTAGTTGGTTCTATTGCTAATACATGATTTTTATTGTAGGACTCTTAGGACTGAATATTTCTCTAGTTTTGTCAAACTATATGTTCTTATAACCAATTAATATCATGATATCGGAGTCCTAGATCCCGATAGATTCATGTTAAGGTTATATATGCTTATAGTTATTCTCTGGGGTATGGTAACCATTCCTTTTCATTTAGACATATTTGATCTTCAATGTAGATATGGTGGATGTGATGGGTTTTGTGTGGCTGGATGAGTCACATGATGTAAATAATTTGGCATGGGCCAGTGTGGGGGTAGATTTACCTTGGGTGTCAGATTAGAAATGGTAATTGGATGTTTTCGTTTTTTTTTACCCCATCTTTGTTTACTTACTTTTTATTCCATATAATATTAGTTTTTATCTATGGTGGAAATATCACATGTTCAAGAACTTTTAATGATAGTATATTTATATGTTTAACATTGGGGTGGCCTATTGAGAAGTATTTCTCATACCCTATATCTTAACCTCAGTATCCATGCATACCTGATGTCTTCTTTCATGTTGGAGCACAAGGTGTGTGATGTATTGGAGAAGATGTATAGTTTCATTGGAAGGAATGGATTCACTTATGTGGAATCTTGGAATCAGGATAATAAATCTCAAGTATCATGAATACTGGATATGCCGGTTGGATAAGTGTTTTTTGTAGAACCTCTTATATTGGTTTTCAGTTTTCGTATTCGGTATATGTGTTCGGACAAATGGGAAACCATATATTGTAAGTTTTTCATTATTTTTATCATGTATGATTTTATTTTACATTTCATTTATTATAGTATGCTTATATTTTAGGGATTTATTTTTCATACATAGGTGTTCATCCATTTTTATGAGTTTGGTTATTTTCTTCTATTATTTTACTCTAAATAGAGGGTATAGTCTCCCCACTAAAACTTTTTGACCCTTGTCACTGGTCAGTTTCATCTAGTATTTGGGGAGTCTCACTCGAGGCCTTGTTACAAGATGGATCAGGTGACGTGTCAGGTTGAACCAATCTTATTCTTTAAAAAATGGTATCAGAGATTTTGGTTTTATGATTTAAGAAGTTAATAGAGAATTAGTATAGGAATGTGTGAGAACTATTTATAGATATCAGGCTGGCGTGTTGTGAATTTTTTTTTTGATAGTATGTCCATGTTTTTAGTGCATGGGATTGATGTTCATGGATTCCATTTTATGGATGTGTCATTTCACATACTCTAATGCACTTAGGTTTGTGAATTTATGGTTTATTCTGTTTTTTGAATCTTAGACCATGGGTAAGAGGACAGTGTTTATGTATCATTATAAGAACATCTGATTCACATGAAAATTTATTATCTATGATATTTTATTCTTTATAAATTTTTATGATAATATTTCATGTGGATCATGTGGTGATAGGATCATAGATATTGAAGATTCATTCCCTTTTATGATGGATTCATGATAACCATATTCGGTTAGTATTGGTATATGAGTACCCTATTGGTGGATCGATTATGTAAAGGGTTATTAATGGATCTTTGGATTGGTATCGAGTTTCCCTATTGTAGTGGTTCTATTGATGCCCCTAGTTTGTGTTCTTTGTGGATTTGGATCGATTCCCAAGTAGAGGGTGGTCGTGTGATAGATCATGGAATGAAGGAGATGCCTTTTCTTGAAGAGGACTGTGAGGGTGTTCCGAATTTTTATAATTGACTTGGATGAAGAGAATGGTTAGTGTATTTAGTCATGTTATCATTTTTTAGTTAGGACATGTCCCATATGTGCACTAGTCTTGTTGTGCTTTTAGAGCAGTTTATAGAAATCATTATGGTGGGGAGTAAACAACAAGCTATTGGATGTTTTGAAAACTGTTTTATATAGATTTTTGAGAACAGAGGATACAAGTTTTTTTGTTGATCGTGTTTGATATATTTTACCATGTCTATCTATTTTGTTCGGTGATAAAGGTAGCATGGTTTGGGTGGGTTTCCATTGGGAAGAGGGGAAATTATAAGGAGACACCTATAGTGGGGAGAAACAATCAGTCACAGTTGAACATATCTCATTTTGGGAAAGTGTTGGCAAAACTATATGATTGGTCATTGGATAGTCTAGATAACATCAGTTACACCAGTTATTGGTTGTAATCATGGATATTAGTTATCTGCTGAGGGTTATCAGGGGAAATAAATATTTGGGGTTTGGAGTATGAAACAACCCACATCATCACAGATTGTGAAAATCATGGAAATTTTAAAACTTTTTGTTCCCAAGAGTTTTCATGGGAAAATGGTAAATTATTCAAATATATGATCTCAAATAATTTTTTTGACCACTCTATTGGTATTTTACTAGGATTTTTACCCTAGATAAATAGTTTTATTGAAATATGAACCATACAAATGTTCATATAATATTAAATATTTAATTAAATAAATATCAATTTATTTGAACTTGTTAATTATGTAAAATATTTTAAATAGAGAATCATACTGAGATTAAATTTCTATATTTGAGTCTGGAATATGGGTTTTTCTTAAGTGAGGCACAACCCTATATTAGGCACTAGGGTCGATCCCCTTTTCTTTTTCGTTTTCTTTTTCTTTTTTTCTTCCTTTTTTATTTTTTATTTTTTATTTTATCAATTAGATTGATACATATGATCTTTGTGGATTCTAATTTGGGTACTTAATCCAAGAGAAGGATATGTTGATATGATAGGGAGAGGAATAATATGAGGCATTTCCATAGAGCTCAGGTCATGTTGGATCATTGTGTATCAATTATGGATCATAGATCAGGTCATAGCATCAATAGTTTTCACCAAGAGGTAGGAATAGTTTATTTTTTATCTAAAATACATATAGATGTTTTTTTTAATTTATAAATCATTATTTGGGGTTTTCATGACCCCATGGGGGTTTATCTGTGGCATTTTGGGAAGAATAACATGTTTTGGTCTATTCTTGGGGCTTAATATTTGGGTGATTCTTGTGTACATAGCATGTGGTTTCATGAACACAATCTTTTTGTTATTCTAGTTTATGTAAGATAATGTTTTGGGGATTCATATGGAGTACATGGGAGTACACATCATTTAGTGGGATTCGGGGGTGCGGCCTAGTACTCATCCAAACACCTCATGCATGGGTACTTGGCTATGTAATAGTACATAAATAGTTCCCATTTTGGGTGAATTATATGAAGTCTTCCATGCCTTGAAAGATTACATGACCATGTACATGGTTAGGTATCCTATGTGTGGTTATAAAACAATTTATGGGGTAATATACACCATGTAATTGGGAATTTTAAATGTAGAGTGGGGATGGAGTACACATGCAGGTACCCTTGTGGGGTTACTATCCATGAACTGAGAGGCACAGACTATTTAATTTTGGAAAGTACACACTTACTCTCCTGAGGCACCTATCGAGGTATGATATTTATGGTTACATGCTATATACAAGTACACACCGCTCACTTTCCATCCTTGGCCCAATTTTCTTATTTTTCACCCTGGTTTCAAAATTGGTCATGTAGGTAGTCCATTTTATTGTTTTATATGTACATAATTATTGTTGAATCCTTTTTGGGTTTAGAGGACATTTAGATGGTTTTTTTACCATGGGAGTTCAGTGAGAGGATTTATTTTAGGCTTTGAAACAGAATCCTCCAAGGGGTTGGGTTGTGAGCTGTGAGGCTTGGGTAATGGTTGCGATCTAAGTGTTTGGAATGGCCTTATTGTTCCATGGAATTTAGTTTGAGGTTATTTTCAAAAGATTATGGAATATTGAATCATGTGGTGTCTCTAAGGAGATCACATTTTTTCCTTTCAAGTTTGGACCAGTTGCTCAATGTTAGATTAGTTCAGATTTAGCTCTTGGGTTTCAGGATCAGTGTTGTTAGAGCCTTTGGGCTGGGTTGACACCATTGTATAGAGGTTATTGATAGGTTCCATTGAGATGTTGTGTTTATTTTAATGGAATATTGAGAATTCCCTTGTGGGAATGTTTGTACACATGAATGGGTTGTTTTGTCGGGATGTTCGGTTGAGGTTTCTCTTGAGTATACCTCAGTGGATGTTTTTTTATGTTGAGGAGCCCTTATATAGGGTTCTTATTTTATGTGTTCATGAGGAGCATTTTTCATTCCCATTTTTTAGGTATTTTTCTTTTGCACCCCCCTTTGGGATCAGTACTCTTCAAGTATAATTGGAGGTCACTGAGGGCTATTTGGGATGTTTCAACAATGAGATTGTCCTGTGTTTCTGAATGTGATAGAGGAAACCTAGTTGGATATCTTTATTATGTATTGGACATTTTTCATTAGAATATGTTTTTATATGAATTTACTAAGATCTTGGGTGTCTTAGGGGAGTCCCTAGTTGGATTTCTCTTTATTTTGTGGTCTCAGGGACCTTGGGAACCTCATGTTTTGGTTTATCCCTTAGGTGGGTTATTTTGATCCCATGGTAGTTTTTTGTTTGATGATAAGATCCATGGTTTTGAGAGAGGCCCCATGATTTGTTGGATGATAATAGAACCATGATCCTAGTTCAGCTATTTGTATGGTGAGTTTTAGTAGTGGATCATCCCAAATTTCGTTAGCCTATGGTTGTGATGTTTTTAAACCTTTTCTATTAAGGAATTTGGTTTGAGGAGGAGACCCTTCAGAAATCTTGGAATGGTAATTTTCCCTAAGATTTGATTTGGTTCCCTCCTTCATTGTATGGATGGGGATTTATGGGATTAGGGAGTTGATGGTTGACATGAATAAGTGAAAACCCCCATCTAGTTGTATATTATCCGAGAATAGTGTGTATTTGGGATCGTGAGGTGTTGAGGAACCCACAAAAAGAGTTTTTTGTATCATGTATGTTGTTGTGATCACAAGGACATGGATACTATACACTCCCATTTTTCATGGATCCATTCTTGATGGCTCCATAAATGGTTCTATTATTTTTTTAGGACTCTTGAGACTGACATGTTCTATAGTTCTATCAACCTAATTATTATCATCCTCGGTTCAAATCAGGTTATTAGATTCCCAAAGCTCTGAATATATGCGCTGGAGTTACAAATTCATATGGTTACGCCTTGGGGTCTGAAATCCATTACTTTTCATTTAGACATCTTAAATCTACAATGTAGATCTAGGGGAAATGCCAGGTGACTTGTGGATGGGTAATCCACATACTATAAATCCTCTAGTGTGGGCCATAGTAGGGGTAGATTTAACTCCGGTGTCAGACTAGAACCCATAGTCAGATATTTTATCTTTTCCCCCTTTTCATATAGTGGTCTCTTTTATTCCATTTAATATTAGTCTTCATCTAGAATAACCACATAACATGTGAATTCACTTATTATAACAAAATATTCATAGTTTCGCCATTGGGGGTGGCATACTGAGATTTATTTCCCAACCCATGTATGTTCACCTTGTTGTGCATGCATACGTGATGTCTCCTTTCATATTAGAGAACATGTTGAATGATGGATGGGACTGAGGCCCAGTGTAACTAGATTGAGCAGAGCTTATCATGTGGAGTCTCAGGATTGGGATGGTGTAGCTTGATAATCATGGAGACTAGGTATATGGTTTAGCTTAGTGTTTATTGTAGATCATTTAGTATTTATTTTCAGTTTGTTTATTTTGTGTATGTGGTCGGCCTAGAGGTCGGTTGTCTGTTGTATGTTTTTCATTATTGTCAGTATCTTTAATTTTATACTTCATTTTATTTATTATAGTATGCTTGTGTTTCTGTTTTTTATTATTCATACTCATATTTTCATACCTATGTATGAGTTTCATTACTTTATACTATTTTTTCACTCTAACCAGAGGGTATAGTTTCCCCACAAATCCTTTTAGACCCTCTCCACTGGTTGGAAGCCTTTGGAATTTGGGGAGTCATGCATGAGGCATTTTTATGAGACAGATTGGGTAATGTGTTAGGTTAATCCGGATTGTTTCTTTACAATTAATAATATAAAAATTTGAATTATTATTTACATTTCTTTTGTTTCATCCATCTAAAAATGGAAATAGATGTCAAGCGTACGTACGACCTACAGTCTCCATGAACGATGAAATTAATTTTCCCATCTATACCATTCATGGATGAATCTATATACATATAATGAATATATATGACATTATATTCAATTTTAACATTATGGATATGATGGAACAATGACTAATATGTAAATACTAAGAGTACCAAATAGAAACATGCATATAAAATGAAGTAGTTACCACCCGAAATAATAATTTTTATAATGAATTGTTAATAAATAGGTGATAAGATGTTATAATAAACTCATATATGGTGTGATATATATTATTATGGTTATAAAATAAATGTATATTAATTATATATTTATTATATATTATTTTCTAATGCATATGAATAAAGTTGAGACAAGTGGTAAGGGATTTTTGTCTCACCATTACTTCTACGAGAAAAATTCCACATTAACCAATTATTTTTTGTAGTGTATATACTACAAATTCATGTATTTTATTATTATTATCCTGAAAATTGTGGAAAATAAATATCCATATAATTTTATTTCTCTCAAAGGTTTTATGATTCAAAAATTACCAAATTGTTAAGGGTTTTATGATACAATCTAATTGTTTTTAGGATTATTTATGATTATGTTATGAGGCTGAAATATTGTTTCCTACCTCTAAAAAATATAAATATTTTTATTCTCTATTTTTTGTTAAATTAAAAGTCTTTATTTCATTTTCCACTATTTAAGTACAGAATCTTATGAAAGAATGTTTTAAAGGGAAACCAACATTATTTCTCTCTTTGATAAAAAATATTTTTTCTTCCATATCAATTTTTTCAAAAACAATTTTCAATAATGTTTTTAATATTAACTTATGATTTTGTAAATTAATTTTTACTAATGATTAAATTTTTTTAAATTGGTTTAAAATCATTTTTCTTGTCTTTTTCCAAACATGGTAATTTTTGACCTTTTTTTAAAAAATTATGAAATGAATGTTTTCTTTTCGCTTATACTGCTTGAAAATAATTTTATTTCCTCAAGAAGGATAAATATTTTTGTTATTAATTTACAAATTTCAAAGATTATTTTCAAAGAACATGGTTTCTTATATATTTATAAATTTTCTTTATTTTAAAAAAGCAATTTCAAACTAAAAGTGTATTTTTTCAAGAAATGTTCCAAGTGATATTTTAATGGTACTTTTCTTCAGTAATGACATAATTTTATGTTAACTAATATTTGATGGGGAATTTATGAAATTATACCATCCTAATTCTTTTTTTGGATGATTTTTTATTATGATGAAAAGTTTTTTATGAAACTCCTCCAAATTCCATGGGTTATGTAATGATGGATTGATTTAATGTAAATGAAACTCATTTATATTCCACAGGTTATTTTTTATGAAATTTTTATGAAATCCATTTAGTTTTCCTGAGAAATAATATGATTAATATTTTTTGATCTCATAGGAAAGATCTATATTATTTTTATTATATGATGGGTGGGATCCGAAATATATATCCCTTTAATGCATTTTGTTGAGAAGGATATATCATGAGATAAACATTAATGGAATGGGGTGTGAACCCATTTCAGTAATGGAATCTCTCCAATATAATAGTATTGGGAGTGAAAATTTACGTATACTATGTAATCGGGAGTGAACCTAATCCACTATGATGGTCATGGTAGTGATCCTTGACTACTAAGGAATTGATTTTCAATGCTTCTTCATATGACAAAAATCTATTTCTTATTCCAATTTAATGATATTATGGTTAATTTTATTTGATTCCTTTTGGAATCCTGAATTATATAACACCAATATTTCTTCCATGGCTCAATAGTTTTATTTATGATATGTAGTGTGTGGTTTAAAAATGTTAATTTAATGTTCTCATACCACTATGGTCAAGTTATTCTTATGTGATCATTAATATATTCCTTGTTTACCCTTACTGAGAATATTAGCTCACCCTTTATTATGTTTCCCTTCCCTATGATATAAAGATTTTTTTTAAGTTTGATATGTGTAATAAGGGGGAAATTTGTGAATAATCAAGTGGGAGATGATGTATATATTATATGAAAAAAACATTATGTGTTAAACTTTCCAAAGGTACATGACCTATATGATTATGGAAGGGATTGATAATATTTATAATAATTATTAATATAATATGATATAATGTGATGTATGAAAATTTTTGGTCACTATATCTATGGTGTGGGTTAATCCTAATATCTTCTTGGAATCATATTATAGGGAAAATTATTGGAGCTTCTTTACCCCCACATTATGAATTATTACTATATCTAGAGTTGTAGTTGAATGTCAAGAATTCAAATCTTGTGAATTATACCCAAATATTTGAATGAAAGGTGGAAGGTACATGTGTTGTATCACCCAATGATATGATTTATTTTAAATATATTTTTATTTTAATATTATCCAATTATCTAAATTCACATTTAATACCACATGTTGGTATGGGTTATAAATTTCATATGAATTTTAATTTTCATTTTGGTTGATGATTTTTTTTGAGAATCGGAACCCAAAATGAGGTTTTGAGGCTTTGAACATTTGTAAAAGATTATTTTGGATCTTTTTTAAGTTTCAATAGAAGGATGAGGTATTCAGGTGGATATTTGAGATGGTCTAAGTGGAAAATGTCTACAATCTTTTATTAGTATCCCTTTCATAGTGTGACAACTATTTACAAACTATGAGTTTTTATGGGTATAGTGGGAACTCCTTTGTATTGTTTGTTCATGGAGTGAAACCTAGGTTCACACCATGAAGGTATTTGAACAAGTTTTTAAATTAAAATGGGGGCTTATAGCCTATTTTATTTTGGTCAAGGAGCTCATGCATGGAAGGCTCGGTGACTGGACCCCCCTCCCACATATCCCCTCTATTTATGGTTATTCTAGGAGTGAATAGATAAAAGTTCCAGGTATGATATTTGACTCATATTTCATCATTCTATCTTCCATGGTTGGCCTGGATTTCACCCAATTTTTTAAGATTTTTTTCTTGTTCCACGAAAGCATAGTGTAATAAGCTGTTTATATGGGTCATTAAGGTTTCCTAGTGAGAGGGTATCCCAATATGGAGTATGAATGTTTTTCCCTACCATTTAAACATAGGTAAAACAAAATTTAAAATTTTCTAGGTTTTGGACCAAAATTCTATAGTTTTTCCATTGAATCTGTGTTTTTATGGTATTCTTCTCTATTTATTGGTCCCAATAGTGTGTCTTGAGTAAATCAAACCTTGTTATTTCTTGTTTCAACATGATGGGATTACCTAGTGAGATGTTGGGAATTTAGGACAAATAAAATTAAATGGGGAATTTAAATTTAAATTTGTTAAATAACTATAAATTGATAAAAATTAATTATGGGATGTTTTGATGGGTTTTAGGTCCATATGGTGATGGTCAGTGGCCAGATTGACTTGATTGAGAATGGGAAGGGTTTACATGCTTCACTTAAAAGGGGAAGAAACTTTTTTTAGATAAGTGGTCCTTCATAAACACCCTTTGGTAATTATTTTAATGTATGATTCATTTGATGAGAGGTCTCTCCATTAATGGTGGTGGGCCAATTTAAATTAAATAAATTTTTTAGTTTAATTGTTATTCCCCTATTTGAATAGGACAAACTGCCAAGGCCATGAGGGATCTAGAGAAATAACATGATTTACTTAGCTTCAAATGGATGACTCCAAGTTATTATATATATTACATGATATATATGGACCTCTGTGGGTGTAAAATAAATTATATAAATGAGATGTAATAGCTATATCTGATGAGATGTTACAGGATAAAGTAATAACCTTCAATGATTTCTGATAATAATAAAATTCCAAGGGGGATACCTAGTGTGTTCTTGAATTATGTGTGATATTTATAAATTCCATGGTTGATACCCCTTGGGTTTTGTGATGAAGCATAATGACTATTGATCACCAATGATTAACTCTTAGGGGTCATCTTAGAGCCTAATCACTAGATAATGCTCATGATTACTGTCACAACCCAACTCAACAGTTCCTAGGACACAACTTACCGAGATCACCTCTAATATGCCAGGGGCTGGTGACTATCATCTCGTATTCATATCACACATATGGGAGCCTTTTTTCTAACGTACTTGTATGCACGCACCCACAGACACCTTGATGAAATAGTGCCAAGAAATAAAAATGATACAAACTCAAATGCATGAATACATTTATCCCAAACCAAAGTATAAAAAAAGTACTGAAGTGTAAAGGGGAAAACACATTACTATCAAAAGAAAACTTTAAAATTGCCAAACCTACCAAGAATGATGGGATCACTTTTAAATTAAACTTTCATAATGATTGTCATCCCAGTTTCGGTAAATACCTTCGTCGGTCTAGCTCACTAATCTCTACATACCTCAGGTCCTCCATGGAATCCTTCAAAAGGCATGTGGTCTACACAATATACAAAACATGTGGGAAAATGTCATGTAGGGGTTAGTATAAAAATATTCAGTATGCACCTGAAAAACCCAAAATAAAAATGGAGAAACTAAAAGGAAATAGATATCTAGACCTAGCCATAGGGGACACAATCGAGAGAGAAACTCCATCTTGAACCCTATTAAGCTATACCTGGTTAGTCATTTGAGACACATGAAAACACCATAAACACTCCCAAAAAAATCACCCAGATATACTAGTCTTATTCTCCTAGTATCATGAGGTTCCAGTCTCAAATACAACAAGAAAATTATACTAAAAGGATCTTATAGTGACACAAATCCATGATAACACACTCCATGATATCTTCCATCCAAGATGGAACCCATCTGAGAGATACATTACATCGGGAACAACTCAGTTTTCCAGCTCTAGTTCCAACACCAGAGGTCCTTCCAACCAAACATGCACCCTATGGAAGGTTGTAAGAAACCCAAGTAGAGAGACCCACACCTCACCACTACACATAGTTTAGGGAGAACTACTCCGGACTATACACCACGTGAATCCTATTTTACAAAAGAGAATGGAGGGACCCACACCTCACCATTTATCTATAGTTAAGAGAGTAAAATCTCCTAGGAAACCCGCGACACCACTGTCACATTGGTAAAGAGCGGACCACACCTCAGTCTGAATATGGATAACTAAATTCATACCATGTATCATAAGAAACTAGTGGAGGGTCTGGATCCTAGTAAATGTACTCAATAGAATAGGGTTAACAAATCCAATGGGGGACTTTTTCCCTACTTCTGCTCAAATATGGGGGAGTACTACTCTATAGGTGAAGACCCACACCCTAATACAATAGGGTAGTACCAATCAACAGTTATAGGAATAACAACTTGTTATGATAAGAGATTACCACTCTAATAACTACTTTATTATGGTGGACCCATACATTGACATGACAAGGGGGTGTTATCCCCATAATAGAGGACCTAGTCCCAGGTCAATAGGGGTGAACCAACTCTGCCAAAATAACACATATAGAGGACTCATACCTTGGAATGATAGGGATGTTTCAACTCCAAAGATAGAGGACCCTCACCCTAACATGATTGGAGAGTACCCACTCTATCAATATGTCATATCTAGAGGACCCACACCCTGACATAGCCGGAGAGTACTGACTCTATGGATATAAGACTCACACCCTAGTTCAAAAGGGGAGGTACTGCTATATCTAGCCAAAAATTATGGAGGGAACATGCCATGGAATGGTAGGGGAGTTCTATTCCCAACTATAGAAAAGATATGGGGAACCCTTGCCCTCTGTAATAACTATCCAAAGGTATAAAACCTATGAAAATGACATAGGGAGCCCCATATCTACCAAAAAATAGAGGTAAGGGAATCTTAATCCCTGATGCAATAGAAGATTACTAGTCCCAGTGTCTCTATTATAAAACCACACTGATCTATAACATCATTCAAGCACCACTAAACAAGAATCTTTCATGGAATACTCCACCTTGTAGCTTATTGTCTAAAACATAGTCCACCATCACTTTCTAAGTGGAAACCCACTCACGATATGCTTCTTACAAGCCAGAATCCAAGTCCCTGAGAAGGATATATGGAAGGAGGAATATCTCTAGAGGATCCTCAAGGAGTATACGACATGCAATAAGGTCCACACAGTGTGTGGTCCCACCCAAGCACTTGGCCGCGTAACATCTCTATATGGTTTTCCAACTAATGTAGGGGTACATGACATGTAGAGACCATAAAGGCCATGTCCCACTTCACCTGGCCCCGAGCTGTGTTCCTCCTTTACAGGGTCTAACTAGCCATGTCCCGTACACATTGTTCATACCATAATACACAACGTGTTTCTGTTAAATGGAAACCTGAACATGTGATTTTCCGATGTCCCCATATCTGACCCTACTTCCATGTACTTTGGTTATGTAGATGTACATTAACATATAATTTTACATGGCTATCCCAATCCATGTCTCATAGTAACATAGTTTGGGGTAATATATAGAGTATAACCCCGATACACAGTGTGTAGACCCCAAAAATCACCTTTCTTGATTAGGAAGGGATATATGGAATGTCCCACTAGAATGCATGCCATGTAGATGGTAATTCTAGTTGGTAATTACCTTTGAAAATTACTTATTCACCCAAGTTTACCCCAAAACTATAATATTGACCTAGAAGGGATCTATAGTAATTGTATTTGGGCTCTAAAACCGTAAAACAATTCATAAATAAGAGGATAATGACAAAAAAGAAAAACTAACTACCTCAAGGGAGAAACACCAAATCATTGGGTGAATAACAGCACTTAGATCACGCTCCTCATCAATCTGGGGATGATCGACATCAGATATTGAGATCGACATCACTTCATCACTTCAATTTTGGCTTGTTTTTGTCTGTTGGCCAAATAGGGAGAGAAGGTGGGTTCCTCCTGCTTGTTTTATATTCACCAATGGGTTGATGGGGTCTAATTTTAATCAATTAAAACCAATTAACTCCTCTTTAACACCATGTCACCAAAATTTCCCTAATCAAAAATCCTGGCACATATGACATAAGGTCTCACCTAGGGTAAACATGGTGTTCTAAACTCAACTATGGTCTCCAAAATCTGATTAGGGACTCAAATCATATGTCATTACATGTTTAATGTTAAAATGATTACATGTGATAAAATATATTTAATATTATTCAAATCACTACCCTGAGGCTCTCCATAACTCAGATTCCTAAGACTACTCAATGCTTGTATTTAGAAATATTCTTAGAAATATTACAAATTATTAGAGGTCAAAACCCAAGTCACTACATTCTCCCCACCTTCAGTTCATTTCATACATGAAAATTGAAATCCCAAGCATAAGTAAAAGAAAATGAGCTCTCCACTGGAACGTGCACACCAGTGATCTCACCTAGGAATCCCATGTCGCTTCTATGTACGCAATCAGGAGAACCGCTAGGGAAAAAATACGCTTAACTTCTATCCCCAACAAGTTATAAATCCTAAAAAATTGTGTTACATGACTCATTAGGTGTGAAAGGTGTAAAAGTATCAAGTACCATAGTCCATCTGCATTCATTGGTTCTAGCGGTACACCACCTTGCTAACCTAACACAAATACAGACATAACGTAGAATCTCACATACACTCATGGATGAACTGAATTACACCCACTAAAGTGTCTTGCATTCAAGGTTTATTCTGAGATCATGAGGGTGTCAATTAACAAGATAGGGCTGCCCAAGTGTAAACAATGGGCCTTACCAGGTCCTTTGTTTACAAACCTCCTACAGCAACAAAACTCAGCATAATAAAAACACCACAACACCCACTAGTGGAATACCATCAAAGGATGGATGGTTTGAAACCAATAAGCACTTGCTAAAAAGCATAGGGTATAACTCTATTACTGCAGAATAGTTCTAATCAAGGCACTCCATCCACCAGGGCATCTAAGAAAAAGGTTAAATCATAAAAACTCCATTGGAAAGGCCTGGAACTGCTTTGAGAATTTATCACAAAACCTCACCTTGAACAAATAATTCTAAGGAACTCATTCCACACACCTTGAAACAATCCATATTGGGCATCACTGAATTTCCCACACAGTTATGACCACATTAAAAAATGCATCTCGGTGTAAACATCATCCCTCCGCCTCATGATTCCAAAGCTATTCTAAACTGTTCCATGTCCTCCTCAAGCATAAAACATTCAAAGATGACTCCAAACACATAAGGGTACTAAAAAAATAATGATCTTCCCAAATTCATACTGGTTCTTACTAGGCCCTTTGTCTACAAACCACTAACACAACACCTATCCCCAAACATACAAGATATAGAGACTCATCCACCGCACCTTGATATTATCCAGTTTGGGTGGAATTGACTCTCCCACAAAATTCTTATCATGATTAAAAAACAAATCTTCATGGTGGAATGACTTATCTTTCTCATTAATTTGAAGCTACTATGAAAAAATCCCACATAGGGTTCATTGATTCCCCTATACCACACTGAAAAAAAACCTCGAGAAAGAAGCAGAAATAAAATAGTACCTCGTAATAGTGTCTAATAATTAATAATTCAGAAAGTAGATGGGACACATAGAATACCTATATTCATCCTGGGATATTCTTGGTCAAAGGAGTCTACAACCTGTAGCTATCATCACTCGAATTCTCCACCTCCATGAACTTAGCATGGACCACCAGGGGATGGTGGTTGAACCACCTCGAACTACCTTCCACATCTTACTGCTATCCAAAATCCTCTACCTAATCCTCTAAATTATGGAAATCCTTACTACAAATGTTTCCTATTCAAAGTTATCCCTTTGACTGAATCCCTCTAAGTTACATGTTTGTTCATAATATCTCTAGAAAGATTTCCCTGACCATTATAATCATAACACCACCTCTTCTATGACTGATATAATTACCTTCATTATTCCTACATTACAGGCCTATGAGGCTGATCATAGGAATGGGTATTCCTCTTACATCATGACCCTATCATCTATCATATTTTAAATTCTATAGATGCCTCAGCCTTGAAACCACCACTATAGGGCACATCCACTTGTCCCTTTTCTAGGAATCTCTATTAGACCAAAGTTCACTCTAGTAACCTTGTATAAGATGGAACAAACAAGGATACCATACCTTCTCTAATGCCTCTATAAAAGCTCTACCCAAAGGTCCAACCTCTAAAGTAAGTTTCTCACACCATTTCTAGGTAGTAACGCAATAGTTCTGTGAACAACTCTGAATACTAACCCACTATCATGCTACCCTACCGAAGCTACAGAAGCTTCTGGATATGAATTGACCTCAACATGGTGGGGTAGAACTCTTCCCTAAATAGTTTCTTGAGCTCTACCCAAGTGCAATACACCTCGTCATGGGACTATGTCACTAAAATAAACCATCACCCTACTATATAATGAAGAAGGCTCACCTATAAGACCACAATTTGATCAGGAGGTTTCCTCACTAGGTGGAAAACTCACATGACTGCCCCTCTGAATACATGAATACTTAGCCTGAATTGACGGTACAACCTTTATCTCAATGGTTGGTGGATCTGTCAGCTTACCACCTGGAGGTAACTCCTCAAAACAAGTTCCCTACCATAAAGCCTCATCATAGGGAATATCATCAGCATAATCCTATCATGGAATATTGTCTGGATTGTTTATTGAAGGAATCCTAAAATAAAATCAAGATGCAACATTATCATAGAGTATATTGGGCAGTTGACTCGTTAAGGGAAAATAAAAAAACATAAAACTAGTCCTATATAATGCATGTGTCATTATTTATATGTGACCAGTTTCTTACTATATCAAGTCACAAAGTAGGTTATCAGAGTCCAAATGAATGGATTCATAAACCACTGCACCAACACAAGAACCTTGGGACTATGAGACAAACTAAAAATATCCTAACATTTTTTCTATGTAACCCAAACAAATCTCATGAAACTGCGGTCTCAAAGTGGAACTCGCTCTGATACCGCTCTCTAATGACCCAACCTAACAGGGCCTAGGAAAAAACTCCCCAATACCACCTCTAACAGGCTTTGGGCTTATGACTAGCATTGAGTAGTCATATCACATAGATGGGAGTCCTTTTCTTAATGTACCTATACACACGCACCCACAAAAAACATGATGAAACAGTGAAGATATATAAAAAACTAGAAACTAAAATTCATTCATAAATTTATCCCAAATTAGAGTAAAAAAGATATAATAAAAGCATAAAGGTAAAAACACATGCCCACCAAAATTAAAATTTAAAAGCATCCAACCTACTAAGAAGGTTGGGATTGATGTCAATTGTAGAAGTTAAAAATATCCTTGGCCCAGCTCTGGTAAACACCTCAGTCGGTTGAGATAACTAATATAAACCTACCTCGGTTTAACTGTAGACTCCATTGAAAGGTCTATGGGCTGAACTAGACACAACACATACAATTAAATCCCATGCTGGGGTGAGTAAAAAAATACTCAATAGGTTCCCCGAAAAACACAAAAAGAAAAAGAGAGAAAATAAAAGGCAATAGTCTTCTCGAGGTAGACATAGGGGACCCTTTAGGGTGAGAAACTACATCATGAACCATCCTAGTATATACATGATTATTTATCTTATCCCATAATGGGTTTCAACTGAGACACATGAAAATACCGCAAGGACTCTTATAAAATCACCAAGATATTCTCATCTTAGACTCCAAGTCTCATGAGGTTCTGACCATATAGCTCGAAAAAGTATTGCACTTGAAGGATATAATGGTAACACAAAACTAGGAGAACACATTCCATGAGCTCTTCCACCCCATATGGCACTCATCTGAGATATATACTCCCTCGAGAATAACTCACTATGTATAGATCTAGTTCCCTACAACAGTAGTCCTGTCAAGCTAACCTTCTCCCTGTGTAAGTTCATATGAAACCAATGTGAAGAGGCCCTCCCATAAATACTACACACTGTTGAACAAGCACTACTCAAAACTATGCACCAAGTGCATCCCCTCTTATAATAAAGAATGATGGTACCCACACCTCACCACTACTCTACAGTTGAGGTAGTACTAGCCCTTAGGTAACCCGAGACACCTCTGTCACTCTTGTAAGAAGTGGCATGCACCTCAATCCATCGAGGGAGAACTAAATTATATCTAGGTATTTTATGTAACTAGTGGAGGTTCCCACTCATAATAACCATAATAAATAGATGAGTGATCAAAAATCCAATGGGGGCCCTACTACCCACTGCTACTCAGGGACGGGGGATTACTACTCTGTAGGTGGGGACCCACATCGTGGTATGACATGGGACTACCACTCAGTGGTTAGAGGACCCACACCCCAGTACGATAGGGGTTTACCACTCCAATAACTCATTTACTATGAGGGATCTTCACCCTAACAGAGCAGGATAGAATTCACCCCATACTAGAGGACCCTCTCCCTGGTATAATATGGGAGTACCAAGTCTGCTATAAAAACAAATTTGGGGAACATTTACCCTAAAATAATAGGAGAGTTATGAATCAAAGGATAGAGAACTCATACCCTAACATTATAATAGAGTAACCACTCTACTAATACATAATATCTAGAAGAAACACACCCTAACACAACAGGGGAGTACAGACACCACGGATGGAGAACCCATGCCCTAGTTCAATAGGGAAGTAACTACTCTATCTAGACAAAAATTATGGAGGTCCCACTCCCGGGCACGATAGGGGAGTGTTATATCCATCTATACAAATGATAAGGGGAACCCAAACCCTCCATAAGAACAAACCAAAGGTATAGAACCCATTCCCATAATGTGGGGAATTCTGTATCTACCAAATAAGAGAGGTTAGGGAAACCCTCACCCTGATGCCTCAGGGGTGTACCAGTCCTAGTGCCTCTCTTATAAAATCATACCAATTTCAAACATCTGTTGAGAAATGGTAAACAAGTGTCTTGCTCTAAATAAACCACCTTATACTTTATAGGATGAAATGAATTACACCATCATGTTCTACATGGAAATACCCTAAGGATTGGATGCTCACAAGCCTAAATACGATTCTTAGAGAAGGAGATACGAAAGGCATATGATCTCAAGAAGATCCTCAAGGATTACACGATGAGCACTGGGGTCCACATGACATGTTGGTTTTCCAGATAACCTAGCCGTGTAACTTGTCTACATGGTTTTCCAACCCATTTAGGGTTACATGGTGTGTAGAGATTGTACATGTCATGTCTTTCTTCTCTTGAACATATGTCTTCCTTCACATGGACCAATCAGTCATGTCCCTTACATTCCATGTATCCCTTACTACATGATGTGTTTAGGATAAATGACCACCTAGCCATATAGATTACCCATTTCTGTGTACCAGACCCCATTTACTTGTAATTTGGTTGTTTATATTTACACAACCATGTACATTATATGGCTAACCCAATACATGTCCCATAGTGACATAGTTTGGGGGTACCACAAGAAATGTAACCATGATACACGGCATGTACACCCCAAAAATTCATCTTATATGAATAGGAAGGGCAACACGACTTGTCTCACTGGACTACATGTTGTGTATATGGTAATTCCTGTTAGGAATTACAATCAATAGTTCATAATTCACCCTAGTTTACCCCCAAAACCTATAGATAGACCTTGAAGGGATCTCTTACAATTGTGTTTGGGCTCTAAAACCTAAAAAAATACCAGACGAAGGGGATAGGTAAAAAAGCTCATAACTACCAACCTAAAGGGTGAAACAATAAATATTTGGGTGAATAAATATTCCAAGATTGTTTTACTCCTCGATGTTATGATGATCAGTTATAGATAATGAGATCGGAAGATCATCATTTCTTTGAATTTGGATCATTTCCATCCATCAGCCAATGTTGGAGATAAGGGTTCCTCTTTATTGGGTTATAAACACCAAAGATTGGGGGGGGGGGAATTTATTTTAATAATTTTAAATCAATTAACTCCACTTTAACACCCCATCACCAAAACCCCCCTGATCAAAACTCTTGGATATGATGTATTAAGGTAGAACCTATGGTAAACACGATGTTTTTAACTCAACCGTGTTCTCAGAAATATTATCTAAGACTCCTCTAAGGAGTTATTCCATGTTTAAAGGGAAAATGAACATGCATGAAAAAAATATATGTAGTATTTTTAAAATCACCACTCCAAGGCACTCTAGGTCCTAGATTCCAACACTTACACATCTCCAGGCTTCAGAAATATTCTTAGAAATATTACAAAGTATTACATGTCAAAACCCATTTCACTAAAATTACCTCGTGGGGTACATAAATTATACTTCAGGACTATTTAATTTCTTAAACATGGTCCTAGGATTCTACTGTTATTCTTGATACAGTGACCACTTAGGATGATCTCCTAGGGGTTGGAATATTCTTCTTATTTGGATGGCATGATCATGTGACATGCTGAGAGACAATATGGCACTGGATAAAGTAGGGTTGTATCAATTAGAGCTCCATGGAAGAACCCATGGTTTAATAATGGTTATTTATTTACACTTGTATTGTTTATTTATTTATTTAGTAGAGAATTTCACATTAATATGAACTGTATTATTGGTTATTTATGAGACTAAATTAGTGTTTCCCAAATAAGTTTTACTCAAAAAATTCTTCAGTGTCTATGGTATGTCGTCACTTGAGGATACTTCTCTGACTATAGGTACTGATTGCACATAGGACCAAAGTGGCTGGATCTAGCGGGACATCTCTGATGTTTCTGGATACTAGGATGAGGAAGGGCTAAGGGATATATTAGATTATCCTATTTATTTATTTTATTCTGGTATAATTTATTTATATATTTTATATATTTGTGGGTGATCATTCTTGTGATATGATCATATTCTTCAATATCCAATTATTATTAATGGTTGTATTTTATTTCTTCCACAAACATTGATGGATGTTTTTAATATAAATAATTTTTAGTTATTTTTATACACGATTGAGTACTATGATTAGGGGGTATATTATCCATATAATATCAACCTATACTGCCACTACTTGTCTCCTACCTCTAGCATACAAAGAGATGCACCTAAGGTCACATTGTGAACTAGGATAGGGCACTAATCGAGTGTCCTTCGACCCAAGTCATTAAAAAGTGTTATCAATAGTCCATTTATGTGGTCAATATCACTAGTATATTAGTGTTATGTACTGTATTCTATTTGGGGAGATGGTAGAGTGATGGAATATAGATGTTTTGGGGCTTGTGATATACCTCTAATTGGTTCATCGTGAGAAACTTTTCTGATGGGAACTCCAGGTTACCAAGGATATGGGATTATTGTTCTTTGTATCTTTTTTTGATATTGTGTTATATTCACCTAGTGTGACACACATAGGTTTGAATATTTATGATTTAAGAGTTATTAAATATAGGATCTAGGATTATTGTAAATAGTACAATTACTATATTTTTTATCTCTTACCCTCATTGAAAAAGGCCGGTGTACATGGAACATATTAAATATGTAGGGTTAACATGACATACGTGTGACTGTATGTGATTTTTATATCAATGTAGATAAATGGTATATCGGTTTGAAATTAAGGTAACAAATTTTATTTTGTTTTCCCATATAACTTCGAATGGAATTCTAATCACTTGAACCATAATACATTTCTATATTGATGATAAGTCATGTAGATCAATGGTGAGACTCTCCTTGATGATGGATATGCATTACCTATTTTAAGGGGTGTACAGTGACCCATATTAAGCTGATCATTAATTATATTCCTTGTAATGAACCCTTGGTGTAAATGAGAAATTAGGTTCAGTTAAATGAAGTTCCATTAACAACCTATATGGTGTATTCCTGTATTTCATGGAATGAAATTCTAATTAACTGAACCATGTGACTATGGTTAATCATCAATGATTGAAGTAGGGTGATGTACTTATATGTGTATATATTAAATTATGTGAACATGATTGTCAAGGGGGTGGCACCCAATCACTAAGGAACATTGAGGATCAACCCGGGATAGTGATTTTTAGGGGAGAAGTCATGTATATAGACGCTTGGTAGGACCCTATAGTGGGTGATTTGAAGAATGAGTCATCATGTGACCGTTGATATGGGAATAAAAAGGCTACATGTTTGTTTTTGTTTATGTGAGGTGTGGCCTATTGGTTAGGAGAGATATCCTAGTGTATTTAGGATATGACCCAACATGTTAATAAGCTCTTAGATTTTGATGAGATGGGTTGTGACATACCAGGGGTTGCCTGAGTGAGGGGTTGGCCTAAGATTGTGATTTCCTCAGAAATGAAATCATGAATTGATGCTTTGTGTTACGAGATTGGTGAATGTAATGTTCTACCACGTAAGTGATATTAGCTTGGTGATCCCTTAGATGTTGTGAAAATTGAATTCATGGTTATGTGTATTTCCTTGAGAACAATGTACATGAGGTGTTATTTGGGATATTTTTTTTGTATTCTTATTCCTTATAATTTGATGAGAAAGTCACCGTGAGTGATCATTTTTTTGGAATCAAGGTTTTGTTCCAAGGACAGGTCATATCGAGTGCCTGAACCTATTAATTTTATATGTGTTTCTTAGTGGAATTATGATAGACTGGGGGTTGAATTCTTGTGATATTGAGAGGATATTGGTTTGTAAGAGATCATGTCATGGAACCTAGCATATGTGAGATGCTGGTTTTTTAGGGGATTTTCAAGGGTAATTTTTGTTAGGTAAAATTAACATGTTGTGGTGTATTTTCAATTTTTTAGGCGTGTGATCCTAGTTATGATGAGATAAAACTCATGTGATCATGATTCAGATTATGTAACCATGTGGTATGTGAGTTTACAACTATTTTTGGGTTGATATCCAGGTATAACATAAAAGATATGAATATAATTATTGAGTTTGGAATCATTGAGTGATTATGTGAAATCTATGGAATGATGAAATAAATGAGAAATTTTGGGGAATGGTTTTTCTAGAGTTGTGATTAAATAAGACATGTACCTATATGGTAGATCTGGTACTAGAAATGGATCAGGTGTGGTGGAATTTCTAATCTGAGAGTTGATTATAAACATGTGACATTTATGATGAAATGATCATGGATCGGGTATAGATACATTCATGTCATATTGGAACAAATTGATTTGGCACTCAAGGAGTGGTATAATGTAATCTATATAGTGGGGAGTAAACCATTGGCCTTTTTAGTGTGAAACTATTGTTATTATTATAATTTTTTATGTTTTCAAGGATGATGTTTCCATGATTCAGTCATGGGTTTTAATTGAAATTTAATATTGGAACTCATGCATGAGAGAGATGTTCATGTCCAATCATTACATATGGAAAAGAACAGAGACTGAGTTGTGTTGGTTCAACCCAGTGTTGTCTAGGTCATGTTCATGTTAGAATCAGTTGATGGATGGTCGAGGTGGGGATAGATTTCAATGAGTAGATAAATCCAATTTACTTGGTCCCATGTAAATACAAAATTTGAGATTTTGATGAGATATTGGATTTAGTCAGTTAGTTGGCATCAAGTGCAAGATGTTTTTTCTATGATAAATAGGTAGTTCATTAGGCCAGTTTTAGTTTTATGACATGATTTAGGGGGTGAAATAGTCCTATCATGTGGTTAATGGGGTGAACTGTTGATTCATGAGATGTTTTAGGGGGTAGACTAATTCATCACACGATTATTGGGTAAATCATATGGTGAACTAAAGTGATGATGTTTTATTTATAAGATTGGATATGGAATATTGGAGACTCACTCAAAAAAATTATATCTGGTATGATGGGTGTATTCTATGGTTTGGTTAGGCCCTTTTGTGGTGAGGTTGGTGTGTGTATGTCATGTGCACAGGCACAATATACTCATCTAATTCTATCTGGAATCAAATATTAGAGTTAATATCAATATTTTAATGGTGTTTTTATATGTTTTTGTGTGTAAAAATATAGAAACTGAACTGATAAGGTTGTTGGACTGCTAGAGGATGTGTTTAGTAGGTAATACCAGTAAAGGAGAGATCCAGAAGGAGCTTTTGATTGGGAGAACCATAAGCTAAGTTAAGAGTTTCTTGATGAAACTGTAGTGTATTTGGATGTATGAGTGTGGTTAAGATCCATATCAATGTTTTTTATGGATATCTATATTGGATTATTTTTTCATAAATGATACACCATTCATTTGGTGTTGTGTAGTGGAATCTAGTTTGAAGTTCTGGAGTATAACACATTGAATTGAGTGTGGATTAATAAACCATGTAGGTTGAAGTTTTTGGTAAAATGTTTTATAAGAATTATCAAGGATGATAATTTATATGGTTAGAATATTGTAGTATGCCATTTATGAATGGGTTATGAAATTTGAGGAGAATTTGAATTTTTCTTTTAGAAGATGGTTTATTTTGAGAATCGGAACTGAGAATGAGATTATAAGAATTTAAATGCCTATCATAGATGATTATGGACATGGTTTAAGATTCAATGGAGTAAAGAGTGTTTTGGAGGATAAAAAAGAAGTTATTAGTTTCTATTATACATTGAAATTGAAGCAACAACCCTTTCACAATGTCACCATAGTTGTAATGACATGAGTTATTGAGGGTCGGGTGGGAGCCCATCTGCATTTAGGGTTCACGATGTGAAACCTAAGGACATGCCATGAAGGTATTTGGAAATCATTATTTATTAAAAAGGTATTTCAAATGTATTTTCATTTTATATTAGGAGATAATGCACATGAGATTTGATGGATTGACCACCCCTCCCCCATCTCTATTTGTGATGATTCCAGGTGAGATCAGATGAAATATTTGGGTAAGATATTCCACTCAACACCTCTATTATTAATTTTTTGTTTTTAGTTTATTAATTTTTATTTTTTAGGATTTTAGTTCCTATTCTACCAAATCATGTTATAGTCATCCATTTTTTATCGGTATTTTCTATATCATAGTGAATGAATGCCTTAAGGTCAAGTCTGCACACCATCGTGTGTCGTCTCAGCAAAGGTGCCTCCCAATTTGGAATTTTCAAGGGGTTTAGCCCTATATTAAATTATATGGATATTGGTTCAGAATTTCCAGTTGATTATTTTGGGATTATTAGTACCATGGGTGTGTTGGGAGTGGACCAAACCTCATTACATACAGTTTTGGTGTGATATGATGATCATATACATTTTTAGGCTTTTAAGAATAATAAAATTAAAAGAGAAATTAAACGTTAAATTGGTTGATTAATTATATGTTAATTATAATTAATTTTGGGTTATTTTTATTGGAGTTAGGGCCTCATGATGCTGGTAAGTGGATGGGTGGATTTGGAAGAGCCGGGGTAGGGTATTTATGGAATACCTAAGAGGGGAAACAACTTTTTGAGGTATGTAGTCCCTATTATAAACCCTTTGGTAATGAATTTTATTTATGTATTGTGTGATGATAGATTCTTACACAAAGGGTAGTTTAATTTTTTAAATTAAATAAATTTATTAATTATAATGTGATTCCCCTGATTGAACTGAACAAGGTTCCAATGCCACAAGGGATCTTTGGAACCTACTTGATTACGTAACCCATCAATGGATGAGGGCTGGATTTTATATGTGTTCCATGAGGTGTATGGAGACCAAGGGGTGTTAGAAAATTTAATGATATGTGATCTAGATACCATATTGTTAGGTTCCCTAAGAAACCTCCAAGTAGATGTGAGTGATGACTTGGGATTGATGTCCTAGGGATGGGCCATGTGAGAACATTGAGATTCCTTTAATCATTAATTCTAGTGATATGGCTATGGGATGAGTGTTTATCCCACACAAAGATATTTATTGCCTAGGTGGGTAGAACCTAAGGATACTAATGGATATGTTTGGTGTTCACATCAGCATAGAGAGACATGGAAAGGTGGGGGTTTTGATTCCATCTACCTTGTGTAATTTTTCTAGGAATTCAATGAGGCCTTGATGAATTTATAATGATTTTGATGGATTATATTGCCTAGATTAATTAGTTTTGACCCTAGATATGTAGTTAATATTAGATTATGTATGAAGGGTGTCACGAATATGAGACCTAGGAGGCCCCAAAGGGTTCCCCAGTGATATGATTCCCTTAGTGAGAGGGTGTACTTATGAAATGGGTAGTGATGATTATTGGTGTCACCCTAGAACCATAATCGATGATTCTGAGCATGTTAAGGATTTTATGATTATATCTCATTCCCTTGAGCATCCATAATAGTCATGTGAGATGGGTATAGGTAGATGGATATCTCTGATGAGATGTTACAGGTGGGTGTAATACCCTACTAGCTGTGTCTACCTACATGGGAAGCCTTGGATGATCTCCTTGTATCTGATATTTGAGCCTACTACTATGGAAGACTCATGCTCAACTATTAGGGTTTGGTGATGATGATTGATACCAATATCACCACAAGGGTGATAAACATTGGTAACAACAATGATTATTGATATTATGGAACAACAATGGTGATACCCATTTGGTTCATAGATGATTCCAGACATTGTGAATGTCAATGGTTACACCCCTTGAGTTTGGTGATGATACATGATGACTATTTATCACCTAGGATTACTTCATAGGGATTTGATTATATCCTAATTACTATGGAACAAAAATAATTACCTCATTGGGTTTAAAATTTTATCTAGATGACCATATAACTCTTAGTATTACCTTATGGGGTTCATAAGTTTTGTACTGATGACAATTGGATGCCTTGAACACATGCCTTGAATCCATTGGTGACTCTTGCTTTTATGGGATACCATGGACATATTCCTTTGATCCAATAGTTATTATTGATAACATGTGCACAAAGTATGATCTCTTAGGGGTTTTTGTATTCTTAATATTTGGTTTTCATGATCATGTGATGTTCTCAGAGACACTCCGACATTGGCTGAAGAAAGTTTGGGTCGATTGGGATTCAATGGTGTAACCTAAAGAATAAAAGTGGTTATTTATCTAAATTTATTTATTCTATTTATTTTTTAGATAATAATTTCACATTCACATGTACTAAAATACTTTTTAAGAAATAAACCACACTTTTGGTTCCAAACTAATTTGTACTCACACCCTGTTTAGGCTTCCATGACAAATGGGTACTCAAGAAGACTTCATTGACTATAGGTACAGGTTAAGAATAGGTTCATAGTAACAGGATTAAGAGTGTTAGCTTGGGTGATTCTGGTGACTTGGATGGGGTAAGGCTCATGGATGTCATATATCATCCTATTCATTTATTTTATTCTGTTATTTTCTATTGGTATATGAGATTGTCCTGGTGGGTGATCAATCTTGATTTATGACTGTATTCATCAACATTGGATTATTATTGATGGTTGTATGTTATTTTTTCTACATACATTGATGGATGTAATTATCATGGATAATGTTTAGTTATTTTTATACTTGATTGTGCATAGTAATTTTGAGCAATATTATCCCCACAGTATCACCCTAGAACCGAGTTTCTAGTTGAAAACCTCTAGCATGTGGGGAAGTGCACCTTAGGTCCTGTGGAAAACTAGATCGGGGAAAAATTTGAGAAACCTATGACCCAATGTGTTACATTAAGCTACATAATAAGTGGATGAAACATATTTCATAAAACACTACAGTGTGTATCATGATTGATGTACTTTACCATTATAAGTTGAAGTAGATAGGGTTGAGTGTCATGGTTTTTGAATAAGCATAGAATGAATCAACTTGATTTTTAAATGATTAATGTTATGAATTTACATATGATATTTTATATAAACTCAATTATATACATTATAGAATGTTTTTGGCCCCCATTGACCACATTGTACTATGTTTTATGTTCACACCTTAAATGTTCAACACGGTGTATGTGAAAACATTAAATTTAGCATAATGGTCTGGGAAAGGGCCCTAACATAGGTGATTTAGCTAGAGTATCTTAATAGGGATATGGATATAGTACTAAGCCGTGTCCAAGATATTTCTATTAGATTATAATTTAATGTATTTATTCCTTTTTATATAAACCATGTATATGGTATGGTCATTGGGATATATCTCTTTTAATTTATGAATGGTATGACATGGATCATGTTCATATATTATTATATGGTATATGATATTAAATTTGGATTAGTTTAATATTAAATTACATAGTTAAACATTTATTTGTTTATTTATAAATTTTATGGATTTATTATTGTTATTGATTATATTATTTAGGGGATAGTTTTCCAAATGATTTCTATAGACCCTCATTGCTAGGTGACAACTTCTAGTATATAGGGAGTCATTCTTTAGGTCACATGGAACACCCTGGATTGAGCACTGAGTGATACATGGGATAGAAGGTGTTACAAAATAGAGTTAGAGTATTTTTTTTATTTTTTTTATGAATTTTAATTTTTATATGAACATAGGTTAGGCAGAACTAGGTATAAAACTGTACTTATGGGTAACTAGTACTTGTATGGGGAAAATATAATCTACTATAGAGTGGGACTGTGATTTAGTTATTTTTTGTATTATAGTTAATATATTTTTAAGAAGTATTATGTTAATGAGTACTATTTTGTTAGTTTAATAATTCTTCAATATGGAAAGGGGGAATGCATACATGCATCATACCAAATGCTTAGTTCACATAACATATACATAATTTTTCATTACTGGAAAGTATTATTGGTCAGATAATATTTAAAAAATGAATTATTCAATAGTTTCAAAAATAAATTATCAGAGGAATTTTAATGAGTTTAAATAAACAATAATTATTTTCTGAGTGTTTATCAGTTGGATATTATGATATTATTAAAGTAACATGTGGTACAATAATCAAATTTGTGTGGATGGTATTAGAATTAAATTTATTTGGTGTGTATTGACATATAAATTCATTAGATATCTTGGGTATGGATTAGAAAAACCAATAGATTCCAAGGGTGTGTCTTGGTATATTCATTGGAAGACCTAGATGTGAATGAAGACCCTTGTGTAGGTAGAGTAAGCATGTAGATGGTATGATTTGGGTAAACTAGTGGGGTAGTATGAAGGATTACACAATCTAATTTTAAAGTTAAATTGGGATTTAGATAATGAATAATTGAATTGTTATAGATTATTAATGGAAATAGGATTACAAGATTATATCTTACTTTAGTGTACAATGAGTATGTGATGACACATCGTATGAAGTATTAAAAAGGGTGTAACTTGAGAATGGCCATATTATAGTATCTTGGATATTATCATTTAGATATGACTAGCACAGAATGTATATAAACTTTGTAGATTGGAAAGTGAATTTGGATTTGGAAATGATTCTTTTATATTTAAAATCATGAAAAACACATTATTATAGATTAGGGTTATGAATCCATATATGGAATAGAGTTGAGATGGTGTAGTAAGAAATAATATTGAAAAATAAAATTTTCTTGAGAACGTAATTTTCTTGTGGAAAAACCCATGATGATTATGACTGGAAGGAAAATTTGACTACATGTGATCATGGTAAGCATTGTATGAGTATTGAAATTGAGATCAAGATGATTTACCTCAATGGTTATTACATATATAAATTATAAAGGTATAGAATATGGAATTCAATATTGAGAATATCAATTGGGATCTAAAGTGGTATATAATATATATTTATTGAGAAAAATTTGAATAATTATTCTAAGATTAAAATTAATAGGATTCATTTTAAATGAGATTTATTTTATGTTAAGAACCATATTTTTAATGAAAATTTTAATTTTGTTTAAAATATTTATAGGGACTTTGGGATTTTATTTGATGGTGTATATATGACTCGGGGTTGTGTTAAATGTTGATTTCAATTGGGTTTTAAATATTTTATATTGATTTGTGATTAATAAATCATTATGTAAATGATAATTTATGGAATAGAGTTCTTAAAATGATTCATGAAAGGTAGTCTTTCATGGATCATTGAGAGGAGGTGGTGGAGACATCTTTAAGCATGGGCTACCCATTAGATTCACTCTTTACAATGACTGTATTATGAGTTTGTCAAAATTTTATTAATGAATTTATATATAGGTATGTAATGACTTAAAAATATATTTATGATTTTTAAGAGGATTCATAGATATATTTTAGGGGTGACATGGGATCTTAGTATTATATGGATCCAAATGAAAATGTTTAATTAATATTTTGGATTAATTAGTACTCTGATGGACATGAATGTTGGAAAAACAACTTTTGATCCTTAAATGTGACAATTTTGTATGATAAAGGACTATAAATATATAATAAAATTAGGAATTATTGGCTTTAATTTTGTGTATTGTTTCATTTTTCATATATTGTTTGGGGATTTTCATTGAAAATTATTGGTGCCTTGATTTACTTGAATGCAAGTATCATGTGGAGGTGACCAGAGTTCATGAATTTTTAGGAACTTTTTGAATGATTGTATTAACTTGAGATATTTTATATTTATTATAAATTGGTTATGGTGTTTATTTAGAGATAAATGTATGATTCTTCCATATCAACCTAAGTTATAGTGAAATATGGTTCTAATTATGGATAATCAGGGATGTCGAATAGTTGTGACATTGAGAATGATGATATTAATAAATCCTAGAGAAATCCTAATCAAATGAATTTTTGGGTGTTATAAATAAATTATTATGAGTATTTTCATTTAGTTTATGATTAAATTTATGTATGTTGGTGTTAGTGGTATAATGATATGGGTAATAATATTATACATAGTACCCAATCAGTCACCTTGTGATACAATACTAATATTGGGGGAAGTAGTTAATGTTGAGAGTGGAATGTGTGTTTGACCTATAGAATTAGTAGTTTTGGAATATTTTATAATGATTAGATGAAAATATTTTAGCTATATATAGTTCTTTGAGAGATATATATTTGGCTGTTAATTAATGAAATTTAGGTGAATTCACTACATATGATAACTAAATGGGTGTGCAATTTGGGGAGTGGTCCTTATGTGATTGTGGATTTGGGAAACATTATTAATATTAAAGGGAGTATAATTATATACTTACCTAATTGGGTTTTTAGTGAAAGTATTCATAATAAGGAGACCATGTTTTGTGAGTAGATTATCAGAAGATCCATTAGTGTAGCTTAGAGTAGGTAGTGATCTTGCATCAAGCGAAGATATTGATTGTAGAATTTTATTATTAGTGATCATACTTTTATAAGATGTAGCATGGGAAAAGTAAATATACATTTAAGGAGGTTTATATGGTTTGATGCATTATTTGAAATATATTGAGATTTCAGATGATGTTGGTGTAGTGGGGTATTGAATGGACTTTTCCCAAGATTGGTAGTGGGGGAATTAAATTGGAGTCCAATGAATAAATTAAGGGATAAATGGTGTATATCTATATATCTTCTGAACTTGGCATTTTTCTGCCTATGTGTCACCACCGGAAGCAGCCACGCCTCCACCACGCTAAAACTGCCTAATTTCTTCCTCCATCTTCTGCAACACCAAACCTTGAACCTCCTGCATATCCTCTCCTCTACATCTAGGGTTTCAGAGTCTACCAGCATTATCCCGTTTCATTCATTCGGTTTCCCACCACTTAATCAGGCTCCCCGTCATCATTTATGTCTCCCTAATCATCGGTTTCCGTAGATCCTCCATTATTTCTTCCTCGCGGTACACCGCCTTAAGCTTCTTCCATGCGCCCAATATAGGTTTCTGATGCTTCTCCATTTTCCGACTTCCTTCCTCGCAGTCCCTACGCGTTCCTCCATGACCATTTACCCCATCACCCGCCCCTCCATCCTTTGATTCTCCTCCCCTCGACCCTAGGGTTTCAGCTGACCTGTCATCCGGCTTCCTCCATTCCATCGATACAATCCACACATCCCATGTTTCCCTCCACAATCAATGGTTTCTTCTTACCTTACTTCTCGGACCTCTCCTCCCTACTCGAAGATCGGCACCAGTGAAAAACACCTCTGCTATCCTACTCCAGGTTTTTCTCCTCTTCTACTTCGGTTCCTCCTTGCGAATCCCCTCGACTCATCATAAGGTTCCCGCATAACAACGCTGGCATCATGATCCCGTTACCTCCTCTGTGCTCTGCCTCTAGAAAATGTACTATAGTTTCCTTGTCGTCGACCATGGTGGAGGTCACCCTCCCAGTAACCTCTTCACGAAGCTCTTCTGTATTGTTTTTATTTCTATCCTATAATTTTTAGTATTTCATTTTTCTTGCGATTTTTTCATACGTTCTAATAAGACATATTTTTTTTTGAAGAATCAGAAATTGGGGCATCTCTTTCATTCAGATGAGCAATATGTATTCACCTTGAATTTTTTTAGGATTCACACATATTTTCTATTGATTTTAGGATATGGGTTCACATTGATTTCAGTTACCTGACTCTCATATTTAAGGTTGATACTGTGTATTGATATCAAATTTGTTCTATTTCAGTTTTTTTAGTTGATATACCAAACATGCATTCTGTTTTGATTTTGTTGTTTCAAACTGAATATTCAGTTAAATTTTTGATTAGTTATTATTTTTAATAAAGTTTTTTTCATCCATGTTGTTTGATTTTCAACTCAAGACTCCATTTTAATTTTTGATTAATAGTTATATTTTTATGTTTTTTTTGTTAATGAAGTTTTTTACATTTCTGTTACCTTGATTTTTACTTTTCTGTTACTTTTATTTTTACTTTTCTATAATAGATTTATAGGTTTATCTAGGAGAAAATATGTTTTCTGTTTCAGGTTTCTAAAAAATGAATATTCGGTCTGTCATTCTTAAATGAAGATAACATTTGATTTTTTCAAATAACTATAATGTTGTGTTTTTTATGGTGTTAATGATTTTTGTCTTAACAATATATTTTTTATGTATTTTTTTTATTTTGTAAGGTATATATGCTGTTGTAAACAACAAAACATGCATTTGTGTTATTGAAACAAAATAATTTATCTTCTGTTGTTGAGGCACATAGAATATGTTAATGTAGCTTTGGACTAACTTGTTTGAAACATGATAGGTAGTGATTTAAGCCACTCCAGATATGAGGAAGTTCATGGGTGCGTATGCAGCCATGTCACAACACAGATGGTATCCATATTGAGCTCTTTGAATTCTTCTTTTCCAGAATTTGAATATTGTTGACTATTCAGAAATTATATATAACAGATGAATAAGTCTTACATGTTATATATAAATTGTTGTAATATTTCATTATTAATTATCCTAATTTCTAAACTCCATATTTATAATTTTTTTCAATTGTTAATTACATAAATTTTTCACTATGTTGTGATAGTGGTTTTTGGGCTATCTGTGTCAAGGATATGGTTGGTGTGGAAGCATTTTTGTACACACTAGGTAGCCACTGCATACAAGACCATGGTTGGCGCTATTCCGAAACAATAGCTCTAGCCCCTGTAGAAGGTTTTATTAGAAGGTTCAAATTCAAATGGTCATCGACGGGTGTCCCTTGATGGTTGAAGTCGAATCATTGTTTTTTTAGATAAATGGTAGAAGACTCGCTTTCATCCATCATGGTGCACCTCTTCTGTTATTACATTTTCCCTATATGCATCTCCATTGTCTTTGACATCTTTGAAACTCACCCATCACTGGAAAACACTCTGAAAACTGTGTTCCTTACTTTGCTGAATATTCAAATGTCCAAACATATACGAATTCTGTTTAAAGTTTCATGTGTGGAACTCTTTTATGTCATCTGGAGAGGTCGAAACAAGGTCATCCACGAAAAGACTCCACTCATATGCCAGTCTGCCTTGGCTGATATTGATACAGCTTTCCACGAGCAGACTCCATTACTATGCATGTCTACCTTGGCTGATATTGATGTTGTTGTCCCAAATACCAATTCGCTGCTTGCAGATCGCTGCAGCAAGTCATTTGATTTTAGATGAGGACACAATAATGGAGGTATTTTACTATTCCATTTTTATGTATAATTTATTTCCCAGTATTTTTTCTCACCTATATTTTCTACTGTAATGTTCTACAACATAGTGAACCCAAAATCCAGGATAGGGGCTCCGCTACAACAACTACTGACACCACTACTGGAGGGATTTTACTAACATGGTTCTATGATGACATTATCCACTAACATGGTCATATGAATCACGAGGCATTATGATGAAATATTGTTAGGTTTTCTTGGTTTGAATCTTTTTCTTTTACATTGACATTCACTATTTCAATTCTCATATTTCTATAGTCATTATTACTTTTTCTTATTTCCATTATATGTTAATGCATGGTTTCTTTCCTAAATACAGTGTTTTAGGGTTTACTATAACTTCATTTTGGAGAAATACAAGGGATCATTTTCTTTTGTCTCAATCATTTCTTTTCTAGCTTATCAGATTACACAAATTTAGATTTGGCATGTTTCCCTCTAGTAAAACAGATTTCACATTTTATGAAATCTTATGAGCGCTTTCGGGTAAACATAATAACCAATTTTTGTGTAGTGATGTTTGTTTCCCGATCTCCCATTTTCTGATTATACATATTTCGTTCCAAAAAAAATGTTATCTAATTTTATGATATCTCATGTTTTTTCCTCCTATAAAAGAAGAGTATAATGAAAAGGCAACATTTTGGTTTGGGGTTGCAATTCAGCATCATGTCACAGATATGCATCTGAAGATAGATTTGTCAGCTTTTTTTCCCAATGGAATTATTCTAATTGTACCTACTATTATGTTCTTCTGTTGCATGTCACATTTTTGTTTTATTGTGTTACCTCATGTGGTGTTTACACTGTAGTTTGTTTTTTTCTTGTTGGAATAGAAGTCTAAAACAATCTCGTCCCACGCTAGGAGCCTGCTGCATCGTCAAATCATGCATCGCCAATTCATAAAGGGGAGATCACACCGGCAAAGCCTGATGTGGGGGTCAAGTCCAAGATCATTGTTAGATCGTTTCATGGTATCATTTTGAAGAAATCCATCCTTTCCTCTCTCTTCATTCATTAATTTCATCATTTATTAGTATGTACTGTTAATTTTAAACATTTTTTGTATCTGCAGATAGACATACTAGATGGTTTTAAAGGTCATGAGCTTCTGGAATATTACCCCTTATTCCACCGCAAAAACTCCAAAGAAATCTATTTCCGGGTTAAACAATAACTCTATTTTCTTGAACTGTTTTTAATTATATATTGAATCTTTTTACATCCATATGTCACGCTTGGTTATACTGTACTTAAAACTCATAAACAGGAAATCAATGAACTATTTCACCTGTTCATCGTTGACGCTGTTTGGATCTGCTCGATATGTCAAGATGATCAGGAGAACCTATATACTGTTTTTGGTCAAACGAAGGGACTTTTTCTTTTCCACAACTCCAATGACTATTCCATGTGCAGGGGATTACAAGCCAACTCAAACTGATTCAGAACGATCCACTGGTTCAGATTCCAGCATTAGTCTTGACTCCAATGACTATTCCATGTGGAGGGGATCATTGGCCGTATTGATACCCTGACCAGCGTCCATATGATGGTGAGAGTGTACTCCCTCATGTAATTGAACATGCTGGATTTCTTTCCAGTCATTTTTCAAGTCTATAATTTCCTAAATGGTTTGTTGTAATATCAATGTTTATAGATTCTGAGGCTGCTGAGTATGAAAAAATTCTTACATAAAGCGTCAAGAAACAATGAGAATGCCGGACTGACAGCATCGCCAATATAAGATCCATGCTTCATGTGGCTTAAAAGCCACCTACTGCTGCATCTGCTAAACTCTATGGTGATCCATTTCTTATGTGATTTATTTCTATGATGGTTAAGTTCAAATGTCCTTTCATGATTTTCATGGTGTAATGTTACTTAATCATTGAATTTCATAGTGGAATGCTAGGACTGTTTGAATTTCAGACCACTACTGGAGGGATTTACTAACATATGGCTATATGCTGGTAATCTCTCTCCCAAGAACACATGAGGCATTTAATAAGTTATGTGTTTATTTTCTTTAGTTCTGATTTGATCATGTGAAATTTTATTATAGGAAATATTTGTGTTTTTAACTAATAATTTTCAGATTCTCATTATTTCAGTGCATGTGAAGGGGGAGCATACCAGGATGTGGTGGTTCTTACTCTGAAGACCACACCCACTAATGGACTGGGGTAGACCTGGAGGAATAGTCCAGCTACTGATAGGTTAAGTACAACACCTGTTTGGGGTTATAAACCCAAAAATTATTCTCCCTTTCATTTAATTATATTTCCTTCAGTTAATTTTCTACTAAATAGCAGTTTTTTCCTCTTGTATGGGCTGGACAAAAACTGGACAACACCTCACCCAGCTCTTGAAAATTGATTCATTGAAGATCGATTCACACTGTTAGAAGCTGAAACAAACATCCAGGTTCCTGTTTTTACTTTGATTTCAATGCAGTTTATGGTTTACACATTCCTCTTTAAAGTATATGTGAGACATTGCCCATTAATTGTGCAGGTTTCTATACATGAAATTTAATGTGTAGGTATAGGGGATGGGAGAGGGGGATGAGGGAAGTGGAGAGGGGGGCTAGGCAGTATGGAGGGGAGGGGAGGGGAGGGGAGGATGAGGGAAATGGGAGGGGGATGCTGGGGGAAGAGATTGGGCACGGGGGGTGGGAAAGTGGTGGGGAAAGGGGCTGGGCAGGGGGGAACTGAGGTAGGTGGTGGAGATGCTAGGATTGGGTGGGAGACAAGCATAGGAGGGGGAAGGGGAGGGCTGACCTGGGTTGTTTTTATGATGAGGTGGAAGGGGAAGCTGCTGGGATTGGGTGGGAAATAGGCTTAGGCGGGGGAACGGCTAGGCTGGGGGATTCAATGTAGCAGAAAATAAAGGATATCCATGCAATACCTATGTATATGGGGTGTAGCTGGGCCATGACGACATCGATGTAGCAGCAGCCTGGATTTCATTTCAGGATTCAAAAGGTAAAATTGGACTTCTTTTATTTTGCTTTCTAATTAATATTTTTATGTTAATGATTTTGGTTTTGAAACAAGGTATGAATTCACTCCCATGATTTCTAATTTCCACACATTATCATTCTGAACTGTATCTTATTTGCTATAAGATAATACTGTCAATTAATTTTTATTGGTTTACATTTAAATGGGAAAAAACCAAGAAAATCGTTGTTCTCTCCAGGTGGATTGTAGCTTTTGATTAACTTTTACATGTTTTCAGGGCGACAATTTGATGATGCGACATCGGGGTCATTTTCTAGCAATGTTTCTCGGACATTAACTTCTCCCCTTTAGGTGATCAAGATCAGATTCTAGGTCTGACTTTACTACAATGTTTTTCAATTCCCGTACAACTTCATTCTAAGCAATTTCTCATATTCTATGAAAAAAATATTTTCAATGTCATTGTATTAGTTTACTTTTTAAGGGAAAACATACTGAAAAAAGCTAAATTCAAAGAGCACCATCCCATAGTATGTTTATTAAATTGGTTAGTTTTTCTTTAGGAAAGAATTTTCATGATTTCACGTAACATTCATGGAAAATTTCTGGATGATTCTAAGAGCACCTGGCCATATTTTTTCAATATTTAGGCTTATTGAATATACATACTTAGGTTTTATACTCCCAAAAATCTTTGAAGCGTATCTTATTCCTGTTTAAAAGCTGCAAAACCTCTTAGTGTTCTCTGATATTTAACCATTTTTTATGCATACAGTATGAGCTGTTGGATTGTCACTGATATCATGCTCCCTCTGGCTGTTTCAGATATGCTGTGTATTGAGGAACAGGTTGAGAGAGCACGTTCAATGTCAGTTTCTTGGACCCTACAAATTATAATACAGTAATGATTATCCTTTTCTTTGTCTGTTGCTGTGATGTTTATTCATACCCAGTGCTTTTTTTTTTAAATTTTGAAAATTTGATTTATTCATATCCAGGGACTTCAAAAAGTGTCATACGATTTGATACTTCAACCTTGAATATTTCATATACTCAGGTATTATAATTGCCTTATATACTAGCTGGAATACTTTTAACCACTCTTAGGGTTGGTTTTAAATTCTTTAAACAATGTAACAATTTGAATTTTATTCTCTACATATAGCATTCCATGTCTCAATATAACTTACTAAACATTTGGTTTTCATAATTCTCAATTCTTCTAACTTATATTTTATAAAATAAATTACTATTATTACAGTTAATTCTATAATTGCATTCGTTGAATACCTTTCTATGTGATTTTTCTTACAATTCTATTATTGTTCATGTACATAGTTTTTCTAACAATTTCTATAAATTTTTTCATACCACCTGTATCTTTTATAACCATTTTTCTTATTATCACCTGTATCTAATTTAATTCTTTCTCCAAATTTTATCACATGCATCTATTCTCACCTGTATCTTGGACCATATTGAGGTTTCCATCATGATGACACTTCCTTTGTGTTATCATTTAGTTCTTTGTATCACATTTTAATTGATTATTTGCATGGTTTTTGAAAGTAAAAAAAATGGTACAGTAGAGGGAATAAATCATTCAGTGCTTTGTATCACATTTGTTTAATCCATTTCAATAATGAGGAACCTTTAGACACTACTGATGGAATTTGTCCACATAGTGTTTAGTCCTGTTATACTAGATCCCCCTGTTCAGCAGGTGGTTGTTCATGTTGAGTCTGTCGCCTCCTCGGTTGGCTATCTGGATGGTGTTGTGCAGGTTGATGGTATACAATTGGATGGTAGTGATTCTTGTCAGCACACCTTTATAGAGGATGAGGATCATGCTACTGATGGGGCTTTCTAGGTTGATGATGGGAATTACGCTGATAAGCATCTGGCTCGCTATTCTAGCCCTGGAAACATATTTCACCCAATGATGCGGATTATAAAAAAGTATCCTCTATGCTGCGGAATGAAAAATATAACTCTAATTTTTTCTTCTATGTTTTATTCTATTAACACTCCAAAATTTTATTTTAATTTAATGGAAGGCCTTGAGAATGCAGGTTGCAGCAATCGGAGGGCTTCTCCCCTAATGACACGATCTAGGGATAGAGATGTTTTTGGTCCATCAAAGGGAATGGCCACGGAGGATGTCCCTGGTAGTTCTATTATACAGGATCCCCCTATTCTGCAGGAGGCTGTTCAGGAGGTAATGGCTATGCAGGATCTTGCCACACAGGAACCACCTTAGCAGGATGATGTGAATGATTATGGTTCTTCACCTTGAAATGAATGTTCATGATTTTCAGGAGGAGGTGGCTTCTTGGGAGGGAATGCTCATGCAGGATGATCTTACCATACATGATCCGCCTCACGAAGAAGTTTTAGAGGACTCGGCCATTGAAGCATCACATGTGCAAATGATGTAATGGAGAAGGTGTTATCCAACTGGGCGGGGGGGGGGGGGATCTCGAGGTCAGGGTCGATATAGGAAGAGGCGATCATCACTGTATGCACTCAATGTGGTTTTTTTCTTTCCTTAGGTATGATGGTGTTGCACTTAAACATTTACCCTTATTTTATTTTGGGTTCTAATTAATTATTCTATGTTAACATTCATTTTTTTATTCTATAAATTCAGGTATTTTTATTTTAAACATTTTTTTCTATGCAGAAAAATCTTTTAGGAATTTGATGTTGGATATTTGTGCAGTGACATAATTTATTGGTGACATTAATACTTATGATGTATGTTTTGAAATTTAAATGTCCATTTGAGTGTTATTTTCATTAATGTCCAATGGAATATTATAATGTTTACACTAATGTTGAATAATAATTCTTTCAAGTTCTTTTCATAATATCTCAGTGACATTAATATTTATGTTATTTAATTCATGTTCATTTTTAATGCACTTTTCTAATTATTGTCCATTTTTTCATTTTATTCAAATATTTGAAGTTGGATATTTATGTTTTTTTCTATATCGTGACCTGTTTTCTTTTCATTATTCTTTTATGTTTTCATTCATGTTCAATTCATTATTTTTTCAAAAATGTTATTTTTCTTTTCAATTGAAAGTTATCTACAATATTCAAATGTCATTTTTAATATATGTTTTCTTTTCCATTTATATTCTCTAATATGTTTTCTATGTTTTCAAATGATATTATTTTCCATATATATTCTCTTATATGTTTTCCTCATATTCTCCATCATGCATTTGTATGGTTTATTTTGTACAGTGATGGTACACTTATGTTTTTCTTGTATATTCTCATATATTCTCCTACATATTCTCCTATGTTATTTTATGTTACATATTTTTCTATATTTTCAATTCTCTATATTTTATCCAATTATAGTTCAACATTAATTATCACTTTTTTTCAATATATTCAATATTCATGTTCTTTATGAACTTTGAAATATAGTTTTGTCTTCTTAAAAATAAGCATTGAACGTAATGTCGTGTGAACGCATGGGTAAGTACTAGTTGTGGATAAAGGTGAGAAAAATTCGTTTAAAATAAATTTATTCTCTTTTAAGAGTGATATAAAAATGCCTATATTTATTAAGGGCCTTGGGAATGAGATGTGAGTATTGGATCTTAGTGGTTAAAACTACTTACTGGAGATGTATGAGTATGATTCGCTGAGATGAGAAGTAGCATGGGGGGGCATTATAATGCCACATATTATCATATATTTTTTGAAGTATAAAAATAATAGATTTAAGTGAGGTAAAATATCATAGAATTATGTCTCTTTGAATTTTAATGAGAGGTATATCATTATTGTTATTTTTAAGAAGTTTAGTTTGAGAATATAGAGGAATATTATGGAATTAAAAAAAGAATAAGTGGAAGTGTCACTACCATGGTATAGAATATTGAGCTATTTACTTGGTGTAAGGAAATTAGTACTTGGAGATCTTCTAGTGGGTGTAGAAAACTCACATGGTAGTCACTAGTTGACTAGCTATATGGTATTTGTGGGATGATGAGACAAAATATACCTTGTGGTATTCCCCAAGTATCCGATGGTTTTCAAGTCTGAATGATATTAATGATTTTTTATAATTTTTGGGGTTTTAGTAATCTTACTTTAGTATCAATATTTGGTATTTAATCAAAGGACTATCCAGGACTACCATTTTCTATCATTGACTATAAAGTGAGGCTACTATTAATCACTTCTATTAGACACAATTTGATTGTGTACCGCTATAAATACTTAAATTTAGTGTTTTTTATAGGAATTAATTTATATATCAATTAAGGGTGAATTTATTAATGATATTTTATGGGTTAAATCTTATTGATACATGTTAAATGGTACCTAACATTTTATGAAATTTATTATGTGTTTCATTTGTGATGTAGTAAGTAAGAACCGGTAGATAGATTGAGGGGAATTGAACAACAACCAAGAGGGATAAACATTGTATGATATAATATATAGTGACAGTTAGGGTTGTAAAATATTTTTTTCATGTGATGTTTTGATTTTAGGGTGGCTTAGTGACCGTGTTTCATTGTGATATATGTGAAATCTTGGTTATTTGGGACCATAGAGGGTGTCAAGGAAAGAGATACCTCATGCATGACCTAGTTTGGACCCAATTGTCTATATTAGTGGGTATAATGGGTCTATATCATATTATTTAAGGTTATGATATAGTTTCAACTTGCACTTTGATAGTGGTAAGGGTATTTAATTTGGATTAAGGATTGTAGGTTTCACCTAAGAGGTGATTTGTGAGCTTATCTTGAGATAAATTTTGATAGGGATCGTAAAACACAATGAAATGGAGAGATATTATCAACTAATAGTGTACTGGTGAGTTGATTACATTATTATTTAATTTCATTGGTATTTTGGTGAATGTTAATAATAAATATGAAGTCTAAGAGCAATAAAATCACCTTAAACATATCAAATATATAGCAAAAACCCTATTTTTCTCTATTGTGATGGGGTGATATGAACTTACAAGGGATGTTTTTGAATATATTATTAAAAATTGGTTTACTATAGAGTTAGGATATAATAATAACATGTTATTTTCAAATTTCCTTTGGTTCATTTAAGGGATTATTTTTTAGCATAGTGATCTATCACTGGGAAGTCATATATCTGACTAGAGAGTATTGATATTTGTGATGCATGGGTTGTGGTGGTGTGAGTTTCAGATTAAGATGGATATATTAGAATATATGATTCATAGGGTCCACTAATTGATATTATAGGACTAGGATATTAGGCATTGTAATGTCATGTGACTATTTATTATTAATAGTGGATGATGTGATGTAGCCTGGATATATGATGGGCCTATCGTGATGTAATTATCAATGTCAATACCTTCCCATGATTTAGATATTCCTCATGATTATTTTTGGATTCAATGGTTTTGGTATGTATGTCATGGTACCCTATGATGTGAAGTACTCTAGAGATATTAAAGGACACAAATTCCATGTGGATCTATAAGATCCAGTGTACCCTTATGGAGTGGATTGTTTATCTGGATAGAGAGGTGACTGTATGCTAAGATATCGTATAGTATTAATTCTAAACAGTAATTTAGATTTTATAGGCTTCCGTGTGTTCCATGAAAACATGTTATTTGTTTTATTACAGAGGGAGATAACTATGTTAATCCACTTAAATTATTTGGATGTATGTTACAAACCGAGCTGTTGAAACATGTGTCACGAAACCACATATTTTGGATCATAATTGGTATGGTTTGCTGATACTGACCAAAGAATGTAGGGTATAACTTTATGGTGTCCTAGTAAGAATGCGATGAATCAACTTTATTGTTAAATATTTAGTGTTATATCTATGAATATTATATTTTATATTCTCTCACATATAAACAATTTGGTATATATTGTGGTCGGTTTGATGGTTTCATAATGAGATTTATACTCAAACACTACATTCTCACCTAGGTGGATGTATTGAATTCTTCATTAATATTCATGTTTGGGAAATGGAATTAGCATAAGTGATTTAGATAAAGAAACTTAATGGGGACAGTGACAATACTAAAGTGTGATTGCGGGTTTTTATCATAATATTCATATATTTAATTTTGTAATTTTTTAGAGACTATGTATATGGTTATCCCATTAGGTGTCCAACATTTTTATTTTTGACTGACAAGAGTTAATGTAGATTAATATATTATTGTGTGATTTATTTTATTAATTATTGTTTTATTTACACTTTGATTTTATAGTTTTATTTTAATTCTATGATTTATGGATATTTATGGATTCATTATTTATTATTATTTGAGTGAGGTATTAGTATCCTAAATGAATATTATGGAACTTTAATACAATCTAAAATCTTCTAGTGCATGTTGTGGCCTTCTAAATGTCTTATGGTGAAGTCCATATCGAGCCTAAGGTATCATGTCATTACCCGACACAACTAAAATCCCTCCTAGTTTTTTAGCAAAGCTATGTGTGACCCTTGACACCTCCCTCCATAAGGTAATGAGAAGGTGATTAGTGTTCATGGCATGTAACATAAAATATAAAAGGAACTAACTTCTTTAATCCTAATAAAATAAATGAAACTATTAAACAATTATAACTATATGAATAAATCAAAATATACAATCCTAATAATTGTATTACTATGAATGTGATTTCATACAAAAAAAATAACATCATTTAACACTAACAATAAATAATTTACATTTCACACCAACCACTTTACATCCAACCATTCCCCACATCATGTTCAAGTAATGTTTAACCATCTCCCTTATATAATATTATGAATCTTTAAAAATATTATATATATGCATGGGTGAGCATACAAGTATATTCAATAGGTTCCTCTCTAGAAACACTTACAAAAATTAGAAAGAAGTATACTTAAGCTCGAGTTAGTAAATAGTGAAACTGAATCATTTCCCATTTATGAAAATTACAAAATCCATATCATGGTAAGATTACACTCTAAAACAAAATTAAATATACAAACAACAAATAATAAAAATATTTAAAAAAGTACCCCACATCTACTTCTCCATTGATATAGTTTCCCTCATATTATAATGATATATATCCTGGCACACCCCACCTCTTTCTGTACTCATATACCATAAATTAAATCTATATAAGAACATCAAAACCACAATTCAAAACCTACAGAATAATGAAATATTCATAATTTATATATCTTCATCCCAAATAAAGATCCCTCTATATCTTATTATTTTCATTATCTCTTTATCTTACTCTTATATCTGAATTGGGTTTACTTATTAGACCATTCTTGGTTATGTTGGTGATAACTGAATTCCAACCTTCCTCTTATCATCTGTCTTCTTCTTCCTTATTTCCTCCTCTGATCATCTTATCACATCGACTGCATTGTATTATCTACTAGATATTCCCCCATTTTCTCCTTCCACATTTTTGTATACTACCGAATTATACATTATTAGGCATGAATCCTATTATATATTCACTTATATTTAGATCCATAATTGTTCATCATCATTAGTATCCCCCTTGTATCCTTCATTCATATGAAAATAACGCAATTCCATTGGGTGCTTTTGGTTTCTCAGGTGTCTTCCTCGAGTGTACCCTACAATCATAGTAGTAATCCTTCCATCTCAAATTAATATTGGTTCTTCTATCTGACATGAGGGTTCTAGATTCTAAATTAGTCATTTAATTAGCTTAATAATGGGGGTGATGGTCCTTTTTGGGCCCTTTCCTCCTATTATTCTTGGTCTTTTAGGTTTCCTTTGGGTTTTAGTTGTTTTTGGTTTGACATTACTTTAGTGTGTTTCCTATGGAACTGTGGAATTGAATCATGGTTTGTGAAACTCTATTAATTACCTAGTATTATAATATATTCTTCTTTATGCAGATCTCCTATGGTCCCTTTTTTCCTCCCCATAGATAATTAGTTGTGGAAGTTTGATATCCTTTTAGGGTAGCCATGAAGAAGGTTCAACATAATATTTTTTATAGAGAATCTATACTCTTAAATGATTTAATGAAGTTATTTAGAGTGAATATGTATTTGGATGGGTCAGAAGGTGGGTTTAGGGTGGTTTTTAAATGTGGGGAATGATTAAATTGTTTCTATATATGCTTGGTGATTTTATAGATTATTAGTGTTTCTATAATGTTTATATAATGGATCTCTCTTTAATTATTTCACATGGTTTTTAGTAGGTGATAGTTTTTCTAGTAGTGAAGATAATGACAACGATGAGCATGGGGTGAGAAGCTCTGATTGGAATGAGGTACATAGTTCAAGGAACAATACCCAAGATTCCTTCCTCAAGCATCGTGTGCTAATTTCATATCAGTTTTACCAATTTTGATATTTGATTTTTGTGTGTAGGTTGTTGTTTTTGTTTTATGATTTTAATAATATGTGGTAATGTTTTCAATTATTGGGATCCCACTCATCCAAAATTAGTATTTTTAAAATAAAAAAAATGGAATGAGGATTTAATTTATATATTCATACCACAACCAAGATCACAAACTCATACCATATCCACACTAATAACATTCAAAAACATCTAATACTTCTATAAACCACACAATTACAGGAAGGAATATAAGAATAGATGGTGTAGTCATCCATCTATATCACCTATATCTTGGATGTTGGGGGTTCACCTGGATCCCAAAACCTTATATGGGAATCAATCAGGTCACCAAACTCTATTTGAAGTGAATAAAAAAAATTAAAATGGAATATAATATCATTCAATCAAATCCTAGGGTCCAATTTATATCTAACACTACTATAATACACCCCATCTTCACACCATCACCACCACACATCAACAAATTCTACCACCATTAACCATAAAAAAACATTCATCCCAACCAAAAAACATTCCAAAACCTTATTGAAATTCTCTTTATCATTACCAATTCCACATTACTCATTAATAAAAATATCACTTTGACTTCATTTATCCATATTAGATATTAAATTATATTAACATCCCATAATTCCAGTAACAACTTCCAGATATTTCATCCTTTATAATTCAATTACCATATAACATCATTCACCACTTGAAAAATTATTCAACAATTTATTTATTTAAAATAAACTTATTCCCAATAAAGTTTATTATAAACATTATTTAATTTCAACAAGTTACATATCCACAGTAACTAAAAACCCCAACCACCACATGATCATCATGCTTAGCTCATAAGAAGAGAACACAAATGATTTTTCACTACCACAATCTCATTAAATTATCAATTATTATATGGTGTCTAATATCATAACCCTTTGATAACAAAACTAATTAAATTTACATTAATATTATTTTTATTTATCATGTTATAACTATATTAATCCACCACAACATTATAAAATCATATTTTGAAAACAACATGTAGATAATAATAATAATAATAAATCATATATAACACTTATGAATCAAATCCTTCCTAAATTAAATTTATTTATTCTTCTTAAATTAGATTAATCTCGTCTCTTTACTCAAATTAATTCTAAATCATGTTTATACCAAATCAACAACACAAAATTAAAGAGTATAATCACCAACCATGAATCAAAGTTCAAACTATTAGGTCAATAGAAATTAGAGAAAATCACTTTTGAACACCTAAATTTTCACCAATATTCTCCAACCAACCTATAATATATCAGCATACTATCAATAATCCATAATATTCATTCACTAAAAACTACCATAGGTCCTTAATATAGAATAAATAAGATAATGGATGATGAAGAAAATCATAAAGGACTATAAATTGTGAAGACATGATCTCATAGAACTAGGGACTCAAAGAACAACCATGTAAATCTAAAAAAAGGGGAATAAAATCATCCCACCTAGGATTTTTACAAAGAAGAGACGAATTAATGAGAAAATGTGAGCACCTAAATTTATATTTTAAATTCGGATGAACAAAACCATGGATTTTTGACCTAAATCACAATGTGGTTTTATTTTATAAATAATTATATAATCAAAATTATAACATTAAACATCAAACTATTAAATATTTACCAATAATATCATTTTATAAAATATATCTTTGAATAGAACATGAAATAGACTTTCAAAACCATGAAGTGGTAACAAAACTCCATATTTAAACCTCAAGAAAACAATAATGAAGCATTCACTACAATATTTCATTTGATTAATCCATGAAACCATTCATGATATTGAATAATTACTTATTTTAGAAAAATATTCCACAAAAACTCTTCTAAAAAATTCATCATAAAAATGACCACATCATACAAACCATGACATGGGGGAGAACCAGGATGTAATTTTATATTATAAATGAAAAACTAAATCCCAATAACCCACTATAGTACCATAACCACTCCACCATGAGATGTTTTAGAACCACAATGAAGTTATAATACAATATATAGTTCATTCTATTCCTTGATTTGTTTTCCTCAAAAAATAAATTTCTCAAATACCCTTCTATAATCGACCTGCAAATTCAATCATATAGCCCATAACTCTTCAAATACAAACCATATAATCAGAAAGAACTGGGACTCTATATCAAATAATTCTTAAACGATACTTATCCATGAGAATAAAATAAAAACTTATAAAAATGTATGAGACTAAAAAACATAAACACCCCAAATGAATCCTCTAAAATAGGAATCTCACCTTTGTAAAGTATCAAGAATAATATAAAAAAGAATTAAAAATATCAAATAACACATTGTATAAGAAATATCATCTTCAATACCAGAATATTTTTTAAAAATACTTTATAAAATGAGTTTACAACTATAACTCTTATTCCCAATTAAAATTAAATAAACCACCATGCTTTAATAAAACATGAACAGAAGGAATAAAACATCCTCAAAACACCTCCTCTTAAGGATATTAAATCTTTATAGTCCACTCAATAAGTTTTTTATCTTTCATAATATCTAATTTTTCTTAACAAAATTCATGACAGTAATTATAGATATATCTCCAAAGGTGTGAAACATGGAATAATTTTTAAATACAATCCATCAGACGTAGAAGCTCCAACTGAAAAAAAACTTCTCCAACATTCTAAAACACCTTAAGGGGTCTAATGAATTGATGGAAAATCATATTAACTCTAGAAAACATCTATTATCCATGAAAATTATGATCTAAAAAAAACAAATGATCTTTAACCTTGAACTCTAAATATATCCTCATAAAATCAATATAAAACATCTAACTATTTTCAGAATCTATAACATACTCATGAATTAAATAGTTTTTTATATCATTATCTATACCAAATCTAGTTTAGTATTCATATAATATTTGAAATAGATCTCACACAATTATAGTCTATATATCTGGATATAAGACATCTGAAAAGTGTCATTCTAATGGATGAGTTATAGATATTATTATAAAAAATACTACAGAAATGAACAAATAATGAATTTTATTTAATCATAACTTTCATTAATCACTAATAAATATTAAATTTTATTATTTCTAAAGATGAGAACTAATAAAATTCAATAATTACTTGTTCTTTATTTTTCACTGATAAAAGTCTTCCTTTGTCTATGCTTGTTTTAGTGCTGATAAAAGTTAACAATATAATTGTTAATTATAGAACAAATAAAATATTTAACCCATAAAATAGTAAATTAAAGAGTATACCTAACACAAACACACAAACTCACTCACTCACTCACACTCTCTCCCTATCTCAGTTATTCAATTTCACATATCTCTATATAGTGTATATATTTATATATACATGTATGTACACACAATCACACATAATTGGGTCTAGATAATACTATATATATATATATATATATATATATTATTTTCTAAGAATGCATATAGTTTTCAACATAAATTTATACTGTAATGAAAATAATATCTTTAATTTAGTTAAATAAATTAAAAAATTGATCATTAATTATAACAAAGAAATTATATAATAAATTTTTAAATTTAAATAATATCAATATTGATATTATTATATCTATGTCGTTATTTATAATATCAATAATTAATTTTATTCAAATTAAATTAATGAAATTATATAAATATATATTCATTTTAATAATATGTTTATATATATGAATATATAGTTTATAAAAGTTTTTAAAAATCATTATTTAAAATTAAAAAATAATTACTAGTATTTTTATTTCAATTGATAATAAATTTTATATTTATTTTAATTAATAAAATTTATTTAAAATAATTTTTTTAAAAGGAATTAAGTTATAAAATTTATAAATATAACTGTATGTTTTAATTTAGTGTGAAATATTTATTCATTTATATAACTAATAATATTTTTGAAAATATTACTAATAATATTTTCTATGAATCAATAAAGGAACACCTTAGAGGGACATATCTAAATACCAAGAAAATTAAATTTTAAAAAATTAAAATCTGAAGTTTTACATATGTAAAAGAATAAAGATTCCTTAATTTTACAAGTAGAATAAATAAAATAGGTAAAATATCCCAAGTTAACTCCCATGTTGACCAAAATGACATTTTCATGTTCTCCTATTGAAAGGTTTGTGACATAATGAAGTCTATGCACTTGAAATAATCCAATAAATCATCCCAAGAAATTTCTAACCACTAAAAGAGAGAGACAATGTCAATCTTGATTAAATAAAAAATGAAGGTAGAATCTATCTATTACCATAAATTATTCCACTGATTGGATCTTGAAATTTGTATAGACATGATACCCCTTTAAATTTATCCATCAAAGCTATGGCATGAATATAATCTTTATATAAACATGAGAGGACCTCCCCTTTATGGTTTTTGAACAATCTACCACATCTTACGGGAATTAGATACCCTTTAGATATGTTGTTTTAGTTTATCTTGATCCAACCTACATAAGAATGTTTCCAAACTATAGGAATATATATGTTATCATTGTTATTATTCCCCAAGATACCAAGTATTTCCAAATAATATCATTCTTGAATGTATTTCCCCACCACACTATATTTAAATGAATTTACCTGACTGATATATGAGAAAACATTAATGAAATCCAACTTCAAATATAATTATTCACTATCAAATATAGAGAGGTTCTTTTTTATTGAAATAAGATAGTAAATATCAACTACTTCCTCCCAAAACTTATTTATTATGTTTCCCTAAATTGGGTAGGTTATAATAGAAATCTGTCATCCTAGGAAATGATAGTTTTAAAGCCCTTAACCTAATTGGAATTGATGAAAATAGACAACAAAGCATTGTAAAAAGAACATTCAAAGAAGGTATATTATATAAAATATACAAATTTATTATAAAAACTAAATATAGATAATATGAAAGAACCTATTTTCATTAGCTGTATCTATGTGAGAATTTTATCATAAATGCTCCCCCTAGTAGGGTATATTTTGAGGGAGCAATCTGAGTGTCAATGAGGATTGATGTACAACTGAGAAGGGAGGGTGGAATTATTGGTCACTTAAAAAATTTATGAATTATTTTATTTTATATTTAACCTTATAGACCATTTTTCGCCTCGATCCACTCTATCATATATCACATAGCCTCAATTAGATAATGTAGTAAGTAAAGTTACACAAATATAATGATATTTACAAGATTCAATATTATGACTTTCTCTTTTCTATGATTGGTTATTCGCCCCTATCATGAATTGTTCACTACAATCACAACTATTTAATATCAAGTGGATGGTCCTTCAAACACCATAACTAGACCATAGTCTCATTGATCTTCTATTATCCGAAGTCACAAAAACAGTTTTTTTACCTCTAATATGACTTCTCTTTACAGCGTCTTACTAGGATTCTTCAACATCTTCACATTATAGTCACCAAGTCTCACATTTTTCTTCTTTCATATCTTGTGTCCCATAGGATTGATGGACTCTAACCATGTATATACACAAGTTTCCTTCCATATCCTTATTATATATATACATATCATCTCAAAAGTATCTCTATTTATCTATAGAATATGTCTCATTTATCTCACAATAGAGACTTTCAATTCCAAAAGGACTTCATGATGTACTATATGAAACTAAAACTCCACAATAATATTAGATTCATAGTTCTTTCAAAAAATCTATTTACATGGGTTTCTTAGTTGATCTATGAGATCATATGATATTCTATATTCAATAGACCCTTCTAATTTTGAAATCTAAACCACAATATATGAGAATATACATAAGAGGATTGATTCACACATTTGTTTCTCTCAAACATATAAAATAGAAAATGTTTGAAGATATTATTATCCTCACTACTTCAAATATCTAAAAATGATATTATAATGATGGTATAATCCTAATTATTTTTATTTAATACAATATGTAGCAAATAATTCTTTTTTTTTCATTGAGATATTTATTTTTCAGATCTACATCACAATACACAATAGGTCTTGGATTCAACACAAACTACTAACTCTCCATTATTTTTATTTTATATGTAGGTAAAAATTATTTATTTTATATATTATAATTTATAAAATCTCTAAAAATTTATGGTCTATTATTTCTCAAATCACAATCACCTATACATGGGATTTAAAAATATTCTTGTTTTTAGTCTAGGTGGTAACACTAATTTTGTGGGTGTTTCCTCGTGTTTCTAATAATGGATATATCACAATAACTTTGTGCAATAAAAAATCATAAAAATGAATATCTCATCAATTATCACGATCTTATTCAATTTTTTCAATAGTTTTCTTCATTAAAAACAGATATCAAAATAAATTTTCAACATCAAAATTTTTCTTGGATCAAAAATATATATATTTAGATTAAATCTTCAGTAGGATCAAATAAATTTTCCTCAAAATATTTCTAATGAAATCCTCATATTTCAATTTTCAAGGTTTTAGATAAATCTTGAAAAAAATTGATGTGGCATAGAACTCTTCCAATAATTGAGAGATTTTATGAAAATAGTTAAACCTATAAACATAGACATGTACATAGAACCAACATCTTGAATATTCTTCTATATCATTTAAATATACTTTGATCAAAATGATTTATTTCTTTAATGAAAATTTAAGCATCATTGAATTTAAATATGTATTACTCTCGAAAATTTGATATATCAATTTGATCTTCAAAGAATATATGTAGTGGTTCCTACCCTTTGATATACCGCAAACCAATTTTTGATGGTGGTTTAAATAAACTTCAGGATGTATTGATCTTGAAATAAAATCACAGTCATCATATGATTTATGTTTCTTATATAGAATCAATTATGTTGGTATTCTATAGATTTCATGAAACACATATGGGAATTTTGGTTTTATAAATTATGGATTTACATTCATATAATAAAAAACATAATGAATTAACTTATATTATCTATTCATGTATCATAATTTGGATAATTGGATCTCAATTACCTTATGTGGTCTGAATTTTCTTTCATGGGTTAGATATGCATCATTTAACTACATTCCCTGGATTCAGCAACATTGAAGTTCATTTGGGTATATTGTTCCTAAATTATGATAAAAAGAATATTTTATAAACTTACACTAGGTACATGGTTCAATAATCTACACCATTATACTCACATATGTGGATCTTCACATATAAAACCATTCAAATATTTGTAAAATTCAGTTATGCGAATACACCTACGTTTATTGAGTTTATATACACAAATCTTCACTTAACTCTTTTTTATAATTCCTTTATTTTAGAACTAATGCTCCTTAACTCAGTTGACATCCAATCCCAACCATTCATAAAAACATTAAAATGAATTTTTGAATTTATGAATCATTCTCAACACTGTAAAATTATTCACAAGAACTTGGAAGAAACTAAAAACTCTCATTTTTTAGTTCTTCTGAAATATTCATTGAAATTTGGATTCTATTTGACCCAAAAATTTATTTCAACTTTCATCCATGTGTTTGTCTACACTGAATTCCACATGTTTTTAGAAGCCTTCGTGTATAGGTACCTAGGGATAGATTCTCCTTATATAATGTGATTCTATATCTCATTAAGCTATCATTTCACACTAAAAGATGAAAATCTTTAAATCTATTCATTAAAAAATTATCTTTTAATTATAGACTATTTCCTAGAAGGTTGGAATCATTACATAAAACATTTCATGATTTATCCACAATGTTCATCTTATTAATCATCTGATGTAATATAAGCATCCCACTTGAATCATTCCATTTTGGTATTCAAGGGAATCCAAATCCACTTTTACACTTTAACCAATATATGGAAATCAACTATTCTTTTATGTATGAATACTTTATTCCATCAAACAACTTCCCTTTGAATTTATAACATTGAAAAGTCTAATTGAAAACAACCTGGATGAAATTAAATACAACTAGAAACCATTGGAAACTTCAATTCCCTATTTATATTTGTTTTCAATTCCAATTATTAAAAATAAGATTAATTATTTAGGGTAATTTATCTCCCCTTATTGAAAATAAATTCAAAGGGGAGTAAATTATTCTCCTTGTAAATATAAGGGTCACTTTTTTATACCTTTCATTGAAATGGTGGGAATTTGGGATGAATTCCTCAACTATTAACTTTCCCTCCCAATTTTTTTTGTAACACCCCAAGCTTATACAGTACACTTCTCTTTGAATAATGCAATAGCGTGTGTTGTACGCTATATCGAGTTCTAACACACACCACAACCAATCAAACTAGCCGTTATTAATATTAATACCTACTTTTTAAAATTTTATAAATTTTATCTCTCAAAATGGACTTCATCATTATATTCATAGTAACAAATTTATACTAAGGTGAAATTTTGGTACTTTTCAGTTAACTTTAATATTTTGATGAATAGTGAAAATTACTAAATTTTAATTAAAAAAAACCTTTTTTAATCAAAATAGTTAATAGGGATAAATTGGGAATTTGAGTGGTTTTAAAGTATATTTATAATATATTTTTACTATTTAATACAATTTTGGTAATTAGACATTATTTCACAATTAAACCGGACATAAACAAGTATCAATCTTTTTATAGTTATTATATCTTAAAAACGCATTTTTGTTTTGATAGCGGGAATTAATTTTAAATTAATTTCTGCCACTTCTGTGTTTTGAATTTGGAAAAATGGATTCCATATTTGGAATCAGGACGTCCAAATTTTCTAAATAGATATCTTTTATTTTTAGACATTTTGAATAATTACTTCGGTAAATATTTTATTTACCATGGTTAAAGGGTAAATCTGGTAAATAAGGGTTAAAAATAATATTATAATAATACTAAATTACCCTAAAACGTGTCATAACATTATTGGTGGATACATTTCCTACCATGGGAATCTTTGGGTCGATTTTGGGACCCCATGGAGCCACCTGTAGGTGATAGGGACACTTTATTTTAATTAAGTTAAAATAAATACAAAAATGACATAAGCATATATATTTTAGAAAACAAAAATTTACATAGGGTTATATATGTTGGATTTTAGACTATAAATACTCATTAGAAATATATAAAGATTTCCTACATAATGGTATTTTATTTATATAATTTAGACATTAAATAATGTAATTTATTTATGACACAATGGTGATGCAGTAATTACCTAATTAATGAAAAATTAGAATAATTGATATTATAAATACCCAAATAAATGTAATTTTAGACTTTTTATAAATACCAATAATTTTATATGTTAATATGACATGATAAGATTGATTTAATTATCTTTATTCGAAGTAATCATTCTGTTATGTTTTTTACAAAAATCAATTATTGAATAGTGTCAAAAATGACATAAAATAGTTTTTAATTCAAATATTATATTATTAATTGATATTAAATTCATTAAAATCTAATATTCGGCCAAGAGACTTATATCATGATATTTGTGTCATTAATGGACCACTTGGGGTCTATTGGATGTATATAGTGAGTTTATTAACCATATAATATAAAAAATACAAAGAGACATTATAAAAGTGAAACTAATTAACTAAGAGTTAATACTTAAAGATAATGTTAATATAGTAACCCAAACCTATCTAAATCTTATTGGATGAGTGGTTTTCGACCTATCCCCACCTTTACCTTCAAATAATCCACTTTGTAGCCATTAGAAACCGAATATGAAGTTATTATAAAATAATATTTCTACCTTTTCCAAAGGTGCCCCTCACCCCTCTTATAAAAGGGCACTCTCCCTTCTCATTATTTCACACCTTCAAAGCCTTTTTATTTGGCCAAACCCTTCCCAAATACTCTCTCAACTTCCCTCACTTCATCCTAGAGGCCTTGCTTTAGTCAGAAAGCTAACCTATGGATCCCTTTTGTTCAAATCAAATGGAAGAACCCGAAGAAGAGGTAATGATTTCACCACCCCTTTTCAAGTTCCTTTCTTCTTCCACTTCTTTTATCTTTGTTATTACCATTCTAAAATAATAACTACAGTATCTTATATATACTATGATGTTATTATAAATATGTTACAACCATATTCAGTATTCTATCCATCCTTTGAATGACATGTCACCATACGTGCGTACGTACGACTTACCATCTCCACGTCATGGTGTAATTGTTATTCAATAAATTATTATTTGGATAAGTATAATAATGATGTATAATTAATGTAAATAATAAATATAACATGATAATGATTCTGTATATATGATATACCATCCAATTAAATATTATTATAATATCAAAATAATGATATTGTCGCTCGTGCGTACGTACGGACTACCGTCTCCACGAACGCGATGAGATTAATTCTCCATCGTATTCATTCAAGTGTAATTATCATTTGATGATTAATCTAAGGACTTGATATCATTCTGGATATGAATAATATACAACCTATCCATGAAAAACAAGGCTTATTCAAGAAAACATATAAAAGAAAACAAGTAAGTTAACACCCAAAACAACGATAATACTAAGATATTATTAACAAAGCAATGTTAAAAGATCATATATGATATCATATTAATATATATGATTCTTGTATAATTTAATAAAAATTATTTCACCATTATACAGGAGGTTAACCTACCCCAACCAAGGAAAAGTACAAGGTAAGGGTTTATTTCGCTATCTCTTCATTATCCGAGGTTGTTTATACGTAATAATCTACTGGGATTTCTTTATCATCCACATCCATGTTTCATAAAAATGTATTTCAAAACTTTTTTACTATTTACAAGAATATAGGTTAATGTCATTTATACCCTTGTATGAATTTTTATAAGAGGTTTATAAAGGAATATTTCGGTCATTTTCCAAACAAGGTGCTTTTTAACATTTTCGACAGAATTAAGGTAAGAATGTTTTTTTAACTTATACAGAGGGTGCGGCTATTTTCTGCCGTTATAAAATCGTTGAAGCTTCCCTTACAATATTATAAGAATATTTTCAAATAAAATTTCTTATTTTATAAATATATGACACTTAAATGATTTCAAAATAAAAAGATATATTTCTTTAAAAAGAGTTTTGATTTCATATATGTCAACATCCTTTAATGGACTTTAAGTTTATTTGGACTTGATTTATTATGATACAATACTTCCATACTGTATTGATGGTCTTGTGATATGTTTGACTATGGATGTGTTATTTTTATACCATTCTTAGTTTATGAAGAAAGTATTGACATTTCATATGCTAGTTTTAATACGAATGTTTATGTTATGTTTAAACCTATTTATATGAGGAATGAATTGGACTTAATAAGTGACGGTGGAGCCCAATATAGCTCCTAGATGCATCGGTAGGTCTAATGAGACAAAATAGTGTCTTGGCACAAGGCCTTGAGAAAATCTTATTTGTAGTCTTGGCACAAGGCCTTGGATATGTGGTTATGATAGTCTGGCATTATGCATTCCATCATTATGAAAGTGGTTATTGATATTGCATGTGATTATTCGATTAGTAGAATATCCATGTGAATAAGTAAACGTAATTATTTCATTTTATTTTTTCCATTCCATGATGAAGTTCAAGTTTAAAAGGCTTTTTTTAGTTATACATTGCCTTAAATGTTTATTCTTATTTATGAAAGTTTCTGCTATATTGTTATCCTTACTAGGCATTTGAGCTCACCCCTTTTCTATGTTTTATTTTTCTAAGGATGTGAAGAAGTAAATTATGAATGGCCTTCAGGGATAGTATGAGGGGATAAGAGTGTGGACTATGGAGACTATGTTGTTTTAGTTTTCATTTTTATGATGTAATTTAAAACTTTATGAATATATCTAGTTTTCCAAGGCTACTAAACTAATCGGTCTTTCGAGATTTGATCTTTCTTGTGATCATGCCAATGGTATGTAGTAATGCACTGGCTCTTGGTAACTGGGGTCGGGGCATTACATTTGGTATTAGAGAAAGTTTAGTACAAACCTTGGAAGATAGATTTAGATAAACTCTGATTAGAGCACATAGACCTAAGATGGACTTTGAGTATTAGTATAGAAGAACTTCCTAGAATTTTGGTATTGTAGAGATTTTGTGAGTTTTCCGAGAAATACATCCCTGTATGGATACGAGAAGGTAGTGGCGGATCTAGCACAGATGTACCTAGGGGTAATCCTGAAAACACCACTTTGATCTGGACTCGAATGGGAACTGGTGCATGACAACGGGCCTTTCTGCACTCTTGGTTACAACACTCCCGAGATATATGCTTAGGATAACTCTCATTTTCTTTACAAATCATTATTAAGGGTTTATGAGTATATAATTTCTCAAAGAAAACATTTTTATGATTATAGATTATATCCATAAATAGTTCAATTTATGATAAGTGTTTTATATGTATGGAATTATGTATTTTGATTCATAAACTGATCTATTTTATGAAATTGTTTAGAAATGGTTCCTAGTGGAAGAAATGGAAACCGTATAAATGCACTCACTCCATGTAGGGATTTCCCTCCTGCTCAAGATAATTATAGTGGAGCTGGTGATGCAACTGGTGCCGATCATCTAATCACCATACTGGGAAAACTCACTCAGGTTATGAATAATAACCTTACCCATATGGACCACCCTGATCCGCAGTGTGGAGGATCAATGTTAGATCGCTTCATGAGGCAACAACCACCAATGTTCAATGGGAGTACAAATCCCTTAGTATATGAGCAATGGATAAGTTCCTAGAGAAAATATTTCAGGCTTTGGGAAGTAGTCAAAAGAAAAAAGTTATCATGGCAGTTTAACACCTTACTTAAGATGCTGATCAATGGTGGTCATTGATTCAAAACATGGAGAAAGATGATGAAGTATCAAATATGGAATGGAGGGAGTTCAATGATCTGTTTTTAGAAGTATACTTTCCTCGGGACCATCGAGTAGATATGGAAAGGCAATTTTTGAGTCTGAGACAAAAGAAGGATGAGAATGTCGCAAAGTATGAGGCTAACTTTACAAGGTTAGCAAGGTATGCTGGAGATTATATACGTAACCCAAGAAGTAATATTGATTGTTTCTTTGATGGGTTAAAACCATTTCTCCGTCGAGCATTAGTCTCACAATCCTTCTCGCCGTACGAAGACATTGTCTCATGTGCTATCAAGACAGAAAAGGAATTCTCTAAGTCATATGAATTTAAAGCAAAGCATGAGAAGAAGAGATATGTTGATCAATCTAGGAATGGAAATAAAGGGAATAAGGTAAAAGTTAAATATCCATCCTGTGGTAAATGTGGGAAAATCACCCTGGTACTTGCTTAAAAGGAACGAGAGTCTGTTACAAGTGTGGTGAAAAAGGCCACCAAGATCGTGATTGCAAGGGGAAGAAGGAAGCTTCCGATGTCCAATGCTACAATTGCAGGGAGATGGGACATTATGGAAATGAATTTCCTAATAATCAGGGGAACTTACCTCAAAAAAGGATAGGGGATCAAGGCCAAGCTTATGCTATCACTACTTCTGAGGTAGAAGCTTCGAAAGACGTGGTGGCAGGTAATTTAATGGATTCCTCAAGTTTAGAAAATGCATTATTTGATTCTGGATCATCACATTGTTTCATATCTTACCAGTTTTCTAAGAAAATTAGATATTTCCAATTTGATTTAACAAGGGAGTTGTCAGTTAAAACTCCTAAGGTAATTATCATTGCAACAATGTTTTGTGAATCAGTCCCCATTAGAGCACATAAATGTTCTTTATCCACTGATCCCATCGTCATAGCTATGATTGAGTTTGATATAATCCTCAGTACGGATTGGATTTCATACCATGATGCGAAGATTTATTGTAAGAAGAAGGAGGTTATGATTTTTGATGTCGATGATAAGGAACACCTTATCTTGAGAGCAGAATCGTCACCACCTAATTCTTATCTAGATCCACCCCTAGTAGATCAACTAAATTCAATTATTGGGGAGGAAGATAATGAAATGACTGTGGGTGTGGAAAGGAATGTTCAAATAGAGGATGTAATTGTTGTGAAAGAATATTTAGATGTGTTTCCGGAAGATTTACCTGGACATCCTCCAGAACAAGAAGTTTAGTTTTGCATTGATATAATTCATGGATCAAGGCCTATATCGAAGACCCCTTATAGAATGGCCACTGTATAATTAGTTGAACTAGAGAAATAACTAGAGGAATTGAGTAATAAGGGATTTATTTTCCCTAGTGTTTCTTCATGGGGAGCCCATGTTCTCTTTGTTAAAAAGAAAGATGGATTTATGAGGTTTTGTATCAACTACGGGGAGATCAATGCTATGACAATAAAGAACAAGTATCCCCAACCTCGCATTGATGATTTATTTGACCAACTGTATGGAGATCAATAATTTTTAATGATTGACCTTCGATTTGGATACCATCAATTGTGTTTGAAGAAGAAGACATTCCGAAGACAACATTTTGAACCAGGTACGAGCATTATGAGTTTACAGTAATGCCTTTTGGATTGACTAATGCACCCTATGTATTCATGGATCTAATGAATAGAGTTTTCAAGGAATATCTTGATGAATTTTTGGTGGTATTTATTGATGATATCTTGGTATACTCCAAAAGATAAAAAGATCATGAAAATCACTTGTGCATTATCTTGAAGACTCTGAGAAGACATGAATTATATGGAAAGTTTAGCAAGTGTGAATTCTGGATTTAGGAGATTTCTTTTCTTGGCCATATTGTCTATAAAAATGGAATCTATGTTGATCCTTCTAAGACCAAAGAAATCCAAGAATGGCCAGCACCTACGAGTATAACTGAGGTACGACATTTTATTGGTTTGGCAGGTTATTATCGACGTTTTGTCCAGAATTTTGCCCGATTGGCTAACCCATTAACGAAGCTCACACATAATAGGGTTAAATTTGTTTGGAAAAAAGAGTGTAAATAATGTTCCGAATAACTGAAGAGAAGATTAGTCAATGCTCATATATTGACTCTACCATCGGGGAATGATGGGTTTGTTATTTATAGTGATGCATCGAAGAAAGGAATTGGTTGTGTCCTTATACAGAATGATAGGGTTATTACCTATGCATCACGACAGTTGAAAATTCATGAGAAAAACCATCCTACTCAAGATCTTGAGTTAGCAGCTGTGATATTTGCTTTGAAGATATGGAGGCACTACCTCTATGGTGAAAAATGTGAGATTTATACTCATCACAAGAGTTTGAAGTATATTTTCTCACAAAAAGAACTCAACATGAGGCAAAGGAGATGACTTGAATTACTCAAGGATTATGATTGTACGATACACTACCACTTGGGGAAAGCAAACAAGGTGGAAGATGCTTTGAGCAGAAAAGACCATGGAGTTTTGAACAATATGAGAATTGAAAGGGATACAATTTTCATGGATCTTGTGAAGATGGACATGGGAATAACCAGGGAAGGTGAAACATCAAAGATTTTTCAAATGGTTACCAAACCATCTTTATTAGAAAGGATTAAGAGTTCTCAGACCGATGATGAATAATTTCAAAAGAAGATTAAAGCTGTGAATGATGGGAGATTGAGAGACTTTGTTTATGAAGAAGGAATTTTGAAATTTGGGAAGTGGCTTTGTGTTCCCGATATACGTGATCTAAAAAGGGAATTGCTGGATGATTCTCATAGTTCCAATTTCTCTATACACCCTGGGAGCACCAAAATGTATAGAGACTTGAAGGAACATTTTTGGTGGGAAAACATGAAGAGGGAGATTGCTGATTTTGTGTCAAGATGTATGGTTTGTCAACAAGTGAAAGCTGGAAGGCAACAGCCTGGAGGAGTCATGCAACCTCTTCCCATACCAGAGTGGAAATGGGATAATATCACGATGGACTTTGCCATGGGACTACCAAAGACTCCTAGAAGGAACGATGAAATATGGTTTATTGTTGATCATCTTACCAAGTCAGCACATTTTCTTGCTATAAGCAAAGATCTACCACTGAAACGTCTAGAAATACTATATATTAATGAAGTTGTGAGACTTCATGGAGTACCCCTATCGATTGTTTCTGATCGTGATCCCCATTTTACGTCAAGATTCTGGAAAAGTCTTTAGAACGCCTTGGATATTGAACTTCATTTGAGCACTGCCTACCACCCTCAAATAGATAGACAATCAGAATGAACTATTCAAACCTTAGAAGACATGTTGAGATCCTGCTCACTTGACTTTCAAGGTATGTGGGATCAATATTTACCTCTGGTAGAATTTTCCTATAACAATAGCTTCCATTCGAGTATTCATATTTCACCATATGAAGTGTTATACGAAAAGAGATGTCGCACACCAACCTGTTGGGATGACGTTGGTGAAAGAAAACTTGTAGGCCCAAAACTGGTGGAAGAAATGATGGAAAAGGTTAAGTTAATCCAAAACCATATCAAAGCAGCTCCAAGTAGGCAGAAGAACTATGTTGATAATCGAAGGAAGGATTTGGAATTTCAAGTCGGTGATCATGTTTTCCTGAAGGTATCTCCATGGAAGGGAGTCATAAGTTTTGGAAAGAAAGGTAAATTGAGTCCTAGGTATATTAGACCTTTCAAAATTCTAGAACGAATTGGGGTTGTAGCTTACCGATTGGCAATACCGCCAAGTATCTCCAAAGTTCACGATGTGTTCCATGTATCTCTGTTGAGGAAATACATGCATGGCCCAACGCATGAACTCACCTATGAGGAATTAGAACTGGAACCCAGTATGTCTTATTGTGAATAGCCCATAAATATTCTTGATACGAGAGAACAAGTACTGAGAAACCGGACAACTCGTCATGTAAAAATCTTGTGGAGAAACCATAAGATGGAAGAGGCAACGTGGGAACCCGAGGAACTTATGATGAAGAACCACCCGAGTCTTTTCATGCGGTAGTATTCTAGAAATTTTGAAGACGAAATTATTTGAAGGAGGGGAGAATGTAACACCTCAAGCTTCTACGGTACACTTCTCTTTGAATAATGCAATAGCGTGTGTTGTACGCAACATCGAGTTCTAACACACATCACAACCAATCAAACTAGCCGTTATGAATAGTAATACAAACTTTTTAAAATTTTATAAATTTTATCTATCAAAATGGACTTAATTTTTTGGATTCAGAGTATCAAATTTAGCCTAAGGTGAAATTTTGGTACTTTTCGGATAACTTTAATATTTTGATGAATAGTGAAAATTACTAAATTTTAATTAAAAACAACTTTTTTTAATCAAAATAATAAATAGTGATAAATTATGAATTTGAGTGGTTTTAAAGTATATTCAGAATATAGTTTTACTATTTAATAAAATTTTGGTCATTGGACATAATTTCACAATTAAACCGGACATAAATATGTATCAATCTTTTGATAGTTATTATATCTTAAAAACACGTTTTTTGTTTTGACAGTGGGAATTAATTTTAAATTAAGTTCTGCCACTTCTGTGTTTTGGATTTGGAAAAATGGATTCCATATTTGGAATCAGGATGTCAAAAATGTGTAAATAGGTATCTTTTATTTTTAGACATTTTGAATAATTACTTCGGTAAATATTTTATTTACCATGGTTAAAGGGTAAATCTGGTAAATAAGGGTTAACAAATAATATTATAATAATACTAAATTACCCTAAAACGTGTCATAACCATATTGGTGGATACATGTCCGAACATGAGCATCTTTGGGTCGATTTGGGGACCCCATAGAACCACTTGTAGGTGATATGGACACTTTAATTTAATTAAGTTAAAATAAATACAAAATGAAATAAGCATATATATTTTAGAAAAACAATTTTTACATAGGGTTATATATGTTTTATTTTCGACTATAAATATTCATTAGAAAGATAAAAATATTTCCTACATAATGGTATTTTATTTATATATTTTAGACATTAAAGAACTTAATTTATTTATGACACAATGGTGATGCAGTAATTACTTAATTAATGAAAAATTAGGATAATTGATATTATAAATACCCAAATAAATGTAATTTGAGACTTTTTATAAATACCAATAATTTTATAGTTTAATATGACATGTTAGGATTTATTTAATTATCTTTATTAGAAGTAATCATTCTGTTATGATTTTTTACAAAAATCAATTATTGAATAGTGTCAAAATTGACATAAAATAGTTTTTAAAACAAATATTATATTATTAATGGATATTAAATTCCTAAAAGTCTAATATTCGGCCAAGAGACTTATATCATGATAGGTGGATCATTAATGGACCACTTGGGTGTCTATTGGATGTATATAGTAAGTTTATTAACCATATAATATAAAAATACAAAGAGACATTGTAAAAGTGAAACTAATTAACTAAGAGTTAATACTTAAAGATAAGGTTAATATAGTAATCCAAACCTATCTAAATCCTATTGGTTGAGTGGTTTTCGACCTATCCCCACCTTAAAATTTAAATAATTCACTTTGGAGCCATTAGAAACCGAATATTAATTTATTATAAAATAATATTTCTAGCTTTTCCAAAGGTGCCCCGCACCCCTCTTATAAAAGGGCACTCTCCCTTATCATTATTTCACACCTTCAAAGCTTTTTTGTTCGGCCAAACCCTGCCCAAATACTCTCTCAACATCCCTAAATTATTCTTATATGCCTTGCTTTAGTCATAATGCTAAACTAAGGAGAATTTTTAATCAAATCAAAAGGAAGAACCCGAAGAAGAGGTAATGATTTCACCACCCCTTTTCAAGTTCCTTTCTTCTTCCACTTCTTATATCTTTGTTATTACCATTATAAAATAATAACTCCAGTATCTTATATATAATGTGATGTTATTATAAATATGGTACATCCATATTCAGTATTCTATCCATCCTTTGAATGACATGTCACCATATGTGCGTACATACGACTTACCGTCTCCACGTCGTGGTGTAATTGTTATTCAATAAATTATTATTTGGATGGGTATAATAATGATGTGTAATTAATATAAATAACTAATATAACATGATAATTATTCTTTATATATTATATACCATCCAATTAAATATTATTTTAATATCAAAAGAATTATATTGTCGCTTGTACGTGCGTACGGACTACCGTCTCCACGAACGGGATGAGATTCATTCTCCATCGTATCCATTCAAGTCTAATTTTCATTTTATGATAAATATAAGGACTTGATATCATTCTGGGTATGAAGAAGATACAACCTCTCCATGAAAAACAAGTCTTATGTAACAAAACATATAAAATAAAACAAGTAAGTTAACACCCGAAACAACGATAATACTGAGATATTATTAACAAAGCAATGTTAAAAGATCATATATGATATCATATTAATATATATGATTCTTGTATAATTTAATAACAATTATTTCTCCATTATACAGGAGGTTAACCTATCCTAACCAAGGAAAAGTACAAGGTAAGGTTTTATTTCACAATCTCTTCATTATCCGAGGTTGTTTATACGTAATAATCTACTGGGATTTCTTTATCATCCACATCCATGTTTCTTCAAAATGTATTTCAAATTTTTTTTACTATTTACTAGAATATTGGTTAAAGTAATTTATACCCTTGTTTGACTTTTTATAAGAGGTTTATAAAGGAATTTTTCTGTCATTTTCCAAACAAGGTGCTTTTTAACCTTTTCGACAGAATTAAGGTAAGAATGTTTTTTTAACTTATACGGTAGGTGCGGCTATTTTCCACCGTTATAAAATCGATGAAGCTTCCCTTACAATATTATAAGAATATTTTCAAAGAAAATGTCTTATTTTATAAATATATAAATCTTAAATGATTTCAAAATAGAAATAGATATTTCTTTAAAAAGAGTTTTGATTTCATCTATATCAACATCCTTTGAGGGATTTTAAGTTTATTTGGAGTTTATTTATTATGATACAATACTTCCATATTGTATTGATGGTCTTGTGATATGTCTAACTATGGATGTGTTATTTTTATACCATTCATGCTTTATGAAGAAAGTATCGACATTTCATATGCTAGTTTTAATACGATTGTTGTTTTATGTTTAAAACTGTTCATATGAGGAATGCATTGGACTTAATAAGTGACGGGTGGAGCCCGCTATAGCTCCTCGATGCATCGGTAGGTCTCATGAGACAAACTAGTGTCTTGTAATAAGGCCTTGAAAAAATCTTATTTGTAGTCTTGGCATGAGTCATTGGCTATGTGGTTATGTTAGTCTGGCATTATGCATTCCATCATTATAAAAGTGGTTATTGATATTGCATGTGATTATTCGATTAGTAGAATATCCATTTGAATAAGTAAATGGAATTATTTCATTTTATTTTTACCATTCCATGTTGAGGTTCATGTTTAGAAGGATTTTGTTTTAGTTATACATTGCCTTAAATGTTTATTCTTATTTATGAATGTTTCCGCTATATTGTTATCCTTACTGGGCATTTGAGCTCACCCCATTTCTATGTTGTATTTTTTCCAGGATGTGAAGAAGTAAATTATGAATGACCTACAGGGATAATATGAGGGGATAAGAGTGTGGACTATGAAGACTATGTTGTTGTAGTTTTAATTTTTATGATGTAATGTAAAACTTTATGAATATATCTAGTGTTTCCAAGGATACTAAACTAATCTATCTTTCGAGATTTGATCTTTCTTCTGATCGTGCCAATGTTATGTAATAATGCACCGGCTCTGGGTAACTGGGGTCAGGGAGTTATAGTGTTGATCAAACTTGAGATATGACACCATATGAATTACTAGTTGTGATTTCATCTAAGACCAAATGAAATACATGGGAGGAACTTTATAAAATATCTCTTCCTTAGATTATTTCATAAGTATTTTTTTAAAGACATCTTATCTTTTTATGGATCATATCCAATATTACTTGAGAAATCTGTGGTTTTTTTAAATAAAAATAGAAATATATAAATTGTAATTCCAATTTAGGATTAGAATTATCAATAAAAATTGTCAGTAATATAACCTTATCACATCATGGAATACCATTTCTAATTTTTTCCAAAATCTATAGTAATTCCATGAGAGAATAAATTAATCATGTGTCATAGCTCACAAGTTATAAATGAAAATTAGAATTTAAGATCAAAAAATAATTATTTCAATTCAACCTATAATCACATCTCTCTTATAAATGTTCAATAAAAAAATCATATATATATATATATACATGGACTAACCCTTTGTATAAAAAAAGATCTACATGTTTAGAAAATAAGGTTATGCACATTTTTACAAGCACTAAAAGTTATATCTTAATCCCTTTTTTGGGGGAATCGTATACAACTATTAATGAATATTTTGTAAACTATACGTTCATGAATAAATATATTGAAATATTTCATGTAACAGTTCATCTCCACTTGTTTGAAATAAAACCCCTCTATTAAACATAATATATACTTGTTAAAAAAGTGGTTAAATGAAAATCACACATCAAACATTACCAAATTTGTCTTGAATTATAGATTTATCTGAAATTTATATATCTATAGTAAATTAGGTTATTTCAAAATATATTCTTCAAGTGATTCTTCCCATTGAAATTTACATTTAATTAAAAATAATCAACTATATTCTGATTGATTAGGAAATAAGGTTGATATCTGAATAGCTCCTAAGCTTGAGCATGAGGATTAAGATTGATTTATCAACCCATGAGATTAAAATCTATACTTATTTATGATTCCGCCATTATATTTTCTATTCTTTTCACATTTAGGTAGTATGATCTTCTTCACTTTGAGTTTTTACTTCTTATCTTTATAAATAATATTTGAACTTGAGATCGAAGGTGATCTTAATTTAGTTTTCAGTTGTCGAGGAATAATATTCAAATAGATGAAAAATTCATGTTCTACCTATTTCTACTATAAACACACCTCTTTACCAGATTTAAATTTTCCCTGGAGAGATTCTCTGATTCATAATAACGAGTGTCAACCACTAATTTAATCATATAATATCCCATGAGAATGAATTATTTTCATTCCTTTTAAATGATGATATTTTACATGATATTCATGACCATCCTATATTAGTACATGATGTATCATACTTATATAAAATATAATCTTCTATTTATAGAAATTTCAATATCCATCACATTTGTCTTCTCTTTATTATAGGGAGTATGTAATTCAACATGTCTATTTAAATTTTTTCTTACAAAGGATGATTCACACACTTTTTTCACCAACATGTCAGACTATGTTCGTTCAAATTAGTATTCTATAAATATATGGTAAATAAAAGGGTTTTACAAGAATCCCTCACAATTGTGACCACCTATGATTCATATCTCACAAAAATTCTAAAATAATTCAAATATGTTCACTAGATATAGATTCTCCCCTTACCATGAGGTATTATTCTTTTCAATTGGATTTTTAATTTCAATATTTTCCTTCCCATATTTTTAGGAATTTTAGAACATGTAAAAATATACTTGTTATGACCCAAATTGATAGACATATTTCCAAACATCCACCAAAACTAACACCTTCCAATCAATCATGTTCTTATCATTTAAGGTGCAAACTGTCCAACATGACAATAAAGCTATTTTTAAACTAGTAACCAAGGTGTTATGTCTCTTTATTGGTTGAAATTTCTATAAAAATACCAAAATCCACTAGTGACACGTTGGTAAACATCCAAACATTTTTACCCTTCCTTTTCTTATAGATATAAATGTTTTCCTAGCCTTAACCAAAATTATATATTTATTAAAACACACTTTATCTCCACTATAGGTTAATTTTTCATAAGTGATGGAGGCAGATGATTCTCTACATGATTTTAATCTTATTGATCCACCATTTTGAGCCTTTATTGTGAAATTAATCACTTCCAATATTTGAGTGATAACATGTTTCTTCTTAATTGATTGAGAAGTTCTATATTTTTTCTCTTCCATATTTTCCAACATGACTTTTAGATCAAGGAATTACACATTGTGGATATATTTTTTATCCTAAAAAGTTTCTAACCTTAATTACCATTCACTATTAAGAAATTATTGCTCACAAATAACCCTTTTAAATTATTCCTTCATTAGTAATACTCTTTTAATTTAATGTATAGTAAATTCTTCATTATCTTTTACAGGATTTATGAGATAAATGTATCTTTCAGTCTGTTTTCCTAATGTATCATAAAAAGCATCAGATTCCTTCTCTAGATTGGATTTTTCATAAAATAGTTCCATGATGAAATTATTTATATATGTAATAACATTTTCAGGAAAATTATATAAATAATCTTTTAAATGAGAGTAAAATTATTTTACAAGTTTGATATCTTCATGTTCTTCAAAACATTAAATATATTCATTAAAGGAATAAAAATAAATACATTTCTGAACTATATCCTTACCATTTTAATTATCTTCAGATAATGGTATTTAATCTTCCTTTTTCTATACTTTCCATAGATTACATACCTCTTTCTTCATCATATTTTTCAATGTCTTTTATTATACATCCATATATAGTTTCACATGGATGTAAACAAAATACTCCATTTAAGTCTCTTCCATTTCCAACATATAAAATGGGAACTTTATATGAATATTTTCATAGGGAACCAATGATTTCTATGATAACACTTGAGGTTATTAGATAATTGATAGATCACTGAGAGAGGAGGGGGGAATAAATAGTCACTTAAAACTCTTAAAAATTCATTTTGTTTTCAATTAAACCCATATAATTATTCAATATTGATCCACTATATATTTTGTTACACGACCTCACTATAATAATGTAGTAAGTAAATGTATAAGGACATAATGATTTTTACGAGGTTTGATTCTAAGACTCAATACATTCTATAATTGGTTATTTTTTACAATTATATAATCTCCACTATAATAAATATCATTCAATTACAAGTGTAGGGTTCTTCATAAACCAAAAATAGATTAGATTATCATTGAACTTCTATTTCATAGATTCACACAGATACTTTTCCAACCTCTCATAGGACTTATATTGAGGACATCTCACTATACATATTTAATAGCATCACACTATATTCACTGAGTTTGAAAATATTCTTCTTACATACCCTGAGCCACATAGGTTAGATTGATTCACACCATGTATATAGAAGAGTTTCTTTCTAGCTCATTATTGGAATTAGATATTTTATAAACACAAGTACGTATCTTCGCCTATAGAATAGATCTCCTTCCACTCATAATAGAAACTTAAAATTCCTACAGGTCTTCAAAATATAGTGTATGAAACTTGGCCTCCACTTACAACTCACCTTTAAAGATATTTGACAGAATCTTTTTATCTATATTTCTCAATCTCTAAGCTCATGTGATCTTATATATTCAATAGATCATAGTATTTATGAAAATAAAATTCCAATGTCTTTAAATATTCATATTAATTCATATTCACTATTTTATTCATCTAAAAATATTGCAACAACATATGTTGCAGGGTATTATTTTAATCACTTCTTTGGATCTCTCAAACTGATATTAGAATGATGGCATGATCTGACTTAATATTATTCTTTTTTATAATATATTGTTCATACATATTACTCTTTTTTGAATGGTTATTTATATATCTATCACACACTATTATCTCTCATTTTTTCTATTATAAATAGTCTACCAATAGTTATTTTCTATATTATAATATAGAAAATCCCTTCAAAACTGTGGGCTATGATTTCTTAAAACAAAACCATTTATAAATTTGGTTTTACCATGATATTATTTTTAATTTTGTTGGTTTCAATATTTTTGTGTGTGTCACATCATGTTTTTAATAATGTAAATATCACAATAAATATGTGCATGAAAAATGAATTATCAATTGGCTCCCCTTAATTCTAACTATTTTATTTTTATTTTTCAATAATTATCTTTATCAAAATGGCAGCCTTGAAATCATTTTCTACAACCACATTTGTCTTATCTTGACCAAAAATATATTAAGAATAATTCGCTAGGATGATTGTCATCTTCAATAAAATAATTCCACTTAAATCCAAAGTTTTCTATTTTATCTACTATAATTAAACCTTATACTAAACACTTGTGAAGTTAAACTCTTCATGTAGCATGAGAGATTCTAGGAAAATTGTAAATACTATAAAATTATATCTATACATAGAGAAAACATCTCATATCTTATTTAATATATTTAAAATATAATTGGATCACAATGAGTTTATGATTCAATTTACAATTGAGATTTAAAGGATTTAAATCTGAATTACTATTGAAAATGCGATAAACTATATTTTTAGATTCAAAAAAATAGTTATTAATCAACATATATATACCTCAAACTAGGATCATATCACAACTTAAATAAGATACAAAAGGTTTTGATCTTAAAATAATATCAATATCAAAATTTTATTTGAGTTTCTTCTCTAGAATTAATAATTTTGGTATTCTAAAAATTTTATCCATCACATATGGGAATTTTGGTCAGGTTAATTTCAACATCACATTTATAGATTTGGATTTTTAATGAATTACCTTACACTAACTCCTCAAATATGATAATTTGAATAAATGGGTCTCCATTCCCTTACATAGTCTGAATGTTTATACATTTTCCAACTACACAACATTCAACTACATTATCTGGATTCATTTACATGGAAATTAATTTACATGTATGGTTCTTGAATTTTTATAAGTAGAATATTTTTTCCATGTAAACAACATCTGTGGATTTTTCAGCTACATCACTGAACCTATTTACATGGATATCCATGTATTAAAAAAAAATATTCATGGAAACAATAGTTATTTGGTTTTATTAATGTTTATTGAGGGGAACAACACTTAACTATTTTATCATAAATTTCATTCATTTGGAATCGGTGCTACTCCATTCCATATACCAACAATATCAACCATTAATAGAAAATTAGTTATTCATTTGGGAATTATTGAATCTTCATAATCATTTTAAAATGATTCTTAATAACTTGGAAGCCACTAAAAACTAACTTTTGTGAGTTCTTCAAAAGTGAATGATGCATTTTTTCAATAATCTTTATAATTTTTTTCAACCGCCATCTATGTTCATTCCTATACTAATTTAAGTACTACTTGTAGTATCCTTCTTGTATAGTTACATAGGGATGGATTCACCACTTCTCATGTGCTTCAAACTCTTATTAATCTGTCGTTTCACACTGAAATACAAAACTCCTTAAATTTGTTCATTTTAATCAATTATCTATTCATTGAAGACTATTATATAAAATAATAGAATAATTCATTTAGAACTCATCATGACATAGTCATGAATTTCACCACACAAATCTTCTCATGTAATAGGGTATTACCACTTTAATATGTCCATCTTGGTATTCAATGGAATTTAACCTCTATTTTCAACTTTACCCAATTAATTGTCAACAACCTTCCATTGTGGGTGGATAATTCAATCCATCACATAAATTATATTTTATTTATTAAATTTAAAATCCTAATTTATAATAATAAGTTTGAAAATAAAAAACAACTAAACACATTTGGGTAGTTCACAATCCATTTTTCGAAGAATTATTAGATCCACCTTGACATGCCAGTTTGTCTACCAAAAGAATGATTATTGTTTTTATTAAGAGATCCATGTATCATAGTCAACATGATCAAGATGCCTCTCTTAAATGTGAATTTATATTAATAAATGGATGACCTGTACATGGAGGAATGTTCATCCAGTGCAGAGGTATATTTATCTTTAATATCAATGTTAGGATAAAAAATCTATCATTGAAATCAGCTTCCCAGAAAAACATTTTGCTAGTTTTTGAACAATTAAGAAAGATTGAAACTTCTACAGGACATCCAACCATAGTTTTTCATAACAACAAAGAAGGTATTCTTAATATAAAACCAAAATGAAAAGAAAAAATATCGAGAATAAGCAATTTTATGTCAGCTTATGAATCTAAATTTTCGAAACATATTCAAATTTGTGTTATCTTTTAATAGTTTCTAAACAAATTGGGCCTATAGAGCTTCATTAAAGATAATTATTTCCTTTATACTCTTTCCACCATCTCATTTGGGTTTAAAATATATTTTCCATGGAATAGTTATGATTTTAATATAAAAAATAATACCACTCCAAATAAAGTGTCTTACGATCATACTCATACTCTTAATTAGATCATGATGCTTTTTTATAAACCACGATATAATATATAAATTTATGAATTATGATTCCCTTGATATATGAGATTTAACCTATAAGGTACACTTCTTTACCCTTCTATGCATTCAAATGATCTTTTATTTTGTATACAGTTCCACGGAAAAAGAAAACCCTAGGTCTACTAAAAAAATTGGTGTTCCCAGATAGTGAAAATGTAAACTACCATTCATGATATTGATATTTATTTTTAAAACCATTACTGCTAAAATTCATATTGAAGAAAATATATGATTTAGACCAACTAATGTATGATCATGAGATTTCACCATTGTGGTCGAGTGTGTCTTCGAGGATTTTAGTATTCCTTGAGCACCCTTAGTATAAAATAATCTAACCATCAACATAAAATATGTGGGTATAAACCTTAAAGACTCTCCCTACTCGAATAAGGGAGAGTTATCCCTGATCTACTAGTTTAAGAACTGATCTACTGAGATAATTAGTAATTAATAAATATAATACTTTGTTATATATTATCAATAATATATATATTATATAAATAATAATTTATTTTAGTTTATTTTATATAAAAATTAAAATTAAAGTAATATTATATACATTGTATATACTTGGATATACACACATATATGTTGGGTTGACCTATTATAGACACACATACATGTTTCAGGGTTCTTTGAACACACACACACACACACACATTTATATGTGAATAAAGATGATCATATATGTAAATTAGTAATTGAAAAATAGAACATCAAATCTTTAAATGAATTTATAAAATTAGCTTATATTTAGAATATTGTAATTTTATAATTATTTATTTATATATTATTTTAATACTTAAAATATTAATTATTATTTTATTTAAGTAATTAGTAAGGTATATTTGAATTAATTTTGTAAGTATACATATAATTACTTGTGAATATAATTATACATTTATATAAATCAGAATTTATTTTAAAAAATATTAATTTTTTTATATAACTTTTTTAATTTTAATAAGTATTTTTTAAAATGTAACTAACAATTAAAATATTTTTTCTTATAAATACATAAAAAATATAAAATTTTAATTAGTAATAATATATATATATATTGAAAATTATAAATCTATTTAAATTTAATTATTAAAATACTTACTCTAAATCTTATAATTTTAAAATTAATAATATATTGTGAAAAATTAGTACAATTATATTTTTTAAGTAGTTGAAAAAAGAATATTATATTAATACATATGTAATTTTTAAATTTTTTCCTAAAATAATAACAATTTAGTATTATTTTATATATATTTATATGTAAATTAAATATTAATTAGTAACATATTTAAAATAATCCTCTCTAAATTGAAATATAATAATAGATAACTTTAAATATAAATATACATTTTTAAAATATTAGATATTTATTTATTTTTATAATTAATTAATGTATTAAAATATTATTAAAAATATGTATGTAAAATTAGGCTTTATTAACATTATATAAATATGATTAATATTATATACATTTATGTAATTAGTAATTTATTTTAATTATTTTGTATTTAAATATTTTTTAATATTTTGATATTTATTTGTACATATATATAATCAGTAACATAGAGTAATACTTATATAATAATTTATATAATTACTAATATCTTTTAAATAATATTAACCACATTGAATAATAATTATTAACTAGTATTTTTGATACGTAATTAATAATATTGACATATAGAAAGAGATGTTTTCAATTTGGTTACCTCTTTCAAAAATTTATCTGCTAAAATAATTGATAATAAGAGTCAATCATATTGTCTCTCTGAGAGGTTGTAAGTTATGTTGATAAAATATCAATATTTTTATGAGAAATTAAATTTTTATTATTTTTACAGAAGAAACTTTTAAAGGATGATTGTGAAACTGCACAAAATAAGACCCTGAACTAGATTTTAAGAGATTACACCAAGAGTGGGTATTATACACCATCCCAAATAAGTTGTATATTGGTAAAACTATGATCCCTTTTGAGATCCCAATAAAAAAACTTATCCTTTTCAGGCGCATGATGAATGAGATCTTATAATAATGAATTCATCTTATTGTAGAATTTAATATATTCTTTCACATTGATTTTACCTTCAATGAATCCTTAGAGAATAATTCAAGTTTTATTTTCGATCCAATCTAATTGATAATCATTAGTGTCAATATGGAGATACCTTGTATAGATCCTATCAACATCTTCATCAGAGGATTTAAAAATAAATTTAGCTTCCACCATCTCCCTAGAATATTTAATCAACTTAATAGAGGTTATTTTCATAATTATTTATTTTACTTCATTTAAAAATGTCCATTATTCCCTATATGATATTTATATACAATGAAATACAAAGGGTGATCATAATCACAAAAAATCTCTTCCACATTATTAGGAAATTTAATGAAAAATTCCTATAGTTTTGAATTATATATATGCATAGAAAATACATATTTACATAGTTTTTCCTTTAGTTATATTACCTCTTACTTCTCTAGTTTGGATAATCTCAATGGGTTTATGCTGGGAAACATCATGTTCCATATTTTTATAATGAAAATATAAATTAGGTATTTTATGAGCTTGATAAAAATTTAGACCAACTAACACAATTAAATAATGGAAATGGGAGCTTCAATATTTTGTAATAAGTAGATTAGAAGTGGGAAATCAAGAATATAAAACCATATTAGTGGACTAGTGTTTATCCTTTAGGTAGTCCCATATTTTATATATAATAGGAATATCTAATTTTATTTATCAATGATCACCCAAATAAAGCTAAATTAGCAACAAAATCAACCTAAATACCATACTAAAAACTTGTTATGGTTGTTGGTCCTCTAAACAGATATATTAAGAATCTTAAATAATTCAATAAAATGGATCATGGTTGAACACTCTATGATCAAAGGTAATACCATGCCAAAAAATTAGGTAGTGAGAATTACCACATTACATTACTAAATTGAATAAAATATGAGAACATTTTGTATGAATAAGTATCTCAAAGAGAAAAATAAACCATATTTATTCAAAAAAAATTCCCAAAAAAACAAAAATATATAAAATGTACATAGAGTAAGAATGGAATTTACATGGATCACCACTTGAAAAACTTCTTCGGATTTTATCTAATCATGTCTAAATAAACTCACATCTCCATTCCTTCCTCTTAGAAATAACATCTTTATGTGAATCCTCCAGTTGTAAACACACACCACACCACAACACTTCTATCAAAACCAATATTTATTTCTCATAATTACACTTCACTTTTTTCTTATGAAAATGTTGGGAAAATATTTTCAAATTGTTTATATCCTTAATATTTCACTTTAATAATCTACATGTTCATGAAAAATGTCTCATGAACATCCTATAGGAGGTAAGAAAAACATTTTTTTTGAATGGCCCGAAGGCCTTATTATTTTATTTATTTTATGATAACCCCCCTTTCAAGGGATGATGGGGAACCCTTAAAAGACTGCTATTCTTAGATATTACCTTTCCCATAGGCTTGGAGACATTACAAGACTCATAGGTCTTAAAGAAATCATACAAACTATGACTACTTGAAACCGCCCCTCCCCAGCATCTAAATCATGATTAGTTCTCCACCCTTGCGTGAATGTTTTCCTAGAATTTCCATGTGCAGAGGTGCATAGGTGCAGTACCAATGGAAAATTTCATACCCTCTCATTCTTCCAAATCCTTTTATCCCTTCTCTATGGAATGCACCCTGCTCTTTCCTCTTCTAGAGTGGTCCATTGTAGAATCTATCAGTGCAACTTCATATCAGGTGGCCCTAAAGGCATTGAGGTGCCCCGAAGGTCATGAGGTGGCCCAAAATCCTTACTGACCTGAAGGACTTGGGTGTCCCAAAGGCCATAAGGACTCCAATTCCAAACCGGTGGCCCAAGGTGAATAGTTCTTGCTGCAACAGTAACTGTTACAGTACCCTGAAATTATTCCTCCACCTAGTTTTGAACCTTGGTCTCGTGGATGCACTTGGAGAGGCCTTACCAACTAGACTGAGTCTCATTTGAATTTCTTATTGAAATTGATGACTAATGTATTATTATTCACCCTAAGGATTTATTTCCCCATTGGATCATCCCATGAGTTTAATGGAGCCATGTGGATTAGATGATATCTGGTATTATGAAATATTATTTAATTCATACCCTTATGCCAAAACAATTGATGAGTTTATCCTTATGAATCTACCATAAACCTTTATCCATTGACCTTGATTTCTTTTTGAACTTGTCATAACATATATCAACAACCCTTACAATATATAAAGTCTGGAAATTTCACAAAGTAGAAAATCAAAAAACATAATATGCATCATTTAAAATTCATTTCTTATGACTTTAGAATCATACAAAAATTAATTCATAAATATCTTGGGTTTCTAAAAGACATAATAAAATAAAAAAGTATTATGGGACTCATTTTTTGGATAAATGAAAAAAATCAAAATTATAAAGTCAAAAAAATATCCATAAATTTAATATGATCAAGTATTATGATTTCAAATACTTATAGAATCAATCAAAAATCATACTGTAATTCAAGATTTGATAAATTAAAATATCATATGATGCTCTCAAATTTATTATGAGATCAAAGTTTTCTAAGAGAAAATTATTTTATGGGGATGATAAATGCCCTATGGCCTATGAAAAAATATTACAAGACTTGAATTTGGGAAAAGTAAAATATCATTTGAGGTGAGAAAAAATCCTATGAAGAAGATAAAAAATATCATATGAAATTCTAAAATTATAAAAAATTACAAATTTCAATCCCAAAAATCTAAATTTCAAAAAAACCAAAAATAAACACATTCCCTGGTCAATAAATTCTTGTAATGATTGAAAAAACATAAAAACTTTGAATTAATGCATTTTCAAAATAATTCATTAAAATACCTTAAAACTAAATATGAATTAATTTAGCCCAAATGTAAATCTTTTGATTTATTCATTGAAATTTAGAGAAAATGATTTGAATATATCAACTCTATCACATATTTTAATTATTATTGTATATTTGTTTATCATTAGGGATTATGAGTTCTAATATTAGAGCTGATAAATTTATCTATATTAATGCTTAAATTAGTGATAATAAATATTTTTTTATAATTTTAAACTACTAATATGTAATAATAACTTGGAATTTTTGAATCAATGTGACTTTAAATCATGAATTATTGGTGTTTATAAAATGAATTTTATTTGCAAAAAATTTATCGCCGGTAAAATATTAAATTATTCGAATATAAAATATTATTGTTGATAAAATTATTTTTTATCAATTTTATTTAGAAATACTTGATAAATCCCTTTAAAAAATTTTCTAATGACCTTAATTACCTCTCTTTTTTACCATCTCATTCAATCTATGGTGGACATTATACTCTACTATACTCCCATCACACCATTTTATGGAAAATTCCACTTTTGAAATCAAAGGTATGAAATTTGAAACTTATATTTTAATGATATCTAATATGATCATGATGTGTTTTGGTGTTTTTATATTATCATGTATACCCATTATTTGTATATGTTTTTGTGTTTATATATCTCTTGTGATTATTTTCAAGTATAACTATGTTTTTTTTTATTTTTCATTAAAATTTTGGAATTTTTGCTCATATTTTAATGACACTTCCTCTTATTATTTGTATTATTATTCAATTATATGTCATGATGTTCATCCTTTACAAACACTGTTTATTTATCCCTTCTCTATATATATATGTATATGGGTATAAATATATTGCTATATCAATATATATATATATATGTATACATAGAAACAATTTTGTTTTGTTTGATTTGGTTATATATATATGTGTGTGTGAATAATTATATATATTTGTGTATATATATATATTATGCAATATGTTTTAAATTATGTTTTTGATGAAAAAACAAATTATTTGTGAAATAATTTTATATATTTAGTGAAATGAGTTTAAACTTACAGATACAATGGCCAAGTACATTACTTAATGAGCTTTTAATATATTTTTTCATAATTCCAAACTTATAGAGATATATTATCTTACAAATCAATCAAGGTTTTGTATAATTATTCTGGAGATTTTATTTTAGTTTCCCGTGATCATTATTTACTACTACCCTATAAAAGAAAAGTTATGGTAAAAAATTATAAAAATCATGGGAAATAAAATAAATTCATTTTTCATGGTGTTGTAATGCAATTTTTCTTCCATAAGATATTTACTTAATATGTAAATGGGATAACAAATTCCATAAAATATTTTTATAAGGATGAATCCAGTGGAATAATATCTCCCATCGTACATTATATACAATAATTCTACTAAATTTAGTTGAACAATGATTAGTTTAGTCACTAAACTCTTCTTCAAAGTATCATATAATTTCATGAAATTATCATTGAAAGAATATGTAACTTATTTTGTTAATAATTTTGTGGGTAATTTGGGAGAAATATTTTTTAGGCCTCCTCTAAAATCCCTAATTCACCAAAAATCTACATATTCCCCTCAACAGAGTGGGCCTTGGAAATTCTAAAATTACCTTGATTTTTACCTAACCAACCTTAATTAAATTCGTAGATATTTGGTTCAAAATAACAATAACATCTTTCATAGTTAAAAATAATGTTTCCCCGTTAATCACTAGGTATTTCACTTCCAAATATTCGAAAACTATGAAATGATTTTTTGGAAATCCCTCAACTGGTCATCCATTAGAGGATAATTAATCTGTATGTAATTTTAAAAATTTATACTTATACTATGGAAAATGTGACTGAAATACCAGTGAAAAGTGGTGGGATTATTAAACATAAAAAATTAAATTTGTTGGTATGTGAATGATCAATAAGGGTAGGTAAATTGAACCTCCAATTGAATGTTTGATTCTTATATAATTTTATTTTATCCTAATTTGACATAGAGAAAAATATTATATTCATTGGTACCATCCATTTCACCATTTTATCAACAACTAAAAAGTTAAATTTATCCTTCATTTCTGTTCCATTAAACTTTTTATATTCCATAAACACTCTCTAACCAATCACTATTTAGGTAAAAAAAATCTCATCATTATTCTATATTACGACCATTATGTATTTTTTCAATATTATTTTGAAATGATTCACTAATTAATTATTGGATATGGGGTAGATAATATAAGTATCTGAAAGTTTGAACACTTCCTTATTTATATCTTACTTCATTAATGGTATGAACTATTAGCTTTTATGCAACATTAAATAAACAATTTCATGTAACAACTCCAAAACATACAAGGTAAAAACAAAGTACTATAATGAGATAACATAGATGATGTCTTGAATTTTAGAGGACAAGACACTCCAAAATTAGTCCACCATAATTCGCATATTTAAACACTCCCATAAAATAATTTTAAAATGAAAATGATTAAAATAAAAGAAATAAAAATAACAACACAATATTTAGGGTTATATTTAGTCTTACTCTATGGGTAATGCTATAATATATTTTCTTAAAGGTAACAAAAGATAATTATTATTAAGCAACCATTAATCATAAGTGATTTTATCCTAATACCTCAGGTATATTCTAGCTAGAGAACTATATTCTACCGCATTTTGATATTTGTGTGAGTAAGTCTATGACACAATGATCTATATTGGAACCACATTCACCAGGTCATGTATACTTACAACACTAACCCCTCTTTTCAGTGAAAAATTCTGGATTCTGGAAACTCTATGAGTTTACCCTTATATATGTGAAAGTTATTCTTATGTATGCCTTTAATACAAAACCACTTGGGAAATTATTCAGAAGGACTCTTAAATTTTTCTATATTTTTTTCACGTAAGGCCTTTGAGCCTCCAAATAACATATTTAGACACTTCAAGGTGTATATTTTGATTATGTACTTTGGGTTGATAACATACAATTTTAGTTACACCCTAAATTCAGTACCCCATAGCCTATGGTCATTTTACTACAATGGTACATACTACATAGATCACATTTTACAAGATTGATAATTTTATCGGTCTTAGGAAATTGGATATAAAAATAAAAATAACATTATAATGAAAAACTAAGATATATCCTAAAAACATTATTATTTCTCTGTGAAAATTCATAAGTCACACTTAGTAATATTTATGGTTTCCTATGAAAATGGTAAACAATATGATGTGGTGAGTTCAAATCATTAGTTAAAGAGAGAGTATAATATAAGCTATCACATATAATCATGATATAAATAATATTACATGAATTAATAAATTCCATGAAAAAGGGAATATGGGCATAATACATCCACAGATTACATAATAATAAACAATGTCATGAATAATGATAATTGTTATCATAGTGCTATAATGTATAATACATGACATCATAAACATATGGTTAAGGGATCATTCCAATGCATCATAAATTAATGGGTAATAATTACACCAAATACCCAATCTAATTTGTTTCATGTGACCAACCGAGGCATCGAGAGGATATACAGTTTCAAGCCCCATCCATTACATAATAAGTATAATGAATCCACCATGTAAGGATAATGGATACATAATACTTATAAAAATATTCTCTTTGATACCTCATATGTAATCACATATAAGTAATCAATGACTATATATATAGGAATAATGGAAAAATTTAATTTAAAAATCCCTTCATGCAATTGAATAATGTGGCCATCTAAGTGAATATCCAACAATCAACATTAAAAATTTAGGATATTCCCAAGGCAATTGAAAATACCCTAATTAAATAAATGGCAACAAGTTTGAAATAATGTATAATTTCCTGATGTATGGATATCAATAGGAAATTTTTGTTGAATTAAATGGTTTACAATGGAAGGAGACTAAAACACTGGATAAAAAACAGTCATCGACCCTCACTTTTAGATCTAGTTAAACCCAAACATACTTTCGATACCTATATTTAAAATTTATTTCAAAATGATTAAAATATATTCAAATCATTCATTATGGTTCATAAATGGATTATGAATCATCCAAAACATATCCCCTGGGATTTACAAAGTTGGTGTAAAAATTATTCCCACTTGTCGGGCATAGAATTAAGATATAGTTAATACCCAAGCCTTTTTTAGGGATATTAATCCTAGTTGTGTCTAAGATAGAGTGTTAATCCACTTCTAGTATGTAGATAAGAATATCATTTTAATAAAACCACACAGTCTTTAATTTACCAAAATTTTAGGATATTTTCCTATATTTAGATTTATTCCTTCGGTTTCCACTAATGTTTAAGAATATTAATGGATTATAAAGGTATAATAATGAGAGATAATGGTGATATATAATTGATAGTATAATAGTGAATTTATAAAAATGAATCATAATTTCATTTTATATGAAAATTAATTGGGCAATAATACAAAAATAAGTGATAATAAAAGATTTGGGACCCCTACATTGATATAATAACAACTTAGGTAAACAATACAATTATAGGGAATGGCTAATATTGAATTAAAAATAAATCAAATCAATTATAATACAATAAAATTAAAATCATGGAAGTGAATGAAAAATAATTTAAAATTATATTACAATAAAAAGGATTTCAATTGAGAAGGAAAGAAGAGTATTGGGAACCCTTACTTTGAAAGGTATTTTATTTAAGCTTGAGAGAGAACCTTATAACCATAAAACATCCTTGAGTGAGAAGATTATTATTCTATGTGATCTTGGAATAAATTAGAATGGGAGCATGGGTTGGTATTTATATCAAATGAGGTGAATTATTTATTAATTCATATACATTATCCATTGAAAACTAGGTTGTGGAAATTGGGAAACCAATGGCTTTGAAATGGGTTTAGATCACAAATTTCTATAGTTAAGGGAAATTTTTATACATTTAAATTTTTAGAACTGGACTCTATTTTTTTAATATTACATTGAACATGGAAGTATCATTTTTTCATATATTTTTTAAATTATAATCCTCCATTTTAGACTTTGGAAAATATAATATTGTTTTGGAGAATGATTTAAATTTATTAAAGAAAATTATATCAATAAAAAAACTATTTTTGGTTATGTATACACTTATATTAATTATTATGTCTCATGGAATTAATAAAAATGAACCATTGGTCAATTTTGACCATGTGATTTCAAATTGGAAGTCCCTTTTATGAATATAATTTTCAATATATGAAAATTTTAATTTTTAAGTAAAAATCTTAGTGTAATTTAAAATCATACATTTGGTGATTTTTTTTTGAAAAGTCATTTTCTTTTCTGTTGTTTTTATTCTAAGACATGTGTATACAATTATATTACTATTCATTACTCAATATTCATCATTATTAATTATAAAATAAATTATTATCAAAGTATTTTATGAATTTTATTATTTAATTGTATTTATAATGAAAATATTACTATTATAAAGGAAATTTTTCCAAAAGGTAAGATTCCAATGGTCATATTACCTATTAGATATAAAATTCCTTCTAAGACTAAAAATCACTCATATACTTATCCTAGTTTTTATAATATGTCTATTAATTTTCATATTGGTTTCTTCTTAAGATCAATGCATCTCATATACATGTAATTCATTTTTGTGTATGATCCTCCATAGTACTAGATTATGATGGTATTGAATACTGTTACATGATTCATGGTATTGTTTTTAGAATTTATTACAAATGTACAATTTTATTATTTTTTTTTAAATTATGGGGAAATAATTGAATTTTTATTATGACAGAATTTTCTGATGAAATGTTTATTTACTATAGTAAAATATTTTGTAATATATCTTTCCTAATTCTAAACTTCCAAACATTAAATATACTTCTCCACCATCATTATCTAGTATTAAAAATTAAATATAAAGAATCTCTCCTATTAGATTTGATTACATAGCTAGAAAATGGATATCAGATGAATGAAAACTAAAAATATCTAACTTGAGAATTATTTTTTCTTTCCTCTCCACCAAATCCATTATTATAATCCAAAAAATCAAATTATAAATCTTCCTTGTAATTTCATGGTTCCCCAACCATGATTCTATCTAACCAATCCCAATGATGGAGAAACACCATCAAAACACATTCTTAACAATAACCTTTTTCGTCATATCTTTTGTAGTTTGAAATTTTATTTACCTTGAATAGATCCAAAAAATATCTTATGTAAACTTTTGGATAATATGATACTTTAACGGAATTTTATTTGACCTATAATGAAACATCATGTCTTTGGATATGTGATTCACACTTTTAGAACCACAAAAGAACGTTCCAACTAACATCATTTTTCAATGTTCTTCAATAATCCACTTAAACTAGAACATATATTTCATAATTTTGTTAATGAAACATACTCCCTTTACAATATTTAATGTATTACTACCAATTTATGCATCATAAATTCAATAGAAAACCCTTCCACAGATCATGAATAGATAACCCATTGTTCAATTATGAGAATATGTATCAACCTAAAATTTTAAATCAGAAAACCCATGAAATTATTCATTTGTTCGAACGTAATGAGACAATATTATAGAACTCTTAAGATACTATAAAATCCATTTTTTTATTTTTAGTACTCTCTTTTGGGATTCAACTTGTATTTTATGACTGTTCTCACTATATTAGTAATTTCAATCAATGTAAAAAAATATAGTACATCAATCTTCCAACTTTAAATGCATAAGGAACTATTTCCATATACTCATAATATAGTTACATTTGTGATTCCATATCCTTATTCAAATTTAATTTTTTGGATAGGGTGGGTGAAAACCAATTTCTTTATTCTCATTCCAAATAGTTCTTCCACCTTCTAAATATTTTCACAATTATTCAGTAATAATATCACGAAACATAATTCCATTACAATCTATTTCCTTATGATCTATTTACCCAGATTGAGATTCTTCATCTTGATACATCCATAAATTTTTCTTTCATATAATCAACCATTTCCTTTATTATTCTATTAATTATCATGTCATTCATATAGTGAAGTAATATAATGAAAATTCACCCATCAAACAACTTCAAGTAAAAGAAATAAAAAAATTGTTCTAAATGATCTTCCATTCCTCCATAAAGAAATTGAACTTTAGGTTCTAATACCATGGTAGTTTATTTAAACATTATTTATTTCTCCTCGGTTTTAACTCTAGATATTGGTTTTTAATATCTATTAAACCTTCCAAATACTTCATGAAAATTTCATCATATAATTTTCCATGAGGAAAAGTTGTCTTCGCATCCAACTAATATTAATATAATACTTCCATGGAATCAATACTAAGAACTATCTGAATATTAAAATATTTGAATATCATAGAAAATATATTGGTAACAAACAAATTCTATTCATTGGAAGATATTAATTACAATCCCTTCCTTATGTATCCTTCTATATTTGATTTCTAGTTTAGATTACAAACCAATTTATTTTATCATACTTTCTTTCCAAAGGGCCTCTCCATTAGAACCCATGTTCTCAACACATTTGAGGAATTAATTTCATGCCTCATCACTAACTACCATTGATTCAATTATTTGAGATTTAAATCCTATTATAGACTCTAGGTTCCTCCATCATCTTTGATAAGAAAGTAATTTACAATAGTCCAATACCTTTGTACTCAGCATCAAATCTTAGTATATCTTCATAACTATCCCTTGGAATATATATATTTTGACCCTAAAATATCAAAAACATCACATTATGGATCTATTCTAGTAGTTTTAATAGTAACTAATCTATTTAGTTATTCTATCTATAGAAACACCATTGTAACATGAACACTATTCCTAACTTTCTCTAGACTATCAGGTATTTCCATAACTAACATACTCTATGAATCCTATAATACATCAGAAACTTCTGGATATCCTTTAAATTCAACCTCATACTATGGTTATACTTTGATATCATAAGAAATATCTACTTCATTATTATCTTTCTATATGATCTCTCTGTTGAAGATAATATTTTTATTTCAAACCACCTTCTAATTGGTTTTATTTTAGAGTCAAAAACCAAAATATTCATCACCATATCCTATAGAGTAACACACTTAGGAATGAAACATTAAATTTTATATTTCCTTATGAATAGAATATATCTAAACATTAATTAAATAATTAAATAATCACCTTTTTAAAATAATATATATCAAAATATTCACACAATCTGCAGACCAAATGTATTAGTGCGTTGGAGATTAGCTAAATAAAGATCATATTTTACTAATATTTAAAAAAAATTCCATAATCTTTCCCTTATATGAAATTTTATATATATTTATCTATGATATAATCATATCCTTAATTAGGTTATTGTAAATATAATAAATTTTTAGGCTAAGGTGATCAGCAAGGGTAATGAAAAACATAACACAAAGGAAAATGTGAGGAAGACTTAAATAACATAACAAAAAAATAAATGAACATAGAAAATAGTTATAAAACATGTTAAATTATAATAATATAATAAAAAAATAATTATGTAATAATAAAGGATATAACCTAGCTCAAAACAAATCTCTATAATCATATGTCATTTGGGAATGATATAAAAGTGTAGAATAATTTAAAAATAAGTCATAATCTTGAAAACATGGAATTTAATGGAAATTAAATGCCTCCTAAAATTTTTGAATAACATGATGAACAATTTTAAATAGTGGAATAACATGATAAACAAAAATAAAATGTGGAAAAACTATAATCATGGGAAAACATGTGTGATCAAACCCATCACATACCCAAACCTATGTGAGAAAACTCAGAATGTCTACACCTGAAAAAGTGAGCAATCCCATCATGCCTACAATGTTTTGAGAAAACTCAGTACGTACATGGATGACTATATGATGAGATATAATCCTTAATAAATGAATTTGAGGTAGATACAGGACACCACTCATCATCATCCACTCATATGCATGGGACCTAAAATCAACCATAATATAACCAATGGAAAAAAATGGGATCCTTAAATTTTCTAAATACATCACATAACATGATCTTAATGAATCCTAGCAAACAAAATTTATTTCGAAAAGGATTTATATCATAATAACATATATATTGGGTAATCTAAACATTACTTCATGAAAGATAAACCTTGGTGGGTTAATAGTTATAAAAATACAAAAGTATTCACAAAACCTTTTAAAACAATCAAGTAATTATAAATTTGAAAAAAATTTAAGGGAAATATAATAAATTTTAAATACTAAATATCATGTTTTCCAAATAAAATTTCTTGAAATACATAAGGGTTTCAATAAAAAATAATTTAATATACTTTGGAAACATTTACATTTAAAATAATTTTTAATAATGGAATGTTGGAAAAGTTATAAATTTTGTAAAAAAATAAGTGGAAATACATTGAATAATTTTACTTAAATAAACATAGTAATGGAACCTTGAAAAATACATAAAATTTATCAAAAAAAATGTGGATTGGATGATAAAACATTTTATTTTAGAATAATAGAAAAACCTATGGTACATTTTGAAATAAACGTATCAAAAATCCACATCATTGAAAGGATAAAGAAACATTTATTTTAAAGGAATACAAAAGAATAATAGGATCCCTTGAGATAAAAAAATTAGTTTCTAAAATGATAATATTTTTGGGATGTAAAAATATATACATGGAAGAAAAATCATTTAAAAGTAATTTGAATTATTCGTAAAAAATGTATTTTAATAAAACATTTAAATCATCATGGAGGAAGAACTTGTTGTGAAACATGATTATCATAGAAAAAAAGTGTAAATACAATCTAAAATCATAATATGTTATAATAAATCAATCATGAGTGATAATATAGTAAAATTATCAATTGTGATCCAAGAATTAGAATTGCATTATGAAAACCACTTACAACTTACGAAGTATTTAAAAGACATCATAAAAAGATTATATTTTAATTTAACCAAAATTTAAATGTCTAAAAATTAGTTTATGACATAATACCTCAAAATTGGTTTTATAAACACCACTTAAATATTATTAGGTTCATAATAGAAAAAATTCCTTAAAGAAAGAAGTCTGAGAAGAAAACCCTTACGACTAAATAAATATCCTAATGAAACCAACTTAAAAGAGAGAGGGGTTTAAATTTATAATAAAATAACTTAAATAATAATAATATAAGATATTCAATATCCAATTTTTACTATACATACTATTTTAAATAAATTAGGATCATAAAAGAACATGTGTCTCAAATGAGGATGTTTTGAGACGAAACCCTTACAACCGTTCAATATTTTGAATCAAAACCCAAATATAGTACGAAAATAGAATACAAAATTTAAATTAATTATATATATTTATATCATGAAACAAAAATTAAAATACTATTGTATTTATATGTTTAAAAATTATATATTTATAGGATTTAAATTAATATTTAAATTCTCAATTACAAGATAGGGGTGAATTCTAGGTTTCCTTAACTTTTAAGAAAATCTATGTTTAAAAAAATTAAACAATATTTATTCAAAAACACACATTAGTTCTCAATGAAGAAACTGAATTTATTAGAGTATGACATTATATATCCGATAAAGAAATTTAATAAATGGTTACTTATGGAATGATTCTACCTTAAAGCATATAAAATATTATTTATCAAAGAATAAAAGAATAATAAAGTATAAGAAAGTTATACATTATTTCGTATAAAAAATTTAGTTGAATTAAAAACTTTTAACAAAAAATGGAATTTTTAAAAAATATTTTTTCCCAAATATAAGGGTATCTATCAACCATGGATAATGGTCTCTTGATTTATACTTTTAGTAAAGTTAGTCTTACCCACACTAGGGTGAGCCTTCGATAAGAATATTGGAATTTGTCTTAAGATCCCTACAAGACCTCAATCAGTATGCTAATTGGAACCTCATTCTTCCAATCTCCAAAATCCCTCAATTGATCGGCAACAATCATAATCGCACTAAGCAGGCAGAACAAGATGTTCATAGCTTGAAAAAGTTATTCACAACATTCACACAATGCAAGTTAAGAAGATCTCTCACTCTGTGTCACTTTAATACATAAATCAATAGCTCTCGTAAAAAAATCTAACTTTGTGCCTATTCAAATGGATGGGTATTTATAGAAGAAAACCCCAACGGTTAACTTCCTCCTCCAACAGTCATATTTTTCATTAAATTTCGGAGGGACCTGTACAAGTGTCACTCAGAAAATGGTTAGTTAAAAAATAGATTGTATGACATCATTTCATGTAACAAAATTTGATAAATATTAACATGATTAAGAAACATAAACAAGATTATCATATTATAAAATAAAACGTCACTTTATGGAAATTAGGAAAATTTAAGAAAAGCATTTAATTAGATTCTTATGAAAGTGAGAATCGAAGTCTGAATTCTCAGGAATTTGATATCTGATTTCAAAAGAAAATGGATTCTAATTTCAGAAGAAAATAGAGTCTGATTCAGAAGAATTCAGAGTCTGTTTTTAGATTAAATAAGAGTCTGTTTTTAGGAGAAATCGGAGTAAGATTTTAGAAGAAATCAGAGTCAAAATTTTGGGAAAATTAGATTCTAAAGAACTATAAGATTATAGGTTTTATTAGGATCTAATTTATGGTTTAAGAAAAATATAATTAGAGTTGGTTTAAGAAAATATTAGATAAGGCATTGAAAAACAAGTGTAAGGGGAAAACATTTCTTAGTGAAAGAAAATTTTATTTATGAAAATAATTCTTATAGAAAGATCATTTTCCTTAATAAAATGTTACTGTGATTTATAAAACATAAAGGAATGGAAAAGTCATAAGTTATATTATTGACTCAATAATGTCCCTCTTTTTCGAAAGCACAAAAATAATTCATAATAGAATATTTGTCCTAAAAAATTCATTTTTGATCTTAAATGAAATAATTATCTCCTATTTACGTTTTTAAGGCTTGTGATGAATATGACTAACACCCCTTAGGTTATGAAATCCATAAGGATCGTATTCTTGTATATCTTAGAGAAATGAATCTTCCTTAATAATTTTTTATTTATGTAATATCCCATTACATAGTCATTATCTTGTCATTATCTTCCATTAACTTAATATTATTTTTTATCATTATTTTCTCTCCCCTTTTTATTTTGAAAAAGGAATGGACGAAAAAAAAATGCACCTGAAATGTTAGGAATTTAAAAAGAAACACAAGGGATTGTTAACAAATTTCATTATGATGACAAAAATTGTTACAAGGAAAAATAAGAAAAAAGATCATAGTTTAAGTAAAAATCATTCATCCTCCCCCTCCTCCTTTTGAATCAACCTTTTCAGGATTGCCTACAGATTCTTCATCTCTTTATGATCATTTTCAAACTTCTTGAAGAACTATTCCCAATCCTGATTTATCTTTTCGAGATTTATGATTATTTCTTCGTATGACTTTATCCCACCTTCATAATCATTTATATTTTCAGCCATTTCTTCCCATATTTCCCTTTGCCTTTTCAAATTTAAATCAACAAAATTTAGTATTATATTCCAGTCTTTGTCTTCTGGAAGGTGGGAAGTTTTTTATTCCTTTATGTTTTTTGAAATAATTTTTGAAAGGTTCTTTGTTGTTTCATTAGAATTATCAAAGGTATAATGGAATGAATCATTAAAATCATCCATAATTTTCAGATCATCAATCAATGACTTCAACCACTTAGTTATCTCATTGTAAGATCCTCTATGGGCATCATAACCGATTTGAAAGTTCTTGAACTAGGCTTGATGTTTGATAAACTTTTCTATGATAATTATCATTGAATATGACTTCTGATTGATTGTTTGTTGAAGAATCAAACATCTAGAATCAATTTTTTGAAATAATGGAATTTTATTCAATAGATTATTCAAGGAATTAACCATGAAATCATTTCTTAAAGAATTTGAGTATTCTGACGTAGATTATTGGGTTGGAGAGGGAAATTTTTCTTGCTCATATTCTCTTCTCTAAGATGCTTCGATAACATACTTCTTGGATTTTTGAAACAACAGATTTATTTAGAGAACCAACAACCACTTTCTTACCTTTATCAGCTTTATATACTTCCTTCTCAACTTTATGAGTCTCTTGTTCACTATCAAAAATTTGGACTATTTTATCATCATCATCAACTTTTTTTTCAGAACCTTTCTCACTATTTTTTTATCATCATCATAATGAATAAAATCTTGATTACTACTCTCATCATCTGACGGTTTCTCAACCTCATCCTGAATATCATAATTCATCGAAACATATTGTCCTTATAAAATCATGCTTAGAGATTCCCCATGATAAGTCCTTGTAGATAGGTTGTTAGAAGGGATCTCATTATCTTTATATTATTCAAACATCCTTATCACATCATCACTTTAATTTTATTCTTCTTCATCTTCTTATTATTCATCATCTTTGGGATCTAGAATTGAAATATATTTCTTTATCTTATCTATATCTAGAGTCTCATTTTCCACTTATTCCTCCTAAAAGGATTCTAGTACCTGGACTTGTTCAAATTCCTTCTATGTATCTCCAAGAACATATCGAACAATCTCAGCTTCTGATATCTTCTTCTTCAACTTCTTCTCTTTATCGTTCTTCTCAATATCTTTAGCTACATGAATCTTTATAACCTTATCCTAAATAGATTGTAACAAAAAAACTGCATCTCTTTCCTTATTTTTTTTATTATTATCTCTTAATTTAGCAACAAATTCATCAGAAAAGGTATTTTTTTATTAGGCTTAGGTATAGTAGATACTGACTCAGGTGCTGGTAATTTCTCTTTCTGTTCTGGCTCTTTAAAATTTCTTTTCTTTGTAGTTTTCTTTGAGCTTTCTCCTACATCACCTTTATTTCTGACTAATTGTTCCTCATTATCAAGATGTTTAATGAACTCTCCAATCATTACACTAAAACCAATCTTCAGCCTTCTTAGAGTATCATCACTTAACAACATGATCTGTAAAACTTTGGCCTTAGAGATACATGAAATTTTTAATGATTCTAGGCATTAGGCAATAATCGTCAACAAGATTATAGGATACATTATGATCTTAGGTTCCATTCTTGATATTGTTTATGTTCAAAATAATGTAATTTATGAGGTTTATATTCCTTATATTTACCAAGAAATCCATCATGAATATATCAAATTTCATAAGGTAATACTTATCTCCCTTTCCCAGTAGTCAAAAAATAATGCATCCATAGAGCTAAAAATATTTTATTGGTTGAAATATGAGGAATATTTAGTGATTCCACTCATTTAAGTCCAAGAATATCAATTTCTTTAACCTTCTAAAAAGAACCTTTCTTTTATGGTGATTTTTGTGAGAAAAATAGTGTTTGTCCATCATAAGGTATATCCTAGATACTAGTATCCTTATTGAAAGATAGAGAATAAATATTTCCATAAATCTTATCTTCCTCCTTGTTCATAAAAATGTACTATATCAATTAATTAAATAATAATATCATGATAAACTGGATCATGATTCATTTCTTTGGTGACACATAGGCTTTCCCATCCATTATTATTTATGATTTTTGAAATCAAAGAGTCATACTTGAAAAAAAAATTGGATCCACCAATCTTTATATGAAAATAATCCAATCCATAAGTTCCTTGTTAGAGGCTATTAGAGTTTGTGATTATACTTAAAGAGTCATTCAGATCATTAGAAAAAGGTAAAACTAAAACAAAAATTTAATGAGAGGTAGAGATTCAGCAAAAAATCACTAAGATAACCGATGGGTGATGTGAATAGGTGGATTTATATAAGATTTTTAGTGATGGTTCATATTCTCGAATCAATCCAATAGTTGTAATTAGCTTGATATGATCTGATGGATTATATTAGTGTCAAAAAAGGATTTATAGGTTCTGATATTTTGAGGTTTTAAGGGAAAAATCAGATTTAATGTAAATAAATCCAATAATATTTTTTATAAAACTAGTTTAAAAATACCAACAAGTTGAAATGAAATTATGATGATATAGGTATGGAAATTTACCTTCCATATTTCTCAGAAAGATTTTTTAGTATTGATAAGGTTCCTCTTCTGAAACAAAGGTTCTGAAAAGTTTTATTAGGGAATGAAAAAAATATGTTACAAAAAAATTTTAGGAAAGATAATATTTTAGGTTCCGAAAATCTTATTAATAAAAAAAATTATGTTCCAATAAATTTAGGTTCTGGGAAAAAATAATTTGAAAAACAATTAAATGTAAATATATGTACTCCCCTATAAAAAATAGAATCTTAATGTTAGGATATGGTTCAACAAAAAGTTATTATGAATGATTAACTTATGGTTGTCATTCCTAACTTTTGTTTAATGTATTAAAATCTATCAGAAGGTAATGATTTTGTGAATATGTCAGCAAGTTGATATTGTGTTATGATAAATTGAATAATGATATCTTTTTCAAATGTGTGATATCTAATAAAGTTATGCCTAATATCTATGTGTTTTTTGTGAGAGTGATGTGTAGGGTTTTTACTTAGGGTAATCTTACTAGTATTATCACACATTATCTATGTTTTCGTAAAACTTATCCCATAGTCTATGATTTTGTGTTGCATCTACAACACTTGAGCACAATAAATTCTAGATTCTACATATTCATCTTTAGTAGTGGAAAGTGTTACTGAGTTTTGTTTCTTTCAGGAACAAGAGACTATTGAACCTCACAAGAAATGAAAGGATTCAGATGTACTTTTTTGATCCATTCTACATCCACCAAAGTCACCATCTGAAATGCTTTTCAAAATGAAATCATTTCCAGAAGAATAGAAAGTTCCTAAATCCATAGTTCCCTTTAAAGAGAGAAAAATTATTTTCAAGGATTTTAAATGGGATTATATTGGATTAGATCGATATATACCACTTAATCATACTTAAAACATAAACTTTGGATGACTATATGTAAGGTATAATAAACTTCTTATCATACCTTTAAATGATGTTTGATATACTGGTTAACCATATTCATCATGATCCAAAGAGTTTGAGGTACCGATTAGAGTACTTATACTTTTAGTGTTTTTCTTCTCCATACTTCTTAAGAAGATCTTTAATATAGTTATGTTGAGATATATAAGTTTCTTTTTGGTTTTTGAGAAATTCAAAAGGTAAGGAAATATGTTAACTAACGCATCATACTCATTTCAAACTTAGATTTCAAAAGATTCTTAAATGAATTAGATATGGATGGCTGAGTTGATCTGAATATAATGTCATCAACATAAATTTGAAAAATCAATAAATTTTCATTATCTTTCTTTATAAAAAGTGTTGGATTAGTAGTTCCCTTAACATAAATATTTTATAACAAAAATCTTGTAAGTTTGTCATACCAGGTTCTAGGGGATTGTTTAAGTCCATATAATGTTTTGGTAAGTTTATTAACATGTTCAGGAGGTTTTTTGTCTTCCAAACTATGAGTTTGTTTAACATAAACTACTTCTTGAACATATCCATTAAGGGAAGAAAACTTCACATCTCTTTGAAAATGATAGAAATTGAAAAATTCTTCAAAGGCTTGTAGAATATGAATGTATTCATGTTTAGATACTAGAGAATAGGTTTCTTCATAGTCTATTCCTTATTTTTGATTATAGCCTTTCGTAACTAATCTTTCTTTATTTCTTACAATGATTAGATTTACACTACATTTATTTTTGAAGACCCACTTTACTCAAATTATAGACTTTTATTTAGGTATTTCAACTAAGTTCCATCCATTGTTAATTTAAAATTCATTTAGTTCATCTTGTATATGTTTAATCAAATCATCAACACCTAAAGCTTCATTAGTGCTTTTAAGTTCTAATTTGGAAAGAAATGATATATGTTATTCTTCATTTCTAAGATAGATTATATTCAATACAGGTTTATTTACCTCACCAATGATACAATCACTAGGACAATTCTTAAGAAAAAACTGATTTGGTTTCGTAAAACCTATTCATCAACATAAGGTAAAAAAAATATTCTAGGGTAAATACTTCAGAAAGATTTTACTAACTATTTTACTTTATTGTAAGAATCATCCAACAAATGTTGTTAATCATTTTTTTAAAACAAATCCGAAGATGTAGGCTGGGGTTGTTTAAAAACAAAAGGATATGTTTCATCAAATTTAACATGTATTATTTCATCAATAATAAAAAATTATTATTAAAAACTCTATAAGTCTTATAAGTAGTGGAGTAGCTTAAGAAAATTCCATCATTGGATTTTGGTGAAAATTTATGTAAGTTGTCATTAGTATTCAAGATGAATATATTGTATCGAAATATGTTGAAGTAAGAAACATTATGGTTCTGGACAATCCATAACTTATCATGAGTTTTATTTTGAAAATATCTGATTAAAACTCAATTTATAGTACAACAAGAAGTACAAACAGCTTCATCCCAAAAGTGTTTAGTAATTGATTATTCAACCAACATGGTTCTAGTTATCTCTTTAAGAATAAAATTTCTTCTTTTAACAACATCATTTTTTGAGGAGTTCCTGGAGCAGTGAAGTTATGATTAATTCATTTCTTACTATAAATATTTCTAAATCGGAATACTCAAATTCTCTCCCATGATTACTATGAATAGTTATCAGTGGTAGGTTTTTATATTTTTTTAAATTGGTAGAAAAATATTTGAAATAAGAAAAGACTTAATATTTCTTTTCTATATTATAGAACCATGTAAATCTTAGGCAATCCACAACTAAAACAAATACCTAATATTTGCCTCTAAAACTTCCAGTTTGTGTTGGACCAAAATGATCCATATGCACTAGATTTAATTCATCATAATTTAATACTGCACTAAATTTTTTTAAATATTATCTTACTTTTTTTCTATATTGGAAAAAATCACAAACCTTTGAAGAATTAAATCTATGCTCTGATAGTTCCTTAAAAAGTCTTTTCTTTGACGATTTTCATTAGTTCCTATGATTACAATTTCCTAGTCCTCTATTTTATAACCATGATTGATCTTATATTTCAATAATAAGAGGTAGTTATTGTCTCCTATGGTCTTTTATGTTTAGTGTATAAACATTCTCATGCATATAGGAAGAGAGAATAAACTCTTCCTAGGAATTGTGTACTAGAAATTTATCATTACTATAATTCACAAAGTAACCTTCATCACATAATTGGATTATTCTTATAAGGTTGTCCTCAGGACTATTAATAAATAAAACATTTGAAATTAAATCTTTTCAAATAAGAACAATGTTACCCATACCAATAATTTCTCTTTGAGCATTGTATCTGAAAGTTACTTTCCCACCTTTAATCTTAATAATATTTTAAAAGAGGTTTTTGTTTCCAGTTACGTTTCAACAATATCAACTATCTCTGTACCATGTATTTTTTTTAAAACTTACTTTGTTTTCTGGAAAATAAAATAGTTATACTTTTGGAATCCAAATTTTGTGGATACAGAATTGTTTATAAAGTAAAATCATAGGTATCCATATTTTCATAGAAAAGTAATCTTTATGAAAACTTAAGAATTGGGTTTTATTCAAGAAAACAAATTCTCCCAATTCCTATCACATTAACACTTGGTGAAAAAAGATCACTTTGAGGGATAAAATAGTTTTGACTGAAAACTGGATTTGAATGAGAATAACCAAATCCAAAACTATTCCTAAGAGGACAAAGTTGTGAATACATTTTATCAAATTCTTTTCTTCCAGAAGTGAAATTTGATAAATGATTATTTAAGGAAAATATTTTAGATTTTAGTCTGATGACTAAATTCTTATCCTCATAGACATTAGTCATAAAGTTTGAGTTATTATCTAATACAATGTTCTTAGAAATAACCTTTTCAAGATCCTTATAAAGTTTATTCTTGTAAAATTTAACTTCATTAATGTTTTTAGAAACATTTTCAAAATCAATAATTTTCTGAACAATATATTTTGAAGGATCTGATACTTCTTCTTTTTTAAATAGAAATTATAGAATTTTCCTAGTTAAGTTTCATATTGATCTTACTATTTTCATTCTCAATTAACATGGAAAACCTAGACACTTATTCAAAAGAAGGTAAAGTTTTATCTTAGCATTAAGAATATTATTCATTTGTAGATTAATAATATTATTTATTAGGATAATTATAATTTAATGAAATATTGTTTAATGATTCAGAATTGTGTACCTTATCCATAAGAAAATTATTTTCAATGGGTAATATGGATATAACACCAATATTCTTCTGAATAGAAGATTTATATTCTGAGGATTCATCTAAAGAGACACCCCCATGTGCATTGTAGCTCTCATTATCCTTTAGGACATTCTTAGCCTTAGATTTGTAGTACTTATTTTTGTTCCTTTAAAAATTATTATCCTTTCTGTCTTTTCTCTTTATCATAGGACAATCAGGTTTGATATGTTCATCTATTTTGCATTCATATAAAGTTGCTTCTAAATTATTATTTCCCTTTCTGTATATATTATTATATTTGTACTGAAAAAAATTCATTCCCACAATCTTGTTCATCCTTCAAGAAAGATTGTCTACATCATTCTCAAACTGATCATTATCACTACATTGAAATATTAAACTAGATTTCATAGCATTAGATCTAGTTACTCTTTCTAGAGTCTTGGATTTAGATATAGTAGTGAAAGAAACACTTCTATTACCATTCGTTTTTTTCTTATAAATGTATGCATATCCCTTCATTCTTGTTTCAGGCTGAAGAATAGTTCCAGATAACTCATCAAGAGTGATGTTAGATCCTTTTCTATTTTCATCAATATCTTTCCTTTTAGATTCCCACTCATTGGACATGATATCAATTATCTTTTACACGATTATTTCATCATCAAGTCCTTTATCTACAATAGATCGAAGATTGTTTAATATAGTCATAAATCGAAAATTCATGTTATTCATCTCTTAAAATAGATCTTCTTGTTTTTTATCACTTTTGAAGTTTAAAAGTGTGTAACCTCAAGTTTCTTCCAGATACCATTGACAGGTTCACATTTGGTTGTAGATGTTCCTGGTTAGGGAACATAAAAGAGTATTTCATACCGCGTAGTTTAGTTGATATTATTTTTTTTCCTAATTTGTGAAGTGCTTGATTTCTTTGCCAGGGATCTTTTATTCACTAGTTAGCATAACAATGTTATCAACACTGGTATTAATAATAAAATTATTCATCTTATCTCTCCAGTATTCATAGTCATTCCCATCAATGATTGGGGGTCTGGTAGGATTTATATTGTCTATAGAACCAACATTCATTCCTCCCATTCTATAAGAAAATATAGAATATTTTTTCAACAAAATAGGTTCATATTAAATGTTTATAAACAATTATTTTTTTAAAAAAACATGAATAATAATAGTTAAACAAGAAAAGTTATGCAAGAAAATTTGAGCAAGAAAATTTGAGTAAGAAAATTTATATGAAAGTATAAGTATTTTAAAGACCTCATCTGATAAAAAATTTTGGATTGAAATTAAGATGTAGATTTAAAATTACGATAAGGGGTGAATTGTTGGTTTAAAAACACTAATTTTTATCCTTTAAGGGAATATATGTTTAAAAAAATTAAACAAGTTAGATTCGTAAACCCTCTTTAGTCCTTAACATTGAAACTGACTTTATTAGGATCTGATAATATGGACCCGATAAGGAAACTTAAGAAAAGTTTACAAAGGGAAATATTATAACATGAAGTGTATAGAATCTTATTTATTAGTGTATATAATAATAAGAAAGTATAATAAATCTCTAATTTCTTTCTTTAAAAAATGCAGCGGAATTAAAAACTTGTAACAAAAGAGGGAAATTTTAAGAAATATTTTAACCCAAAGAGAAGGGTATCCAAAAACCTTGAATAAATGTCCCTTTGATTTATAATATCAAGAAAGTATATCTTACCCAAACCAGGTTAAGCCCTTGATAAGAATATTGGAATCTGTATTGCTATCCCTGGAAGCCCTTGATCTCTAAGGTGATCAACACCTCTGTCTTCTTATCCTTGGAATCCCTCTATTGATTAGACACAATTATAATCACACTAAGAAGGCTGAAAAAGATTTTCATAGCTTGAAAAAAAAATCACAACATTATCACAAGGTAGGTTAAGTAGAGCTATAACAGATTGTTACTTTAATCTAGAAATCAACAGCACTCGTCAAACAATCTAGCTTTGAGATCATTCAAATGGATGGGTATTTATAAGAGAAAACCTCAACATTTGACTTCCTCCTCTAATGGTCATATTTTTCCTTAAATTTTGGTGGTACCAGTACTTGTGTCAGATGACCAACACTTAGTTAAAAAATAGATTTTATGTAATCGTTTCATGGAACAAACTTTCAGAAACATTAACATGCTTAAGAAAAATTAACAAGATTAGGATTCGATAAAATGAAACGTTACTTTATGGAAATGAGGTAACTATAAGAAAAGAATTTAATAATATTATTAAGAAAGTTATAACTGGATTTTGAATTCTAAGGAATTCGGAATTTGATTTTTGAATAAATTAGAGTCTGGTTTTAAATGGAATCAGAGTCTAATTTTAGAAGAATTCGAAGTATGATTTCAAGAGAAATCAGAGTCAGATTTTTGAAAAAACCAGAGTCACAATTCTGGGGAAATCAGATTCTAAGGGACTGTAGGATTATAGGTTGGATAAGGATCTGATACAGGGTTTTTGAAAAATATGGTTAGACTTGTTTTAATAAAATATTAGATAAGGCATTGAAAAACACGGGTAAGGGAAAAACATTTCATAGAGAATGAAAATTTTCATTAAGAATATAATTCTTAGAGAAAGATAATTTTCCTTTATAAAATGTGTTTGTGATTTTCAAAACATAAAGGAATGGAAAAGTCATAAGAGAACTTATTGACTCAACAATTTTGTGTATAATATAAACATGTCTGAAGGGATTCAAAATAGAGAAAAAATAATCCCTTACCTTGGTTCACATCTTTGTCTAATTCATTCTAAACTTCTATAAAACAAACATAAATAACTTTATGTTATATTTAGTAAATATATTAATACCAAAAAATATTTATAATTTTAATATATAATCATTTTCTATATGTATATTAGTTATTTGTTTACTATTTTCCCACATTAGGTGTTCAATGTTTTAATTATCTGTTATTGTTTCTTAAGAGAAATGTTGTTGTTAATTGTTATTCCGAACTTAATCATTTAATGTTCATTAATTTTACTATAATGATGACTAATAATTATTTACAAGGTGTAAATTTATTTTTATGAGTACATTTTTATTTATCCTAGAATATAAAATTAGGAAAAGACAATTGTTTTGGTGATTTTCATCCTATAAAGTATGGGTTCATAATTAATAAGTTAAATATTGATTTATTTTCATAAAATATCATTATCTATATATTTATGTCAAATTATAAAGGAAATTAAATTTTAATAATTTTTCTTTGTATTATTTTATATCATTATTCTAGTAAGTTGTAAATATGACTCAATATTGTAAATGCTTTATCTCAATTGGTGAGTAAGATTAATGAGGTATTTTTTTAACACGATTTCATTATAATGAAAAAATAATGAAATAATTTTGATCTTATTATTATGGTTAACTATATTTGAATATATTTAGATAAATAAATAAAAAATATAATAAAAAATATTTATTCATAGAGGTGGTAGACCACACAATGCTCGATTAGTATTTCTATTACTCAAAAATTGAAAGGGGTGAAGGTGGATAGTAAGTGAAATTTTAAGAATCATAAATATATTTCATAACTGATATTTATTCATCAATATTATCACTAAGAACATCCATGAGGGTGGTGATAAAAAACTAAAAGCATATCTTCATGGAGGTGGTAATCCACACCCACACAATAATTATGATTCATGTTTTTCTCAATATATGGAAGAGAATAAATAATGGTTTTACCATTATAATAATAACATCTCAACATACTAATGGAGATGATGTTATTATTATTCTATGGTTATGTTTGGTTTAGAAATTAAAAGATAATAAATAAAAGTTAAGAAAGATGTGATACCTATCTTGATACCTTGAACATCCTCTTGATAAATGCATTATATTTGAGGGACATTGACTAATTTTAAGTGACTAGTGGAACTATGGTGTGTAAATGACATCAATTAGATGTAATTTGGGTATATTTCAAGGAAATTTCAATATAGGAATTTTGTATTGGAATTGTGGATGTGATCCCCCTTTTATAAGTGAGAAAGAGAGACTTTTCCATGGAAAAGGATGGAAAGGGGTAAAATGGAATGACATAAAATTTTGGTGAGTTAGGTGATGTAAGTGTTTAGGAAAGACTTTAAAACCAATTGTTTTTTTATAAGGACTGATGTTTGTCTTAATTTATGTAAATACCAGCCACCATTTATTAGTCATTTAAACACATATTACTCTTAATTAAATATTAATCATATCAAATATTTTATTACTAAAAATATATCTAGAAACATAATACCAAATTTGGGATTTTTTTTAATTTTTTATCTATTTAAACAAATTAAAATTTTAAAGATGATAAAATTAACTTTTAAATCAAAATATATAATGTATTGAAAATCCATTATTTCTTGAAAGTTTCATCTTAATTATTAAGTGTTTTTAGATTTATTTAACATTGAATATCCATTATATGAGTGTTAATTAATTTGTATATATTTTTAAACATCATATTATATTTTTTAATTTAAAATTTATTCATTAAATTTTATAAATACAATGTATTTAGAAAATATTTATTCATTGAAAAATAGTTATTTTACCATTATAACAAATACATACCCAAGGTAACCAAATATTTATGAGTAAAAATAAAGTGGAACATAATAGATAATTTATACACACTTTTTTAAAATTTAAAATCCCTTTCATTTTATTCAATTGATACAAACTATTTTTAAAATAAAAATTTATAATGTATTTAAATCAATTTTTGAGTAAAAATTAATTATTTTCTAAAATATCAAATATATGTTTATAATTGAAACACATAATTTAAAAAACATAATGTTAATTAAAAAAAATATTTGGTGTAACATCCCATGATTTTATGAAATAAATTATTTCAAAATAGTTTATATTCTTTAATGGATTATTTTACAAACATTTCATATTTTATCATGCATCACACAGAATACCAAGTTTGTCTTCCATTGCATGAAACATCAACATCCTCTGATGCCTTATGTTACTCACAAGCCCGAGCCTTTCCAAAAAATAATATTCTATTAATATAATTATGATAGTTATCACAATGTTTTTGGAATGGAGGGAATGAAATAGATTAACTAAATTATGAATTTATATTTTACACTTGCTTAAAATATGAATGAATTAGTTAACAATTAATTATAAATTAAAATGATGACCAATTGATTATAAAGGATATAACAACCCGAGTAATGATGGAATAAGTATTTTTAATATTTATTACTTATATAATAATTTTACCTTAAAATGGATATTATTTGCAAAATCCTACCCAACACACAATAATGTGTTTCTCTGAAATCTTGTGTTGCACACAAGACTGAGTTATACTGAACAATAATATACTATTAATACTATTATTTTAAAAAGTAGTTATTTCCTAGAAATTATATAAGAAGGTATGAATATTGAAAAATATGTTATGTTTAAACATGTTTATTAATCCCTTTTAATGTTATCAAATATATTTTTTAGGCATAAGATAAGAATAAATGTAGTTTTACACTTAGAAGCTCTATTTTTTCTTCTAAAAAAATGTTATCACCATTTAGCAGCACAACAATTTTAAAAATAAATTCTGAAAATTTTAGATTTTTTATTAAAAAAATAAACATAATTTTTTTGGAGAAAAAATATCAAAATTAACTTTTGGTGATTTTTTTGGTTTTTTTAGAACATTTATATTTTTATGAATACTGAATAGTACTGAATTTTAGTTCAAAACTGAATGTTCTTAAACTTTATTTTCATAGTTAAATTGTATTTATTTGATTTTACAGTATAATATGACCAATTTTATATCATTCAAACTAATTTTGGTCATTAAAAACAATTACACATTGAATTTAGATATATACACTTAGCAAACAGTTGATCATTTTTATTTTAAAAACCCAGTTTGTCATCCTGTCTGTGGGATGAATTTTAAAATAATTTATTCCACTTATGTGATTTGTATTTGTAAAAATAGATTCCATATTTGGAATAAAAAAAATTATAATGTACAATATGTTCAACATAGTTTTAAACTAAAAATATTAGTGAAAGTGATTAAAATTAATTACAATGATTAACGAAAAATTGTGTTTACTTATTGCTTAAAAATTAATTTTAAGAGCCCAAATATCCTAGATACATGTCCAAAACCCATTTACTATATATTATTATACCATATCCCATATTTTATTATATTTTTTACATTATTGGAGTAACCTGATTTAAGGGATACTTATCAATAGTGTTTACCTTTTATTTTTACAAGAATGCCACCCCCTCCACAATAAAAATACAGTCACACATACTATTTATTCACAACTATAAATAAATACTTCTCATAAAAACCATCCAAAATAATCTCCCAACATACCTCCCCTAACCCTAGATTCATAAATTTGGAAAAAATTCAACAAATGAATTCCTTTAGTGCAAAACAAAAAAAAAGTTACTGGGAAAAGAGGTAACATTCTTCAACATCCATTTATGTATTATTTATTTCTCCAACCCTTTATTTATTATTATAAAATAATTATATAATACCATAAGTATCCTAAATATACTTATATTCTTTAATTTTTAGGTTTTAACCTAAACCAACACACAATTATATCAAATTGGTAATGAAATTACAATTCATGTACAACAAACTAGAGCCTCACGAAACGATGTTGTTCATTTTTTCCTTTACCACTTCTGATGGTTGGGAATTATGATGTACACAGTGTTTTCATATGATATATATATTATATTTGATTTATTCATACTTTTCAATTTATATATACACTTACTTTCAATCTTTAAATTTTTTTAAAATATAATAACACCATTTGTGGAAGTGTGGACTATTGTCTCCTCAAAGCGACGTGATACATTAATAGTTTACCTAGAATGTATTATGCATGGGTTTAATTAAAAATAAGTAACATAAATAACATATATATCTACTAAATATACTAATGTTAGGTATCTCCACTTCAACGTGTCTCACTCACAACAATCCACTTCTATTTTTTCATAAGTGTTGACCCTCCTTTTCTCCGTTTCTCTTCCATCATCTTCGTCCCAATCCCGCTCCCACTCGGGTTTTAGCTCATCGCGACCTACGCTCCCCACAAACCCCCACCTCCTTCTAACTATGTCTCTCGGTTATGTTTCACTCCATCATTATCCTACTTCGACATGCTCCTTCTCATGGTATAACCTCACATCTATGTCGTCTTCCTTCTACCGCTCAGGCTCGGGTTTCACCTCTTTCTAGGGTTTCAGTTATCCTTATATCTAGCTTCCCCGATCTCAGTACTCTGGTAACACCACTGTCACCCCGTCACCCCATCACCATTTTTCGGCTACCCATCGGTCACACTCTTGGGTTCTTATCTCTATCTCCACATGCTCCTCTTCTCTAGTAGTCATCATCTCCTCCCATTCTAGAATCTCCTCTCTAGCCATGATTCCTCCATCCAAGATTTACCGCTTAAAATCAATTCCTCTCATCACCTCCAATTTCTATTTCATCTTTGATAATGTATTATAATACATCTACCACAACTCTCAGTCCCTTCATTTAGACCTAGGTTTTGTTTCTCTCCAGTCGTCCCCCTCTACCTCCACAAAAGCCCTCGATGCCTCTGACTTCACCACCTCCTCCTTTGTCTACATCGTATCTGGATCCTCCGCCTCCTCTGATTCTATAGCGGTAACCATGAATTGCAGTGAATTTAAATATTCTATAAGAAGACACTGTTGGAATCAACTCAGGGTCCTTTCAAAATCATGTGTGTTAGAGTCTCTCATTTGGAAGGCAAGGAGCTCTGCATCAGCTAACGGCTCAGCACGGTAACCCATTTATCGTCTCCCTCTACCTCCTCCACTAATCTGAACATTTTCAATGGATGTTATCTTTATTCTAGGTTTCTAGAAATCATCATGAAGTCTCAATTGATAGTCTCTAGATCCCATCTCTGGTGCTCGTGATTCAATTGTTTGAGCATATTCATCAATCTCAGTTTAAACTAAAAATTTAAATAGTTTTTTGTGATTCAAGTGTTCAAATGAATTTAGGATGATGTTCTCCAATGAGACAAACACCCAACAAAAATGCTGAAGAAAAATTCCTGATTCAGGTTTCATCAGCACCACCTTTTCTCATACATAAATGTTTTTATAGGCATCTTATGCAAAATTATTACCGTATGTGTCACGCAGAACTGTTTCTAGAATGCTTACGATAACCAAATATATTCTTATAGATATTTTTAGATACCCTTTTAAAGTATTTTTTGGCAAAAAGTATTAGGTGCACCTACTTTCATATAGTTCTAACATTTACATAATTAATTATAGATGGATTATACATAAGTGTTTCCAGACAATTTACATGTAATTGTTTTTCAGATTACCCATATATATATATATTTTGTATTTCTTATGCAAGTATTTCCCAAGTCATCATACATAATTTTTTTACAGCTTGCATATGCATAACTATTTCCAAATTTCTAATGCATAAGTGTTTATAAATTTCTTATGATTACTACAGTAGGTTGATATGGATGCTTTCGTATCCACATTTAGTATTTAATGAATGAATCCATGTAGTATAAGAGGTTTCATTACATAATACAAAAATTATAATCTTCGATTATGTTTTTAATTTTATGTTGTCATTGTGAATCATGTTTTTAAGAGTACGCAATATAATAATGGAAGAATTTATGTTTTTGTAACATCTGAACTTGTGGGCATGGTAGTGATTCCATGATTGATATAGGTAACTAATGATATCAGAACATCACTAATTAATATTTTATTTTTGATTTATCTTATTGCATGTAAACTATTTGACTACTGAAATTTTCATGAAGTTTTGATGCCTTGATCATAATATCTACCTATTTTTATTAATGATCTATTTGACATAATTTTTTGAGAATATCATTTTCCATAATGATTCTACCAAAATGTTTCTTACATTTATTATATGCCTACAATTTCTAAAAGTTATATTAGAATTTAACATAACCAGGTACTATGTTTTTTAATTTCTCCATTTTAATTTTTTAGAAAACAAACACCACGTTATTGTAATATTCATTTTTTCCTTGGTTGACATGAAAATCAAAGCAGTGGGTCACTAAGAGTGTGTTGAAACAGTGAAAATGGATTTGTTACAATAGGTACAACTATTTACTGTACTCATGTATATGTTCTTTATCTTCATTGAGTGTTACTTTTATGACATCATTGGAACTAACAAAACATCATTTTTTCATGTAATTAAAAAATTTTCAATGCTTAATACATATAATACATTTATTATTCTCAAATGGTTACTGTTAAGCATCTGATTTCCAGTTATATGATTTTAATTTTCAATAATATTTTGTACTTATTCTTTAATGTCAAGTCTTTTGGTAGAAATATATGTTCATTGACTTTGATGATGATGATTCAGTTCAAATAAATGTTACAAATTCTCAAGACTCCATGGAAACAACAAGAAATTCCAATGTACTACATCCCCCCGCATGAATGAACACATAAACCAAAAGACGAAAGAATACAATTGAAATTTTTTGGTGCAGTGGAGAGGTAATAATCACAAGTTAATGTTTCTGTTCTTTTAAAATTATCAATTCATTTTTTATTTACTGCCGGAACTTTTTATTTCAGTTCATGAAATATTTTATGAACATGTTTTTTCCACAGCTTTTTAGTTTCGGATGACTCTACACAAAACTGATTACATGATTTTGTTTGTCACCATTTTTCACTGCTGAAACACTATGATGCCAACATCCAAGATAAGGGTTGTAGTGTAGCAAGTATTGAAATAACTTTCATATGGCTATTATTTAAATGGATTTCCTTCAAAATGTCTTTGAAAAAAACCATCATACACTATTTACAAAGGTGCTCATAATTTTTTAGAAATGTAATCTAATATTAGAGGAATTTCTGTTATTTCTATGTTCTTTTATAAACTAGAACCTTCTCTTGCATAACCCAACATTATTTTCTGAAACAACCAATTTTCTAGAATACATACTTATATAAAATTTCATAATATCAATACTCAAACTAAATTCAACTTTATAGATATTCTATGGGAATGACTTATTCAATACCTCAAAATTTCTTCCTTCTCGATTTTTTGGGACAATTTTCTATGCCCAATGTCTCCGCTTTATATAAGATTTTGTTACTGTATAAGGGTGTTGTTTTTCTCTCAAGTGGCTTAAATAACAATGGATTTTCAATATTCTGGGCAGTGAGTCAATGGATATGGGATGTCTACTTGTGCTAGCAGGTCCCTAAGGGCTTCACAGGCTTTTTTGTGACTGGATTTCTTCCTGTTTATGAAGACTTTTGGGGTTTTACCTCCATGATGTTGTGTAAAATGATTTCATTGTTTTTTATGGTTTACTGGATGTCTTGGATTCCTCTCATTGGATAGTGTATTTTTTACCCTGTTCAGTGATCTGCATTGAGGTCTTATTTTTATCTTGGAGTTGCTGTCATGTTTGTTTGATGATAGGTTTTTTTTCTTTCATGGGATGCTTCCTCCACTAGAATGCCCATTATTTTCTGATTATCAATTTGACAGCTTTATGGCAGTGCATAGATGTCTTCTTGAGGTTTCAGTTTTAACGAATGGGAAGGCATTTCATGGTCATCCAGCTCATGTACAGGCTTCCTGGAATGAATTTCCACTGATACAACCTCCTTTTTTAGTTTCACTTATTCCTTCTGGCAGTGCAAGACTATCATTGCATAGTGTATGACCTTCGATTATAAGTAGTTATTATAGTATTCATTACCTTAACTCATAACTATGGGATTTTATTACACATATCCATTAATACAAAAGTTTTAGTATGTGAATAATTTAATTATTTAATATTTGTTAATAATAATCTTATGAGTTGTTGATTTATTTTTTCCAACAGGTTTTATTCTCTTAATGGCCAGGTTAAACGAATAGTGGGAAAGGTATTATTTTATATGTCTATTTTTCATATTCATGTTATTCATCATACACGGTTGGATACCCTATGTATTGTGACACCAGCTTTACATTTTTCATTTTCTATTTTAAAAACCCATTATTATATGAATATTCCTAATCTATTTAGAATATTTTTGTTATGAAAATTCTCTATACTTTGTAGATGCACCTAGTATGTGTTGTAAATGAATATATCATATCCATAACATCCAATATCAATATCCATTATATATAATATTTGTATCTTGCCATTTATTTTACAGGTCTTTAGTAAATAACCCTCTGCATGAGCTTCATCTTTCCATTTATTTTCTCTGGTAATGTTTTTTATAATTCAGTTGATTGAAAATAATCTTATTCTATTGTTGTATCTGTTGGGAAATATTTTTTTAAGTAGATATTCTAACACCATACCTCAATCATTGAACACCTTTTTTCAGGTGGAATAGTTTCATCTATCTTCACCCCCTTCCTGTTGATAATGACATAATTTCTATTAACTCTGATTTTTATGACACGCATTTTTTATCATATTCATTTTTTTTCTTTTTCCATAATCCATTTCAGGGAATGGTTGATGATTGACACTGTTGGAGAGTTCATCACAATGAGGAGATTGCAAAGTTGAGGGAAAATATTAAGCTAAGTATAGAGCAACTCATTAAAGGTTGTCTAAATTACAATATTACAGATCTAACACTCATGTGGGAACACATAGAACAAGAATCAAATGATAAAAGATATATTTACATGGAAGGATAAGATTGGGACGTTGATCAGTGATTTTAGAGGCAAATGTGGGTTTCTAGAATCGGCTCTATCAGTGGTACTGCAAGCATTGTCCAAAATAGTAGTTTCTACGTTTTTATTCACCATGTTTTCAGTTTATTGTAATGATATTGTTTTATTTTATTGATTTTCTAATTGAACTTGGAAATTATTCGTGTTGAAATAATGGAAAATCTTTATCCTCATCATATTTACAATTACAGTTAAAATCATGTGATATTTATTATTCTTATCTTGCCATTTCCCATCTACAGTTCTATGATAGTGATACTCCCTAACTTTCAGTTCTATTTTTCTTTTTTTCACATGACAGTTTATATTTTTTTCCTCTACTTTATACCTCTACTCCTGATTATCATGACACCTTTTTATGTGTAGATAGAAATTATGTCACAATTCCTTAATAAGAAATCAGTTCTTATAAAACTAATATAAAAACTTTTCTCACTACAACATGTAAGAACCTAAGTGAGCAGGTGAAAGTTACCAAGTATTTTTAGTAATTGAATAGAGGCATTTTGGTAATTTATGATTAACCGTATCATATTTTTGAAGCTTGAATGTCACATGTCCATGTTTGCTACATATTATGTGTATTATAAATATACCCAATTATCATAACTATGCCTATGACTATTTATGTTTTTTAGCTTCGAGAAATTACAATTATTTATTGTTGTATTTTTTATGAAACATATTTATTTTTTTCAGTGCTATTTAGTTTGCAACATTTTTAATACAGTTTCTTCACAAGGTGGTATTGATGTTTGTGTAATTATGTTTTTTAATGTTTTTATGCATTTATTTAAAAATGAATATGCTTTGTTATAGAGTCGTGCATCACATGGGTAGATTACTACTTGTATTAATTATATAAATAAATTTTTTGAAATTTAACATATCATTTTCTTTATTATCCTTTCACACACCGAAAAAGTGATAACATCGTTCAATGATGTGCAGAATACCTCCTACTCGACCCAATGTGATTAATTTTACATCAAAACGGTTGTATATATAAGTATATATAATTAAATAACCTATTATTTATGATCTAATTATCATTATGGTAATATAAATGTTATTTACCTTATTTTCATAATGATCATTTAAATATGGGAACAATACTCATGAGTACATATGACATAATGTCTCCATGATTGTAACATATGATTGTTTTTCAAAATAATTTTTCATGATTGGTTTTAAAATTATAATTCATGTCTAAATATGATAATTTTTTCATGATCATTATTCTGTATATGATTCAATAATTACCCCTTTGAACAAAGTTGACCTACAAAAGTCGTTTTTGACACATAAACCAAATGTGGACAAAACACCCAACATAACCTTAATTGTTTAAGTAGTTGTATAAAAATTTGAAATAAGTGAAATAAAAGTAATGATAAACTTGAGAAAGGTTCTGAAATAATTAAAAAATTAACATTAATACAATATTCATAAAGATAATGGCACACAAGACCAATTAGACTCAAGTTAAGGGATTTCATCTCAATCTCCTTCCATTGAGGCATTTCTTGATGATATTCACCTTTATTATTTTATATGGGCTATATAAATCCCATTTTACATTTTATATCCTTATTTTATCAATTTTATTTGTACTTATTATTTTGTTAAATTTTATTCTTTAATGGTTATTATTATTTAAATGTTCATTGTAGTGAGGGATGCTATGAGTGTTTAAAGATTTAATCCACTCCTTTCAATATTCTTGATATTATTTTACATATTTATTTTTATGAATATAAAATGGTTATAAAATATAATTTATGTCTATTTTTAATTTCATTAAAAATTTTTAAAAAATTAATATTTATGAATTTTATACTGAATGTTTTGATAAATGGAAAAATGAATTTTTTATTCTTAACATAAAGTACGATAATGAATTTTCCACCGCTATAGCCATTATTTTATTTTTGGATTCCTCTAAAATATGTCATGTTTTATTATATGAAAAACTATATTTCCTTTTTTTGGGTATTTTTTTATTGAAATTTATTTCCATAAGAAAGGTTTATTTTTTCTTGAAAATGTAATTTTTGAATGAAAATGGTATTTCAATATATGAAAGTGATTTTCATATGATTTTAGAAGAGTTTTCTCAAATGATGAAATGTTTGACTTCATTTTGCGGTTCTTAGACATTATAAATGACGGGTACACTAAGATAGCACTGGGTGACCCCATTATAGATTAAATTATTTGTTCACCTATATAGTGCACTAATGAATTCAATAATAATATCTGGAGAATTATATTGGGTGTTAGTCGTATGGTTTTTCAAATCTTTAATGGTTCTGTAAGGTTTTAATGTGATGATTAGACAACGTACCAACATGAATCTGTTTTCTAATGATTTTTCATGAACTCATTTTTTTAAAAAGGTAAATATAAATGACATTTAATAAAGAATGATATTTACCTTTTGGGTAAAATGATATGTTTTCAAGAAAGGTATTTTGATGAGTTTTAATTTTTATTAATGGACTCATGGTTTCCTTCTTTTTAAATCCCTTACCAAGATTTTTATACTAATACCACATTTTTAAAAGTTTTTCTAAGGATTTAATGATGGGTAAGCGATTGGAAGAAGTTATTTTTAAAGTACCAAAGAGTTTTCATAAAAAAGATAATTCTTTATTTTATAAGTTTTAGATTATTGGAAAAATTGATACTATTAAGATGTGTCCATTTGTATTTTAGGTTTTTTATGTATGATTTATGGGCCAATTCTATATGGATATAAACCTAAAAAGATCCTCAATACGGAAGAATATAAAATTCTTAACCTAACATAAGATTGTGTAATGTTTAAGGATGTGGCCTTATAGTTTCTATCAAAGGGAGGTATATGCAACATTAGGGTTAGGATAATGCTAATTCTATTCCCTTAGAATATTTTACTTTATAGTTAAGTTGAGATGAAAATTCATTTTACGATTTCATGTTTCACTATTTAGGACATGTCCATTCTGAATGGTTTTCCATTGAGGAAAGAAGGAAGCTGTAGTTGGAAGGCACCGATAGGAAAATATCATTTCGAATCAACATCCCCAAATGGATAGAATTTGATGATACCCATTTTTTGTATTGATTGCTTAGTTTACACCAGATATAAATTGTTGTGGTTTCCATGCAAGTGAGGGACACAATGTACTATGAAGAAACATGTTTATAGTAGAGCATTTCAGGTGGAGGAATCAACCATTATTCAATGGATCATCTATCCTAGTGGAATCATAAGGATGAACTAATTCCCTATAAGATTATATTTGAAGTGATGGGATATTTGATATGTCCAAATGTGACAATTAACATCTATTGTTTAGAAGGTGAAGATGATCAATATTGGTATTTGGTTAATAATAATAGAAAGAATAATTATATTGAGGCCACGAAAGGTGAAAAAATTGTGGATATTTTAATTGAGAAATATTTCACTAAGGGTTTCCAGCTTAGGATGAGGAAACAATTCATGGAAAGAAGTAAAAAGGATGATGATCTAGTTTTCACATATAAAGAAAAATTTACAACATTGGCCAGGTTGGTTAAAGATTTTTTTGAGAAGTTGACTGTAAAATTAATAGATTTTATATAGGCTTGAAACCATTTTTATGAAGATATTTATCCCTGAGAGAATTTAAAAGTTTTTAAAAATTTGTTTGTTGTGCTACGAAAGTTGAGATCATGTTTCTTGACTATTATATGCCACAAGATGAAAAGTGTAAGAAATGGTCAAGGTGGAAGGAAATAGAGAAGTAACCAAATAATAATTATATAGGTATGACTAAAACATATTCCATGTCTGGTAAGATATATTTTTTTGAATGTATTTCTAAATTTAGAAAGTGTTACCATTGTGTTAAGTTTGGTTACAAGGTTTTTGATTATAATGAAAATAGTCATAAACAATCCTAAGATAAGATTAAATATATCCAGTCAATATTAATATACATTAGCTTCATTGATTTGGGAAATTATGCTAATGTGTGTCCGAACTAACTTACTCAGTGTGAAAATCATTATGATCTGAAGAAAAAGGTATAGAGAAATAATTTGCCACTTCTAGAGTTGATGTTGTGCCATCTAGTGAAATGATAAAAGATCCAGTGTGTTATATATTTTTCAAAGGTCGATCATAATCCCAATTCCATAAGAACCCTTGTTTTAATGTTTTAAATATTAGAAATACCATGAGAGATGTTTATAAACATTCTATAAAAGTATAAGGTATTTGTTGTAAAGTTATTTGATGAAGAATACCTTTAATTTTCTTTGTAAGTTTAATGGTGTTAGTGACCATTAGGGTTATATATCTATGGAATGATTTAGTTTTAACTTTTTTTTTATTTCTACTTAACTTTATATATTATTTCATCATCCCATCGCATGAATGTTGAATTATCATGATATGTGCTAACCATGTTGGTTATGGTTAATAACTAATGTTAGGAGGAATTCCATTTTATCCTTTTTAGGATTATGTGATCTGTTAGAAGTTGATTCTAGTGATTCAGGGATGAAGAGTCATCGTTGAAACTCATTGCTTGGAGAAATAGATGATTTTTGTTGTGGTAGTTAATAAAAGTAAGAATCTATACTCATTAAGATAGTATATTTACTTATATGCTTAGGCATTAAAAGAATTCCTCAATTGTAGGAAAAAGATATTAATAAATAATTATCCTAATACCTTACTTTATGTTAAACTAATGATCTTATAAATCATCATAGATTTATGGTTTTTATGCCCCTAAATTTTCATTGATTTTTCAATTTATGGTGATCAATTATTTTTATCACTCTATAATTATTGAATATTTTCTTCAATGTCAAATATTCACTCCCAACTAATGTTCTCCTTGGTAGAAACATATTTATGATTTAATTTTGGTTACTGTTATGGTTCTAAATTTCCCTTTTTAATGGATGTTTTACTATTTATATTTATATTGTGGGTTTCTAAGAATAGAACTTTCAAGTATTAAAGCTTTGATAACCTAGGAGAATTTTGATGGTGAATTTCATTTTAAGGGGGTAGGATGTATTATCTTGAAATTTTATGAAATATGTTTTCAAAAACTAATTTAAATTTTTTAATGTATGTTGTCACAATATAAACATATTTTATCTTTCATCACATGAAATACCATCTTTTTCTTTCATTGAACACATCATTGATTGCCTTTGATGACTTATATTACACACAAGCCTGAATCTTAGCAGAGAATAATATAATACTAATATAATTTTGATAGTCTTCAAATAACTATTAAAATAAAGGAAATTAAATTGATTAAATAAATTATGATATTATATTTTATAAATGATTATAATATGAATTCATTGGTTATCAATTAATTATAAATGAAAATGAAGACGGATTGAATATAAAGGATGTAACAACTTGGGTAATAATAGAATAATCATTTTTCATATTTATTAATATTTGTTAATTAGATAGTAATTTTACCTTAAAAGGGATTCAATTTCCAAAACCATACCCAAAATTCCACAATGATTTTCCCCAAAATCTTGTGTGGAATGCATGATAGAGTTATACCGAATAATAATATAATATTAATACTATTATTTTATAATGTAGTTATCTCCTAGCCTTTATATAGAAGAGTATGAATATTACTAAATATATTATTTTAAAAAATGGGTATAAAATGTTTTTAAATTTATCAAAAATATTTTTCATGCCTAAGATAAGAATAAATCCAATTATACGCTTATATTCTTTATTTTTCTAAAAAACAATTTAACAATTTTTAGTGGTGCAATTGTTTAATACTAAATTTTGACACTTTTATAATTATTATATAAAAAATAAATTAATTTTTTAAATAAATGTATCAAAATTTACTTTGGGTGAATTTTTCATATTTTTATGAGAACTTTCATATTTTGATAAGTAGTGAATAATACTGAATTTTAGTTCAAAAGTACATTTTCATCCAATTTTGCATACTGATAAATTTTGTTTTTATTTGGATTTGAAGTATAATTAGAAAAAATTTATATATTTTAAACTAATTTTTCTCATTTAAAACAATTTCACATTGAACTTAGATATAAAAATGTATCAATATTTTAAATAATTTTATTTTAAAAACACGCTTTGTCATCCCGACTATAGGATTAATTTTAAATTAATATATACGACTTATGTGGTTAGAATTTGGAAAATGGATTCAATATTTGGAATATCAATAATTTATAATTTATAATATTATCAACTTAGTTTTTTACAGAAAATTATTTGGGAATATGATTAAAATTAATTACAATAAGTAAAGTACAATTGTGTTTAATTAGTGGGTAATGCTTAATCTTAAGGGTACAAATGACCTAAAAACTTCTCCAAAATATATTTTATGGGAATTATTAGACCATATAGCATATTTTATAAAATTATGACCATTATTGGAGCTGCATAATGTAAGATAGATCTCTCAATATTCTTTACCCTTTTATATTTATAAGAATGTCATTCCCTCTCCACTATAAAAAGGGACTCACCCTTCCAATTTATTCTCAATTATAAATCAATTTTTGTCATAAAAAACCAGAAAAAATATTCTCCTAACACCCAAAAATTTACTCTAGAGTCCCCAATTTGGAATGAAATTCGACCAAGGAATCCCTTTGTTGTAAACCAAAAGGAGTTACCCGAAAAAGAGTTCACATTCTTCAACGCCCATTTATGTTTTATTTCATTCTCAACCAATTAATTTATTATTATTAAATTCTTAAATAAAAAACATAATATAATAAATATAATTATATTTTTTATTTTCATGGTTTTACATACACCTGCACACACTTCCATCAAATGGGTAACAAAATTATCATTATTTTAAGGTGAACTACCGCCTCACAGAACGATATTTTTTGTTTTTCCATTACCACTTATCATGGTTGGGAATTATGATGGAAAAAATGTTTTTATATGATATATATATATATATATTATTTATGATTTATTTATATTTTGGGAATTTTTATATACACACACCTTTATGCTTTCAATTTTTTGAAAATGTTATAACATCGTTTGTGGACGTGTGGACTACCATCTCCTCAAAGTGATGTGGTACGTTGACACTTTAAGTGGAATGTGTTAAGGGTTGGTTTAATTAAAAAAACGTGACATACATAATATATATATATATATATATATGATATTAATTTCATAATTATTTTTCTTAAAATATAGTATATCATTGTCTCTATTTCCCTTTCACACATTGAAAAGTTATAACGCCATTTGTGGACGTGTGGACTGCCTCCTCCTCGACCTGATGTGATTCCTTTTATATAAAAATAACTCTATATATAAGTACATATGGTTAAATAACATGATTTTTATGATATAATTGTCATTATATAAAGATAAATTATATTTACGTTCTTTCCATAATAATCATTGAAATGTGAGAATATTACTCATGCGTACATATGACCTACCGTCTCCTTGATTATAATGCTGGTTCACTTTTCATAACCATAAATCACTATTTTTTTAAGAGTTTAATTTAAGTATATATATGATAATTATGTAATTATTATTATTCTATATATGTTTATATAATGACCCCTTTGACTATAGTTGACCCTCCAAAGTCATTTTTGACACATAAAATGAATGTGGTAAAAACATCCAACATAAACTAAATAGTTTACACAGATGTATAAAACATTGTAATTTGTTTAATAAAACTAATGATAAACTTTAATAATGTTTTGAATCAAGTAAATAATTATCATTATTTAATTATTCAAGAAGATAAAGGCGCATGTGACAAGTTAGACTCAAGGTAAGGGATTTTTTCTAAATCTTCTTCTATTAGGGAATTTGTGGATGATATAAACCTTCATTATTTCATATATTGTATATACAACCCCTTAGAAATTCTATATCCATATTTTATCTATTATAATGTTACTTGAAGTTCTTAATATGTTTCATTTTCATGGTTCTTATGATTTAAATGTTAAAATTGGTATGGGATGCTTTTAATGTTTAATGATTTGATCATTTCCTTCCAATATTCTTAATATTATTTTACATAATTATTTATATTGATATAAAAATATTATAACTAAAATTTATTGAAATTTATAACTTCATAAAAAAATAAGAAGTAATATTTTTATGTGTTTTATACGAAAAGTTTTGATAAATAAAAAATAATTTTCTATTAGTAACATAAAAGGGGACAATGACTTTTCCACTATAGTGTACATTATTTTATGTTTGGCTCCCATTGAAATATTTCATGACTTATTTGATGAATAAAATTATTTTATTTTTGGGTATTTTGGTAATTAATATATTTTTCCAAAATAATGTTTTATTTTTCTTATTGAAAAGGGAATTTTTGAAAGAAAATAGTATCATAATATCTGATAGTATTTTTCAAATGTGTTTAAAAGAGTTTTTCAAATGATGAAATATTTTATTTCATGTTGTGGTTCTTAGAAATTATAAAATATGGGTGTCCCTAATTATAACTGGGTGATCTCATTATAGAATAAATGATGGGTGTTCCCAGATAGCACTCCAATCAATTGGGTAATGATAAAATGTTACATAGAATTATATTGGATGTATGGTTATTACAACCCATAAGGGTTCATTAAGGGTATAATGTGATGATGTAACAAGGTACCTGCATGAATTTCATATGTTTTATTATGTGTTTTCATGAAATCTTTTATTTTTTAAAATGTTTAAATAATGATATTATTTATATAATGATATTTACCTTTTGGGTAAAATTTTATGTTTCCATGAAAGGGCTTTTCATGAGTTTTAATTTTTGTTAATGGAATAATGATCTAATTATTTTTATATCCCTTACCGATCTTTTATGATAATCCCACCTTTTTAAATTTTTTATAGGACTTGGTGATGTATATGGGATTAGAAGAAGTCATGTTGAATGTCGCGAAGAGTTTTCATAAAAGATATCATGCTTTATTTTCTAAGTTTCAATTTATGATAAAAATGGATACTATTTAGAATTGTCCACCTTGTATTTTAGGGTTTTATTATGTATTATTTATGGCCCAATTATCTATAATTCCAAACCTAAAAATATCATCAATACAAAATAAACTAAAATTATTGATTTAACTCAAGATTATATAAGGTTTATGGATAATACCTTATATTAGGAAAAGAATAATGTTTCCAAAGATTTAGTTTATACTTATATCTAGGCGATGTACTAAAAGGAAGGTTATTTTAAAAATGTTATTTTCACTATTCACCTAAAAATAAATTATTTCAGAAAAATTACAAAACCATCTAGAGCTAATATGACCATTATAAATCCAAAAATTATGTTAATTTTATAAAATTAACAACCTAAAATTTATAAATTTAACTTTAAGATAAAATCATAAATATCATGAAAAAATATTTTTTATGGGGTATTATTCTTTGGTATATTAACTACTCTTTTAAAATTAGTGCAAATCTTAAATAAAAAAACATGAAAAATATACATTTTATAAAATATATATTATTCATATTTTTATTTGTTTCTTAGCTGAACAAATTACGTTTGATGTTTAAATAAATTTTTATTTTATTCTATATATATATATATATACATATTTTATAATTGTTTTAACACTGTATGTAACTGATAATTATATGGATACGTTATGGTGATCTATATTGGTTTTTTATTAGATGATTCATCTGGAGAAAAACATAGAACATAATAATTTCTAATAGAGAAATACATGGTTCATTACATTCCACCCCCTTAAATAAATTACATCCTCAAAATTTTAACTACCATATACCTGTAGGATTAGTTAAAGGTTGATAAAAGATTTAAAAGCCTGTTTATATTATCTCTAAATAGATATGATCCTCATTATATCAAGAAATATGAAAAACACTTATTTTCCATAACTATTTAAAGGAAATGTATAACATAATATTAAGGACCATGTGAAGTATTAGATTTTCTTCTTAGATAATTCCTAGTTTCCTTATAACTAATAGGAAGTCTCTATTGATATTGAATATGTTTTTACATAGTATGTAAATTAAACGGAGTGAAAATAATGATGTAAATTCTATTTTTAAAATTGATATTTTTTTATAGGATATTATTATTTATAAAAAGTTTATTTCCAAAATAATAATATTCATACCTCTTAATGATTTAATTAAAATAAAAATCACTTAAAATTGTGGCTTGACATTCTTTGAAAGAAACATAGATACAATTGGGATGATTAAACTAGAATACATCCACTAATTCTGGGTGGATGGTAAGTTAAACCTAAATACCACTGTCATGTTCATCAATAGCCATTGCATATATCCTTCCATTCCCAATGGGTCTAGGAGGATGTGGATTCCTACCATCACATGAAATACTTGGATTAATAAATTGACTTTTATAATCCCTATGTTATGCACACATAAGATATTGGACTATTAGTGGTTCCCTTTGATGAGTTCTATCTTACTTCCCTATGTTCAATTCTTCATTTTCCCTTGATAGTATGAGGCTTTATGGCCTCCTTCACTATAAGTAGAGAATCTTATAGTCCCCTTGAGAAAATTTCCATAATGATTCCTACCACTTACATTCAATATAGGTTCTTTAATATACTTTCATTTATTATCTTTAATTTCTGATTTTTGTTGAGCCTCCATCCTTGTCATTTTTTGTTCATTCAAGATTTAAAATATGGTTACATTGTTAATTATTTTTTACAGTATTTTTTTGGAAAAATAAAAAGTTTTTTGTCAATATCCCATTCAAAAGGGTTGATTTTTAAGGTAATCATCAAATTCCCCTTCACACCAAAGGACAAATTTGATAATTTTAGTTCTAGATATCACTAAAACCTAAAAGGGATGATATGAGTGAATATATTTGTTCATTACTACATAATTATCATGATTATAAAATGAATTTGAATTAAAAAAATATTATTCTTTTACATTATTACATTGGACAATAGTTCATTTAGTTTGAACTATATCAATCTTAGTTTTAACAGGGTTACTTTATATGGGCTTATGTTATGTTTTTCAACTTAATTTTCATATAAACTAGGAAATAAATCCATCGTAGTGTATTATAATGACAACATGATCAACCAAATAATATACCTAAGGATTTCCAAGCCAAGTGTGTAGTCTTAGGAAAACTCAACTTGCATCAGGGTGATAATCATGGTAATTCTTAACCAACAAATTTTGGGGTGATTACCCCTAGGTGTATCTGTGCCACAACCACATCCAATTATACTATATAGATTGGGATTTATTTCTAGGTAAAATAATCTACTCATTAATCTATCAATATTTAAAAATATCATTATGAAATTATAATAATATCTAGGGTTTTCACTATGGTTCTCTAAACTTAACACCAAATTTACTAAACTAATATAAAAAAATAAATAACTAATCTATAAAATAACCTACCTAAACTACAGAATAACAAAACTAATTGTGAAAATAACTAAAACGTTATATAAAACCAAATAAAGTGACCCAAGTTAAACATGACATAAATAATAATATAATATCTTGTTTCAAATAATACATCTCACAATAGTCATAGAACCCAAGGACCAAAAGATTTAATATATTTGAAATTAGGTATATAATAATTTTATTTTACTATAATTGGGAACATTTATCCATATTCATGATCATATAGACCCTTTTTTAGAAATGTCACATGATAAAATATTCTTCATAACCTAGTGATTGTAAATATAAGAAATGGTTGAGCTCATATGCTCAGTAAGGATAAAACATAACATAACATGAAAGAAAATATGAAGAAGACATAAATATCATAATAAAAGATCAAAGACCTTAGATTATAATAAAAAAACATGTTAGAGTAATGTAATATCATAAAAATATCATTATGGAAGAATAAAGGATATGAAATTGATGAAAAGTTATCTATATATTCATATAACATGTGAGCAAGGAATAAAAGTGCAAAATACCTTTAAAATTGGACATAATCTTGAAAACATGGAATTTCACGAAAATGAAATGAAACGTTAATATTTGAAATAAATTTATTATTATTTTTAAATGTGGACAAACATGATAAAAAACAATAAAATGTATCAAAAACCTATGGATAGAAAAATATTTGTGAGAAAACTCATTAAGCACATGCTGAGGTGAACAAACTCATTATGCCCACACCTAAATATTCGAGAAAACTCATCATGACCATGCATACGTGAAAAAATAGTATGTACATGCATGAATATCTCATGATATATAATCTTAAACCAATGTAATAGAGGGATACATAATACCCCACCCATAATCATCTACACATATGCATTCCAATTAAAATGAATCATATCATGACCCATGGAAAAAAGAATGGTTATTTTAAACCTTCAAGAAACATCACAAATCATGAACATATGAAATAATATGAAATAATAATCACATTTTTCAAATGTATTCATATCATAGTGACATATTTATAGGGTGTTCAAAACATCACTTCATGAAAGATAACCTTGGAGCATAAATAAATATTAAAATACAAAAGATTTTAGAGAACCATTTAAAAATATAAGTAAAAATTTGTTTCCAAAAATATTATTATAAATGGAATGAGAATAATTTTGAATGCCTCAACCTAAATATATCCAAATAAATGTTCATTCAAAGACATAAATATTTCAAACAAGGATAAGTGAAATAAATTTGTAAATTTTTACTTTCAAAATAATCTTTAATAATGGAAACCCAGAAAAGACATAAAGTTTTATAAAAAAGAAGTTGAACTAATTTGAATAAATTTACTTTTAAAATGAATAATTAGTAATTTAACCTTTAAATATTTATAAAACTTACACAGAGAAAATTTATAGAGGATAATAAAACCTTTTATTTTGAAAGGATAGAAAAACCTTTGAATATTTTGAAATAATATTATTGAAAACCCACATCATTTAAAGTATAACAAAATAGTTTCTTTCAAAATAATTATAGGAAACAAAAGTTTCACTTTAGATAAAAAAAATATTTTCTAATATATTAATATTTATGGGAATTAAAAATATATACCTAATATAAAATTACATTTAAATTAATTTGTATTATTTTTTAAAAAATACATTATAACAAAACATTAAAATCATAGGGGAATAATACTTTTATATGAACATTATTTCCCCATAACAGAAGGTGAAGATACATTATAAAATAATAAAATGTTAGAATATATCAATTTTTTACTATAATAGAAAAAAATTAGTTATTATGGCCCATTGAAGAGTATTGAGTCACAAAAACCACTTAAACTTTGTGGGGTATTTAAATAAAATACTCTTGAAAGAGAGAGATTAAAATTAAATTTAAATTAGAATTTATAAATGGTAATTAATTATATAATATCTAAAATTGGTAGTATGTACATCAAATAAATTTAATTAGGTGTATAATACAAAAAAAAAGTTCACAAAGAGATAAATTTTTTATTAAAACCCTTACGACTTAAGGACCATCCCAATAAAACCCACCACAAAGAGAGAGTGATTGAATTTGACAAAAAAATAACATGAATAATAATAGTATATGATATTAAATATCCAATTGAAATATACATATCATTTAAATATATTTTGTGCACACAAGAACATGTGGCTCAATGAAGAATGTTTTGAGACGAAATCCTTATTGCATTTGTATCTTTTGAATCAAAACTTGAAGAGAGTATGAACATGAAATAAACTTAGACCATTAAATATAATTATAAAATGCTAAAAATTTAATATAGTTTAGTATTTACACCAGGAAAAATGAAACATGGTGTTTAACATAATCATGTCTGAAGGGATTCAAATTTGAGACTACGAAAACCCATACATTGTTTCCCCACTCAGTCAAATGCACTCTAACCTAATATTTAAAAAACATAAAAATCATAATATACAATTTATTATCCATAATAAAACCTGAAACTATTTATAATTTTCATTTATAATCATTATATATATGTATATTAGTTAGTTTTTTTCCTATTTTCTCACATAGGGTGTTTACCGATTTGATTATTTATTGATGTTTCGTAGGAGTGATGCCAAGGTTAATTATTCTTCCCAATTTTATTCATTAAATGTTAATTAATGTTAATATAGCAGATTCTTTTTAGTTCTTTATGATGTTTGAATTTACTTTCATGATAACTTTAGTCATTATCCTAGAATTTGAAATTAACAAATAACATTTTTTCGGTGATTTTAATCCTCTGAAGGGTGTTTTCTTAATTAATGATTTAAAAATTGATGTATCCCTTATAGACCAAAAAATCATTATTTAAAAATTTATTTCATATTATAAAATAAATTATTTCATTATAATCATCCATGATATAATTTAATATCATTATTCAAGTATGTGGTCAAACTGTCACATTCTTAAACACGCTTTAACTCGATTGGTGAGTCTTGATAAAAAGATTTATATTTTAACATAATTCCATAATAACTGAATCATAGTGATATTTTTTTATATTTTTATGACGTTGAAAAAAATTTAAAGAGTATTTTATAAATAATTTAAAAGTATTATAAAAATAAAAAAAACCATTCTTCTTGGAGGTTGTATTCCCTACAATGCACAATTAGCATTTTGATTACTTAATGAATGGGAGGGGTGACAGTGGATTATAATTGATAATTTTAGAATCAAAAATAGATTACATTAATAATATTTATTCATAAATTATATAATAATTATTATCCATGATGGTTGGTGATGAGAAACCAAAAATGTCACTTCGTTGAGGTTGTAATCCATGCATACACTAATGGCGATTCATGTTTTTTAATAGATAGAAGAGAATAAATAGTTTTTGTAACATTATTATAATAAAATATCAACTCATAAATTATATTGATGTTACTATTATACTATGGTCGAGGTTTTTTTTATTAATTAGTGAATATGAAATATAAGTTAAGAAAAATGTGATACCTATTTTGAGACCTTAAACTTTCTCTTGATGAAGGCCTTAGATTTGTGGGAATTAAAATAATTTGTGGTGAACCGAGGTACTAGGGAATGTAAATTAAATCAAGATAAAATTTGGATAGATTTTGAAGTAAATTTAAAAATATGAGTTGTGTATTGGTTGGGTTTAATTGACCCCCCATTTATAAGTGGTAAAGAGGGGATTTTCCATTGAAAATATTGGTAAATAAATGATATGAATGGAATTAAATGAAAATTAGGTGAGTTAGGTGATATGTGGTTGATAATACATGTAGGTAATACTTTAATGGTTAATTTTTTCCCTAGAATAAATAATGTTAATGTTAATATTTGAATGATTTTCACACCATAGATTAGTCGTTAAAACACTCATTTCTCATAATTAAATATTAATCATGTTAACTAACATATTAATAAAAATATAATTAGACCCTTATGATCAAATTTCTACAAGTTGAATTTTACTTTGGTATACATTTAGTACAATCCAATTTCTAAATTAGAGAAACTAATCTTCTATATCAAATCATATACTATATTGAAAAAATATTTCTTCTAGAAAAATGTTGTTTTAATCATTAAGTGTTTTTAGAGTAATTTAACATTGAATACCAATTAATAAAGTGTTAACTAATTTTTATATATATTTAAATAAAATTAGTGTTCTAATTGAAAAGTGATTAATTAAAAATTAAAAATACACTAGATTTAGAAAATTATTATTCTTTGAAAAATAATTATTTTCCCAGGGTAACAAATATTTACCCATGGTAACTTAATCGTCATGCCTAAAAATATAGTGTACCTTATTAGAGAATTTGTAACATTTAATTTTAAATTTGAAAACCATTTTATTTGACTCATATTTTAAAAATTAATTTTTAAAATAATAATGTATAATGTATTATAAACAATCTTTGAGAAAATACTATATGTGTTTTAAAATATCAATTATAGGTTTCTAATTAAAATATGATATTATAAACTATATAATGTCACTTAAAATAAATAATGTTTTTAAGAAAAAGGTTTCCTAAGGGTAAGTTTATTATTATATCCAAGTGATGTGTTAAAAGAAACTTTATTAAAAAAAAAATTTTATTATTCTTTAAAAATTAACAATTTAAGAAACATTATAAAAATTCATCATAAAAAAATATAACCATGATAAATCCAAAAAGGATGTTAAATTTTTTTTAAGTTCACAACCTTAAAATGATAAATTTTACTTTAAAACAAAAAACATAAAATATAGTGAAAAATGTTTTTTATTGGGAATCATTTTTTATTATATTAAATATTCTTCTAAAAGTAGTTCTAATAATAAATATATCAAAAATAAAAAAATATCTATTTTATGAAGTAAATTTTATGCAAAAAAATGTTTTTATTAATTTCTTAACAATATTATTTGTGTTCGATGTTTAAGTGGATTTTTATATTGTTATCTTACATATCTATATACATATATTCATATATATATATATACATATATATATATATATATATATTTAACAATATTTATACCTGCTAATTATATGGCTACATTCTAATGGTATATATTGGTTTAGATTTCAATTTTTGTGTGGAGATAACTAGAAAAGAAGCTCTTTATTTAAGGAGAACAATTCAGGTTGTTTCACATTGTAGTCAACATGAACATAGGTGAATGAGATAAAGTATTTAAGTTAAGAAATTTAAACCTGTTTTAGAGACCAATAGACTTTAAATTGTTTCTTCCCTAACAAAGAAGAAGTGATCATGTTCACCAAGTAGGCCACACAATTCATAGCTTTCACAAAAAACTATTGTTTAAACCCAACATGAATTTTAATCCTATTTACCTTCTCTAATAACTTTTGGTTGATCATACATATGGATCAATTTTGTTCCATAATACATGGTACAGTCTTCTAAAACCATATTCCTTTTTTTACTTATAGAATTTGTAAAATTCTATTCTTTTGTACTCACCACTATTTTCAGACCTCAGACACACTAGTTTGTATTCGATATCTTTTTAAACCATGAATATTCATAATATGATGGTTTAGAATACCCCAAACATGTGATTTAAGAGTAATACACACTCCTCATGTGTCACATCATCGATATATGTAACATATTACAATGACCCTACATGATTTTTTTTTATAAATTTTCCCCATACATCTATACGGTCCAAATATAACTTCAATTTATTTGGCATCTTACATTCCATTTGGAATTAATCCTTCCACTCATTTACAAGTATGGACTCTTAACATGTTCTATAATAAATACCTTTGATCTTAAAGACTCTTTTAGAAATAAGGAGATGTATCCATTCGTCACACAAGTGGACTAGATGTTCATGCCATTAATTTTATTAAATTACTTGTATTACATGAGTAAAACATTTTTATACTCAAATTAGGTACAATTTTATATCCTTCACTCTTTTTTCCATCACTATAGAATCATATGTAATTATCCAAAATCCACCCAAAAAGATTATATAGAAACCCATGTCATGGCTCACTCATAACGAATCCAACAAACATCAATTACTTGCATGGATAAAAACATCATCCTTTCCCATAATCATGAGTACAAGACCCTCCAAAAGATGCACCTATGTGTTTCTTCCTGGATTGTAATTCATCATATTCCCTCTCTCAGATAGTTATTAAAAGGAACATCTAAAGTATATAATCAATGACTCAAGTGAACTAGAGAGATTATTAGAATACCACTTATATCTTCCCATATGATATTGGAGAATAATGTTTTGAAATCATATCTTCTAAATTTCACTCTTATTTTACTGAGGTCATTATTTCTATGTGATTTATCACTATAATCTCAACACATTTGAAAACATTCAACCAAGATTACCTTTCATTCACTTCTTATGTTATTCCTTTTTCTTCGATTATTTAATAACGTAGAACTTCCCCTTCCTTCCACACTATAAGAATTTGTGATAGACTTCTTGATATACTTTCAATGAATTTATATATCCAAACTCATACCCCTAAAATATATAAATATAAAACCTATATTACAAATTTGATTACTCATTGTAGTAACCATCACATACTAATATTCTATGAGTGATGAAGTAACATCAGTTCCCACTCTAGATATCTGAAGTTCATCTTCAAATATTCCAAATAACTTATGATCATGTTGAATTCATTAACATGATCTTCCAATAGGTTTAATTTAAAAAATTTCTTGCTGAGTAACCTATACAATAAGAACACATTTTTCATTTTTCTTATACTTTCATACACATCAAAAAGAAATTTTATAACTTCTAATGAAGTATTCACCTCTCAAATATTATAAGCAATGTTCTAGGATAATGACATGTGAATAACTAATAATTCATTATTATCCATCATTTCCCATTATTATTTCTTCGTCACTATTATCATGGTTCCCATTAACAGAAGATCAATATCTTTTATAGGTAGACAATCCTCAATCCACATCTCCCAAAATCTGAAATCATTCCTATCAGACATCTCCTCCAAGACCTTATAAATATTCAACACTATTACTTCCAAAATATTTTAACTCCAAAAAGATTATAAAACATATAAGATGGATCTATAACTACATACCACAATATTTCTATCACTACTAGAAATTTTGGCTATAGATACAGTTTATAACTATAGCTATAGGTCATCAAATTGTGATTATTACCTATATCCATAGTTTTACAGATTATGGCTCCTATAGGCGTTGAAATGGGGCTACAACTATATCCATAGGTTCCACTATGTCTATAGGTATATAGCCACTAGTTCTACCTGGACTATATGGATATATTCATTGGTTCCACTGTGGGAGTACACTTATAGCCATGGTTTGAAATTGTGGCTATAACTTCTACATCGTCAGATTATAGCCACAGTTTGGAACCATGGATATTGACCTAAATCAATATTTCAGAGTCATGGCTATAGGTCAACTACCAGGATATTTAACCATGGCTAGGTCATATAGGAACTATATGAAAAAATAATTATTCCAGAATTATAATACAAGGTTAATACTAAAAAATATTTTCCCAAACCTCTACTATATAACCCAAAATTCCAATAAAATGTTAATAATGATTTTTTTACTGCTGAATGATTTTGAATTATAAATAAAATATTAAAAACCCATCTTAAAAATTAACTTATACCACAAAGAAACAAATTATTCCACCAACAAAGAGTAGAGAAATTGCAGAACTAAAGGCTAAATGAAACTCCAAATGATGGGGATTATATGAAAGTAGAAAATATATTCTTCTTGAAAGTGAATTCATTTTCTTTATCTGATCTGATCAACTTACTATGAATGTGTTTAAGCCTCTAAATTTAATTCTTCATGTAGTCTATGCCTTTATCCAAGATATTCTTTTTTGGACATCAAACAGATCTTTCCATATCTAGCAACAAAGCCCTCTAGCATCATTGCTTCCTCCTCTATCCAATGAAACACGATCCTCTTATCATAATCACTAGAACTTTAAAACTCCTCGACTAAAAAAATAATTTGTAATGTCTATGAATTTAAAAATATTTCATAAAAATAAGCAACGAGAAACATTTATGAAATATAAAATGTTTCAACAATGTAGAACAATATCAATAACATATTTATAAATGGGGTGGTAACAACAATCCATGTGATTACCACAATTAATTAAATCAACCCTAGTAAGGTATAGATGAAAAAATTCAATACATTATTATTTTCTTATAATTAATTTATGTTTCAACCAGATTCAATAATATATCCTAACTATGGATTTTATTAAGGACCGAGGATAAATAATGAATATATTGAAAATAGAAAAGACTCACATTGAAGCCCTATTTCACTTACATGTTCATACTTTTAGAAGGTTGAGGTATTTAAATTAATACCCCTTTTATAGTAGTGGTGTCTTCCTAGCCACCCAAACAAGATTGGTGACATGAGGTCCCATCATAAAGGGGCTTGTATGCCTTTTAATGGGTTACATACAAATTCTTAAATATCATAAATAATGAATAATTTAAATCTCAACTATCCCAATATCTCTTAGTGAGAAATGGTATCCTTATCCTCATCAGATACAATATTTAAATGATCATGATCTAAATCACATAAACAAAACCCGGATTCATCCACCACATGAGCGGATGAGCACTTCTTGGTCCCTAGGGTCATACAAAGGGGACATAGTTCTAGGAATGTAGTTGGGGAGTGATTTACATAAATGATTAATTGATTAAAAAAACTAACACTACATTAATGAAATACGTTTCATACATCATAAAATCATGCCCGAGATAAAATCTTATTGTCTAAAATAGGTTTATGACATAAATGGACAAGTTCCAAACATGATATTTAGTCTCTAATTATAACATAAGGAGGCACAAAACTCATACCAAAAATGATAATATACAATAAGAATAGATCATATTGATATCTATTAGTACCTATAAGCACCTCCAAGTCAGACCATAGAACTACCTATCCACCAGAGTACACCTACAGAGTTTCATGATATAATACTCATTAAAAAACCACCGTATTTTTAACATATATGAAATAAATACTGAATATCTATTAGTACCTATACGAACATGTAAGTTAGAGCACAAAACTATATATCCACCAGATTACACCTATAGAGTTTGATCATATAATACTCATTAAGAAACCATTATGTTTTTAACATATATGAAATAAATGATTATGCATGATTTTGATCAATTTACTCATTTACATGAATATATAGGAAAAAACATAATATATATTTATCAATAAAATCTTATAATAAGTAGATAACGAAGTATCTTAGTGATCAATATCAATTATAAATTAAGACTTATTATATTTAATGGATATATACCTAACATATCATCTTCAATATTAACACTTTGAACATGATTTGAATATGATAAGGAAATGTGGATTCATTCCCCAATGATCTAACCTCATAATATTTTAGTTATTGGTTGATTCATGGGTAAAACCCCATCTTATAGAAATGATAAGGTGTATAAAATAGTAAAGTCTATAACTAATCAATGAAATGTGGAAAGGGTCATACACAAACGTGGTTCAATAAACAATCCCATGAGACATGTCTATATATAATTTATATGATATCAAAATACCCCTACCAAGATGCTCATTTTCTATCAAAGAGGTACCCATGATCCATGCAACCATACACTATAGGGAAAAAATTATGATTAGTATAATATAGAATGACATGTTGGACATCTCAAAGATGTAGTCTTGTTTGGGAAATAATTCTATCATATCAATTTATACACATAATAAATTAAAAAGTAGACATGCTATATTATTCCATATAATTCATCATACACCAAAAATAATTTACATATTACCCAATTATAACATAAGAACATATAATAAACATATATCACATTAGGGTTTCTAAAAAGGTAAAAAAGTATTAAGAGAAACATAACAATGTTTATAAAACTTCATTATTTTCTAGATGCATTAGAGATAGGTGAAACCACTTCTATTTTTGGTGGTATGAGAATTTTCATGGTTTTCTAATACCTATCAAAACAAGTATATAACTATTTCATGGGTGTTAACTAGGGTATATTAATAAAATTATTGGTAATATACCTTGTATTGTATTTTTCATACACAATATAGATCTGAAACATCCTAGATAAAGTGATAATAGTGGTGCAATTGGGGAATTTAGGATACCAATTTTGTTGTTATTTTCTTTTTAAAGTAGTATTTCATACATATATTTAAATTTAGGGAGAACATACATTCATTTTTCAATGCTATTAATAGTTTTAATTTTAACCTCATACTTTTAGAAAATATAGTATGAAAAAAAATTTAGAGATGATGTTTTTTTTATAAAATCATGTTATATATAAAATGTTTTATATAATATAATGAATTATAAGATGTGATGAAAAATAAAAAAGTGATAGTTTTAAAAACAAGATATATTGTTTGAGTTGGAACCTAATCAATAAAACCAATTAATTTTAGGAATTACATCGTTACATTACCCTTGAAATCAACAAATCCATTACTAAACCACCAATGAAACATTTAATCGATGCTGAGTATAAATGGTTATAACTCATTTTGGTTTAATTGAGAAGTAATGATTCCCTCATCAATACAAGATAGTGATATAAGATAGTATGCAACTATTTGAAACACATTCACACTATCCATGTTTCTCATGGGATTTGATACTTTTTCCTAAGTATGAAAGTGTTTTTTGTATTTAAATTATTCAAATATATAATGACGGTATTTATAAAAAATAATTATTTCATATCTTTAGTAAATAAACATAATTTGACTAATTATGTTAAGGAAAACAGTGGTAGATACACCCCAAGAATTTTCTAAGGAATATCATATGGGTTGAAGAAATCTATCAATGAAATAACATCAACCAGTTTTCTCTTCTATTGTAATTTAATCACATCAACACCTAAAAAAACCCAAGATAATAGATACAGAACCTTTGAAAATTATTTTCATATAGTAGAAAAACTTTGTTATATCATTAGGTGAAATTATATATATGTTTCATCCATCCATAGATGCCCTGGTAGTTATCCCAAATTAGTTGAAATATACCTATCAGGGTCATTACAAACATAAACTATTCATGTTTCTAATAATTTCATCAAAATAAGGCTCCAATTGGTTTTATAAAATGTTTTCTGTTGTGTTTTATCAAAAATGGAAATGAAAGTGACTGATTTTTTTAAAATATATATTTCATGTTTTCCAAGAAAATGAAAATGCAGGAATATGTAAAACTTGAAATTTCCTATTTCTTCATGATATCCAAAATTTTTCGCAAATCATTTTTAATATTTTTTTTGAAAAATGAAGGAAAAATGTTTTTTTAATTGAAACATGGCCTAATGTTCCAGGATCAACATACATCTGTAGGATGTGGAAGTTGATAGTGAACAATATTATGGACACCTAGTATATCACGACCTCTTGCTTCAACATCATTTACAACATGTACATCATGTTCATTACCACAAAAATGATAAATTTCTTGTATAAAAATATTGAAAATCAAATGAGATCAAGTGGAAAAAATAGTTGCTGCTAGAAATTTCTCAAACACACACAAATAAGCAAGGACGTGCACAAGCTCTAGAAACTATGAAAATGCTCATGTACACAAAGATACACAAATAAACTCAGTGAGGAAATTCTATAATTCCACTCAGACAAAAAAATGACCACACTATGGGTCTATTACGATACACTGTCTTGAAAACTAATTATGTTGCATATTACCGAAGAAGTCTAAAAATATATATGGTTTTTGTTCTATTATAGGAAAAAACACTTCCACATTAATTACAAAAGATAAAAACTTAAAAAGGTGACAGAAAATAACTTTTTCAATAAGAAACATTAAAGCACTCATAGACAATAATTTATCATAAATGATGTGTTTTATTATTAGTTTATAATCAGTAACGTAAAATGGATCTTATGTTGTATCATAGTCATAGTGAAAAAAACAACAAGAAAATAATACAAATGAATTGTGATGACAAACCTGGGAATAAATATTGATTATATAGTGAAGTAAAAAATAGTTAATTATTAATCAACTATTTGAACATTGAGAAACACATGGAAGGTTACGTTAATGTTTTTAAACATGTCAAATAACATCTATTTCATTGTGTATCTCATGATATGGAAATTGACATCTTTAACTGTAAAATAAATACATATATACTTTATTCAATACAATAATACAATTGAAGGTACTATTGGATTGAGAAAATTATGATATGATAAATAAATTAATAAATATAATATATGAAATCAAACATTATTGTGAGAGAAAACATTTCATAAATATAATCTGCAAACTTCTCTTTAATCAATTCTTCCTAGAAGATAATAGGGGAAAAAATAAACACCATGAACATGCCTATATCATTTTATGAAAGAATAATGATAGGAGGGATCACTAACCTCAACTATTTGAAGAGAACATTCTAATTTTGGAATTTTAACCTTCTGAAAAACATTAATATTTTGTAGCTATAGGTAAAAAATAATAAAAATAAATAAAAAACTATAATATCACTAGTGATCTCATTATAGATAGAAAGAAACAACTTTTTTTGGAAAAAAAATGAAAATCATAACCAGAAGAGAGATAATAATGACACTGAATAGAATTTAATGTTCTTGATACATGAAAATAAACAAATTTCTAAACAAAGACATGAATAACCATATTGATGAACTAAAAAGATATAAAAGATAACCATATTGATGATCTATTTTTTCTTCATATTCATCTTGAAAATGTTGTGAATGGATTCCTATAATTTCTTTATTATCTATCTTTTTAATTACATGGATGTCCTCACTAAAAACACTCACCATGACAATTAATCATGGACTTTATTTTAAGGGTTATCTATATCATTCCAATACATCCTAAAATCACAAAAAATTTTATAGGTTAAAATGTTTTAAATTTATATTAAATTAATTTTAAAAATCTTCTACTAAATCAATTAAACATTACTCATTTGATGAGATATTAAGTTATTCGTTTTTATCCATGTCATCCAAATAATGGTGTGATGTTATATTACTATGGTGTGTATTATTTATTAACATTCATATCCTGAAACCCATAGATGAAAATTATCACATATTATATTTTTCACTTTTTTTCCTAATTAAAAATCCATACATATAATTAACTATGTCATAGTGTCCCACATGACATAACATGGGTGTCATAGATTAACCATAATGCTCTTATATCATAAAATCCATTATGAGTATCATGCCAGAAACTATTATAAATAATTTTTTATGACATCCTTCACCAAATTCTCATCTATGAACTAGTTTTGTCTTTTATCCATATTTTTACTTATAATATAAAATATTTTTTTAAACAAAACATGTACTTGATGAATTACCCATTTCTAATATGGACTCTATATGATGATCTTATCACTATTAGATGAACCAAGCATATGTTATATCTATATGGAAAAATATTGTTGAATTAACTATTTTCTAGTAAACAATGAATAGTTTTCCATTTGCATCTATTTTCCCAAAACATAGAAATGAATCATATCATGGTGAACTACACTGTAATATTAAAGTTGGTACATAAACTAAAACACCTCTTGATTCCTTTTAATATCATACAAAATTTATAATAATCTTAAAATAATAGAATTTGTCATTTAAATGTAACTTTATATCCTTTTTTAATAAAAACAAACAAAAAAAATAACACATGGGATTTTTCTAACAATATCAACAATTGAACCATCTGAAAACACCGCCATTTAATTAAAATGTGAAAAATAATTTAATTTAAATCATAAAACGTTATATATTGTATATTCATAATTATTTCAAAGAATTTTCACTCATCACACTAATATAGTATGATTCTTGTTCACTGGTAAAATCAAGAGAAACATGAAATTATTTCAAGAATACACACTCAACATACCTATTGATTAATTAATAGTAACCCTCCCTCACATTATGAATCCATTAAATTCACTATTATATAATACTATTACAATATCTCCATCCTTGATATAGAATAAAATTTATCACACTTTTTTATAATTATCCATATTTATGTTTACAAATAAATTAATAGAATTCAATATATATAGTCATTATAATATCAATTGAGAATATTTGAGAAATAAATATCACTTTATAAATAAACCAAAATATCACTTTTTCAGGGTTTTTATAATTGATGTATTCAATGCTTCAATGAAGTAAATTTTACGTATGTAAAAAAAACATTTGGTTTGATAAATCTATATGAGTGTTTATAAATCCTTTTCAATAAAAAAATAATTTCATATGTATAAATCATTATTTATCTATGTAGACATGATTTAGGTTTGGGTAAGAATGAAATAATCTTCATTAGCATTAACACTTAGGGAAATTAAAATTTTCTGCATAGTGAAATAAAAAGATTCCAGATTTTATAATATAAATAGATAGTCCATTATAATAATTCCAAATTCTATAAAATCACAAACACCCATTAGGTTTTGTGATTAATGTAATAAAATTATGACAAATTATCATTAATCATGGAGATGAAGATCAAAGAATGAAAGAGAATCATAGATACTTTATAATTTCTTGAAATTGGGTTTGTATACAAAAGATAAACAAAAAAATAATTCTAGAGAAATAATTAAGTCTGTTAAATCATGTGAGAAGATTAGATTTATTGTGGAGTAGAAATGAAAACAAAAAGCATATCAAATTCCCAATAAAAAATAGCTATACTTAAATCTTTATTTCTCTCACATAGATAAATATGGAAAGTTATATTGAATAGAATTATAGGAAGTATCCATCCAGTTTTTAGAGATAAATTATCAAAAATGAAACTGTATATGGAAAAAAGTGATGTAGTGAGGTGAATTAATAAACCAGTAGACAATAACTACCATCTGAAGCATAATCAAATCTAAACCAAAAAATTCTCAGTTAGGAGAAGCTCTATATGATTAATTAAATGTGAGAAAAATGTAAACATAGATCTACGATATCAATGAAAATATAAGATGAGAAACATAAAATTACTTATAGTATAAGGAATGTAGTTGACCATAAGGGATTCAAATCCTAGTAGAAACCTATTCTGTAGATGGTGTTCTGATTTTTTCTAGAACCCTACGATGCGCAAATGCTAAAACAACCTTGAGGGGCTTTGTTAGAGGTGCGCTAGATGAGTAGGTGGGGTGTTAACCTGATAGGAGTGTCAGTGTTAGGTGAGGTGTCTAATTTTAGTGGAGCGGAGATTTCAAGGTCTTGTTTTGTGGCACTAGGAGGTGGGGCCATGAGGGGAAGCATCGCTAGGGGAAGCGTCAGGGGAAGAGGGCTGGGGAGGGGAGAGCTCAAAAGGGTAAATTCTGAGGGAAGAGGTTCATGGAGAGGAGAGATCATGGTGGAAGAGGGTCGCATAGAGGAGAGGGTCAGGGTGATTATATTTCTCAGGGGAAGTGTATCATTAAGAGGAGAGGTTATAATGGGAGGGTGTAATGGAGGAGGAAGGCTTAATCAACCATTTTCAAAAATACATAGTAAACAATGGCATCAAATACCCATATATCCCTAGATTAAATTAAAAAATGGAAATAAATTAAGCTATATCCAAATAAATATGACACCATGGCTATGGGTTTGTGGTTATTGATTAGTTTTCCAATAGTTTATAAAGCTAATGGCTGAATAATACCACTAATCTAAGCTCTAAAACACCTTATCCAAGTTCCAGTCTACAAAATATCTATAAATGATTCTTTAGTACCACTTGTTTAGTTTAATTTATGTTACAATAATACGTAATAATTAATGACTCTAAAATATAAAAAAGGAAAGAACTACTAAAATTAACCCCCATACATGATGTGCCAAAACATAAAGGAATAACCACACCAAAGTCAAGAACACACACCTCAGATAACACCCAATTAAGAAGTTTCATACAATGATTTAAAGAAATGTAATTAATTGAAAAATACCAGTTTACATGGTTTAGAATTAGTACAACCCCAATTATGGGAAGGATATAATAATTTTATTTAAGGGAACATATTATGATTACAGTATAATAGTGATGCATTAGAAGTGATTCTACCTTTTTACGTAAACTATGTGAAATCATTTTTTTCATCCTTTTGGTATTCCCATGAGTATGTTAATGTTACTCTGTTATATATGGAAACTCTCTTAAATTGTTGAAATACATCATCAACAACAACTTTGAATTTATTTTAATAATTAATTCTTTTAGAAACTATTAATGTTTAAACTTACGATTGTGCGTTCTACTCTTATGTATCCCTTTACTAAAAACCTATAGAGGGATCCTTTAAAAAGACTATTATGTATTCCCATAGTTACATTCACATAATTTTTTTATACCTAAATATTTTATATTTATATATATCAAGGGGTATCGTATGATTACCTACTTCTGACTAATGAAATCTAGTCTTCCTACTTTTAGATTTACCGAAATTCATACCACCACTCCACTAACTCAATCCAAGCATTAGGAATTTATCTTCATGAATCTCTCCTTCCATTATATTTAATAACTTGATAGATTTTTTTCACATGTCTTGAACCTAACATCAACCTATATTATTATATGGAATTTGGATTACTCCCTTCTTTATGTCTCACCATAAAATTTTATTGAGAAGAGATAATGACCACCCATGAAGTGTCATTACTACATTTTAGAAATCATGATTAGAAATGATATTTATACATCATTAAAACTATAAATTAAATGGTGTAATATAAACTCAATTACGATAATATTATATAGATACAAGGATGCATAACACGAAACCTTAGTTTAAACGTAAGGAAACTTAAGGATTGAATTTTTAAAGTAAAACTCCATCTATTTTGAATAAAATATATATGGTAAAGATTTGTCAATTTTTTATATAAAGGTTCTTATGATAGAAAATCATCTAAAATATATGATGGATATTCATGTTTTTATTATAATTATATCATAAAAATAATTTTTTTGGTGTTTTTTCTTTATATTTTATAATAATAATTTCTTCTAATCAAGTACATTGATTCATTTAATAACCAACTATTTATAAACTATATTTTCACATAGAAATTTAAAATAATTCAATGAACATGAATGAATTCAAGGGACCAGTTTATGTATTAAATATAAATTTCTCAATCAACCTGATAATAACTATATTTTAAATGAAATAAGTGATATTGAATAATTATTGAATGAAAAAACCCAACACAAAGAGACACTAAAAAGATAAATCTAAAACTAAACCACACTTCATTCCTAATATTATCACAAAGTGACTATATATCCATTTTTTCATAATAACTGTTGAATTAATCCATGTAATGCATGATTGGGATTCATAAAATTAAATATATGTTAAAATAGAGGTCCTTTGGCCTTATATATTTTTCATCAAAGTACACCAGTGAACGATTGAATCAATAATATATTTGTATCCTTAAAAATCAAGTTATCATTTTATAGATAAATTTCCCTATATATCTTCTAAATATCCCACATATCATGTTATCTATTATTTTGAATTCAATCCCATTAATGTTTTAAAAAAATCTAATGATATATACTAAATTTATACCATATATACATATATATTTGTTTATAATTATATTTTTTAATGTTATAATTTATATAATTCACACATGTATGAAATGATAAATTATTTACATAAACTCTATTTATTTATTTATTATTTTTTAAATAAGAATATTTTTATACCAAACAGGATAAATATGAATAAAAAATGGATAGATACCAATCGTATAAGAGAATTGCATAAGGACCAGGTTCATGAATTCATCTAGTTTGCAACAAAGCATGGAAATAAAGCTTCTCCAAATGTATTTTTCATATTTACATTGTATTTATTCATTAAGAATTTATCCAGACAAGTTAGAATAACAACTAATTTTTCATTGAGTAGATCAAAATTATAAATTTTAGAGTAAACACATGGAATAATGGAATCTGTTAGTGATTGGGATAACACTATCATTTTGGATTGTCCGATTGGAGTAAAACAATAAATTATGATGGAGATAAAATTATGGAAATGAAAATAACAGGATGTTTTTACCATCAGGATTTTCCAAATCTATTTCACATATTAAATAGATAAACAATACTGCTATTTTTTATTGTCATACTAAATATACAACACTATCTATGATACTGGATCTATATAATTTGAAGGTTGGAAACTGAAAGGGTGATACCAAGTTTAGAAAACTACTTGATTTCTTGAATTGTATGTCACTATATGATAATGATCTTTCTTTTTGAACATATGATGAAAAATAAATGTTAAATTCATTGGGCATGATATCTAAAAGAAAACATGCATGCCAAAATTAATGTATGTCATTTCTCAAGGACCATGAATCGCATTAAAAATTCCCTAAGTGTGTTTAATATTGCTACAAGAAAGATGAATCAAGACCTATAATTTTTTAATGGTTCTTCCTAATAATTATACAGTTTAAATGACTCTATGGAAGTGAGGAAACTACAATGAAATTGATGTGGGCCCCAAATAAAAGAATTTGAGAGAGTAAACATCACCATATAGAAGACTCTCACTAGTGTAACCAAATTGATCATGAGTATCCTAAGTTCGAAAAAATATATATGAAACCACCAGCTTGAATTATAGTTCATGTCCAATTATGTCGGTAAATTATAAATTTCTACTATGGTTATTCATGAATCACATGTATATTATGTTTTATGTACTTATATCTAGATCAAAACAACATAGTAGTTATATTTATGTTTATTTAGATCTATTGAACGATGATTCAAAATTTTTATAGGAATCTAGAGTAATATTGTATGATGTTCACAAAAATGAAGAGTCCATATTAAGAGACTTGTATTTGGGATAATAAATTAATGTCCTCCTTAAGGAAATTTTTTTAGATGAAACACTTGAAGAATTTTAAGGAGTAAAATATATGAAGAAGCTATAAACATAGTTTGGTTGAAAATTTCCATAAAGGAAATATTTCCTACTCATCCTATGTTTTACCTTGATAATACAAATACCGATCTTTGAAAATGTCATTCTATATGAATTTAGAAGAAGGTAAACCACCTTATCCATTTTATATATGATTAATAGGTTCATAAATTAAAGGATATTGTCAATGTTTTTTTGGTAAAGAATTTTAATAAAACATTATGATTTTTTGGAAAAATAAATTTTTTTTTTAGAAATTCCATTTTGGAATTTTTTATACACTAAATGTTTTCATGATTCCATGAATATAGAGAAAATATATGTGATATTATCATTTAAACATTAATAATCTCACTTGAAAAAACAAAATATAGAAATATGATCATTTTTTAAGGAATAATATTATGATAAAAAGAGATTTGGAACCATTTAAGGGTGAAAGATAAACATTTATTAACCTAGTGACTTACACTATTTCCAAGAAAAAGATATTTTAGTTTTGAGACATCATTAATGGTCCAAATATTTTATATGAGTGTTCATAAAATATCAATAATATCACATCAATTAATTATTAAATTTTATTTGTATTAAAATCACATTTGTATCATGTTTTGATGTAGGATTTGATGTATGTGTCTTTACATTGAATATTACCTAAAACATTTCACCACTCATTAACAACTTTTTTCTTATTTTTCTAGGATTTATGTAGTAAATTTATAGATTCAATGAATTTAGTAATTATGGAAAATGATTATTTTATATTATATGAATTAGATATGCTCTTCCTATTGTAATTATTAGAAATAATGAAATTCAAAACATATTTTTTATTGATATCTCCACTAATCATGTTGTGTTTTGGGTGATTTTATGGATTTTTCTTCATGTGTATCCCTTATTTATATATTTATATATATATTTGTGTGTATATATCTCCAAATTATGGTTTTTATTAATATCCTTGTGTTTTTCATTTTTCATTATCATTTTGGATTTTGTTAATATTTTAATGACATTTCCCCTACTTTTTTTTGGATTTTTCATCATTTACATATCATGTTGTTCATCCTTTTCAAAACTTTTTTCTTCATCCATTATATATATATATGTGTGTGTGTGTGCACAAATAGATGTAAATATCAATATATACATATATATGCATAAAAACACACAAATATTTTTTTCATTTAATCTTTTTTTATATGTGTGTGTTTATATATATATATATTTATTTTTGTGTGTGTGGGTATATATATATTATTTAATGTGTTTGGAATTATAATTTTGAAAGAAAAACCAATTTTTTTTGTGAAATAATTTTTTATTATGAAACGAGTTTAAACATAGACATATAATTGTCAAGTACATTATTCTAAGAGATTTCAATATCCTTGGTCATAACATAAAACTTCTACAGAAATAGTATCATCCAGAACCATCATTTTTTTTCATCATTATTGTTTAGAATTTATTTTATGGTCACATGATCATTATTTACTTCTACCTTAGAAAAAAAATGTTATGGTATGAAATTTTCAAAATCATGGAAAAGAAAAATCAATTCATTTTTCATGGCATTTTAATTCAGAACCTCTTCCATAAGATATTTAATTGAAAAGTAAATGGGATAAAAAATTCAATAAACTATTTTTTCATGGGTGAATACAATGGAATAATATCTCACATAATATGTATGATTAAAGAGTTACTCTAAATTTAATAGAACAATGAAAAGTTTAGTCACTATCCTCTTCTTCAAAGTATCATTGGATTTTATGAAACTACTATTAAAAGAAAATTTTACATATTTTATTAATAATTAGGTGTGTAATTTGGGATGAATATTTAGAATTCCTCCAGTAAATGCTAAAATTTCTCAGATAATATAAGTATTTCCATCATGTTGGTGGGCCTTAGAAATTCTCAAATTACCTTTATTTTTACCTAATAAATCATAATTAAATGCTTACATATCCGGTTCCAATGAACAATACCATTATTCATAGTTAAATATAATGTTTCCCAATTAATCACTACATATTTTTCTTCACACTATTCTAACTCCAATATATGTTTTTTTGGAAATACCTCAGTAGGTCATCCATGCAAGGAGTGTTAATCCATAAATACTGTTCAAAATTTCTACACATACCATATAAAATGTGACTCAAACATTATTGAATGGTGGTGGGGGTATTAAAAATACTGAAGGACATTTTTTGTTATATGAATTGTTTATAAGGGTTGCTTAATATAACCTTACAAAGAACATGTAATTCCATTAGAATATTATTTTATACTAGTTTTACATAGAAAAAATTGTTGTATTCTTTCCAACTACCCGTTCCAAAATTTGATCAACAAATTAAAAGGTAAATTTATCCTTTATTTATATTTCATTCAGCTTTTGATAGTCTATACAAAATCTCTAACCAATCACTATTTAGGTAGAAACAAATTAATTATTCTTGTCTACTATCATTGTTCTAAATTTCATCAAAACTGCACTGAATTGAATCACTCATTAATTATTGGATATGAAGTATATAATTTTAGTATCCATGAGTTTCAACTCTTTCTTTTTTATATATATTTTTATTAGAGGTTTCAACTATTAGGTTTTATGGAAAATTCAATAATACATTGTAAGTAAAACATCCAAAAAATAAAAGGTAGAAAAAAATTACTTTAACAAGCTTTCATAAATAATGTGTTGAAACTTAGAGGAAAGGAAAAACCAATGTCACTTTACCACAATTCACATCTTAAAACACTTCTTGAAAATAATTTTTTAATAAAAATGTTTGATTTAATGAAATAAAAATAACAATACATGATTTTTTCTTTAAATTTAGTCCTACACTATTGAGGGAATGATATAATACTTTTATTCCACCTAACAGAAGATTATTACAATTGAAACCCTATGAATTATAAGTGATTCCAACCTAATACTTGAAGTATATTATAGCTGGTGAAATATATTCTACAACCTTATGATATTTTTGTGATTATTTCCATGTTATAATGATATATATAGGCACCTCATTCACCTAATCAAGTATATTTACCACTATAACCCCTCTTTTTGGTGAACAATACAATATTCCAGATGCTCTATGAGTTTACCCTTATATATGTGAAATTTATTCATATGTATCCCTTTACAACAAAAATAGTGGGGTAATTATTTGGAAAGACTCTTACATCATCCCAGATTTATTTTCATGTAAGTCTTTCGAGCCTCCAAACAACACATTCAGACACATCATGGGGTATATTTTGATTACCCACTTCTGAAACATAGCATTCAGTTTTTGTAACATCCCGAATCCAGTACCCCAGAGCTAGTGGTATTTTTATAACAATAGTATGGACCACATATATCATAGCTTTCAAGATCTAGTATTTCACCTATCCCAAGAAGCTAGATACCTAAATTAACATTACAATACATTGAGAAATTAAGATACATCCTGAAAACATTATTATTTCTCCTTGAAAATTCATAGGTCACACATAGTAATCTTTACGGTTTCCTAGGGAAATGGGAGACAATATAAAGTGGTGAACTAAAATGCTCAATAACGGGGAGTTTATAATGGAATATATCATATATATGCATGAAATAAATAATATGACATGAATTAATAAATTCCCTAAAAAGGGAAATATGGGCATTAAACATCAATGAATTATATAAAAATAAATGAATTCATGGATAAAAATAATTGTTCTCATGGGGATGTAATGAACAATTTCATATATCAAAAATATATATTCAAGATATAATTTAAGAAATCATATATAAATGGGATTGGATTACCTCAAATACCTAATCTTGTTTGTCTCATGGGACCTACCGATGCATCGAGAGGATATATAATATTAGGCCCCATCCGTCATATGATAATTCTATGGAATCCATCATATAAAGATAATGAATACACAAAAATTATCAAAATATTACCTAATGAACATCAAATGTAATCATGTCTATGTAAAAAATGGATATCCATAATGAAATAATGAAAATACTAAATTCCAAAATTCACCAATCCAATGGAAAAAGGTGTATATATATGTGAATATACAATAATTGAATTTAAAACTATAGGATATTCATAATGAAATGGGAATACCATTATTAATGGAATTATAACAAGGTAGAAATAATGAATAATTTTATGATGTATATATATCAATACGAAATATTCATTGTGTTTAACAGTTTACAATGATAGGAGACCAAATCACTTATATAAAATGAACACTCCAACCCACACTTCTAGATCTAATGAAACATGAAAATAAATTAGATACATAAATTAAAAATTAATTTAAACGCTGTAAAATTTATATTCAATTCATTCATAGTGGTTCATAAATAACATATGAATCATAGAAAATACATCCTTTGGGAGTTCCAAACTAGGTGTGTAATTAAGGCCACCATTTGTGCATGGAGTGAAGATCAAGTTAATACCCGAACAACCATTTTCATTCTTATTAAAATTTGATGTATCTGATCTAGAGTGTGAATCTACTTTTTGTTTCAAAATAGTAGTTTCATTTCAAGGAAATTACATACTCTTTAATCTACCAAAATTTCTGGATGTTTTCCAATATTTAGATTTATTCCCTAGGGTTTAACTAATTTTTTAGAATTTTAATCGATTATGAATGTAGTATAATGATAGGGAATGATGATATATCATTGATTATATAATAGATATTTTCTAACAATGAAGTATAATATCATTTTTATGAAAATTAATTGGAGAAGATTAAAAAAATAAAGAATAATATGGGATTTGGGACACTTAGATCAATATTAACCACTTAAGAAAATGATATAATGAGAGTGGAAAAGTAGTATTGCATTAATAATACATCAAATGGATGAAAATACCATGGAATTAAAACCGTGTATGTAAATAAATAATTATTTGAAATGATATTATAATAAAAGGATTATAATTGAAAAGGAATATGGAGTATTGGTGACCCTTACATTGAAAAGTAGTTTCTTAAATATCGAGAATAACACCTTATAAACTTATAAAATTCTTGGAGGGATTATTTAGAGGGAAAGTGATAGAATTATTATACTAAGTTATCCTGTAATAAAGAGGAATGGGTGGGTGTGTGGGTATTTATATCTAATGAGGAGAATTATTTAATAATTCAAATAGAATGGACATTGAAAACATGGTTGTTTAAATTAAGAAACAAATGTCTTACCCATGGTTTTCGATCACGAATTTCGATATTGAAGGCTTAGTGTCATAAATTTTTATTTTTGAGAACTAAACTATATTTTTTAATATTACACTAACCAACATAGTATCATTTTCCTCTATTTTTTAAAAAAATTATTAGTTTCCATTTTATACTTTGGAAAATATAATATTTGTTTTAAAATTGATTTCAAACCATTAAAATTATTTATATAAAAAAAAATTATTTTTGGTCATGGATTCACTTATATTAATTATTATATCTCAAAAAATTATGAAACAATCCGCATTGGACAATTTCGACAAGCTGATTTCAAATTGGAAGTCCCTTTTATGGAAATAATTTTTTATATATGATAATATTAATTTTAAATTAAAAATCCCAATGAATTTTAATAACCATGCATTTGGTGAAAAAAAGTTCAAAAATATTTTTCTTTTCTATTTATTTATTATAAGAAATATGTATACACTTATGTTACTATTCGTTTCTCTAGATTCATTATTATTAATTAATTAATTAATTTTTGTCAAATTATTTTATAATTCTATTATATACTTATATATTTAATGGTAATATTACTATTCGAATAGATACAATTGCAAATGGTCAGATTCCAATGGTCAGATTCTATTTTATATATACACTTCCATTTAAGGATAAAGAATATTCACACAATTCCCCTTGATTTTATACCATGTCAATTAATTTTCTTATTTATTTCCCCTCAAAATCAATGTTTCTCACATATATGTTATTAATTTTTGAGTATGATCCTATAGAGTACAATATTATTGCGTGTTTATACATTTTTAGTCATTTTTTGTTATTTTTTAAGATTTTATTATAAATGTGATTTAATAATCATCTATTTTATTATAATTGGTTTTACTATTATGATTAAATAATATAATTTTAACTGTGACACAATTTTTAGATGAAATGTTTATTTATGATTGTAAAATATTATTTATTTCATTAAACTTCATTCTAGACTTCCATATATTATGGATTCTACTCCAACATATCTATATATAATTAGAAAATAAATATAATGAATATTATCATCCATTAGAGTTAATTACCAATCCAAAAAAATCAATTTTATGTGAATGAAACCTTACAATATTCACCTTGAAAAAAAATCAGTCTTCTCCACCATGTCTATTATCAACATATGTAATCCTTTTTTCACTCTTCATTATTCCTTGTAGTCACTTGGTTATACCACCATGATTCTAGTCAACCAATAACAACCCAACACATACACCAGCATAACACATCATAAACTAGAACCTTTGGCAATATATATTTAAGATCTTGAAACTCCATTTGCCTTGTATAGATCCATCAACTTTTCTTCCAAAAACATTTGGTTAATATGATAATTTAACTACATTTTATTTCTCCTATAACGAAACAACACGCTTTTGGATAGGTGAATCATACTTTAAGAATCACATAACAAGGTTCTAACCACCTTCATTTTTCTATGTTCATATATCACCCCCTTAATTGGAACACATATTTCCTAGTATCATTTATGAAATATAAGCTACTTATACTATCAAATGTATAACTACTGATTGGAGAATCAAAATCAAACCCAAAATAATTCCTTATATTGTGAACACATATCCCATGCTTGTGTTATGAGAGTATGTTCTACCCTAAATTCTAAATCAGCAAACCAAAGAAATAATTCATTTGTTACAAAGTAATGATTCAAGCTTCTAGAATCCTTAATATATTGTAGAATCTATTTTTTCCCCATAGTGATCTCTTATGGGATTTACAATGATTTTTTGAATATTCCCACTACATGGGTAGTGTAATACTATTTGAAAAACATAAATACATTAGTCTCCTCATTTTCAATTCATAAGGAACCATTTCCATTTACTCATTTTCAAAATCAATTTATGATTCCATCTTCTTGTTCAAATTTAAATGTATGTCTAAGGGAGTGAAAAAAAAATTTTCCTTTCTCATTATAAAGAGTTCAACCACCTTCTGAATATAGTCACAATAATTTAAAAATTAATTCATGAACCATAAGTCCATTATGATCTATATCTTTAAGATAAATTTATCTAGAATGAGATCCTTTATCTCAAAACATCGATAAATTTTGTATTTCATCTCATCAACCCTTCCATTTACTGGTATGATACTAATCATTTCATCAATATAGTGATGTAAGATAATGAAAATCCAATTATCATATAACTTTGAGTAAAATAAATGATTTAATTTCAAATTATCCTCCATTCCCCCATAAATAAATTTGAATTTTGGTTCCAATACATTTGTAATTTTTTTAACATTAAAGTCTCCTATTTTATTTGAATAAGATATATTTGTACTGATTCTCCATGAAAATTAATAAATAATCCATGAAAATTTATTTATATAATTCTCCATGAAGACAAGAGGTCCTCACATCCAAATTATCTATATATAATTCTTCTTTGGAAACCATACTAAGAACTATCTGAATATTCAAATATTTAAAAATCAAAGAAAAAGTCTTATAAAATCCCCAGAGTCCATTCATTGAATTACCTTCATGAAAACCCATTCTTTATACTTCCTTTTACCATTTGATTCATATTTTAGTGGATAATCATATTTATTCTATCGTACTTTCTTCCTAATAGGTCTCTCCATCAGAACCCGTGTTCTGGAAAAATTTATGGAATTAATTTCATCACTAATCACTATCTCTCACTATTTTGAGACTTTAATATTTAAATCCTCTTAGGTGCTCTAGGGTTCTCCATCATTTGTGATAAGTATGTAATTCATATTACTCTAATAAATTTTTACTCAGCACCAAATCCTGGTATATCTCCATAACTATCCTTGTGACTCTGCATATTATATCAATAAAATATGAATAACATCATATTATGGAGTTCTTCCATGAGTTTCTACAATTCATAATATATCTAGTACTTTTTCCCATGGTAACACCATTGTAACATTGAATCCACTTAGAACATCATCCAGATATACTGGTATTTCTAAAACTAACATACTCCATGAATTCTATAAAACATTTTTTACTTATAGATAAATTTTCTTTTGTACCTTTTACTATGATGATACTTTTATCTTATAAAGATTATACAATATCTTATGATATTTATATATGATATCTTTTTTTAATATAACACTTTTACTTCTGACCATCTTCCAAGAGGATTTATCATAGAGTCAAAAACCAAAATATTAATCACAATACCCTACAAAGTAACACACTTAAGACCTAACATTTAAATTTTTCATTTAATTTTAAAGATAACCCAGAAAAAAATGTCTTAAATAATATAATAATCTAATATTTTTAATAATATATCTCAAAATATTACCATAATATAAGGACCTAAAGGTTTAGTGTCTCAGAAATTAGCTAAATAATCATAAAAGTTTACTACACTTTAAAACATTTATCCATAATAATTATCCTCTAGAGCCATTTATAGATATATTATATGATAGAATAATATTAATAATTGGGGATTAGAAACATAATAAAGGGGTGAAATTATTTCTCCATAAGGGTAATGCAAAACATAACTTGAAAGAAAACATTAGGAAGACATAAATATCATAATAAAATATCAAAGACCTTAGATGAATACCCTAAAATATGTTAGAGTAAAACAAGAACACAAAAATATTGTTATAGAAGAATAAATGATGTGACTTATCTTAAAACACAACTGTATAATATATATCATGTTACCATGAAATAAAATTTCAGAATAATTTAAAAATAAGACACAATCTGGAAAATTGGTATTTCATGGAAATGAGACGCATCTTGAAAATTTGGAATAACTTGATGAATAAATTGGAATTATAGAATAACATGATAAAAAACATAAAAATATGGGAAACCCATAATAAATGTAAAACATTTATGTGAAAACACATCACACACACACACAAATATGTGATCAAAATCATTATATATGCACATGAAAATGTGAGCAAACCCATCATGCCCACAAATTTGCAAACAAACTCAGTATGCACATGTATAACTATATAATGAAATATAATCATAAATAAATGTATTAAATAGAGATATAGTACAACACTAAAAATCATCTACGCATATGCATAGAACCTAAAATCAATCATAATATTAACCATGGAAAAAGGAATGTCTTATTAAACTTTCCAAAAAATAACATAACATTAACTTATGAAATCATAGTGAATCAAAATATCCCTTTACAAAAGTATTAATATAAAAATAAAATATATTTTATGTCGTTAAAACATCAATTCATGAAAGATAAACCTTTCTATATGAACTCATGTGAAAATTAAAAAGTATTCACGAAACCATATAAAATATTAAAGTAAATATCAATTTAAAGAAATTGAGAGGGGAAATAAATTTTAAAGACTCGATACAAAGAGTTAAAAATTAATTGTCCTTTAGGAAAATAAAGGGTTAAAAATATAGAATTGAAAATATTTTAGCAACATTTACTTTAAAAAGATTATTTTATAATGAAATGTTTGAAAAAGTTTAAATTGTTTAATTAATGAAGTGGAAAAACTTTGATTAATTTTACATTAAAAAAAACTAATAATGGAACCTTTAAAAAGATAGGATATTTATCAAAAGACAAAGTGTAGTGGATGATAAATCCTTTTATTATAAAATAATTGAAAAAACATTTTACTATTTTGAAATAACCTTGTAAAAAATCCACATCGTTAGAATGATAAAGAAAAAATATATTGGAAGGGAATAAAGGGGAATAATTGGATCCCTTTAGATAAAAAATTGAGTTTCTAAAAGGATTATATTTTTGGGATGTAAAAAAATACATAGAAGTAAAATCAATTTAAAGTATTTGTAATTATTCTTAAAAATTCATTAAAAATCATTAGAATCATTGAGGAATAAAATCGTACTGTGAAACATGATTTCCATATAAAATAAGTTCAAAATTCATTCTAAAATCATCATATGTTATAATTTATCAATCAAGAAATATAATAGGAAAAAATGAGTCATTATAAACCAATGAAACTAATAGAGTCATGATAACCACTTATGACTTGAGGAGTATTTAAATTAAAACCTCGTGAAAGAGAGTTATTAAAATTTAAATTATGTTATTGTGAAGAAAATTAATTCTTAATAAAATACATAAAATTGGTTTTATATAAAACACATATATATAATTAGGTCCATAATATAAAACAATCCTTGAAGATAGAAAATTGAGATGAAAACCCTTACAAATTATGAAACACCTTAATAAAAAACACTTGAAAGAGTGAGATATTTATGTTAATGATAAAATAAAATTAATAATAATAATATATTATTTTGAATATCCAATTGGAATTATACACACTATTTAAAAGAAATTAGGAGCATAAAATAACATTTATCATAATGAAAGATTCTTTGAGATGAAACCATTATAGCCTTTATATATTTTGAATAAAAATACAAATATAGAATGAAAATAGAATAAAACACTAAAATTAATCTAATTAAATTATTTCTGGAAACAAAATCAAAATGTGGTAACATTTAAATTATTGAAAATGGAGCATGGTGTATTACATAAACATTTTTCAAGGGATTCAAAATCGTGACAAAGAAACCATTACCTTGTTTCCCTTCTTAGTATAATTCATTCTAACCTTCTATAATACAAACACAAATGACATAAAATGATAGTTAAGAACCATATTAATAGATAAAAATATTTATAATTTTAAAATATAATCATTATCTATATATATTAGTTAGCTTTTTCTTATTTTCTCACATCGGGTGTTTACAGTTTTGTCCATTTTTTGTAGTTTCATATGATAAATTTTGATGTTAATTATTCTTCCAAAGTTCATTAATGTTACTAATACAGATGACTAATAATGATTTATGATGTTTAAATTTATTTTCATGATTATTTTTTTCTTTATCCTAGAATATAAAATCACCAACACTCATTATTTTGGCGATTTTCATCCTCTGAATAGTGTTTTCTTAATTAATGATTTAAATATTGAAGAAAAAATTAGATAAAAAAATTATTTATATATTTATGTCATTTTATACCAAAAATTCTATTTTAATTATCATAATTGAAATTATTTCAAATAATTATTCTAGTAGGTGGTCAAACTAACTCAATCTGGATCATGATTTAACTCAATTGGTGAATATGGTTAATGAAGTGTTTTTTTAATATGATATAATTATACGAGAATAATAATGATGTTATTTTGATATTTTTCTATTGCTGAACTATATTTGAAGAAATTTAGAAAAATAATGACAAAATTATAAGAAAAATGAAAAATGTTTCTTTATGGTGTTGATATTCTATATAATACATGATTAGCATTTCAGTTACTGAATGAATGAGAGGTGTGAAAGTGTATAGTAAGTAATATTTTATGAATCATAAATATATTATATAAATCATATTTCTTCATCAATACCATCTTTAAGACTATCCATGTGGGGTGGTAATAGAAAATTGAAAGATTCTCTTGGTGATAATATGCATACACGCACTAGTGATGATTCATATTTATCATAATAGATGGATGAGAATAAATAATTGTTTTACCATTATTAAAACAATATTTCAAAACATTAAAGGTGATTATTTTTTCATTATTCTATGGTTATGTTTGGTTTAGAAAATAATGGACATGAAGTAAAAGTTAAGAAAGATGTGATACCTGGGTTGAGACCTTCAACATCATCTAGATGAAGGACTTATATTTGAAGAACATAGAATAATTTGTGGTGAATATAGAAAATAGGTTATGTGAATGAATTTAAAGATATGAAATTGGGTAGTTTTCAAAGGCAATTCATAAATAGGAATGGTTTATTGAAATTTTTGTTGTGATCCCCCATTTTTAAGTGAGGAAGAGGGACTTTTCCAGGGAAAAAGATAGAAAGGGGTAGGAATGGAAAGGCATCAATATTTTGTGGGTAATGTGATGTAAGTATTTAGTTAATTCTTTAAAACTTATTTTTTTTCTTTAATGTCTAATGGTCATGTTCATTTAGGAAAATTCTATCCACCATAGATTATACATTTACACACTTATCACACTTAATTTAATATTAAATTTGTCAATTATTTTATTTCTAAAAATATATGTAGAAAATTATGAATAAATTTATACATTTTAAATTCTTATTTTTCCTCTATTTAGTCCAATTAAATTTATAAATATTATAAAATTTAATCTAAAATAAAAATATATGATATATTGGAAAATCGTTCATTTTTTAAAATGTCATCTTAATTATTAAGTGTTGTTATAATTATTCCACATTTACTACCCATTTTTAGGTGATAATTAATTTTTTTATATTATTAAATATAATATAATATTTTTAATTTAAAATTTATTCATTAAATTTTATAAGTACACTATATTTTGAAAATTATAATTATTTGAAAAATAACCATTTTTCTATGCTAACTATTACTCACCCAAGGAAACTTAATATTTATGAATAAACATAAAATTACAATAATTATATAATTTTTACCGTTATTTTAAATTTGTAATCAATTTTATTTGATTCAATTGATAAGAAATTATTTTAAAATAATAATTTTTATAGTATTTAAAAATATTTCCTAGAAAAAATTACATATGTTTTAAAATATCAAATATAGGTTTATAATTGAATCATGATAATTTATAATATATAATATCAATTAAAATACGTATATTTTAGAAATAAATGTTTCTTATGTTTTAGGTTTTTCTTATATCAAGGTGATGTATTAAAATGCTTGGTATTTTCAAAACCGTATTTTTCACTATTCACCTCATAATAAATTATTTTAGAAAAATTAAAAAAATCATCTTAAGATAATATGACAATGATAAAAACAAAAATTACTTTAATTTTTTCAAATTAAGAAACTAAAATTTATAGAATTTAACTTTAAAATAAAATCATACAATATAATGGAGAAATTATTTTTTATAGGGTATCATTTTTTATCATATTAACCATCCTTATAAAATTATTATTAATCATAAATATATCAATATTGGATAAATATTCAAATTATAAAATTTATTTTAATAAAAAAAGTGTTTTTATTAGTTTCTTAGTTATACTAATTAGGATTGATGTTTAAGGAAAATTCTATTTTGTTTTTTTGTTATATATATATACATATTTTATAATTATTTTACCACTATACATAACTAATAATTATATGGTCCCTTTATGGAGGTATATATTGGTTTTTTATTCCATGATTAATTTGGAGAAAACCATAGAACACAGTATTTATTTATGGAGAAAAACATGGGTCAATACATTCTACCCCCTTAAACAAATTATTTCCTCACAATTTTAATTATCATTTTCCTAGAGGAATATCTAAATGTTGAAAAAATATTTACATGACCCTTGATATTATCTTTAAATATATATTATTTTATACATCTTCGGAACGTATATAAAACACTTATTTTTCCTAACCATTTAATGAAAATGTATCTTATAACTAGTAATTAAGGCCCATGTGAAGTATTTGGTTTTCTTAATGATAATTCATAATTTCCCCCGCTCTTATAGGTGGTAAATATTGATCTGGAATATGTTTTCCCCTAGTATAGAAATAAACATGGAGTCAAAATAAATTCAGACATTATATTTTGAAAATTTAATAAAGCTTTTTTTATGAGGATATTATTATTTGCATAATTTTTTCCAAAATCATAATATTAATACCAATACATGTTTTATTTAAAATAAAAAACAATAAGGGTGGTAAAATTATGTTCTTAGAAATAATCATGATATAATAGTTTTACTTGACCTAGAATACATCGACTAATTTTGGGTTAAGGATAAGTAAAACCTAATTAACACCATCCTCTTCATCGATAGTCATTGCATAGGTTCTTCCTTGCTCCCCCAGTCTAGGATTTTGTCAATTCCTATAAACCTCTTCAATAATTATATTATGAAATTTACATGTATAATTTCTATATTCTCCACACATAATACATTTAGCTGATAATAGTTCTCTTGGATGTGTTCTATCTTCTTTCCCCATGTTAACCGAGATCATCATTTTCCCTCGACAATTTAAGGATTGATGGCCTCCTTTACCATAAGTAGAGAATTTTCCAATCCCCTTGATGAAATTTCCTAAACAATTTTTCCCACTTTTTTTACAGAGAGGAAGTTGAATATCCTTTTCTTTATCATCTTAATTGCATGAATTTTTAGTATCCTACATCCTTCTCTTTTTTGTGTATTACAGATTTCAGGTTTGGTTATATTGTTAATTATGTTTCATGATATTTGTTTGGAAAAATAACTATTTTTTAGTTGATATACCATTCTATTGGGTTGATTTTTGAGGTAATAATCACATTTCCTTTCATACCCAATGTTAACCAAGTTAATTTTGGTTCCAACCATCACTGATACCAAAAAGGGCTGATATGAGTGAAGAAAAACATTAATATTATAGCGTAATTATCATAATAATAAAAACAATTTGACTTTATAAAAGTTTTTTCTTTTACATTATCACATTGGACTATAACTTCTTTAGTTTTACCTATATCAATATTAGTTTTATGTAGGTTACTTTAATGTAGGATATCTTATGTTTCTAAACTTAATACCTCAAACCAACTAGGAAATCAATCTGTCAAAGTGTCTTGTAATGTGAAAATGATCAACCAAATCATATCCATCAATATTTTCATGTTATGTGTGAAATAAAAGGCCCACTAATCCTACATCTAGGTGATAATAAAGACAATTCTCAACCAACACTATTCAGTGTTATTACCCATAGGCATATCTGTGAAAAAACCAAATCCACTTGTAGTATCTAGAAAAAAGATTTTTTTTATAGGTAAAATCATCTACTGAAGACATTAACAATTTTTAAGGATATAATTATATACATATAATCATATCTAGTGTTTTAACTAAGGTTTCTTAAACCTAAATGTAAAATTTTAAAACTAATCACCAAAAATAACTAAATGAATAACTAAAATAACTAAAATAAACTCCAAAATAACTAATTTTTTCTTGAAAATAACTAAAAATACTCTGATACCAACTAAATTGACCCTATATAAACATGAATTGAGTAGTAAAATAATCTCATGATTCCAAAAAACATCTCCCAATAGTCACACAATCGAAGGACCAAAATATTTGGTTTAATGAAAATTAGCTATATAAACATATTATTTTACAATACTTGTGAAAATTTCTGCATAATCATGCTCATAGAGACTGTTTTCTATATACATGACATTATATAATCATCTTAATAACCTAGGTATTGAATATATAAGAAATTTATGAGCTCAATAACTCATTAAGGGTAAATCATAACATAACATGATGGAAATTGTGAGGAAGACATAAATATAATAATAAAAGACCAAATACCTTACATGATTATCATAACACATGTAAGATTAATGTAATATCATAAAACACCATTAAGTAATCATAAAATATATGAACTATCTAATAACACATATTTATAGTCAAACAATATGTGATCATGACATAAAAGTACGTAATACTTTGAAAATAATGCATAATCTTAAAAACATGTAATTTTATGGAAATTAAATGAACATTCAATATTTGTCCTAAATTAATAAATCAATTTTGAAGTTTGTAATAACTATATAAATAACAATAAAATGTTGAAAAACTATTAGGATAATAAAACATGTGTGAGAAAACTTTTTATGCACATGCCTATGTGAACAAACTCATTATGTACATACCAAGAAATGTGAGTAAACCCATAATTCCAATATCTATGTGAACAAATGAATATGTACGTGTCTATAACTCTCATGATATATAAGCTTAAAAAAAATTAATTGGAGGTATATTTATTACCCCACCCATCATTATCCACACATATGCATCCCATATAAAATCAATTATATCATAACCCATGTAAAAAAGAATGGGTTTATTAAACCTTAAAAAACATCACATAGCATGAACACAAGAAATAATTGGAAAACAAAATCTCATTTACCAAAAGGATTCATATCATAATAAATATATATATATATAGGGTGTTAAAGTCATCACTTCATAAAAGATAAACCTTGGAACGTAAATAGAAGTGAAAATGAAAATTTTTACACATAACCTTTTTAAAAATTGTATAAATTAGTTTCAAAAAAATGTGTGGAATGAAAGACAATAATTTTCAATCGTCTAAATAAAGAGTTAAAAAAAATCCTTTGAAATGCATAAAGTATTAAAAAAAGTAGAAGTGAAAATACATTGGAAACGTTTAATTTTAAAAGTATAATTAAAAATGAAAACAACGAAAAGACATAATTTTTTTAAAAAATAAAAAATAATTTGAATACATTTACATTAAAAAATAAGAAATAGTAATAAAATCTCTAAGACGTAATAACATTTATCATAATAAAATTTGGAGTGGATGATAGAACATTTTATTTTTGAAATGATTGAAAAACCTTGTGAATACTTTGAAATAACCTTGATGAAAACCCACATCAATAAAAGGATAAAGAAACTATTTCATTAAAAGCAATTATGGGGAATAAAAATATCAATTGAGATAAAAAATTGTGTTTCCAAAATGGTAATATTAGTGGGATGTAAAAACGTATATGTGAAAGAAAATTCCATTAAAAGTAATTGGAATTAATCTTTACAAAAAAAAATAACCAAAAATTAAAATTATTGAGGTATAATACTTCTCTACGAAGCATTATTTCCCTAAAAAAATGTTAAAATATGTTACAAAGTTATCAGAGGTTAGATTAGATCAATTGTGACAGATAATACACCAAAATGAGTGATTTTGACCCAAGGAATATAATTGAGTCATGAAAACCACTTACAATTTGAGGAGATAGAGATTGAAGTTGATGTTCAAATAAAATTACTAATAAAATTATGTGATATTAAATATCAAATGGGAAATATACACATAATTTATAATAAATTTGGTTAATATAAGTACAGGTGTCACAAGCAATATTTTTTGAGACAAAATTCTAATAACTTCTGTATCTTTTGAATCAAAACCTCAATAAAGTGTAAACATGGAATAATTTTTTTAAATAATTAAATATAATTAAAAATTCGTACACAATGATAATATTTAAATATTTACAACATAAATAATAAAAACCCTTACGAATTTAGATACATCCCAAAAAAATTTCTTCAAAGAGAGATATATTGAAGTTGATGTTTAAATAAAATGAACAATAAAAATATATGATATTAAATTTAAAATTATAAATATACACATAATTTAGAACATGTTTTTTGAATACAAGTAAAAGTGTCTCAAGAATGATTTTTCAAGACAAAACCCTTACAGCCTTCATATCATTTGAATGAAAATCTCAAGAGAGTATAAACATGGAATAAAAAATTGAAAATAGTAAAATATAATTATAAAATGGTAAAAAAAATGTTTAAGTATTTACATAATAAATAATAAAAATTAGTGTATAGTATAAACATGTCTAAAGGGATTCAAATTTGAGAAAAAAAACTCTTACTTTGTTTTCCCACATAGTCTAATTCACTCAATCATACTATTTAAAACCCTAACTAATAGAATATAATATTTTATAAGAATATTAATACAAGAAACTATTTATAATTTTCATTTATAATCATTATATATATGTATATTAGTAAGTTGTTTCCATATTTTCCCACCTAAGGTGTTTCCAGTTTTGATCGTTTATAGTAGTTTCATAGGAGTGTTGTTGGTGTTCATTATTCTTCCCAATTTCATCATTAAAAGTTAATTAATTTCACTATTATGGATGAATTATAATTATTTATAATGTTAAAATTTCCTTTCTTGAGTACCTTTGTGTTTATCCAAGAGTATGAAATTGACAATGAACATTATTTCATTGATTTTCAACCTAAAAAGGGAATTTTCTTAATTAATGAGTTAAATATTGGTGTATCCCTTGAACATCAAAAATAATTATTTAAATATTTATATTATATTATATCATAAATTAAGTTATCATAATCATCCATGATATAATTTCATAACATTATTCAAGTAGGTGGTCAAACCAACCCAATCATGACCACACTTTAGCTTTGTTGGTGTGTATGGTTAAGGAGATGTTTATTTTGACTTAATATCATTATAACTAAATAATAATGATGTTTTTTTATAATTTTTAAAAATATATTGATATTATTTTATAAATAATAAAAAACTATAATAATAATAATTAAAAATATATTGTTCTTAGAGGTAATTGTCCACGCAACACATGGTTAACATTTACATCAGTCAATGAGTGATAGGGGTGATGGTGGATAATATATGATAATTTTAGAATCATACATTCAATATATAAATCATATATATTCCTAAATTACATAATTTATATCCTCCATGAGGGGTAGTTATGAAAATTATAAAGTGTAACTTCATGGAGGCGGTAATCTGTGCACACAAACAAATGACAATTCATGTTTTTGTTAGTAGAAAAAAGAGAATAAATAATTATTGTCACATTATTATAATAAAATATCAAATCACCAATTATATTTATGTTATTATTATGTTTTTATGTTTGGTTTATATATTAAATAATAAGGAAGAAATGTTATGAAAAATGTGACACCTTTATTGAGACCTTGAACTCCCTGTTGATGAAGGACTTAGATTTGAGGAAATCAGGATAATTTTTCATTACCAGGGGTACTTTGGAAATTAAATAACATAAAATAGATAAAATTTGGATATATGTTGAAGGAAATTTCAAAATAGAAGCAGGGTATTGAAAGGGTGTAATTGATCAACCATTTATAATTGAGAAAGATGGACTTTTCCATGGAAATGATTGGTCAATAAGGGGTATGAATGGAATTAAATGAAAATCTAGTGTGTAATGTGAGATAATGTTTGTAAGACATGTAGGTAAGATTTTAATACATAAATAATGTTTTCTATAAGTTCTAATGGTCATGTTAATATTTGAAAAATTTATCCACCTTAGATTAGTCATTTAAACACTCAATACTACAAATTAAATATCAATAATGTTAATTACCTTATTAATAAAAATATATTAAGATGATTATTATAAAATTTATACCTAGTGAATCTTAATTTTTCCCCATTTATTCTAATTTAATTTCTAAATTTTATAAAATCAGCTTTTAAATTAAAACTTATAATGTATTGAAAAAACGTTTTTTCAATTAAAATATCATTTTAATCATTTTGTGTTTTTGGAATCATTTAACATTCACAAACCATTTAATAAATGTTAATTAATTTTTATATATATTTAATAAAAAGAGTAGTGTACTAATATAAATGTGATTAATTTAATTTTAAGAACATATAATATTTAAGAATGTATTATTCATTGAAAAATAATTATTTTACCAGGGTAAAAAAATATTTACCCAAGGTGACTTAGGACTAAAAATAAAGTGCCCCATATTAGATAATTTTGACCCTATAATTTTATATTTAAAATCAATTTTTTTTACTAATTTGAAACAAAATAATTTAATTATACTAAAATATAATGTGTTTAAAACAATCATAGAGAAAATACTACATATATTCTAAAATATCACATAAAGGTTTGAAATTAAAACATGAAATTTTAAACTCTATAATGTTACTTAAAAAATTATATTTTTTTTAATAAAAATGTTTACTTTGGTTTAGTTTATTCTTCTATCCTAGTGAATTTTTAAAAGACATTGTATTTCAAAAATAGTATTTTTCGCTATTCACCTCAAAAATAATTGTTTTAGAAAAACTAAATAAATTTATATTAAGATAATATGACCATGAAAAATCCAAAAATAATAATAATATATCCAAATTTGCAACCTAAAATTGATAAATTTTACTTCAATATAAAATCATAAAATATCATGGAAAAATAATTTTTTAGAGAGAATAAATTTTTAGTATATTAATTATTATTATAAAATTAGTTATAATAAAAAATATATGAATCTTAAAAAAATATCTATTTTATAAAATTAATTCTAATCAAAAATTTGTTCATTAGTTTCATAGATTTTATAATTGAGTTCAATGTTTAAGACGATTTTTTTATATTTTTTCATTTATATATATATATATATATATATATATATTTGTTTATATATATATATATAATCATTTATATATATTTCATACTTTTTTACCACTATTTATGCATTCTAATAATATGTATACCTTATGAGGGTCTATATGGGTTTGGTTTTAAGTGTTTCATATGGGTATATAGGTCTAACACAATCTTTACTTACGGATAAAAACATAGGTTGTTGCACCATGTAGTCAACATAAACATATGTGAACACGTCAAAGTATTTAATATGAATGAGATGAACCTTTTTTTAGACCATATTACTTCCAAAAGTTCTTAACCCAATATAGAAGAAGAACTACCATTGACTATGTACGCCAAAAAATTCACATCTTGCTCCCAATTGTTTTTTTGAAAATCAACATGAATTATCATGCTTTTTTCCTTCTCTAATATCTTTTGATTCATCATCACTTTAGATCCATCTTGTTCCATAATACATGGTATGGTATTCAAAAACTATATTAAATTCTACTTAATGAACTTGAATGAATATAGAGTAGAATAAATATTGGAACCATCATTGTTAGAGAGAAAACTATAATTAAAATATTTTGGATTATGAAAACATTTCATTTAATGGGATATTTAATGAATATGAAATATGACCATTGCATGAAATTTTTATATTGGTAAAAATATAACTATTTTGAGATCATTATAGGATATTTGGAAGTAAAATTTAATGATATGAATAAATATTTAATTTTTATAAAGATTGGTTTTTTAATTTTTTCAATAAAGGTAGATAATGTTTTCATAGTTTCAAATAAAATAAATTTGATTCATAATCACTTAAAAGAACATTTTGATATAAAACTAATATTTATACTCATACATTTTGAGTACAAAATCCAAGATTATTCTTGAAGAAAATTTAATATATTTTTATTTTAATAGCCTAATATATATATATATATTGAATTTTGTGTTAAAAAATATATTTTTATTATTTTGTAATGAAATTGTTAATGTAAAGTAAAATATTTATGAAATAATAACAAATATATTTTAGAATACTTTGAGTTATAAAAATGTGTAATTATATTAATAGTATATATATGTATGAAGGGATGAAAACAATTTTATGATAAAAATTATAAAATGATAATATTGATATTATTCTGTGTATAAAAATGATATAATAAAATAACAAATATATATATATATAGATGAAGGCTGAATGATCACCATATTTAACATTGGCTTGTAGGGTCATAAATGGAGGTGTGGGTATACATATAAAATGATATATATTATTTCAATGTAACGAAATCATGATAGAAACCTTATCCTAGAGATCATCCTAGAATTGTTCAATAAACCCCTATTTATCATCTTTTTCAAACATCTTCATCAAGAACCATTAATAGTGCCATGTCCATTTACAAATGTAATAGTGTGTGTGTATATATTCCTATATTTTAAATCATTGTAGTTGGTTATATATATATATATATATATATATATTATCTACATATAATATTATTATGTATATTATCTATGTTTAAAATGGATTTTAACGGATTATTTTAACACATAATATGCAAGGCATTATTCAGGGATGTTGTAAGCATGCTTGGAGAAGGGGGATGAAGGTGCAGAATGAGATGCCAAGGAAGACCCCAGTTACTGTATTTATTTAATACATGATATTTTTTTCCTTCTCCCAAATATCCTATAATATCATCAATCAAAATTCAAAAAAACATTCCCTTGAATTTTCAAATTTTCCAATGATGATTAGATTAAAAAACCTTCCACAATACCCCAATTTAAAAAATAAAATCCAAATAAAATCTCTCAATTTTAAAAATATTTAAATTTAGAAAATAGCCTATATATCATCATACAACCATGAAATGGACTACATTATGGTGTTATACAATTCAACATTAACAAATTATAATGTAGAGAACTCTATTACAATGTGATTCCCTATCAACCATATATCTAAAAATATATATGAAGTCGATTATAAAAACAATGAAAATCATGGAATGATCAAATAAATTTTCAATAATAGAAAACCCGTTTTGGTACATTCCACTTCATTTTTGTGTAATTTATTAATTTATATTCTTCCCAAGCTACATCAAATTTTCATGACCTTACCTTGAAGTATGAAATTTTTCCCATAATCTATAATTTTTAAAAAAAATTATTCATACATAGAAATCACTGTAGTATAACATTGTCTATTAGAGCATGAGATCTATAGCCATCACTAATAAAGCTATACTAAATTATCACAAAGACTCTATTGTGGTGTAAAATTATTCTCTATATCATGGAACATTCCACTATGTCCTAAAACATTAAATGGTGGCATGACTGATGACCACCTATTTATTATTACTACTATAAAGCCACCTCCAGGGCATGATCATATCCAATATGGCATGTTTTATTCATCCTTAAAGAACTCAACTACAATTCTCTTAAAACCAATTCAAAACATCTCAAAGTATTATAACAACCAAAATTATAATGATAACAAATACAACAATACTAGAAAAGATATAATTCCAATATCCAATATTCTTCTTAGAATCAATTAATACTTCCAATATTCTCCAGCCAAGGTAAACATGGGTTCAATAAGAGAAAAACCTGTCAATGGTGCCTAAGGATACGTGTGGTTTTATTTTTTATTTTTTATTTTTTATTTTAATTTTGAGATTCCCATGTGTTTTATATTATTCTATAAATTCTTATTTCATCTATTAACCTTTCTTGGAAGAAATATAAAGGCTTCCTTTTTAATATATATATATATATAATTAGTTTTTGTTTTTCATTTACATATCTCTCCAAAAACATATTTATACATGTAATTATTTTTATAAACATTTTGGAAAGAATTTAATTGGTCTTTTTGTAATGGATAACCCGGAAATCAAGAATGGACACATGAATAAAAGACATTATTTTCATGAAATTTCCATTTATTCTTTATATTTTTCTTATTTAATTTGTTCATTCATTGTAAAACTATCTTAATCTCTCTCACTTCATAATAAAACAATAAGTGAAATGTTTTAATTATTTTTTGGGTGGTCTTAGAGAATTCACAGTTGAATTTTTATTTTGGACTCTTAGATTGAGGATAATTTTTATTTAGAAATATTGTTTTGGACTGTGTGAAATTTTTAAAAATTGTGAGGAGAAAAAATTATTTAAATAGTTGGATATTTTTATTAAATAATATATTTATTTTATTTATTAATTTAAACTTTTATGATCGAGCTATTAAGAAATGAAATATTTGGATTTTAATTTTAAAACTGAAACTTCATAAGTAATGATTTCAAAGATTCATTAATGTTTTAGTTAAACGATTCATATTTTAGTTTATATTTAACAGAATTTATAATATTTAAAAAATAAAAATTTAGGTTGAAGAATAAATAGAATTACCTTGGATATACTTATGTAAATCAACATTATCCTTATTTTTATAATAATTAAAATTGGTGTTATGAGGATATTAATGGTGGGAAATGTGGTACTAGTTTTGGTTCGAATTCCAGTAATATTTTTGATGTGTCAAATATCATTCATACCTGAAATATGATCATTATGAATCTATTAAAATTAGTTTCAATAGATGATTAAAAAATATTAATTAATGTGAGACTTGATCCAATTAGTAAATTCATTGAATATTTTTTAAAAATAAATATAAAAACCCAAAAATAGTGTGAGTGTTTTTAAAAGTATTTATTATAATGTTGATTTATAGAAATTCATATTTTATTGAATAATTATGATTATTCAAACTAGGGATGTTAAGAATGAAATAAGAGATAATTATATTACATAATCTAATGGTTATTTTGGAATTAAAGAGTTAAGATGGTATTAATGTATATATTTAAAAACCTTAAGTTATAGATCTTGGATTATTGGAATGATTGATTAAAACATTCTATTTTCTAGAGATTTTTTTATTTAATATTTAAGATAATTTTCTTCATGATATGTAAAAGTTTAATAGTCGAGGAATATAATTTCTAATTTTTGTATATATATTCTAATTGGTTCTTGTTAAAAAAATGGTTTTTCTCTACCAATTTTTTCGGTTTTGAACCTTTTTATGGTTTTTCATACAATTTATATATTATAGAGAATTTTGGATAATTTAAAATAAAAAATTGAATGCCACATCCCCAATCTTGCATAAGAATAAATGTGAGTACCATAGACATAAAAACCCCAACTAGAGTAATAAATATAAAAGAATGATGAATTGAATATAATTAACATACCATGTCATAGTTTCAAATTAAGAGTCCATATTTTAGACCACGTGGTTTAAAGAAATAACTAGATTCATGAAGACATTTTCTTCTTATTTCTATCTCTATGTTGATTGAATATTTAAAATATTTTAAATAATATGGAGAATATACAAGGAAACTAGAACATAATGTAGCTCATGGTCTGAATATATGAATTCAATATAAGAGTTATTTAATATTTTTTTAGGTCATGAAAAAATATTCTGAATTTTTTAGTCTTGAATAGGAAAACTATGTCACTTTTTACACCACTAAATCATAATTTTTCAATGTCTTCAAATAACTATATTCTATATTGTCCTATATATTTTTTAGTCCTTGAGGTATTATTTTTAAATGATACATTTTATGAGACTTTATTAATGTTTTTTTGATCCAAATTTTTTCTATAATTAATTTTATTCATTATTTTTCTCAATTATTGTTCACTTTATGGTATTATTTATATTAGAACTCAATTCATAATTTATTTTAGTATTCTATTTTCTATCAATCACCATGTATATTGTAACCAAATATGTATGTGTTGGAGGTGAAGGTTTTAAGGAATATAAGAAGTTGTACGGGCCATGTCAACTAAGGATTTTCATTTGATTACTCAAATACAATTCTCAGAACCTAATGGAGAAACCACAAATTCTTAAAATAGAGGTTCTATTCACATATTATTTATAGTAAATTTAAACAATACTTACTATAGATGTATAATTGTTTCTTTGATATTGATCAAAATGGTTGATTTTTTATCATATCATCATTGTGATGTAGAATCTAAAGTATTATTCTTTTAACAAAAATCACACATGATCAATGAATAATGGAAATTTTTTATTGGTATTACAGGTTATATCATAGAGAAAATAAATGTATTTCATCATAAATAATTTATTATAATAATAATTCTCTCTGTATTGAATAAGTATTTCTCCAAATATTTCAATCTTGAGAGAGAGGATGAGAATTGTCTCTCATTCATAATAGTGTTCTCAAGTTGTTCTCTCCGCCTTGAGATAATTATATTGAGAGAATATGTTTTTCATAACAATTCTCATAACCATATAAAATGACATACGATAAAATATATATTTAGACATAAATATTTAATAATTTTATTATGTAATTTAATAAAATATTATCTCTAATATATTTTCTATGTCAAAAAATTATAATCATATATTATTCCATGACATGCACCAAATCTTGAATAACTTAATATTATTTTTCAAATAAATTAATTAATATTTATTTAAATGATATTAAATTAAATATATCATTTTCATCAGACCCTTAACTCGTCCTATCAATCATCCTCTAATTTTATAGTACCTTGAATAAAATAAATATTTATTCTAAATAAATATCATTATATTATTTATTCAATATATAAATAAATATTGTATTTAGAAAATCGTGAATATATTTTTATTAAATATCCAACTCATATATATTCTAAGATTTGATGATAAGTGGTTGAATTAATTTTATCAACTTAACTTGAATAATTATTAGTCTAAAAATTATGATTAATATTTATTCGTAATATCATATTAAAATGGAATTTTACTAAGATTATAAATACACATAGTGTGTGAGCCAGTAGGCCCATTTCTCTATGGAATTAGGTAAATTTTACAAATTTTCAATTTTGAAATCTAGAAATATGTAAATAAATCTATAGAGAAAGAAGATAATTTTTTAATCACAATAACCTAATGTGAATGATTGTATTTTTAATATAATATATTTTCCTCGATATCTCATCAAGAGTGTTGCATGATTGTGTTATAAATATATTTTTTTATCATTATTTGATTACCAATAATAAACTCATCAATAAAAATGTATTCTCATATACTTAATCAGATTTTTCTATTTTAGTTAAAGGGCCTAATACATCTTCTTTTATTAACTTTGAGGGGAAAAATAATTTCTTGACTTATTCAATTAAAGACATATCACATAAAATGAACCCCACATATCATACTTCACCACAAGAATATGTTATAATGGTTTTTTTAAAATACATAAATGTACAAGATTCATGATATACGTTAATAATAATCTTAGGTCTAAGGACCAATACACATGTATATGGATAGTAATATCTAATGACACATATAACATATTGAGTTCATATTGGTGGGTATGAACTCACAAAATCCCTTCTATAGATTACAAATTGTAAACTTCATGAGACAAATCCTCAATATATTATTATCCTTCAACACCGTATTTGTTAAACATCATATGGGTCTCTTTAGAAAGATGTTATCTAGACTATAGGACATATTTTTAAGAATATTTTCATGTCACTTCAAGGTTATAATTATAGTGGGAAAATATTTTTTCATTTTTATGTGATAAATAATCTAATTACATTATCACATTAATTTTGATAAAAAAACACTCATCATGTGAGAAGATATTTTTTTTAAAATTCCTTTATTTCAATATATTGATAATCTAAATTAAAAAATTAGTTGGTTCTAGGGAACCAACTCTAATAGACTCTTACATTTACTAGATAAAACTAAAAAACTTTTAGACTTATATCACTCACATGATATTCATCATTTTATTGAGATAATTCTTTAATTTATACACTTACCATATTCTTTTATATGGAAACTATTCTTACTGTAAACTCACCTATTTATGAAAAATACCTCAAGTGGTGTTATTTAAAAATATATCATTCATATTTTTATGTGAATTTGGATCCTTGGGTTGGAATAATAATTTAGTATTATCATAATATAGTTTTATAGCATTTATACTATTGGGCACTATATCAAGCTCCTTGGAAAATCTACTTATCCAAACTACTTATTTAGCTACATCAAAAGCCATGATATATTTTGACTATACTATAGAGTAAGTGAATGTTATTAAATTAGAACTATTTCAACTCATAGATCCTACATTAAAGAAAACACATACCCCATATATAATTTGAGATCATTCTGATCCATCCATAAACTAGTGTTTTTTATGACCTGATGAATAGTTCTTCATCTCCTCTATAAACTGGGAATATATCCTTTGTATGACTTGGGTACTTGAAGATAGTATTTATCTCCATCCAATAGTGATCGCATGGTATTCCTTGAAATCCTCCCATCATGGTAAAGGTTTAAGTGGAATGAATCATATTACATACCATGGAATACACGACATAACCTATTATAAAAGTGTAAGGTTTTCTACACATTCTATGTATCCTCTTATGTATAAAGAAACATATTATTAGAGAAATGTATTCCAATTGACATTGAAAATAATATTATTTTTGGATGGTTCCAAACATAATATCATTAGTACCTTATTATTGTATATACATTAACATTCTCTAATAATTCTCTTATATATACCAAAAATGATCATGATCCTAAAGATATATGATACTTCACCTAATTATTTAATATAGATATTTTGGTTTAATCACTTATTAATTTATTATAAAAATATTTTCTCATTTATGATTACCAACATATTATCAATATATACTATTAGGAAAACTATTACACTCCCATAAAACCTCATATAAACATAGGTATCAAATTCAATCATTATGAAATGAAATTATTATATGGATTCATCAAAATTAATTTTCCCTCATCTTGATGTTTTGTTCAACCCATATATAGATGTCTATAAATTACATATAATATTGACATCTTTAGGAGTCATAAACCCTTATGGTTGTTCCCTATAGACATATTCTACAAGATTAAAGTTATGGATGGTTGTTTTCATATCCATTTTCCAAATGTAATAATAATGGTAACATTTTAGGGAAATTATAATTCTAATGGATTTAAGGACAGTGACTAGTAAAAAAGTTTTCTTCATAATATATTCCCTAACATTTCATAAAGACTATAGAAACTACTTTTTCTTTATAGGTACTGAATTTACCATCCTTGTATTTATTCTTATGTAAAACCGGGTTCTATTAAATAGTATTTACAATAACTGGAAGAACTATCAAAACCTAGACTTAGTTCTAGTGTACGTAATCTAATTTAAAATTCAATGATTTATCCTACTTTAAAACTTTTAATATAGTTACTTCTTCTTTATAGGATAAATGTTCATCATTATAAACTAATAATTTTTTATCATCATCAATGACTAGAAAGTTGTATCTCTATGGTTATTTAACCTCTTTGGTACTCTTATTATGTACTTGTGTCTCTAGAATAACTTCTTCCTCCTGGTTTCATGGAATTTATTCATGTTCTAAAACTTTTGAATCTTTAGCCTTGAATTCATTGAAGTTTATATTTCTCCTACTATCACATTTAGTTATTTTATCCCCTTTAATAAATATTATTTTTATTTCTAGAACTGCTTTTCTATCTGATGGGTTGTATAGACAATATCCCCTTATTTCTTTTGGATATCATATAAAGATGAACTTAGTGCCTCAGGGTGTAATTTTTTTCGATTGGTGGACTTAAAAAATGATTTCGATACCTATACGTGAATATGTGACATAGTAGATTTATTTACATACCATATCTCAAATGGATTTCAGTTTACCAAATTATTTTGAACTCATTTTAGTATGTATGTTGCAGTCTATAATATTTATTATCAAAAGGATAATTTAATACTCATATGACTCATCATCAATTTCATCATTTACAACAAGTTTTGGTTCCTCCTGTCACTACAAATATTACATAATGGTTTATAAGGAGTAGATAGTTGATATATTATCCAAAACGCCATAATCAATAAACTATTGGTCAAGATAATCCACGCCATAATCTGAGTGGAGTTTATTTATCTTCATACCAAACCGATTATCTTTATCACTCTTGTAATCCTTAAATTTATCAAATTATTTAGACTTATACCTTACTAAGAATACATATATGTGCCCACCAAAGTTATCAGAGAAAGTTAAAAAGTATGTGTATCCACCTTTTTCTCCAACTGTATGGGGGCCCACAGAAGTATATATGAACTAATTGTATAATCTCTCTAGCCTTTAAACCGTTTCCAAAAAATAAATATCTGGTAATTTTTTCTTACAAAAAAATGTGACATATATCGATAGTTTTTATTTAAAAGAATCTATGTATCCATATTGATATAGATTTTCCAAATTATTCTTATTTATATGGTTAGTTTGATGATTCTAATATTGGTTGTTATATGATTCTTGTGAACTTGATCCATCATCAACTTACAACTCTTGATTTTAATATTCTAGTATATATAGACCCTTATTAAAATGTGTTATCCTCTAAAAAATGATATATTTAAAAAAGTAAAAAACCTTATTTCTAAACATGAAAATAAATAAATGCATATTTAAAATGATCATTAATATTATATTTATGCTTAAACCGTGAAAGTAATATAAATTCTTTAATATAGGAATCAATCAAGTCAATAAAGTTATATGGTAGTCTTCAATAGTCAGAGTAGCCGATATTTCTTATTTAGTAACTCTAAGATAAAACTCACCTTTAGAACCATTCCTAAATATTATTTGATCTTATATTTGGATACAAATGTGAGTAAAAAAATTTGTATCTATTAAAATATATATATATAAATTGAGAGATTACATTTAATAATGAACACATATAAATCTTACCCTTTAATTTTTGTTGAGGTGTATTTCTTCCCATAGAATTTCTTTCCACATAAAAAATATACTACCTATTATTCTTTAGCCTATCCATTTATCTTTATCCTATTGGAATATCAGTGTGAATGTACATTAGAATTAGTGCCAATATTTTGTATTTTCTCCTTTCCCTTCCTCTTATTCTCCGTAAGGACTAAATATTTTTATGCTTCAAGTCATTATATTCATAGAGAATCATATTAAAGATATCTGGGAGTGTCTTCTATATAATTTTAATATTAAAATTTATAACAAAACATGAGAATATCTATTGAGGTAAGGTGAGAATGATGTTTGTTCCCAATTTATTAGGTATCTTGAACCCTATAATTTCTAAATTTCCATGTAGCCAATAATATTAATTAAAAGATGTCTATTTAGTGAAACTTATCTATTTTTTATATAAAAAGTGTTTTGGAGATCACATACCTCTCTTTAATTTCATTATTTTGATAAATATCAAAGATATGAGACATCATGGTATATTCATATATGTATTTATGAATATTCTGGATCTCACTAGTCATGGATTATAACATGAGGAATTGGATATTCAATTAATCCTCCATATGTTCTTATAACATAGAATATTCCTCTTTACTTGCCTCTTTAGAAGGATATGTCGGAATTGGAGACTTCTATACATAAAACCAATACAATGAGTAAGAAATTATACCCCTATTGAAAGTAATATTCAATATCAATATAGTGTTTCTCTAGTATTAATTGAAAGGATGATTTTTTGGTAGAATTATATTCCATTTTCTAAAAAAATAAAATTATATTTTAATACTTTTTCTTCATTACCATGGGTGCTTTAATAAATCTTATTTAATTAGAATTCCTCTATATTATCAAATCTCAACATTCCTTAGAATTGAATTTGCAATATCATATCACATGGATATTATGATATCAAGGATCCATTTTCCTATTTAAATAATAAAAATTAGGGCCTAATAAATTATCCGAATATATTTAGATAGTTAGTCTTGACAATAGGATTAACTCATGGTTATTTGATCTATTGAATGGAATCACTAATCCTAGATTCTTAAACGTATATTTACTTAATGATTTCTCCCATGTTATATGGATTATTTCTAAGGAATAATCCCTTTATAATAATTTAGTTAATTTGACACAAAAATCTTGTTATAACTCCTTGATAATTACAAGCACCCCGACGAAGGCCATAAAAGTACTTTGATATAAGGTTTAATTCTAAATCATGTAATGGAATTTTATGTCTAAATTAATGTTTTCCATGAAGAATTTTCTATTAATCATTATGTATAAATATTAATTTTTTTATACTTTACAATATTTTTAATATTATATGGACTTAGAATAATTAATTAACCTTGTTTGATAAAACAATTTAAGTATTATTCATTAATTTTAGTTCATCTTGAGTTCTTATTTACTCATTTACTTAATGTGATTTAATTTAATCATAAAATAAACATTTAACCATATAAATAAATAAATTAACAGTCACTTAAAATACATATGGTATGATCGTGATATTTTAACTACTGGTTGGTTTATCGAGTGAAAGATAAATCAACCTTTGACCCTAGGTGAATATCTCCTTGAGTTGGGATTAGCTTGTGTTATGACATTCCACGTTTAACTTGATAATATACATGGTTGGTTTCACCTCGTCTCAGAATTAAAACATTTTCACATGTTGATTGATCCATCCTTTAAATATGCTTACTCACTCATGGGTGGAACAACAAGGAGTTTGGGGTTATATAAAAAACCATGGAAATGCACACCTTTATATATTTAGGAGGAAGGGATGATACATAGATAATAAAATTTTATTTAACAATAGATTTATCACAAAAAACATCATAAAAATAGTTAAATTATATTGAAACTTATCACATAAATAGGATGGTTAAGATCATGATAATCCATAAAATACAATGACTACATGTTTAAAGTTTGTAGTATTTATTTCAATTCATTATTTATTCTGATAAATTTATTAATTTAATAAAATAATAATCTAATTAGTTAATTAATTATTTATATTAATTATATTTTAAAACAGTCTCTGATATTTCCATACTCTTTAATTTTTAATAAATTAAATTAATTAATTTTTATTTTAAAATTAATGAGTACATAACATGTATTGACTCGGACCCTGGAGTGTACCCTCCTTGTCAGATTTAAATCCAACCTGGGATTTAAAATACATAGAAATTAATATAGGTAAACATGGTTTATACTCTTCTTCATTACACAGTATGTACCTTATGATGTGTCTAGTCCTTATTCTATGATTTTTACTTAAACAACTTGTATGTTTACACACTGCGTTGCTATTTTACATAGAATGTTGATTTTTAGGCCAAATTCCGTAGTCTCTGTGAAATGTATGACCACAATACATGACTTGAATATATTAAACATATATTTTAAGTGATTATTTTGAATTATAAAAAGTGTACAACAATTATACATGATATACAATTTCATAATATCAAAAAAAATATTAAATCATTTAATTCAACACAACCCCCCAAAAATCACTTGGGCTATTATATGGGCAGAAACCCCCACTTACCTACATGAAAACTAGTTTCCAATACAAGGTGTATAATTATATATTACGCACTGTCCCCCACATTTCATGTTGTGATTGGTTCAACCAATTCTTGTGTGATTGGCAATGGGTACACTATGTGTAAATTTTTGGAACACGCCACATAATTATGCCCTATAGTCAGAATCCTTTATATCTCAATATGGGTCTTTGATAATTATCTATCTATTCATATAATTTTATTAGTAAAATTAATATGGAAAAAATCATTATATAGTATTTTATATAAATCATAAAAAACATGAAAATAATACTTACAAAACAAATATGTAATTTTCTCAAAAATAACTAATAATTATAAATTATTATGTGATATGTTTGATACCGCTTAAGGGTTCTAAGGCATAGCAGAAGTGATCAAGAAAATTCCCAAAAATGTTTTTCATAAGTTTCCTAAGATCAAATCCTCCGAAAATTGTGAATAAACTTTTTAATTTCCATAGAGAAGATATTCTCATTTATAATTTATAATTTATTTAAACAAGAATTACATTTTCTTGATAATTAATTATTTGATGTTGATCAATTTGATTAACATTATTGTTATATCATAATTGTGATGTATAATCCAAATTATAATTTCTCTACTACTATATACATGTTATCTACGAATCTCATAAAATTTTTATTGGAATTTTAGGTTCTAACACAGAGTAACCAAGCATATTGCATCATTCATCATTTATTGTAGTAATAATTATCCTTGGGTTTTAGAATTTTTCTCTTATTCTCTCAATATTGAGATGGAGGGGGGGGGGGATGTCTCTCATTCTTGAGAGTGTCCTTCAGTGGTTTTCTCAGACTTGAGAGAACTATCTTGAGCTAATATGCTGTATACAACCATTCATGTAACCCCAAAAATGATATAATATGTAATATATAGTCATGGTAAAATATTTGATAGTTTTGTTATGGACATTCATCATATATTCTCAATAATATATCGCCCCATGTCTAAAAAAATAGTATTATTATTATTATATTCCATCACACACACAGACTTGAAAATATTTAAATGGAATTTATTTAATAAAAATTTAATATTAATTTAAGTGATATTAAATAAAATATTCTATTTTCATCAGTTCCTTAACTCTTCCTGTCAATCATCATCAACATTTATCAAAGATTGAATAATAAATATATATTCTAAATAAATATTATTATATTACTAATTCAATAAATAAATATATAAATATTATATTAACTGAGCCATGAATATAAATTTATTAAATATTCCACTCACATATATTATAAATTTTAATAAATGGAGATTGATTTAATGTAATAAAATTAACCTAAATAATAATTATTCCACAAATTGAAAATTAGATTTATTCTTTATGATAGATTCAAATAAAATTTAATTGATATTATGGATACACTTTATGTGTGACCCTCTAGGGATATTTCATAGTGGAATTAAGAGGATTTTCCTAAAGTCCAAGATTAGCATCTTGTAACACATAAAGGCACTAATAGAGAAATAAGTTAATTTATCAATGAAAAAGCTCATATGAATACCTACAATGTAATATGAAAAATGTTTCATGACATATCATCAACAAGGTTGCATGATTATGTCATTAACCTATATGATTGATTTTTCTTTCTTTGACTACGTGAAACTTAGTAGATGATAAACCTCCACTATCATAGATTTAATCATACATTATATTTCATTAAAAAGTCCTAAGACAGATTCATCTATTAACTTAGAAAGCAAAAATCTTTTATTGGCTTATTCATTTAATTTCATATCACTTATGATGTACCCTACATATCTTACTTCCTTGTGAGTATATATTATCATAGTTTTTGAAAATACATAAAATTATGTGATTCATGATATACATTAATAATAATATCAATTATATGGACTAATATACATGTCTATATATAGAAATGTTTTATGAAATATATAACATGTGAAATTTTTATTTTCAAGTATGTCCTCATAACCTCCCTTATTTGAGATTTCCAAGTATTAACATCATGAAAATAATTATCAATGTCTTATAGTCCTCTAGAACCTGATAGTCTATATCATTTATACCCCTAAAAATAAATTTCATCTAGGCCATAGAACATATGTTTAATAATATTATCATAACACTTCAAGTTTCTCATTATAGCGGGGAAGGGTTTTAATATTTCAATGTGAAAAATAATCAAAGTAAATTATTACAATATTGATGAATGAAAGAACACTCATCATGTGATAATATATTTATTAGTATTTATGTGTTTGAAAATACTAGTAATTAGATATAAAAAATTAGTTAGTTCTAGGGAACTGACTCATGTTATAGATGTATTGTAATATCATCATGATTTTTGGAGGTTTTTTGAAGAATATGAAGAAGTTTTTCTATAAGAAAGATATCATGTTTCAATATTTAATGTCACATAATAATGTGATTCAAGTATGATTAAATGTTTGTCTAGTGAATGGATGGTTACCCCATGATGGAGGAGGTCATGCCAAAAATGACTTCTATAAGAATAAACTAGGATAGATGTAAAAATAATTCAATTATATAAAAGTGTAAATCAAGGTTTTATAAGATTAAATATTAATATATCATAATAAAAAGGTATGTGTCACCTTGTAATAGTGATATGTAAGATTAAACTATTCTAAAGGTGAGTATTATATATATTGATTCATGCCATGATGGTTTCCCTATGGACAATCAATGTTTCACTGTCTAGAGATGGAAGGAGAACCACTCTATACAGGTTAATATCACACTATAAATTAATGGTTCATGTCTTTAGTTATTGTACTATATTATGAAGTAGGAGGATCTGAAAATTGTAATATTCCTAGAAGATAGAGTATGTTCTATAAAATACCACTTTCACATTGGTGTTTCATCCAAATGTGATTTCTCGAAATATCATCATTCCATGATTATATGAGTACAATCCATGATTCATTAAGTTGAAATAAATTAAAATGAAATGTATATCATTACACTGCGAGGATGTCAAATTTTATAGAATCTCATTTTTTGATTTTCCAGGTGAAGGAAAGAATTGTTTCATGATTCTGATGTTTATTCCACGATTAGGTTATGTCATGAAAAATTTATAGAATTTGAAGTTCTTATATTTTAGTCATTTTATAGGATATGAATTGATAGAGGATCAATTGATATTTTAGTATGATTTTTAAGATCTATTTTATGGTGACATCTTATGGTTTTCCATGGATAAAATATTAAAATAATTTTTTAGAAAATCATTGAGAAATTTATAGTAATTCTTTAAAGTAAGTCAAAGGTGATATTTTGGAATGAGTTTTCATTAAAATAGGGAATATTATATGGTAATTGACTGTCATCATTATTTTAATGTTATAGAGGGTGTGATAAAAACCCATTAGTCCACCAGAAATGGTTTTTATAAAGCATCAAGATAGTGTACATAGAATAGAAATGTTAATGTATAAATTAATAATAAACAATGATAGAAAATAAATACTAGCTGGATCGGGTTCCTATAGGAATCCTAGCTAGATCTGTCTACTTTGTCAAAGGCTCATGTATGAATCTAATCAGTGACCATATATATATAGTAATCATATAGATATATATAGTAATATAGTTATATACTATATACATGTATATGAACTAAGTAATAGATGGCACAAGTAGTCATATACATGGATACAAGGTGCTAGCTGGACCCAAGGCATAAATCATCCATCCATAACTAGTCTAATGAGCTATATTCTCATGAAAGGGTAAATTACCTAAACCTTATAATGAATGTGAGATGTATTTCTCATCATTTTTTATGGTGGGGTGAGTCTTTATGCCCAACACTTGAAGCACATGAACATGGAGAATCATACCCATCATCCAAATAGAAGTATAATTGTCTGAGCCGTCATGCTCAACACCTGATGTAAGGGTGATTGAAACATAATGCTCAACAAGTCCCATATACATAGTTCAACATGAAATATTCATGTAAATTCCAATAATAATATCAATCCATCGTATATATATATATATATAATTCTAATTCATTAATTCCAATCAAACATGGGCATCACAATTTATTCAATTCCCAATTATAATCATGTTACATGTGGCATGTCCTTGCCACTAACTTCCAATCCATTAAAATAATCCATTTAATTTAATTAAGAAATTTATTGCAAAACCATGGTTAATAAAAAAACACTTAAAAGGTTATTTGGTCAGCTATACCATTATATAAAAGAGGAAAATTGTATTTACAAGTCAACCAGAACACTTAGAGGGTGTTTGGTCTGTTAAATAATTGCACAGGATAGGGAAATTAATTTACCATGATCAAAATGGTGTAAATTAATAAGGTAAACAACCTTTAATCACATTTCTAGGGTCCAAGGGAGTATAAAAACATGCATTAATTTATATAAAAAGGAAGCACATATTTATGGGAAACTTTCATGGTACAATGGTGAAGCTAGGAATTTACCATGACATTGAGGGAAAACATATAGATCACATACCCCAGGGTGGTAGAAAACTCCACATCCAATATCAACTTCGTATTTGAAGTAGAATAGAAGAAATAAAAGAAACATACCAACACCTTGAAAATAGGGTGAATGAGATCACACCAAAATAGTGCAAGAAATAGGAAGAGAAAATAAGATATGAATAAAGATGATATAAGAACATAATGATGTAGATCTAATGCTTATAGTGGTGATCACATAGATTCCTGACAAAGGATCACTGAAGATCCCTATCATGGGAGGAGGAATAACCCATGGGTGAGGGGAGGAGATCACATTCACTTGAAATTAATGGAGAAAGTATGGGTGATGGATTTAATATCATTAAGGGAAACCCCATTAAATCACCCCCTAACACTATGTCACGTGGTTTGGCCACGTGGTCATCCAACCTGTACACGAGGATCTTTGTAGGGACGTATCACACATGGGATAGGCACACCATCATAGACTTAAACATAGATAATCTTGAATAATTATGACATTGTGAAATAACCCCTTACCTCAAGTCTCGTCTTTTCTCATTCACGTTCAAACCTCATATATAATAAACATAGATTTATTATAAATGTGTTGAATAAAATTAATTATATTATACCATGTATGATTTATTTATGACATCATATAATCCATTAATTAGTACATTTTTTTATAAAAAACAATGATTTGGGTGATAAATACTTCATTTTTCAATCATGTTTCAGTTCCGTAGTCTTGATCCTCATACTTTCATTGCAACACCCATAGATTTTGTGGGAAAAATCCAATTATATTTAAAAAATTTGATATTTAACATTGCATGAAACACTTATTTTATCATATTTTATACAAAATTTCATGTTTTTCTTTTATTACACACAATTTCATGTTTAGCTTATGTTACACGCAACATCGGGTTTAAACAAAACTATGACATACTATTTAAATGTTCTTATTTCAAATGATAGTTATAAACTATCCATTATAATTTAAAGTATGAATAGGATTAAATAAATTCTAAATATGTGGCTTAAACTTATTTATATAATGAATTATTTTGGGAAAAATTAATTATAAATGAAAATAAAACCCTTTTAAAAATAAAGGAAATCATTTTCGGAACGAAATATTTTTATGCGCACAAGTGTGCTTTATATCAACAAATTTACCAAATATCATTTTATTTTAATGAAATGTATATATTATATATTCAATCAATTTTTTTACATTCATATTATATTTTTCTAGAAAAGAGATATGAATAAATAATTTTTTACACCTAAAAACTGTATTTTTCTAAAAAACGATTTTGTTACCTTTTTATGGTGCACTTATTTTAAAACTAAAATGTTCCATTTTTATGAAATTAATTTTATAAAGTAAATATTATTTTTAAATGACAATATAGAACTTATATTATTTTTAATGTTTGGGGTTTCTTCTAGAATGTTTCTTTTTTGATAAATACTGAAAAAATACATAGTTTTAATTGAAAAAAGCCTTTTCATTTAATTTATTTATAAACCTAAATTATATTTTAAAATGGTTTTAATGTAAAATAATTTTAATTTTATATTCATTGATCTAATTTATTTCATTTTAGTCAACTTTATATTGAGTTTTAAATAAAAATATTTCAGACTTTTGAACTTTTTCTCTTTAAAACCCCACTTTATCGTCGCATATGTGAGATTAATTTTAAACTAATTTTTTCCAATTATATTAATTTAATTTTAAAAAATGGATTAAATATTTGGAATCATAATAATTTATAATTTATAATTATATCAACTTAATTTTTTACCAAAATGAGTAATAAATACAATAAAAATTAATTGTTGCAGTTAAAGTAAAAAATATGTTTACCAAGGGTTAAACTAGAATGACAAGAGTGAAAATGACCTAAAATATTATAATAATTTTATAAAATTAATATATTTCCATCTGGACATCAAATTCTATGAAATATTTGAATTATTTTCACTTTCCTTCGAATATGACTCATATAATATGTTAAGTAAGGAAAAAAGTCAAAAAAGATACTTTTTTTACATTTAATATCTATAAATCCTTGGTATATGGAAGAAAACAAAAACTTTTGGTCATATATATCGTTTTGAAATATAAATTACTTTTTAATCATGATAATTTATCTTTAATTTTTAAAGATAAAGTAATTACATAAATTATTAAGAAACAGTAACTCCGTAATAATTTAGTTATTGAAAAATAAAATATATGATACAAAAAATATAAAAAATGAGGTAAATTGAATGAATTATTGTGTTACATTAATTTTTTAGTTGAATATATCATGTTACACATGTTTGAACATAATAATTTCTAATTCCCTTATTGTCTAGATTTTTTAAAATTCAATCTAAATGAATAATGTCAAAATTGACATTAGTGTCATTTTATAAAAAATATATTTTATTAATTAATTTAAAATTACTAAAAAACACATATTTTTTAAATTGATGTTTAAATATTAATTTATTTCAACTATGGTCTTCTAATGTACAAATATTTTAATTATCAAGATAATACTAATTGTTAAATAGTAAAAATGATGTTAGCGTGGTTATAGTTAAAGTAGTGTTTTGTAAGTTACTTGCGCTTACGTTTAGTCAATTTTCAACACATGTAATTTTTTTTATTTTATAAATTAGGTATAATATTTATAATCATTTATTAAATATTTAATAATCAGTATAACTTTAATTTATCCTTAAAGTATAAAGTACCTGAGTTATAAAACTAGTTACCATAGTAAAAACCCAAAATGGTAAAAGTGGGGAAACATTGAAGTTAAGGAAAAAATGTTTTAAACATGTTTTTCAAGGTATTTTGGAGGTATTTATCAACCATATAATCCTTAAAATCCCTTAATTATCCTATTTTTAGACACATTAGGGAATATTTTCCTGTAAATATTGTATACTATTGAGTATTTAAAAGAATGCCACTCTTCATAAGTATAAAAGGGAACTCACCCTTATCTCTTCCTCATACTTCTAAAGACATTTAAATTATAAAAAATATTACTAAATAACTTCCAAAATTCCCCAAACTTATACTATAATCCTTATTTTGGACATAAATCAATTCTTTTAAGGCTATAGTGAAAACAAAAGTAGGATACCCGAAGAAGAGGTAATGTTCTTAAATGAGCATCTTTATTTTGTTTCTTCCTCAAAATACATAAATTATTTTTCTACCATGATTATATCATAAACATAGAATCTTACATATATTTATATGTTTTTATGTTAATGGTATGACCTAAACCCACACACACTTCCATGAAATGGGTTAAAAAATCATCGTTTGTGTGTATGGCGGACTACCGCCTTGTGAACCGATGTTGTTCATTTTTCCATTACCACTTACAAAGATTAAAAATAGTGTTGGAAATAGTATTTATATATTATATTTATGATATTATTTATATTATTATTATTATTTATATTTTATCTCACACTTACATTCATACTTTTCATTTTTTTTGGGAATACAATAAGTTTGTTTCGTGTATACGATGGACTACTGCCTCATGAAGCGATGTGATTCATTCACACTTTATACAGAATGTATTATGGATGTATTTAATAAAAATTTGTGATATATATGTAATAAAAATTATTTTTTAATTATAATATATAATATTATTTTATTTCTTCCAATCCTACATCCAAATGAAAAATAGTTTTCATGTGTACGTATGACCTACTATCTCCATGAATGGTGAATTTCATTTCCTATCAATAAATTTTATATATTTCAATAAAGACATATATATTGAAACTATATGATATTTATATCATGGTTTAAATTCTATAAATTATGAATTCATGATCTAATTAATATTACCAATAATAAAAAGTCAAAACATATATGAAAAACAAAGCGGTTATTACCATAAATATAAATTTATCAAGGAATTATTAATAAACAAGTAATATAAAGTCATAAGAAAATAATATATGGAATTATATATATTAATATGGTTCTTTTATAGATGCATAATAAACATATATTTATTATACATTATTTTTGAATGAGTACAATAGAATTCCATAATTAAGTTAGGGGATTTATAGTCTCACTTTTATTTCTCAAAAAGGTAATCTATATTTACCACTCGTTAATTTAGTGTGGTTTATATACTAACCTAGGAAATTTTATATCATTAATATAAATAATTTTATGATTGTTAATTTTTCCATTGATATTATTCTTCCATGGGGATTATGATTCAAAAGTTACTCAAACAGTAAAGAATTCTTTTGTGCCAATTTTCCTTCTTTGAGAAGTATGTTATGTTATGAACCTATATTATTTAATGAAGTGTATTAAATCACCATTGAAAAGTAATATCATGAAATTATTTATACTAATGATGTTTTATGTTTCATTTTATGTTCTTCCTTCATGTAGTTTATGATTAAAGGTTACTAAACTGGGATTGATTTTATGGTATAATCCCATTGTTTATTGAGATTGTTTATTATAAAGTCTCCAATGTTGAAATATCAGGATCTACCCCTCAATAATTCTCATTAATTTTCTTCTACTTTGGTTATTAATTATATCACCATATAATTGTACAATATTTCACTTTTTGGTACTCAATATAATTAATAAAATGTAATTATGAAAATCTGACAATATTTCTCTCTTCTATCAAAAATATGTTTTCTTATAAAATCATGTTTTATAAAAATTAAATGTTTTATTACTATATAATGATTTCTAAAATAAATTTTTACCCATATTTTACTTTATTAATAAGTTTTTTAATTTAATAATCATTTCATCTTACAATACAATGCCCATTTGGATTTTACTAAAAATGTAAAAGGATTCTTCATTCTAACGTGTACGACATGAATGGAATTTTCTGATGTCATAACTATAATTTTCTTTCAATATTACCTTATAAATTTTCATAGTTATTTTTAATGAAAAATATTTTTAAAATTTATTATGATTTCAAAAAAAAATTAAAGTTGAAAGGATATTTTCATCATGAAATGTTTTAAATGATCATTAAAAATTATTTTTCATTGAAGATGACATCCGTTGATGTTACCTATTACTTACCGGGGATATGATCCTAGGATACCATCCATATTATTTACCTCAATGGATTATGTATTTATTGAATGATTTTTATGAAACCCATTTCTTTTCCATTGGTTATACCATGGGGAAATTCTTATTAAACCCACTAATTTTCATAGGTTATTATATGATGAAATGATTATGAATCCTATATATTTTCCACTGGTTACACTACTAAAAAATAAGCCTTTAATAGTGCTAAAATGGATTTTATCAATGCAAGAGAAGTGCTAACTACAAGAGAGAGATTAAAATCTCTTGCCTTTTATCAGTGCTAAAAAGCGCTGATAAATGGGTCCTTTATTAGCGCTTTTTTATCACTGATAAAGGATGAATTTTTTAGTGATTTTATTTAGTACCAGTAAAGGGTACCTTTATCATCACATTCCAAAGTTCAAATAAAGGACCTATTTATCAGTTTTTTCCAAAGCGTTGATAAATGAGTCATTTTTTAGTGCCTTCCAAAGCACTGATAAAGGACCCATTTAGTAGTTCTTTCAAAATCACTGAAAAAGTGTTATACTTTAGTGTTTTGTAACAACACACTACAACACCTATCAAATGTGCTATAACAGCACATCATAGTGCCATAAACACCACTAGATAACAAAAAAATCAATTACCAATATAGAATTTAAATAAAATAAAATTTATAACACAAATACAATAAATAAACACTATATGGTAGACATTTTAAACATTAGTTTATATAATTACATAAGTATAAATTATTACATACATTAAAAAACATAAATGTTCAATTTTCTTTTGATCCTAACCCCAACTCAGGATATTTATGAACAAACCACCCCTACTCGAGGAAAAGAATACACCTGTATAAGATAAAAATTCTTATAATCGTAATAATATAAAGAGATAAATTAAAAGAATGTATTAATATTAAACTATACATTTATTCATAATAGGAACATTGTGTATCATATTTATTTATGGTTTATTCTTACACTTAACACTATTTCTTGTTCATATTCAAGAATTATCTCTGTGAAAATTAATTAAATAAGTTTAAGATAAATCCCCATGGGAGCAGCCTAATGGTTGTGCCATGTGGTTGTGTTTGGGAGATATCGGTTTGGAGCCTCCCCGTTTGAATTTAGGTAGGATTTCGTTTGATTAATCCCCCTCCCATAATATATTTAATATTAATAGGTATAATATATAAATAATAAGTAAATCAATTAAGTAATAGCATATAGAAATATGAGAAAACAATATGGGCTTGTTTTCTCGATTTTGGCGATGTGATGTGCGTTTTAATCTAAAAAGATACTTATATATTGAAAAGACACACTTGTAGTCATACCGATCACATTTTTCATCACATTTAAGTACAAATATTTTCTACACATCTCAAATGACTTATGGATCATTGATCAAAAGTATAAAAACAATCTGAATATGTTTTCTCTGTTTTGAGTCTGTCACTTGTCTTTTTTACTAAAATGTCATTTTAAACTGGAAACACACACTTTGACTAATAAAAATAAAATCTTGTATCAGTTTGAAATGAGATCAATTATTATATATCACAAATTAATTGTGAATTTTAGTCTTAAATTATCAAGAAAATCATTACATGTTTGTTTGGTTTTCAGTGAGTGACACTTTTTGAACTAAAATATTGATTTTAAACTGATAAAGGACTTATTGAGTCATTTTATGAACATAATGAATCATATTTATGTTATATTGATTCCTACATGTCAAAAATGACATATGTATCTTTATATTAAAGTATCAAAACAATTCAAATGTGTTTTCTTAGTTTTGAGTAGGTTAGTTATCCATTTTACGAAAATTGATGTCAATTTTAAATAAAAAGACATACTTGTAGTCATACATGTCACACCATCCATTGGATTAAGGTGATTATGATTTCTACATGTCTCAAATGACTCATGGATCATTTTAATAAAGTATAAAAACAAAAAAAATGTGTTTTATCGATTTTGAGTATGCTACTTGTCTTTTTAACTTAAATGTCATTTTAAACTGGAAACACACACTTTGACTGACACCAATCTCATCGTGTATCAGTTTGATATGAAACTAATTCCTAAACATAAAAATTATTTATGAATCATTTTAAAAAATTATCAATAAAATTTCATCACGTTTAATCAGTTCACTATAAGTGACACTTTTTGAACTAAAATGTCGATTTTAAATTGATAACGTCCACTTTGAGTCATACTAGGAACATTGGGTATCATATTGAGGTATGGATAATTCCGTTATATTTAAAACGAATTATGGATATTTTTTTGAAGTATTAAAATAATACGAATGAATTTTCATGGTTTTGAGTAGGTTAGTTGTCCACCTTACTAAAAATGATGTCAATTTAAAATAAAAAGATGCACTTCAAGTGATCCCAGTCACACCGTATATTTGATTGAGGTGAAAATAATTCCTACATGTCTCAAATGATGTATTTGTTTTTACCAATGTATCAAAAATATCTAAATGAATTTTATTGGTTTTGAGTACGTCACTTTTCATTTTTACAAAACTATTATTTTAAACTATAAATAGGAACTTTCACTCATACTGATCACATCGTGTATCGGTTTGACATGAAACCAATTCTTACATATAATAAATGACAAATGAATTGTTTTCCTATATTATTAGTGAAATATGACTAGTTTTTATTTCTTTTTAGTGATTGAAACCTTTTGAACTAAAATATAAATTTTAAAGTGATAACGGACACTTTGAGTCATAACGGGATAACTATGTAATAGATTGAGTTGCGGCAATTCATACATGTCAAAAATGACTTATAGATTATTTTTGTAATGTATCGAAACAATATTAATTTATTTTCTCAGTTTTTAGTAGGTCAAATATATATTTTACTAAAATTTATATCGGATTTAAATAAAAAACACACTTGGAGTTATGCTAGTCACACTGTGCATTGGATTGAGGTAAGTCTGATTTTTACACATCTTAAATAGATTAGGGATCATTTTCCTAAAGTATAAAAACTATCCAAATGTGTTTTATTAGTTTTGATTATGTCACTTTTCTTTTTCACTAAAATGTCATTTTCAATTGGAAACACGCAGTTTGACTCATATCAATCGCATAATGTATCAACTTAACAAGATACCAATTCCTATACATAAAAAATGTCTTATGAATAATATTCCAAAATTATCAAGAAAGTATAATAATGTTTGATCATTTTTCACTGAGTGAAAAATTGTTAACTAGAATATCAATTTTAAACAAATAATGGACACTTTGAGTAATATTAGGCACTTCGTGTATCATATTGAGGTGTTGTTGATTCCTAAACTATAAAAATGACTTATGGATATTTTTTTAAAGTATAAAAACAATCCTAAATCGTTTGATTGGTTTTTATTAGTTCAAATTTTTATTTTCCAAAGAATAATTTCAATTTTAAATAAAAATATGTACTTTGAGTCATACTGGTTTCATCATGTGACGGATTGAGTTGAATTTGATCTCTACATGTATAAAATGAAATATGGATTGTTTTCATAAAGTATACAAACAATCTAAATTTGTTTTATTAGTTTTGATTACAAAACTTCTCTTGTTTACTAAAATTCCATTCTTCACAAGAAATATGCACTTTGTCTCAAACTGATCATATCATGTTTCAGTTGTATGTGAAACTGATTCCTATAAAAAAAATGAATTATGAATCATTTTCCTAAATTATCAAGAAAATATGAGCATGATTGATCGTTTTTTAGAGAGTGAATATTTTTAAACTAAATTATAGAGTTTAAACTAATAATGTGAACATTCAGCCATATCGAGCATGTCGTGTATCAGATTTATCTGTGGAGGATTATTACATATCAAAAATTACATATGTATCGTTGTATTAAATTATAAAAACAATCTGAATATTTTTTATTTTTTAGTATGTTAGTTGTATTTTTTACAAATATTAATGTGAATATTAAATAAAAAAAGAACTTAGAGTCATACCGGTCACACCGTGTTCCAGATTGAGGTATATCTTATTCCTACACATCCTAATGTCTCAAAAAATCCTAACTAAAAATGTTATAAAGATTTACATTTCATTTATCTATTGAACTGTCAACGTTGTATAATGTCTTGATGTTCTTAGCCAAAAAAACATTCACTTTTTTTAAATATAGAAGATTAGAGAAATCAAATGTGCCTATCATGTCATGAAAAGTCACCATAATGATAACATGAGTTTCCTCAACTATTCTTTATTTCAAAGACATAGGTTTCTCTACATATAACATCTAATCAATATGACTTACCAAAAGATCTATAAAAAACTAAATAATTATTAGATAAAAATGGTATGGAAATTAATTTAGAAATAGTGGATAAAATGATGACCAATTTAATTAAATAAGTGTTATGAATTCATCTTTTCATGATAGTTGTATTCATTCTTGAATTTGTTCTTTGTTTTCATTACCTCAGTTTTTAGCTCAATGTCCAATCTCTCACGAGCATGAGCAGCTTCAAATAAACAACCTCAACTAGAACAAAAAAAACCACCTATATAAGAAAAAAATAGTATTTGAGTAATAATAAAAACAAATAAATAAAACATAAATATGAAACAGTATATTAATTCTATAGACATTGAATTTACTATCAAAAAATCATGATTACCTCTGTGATAGAGAAGTGGAGGAAACTTTAAGAAAAGTGATAAATGCCAACTCTATAGGGGTGAAAAGGCTATGAGGGAGAAGAAGTATGTAGAAGTTTTTGGTGCAAAAATGTTTGAAAGATGGATAGCCCACCCTAACATGAAAAAAAGGATCCACTTATATAATAAAATAATTTTTTGGGTAATACTAAAAAGAAATAAATTAAACATAATTATGATACAATACATTAATTCTATGGAAAATGATTTTACTATGAAATCATTAATATTACCTCTATTATTGTGAAGATATAACATCGATGATCTTCCTAAAAATCATGAAATATGGAAAAAAATATTCTAAAATAAATGAATTTTGTAAGGAATAATTAAAATTAAATCAACATTCCATTATATATTCTTTTTCTAAAATATAGGAAGTATATTGTAACATTACCTTTGAATAATATCAAAGAGTTTCATTCGTTATATTTTGTTCTTATGGGGAATTTTTAACATCATCATTTGCAGTAGAAAATTTCTAAATACTTGGAAAATATTTAATTTAGATTATGTTAATGTCGTAGAGAACATATAATATTATGAGGGTAAACATAGTACATTAAAAACACTTTTACCTTGTCATTGAACTCTCTTTTTTTAAGGTTGTATGGATTTGGTTCCTCTTTTAAGAATCTAAATCCCCTCTTTGTGATACCCAATAAAAACAATACATTTTCTACATTGAGATCAACATGAAATTATTGTGATATCCCAATGAAAGGGTCATCGTCGATTGAATTTTCATCTGACCTGAAATTATTTTTAGTCACTAGTAGGAAAATTGACTTATTCTTGTTTTTTAAATCTAAGAGATAAAATACATGCACTGCTTGTGATTCCATTATCAAAATCTCTTCTTTTTTTCTTCCTCAATGAAGTTCACCTTAATAAATCCCATTTCGTCAACTTTTACTACACTCATATTTTCAACACATTTGTAATAGAAAATCAGCACTTGAAATGTTGTATAATCCAATGCGTATATTATTTCAATATTAAAAAAATATGACATATTTTCATAAATTAAATTTCAATCCTTGGAACCAAATATGTGCATCACTTCAGCCATAAATATAACACTACTATTTTGTATTGTACTCTAATCCTTGTTTAATTTTGTACAGAATGTATTACCATTGATTAAAAAACAAGTGTAAGATATAACATTTGTATTCGATCCCCTGGCTGGCCATTGAGGTAGTTCATCCATTGAATTTGTATTTTTAGATAACTCCTTATAAATTAGATTTTGAAACCATTCAATAAATTATTGATTATTTTTATTTGATATCCATACTTCATTCCTTGATGGATTCACATCTCGGAGAATTTCTTTGTGGGATTCAATGTATGGATCAACATCTTTAATATTATGTAAAATTAAAGTGTGTTCATACTTCTTCTATATCGAAGTAATTTTAACAACATATCTTCCCCAAATACCTTCTCTTATAAGGTGTTCATCATGATGAGACTTTGAGAGATAGATGTTGTCAACATATAATAGGTAAATGGTACAATATTCAATAGCTTATTCAGTAATATATCATTTTACAATGAAACCTTCTGGATGACTTTGATTCTTGACATACACTGTCAAAATTTGTATATAACATTCAATGGGGTACATCCATATATAGAAAATAGGACCACACAGCTGAACCCCTCTAACCAAATGAACCATCATGTGGACTATTATATTAAAGAATAATGGTTGAAAGAACATCTCTAATTCACATAATATGACTACAACCACATTGTTAATGATTCGTAACTTCGTTAGTTCTATAACTACCACTAATAGAATTTTTAGCTTTTGAGGCGGTGGACTTATAGCGGTCGCCATTTAGCGGTCGCTAATACTATCAACAGTGGCAGCCAAATGGTGGCCACTGCATTTTAATACACCCAAAGCCCTAATTTTCCCCTCCCTGACCCCGCGACCCCATTTTTCCCTCCTCGACCCTACGACCTACCCCTCCCCAACCCCGCCACCCCTACCCCCAGTGACCCAGACCTTGCAACCCCGACCCCCGGCAAACCCGATCCTCGGAGACCCGACCCCCGGCAACCCCTACCCCCAGTGACCCCAACCCCTGGTGACCCCTCCCCGACCCCCAGCGATCCTGAACCCCATCGACCCTGACCCCCGGTGAACCCCGACCCCCAGCGACCCCCACCCCCTTGCCTCCACGCTATGCCACCCACAACCCCAGCGACCCCCACTGCCTTGCCTCCGCATTGTGACCCCCTGTGACCCGGCAACCCCCACCCCTGCCTCCGCGTTGCACCTTCAGACAGTCCTGCCACCGTCGTCCCCTCCCAGCCACGTTGCATCCCTTCGGCAAGTCCTCATGTCCTACCTCTGTTGGACCCTCCCGGTCCATCATGACATGTCATGTAGAACCCTCCCACACTTCGTCCAATGGTTATGCCCCTTTCGGTTTCGGTCGTCGAACCCATGTCGTCAAGTCGTTGCGCCGTCATGGATCCACAATCGATCCACACCTTGTTACCCCCGGTCGAGTCCGCTGCAGGTAATGTTTTTTTTCCTTCAAATTAGCATTAAAGTCATTGGTTTTTAAATTTTAATGATATGTGTTTTTTTAGAATTTAAATAAGATATTTCACTTTTCTTTTCTATTAAATACAGATATGGATAAGAGTTGGATTGATATGCAAGATAGATTTTTCCCTGAATATTATGAGGGGATTAAGCAATTTATGGTTTCACCAATAGATTTCCAAGAAATATGGTTAGTTTTCCTTGCAGAAAATGTGAAAATAGATATCTCTTCAAACGAGATAGTGCTAGAGAACATTTTTTTTAATGGGTTTTTGAAAAACAATAATACATGGACACATCATGTTGAAGATTCTGTTTCATGACATCACTCAAAAAGTATTCATATGAATGTTGATTCAAGAACAGTTGATCAAATGAACATAATTCTCAATGATATGATGCATCAGTTTCAACCCGAAGACAGTAATGTCGTAAATGAAAATGTTGGATCGAGTAATACCCGTTCTTCTAAAGATGGAGAATCATTTAAATTCTATGAAATTATTAACAATGCACATACTGAATTATATCCTTGATGCACTAAATTTAGTAAACTATCGTTCATCATTGAATTTTTACACCTGAAGGGATTGAACTAGTGGTCAGACACTTCATTCGATATGTTGTCGGTATTGTTGAAGAAGGTACTCCCTACTAGAGTTAAGATTCCAGAGTCATTCAATCAAGATCGCAAGTTTACCAGTGATCTTGGTTTTACATATGATACAATTGATGTGTGTTATAATGATTGTATGTTGTTTAGAAAAGAGAATACACAATTAAATATTTGTATTGTTTTCTGTACATCCAGGTGGAAGACCAATGAGATTAATCAAGGTGGTCAGATTCTTCCAGGGAGAGTCTTGAATCAAGGGAAAAAAGTTACCGCTAAACTGATGGATTATTTCCCATTGAAACTGAGACTGAATAGATTTTTATTGTCCACTATAATTTTTAAATTGATGACTTAGTATTCATATTCAAAGAAAGAGGTTGATAAATTAACTCACCTGGCATATTCTTTGGCATGGAAAGAGTTTGATCAAAGACACCCAAACTTTTCCGAAGATGATCGTAATATTCAATTGGGTTTTGGAAGCAGATGGTTTTAACCCATTTAGTTCCATGGTTGGTGTGACACATAGTATGTGGCCAGTGGTGTTGGTTCCATACAACATTCCCCCATGGGTATGTATAAAGAAACCTATTTTGTTACTGTCAATTATAATTGATGGACCGAGAGGACCTGGCGATGAAATCGATGTTTATATGCAACCTTTGATTGATGAGCTGCAAGAATTTTGGAATTATGGTGTAATGACTTTTGACTCGGAAGATAATGAAATTTTTATACCTCAGGCTACTTTGTTATGGAAAATTAATGATTTACCATCATCTGCTAACTTATCAGGTTGGAGTACAAAAGAAGAATTTGTTTTCCCTTTTTGTAATAAGAGTAAGAAATATATATGGATTAAGCACTGTAGAAAGTGGGCATATCTTGGTCACAGATTCTTTCTTCCTCCATTGCACAGTTTCATAAAAGTCAGTGTATCGTTTGATGGGAATAGAGAGTATGAACCATCACCACAAATACTATCTGGGGTTGAAATTTGTGCATAACTTGATCAAGAAAACATTCGTACAATGTACGATTTTCACGATTTATTGGTTCCTACATTGCCTTCTATTCCTACTGCAAATAGATATTGTAGTCATAATTGGAAGAAACTGGGTATTTTTTTTAAATTTCCTTATAGGAAATATAATATTTTAAGACATAATTTGTATGTGATGCACATTGAAAAAAATGTTTGTGATAATATATTGTGCACTATTTTAGGCATCAAGGGAAAATAAAAGGACATTTCTAATGCTCGACGTGATTTTCCATAAATAGTATTGAGAAAACCATTACATTTATAGTTGGGTAATAGGGTATACATGCCTTCTGCACAGTGCATAGTGAGTAAAAAAGAGAAAAAACATTTCTGTCAATTTTACAGACTGTTAAGGTGCCAGATGGTTATTGCTCTAATATTTATAATAGTGTGAATATGACGAGCAAGACATTACAGGGGTTGAAAATTCAAGATAATCATATTTTTATTCAACAGTTAATTCCTATAGCAATTTGTGATTGCTTAACTACCCAGGTTGTTGAGCTGTTGATTGGAGTTTCTAATTTTTTCAGACAACTCTGTTCTTGGAATCATCGCAGGAGTGATTTGAAAAATTTGTAGGATAAGATTTTACATGCACTATGTCACCTAGAAAAACTATTTCTGCCATCTTTTTTTGATGTCATGGTTCACTTTACCAAGCATTTAACTGGTGAATTCATTGCTAGCGGTCTCGTGCAATTCAGGTGGATGTATCCAATAGAGAGATACTTAAATACATTGAAACAGTATGCGCGAAACAAAGCTCGTCCGGAAGCCTCAATTTTCAAAGGATTTTTAATGGATGGGTGTACTAATTTTTCGGCTTCATATATTTATGAGGTATAGATAAACCCTCCCAGAATGACGAGGGTCCAATTGGAGAAGGAATAATATTTGATATGCAGAACGATGAGTGGTTTCAAGATCATCGATATGTGTTGTTCAACACTCCATCAGTAATTTCATTGATACAGTAAGTTTCATAGTTGATGTGTATTTTGTTTCTATATTTATTTTATTGCTTACCTTATATTGTGTTGGGATTTAGGATGCATATCGCTGAGTTGAAATGTGAAAGTCCTCGTGCAACTAACTATAAAATCCAAAAACATCATTTCAACACATTTCATGAGTGGTTCAAGACCCATGTATGTATAATTGATTTAATATTTTTATAGTGAAACTAGGTTGTATTTTCATAATCCTTTTTCCATTAAACTATATATGTGAAATTTTAATATTCAAAAGTTACGTGATTTAACCCATCATGTGAGCGAAGAACTCAACCAATTAGTTGATGGTCCATTTATTATAGCTCGCTGCTACAAGTCTTTGAATGCTAATAGATTCTTATTTCGTATTAGCGATGTTGACATGAACTGAGCCACACAAAATAGTCATGTTGGTTGTTCTTTTGTTGGTGCAGGTTATTATTATGGATTTTTGAGAGATAGAATTGAGGTTATTTATGGTTATGGATTAAAACACATATTGTCAAGGTGTGATTGGGTCGATCCAGTTCATGGAAAAAAAGTTCATAACTTCCAATTTACATCAGTAAAATTTAACAATATGCTATATAAAGATGACTGAGTAAGAAATGAGCCTTTTATACGGATATCACAGGCAGAACAACTTTACTTTTTCAGCATTGATTCTGATTGGAATGTTGTGGTGAAAATGTCTAGCAGAGGGGTTTTCTGATTGACCAAGAGGAACCTGAAGTTGTCAAATTTCCTGATCAAACACTTGACCAAACTACAGTAGCTGTACGAGATGAAGATATACAATAGTCTAGAGAGACTATTGAAGGAGATACGATAGACTTTCATGATTAGTGAAAATTTTAATTATATCCCCAGTTATTGTTTGTAAAAATATTTATGGGTTATATATGTATAAAAATTACTTGATTTAACTATAATTACTTTTAATGTTGTTATGTCACAGGGTGGTCACAGTGGTTATCCTGATGTTTTCGGTATGTATTTTTTCATTTTTCTAAATTAATTGATTGTAATTTTCTATTTATATTTCCCTAACTATTTCTAATAATTAATTTATATTGTAATTGAATTATGATTTTATGTTTATCAGGATCTAGTGCATCTTCCAGCAGACGCAGGGGTCCTTGTAGAGGGGTTCAATCCTAGAACTCTAGAGCCTGATTGGATGTATTATTTGATGACACGTTTCATCCAGTCAGAGAAGGTGATATTGTAGGGAGTTGTCAGTTTGGGGATATGATACGAGACTCACACCAATTCTCTCTAACGACTCGTGAATGGAGTTCTTTCCCCCGGGATACGATGGATAGATTATAGGGGGGTTCAGGTAAATTCAATGTTTAATTTTTCATGACATTTTTTTATTATTGTCCCATCTATAGACAATTTTTTTTAAAAGGATAATTTGACATCCTGTCCAGATGAGTTTTGGGCTATATGTATGTCCAAATTCCAAAAAATTATGGAAGGATTACAAGTCAAGGTTGAAGAGTGATCACTAGACACCATTTTTAGGTGTTCCATACATTCTACAGTGAGTCCCTTCGGGCATTCATCCTACACAGTGGCAGGATTTGGTTGTGTTTTGGTCGAGTGAGGTGGCGATGGTAAGATTTATTACTTTTAATCTATAAATGACTAATTTTTCAAATGTATATTAAGTAAATACGTTGAATGTAGACCGATTCTGCTCGTCATTCACATAATCGGGCAATGCAGGGCACGCCTTCCAGACTTGGTACTTGACATGTGTCATAGCTCAAACATGATGTAAGTTTAGAATTCACTATTCATTCATATTTTAAAAATATTGTAGTATAACATGGTGAACCCCTTTATTATAGTTACACCAACTTGGCGAGCCTATCGATCAGATGTCCATATGGGTGAGGACTCGTAGGGAGGGTGATCCCGATGTTTCCGGTGTTATAGTAAGAAAATTATTTACTAATAAATGTATTTTTATTTTATATAAATTATTCATATTTTTTCATTGATGCATTATATGATACAGGCTCAGTTTGATGCTCGGTTAGCAGAGTTTCTAGAGGAGAAACGTTGTAGTACTATGCGTAGAGAGGAAATATTTCACTATGTTGTGGGGCGTGACGGTCATGGTTATTCTTTGACTTATGGCGGTGGTGTCCCACGACGTGTAGTTGTTAGAGAATATGTGATGGGTGCATGAAGAGATTTAGGGATGCACACACAGACTGAGATAGATGCTTCCATGCAAGATATGCAGCGCAATATGGATGCGCAGTTTCAGCAGTTACATACAGTGTATGAGGAGAGGTTGTCAAAGATGGCATCATGTATTGATGAAATGATGACACAACAAATGGAGCCATAGGTAAACAATAAAACAAACCATACTCATATTGAAATTTATTGATATGTTTAAGATACATAATATTGATATATATTATAGGCTCTGAATACAGCTAGTGGGCATCGCAGTGATATTGGTGATCCAGATGAGGATAAACCCCATGCATGAGGTAATTTCATTTGTGTTGATGAATTCTCTAGAAGTTTTTATATCCTAGATGAATAGAATCTATGATTTTTACCTAGATTAGTTTGTTTTAGTATTTTTGGATGACATATTTCTGCACTCCAAGACTGATGATGATCATACCAAATATCTTGACATCATCTAGATTACACTTATAGAGCATCGACTAAACTTCAAGCTATATATATGTCACTTTTGTATTGATTAGGTATAGTTATTGGGTCAAATAATATCAGAGGAAGGTGTATTAGTGGATGGAGAGAAACTTCAGGTAGTTGTTTATTGGGAGAATCCCAAGAACTCTTTCTATATCTATAGATTTCTAGGGTGAGTTAATTGTTAAGTGGTCGGGCAGACGACACGTATGACAACCCATCTTTTTAATAAAAACTTAAACATGATTTATTACATAAAACTTCACTTGATACAACAAATAAGATCAAGAGGTTTAGTGTCTTTAGGGCTTAGTATCATTACATAAAAACTTGAAACATGAAATATAACATCTTTATTGAAAACTTCCTTTACATGACCACTACATTCCTTCGTACTTAGCATTGCATGGGATAACCTGGGGACATGCATAAGAAAAGGGTGATCTATAAAGCCCGGTAAGGGAATACACATGGAATAACATGAGGAGTACAATACATGTTATACATTAGGCATATCAATAGATCAAAAGAGAAACATGAACATAAAGGCATGATAAATCATGATAATCATAACATGGAAATGTGGCAACTACACTTAACATGGAATTAGCATGAGCCAAGTCTCATTGCATATGGAGCATGAGTAAATCCTCATTGCACATGAAGCATGAGTTAACCATCATTTCACTTGAATTAGCATGAGTCAACACTCATTGGACATGACGTATCCAGATACTATACTTTACCCAATGCATTGGAGCGCTGTAAGGGCGCACCATTCTTAAACATTTCATTTCATGCATAAGTGTGCCACATGGATCATAAAACATGGATTCATAAAACATAATCATTTATTACACGATAAAAGAATGTGGAATTCATACATGAAACTTTCTAATCAATAAGTAAATTTGCATAAAGGTGAATACCTTTGATGGCGAAATGGGCATGGTATTCACTACACAATGGCATTGGCTTAGAAAATCGGTGTGATTTCGGCAGCGTAACGGCGTGACATAAGAATTCATAAAAAAATGTTGATGAGAGAGAAAGGGGTTACTCATTATATTTACATATAATGGACAGTAAGGAGGTAATATAGATACATGTCCCAACAATTGTAATGGAATTTAGATTCATGATACAAAAGTATTGCTTGAATGTAAATGAGGAGAGCGAAGTTCCTTTCGGAATTTCGGCATAGAAACGGGAGTACATGGGAGGAATTTAATGAGAGATAAAGGGGTATCCCATCATTAAAACATAAAGAGGTAAGTATGAGTGAGGTGATAAATCAAACCTCAACATTCATAATTTAAATTAAAAGGGAAAAACAACCTAATGAAAATTGGGCAAAAATGAGAAAGGAAGAAAAAACCCTTACCTGGATGTGTGCTTCCAAAAGATAGAGGGAGGCTTGTGAGAGGATTTTTGGGAGCTTGGGTCACCTTGGGATGATTCTAGAGAGAGTGGGGAAGAGGTTGGACGAACTCCAAAGGCTTTGAGTGAGGATGAAGTGGGAGCTTGGGTGGGTTTATATAGGAAAGGTGAGGGAATTCTTTATTATTTAGGTTTGGGTCCCCTTGCATTAAATTAATCCAAACCACAAAACATCTCATGGTTTTTTCCCATGGTTTTTGGAAAAGGGGAGAGGAAAATAATATTTTATAAGGACAAAGTCCTAAATTCTTAAAATAATAGGGTTCCTTATGTGGACGTGAGTCACACTCCCATGAAAAACAATTTAAAAAGACAAGGTTTTTAATAAGTCTTGAGGGATCATTAATGCTTTGAAAAGTAGGTCAAACAAACCCAAAATCGCATTATTTTAATTGTAAAACATATATTGGCCGAAAATAAAGATTATAGTATTTTATTACCTCAATATTTGGTCATTATGATGTCATAAAACACATTATATATTTAAATGGTATTTAATTTTTACCCATAAATTTGACTGTCTCAGAAAATTATGAAAAATTCGCCGTTGGATAATTTCGACGTCCTAATTCCAGAAATAACATTTATTTTATCTAAATAATTTTCTAAATATCTTAACTTTTTACTTTTAAAATAAAAACCGACATTTATCGAAAATTCACGGGTTTTGATAGAAATGGCTTTCAAACCTTAATAAAAATTAAACTTGCATTCATAAAATTATATGATCATTTATATATAATAAAAATTAATTTAATAATAATAAAAATATTATTTTATTAAAATATTATTTAATTCAAAAATCCCTTAATTTAATAAAATATAATTCTTAATTAAATAATAACTAAAAACACTATTTGTACTTTAAAAACTATTTAGAATGTATCAATAATGACAAGAAGGTATATTCATTATTATATACAAAAATATAATGTACATGAACATAGTACTATCGATTTGTTACATAACCCCTTAAAACAGCCACATAAGACCTAAGGGTAAGGTGTGCGATGGTGATAGACTCTTGGGGTGGCTCGGATAACATCACTCGAGTGGTAATTTCTATCAACTTCCACTTCTCTCGTAGATGGTCTCGTTCGAGCTTGACATGATGAAGCTCATCTTGGTCTTGGTCAAGAGTGAAGCCCATGGATGCCACCTCTTTTCCGAGCTCTGACAAATGGTCTCCGTATGGAGAAATTCTACTGGATGAGGTCATTGCTTCTTTTATCTGAGTAAATTGGATTTGTTAAAGTCCTATATTTATACTAATCATGTGATCACTGTTCAACGGCTATATTAGGAATGGTCAAAATTCTTAACATAAAACCAAAGAATTTGAAATTTTATAGGAACATAAAGAGATATTTTATTAGATCAAGAAGGATTTCCATTAATGAAACTTTAGGTCATTACAATATTCCCCCCTTAAGAAATTTCACCCTCGAAATTTTCCTTTTTCCACACTAAAACAGATGTGGGTAACTAAGCTTCATCATTTCCTCCGATTCCCAAGTCGCTTCTTCAAACTTGTGGTTTCTCCACAACACCTTGATGGGGGTATTTTATTATTTCGTAGAACTTTTTCTCTACGATCTAAGATCTTCACTAGTTTCTCATCATAAGAAAGATCATCTTCCAATTGTACCACCTCAGAAGAGGTACATGTGTAGGGTCCGGTATGTACTTCCTTAAGAGGGATACATGAAAGACATCATGTACTTTGCCCATGGTAGTTGGAAGTGCTAGTCGATAGGCCACATCCCTTACACGATCAAGAATCTCAAAGGGGATTATGTACCTTCGACTTAACTTCCCTTTCTTTCCAAACCTCATGACCTTATTCCAAGGAGATATGTGTAGAAACACTATGTCTCCAACTTTAAACTCAAGGTCTCATCGACGGTTATCTGCATAACTCTTCTGTCGACTCTGGGCTTCTTTGATATTATACTGAATGGTTTTCACCTTCTCTACCATTTCTTCAACTATTAATGGTTCAAGAAGCATACGTTCACCGCCCTGATCCCAACATGCCGGTGTTCTGCACCTTTTCCCATACAGGGCTTCATATGGTGCCATTTTGATGCTCGAGTGGAAACTGTTATTATAAGAGAACTCAACCAGAGGATGATGTTGATCCCATCCTCCTTTAAATTTCATTTAGCATTATCTCAACATGTCCTCAAGTGTTTGGATAGTCCGCTCGGATTGGCCATCAGTTTGAGGATGATAGGTCGTACTGAAGTTCAGTTCAGTATTCAGAGCATGTTGAAGACTCTTCCAAAACTTTGAGGTGAATCTTGGATCTCAGTCAGACACAATAGATAGTGGTACTCCATGCAACCTTACCACTTCCCTGATATATATCCATGCCAGTTGATCCAAAGATAAATCCTCCCGAATAAAAATGAAGTACGCAGTCTTTGTAAGACAATCCACAACAACCCAGATTGCATTGTTGCCTTTGTATGTCCTCAGAAGTCCGGTGACAAAGTCCATGGTGATGTTCTCCCATTTCCATTTTAGTATGGGAAATGGTTGCATCATCCCCTTAGACTTATGCCTCTCTTCCTTCACTTGCTGGCACACCAGGCACTTTGATGTATATCCAGTGATCTCCTTCTTCATATTATCCCACCAAAAGTTTTCTCGGTGATCTCGATACATCTTTGTGCTCCCTGAGCGAATAGAGAAATTTTAACTATGTGTGTCCTCCAAAAGTTCCTTCTTCAGCTCCGGAATTGATGGAACACATATTATTTTCCCAAACAGCACAATTCCTTCTTCATTAACATTAAACTCCGAGGATTTCACTTTTTCGATAGCTTCCACCTTTTCCTGAATTCCCACATCATCCTTTTAAGCATCTTTTAACCTTTCCAAAAGAGACGTTTGAGAAATCATTTGTGAAAGGATTGATGATGTTCTCTTCTTTATGATTTCCATGTCCATCTTCATCATCTATAAGAAGATTGGATCCTTCTAAATTCTCATCATTGATAGAATCGCTGGGTCCTTTCTACTTAGGGCATCTGCCACCTTGTTCGCTTTCCCAGGGTGGTAATGTATTGAACAGTCATAATCCTTGATGAGATCTATCCATATTCTCTAATGCGTATTATGCTCTTTCTATGTGACTATATATTTAAGACTCTTGTGGTCAGTATATATCTCAAATTTCTCTCCATAAAAATAATGTCGCCAGATTTTCAAGGCAAAGATCACCACTGCTAACTCCAGATCATGCGTTGGATAGTTTCACTCATGGATTTTCAACTGCCTTGAGGCATAGGATATCACTTTATCATTATGCATCAGCACACAACCTAAGACCTTCTTTGAAGCCTCACTGAATACCACAAAAAGTTTCCCACTTATGGGTAAAGTGAGTATGGGCGTAGTGATAAGCCTCCTTTTCAACTCCTTGAAGCTTTCTTCGCATTCATCACTCCAAGAAAACTTTACTCCCTTCCGAGTTATCTTGGTAAGAGGGTTGGAAAATCATGATAAATTCCTCACAAATCGTCGATAATATCCTGGTAACCCCAAGAAGCTACGGATATCCATTACCGATGTTGGTCTTGGCCATCCCTCAATTGCATCTGTTTTGGAGGGATTCACAGATATCTCATTGCTTGTGATGATATGGCCCAAGAATGAGACTTCCTTCAACCAGAACTCATACTTGTTGTACTTTTCATAGAGCTTCTCCTTACGCAAAGTCTCCAGTATAGATCTTAAATTCTCCTCATGATCCTCCATGGTTTTGGAGTATATTAGAATATCATCTATAAAGACTACCACAAATTTTTCTAGATAATCTCTAAAAACACTATTCATTAAGTCCATAAAAATTTCTGGAGAATTAGTGTGTCCGAAAGGCATTACTATGAATTCATAGTGCCTGTATCTTGTGCAAAAAGCAGTCTTGGGGATATCTTCCTTCTTCACCCTTACTTGATAATATCCCGACCGCAAGTCCATATTGGAGAAGTATTCTGCTCTACGCAGCTAATCGAACAAGTCATCAATTTGTGGGATAGGATACTTGTTCTTTATTGTGATTTTGTTATGTTCACAATAATCGATGCAAAGCCGCATTGACCCATCCTTCTTCTTGACGAAGAGGACTGGTGCACTACATGGTGAAGCACTTGGGCGTATAAACCCTTTATCCAGATTCTCCTGTAGTTATTTATTTAGCTCTTCAAGCTCTACAACAGCCATTCTATATGGAGTCTTGGATATTTGTAAAGCCCCAGGTATAAGTTCAATTGAGAATTCAACATCTCTTCTAGGAGGAAGGTCAGGCAGTTCCTCGGAAAACACTTCTGTGAATTCCCTCACAATAGGCATTTCGTCAAGGATGGTTTCTTCCTTGGACTCAATCATCTGAGCTAGATACGCTTGCTCATAGCGCAGTAATATTTATGCTTGAGATGATGGAGCTAAAGGAGATTCATCTTCCTCCTTACACATCTAAAGAATATGGGGTCGATTCTCCATATGGAGTGTGATTTCCCTCTCCCGACAATTTATGTTGGATCTATATAAGGAAAGCCAATCCATGCCAAGAATTACATCAAATTCCACTAGAGGGAGTATGATGAGGTTCGCTGGGCAATTCAATCCACAAATTATAACAGGGGAGGACTTATATTCATGGGATGCAATGATTGCCCCATTTTCTGTACTCACCGACATCTTCACTTCCATGATTTGTGGTGGTGTTGGGATTGTTCTACTAAACTTTAGAGATATAAAAGAATGTGTAGAACCTGAATCAAAAAGTACGTTCACTATTCTTGAATGAATAACTAGCGTACCTGTCACCACTTCATTGTCGGGGTTCACTTCGGCAGAAGTGATGGCAAAAGCTCTTTTTTTGCGGCCTTGGAGGTTGTTAGTTGCCTCCAAAAAACCTTGGATTAGGGCACTGATTTCCAAAATGACCCAGTTCTTTGAATTTGTAGCATTTAACAACATGTTGAGGTTCGAACGGAGCTTCCCTCTCCTCTGTTGCAGCCATGGGTCTTTCTTACCGATAGTTAAAAGCTTGGTTCCCTTCTCTTCCACACCTAAAGCATTTCCTCGTCCCCTTAAGGCAATTTCTAGGGTGCTTCTTTCTTCACTTTTAGAAAGTGGGGTGCTGGATCTTTTTAGCAATGTTGGATTTATCCATCGGACCACCAGCATTGAATTCCACCTTATGCTTCTTATCCCCATGATACCCCTGTGATTCTCTGATCTCCATTTCGACCATGAGGGAACATCAGAAAATTTCCTCATAGTTGTCGAAGTCACAGATCGCCAATGCTTTCCACAGGCTAGGCTTCATCCCACCAAAGAAGCGGTCAACTTTGCATTTGGGGGTAAAGACAATTCCGGAAGTGTATCGTGCAAGCCATGTGAAGTTTTCCTCGTACGCTCCAACAAATTCTTCATCTTTTTGCTTGAGGGAAAAGAAGTCCCTTTCCATCTTATGCCGGAGGGTGCGCGGAAAATATTTATCGAAAAACATCTTCTGGAAATCCTTCCATTCCAACGCCTTGATCTCCTCCTCAGGCTTCATATTTTTTATCAACGTCCACCATTGATCAGTTTCACCCTCCATACGATAAGCCTCCAGGAGAACCTACTCTTGTTCAGAACATTGAATTATGGAGAAGATCTTTTCAATGGAGTTGATCCATTGTTCAGCAATCGTGGGATCAGATGATCCACTAAAAGTAGGAGGCATTTGTCTCATGAAGCTCTTGATAGAGACTTTTTCTTTCTTAGGGGGGGTGAACGTTCCTCTTGACCCGTGTTTCTATTCAAAACTTGAGTTAGCTGAGAGAGAAGCATGACAAAGTTCACGATTCCCGCTCCCATTGGATTGGGCATCTCATTAGTACAGTCATCACACTGATCTTCACATCGGTTGTTAGACCGAGTCCTCCTATTCTCGGCCATTGGCTGGAATAAAAGAAAAGTTAGGGGTAACACATAAAGGGTAATCCAAAGACAAAATTTGATGACTTATAAATAAACTTTTATTTCCTTAACTCATGAGTCTACAGGATTCAATCTAGGATTTTCATGATCTACTTTCTAACATATATTCTTAGGGGCATTTTTTTAATTCCCTTAATAAGGGTTCATACTAAGCTTGTGAATTTATCAAAACATATCCCCCAAAAGTTTCGTAACGAAGAGTGCGGCAAGGCCCATTTTCGTGCACCTGTTCTCGTTCGAGTCTAGCTCAAAGTGGTGTTTTCAGTTTTTACCCCTAGGATACATCTGTGCCAGAGCCGCCTCAACCTGCTCGTATCCAGACAGGGATTTATTTTCTTGATAACCCACTTACTCAATACTCACCAAAACTTAGATATGTTTTTATTATACTTAGTCTTATCTCTAAGGCTTTACTAGGGTTTTCTAATCCTAATCCCAAAAATAACTAAACCTATCCTCTGATACCAACTATGACAGCCCTGCTTTTTAATACAAACTTAAACATGATTTATTACATAAAACTTCACTTGATACAACAAAGAAGATCGAGAGGTTTAGTGTCTTTGGGGATTAGGATCATTAAATAAAAACATGAAACATGAAATACAACATCTTTATTGAAAACATCCTTTACATGACCACTAAATTCCTTCGTACTTAGCATTGCATGGGATAACCTGAGGATATGCATAAGAAAAGGGTGAGCTATAAATCCCAGTAAGGGAATACACATGGAATAACATGAGGAGTAAAATAAATGTTATACATTAGGCATATCAATATATCAAAAGAGAAACATGAACACAAAGGCATGATAATGCATGATAATCATAACATGGAAATGTGGCAACAACACTTAACATGGAATTAGCATGAGCTAAGGCTCATTGCACATGGAGCATGAGTAAATCCTCATTGCACATTGTTTCGCGCGGAATCCGGGGATGACCTCCTGGACGGGAGATTCAAACGTTCCGATCAGTTTCTAACGGGTTTGTTCGTAGAACCGGAAACATCCAATGATTCCACATCCGTTTGGACCTACTTTCCAAAGGCAGGCGCTCATTAGCTTGTGGGCTAATGAGGCTTAGGAATTTGCATTGGTCGAGAGGATGGGAGGTCGGACTCATCACACCTTTTTGAGGGGAATTATTGTCTACTCCGGGACTCTCTTTATAGATTTAAGTTAAGTTCGTGAATCCTTATTACATTACCAAGTATAAAATGAGCTTTCCTTTAGTTTTAACAATCAATGATTAAATATGCAAGAAATTTAGAGAATCTTTTTTATATGTATTCGAGGTTCTTCATCAATATAGAATCATCTATATTTGTTTAGAGATTCTTGGTCAATGGTATCCTTCAAAACATTTATATAAAAGTCTCTTGGTCATTTTGATGACCAGGCTGGTTTTAAAGCCACTCAGTGGGGCACTTGAAGTTTATCGTCATTCAGAAGGACAGAGATTATTTCAATGTTGGGATCTAACCCATAAATGGGCTACCTACGTATCCTTTGTTTTGAGAAAGGAATCAGAACCCACGTAGTTCGAGGAATGGGATATGATGTTTTATGATTGATGGCTCAAAGATGAATGTCATAATTACTTTTACACTCTAAGCTCACGTGAGTCATGCTCGGTGTGAGAAACAAGAGGTATTGGTAAAATTTAGACAATTGTGCCATAAAAGATGCAATCATAAGAATTTGTTTTGGGGCTTATGTATAGATGACTGCCCAGATAGACGAAGGTTTAGGATTTACTTTTAGGGAGAAAATCCAAGAACAGGGTCCACAAAGTTATATGTGCTTCATGGAGATTTGAATACTCTAATCTTGGGGCTTACTCCTAAGGAGGATGCCCAAGTTAGGAGGGGACTTATGATTGGGTTTTATTCATGAAAAGGAAACCCAAATCAAAGGTAATTTATGACTGGTTAAGAGAAATTTTAAGAGACTTGGGGCTTACTCCTAAGAAGGATGCCCAAGATTTATGACTAGGACTTATTCCTGAGAAGGAAGCCTAGGTTAGGGGACTTGGGGCTTACTCCTGAAAAGGAAGCCCAAGGTTATGACTGAGTCTTATTCCTGAAAAGGAGACCCAGGTTAGGGATTAAGGTTTGGGGCTTACTCCTGAGGAGGATGCCCAAGATTAAAGGACTTGATTGGGGCTTATTCTTAAGAAAGATGCCCAAGATCAAAGGTTTTATAACTGGGGATTATTCCTGAAAAGGAGACCCAGGTTAAGATTCTCTCATCTTAAAGGATGAGGTTGAATGAATGAACTCTCAATCTTTGGTGACATAAAGATGTTTAAAACACTAGACTTTGAGAGATATTTCACAGAATTCCTTTCAGATAAGGATGTCAAATCAAGAAATCATGCCATAAATGGCTTTGAAGAGTATCTTGAAGACTGAATCTTGAATAGGAAAGGTGAAATGGCTTAAGAGGGGAAAAATGGGCAAGATGGGCACCCAAAAAGATAGGGGCGCGCAAGTATTAAAAGTCGCGCAAGTCCTGCGGCGGCGCGCAAGTATTGGTCGCGCAAGTCTACTTGCGCGACATGAGGGATACTTGCGCGATTTTCAACCAGAGTTGAAATACTTGAGCGACTCTTTATTAAACCCTTTATCATCCTCTTCATGTCCTTCCAGAGAAGGGACGCGCAAGTTATATTGAAGGAATTAAGTAGGCGTGCAAGTGTTTGATAAGTTTCAACACTTAGTCCTTCCTTTTTCTCTTTAGATCTTCCGTTCTAGGTAAGAAATTACCTTAGAAGTGTTCCAGAAGCTTTTAGAAGAGACTTGGGCGTCGGGAGCTTCAATCCGAGTTTCTGGAAAAAGATCCTCTCGAATGGGGGGCCCACAGGGTCTATTTATAGGCAAAAGAAGACCTCGGGCGGTTACTTGGCGGTTACCACATATGTCGCGCAAGTCCCTTGCACGAACAGGAGGAGTCGCGCAAGTATTGAGGCGGCGCGCAAGTGTACTTGCGCGACCAAGAGGGAACCTGTGCGATCTATGGGAAATGTTCTCCTTTTTTATCCCTTTGTCGATTTTTGATGTTTCTTCAAAGGTTTAATCACTTTTGAGCTCAGATATTCCCTTTTCTGATCTTTAGATTCTGTGACGAAAGGAGGGTCAACAAAAGTCCCCCCGCAGAGTTGGATCCGGAAAGAAATGAGGATTTGACTCTGAGGAAATTGAATTCCTCCAAAGGAAAAGGGTGGCGCACAAGTTTTGCAGTGCGAAGAGGGCGGCGCGCAAGTTTGCGTCGCGCAGGCCCTAAGTGCTCTGGGTGTGGCGCGCAGGTAGGCTTCCTGGCCTATAAATACACGGCTTCCGGCCGTAGATGGCATCTGAAGTTCCGGATTTCTCGAGCTCTCGCCGCGCAAGTCTTCCTCGCCGCGCAAGTCTCTTGTTTTCGCTGTTTCTTCGCTGCCGTGCTACTCTCAAGGTAATGGGGCTTGCGCGGTAATACTTGTGCGACCAAAACATGCGCGGCACATGTATCACTTGCGCGACATCCCCATACTTGCGCGCCTTAATGCCTTAGCCATTTTTTCAAATTCTTTCACAAATTTTATGAAAAAATAAAACCCATTTAAGAGTTTAATTTATTCAACTCCTGTGCAGATTCAATGGCTCTTAGACCTGGATTAATTGATGAACTGGCTAGCAAGCGGATAGATGATATGATGAATATCATTGGCCCTGATTACTATACTGTCAAAAACAGCACTCTTCCAGATTTGGCTAAGTATCTGAAGAAATATCATCACGACTTTCCTCACTGCACTTACCTACCTTTGTATGGTCATGGTCTTCTGCAAGAAGTCATTATTCCAGAAGTACAGAATTATCTTCCATTTTCTTGGTTTCAGAATTATACCAATTTTGCTTCAGCAAATATCTCAGGCGGAGGAACATTTCAAACTGCTGGAACGGTGGAGAAGGCTTACGTGATGCATCATAGCCCTTGCACACCAGATCTGAAAAAACATACACCTGAGCTTCAACCACATTGTCATCCTTCAATCTTCCGAAATGCTCATATGGATCAATCCAAAGGCTGGAAGAAAAGTTGGGATTTCCGTCCTGGGGGAGGTGTGAAACCAACTTGGATGTGGGTATACTGGGTGCGACAGACTTGCGCAGAGTTTATTGAGGATCTGAAGAGAGCTGCAATATATGAGGCTGTTTGGGTTGGGAAAACATATATTTACAGACATGATATCTTCGTGCCAGAGATACTCAGCCATTGGAGTCCAGCGACTAATTCTTTCCACTTGACTCATGGAGAAGTAGGTATCAGTTTGTGGGATGTCCACAAGATTTCAGGAGCTCCAATCTTGGGCGATATGTATGATGAATTCATTCCTCCCAAGGTGACTTGGAATGATCCAGAGAAGACTCCTGCTTTGGCTCGAGAATTATTCAAAATTTTTCACAAGCTCAAGAGTTCAGAGACCTCATTAACTCATTTCAGAAAAGATATCCATCCGGAAGAATGGATGAATGTGTTTCTTACTGAGAATAAAGGGATGGAGCCAAAGGAAAAAGGATCCAAGAAAAAGAAATCCAAGGATACCCGGCCCAAACGTCCTACCACTTGTCCAAAACCTGAGAAGAGAGGAGCTCCTGGCACATTCTGGCCAACTCTAGAAGCAGGAGAGTTTGAAAAATGGGGCTATGAAGTGAATCAAAGAATTCCAAAGAAAACTCGTCTGGCGGGTTTCTTGGCAATGTGGCTCAGTATTTATCTCTTGCCGGTCAGGGATTCGAAGGGAGGCGTTAGGCCAGGGACCTTCGTCATTGCGGCCAAGTTGGCTGAGGGAAAAATGGTTGGGTTAGCTACCCCCATTTTAGCAAAGATTCACAGGATTTTACTTCATGTCTTCCATGGTAAATCTCCTTTAAGAATAGTGGGACCATTCCAAGTTTTGTGGGGATGGATCACCACTCACTTCAGGACTTACAATGTACAGAATGGATTACAAATTCCTGGAAGCTCTTTCAGACCGTCAGTGCAAGCATTCTCTGGAATTGCTCCATTAGATGTCAATGGTTATGACATAAAAGTAAGACTAAGCATGTATAAGGAATTTAACTTCTTTCCTTATGGAAGTCCTCCATCTGGGCGGTTTGTTGATGATGGGAAAGCCCCTTTGGATTTGAGGGCATACATGCTAGCTTGCAGGGATGGCGTGTTAGTAGCCAGGATTGATGGAAAAATCATATGCGAGGCCTATGCTCCATATAGATTTGCACGCCAATTCAAATGTTTGCAACAGATTGTTGTATCCCCTCCAGTACATGTCAGGTTAGAGCAACATCCGATGGTTGCTCGACAACTATGGTTGCTGACATCAAGAGAGAAGACTGGGGCAGTATTTGATCTACCAGTTGAAAAAGCGGCACATTATCTGACTACATTTTATGCCGAACACTGGATAGCATCATACCCTAAAGGGATATTGAATCACCCTGTATATCAAGTGGGAAAGAGGAAGAGTACTGTAGAGAAAGAAACTCTTCCTCATGAAGGTGATGCTTCTCCTCCTGAAATAGGTTCAACAGACTCCTCCTCTAGAACTGATTCCTCGGATTATCATGATGGGGATGATGAGACACAACCGGCAGCAAAGCGGTTTCGTGCCTGATATAATCCTCCGGCCAGAGTAAAAAGACCCACTCCATCAACTCCTGGTGAGTTATTTGATTGTAATAACTTCAATCACTGCTACTTTATAAAGTAATAAGTCTCACTTTCTTATTCTCTATCTGTAGTTGCAGGAGTCGGGAAGAAATTAAAATCAAAAATTGTAGGACCTTCCTCACAGCCTTTATATCTAAGACCAGAGGCTGTTCAGCTATGGCAGAGCTTATACTGTGATACTGAGACCGCCTGGCTGGATTTGTGTGAGGGCCTACAACTTCCTGGGATAGGATATCTTCTAGCTTCTAAAGACCTTCAATACGGAGATAACCCCAATGAAGTGCGAGCTTATATCAGAGAGCTGGAAATGCTCATATATGCCACTGATAATTCGGTTCCTATCACCAGGCGGGTGAAGGAAATGATTGATCGTGGCACCACTAAGGGGGCTGGTGGTTCTGGAGATGAGGAGTGGCAAGAGTACGTGGCTCCTGAAGATGTAAGTTTTCTTTCCTTATTTTCTTTGCAACTTGATTTCAGTTGAAGCTTTGTTACTTAAGGAAGTTATTTTCTTCATCTTGCAGCTTGCAAAGAAAGGGACCGGGGTTCCTTCGCCACAATATAGCCCTGGTGGTACCGCTGTTGGGGCTGCTGCTGATTCTCCTCGCGAACCAGGCGAGATATCTCCAGGCCAGCAGGCCGTGAATGAGGCACTGGACATAGCCTTTCATTCGCCAATCCAAGTGCCAATAAAGGAGACAACTGAAACTCCAAAAAAACAAAAGAAGACAAGGCAACGAAGGAGGAAATCCTTAGCTAAACGTTTCATTAGCAGTGGTAAGTCCTTCGAACAATCATGAGTTTATACCCATAATCATATGGTTACTCATATTTCTGAGGATTGCAGGGGCTTCTTCAATTTCCCCCTTGAGGGAAGGGACTGATCCTTCTTCAAAGGTCGTGGAGGGTGCTGTAGAACAACCACAGACTCGGGCTAACTTGGTTACTCCTAGAGAAGAGCTACCATCCATTCCCAGTATCCCTCCCACTACTGAAGATGTTGTCCAGGGTCAGGGGTTGCAGGACATAAGTCAGCAAGAAGACGTAGCAAATGATCCCACTGGTGAGACTAACCAAGATTCTGAAGTATCATTAGATGAAATGATGAATCAAGGAATGACTTTTGAAGAATTTTATGATCATGCTAGATTGTCATGTGATTTAGAAGACCTTGGGCATGAGTGTTACCCTTCGCCCAAATTTTTCTTTTTAAAAACAAAACATATTTCTAATCATGATGTAAAATAATATGCAGTTTCTTCCGTAGAAGCTGCTGAACTGCCAATGCCCGAAGAGGGTGTGGACACTGATGTCAACCCTATCATTGCAGAAACATTAGCTCAAGTAGAGCTAAATCCAATAAACTCTCCTGAGACCCATCTTGAAAATCCTGTTGAAACCGGGAAAGATGGGGAGAAGTCTTCTCATGTTGCTGAACCACCATTGGGTAAGGGATAACAATATTTGTGATTGTACTTTATTTGCAAGACAATCCATTCTTTTGTTATCCTTTAAGATTCAACTAAAATCTTTCAATTGATCATGTAGGGCCATCAACTGTAATGGCTAGATCCGGAGATGAGGCTTCAGCCTCTGCCCCAACGGGAATTGAAAGTGAAGAAGCCCAAGTCAGAGGGGAAAGAGCAGGACGAGGCACTTCCTTAAGCATGTTAATTCCAGATTACATACCCCCTTCTGACGAAGATGTTGAATCAGATCCAAAGATGCTCAAAGCGTTCAGCTTTTCACGACGTAAGGCATGGAACAACATATGGAACATCATATCGGGGGTGCCTTTAGAAGAGCTACCATCAAAAATTTCCCGATTGTCATCCCAATTTGTTATAATGGGACTTGGTGGTTTTGGGTATGAAAGGATCCATGCTGTGGTGAAACAGATTATTTTCAGGAGGGAGCAAATGCAGACAAGTCGCGAAGATTTGACCAGAGTGAAATTGTCAGTCAACATAGGCGAATTTGAGGCTGCGATATCCCAGGCTGAAGCTGATTTTGCTGTCAAGATGAAGGATCTGAAGCAAAAAATCAAAGAAAAGGTCGTCCAGCAGGTGCAGCTCCAGCAACAGTTAGATGCTGTTACTGGGGAACTTGATCAGCTTAATAAATCATTGGATGAAACTCATATGAGTGGCATGAAAGCCATTGCAGATGCTAAGAAGGCACTTCAGCAAGCTGAGAAGAGTGAAGCTGGTCAAGTGCACGAGCTTCAAGTAACTGTTGATAAGGCTCAGGATGCTATACATCAAATGAAGACTTATGTTGACAATCTTCTGTAATTCTTGAAAAACAGAAGAGATTCCAGTCTGTGGATGTCCTTCTAACTCTTGTGTATCAATGAAAAACACTTTTGTCTTCAATCATTTGTACTTGCATTCTTCCATTACCTGCTTCAAATTTATTTAAGCCAATGGGCTTAGTAAGCATAGTTTGATTTTTACTAGGATTATTACAAATAACCCTACAAACTTTGAACCTTTTAACTGCTCAATATTACCTAAATCATACAAAAAAATGTATATTTAGTGAGCTGGAACTTGACTTTTATTCAGAGTTCCTTTGTCTTTTGTGTGGGCAGTTTAAAGTCATGCACGCCGGACATAAAGGGGCTAATGTTTAAGGTCGAAAATAGCTTTGACCGAAAATGGATTAAAATGGATTCAATTCCTTGACAATTTATCTGAAAACATATTTACCATACTCAAGTATGAGGGAAAAAAGATGTAAACTATGGCTTAAGAATATTTGAATCTGAGGAATGATATGAAAACAAAGAGCTAAAAGGCATTAGAAGAAGTAGTTTCCAAGAATGAAGTTACTATTATTTAACAAAACCCGTTAGGGGGTTGAAATATGCAGGGCCACCTATGGGCATTGGCTGCATAGTCAAATAAAATAGCATCTTTTGGCTGACAAGTCTGTTATGTGGACTGTTTATGCAAGGCCACCTATGGGCACGTGCTGCATAGTCAGGCAAGAGAACTCCCAGAAATTTACTTTCCTAGTGCTAAAAGCCAGTGGAAGTTTATGGAGATTCAAATTTTCTAAAGCATAGAGTTTGTTGTATGGAAAGAGGTACTTGAATATGGAGAAGATATTTCCAAACAAGAATATCAAAGAACTGGATGAATATTACTCCTACGAAGGTCTGACCCAAACGTAGGGAAGAAGAATAAACCATAGACTTGAATACTTTTAGATCATGAAAAAGGATATGGGACAAATACGTTAAGGATGGCTATTTTTGCGGATCCCTACATACTGTCGTTTAAGACAAATAAGGACAAAAGAGGCATTCTTCCCAAGAATGAAGTTACTATTATTTAACAAACCCGTTAGGGGGTTGAAAACATGCAGGGCCACCTATGGGCATTGGCTGCATGGTCAAATAAATAGCATCTCTTGGCTGACAAGTCTGTTATGTGGACTGTTTATGCAAGGCCACCTATGGGCACGTGCTGCATAGTCAGGCAAAAGAATTCTCAGAAGTTTGACATTTTTGTGACTATAAGTCATGAAAAGGGTTATGAAGATCTGAAAATATTTAAGGTTAGGATTATAATACATAAAGATGGGTATTGTCCAATGTATATAGAGATACATAGGTCAATGATAACCATAATCATGTTGTGGCTGGGTCCTGAATTGAAACTTGGACTTCACTACGTATCTCATAAGAATGAGAATCAAGCCATACGTAGTTCTTGAAATGCAATTTAACGTCGTGCAGGACGAAAGTATGAGTGATCTTAGTTTAGGGTCATAGAATTCGGACCATAATAATGAATACACAGTGTGTGTTTTCATGAAGACTTTTGAGCCAAGGGACTGAAAGTGAAATTTGGGGTTAGGCCCAAAAGACTTGGGACTGGATTCGAGGGACACTCGAATGTTCCTACGTATCCCATAAGGATGGGAATCAAGTCCACGTAGTTCTAGATCTACCCTTTGTACAAATTTGGTTCGTACATGTGAAGGGTGAAAAGGGGACTTTAGTGCAATGATGGTTTTAACCTAAGATAAAAAGTTTAGCCATTACCATGTATGTACGTAGTCTTTTGAAAAATGAAAACCATGATTGAAAAAGAATCAATGTTAATAATGGTTCCTTCTCAAATGAGGAAATCAAAGAATATTGTAGTTTATTGTCGTACCGGACAAAAGTGTTGTATAGTTTAACGTCATAAAACAAGGACGAAAGTGAATCAATGTAAAGATATTGATTCCAGGGGTGGTTTCACAAATCATCATCATATGAGATGGTGGTGAACCAATGTGAAGAGATTGTTTTTGGGCTTGAACCTTTGGGAGGTTTCCTACATACCCAGCCTGGAGGGCAAGGATCAAAGTCCGTGTAGTTCAATTAAAGAATGAATTAATGATCAAGTTGTTCTTGTGGACAATGATCTAAAAAATTTTGTTGGGACTTACACATGGTTAGTGGCCCAAAGGGAGTGTTATGGTTGATGTTCGCTCTAAGCTCACGTGAGTCATACTCGGTGTGAGAAACAAGAGGTAATAACAACCTTAACGATGTACAGTTTAATGTCATGTAGGACATAAAAAAGGGACTTTCTGTACAGTTTAGCGTCATGTAGTTAAGACGATGGGGACAATATAGTTTAACGTCATATTGGACGAAAGTATGATTGTGCAGTTTTAATGTCATGCTGGACTTTTGATGATTATATAGTTTAACGTCTTTCCGGACGTGAGGGACTTTTATACAGTTTAGCGTCATGTAGTTAGGACGTCACAGTTTAACGTCTTGCTGGACATATTTGCAAATAGTTTATGGTCATATACATGGACCAGGGATGATGCAGTTTAAAGTCATACGGGACCATTGCTGTACAGTTTAAAGTCATGTAGGTAGGACTAAGGTGAACCAATATGAGGATATCAGTTCTGGGGATTTTTTTTTTTTACAGTTTAATGTCATGCTGGACGATGAAAGTGCCACACAGTTTAATGTCATGTTGCTAGGACACAATATAGTTTAATGTCATCTCGGACATATACAGTTTAGTGTCATGTAGGACATATTAGTAACCAATGTGACAGTTAAACGTCATGTTGGACGATAAGGGAACTGACACAGTTTAACATCATGTTGGACGATGAAAGTGCCACACAGTTTAATGTCATGTTGCTAGGACACAATATAGTTTAATGTCATTTCGGACAAAATATAGGAACTTCTATACAGTTTATTGTCATGTAGGACAAAATCAGGGACTATGCAGTTTAAAGTCTTGCAGTTAGGACTATTGGTGCTGCACAGTTTAGTGTCATGTTGCAAGGACATAAGTGCGAACAGTTTAAGGTCATATGCATGGACCGTACAGTTTATCGTCATGCTGGACGTATTATAGTTTAATGTCATCTCGGACAGAAATGTGACACAGTTTAATGTCATGTTTGGACGAAGTTGTAGTTTAAGGTCATACTGGACCATTGCTGTATGAACCAAATGTAAGAGTCTTGGTTCTGGGAACAATATTTTGTGTTTATACAAAATACTTCTTCAGAAATCTGGCATTAGTTGGAGTCGTGATGTGTTCTCCATCCATTGAGATTAGAGAATACGCTCCATTGGAGTAGACCTTATGTATTGAATAAGGTCCTTCCCATTTTGGTTCAAGCTTGGGAGGTTTCTTTCCTGGTATCATTGGTGTTTTAAGAACCAATACCAATTCTCCCTGAATGAATGAACGAAGACGAACTTTTTTGTTAAAAGCTCGTGCTATCCGATTCTGATAGATTTCCAAGTGGTGCAAAGTGCACAATCTCTTCTCATCTAACTGTTCCAATTCGTTCAACCGCTTTTGGGATTGCTCATCTGTTGATAACTGATCACAAATGGCTATTCTGAGTGAGGGCAATTGAACTTCAATTGGCAAGACTGCTTCTGTTCCATATACCAATGAATATGGAGTAGACCGCGTTGCATTGCGAGTGGTAGTCCGATAAGCCCATAAAGCATGAAAGAGTTTATCAGGCCATGACTTCTTATCTTTATCCACCATCTTTTGCAGTATATTTGAAAGAGTCTTGTTGAAGGCCTCTATCTGGCCATTAGCCGCTGCATGATATCGAGATGAATGGTTGGACTTAATGTTGTATTCTTGATACAATCTCTTTACCTCATAAGAACAGAAGTTGGTGTCGTTGTCTGTCAATATGGTATGAGGGACACCAAATCTAGTAATGATGTTAGACTTGATGAAGCTAACAATGCATTTAGAACTGACTTCTTTGAGAGGTACTGCCTCTGCCCATTTGGAAAAGAAATCAGTAGCAGTAAGAATGTACTTAAACTGCTTGGTCGTAGCTGAAGGGTAAGGTCCCACCACATCCATTCCCCATGTGGAAAATGGCCATGAGTATTTAGCTGTATGAAGCAACTCTGGAGGTTGATGAATGAAATTGGAATATACTTGGCATGAATGACACTTCTTTGTGAAATTAACACAATCTTGTATCATTGAAGGCCAGAAGTATCCAAGCCTTCGAATTTGATCAGACAATCTATGTCCAGACTGGTGGGCACCACAGACTCCTGCATGCACTTCTTTTATGACAGCCATTGTCTCTTCACCATCAATACATCTGAAGAGAACTCCATCAAAACCACGTTTGTAGAGAATTTTCTCGAGGTGGTTTGGACCATCATAAAGAGTAAAATTGACCACACGTCGCCGAATTTGTTCTCTATCGGCTCTATCAGGTGGAAGTGTTCCATTTTGAAGGTATTCCTTGATAGGTGACATCCATCATGTAGTATGACCATATGGTTCAGGAATGGGACTAATTTCATTAATTTCCTCTGTTCTGACTTGAACATAAGGTGAAATTTCACGACGGTGGGCAATACAGATGGTTGTCTCGTCCCGATTTGGATCTGCTAAAGCTGTGGCTATATTAGCCAGTGCATCAGCTTGAGCATTTTGTGATCTTGGGACATAAGAAAATGTCGGTTCTGTAGGGAATTCCGACATTAACTCTCGGACGTAATCATACAAAGGGATTAATTCTTCTTTTCTGATGGCATAATCCCCATTGATTTGTTTGATTACCAGGTCTGAATCACCTTTCACCTTTAAGTGATTCACTTGTGCTTGAAGCGCTAACTCCAAGCCTGCAATGAGAGCTTGGTATTCAGCTTCATTATTGGTACCACCTTCCCACAACAAAAAGGAATAAGGTAACACTGCCTTATCTGGAGAAATGAGCACAATTCCTAAACCAACTTTGTTGAATTTAGGATTTTCCATTTTCTTCCCTGTTGGACTTCTAGAAGCACCATCAAAATACATTTCCCATGTTTGAGGACTCTCTTGAATAGAAAAAACTTCCTCATCAGGGAGTTCGATATCTGGATATGTGTCTTCCACTGAAGGGTGTTCAGCCAGGAAATCAGCCAGAGCTTGGCCCTTAATTGCCTTTTGAGACACATACTGGATGTCGAACTGCTGTAGAATAACCGCCCACCTTTCCAGACGTCCTGTAAGCATTGGACGACTAAGGATGAATTTGAGTGGATTATTACGAGATACCAATTGGACCTCGTGATGTTTCAGGTAGTGTCTCAGTTTCTGAACTGCAAAGATTAATGCTAGGCAGCACTTTTCAATACTCGAATACCGGGTTTCTGCTTCAAGCATAGTTCTACTGAGATAGTAGAGACTATTTTCATTCCCAGCATCATTCTTTTGAGCGAGAAAGGCACCCAATGATCGCTCTAAAGCTGTCAAATAGAGGATAAGAGGTCTACCCTCAATAGGTGGCATGAGTACTGGTGGACTTAAGAGGTATTTCTTGAGAACATCAAATGCTTCTTGACATTCTTCATTCCACTGGTAAGTGACTCCTTTCTTCAATAATTTGGTAAAAGGTAAACTTTTTCCTGCCAAATTGGCGATGAAACGCCGAATATAGGCTAAGTGTCCTTGAAGTCCTCTTAATTCTTTCAAATTCTGAGGAGGTGACATACCAAGGATTGATTTGGTCTTCTCAGGATCGACTTCAATACCACGATGGCGTACAACAAAGCCGAGGAATTTTCCTGAGGTTACCCCAAAAGCACATTTTAAGGGGTTCATCTTCAAATTATGTTGTCGAAGCTTGTGGAATATGATTTCCAAATCAGCCAAGTGATCAAAACGTTGTTTGGATTTAACCACCAAATCATCTACATAGCATTCAACAAATTTCCCTAGAAAAGGTTTGAAGATACGATGCATGGCGCGTTGATATGTTGCACCTGCATTCTTTAAACCAAAGGGCATCACCCGGTAACAAAACACACCTTGAGGAGCTCTGAAGGCTGTATATTCCTCATCTTCTGGGGCCATTCAGATCTGATTATATCCATAATACCCATCCATGAAAGAAATTACTTCATAGCCAGCCGTCGCATCAATTAAGAGTTCTGTAATTGGAACTGGAAAATCATCTTTGGGACAATACCGATTAAGATCTCTGAAATCGATGCAAACCCTAATTTGTCCGTTCTTCTTCTTTACAGGGACAATATTAGCCAACCATTTGGGATATTGAACTTCTCTGACGAAGTTAGCTTTGATAAGCTTATCCACTTCAGCCTCGATTTTGGAAGCATAGGTTGGGTGTGTTCTTCTCGCGGCTTGCTTGAATCCTCGATGTTCTTTTGGCAAACCCAAATGGTGGGTGACAACATCAGGATCAAGGCCAGGCATCTCTGTATAATTCCAAGCAAAAATATCTTTATTTTTCTTTAGAAAAGAAATATACATCTCTTGTTCTTCAAGGGTCATGGCCGCACTAATTAAAGTGGGGCGTGGATCTTTCTCTGTACCCAGATTTACTTCTCTGAGTTCATCCACAGTGGTAGAGATACCCTCTTCAAATGCTGGAGGAGCATCTCTAAGATCTTCCTCTTCCTCTTCATCATGTGTTATTTCTTCCGTTTCTACTTGCAAAGTAGATGAAAAAACGAAATTCTCATGATCATAAGAGATGTCAAAATTTTCACATTTTGAAGAAGAAGATTCCATTTCCGACCCTATTGATGAAAAAGGGTCTTCTTTGGGAAATAAAGAGGGGATGATGGATTGAGAATCGACATCAATATTCACCTCTGGTGTTGCTATAACTTCTTCTGGCCTGATTAGCGAAGTATAGACTTGTTGGATTTCAGCAGACGAAATGAAAACGTCACCACTCATTCTTTCATCACTGCTTGGTAAGTTACCAATTTCTCCCATGTTGTCTGGCTCGATTTCCGTAATTGACATTATGGATCTTTCCATAAGAGTATTTTGATTTGGGCCTATTTTGTCAATTTGACTGATAGGTAACACATAATCTGTACTCACATGTGAAAATGGATTTATTGGAATTTTTTCCAAACCATATGGAGCATTAACTTTGGTAATTTCCTTCATTGTAGATTTTTCTCTTCCCTTCATGTGATAAAATTCCGCCTCAATGTATTGAGACTCACATGTTTTGAACGGGGCCTTATCACCATACAATGTTCCAACTTGACCATCGAAACAGTATTTGAGACATTGATGGTATGATGACAGAATAGCTGCATGCTGATGTAACCAGGGTCTTCCAAGCAAGATATTGAAAGCTGAGTCTTGATCAACAATCATGAAATCTAAATTGGAAACAAGATCTCCAAACTGAGTTCTGAGCGTAACTTCTCCCAGTGGTTCTTGTTCATTTTTATCATATCCTTGCAACATCATGGTAGAAGGAGATAAATCAGATTCCGTGAGGCCCAATCGACGAAGTGTGCGAATGGGCATGAGGTTGACTCCTGAACCATTGTCAATAAAAGCTCTTCGAACATCTATACCATTGACTTTGCCAGATAGGTACAAAGGTTTTATGTGCCCATGCACAACATCATCTTCATCTTTATCAGTAAAAGATATCACTGCATGGCATTCTGCAGGATTATTCTCTATGTGATAAATTTCAGCTGCAGCAATTTCAGCTTCAAACTCCTGAGGACTTGACAAAGCTTCGATGAGTGCTTCCCGAAGATCTTTTGATAGATTCAAAGCATCCAAAATTGATAATTTGGCTGGTACTTGGGCCAAGTGTTTCAATATATCATACTTTTGATCTAGAGGCCTGCGTTTCCCAATGGGAATATGCGGTTTAGCAGGTACCTTGGAAGCAGATGCTTTGGAAGCTGATGCATCTTGTATTGAAGTTGGAAACATCTTTGGTTTTGGAAAATTAGACTGATTAGATCCATTTACTTGCTGAGATAAAGAAGATGGAACCTTTAATCGGTCTTCCAAAATAACTGTGCCGAAGCTGAGTTGTCCATTGGCAGAAGAACTTGCTTGTTCATTTTGAGCTCGCTGAAGGGCTCTACCACGAGTTTCTGCTGCATATACAGTGCTAGCAGGGGTAGAATTAGAGTAGTGGCTTCGGAAAGATCCACGTCTTCCCCTATATCCTGAACCTCTAGAACTTCCTCGGGTTCCCTTATTTGATACAGGGAATTCAGGCTCATCAAGACTAGAATATGAATCTGTTAATTGAATCATATTAACAGAACCAAAGATTAACTCTTCGTCTGATAAAGACTCTGCCTGGTTAGCCTGTTTAGGCTGTGCCGTTTGGTGGGACGGTGCCCGTTGCTTTGAAGTAGATGGCATGAAATCTGCCAGAGTCAAAGACAATTTAGGCTTTGATACATACTTATCTTCTCCTGATTCCTCTTTCTTCTTTGAATTGTGCTGCCCTTTTGAGGATTTGTCCTTTGATGGAGGCTTTACTACAGCTTTTGTAGGAGACACAATTGGCTTCTTCAATTGTGTTCGCAAAATGGAATGGGTCCGATTGATTGTCTTTCTGACCATCCAATCATCATATTTTTTCGCAGTTTTGCTTTTGACTTCCTGCCACTCGCCTCCTTCCTCTGGATCAGTAGCGGTAATACACGCTACATGAGCTGAAGAACCCTTCAATTTGACTGTCCCAAGTCGACCATCTTTTGTAGGAGGTCTTTAAAGACAAAACACTCCTGGATAGGATGTCCCAACATTTGATGAAAGGGACAATAATTGGGACGGTCTTCATCTCCTTCCTTGTTTGGTCTCTTCGGCACTGGTAATTGAACCAAATTATTTTCCAGAGCTGAAATGAAGTAACCAGGAACTTGCTCACTTCGGAAAGAGTATGTTTTACTCTTCATATCATCAAATTGTTTTCGTCGTTGATCTTTTTGATCATTTGGACGAAACAGCCTTTGTTGTTGGCGTTCAGGAGGTGGAGCCCTTCGAGAAGATGAAGGTTTTGAAGTAGAAATAGGTACAGGTGCCTGTTTAAGCATAACTGTAGCAGTTTCTGCTTTACCCATTCTTCTTCCTGGAGCTGATGGAATTACACGAGATTTAACCTTAGCCTGCATAAGGGAATATTCAATCTGTTGAGCGATTGAAGTAAGGTCTCGAAACCCTCCTGTGTATTTCACAGGGATCAATGGCGTGCGTAATTCGTCACACAAATTTACCACACAGATTGGCAACAATTCCTCCTGAGGGAGTGATAAACTCAAGGAATACGTTAATCCCTTCCAACGAGCAATGAAATCAGAGACTCTTTCATTCTCCCTTTGCTTGCAGTTTGTAAGATCGAAAACTGTCGTTTTTGGCAAAGTTGAGCTAAACTGAAGAAGGAATTTTTGACGGAGATCCTCCCATCCGATGACTGACCGGGATTGCAAGCTTGTATACCAGACAAAAGCTGGTCCTTGCAAGGTTCGCACGAAGCATCTGAGTTTCACTGCTTCTTGTTGCTCTGGAGTTCCCATCATAGGATCACAACAAGACACGTAATGTGTCAAATGTTGTTCAGGGTCGCCTGATCCATTGAAAGTAGGGAAAATAGGGTTTCCAAAACTGGATGGAGGAGAAATTGAATCTACCCATTCAGGGTAAACTTTCTTTTCAGGTTGAACTTGCGCCCGTTTCCCTTCCATAGTTTCTAACCGAGCTGTTAATGACTCAATAGTAGTTATTAACTTTTGAGAAACGTCAGGTTGAACTTGGTTTTGGGTAGGTGCAATGAATGGAGCTTGGACAACCGTGGAGGTTGGTGCTGCAACTAATGGTAGTGCTGCCAACCGTTGTTGTGTTTGACCCGTAGGATTAGACCTCTGTGGGTGTACTGATAAAGGAGGATATTCCTGATCCATCTCAGTAGTTACAACAAATTCCTTCGGCTGTCGGACTTCAGCATTCTTAAGAAGAAGACTACTCTGAAGTAGTTCTGCATTCAACCTTTTTAATTCTTTCATCTCTTCCTCCTGTTGTGCAAACCTTTGCTCTAATGAGAGCGATTGACCTCCTTCAGAGGAAGGGTGAGAAGTAACCTGATTCTTTCCTTTCCCCTTATTGGATCCTTTTCGGAGAGGGGGAAGTGGGTTACTTGAAGGAATAACCAGATTTTGGGTAAGCCTTTGCTTACGTGTGCGCACACCTTCTTCATTTAGGTCTGTATGCGCAACTTATTGAGCAGGAACCTCTTCGTCTGATCCCTCTGATTGAGCCTCATCTGGTGAATCAGCAGCAACGGCAGTGATGACATTAATGGATGCATATTGCATAGAATCCTTTCTATCAACATTTCTGTGATATTGTCTTCTTCCATGTCCATGATGAAACATGGAATTCCGTTGACTTGATCCCTCAGGAATTTCTTTGTGAACCGTCACTTGGAGAGAATCTCCTGATAGCTTGGCTCTTCGTTCCTCTTGAGGCTTCTTCCCTAATCGAGAGAATACTGACTTTCTCTGAGGGATGGATTGAGGATTTGAAAAAGTCCCCAGTCCGGTGGACTGGGGATGTTCCTGTTGCTTCCGCTCAACTCCTCGAATCCCATTCTTTGATTCTAAGGGTTGGGTTAGAGAAGTCCCCAGTCTGGCAAGCTGGGGTGTCTCTTGACATGCTATGTCTGAGATCTTCTTGAAATATCTCTTGATCTTGCGGATCTTAGTTCGGAAATTAGCTGGATGCATTAACCTGTATCCACTTTTATCACCTGGTTCAACAGACCGTTGGATGATTTCCGAAACTTCTGTCATTTGATGACGTGTTTGCTCCAGACGAGAGGCTTGTGCAATATTCTCGCCTGCTTGATGTAGGAGAAATTCAACAACCTGTTCTCTATATACTTGATTTTGAGAGGAACTAGTTGAAGCTTGATCTCGAGCAAGATTTTGATTATGAACAAAGCCCATTGACTGTGGCCGGCCATGGGCAATAACATTGCATGAGACCATTTTCAGCGGGCTTTGCTGACCGGAAAGCACTGTGAAATGTAGTGCTCCGTGAACACCCCATCCTATGATATGAACATTAGATGGAGAAATGGAAATTAACTGACGCAATCTTCTTAGTGCGCCAAGGCATGAACGTTGAAGGGTTCTCTGTTGCTTTTCAGCCTTCGGATACCGAGAGACTGATAGAGATGCCAAATCAATCTGGCGTTGTAACCCTTCTATTATCTTAAGATGATTTTCATATTCATCGTAAGATAATACCTTCTTCTTTAATTGACAAAGAGTTTTCCATATGTTGAGACGAATATCATGGATTCCATCATCCGTCAACATCTTTGGAATGTCATACTGGGAATCAGCCAAAGGCCAAAACATGACGGGTACTTCACCTTTTGCCAGTTTTTTTTTCTCATGTTCAGCATTTCCTCTTTATCATTAAATGAAGATTCTTCTACCTGTTTGGACCAGAGTTGGTGTTTCCTTGTTGCTTCATCGGATTCAACAAGATTGGTAGAGGAATCACTATTCATTCTGGAAGATGAATGACCCAGGGAAGGTTCGGAGAATAACCTGAACCCCAAGCTATCTTCTGATGGAGAAAGAGTTTCACCTACCGATAGTAAAACTTCAGACATGACTGGTTTTACATTTGCAAGTGCCTCGAGATAGGAGGGCTTTCTCGTCACTACATTGCCTTCTGAAGAATTTTCGAGACAATGTGAATCACTACTGCGGAGAGGACTTTCGCAGCGAAGTTCATCACCATGAGGAGGACCTTCATGATGGGTTACAGCAAAAGATGAAATCTCTTGCTCCTTGGCCTTCTAACCACACAGAGGGTTCCTGTGGTTTTCATCTGAAGAAGAAACTTCAAGATTGACCGAATTTTCATGAAGCAAGTCTTCATGAGGAAGTGTCTGTTGAAGACCTTCGGGATTAATGTTCCTGTTATTGGGAACTGAGGGAGTAGAATCTTGAATTTCGATAGATAAATGTCTGAGGGCTTCAAGAACTCCAGCATCGAGCACGGCCTTGTTGCAGATTGGCCTTTGATCTCCTGATTGTGCTGGGCGGATCTTTTTCTTAGATGCCTTCTTACTCGCTTTAGAAATCACTTGATGACGAAAGTGATTGCTCTGAGCAGGTGTATGTGCCTGATCAGGAAAGATGGTCAGGTTAGGCTGACGATCATCGCTCAAATCAGGTGTATGTGCCTGACTTGGTTGTCCATATGATATGGGGGAGTAGGCCCCACAACCCTCTTGGACTGGAACAGATGTGTGTGTCTGTTCCGGAGTGAATTGTTGATGTGTCACTCCACTGCTAGGGATAGATTTATGTGTCTGTCCCTGAGATGATGCTGAAGCTGTTATGATATCCTGGCAAGCATCCAGAATATGAGCAGGAATTTGCTTCTGCTCTTTCACCATTGAAAAAATATGTTTGGTGACTTCAGCCGCCGGAACAGGTATATACGTCCATTCCGGGCTTGGAGTAGGTGTATGTGTCTGCTCCTGTCCTCCTTTTCCTGTCAGTGAATCCTGACAGTACACAAGTGTGGAGGCAGAGAGTTTAGTCTGCCTCCTGTTTGTCGTCGGGGCTTTCCGACTGACTTCTCCGTGCGCTACCAAGCGAGACTGTTGGTAGGCTTGATTAGTATTAGCAGGTGTATGTGCCTGCTGATTACACTTCGTCAAATGCGGTTGACGAGATCCATCATATGTATTCAGACGAGCCTGCTGACTAACTGCTGATGTATAAGCAGGTGTATGTTCCTGCCTATGGTACTCCGCCGGAATTGCCTGGCGGGATCGGCTTGATGCTGCCAGACGAGTCTGCTGGACAGCGGGATTAAAACGGGCAGGTGATTATGCCTGCTCGTTGTTTGCCACCAAGTTAGGTTGGTGGACTTCTCCGGAGATAGCAGGGATGACAACCTGCCTATTGTTAACCGGATTCCGTCTCTGGCGATTCATCTTGCCTGCTCGGGTTCGAGGAACCTGAGCTGAACGCCTGGAGTCGGTACCCTCATCATGTTGAGGGCGCACTACCGCACGAGTCTGGCGGCGATTGTTGATGGGAGCCCTTGAGAAGGACTCCTGTCTTTTTGAATTAAGGTCCTGCGGGACCTGCTCATTCACTTCCTCGGAATAAGGGAGTGAATGGAAATTGCGTTCCGGGGATAACGACCCGAAACGGTTGGAGACGGTAGTCAGCACCGTCTGCTTCTTGATTGCTGGTCGCCGTTGTCCGTACGACCAGGTAGAATTGTTAACTTGGAGGGCTTGACGAGCGGCCTCCAGAGTTGGGATAGTACCGTTGCGACGGTACTCCTTAACCAGTGCATTAGAAACACAGCGTTGAAGACGCTGAGTTGGTGATGTCATCCTCAGAGCGGATGACGTTCTAGCAGGAGTAGCAGCATTGGTTTTCACAGCAGCAGACCTCACAGTAGAGGTGTTCCCAGCAGCAGTATTCACAGGGGTGAATTTAAGGAAAGCCATTTTTGTAGAAGATCTTGAAAAAAGAGTGCTTGTTCCATGTAACAGACATAATCAAGATGAATCCGGCCACTGCATCTTTTGGATGAGCACATGTCAATGATTGCCTTGTTGGCCCAAAGGGCCTAACAAATAAGAAGAACATCACTTTAACTTGGTTAAGGATTCACGTCGGGTTCACCATTTTTGTTTCGCGCGGAATCCGGGGATGACCTCCTGGACGGGAGATTCAAACGTTCTGATCAGTTTCTAACGGGTTTGTTCGTAGAACCGGAAACATCCAATGATTCCACATCCATTTGGACCTACTTTCCAAAGGCAGGCGCTCATTAGCTTGTGGGCTAATGAGGCTTAGGAATTTGCATTGGTCGAGAGGATGGGAGGTCGGACTCATCACACCTTTTTGAGGGGAATTATTGTCTACTCCGGGACTCTCATTATAGATTTAAGTTAAGTTCGTGAATCCTTATTACATTACCAAGTATAAAATGATCTTTCCTTTAGTTTTAACAATCAATGATTAAATATGCAAGAAATTTAGAGAATCTTTTTTATATGTATTCGAGGTTCTTCATCAATATAGAATCATCTATATTTGTTTAGAGATTCCTGGTCAATGGTATCCTTCAAAACATTTATATAAAAGTCTCTTGGTCATTTTGATGACCAGGCTGGTTTTAAAGCCACTCAGTGGGGCACTTGAAGTTTATCGTCATTCAGAAGGACAGAGATTATTTCAATGTTGGGATCGAACCCATAAATGGGATACCTACGTATCCTTTGTTTTGAGAAAGGAATCAGAACCCACGTAGTTCGAGGAATGGGATATGATGTTTTATGATTGATGGCTCAAAGATGAATGTCATAATTACTTTTACACTCTAAGCTCACGTGAGTCATGATCGGTGTGAGAAACAAGAGGTATTGGTAAAATTTAGACAATTGTGCCATAAAAGATGCAATCATAAGAATTTGTTTTGGGGCTTATGTATAGATGACTGCCCAGATAGACGAAGGTTTAGGATTTACTTTTAGGGAGAAAATCCAAGAACAGGGTCCACAAAGTTATATGTGCTTCATGGAGATTTGAATACTCTAATCTTGGGGCTTACTCCTAAGGAGGATGCCCAAGTTAGGAGGGGACTTATGATTGGGTTTTATTCCTGAAAAGGAAACCCAAATCAAAGGTAATTTATGACTGGTTAAGAGAAATTTTAAGAGACTTGGGGCTTACTCCTAAGAAGGATGCCCAAGATTTATGACTAGGACTTATTCCTGAGAAGGAAGCCTAGGTTAGGGGACTTGGGGCTTACTCCTGAAAAGGAAGCCCAAGGTTATGACTGACTCTTATTCCTGAAAAGGAGACCCAGGTTAGGGATTAAGGTTTGGGGCTTACTCCTGAGGAGGATGCCCAAGATTAAAGGACTTGATTGGGGCTTATTCTTAAGAAAGATGCCCAAGATCAAAGGTTTTATAACTGGGGATTATTCCTGAAAAGGAGACCCAGGTTAAGATTCTCTCATCTTAAAGGATGAGGTTGAATGAATGAACTCTCAATCTTTGGTGACATAAAGATGTTTAAAACACTAGACTTTGAGAGATATTTCACAGAATTCCTTTCAGATAAGGATGTCAAATCAAGAAATCATGCCATAAATGGCTTTGAAGAGTATCTTGAAGACTGAATCTTGAATAGGAAAGGTGAAATGGCTTAAGAGGGGAAAAATGGTCAAGATGGGCACCCAAAAAGATAGGGGCGCGCAAGTATTAAAAGTCGCGCAAGTCCTGCGGTGGCGCGCAAGTATTGGTCGCGCAAGTCTACTTGCGCGACATGAGGGATACTTGCGCGATTTTCAACCAGAGTTGAAATACTTGAGCGACTCTTTATTAAACCCTTTATCATCCTCTTCATGTCCTTCCAGAGAAGGGACGCGCAAGTTATATTGAAGTAATTAAGTAGGCGCGCAAGTGTTTGATAAGTTTCAACACTTAGGCCTTCCTTTTTCTCTTTAGATCTTCCGTTCTAGGTAAGAAATTACCTTAGAAGTGTTCCGGAAGCTTTTAGAAGAGACTTGGGCGTCGGGAGCTTCAATCCGAGTTTCTGGAAAAAGATCCTCTCGAATGGGGGGCCCACAGGGTCTATTTATAGGCAAAAGAAGACCCCGGGCGGTTACTTGGCGGTTACCACATATGTCGCGCAAGTCCCTTGCACGAACAGGAGGAGTCGCGCAAGTATTGAGGCGGCGCGCAAGTGTACTTGCGCGACCAAGAGGGAACCTGCGCGATCTATGGGCAATGTTCTCCTTTTTTATCCCTTTGTCGATTTTCGATGTTTCTTCAAAGGTTTAATCACTTTTGAGCTCAGATATTCCCTTTTCCGATCTTTAGATTCTGTGACGAAAGGAGCGTCAACACACATGAATCACGAGTAAACCCTCTTTGCACTTGAATTAGCATGAGTCAACAATAATTTCACATGACGTATCAAAATACTATACTTTACCCAATGCATTGGAGTGCTATAAGGGTTCACCCTTCTTAAACATTTCATTTCATGCATAAGTGTGCCACATGGATCATAAAACATGGATTCATAAAACATAATCATTTATTCCACGATAAAGGAATGTGGAATTCATACAAGAAACTTTATAATCAATAAGTAAATGTTCATAAAGGTGAATACCTTTGATGGATAAATGGGCATGGTATTCACTACACAATGGCATTGGCTTAAAAATCGGTGCGATTTCGACAGCGTAACGGCGTGACATAAGAATTCATAAAAAAAGGTTGATGAGAGAGAAAGGGGTTCCTCATCATATTTAAATATAATGGACAGAAATTAGTTCATATAGATAAATTTACCAACAATTGTAATGGAATTTATATTCATGATACAAAATTATTGCTTGAATGTAAATGAGGAGAGAGAAGTTCCTTTCGGAATTTCGGCATAGTAACGGGTGTACATGGGAGGAATTTAATGAGAGAGAAAGGGGTCTCCCATCATTAAAACATAAAGAGGTAAGTATGATGGAGGTGTGAAGACATACCCCAACATTCATAATTGAAATTAAAAGGGAAAAACATCATAAAGAAAATTGGACAAAAATGAGAAAGGAAGAAAAAACCCTTACTTGGAAGTGTGCTTCTAAAGGCTAGAGAGAGGCTTGTGAGAGGATTCATGGGAGCTTGGGGCACCTTGGGAGGATTTTATAGATAGTGGGGCAGAGGTTGGAAGAACTCCAAAGGCTTTGAGTGCGGAGGAAGTGGGATCTTGGGTGGGTTTATATAGGAAAGGTGAGGGAATTCTTTGTTATTTAGGTTTGGGTCCCCTTACATTAAATTAATCCCAACCACAAACCATACCATGGTTTTTGTCCATGGTTTTTGGAAAAGGGGAGATGAAAACAATATTTTATAAGGACAAAGTCCTAACATCTAAAAATAATAGGTTTGATTATGTGGAGGTGAGTCACACTCCCATGAAAAACAATTTAAAAAGACAAGGTGTTTAATAAGTCTTGAGGGGTCCATTAATGCTTTTAAAAGTAGGTAAAAAAAACCCAAAATTACATTATTTTAATATTAAAACATATATTGGCCGAACATAAAGATTATAGAATTTTATTACATCACTATTGGGTCTTTATGATGTCATAAAACACATTATATATTTAAACGGTATTTAATTTTTACCCAAAAATTTGACTATCTCAGAAAATTATGAAAAATTCACCATTGGATAATTTAGACATCCTGATTCCTGAAATAACATTTATTTTATCTATATAATTTTATAAATATGTTATTTTTCACTTTTAAAATAAAAACCAACATTTATCAAAAATTCACGGGTTTTGACAGAAATGGCTTTCAAGCCTTAATAAAAATTACAATTGCATTCATAAATTTATATGATCATTTATATTTAATAAAAATAAATTTAATAATAATAATAATAATAATTTATTAAAATTTTATTTATTTCCAAAATCCCTTAATTTAATAAAATAGAATTCTTAATTAAATCATAACTAAAAACACTATTTGTACTTTAAAAACTATTTACAATGTATCAATAATGACAAGAAGGTATATTCATTATTATATACAAAAAAATAATGTACATGAACATAGTACTATCGATTCATTACATAACCCCTTAAAACAGCCGCATAAGACCGAAGGGTAAGGTGTGTGATGGTGACAGACTCTTGGGGTGGCTCGGATAACATCGCTCGAGTGGTAATTTCTATCAACTTCCACTTCTCCCGTAGACGGTCCCATTTGAGCATAACATGATGAAGCTCAACTTGGGCTTGGTCAAGAGCGAAGCCCAAGGAAGCCACCTCTTTTCTGAGCTCCGAAAAATGGGATTTTTATGGATCAATTCTACTGGATGAGGCCATCACTTCTTTTTTCTGAGTAAATTGGATTTGTTAAAGTCTTGTATTTATACTAATCATGTGATCATTGTTCAATGAATATATTAGCAACGGCCAAAATACTTAACATAAAACCAAAAAAGTTTACATTTTATATAGACATAAATCGATATTTAATTAGATCAAGAGATATTTCCATTAATGAAACATTGAGTCATTACATCATGTCAATCGGAGGTGTTGTGTGCCCGTAGTGACCGAGAACGCAATTTTGGTGTCATAAACGGCCAAAACGGATGTTTAACGGTAAACTTCATAGCAGACAACATCGGATTGACCTAAAATCATAGTCCAACAATCTAATTATTATTCCTGACATGTATGAGGAGATGACATGTCAATATGACGTGCGGTTTTGCACGGTACGACTAAATATACGTTTTTAAGTGTTGGGCACGCTTCATAAACACGCGTGGGGGGTCCAAACTGTCCGAACTATGTCAGAATGTCCTGAAATCAGACGATAATAATGGGTGAGTGAATTTTGAATTGTTTGAGCGTATGACACATCAATCGGATATGTTGTGTGCCCGCGGTGAACGAGAACGCAGTTTTGGTGTCATAAACGGCCAAAACAAGCATTTAACGGTCAAATTCATAGAGGACAACATCATATTGACCTAAAATCACAGGGAAAAAATCTAATTATTATTTGTGATGTGTATGAGGATATGTTACATCAATAGTATGTGTGTTTTGCATTGTACGGCTCAATATGCATTTTATAAGTGTTGGGCGTGCTTTATAAACGCGTGTGGGGGTCTAAACTAGCCGAACGACATCAGAATGGCCTAAAATCAGACGACAACAACAGGGGAGTGAATTTTGAAGTGTTTGAGCAGAAGGCATGTCAATCGGAAGAGTCGTGTGCCTGTGGTGACTGAGAATGCAGTTCTGGTGTCATTAACGGCCAAAACGGGTGTTTAATGGTCGAATTCATAGAAAACGACATCAGATTCACCTGAAATCACATGCAAACAATCTAATTATTATTCTTGATGTGTATAAGGAGATCGAACATCAATAAGATGTGTGGATTGTGCGTTACAGCTCAATATGTGTTTTTTAAGTGGTGGGCACGCTTCATAAATGCGCATGGGGGGGTCCAAACCAGCCAAACAATGTCATAATGGCCTGAAATCAGACAAAAACAATGGTTGAGTGAATTTTAAAGTGGTTGGGTAGACGGAATGTCAATAGAAGGTGTCGTGTGCCCGCAGTGACCAAGAACGTAGTTCTGGTGTCATAAATGGCCAAAACGGGCGTTCAATGACCAAATTCATAGCGGACGACATCTGATTGACCTGAAATCATAGGGAACAATTGAATTATTTTTCGTGACTTGTAAGATGAGACGACATGTCAATCGGACGTGCGGTTTGTGCGGTACAGCTCAATATGAATTTTTTAAGTGTTGGATGCGCTTCAAAAATGCCCTTGGGGGGGGGGGGGGGGGTTAAAACCGGACGAATGACATCAGAATGGCATGAAATCAGACAAAAACAATGGGTGAGTGAATTGTGAAGTGATCGACCAAAAGGCACATCAATCGGAGGTTCTGTGTGCCTGCGGTGACCGAGAACACAGTTTTGGTGTCATAAACGGCCAAAACGGGCATTTAACAATCAAATTCATAGAAGAAGACATCGGATTGACCTGAAAACACATGGAAACAATAGAATTATTATTTTTGATGTTTATGATGAGACGACATGTCAATCAGACGTTTGGTTTGCACAGTATATCACAATATGTTTTTTTTAGTGTTGAGCGCGCTTCATAAACACGTGGGGGGTCCAAACTAGTCGAACGATGTTGGAATGGCTAGAAATCAGAAGACAAAAATGGTTGAGTAAATTTTGAAGTGGTTAGGTAGAGGGAACATCAATCAGAGGTGTCGTGTTCCCGCGGTGACCGAGAACGCAATTCTGGTGTCATAAATGGCCAAAACGGGTGTTTAACGGCCAAATTAATAGAGAACAACATCAGATTGACCTAAAATCACAGGTCAACAATCTAAATATTATTTTTGACGTGTACAAATAGACGGAATGTCCATCGGATGTGCGGTTTGCGTGGTACGGCTCAATATGCATTTTTTAAGTGTTGTGCGCGCTTCACAAACGCGCGTGGGGGTTCCAAACTGGCCAAAAGATGTTGGAATGACCAGAAATCAGACAACAAAAACAATTGAGTGAATTGTGAAGTGTTCAGGTAGACGGCATGTCAATCTGAGCTGTCGTGTGCCCGCGGTGACCGAGAATGTAGTTCTGGTGTCATAAACAGCCAAAACGGGAGTTTAACGGTCAAATTCATAGAGGATGACATCGGACTAACCTAAAATCATAGGGGAACAATCTAATTATTATCCGTGACATGTAAGAGGGGATGGAACATCAATCGGACGTGCGATTTGCGTGGTATGGATCAATATGCGTTTTTTAAGTGTTGAGCGCACTTCATAAACGGTGTGGGGGGGGTCCAAATCGGTTGAACGATGTCGGAATGGCCTGAAATTATACGACATTATCCGGTGAGTGAATTGTGAAGTGGTCGGGCAGACAGCACATCAATCGGAGGTGTCATGTGCCTGCGGTGATTGAGAACACAGTTCTGGTGTCATTAACAGCCAAAACGGGCGTTTAATAGTCAAATTCATAGAAGACGGCATCATATTGACCTGAAATCATAGGGAAAAAATATAATTATTATTCGTGACGTGTAAGAGGAGACAACACGTCAATTGTATGTGCGGTTTGTGTGGTACAGCTCAATATTATTTTTTTAAGTGTTGGTCGCGATTCATAAACACGCGTGGGGGGTGTCCAAACCGGCCGAACAATGTCAGAATGGCCAGAAATTAGACAAAAAAACGGTGAGTGAATTTTGAAGTGGTCGGGTAGAGGGAACGTCAATCAGAGGCGTCGTGTGCCCGCGGTGACTGAGAACGCAGTTCTGGTGTATTAAACGGCCAAAATGGGCATTTAATGGTCAAATTCATAGAGGACGACATCAGATTGACCTGAAATCATAAGTCAACAATATAATTATTATTCTTGATGTGTACAAGGAGAGGTAACGTCAATCAGATGTGCAGTTTGCACGGTATGGCTTAATATAAGTTTTTTAAGTATTGAGCGCGCTTCAAAAATGTGTGTGGGGGGTCTAAACCGACCGAATGACATCGGAATGGCCTGAAATCAGATGACAACAACGAGTGAGTGAATTGTGAAGTGGTCGGGTAGACAACACGTCAATAGGAGGTGTTGTGTGCCCGCAGTGACCCAGAACGCAGTTCTGGTGTCATAAATGGCCAAAACGGGCGTTTTACGGTCAAATTCATAGAGGAAGACATTAGATTGACCTGAAATCAGAGGTAAACAATATAATTAATATTGAGGATGTGTACGAGGGGACGAAACATCAATTAGATGTGATGTTTTCACTGTACGGATCAATATGTGTTTTTTAAGTGTTTGAAGTGCTTCAAAAACGCGCATGGGGGGTCCAAACCGGCCGAACGATGTCGAAATATCTTGAAATAATACGACAACAATGGGTGAATGAATTTTGAATTGGTCAGGTAGACAGAACATCAATCGGAGGTGTCATGTGCCAGCGGTGACTGAGAACGCAGTTCTAGTGTCATTAACGGCCAAAACTGGCGTTTAAGTGTCAAATTCATAGCGCATGACATCGAATTGACCTGAAATCAAAGGAAAAAATCTAATTATTATTCGTGAAGTGTAAGAGAATATGACACATCAATAGGACATGCATTTTACGCAGTACGGATCAATATGTGTTTTTTAACTGTTGGGTGCACTTTAAAAACGCTCGTGGGGGGTCCAAACTGGCCAAACGACGGCAGAATGGCCTGGAATCAGACTAAAATAATGGGTGAGTGAAATATGAAGTGGTCGGGTAGACATCACGTCAATCGGAGGTGCTGTGTGCCCGCGGTAACCGAGAACGCAGTTCTACTGTCATAAACGGCCAAAACGGGCGTTTAACGATCAAATTCAAAGAGGACGACATCAGATTGACTTCAAATCATAGGGAAACAATATAATTATTATTCGGGATGTGTATGAGGAGAAAAAATGTCAATTGGACGTGAGGTTTTGTGCGGTATGTCTCAATATTCATTTTTTAAGTGTTGGGTGTGCTTCATAAACGCGCGTGGGGGGTCCAAACCGGCTGAACGATGTCATAAGGGCTTGAAATCAGACGAAAACAACAGGTGAGTGAATTGTGAATTGTTTGGGTAGACAGAACATCAATCGGCGGTGTCGTGTTCGTGCGGTGACCGAGAACGCAGTTCTGGTGTCATAAACTGCCAAAACGGGCGTTTAACGATCAAATTCATAGCGGACGACATCGGATTGACCTGAAATCACAGGGCAACAATCTAATTATTATTATTGACGTGTAAAATGAGACGGCATGTCAATCGGATCTTCGGTTTTCACGGTACATCCCAATATGCATTTTTTAAGTGTTGGGTGCGCTTCATAAACGCCTGTGGGGGGGGGGGGGTCCAAACCAGTCGAACGACATAAGAATGGCCAAAAATCAGCCGACAACAATGTGTGAGTGAATTATTAAGTGGTCGGGTAGACGACACATCAATCAGAGGTGTCGTGTGCCCGCGGTGACTGAGAACGCAGTTCTGGTGTCATAAACGGCCAAAACGGGCGTTTAATGGTCAAATTCATAGTGGATGACATCGGGTTGACCTTAAATCATAGAGAAAAAATCTAATTATTATTTGTGACATGTGCGTAGAGATAGAACGTCAATCAGACATGTGGTTTGCGTGGTATAGCTCAATATAAATTTTTTAAGTGTTGGGCGCGCTTCATAAACGCACGTGGGGGGGTCCAAACCGGCCGAACGACGTTAGAATGGCCTGAAATCAGATTACAACAACGGGAGAGTTAATTGTGAAGTTTCCAAGAAGACGACACGTCAATCAGAGGTGTCGTGTTCCCGCGGTGACTGAGAACATACTTATGGTGTTATAAATGGCCAAATGCAATGCGAACGACATCAGATTGACCTGAAATCACAGGGCAACAATCTAATTAGAACCATAGAATTAACAATTTTAAATTTTTAAAATGGTAATTAAAATTATGAATATATTTTGAAAATCAAATACTTTTGATCTGTTATAGTAAGTTTGAATTGAAATATGTTAATTTGTTTCAATCATTTGTTTATAGGATTTATTTGGTACTAAATTTGTTATTAAATTTTGTTTTCCGGGTATATTTGATGATTGATGTGAATCTTGGAAAATGACTGATGAGATTTATGTGGGTATATTTTATGGTATTATTGATATTTAAAAAAAATTAAAAACCTATAGCGGCTACCATTTAGTGGTCGCTATAGGGACAACCTACAACCACCGTCATTAGGCGGCCGCTGTAGGTGATTCCATTGCCACCTGCAGCGGCCACCAAAACGGTGGCCCCTATAGCCCATTCCTGCTTGCCTTCAGCGTCCGCCAAATGGAAGTCCCCTTTAGCAACAACGACGGGCCAAAAGCGACCACTGTTTGGCAGACGCTAGGCGGCTGCTATAAACCTTTAGCGACGGCTTTTGGTGGATGCTAAAGGTCATTATTGCACTAGTGTGTACTATATATGGGTTTGAAAAAGAAAAAGAGTCTGGTAATTTTATGTAATAAAATTTTGAGGTAGAATGAAATGGAATTAAACAGGCGTCAAATATTGCATAAAAATATAACAGTTGTGTTATTTTAGTCCTTGTAACATCAAATTATTCATTGACACAACATTCTTGATATTTGATGAATACCCTTGTGAAACTTTTACACTATTAAATAAAAGGAAAATTTACAATTTTTTTGTCTTGATAGAGTGTAAACTATTGGAGGAATAAATGTCCACCATTTACCCTTCGTCGGTGCCAACAATTATCTTATCCCCATTTCAATTAAGTCCAAACTAGCCTTGATGTCATCTTTCATTTTTCCAGGAACTTTTAGTAATGTTCCAATAACACTATCAAATTTTTTTTCATGCATGGCTTCAAGAAAATTTCTAATATACAAACAATTACAATTAGTTATTTCAATGAAAATCAATCTCTTCATCCAACATGGTTTTGTAAGGTTTTTAGAAAATTATTTACTGAAAACAATGTCAATATATTTTAATTTAGTGTGCATTTGATCACCCATTACTAGAGACAGTGTTATACCTTATTCCATATTCTCATCAAATACTATCATCTAGGATCGTTATTTAAGTCATTAAGGTAAAAAAAATTATGCCCTAAAAATAAATTTTTCAAGGAATGTTTTAACCAAACTCCGTATATGTGTTTTTCAAAAATGAAACACCACAATATTCCTTTAATTCTATCCAAAAATTTTTTCATAAGATAGGAAATAATTTATCATCCCACTCAACATGGACCTCAATGTTAATTCTTCACTTCTATAAGAATCATATATTATAACACATGTATCTCACCTCAAATTCTGATCTTTGATCAATGGATCCAAATAGACATCAATGTTATTACCAGTTTTATGTGGCCCAGATATAAGTTGAAACAACATAATGTATTTTCACTTCATGAATAACCATGGTAGATATTTATAATTTACCAACATGATAGGACATGTACTATGAGTTCTACTCTATACACCAAAAGGGTTTATTCTGTTTGTAGATAACTCAAGACAAAGGTTTATCAGCTCATTTCCAAATTTTGGATACTCATAATAAACATTCCTCAACTGAGGAGAATCTATTGTATAATGTAGGTTCCCATATTTAAGCCTTGTATCTCCATTTCATGTTAATTGTCTCATGGTTTCTTGAAATCCATATAGTCTTATAAACCATTGAATGATAGGAAATTTCCATACAAATTTCTAAGGACTTGATTCATTTTACATGTATCGATCTACGCCACAGTTAGGGAATTTTGTGAGTGATTCATGGTCTTTGGGAAATCATATGAAATCATTTCAACAGTCATGTATTTTATTAAATATCATTCCCATTGAACATATAATTCATTTATCATTATATGTTTGACATGGTAATTCATTTTTTTAGGTTTCATATCATTCAGGTGACCATGTAGTTCTATAAAGATTGTGTCACTCCATCTGCTGCAAGCTTTAAAATTATATAACATCAATATAGATAACAATATTATGTATTTAGTACAACCAATATACATTGGTCTTTGGGAACATCTATTTAACTTCTCAAACAACTTTAGACAATCACAAAGTTCATCTTCAATTTACATTTTCATTTATTCCATGTGATCTTTATCATCATTTTCAATATTATTCATATAAAATGATCTATAAACTGGAGTATCATCATAATCAGAGTGAAAATTCAATGTTTCCCCATGTTTAGTCCCTCATTTATAGCTTTGATCTATTCGGTGACAATTCAAATGTTCTTCAAACTATTTAAAACTAATTTTTCTTGAATAACAACAACGTAAGAAAGGAAAAAGGATTTGAGAAGTATTTTATGCATGCTCTCTTGCAAACATGATGAACTATTTAACTCTATATTTAAACTATTTTTTCAAATGATTAGCAACCATCCATTTTAAATTTATATCTATCCTATTGCATTCATAAAATATTAATTTTTTTCCAATAAATAAATTAATACACATAAGATATTTACTATCAAAGGTGAAAGTTGTAGACAATTATAAAAAGGGAAACCCCACATTTGATTATTTTAAATAATTTCAATATGACTTAAAAAAATGGGTAATTAAATTTAATAAAAGGATTACTCCACTATGGTAGATTTTATCCTCTAAATTCATTCAAATGTGAATGTTATAGACAACTATCATGCTCTTTAGTCCATATACCAAACATTTATCAATGTATTTTCTTGTTTAAAAACAACATCCATGTCTTGTGGACATGCACCTATGTTTTTTGAAATAATCTAAGTACTAGTTTTCCATGGGATGACTTCTACTCAGATTAGTAAAAGAAACATAAAATATATGAGAGATTAATATCAAAAAACTTAATGAAATTACATTTTTGGGGATTAAACTAATAATAATGACTATTGTCTATAAAAGATATAGAGGATGAGTCTTAGGAAACAAATTTCAATAATGACTAATATTTGGCACACATCAAGTATTTTTTTAAATCCCTTAAAAAATAAAAATATAATATTGGAAATTAAGGAGTAATAAGAAAATCAAATATTATAAACAATAATAATAAACTCTCATTCAATCAACTACAAGTTATTAAAAATTTATTGATAAAAAATTTTAATAAAAAACTAGTTATTTATTATAAATTGATGATAATCAGAGATTCCTAGGGGTAAAACTAATACATATAGACCTAAAATTATGAATACCTAAAAATAATTTCTAATATATTGTATTTGATAACCTCCATTCTAGTTTTTGAAACAAGTGATGTAAAAACTCAATGAATTATTAAATTTAATATTAATGGTATATCAAATATTTGAAAACATATCAAGACTCTTGGAATTTCATATGGCCACATTGACCCATCCCAATGATTCTAGGGAGGTCATCACATCCGATCTAGGGAGACCATGTAATACACATTGATCCATCCTTGATATTCTAGGGAGTTCCATAAATAATTTAGCATAAAGAGATAATACACATCAATAAGATATATCACAAACAAGGGAGAAAAAACATACCAACCCTTACAACATCTATCACATACACACTAGCCTCTACTGAGATGAAACAAATTTTATGAGGTCACATTTTCTATGTTTACTGCCTTTACTTTACTCTAAAATCTAAGTAGAATTACAAAATTAATATATCTTTAAAATATCACTCCTCGTCTAAAGTCTCTAATACACAAATAATAAAATAATGGGTCACTTTAATACACCAAGATGTAGTATCATAGGCTACCCAACCACCATCATGGAAATTGATACATACAAAATTATATAAACTATATAAAATGGGATCATACTTCTACCATAAGGTTAATTCCACTATATATCCAAAGAAAACAAATCATCATTCATCCACACATTCAAATAAATAAAATAGTACTCACAAATCCCCTACATTAATTGATAGTTGCAATTGAGAATGAATGAGATGCTTCTATGGACTGGGAGCGAAGTTGGGACGGCTCCCAGTATAGTTATTTCACATTCTAAAAATTACAAGCATCAAAATGGATGATCTCCAAGGACAAATCTCCAAAATGAATAACTCACCACACTCCTAGTTGCAAAATATCCTCTACTATTTCTAGAACCATTGAGATTTTACAGCACATTTTCCCCAAGAGAATGTATAGAATGTCTTTCGTTCAAGAGAAATTATAGAAATACTTACATTCATGCCTTAGATTTGTTCGACCCTTGAATTGTTTGTTCCTTAGATTTGACCCTTGGATTTTTGACTTGGAATTATTCAAGCCTTGATTCAAGCTTTGATTCAGTGAGGAGGAATGATAGTAGAGGGTGGATTCTGCAAAAAGATTTGGATATCGTCATGGGTTCTTTACTGGTAAGGGTTTTTTAAATAAATCGGGGCACTTTTATCTGCGCTTCCAAAAAATTGCTAACAAAGATACCTTTTATGAGCGTTGAGAAAAGATTTATAATAAAATTATAAATATAAATATTTATAAATAAATTTATATATAATTATATATAGATATAAGAAATATATGAAAATATAAATATAGTAACTATATTTTTTTTAAATATATTTATTGTAATTTTATAATTATTTATTTATAATTATATAAATATTTTTTAAAAAATAATATTTATATCATTATGAAATGTGTGGGATCTATATCGCCTTCCAATTAATTTGGTAAATATTTATATATCTCATGAGATAGACATGGCTAGAATGGGGAGTGAACCCTGTATAGTAAGATAGAGCTAAAATGGGAATCGAATCCAGTTTAGTAAGACAAGGCTAAAATGGGAAGTGATATTGGGATAGTAAAGGAATTTATATCCTATGATGGCCTTAGAAGTGAGGCTTGACCAATATAGAAATTATTTTCTATGCTTATGTGTATACCCCCAAATTTCATGCCTAAAGCTACTGTTATGCTCTTATGGATCATGTTCTTTGATTATCTTATGATTAATGTCTTGCGAAATAACAAAAATTATTACTTGAACATGTATATGACCATTGATATGAAGGTTGTGGTTTTGAAATGTTATCCTCATTTTCTAATACCCATTTGTTCATGTTATGCCTATGTATCACCCTTGTTTACCCTTACTGGGCATCTGAGATCACCCCTTTTTATATTTCCTTTACCCAGGTTATAAAGACATGTATTATATATGATATGTCTAACTAGGGTTACAGTTGTGAAGAATGTAGTGGGGGTGATGTAGCTCACTTATGGACCAATGTTCATGTTTCCAAGATTCCAAAGAAACTAAACTGTTATGTTCCTCATACATATGTTTGTGTAATGTAATAAATATTCATCAAAAATATGTAATATAAATTTATGATAATACTTGGATTCTATAGTTTGTATTAGAGGAAAGGATTATTTAAACATTGGAAACTAGGATGAGAAAAATTTAATGATACCCCCAAGGATATTTCTAAGGATATGTCTATGTATGTCTATAGGGATAGTTGTAAGCTGGAAAAAAATTTTTATTAGACATGATAACCTAGAGTAAAGTAAAAAAATAGTCTCTCAAGGGGGTATAAAGTGGTGCAATACCAAGGAATCCCCTTTTAAAATTTCCCTACATTCAAAAGGCAAGGAACCCAAACTATCATAAATCGTAATATCTTCCTCGGGCCTTCCCTGCTGAGCGAGCACATCCGCCACAAAGTTCACCTCCCTCCAAACATGGTGGATCTTCTAACCCAGGATAGTATCCTTCATGCATATTTATATTAGGTAAATCATATCTTGTGGCACCTCCTAACGACCCTGAATGGACTTCACCAGAATCTCAGAATCAGATTCAATCTCAACCACCTGGAAACCACGACTTCTACACAAAAGAAAAATCGGAGAGGAGTGCCTTCACCTCCACACCTAAGGAAGATCCCAAGCAATAGAATTAACTAAACCCTAGAAGCACCAAACCTCATGAGTCATGAAGAACCTTTATTACTCTCATCAACCCTTGTATGAATGATCTGTCCACGTTCAACTTCAGGTCTCTGAGGGGGGGGGGGGGGGTTCCCACCTGGTCCAACGACCCCCATTGTACTGGGCATGTAGGGATGGTTGAGCAACCTGCACATGGTGGCCTATGATTTTCAACCCTTAAATAGTAGTCCCAACTCCATAATCAGGGATTTCAGTCTCATTTGTAGGAACAGAAAGGATACCAGGGAGCCCCACTAGACATTGTTCCGCCCTTCCAGGAGATTCCAACAAATAGTGTATAGGATGATCTCATGAACCATGATTTCTATATCCCTACCCTACGAACCCTAGAACCATGATTAGTGTAATCCTATAGAAATAGTTTCTCCCCGACCAAACCTGGTTGGGGGAGAACTAAGACCATAAGAACTATGCCCACTCACTCTTAAGTATGAGATGAACAGCCGACTCAACCTCAGGATACTTGTAGTAGAAACAGTGAGAGGCCAGTGGGATTCCCTTCTTCCATATATTATCATCCATAGGAACAGAATTGGACCTTACTCACTAGGTAAATAAATTAATCTTTGTGGGGATCTCCTTGCACCAAAGCCTGGAATCCCAGGCATCACGTGGACCCTCCGAATGCAGCAGCGACTTGTAGTCCCTAATGACAAATCTTCTCGAAGATGACCTGGTGAAGCGGTAGGTATCTAGAACGTCTTCCAAGACCACCTCCTCAAACACCTTTCTTGACCAGGAGAAAGGTTGGATTTGATGAAGTTGGTGATTGCATTAGGATCCTTAAACAAAAGGTCCAGATGTGGGTAGCCTAAGAATACCAACATCCCACCCAACAAATTATCCATCTAGAAGCGGACCTCGCCATGACCAACAATCCACCGAGCCAAACCATTTAGAGCCTCAAGATGCAAATACATGCATCAAGAAATACGAGAGTGTCGAGGACCTCGCCCACCCTCTACTGCCTGATGATCACCATAACGCCGCTTAAAAAAAAACCCACAAAGATTCCCCCTAATTATATCCCACACCAACAGAACTTGCATGCCTTAGATGGTTTCCCAAATGTCCTGGAGACCCACTCCACCTTCCTCAAATGGCCTGGCCATACGAGCCCATGAGGCCCAGTGACAATGGCCATCTTGTCTAGAGTCCCACATGAAAGATGAGAGGATTTTCTCCATTCGATCGAAAGTCCCTTTAGAAGGCCTTATCAGAGAGAAAACATGCATAGGTATGGATGATAAAACACTGTTAATTAGAGTAACCCTCCCACAAAAGGTAGTAAGGTTGTTTTCTCAATTGACGATTCTAATGAGCATTTGATTGATGGTGTCTTTTAATTGATGCTTCTTAATGTGCCCATGAGAAAGTGGGACTCCTAAGTAGACCATTGGCATATACTTTTGATGGTAACCCAAAATGTCCAGAATTCCCCTGCAAGGTCTTCCCGAACATCTGCTGGAAATGAAATCCTAGATCATCCCCTTGTTGACAACCTGTCCTCTAAGGTGCTCATAGGCGGACATGATTTCTCTGAGATTGGTAAGGTATCTACACCTTCCTTTAATGAAAATCAAGATGTCTTCCACAAACATTAGATGTAAGACAAGCTCAAAGACGCACATGCTCCTGAAAGGGGCTAACCTTCCAACCTTTGCACTTTGTGCTAGATTCCTGGATAAAGAATCTTGAGCCAATATGAAGATATATAGAGACTAAGGTTCTCCTTGAAAAACCCCACGAACTAATTTGAAAAAACTGAACCACCTTCCCATAAGGGAAACAGAAATCCTTGGTGAAGAAAAGAACCTAAAAAATGTCGCAGAACCACTCTTGGAACCCAAACCTTCACATCACCCGAATAATGAAGCTCCACTCCAACTTTTCATAATCATTATCCATATCCACCTAGAAAATCACATTTGATACAACAAATTTGGTGTTGATATCAATGACCAATTCACTCATGATTCCCACCGCCCCCTGTATGCTCTGTCCTCTGATGAAGCCATGTCGCTCCCTCAAAATAAGCCTAGGAATGACCCTGATCAGTCTAACCTAGACGAGGGAGGTTAGGATCTTATATTAGACATTTTAGAGGCAAATAAGCCGGTAATGGCTGACGCTGGAGGGGTCCTTGATCTTTGGGATGGGAACTATTCTGGAAGTGCAAAAACTTTTGTTCAAGGGACCACCTTCAAAGAAGTCTTGCACTGCCTCCACCACCTAAGCTCCCAGCACCTCCCAAGCAGTCACATAGAAAGCGTTGGTGAACCCGTCAGGCCTAGGAGCACTGTAGCGGGGCAACCTGAAGGTCGTGTCCCTAATCTCCTCCACCGAAGGAATCAAAGACAGAGAAAAAATGTCATCTTCATTCACTAGCTTGGCATGCAAGCCAAAAATCTCTCCAATGAAGTCTCGTATTGAGGATCTTCATATTGAGATGGGATCGCCCCAGTAGGCAGACCCCTAAAGTGCTCCAGTGCCATCTTTCCAGCCACCTCCACATCTGAAGTGAATGTTCCGTTCCCCAAATTGATGTTGATCTTCAAGCAGTTCCTCCCCTTCAAGCATGCATGGAAGAAGGTACTATTTCATTCACCTTCCTTTAACTACCTCACCCGAGACCACTATTTATAAAGCCTTTCCACCTCCAGTAGTTTCTCTACAAGGACCACGTGTTTATCACATAGCAACATAAAGGAACCTTCCTCCCAAGTCTTCTGAATAATCTCTTCTAGACTATTGATATCCTCTTGGATTATTTCCACCCCATAGTCATCCAGAGTCTGTGACTCGAGCCAACCCTGGATATCCACTTTGAGATGGTTCAAACGATTGACGAGGCTGTTCCGGGCCCTGCCAGACACCCCGTGGTCCCATGACTCCTTCAGAATGTTCATGAAGCTCTCATATTTTTTCCATGTATTCAGGTATTAGAAAGTGTGTCTCCGTGGAACCTCGCTTTGGAGATTCCTAATGAGGGTCGTACGGTTGGAGAGCAACCGAGGGAGATGAGTGATGAGAATTGTTGAATAGGAGTCCAGAGCCTGTATATTTGTAAGACACCTATCTAGATGAATCCAGATATGACAGGAACCCCTCCTATTATTACACCAAGTAAACACGGGGTTGGTGAACCCCAGATCAAACAAACCTGAAGGAGAAAGGAAGTATTTAAATTCCTACATTTTGTCGCTTCCCATGTTTGATCCTCCTTTTTTCTCTGAGGGATCTATGATCGCATTGAATTCTCCCCCAACAAACCATGGGAGGGGATCCATTTTCAATGCTTCTAGGTGACGCAATAGATTCCTTAATTTGATCGGGTCAGTGCTCGCATAAACCAAAGAGAGAAAAGTCACCGACCCATGGCATGTGACTCTGGTTTTGATACACTACGACATGAGATCAACCAACTCCACTGAAACATTATTCTTCCAACAAACCCAAATATGTTTATTTCTCCAGTGGCCATGCAGAGACAATGGGCATCCCATTCTTCTGGCAATGGATTGGAGTTTACATGGATCCTATTTTGGTTCAATGATAACCAAAATAGAGGCCCGGTGCTTCCTAGATTTGTAGGAAGCTAATGCTGGTTTAGCATGCGTCCCAAAGCCACAAGTGTTCCAGAATAAGATTGAAAACATTAACATAGGTTCCTCCAGCTTTTATGAATGAAGGCATTGGGTAGAGAAAGACATGGGAGAACATCAGTTTCTTTGGATCTTGGAAGGGTGAATATTCTTAAAGGGATTTCATAGGGTGAGCACCTAATAGGAAAAAAATCTTCTTCTTAGATAGCCCACATAACTCTTCTGAGAACAAAAACTGATTATATTATGGTCTTTGAAATAGCCTTTCCTCCGAACCACATTCCAAGAGAGAGATCAGAAGTAACCTCTGTGGAGATTTCTGGGCAGAACGGATCGCCTTCTCCACACCTGCAAGAAGCAAGTCCTTTTGCAAAATAGCAATTCTGAACACCAGGCTGCTCACCATAGGTCGCTGTAAAAGATCTGGGGACATTTGAGATGACATATAAAATGAAGGCAGAGACTACAGCATGGCCTTGTAGAGACACAGCGATCTTTCAGGAGAGTAGCCGTCCTTGATGCAGAAAGACGCCATATCCCTAAGAGGGGAAACAAAATCTGCCTCCTCCCAATGATCGGTGTGATTGAAATGCAACCAGACAATCGAGTCCACACGGTCTGAAGAAGAGTTCGACAAATGGATTTCTGCCATGGCGGGGCTAGAGTCCTAAACTGTTGCATGGGGGCCAGCATCCAAATTTGAGAAAGGAGACAACCCCCAACGATAACATCTTCCACCCCCACCATCACTGCCGGGAGTAGCGCCACCACCGTACATGCCGTCACCCTATCTGGGCCACCCTACAAACCAGTACATGTCATCTGCACCTCACGATAGGGGGATGAACGCGAAGGCACCCAAGCTCTGGAAGGACCACCATGTTCACCTGCCCTCAAAGAACTATCCCCCGAGTGCTTCCTTCTGCATACATTCACCGTATGCCTAAGCAAACCACAGAAGACACCGAATCATGAAAGAGGTTTTAAAAAGATTCATTGCCACCAACTGAAGCCACTATCATCCCTTAATAGAACATGAGAACGTCAGTCTATGGAAAGGTCCATAAACACACAAATATGGGGGGGTTTAGCATCTTGGAGGCTGCTGGTAGCAGCATCAGAGAACAAGAAGACACCCATAGAGTCTCATAGTTTCTTCAAGATCGCCGGGTTCTAGAATGGAAAAGGGAGACCAGGGATGCTTAACCAGACAACCTCCAAAGGGGACTCCCTACCGAAAAGGAAATCCCATGACCAACTAGTTACAGAGTACCGCCATGATCCAAATATCCTATCTTCTCGAGCCCAAACTGTGGCAGAGTCCTCCGAGAAGAACAGGTGAATGCAAAAAATCAACCTTGGAAAGCTCATAAACTGTCGTCCGAGCTGAGAGACACCACGAGTCCACGAAGCTCTTAAAATATGAAAGGGAAGGCTTATTGTGCCCAAAGTGGAAAACCAGGGAGAGGTCGTGGAATGAAGAATCATTCAGGAGATCTTGGTTGTACAGAAGCACCGATGGAAACCCATCCACCATCCTAGGACCCGAGGATCCAACATGATCACTGGGATCTGAGGAGAGCCCCTCCCGACAAGCAGCAGTCAACCTCCACCGGCAACCAACTGAGGACTCTCCACACCGCAGAGAATGTGAGAGCTCATCCCCAGAATACCCAGAGCCGATGCCTCGAAACATGATATGTAATTTTTAAAAAAACATGCATCGATAAATTATGCATCATGTCTGATACAGAGGATCAAATTTGATCCAGGTTCTGGGAAACCAGTTAATTATGACATGCTTCTTTGGCTAAAAACTGATACCATAAAATTTTCATTTAAAAACATAGGGTGAGCATACAAATGCCCAGTAATTGGTTTTAAAAATAACATAATAAAAAATATAACTTTTGAAAACATTCTTTACAAATTTCCATAAAATACTTTCTTAAAAATGCTATAACACATGTAACATACCATAACAATTGTCTAAGAAATATAAGTGCAAAATTAAAAGCATACTAACAGAATTAAAAGGGATCATGATTCAATTATAGGTATGATCATTAAGAATTATAAGTGAAATAAATTCTAACTTTTTTAAGTATGACATGTGAATATGCAGGTACAAAATTTAATAACTAAGAGTATTACATGATCAGAGTTGCACTTAAATAAAAACTCCAATTTCAATCTCTACTACTGAGAAACATACACTGGACAAAGACTCTCTGAGTACTGCATAAATACTATGCCATAACATTTACTTCTTCTGATTCTCATAAAAATAATCTTTTTAACCAATAATATTCTACTAGTCAAATATTATTCTGGTGAATTAAATTACTTTGTCATAATAAAGAAAGTGCACATGTCAGACATCATAACCATACCATCCAGCCTCATGCTAGGACCATAAATAATCATTTTGTCAAGGTATTGTGTCAAGACCGTAGTTTGTCTCATGAGACCTACCGATGCATCGAGGGGAAATAGTGGGCCCCACCCATCACATACTAAGTGCAATGCATTCCTTATCTCTCCAAATCAAAGTGTACATACCACTTTTATTTTGTAAGTTACTTTTTTACTTATCATTTCAAGTGTCACATAATTCTTGTTTCCATATTTCTCATTATTCAAAGTGTCTCATACCACCTTGAATAATTTAATTTAACATTTCATATTATTCAAAGTGTCCCGTACCACCTTGAATAATTTAATTTAATCTATATTTGGTCATAGTACTTAAATTTCCTCCTTTAACATTTACATATATATAAGGTGAGTCATTCATTAAAAGGTTAAAACTAACAACTACATTACTTTTTCATTGAATGATAAACATAGTATGCAGACTATGGAATATGTGATGACATCTAAGGTACTAAAAGAAAATTACCAATTGTGTCACATGCAACAGTAAACTTAAAATTCTAAAACCTTATTAATCATAATTCATATTGGAATTGGATTCATAACTAATTAAAAGGTAAACCAAACATTTCATGAACTAAACACTTCTATGGTATAATAATTAGAATATCCACACTTAGGGTTGAGTGTTGTGCCAATTCATTTATACACCAAGGTATATATAGAGTAGTGTTTAAACAAAACTAAAAATATTTTGAAAACACATGTTTCATATTTCCTTTGAAAACCATGGAAATTTATTAATAAAATTAAGGAACAATGTTTATGTGTACACCGATATTTTCACAAATTTGAAAACATATCATGTATAAAAGTGGTCAAACCCAAAAAACCATGACACACATATGACTTTGATATTTTAGTCACATTAATTAAATAAAGTTCCCAAATCATAAAAATAAGATTTCCAATGTTTATTTATTAAACAAATTTATAAAGAGTATACCTCGATCACAAATATAACTTATGTGAATAATCAGATATACCTAGGGGTCTTACACCATGATCAAATGACACATACATGTTTCTCAAAATGTCAATGAATTTATTGAAGTCCAATATTGAGGGACTTAAAACTGGTCTAGAAGGTGGTTTATACCTACTATGCAATTATATAATTCTATGAATACTATTTATAAACATATATGAAAATATAATTTCTATATGTTTAAAACAAATTCAACCCCATTTTTTAAACTCAATGTGTAGGGGACATGAAAGCAAAATATCATAGAGGTCTATTTTGAACTGTATGGTTATATATATATAATATTTGTACATATATTATTGGATATAAACATTGCATGAGGAAAGAAAATATTCTTTCAAGTTTAAGAGATTTCAAAACCCATAATCTGTAAGATCTAGGGTCAGGTGTATTGAGAGTTTCCACCCAAAACCTTATGATCATACATGCATTTATATATTCATAACAAAATATACAAACAATTGTATATACATATAAAGTACATGATTAAGTTTTTCATGTATAAGATACATTCTTATGTTCACAAAACCTCATGGACTAAAAAACAGAAAACTTTGGGTCGGGTATTTGAGGGTTTCCAACCAAAACCATATGATCATGCCAGTTTATATATATATAAACTGAAAATACATAAAACTATATATATATATATATATATATCACATCTTTATATTTTTTATGCATTTTGTAACCCTCAAGTTCATAATACTTCTTGGACATAAATTTCTACAGACTTAGGTTCAGTTTAAGAGAAGGTTCTAACTGAACCTTAGGGTTAATTATATATTTTTATGAGTATACAAGTATATGAATATACCCTCAAACAACAAAGACAAGGCAATAATAAATTCACTTAACTTGGTTCGAGGATGAGGAGAACTCGACGAAGACTAGATGAATATTGATGGAGGGTTGAGTGTGGAAGAACGGAGGGGTTCTTTAGGTACAAGGGGTTGCTTATATAAACTATATTATACTAGACTTTAACAGAATATTTTAAGGACACATGCATAGGATTTGAGGCCTCTTTAGTATTTTAAAAGACCAAGGGAAGGTATTTGTGGAAAACACGTGAAAGGAGGGGGACAGCGGGGTCACAGACGAGGAAAACAAATGGTGAAAAGTAGGGTGTATGGGTCACTGGTGCAGTGCATGCAGAGAAGAGGAAGAAGATACCACGGGAAGAGAAGAACTGGAAAAATATTGGACGGTCAGGATCTGATCTGGGCTTGATCCAATGGTCGGGGTGCATCAGTGGGATTTAAAATTGATGGGTGGCTCGGATTAGATATGTGTCTAGATCAGATGCTCCTAGTTCAAAGTGATGATTTAAAAATCACAGACGACTGAGAATAGATTCGTGTCAGATATGACGGTGTATGAAAACCCAAATGTATTCTGTGGTTGTTGAGGGTCGAGCGCTAGATCGAGATCATGTGTGACGTGATCCAACGGTCCAGATCCCGTTTCACCCAAAAATCCTCATCCTAAATTGAAATGGAAAGACTCTTGTGGCATATTTAAAAGCCTCAGACTCCCGACATATGTTTATAAATCACAACACACACAAGGGGGGCTTATACACGGGCTACCCCCCCCCCCCCGCAGGCCTCGGCCTACCCCTGCCTCGCCGTAGCCTCGCGCCCACAGTGTCGCTTTCATATGCTCATGTGCTCATCTGTTCCCTTTGGAGGAACTATGCCCACGCTCGGTCCGACCTCTAAGGATGAGGGCTAGGCTCAGCCTCGTAGCACGAGCGTCTCCCTTGGCCTAGCTAAAGGGTTGTCCCTAGTGGGCTTATTTTTTTATAAACACCAAAGTTGTAATATAAAAAGTTTATAAATTGAAATTTAATATAACCATATGAAAACTTTTATACTAGTATTATAAATATCAAAATATATTTTATTTAAAATACATCAAACATAGTTTAATTAAAACATTGTTTAATCTTTAGAAATGAAAACATTTACAACATATTTGAAATATTTTCAAGGTGTTTGAATTCATCATTTAATTTCAAAATCACTTAAGTATAATTCAAAATATTATACCATGTCCTTTTAATGTTCATAATTAGAGGTTGTTTTATATTTTTCAATCTCTATCATAAACATTTGGAAAACAAAATTATACTTGAAAGCTTTTAATTTAATCACCAAAATGCCAGTGGCTATAATTATTGTTATTGGAATTCATCGGTCCCCCAAGGAAACGGTCGAGTTGATGCCTTATAAAAACATGGATTAGGGTGTCCAAAATTCAAATAAATTGAAGAAAATGGCTCTCATAATTCCATTTTTTCTTAGCGCGGCTACGGTGGCTTTGGCCATACTAATAGTTGTTATGATGGATCCAAAAGACCAATATTACCTTCATGGGGTTTTTTTAGTTTAGGGTTGTCTCCCTATAATTTTGATAGGTTTTTTAATAGGTATTTTTGGGTAGAATGGTTTCTTGTGATCTCAGTGTATTATGAATACTCTGGTGTCTCGTTTAAATAAAATCCTTGTGTTCATCACATAAGTTTTTGTTGGTTAGAAATAAATTTAACCAAAATAAAATCATAATATTATCATTATATGATATATAAGTTTTGGGGTGTTTCATTATTACCCCTACAATGAATCGTTTCCCCGCAATTCATTATATATAACCATATTAAAAACACTCCCTCATAAACTTCACCACATCCTCCATTATGGAAGGTCCTCCGGTGTGGCCAGGTGAATTCCCAGATTGGTGTTCAACTCCTTTGCTTCCCTAGCCCAGAAACACCTCGGGAAAAAAGGGTTGAACTCTTGAATTGTTAATTTGGGATTCTAGAGTGTGGATCGGATGGTGGAAAGTTAGAAGATGTCCCAATGGATAAAGTCTCTAAGGACTCATGGGACTATCTCCCGATTGAGAACATATAAGTTATAGGTGTGGTCATATAATCTGAAACTGAGGAGTTTGTACATGTAGGTTGCACAAATTTTTCCTTCCAAAGAAGCCTCTTGGAATCTTACTCTAGCTATGAAGTTCCGAGATAGAGTGAAGTATTGGAAAAGACCTTGGTGGTATTTTCCCCTTCACCTATACTTGGCCAATTGGATCATGGCTATGTGGTGGTATAAGTAGGCATTCCCCTAGAAGGAGTGGAGAATGTCCGGACTGTTTGATATTTCTTAAAGTTTCTTGCACGTTCTTTGAAAGTTTTCAAATGGTAGGTACTCTTCCTCATAGGTTTTGACCATAATAACCTCCAATATCTCAACGGGGAAGGGATAAAATGTGGATTTATCCTTCCATATAAAAAATAATTATGAAATTTCACTTAGTGAAATATAGTGAAAGGTATAAAAAATGAAAAGATAGAAGAAAGAATAGATAACAAGTCGTATTCTCATATAACCACTGATACGTAAAAAGGGCTAATGGTTCCCCCAGTCCCCGATTACATGAATTACCAAAACAAGTTCAATACTCTCAATTTCCTTGAACCAAATGCAACCTGAGTAGTCGAGTTCGATCTCGTGGGTGCACTTATGGTGTCTCAATAGTGCGACATGAGGGGTGTATAACTGAGAGACGTCCGTATGTACTTTTTTCTGTAAACATAATGGGAGGCTTCAAATTCAAGAATGTCAAAGTCCATTACTAGACCAAAATGGCCATAAGACAAGACTTGTCACATATATATTGCGCGGAGGTCTCCTATTGTTGTAGCTTCTTAGAAATCTATAAGGGACTAGATGCCTTCCGCTGTGGTGAAGCATATAAAAAGTCTCTCATAGTAATTTCCCCATTGTTCCTAGGATAAAAATTGGGTTTGCATCCTAAATATGTAGTCCAAACCCGCTCCTCTGTGGAGTTGAAGTACTCAGGGAGAGTTAGATACGACATAGAGGTGTTTTCATGTCATATGGATATAGGCATATTTTACAAAATTTTCGTGGCTGGCTAGAGAAATTATGGTTTCTAGGGCCTCATTGGGAAGAGACAGATGACTAGTACCTTCATTTTCCATTTGAAAATTAAGAAAAACCTCATATTTAGTAATGCTTAAGTAAATTTTTCTTTGTCTCAATTCTGGTTTTCTAGAGTTATCAAAACTGAATCTTCTGATACCAACTATGAGAGCCCAACCCCAGAATACCAAGAGTCAGTTCCTTGTAACATGATGTGTAATTTTTAACAAAAACATGCACTAATGAATTACGCATCATGTCTCATACAGAGGATCGAATTTGGTCAAGTTTTGGGGAAACCAGTTACTTCTCACATGCTTCTTCACCTAAAAACTGATACTAAAAATTTTCATTTAAAAACTTAGGGTGAGCATATGAATTCCCAGTAATGGGTTTAAAAAATAACATAACAAACCAATATAACTTTTGAAAACATTTATTAAAAATTTCTATAAAACGTTTTCTTAAAAAGTTTGTTACACATGTAACATACCATTACAATTGTCTAAAAAATATAAGTGCGCAATTAAAATCATACTAACAGAATTACAAGTGAAGATGATTCAATAATAGGTAAACTCATTTAGAATTATAAGTGAGAGAAATTCTAACTTTTTTAAGTATGACATGTGAATATACTGGTACAATATTTAATAAATAAGAGTATTACATGATCAGAGTTGCGCTTAAATAAAAACTCCAATTTCATTCTTTACTTCTGAGAAACATACACTTGCTAAAGACTCTCTGAGTACTGCATAAATATTATTCCATGACATTTATTTCTTTTGATTCTCATAAACATAAGATTTTTAACCAAGAATATTCTTCTAGTTAATTAAATTACTTAGTCATACTGAGGAAAGTTCATACGCCTGACATCATAACCATACCGTCTAGCCTCATGCTAGGACCACAAATAATAATTTTGTCAAGGCCTTGTGCCAAGACCATAGTTTGTTCATGAGAACTACCAATGCATCGAGGGGTTATAGCGGGCCCCACCCATCACATACTATGTCCAATGCATTCCTTATCTCTCTAAATCAATGTGCACATACCTCTTTGATTTATTAAGTTTCTTATTACTTATCATTTCAAGTGTCACATATTTCTCGTTTCCTTATTTCTCATTATTCAAAGTGTCCCTTACCACCTTGAATAATTTAATTTAACATTTCATATTATTTAAAGTGTCCCATACCACCTTGAATAATTTAATTTAATCCATATTTGGTCATAGTAGTTAAATTTCATACTTTATCATTTGTAGATATATAAGGTGAGTCATGCATTAAAAGGTCAAAACTAACAACTACATGACTTTGTCATTCAATGGTAAACATAGTATGCAGACTATGGAATATGTGATGTCATCCAAGGTACTAAAATAAAATTACCAACTGTGTCACATGCAATAGTAACCTTAAAATTCTAAAACCTTATTAATCATAAATCATATTGGAATTGGATGCATAACTAATTGAAAGTTAAACCAAATATTTCATGAAATAAACACATCTAAGGTATAATAATTGGAATATCCACACTTAGGATTGAGTGTTGTGCAAATTCATTTATACACCAAGTTATATGTAGAGTAGTTTTTAAAAAAACTAAATATATTTTGAAAACACATGTTTCATATTTCCTTTGCAAACCATGGAAGTTTCTAAATAAAATTAAGGAACAAATTTTATGTGTTCACCCATATTTTCACAAATCTGAAAACACATCTTGTTTAAAAGAGGTTAAACCCAAAAATCCATGACACCTATATGAATTTGATATTTTAGACGCATTAATTAACTAAAGTTCCCAAATCATAAAAATAAGATTTTAAAGTTTTATTTATTAAACAAATTTATAAAGGGTATACCTCAATAACATATATAACTTATGTGAATAATCGGGTATACCTAGGGGTCTTACGCCAAGATCAAATGACACATACATGTTTATCAAAATGTCAATAAATTAATTAAAGTCCAATGTTAAGGGACTTAAAACTGGTCCAGAAGGTGGGTTATACGTACTATACAATTAAATAAGTCCATGTATATTATATATAAACATATATGGAAATATAATTTCCATATGGTTAAAACAAAATTCAACCACATTTTTAAAACTCAAAGTGTAGGGGACTTGAAACCGAAACATCATAGAGGATCATCTTAAACTATATAGTTATATATAAAAACATATGTGTACATATATGATCGGATATAAACATTGAATGGGGAAAGAAAATATTCCTTCAAGTTTAAAAGATTGTATAACCCAAAATATGTAAGATCTAGGGTCGGGTGTTTTGAGAGTTTCCACCCAAAACCTTATGATCATACATGAATTTATATTTTTATAACCAAATATACAAACAATTTCAAATACATATTAATTACATGATTAAGTTTTTCATATATAAGATACACTCTTATGTTCACAAAACCTCCTGGACTCAAAAAAATAAAACATAGGGTCAGGTATTTGAGGGTTTCCACCCAAACCGGTATGATCATACCTGTTTATATATTTATAAACTGAAAATACATACAACCATGTACATATATATATATATATTTCACATCTTTACGTTTTGTATGAATTATGTAACCCTCAAGTTAATAATACTTCTTGGAATCAAATTTTCGAAGACTTAGGTTCAGTTTAAGAGAAGGTTCTATCTAAATCATAAGGTTAATTATATATTTTTATGAGTATACAAGTATATGCATATACCCTCAAACAACAAATACAAGGCAACAATAAATTCCCTTACCTTGGTTCGAGGAGGAGGAGAACTCGAGGAAGACAAGATGAATCTTGCTGGAGGTTTGAGTTTGGAAGAACCGAGGGGTTCTTTGGGTGTAAAGGGTTTCTTATATAAACTATATCATACTAGACTTTTAGATAATACTTTAAAGACACTTGCATAAGATTTGAGGCCTATTCGGTATTTTAAAAGACCAGGGGAAGGTATTTGTGGAAAATGTCTGAAAGGAGGGGGCCAGCAGGGTCACGGTTGAAGACCAAAATTGTGAAAAGTAGTGGGTATGGGTTACTTGTGCAGAACACACGAAGAAGACGAAGAAGATGTTGTGGGAAGAGAAGAACCCGAAAAATATTGGACAGTAAGGATCTGATATGGACTTGATCCAATGGTCGGGGTACATCAGTGGGATTTAAAAGTGATATACAGCTCAGATTAGATCCGTGGCTAGATCAGATGGTCCTAGTTCGAAATGATTTTTTAAGAATATCGGACCACCAAGATTAGGTCTGTGTTGGATCGGATGTTGTATGAAAACCTAGATGTATTCTGCGGTTACATATGGTTGAGCATTGGATCGAGATCAACGGCCCATATCGCGCACGACATGATCCAATGGCACAAATCCCATTTCTCCGGAAAATCCTCATCCCACATCGAAATGGAGAGACTCACATGGCCTATTTATAAGCCTGAGACTCCCGGAATATGTTATAAAATAACAGCACAGACCGGGGGGGCTTATACATGGGCTCTCGCCTCCCCCTGCAGACCTCAGCCTACCCCTACCTCGCCATGGCCTTGGACCCACTATGGCACACTCAAGCACTCATGTTCTCATATGTTCCCTTTGTAAAAACTATGTCTACACTCAGGACGGCCTAAGTTGAGGTTAAGCGCTATGCTTAGCCGCCTAGCATGAGCTTCCTCCCTTGGTCGGGCTAAAGGGCTGGCCCTAGTGGGGTTATATTTTTATAAACACCAAAGTTGTAATATACATTGTTTATAAATTGAAATTTAATATATCCACATGAAAACTTTAATACCAGTATTATAGATATAAAAACATTGTTTATTTAAAATCCATCAAACATAGTTTAATTAAGACATTGTTTAAGCTTTAGCAATGAAAACATTTACAACATATTTGAAATATTTGCAAGGCATTTGAATTCCTCATCTCATTTCAAAATCATTTAATTGTAGTTAAAGATATAATACCATGTCCTTTTAATGTTCATTATTAGAGGTTGTTTTATAATTTTCAATCCATAACTTAAATATTTGAAAAACTAAATTATACCTAAATGATCTCAATTAATTCACCAGAAGTCCAATGGCTATAATTATTGTTGTTGGGATTCATCGGTCACCCAAGGAAATGGATGAGTTGATGCCTTAAAAACCATTCCTTAGAGTGTCCTAAATTCAAGGAAATTAAAGAAAATGGCTCTCATCATTCCATTGGTGCTTAGCACGGCTGCAGTGGATTTGGCCATACTAATGTTTATTATGACAGATCCTAAAGACCCATATTACCTTCTTGGGGTTTTTGTTGTTTTGGGTGGTCTCCCTGTTATTTTGGTAGGGTTTTTAATAGGTATTTTTGGGTAGAATGGTTTCTTGTGATTTTTGTTTATTGTAAACACTTTGATGTATTGTTTAAATAAAAGTCCTTGTGTTCATCTCATATGTTTAGTTTGGTTAGAAAGAAATTTAAACAAAATAAAATCATAAAATTAGAATTATATGAGATACATGTTTTGGGGTGTTATAGAGAACATCTTTGAATGTAACACCTTTGGACCAAACTCCAAGATCCCGGTTAGACTCTCTCCGTGGAGATTCACCCAAGGACTGAGGAAGAGAAACCAAAGTTGTGGGGAGATAACAGGTGCTTGTCGCTGGCTGGAGGGAGGACGAAGAATCAAGAACCAATGTCGATCTACGGCGGCCCGTGTACTTCACTGGTAGGGAGGATAAAGAAGGAGCAGGAGCATGGACATACAAATGAATAAGTGTAAGGATGTTTCAAATTTAGGAAAATGTCCTGGAAATTTGGTAAAGGATTGAGAGAGTGGTTTTCAAAAAATTACATCCCTATCTAGACAATATAAGTTTATGTGGCTGTCGAATATATGTACGTATTGGTAAAAACCCCCAAAACAACATATTGAGATAGAATTAGTCAGAAATTGGTGCACAACAACAAGAATTACTCCACACATGGGTTTACACTCTTGGGGTATATTCAATAGAAATTAAAAAACTCTTTATGAACCATCATGAAGAATCTAAGTAGATTGTGACAATTAATGACCAAGAATAGACCTAAGTTTTCATAGATTAAAAAGAATGTTTCATGATTTAGACATCCTATAAGTTATTTTTCATGAATATGTGGGTTTCCACTATGATTTGTGTTTCTCACACTATGATTTATATTTTTATTCAATGGAGGGAACCAAAAGGAACTGGGTGAACATTGAATGTGATGGAAGATTTTCTAATGAGCATCCAAATGGGATGATGAATTGAGTAAAGGGAACTGTGATTATGCCTAATCAGTTTTTAGGAAACATGATTAAAAATGTGTACCTTAACCAACTCTTAGACTTACCAAAGAAGAGAATAAAATATTCCAATGAGATTTCGGGTAGTGGAGACCACTGAGGAAATAAGATTTAGTTTCCATATTTTGATAATTTAGAAAGAAGCACCCAATTGAATGTCTCTGAGTAACGGGAAGATATTTTTACTGTGGAAAAGGACACAAATCAAGTAACTACAAAGGAAAAAATAAATAGTTTGGTTAATTTAATTGATGGGAATATTAGTCTCCTAAAGGTATTACCAATGGATGAATGCTTTAAATGCAGAAATTATGGTAATTGTGAAAATTGTTTTCCTAGGTGGAAAGCTTGTGAAGAGAATCGTCAAGGTGGTATGATTAATGGTTATATTTTTGATGATGAAGAGACTAAAAATGAAATATTAAAGGAAATAAGTGTCAAGGAATGAGATGATGAAGCATAGTAAATTGTGTGAGAAGAAATTTGAATGATTTTGGTATTTTTGTATTATAATTTAATGATTATGTCATATAAATTATAAAATATATAAATATTTTTATAAATATATTTTTTTTATTTGAGAGAATTTGTTGAATGGTACTGATGACCTTGAAAAATTATTTAATGGCATGGTTATATTTTATGATTAAGGGAAGATAACCTTCAAATGTTCCTAAGGCTGATAAAATGTTGTTTAGTTTGCATATAGAGATGATTGATATAGATAAATTAAATTGGATAGTATTGATTACCTCGAAACTGGTAAAGGATTTATTGAAAAAGTGGTTTATTCAGTCATTGAAGAAGTTTATATAAATTTTTGATTTAATAAATATATCGAATAATTTATGTTTTATGTAAAGAATGAAGAAGAATTTTTGTTTTCAGTATGGTTGTATGGTAATTTAGGTTATTAACATGATTCAATAGAATACATGATGAAGGTATTTGTATTTTTGGTATGTGAATATTAAGAGATGATTTATGATATACAGGGGATCAATGTTAAGATGATTTTGAGAAATTTAGTGTCCTTCTTTCTAAAGGTTTGTATTTTCATATTTTATAAGGGTCAAGAGGTTAAAAAATTATGAAATGGTTTGAGTTTAACTTTCAATGAGGTTTTAGAGATTAATGTATTGTTTCACCATATGAAAAGTTAGGCATATTGGATAACATATTCTAACACTTTTTTGTGTTGATAACTAAAGACAAATGGAATGAATTTTCATTCTATTTATGGATCTAATGATACATTAGTTCTTTATACATAAAAAATTCACACATATTTTTTAGAGTAATAGATGAAGTGTAAATTCATCAAGGCACAACCACTGGGTTTGATTTTTCTTATGAAATGGATTGAAATCATGTGTCTCTTCTCATGAAAATTATTCAATATTAGAAAAAGGGTCTCGAAATAAAATTTTGTCATGTTATCATAATTTTTTATGATATCAATGATTTTTTTTTCAAGCCTATTTTCTTTATGGATTTGTGATCATTAACTTCATCCTGACAATGTTCTCAATCACTCTTAATCATCAATTGGCTATTATTCTTCTCTTATATGCCAACATTTTCACTTCCCACCTATGTTCTGATATGTGGAAACATATTTATGAGTTAACATTCATAACTATTATGTTTACAACATTCCCTTTTTAAGGTAAGTTTTATTATTCATGTAAATAATGTGGGTTTATTTTAAATAATTTTCAAATTTCAACCCTTTGATGACTGAGATGAATTTCAAGGGCGATATTTATTATTAGGGGGTAGAATTTAACAACCCGAGATTTTATGAATTTTTTTAATTATATTTAATATGTTTTATATTTTATGTTATATGAAACACTGAGTTTATCTTGTGTTACACTCAATACCCTGTTTGGCTTGTATTACACACAACTCTAGGTTTAGCTTGTATAACACACACCATCGAGTATAAACCAAACATGGCATACAATTTAAATATTATTATTTAATATGGTAGTTATAAACTAGATGTTGGAATGTAGGGTATTAAGAGGATCAATAAAATTATTAAAATATGGTTTAAATGTTTATATAATGAATTATTTGTGTAAAAATAATTTATAAATGAAATTAACCCTTTTTAAAAATAAAAGAAAATCTTTTTCCAAAAAAATATTTATGTGCACAAGTGTGTTTTATATAAATAAATTAACCAAATAAAATTTTATTTTAATTAAATATATATATTTTATATTAAATAAAATTTTCAATACTCATCTTATATGTTTTCTAGAAAATAGGTTAGAATAAATCAAATATTATGCACAAAACTCTATTTTTCAAAGAGCTATTTTGTTGAATTTTTATGGCACACTTATTTTAAAACTAAATTTTTTTGCTTTTTGAAAAATAATTTTATAAAATAATGTTTTTTAAAATTTAAATTTTAAAATTATCCACATCTCACTTTTTGGTATTTTTCTAAAAAGATTCATTTTATGAGGAATAGTGAAATAATGATTTTTTATTAAAAATTGTTTTCTCATTTAATTTATTTACAAAGTTAAATTGTACTTTTAAATGGTATTAATAGAAAATTAGTTAAATTTTATATTCACTAATCAAATTTAGGATATTTTAATTAGTTTTTTTATTTTTATATTAAAAAATTTCAAACATTTGAACATTTGAACTTTTAAAAACTCATTTTCTCCTCAAATCTGTGGGATTAACTTTAAATTGTTTTTTATACTTATATGAATTAAATTTGAAAAATTTTATTCAATATTTGGATTAATATTAACATATATTTTATAATAATTTCAACTTAATTTTTGACAAAAATAAATATTTAATGCATTAAAAATTAATTATTTTGGTTAAAGTAAAAAATGGGTTTACTAGGGTTAAACTAGAATGATAAGTGTAAAAATAAACTAAAATATTATCTTAATTTTATGAAATTTATTTATTTTGATATTTTCCATAAATATATTCAATATATGGAAATTTATTTTCACTTTCCATTGAATATAACCCATATAATAAGTTAACTAAAGAAAAAGACAAAAAATATATTATTCTTATTTTATTGTCTATAAAGCCTTGGGATATGGAGAGAAAAAACACAAATTATTTTTAACATATATCCATTTGAAATATAAATTATTATTTTTTATTATAATAATTTATATTTTATTTTTAGAGATAAAATAATTTCATAAAATTTTTAAGAAACACCAACTCTTTAATTATTTAGTTAATAAAAAAATAAAATAAATGATTCTAAAAGTATTAAAAGTGAAGTAAATTCAATGAATTATTGAGTTTATTTATTTTATAGATTGGAATATCACTTTACATAGGTGTGAACATAATATATTTTAATTCCATTGTTGTGTTCATTTTTTAAAATTCAATTTAAATGACTAATGTATAAATTGATATTAATGTTATTTTATAATAAAATATATTTATTTTATATATTTTAAATTAATAAAAATACTATGTTTTGTAAATTAGTGTGTAAATATAAATTAATTTCAACTATCTTACATTAATGGACCTATTTTTCTATTATAATGTCTATATTGACTGTCAAATAGTAAAAACTTGGTTATCAGGGTTACAGTTAAAGCTTTGTTTTTCATGTTACATGCATTTTTGTTAAATAAATTTTCAAAAAAAAGATTTTTTATTTTTTAAATTAAGTATCATATTTAGAATCACTGTGTAAAAAATTTCTAATAATTATAACTTTAACATAGTCTTAAAGGATAAATTACCTAAGTTAGAAAACTCGTTATCGTAGTGAAAACCCAAAAATGGTAAAAGTGGGGAAACATATAATATAAGGGAAAAATGTTTAAAAAATGTGTTTAAATGTGTGAGGGAGGTATGTATTGACCATATCATCCCTACAAACCTTTAAGTATCATATATTGATCCATTTGGGATATTATTTACCTTCTAATATTAAATACTTTTGAGTATTTACAAGAATGTCACTCCTCCTCAACTATAAATGGATACTCGCACTCCTATATTCATCACACTTCTCAAGACATTTGGATCAAACAAATATCTTCGAAACTAAATTCAAAACATACCTCCCATCATCAAAGAATCCTTATCTTGGTCATAAATTCATCATTTGATGGCTTTAGTGCAAACCTCAAGAGGATACCTAAATAATATATGATATTCATCAATGTGTTTCTTATTTTATTAATTTTTCAACTTATTTAAATCATTCTTACACCATGACAATATAATGACCACATTGTGTTAGATATACTAATATTTTTTATGTTAATGGTACTACCTACAACCAAATATTCTTCTACCAAAACTGTTTTAAAATCGTTGTTCATGTATGTGGCGGACTACTGCCTCACAAACCATTATCATTTGTTTTTTCATTTCCTCCTATCAAGGTTGTGAATAATGATATAAATACTTTTTAAATTTTATATTTATGATATTATTAGGCTTCTTGAGTTTTTATATCACACATAACTTCATCCATTCTATTTTTTGGAAATATTAAAATGTCGTTTGTGTGAACGACGGACTATCGCCTCATGAAATGATGTGATTCATTCACACTTTACATGGAATGTAATAATTATGGGTTTAATTAAAATATTTGATATATATGAAATAAAAATTATTATTTAATGATAATATATCATTTAATTTTGTTTCTTTCAAACAGAAAGGAAAATGAAAAACAACATTCATGTATACGTACGACCTACTCTCCCCATGAACGGTGCATTTCATTTCCAATCACTAGATTTTATAGATTAATACAAATAAATATATAATGAAAATATTTTATATTTATATCATGGTTTATATTCTGTATATGATTAAATATTTATCAAAAAAATTTAACCAAGAATAAAAAGTCAAAATATGTACAAAAAACAAAGAGATTATTACCCAAAACATTAATTTAACATGGAATTGTTAATAAACGGGTAATATAAGGTCATAAGAAAATAATATATGGAAAAACATATATTAATATGCTTCCATTATTGATATATAATTAACTTATATTTATTATACAATACTTTTTAATGAGTATGACAAAATTCAAGTCTAATAGTAAGGGGATTTCTAGTCTCACTTTTATTACTGAGAGACTTATTTCATATTCAACATTGATTTCTTTTGTGTGGTGTATAAATTTCCCTATGAAATGATATATCATAAATATAAATAATTTCACGGCAATTAAATTTTCCATTTATGTTATTATTTTATGGTTATTATGATTCAAAAGTTACTCAATCAGTAATGGATTTTTTTTGTCTTAATTTACATTCTTTGAGATATACATTATGTTATAAACCAATATTCCTTCACGAGGTGTATATGCAGCACCATTGAAATGTAATATAATGAATTTTCTCTTTATAATGATATTTTATTTTTCATTTTATGTTCTTCCTTCATGGGGTTTATAATTTAGGGTTACCAATGTGGTAATGATTTTATGTTACAATCTCATCATTTATCGATATTGTTTATGATCATGTCTTCAATGTTGAAAAATATCATGATCTAAATCTAATTAATTATCATGAATTTTATTATTTTCAAGTTATTCATGATATATTCAAGTAATTGTACCATTTTTCACTCATTTTTATTTAATAAAATTAATAAAAAATTTTGAAGAAAATATTACTTTATTTCACTTTTGGGACGGAAATATGTTTTCTTTTAAAACCATGTTTTCAAAAAAAATTAAGAATGTTTTATTACAATCTTATGATTTTTAAAATAAAATTTTACCCATTTTTACTTTTTTTAAAAAAAATTAATATTCATGTTGTTTTCCCAAAAAATGTCTAATTGTTTACCAAAATTGTGAATGAAACCTTCATTTTAACATGTATAGAATGAATGAAATTTTCTAAAATCATGACCAATAATTTATTTTAAGATTCCTTTTATATGTTTTCAAATTTATTTTCAAATAAAATTTCTTTCAAAAATGTTTTATTTTTTGAAAGTGTTTTTCAAATAGGAATAAATATTTTCCTCGTGATATTTTTTAAATGATCTTGAAAATTTATTTTGCCTAAAAGATTAAATCTACTAGTGTTAAATATGAATTAATGGGGATATTATCCAAGGATACCATTCATATTATTTCCCATAATGTGTTATATTTTAATTTCATGATGTGTATGAAACCTTTTTTTTCTCTTCCACAGGTTATACCATGAGGAAATGCTTTTGAAACCCACTCATTTTCGGAGGTTATTATATAATGAAATGATTATGAAACCTATCTCTTCTCCAAAGGTTACGATATGATAAAATTTTTATTATACCCATTTAATTTCATGGGTTATGATATGTTGAATTTTTTTCACTCATAAATATGGTTTTCATTATGAGATGTTTGGGACCTATATCTCCCTCTAATGTATTGGGTAAATATTTGTTTATCTCATGAGATAGATGTGGATTGAACAAGGAGTGAACCAAGTACAATAATACAGGTCTAAAATAGGGAGTGAACTAGGTTCAGTAATATAGGGATAGAATAAGGATTTACATCAGTATAGTAAAGGACTTTTTCTGTTATGATGGCCTTGAAAGTCTGCCTTGAACAATATGGAAATGATTTTTTATGCTTATATGTATGCCATAAATTTCATGCCTTCTACAAATTTTATGTTCTTATGGATCACGTTCTTTGATTATCTTATGATTCATGTCTTATGAACTACCTATATTTATGCATTTACTCATGTATATGACCTTTAATACTCATGGTATGGTTTCAAAACATTATTACCATGTTCGCATACCCTTATGTTCATTTTTTGCTTACATATCTCCCTTGTTTACCCTCATTGAGCATCTAAGATCACCCTTTATTTTGTTTTATTTACCTAGTTTATAAAGATATGTATTATATATTATATTTATAAGAAGGGTGATAGTAGTGAATAACATAGTGGGGGATAACGTAGCTCAATTATGGACCAGTGTTTATATTTCCAATTTTCCAAATACACTAAACTATTAGGGTCCTCGGGTGTGTGTTTATGCAATCTAATAAATATTCATCAAAATGATGTAATATATATATATATGATAACCCTGGTTCACTATTTTTATAATGGTCCCATCATCTCAAAAACATTACTCATGGTAGAAACATTATATATATTAATTACATACATATTGGTAATCATTCATAAAAATTAGAGATAAAAAATGAATTACACCATTCATGGGGACAATAAGCCATACGTACGCATAAACACTATTTCAATTTTTCAAATGAAGGAATAAAATAAATATAAATAAAAATTCATATATATATAATCATTATTATAACATATATATCATGCATATATATCTCATCCATCCTTCTTTCCATACAATTAAGATATAAATGAAAAACGAAACACAAATCTATGTGGATGTGGTAGTATACATGTAGGCTAGAGTGATGCTTTCATTTACCAAAGGTTTAGAAGGAAATAAGGTAGATATTATTTAATAGTATTTTTCCTCTCAACCCATTACTTTGTAAGTTTTGGCGGTTGGAAATGTTCTTAGGAGGCTCAAAAGGAGTTTGGAAAGGTTTGGTTGTTAAAGGATTGAAAAGGGTGGATTTCATGCTGTGTAACATCATTACAAGATTTAAATCTCTAATTCATTTCTTTTAATGGATTTTTCCTGGAATGTATTATTTCAGTGTTTGAAAAATAAAATAAAATCAATAGGCGATGTGTTTTTCAGCGGAATCCAAACCCAGGGTATTACACGACATCAAACGGTGTTACACATTGTGTAATACCCAGATCATGTGTAGTATTAATAATTAGTTTTGGACAAAAAAATATTTATTCTATCTTGGTTTTATTTTCCTCTCATTCCAGATGAACCCTAGTCACCCTGAGGAGTCATTCAATCCCTAATTCTCCCTCATTGATCTATCAATCCTGATGGCTGTTTGTTGGCGATATGTGATCGATTTGTGGTGATTTTTTTTACTCTTTATCATCTATTTACTCTTATTATTTCCTTGAGAATCACGGATGTGATACAGGATGGGATGAGTTGGATTTTTGTGAAGCTTTTTGATAATCTTCTAGATCAGAATAGGATGATCTAGTTTTCCAACGGTTTGGTTGTCGCTTGAAGGAATTATTCTTCTCCATACGGTGCACGAATATATTAAAAAGATTATTCAAGGTAGGGTTTTCCTTCATTTATCTTAGATTTTTCATTATGTGGGAGGGATATACTTTTTTCCCTATATATTATTATTGTGACACACTAATCAAAAATAATAACTAGGTAATTCAATTGAAAGGGGAAGAGGAATACGATTTTCATGTTTTTCTATCTTTGATGTTATTGTGATGTTGTAAACTATATGGCCTAATAACCCTACTAAAAATTGTGTTCATTGGTTGTCCTAGGTGGTACAATAAACAAATTTTATTTTGTTTGGTTCCTATTGAACACTTATATATAAAAATTGGTAAATTCCATACACAAGGATAATAAAAAGATTCCCTAGGACTACCCAGTTTCTGTAATAACCTCTGAATTAACAAGTGGAATTAAATAAGTGATACCTCTTTAAATCCAAAATTGTGTTATTATTTGTTATGTGGGTGATTTTTTGTGTAGGATCGATGTGGTTGTGCGTACGGGACATACAATATGTGAAGTATCTATGTTGTGATGTGTGTGTGTGCTCTAGGTTGGGGTTTGGTATGTTTGTGAATCACAGGTGTATGTTGTGGGTTGGATTGGGTGGTGTGGTGGATGAACTAATTTATGATACATCAACCTGAACACGTAATGGAATCTTAGGATGAGAGTTTTATTGTTTGTGGAATAGATGATAAGTGTTTCACAGTGGGTTTGTGATCAGGATGTGTGGTGATGTGTTGTTATGTGGCTTGTTGTGTGTCATTGTTGGTAGTTACCAAGATAGTAGTACAATAAATGAATAAATAATTGGTTAATAATGTTTAGAATTTGATTTTATTAGTTTTGTTAATGGTATAAATTAAACGAGTTATGAATAATAAACGGTAATGATTAATTAAGTTGGTTATAAATTGAAAGGAGGTTATGGCTGGTTGTGTTGTGTTGTGCATTTAGGGGTAGCAGTAATGTTGGAAGAGTTATGAGTTGGTTGTTTTTTGAGAACAAATAGGTTGTGTGTGGATGAATTGTTCTTTCCAAGGTATATTCAGGATTATATGGATTGTGTTTCCCCAAATGACTTTGAGATGAGATGAGTTGTGCTTTCCTGGGTGTCTTCAGGATGGGATGTGATGTGGTCTGTGGCCTAGGTGTATGTGGGTGGGATGTGATGTGGTATATCGCCCAGGTTTCTACAGAAGGTATGTGATGTGGCTCATGGAAAATCTAATGGGATTAGGTGTGATTGTGGAGACCATGTGTGTGTCGGCATGTTGGGATGCAGTTATTTTAGAAGAGTTTGGAGCAAGAGGATGCTTTCCACTAGGCAAGAGTAGATCAACTAGTGGGAAGTGATGCGGGTTTCCCAAATCATCAATGTGCTTAATATATTACTTTACTTGAATTATGTTACTTGGTGGGAATTACTTGGTCAGGAAGGGGTGGATAGTATACCTTGTTTGGTATTGTTTGGTTCTGTTGTTTTCTCATAGGGGTAATAGTATGATTCCTTTCACATGTGCACAAGAGACTTTGTTTTCCCTATTAAGTATATCATTATACTTTCTCTACATATATAAAACTACTTTTAGGTTTCCATGAGAACTTTCCAGACCATGTTGGACCTTACTAGCTTGAATTTTGATGATTGTTGAGTTACTGCTTTAGCTTTCTTTTGGTATGTACTTTAGATTTTTATTGCACTTGTAACAGTTTTATTTTAAACATGCATGTGGGATGGATTTTGGTTTTCTTATATATATATATACACACATATATATTGGACTTGTTTTGGGATGAACCATCTTATCTCCTGATCTTTTTTTCTTAAAAAAGGTTAATGCCTCCCATTTTGTGGGATTATATACCCTTGGTGCTAGTCGTCACTTCGAGGCCTACTAGAGGTGGGGCTTTGGGGTAATTTATATCCTTCTTCATTTACATCCTAGGAGGGGTATCTTTGGAGGTAGGGAGTTATGAAAAATTGTTATAATAGCTGATGGTTGAGAGATATGACATAGTTTGGAGTTAGAAAGAGTAAGGATTGCATGGGTTGGTAGGGAAACAGTGTTAGAAGGACTCGTTGTGTGACATAGGCTAGAGAAGACCATCTTGGACATGGGATTTTAGGGAACTCTATGATCCAATTCATGGACTATGAGCCTATTGAATGACCATGTGAGGCTGCACCAGTTGCAGGGTGGAGACCATAGGAAAGGTACATGCATCATAATTATTATTTTTTCATGTATGAATTGGGTGTTTTTGAAATTGGGAATGAATGACAAAGAATGAGTTAAAATGAATCATAAATAGAATTCCATACTATTTGGGATTTGTAATTCCTTATTTACCTAATAGTAATGTCACTCGGTCAACTTCCATGTGTGGCTCGAGCGGTTGAGGCTCAACAGGCTGATCTAGTTGATCAGAGAAGGGTTGATCTAATGGAGGTGGATGGCCATTGGTATATAACGTTATGTGATTTCTAGCGGTAGGCTTTTGGAAAATAAGAGGGAAGTGTTTCGGACATGAAGACATGAAGCTGAATCAAGGGTCTTGAGATCACCTTCATCTAGATCTGAGCCCCAACTTCTTAGTGGTTTCCTTTGGTGGTTAGTCAGATATGATGAGCCGCGCTTCAGTGGTGGATTTTGTACATAGGGGAGAGGAAGGAGGTTGATTTTCAGTGGGATGATTTAGAGAAAGAGTTCCTAGAAGAATTCCTTTCATCAACAATGATGGAAGAGAAGAGGTCAGATTTACTCTTCCTCCAGTAGGGGAGTATGTCAACACGAGAGTGGGGGATCATGTTTAAGGATCACCTATATTTTTTCCAGATCTCTTTCCGGATGAGGATCCTTCTGAGTGATGTCTAGAGGAGGTGCTCCATCCTTCGATCTAGTATGATGTTACTCCCTATACATTGTCAACGTATCTGGAGGTCCAGAAAAAGGAGGAGGTGATCAATCGGATGCACTTGTGAGGAGGATTACCTTGAGAGGGGATCTCATAGGGTTCTTCAATAGGTAGGGTTACCAGTGGTACGTATCATGTTCCAATACCTTCGAGGTTTCTACCATAGAGGATTTGACCCCAGTAATGTCCTTTTTGTCCACCTGGTACCGTGATTTTTCTGTGGTCTTGGGGACGTGGTGTTTCTTCTATGAAGTCTATGCCCATCTTCAGAATCAGTGTCTACGGGCCGTTCAAGATCTTTATGGTGGAGGTGAAAATGTTCTGCACTAGCCTCACTAGAAGATGTATGTTAGGTCGTTTCAGCTGCAGGGACAGTAGGCTCATGCTCCACCGATAGGAGAAGGAGTATACGGGGGAATACCTCAGGATGTACCTTAGGGTCCTTGAACCAGGCATGGTCATGGAGGGGGTCATTATCATAGGTGAAACAGACCTTAGCATATTAAGTTACTCGTAGTAGAGGCAGTAGTTCTGACATGACCATAGATCGTTAGAGGTACGACCAGTTTATTTAGTACACTTTTGTGTGATTTGTTTGATTCAGGAGCATCGCACTCCTTGGCTACATCCATTCTAGCCCATGCTCTGGGGAAATACATTGAGAGGCTTCTCATTCCCCTGGTGTTGAGTACGACAGTCAGAGGTTAGGCTATCTTGTTTGATGTATTTTAAGGATGTAGACTAGTGATGGTATTGCATATGCCCCATGAGGATATTTTTTTGGTACAGATACATCCATGTGATGTCATTCTTGTTATCAACTGGTTTTATTTCATTCATTCCATTGTCTAATTCTTTGGGAGGAGAGTTTTGTTCTCATATATGGATGGTTGTCATGTGGTTTCCATTGGTGAGTGGAGCTATCAGGTGGGAAGTTGGTGTATAGATCCTCTTTTTTCCTTATTGTTTGAGCTATCAATGGAATCAGTAGAATTTGGGATAGTGGAGGTTCCCATAGTTGATGGGGATTTTCTGGATATTTTTTCTGAGGAGGTTGTGATGCTACCCCCTCAACATGATTCTGAGTTCGATATAGACCTGCAGCCAAATGTTTCTTTGATTTTGATGCCTCCTTATCATATGAAACCTTCTGAGCTATGGGAGTTGAGGATTCAGATAGATGATCTAATGAATAAGGGATTTTTTTCATCCCATTATATTGTCAGGGTGTTCTCCAATGTTGTTTTCAAAAAGGCGGATGGATGTTTGAGGTTGTGAATAGATTAATGGAGGTCGAATTTGGTGACAGTCAATAATTGTTGCCTTCTTCCAAGGATAAATGATCTTTTAAACCAGTTTAGATGGGAAAGTAGTCTTTCAAATATTAATCTACGGTTGGGGTACCACCAGTTGAGGGTGAAGGAGGGAAATATCCTAAAGATTGAATTCAGGTGAAGGTATGACCACTTTGAATATGTAGACATGTCGTTCAGTGTTAAAAATTCACCATTCGTGTTGATAGGGATTATGAACTCTTTTTTCCATGAGTTCCTAGATTGGTTCATCATCATTTTCATTGATGAAATATTGATCTACTCGAAGTTAGAGGTGGATAATGTTGATCATATCAGTAATATCTTGTAGGTTCTTCGATTCCACTAGCTCTGTGGAAAATTATACAAGTTTAATTTCTTGACATGATGGGTTCATTTCCTTGGGGACGTGGGGTCTCGGTAGGGTATAGTAGTTGACCTATCAAAGGTTTAAGTGGTTGTTTCTTGGGAATCACCCAAGAATGTGGCAGAAGTTCATAGCTTTCTTGGACTTGCAGGCTATAATCAGAGTTTTTCACCCTATTTATCAAAAGTTGCAGCCCCATTGACATCTCTGACTATAAATGTACAAGCTTTTTTCTAGAGTGAGTAGTTTCGGGCAACGTTCATATATCTAAAGGGTAAGTTGGTTAGTTCTCCAATTCTCTGGTTATGAGAGTAAGGGGGGATGTTTGAGTTGTTTTTTGATGCTTCCCATCTAGTTTTAGGATGCAGCTTGGTGTATCAATGTATAGAAATCTATTATGGGTCTAGGAAGTTAGGTCTCTATGAGTATAACAATGTCACCCATGATATAGAGTTGGTGAGAGTTGTGTTCACACTGATGTTTTGGAAACATTACCTTATAGGGGAGCATTTTATGGTCTTTACGGATCACAAGATATTGAGGTATATCTTATCCCAGTGAGATCTAAATTTTCGACAGCAAAGGTGGATGGAACTTCATTAGGACTATGATTTCAATATCTCTTACACCTCAGAAATGGGGAATGTTGTTGCCAATGGTTTAAGAAGGAATTTTCAAAAGAAGGTTTTTTAGGATTCTTTGGATTCTTGGTAGATGATGGAGGATTTGGTAGCCTTGAACATAGATATAAGAGTGGAAGGTGATAGATTCTATTTGTTCTAGATGATAGTGTAGTCTTCTCTGATGCATCTAATAGAAGAGTCTTAGTGGGGAGACTCGGAGGAAGAGGAATTGCATGATCATGTTGGCCATGGTGATGCTCTAGAGGGATGCTCAGAGGATGGTTGGAACCGGATGTTGTTCCACAGAAGTTCTTTGTTCCAATAGTGGTGAAAGATGGGGTCTTTCATGAGTTACATATATTAACTTTATTGGTAAACCTAAGAGTTTCTAATATGTATTGTGTCTTTATAGCATAGTTCTAGTGTCCCATGATGAAATGGTATGTGGTAGAGTTTGTGGAAAGGTTCTTAGTTTTCTAGTAGGTGAAGGATGAAAAAAATGTTCCTGGAGGTTTTTTTACAGCCCTTGTATGTCCCTGAGTGGAAGTGGGATGACATCTCATTGGATTTTTTTCATGGGTTTACCCAAATCACATGGATTCTAGGATTCTGTCTGGGTAGTGGAGGATTTATTAATGAAATAAGACCACATCTTAGTGATTAAGGAGTCAAGAATAGTGGATTATTTGGCTAAGAGGGATGTGGATGAAGTGGTGTGGTTTCATGGAGTTCCAATAACCATCGTCTCAGATCAGGATGTGAATTTTACCTCAAGATTCTGGAGGGGATTTTAGCATGGTTTTGGCACCCAGTTATGCCTCAGCACTACCTTCCACCCTCAGATAGATGAGATTCTAGAACATACCAGCCAGACCCTGGAATATATGTTTTGAGCATGCTTCTTGGACATTGGTGCATCTTTGGTGCGACACTTATCCTTGGTAGATCTTTATTATAATAATATAAATCACTCTTTCATTAGCATGGCTCTTTTTGAAGCATTGTACAGAATACTGTGTCATTTACCCTTATGTTGGAGAGAGGTTTGGGAGATAGATGTTCTTGGTCATGAGGTAGTGTAGAGAATGATAGAGAAGGTTCATCTTATTCATGAGAGGATGAAAGAATCATAGGACTATAATAAGTTGTATTCCAATCGCATAAGGAGGCCTTTGGAGTTTGAGGTTAGGGACCATGTGTTTTTAGATTTTCCACACAGTGTGGGTAGAGGAGGTTTGGCGAAGGGAGTAAACATTCTCCCAAGTTTGTTGTACCATTTGAGGTGTTGGGGTGAGTTAGTGAGGTGGCATACCAGTTGATGTTTCCACCACAGTTGGTTAAGATCCATGATGTCTTCTATGTCTCTAAACTTTGTTGTAATCTTCATGATGACTCCCATGTATTTTAAGGGAGATTTAGATGTCGAGGATGACGTGACATACATGGAAAAGCTTATAGAGATCAAAGATCATCGAGAGAAGGTGTTGTGTGGAAAGACCATTCTTTTGGTTTTCATGTTGTGGAGGCATGGTGCCACGGGGAATAGTACTTGGAAGTGGGAAATGTAGATTTGTGCCCAGTACCTGGAGTTGTTTTGAGTTTTGGCTTGTTATTTTTTATTTTAAAATGTAATGTTTGAGCCTTGTTTTATAAATGAGTTATTTTTCCTTAAGTTTAGATGTGTGTGTTGCAATGTGTGAGAAAATCCTGACATGTGAAAATGGGAAGACTATATTCCTAATCAAGATTCATTAATTGTGATGCGATTAAACCCATGAAATATAGTCAATGCTGCCTAGAGTGGATTGTATCTTTACATAGAGAATGGAATTCCCATATTTTGATGTTCGGACTGTGTGGCTATTATTCTTGTGTGGTGTTCCTTATTTTCATTGGGTAGAAGTGGTTGGAGGAAGTTTTCTTGGATGTGGGGGAATTCCACTCTAGATTTCAAATTGAATAGGGTGGTTTATCATTGAAGGTTAATGTGTTTGGTTGTTAGCAGTTTTTTAAGCATAGAAATATCCTTGAGAGGCATCTCACGGGGTGGTTGTTCAGATCCCTCTTTCTTATGGTCTTGGTTTTGGATTCTCAATGGAAAAAATCATTTTAAAGGTATCTAATGTAACGACCTATATCCTCTCGATCTGTTACTTTGAATTTTTTGTGGTTGGAAGTGTACGGAGGTGGCTCGGAAGGTGTTTGGAATGGTTTGAATGATAAAGAGTGGAAATGGGTGCTTTCACACTTTGTTACTATATAACATGATGTGGAACTATGTTCCATGATTTCTTTTAAATTTTTCACATTGTGTAATATTTCGGGTTTGAAAAATAAAATAAAATCGATAGGTGACATTTTTTTCAATAGAAACTGATCCCCAATTATTACATGACCTGAAATGGTATTACACATTATGTAATACCCTGATCATGTGCAGTTTTAATAATTATTTTTGGCCAAACCATTATTCATTTGGTTGTGGTTTTCTTTTCCTCTCATTCTAGATGAAACCTAGTAACCCTGAGGATTCCTTCGAGCCCTACTCCCCCTCCTTAATCTATCAATCCCAATGGTTGTTCATTGTAGATCCGTGAATGATCCACTGTGAGATTTCTCCATTTTATCATCTGTTTCCTCTTGTTTTTTTAAAGAGATTCACTTTTTTGATACAGTATGGCTTGATTTGGATGTTTGGGAATCATTTTTCAAATCTTATGGTGCAGAATTGGTTGATCTGTGTTTCTAGCAGTGCGGTTTTTACTTACAAGAATTCTCATTTTCCCTACGGTGCACAGATGAGTTGAAAAGATTCTTCAAGGTAGAGTTTCTATTCATTTATCCTTGATTGTGCATCATGTGGTAGGGATCTACTTTTTTATTTGGATTATTGTTTTTCCACTCTAATAAATGATAAGAACTAGGTAAATGTATTGAAAGGTGTAGAGGGATCTTATGTTCATGTTTTTATGGATTTGATGTGATTGTGATGTTGTAAACTATACGGTTTAAACACCTCGTTGAAAATCATGGGCATTGGTGGTCCTCATTTCTGCACTTAAAAAGTTGAATGCTGGTTAGTTCTTGTTGAACAATAGTATGTAGAAATTGTTAAATCGCATACACTTAGATAATAAACGGATGCCCTAGGACTACCCAGTTTCTATGAAAAAAACTGAATTAACAAGTGTAATTAAATAAAGGATGCCTCGTTATATCTATAATTGTGTTATGCTTTGGTATGTGGGGTGATTTTTTGTCTGGGATTACTGTGGTTGTCTGCGCAAGACATACGGGATGTGAATTTTCTATGTTGTGATGTGTGGATATGCTCTAGTTTGTGTTGTGGTACATTTCTGAAGCATAGGTGTGTGTTGTGGGTTGGTTTATGCGGTGTGTTGGATGAACTTATAGATTATAAATCAACATTACCATGTAATATAATCATAGGTTGAGAGGTTGATTTATTGTGGAATATATGGTAAGTGTTGTGCATCCAGGTTGTCATCAGGTTGTGCGGTGATGTGTTGTTGTATTGATTGTTCTGTGTTGTGCTTGGATGTTTCCCAAATACTAGTAGGATAAATGAAAAAATAATTGGTTAAATAATTTGTAATTGGTTTTGGTTGGTTTGGTTAATGGAATTAATTAAATGAGTTGTGAATAATAAATAGTAATTGTTAATTAAGTTGGCTAGAAACTCAAAGGATGTTGGGGCTTCATGTGTGGTTTTGTGAATTTAGGGGTAGCAAAAAAGTTGGTAGTGTTTTGAGTTGGTTGTTTATTGAAAACCCATAGGTTGGGAATGAGTTTTTTGTATCATATATGTATATAATTGTATTTACCCATGTCATTTATATACACTCCCCATCCCAGTTGAGCACAACATGTCGAACACCCACATCATCACACAAGAGGGTGTCTTCCCAAACATCCGGGTGGGAGGATGGATGGATAGCCACCCACTATTCCCTACTCCATCTTCCAGGAAAGGATATCCCAAGATTCTTTGGGCGTGTTATGGTTTGTGAGGCCTACGTGTGTGCGGGTGAATTGTTATTTCCCATGTGTCTTCTGGATGACATGGGTTTTTTCCTAGGTGTCTTGAGGATGAGATGAGAAATGCTTTTGAAGATGTCTTTGGGATGGGATGGGATTTGGTATGTGGCTCATGTATCAGTGGGAAAGATGTCATTTGGTATGTGGCCCAGGTGTCTATGGGCGTAATCTGATGTGGTATGTGGCACAGGTGTCTGTGGGAGAAATGAGATGTGGTATGTGGCCCTAGTGTCTATGTGTGCGATGAGATATGGTTCGTGGACTACGTGAAGGGATGATGTGTGTTTATGGGGCCCAAGTGTGTACGAAAAGATTGTGATGTGGTTCTTTTAGAAGAGGTGGGAGTGTGAGGATGTTTTTTATTATGCAAGAGAAGCTAAACAAGTGGGAAGTGTTGTGGGGTACCCAAATTTTTGATGTTCTTACTATATTACTTTATTTGACTTATTTTACTTGGTGATCGTGCCTTACAGAGGATGGGATGGATAGTATACATTGTTAGGTGTTGTTTGGTTAAGTTGTTTTCTCATAGGGGAATTAGTATGCTCCATTTCACATGTTCATGATAGACTTTGTTTTTCCTACTGATTATATCTGTATACTCACCCTACGTGTATAAAAATGATTTCAGGTCTCTATGAGGACTTTGTGGACCACGCTGGACCTTACCAGCTCATATCATGATATTTTTTGAGTCACAGTTTTAGCTTACTTTTGGTACTTACATTGGATTTTTATTACAATTGTAACAGTTTTATTTTAAACATGCATGTGATATGGATTTTTTTATTCTTGTATATATATATATATATATCTTGGATCTATTTTTGGATAAACCATCTTATCTCTCAATCTTGTTTTCTTAAAAAAAGTACAATTCCTCCCATTTTGTGAGATTGTATACCCCTGGTGTTAGTCGCCACCCCAGGGCCTACTGTAGGTGGGACTTGGGGGGTCATTATCTCTCTTGCTTCACTGTCAGCCCAGGAGGGGTATCTTTTGAGAGAAGGGGTAATGAAATATGATATATTAATTTAATAAGTAAAATTATATCATACTTATCACAAAAAAAAATATATCCATTATAATACCCCTCCATAAAATATAGTGATGAAAAATGAATTGTATCGCTATGTAGAGATAGTATATCGTAGATGCATACGAGTGATGCTTTCACTTGTTATTTGATAGAAAGAGGATATGTAATGGTTTTTCATGATCATAATAAAAATTAAACATATTTAAGATAATGAATTTATTATTTTATGATAAATATCACAGATTTATATGTGTTAAATAATAGTAGGAAAAAATTAATAAGGACAAGTGATTGCCTCTTCTTTGAAACGAACCATTTAGATCTCCTCTAAAGGGATCTAGGGTTGGTATTTTGGGAAGAAAAACACCTCCAGAATGTTCCTAAGGATGTCGAGAATAGAATTTTTGAGAATTATTATCAATATAGAAGGATCAAATTTATGTAATTAACTAAGGGAGGATATTTCCTTTTATAATGTAGATTAGGGGGGCTTTTGAAATTTCCCAAATGATTAAAATATAATATTACTGTTCTAGAGCCAAATGCATCAAAATGGCCCATAAATTCAAATGGGATTACATTTTAGAGAATATATTATTCCCTTTGTTATTATTAAATATTTTTATTATTTTTAAATAATTTAACAAAATAATTATTCCCTAAAATATCATCATGGTCAATTTCTATACTATTCTACACAATTAATTTTAAAATATCAAGATGGAAATTCAAATTAAAAAAATGATTTTATTATTTCTTAAAAATTTAATTATAATATATATAATTTTTTATCATCTTCAATATCTCAAATTAAATTTATTTTAATATTTTATTATCATTTATTTTATTTTTTCATTAATTGAATAAATACTTCATTAGTGTTGTGTAAGAATTTGTGAAAATTTTTATTCCTTAAAAATTAAAAATAAATTACCAAAATGTAGAAAAATATTTTATATTTCCAAATACTATTTATCGTCAAAAAAATATTCTGGATGACATAATATTAAAAAAATACACTTATTAAAAACAAGAGTGTGACATGTCTGACTTTTCTTTAAATAAAATACTATAAACATCATAATGTCATCCATGTGGCCCTAAAAGGTCTTAAATTATAACCTCATATGATTTTGTACAATATATACTCATTTATTAATATTTAGTCTTGTTTTTTTAATTTAATAGTTCTTATCATTTTATTTTTATATTTTTAAAAATCATTTTATTGATTTTTTTCTTCAGCTAGCACAACCACTACGTTACTGTTTCTTAATAATTTAAGAAAATTATTTCATATATAAAAATTAAAAATAAATAAAGTGGCTCAATATAATAATTTATATTTTTTCATTATGTAAATTTACTCATATCCATTTCAAGAGAACTTACTTTATTTGTTATTTTGAATTGGTTAGCTTTGTGTAAAAAATGCATAATAATTGCTATACATTTCTTTTTATATAACTAAAAAATTAAAAATAATCATTAGAAAACATCATTTATATATGATATTTAATAAAGGGGTCATTAAAAGACTTGATACATCTCAATTATTCGATATAAATCAATAAATTTTACTTTTCCAGTGTTGTGTGAGATTTGTGTCAACACTAAAAATGATTTTCAATTTTATCATGAAATAAATTATATTTTTCATGTTATGAATTTTTTGGAATTATTTTTATATTATAATATCATAAATTAGTCATTATTTAAGTTTGATAAATATTTATATCATAATTTTTCCTTGACTATGTCACAAAACACACCATATTTTATAAAAAAAATCTATTTTTTACAACTCACCAAAATTTTTACTTTTTTAGAAAATTGGAAACATTTCATCATAAAATAATTTGGATATTATGATTTAAAAATTGAATTTAATTTTCTCAAATAAATTTTCTAAAACTTCCTAAAATTAATTATAATATTCACTCATAAAAATAAAAAAACCCCATTTTATGAAGAAAAGATATTTATAAAGAATAAAATGACTTTACTGAAAAATTATTTTATTACTTTATATTCATTTACCAATACATTTATATGATGTGGGATATATATTTATTTATTCATTTCAAAAATCTATCATTTCTATCCATACCCACCAATATAATAGCTTGACTATCATGGTAACATTTAAATAATAATATTTCATTGTTCGTTTTATCTTGGTGTTGTGTATCTTTTTTACTATCGAACATTATATTTACATCTAAAAATAAGTATATTAAAAGTATCTTCAAGAAATGTTGTTTTTGAATTGATGTCATATTCTTTAAGACTTGGTCATAAGAGGCATCTCACGTGTTGGTTGTTTGTACCACCATTTCAATTTCCTTCTGGTTTTGTTTCAGTTTGTGGGGACATGAATTTTTTGAGATGTATCTAATGTAAGATCCTTGATTTTTGGAACCCTTTTTTTCAAATACATAGGTTTTGAGAACTTATCACTTAGTGAATATTAATTTTTGGTGCGCGTAGATTTTTTATATAATATTTATGGGATTTATTTTAAATAAAAATTTAAAATATATTATACATAAAAATGAAGACATTTTGTATGAGATCATGTCTAAGATATAAACACTTCATGTTAATAAAAAATTGTTCATACTTTATATGACATGTTATATATGTGTGTAAATATATATTTACATAATTTATGTTAATATTAAACATTGTGAAAAAAAATTGTGTTACAGAGTGAAATATATATATATATATATATATGTATGTATGTATAAATAAGTACTACATTTTCATATAAATATTATGATTCCATATGAATGAGTGTTTTATATATGTATATAAATACATATATGTTTATGAGAATATATATACATATATATATATTGACATGTATATATATATATTTATATATATAAAAATATTTTCTTATCTATATTAAACACATTTTAATATATATATATATATAATGATTTTTAAAATATAAAATATAAAACACATTTAAAAAACGATGAATATAAATAATGTTTTAGAGTTATACATTAAAAAAGGGGAATTTTTTAATTAAATAAATAAATATTAGATATTAGATTAGAGAGAGGAAGGGTGAGGTGTGGGAGAAGCATGAATAGGTCAACAGATTCGAGATAGAATACATAAATTAAAATAGTTAAAAAAAATATGGAATGTAAATAAGAGAAAGGAGGGTCATTGAAGAATAAATGGAAGGGGAGGCTCGCCATCGGGGTGTGATGCCCTGGAGAAAAAACCAAAATACATTTAAAAATAATAATAAATGGAGAAAATGGAAACATCAAAATTAATTATTGATAGAAAAGGATGTGTCATCCATTCTACATGTATCCTTGAAATTATTTTTCTGTACGTGCCCACCTATCCACTTATCTTGATACCCACGCTTCCTCTATTAAGTTATCCTCCATACATTCCTGCCACTTCACCTCTCCCAATACCCACACTTCATCTATTCCCTTACCCTTCATATGTTCCAAACTATATGCCTATCCCAATAACCATTCTTCCTCCATTCCGTTCTCCTCTAAACATTCCCACCTCTCTACCTATTTACATATCTAGATACCCACATGTCCTCTTTTTCAGTCTCCTCCCCAGATACCAATGATAGCTCTGCGTCAAAATCCTCCTAAAATCCTATCTCCCTCCATAAATCTTTGATTCCCTTTCCTCCATCATCCTAAAATATTGAATGAATTTTATTATTCATTATCTTCCCCTAATATCATTTCTAGATCCACATAAAACGCATCCTACAATCTCATATCCCTTTATAAATCAATGATTCTCTTTCCACCTTCATCTGAAAATACTGAATATATAATAATGGAAATGTATCCTCCCATACATTGTCCTCTAAAAAGTAATGATTATGAATAAATGGCATAATGTGGATACCCTTTTTATTGTAAGGCTTTGTAATATATATATATATATATATATATATATATATATATTCATAGTCAGGTGCTAATACGAGATGAGATTCTAAGGCTTGATGTTCCCGGAATTAATTTCATTGAAATATTAAATAAATTTCCTATTATTCACATTTATTTTCTTAAATAAAATAAAATAATCTTAAAAATAATAATGGATTAAAAATATAAGGCCTTGTTTGCGTCTAGAATGTGATTTTTACCCTACATGCGACCTAAAACTAGTCAACGTGGGGCATTCAGATATCACGACTGTTGGGAGTGCATTCGGTTGGTTAATTATGTAATTAATTTATTAATTAAAATTATTTTTTATTTTCTATTAACACGCTATTATGGATATTTTATTATTTTTAGTTTCATAACCCTTGGACCATTGATAGGTTTCTTCTTCCTCCTCTGTTGGAAAATCAAAATTTGACGATGATGAGACTCTGGATCTAGATAGATCAATGCGCAATGAACATAATGTTTCCTATTCTTCATCAATGAGTGTGTACTTAAATGATAATTGATATGAAAACAAGTAGGACTCATAAACTTGTGGTTTATTCCCCCATTAATTAAACTACTTGATAAGTATCATTTTATTTCTTAATATGCATCAATTATAAGACATTGCAAGCACCCGTATACAGATTTAAATTGATTTTTTCAGGTTTTATCACCCTTGAAATATCTATATGTGTTAATTGGCCAAGAATTATTGTAAAATGTTATTAGACCTTTTTTATGTCTTTCTCTAAATAATTTTTCATGTTAGTAATCGTTATACCATGGGATCATGATTTGACATTGCCAGGTAGGAGAAAGCCCTATCGGACCCCCTGATTCATAGTGGAATCTTTTGCGATGAAGGAATTGGAAATAAAGGGAGGATTTGTGGGTGAATTTTGGGATACATAAAGTTTTTTCATAGATCTGGGATCTACAGTGGAGAATGGTTTGGGTTGGTAAGTGTGCAAGGCGTGCAGGATGTACAGAAAACCCCCATGGGATGACATAATTAGTTTCCATCCACTGGATGATTGGAAATGATTAATGGGGAAAAGATCCACCAATTATGGATGATATAGAGGTGAGATCCATGGAGGAGGATCTAGATCTAGAACCTACAGCCATATATCTATGTTTCTATAAAAATCATGACTACACACCTTGTAGTTTGGAAAAAAACATGGTATGTCCCTCTAAATTCAATAGTGTGATCTTTTCGGGGAATAATAAGAAACACACACCTTGTGGGACCCAAAAAACCATGTTTCATGTGTGTTTGAAGCCTATAGTGTACTTTGGGATTACACGTGTGGTCGTACCAGGATTCACTGTGTCATTTTCACCCTTACACCATTGTATTAAACTGAATTTGTGTTGTAAATTCCAAAAATAATAACAAATTTAATTCCATGTTTGAATATATATATATATTTTTTTCTCTATTAAAAATTACAATGTTACTTGTCTTGAAAATTTCATTGAATGTGATGATGATTTGGAGGGCCCATGATGATGTCCAAGAAAAATGGGCCAAACAACGTAGGATCCAAGCACACTAGTGGATTAATCCGCACACTACTACTATACTGTGCAACCAATTGAGATGCAATTTTTTTACTGGTCCAAAACTCATTGAGATTCATTTAAAATGAAGAAATCCAAGACTCATTCGGCCATATGATGGTCTTGTCGACCTGATCTGTCCATTACACCTAATCTGCACGGATTCAAAAGTAGTGTGTTGTGATCTATCCATATCTCAGGATATAGGTTTCCAAATTGTGCCAAACTTTTGGTGGAGACATTCAAGAGGTGGTTATACAACTATGTTATTTTCTCAAAATATAGATAAGTTTTTATGGATGTCTAAACACATGTGACAAGTGGTTTTAATAATTATGTGTGCTCAAAACCACCTTCCTATTTTCCTATAAAATGGAACCTTGGGCTCCTCATTTACAAGTTCGGCCAGGAGGAAAATCTCTGGTATTTTAGAGACCCAAAGGAGTTATCTCCTCATACTTGAAGTTATGGAGGCCCCTATCCTCATAGGGGAATCAAGGATGAAGAGGGAGTTCCACTCGAGCCTCCTCCTCCTCTCGATGGTGAGGTAAATGGTGGACGATCATTTCGAGGGAGCTACACATACTTGGGAGGGAGTTCTGGAAATTGATACTCTACTGGTTTTGTGTTATTTTTTTTGGATTCTTTCACTTATGTCTTATCTAAACATGTTTCTCCTCTGAGTTCATTTCATGGGTTTAATTAAGTGAACCTCTTTTCATTTCAACACCGATTGGGTTAAAATATCAAGTGGGAAACTTGAGTTATTCCAATTGGGAAACACGAGGATCCTCTTTCTCTCACACATAAAAAAGATATTTTTATGATTTGGTAACCTTTAATATGTTCTTGAAGTCAAAACCTTGACAACATGATTGTTGTTTTAAGGGTTGGTACTTTGTGCAACGTTTAGAGAGGCAGGAGGGGAATCAAGATCTTGACAACCCTCAACCAAATAATTAAACAAAACCATGTGAAATTTTCAGAATAATGAACTATCCAAGATGTTTAGTGAAATTGAAGTTATCTCCTTATCTCATAATTCTTAATCCTCCTCCTTATTCTATAAACTATTAAACACTTTAAGTTAAGTTATTTTCTTAACACTCTTTTCAAAACCACCCCCTCTTTTAGTAATCTTTATTACAAATACACACTATAAGCCACCAAATCTCCTTGAGAGATTACCTAGGGTCTTTCATAAACTATAAATAAACCTTAAAAACATAATCAATTTGACGTGGCATGACAACGTGGTCAAATTTTTGCGTCGTTGTTGGGGTGCATTTTGGTTTTAGTGCGTGTTTTTTATAATTTTTTTTTAATTATTGCGAATATTTTTTTTATCTTATACCTATACCTATACCTATATTTTTTTGTTTGGATCCATTTATTGTGTAGTATTGGTGCATAACGTGTTCTACTCCGGGATACTTACAAACTTTCGAACCCAAACTGGAGAGGATCCTACATCAGCGACCCTGAGATACACAAAAGGAACCTTTGAAGGAGGACGCAAAAAACATCAACAATCATCTTGATCCTTCTTCTTCTTCTTCTAGAACCCACATTAAAACTGAAATTAATGTGAATAACATGGATGAAAAAAATTGAACACTAAAATAACTAACCTCACCTGATGTTGATATTCATCCCACATACATTCAATTACAAGGCAAGGCACCCAATTTTGAACTAAAATCTGGTTTAATTCATCTATTACCAAGATTTCCTGGACATCCTGGAGATGATCCACACAAGCACTTAAAAGAATTTCAAACTATTTTTTCAATATTAAAACCTGGTAATGTGGATGAGGAACAAGTAAATCTTAGAGCATTCCCATTTTCTTTAGAAGACACTGCCAAATATTGCTTGTACTATGTTAATTCCCCAATAAGAGGCTGGACGGACATGAAACGCCTTTTTCTTGAAAAATATTTCCCAGCCTCTGGAACTGAAACAATAAGGAAATAAATTTGTGGGATAAGACAATCTCAAGGGGAAACATTACATGAATATTGTGAAAGTTTTAAAAGGTTATGTTCATGTTTCCCACAAAACCAAATAAGTGACCAATATTTAATTCAATATTTTTATGAAGGTTTAAAACCTATTGATCGAAATATGATCGATGCTGCTGCAGGTGGTGCACTAGTAGATAAGCCCCCAATTGCTACAAGTACCTTAATTGAGAACATGGAACAAAACACTCAATAATTCGGTACAAGTTCTAGTGTACCAATTTGAGGTGTCCATGAGGTGAAAAGTACTGAATTCAAGAAGAAGGTGGACATAAAGTTCGAACAGGTAAGTACCCTTCTTCGACAACTTGCTCTTTCTAAAGGGAAATACCAATCTCCTCCTGTCATAGATTGTGGTATATGTTCTTCTGACACCCACTACTTGGAACAATTCCCCCAACTGAGAGAAAATTCTAAGAGTTGTGACACAATCTTCCCAGGACGACTCTATAACCAACCCTTTAGGTAAGAACCATACTATCCATCCAAATCTGGGTGGAAGGAGATCCAAGACAATAGGAAAGGGGCTATTCAAACCAACCTCAACAATAATGGAACCAACTATGGCAGAGTAGTCATAAACCACCACCACCTAGAAACCCTCAGCCACCCCAAAGGCCTTTCCAACAAACCCCTCAAAAACTCGAGCCTAGCCTAGAAGATATGATGAAACAAATGGCTGAAAATAATATTTGATTCCAACAATCCACTCAGGCAGCCATACAAGACCTCAAAACTCAATTAGGCCAACTAGCTAACTCAGTGGGTGAAATTCAAAGACATGTGTCAGGTAAACTTCCCTCTCAACTAGTAGTTAACCCTAGGGATAAAGGAAATGTTATTTCCATCACCCTTAGGAGTGGAAATCAACTAGAAAGTAAAATTAATCCTCCATTAGAGTCATCCACTCCCGAGGAAACCTTCATCCCAACCATTAAGAATGTTCCAAATGTTGAAGAACCTTGTCCTAAGATAATCTATTCCAAAGGAAAGAGTGTGAATATTGATGAGTCACCTAGCCCAACCATTCCTCTTCCATTTCCTTAAAGGGCCACCCAACCAAGAAAACAAAAGGAAATTGAACTTGATAAGGAAATATTGGAAATTTTCAAGAAATTGCAGGTTAACATCCCATTGATTGATGTTGTGAACAAAATTCCATGGTACGCTAAGTTTCTAAAGGAGATGTGTACATACCGAAGGTGACTCTGAGGTGATGAGAAAGTGAGATTGGGAAGTAATGTTTCAGCATTAATAGATCCATCACTCCCTTCTGAGTGAAATGATCCGGGAACATTCTCAATTCCATGCACCATAGGGGAGTATTCTTTTTCTAATTCTATGCTTGATTTAGGTGCCTCTATAAATGTGATTCCTCACTCCATTTACTCTACATTACAGGTCGGGGAATTGAAGCCCACTAGAATTATTGTTCAACTAGCTAACCAGAGTACTGCACAACCCTTTGGTGTGTTAGAGGATGTTCTTGTGAGGGTCCAAAATTTAATTTTTCCTGATGAATTTTATGTTCTTCAAATGGAGGATGATAGGATGAATGGACATCCCCGATTATATTGGGGAGAACTTTCTTGAAAACCGCCAAAACCATAATTAATGTCCACAATTGTACATTATCTATGGAATTTGGTGGTGACATAGTCCATTTCAACATCCTTGATGCCATGAATCACCCCTCAGAAGAACATTCATATCTCTCTGTTAATTCAATTGATGTACTCCCTACCTCTAAAAAACAACTTTTCTTTCCCCCGATCCCCTTTCTGAGTTTTCTTAATTGATAGAAATGCTAGTAAATGATTCATGAATTGATTATTGTAGTGTTCTAGAAAATTTTCATGCATGTTCATTGATTGATGATTTCTTGAACACTGATGATCCACTGACAATCGATGATACTGATAAGCTTGTAAAAGATCATTCCTTATCCGAGGTTGATACCATTGAGTAGTTAGATGAGATTAGTGACCTTTCACTTTCACACACACTCCCTTAAATCCAAAATCCACCAGAATTGGAACTAATGCAACTGCCTCAAGATTTAAAATATTCATATCTTGAGAATGGAAACAATTTCCCTTTCATCATTGCTAGTTCACTCCCTTATTAGCATGAATTGTGACTGCTTGAACTTTTGAAGGAGTATAAAAAAGCTTTGGGGTGGACACTTGCTGACATTATTGGTATTATCCCATCAATTTGAACACATCATATTTTTTTAAATGATGATACTAAACACGTGAGGCAACTACAACGTTGATTGAACCCAAACCTCTTAAAAGTTGTGAAAAATGAGGTAACAAATTTATTGGCTGCTAAAATCATTTACACCATCTCTGAAAGCCAATGGGTTAGTCCTGTTCAAGTAGTTACAAAAAATACTAGCCTTAAAGTAATTAAAAATGAAAATAAGGAATTGGTTCCAACTCATGGGCAGAATAGTTGGCATGTCTGTATAGACTATCATCGATTAAACCAACACACGAGGAAGGACCATTTCCCTTTTCCATTCATTGACCAAATGCTAGAGAGGCTAGCAGGTAAGTCACACTACTATTTCCTTGATTGTTATTTTGGATACTTTCAGATCCATATTGACCCTGAGGATTGGGAAAATACAACCTTCACTTGCCCCTTTGGCACATTTTCCTATAAAAGGATGCTATTTGGTCTGTGCAATGCTCTAGGTACTTTCCAACGATGCATGGTTAGTATTTTTTCGTATTACCTATAGAATTGCATGGAAGTATTCATGGATGATTTCATTATTTATGGATCTTATTTTGATAAATGTTTGAGTAGTCTTGGTTCAGTCCTACATTGATGTATTGAAAAGAATCTTGTATTAAATTATGAGAAATGCCATTTCATGGTGCGACAAGGTATAGTTTTGGGGGATGTCATTTCTAGGGAAGGTATCCAAGTAGATAAATCAAAAGTTGATGTCATTTATTCCCTTCCAATCCCCAAAAATATATGGGATGTGCGATCTTTCCTAGATCATGCTGGATTTTACCTTCGTTTCATATGTGACTTTAGTAAAATTACACTCACCCTCTTCTGATTACTCCAAAAAGAAAAAGAATTTGTTTTTGATGAAGAATGTGAGGATTCTTTTAATAAGTTAAAATGGAGTCTCACCTCACCCTCAGTAATCCAACCACCTTGGTGGGATTTACCATTTGAGCTAATGTGTGACGCCTCTAACTATGCAGCTCGGGCAGTTTTGTCACAAAGGGTCGACCGAGTTCTACATGTCATAGCCTATGCCTCGCGTACTTTAGACCCTGCCCATGAAAACTACACCACAACTGAAAAATAATTCCTTTCCATTGTATTTTCATTGGAAAAATTCAGGTCATATCTTTTGGGGTCCAAAGTCATCGTGTTCTCATACCATGAAACCCTCCGGTGCCTCCTTAAGAAACCAGAAGCCAAACCGCATCTCCTTCATTGGATGCTCCTCCTTCAAGAATTCAATCTAGAAATTAGAGATAAAAAAGGAGCTGAGAATGTGGTGGCTGATCATATCAGTAGGATTCCACCATCCTGGGATATTGACTCATCCCCCTGTATTCCTAAAAATGATATTTTTCCTGATGAGGAATTGTACTGAGTGCAATATGTTATTCCTTGGTATGCTGAAATTGTAAATTATTTGGTAGCATCTTGAATTCCTACTGATTTTAATAAAAACCAAGCTAGTCGTCTAAAACATGAGTCTCGTTGATACATTTGGGATGACCCCTACCTCTGGCACACATGTAGTGATCAAGTCCTTAGGCGTTGTGTTCCCGATAGTGATTTTCAGTCCATCCTTAGATTCTACCACACTCTTGATTGTAGGGGACACTTTGGTCCCCAATGGACTGCTCGCAAATTCTGTGATTTTGGTCTCTTTTGGCCAACACTTTTTCAAGATGCCCATGATTTTTGCAAATCTTTTCCTCATTTTCAAAGAATGGGGAGTGTATATAAAAGAAATGAAATGCCACAACAACCGTTACTCTTTCATAACATTTTTGATGTTTGGGGTATTGACTTTATGGGTCCATTTTTCAATTCCTTTGTAAACTTGTACATTATTCTGGTAGTTGATTATGTGTCAAAATTGGTAGAGGCACAAGCTACAAGGACTGATGATTTTAAGGTAGTTGTAGAATTTTTGAGTACCCAAATCTTTTGTAGGTTTGGCTTACCTAGGTTCATCATCAGTGACCAGGGTTCTCATCTCTGCAACCGAACTATGCAATCACTTTTGCGTAGGTATGGGGTCAGTCATAGAGTGTCTACTGTATATCACCCACAGACCAATGGTCAAGCCGAGGTGTCAAATAGAGAGGTAAAACAAATTCTTGAACAAATGGTTCAACCCAATAGAAAATATTGGAGTCTTTGACTTGATGATTCATTACTATACTACTTTCAAAACTCCCATTGGAATGTCACCCTATTGTCTTGTGTTTAGAAAGAGTTGTCATCTCCCTGTTGAGATTGAGCACCGGGACAACTGGGCTATCAAACAATGAAATTCTAATCATTCTGGTGAAGGTGTTCAAGGGAAGTTACAGATTCAGGAGATAGAGGAAATGAGAAGAGATGCATATAAAAAATCCATGATTTATAAGGAGATAACCAAGGTTTCCCACGATCATCTTATCCTTCATCGTCAGTTCTACATTGGGCAGAAGGTCCTCCTTTATAATGCAAGGCTGAAGTTGCATCCAGGTAAGCTTCGTTCCTACTGGTTTGGATCATACACGGTTACTAACATCTCTCCATTTAGTGTTTTCTAGGTTCAAAATAAATAAACCAAGAAAACATTCACCGTCAATGGGTAGCAACTTAGACACTTCCATGAGGATTTTCTAAATAATCTTCTGAAAGAAATCCACCTTATCGATGCATCATACCAATAAAACACACCAGGTTTTATCCTTACTTCCCATATTCTCAATTATTTCAATGAGGACACTACACATTCTAGGTGTGGGGGTGGATACATTCATAGGGTAGTTAGTAATTTTCATCGTTTTCTCCTTTCTTCTCTTTTTATCCTTCTTTATGATATTTTCATTTTTCCCCATCAATAATTTTAAAATTCAATGATTTGGTGACTAGAAAAGGGGGGAAAGTAAAAATACCATAATGAAGGTTAAAAAGAACATTTGTATGAATTTAACATCAGGGAGTGATTTTTTTAGTGAATTGGTCTTCTGTCAATGATATAAATGGTTGTATCACTGTGAAACATTTGAGATGATTTATTCCCCTTGTGTGAGTCGTTTTGGGAAAACTGTGTCACTAATATATCCATACATTTTTGCACCAAACCACAATGTATGAATATTTCATACTTAATATAAGGTGAATATATGTTAGGTTAATATTTTTCAGCTTTAAATGATATTTTCATGCATTCATTCCTTATCCGATCTGTTTCATTACTGTACCAGATTGACCTATTCGTGTGTACCTAATGTCCGACTATTGTACGCCCTCAAAAACAATTGTGGCTTGGGCAGGTCAAAAACCACTTGTCACGACCCGTCCTCGGGGCCCATGTCGTGACTACCCCAAGCCCGCCTTCCATAGGCCAGGGGCTGGCGACTAGCACCAAGGCGTAAATCCTGGAAAACGGGAAGGAACTGCCTTTGAAAAGTAAACAAGCACCACAGAGTAGGAAAGCGGAAAAGTAAACACTAAGTAAAAACTGTACAAGCTGTGTTGAAAGTAAAAGGGGCCGAAAATACAAGCCCAACTGTAAAGTAAAACTAAAAGGGGAAAACAACAACTGAAAGGAAAAGCCACAACGTTGAGCCGTCCTCTGAAGGTCCCACCTGAAGGGTGGGTACAGATAGCCTCCACAGCTCCTCGGTCCAGCCGTCCGCTCCGAGTATGTCCCGCCCAGTGGTCCACCTCCAGGTATCGTCCTGCTTCGCACGCCTCCACCATGATCAGTGTTGCCCGTCGTCTGCAACCAACACAACGAAGTGCGGGCATAGCCCGTGCAGGGGTGAGTAAAAGCTACTCAGTAGGGACCCCGAGACCCCATAAGGTATCCTGAAATCCACAAAGGATAATCCACAAGGGAAAGATACAATCATGAAGTAACAACCGACACTGCTTAGGTATATGCCCATACATATACCTAAGTCATCAATTCTTGTTCGGCTCCAACGTCCGAGCCCAAGAACAACCCAGTCCACACAGGAAAGCAAAACGTATACCCACACAGGATAGCACAACACAATCCACAAAGGAGAGTGAACAGTATCCACATAGGATAGCTCAACACAATCCACAAAGGAGAGTAAACAGAAAATCCACACAGGATAGCTCAACACAATCCACAAAGGAGAGTAAACAGTAAATCTACACAGGATAGCTCAACACAGGTATACTTCTTTCGAATGACGATAAAGATGATCACTGATCCATCTAAGTCGTCGGACCCACAAAGGATCGATAGGTAACTAACCCCCGCAATGACCCACACAGGATCGGGCCCACACAGGACCTGTAGGCGCTGGCTCACACAGAACCGCTGAGCGCTGACCCACACAGGATCAGACCCACACAGGATCGGGCCCACACAGGACCTGTAGCACTGATCCACGTAGGATTTCTGAGTGCAGTAGTCGTCGCAGTCTACCGAGGATCTATGCACAGTCGTCATCGTAGTCCACTGAGGATCTCTGCACGGTCGTCGCTGTCGAAGTAGCAGTCGCAGCCAGCTCTAGGGTTCCCGCACATAGCAAGCTCGTTCGGGAGGTTCCGCTCCACGAGCCGAGAGGTTGATACATCAACTGACACAAAGTCCGAAGTTGATGTATCCAAAAGTTCTGTATCGTCAACAGGAACTCAACGTCGCAGACGGCGCGTCAATCGGACGCCCGGTCTGAGAGTTATTGGCTTTTTCGTCCCAGGGGCCCGGTTGGTTTTTAAGGCAAAACTAACCCGACCGTACTCCACCTACGTCCAAACCTCGGGCGGAGTGAGCCAAAAGATCCGTCTCACTTATGGAAATTCGACAAAGCTAACGGCACGTCAATCAGACGTCTGTAGCTCAAGATATGAGTGTTTCCGCTCCGAGGGCCCGGTTGGTTTTGTGTACGAACCAACCCGGCCGAACCCAAGGTATTCCGAAACCTTGAGTGCGATATACCGAAACGACCGTATCGATATAAGGATCGCATTGCCGCTTACAGCGCATCGTTTGGAGGCCCGTAGCTCAAGTTACGGGGAAAAGACCGAAAATGGTCTGAAGACGGGGGGGTCCGGGCCCGGGCCGACCCGGCCCGACCCCCCCCCCCCCCCTGGGTCGGCCGAACCGGGTCGACCCGGCCAGGGCGCGGCCCGGTCGGTCGGACCGGCTTGGCTCGGCTTGGCCGAGCAGCCGAGAGCCGCGGGGCACCGCCCCCGCGGTTTGGAGATGCCGCCGCCCCGCGTTGGGGCCGCGCTGGAGCAACGGACGCGGCTGTCGCTGCGTCCTGTGCGGGCGAGCCGGACCCGCGCGGCCGCGGGTCTGCTGGCCGCCGCCACCGCGGGCCATCGGAGTTGCTTCGGTGGTCCGATTTCCTTCTCGTCTGTACCGTTGTTCCTCCTGGGTTCCGTTCTTCACTGCGGGAACATCAAAACGCCCTTGCGTCACGATTTGTCGTCGCCCGCCAAATTCGCACAAGAACGAAGAACGACGGAGGGTTATCGGGCCATGTTCGTTTGGCCCGCACCCTCCGCGTTAGATAAAAACAACGGGAGAATTATATTCAACACATGAAAAAACAATTTTAATAAATTAAAATTGTTCATTTGAATCCAGTTCTTACATTTTGAAGAAACGTTCACGGGAATAAGGGCATTTCCAAAATAAAATCCCTACCTCGTCAAGTCGTCACTCGCAGGTTCTTCGCGGAATTGGGAATCGTCGCGTCGTCGCGGTATTCGGCATCGCGTCGTCGCGGAAGGGCGTCGCGTCGACGAACTCTGAGGTTCAAGAACAAAATATTTAATTATTAATAATTAAATCCTTCTGAATTAAAAACCACAAAGGAAAAAATTTAAAAGAAAACTGAAACCCTCACCTCAACGGATGATCGAAGGTTTTTGTCGCGGAGGAAGGAACGTCGCTGAAGAACATCACGGGAGAGGAAACATCGGAGTCGCGGCACACGGCGTCGCATCGTCGATTTCCACGGGTTCGGCGTTCTTCGTCGGAGGCTGGCGTTCTTCGCGTTCTTCGCGTTCTTCGCGGAGAAGGGTGAAGGGACAAGAACTTCTGTCAAAAACCTTTCAACGGGTAATCCTCCAAAAGTCGTGTTGGTATTATTTTATTATTACGCCAACAAACGAATAAGAGGTAAGTAACGACCCATTAATTCGTAGAATTAATTCAACGAAAGAAACCACCCATTTAATTTATGAATAAAACCGCCCAATTAAATGGTGCGTTAAGAATTTAAGAAAACATGTCAGTTGAATTTGATAAAGACGGGTTTTCGCGGGTGCGTTACTTAGCGGAAAAGAAACGGCAGGGCTCATGCGGGCCCCACCTCAAAAATATCCTACCAAGAGGGTAGGATATTTTTGGATAGAACCCTATCCATTTCAACTCAGTTTAAGTGGCTTTCAAGTGGCTTCAAGTGGCTTAAGTGAAATAAAATAAAGTTTTTCGAACAATTATTTTATTTCTTAACTTTAAGCCTGAAAATTAAAAACCACACCTGAGAAAACGCAACTCCGGAAGAGGTGTTTCTAAGCAAATACTGGCGTTGCGATTTCATCGGTGCCCTCAGAATTCGATTCCGGGCACCGGTTCAAAAGTTAGAAAAACCCGCTCATCCGTTCACTGAACGTACCCGAGCCAAACTTTGGAAAATGATTCTGGGCGCACCAGGCCTCGGAATCAGGTGCCGTCAGAAACTGCGCAATTGTAAAATTCTAAAGAAAATTAAGAAAAAAATTTCCTTGAAATTTACGGATCTTTACATTACTCCCACCTCAGGGATTTATGTCCCCGTAATGATACATCATAAACTAGGGAAACAAATGTGGGTATTGAGCACGCATCTGAGCCTCCCGCTCCCAAGTGCTCTCCTGGAGGTTCTGGTGCTGCCATCTGATGCGCACTAAAGGAATCGATCATCCACGTAGGACCCGCTCCTATCGATCCTCGATCTCCACTGGGACCTCCCCAAAAGTCTCCCCATCATCCACGTCTAGCTCCCCATAGTCAATGATGTGCGTCGAGTCATGCACGTATCTCTTCAGCTGAGATACGTGGAAGACGTCGTGCACCCAGTGCAACTGAGGTGGTAGAGCCAGGAGATAAGACACCTCGCCAATCCTGCTGAGGACCTGGAATGGTTCAATAAAGCGTGGAGACAACTTGCCGCCTCAGCCAAATCTCCGTAATCCACATCTAGGTGAGACACGCAAGAAGACGTGGTCGCCATCCTCGAACTCTAGTGGCCTCCGCCTCCTGTCAGCATAAGACTTCTGCCAGCTCTAAGCTATCCTCATCCTCTCCTGGATGACCTGGACCTTCTCTGTCGTGGCCCGGACCATCTCTGGTCCCACAGGTGCTGACTCCCCATGGTCTGTCCAGCACAAAGGAGATCTGCAAGGTCTGCCGTACAATTCCTCATATGGTGCCATCCCGATAGTGGAGTGGTAGCTGTTGTTGTACGCGAACTCCACCAAGGGTAGGTGGTCCTCCCAGCTGCGACCAAAGTCAAGGACACATGCGCGGAGCATTTCCTTGAGAGTCTGAATGGTCCTCTCCGTCTGACCATCCGTCTGAGGGTGAAAGGCGGTGCTCAGACGTAGCTGCGTCCCGAACGCCTCCTGCAACCCCTTCCAAAGCCGAGAAGTAAATCGAGCGTCTCGATCGGAGACGATAGTCGATGGCACACCATGAAGCCGTACAATATCCTGAATATAGAGACGCCCCAAGCTCTCCACTGAGCCCTACTCTCTGATGGGTAAGAAGTGTGCCGACTTGGTGAGTCGGTCAACAATCACCCAAATGGAGTCGTGACCTCTGGAAGTGCATGGAAGTCCAGACATGAAGTCCATAGATATCATGTCCTACTTCCACTCCGGGACCTCCAAGGGTTGTACCAAGCCTGCTGGTACCTGGTTCTCTGCCTTCACCTACTGGCAGGTGAGGCACCGTGAAACGAACTCTGCCACGACCTTCTTCATGCCCGGCCACCAGTGCTGTCGTCTGAGATCCTGGTACATCTTCGCCACTCCTGGATGTACCACCAAAGGAGAATTGTGAAACTCTCTTAGAACCTCCTCTCGTAAAGTGACTGGTACCAAGGTATGTCCTCTGAAAAGGACGTCGTGCTCTGCTCCAAGGGAGAAACCATCAGGTGCCTGTCCCGAGGATATCTGTGCACGCCGCGTCTCACAGTCGGTGTCCCCACGCTGTGCCTCTCTGACCCACTGCAGTAGTGGAGGAGTGACTATGAGAGACTGAAAGAAGGATTCTCCCTCTCTATCCATGAAGGATATCTGCAAGGCGTCTAGCTGCTCTGTCGCCTCCTCAAGTAGCCGAATGCCCGTCCTACTGCTGAGGGCATCGGCTACTACGTTCCCCTTCCCAGGAGTATAGATTATCTCAAAGTCATAGTCCTGGAGGAACTCGAGCCATCGCCGCTGTCTCAGGTTCAGGTCCTTCTGAGAGAAGATGTACCTAAGACTCTGGTGGTCAGAAAAGACTGTAAAGTGCTCGCCCATCAGATAGTGCCGCCATGTCTTCAGAGAGAAGACCACTGCTGCTAACTACAGGTCATGGGTAGCGTAGTTCTACTCATGCAGCCTCAACTGACGTGATCCATAGGCAATCATGACCCGCTCCTGCATCAAGACACACCTGAGTCCGGTCCCTGATGCATCGCAGTAGACTACGTATCCAACTCCCTCCTCAGGAAACCTCAAGATAGGTGCACTGGTCAATCTCTGTCTCAGCTCCTGAAAGCTCTACTGACATCTTTCTGACCACACAAAGGGTTTCCCCTTCTTCGTCAAAGCTGAGAGTGGCTCCAAAACTCTGGAGAAGTCCAGCACAAACCTCCGATAGTATCCGGCTAGACCCAAGAAACTCCGCACCTCCGTCACGCCCTTGGGTGGATCCCAAGCTAGTACTGCCTCGATCTTCGCGGGATCCAATGCAACTCCCGCCTCAGAAATGACATGCCCCAAGAAGTGGACCTCACGTAACCAGAACTGGAACTTAGAGAGATTTCCATAAAGCTGGTGCTCTCGGAGTGTGTCTAGTACAACCCGCAAGTGGTAGGCGTGCTCCTCCTCCGTGGTCGAGTACACCGAAATGTCTTAGATGAAGACCACGACAAATCGATCGAGGTATGGACGGAAGATCCTGTTCATGAGGCTCATGAACACTACTGGAGCGTTGGTTACGCCGAAAGGCATAACCAAGAACTCATAGTGGCCATACCGACACCTGAAGGTCGTCTTCTGCATGTCCTCGTCTCGAACTATGAGTTGATGATAGCCTGACCTGAGGTCTATCTTTGAGAACCACCGTGCTCCCATGAGCTGATCGAAGAGGTCATCAATCCTCGGTAGCGGATACTTGTTCCTCACTATCACCTAGTTCAGGTGACGATAGTCGACACACAGTCGCAAGCTCCCATCCGCCTTCTTGGCGAACAAAATCGGGGAAGCCCAGGGTGAAACACTGGGTCGGATGAACCCCTTGCCCTACAAGACCTCCAACTGTACCCGTAGCTCTTGAAGCTCAGCGGGGGACATCCGATACGCTGGAGTGGATATCGGGTCTATCCCGGGGTACAGATCAATATAAAAGTCTACCTCTCTGCAAGGAGGTAGTCCTGGAACGTCGTCGGGGAAGATGTCCCCATACTGATCCACCACTGCAGGAAAACTAGGACTCTGCACGTCAACTTCTCCAAGGATGAGGCTATCCAACTGATGAGTGATGGGCTGCCCTCTCCTCTGCGTGAGTCCATCCTGTGCTGCAAAGGCTCCCTTCTCGCCGGTGAAGGTGAACCTGCTCCCGTCGGTGCGCACACATCGCACCTTGTGCCTAAAACAGTCAATCTGAGCATGGACTGTAGATAACCAATCCATGCCCAAGATGACGTCGTAAGGCCTCGACGCCGCTACAAGAAGATCCCAGCTAAAGCTCTCACCTTCTAGAGTAAGCTCACACTGCCGGCACCAGTGCGTAATCGCCGAGTCTGCTCCCGTAGGAGTCTCTAGCCGTAAGGATCGAGCCAACGGCTCTGTCGGAATCTCCGAGCTCCGAACAAGGGCATCGACTATGAAAGAGTGACTCGCTCCTGTGTCTATAAGAACTACAGCAAGGGTAGAATAGACACAGATCGTACCTCGAATCATCTCTGGCACACCATGGTCATAGGCCTTCACTGCCTGGAGCTGTGCCTGTCTCTGCCCGCTAGCTCCCTGTGGTCGGGGCGGACCTCCTAGTGGTGGTGGTGGTAGAGCCTCAAAGCGTTGCCCACCACCTACTGCTCGGCCAGCTCCTCTGCCTCGTTCTCCTCCTCCCTGAAGACTGCCACGGTCGACCCTCTGCCTCTGCCTGGGTGGCCCCTCCACTGTCTGCTGCTCCTCGGTACGGCGGGTCAGACAGTCACGAGCCATGTGGCCCTGCCCGCCGCAGGCGTAGCACTGCCTGCCTCTCGGAAGACTGGCTCCGCGCTGTGTGCCCCGCACTGCTGAGCTAGTGTCCCGAGGTCGTCTGCCAGAGGGTCTGGTCTGCCTGGAACCCTGAGTCATCCGTCGGCTACTTGCTGCCGAAGACTCCGCTACCTGCCGCCCTGCGGTAGGTCTCGTTGTGGACTCAGCCAGAAAGCTCTCGATCAGAAGGGCTCGCTCTAGCACTCCTGCCTGGGTCTGGATGCTGAGGGAGATCAGCGATGCCCTGATCTCGTGTCTCAATCCCTGCTCGAAGGTCCGGGCCTGGAAGAAGGGGTCCCGTACCATGTCGGTCGAGTAGCGAGAAAGATCGGTGAACCTCGCTGCGTACTGGGCGACCGTCAAGCTGCCCTGCCGCAGCTGAAGAATCTCCTGGATGCGCACCGCACGGAGGGTGGCTGGGACGAACTCTAAATGGAAGAGGCTCTCAAAGTCCGTCCAGAGAAGAGACGCCTCATCGTGCACCTGGAGCATCAGGCTCCACCATCGTCCTGCTGCTGCGTGCAGTAGGCTCGCCGCGAGGATCACCATGTGGTCTGCTGGTGTCCTCACTAGCCTAAAAACTCATACGACCGCCTCCAGCCAGTCCTCGGATGCCTGGGGGTCCGTCTCCCCATGAAACCTGGGTGGTCGCTGGCACTGGCACTCGTGCAGAGCTCCGAGGCGATGTGCATCGTCAGCGGTCGGCGCTGGAAGCATCGGGGGGCTCGGTGGGTAAAGGTACCGCCGATGCCTCTGCTGTCAACGGGCCCTGTACCGAGGCCTCATCGCTCGGTGGGCTGTCGTCACGCTCTAATCTCAGAACCCTAACTGGCTGCCGTCGTGGGGCCATCCTGAAAAGGAAACAAGTGCGCCACGGTCAGAACAGTATACCTGGTGAGCAAACACAAGTAATCACAAAGAAAACTTGAAACACACATGCAATCAATGTTTTCGTGCATTAAGTCGGAAATCAGAAGTCAGCGTCCTGGTGTACGGATACGTCGGCCGCCGCACCAACACTGGACACCCTGGACTGATAACCACACCCAATATGCTAAAAACTATTGCTTCACATAGAAGAAAGATCAGAGTCTGCAGTAGAACCGACCAGCTCTGATACCAATTTGTCACGACCCGTCCTCGGGGCCCGTGTCGTGACTACCCCAAACCCGCCTTCCATAGGCCATGGGCTGGCGACTAGCACCAAGGTGTAAATCCCGGAAAAAGGGAATGCATTGCCTTTGAAAAGTAAACAAGCACCACAGAGTAGGCAAGCGGAAAAGTAAACACTAAGTAAAAACTGTACAAGCTGTGCTGAAAGTAAAAGGGACCGGAAACACAAGCCCAACTGTAAAGTACAACTGAAAGGGGAAAACAACAACTGAAAGGAAAATCCGCAGCGTCAAGCCGCCCTCTGAAGGTCCCACCTGAAGGGTGGGTACAGATAGCCTCCACAGCTCCTCGGTCCAGCCGTCCGCTTTGAGTATGTCCCGCCCAGTGGTCCACCTCCAGGTACCGTCCTGCTCCGCACACCTCCACCACGATCAGCGCTGCCCGTCGTCTGCAACCAACACAACGAAGTGTGGGCATAGCCTGTGCAGGGGTGAGTAAAATCTACTCAGTAGGGACCCTGAGACCCCCGAAGGTCTCCCGAAATCCACAAAGGATAATCCACAAGGGAAAGATACAATCACGAAGTAACAACCAACACTGCTTAGGTATATGCCCATACATATACCTAAGTCATCAATTCCCATTCGGCTCCAACATCCGAGCCCAAGCACAACCTAGTCCACACATGAAAGCAAAACGTATACCCATACAGGATAGCACAACACAATCCACAAAGGAGAGTAAACAATATCCACATAGGATAGCTCAACACAATCCAAAAAGGAGAGTAAATAGTAAATCCACACAGGATAGCTCAACACAATCCACAAAGGAGAGTAAATAGTAAATCCACACAGGATAGCTCAACATAGGTATACTTCTTCGAATGACGATAAATATGATCACTGATCCATCTAAGTCATCGGACCCACAAAGGATCGATAGGTAACTAACCCCCGTAATGACCCACATAGGATCAGGCCCACACAGGACCTGTAGGCGCTGGCTCACACAGAACCGCTGAGCGCTGACCCACACAGGATCGGACCCACACAGGATCGGGCCCACACAGGACCTGTAGCACTGATCCACGTAAGATCGCTGAGTGAAGTAGTCGTCACAGTCCACTGAGGATCTCTACACAGACGTCATCGTAGTCCACTGAGGATCTCTACACGGTCGTCGCTGTCGAAGTAGCAGTCGTAGCCAGCTCTACGGTTCCCGCACACAGCAAACTCGTTCGGGAGGGTCCGCTCCACGAGCCGAGAGGCTGATACATGAACTGAAACAAAGTCCGAAGTTTATGTATCCAAATTTTTTTTATCTTCAACAGGAACTCAACGTCGTAGACGGCGCGTCAATCGGACGCCCGGTCTGAGAGTTATTGGCTTTTTCGTCCCAGGGGCTCGGTTGGTTTTTAAGGAAAAACTAACCCGACCGTACTCCACCTGCATCCAAACCTCGGGAAGAGTGAGCCAAAAGATCCATCTCACTTAGAGGAATTCGACAAAGCTGACGACACGTCAATCGGACGTCCGTAGCTCAAGATATGAGTGTTTACGCTCCGAGGGCCCGGTTGGTTTCGTGTACGAACCAACCCGGACGAACCCAAGGTATTCTGAAACCTTGAGTGAGAAATACTGAAACGACCGTCTCGATCCAAGGATCGTGTTTCCACTGACGGCACGTCGTTCGGAGGCCCATAGCTCAAGTTACGGGCAAAAGACCGAAAATGGTCCGAAGACGGGGGGTCCGGGCACGGGCCGACCCGGCCCGACCCCCCCTGGGTCGACCCGAACCGGGTCGACCCGACCCGGTCCGACCCGGTCCGGCCTGGCTCGGCTCGGCCGAGTGTCGCGGGGCGCCGCCCCCGCGGTTTGGAGATGCCGCGACCCCGCGTTGGGGCCGCGCTGGAGCAACGGACGCGGGTGTCGCCGCGTCCCGTGTGGAAGAGCCGGACCCGCGCGGCCGCGGGTCCGCTGGCCGCCGCCGCCGCGGCTAATGCCCCGGCGGCTCTGTCCGGGGGCGCGCCGGGGCGCCGCCGCCTCCGGCTACCGGCGTCGCCGGCCGCTTCCGCGGGCCACCCGAGTTGCTCTGGTGGTCCGTTTTCCTTCCCGTCTGCGCCGTTGTTCCTCCCGGGTTCCGTTCTTCACTGCGGGATCATCAGAACGCCCTTCCGTCACGATTTTCTGTCACCCGCCAAATTCGCACAAGAATGTAGAACGGTGGAGGGTTGTCGGGCCGTGTTCGTTTGGCCCACACCCTCCGCATTAGATAAAAACAACGGGAGAATTATATTCAACACATGAAACAAAAATTTTAATAAATTAAAATTGTTCATTTGAATCTGGTTCTTAAATTTTTATGAAACGTTCACGGGAATAAGGGAATTTCCAAAATAAAATCCCTACCTCGTCAAGTCGTCGCTCGCGGGTTCTTCGCGGAATTGGGAATTGTCGGGTCGTCGCGGTATCCGGCGTCGCGTCGTCATGGAAGGGCGTCGCGTCGACGAACTCTGAGGTTCAAGAACAAAAGATTTAATTAATAATAATTAAATCCTTATGAATTAAAAACCACAAAGGAAAAATTTAAAAGAAAACCAAAACCCTCACCTCAACGGATGATTGACGGTTTTTGTCGTGGAGGAAGGAACGTCACCGAAGAACGTCATGGGAGAGGAAACGTCAGTGTCGCGGCACACGGCGTCACGTCGTCGATTTCCACAGGTTCGGCATTCTTCGTCGGAGGCCGGCGTTCTTCGGGTTTTTTGCGTTCTTCGCGTTCTTCGCGTTCTTCGCGTTCTTCGCGGAGAAGGGTGAAGGCACAAGAACTTCTGTCAAAAACCTCTCAACGGGTAATCCTCCAAAAGTCGTGTTGGTCTTATTTTATTATTACGCCAACAAACGAATAATAGGTAAGTAACGACCCATTAATTCGTAGAATTAATTCAATGAAAGAAACCTCCCATTTAATTTACGAATAAAACCGCCCAATTAAATGGTGCGTTAAGAATTTAAGAAAACGTGTCAGTTGACTTTCATAAAGACGGGTTTTCGCGGGTGCGTTACTTAGTGGAAAAGAAACGGCGGGGCTCATGCAGGCCCCACCTCACAAATATCCTACCAAGAGGGTAGGATATTTTTGTATAGCACCCTATCCATTTCAACTTAGTTTAAGTGGCTTTCAAGTGGCTTCAAGTGGATTAAGTGAAATAAAATAAAGTTTGTCGAACAATTATTTTATTTCTTAACTTTAAGCCCGAAAATTAAAAACCACACCCGAGAAAACGCGACTCCAGAAGAGGCGTTTCTAAGAAAATACCGGCGCTGTGATTTCATCGGTGCCCTCAGAATTCGATTCCGGGCACCGGTTCAAAAGTTAGAAAAACCCGCTCGTCCATTCACTGAACGTACCCGAGCCAAACTTCGGAAAATGATTCCGGGCGCACCGGGCCTCGGAATCAGGTGCTGTCAGAAACTGTGCTCTTGTAAAATTCCAAAGAAAATTAAGAAAAAAATTTCCTTGAAATTTACGGGTCTTTACACCACTCCTCCTCAACCTTTGATCTTGTTATAACTATTGAAATTTGTGTCCTGATGAGATCAAACAAGGGTTGAGAGATGAGTGTGAGATTTTTTCCAAATGCAACTTCAAAAAATATATATAATAAATGAGGGGAGTGATGAAATGTGCAACATATAGAGATATCTAGGTCATGAGATTATGGTTTAACTTTTGGGAATGCTTAATTGATTGGGTCTTGAAATATGATTTCAAAGGATGTAGGACGGGTTTTGTGTAAAATCATTTAAAGCTAAATAATGTTAAAATAACCTATATTTATTTGATAGAAAGTGGAAAGAATAGCATGGAATGGTTCTCACACACACACATGGAGAGTTAGTGGAATGGTTTACTTTTGAATTCCTTTCTCATTTTGGTGTCATGAATCTCATTGAATTTTATTATGATATGATTTATGAGACATCTTTTTCCATTTTCACTAAGAAGAACTCCTTGGTGTGGTTCGTGCATTGATCACATTAATTTAGTGAATTAAAATTTACTCTAATGTTAAATCTTCATGATGTTGGGAATATATATTTATGAATCATTTTATTTGGATATGTGACTTTTCCCAGGAGTTCAAATGTTTAGGTGTGGGGGTGTGATCGTACCACGATTCACTGTATCATTTTCACCCTTACACCATTGTATTAAACTGAATTTGTGTTGTAAATTCAAAAAATAATAAAAAATTTAATTCCATGTTTGAATCATTTACTTTTTGTTTATCTATATTAAAAATTCCAGTGTTACTTGTCTTGAAAATTTCATTGAAGGTGAAGGTGATTTGGAGGGCCCATGATGATGTCCAAGAAAAATGGGCCAAACTGCACAGGATTCAAGCACACTAGTGGATTAATACACACACTGCTACTAGACCGTGCATCCAATTGGGATGAAATTTTTTTGGTTTGGTCCAAAACTCATTGGGATACATTTCATATGCAGAAACACAAGACTCATTCGGCCATATGATGTTTTTTCCGACCTGATCTTTCCAGCACACCAAATTTGCATGGATTCAAAAGTGGTGTGTTGTGATCTTTCCATATCTCAGGCTATAGGTTTCTAAATGGTTCCAAACTTTCGGTGGAGACACCCAAGATGTGGGGATAAAACTTTGTTATTTTCTCCAAATCTATATAAGGTTTTTTGGATGTTGAAACACCTGTGAAAATTGGTTTTAATAATTCTGTGTGCTCAAAACCACCTTCCCATTTTCCTATAAAATGGAACCTTGGGATCCTCATTTGCAAGTTCGTCCAGGAGGAAAATCTCTGGTATTTTGGAGACCCAAAGTATTTCTCTCCTCATACTTGAAGTTATGGAGGCCCCTATCCTCGTAGGGTAATCAAGGATGAAGAGGGAGTTCCACTCAAGGCTCATCCTCCTCTCGATAGTGAGCTAAACGGTGGACGATCATTTCGAGGGAGCTACACATACTTGGGAGGGAGTTCCGACACTTGATACTCTACTAGTTTTGTGGAATTTGTGTTTTTATTATTTCACTTATGTCTTATCTAAACATGTTTCTCCTCTGAGTTAATTTCTTGGGTTTAATTAAGTGAACCGCTTTTCATTTCAACACCGATTGGGTTGAAATTTCAAGTGGGAAACTTGAGTTGTTTCGATTGGGAAACACAAGGATCCTATTTATCTCACACATACAAGAGATATTTGTATGCTTTGTTAAAATTTAATATGTTCTTGAAGTCCAAACCTTGACAACATGATTGTAGTTTCAAGGGTTGGTACTTTGTGCAACGTTTAGAGAGGCGAGAGGGGAATCAAGATCTTAACAACCCTCAACCAAAGAATTAAACAAAACCATGTGAAATTTTTAGAACAATGAACTATCAAAGATGTGTAGTGAACTTCAATTGATATCCTTATCTAATAATTCTTAATCCTCCACCTTATTCTATCAACTATTAAACTCTTTAAGTTAAGTTATTTTCTTAAAACTGTTTTCAAAATCACCCCCCCCCCCTCTTTTAATAATATCTATTAAAATATACACTATAAGCCACCAACGATCCTTGAGAGATGACCTAGGGTCTTCCCTAAACTATAAATCAACCTTAAAAACATAATCAATTTGACGTGTCATGACAACGTGATCAACATGCATGAGCATGGCCAGCCACATGCCGTGTTTCGAAGTACATAGACAAAAGAAGGATACATGGACACGGCCAGGAAGCATGGGTAGAACCTTGGGTGGCTGAGGCATGTCATGTAGTCTACCTAAAAACTATATGTGGATACATAGGTATTGATCTTTGTACCTTAAGGGACACTTCCATGTGATGGATTAAGACCCCACTCCATTTGGGCCCCCCACACACCATGTATCCCTTCTTTCTTTTTGAAGAAACGTCAACCTCTTATATCTCCTTTTCCTGGACTCGTATTTTGGCCCACAAGTAACCTATCCTGATTTTTTTCATGTTGAATGTGATGGTGTCTTCTATGGTTGATTTTGAGATACTATCCAAGATGTTTTGGGCATAATAATTATTTATACAATGCTCGATGATGACAGTGATCAGGCAGAATCATTAGAGTGGTACTGCCTGATAGACTATGGTTTGGGTCCTCTATCATCATATGGAGTAGTACCTCTAATTGGGTAGGGTGTGGGTCCTCCGTACACTAAGTGGTACCCCTATGTAATTATTGTGTCAGTATTTTATCTATCTACTATGTGGTACACCTTAATAGATCAGGACATGGGTACTCTATGTATAGAGAAGTACCCCACTATAGGGTAGGGTGAGAGTCCTACTTATACCGATTAGTACACCTTATGGTGTTAGGTTGTAGTTCATCTAAGTAATGATTTTTACCCCCAATCTGATGGGTATTTTGTCCTCCTGGCATTGAGTGGCACTCCCCTGATGCACTTGGGAACATTTCCTCTTCTTAGAGATTGTTCCCCCTCGATTGTGTGGTATAGTAGCGAGGCATGGGCCCTCCACACGGTTATTTATTTGGAATGACATGTGAGATTTTGGGAGTCTATGATGGACTTCTAGAACTGATGGAACTCTTTCATAGGTTGGTCTATGATATAGAGATCCCCTTCTCTCTTATTTGGGTTTATTTTGAAAGAATATATATATATATATATATATATATTAGTATCCTTGTCATTGGATTTTGTTAGTCCCTTTCTTTGGGTTTATCTTTCTACAGTCTATTCCTATTTTTTCAATTACTTATCCCCCTTCAACTTTTTGGGTGTCCTAATGGGTATGTATATAATCACCCTTCATGGGATTTTCCCATATGTGCCTTTTCATATATAGTTTATGGCTAGGTCAGTGGAAATTATAGAGGATATTAGTGATACTTGGTGTATTTGACCACATACGGTGGTTTATGCTGGTAGATCAGGAGCGGGGATCTCCCAGCATATTTTATTTACTGAGTTTTTTAAGTTGTGACATCTTTCTGGTTAAGCATGTATTTTTCTTCGTTACTTTTAGTTTGCACTGTCATACTCTTATACACCCCATATATTTTCATATACATGCTTATATTCTATACATTACATATTTTTATTTTTATTCCTCTACGCTTTTTTATTGAGATGGTTGGGTGTGTGTGTGTATAGGTACATAAGGAAAATGCCTCCCATTTAGGTTATGTATTTTGGTTCTTTTTGCCACCCCCTAGCCTATGGAGGTGGTATTGGTGTAGTTTCAACTCAAGATTCATTGGATTGGGTCGTGATTTATTGGCATCAAAGTATTTCATTCCTTGGGATGATGTTTCGAGCAGTACCCTTATTAGTATTTTGTTGGGTTTTACGTAAACAAAGTCAAAGTGTTTTGAGTGCATCTTTTAGGCAAGGGATTTCAGTTTTGGGGTGGTGGCTAACATATCCAATCACTGGGACCTCGACTACATGGTTTTCAACTCGATATATAGAAACTTTAGTTGTAATGATCAATGGTAAATGAATTATATAGGACTAATTCTTTGAAATTTCTTCTTGATTTAACTTTCTATTGTATATATATATATATGCTCATCTGACTATGGTGCATCTTGATTAAATTTTAAGGATTTATTCATGATGAAAGCCATATAGTTTAACCATTCCAGATCATAATGAAAACCTATTGAGTGATGAGGCCTTAGATAAAAATCCATCCCATGAGATCCTTCCTTCAGGTGGATAGGTAGAAGAACTCCCACCTATCGAGTAGTAGATCATTCTAGCAAGGTAGCTCGAGGATATTTGTAGGATTAGAGCACTCTGTGAGTTCCAAAACTAGAGGCTACTGAGGTTATGTTGTGATCCATATCCCCAGGTAGTGGAGGATTGTCTAGAGTTTGTGGTCCATGTTTTTAGGATTATCCAGACACATATGGATCATGTAGTTACAATAGAAGCTAGCCTTTTCCATGGTTAAATTGGGAAATGGTGAATTATTATTACCTAGATGAATGATGAGTCAACATTCTCATGACCCAGCTTCAAGTAGTTGTTTTGTGAGGAGTATTACACCTCCTTCTTATGCTCAGTTCATATTCAATAATTTGTAGAGTTGCGTCAGGGAGGGGTGATAGTGGATAAGTATAGTGTGAGGTTCAAAGACCTTACATGGTACTCCCTTAACATGATCTAGGATTTCTACTTCTAAGAATGTAAATTTGAACAGTGTATCCTTAGATATATTCATTCCAGTGTAGTACCCTTGTACATCCCCGCCTTTATTGGGGTATTGGTTGGCATACTAGTGGTGGAGAGCTTCATGTCAAAGGGATACCGAGTAGCTGGAGATCATAGTAGGTGTTAGGGGGCTGAGTTGTCTACAACATCTAGTAGACACCAGTCAATAGGATCTTGGTGTATGATACCTCCCCATGACCAAACTCAAGCATATGGTTGTGTGGCACAGGGACAGTGCAAAGGACCAAGGTATCCCATAGAGGGTGGTTCTATGCATTTAATCAGTTAGGTCACATGGAATGTGACTTCCAAATCCAACATTCAAAGGAGGGAAGAATGATAGTTGATGGACCTCTATGAAAAAGGACGTACCATGATTAGGGATCTCCTAAGAGAGGGTAGGGATTTCCCTGGGGAGGTAGAGTATGAAGAGGAGTAGGTAGATCTTGAGAAGTCGGATTTTTAGGTGGTTGATGATTCTATAATATCTTTCCACTATCACCACTAAGTGACCCAAATTAAGCTCAAAGAGATGTTAAATGGGACTGCATCCAGCAACAGGCGATGTAGGTGTATGACCCAACAGCACACAAGATGATCAAAGGTAAAATCTATATTTTTTATACTCTTATCAATATTAGTAGACATAGTTGTGAGTCATTCCTTTATATTGTTACTCCTGGTGAGAGATATGTAGCTTCTAGTTGAGAAGTTTTTCCGATAGTTTTTTCTTGAGGTTCCTATGGGGAACGCTTCTTCTATATCTTTTATATTATGGTAGTGCAATATATCTCTTAGTGGATAGAAATAAACATAGAACCATTGAGTCATCCTGATATAAGCCTATGTTATCCTGTTGCGTATGGATTGGTTGTCCATGGTCAAATACCATATTGACTATCACTGTAGATGAGTCATATGCCTTCACACTGATGGGGTGAGATTCTCCTTTGTGGGCGAGGGATATATCATTGAGGGATGAGTGTGTTTTGTGAGTAGGATGTTTTATCCCATCACCAATCAGTTTGTGATTTTAGGCTGTGGTGCAGCAAGCTCTTCAATCATTTAAATTACTCCAGTCATGAATGATTTCATTAATGTATTCTCTGAGGATTTTTTGATACTACCTATGAGGGGGGATATGGATTTTTTTATCAATATATATCCTCAAACCACTCTGATGTCTTCTAAAGAATATTTAATAGTCCCTAATAAGCTCTTGGAGTTGTGGTTTTTGTTGGAGGACCTTTAAGGGAAGGGTTCCATCTGGCCCAGTGTGTTTCCCTTGGTAGCTCCAGTGTTTTTCATGAAAAGGGATTATGAGAGATTGTGGATTTGTGTATATTATAATCACTTAAACCAAGACACGATAAATAATAAGTATAACTTAATAAGTATTGATTTCCACTTTGACTAGTTTTGGCGCCGTAAATGGTTATTGATGATCGATCTCAGTTCTGGCTAACACTGGTTGAGAGTTCTTAGGCAGATATTCTGAAACTAACATGTTGATATTGCTATAGACAATATGAGTTCCAAGTGATTCCCTTTTATGTCACAAATTACCAAATCATGTTTATATATTTGATTAACCAGATCCTCAAGATGTATTTCGAATAGTGTTGGGTTTTCTCATTCGAAGACATACTCATATAGTCTGCTTCATATGAGGAGAATGTATATCACTTGAGTAGGGACCTATATTTTCTTCCGGAGAACCAAATTTTTGGAAATCTCTCCAAGTTCCAATTCTTGATTCATGAGGTTCACATTTTGGGGTATATCATATCTAAGCATGGTTTAGCCATGGACCCAAAAAAGATCTATTAAGTGCTTTTTGGGAGCCACCCAAGAGCGTGTCATAGGTAAAGAGTTTTCTTGTCTTTTCCAGGTACTATAGGTGGTGTGCGGAAGAATTATTATAGATTTCAGCCCCTCTGACCACCCGTACAAGGAAAGTGAATCCATTAACCTAGACTAAGAAGTGTTAGATGGAGTTCAAGGAGTTGAGGTTGAGGCTAATGATTGATTTTATTTTGAGACTACCAGAGGAGGGCATGGAGTATGTAGTGTGTTGTGAAGCCTCGGGAGCTAGGTTTGGTTTCAATTGAATGAAAAGATAGGTATTCATCACATATGGGTTGAGGTATTTGAGACCCCATGAGAAGAACTACTTGAATCATGACCTAGAGTTTGGAGCAGTAGTCTTCGCTTGGATGATGTGGAGGCATTATCTGCTAGGAGAGTTCTTTTTGGTTTACTTAAACCATTAGAGTATTAGGTATGTCTTCACATAGAGAGACTTAAACCTGAGGTAGAGGTTTTTGTTGGATTTCATGTAGGACTATGACTTTGAGATCATATATACTCCTGGGAAGGGAAACATGGTAAAAGATTCCATTAGTAGGAATTCCTAGGATCATAAGCAATTGTCTTCCTTTCATCAGACCCTAGTTGAGTGGGAGGGTGCAACATTTCATTAATCGATAGTGTTGACTCCTCTTCTCCTCCAGTGTGTGAGAGAGTTACAGTTAAGAGACATAAATTGTGAGGTCTTTCATGACTAGATATCCTTAGGAGATTCACTAAATGGATTTATGAAGGATGGAATCATGTTATCATTCTCTATGGATGGATGGTGGTCCCAGTCATGATACAGGAGGATATGATGAGGGATCCTCACACATATCCTTTGGTTGTACATCCTAGTGTGGGGGAAGATGTACAGATACCTTCAATGGTAGTTTTGGTTGGTTGTAATTTGAGAGGGTGTGGATGAGTTTGTCTCATAGTGCCTCACTTTTTAGTATGTGAAGGATTAGAACTAGGTTCTGGCGAGTTTTTGGAAGCCTCTTGATATCCCAGAGGTGAAATGAGACAACATATACATGGATTTATGATAGAGATTCTACGGATAGTGAAGGTCCATGATGCCCTTGGGTTATGGTTTACTGACTCAAAAATTCAAAACTCTTTCTTACTATTAGGGGGAATATTTTGGTGGAGAGTTTGGGGAATATTTATGTTTAATAGATTGTTCAAATTCATGGGTTTCACTCGACTATCATCTCTGATCAAGATGTGTGGTTTTATTTGCGATTATGGAAATGATATCTAGAGTAATTCCAGACCTATTTGAGGATGAGTACATCCTTTCACCCCTAGATATATGGGAATATTGATATCACTATCCATGTAATGGAGGATACGTTGATGAATTTCTCATTAGACTTGGATGAAGCTGGGAGGATCACTTTCTCTTGGTATAGTTCAAATACAATAATAACTATCACTCTACTGTCATCATGGAACCTCTTTAGGCCTTGTATGGGAGACCCTGAAGGTCACCCTTGTACTTGATAGAGATTGGTGAAGCATTTTTTGTGGGTCCAGATATGGTGTAGGTAACAACAGAAAATGTCTAGGTCATATATGAGAATATGAGGATAACCCAAATTAGATAGAAATATTATTAATATTGAAATCGTAAGCCCTTCAAGTTCAATCAGGGAGACCATGTTTTCTAGAGATTCTCCCCACAATGAAGATTTTATAGATTCGGATGGGGAGGCAAGCTATCCCGGAAGTTCATCAAGATATTCTATATCCTACAGAGGGTTGAAAAGATTTATTACCACCTTCTTCTACCCCTATAGTTCGAGCGTGTGTACAAAGTATTCCACTTATCATAGCCAAAAAGATATGTTCATGTCACTATGTATGTTATATACTTGATGGAGGTGGACATCAAGGATGGATCCACTTTTTTGTAGAACAAAGTTGTGATCGAGGATCGGTAGGAGAGGACACTGTGTGGATAGACCATCCCCTTGGTTCATGTGTTGTGGTAGCATGGGAGCATGCGGGAGAGATCCTTGGAGAGGGAGATCTATATAAGATCTCATTATCCTAATACATTTGTTAAGTTTTTTCTTTTATTGTGATGAAAATATTTAAGGAGGGGATTATTTAGATACCATTTCCCCCTTTTATGAATTTATAATATTTTTATATATATATTTGGAGTTTGGGGATAAGGCGACATGTGATTCCAAGGCCCGATGTGCTCAAAATTAAATTTATAAAAATATTAAAAATATTTTTTATTACATTTGAGATTTTTCATAAATTAAATTTGATAAATATTAAATGGAATCTTATATCCGAAATCTGAGTATGTGGTTAAGCCTGAAATGTGATTTTTACCAAAGGCGCAACCTAAAACTAGTCATCACATGGCCTTTAGATATTGCGATCATTGGTGGTGTGTTCAGTTTTTTAATTAAATAATTAAATTAATTTATTTGTTAATTAACCTACCTATTTATTCTCTATTAATACATTTTTATGGATATTTTCCCATGGTTACCACATAACCCTAGGACTATCATGAGGTTTCTTCTTCCTCCTACATTGGTAAATCAAAATCTGACGATGATGAGACTCCAGATGCCGGAAGATTGATGCACAATAAATGCAACATTTTCTATTCTTCATTGGAGATCATGTTATTCAACGATGAATAATACAAAAATAGGCAGGAATTATAAATTCATGATTTATGACCCCATTGATTAAATAATTTTAGTAGGTACATTATATTTCATGATATGTGTTAATTGCAAGACTCTATAGTCACCCATGTGCAGATTTAAATTGATTTTTCAAGTTTTTTTCACCCAGGATATCCTGTTATTTTTTATTTATCCAAGAATTATTTTCTAAAAATTGTTTGTATTGATTTCTTTCTCCTAATAATTCTTCATGTTAGTCATCATTGGACCATGGGGTCGTGATATAATGTTTCCTGATGATACTCAGCCCGACTATAATCTCAGAATCACAGTAGAATCAAATGCATGAAGGAATTGTAAATAAAGTAAGGATGTGTGGTGAATCATGGGATGTATATGGTTGTTTCGTAGATCTAGGACCTACAATGAAGAATGGAGTGGCATGGGAAATGCCTGAGGCATTCAAGACATACGGTGAACACCCATGGGATGATGAAAATGATTTGTGGCCACCAGTTGGCCAAAAATTATGAATGAAGGAAATATCCACCAATTCTTTGAAATATGGAGGTGATATCCATAATAGAAAAGCTAGATATGGAATGTGTGGCCATAGATCTAACTTTATGTAAAAATCATGATTACACACTGTGTAGTTTGGAAGAACAAATGGCATATCCCTCAATATTATACAGCTCTAGGGTTTTCATATAATCATAAGTACCACACGCTAAGTGAAACACCCCACACCGTTCATAGCATGTGCTGACAGCTTGGTGTGTACTCTAGGATTACACAATAAAGGGAATGCCCAGGCACATGCTATGTGCCAAGGTACACAGACATGGTAGGATACACGGATACAACTAGAGAGCATGAGAATGACCCAGGGTGGTTGAGGCATTCATGTAGTCTAGCTACATCCCATGTATGACTATATGGGAAGAGATATATGTACTTATAGGTACATGGATAGAAAATGGAATGGGACCACACACCATATGGGTCCCCTTACACACCTTTTACTCCTTCTTTCCTTTTAATTAAAATTCAAACTCGCATATCTCATTCATTTGGACATAGATTTTGGCCCGTGAGTATCCTATCCTAAGTGTTTTTCATGTAGAACGTGATAGTGGACTCCATGGTGTATTTTGAGTTACAATGTGAAATGTTTCAAGTATTAAACTTATTTAGGCAGTGCTCGATGATGGAAGTGATTGGGAAGGATCATTATAGTGGATAACCTCTGACAGACTAGGGTATAGGTCCTCTATCTTCTTATGGAGTAGTGCCCACCTATCAAGTAGGGTGTGGGTCTTATTTACACTAAGCGGTACCCACCCTATGGAATTAGGGTGTGGGTCCTCTATATATCCCTCAGTAATATCTCTTAACGTATCTGGGCATGAGTTCTCTATTTTCAGTGTAGTACCACCTATCGGATAGGGTGTGAGTCCTTACACTAAGTCATATAACCTAGGAAATTAGGGCATTGATCCTCTATCTACCAAGTTGTACACCCAATTAGATGGGTTATGGGTCCTACTTACACTATATTTCACCCTTGATGCACTAGGTAGTGGGTTCTCTACTTGTGGATTTTCCCCCTCAACTATAAGACATATTGGTGAGGTTTGGGCCCTCCACATAGTTACTTCTTCAGAATGAAATGAGAGATGTTGGGAATCAATGTGAAAATTCTGGAACTTATGGAACTCTTTCTTGGGTTAGGCTATGAGATAGATATCCCCTTCCCTCTAATTTGGCTTTCTTTAGTTTGAGAATATATATATATATATATATATATATATATTTCCCCCCGTAGCTACTATGTATATATATCTGAATCAATTTTATTGGATTTTGTTACTCTCTTACTTTGGTTTGAGCTATCTAATATCTATTCTTATTGTGTCTCTTACTCCCCCCCCCCTTCATCTTTTGGGGAGTCCAACTGGGTGTGTGTATATACTCTCCCATATATGGGTGTTTCCCACACGTTTCGTGTCTTATGTAGACAATGGATAGGTTAGTGATAATTATAGAGGAGATTAGGGATACTTGGTGGATTGGACTGTGTATGGTGGTTGGGGATTGGAGATTAGTAGTTGTAATCCCTCACCATATTAACTTTTCTTGTTTTTTTAGGATGTTACATATTTCTAGTTCTGTGTTTATTTTCCCATTTACTTTCAATTTTCACTGTCGTACTCTTGTATACCCTAGAGTTTTTCACATGCATTGTTATAATCAAGATATTGCATCTTTTTATAATTATTCATATGCACTTTTTCATTACGATGGTTGTATTTTTGGGTACATGTACATTTGGAAAAGTCCATCATTTTAGGTTATTTCTTTCGGCGCTTGTCCCCACCCCTATCCAATAGAGGCTGGCCTATGGTAGTTGCAGCTCAGGTCCCATTTGGTCGATTCGTGACACACAATGTTTAACCCAATCGAGTTTCTTACAAATACTCCCTATATCAATGAAATGCACCATATATAATGGTTTTTCTCCAAATAATTATTAAAAGAACATTATAGTTCAAATTCATCTTCAAAATACATCTAGATTTATAAGGTATCATCGATACATATTTATAAACCCCTACAACAGATGTCTTCTAATTTATTAAAATATAGGAGAAATTAATGATATATACTTTATTTTTGACTTACTATAAGTCAATTCCTATAAATATAATCATTGTGTGATATCACATTTATTAGTATTACATTTTCTTATCATTTTAAATACAATTCATTGTTATGACAGATGTTGGTCATGCCCAAAGCCCCAATTCTATGATGCCCTTACCTATGTTCTCCACCATTTTTAGCACACAGACACCCTTGAATTTGTGAAATAGTAAATAAAACTGAGATAATTTTATTTTAAATTATATCATTGTTGAATTAAGATAATAAAATGAGAAACATGGACCATAATTTTCAATTATCCTATTTTATGGACCCACTATGTCGAAAAATTCATACATCCATCTCTCTATACATTACTAGGTCAAATTTAATTTAATTTTCTGTCATTATTTGAAGTTAATGTTTGCAAAATAATTTAATGTCAATTATGTTCTTATTTTTTTAGTTATTGACTCTATGTGTTGTATAATTATTATTTAAATATAGTCTTTAAATGTCTACTGTATCAAATTTCTCATATGTATTTATTCACTGTGATTTTTTTATTGTATTAACTCTCTATCTGTTGAATTTTACATTATTGTTTAAATATTTACCCATGAGAAACATGGAATGGACTTGTCAATTATCCTATTGTGGCGACTCACTTCATAAAAAATCATACTTTCATATCTCTATACATTACTGGTTTCAATTTATTTTAAATTTCTATTTATTTGTTTGAACATAATGTCTATAAAAAAATTAATTTTCATTATATTCTTATTTGTGTAATTATTGACTATTTATGTGTGGTAATATTATTCATTGAATATAGTCTATAAATTTATAGTGTATTCAATTTCTCATATTTATTGGGTCAATATAATTTTATTATTATTATATTAACTCTCTCTGTGTTGACTTTTTGTTTTTTGTTTAAATATTTACTCATGTATGTTCCCTTTATATAATTTTTTCTATATTAATTCCCATATATTTTATTTCACATTCTCCCTTCATATCATTTTTTCACTTCATTTCCCTATTTATAAAAAAAATTATATTTTCATTCATATCATTATTCTTTGTCACATATTTATTTTAAATTTGCACCTTATATATTTCATTTTTCCCTCCATTTTATTTAATTTTTTCCTTAAATTTAATTTAATCTACCTATTTATTTTGACAAAATTTGACATATTGTTTTCATAGATCACAATAAGAAGTATTTATCCTTTTCAAATATTAGGGTCTCTATTGAAACCAAGGCTATAACATTCTAAAAGGAAACTTTAATATATTTTCCTTTTATGAATATTAATGAAACTAGATTTTCAGACTCCATTCTCTTATATGCATTTCTTGATAATGCTTCCTCTATTTTTCCATGTAAGTTATCTTAATGACAAAATAAACATGTTTTTTAGCTCTGATTATCAAATTAGTGTCTCCAACCATAAGAAGATGAGGAGTTTTGACTATTAATAGGTTTTAACACTATAATATCATGGCTTAGGCATATTTGTAATTAAAAACGTTTTTTATTATATATCTATTTATATGTATTTTCTAATTTTATGTGATATTTTATATTACATTTTTTATATATTTTAAAAATTGAAATCTTCCAACTTTGAGCATACTCATGGTCTTTAACATTAAGGGTAAAAATTAACTAATAGAACATTTTCTAGTATATTTTTCATAACTACTCTGCTATCATGAAGGTTTTATTTTATTCAATGATTTTATCTTTTTATAATTTAATGTTACCCCTATTTTAATGAATACCTATTATTCATCATTATCTATTCAACCCATAAAATTCTCTACATAAATTCCTTTTTTATTGATTTATTTCTAATTGAGCATTAAATTCCTATTTCAGTTTTTCTTTTTTTAATCAAACACATGTCAAATGCATTTAAATTGTTTTATGGGCCAATATTGACTGGGATTCTATTTTTGATATTTTTTTGAATTATTTATGGTGCACTATGACAAAGATTTCACAAATGGATAAAACTAAAAATGAATTATCAAATAAATCTAGGAAACAGAGGATTTTTGAACTGAAAAACAAAGTCAACATTGTAAAATATTTGGACTTACATCCTTTATCTCTTCAAATAAATGATGAAAACTAAATATATAATGAAATAGGGGTGTTTAAAATTTAGAACATAATATTATTGGGTTACTCATTTATTTCAGGTTCTCATATTCACCATAGTTTGAAAAATGGGGTAAACCAAATAGACAACGATTTTCACTTATACCCAACACCTAATTTTGATAGCAATGTGAAACTGCATTGCTCTTTCTATTTTTTAGAAGTTGTGAAAAATGGTTTTCTACCTTCTTATCAGGTTGCTACTACATTTTATTGACTTTTTATCATATCACTAAAGTATATGGATTTATTATTTTTAAAACTCTAAATTATAAGAAATAAGAAGTTCAAAATAATTCATCATATAAACATATAAAAAAAATTTAAAATCCAATATGAGAATATGACACCCCCAAATATGTCCAGTAAAAAACAAAATTTACCCTCGAAAGAGGAATGGTGGTAATAAAAATTATGTATGAAAAAAAATGAAACTATTACAGGTAACATCTTAATTATTTTCTCAATTCCAAAAGATTTTATTATTAAAAATTTGTATCTAAATATTATTTAACAATTATTCATTAACTGGATATTTATTCAAACTTATTAGTTCATGTTCTCCTTGTAGTTCATTATAATTTAAAAAATTATCTCATTTTACTACCACAACCCCTATGTCCATTGATATCATTATTGTACCAACAGTAAATAAAATCCCTCTATATGAATTATGAGAAAATGGTAAATTTCATATTATTTAATCTACTAATCAATGAATTCACAATATTTTAATATAACTGGAAATAATTAACACAACTTACTCAATTAAATATTCATCATTGATTTTTCATCAACATAAATCCATGTCAACATTTCATCATCATCAGTTGTTTTATCTAACATTAACGTGGTTATTAAAAAAATTATCATTTCAACTAACTTTTTTTATATTAATGTAACATATGTGTATTACTATAACAAATTACAAAGAAATTTAAATAATTAACTCAATATTGATTGTGATGATGGTATGAGCTTATGTGAGGATTATTTGTTAAATATAGATATATATTCCTATAATTTTCCTTATATTATTGATTATAATCAACTATTTATTTTAATACACAAACCATTGTATAATTGGAAATAAATGGAAATACAAAAAAAATGGGCTGACATTTGTTCAACATAATGGTATTGTGTAACCCATTTCATTTTTTCATTTTATGTTTTCTATTTTTATTATTCATTTACATTATTACTAAAAATATATTAACCTGTAATAGATTACTTGGGTATTTTTGATACTAAACACTGCCACATGTACTGATGTTCTATGTTGTGGTTTGATGAAAGAGTTAATTAATAAAGAGAAAAAAATTATCCTAGGTTTTCAATGTGTTGTTCTATTTGTAAAATAAAACCGCATGAATTTTATATCCCACCTAAATAAAATAAATACTATGTTTTTTATGCTAAGTCAAACTACACAAGAAACATTTGGTACCTTATATACCAACACAACATAATGAACTATATTACATCAATGGTAGGAATAATTTTTCATTATATAAATACTAGAGTTGGTCATTATATTTATAGGATTCAAGGAAAAAACTATCACCATATTGAAATATTATTTCCACCTACTGTTCAAGACCCAAAAATCACCTAATTATAGGTTTTTAAACTTAAAACTTCGTAAAAAATAAAATTTATTTAATGAGGTACTTTAAATATATTCCACTTATTCATTATTGATTTTTTTTAATTTAAACTTATATTTTTTTAGAGATAAACAAAAATTATTTGGATTACTCTCTTAACCATATCATTATGGAAAATTTATAGTCTATATTTTATGAATTCAATCATTTAATTCATCACTTTAGAACTAAAATGTATTTGGTGAATAAATATTCTACCCTAGATTTTAAGTTATGGATAATTAAATGAAGTGGATTGGATTCACATATATACAAATTTTTGACATCATCAGAAATTGATATGTTAATAATAGGTGATATTGAATATGTTAATGAGGATAATGATATAATCATAAAAACATGATCATGTTACTTTTAGTGTATATATGAACTTTATCCTATATATCTTCCATTGAAATATCCCATAATTTATTTCACTAGAAAATATGGGTATTCAAATAGTGTTTACCATAGTTTTTCTTCCATAACATCAAGATTTTTAAAAGTAACAATGATAGAGTACTTTTCATACCATCTTTAATTCAATCCAAAACATCATACCATACTCTTACATTCAAGTGAATCTTACAAAAATTTATAGTCGATGTGTACACAATGGTTGAATCTCATCATTTTTCCTTTATTCAATTTGATAAAAATCAGTTAAAAGTTGAGATATACAGTAGTTTTCAAGAATCCCACTTAAGAGGTGAGTGTGATGGTACACTTTGTAGAACACATATTTTTTCATTCAAATTTCATTAGTGGACCAAGACGCATGATTTAAAATTATCAAGATACAATGAAAATTTGTAACTACGATGGCTATGTTGATTTGTTCCATATATTCACATATAGCTCATTTTGGACTAATATTACATGATTTAATTAAATTCATAACCTTCATCCAGAATTATTTCCCCTAATACTATCATGTTTTTCAATACAAAGGTTTAAAATTTAATGAATTATTTAAAAGATTTTTTTTTGAAATGTATAAAGAAGATATCTTATTTTATGTTCGAATTCATTGTAATTTTTATTTTTATTTTTTTAATGAATTAAATTAATTATGAACTGCTTATTTATACAGTTGTATGCACCATTGAATTTCAAAAATGTGTCCTATCATATGTTTATATACATGTATTCCTTGAACCTATATATAAAATTACAGTTACTACTTCTATAAATTAAATACTTATACCTACAATACCTGTCAAAAGAGATAATCATATTTTATATGAATGTGTAAAAAACTTTATGATTCATGGAACTTGTGGTTCTTATAACCCATGAACACATTGTTTAAAAACTTAAGGTGTTACAAGTTTTTCCCAAAATTTTTTTCATTAATTCAACTTTTGTTGAGGATGGATATTCTATATATAGATGATAAGATAGTGGTTTTAAAGTATCAAAAAATGGTTTTGAACTGGATGACCTTTATGTTTTCCCATATAATCCGACTCTTTTGGTTAAATATCATGCATTCCTCAGTATTGAAATATGTAATCAGTCACAATCAATAAATTATTTGTTTAAATACATCAACAAAGGGCATGACCAAGTCACAACTACACTATACTAAACAAAAAAATATAGAGGAAGGTTAGAAACAAGTAGATGAGATAAAATTGTATTATGATTGTTGATATATTTCACCATGTGAAGATGATTGGTGAATATATGGTTATAAAATCCATTATAGGTTTCCCCCATTTGATATATTGTACTTCCATTTTATTTGTGAACAAAGAATAAATTATTTAGATGGATCCAACATTGATGACATTGTGTAGAAAACAACAATCTGACAAACAATGATCACTGTATGGTTTGAAGAAAATAAAAATTACCATGAAGCACTATGTATGACATATGATTAATTTCCTAAAAAATTTGTTTACCACAGTCGAGAATGAATATTTTGTCCTAGAAATTGAGGATTTTTTATTGGTATATTGCATTATGTTCCTCCCACAGTAGGAGATATATATTAGCATAGAATCGTTATCACTTATGTTAGAGGTCCAACCTCTTTTAATGATATATTGACTATCAATAGAACTATCCATCACACTTTATGAGAATTTTTTTATGCTTTAGGATTACTTAATAATGATATATAATTCATTGAGTCTATTATAGAGGCTTAAATTTGGAAAATAGGGAATTCTATACTTTTTTTGTTTGATAAATTTCTATTCTAAAACATAGTTTCACAACTAGAACATGTATGGAGTAGCACCTAGAAAATACAGTTTAAAGATAATTAATATATTCAACAAAACATGTTATGATTCCATGGTATATGGATTATATATTACTATATTAATTTATCCTATTTATATGTACTTCTTCTATCATAATTTTAAATTAAATATTGAACATTTTTCCCATTTTAATATTATTATCATTTTTTCATTCATTTAATGCATTCAAAATAGCACGTATAAATATATATACTATAAAATATTAAATTTTGATGGGTTTTCAAATTCAATAGTTAGTGTTATTGTGTATTTGTTTGATCTTGTTTTTATACACTCCAGATATATGTTTCCATCTGATGTAATCAACAAAACATAATATTTACATCTTTTAAAAATTATTGAATATTTTATTTTGTATGCATAATAGTACAATCACTATACTACTGGTATATATATTTTTTACATACTATTTTATATTTATCTAAATTATTAAACCTAGAATATATATTTATCTTTCCCAAAGTTCATGAAGCTAATTGATTTCATGTATTTTGAAAATTATCCACTACGATTTTAAATTGAATTCAAGTGCTATGGACATTCATTTAGAGTTACATTTTTGTATTCCCACTACTACGATGGTGTAAATAAAATATTCCAACTACTACAGTTTTGTGAATATTAAAGTGTTTTATGACCACTACTACAGTGCTGTAAGTACAATATTTCAATTCCATAAATAAACTAGTATTGTAAATATCCCAGTGTTGTAAATATTCTAGTGTTCTAAATATAATATTCCAGAACTATAGTGATTTATTCCCACTATACATAATCCAACATTGTAAATAGAATATCTAGTGATGTATCCTCACTAATACATGCCCACTGTTATATGCCCATAGAGTTGTGAACTGTAAGGCCACTATTACATACATTAAAATTATATTTTTTAAAACATTATACAATTTGTTTGAAATTAATCATAGCTATAAATTCAACTAATATTTTATCCTATTGAGAAAAAATAACCAACTCATTAAAATAATTAAAAATTGTATTATATAACCTAACCATCATACTTTGTTTTAAATAACTAACACATTCTTAAAAATTTAACTATATTAGTTTATCATGTTTCTATATACTAGGTCTCATCCTAAAACTGTTTTTATTCCCTTATTTGATATAAATTATTTTTTAAAAACATAGTTTATACATACATAAAAAGCTATTATGATAATTTAAATAAAAATCAAAAATTATAAATTCTAGAAATATATATTATTTGATATTGGAAACATGATTCACTCCCATGGAATATCATTGAATAATTTTCCTCATATGGCTCTTCTATATTCATCTTCAATATTCATTAGAAATAGATTGGTTATATCAAAGCAAAAAATTTATAAGTATAAACTTCGTGAACAGTTTTCTATTCTATGTGGGAATGTGACCAATGAAAATGACTAAGTGCTAACCATAATTATTTATACATCAAACATTACCACCAGAGGTGTTTTCTTTATACATAGATATGGAGGAATAGGTAAAACTTTATTATGGAAAATAATAATTTCACAACTTCCCTTGAAAGGACATATTTTTTAGCTTTAAGTGGTATAACATCCTTTCTTATTCCTTGTGTAAGAATAGATCACTCTTGATTTTGTATTCCAATTAATTCTATAGAAAAGCACAACTTGAAACTCTCAACAAGGAGTTGAGTTGGATAAACTTTTTGAAATAATCAAATTTTATTTTGGATGAGGTACTAATGGTATACAAATATTTATTTGAATATTTGGATCATACATTGTGGGAAATCATGTCAAAAAATATTATTCATGCATCTGATCTATTGTTTGGTGGAAAAAATAATTTCCTTTTTTTAGATTTTTATTAGATTATATTGGTTGTGTATTGTGGGAATAAAAGTGATATAGTATTTTCAAGTCAAAATTCCTCTTATATATGACATCATTTTCATAATCTTCATTTCATGGTTATCATGAGTCTAATTTCCTCCAATAACTCTATTGACTCTTCAAAACTCCAAGATTTTTCAAGTTTGATTCTACAAATAGGTGATGGTGTTATAGGTAATCAAATTGATGGTGAGAAAAAATTCAAACTCCAGAATATTGTCTACTATATGTATTTAAAAAACCCAGTTCATGGTAGTGTTCAAATAACATAACTATATTTATCTATGAACATAAATGATCTAGGATACCTAAAGGAATGGTCTATTTTAGCACCAACATGTGATGTTTTCCAAAAATTGAATGATTACATTTTAGCATTAATTCCTGGAGAAGAAAAGGTTTATCTTGGTTCTTATTTAGAATATCAATAAATTTTAGATATAGACACATTATAGAATAGATATAAACTATATATTTTAAATATAGTTGATATCTTCAGTTTTCTATACAATAAATTAATTCTCAAATAGGTGGTATTGGTTATGTTTCTGATAAATATAGACCAATCTTATGGACTTTGTATTGGAACATAAATTATAGTCACATATTTTAGAGATCATGCAATCACATATTAATTCTAACCGAGGATCATTCAATAAAACTTCATTTCAAAACCATATTAAATATTAATCATTAAAAATTCAAGGTTTCCATTCTAGATTCAAAGGATATAGTATCCTTTAACTATTTTATTTTAGTTGAATTTTTATAAAAGTAAAGGATAATAAATTTATTATTTTAGAATATACTTGTGATATAATATTTTTTCATAGTTAGGTATACACAACAATATACATAGTAATAAACAAGAGAGGTTTGAAATTACTTATATGTGAAAATGATAAAAAAAATTAAGTTTTAAAACTAATATTGTTTACAATGAAATATTTCTAAACATAAATTATGTGTAAATAAATTATAACTTTTACATTTTATACAACCTTTTAACTTTAATAAAATATTAATTTTTATCTACTCATTTAATAATTATTTAATCTTTACTAAAAAATTGTTTTCATTATTAATGTAGTTTTTAAAAATGGAATTTTTGAACACTCAATTTTGAAATATTTCCATTACAAATGATGAAACATTACAAATTTAATTATGAAACATTTGGACGTGGTTCAAAGAGTAATAAAAATTCTCAGATGAAATAGAAATCATTTATATAAAATCTTAGACACATATTCCACATAATGGTGACCCGGTCCTGTTTGGTCGCATAGCCTCAAGCGCATCTCGCTACCCACCAGTGGCTGCTGACTAGTAGTGAGGGTCTAGGGTGTGTATGTGGAAAGACTATGCCCTCATTACCAGAGTTTAGTACAGTGGTAGTAAATATAAAATTCAATACTATAAGCATAAAAATAATATATAAACAATACAAATATATATAATCAATACCAAAAGGAATATCATATATAATGATGATCATGTTATATATCTAAAAATATACAAAAAAGGTATACTCACATCAGTACATTATATGTATCCAAATAAAAAAATAAAAAAATAATTTACGCTAACTAGCATCATGAGCCTCTGCTTGGTCCAATCCTCCCTTGATTCTAAGCATAGAACAAAGTCAAGTATCAAACTGTGGGTGCTTTCCCCAATCCCTACCTATATCCAAATAGTCTTTCTGGTTTCCCAACAATAACTAGAAAAAGATATAAGATGAAATCCCAATAGGTCACCCCCAACTATGTATATGAAAAATCCTAGTTTTACAATACAAAATAAAGTATAGTGAATAATATAACAAGTGTGGTAGTACTAGAAGTAAAGGGACTGAGTAAAAAGTAACCAAACAAGTGATACTAGAAATCCATAAAAGGATTCCTAAAAACAAGTGTTAAGCTCCTATAACAAGGTGGTAGTAATTAAAAGGGAATTAAACACCATTGTCTTTTCATAAATACAATATCTCATATCATCCATATCCATGTTGTATAACTTGTAACGTCATATCAACCACGTCCACACCATATAATCAATCGTGTGAAATTTACCAAGACTGGTCCATATAATCATACGTTTCAGATCCCATGGGTCCAAATCCAAGGTATATTGAACCAATTCATCCTCATTAATTCCTAGGAGCTTCTCTATGGAAACTTGATTTGGCTTTGTTTGGGGTCCAAGGACCATGTCAATAGGCCATGTCCACTATGAGCCCAAACAAGCCAAATATCAAGGGTAGAAATGCCAAAGGAATCCCACAAAATTATGACCCAAGGATAAATATCATCTAAGGAATCTTATACCAAAATCATAATCCACGGTGTAGCAGGCCCATGGAATCCTATGGAATCATCAATCCATGAATTAAATTATTATTCATACCATCACATTCCATGAATTATTCCAACTCATTTAACTATTTTCATCAATTTCATTTCCATGATTTTAACCAATCATATAACATTTCACATTAAAATAAGTTTAAAAAATCAACATCATGTACCACATAGAAAGGGAGGAAAACTATCTTTTAATCAACCATTTTTATTCAATTCAATTTATCATGGGCTACCTATAACTAGGAAAGAACAAACACTCACCCCTTTGGTGGTTCAACAATGGGAAAAGGCAAGATAAATCTAAAATTCACACCCCATGGGTGACCTTGGTTGGGGAAATAACCTCAAAAAAATCTCAAGGAACTAGTGGACATCACTAAAATGTTCTAATATGTCAAATTTGAACATTCAATCCATTTTAGGGGTGATTCTAGAAAATTCAGGCATGATTCACAATGAAAACTATCTCTATAAAGCACAAAATCCTACAAATATGATAAACTTCCTATATTAGGTCCATAATAGAGTGATCATCCAATATCTACTTCTAATTTGACTCATATCAAGTAAAAATTGAAGAATTTATGAAGAACCTAGAAATAGTCCATATTATCTTGCACCTAAATAACTTCATTGATACTAAAAGAATAGATAATATATAAAAAGGAATGTATTAATCACCAAAATGAATCCTGTGAGACTTATGAAGTTTTCTTATGAGTTCAGATGGTGAAATGGGAGCAAATCCTACCACAATGATTCAAAATGGATCTCCCAATGAAGGTGTTGTCCACTGGAAATAAAGAAGTATGGTTTTAAAATTATAGACTCGGTAAGGAAGTTTTGTAAATTTCACCCAAAAACATTGGGTCACACGATCTGGCCACATGGTTTCCCAAATCATGTGCCAACTGTTCACCCTTCACGGCTTCAAGGGGAACCTCGCATAGTTAATGCACACAGTTTTTGAAACCATGTGCTAACTATATCTCATACAACTATCAAAAACTACATAGTCCCTTGCACTAGAGTTCACCTTTATACACACAATTCAGAAAACCATGCAGGATCCTTTTCTTATTGTCCAGGCCTCGCATGGTTAGTCAGACCATTTAGTTTAAACCATGTGGTTTCTACTAACTGTGTGTCTTGTATGACTTTTCCAAAAAAATTGGTTCTAGACTCTGAACATGATTCAAACACCCCCTATACCCCCATGAACTCAAAAGGAATTCACATTAGGATATAAATAAGCATTTAAACTTAAATTAAATGGATATGTACCTCATAGGAAAACCCAGGATCTTACAATCTTCTCCCTTAAAGCAATTCATCCCCAAATTTCTATCTCAAGGATTGTTAAGAATCGATTGAGAATAACTCTGGCCACTGAGCATGAATGTCAGGCTCCCACTCCTAGGTATTTTCTTATAAATAGATGTGCTTCCATAGAACCCATACTAGAGGAACTGATCGGCCTTAGAGAACCTTTGTGCTCCTGTAAATGATATGAATAGTATGATCCACAAAGGATTCATCAACCTATAACTCCACCTCCTCCAGCTATAGAGTGTGAGATGAGTTTAAGTGATAATATCAAAACTAAGATACGTAGAAAAAATCATGCATATCCTTATACCTATAAGGTCACTGGAACTGATAGGATACCAATATGACTCTCTCTAGAATCTCTAATTTTCTGACATATCACAGTGAAATCTTTCCCTCTCTCCAGATCTGTCTATGTCTCAACCTTGTTAATATATGTAAAATGAATTGATCCCTGACATCAAACTCTATAGGTCTTATACAGTGATCCGAATATGATTTATATCAATACTATGAATTATCCACCACTTCATGATCAATGGGACTTGTTCATAAGTCTCTTTCATAAGATGCTTCCCTAGTAAAGCTGCCTCATCTACCTCTAACCAACATAGTGGTGATCAACATGGACTACTTTACAAATCCTCATAAGGTATCATCTGTATAGTCTCATGATAACTATTATTGTATGAGAACTAAACAAGGTGTATATTCCTCTACCAAGATCCCCCAAATTCATGACACATGCTTGTAGCATGTCCTCAGGCACCTATATCATACACTCTGATTGGCCATCAGTCTAAGGGAGGTATGTTGTGATCACAATCACCTTTTTACCCAATTCCCTAGGTAAACTCTTCCATAAACAAGATAAAAATAAATAATAACAATCTAAAATGATAGTATGAGGGACCCCTTGAAGTCTTACTATTTCAGGGTTATACATCCTCCCAAGCTCATCCACATTGAAGGTCTCTTTAATCAGTCAAAAATATGAAACCTTTGTGAGCCTGAAAAAACCCAAAATTCATCACTATGATGAGGAAAACTCGGGAAAATGGTCACGAAATCCATTATGACATCATCCCATTTCCACTCAGGAATAGGTAACTACTTTAAAAGGTCATCAAGTCACTAATTTTCCAATATCACCAGCTAATAGGTGGAACACATCATAAAAAAACCCACCACCTTGCATTTCATCTCTAATCACCAATTCTAACAATGTAAATCTTGATACATCTTGGTAATGTTGGGATACACTGCCAAAACTAAGGCATGACACTCCCACATCTGGTCCTCATGTATATCCAATGTTACCCATATGCTTCCATGGACATGAAAAAGATCTCATCCTCTCCGACAATTAAACCAGGAAGTGTGTCCACACCATCCACACTCTCCCATATGACTAAGCCATTTGAATCAGTTAGATGCCTCATCCTTACTCTATCCGTAAGGGTATAGATCATAGTTAATGTATCCAACAGTCCAATGTTACCCATATGATTCCATGTAAGTATTTACTTGAGGATTTTGGGGTTCATGTACACCACATAATATTCTCCCGATAAATAATGTCTCCAACAGTGCAAAAAAAGAAAAACTGCAACTAACTCAAGATCATGTGTCTGGTAGTTCTTCTCATGTGGCCTTAAATGCTGACACCATATGCCATGACTCTATCTTTCTCCACCATAACTACTCCAATCTTGGTACCTATTATGTCACAATACATAGCGTATATTCTTCCTTACTCTAGAAGAATTAGTATTTACACAGAAGTCAATCTACCTTTCAACTTATGAAAGGTTGTATTACAAGTATCTTTCTATAAAAATTTCACAACCTTACGAGTCAAGACCATGAGAAGCACTTCTAGGTGTGAGAAGTTATTTATGAAATTTCTGTCATATTGTATTATCCCTAAGAAACTCTATATCTCAAAGGCATTCATGTAATGATCCCAAGAAACTATAGATATCACCTTCTCTAGATCAACTGATACTCCTGTCTTTGAGATACTATGACCCAAGAAGTGAATATCATCCATCCAAATGTGGAACTTTGTGAGATTAGCATATAAGTAATGGTCTCCTAGTGTATCCAAAATGATCTCAAGATTTTTTTATTGTTCATGTCAATTAAGAGAATACACTAATATAAAATCCATGAAAACCACCACAAACAAATCCAGATAAGGAAGGAGAAATAATTTCATCAGCACCATGAAAACTGATGGTGCATTCTTGAGACTTAAAGGCATAACCAGATACTCATATAAATAATACGTACCCTGAAAAAATATATGAGTTATTTTTTGCAGGTCAAACATGCACCTGATGGTATCTAGATCTCAAGTCATTTTATGAGAATACCCAAGCTCCTCAAAGCTGGTCAAAAATATCATCTATCTGTGGTAATATATATCGATTATTATCTATAAACTAGTTCAATTTCCAGTAATTCATGCAAATACAAAGGGTACCACATGCCTTTTTCACAAAAAAAGGATTGGCGAACCCCATAGAGAGATAATGGGTCATACAAACCCCTAGGACTCTAAATCCCGTAGCTACCTCTCAAGCTCTTATAAATACATATCATCCATCCTGTAAGGAGGAGTGGATACCAGTGAAACTCTAGGAACTAGTTCAATAGAGAACTCCACCTCAATCTATGGAGGAAACATAGGAATTTCATCTGGTAAAACATCCCTGTAATGATCAACCACTAGAGAAATTTATGCCTGATATGCTCCCTGATCATCCAGATATAATCTAGTAATCATGGATGTCATTCATCCCAATCCATGATGATGTGGTCCAAATCGGCTCATCTAGACATCCCATTCACCTTTCTAAGTATAAATTGTGCCCTCCAGTTATTTAAAAGTCACCCTCCGGTGATAATATTCAGGGTAGGGTCAATATGCCACTAGACAGTCTATCCTGAGTATGATGTCAAACCCGATCATCTAGAGGATAAAAATATTATAGAAGAAGTGATGCCCACCAATCATAAGGGGGGAACTCCCTCCATTGATGTACAACCTCCATTATGAAACCCAAAAAAGTGGCAGGAATCATAATTCCCTCATAAAACTAAATCATGAGCCTAATGATCTCTACAACATGTAAAGACATAAAACTATTCGCCTATGTTAAAAAAGGAAAATAAAACAGTTGAGGTTATTAAGATCATACCTATCACCATTGATAGCATGGTTACCTTCTCCTCAGGTGTAAGTTTTACAAAATAGATCTATCTTGAACTGTGGCCTTTTGACATGACCTAACTACCTAGAGTAGGCCTTCTCTACTATCATAGTACAACTGGTGTCTAGATTCCTCATCCATAACCACCACCACATTAGCCTGATTAACTAGTACTAATCCAACTCCCTTCCTGATATAGAGCTATGAAACACACACCTAAACCTAGTGTCAGTGTTGAACCCCTACCACTCACTGATGGAGGGAAGGTTCTGCAGAAATGTTTCAAATATCACATCCTACCTCAATCTCATCACTCGAATCGGTCATGATCACACTGATTCATCACGTGTCCCCATAATCCACAATGATGATAGAAAATTTTACTTCCACTACTAGTGAACGGACTAGTATCCATCTCATGGTAAGCCTTAAAAATTTTCTTCCTACCACTAGAAGTCGAAGTAATAGGTCGATAGACAACCCTGATCTTCTCTACGACCCGTCTTCCCTCAGGTTATGCTATGTAATTAGTTCCTAATTCACTATCATATTAATCATCATCAATCTACACATGTTAACCTGATATTGAACATCATGTCAGATACCTTCCTTGAATAGTCTCTCCCTCTATAGTTCATCAGCAAGTTCTGTCAATGCAAAACACTACAACTCAATAAAGCATTCCAAATACTCCATAACCATCATAGCACCATGCTCTATATGCATGAACTCACTATCCCACTCTACTCTCATAGTCTTAGGGTAAAATTAGTCATAGAACCAAGTTTGGAAAGCATCCCAAACCATATGTCAAAGCCTAAATCTTAGATCAAAACATACCACCAGTGATTTTCAGATCCTAGAAGAATAAAAGTCGTGATATTAACTCTCTTCACAGGATGTGTCTCTATATTCTCAAAGATTGAAAGTGTAGTATCAAGATGTAATTCAACAACTTATGGACCAATATTCCCATGAAATGTGGGAGGATGATGTTATTGGAACAAAACATTCAGGTTATCCATAGACAAGGTAGTTTGCAATGCTCCCTAAAAAGTATTCATGGAGCATAAAAACCCCTCAAAGAATTTTTCCTCAGTATTTTTGTCTGATAGAACTGATGGTGCTATAGCCGGAAATATAGTAATATCCACTAGTAGTCAATGGTCCACCATATATAGAGTTTGGGCATTGTCCCCATCATAAAATATGACTGGAGGTCATCATGGTGGTGCATGTCTCTAAAATTCCAAACATATGCCTTAAAAATATTCGATATCAAAAGTACATAGCTCAAAGTGTAGGAAAAGTCAAAACCTTACTATAACCAGGTTGTACCACACAACCTTCTCCTAAATCCATTATTGGTAAAACAAAACAACCATGAAAGTCACTAGAGATTCTTCCTACTACCCACTTAAATGTTGAGTCAAGTTCAAGTCCCTATTTCATAGTTTTCAATTTCCATTTCATATTTATTTCATATTTAATTTTAAAAAGGTTTAACTAACTGGTTCAGCAATTCTAATCCATATGGCCCCATACTACTCATGAACTAAAATACTGCATCTATATAATCTGCACCATAACACATTACTGTCCATGCGACTCTTGGACCATGACTTAACATGCCATAATTGGCTACTTAGGGTGTCTATAATAGACTAATTAGGAAAAAACTACTTAGTCTATGATAGTAACTCTAAGTACCAATAATGTTTCTAAATTTATTATACAAAATTTCTTTTACAACATCAGGTATATCTATCACTGAACCTATCAAAACATCATGAAAACAAGCCATGAATCCTATATGGAATGGAATAATACCTGGCATGTAATTCCTGTAAAGTGCCTAAAATGATGCATGATATGGAATTCTATCATCTCATTGGGTTAAAAAAATAGAACCCTCATTCATATCAATGATAACATCACAATCTGAGTACATCTCCCAACAGTGTAATCAAATTAACTATAATAGACACAATCCAGAAAACAACAATTTTCATTGGAGGCAATTGCGATATTTATTGTATGTGGGTTAGATACTCCTAGGAACAGCTCATTTTCAAATTCAAATTCTTCCTAGTCTTTTTATAATTATCTCAAAATAATAAAAAAGAAAATAAAACTTCTCTAATTGAACTTTTAAACATCCAAGAGCCATTTTCCAATGAATGGTTCCCCACACCTAATTGGCCACATGGCCTCAAGAGAATCTCCATAAATACCAAAGGCTATTGACTGGCATCTTGGTCCTAGGGTGTGTCCATGGGGAGAATACTCCCTCATTACCAGAGTATAGAATATTTTTATTAAAAATATAATTCCATAACGGAATCATAAAAAAAGCAATATACAATGGGAAAATATTTAAAGAATTTCATAATGAATATCTTATACAAATATGATCATTTCATGTGTCTAAAAACTGCCAGAATAGGTATATGGGTATCAGTACAATACATTTTTCAAAAAACAAAAAAGACCAAAAGGCACAATCTCCTACTAGATTGATGAGCCTTATCTCAGTTTTGTGCTCCCTTTCTCCAAATCATAGGAAAAAGTCAAGAATCTTACTGTCGGTGCTTTCCCCTATCCCTACATGCATCCAAATAGTATTTCCAATTACCCAACGGTGACCTAAATAGGATGCGAGATACAATCTCAATAGGTCACCACCCATGATGTCTATAACATGTCCTTTTTTCAATAAAATAAAAATTATAGTGAATAATGTAATAGGTATGGTGGTACTGAAAGTAAATTTCCCAATGAAAAATTAACTAAATAATATAAGGCTCCCTCTAAAAAAGTTTCAACCTCCTATAACAAGTAAGAAATAAAGAAAAATGAATCATCCACCATGGTTGTTCCATAATCATGATATATCATATCATCCATAGCCACACTGTATAACATATAATGTCATATCAACCATGAACACATCATATAACCAAGCATGTCGCATTTACCATGATAGATCCATATAATATTAGGTTTTAGACCCCATAAGTCTAGATCTAATGTATAGTGAACCAACGAATCATTGTCGGGTCCTAGGATCATCTTGATGGAAACTCAGTTAGACATGTTTTGGGGTCCAACGAGCATGTCAATAGACCTTGTCCACTGTGATCCCAAACAAGCTGTATCCAAATGGTAGAAAGGACCATGGCATCCCACAGAATCAAGACCCAAGGATCAATCTCATCGAAGTCCTCCACTACCACTCTCATGACCCATGGTTTATTACACCCATGGAATCCTATGGAAACATCCATCATTCAATCCAATTATCATTCATACCATCACATTCTATGGGTTCTTCCAACTCATATAAAAATTCCCATCAATTTAATTTATATGAGTTTACACACTCATATAACATTTCACATTGAAAGAAGTTAAATAGTTCAACATCATGTATCACATGGAAAGGGAGGAAAAACATCTCCAAAAAACCATTTTAATTCAATTCAATGTATCAAGGGATTACTCTAACTATGAATGCACAAACACTCACCCCTTGGGTGGTTCACTAGTGTGAAAAAGAAAGGTAAATCTCAAAGTAACACCCCATGGGTGATTCGGTTGGGAAAAAACCTCCAAAAAGTATCAAGGAACAAGTGGGAATCCATAAAAGGTTTCAATGCATTCAATTTAAACATTCAATTCATTTTAGCGGTGACACTAGAAAATTTTGGCATGTTTTCCAACTTCAACTAGATCTATAAATAACCAAAACACAAGGGAAAGTATAGACCACATAAATTAGGTATTTAGTTTAGTGATCATCCTGTATCAGCTTCTTATTTGGCTCATATCAAGAGAAAAATAGATAATGGATGAAGAACCTCAAAATAATGCATATTTTCTTGCACCTATATAACTTTGTTGATACCAAGAAGAATGTATAATGGTACAAAATTAATGGATTAATCATCGATGTGAATCAAATGATACCAAAATCATTCTATTCTGATTTCTTGTGGTGAAATGGGAGCGAAGCCTACCTCAAGGATTCAAAATGGATCTCCCAATGAAGGTGTTGTTCACTAGAATAAAATGAGAAGGAGGGTTTCAAAATTATGAACTCACTAAAGGAATTTGGGATATTTCACACAAAAAAATGGGATGCATGGTCTGACCACACGGTTATAAAAACAATGCATCAGTTGTGTTCCCTTCACTACTTCATGGGGAACCTCGTAGGATTAGTTTCCATAGTTTTCCAAATCATGCACAAACCATGTCTCAGCTTGCTATTGAAAATTGTAGAGTCCCTTGAACGGGCGTTCACATCTATCAACATGGTTTGAAAAACCGTATGGCATCATTTTTTCCACTTTCCATACCTCATATGGTTATCCAAATTATGCCTCATGTCCCACACAATTTCTAATAATCATATGGCTTGTTTGAATTTTACAAAAAGTTTTCTTCCGGGCTCTGAAAAGGCCATGAAAACACCCAATATCCTTATGACCTCAATGGGTATTCGCATTCGGTCATAGACAAGAATATAAACTAATATTAAAGGTATTAATTCCTTATGTTAAAAATATAGTATCATTCAATTGATTTTCTCCTTACCGATGAAAATGTGAGTAATATATTATTGGTTTACGTTGAAATTAAAAATTGCTAAAATATAATCTACGATATACATTGTTTTGATCATGATGTCTATATATGTTTTATAATTAGATAATCATTTTTGATTTCCTATTTTTATTATTTTTTCTACTAACAAGTTTATTTTTATTGTTCAATATTTATTCTATCATTTTTTAGTAGATAATTATAGAGAGGATTTTGTTTTCCTTAAAATGATGTGTGTTTATTACTAATATATTTTTTATTACTATTTATAAAACAAACTGATATTATATGATGATTTGTTTGATGTATGTTTAAGGGATGCATATCATATGTATCAGTTGATAATAAATTTTTTAGTATAGATTTTATTTTGATGATTATAAAGTGATACAGTAGATCATCATAAAAAATGCATATCAGATGATCTATGATATAGTAACAGATTATAGATACAATAGGGATACATATCAAATGTAATTAGTAAGTATATAATGATCTACAATTTAACAGATTATACTATCATATTTATATATATTGATATCAATTGGAAATCAGATGAACTTTTACATATCGAATGTAATTTGTTAGTATACTGATGTGCTTTAACTGATATCAGTTGTAAATTCTTGATGATCTGTAAAATAATAGATTATATTATCAAATGTAAGTATACTGATATCAATTACATATCAGATGATATGTTACATATCCGATGATATGTTACATATCAGATGATATGTTACATATCATGTGTAATATGTTACTATATTGATGTATTATAATTGATATAATATGTAATCTGTTGTTTTACTAACAGATTATTAGAATTGTAACTATACGATCTTTAATATGTTATATATGATGATCTCTATATACTATAATGGATAAATTCCAGATGTAATTTCTTATAAAACCCATAAATTGTAATACAATGTTTAATTTAAGGTTGTTTCTATAATTACATACAGTTTTATTTAATGTTATCCCTTTTATGTCACTCTCTCTACATAGGGATACATATTAGATATAATTTGTTAGTTATCCCATCTAATATTATATATGTTTTAGGGATACATTAGTTAACATATCATTATAATAATTACATTTGACGATCTATATATAAAAAATTCATTATAGCGGGAAACTATTTCAAAAAAATGATTGTTATATATAATTATAATATTATAGTTATAAATAAATCAATTAAAATATATTTTTTTACCTTTTTCTTATTGTATTCAATGAAAATTATTTAATTAAATGTTTAAAAAATCAGGTATTTTTCTTTACATCCAATTAAATTTATAGTTTCAATATATTGTATTCAATATAATTTTTTGGTTACTTTAGTTTCATTTTAGACATTATTGAATATATTATATTCAATTCCATTTAGAGAATAAATATAAGTTTTTATACAAATAATTATTCAATGTAATTTATTTACCATGATATTCACTATTTTTTTAAACTTATGAGTTATGTTAAATTTTACAGGAAACAACCAGTTAAGAAAAAGTTGGTGGATGGAAACATATAACAAAGTAAAAAAACTATTCTATGAGAAGGGTTATTTTATGTAATAAAAAAAATTCAGATTATTGAAAATAAATAGAATTTTTTATCAAGAAGAATTGAGTTCAAAATCAATTTTAACTAGAGAACTCGTATAAAACCTTATTATGTAGAATTTTCCCATTTAGGATTCAATTTCATTTAATTTGATTACAACAAACAAAACATGGTTCCTAATAAGTTTTTCAATGGTAATTTTTTTTTTAGTTTTATCATTATTCAATAGTCTATAGTTTTATTTTTTTATGCCAAACTTTTTATAATGACCATTTTATATTAGATGTTATTGGAAAGCTACATCATTATCTAATCCATGCATGGGGAAAATAACAAGAGAATGAAACTAACCCTAATTAATGATAGGTAATTTGAAATTCAATTTTCAAATTCTTATCAACCAAATTATTTTATAATTAAATTTATATTACATTTAAAATTAAATTTTACATAGAATTAACTATTAGATTCACTTTGTGGGATGAATTTGGTGAACTAATTACAAGACTTTTGAAATATTAAACTGAACCAAATAACATTTTGGCCCCTTAACATTCTCATTCAATGAGACTTAGTGGTATATTCATTCAATGTTATTTAAATATTAATATCAAATTCCTAAATAAATTTGGCACTATTTATTCATTATATCCAATTTAAATTTGGTCAGAAACATTAATTATTACCACAAGCATGAATGAAAAAATGTTTCTTCTCATTCCAGAAATTTTTATAGTACATTCTTTTTGAAATATATGGTAATTTTTTATACTCATCTAGAATTAGAATACTTATTTTGTATAATATATGTCATTTTTAAGATATTATATGATGATTTATTTTATCTAAGATGATTCTCATGGAATCGTTTTTCATTTTACATCATCATTAACAAATATATAATGTATATGGAAGTGAATTATTAATCTAATTCCATTTATTTTTTATTATCTAATTATGACTCAAACTTCTTAAATTACTGCTTCTATTACGTTTAATATTCACTAACAATACTTAATCATTAGTATGATAACAATAATACAAAAAAACATGTGACGACATGACAAAACATCCTTTGCATGTTATGTATCATTTGGAACATTATTACAGATGAATCGTAAGAAGAAAAAAATAGAAAAAATCATATCATTCACTGAGGTCAGATAAAGGATTTCATTAGTGGAAATTAAATATTTTACACGACTCATGAAAAATACAGTTGAAACATGGTACGCATTAATGATTCATTTCTTTCACTATAGGTTATAGAGTTCACAATGCTAGCTATGGTGAAAAAAAACCAAAGAAACTACAATAGATACTATAAATCTTACATTTCTTATAGAAATAAGTTAGTTTACTTGAATAGAAAATTTTGGTGCTATAACTATAATAAATCACCTCCATATACTACCCAAGGAAATTTTCATAAATTTCCAAGCTTATTTTCATGTTTAATGACATTTTTTAACTACCAAAATATTTTTTTTATGATCATTAGATTTTAAATAATTTCATTGAATATTACACCCAATAGATTTAATATCATATTAATTATTTTAAATCATTTGGTTATTATAATATAAAACAAGTTACATTTATATCTTACATAATTTGTTGAGACCATTAAATGGTTCATTGCAAAAATATAATATTATGGAATCTTTGATATAAATTTAAACTTGTTCTAACATGAACACATTATTATCTCCAATACCAAGTCCAACGACTATTCAACGATAAGGATGGATCAATCTCAATCATCCTATTTGGAAAAAAGGTTATGCAATTTGAATCAAAAATAACTTTAGAGATATTAGATATACTAGTTAGGGTAAATGACTAATATTCATATATTGTTTTCTTATGGATTTACAAATTGTAATGAAAGTAATTAAGTAAAATGTAAAAGAATGATGAGTTTAGATTTCCAACTAACTAGCACAAATTAAAATTTAAGGTTGTTCTTATCAATGTTAAAGTGTCATAATTCAATATATGAAATAGAAAATGACGATTAAAAGAAAATATTTTCAAAGTTATCTATATTATAGATAATACATAATAGATTAGTGATTTTGAGAACTCTTAAAAATAGAATAGAGTACGACATTAAACCTCATTTCACATAACATGTATAGTTATTATTGGGGTCTGAATATAAATTTCATTATCTTAGAGGTTATTACTTTTGATGCAACCTCACAGAGGTCTGTTTAAAGTACTGTAACAATTTTGTCTTCATACCCAATGGTCTGAACTATTTAATTAATTGTCTATTTTAGTTTTATAAAGAAAACACATTTAATTATATACAATCCTTTACATTTTATATGCACAACTGCACATTTTATATAGTACCCCTCTTATGAAAAATAGTATGATTAATGGGTAAAGGTATAAATATAATATGATAACCGGTGTTTTTTAAATAATGTGATATTATATGAATTATTTACTAAAAAACACCAGTAATCATATTAATATTTTAATATATCATAATGTGATGTATTTATGGAAGAAAACATATCAATGTTACTTATTTTTTCAAACCAATAATAAAATTATTGTTTTCATATATCACAATGTGAAGTATTTTCTGAAAAATTATCAAAATGTTAAGTATTTTTTTCACTCCATTGATCTAATTAATGGTTTAATATATCACTATATGAAGTATGTTCTTAAGTATATTCTGGAAAAATATCACAATGTGATGTATTTTTTCACACCAGTAATCATATTACGATCTTAATATATTATTGGTTTACTTTTTTAACCTTTGATGAAAAAATACTTAACAATGTGAAAAATAATTTTTTAATATTACTGGTTTAATATGTGAAAATTTATTTTTCACACAATAATTCGTAATGTATTTTTCACAAAAGTAAACATACTATTGTTGTGAAAAAAATACGAGTAATCATATAGAATATTTTCATCAAAAACTTCACATAAGGACATAAAAACACCTAAAATAATATTATATTCAATAGTTCTCATTTTATTTAGTTCCCCACCCTTAACATATCATATAATAGGTATACCTTCAAAAAAACACCAGTACTAAAACAATGTCTTTTTCATATTTTATACGTACCTATACATTTTATTTCATGGTCTTGAGATGATTAAACCCTATAATTATTTTGATTTAAGTTGTTTTAAACACTTTTTTTATCCAACTATACATTTTTATTCTATTTATACTATGAATTAAGCATTTAAAACTATTGAAAATTTATATCCTTTTAAGTTTGTGAACTTTTTATCACATTTTAATTAACATAATATTTGTAGATTCATTTAGAACATGAATTAAATCAATAAATATTTGATATATGTGATAAATTTAACAGTAAATTCATTAGATATTATTCTACTTTAGAGGATCTTAAAACATATCTCAACCAACATCAATGAGGGATAAAAATAAGAATTGAATAGACATACCAAAATTCAATTAATATGTTCAAATATTTATTTTTTATTCAGTTTATTTATTTATCAACACTTATTCACTCTTAAGTTTATTTCTCTTTCTATATAGAATTTATCTAAATGTATTAAAAACTCCAAATTATGAGTTTCTGTAAATGAATTTGTGATTAAATGATTATGTTGTGAAAATTCACTAGTTTGGTACTAGTTAAATGATAAATATTATGTTGTGATTAGAATAAAATGAGGGAATTAAATGAAAAAATTGTGTTCTATGAATTGAAAATCAAGTAAGGAAAATAACCAAAAATTCACAACTTCTCATTGTCATATCACTCAAAATATAAATCAGATTAATGCACTGTCAGTTTTACTTTACATTATGAGTAGAAGTTAAGAGCCTTGTTTTTTTTGTAGGTATTGATTTATAATTTCCATATTTAATTAAATATGTTTTTTCTATTTAAATTGTTAAAGATGGAGAATCAAATGAATATATATTCATTTGGAATCATGTTTAAAGGGAATTAACATTTGGTTATGTGTCCAGTGGTCGATTAATACTATTCCAAATCTCATGGAAATTTTGGGTTATTGGGTTTTTTCATGTAGCTTCATGTAGGACCTTGTGAACATTATTTATCATCCTAGTCAGGTCCTCGAATTGAGGTAGCAGATCCTTCGTTTCACACCTAGTGTATAATAAGGGAGGGGATATACTTTTTTTATCATTGAAAAGTAGTATGTATGGACTAAAAAATATAAAGAACCAATTTAATTAAAATTTAAGGGGAAATATGTTTGAATCCAATTTTTTAATAGATTTAATTATTATTTTGACATTGATATTATATGATCTTGATGCCTTATTGAAAATCATGGCTATTGGGATCCTTTATTTTTACAGATTTGATATTTTTTGTGGAAACTTTATTGGTGTGAATGTTTGAAATCACTTTAAATAGGATTGGTTAGTCACTTTCATTTGTTTAATAAAATTTTTTTCTTGGGGTTTATGGATTTTATGATTATGTTATTAAATAAATATGTGAAATGTGATTAAATATTCTTTTCTTAAATCTGAAAAATGTTATGTTAGTGTGATGTATTGTGGTGTGGTCATGTTTTTGGGTAGAGAAGTGTTGTTTTGATGTGGCAGATGATGTGTGTGATGGGTGATCATTTTATGGGGTGGTAAGGTGTGACCGTTCTATGGGAAGTGATGTGTGGTTATGATATAAGGTGGATGATATGGGAATGGTTTGTGTTGTGAAGGATGTTTAGCTGGTAATAAAATTAAATGATAAAATTAAATTTTAATGGAATAAAATAGAGTGTATAATAAATTCTTTAAATGATAATGGAAAGTGGGGTTAATGTGTTTGTTGATAAATGTAAAATTAAAGGGCTGAAATAATGAAGTGAATGGGTTGTCTTGACTAATAGGTTTAAATGGTTAATAAAATATTTTTATGAAATGGGTTTTGTGGATAAATATTGTTTATGATTAATGTAAAGAAAATGGTATTTTTTGGAGTGGGTTGGTAAGTGGGAATTTTGGAAATTGGGTTGATTTGATAAAGAAAAAGTTTCAATGTGAAATGTGTCGTTTAGATTGTTGTGTGGTGTTGTACATTTGGAGGTGATAGTGAAAATGTGTAACATTGTGAGCAGGTTGGTACCTCTATTATGATTATGTGTGGCTATTATATATATTTTTATATTGTTTACAATTTCCACATTCACCCCACCCATGTCGAGCACCAAGTTTTGATACCCATATTTATATATGGGGGTGGTTTCATAAACATCCCAGTGGTGAGAATGGATGGATGGATACCCCTCTTTCCCACTCTCTCTTCCAAGAGAAGTTGATGTGCACAGTCATTGATGAATAAAAGTCAAAAATGAATAGTGGTGATAGTTTTATGAGATTATGAGGTGGATAATAATGGGTGTCGTGCTTGGTAGGAGGAGGTTATGATATTAATATCTTTCATGTTCGCAATACCCTAATACTCTAGTTTTGGATATGTTTATGATGTGATGGACTAGGTGTCTCCAAGAGACTTGTGAGGTAATGTACCAGATTCCTATGGGTGAGATGAGATGTGATGTGGCCATAATGTGGGCAGTGTTGTGATGTTGTGTTATATAGAAGATATTAGAGTTCCAGAACATATGATGTTGTGGTTTGAGAGCGTCAAATCAGTGGGAAATAAATTTGGGGTACCCTTTACTGATATGCTTCTTAGTATGTTATTATACAAAAATGTGTTATTTGGTGAGAGTTACATGGTGAGGATAGGTTTATTTAGTTGACTTGTTTAGGTTCTATTGGTTCTTATGTTTTCTCACTGGTGTTTTAGTATGCTATTTTTACTTTTTCGTGATAAAAATTTAATATCTTTCTAATTTTACTCTTATTCTCACCCCATGTATATATAAACTGATTTTTGGGTTTCTAGTTGGACTTCATGGAATGTGTTGTTCATTACTAGCTTGAACCTATGTAATTGTTGTTGTGGTGTTGTCTTAGCTTTTATTTACTAGGTCTTTCATCTGGAGACTCTTATTTGTATCAATGTTATTTATACATTTATTGTGGGATGGTTTTGGTTTCCATTTTATATAATGTCATAGAGTTTATTGATTAATTATATCCTATATCCTGATCCTATTTATTATATAGGTTAATTCCTCCCATTTTCATGATCTTTATACCTTTGGTGCAAGTTGAAAACCTGCGGCCTACTAAAGGTGGGACTCATGGGGTTCATTATCTCTATTCCTTCATTACCAGGCCTGGAAGGGTACCTTTGGATGTAGGGGTCACGAAAACAATGATCAAATGAAATTTCACATAGTCATAAAGAGATAATGAGGACCACTCATGGGCTATTTGTATATCACATGGCTAAATAATAGACAAACTACTAGGGAAAATAAAATACTAGAACTAAATATTATTTTAAACTTACCCCTTTCTCCAACCAAACATCTCCATCTCATTCATCCCTAGTAGTAGGGCCCTTTCCCTTACATTGGTCATGAAACATGAAACCTACTTGGGTACTGAGGTACTCGGGAATGGTGTGAGTAAAAATTTGGACACCACCAATGATGACCTTAAACATGTCTATTATATATTGTTCTAGAATGATGTGATATAATCATAAGTAAATAATAAACAACAATATAAATAGTTGGTATCACAACTACAGGTACTGAAAAAGCTACCCAGGGGTGTCCATACCTACTTTGGTCAGTTTTGGGTGTCTCTAAACAAGTCACGTACACACCGAATGGTAATCACATACCTAATCATACCAAGTGGTCATATCATCCCATCATAGTATAAAAACCAATACATGGGTAGAAATCAACAACAACTTAGTAATAATTATAAGCATATCGTATTGATATATATAGTCTAAAAATGGTCATAGTGTCCTTGAGTAAAAACATAATAGTAGGCATCACATCTCAATTATAGTATCAATAAAGGTAATATCATCCCTATACATGGGTATAATCATAATAGGGTGTGGAATCCCAAGTCCTAGACCTTTATACAATAGTATTCATCATGTACCATAAGTAATCATATGAATATGTGTATTTTATCCCATTCCATGGAAGTATTACATGATGGTTAATGCATCCTAATTCCATGTATAATAAAAAAATAATCAAGAAAAACATTCTATGCTACTAAATATATCAAATCGGGTGGGCATTACATTACATAGCTTGGTGGGAATTATATCCCACTATATCAAGCATAATGTACAAATTCATGATCTCATCACACAATAAGAATAAAATCTATCATGACCCACCATTGGTGATGGGGTGGTAAGGGTTTGGGGGGGTGAGGGGTAGGTCGCGGGGTCAAGTCTTCGGGGTTTCTATTTAATGTAATTTTCTTCCTTGCGTGTGTGCCGCTTTCGCGGTTGTACCCAATTTTTAAAATCCCTCATAAAACAAATCATTAGGTAAAAAGGAATTTCATCTAATACCATATCCAGTAACATGTAGGGAATTTCATCCAATTTCATAGGAATAAACAATATAAGTGTTCATGTCATCCCATAATATAGGAAAATCCGAGTGAATTGGTAGTTCATCACACACCAAAGAAACACATTGAAAAAATGGAATCTTATCCACTGCATAAAAATTATAACACAGTTAGGAATGGAATCCCATAAACAGAACCATATTCACATTATATTATCATAAAAATGTAATCATCACAAATAATCAAATCACATTAAGGTTGGTGTAACATACAACAAGCCTTTAAATCTAAACTAGGTTGGTTCTCACTTTTCCAACCTATATAAAACTAAAAAATTTTGGTATAACCGACCCAGATACATCCAATCCATAAGGCGGAGGACACTCAAAAACTATACTCATTAAAAGAGCTAAAATATTTCTAAGGTAACTCAAGGGTTCCATAAATTTCAATCTTCAAACCTAACTCTATTAATTGCATGCATCTCCTGCTCAAAGGAGACTAAGGGAACCCATTAAAGGGAGACAAATTTTTAGTAATATGAACATGCCTCCACTTATCCACATCTACTCAGACCTTCACCGAACTGATACACTTCCTACAAAAACATAACACATGTAGGTACAAGGATCATATTGTGGTGAGTATAAATATACCCAGTAGGATGACTTAAAAAACAAAAATAATAATATCAACTCAATCCCTGGAATGAGAGGTGACTGGGAAGAAAAAAAAAGAAAACTAAAACACAGAGTTATCACAAATATCTAGGTACTAAAGAGTAAAAGGACAAAAGATAAAAATAATATTCCAGATATGCTCAATCACTAGAGGTATCAGGGACACAAGGTAATTCATATCATCCTATATCCAATACTCAAAAACCAAATCACACAAGTATCTCGAGTTAATCAAAACACTAAATAGTCTATAATTTTTGAAATCATTATCCATTTGTGTACCTCATCTCAAATGCTTCCCCTATGGTTCAAAGGAATAAAAAGACCCATAAAAGTCTATATTTCCTGGAATTCCAATAGAAACATCCCTGCATGAAATCAAAAATCATGAGCCTAATAATCTTGGAAACTTTCTTATCATGCAAGGGGTACTGCACCCTCCATTATATAATAATCAATCATGAATCTATGAGTAAACATGACTAAAATCCTATAAAACCTCACAAGATATGTAATGGGGGAATCGTGCCTCAATGTTGGACACCTCAGTCGAGGGAGTACCAACTATAGTGTAGGTCTTTTTCCTCATCAAAGTTTAATATGAGGGATATATAAATCTAAAATATAAGACCCACATCCTATATGGGTGTGGGGGAGTACTGAATCTACCAAAATATATGATATAGGGGACCTTCACCCTAGAAATTCTATATTCTAAGGGAGTAACAACCCTAGCACACTCCAATGATCATGTGTGAACCATATCATCATCTAAACATCACTAAATGGAGTATCCCTCTCAAATTATATCATGAAAAACCTCATATAACAAAAAAAAAATATCGTGTACCATGAATAATTATACTTAAAAAGGGCTACACACATGTCCAAATACGAGCATGAGCAAAAATTTGATGTTATTGAATAGTTTTGGTAGAAATACATAGTGTGTGTTTAGGGTAAATGGTATATATCCCTAAAATAGTCATATAACCATGTACTATATTTCTAATTATTGTTGAAAATTATAACTATATGGCAGGTGGAGAAGTTCACATAGAATTTTGGATCCTTAAGGGTACATGGAATGTACCTTGGCTTCCCATGTCATGTTCTACCAAGTTTATATGGTGTTTTATCTTAGTGTACACACCATGTATACCACTCATCCTCCCTAGGCATGTACTCTATATAAATGTTGAATAGTTTTTTATGGATCACGCAATTTTTTATATATAAATTTCACTAAAACCCTAGCCATTTCACCACTTGGGTTACATTGTGTGTGTTCTTCTGAGCTGCATGTCGTATAGTGATGATTTTTCTAGAATCTTTTATTTATCCAAATATTCTTGTCTCTACTTTGAAATTAACCACAAATCCCACTGAAAACATCATTTTCCATCTCAATATGGGTATATTATTCACTAGGTAGTTATTTATAACCATTTTTCTTTAAAACAGAATCCCTGCATCAAATACTGTTGTTCCTAAATTCCATTCTCCTAAAGAACAACTTTTGTTTTCATCATTACCTATAATCCATCACCATCGGTGATAATTTTATGTACCAAGGTCTCCACCATAATACACAAAACATGACATTAAATTTGGGTTTGATATAGATTAAAAAATAATTAGTTAAGTCAAATAATCATCCAAATGATGGTTAGAAATGAACAAATTAAGTAATGGGGTAGAAATTCAAAAAACAATAAATTTTATTAGTCATGATAGCTGATGTGATCCACGAATATCAGTCATGGTATGGAAAATGAAGCATTAAATTGATGAACATAAGTGTAACAATGAATGGTACAAAATCAAAACATATAAAATAGGTGAATTAATAGGGCCAGTTCATTTTATGGGAATCATATATTACATATAATCACAATTAATAAATCATATAAAAATAGGGAAACTACAAAATAATACAGCACTACCTTAGGAGTGTATTAATCACTGAATAACAATGCAATCATGTTGATGCTGCAAGATATTCCATTTTATTTGGTCATCACTTTCATTTTTATTGGTGATCTCCATCAAATATTTCATCTCCACAAACATTCATCTAATCAATGTTGTAGATATAGTATTGGTTCAATGTTGATCTTTTCCTGTCATTGTATGATATTAATATATATATATATATCTCTCTCTTAGTCTAAGTATTATACCATGAAATAGTGGACAACTCTAGAGAAAACTCATAATTGTGGATTTATAGGGTCATCCTAGGGTTATCACCTCACTAAAATCTCAACAATTAAAAGGTAAAAAAAATAAATGAAACCCCAAAAAATATCTTAGAAACCTTAGGTGTGAACTAATATTACACAATTCCTACAATAAACAATACATTATATATGCAATTGTAGTGTTAGTTTCTTCATACAATGCTCCATTTAATATATATAAGAATTTCATTAAAAACATGTGTAATCAAGATAAAGATAAAATATTTTTTTTATTATATAATTATCAATCTTCCATAGTGGTCACATATCCAAGTCATCTTTGTAACCCATCACAAAAATAATATTTAAAATATTAAATGGGTTTCAAAAAGAAAAATATAGGGTCATGGTGACACCACCCGAGATACTGGATAAAAATTTATTGAGTAAGAAAATATTAAATATCCCTTAAAAGAAAACACATTAAAAAATAATAAAAATAATTTCCATGGATAAACACTGCTCCTTAAGATCAATAGAATCCTTAGAAAATTTTTCTGAGGTCACTAACTATGGTAAAACTTGTGTTTTACCCCTTAGGAAGTCTCGAGACTCTGAAAATTAAAAATGTTTATCTATGTCCTAATGAGAAGAGTATAGGTCACTACATCCTCTCTACCTGAAAACTTTTCATCCTAATAAGGGAAGAAACTAGAGATTCCAACAAAATAATTAAGCTCATGAAATAACCTCAAGCAAAAACAATACATCATCACATGCACTCCCCTCTCCTTCAAAGGCAAGTGCTCTAAACAATCGATAAGTAAACTCGATACACTTTAATCTAGGAAGGATGTTTTATCTTTCAATCATTGAGATACTAGATCTATCCCATATTTAAGTAAAAAAATTAATATGTGATATTCAGCCACTCTAGGAGAACATTTCTCAACCTCTCCACCCAAAACCAATACTTATCTGAGGTATGTTCTACCACTCGAGATGAATAAATCAACAAACCTATAACCTTCCTTCTACAAGGGTTCATCAACAATACCAAATCCTTATTGGATATCCCTTCTCCCCACCTTTAAATAGATTTATATTTATTCTTCATATGTAATAAATCAATATATTTAATATTTCAACATCCTACACTTAACAGTTTTCAATGGTGACACTAAAAAATCTACAAGGATAATTGATTTTTAAAATCTACATCCACAAGCCCTCCCAAAACTTTACAACAATGCATGGTCTATATATTTTCTAGCTTACCCCATAAAAGAAACATAGAATTCCACCCAAATATTGATATTATAATCCTCAAGAATTTCTCATTTTATTCATGATGTCTGGAAGACTCTTACTTACTATTGAAGATAACCCAATAGAGTTTTTTCCACTCACTTGTGAAAGATATTGATGAGTATATTAGTCACAATAGCAATCTCATATAGTTACTCAATGTCACACTACTACTTTTTAGGTGACACAATCTATAACAATCCAAAGTGGATGGTATTTACCATTTAGATGAACCTGGTTTTTCAACTCCAATCCCCATGTAAGAAACTTTCCAAGTTAAAAACATCTTAAACTTTGGTATAAAAACTCCTCATTTATTGAATATCAATGTTCACTATGATATGGGTAAACCCAAACAAATATAATATCATGTAAAAGCAAGTCATTTTCTCTATTTTAGTAGTATCTATTCAGGATTCCCACCATGAGACCCTTTAATATCATCAAGGAAGAATCATTTTTTCACTTGAAGAAGTGGATTATGTTCTCCTCACTATCATGAAAAACTTCACAGACTTCCTCCTATTAAAATTTTATCATACAAGAGAATTATGTTGATATCACCCACATAGTATCTTTCACACAAAAAAAAGAAATGAGGACACCACCATCAATCAAATGTGAGAAATGTATCCCTTTCCAAAAAAGAATCAACTACCCAAAGATAATTGCTAACATAATTTCACCATTTATAGGACATAAATTCCTCAGTTAGAAGCTCCAAACACCTTGATTCTACTACACTATTCTAATATTCTCAACCTTCATAGAATCAACTTCATATAGACTAGTAACACTCCACAAAATCGGGCTCCACACTAAAAGAACCCAAATGTCTGGTAGGATTCTCCAAAAAAACATCTCAAGGGGGGATTTTGTCTGATACACCAAAATTTCACTATGGTAATCATCATATACAATTTACAAGCCTATGCATACACCGTATTTTTATCAGGGGTAAACAAAGTTTTTCCTTATAAAATTGAATGTTCCTTCCCTGTTGTACATAGGAAAAGAATTTCTTCTCCTCAAACATAGTGGTCAAATCCACACCCAGTAATTGCAGGGATACCAACTTACCATTCAGGGGATAAGCTCCTCCTGCCATAGCTGAGGGGTATTCATCACTAAGAAAGAAAAAACCTAATGCACACACATAATCACTAAAACCTCATGAAACCTATAGTAGAAAACCAATTTATATTGATATGGTTATAACTATGACTCTTCTCTATCATAATGACATTTATGAAAAGGCATTTTTCTACACCAGGGTTTTAACTCAATTCACCAGTAGGGGTGAGTGAATAATGATTTCTATTAGTGAAATGTTCTCTAGAGAACCATAGTCTACCCTAAGGTTGTAAAATAATATCTAACTCCCAAAAACATGTCACATGATGAAAAACTCTCTCATGCATCAAAAAATATGAGGTTTTGTAATGAATGAAAATTGGTCATACTCATTTCCATACCCACTGTCACATGATTATGGGAATCCTCTATGAACATCATCTTGAATCTCTAATATTCAACATTCCATTATAAACTGGGATCCACGAAAGGCTTAATTTCAAGGGATAGCTTTGATGCAATTTTCATCTCCAACTACTCTCTCACCACCCAATACTTTCCAAAAAAGGTCACTATAAATTTTTAGGGCCCCCATCATAAAGGTTTTAAACCTTATTAACACCACTAACATGGAGGTTCATCCATGGAACCACTATGGATATCTTTAGGTGAAAATATCACATTCTCCCACAACCAGTGTTTATATCTGATAATTCTTGATCGGGTGAATTTGGAATTGGTGGTGTAATATGAATGAATAACCATAACTAAAAAGAATTTCCTCTAGAGTCTTTTCTTGAGCCTCTCAACTTGATAATTTATATCACAAAACATTACTAGAATAATATCTCACAAATCCCATGGGACAGGAAACATACTCAAACACTGTTGTGGCATCCAGTGGATAAACATAGCATCCCCATTAAAACACTGCCTGAGATAAAGGATAAAACTAAATCCATGGAAGATTAGACTCATCACACGTTCTTTAAAATGATCTGCATCCCTCCCTAATAACATTGGGTGTTATATCGGGATCCCTAAGAAGGAATTGGCATCTAGTTAGTGTATACCTAAACAATATGGAAACATGATATTCCTAACAATAGTTGATCTCTAATCACCCAAATATCAAGATCTTTATGGAAATTAGTATAAACACCATGTCCAATCATAGAAAGATCATTTAAATAAACATTAATAATCATATTTTACAAAAAAATCCTTCACTAAACATGAATGGGAGATAATATTCCTCAGATCATAGGGTAAATATATCTCTCAACTAAATCTCATAAAAATGGCTCATTTCTCTCAAACCTTTAGTGGAAATGTCCAACTATAGGCATTGGCTCACCATAACCTTTCCTATGCATACATGTTTTCTATTAGTGGGTAGAACTCTTCATTGATATTATTAATTCATAGGTATTAAATAATATATAGATGAGATGACATAACAATGAAATGGAAAATCATAGTAGACAACTATATTATTCATGTAAAAAACGTAGTTTAACCTTAAAATCAACCTCTTTGAGCTTAGTTTCAACTATAAGGTTATATGTTTTCTAATGAAAGGATATATAAGTTAGTAAACATACACTGCTCTCCTCGGTCGAATAACCAAACTCCAAACCTCTTTAAAATCATTTCTATGAGTTCTCACACCGTTCCTCAAATGAATACTAACTCCAAAAACAATCCCTAGGATATAAATTCTTTGATATCACTTTGAGATGACTTTACCCACCAAGACCCTACTTAGGTCGATGATAATCTTAGAGTATCACCCAAACACTTCCTCCAATAATCCAGGGGTGGGTCACTGACACCAAGTAGGAATATCTCACAAATTGGGAAGCCTTATCCTATAATAACCTAGAATAAACACACATCTATAGTACTATAGATGGTCTATAATACTAGAAATATATTTATACATATGAATATATATAATAAATATAAATATAAATAATACATTCATGAGACAATGAAAAAAAAATACATCCCACAAGATAAGCACAAGGAAACCAATACATCTGAAAATTCTCTAAAATATACGGCACTAATAAAATTCTACATATTTCAAGAACACCAACATCAACTTCCATTCACAACAATCATCATCATCATCATAATCCACCATGCTTCACAAATTCATCACCATGCATCAGATCTAAATTGGACACACTATCTTTCCATCTATCCAAACCATCTCCAAACCTGTGAACTTTCTATATAGAAACAACATGTGTATGAACAAGGTCCATATAAAGGTGAGGATAAATATACTCAGTAGGATTCCCTGAAAAAAAATTGGTAATTCAACTCAACTCCTCATATGAGAGGTGATCAAGAGAAAAAAAAAGATGGAAACCAGAACACCAAGTTAGCTCAAATCACTTGTTACTAAAGAGTAATAGGAAAAAAGATTATAAGAATAATTTGGATATTCTCAATCACTAAAGGTATTAGGGAAATAGGGTATTCCTAATCATTTTAGATCCAATCCTGAAAATTCATATCACATTAATAACTAGTGGTTCTCAGAACACCAAAGAATCAATGAAGTATAAATTCATTATCCAACAATGTACCACATCTTGATGGAAATGCCCAGGGTATTGAGGAATCACAAGACTCCTAAAAGTATATATTCCATAGACATCCAACAGCTAGGATGCTATAAGAAATTAATAAGGAGATCATTCTCATCCATGAATCACTCTCATCGAAAAAGGGGGTACATCACCCTCCTTTATATCAAAATTGATTAACAATCCTTGAGTACCCATTCCAAATAACCTGTGTAACATCACAAGATCATAGTGGGGGCCCACAAATTGAATATGGATGCCTCATTCAAGATAAAACCATACCATTAGAGGACCCTCTCACTATATGGTCTCTATATGGAGGAGTTATAAATTCATAGATAGAGGACATGCACCCCTAATGGGTGTGGTGGGAGTGTTGAATCTTAAAAATATAGGATTTGGGGGGACAATCATAGTGAACAGTCTAGTTATCAAGGGTGTACTGACCCCAACACACGTTGATGATCATTCGTGAACCTTATCATCAATTAACCATCACTAAAGGGTGAAAGTCACTCACACTATCTCATTTCACACCATTGATATTAAAACAAATTCCACCATTCCATACCATGTGGAATTATACCAAAAAATAACTACTCACATGACCAAATCTAATCCTAAGTGAATATTTGAGTCCATAAAATAGTTCTGGTATAAGTATACAACATGTTCTTAGAGTAAAATGAGTGTTGAAGTCATGTATTCTATTCCCTGTGTACTAGAACCATACTTGGTGTGTATAAGTATAACTATATGGGGTTTAAAATCCTTAAGGGTACCCCAATTTTCCATGTCATGTTCCATTAATGGTACATGGTATTTGGACTTGGTTCACAAATAATATAGGCCACTTGGGTTCTCTGGGTGTACACTCCTTGTACACAATGAGTAATTGACTATGCGTCTATGAGTCAATCATGTGACATGTGATATTTCACTATCAAATAAATCCTTTCCATAAAAAAATCCTTGTTATATGGTGTTTATTCTTCCAAACTGCGTGCTATGTAATAAATATTTTTTCAAAATCTCTCATTTCTCCCAATCGTCTAATAGATGCTTCAAAATTATGCATAAATCCCATTTAAATCATGTATTACCATATTAATGTGGATAGGGTATTCTTAAAAATTCAATTTAAGACCATTGTTTGGAATCCCCATATCAAATACCATAATTCATTCCTAAAATTCTCATGAATAACTACTCATGTCATCATAATCACCCACTAACCATATTCACTAGTGATTCTCTTGTTCACTTAGGTCGTCATCGATAGATAAAAAATTGGATGTTAAATATGGGTTCGATCACAATTCGGAAAATATCAATTTAGTTGAATCATTTTCAAAACCATGGTTATTAATAAACACATGAATCAATTGGAGATAAATCTATAAAACCTCAATGGTGAGTGGTATTGATGGTCGATGTAGTCCCCATTATAACTCATAGTGGGGAAAACAAAGACTTCGATCTAATAAAATAATAACGAGAAAGAAAAATTTAAAATAAATAAATAAAAATAGATAAATTAGTAGGTCCATGATTATATTTAGGGATTATGGATTAATGTTAATCACACTTAGGTAAACATTTGAAAATAGAGAAAACCCAAAATAACATAGCCCTACATCATGAGTAGAATGTTTTTTGTTAAAGAAAACAAACGTGTTGATTCCACAAGTGACTTGAATTAATTTTATCATCACTTAAAAATTCATTGGTGATCTTCGTAGAACCCATCATCACCACCAAGATCTGGATATTTGATGTTATAAATCCAATCCCTATTCTATGTTTTTTCTTTCATATAATTTTAGGATCTCGCTCTTTATCTCAATATAGGTTTTATGCCATGAAAAAGTGTCTTAACCAAGATAGACCTCATAATAGGGGTTTATAGGTCCATCCAAGGGTTTTCAACTCACTAAAATCATGAAAATTGAAAGTTCAATGAATAAATGTCACTCATAGAAACATATCTCAGAAACCTCATGTGATAATATAACATACACCACCCCTAGGGAAACCCCCCCCTATTATTGATGAAACTGTAGTGTCATTTTCTCCATACAATTATCCATTTAATAAATATAATAATTAAATTAAAAATATGTGCACATAAACTAATGATATTATAATATCTATATTATATTATTATTAATCCCCCAAAGTGCTCACATCTCCATGCCAACTTGGTGAACCATCCCAAAATGTTATTTAAAATATTTTAGGGTTCCAAACATTAAAATATAGGCTCACAAATCCACTTTCTAAGCTATGGGATAAATATTTATTTAAGAAGAAATTTTTTAAAATTCCTTAAAAATCAATTCACATGAAAAAATATCAAAATACCGATCATTTGTAAACACTAATCCCCTAGATCAATGAGATAATTAGAAATATCTTATAAGGTCATATTCAAGATTATAATTAAACTTTTATCCCTGGAGAGGCCCGAGACTCTGAAAATTTAAATGTTTAGCTAAATCCAACAAGTAAAATTCCAGGTCACTACATCTAGATTTCCAATTAGACATCTCTCAAGGATCTAAATTACATAATTTCCAAACCATTAAATAAACCTTATAGCCTTCTGTGGCCATGGAATAAATTTATATCACACAAAATACCAACTACGAACCTCATAAACATAATATTTCTCGATGAGATAAATGTGAATAATTTTAATTAATATAAGGTCATCCGGACAAGGTTGTCATGACCACATATCACACGCATCATAGAAATAATAATAGACTATCTAGAAATTTTATGGATCATTTACCTTAACAAACATGGATTCTATTCATTAAATATCATTATATGTGTTTACTCTAATCAATATTTTCCAAAAAACAATATTAAAAAATCCAATAATTATGAAATAATTGGTGGGAATTGCTAAAATATTAGAGTAAATATTGAATATATGGAAGAGTATTGATGGACTTACCTTTGGAAATCTACTAGGATAGATGATCTTTGAATCAAAACTCAAATGGTGGGAGGGGGTCACTTAGATATGGGAGATGAATATATGAGGAATGGATAAAGAGGTGAACTACTGGGAAAAGTGGGATAACAAATTTTAACAAGGTTTTACATTTTAATTACTTAAATTAAATGTTCAAAAAACTAAATGTGAGAGGGGTTGATACATGAGAATATAGGTCATAGTGCAAGGCCCCTATCAGGGTCATATTACGGCAAAACAGATATATTCATAGCATAATTCCCTACTCTCAGGTATAAAATGAAGGTTTTGGGCACAGTGGAAGAACATATTTGGCAATTTCAAACTCGAATTTTGTCGTAATCAATGAATAATATGATATGTACATGACAAATAATTTCTTGAAAAACATAATTAAATTGAGGATTAATTGATAATTACATCGGTACTATGAATAAGAGATCATAAAATATAATTTAAAATTAATTTATATTCTTAAATAAATACCTATCATTTAATTTCTATCATCATAGATGAATATGTAAACCACTTATTGTTGTTCCATAATTTTAGTGAGAGTATTCAAGGGTAGAGTCCCTATACTATTGATCAACATGTGCACTATGAACCTTTTAATCTCACTATAGAAAATCATGGGTGATAGTATGGAAGATTTTGATTCTTGCATCTTTCATTGATGATCGCCACATTAATCACTTCAGGTGAAAGGACTCTTCTTGATCTATCTAGTCATCATAGGTTGGTGGTGGAGGATCTCTCTCTATTATTAAGAGTGTTCTAGGAGAAAATATCCCTTGTAAATGAGAAAATTCTCACTAGATATTTTGTTTTGTACAATGATTATTAGGTTTATAAATGACATAATCATGTATATATTTACCTAGGGTTAGACAAATAATAAATTCACCTAGTACTTTATTTTTTTATAAATTCCAAGTTAACCCCATATCTAAAATAATAATATTATTATAATTTACTTAACATTTAAAAAACTCAGTGATAAAAAATAAATATTATTTTTTTTAATTAATAAACTAATTTTTATTCAAATATTATTTAATACATCATTTTTATGGGACAATTAAACTTGATCTGCCTATCCTAGTTGATATTTATTGGGCCTTGGATAATGAATATTAATTTAATAAATAAATATCACTCCATTATTCACAAATAAATAAATAAATATTATATTCACTAAAATAGTGAAAACATATTTATTAAATATTCAACTCACAAATATTCTCTCAAATAACTAGTGACTAGATATATGAAATAAAAAACATGAATAATTATTTAACCACATATGAGAATAATATTTATCCAAAACTTTAAATTCTTATTAAATTTAACCGATGTTTTGAGTACACTTAGTGTGACCCTTAGGACCATTTCATAGTGGTATTAGGTTGTTACACCTAAATTATAAGGTTATGTTCCAACAAAATTCCAAGGCCCCCATAGAGAAAGAAGTTAAATGTCACAATGAGAATAACAAATTATTAACATACACTATATAATATAACCCCTTCATCATGATATCTCTTATCAAGAAGGTTTCATGATGGTATCATTAAGATATGTTCTCAATGTATCTTTCTTTGACTTTCCATAAATGAAATTTCTAATGGAATTCCCTGGACATGGACTTGATTAAGAATTTACACTTCAATAAAAGTGCTCAATATATCAACATCTACTAAAATGATTAGAAAAAAATCATTTCTCAAATTATTTATTAATGAAACATCACTCGTGATGCACTCACTATACCCTACTTTCCACAAACATATAACATCATAGTTTTTTTCAATGAATCAATGAAAAAAACTTATGAAATTAATTAATAGTAATATTCATGTTAAAAAAACATTTCACGTGTTTGTAGAAATGAGAATCCAATGACACATATAAATTTAGATTTATTACTAGAGGGTCAGGTTATCATAATACCATTCATTGAAAATTACCAAGGGTGTAAACCATGGGAAAATTTCTCAATGTCCTATGTGTCTCTACCCATGATATCTTGTATCATTTTTGTCTCATAAAATGATATCATTAGTCTATAGAATATATGTTAAATAATATTGTTGTTGGTTATCTTTTTTTAATAAGATTGAATACCTAGAAGAAAGATGAGTAACTTAGAAATATAATGGAATAAATCCCAGGGAAGGCATTATAAGTTTCCCCTAACCACTATAGAGTTCCCCAAACTTGTGTTCCAAAGTTAACCTACATGCATAAGATACACACACACATTGTACCTATGCATAACACTTGTGTGTTGAACCCCCATCACCCATGGTCCCATATTTTTCAAAAAAAAAAGACCCTTGATCTCATCATTTGACACATTTTGGAAGATGAAGATATGGAATGATGCTATTATTTACCTTGTTTAATTAACATGTATTTAAATTTAATGCCTCGAGGATTTCTAGGTCATTAAATTTTGAGTAAGATTTTGAATTTTTCATTAATGGATGGTTTTTTGGAGAACCAAAACTCATAATGAGTTTTTGAGGGATCGAACCCCTATAAGATAAATTTTGGGTGAGTTTTGATAACTTTTAGGTGTTGAGAGTTTTTGGGAAGAATCCGGATGAGAGACAGAGTGGTTGGGCTATAGTAGGGAGTTGTTTCAGGGAATTCTTGATGTGAATTATAGTTTCACAGTGTGAACTTTTATGATAGGGGATTATCTATCTAACTTGATGATTCAAAAAATGAACCATTAGTTTAGACTATGAAAGGTATCCAATAAATTTTAAAAATGGGTCTAGGACCCTTTGTTTTTTATGAGCAGTGCACACATGGGAGGGTCTATGGATGGATCTCCCTTCATTTCTTCTGCCTTGATTAGAGGTGGTTTCATGTTGTGTTTTTTCGGTAATTATGGGTATGTTTATCCCACTAATCCTCTTTTTTTATAGTTTTCCCTATTGTCAACCAACTTTTCATAAGGTTAAATTCTAATTCCACTAGAGCATGGTGGAATTTACTGAAATGAAAGGGTATTTCATGTGCGGTGTCTAGAGGAGTACTTGTGGTGATGTTTGTTTGTTTCCTACTATCATTTAAGTGGAGATATTTTGGTTGGTATGGTGTTCTAGGTATGTCATAAACCCTATTTGGATGTTTGGTTGTGCTTTGGGTGTGACTGTAGTTCTAGGAGATTGAGAGTTGATACAATCTTGGATGAGGCATGGGCGGGCTTGGTTTGAGTAATGTAGATCTTGGATTGGATTGTAACTGTGTTTTGATAGTAGGTGGTCTCTTTAATACATGATCATTTGCATGTTATGTGTAATATTCCTATTGAATTCATGTTTCATCTATTCAATTAGAATGGTTAGGGATAGATATCAGCCAAGGATAAGATATAGGACACTGATACCTATCTTATGCTTAGGTTAAGTGCTATTTAGCACTTTTTGTGTTAGAATCATTCAAAGATTGTGTTGATATAGGGTGTGAATGATGTTGGACTTAATGATATAATTTTTGTGTTCTTAGAATGTGATATGGGATTATAGTAGACTATATAGTTTCACTAGGGCTATTTGCATGGGTATGGGTGGCTTAAGCATAGTTTGGATAGGTGAGATAGTTTTTCATCTCACGATTGATGAGATACACCCACATGATGGTGGTATGAGGCTTGAATAGTGTCATGAGAAGGATAAGTCCTTCAATGTTATATGTGGTGTGTCAACGCATTGTTTCCTCCACATTATGGGTTGAGATATCTCCTTTAATATATGAGTGGTGGGACCTAGTGAGGGTCATGGGATTTTTCTCAGGACATGGAACAAGGTTTCCAAGAGGGGTTAGAGTGGTACAACTTGGGTCAGTCCCTGGGTATTGGGAATAGGATTGTTATGGGATCATTTTGAGGTTGGACCAAGCTTTAGGTTATGATTCAGAAGAGTCTTCATTTAGTGACATCACTGGTGGGTGATAAGTGGGAGTTGGTATCAACAAGAAGAGATCATGTCACATCTGAAGAACATGGTGGATGCCCTAATGGGTGAGGTGAGGCGTGTTGTGATGAGGGGATAGGTCTTGATTGAATATTTACCTATGATATGCTAGAGACCAGTTTAATGGTTTGTGAAATGGTGTGGTTTTAACCTCCCTAGAGTGTGTAGGGATTGGTCGGTGTGGTGAATAGTCCATGTTTCTTTGGGAATTAGATTGAGGACCTCGTCATGTGAGGATTTGGTTAGTGATATGAATATTACCTAACATTGTTATTTGGTCGAGGACCTTTCCAAATGTGGATTTGTTTAGTATGAATGATGTGGACCTTTCCATAGAGTCTTAGGTGGAGGAATGCACTAAGATATGGATCATGGGATAATGTTAGCCATGACCAATGGAACCTATTTTGAGAGATAAGGTAGTCGTTCAAGGCTTATGGATGTATAACTATTCTCAGTGTTTGTGGTTATTGGGTCAAGGTTTTGAAAACTGCCCTACTCTGATTTTTTAGGTATATGGTGGACATCAATACAATGGTGCAAGATAATTAAGTGAAAATGTGGATTCTTGAATGGCAATGAATTAGGTATGATCATGTGTTTTGGTGTCCTAGTTTGTACATGGTGACCTGATGTGTAGGGAATCATGGTAGCTTAGTTGGTACGTGATGTCCAAGGGTCTTGTATGATATTTTTGTTTTATTTCTCATGTATACCCATATATGATGTCATATACTAGGATAAATTAGTGAGAACCTATTGATATGTATTTATCACGCCCTCTATGGGCACCTAAATGTTAATGCAAACCATCTGTTTACTTTCAAGTTCCGCATGAGATGTGTGGTGTATTGGGTTGTTGTATCTAAATAGGTACATGGATATAGGGTGTGTTAGAATTATGAATGGTAGTAAGGATTGTATGAATGTGTTATATTTCTTATTTTATTTTTTATTTGTGATCTCCCCAGTGGATGATTAGTGGTTGTATAACAACCTAACTTATGTATTGAATTTTTTCTAGCATTGGGTTTTTTATTTATTCATAATATAATTATGTTTTGGATGATTTTGGTTATTTTAATTGTATTGTATGACTCTAATTTGAGGGAATAGTCTCCTAACTGTATGTATTAATCCCTCACTAAAAGTAAAAAACCTCCTCCATATGGGGAGGAACATGTGAGGCTATGTTCCTCTCTGGCTTAGATGGGTTTTAGGTCGGGGTATTACAAAATTGTATTAAAGGGTTATTTTTATCTTAATATTCAAGGATATGGTAAATATGTGTTATAAGAATGTGTTGAATCTTGTGATGGGCCTCAAACCAATGAGTCATGAACACCTTTTAAGTGGTAAGTCTTGGTTATTAGGGGTACCAAATTGTTGTTCTTGATTTTCAAAATTATGATTGAGATATTTCTTAAACATGATGGATTTAACAGATGTGTTATTTATCATTTCAGATCTTGGACCATTGGTTAAAAGCTTGTATTTATGAATCATATTAGGCCTGTAGAAATCACATGACATGTCTCTACTTGTATGTGATTGTATTTTTTATGGTGGTTTAGAAGTTTAATGTGCCAATATAAAATTATACCGTGTTATCCCATATGAATTGTTGGTGACATTTTACTCAGTTGAAACATGTTATTTTCTATGATGGTAGGTAATGTGGATCCTAGTGAAAGTTCTATATGATTATGAATGAATGTAGTGCCTTTTTCAAGAGATTTATGAGGACCCTTGGTGGGCTAGGGATGGATATTGATGCGTGGTTGATGACTCGAGATGGTCATGTTGTTCCTAAGAGGTGATCTATAAGGTCCTGTGTTTTTCTATTATGGAAGTTTCTGAAAGATTTTTAATTTTCAATTACTGGTTGGGTAAAATCGTGATCAGAGATTCGGAATAGGAATTCAAAGGTTATAATTCCTTTAAATAATTTTTTAGACTTGGAATGAGGTTTTGTTTATAGCTTGGATATTTCATGAGAATCCTAGTGGTTTGGGTCTCAAAACCGATGTTATGGAAATGTGTAGCTCATGGTTAATAGTAAATTAATAGTTATAACTATGTGTATAAACCACAATGTTGATTTTTTAATGGAACATGGTTAGGGAAACCATAAGGTGGGCAATAGGAAACCAGGCAGGTGTCTATAATTTTTTGCAGACATGACGCATGGTTGGTGCATGGCTTGACTAACTATGCATTGAAATCATGGGCGGTGTGGTGTGTATGGGATAGTAGAGGTTCATGGTTGGTGCATGGTCTATTAAACCATGTATTGTAACTATGTAAGATGAGATCCCAAGGTAGTGTCAACCGAACACTTGGCACATTGTTTGGAAAACCATGCTGCTAAACTATGTGGCTCATTAAAAGTGGAAAATTATCATTTTTACCCTCCAACCCTTGAATGTTTTTACCCCATTTTCTTCATCCTTTTATCCCCCAAAAGTTACTCCCTCTTTCTCCATTCTACCTGGGATTTATCCCTCATTCTTGGCTGGAATTTGACACCATTAAGTGTGTTGAAATGCTTAAGGTAAGCCTTAAACTCTATTAACCTCCGTTGTTTGATTTTTATTCTTCCTCTAACCTAGATTTCTCTAGTTAGAGATTTTATCCCTAATTCCAAAAAATCAATGTGGAATTAGATATCGATGTTGTGGTTTCCACTCTTATAAGGAATACAATAACCTAAGAGGTCGTCTACACTTTGTCACAAGTCGTTTCATCGAGGTAAATCTCTATAGTGAATTTCTAAACCTTTTAAAATTAAATTAAATTTATTGAATATTTTTTTATTTTCATTTATTAGGTACTATGATCTTATTGAGTTTGGGATTATTTTGTGAGATATTAGTGAGTTTTTTGTCTTAATTCTGATGTAATGTGAGCAGCCAGTGGGATTTTGGGTGTTATGCCTATTTTAAATAAAATAGTTCTTTAAATTAAATTGTTGTGTTTTAATTAATGAATTATAATGTCTTTATAATTAATTTTTTATTGTTGTGTTTTTGTGAGACAAGATCCAACATGGCTATGTTGATCTTGGACTGGCCTTGGCATTTGCTGACTATCCTTGGAAAATTAAATGGAAAGCTTCTTAAAGTTAGGTGGTCTGGATTACCATCCTTAGAATAATTATGCATCTTTTGTAGTATGTGTATGCTTGGGATCAGACATGAGGGTGAATAAACTTATTTATATTTACCCTAATGAACTATTAAATTAAATTATTTAATTGTAAATTGAATTAATGAACTCCATGGTTTTAAAACCTCATGTGTAATAGCTTCATAATTTGACTTATCACATAGTTCAAGGGTACCATGTGGGATGCCTATACGTAAGATCTAACTTAGAGGATCCCATGTAGTATGCCTCATTTTTCTTCCTCATTATAGGATCCCAAGATGGTTTCCCTTATTTATGTTTTGACTTAGAGGATACCATGAGGGATGCCTTCATTTACATGTGAACCCTGAGGATCTTGGGTAGTATTCCTCTCTTAGGCATTGAACCGAGGGACCTAGCGGGTGCAGAAAAATTAGATATAACATAAGATAGTATATTGGGGGGGTTTTAGATATGTTAGATGGTGCCACCTTTAACTCTTAACATGTTTTTAAGTCCGTGAGGATGATGTAGTGGTGGTGGAATGCATGTTCATCCACGCTCACTCATTTATTATTGTTTCAATCAGTTATTATTGATGTGGATATGATTCCCATAGGTGCTTACTAGATTTCAATAGATGAACCTAATGTGATATGGTACATGATTTTAATGAACAAAGTTACCTCTAAGAATCTAGATTCTAAGACTCGTTGATATATATGGATATTATGGTATCACACTAATGATGGGAATCATGGTATTGAACCAAATATTCCTGATAGCATGGAACCATTTACCATGTTTTCTATTGATGAATTTTTGGGACACTATTAGGATTCCTTGGTCAATGTACTTTTCACCTATCCCATGTATATCTAAATTACACCAAGTTTTCTATGGATGAACTCTGTAGACTCGAAGATGATTCCTTATTCAATGGCCCTGGGTACTGGCCCTAGTAGATCTACATTATTTTGAGTTTTCTATTGATGCACTCCATATACTCTAATATGATGCCTTGGTCAATATCCTTGGTCTTGTCCATCATATTTATGATACTTGATACATTCAGAATATTCCAAAGTTGATGTAGTTCCATCTTTACAAGATTTTTTTTCAATATATGGAATCCTTCATTATAGTGCTTAGTGGAAAGTAAAGTTGATCCCAGGGCTTGTACATGTATCCCCCTATAGTGACGTATCTTTCTTAGATACATTTATGGAACTTTATAAATTTGGTATTGTTGATTGGGATTACAAACCCATGGATCGACTTAATTGCCCGTGGATTGAGTGGTATGAATTCCAACTCAATTTCCTTTTTCCATTACTCCAGTATATACATATATATATATATATATATTCCTTTATTTATATTAATATATATACAAACATATAAATATATATATATACATGTTGGAAAAATTCCCAGTTGATCGGGATCACATACCTAGGGATTAACAGTGGTTTCACTTTATTTATTTTATTAATCATTTATAGTTGTGTATCAGATAGGCTGAGAATATTTCCTGATCATGCCTTGTAAAAAAATTCCTTTTTAACTTATTTATATTATTTATTATTATCGTTTTTATTGTTATCATGTTGAGTATCTCATATTTATTCATACTGTATTTTACTAGCTATATACGAGACTGCATTGGTGGTTCCCTATGTTGTTCTGTACTCACACCCTTCTTGGGCCTCTATTGCATTGGGGTACCTGAGAAAATGTTTACTTGGTTGCAATATTAGGATGGGAGAAGGCCCAATACTTTTTGAGAAGGATGGTTTATAAATATATGTGGAGATCGAGTATGTGGTATGTCTTGGTGTACATAGTAGATCCTTATATTTTTTTATTTAATCTTATGTATGTGATCAAACCCATGCGTGATCAGTGATGTATGTGTTAACATGGTCATCTGAGCCTTTACTACATTCCATTTATTATTATAGTATGTTCTTTTTTTATTTTTTTTATTACTTATATGATGTGTTTTTTCTTTCTCTATTTTCTTGATCTGATATGAGGTCATAGTCTCCCCAATATCACACCATAGTCCCTCTTTAATAGTCAACAGTCACTAGAATATGGGGTGGCACACTTGAGTCCTTGTGTAGAACTAGCTCGAGGCACTAAATTATTGGCATCCAGGTTAGAATGTTATAAATTGGTACCAAATAAGTTCTTATCTTGATGTGTTACTATTTGGGATATGATATACAAAAGTATTTGGAATTTTGAATATGTGATGGTTTTCAGATTGGTGCATTGATAACACTTGTTCTGATAATAATTCATGGTTTCTAGGGTTATGGGATTGTTGTTCTGATCTGTGATGTTGTAGTTGTATATGTTTTTCACTTTGAGAGATGCACATGTTGCGTTGATGTTATGATTTATTATGAATTTATTCCCCCTAGACCATTTTCATGATTCTAGTTATTGATTTTGACTCTTGGATGTCAAAGGAAAGAGGTATCTCATGCATCATATTTGGCATGTATGATTCACATGTTATAGGCCTGTTAGTGTGTTATTTTACTAACATCAAAATTCAATTGCTTAAATTTTCAGAAAAAATCTAAATGGTGTTTCTCATACAAGTTCTTGGTGGAATTATACTTAATTTAGATTACTTATGTATATGTTTCCTTCTAATGATAGGTTATGTGAATCTACAATGAGAGGATTGATGATGAGCCATTTGACTCATGCCTCATGCATGGGAGGTAGAGTGACCCTAGTATATTTATAGGTAATGTGATGTATTGGAACCCTTGTTGGTTTTTTTTTATTTTTGGTTAATTAAATTTTTGGTAATAACCTATACGGTATTTTCCAACATAGATTGGAAGGAAATTCTACTTAACCAAACCATATGTCTGGTAAGACATGGATCGTTGAGACAATGTTGTGTGTGTATTGTTGACACTTATAGGTAAATGATGGAAGTTGATTAATTTTTAGTAGAACACTTATGGGTATATATTTTTTGGTGCAGTCAACTAAGGATTTGTAAAAACATTCATGGTGGTTTCCCATCTTACTTTTTATAATATTATGCTTAACTGACCTTCGTTTATGGTTATTTAGTCAGATCCTCTAGTGCGATATTGATAGGTACCTAAACGTTTTTGTGAAATGGACCCTCAAGGATGTATTACCACATACATATGCCAAATGAGTGTTATTTCATCATTATTTTCTATGTTATATCATGATACTCCATAGGAAGTCCCTTATGAGAATGCTTAGTGAGGATCAGGGACCTTGTAGGTCGATTCTTGACAATTTTTTACCCCTATAGGTTATTGTGAAATTTTCCTCTCGTTGAGAGATTTGAATTTTGGGATAGGTGGTTAGACCTAGTGTTCATCATGTGAGACTTTATTGGTATGGCTAGTTGGGAGACCTAGAGGCACTTAGTTTTGGTTTGGACCATTATATGTCAATGTTTTCTTTATTGATGGAAACCTGTGATAGTGGTTGGACTGAGTTTACGAATGTATTTCTAAGTAGTGATCTTGGTTATATGATTGATTAGAGACCGATTTAATTGATGTTATCAGGTTTTCATTATAGGAATGGTTATTACTTTGGATTTTCATGAAGCACCTATGGTTTTTTGTATAAAGAGTGACTTTGATAGGAAGGAATGTTCAGTTGTCTATCCCTATTGACCAGTAATTATATGATTATTAACATGATCAGAGTGCCGGTATATTATCATGAATGAAATAATTTCAAGTGATGGGAATTCATAGAAATGTAACATGACATGTGTGAGGTGCCCAATTTTATAGAGTATTTCTAGGAAGATCCCAACATGTTAAGACTTATGTGCCATGTAGCATGGTCAACTTGGATTTGTTAATGAATGAATCATAGAATCATGATTCAAGTTATGCTGATTGGGTGGTATGGGATTTTACATCTTCTACATAGGATGTTTTGGTTCACATTGGATACATGTGGTACAATTTAAATCAAAAAGCAGTGAGTGTCTATGTGCAAGACAATGATCGAAAGTATAAAAGAAATACTTCGGACTTGGTTTCATAGAAGTTTTGAATTAAATGAGGAATGTCTCTCTATGTTAGAGGATACTTTGAGAATAAATTGGGTGTCAGGAGGTAGTCGACCCATGGTTGGACCTAGACACACATTATTAGGAGACCTGGTTTCATGAGTTGGTCAAAGGAAAGTGTAGAATGTTTAGATGTGAGCATGGATTGTAGGTGTAATAAACTAATATCGATGTAATCTTAGTTTACTCCTAAATATAAGAGATCATGTAAAAAAATTAACATCATCCAGAGTATGTTGAGAGATCATATTCTATACATTGGGATACCTGTGTACCTTTTGTGGTTTAATGAAAGAATCCTTGGAATTGTTCTCAATTATAGGTTTAAAAGTATGCCAGATAGTTCATAGTACACCATTGTTCATTTGAGGATGGTGACCCTCGGTTTGTTTGTAATATCAAGAAACATCATGGAAACTATTATTGAAAATTGATAATGAGTTGGGATGCAATGTTTTCATTAACTCTTGTGATGAGTGTGTTCTAATAATTAAAGTTGTTATGTCTGGTAAGGACAAGGCATAAGCTTTGGTGATCGGGTCCTCTTTTTATTAGAGTGATGAAAAGGATTCTCCTAAGGTGGGGATCAGGACATTAGTCACTAGTGGGAGACCCTTATGTGATAAGGATCATGGTATCTTGAGACCGATCATTAGATATTCATTTTTCTCTCATATTTCCCTAAATAAATAGATCAAAGTATGGCTTTATTTCATTATAAATTCTAGGCACAAATTCAAAAATAGACTTGGGTAAAGTCTAAGTGCAGTAATTAAGCTCAGAGTAGCTTATAATGATCCATAGATGTTGGATTGATTACATACTGGTGCTTATGACATGAAATTATTAAGGTTTAATCACGATATGTTTTTACCATCACATGTCACCAAAATTCATTTATGGGTTTCAGTGAGTGTATTGGGAATGATATTTGTGTGCCTTGGGATAAATACATCATATTGGTTTTTCATGATGCTTTGCCTGCTAAAGCTAATCTTTTTCCAATAATAGAGGGCTGAAGGTGGTCTGACTTCTGTTCATTCATATATTTGAATGTGTTTAGTATGGATCCTCATTGACCATGTTGTTGGGATGAGACGGGTGCAGAATAGAGTTAGGTTGGGGATTTTCAAGTAAAAGTTAGCATAAACAGGTTGTGATTGGCCAAATAGAGGTTGAATGTTATATCTAATCAATTATTGAGGGTAGTATCTTTTTGTTTGATCAGATTATTCAAGTTCAGAAATATACAAGGAGTGTCTTTAAAAAACTAGTTATGTGTCACTTTAGGTAATTTCAACATTGGAAGGATCATGGTTTAATTTTTTCAATTGAAAGTAAGAACCTACGGTGGGGACTTCTATAGGTCAGTTGATGAAAGAGACAGTGACATAGCCATGTCTCACATTAAACAGGATCAAGTAAGCAACATATTTTTGTTACATCAACAATTATGAATTTTGTCATGATTTTTGGTGGGATAGGCACTATTTGTTTAAATTAGTTCTTGGAGGCACGTTGAGAATTCAGAATATCAATTTGGCCCTTTGAAATTAATTCATGACCCAAGTAGGTTGGGTTGTTCATTTTGATACCCATTAAGGCTTCCTGAGGAAAAAAATTAAGGGGTGGGTGCTATAATGTACAATTGTTTCTAATTTTGAAGTTTCTAAATGTTTTTGAATTTTCAATTACTAGATTGGTCAAATCTTGATCGGAGATTAATAATGGGAAATTGAATGTTGGAATGCCTCTAAGTAATGTTTTGGACATAGAATGAGGCTTAGTTTGTAGATCGAAGGTTTCAAGAGAATATTAGGTGTTCATGTCCCAAAACTGAACTTTTATAAAGGTGTAGCTCATGGTGCCTAGTTGTGTACATTAAGTTATAATTATGTTTCCTAACCATGTAAGCAATTTTTTATAGGATCATAGTTTGGGAAATAATTTGGATGGATTGAGAAAACTGTGTAGGGGGTCAAAAAGTTGTTGCAGACATGACGCACAATTGACATGTGGTTTGACTAACTATTTGTTGCAACTGTCCAAGGTAGGGTGCGCCTCATACAGTAGAGGTGCATGGTTGGTGCATGGTCTATTAAACCCTAAGCTGAAGCCATGTGAGATGATGTGATAAGGTAGTTCCAGCCATATAGTTTTCACATGGCATGGGGCCAAGCCATGCAATCCATTAAAAGGGAAAATTTCTATTTTTACCCTATGACCCTTAAAGGGGTTTACCCTGTTTTCTTCACCCTTTTCTCCCCCATGTGCACAACCCTATTCCTCCCTTGTACAAGGGATTTTACCCTAACTATTGGATGGAATTGGATTCAATTAGGTGAGTTGGAAAGATTGAGGTAATACATTAACTCCATTTACCTCAATTGTATTATTTTGAATCTTCCTCAAACCTATGTTTCAAAAATTAAGGATTTTGACCTCAATTTCAACATATCTTAGTGTAATCAGATGTAGATGTTGGGGCTTCCACTCTACATAGGAAGAGGATAAATTGAGATGTTGTATGCACCTCACCTTGTGTCATTTCATCAAGGTATGTCACCAAAGTGAATCTATACATCTTTTAATATTAAATTAAATTTTATTAATGGTTTCTTCATTGTCATTTCTTAGGGACTATTGTTTGATTGACATTAGGATTATGTTTTGGGATGTTTATGAGTGCTCAGTCACAATTTTGGTGTGATGGAATCATCTAGTGATATTTTGGGCATTATGCCTATTTTAAATAAAATGGTTCTTTAAATTAAATTGTTGGGTTTAAATTAATTAATAATAATTCTATTATAAATAATTTTTTATTGTGATTTTGTTGAGAATTAGGAACCAAAATGACTCAATTGATCCTATATAGGCCTTGGCAGTTACTTATGACCCTTTAAAATTTAAATTGAAAGCTTAATAAAGGTAGGTGGTCTGATATACCTTCCCTAGAGTAATTTTTCATGTTTATTAAGTATGTGTATGCTTAGTATCACCCTTTATGAAGACTCCCCCTCTTTATATTTACCCCAATGAACTGTTAAATTAAATTTTTTAATTTTTAATTAAATAAATGAATGTTAGGGGTCACTAACAACCTATATGCAACAACTTCATACTTTGACTTATCACTAAGGTCGAGGGTCCCCTATGGGATGCCTTTACATATGATCTAACTTAGAGAATACCTTTTATGAAAAATCATTATTCTTACTACTTATAGGATTCAAATAGGGTTTCTCTTATTTATGTTTTGACTTAGAAGATCCTGAGAGGGATGCCATCATTTACATATGAACCCCAAGGATCCCAAGTAGGTTTCCTCTCCTAAGAACTGACCTATGTGACCTGGTGGGTGCCCCAACATTGGATAATACCTATGATAGTGTGTTAGAGTTTGGGTAGATATGGTAGTGGGTTACACCTAAAACCCGTACCAAATTTGTTATCCCATGAGGCTATGGAAGTGGTTGTGGTTTGGGCATTCGATCACCCTCACTCTTTTCTTATTCTTTCACTAATTTATTATTGATGTGGTTATGATTACCAAAGGTGATTCATGGATTTAGACTGATGATTATGATGTGATGTGGTACTTGAAAGGGATTCCCATAGGTACTTCCTGGGATCTAACATCTAATACCTATAGATGGATATAGATATTGCAATATGGAACTGATAAGGGTAATCATGATATGGTGATAAAAATACTTGAAGGTATATAATCGTTTACTAATTTTTATATGGATGCACTCCATAGACTCGAGGAGGATGCCTTGGTCGATGTCTTCAGGTCTTGGCCCATGTGGGTCTATATTACACCATGTTTTCTACGGGTGTTCTCTATGGAATTAAAGAGGATGCCTCAGTCAATGGGCCTAGATCTGGGACCTAGTGGGTATTCTTTATACTAGGTTTTACATGGATGTACTCCATGTACTTGAATAGGATTCCTTGTTCAATGGCCTTGATTCCTAGCCCTTATAGGTCTGATACTTGATACATCTGATATAGGTCACAGTTGATGGAGTTCCATATTTATAGGATTGTATTTCATTATATGGAATCCTTCATTAAAGTAATTATATGTGAGTACTAGTGATCCCATGGCAAGTACATTTATCCCCCTATGGTGATGTAGCTTTCTCAGAGAAATTCCTGGAACTTGCTGAAGTAGGTATTGTTGATCGGGATTACAGACCCATGGATCAACTTAATTGCAAACGAAGAGAGTGGTACAACATCCAACTCAATTCACTTTTCACCTTACTCCTTAATATACATATTTAGGTATTTATTTATTTATGGGAGTATATATATATATGGATATATATATGTGTATGATAGAAAATTTCCCAGTTGATCAGGATCAAAGACCCATGGATCGACTATGGTTTCACTTTATTTATTTTATTAATCATTTCTAGTTGTGTGTTGACTAGGATGATCATATTTCATGAGAATTTCTTGTATGAATATTTCTTTCAGTTTATTTAAAACAACTGTTTTTATCATTATTATTTTAATAGTGTTGAGTATCTTACATTTACATACACTGTATATTACTGGCTATGTATGGGACCACGTTAGTGGTTCCCTACTAAGTTCTGTACTCACACCCATCTTAGGCTGCCATTGAATTGGGATACCTGAGCAGAAGATCTCTTTTTGTAGGTTCAAGATTGTTTAAGGCCTAAGACTGATCGAGCATGATGACTTGGACATGTATGTGGAGATCGGGTATGTGTTGTGGCTTAGTGTACATAGTAGATACTTGTACTTTTTTCTGTTTCTTTTATTTACTTATATGTATGTGATTGAACCATTGGTTAATCAGTGTTGTTTCTGTTGAGCGTTTCATTCAGGCCTTTACTGCATTCCATTTGTCATTACAACATGCTCCAATTTCAATTTATTTATTTCTTCCACACTATTTTTATTATTATTGTGATGTATTGTTACTTCTATATTTTCTAACTCTAATATGAGGTTATATTCTCCTCACATCATACCATAGGCCCTTGCTACTAGTCACCAGTCTTTGGAATATGGGGAGGCACTCTTGAGGCCTTTTGGCGAATCAAATATCGGCATTGGATTAGTGTAATCTTGGTCAGGACATTACATGATCCAAGTAAATGGGTTCTGTTACATAAAGTTTCAATAATAACCTATATGGGTTTTCCCATAAATTTTCTTGGTGTAATTATACTTAACCAAACTAGGGGGTTACATGAGTAACACTGAGGAGATATGTAGAAAGTCATCAGAAAGGCCCGGGATTTGGGATGCAAAACACTTTGGTAATTTCTAGTATCAAGGATGGTTTCTAGGGTATGAATAATTGTCTACCTAGCCTAATGGGTTTTGGATTCCTTTTTTTGCAATGTGTTGTGGATATGGGTAGACTCTTGGGGTTCTTGAATGACTCTTGGGTTTCGGGTGGTAGTCTGATTATTATTGGCATGGGTGGGATATATAAGGAAATTTTATGTGAATAAATTGTGTGTGGGGCATGGTTAGTGGGTTAAGAACATGATCCTAGGTTATATGAGACATTAATCATGGCATAATGAGTCTGGTTACGCAATCAGGTTTTATGAGAGAATATAGCCATGGGTTTCAGGTGAGACCTAGTAGGATAATGAGTAAGGTGTGAGATGGTTTTTGGAAGATTTATCTACCTTGAGGTAGAGAATTATCATTGGAATAACTTTTCAATTAAAATCTATGGTCTACGAGGGTAGTTTTATGGTGTGTGTACACAATTCCAGTTGAGTTATGAATCTATAAATTGGACATGTGCAGATCCGTTGAGAATTGTTTGGGTTTTGGATGAACCCATTCGAAGTTGTGGTAATGCTGTGTTGATTAGACGCTTTTGGGCATGGTGGCCTAGTGTTTTGAATGGGAATGAGAGATATCCCTTGGTGGTCATAGGTTACATTGGAATAGTATTGAGGTACCCTAGTTTAGTTGACCAAAGTTTATCCCTTGTCATGGAATGTCAAGGAGGCTTGGTGTCAAAAGATGATGAAAGGTGAGTGTGGCTCTGGAGGAGTGACATGTGTGTGTTTTCAGGACATTTTGGGATTTTTTCTCTTAGATTGTTATAAGGGAAGCCATATAGAAGGGATTAATCCACTGGATATTGTATAAAATCATTACTGGTATGTCAATAATGGTTGGTTGACATTTGAATTGGTTATTGAATATGAGTGAGATGAACATGTCTAGACATTTTGTGTGGTGATGGATGGAGTGTTTTCTATTGGGAATGGGTGTTTGGGTTCTTTAGATGGCAGAGATAATGATACTCTTATATTGTGGAACATCATATCAATCATGGGTGAATGACGCTCATGTCAAAAGGGTTGTATATGCAATGATATTTTTCATGTTTTGTCAAGTTTTATCTGGGTTACCGGTTCATGGTAAGATATGATGATATATGGTTCCTTGGGTAATACTAGATTTGAAATCTAGATGGTGTGCTGGTTGGATTTGGTGCATATTCATCGAGGTCATACTAGTTTTTTTGATTCAATAGTGAGTGATTAGATTTATTTTCAGTGATTGGGGAGATATAATGATGTCTAGTATAGTTGGTGGTGATCCAGTCAAGGAATTACATCAAGAGTTGGGTTTGGACTCTAGTGTGGTCATTTCGATGTCACTCTTGGGAGATTCATGGGGTAATCCATGATTTGGGACATGATTCAAGGGGTTAAGTATGTTTCATCTCTTATTATAGTGGTTGAAAATATGTTTTATCACATGATTCATGGGGTGAAATAATTGCATCATGTGGTAAAGAGGATCAACCAGTAATTTATGACATGGTTTAGGGGTGACCCCAATTCAGTGCATGATTTAGAGGGAGAATCATGTAAAAAAATTAAATTAATATGTACATTGGGATGAAAATGATTGGTAATTATAGAGAGTTAGTTTCATAGATCATACCATGAACAAGACCCTTTATGTGGGTTTCATAGGTGGAAATACCGAGTTAGAGGTGGGTGTTTTTTTTAGAACATGTTGATGAGTGTGGTAGAGTGTTTTAGGAAAAACATTACTGTATGAATTTTGATTGGTGTTATTTATTGAGGTTGGACATAATGGAAAGGGAACCATGTTGAGAGTGTTGTATGAGACCTAATTAGTGGGTCATTATACTGATGGAAGAGTGTTTTCAGTATGCGATTCTTATGGTTGGGAGAAAAATAGTTTGGAATTGGCCTATGTGGGTGAATTATAATGGTGAGTATCACCATAATCCATGAGATATATTAGATTATGTCATGGTGTCATGATGATAGAGACAAGTGTGTTTGAGTGTCATCTAGGTGTTGGTATTGGTTGTGAGTGAGTGGATCGACTTCCGATGGATGGTGTTTTTAGTGTTTGGAGTTATGTAGTGAAATAAAATTTGTCATTATGAGATGGAATTCAGTGAGTTAGTAGTGAAGTGATGATTAGAATAGGTCATGAGACATTATGTGAGGTTTACCATAGGTTCTTTATGATGACAAGCATTATGATAGGGATTTTGTAAAACCCCAGGGACTTTTAGGTCATTGCATTTTGAATAAGAGTTTGAATTTTGAGCGGTGGATAGATTGTTTTGAGAAAAAGAACATGCACTATTGTTGAAGGTTTAAACACCCATAAGATATGTTTATAGGAAATTTTTTAGGTTTTATAACTATTTTATGTATTCACGAGGAAGGTGGAGGAAGGATAGAGGGGTCATACTATGGAAGTGAGTTACTGTAAGCTGTTAATGCCATGAATTAGAGATTAATGATGTGAAATATCAGGGAAGGGGGTTGAGACCCTACCTTGATGATTCCTAGTGTGAACCATAGGTTTATTCCCTGAAAGGTTCCATATCACTTTTTAAATAGGGGATCCATTTTGCTTTGTTTTTTAAGGCAAGCACGCACACGGGGGGGGGGGGGGGGCGACTAGATCTCTACTTATTTATTCACCCTTGTTCTAGGGTGGTTTTTAATGGTGTTTTATAGTTATTATGGGTAAGTACCTCCCTATAATTCTCTTTTTTTCATTTCTATTTTCTATCCCTAACATTGGTCTAATTTTGGATTGGGTTTAGGGTCAATTCCATCTAATCATGGTAGAATCGGCCAAAAAATGGAGAGAAATTTGAGTGTGGTGGCTAGAGTAGGACCTGAGGTGATCTATTAAATCCATCCATTGTCATTTAAGTGGATGTGTTTTTAAAAATTTGGTGTCATGTGTGTGTTATGAACCTTATACAGGTGGTATTCCATTTTTTGGTGTGACAACAATTATCGAATCTTGAGAGTTGATATGGGCTATGATGATTCATGGATGGGCTTGGACAAAGTGATGTATATCTTGGGTTAGATGGTAACTATGTTTTAATGGTATCTGGTCCCTTAAATACAAGATCATATTGATGTTATGTATAAGTTTTCTATTGTATGTGTGTTTCATCGGTTCAAGTATAATGGTTAGGGACTGGGAGTGGAAAATGAGAAGATATAGGACAACATTGGGTCTCTTATACTCGGGTTATGTGATCATTGGCTCCTTTTGTGTTTTAATCTCCTCTAAAATATGTATCCAAGGATTTTTTGTGACTTTGGAACTAATAAAAGACATTACATGGTCTTAGAATGTGATATAGAACATGGGTAGCCTAGGTGGTTTCCTTAGGGAAAGTTAGTTAGGTACGAGAGGCTTGGGACTAGTGATGATCGGTGATATTACTTTTCATCTTATTTATAATGAGATACACCCTCCATAGGGTTGCTTAAGTCTTGGATGGTGCTATGAGAATGACGATTCCTTCAAGATCAGATGGAGTGTGTCAAATATGGTTTTCCTCTAGGTGATGGTTTGATATATTTACTATAAGATATGATATGTGAGACCTATAGAGGGTCATGGTATCTTCTTGGGGACTTGGAACGAGGTTTCCAAGAGGTCTTAGAGAAGTACAACATAATACGGTCTCTAGGTAGAGAGACTAGGTTTCTTTAGGGATCTTGGTGAGGTTGGACCGAACCTTTGGGTCTTGTTAGGAGGATTCTTTGGGTAGTGACATAACCATTGGGTGATTATTGGGATATATTATTGACAAGTAGAGATTGTGTTGGTTCTGGAGGACTCAGTGGATGGACAAATGGGCATGATGATATGTGTTGTAGTGATGGGATGTGTCTCAAGAGACTAGTACCCTAGGACAGATGGGGAGTTGTGTGATAGGATACAACCATGTGTTTTTGTGACCTCCCTAAATTCTATAGGGATGGGTCAGTGTGTTGTGATCCCCCCATAGCTTTTGGGGATAGTTTATAGTGCTTAATGACCTCTAAAAAGTCCACTGAGATGGTTCAATGTGATGATCATGCCTTTTTTCATCAGGTATTAGGTTGAAGGTTATACCATGTGTGGCTTGGGTTAGTGTGAAAAAATATTCCTTGATGAGGGTGTTGGGTCTAAGAGCTTTCCATTCTGTGTGTTGGGTCAGTGTCCAAGATATGGACCATTCTTGAGAGGCTTGGGTTGAGGACTGACCTGGAGGATGGGTCATGGGATAATGTGAGGAATAATAAATAGACCTAATCTTGAGATATAAGGCAATGGGTTGGGTCATGTGGATATATGATCATGACCAATGTTTGTAGGTATTGGGTTGAGGTTTTGTATTCCACATTATCTTGATAATTTAGGTATGGTTCAGGCATTTGTATAGTGGCATGAGATTATGAGGTGGATTCTGACATGGTGTTGGAGCATGTATGATCAGGTGTTGTGGTGTCCTAATTAGAACACAGTGACCTAATGCATAGGGATTCATGGTTTCTTGTTTAGTACTCAACATCCAACTCACATGTGGGACATTTTTATTTTTATTTTCTTATGCATACATGTATATAATGGTGTATACTAGGTGTACTTTGTGAGACCCTGTTATGATTTATTTCTCACACCCTACATAGGCATCCTAGTGCATGTGCATACATTTTTTTACATTCAGTTTCATCATAGGATGTTCATTGGATCGGGGTGGTGTACCTCAACGGGAATGAGTAGATAGGGTGTGTGAGTCCCAATTATTGCAGTAGGTAAAGTGTGTGTGTGTGTGTGTGTGTTGTATTTTTGGTTTTATTTCTTATTTTGGATCAGCCAAGTGGGTGATCAGTGTTTGTGTGGTTGTATGACTTCCAATTTATTTTTTATAGCATTATGTTTATTTATTTATGTGTAATCTCATAATTTTGTGTATTATTTTGGTTATTTCCACTTTATTATATGGTCATGTTTCAAGGAAATAGTCTCCTCGTTGTATGGATTATTCCATCACTTCTAGTAAAAATCCTCTTGCATATAGGGAGGCGTGCTTTAGGCCATGTGGCTCTCTATATTTTATGGTTTATGGGCCGATTTGTTACATAAAATACCTTCAAGTAGTTTATTTAAGAATAATATCAAATTATATTAACTAAAAGTGAGGTTGATGTGGTTTCTAAATGTTAATACATAAACAAAATTCATAATATATCACTTTCTCCTAGCTCTTTAACAATAAGGTGAAGGACCATTATCCACCAAAATACTCAACCAATATTAATCAAAAATCATATGTGGACCCTGTATTAATAGGGTATAGTTATACCCAACTTATATCTCCTATAGAATTATTTCTCCTCATTACAACTAGGGTGCCACTTCACCCAAATGTTACTAGGTGAATCATATTTATCTCCCTTGCTAGGGTGAAACCATTTTTCTACCCTAATTAAAGAAAATCCTTTTTCTTGACCATACTAGGGAGAAGCATCTTTCTCATCCTTACTAGGGTGAAGACACTTTCTCACCCTCACTAGGGAGAAGCCACCTCCAAGCCCCCACCGGGGTGGACCATACTCTTTCGTTCTCACTCTTGGGTACCATAATCACTCTGGAATCAATATTAGAGAATCTCATTGCCTAAGTCTCCTATTTCAGCTACCAACTATCAAGGAATCCTTCATAACCCCTAAATATACATGATCAGATTGATGGAAATGATAGAGTTTAACTTTTATGATCATGAATTCCCTTTAAAAATGTGTCTCCCGCTTGTCCTCCATGACTGGTAGGTCCCTAAAGGAATCTACAATCTTACATTCCCTTGAAAAAGAGGGTCCCCGTCATATGGACATTAGTGAGACCATCTCTATAACATGGAACATAATTTAGACAACCACTCCCCAAATTTAATTGGCTTGGGCACTTAATGGATACTCAATTCCATCCAACAAGGGAGGCATCTAGTGTTGTCTTAAAACCTACATCAACCCTTCTAATCCCATGACTAGAATCATGCCTCAATCTTTTCTCCATATCTATCAACATGAAAACATATATGTGGATAGACCTCCAACTATATGTAATCCATAACTCTACATACCATCAATTAATCCACTTATTAGGCTAGTCATTCCAAGGAAGCCTCATATGTGTAAGTCTCCCTAAATACTCCATTTTCACACATTTCATGACACATACATTCTTGTAGCATGATGCTAAACTATGTCACCAATGTCCTTACCACATGACATTAAATTTCATAGAATGGTCCTATCACATGACCATAAATTGTGAATCTCAAACTAAATGGTATTTCATTCCTATGAAATGTAAGATATAGGATACCTCCTAGAGGTTCAAAACCAACATAACTAATCCTTCATATCCATCCTCATGGGGCCATATTCTTCATGAATCCACTTATATTTTTCCTTGTTGGGATATATTCTTTGTGAGCTTAGACATCCCATTCACCAAGTTCATATTCCTCGAGAACTCTTCACATTGGGAGTGTCTCCCACCTGAAGGTCCAGATTCCCTCTCAAAATCACTTTATATACTTTTTTAGGTCACATTCCTAAAGAATATATATTATTTTAGTATGTTATATTCCCACTATTAAGGTCATCCCCCACACCTCACAGGGCCATATTCCTTGTGAATTAAACCTAACCTTATTTATCCATATTCCCTTTGAGGTCAACTAGAAAGGGTCTCTCATGAATAATTCCCACACAAAATGTTGTTAGTCACCTTTCACCTAATATTCATTATCATATAGTTTTAAGATTCATGGATAGGTCATTATCACACAACCCTAAAAGGTATGATGAATCCATTTATGTGAAACCAAATTACATGGATTTTTATTCCTTTTACAATAATATATAGGTATACCTTCTCATGGGCATGATCCCAATATCATAAATTCCACCTACCTCCCTGGATGATGATAAACATCATAGTGAAAAACTATGTGTATTTAAGCCATAGTATCTTAATATTAAGCATCACAACTAAAAAAATAATGATATAAAGAACCACTAATACATATAAAAGTTTACATAGATATTGGATAACTATTAACTATTGGCATAAGGGTAACTAGCCCCACTCTTGGATTTGGGAACGACTCATGAAAATGACTTAAAATTATAAGAGAGAACTATTGTAGGAAATGAACCCCTCAAAAATGTGGGACGATCCCAACCTTCAACCCCCTTGACCAATGCACACTATGAGGCATCACTAGTAAAAACATCCAAGCAATTTCCTACCTTTTTAAAGTGGGTATGTTGTGATGTTCATGTCAAACCTCGTGGATTCATAGGAATGTCAGAGTTTTTTTTGGAAAAAAATGGTGAACCTAATGTGAATATTTCGACTATGTTAATCCTATCAAAACCTAGTGTCAGGCCATTTTTTTTCACGTTTCAATGAAAACAAAAATGGTGAACCTGGCATGAATCCTTTAACTGTGAATATGATTAGTTGAGTGTTATTTTACTTTTGATGTTGTATTTATGGTGTTTCTTATTCATGTTTTTTAATATTTATAGGATTTTTATAATAATTCCCCCCTTCAATCCAAACTAATTGAATTATCTTGATGAAAAATATATGCCTTGGATTCTACAAAAGTCGGGGGCCCATAAAACTAGAAGATATTGTTGTCTATTTAGAATCTCCAATAGTAGGTGACTGGCACATTGGTGGGGGAATTACTCCTGAATAGTACCATAATTTCCTTGTATGAGGAACAATAGATACTATAAACCATAAATCCTCATGGGTAGATTTTCCAATAGAGGAAGAATGTGGTGAAGAAGGAGACACCTATCACTGCCTCAAACTGATTCAGGATCATTTTTTCAGAATTCCATAATAAGTTCCTCCATTATATTTGAGTGGTAGATCAAGAGATAAAATGATAACTCATCTTAGAACATGATTCAACTAAAAGGGATCATTTTAATATCTATCATTTTCAATGTCATGTAGCCCCAATCCCTCAACAACCTGTGGACCTAGTAGGTCCCTACTCCAGTCACTCAAACACGAGAACCTATGAGATCTCTCCAGGGATAGGGAGCCACCAACCATAGGGAACCAGATCATATAACCACTACCTCTAAATAATCCCACCAATATACTATTAAGAAATTGGCGATTAGGACCATATCCCTATTCATTCTCACTAATACTTCCAGTGTACTTAAGTGGCATCAAAAAAATCATGATGATATATTCTGAAAACAACCATGGGGATCATGCAAACTTCTACCCCCACACATAAATTCTCATCAGCATATCTGAATTTAATTTATAGTGAAAGAAGAGGCCCATATTCCCATTCACATGAAATGAAAACATAACCATATCCTAGGAGGGATTAATGTATGGGATTATATCCATACTAATTTTTTACAAGACTATTATGATATTCTGGTAGTAGAAATGAAAGGCTACCATCAGAATATCCCAGTGGTCAATAATGGAAGGCACATATTCCCACCCCCACTAATAAAGTAAATAATAATTGTATGATGCGAGCTACTCAAAATTAGACACATATTTCTACTCTCATTCAAGATGATCCTCATCACATCTCAATGAAGAATGGAAATATTATCGAGCTCATATTCACATTCAAGATAATGATCATCATCCTATTCCAATGGACACTTAAGGGTAGGTCCATATTCTTTCCAACCTTGAAAATATCATCATTATATTCCAACGGTAACATGGGATTCACTTAAGAATACTCTAACATATGAATTTCGTTGTGCATAACAGATGACATCATCCTCCCAATGGAGACAATCTAAGAGAAAGTATCGTCGGGGATACCCAAAATACAAGATCATGTCCATATCCCTACCTCTCTTAGTGTTAGTTCTATCTTCCTAGGATTTTTATGAATCATCATTAGATAGATTAATCAACTGGAGTTGTGAAAGTCTTTCCTATGATATTACTACTAGCAGCTCTAGAGGACCTCTCCAGAGTATCTTCCATGAAGGTCCTGCTCGTAAAAATATTAATATGAATCATGGAAGTTATTTACATAGTGATATCCATGAAAATAATCCTCATAGACTGAATATAAATTGGAAATAAGGTCCTTCCCTTTCCACATCCAGCACTATCCACCCTAAAATTCCTCCTCGCTTTATTTTTTATAGAAATCCTCACTATGGAAAGATATTCATCCAAAATGGTTGTACTCTATATGGTGGATTTTTTTTTTCAAAGTTATTAATTATAGTTACACATTATTTTGGGAAGAAATTCATCCCCTTAGTGAAGAATCTACGAGAAAGACCTAATATCAAGAGTCACTCAAGAGGTTGTGGTCATCTATGTCATGTGCCTTATCTATAATGAGTGATATTATTTATCAACTAGAATATAATCTAAAGTAGTGGTCATTATCTATATCACCTTTTAATTCTAAATATTTTGATATAATAAAAACTATACAACTGATCTTACTCCCCTCAATAATGTAGCTAGGAAATGACTACTCTAGTCAGATTAGGTAAAGGAATCTCACACTACAAACAAATAGAAATATCGTAATTATGAGAAAAGGACTATCTAAAGACATTATATTGGTAATGTTCTAGACTATTTACATATATCAATAAGACATTTTAAATACATTTAAATTTTAATATACACATTATCTTCATCTAAATCTATTATTGATTCATCATCATACAAATGAAAAATATTTACCTTATTAAAAATATTTGAATTGAGTCAAGGTAATGGGAGAACTCCACCATAAAATCAAATTGGTCACCCTTTCAGTTGTATGACATAAGAATTTGGGAAGGAATTTCCAAAATTAATTCCTTAATTTTATGAGGAATTTTCTTCAGTTGATCATTGACACTCTCCCCAACATACAAATCTTAGGGTGGGGTGAAAATGAAGTGTTTTATTTCACTTTTACCCCCAGTATATAAATCCCATTAAGAAGGATGTCATAAAAACCATATTTTCTATTCAGTTCCCATTTTCAATCTATGAACATGATCATAGTCTTATCCAATAGGGTCTTGTTATCTCTAAATCCACAAAACAATGAACCCAACATGAATGATCCATCAAGAGTCTCCTACATTAGGAGTCTAAAAGGGTTAAACTTTCTTCCCATATGAGAAAACACAAAACCATGGTTGAAGAACTTACATAAATAGAATGTAGACCACATTCAGAATATTCACTGCATCTAGATCATTGTTATAAAAAATCACACAAAATTATAAGGGTAGAAATTATGATTGTTGTATCTGCATTACATGAAAACCCCATGCCATAAGGACAAGGTCATTTTTACAATCAGTCCACCCTAGAGACTACTAAATCCCCATTATGTCCAAGATTTCATAGTGGTGGAACCAATTCAACCTCTGTCTATATGGATGGGTGAATATTTATCACAGCATCTTCATTCCTTATGAATGTTCATCTTCTTTAGGCTAGAAGAAACATGAAAATAAATAACATCATGATTTCCCTCATTGTATGACCCATATCTCAATTTGGGGACATTCTAAACAATGTTTTCTAGAAAGTGATTGAGTATCACCCTCTATGAATCATCATTAGGAGAGAATTTTAAGGAGAAATAAATGCCTTATAAGGGATGCAAACTAAAACTATATTCCAAGAAAGGAAAGACCAAGGATAGTTGTGACTTGACTCTGGATACGTATTTAGATGTTAACCAAAATAATTATCCTTATAATGGGTACATGGGTCCAAAAACATAATACACATTCATAAATTCTATCATCATCAGACCCTCCTATGATCTAGTATAACATTCTGACACATAAGAGTGAGAAACAGAAGTCTCTATCCAAAATACGGTTCATTCTAAAACACTCTAAGAATGTGTGTGTGACCAATATCAAAGATAGATTTTGAATTTTGTGTTTCCTATAAATTCTCAATTACCACTGCCCCGAAGAGCCTCAACAAAAGAAAATGGGAAGTGTGTGGCCACATCCCACCCACCAACCAAAGAAGTTAAGACTCCTAATGTGGAAGAAAGGGTTTCTCAATAAGAAGTAGATATAAAGGAGTTAAATCCACTTGATGTCGATTTAGTCATGGGAAATATTATCATTTAGTATAACCCCCTATTATATTTTTCTACTCTAGTAAATATCTCCCAACATGGAGAAACCACTATATTAATAAGAGTATAATACAGCTAACCAACCAACATAGGATTCAAAAAATTAGTATACTTAGACCTGATGGCTAGGTAATATCATTAGTTTCCTTTACTGGGACGAAATCCAAAGATAAATTAGGCAAGCTATCCTAGGTAAACTCATACTAGTTATCAACAAAAAAATGGGTAAGAAAACCATGTCAATCCCTATTCATCACCTCCACTCACGTTTTTGGACATCCAACTATTCTATCAACACCAATTGACTCCATATAATCTATAAAATCTCGAATAAAGGTTATGGACGGATGATGTAAACTAGTAAAATTAAAGAGTAAATTTTATCCTAGTATGGTGGACTCAAATTATCTTCCACCCAACTTTAGGAATCTAACATTCCTAGATTTCAAAGGCACTAGAGGTCCATATAAATATCTATCACAATTTTTATACCAATACAGACACATGATAATAACACTTAAGTAGAAATAGGCATATAAACACATATGTTTCATCTAGACACTACAAGGAACAATGTTTTTCTAGTATAACATCTTACTGGATGGGTCCATCACTGATTGGGATGATATTTATCGACAGTTTCATAACCAATCTAGCTCAATATTGAGAAATACAATAGTCCATGAACTCTAAAATTTCAAGTAGAATGAGAATGAGAGGGTATCGGAATTCATTTCTAGATGGAAAGTTCTATCATACTCCTTGAACACACAAATATCTTAAGAGAATTATCTAAAAATATACATAGAAAATTTGTGTGATGAGTTGTTGACACCATTGATCCCAATAAAATAGTTGTATATATTCTTTGAATTATTTATAGTGGTGAAAATATTTGAAGAGTTAATTCAATAGACCAATGAAAATTATAAATCAATATAGAAATACCTAGGTAAGAGGACTGAAAAATAAACAACAATAATTGGAATGCTTAATTTAGCTCAGACACCAGCTTCAGCACCAAAACTTGTGCAATATCTCACAATACCCCTAATGAATATAAAAAACACTTGTATACTCACTAGAAAGGGATAAAATAGCATATTAATATAATTTATGTAGAAAAAAATAGTAAAGTGTATTCTTTCTGAAATGAGAAGGTTCCTAGATACTTCATTTCAGCTATGGAGAATAATTTTCTCAAGCTTCAAATGCACAGTAATCCCAATGAAGTTGGTCTCAAAGACCACTTGAATTTCTATCCTATCAATTGAAAATTGGGACCCACCATCCTAAGTATTTTTTATTAAAATAATCCTTTAAAAAATATTATATTATAGGAAAGTTAATTTTTTCAATCCAATAGTAAAAGTTTCTTGCGTCTCCTCTATCCAACTAGAAGAAAAAGGATAAGGGTAAGAGGTTCCAAAAATGAAGTATGAATTTTTGATAAACATATGGCTAGAAATGAAATAAATAGGGTATATAATATCCTTAAAGAATATATAAATCAAACATTTGTCACCCTAACTCCCTATTTGATGATTATGTGACTTCTCTGGAACCACAGTTCTCAAAGATTTGGTCTTCTAAGAATCAATGTTATAATCATAATAAAAGGAAGGAACAAGAAGAAAATAAACCTATATTTATTCCAAAAATGGTTTAGAAACATCAATAATTCATGCATTAATACTTTGGATGATATGAACTAACCTATCAAATAGAATCCTCATATGTTTAATAAACCCAGTATAGATCTTTCAATGTAGTTCCCTTGGTGGATCCCTTTGCTGATGTAGAATATTATTATGAACCTGATTTACCTTACCACTTTCAGGGAGAAGGAGGAAGAGGAAATTGAGGTCGATGGGGTTAAGGAATACACAGTTAATAGGGATATTTTATTTTAGATATAATTCTTTCTGAGTCTATATATATTTTAGATATCTATATATAAAAACTACAACAAGATCAACAGGAGCACCAATCAACTAATAAATCATCCAAGGATCATTCAAGACTAATCATATTGGAGGAATAATTAGAAGATAAACATATTCATTTTTAACATCAAAATATGGTAATTCCATATCATCTAAACCCATAAAAGATTAATATTTACATATATACTGATTTGGGAAGGCAGCTACCAAGATAGGCAACCTTATCTCCCAAGCCTCAGAACAAAGATCAACTTCATGTAAGGAAACAAAGACCTCTGTCTTAAAAGTATTTCAACTTTAATCTACTTATTTTTGTTCCAAATAAAGATTCATTTATTTATTACCTTTATTTATCAATGTATATTCGGTAATAACTTATTTAAGCTATCATAACACATTAAGAGTTTAAAGCTAAGGTCATTTCCATAAAATTATATTATGAATATACCAACCCCATTGAATTTCATGTAGTCATATCTATCACAAAGAATGATAGTTAGACAAACATATAGGGGTATATAAAGACATTTTATATATCTAAAAGGTTTCATGATGTTGAATTCCATTTATATATCATTGAAAATAACTATGGGATCAATTTCATCCTAGTTTAAAAAATCCAAAAATTGGGCCATAGCAAAGCTGATTTGTCTTCCTCCACATTAACAATCAATGGGTATGACAAAAGAATGTAAAATATTCAAGGAAAATTCAAAGTCAGAACCATGTTTGGGGAAAATGTATTTAATTATGAGTTTGTGGTTTTTTTAGGAGAAATTTATCAATTTCTTATTGGAAACCCATGACTTCATTCCAATATATCAGTGCCCTCATCATACCACCAATGTCTCAAGTACTCAATCAATGGAAAGGATATAGTGATTCATGGTTATAATTCCACTTTTTATTTCCCTGATTCTCAGTGCATAGACATGGTATTTTTTTAGAGGGAATGAAAACAACCAATGACTGATAATATTTTTCAATCCACTACCTCCAACAGTATAAAAATGGCCCATGTTAACCCATTCCATAAACTCTGGGAAGATCATATATTTCCCATAAACCAAATTGAGAAAATAAATCTAGGATTAGATATATCTTCCCCAAATTTGTGAAATAAGTCACATCATTTGAGTATAGCTTTTTGGTAGAAGGATGTGCTCTCTGTCAAAATGATTATATCGTAGATGAGAATTTCCCAACATTATCTCTAAAACCTGAGGAGGTTCACGCATCACCATTTTGATCAGAAGAAAACTCCACATCATTAGTAGAAATTGAAAATTACCCTATTTAATCTCTTGAATATCATGATATGGGAATCTATTTTTTCCTCAACAATAGTGGAGAATAAATAGAGCATATCCAGGATATCCCCAATTATAATTCACATGAATTGACACCCTCATGATCTATAAATTCATCTTTATAATTATTTGGAGAAAAAACTTCCCTCAAATAATATTTCAATCCCAATAATTTCCCTCCATATCCCACTTCCACAAAATTTGGGGAATTTGAGGAAGAGGAATAAGAAGAGGAAGATCTCAGATATTCCCCTCTAGAATTTAAGAAGGGAATCTCTACCACCATTGATGAACTCATAAATATGAATATGGGTATAAAGGAAGACCTTCAGCAAACCATAATTAGTTCCTATGTGACTCTTAAATAATAAGAGACATATATATCTGTCATAAAGTAGAATAAATATGTATCCTATTATAATTACATAAAAATACATGGAATTGATCCTAATGTGGTCACACGTCATTTGGGTCTGCTTGAAGATCACCATGCTTATAAACAGGTATCCAAGAGAATGCATCTGAATTATGATGCAAAGGTTAAAGATGAAGATGAAAATCTCATTAAATCTAAATACATTAAACAGGTTCAGTACCTTAAATGAATCACCATAATTGTTCTTAACTTGATGGATAATATGTATATTTGGGTTTTCATCGACTTTATATATCTTAACTGCCATTGATTAAAATATGATTCCCTATTTTCTATCACTAAACTTTTTATCCATGAAATTGTTAATTTTTAAGCACTCAATTTCATGGATGGATATTTTGGCTATAACCAAATAAATATATCACTTTAATATGAGCAATACACCACTTTTTTGGCACCCCAAAGGGTGTATTTATATCAATTAATTCCATTTTTCATGAATAATTTGGGTTCTTTATATCATCATTCCATGCAAAATATCATAAACCCCTTTATGGGGAAGACCATTAAATTATATAGGGATGATTTTGTGTTCAAATATCATCAATTTTGTGATAATATTTCAAATCTAAAAATAGTTTTCAAAAAATTGTGATAGTATAACCTAAATATGAAACCATTGAAATTCACTTTCAAGGTTTCATCAATAAATTCCATCTTCTTCAAGGTATATCATCGTAATATTGAGGTTTAAATTGAGAAGACCAATAGGATCATTAACATTCCACCTCCTCAAAATATCAAATAATTGAGAGGTTTTAGATAATGCCTCACTTACATTAGATGCATTTTAGAGAATATTACCAGAAAATGTTTACCCATCACCATACTGATAAGGAATGGAGTTGCTTATCAGTGAGATGAATATTGTCTGGAATCTTTAAAAAATCTCAAGTAAACCCTCTCAAGCCCACTAGTATTCATTTCATTAGTATAAGAAAATACATTCATTATATATGTGGAATCCTTAAATTGTTATCTTGGTTACCTCCTCATAGAAAATAATGATGTGGGAAAAGAAAATAATCTCTAATATCTCAATAGAATCATGCTGGATACTGATATTCAATACTCTAACCTGGAAAATAATTTTATTTATAGGATCTTCACAGTTCATAATTTTATACACTAACTATAATATCCTGAGTTACATTTAGTCTCTCATATTGACCTTCTCAAATATATCCTCAATAATTTGATGTTGACTAGGCATGTTACATGGTGGGAGGTCATCCTATATAGCTCTATTTTCTAGTTTATACCATAATAGAAAGTCAAATGGAAAGTGTTGTTAGACTTTATTATGGAATATATCATCTTAGAAAGAATGTAAATGGACATAGAACTAGTTGATGAAGAGAAATTTTCAATTCATGACACTCTCCATAAATGTGAGATTTATTTCGATGAAGCTAGCAGAATCCCAATAAAGAGAAGGATGGAAATCCCAAAACTCAATAGAGGTGGTTTGAGAATTATCCGAATATCTCCAACAAATGAATTTTTTCCCAATTTTTTCTCATTTTTAGAATTTTTCATTAAAAATGAACTACAATACCAAAATATCATTGAAGTCTTGGAACTTGATCTACAGATACCAATAGACCCCTTGGGTATCAAGGGGATTCAAAGTTAGTGATCACTAAAAATAATGGTCAATATGTTATGGAGAAATTGAAATTAATTCCCTTTCTTGATTATGTATGAGGGTTATTATAGAATTCACCTCTAATATAACATTGTCTCATGTTTTATGATCATGAAATTCATGTATATATTCATTAGCTTACACAACTACAACCCTAGCAGATACAAACCAGGATAAGATATTCATTGGCATCGAACACTGCAGAGTGGTATATCCGTTTGTTTGAAGTAAATTGGAGGAGATAAATGAGACTAACACTTCCCCTTAAAAAGTTGGGATGCCATCCTTTCCAAATAATTTTTTAATTTTTTGGATTTCCCCAATAAGGAACTAAATATATAGCATAATTACTCTTTATAACCAAGTAAAGAAAGATCATATCAAATGGTTGGTCCTAAATTTCATCCTTTAAGATGGCCCAAATTCTCAGAAAGTATTATTCAAATGAAGAATTTTTCAATTTCTATTTAGATATATTGAATGAGGATAGACCATCACTATTATGAAAGAAATCCACATAGGTTCTGGTGGTGATAAACAATCTGGAATAAAGTGTTCCATCAAATCAATATTTTTGGATACTTTTATCCTTTGATGACATAATATTGTGTGGTGTTCACAAAAAAAATCATGTCTACCAGATACATGAAAATTTCATCCATCAACCCACAAATTTGTGTCAAACCACTAAATATTATTATTTTATTTTTAAGTGAATAGATTCCATGGTTCGATATACCCCCATCAATATCTAGGTAGTTCAAGTATATCATTACTTCAAATGATTTTTTTTTGAGTGGGATGAGGTTATATACCTCAAAGAAGTCCATGTGAAGTCTATAATAAAATTTCTAAAGTCAAATATCATTCCCAAATTTGATTTCCCTAAAATAACATTAATTTAAAATGACACTAATTTATTCTCTTCCATGTTGAAAAGGTTTTATCAAAAATACGGAATTCAGTCTAACCATTTATCCAACTACCATACCACATCAAATGGATAGATTCAATATCTCAAAAATTCTCTATATAACAAACATAAAAAGATAAAGGTAAAGGAAAAAAATAAAAAACTAAATAAACACATTAATTCCTTATGTTGTTATCACACCATAACCTATAATACTATGAAAATGAATCCTTATTCACTCATATATGGTACAAAGGTAGTCCTTCCCATCGAAGCCTCGTTACATTTACTCTACATCGTTATCTACAATCAGTTTTCCAAAGATGATAAGTTTAAAAAGTGATTGGATGATTTGGAATTACTGCATGAGAAAAGGTTGTCTACAATGAATAACATGGAATCCCATTAGAACCAATTTGTGTGATCTTTAAATAATAATTTTTTCATCTACTTGTTCTTCTAGGGAGAGCTAATATTGGTTATCAAAACACTGATGATACTAAGAAAAAAAATCTAAAAAATAATTTAAATAGGAAGAAAAATACATTATACACAACTTCTACTCTAATGGGTATTACTCTATGGCCATTATTTTAATGCCCTGAGATTTTACTATATATTTTACCCTTTAAATAAACACTATGTTGATAGCTCGTTTCACATGAAAAACCATCCTAAAATTATATATGAAATATTATATGAATATTATTAAAAAAAACTCAAGAATAAAAAAACAATTTAAAACAAAATGATTGTAATCAAATATAAATTCATAAAAAATAAGATTAAGAACACATACATTTTTAAAAAGGGTATTTCTCAGTAAAAGAAATTTTCATTATATATGGTATTTTCATTTAAAAACTAAATTTTATAATTTTATAATTTTAATTTTATTAAATGAAATTTATTTTTAAATTAAATATTTCAAAACTATCTTAGGGTAAATTTTAGAGATTTTTCAAAAATAATTGATGTTTTGTTGAATAGTGTAAAAATACTAATTTTTCTAAAACCATCACCTTTATGAAATTATCATAATATAAGAATGAATTAAAAGTTTTTGAACTATTTTTTAGATAGAAATATATATTATATATTAAAATAATTTATTTAAAATTACTATTTTGAATTTATAACACCTGTGTTTAAGGTTTTGGAGTCTTAAGCAATATTTTACTCTAAAAACTGTTTTTATTCACTAATATTAAAAATTAGTTTTCATCACTTGTAGAAATTAAATATAAAAAATGGATTTAAGATTTTAGATCAATATGCTCATATTATGTAATAATTTCAATTAAATTTTTATTCAAATAAGTATTGTAACTCATATTAAAGTTAACGACAATGATAATGGTGAAAGGATTATTTTTAGAGAATTGTTTTATTACTGTTGTAAAATTAAATCTAATAAATTAATTTTTTCTAATTTATATAATGGATTTGATATGATTTTTAAACATATATATAAATATATTATCACTCTCTTTTTATTTAATTTCATGTAATATTAAGAATAATTAATGGGGAAAATGTTATTTTTCTAAAAAATAGTTTTTCTATATATTACAAGATTTAATTTAAAGTTTAATGTTATATTATTTAAGAATTGAATTAGATTATATGGAGAATAAATATAGTTTCTGTACACCCAAAATTAATTATAAATTTTTACCTTATATTTTTCGTAAAATATAAATTACTTAGTTAAAAATTAGTTTCCAAGTTATTACAAAAATGGTAAAGTGTAAAAATCTAATGGTAAATGACTCAAAACTTGTTTAAAACATGTGTGAAAATTCATTTTTATGTATTTATAGACTCAATATCACCCAAAAATATATTATTTTAAACTTTTTATTCCTTTTACCTTAGAATAGTGACATATAATTATTGAAATTTAATGGATACTTCCAAAATTAACATTATTTTCACTTATAGAAGGGGATCAATTACATCATTTCCTGATACACCTATTAATTTGAATTTTATCTTAAAAATATGTAACTTTTTCTCCTAATATAATCCCCTTCCATTTTTATAATTCCTTATTCTCAATTATTTAGCCTAAGGCCTCCATTTCCAAGGATATTTCCAAGCGAAATCTTAATTTCTCAATGTGAGTGTTTCTTACTCCTTTGTCTTTTCTTATTAATATTATTATACCACATAAAATATTTTCTATCCATGAAATTATGATAACATCATTATTATTAATATTATAAAATATTATTATACTAATGGAATATAAATCTTCTACCTTCCTCTAAAACTATTCGAAAAATGAAGACATTGTTATTTATACGTGTGGATTACCGCCTCCATGAATGGCGTGTTCCATTTTTCATATCCTCCTGACATGGATGTAATTAGAAATGTATTTAATGTAAAATATTTATATTTATGACACTATTAATATTTTTAAATATAATATTTTACATTCCATAAATGATATAAATAATAAATAGTCATAGTAAACTTAACTTCCTTAAATAAACTTCTCAAGGTACCTTTCTTAATTTTTTTACGTTGTGGGAAGACCTATGGAACTCTATAAATTTTTTAATAATGAAATAATGAAAATATAAAATTATAAAATTATATATATTTTGAAGCTATTTTAAAATACATTTGGCCATGGCCAATATACCAGTAATGTTTCATAGAAATTTATTGAACCGCCTCAAGTAACTACCATTAGAAAAACAATATATAATAAATATATGACATATAACAATAAATAAATATTAGAAAACTAAATATATATGAATATTGTTATTAAAAAAATTAATGAACTTAATTTTACTATTTAAAATGTTATACGCACACACAAAATGAATCAGGACCTAAGGTAAGGGTTATTTGTCAATATTTTCAATTCTTTGAGATATGTTTGATATTGAGAACCATCACTTATTTTATATGGTGTTTTAACATCCCTGTTTACTTTAATTATAATGAATATATTTAATTTCATGATATTTTAATTTATATTTCATGGTAATACTCTTATTATTACTTTACCATTACTGTAATTGTTTTTGAAAACTCAATTTATATTCAATGAGTTATAATTATTATTCATGAACTTAGTTCATATAAGTTGGTAAAATTATGATATTTGATTTTTTTATGTGTTATTTTCTATTTTTATAGGGATTTACATTTCTAACACATAAACCTCATTCTAAATATCCCTTTCTTTATGACTTATGACATCCATAATGGATTTGGTTTACTCATATTTCTCTTCTTGGAGTCAAAATTTTCTTCCTTGAGCATAATTATTTTATGTTTGATAAATTATTTTATATCCAATTTTACAAGATATTTCATGTTTTATATATAGGTAAAATTATTTCTTTCACTCATAGATTCTTTCTTTATGAAATTATTTCTCATAAAATTTATACATTTAAAAAAACATTTATCTCTTTTAAAGATAGTTTTTTCTCCATTTTCATATTCATTATTCTCAAAATGGTTTCCGTTATTATTTTAAAATTAAAATATGTGTTCAAAAATGTTACCTTACTATTATATTTCACCAATTTCCAAATTTATGTTTTACTACCACTTTTTAATATGTGGTTTTTCATCAAATGTTTTTCAAAATATTAAAAAGTTTTTCCATCCATTAAGATAAAATGTTTTATCTTCTAATCTACATTCATTTTTTATAAACTTTATGCATTTTTAAGGATATATTATTGAATTTTATTTTTAAATTTTAATTTTTTTTATAATTTTTTAACTTCGTCTTTTTAAAACTGAATTTTTAAAGTGTCAGTAACTTCATATTTAATTCCAAAGATAAAATAGATTTCTAAAAACTCTTTTACCATTTTTCTACCATTTTCATCTTTTTATATAAAGGCCTTATTTCCTTGGAAGTTGTTTTTCATGAACCACCCTATAAATGTTATTATAAAATACTCTTTTGGGGTAATTTACTTTTGGCTATCAACCATTTACATTCTTGTGATCAATCTTGGTGACACCATCGAGAAATGTTACAAAAACCCATTTTTATTTCCATAGGTTCTTTATTATGTGATGAATGATTATTTTAAATTGTTACACATATATATAGATGATTGATAGTATGTGTCCTATATCACCCTGTAATGCATTTTTTCATGTTCTGTATCTCCTGAGAATCTTAAGGATCATTGGTTTGTGAAACCGAAGTCACTTATAGGTTTTTAGTTTTTGAAACCTAAGTCACTTGTTGATTATAGGTTTGTGAAACTGAAGTCTCTTATAGACTATAGGTTTGTAAAACCTGAGTCACTTATGGACTGCAAATTTGTGAAACCGAATTCACTTATAGACCATAGGTTTGTAAAATATAATTTACTTTTGAACTGTAGGTTTGTAAAACCTATGTCACTAATCGGTCATGAGTTTGTGATGCCTAAGCCACCGTGTAATGACTTCTTATGCTTATTGTAATTCCATAGTTTATTATCATGATCCATGACATGACATGTGTAAGAACCCAGTTCTTATCCTTGAGGTACGGGTTTCTTCTTTTCTCCTTTCCTTAAGCGGTTTTTAAGAAAATAAGGAAAATGGGGAAAAATCCTAAATTTTGGAAGAACACGCCGTGTACTTTTTCCACACGTCATGTACTTTTGGCCGTGTGGGATGAGTACACAGGGCGTATGGCCATGCCAGGGATGAAGGGTGTAGGAACTGACTACATGTTGTGTAGTGGTCCTTTACACGCCGTGTAGTCAGTCGGCAGGAAAATAGTAAGGTGGTGGCCAGCTGTTCGGAAGAACACTCCATGTACTCAAGGAGACACGTCGTGTAGTCATGTCGGCAAGTGAACAGTGCCTAGATAGCGGGAAGCCTCCAGAGGAACAGTTTAAAAATGGGAATTACATGTCGTGTACCCAGAAGTACATGTCGTGTGCTTTGTTTTTTTCGATTAAAATGGGCAGTAGACTCCCCTATTTACAGGGAAGGCTTAGGACGAGAAGAGAGCTCAGGGGAGGAAGGTCGAATCTTCAAGGATCCATCGAGCGCACGTTCGTAATCCGTTTCCGCCTCGGACGATCTCGTTGGAACCGCACAGGTAAGACCTCCACTATTCTTTAACTTTTCTTGCCAATTCTTCCCCTAACAGGATTTATTTGTGTTTAAGCGAGAATTATTTCATCTCAGATCTACGGTGTTCTTGGATGTTTCAGAAGGCGTCGTTTGCGTATATCCTTTGTGGGTGTTAAAGGTAGGTGGCTTGGTGTTTATTTCCAACTGTCATGTGTTTTTGTGTGTTTTGAGCTACGAACCCATATTTGGGGTGTCATGTAGATGAGGTTGTGGCTATTTTAAATACCTAGAATTGAATTGGTAATTGATTGTGATGATAAAATGCTCTTTGGGATCACTTCTTCGATCCAAGACCACCCCGGGGGTGCGTTCCTCTGTTTAGCCGTTTGGCCAGGATACCTGAGGGTATGCCATGTTTATATTATGCATACTTTTTCCTTGAGAGGTATTTAATGTTAATGTTTATTTACATGTTGGGCATGGCCCGGTTACTTGCGCATGAGGGCAGTGTTTTACTCAGCCCATGGCTGTTGTTTTGCTTAGCCTGAGGGCAATTGTTATCATAGCCTGAGGGAAACTTTTTCCATGCCTGTGGGGAATAGACTTTATGCCTGAGGTCGACATTATGCACGCATGAGGGAAAAAAATGTTATGCCTATGGGAAATTACCTGTGGGTTGGATTCTGATTACCTGAGGGTGAGATTTTGTTTGTCTGAGGACACTGTCATTTTACTTATAAATTCACTGTGGTGTTTTCTTATATTAAATGGATAAAATGAATGATTAAATGGAAATATAACTGTTAAGTTATTTACTTTTGAGTAATTCTTAGTTTATTTCATTTAATACTTCACACTGTTGTTGTATGTCTATACAGAGTTGAGCACGGGCCTTTGGTGGGTGCCTACTGAGATATATTTCTCACACCCTATTTGGGTCATGCTTTTCGGCCCAAACAGATTATATTTCTGTAGGTGTAGATAAGGGAAAAGGCCCTTTTATAGGTACTTTATTGTTTTTGAGGTGTAAGAGAGCATGGGACCAAGCATCGGCTTGTGATTCCGCTGGCTGTTCTGTTCTATTTTTCTGTACTTGTACTATGTATTGTATTGTACTGCTATGTAACATGTTCTGGCTGTTTTCATAGAACTGGAGACATGTTACATCATATCTATGTATATCTGGTTGGTTATATCTACTGCAGTCATTTATTTAAGTTGTGTTTGGTTTACTTCTTCCGCTGTTGTTGTTTATTTATTTTTTATTCCACTGCACTACACTTTGAAAAATGAAGGCATAGTTTCCCCGCTATCAGACCTGGGCCCTCGTTACTAGTCGGAAGCCTTTGGCATTTGGGGAAATGCACTTGAGGTCACGTGGTGAACCGGGTTTGAGGCACCCATTGAGTGGCACCCAGAACCAGGACGTTACAAAGTGGTATCAAAGGAGTTCTTTTCTTTGCCTTACTATTTTGAGCCTTCGTCGGGGATAGGACGAGAATAGTAGTTGGTAATAAGTTGTGCCCGGACGTAGCTAACCCATGTACAGGGAAAATCCAATTTACCTCATATTGCAACTTTACTGATTTTTCTATTTACAGTAGATTTGTTTTCACTGAAGTATGACACACTTGTGTTTTTGCTGTTTATATTTTATCCTTGGGTTCTATTTAGTTGCAACCCGATGAGATGAGGGTCTGTCATCTCATGCATCATTTAGGCACATGATAGAAATCACATGCCATGCATAATTCCATGCCATATAGGTGCATTAGAAATTTCATTTTGTTATGATAGTTGTTGTGCTAGAAAAGCATGTTGTTGTGATAGTTTCTTGATAAATACCTGCTATGTGATAGGGTATTTTGTATGAGCCAGTTTAAAGAGTGAATGCCAAAATTTGGTTTTTGGAGAGTATGGGACCCCATTAACTGGAATTTGGTGGATCATTGACTATTTATATTGTTATAACATAGATAAGATGTCAAAATTTGATTCGTGGGGAGTATGGTCCCTCACGGGTCGGAATTTGACACTTAGGTGTTATTTTGTAGTGTTTTCTGGGTTCTGGGGAAGTTTCTGAGGCATACTGTCCGGAATTCCCATTATACACGCTGTGTAGTACCTTCGACATGCCATGTATGGTCTTCTGTTCGGGAAGAAAAATAAAATTTTTGAGTACACATCGTGTACCCAGAGTACACGTCGTGTAGTCTCTTCCCGTGTCACAAACTGTGTTGGTGGCGGCATGGGGAAGGGAGGAGCTTGGGGAGAACACTCTGTGTAGTCGCTTACCGTGTAACAAACCATTTGGGTGGCGACAAGGGGTAGATAATTCTTGGGTAAAACACACCGTGTACCTGATGTACACGCAGTGTAGTGTTGACCCGGAGTCCGGCCGTGTAACTAATAACACGGGTCGGTGAACTCTTTCCTTGAACACGTCGTGTCAATGATGGACACGCCGTGTAGTGTGACTTGGGGACCCGGCCGTGTAACTAACAACATAGGTCGGTGATATCCTCTCGAGTACACGCCGGGTGTATATAGAACACACCATGTAGGTTGATCCGTGTATCCGGTCGTGTAACTAACAACACGGGTCGGCGAAGCTCATCTAGAACATGCCATGTACCTATGGGCACATGCCTTGTAGTCTTGTTTGAGGATAGACCGTGTGGAGTTGACTGTGTGGTGGGGAAAAGAGGTAGTGTACACGACATGTACAGGTATAACACGCCGTGTAGTGTCAAGCTGATTAGTCGATCGTGTCACAAGCGACCCGGGCCGTTGGAAATAACACCATACATGCTGTGTAGATGATATACATGCCGTGTAGTTTCGTTCAAACAGAATCCATGTGTCTTAACCGTGTAGAATGACCTAGGAAGGGGATGGGAAGTCATGTACACGTCGTGTAGTCATTATACACGTCGTGTAGTCTTGTTTTACAAATCTTGAAATGTCTTCTTCCTCTTGTTCCATTTATGGTTTATTCGTTTTCAGTCTTGTTAATCCTGTTCTAAGGTGTGCATTTGACCTTGTAGTGTCATGCCGCCAAAACGATCGTGAATTGTTCTCTAGGAGAGTGGCAATGAGTATACTTTAGAGATGGTGGGCCATAGGCTACCAGTGTATCCTCCAGTAGAGCCAGGTGCGGTGCCAGCCATTATACCGGACACAGGCGTGGAGGCGCAGTTCCGTGAAGGCGTTATGCGGTTCATGCAGACATTTCAAGGAGCATCGTAGGCTGCCACATCTATGGCCGAGCTGACACGTATATTCCAGCAGCAGCATCCGCTGACATTTTCAGGGGATGGAAGACCACAGGCTGCGGAGTCTTGGCTGGGATCGATGTAGAATATCTTCGAGCATCTTGAGACGCCTCCAGGGCGGAGGGTCAAGCTCACTACATACATGCTGCGTGATTCTGCCAAGAGGTGGTGGGATGTTACCGCCCAGTTAGAGCATCACAAAGACACGGTGTGGGAAGATTTTCTGGTAGTCTTCTATGACTTATTTTCCTCAGAGACGCTGAGGGCAGATAGATCTCGAGAGTTCATGAATCTGCAGCATGGCGCTATGTCGGTGATGGATTATTCTGGTTGTTTCACCGAGCTTCAGAGTTTTTCACCCGTTCTGGTGGGCGATGAGACACTGAGAGCAAGGTGCTTTGAGTATTGTCTTCTTTATGACATCCGAGCACTGGTGAATGTTTTCAGGTTGCCTATTGTACATGCTATTGTGAATCAGGGGCTGATTACAGAGAGAAACCTGCAAGAAGCTAGTGGTGTGGGCTAGGGTGGTTCAGTACTAGTTTCTGGTACTATTTCTACTAGTAAAAGGAAGCGACAGATGGACTTCTCTCAGGGTGGAAGTACCAGTCAGAATAATACTTCATGTGGATAGTTCATGTGCTACCAGTGTGGTAGAGAGGGGCACAAGAGGCTACAGTGCCCACGAGACCGAGTGGAGTGTCGAGCTTGCGACAAGATGGGTCATCTGCAGCGCTTTTACAGGGCATCTCTACCAGTGGCTAATGAGAGGGGTTCTGTGCAGACTCCACGCACGGGAGAAGGACCAGCAGATTCTTACCATTCAAGGAACTAGAATACGTCAGGGCGTGCAGGCAGAGGTGGTGGTCATGGACATGGTAGCAAGAGACCAGGATCTCAGTGGAAATAGGGCGGGACAGCTCAGGGTAACCAGGCTGTGTCGCAGGGCCGCGACACTAGGCAGACATATGCAGTGCAATAGACCCAGTAAGAGCAGGATCCCAGACCTTCTACTGTCATAAGTACTATTCTAGTAGCTTCTGTTTTATCTTCAGTACTTTTTGATATAGGTGCTACACATAGTTTGATATTTGTACCCTTTTTGGAGAGTCTTGGGCTCTGTGTTTCTACTTATTCAGATCTCATGATGCTAGACACTCCGTTGGGGACTAGGACGGCTGGTGTGCATCAGTGCAAGGAGTGCCCCCTTGAGGTTGGTGGGTGTCACTTCCTTTGGGACCTCTATGTATTAGAGATGACAGCTTATGAAGTCATTCTCGGGATGGACTGGTTGGTTCCCTTTCGAGCCTTTTTAGACTGCTATCGTCGCAGGGTGAGTTTCACGTCACCATAGGGTGGAGAGTTTCTATACAAGGGTGAATGGAATGTTTAGGTGAGTCGATCTGGACCAGAGCATTATGGGTGAGGAGGAGTCACAGCCCAGATAACGAGTTTATATCTGAATGATCAGGGGACTTTTCAGACAGATTTCCCTCCAGTGGTTGATTGTTTCAGGGATGTCTTCCTGGACGACTTTTTAGTTCTACCTCCAGAGAGAGGTTGATTTCTCTATCGAGATTGTGCGAGGAGAAGCACCGGTGTCCATTCCTTCTTATTGGATGGCCACACCTGAGTTACAGGATCTCAAGAGGTAGTTATAGGAGTTACAGTTAAAGGGTTTTATCTGACCCAGTACTTCTCCGTGGGGTTCGCCGGTTCTCTTTGTGAAGAAGGCGGACGATACCCTCAGACTCTGTGTGGATTATCGGAAGCTAAACTAGTTGACGGTTAAGAACTGATATCCCTTTCTGAGGATTGATGATCATTTTGATCAACTTCGTGGAGCACGAGTGTTCTCGAAGATTGAATTGAGATCAGGATATCATCAGCTGCATGTTAGACCATCTGATATACCACTCACAGCTTTTATAAGCAGGTATGGTCTATACGAGTATATGGTTATGCCGTTCGGACTCATGAATACGCAAACAGTTTTCTTGGTGTTGATGAATCCTGTGTTCCATCTTTATCTAGACTCTTTTGTAGTAGTATTCGTGGACGACATCTTGGTGTAATCTCACACTCGATATGACCATGCCACCCATTTTGAGATCGTATTGACTACACTAAGAGAGCATCAGCTATATGCTAAGCTCTCAAAGTGCCACTTTTGGATGGACCAGATTCACGTCCTAGGTCATATCATCTCAGAGGTAGGAGTTGTAGTAGACCCAGAGAAGGTGAGAGTCATAGTTTCCTAGGAGCATCCTAAGAACGTGTTTGAGATACTGAGTTTCTTAGGGCTGGCTGGTTACTACAGACATTTCATCTAGGACTTCTCCCGCTTAGCAGCGCCATTGACAGGTTTGACTAAGAAGGGTGTGAAGTTTGTTTGGTCAGAATCTTGTGAGACATCCTTTCAAGACCTAAAAGGAAGTTTAACATTAGCATCGTTCCTGATACACCCAGAGTAGGGGATGAGCTATAAATTTTACTATGATGCATCAGGTATTGGGCTGGGAGCAGTGTTGATGCAGGGCAATCGCGTTCTTGCGTATGGGTCTTGGCAGTTGAGGCCACATGAGAGGAATTACCCGACACATGATCTCTAGTTGGATGAAGTCATGCATGTGTTGCTCTTTTGGAGACATTATCTCTTGGAAGAATGTTTTGTGGTCTTCACTGATCACAAAAGTCTCAAGTATATATTTACTCAGTGTGACTTGAATCTGAGACAACGAAGGTGGGTTGAATACCTTCAGTCCTTCGATTTTGAGCTTGCCTATACACCTGGTAAAGGTAATGCAGTAGCTGATGCACTGAGAAGGAAGACTCAGATACAGGTAGTGCAGGAGGCCAGTGGTGAGTGGCAGCTCATGGCTTTGTTCCCTGAGATGCATCTGGAGGTGCACGACAGTCAGGGTAAGACTTATCTTTCTTCTTTAGCTGTGACTTCTACCCTCCTGGATCGAGTGAGGATGAGACAAATGTCTGATTCAGAAGGCCTAGTTCTACGAGAGTCGGTGGAAAGTGGGGACCCTCCTCCTGGTTGGATGACAGGCGATGATGAGGTTTTTCATTTCCATGGTTGAGTGTGGGTTCCAGGGGATATACACGAGGAGCTGATGCAGGAGTTTCATGCTTTATCTTGGGCAGTTCATCCCGGGGTTACCAAGATGTACCGAGACTTGAGACGTTAGTATTGGTGGCCGGGTATGAAGAGGGATGGGGCTGGTTTTGTTACGAGTTGTTCCACCTATCAGTAGATGAAGGCAGAGCATCATAGGCCATCCAGAATGTCACAGCAGTTACCCATCCCAGAGTGGAAATGGGACGATGTCACAATGGATTTCGTGACTGGATTGTCGAGGTCACCTCAAGGCAATGATGTCGTGTGGGTTGTTGTGGATAGACTCATGAAGGTAGATCACTTTTTTCCAATCAAGGAGACCTTCGGTGTTGACGAGCTTAGGAGGTTGTATATCAGAGAGTTTTTACGTCTTCATGGGGTCCCATGTTCTATCGTTTCTGATAGGGATGCCTGTTTTACATCTCGTTTCTCGTAGAGTATTCAGAGGGCACTAGGTACACAGGTGCTTCTGAGTACAACATACCACCCTCAGACAGATGGCCAGTCAGATCATATTATACAGGTGCTTGGGGACATGCTGCGAGCATGCGTCCTAGACATTGGGGGCTCTTGGGAGAAGCACATACCCCTAGTCGAGTTTGCCTATAATAACAGTTTTCAGGCAACTATTGAGATGGCACCATACGAGGCTTTATATGGTAGATCATGTCGATCACCTTTGTGCTGGTCAGAGGCAGGTGAGGCAGCTTTTCTAGGACCACGTCTCGTGCAGGAGACTTCTAAGCAGGTACAGTTTATTCAGAAGAAGATTGCTACCGCGCAGTCTCATCAGAAATCTTATGCTGATCGCCGCAGACAACCTTTGGAGTTCATGGTCGGGGATCAGGTTTTCCTGTGTGTTTCGCTGAGGCTGGGACACAAGCGGATCAAGAGACAGGGTAAACTTTCACCGAGGTATGTGGGGCCAATTGAGATTATGGAGAGAGTCGGGCCAGTTTCCTATTGGTTGCAGTTACCTCAGAGGTACCGAGCCATGCACGACGTCTTCCATGTATCTCAGTTGTGTCGCAATCATTCAGACCTATCTCACACCTTTCATCCAGAGGAGGATGAGCTTCAGATGGATTCTTCCTTTGAGCAGCATCCAATTTGTATCATTGACAGGAGCACGAAGGTTCTCCGAGGCCGGTCAGTTCCTCTCGTATGGGTACTATGGCAGCATGGCTGAGTGAAGGATGAAACCTTGGAGTGGGAGACCGATGTACGTGCTCAGTGGCCAGAGCTGTTCTGAGTTATATCTTCGCCACCCTTGGAAGGTCAATTTGGGGACGAATTCCTTTAAGGGGGGAAGTTTGTAAGAAACCGGTTCTTATCCTTGAGGTATGGGTTTCTTCTTTTCTCCTTTCCTTAAGTGGTTTTTAAGAAAATAAGGAAAATGGGAGAAAATCCTAAATTTTGGAAGTACACACTATGTACTTTTTCCACACGTCATGTACTTTTGGTTGTGTGGGATGAGTACACATGGCGTGTGGCCATGCCGGGGATGAAGGGTGTAGGAACCAACTACACGCCGTGTAGTGGTCCTTTACACGTCGTGTAGTTAGTCGGAAGGAAAATAGTAAGGTGGTGGCCAGCTGTGCGGCAGAACACACCGTGTACTCAAGGAGACACGCCGTGTAGTCATGTCGGTAAGTGAACAATGCCTAGATGGTGGGAATCCGGCAGAGGAACAGTTTAAAAATGGGAATTACATGTAGTGTACCCAGAAGTACACACTGTGTACTTTGTTTTTTTTTTTGCTTAAAATGGGAAGTATCCTCCCCTATTAATAAGGAAGGCTTAGGACAGGAAGAGAGCTCGGGGGAGGAAGGCTGAATCTTTGAGGATCCGTCGAGCACACATTTGGAATCCGTTTTCGCCTCAGATGATCTCTTTGGAACCACATGGGTAAGACCTCCACTCTTCTTTAACCATTCTTGCCAATTATTCCCCTAACGGGAGTTATTTTCATTTAAGAGATAATTCTTTTACCTCAGATCTGCGGCGTTCTTGGACATTTCAGAAGGCGTCATTCGTGTATATCATTCGTGGCTGTTAAAGGTATGTGGCTTGGTGTTTATTTTCCAACTTTCATGTGTTTTTGTGTGTTTTGAGCTATGAGCCCATATTTGGGGTGTCGTGTGGTTGAGGAAATGGCTATTTTAAATACCTAGAATTGAATAGGTAATTAATTGAGATAATAAAATGCTATTTGGGATCGCTACTTGGATCCAGGACCACCCTGGGGCTGCATTCCTCTGTTTAGCTATTTGGCCAGGATACCCAAGGGTATGCCATGTTTATATTATGCATAATTTTTACTTGAAAGGAATTGAATGTGAATGTTTATTTACATATTGGGCATGGCCTGGTTACTTGCGCCTGAGGGAAGTATTTTACTCAGCCTGTGGGTGTTGCTTTGCTTAGCCCGAGGGCAGTTTTTATCTTAGCCTGAGGGCAACTTCTTCCATGCCTATGGGAAATAGACTCTGTGCCTGAGGGTGACACTACGTAAGCCTGAGGGAAAAATATGTTATGCCTGTGGGCAATTACCTATTGGTTGGATTATGATTACCTGAGGGTGAGATTTTGTTTGTCTGAGGACGCTGTCTGTTTACTTAGAAATTCACTGTGGTTTTTTCTCATATTAAATGGATTAAATGAATGATTAAATGGAAATATAACTGTTAAGTTAGTTACTTTTGATTACTTCTTAGTTTATTGCATTTACTACTACACATTGTTGTTGCATGTCTACACACAGTTGAGCACGGGCCTTTGGTGGGTGCCTACTGAGATATATTTCTCACACCCTATTTGGGTCATGCTTTTCGGCCCAAACAGATTACATTTCTGCAGGTGTAGATAAGGGAAAAGGCCCTTATGTAGGTACTTGATTGTTGTTGAGGTGTAAAAGAGTATGGTACCGAGCGTCGGCTCATGATACGGCTGGTTGTTCTATTCTGTTTTTTTGTCCTTGTACTCTGTATTGTATTGTACTACTATGTAACATGTTTTGGCTGTTTTCTTAGAACTGGAGACATGTTGCATCATATCTATGTATATCTGGTTGGTTATATCTACTGCAGTCGTTTATTTTAGTTGTGTTTGGTTTACTACTTCTGTTATTTCTGTATGTTTATTTTGTATTCCGCTGCGCTACACTTTGACAAATGAGGGCATAGTTTTCCCACTATCAGACCTGGGCCCTCGCTACTAGTCGGCAGCCTATGGCAATTGGGGAAATGCGCTTGAGGTCACGTGGCGAACCGGGTTCGGGGCACCCGTTCAGTGGAACCCGGAACCAGGATGTTACAACATGAAATATATTTAAACATATGATTATTCTTTGTAGATCATGTTTATTATCTCATGTTTCCATACACTTATGAAATGATATATATTTTCTCAATTGAGATTACATATATTGATAACATGGATTATGTATAACTCTAATTATTCCATATTCTTTTTAAAAATATAATTATACCCTACTCATATTTTATCATATTCTTATAATATAAACCCTGATGAAATACTGAAAAAATTTCCCACACTTAGAGTCTAATTTCATCCATTTCTTATGATTTATTTCCCCAAGAATTAAATATGAGTATAACCTAGGCGATGTATATAAGGGTATATAGTTTGGTTTTATTATTGATAAATGTTCACAAGTATCATAAAATATTTTTTTTTATATAGTTGATCATCAAAGACACTAAACCTTCCTTTCATGGGATTATGATTTTATTTTGAGATGTAATGATTAACTTCAATAAATTATGTAAAATAAAGATATATTCATCTCACTTTTTATCAAATTTAGTGTTTAAAGAAAGTATTTTTAGCACCGGATCTAGGAGTGTGGGTTTTGGTCACTTAAGAAATGGATGGGGATCAAATAACACCCCCACCAATGGAAGACTTCTGAAGAGATTTTACCTATTTCCATGTCAATTCACGAGTTTGAGTTGTAATACTTTAAACTACATTGAGACATACCATTCCATAATATTTTTAACTACTAATATTTAGTCCATTCTATAAAACATTAAATTTCTTAGAGTTCATCCTCACTGAAAGATGTTAAACTATGTTACCATCTTACTAGACGCATGATATAAAAACTCACATAATTTACATATTAAACTCATGAAAAAAAATGCATATCATTTGCATCCTGGTGATATGATGTTAAACCATATGAAAATTTTAGTACTAATTTTTTTTATATAATATGGTATGTATCAAAAATGTAATGAATGGTTCTCTTATTCAATATTAATAATCTTCCAATTTTACCTTGTTTCTCACATAGAGAATGACTTATGTGAGCTCAGAAGTCCAAGTCGATTGTTTTATTATAACTAATGAGATGATACATGTTTAAATATATGATATGTTACGATCTATCATGTATGGACAGAAAATTGTTAAAACATCTTAATCTATAAAACCTAATTCCTCTAAAAAGGATCCATTTTTTTATAGATATTTCTAGTGCACAATATTTTCACATCTAGGAAAAATAAAATTCCCTCACCCTATACAGGAGCCTGATCTTCATGAGGGGAGAATATAAGATCTATATGTGTCTTGTTTTTTATCTTCATATTATATGTATTGATTCTTGGACGTCTTATCCTAGGATCATCAATAAATAAAAAATTACCCTTTTAATTAAATATGTTCTTGATTTATGAAATGAATTTCTCTTCAAGAATTATGTGTGGATCTATTCTTTCCCACATTATATATGTAGTGATGCCTCAATCTCCTATACTAGTCCTATAAATGATTTCCAAAAAAAATTACCACTTTCACCTTAGTATTTTTTACCTTACCGTTTTATTTTTTCCCTGGAAAAACTACACTGAGGTGAGGCCTGATTTTCTTTCCCTACACATGAGTTTAATATATGTAGAAGAATCCACATAATAACTTTGTATGTCTTTATAAAATTATTTATCATGTGTATAAGCTAGATTTATGTAGATACCCACAATATAGATTCATCCTTAAAAACTATTATAAAAAAACACCTCTCCTACATATGATCTGGATATATATATATAAGATACTTCATCATGGAGTTATTTATTTATGAACTTATGTTAAGAATTATCCCTTATGTGTGTTATCTTGATCTACATAAGGAACCTTACATAAGAACTACATGTGGCCTGATTTCTATTTCATTATGATATACATTGATATGTAGATCGTATATCCAAGGCCCATCATAAATTCCATCATCTAAAATTCTATTCTCTCCTATGTATGAGTCATGTCTACATAGGATCTTCCTGTGAATATTTCTTTGTGAACCTTCACTAATAAATAATAGATGTAACATCCAGTACTCCAAGAACCTAGATCTAGTAATTATATTACATTATTAGTACAAATAACAATAGTTAACGAAGGATCAAATAGTTTATTAGTATTATAACACTCGATAAATACATTCATTACAATTGAAAACATAAGATACATGATGAACATATTATAATAACATGATTATCCCTTTCATCAAAGCTCTAAAAATTACACATATTCTTCCCCATGTTTTTTGGGGAAAGTAAAACAAATAAGGGTGAGCTCAAATTCTCAAAAAGTGGTAACATACAGTGGAAGGTTACATAACATAAACATAGATTAAGTGATATAGAAAGAAAAAAATGAAAAACATGAAGCCATAATAAATTTAAAATGATGGAATTATAAATCCATTATAATAAATGAAAACATGGATAAAATAATCATTTATCTCAAACATATGGAATGCATAGTGTCCAACATAAAAAAAATTCCATCAATTCCTTATTCCACGAAACTTTAATATCACGGGAAGATGTATACATCAAAACCTGGCCTTTTTCTCATGAGACTTGTCGCGTTGATGGGATATATAATGTTAGCCCCCACCCATCCCCTTTTTAAGTCTAATGAATACACCATAAGATTCATCAAGACCTATAATATTAATCTCTAAGGAAACACTTGGTATATAAAACATGGGTATCTGTATATTTAGAATAAAGAAATCCAATACTTCCCCCATTCAATATAATAATGTGAATTTCTGGGATAATATTCCTTAATTAAATTAGATGTTGTGGGGTATCATCAATGTATCATGAAGTACCCTGATCAAAGAAGTTTAGTGTAGAGGGTACTTAAAATTTTCTAGGTTATCTATAGAAGATAGAAATTAAATTCAATATATTTAATTAGTAAGTGACTGAGGAAATGGGAGGAAAAATCCTTTATCATGTTTTATTACGAGTGTGTGAATATTCCAAAGCATATCCCATAGGAGTGTCTCACTAGGTGATTAGTATTAGGATATCTATTTAAGAATCATGGTGATGATTGAGAAAAATCCCAACCAAAAAATTTCAGGATTATTACCCTTATGTGAATCTATTTTATAGTTGTATCCACTTTCCAGTATCCAGATATATATGTATTCTCTAAGTAATTACACACACTTTTACTTTACCAAAACATAGAATGATTTTTCCACCATGGAAAAGGTAACTCTTGAATATATAGAATATGAGAGAGGCACATAAGTATAGACTTTTAAATCACTTAAATTTCATAATTAAAATGTAAAAATGATTCATGGCATGCCTTCACTATACAAAATAATAATGGTAGTGATACTAACATGGGTCTCAAAGAATGGAAATTGAGACCGAAAACACCACTTATGGATTGGATAGTAATTAAATCATAAAATACTGAAAAATAGGGCTTCTAAAATATATTAAAATACCATTAATAAATTAATTTAATGATATGAAATCTAAAATAGGAAATATATACACTTCATAAAGGAAATTAAGTGCACATTTCAAAACATGTCTTAAAGAGAGGAATTTGAGACGGAAACCCTTACCTCTTATCCTGACATCATTAAATGTAATTTAACCACCTATATCATAAAAATATCCATATTAATAAAATAATTCGGAACCATACCCATTACAATTTTAATTCATACTCTTCATAAATAGTCACTCAATATATTATTTCTCTTTATTTTTCGCATTGGGAGTTTATAGTTTTTATCATTTATACTAGTTTCATAATATCGGTGTTTGTATTATTTATTTTCAAAACATCCATCATTACTAGGTCATTAATGATACTATTATTGATGAATTATAATAATATATGATTTTTCAAATCCATTCCATGGTTTTTTAGTCTTTATCCCTAAAGATGAAATTGATAATAAGCATGTTTTGATGATTCTTGATGATCAGAGTGTGTTGTATTAATTAATGAAGTAAATATTGATATAACGTATTCATAACCAAAAAAATATATATTGACACATTTATAGAATATTATACTATTAATTATGTTTCCATAGTAATTCATGACTGAAATTCATAATATTGTTCATGTTGGTGGTTAAACCAGCCCAAACATAAACATAACTTGATTTAATGAATGATTATGAGATGATTTTTTTGTAATATCACTATAACAATAGAATAATAATATTATTTAGTGTTTATTATTTTCATAAAACATCATTATAAATAATTATAATAAGCTCTACAAGGAGGATTAGCAAGGAGCTTTCACCACTGTAGTAGCTAAACGGATTGCAAGAATGAGAGGTTATGGCACATGCCATCGGGACAAGCCTGTGCATGCACGATAATGCCTAGATGAACAACCATGCGAAGGTGGAGAGCTTATTTCACAATGATGATGCTGGGGAGGAGCAGTTCCAAGTAGTTAGTCTGGGTTGTATGTAATGTTTGAAGCCTATGGTCAAATGATTTCCTCTAAGGCCTATGATCCAAGTAATACTTATTCCTACGGGCCTTTTAAGGGTTCCACCTCACCCATTGAAAGGTGGATTATCAAAAATAAATAAAAAATGAAGGCCTTCGGGACATTGGATGGTTAGTATGCTTATTTTAAATGATTATGTTAATGATAATCGTTTATTAATCATATAACTAATAGGTTATATAATATTTTATACTTGAACCATAATTAATTCATAAAAATGATATATATCCTTTAACAATATCCTTATATCCATCCTTGTAATGTGGTTCAGGAAAATGAAACACATTATGTCATATAGGCGGTAGTCTGCAAAACGCATGAACAATTGTTTTGTTTTTCTTAATGGATGGAGTATATGAATAAATAATGATAATGAACTTAATATAGTAACATTAATGTATTTAAATGATAATAATATCATTATATTAGTGTTTACATAATAAATTTGAAATAATATAATTATGAATAAAACTAAGTAGTTGATAATACTCACATCAGGGTCTTAAGTTTTCCTTGGATGTATCCTTGGAAATGAAGGTATTATGATAAGTAGTGGTGACCAAAAGTTTTTTAAAATGGGAGATATTTATATAGATAGAAAAATGGTATATTTTAAAAGATAAATTATAATTATATGTGATCCTTGAAGTGGTGAATATGTTACCATTTCAAAAGTGAAGGGAAAAAGTTTTGGGAGTAACACATACATCTTCAATAATTTCAGGTCATTATTCAAGTGTGAAAGGAAATAAAATAGAAAAAATAAGAGAGTAAAATGATTTTGGGTATAAAATCACCTCAACCACTCATTTTTTAGATATATTTTAGTTTTTAGTGCTTTTTATTTTAACTTTTTCACTATTACCTTGGAAATTAATTTGTATTCTTAGTAATTAATTTTAATGAAAAATATTAATATTGGAAACTTTGATAATTTTTTATAATTATAATTTTCTATTTTAAAATATTTTTATCAAATGAAATTTCTAAAGGTGTGAAAAGTTAATTTTAAAATAAATACACATAACAATTTTTTGAAAAATGACGTTTTTAAGATTTAAATTTATATATAAGATAAAATTATCTTGTATTCTGATTTTAATGACATAAATTGATTTATTATTTAAAAAAATTGTTATGAGTCCTTTAGTAAAAGCTATAACTTAGTCTCCCTTGAAAATGCTTGATTTAGAAAAAAGTCTAAAAATAGTTTTTATATTAAAGTAACATTTTAATTAGTTCTAAAATGTTTTCAAAAAGTTTTATATGTCCAAATAATATTTTAAAACATATAATTTTTTTTAATTAAATTAATATTTTATTAATTAAATGGTTTTATAATTCATGGTTTATTCTTATATAAAATTAAACTCAAACAAATTACAAGTTTTGTGAAAAATATGTTTTTCAACTAAAGCAGACCTTTTCAAAAAAAACTCAAAAATTAATAATAAGTTATTTTCAATATGATGAATCAAAAAATGGAAATATCTTGGTCAATTTTAAATTATAAAATTTTACTTTAAAATAAATTCTTGAATAATGACTCTTTAAAGGGTGTATTTGTATAATAGTTTCAGGAAATAAAATTTATCCACTATAGTAGCATCTCAGGTATTACATTCTACCCCCTTAAATAATTTCATCCTTTGAATTGGGGTATATATAAGATATTAAAAAAATTTGGATACTACTTTCTCATAACTTCTTCAGTCTCTCGGGTTGCCGCTTTTAATTTTTGATTTCTCTATGGGACTTTCACCAATCCAGCTGCCCAATTCCATAATACTTTCTCCCTGGAATCCAAAATATAAATAGGCTCCTCATTATAAGACAATTCAGGCTCCTACTCTATTACCTTATATGTGATCATATGTGTTCTATTCAACATTTATTTCTATAGTAATGAAATATATAAGATTCCATGTACTTATAAAAGGTTGCGCAGTTGTTTTCGATCCTTATGTCGGGGGTGTTGCCCGAGCGCATTTGTCGTTCGCTTGGCTTCTCACTGTACCCTACATTCCCACTTTCCAAAGGTGATAGGAATTGATCACCTCTTCGATGATGTAATATCCTTGATTTAAAAGGTATGATCGAATGTTGGTCTTTATTTTTATGTATTCCTTCTTAGAACTCTTTTCCAAGTATGGGTCTCCCTTAAAGATTAAGACGTTGTTTATGATACCCTTCCTGGTGTCATAACTTTGTGAATTCTAGTTAATTACGCTACTTCTTTTAAGAAATTCCAAAGGGTTAAGTTAGGGAAGAAACCTTAGGTTAGGGAAGTATTCATGTTAGTAATAGATGGAATGTCTGGACATTGGAAGCTTAGAACACCTAAATTTACCCTCATTAGAGGGATTATAAAGGGCACGGAAGCCTACGGCATCCCACATCAAATGTGGGGAATATTATTCCAGAGGAATTTCTCTGAGATTTTCATCATCTTCCAATGTTTAACATGGGGTATGTCATGAGTTTAATGTCTTACAAAGAATGATCAGACTGATAAGAACACAAAAAATAGTAGATCTGATGGATACGTCCCTAGGAGGGAGCACCTGGAAGGTTTACCAAGTGCATGGGTCAAACGTCAATGAGGATGGACCCTAGATGGTGTGTCCCAAAAAGGTAAGGTTTTATACCATGAAGGATGATCGGAACCCCACGAAGGGGAGGATCAAAGAAGGTGGGTTCTGAAAAGGGGGACACCAAGGTTTACCATTGGTTTGGATTAAAGCTTAGGGAGGCTTCCTATATACCTTGTGTGGAAGGCATGGATCAAAACCCACATAGTTCAGGGGTGATTCGAGGCTTACACATGGTTAGAAGCCCACCACAAGATTCAAACTCTTGGTTGGAAGAGGGGGAATTGTGTGGGGCTTATTCATGGTTAGCTTCCCAAGAATGGCATGATCCCACCGAGATGTGGTGGCCTGGGTAAAATTAGGATGGATATAGAGGAAGTGTCAAATGATATGGGTGAATAATGTGGAACCGACATGAAGATGACGGTGTTGGGCTTGAACCTCGAGGAAGTTTCCGATGTACCCTGTATTGAAGGAAGGGATCAAAGTTTGTGTAGTTCTAGTGGGGTGATGAGACACCTGAGGTGGTGGATAATGATAATGGAGTGCATGGATAGGGGCCCAGAGGAAGTAGAACCTCCAGGTTGGGGCATGATCTTCTCAAGACCCAAAGGCTCAAAGGGAAGACATGGATGGGAATGGATTTTGGGATCAAACCTTGAGGAGGCTTCCTATATACCCTGTGTGAAAGGTAGGAATCAAAGTCCATATAGTTTAGGAATGGGGAATATAATTAGGGTGTACACAAAGGAAAATACCCCAAAGACATGCTCAAGTCTTATGTATGATTAGAGTCCCATCTAAAGATTGTAACTCTTGGATGGAGGATTACGGTTTGTGTGGGGGCTTATGCATTGTAAGCTTCCCATGGGGATCATCAAAGAGGCCGATTCAGGGGATGCATCCCAAAAAGGGAAAGCATCACATCATGAGGGTTTATCCCTTAGGAGGGAGTACCAGAGTTTACCATAGGTTGGGGTTTGACTTCAAAGAGGCTTCCTAAATATCCCAGTGGTTGGGAATTAAAACCTGCATAGTTTTAAAGGGTGTATAGTTTAACGTCATGTGGGATAAAGGTGAAACTACATGAAATGCATGGAATAGTTGGATTGTGGGGATTGAGGGTCTTGAACCAGATAGAGGCTTCCTATAAACCCTGTCTTGGAGGCAAGGATCAAATTCCATATAGTTCTAGAGGATGCAGTTTAAAATCATATGGGATGAGGGTAATGAGATATACGCATGGTTAGCGGCCCAAATAAGTTTCATGGTCACTGTAAAACTCGAATCCCACATGAGTCATGATCAGTGTGAGAAACAAGAGATAGCAATAGACCAGATGGACATGTTGTGAAGGGTGTGTCCATGAAGGATGGTGTGGGGATTATGTGTGGATAGAAGCCCATAGAAATGGATATTGGGACTTAGTAAAAGAGGGAATCCTGAGGAGAATTTCCAGATGTACAAGGATGTTATGGCCATCATACAGGGAACACCCTATCAGAGTGTTTTGTGGATTATGTGAAGACTTCTTGAGGTGCACATGGTGACAAAGAGAAAAGGGATATATGAGAGGGAGATCAAGGATCCTCATTCTCTTTGAGTCCACCCAGTCTTTCCATGCATGTGAAAACTCACAACATAACATTTTGTGTTGGGGACATGGGTTCTTGGAAGTTTAACGTTCTGCAACTTGGATGATGAGGACTCACTCCTAATCCATTGGACTAACATTATTGTACCAACTCAAAATTGGGGGAGGAAAGGCACAAGTAATTCTTAATGGGAGTGAGGTGGAGGAGTGGTTAATCTAGGGGATCATGTTATCATGACTATGTGAATAAGAAATATCCATTAGCGTGCCAATATGAAGAAGCATAAGGCAGGGAAACTCAATATGAAATACCACTCAAGGGGACATTAAATCACTTCGTACAAGCCTAGAGGGCCACAAGATAGGGGAATTCTCAAAGCATAAAGGCCTCAATAAGAAGGTATTCGTGATACTCTGGTACTTCATGAAGAGAATAAACTTCATGAATGAGGGTACTTCACGAATCATGGTAAAATGGGTCTCTCTGAAGGGAGGAGCTTTGTGAATCATGGAGACCTAGATGAGGCCTATAGTCTACAAGTTCTTGGAAGGTTCCTTGTAAAGGATGAATTCTTTACAAAGTCCTGAGTTCCTGAAAGGCACTCCTACCTTCATGATTCTCGTGGGGATTCATAAATGGAATCCCCACTTGAAGAAGAGGTAAATCAGAACAAATGGAAAGTTGCTTTCTGATACTCAAATACCTTGGTTGATGCATTTTCTCACCGGTTTGCAGCGAAAGGTGTAATTTTTGAAATGGGAGCTCATGAGGTGAAAGGTTAGGGTCTTGATCCTTTGGGTTTGGGGAAACTCTCATATTTCTAAGAATAAGGGATCACGATGTTCAAAGGCATGTTGTGAAGGAGATGGCATGTCCTAATCGTAGGCGGATCTATCGGACTCATGGTGGCTTTTTTTGCTACTCTATGGTGGTCGTGGTGCTTGTAGAACTTGCAGAGGTGACCATCACTACTTCAAGGTGGTTTTAGAGTGGTCTATCTTCTGGCTTCGTGCAGTTTGTGGTGATGAAGGGCTTCACAATGGGGCTTTGCGAGGTAGGCCCTTTAGTGATTTCTTGTACCACATAAAGGTCAAAATTTATCCCAAATGGTGTTGGCCATACTTCGTCCATCTTTGAAATGGATTTTGGTGCCAACAAATTCCCCCCCCCCCCCTTAGAATGGGATATGAAGAAAAAAAAGAGGGTCGAATTCTGATGGTAGATCACCGGAAACATGTGGATCGCGAATCATTTTCGTGATGAGGGTGCAAGGATCTTGTGGAGAGGTCATTTTAAAGCTCTAGGAAGTCGGGGGAATGTGAATATTGCGAGGCTTCCGCCTATATATTTGGAATGAGGGACCCCTTTTTTCATCCTATATCCACAAAACTTTTGCTCAATCTCTGGAATCATGAAGATCCATCACCCTAGTGAATGCTCTTTTTGAACTAGGTTCCTCGAATTAGTTCTCTACAAACACTTCTTAACAAACCGGTGTATTGCGATCCCTTTTTACTCTGTGAAGCATATGAAGTCCTTCAAAGCTCTATGAACATGATCTGTAAACGATATCTGAGAATAGAGAAGGAAAAAAACACCAAAGCCTTAGAACAAATGGTCAATCAGGAGGCCGCTCGGAAGGTCCTTGCAGATACTGCTCTAAGGGAGGGAATGATGAAAAATACTAAGCTCAGGTAATGTGTGTGGAGTCATTCTGACCATGAGTCCTTGATGGAGCTATTGACAGAAGGGAAAAGGATTACCCCCACTTAAGAGATTATCAATGTAACACCCCAAGATTTTATGGGCTATTTTTTTTTGAATAAATTAAAATTTTCATTTATATCTTCCAATGCACTAAGCCAAACATTCCTTCCACCCTAAATTGACCTGTTATAGGTTATACACAACACCGATTTGGCATATGATACACACAACACTGAGTATAGATTTTTTTCAATGTAAAAAAGAACTATTTTTGGATTATGTTATACATACCACCAAAGGAAGATTGCACTACTTGAAACACTGACTTATTTTTCTTTTTATGCAAGAGTGACCTTCCTCGATAGCTTGTGTTGTACACAATACCGAGTTTCACTAAACAATGATATATTATTAAAATATTATTATTTAATGGGACACAAACTAGCCTTTATGAATATTATTAGCCACATTTTGAATTTTATATAACATTAACATTCATATTATTTATTTTCTAGACATGAAAAAAAAAACAAATTTAATTTTTTGGATAAAATAAGTATTTTTCAAAAAATGCAGTTTTATCACCTTTTGATGGTGAACACATTTTAAATATAGTATTTAAAACTTTTATATATTCTATTTAACAAAATAAACTTCTTATTTTGAATCAGGAAATCAAAATTTACTTTGGTTTAATTTTTGTTATTTTTTTGATAAAAATCATATTTTGGTGAATAGTGAATTATACTGCATTTTAATTCAAAACAACTATTTCTTCTAATCGATTTATATATTTAGATTATATTTTTAATTGGTTATAAAGTGTAATTTAATTAATTTTTTTTTCATTAAATCTAATTTTGGTCCTTGAAGTTAATTTCACATTTAAATTGGATATAAACACATGTCAATCTTTTGATAGTTTTTACTTCTTAAATACACGCTTTCTCGTTTTGACAATGGGAATTAATTTTAAATTAATTTCTTACAATTATATGTTTTTAATTTAGAAAAATGGATTCCATATTTTTAATCATAAGGTCCAAATTTTTTAAATAGGTACCTTTTATTTTTAGATATTATGAATAGTAACTTCATAAATAATTTTTATTTGTCGTGGTTAAAGGGTAAATCAGGTAAATAAGGGTAAAAAATAATATTATAATAATATAAAACTACCATAACATGTGTACCAATACTATTTTAGGATTAATGGGAGACCAAAACAATCCTTAGGCATAAATTGTGTCATTTGAGAACCACTTGGGTGTGAAAATGACATGTTATAATAATTAATTTAAAGTAAAGGGAAATATAACATAAACATGTATCTTTTTACTAAAACAATTTTAATGTGAGGTTATATATTTTATCTCTTTGAATATAAATAGTAATTAAAAATATAAAAATATTTATATATCATTTTAATTTATTTATAATCTTTATACATTAAATAAATAAATTTATTTATGACATAATGATGATGTAGTGATTGCCTTATTAATTAAATATTCAAGTAAATGATATTATAAATGTTAAAATAAATGTAATTTGAACATTTTGATGACATTAATGACATTTTAGGGATTATTTGATGCTTTTTTATATGTAATCATGTTTTTATGACTTTAACAAAAATCAATTACTAAATAGTGTCAAAATTGACATAAATGAGTTTTTAATACAAATACTATTTTATTAAATGATATAATATTCCCAAAAATATAAGATTCATGAAAATGATTTATATAATGTTAAAAATTTTATTAATTATCCACTTGAGGTTCTATTTTAATTTTACAGTAACTATAGGAACTATATATTATGAAAATACAAGAAGACATGGTAAGTGTTGATGTTTTTAACTAAGGGTTAAAGATAAAATATAAGGTTAATTTTGTTGCCAAAACTTGTTTAAAACCTATTGGTTGAGAGGATTTAGCACCATCCTCATATTATATTTTAAAGAAATGAGTTTTGGACCATTTGAAACCCAAAATAAATTTATAATAAATTAATATTTAAAGACTTTCATAAAGTGCCCCTCACCTCTCTTATAAAAGGGAACTTCTCCTTCTCTTTTAATCACACCAATAAATACATTTTTCTCAGCTGAACCCTACCCATTTCATCTCCCAACATCCCTAAATTTATCATATAGGACACAATTTGGGCAAAAATACATTATAGAGATATATTTTGTGCAAATTAATAAGAGATACTCGAAAAAGAGGTAATTGTTTTATCACCTCTTACAAAAAAAATTCTTCTTCTAATTCCTCTTCTTTTGTTGTTCCAATACTAAAATAATAAATACAGTTTATTATATATTCATTTATGTTAGTATAATTATGGTACAACTTTATACCACCTTTTATCCATCCTACAAACAACAATATCATCATGTCTGCGTACATACGGATTATCGTCTCCACGTTATGGTGAAATTTTTTATTCCACAATACTTAATTTGGATGGGTATAATGATGATTATAATGGATGTAAATAATGAATATAACATTATAATTGTTTTTATAATTAATATACCATCCAATTAAATACCATTTAACCATTAAGTGAATGATATCGCCGCTCATACGTACATACGGCCTACCGTCTCTACGACGTGGTGAGATTCATTATCCACATTAACCATTCAAGAATGATTATAAAGTTTATATAATAAATAATCCTGCAATATATGACATAATAATTATACTTGATTTATTTATGTGTATATATAAATATTTCATTTACTTTCTTCCATTCAATTCAATTAGGAAACGGAAACAATGTTCATGCGTATGTATGTCCTACTATCTCCTTGAATGGTGTATTCAATTTCATTTATCTATCAATTATATATATTTCTAAAATAAATATTTATGATATATAAATCATGTTTTACTTTCTCAAATTAAGTAAATCATGATCTAAGTAATGGGATCAAGAATAAAAAGTCAAAACACGTACGATAAATAAAACGGTTATTACCCAAAACATTGCTTTAATATGAATTTGATAAATAAAAGGGTAATATAAAGTCATAATTGAATCATATATGATATCATAGATGTTATTTTGGTTCTATTACAAAATAATAACATCTTTAAACCCACTATACAAGAGTTTTAGACACATATGGAAGAAATCAGACCTAAGGTATGGGATAATTTCACAATCTCATTATTTCTTGAGATTGTTTATACGTAAGTATTTAATGGGGTATATTTATCATCCATGTCCATGTTTCCAAAATATATAATGTTATTTATATTATTATACTATTTTTTAAAGTTAATTTTAACCATTGGTGAATTTTTTATTAAATTTTAAGGAATTAATCTTTCTTTCATTTTCCATATGAGGTACTTTCAGACTTTTCCATCAACAGTACAAGAAGAATGTTTTTGTTAACATATACGGAATGAATGGGTTTTTACATCTTATTAAATCTTTATTTCTATGAATATTCCTTTACATGATTTCAAGTTTATTTTAAACTAAATTATTTTCTTTTAATGTTTCATGGTATTTTGAGAAAAGAAAACGTTTTTGAAGAAGAAAGGATATTTTCCTCAAGAATTAAGTTCAAGTGTTTTATAAAAATTATTTTACATATAAGATGACATAGTATTATATTTACATCCCTATTGTTAATTTTATTTTATTTTTTATGTTGGAATTTTATTTATGAAATCCATTTATTTTATATGGATTTGGATGGAATTATGTTTAAGAGACCCATTTTATTTCATGGGTTATGTTGTGATGAATGAATTATGTTTTTGTGGAACATGAAAGAATGATTTCACTATGAGATGATTCAGACCTATATCTCCCTCCAATGCATTGGATAAAGATTTAAATATCATGATATAGATATACCTGGAATGGAAAGTAAATATGTTTCAATAATACATGGATAAAATGAAAAATAAATCTAGTTTAGTAATACATGGTTGGAACGAAAAGTAAACCCGGTTCAATAATGGACTTTTTCCACTTTGATGGTTTTGGTAGCGATGCATTGTCTACTATGGAAATCATATAATATTATTATTCATTTTCCACAATTCCATGTATTATTCTAATGCTATTTTATCTTGGTTAATGTTTCTTTATGATCTACGCCTTACATACTACCAATATTTATTTCCTGACTCAAGTTTTTTATATTTAAACATTATGTTCATGTATTTACATTCTTATGTTTATGGTATATTTCATGTTCTTCATGTTTACCCTTACTGGGTATTTGAGCTCATCATTTTTAATGTTTTGTTTTCCACAGGATATCAAGAAAGGTTTTAGATAGGAAAAATAATGGGGAATATCTTTATGGGAGATGTTGAATATCTTTCACCAAGCTAGATGAATGTGTTCTGATTTTCCAAAGACACTAAACTAATACAGTATTTGGGTGTTTATTTGCGTAATATATTTTTTATTCCTCAAAATAAATGCAATTTCCATGCATGTTAAGCTTGGGTCACTAGATTCATTGTACAACATTGGTCTGGGGGATAATATTTCCATACCAAAAGCAAGTAGGGATGAGCCAGCTTACTGGTTCAAGGGAACACTGTGTCAATACCAGTTGTTCAGAGATGCCAATGGCCATACCTGGAATATTCATACACCTATCACTACTGAATGACATTAAAACCATGTCAAAAACATTTATGGTAAGGCCTTACAAACTAAGGTATCTCCACTGCAATACCAAACTATTATCAATGAGGGCTAAGGGAACCCGAAGAATGGGTGCACCGATAATTGGGACCTACACTAGTGCGGAAATTCTAGGGATGAGTGTGCCCGGTCCTATTGGGTAAGCATGTCCTGGGATGAATTCAGAGTAGGGATGATGCGGGTAGGTCTGTATGAGGCTGTGTGGAATTCTCAATTCCACATCTACCAACCTAAGGACATAATTATAGAATTACAGAGTAGGTGGTCGTTGAGGACCAACACTTTCCATATTCATCCTAGGGAGTTCGGCATTAGCCTCTGGGATCTCCAATATATTTTAGAGACTCCAATTATGGGGTAAATATAAGATGAATTCTTCCCCAAAGAGAATATATGATAGGAACAAAATCATATTATATGGTTGGTGAAGGTGTTGATGGACCTAGTGAAAGGAGACGATAAGCAGTCAGTGGGGGACGTCCACTTCAAGTGGTGGTTCAAATGTTTCCTGAATTTCCTACTGAAGCATCCTTCTGAGAGTGAGGAGGCACCCAGGAAGTTTCATCTGTGGTCGCGTGCCTACCCAAGAGGGTCTCAATGAAGCAAAGAAGGTTCTTACTAGAGAATCTTGGATGAAATCCAATGAATGTTATGGGGGTACAACGTTAACACCGAGCAGCAACCAGTGGTTTGTTTGGATGGGTTAATTTCCACACTCAATATTTGGTGGATGTTGTCATTCAGGGATGTACAATGGGTAAGTTCCTAAGAAAATTCATTATTGAATCCATGTTAGCAATATGGATACATTTCAATCTTGGGGTCCTGGTATTGGAAAAGTTATTTAAGGTGATTTGGAACATCAATGATGGGAAGAATCCACAACCTTTATGAGAACCATTTCACATTATTTTTGTCTGGATAATAGAAAAATTGAGGGCATACAAATATCTAAACCTTATTTCCCCTCCGGAGTTGGACTTTTTACCATCCATTCTGGATGCAGTAGGGACTTCCCCAATCAAGCTGCCCTCACCGGCGATGTTGAATAAAGTCTGGAGAGTAGAAGAATTCAATTTCTATCTGTTTCCACTATCGACTGGTGTATTCATCAATGATGTAGGAGGGAATGAGGATCATTGATCATATCTCTCAGCCTTTAAAGTTGGATTTCTAGTAGTGTGAGTATATTCCAAGCCTATCTACGAGCCATATACCCCACCTCACTTTGCAAGGAAATTCTGGTATCTATATAGGATAACCCCTAGAGTTTACCTGGTGTTATTCCATGAGGATAACCCATGTGTACTAAGGAAATTCTGGATCATGATTTCATGGGAAGATGGGAAGAATCATAATGTGATTCCTATGCCTACCACCACATATGGTCTGATTAAGGAGTAAGAAGAAATCTAGGAGGCAGTCTACCTGGGAGAGATGTTGAAGAAAAGGACAACCCAAGATGATGATGGGGTTCCCCCTCAACCTTGAGGTCGAGGACAGAAAATGGAAAGATAATTCCATGGTGGAAGTGTTGTAGTAGTAGAATGTCCAGTAATTCCAAGGATTGCTCCAGCTAGAAATGAAAGAGGAGCAATAGAAGTAGACCCAGTGCCTCTAACTAAGAAGAACTAGCAGGAAGGGAGACCACCAAGAGGATTTTTTAGAATACCTACCCAAGCTCATGGGAACCAGTTCTGATATGTGAACATTTCTGAAGATGTCGTTTACCCGAAGGAATGGGATGCCTGGGAGTTCAACGAAAAATTCCTCAATTACTCTGAAATGTAGGACCATCTCAAATAGTTCGGGATGGATCTTCTAAAGATTTTCTAGTCTAGGGTCAGCTTCCTATTGTCCCAGGTAGAGGGGGACCAGTATGTGGCTGATCTGGAGGAATTATTGCACTCCTGGGTCACCCCACATCCAATGATGGATCGGGTGAAGGTATTGATTTACCTTACGTCTCCACCACAACTACCCGCTACTGAGCTGGCTGAGTGCTCTCCTCTACTCAAGGAATTGGAAGGGTCCTAGGGGGAAATATGCTGACAGAGGGATCCCCTAAGAGGAAGGTGAGGTTGTGGCCTCAGAGATGGGAGAATTTCCCAAAACTCTTGAGCTAAACTCTAAGACATTCATTCATGCTAAGACCTTACTCATGTTATCCAAGTTTCTCAACTGAAATTTTTTCTATATATGAGATACTCACAAAAAATACCCATTACCATTTAACAGTGAATTTAGAGGGACAATCTTGAGGACCTATGTCCAGTATGATGGTGAGCGTAGGGTCCAGCAGGGCTACGGAAACTGTGGTGGCTCCTCTGGAATCTTCAGAGCTCCTAACCATATACAAGGGTCCATGTCCTCGGGTCCCAATAGAAACAACTAAAAGGAATGATAAACTATTATATCATGGTAGGTGTTCTTCCTTACATATTTTTAATTTTGGTCCACCGAACTAGGTCAACTGACATCTTTCTTTTCTGAAAATTCCTTCAAATAGTGGGTGTACTTTTAGTGATGATGGTTGGGGGTACTAGAGCTCCTTTCCAAAGGGGGACACCGATCGACATGGAATCAAACATCAAAGCAGAAAAGATCATGGCGGTCACGTCTATAGGTAAAACCACTGGTGGGGTAGAACCTGACCTTATCGATGTGGAATCCTACAATGAAGATCAACCACATGATATGGAACCTATCCAATCTGATAGAATACCATAAAAAGATCTGGCTTCCAATCTCCTAGATGCATTCATGGAGTATAAACCTACTGATATAGAGGATTTGGATGAGTGTGCCTCTGATGTAGAGGAAAACCAAGCTGTCCTTCACCAATCATGTAAACTGATCAAGCACTTCATCAAAAACTTTCTACAATAAGAGTGGATAATCCAGATGGGATGGCTTCATCTTAGGTTATGTAAGCTATGCAATAGAGGGGTGGATGTACGAGGTCCACATATACTCGTCTAGGACTACCTTATTGAGAAGATATGGGAGAGTGATTACATTATTAGTGTTTCTTTAAAGTGGAAGAAGTCTCTCAACATTCAGAAGCCTTAGGAGGACGAATAAGAGATCCACGCTTAGAAATGTGGATGAAAAAGTGATCATATTTCACCAAAACCTAATCAAAACTCATATCACAACTACAGGTCTAGTTGGAGGAAGCCGAAGAATAGCTAAAGTGAGCATCTTATGAAGTGTATGACATCTGGGTTGAGCAGGATTGAGTATTAAAAGGGATAATGAACTCCACCCCATGTCCAATGAGAAACAAATGGAGCTCAGGTGATGACAACAAATCACGAGGGCCACACGCCAAAGAGAGGAAAAGTTGAGACTCTCCATTGAAGGGTCCAATCTATAGGGATTGTGTTTTTTCTAAACTCAAAAACATATTTCTATGCTTTCTGGTTTATTTCAACCGAGTTCATGGAAATATCATGACTTTGTTTTTTTATTTTAGCTCAATTATATCTATGGAATAACTAATAATCAATCCCTAATCCAATGTGGGTCATACCTAGTGTGAGAAACAAGGAGCAACCACCTAATAATTCACTTTGGATATGAGAGTTCCATCCAATCGTTGAATACTCAGGGTCTGCTATTTGTTGAGTGACCACCCAACGTATTCAAGCTGAGAGAGAGGGGGCATGACTAGAGAATAAGGTTCTATAAGAATCCAACTTAACTTTTCCAATGTGTTTATAGTACATTATTTGGATAATGTTAGGGGCATTAGAACCAATCTGAACAAAGGGGTAAGAGAATTTTGGATCAAAACACCCAAAATTTTGAACACAGTTAAGGTGACATGATGATAGAGGATAACTGTTGATTGTGTTTGAGACATAGTATCCATATCATGTTAGCCTAAAATGGTGATAAACAAATGAGTTCCAACCACTGACTGAGTTCAAAAACATGGGGCCTAACTCAAAATTTCTTCTAATGTCTACCATAATGTTGGCCTAGGATGGTAGGCGAGCCAAAATGGACTGGGAACAGTCCATTAGGGTGTCCCTTTAGACCTGAAAGGGGATGAGGATCCAAATAAAGGGCACACAAATCATGGGGATGGAGTGATGAGTTGTTCAAATGGAGTCCAACAATCTTGAAATTACACCACCACATCGAAGGCACATTGGATGGGTGTATTTCTCTGAATCAAGATCAAACCTACTTCCAGGTAAAACCACTTGGGTGAAGTCCTAGAATGCCTTTCAGTTTTACGTCATGCCAATTAAGATTGTAAGTACATAGTTTAGCATAGTACAGTAAGGAAGAAGATTCATATGATAGTTTAACTTCATATGACTAGGAAGCCACACATAATTTATGTTCATATTTCATGGACCATGGCTAATAGTTTAAAGTCATGTTACACGGACTAGGGGCTCCTAGTATATGGTCATAGTGTTCAGACCATAATTGGGGCCAAAGGGTCAGGGAGGTCAATGGACCTGGGGTAGGACCTGAAGACAAAATGTTTGGGTGTCTCTACATATACTATAAGAATGGGAATCAATCCACGCATAGTTCTTGAAGTATAGTGTGGTTAGAGACTAAAACTTTTAGTGGAAATCCTCTCAGGTGAGGAAGCTGAAGCATCCTATAATTTTCATGGGGCATCCTGAACTTGTTTAGGGTAGGGTCGTAGTATAATTTAGTGAGTCAAGGAAATCAGTTATTAGTTTATGGTCATAGATTTTGGACCATAGAGTTTGTGGATAGGCTCAAAAAATGTCTTAGTGTCACTATGTATCATGTGAGGGAAAGAATCAATCTATACATAATTCTTGAATGTCATGAAGTTTAACGTCACACAATGAAGACGTAGGTTGTGATGTATTTTATTTTCATATGGATAGGACATGTGCACCCTAAAGAATACATGTGGGGTGCGGTACATAACCCGGCATGAACAAGGACAGAAGAATTCCACACCACATCACACATTCTCAATGGGGAACCCAGACCAAAAGGGGTGTAAAGGGGAAATAATGGTGAGGATGGGCCCAGGGTCAATGATATGGCCATCACTACGTATCCCATAAGGATGGGAATCAATCCACACGTAGTTCTTGGGGGGTGCGCAGGTCTAACCCATGCGCAGAGAAAAGAGGCATTAGATATATCTTGTTTATTCTTTTATAAATGTATTTTTTTGTGCGATTATCCCAGGATGAAAAATTTGGGTGCCACTACACGAATCAATTCATATGTAGGACTTGAAAAATGACATAGTGGATAACTAGTTCTCAAAGTGATCCCTATGAAGTGAGAACATCACAATGTTATGCCATTTTTCTTCGTGCGGCCAGGATGATAGTGTCACAGTTTAAAGTCATATGATAGGACCGACCCATGCATTTTAAAATCATACGGTAAGGATGCTACAGTTTAAATTCATTTGGTAAAATGAGGTATAGTTTAATGTCATGTGTCTTGGATGAAAGAGATCTTAGTTTAAGGTCATAGAGCTAGGATCATAAGGTGTGTAACTCCTCCGTGAAAGTATAAACCTTATTAAGAACCCCTAAGACCATATGAGACATTCTTAGTGTGAGAAACATAGGGTGATGTTAGGCTTTCCCGATCACATGAGAGTTCATAAAAATGAATGAGAAATATCGGGTGGGAAAATCCTAACCAGGCCAACATTCCTACTTGACGTACATGGGTGTATGGAGGGATAACACTAAGGATGTTGGAGAATATATGGGTTTGAAAATATGAATCACTACACACAATATTTGGGACAAAATGGGATTGGTGTCACAATGGAGGATTAATTCTAACCATATTCAAAACATAGTATCTATATCATGTGACCTGGGGTTGGAACAAATAAATGAGGTTCAACCACAAACCAAATTTGAAATGTGAGAAGAACCTATCTCAAGGTGTCATTCAAGATCCTTGGGGATGTGGGACCAAAATGTTATGTGCTCCTTAAGGAGGATCATCCATACCATTTAGGGTTCCTTACGAATATGGAGGGAGATAGAGACCAATGTAAAGGGGGCATGCGAATCATGGACGTTACCCATATAGTTTACCACCATACAGTAAAGAATAATGACGAGAGGAGTACTCTCAATGGAGGTATATGGCATGGCTATTATAAACCCAATGTGAATGAGGACCAAAAAGGCTCAATCATAGCCATATACTCCTTGAAGAACCCAAACGTACAGGTTGTACATATCAAAGGGATGGCGGTAAGACCATGGATGAAAAGTCTGGGCATTCTTACGTATCTCGTAAGGATGAGAATCAAGACACACGTAGTTCTTTAAGGAAGGTGTGGAAAATGGCTAACACCAAAGCGGGGTGATATTTTATAAAATTAATAAAATTGAGTTTTTCACGCATTCTAGTGTCATGATAACTTAGAAACTAAATATATTAGTTTAAGGTCATAGAGTTCGAACCATGATAATTAGCCTTCCAAAGAACAAAAATGTAACATGGTATCAGAAAGAAACTCGATGTGAATGAGGTAAAAAGAGTACTGCACCACATTATAAATTCCTGAGAGAACACATACATAGTTTAAAGTCATCATTCCTATACTTTGGGACACAAAATCTTAGTTTAAGGTCATATATTTTAGACTGTAGGGTGTGTGACTCTTCGATCGAAGTATAAAACTTATAAAGAACCTCTAATCCCATGTGAGACATGTTGTGTGTGGGAAACAAGAGGAGGAGAAGGTATTTACAACATACGGAAGCACACAATAAGATAACATAGGTGTGGAGTCAAGGAGAACCCCAAAATCCTAGTCTTCCCACTCAACGTGTAAAGGTGCACAGGGGGATGGCACCGAGAGTATTGAAATTCCATCTAGACATAAGGATGTGAGAAGGAATGTGAATAATGATACCAACATTTAGGATGCAATGGGATTGGAATAATAATGAAGGATAATTTTTCCCATATTTGAAACATAGTATATGTATCATGTGACCTTGGATGGTAAAAAAACTATGGGTCAGCTGCTAACCTTATCAGAAATAAGAGTGGAACCTGTCTGAAGATGTTGTTCAAGATCCTCTGGGACATTGGACCAAAATGGTAGGCAAGACTTAAGTCCAAGCATCCAAACCATTTGAGGGGTCCTTCTAGATGTGAAAGGTTATGGAGACCCAAAAAATGGGAATGCAAAGCATAGTGTTGGAATGAGAGAATGTTCCTGCAAAATCCAACACTCTAAGTCTCATACCACGACACATCTAATCATGTTAATGAGGCAAAACAAAGGTCGAGGGATCCAAATAGGGGAAAATGAATCGAGAAGATGAACGGGGAAATGGTTAAAATGGGTTGATGAACCTGGGGCCAGACTCAAAGACAAAATTTTCATGCATTCCAACGTATCCCATTAGGATGGGAATCAAGCCATAAGTAGTTCTTGAAGACCCATGTAGTTTAATGGAATGTGGTATGGACGTAGGTAAAAAAGAAGTGTTCCCAAAGGAGAAACATAGTGTAGCTATTACAAAAACAACATGAATGATGGAAAAATAATCCCACACCACCCCACATGATCCTAGAGGGAACCACAAGCCAAGGGGGTGAAAGGGAAGAGCTTGGGGATGGACTCAAACACAAAATGTCTGGGTGTTTCTATGTATCCCTTAAGTATATAAATCAATCCATACATAGTTCTTGAATATTGTGTAGTTTAACATCATGTGGTAAGAATGTAGTAGTAGTTTAACATCATACAAGACAAAGGGGTAGTTTCCATTTAAGGTCATATAGAAAAGACCATTAATGTTATGTCGTTTAATGTTTTTCATTTAGGACATATCAGTTTAACGTCATAGTTTAAAGTCATAGAAATTAGACCATGTAAGTCCAAAAAGGTCCGGAAAGGTCGAGGAACCTGGGGTTGGACTTGAAGGAAAAATCTCAGGGTGTTCTTATGTGTCCCATTAAGATGGGAATCAATCCATATGTAGTTCTTGGATTTCATTCAATTTAACATCATGATGTAAGGATGTGGGAGAAGGGGGAGGCCCCTGAAGGGGATATGTGATGCGTTAATTAAAAACCTTATATGAATGATAACTAAATATGTCCACACCACACCACGTGATCCTGAGATACTATAATTAGGATAAAAGGAAAATGAGATAACATGATTTATGGGACCTAAGGAAGGACCCTAGGTTGAAATGTTCAGGCATTCCTACATATCCCATAATGATAGAAATAAATCCATACTTAGTTCATTAATTTCATGTAGTTTAACATCATGTGGTGAGTACAAGAGTATTTTTTAACATCATGTGGGACAATGATGTTGGGTAGTTTTACATAGTGCATCCCGGACAAAGAAAATGGAAGGTCAATGGACCTGGGGCTGAAACCTAAGACAACATGTCTAGGTGTCACTACATATCCTGATAGGGAATGAATCAATACATACATAGTTGTTGAATGTCGTGTAGTTTAACGTCATGTGGTAAGGATGAGGGTATAGTTTAACATCATGTGGTATGGTGATGTTGGTAAGTTTTACATCTTGCATCCTAGATAAAAAATAGAAAGTTCAATGGACCTGGGGTTGGACCCAAAGACAAAACATCTGGGTGTCACTATGTATCCTGCTAGGATAGTAATCAAACCATACATAGTTCTTGAATGTCGTGTAGTTTAATATCATTCAGTAAGGATGAGGGTATAGTTTAACTTCATGTGGGATGGTGATGCTAGGAAGTTTTACGTATTATAGCCTGGACGAAAAAAGGAAATTTCAATGGACTTGGGTATGGACTCAAAGACAAAATGTTTGGGTGCTTCTACGTATCCTTCTAGGGCAGGAATCAACCCATACGTATTTGTTTAATGTATTGCATTTTAACATCATGTGGTAAGGATGGGGGTATAGTTTAACATCATGTGGGATGGTGATGTTGGGAATTTTAACGTCTTGCAGTCCATATGAAGAAAAGGAAATGTCCTTATGTGAAGTGTTGCTTGAGGAATTTGGAATGGGTGGGAGGAGTAATATGCTCACCATCCATGGTGACCAAAGAGTGTGCGTCATTGGGGTAAAACTTATGAATGATATATGGTCCCTCCTATTTGGGTTCCAAATTTTGTGTCTTCTTTCCGAGTATCATTGGTGTCCTTAGAGACAATACCATGTCACCTTAGAGAAAGTAACATTGGTTAAATTTTTTATTGAAGGCTCTAGATATAATGTTTTTGTGCCTCTATAGATTGTGAAATACCTAAAGCCTATTCTCATTGAGGGCTTCTAGCTCCGCCAGACATACTTCTTCTATCTTCGATGATGTCTTCTAATCATAAACAGTTGTTGAGAGTGACGATAACTAAAAGTATATTGTAAAGACTTATTTTTTCCCATACACAAGGGAATATGGGGTCACTTGGGTGTAATTACGATTCGTTGTCTGGTAATCCCAAAGAGCATTGGGGAGCTTGTCCGTCCAAATACACTAGTTCTGACTAACCATATTATGAAAAATGTTTTAGAGTGTATTTTTGAAGGCCTCGATCTGCCCATTTCCTAGCATATGATAGCGAGAAGTGTTGTTAAAGAAGATTTTGTACTTAGCATATAGTTTATTCAAATCGGCTACTCAAAATTGGGTTTTTTTATCAGTGAGAACTACATGATGGACTCTGAATTGGTGGATGATGTTGGAGCTCACAAACTCAAAGATAGAATGAGACTTGACTTCCTTGAGCAGTATCGCTTCTATCCACTTGGAAAATAAGTTTGTGTTAGTCATGATAAAACTATAATGGCGAGTTGTTGATGGTAGATATGGTCCCATGACATCGAATCCTCACACAGAAAAGGTCCAAGAGTAATTTATAGTATGGATAGGTTCTGGAAGTTGACGCACAAAATTAGAATAGATCTGAGATGCATGGAACTTCTTGGTAAACTTGATATAGTCACAAACCATGGTGGGTGAGATGTATCCAAATCTTCAAATCTGGTGGGAGAGTTTCAACCCTATCTGATGAGTTGTGCAGGATCTAGCATGGACTTCCTGCATGACATGGGGAATCTTTTCTCCTTAAATGAAATGGAGGACAACTCCATAAAACCCCCTTTTGTATAGGATCTTCCCAAGATCAGGACCAATCTAGAGGGTAAACTCCACTAAATGCTGATGAATTCGCTCACACTCAGCTCTGTCTGTCGAGAGATTGTTTTTTTTTGGAGGTACTCAACAAAAGGATTCATCCAACCAGGGGTATCTTCTATTTTGTTAGGGGAACATGGAGGTCCTTGTGTGGAGACATTGGTGGTAAGTTGACTTACCTACTGGATATCATCATCATCCGAGCTGACAGGAGTGATGACCCTTTGATGCTCCATGTTGATAATCGGATCGCCCTAGTCAGGCCCTATGATGATGCAACAGGGCTGGAAAAGGCATTGGTTCAACCATTCTATGAGCGAAGAACATGAGTGAATTCCAATAGAGAATATAACAGGGCCATTAACTGGCGAGTGCACTCTAAGAGGGGTATGATTTCTAGCTTCTTGATGACATAGTCACCATTGATCTTCTGGATAACCAACTCAGAGACCCCTTTCACGTGTAGGTGGGGAACATTAATCACGATGGACAACTCTAGACCAGTGATGTGGTCCTGATAATCTAAATCATTATTGGTACGTCCTTATGAAAACAATAATGAGTAGGTAAAAACAACCTATGTAGGCATGATGATGATGATGGTTAGGCCTACCCTGTAGAGTTTGGGATCATTGAGCCTTCTACCGGCAGGACTTATGGATGTGACATCAAAGTGTATCTTCTATAATGGAATGGTATGTTCTACTGATTTAATGGACTCGTCTAGAAAGTCATGATCCAGAGACTACTCTGTGGGATCTCTATGGGAATCAAGGAATTCTTCCAGTGCCTTACCCTTGACAGCTTTCTGTGGGAAAAAATTGTTGCCGAACTACTGGAGGATCACTACCCATCAAGCCAGATGGCCTATCAACATAGGGTAGTTCAGAATATATTTTAGTGGATCAAAATGGGATACCATATTTATTCTGTAATGTTGGAGAGAGTGTTGTAACTTCTATGCTTCAGAAACTAGCACGAGACAACTCTTCTCTATAGAAGAATATCTGGCCTCTGTGTCGAGGGGCATGCGGAAAATATTTTATAAATTTTTTTACGCCCCTTTGTTATTCTTATAGGTGAGAAGAGAACTGACAGACCATTATAGGGTAGTCACATAGAGGACTAGTGGCTTTCCAAAGATGGGTGGAATCAGAACTGAAGGCTATATCAGGTAAGTCTTGATCTCCTCAAAAGAGGTTTTGACATTATCCATCCCATTGGTAGATGACACCTTTATTTATGAGTCGGGATAAGGGATTGCACATACCATCTAGATTCGTAATGAATCAGTGTATGTTGGCTAAGTGGCCTTGGAAGCCTTGGAGCTCTTGAATGTTGCTCAGATGACATATCGAAATGATGGACTTGATCTTATCTAGATTTATCTTTATGCCTCTGTATCTAACAAAAAAATGAGGAACTTTCTAGGGGTAACCCCAAAGGAACACTTAAATGGTTTCATATACAAATGGTGGGAGGAGAGGAAGTCGAACACTTTTTAAAGATCTCTAAGATTGTCCTGAAACTTGTGGTATTTGACCACCAAATAATCTACGTAGAATTCCATCAATGTCCTGAGTATTGGTATGAATATGTGGTGCAAGGTATGTTGATAGGTAGCTTCTACATTCTTCAGACCAAATGGAATTACATAGAAACAAAAGACACCTTGTGGTGCTCTAAAGGCGGTGGATTCTACATCATTGGAGGTCATTCAGATCTGATTATACCTGAAATACCCATCCATTATAGAGAGATCTTGGAATCCTGTAGTTTTTTTGATCAATAGATTTGTCATAGGAAGGGGAAAATAAACTTTCATATAGTGGCGGTTGAGATCCCAGAAGTCAATGTAGACTCTAATCTATCTGTTCTTTTTACTAACAAGAATGATGTGAGATAACCATATGGGGTACTTTACTTCCATTGTGAAGTTTGATTTGATGAGATTATCAACTTTTACCTTTACCACCACACCTTGAGATGGGTTCATCTTTCTGGGAGGCTATTTGAACATATGATGACTTTCCGGGAGACCGAGACGGTGGACAAAGACCTGAGGATCTAGCCCTAAAATTTATTCATATCTCTAGGAAAATACATCCTAATGCTACATTCGGAAATCCACATACTTTTGTTTCTCATCCATAGGCAAAGTTGTGCTGATTAGTGTTCATCTTAAATCTACCTCGGTACTAAGATTCTCCTATACCAACTCATCGATGGTGGTGGATACACCTTCTTTAAATGCGATAGGAGAGTATTCCAAATCCTCTTCATCATCCACGAAGAGAGGATAATAGGAGAGAGGAAAATGTTCTGAATCGGCTGATCCTGACAGAATGATGGTGTCAGCCTGAGCATTAGTGGAATATTCAATGGGAGACTCCTACACTGCTGACACCATGTCGACAAAATCATTCAATCCAATTCCATCAGGACTTCGACTGAGGTGTCCATTTTTTATAATATTAAATTATTAGTGGTGCGTTGGCTTGAGTTGGTCTGGCCTATCCCAGAGAAACAAGAAAGTATGGTGTATTGTTGCTTCTATGGTGGGAACATCCTGATACCTTATAAGGGTAAGGGGATCTGGTAGGACTCAAGCCTAATTCATATATAAGTATGAATTGATCTTCGGGTTCTCCTTGTACCTAAGAATTCACTTATCAAACCATCCTGAGAGAACAAAGTAGTGCCCCAAGTCCGGGGTCGTAGCCTCCAACTAGTGAATTGGGAGGATAAAAGCATCATCCAGATCTATCCATGGGTCAACGAAAATGGAAGTGTGCCTAACCTCATTGGACTTAACCTACTTTTCCTTTCTCTTGTAGTATTCGTCGTCTAGGTAGTAGGCTTCACAAGATGCAAAGTGATATGCATTACCTTGGAGAATTCCCACTCGACCATTGAGGTAGTACTTGAGGAATTGGTGATTGGAGAAGGTAACTATTACATGTAGATGGAGCCAAGGTATACCCATCAGTGCATTTTAGGTGGTGTCTTGGGAGATGACCATGAATTCAGTTCTAAAAATCAAACCACTTAACTGGGTCTTCAAAAAGATCTTGACACATGGCCTTTGCTCAGTCCATTCATAACCTTGAATCTTCATGTCATAGGGATCCAGATCTACTTCAGATAGCCCAAGATTGCGGAGTGTTCAAGTTGGGATGAGATTGATACCAAAACCTGTGTTGAAAAAACAAAATCATATTTCCATAACATTAAAATGGCCAGTGATGTATAATAGGTGAATTTTCCCCTATATGGGATAACCTTCATCTTCTCTAGAGAATGAGATGATGACCTGGAATTATGCATGCTCGATTTCCTCATCATAGAAAGCATATGCATCTACTGCCTCAATTTTGAACTAGATGGGGCTTCTCAATGCCTCTATGAAGGATTCACACATATCTTCAAACAAGTGGAGAGCCTTGAGGATCAATATCTTTAAAGGAATTTAGCAAGGTGCTTAATCACATAATACTTCTATTCTAAGTGCACATTTTTTACAACAGGGAATTTCTCTATAGCAGGTGGTATGATGGATACTGCTGGTCAAAATGGAAGATTCTGGATAGTACTGAGAATATCCCATTGTTTACTAGCTAAAACAAAAAAAATTACTACTGGGTGATTACCATATCGCTAAGGTTTGGCCATAGGTAGATGTGGTTGATCATAGTTCGATCACGGTAGCTCTACCTAATCAAGGAGTATAAAAAGCAGTGACCATAAATCTAATGAGACAGGATGAGAGGACTACATGTGTTGAGCTCAGCGTTGAACCTAATTTCTGGTCTTGGTAGGGTGCATAGCTTGGCTAGAGGCATTGACCAGTGCATTCCAATGATTCATGTATCCATGGTCTCATTGATGATGGAATAAACTGGGGGTATTAGAAGGATCTTCTTGGAACTCCTCATCATCGAGAACCATGTAAGGGTCCAGCAGCTCAGTAGTATTCACTAAATAAGACTACTGATCATCACATGAAGAATCCTCCAATGTTGGGTAGGTCCAAGGGGTGATTCTCATCTTTGGGGGCATGAATTCACTATGTTTATGATATGGCTTCAGCACCAGTGCGGGGGGGAGGGGGGTTGATTTCCATTTCATCGTTGGTGTCTGCCCTTTCAGGAGGTAGAAGTTTGAGATATGGATGTATCATTAGCTACTGGAGTAGGTGTGGTGGCTTAAGAATCCTCAGGTTGATTCAAACGGGAACAGATGGTACCATGAGTGTGGGTTATCACCTTGTGATCCATCCAGTCATCAAATTTATAAGACCCACTGTTGGAGACTTATTTCCATTCCCCCTCACTATCGCTATCAGACCTCACAGAAACACAAACCAACTACACCAGGTTAGGGACCAACCTAACAATATTGTTTTTAACCCAGTCTGGGATCCAATCCTTGAACACATAGCACTAAATGAGAGTATGTACAAGGAACCGGTGGTAGGGGTAGTAATTGAGTTAATTATTGAGATCAGCCTCTTGAGGACTCATGTGTTCTAGAAACTATAGGATTACCGAATAAAAGGAACTATGTAAATAACTAGAAACTCAAGATTCATCAAATGATTTGACCCAGTTTATCCTATTTAAAAAAGGGACTCTGGGAGCCTTTCCCTAATGAGGGGAAGTAGCCTGATGAGGAGGTTGAACCAGATTATCTTTCCTAGGTGGTGGTGGTTCATTATGCAGAAACACCTACTGATTATGAGGTGAGTGATGCTAAGCCTAAGGATATGCCTAAGGCTGGGGCCCTCAGTGAGGCTATGGAGGAGGTTCTTCCACCAATAAATCTAGTGGTTTGGGGGCCTCTACCTGTGCAACAGTAGCAGTCTTAGCCTTGGATGCTCTTCTTTAAGGAGTTGTGGGAGGCAATGAGTTCTTCTACTTGGATTATTGCAAGTATTCTTCTAGACACTAATCTTTATTAGAAAAATCCTAGAATCCACATAGGAAGTTATGAGTGATTATAGTGGGGACTAGTTCAGTCTTTATTTTCCCCACGCACATCGCCATCATCTTCTCTTGAGTGAGAAGTATGTCGAGTGAATACCTGAGGCCCTTCCACCAAGAAACAAAGTTCATGACTTGCTCATCATTCATTTTATTTCACTTGAAGAGGTATTTGATACTAGTATTTCTCATGGTGGAGCTGAATTGATACTAAAATTGTCTGTGAAGATCCTCCCAACAAGCTATAGACTTAATGGGTACCTATCTGTACCAGACGAATGTGTACCCTTCCAGTGTCTATATGAAGCATCGAAGCTTATAATCCTCTTGTTGTTATGGATTTACCAGCATGGGTCCACACATTGGGATAATGTGGTTCAAATTCTATAGGAGGTCACATGTCCCATTGAAGGGATAGAAGTTAGATTCTCGTAGCTCGGGGCACTAGAATATCTTCCACCCATGATGGATATGACTTTCCATCAGGTGGGATCTCCACCTTTTGGGTCTCAAGGGCCTCGAGGCAAGCGATGATACAGGCCATCAGATCATCCTTGTAGGGGTTCCTATCTTGGTGAGGATCCATAACCACTAATGAATTATTGGGTTCGTCAAAATGATATGTGGGGCCCAACGGCTCATGGAGATGCTAGTGGAATGACCCTAGGAGCTTCTTGATGGGCCGCTAGAGGAATAGCATGCGGAGCTAGGTCTCATAGAAGATTCTCACATTGCATGGGAGGATTTAGTGATGCATAAAGTGGCTAATTTCCATAATCTCTGGCCTCTATCCTATCAGGATATGTAGGGTTGTTGAGATTAATATGGGAAACTCGATGGGGGAACTTGTATCTATCCCTACTTCCCCAATGGAGGATGGTTTAGATCATATTTTCGATCACCATATATTGGTCGGCATTCCACTATGCACTCAATAATGAGATCTTCAATGACTGTTTTCTATTCTACGAGATTTTGGGGCAATGTGGCCTTTTTAGGATCATCTTCCATCTTTTCCACTAAACCAGATGGTCTGGAGGGCTTAACATTCCAATTATGTCTTTTTACCTTGTTGGGGTCCTAACTGAGGGGAAATGACTCAGTAAGGTCTACAAGGCCATGTAAGTTTCCTTGATGGTGATTGATGATGCTTGGGTATCCAACAAAAGAATCACTACCCCAGGGGTTAGGTTCTTCTTCATGATTCTTTCCTCGGTTTCATTCTCTGTGAGGTCCGACATGTTTACTATGACTAGGCAAAGGGTCATATCCTTGATATCACCTAGAAGGTCAGGTTGACATAGGATGGAATTGAAGTGAAGAGAAGCATGCTGAACCCAACTATGGATTTGTATGTGTGGATATTCCTCTTCAATAATTTAGTAGAGCATAGTGAAGCTCTGAACGCATATTTTTTGAAAAGTCTGGCGATAATCTGGAGATGAAGGGAGCTAAGCCATGGGAATTACATCTAACTCAACCAAGTGGAATTTCTATCCAATGTTATCATAATGTTCCTAAATTTTTGGATAATCCAACTGATGATGAAAGAGATAGAAGTGTTTCCTCCCCATGGTTTAGCAGAAGCACATGACTTCATCCTGGGTGAGTATCTCTCGAATTCCAAAGTCTGAAGTTCTGATTGGACAAAACATCTTGGTAAGGTGGTACATTGCGAAAATTTCCCACTCCTTTGTTTGAAATCTGGATATGGCCCTTGGTTTCCCCATTATTCAACTAGGGGTAGCTGAGAAATCAGAAATGGTACTGATATGGACCGTTGTGGGGGAGGAATGGCTTGTGGAGAGAACGTTACATGGGATGACAAGCCGCTACATACTATTTCATCTCTCGAAGGAGATATTCACCACATCATCACATCCCTATAGGATGGTTTGCATACCATCTCTTCATGTTCGAAGGCAGAAACTACTGGTGACGAATTTGTGCAGTGATCATCATCTACTGGCCCCCAGAACAACTCTCCATAATATCATATCCTGGTAGAGAATGATCATGGTGATGGTAGAGAGGATTACAGGACAAGAACCTGAAAAGGGGAGAAATCTTCCTCCTCATGTATGCACCTATGAAGGGCCTCGGGGATCTGGTGTATTTCACTTTCTGGAAGGACGAAGCAGATACACCTGGTTCTACCCCAGACACTAATACAGAGGATCGGGGTGAAGGCTCCATCATTGAATAACACTCTACTTTAGAGTTTGAAAAGAATACTGGATTGACAACGATATGGAATTGTGTATGATTCTTCCTTTGGCGATGGTGGTTCTCCCTTCTGCCCAGGATGGTTCCTCATAGTAGCGTAAATCTTCAATATGGGGAGGAACACCATGCGGGGTGGTGCTGGAGCAGGGAGGGCCTCCGCCTGAGCTGGTAGAAATATGGGGGGAAACTTCATTCTTGATTTCATTGAAGCTTGTAGGACCTATACCCTGAGTGATGATAAGGACATAGAGAGGGCCTCCATGTTGGGTGAGAGAGTGGGTAGGACCTCCTCTCGGGTGTGCTAGGGTGCAAGGAGCAGCTAGGAAGATATCAAATGGAATATAGGGAGTACCTTCATGTGGGGATCTTGGGTATGAGGAGGACCTCCATGTTGGGTATGCGATGTGGGGGGGGAGCTCCATAGTTATAAGTGATGGTAACATGGGGATGGGCTCCATGTTATCCACCTGCGGCACGAGAAGGACCTCTATTCTGGTTGGCAGTGATGGTACGAGGAGGGCCTTCGTACTAATCAAACTACAAATGGGGAGGACCTCCATACCAATGGGTGATGGGGTGAGGAGGACCTCCATGTTGATAACTTGGATTATGGGGAAAATCTCCATGCCTGGGATCATGGTCATGGGGAGGACATTTGTACTAGAAATTAAAAATATGGGGAGGACCTCTGCTTGTACTGGTACCGGTGGCATGGGTAGTAACTCCATTCTAAGTGTGAGAGTGGAGAGGACCTTCACTCTAATTGGTGATGGTATGGGGAGGACCTATGTACTCGATCTGGATGTCACGGGTTGGCCCATGATGGTTATTTCTTGTTTTGGAAACTAGAAGATTCATCATAACCTACCCATGGGGTGGTTAGGGTCTCAATACCAATCAGACATAGTGGTAAGCCTAATATGTAATGATGAGGAGCTGATAGTATCTGTCGGTGGTGGAATGGGCCACTAAATCTATAGAATATGACGTCCCCTAAAAAGCGTATTTCTGAGTATGTGCCTAATTTTGATGTTGGGTCAACCAAATTGGGTCTTGTGATGCAGGGGTAGAGACCACCTATTCTTCTACCTGGGGGACCAGTTGGCAGTGTTGATGTGGCCCTGTGGGAGCCCTCATTAGCAGCTCTCTGGTGATAGCTGAAGTCGAGATGACTCGAACAACCCTTACCTCCTTGTCGCAGGGGGGTGAATCAAGGGAGAATTCTATGGAGAGGATCCCAAAATCATTGAACGTCAAATTAGGGAGTAGTATCTCCCTTTTTGGACTTTATGGGCAGTGGTGATGGAAAGGAACAGAAGCCTTTTAATCTTGGTAGGCCATATCCCTCACTGGTATGACTCTTTCTTGTTTGTACCATCGAATAAGAGTATCAATCACTCTCATCTGGATAAACTCTGAGGGTGACATAGGGCATGGGTGCCTAGTAGGTGTGGTTGTGGATGACATTGTGGTGGAGGTGGATCAATGTAGGATGTCTACACTAACACTTCCCCTACCCCCACATCTACAAGTTGGAGGTGACTGTCTTCTTGTAGCTTGGGTCCTAGAAAGCATGAAGATTCATCTATTAGTATAGATAGTAGGAAAGAAGTGCCCAGTTACCCAGTGTCGTTTAGTCTTTCATTGCTAGATAGAAATATCCACTCTAAAGATGTTATAGTCTAGAATACCAAATGATTAACTACCCCAAATTATGGTGATTTCCACACCAGACCCACTATTTTCTTGGTGGGACCTAGCGTCGGGTGGCTAAATCAAGTAACACACTTATCTTCTGATGTCTCAAACACTACTAATCCCCATAGTTGAAGGTGAAACGATTCACATCGGGTTCATCATTTCTTTTTTCAACACTTTTGTCTGGGGGTACTGCCTGAGTGCATTTGATGTTCACTTGGATATGAATTGTACCCTGCATTCCCTATTTCCAAAGCCGGACGGGATTCATCACCTCTTAAATGATATTAGCTACTTGATCAAAATGGGATGATGGGATGTTGGTCTCTGATTATTTGTATTCCTCCTCATAACTCATCACCTAGTCTGATTCTTCTTTAAATATTAAGATGTTGTTCATGAAACCCTTCATGGTTCCATCTCTTTGTGGATGGTAGTTAATTGCATTGCTTCTATCATGACATTCCAAAGGGTCATTTTATGTAAGAACCCTTTGGTTAGGGAACTATTCATGTTGGGAATAGATGAAATGTCTAGATTTTGGAACATTGGTAACCTGAATTCTACCTTGTTAGAGTGCTTATTGAGGGAACAGAAGCTCGAGGCATCCCATGTTGAATGTGGGGAATGCTGTTACAAAGGCATGTCTCTGAGGTTTTTCTCAGCTTCTCATGTTTGAAACAAGGTATTCCATGTGTTTAACATCTTGTGGAGATGGATTGGACTGATTATAACACTGATGAGAGTGGATCAGATGGATATGTCCCTAGGAGTGAGTACCTAGAAGGTTTACTGGGTGGTAAGTTCAAAACATCTGTGAGGATGGACCCTGGATGGAATGTCCCAAAAAGGGAATGTTTCACACCATGTAGGATGATCGTAACACCTCAAAGGGGCAGATTAGAGAAGGTGGGTCCTGGAAAAGGGGACACAATGTTTACTATTGGCTGGGATTGAAGATCTGGGAGGCTTTTTACCTACCCTATATGAAAGATAAGGTTCAAATCCCACGTAGTTCAGGGGATGATTCGAGGCTTACACATGGTTAGCGGCCCATCACAAGAGGGGAACTCTTTGTTGGATGAGGGGGAATTGTGTGGGGATTGTGCATGGTTATCTACCCAAGAAAGGAATGATCCCACTAGGATGTGGTAGATCAGGTTAAATAAGGATGGATATGGAGGAAGTGTCGAATGATGAGGGTGAATGGGGTGGAACCGACGTGAAGATGACGATGTTGGGATTGAACCTAGAGGAGGTTTCTGACATAACCTACATTAAAGGTAGGGATCAAAGTCTATATAGTTTTGGTTGGGGAAATGAGACACCTAAGGAGGCAGCTTGTGATAATGGAGCACATGGATAGGGTCCTAGAGGAAGTAGAACCTACGGGTTAGGGGTATGATCTTCTCGAGACACAAAGGCTCAAAGGGAAGACTATGATGGGAATGGATGATGGGATTGGACCTCAGGGAGGCTTCCTATGTACCTTGTGTGAAAGTTAGGGATCAAATTCCATGTATTTCATTAATGGGGAATAGAATTGGGGTGTAAAAAAGTACAATGACCCAAATACATGCTCGGGTCTTATGTATGGTTAGTGGCCATTCTCAAGAGAGGAACTCTTGGTTGTAGGATTATGGGTTATATGGAGGATTATGCATGGTTAGATTCCCATGGGGATCAAAACACCTTAGAGAGGCATATTCAGGGAATTAGTAACAAAAAGGTAAAGTGTCACATCAGGAGGGTACATCCCTTGGGAGGGAGTACCATAGTTTACCATAGGTTGGGGTTGGACCTCAAAGATGCTTCCTACATATCCCAGTGGATGGGCATCAAAACCCACATAGTTCAGAAGGGCATACATTTTAACATCATGTGGGAAAAAGGTGAACCAACATGAAATGCATGGAATAGTTGGATTTTGGAGATTGAGGGGATAGAACCTCGTAGAGGCTTCCTACATACAATATATAGAGGATAAGGATCAAATTCCATGTAGTTCAGAAGGATACAGTTTAACATTATACTGGACGATCGGAATAGGACTTATGCATGGTTAGTGTCCCAAAGAAGTGTCATGGTCACTATTAAACTCTATGCTCACATGATTCATTCAAGATGTAAGAAACAATAGATATAAGTAGACCATATGAATGTGTTGTGAAGGGTGTGGCTATGAAGGATGGTGTGGGGATTATGCGTGGATAGTGGCCCATGGATATGGAGATTGGGACTTACACCAAGAAGGAAGCCTGAGGAGGGTTCCCCGATGTACAAGAAGGATAGGGACATCATATAGGGAAACCCCTATTAGATTATTTTGGGGATTATAGGAAGATTTCCCAAGGTGCACATGGAAACAAAGGGAAAATGGAGAGAGGAGCGGGTGAGTGATGATTCTCATTCTCCTTTGATTCCACCAAATATTTGCACGCTTGTGTAAACTCACAGTTTAATGTCATGTATTGGGGAAGAGGGTGATTGGAAGTTTAATGTACTATATCTAGGACAATGATTACTCACTCTTCATCCCATGGACTTACATAACTTGTATCAACCCACACTTGGGGGACTGAAGTCATAACCAATGCCCGATGGGAGTGAGGTAGAGGAGTGGTCACTCAAGGGGCTCATGTTAGTGTGGATATGTGAAGAAGCAATAGTCATTATCATTTCTATGCAAAACAAGCATAATATAGGTAAATGAAAGATGAAACACCACCCAAGGGGACATGAAATCACTTCGTACAAGCCTATATGACCACATGGGAGAGGGTTTTGCAAAGAATAAAGGCCTTGATAAGAACATACTTGTGAAGCTCTAGTGATTTATGAAGATATGGAACTTCACAAAGAATTATACTTTGAAAAACATGGTAAAAGTGGTATTTGTGAAGGGAGGATCTTCATGAAACATGGAAACCCATCTAAGGCATAGAGCCTACATGTTCTTGGAGGGTGCTTCACGAAGCCTGAATGCTCTGCGAAGTCCAGAGTTCTTGAAAGGTACTTCTACCTTTGTGATTCTTGTGGGGATTCACGAAGGGAATCCCCACTTTAATAGGAGGTAAATCGGAACAAATGGAAAGTCGGTTCGCGATGCTCAAATACCTTGGGTGAAGCATTTTCTAACTGGTTTGTGGAGTAAGGGGTGCTTCGCGAAATGGTATCTTGCAAGGTGAAAGGTCAGGGTACCGATCACTTAGGGTGAGAGTGAACCACATATTTATAGGCATAGGGGATTGTGATGATCGAACTTGTGCTACAAAGTAGATGGTGCTTTGTGATCAGAGGCAGATCTTTCAGACTCGCAGAGGAATCTGTTATTACTCACCGGTGGTCGTGATGCTCTATGGACTTACGAAGGCAATTGTAACTGCTTCACGGAATTCATGGAGCAGTCTATCTATGGATTTCACACAGTTTTAATTGATGAAGGGCTTCATGATTGGGCTTTGTGGGGAAGTCCCTTTGGTGATTTTTTGCCTTTGAGGGAAAAAAATTATCCCAAATGGTGTTATCTATACTTCATCCATCTTCAGAACTGATTTTAGGGCCAATAGTGGTATAGCCAATCAATAATCTATAACCCCAATTCTTTATAATATTTCAAAAGTTCCAATGTACCTAGGGTGTAACATACCATTTTACCAAATATTAAAATTCCTTTCTAGGATGAAACCTTCAAGAATACATGATCTCAAAATTGAAATTCCAATTGTTTCCTTTAACTATCCATATATCTCTTTTTTCTAATTTGGGTCGATTTAATGAGATTCTGAATAATACATAATTTAATAGTAGTCTCCTGTACAATCTGGGGGAAAAATATTTTTATTTCTCTAAATACATACCAAAAAAATGGAGTAAGTTACATATTTCCATATAATGCTGCATCTGGTTCCATTTGGATTCTTGAATGGAAGCTATTATTTTATGAAAACTCCAACAAAGGTTTGTACTGATATTATGTACCTTGGAAGTCAAGAGAACATGATATCAACATGTCTTTAAAAATCTATATAGTTCTTTTATACTTCCCATCAGTCTGGGGATGATAGGTGGTGCTTAAATATATCGGAGTGTTGAGATCCCTTTGAAGAGTCCTCCATAATTTTGATGAGAATAGAGGGACATGATCAGATACAATCGATAGTGGTTCCCTATAAGGACTTACTATTTAACGTATATATATATATAGGAAAGGCACTCAAGTGGTAGATTTCTCTTATTACTAACAATTGATCATAAACATTAACACAATAAATAATGACCCATATAGTATTGTTCTTCCTTAGAGTCTATGGGATTCTTATGAAAAATTCCATTATAATATTTTCCTATGACAACCCTTGTTGTTATTACATATTAATTAATGATTTATTACATAAGAATTCACATAATACAAACTAGAATATTGATAATTATAGTGTATTTTGGTAATTAGTTACATTTCATAATAACTTAAAACAAGTGGTACATCAACATTATTGAAAACTTCCTTAACATGCTCATAGTTTTCCATCATTCTTAAAACTGCACTGGATAGCTTGGGGAGATACATAAGAAAAGGGTGAGCTATAAAGCCCAGTAAGGTAATAAAAAAATAATCACATGAATAAAGTGTTACATGTTATATAGTATGAATTTAAATGATACATAAAAGTGATTCGAATCAAAAACATGAATAATGAGGCATAATATAGCAAGATAAAATAAAGGCAACATGGGAATGTGGCAACAACTTTAAACGTGACATCATAAACATAGGTCAAGGTAACCACCAATACATCATAACATGGTAGTAAATGTCCCATAATTGATTATTTTCACTTCATAATCCTATATATGATGACTTATGAGACTAAAACATTACCCAATGCATTGGAGCGCTATATACTTTTGGGTGCAATCATCACTTTCATATCATGTACATGCATAAGCATGCCACATAGATCATTCAACATAGGATCATATTTCATGATATTTAATTAAAAGATCAAGGAATTTTGAATACATAAATGGAATTCTAAAATCATATATGTATAGGTATGTATGGGTGAATACCCTGGATTGGAAATAGTGATGGTATTCACAATACAGAGGTTTTGCATGGAAAACCCACTGTGAAATTTCAGCAATAGAATGATAGTATATAAAGATTAATAAAATGGTTTAATGAGATTGAAAGGGATATATAATTATTTTAAAATAAAATTCACAGTAATATGGATGTGAAAAAACATATCCTAATATTAGGAATTGGAAATAAAATACACAAAATGAAGAAGGTTCTTGAATAAAGAGGAGAAGTGGAGGGTCCCATAGTAAAGTTTGGCATAGTAACAACTTAGGTAAATACAATATCGAGTTGGTATAAATGATATATAATTATTAAGACATAAAGTTTATAGTATATAGATCTTTATAAAGTCATTTATGTGTAACCAATTGAGATTCAAAAGGAAAATTGCAAAGAAGGTTCTTGAATGGAAGGGAAGAGAGAACTCTCTAAACTTGAGAGGGTGATTCCAAAAGTTTTAAAGGAGATTATTGGTATCTTGGGGCACATTGGGGACTCTAGATAGGGGATGGAATATTAAGGATATGATCCAAGGTTTTTTATTGAAGTGTAAGGGGATATTGGGTGGGTTTATATAGGAAAATATTGGGGAGTTCCTTATTATTTCTCAAACCTAGGTTTTGGAATCTATATAATAAAGTAATCAAAACCACAAACATTCCCATGTTATTTCCCATGGTTTCTACCAAAGAAGAATTCTTTTCATTTTTTTATAAGGATAAAGGAAAAACACATTAAAATATTTCCATTGGTGATGTGGAAGTGAGTCGTGTTCTTAGAAAATGATTTTAAAACCATAAAATGTATTTTAGGTTTTGGATGATTCATAATGGCTTTATAAAATTAATCAAATAACCTCAAAATAACATTATTTTTAAGGGTAAATAAATATTTTATCTTTGATATTGTTTATATTATTTATTACATCACTTTTGGGTCATTATGATGTCATAATACACACTATATATTTATACCGTATTTATATTTTACACGCAAATTTGAATATCTCATAAAATTATGAAAAACTAACTATTGAATAATTTATACATTTTGATTCCAAAAATAATATTTATTTTATCAAAAAAATTCTAAATATGTGCATTTTCACTTTTAAAATAACAATCCACAATTACTGATAAATCTTGGGTTTTTTGACAATAACAATTTTCAAACCCCTATAAAAATTACATTTGACTTTATAGAAACTATATGATCATTTATATTTAAAAAAATGTTTAATTGTATTATTTTATTAAATTATCATTTATTTTTAAAATTCATGAATTTATCAAAAAAACGGAATATCTTAATTGAAATTACATATAACACAAAATACAATTTTCATTTTATCATATCAAAATCAAAATCATTTTTAAAGTAATAATAATAATAAGTAAATATAATCATTATAATATTGAGAATAATGTATAACTATTCATATTTTTAGGTTTTTGAATCATATTCCTTTATCATACCAGAAAACTCTCTAAGGGTAAGGTGCGTGATTATGATATTTTCATGGGTTTGTTCGACATACATGGTTTTGGTTGTGATCTCGATGAGCTTGAACTTATCACATAAAAGTTTTTTCTCGTTCTTTAGTTATTGGATCACATCTTGGGCTTGGTTAAGGGAATATCCTAGTGATTATATCTCCTTTGAAAACCCTAATAAATAGACTTCATATGGTATAATCCTACTGGTTGAGGCCATCACTTCCTTTTTCTATGTCAATTGGATTTATCAAGACCTCATATTTATACCATGGTAAGAAAACTACCTATTTTCAGTGGGGTTTTTATTTTTTGGTGGTTTAAACCACCACTAAATGTTTTTTGATGGTTTTAAAACAAACCAATTCTAATGTTGGTGTCAGTATCCAACCCATGATAGTTCCTTATATTTAGTGGTAGATTTTGGTAAATGCCATAGAACATATATTTAGCGACAATTTTTTTCATTTTAGTGGTGGTTTTCTGGCAAAAAAATGTTGGGGATTTAGCGACGGGTTAAACCATCATAAAATCCTAAATTTATTTTTATGGGAAAAAAACCACAAAAATGAAAATAAATACCAATAAATAATAATGACATTATATAGAGAAGGTTTTAACCATTTATAAAAAATGAAATTATATACTGACGGTTCAAACCACCGCTAAACAATAGCATGTCATATTTAGAGATGGTTTAAAATATCGCAATATGCTAATTTTCCAAAAAAATGCAGCTGTTGAATTTGTAGCCCTGGAACAGTACTCAACCCTATAAGAAAAAAAAATAATCAATTCATAGTGAAAAAATAAAATATAATACATCACCTAAATATATTTTTCACCATTAATAATAATATCAAAATTAATTTCACTATTCATGAATAACTATATCATAACATTCAAAGTTTACCAATTCCCTTAATATTCTAGAAATTAAATAATCACTCTGAAATAGAATATTATAAAATGTAAGGGGAATATATATATCCCTACCAGGAACAACAATATGGTTTTTGAATCATCAAATTACTGTTATTTTTTCATATTTTTGGTTTTACATTATCCCTAAATTTAAAGAGAACACTAATCACTACCCAATGAACTTTTCTCAACACCCTCATTGTCTTCATCTCCACTTCCTGCTATCAACACCTACATGACAATTATATTGAAAATTAAATAGTGTTTTATATTTATATTTAAACTTAAATCCAATAAAAAATTTAACAAAATGATTTTGAAGTTGTATGATTTACCTGTAAGTTCCTAGTCAGTGTATTGTGTCACTAAGAGGGGGAGGGGTGAATCAGTTATAATATTTTTCTTTTATGTTTCTTTTCAAGTGAAAGAAACGGTTACCCTATTAAAGACTCAATTCCCTACTAAAAGACTAATCATTAACATATCCACAGGAACACAGGTATTTACAAGGTTCACTATTCAATAAGAATAGCTATGTTCTTGGTATGGTTTGGAAATTTTCCAATACCATACAATCCAGCAAAAAAAACTTTGGATTAAAATGAGTAGGATATACCCTTACACTCGCATATCACTATGAAATGATCCCACTAGTGTGTGTTCACCCTCTTAACACAATAATGAAATAAATCCTTTGTGTAACAAATCATGTTACCTATGCTTCTTTTCAATTCAATAAATGTATTCAATTGAAATACAATTCTTCAATTCCTTACCCATAAGAAAGGTACGAACCACATTGAATTTGTTATGAAACCCTTAGTCCGATTTTCCTGGGTCTGATTCTCCCAGTCTGATTCCTCCAAGTACAATTCTTTCAAAACAGTTCTCCCAGTCCAATTTTCTGATATAATTCAATAGAAATGAATCAGGGCCACTTCAACACATGAGTATGATAAAACATAGTAAAATTATTCCAGAGTCTGGAAATCCTTAGTACGGGAAAACCCAATATGAAAACCCCATTATGATTAATTCAGCCTGATACTAGAATTATCTGAATACAATTGATAATCCAAATACAATGATTCGCTAAATATGGTATATCTTAAATAAAATGTTCGTCTGAATACAATTGTTGCAATCTTTTGTCTTCCCCATTGAAATGCCTTCAATGAAAAACAAAATAGTATCACTTTCTCTCACTGAAAAATATGAACTTCTCTCTCTACCATGGTGAACAGTACAAGCAGTCAAAAATTAAAAAGTACTTGTCCTTTTATAGGTGAACCTTGAAAGGTTTGGGTGGGAATCCCAAAAAAAATTCTCACTCACAAAAATTCACCAACATTTAAATTTCCCCTTAATTCTTGAATGCATTTTGACTTCATCGGCGGTTCTGGATTCTTCTTCAAACATTATCTTCTTCTTTAGACTTTCATTTTAATTTTAAGTATGAATTCAACACACGAGCCTGATTTTTCTCAATCTGATTTCTTCAATACAAATCTCTATATAAATTTAAAACAAATTTATGAAAAAATCTATACCATTTTGATTTGCTGAAAACAATTCTCAAAAATGATTTGAATAAAAATATTTTATTTGAATTTATAGCTCCCCCTTGATAATTCATTTAGAAATCTCCACTTTTATTTTCTTTTTTCATTGACCCACTTGAGATTCAAGACTTAATCTTATCCTCTTCTCTTGAACTAGTTGGAAACCTACAAAGTAATTCAACCCTTTTGAAATGGTTGACTACATTGTTGATATCATTTTATCCTTATTTTCTCTTGAACCACTTATAAAAAACTTTATTCACAAACCTATACTTGTATCATGAATTCCTTTATGAAATTAAATTCATATGAGAATAGCTTTAGAATCATCAGACTTGGATTGGAATGTATCATAATTTTTCATTAATTCTAGCTTCTTTCTTTTCATCCCAACCCAAGTATGATCTTTTCTGAATACAATTGATCTAGATACAATCATACTAGGTAAACAAATTGGATACAATTTACCTAGATATGATTTTCTAGAATAATATATTTTATAGGTAGGATCATTATTGGTATGATCATTCATGATACGATTGGCCTAGATACAATTTTCCAGAATATGATCTTTTCTAGGTATGATCATTCTGAAAAACAATTGGCACCATCTCTTACTCTTCTATCAGCACCACTTCTTCAATCGGCACTATCTATTCAATTAGAACCACATTTTCAATAAGTGCCACTTTTTCGATTAGTACCACATTTTAAATTGGAACCTCATTTTCAATCAGTACCACCTTTTAAAACAACATCACCTTTTAAAACAATATCACCTTATAAAACAACACCACCTCTTCAATCGGTAGCATCTCTTACTTTTATTTCACCCAGATATGATTATTTTGAAAAAGAATCAGTATCACCACATTTCATTGTAATTACACTTCAATAGCACCACTTTTCATCATCATTACACTTCAACAGAACAACTTTTCTTTGGCACCACCTCTTCCTCTTCTTTCACGCAGGTGCGATTGTTTTGGAAAACAATTGCCATCACTTCTTTTTCTTTTCCACCTAGATAAGATAAATCTGGATACAATCCTTTTTGTACTATCATCGTTTCTTTAAATATCTTTTTCTTTCATCAAGATTTCATCACAAGTTCTCTATTCAAATCATGATTTATGTGCAATACAAATCATCAAAGCATAATCACATTTAAAACATCATAGTCACATAATTAAAACATCGTAGTCACGCTAACCCCGATTCTCAAGAAAAATAAACAATTATTTCCCATTATATTTAGAGTGAATATAATGAAAATTTACTTCCAACAATATGTTTTCACTTTCAGTTAGACCCGAGGTGAGTCCAATCAAAAACTCTTCTTTCAAAACATCTTATTTTCATTACGATAGACTTTCACAGTGAGTCTAATTCTTTAAAAAAATGAGTCTGATTCTTTTCAAAACAAAGGTCTATATGATTGTATTGAAACCAATACAATTTTTTATAAAAAATGATTCATAATTCCTTTCTTCTTTCCCAGAAAAATCGAACACCCACAAAACTTATTTCTTTCAATCCCCTTCAATCTGAATTCCCATTTATCATCTTTCTCAACATCCTTTATTTCTTCAACATACTGATTGATTCACAAAAAATACAACCAAAACACAACTAGGGCCTAACATTACCTACTCACCACTAGTCATCGATACAATATCCCCAGGGACAGATCCATTCAAATTCTAATATAAATAAATCAACACTTTTTGAAAAAAGGATATAAGATCCCCCCATTCCAGAATTTTTATTTGCATAGAAATAAACTTCCTCTGATCGTCTCGAGGTATGGAGTGACTAAAACCAGGAGTAGATGCAGTTAAAATCCCAAATTTCCTATCAAAGACCTCATTTGGTAATGGTCCCAAACCCATATTTCACACTAGACCAAGATGCTCCTTCCCAAGGACTTGACCAACTGGGTCATCCTAGGAGATTGAGAAGGACTAGGTTGGATTGGGATCCCATAGTACTTTAATTTTTACCTATAAATAAAATATCAGTCATATTTGAAGCAATAAATATTAACATAGTGTAAATTGAAAAAAATTATTACAATAAAAAATTAATTAAAAACCTAACTTCTTTGGTAGGGACATTAACATAACTCCCATTAGATTTTTTATGAACATCCAACCATAGTTCTGTTTGGGACACATAGAACCCTAAATTCTTTGACTTCATTAAATAATGATAAATCAATAATTTAATATATTAAATAGATAATATTGTCTTGTAAATATTTAAACTTATGAAAATATTACCAGAGTCGATTAGTTTCTAGAAAAACTCTTTAACTCAAAAATGTGAGGGATGATTTTCTTAGATCGACTCGATGAATTCTTCCTTGAAACATCCTAAAATAAATAACATATAATTAAATAGTAATATATGCAATGTGGTGTCATTATCATATTCATGTATAATTGTAAAATGATATTAATATAATAATATATATTTAAATACCACATGATTCTTATTATGATGGCTATCAAAAAAACCTTCCATTTCTCTCTAGGTACCCCTTTAGGTACCTTATCATATAGTTGTTGGGTTATCAATGAAGTATTGTTAAATTTCTTCTATAATCTCCATTTAAAATTCTTTCATTTAATACCCATATTTTTCAGTGTCCACTTTCATGCTATAATATTAACAATGGTAAAGTGGAAAAACATGTGTAGAAAGAGATTTATTTTTAAAATATTAGAATTTAATAACATAATGAGATTAAATTAAAATATAATAATGTATTCAAATTACCTTTATCTGTGAATCAAAAACTTCATTTTTCCAAGATTCAGGCATATTCCACCAATCAGTATACATAATCGGAAGGTTAACCAGCTCCACCACCAGCTGTCCCAGAATCTGGCTAAATAATATTATGCTATCATCCATAGGGACCCCATAGTAGTCAAATGATACAAATATCTTTATTCCATTCAGATTCCAGACATATGAACTTTTCATATTTCTCTCTATAGTAGCATTGTTTCCATATTTTATGAAAAAATAGTTAGTATTATAAGAAAGTGAAATAACTTTATTCATATTAAAATTTGTACCTATAACTATCACCCTATAATATGCTCATGAAGAAATATGAGTGATGACCTTTTCCCTCACTACTGAGCCTGGTGATTGGGGAGATGTTGGATGAGCTATTGATGTGACATTGAAAAGGGTTGTTCCAAAAGATAATGGAATGGAGGGTATGAGAGATGGTGTATGGGGAAAGTGGAGGGTGTTTTAGATATTGTATGGAGGAGGACTAATGCATCATCATCTTTCAGTATGGTTGAGGAAATATTGACTAAGATTTAACTGGGATCATTAAAACTCTTCCTACTTGGAATTCATGTCTTTTTATCAAATAAAATTAACTTCAGAACATATATTTTAAAAAATTCATACAGAAAAAAAATTAGAAATGATAATAGATACACAGTACTGACAAAAAATATACATAGATATGGTAAATAATGAATGCACAAATAATATTAGTGGTTGATAAATGAAGGGATGACTGCACATACAATCATTTTGTCCTTTAATCGTATCATTTTTCAGCTCCATCATAATTTCATCTACTTCATCCACCCTCAAAAGACTAATATTTTCAATATCGTGATAGAAAAATAAGTTCACTTATTACTATTGATGGGATTCAATGTGGTAAAATATTACACTTCATCAACCATATCATACAATTCTCTTTGTTTTACGTGAGTAAAGACACTCCACCCTTCATCAACGACATATTCCACATAATATACCATTTTCACTTACGATGATAAGATATACGGATCATGTAATTCACAGTCACCAATATTTCCTCAAATGAGAGAAGTTCATAGAATTAAATTGAAAGAAATATCTTTTAACACCCCTATAAATATTTACCCACTTACATTTGAATAAAACCACTAAAAAATGCTATTGGTTGTTTAATTTTATAATATTAATAAAATTTCTATAGTATCCTGCTTCAAAAATGTAAATATACCACTATTCTATGTTTTAAAACCATTTTCTCGATCAACTTAATGAAATTTAAAGTCAGTCAAATTATAAGTTTTGAACTTTCTAGCTTGTTTTAGAGGACCTTGAACAAGAAAATTTAAATCTTTTAACAACTTATCTCGAGTATCATTATTCATGATCTAAAAAAATTAATATACATTATTATATTTATAAAATATATGTGTCAACCTAATATACATATTTATTTAAATACTTATGAACTTACATGTTGTGAAAACCATTCTACAATCCCTTTATTAATAGATTTTGTTATATCTTTCTCATTTTTTGTTTGGCCTCTCATTCATCTCTTTGTTTGTATCCTGAGTTCTTCAATAAATGGATTTGAAATTTCACTATTCATAAACACATATCTTTTTTCCTGTAATAATTCTATTTTTATTAGTGTAACATTTGTGCTCCTCCCAACTGATCGGACGATATCAGGAAAGATTTTTGATATCCCATGTAGTTATGATTGAGTCTATGTGTCTTCAACAATTCCAACTCAATTGAATCTTATCTCAATATCATCCAATTATCTAGAAAAAAAATTTAAGACACTCCTCTTCTAGATAGCCTTTAGTAAATAAATCCTTCAGGTTGTTCTTTATTTTTCACATATGATTTAAAATTCCCAAGATATTTGTGAAATAAAATAAATAAAAAATAATTGTGTATTTAAGGAATTTACAAGAATTGTTTACTTAAGATAAAAAATATATAAATAAAGTACCAAAAAATTGGATACATCCATCGATAATGTATAGGTCCTCATAATGTATATTCCTTGACCAAATTCATAGATAAATACATCATGACATTAAAAAACAATGGATGAAACGTCATCTCAATTGCACAGTGTTTCAATAAAAATCTATAATGAAGGTTTTAAAGATCAAATGGCTGTAGATTTTTCTTATATATTTTTATGAAGAATGTGAAAAATTGGAGTATAATATAGGTAACCATTTCAAGTAATAATATATGCAATTCCAATGGTAGTAAGTGTTGTAACAAAATTTGTGAATCGTGATTTTTCAATCTATGTAACCTATGATTATTTAAGTTAACATACCAGGATTTTTCAATTGAATACCCATCAGATACCTTTACATGTTTTAAAATTCTAATGAAAGTATCTTTATCTCTATTTTTCATTACAAAAAATTCCATATCATACTTTCCATTATCATTTGGACAAAGATCACGCTTTATGTTCATTTTTTGTATGTCTTTCCAAGCATTAAGATGGTCCCTCAATTTTCCATGATCATTAAGCAACATGGAGATAAAATTTTCATGGAAATTCTTCTTAATATGCATATCATCAAGATTATTCTGTAAAAAAATAAATTTTTGATACGTAAGTCTAAATAATATACATTCCTTATTCTATTTTTGCATTCTAATTTCACTTGAAGATGAACTTGAAACTCATTTTCCACTATCATTCAAATGATGAACCTTACCAAATTCTATTTTAATATTTCCAAGTTGTTCTAATATTTCAAAACCTTTTAATAACTTTGGAGGCAGTATATGATCAATAAAAAATTTTAATTTTTACTTGTTCAACTAAAATCTGTGAGATGCATCGAGAAATATTCAATGACATAAGAATAAACATTTTTTACTATGAGGTATTAATTTTGAATCAAAATAAATGTTACAAATAGGAAAATAAAAAACCCATTTAAGTGTTACAACTAGCTAAATTCCCATGTCCAAGGAATCAACTAATAGTCCACAATAGAGAAGCTTGCATTTTAAAAGAATTTCTAGAAGAGGCATCATATGTCTCACCATTATTGCTCCATAACTCTTATAATTATTCAATTAGATGATTTAATTATACATAAATATAATTTCTAGTCATTTGTTTTCCAGGAATAATCATTTAAATGATAAATCACATTTTTTATACACATCCATAGAGTCATTTTTTAAGGGATCAAAACAACTGGCCAAATGCTATAACTGATGCTCAAAGTCTCAAATGGGTTGAATCCATTGAAATATAATCCCAATATCACATTATTAGAATTAGATAAGAAATATGTGTGTAACGAATCAAATTTATTCCATGATTGTGAATCTCTTGGATATCATGTTAACTCATCATTGTAATTATCAATAGAATGCCACATAATGTGCTCAGTGGTTTTCAATGACATGAATAATCTTTGAAATCAAGGATTTAAAAAAAATAATTCAAAACCTATTTAGGTGTGTTCCTTTTATTCTTTTTTATAGTAGTATGTTGATTCAGAATTCCAACATCACCCATTGACTACCATCTAGAAGAAGAACATTTTTTTCAATCCTGTTTTCTTGAATCTTATCCCCAATAAAGCATACAATCATTGTTACAATATTTTATTTTTGTATAATTCATACCAACCTTGTTAAAAACATTTTTCATATCATAAAAATACTTAGGAATATTTTCTTCAGTAAATTCTTCATGCAACAATCCCAATATCATAGGCATCATATTACTTGTAATTTCATATATGCATTTGATATGGTACAACTTCAGGAAAAAAATCAAGTTTTGAATATTTAAAATATCCACCATGACACTCTTAATTTATATATTCAAATAAACCATGAAACACATTTGTCTTCTCAGGGAAGTTCTCTCTTACATTAGTCTCCATAGAATCAAGAAGAGGATCCAATGATATGTTACAATTTTTATCTGGTTATCCTATAGTCCCCAAAACATCATTTTTCAAGTTTTTATTTGTATCACCATCAATTGGTTGTTTTGATATGTTTTGAAATGTTTTGATGTTGATATTGTTGTCTTTTAATACTGAATTCATCCTTTATAATGTTTTCCATTTCATTTTCCATTGTTGAAAAAGTTGGGAGATCATTATATCGATTGACATCAGTGCTCAAGCTCTTTGTAACACTCGATTCTCCATGCCAAATCCAACACAAATATTGAGCATGTAATTGATTCAATATCAAGTGTTCATAAACTTTATCTCTCTTCAACCATCTTCTAAATTTACATTTACGACATGGACATATTATTCTCCCATTAAAGGATTGATTTGAAATTTCAAAATATAAAAACTCCTCCAAACCCTTAGCATAAAGAGATGTTTTCCTCGGTAATGTGATCTAACTTTTATCCATATATATCACAATATTCCTACACTTTATCAAAAAAAATAAAACGCATAAGTACTACCAAGTAGGAAAAGAGATAAATAGAAGTGAAAAGAATCAAAACCCAAGTAGTTATAAGAAGATCCATATAAGTAATAAAATTTTCAAAGTAAAAAAGTAAATCAATCATGGGTAGTATTATGTAAAATAAAATCAAAAGAAAAATCATAAAATCATTAATTTAATATAGGCATCATGGGATAAACACCATAGGGTCACTAAGTCTAGGTGAACTGAGTAATTATCTATCATCATAATAGTTTATTTAGAGTTCTAACACATATATGGCTATAGGGGTGTCACATGATTCTTCACTAGAATTTCTAGTGGTGGAGGAAATCTTCTTATCTTGGTTATCCTACCCAAGAACCCTAGGTTTATCATAAGGTTTAACAAACAAGAACAAATGATAATATAAAATATTTTATTAAGCATTAAATGAACAAGTATCTTTTAAATACTTATAATCATTTAGAAAACCAAATAAAGAATCATGATTAAGGTTAAAAGTCACTATTTTTATTATTATACCCACTTAGATTTACACATTTATGTATATACATTTATCATGTTGAAAAAATTCACATTTTCTCAAGTTAATTTTTACACACAGACACATATAAATACATATGTATATGTGTTGAACCGATATATATATATATTTGTGTGTTTTTCTGTGTAAAAAACTTTTTAAAAACATATAAATTTAAAAAAAATAGGACAAGATATAACTCAACTTTTAGAACCAAAACCAATCTTAAAACGTTTGAATAATTAATTAAAGGTTGTTCGGGAATTTAAAAAACATTCAATGTGAGAAAATAATTAAAGTAGGATTTTAAAAAACATTAAATTATATAAAACCCTTATAACTGAAGTGGAAATCAAGTGAAACTTTATTTCTACATCAAATACATTTTGAAAATAATTATTATCATAATTTGATATCCAAACAAAGGATTAAAAATACAACCAAGAAATGTTCTATGATTTAAAGGCCCAAAACATAGGTGCACTTACCTGAAACTTGTCTTCTTTGAAAATGGTGGCACTATCCCACCTTAATAAGGCCTAGGATGGCCTAGAGAAAAAAGTGGGACCTAAAAATCAAGAAAATCCTAATTAAAATCGATCAAAAATGGAATAATGAAATAAAATTCAACTTAAAATCAATGTAAATTAATCACTTTTAATTATCAAAGCAAGGATTAGCCCCAGTCAGGGATCATGAACCTTAAACACCAATAATCGACAAATGGATCACCCAAATCCATGTTAGGATTTGGCTGGGTTGTGTGAGCAGTGACACCTATAGAAGAAAATTGAAAATAAAACAATAATCAGTGTCTACATAAATAATGTTAACAAGAGGGATTCCAAAGGATATGTTTCATATACACTTTGTAAAACATGTTGGAAAGTTTACAAATTTCTCTTAATTGTTTCTCTAATTAACCATTCACCAGATCCCTCTAAAAAATGGAAATAAAATATCTTTTTAAGATATTAAACACTTTGACATGTGAATCCCGGATTATTGTAGATGAACCTAAAAATCCCAAAAATATTTTTTGTTCTAAAACAATGATGTTATTAGTGTATGAATGAAATGGTATAGTAGTACTAGTTAACTTCACTTTGACACGAGATAGAAAAACAAATAAATGTCCGAGTCCTTTTTAGGAGAGAATAAAATTTATAAAAATTATAGATGAAATTTAAAACAAATAACTTTTAAAAAACACTTGACACAATCCTCCAACCATCCCAACCTAACAACCAAAACAATTCAATAAATCATTAACAAAGTAATAAATATACACAATCCATGATTCCTAGAAATATTTAAAGTAAAAAAAACAAATCGAGGGGACACATCAGATCTGTATAGCCAAATGACCCTCAATAATTCGTTAATTTCAATATAATAAATACAAAACTTAAAAAAATAAACCAAAGAAATATAATCATGGATACAGATTCAATACTCAGCATCAAAGAGACTATTTCTTCTTTCGTTCGTTTTCTTCTCATAAGGAGATAGGTTGAGGATCCACAATTGAAAGTAAAGGGAAATGGCGATGAGGAAGGGTATGAGATGAGGTAGAGAAGTGGAATTGTGGAGACCAGGGGGCATATAGGTAGGTAAGGTTCAGGGGAGAGAGGGGCTGGCATCTCGAGCTCAGGCTCGGGGAGCTTAGAGGAGAAGGGGTCGGCAATGAGGACTAGGATTCAGGGGAGTAGGGAATGAAGGGGGTTGGAAGTGATGAATGTTGGAGAATCCTAGCAGTGAGGGGGATAAGGCTTTATGGGATTTGGGGAGAGAGGGTGGGGGTTTTAGGTTCTGGGTATTAGGGATCGGGGAAAACGTGCAACATTTTAAAAAAATGGAAAAGTTTTAGTGGCGTTTTTTTAAAAACTGTCACTATATTCTAATAATTTTTTTAACAGCGGTTTCATAAACCACCACTAAAAAACCTCCATTAATTTTTAATTTTTTTTGGTATACTAGTCATATGATCATTATTCAATGGATATATTATCAACAGTTATGATGCTTAATGGTCTTTTAAATTAGATAGAATATAATAAAACAAAATAAATGCATGTGTTTTCTATAACCATAATACATGATAGAGAATTTAATTAAATCCCAAAGGTAATTTTATTTATAAAATTCTGGGTCATTAAAATCTTCCCCTCTTCATAAATTTCATCCTCAACATTTTCATTTCACAAATTAAAACAGATTAGCATAATCTTGTTTCATATCCTCCTCTGGTTCCCACATTACTTCATCAAACTTGTGTTTTCTCCATATCACTTTGACCAAGTGTATAGTCTTATTTTTCAGAACATGGTCTCTTTGATCTAATATCTTCATAGCTGTATTATCATATTAAATATCATTATACAATGGTACCATATATAGATTCATCACATGTAAGAGTTTTGTTATGTACTTCCTCAAGATTGATACCCAAAACAAATCATGTACTTGAAATAGGTTTGGTGGGAGTTCTAATTGACAGGATGATCCTGCAATGTGATCAGGGATATCAAAGAGATTGATGTATGTTGGACTAATATTTACCTTACAAATATCATGAACTTCTTCCATGGAGATATTTGGAGGAATAACTTGTCTCCAACCTCGAACTATAGATCTCATCAAAGATTGTTAACATATCTCTTATATTGACTATAAGAATCCCTAATGTGTTGTTGAATGGTCTTGATCTTTTCACCATTTCCACAACCATTTCCTGACCCAACAGTTTTTGTTCACAAACATTATCCCAACAAGCAGGTGTTCCACACATCTTCCCATAAAAGGCTTCATAGGGATCTATTTGGATGCTTGAGCAGAAAATATTATTTTATGAGAACTCAACCATAGGAAGATGTTGATCTCATCCTCCTTTTAATTCTATCAATCATTCTCTCAACATATCCTCAAGTGTATAGATAGTCTTCTCATCTTATCCATCAATTTTAGGGTGATAAGTCGTGACTGAGTTAAAATAATTATTTAGAGAATTTTAGAGACTATTTTAGAATTTGTAGACAAATATTTGATCTTGATCATATTCAATAGATAGTGGTGTTCGATTTAGCCTCACCACTTCACTAATTTGTCTCCTTGTACGTTGACTGAGTGATAGGTCCGCTAAAATTTTAATGAAGCGATCATTCTTTGTAAGATGATCCACCACAACCCATATATAATTATTTTCTACTGATGTCTTCATAAGACCAGTGAAAAATTCCATGGTTATGTTTTCCCATTTCCATATAGGTATGGGTAATGGTTTCATCATCCTCGTGTATTTTTGTCTTTCATCCTTCACTTACTGACATACAAGACACCTTGATGTATATTATATGATCTCCTTTGTCATATTGTTCCAACAATAGTTCTCTTAGAGATCTCAATGAATTTTTTCCTCCTTGGATAAATGGATAAGGTTGATCAATTTGAATCATCCAATAGATCCTTTAACTTAGGATTTTATACTACACATATTCATGACACAAAACAACTCCTTCTTAATTAATTTTGAACTCTAAGGATTTCCCTTTTCTTATACCTTCCACCTTATTTTGAATTTCCACATCATCTCTTTAAGCATACTTTACCTTCTCTATAAGGGATGGTTGGTTAATCATTTGTGAAAGCATTTATGATTTTATTTTCTTTATCATTTCCATGTTCATCTTTTTCAACTATAATAAGATCATATCCTTCTCCATTGTCATCAATGATAAAATTACTAGCTACTTTCTACTTAGAGTTTCTTCTAGATTATTTTATTTCCTAGGATGGTAGTGGATTGAGTAGTCATATTCCTTAATATGATCTAACCATATTTTTTGGCACATATTCATCTCTTTCTATGTGAATATATACTTAAGTGTTTGATGATTCGTACATATTTCAAACTTCTCCCATAAAGAGATAATGCCGCCAGATTTTCAATGAGAAGATTACTACTGTAAAGACCCGACCCCAGTTTCTCAGAGCCAGTGCATTAATTCATTACATTGGAATGGTTTTAAGAAATTAGTATCCCAAATGAATGAGTATTTTCATAGTTTCAGAAAACCATATACATGCATAAGTTCAACATTACAACTTGAAAGGAAAAACAATATAGAAATTCCTTTGACAACATACTTTTCTCCTAGGTTATCCCTGAATGTCATTCATAATATACCTCTTTATGTCCTGGAAAAATTAAACATAAGAAAGGGGTAAGCTCAAACATTTATTAATGGTAAAAAATACATCGGAATATATCATAAACAAAAACATTAGGCATGGTGAATAACTAAAAATGCATGCAATTAAAAATAAACTTGAACACATTATGGCAAGAATAAGAGATAAATAAATAATTATATAATAAATCATAATCATGGGTATTTTACTAGTTTAATAACCTTGTGAAATTTCAATTACTAGTTTCATAATGAAGGAATTCATAATTTCAAGCATCATAACCATACCTTCAAGTCCTTATTCCAAGACCATAAATAACCATTTTGTTAAGGTCTCGTGTCAAAACTATAGTTTGTCTCATGAGACCTACTGATGCATTGCGGGGCTATAGCAGGATCCACCCATCACTTACTAAATGAAATTAATTCCTCATATGAATAGGGATAAACAAAAAAATATATATTCATTCATATTGAAACTAACATATTAAATGTAGATAACTTTCCCCAAACATTAAGCCTAAACACTAACCATTCAGAGTAAATTGGTGAATGGTTTTAAGATAGAACGTCCATAGTAAAACAAATAATAAAACATTAAATTAAATATGGTAGATTATATCATAAAATATTAATACCAATAATACATAATAATAGGTAATAGTGCTGAAATAGATGAAGATACTCTTATAAAATCATCGAGTAATTCTTGAGATAAATACTCCTTTACTTTAAAAAGAAGAGTTATTTTCGAAAAAATATTTATATAAAACCATAAGTGAAGTACGACAGTATTTTTATAATAAAATTAGTTATTTTAAAAAGATAATGGTTTCTAAAAATAGATTATAAAGTGCCCTTGAAAATAGGTAAGAATTTGAGAAGTTCCCTTTTATCAGACTTGTATTTCGTGAATAATTTTTTAAATATCCTTTTAAAACATATAACTCCCCATAAATGAAAGTAGGATTCTGGTTGGAAAACATATATATAACATTCAAACAGAATTTATGATTATTACATATGAATAAATAATAATTAAATTTAGGTTAGTAGAGAATAAGAGTAACCCCGAATGAAAATGGAGGTTTGGGTAGAAAACTCTTCCCTTAAGTCTGATGGTGTTCTTCACTTCATCTTAGTGTCTGGGATAACCAAATAAAATTAATTAATTAATATTTCCAAAACCTATTCTTTATGTAATTGACTTACTATATCTTTATTATTATCATTCATGTCCTTCTTTATGGGTTTAAGAGGTTCAATTTTATTGTTTGGTAGCATTTTCTTTCTTGGTATTCATAGTCGATTTACATATATACCTGTAAGGATAAACATGTAAGATGAGAATGGTTTTTCATATTATAAGTTGTATTTTATTTTTTAACATCCATAAGATTACATGGTTGTAAAATTTATTTGTTTATTGGGAGTAAAGATGAATCATTATATAAAACTTTAATGATAATTATTTGGGTTAATTAGCGGTTTTTGATAAAAAAAACTCATTTTCATTTATAAATTAATATCATGTGTAAAAAAAGATTACAGAACCTTAAATAAGTTATAATACATATATTATAGTCTGGTTAGACCATAAAAATGGTTTCATGATCAGAATTGTATATGGTAATAGAAATTTAAAACTCTCTGTCCTTAAATGTGATAAATTAACACATCTCAGATGTTGTTTCCATTTCTAGTATAAAAGAAGCTGAAAGGAGAGATGATGCTGAATTATTAAATTATCATTACAAAATTATAGTACATATAAGTTACTTTAGATATCATAAAATTTTGATGAAATTGGGTGAGGAAAGAAAAAGAAAAGAAAGTAACTCGTCATAAAAGAAATCAAAAGTGGAATTTACCTCTTGAAGTTATCTTCCTTGAGAGACTCTTTAGGGGATAGGTTTTGGCATTGCTATGAGACCAAGGGTTTTTGGACATGGGGGGATATTTTTAGGATATTTGAGTAGAATTTAGATAAGTAGAAAGTCTTAATAGGAGTGAATAGAAGAGGGAGTGAGGGGATTTTGTATAGTGGCGGAGAGGGGTGATTTTTGAATATCTTACTCATTATTTTATTATTTCCCTCAAGACAACCAATAGTGTTGTTTCATGTGACCAATAATATTAATAAGTGCATGTGATTTTTAACCAAGTGTGATTACATCATCTATGATTCTATTAATAGTGAATTTAACTGATAATGTATATTTATAGTAAATTACTATATTTTATTATACATCAAAAATTCGAGTATTTCAGAAAAATCCAAATGTAGAATTAAAAAATGAACTCCATTTTTTGAAAATAATTTTATAAATATGATTAATTTAATTTTTAAATATAATCATAATTTATTCTAAAAATAACAATTTTAAAACTATAATTCATTTTATATCACCTTGAAAATTTAATCAAGATCTCATTACATTAAAAGGTTATGTTACTATTCACCAAAAATTAATTTTTTTCTTATCAGACTCTAAATATCTTACTAAATGCAATTTTTTATGTTAATTTTTTTAAATTAAAATCATAGTGGTGGAAAAATTATGTTTACTGGCTACGTTATAACAAATTTGTGTTTTTTATAGACTCAGTGTTTCATGCATTCAATATTAAATTTATTTATAAATCTTTTGGGTTTTACTAATATGGCCTAATATAGATCATCCGTTGGATAATTATATTCATGAACATTAAATTTCCTTGTTGAATAGGATATCACTTTGTTATTCTGTATTAGTACACAACCCAGTACCTTCTTCTAATAATCATTTTATACTATGAAAATTTCCCCAATTATGTGTAGGATAAGTATAGGGGTTATGATAAAACTATTTTTAAACTCCTTGAAGATATATTCACCTTATTTATTATAAAAAACCCTGACTCCCTTCAAAGTTATTTTGGTTAGAGGGTTTGATAATCATGATAAATTTCTCAAAAATTGAAAATAATACCCATCCAATCTAAGGAAACTATGGATATTTATCACAGATGTTGGAATTATCCATAGTTCAATTTATTTTACCTTTGAAGGGTCTATAGATATCCCATTTCTTTTGATAATGTTACTAAATAAGTAGAATTCCTTCAACTAGATCTCACATTTTGTATACATTTCATAAATCTTTTCCATTTTTAAGGTCCTTAGAACAGTGCTCATATACTCCTCATTCTCCTCCTTTATTTTGGATTATATTAGAATATATTCTATAAAGGCTCTCAAAAATTTATCAAGGTAATATCTAAAGACTCTATTCATCATGTACATGAAAATTTAAGGATGATTAGTTAGACCAAATATAATTACTATGAACTCATAGTACCCATACCTTTTAGGAAAATCAGTCTTGGGGATGTCCTCCTTCTTTACCCATACTTGATAACTCCCTGATCAAAGATCCACCTTATAGAAGTATTGGGATCCTCAAAGAACACAGAAATCATTAATCCATGTAAGAGGATACTATTCTTTATTGTGATCTTTTTTTGCTCATGATAATCAATGAAATAGTTCATTAACTCATCCTTCTTCTTGATTAAGAGGACTAATCCACCCTATAGTGAAGCACATGAGTGCATAGACCCTTTATCCAGATTCTCATGTAGTTGTTTATTAAGCTCCTAAATTTATAGAATAGCTATTCTATACAGAGTCTTGGATATTGTTAAATCCTTATGTATAAGATCTATTGAAAATTCAACCTCTCGGCTAGGAGGAAGACCAGGAAATTCTTTGGGAAACACTTCTGTGTATTCCCTCGTAATGGGAATGTCTTCAAGGATGATTTTTCCTTAGACTCTATCATTTCATCTTGATACCATTTCTTATAGGGAAATAATTTCCATTCTTGAGATGTTGGTTCTATAGAAGATTTGTCCAGCTCCTTATACATTTGTAGAATCAAAGGATGATTTGTGATATAGATAGCGATTTCTTTCTTTTGGAAATCTATATTGGATCTATGTAAGTAAATCCAATCCATGCCTATAATTGAATCAAATTACACTAAATATAGTATCATAAGGTTCAATGGGAAGATATACCCAATAATTTTGAAATGGGAAGAGTTATATACTTGGGATGTAATAATTTCCCCATTTTCCATTTTAACTGATAACTCTACTTATATATTTTCTAGGGGTGTTTGTATAGTTCTACTAAACTTATGTGACATGAAGTAATGCATAGAACTATAATAAAAAGGCACATTCACTATTCTTGAATGAATTAATTTTGTACCTTTCACCACTTCTTTTTCAGGATCCTCCTCAATGGTTGTGATGGAATAATCTCTCTCTTTTTTCCTTAGAGGTTGTTGTTGTGTATTGTCTCCAAATACCCTTGGTTTAGTTCATTGGTTAGTAAATTGATTTTTTTTGCTTATAGTTGAAACATTCGACAAAAATATGAGGGTTTAATTCATTCTTCCAATATTCCATTATATAGGTGGATTTATCCCATTGAAAATATCTAGCTAGGTTTCCTTCCTTCCCACTCCTAAATCATTTATTCATCCCCTTAATGAAATTTTCAAGTTGCTTATTTCTACACTTTTGACAAGTGGGATATTGAAATTTATTACCATAGTTATATTTCCACATCGTACCACTAGAATTAAACTCTACATTTCACTTATTATCTCCATGAGACCCTTGATATTTTCAAATATCTATTTCTACTTTGATGTAACATCGTATACTTTCCTCGTAGCTCTCAGACTCTTGGATCACCAGGGCTTTTAGTAGACTCGATTTTATCTCACCAAAGAAGTTTTCAACTTTTCATTCAAGGGTAATGACTAACTCAGAGGAATATCATGCAATTATTGTAAAGTTTTACTTATATAACTTCATGGATTCATCATATTTTTTTCTTTAGGGAAAGGAAATCTCTTTCCATTTTGAGTCAAAGAGTGTGAGGAAAATATTTACCAAAAAATATTTTCAGTTATTCCTTTCACCCCATCAATTTGTTCTCTTCCTCAGTATTTATTATATTGTTGATCAATGTCCACCACTGATAATATTCTCCATCCATACATTAAACAAAAAAACAACATTCTCTTTCTCAAAACATTAAAGGATCTAGAAGATATTCTCAATGGATTTGATCCATTTCTCTTTAATTAATGGAAAAGATTATATATTGAAAATATAGGCCTTTGTCACATAAAGGTCTCAATTGTAGATTTTTCTTTCTTAGGGGGGGGGGGGGGGGTTAATTCATCTTGATTCAATTTTGTATTAATAACTTCATTAAACTGAGTGAGTATCATCACAAAGTTCATAATCCTTGCTACCATTGGGTTGGGAATCTCGTTCGGGCAGTCATCACGTTATCCTTTACATTGGTTGTTTACTCGATTCCTCCTATTTCTGGTTATTGGTTGGAATTAAGGAAAAATTAGGGATAAGTAATTTTAAACTATTAAACACACAAATTGGAATCCAATAACATTAAAGGGATAATTTATAAATGACATGTATTTTCTTAACTCATGAATTTCTAGTCTTCAATCTATGTTATCCATGATATATTTCCTAACATAGATTCTTATGGTCATTTTTTGTTGCCTTGGTAATTTGTTGTAATGAGATTTTAAATTTATTAAATAATATTTCATGGTAGTGTCAAACTAAGTGTGAAACAGGGCCCATTATTATGCATCAGTTCCCAATCGAGTCTAGTTCAATACGGTGTTTTCAGGTGTTACCCCTAGGTATATTTGTGCTAGATCCATGTCTACTTATAGTATCTAGATAGGGATGTATTTTCTTGGAAACAAATTTCTCTATAATTTACCAAAACTTATTGATGGTTTATTGTGTTTATTCTTATCCCTATGTATTTATATATAGTTTTCTAATCCTAATCCCAAAATAACTAAACATTCCTCTGATGCCAACTATGAAAACCCTTGTATTTATTACACATTAATTCATGGTTTATTACATAAGAATACACATAATAAAAACTATAATCTTTATAATTATAGTTTATTTGGGTAATAATGTACATTACATAACAACTTAAAATAAGTGGTACATCATAATTATTAAAAACTTCTTTAACATGCTCATAATTTTCCATCGTTCTTAAAACTACATGGGATAACCTATAGAGATACATAAGAAAGGGGTGAGCTATAAATCCCAGTAAGGGAATCAAAAATTCATAACATGAAGAAAATATTACATATTAGACAATAGGTATTTAAATGGTACATAAAATGAGTTAGAATCATTATCATGAATAATGAGGCATGATATATCATGAAATATAAAGGCAACAAGAGAATATGGGAACAACTTTAAACATTAAATCATAAACTTAGGTCAAGGATAACCACCAAGAAATCATAGCATGGTGAAAATTTTCTTATAATGGATAAGGTTCACTCCCTAATCCCATACATGAGGTATAATGAGACTAATACATTACCCAATTCATTGGATCACTATATAATTCTGGGCATGCATGTCGCTTTTATATCATGTACAAGCATAAGTGTTCCACATAGATCATTCAAGATGGGATCATATTTCATCACATATAATTAAAATATAAAGTAATTTGTAATAAATACATGGAATTACCAAATCAAATAATTATAATTATGTCTAGTTCAATACCCTTGAGTGGAAAAAGCAATGGTATTCACAATAAAAAGGTTTGGCATGGAAAAATCACAGTGAAATTTCGGCCGCATAATGACAATACTTAAAGATTCATAAAATGATTTAATGAATTTTAAGTGGGTATATTTCCAATTTTAAATAAAATTTACAATAATATATATTTTTTAAAAACTTTTCCCAACATTATTATTTGAAAATAAACGGCATAAAATGAAGACGATGCTTGAATAAAAAGAAGAATGAGATGATATCATACTAAATTTTAGCATTGTAACAACTTAATTAAATACTATATTGAGAAGTGATAAATGATCTATAGTTATTAGGAAATAAATTTTATATTATATGGATCTTTAATTCGTGTAAATATAAAAAATTTAGATTCAAAAGGAAAATTACAAAGAAGGTGCTTAAATGGAAATGAAGAGGGAGAGGTCCCTTACCTTGAGAGGGTGACTCCAAAAGCTTGAGAGGAAATTCTTGATAGATTTTTCGAACATTGGGAGGACTATAAAGAGATTAAGTAAGAGTAAGGATGTGATAAAAGTTTTTTTAGTGAAGAGGAAGGGGAGATTGGGTGGGTTTATATAGGAAAATATAGGGGAGTTCTTTATTATTTCTCAAACATAGGTTTTGGAATCTACATAATAAATTAATAAAAACCACAAACCTTATCATTGTTTTTTTAACATGGTTTCAACCAAAGATTATTATTTTAATTATTTTATAAGTAAAAGGTCTGAAATCATTAAAATATTACCCTTGGTGATGTGGAAGTGAGTCATGTTTGTAAATAAATGATTTTAAAACCTAAAAATATAATATAGGTTTTGGATGATTCATAAAGTCTTTATAAAATTAATAAAATAACCAAAAAATTACATTATTTTAAATGGGAAACATATATTTTTTCCTAGATTCCATTTATATCATTTATTACATCACTTTTCGGCCATGTTGATGTCATAAAACACATCATATATTTATGTTGTATTTAAATTTTACTTGAAAATTCAACTATCTCAGAAAATTATGAAAAATTCATTGTTGGATATTCTCGATGTGGTGATTCAAAAACTAATATATATTTTATAAAAATAATTTTATACATATTAGAATTTTTACTTTTAAAATAGTAATAGACATTTATTGATAAGTGGTGGGTTTTTTTTATAATAACAGTTTTCAACCCCTTATAAAAATTACATTGGAATATATAAATATTATATTATAATTTATATTTAAAAAATATTTTTAATTATATAATTTTATTAAATTATAATTTATTTTTAAAATTCATGAGTTCATAAAAAATTAAGATCTTAATTTAAATTAATTATTACACTAAAATACAATTTTTTTATCATATCAAAATAAAGACATTTATAAAGCAACAATAATAAAAAGTAAATATAATAATTATTATATTGAAAATAAAATATAAATATTCATATTATTAGTTTCTTGATATGTATCTATTTATTAAACCATCAAAATCTCTAAGGGTAAGATTCACGATGGTGAGATTTTCATGGGGTAGTTTGGCATACATGGTATGGGTCATGAACTTGATGAGATCGAACTTCTCTCATAAATAGTTTTTCTCATGATTTAGTTGTTCGATCATAAATTGGGGTTGGTCCAGGGAAAATCCCAATGAATATATATCTCTTATAAGTTCCAATAAACCGTATTCATAGGTTACAATCCTAATGATTAGGGTCACCACTTCCTTTCTCTGTGTCAACTAGATTTATCAAAACCTCATATTTATACTAATCATATGATCACTATTAAATGACTATATTATCGATGGTTATGATGATTAATGATATTTTAAATATGGTAGTATATAATAAAACCAAATATGTGCATGTTTTTTCCATAACCATAATATAAAATAGGTCATTTAATTCAATCACAAATGGAATTTTATTAAAAAAAATCTGGGTTGTTAGATTGTCAAACTTATATATAGGTAGAGGAATATGTTAAATAACTACCTTAGGATATTTTCTTTCAGCCTTCAGGAGCTATCATACTAAGAATATATACACATATTCTACAATTTTCAACTTCATGCCATCCCACTAGAAATATTCTCTTAAATCCCAATATGTCTTTGTGCTTCTAGGGTATACGGATTTATTATAGTTATGTACTTTATCTAGTAATTCCCTTTTCATCTCTGGTGTGTATGGAATGCTTAACCTCTTCCCCAACTTCAACATTCCATCACTATATATTAATTATATTAGTTTCCCATCAGTTACTACTTTAATATTTTTTTTATTTCTCACCATCCTTTTGGTACTTCTATATAATTTCTAGTAAGGATGGTTTATCAATTTCTTAGAAAAGGATTGATGGCACCCCATTACATGAATTCACCATATTTGTCCTTTCTAGATCTCTATATATAGAATCCTTTTCAATCCTCATCATATTCATAACTCCATGGTCACTCCAATTGAATGCATTAACCACCTTATTTTCCTTTCCAGGGTGGTAGTGTATCAAGAAATCATAGTCCCTGGGTAGTTCCAACCATATTCTTTACCTCAGTTTTAGCTCCTTATGAGACAAGATATACTTCAAACGTTTTCAGTCCGCATATATATCGCATATTTTTACATATAGGTAGTTTATCTATATTTTCAAAGAAAATATCATATATACCATCTCAAGGTCATGAGTTGGATAGTTTTATTCATAGATTTTAAATTACCTTAATGCATAGGTAATCACCCTATCATTATACATAAGGACACAACCAATTCCTTTCTTTGATTCATCACTATAAACTAAAAATCCTTCCTTACCTAAGGTAAATTTAATATTGATGCATTAATTTATATCTTATTATTATATTCAAAGATTTCCACACATTTCCTTGACTATGTGAATTTAACCCCTTTACAAGTTAACTTGGTTAATGGGTTAGAAAACTAGGAAAAATCTTGCAAAAACTATTAACAGTAACCTTATAAGCCATGAAAAATTGGGACCTCAACTATTTTCATCAGTATAGACCATTATTTTACTACCTTTTTCTTTAAGGGGTAATATATTTCCCATCCTTGGAGGAAATATGGCCAAGAAAATATACTTCGTTGTGCCAAAATTCACACTTATAATACTTCCCAAATAATTCCTCTTTTATATGGGTCTCTATGATCATTTTAAAACAAAACTCATAATATTCATAGATATTAGATTATATCAATATATCATCAATGTATACCACCAAAAGGTTATCAAGATAATCCTTGAATACTCCCTTCATTAGATCTATAAATATAGAAGGCACATTATTCAATCCAAAAGGAATTACTTTTAACTCATAATTTCCATACCTTATTTAGAATAACATCATCAGTATATCATCCATATTCACCCTTAGTTGATGATAACCAGAGTGAATATTGATCTTTGAGAAGTACTGGGCTCCTTAGATTTGGTAAAAAAATTCATCAATTCATGGAAAATGATACTTATTCTTTATAGTGGTGGAATTTATCTCTCTATAATAGATGAATAATCCCATGGATCCATCCTTATTTTTCATGAATAAAATAGGGCCACGCTATGGTGAAACACTATGGTGTATAAATCTATTATCACTCAAATACTGCACATATTTCTTAAACTCCACCAACTCGACTAGTTTCATTTTGTAATGAGTTTTAGATATAGGCCTTGCATTTGGAATGAGTTCAATAGATAACTCAACTTCATGACTTGGTGGATAACCAGGTAATTATTATAGAAAAACATCAATGAATTTTTTTACCATAGGTATAGGATGTCTTGTTAATCCATAGATCACAATTAATCTTCCCCTCTACCAAAAATTTCTTTAAGTAGAGCTATTGGGGGAGGATCCAGACATGATTTAGATGATTAAGTTCCCCCTTTTAAGATAATGGATCACATATCACCTTCATGAATCATAATTTCCTTCTATTAGAAATACATTTTTTAATTATAATTTGAAATCCAATCCATACCATGGATTATATCAAACTCAACCATAGGTATGATAACCATGTTTGTAAATAGAGTATTCCCATGCATCATAATTGGAACTACCTGACATATCTTTGTTTCCATAAGACTCTCACTTGGTGTCTTAATTGATAAATCCATTAATAGGTTTATAGGGAAGTATCTAATGTTTTTTTGTAAAATGGGAAAGATATATAACGATTCAAATATCTAGAATCAAATAAAACATTATCTATCTATGAGTAAATGATCAAAATATCCACCACCACATCATAGGGAACTTCAAATTCATATATGTTAACCGCATAATATTTTCATTTCTCCTTTGAATTTTCTACGGTAAATTTCCATGATGTTTGGGGAATTGGTGTGTATAATTTCCCCTCTACCTATAGTTAAAACATTTAATATCAATATCTTCCTTTCCCATACATTGGGGAGATTGATGACCTTTTTCTCTATACTTGTAAGAAACAAGTGTTCCCTTCATATAATCCTTAGGGAGTTTCTTCCTATAATTATAAAATGTGGGAAATACCATTCTTCATTTCCTACCATTTTCCATACCGTTATTCCCATGACGATCAGCTAGCATATTCTTCTGTTTTTACTTGAATATATACGTCATAGAAAAAAATTTCTATCTTAATTTTTTACAAACCTACCTAGATACCCTAGTACTTTGATACTAAAGTTATCTCTAACATGAATCAAAGTGAATTATCAATCCCCATGGGTTGGTAACAAGCACCTAGAATCATACATGAACAAATAGGGAATGAATTTTCCACAAAACAACAGAATATAAAAGACATGAGTTAGTATGATCAACACTCTAAGTGGATAAAGTACCAAAAACAGTAGGTATAATAAAATCCAAAGCAGTAAATCATCAAATTAATTGATTTATAATAATAAGGAAATCCAAAAAACACATGAAAGAAGTGGATAACATCTCCATATTTGACCTCCATCTTCACTCCATGGTCCAAAGGATCAAGAATATCCACCACCTCCAAGTGGCGATTTCCCTTTTCTCAAACCGATCATAAGAAACTCTATTAATTCCCAAATTCAAAGGTAGTGTGTGAAAAATAAATCCATGTATGGTCTCACCATGTTTTCCATAATCAATTCCAAAATAATAAACAATTCATTCTATAAATTTAAATAAAACTAATCATGGAATAACATTTTTATATTTTAAACCAAAATATTCCTTCATTCAAAGGACGGTAGATATATCAAAACTACTTTAAAACTTCCTTAAATAAAAATTTTATATAAAAAATTTATATAAATCAATTGGCATGAAAAAATAGATCAATAAATACGGGGTATGTATATCAATTGAAACAAAACATAGCAAAGCACCATGTAAAAATTCCTTATGGTAAGTTAGTTTATTAGGTAATAGGATCCTCACACATCTCATAATGATCATGGATTGAGTTAGGTGTGCACACACAGATACACCACAATATGGGAACCCATCACAGGTAGTCTACACAAAAATAGGGGATCCCATAAAAATAATTGATGCTTCAATTGTTTTATTAATAGTTATAATCGTTAATCCATTGGTAGGGAGTCAAGTTCCAAGTGTTCTTGTCCTAATTACAACCAACTAACCATGAGAACATGCGCTTCAACATTCAATAAATAAAATTCAAAATAAAACATTTTAAAAAAAATAAAATGGCCCAATTTTAGTTTTAACATTCCTTTTCATTTGAAATACCAAATCATAGGTTTTCATCATTTCATTTCATTTCAAGTCACTTTTAAATTTAATCCATTTTCTCAATATTAGTATAAAATAATTTCATCGAAATTATTTCAAAATCAAGCAATAATTTTTCATAAATCCACCCAATAATTTCAATTCTATTGAAGTTGGGGTTTTAAATGGGGGTTTTGGAGTTTCAAAATAAATTTTCAGAACTGTAAAAATCTATGTACAGGGTTAGTTCGAGAGGTGTGCATGGTTAGGGAAAACTGTATTTCATCCATGCACCAATACTATTTGGGGAACATGATTTACCCTAGGTGGGAACATGGTCTGGGAAACCATACACCAACCATGCATCCCACCACTGTCTGGGGGTGCATGGTTTTGGAAAACTATGTTTCAACCATGAACATCTCTAAAAATTATCATAACCTCTAGGAACGACCCAAAAACAAGAACAAACTTAAATTATTTCAAAACAAGGGTCAAGGAATACCTAAATACAAGTAATGGGATGTTAAAATATCCCCACCATAAGAACTTTCGTGCCCATAAATCTTTTCAAGAATTTTCCATATCAAATATATGAGGTCACTACTCTCTCATCAGTGCCTCCCACTCCTAAGTATCTTGATAATCATAATCATACCTCCATAGCACACGAACCAAAGGTATCCTCATCATAAAAAAAGTACATTTTTCTCAAAATAAATTATCCTAACTAGAAACTTAGACATGGATAAATTAGTCTCAACATCAAGATCCTCTCATCTCAGAACATGAGATGGGTTAGAAAGATACTTATAAAGTTTCGATATATGGAAAAAAATTATATATCAATGTAAACTATGGTGGAAGTTATAAACAGTATTCCACTTTCCCCGCCTACTCAAAAATCTCAAAAGGAATTTCAAAATTATGAGAAATCTTCCCTTACCTACCAAGATTTCGATGACCCAAACAGGGTGAAACTCTCAAAAACACATAGTCACCAATTGAGAACTCCAATGGTTTCCCATGATTTTCATCATAAGATTTGTATCCACTTTTTATCTTCAATATTATTTGAAAAATCAACTAAATATTTATTGTTTTATATTAGACTAAGATTGGTCTAACCAAATAACTTTCACCAATATTTATCCAGCATAATATAGATTTATAAGGTCAATCATAGAAGGCCTCAAAAGGAGAATTTATAATTATAGACCGGTAAATATTGTTATAAGTAGACTCAACCAGTACCAAATAGACATCCCAAGATACCCCAAAATCAAGGATGTTGGCACAAATAATATACCCTATAATCTGTATATCCCTATTTATATGGCCATATGTATGTAGATTATATGTTTCACTCAAATGAACCAGAGACTTCAGGCCTCCTGTAGGAATTTCCAAAAACTATAACTAAAATAGGGATCTCCATCAGAGACTATAGCATATGAAACTCCATGTAAATTAACAATCTCTTTCACATAGATATTTCTCAACTCCTAAAATTTGGTTGTATCCTGTATGGGTAGGAAGTGGTCCAATTTGTTCATCCAATCGATCACAAACCATATATAATTTTTTCCTTGAGGGTTATGCGGAAACCCAACCAAAGATCCCAGAGAGATCTCATCCCACTTCCAAATCAACACTGGAAGTGGTTGAACTAAACCTGAAGGTATTTGGTGCTCAGCCTTGACCTAATAAAAGTTATAACAATGATAAACGAATTCACTTATTTTGTATCTTATATCTAGCCACCAGAATCCTCACCACATCACATAAAACATATTTTTTGTTCTAGGGTACACTAAGCACTAGAAATTATGTAAATCCCCCATTATAACCTTTCTCGTAGAAAAATTCACTTCAAAATGATTCTAAAAATATATGATAAATGCAGAATATAACCACCACTCACCAATGGTCTCCCTAAAATAATGTGAGTACCTAATACCACATAATTCATCATCAAGATAATTCTCATAAAGAATCATATCACGAATAGTGGAGGTAAACTGAACACTTTCCAAGATAAACTTGGAATCTTCCTTTCAGACTCCTAAATGAAACTATGCAAAAAGATCAATAAAGTTCCACTCTTCTGATGATTATCTCTTGGCATGGGTTGGAATTTTCCTACTTAAATAATTATCAGTGACATTACCAGTCCCTGGGGTGTAGTCAATGTCAAAATAAAAACACAATAGTTACTACACCCAATTCCACTTCCAAATGTTCAAATATTTTTTAGAGAAGATATAACTCAGGCACTTTTGGCAGAAAACATGTTAAACATTTCAATGAAAAGGTAATGAATCTAACTGTAAATAATATTCATCATAGATATGAGTTCAATTTCATGGGTAAGATAATTATTCTAATGTTTCGTAATCTTTTAATAACCATAGGCTACCACATGATCACCTTACATAAGAACATAGCCCAAACCTGAACCTTATGCATCACAAAAGACCACATAGCCCTAACTGGACTCTAGAAGAGAAAAACAGGTTCCCAATTCAAAATAATTTTAAAATAAACAAAACAACTTCTTCAATTTATCATTATTGGAAAAATTTACCCCATTTTGAGTGAGTATAGTCATTAGAGAATCCAACATTGAGAAATCCTTCACAAACCGGTGATAATACCCCGCTAAACCAAATAAGCACCATATCTCAAAAACATTATTTGTTTCCCCCATGTCATAAAAGCTTTCAACATACTAGGATCACCAGAAAAACTATGTTCATATACCATGTGTCCTAATAAATTCTCTTCCTGAATCCCAAAATCACATTTTGATAGCTTGGAATAAAGTCGGTGATTTTTAAACATTTTCATAACTTATCTTAAATGATTTACATTTTTTTTTATTTTTTTTAAAGATGGTGGCATGAATTGGTTTCCCAATTCATGCCCCAAAAGGAATTTATTAAAAAAAAATAAGAGTAGCATTACAGACTCGAGGTGTAAATGGCTTACACCAGCAGGGAATAAAAGAGACAACATATAAAGAAGTCAAGACAAACCAGCAGCAAAATGCAGCAATCCAAGATCAAAACCAGCCTTCGTCATCAAGAAATACGGAAATTGTGGGTATCACCACCACTGCTTGGCACATCTTGGTTGTAGCCCACCAATAAATGCCTTGTGATTTATCCCCACAGGCCCTAGATGGGCATGAATGCCTTCTCCAGCCTTGGGTAATATCTCCCGGAGTCCTGCTTGTCTAGTCAGCTGCTTCATGAGGCTGAAAATGTGGTGGTGGGAAGCTAGTTGATGTCAACCCCTTGGTATGCATCTGGCCTTCTCCTTCCTTGAGTAGCATAAATCACAAAAGAATCTCCACTCTTCCGGTGTGAATGAGATCGCTGATAAACCTCGATATCTATATGCTTTTGGAGAGACAGATTCAGAGTTCTTTGATTCTTTGGGAGGATAATGTCCGGTGATGATTTTTGCAAAGGATCTGGCATCTTGGGTCCCTGCGCAAGAGCAGGGTTTCATCCAGGACCGCTCGAGGGAAGAAGCTCCATTCTTGTTCTCATCCCTTCTCAAATCTGCTGCAAGTAGACTTACAAAACAGGCAGAAAGCAGCAGACATCAGAACTGGAAAACCACATCATATGGCTCAAGGAAATAAAAAAGCTGGGGATTCAGCCAGCAGCATTCTAGTGGCAAGCAAACAGAGAGGCTGCAGCTGGGGAAGTCTAGAAGAGAGAGCCATCCCGGCATTTGCAGTGGGTAAAAAGAGATAGTCTGCAGTTGATCTAACCATCCAGAGCTAAGCAGTAAGAGCAGACAAGAAATCAAGGTCTCTTCAAAACAGAATTTCTATGAAGCAGACCGAAATAAGCAGGAGAGACTAGCATCATCAAACCAAACATGTCCAAGGAAGATAGACAAATCATTTCCATGGAATTTCATTGAAATTGAAATTTGGGTTCTTCTTAAATTCCTCACAAACAAAGATAAACATTCTTTTTCGGAGCTCAAGATAAGTGTCAGCGGTCATGTCCCCATTTTTATATTTCCGAAAGGCAGTTCTGTCATTCTCATCTATCCACAAATCAAGCTCCTTTGAGAAGTCCAATTTTTCCTCCATGACGTAAGCATCTCTATATGCAGGGTCATTCTCATCATCCTCACTAGAGGAAGCTTCTGAATCTGTTGTGTCTGAGTCAGATGACATTTCAGTTGTCACAGGCTGTGGAGGAAGAGCATTTTCTTCTTTAGCATGTGCCGCAAGGGATCTTGTAATAATGGTTATTTCTATTTTGGAGCGATCTTTACTCTTTATTGTGTGTCTATAACTCGGAGTAATAAAACCGTCTGCGTCAACTATCGGCTTCTTCCCTTTCTTAGTACTTGATTTCAGGAATTCTTCCTCCAATTGACAGGGTTTGTCAATCTCATCTTGAATGGGATCATCTGTGTCAGATTGAGCTTCACCCTCCCCCTCATGTTGACTAGTATAGGCCTTTGGAGCGAGCTCAGTGACTTCATCACTTGAGGTAGGGTCAACATTGATTTTCACTTTCCGATCTTTTAGATGAAAATCTTCTTTCACTTGAGAAATCTTAGCCTCACTAGTCTCATGACCAACCTTATTAAACACATGACCTCCAGGTACAGAGTCCACCCCTATAGTATGAGGGCTGGCATTTTCACTGGTGTTAACCAGTTGATTGCATGGATTATTCTTGGATATCAAGTCATTCGCGGGAAAGCCAATCTGGTCAGAAGTTAGCATTTCTGGAGCAGTCTTTTCAACCCACACTGATTTGAAATGTGTCCGTGGGTGAGGTGGATATATTTCGATCCCACATCTTTTAGTAGGATGACCAATTTTAAAGCATTTCTTACAAAAATCTGGTACATTCTCAAACCCTACAGTCTGTATAAATCCAGACCCCCCATTTTGTATCCAAAATCTCGAAGGCAACTCTTGAGAGATATCTATTTCTGTGCATATCCTTGCAACCGAGGGACGTGTCAGCTTTAGTGTAGCGTGATCCATTTTTAGAGGCTGACCAAAGAGTCGAGCAATTGAGAATAATGCATTGTGATTGAAAAGGTGCAAAGGCAGACCCGGGAAGCCAAGCCAAACAGGGACGATGGGGGGTTCAGAATCAAAATCAAAATCAGGTGACCATTTGAAAACTTTCATGAAAGAACCCCCAAAAGACCACGAACCTCTGGTCCAAAATCTATAATAGTCATTGTCAAGTGAAAAACGAAACAGAACGTGCAAAGAATTCAGAAGCCCGATATGAAAATTTGTAAATCCAATGCTTTCCAAAGTTTTGCGAAGGAAGGGCAATGAGGGTCGACGTTTCAAGAATTTACCAACTAAAGCAAAACGCAGGTCCGTAGAAAGTAGATTTACCTCTTCCGTCGAAAATGAAATTGCTGCTAAACCTCGATGCTTATAAGTTTTTGGAGAAATGGAGTCAGAGGTCCTAGTATCCGTAGGAGAGGGCCGACCGGCAACAACATCAGCAAAGGAGCGCGATTCATAGTTCCCAGCGAGCGTGCTAGGGTTTCGTCCAGGATCGCCCGTAGGCGGCGGCTCTCGGGCGGGACACATCCTCTAATGCTTCTTAAATGATTTACATGATCCACCTTTAACTTATATTAAACTATAATTCCATCCAAAAATACCACTATGAATGTATCAAGATAATCATGGAAGATTAAATTCATAAAATTTATATAGGTTGCATGAGATTGTTTAGAACAAATGGAATGACGATATACTCATAATTTCCATACCTTCTCCATAAGGTTATCTTAGAAATAAACTATTCTTTTATTCTTGACTGTTGATATCCATATCAAAGATCAATCTCCTAGAATCACTTCACCTATTTTAACTATTTAAACATATAATTAATCTATTGTTACAGATATTTTTTTTCACCATAACCGCATTCAGTTTATGGTAATCAACATAGAGGCAAAGTGTTCTGTCAGCCTTCTTAGCAAAGTGAGAAGACATCATCCAAGGTTACACACTCAGGCGTATAAATCCATTCTCTAAAAAATCATCCAATTGATTCTTCCACTCTTTCAATTCTACTATTTTCATCCAATAAGAAAGAATAAATACTAGCTCAGTACCAAATACTAAATCAATATAAAATTCTACCTCTATTTCTAGTGGAAAACTAGCGAAATCAGAAGGAAACACATCATGAAACTCGATGAAAATAGAGGGAGATACTAAATATAATATTACCACTCTATATAAAATAAAAAAATTATATTATGTTCCCCAACATGGGATAAAAAGTTCTTGATCTACTCAACCTCAGGTCCTATTCTCCCTGAAAGACACAACACACCCCATCTGGCATAGTAAAAGAGACCAGTCAGAGGTAGTAGTCAATTCAAACCTTATTGGAAATGATATTATCCATCACAAAAATGACTTCAAGATGTTTCATTCCAAGAAACATAAAATCCCAGACAAGATCAGACTTTGATAAAGAGAAAACACAAACATGACAACAGAGACCATATTCTCTCTATATTTTAAGGGATGTAGTAATATCCATCACATAAGACAAAATATCCATAGTAAGATTCAAAAATTTCATAATAAAAGTTGATATAAATGAGTGAGATTCACCAGTATCAAATAAATTAGTCACTAAATATGATGGAATAGTGATGGTACCTCTCACAGTCACTGGACCTATGTCAACGTCCTCTGGAGACTATTTCATTGCATGAAGAAGATTCATTACAGTTGCATGTGGCTAGAACCCCTTTGTTCATGAATCATTTTATTTCTATGCAGTAAATTTTAGTGTTGAGTATCCCATTCCACTATGTATAGAAGAAAATAAATAATATAATTTATGTTGGTTACCTGAGTGACCATAAAAATTGCATATCTTTATCACCTCAGTACAAACACATCTTGAATTCCCATCCTTTCATCAATGGAAATAAGTCAAAGGTACCCTTCCAAGTACTTTAGGAGTTCTAGAGGAGACCTTTTGTCGAGAACCCCCACAAGACTCAGCATGCTTCCTCTTTCCTTTAAAGTAACTAATAGATCTAGAACTGTAAAAAAAATAACTCCCACCAACCCTAACTTTCTAGCCATGTCAAGCTCAACCATCAATGCCATATCCAGTACATCATCATATTAAGTGAGATTAATTAATAAAACCTTTTAATATATATTAGGTTGAATACTGATCTTGAACCATCGATCCTTCATATTATCATTGGATACATTCTTAGGGGGGAACTATACAAGCTTGACAAAGCAGTTAACATACCGTTTCAATGATCTATCAATAAGATAGAGGTTGAAAAACTCCATAGCCTTTTCTAGTACCATATATTTTGGATATAATTGATCGATGAAAATAAATTTAATGAACTTCATCTCCAAACCCTCATTCTTATTTATCGTCACCATTGAATCCCATCATCTCCTTTTAGGCCCTTTTATATTAAAGGTATGAAATTTCACCATAATAGCCTTAGGTGTTTCCAAAAAATCAAAAGGGAACAAAATCTTATTCAACCAATCCTAAACCTCTTGAGTATTTTTAGTTCCTTGGAAATTAATTGGATTTTTTTGAAGAAACTATTGAACATGATTCTAAGATTCATACCTTTGAGGTTCCATAGTAGGAGCCTGAATGGAAATGGGTGCAGCCACCAGCCCCAATGCTTGGACAATATACACAATAATCTCAAAAGTATTCTAGTCTATTAGAGGATCCTCTTACTGTGGTTCACCAACAGGTGCCTCCTGGATCCTAATCACATGTATTCATGAAGTCATTATGCTACAAAACATTAATAAAACACATTAAATACATCAGAAGATTATTTAGATTAATAACCTAAATAAGAGAAACAGGAATATCAATCCCATCAGATAATATTTCAATATTTGTATTTCAACATACCCAAATTAAAAGTTGTGAAAATAATAGAATAAGATCAAAACATTCCTCAATACTCCTTTATCCAAAAACCCTTAGGTACTTAAGGCTCGTTACGATGAGATCTAGACAAGTAATCACTTGCAACTATCTCTTAAGCCCTGAAAATCCTACCTTCCATCTATCAGGACAACTCAAACTGCATACAAACATCAAGGAAAGATGATTAACCTACACTTATAATACCACTATTTCATGAACCATCCAAGATACCCTAGTAACGTGATACCCAATTTGACTTTTTCATGTCGTGAAGGACATTGTTGATCCCTACAATTTGGTGACTAGCACCTATAATCATCCATAAACAAAGAGGGAATAAATTTTACACAGAACATCAAAACGGAGAAACTACCAAAAGAATAGGTATAACAAAACCTAAATTAGTACATCATCAAAGTACTCAGTTTCTAATAAGAATGAAACTCAAAAGTCCCATGAAAAATTTGGATAATATCTCCACCAATCACCTCCATTGCCAATCCACGATCCAAAGGATCAAGAACATCCACCACCTCCAAGTGGAGATTTCCCTTTTCTTGAACCTATAATAATAAAGTCTAAAAAATCATAAAGAAAAATGTATTTTGTGAGATATAAAACCCATTAGGGTCTCACCAAGTGTTCCATAATCAATTCCAAAACAATAAACTGGTTATCCTATAAATTTAAATTAAACTAGCCAGGGCATTAAATTTTTTGTATTTTAAACCATTATAAGCTCTTATTGAAAATATGGAAAATCTATAAAAACTACTTTCATGTAGTCTTAAATGAAAATTTTATATAAAAAATTATATAAATAAATTGGAATTAATAAAATAGTTTAAAAAATTAATTGCATGTATATCAAGTAAAAAAAATCATAACAAAGAACCATGTACAAAATCCCTATGTTAAGTCAGTTTATTAGGTAATAGGATCCTCACACATCTAATTTTGAACACGTCTCTAGTTAGGTTTTCACACACAAATACACCCCAATAGGGGAACCCATCACAGGGAGTCTACACCACAATAAGGGAACCTATAATGGGTAGTTAAACTACAATTCTTTTTAGTAATAATTATAATCGTTTATCTGTTGCTATGGAGTCAAGGTCCTTGCATTCTTGTACCAATTACCACTAACTTCCCAGGTTAACATGTGCCTCAACATTCAATCAATCAAATTGGATATCAAAACCAAATCTTAGGTTTTTCATCAATTTTTACCATTTCAAAAATCTTTTAAATTTAAGCCATTTTCTCAATATCAATATCAACCCATTTCATCAAAAATATTTCCAAATCATGCCATCATTTTTTATAAATCAAAAACAAAATTTCAATTCCATTGAAATTGGGGGGTTTTTTCTCAATTTCCATATCCATTTCAAATAAAAGATCAAATAATCATGTTTCCACATTTTTAAAACAATTAAAAAATCATTTCAATTTAATTAAGAAATTTATGGTTTCAATCATCAGGAAATGAATTATGGAACCACCTACCTTTAAAACAATGATCCAGAAATCAACACCCAAAATAGGATTCACCAATGAAGAATAAAGGTGTGGAAGATCTTGGAACACAACCTAGAATCAATATCCAAAAAATGTATATTAAATCCATCCATTATGTGATGATTCATCAAACTATTAAGAGGATAGAAAGAGATATCATAATAAACTATATGATAGGATATCCACTTACCCGAAGGAGGTCGATCGACATCAACCCCACTTTGATCTTCCAAGAAAATGCTTTATAGGAGCCAAAATTACTTCTAGAGGTCCTTCATAACCAAGGAATTTGAGTTATGTTTTAATGGGGTATTGGGAATATTAAATGGAGGGTTCAGAATTTTAAAATAAATTTTCTAAACATTAAAAACATTTTCACACAATTAGAAGATGGGGGTCATGTTTAGGGGAAACTGTGTGTCAAACATGAATCTCAGAACTGTCTGGGGGTGAAAAGTTTTCACTTGGTGGGTGCACTATTTCGTAAAACCATGTGTCAATCATGAATAGCCCAAAAAGACTTTAAAAATTCACCAAATATCCTAGAATGACCCCAAAATAAGTCTCAACTTAAAGGAGGTCAAAATAAGGGTCAACGAATACCTGAAAACACGTAATGGGATGTTACAACCTCCACACCATAAAAATTTCTATCCCCAAAAATAATGTCAAGAATTTTCCAAATCAAAGGGATGAGGACATTATTCTATCATCAGTGCCTCCCACTCCTAAGTCTCATGATAATTAAAACCATGATTCTGTAAATCACCGACCAAAGGTATAATCCTCCCATAAAGTTACTTTTTCTTAGAATCAAATATCCTGACTGGATTCGTAGTCACAAATAAATAAGGCTCAACATCAAGATCCTTATAGATCATAACATGATATAGGCCAGAAATATAATTCTAAAGTTGTGATACATGGAACACATTATGTATCAATGTTAGTTTTGGTGGAAGTGATAAATAGTAATCCACTTTCCCCTTGTGTTCAGCAATCTCAAAATATCCTAGAGAATGTGGAGAAATTTTACCTTAAATCCCAAGATGTTGATGACCCAAACAAGGTGAAAATCTAAAAAACAACCATACACCAACTAAAAACTCCAATAGTTACCTATGATGGCCAGTATAATATTTATACTGGATTTGTTCCATCAGCATTATCTGATGAATCAACTAAATCTTTGGTTTATCTCTTGGATGAAGCTTTTTCCAACTAAATACATTTCACCAATATTTAACCAACACAACATAGATTTTCATGGTCATATATACAAGGGCTCAAAATGATCCATCTGAATTGAAGACTAGTAACTATTATTATAATAAAACTCAACCATCCCCAAATGGAAGTCCCAATATCCCCCAAAATTGAGGATGCAGGCATGAAGCATGTCATATAGAATCTAAATAAACCTCTCTATCTAGCCATCCATTTATGGATTCTTTGTTTTACTCAAAGGATCATAATATTCATGTTCCTCCAAGATTACTTTCTAAAAAAATAGGTCAAACAGGTATCTCTATTAGAAATGACAACATATAAAACTCCATGAAAATGAACAATCTCTTTCACATAGATATTTCTCAATTTGTCAACTTTGATTGTATCCCATATGGGTAATAAGTGATCTGATTTGGTTAGCTAATCAATTAAAACCCATATTGCATTCCTTCATTCAAGGTTATGTGGAAACCCAAACAAAAAGTACATAGTGATCTCATCTCACTTCCACATCAGCACTAGGAGTGGTTGAAATAAACATGAAGGTATCTGGTTCTTTTCCATGACCTGTTGATAGGTAAAACAACATGAAAGAAATTCAGTGATGTCCCATCACATACTTGGGCACTATAATTGTTATTTCATGTCATAAAACATATTCATGGTTCTAAGGTGAACTTCCTAGTATGAATTATGGATATCCCCCATGACAACCTTTCTCACAGACAATGTCACAAAAAAAATTCAAAAACATAGTTTTCCCTCATAAGAGAACAAACACTCACCAATGGTCTCCCCACCATAAATATAGTCTCTAATTTCATAGAATTCATTGTCAAGATATTTCTATTAAAGAATAATCTAGATAAGAGTGTTGGTCAACTGAACTCTTTCTAAGGCAACATAGGAATCTTCCCCCAAGACTCTTAAATTCAATAATGAAAAAAGATCCATCAAGTTCCACTCTTCTGATGATTCTTTCATGATTTATGCCATAAGTTTATTTATCAAAGAATCAGTAATAAGATTCCCATTCCCTAGGGATTAGGAAATGTTGAAATCAAAATACTATAGGTATTCCACCCAAAGCATCTACTAAAGGATCAAATATCTTTGATGGAATATATTACATTGGCACTTATGGTTATAAAACATGGTAAACCATTATCTGAAAATGTAATGCCATAAACTCTTAAGAACATGCATCAAGGATGTGAGTTCGAGGTTACGGGTTGAAAAAATATTCATGTGTTGCCTAATATTTTAAGAACCATCACCTTCTATAAGAACACAACCCAAGACCAAACCTAATGTGTCACAAATGACTGCATAGCCTTGCCTGACCTCTAGAAGAGTCAACACCATCACAGAATTCAAAAGATGTTTCAGCTCAACAAAATACATCTAAAATTTATCATTCTAGGAAAAATTTAACCCTTTTTTAGTGATTGCAGTCATCAGAGGATCCGACTTTGAGAAATCATTTATAAACCTATGATAATACCCTGCTAAACCCAAGAAGTTCTAAACCTCAAAAAAGTTATGTAGTTTTTCCCATGTCATAACATCTTTAACCTTCTTAGGATCAAATGAAATACCATTTTCATAGACCACATGTCCCAATAAATTCACTTCCCAAATCCAAAAATCACATTTCAATTTCTTAGAATAAATTTAGTGATTTATAAACATTTCTAGAACTAATATTAGATAATTCACGTCATACTCTCCGCAATTACATTAAACCAGAATTACATCCAAAAATACCACCATGAATGTATCAAGATACTCTATAATATTCTATTCATAAAATCTATAAAGACTACAGGACAATTGGTTATACCAAATGGCATGAAAAATACTCACCAAGGTTACATATTCTATGGAAGGTGGTATTTTGAATGTTAGATTCTTTTATTCTCAACTGGTGATATCCATATCAATCTTCCAGAACCACTTTCCCCCCTTCAACTAGTCAAATAAATCATCAATCCATGGTAATGGATACCTGTTCTTCACTGTAACCTGATTTAGATTCTGGTAATCAACATAGAGGTGAGGTGTTTCATAAGCCTTGTTTGAAAAGAGAACAGGCATCATCCAAGGTGACACACTCAGGAATATAAATCCTTTCTTTAACAGATCATCCAACTAAGTCTTCAACTCATTCAACTCTGTCGGTTCCATATAGTAAGAATGAATAGATATCAGCTGAGTAATAGGTACTAAATCAATAAAAACATATACCTATATTACAAATGTAAAACTATATAAATTAGAAGGAAACATGTCATAAAACTTGGTGAAATCTAAAGGGAGGTCCTCACTCAAGTATTACCACTCCAGATCAAAAGAAAACACTGGTATTAATTTCCCCAACTCTATATAAAAAGGTCTATCTATACTCAACCTTGTGTCCCATTTTCTCTGAAAGACAAAGTATGCCCCATTGGGCACATTAAATTATACCTGTTAAAGGTATAAATCAATTCAGGCCTTATTAGAGATGATCCAATACATCCTGAAAGTTATATCACAAGGTTTTATTTTAATAACCAGAAAATATCAGAAAAAGTCAATATCTAATAAATATAAAACTCAAGTAGGACAATGGATACCCTTATCTTTCTTTGTTTTAAGGGGTGTAGTAATATTCATCACAAAAGACAAAATTTAAATAGGAATATTTAGTAGGTTCACAATGAGATTTGATATAAATGAGTGATATGCACCAGTATCAAAAAGTAGTCAGTAAAGAGGAAGCTATAATGAAGATACACCTCACAGTCATTGGATCTATATTAGCTTCCTCTGGAGACTCTTCCATTGTGTAAATAAGCTTAATTTTGTATTCCTATAGTTGGAAGTACTCTATTATTGAATCATTTTATTGTAGCATAGTAATTTTTGTAGATGATGATATTGTGCCACTATGGGGAGTAGAAAAGAAATGGAAATTTTTTTGTATGTGTCTTGAGTGACCATAAGAAATTTAGATCATTGGGACCTCAGTACAAACATGTCTTAAATGCCCATGACACATTGGAATCTAGTAAAAGGTCCTCTTCCAAGAATGGTAGGAGGTCTATAGGATGCATTTTGTCTATAACTACCATGAGACTCATCACAATTCCACTTTCATTTAAATGAATTCATAGAACTACCACTATGAGAAAAAAGAACTCTTTTTAAACATGAATTTTAATCTTGGTTATTATTAACCATCAATTACTTATCCATTATATCTTCATATGAAGTGAGATTTAATAATAAAACATCTGAATGGATGTCAAGTAAAATACACATCTTGAACTTTTGAGCCTTCATCTTATCATTTGATACAATCTCATGTGAAAATTGCACGAGCTTCATAAAGTGGTTTAGATACTACATCACTAACCTATTATCCTAATAGAGGTTTAAAAACACTTTATCCTTTTTTGGTACTATATATTCTATATAGAAATGATTAATGAAAATAAATTTAAATTCCTTCCACTCCAAACCCTCAGTCTTCTTTTCCATCACCATTAAATCCCACCTTCTCCTTCTAGGTCCTTCCATCTTGAAAGTAGAAAATTTCACATTAATAGAATTGGAAATTCTTAGGAAATAAATAAGGAACTCTATATTTTTCAACCAATTCTCATCCTCTTGAGAATAATTAATTACTTAGAAAGTATGTGGCTTATGGAAAAGTTACTCTTGAAAATTATTTTGAGATTCAACCCTATGGGGTTTCATAGTTAGAGCCTGAATGGGAATGGGTGAAGGTGCCTATCCCAAAACATGGACAACATGCATAATAATCTCAACAATATTCTAGTCCATATGAGGATCTTCTCATTGTGGTTCACTAGTGTCTTCCTCATGAGGCATATCCACACATATTCTTAGAGGAATAATGATACAAAACATCAATAGACAACACTGAAGACATTAGAAGATTATTCATATTAAAAACCCAAAAAAGATCAATGTGAATAGCAATCCCATCAAATAATATTTCAATATTTTCATTTCAACATACCCAAATTAAAATAAAGGAAAATACTAGAGTCATATCAAATTATTCTTCTAGACACCTTTCCCCAAACACCCATGGTGAATTAAGGATCATTACGATGAGATATAATTAGGAACTCACTCATAACTACATCCTAATTTCTGAAAATCCAACCTCCTATCTATTAGGACTACCAAAATTCTATACTAACATCAAGTAAAGATGCTTAAAAAGAACCTTTAATGCCACTTTTTCACAAACTTACCTAGGTACCAAAGTACACTAATAACTTAGCCATCTCTAAAATGGGTCAAAGGGAATTCCTGGTCCCCATGGGTTGGAGACTAGAACTTGTTATCATACATGAACAAAGAGAGGATTAATTTTCCACAAAATATCAGAAGATAAAAGATACATGTTAGAATTCTCACCACTCAAAAGGGATAAAGTACCAGAAACAATAGGAATAACAAAACCCAAATCATTACATCATCAAAGTACTTGGTTTCTAATAATAAGGAAACCCAAACATCCCATGAAACAAGTTGATAACATTTCCACCAGTTACCTCCATTACCGATCCACATTCCCAAGGATCAATAACATCAACCACCACCAAGTGAAGTTTTCCCTTTGCTCATACATGGAAAAAAGAAAGTCTACAAACTCCCAAAGGCCAAGGTAGGGTGTGACCTATAAATCCTAGTAGGGTATAACCAAGTGTAACATAATCAATTACAAAACAATAAACCATTCATGCAATTAATTTAAATAAAACTAGGTATGGAATTTCATTTTTCATATTTGAAACCATAACATGATTTTATTCAAAATATGGTGTATATATATAAACTACTTTGAAATAGTCTTAAAATAACATTTTATATAAAAAAAATTATATAAATCAATTGGAATGAATAAATCAGTTCAACAAATTAGTGGCATGTATATCAAGTCAAATAGATCATTGAAAAATACCATGTAAAAATTCCCTATGGTAAATCAATTTATCAAGTAACGGGATCCTCACATATCTCATAATGATAACAACTCTAGTAAGGTGTTCACACACAAATACACCTCAATAGGGGAACCCTTCATGGGTAATCTACACCCCAAGAGGAGAACCCATAATGGGTATTCATATTTCAATTGTTTTAGTAACAGTTTTCATCATTAATCCATTTCTAGGGACTCAAGGTCCTAGCGTTCTTGTCCTAGTTGGAGCTAACTACCCATGCTAACATGTTATTAAACATTGAATCAATCAAATAAAAAATAAATCATTTTAAAAAAATTTAAAACACAATTTCCCAATTTTAGTTTTAACATAACTTTTCCATTTAAAAACTAAATCATAGGTTTTCATCATTTCATTCCATTTCAAATCACTTTTCAATTTAAACCATTACCTCAAGATCAACATAAAATAATTTCATCAAAACAATTTCCAAATCAAGAAATCATTTTTCATAAATCCTCTCAATAATTTAAATTACATTGAAATTGAGTTTTTTCTCAACTTCTATACCCATTTCGAATCAATGATCAAATCATTTTGTTTCCACATTTTTAAAACAATTAAAAACTCTTATCAATTTAATCAAAAATTCAGGGTTTCAATCATAGTGAAATTAATTTTTGAACCACATACCTTTAAAACAAAAACCAAAAAATCAACACCTAAAAAAAGATTCTCCAATGAAGATTAAAGGCATGGAAGATCAAGGAATACAACCTATAATCAAGATCCAACCAAATGGAGATTAGATCCATACATTAAGTGACGATTCATAAAAATATAATGAAGAGAGAAAGAGTTATCAAATTAATCTAAATGAGAGGATATCCACTTACCCAAAAGAGATTGATCAAGATCAACACCTCTTTGATCCACCAAGAAAAGGGTTTTGAGGATCCAACCCCACTTTTATAGATCCTTCATAGCTAAGGAATTAAATTTAGGGTTGAATGGGGGTATTAGGGATCTGAAATTGTGGGTTTAAGATTTTAAAATAAATTTTGTAACTTTAAAAAATCATGTTCACGGTTATCTGGAGGGGGTGCATGGTTATGAGAAATCATGTACCAACTATGTGCCCCTACTATTTAGGGAACATGGTTTCCCATAAGTGGGTGAATTATTTGGTTAATGGTGCACCAACCATGTATCCCCCCACTGTCTGGGGTTCAGAGTTTTCATTAGGGGGGAATATGGTTTTAGCAAACCATGTTCAAATCGTGCACAACCCCAAAAGCCTCTAAAAATTCTCAAAATATCCTGGAATAACCCCAAAATAATACCCAACTTAAAGGAGGTCAAAGAAATGTTCTAGGATTATATAAAAACAAGTAACATAATGTTAAATTTATGGCTCTTGAGACTATATCCTCATGAAATGAAAAGTCCTTAGAGGCCAATTCCCTTCAAAATATCTACTTTAACCCATAAAAGAAACAATCAATTCTGTTTTTTGGACTACATACCTAGTCCAAAGTATGCCTAGATAACCTTGTAAAGTAAACCACATACTCATAAACATTTTCCTCTTCCTTTTGAGGAATATTTAGGAACTTAATTTTCATTTATAATCTTTACTCATGAGGAAATTATTTTTTATACAATACCTCCTTGAAATTTCTCCATTCCATGCAATTGATCTCACCATCCTCTTTAGTCTTTTGAATTAGTGACCATCATTGGTATGCATCTCCCTTCAGATGATAAACTTCCATGATTAGTTTTTCATGTTCACTTCTTCCCAAATAAAGAAAGATCTTATCTAGGGACTTGATCCATTGATCAACTACCAATGGATTAATAGTTCAAGTAAATTTTATAGGATTTTATCGCATAAAGTGATCTAGCATTATTTCATCATGTTATGGACCCATAGGATTATTTATGCGAGTGATATTATTTTTCATAACCTGGGTCAATTTTCTGAATATGGTTCTAAATTGATTATCCTCAACTCTAACTTCATTAACTTGTTTTGAAGGAATATCCCTATATTGACTATAGGGGTTGATACGATTCATGTTCCTCCCATTAGTCTCCATCTTTAAATATTGGAGTACACATTATTATCTCAAAGTATTAAATTATAAAATATAATTAATACTGAGTTTTATAGAGTGTTCCCTTTAAATATTTATGGTTTTTTATAGAAATTGTTTTATCTAACCTGGTTTCTATAAATCCAATCTGTAAGGTTCCTAATAAAGTTACTTTGATACTAACTATAACATCCCTAACTAGAAGAACCTAGAACTGGAAGTTATATTACATTATTGGTACAAAGTATAGTACTTACTAAAGAATTTAACATTTTCCAAGTCTTGGAATACCAGATACATGCATACATTACACATGAAAACATAAGATAGAAAATGAACATACTACAAGAACATTATTATACCTTCAATAATATCCTTTAAAATTACACATATTCCTCTTCTAGGTTTTCTGGGGAAAGGAAGAAAAATAATGTTAAACACAGATTCTCATTACGGGGTAACATAGTGTGGAATCTTACATAACATAAAAATTTCATAAGTGTTATGGAAATAAAAAATAAAAAAATGAATCCATAATCAACTAAAACTAAGGAAATTATATATCCATGATAATAAATGTAAACATGGATAAAAATAATCATTGATCTCATACTGATGGAATGCATAATGTTAAACATGACAATATTTATTTCAAGGCCTTTTTTCAAGACACTTTTCTATCATTGGAAGAGGTATACACTAAAACTCATCCTTTTTTATATAATTAGAACTATTGATGCATTGAGGGGCCATATAATTTTGGGCCCCACTTGTCCCTTGTTTATGTTCAATTCATTAACCATAAGAGTATCAAGACCTTTCATACCATTCCCTGAGGAACCTCTTTCACTGGTTAAGGTTAATTGATTCTATTGTTCTCTCTCTCCATCTCTCTTTCATTATTGAATGCACATAAACACACACACCTAAAAGGATGTGGTGATTTACAAGGTTGACCCGTTAGTATGAGAAGGCTAATATTTGGTGTGATATGGTAAAACCTGTGGCCACACAACCCACTAGTAAAACACTATGAGTGTTACACTAAAGTCTCCCAACAATGTGGAGTATTCACCCCGAACACTTATTTTCTTCATCCTACACTCAGGTACAACTCATATAATTACAATTTAATATAGGGGTAAAATTAACATATTCTAACACCAATGAAGAATCTTGAATTATTACTAATGTGATACCTCTCCTTTATTAACTTGTATAGTAACAAGTATCTTATTCTATTTTTATGTACAACCCCACAAACAAATTCTTTTTCTTCTCCTTATAGTATAAAACTAATATTCCTATCATTCTTATTTATATTATTCTATGTTGACAGGTTTACCCAGATTGTCCTTCTCTATATGAACTTCACGTCTAAATCGGCCAATTCTTGTCCTTATTTTCCTTCTTTATCCTATGAAAATATATATAAATAGTTATTTCTTCTCTTTTCTCTTATTTTATCATTCTTCTTCAATTCATAATAGACATAAATGGATATCCTTCTTCTTATTATTTGAATATTTTGGATTTATGTGAATGAATAAAGTTGGATCTCCCTTTTCTTCTTCTATACGAGTAAATATTTCCTTGAGAGTATATATCATATTACAAATAATGGGTCATATTCTCAATTTTTTGATAAAATGCAATATATATGTATATGATAACAGTAATAATAATTTTATTGTTAGTTTCTTCTTTACATGATCTTATCTCCCATATTTTTCTCCATGTTTTATTCTTTATAGTTTCTCACAACCATGATGTAGTTATTCACTCCTTTAATTCAGTCATAATGAGAACCTGAATTAACTTCTCATTAATTATGGATTTTATTTAGTGTATAATATCATAGAATTATTCTTCATCAACATGACATTAATCATGATCCAACTATCATGATTGTCTTCATTTGATGTATCATCTTGAATTCCACCATTATAGATCTTCTTCCATTAATCATTCATTTAAATACCCCAAGGAATCAGGTATTTCTTCCTTCTATTAATTCACATGATATTTAAATATTCAAGAACTCTATAATTTCACGAACCCCATTTCTTTAAGACCAACTAATATTTTCACATCTGTATACAATTGGCTATGTGAATTATTCTTAAAAGACCTATATAGAAACTAGCTATGTGAACTATTCCCAAAATTTCTACATGAGCATTCTGCTGTGTATATCCCTACATGACCATTTGGCTAAAAAGATCACCTACATGAACATTTGGCTACGTAGATAGCTTATGTGACCATTGATCTAGGTCAACATGGAAGCTCAAGCTCCTATGAATTTTCATGAAAGTATATATAACAATATTTTATCATAAGATAAACCATGGTTGAACAACCCTCTAGTGAATGGTAACATAACTTTATTCATGAGGTATATTCCACTTCACATGGTCACTTATTCTTCTTTATGTGGTAGATTCTATTTCACACGGTTACTTCACTCTTCATATGGTCACTTCTACTTCACATAGTTACTTCGGTTTGTTTTTTTGGTAGCTTCCTATTCACATGGTGACTTCACTACATTCATGTGGTCACTTCTATTTCACACAGTTACTTCAATTTTTTCGTGTTATAGTTTCTTCTTCACACAGTAACTTCACTTACCATGCTCATTGATTCACTTCCTTTTCACAATATAACTTCACTTATCATGCTAGTGAAGTTAATACACTTTCTCTCCATTTTGTTTCGTTTGAAGGCACAACATCATTTTAGGAGACTTCAGGTTTGTTTCTTCATTTTAGTACTCTTACATAAACTTATATTTCATGAATCATATTCATAGAGTTGACCTTCAGCTCATTTTTTCATAAAAGGATAATAGATCGATCAAAGACATATCCTTGAACAATGCACAAGACTCTACATGATCACCACAAGTTGTAAATGCAATATATCCATAGATATAAGTACCCTCAAGAAAGGGTAGAGGTAGAATATGTTGAGCATCTTGATCATCCATCTCAGATAAAAAGATCTACTAGAATATGTTTTATGCGTACCTTTTAATGGTGGATGAATAGTACCCCAATCTGTGTTGTCCCACATTGATCTTAAACATATTCTTATGCTTCTTAATAATAATTGATGTTCCTTTAATAGCTTAGTGAGTAGCCTAAGTTCTTCTCCTAGAACCACGCCTCACATACTCAAGCTTTCATAGATTATAACTCCTTGCACTATCCCACTATCCCCCCAGCATGTGTTCTCTTATCCACTCCCCTGGGGTGCGATGAATCCCCTATGCCATTGTAGGTTTTTCCATGTCTCTACTCAACTTCCATTGTGGCTAGATATAAGTATACCCTTCCCACATTATCCTTCTCTATGAGGTCCCATTATCTGGATAGATGGTTTTCCCTTATTTTTTAGAAAACTACCATAAAAACATATCCAAATTATCATAAAATTCATATACATAATACAATTACTCATGAAAAATAATATTTTTCATGGTCATCTTTAATTCCTCCTCTTATTCATAATTTAATATTTTGTGTGTCTTCATGGACATAAGTCATTGGAATTAGGACTATTTAGACAAGCATTACAATATATTGATATTACTTTGACAAAAAGTAAAACTTTCACAAAGTGCAATAAACAATCTCCCCCTTTGTATTTATTGGTAAATATGCATATAGAAATGATATGATAATATTTTTGTGCCTTCTCCCCCATTTTTTCTTTAATTTCACTTCTATCACCCCCTTATTGACAAGAAATAAAAAGTATTTTAGAAAATAGGTATAAAATTATAGTTAGAAAAGTGCCATAAACTATTTCACTCTAGGTCTACTTAATCCATGCTTGGTGTAGAAAACAAGGGGGTTTGATTTAGAAAACAAATTTGTCCCTTATAAAATTGAATGATGCCAAACTAAATTATATTTCACAATATTCGTCAAGGATTTTATAATTGTATTACAAGATGAGATAATTGATAGATATATATTATAATACTGAAATATAAACCTAAAACTCCTACACTCACTTCAATAAACAGATTAAAACCTTTCAAGTGATAATAAAAGGATACAAAATCCTTGTCACTTATTTAAATTTTACCTTTTGTTCATTGATTAAAATTATCCACCTTTGTGTCAGAATCTTATTTTTTTTAACAAGGATGATAAAGTTAAGGAAACATAACTTGTTAATGACATTATCCAAAAATATTCTTCTATAATATTTATATTTACCTGAGATAGATAATTATGGCATCTTCTTCTTCACTTATCTATCCCCCAAGGAAAACAGTCTTGGACATATTCATAATAGTGAATCTCTTTTAATATGTTTAAATGTAGAGAAAACACCAAAATAGATTCCTTTATATGGTTTTACAGATTTGAAAACATCTATATCTTCATCATGGATTATATCCTTTAATGCATACTCTGGAGGGTAAGATCAATTCAATATGGTATCTTCTTCATCCTTTCTATCAAGAATTGAAAACACTCACAACTTCTTATCCCCCCCGGGGGGTCCATGCCTCACCTTCAATTCACTATATTGTAAGTGAAAATACAACACATAAAATTTTAAGGTAATAAAGTGGGCCTTTTTTCTCCCCAATTTGAATAGAAAGGTTGATATTTTATCAACCAAATTGCACTATTTTATTTAGTATTCATACTTACACATCTTATTTTTTGATATTTTTTACCTTTGGTAACATGGATCTCATCACACCATCAACCAATCTATATGAGATGGTTCTTCTCTCTTTATCCATTAAATCATATATATCTCTTAATACTATCTTTATTCCATTTAAGAATTCATCATATGCTAGAATTGTTATTAAAACCCTTTCGAATAATTTCTTGATTTATTGCATATATCCCTTAAAACATCTTCATCTTCATGTGAATTAATTCATTTAACTTTTTTCGTTATCCTTTGCTTGTGTTTCTTCTAACTCCCTTGCTCCCTCCATAATTTCTGGCTAAACAATAAGATTGTATTCTATTACACTGGTGGATTTCTTGGAGCTTTCAGATAGATTATAAATAGTGTTTTTCTTTACATCCTTCTACTGAGATGTATCACTCTTTTTGAAAATATTCTTAAAGTTATTATAAATCTACTTTTTCTTGTGCATTATGTCTAAGGATGACTTATTTTAAAGCTTCCTGGGAATAATATGTTTTGAATATTTATTCAGATTTATACACATGGTTGATTATTCAATCTTCTATGGTCTTCTATTTTCATTCTTATTTTATACATTTTGATGTATAAATGCATCAATTTTATGACCACTATTTTGACCAATATCAAAAATATCTATAATTGTATAAAATTTGTCTAACATAGATAGATTTTTCTTAGGTTGTGATTGTTACATCTTCACTACCTTACCCCCCCTTAGTATAGTATTCCTTTATAATTTAGTATTTAAGGTATTGGGTCATAAATCCAATTCACAACACCCAAACTTGTTGAAACACTAATATTGATCCAAAAACCTTGATATTCATTTAACTTATATAAATTGTCCAAAATTACTATCATAATGAGCATACTAGTTTGGGCCAACTTCACCACCTATTGGGGTTTTCTACGGAAACCAACTTCCTCATTTATTATTATATTCACTGTGGACATGGTGATAGTCTATTATTTATTTATCCTCATCAATATTTAAAAAACATATTTATTAAAACCTTTGCTTTTTATAGAAAATGATTTAGTAAAATTATTAAAAACATATATGGATGGTACCTCTTTATTCATAACTTCTTTAGAGAGATCATCATGTGATATAATGATATTTTTTATGGAGGTCTTTTTTCAAAAGAATCATCCAACTAACATTTTGTGATAGTAGAAAAATACTTATTTGATTATTAATTATCAACATTAGTCTTTTCAAGATTTTACAATTTGATTGAAAATTCAATACATCTCATATTGAGGTCATTATTTTTATCTTTAATAAATTCCATATTGTCTTGAAATTATTTCATCATCTTATCGACATCATGAAATGTAACCTTACATTATAATAGTGATTAAATCTCTTTGATCCTCCTAGGTTTTATCTCCATTTGATCATTTGTAAAAATCAATGTTATTTTCTATATTTTCTTCCAAATCATGTATCTTCTTCTAAAAAAATTTAGTGTACTTTTCCTTCTCTTGGATTTTGTAGATACACTCTTCTTCAAATTTGTATCATCTCACCATAATCTCCTCATACTAATATTTTTTTATATTAACTTGTTTTGAGAGATTAATTAAAATAAGATATCTCTCTTTTAAATCCTTCTCCAAGTTATCTTACTCACCTTAATTTTGAGTGATATCTTCCTCCAGGATTTCAAAAATACCAAAAATGAAAGAAACTATTTCTTGGGGAAAATAATTCATAATATCCTTTAATCTTCTCATAGATGAATATATTGACATATGATCACACTAAATTGATTAATATTATTATAGATAGTTTAAACTAGAATTTTTATAGACCTTAGGATCACATGAATACTCTAATCCCATTAAGGTGGATGTATTTTCCATATCCTTTATGGTAAATCAAACCATAAGTTCTTCTCCTTTCAAGATAGATCTGACTTTATTTCTTGGATCACTTAAAACTTTTTACTCTTTTGATAAGAGGTAAAAATATTCATCTTATTATTATATTTATTTTTCCTATTTATCAAGGTCTTAGAAGAAACAAAATTCTGATCTGAAAAAGAAATAACTTCTCCAAAACTACACTTTATTATAATTTTTAGAAATAAACTTCAAATATTTAAAGAGAAAAATTTCAGACTAACAATCCAAAATTGGTGAACAAACCTATGATATCAATTATAAAGACTAAGTAAGGATATGTTATACACTGATATGGGTAGTGAATCAGTGCCGGCCTTATAAATTATTTGTATTAATCTTATCTTAAACGTATTTCATTAGTTAAGGTGAATTGATTCTATTATTCTCTTTTTATCACTCTCTCTATTTTGATATTTCATGAACATCCACAGACACACACCCAAAGGTACACAATGATTTATAAGGTTCACCTCTCAATATGAGTAGGTTTCCCTTGGTGTGATCTAGTAAAACCCTTAGTTATAAATCCCATTAGTGAAACCCTATGATCATTGCACTATAGTCTTTTGATAGTGTAAAGTGTGGATCACACATTATTTTTTTAGTGAATCCCACACTCAGGAACATATCGTACCTTTATAATTTAATGTAGGGGTAATAATAAGATCTTATAACACCAATGTGTAGTATTACCTTATTATTGATGTGAATATTCTTCTTTCTTCCCTTGAAAAGCATCACATTTGTTCTTTTGTTTGTATGTACAACACTGCACACAACTTCTTCTTCTTCTTCTTCTCTTCATAGTAAAAAACTGATATGATAATCATTCTTATTCATCTTCTTTTAAGTATATAGGAGTACATGAATCTCTTATTCTATCTATGAACATCATGGCCAACTCAACCAATTATTATCCTTCTTCTTCTTCTTCTTCCTATGAAAATAGATATGCATAGTTCTTTCTTCTCTTATATCTTATTATTTATTTCTTCTTCAAGGCATAAAATATTGTACTGGGTCTCCTCCTTCTTATTCAACTATTTAGGATGTATTTGAAAGACCAGAGTCAACTCTCCCTTTTCTTCTTTGATACTAGGAAATATTTCCTTGATAATTTACATGATATCAAATATAATCACTCAAATTATCAATTTTTAGTAAACCTGTAATATATATGTATATGATAATAATAATAATAACTATAGTGTGGTTGTTTCCTTCACATCATCTTCTCTCCCATATTTTCTTCCATGATTTCTTCTTCATAATTTCTCACAACCGCGATGTAGTTATTTTCTCTTTTAATTCAGTCAGAATGAGAACCATAATTAACTTTTCATTAATTCACAATCTTATCTAGTGTATAATATCCTAGAATTATTCTTCATCAATATAAAATGAATCATAATCCATTTATAATTTCTATATTCATTTTAAATATTGGCTTCAATTTCATCATCATAGTTATTCTTTCATAACTTCTTCATTTAAATACCCTAAGGAATCAGTTATTTCTAACATCAATTAATCCACATAGTATTTAAATATTCAAGAACTCTAAAATTTCTCAATCCCATCATCGTAAAGACCAATTGATATTTTTTTGTTTCCATATAATTGGATACATTAATTATTTTTAAAACACCTACATAAGAATAAACTAAGTTAAATCTTCCCAAAATGCATACATGACCATTCAGCTATGTGGATCCTTGCATGAACACTCAACTATGTAGATCGCCTACATGCCCATTCATCTATATAGAATGCCTACGTAACCATTTTCCTATATAGACATGGTAACTCAAGGTCCTATAAATCTGAATGGAAGTATATATGACAATATTTAATCATGACATAACCCATAATTGAACAACCCTCCATCATGCAATTTCTTCACTTTGTTCATGTGGTAGCCTTTAATTCACATGGTCGCTTCTTCTTCATGCGGTAGATTCTATTTCACATAGTTACTTAACTATTTATGTGGTCACTTCTAATTCACATGGTTACTTTACTTTGTGTGGTTTCTTATTCTTAATATGATAACTTCACTCTATTCTTTTGTACACTTATACTTCACAAAGTTACTTCAGTTTTTTCATCCAATGTTTTATTCTTCACATGGTCACTTCACTTACCATGCTCATGTAGTAACTTCTTATTCACATGGAAAATTCACTCACCATGATTGTGCGGTCACTACACATTCTCTCAATTATGTTTCATTCAAATACTTGACTTTATTATAGGGGAATCATATTTGTTTCTTCATCACAATACACTTGTATTAACAATGATTTCATGAATCTCATGTGTAGAGTCATCCTCAAGATCAATTTTTCATCATCGGACAATAGATCAATCATGAAAACCTCCTAGAATAATTCATAAGTCTTGTAATTATCTCCATGGATGTATATAAAAACCCTCAAGTGAGGGTGGAGTTAAAGGAAAATGAGCATCTTGATTGAACATCTCGGTTAAACAGATTGAATGATATATTTTTTATGCATACATTCTAATGACAGGTGAATAGTACCCCACCCCGCATTTTCCCAAATTGATCTTAGGATCTTTCTCACACTCCATGATAGTACTTGATATTCCTTTAGTATCTCAATGAGTAGTCCAGGGTACACTCCTAGAACAACACCTTACACACTTAGGCTTTCACAGGTCGCACTTCCCCATGCTATCCAACATATATTTCACTCCCCTTGGGTGTTATGAACCCATTATGACTCTAAAATAATTTACATATATCTACTCATCCACCACTATGGATGGATATAGGTATACCCTTCCCACCTTAGTATTGGTTTCAGGGTCCTCTTGATTGGATAGGTGGTTGGCCCTTATTTTTTTGTAAACTCTCATAAAAACACTTAGCAAAATTATCATACAATTAGTATCTATAATAAAATTACTCGTAAAAAATAATATTTTTCATGGTCTTATATAATTACTCCTCTTCTTCATCATGTTTTAAATAGTGTCTCACCATTTTCATATGCATGAGGACCAGTTCAACAAGCATCATAATATATTGATATCACTTTGAAAACAAAAAAACCTCCAAAAATTTGAATCAACACTATTTTTATATATAATATATTAATTGGATTAAATAGATTTCATTTTTATGAGACAAAATCAATGTTATGAAAAAAAATTCATCAGTGTTCATTAAGAGCATGTGAATATCCCAAGCATATCCCCTGGGAGTGTCTCACCACGTGTGTTGTATTAGGCCCACTCATCATGCATCAAGGTGATGATTTAGTAAGTGATAAACAAAAAAATTTCATGTTGATTACCCCAAGGGGAATTTTTGTTATGTCTGCATCGACTATCTAGTATCCACGCAAGTATTTATTTTCTATGAAATTACACACACTTTTACTTCACCAAAAAATTGGATAATTTTTCCACAATGGAGAAGGTAAATATTTAATAAAAAGAATTTGAGATGAGGATAACAATATAAACTTTTAAATACCTTAAATTTAAGGAGTAATATGGAAAAATTATTCATGTAAATTAAGGCACCATACAAAATAAAATATGTAGTGATTACAACATGAATCCCAAAGAATGAAAATTGAGACGGAAACCCCCACTTATGTATTGAGTTTCAATTAAATAAAAACCACTTGAAAAGATGGAATAAAAATTAATCTTAAAATACTGATAATAAATTAATTTCATTATATTAAATCTCAAATAGGTAGTATATACCCCACATAAATAAAATTATGTGCACATTACAAAACATGTCTCAAAGAGAGGAATTTGAGACAAAAACTCTTACCTGTTGTACTGAATTCCTAGAACATAGTTTAAATGTTTTATAATAAAAAAAATAATATTAATCACTTAATTAAAAACCTTACTCATATCCATTTTCATTCACACTCTTCATAAATAGTAGTTCTCTACATTATTTCTCCCGATTTTCCACCTCGGGTGCTTATAGTTTTGATCATTTGTACAAGTTTCATAATAGCGGAGAACATATTCTTTATTATTCCAAATTTAATCATTAATAGGACATTAATTATACTATTATGGATGAATTATAATAATTTATGTTGTTACAAATCCCTATCATGGTTTTTTTAGTCTTTATCCATGAAGATGAAGTCGTTAATAAGCATGTTTTGGTGATTCTTGATGATCGGAGTGTGATTTATTAATTAATGAATTAAATATTGATATAACATATAAAAACAAAAAAAATAACCCATATTTACACATTTATATGATATTATACTATTAATTATGTTCCCATAATCATTCATGACACAAATTCATTGTATTTTCCAAGTATGTGGTTAAACCGACCCAAACATGAACATACCTTAATTTAATGAATAATTATGAGGTGGTTTTATTATATTATCATTATTAAAAGAGAAAAATTAAAATATTTTTTGTTTATTACTATGATAAATTATAATTATAAGGAATAAAAATAAGAATTAATGGATCTTAAAATATTACACAATTTGAATAAATAGTTATCCTCTTAGTATGCTTATTTTAAATTATTAAATTAATGATCATTATTTGTTGATCATATAAATAATAGGTCCTATAATTTGGAATAATAGATCCATAATGGAATCATAAAATAGATATTTATCTTTTAATATCATCATTAGATCTATCCTTTTAAGGTGGTGAATTAAAATGAATCCCATTACATCGTGGAGGTTGCAGTCCGCACAACGCATGAAAAATAGTTTTTTTTCTTAATGGTTGCGATATATGAATAAATAATGATAATAAACATAATATAGTGACATTAAATTCTATAAATTATGTTAATATAATTATATTATTGTGTATAGAATAAATCTTAAAGAATATAATTATTAATAAAACAAATTTGTTGATAATACTCATATCAGGGACTTGAATTTTCCTTGGAAGTCTCCTTGGAAATGAAGGAATTATCGTAAGTAATGGTTACCAGAATATTTTAAACTTGATATAAGGTTATAGGGAGAGAGAAAATTAAATATTTAAGTATAAATGAAAATTATAGGTGAGTCTTGAAGTGGTAAAGGTGTTACCCCTTTATAAGTGAAGGAGAGAGGAGTTTTGAGAGTATCTAATAAATTGTCAATAATGTAAGGTTGATATTCAAGTTACAAAGGAAATATGATGAAAAAAGAGGATATGAAAATGATTTTGGATTTTAACTCTCCCCAACCACTCCTTTTTTAATCATATTTTAGTGTTTTAGGTATTTTTATTTTAACTTTTGAACTATTACCCTAATTTACTTTTACCGTGTTAGTTAATTTCTATCCTTAGTAATTAATTTTAATGAAAAAGAATAATACTAAAAAATTTAAATAATTTTATACTTATAATTTCACATTTTAAAATATTTTTTCTTAAATTAAATTTCTAAAGGTGTTAGAATTTAATTTTAAAATCAATATATTTAATTAAATAAAAACAATTTTTAGAGAAATGAAATATTTAAGATTTAAATTTATATATAAGATGAAATTATATTGGATACTAATTTTATTTGAATAAATTGATTTAACAAAAAAAATAATGATTATGAGGCTTTCAAGGAAAGAAAAAACTAAATATCCCTTGAAAATACTTGATTCATCAAGAAATCTGAAATAGTCTTTATATTAAAGTAACATTTTAATTAGTTCTAAAAAAAATCTCAAAGGTTTTATAAGTTAAAAGAATATTTTAAAACATATAATGTTATTAATTAAATTAAAATTTTATTATTTAAATGTTTTTATAAATTCCAAGATCATTCTTGAATTACGGTAAAGTTATACAAATTTCAGTTTTTTTGAAAACTGTATTTTTCAACTAAAAACTAACCCTTTAAAAAAACTCAAAAAATCATACTAAGATAATTTCAATATGATGAATTAAAAAAATTAAATTAGTTTGGTTAATTTAAATTTAAAAAATTTAGCTTTTAAATATAGTCTCTAATAAAGGTTATTTAAAGGGCTTATGTTTGTAATAGTTTCAAGATGAAACATTTTCCTGCTATATTAGCCTCTCGGGTGTTACAAGAGAAAAAAATTCCCACATCCTATTATTAGAGTACTCGTTATATATATTAAGTTCTTCCCAACGACCTCTTACATTGGGACAATATACGAACTATATGTGGATTAATTAATATTATTTCACAATATGTAGTGATTCCTAGATTTTATATTATAATCCCATATGTAAATACTTATCAAAACCTAAATCTATACTAGTGTCTAGACCCCTCTATTCACATCAGTTTTACCTTCAGTAGTTCATCATTAAGACGAAGCCACATCATTTTGAGTGTGATCTAGATTTGTGAAAATCCCCCATACAAAGGTTCTCATTATATGACCCTAAACTACATGACATGTGATTTATTGTTAAATGATGTTAAACTACATGCTGTAAGGTCCACCATGTGTGCATGACCCCCTACCTCCAAATACACCCTTCCTGGGATGGTAATTAATAAAGGGGGATGATGACCCACAAGTCCCACCTCTATTAGGCCTCAGGGTGGCGACCAGCACCAAGGGTGTACAAATCTCAAAAAATGGGATTTGTTACCCTTTTATAGTAAAAAATATCGAGAGATAATACGTTTCACCCCAAAACAATTCCAGGATATACATATATAAAAGAAAGTCAAAATCCATCCCACATGCATGTTTAAAAATAGATTTGTTTCAAATGTAGTAAAACTTTAAGGTAAGTACCAAAAGTAAAGATAAGAAAAAACACAAAAATTATTCCAATGTTTGAGCTAGTATCACCCAGTATAGTCTTCATGGTCCTCTTGGAAACCTAAAATAAGTTCTATATATATAGGGTGAGCATACAAGTATACTAAGTAGGAAAAAACTTAGTCTCTTGTGAAAATGTGAAGGACGCATACTAATGCTCCTGTAAGAAAATAGAATAGCCAAAACAACACCTAAGTAGGTATACTAACCACCCTAACCATGCCTAGGAATAGTCACAAAATAATGAAAGTCAAGCAGTATAACATAAAGAACATTGATGATAGTGTACCCTGCACCACTTTCCCACTAATTAGTCGCCCTCACACCCTAACCGAAAATTTATTAGCGCTCCCACCTCTTCTAATAAAAACTAACCACATCCCACCCACACACTCCTAGGTTTCACAGCCGCAACACATCCCACCCACAGACACATGGGCCACTACCACAACACATCCCGCTTGCAGATACCTAGGCCACAACCACACCTCATCATGATGACACCTGGGAAACACAACCCTCATGCACACACATTTGCCTCACGAACCAAAACTTTCTTGAATAATCTTGGGTTATTCTACCTAGAAGAGGGAGAATGGAAGAGCGAGTGGCCATCCATCCATCCTCCCACTAGGATGTTTGGTAAAGACACCCTCCCCTATGATAATGGGGTTTTTCGGTACATGGTGATCAACTAGGGTGGGGTGCATATATAAATCACAGGAACATATAGTGTATGTATAAATATATATAGTATCAAGAACTCAAGCCAGCATATGGGATTCAAAAAAAATACTACCTCTATTATTATCAGCAACGGTCACTTCAGAAGTTGATAAATTAATAAAGCTCCATAAAGATCTTTTGCTCAACACTCATTCATTTCATTATTTAGATTTAACCATAGTTAATTATGAAACCCATCATTTAACTTTTAATAGACAAACTCTTTCCCATTTAAAAAACCAAATCATGTCATCTCAACATTATTAATCATTTATTCTCTCCATCACTACTCAAGAAACTAAGTAACACAGACCACAACAAGCAGCACAACGAAAGTCACACAAAGGAAGGTGAACCATGGTAAATTAACCCACTTTACATTCCTCTAAATTTAACACCCATTCATAACATAACATACATTGATCCTGAGACACAGGGTGAATCTTTTTGTATGATACTCATGGAGAAAACCTATGTGAATCGTCCATACCAAACACAGACATCTCCATTCTTCAAAGTCATTACACCCAATCCATCCTCTCAATAGAGAAAACCCCTAACTCATAGTCACATTGAGCAACACATCTCATAAAAACTACAATACACCCATCAAAAACATTATCATTATCCCTTCTACATAACCACACCACACCCATCACATCTAGTAACACAACATATCATAATCTGATCATAGCTCCACTGCACAACACTTCTCATACATTCCACAATCAATCAATCTTTCAACCTAAGATTCCATTACGCCTTCTGAACCACCCCACAACACATAATGGTGCTCATAATTGTACCACCACACAAACCAAAAAAAACATATTCATATTTAACAATTATTTTGTTCTCTAATTACAATTTTTAACTTATAAGCTAATCATAGAAACAATTTGATCCTAGGGAATCCATTTATTAGCTGATTGTATGTGGTTAACAGATTTCATAATAATTGTTTGACAGAAAACCAAACCTCATGCATTCCAGAATCATTACTCAGTGAGAAAACAAATACCCCCAACTAGAATAATTTTTATCGGGGTGTTTAACCCATATAATTCACACAAAAGACCAAAAAATGACAATAAGATCATACATCACTTTTCCTCGTCCCCGCATATTGATCTCAAACCAATTAAATTATATTTATTAATTTGTTATTCCATTATCTTCACAAGGTATACATTCATATGCCCACCCCACATGATACTCAAAAGAGAGAGGTGAAGGAAAACCTACTTGGAAGAAGATATGATTCGTACTTCTTGGTTTCACCATAGTAGGGGGCGCATGTAGTAGGAAGATCCTCTAGGGAAAATGCTCCAAAGGCTACAGCCCAACACATGACTCCTTAGGGAAGAAAGATTTTGGGGATGTTTGGTATCCAGAGAAAGGGAAATGCACAATGAAGATAAGATATTAGCTTTTGAAATTCCATATCCTAAATCAAATGCAGAAATGGTTTTTAAAATCCATTATAGGAAGATCATGACCAATACCACGTGGTCTAGAAGTCAAAGGAATCTTTATGTTTTTAGAATATAGATATGATTATAAATGGATCCAGAAACCATTAAATATGGTATTTAACTCATTTTATTTCAAATAAAATTTTAAATGGGAGGAACTAGAAAAAATAGAAGAATTTTGGAATTTTGAAAAAGTGTTCGAGATGACCCGCCAATAGGTGAGTCAAAGCTGTGAGTCAACGGTGTGAGCTACTGGTGCGAGTCGTCATTCAGTGAGATACCTATTTGAGTCAGCTGTGTGAGATACCAGTGAGAGCCACCATTTGGTGAGCTACTAGTGTGAGTCACTGGTGGGAGTCACCATCACGAGCTATCAGTGCGAGACACTATTCGGTGAGCTATCGGTGCGAGTCACCGTCACAAGCTACTGGTGTGATTCACTATCACAAGCTACCATTGTGACCCACTGATTTGAATCATCATTCCAAATCACCAGTCCTAACTCGCTGTCATGGCATATTGGTGTGAGTCACCATTGTGACTCACCATCAAGACCTACTATCAGTGACCTACCATTGGAAAAATCTTGAAATGAGTCACTGTGACCTCCCAGAACACTACAACCACTAGATTTTCACAAATTAATAGACCAGCAAGGTCTGGGCCATTACATTAGAAACCTATAAAACTATTCTCACCCACGAGAATAAAAAACTAAGACCAAAAGAAATAGGGTTCCAAAAGACCACCTCATGAGATACCTATCAAGGATCCCGCTACACTTGAAACACTGTTATCAACCAAACACATCAACGTTCAACGATAAACCACCCCATGTTGTTCGAAAGTTGGGGTGGAATCCTCCACATACAAGAACACCTCCTACAAAATCTTCTAACCTGAATGACCAAGAAACACACAAAAAAAGAGCACAATGACTATGTTTTATCAAACACATGAATCAGAGAATCCCTTCCTCCATGTTAAGATATCGTCTTCTTTGGGTGGAACTGACTCTCCTGAAAAGGTTTAATTGCATAGTAGTTAATGTGACTCGATTAGGAATATGGTCTTAACATTTTCACATGTCAAAACTTTATAAATCATTGCACCACAAACATCTCAACCTGAGTTAAAACAACTCATTTCATAAAACAAGGTTCAAACATTACATTTCTAACTAAAATAGAACAAGTAAAAACTCAAAACAACTTGGGGTATTGGTCATACATATGTGTTTTTTTCTCCCAAGTACTCTCCTCCAGGCCACCGTGCCTCCACAACATGTGAACCAAATAAATGTTCTATCCATGTAGCACCTTCTTCTAATGATCATGGATCTCTATCGGTTGTTCCAAATATGTCATGTCATCTTTGATATCCAACTCTCCCTAGTCAATGGCAAGGGATTCATCATGAATATAACGATGTAGTTGAGATAAATGAAAGACTTCTTGGATCCTCTCCAACTATGATAGCAGTGCCAACTTTTATGCCACCTCACCAAATCACCCCAACACCTCAAAGGGTCCAACAAAACTAGGAGGAAGCTCTCTCCCTCTACCAAACCTCTACTGCCCTCCTTGAGGGGAAACCTTCAAGAACATGTGGTCCCCAACCTCAACCTCCAAGGGACTCCTCCTACGATAGGAATATGACTTATTCTGGTCATGTTCTTATTTCATCCTCTCATAAACAAGATGAACCTTCTCAGTAGTGCTCTACACCACATCTGGTACAAGAATAGATGTCTCCCCAACCTCTATCCAGCACGAAGGTGAATGATAAGGTCTTCCATTTAAGGATTCAAATGAATACATTCCAATGGGAGAGTGAGATCCATTATTGTAAGAAAACTATACAAATGGAAAGTGTCATACCCAATATCCACCAAAGTCCAAGATGTGCACCCACAAAATATCCTTCAATGTCTGGATAGTTCGTTCCATCTACCCATCTGTCTGAGGGTGGAAAGTAGTGTTGAGGCATAACTGGGTGCCAAAAGCATGTTGTAATCCCCTCCAGACTGATGAGGTAAACCATACCTCCCAGTATAATACAATGGACCTAATAACTCTATTCAACAACACCAATTCATCCACATACCTATTGTCTAATGCATCCACTGCGCTCGATTCATTGATCACTAATAAGTGAGATGATTTCTTCAGTTGATCCACTACTACCCAGATAGAATCATTGAATCCCAAAGCCCTAGGTAACCCTATGAATAAATACATTTATATTCCATCCCACTTATACTCAGGGACATCCAAGGGATGAAAAAAACAACCAGAAACATGGAACTTAACCTTCACCTACTGGCACACTAGAACCTCACCACAAACTCTGCCACTTCCTGTTTTATCTCGGGTAACCAAACCTTCATCCTCAAGCTATAGTACATATTATAAATTCATAGGTGTACTTATAAAGGTGAGTTATAAAACTCATGGAGGACTTCCTCATGCATTTTCATTATAAAAATTTCCTTACATGGAACAACATCTAACTCTAACCATCCTTCGACCATCCCTCTGGAACATCACTATGGAAAACCTGATTGTGCATCACCTATTTCTTTGAGTCTTACCACTGAGACTTATCCACCTAGTGTGTCAAATAGGACTGCATCATTATCTGAAACAAACAACCTCTATCAATGACCACCCCTGTATCCAAGTGCAAGTCTGCCAACCCCTCCATCAGCTTCCAAGCATCTGAATATTCCCGAACTAATTCCTTCGGTGAATTCCTGCTTAAGGAATCAGCTAAAACATTCCCCTTTCATGAGGTGTAGTGGAAAAAAATCACAGTCCTTAAGAACTCCATCCACCTCCACTGTCTCAATTTCAGATCTCACTAGGAAAAAATAAACCTCAAACTCTTATGATCCGTGAAGACCACAATGTGATCCCCAATGAGGTAATGCCGCCACAACTTTAGAAATGACCTCTGCTAGCTTTAGATCATGGGAGGAATAGTTATGTTCATGGGTACATAACTACCTATAATCATAAGAGATCAATTCCCATTGCTTCATTAAGACACATCACAATACTATATGGGAATCATCACAAAACACCTCGAACATCACTCCTTCCTTAGGAAATCGGAGCACTGAAGCACTAAACAACTTATCCTTTAGGTAGCTTAACATTGTCTAGAACTACTCACTCGACAAAAAAGGATGTTCCTTTCTAGTTAGAGCTATCAACGGAGCTGCAAATCAAGAGAAATCGAGTACAAACCTCTGGTAATAGCCCATGAGACCAATAAAATTGCAAACTTATGCCACATTATTGGGTAATTATCATGAAAAAAACACTTAAAACTTTAAAAAGTCTACTTCCACACCCTACGGTGACACCACATGTCTAGGTAAATGAAACTCTCATGTCCAAAAATTACACTTGGACAACTTTCTGTAGAGATGGTGGTGTCGAAGGACTTGAAAGATAGACCTGAGATGTTCGATATAATCCTCCTATGACTTCAAGTAGATCAAGATTTCATCAATGAATATGGTCATGAAATGGTCCAAGAACTCATTAAATATGGAGTTCATAAACCCCATGAACACAGTTGGTGTGTTCGTAACACTAAACAATGTGACTACAAACTCGAAGTTCCTATACCTACATCTGAAAGAATTCTTCAGGATATCGGCTTCCTTCACCATAAAACGGTGATAGCCAGACTGTAGATCAATTTTAAAAAAACCAACGTTCCCCTCTTATAGGTCAAAAATATTGTATATCCTTAGAATAGGGTAATAGTTCTTGATCGTCACCTGATTCAACCTCCAGTAGTCTATTCAAAACCTCAGACCATCATCCTCCTTCTTTGAGAACAACACCGGAGCATCCCACAGTGACACACTAGGAAAAATAAATCCCTTTGTAATCAATTCATTTATCTATATCCTTAACTCCAGTAACTCATAAGGTTCCATCTTATAAGGATACATCGAAATCATAGAAGCACCAGGATATAGGTATATCTCAAACTCAACATCATGTTGAGGGGGTAGTGTCACAACCTCCTTGGGGAAAACATCTAGGAACTCCCCAAAAACATTGGTAACCTCCAATATCACAGCATCTACTGATTCCACTAACATCTCATCTAACAAGGAAAGAATAGGCTCTTTACGCTGACTACCCACCTGACAACTCTACTCGCCAATGAAATCCGCACGCTAGATATCTACATCTAAAAACATGACTCTTCTCTATAAGAATTCAATAACAACATGCACAGAATACAACCAGACGATTTGGATAATGAAATCATATGGTTTCATCTATAGTAATAAGATATCTCCATGGGACTGATGTGTCCCCATTATTAGTCTACATCCTCGACACACATCAAACAAGCTGTTCTGGCCTCTGACTAGCATACTAAACACCAGGGACAAAGGAATCCTTTCTAGGTCTTTCCCCAGATAATGCACAATACTAAGTGCAATGAAGGAGTGTGATTCTCCTAAAACAAAAAAAATCACAAGCAAGGGTACTAAACAAGTTGATCGTACCTCTTACAATCTCTAGTCCTACCGGAACTATTATCTCTCCTATGTGCAACTGGCCATAGCCAGATCCTCTATCCCTCTACTAATGACCACCTCCATGACTATGCCTAAGTCATCGTCCCTTAGGAACACCCTTAGTTTGGCCTCTACCTGCTCTGTCTCCCCTAGGTGGAGCATGAGCCTGTTGTCCCTGCTGCTTAAACAACCTAGCTAGAAACTTCTACTGAGGTTGGAACTAAACCTCTCCACCTCCACTATACTGATCTTGAGCAGATTTTGGGCACTAGTTATGAATATTTCCACAAACCCCACAAGAGAAACACATAGTCTCCAAACCCACAGGAAAGGCATGAGGAATAGAAGGTCGAATCGGAAACTGTTGTGGATGATTCCCCTTCAGTCAAAGAATCGTAGGCCCTAGAACCTAATACCTACTGTTGGTAACCCTACCAATCAAAGAACCCTTCTATCTCCCCTCTCATGGTAGACCTCCTCATGATTTCATCTGCTCAATCACTTCCTCCTTATTTTTAACCACTAAGTACATCAACAATGTAAAGGGAGTAACTATGTACTGGATAGAAGGAAGGGGTGCCTCCTCTAGGTGTCTCACACAAGACTCCTCATCTGAAAATATATATGGGGTAAAATGAAGGGGATCCTTGAACTTAATCCCCAACTCTCGTACCAACATAATCCCCTGCTTGATGGAGAGTAACTCCTACCACTTCTCAACCTTCATTTTCTATGAAAGGAATTCTTATTGAAACTCCTTCTCAAAATTGACCCATAGAATGTTATCCTTTTTCCTCTCCCCTAAGTACAGCATCCACCACCAATGTGTAGTTTCCTACATCTGGATCACTACCAAAGGAACCCATTACTCTATTAGATCTTGGAGAAAACTGAAAGTGATTTCAAGCTCCTCGATCCATATCTCCATCTCCATGTCCAAAACACTTCCCTCGTACTTTCCTAAGGCCTATCACTAGAAACCATGTAACATTATCTAACATTGGTCATCCTCTTCCACTGGATCAACCCTCCACCAATCAACCGGATCATTTTACTGAGCCTTAACTTCCCGAGCCACATGTAAATGATGATTGGGTTCCATAGTTGAAAAGGTAAACAAGGAATCCCTAATCCTAGATATTATGGAATTTTATTAAAATCCATTTTAACTCGTTTAACTCATTATTCATTTCAAATTTCCAAAAACCCATTTAAAACAAGAACTCAAGTCATTATGATGCATATAACTTTCCTATGGTCTCTACCCTATAAACGGTGTAGCCTCACTTGGTTTCTTGATAGGCTGAGAGTCCTTACATTGGATCATGGGGGGAAAAATCCGGTCTCCAAGCTGGTCTTCCCTATCATATGTCGTGCACCAAGACCTCTTGACATTGTCTCCCTACCAAGCCATGAAATCCTCACTATGCCTAACTCTAAACTTTATCTTATCTTTCAACCATCCACCTAATACCATTCTGTCATGACCCCCTCCCTCCAAAGATACCCCTCTTAGGATGGCAATGAAGAAAGGGATATGATGACCTAGGAGTCCCACCTCTAGTAGGACCTGGGGTGGTGACCAGCACCAAGGGTACACAAATCTCACAAATTGTTAGGGATTACTATTTTTATAGTAAACAAGATTGGGAGATAAGATATTTCACACCATAACAACTCTATTATATACATATATAAAAGAAATCAAAAATCAATCCCAAGCGCATGTTTAAAAATAAAACTGTTACATATGCAACAAAACTACTAGGCAAGTACCAAAAGTAAATATAAGAAATGACACAAAAAAAATTCCTAAATTATGAGCTAGTATCTCCTAGCATGGTCCTCGTGGTCCTATTGGAAACCTGAAAGTAGTTTTATATACGTAGGGTGAGCATAAAAGTATACTCTTTAGGAAAAACCTATGTCTCTCATGCACATGTGGAGGAAGCATACTAATGCTCCTATGAGAAAATAGCAGAGCCAAAACAAAACATAAGTAGGTATACTAACCACCCTAACCTCATCAAGTCATTATCACCAAATAACTCAAGTAAAGTAGTAAAACATAAATCACGTTGATGATAGGGTACCCTACACCACATTCCTACTGATTAGCCGCTCTCACACCCTAATGGAAAACATATTGGCTCTCTCACCTCTTCCGAAAAAAACAAACCACATCCCGCCCGCACACACATGGACCTCACAACCAAAACATATCATTCCTATAGACACCTCAGACATTACCACAACACATCTCATCCACATATACCTGGTCCATAACCACACCTCATCCCGAAGAAACCTTGGAAACACAACTCACCTGCACACACCTAGGACTCATTATCAACAACCTTCCTGAAGAATATTAGGCTATTCCACCTGGAATAGGGATCAGGGAAGATCAGGTGGTCATCCATCCATCGTCCCACTGGGTTGTTTGGGAAAGAAACCCCCAGTGGCAATGGGGGCGTTCAGAACATGGTGCTCAATTTGGGTGGGGTGCGAATAGAAATCCCAAGAACATACAGTGTATGTATATATATATAGTATAAATAACTCAAGACCAAGCTATGTGATTAAAAACAACTTAATTAGTATCCACAATGGTCGCTTTAGAGGATGATAAATTAAAGTTTCTTCACAGATCTATTTCTCTCAACACCCATTCATTTCATTATTTACCTTTAACCATAGTTAACTATGCAACCCATCGTTTAAATTTTCATTGAAAACCCCATTTCCCATTTACCAAACTAACTCATTCCATCTCAACATTATTAATCATTTATTTTCTTCATCACTACTTGGGAAACTAAGTAACATATACCACAACAAGCAGCACAAAAAAAGTCACACAAAGGAAAGAGAACCAAGGTAAATTAACCCACTTCACATTCGTCTCTATTTAACACCAATTCATAACATAACATACATTGATCCTGAGACACTGGGTGAATTTTTTTTCATGATACTCATGGAGAAAACCCAATAGAATTTTCCATTTCAACCACTACCATCATCATTCTTCAAAGTCATTCCTACCAATCCTTCCTCTCAATAGAGAACATCCCTAACTCACAGCCACACCCAGAAACACATCTCATCACAAATATAGCACACCCATCACAACCATTATTGTAAACTCTTCTACATAACCACACCACACCCATAACATCTATCAATACAACATAGCATAACCCAATCGCAACCCTAATACACAACACCTCCCATCCATTCCACAATCAATCAATCTCTCAACCTGATATTCCATTACACCTTATGAACCACACCAAACATATAATGTTTCTCACAACCGTACCCCCACACAAATAAAAAAACATATTCTTATTTAACAAGTATTCTATTCTTCAATTCCACTTTTTAACTTCTAGGGTTATAATAGAAATAGTTTGATCATGGGGAATCCATTTATTAGTTGAGTGTATGTGGTTAACCGATTTCATAAAAATTGTTCGACAGAAAAACAAACCTCATGCATTCCAAAATCATTACTTGGTGCCTAAAAAAAGGCCTCCAATAGGCATGATTTTTATTGGGGTGTTTGTCCCATATAATTCACAACAACAACAAAAACAAATAACAAGCAGATCATACATCACTTTTCCCCAGACCTACATATTGATCTCGAATGAATTAAATTATATTTATTAATTTGGTATTTCTCTATCTTCACAAGGGATACATTTATATGCCCACCCCACATGATACACAAAATAGAGTGATGAAGGAAAAGTAACTTTGAAGAAGATGTGATTGGTACTTCCTAGTTGTACCAAAGTAGGGGGTGAATGCATCAAGAAGATCCTCTAGGAAAAACGTGATCCAAAAGGCTACAACACAATGCATGACTCCTTGGGGAAGAAAGGTTCTAGGTATGTCTGGTATCTAGGTAAATGGAAACACGCAAGGAAGTGAATATCTAGGCTTTAGAAAGGCCAAATCCTAAATCAATGGGAGAAATGGTTTTTAAAATCCACTAAAGGAGGATCATGACCAATACCACACAATTTGGAAGTCAAAGGAAGCTTCAGATTTTTAGAAGATAGATATGATTTGAAATAGAACCAAAAACCATTAAATATGGTATTTAACTTATTTTACATCAAATCAAATGTTAAAGTGGTGAAACTTGAAAAATTGGAAGAATTCTAGAATTTTGAAAAAGTGTTGGAGATGACTCACTGTTAGGTGAGTCATTACTGTGAGTCACCAGTGCGAATCACCAGTGTGAGCCACCAGTGCGAGCTACGGGTGTTAATCAACATTCAGCAAGCTACAGTTGAAAGTCACCAACACGGGCTACTTATGTGAGTCACCTACGAGATCCACCAATGTGATCTACTAGTGTGAGTCGCTATCGTGAGCTACCGATGTGAGTCACTGGTGTGAGTCACCATCATGAGCTACCATTCTGACCCATTGATGTGACTCATCATTCCAAATAACTGGTCTTGACTCACTAGTGCTGACTTACTATCATGACCTACCTGTGTGAGTCATCATTGTGACTCACCATCATGACCTACCATCAACGGTCTACCAATAGAAAACTGTAATTTTGGAAAAATCTTGAAATGAGTCACTATGACCTCCCAAAACACTTCAAGCACTGTATTTTCAGGAAGTAATGGACCAGTGATGTACAGTCCATTACAATGTGTGAACACATAATTCTAAAAAATGCTGCTTATACAAGGCCTAGTTTCACTACATTATAGGCATATCCATGTAAGGTTTTTCTATGAAGGGTTTTTCTCCAAACAATAATATTGGATAAAATGAACCTTTATCAATATTATATCCTAATATTTATATATTCACTTACAATATAAGAACTATAGGTGGATAGAATCCTGTTATTATAGGATACATAGTGACTTCCAAATCATATATTAGGGAACCAGTCACAAGTCATCATCCATCTCCACCCCTTTCAAGGGAATTTTAATAGTTTATTCATAGAAATATCAAGTCTAAGATGCCTCAAACACCCTTATTGAACATCCTTTTTCATAAATCAAAAATTGTTCCTTGAGTGTATCAGATTGCCACGAACCTCTGATTGGATATCATTAATGATCATATTTGAATCCAATGGATACCAATATTTGAATATTCATATAGACACATGATATGGATCTTCATATGAACCACCAATATGGTTTGTTAAGTATAGGTATCTTTTTCTTAAAGGGGAGGATCCTCTAATCATCACAACAAAACCCTTCTTTTGAATATGGTCAAATTTCATCCCTTTTATACATGTTCTACATCACAAATTTGGATCCAAGAACTATAAGTTATGATTTACAATGTCTACACTTCCTATTCAAAAGGTGTTAGGACATTATTAGACTTTGGGCACCATTTGACTTGTTATTCTCACCCTTATGGTCCAATCATAATGTCCTTAAACTATATTCACCCTATCTAAGATAGTATGTAATAGAATTGGGCCCTAATACATATCAGGTTTTCCCTCTCCCATATTGTATAAATTTTCCCAACTTTCACTTACATGTTGGTCAAAGTTGTGTGACCTTAAACTTTTCCCCTCATTAGTCCAAACCCTAAGACCCTAAATTGTAGTTAAAAGGGATGTAAAAAATTTTATCATGAAAACTAGTAAAGGGAAGTCTGAGAAAACATAAAGTTTATACTCTCTAAGATAAAAAAAAATTAATGTGGAAATAGGAAAAGACACAAAGTGTATGGGATCCACCATATGTTTCTAGAAAAAGTCGATCCATCCTCACTGGAACCATAGGTTATGGAAAAAGTTATAGTAATAGAATATCATATCTCTTCACCTTGATCGTGTGTTTCATAAGTGGAAGAATAATATTTTAGGGTGCCATAACCATATTTAGTATTCATTTCCTCTATAAATATACTTCACTTAAAAAGTATTTGAATAGTCACAAATCTTATAGTCTATCATTAATGAGCATATTCAACTCTAAGGGACACATTTGATTGACTATTCATGCATTCCCCCAATATGGATCTGTATATACACCCCCAATATGGCCTTTCAACTAGAGGAATCTTCATCTCTAGGGGGTGGATCCTCTAATATCAGAATTCCCTAAAACCATTGAAGCAGAATATTTCATTAAAATATGGTTTTTAGTCATCCCTAGCATACATGTCCCATATCATAATACCAAATTTTAAATCCTTGAGTTATGATTTATACAATTCCTGATATATCTATTCAGGTGGATTCAATACCCTTGATGTTTCACAATTGTGCATTGTGATCACCTTTGTAGAAGATATTTGACATAAAATCCTTGAAATTTTGATCAGTGATTATTGTGTGACTATAAACCATATAACACTATGGCCTGAGCTTTATGACCATCAACCAAATACTCCCATTCATGAGGTTATCTATATCAGTTGCACCGGGCTTCTCTAATTCACGTTGGTTCTATCCCACCCATGTTACTAGATGGGCCACTTCCATTTTTTATTGTCTAAGAACTAAGATTTTAAACAATGTGCACTTATATAGATTTATTATGTCATTAGTATTCTTATCCACATCATATTTCCTAGGATCATGTTCCCATATATATCGCACAACCTTTCGGTCAAAGTTGGTTGGCCTAACAACATCAGTAAAATTAGGTCCAAGTAATATGATCTTAAATTGCTAGAACCATTCCTTAATGTTTTCCACATTATCAATATTGGGATCTTCATTCAAGTGAGGTTTTTCTTTTCCCATGTTTCTATATAGGATGCCTCACCTTCTCATTCAAAGTTTTCTGAACTTAAACATCAATTATAACGGCCTGAATTGCATGATCTAAAACTACCCAAAGAAAGAGACATAGAAATCACCAGTATAAAAAACCCATAAAGGGATACCTAGGAAAAAAATTCAATTATTTTCATGTTGTACATGAACCATGTGTGATTCACGAAAAAAATTAAGCATTTGAAATTAAAAAGGAATAAAACTTATTAGGAAAAAAACCTATAAAGTTCAATCTAATTAAAATACACGTCCCAACCGGTTAGGTCTCCCCAGTATGATTCTTAAGAAAAAATTAGGGTAAAAAGATAAAATATACAAACCATCTGGGGTCCATAATATGTGTAACACCCAAGACTTTACTATAGAATGAAAATATTATATCATGAACAATTTCACAAATGCACCCTTTAAAGAGCCTTTATTCAATTCATTATTTAAAAGGTAAATTTTAGAATTTTAAATTGACCAAAATAATTCCATTTTTTAATTCACTATATAAAAATTATCTTAGTATGAATTTTTTATCTTTTTCTAAAAGGTCGATTTTAAGACAAAAATTATTATTTTTAGAAAACATTTAATTTATATGACTTTACCATCATATGAGAATAACCTAGATATTTAAAATCAATTTTAAGTAATCAAATATTAATTTAAAAAATAAAATTTTACATTTTAAGATATTATTTTAACATATAATACCTATGGAAAATAATTTCATAACTTATTAAATTGTTACTTTTATATAAAAACTGTTTTTTGATCTTTTCATTGAATTAAGTATTTTAAAGGGATATTTAGTTTTGGATTGTCTGTAAAGACTCATAAAATTTATTTATTTTTAAATAAATCAATTTATTAAATTAAAATTAGTAACCAAAATAAGTATACATTATATAAAAATTTAAATATTAAAAATGTTATTTCTTTAAAAACTATTTTTAGGCAATTAAGAGTATTTATTTTAAAATTAAATTTTTACACATTAATACATTTTATTGGATAAATTTATTTTTAAAATGTTAAATTAGAGCTATAAAATTATATAAAATCGTTAATCTTAATATTTTTTATTAAAATTAATTACTAATATTGGAAATTAATTACCAAAATAAAAGTAAAAGGGGTAAATTGAGATTAACCTTCTCTAAATCTCCAAAAACATTTTAAAAACATGCCTATAATTGAATGTTTGAGATTTTTATTGACCAATAAAATTTTCCCCATTACTTGTTTTTTTGAACCATTGAACCTAGAATAATGCTATGCATTCATTGGAAAATGTAAAGATGTTCCCAAAACAACCCTTCCATTCACTTATAAAGGGGGACATCTTAAAAAACTCAAGACACAACAACCATTCTAATTTCTCCATGAAAATTTTACATTTTTATCTCCCTATAACCCTCTACTAATAACATAATCCCTTGGTCACTCATAGTTAACCTATTCCCTTCAAACTCAAGGATACTTCCAAGGATAAATCAAGTCCCCGACTTGATTATTATCAACTACTTAGTTTTCTTATTAATTGTAATATTTAAATTTTATTATAGGAACACTAATATAATTAAATTATTATCATTTATATAATATAATGTTACTATAATAAGGTTATTTACATTTTTTAATTCATATACCCAATCCAATAAGAAAAAAAGTTGTTGTTCATGCGTTGTGTGGATTATTGCCTTTATGACATAACGTGCTTCGTTTTCCTTCATCGCCATACAAGGTTGGATATAAGGATGGTATTAAAGGATAAATATTATTTTTATGATATAATTAAGTTTTTTTAATGAAACATTTAATAACCTATTAATGATATTACCAACCAAAAATCATCGTTATTTTAATCGATCAAAATAAGAATACTAAGAGGATAGTTTTTTATTCAAATTGTGTAATGTTTTCATATCCATTAATTCATATTTTAATTACTTATAATTATTATTAATCACACTAATAAACACTAAATATATCATTATGATCCTGTTATAATTATATTACAACAAAACCACCTCATAATCCTTCATTAAAATAATGTATGTTCATGTTTGGGTCAGTTTAACAACCTAATTGAACAATACTTTGAATTTATACAATGAATGAATATGGTAACATAATTAATATTATATTATGATATAAATGTTTAAATTTAGGTTTTTATGGTTTTGGAGATATTATATTAATATTTAATTCATAAATTAGGAAAACACCCTTCGCTCATCAAAAAACACCAAAACATGCTTATTATCGACTCCATCTTCAAGGATAATGTATGAAAAACTAAAAAGGGGTTTAAAACATAATAAATTATTATAAATAATCCATAATAGTAACTTCATTGACCTAATAATGACACACTTTTTAATAATAATGAATAATAACCCTACTATAATGAAATTCATACAAACGATCAAAACTATAAACATTGATGTAGAAATATAAATAGTTCTTATAGAGAATGACTATTTATAAAGTGTATAGATGAAAATGAATATGATTAAGGTTTTTAATTAAGTTATTAATATATCTATGCTTATGATATAGGAGGTTAAAGTACATTCTAGAAATTCGGGACTGGGTGTAAGGGTTTTTTTGTCTCAAATTTCTCTCATTGAGACCAAATTTGTATTATGCACCTAATATCCTTTATGTAGTGTAACGCCCCGACCCCAGCTACCCAGAGTCGGTGCATTACTTCGTAACATTGGCATGATCATAAGAAAGATCAAATCTCGAAAGACCGATTGGTTTAGTAGCCTTGGAAAATGCCAGATATATTCATAAGTTTTACATTACATTATAAAATGAAAAACTACTACAACAACATAATGTCTCAATAGACCACACTATTATCCCCTCATAATATCCCTGCAGGTCATTCATAATTTACTTCTTCACTTCCTGGGAAAAATAAAACATAGAAAAGGGGTGAGCTCAAATGCCCAGTAAGGATAACAATATAGCGGAAACTTTCATAAATAAGAATAAACATTTAAGGCAATGTATAACTAAAACAAAAGCCTTTTAAATATGAAATTTCAACATGGTATGGCATAAATAAAATGAAATAATGCCATTTACTTATTCACATGGATATTCTACTAATCGAATAATCACATGAAAAAGTCAATAAACACTTTCATAATGTTGGAATGCATAATGTCAAACGTTAATTTCATTGTCTAGGCCTCATCCCAAGACCTAGGGGTTACTTCTAACCGGAACCCAACCCGGAGTGCCTCTAATAACCGGACACCAACCCGGAGTGCCTCTAATAACCGGACACCAACCCGGAGTGCCTCTAATAACCGGACACCAACCCGGAGTACCTCTAATAACCGGAGACCAAACCGGAGGGCTTACTTTTACCAGTCCCTAACCTGGAGGGCTTACTTTAACCAGTCCCCAACCTGGAGGGCTTACTTTTACCGGTCCCCAACCCGGAACATACTTGTTTAGCACATTCATCTGAAGAAAAGTTTGAAATATAACATAAACATTCGGATTAAAACTAGCATACGAAATGTCAATACTTTCACCATAAACTATGAATGGTATAAAAATAGCACATCCATAGTCAAACATATTACAAAACCTTCAATACAATATAGAAGTTTTGTATCATAATAAATCAACCATAAATAATCTTAAAATCCATCAAAGGATGTTGACATAGATGAAATCAAAATTCTTTTTAAAGAAATATCTCCTTTTATTTTGAAATCATTTAAGATCCATATAAAATAAAACATTTTCTTTGAAAATATTCTTATAAGCTTGTAAGGAAAGCTTCGACGATTTTATAACGGCGGAAAATAACCGCACCCACCGTATAAGTTAAAAAAACATTCTTACCTCAATTCTGTCGAAAAGGTTAAAAAGGACATTGTTTTGAAAACGACGGAAATATTCCTTTATAAACCTCTTATAAAAAGTCAAACAAGGGTATAAATGACTTTAACCCATATTCTTGTAAATACTAAAAATGTTTTGAAATACATTTTTAAGAAAACATGGATGTGGATGATAAAGAGATCCCAGTAGATTATTACGTATATACAACCTCGGATAATGAAGAGATTGTGAAATAACCCTTACCTTGTAATTTTCCTTGGTTGGAGTAGGTTAACCTCCTGTATAATGGTGAAATAGTTGTTATTAAATTATACAAGAATCATATATAATAATATGATATCATATATGATCTTTTAACATTGATTTGTTAATAATATCTTAGTATTATCATTATATCGGGTGTTAACTTACTTGTTTTCTTTTATATGTTTTGTTACGTAAGACATGTTTGTAAAGGATAGGTTGTATATTATTCATATCCAGAATGATATCAAGTCCTTAAACATCATTTTTAAATCATCAAATGATAATTATACTTGAATGGATACGATGGAGAATGAATCTCATCGCGTTCGTGGAGACGGTAGTCCGTACGTACGCACGAGCGACAATATCATTCTTTTGATATTAAAATAATATATAAATGGATGGTATATCATATATACAGAATCATTAATATGTTATATTTATTATTTACATGAGTTACACATCATTATTATACCCATCCAAATAATAATATATTGAATAACAATTACACCACGACGTGGAGACGGTAAGCCGTACGTACGCACGTATGGTGACATGTTATTCAAAGGGTGGATAGAATACTGAATATGGTTGTACCATATTTATAATAACATCACAGTATATAAATGATACTGGAGTCATTATTTTAGAATGGTAACAACAAAGGAAGAAGAAGTGGAAGAAGAAATGAACTTGGAAAAGGGGTGGTGAAAACATTACCTCTTCTTCGGGTTCTTCCTTTTGATTTGATCAAAAGGGCTCCTTAGGTTGGCTTTCTGATCAAACTAAGGTCCCTAGGTTGTAGTGAGGGATTTTGGAAGAGTATTTGGGCAGAGTTTGGCCGAACCAAAAGGCTTTAGAGGTGTGAAGAAATGAGAAGGAGGAGTGCCCTTTTATAAGAGGGGTGAGGGGCACCTTTGGAAAAGCTAGAAATATTAATTTATAATAAATTCATATTCGGTTTCTAATGGCTCCAAAGTTGACTATTCAAATGTTAAGGTGGGGATAGGTCGAAAAACACTCAACCAATAGAATTTAGACAGGTTTGGGTACTTATATTAACCTTATCTTTAAGTATTAACTCTAAGTTAATTAGTTTCACTTTTACAATGTCTCTTTGTATTTTTATATAATATGGTTAATAAACTTACTATATACATCCAAGCGACCCCCAAGTGGTCCATTAATGAGGAACCTATCATAATATAACTCTCTTGGCCGAACCTTAGATTTTTAGGAATTTAATATCAATTAATAATATAATATTTGTTTTAAGAACTCTTTTATGTCAATTTTGACACTATTCAATAGTTGATTTTTTTGAAACTTCTAACAGATTGATTACTTCGAAAAAAGTCAATTAAATCAATCCTAATATATCATATTATCATATAAAATTAGTTTAATTCATTAAAAGTATCATATTATAATTATTTGGGTATTTACAATATCAATTATTTTAATTTTTCACTATTATAGTAATTACTGCATCATCATTGTGTCATAACTAAAATAAATTATTCAATGTCTAAAAATTATAAATAAAATACCATTATGTAGGAAATCTTTTTAGATTTCTAATGAATATTTATAATCTAAAATCCAACATATATAACCCTATGTAAAAATTGTTGTTCTAAAAGATATATGCTTGTGTCATTTTTGTATTCATTTTAACTAAATTAAAATAAAGTGTCATTATCACTTACTAGTGGATCCATGGGGTCCCAAAATAGACCCAAAGATGCCCATGGTCGACCATGTATCCACCAATAGGGTTAAGACACGTTTTAGGGTAATTTAGTATTATTATAATATTATTTTTTAACCCTTATTTACCGGATTTACCCTTAACCATGGTAAATAAAATATTTACCGCAGTAATTATTCAAAATGTCTAAAAATAAAAGTTACCTATTTACACAATTTGAACATCCTGATTTCAAATATGGAATCCATTTTCCTAAATTCAAAACACAGAAGTGGCAGAAATTAATTTAAAATTAATTCCCGCTGTCAAAACAAAAAGCGTGTTTTTAAGAGATAATAACTATCAAAAGATTGACACTTGTTTATGTTCGGTTTAATTGTAAAATTATGTCCAATGACCAACATTATATTAAATAGTAAAAATATATTCTAAATATACTTTAAAACCACTCAAATTCATAATTTATCACTATTAATTATTTTGATTAAAAAAGTTGTTTTTAATTAAAATTTAGTAATTTTCACTATTCATCAAAATATGAAAGTTATCCGAAAAGTACCAAAATTTCACCTTAGGCTAAATTTGATATTCCGAATCCAAAAATGAAGTCCATTTTAAAATATAAAATATATATAACTTCAAAAAGTAGGTATTACTATTCATAACAACTAGTTTGATTGGTTACTGTGTGTTAGAACTCGAAGTTGCGTACAACACACGCTACTGTTTTATCCAAAGGAAAGCGTACCGTGGACGCTTGGGATGTTTCATTTTAAATTTTTTGATGTCTCCATTTAGTCAAAAAGTTTAAAATATTGTATTTAAAAAGGTTTCACTATTAGAAGTTGATAAAAGTGAAATACTGAAAATGAATTTGTTCTTGCATTATGACTAAGAAACTCATAATAGGGATTCTAAAATTATAAGGATTATATAAAGTTCAAAATGTAGTTAATACTATTCATGACCTCTTTTAATGGTGTGATTGAACTCGGTGTTCCGTGTAGTGCAAGTTATTGAATTATTTTTAAGAAATAACACACTCTGAAATCCTGGGGTGTTACATTCTCCCCTCCTTCAATAAATTGCGTCCTCGCAATTTGAAATTGTTCTTCGAAAATAAAAGGTTGAAAGTAGAAAATATATTTGTGGGAAAACCCACATCGGAAATTGGGTTACTAAAATTTAGTCTTAATATGAGGAAAAGAGAAATGAAAGGGTCACCACCAAATTATGATCTCTATTAGGAGAACATTGGTGGCAATTAGAGACATATAATTGGAGGAAAAACGTAAATATTTATAGGTAGTGATTGAGGTCATCAATCACAAACAAGTGTATAATTGAGGTCCTTAAACTCATCAATCTATGATGATTTGAAGTACCATCGGTTCAACAAAATATAGGGTATTGGGATAACACATTTTTGACGTTTCAAAATATCTTAGTTGAAATCCCACATCGAAAAATGAATTAACGAGGCCTCTATTTAAAATAAAGAGTCGAAAGTATGAAGATTACCGAAAATAACACATACTAGGGTTCCATGTAAGAAAATATGGATATGGAAGAAAAATCTAGCCATCAATTATCTGATGGAGAGTGGTAAAGAACATGGCTATGAAAAGGCCAACAATCCCAAAGCCATAAATTTGTGATGATTTAAGGTACCATCTAGGACAACATTTTTGTTCTATGTTTCTATTATTAATGTTGAGGAATTTATTTATGAGATTGGATAAGATAATAAGGAGATATACTTAGTTTATAATTATAGTTTTATCCATTAATAAATTTCTACCAAAACTCATCATTCACTCGTAAAAAAAATTCTTTTTATACTATTCATAGAGGGTTCCAAAATAAACGAATTTATAATTCATCTACCAGATCTTTTAAAAAACTACTTTATTTAATCCAGGACATCTCGTGGGATAGTGGTAGGTGATACACCCTTGTCGCCCTTTGGTTGCGGGTTCAATTCTCGCAGCCTTGCCGGACGCGACGGGTTGCCGCCCGACCTCCGGGTTGTCCTTTTATGGAAATCCAAAATAATCCAAACTAGAACTATCCAAAATACTTCTGTCCAAACTCACAGTCCAACATTCATAAGGAAGGTAAACATAATATAGATCCTTTTTACCCCGTAATAGCATATGAATACCTTCATCATGTATTACCATATTCCTTATTGATTACATTCATGCTCCCTTATTCCATATAGAATGCTGGATATACTTCATTAATCCAAAAATGTTTTAAACACCAACAATGATGGAATATACAAATCATTAATCAGTTCCAAGGTAGTCAAGAATATCCAATATAATTTATCCAAAACAATCACATATTATTCCAAAATCACTACCTCAGTATCAGAACTATATTATGGTTTATCATTCTCTCAACCATATATTTTCCAAAAATCTATCCTGCTAATGAGTCACTTTTCTTTGTTCCACACAATCTCAAGTCCTTAATGAAATAGTACTGCAGTACAATCCTTATATACTCCATAATTATTATAACAAGTACATTGTTGATACAAAGCTCAATTGACATAATCAATATAAGAACTCTAATCATTCCTCTTCATCTGTGGTAGTATCATAACTTGATTATTATCCAATAACATCATTTGCGGCATAGTCTGATGACTGGGACATAGGTTCGCGTAGTGTCCAAACTCTTTGCAAATGAAGCATTGTACATTTAAAACCATTTTCTTACCCTTGCAGTCACGTACTTTGTGCCCTTTTCCTCCACACTTATAACAAACTCCCATTCCTTTCAGGCAAGTTCCAGGGTGTTTCTTTCCACAGTTACCACATATGGGAAAATTCTTCTTTTCCCTCTTCCCTTTATCCATCTTTCTCTCTTCCATCCTTTTCTTCTCTTGCTTCCCTTCAAAGCCATAGGACTCAGTAAACTCTTTACATATCTTATCAACACATGATATTATTTCTTCATATGATGATAATACATGGGAGACTATTTCTCTTATAAATTCTATCTTAAGACCATGAAAGATATGATCCTTCCTTCTCTTTGAATCATGTGTATTTCTGGAGTTCTCATTCCTTCTACTGGGCGCCATTTCTATACCATGGCATAAACTAGATCAGTTTATGAATCAAAATACATAATCCCATACTTATAAAACACCTAACATAAATTGAACTATTTATGGATATAATCCATAATCATAAGAATGTTTTCTTTGAGGAAGTATATACTCATAATCCCTTCAAAATGATTTGTAAAGAAAATGAGAGTTATCCTAAGCATATCCCCCGGGAGTGTCGTAACCAAGAGTGCAGCAAGGCCCGTTGTCGTGCACCAGTTCCCGTTCGAGTCTAGCTCAAAGCGGTGTTTTCGGGTTTTACCCCTAGGTACATCTGTGCCAGAGCCGCCTCTACCTGCTCGTATCCAGACAGGGATGTATTGCTCGGAAAACTCACAAAATCTCTACAATACCAAAATTCTAGGAAGTTCTTCTATACTAATCCTCAAAGTTCATCTTAGGTCTACGTGCTCTAATCAGAGTTTATCTAAATCTAGCTTCCAAGGTTTGTACTAAACTTCCTCTGATACCAACTGTAACGCCCCGACCCCAGCTACCCAGAGTCGGTGCATTACTTCGTAACATTGGCATGATCATAAGAAAGATCAAATCTCGAAAGACCGATTGGTTTAGTAGCCTTGGAAAATGCCAGATATATTCATAAGTTTTACATTACATTATAAAATGAAAAACTACTACAACAACATAATGTCTCAATAGACCACACTATTATCCCCTCATAAAATCCCTGCAGGTCATTCATAATTTACTTCTTCACTTCCTGGGAAAAATAAAACATAGAAAAGGGGTGAGCTCAAATGCCCAGTAAGGATAACAATATAGCGGAAACTTTCATAAATAAGAATAAACATTTAAGGCAATGTATAACTAAAACAAAAGCCTTTTAAATATGAAATTTCAACATGGTATGGCATAAATAAAATGAAATAATGCCATTTACTTATTCACATGGATATTCTACTAATCGAATAATCACATGAAAAAGTCAATAAACACTTTCATAATGTTGGAATGCATAATGTCAAACGTTAATTTCATTGTCTAGGCCTCATCCCAAGACCTAGGGGTTACTTCTAACCGGAACCCAACCCGGAGTGCCTCTAATAACCGGACACCAACCCGGAGTGCCTCTAATAACCGGACACCAACCCGGAGTGCCTCTAATAACCGGACACCAACCCGGAGTACCTCTAATAACCGGAGACCAAACCGGAGGGCTTACTCTTACCAGTCCCTAACCTGGAGGGCTTACTTTAACCAGTCCCCAACCTGGAGGGCTTACTTTTACCGGTCCCCAACCCGGAACATACTTGTTTAGCACATTCATCTGAAGAAAAGTTTGAAATATAACATAAACATTCGGATTAAAACTAGCATACGAAATGTCAATACTTTCACCATAAACTATGAATGGTATAAAAATAGCACATCCATAGTCAAACATATTACAAAACCTTCAATACAATATAGAAGTTTTGTATCATAATAAATCAACCATAAATAATCTTAAAATCCATCAAAGGATGTTGACATAGATGAAATCAAAATTCTTTTTAAAGAAATATCTCCTTTTATTTTGAAATCATTTAAGATCCATATAAAATAAAACATTTTCTTTGAAAATATTCTTATAAGCTTGTAAGGAAAGCTTCGACGATTTTATAACGGCGGAAAATAACCGCACCCGCCGTATAAGTTAAAAAAACATTCTTACCTCAATTCTGTCGAAAAGGTTAAAAAGGACATTGTTTTGAAAACGACGGAAATATTCCTTTATAAACCTCTTATAAAAAGTCAAACAAGGGTATAAATGACTTTAACCCATATTCTTGTAAATAGTAAAAATGTTTTGAAATACATTTTTAAGAAAACATGGATGTGGATGATAAAGAGATCCCAGTAGATTATTACGTATATACAACCTCGGATAATGAAGAGATTGTGAAATAACCCTTACCTTGTACTTTTCCTTGGTTGGAGTAGGTTAACCTCCTGTATAATGGTGAAATAGTTGTTATTAAATTATACAAGAATCATATATAATAATATGATATCATATATGATCTTTTAACATTGATTTGTTAATAATATCTTAGTATTATCATTATATCGGGTGTTAACTTACTTGTTTTCTTTTATATGTTTTGTTACGTAAGACATGTTTGTAAAGGATAGGTTGTATATTATTCATATCCAGAATGATATCAAGTCCTTAAACATCATTTTTAAATCATCAAATGATAATTATACTTGAATGGATACGATGGAGAATGAATCTCATCGCGTTCGTGGAGACGGTAGTCCGTACGTACGCACGAGCGACAATATCATTCTTTTGATATTAAAATAATATATAAATGGATGGTATATCATATATACAGAATCATTAATATGTTATATTTATTATTTACATGAGTTACACATCATTATTATACCCATCCAAATAATAATATATTGAATAACAATTACACCACGACGTGGAGACGGTAAGCCGTACGTACGCACGTATGGTGACATGTTATTCAAAGGGTGGATAGAATACTGAATATGGTTGTACCATATTTATAATAACATCACAGTATATAAATGATACTGGAGTCATTATTTTAGAATGGTAACAACAAAGGAAGAAGAAGTGGAAGAAGAAATGAACTTGGAAAAGGGGTGGTGAAAACATTACCTCTTCTTCGGGTTCTTCCTTTTGATTTGATCAAAAGGGCTCCTTAGGTTGGCTTTCTGATCAAACTAAGGCCCCTAGGTTGTAGTGAGGGATTTTGGAAGAGTATTTGGGCAGAGTTTGGCCGAACCAAAAGGCTTTAGAGGTGTGAAGAAATGAGAAGGAGGAGTGCCCTTTTATAAGAGGGGTGAGGGGCACCTTTGGAAAAGCTAGAAATATTAATTTATAATAAATTCATATTCGGTTTCTAATGGCTCCAAAGTTGACTATTCAAATGTTAAGGTGGGGATAGGTCGAAAACCACTCAACCAATAGAATTTAGACAGGTTTGGGTACTTATATTAACCTTATCTTTAAGTATTAACTCTAAGTTAATTAGTTTCACTTTTACAATGTCTCTTTGTATTTTTATATAATATGGTTAATAAACTTACTATATACATCCAAGCGACCCCCAAGTGGTCCATTAATGAGGAACCTATCATAATATAACTCTCTTGGCCGAACCTTAGATTTTTAGGAATTTAATATCAATTAATAATATAATATTTGTTTTAAGAACTCTTTTATGTCAATTTTGACACTATTCAATAGTTGATTTTTTTGAAACTTCTAACAGATTGATTACTTCGAAAAAAGTCAATTAAATCAATCCTAATATATCATATTATCATATAAAATTAGTTTAATTCATTAAAAGTTTCATATTATAATTATTTGGGTATTTACAATATCAATTATTTTAATTTTTCACTATTATAGTAATTACTGCATCATCATTGTGTCATAACTAAAATAAATTATTCAATGTCTAAAAATTATAAATAAAATATCATTATGTAGGAAATCTTTTTAGATTTCTAATGAATATTTATAATCTAAAATCCAACATATATAACCCTATGTAAAAATTGTTGTTCTAAAAGATATATGCTTGTGTCATTTTTGTATTCATTTTAACTAAATTAAAATAAAGTGTCATTATCACTTACAAGTGGATCCATGGGGTCCCCAAATAGACCCAAAGATGCCCATGGTCGACCATGTATCCACCAATAGGGTTAAGACACGTTTTAGGGTAATTTAGTATTATTATAATATTATTTTTTAACCCTTATTTACCGGATTTACCCTTAACCATGGTAAATAAAATATTTACCGCAGTAATTATTCAAAATGTCTAAAAATAAAAGTTACCTATTTACACAATTTGAACATCCTGATTTCAAATATGGAATCCATTTTCCTAAATTCAAAACACAGAAGTGGCAGAAATTAATTTAAAATTAATTCCCGCTGTCAAAACAAAAAGCGTGTTTTTAAGAGATAATAACTATCAAAAGATTGACACTTGTTTATGTTCGGTTTAATTGTAAAATTATGTACAATGACCAACATTATATTAAATAGTAAAAATATATTCTAAATATACTTTAAAACCACTCAAATTCATAATTTATCACTATTAATTATTTTGATTAAAAAAGTTGTTTTTAATTAAAATTTAGTAATTTTCACTATTCATCAAAATATGAAAGTTATCCGAAAAGTACCAAAATTTCACCTTAGGCTAAATTTGATATTCCGAATCCAAAAATGAAGTCCATTTTAAAATATAAAATATATATAACTTCAAAAAGTAGGTATTACTATTCATAACAACTAGTTTGATTGGTTACTGTGTGTTAGAACTCGAAGTTGCGTACAACACACGCTACTGTTTTATCCAAAGGAAAGCGTACCGTGGACGCTTGGGATGTTTCATTTTAAATTTTTTGATGTCTCCATTTAGTCAAAAAGTTTAAAATATTGTATTTAAAAAGGTTTCACTATTAGAAGTTGATAAAAGTGAAATACTGAAAATGAATTTGTTCTTGCATTATGACTAAGAAACTCATAATAGGGATTCTAAAATTATAAGGATTATATAAAGTTCAAAATGTAGTTAATACTATTCATGACCTCTTTTAATGGTGTGATTGAACTCGGTGTTCCGTGTAGTGCAAGTTATTGAATTATTTTTAAGAAATAACACACTCTGAAATCCTGGGGTGTTACATTCTCCCCTCCTTCAATAAATTGCGTCCTCGCAATTTGAAATTGTTCTTCGAAAATAAAAGGTTGAAAGTAGAAAATATATTTGTGGGAAAACCCACATCGGAAATTGGGTTACTAAAATTTAGTCTTAATATGAGGAAAAGAGAAATGAAAGGGTCACCACCAAATTATGATCTCTATTAGGAGAACATTGGTGGCAATTAGAGACATATAATTGGAGGAAAAACGTAAATATTTATAGGTAGTGATTGAGGTCATCAATCACAAACAAGTGTATAATTGAGGTCCTTAAACTCATCAATCTATGATGATTTGAAGTACCATCGGTTCAACAAAATATAGGGTATTGGGATAACACATTTTTGACGTTTCAAAATATCTTAGTTGAAATCCCACATCGAAAAATGAATTAACGAGGCCTCTATTTAAAATAAAGAGTCGAAAGTATGAAGATTACCGAAAATAACACATACTAGGGTTCCATGTAAGAAAATATGGATATGGAAGAAAAATCTAGCCATCAATTATCTGATGGAGAGTGGTAAAGAACATGGCTATGAAAAGGCCAACAATCCCAAAGCCATAAATTTGTGATGATTTAAGGTACCATCTAGGACAACATTTTTGTTCTATGTTTCTATTATTAATGTTGAGGAATTTATTTATGAGATTGGATAAGATTATAAGGAGATATACTTAGTTTATAATTATAGTTTTATCCATTAATAAATTTCTACCAAAACTCATCATTCACTCGTAAAAAAAATTCTTTTTATACTATTCATAGAGGGTTCCAAAATAAACGAATTTATAATTCATCTACCAGATCTTTTAAAAAACTACTTTATTTAATCCAGGACATCTCGTGGGATAGTGGTAGGTGATACACCCTTGTCGCCCTTTGGTTGCGGGTTCAAGTCTCGCAGCCTTGCCGGACGCGACGGGTTGCCGCCCGACCTCCGGGTTGTCCTTTTATGGAAATCCAAAATAATCCAAACTAGAACTATCCAAAATACTTCTGTCCAAACTCACAGTCCAACATTCATAAGGAAGGTAAACATAATATAGATCCTTTTTACCCCGTAATAGCATATGAATACCTTCATCATGTATTACCATATTCCTTATTGATTACATTCATGCTCCCTTATTCCATATAGAATGCTGGATATACTTCATTAATCCAAAAATGTTTTAAACACCAACAATGATGGAATATACAAATCATTAATCAGTTCCAAGGTAGTCAATAATATCCAATATAATTTATCTAAAACAATCACATATTATTCCAAAATCACTACCTCAGTATCAGAACTATATTATGGTTTATCATTCTCTCAACCATATATTTTCCAAAAATCTATCCTGCTAATGAGTCACTTTTCTTTGTTCCACACAATCTCAAGTCCTTAATGAAATAGTACTGCAGTACAATCCTTATATACTCCATAATTATTATAACAAGTACATTGTTGATACAAAGCTCAATTGACATAATCAACATAAGAACTCTAATCATTCCTCTTCATCTGTGGTAGTATCATAACTTGATTATTATCCAATAACATCATTTGCGGCATAGTCTGATGACTGGGACATAGGTTCGCGTAGTGTCCAAACTCCTTGCAAATGAAGCATTGTACATTTAAAACCATTTTCTTACCCTTGCAGTCACGTACTTTGTGCCCTTTTCCTCCACACTTATAACAAACTCCCATTCCTTTCAGGCAAGTTCCAGGGTGTTTCTTTCCACAGTTACCACATATGGGAAAATTCTTCTTTTCCCTCTTCCCTTTATCCATCTTTCTCTCTTCCATCCTTTTCTTCTCTTGCTTCCCTTCAAAGCCATAGGACTCAGTAAACTCTTTACATATCTTATCAACACATGATATTATTTCTTCATATGATGATAATACATGGGAGACTATTTCTCTTATAAATTCTAGCTTAAGACCATGAAAGATATGATCCTTCCTTCTCTTTGAATCATGTGTATTTCTGGAGTTCTCATTCCTTCTACTGGGCGCCATTTCTATACCATGGCATAAACTAGATCAGTTTATGAATCAAAATACATAATCCCATACTTATAAAACACCTAACATAAATTGAACTATTTATGGATATAATCCATAATCATAAGAATGTTTTCTTTGAGGAAGTATATACTCATAATCCCTTCAAAATGATTTGTAAAGAAAATGAGAGTTATCCTAAGCATATCCCCCGGGAGTGTCGTAACCAAGAGTGCAGCAAGGCCCGTTGTCGTGCACCAGTTCCCGTTCGAGTCTAGCTCAAAGCGGTGTTTTCGGGTTTTACCCCTAGGTACATCTGTGCCAGAGCCGCCTCTACCTGCTCGTATCCAGACAGGGATGTATTGCTCGGAAAACTCACAAAATCTCTACAATACCAAAATTCTAGGAAGTTCTTCTATACTAATCCTCAAAGTTCATCTTAGGTCTACGTGCTCTAATCAGAGTTTATCTAAATCTAGCTTCCAAGGTTTGTACTAAACTTCCTCTGATACCAACTGTAACGCCCCGACCCCAGCTACCCAGAGTCGGTGCATTACTTCGTAACATTGGCATGATCATAAGAAAGATCAAATCTCGAAAGACCGATTGGTTTAGTAGCCTTGGAAAATTCCAGATATATTCATAAGTTTTACATTACATTATAAAATGAAAAACTACTACAACAACATAATGTCTCAATAGACCACACTATTATCCCCTCATAAAATCCCTGCAGGTCATTCATAATTTACTTCTTCACTTCCTGGGAAAAATAAAACATAGAAAAGGGGTGAGCTCAAATGCCCAGTAAGGATAACAATATAGCGGAAACTTTCATAAATAAGAATAAACATTTAAGGCAATGTATAACTAAAACAAAAGCCTTTTAAATATGAAATTTCAACATGGTATGGCATAAATAAAATGAAATAATGCCATTTACTTATTCACATGGATATTCTACTAATCGAATAATCACATGAAAAAGTCAATAAACACTTTCATAATGTTGGAATGCATAATGTCAAACGTTAATTTCATTGTCTAGGCCTCATCCCAAGACCTAGGGGTTACTTCTAACCGGAACCCAACCCGGAGTGCCTCTAATAACCGGACACCAACCCGGAGTGCCTCTAATAACCGGACACCAACCCGGAGTGCCTCTAATAACCGGACACCAACCCGGAGTACCTCTAATAACCGGAGACCAAACCGGAGGGCTTACTCTTACCAGTCCCTAACCTGGAGGGCTTACTTTAACCAGTCCCCAACCTGGAGGGCTTACTTTTACCGGTCCCCAACCCGGAACATACTTGTTTAGCACATTCATCTGAAGAAAAGTTTGAAATATAACATAAACATTCGGATTAAAACTAGCATACGAAATGTCAATACTTTCACCATAAACTATGAATGGTATAAAAATATCACATCCATAGTCAAACATATTACAAAACCTTCAATACAATATAGAAGTTTTGTATCATAATAAATCAACCATAAATAATCTTAAAATCCATCAAAGGATGTTGACATAGATGAAATCAAAATTCTTTTTAAAGAAATATCTCCTTTTATTTTGAAATCATTTAAGATCCATATAAAATAAAACATTTTCTTTGAAAATATTCTTATAAGCTTGTAAGGAAAGCTTCGACGATTTTATAACGGCGGAAAATAACCGCACCCGCCGTATAAGTTAAAAAAACATTCTTACCTCAATTCTGTCGAAAAGGTTAAAAAGGACATTGTTTTGAAAACGACGGAAATATTCCTTTATAAACCTCTTATAAAAAGTCAAACAAGGGTATAAATGACTTTAACCCATATTCTTGTAAATAGTAAAAATGTTTTGAAATACATTTTTAAGAAAACATGGATGTGGATGATAAAGAGATCCCAGTAGATTATTACGTATATACAACCTCGGATAATGAAGAGATTGTGAAATAACCCTTACCTTGTACTTTTCCTTGGTTGGAGTAGGTTAACCTCCTGTATAATGGTGAAATAGTTGTTATTAAATTATACAAGAATCATATATAATAATATGATATCATATATGATCTTTTAACATTGATTTGTTAATAATATCTTAGTATTATCATTATATCGGGTGTTAACTTACTTGTTTTCTTTTATATGTTTTGTTACGTAAGACATGTTTGTAAAGGATAGGTTGTATATTATTCATATCCAGAATGATATCAAGTCCTTAAACATCATTTTTAAATCATCAAATGATAATTATACTTGAATGGATACGATGGAGAATGAATCTCATCGCGTTCGTGGAGACGGTAGTCCGTACGTACGCACGAGCGACAATATCATTCTTTTGATATTAAAATAATATATAAATGGATGGTATATCATATATACAGAATCATTAATATGTTATATTTATTATTTACATGAGTTACACATCATTATTATACCCATCCAAATAATAATATATTGAATAACAATTACACCACGACGTGGAGACGGTAAGCCGTACGTACGCACGTATGGTGACATGTTATTCAAAGGGTGGATAGAATACTGAATATGGTTGTACCATATTTATAATAACATCACAGTATATAAATGATACTGGAGTCATTATTTTAGAATGGTAACAACAAAGGAAGAAGAAGTGGAAGAAGAAATGAACTTGGAAAAGGGGTGGTGAAAACATTACCTCTTCTTCGGGTTCTTCCTTTTGATTTGATCAAAAGGGCTCCTTAGGTTGGCTTTCTGATCAAACTAAGGCCCCTAGGTTGTAGTGAGGGATTTTGGAAGAGTATTTGGGCAGAGTTTGGCCGAACCAAAAGGCTTTAGAGGTGTGAAGAAATGAGAAGGAGGAGTGCCCTTTTATAAGAGGGGTGAGGGGCACCTTTGGAAAAGCTAGAAATATTAATTTATAATAAATTCATATTCGGTTTCTAATGGCTCCAAAGTTGACTATTCAAATGTTAAGGTGGGGATAGGTCTAAAACCACTCAACCAATAGAATTTAGACAGGTTTGGGTACTTATATTAACCTTATCTTTAAGTATTAACTCTAAGTTAATTAGTTTCACTTTTACAATGTCTCTTTGTATTTTTATATAATATGGTTAATAAACTTACTATATACATCCAAGCGACCCCCAAGTGGTCCATTAATGAGGAACCTATCATAATATAACTCTCTTGGCCGAACCTTAGATTTTTAGGAATTTAATATCAATTAATAATATAATATTTGTTTTAAGAACTCTTTTATGTCAATTTTGACACTATTCAATAGTTGATTTTTTTGAAACTTCTAACAGATTGATTACTTCGAAAAAAGTCAATTAAATCAATCCTAATATATCATATTATCATATAAAATTAGTTTAATTCATTAAAAGTTTCATATTATAATTATTTGGGTATTTACAATATCAATTATTTTAATTTTTCACTATTATAGTAATTACTGCATCATCATTGTGTCATAACTAAAATAAATTATTCAATGTCTAAAAATTATAAATAAAATATCATTATGTAGGAAATCTTTTTAGATTTCTAATGAATATTTATAATCTAAAATCCAACATATATAACCCTATGTAAAAATTGTTGTTCTAAAAGATATATGCTTGTGTCATTTTTGTATTCATTTTAACTAAATTAAAATAAAGTGTCATTATCACTTACAAGTGGATCCATGGGGTCCCAAAATAGACCCAAAGATGCCCATGGTCGACCATGTATCCACCAATAGGGTTAAGACACGTTTTAGGGTAATTTAGTATTATTATAATATTATTTTTTAACCCTTATTTACCGGATTTACCCTTAACCATGGTAAATAAAATATTTACCGCAGTAATTATTCAAAATGTCTAAAAATAAAAGTTACCTATTTACACAATTTGAACATCCTGATTTCAAATATGGAATCCATTTTCCTAAATTCAAAACACAGAAGTGGCAGAAATTAATTTAAAATTAATTCCCGCTGTCAAAACAAAAAGCGTGTTTTTAAGAGATAATAACTATCAAAAGATTGACACTTGTTTATGTTCGGTTTAATTGTAAAATTATGTCCAATGACCAACATTATATTAAATAGTAAAAATATATTCTAAATATACTTTAAAACCACTCAAATTCATAATTTATCACTATTAATTATTTTGATTAAAAAAGTTGTTTTTAATTAAAATTTAGTAATTTTCACTATTCATCAAAATATGAAAGTTATCCGAAAAGTACCAAAATTTCACCTTAGGCTAAATTTGATATTCCGAATCCAAAAATGAAGTCCATTTTAAAATATAAAATATATATAACTTCAAAAAGTAGGTATTACTATTCATAACAACTAGTTTGATTGGTTACTGTGTGTTAGAACTCGAAGTTGCGTACAACACACGCTACTGTTTTATCCAAAGGAAAGCGTACCGTGGACGCTTGGGATGTTTCATTTTAAATTTTTTGATGTCTCCATTTAGTCAAAAAGTTTAAAATATTGTATTTAAAAAGGTTTCACTATTAGAAGTTGATAAAAGTGAAATACTGAAAATGAATTTGTTCTTGCATTATGACTAAGAAACTCATAATAGGGATTCTAAAATTATAAGGATTATATAAAGTTCAAAATGTAGTTAATACTATTCATGACCTCTTTTAATGGTGTGATTGAACTCGGTGTTCCGTGTAGTGCAAGTTATTGAATTATTTTTAAGAAATAACACACTCTGAAATCCTGGGGTGTTACATTCTCCCCTCCTTCAATAAATTGCGTCCTCGCAATTTGAAATTGTTCTTCGAAAATAAAAGGTTGAAAGTAGAAAATATATTTGTGGGAAAACCCACATCGGAAATTGGGTTACTAAAATTTAGTCTTAATATGAGGAAAAGAGAAATGAAAGGGTCACCACCAAATTATGATCTCTATTAGGAGAACATTGGTGGCAATTAGAGACATATAATTGGAGGAAAAACGTAAATATTTATAGGTAGTGATTGAGGTCATCAATCACAAACAAGTGTATAATTGAGGTCCTTAAACTCATCAATCTATGATGATTTGAAGTACCATCGGTTCAACAAAATATAGGGTATTGGGATAACACATTTTTGACGTTTCAAAATATCTTAGTTGAAATCCCACATCGAAAAATGAATTAACGAGGCCTCTATTTAAAATAAAGAGTCGAAAGTATGAAGATTACCGAAAATAACACATACTAGGGTTCCATGTAAGAAAATATGGATATGGAAGAAAAATCTAGCCATCAATTATCTGATGGAGAGTGGTAAAGAACATGGCTATGAAAAGGCCAACAATCCCAAAGCCATAAATTTGTGATGATTTAAGGTACCATCTAGGACAACATTTTTGTTCTATGTTTCTATTATTAATGTTGAGGAATTTATTTATGAGATTGGATAAGATAATAAGGAGATATACTTAGTTTATAATTATAGTTTTATCCATTAATAAATTTCTACCAAAACTCATCATTCACTCGTAAAAAAAATTCTTTTTATACTATTCATAGAGGGTTCCAAAATAAACGAATTTATAATTCATCTACCAGATCTTTTAAAAAACTACTTTATTTAATCCAGGACATCTCGTGGGATAGTGGTAGGTGATACACCCTTGTCGCCCTTTGGTTGCGGGTTCAAGTCTCGCAGCCTTGCCGGACGCGACGGGTTGCCGCCCGACCTCCGGGTTGTCCTTTTATGGAAATCCAAAATAATCCAAACTAGAACTATCCAAAATACTTCTGTCCAAACTCACAGTCCAACATTCATAAGGAAGGTAACATAATATAGATCCTTTTTACCCCGTAATAGCATATGAATACCTTCATCATGTATTACCATATTCCTTATTGATTACATTCATGCTCCCTTATTCCATATAGAATGCTGGATATACTTCATTAATCCAAAAATGTTTTAAACACCAACAATGATGGAATATACAAATCATTAATCAGTTCCAAGGTAGTCAAGAATATCCAATATAATTTATCCAAAACAATCACATATTATTCCAAAATCACTACCTCAGTATCAGAACTATATTATGGTTTATCATTCTCTCAACCATATATTTTCCAAAAAATCTATCCTGCTAATGAGTCACTTTTCTTTGTTCCACACAATCTCAAGTCCTTAATGAAATAGTACTGCAGTACAATCCTTATATACTCCATAATTATTATAACAAGTAACATTGTTGATACAAAGCTCAATTGACATAATCAACATAAGAACTCTAATCATTCCTCTTCATCTGTGGTAGTATCATAACTTGATTATTATCCAATAACATCATTTGCGGCATAGTCTGATGACTGGGACATAGGTTCGCGTAGTGTCCAAACTCCTTGCAAATGAAGCATTGTACATTTAAAACCATTTTCTTACCCTTGCAGTCACGTACTTTGTGCCCTTTCCTCCACACTTATAACAAACTCCCATTCCTTTCAGGCAAGTTCCAGGGTGTTTCTTTCCACAGTTACCACATATGGGAAAATTCTTCTTTTCCCTCTTCCCTTTATCCATCTTTCTCTCTTCCATCCTTTTCTTCTCTTGCTTCCCTTCAAAGCCATAGGACTCAGTAAACTCTTTACATATCTTATCAACACATGATATTATTTCTTCATATGATGATAATACATGGGAGACTATTTCTCTTATAAATTCTAGCTTAAGACCATGAAAGATATGATCCTTCCTTCTCTTTGAATCATGTGTATTTCTGGAGTTCTCATTCCTTCTACTGGGCGCCATTTCTATACCATGGCATAAACTAGATCAGTTTATGAATCAAAATACATAATCCCATACTTATAAAACACCTAACATAAATTGAACTATTTATGGATATAATCCATAATCATAAGAATGTTTTCTTTGAGGAAGTATATACTCATAATCCCTTCAAAATGATTTGTAAAGAAAATGAGAGTTATCCTAAGCATATCCCCCGGGAGTGTCGTAACCAAGAGTGCAGCAAGGCCCGTTGTCGTGCACCAGTTCCCGTTCGAGTCTAGCTCAAAGCGGTGTTTTCGGGTTTTACCCCTAGGTACATCTGTGCCAGAGCCGCCTCTACCTGCTCGTATCCAGACAGGGATGTATTGCTCGGAAAACTCACAAAATCTCTACAATACCAAAATTCTAGGAAGTTCTTCTATACTAATCCTCAAAGTTCATCTTAGGTCTACGTGCTCTAATCAGAGTTTATCTAAATCTAGCTTCCAAGGTTTGTACTAAACTTCCTCTGATACCAACTGTAACGCCCCGACCCCAGCTACCCAGAGTCGGTGCATTACTTCGTAACATTGGCATGATCATAAGAAAGATCAAATCTCGAAAGACCGATTGGTTTAGTAGCCTTGGAAAATGCCAGATATATTCATAAGTTTTACATTACATTATAAAATGAAAAACTACTACAACAACATAATGTCTCAATAGACCACACTATTATCCCCTCATAAAATCCCTGCAGGTCATTCATAATTTACTTCTTCACTTCCTGGGAAAAATAAAACATAGAAAAGGGGTGAGCTCAAATGCCCAGTAAGGATAACAATATAGCGGAAACTTTCATAAATAAGAATAAACATTTAAGGCAATGTATAACTAAAACAAAAGCCTTTTAAATATGAAATTTCAACATGGTATGGCATAAATAAAATGAAATAATGCCATTTACTTATTCACATGGATATTCTACTAATCGAATAATCACATGAAAAAGTCAATAAACACTTTCATAATGTTGGAATGCATAATGTCAAACGTTAATTTCATTGTCTAGGCCTCATCCCAAGACCTAGGGGTTACTTCTAACCGGAACCCAACCCGGAGTGCCTCTAATAACCGGACACCAACCCGGAGTGCCTCTAATAACCGGACACCAACCCGGAGTGCCTCTAATAACCGGACACCAACCCGGAGTACCTCTAATAACCGGAGACCAAACCGGAGGGCTTACTCTTACCAGTCCCTAACCTGGAGGGCTTACTTTAACCAGTCCCCAACCTGGAGGGCTTACTTTTACCGGTCCCCAACCCGAAACATACTTGTTTAGCACATTCATCTGAAGAAAAGTTTGAAATATAACATAAACATTCGGATTAAAACTAGCATACGAAATGTCAATACTTTCACCATAAACTATGAATGGTATAAAAATAGCACATCCATAGTCAAACATATTACAAAACCTTCAATACAATATAGAAGTTTTGTATCATAATAAATCAACCATAAATAATCTTAAAATCCATCAAAGGATGTTGACATAGATGAAATCAAAATTCTTTTTAAAGAAATATCTCCTTTTATTTTGAAATCATTTAAGATCCATATAAAATAAAACATTTTCTTTGAAAATATTCTTATAAGCTTGTAAGGAAAGCTTCGACGATTTTATAACGGCGGAAAATAACCGCACCCGCCGTATAAGTTAAAAAAACATTCTTACCTCAATTCTGTCGAAAAGGTTAAAAAGGACATTGTTTTGAAAACGACGGAAATATTCCTTTATAAACCTCTTATAAAAAGTCAAACAAGGGTATAAATGACTTTAACCCATATTCTTGTAAATAGTAAAAATGTTTTGAAATACATTTTTAAGAAAACATGGATGTGGATGATAAAGAGATCCCAGTAGATTATTACGTATATACAACCTCGGATAATGAAGAGATTGTGAAATAACCCTTACCTTGTACTTTTCCTTGGTTGGAGTAGGTTAACCTCCTGTATAATGGTGAAATAGTTGTTATTAAATTATACAAGAATCATATATAATAATATGATATCATATATGATCTTTTAACATTGATTTGTTAATAATATCTTAGTATTATCATTATATCGGGTGTTAACTTACTTGTTTTCTTTTATATGTTTTGTTACGTAAGACATGTTTGTAAAGGATAGGTTGTATATTATTAATATCCAGAATGATATCAAGTCCTTAAACATCATTTTTAAATCATCAAATGATAATTATACTTGAATGGATACGATGGAGAATGAATCTCATCGCGTTCGTGGAGACGGTAGTCCGTACGTACGCACGAGCGACAATATCATTCTTTTGATATTAAAATAATATATAAATGGATGGTATATCATATATACAGAATCATTAATATGTTATATTTATTATTTACATGAGTTACACATCATTATTATACCCATCCAAATAATAATATATTGAATAACAATTACACCACGACGTGGAGACGGTAAGCCGTACGTACGCACGTATGGTGACATGTTATTCAAAGGGTGGATAGAATACTGAATATGGTTGTACCATATTTATAATAACATCACAGTATATAAATGATACTGGAGTCATTATTTTAGAATGGTAACAACAAAGGAAGAAGAAGTGGAAGAAGAAATGAACTTGGAAAAGGGGTGGTGAAAACATTACCTCTTCTTCGGGTTCTTCCTTTTGATTTGATCAAAAGGGCTCCTTAGGTTGGCTTTCTGATCAAACTAAGGCCCCTAGGTTGTAGTGAGGGATTTTGGAAGAGTATTTGGGCAGAGTTTGGCCGAACCAAAAGGCTTTAGAGGTGTGAAGAAATGAGAAGGAGGAGTGCCCTTTTATAAGAGGGGTGAGGGGCACCTTTGGAAAAGCTAGAAATATTAATTTATAATAAATTCATATTCGGTTTCTAATGGCTCCAAAGTTGACTATTCAAATGTTAAGGTGGGGATAGGTCGAAAACCACTCAACCAATAGAATTTAGACAGGTTTGGGTACTTATATTAACCTTATCTTTAAGTATTAACTCTAAGTTAATTAGTTTCACTTTTACAATGTCTCTTTGTATTTTTATATAATATGGTTAATAAACTTACTATATACATCCAAGCGACCCCCAAGTGGTCCATTAATGAGGAACCTATCATAATATAACTCTCTTGGCCGAACCTTAGATTTTTAGGAATTTAATATCAATTAATAATATAATATTTGTTTTAAGAACTCTTTTATGTCAATTTTGACACTATTCAATAGTTGATTTTTTTGAAACTTCTAACAGATTGATTACTTCGAAAAAAGTCAATTAAATCAATCCTAATATATCATATTATCATATAAAATTAGTTTAATTCATTAAAAGTTTCATATTATAATTATTTGGGTATTTAAAATATCAATTATTTTAATTTTTCACTATTATAGTAATTACTGCATCATCATTGTGTCATAACTAAAATAAATTATTCAATGTCTAAAAATTATAAATAAAATATACTTATGTAGGAAATCTTTTTAGATTTCTAATGAATATTTATAATCTAAAATCCAACATATATAACCCTATGTAAAAATTGTTGTTCTAAAAGATATATGCTTGTGTCATTTTTGTATTCATTTTAACTAAATTAAAATAAAGTGTCATTATCACTTACAAGTGGATCCATGGGGTCCCAAAATAGACCCAAAGATGCCCATGGTCGACCATGTATCCACCAATAGGGTTAAGACACGTTTTAGGGTAATTTAGTATTATTATAATATTATTTTTTAACCCTTATTTACCGGATTTACCCTTAACCATGGTAAATAAAATATTTACCGCAGTAATTATTCAAAATGTCTAAAAATAAAAGTTACCTATTTACACAATTTGAACATCCTGATTTCAAATATGGAATCCATTTTCCTAAATTCAAAACACAGAAGTGGCAGAAATTAATTTAAAATTAATTCCCGCTGTCAAAACAAAAAGCGTGTTTTTAAGAGATAATAACTATCAAAAGATTGACACTTGTTTATGTTCGGTTTAATTGTAAAATTATGTCCAATGACCAACATTATATTAAATAGTAAAAATATATTCTAAATATACTTTAAAACCACTCAAATTCATAATTTATCACTATTAATTATTTTGATTAAAAAAGTTGTTTTTAATTAAAATTTAGTAATTTTCACTATTCATCAAAATATGAAAGTTATCCGAAAAGTACCAAAATTTCACCTTAGGCTAAATTTGATATTCCGAATCCAAAAATGAAGTCCATTTTAAAATATAAAATATATATAACTTCAAAAAGTAGGTATTACTATTCATAACAACTAGTTTGATTGGTTACTGTGTGTTAGAACTCGAAGTTGCGTACAACACACGCTACTGTTTTATCCAAAGGAAAGCGTACCGTGGACGCTTGGGATGTTTCATTTTAAATTTTTTGATGTCTCCATTTAGTCAAAAAGTTTAAAATATTGTATTTAAAAAGGTTTCACTATTAGAAGTTGATAAAAGTGAAATACTGAAAATGAATTTGTTCTTGCATTATGACTAAGAAACTCATAATAGGGATTCTAAAATTATAAGGATTATATAAAGTTCAAAATGTAGTTAATACTATTCATGACCTCTTTTAATGGTGTGATTGAACTCGGTGTTCCGTGTAGTGCAAGTTATTGAATTATTTTTAAGAAATAACACACTCTGAAATCCTGGGGTGTTACATGTAGTGTATATACTAACTATTCGATATTTTATATCATGAAATTAATTTATTAATGGTATTTTAAGATCAAGTTTAATTCCCCACTTATAAGAGGTTATGACTGAATTTTTACCCAAGCCATAATTCAAGTTTTTCCATCTCAATTTTCATTATTAGGGACTCAAGTTACAATCGCCACCTATTTTCTTTAATCTGGCGTATGAATTTCTATGGAATAATTTTTTTCCATGTTACATGTGAAATTTTATTAATTTACAAGTCTATATTTATATCCCTCTATCATATTCTTTTAATTCACGATTTACCTTTTCCATGGTGTGAAAATCATCCTACGTTTTGATAAAGTAAAAGTGTGGGTAATTTCCTAGAAATACATCCTTGTATGGATATTTTAAATAGTATATGGTTGTTGCACAAATGAAACTAGTGGTAATCACCAAAAAAGGTTTGGTTGAGCGTTAAATCAATCATCACCCTGATACATGATGAGTGGTCCTAATATTACACACCTGGTGAGACACTCTTAGGGGATATTATTTTCAATATTCGCTTGCTATTAATGAACCATGATGAAGGAATTTTCGTAAAATTTCATTGGTCTCATACCATTGTAATCTATTGAATTCAATTACTATCTTACATGGATAACTTAGCACATTTTAAGTACCCTCGCCACTATATTTCTTTGATAAGGGTACTTCATGTTCCTTTAATGATACCTCATAGATTCCAAGTTTATTAAGGGATTTTCCCATCGACATACACATTATTCTATTGAATAGGGGACTATTTGATTTCCATGTTTCACATTATAAGAATATCCATATTTTATTCAAGAATAGGTTCCTCATAGAATGGTATGAAAGGTCTTGATGACTCTTATGGTGAATTAATTGGACTTCATCAAGTGATGGGTGGGGCCCAATATTATATAGCCCTTCAATGCATCGATGGATATCATGATAAAAAACATGTTGGGTTTTAGTGTATTCCTCTACCCATAACAGGATAATGTCTTGACTTCAGTCTCGATGAAAAGTAAAGTTTCATTGTAGAAGGCCTTGATAGAAGTATTTTAATATCTAGAATTATGCATTACATAGGTATTAGATCAATGATTATTGTTATCCATGTTTTTATTTATTTTAATGGATATATAATTACCTCAATTGTAGTTGATTATGGATTCATGTTGTTCATTTATTATTTACATATCACTTATTCCATGTTTATGTTATATAATCTTTCATTGTATAATACTCTTTACTGAGAATCTAATCTCACTATTATTTTTCCCCTTTCACCAGGAAACCTTGAGGAGGAATATGTGTAATTTTCAAGGACATGATGGAATGGATAATCATGTTCTCTCAATATTTTCATGTTTTACCTTCTATTTTTCAAGTGTAATGTATATATGTATCTAGTCTTATAAGACTACTAAATTGTTTGATCCTTTATAAAATCCTTTACTTAATACCAATAATGTAATATAAATACTAGATATGGGTTTCTTGAGTTTGGGGTGTTACAATATGACCCTAGTAGAAGTCAAGATGTGCTCTCTAGGCCCCTGGACCTAGAAAAAAAATTAAAACATTTTTATGTTCCCTCGTCCCTAGAACATCAGTCCAAAGGATCTACACAAAATTCGTAAAGACATAACTTCAGGATACTCAAACAATTTTTAACATTATAATACTATTTATGAATTTCTCCTTAATTATCCTTATCATGTTAAGTCAAGTAATTCATCCAAATATACTAACTCCAGTGTTATGTTAATGATATTTTTTTCTATATCCATCCATGAGCCACTCCCATGAGGAAATCATTCATCCAAATGGTCTAAATCTAATGTTATGGTGTTGTTATTTCTTTTTATACCCATATATGACCAATATATAAGAGGAAATAGTTCTTCTAAATAGATAAAATCCAGTGTAATGATGATGGTATTCGTGCATATACATGTCTATGAGACATGCCCAGGAGAAAATCAATCTGACTCAACTGTTTGGGATCAATGATTAGCTTTTTCCATTTAAAATTTAATGTTTACATGGTTTATAGTTATTTTGGGGTTTCTTTTCAGTGTTTCATAGATTATTATAAGGTGATAATTGAAGGTGGTCGAAGTTGATAGAGAAAAAAAATATTAAGTACAAAATAAGTTTCATTAATTAATCAAGGATAAATATGAGTATCTATAAATTTAAGTCTCTCTTCATAATAATAATACATCAAAAAAGGATCTCTAAAAAATCCTAAAGTTCATAAATATAATTTTTGGGATCTATCAATTTTTTTGTGAAGCCCAAATAATTTTATAGTTTCCACCTCTTTAGTAGGTCTAAGACTCTCAAACTCACTAGCCACCCTTTTCCATTGATTTTGGGATTCTTCAAATAGTTTTTGGTGTTATTCTAGATCTATATTAGTGTAATTAAGCTCTTATTAAATATAAAATATTCAGACATCATTTTCATCAACCAAACATTTTTGATCTAATGCTACCCTCATGCAATGGGATATTATATGAAGTGAAACGACTCTAAGTCTGGTAGAATAAGCTTTTGATTCCACCTCCATAAGGGATTATTGGGAATATTATTCCTAGTAACATGATTAAATTATCATTTTCATTTTATCATACATTTATTGATAATGAAAACCCCTGTTTCCTAGAAAAATAATTTTTTAATGCAGTCGATGCAGCTGCTTGCATAGACTTGCTATGTAGGTCTCGGAAATTAGCATCCATATGTTCACCCAACCACATTAATGAGTAGTGTGGTAAATTTTAAGTGAATATTAATATAATTTGGTGTCACTATGATAATTTGAGAGATATTCGGAGATGAATTTACAAAGGTAAAGTTCGCTGAGGGATATTTTTAGGTTAACACCTTCCAAGTCTATTGGTGATGGGAAAGACCTAGGCTCTATAGGATCTAACTACTAATATGTGAAAGTATAAACATATGAGGTAAAAATACATGATTTTTGTAGAATTAATACTGATGATATAATAATTAATTTTTTTTTAAACACCAAGGTTAACAAAAGTTGATATGAACACACACCCATTTCTATTGATGTGTTTAACACTATTGATATCCTCACCTCTACTAGAAAACAATATGGGAACTCCCCTAAACATGTGTTTCATCATGGTTAGACCTAATAATATCAACCATCAACGTGGTACCATTTGTAGTTGTGACATGAACACTTTTTCCCCTGTTGTGGCACAAATTCCCTCTATAAAAACCACCTCCTCAATATGATAGGAAGAAACATCCATCTGAGGTGGGTCACGAGAAGGGTGCTCATGGTCTGCCTTAGGAAAGTATGGTGGGTTGGTAGCTTCCTTTTTTTAAGACACTGATTATTCTAGGTAGAAAATAGTATTATAGATAGTGAATCATACATAAGTATGGTCAAATATGGAAAGGAAACTTACTTCATTTTATCCTATCTCAAAGATTTTGGATTGTCCAAGGAGTTAGGGGATTCATGTCTAGAAAAATATAATATATCATCACCTCAAACTTGAGAAGTGTAATGTTCCCTATTTTAAAAATAGATAATAAAATAGTTAGTATTTGTTTCATGGCATCACAGCTATGTTCGATTTTCATACCTTCACATTTTCCTCCTCCATTGATAGGAGTAAGTGGGGTAACTACTATCAATTTTTTCACATCGTAGATGAAATCTCAGTAAACAGGGTCTAAGAGACACATCATACTCACCTTTTAGTGTCCAAAAAATTTATATGGATAATTTATGGGAAGAAAGAAAGGTTGAATCTATTTTTGATAAATCCATGATGTGGTTATTTTGATACACACATGTACCTGTCAAACAAATCAAGGATGGATTTGAAAACTAACCGAAGTAGGAGATTCATTTGGCCAATGAATTTTCCCTCTATGAAAATTTAACTTTAAATGAGGGTAGGATAGTTCATTCCTCTATAAACACTAGTATTAGAGGGGCAAAGTGAGGATAATTCTCCTACCTCTAAAGGATACTATCTCTCTATGCCAATGGTATTTTCAATCACATTATACCTTAAATAATTTGTTGGTTCTGACTTTATCACAACCCTATAAAAGATTTTATTTTTTCATATATTTTTTCCCATCAAGAATAAGTATTTTATTATGATATGTATATCCTTGGGATCAAAACATACATCCTACTCCCCAGTAGATTGGTCGAACAACCCTTCGATGGTTCCATGTTCCATCATTTCCTTCACCTATCTTATGGTGGGGGTCTAGCTTTAAGTGGCATAAAAATTATCTCAATATCTTCGATGCACATTCCCCCCACTATAGGGTTACTTTTATAGTTAAAGTTTTGAGTCACATTTATGTCCCCAAGTTGATAAATATGGATGGAAACATGAAGTATTTCCTATATATCTCTAATGTTGAAGGATTGGAGCATGTTCTATAAAAAACGAATATCCTCAGGGTGTTTATATTTTTAGGACTCTAAATTAAATCACGAATAAGTCCTAGGATCATTCAAATTGAGTTTTTTTCTATGCCTTTCCACCTCAACCAAAGTTTGGGTAGCTGGAACTTGGTTTAGTTTCCAATGGTGAATGCATGACCGCCTTATCCAAACCTCAAGTATCATCAACTCCTCCACTCTAAATTTTCACATAGATCATGTCCATGTATACACTAATTGAAAAATACCCTATACCAATGGTTTGGAGCCGTTGGTATAGGTCTCTAAACCATTTTTATAGCTTATACCAACGGTTTGGAGGACCATTGGCTAGTTTGGCGTTGGGATAGGTATATACCCACGGTTATGGGAAAACCATTGGTATAGACCTAAACCAATGGTTTGATAAAACTTTTGGTATATGTAATTCAAAAAAACAAAAAAATTTATCCCAGAACCTCCCGTTTATAATTCAACGACCTAACCAGTAACCTAACATGACTTTTGTAAACATAATTTCATATATATATATATATATATTTATGTATGTATATTCATTAGTATTTTAACTTTTTATTTATTTAATGTTATTTTAAAAATGATTCCATAAAAAATATGTGTACCTATACCAATGTTTTTTAGAACCATTGGTATAGGTTCTTTGATTTTTTGAGCTATACCAATGGTTTTGGTGAAACCTTTGGCATAGGGTGGACCTATACCAATGGTTTGGCCAAAACTGTTGGTATAGGTCCATTATAGTGACCCCATACCAACAGTTTTGTCCAAACCATTGGTATAGGTCCAAATTAGTGACCTATATCAATGGTTTTGGACAAACTATTGGTATAGGTCCATATAAGTGACATATACCAACATTTTTGGCCAAACTGTTGGTATAGGTTCAAATTAGTGAACTATACCAACGGTTTGGTCAAAACCATTCGTATATGTCCTATTTTTAGTAGTAATATTTCAATGACTCTAGGTATTTTTCATTTCCATGCTCTATGAAATCTCTTTTGGTGTTTCACTTTCCCTTTCCTAGGGTTTCTACAACAGAAACCTAGTGAATTCTATTTTTCCAGTATTCCTTGAGGGTGTGATGAGATCCAAAAGTTATAATACCCCTTTTTTAACCTAATATTGAAACTTGATCACGTCTTGGGAGGCTTCCTGGTCCACCTTCACCCATAGATTTTTTCCCCATTATATATTTCTCTGCACATACATCTATTTATGGAAACACGGATATCAATTGCAGGCACCTAAATATTTAACTTGTAAGGAACATAAGATTTATATATGATATGTTCATCTACTTATGTCTCCATTACAGAGTATATTAGATCCATCATATATGATTGGGAATCATACTCATCATGACTGTTATTAACAATGGTTTCAGTGGGGAGATCACCATACATAAAGAAGTTGAATTCTAAAGATCAAATCATAACCATTGAAGCTACCCCATACATTGAGATAAAGGAATAAGGACAAATATAGCTTAAATAAAGGGGTGTAATTAGAAATTAGTAATATTAACATTACTTTGGAGTTCATATGCATTAAAATTCACTATCACACATCCCCACAACATCTAAAATGGAACCAAAATGCATAATGGGGACTTTCCAATGTAAATGTATAGAAATAACTAATATATAATTTTCATCATGGGTAATTCCAATCTCAAATTTTCTCCTTGTGCTAACCAAAATTCCATGAAAAATGATCCTAGACTAACATCATTATGGGATTCATAAATTAGAAGTAGATAGATGGTTAACCACATCGCTAAAAACCCACCATCTGTGTCCGAGCATGGATGTATGGATCAATAGTATAACCCAGCTCTTTATGGAAACCATGTTCCAAGATGGGCCAATACTTTCCTAAGATATCCATCTTTTCCATTGAAGTGAATCCCATTGGAATCTTACAGTGTGATCCTTTCCCATTAAGTTTTAGTAATTCCTTTATCCCTAATTCAATGTGGAATTCATCTCACAAGTGAGTGTCCCTCCCCATGATCTCCAAAGTTAGCTTCAACATTTCATAGGCCAATGGGGGTTTCCACTCAAAATCCTCCCACATTTCCTTTGGGGAAATTAAATTTTTATACATGGCCTTAAGGATGGTCATCCATGAGACATGATAGATATCTCATAGATGGATTCCAACTTCCCTGTGCATCATGTGGAAGGTATTGGTCTATGGGATTCATTAGCTCAGAAACTCTTCGTCTAAATAAAAATTCGTGTACATTTATTTTTGATAAATATATAAAGTTTCATAAATGGAGACCACCTTGAGATCAACTTTGAATTTATAAAGTATCTTGTGAACACAATATTCTCACATCCATTCAGGTATAACGTCACCTCCTACCTTAAGGATCCATTCCTCATTCCATTCCTTCAATTGATCCATAGATGAGGGATGAAAATGGATGTGTAAAACTGTATCTTGGTCTCAGATATGTTATTATGTGTTCTTTTAGAAACTCTGTTGTGATGCATTAGGGATACTTATATAAATCCCCTTTATTTATTTAGAAACCCTTAGCATAAATATTATATTTGGCCATGTTGGTGTACCTTATTACCTAGAAGTGTGATATGTATTCACATGGCCTTAGGATGGGAATCTTCATCAAAATAAAATTCCCATATAGAGGTAGGAGCTCAGACTTAGGTTACTCTTAATAATGTTTCTTCAAGATCTTCAAGATACGTAGTAAGAAAGCATCAAATTGATGATATTATCTTAGTCCATCAATCTCAAGAATCTCCTAGATAAGATTGGTGACCTCAGCATCGAATGTTGTAATTTTTGGTATCATGCATTATTTTTTTCTTTGGAATAAAGTAATATTGATTCAAAATAAATGTACTAATAATTCAAGATAATGGAATAAGGAAAATATAGAAAAATACTTGAACCAGTAGGTAAAAATTTTAATAAGTGAAAATATATTTCTTCCAAACCCTTCGAGCAATACTTTTTCCAAGGCCCTTCATAAAACTCATTAACCCAACACCATATCCTTGGACCTTGACCTAAGTGAGAGGGCTTGGAATCCTGTACACCACATATTAGTGTTCTAAGAGGAGGGATACCCCAGGATAAATGAGAATACCTTAATGAAGCATGAATAACTAGGGCACACAAAGGACATTTATTTTTCACTCACATTAAGTTCATGATGAGGATGGAGGGTGGAACCACTATTTATCGGAATTTCATGATGGTATAGTGTGCATGGGAAGTGTGTGACACTTGAACAAAGAGGTGTGATGTGAAACTAGTGTGTACATTATGTGCATGATACTAGTACTCATAGGTAGTGCATGATATTAGTGAATGAAATTCCAACCTTATGTACTAAATTTTTAACTTTTAGAAAAACTTTTCACACCATTATCACTTTGACCTCATGATTGAATCCTCTTTGTTCCAATCAAATCAATCCTAAGGGGGGGATTTTTTAATTCTATACTTTTGAAAAATAATGAATATCATGAAAAAATGTTAGTAACTTGGATAGATAAAGGAATAAATATTGATGAGGGTACCATAATTTCACCCAAACCATCCTAATTTATTTCCAAATTATACTCCCAAGTTAACCTCTACATGCCACCTATGCATTTATGATAAAATGTCCACATACATGTGCATGTTGTGTGTGCCACCAATGCGTGCACACTATTCTTACACATCGAACCTATGAAAAATACTTGTGTTCCAAACACCTTTCTCCCTAGGTCCCTTATTTGTATATAAATAAAACCATGGGTCTCCTCATTTTACACATTTTGGAATACAAAAAGATAAGCAGAAGTTCTACTTTCACTAGTCTCACACACAAGTCTTAAAATCCCTTCATTTAGCTTATTTAAGCCTAAAACTAAGGGATATTAACCCAAAGTGATGGTGATAAGGTTTTTAGGAGGTTAATACAAAAACAAACTCCATGACAAACCACTTCTCTATTATTTCTTTAACACTATGGAAAAGGATCCTTAACATATGAAACACTCAATAGCCATTATTCCACAAGAAACCATGTACCCCCTATTATTATAGAAAAGATATGCCTAGGTTCTATATCTCAAAGAATTATTTATCTATAGTATCACTAGGGTTCCACTTTACCGAAATATTACTAGGTCAAATCCTTTTTCTCAACCTTACTAGTTTGAATCCTTTTACTCTCCCTTACCAGGGTGAAGCCTCTTGGTATCCCTTAATAAGGATAAGCCTCTTGCTCATCGTTAAAAAGGAAAATCCACTTTCTTTCCCTCACTAGGTAAAATCCACCTCTAATCCCCTGATATTATTAACCATCCTCTTCTATTCCCATACTAGGGTTCCATAAACACACTGGCCTCAATGATAGATCATCCCTTCACCCAATTCTTCTATTTTTCCTTCCAATTATCATGGCCTCCTAAAAACTCTATATATACATGATCGGATTATTGGGAATGTTAGAATTACCCTTTTCTAATCTTCCATTCCCTTAATAAAAAGTCTCGCATACCTTCCCCTAACTAATATGACCCTCAAGGAATATGGAATTTTTCATTCCCTTAATAATGAGGGTTTCCATCATAGGTACATCGGTGAGACCATCCCCGGGAAATGGAACCCAATTCATACATCCTAAACCAAAATTAGATTGTCCAGGATTTTTTGTGGATACCTAATTCTATTCAATGAGGTAGGCATCAAAATATAGTGTAATGAAAACAACTACCCTTCTAGTCACCTAACTTAGAGTAGGCCTCCTTCATATTTCCCCTCCTATCAATAGACTGTAATATGGAAGGATGAGCCTCCTACTAGGTGTAATCCCCCAAATCATCATGCCTCTAGATAAGTTACTTATTGGGATAGAACTTACATGGAATACCCATATGTTCATTACACTATCAATATTTTATTGTCACGCCTTTCAAGACATATATGTTCCTATAAAATGATGTTAAATTTCATAGGCAATGTCCTTACTGCGTGATGTTAAACTACCTGAAATAGTAATGTCATGCAACCTTAAACTATTCAACTTTAGCTATGAGGGATTTGATTCATGGTATACATGATATATAGGATTCCTCCTAGATATTCAAACCCAACATCATTAATCCTTTATATCCATACTCATGGGTCTATATTCCCCATAAATCAACTTATATTTATTCCATTAGGATATATTTCCCATGAGATAATACATCTATTTCACCAGGTTCATACTCTCTAGGAACTATTAACATAAGTAAATATCTCTAATTCTAATTTCTCTCACCTGAAGGTCCATATTCCCTTCATGTGTCACTATATCTCTTTCATTATGCCATATTCTTGATGAAGCCAAATTCTGCATAGTGGTCTATATTATTGATATCCAAATCAAGCCACAAACCTCATAGGGAAATATTCTTTGTGAATTGATCCTAACCACATTGGAATATATTCCTTACAAGTCCATCCAAAAAGGGATACTCATGTGTAAGTCCCACGCCAATAATTACTATTAACTTTTCACCTATTCTTTCTTAATGCATGATGTTAAAATTCAAGGATCAATCCTTATCACACAACCCTAAATGGTACATCATGTTCATTTAATAGACACTGAATTATATGGGTTTTGATTCCTTTTACAAGGATACATAGGTATCCCTTCTCATGGGTACTATCCCAATCCATAAATTCCACCTACCACCCTTGATGGCGATAAACTCTAGAGTGACCAACCTTTTGGATTTAAACCATAGTACCATAAGATTAAGAATCAAATATATATATATATATAACCTATAGTACATACATATTTTCACATCCAAAAATATTAATGATCAACTTCTAGTATAGGGTTTACCAGTTTCGCACTATGATTTGGGAAGGATTCATTGAAATATCTTAAATCTATAAGATATTTCATGAGTATGAAAGAATCCCCTCAAAAATGTGTGATGAGCCCAGCCTCCCACCCTATCAACCAATTTGTGCTCTAAAGTATCACTAATAAAAGCACACCTATGACCACCGACCTTTGGAAAGAAGGTATACAGTGATGCTCACATCAAACTGTTACAGACTCATATGTATACCGAGGTTTCCATAAGAAACAACTATCATTAAACTTATACATTCTCATCATAGAGGGGGACTTCTATGACCTTTCAATGTCACATTTACCCTTATAACAATACCACGTATTATGTCACATAGAAGAAAAATCTTGATGTGATAAGAAATTTATTAATATTAATAACAATGAATACATGTAATCATAAAATATATAGAAGTTTTTTATATGGAACAAACTCCAAAAAACTCACACTTAGACTAGAGATAAATTCTAACAGCCTTGAGTCTGCTAACTCTCACATGAAAATCATGCTTCTGCTGAGACAAGGTTTTAGTCAAGGGGTCCACCACACTCTCTTATGTGTAAACTTTTCTCACCATGATTTCACCCCTTTGAAAAAAATACCTCAATAGTGGATAAATCCAAAGTATATGCTCCATCCATTAGTGTGACCTTGTTTCCTTTGCGAGAACCATGCTTGTGGTATTATCATAATATAATGTGATGGGTTTTTTACTAATAGACCCAAAATCAAGATCTTGTAAAAAAAATTTGTATCTAAATATACTCTTTAGATACATCATAGGATGTTATATACTCGGACTCCACTATAGAATTAGTGAAAACTAGCTTCTTTGAACTCTTCCAATTCATAGATACTCAGTTGAGACTGAAGAAATATCCTGATTGTGACTTTAGATCATTCTGATCTACTAGAATGATATCATTTTTATAACCCCTAATGATTAGCTCCTCAACTCCTCTATATTCTAGGATCATATCCTTAATAGACCTTAGATATATAAGAATATCCTTAATAATATACCAATACATTTCATCTTGATCAACTTGGTATCTTCCTACCATGATCATGGTGTAGGAAACATAAAGCCTAGTATATAAAATGGAATATATGATTGATCTTATCATAAAAGAATATGGGATTTTACTCATTCTATATATTTACCATTGTGTATAAGGACACATTTTATTGAGAGATGTATACCATATGACACCAGAACTAATCACCTCTTGAATTATTCCATACTAAATATCTTCAGTATCTAGTTAATGTATATACCATGACTTATTCCAAGAACCATTTTGAGTCTATCATGAATTATCATGATCCCAAGAATAAAGTCTACTTCACATATGTCCTTTATAGTGAATAACTTGTTCAAAAAATCCTTAACCAACTATAATATAGGTATTTTATTCCTAATAAGTAATATTTCATTGACATATAATACTAGGATAACAACTTCACTCCCACTAAACTGCTTGTAAATACATGGATCACATTCATTCTAAATGAAACCAATTTCTCTTATGGATTCATATAGCTAAAATTTATATGAAATGTATTCTTTATTAAATACATAAATGGATCTTTGAAACTTTTATACCTTTTTGGAATTACTTGGAGTCATAAACCATCTTGGTTGTTTCATATAGACATCTTCCTGAAGTTTCTCATTAAGGAAATCTATTTTGATATCCATCTATTAAATTTCATAGTCATGGAAAGATGCTATGAAAAGTATAATTATGATGGATTTAAACCTAGATACTGGAGAAAAGTTTCATCATAGTCAATTTATTTCCATTATTTAAACCCTTTATCCACTATTCATGCTTTATAAGTACTCACATTACATTCCATGTCTATATTTCTCTTGAATATCCATTTAAACCCAATAGGTTTTACATCAACTATTGGATCGATCATAACCCAAACATGGTTTGAATACATGAATTCTATATCAAAATATATATATATATATATTCCTTATATCTTTTAGCTTTTGATCTCTCTAACATCACCTTATATGAAATAATGTCATTATTTTAAAACAATAAAGATTCACTGTCCTTCGTGACTAAGAAACTATATCTTTCAGGTTCACTAACCTATCTAGTTCTCCAATACAGTACATGTGTTTTAGGAATAACATCTTATATGGGGACCATGGGAATGTGTTCCTATTCCAAATCATGTTTATCTTGAGCATAAACTTCATCGAATTCAATCTTTCTCTCCCTGTCAATAAATATTTCATTTATAGTGATGATTACCTTCTTGTTTAATGGGTTGTATAGATAGTATATATATATACTTTATGCCTTGGGGTTCTATTTTGTTTCCATAATTTTACTTAACAAACACCTCACATAACCAAATATAAAATTCCAATAATATGGATTTATTTCCATACATTAACTCGTATAGTTTCCCACGTTTTTCCTTATTTAGAATCTAGTTTAGTGTGTATGATTTCATATGTAATTCATATCCCCAAAATGATAATGCAAGATCTACATGACACATTATCAACCTTATCATGTAAATAAAGGTATAGTTCCTCCTTCCATGAATATCATTCCAATATGGTTTACAAGGGAGATTGATTTAAGATAGAATTTCATACTCCCATAGAAATTCAATAAACTATTTTTTAAGATACTCAGTACCTCGATCATATCAAATATTCTTTATCTTCATTCCAAGTTGATTATCTATTTTATTCTTTAGCTCCTTGAATTTATCAAAGCATTAAAACCTATACCATTACAAGTAAACATAACTATATCTACTCAATTCATCATTAAAAGCTATGAAGTAAGAATAACAACCAATATCTTTTACCAGAAAGGGTCCACACACATCAATGTGTAGAAATTCTAAAATCTATTTGGCCCTTTCAACTTGACCACCAAAAGGTGGCTTGGTTATTTTTTCTTATAAATAAGAGAGACATATATCAAGTTCCTTTAGTGTAAAATAATATAAATATCCATCTTGATATATCATTGTCAACTGCTTCTTGTTTATATGACAAATTCAGTGATACCTTGATATGGTTTTATATGATTCATAAGAATTTGATTCATTGTCAAATTATAATACTTGGTTTTTATAATCTAATACATAAATACCATTATTTAAATGCACCATTCCTTATCATATGTTTTACTTATAAAATGAAAAGATTTTATTTCAAAATTTAAAAATAAATCCATCTATATCTAGGAAATATATAGAAATTATGTTCTTAGTAACATTGGATACATAATAACAGCCTTTCAAAACCAAGATCATCACCAATGGAAATGAAACATGGTAGTATCTTATATCAAAGGAAACGGGTCATGCTCCATTGGTTTCTCAAAGATCCTTATCTCCTCTTAAAATATTTTGGAATCTACATGGTTCTTATATATAGACACATATATGAGAGTTATGAGTTGTATCTAATACCCAACTAATAGATATGAATATACTTAACTCAAAAAAAATTCACCTAAAGTGTCTCATTTCATATTTAACAAGGGTTATTCCTTATTCTAATGGCCCAACTTTCCACATGAAATACATATGGTGTATTTTTTCCTTTTTTTATCTTTGTATCTTACTCTTATTATAAGGATGATGATCAGGAGAATTATACATTGAGTGAGTCTTGTATCCCTTTTTCTTGTTCTTACTTTATTCACCATAAGGAGTATAATTTTTTCAAGCCCCATGTCTTTATAAACTTTTCATATTAAATAAAGGAGTTTCAAGATAGTCTCATCACTATTTTTTATATTATAATTTACAATGAAAGTGGTGAAGCTCTTATTTAGTGAGGAAAAGATGTGATCTATGTGAAAAACATAATGGATTTTAAAGACCAATATGTTTGAGAATTCAATATAGAAAATCATCCTGACTACATGATGCCCATTTGGCATTGACTCTCCAAGATTTCACATTAATAGTGCATTAGAGATCTTATATCTCCTCCTCTCGTTAAAGATCATGAAGGCGAGGTAGCATGCTATATGGATCCATTTATTTATATTTATTCATGAGATAAATAGACATGGATGATAACATGAAAAATTGGAATTTTGTGTGATTTTTCATTTGTTTAAGGTAGAGAGATAATTTTTCCTCACTAGACTCTTTTTTAAGTGACTCAGGTATTGGGGTTTCCATTATATATAATTTATGTTCATAGAATAGTATAATGTGTAAGTGACTATAACATTCCTATAAATTCAAGTTAGTGAGAAGGTTTCCTCTTAAAGTATGGATCACAATGATATAGTGAATGTTGTATGGTTTTCTATTTCTATAATAAATAAGAGTGGAATTATAGTACTTTATCAAGATTAAAAAATTAGATGCTAAATTTTAAATTCATTAATCTCCCACTATTTTATTGAAACCCAATATCCCCCACCATTAGCTTCAAAATATCATGTATTTAGGATTTTCTAATGGAAAAGACCCATATTACCCTTCTCATAACCTAAGTGAGGGACTGGTTAATTACTTTAATGTGTTTATGTAATCATTTATTTTACAACCATATTAACTCATATATTCTTGATCTGTTTAGTGAACTTCCAAATCCTGAAATCTTGTACTTGGATTTACTCAATTATTTCCTCTAAATTTAAAACAATTCTATAAAAGTATGACCCTATTGATGTGAATCTAGATTAATAAAACCTAAAACATTATTTATAACTCAATGTTAGATGGTAATGACTCACTTAGAGCCAAAAAACACTATAGTCTAGTGGTTCTATTCTAAATCAAGTAATGGAAGACTATACAGACTTAATATTTTAATTGGGGGATTATTTTATCTTTCTACATAAATAACCAATTTTTATCTTATTTCAAGCTTGTTAACATTAAGTGGATTTTACTTAAGTGATTAACAGGGTCCATATGAAATTTACACAAAGTTCATTTTATTTTAATTCCATATTGTATACTTTTTAATTCATGTTTTAAATATTGAAAATAAAGAATCCATAAAATTAACCATGCAACTAACATGAATGAAATAATAAATTTGTATGATCATGAGATTTTATAATTATTTTTTTATTTGTCGGATGATAAACTAACCCTTGAACATGAGGTAATAACTCCTTGAATCATAATTAGGTTCATGATAAAACATTCCAACTATCCTATTATATATATATTGGATTGGTTTCACCTAAATTTGGAACATAAATCACCTCCACTCACTTGGGAGTTTTATCCATTACTTAATATTTATTCATATGTAGGTGAGGGGAACCAAAGGATTATTTAAGGGGTTTACAAAAAGTGAAAGTGGACATGAAATCCCTTACATAATGATAGTATGGGATGATATGAATGCCATCATTTAATTTAATAAATTATTACAAAACCATGAAATGATAATAAATTAAATAAACCATTCACATACATAGGTCTATTCTATTCTCATGATCATCCATATACATTAAAAGAATATATATTTTCATACTATATAGAATTAATTTCCATTTAGTTTTTATTAATAAGATAAATGTTCTTAAATTCTTTTAATTAATCAACTAATTCCATTATCTTAATGTCCATCTGAAAAGTTTTGGAGATACCCATCGTTTGATACATCGTGGAAATTTAATGGATCCACAAGTATTTTCATATATTTACATGGAATTAATTGATCATTTAATTACTCTGAAACCATGTTACATAATCAACACATCATCTTTTAAGCATGTAATTTAGTTTGTTATACTGCAATTAATTAGTCTTTATGAAATTTAATTCTATTAATTACTATTTGACTACACAACATGTAGTAATGAGATACACTCCATGTATATCACTTTCTATATGTCCAAGATAATTGCCTAAGGGCTCAACCTGTATCACAGTTGATATACACAACATGTCCTGATAAGCCACATGTCATGTATTACACTTTTTGTGTGTTTGTGAACCCCTATTATTGACTCGTCAAGTTTTATGAACATGGAGATTGATGAGTTACATGGATTTTATGCTAACTATATTACTTTTACCTAATTAATGTCACAATTTTCAGCCTCACATGTTGTATGATATCAATTTAAACACATGGTTTCCATGAATTTCACCATAAAATCATGTAGACTATATGAAGTGTATGCTCTCAATACACTATAATCTGAAAAATCATGTGGAAATCTAGCATATCCAAAACACAGTGTGAATTTGATATACTCCATGTGTATTCACTTCATGATGACCTAGATTTCTCATGGTTAATCATGGTGTAATTTGAATGGGTACAAGGTGTGAAGTAACAGGATTCACACTATGTAGTCTTGTGTTATCCAGCTAGAACCCTTGGCTCCTTCGGATGGAGTATTTTAATTTTTCTTCATGTATTTTTAGATAGTTATTGGTTATATGTTTGATAATGAATAAAGGTGATAGAATATTTTTATATTCGTATTTAAAGAATTAATAACCCAAAAATGAAAACTAAAAGTGAATTCATATCATCGATCAGTGATTAATAAATAATTATAAATTAATAATTATGTGATCTCTATGATTCCATTTGAAGGTCTCGGGCATAGTAGAATCACCTATTAGGTATTTTCCAACTTTTTTTTTTGTAATCAATGAATAATATGATATGTACTTGATGAAAAATATCATGACCAAAAAAATTAAATTGAGGATTAAGTGATTATTATGACAAAACCAAGAAGGCAGGATCATCACAAACAATTTATAGTTAATTTATTTACCTAAATAAATACCTTACATTGAAATTATTTTATTTTTGATGAATAAGTAGACCACATCTTTTCATTCCATTATTTCATCGATAGGATTCAAAGGTAGAATTCCTCCTATGGGGATCAACACATGCACCATGAACCTCTGAACATCATCATAGAAAACCCTTGGTTCCAACATGGAATATTTTCATGCTTGTGTTGTTAGTTAATGATCACCACAAGAATATATTTGGGTAGGAGGTTTCTTCTCAGTCTATCTTATCTTGAGAAGTTGGTGGATGATGATTGCTTTCCATTCTTGAAATAATTATAGGAGAAAATATATTTAAGTCTTGATAAAATTATTTATAAACCTTTATTGTTCAGAATGACGATTAGTTTTATAAATTACATAACTAGTTTTATATAGAGATAGAGTTATAAAAATAATAATTATACCTAGGCCCTTATTATTTTTTAAATCCCCAGAGAACCCTATGTCTAAAATAACATTATTATTATTATTTACTTGAATTTCACTAAACTTACCATTAAAAATATATATTATTTTCATGAATAAATAATTAAATATATTTTGAAATTATATTTAATATGTCATTTCTTACCAAAACATTAAACTCGGTCTGTCAATACTGCTCAATATTTATCAAGCCTTTAATAATGATTATTTATTTCATAAATAAATATCACTACATTGTTTTTCAATAAATAAATAAATATTAAATTACTAAAATAGTGAATGAATATTTATTAAATATTCAACTCAGAGATATTCTCTTGAATAATAGTTAAATCACATACAAGAATAATATTTATCATACATGTTAAATTCATATATAATTTAAATGAGGTTCTTAATACACATAGTATGTGACTATCTAGGACCCTCTCTCGGTGGAATTAGTTTTTTACACCTAAATTCCATGGTTAGAACCTAGTAACATGCCTAGTCACCCATTGAGAAAGATTTAAAATGAATTAAATACAAAAACCACATATTAACATACATTGTGTAATATAATCTCATTATCATGGTAAATCTTATCAATCGGGTTTCATGTTGGTGTCATCAACCTATGTGTTTGATATCTCTTTCATTAACATTCTAGAAATGAACTTATTGATAAAAAACCATGACCATAGACTTGATCAAGAAGTTATATTTCTATCAAATGGACCAAGATGTCAGCTTACACTAAAATAGTAAGGGAAAATCCTTTCTCACATTATTCATTAATTAATATCACTCATAATGCGCCCAAAGTTACTACTTCTCACAAACATATAACATAACAGTTTTGGTCATTACATCAAATAATGTGACTTATGAAATGAATTAATAATAATCATAAATTATAAGGACCATTACACACATTCGTAGATATGAACATCCAATAACACCTATAAATGTGGATTACCTACTAATAGGTCATGTTCTGATAATCTCTTAGTCTGATAATAACCATGGGAGTATACCATGAGAAAGTGTATCAAAGTTCTATGAGTCTACACCACTGCTATCCCATATAATTTTCATACTATAAAATGATATCATTTGGCAATAGAATATATATTTAATAATACTATTATTTCACTTATATATTCTCATCATAGTGGGAAATTATAATGACCTTTTAGTGAAATGGGTACCCTTAGGACATTATCACATATTGTGTCACATGGAAGAATAATCATGATGTGATGATAACTTTATTAATATTAAAAAATGAGTACAGGTAATCATGAAGTGAATATAAGTAGGTTCTAGGGCACTAACTTCAATATATTTAAGAAACCTAGGCCCAGATTCCTCATGGTGCAACCATCCCCTTTGCGGTGCAATAATTCAATCTATATAAATTACTAAGAATAATGGACACCCTTTATGACATGGAAAGATGTTTCAAGATTCATCCCTCCTATCCTTTCTCATTACATCACCCCCTCGAGAAAAACATCATGGTATAATGCATGGGTTGTAGCATGACCAGCCACCTATTGTAATATTTTTTCCTGAACCTAGGTCCAACTCCAAAAACAGACCACCAAGTCCCCTTACAACACCTCCAATAATCTAAAATCATCAAAATAAACATGTTTTGGTAAAAAAAATTAAACACATTTATAACTCATGAAAGGTGGGGTGTCACAACCACCCCACTATATAGTAGCTCATCCTCAAATTTCATCATCAACAATCACTAGTAAATAACTCTAGCCATTACACTCTCATATCAGACTTATTCTCACAAGTATAATTCTAGATATTCTCATGCTTCCACTACACACATACTAGATGAACCATATTATTTTATAGAATCTTTTAACTTTGGTCAAATTTATAGACTATTCATCCCTCAAAAAATGCATCAGCGTCTAGCTTGAGGTCATTGAAATTAATCACATGAGAAAGATCAATATGGTATCTCCTAATATGAGATACATGGATTACATCATGTATAACCTCGAAAATTTTAAGGAGCTATAATCGATAATCCATGGTGTTAATCCTCTAAAAAACCTCAAAGGTACCCACATACTTGGAAAACATCTTCCCCTGCCTCTGAATATGATGGTGTAGTAACTTAGGTAAAACTATCAAGAAACACCAAGGGGCTACCTCAAACATAGTATGATAGAATATTCAGTATTTATATGGACATTTTTTACTCTACATAGTAACCAAACTCATCTAGACCAATTGGGTATGCTCTGATGTCTACTGCATAAGACTCGATGCAATAATACATAAATCCCCTACCTTTGACCAACATAGTGGTGAATAGAATGGACTTCTATATAAGGACTGAAAGGGTACCATTAGAATAAATTCCTAAGAATTGTTATTATAGTATATATCATATAAAGTGAGATAACTCTCCCATGAACCACCAAAATCTAGGACACATGGTCTCAGTATATCCTCTAAAATCTAGATATTACACTCTAATATCCCATTGGTATGAGCATGGTAAGTTGTGCTCAAATGAACCTTAATGTAAATCACCTTATGAATAAAATACTAGAAATGATATTTGAATCAGTCATCCCAATCCAAAATGATACTCCTCATTAGACCATAAAACTATACTATATCCTAGATATATAACCTACCCAACTCTTCATTTGACTGAGTCTCCTTGATCAGTAGAAAATGCACGACCTTTGTCAACTAGTCAATAGTATCACATACTATATCACTACCTCAAGGAGACATCGGGATATTCATCACATAATTAATCATCATATTATCACATTTACACTAAAAAATAGGCAACAACTAGAAATTTCTTGTAAGTATATAATGCTCAACCCTCACCCATTGACAAGTTGAGTATCGACTATCAAACCTCTCTATACCCCTCTTCATATTGGGACACCAATACTTTTTATGGATTTTATGGTGCATATTAGTGAGCCACAGTCCATATAGATGCATTTGAGTATCATATTATCTTATAATTCATGCTCCTAAGGACCATAACATGTCCTTATACATATAGTATATCATTATCATCCAAGGAACAATCTTGTGGTGGATCCCCACCATATATATCCTCCCACATAACTCTACCTTCTGATTCGAGAAACTAAATATCCTTTTCCTTCTCAATGAGTGTGGATTTAATAGACAAAAAAATCATAGTTTCCCTACCCTAACACTTCTAAACATCAATATTCATATCAGTGAAGAGGCCCATCAGTTGTTTCTCACTACTTTCCTCTTAGAATACTTGGTCATGAATCTTTCTGCTTGATGCATCATCTTCAACGTTCCCCTTCCTCAGGGTATATTCCATCTCAAAATTGAAGGAATGAAGGTAATTAACCAACCTTATCTATTGAAGGTTCAAGTAATACTGGGAAAATATATACTATAGGAACTTATGTTTCATATACACCATGAACCTATCACCTAATAAGTAGTGACACCAATATCTTAGCAAGTTCACTATCACCACCAACTCCAAATCATGTTTCATATAATTCTATTCATGTATGATAAAATACCAATATCTATAAGAAATTAAATTCCAATGTTGCATCATAAGAACTCTAATTCAATCCTCTGATGCATCATGATACATAATATACTCTTTAATCAGATTAGGTAAGGTAAAAAACATTATAGATGTCATCCAAACTTTTATCTCCTAGAAGGATCTCCCATAAAAATCGAACCATTCAAAATTCACCCCCTACTTGGTCAGAACCATAATTGGCAATTTAAGATTGGATAATTCTTGAATGAATATCTTATATTAGCCTTCTATTCCTAGGAATAAATAGATATATAATACTTTATTAGATTAATCCCAAGAAACCATGACCTTGACTTTCCCAAGGTTCACTGATATGCTAGATTCTAATATTATTTTCTATATAAATAAAACCTTATAGATCCAAAACTTACACTTTAGAAGATTAAAATATAATTGAGTATATCTCAATGTGCTCAATATGATCTCAAATATTCAATCATGATGGGAGTATACAATAGTTTCATAGAAAAATATGACCATGAAGGAATCTAGATATAGATGGAAGACTTTATTCATCAAGTATATAAATATTGTTGGCATGTTCATCAATATAATATGTATCACAAGATACTCATATTGATCATAATTTCTCTTGAAAGTAGTATTAGGAGTATAAGAATACCTTACCCATAACTAATGATAACTTGACCTCAAGTTGATCTTAGAAAACCATATGGCTCCCCTCAACTGGTCAAACAGGTCTTCAAAGTGTGGAATAGGATATTAGTTTTCGACCATCACTGTTTATCCTTTGATAATCCACACATAGATGTAATGATCCATCTGAATTATTAGAAAATAAAATTGGATTTCCCCAAGTGTACCTGTTCTATAAAATGAATCTCTTTACATCAAGGTCTTCTAGTTGAAGTAATGTGAAATGGGAAGATCGGGGCAGGGTGGTGGGCTTGTCTTCCAAGGGCCGCATATAATGAGAATAAAAAATTTCAAGCCTACCTCACCCCACATAATCCCAAGTTCTTTCCAAAATTTAAAAAAAATATAATATTTATAATCATTTAAATATTTTATTTTTTTCTCATTCTTGATGGTAGTTCTAGGGATAAGTATGGATTGAATATAGATAGAGTTTTAAGTGATGTGATGGAACATTTTTCGATGGGTTAATGGTGGCATGCAGTGATGTTGATGTGGTGGTGAACTATTATGATGAAAATTAGGTGAGTGATTGGTGAGGAGTGATGAATGATGGAGTTGGTTGTGTGGCGATACAAATGGTTGGACCTGTGAATGAACGGAGACTCTCCAGGTAATGATTGGTTTCATAGGAGGCTATTAGGGTTCCCATGAGGTTCTTTCCTATTTTCCTAATAAAAAATTACATTAAATAATAAATATAATAAATTAATCCAAAATTATAACAATTATAATAACTCTTTTAGAATTGAAACCATGTGTGGAGGATATAGGTTCCATTTTTAAAGAGGTGGGATTACACACCAAGTGAATATGGTTAATAATTACTATAAATATATTATAAAATCTTATTAAAACAATGAATATAGACCTATTTAAAATTCATTTTTAATTTAATGGTGTATTAGTATGAACATTAAAGTGAGAAATCATATTTCATAGTTTAATCATTATTTTTTATTAAACAAACTAAAATGTTAAAGAAACATATATTGTAAAAATAATAATTTTTTAAAGTCATGCTCATGGGTAAGCTCGCACTCGTGTGAGCTCAACCCACCTTGAAACAAACCTATGTGAGATCTACCCTAATTGGACCATGATTATAACAGAAAAAATTAGGCCCACCCTACCCTGCATCTTTCCTATATCTATGAAGATCGTGGCTCATAGGACCATTTTTCATTATTTAATCCCTCAACTCTCTAAGCTCTATAGGATCAATCCTATGAGGAGGAAGGGATATGGTCTCCACACATGGTACTAGATAGATCATGAAATTGGTCTCTATATTAGGTGTAAAACCCAAGAAATACTTAGTAATCACTTCCTAGAATTGGTTAATGATATAAGGAATGACCAATTGTCTTTTCCCATCCTCATCCATAACAACACTAGTAAACTGGGTGGAAATCATCCCCAATTTTCGATGGTCATTTACTGGAAAATTTTCCTAAAAATTACACACTCCAAAAAGGTTATAAAATGAACCTTGAAAAGGATGAATTATACCCATAAATGATGGTATTTTATGATCATTTGATACTAATTAAACAAATTCATACCAAGGATCACACTAAAATCATGTATCTCTAAAATAAATAAGTCCTAGAGAAACCTATAACCACTGATAATGATGAAACACTCTAGATATCACCAAAATCCCTTAGATCACACCCCTAATGGTGTATTAATAAACATCAACCCATATAGATACTCTATCACAGTCCCCAAATCACCAGAAAACTAAGAAGATATAAATAAATGGGTAAGACATTTCTCAAATAAATCAGATGCAAGGGTAGATTCTACTAAGATCATATCTTGAATGGTCGATGGCCCCTCATTATGATCAGTAGGTCTTTTCATGATAAAATGAATTTTCCATGATCATAAGCCTATACCTTAGCCTTTAGATCTCAAACTACCCTGAGGAGAACTACTTAAATACCTCTTCTAACCCTAAGAACCATGACCTCCTCCACTCCCTAACCAGTAAAAGAACTCCACCTAGCTTCCTATAAGGAAACACTATATCCAAACACTAATCCATGATCCTAACCATCACCATGACCACTCATTGGTTTATATTAACTCTAACAAAAACATTAAATATCCCCCATATACACATATAAACGACAATTTTACTACGCAGTGGTCAAGTGTACCTTGGGCTACAATACAAATAATACACTAGAGGATTCCTCCCATTATTTTAATAATAATATTATAGGATCTGAATATCCTTTATATATACACTCAAGATATGATCAACAAAACACCATTTATATTTACCTAAATATCTGCTATCAGACCTGCAATAAGAAACAAATTGACCAAAAGTTTAATACTCAACTAGGATTCTCTCTATAAAAAGGGACTATTTCATGAACTTTTAAAAATACATAATATGAAATATGTTCACCTAATATTTAATATAATTCCTCATCTTATCCTAAAATTTAATAACCCTAAAAGTCTCATCACTTTACAGGAAGGGTGAAAACAAAAGAAACTAAGTAATATGGGTTTCAAATTCCATCATTGTTTCCTAAAAAACATGTGTGTTAACTGATGATTAATGAAAAACGTATCCTTTCCCATATACAAAGGTATCAGAATAGTTGAAGTATTCACATCAGTAGGGTTTATTTGTGGAAACACCCAACAGTTTCCATGTATGTAATGAGATATGTGATTGCATTCTAAAGGTAGGTGGTTATTGGGGTTTCTTACCAACAACACTTATAAACTCACATTGGTCAATAATATGGGATGTTGGTATAATAACACCCTATTGGGGGAATATTTCTTACTCTAAGGACCTCTTATAGATTTAAGATATGTTTTTGAATCTTTATTAGATCCTGGTACGGGAATGGTTACCCTATCAAAATGATCAGTTATTGACCTTTACTGATATGAATCCTTATACATGTATGAGGTAATCCTATTAATTACCCCTTATGTATGTAGAATAGGTTATATTTCTTTCTACTTATCATTAGTTATAGATGATGGTTTAGAGGATTACTAATTTTAAAGCGATGTGTCTTGGAACTCATGAGTTTATTTCCATCTAGGGAGGAAAATAGTGTTTTGGAATTGGGATTGAACCTCAAATAGGCATCCTATATATCCTATGATAACATGAATCAAAGCATATGTAGTTCATTTGGGACCATACCCATCATTTTAATGTCATGTGTTAAGGATGTATATGAGGGAATTTGAACATTGAATATAGGGATTGTGCCTTAGACATGCATCCTACATATATTGGGAAGATAATAATAAGAGTTCATATAGTTCCAATGAATCATATGTGTCATAAAATGTGAAACAACATACGTTTCAATAAGAAATATTCATATGGGGTATTCCCTGATATATTTTATTAGGAATATAGACCTATAAAGGAAGAGAATATGTAATCGGTATTATTTTTGAGAGTCCTATATTAAGGCATTAGAATCATACTGATGTCATAATAATTACCAATCTCTAAGCCTGTATGAGTCATTCTTAGTGTGATAAATAAGAGATAGAAGAATATTGGTCACTTCGCAAGAGAGCATCAGATTTAATTAATGTGGATTACATGATGAGGCTTCCTTATGACACTTCATTGGGAATATATCCCTTTGAAGAGGATAGGGATGTGGTCAGGGATTAAAACTAAGGAGGATTCCCATATTGGATGTATTTTTGTACAAGGATTACACACTAAGGTATCCCTAATATTTGATATAGGATTACACACTAATGTCTTTCTAGGATGCTTCATAAATATTATGACATTTTGAGAGAATAAATATATATTTGGGGATTACACCTAAGGAATATGCCCATATTGTAGGTATTTTGTTATGGGGATTACATAATGAGGTCTACCTTCTATTTTAGTGGGGATCACACACTAAATTATTCCTAGGACAGTTTATCAATATTATATCCCCATGAGGGAGGAAATATATAGTCAAGGATTACACCTAAGTATGATGACTATATTGGAGGTATTTTGATATGATACTTACACATAGAGGTCTCCCTGGGTCACAAAATTGGGATTATGGCCCTTTTAGGGAAGAAATATATATTCATGGATTACAGCTAAGGAAGATGCCCATATTAGAGGTATTTTGGTATGGGGTTTACACACTGAGTTTTCCCTGATATTTCATTAGGAATATTTCCCTTTAAAGGAAAAAATATGTAATCAGGGATTACACCTATGGAGGATTCCCATATTGGAGGATTTTTATAAAGTTAATTGAATGATAATTATAAGTCTCAAAGGCCACATGATTCTTTCTTAGTGTGAAAAAAAGGAGATAACATGAGATCAAGTGTGTTGCATATAGGTGTGTGACTTACGCACTGGGGAATCCATAAGGGAATGTTATCATAAGCTCATGAAGGATATGTCTCCCTGAGTTTTCACCAAAGGCATGGAATGTGGTTGCATGAGGATAGATAGTGGAAATATGTTTGATATGGAGCTTCTTCCTTAAAAATAAATCCTATGTATCCTACTTATAATAGTAATTAGACTCATGTTAGTTCATATTCTTGACCCACTAATGTGTAGGTAATAATGACTAAACTTAAAGGGGTTATTACTCTAGGGTTTAGGAAATTTAGGGACTTATACCAAGGTGGATTTCCACATCTAAGAGTATTGGAGGATATTGATGGGGTGTGTACTTTATGGGTGAGTAAGGACTTAAGAGTACATGGGTGACACCCTTGGGAGTTATGTGGCAACACGGGTGTCATAGGGTGTCATTCACTCTATGTGAATACAAAATGATCATGCACTCCATATAAAGGTTGTCGACTCATGCACATTATGTGAAAGTTGCAGAGTCATGTGATTCTCATGAAGCTTGTGAATTCATGCAAGCACAAAGACATAAGGGTCGTTCACTTGCATAGTTTATGAGGGGTTGTGTGATTTAATAGCCTCATGTCATGACCAAGAGGACATCATGTGACCACATGATCATTTCATATCCATAAAATTATCATGTGATTTTATGACTAGGGGTTATCACGTGACTATCCCTTTCTCTACTCATTCTTCTTTTAGTTTCACCTAGGGTACTCACTAAACTATATTAAGTAGAATATTCTTGTGATCGCATGATCCCTCCACTCCAAAAAATTCTCTCGAGATATCCTATTGAACCTCTAAACTTTATCTCTAAAACAAATTGTAGGCATCACCTACCCTATATCTATGCCTCTTTTCACAATGGATAATCTATGTAACTCAGCTTAATTTGGCAGAAGGACCATCCACATAAGTTGAAAAATATCTAGTTTGCTTCATGTAATGGAGTCATGTGTAATCAGTGATTTACTCCCCTTTATCTCATGATAAATAGTGATTGAGATAAGGTTCTATCATGGATAGCCTCACCCAGTCAAGTCACATAACCTAATTATCATTGGGTTCATCACATGACCCAAGAGGGTGTTGCATAAAAAAAGTGACTGTGTGATATTCCCATCATGGATAGCCTTTCTCACTAAAGGAACTTGGTGTTCATCCACTTCATATCATCCTAACATCATATGATCAACTCTAGATCTCATTATAAGATGAAAAACTTATCATGGAAAGCCTCTCTTCTTGGCTGAGTCATGTTACCGACTTGTCAAGGATTCGATCACATCACTCCATAGGAATAGCATGATTGGTCCTAGGTAATGTGATCATATGAAAAAAATTTCCATGTATAGCCACTTCTTCTAACTAATCCATGTGACCTTTATGTGAGGGGTGTCTTACCTTTACACGGTGTTTGATCCACCCTTATATGAATACAACCATGTTAAGACCTAATTTTCCTAGGGTTATCATGTGATTCTGAGGGGCGTCATGCAAAAAAAATGATTGTATGATCATCTCGTCATTACTTTCTTCCTAAAAACCATGACATGATTAGGGTTTCATGAAGGATCATGAAGTAATTTATATAACAAGGAAGTTATTTTTCAAGGGATTATAGCTAGGTTGCATGGATAGTTTCATTTAAATCCATCACATGAATGCTTCGCAAGAATATGGGTTCAAATGATGAAGAGTGGCACATGACCAAGGATGAAAGCCTTTGTTTTTTCAAGCAATCACATGAATAAGTCACATAACTCCAAATACAATAATGTTTCATGAGTAAAATCCTTCATGAGGGTGTCATGTGATGTTTAAATCATCATGAAATCGTGAAATGGGATCATGTGATGATGTCTTTCACAATTCGAGGTTACCTAGATCATTCCTTAGAAGAACCTATCAAGGATAGCCTTGATCATCCAAGTTGAATCATTGAATTTCATGGATTAAATCACATTACTCCATGGGAATCGTGTAAAGAATGTTGATTGTGTTATTGTCCCGTCATTACCAACTTCAGTCATCTTGTTCTTTAACATTCAACCACTATGTGTCTCTGGGAAATTTCATGATTAGACCTGGATCATGTGATGACATGCACACCTTTTATTGATCGATTCTTGTGATCTGATCACATGAAGTGGTAATGTGATGGGGTCTCATGACCTGATCATGAGGGAGAAAAACAAATTAAGTGATTTGGAATCCTATATAAAAGGTGAAGTGGCTAGACCATTTACCTGATCCATTATGATTCATCCAATCATGTAACCTACATTCTTTATTTCCAAGTATTCATTCTTTCTTTTTTTCCCTCATGCCAAAATGATACTTGTGCTCTGAGTATTTTTCTAGATCCAATTTTTTCAATTCTCATTTTCTGGGCATCAACAAATACCCCCCCCCCCTCCTCTCAGAAATAAATTCCAAAAGAATGAGAAAGAACTATGTTATGAGGAAGGAAATTCCCTCTTGAGTTTCTTGGTCTTCTACCCATTGGTCTTTCAAATTAATCTTAGTCTTAGGAGAGACCTTCGGTATTATGTGAGATGCCCTATAAATATGAGGTAAATGGTCTAGCCACTTCACCTTTTATATAGGATTCCAAATCACTTAATTTGTTTTTCTCCCTCATGATCAGGTCATGAGACCCCATCACATTACCACTTCATGTGATCAGATCACAAGAATCGATCACATAACCACATTGTCTAGATAACTTGCATAACTATGTTATTGAGTGATCAATGGTAAATAATTCAAACCATGTCATGTATACTTGTCCATAGAATTAATTTTCATTATTTTCATTATTTACTTGGGTATCACACAATCACATGATATTTTATGTGATTTGCATGACCTTTTTATGGTCACGTGATCATGTGACTTGGAGGGGGTTATGCACTCCACATGATGTCACTCAAGTCAAGAAATTGTATGACTCAAGATAATTATCATATTACTTTAAAAAATTAAATCTATAATTGTTATAATATATACTTTTTACTCCTTTGTTCATATATAGATCCAATCTCACATACTTCATCCAATGTGTCCGGCTGGAATGCTATGATTACTGGGAACTACAATATTGATCCCCAATATCGGGTCTTATCTAACAAAAAGATTATAAAGGGTCTTATTTTGATCAAAATTTAGAATCATTCTATATTACATAGGTTTCCTCTATATAAATTCATCCTTCTGAATGATAATTTCATTCTTATTCTTAGTCTGAATATTCCTTCTTATAGGTTTTCATCCTCCTTCAATTATACCAAGTTTATTCTCTTTGAAAATAGTCAGTTGATCGAAGTTTCATTATAGGGGCATATTATGAATTGAATAACTCCATTATGATCCTAGATATTTATTATATCACTCATTAACCTATTTTCCAGAGAAAATCAAACATACTCATTTCTTCTTTGAAAAATATGAAAGGCAACTAGATTTTGAAATGGGACCTACTTCATAGCAGTAACTTTTCTGATGAATGTGAATATCCATTATGGGATAAAAAATATGTAAATACTTTTTATATTAAAATAATTCCATCCATATCTAGTAGTAAACACATATTTCATAGTTTTCCATATACCATCTGCCAAAGATTCTTAGAGAATTGATCATTTGTTGGTGTCCTAGAACTAAATCCTTTCACTTGACCCATGGTTAGGTAGGAACCATCCAATGGAAAAAAAATTGCATGGAGGGATACTTCTTTATGGGGAGACGTGTGATGTGTTCCTTCCTGATGTGAATGTTTGGGATGACCTTGAAAACCTTATCTCAGTATATGCTCACCATCATGAGAGAGAAGCTGAAGAAGAAGATAAGCCTACACTCAATCATTTCCTTTAAATACTAGAAAAGTATCTTTATTTCTTCAATAAAGTCTTGGTTAACTAAGGTACTCCCTCATCACTACCCCTATTAATTGGTTTGGGTAGTGAGAGATCTTATTGGTCCATTATAGTAGATGGGGAGTACACCTCAAGGGGATATAAGGTGAAATCAGATGTGTCCCCAATTCTTTGGCTGCTGGAATTTTTTCCCGTGTTTCTAAATGAATGGGATTTCTTGGTTAGGGACTCATGTTTGGGTATCTAGTCTATCACGTTGGTTATGGTGGCTTGACTAGAAGAAGGAAAGTCCCTGAACCTAGATGTATAAACCCTTTCCCATCACTATCAACTTCTTTTCCAAATCAAATAGGGTAATAACCCTTAATGGATTAGTGGGATCCTCATGTGTCTATTTAGATAGATAGGTGAACACTTTCAGTGTTACAAGTATAAAAATATTATTTATATTCTCCATCCACTATTCCACCCAAATCTACTATATGTATCTGAGGTTAAAGTAATGCCTCTAGACATTGGTAAGGTTTTCTATATATTGAGAAAGTGTAACTATTTCAATTACATGTCATACCCCACACCTTCTAGTATCATCATTGATAGTGTAAGTGGTTCCCCTAATGAGAGTTCATATAAATTCTCACTTTAGTATGGGGTTCTCGTAGCTCGCTAAGAAGAACTATTCATTTGTGAGCCATATGCCCCTTATAAGTTTTCTCATCAGTTTCACTATACTCAAAAGGTGCCTTATCTTCTTTTTTTAGCATGTGAGAAGGAATAAATCCTAGGATTATTCATCAATTTTGGTTTTTTTTATGCATCAAGATACTAATTCTAAGATTTATCTACCACCTACCGATTCTCCTACTTATATGTCTAGGGATTATGCCAAAGATTGGGTGGAGTCCTACCAAGAAAGTGTACTAAGAGAACCATTTTGATGAGTAAGTAAACATTGTGCCTCTCTAAACCCCTTTTTATGGTTATAATGAAACTAATTCAGAACTCAGGAATCTCCCAAAGAAATCTCCCTCATCATGGTGATGAGTCTTTTGATAAAGATTGTAAATCCCCAATATTTTGAAATAGGAACATCATATTCGACAGTGTATATGAAATGAAACACCTAGATTACATGAGAATGTAAGACCCTAAGAATTTAAAAAATAATTATTTTAAAATAACATCAATTTCTTCATTAGCTTATGTAACACGCAACACCGGGTTTAAACAAAACATGACACTCTATTAAAATATTATTATTTAAACATGAATATTATAACCTAAATGTTAAGTTGGTGGGTATGAGTAGTACTAACTAAATTATAAAAATTATATGGTTTATACATGTATAAAACAAATTCTATGGTTATATATTGTTTATAAATAAAATATGAATAATTTGAAATAAAATGAAATAGTTTTTGAAAAACTATATTTTTCTAAAATGTGGCCTTTTCGCGCTTTGAATTAATAATTTAAAACTTATGTTTACCACCTTTAAAATTTTTATTTAAAAAAAGAACTCAATTTTTTAAATCTATATTTCAATGTTATCATTGTGTAAATTTTTTAAAATTTTATGATATGGTTAATTTTTTGATGAATCGTGAAAAATACTGATTTTTATTGAAAACTATATTTTCATTTAAATTATTTAAAAATATAAATTCTATTTTAAATTGGTTAAAATTAGTAAAATAATTTAATAATTTAACTAATTTAGGTCATTTGAATAAATTTCATATTGAATTTATATATTGAAATATTCTATAATTATGAGAATTTTCTCTTTGGAAAACCGCTCTTTTGTCGCATCTATGATTTAATTTTAAATTGAATTATGCCACTTCTGGGAATTTAATTTAGAAAAATATATTACATATTTGGAAGAATAATAATTTATATTATCTAATAAGTTCAAATTATTTTTTTACCATAATGAATAGTGATAATATTTTAAATTAATTATCACGGTTAAAGTAAAAAAATGGGTTTACCAGGTGTTAAACTAAGAAGATACAGGTTAAAATGACCTAAAAATTGTCCAAAACCCATTTTATTACCATATTTCTACTTTATATCCTATAAGTATAGATAATGAACCTTTATTTAAACTTTTTTCATGATAAAAATGTTGATATCACTTTATCTTTTTAAAAATTCCATTTGTGTCCTCTCTACCACTTATAAAAGGCCACCCCCTCTCCTCCCCTCTTCACACTTCCAAACCCATTTAATTTGAAAAATACCTGAAAAATACCTTTTTTGATTCCCTAAACACATCCTAGAGGCCTTATTTTTATTATAAAAACCTCGTAATAAGGTTTTAGGTATAAACATAAAGAGGCTCTCCGAAGAAGTGGTAAAATTATTAAACATGCGTTTTTGCCTTATTTATTATTACACCACCTTAAAAACTTATTAAACTATAATAATATAATAAAAACAGTATATAATATGTAAATATATGTTATTATGTTAATTCAATAACTCATATCCATCCCTACTTCCATAAAATGGGAAAACAAACCGTCAATCGTGTGTACGGCGGACTACCACCTCATTAACCGATGTAATTCATTTTCTATAAATAACTTTAAAGGATAGATATAATGATGTATTTAACATATTTAAATGATATATATGACATTATTATACTTATAGAGTTATTATATCACATATACATTCTTACCTTCTATTCTGTGGAGGATATGATAATGTCGTTCATGTGTACGGCAGACTACTGCCTCGGGGAGCGATGTGATTTGTTTTTCACTTATGTTACAAATTAAAGGTAGTAAGGTTAAAGTTAATTTATGTATATTATATTTATGATCTAAAAATACTTATTTAAATAAAACTTCACATACATCTTATTACCTTATAATCCATTGGAAAACAATAATGTTGCTCATGCATACGTGTGTACTACTACCTCTATGCAGAGATGTGAAATGTTTTTCATTTTTTTAAATAGATGGAAATAAGGATTTATTTAATTAATATAAATGATATATGTTACATAATAATTATTTTTAAAAGGTAAATTAATTTTTATTTTCTTTTTATTCCATACTTCAAGAAAAATGGAAACAACATTCATGTATATGTATGGTTTATCATCTCCATGAACAGTGTAATCCATTTTCTACCTATAACATTAATAGATTACAATAATAAATATATAATGAATATATGTGATATTTATATCAGTTTTAACATTATTTAGATGATGTAACCATGATCAATTTAAAAGGACCAAAAATTTTGAACTAAAACATACATGAAAAACAAAGTAATTATCCACCCAACAATGATTTTAATAAAAAATTATTAATAAATGGGTTATAAAATAGTGTAATTAATTAATATGTGGTATGATATATATTATTATAGTTCTATAATATATTTTTAATAAACCTATATTTCTTATACATGAGGTTTATACACAAATGAAGGAAGTCAAACCTGAGGTAAGGGTTTTCTCTTCTAACTTTTACTTTCATGAGACATATATCATATTCAACACTTATTTATTTTTGTGGTGTATATATTTTTCCTTATATATATTATATCAAAAATATATTTATATTAATTTTATTTAAATTTTCATTTGATGTTATTTTTTTATGAATATTGTAATTCATAAGTTACCAAAGTGATAAGGGTTTATTTCACAATCTCATCATTATTCAAGTTAGTTTTTGTGTGAGTTTACTTTGGGGGGATTATTTGATATTTATTTATTAAAATAAATATATTTTATTCTCCTATTTTAATTAATTAATTATTTCAAGTAATAAATTCATTTTTCACTCTTTGGTACTTAAAATGATTGGGAAAATGTTTTTAAAAAAATCCAACTTTATTTCTCTCTTCGGTCGAAAATTATTTTTCCTAAAAATCAATGTTTTCAAAAATGTTTTAAAAAAATGAAATGTTTAAAATTATTTATTAAATACATTTTTACCTATTTTTTCTTTTTCAATTTTTTTAAAGGAATCTTTATGTCATTTTCAAAACTAGGCTCATTTGGCTTTTAATAAAAATCTGAAAGGAATATTTGTTTTAACTTGTACAAAATGAAAGTAATTTTACACTATCCTAACCAATAAATGTTTTAATTATTATTTTATAAGTTTTAAAAGTTTATTTTAAAATGAAATTATTTTAAAAATGTTTTGTGAACTTTTTTCTTTAAAATTTTATTTTCAAGTTGCAAACGATATTTTCCTCAAGAATTTTTTAATGGCATTTTTATGGTATTTATATTCAATGATAACAAAATACCTCTATTGTACTTATTATATACTAGGGATATGTTGTATTTATATCATCCATGTTCTTTATTTTTATATATTATGATTATTTTTATTGATGGTGTACAATTTTATTTTCATTCTCCATATTATTCAAGATGGTTTATGATTATGTTTATTTGATTAGGGTAATTATTAACATTTTGTATGTCATTTTTTACATATGAATATTTATGTTGATTATTTTTCAACCATTTTATATGAGTAATGCATTGGAATTGTTAAGTGATGGGTGGGGCCCAGTTATAGATAGCCCCTTCATGCATCGACGGGTCTCATTAGACAAATCAATTGGTTAAATTATACAGGTTTTTGCCCACATATTTAAAATATTTTATGAAAGGTCTTGAAAATATGTTTCAATTATCCAAAATTATTAATTTACTTATTATGAGAGTAGTTATTTCCATGTGATTATTCAATTATTTAGAATATTCATGTATAAGTTTCATGCTTATCCAATTATTTATATGGATTTATTTGATCATCATTTATTTCTTCAATATTATGCTCATTTTATTGATTATTAGCCATGTGTTTAAATTATTTAATTTTCCTTATCGATTAGGCTTATTTATTCATGATAGCTTCTTTTGTATACTTACCCTTATTGAGCATCTAATCTCACCCCTTTCTTATGTTTTATTTTACCAAGGATACAAAGAAGTGTTTTTTGATTGATATGTAAGGGTAATATATGAGGAATAATCACCACTACAAAACTGGGGTTTAACAATACTAGTAAAGGGAATTTAATAGTGATTATAAAGAACTATATACTCAAGTTCTATTAAAGGGTAGGCTTTAACAGTGCTTTTTTAGTGCTATTAAATGGGGACTTTAACGATTATTTTTTGCGCTAATAAAGTCCCACTTTATCAGTACCAAAAAAGAACTGTTAAAGGGGGGTAAAATTATATTTTTTTCAAAGCTCTATGAGCCTGACCACTTAATCAGCGCTTCCACGACCCCTTTAATAGTGATTTATCAGGGCCAAAAAAGTGTTATTAAAGGGGCTAAAATTATATTTTTTTTCAGACCTCTATGAGCGCGACCCCTTTATCAACACTTCCATCACCCCTTTAACAACACTTCACCCCCCTTTATCATTGTTTTTCACCCCACCACCCCTTTAACAGTGATTTTCAAATTTACAACCTCCTATGCATGCCTGGATTCAAAACTTGCACCTCTCCTTTGAAGATGGAACACATTTACCACTACACCATGTTGTTTTGTAATCTCTTTAATGATATTTATATTTATTTATATATATATACATATGTATATTTTATTCATATATTTATATATTTATTTTTAAATACATTTATAAGATATGTGTGTGTTTGTGTGATATATATATTTATATTTATTTAAATATATTATATATTATATTCATTCAAATATACTATAATATAATATAAATATATATCCATTTATTAATACACACATATATGTATATATAAACATTATATATATAATATAAATATGGTAATATATAGTTTTAAATATATTTTCTGAATATATATATATATTTACATATATTAGAATATACATATACATATTTATTTATTCATTATTTACACACACATGTTTAAATATAAATATTAATTTTATAGGTATATATATAAATATTAATGCATTTTTATGGGGTAAATAAAATTGATAATTTATAATTTAAATAAAATGAATAATAAATATTTATTTTATGTATTTAAAAATATGTTTTTATGTAAATATTTTTAAATATGTATTTATAAAAGTGATTTATTATAAGTAAATATAAATAAATATGGATATATTTAATTATAAATAAAACCAAATTGTGAAAAAATATAAAATTTAAAAACCATAATATCAACATAAATGTAAACCCTGATAATAAATTCATTCCCCCTTAAAATTGGGCAAAAATACCCCTTAAATGAGGTTGAAATTTTATAGAATGTTAAAAAATTGGGGTATCTCAAATAAAAACTTATTTTTGGATGCCTTTTGAAGCTTTTTTTCCTTAAAAATATAATTTGACGTTCCCCTAATCATTAGTGAGTATAGATCATCAAAGGCTTCAATTTGATATGTTGTATGTCCTAAACAGACACCTGAATCAAAAGTTATTGTTGTTTGAGACTCAAGTATTGTTTTCAACTTATCTTAGACCATTCATAAATTAATTTAATTTTTATGTCATCTATATATTATTAAATGACTATTACTTGATAATAATTAAAAAATAATTAATTTATAATATTTTATAATTATATTATAATCCATTTTTACTAAATATGTTAAATATTAAGTGTAAATTCCTATTTATCCTTCTCTAAAAAATATTTAAAATATATATATATATTATATTTATATCAATATAAATATATTTATATATTAATATATTATTTTTAATGTAATAATTTTTTTTATGAAATATATCCTTTATCAGCACTATAAAAAAAATCATTGATAAAGGGTTATCTTTTATCGCTACTTTTAAAAGAACACTGATAAATGGTAGGTCTTTATCAGCACTTTTAAAAAAGATCTAATAAAGGGTGGCCTATATTAGAACTTTTTTTCTACCGATGATAAAGGCCCCCCTTTATCGGTTATTTTTTCTATAACTAATAAAGTTGGGGCCATTATCAATGCTTTTTTATAAGTGCTGATAAAGGGCCCCCTTTCACAACACTTTTTCTAGAAATGAAAAAGGGGGTCTTTAACAAAAAAAATTTGAATTTTATGTTTTCAATTATAATGTAAATTTCAAGTGTGTATCTAGTTTAACAAGACTAATAAACTATTTGGTCACTTGGGAAGCAATCCCTTGTATCTTTGTAACATCCTAGGTTTTTAGAGCGGGTCAAGTTCCTCACCCGTTTTGAATTTTCAAATTTTGGTGTGAAGACCAAATTATTTATAGATAATTAGAACTTTATTATGAGAGTTTCTTTAAACCAATAAATTATTTTTAGATGAGTCTTAATACTCAGTAAGTGTCTAAGGTTTTTCATTGGTTTTCAGGTGTTTCGGAGTCATACAACCCAAACTTTACAAAGTGCATAGACTGAGGTGTGCGGTTTGGAAAAACTACCGACCTCCGAAGTGAAACCATGAGCCCTCCAAATTCACTAAGCTTGGTTTGGTAAACCATGTAATAGGGGTTTCACATCCATGTGAGAACCTTTACAGTTTTTAGCAGAGGGATCTGCATTGTTTGTGCACGATTAGGGAAAACCGTGTACAAGCCACACGCTTAGTTCCAAATGGGGAGTACCTATGAACTGTAGCACACATGGTTTTCACACAGTTTGGCCAAAATATGTGAGCTAATCGTGCGAGTTTGGGACTTAATCATCAAGATCTATATACTTTCTGCACATTTTGGAAAACCATGTGGCCCATTAAAGTTGTGAAATTACATTTATTCCATCCTCTTCTATTTCTTTCTTTCCTCTTATTTTCTCCTCCTTTGATCACACACAGTAGTGGGTAAGCTCTTCCTTCTTTCTCCTCTAGGTTTTGAGCTATGTTATTCATCTGACCTCCATTTCTTGATTCGTCTGTGGCATTGGATCTATATCGATAAGCATTTGAATCATTTTTCCTATTTTCTTCCTTTCTATCACCATACATAATGCTAAATATGTGTGATTGGTTTTACCCTATTTCTAGGATGTTCATCTAAAATTTAATTTTCCTCCAAATATGTTTGAGTTAGAGGCTAATATCATATATGTTGGAATCTACCAATACGAGGTAGGTGGTTCTTACCTTTCTTTGTGTTTTCTCAAGTATTTTGGGGAATATCTTTTATCATGTCATTGTGTCAACTAAGAAATAATTAATTAAATTAATTAATTAAATTGATCATATGGGATGTCATTGGGAATGACCTAACCATGTTTATTCATACGAGGCCGAGTTAGAGGTCATCTACCACTTGGTCAGTTAGACCGTGTTTTTTATTTATATTAATTGAATTGAATTGTTATATATATATATATATATATATAAATTTAATGTGATGAGATCCATGGGATCATGATGGGCATGGCCCAAGTATTGAGATGGAATTAGCTATCTAGACTGAGGTGATATGATCATCATGTTAGGTGTGGCACAAGATATATATATTTTGGTGATGTTGATCATAAGTTGGGCGACTCGGTCATCGGTTTGAGGAGAAAAGGACATCAGGTTATGGGTTTGAACTGGGTTATATAAGATGGTGAGTCTTAGGTTATAGGAGATGGTGATGACCATCATTTTGAGAGATGTGGTCACAAGGGAATGAGGTGTCGGTTGGTGTGTCTTAGGTTCTAATTGGTGATTTCTACTCACCCATGTTGGCCAATGCACCATTTGGAGTCATGTTCACATAGGATGACTCAGATGTTGAGGTGGTATTGACCACTCATGTTGGTAGAGGCCTATGGTAGTTACGGATTAGGAATTAAGGTTAGAGGCTCTGTTTATATAAAACTATGGTGATGGTAATGAGCCATTAGATGAAAGTGATGAGACTATTGGTTAGGGGTTGAGGCTCACCGTACTTGAGGTTATTGGGCTAGGACATATTTGGGAGGATGGATATTGTCATTCCTTGGGACATTAACTATTTAGCCGACAGTGAGATTACATGGAGGGGTGACATCTTTGTGCCTTAGAATATCAGGTTTCGAGCCGATGGGTGCTTTCAAGTAGGGCTACAAGGGACCGGTTTCTTATGGCTTGGGCATACCTTCAGGATGTAAGTGGCTTGACTTGGACACAAGGTGTTGGTTGGAACATGGGGTTGGGTGACTTTAATAAAGGTGGAACCTAAGGGTTCACCTTGACTATTTTATAATAGGGTATTCCTTGGTCTATGAGCTAAATATCCTCTCATCTTCATTATTCTGGTGTTGGCTGAAGAATGTGATAGATTCTTAGTGGCTATTCGGCACCAAGGAAGTTTGTGTTTATTAAATGAATGTGTTTTATTTCTTTATTTTTAGTTCTTTCCTGCTTAATCACAAATTTAAGATAGGAACATATTGGTGGTGGCCTACTGAGACACATTATCATGCCCTATATAATCCTTTCAGGACTCATGTATATTTCATGCTTTTATGATCATATAAGGGTTCGGGCCCTAGAGATGGATCTTAGTGGTTAATTTGGGATGGGATATAAGGAAATAGACCATTGTTTCTTACCTCAACTAGGGTTTCATTTTTTTCCTTTTTGGTATCGGTATGCTTAAATGTACATACTTAGGTCATCCATTGGAAACCCTTATGCTTATTGATATGTATGACTTGTTATGTATTCATGTTCTATTTTATTAGCTACAAATGTAATGTTGGATTTTTTATTTATTCCAATAATTCTATTTATTATTCTTCTACTATTTTATGATATTTCTTGTGCTTCCACCATGGGCGGGTTACTGGTCCAATGTTTGTATTGTCTTTCCTTTACACTGCTCTATATTTATATCGACAATTATTATATCATCACCAAAGGTTATATTCTCCCCACTCTTACCCCTTTACACCCTTTCTTCTAATCATAAGCCTTTTTTGTATGGGGAGGCATGCATAAGGTTGGTGGCACTTGGCTCGAAGCACTATTCGGGTGGCTAAATTGTTTGGGGTACTAAAATCTTATGCCAATTTAATAAAGCAACCAATGGCTCTAGGATACTAGGGTTAGGGTATTTATTGTTGGTATTAGATGAAGTTTATTAGAAACCTTGGGATCTAGATTTATCAAACATATATAAGAGAACATAACCTTATGATATACATTGAGGATAACTATATAAGAACATATTAAAGTTCTGGTATGGTAGATATTATGTGGTTTTTTTCTAGAAATACATCATTATCTGTATACTATAAGTGGATGTGGTTCTGGTACATATATACCTAGGGGTAATAACTCTAAAAAATAAATTTGAGGCTTGACTCTATCATTAACTAGTACATGTCAATAGGCCTTACTGTGCACCTGGTTTGACACTCTATGCTTAGGATAATTCATATTTTCCTTACAAACCATTATAGAGGGTTTGAAAATAATTTAATGATTTAAAAAAATCAAAGAAACCATGTTTATGGTTATGAGATTATCTATGCATGGATTTTTTTAATTTATGTTAAGTGTTTCACAACTATTGGGATTATACATTATGATTTATAATGTTATGATCAAATATAGTGTATTTAATTGTTTATAAATGGTTCCTAGTATATGTAATGGTAACTTAATCAATGCACATACCCCATATAGGGATTTTCCTCCAAGGAAAGATAATTAAGTTGGATCTGGAGCTTCAGCTAGAACTAAAGAAATTATAAACATATTAGGGCATCTGACTCGGATTATGAGTAATAACCTTTCCTATATGGAGTATCATGTTGATCTACTACACTATTTAATAATTTTAGACCATTTTATGTGTCAACAACCTACACCATTCAATGGGAATACAAATCCATTTATATCTGAGAAATGGATAAGTTCCTTAGAGAAGATATTTCTCACTTTGGGAAGTAATAAAAGTGAAAAAAAATCATTAAAGTTTATCATATTTAAGGAGGTGGTCATTGATTCAAAACACTATGGATGAAGAATAAATATAAAACATTTTATGGAATGATTTTAAGGTACTCTTCTTGGAAAAGTATTTTCCTTTCAAGAGACAAGCTGATATGATGAGGAATTATTGAATATAAGATAAAAGGAAGATTAAAATGTATCTAAGTATGAGGAAAACTTTTCAAGGTAAGAAAGTTATTCTATAGACTATGTAAATAATTCAAAAATCAAGATTGACAATTTATTGAATGGGTTTAATACAATTCTTCAAAGGGAACTAGTCTTATAAAATTTATCAACATATGAGGACCTAGTATCATATAGTATAAATACAGAGAAATAATTCTCTAAGTTTTATGGATTTGAAGGGAAGTGACAGAAGAAGAGGACGGTATAGAAAAATAGAAATAAAGGTAAAAGGGGTAAATGATTATTTTCCCCCATGTGATAATTGTAGAAAGAAACACCTTTTTACTTGTTTTAATAGAATGGTTGTTTGTTACAAGTGTAGAGAAAAATACCATCATAATAATTATTGTAATAGAGAGAAATAAATTTCTAATGTTCAATTATTAAATTGTAAGGATATGGGGAACTATAAAAATTAATTCACCAAGCATCAAGGGAATATACCTTAGAAGAAGCTAAGGGGTCAAGGTCAATAGTTTTCTATTAATATAGAAGAAGTAAAATGATTAATGTTCTTGTGTTTGGATTTTAGAATTATGTTATAGGAGTATTATTATCAATGATATTATTGTTATAATAATTATGAAATTTATAAGGATGGTAATATAGTACTTTTTCTTTATGGATTTGAGATCATATGTTGAATGGTACCAATGACCAAGAAAAGTGATTCAATGGCATGATGAAATTATTTGAAACATGTGATTCTGGGAAGATAACCATTATTTTGAGATAATTATGATAAATATATGGTTATGGTATAGTATTTGTGAACATGAAATTGTTTAGTGGTTTGATTTTTTATGGTATCTTTACTATAGTTTAATGCATCTTTGGATTTATAGAATAAATCTGACAACCTAAGATTTTATTTCTAGAAACATACATGTTTTCATTAATGTTTTATATTTATCAAGGTATTTACATATTTTTAATGTGAAATTTAGATCCACTTTATATTTTTTTGGGAATATAATTTTGATTTAGTGACCTTCCTTCAATAAATTTGGACTTTGAATTTGGACAGATATATTTTGGATGATATTTAAGGTTAACTATATATATAATGGATTAAGTTAAACTTTGGGTGTTATTATATAACTTGATCTAACCATTTTTGTTTTAATAAAATATCTAGAGATAGGAGGAATGACTTTTCATACTAATGTTCTGTTAAATGTGCTTCAGGCATAAAAATTTATTTTGGGTATTCATTTAATAGAGTAATAAATGAAGTGGGAATTTACTGAAGTAAAACCAAAGGTTGAAATTGTACCAATGAAATATAAATATTTCAAGTAAATATATTTTTATATTTTCTCATTCTAGATGGTAAATGAAATCCTCAATTCTAGGAAAAGGATATTGAAACAAAAATGTTATCCTAATATATTGAACCAATGGTATTTTCATCAATCACATATTTATGAATTTATAGTCATTAAAATTTTAATATAATTCAATTTATTATGATAAATGATCTCTACCACTATTCATAATTATTAATACTTTTCTTCCATGTCCATATCTTCACTTTCCACCAATGTTCTTCTATTTGGAAACCTAGTATGTGTTATTCTAGATGGCCTTAATACTTCCTCTCTTATCAATAAAAAGTTTTATTAACCCTTTTTATGATTTGTGGTTTCAATAAGGGTATTTTAAAATTTCACAAACCCTTGATTACTAATATCTAGATTAAATTACAATGATGCAATTTATTTAAGGTGTAGAATGCAACACCTTGATATTTTAAAAGAGAAATGTCATATTTGATAGCATATATGACACGCAACATTGAGATTAGATGTGATTGTAACACCTAAATACTTTATGATATAATTATTTTTAAATAAATTCAATTTCTTTGACATCTTTCATAACATACAACATCAAGTTTAAACAAAATGAAATGCTCTATTAAAATATTATTATTTAAACATGACCATTAAAATCTATCCATTAAGTTGGAAGGTATGAATAATACTAAATAAATTATAAAAATTATATGTTTTAAACATGTATAAAATAAATTCAATGGTTATATATTTATTACAAATAAAATAAGAACTATTTGAAAAAATAATAAATGTTTTCTAAACAACTATATTTTCTAAAAGGTGGTATTGTCGTGCTTTGCACAAATAATTTAAAATTACATTTTACCACTTTTATAAAATTTATTTAGAAAAATAAACTTATTTTTTGAAATATATAAGTCAAAATTATCTTTGAATATGTTTTTAATAATTTTCTAAAAATATTTATTTTTTATGAATAGTGTAAAATACTAATTTTTATTGAAAACAGTATTTTTGTTTAAATTATTTACAAAGTAAAATTATATATTATATTATTTATAAAGTAAATTTTTTAATTATATTATAATTTAATTTATTTATTTAATTTTAATCAATTTAATATTGAATTTTTATATTAAAATGTTTTATACTTATGATAATTTTCTCTTTGGAAAACAGCTCCTTTGTCACGTCTATGGTTTTATTTTAAATTGAATTCTGTCACTTTTGTGAATTGAATTTGGGAAAAAAGTTTCCCTATTTTGGAATAATAATAATTTATATTATTTAATAGTTTCAACTTAATTTTTTACTATAATGAATAGTTAAAATAGTAAAAAATTATTAATATGGTGAAGGTAAAAATGGGTTTACTGAGGGGGTAAACTACGAAGATAAGGGTTAAAAATGACCTAAAAAATTTTCAACACCCATTTTATGGCCATATTTAGACCTTATAACCTCTAATTTTTTATAATGATTCATTTTTTAGGTTTTTTGGATGATAAAAATATAGAGATCACTTTATCTTTTCAAAAATTTCATGTGTGTCCTCCCTACCCAGTTATAAAAGGCCAATAACTCTCATCCCCTCTTCAGACTTCCAAAAAACTTTGGTTCAAAAAAGTACTACCCAAATAACTTCATTACTTCCCTAACCATATCCTAGTATCCTTATTTTTATTATAAATCCCTCCTAATATGGATTTAGGTATATACTTAAAAAGGATCTCTGAAGAAGGGGTAAAATTATTCAACGTGCGTATTTATTTTATTTATTCTTCCACCCCCTTAAAACCTTATTCAAATATGATAATATAATAATTAAAATATATCATATATAATGATATGTTGTTTTTTTAATTTAATAATTTAAATCCATCTTTACTTCCATCAAATGGGAAATGAAATCGTCGATCATGTGTACAACGGATTACCACCTCACGAACCCATGTAATTAATTTTATATCACCAACTTTAAAGGATAAATATAATAATGTATTTAACATATGTATATGATATTTATAAAAATATTATAATTATATTATATCACATATACTTCCTTTCCATTTTTTGGGGGATACGATAGCGTCGCTCGTGTGTACATTGAACTATCGCCTTATGAATCGATGTGATTTGTTTTTCTATTACGCTTTAAGTTAATGGTATTGAGGTTAAAGGTAATTAAAATATGTGATATTTATGATATAACCATACTTATGGAAATATAATATCACATCTAACTTCTTGCCTTATAATCCATTGGAAAACAATAATTTTTCTTGTGCGTACGTGTGGAATTTCGCCTCCACATAGTGATGTGAAATGTTTTTCATTTAATTTTTACATGGATATTAATAAGGATGTATTTTATTATCATAAATTATATATATGAAATAATATTTATTATTTAAATGTGAATTAATATTTATTTTCCTTTTATTTTATCCTTCTATAAAAATGGAAATAGTGTTCATGTGTACGTACATTACACCATCTCTATGAATGGTATAATCCATTTTCTATCATTAAATTTAATAAATTACTATAAATAAATATATAATTCATATATATTATATTTATATCATGTTAAAATTTATGGAGATCATTTTACTATTATCAAATTTTTATGTTCCCAGTCAGTGAATTGTATCCCTGAGAGGGGGTGAATCAGTGACACTCTTTTTCGTTTATGTTTCCTTACATTTGAAAAAACCTTCACCTCCTATTAAAGATTCAATTACCTGCTGAAAACAAAACAAACACACATCTACATGAACATAGGTATTTACATGGTTCAATATTCAATGTGAATAGCTACGTTCTTAGTATGATTTGGAGAAAATCCAATACCATACAATCCACTAGAAAACAATCATTGCATTGCAATGAGTAGGATATTCCCTTTCACTTGTGTAAAACTTTGAAGACAATAAAAAAGTGTGCGTGCACCCTCTTAGTTCAAATAGGGTAATACAATTGTTATGTAACAAATCATGTTACTTGCACTTATTTTCAATTAAACAAATGTATTCAATTGAAATACAATTCTTCAATTCCTTACATAGAAGAAAGGTAAGAACCTCCTAGACTTTGTTATGAAAATTGAGTTTGGTTTTCTTGGGTCTGATTTTCCCATTCCAATTCTCAAAGTCTGATTCTACCAGTCTTATTCTCTTTATGAATATAATAGTAATGAATCAACACCACTTCAATCTCTGAGTATGATAAGCTCAATACGATTCTTTATCCTTAGTCTGAAAATCCTCAGTATGATAAAACCCAATACAAAAAATATTGAAGCTGATTAATCCATCCGGATATAATGATCAGATGAATATAATATTGAAAAAACGAATAAGATGATCCAATGAGGGCAATGAATTCTGAGTACGATGATCATCTGAATACAATGTTACAATCTTGTCTTCTTCCTCGTCAAAATGTCTTTAATAAAAAACAAAATTGTGTTACTTTATCACACTAAAAACTCAGAGCTTTTCTATCTATTGTGGTGAATAGTACCATAAGTCAGAAATTACAAAGTACTTCTCCTTTTATAGGTAACCCTCAAAAGGTTTGGGCTGGAATCCAAAAAAAAATTCCCACTCACACAAATTCACCCACATTTCAATTTTTCCTAAAATATCGAATGCAGTTTGACTTCACCAATGCTTCTCAAATTTTCTCGATTCTTCTTCGAAATTAATCTCCTTATTCATAATTTTATTTTAATATTAAGTATGATTTCCATACATGAGCCTGATTATTCACAATCTGGTTTCTTCAATACAAATCTATGTATTAATTGAAAACAAATGTATGAATAAATGGATACTATTATGATTTGATAAATACGATTCTCAGAACCGATTTGAATCAACATATTTCATTTAAATGTAAATATCCTCCTTGATAATGCATTCATAAATATTCTTCTATTTTTTTTTCTTTGACCCACTTGAGATTCAAAACTTCATCTTCTCCTCTTATCTTGAACCAGTTGGAAACCTGTAAAGTAATTCAACCCTTTTGAAATGGTTGACTATATTGTTGATCTAGTTTTCTCCTTCTCTTCTCTTGACCCACTTATATAAAAATTAATTCACAAACCTGTTCTTGTATCATGATTTCCTTTCGAAAATTAAATTCATTTGAAAACATATTTAGCATTTTCAAACTTGAATTGGAAAGTATCATAACTTCCAATTCATTCCATCTACATTCTTTTCTTCTCAACCTGAGTATGGTTTTTTCTAAATATAATTGGTCTCAATACAATCATCCTAAGTATGATCATCCTAGATATAATCATTCAGGGTACAATAATTTTGGATATGATCATTCTGACTTGATTTCCTGAGATATGATTTTTCAGAATACAGTCTTTTCTGGGTATGATCATTCTAAAAAATAATCAGTAATATCTCTTAATCTTATATTATCACTGCTTCTTCAACCGACAGCGCCTCTTCAATTCGCATTTCCTCTTCAATCAGCACCGCCTCTTCAATAAGAACAACATTTTCAATCAGTACCACCTTTTAAATCAGCACCACCTTTTCAATTAGTACCCCCTTTTAAAAAATCATCACCTTCTAAAACAAAATTACCTTTTAAAACAACATCTCCTCTTCAATTAGCAGCAAATCTTACTTTTATTTTACCCAGATATGATTGTTTTGAAAAACAATCAGTATCACTTTTTTCTCTCTGTCACCTGGATACGATAAATCTATATATGATCCTTTTCTGATCAGCATCATCTCTTCCACTTCCCCATTCTTGCATCAAGCTTGAATCACAAGTTCTTGATTCAACTTCTGATTTATATGAAAAAAAAATCAGCAAAGTATCATCACAATTGATTCGTCATAGTTACAGAGACTCCTATTCAAAATATTCACCTCATTCACATCGGTTATAGAGTGAATATGATGACATTTACTACCATCAAGATGTATTCACTTTCATTCCATACTTGAGTTGAGTTTGATCAAAAAAAATTCTTCCATAACAACTTATTCTCATTATGATGGACTTTCACAGTGAGTACGATTCTTTTGAAAAAACAAGTATAGTTCTTTTTAAAACATGGATCTGATTATTTTGAAAAAAAAATCCTTATTATGATTTTGGATATAAACAAAGTGAGTAAATTTTCAAAAATGTTCCTTGAAAAAAAAACACTTGAATGAAAACCCCCTTCATCATCATCTTGGTCCCAAAAAAACCCCCTTTGGATTTTGTTTTCAACCAAGTTTCATAAATCACTAAACTTTGTATCCTCAAGCTATGGATCACTTGTCAACAATTCTAATCTTACGTGATCTAAATCATTATAGGAAACAACAATCATTATCATCAAAAAAATTCTATCCAAAAGAAGAGATTATGATGACATCTTCATCTTTCTTCCTCAAGTCTTCTTCAATATCCCTGAAATACAAAACAATTCTTTCCTACAACCACTCCAACAAACAATTAGAATAGTTCACTCACAAAACAATTAATAATTCAAAGATTATCCACTACACTCTCTTTTATGAAATATATTTATGAAGAAATATAATTATCCCCCTTGAAAATACAATCCAATGGTAAGATGAGAGATGGGACATAAACACATACCCCAGTCTTGAAAAGAAGGAGGTTGGACACCCATGTTCAACCTCGATTTTTAGAATGATTCCTTAGGCAAAGGTTTTGTGAAAATGTTAGCCACTTATTCCGATGTTGGAACATACTCCTTATTTAATTCATTATTCTACACATTATCTTTGATGAAATGATATTTTATATCAATATATTTTGAATGAGAATGTTGAACTAGATTCCTGGTGAGATTGATTATGCTTTTATTATCACAACCCAAGAGCAAGGGTAATTTCACATTAACAAGTAAATCTTCCAATTGTGTTTTCATCCACATAAGTTGAGTAGTGTCTTTATTGGAAGAAACATACTCAGTTCTAGTTGTACTAAGAGTTACTGAATTATATTTCTTTGAATGTCAGCTAACATAGTTCTTTCCCATAAAGAATACTCCACCAGATGTGGATCTTCTATCATCAACATTTCATGTCCAATCTGCATCATAATACACAAAAAAATCAATGTTATCTTAAATACAATACCTAATTTTGAATTATGTTTTTCCTTTGATGTATCTGATAATTCTTTTTCTAACAATAATATGTTATTATTTTGGACCACTCTGAAATATTGTAAATAAGGTAACAGTATAAACAATGTCGGGTCTTGAGGTAGTCAAATGAAATAGACTTTTGATTAGCTTCTGATACTATTTATGATCTACTTCTTTTACTTCACCAATATCACTCAACTTTGTTTCCACAAAAATAGGTGTGGAAATAGGTTTTGAGTTTTCCATGTTGAACCTCTTGATAAGTTCTTTACCATACATTTCTTGGGAGAGAAAAATGCATTATTTATTTTTCAATATTTGTAACCCTATAAAGTATTTCATTTCCCCCAGCATGGACATTTCAAATACCGTCTTTATCTCTTCATAAAATCTTTCACATCTTCTTTCATCATTCCCAACAAAGATATTATCATCAACATAAATAATCCCAATAAGAGAATACTCTTTAATTTCTGTGATATACGGATTGTTATCCACTATTCCTTTCTTGAAATTCATCTTCCTTAAGAAAGTATCCAATTTAGAATACCATTCCCCTAGAGCCTATTTTAGCCCATACAAGGATTTCTTAAATCTATACACATAATTATCATCTTTCCCAACAACAAACACACAAGGTTTTTCAATATAAACCTCCTCTTAAAGATCACCATTCAGGGATGAATATTTAACATCCATTAGAAAGATATTGCAGGATCATTATTCAGCAATAGAAATAAATATTCTAAGTGTTTCCAATCTATAAATCAGAGAAAAGTATTAATCAAAATCAATTCCATCAATCTAAAAATACCCTTTTTAAAACAATTTTTCTTTATTTTTGATAACTTCACCTTTTTAATTCATCTTGTTCCTGAAAACCCATTTTGTGAAAATGATGTTGTTGTTTTCAGGCTTGGGTATGAGTTCCCATGTATTGTTCTTTTCAATCCAATCCAATTCTTCATCCATGTATTGAACCCATTCTAGATTCTCAAAATATTCTTTCACATCATTTGGTTCTTCTTTTGAATACAATGAATTATGTGTGATATTACTTGTTGTTCTTATGGTTTTAACCTTTTGATGTTGATCACCAATTATATTTTGAGCTTATAATTGTTTCCTCAGCCTAGGATAAATATTTTTAGAATCATCTTCATCACTTGAAATAGTTGAGTCTAATTCTTCTTCTTAATAAGGAATGCGATTTTCTGTATCCTTATCAGAATTGTTTTCTTTAACTTTCTCAACTTCCTTGTCTTCCTGAGCATATTTATCTTCCTTTTCCTTTTCAATTACATTCACATAAACTGAATAAAAAAAATCTTCATTTATTTTTTGAAGCATCTATATCCTCTTCCTTTCGAATCATATCCAAGAAATATTTCATCTTCACCTTTTTTTCTCAAATTTTCCATCGTTTCCACCTTTATTCTTTATATCACATGGACTCTCAAAAACTCTAAAGTTCATAAGACTTGGAGTTTTTCCATAAAAAAAATATGGAGTCATATATAATTAATTCTTATAGAAATAATGGTTCTGAATGTAAACATTAGTACTCAAGGCATGCCTCCAAAAGTAATGAGAGAGGCCATGTTCAAGTAACATGGTTCTTCCCATTTTCACCAAGTTTCTGTTGTTTCTTTAAGCAACCCCATTTTGTTGAGGATTTTATGGGGAACTATACTCATGTTGAATTATATGTTCTCAATATAGTATAAAAACTATTAAATTCTATACTCACCACCATTATCTATTCTCAACTTCTTCACTGAATACTCACATTCCTTTTCTGCTTTCCTTTTGAAATTTTTAAGCATTTTAAAAGAATCTAACTTATGTTTAATATGCATGACACAATTAATGTGCATAAAATCATCAATGAAAGTTATTTTATTAATATTTTCATGACTTATTATATAATATCTTTACTTATTTTATATTAAATTTTCATAATTTGTGTGAAATATTAATGTTTTAATACTAAGTATAATTTTGAGCATTTTTAGAAGTAGTCCAATTGAGTTAGTTTACTATTTTATTTATATATATCACCATGATGATCCAAATTGTGTGGTTATTGTTTTTTAGGATTACTAATTCAATATCCATCATTCCATTAGAAGGGATCATGGGCCAATTCTTCCATTTGAAGGCTCATATGGACTACACAAGAAGGCCCACAGAATCTGTGAGGAAACTGGACCATCCATGAAGATTGAATTACTGGGCTTAATACAGAAGTTAAAATTCATTAATTCTCCTCCCAAATTCGTATAACAATTCAAGGATTAAAAGATAAAATTCTAGGGCCCAAATAAAATAACAGGGGTCCCAACTAATGATTTGAAGTCCAGCCCACCATTCTGGCCGGGAATTAAAATCCGGACACTATTCATGACATATCTCATGATGTAATCATAAAATCAAGATGATATTTTTCAGTGTAAAATAAGAGATATTGGCGGAAAACTTTTTTGAATTATTCATTCATATTTGAAGGCATCTTCCTATTAAAAAACTCATTCACATTTTGGACTTCAAAATGATTGGATTGAAATAGACAGATTAACTTTGTTTAATGAACCGTCCATAACTTTGGATCCTTAAGTCCAATGGCCTAAAAATTTTCAGATTAGACATAAGATATATTTATGTACAACTTGTAATAAGATCATATATCTATATTAGGCTGTCTAATTTATCAAATTGGCGATACAAGTGGAGTTGTAGTTTTGGAATGCAAATATCCCACAACATTGGGCTATAAATACATCCCCCTCCTCTCCTTGAAAAGGGTTGGCATTTTAGAAGAGAGAATCACATACTGGCATGAAAAAATCCTTGAAAATGGCTTGGGAGGACCTATCATACTCAATTTTTCACTTGAGAGACCTTTCCTCCACTCTTTCTTTTCATTTAATTTTGTGTTCTTCATTTTTGTAATCGTGTAAGTCTCTTTCTTTGTAATTCTGTTTTAATGCAAGTTTCTTATTCAATATCTCTTATTCTCATCCACCTTCTATAGTTTAATATTAATTTTCTTCAAAGAGTTTAAATACAGTTGAATCCCCTTCCCTTATTTTGCTTTCTCATTCAATCTATAGTTGTTATTTAATTCCCTTCATCATTTCTGTGTGTGTTCAACGCACCACTCTTTTCTTATCCCTTTCTTTTTTTTATCTTCTAAATTTATCATAATAATAATTATAACCAGATTAATAACCATTTAAATTGGTGAGTAAATCTACCATTGGGGTGAGTTATAATTTGGGGATATTAATTTATTGAGAGCCTTTGCTCGATGAGTATTATTTTAGTTAATATTGTGTATGTTGAACTTTATATGTCATGGATTAATGACATGATTTGTTTAATATGTGGATTCCATGGATTATTGGAACCAAAAATACACTACCATAAACAAGTAATGGTAATAATTATAACCCTATGTTAATTTATGGCTTGGATTAAATCTTTAACACTTGTTAATTCTGATCAAAATCATCTTGTGAAGTGGGTATTAATTTAATGCAATATAAAGCAAAGCTCAAGGATATCATAAGCTTAAATCCCCAATAATGAACCCACCCCAATCTTTATCAATTTTTTTAAATCAAACATCATCCATAAATTATTTCATAAGATCTACAAAAAAAAATCCCAATCAGAATACAATCAACTAAAAACAAATGACTATTAAAAAGTATCATCATCGAGGATTAAACCCGAGTGCTGCTATACACATTAGCAGAGCATCGGAACTTTGACCGGTCGATAGGCGACAATCGTTCATGCTTTCAAATGGCATCGTTTCTAAGGATGGTGCAATTAAGTAGTCATTAGTTTCTAGTTATTTTAAAAAAAACAAAATTTAAAAAAAATTGAAAAAAAAACACAAAGAAAAACTCGCCTTCCTCATAAAAATCATAAACAAAAAAACACAAAGAAAAAAAATTGTCTTCATCTTTCTTCCAAATCTATCTGAATTCCCCGTAGCCTCCCAAAAAATCCCTTGGATTTGTTTGATTCTAAAATTGAGCGAACTCTTCGCCAACATAGGAGGAACTTAAGAGATAATCAACTCATTCAAGAACCAGTCCTTGTCTAACCAGTTGAATTAGATATGGCTAATCCTAGGGAACAAACACTTAAAGAACTTGTTTCCCCTAATATGAATTACCAACCTCTTGGTATTCAATATCCAAAAATAGGGTCTGACTTTGAACTCAAATCGGTTTTGATTCATCTTCTTCCTCATTTCCACGGGCTAGCTGATGAGGATCCATATCTCCGCCTTAAAGAGTTCCAAGTAGTGTGCTCTACCATGAATCCTCAAGGGGTTTCAGAGGAACAAATCAAACTCCAAGAATTCCCTTTCTCCCTAGCTGACACTGTCAAGTCATGGATTTACTACCTCCCTCCTGGTTCCATAACCACTTGGAATGACATGAAGTGACTCTTCTTAGAGATATTCTTTCGTTCTTCTTGTACTACTTCTATCCAAAAATAAATAAGTGGTATTCTTCAATTCCCAAGTGAATCACTCCATGAGTACTGGGAGAGGTTCAAAAAGCTTGTTGAAACCTGCCCACATCACCAAATCCCAGATCAACTCTTTATCCAATACTTCTATGAGGGGTAATTTGATATGGAGAGAACCCTCATTGATGTCGTAAGTGGCAGTTCTCTTGTTGATAAAACTCCTACAGCTACAAGAGATCTCATAAGAAACATGGTTGTGAACACACAACAATTCCATACTCGAGAACATGCTCAAGTAAAACAAGCCCAAGATAGTCAGTTGATAGAGCCGAACAAGATGACAGAGTGGATGAGTGAACTTACAGGTCTTGTGCAACAACTAGTTGTGGCTACCAAAGCCCCAACTTCATCTTATCCACAATCAATGTTTCTTGGACCTGTCAAAAACTGTGGAATCTACAACTCTTCATCTCATCCAACTGACACATGTCCACAACTTCAAGAGGATCAATCCGATTCATCTGGACCAATGTAGCTCAATGCAGTATATGCTCAGAGGAACACCAACCCTCAATAATCAGGTCATTTCATTAGAATCTTCAACCAACCTCAATCTGATCCCTTCTCTTATTCCTATAACCAAGGAATAAGGTATGGTAATTCTGTCTCTCATCCCTCTCAATTCCCTCATCAAAAACCAAACCAGTTCCAATATGGTCAAGGTTTTGGTAACTTCCAATAACCTTATCCTTTTATTCCTCAACCTCAAAGGAACAATCCTCCTCCTGGATTCCACTATCCTAATGAGCCTTCCCAATTCCCAAACCAATACAATCTCTTTCCCAAGAACCAAAATCAAGTTAATCCTAATTTGAGACAGGCCTCTTCTTCCAAGTAACCATGGGAAAGTGCAGTTGAAGATCTTTCCTCCTTCACCTGTTCCAGCATCAAAAACATTGAAACCCAAATTGGTCAACTTGCATCTCACCTTAGTTAGAATCCACCATCCAATTCTTCCCAACTTCCAACTCAACCATTACCCAACCCCAAGGGTAATATAAGTGCAATTTCACATAGATCAGGGAAGAAAATTTCTATGCCTCAAGATAAGTCCTCCAACCCCCATTTAAATGTTGACCTAGAATATTAAAAGAAAAACAAACTTGAAAAGGAATCTGAAACCATTCCCTCACCTCCTTATATTCCACTTAGGAACCCAATTCCTTTTCCTCGAGCCATTTCTAATCCAAATAAGTCCTTTGAACCTGATCCTAAAATGTTCTACATGTTTAGACTTGTTGAAGTCAACATTTCCCTCTTATATGCCATAAAACAAATTCCTAAGTATGCCAAGTTTCTTAAGGAATTTTGCACCCATAAGAGGCAACTTTGGATCTTTGAAAATGTTTCCACCTGGCAGTATATTCCCATAAAGTGCAAAGATCCAGGGACCTTTACGGTTCCATGCCAAATTGAAAGTTCGAACTTCGATGATGCACTCATAGACCTATGAGCCTCAATTAATTTCATGCCCAAATACATCTTCTCCAACCGTGGTCTAGGTCCCTTATATCCAATGGGTGTTTTCATTCAGTTAACCAATCGGAGCACAGACAGTCTTGAGGGAATAATCATGGATGTCTTTGTTTATGTCAATGATCTTATCTTCCCAGTCGATTTCTATGTCCTTGACATGGAAGGTGAGATGAAATCTTCTAGATCTACCTTAATTATAGGAATACCATTCCTAATGACAGAGATAACCAAGATTTATGTCCATTTAGGCATCTTATCCAAGGAATTTGGGGACCAACTGGTCAAATTCAACATTTTCCAAGCCATGTGATACCCATCTAAGGATCACTCTGCATTCTCAATCCATTCTTCTGAGGACACTTATAAGAGTCAATTGAACCCCATTCCATCATGTTCATCATGTTATGATGATAAAGGATCTTGTGAAATCTACACCATGATTAACCAAGTCATAAATGGTGAAGTTGATGTGGACCTCTCATTCATAGACTCCATCAATCTAGAGGAACTTGAAAACTCTCTTGAATCCCACATCAACTCAGATATCTACTGCTCCACCTTAGATAGTATTAAGGAGAATGAATCTGAAGCAAATAAAGTCCCTTCCTCTATTATTGAGTTTTCTAACCCACAAATGAAAGATGAGACTGATCTGAAACCTCTTCCTAAACACCTGAAATATGCATTCTGTTTCCATGATCACTCTTATCCTGTCATTATCTCTTCTTCACTTACCAAAAATGAGGATTCCAAACTTGTTCAAGTGTTAGAGGAAAACAAAAATCCCTTAGGGTGGACCCTAGATGACATACCAGGAATCAATCCTTCCCTTTTCATGCATCACATCCATCTTGAGGAATCATCCAAACCAATTAGACAACCATAAAGAATACTCAATACACTCATCCTTGAGGTAGTTAGGGAAGAGATCACCAAGATTCTTCAAGATGGTATTATCTACCTGATTTTTGGTAGTGAATGGGTTATTCCAATTCAAGTTGTACCTAATATGGGTGGGATAATTGTTGTCAAAAATGATCATGGAGAGGTAGTCACAACTCGAGTGAAGAACAAATGGCGTGTGTGCAACGACTATAGGAAATTGAATATTGAAACAAGAAAATATCACTACCCTCTTACATTCCTTGATCAAATGCTAGAATGATTAGCTGTAAAGTCACACTATTACTTTCTTGTTGGATACACTGGCTACTTCCAAATCCCAATCGCACCTCAAGACCAAGAAAAGACTACTTTCACTTGCCCCTTTGGAATATATGCATATAAGAGAATGGATTTTGGCCTTTTCAATGCTCCTACAACATTCCAGAGTTGTATGATGAGTATCTTTTCTGAATTCATTGAACACAGCATGTAAGTCTTCATGGATGAATTTAACATTTATGGTGAGTCATTTGAATCTTGCTTGAATTCACTCTCTCTAGTTCTTCAAAAGTGTGTCAAGCGTAACCTTGTGTTAAATTTTGAAAAATGTCACTTCATGGTTGCAAATGGGATTGTTCTAGGGAACATAGTTTCAAAAGGGGGTATTGAAGTTGATCCTGCCAAAATTGAAGTGATCCAATCATTTACTAAACCCAAATCTGTTCGATACATCCATTCATTCCTCGGTCATGCCGGTTTCTATTAGCGATTCATCCATTACTTTAGTAAAATTTACCTCCCAATCACTCGGTCGCTCCAAAATGATGTCACTTTCCATTTCTATGAGGTTTGCAAGAGATCCTTTGTTGAACTCAAAACTTCTCTTACATCTTCCCTGATAATCCAACCCCCAGATTGGTCATTACCCTTTGAGTTGATGTATGATGCTTCTGATAGAGCCATTGGGGCTGTTCTTGGTCAAAGAAGAGAAAAAATTCCTCATGTCATCTATTATGCCTAAAAAACATTGGATGAAACTCAATCTCTCTACACTTTCACTAAAAAATAACTTTTATAAGTTATTTTGTCCTTAGATAAATTCTGACCCTATCTCTTAGGTTCCAAAATCATTATCTTCACAGACCATTCTGTTATAAAGTTATTACTTAAGAAAAGTGATTCCAAACCAAGGCTAATAAGGTGGATCCTAATGATCCAAGAGTTTGACCTTGAAATCAATGATAGACCAGGAAAAGAAAACCATGTGGATGATCACTTGAGTAGAATTTATAATTCTTCTCATTCTGAAATCATCAATATTGAATTCCCCACTGGTCACCTTTCATCTCTCACTCCAAAAAATACCATGGTATGACCCAATCGTAAATTACTTGGTTTCTAGTGTTTTTTCTGAAAAATTTTCAAAAGAACAAAAAATGAAGTTGAAAAGTGATTCAAAATACTATTTTTGGGACAAAAATAAACTTCTGAAAACTGGGGCTGACATGGTAATAAGGAGATGTGTCAATGAAAATGAACATTCTTCCATCTTAGAATTATGTCACTAAATGCCTGGTGGTGGCCACTTTAGACCACAAAGGACCTCCCAAAAGGTCCTAGACTCTGGATTCTTCGGTACTTCACTCTTCAAGGACCCACATGAGTTCTGTCAATCATGTCCCACTTTCCAAAAGTTTGGCACAATTTCAAATAGAAATGAAATGCCCCAAAAGCCTTTAATTTTTTGTGAGATCTTAGATGTTTGGGGTATCTATTTCATGGGACCATTCCCCCCTTCCAATGGATTTTCATACATTCTTTTTGGGGTGATTATGTTTTTAGGTGGGTCAAGGAAAAACCCACAAGAAATGATGATTCACATATTTTAGTGAGTCCCTAAAGACACACATATTCCACAGATTTGGAACACCTTGTTCCTTGATCAGTGAATTAGGAACCCATTTTTTTAATAGAACCATGGAATATCTTTTGAAAAATAATGGGGTTGTATATAAAACTTCACCTGCATATCACCCCCAAACAAATGGAATGGCTGAACTTTCTAATATAGAAGTGAAAAGAGTGCTTGAGAGAATTGTAAAACACACCAGAAAAGACTGTCCTAAGAGACTTGGTCAAGCGCTTTGGGCTTATCGAACTGCCTATCAAACACCGATTGGGATGTCTCCTTTTAGGCTAGTTTTTGGTAAAGTGTGTCATCTACCAGTTGAAATCTAATATAAGTCCTTTTGGGCTGTGGAAACCTATAATTTTGATTGTGAAAAATATGGTGAAGAAATATTGTCGCAATTGGCTAAACTGGAGGATCTTCGACTTGATTCTTACAAGAATTATAATCTCTACAAAGAAAAATCCAAGGAACTCCATGAAAAACACATCCTGATAAAGGTATTCCATGAATTTGAAAAGGTAATTCTCTTTAATTCTGGATTTCGGCTTCACCCAGGTAAGCTTCATTCTTGTTGGAAAGGTCTTTTTGTAATTACTAATGTTTACCCATTTGGTGTAGTGCAAGTCCAAGACCCCTCTTCCAAAAGGACATTCATGGTTAATGGACATCAATTAAAGCATCACCATGATAGGATGCACAATCCTAGATCAACATCGAGTTCCACTGGATCCCCAACTTCTAAAGTTGACCCACCACTAGATGGAGATGGCAACCCACAAAATCCAAACTTGGGGGCACCTCTTTCCCTTTAACTCTATTTGTCTCTCTTCCTCCCTCTACCTCTTTCTTCTTCTTCCTATGTCTTTCATTTTTTACCACTTTCTTTATCAAACCATTTCTTTTTCTCTTTCCCTTTTGTGTGGGTGTGTCTTTATTAAAAACTAAAAAAACCTAAACAAAAAAAATCAAAAAAAACAAAAAAAATACAAAAAAATAAAGAGTCATGCTTACCCACCATCGAGTTTTGAAAAATTTTCCAAAATTTTTGGGGAGTAAACATACATGTTTTCATCTCAAATTTTTTTTATTTTCATCATGACTTTGGATAAAGAATTTTGTGTCAAAACCAAAAAAAATTGAATGATCAATTTTTGATTTGGAAAATGATTTTCCCCAACCATGAGAACCAACATTGGATTTCATACTAAGGATTCCTATGGCCATCTTTCCAAAATTAGTGTTTTTTCACCCCCATTTCTGAATCTTGAGTTTGTGGACCTTCGAGCTGAATTTCCAACTTTAGTGTGCATTAATATGATAGAGGCATTTTCTAAACCACATGAGAATCACAATGTCCAAATAGCCTCCCATTTCTCTTAAATTAATCCTCATTTTTAAATCCCCTTTGAGCCTATGAAAACTTTTTCTTTTTTAGCCACATTACAAGCCCAATACCTTATCCCACCCAATATCAAAATGGATTTTTCAATGCATATTTTTTTAAAAAAAATTAAGTGTGGGGGGGGTGGATTTAATTTTGGGTACCCTTTGTTGATTTCACCATATTATCATATGCTTGAGGGAAAGAATCCATTTTAGTGTGGGGGAGAGGTTTTCCTTCAGTGGGGTTTGGGAATGTATATATGCTTATGACATATTGTTCAAATTTTATTGTTAAGTGTTCAAGAAAAAAAAATTAAAATGAATAAAAAAAAATTGATTTGTGTCTTGGGTAGGTCAAAAATCATTATTTATCATCTTTTTATCTTGTTATAACTATTAAGATTAGTGTCTTAAGGAGATCAATCATGGGTTGGGATATGAGTTTGAGATCGTTTTCAAGTTCAACTTTCAAAAAAAAGAAAAGAAGAAGAAGAAAAATAACACTCACATTATATTCTTATGTCATTGGGAGAAGTTTTGTGTTTTTTTAAATATTCCATCTTCTCATTCCCTTCATATTTCCTTTTACTTTTGTGTCTTATTTCACATTTTCATTCCCTTGTAAATATGTGTTTCCATTTCCTTTCATGTTTCATTTAAAAAAATATGCATTGCTTTTTCCATGTTGGTGTTTTACCTCTCTTCTTATCTCTCTTGGACATTATATTCCTACCATCCCATAGCCACAGAAAACCCCCTCAAAAATACCTCTTGATTCTTGTGCACTTTGTATAGGTATTGTAAGCTAAGATTTCTTTCAAACTCTAAGATTTTCACTTTTGGTTTGTGAAAGAGTGAACCTCCACAAATGAATTTTATCATATTGAGAGGTGTGAGTTTTCAGTGTCCACTTTTTCCATTTCAAAATTTGAACATGAAAAAAAGAGTTGTTTTTGGAACATTCTTTCTGTAAAAATTTTAAGTTTAATTCAATATGGATGAGTGAAATTGTCTAAACCTCCCCTGATTGGAGAAAACAAAATTTTTATATTTTTTAGTGAGTGAAAATGATTTTGTCATGTTTTTATATTTATTGCACATGAGGACATGCACAAGACTAAGTGTGGGGTATTTGATGTTATTAATATTTTCATTAATTATTATATACTCCATTTAGTTATTTTATATGAAATTTTCATAATTTGTGTGAAATATTAATGTTTTAATACTAAGTATAATTTTTGAGCATTTTCAGAAGTAGTCCAATTGAGACAGTTTACTATTTTATTTATAATTATAACCCTACTGATCCAAATTATGTGGTTATTGTTTTTTAGGATTCTTAATTCAATATCCAACATTTCATTAGAAGTTATCATGGGCCAATTATTCCATTTGAAGGCTCATATGTACCACACAAAAAGGTCCACGGAATCTATGAGGAAACTGGACCATCTATGAAGATTGAATTACTAGGCTCAATAAAGAAGTTAAAATTCATTAATTATCCTCCAAAATTTGGATATCAATTCAAGGAGTAATGGATAAAAATTTCAGGGCCCAAGTACAAGAACAAGGGGGCCCAAATAATGCTTTGAAGTCCAGCCCACCATTCTAGTCGGGAATTAAAATCCGGATACTATTCATGACAAATCTCAGGATGTAATCATCAAATCAAGCTTATATTTTTTACTGTGAAAGAGTAGATATAGGCAGCTGACTTTTTTGAAGAAATCATTTGAATTTTAAGGCATATTCCTATTCAAAAACCCATTCATATTTTAGGATTCAAAATGTTTGGATTGAAATATATAGATTAACTTTGTTTAATAAACCATCCATAACATTGTCTCCTTAAGTATAATAGCCTCCAAATGTTCAGAGTAGACAGAGGATATATTTATCTACAACTTTTAAGCAGATCATATCTCGAGATTCAGTTTTCTAATTTATCAAATTGTTGATACAAGTGGAGGGGAAATTTTGGAATGCAAACAGCCCACAACATTGGGCTATAAATACATTCCCCTCCTCTCCTTGAAAAGGGTTGGAATTTCATAAGAGAGGATCACATATTGGCATGACCAAAGATTTTCCAAGGGCTTGGGAGGACCTAACATACTCAAATTTTCACTTGATAGACCTTTCATCCTCTCTTTATTTTCATTTACTTTTGTGTTCTTCATTTTTGTAATCTTGTAAGTCTCTTTCTTTGTAATTCTGTTTTAATGCAAGTTTATTCTTCAATATATCTTATTCTCATCCACCTTCTATATTTTAATATTAATGTTCTTAAAATAGTTTAAATACAGTTCAATCCCCTTCTCTTATTTTTCTTTCTCATTCAATCTAAATTTGGTATTTAATTCCCTTCATCATTTGTGTGTGTGTTCGACACACCACTCTTTTCTTATCCCTTTTCTTTTATTATCTTCTTAATTTATGATCATAATAATTATAACCATATTACTAATCATTTAAATGGATGAGTAAATCTACCATTGGGGTGAGTTATAATTTGGGGATATTAAGTGATTTAGAGCCTTTGCTCGATGAGTATTTTTTGAGTTAACATTCTGTATGTTGAACTTTATATGTCATGGATTAATGACATGTTTTGTTTAATATGTGGATTCCATAGACTATTGGAACCAAAAATACACTAACATAAACAGGTAATGGTAATGATTAGAACCCTAATTTAAGTTACGGCTTGGATTAAAACTTTAACACTTGAGAATTTTGATCAAAATCATCTTGTGAAGTGGGTATTAATTTAATACAATGTAAAGCAAAGATCAATGATATCATAAGCTTAAATCACCAATAATGAACTCACCCCAATATTTATCAATTTGTTAAATCAAACATCATCCATAAATTATTTCATAATATCTACAAACAAACCCCCCAATCAGAATACAATTAACTAAAAACAACCGACTATAAAAAAGTAACATCGATGAGGATTCGACCCAAGTGCTGCTATACACATTAGCAGAGCACCGGAGACTTGACCGGTCGATAGGTGACAATCGGTCATGATTTCAGAAATTAATGAAGTACTTATCTCCATTTTTTGATTTTTTTTTTCTCATTTGCCCACATATATTAGAATGTATGAGTTATATGGGTTGTTTTGAACAAATAACATCGTTCTTATGCACAACATTTGTAATCTTTCCTTTCTAGAAGATAGTGCGACACCAATATCTTCTTCATGGAAAATTAGGAATGTCTCAAACATTGTATCTATTAGAAAACTTTATCATATTACTCTGGAAAATTTATCCAATCCTTTTATGCTACAACTGATTCTCTTCCACCATGCTCATGTAACAAGAGTTTTGTGAATCACCAACCTGAAACAAATTCCCTTTTGTATGTTGGCGTCTTGTAAAAATCTTCCCATATTCTTCACTCTTCACAAAAAACCCATATTTATTGAAGATAACTTCATTTCCCTAATCACACAATTGTGAAACACTTAGCTATTGTGTTTCATCCCATCAACAGACAATATTTTCTTAGATTTTAATTTTTTATTTTCCAATGATGGATGATCCAACAACTTTGATTTTCAAGGATTCATCATTACCAAATGTCACTATGCCTTATTTAAAATATTTCACATTATTCAATAGTTTCAAGTCTCCTATCATGTGGTAAGATCATCCACTATCAAGTATCCAAGTTCTTTCTCCTTTTTTGGCTTTCCATATAGGCTCAACAACAAGATCTTTTTCTCCTTTATTTTCTTTATTCACTTCCAACTTGTGAGAATTGTTAAGAATATTCTATTATGCTGATAATAAAACAAGAAATACTTTTTCAAGGTGTCTATATTGTTCAAATCTTTCACAAATAGTTTCTAGGGGCTGGAACCTATTTTAAATCATTACTCAAACCTTCTCTGATTTCTTCACAGAAAATTTATCAGTCTTCTTTATTTGAGGTGATTGACTCACCATTAATATTTGTATTTCATAAATTTTGGGATAAAAGTAAATTTTTTGGTTAAACCAACACATACTTTCCATGTGTCTGAATCCCCCAAAATACTAGCAATATCCATAGAATCAGTATTTTCCTCTGAAACTTTCATATTTATTAGAATTGTGAATACTTTTCTCAGTAACATTCTTATCTCTCTTTTCTGAGACACCAAAATTCTTGATATCAATTGGATTCATCTTATTCTTTCTATATTTTCTAGATCCATATTGTTTCAAAACATTTTCGGATTTAGGTTTCTTTGAAACCTCATAATTCCTTTCATTGTTGGTTTTGGTCACATGCAAGACTCTCTCAAATTTCTTATTTTTAGGAACAGTTCCATATTTCTTTTCACCCCTTGAAGGTAACTTTTGTTGAACCTTATCTAGTTTCTCATTTAGAAAAATTTCACCAACCTCGGAGATAGAGCTTTGGAAACTTGTGTTTCTTAATTCAGCTTCTGAGAGTTTTTGTTGGACAAGTTCCAACTCTTCTTCTTTTTCCTTCAACTTAACCTCAAAATACTCATTAAGATTATTTTATTATTTAATATATTTATTAAAATCATCAATCTCTTTCACCATATTTTCTCTCTCATTATAAATACACTCTTGGTTTCTTGATCATTCATATTCCAACCTTTTTTTTATTTTCAGGTATTCTGATCTTTCTCAGACATTCTTTAAACTCTTCTTTCAAATGGATTTCAAGTTGAGTTTCTTCTTTCTAATAACTGCTACATATGTATTCTTAATAATTCACTCTTGATAAAAAATTATTTTCAATACCATACTCAATTTATTTTTCAGATTCAACATCACTGAATTCTTCTTCTTCATCTTTAGATAAGAAACTTCTTCTTTTGGATTTGAAGAATTTATTTTCTTTCCATATGGAATAAAAATTTATTTTATCACCATGTTTCTTCCATCATATTCATATATTTATTTCTTCTTCACCACTATCCTCTTATTTATTTATTCTAGGCTAGTTAACCACAAAGTTACTAACTCCTCCAAATTCAAAACATTTCAATGGAAGTTTCCCTTTGTATTTTCATGTACCTCTTTTCAAATTTTTAGAAAACAAAAGTATAATATATTATGGATATTTTTACATACCTAATTTTTAGAGTTAGAATCACCATATTATTCTTCAATAATAATATTCTTTAACTTTTCTTTCTTCATAACCTTGAAATACATTTCTCTATCAACCTTTGTTTTAATTTTCATAGCTTTATGTCTTATCATTTCATAAGTGGAAAGAGTTATATAAAAATCATAAAGAGATAGTGTCTCAAGATCTCTGTATTCTAATGAAGAAATTTTTTTAATTGAATTTGTAAGGTAGGATTCTCAAAATCTTTTCAACAAATGTAGATTTGTCCAGCTTTTCACGAAGACATCTTATAGTACTCATAACATCATTCACTCTGGTGAAGAAATCCCCAATAGATTCATGCTCACCCATCTTCAAGTCTTCATACTTCAATCTCCAGATTTGAATTTTTACCTTCTTGACTTTTGTGTTGCATTCATATATATTTTTCAATTTTTCACATATACCTTTGGTTGTGGAAACACCTTTCACTCTCAAGAATTCACTTTCATAAAGTGATGACAATATAGCATTCTTTGCTCTTCCATCATTCTCAAGATTCTTCTTATCAATATGTGTAAGTGGAGATTTATTATCAATGGGTGGAAACCCAAATGTTGTAGCTTTAAGAACATCATAACGGATAGCCATAGGATAAGATAGCATTATATCATTCCAGATATGATAATTATTTCCATCAAAGACCATAATAACTTTACTGTTCACACGGTTCAAATTCTCCATCAGTAAGAAATAGTGAATGGAACCTATGGATCTGATACCACTTATAAGTTCCCAATCAGTGTATTATATCACTAATAGGGGGATGGTTTAATTAGTGATACTTTTTTTCTTTTATATTTCCTTACAATTAAAACAATTTTCACCTCCTGTTAGAGATTCAATTACCTATTGAAAACAAAAAAACACACATCCACAGGGACACAAGTATTTATAAGGTTTACTATTAAATATAAATAGTTTCATCCTTGGTATGGTTTGGAGCCAATCTAATACCATAAAACCCATTAGAAAACAATTATTGTACTACAACGAGTTGGATATTCTCTTTCACTCATGTAGTACTTTGAAGACAATCCCAAAGTTTGTATACACCCTCTTAGTACAAATAGGGTAATACAATTGTTATGTAACAACTCATGATACCTCTACTTAATTTCAATTCAACAAATGTATTCAATTGGAATAGAATTATTCAATTCCTTACCCAGAAGAAAGGTAAGAACCTCCTGGAGTTTGTTATGAAAACTGAGTCAGATTTTTCTAGATCCAATTTTCCCAGTCTGATTCTCCGAGTCCAATTATCCTAGTATGATTCTATTTCTAGATATAATAATAATAAATTGGAAACACTTCAATCTCTAAGTATGACAAAATCAATATGATTCTTCTTCCTCAGTCCAAAAATTCTCAGTACGGTAAAACCCAATACGAAAAATCCCGAAGCTAATTAATCCATCCTGATACAATGATTAGTTGAATACAATGTTGAAAAATTGAATATGAAGATCTTGTGAGTATGATGAATTATGAGTACTATGATCATCTGAATACAATGTTATGATCTTGTCTTCTTCCCCGTTGAAATGTCCTCAATACAAAACAAAATGGTATCACTTTCTCTCATTGAAAACTCAAAGCTTCTCTCTCTACTACGGTGAACATTACCAGTGGTTAAAAAGAACAAAGTTATTCTCCTTTTATAGGTGACCCTCAAAAGGTTTGGGTGGGAATCCCAAAAATGTTTCCCACTCACACAAATTCATCCACATTTCAATTTCCCCTAAAATCTCGAATGCATTTTGACTTCATCAATGCTTCTCATAACTTCTTGATTCTTCTTCAAAATTAATATACTTCTTCATAATTTTATTTGAGTCGTATGTATGATTTCTATACATGAATCTAATTTTTCTGTATCTAATTTCTTCAATACAAAGTTCTGTATCAATTGAAAATAAATGTATGAATAAATAGATACCATTCTAATTTTCTGAATATGATTCTCAAAACTAATTTTAATAAAACTATTTCATTTGAATATATAGATCTTCGGAGACTATGAGTGGTTTCCTCTTCCAAAACCTCAGTGGATAGGGTTTTCTCCCGGTTGTGGTTTCCCCTTCTCCCTCCAACCTGGTTCAGTTCGGCCGATGCATCTGATCCCGGCTCGGTAGGGCGTCATCATGCATCAGTGCATCGGTTTCCCATGGTCTGTGTCAACATTTCTTAGTAGATTTTTAGAGCTCTGGCAAGTGCATCTCTCCTTTATATCGATGATGTTTCTCAATGTGGCTCCAACATATGTCGCTTCGGTGCACCTTCCAGCATCGATGGTGCATCCATGGTTTCTCGTCTTCCAGTGCATCCAAGCGTGTCCCCAGTGGGTTTCCAGTGCAAATCATCCCCTGATCTATAGTGATTCGGAGGGGGATGTGGTTCTAGGGTGAAGATTATGTGATTTTTACATGTTTTAATTTGTTATTGTTGTAATTTGTTTCAATAGGGTAGATCTGGTATTGTTTTGATTTTCTTCATCAAGGAAGATCTTGTATTTCTGTAATTTGCTTAAACTAGGTGGATCTAGTTTTGTTTATCCTTTTTTTACCTCCTTGGTTCTTCTTTATCCATTACCGTTGGCATTCTTTTCCCTGTGAGGTTTCCAAACCTGGTGAGGGTGCACCTGCGGTTATTTTCAGAGCAGATTCATTCCAAGAGCGGTGTTTCTGTTTCAGGACAACTTAGATTCTCTCATTGATGGTGTTACCTTGGTGTAGGTTTGCACCACCCAGTCCTAGGTGACGTTGGTTTGAACTTGTTCCCTTTGGATTTTCTTTCAAGATTATGTGACTGCGCTGGCAGGGGTGTATAGTGGAGGGCAGTGGATCTTGTCCAAGATGGTCACTGATGGAGGCTCTATGAACCTGTGATTTCAAAATGGTGGAAAGGTTTCTTTTATGAGTCTATTGGTTGGTGATGCACTCGGACTCAGCCACGTGGATTAGGCCCCATAGGAGGTTCTAGAGCTATAATTCATTGTTACAATTATTTTCAGATTTGAATGTTTAAGATCGTATGGCATCATCCATCGAATCGGGTCTGTTCTTTGACACAAGACACTTGCTAGTAGTTCAACCATGCAATGGTGGAGTGCTTTTTCATGTTCAATTGCTGGGGAGGGGTGCTCCATAGTGTTAGATTGGTTTTTATTGCTTGAACTTCATGTTGTGATATGTCTTTGATTGATGATGTCTGTTAGGGTTCCCCCCTTCTTCCCTTAAAAGGGGATTTGGTTTAAAATAAAAAAATGAAGGCCTCCGGGCCATTGGATGAAAAAAAAAGAAAATATATAACTCCCCCTTGATAATTCATTATCAATTCTCTTCTCCCTTTTTTTATTTGACCCACTTGAGATTCAAAACATTATCTTATCCTATACTCTTGAACCATTTGGAAACCTACAAAGTAATTCAACCCTTTTTAAATGGTTGACTACATTGTTAATCTCATTTTCTCTTTCTCTTCTCTTGAATCACTTATACAAAACATCATTCAAAAAATTGTGCTTGTATCATGACTTACTTCATGAAATTAAATTCATTTGAGAACATATTTAGAATCATTAGACTTTAATTGGAAAGTATCATAACTTTCCATTCATTCCATCTACATTATTTTCTTCTCAACTCGAGTATGATCTTTTCTGAATACAATTGGTCTGTATACAATCATCCTGTGTATGATCATCTGGATAACATCATTCAAGGTATGACCATTCTGGATATAATCATTCTGAGCACGATTTCCCTAGATACAATTTTCTAGAATATTATCTTTTCTGGGTATGATCATTTTGAAAAACAATCAGAAACATCTATTACTAATCTATTAGAACCTCTTCTTCAATCAGTATTGCCTCTTCAATAGGCATCACCTTTTCAATTAGTACCACTTTTTCAATCGGTACTACATTTTAAATTGGAACCACATTTTCAATAGGTATCACCTTTTAAAACAACATCACCCTTTAAAACAACATCACCTTTTAAAACAACATTTCCTCTTCAATTGGCAGTATCTCTTACTTTTCTTTCACTCGAATACAATTGTTTTGAAAAAATATCAGTATCACTTATTTCTCTCTGACACCTGGATAAAATAAATCTGGATAAAATCCTTTTCTGGTCAATATAATCTCTTCCAATTCCCCTTTCTTCCATAAAAATTTCATCATAAGTTATCAATTGAACTTGTGATTTATATGAAATAAAAATTGACAAAGCATTGTCAAAATTGATTCATCATAGTCGCAGGGACTCCTATTCAAAATATTCACTTCATACATATCAGTTCCATAGTGAATCTGATGAAATTTACTTCTAGAAAGATGTATTCACTTTCATTTTGGACCTAATTCGAGTCTGAACAAAAAAATTTCTTCCAGAACAACTTCTTCTCATTATGATGGACTTTCAAAGTGATTACGATTATTTTGAAAACACGAGTATGATTCTTTTCAAAACATGGATCTGATTCTTTTTAAAATAATCCTCATTACTATTTTTTCCATAAACAAAGTGATGTGATTTTCAAAAAAAATCCTTGAAAACAAAATACAACGCTTGAATGAAAAACACCTTCATAATCAGCTTAGTCCCAACAAAATTAAAAGGACCAAAATTACCAAACTGAAACATATATCAAAAAGAAGTAGTTATCACCTGAAAGAGTGATTTTAACAAAGAATTATTAATAAATTGATGATAAAATACTATAAATAAATCATATATGGTGTTATATATATGAGTATAGTAATATAATATATGTATAATAAACCTATATTTATTATTCAGTAGATTTAGACACATACAAAGGATGTTGAACCTAAGGTAATGGTTTTCTCATCTCACTTTTACTCCTATGGGACATATGAAATATTCACCACTTATTTATTTTGTATGGTGTATGTACTTCCCCTTTGATATGTTATATAGTGAATCTATTTATATTCACGGTATTTAAATTTTTATTTGATGTTATTTTTTATGGATCTTATGATTTAGAAGTTACCAAAGTTGTAAGAGTTTATTTCACAATCTCATCATTATTCAGAATTGATTTTGTGTAAGTCACCATTGGGGGAATTTTTTAACATTTATATCTTAAAAAATAATATATATTTTCTTATGAACTCGTTATTACTTATCTTTTTCAATTAATAGTTCCATTTTTCTATTCTTTGGCACTTATAATGATTGAGATAATTCTTTTAAGAAAATTTGACTTCATTTATCTATTCGGTCGAAAATCCTTTTTCATTAAAATCCTTTTTTTCTAAAACTGTTTTCAAAAATATTTTAAAAATTTTAAAAATGATTTATTAAAGTCATTTTTAACTATTTTAAATTTTTAAAAATGTTTTGAAGAAATTTTCATGTTGTTTTCATAACAAGGCTTGTTTTCCTTTTACCAAAAATATGAAAGGAATCATTGTTTTAACGTGTATGAAATGAATATAATTTTCCACTATAATTAATTATCAATATTTTAAAGATTACTTTATAAGTTTTAAAGGTTTATTTTCAAATAAAAGTATTTTAAAAATATTTTGTGAAGTTTTTCTTTAAAATGTGATTTTTAAAGTGCATAGAATATTTTCCTCAACAATGTTTTTAATGACACTTTTATGGTATTTATATTCATTGACGATATAAACCCTTTATTATAATTATGATCCAAAGGGGATATATTGTATTGATATAATCCTTATTCTTTCTTTTTATGGTTTGTGATCATTTTGATAGAGGATGTACAATTTTATTTTCATTCACTGTATTATTCTTGATAGTTTAGGATTATGTTTATTTTATTGAGGTGGGTATTAATATTTTGTATATTAGTTTTTAAATACAAGTGTTTATGTTGATTGTGTTTCACCCCTTTTAGAAGAGGAATGAATTTGACATAGTAAGTTATGGGTGGTACCTGGTTATATATAGCCCCTTGATGCATCGATGGGTCTCATGAGACAAATCAGTTGGCCAATTTAGAGGGGTTCTACCCATATATTTAAATTTTCTTATGAAATGTGTAATGTCCCGACACAAATAACCACTAAACCAGTATCCAAAATAGTCACCACATGGCCTCAAGCACGCCTCCCCATATGATAAAGGTCACTGACTATTAGTGATGGTCTAAGGAGGTCATAGTAGGGAGACTAGACTCTCATGATCAGAGTAGAACAGCGATGTATTGGATCATAAATAATAGAAAAGAGTGGAAGTAGTAGTAAATTAAAGAAATAGTGGTGGAAGAATAATATAAACTGAATATAAATGTCTAGTTTCAATATAAAACAATGCATTCCTGACCATATGATGATACATAACTAATAATAGACATACAATAGGAAACAAGATACAGTAAAGTACATGAATAAAAAAATAAAAAAATAGAAACCCCTGAGGGAGAGCTCCATGAGAATCCTAAGATCTAGCTCAAACCTATGATCATAACTTCCAGGTATAGGAAAGATAGTGCAAGTAATGATCCATGATCATGTGAACGTGAGATCTACTCAGGTACCCCAGTGCAATGGCAGCCCGAGCAGGGTGTGAGATAAAATCCCAATAGGCCACTACCCAGAGTGTCTACAACTCAATCCAAAACATGAATATAAAATAAAGAATTGTGTAGGTATAATTAATAACAAACAAAACTGAAGAAAAAAATACTAGTCGGCTCGGGTTCCATCAGGACACCAGGTCGGCTTTACCTGCTTTAGCTCATGGCTAGAATGAATGTCTAATTAGTAACTATATATATAGTAATAATATATATATAGTTATATATTTAACACACATATATGAACCAAGTACATATGGATGTAAGTGTCCATATACCTAGAATACTAGGAGATGGATGGACTCAGGCGTAAATCAGTCATTTATAACCAGTTTGAATGGGCCTAGAAGCTCAAGTAGAAGGGTATATTCCCTATATCTCATAATGATTGAGAGATTTCATGATCATCACTTGATATGGTGAGTGTTTCATAATGTCAACACTCGAACTATAGTGAGTGTGTCATAATGTAAACACTCAAAAGGGATGTGGTGCGCCATGCCCACCATACATATAGTATCAATAGTGTGATACATCATGCTCACCACCCGATGTAAGGGAGCATGATACCGTCATTCACAATAGAACCCTTAACATAATTCCAGTCCTATATATAAGGTGTAATCATATAATAATAATATAATCCATGAGGCATTACCTCTCATGATTTACATTTATCAATCCATCACAATCATTGCATAATATTTCATTTTAAGTATTAAACAAAACATGATCAAATGGAATTGTTGTGACACCCTATAATAATTCATTTAATTTAAATCACATAATTAATTCAAGTAAAGTAATCCATCATGAACAAGACATTCCATTTTAACACATTCCATTTAATCTAACTAAACATGGAAATTCATTTTACAAGGATCGATGAGGCACTTTGAATGTACAATGGTCTAATTGGGAAGTTACCTACATGGAAAATCCATCAAGCCCTTAAAAAGATCTTGTATCATTATTCATGTATATATGATTGGTCGAAGCCATTCACTTAGAAGGTGAATTGGTTGAATCACATTTATATAAAAAGAGGGAAAATAGCTTTTATAATGTCACTTGAGGCCATGATCAAGACATTCCATAACTCCAATTATAACAAAAGGAATTGGAAAAACACAAATTCCATAAGGCCAATCAAGATTTAAATCATGAATCAACACTTTGTAATTTAGAAGAAAACGTACCTCATTTGAGGAGTTTTATTATAAAAATATAATTTTTTTTATCAAACAATTCATTGAGAATAATCAAGAATCAAATACAAGATTAATAAATCAATTCAATTTCAATATTCATTTTATAAAAACTACCCCACATGGAAAAATAAACACAAAGTTCCAACATGGAACTTAGGAGGTTCCATTATTAATTGGATGAATGTAAACAATGGGAAATTCCATTAATAATACAAGATGAACACTTATAAGCTGATATGTACATTTATTCAAATATTTATAATGGGGAAATATAATCCAACTCACCCAATGGGTTCCCATGATCAAGTTTGACAACCTAAAATTACTAAAAAAAGGCTCAATGAGAGTATTATAAGGTGCATATATTAATTTAAAATGAAGAACTCAATTTTATGGCAATGTGCAGAAAAGGCCAGCATGTTTCACAATAGAAACATTTATAAATCAATATAAAATTGGGGAAAGAGCTACAGACTGCCTACCTCACACTTAAGATTCCCTACTCATCCAACATTAAGGTCTAATTTGGTTTTGTTTGGAAGAAATCGAAGAAATGGACATTCACCCTGAAAATATGGAAAATGAGTTTGCACCGTGATAACATGGTCAAGAGGAAAATAAATATATAAATATTCAAAAGGAATGAATAGTTTACCAAGAGGAATCCATAGGGACCAACTGCACTCGAATTTGACAACAGACAGAGCAGTTATCATCATGCCTATAATAGAGAGGAATAGAAACCCACGGTGCCATAGAGGAGGGATAAAATGGCTGGAGGAGAAGAAGAAATAAATAAATGAGGATTTAACCTCATCAAGGTAATTTTGGTAATTTCACCCTTAAAAACTAGGTCACACGGTTTGGCGTCATGGTTTTCTAAATTATGCAGCTCTCGCTTCTTAGGAAACCTTCCTCGCATGGTTGTGTCGCACGGTTTTCCCTAACTATGTACCAACCATGCAATGAATAGTGAAATAATACCACCTAATTGAAAATAAATGTGTAGTCTTGGTGAATGGTTTAGGAAATTGTGCATAACCCATGAGGGGTACTCTTATGACCTGCTTCAGGTGCACAGTGTTCACTAGTAGGTTGCATGGTTTCATACAAACCATGTTCCATGTCTAGTCTAGTCTGTCCTGTTTTTCATTTTTTTAGAGCCAAATGCTCCGAAAACTTGATAGAGAACCCGATGAACCCCTCATACCTTTACTCGAGTATTAAAAAACAATTTAAAGTGTTAAAATCTCAAAATTCTATTCCAAATCTTGGTTCAAATAACAGTTTGTCCACTAAATTCCAAAATTTAAATTCCCATGGTATTTCTACCTTGGCTCAAAAACACGAGTCATTAAAACATCCCCAATTTCAAACTTCTCATACCTAATAAGCCTCGGGAAAACAATTAAAACATGATCTGACCTACGATCATCATGAATTCATGTTCAAATGGTGTTTTTTGTTCCCAAACACCCAACACAACTACAAGGATTACTTAAGAAAGAGACACTTAAGCAGTGAAAACCTGAGATAACTCTTGTTCTCTGAACTAGAAACACCAAAACAGTGCTTACATGGGCCCATTTATATAGATACACAATCAAATCATCATCTATTTAAACATCAGATCAAAGGTTCTCCCCACCATTGGTTTCAACACTAAAAGGGTCCAATTATGAGTCACGGTACCTCCACTGTTGGAAATGCCTTACAAAGAACTCCATAAGCATTCTAGCAATGATCCTGGTTTGATTGATTTAACTAAGAAAACTTGATTACTTCCAAGGTCATATAAGGGACCTCACTATAAAGAAATGGTCAAATCTCTCTCAACCTTACTAAAATTGGTTGTGTAATCTTTCATGTAAGGCCCTACTAAACCTTACACCACACCCACCTTAACCCGGAGATGTGATTACAAATGGTTCCATTCGACCGTATACATAGAACAAGAGGGTTAACAAGTTGATCTACCTCTAGATGACCATTCTCAAGATGCATAGATTAGAGGGATAGTGTAATTCAAACTAAACTATAACACCTTATTCTAAGGCATCATAAATTTACTATGAGCATATTCACTGAAGTCCATACCAAACTTATGAGAATGTTTCATGATCAAACCATCACTCAGTCATTTAATTCATCATGACTTAGTATAAAAATGGTGTAACTAGGTCCAGAACATTAAAATCATCACACTTTAAGAATTACCCCTAGCTCAACAATATGTCTAGGGTAGCCTCGGATTCATTTAACTGGAGTCCAAGGAAATAACTTAACGTAGTCCATACTCCATGCTTATAAGTGATACATTGGAACAAAGCCAATACATACACATCTGATTATTGATTGAGCCTAAAATAGTATCTTCCTGGTGTTCAAGTAAGAGTAAAATGGTTGGTGCCCAAGATTCCATCCAATTTTCTCCTACTTGAGAACCCAAGTATCACTCAGGACTAACCATGCCTTGATAAGAAAACCATGCATCTAGTGCACAACTCTGATAAAGATCACTTATCAATCCCATAATCTTTTAAAACTTAGTGTGGAATATAAAAGATTCTCTCTTATTGCATCAAGGATGATGTTGGGATAGGTTACATGCTCTTCTCTAAGCAAGACTAAACTAAGAGGATTTCAAGAAAACCAAAAAAGATAAATTAAACCACAAGTAGTTTACTTATTGAAAGAAGCTAAGCTTTACTTTTCCATGAATATTCATCCAAACCATGATTCCTTTTCCACCAGAGTAACCCCATGATTACTCAAACTTAACCACTGAAGTCCATCCATGACCAACGGTGTTTCACAAGGTTGCGCACGTAGCCAACCATTTCACTGTCGTGTTGCCTAGTAATCACCGACATGATTCAAAACTTACAAGCCTCACATATATTAAATAAATACCAACCATTTACAAAGGTATTACTTGGTTGTGTTCCTTCTACCTAGAAGGATGTGTATTCCCATATTGACATGATACTCCCCATATTAGGAGTTTCCTAGTCATCAAAGGAATAGATACAAACTAGCCACTCGTAAGCAAGATAGATCAGATTCACCTTAGATGCACATGTGACACTTATATGGGTCATTCTCATGTACATCATAGAATTTTTCATGAGAGAAAAAACCAACTTGGTCAGTGTGTCAAAACACTTGATCCTCTTGGAACACCACCCTGAGAATTGGGGTGATTTGATTAATTTAACACCCATGCACTCTACTCCAAATATGATTTGAGACTGTACTCAATAGCTCAAGGCTCAATGATTTCACCAAACTCATCTAGTTCATTATATCATTTATAAACTCTATGAGATCAGTGTATATGAATTCACACTACCCCCAAGGTTTTAGAAGCAACTCAACCATCCATGATATTGTCCATAGGTTGTCCCTGCTATGCATCCAAGCATCAGGTGGTCAATACAAGAGATTTATCCCAAAGTTGTATTGCCCTATATGACCATTAACTTGGATTATGACATACCAATTCTTCTATCACTGAGGAATAAGAAAAGGTCACATGACCTATGAAGTATCTGACCATGCCCTATGCATTTTTAACCTGCTAAAACCAAGCATTACTTGATGTGCATGCTCATAACAAATTCAAGCGTACCATGACCACCCATCCAAATAAGGGTGTCATTTAGAAGATAAGAGTCTTACAAGGGACAAAAATTCCCAAACGACACCACACGATAGAAATATCACAGAATTTAGCAAGGTATTTAAGATCTAAGGGTTCCACCTACCTCAGGATAGCCCTTTACAAAAGAAAAAAATGTTGATCCTATCACTATGTCTTTACAAACAGATTTCACTAGGACCTATGCCTATCATTTAATCACATGATAAAAAAATTCATATGGATAATTCTTAAGTTTTCATTCCAAGGAAACTCAAGGAAAATTTTAAACTACCCTTACATGAGGGTTTAAACTAAGGATACCGCCTAATGTTCCATTTTTATGTATTTAAATTGATTCACATTTAATTTATAAACATTTAAGAGATTTAAAACTAAGCATGAAGTACCCATTATAAACAAAATCACTTGTTAATTAATAAGGTGACTTATGAGGGTCCTGTTAAGCCAACCTGAGTTCATCAAAATGCAACCTAATAGTAGTTTCTCAATTATTAAATCTTAAAAAACACCTATAGAGGGTTATATCATAAGAAACATTCCACAACTGACCTACTTGGGTCTAGGTATGCATTTTAAAATTTTATCATACGGATCATCATTCTCGTGTGATAGAGTTAAAATTCTTTATAGAGGAAACCAATTCCTTTTAACTTAAAATTAAACAACTTTTACATTTATAATCATTTCAAAATATATCAATTTTATGTCTATTTGTTCGATTATACAGGTTTCCATCCCCTAATCTATAAATCGCCCATACACTTCATTGACCGAAAACTAGATCCCATTTGATTGAAACTAATTCACTTTAAAATTTTGACTTTAGAAGATTTTTTCATTTTAACAATGGTCTCTAGATGTATAAATCTCAAGGATGGTTTGAGTAAATAACTTACCTTTTCCCAATTATAAGGTTCCCATACACCTTATAACTAAAAACTAGTTATGGTTTAATTGCAACCAATAAATTCATCCCATGAAACCAAATACATATCAAAAAAAAATATAGGTATGTTATCACAAGCAGTAAATATAGATAAACATGTTAATAAGAACAGAAGCACAATACATAGACAATAAATGCTAAATAATCTGGCGGCATGGTATATAATAAGCATAAAATCACAATCAGAAGGCATCCTAGAAATGAAACTACATGGCATGGAATATGCATGGCATGTGAATCTCTATGTTCCTATAATGATGCATGTAATTCTACTTCCTTTATATACTAAGACAAGGGTAAAATATCATATATTTAATAAATAAATCCACAAAGGAAAGTACACAAATCACTCAAGGTGAAATCATCATCAACTGTAATAGAAAACAACATGAACAAAAAATTCCATACCTAGACACTTAGACTCTTCTCCATACTTGGGTTGATAAATCCCAAGCATAGATATTTACCAAGGACAAAAACATTCCTAGTCTCATTTCTACCAGCCTAAAATAGTTAGACAAAGGAAGAAAATAAATATTTCTGATACCACTTTGTAACATCCTATCCCGACAGGACACTAAACTGGTAGCTGGACTGATCGCCGCATAGCCTCAAGAACACCTCCTTGTATGTCAAAGGTTTCTGACTAGAAGTGAGGGTCTAAGGATATGATAGTGAGGATACTCTACCCTCATGGTCATAGTAACACAATAATGTATTAGATCATAAATAACAAACAATATCAGAAGCAGTAGAAAATGAAAGACATATCATTGGAAGAATAATATAAACTGAATATAAATGGCTAGTATAAATATAAAACATTGCATGCATGTCCTGAAGATGACACATAACTAACAGTAGATGTAAAGTAGGCAACAAGATATAGTAATGTACATGAATACAGAAAATAAAAAAAAATAAAAATTCATGATGGTTAACTCCACGATCATTCTGAGCTCTAACTCAGTCATGTGATCCTAACTCCCAAGTACAGGTAAGACAGTGCTATCAATAATCCATGGTCATACTAAAATGAGATATTCTTGGGTACCCTAGTGCAATGGTGTCCTGAGATGGATGTGAGATAAAATACAAGTAGGCCACAACCCATAATGTCTACAACTCGATCCAGTCCATGAATATAAAGTAAATAATTGTATAGGTATAATGAATAATAAAAAAAACTTAATAAATAAATATCGATCGAATCAGGTTCCATCAGGACACCTGGCCAACTCTACCTACTTTGACTCATGGCTATAATGAGTTTCTGATCAGTAACTATATATATAGTAATAATATATATATATATAGCGTAGTTATATATTTCATCCACATATATGAACCAAGTACCTGCAGATGTATGTGGCTATATACCTAGAATACTAGGTGATGACTAGAATGGGGCATAACTTAGTCATTTGTATCCATTTTGAACAAGCCTATAAGCTCAAGTAGAAGGGTACATTCCCTACATCTCATAATGAGTGGGATACATCATGTTTGTCACTAGAGATAGTGAGTGTGTTTTCATGTCAACAATTGAACAGTAGTGAGTGCTTCTTCATGTTAACACTCACAAGAGATGTGGTAAGACATTCCCACCATCCACATAGTATCACTAGTGTGAGATTTCATGCTCAGTACTTGATTTAAGGGAGCGTGATACCTCCATTCTCAATAGAACCCTTACCATTTTCTGCATCCTATGTGTAAGGAGTAATCATATAATTATAATATAATCCATGAGTAATTACCTCTCATGCTTTACATTTATCAAGCCATCATGATCCAAGAATAACATATCATTTTAATCATTAAACAAAACATGATCAAATGGTGTGGTCATGTCACCCTCTCATAATTCATTTCATTTAAATCATTTAATTTGATCAAGGTAACCCAAAATTAACAATACATTCCATTTTAAAACATTCCATTTAATCTAAGTAAACATGGAAATTCATTTTACAAGGAATTGCAAGGTATATATAAGGTACCATAGTCTAATTGGGAATTTACCTACATGGAAAATCCCATTTATTAAGAAAGAAATTCCCTTTGGAGGAGCTTGGTTCATTGTTCATTTAGATAGGATTGGTCTAATCCATACACTTAAAAGGTGCATTGGTTTAATCACATTTATATAAAAATGAGGGAAATCCCTTTTATAATATAATTTTAGGCCATGATCAAGACATTCCATAACTCTAATTATAAAAAAAAAGTCATAGAAAAAAACACTAATTCCATAAGGACAATCAAAATTTAAAACACAAATCACCATTTTGTAATTTAGAATATTGTGCACCTCATTCAAGGGGTTTTACTATAAAAACATGACATTTTTTATCAAACAATTCATTGAGCATAACCAAGAATCAAATACAAGAGTCAAAACTCAATTCACTTTAAAGATGAATTTTGGAAAAACTACCAAGCATGTCAAAATAAACACATAGTTTCAACATGGAACTTAGGAGGTTCTACTATCAATTAAACGAATTCCTTCAAGGGTAAATTCCATTATTAATCCAAGATGAATGATTAGAAGGAGTTCCGGTCATTTATTCGATTAGTTATAATGGGGAAATATAAGTTGGCACACCTAAGGGGTGTCTGTGATCGAGGTTTACATCCTCAAATTACTAAACAAGTTTGAATGGGAGTAATATAAAGTGTGTATACCATTTTAAAATGAAGAATTAAATTTTTAAGAAATGAATGGAAAAGATAAATGGGTGGCACAAAAAAAACATTTTTAAATCAATGGAAAATTGGGGAAAGATCTATAGACCACCTACCTTGCACTTAGGATGCTCTACTCAAGGTTAGATTCGGTCTGATTTAGAAGAAATAGAAGAAATGTACATTCACCCTAAAAATAGGGAAAATGATCTATCACCAAGATAACTTGGTTGAGAGGAAACTAAATGGATAAATATTCAAAAGTAATGAAGATATTACTTATAGGAATCCACAGGGACTCACAGTGCTCAAATTCGATAATGGATGGAGGAATTATCATCATGCCTAGAATAGCACTGCTACAAAAACGGGCAAGGGAAGCGCTACACCTTTATCAGTGCTAAAAAAGCACTGATAACGGGGGCCTTTATCAGCACGAAAAAAAGCGCTGATAAAGGGGTGCTTTTATCATCGCTAAAAAAAGTGCTGATAAATTCCCCCTTTATCAGTGCTTTTTTTAGCCCTGATAAACGCGCCCCTTTATCAGCGCTTTTTTAGCACTGATAAAGGGGGCCCCTTTATCAGCGCTTTTTTTAGTAGCTCTAATAAAGGGAGGATTTATCAGTGCTTTTTCCTACTGGACATAAATTTTATGTTTAGAAAAATCATGAAAAATAAATAATTATTATATAAGTATATTTATATTGATATAAATATAATATATATTTTTTAAATATGTTTTAGATACATATAAATAGACTATTAAATTTAATATATAAGAAATTTAATGAAAATAGATTTAAAATATTTAAAAAAATATTATTAATTTATAATTTTCTAATTATTATTTATTAAAAATCATTTAATTGTAATTTGAAGACACGAAAAATCAAAACAATTAATAAAAGATCTAAAATAAGTTGAAAATGTAACTCAAACTTCAAACGGGCATAACTTTAGATCCAGGTGTCCGTTTGAGCTCTACAACATATCAAATCGAAGCCTACGATGATCTCTACGCGATAATAACTTAGGCAAAGCATCTGTCACATTTTTAGAGGCCAAAAAAGTCCCAGAAGGCCTCCAAAATTGATTTTTTAGTCGGGATACCCCGATTTGTTAACATTCAAACAAGTATAACTTTTGATCCAGATGTCCGTTAGGCCTATACCACATATAATATCAAAGATTGTTTCATTTTCTTCAATTTTACTGGTTATGGAGTTGAAATAGGATTCTATATTATAAGTTATGGTCATTTTTAACATTCTATGGCTTTTCAAATACACATATATATGTATTTATTCGTAAATATATATGTGTATGTGTGTGTGTGTGCTGTATATATGTATGTATGTATTTATTTATTTAATTATAAACACACATAAAAAACATATTTCATAAATGTATTTAAAAACAATCTTATAAGTATATATTAACATACAAATAAATATAGAGATAAAAAATTATAAATAAATAAATATATATAAATAAATAAATATTAATATATATTAATATACGAATGAATATATATATATACTAATATATTAATAAATATATTTATATTAATATGAATCTATATCAATATAAGAATAAATATAACTATATATATAAATAAATAGATATATCATTAAATAGAGAAAAAACGAAATAGCTTAGTAGTAAAGGTGATGCCACAAAAAGGGGGGTTCTAGGTTCGAGTTCGGGTGGAAGCGCAAAGGGGTGCGTGTGCGCGTGAGGATGCACAGGAAGGGAAGCGCACGGAAGACCTCTTAGTGCTGATAAATGGGGGTCAAGTGAAGATCTCCCCACATTATTTAATTCTTTTTTTTACCTTTATCAGCACTTTTTAGAGCGCTGATAAAAGGGACCCCCTATATTAGCACTGAGCTTTACAGTGATTTTTTAGCACTATTAAAGCCTATTTTAAGCGCTGATATAGGTCATTTTTGTAGTAGTGTAGGGAGGAGGAACTCATGCCACCATGGATGAGAGATCACATGGATGAAGGAGGAGGAGAAAGAAAGAAATGAGGATTTAACCTAATTAATTGTATTCTGGAAATTTAAACCTAAAAACTAGGTCACACGGTTTGGTCGCATAGTTATCCAAACCATGCGCCAACCATGCAACTCCCACTTCTTAGGAAACCCACCTTGTATAGTTGTGTCATACGGTTTTTCATAACCATGTTCCAACTGTGCGATAAATAGTGAAAACATTCTACCTAATTGGCACTAACCATGCAGGGTTGGCACATAGTTTGGGAAAATGTGCACAAATCATGTGGGGTACTTCTGATCACCTTCTATAGCTATATATTTTTCACTAGTGGGCTACACTATTTCAGAAAAATTGATCACTCTGTTTATTCCTTCTTATTTTTCATGTTTTTGGATCCTTATGCACCAAAAACTCAATGGAGCACCCAAGGAATCCCTCAGGCCTTTACCCAAGTCTAAAAAACACTTTGAAGTGTTATAACTCATGGAATTACGTTCCTAATCTTGGTTCAAAGAACGTCATGTCCACTAAATTTCAAAATTAAAATTCCCTTGGAATTTATAACTTGGATCAAAAACATGAGTCATTACAAATGTCTTCATAGTTTGATTTAGATGTTTGAAATTATTTATTCCCTCATTATGAGATCAGTTACTTTCATGTGATTATTCGATTAGTTAAAATATCCATGGATAATTTTCAAGCTTATGTTATTATTTATAAGGATTTATTTGATCATCATTTATTTTCATCACATTATTCTCAGTTTGTTGATTAAATGGCATATGTTTCAGTTATTTACCTTAACATATTAATTATTCTTATTTAACCATGATATCTTTCATTGTACTCTTACTCTTACTAAGCATATGATATCCCCCCTTTCTTAGGTTTTAATTTCCCCAAGTTTCCAAAAAAGTGTTTTTTGATTGATATGTAGGGATAAGCTATGGGGAATAATGGTGTTATCAAATAAAACACTTTGTGTATTTTATGTTTTCAATTTTAATGAAAATTTTAAGTATGTATCTATTTTACCAACAATAATAAACTATTCAGTCCTTTGGGTGTGATTCCTTATATCTTATGTCTATGTAATAAAGTAATCACCATCTTTGGGATACTCGGGTTTGGGACTTTACAAAGAGGTGGAGTTTGTTTTGGAAACTGGCCCCTCCACACCAATAGTAGATGATGTGATGAATAGAGTAGGGTTAGATCCTATTGTTGGTAGAGGAAGAGTAACTGAGTCCACTTCCTTTACTTTCTCTTCATTAGAACCAATCCTTCCCTTTGCAGTCTTGATACCCGATTATATCTCAGTCTTCATTCCTCATGCACTCACGCCCTCTGAGATGAATTTTGGAAGTGTGGTTACATGAAGATGGAATTGATACGATATTTATTCTTTAATCATCGATACTACTTTGGAAGAAACCTGTGGCCAAGTGGAATGCCTCCACCAACTCTTCTATCAGCTAGGGGTGGGTGAATTCATTTATCAAAGGTTATATGAAATCATGTAGTGAGTCATTCTGACCTAGAAATAATTTTCAAGTCATGAAGGGATCTTTAAAACATTAATGATAGAAATTTTATGCTCCAATAAATGAGGGAATCCTCATAGGTTCTAAAACAAAATCATAGAAAATCCTACTAGTTATGTGATCAGATGAGAAACCTAGACACACATATAGAAAAATATGAAGTGTTCATAGCTCATATGAAGTCCAATCTTCTAATAAAATCATCTTTACTAGAGACCACTCAAAAAGAGGCTCATGTGTTTCCCTCCTCAATCAAGGCTCTTTTTCTACTAGCGATGGTAGAGGAAATAGAGAGGATTGTACTTAATCATTAAATTCACACCCCCACTATACTCTAACTAATCTACAGAAGTGAGTACAGAAACTTTAACTGTTATCTTTTTGTATTATTTTCTAGAAAACATGGGAGATACTCCTAACTGTGGAGATTCCTCCCCTGTATCTTTTTAAAAAAATTGCCAATTAAAAAGTATTAAAAATCACATGTATTTCCGCCTTCCCCTTCCCTTTTCACTATATTCATGGTACCTTGACAAATTAATATTATATAGATCATTAAAAACATAAATTTTCTTATGATTATTATTGAAAAGATATCCAAACTCAAATTTCTGATTCATAATATATTTTTTTATAATAATGACTCATGAATAATCATTTCCATAAACAACCTTGTTGGTTTATTAGGATCAGTCCCTTCAGAAATTTTTGGTTCAAAGGGATGACATGGGTGAATGTGTTCCAGGGATAAAGAGTGTTCTCTATCTTTGGCCTAGGATGGAGGCCTAGTGAACATATCCTGAGTACTGTCGGGGTCATATTATAGTCCCCATAAGCTTTTATGTCACTTTTATTTTTATCACCCTTACTTTTTCCTATGTTTCATATGAGGAAAGATTAATGGGATGGAACTTAACTTTTCTTAATATTCCCTTTTCTGGTTTTCATCTTAGAGAGTATTTTATCTCTTTTAATTAGTAGTTTAACATATTTCAGGCCAGACCAATCAAGTACTGTTATTTTAGGTTGAATATCTTAGACCGTATGTTATTGATGTTTAAGGTTTTATAGCTTGGACCTTTTTCTATTTTAGATTAAATTATGAAGGATTAATATTCAATAAGGGTTTTGGAACCCTTCATCCTTACATGTATTGTGAAGGTTAAATATTCATGAAGGTTTTTGGCACCCTACATCCTGGATTGGGTTATGAAGTATGGGTATTCATGAAGGGTTCTGTCACCTTGAATACTTACTTTGAAGTCCCTTGATTGATAGTGACATAATTTTAGGGATGTCAAATCCATATGGATAATTGGAATATGGGTTGGTGGAAACCACTTCCGAAAGTGTTTGAATAGAAGGTGATGATATGGAGAAGACATGTTGGGGATGATCGCAAAACACATAGAGGTATCTAGTTTCTCTAAGATATTGATAGGGATCATGGGGATTAGAGGCCCTTTATTTAAAAGATGATATGAATCTAGTTAATGGTTCAAGGTAACTTATACGGATCTAACTCATTATTGGTAAAGCATAGGGGACCTCACCCCTTTCCAAGAGTTTTGGTAGGTTTACTAAGATTCAATCACTTATGAGATAAAGTAGATTTTGGAGAGAGGGCTATCCCATGAGGGTTCTGGCACCCTGGGGAAGTTCATAGACTACACTAGAAAAGGAACTTTTATTTTATGGTTGTGAATCTTGGAACCATATATCATTTAGTTTAGGTTCATTCAATGAAGACCACCAAAATTTTCAATAAAGAGTTATTGCATTCTTGATTTGAGGATGGGTACAATATATGGTGACATAATTTTAAGGATGTCAAATCCACTTGAATAGTTTGGTTATAGGACTTGTAAATCACGATCTAAGAATTTATAAGAAAATGTGTAGTGGATACTACTAGACATAAGTTGACCATCGGTAATGGTGGAAACTATTATCACACACAGTCAAGGAAATAGATTATAGGTTTAAGGGGGCCTATCTCTCATGACCAAAAACATACCCTAGGAACAAGCTATGAGGCATTGTATTATTCACCAGTGAATCCTAATGGACTTCCTTCATATCAGTCAGTATCTATTACCAATACACTATTGGGGATAACCAATATAAATGACTCAATGTTATGGGATTCCAAGATAAGTGTATCAACTCATGGAATTAGTGGGTATCATCTCATACCTCAAATACATGAAGTTGGTTTATGGAAAACATAATATTCAAGAAGTGTTAAAGAACCCTAGAAGTTGTTTTGCCACATAGTTTACACATTATCATAGTGAGGGGATTTGATATATCATTGCTCTAATAGTTTCCTTGACTGAAGGGGTCTAGCTAGAATGGATTAGCTTTTAATATGGTCATATGACAGGCCCAACAAGATTTATGCCTTTTTATTTACACTCTATTTTTTTTAAACTCTATAGATGAAGAGCTTAGTGATTATAGAATTGACTTTTTCTTATACATCCTTTTGCAAGATTTTGTCCTCAAAATTTTTGTGTATCTTTCACTAGAAGTTTAAGGTCTTGTAATTTATACCATCAGAGCCTAGAGTTTAAGGTCATACAGCTTTGAAAAAAGTGCATTTAGTTTAATGTCAGGATGCATAGAACCAGTATCATGGGAGTGTTACACTATATACTAATTAGGATTCCCAAGGTCAGTATTACTCCAACACCCTTTTGAATAGGGGATAAATATGTTTTAAATCATGGATTGAGGTTCTCAAATAATGAGTGATGGTATGGGACACACATGTAAAGGATGATTGTGAATCAGACTAGGGTGATGAGTTCCACTATAATTTTTTCTGGGATAATAAGAATCATAGACCCTTTTTTCAAGGTAAATACATATATGGTTGATATACTAAGGGACCATATATAGGAACCAAGGGTAGACATGTACAGTTTAACAAAGGATCCCTTGAATCTGAGTGTTCTTTTCTAAGGTTTGTGAAAGATTCATGGTAATTCAAGATACTCAAGACATGATGTATGATTTATGGTTTGAGGGGTTAAGAAATATTATGGAAGCACCCAAAACTTTAGTTGGCCATGGTTAGGATCTTACAGTTCTTTAATAAGGAGTGTTTATATATGATGATATGTGTAGTTTGACATCATGCAGTGTGGACGCACCTTCCATGTAGTTTAATATTATGAGACCAGTATGTAATTTTCATGCAGTTTAATGTCATGTGAAAAGGAACTAATTATCATGTAGTTTAACATCATGAAACTAGGACTTAATTTTTGTTCATTTTAATGTCATTTAATTAGAATGTTGTGAACCAATAAGAAAATTATGCAACATATTTTTAGAGACACCTTGAATTGGTCAAGGGAATTCATATGTGAGAGGCATTATTTTCCTAGAATATTCATACAGGTATATATCCATATTTGGATTCCTTTTTCATAGATATGACTCATGTAAAATATATCCATATGTAGATATGAATCATACATAGGAAAAATGAGTTTTTATAACTCAACCATTCTTAAACATTTTAAGGTCATACAAGGTGGACCATTGATGTCACCCACATTTGGTTATGATACTCTTAGTCATGCCAAATAGGTCATTCCAATCCTATAAGAACACATGATTCATTCTCAGTGTGAGAAAAAATAGTATAATGGGGAATACCCCATACTATTATGTCTAGTTTTTCATGACTAAGAAAGTTACTGATCTTGGTGATGAGAATAGACAAGGCCCATTGAGAGTGGTGGGTGGCTTGATCAGGTAATAAATTAAGATAGGGGTGTGTGGAATTTATGTGGTTGGTCTTACTCTAGGTTTCTATATGCATCTAATGGGGGTAGGATTCAAGCCACAAATGTCTATATTAAATAAATTCCCTTTCATAGGTCTAGATCATATGCATAAGGGGAAAGGACATTTTATTTTTTCAAAAATTGTGGTTGGGATTAGGGTGGAGAATACCATAATCACAATGTGTCCTATAGAGTTAGGAATAAATCCATATATAGTTCTTTATGGATCCCTATATATATCAAACTCATGCATGGGGAAAAGGTAATTTTTATTAGGTCATGCACAATATTCACAGTTCCTCTACTGTATGGACTAGCTCACATTTAGGAAAGGTGAATTAAGCCCTACCATAGTGAAGATCTATTGGGGGAGTGAAGTGTCACTGCAAAGGTCCAAACATTGTGGTGGGTGGGAACATTTTGAAAATTTTAAATTTGTGTATGGATCTAGTGATTATTGATCAAAACATCACTATATATCCTATATGGACAAGAATCAATCTATATATAGTTCTTAAAGATAAATATCCCCTAAATAGATCTAGATCATGTGCAGAGAAGATAAAAAAGGGATTTCACCTTGGGAAATGGCTATTTAATGAGATGATTGAGAAAATACATCAATATGAAATGGGTATCATCATACTTTATTCTTTTGATGATGATATGTTCATCTACGATGCATTATCCCCTGGTTATATATAGGGTAAAATAAAGGGGGTATTGTCATTATTAGGAATCATGTTTGGGCCCAAAATGGGTAATTCAAGTGTCACTATGTATCTTATACTAAATGGAATCAAACTATATGTAGTTCTAGAAAATTTAAGAGTCCACTACATGGATCTGACTTAGAAGCAGCAGAGAGGGGAATGTTACTCATTTAAAGAAAGGTCACCCACTATAATTTAGGTGCATGATCTCTAAATTTCAATGATATCATTAATGTGAAAAACTATCATACTAGGATAGGCTTTCACTAGTGGGGTAATATCCATAGTATTTTATGAAAACAATGTTTAAAGCTACCAATATAGACCAAGCACTGAGGTAGGTTATTATAGTGGATAAGTTGCAACTAGGCCTAGTACAATATACCCAGGTGTTTCTATGTATCCTGACAGACCAAGAATCAGTACACATGTAATTCTTATAAGAAAAGTACCTTGTATGGATCAGTATCATGTATAGGGAAGGGGAATTTTCATTTTATATATTGTATTTGTGTCTATTATTAGGGGATCCAGGCATCGCTACGTATCATAATTGGTCAAGAATCAAGCCATGTGTATTTCTTTAAGAAAATTCCCTACACGAACTTGGATCATATGTAAGGTATATGGGTAGTGATGATCATAGTAATTTGTTTTATATATGCTAAAAACTTATACATGGATCTATATCTCTTGTAAGGGATTAAGAGGCCACAATTAATGGGCCACTCTAAGTAGTTTAGAGTCATGCAATATGGAATTTCACCACACAGTTTAACATCCTAATGTAGGGACAATGACCATACAGTTTAACATTATGGGATAAGGATGTGTGGTTTTTCAGGGGTCTAATCCACATATGATTTGTGAGTACTTTGCCTATATTGAGTGAAGATTCAAGAATTGGGAAAAAATTTGGGAATTTAAAATGTTGGTGTGAAGAGGGGTCCACTCACTATGTATTATTTTCTAAACCTATAGTTTGTCCTAGGGTAGAAGATATAGACTTAACTGTGTATATCAAAGGAATGATAATCAATCCATATATAGTTCTTTTAAAATAACTTCATCATATTGATCTAGATCATATATGGATAGAGGGTGTTTCTTTTTCTTAGATTTGGCTGTCACGCAGATCATGAGTCCCATAGGGTGGCTCACTTTAAGTAGTTTGAAGTCTTACAGGATGGAACCTATGTTGTGTAGTTTAATGTAATATGACTAGGATGTTGTCATGTAGTATAATGTTATGTAACTAATACATTTTCATGTATTTTAACATCATGTGACCATGATGTAGGTTTCCCATAGTTTAAGGTCGTGAAACGAGGAAATGGGGGATGATGTTTTATGGTTATGCATCTTTTACCATATGGAATTGTCAAGAGTAATGACTAACATAGATAATTTGGGTCTTCACAGCAGATGCATACCCTAAAACAAAAGGTCTCAAGAAGAAGATGTTATAATCATTCTTTGACAATGAGTATGATGCACAAATATGTAATATTGAGGGTATCTAAATCCACTAGAATATTTGGGTTATGGGAAGTGTAAATAATGACCCAATAATATCTAAGTCAATGGGTGGTGGATACCATTAGTAAAATCTCGAACATTAGTAATTGTGGAATCTATTATTGCACATAGTTAGGGAAATAGCTTCTAGGTTTAAGGGGGGGCTATTTTATTGGACTAGAACATCCCCTCAAAAAAATCTCTGAAACATTATGTTATTCACTATAAATCCTAGTGATATCCCTTCGGATCAATCATTCCATGTTACTAATACTCTATATGGGAGAACCAAGAGTGCATAAAGGTTACACTAATGTGTATTGATCACATTATCATGGAAAGGGGATAAAACGTCTAACTATTGAGTAGAAAATCATCAGAGGGGGTTATCTATTTGGTGTGAAGACTATATGTCATGCAATGTAACACCATGCATCAAATACGGGTTTCCTTGTCTTTGAATAAAATGAAACTCAAATGTGAAAGTCAAAGTTACTTTCTAGGTCCTCTAATATCACAAGAGTTATGCTCGGATTTAGAAACAAGAGATGATCGAAAATTCAATTAAAATACATGAGAGTGAAAAACATAGAATGAATGGGGCCATTCACATTTTGATATGAGAAGTAATCCCCCACAAAAAAAAAATCATCATGGAACGTGGTTAAATGAATCGAATATCCAGGGATAGGACTAAAATATATGATCCAGTCATCATTATGTATCCTATAAATATGGAAATCAATTCATTTGTAGTTCTTATATGTGGACTCTATATAGATTTGACTCTTCCATAGGGATGGGTAATTTTATTTTCTATATTGATCTAGATCATGTACAATGAATTTCCATTGAATATATGTTCTGGATTAAGAAATAAGGAAACCTGATATTTATTTGATCTTGGTTCTAAAATGAAGGTGTGGCTACTTTTTTCTTATGTAGGGTTGTTAGAGAAAACTCAACATGAACTGGTAAACCCCTACACTAGAAACCTTTTAAGAAAATTTGGATCATATGAACAAGGTGAATAAAATCCCACAAGGTAAACGCATTTTTTTAGTTTAAGTTCTCGCAAAAAGAACCACTATACAGTTTGAAGTCATGCAGCGAGGACTTAGGATGTTGCACAGTTTAATTTCATGTGACCAGGATGTGTTCCGTGCAATTTAACGCATGTGGTAAGGAAGTATTTCGTGCATTTTAACAATATGTGGTAAGAAACTAGGTGACCTATAGTTTAAGGTCATGTTATGAGGACTTGGGTGTTGTGTAGTTTAAATTATTGTTTCCAAGACTTATTTATATGGAGGAAATTATGAAAAGTATTTCTTGAGAAACCTTTCATTGATAAGGGGTGACATGTTCCCCATAAAACATGGCTAATGAGTAATATCTATTAGAATAGACCTTACATATGAAATAAATCACTTACCATTTAGGCTCTAACTTTGAGGGTTTATTTCCTAGTATCATCAAGGTTCTGAGAACTAGCACCAATTCTCCTTAGAGGAATGATCAGAGGCAAACCTTTTTGTTGAAGGCCCATGCAATCCAATTTTGATAGACTTTGAGGTTGTGCAGTGTATATAACCTTTTATCATCAATTCATTCTAACTTATAAAGTTTCTTATTTGATTACTCATATTTTTAGATTTATCCACATATATCATATCAAAGTGAGGGTAACTAGACTTTGTTGGGTAATACTGCCTCTTTCTCATAGGTCAATGTCTATGGGATTGCTTGCGTGACAGTGTGGGTTGTGGTATGGTAGTCCCATAAAGAATAAAAGATCTTTTATAGTCAATACTTATTTTCTTTTTCCATTATTTTAGGGAGTATATTCGATAAAGTCTTATTAAAGTCCTTTATCTACCCATTTTCCATTGCATGATAGTGATAATAATGGTTAGACTTAATTTTACTCCTGATAGAGTTGTTTTAACTCATAAGAATAGATTTTGGTTCTATTTTCCATTAGTATTGTGTGAGGAATACTATTTTATCCAGAGGTGTGACTGTGTGGGTGAAAAAAATGTTCTGACGGATAACAACTAATTACCTGTTGTTATTGAGAGTTTCACATCAGGTTCACCATTTTTTTGTCTTGAGTTGCATCATACCCTTTTTGGTGGGGGTGAGATGGTCCCACTGGGACAAGGTAGTATATCCTTTTTATGTTACAAATGAGGTACCTCATTTGTGTGATCTCAGCAGGTGATTGTAGGGTGTTAAGTGTTTTTGAAATCGGTCCATCTCGGGGTATGAGGTCCTTATATGATCTCCAACGGGTTTATTAATAGATCTATAAACACCCAATGACCCTTTTATCCATGATTCATAAACCTATTTTCCAAAGGCAGGCACTCGTTGGATTATTTTGAAAACAAAACTCAAATACTCCATTGGTTGAGAGGATGGGAAGTTGGGCTCATCACACCCTTTGGGGGGGTTATTGCCTATTCGAAGACTCTCTTATAGATTTAATAAATGTTCATATGTTCTTGAATCATTGTTTATTTCTCAAGCATGTGTCTGTGGGTTACCCCTGGGTTTCAAGATTAACCATATATATTCATGGGTTGGGAATTACAGTGATGGTACTAGTTTAATCCGTATGATGAGGCACTCTAGAGTTTATCATTATCCAAGGGAGGAAGTTGTTTCTCTATTGGGATCAAACCCATAAAATGGGTTTCCTATGTATCCTCGTGAGAGGAATCAAAACCCACGTAGTTTGGTGCTGCTTATCTGGAAACTTCACCTTTTAAGTTTGTGCGATGAGGAACCATCCATGTATTTTAACATCATGTAGTAAGGACACCTAGGCTAAAGATTCCTAGTCTAGATTTCGTGTTGGACTTACACCAAAGTGATTTAGGATTCTTAGAAGAGGCATGGTCTCCTAGGTGTATATGTCCCTACCAAGGGTATGGACTGGTGAATGCTAGGGTGATTTTGGTGTTGGGTTTGGACCTCAGGGAGTCTCCCTATGTATCCCAGTTAGTTGGGAATCAAATTCCTAATATTTCAGTTTAAGGTAGGGATTATACCGTAAAGGATGCCTTATTTGTGGGGGGGCATGATTGGGGCTTAAAATTTGAAAAGGGTCCCCTTTGATCTTAGTCCTTTAGACAGGCATCCTACATAACCTGTTTGAGGAAAAAATTAGAGTTCTCGTAGTTCATTTAAGTTGGTGTGGATGGTGTGATAATCGCTAACCTCTAATCCCATGTGAGTCATGTTTGGTGTGAGAAACAAGAGGAATCGGTAGATTTGATAGACCACACACCTTTCCTTCTCCACTGATGGAAAAGGAGGATGATGGTGGAGGAGGCTAGGGTGAAGGCTCGATGAGAGAGGGGGGCTTTGAATGTTCTAATTTCCTTTCCAGTATTGATATCATGGATATTGATATTTATAAATCTATCAGAACATATCTTGGGTCAAGCCTTAGAGGAGTAGGAGTGACACCTCTAATAAAAAGGCTATGAGGTCACCTTAAGGGGGTTTCTTAAATCTAGTTTTGGGAAAGTGGAGAAGCATATATCCTCATCAAAAGGAAAGGCATCCATGATCCCTTTAACTTATTGTTGTCCCTCATTGAATGAAAAAGAGAGTGATTACCCTCAATCCCTAGAATAGGGAGGTACATGTGAGCATCCCAAGGTTGAACTTAGGGTTACCACAGTAATTTAGACTTATAAACACTTTAGGGGCCCATATTTTTTTGGTTATTACCCACATGTATCCTCTTACCATGAGTATGTAGACTCATAATGTCATGCTGATGTGCCTGAGGGTCTGTTCATACGAGTCTGGTGGCTTTGGAGGAGGCTTTGGCCTAATGCCTTTGAACTGGTTTGTGGAGGAGATTTGGAGGATGGTATGGAAATAGAAGGGTGTGATCGGTAGTGGGTGGTGGAAAGCCCAAGGGTACCCTACTCCATGCATCATTTGTTCATGTGGTTTGGGGTACCCTTTGCATGGTGTATTGCTATGCGGGTGGAGGGGAAGTCCATGTACCGGAGTAGTACGCAGACCTAGGTGCAGTCCATGTACTGTAGTGGTATGTGGCTTGAGGTTTCGTCTATATACCTTGGTGGTATGTTGTGCTGGATTCTGTCTGTATTGAGGAATTATACATTAGAAATGGTTTCGTTTGCATAGCTATGTGATATGCGGTACGCCGGATTGAAGAAGGGATATTGATCACGTGGTTCGTAGGAAGTTCATCCGCAAAGGGAATATGGTTTTTGGTTAACCAATTAGGTTCACATCCAATTTATTATTATTATTATGTTTTATTCCTTTCATGGTATGTGGTGGGATTATACCTATTGGAAACCATTAGTGGTTTCATACTTCGTATATTTTTTTTCTTCGAAGTTTTCTGTCTGTAAGCTCCAAGTTCCCCCAAATAATTTGATCCCTCTTCAGTTCCCATTGTTTTCCCTTTTATAGAGTGTTGGGGAATCTATATCTTTGGGTCCAATGTCACTATTTTTGGAATCCCATGAATAAATCACCTAGCTCGCGAACAACTTGGTCAACAAAGATTTGTGGGGCTACGTTTCACGGTAGCAGAAATCACTGCCTCGATACCGTGAATGACATAGTTCGCGGGACACCACTAGCCTTTCCTTGTCTGTGAACTGAGTTTAGAGGGATGGTGTGTGGGGTAGTACCTCTCCATCATGTTTTTTCAATGAAATGGTTCACAGGGGACTGGAACTATTCTTCATTTATTCTTCAAACTTCCTGGTTCATTGGCCAATGACTCACAGGACAGTGTTTTGTGGGTTGTCTTCATAACGTTCGGTTCACAGGCAATCTGCATACCATTCTCAAAAATATGTGCGTGGATCACTTTGTTCCTTTTCCAAATTCGATTACTGTAATATTCTGCTCAAATTTTCAATTGAACTTGTGTCTTATTCCTTCATCAAAATTGTGAGAGTATTCCATTCCCTTTATGGAGTTTTCATGACCCTACAAATTCCCCCATCAGAATGGGTTCTAATCAGGACAAAGAGGAGGTTATTATAATGTAGAAATCAGTCCTGAACTAAACTAGTTTTCAGTAGAAATGTGGACTCATTAGGGGAACCACTTCTATATATAGGGGGACCATGTCATTTTTTATTTATCAGATATCACGGAAAAAAGTGCTCATCAAAGTGATCTCAGCTTTCCTTTCCTGTATATATCGGCTCCTTCACAGACTCCTTTGACAGCGAACTATGATTCACCTTCCATGAATCAAAAACTCTTCATAGACACCTTTTTTTGAACTAAATTTTAAATCTGTGAAATGAAATTTAGTTTTAGAGCTTAAACATTTAAGTATTTACTTTAGATGAACACGTAGTGAGGCTCGGTATGCGGCTCACCCAGTTCATGAACTGTTCGGTTCACTAGCTATCGCTTCATGGGACAACGTCTTGTGTGTCGTTCTATGAACTATTATCATTATTCAGTATGATGAGCCTTTCTATGCAGACTTCTTATAGTTATTTTTCAATTTTTGGTCTTTTTCCCAAATATTTCAGTGGACTGGCCTTTTGAATAGTCTTTTGATGCAGAAATGAGATAGATTTTCCACTTATCTCAATGAAAGTGACCAGGAGGAGGGAAGCCATGGTTGAGAACACCAAAGACAACATTCATTCCTATATCATTCCTCAAGAGCTTATTCTTAGAGACCACCTTTCTCTAGAAATCACTTCTTATCTGCTATCTGTCCAGTTTCCTTTTTACAACTTTGGACTTCAAGACGAAGTTCCCTTGCCACTAGTTGACCATAGAGGATTCACCATTCACCTTGATATGTATCTAGGGTATGATAGGATGAATATTCTTACCATGGGGGACATCATGATTTCATTGAACCAAGACAACATATTTGTTATGAATGGATCTATGTGGATGCAGAACACTAAATGGTATTACACTAAATCTTATGAATCAGTCATTTTGGATTACCCGGCTATTGTTAACTTGTCACGACTCAACCCTAATGGAGGGTGGAGCTCCAAATGGGATCTTCGATCTGGAGGTTATTTTTCTAATGAGTGGGTATGAGCCTTCTGGGTGCCCCAAAATTTCATGTAGTTCCCTAATCAGTTGGAACCTGTCAGTCTGTGTCAGGTAGTATGGGTCTCCCATTTTTCCATTTATTCACTAGGAAAAATGATTTTTGATATGCTTAGTCACTGGTGTTTGAGCACTAACACCTTTCACTTGTCCCACAGTGAAGTAGGGATCAGTTTATAGGATGTCTACTAGATAGGGGGACTTCCTATACTTGGAAACATGTATGATTAGTTTCTTCCTATGACCAACACTTGGGAGAATGTTGAACTAGTATATCCATTGGAAAGATATTTACTAGTCCAAGTAGAGGGATTTTTTGGTCATCCTCTTCATTCCTTCTCATTGATTTCATTTGAATATTGGATAGTATTGTTCCTATAGGCGATCGGGCAGAAGCTGAAAGTCCAATGCATCCGAACTCATCCAACTCAATAGTCTAATAAATTTCTCGGCTCATATTGTGCTACCCTTGAGGAGGGTTGGTACACCATTTGGGGATATGAGATATGGTCAAAAGTATCACCCAAGATCAGATTAGCAGGTTTATTTTCTATGTTCCTGGGTGGATGGCTCTTACCTTATCGTAATGTATACACCGGTGTTAGAGATTGTACTCTGATGATGGAGGAAAAATTGGAGGAGGGGAAGCTTATCAACTTATTCATCCCTACCCTTGCTCAAATATATGAGATATTGGGGAATATACAGGAAGGGAGGCCTCAACATCGTCTCAGTGAGCCATTTCAATTTTTTGTAGGGTTGGATAGTATATCATTTTTCCTGATACGAATATCATCATAAAATAATGGTTACTCATTATAACTTCCACCCAACCATTCTCATTATTTCTATCGTTATCCCTCAATATTTGAATGTTGATGGTGTGGTCGAACTACTAAGTGATGTTTCTCAGTTTTCTTTTTCATCTTATCTCATTCCTTATAGAATAATAGCAGATTATGGGAATGGTTCTTCGGAAGCATGTTCATACCACATGGCACTTCATGATGGAATCTTAACCACTCTTATATATAGGATGACCATCTACAAACCTTATGTGCCTTACTATTTTTTCAGGTAGTTTGGATGTCTACAGTGAGTTGCACTCCTCCCAGTTACCCTAGTTAAGAGGGAATTTCACCCAACAATCCTTCATCAACAATGGTTGATAATGATGTGGGAGGACTCTGGAATGCATGTCTTTATTCCTCCCATAGCAGCCTCCACTTATTTATCATTGGATTATTCCTAATAGTGGGTAACACACTATACTAATGAGGTGCTAGCCAGACCAATCTGATGGGTGAAAAGGCCATTGATTGATTCTAGCCTCATTTCAACTGTGTCTCTCATACCATCTTCCTCTATTTTAGTTGTAAGAAGATGTTTTGTTCATCACCATATCCATTCAGAGGGGGGTTCGTATACTTAGCCTATCCTTGTAGATAGTGATTCAGACCCCGTACCGTCAGCTGATACATTTCATGGCCCTACTAAAGCTATTCCAAGTGGAACATCACCATGTGTTCTTAAATTTGTGTCCATCCCCCCAAACCTAGTTCCAGAGACCAAACCATTTAGAAGGAGGGAAATTCCTCCTTCTTGGGTGACTCAAGTCAGGGTTCTTTTATCTACTATAATGGTGTTTCCTGATTATATTTCCATTTCAAGGGAGGGAAAAATCTGAAACTCTGATGCAATTAAAAGGCATCAAGACATGCAAGGATAGACATGGCATCAAATCTGTACTCTTTCCACATAAACTCCCCTATAAAATTTTTCTAATGAGGGAGATACATTTAAATGACTATTTATCAACCTAGGTTCATGTGTATTTGACTGCCGACACCTACATCTTTTTTTGTGCCAAAATTCTCATGGATCGAGAGGATCTAGTCACTTTTGAAGATAGCCTTGCTCAGTTCAATGCTTTGCATCCCCAAACCAAAACCTTTCAAGACCTTACTGAAGTGATTCATCACTTGACAACTAAGGAGAAAAATTATTATGACCAGGTGATTGCCCAAACAGATGAGATATGGGAGTATGAAGCTCATGTGGCCAAGCTAAAGGCACAACTGGCATCATCAAGTGCTAATTTCTAAGTCGTTAAACAAAATACGTAGGATATCGATGCTATTTTGAAGCAAGTGTGTCATTATATTGAAGCTGAAACTGTAAAAAGGACTACTTTAGAGCAGTCTATTGATGATCCATGTCACTAAATTATTTATCTATTGGAAATATCTATTGAGGATCCATTGTAATCTTTTAGATTGTCTTGCATAATTTTTTGGATTTATCCTTGAGGAGAGGTTCTAAGTTGTGGATTCCCTTCATAAATTTATTTCATAGAATAAATATATTTCTCTCTCTGTTGTTTCTCCTTAATCTTTTCCTAAAATTTAAATCAATCATGATCAACTCTAATTGAAACCATAATCTCAATCGGATATCAACTTGAGTCCTTATCCATGATAAATAAAATAATCAAATCATGCCTTAATTTTTTCCTGAGTATAGGGACTCAGTGAGTGTATTTTGAATATTGTTAAAGTTTCATGGAAAAACCCTACAAACTCTATCCCTTTTTCGTTATCACCCTAATTTTTTTCTAAACCCAATTGTGTGTGGGATTAGCGGGTATAACTTGACATTTTATCAGGCCTCCCTTTGCAGGTTTTTTGACCTAAAAAAATATGTGTCTCCTGATGATTTTTTGATTGATCGATGTCTTGCCTAAACTGTATGTAATATAGGTTTAGCGAGTGGGTACTCGACTTTTGGTCTGAGATTCCATTTGAAAGTTTTCATCCCAGTGATTCCTGTGTCTCTTTTGTATTGGTATTTTATATTCTTTCTAGATGGAATGTCATTACTAGTGTTTTAGGTCGAACATATTTGACCATGATTTGTAGGGTGAGGTCCCCAATTTAGGAATCATGGACTGAGGATGTCCTAATAACTTTAAAACATGGATAAGTGATTTTTCTTGACCCTGGTTTCATGATTTCTGGATATGGTACATAGTATAGGGCATGGAATCCATGGGGCGTAGAGAAGTGGGAAATGACTCTCCTGATGAAAAATTTTCTCCTAATTGATAGTCCATTATTGTGGGAAATATATGCAGAGTCGTTGGGGCATTGTGCGCATAGTCAAACAAATGTGTCTGTAGGATACTAGTCATCCATTTCTGATGGCCAAAAAATTTGTATAGAATTTGTGATTTGTTTTTATATTTATGGTCATAGTGGGTGTCCTATTAAGGGAATGATGTCTAAAATTAATTGGTACATTTTTATCATCTTGGATGAGAAAATTATCCCACATGAATTTGACTTGTGTAAAGAAAGGTTAGTGCATGGTGTAGTTTAAAATTGTACAACCAGGACATTTTAGTTTTATTTTTATGAAATCATTTTACTCTAACTAGAGGAGTGTAAATGATTCATCTTTTCAAAATTATTTTTACGAGAAATTTCCTTTATCTTCAGGCATTGAAAAAAGAAAATATGTAAACTTTATTCTAGGGGGTTTCTTAATGCAGGGATTGAGGTGGGGCATAAATTCCATAAAGGTATATAGAGGCAGGAAAATCCTCTCTTTAGGGTGAATTTTCTTTTGGTTTACAGGCCATTTGTGTGGGAAACATATGCAGAGTCATTGAGGAATTTTATGCATAGTCAATAAAAGGTGTATGTGGGACACTGTCTATCCATTTTCGATGACCAAGGATGGTTATGGGAGTTTAGACCTTCCTATACACTGAGTATGGTGTGTGGAGAGGGGTTTATAAAAATAAAAGGAGTAATTTAAAGTTGAACTTTACTGGGAATACTAGGAATAAGTGGAGGAATTTTTATCCTACCCATATGAGTTTTTTCCTTACATCGGTTTGAACCTTGTACAGGTAGGGATGGGAAACTTCTATTTTATGGCTGGATCTGAAATATGAAACTCATATGTTACTATGTATCCTGTGATGATAGGTTTCAAGCCATACATAGTTCGTTTAAGGCACATCCCTTATGCGGATCTAATTCACCTATATGGATGGGGCATTTTTGTTTTGGATACGGATTCACCAATGAGGCAGGGAGTATGCCAAACTTTCCCGTGCTGATTCATTTCATGTGTAGGAACATTAGAGGAAATACCCTTTGACATGACTTAGCCTGAGGGTGAATACTGGGTATCAATTATTATTTAGTTTAAATGTCATGTGATTAGGACATTGGTGTAGAATCCTTAAGTTTATAAAGGATAATCAGGATAGGATGTTTTGATGTGTCCAGGACGTGGGTAGAAAATAAATTGTAAACCATGGTTTTGAGGGATTTTGGATCAGGGGAAATGACATGGGGATTGGAATCCATTAGGCGTATAAAAATAGGAAAATCCTCTCTTGGGGATGAATTTTCCTTTGGTTGACAGTTCGTTTTTTGGGCAACATATGCAGAGCCACCAAGGAAATATGTGCATAGTCAAACAGTGGTGTCTGTGGACACTAACCTTCCATTCCTGATGGCCATGAAGGATTATGAAGATCCAAGATCACTCAAATCATGTAGTTTGAAAAATGGATTGAATTGTTTTTAACATATCAGAAAAACTCAGGCCATGATTATCCATGGAATTTGGAGTCTCTCTACATAGATTTGACTCATATGTAGGGCGGGAAATTTTGACATCCTTGTCTAATCAGGTCCTAGTTTTGATAATTTAGGTGTCCCAAGATTAGACTCCCTGTATAATTTTGGTACTTGCATGAGAAGTGGGTGCATTTTTATCTATGTTTGTGGTACCTTGCAGTTTAATGTCATATGGTTATGAATTTAGGTTTCCCAACATGGAGATGAAAACACTAATATTCCTTTTAAAATTGTGCTAGTAGAATCAGCCATTGTAGATTGATTCACCCTAGCTCTGTGGGGAATCCCCTTCTAAAATTCTTAAGCCCACATGAACTATGCTCTGTGTGAGAAAAAAGTGGAATCAAGGGATTCACTCAACCACCTGGGGATGATAGGATCAAAGAAGAGATAATTTTTGGGCCATGTAGTTTAATTTCATGTGGTGAGGATATTGACAGCATAGTTTAACACCATGTTTTATGGATAAAAGGTCAAAGGAATCATGTGAACACATGGGATAATCAGGACAGGATATCCCTGGTAAACCCTGAACATGAGTGGGGGAGGAAAGCATAAACCATGATTCTAGGATCCCTCAAATCAAGAGGGATGATGTGAGGCTTAGGAACCAATTATTATATGAAAGTAGGAAAATCCCCTCCTGAGGATGAATTTTCCTTTGGTTGATAATCCATTTTTATGGTCCATTTATGCAGGGCTTCCAGGTCATTGTTTTCATAGTCAAACAAAGGTTTCCATAAGACACTAACTATAATTTTTTGATAGATGTGGGAGATTATGGTGATCTGAGATTTCCCAGGGCATGGAGTTTTATGGATGAAAAGGGGATGTCCGGGTACGTGAGAAATATCTAGACCATGATTAGTTTTAAGGTATGAGATCCTCTACATCTATCTGATTCATATTTAAGGGGAATCATTGTATTTTGACACTTTCTAGATATAGGAGTCCATATTTGAAATCCCATGCATCTATTTTCATTTTAGATATAGAATATTGGGGCATTTTGTTTCATTTTATTCTGCATGTATGGACCTGGGATTTCTGGCCTGAGCATCTCTATGTATCTCACTGATGGATGGGAATCAATCCACACGTAGTTCTGGTATCCCATGTATTTCAACATCATATGGTAAGGACGAGAGTAAACCTAATGTGAAAAGGATGGGTTTAGTGAAGTGTTAGGCTTGGACCTTAGGGAGGTTTCCTACATATCCTAGTTAGTTCAGAATAAAGTCCATATAGTTCTAACAACATGTTCCTTGTACCTGTTTGACCCATGTATAAGGAGAGGAAAAAATTGAATGGTGGCTGGATGAGGATCAATGATCCCAACATTACTACGTATCTTTTGAGGATAGGAATCAAGCCACACATAGTTCTTGAGTACTCCCCACTATATTCTAACCTATGCATGGAGAGGGGTGTAATTTTATAGCATGTTTTCAAGGTGATGGTCTTATTATATTCCTATATGCTTTGTCCACATGGGGAAATCCTCACCACCATTCCTAAGCTCACATGAGTTATACTTGGTGTGAGAAACAAGGAGTGATGAGGAGTTACCTTATAGTATAGAGGAAACAGAGGATATAATATATTCATTTCATGTCATGTGATGGATAGACTAAGATCTAGGGTTGATCCATCTCTACTTACCCCATTGATGAATGGGAATCAAGCCATACGTAGTTCAGGAAAATATGTTCCTTATACCGTTCTGACCTATGCACAAGGAAGGTGGTCATTCATTTTTTTTGTTGGTGGATGGACCAAGATGTAGGATGCAGGCATCACCACATATTTCATTGATGAATGGAAATCATTCCACATGTATTTATAAGATACACTCCCTATGATGTTCTGACCCATACACAGAAAGGGGGGTATTTCTACATTTCCCTCGCACAGATCTGATTCCTACACAACAAGTCATTGTACCAGACACAATGATCACCATGTAGTTTAATGTCATGTGGTTAGGATGAAGATTCTAAGTAGTTTAACGTCATATAGTGTGGACACATATGTCGCTATGCATTTTAACGTCTTGCAGCTAAGACAGATATTATATGATTACACGTAGTACTTCCTCAGGAACCTCATATTGGTGGGAGTTGTGGTGAGTTTTCCACCCATTTAAACTAAGGAATATGCTCCATTGTAGTAGACCTTGTGTATAAAATATGGTCCTTTCCATTTTCGCTCCAATTTTAGAGGTTTCTTTCCAAGTATCGTTGGATTTATGAAGGCCATAACCATCTCTCCTTCGAGTAAAGACCAAAGATGAACCTTTTTATTGAAGGCTCATGTGATCCGGCTCTAGTAGACTTCCAAATGGTGAAGAGTGTGAAATATTTTTTTTTCCAATCACTCCATCTCATAAAACCTTTTTTGGGACTTCTCATCTGTGGATAGTTGATCAAAGTAGGCCATGGCGAACGATTGAAATTGAACCTCAATGGGTAGAACTACCTCTATCTTTTATACTAATGAGTACAGGGTTGCTTGGGTTGCGGTGCGGGTTATGGTTTAATAAGCCAAAATAGTATGGATGAGCTTATCCGGCCATGATTTCTTGTCCTTTTCTACCATTTTCCAGATTATATTGGATAAGTTCTTGTTAAATGCCTCTATCTACCCGTTGGTCACTGCATGATAGTAGGATAAATGGTTATCCATGATGCCATACTCCTAATATAGCTTGTCCATTTCAACAGAGTAGAAATTGGTTCTTTTATCCATCATTATTGTCTGAGGGACACCAAACCTGGTGATGATGTTGGATTTCACAAAGCTGACAATGATTCTTTCCCCAACCTCTTTAAGAGGTACATCTCCTACCCATTCGGAAAACAAATCGGTTGTTGTGAGAATATATTTGAATTATCTGGCCATGGTAGGAGGGTACGGTCCCACGACATTCATTCCCTATATAGAAAATGTCTAAAAGTACTTGGCTATGTGAAATAACTATGGGGGATAATAGATGAAATTTATATGAACTTGGAAGAAATGGTACTTCTTGGTGAATGTGGTGTAATCCAGCATCATGGTGAGCCAATAGTACCCAACCCTTAGAATCTACTGTGAGAACTTGGATTCTGATTGATGTGCTCTGTAGATTCCAGCATGCACTTCTTTTATGATGGTGGCGGTCTCTTCTCCACCAATGCACCTAAGCAGGACTTCATCAAGGCCTCACTTACAAAGGACCTTCTACTGGTTTTCACCATCATACAGGAAGAAGTTGGTTTCTCATCTTTGGATCTACTCCCTTCCGGCCCTATATGGTGGGAGCTCTCCCCTTTGAAGGTAATCTGAAATGGGGTTCATCTAGATGGTGGTAGGACCATACAGCTCAGATATGGGACTAATTTCATTGATTTCTTCTGAGTTGGTTGGAATGAATAGTAATACCATTCGTTGGTGGGTAATGCTAATGACTGTTTCGAGCTGATCTGGGAGGGCTAGAGCTGTTGCTACATTTTCCAATGCATTGTCTTGAACATTCGGTGACTAAGGACATTATTCAATGTTGGATATGACTGGAATTATACCATTAGTTCTCAGACATGGTTCATCAAAGGGATCAAATCTTCTTTTTTGATGGCATAGTCACCACTGACTTGCTTGATGACCAATTATTAATTATCTTTCATCTTCAGGTGTTTGGATTGCACTTAGAGTGTTATCTCCAAGTCTGTGATAAGGTCCTGGTATTATACTTCATTGTTTGTACATCCCTGTGATAGTAATAAGAAATATGGTAGAACTTATTTTTCTCGGGATATGAGTATGACTCCCATCCCCACTTAATTGAGTTTGGGGTCTTCCCTTATTTTTCTTATTGGGCTTCTGGAGGAACCTCCGAAGTTCATTTCCCACCTTTGGGAGTTCTCTTGAATATATAAAACTTCCTAATAAGGTAATTTAGCATCTAACGGGGCCACCTATGTTGAGGGATTCTCTTCCAGGAAATCTACTAATGCCTGGACTTTAATGGATTTCTTCGGTATGAACTATATATCGAACTATTGCAGGATGACCGACCATCATGACAGACATCCAATTAACATTGTATAGCTAAGAATATACTTTATCGGGTTTCTACATGATACCAAATGGACTTGATGGTGTTACAAGTAATGCCTCAGATCCTGGACCAAAAATATTAATGCAAGGAAACTCTTATCGATATTCAAATAATGAGTCTCCATATCGATCATAGTTTGGATGAGGTAATAGAGACTATTATCACTTTTGGAGTCATTCTTCTATGAGAGGAAGGTGCCTAGGGATATCTCCAAGGAATTCACATATAGAATGATTGGTCTTTCTTCTATAGGATGCATTAGTACCAATGAACTTAAAAGATATCTCTTTAGATTGTTAAATGCACCCTAACAATCATCAGCCCACTGATATTCCACCCCTTTTTTCATCAACCTAGTGAAGGGAAACCATTTTCCAGCAAGGTTGGATATGAATTGCCAAATGTAGTCTAGGTGTCCTTGGAGTCCTCTTAACTCAGTGAGGTTATGAGGAGGTGACATTTCAAGGATGGTATTTGTCTTCTTAGGGTCTACTTCGATGCCATAGTTGCATACGACGAAGGTGAGGAATTTTCCTAAGGTAATAATGAAATCACACTTTAGGGGGTTTATTGTCATACTATGTTTTCATAGTTTATTGAAAATTATTTCAAGATATTCTAGGTGGTCTGATCAATGTTTCTACTTAACCACTAGATCAACCAAATAACATTTAATGAATTTTCCCAAGAAGGGTTTAAAAATGCGATGCATGGCTCGCTGATATGTAGTGTCAGCATTTTTCTCACTAAAAGGCATCAATTTATAAAATAACACCCCATGGGGATCCTTAAATTTGGTGTATTCTTCATCCTATTTGGAAATTCATACTTGGTTATATCTTGAATAACCGTCCATGAAAAATAGGTCCTCATATCTGGTAGTTTCATCGATTAGCAATTCTATGATTGGGACCAGGAAGTCTTCTTTTGAGAATTATCAATTGAGATCCCTATAGTCAATGTAAACTCTAATATTCCCATTATTATTTTTGATGAGTAAAATTTTGGCCAGACATATGGGGTATTGGACTTCCCGAATGAAGTTAGCTCTGATGATCTTATCAACATCAGCCTCTATTTTGGCAGCATGGGTCGAGTGTGTCCTTCTAGAAGATTACTTATAAACATGGTGGTCTTCTAGTAGGCCTAGGTGGTGTGTGGACACCTCTGGATTGAGGCTTGGCATTTCTATATAATTCCAGGTGAAAAAATCTCGATTCTTCTTCATGAAGGAGGTATATACCTATTTTTCTTATAAATACATGGTTGCACTAATCAGAGTGGGTTGCGGGTCTTCTTTGTTACCTAAGTTAATTTCCTTGAGTTCATCAATTGTGGTAGAGGTGCCTTCCTCAAATGCTGGAAGGGAATCCCTTAGGCCTTCTTCTTCATCCTCTATGTCTTCATCATCTTCTTATTCATCTTCTGAAGGGGAAAAAATTCTTGAAATTATTTCTCCACGGTTAAGGGAAGAGTTTCAATTTTGGTGTCTAGGAGGTGAATTTGTCTCTTTTGCCTCATCCATTGGTAGGGGATTCTCTGGAGAAGATGTAGTGAGGTTTAAAAGAGTTTCCTCATCTTCTTTGAGTGAAAAAATACTTCCTCCTACCTCATTGGGTGAGGTAAGGATCTTATGGAGTTTTGATGATGGATCAAGGGAATTTCTATTCGATCCCTCACCATTATCTTGGGGATCTATGAGTGTTTCAACATTATCAGGCTTAGTGACCATTACCAAAATCATGAGGACTCTTGAATATGCATCCAAATTTGGACTTTTTGTTTCAATCTGATTGATGGGAAGTACATATTCTTCCATGATCTGCTTGAGGGGATTAGTGGGAAACACTTCAAAACCATTTAGGTTGGCGAACCAATCAATTTTGTTAGTTAAGGTTTGTTTACCCTTTGGATCATAGAACCCTGCATTAATATAGTGTGATTTGCAGAAGTTGAATGGGGTCTTATCATCTTGAAGTGTCCCACTCTATCCATTAATGCTATATTTGAGGCATTGATGGTAACAGGAGGGGATTGCTACATATTTATGAAGTAAGAGCCTTCCAAGTAGGGTGTTGAAGGCCATATTATTTCAAACTACCAAATATTATGGGTGATATACGATGTCACCAAACTAGGTTTTGATCTTGATTTGGCCTAATGGATTCTACTCACTTTTATCATATCCCAACAGAGTCATAGTGCAGGGCGTCAGATCATCCTCATTACAGCCCAGCTAACGAAGTGTCTGCAGTGGGAGGAGATTAACCCCAAATCCACTGTTAATGAATAATTTTTGGATATTGACACCATTTATCATTCTAGACACATATATTGGTTTGATGTTTCCTTACATGATGGCATCTTCATATTGATTTGTGAAGAAGATAAATGTGTGACATTCTGCAGGATTGGTCTCTCTCTGGTATACTTTAGTAGCAACTACCTCGGCTTCGAACTCCTGGGGACTTAGTAAAGCTTTGATGAGTGCTTCTTTGAGATATAATGATAGATTTAGTGCATCCATGATTGAGATCTTAGTTGATACTGAAGCTAACAATTTCATAATTTCATATTTCTGATCTAAAGGTCGGTGCTTCCTAGCTTGGGGATTCTCTTTCACAGGAACTTTAAGGTCTTGAGAATTTGATGAAGACGGATTGACCCTTAGGGTTAGATATTGAGGATCTTCCATCCTTTGTGTATCGATCCAGCCAGGTTTTCTTTCCAATCGAGGAAAATTATTCATTTTGTCTTCCTCTAACAGATATTTCAGAAAGATTGGACTAGGGTGTCTTCTTATGGGGGTAGGAGAATTATCCTATCCCTATAATATCTGTAGGAGGGTCCTTCTATGGTTTTCTAAAACACTGATGATTTGAGCAGGGGTTCATCCATAAGCTTGATTTCTTCCATGGTTGCATCTCCCTTGATATTCATAGCCTCTGTGGCTTCTTCCTCTGGCCACCCAATTGGGTGTGGGGGATTTTGGTTGATAACCACATTCATTGTCAGAGAAAAAACCCATCAAGTGGATGACATTAATGGAGCCAAAAATCAGCTCCTCTTCTGATGGTTCCATTTGGAGGGGCATTGCATGTGTCTTCATATTCAATGGCATGAAATTTGATTATATTTGGGGTTTGGATTAATGGTAAGCACCTCGTAATACTACATGAAAAATGGGGGTTCAAAACCCATTGGGAACATGGTATTTGTAGCAATACTGTAGCTATTGTAGCAGTAGTGGCACTGTATCAATGGCAGGCACTATAGCGGTGGCAGGTCACTGTAGTGGAAATAGGGGTATTGTAGCAGTGGCGGATAATGTGCAGTACTATAGCAAGCATAGTACTGTAGCATTACTATTCACAGAATGAGCCTTGGACTAAAAAATTGGGCCCACGGGCCATGTTATGGGATAAATTCCCACTGGGCTTTCGGGCTATGTAATGGGTATCCCTCTAGCTAGTTAAAAGAGGTCTTTGATTTGATTTAAATAATAAATGAGGCTTCGGCCCCAACCTTTAAAAAATGGCATGAAATTTGATAGTTTCAAATCCAACATTATCTTTGGTGAAAGTTCATCTCTCTGCACTTTGTTTCCACCCTTCTGATTGGGCTACTTTTTGGGTGGACGACCATTAGAGGGTTGTGGGGTTGAGGATGTCGGTTGAGTTGCATCAAGAGTAGTTGGAGGAACATTCGGTTGCTTCAACTATGTCTGTAGGATACCGTGGGATCGGTTGATTTTTTTCTGAGTCATACAACTATTAAATTTTTTCTCCTCTTTATTAAACACTTTTTCCACTACCCCTCTTCATATGGATCAGTGGTAGAAACATACGCCACTTACACTAGTGGTGGTCCCATCTTGAGTTTTCCAAAATCTATCATCTTTTGTAGGTTTTCCTTGAAGAAAATTCATTCCTGGATGTTGTACCCCAATATCAGGTGGAAGGGATAGTAATCTAGCTGGCCAATACCTACTTCATCTGCCCTCTTTGGCTCTAGAAGCCGAATCAAGTTTAAATTCATAGAAGATACAAAGTAACCGAGGACTTAATCATCCCAGAACAAATACACTTTATTTATTTGTTCTTCTAATTTATTTCTTTTGGCCCCCTTCCACTCATCTTGTTGAGGTGAGGGCAATTGATGACATCCATAGGGCCCTTCATGGTTTGGTGGGGGCCTTGGAGCTGGATCTGGTGTAGGGGGTGGCTTAAGCATGACATAAGTCACTGCAGCTCTTCCCTCTCTTTTTACAAGAGATGATGGGGTCTCTAGGGGCTTGAGATTATTCTATTTCAAGGAATATTTTATCCTTTTCATGATGGTGGGGAAGTCCTGGAACCCATTTGTATACTTCACAAGGATAATTGGTGTTCACAGCTCATCATAGAGGTTATCGATGCACATTTCCAACATCTCATCTTTGGGGAGTGTCCAGTTCAAGGAGTAAATAATACCCTTATATCTTGAAATGAAGTTCGTAACTCTCTCGTTCTCTCACTATTTATAGTTCATGATGCCACTAACTATTGTTTTCTGTAATTTTAAGTTGAAGTGGAATAGTAATTGGTTCCAGAGATCCTCCTATCCTGTTATAGAATTAGCTGGAAAGATGTTATACCAAACAAAGGATGGACCTTGAAGAGTTTATATAAAGAATTTGAGCTTCACACCTTCTTTTTTCTCTGGGGATCCCATCATGGGATCAAAATTAGACAAGTAGTGCATTAGGTGTTCCTCCGGGTCACCTGATCCATTGAAAACTAGGAACACGGGGTTCCTGAAATTTGGCAGTGGTGGAACATTGCTCACCCAATTGGGGTAGGTCTTCCGTTTTGGTTCTATTGGTGTGTGATTCCCTTCCATTGCTTCTATTAAAGTTGTTAATAACTTGATGGTATTCAGGATCCCTTATGCATGTCCTATTGAACCTGAGCATGGACTGGCGCATAAGGGGGCATGATTAGATGTTTTGGCGTTGTTGGAACATGAGGTAGATACACATCTGGGGGAATCCTCTGTATACTTTCCTAAATCTGTTTTGGTTGCTTCCCTAATTGGGGGAAGTCTTGATTTCTTTCTAGTGTTGGGTTCAGGTAGGCTGATGTTCCTAGAGCTACCTTAAATGAGCTTTCCATCCTTGCTACATCTGTTAGAATGAGACTATGAGGAAAAGGTACATCTTATGGAAGTGTATGTTGATGCTCCACCAGAGGAACATACCTAGTAGTATGGATTTATCGTAGCAGCTCAATGTTGATTCTCCTTCACTCTTTCATTTCTTCCTCCTATTGAGTGAATCTCACCTCAAGTATGGGGGAATCATCTTCACGAGGAGGAGGTGGTGGTTCATATACCTTTCTCTTATTCTTCTCCTTGTTGTGAATTTGTTTGGGAGGTCATGGAAAATTAACTGAGGGGATGCCCAAATTTTGAACAACTCTTTGTTTTCGGGTGTTCACACCTCTAGGATCGATGTGGACCATCTTTAAGAGGGAACCATCTTCTCCTGTTTACTAATTATTTGTATCATTTTTAGTGAGCTCTGTGGGGATGATTTCAAAGTCATTCACCGATGAATGTTTCATTGGGGGTGGCGTACCAGGTGCTGAATGGTAGGAGGGATCCTTGTGTCCTTTTTTGGATATTCTCCGGCCATTTTGTGACACTCATCAGTTTCTTGGAGAAGAGTTACTCTAAGGGAGCCATGATATGACCTTGGAATACACCTACATCTAAGGGGATGTGAATCACGGGATGAGGTAGAATAGTAGACCTCCCTATTTTTTATTATCCCCAAACGGGAGAAGATAGACATCTGTTGGATGGGAATTTAAAGTAAAAAATCCCCCAGCCATATGAGCTAGGGTTGCTCCTATTCCTTTATCATTGTGTCATGACCTGTATCTGTTAGTCTTACAGGAGAATTTTGTGTTCAAAATTCCCCCATCCCTACAGGCTTGGGATGATCCCATATTAGGGTGGTTTTTGCGACTATTTATTCTCTCTTGATCTCACACATTCCAATGTGGGAATGAGCCGGATATGGTGTCGGGTCCGCACGTAAATTGTTTGCTTCCAAATGATAATTTCTCTTTGATTGGCATCCCATAGGTGGGAAAACTCATATATGTTCTTGGTTTCTTGGCTCAGGAGATTTTTGATGGCTATCTCTCAAAGGGCCTGATGCTTTTGAGACTTACTCAGTGCTGGTTCTTTCCAAGCACACTTTCTCTCCTGAACAGGTACTTCATTTGGATGTCATCTTGGGATGATGACATTAAAGGAATCCATTTCTAGTGGGTTCTGCAAGACAAGAAGTTGGTTGAAGTGTAGAGCTCCATTTTATCCCCATCCCCAAATATGAACACCATATGTCATGTCACCGATGAGGCAACGCTATTTTTTCAACGCGTAGAGGCAATCCAATTCAAGGTTTTTCTTTTACCTATCTGATTGTGGATATCTTGTAGAAGATTGGGATTCCAGGTCGATTAGATGGTGAAGTTATCCTAATAAATTAATGTGGTTTGTGTACCCTTAATAGGACAGAAATTTCATTCTCAACTGGTGAAGAGTTTTCCAAACATTAAGGAAAATGTTGTGCATATATTCTTCTAACAAATATTTTGGAATGCTGGACTGAGAAGTGGTTTTGGGCCAGAATATAACTGGTATGTTGTCCCCATCTAGATATCTTTTCATTAGAAACATATTATATTGTTCTTCTATTAGGGATTCATCTACTTGTTGTTCCCAACTTGGATTCATTGTGATGATTTTATACTGAGTGGTGGGGATAGTAGATATTTCATTAATGCATGAACGATATAGGGTTGGCTCAAAGGATGAGCATGGGCCCAGACCATCTCCTAGCTGAGAAAGGATTTCACTTGTCATTGACAGGTTTTCTAGCATATTTGACCCTTTCCTTCTAAGCATCTCATAATATGAGTGCTTTCTCATATTTTGACCAGTGGGGGAGAACCTTCTCACTAGTGTGAATTTTGACTGTGGGGAGGGCCTTCACAATCAGTGTCATGATGGTGTGGACTACCATTGTCGCATGGTGTCCGATCATAGATAAAGTTTCTACAGCGTATACTCTAGGGAGGACCTTTAGGGAAGACCGCAATAAGGGGAGGACCTTCTTATTGTCTGACACCATTGAGGGGAGGACCTTCACAATGACTACTATTATAGAAAGGACTACCATCATAGCTCTGGCTGCAGGGAGAATATATGTAATGTATATTTTGGGGAGGACCTTCAGGATGTACTATAATGAGGGAAGGACCATCTCATTGCTTGTTATCACTTTAGGGAGGGCCTTTATAGTGACTGCCAACAGGGTGAGGACTACCATGATAGCTTAGCATCAAACTGTAGGGATAATCATATCTATAGTATACCCTATGGAGGACCATTAGGGTGGACTTCATCAAGGGGAGATCCTTATTTCTGTATAATATTATGTTTAAAGGGAGGGCTACCCTAACACTCATCAAGGTATAGGCTCTCATGATCTATCATTTTTGGCCCACAAAGTAAGCCCTTGTGGGTTCTCTAGGGAGGACCTTTATAGATTCTGGTAGCAATATTGTGAGGAGGACATTCACAACTGCTACCACCACTTCCATAATTTGGTAATAGATCACTAGGATCTTGAGCCTCTATTGATATATGTATTATGGATTCAAGAACCTCGGCTTCTAGTATAGTAGAATCATGATTGTTCTCTTCATTTTTTAGTTTCCTTTATAGCCTTTCATTTTTGGGTGTTATTTTGAGGGGAACTAGGGCCACCTGCTATTGATAATGGCCTTCATATATGGGACCCTATTTGGTTGGTTCCCAAGATGTCTCTAGGATATTCCGACAAGAATATTGAGTTATGGTAGGGATATATGCCTTCTCTGAAGTGGTCACCAAGTTGGACTGGTGTCCCCCAGTTGGAACAGGTATTTTTTCTTGATTTGATTGTCCATGTATTGCAAAATATGTACATCGATCCTCCTGGACTGTAGAAGGGATGTGGGTCTACTTCGGGGTGACTATCGGATTTTGTGGACAAATCACCCCACCAAAGGAGACCAGTTTGTGGGATTGACTCCTCACTTTTACTGTTGACACAATTATGTATTGACACATCTGGAGGATATAGTATGGGATCAATGTTTGATCCTCCATCATGGAAAATATGTGTTGATATACATCTTTTTCTATAATGGGTATAAATTCCAATTCGAATGTTGGAGTAGGAGTTTGTGCCTACTCTGGCCCTCCATGGGTTTCTAGTGGGTAATGGTGGTTCTATTGTGTCAGGGAAAAGGAACAAGTCTTCCCACAACATGTAGCTGGGATACAGCAGCTACCTTCTCTGGTTTCCATTTTATTTGATTGGTGGGATTTTTATGTATCCTCAAGAATTTGACTATTCTCATATTTTCTTTCAACTGTATTTGACTGGTGGTCTTCATGTGCATCGTTAGTGTTATATGACTACCCATGGTTTGATGCCCTATATGGATGGTAGGATTGGTGTTCATCAGTAGGTATTTGTGCCTACTTATAGTTGGGTTTCATATTATTTGGATGACAGGCTTCTTGCGCATTGGTAGAGATTTGAATATGCCTATAATTTACTGCTCTGTCTGTGTGGTGGGACCGGCAAGAATTGGTTGGAATTTTCATCAGTTCGTGATGTTCCACCATGTATCCATGGTTGTCTTCATAATATTGAGTTGGAATATACGTCCTCTCATAGGTTTCCACCATATTTCTATTGTGGGCTTGAGAAGAGGGGGCAGAGTTGTATATCTTCCCGTTGTATGTCATCATGTTTGTACGGAAGATCTCCTCCTCCAGAACTAGGGTGATAACCTTCTCCCAATTGTTCATTTTCCACCCTTGTAGGGAAGCTCAAGGGGCCCATGTCTATTTGAATTTAGTAGGTTTTCTCAGTATGATATCCTCTTCATAGAGAGGATATTGGTTTGTATGTTTCTGGTGGAGGCGTCCTCCGGCAAGAGCCCTCGAGAGGGGTTCCTATGAAGATGGGATGAAGTAATTGGTGTCGAATTCATCTGCCTCCCTGAGATAATGGAGGTATTCTTTGTTGTGGTCTAGGGACAAGCTCCCAAAATGATTTGAGATGGCCAGTGGATTCGTCATGTGCTGGATTTCCAGTCATGTATGAAGACGTGGTTAGCGAGCTTTCACTGATTAGAGGGCCTAATTTGCAACCTCCACCATGGGGAGAGTGTTTTTTTGTGGTACTCTTGGATCAGAACAATTGAAACTCATCATTGAAGATGCTGGGTAGGTGAGGGAATCATGTTCTTTGTTGGGGACCTAGTTGCCTGTGTGGTCACTGACATGTGTGTCTGAGAAAATTATCGAGATTCCATCAGATTATTGGATTAAAGGAATCTATACGTAATGTTTGCAACGTATATGACATATACAGGCAAAAAAGACCCTGTAAAAGTATCATCTCATAAGAGCATGTATAATTGATTATCTGTCTTGGCCCTCTTCTTTTTGAATGCAAAAGGGGATTTAGTTGGAGTAACCCACAACCTAAGATAATAATTCACATTTGGTTCTCCATTTTTGTTTCATCCTGAGGTGCATGTGTGTGGGAAAAAATGCTCCAATGGATAACAACTAATTGCCTATTATTATAGGGAGTTTAATGTTGGGTTCACCATTTTTTTCATCCCAAGTCGCATCGTACCCTTTTTGGTGGGGGAGAGATGGTCCCAGCGGGACTGGGTAGTATATCTTTCTTTACGTTGCGAAGAAGGTGCCTCATTTTCATCATCATGGTGGGTGATTTAAGGGGGTTAAGTGTTTGTGTAATTGGACCATGTTAGGTATGAAGTCCTTGGACGGCCTCTTGTTTATCAACATCTAAGCCCATGTGAGTCATGATCATTGTGATAAACAAGAGGAATCAATAGATCTGGTAGACCAAAAACCTTTCCATATCCACTGATGGAAAAGGAGGATGACGGTGGAGGCGGTCAAAGCGATATCTCTACAAGAGATAGAGGGGCTTTGAATGTTCCAATTTCCTCACCCATGTTGATATCCAGGATAGTCACGTTTGTAAATATATCCGGACATGTCCTCGGCTAAGCCTGAGAGAAGTAGTATTTTCACCTTCAATAGAAAGGATATGGGGTCACCTTAAGGGGGTTCCATAAAGCTAGTTCTAGGGAAGGGGAGAAGAATCATGTTTCATTAAAAGGAAAGGCAGTCATCGTCCCTTTAACATGTCAATATCTCTCATTGAGTGGAAAATCTAGTGATTACCCTTGATCCCTAGAATAGAGAGGTACATGTGAGCATCCCAAGGTTTGACCTTGAGTTAACATGGGAATTTATACTAAGAAACACTCTGAGGTCCCATACCATTATAGTTATTACCCACATTTCTCTTATTACCATAGTTATGTAGACTTAGAAGGGAATGTTGATGTTCCCGATAGTCTGTTCATATGAGTCTAATGGCTATGGAGGAGGCTTTGTCCTAATAAATTTGTACTGGTTTGTGGAGGGGATTTGGAAGATTGGATTTAAATGAAAGGGCATGATCAGTACCATAATGTGGAAATATTTAGGGTACCCTACTTCTTGTAACATTTTTTCATGCGGGGTGGGGTACCCTTCGCATGGTGTATTGCTATGCGGGCGGTGGGGTCATCCACATACTGGAGTGGTACATGGACTTGGGTGTGGTCCACCTACTATAGAGGTACACAGCCTGAGGTTCTTTCTATATACCATGGTGGTATGTAGTGCTAGATTTCATCTATGTGGAGGAATGCCGTGTAGGGTAGGGTTTCGTTCATGTAGATATGTTCTATATGGCACACCAGATTGAAGAAGGTACATTGATCATGTGGTTCGTGGGAAGTTCATCTATGAAGTGCATATGGTTTTTGTTTTACCAATTAGGTTTATGGAAAATTAATTATTATTATTATTATATTCCCTTCCTTTCATAGTACACAGTGGGTTTATACCTACTGGAAACTATTCACAGTTTTGTAATTCATTGCCATTTTTCTTCTAAGTATTCCATTCATAAGCTCCAAGATCCCCCATGAATTTGATCCCTATTCATTTCCCCTTATGGTCCCTTTTATAGAGTGTTGGGGAAGCTTTATCTTTGGGTCATATGACACCATTTACAGAAGCCCATGAAGAAATCGCCCAGCCTGTGGACACTGCGACCTCACCGCTAACCTCGTCGTAGCACCATTTCCAATTATGTTCCTTTGTACATGGTTAATGGGATGTTGATGACCTTTCCTTGTCTATGAACTGAGTTTGCGATGATGGTGTACATGGCCTACCTCTTTTTCAAGTTTTTTCAATGACCCGGTTTATGGAGTACTGACGTCATTCTTCATTTATTCTATGAACATCCTAGTTCACTGTCCAACACCTCACGGTCTATCATTTCATGGGTTGTCTGCATATTGTTCGGTTCGCGGGAAATTCCATCCACGTACTATTCCCAGAAATTAGTGCGCATACCACTTTGGTCTTTTTCCAAATTCAATTTCTTCAATATTCTTCTCTAATTTTCAATCTAACCTATGACTTATTCCTTCATCAAATTTATGGGAGTATTTTCCTTCCCTTTTTGGAGTTTTTCAGGACCCTATAGACACTAAATTTGGTGATGATATTGTACTTCATGAAGTTAATGATACTATTTATCCCTACGTACTTGAGGGGTATCACCTCATACCATTTGGAAAAAGAAATCAGTAACAGTAAGGATATACATAAACTTCTTAGTTATTGTTGAGGGATACAATACCCTGATATGCATTCCCCATACAACAAATGACCATGAATATTTATCCGTGTGTAGAAACTTTGGGGGATGATGGATGAGTTTTTCATGTATCTGACATGCATGTAATTCTTGGTGAACTCCACAAAGTCATGTATCATTATTGTTCAGAAGTAACCATGCCTCCTAATTTGGTGAGAGAACTGGGTTCCAAACTACTAAGCATTACAAGATCCTTTATAGACTTCCTTCATGATGGTGAGGGTCTATCCTTCTACAATGAATCTAAGGAGGACTCTGTTAATGCTTATTTTAAAGATGGATTTATATTCATTTGGCCGATCCCAAAGGTTAAAGTTCACTTCCTAGTGTCAAATCGGTTCCCTTTTGGGTTGATCTGATGGTAGGGTTCTATCTTATAGGTAATATATTATGGATATCATCCATCCATTAGTGTATTTCATCTCGTCATGCCCTAGTTTAGTGTCGACCTAATTGATTTCCTCTATGTCATAGATGATTAATATTGAGACTAACCTTTTGTGTGTGATGTGTAAGACTACTTCATCCTAGTTGGGATCAGCTAGGACCATAGATAAAATGTCCAGTGAATAATCATGATAATTCTATGATTGAGGGATGTGATGCAATGTTAGTTCATAAGAAAACTCTGATATCAGTCACCTCACATAATTTATGAGAGGGTATAATTCTTCCTTCTTGATAGAATATTCACTATTGATCTATTTGATCACTATCTATGAGCCTCGTTTGAAATTTAAATAGGATATCTACAATTTTAGTGTTATCTCTAGGCCTATAATAAGGGATTGGTATTCCACATCATTATTAATGAAACCTTCAGACTGCAAGAAGAAATATGGAAAAAATTATCTAGGTAAACAAATACAATTCCTAGTCCAACCTGGTTGAGCTTTTGGTTTTCTATTTTCTTCCTAGTCATACTTCAAGAGGCCCCATTGAAATAAATTTCCCATATTCAAGAGGTTTCATGGGAATAAACAACCTCTTCATCTAGGAGTTTTGTGTTCACAGGCATGCTTTTCGGGGCAGTATGTGCCTCGAGGATGTCGGCCAATTTTTTCCCTTTGATTTACTTCTACAACATGAATCGGATGTCAACCTATTTCAAGATAATATCCCATTAGGTCGAACACTCTTTTATCATATTGTGGATAAGAATATACTTGAGTGGTTCAATATGATAGACTAAGTGGACTTATTTATACTAAAAGTAATTCCTCGGTTTTTTTACTATGAAGATGAGAGAGAGGAATTTCTTATCGATGTCAGAATATCATGTATCTGTATATATCATCATTTAGTTAGTATAGTAGAGACTATTTTTGTTCCCTTCATCATTTTTTCATAATTAGGGAACCAATTAATTTCTCTATGGTATCCAAATATAATATGATGATATTCCATTCTATCGATGGTATTATGATCAATAAATGTAGTAAGTACTACTTAATGTTTTCAAAAGCTTCCTAGTATTCCTTTTCCCACTGGTAGGTGACTCCCTTTTTCATTAGTCTAGTAAAGAGGGGGAATCTTCCAAATAGTTTTTCTATGAAGTGTATGATATAAGTGAGTCACCCTTGGATCCCTCGTAACTCTTTAAGATTCAGAGGAGGTAGATCTCTATAATTTCACAAGTTTTTTTGGATCAACCTCAACATCATGGTGGTGTGCTAAGAAGCCAAGTAATTTCCATAATGTTACCCCAAAATCAAACTTCATAGGATTCATCTTCAAACTATGTTACTGTATTTTTTTATGATTGTACAAAGATTTATTAGGTAATCACGATGTTTCCAATATTTAAACATCATTTCATCAATGTATCATTCTTTGATTCATCCCAAAAATGGATTAAATATATAATGCATGGAATTTTGATAAGTGGTACCAAAATTATTTAATACAAATGGAATATCCTATAAATATATTATTCCTTGATGTTCTCTGAAAGTAGTGGATTCCTCATATTTAGGGTCCATCTTGATCTAGTTATACCCTAAACACTCATCCATAAAGGAAAGTTCTTAGAATCCTACAGTGTCATCGATCAGAAGTTTCATGATTGGTAATGGGAAATCATACTCAAGGAAATATCTATTGAGATTTATGAAATAAATGTAGACCTTGATATGACCATTATTTTTCTTAATAGGAACGATGTTGGAAATCCATCTTGGGTACTTCACCTCTAGGATAAAGTGGATTTAATAAATATTTCAACTTCAGATTCTACCCTCGTAGAGTAAGAGGGGTAAATCAATCTATATTTCTATTTGAATCCATAAAGGCCATCTAGAAAACACAGATTATTTGTGATTACATCTATGTCTATCTCATGAATCTCTATATAATTCCAAGTGGACACATATTTATGTTGTTTCAAAAAAAAAGAAATATACATCTTCTACTCTTCGAGAGGCATGGAGCCACGGATCAATGTAGGTAATGGTTCCTATTATGTTCCCAGATTTACCTGTATGATCTCATCGATGGTGCTGGAGACACCTTCCTCAAATTCTAGAGGGGTGTCCCTTGGGTTATCTTATTCCTATTCTATTTTGGATTTGATGGAAGTATCCTCAAGCATGGTAAATGATATAGAGGAATCACTATCCCTAATGAAGGATGAGAGGCTACCAGAAGGAATATTAAAATCCTAAATTTCAAAGGAAATTGTGGGGGTATTTTGGAGATTATTTATTTCCTTTCTTCTACCACCAGGGTCTGGAGAGGTATAGACATCCCAATTTGTAGGGAATTTTTTGGGGGCACTCTCAAATTCCATAGATAGAGTAGGAAATTTTATGACTTGGATAGAGTATTGGTTGTACTTTATTTTGGTGGGATTATGTTATATGACATGACCATTATTTCATAGACTTGGGCCAATGATTTTTATGGTCCTAAATAACCTTCTAGGACCAGATCTACTACCTTGATCAGTATTATGGGCAAAACATAGTCACTTATGAGCAAGTTACAAGGGTTTTTAGGGGAAGTTCCCATTCTATTGGGAGTATAAACATGTATGTGTCCCTCTATCATTGACTATTTTCCTTCCATCTTATAGAAACTATACTCAATATATCAGGATTAAAAATATTCAATGGGGACTATCACCACATATCATTCTAAACTTTCCATTAATAAGGTATTTCAAACACTAGTGGAATGTCATTAGCACTGCCATGTGGTTATGAATCCAATGAATTCCAAGTAGGACATTGTATTTCATGTCTTATTGGATAACCATGAAATCAGTATTATACATGAGGTCCCCAAATTGGACCCTTATCTTGATCTTTCTAATTTAATTTTTCTTACTCTTTTAATACCATTGAATGGTCAACTTTGTTAGAGAAAAATCATCCTCATTGTATCCCAAAAGTCAAAGGGTCTAGACTAGGATGAGATTGATCCTAGATATATCATCAATTAGATCCCATTGGATGTCTAAATTATCAAGATTGCCTGAAACATATAGGGGGTCTTATATGTAACTGGATAGATTTTTCCAAGTCATTATCTATAAATGAGATGGTGGAACAACATTCTATTGGAGTAGTTTTTGCCCGATAAACCTCAAATGTGGTAACTTCTATGTAAAACTACTAGGAACTTCATAAGGACTTGATATATTCCTCCTGAATCTCTTTTGAGAGATATATAGTAGTTGGTATCAAGATCTTGGTTAGGATATCCACTAACTATTTCAAAATTTCATATTTATACACCAGAGTTCTATACTTCCTAGAATTAGGTTTCTCCTTGGTATGTGGATTGTGAGATAAAGTTCATGAGGTAGACAGTAATGATGCTTGAATAGATTTTGGGGTGCATATGTTGCTAATAGTGTAGGTCATGATGGTCTGCACCTATATTTGTTCTGATCAAATAGTTTTACACTCTCCAGTTAGTCTTCCAAAACAATTGTATTTTGGATGACTACTGGAAGACTATAAGGAATATCCATGCTCCTGTTCTACTCCCAAAAGAACATTCATGTGGGTATTGGCCACATATAAATCTTTTTTAATTATTTGGATATTATATTGGGTTTGGACACAACCGCGTCATCCCCTATTCCCTTGGATTTTATGGCCTCAACCTCCGACTCCCTGGTCAAGTACAAGGAACTCATATTCATGGGTATATTGATCATAGGATAAAGAATTTGTTAAGTGAATAACATTAATAGATCTAAAAATAATCTCTTCAAATAATGAGGATTCCATTTGGTGGGATGGTTACCATACTCCAGATAATGAGGGACATAAATCTGTGAGAGTCATAGCTAGTATTTTGGTTGGATCAGACTCTTTTTATTATTCCCTTTCCGGCCTCTAATGATTAAATATACCTCTAGAAGGTAGGTTTAATGGAATACCATTAAGGGTTTTAATCATTTCTAATATATGAAGCTACGATTTTATGGTTGTGTGAGCTCAAAAAACTATATTTTTTGTCATCCATTTATCAAACTTCGCACATACCTAGCTAGAACTTATTTCCAATCGCCTTCGTTATCTGGTCAGGTGGTGGTAATATATGATAAATGTGTGGGGAATCTCACTAGTATCAACTATCCAGGATCAATAATACCTTAGAGTATTTATTAGAAGACAAAAAAATCTTGGATTGTGTGATATAGTCTCCTATGAAAAGGACAATAGTTAGAAAGTCAATGAGGCCGACTTCATTGGGTTTCCTAGGCTCAATAATCTTGAGGATATTTTTCTCCATAGTTCTGTGGAAATAACTGGGAACCTTTTCATTTAAGAAGTAATATTATTTTCTATTTCTTTGAAAAAATCACAGGTGACCTAATCTCTCTTTATCTTTATTCTAGGGTGGTTTTTCTAGTGTTGTTGCTCGACGGAAGATGTTGGGAGATGTAGGGCCTGTCTGGGTGTCTTGACGAGAAATATTACTAGATTAAGTGTGAGAATAGTAGTTTTTTATTTTCTAAATTTTTTTCCTTATATCATAGGTGTGGGTTGAGATTTTTCCCTGGTCCTCCAAATGTAATCATCTAGATGTTGGGTCATTTTTGGGAACTCTCAGAATCCTTCTGGGTATTTCATTGGGATTAAAGGTGTATGCAACTCATCACATAGGTTCTTAGTGAAAAGTTCTAGTAGTATATACTATGGGAGTGTAATTTTGAGTGAGTACATTAGACCTTTACATCTAGTTATAAATTTATAAACTCTATCATTTTCATATTTTTTCAATTTGTGAGGTTGACGATCATCGTTTTCCTTATCATGAAGCTAAATTGATAGAGAAAATTTGTATGACATTATTCTCAAACTAAGATGGACCTTTCTAGGAGGTTGTTATACCAAATAAAAGTTGGACCCACTAGAGTGTGTATACAAAATCTTAGCTTCATTGCTTCTTTCTAGTCTCAAGTTCCCATTATTAGGCCACATTAGGAAACAAAGTGTGTGAGATACTCTTATGGATCCCTTGTGCCATAAAATTATGAAAAGTTAGGTTTTCTAAAATTGGGTAGAGAAAAATTTTCATCCACCCATTCAGGGTATGTATTCCTTTCAGGTTGTATGGGGGAATTTTAACCCTCCATGGATTATATCCAAGTATCTAGAGACTCGATAGTGTTGAGGATTTATGGGGGTACCATTTTCTGTACCACCCCCTAAGAATGAGTAGCAGGTGAGGCTTGATGTGGTTTCCCTACCTTCATCTTTTTCTAATTTACAGTTCATTCCTAGACTAGATGATCATCCCGATAAGAAGGAGGTTGTCTCCATAATGGAGGGAAATCATGGTCTTTCCTAATTCTTATGTCTATGTGAGATAGTTTTTTGGATCTATTTCCATCCTGATGCTTAGATTACATACTCATATATAGGTTAAATCCAGCATGATGAGTGGGAGTATGGATATACATTTCCACTTAAAGTTGGTTTCCAATGGGAATATTACCCTTGAGTAATTCATCATTGATCATTTTGAGGTTGTATATATCACTCTCATATTATGATATTCATTCATCCATGGAGGGTATTTTATCCCTTCTAGGTGTTGAGTGGTATGTGGTCATGCCTTTCTATTTATATTTGTTATAATTTCATCAAGGGGGTCACAACTCAATATTTAGAGGTGTTAGGTTCTAGTTACTCCTTTGATTCTTCATATGTGCAACCTCAGTTTGTGTATTGAGGTATTGTTTCTACATTTCACCCCTTTATATCCATTTCTTGGCCCGTATCATCTATCAAATTGATGGTGATGATTTTTACTAAGGTATACTGGGTGGAAGGAATTATATCAGCATTCTATGAATAATAAGTTAGTTCTATACCACTTTCTTCTCCTTCAAGAGTTACATCAGGGTATTTCCCTCCAACCATTTATATTGTTGGGATATATTGACTTAATACCCTTTAGGGTTTGATTTTATTTACCATATTTTCCCCTTATTTTAGTCTATAAATAGTGACCTTGAGGTAATCCCGAATTGTGCTTGTCAAGTGAGCCCCAAATGTTTGGGTTATGTCGCTCGGTGGGAGGAATGGTTGGGGTATCATCCATTGGTAACCACTACCTAACCTGGAGAAGATCTATCTCTTTGGAAAAATGATAAAAACTCCTCCAACACTCAAGAGTGGGACTAATTTAGTTCCACCATTAGTACTTTATAATCCTATTATTAATGATTTTATGTCTCTTTGGATGGAAGTTGAGATAAAAAAATCCCCTTAACCTTTAGGATATGGTTTATTTAGAGTCAAAAATAAATTCTTCAGGGTCCTCCTAGGATTTTATGACCCTAGGGTGGAGGTAGTGGTAAAATTTTCCCCAGCCCTATAAGCTAGGTTTACTCTTAGATGTCTTCCATGGAGGTTTCCATTGAGATCTTCCATATTTGGTCTAGTTTCACTCATGCATGGGTTGGGTGCATTTTATGCTCGTAACAGGGTTCACTTTCTCTATGGAGATGTTAAGAAGTATAATAATTTGGATTCCTTGTTTGGGATGTGTTTCCCTTATGTCAATAGTCTGGTATTATGATCCTATTGGTAGCCATCTCCCTTTGTTCATGATGCTTTTCTATTTCTGACATGGGGAGCTTAGTTAGATTAACCAACTAACTCGCACATTATTCAGTCTCAGGGTCTCTCCTATGGATATGACATTATAGGGTGTTGCATCTAGAGAACTCTGTTGCCATGGGGATGGGGTGAAATGAAATGATCCATAATCACCCCATCCTTGAATATATACATCTAGAAAGTCTTTTTAAATTATTTTCTGAATATACATTAGACATGGAAGAAAGCATGTCATAGGATTTTACTATGCCTTTATGATCTTGGGTCCTAGGCTATGAAGAAGGCATCTAGGTCTATCGAAAATAGAGTGTATTCATGGTCTGGGGATGATCTTCATTCCTATGATAATGGAGGTGTTTAGCATTTATCCATTGAAATGTTTCTCACATGTTATGGCATAAGTAAAGTATTAATTCCTCATTTATCTCATCCAGAACTTTATAATTGGAAGTGGTGATAGGATAAAATATAGGGAAAATATTTTTTTTCAGCCAAATGTTTCTATATATCCATGTTATAATCTTCTTCATCAAATCCATATTCCTTCACTTGGTAATACCCCATGGTGTGTTTCATATATGCACTGTATGGACTCAAGGACACTGGCATTGAGTAGGGTAGGAATATGATCACTAACACATGTCATGTACGGAATATGATGACCTGCCATTTAGGGTTGATTAGGAGTATTCTCTAAATTCATGGTAGCTACCTGGGTAAGTTGATGTCTATCTATTGTCTTGGGAATATGATCCCACTAATGAGAATATATTAGAGTATGGTGGTGATATTATATATCATTGTTGGGGATATATTCCAGCCTTTGGGTGGTTGTAGAAATATGTTAGTTAACCCTAGTTGAAGAGGTGGTATGATACTCATTAAAATATATATTACCCACTAGAATATGTCGACAGACCTTTGGAATGGGAGGAGGAATATAGGCCTCCTCCTCTATGGCCTATGAAGGATGTAGGTGTAGAATCTCATTAGCTGGATAAATAATATGTGCATTACTCATGTAAGATACTAAAATATTCCAAGAATATTTTTTCGTAGGGATATGAGCCTATCCTAAGTTGATTTCCAAAATGGGTTGATGAACCCCATTCAAAATGGTAATATAATCCCAGACCTATTTCACCTTTGGATTATTCCACTAACTTTCTTCAATAGGAATATATTATTGTACTGATGTGATTTCAAAACTGGGTTGATGAACCCCAGTCAGAATGGGAATATTATCCTAATCCTATACCTTATTCTTTATCAGAATGTGTCAGTAATCTTCCTGTATGGAAGAAAGAATATGTTCTTACTTCAGAGTATACATCTATTCACATTGATCATGTTGATATGTTTCTCTAGCTATTAATATAGGAATATGTGTTTGTCTCTATATCATCATCAGAATATGGTAATGAAGCTCCTCCACCGCTTCCATAATGTATTGTCACTTCAAAAGGGTGTATGTAGGAACATAGTACTGCATGTTCTCAGTTTTCAGGATATCAGGGAAGACTTCTTCAATTAAATTGGGGATATATTCCCACTCATGTCCTCCTTATGCCATAAAAATATGATGATGGTATTTATGTTTTGGGGCTAGCATATTTGTCTTCCCCATGTGTGATACTAGGATATTCAGGCATACTTGGTTTGTTTGAGTGGGGATATGATCCTTCTCACTAGATGTCACTGGAATATACTGGTGAACTTCATCGATGGAGGAAGTGATATGAGCATGCTCCATTTTTTCTACAACCTTCTACACCTAATGATATCTCCTTGGTACCTAGATCTAAGTTCCCAAGGATATGACCTATCAAGTAGTGCCTTTATCATGCGACTGAGGGGAACTAGAGGGATGGTGCTGGTGGAGACAATTGACAGGATCCCTCCTGGGAAAATCCTAAACCAAGATAGAGCTATGTTCAATCCTTGATCTACCTTCCTGAGTTAAGGAAGATATTGATTTTCATATTCCAAGGATAGGCTCCTAATGTAATTAGGAATGGTGATTGGCATTGCTGGTTTCATCACATCCTTCCTTGGGTGAGGTGGGATTAAGGGATTCAGTTCCTAAAGACCCATACATGCAGCCTCAAGGATTAGGATTGTACCATATCATTGGTACTCTCTGACCATTGTGTTTTCCACATGATATCTAAGGCATCGAGTACGTGACATTTTTTCATGATTTTCAGAGTTAGTTGCTGCAAGTGAGGTTTTATAACTCTTCCTTGATGATTCCATAACCTTGGATCAAGGCTAACTTTTTTAGAATGGTATCTATAGTCATAAGTACAATAATAAACAAGGTCACTAATCTATACATCATTGCAAGTAAGAAACATACTTAATCTTCTATGAATTGGTAACACAATCATTTATTCTTATTTTTGATTTTTCCATTTTTTTGCATGAAATATGCATAAAAAAATTCCCCATCACATGGGAGACCAAATTGTGTCTAATTATTGAAATATTCACATCAATTTCACCATTTTATGTTTATGTAGGAAGCACACAAAAAATGGCCCAACATGTGTTCAACCCATTTATGTTTAGCTATTAAAATATTCATGTTGGGTTTGCTATTTTTTCATAGTAAATGAAAAAACAAAATGAATCAATGTGTGTTCAACCCATTTACATTTAGTTGTTGAAATATTCATGTTGGGTTAACCATTTTTTATTTCTCAAAAAACATATGTGTTGACTTACGTTTAATGAAAAACTGATCCTTTACCATGTGTGAAGGTATTGGCATAGTTGAAGGATTCACATAGGAAAGTTTTTTTCATGGAAACACCCAACGGTTCCCACATATGTAATGAGTTATGGGCTTACTTTCCAAAGGTAGGAAGTTATTGGGGTTTATTACCAACAACACTTAGGAACTCACATTGGTCAAGAGGATGAGAGTTATAACTCATCATACCCTATTAGGGTAAATTATTTATTACTCTGGGACTATCTTATAGGTTTAAGATATGTTTTTGAATCTTTTCCTGATCCCGGTATAGTACTAGTTACACTAATAAATTATCAGTTGTTTTCCCTAAAAATATAAATCTCCATTCATATAAGAGGGAATACTATTAATGACACCATATGTATATATCATAGGTTATCCATCTTGCTACCCATAATTACTTAGTGATAAAGGTATGGGGGATTAATACAATTTAAATCTTTGCGACTGGGTACTATATATTTTATTTTCATCCAATGAGTAAATTAATGTTTTAGAATTTGGATTGAACCTTGAAGAGGTATCCTATATATCTTGTGAGACCAAGAATCAAATACCATGTAGTTTATATAGTACCATACCAAGCAATTTAATGTCCTGTTATAAGGAAATATATTATGAAATTTGAATAATGAATATGGGGCTCGATCCTTAGAGAGGAATCCTATGTATCTATTGAATATAATAACCAGAGTCCACATAGCTATGATAACATTTTCATGTCATAAAGGTGTAACAACATAATTTTAAATGGTAATTATGCATATGGGGGCTACCTTGAGATATTTTATTGGAAATATAGCCCTATGAAGGAATAGAATATGTAATTGGTCATAAATATGAAAGTTGGCCTATATTAGGGCATTAGTATCATGGTGATGATGCAATATCCACTGGTCTCTAAGCCCATGTGAGTCATGCTCAATGTAAGAACTAAGAGATTAAAGAATATTGGACATGTCATATGAGATCGTAATATTGAATTGTATGGGAATTATACAATAAGGCTTCTCTGGGATGATTCATTAAGAATATGGACCTTTTAAGAGGATATGGATGTGGTTAGGGACTACACATAAAGAGGATTCCCATATTAGAGGTATTTTCTATGGGGATTACACACTGAGGTTACACTGATATTTGAGCAGGGCTTACACACTGAGGTCAACCTGGGTTGCTTCATCTAGATTATGTCCCTTTGTGGGAAGAAATATATGGTCAGTGCCTACACCTAAAGAGGATTCCCATATTATAGGTATTTTAGTACAGGGCTTACACACTGATTTCACCCTGATATTTGACCAAGGCTGACACATCGAGTTCACCCAAGGATGTTTCATCATGATTATGGACCTTTGAGTGAATAAATATATATTCAAGGCTTAAACCTAAGGATTTTCCCTTATTGGAGGTATTTTTTTATGAGGATTACACACTGAGGTCACCCTGGGCTACTTTATCAAGATTATGGACCTTTGAAGGAAGAAATATATAGTTAGGGATTACACCTAAAAAGTATGATAATATTGGAGGTATTTTGGTACATGGATTACACACTGAGGTTTCCCTAATATTTTAGTGGGGATTAAACCTAGGGAGGATTCCCGTATTGGAGGATTTTTATTATGCTGATAGCATAATCATTGAAAGTCACTAAGCCCTTGTGAGTCATGCTCAGTGTGATAAATAAGAGATAGTATGAGATCAGGTGCATTTCATATAAGTGTGGGTATTGCATAATGAGTCATCCCTAAGGTAATATGATCATAATATCATTAAGGATATAGATACATAATTTTTCACCAAATGCATGTAAATTGGATGTATGAAAATAGCCAATTGAAATATGTTTGATATGGATTTCAGGCCTTAGGAAGGTTTCCTATGTATCCAACTTATAATGGGAATTAGAGTCCTCTTTGTTCATATTCTTGACCCTCTAATAGGTGGGGGAGGATGATTAAAGTTAAGGAGATTATTTATCCATGTTTTAGAAAAAGCTAGGGACTTATACCAAGGTGGATTCCCATGTATGAGAGTATTGGAGGATATTAAAAGGGTATGAACTTTATGGGAGACGAAGAACTTATAAGAACATGGTTGATACCCTTGGGAGTATTACAGCCACACAGGTGTCATAGGGTGTCATGGGATCCACATGAAGACGAGATGATCATGCACTTTGTATAAAGGATATAGATTCATGCTCTTTAAGTGAAGTTTTTGGAGTCATGCTCATCTCATGAATCTTTTTAAGTTACATGAGTGTGGAAGTACATAAGGGTCATGCATGTACATAGCTGATGAGTGGTTGGTAAATTACATGGCCTCATCGCATGACCAAGTGATCATCTCATGGTTGAATTCTTGTCACATGATTAGAAAACTATCATGTGATCACATGAATGGGGGTTATCACATTTCAAACTCTTTCACCAACTCATTCTTCTTTTAGTTTCTCCTAGGGTACTCACTGGACTTTATTAAGCAGAAGGTTCTTGCGATCATGTAATACCTTCACTTCAAAAAATTCTTTATGGTTCTCCTCTTGTTCCTCTTGTATTTGTATTTATAAAAAGGAGGGTTATAATAATCACTTCTCCAATATCTCTATTACCTTGCATAGTGGATAAGCCACATATCTCAACTTAAGTCAGCAGAAGGACCATCCCCATAAGTCAGTGATGTCTTATGTGATTTTCATAACCAGTTTCGCATCATCAGTGAAATCTTCCCCTTCATCATGTGATAAATATAAATCATGATAAGGGTACATCATGGACATTCTCACATGTTTGAGTCACATAACATGATTTCCATTGGGATAATCTCATGTCCTAAGAGGGTGTTGTGTGAAAAACAACAATTATGTGATCCTCCCAACATGAAAAACCTTTCTCACTATAATACCTTGGTGTTAGACCACTGCATGTCATCCTAACATCATATAAACAACTCTAGATATCATAAAATCATGAAAACCTTGTCATGGATAGCCTCTTTACTTGGAAAAGTCATGTTTTTGTCTTTTCATGGAGTCAATTACATGACTTCATAGGCCTTGTGTGGTCAATTTTAAGTCACAAAACCATATATAAACATCACTATGGATATCCATTTTTCCAACAGAGTCATGTAACCATTACTCAAGGTATAACTTACCTTTACACGGTGGGTGATCCACCCTTATGTAAATATGACCGTGTGAAGACCTGATTGTCCTGGGGTCGTTATGTGATTCTGAGGGGCGTCACATGAATAACTACAACTGTATGATCATACAATCATTACCATCTTCCTCAAACCCATGACATAATGGGGTTTCGTTAAGGTGTTAGTATGACAAGGAATCACATTTCCAAGGTGTTGGATTTGGTGTTCTAAGACCAACTATTTGTACATTGATTAAATTTATATTCATTTATTTTAATATTAATAAAATATCATATTACATATTGATCATTGTTCTAAATGACTTTAATGTAATAATTTCCAAGAGTATCTTTCATATTTATAAGGTCGTAACAGTTCTATGATATGATGAAAACCTTGAAAATCCATGAAAAAATCTTAAATATAGTTTTACGGTCAGATAACGTTCTATGATGGGACATATATAACATGAATATTATGTGTGATTACTAATAAGTAGATGAGGATTCATCTAATAAATTCCTAACTAGGTAATCTACAAGATGGGAGATTATGAGAACATACTCTCTAGTAGAAATTCTGCATTCTTTGGTGTCATCAAATATTCATATCTGAGAGTGTGTGTAATTCTCCTTAGACTTTAATATTATCATTGATGTATAGAATGACTCATGAACTTAGATTTACTAATGAAAATAATTATTCCATATGTTGGAAAGAAGTAGGATATGTTGAGTGTGTCATGAATGACAAGTTATTAATGGATAAGTTAAGGAAGGATTTTTCACTTCCATATTCATGGAAGTTGATATCTCATCTCTTTGATTGAAATAGAACTATTTCATTAAATTCCATTCCCATGGTGTAATTATGTGTTTATTTCAAATATTCAAAGAAATACGTACCAAGAATATAGGTTGGTGACATTGATGTGAAACTTTCTTGATGAGATATTGTGATAAAGGGATTATATTATACAGTGATCATTCATATATGGTTATCATCATCTAAAAATTAAGTTATTTCTTGTGAGGGAATTGACACATTTTTACATAGTAATCTTGTAATTTAGGAAATCTCATCTCATTACAATGAGAAATAATCCTAGAGGGTTGAACACTAAGTGTTTCCATTAAACTTGATTAAATTCTATTTTAATTTAACAAATGTAATAAATATTATTCTCAAGATTGAGGAGTAATTTTATTCTTGTTTTGTTGATCACAAATATTTATTGATGAATTAAATAATTAATATAAATATTTATTTAGGTGTTTAATAAATTATAGGGGAGTTTGAATAGACCAATACCATGTTAGGTGAAAAATATTGATCTATAAGCTGGTTAAATAATATTTCTTATTATGAAAGTTAGTGCATGGGACATAAAATATTATTATTATTATTATTATTATTATTATTATTATTATTTTGGCATGGGGTTTAAAATTTTATTATATTAATTAAGGGTGTCATGCAACTAAAAAATATTTTAACCTAAAACCTAGCTCTATAAATGTATAGTTGTGTCTATTATATAAGGTTAATCTAGAAATAGAGAATCATTATGAATAATATATTTTTCTCTCGAATTCTTGTATCTCTCTCCCTCTCAAGAATGAGAAACCCAAGAGAGATTCATTCAAGATTGAATGATGATTGAAAAAAATGAATGATAAAGATAATTTATTTTTCATTCTAGCACCCAGAAATCAAATGGTTTTTCTCAGAGATCAAAGAAGCACATTTGGATCACCGCTAGAGGGATTATACACTTGGATCTGTATGGTGCAATGAAGGTAATATGGAAAAATATTTTTGGAGGATAAACATCTAAATAGAAGAATGAATCTTAAGACAAGGTAAATAATTTCTTTATATATAAATAAATGAATTATAAATTTACTTTAAATATCCTCTATTGGATTTTTGGGAAACTCTAAATTAAAATAAATTTTAATTTAACACCCACTAAAGGTGCTTCCACTTTTCCCAAAACCTAAAAATGGTATCAGAGCGGTCACATTCAAATTTATAATTATTTATTTGATTTTTTATTATTATGAATTGAAAATATAAGATTAATTTCATGTTTTAACTTGTTCTTGATCTATTATCTCCTCTTCTAGTTTATCAAAAATATTACCAAGATCAGATAATAATTAATTAATATTACATATAAATATCCCATCTAAAAGTGTTAAGGATCTTGGATGGATAACACAAGAATACACAGCGTATACTTCTTCATTACACATTGTGTATCCCTATTCATTACACAATGAATCTTTTGTGGATTATAGGTTATCATGTAATAAGTGAACACCATGTGCAATAAATGCACCACATGTATACCATCCAGGGTGGTACACAACTTTATCAAAGTACACATCGTGTAGTTTGACTATACTCCATGTTGTCCACGTGTTTTCAAGATGGAAAACATAGGGAAAAACTGAATTGTGTAATTAATGCATTTTATGTATTTAATAAATGAGGCTTACAGACTAGAAAATTGTGTAACAACAAGTACATGTTATGTATCCTCTATACATGCCATGTACTTTATAAATATTTGTTAGAATTTCATGTCAAGTCCCTAGGTGCATACTGTGGATATTCAGTGAAGACAAGTGCACACTATGTAGCTATCTTGTACACACTGTGTACTTTACCTATTTATTTGGAAATATTAAAATTAATTAATTACTCCTTAAACCTTATAGAATCAAGTTTCTTTGTTTATTAAGTTGATAGTACATTCTGTTCATTAGGTTTTATATTATATTAAATGTTTAATTAATTTTTTGTAATATTTGAGACTATGAATCATGTATGGTTATTGTATATTAAAGACTCAAGGCATTAAATTGTACATGCTATATAATTTTCATGGGTTTCATGGTTCATTAAGTTGATAATATAGGACATGAAATTATTACACATGATGTGTACATAATATTTCATATGAGTACATTGTTTACAATTAAACCATACTTAATAGTTTGGACATGTAATAATTGGGTTTCTTCCAAGTACAAAGTCATGTACCATTTTATTGAGTTTTTAAAATAAAATAAAATTATTTATTTTATTTGAAATTGTAGTGGATGGGTATTTTTTGTATGATTGGATGAAATAAGATAAAACTAATTAATTAATTAATAATATAGTTAATCATATTAATTCATGTGAATTTTAGGTTATTAAAGAAAAAATTGAAAGGAATGATAGCTAATTATTTTAAATATGTAATTGTTTCATGTTTATGACCGATCATGATCTTGACCAAGACCATTGTATGTGTTGGCATTATTTAATTTAATTTATTTCATGGGTTTGTAATCATTTATTATTAAATTAAATTTGATGGCTTGTGAGTCATCCCTACCTCCATTATTATATAGGACCTACATGTCCAAGATTATTGAGGTAATTCTTCTTAACCAGTCATTTAGTTCCCATAACCTACATGTGAGTTATAAATACATGTAATTAATGGAATGTCCCAAGGTGTGTGGAGGTTTTTCAAGAAAAAACCATAATAATGCCAACCTGGGTGATATATAGACAAAATTTAAATAAATGGATTATGTGTAAGTGTTTTATCCAATAAGGTTAATTGACTAAGTAAAATAAACCTAAAATTAAAAAGTCATGTAAAGTATAAAGCAATATAAAATTTATGCATAATAAATTAAAATATCTCAATTAAATATAAAGTCTTATTTTTCCTTCCATTACTTGATTAGGAATAAAAGCAATAGAAATAAGTGTTTAACTAGACCTTTTTTAGAAACTTACTTTTATAATGGGAGTTATTATGAAACTTTTGGGTTGACTTGACCATTTTACATCAATAAGAGTATCCATTTCTAGACTTGGTGTAATTTGGAGACAAGTATTGAGGAAATCCATGTTAATATTTCTGGATTAGGGAATCCCCTCAACAGATCAAGGAGCTACAATCCCATAGTTAGAAAATAATTTCCTACCTAATCACCTTAAAGTATCTTGAAAAAACCCTTTTTTAGATTTTTTGAAGGGGAATATGGATCCTTTACAATTTAATTTCTATGAAACTAGACATTCTGAGTTAAATGGTGAGAGTTGTTGGGACTTGATAAAATAGTGGTAGATTTAATAAAATTTTAATTATTATTATTTCTCATATAATTTGTAATCAAGAAAAGTAATAATAATATTATTTATTAAAATTGTATAATAAATGGAAGTTTCATCATCCACGTTATCCCTATGATCTATATTGGATAAATACAATCTTTTCACTATTATTAACATTAAGTAGTGGTTCAGACGCCTTTGGGTTTTTTTGCACCATGAATGGAAATATTATGTGTTATAATCCTCTATGATATATCTACCTTCTAATAAGATGAGTGATGAAGAGTAACTTGTCTATAAAAAATATATGAATGATGCAGTTAATGTTAAATGTTTGATGTTGTCGTCTATTTCTAGTGAACTTATAAAGTCTCATGAAAACATGGATTATTATAGAATGTATGAGCATCTATATAGTCTATACCTAGAAAGAGCTATACAAGAATGGTTTGAGATCTACAAGGCTCTTTTTTAGAAAAAAAAACTTAGAGAGGGTTCCCCGTATGGGCCTCACATAGTCAATCTCATTTGATACATTGATCATCTATAGGTTCTAGGTTTTAAACTTCCTAAAGAACTGGGAAACTATATCATTCTTGTATCACTCCATCAGATATTTTCTAGTTTTTTTGTTAATTTTAATATAAACAACATTGAGAAATATCTCTCAAAAATTCTTACTCTTATTTTTCAAGTAGATAAGGAGATGAAGCATGAAAACCCTTTAATTATTATGGTGAAAAAATAGAAAGGGAAAGCAAATAGATCTAATCATAAATCTTCTTCACACCCTTCCAAGAAAGGAAAGATCAAGGGGAAAGAAATGGAGTATGATTTTGTTTGTTTCGCATGTTTCAAGAATGAAAACTAGAAGAAAAATTGCATCCAACCAAAGAAGCAAGGGAAAGATTTAGGTGAATTTTTTATTAATTGAAATTTATCTATTTCTACCAATTGGGTATTAAATACATCTTGTGATTCTCAAATATGTATTCAAATACATCAATCAAGTAGATTCAAAAATATTGAATAAATGGAGTTAAATCTATGAGAAGCTAAAATTGCTAAAATTTTTGTTGTAGCTATTAGTGACTACCACCTTGCATTTCCAATCAGAATGATATTAGTTCTAAAGGATTTTTCTTTGGTGTCATCTATTACCAAAAATATTATTTCTATGTCTAGACTTGATACATATGGTTTTATTTGAAGGTTTAGAAATCAATGTTTCTAATTTTATAAAGATTTCATTTGTTATAGTAAGGAACATTAAATAACGGTTTTTATGTGTTGGACTACACAAACCAAGTAATGGAAATAAATAATGAAACTACTTCACATCACTCATACCAAACCCAACTTTTTCATCACCGTCTAGGTCATGTATATGAAAAATGTTTAACTAAATTTCACCAACATGGATATTTAGATTTTTTTTACTAAAACCACTTGGTTTATGTCATGTATGTTTACATAGTAAAATGACAAAATACCCATTTATTGGTAAAGGTGAAAGGGACAAATACCTTCTTAAATTAGTTCATTCCTATGTGTGTGAACCATTTTCTATTAAATAAAGTGGTGGGTACTCATACTTAATAACTTTTACTAATGATTTTATTAGATATTGATATGTATACTTTATGAGGTATAAGTCAGATTAATTTGATAAATTCAAGGAACACAAGAATGAAATTGAGGACCATCTTGGTTATAAGATTGAGAGACTTAGCTCATACTATGGTGGAGGATATCTTAATCAATACTTTATTGATTATTTATGATATCTTGGGATCTTATCTAAACTCAATCCTTCTTATACACCTAAATTTAATGATTTAATTGAAATAAGTAACTTCACCTTATTATAAATGGTGAGATCAATGATGATCCATGTGGGTATTTCATTATCCTTTTGGGTATATGATTTACAAATAGCAACACACATACTAAACCAAGTACTGACTAAATCGATTAATGGTATTTCACATGAAATTTAGAGTGGCAGAAAAACCATGTTGTCAAATTTACATGTGTGGGGTAGAAAAGTATTTTTTAAGGCCTATTTAGGTAACAAACTTTCACCCTAGGGCATAAAATGTACCTTTACAGGATACCCCAAGGAAATAAGGGGATATTACCTATACAATCCCTCAAACAAAAAGGTAATAGTTAAAATACATGCCATATTCCTTGATAGGGAGAACATATCTAAAAGAGATAGTGGAATCAAGATAGACTTAGATGAATTCATAGATCAAGATACACAAGAGTTGGTATAATAATATATTCCATAAATCCCCATGGAAGAAGAATATATTCCACATACACAAGTATTATGTAGGACTAAAAGAGAGGTTAAAGAACTAGAATGGTATAGTTTTCTATTTACTGAGAATGGTGACTCGTTATGAATTGATAATAATGATCCTATAACCAATAAAGAAATATAAGTGGCACATATGTTTCCAAGTGTCAAGAAGCCATGAATTCTGAAATGGATTCCATGTACCAAAACCAAGTTTGTATTTTGGTAGATACTATAATGGATGTAAGGACCATTGGTTGTAAATGGGTATTCAATAATATACTAGACATGGGAGGTCAAGATAGTAGATATAAGGTATGACTGGTTGTAAAAGGGTTTAAATAGTGATAAGGTATTGACTACAAAGAAACATTTTAACCTGTTGTAATGTAGAAATCCCTAAGAATTATACTTTCCATTGTGGCCTGTCATGGCTATGAGATTTAGAAAATAGATGTAAAAATATACTTATTTAATGGGAGCCTTTAAGAAGATGTGTATATGAAATAACCTTAATGGTTTGTGACTCCAAATGAATCCAAAAATATATGAAAATTGAAAAAAAATCCATTTATGTATTAAAGAAATCATCTAAGTCATGGAACATTAAATTTGATGAAGCCACAATGGAATCGGGTTTCATTAAGAATGAATGTGAGCCTTGTTTCTATAAGTAGTTTAGTGGGAGTTTTTTCATTTTCTTAATAGTATATTTTTGATGACATATCACTTATTAGAAACAAGATACCAGTATTATAGAATATTAAGGCCTTTTTGAATAACTATTTCTCCGTGAAGGACTTTGGTGAGGTATCATATATTCTTGGGATAAAGATGCATCCTCATAGATCGAAGAGGCTACTCAGCCTAAGTCAAAGTATATATATTGAAAATATACCCGAAAATATCAGTCATAGGTAAGCCTATGACCATTTATTATAATAAAATAAAATTGCAGCAAGAAAGTACTACAAGGAAGAAAAGACAACTACAAATCATAAAAATCATACCTATCACCACATCTGTGATAGATTTCTTCCTCTGCAGTAGCTGATTCCCACTATGAGATTTCATAGTGCTTTAGAATCTTGGCATAATTCCTTTTTAGATTCAACTTCTCCAAAGATAGAAACTCCTTAGAATACTTCATAGCCCAGACTTCCTTCCAGACATAAGACCTAGTAGACATTGACTTTGGTAGATAAGAATAGTCTTTCTTTGTCTTTCTTTGTGTTGGGGTAGTCATAGCATCCTTATTCTCGGACACCATCTTCTTCCCACCCTGAACAATGTCTCTGTAGGAAGTTCGGAACATGCCACTATCATTTTCCTTCTCACAATCAGAGGTGTCCCCCCATTTTCTAGAGATGTTCACCTCTTGGTAACCCTCATTTTCTCTATGTTTTTGTTGAAATTGACTATTAGTATTGATCATGGCAAGACAGTGTGGTTGTTTCAAAAACTTGTGACCATCATGTGTCCCCTTATTCATGACACCTCCTCTGGTTACAGTATCCTGAGAAGAGAAATCAGGCTGAAAACTACCACCTTCATTCATTGGAGTACCCCCCTCTACATGAGAGTTATTCTCATGCTCTAGTTCTTGAAAGCGATTACCAGTGGAGACTGTGATTATCACACCTCCATCGTTATCATCCCAACCTTGAAACTCTTCATCATAGGAATCCAAAGCTCCCAATATTACACCATCCTTAGAAGCTAAAGAGTCCAAATCCTCCTCGGTCACAGTCTCTGGCCACAAGGAGCATCATGCCACAGAATTTTCCACTGTAATTGACTTCTCAATACCAATATCATGCTTTAGGTGATCAAAAATGTATCCTCATACACATGAGGGAAGACAAAAAATGTTAGGTATTCTATATTAATCGGTGATTGGTTCATTCACATATGTTATGATATGTACTAATCTAGATGTATCTTGTGCATTAAGTTTGGTAGTTACATATCTAACTGACCTGGGTGACCACCATTGAATGGAAATCAAGACTATCCTTAAGTACCTAAGTAATACTAAGGATATGTTCCTATTCTATGGAGGATATGAATAACTACTTATAAAATCATATAAAGATTCTAGTTTCCAAACAGATCAAGATGATATGAAATCGCAAACATGATACATCTTCACTTTGAATGGAGGTGTTATGATCTAGAAGAGCTGAAAGAAGGTTATAGTCATAGATTATATAGTAGAGTATGGGTATATTGTGGCTTTTTATGTAGCTAAAGAAGTGGTATGAATATGAAACTTTTTCCAAGACCATAATATGGTACATAGAAGTAAATATCCTATCATACTCTATTGTGATAATACTGCAATGGTGGCCCTTTCCAAGGAGCTAAGGTAACATCAGTAGATGAAGCATATACTTCACAAGTATCATTTATTGAGGTATTTTTCATAGAGAGTTGAGATTATAGTGAATAGTATTTTTTAGGGTTGGTGTCCTGAGAACCAACTGTTTTGTACATTGATTACATGAATGTTCACTTATTATATATTGTTCATTATTCTGCATGACTATAATATAATAATGTCTTGGAATATTTGTTGCATTGATAAGGTCATGGAAGATCCCCTCTATGATGAGAACCTTGAAATGATATAAAAATATTCTTAAATAAAGTTCTACGGTTGGATGAAATACTATGATAGGACACATAGTATACAGACCATCATGTGAGAGCACTCGTAAGAAGACAAGACTCTCTCTCATGGAGTTCGCACTTGGTAATCTCCAAGATGGGAGATTATGAGAACAGACCCGCCAGTATTAATTCGGCATGTTTTGGTTTCATCGGACATTACTATCTACGAGCGTGTGTAATGGTCCTTAGACTGTAAGATTATCATTAACTCATGTCATGACTCACGAACTTAGATTTTCTAATGAAAACCATCACGAAGACAGTTGGCGGGAAGTAGGGTACGTTGGGTGCTTCAAGAATGACATGTTGTTAATGGATAAGTTGAGGAAGGATTTTTCCCTTCCATATTTATGGAAGTAGATATCTTGGGCCCTTTGATTGAAATAGAACTATTGAACAAATTCCATGGCCATGGTGACACGACGAGTTTATTTCTGGAAGTCAAATAATGAAAGATCAAGCATATAGGTTTATGACACTACCACGAAACTTTCTTGATGAGATATTGAGACAAAGGGATTAAATTACATAGTAAGAATTTGTATGAGGTGACACGTCAATGTGGCGTCAACTTCTTTCTCTTGGGTGCCTTGACCTGTTTCTAGATAGTAATCTTGGACTTTAGGAAAGCCCACCTAATGCCAACGAGAAATAGGCCTAGAGGGTCACACACTAAGTGTATTCAAGTATCTCAAGTAGAATAAATATTATTCTCATACATGGTTTAATAATTATTCAAGGAATTCTAAATTGTTTTAATGTTGGAGGAAGAATAAAATGAAAACAAGTATACACCATGTATTGATTATTACACGTCGTGTAGTTTTTATTTTGAAAACAAGTACACACTGTGTATTATTAAATGTACACGCCATGTATTTTTCATTTTGGAAAGGAAATGAATAAATGGAAAAAATATATACACGTTTTGTACATTGAATGTACACGCCATGTAGTTTTCAATGAAAAACAAGTACACACCGTTTATTTATTATTACACATTGTGTAGTTTTTCCAGTCGGGATTTTGAGGATATAATATTGTTTTATTAAATGATATTTATTATAATCAGTGTGGTCGCATGTCAAGGAATTAATTATTCGACATGGGGGTTTTCAATAAGAGTTAATGAAATAAATGAAATGCGTAACGCGTTTATTTATTGTCATAACTCTACAACCTCAATCCTGATTATAAATATCCTTATAACCCCAACTCATTTTCTACACAAAAGAATCATTGTGCACAACAATTCTAGAGAATTCTCTCAAGACCGAAAGAACTCCTTCCTCCAAGAACACTCTCAAGACCAAGTGAGATCCTCTTCCATCGGATCAAGACGATCTAAGGCAGACAACACAAGCAAAGGTTTCTCTGCGCTAGCCCCCGGAGACTCCTTTGGCGACGTCCAGAGATATGAGGTGCACATGTGGATCACTACTAGAGGAAGTCTACACTTGTATTCTTCGATGCAATGACAAATCACACTGAAAAGTGATCAAGAATATCAACAAAGAAAGAACACCCAAAAGGTACTTCTTGTCAATTAATTAAATTAATTATAATCAACCTGTGACGATCCACTTTTGTGGTTCTGGGACCTTTCTTCTTCTTTGTCTATTTTTGTGAATTGATCTGTGGATGTTGGTGTTCATCATCATATTGATCCCAGATTGATCATTGATAATGAAAAAAAGCCAAGTGGGAACATCCACCCACAAGATTTTGCTGCGCCTGGAACCTTCAATTGGTATCAGAGGGAGGTTACAGTGTTGATTATAGTTATTTAATTTTCATTGATAATTTACGCATTTATATTCGATTCAATTAAAGATAAATCGTTCTATAAAACTGAATGAACAAGACCTATTCTTCCTCCTTCATTTCTCGATTCACATCACAAAAACAAACTTTTAATTTTAATTTTAATTAAATTAAAAACAAAGATTTCATCTGGAGGAGCCGCTCTTTCTATTCGTACAACACAAGAATACACGGCATGTAGTGAAAACTACACATCGTGAACTTAGGTTCAATGAACCAGTACTGGTCTACCAAACCATGCCATGTTAATTTATTATACCAAAGTATTTATTACCCTGTGTTGACCAGAAATGAACGGCGCGTGGGAACAGAAATACACAGCGTGTATGTTGAATCAACACGCCGTGTAGTCTGATCTGGTCCAGGTAAAACCGTGTACAAGGAGAAGCCATGTTCCACATACACGGGATTTCCAGGCCAATAACCACGTAACAAGGAAGTACACGCCATGTTAGATTAATATACACTCCGTGTACTCCAAAATTTCCAAAGTAGAGAAAACATGCCAAAGCCCCTGGTGTGTAATTTGGATAAAGGGTGAAAATAAATACACGTCGTGTAAATATAAACTACACGTTGTGTACTTTCCAGAAATGGAATTTCACCAGGTTTACTGAAAAAGTAAAAAGACCTATACAAGGAATATGGATGAGAAGAATCTCAAGGAAATTCATAAAGGAATTTAAGATAAATAATTGATTAATTATAATATCATAATTAATTAATTTCAAGCGTGGATTATCTTAAATAATAGAACGTTTAAAATAATTTGAATTCTAAATATGCGTAAATGTCGTTGCATGCTATGTATGATCATGATCTAGACCAAAGACCCTTTTGTATGTGTGTTTGATTTCATTTAAATTTGTTTAATTTAAATTAGTTTTCCTATGTGCCTTCTTCCAATAAAATTTAGGGCATGTGTGCCCATGGTTTCTTTAATGTAAACCCCATGTAATGGAGGATCTCCAAAGCCAGAGGATACGGTTTGAAACCTAAAGTTGAGGCAAAACCAACCCAAGAAGATACAAAGGTGGACAGGTGGGAGCTGCAAAACACGAACCATCGGTTCAAGGTGTTTTTTTCCTAGTTCAGGGTTGGCTTATCAAACTTCTAGATAAGCTAACCAATAAAATATCATGATCATGCCATCTTATTTTATTTCTGTCTGATTGCATGGTTTATTTATTATGTATGTGTCGTTGTGATCACATAGTTAATAAAATGAACAAGCATGAAAAGATCGAATAAAATAAAAACTGAACTATGCGTAAACATTATCGAAACATGGTTAATCACTTAAGAAATCATCACTTAATATTAACAAGCATGTGATAATGAAAAACTATGCATAAAGGATTAAAATCCCTCAATACCATATTAAGTCAGACCAAACCTTCCATTACCTGATTAATGGAAAGACTCAATAAAACTATGTGTTTGACCAACCCTTTTTGGGGAACTTACTTTTATAATGGAAGCCCTTATGAAAGGTTTTGGGTTGACTTAACCATATTACATCAAGAGGAGTATCCCTTGCTAGACTTGATGTAATATTGGAGGCAAGAGTTTAGAAAATCCAATTCAGGATTTCAGGACTGGGGAGTCCACTCAACAGATCAAGGAACTGTAATCTCACGGTTGGCAAAGACTTGCCTACCTAAATACCTTCAAATAGCTTGACCAAACCTTTTTGGGGTTATGCAAAGGGGAATATGGATCCATGCCACTAGAATGTCAAAGAAACTAGATATTCTGGGTTCAATGGTGAGGGACATTGGGACTTGATAAAATAGTGGGAGAATTAATAAATTCATTTATAAAATGTAATCAATAAAGTATTGATAAATCTTCTATTTTAATTTATAGAAAATGACAAACTCATCAACCACATTTTCTCTGCGATCAATTCTAGATAAAGACAACATCCTCATCTGCAGTAACTTTCAGTAATGGTTTTGGAACCTTCGGGTTATCCTATGCCATGAACGAAAGTTTTACGTGTTGGAGTCCTCACTTCCTGAATCTCATGCCCTAGGGGCAAGTGATGAATATTTCCTGGTCTATGATCAAAATTTGAGTGATTCACTCTACGTTCAATGTTTGATGTTGTCATCTATGTCTAGTGAGCTCATGAAGTCTCATGAATACATGGATGCCTACAACATGCTCGAGCACCTCTGTGGTCTATACTAGGAGAGAGTAAGACAGGAAAAGTTTGAGATCTCCAAGGCTCTATTTCAGAGCAAGCTTGGAGAAGGTGCCCCAGCTGGGCCTCATGTAGTCAAGATTATTGGCTACATTGAGCGATTGGAGGTTCTAGGGTTTAAACTCTCCGAAGAACTGGGTACCGATCTCATTCTTGCATCACTCCCCCAGAGATTATCCAACTTTATTGTAAATTTCAACATGAACAACATTGAGAAGTCTCTATCTGATCTTCTTATCCTCATTCGCCAAGTGGAAAATGATATGAAGTGTGAAAAGCCTTCTGTCCTCATGGTGAATAAAAGGAAAGGGAAGGAGAAGAGATTTAAGCCCAAATATTCTTCAAGTCCTTCTAAGAAAAGGAAGATCAAAGGGGAGGAAAGAGAATAGGATGTTGTTTGTTTCACATGTGGCAAGAAGGGCCACTGGAAGAAAAACTTCACCCATCCAAGGAAGCAAGGGGAAGCTTCAGGTGCATTTGTTATCGAATGCAATATATCTATTTCTACCAATTGGGTATTAGATAATACTTTTGGTGCTCATATCTGTATCCAAATATAGGAACCAAGTAGATTCAGAAAGATTAATCGAGGTGAGGTGGATCTATGAGCAGCCAACGGAGCCAGACTCGTTGTTGTAGTTGTCGGAGACTGCCATCTCACATTACCTACTGGGATGGTCTTGGTTTTAAAAGGATGTTATTATGTACCCTCTGTAACCAAAAACATTATTTTAGTATCCAGATTAGATATTTATGGATTCATCTTCAAGTTTGGAAGTGGATGTTGTTACTTTTATAAAGATATCATTTGTTTTGGTAGGTCACATTTATATAACGACTTTTATGTGTTAGACTACACAAAAAAAGTAATGGAAATCGATGAAAAATTTAATTCACATGACTCATACCACACCCAACTTTGGCATCACCGGCTAGGTCATGTCAATGATAAATGTTTGACAAAATTACATCAAGATGGGTATTTAGACTCTTTCGAACTAAAACCACTTGGTGTATGTCATGCGTGTCTACAAGGAAAAATGACCAAAGCCCCATTTAGTGGGAAAGGTGAAAGGGATAAAGATATTCTAGAATTAGTTCACACAGATGTGTGTGGACCATTTCCAGTTGAAGCAAGGGGTGGGTTCTCATACTTCATAACTTTTACTGATGATTTTATTAGATATGGATATATTTACTTAATGAGGTATAAGTCAGATTCTTTTGATCGGTTCAAAGAATACAAGAATGAAGTTGAGAACCATCTTGGTAAGAATATTAAGAAACTTCACTCAGAAAAAGGAGGATAATATCTTAATCAAGACTTCATTGATTTCTTATGAGAGTTTGGAATTCTATCTCAACTCACTCCTCCTTACACACCTCAATGGAATGGTGTAAGTGAAAGGAGGAACCGAACCCTGTTGGACATGGTGAGATCAATGATGAGTCATGCGAGTCTTCCATTATCCTTTTGGGTATATGCATTACAAACAGAATCACACATACTAAACCAAGTACCAACTAAATCGATAAATGGTATTCCATATGAATTATGGAGTGGACGCAAAGCCATGTTATCAAATTTACATGTGTGGGGTAGCGAAGCATTTATTAAGGCCTCTTCAGGTAACAAGCTTGCACCTCGAGGCACAAATTGTATCTTTAGAGGATATCCCAAGGAAACAAGGGGATATTACCTATACAACCCCTCAGACAAAAAGTTTATAGTGGAAAGACATGCCATATTCCTTGAGAGGGATCACATCATCAAAAGAGATAGTGGGAGCAAGATAGACTTCTATGAAGTCGAGGCTCAATATACATAGGAGTTGGAACAATAATAGATTCCACAAAGCCTCATGGAATAAAAATCTATTCCAGAGACACAAGAACTGTGTAGGAGCACGAGAGAGGTGAGAGAACCAGAAAGATATGGTTTTATTGTCACCGAGGATGGTGACTCATTATTGGTTGACAATGATGATCCTCTTACCTACAAGGAAGCAGTTGAAGGCACATACATTTCCAAGTGGCAAGAAGCCATGAATTCTGAAATGGATTCCATGTACCAAAACCAAGTCTAGATTTTGGTAGATCCTCCAGTTAATGTAAAGCCTATTACTAATAAATGGGTATTCAAGAAGAAATTGGACATGGAGGGGAAATTCATCACATATAAGGCATGACTGGTTGCCAAAGGTTTTAGAAAGTGTCAAGGAATTGACTATGATGAAACATTTTCACTGGTTGCGATACTGAAGTCCATCAGAATCCTATTGGCCATTACAGCTTACCATGACTATGAAATTTGTAAAATGGATGTCAAAACTGCATTCTTTAGTAGGAACCTCCAGGAAGATTTCTACATGACGCAACCTAAAGGGTTTGTGACTCCAAAGGATGCCAACAAGGTATGCTAGTTGTAAAAATCCATTTATGGATTAAAGCAAGAATCAAGGTCATGGAACATTCGTTTTGATGAATCGATAATGGAATTTGGCTTTGTTAAGAACGAATGTGAGCCTTGTGTCAACAAGAGGTTTAGTGGAAGTGCAGTCGTTTTCCTAATAGTATATGTTAATGACATATTACTAATTGGAAATGAAGTACCTGTATTACAGTCAGTTAAGGCATGGTTAGATAAATGATTCTCCATGAAAGACTTGGGCGAGGCAGCATATATTCTTGGGTTCAAGATCCATCGTGATAGATCCAAGAGAATTATGGGCCTAAGTCAAAGTACATACATTGACAAGATACTGAAGAGATTCAGTATGGAATAATCCAAGAGGGAATTATTGCCAGTGTCACATGGCAATCATCTTTCCAAGAAAATGTGTCCTCAGACACATGAGGAAAGAAAGAAAATGGCAAGGATCCCTTACACATCCGTAATTGGGTCAGTCATGTATGTTATTCTATGTACAAGGATAGATGTTGCTTACACATTAAGTGTGGTAGGCAGATATCAAGCTAATACAGGAGACCGTCATTGGATGGCAGTCAAGACTATACTTAAGTATCTGAGGCGTACTAAGGATATGTTCCTAGTTTATGGAGGAGATGAGGAACTAGTCATTAGAGGACATGTAGATGCTAGTTTCCAGACTGCTCAAGATGACATGAAGTCGCAGACAGGTTACATATTTAAGTTGAATGGAGGTGTAGTGATCTAGAAGAGCTCAAAGAAAAGTGTGGTGGAAGATTCTACCTTAGAGTCCGAGTATATCGCATCTTCTGAGGTAGCTAAAGAAGCAGTATGGATGCAAATATTTTTCCAAGAGATGGATGTAGTACCTAGCATTAAAGATCCTATCACACTCTATTGTGATAATACTGCAGCGGTGGCACTTGAAAAAGAGTCAAGGTCAAATTAGCAGACAAATCACATACTTCAGAAGTGTCATCTCTTGAGGGATTTTTCTCAGAGAGGTGAAGTTGTAGTGAGCAGTATTTCCACGTAAGACAACGTGGTAGACCCCTTGACTAAAGCCTGGACTCAGCATAAACATGATCATCATATGAGGTCTAGTGGACTAAAATTCGTAGGCATTTGTCTCTAGTCCAAGTGGGAGTTTTTTAGGGTTGGTATCCTGAGAAAAAACTGTTTTGTACTTTGATTACATGAATGTTCACTTATTATATATTGTTCATTGTTCTGCATGAATATAATATAATAATGTCCTGGAATATTTTTTGCATTGATAAGGTCATGGAAGATCCCTGCTATGATGAGAACCTTGAAATTATATAAAAATATTCTTAAATAAATCTCTACGGTTGGATGACATACTATGATAGGATACATAGTATATAGACTTTCATGTGCGAGCACTCATAAGAAGATGAGACTCTCTCTCATGGAGTTCGCACTTGGTAATCTCCAAGATGGGAGATTATGTGAACAGACCTGCCAGTAGTAATTCCGCATGTTTTGGTGTCATCGGACATTACTATCTATGAGCGTGTATAATGGTCCTTATACTGGAAGATTATCATTAACTCATGTCATGACTCGCACACGTAGATTTTCTGACAAAAACCATCATGAAGATAGTTGGCAGGAAGTAGGGTAAGTTGGGTGCATCACGAATGACATGTTGTTAATGGAAAATTCTAGGAAGGATTTTTCCCATCCTTATTTATGGAAGTAGATATCTCAGGTCCTTTGATTGAAATAGAATAGTCAAACAAATTCCATGGCCATGGTGACACGACGAGTTTATTTCTAGAAGTCAAAGAATGACAGATCAAGCATATAGGTTTATGACACTACCATGAAACCTGCTTGATGAGATATTGAGACAAAGGGATTAAATTACACAGTAAGCATTTTTATGAGGTGACACATCAATGCGGAGTCATCTTCTTTCTCTTGGGTGCCTTGACCCATTGCTAGACAGTAATCTTGGACTTTAGTCAAGCCTATCTAATGCCAATAAGAAAGAGGCCTAGAGGGTCACACGCTAAGTATATTCAATTATCTCAAGTAAAATAAAGATTATTCCCATACGTGGTTTAATAATTATTCAAGGAAACCTAAATCATTGTAATGTTGGAGGAAGAATAAAATGAAAACAAGTTCATGTCGTGTATTAATTATTACACGCCGTGTAGTTTTTATTTTGAAAACAAGTACATGTTGTGTATTATTAAATGTAAATGTCGTGTAGTTTTCATTTTGGAAAGAATATGAATAAATGAAAACAAGATATACATGCCGTGTATATTGAATGTACACGCCGTGTAGTTTTCAATTAAAAACAAGTACATGTCGTGTATTTATTATTACACACCATGTAGTTTTTCCAGTCGGGATTTTGAGGATATAATATTGTTTTATTAAATGATATTTATTATAATCAGCGTAGGTGCATGTCAAGGAATTAATTATTCTATATGGGGGTTTTCAATAAGAGTTAATGAAATAAATGAGATGTGTAACATGTTTATTTATTGTCATAACTCTATAACCTCAAACCTGATTATAAATATCCTCACAACCCCAACTCCTTTTCTACACAAGAGAATTGTTGTTCACAACAATTCTGGATAATTCTCTCAAGACTGAAAGAACTCTTTCCTCCAAGAACACTCTCAAGACCGAGAGAGATCCTATTCCATTAGATCAAGACGATCTAAGGCGGACAATGCAAGAAAAGGTTTCTCCACGCTAGCAACATGAGACTCCTTTGGTGACATCCAGAGATACGAGGTGCACGTGTGGATCACCGCTAAAGGAAGTCTACACTTGGCTTCTGTGACGCAATGATGAATCACATCAGAACGTGATCAATAATATCAATGAAGAAAGAACACCCAAAAGGTACTTCTTGTCAATTAATTAAATTAATTATAATCAACCAGTGACGATCCAATTTTGTGGTTTCGGGACCTTTATTCTTCTTTGTCTATTTCTGGGAATCGATCTGTGGAGACTGGCGTTCATCGTCGTATTGATCCTGGATTGATCATTGCTAATGACAAAAATCCAGGTGGGAACATCCACCCACGAGCTTCTGCTACGCCCGGAACCTTCAGTATTTCCATAGAAGACAACATGGTGGACCCCTTTACTAAATCCTTAACTCAGCATAAATTTTATTATCATGTGAGGTCTGGAGAACTAAAAGTCCTAGGATGTTGGATCTAGTCTAAGTTGCAGTTTTTTGGAGTTGGTGTCTAAGGACTAACTTTTTGTAATTTTATTACATGAATATTATATGGTTTGAATATTAATAAAATATATTATTATATATTGTTAATTAATTTTCACAACTTTAATGTATTGATGTTCTTGAGTATATGTTGCATTGATAAAGTTATAGCAGTTCCCTTCTATGATGAGAACCTAGAAATACCATGACAATATTCTTAAATATTGTTCTATAGTTGGATAACATTATATGATGGGACACATAGAACATGACTATTAGGTGTGAGTACTCATAAGTGGATGAATATTCCTCTCATGAAGTTCACACTTGGTACTCTCAAAGATGGGAGATTATGAGAATATACCCACCAGTAGGAATTCCAAATGTTTTGGTGTCATCGGATATTCTTATCTACAAGTATGTGTAATGGTCCTTATAGTTTAATATTTTCATTGATGGATGTCATGAATTTCACACTTATATTTACTGACAAAAACCATCATTCCATATTTTTGTGGGAAGTAGGGTACGTTGGGTGCATCATGAATCACATGTTATTAATGGATAAGTCAAGGAAGGATTTGTCCCTTCCATCTTCATTGAAGTTGATATATTTTCCCTATGATTGGAATAAGAACTATTTCATTAAATTTCATGCCCTTGGTGTAACAATGTGTTTATTTTAGATACTCAAAGAAATAAATATCCATAATGTAGGTTGGTGACATGGTTGTGAAACTAGATTAATGAGATATTTTGATAGAGAGATTATATTACCCAATGATAGTTCGTATGTGGTTCTAATCATTACAATGTTAAGTTATTTATCTTGGGGTCCTTAACCTATTTCTAGATAGTAATATTATACTTTATAAAATCTCACTGAATTATAATGATAAATAATCCTAGAGGGTCACACACTAAGTATTTTCATTTATCGTGATTAAATTCTCTTTGAATTTAATTAATGGAATAAATATTATTCTTAATACCAAGGAATAATTTTATTCAATTTTTATCAATAGAAAGTATTTATTGATGAATTAAATATTTAAACTAAATATTTATTTTGGTTTTCAATAAATTCTAGAGGATTTCAAAAAACCAAGACCATGTCTGGTGAAAAATATTAATTTACAAGATGGTTAAATAATATATTTTATTGTACAAGTTTGCATGCACGCCCTAAAATAATAATATTACTGTTATTATTTTGGAATGGATTTTAATAAATTTTATTATATTATTTAAGGTCTGACATGAAATTAAATAATATTTTAACTTAAACCCTATCTCTATAAATATATGGTTGAGTCTATTGTGTAGGCTTAATCGAGAAATAGAGTATCATTGCATACAAAATATTTCTCTATTGAATTCATTTATCTCTTTCCCTCTTAAGAATGAGAAACCCAAGAGAGATTCCTTCAAGATCAAAGGATGAGTGATGAACATGAATGATGAAAGATAATTGATTCACTACACTAGCAACTGGAAATCAATTGGAATTTCTTAGAGATCAAAGGAACATATGTGAATCACCACTATAGGTATTCTATACTTGGATCTTTATAGTGAAATAAAGGTAATCTAGAAAAGGTTATTTAAATGATCAACATCTAAATTGAAGAAAGGATCCTAATAAAAGGTAAATCATTTCTTCATATTTAAATAAATTAATTATAAATTTACATTCAAGATCATATATTGTGGTTTTTGGAAACTCTAAATAAAAATAAATTTTAATTTAACACCCACCAAAGGCGCTTCCTCTATATTTGGAACCTACAAAAGATCCCATGGTTGTATTTCATGAATAATATCACATAAGGTCATCACATGGACACTTCGCATGAATAGGGGTTCAGTGATTGAGAACGATGCATGAACAAGGATTAAAGGATTTGTTTTTTCAATACATAGAATGAATAATTCATGTAACCCTAGCCACGTGAAGGTGTCAGGATACCGGGTCTACATGAGGGTATCACATGATGTTCAAATTGTAATGTGATCATGAAAGGAGATTATATTATGAAGACTTTTTCAAGGTGAGGTTAACTTGAGAATTACTCTAAAGTCCCTTTCAAGGAAAACCTTGCTCATCCAAGTTACATGAAAAGTATATCAAAATTAATTCCCAAAGGGAGGATGTGGATAAAATATTATAAATAGAGGTTCGAATGGATGTTATAAAGGACCAAAGGGACTAGATCAACTAAAAAGATTTGATTTTGTCACGGGGTTTCAAAAAAAGAAGATCAATGTGGATGAGTACATCTAGACTTGGGATAAGCTAAACGCTCACTTTGAAGAATTAATCCAGCAATATCTGAGAATAAAGATTGAAACACTCCAATGGGGACTATACTGGGTAAGTGATTATAATAATATTAGCCTTTTTTTAATTATTATTTTATTTCCTTCTGGGTTGACTGACCTTCGATATTATACTTGTTTTGTTTCCCAGTTTTTTCTGAAAAGTTATTTTGAATAAAAAAATTAATTTAATTCAAGTTACACCATCATATTTTCTTATATTTGATCACATTACTTAGAAGGAATCATGTAAATAACAATGATCACATGATTGTCCCATCATTAATAGATACGCTCATCAGGGCCTTTTGTGTTTGATCATTTCATGTCTTTAGAATATTAAATGATCATCCATGGATCATGCGATGGTGTGCACAAATTTTCAGGGATAGCCACTCTACCTTCCCTTGATGTATTCACATGAAGGGTTATGTGATCTCATGATCCATTATGGGTCACATGATCATGTATCCTAAATGCTTGATTTCCAAGTGGTCATGATTCTCCTTTTCCCTCATGAAAAATGATACTTATTCTTTGGGTATTTTTCCAACTCCAATTTTTCTATTGCTTATTTTTTCAGGCATCAAAAATCACTGACATACTCTATAAGCCAGATGTATAAACTCCTAAGACCGCTCAACTCTCAGTGTATTAGGAAATAAATTATCAAAGAAACGAGCCTGAAATTCCTTCTAAGATAGCCACACATGATGATATTATTGGAATAATACATTCCACCATCACTTATCTAGTCCTCAATAAATATACATATAAATATTCACCAGGCTCTCAGGATGTGTCTATATATAATTAAAAATAGTCTACATATACTTAATTTAGAAATTTACAACCTACAATCCAACCTCTCTAGTAAAAAAGGGGGATACTACAACTAGAAATATCAGGTCAAATTAGGCATGGAAGGCACCACTCTTGGATATCTTAGTACATAAAACTAAATAACCTAAAGAAAAATATCTTAAATATATTTATTGATCTAAAGTATAGGCACAACTAGGGATATGGCTCAACAACTATTGGGGAATTCTCATCCACACCCTCCTAGCACTCCACTAAAGGTTATCATGGTAACATGTCTCTATAATTCAAATTTCATGCTTTGGAACCAAATTCCTATCACAGTTCTTGATATCATAGATATGATAATTAGTAACATACTGTACATCCCTCGATACTATGCACACACACTAGCATAATATGGTTCTCACATGACCCAGATGCTCTCTCTCTCAAGCCCTGAATACCCACTTTTAGGGGTAAACATCAAGATATATATAGGATTCATGTCATAAATTATCAAAAAAATAATTGCATCATCAAAATAAAAGCCCATTTAGGTATAATGGTTTCATCAACTTATATAGGTTAACACTATATAAATTATTTCTAACACTTTAAATAAATGAACTTGATATCATAATCAAGGTTTTAAACTGTGATAAAACACATGAATGTCTTGTGAATTATTATTGACAAGAATAATTCATGAATGCATGATTCTAACCACCTTGGTCCAATAGTAACATCAAAAATTAATAAATCACACATCATATCCTTTAAATTCATGAAATCATAACATCAAAAACCAAAAACCAAAATCTCATATATGGTAACCTGGACTTTCCCAATACATGGGTTATATGCCCCCAAGAATAAAGTTCATATCAGATACCAACCACAGCCTATATCTTTCCTACCATGTACCAAATAATAAAAAAAGGATAAAAAAGTATTTGATGACACCTTATAGAATCCCTGACTTGTTTCAACTCTAATGTGACCAGACCAGGTGTCACGCACCTCAATCACACATCCCCATGCATCGGAGAATTCCAACTAGTCATGAAGGCCAATTTATATGATGGGGAGACTATACCCTATCTAGTATAAATAACCATAAATCATAGCAGAATAGATATAATAACTTTCATCATAACATAAAATGTGATTAAACATAAACATCATAGTTAAGCACCAGTCAAAATAATAAAATCACCCATACTATAAAAAAAGAGTAGTTACAATATCACACAACCATACAGAGATAATAAGGATCACACATGGTTTTTTCATTTACTATATAACCCAAAAATAAATAAAATATTGTGGAATTTTTAAAACTGGACTCGAGTCATCACCTTGAATTTCCCCTAGCTACAACCCTTTATCTCCAGTTTATCCATCCTCAGCAGCAAGGCCCTTACCCTTACCTAGGTCAAGAAATATGAAATATGATCGAGTATCGAGGTGCCTAAGCAGGGTGTAATTACAACTCATTAATCCACCACCAATTGTAACACCGTGATATTTTATAAAATAAAACTATGTTTGATAGCATATTATACATGCAACATCAGGCTTAAACAACCTACAAAATATATAACTGTTATAACCTAGCTTTTAAATTGGTGGGTATGAATATTATTGACTTCTATATGAAATATAAATATATATATCCTACTCAATATAAATTATTGATAAATTTTTATTAAATAAACAATAAATCTTTAGTAAAGTTATTTTATTCTTCAAAAATATGTTTTCTTCAAAAATGATACTTATTAATTTTCATGAAAAAAATATTATAATTATTCTTTAAAAATTTTAGAAAATTTATTTGATATAATAAAATTCATTTTTGAAATCATAATATGAAAATTTACTTTGGGTGAAATTTTGGTATTTTTTGGAAAATATTAATTTTTCAGTGAATAGTGAAAATACCAATTTTTCTAAAAATGTCATTTATTTTTAATAAATTAAGAAATTGGAAAGTACCATTATGTTTTTAATATTATTTAAAGTAACATAAATATTATTTAGTTATATTTAAACCACTTAAATTCTTTTTAATCAAATTCATTTTGGATTTTAGTATAAGTTTGTTTATGGGTTTAAAAATAGGATTTTTCTGAAAACTATTTTAAAATGTATAATGTTTATACTATTTAATTAATTAAAATAATATATAATTATTAATGTTTTAAATAAAATTTTTATATTATATATAAATAAATATTAATTTATGTTGATACAATAATTATTATTAGTAATATAGTTAATATAAAATTATTTTTTTCTTAAAAAATACATTTCTTGAACACCCTCAATTTTTTCGCGTCTATGAGTTTAATTTTAAATTAAATTTTACCATTTATATGGATTTAATTTGTTAAAATATATTCCATTCCTAGAATCGTGATAATTTATATTATCTAATAAGTTAAAATTAATTTTTTACCATAATGAATAGTGAAAATAGTAAAAAAAATTACCACAGTTAAGGTGAAAACGGTTTTACCGAGGGTTAAACTAAAAATATAAAGGTTAAAACGACCTAAAAACTTATCCAAAAACTCTTTTATGACCATATTAAGAACTTATAATGTATAAGTAATGATAATGTTTAATTTTTAATCCTTTCGGCATGTGAAAAATGTGGGTACACATTTTTCTTTTTAAAAAATTACAAGTGTGTCACTCACCTCGCTTATAAAAGGCCACCACCTATCCTCTCTTGTTCACACATTAAAATCCCTTTGGATCAGAAAATACCTACCCAAATTTATTCCTTAATTCTCTACCCACATTCTATATCCCTTATTTTTAATTTAAATCCATTCTAATAAGCCTTTTGGTTCTTAGCTAAGGAAGTTTTATGAAGAAGAGGCATCATGCTTAACTGAGCATCTTTATTTTATTTCTTCTTCCACCCCCTTAAAATATTCTTCAATTTTGATTAAATAAAAAAAAAATATCTAAAATATAATAATATTTTATTATTTTAATGTAATAATATAAATCAATCTACTCTTCCATCAAATGGGATGTGAAATCATCATTCGTGTATACAGCGGACTACCACCTCGCGAACTAATATCATTCGTTTTCTATCATCTCCTATCACAAATTGTTATAATGATAGATATAAATTATATATAATATATTTTTAAAATATTTATACCTATTTAGTTATGATATCACATATATCTTCTTACTTTATATTCTATTGGGGATGTTATAATGTTGCTCGTGTGTACAACAGACTATTGCCTCACGAAACGATGTGATTCATTTTTCACTAACGCTTTAAAAAGAAGATGATAAGGATAAAGTTAATGAATAAATGTGATATAAATTAAATTGTAATTATAAACCTGAAATATTTATAATTCTTAATATATAATTTTTTTTCTTACACTGAAAAAAGATAATGTCGTTCGTGTACGTGAGGACTACCGCCTCTACAAAGCGATGTGATTCTTTTTACATCATAGCACCAAAATAATGATATTATATTTATGATATTATGATCATTTTTTAAAACAAAATAAATCATACCTTATTTCCATAATGATTATTAAAAAATATAAATGTTACTCATGCATACGTATGGGCTACCATCTCCATGATCATAATGTAGTTAATTTTTTATAAAAAAATTATTGATTAGTTTTAAAAGTATAATTGAAAAATAAATATGATAATTATATCTTTCTTATTATTCTGTGAATTTTGAAATAATTAACTCTTTTATCATGGTCAACACAGTGGATTCATTTTGAAATAATGAATTGAACATCCTCAAAACACTCAACATGGACTTAACTGATTAAGTATTAAAATATATCATTATAAAGAAATAAAATAAAGGATTTAAGTATAAGTAGTTAAACCTATAAAATTTTCTTAAGAAATAAAATAATTTTTATAATCTTATCATATGGGATTTAAAGGACATGCATGGAAATTCTAGACTCAAGGTAAGGGTTTTCTCGTATCACTTTTTATTTCTGTGAGGCATATGTCATATTCACCACTTTTCTTATTATTTGGTGTATATACCACCCATTTAAATGTAGAAACATGAATCCTTAATAATTCATGTTTTTTTAAGTTTTTATTTAATTATTTCATTTAATGATAATTTACTTGAAATTTACCAGGTGGTAAAGAATTTCTTAACTCAATTTCTTTTCATTGGGTTATATTACTTCTTCATTGACGTCCTTATGTCATGATTATGTGTGTAATGATTTTTATTATATTATATTGTATTTAAAATTATTTTATGTAGTTTTAAATTTGATACATATAATATATTCATTAGTTAATTCTAAAATTCAGTTGTATGATTTTTTTATTGGTTATTCATATAAAATTATCTTTCTCTGAGACATACATTTTTTATATGCATATATATTCATTTGGAAGGTGCATATACTACCCCTTTGACATAATATATCATTAATAACCTTATTTTCATGATATTTAAAGTTTCATTTGACATTATTCTTTCATGGGGATTATGATTGAAGAGTTACCAAAGTGGAAAAGGCATTATGTTATAATATCTCTTCTTTTGAGACTGTTTATGTTCAAGGTTATTTTAGAAGAAATAATGTGATATTTATAAGAACCCGGTTTTTCAATTAAGTATGTATCCTTTAAATTTTGGTCTAATTATTTAATTTGGACTTATTATGATAGGTTATAGGGGTTTCTGGGGCTTTTTTAGAGCTCAGAACCCCAATCAATGGGAAAAATGCACTGGTCTCATAGTTAGAAGAAATTATGCATGTTAGTCTGCACGGTTTTACCTAAATGTTTGAACAAATATTGACACCAGTGTGGGTAACCTTCAACTTTTATAAAATATGGTCGTACAGGTAGATCATGGTCCGAAAATCCATGCTCCCCCAACCATGCAGGGTCCCTTTTCAAACAGAGAGAGGTATGTGATTGGCGCACAGTTTTCCAAACTGTGTACTGAAACCATGATCCCCATTAAAACTTGGGTTAAATTAATAAATTTAACTTAATTGATTATATTCTTACCCCTCTCCCTCCTTGTCTCGTTCCAACATACAAGATATCCCTTCTTCTCCCATTTTGATCTCCCAAAGCCATATTCCATAGTTTGTTATCCCAGTTCTTCATATGGTGTCCTATCAAAGAATCATTCATCTCTTTAGATTCCTCCATATAATATCTATAATCCTTAGGCTTGGATCACTGTTCTTCTTTCTATCAGTGAAGTTATTTTGATATAGATACATAGGACTTATTTGTAGGGTTCTAAATCATTCTTTAGTTTTATTTTGATCCAAGCCAAACTAAGGGATGATACTGTTTGAGGAGAGTTTTATAGGCTCAAAGTAGATGTTCTATGATTAAACCCTCAAGTCTCACCATTTTATAAAAAATCATTGGGTGTACGCCAATTTCATCAAGAATTTCTTGTTAAATTCATATTCCATACTTATAATCATCATGCTCATATTATAGAACCCTTCTTATATATGTTCATCATATCTTTTGAGGTTGGAACCATAATTACCTACACCCCATATATGGTGTGACCTCTATTACGCCTTTAGTGGTTGTTATATTTATCTATGACACTATTCAGGTGTGTGGATTTCCCTTGCTTATGGTAATCCCTCTTAAACTGAATGAGTTGTCAATTGTTAAATTACTAGCCCTTGAATAATATAGATATCACTTGAACCTTCTAAGGTAAGTGTTCAAATTAATCAACAAACCTTTAAATGGTTAAATGGAAAGTATATTTATAAATTTCACTTGGCCTAGTTAATTATAATTTAATTTCATATGGTTTCATATCCTTAGATTACCTTTTCATTATTATTAAAGGTAAAGGAATGGACCTATTAAAAGAATATGGAATTTATAGTAATAATGGTTGCATTCCCTCTTGAGCCTTGCCACTTAGTATGGAAGTTAATGGAATAAACCTTTAAAATTATTAAAATGCATTAGTATTACATGGCCTTAATTAAACAATGAATTATTTATAGGGTGCCTATTATATATGGACCTTTTCACTTTTATAGGAATCGTCAGAATTGATCCATCCTTGGATTCCCAAGAGAATTACTTGATCACTCAGAGGATATCAATCTGATTAAGGAGCTAGTTACGAAGGTAGATACCCACCTTAAAACATGTCCCTTGTCTACTATTAGATTCCTAGAATGACATCATAGTATTCCTTTACTATCTTCTAGATAATAGTATGTCTTGGATACACTCCTTGGATCCATATTGACTTCTTCGGACATGTGGTACCATGGATAAACCCCCATTGATCCCAGTCATGCTTAACTCGTTTTACCATGGACAATATCCTTAGACTCAGTTAGAACTATTTACAGTGGAATCCCTTGGTTGATTCCCCTTGGATTACACTTAGACCCCTATTATCCAAAATATAGGTTATTACTGAGTTTTATCGACTCTTAAGGTCAAGCATGTCTTGGTTATTACCTTGGATATTCTTTCATTATCATTATCAGTATTATGGGATTCCTTGGTTATTTCCTTGGATCCACTTCCATTTTATCATCTTCAAGTATTCCTTGGTTATTACCTTAGATCCTTTGTTATCTATATTAATATTACTATTACTATTATATGATTCCTTGGTCATACCTTGGATCATATTACCTAATTTACTATAAACTCTAACATAATTAATTAAATGATTACATGTTCAGACACCATTTGAGGATGGAGAAGGTATCAGAGTATTTATATTACTATATTTTCTTTACTTTAATATATATATATATATATGAACACTATTTTTTTTATATTACACTAATTGTATGGTATAAACATCATTTGTGGTGGCATACTGACATTTATCTCACACCCTATCTGGGATACCAATGGTACTTGGGTAGATTACATGTATATAGGTGTTGAAAAGGGAAATTATCCTACTTTAGACACATGTTCTTACTTTCTTGCATTAGGATGGAGCTTGGTAGCAGATGAACAAGCCAGTGCTCAATATTCTTGATAGTTTTTAGCCTCTTCTTTATTCTTTTGTATAGCATGTATTTCCTGATTCTTGGTATCCATGTTTTCCCACTTTATAGAGGCATGACATACATTATAATAATTTTTTATATGATTCAGATTCTATATTTTGTGTATAATTATTTTCTTCTTGAGTTATTATTCTTTTTTTATATCTAATTCTGATATGGTGGGTTACCGGTCCAGTGTTTATAGTTGTTTGTTCCCACTGTGCCATCTATTTACATATGCTTCTACTATTTATCTATTTTTACTTATTTTTTGTTCTCCACTCTAGTTATTATGGAATAGTCTCTCCATGAACACACCATATTCCCTCACTACTAGTCAACAACCTTTGGAGTGTGGGGAGTTGTGCTTGAGGTCATGTGGCTAACCAGGCTCAGGTCACCTTTGAGTGGAATCTAGGTCCAGGACGTCACGAATTTGTATCAGATCCATTCCTTTATTGCTTTAATATTTTTAGATAATAGATGAGATATTAGGAATACTTATGAACATGGTTATAATTTCTACTTGGCCATAGCTAACCCACGTTCTATATAAAAACTAAGTTTCCTGAAATAAGAATTGGTGTTCTGTATTTTTCTTACTACAGTTGATACATTCTCACTGTTGGGTGATTCACATGTTATGTGATGGTTAATATTATTATTATGATTGAGGATTGTATTGTATCCTTAGTCTGAGGATATTATGGCAAGGATCATTATTACAATAATCATTATAGTCACCTATAATTCTCATTACATTCACATGTCATGCCATATAAGTACATTTCAATGCTTGTATTGCTTGTGTTGCTTGTGATTGTTGAGTGATCCATGCTTGTTATATATTCCTGAGCTACTAACATTTTATTATAGGGTAGGGGATTTATTATTTAAAGTTTTATAATTAATATAAATAGTGTTTTCCTATATAGGTTGATGGTGGCATCATAAATATATGGATTCTACCTTGGTCAAATATGTACCTCTGGTTACATGATATGCTCTTTGGATGTGATTGAGTGATTTCTAGTTTCAATTCATGATATGTATAGGCCCTCGTGTGTTGTAATGGGTAATTAACAGAGATGAGTCATTTTATATTACCTATTACATTCTAAGACCAAATGCAGATAGGATTAAATAGAAATTAAATGGGTGTCTACTTCAGTGATAAGGTTTATAGGACCTTATTCACTAGGAATAGAGATCCATTTTAATCAAACCTTTATATGTCTATATAATAAAATGAAAAATTACATGTAAAAACTAGACTTTTAAAATTAAATGGTTTCTAATAAATTAATAGGAAAGGTATAGATGACCTTTCATCTACTGGAAAGCTTGTAAATTAAATTTTAACACTTACCAATACCATATCCTTATAAGAGGGTAGTTGCGGTATACCTTGAGTAGTGATCCCTTATTCTTATGTTCTTCTTCCACTAGTGTTTATATATACTTAAAATATTATTATGAGTCATGTGATTAGAATTTTTAGATTTATTCCACCATGATATCCTCATTTTGTGTGCCAGGAGGCTGGCGATGACCATGCTCTAGAGATGGTGGTCCCTGAGCTGCTAGTCTTGCCACTAAGAGTAACACCTGAGGAACTGCCTATTATACCTGATCTAGGAACTAACTCTCATCTTTGATAGAGTTTATTATGTCTGGTGTATTCCATGAATGGTGCCTCATCACTTTCACCTACTATGGTTGATCTAACTCGTGAGGTCTAGTAGCAGTATCCACCCATATTTTCGAGGGATGGAGGTCCACAAGCTGGTAATTCATGGATGGAGGCCACTCTATCTATCTTCAAGAATTTGGAGATGTTTCCAGAGTGGAGAGATGAGCTTTCCAATTACATGATTCATGATTCAGCCAAGTACAAGTGGGATTTGATTACCCTAGATGTTCATCATTAGGGCATGGTCTAGGATAATTTGTATACTGCCTTCTATAATAACTTCTTTCCTCATATGCTGAGAAATGATCAAGGTGGATATTTCATGAATCTAGAGAAGGGTGTTATGTTAGTTATGGATTATTAAGTGAATTTTATAGAGTTATAGAGCTTTTCATTACTTCTATTCGGTGATGATTTATCATGTGCTAGACGCTTCAAGGATGGTATTAAATATTCTATCCATACTCAAGTAAATGTATTTCACTACCCTACATTTTATGAGATAGTAAACCAGACTCTTATCAATGAGAACAACCTATGGGAAGGTGACAATTCTAGTAATAAAGGTTCAGTGTTGAGTTAGGGTAGTAGTTCTTCTGGTAGTAGAAAGTATAGCCTTGAGGTTTATCATCTGGGCAGTGATGGCTAGAGTATCTTCATTGGAAGCTCCGTCATATTCCATTAGTGTGAACGATAGGGGAATATGAAGCCTCGGTGTGATAGAGACTCGATGGAATGTTGGGATTAAGGTAGTATGAGACATCTTTAGATATTTTGTTAGAATTTTCCACCTTATTTTAATGGAAGATGATCTGTACCAGCTCCACCTTCAAAAGAATGATCTTTTATGTTGTGTCTGGGGGGGAGTTGGAGTAGAAATACCAGGACTAGTTAAGGAGTGGGCTATGGTCATGGTAGCCAGACTTCTGATTATCAGCACCAATAGAGCGAACTTGCTTAGGGTATTCCAACTATAGCATAGGACCTTGGATCAGGTCAGTTGCATGTTTTACAACTGATACCTGAGGATCAGAGTACAGGACCATCTAAAGTATGATGTGTTATTATAGTAGCCTCCACTATTGTATCTTCTTTGTTTGATATAGGTGTATCACACTGCTTTATCTATTTATCTACCATAGAAAATATCAGGATAGAAATTCATTGGGGTGATAACCCTAGACACACTGTTGGGATTGAGGTCATAGGACACATGCCAATGAAAATATGCCCCTTTAAGGTAGGTAGTTACCCCTTCTTGTGGGGACACTTTTTCCTTAAGATAAAGGGCTTAGATTTCATCCTCGATATGGATTGGTTGGTTCCATATAATGTCTACATGGACTGCTATCATCATAGGATATCTTTTACATCACCATAGGGAAGTAATTATCTCCCAAAGGATGAGGGTAATTTCTAGGCTAGTAGAGTTCTACTAGATTATCATGGGAAAGGTAGAGTGGCTACCCAGATTTCTAGTATCTTCATGGAGGAGTAGGGAATACATCTGAAAGATTTTCCTCCTATAGTATATTGTTTCAAGGACATCTTTCCTAATGATTTTTCTGGCTTACCTCCTAAGAGTGATGTGGAGTTTATGATCAATCTTATTCTAGGATCATCTCCAGTGTCTATTCCTCCATACATGATGGAACCTATTATGATTCAGGAGCTTAAGCGATAGTTAAAGGATTTTGAGTCTAAAGGCTTTTTTCGACCCATTATTTCTTCTTAGGGTTCACCCATGCTTTTTACCAAGAAGGCATATCGGACACCTTATTTATGCATGCATTACTAGCGGGTAAACTAGAATATGTTTAATAACTTGTATCCACTAGTCTGATAGATGATATATTTTACTAGCTCTGAGGAGTTAGGGTGTTCTCAAAGATCGACCCGAGATTGAGTTTTCATCAGGTGTGAGTCAGGCCTTCAAACATACCTCGAAGATATTTTTATAGTAGGTATGGTCTATATGTATAACAACCCTTCTCTTTATTACACAATTAAACATGATTTATTACATAAAATTTAACTTAATAATACCCATAAGATCGATAGGTCTAGTGTATTTGGGTATTAAGAACATTACATGACAACTTAAGACATAAAATGCAACATCTTTATTTAAAACTTCTTTTACATGACCACAACATTCCTTCATACTTAGCATTGCATGGTATAACCTGAGGACATACATAAAAAAATGGGTGATCTATAAATCCTAGTAAGGAAGTAAACGAGGCATAACATGAAGAATACAATACATGTTAGGAAATAGTAATATCAATGTAACATAAGAGAAACATGAACATAAAGGCATGATATATCATGATTATCATAACATGTAAATGTTGCAACAATAAACAATATGATATTTCATGAGCCAAGGATCATTGCAAATGTATTAGAATGAGTAAACCCTCATTAAACATGAATTATAATGAGTAAAAACTCATTTAAAATGAATTATCATGATTAAACCCTAATTTCACATGGAGTATCATGATACTAAACATTACCCAATGCATTGGAATGCTATTAGGCTGCACCCTTTATAGACATTTCATTTCATGCATAAGTGTGCCACATGTATCATATAACATAGAATCATTCAACATAATAAGTTATTACACGATTAAGTAATGTGGAATACATAAATTTAAGTACTATTAAATATGTATATGTTCATAAATGTGAATACCCTTGATAGAGAAATGGGTATGGTATTCACTACATGATGATTTTGGCTTAGAAAATCACAGTGTAATTTCAGCAGAATAACGTCGTCATATGGAAATTCATAAGTTCAGTTGATGAGATAGAAAGAGTTATATCATCATTTTTACATGAAATAGAAAGTAAGGGTATCATGTAACATAATATCCCAACATATGAAATGGAATTTAGATGCATAATATGGAAGAAATACTTTAATGGAAATAAGAAGAGAGAAATCCCTTACGGAATTTCAGCATGGTAACGGGTGTACACGAAAGGAATTAATGAGAGAGAAAGTGGTATATAATAATTAAAACATAGGGAGGTAAGTATAGAGGAGGTGATAAATCATACCCTAACATTTGTAATTGAAAATAAAAGGGTATAACAACATGAATAATCTTGGATAAAAATGAGAGAGAAAGGAATCTCTTACTTGAGTGTGTGACTTCAAAAGCTTGAAGAGGTGATTCTTGAGAGTTTGGGGTGCCTTGGTAGGATTCTAGAGAGGGTAGGGAAGATTAGGGACGTTATATAAGAATTTTTAGTGAAGATAAGTGGGATCTTGTGTGGGTTTATATAGGAAATGGTAGGGGAATTCCTTAATATTTCACAAACCAAGGTTTTGAAATCTATATAATTAAATATTCAAAACCACAAACATTACCATGGTTTTTTCCCATGATTTTTTCCAAATTGGAGATGAAAACATTATTTTATAATTATAATGGACGAAAATATTAATATATTGTCCTTTCTTATGTGGAGGTGAGTCACATTATTGAAAAAATGAATTTAAAATCATAAAGCATATGAAACATTTTGGAGGATTCACTGAAGCTTTATAAAATAAGTAAAACAAATATAAAACTGAATTATTTAATGGGAAAAAATATATTGGCTGATAATATGAATTATAGTATTTATTACATCATGTTGGGGTCATTATGATGTCATAAAACACATATATTATTTATACGGTGTTTAATTTTTACCCAAAAATTTGACTGCCTCGGAAAATTATGAAAATTTAACCATTGGATAATTTCAACATATTGATTAAAAAAATAATATTAATTTTATCTAAATAACTTTATAAATATGTGAATTTTTTCTTTTAAAATGAAAACTGGCATTTATTGAAAATCCACAGGTTTTGACAAGAATAGTTTTCAAACCTTAATAAAAATTACATTTGACTTCATAAAAATTATATACTCATTTATTATTCATAAAATTAATCTGATAATAATATTTTATTAATATATTAATTATTTAAAAAATTCATTAATTCCTTAAAATATACACTTTCAGTTTTATCGTATTAAAATATAACCATTATCAAACTGATTACCTAATAATTTACAGATAAGGAACTGATATAATCATAATTTATAAGAATTTTTTTATAATATTATTAATAAAAACATTAGTTTAATATAATAATGTGTATATTTCTCAAAATTTTCATTTTTACCCAAAAAATCAATTTATCGATTTCATTATTTTTTTAAGAAAGACTATTCCTATAAAGGAATTGATGGAATTAAACTTTTATTTATAAAAAATAGATTACAAAATAAGTAACTAATACCTTATTACATAACCCCTTATAACACTCATATAAGACCTAAGGGTAAGGTGTGTGATAGTGATAGACTCTTGGGGAGTTTCAGATAACATCACTCGGGTGGTAATCTCTATTAACTTGAACTTCTCCTGTATGCAATTCTGTTCAAGCTTAATGTGTTGAAGCTCAGCTTGGGCTTGGTCAAGAGCGAAGCCCAATGATGTTACCACTTTTCATAGCTCTAACAAATGAGATTTGTATGGACTGAGTCTACTGAATAAGGCCATCTTCTCCTTTGTCTGTGTCTAAATGATTTTTTTTAAAACCTTATATTTATATCATTCATGTGATCATTGTTCAACAGATATATTATCAACATTAATGATACTTAACAGTTATTTAAACTCAAAAAAAATGAGTGCATGTGTTTTCTATATCTATAAGTCATTAAAAGAAAGTAAATTTTATTCCTAAAAGATCAGGTCATTACAACATTCCCCCCTTAAGAAATTTCACCCTTGAAACTTCCTTTTCCCACACTAAAATAGATGAGTTTAACCCTGCCTCATCACTTCCTCAGGTTTCCATGTTTCTTCTTCAAACTTGTGGTTTCGTCACAATATATATTTTTTGGGGAATTTTTTATTCCTTTAATATTGGATCATACTAATATTATGAATTTACCAAATCATATCCCCTAGGAGTGTCGAAACAAGAGTGCAGCAAGGCCCATTTTTGTTCACTAGTTCCCATTTGAGTCTAGCTCAAATCAGTGTTTTTGGGTTTTACCCCTAGATACATTTGTGCCAAAGCCACCTCTACTTATTCATATCCATAAAGGGATGTATTTTCTTAATAAACCACTTACTCTATACTCAAAAAAATTAGATATTATTTTATTATACTCAGTCTTATCCCTAAGGATTTCACTAGAGTTTTATAACCCAAAACCCAAAAATAACTAAACCTCTCTTTGATACCAACTATAAAAACCTTGCTCTATATTTCAAACTTAAACATGATTTATTAAATAAACTTTCACTTAATAAAACCTTGAAGATCGATAGGTCTAGTGTCTTTGGGGCTTAGGAACGTTAAATGAAAACTTAAGACATAAAATAAAACATCTTTATTGAAAAATTCTTTTACATGACCACAAAATTCCTTCGTACTTAGCATTGCATAGGATAACCTGAGGACATACATAAAAAATAGGTGAGCTATAAAGCCTAATAATGGATTAAATGAGTCATAACATGAAGAATAAAATACATGTTAGGAAATAGGAATATCAATGTATCATAAGAGAAACATTAACATAAAGGCATAATATAGCATGATTATCATAACAAGGAAATGTGGCCACAACAAACAATATGATATTAGCACGATACAAGCCTCATTGCACATGGATTAGCATGAGTAAAACCTCATTTCACATGAATTTTCATGATTAAACCGTAATTTCACATGAATTTTCATGATTAACCCCTCATTTTACATGGCGTATTGATAGGGCGCTATCTTGGGTGCCCTCAAATGATTAATGTGATTTTGGGGTTCTTAGGTGCAGCAGAGTGGCTGACCAAGGTCGTCTCTCAAAGGAGGAAGTGAATTTAACAACTTATTAAAGGTATTCTAAAACAAATAAAATATAATATAATAAAAACACTAATTGAAAGGATGGGGTTTGGTTATAGTTTATGAATCTAGAAGAAGTTTGTTGGAAGAAGATTGTATTTTGTTTTGTTTTTAGTTTTGAAATGAAGTTCGATTAAAATGACACAACAAAAAGATGTTTTTTTAGACAATATTTAAAAGGCGTAATCGATCTAACTCTACCTCTTAAATCATTTATTAATCATTATCATTTAAATTAATATTCACTTAATTATGATCCCTTAATTTGTTAAATCCCGAACCCTACGAGAATTAACTTTACCACGAAGATTGAAGTGAATTTAACCTTAGGCTAACTTCGGAACATGCAATCGCAACACCCTCCTTTGATTGATGTTCTAAAATTAGATTATGGTCAGTGTTAAATTAAGTCACATAACCACTCATGAAATGAGGATTAATTTATTTTAGGGATTATATTTAAACTCTACAAATTGATCCCGTGTGGTTTTGAATTACCGGTTAAGGTTGCGCTCTCACAGTTCACACAATTCCCGACCTCGCGTGTTTTGTGTTAACTATTAAATTGCTTTATTAGTTTCATTTAAATTAAAAACTCAATTAATATATCATAATATGTGAATTAAATTATCTCATTTATTCAAAATAAATGAATGAAGAATGATATAGGTCGATCGATTACTAAAAAGAACTACTCTTCCATGGGTGGCGTAATCATCGTAGAAGCGTTTTGCATGTGCAAAGGTTTATAATGGGTAAAACCCAATAACACTTCTACTCAATAATTCCAGCACAAAGATTAATATTAAGATAATAAATTTAAACAAAATAGAAGAAAATAGAAGAAATAAAATAAGAACAATGAAGTTTATTACATAAACAAAATCATTACAACATGAAGGAGAAGAAGAAGGCTTCGTCGAAGGGATCCTTGCTTCAAGAGATACCCTTATTGAAATGGTTTGATAATTGGAGTGGATCCACTTCTCCTATTCCCTCAAATTTCAAATTCACGTCCCAACCCCACCAAATGAGAAAAACACCAATTTATAGAGTGGTGTGGAGGCTAGGTTCAAAGTGGTTTCAAGTGTGAATGGGGAATCTCGGCCAAATATTTTATGCCAACTTGAACCGCACATTTGACCACAAAAACGCGTGAATTGTCTAGACTTCCAGAAGGATCAAATGTGCGGATATGGGTTCTCTACTTCCTCTCCAAATTTGGGCTTAATAAAGGCCCATATGAAGGAGTTATGGCCGAAATACAGAATCTTCTTCATTCTGGGGAGTCCCTCCCAACTTTGACTTCATGACCTATTTTCAACAACCAAATTCACTCTTTATCTCTAGTGTCCTGAATAAAGGTTGTAGATAATTAAGTTATCAACACTGTTAAAAAATTTAAAATTCAAATAATAAATATAAAAATATGTATCTTCGAAATACTACAGTGAACTATAAAGGGTAAAACTGGAATTTTCATCAAATATTCAAATGAATGATCTAATCCCAAATACTTTCTAATTAAACATATTTAACACAATGTGAGGAAATTATATAATTTATTATAAATAAAATATTCAATAAAATAGTGTTTTATCAACTCCCCCACACTTACCCTTTTGCACTCCTGAGCAAAACCTCATATCAAGTAAACATTAATATCAAATCAAAACCAATTTTAAAGCACATATCCTTGAGATAAAACAATTACAAACCAAGAAACAAAAGATATCATGCCTCATAAAAAACCATTATTTCAAGTTCTTCATTTATATCATTCAATATATTTCAACTTTATTTATCCTCCCATTCACAAAACACTTACCTCGCTTGAATTTTCTCTCATCACTCAAATATCAATTTTTTTTTTTGCAATGTCTTTCTCATCCAAACTCATACAAGGGTCACCATAGGCTTGATAAATTCCTACATCGCTACCCGATGTGAGTCAAGGACATATGTTTATCATGAGGACTTTTCAGGGTTGTTCTGTGGCTTTCGGTTGGTAGGATTAAGATGTGAAAAACTCTGAGGCTGAATGAGGAGGGCTTGACTCTTTTTTTTTTGAAGAAAAATTGCATTAATCTAATGTTCACTTAAATATGGTCTTCTCCTCAATCCTCATAGTATCAATTAAGCTCCATCATCATGAAAAGTCATGAAAATTTTACACCATTCATCATTTTAGCATCAAAAATTTCAATCTTCTCAAACATTATTTTCTTGAAAGCTCCAGATGGGTACAGCTTTCCACCTCAATTAGAAACTCCAGAAAAGGCACAGCTTCACTTGTCATGAAAGCTCCAGAAAAGGAACAACTTTCAATATAATGACTTTATTCAGCAGCAAACACATCTCTTAAGAATTTAATTTTCCACCCAAGGTATCACAGAATGTGGTGGCACAACACAAGATATATTCCCCCACACTTAAGCTCAACTAGATTATGCAATTTCGCTTCAAGAGTTGGTTGGATAGGGAAAATTGGCTTGTAATGTGGCTAACCTAACAGGTTGTGCACGGATTCTAAGGGCTACAAGGATTAAATATTCAAGGTAGGCCATTATAAAAAAAGTATTCTTTGAAATAGGGGCTTTAATACCAAACAAATGCCTCAATCATTGAACCATAAGTACCTCAAACCCTCAAGTTTTGACAGGAATAGATCAAATTCTGGTTAAATCAAGCATGATTTGGTTCTCTCAAGAATTGAGGTGAATGTAAAGAATATGAAAATAATGTTTCAGAAGCCTCACAGGAAAGTGATTTAAAATATAAAGACAGTGAGATGTGGCATGGGATTCAAAATTCAGTGTACTTTTCATGAAATTACTAAATATTTGAACTTGAAACAAAGTCATTTTCAGCATTCATTTAAGCTCAGTTTCATGGGATACATTGTTTCACTCATTTATATGCATTTCAAAATTGTGATGAGAATCATTTTAGCTCAAAAATTTCAAAAACACAAAGAAAATTGAAAAAATAAACACACAAAATTTTGAAAAAACACACAATTTTTTTGTTTGTTTTTTTTAAACAGGAAAAAAAATTGAAATTGATAAACTAAAAGGTTCCCTCCCCCACACATAAAATATTTAATTGTCCTCAATGTGAACCCATGAGATGATATATGCACATGAAAGGCATAATTTTTAAATAGGACAAATAATATAAAAGTGAAAGGGTTAGGAACAGCCTGATGTGATCAAGTGATGATAGGGTCATGCAGTGTGATAAAATCCACTGCATCATTAAGAAGTCCCTCAATGTATCTCTTCAAACGTTACCCATTGACTGTAAAGCTCCTTCCAGTGTCCTCTTGTGTGATATCCACTGCACCATAAGGAAAAACATTAGAAACAATATAAGGACCTATCCATCTGGAACGCAACTTACCAGGCATCAACTTTAGTCGTGAACTGTAGAGAATGACTTTCTCTCCAACATGAAAATCCCTTTGTCGGATCATTTTATCATGAGCTGCTTTTGATCTTTCCTTGTAGAGCCTTGTGTTCTCATATGATGACAGTCGAATCTCCTCAAGCTCTTGAATTTGTAACTTCCTTTGAATTCCATCTTGGGCCAATTCCATGTTGCATTTTTTTATAGCCCAATATGCCTGATGCTCGACTTCCACTGGGAGATGACATGATTTCCCAAACACAATTAGAAATGGGGACATACCAATGGGGGTCTTGTATGCTGTCCTATAAGCCCACAATGCATCATCCAAGCGCTTTCTCCAATCCTTCCTATTTGGCTGCACAGTTTTCTCCAAAATTTGTTTCAACTCACGATTTGAAACCTCAACCTGGCCATTTGTTTGGGGGTGGTATGGTGTTGATGTTTTGTGTGTCACCCCATACTTTCGAAGGAGGGAAGCAAAATTCCTATTGCAAAAGTGTGTCCCTTGGTCACTGATGATGGCCTTTGGTACTCCAAACTTGCAAAAAACTTGTGCTTTGACAAAGTCCACAACAACATTATAATCATCAGTCCTAGTGGCCTTATCCTCCACCCATTTACTCACATAATCAACAGCAACCAAAATATACAAAAATCCAAATGAACTAGGAAAAGGACCCATATATTCGATGCCCCATACATCAAAAATCTCACAGAATAGTATGGGTTGTTGGGGTATCTCATGTCTCCTAGAAATATTCCCAGTGTGTTGGCAATGAGAGCATGACTTACAAAACACATGGGCATCATGGAACAAGCTAGGCCAATATAATCCAGAGTCCAAAACCTTCCTAGTTGTCTGTTGGGGTCCAAAGTGTCCACCACAAGCAATTGTATGACATAAATGCAAAACAGACTCAAACTCATGATCGGGAACACACCTTCTAATGACTTGGTCACTACACATGCGCCAGAGGTAAGGATCATCCCACACATAAAACCAAGACTTACTTTTCAATTTTTGGACATGATGTTTCTTTAAATTTGCAGGGATTTCAGAGGCAACAATGTAGTTCACTAAATCAGCATACCAAGGATGCGTACCTGAGATGGAATAAAGATTCTCATCGGGAAAAGTTTCCCGAAGTGGTACCTGGTCCAAGGTGTCATCCTCTAGTGTGTGAGTAAGCCTACTCATGTGGTCCACCACCAAATTCTCTGACCCCTTCTTGTCCTTTATCTCAAGGTCAAACTCTTGAAGAAGGAACATCCAACGGATAAGTCGTGTCTTTGCATCTGGCTTCTTCAGGAGGTACCTCAAAGCTGCATGGTCAGAAAAAACAACTACTTTAGAGCCCAATAAATATGAACGAAATTTATCTAAAGAAAATATGACAGCAAGAAACTCCTTTTCCATGTTTATGTAGTTTTATTGGGATAAATCCAATGTCCTTGATGCATAGGCGATCACATGTGAACGTCCTTCCACCCTCTGAGATAAGACAGATCCAACCGCGAAGTTGGAGGCATCACACATAAGCTCAAATGGAAGGTCCCACCGCGAGGGCTGTATGATTGGTGGAGTGGTCAGACACTTCTTCAGCTCATCAAATGATACCCTGCATGAATCATCAAAATTGAAGTCAATATCTTTTTGAAGCAATCAAGATAAGGGTAGAGCGATCTTACTAAAATCTCTGATGAAGCGTCGATAAAATCCAGCATGTCCAAGGAATGATCGAACATCTCGTACACATGTAGGAAATGGGAGGGATGAAATAATGTCTACCTTAGATTTATCAACTTCAATGCCATGTTGTGAGACTATATGACCTAAGACAATTCCCTTTTCGACCATGAAATGACATTTTTCAAAATTTAAGACCAGATTCTTCTCAATACAACGATGAAACACATCACCCAAACTAGAGAGACATTCATCAAATGAGGACCCATAAACTGTAAAATCATCCATAAATACCTCCATATAGGTCTCAATGAAATCTGATAAAATACTCACCATGCATCTCTGGAAGGTACCTGGGGCATTGCAAAGTCCAAATGGCATCCTTCGGTAAGCAAAGGTACCGAATGGGTAGGTGAATGTCATCTTCTCCTGGTCCTCTGCTGCAATGGGAACCTAAAAATAGCCAGAAAATCCATCCAAGAAACAATAGTGTGTCTTCCCAGCTAGTCTCTCAAGCATTTGATCAATAAATGGGAGGGGGAAATGGTCTTTTCGAGTGGAATGATTTAGTTTCCTATAATCAATACACACACACCAACAGGTTTGTACCCTCATTGGAACTAATTCATCTTTCTCATTTTTAACAACATTAACACCAGTTTTCTTAAGTACAACCTGGACAGGGCTAACCCATTGTGAGTCAGAAATAGGGTAAATTATACCTACCTCGAGCAATTTTTCAACCTCTTTTTTAACAACCTCCAGAAGGGTTGGATTGAGTCTCCTTTGTGGTTGCCTCACCGGTTTAGCCCCATCCTCCAAGATAATCCTATGCATGCAAATGGATGGGCTAATACCTGATATGTCTTCCAATGTCCAACCAATTGCCCTAATGTTATCTCTCAAAAGATTCAAAAAAAATTCTTCATGTTCAAAAGAGAGATTGTTAGCAATGATAATAGGTAATCTATCACCATTCAGTAGGTATGCATATTTAAGATTTGGGGTCAATGGCTTGAGTTCCAATACAGGGGGGTGATGTATGGATGGAGAAATTGATGCAACAGACATATCTGCACAATGAACATCAGTATCAGAATAAAAATCATCATAATCAGAGAATAAAGCACCAAATCCATCAGCATACTCAATAGCCATGTCATAATCAGAGTTCACATGATCAAGATCAGAATATGAATCCATTTCAAAATCAAATCTTAGAGAGTCTTGTTCATTAGAAATAGGTGTAGAAGTTCTCTTAGACATTAAACCAGAACCAATACTCATAATCTCCCTAAGAATAGGACAATCCAATTCCATGGTGTTTTTACTTGGTGGTTCAAAATGGGAGATAAAAAAATCAGAATGTTCCTCTGAGGGGTACTTCATGGAATCCATAACATTAAATATCACAACTTCATCTCCAAATTCCATGGAAAGTGTACCCTCATTGACATTTATTATAGTTTTTGCAGTTTTGAGGAAGGGCCTACCTAAGATAATGGGGGCATAAGAAATTACCTGATCATCCTCCATGTTAATCACATAGAATTCTATTGGAAAGATCATGTCTCTTACCCGGACAAGTACATCCTCAAGGACTCCCGCTAGATATGTCGTAGCTCTATTCGCCAATTGCTCCACTACTCTTGTTGGCTTCAACTCACCAATCTGCAAGGAAGAGAATACAGAGTGAGGCATCACGTTTATTGAAGCTCCTAAATCACAAAGAGAATTAGGGAAATGCAACTCCACTATGGTACATGGGATGGTGAATGTCCCAGGATCCTTGCACTTTGTTGGCATTGCTAGAGTTGGTGTAATGAGTGCTGAGACATTCCTTCCAAGGTTGATCCTCTCATTTCCCTTGAGCCCTCTTCGATTGGTGCAGAGTTCTTTTAAGAATTTGTAATACCTTGGGATTTGCTTAATGGATTCAAGTAGAGTAATGTTGATCTCCACATGCTTGAATGTGTCTAAAACCTACTTTTGCATTGCTTCTTCAGCCATATTCTTGGTTTGAACAACCCTGTTTGGAAAAGGAAGGGGTTTAGGAGGAACATCATCAATCTTTTTCTTACCTTTATCTTTCTCCTTGTATTTATCATCAGTTGGTATGGAATACGGCTTCTCTGGAGTTGAGGTGAATCCCGGTGGAATGGTAGGTACAGATTTATCGTTCATTTGCTTCCCACTTCTCAATGTGATGGCACTAACATTCCCCTTTGGATTTGGAGTGGGTTGGGAAGGTAGATTTCCAGAATTCTTACTTACAAGTTCATGGAGGGTGGTGTCAATCTGTCTCATTTGAGTCTTTAACTCCCTAAGCTCCGAACCCTGACTCTTTAGCTCATTATGTTGATTAAGAACAATTTGTTTCAAAAGATCATCAGTGTCAGAGTCTACCTTGTGTTGGAGATTCCCTTGTTGCTGACTCGTTGATGTTTGAGCTTCGAATCACATTTGGGGTTGTTGGAAACCCTATTGGTAAGGTGTAGGCTGCTGGAAGTTTGGTTGAAAAGGGGGAATTTGTTGTTGTCCAGAGCCATACCTCATGTCCGACTAATCTTTACACCCTTGTTTGTATGTTGGATCAAACTTCTTTTGGGGATATGGTTGTTGTTGTTGCTGTTGATATGGTCTCCCAGGGAACACTGCTGCACAATCTTCTGTTTCTTGGAGTTGTGGGAAATATTCAATTGGGTGGCTTGTCTCAGTGCAAATACCACAAGGCCTTGAAGGAGGGGGTAGAGATGTCTTTTGTGCCAAAGAAATTTGCCTCACCATAGTGGTCAATTCTTCAAAATTAGTATCAATCAAATGACTCTCAAGAGAATAAGGACTTACCTGATGTACTCCCCTGATATGTCCACCAATGCTCCTCCAGCTGCAGCATCCACCATGCTCCTCTCCATGGGTGTGAGTCCTTTGTAGAAGTATTGGATGAGGAGTTTCTCACTGATTTGGTGATGCGGACAGCTTGCGCAAAACTTCTTGAATCTCTCCCAATACCCATACATTGACTCCCCTTGTGCTTGCTTGATCCCCAAGATCTCCTTACAAATGAAAGTGGTCCTTGATTCTGGAAAAAATATCTGCAAGAAAATACGTTTCAAATCGTTCCAACAAGTTACATCTTCGGGTTGTAAATAATACATCCAATATTTTGCATCTCCACCAAGTGAGAATGGGAATGCTCTTAATTTGATTTGGTCTTCAGATACATTTCTTGGTTTCAAGGTTGAGAAAACCACATTAAATTATTTCAAATTTTTATTGGGATCCTCACTAGAGAGGCCATGAAACTTTGGAAGTAAGTGAATTAACCCAGATTTTAGTTCAAAGTCCGATTCGAGATTTGGGTATGCAATACAATTTGGTTGATAGTTAATATCAAGTGCAGCTAATTCTAGAATGGTTCTATTAAGTTAATTTCCATTATTTTCAGCCATTGGTTCTTCTTTTATGTTTTAATTTGAATAACTTCCAATTCCAAAGTTTCTATAAGAGAGGAATTCACCAACTGGTTGAATATTAAAACTTCCTGTAGACTGAGATTATCTGATTTGTTCCCTAAGGTTGCGTTCAATCTCAGGGTCAAGATCTAAGAGATATTCGGGATTATTTCGTGTCATAAATCAAATAAAAATGAAAAGAAATAAAGTGGACCATAGTAAAATAAAAATTAGAAGTTTGAGTTGATGGTCCAAAAATAAGTAGAAGGAAATAAAAGAAGAAGGAAAAAATCAGATTGGGTAAAGACGGAAGAAAGAAGAGAGGAAGATAATTAAAATGTAAAATAAAATAAATACCTCTAATTGGTTGAAATAATTACTTGTCTCCCCGGCAACGGCGCCAATTTGATAGGGCATTGTCGTTGGTTCCCTCAAATGATTAATGTGATTTTGGGGTTCTTAGGTGCAGCAGAGTGGCGGACCAAGGTCGTCTCTCAAGGGAGGAAGTGAATTTAACAACTTATTAAAGGTATTCTAAAACAAATAAAATATAATATAATAAAAACACTACTTGAAAGGATGGGGTTTGGTTATAGTTTATTAATCTAGAAGAAGTTTTCTGGAAGAATATTGTATTTGGTTTTGTTTTTAGTTTTGAAATGAAGTTCGATTAAAATGACACAACAAAAAGATGTTTTTTAGACAATATTTAAAAGGAGTAATCGATCTAACTCTACCTATTCAATAATTTATTAATAATTATCATTTAAATTAATATTCACTTAATTATGATCCCTTAATTTTTTAAATCTCTAACCCTACGAGAATTAACTTTACCACAAAGATTGAAGTGAATTTAACCTTAGGCTAACTTCAGAACATGCAATCGCAACACCCTGCTTTGATTGATGTTATAAAATTAGCTTATGTTCAGTGGTAAATTAAGGCACATAACCACTATGGAAATGAGGATTAATTTATTTTAGGGATTATATTTTAACTCTACAAATTGATCCCGTGTGGTTTTGAATTACTGGTTAAGGTTGCGCTCTCACAGTTCACACAATTCCCGACTTCGCGTGTTTTGTGTTAACTATTCAATTTCTTGATTAGTTTCATTTAAATTAAAAAATCAATTAATATATCATAATATGTGAATTATAGTATCTCATTGATTCAAAATAAATGAATGAAGAAGGATATAGGTCGATCGATTACTAAAAAGAACTACTCTTCCATGGGTGGCGTAATCATCGTAGAAGCGTTTTGCATGTGCAAAGGTTTATAATGGGTATAACCCAATAACACTTATAATAAATAATTCCAGCCCAAAGAGGAATATTAAGATAATAAATTTAAACAAAATAGAAGAAAAGAGAATAAATAAAATAAGAACAATGAAGTTTATTACATAAACAAAATCATTACAACATGAAGGAGAAGAAGAAGTCTTCGTCAAAGGGATCCTTGCTTCAAGAGATAAACTTATTGAAATGGTTGGATAATTGGAGTGGATCCACTTATCCTCTGCAATAAACTTCCAAATTCACGTCCCAACCCCAAAAAATGAGAAAAACACCAATTTATAGAGTGGTGGGGAGGCTAGGTTCAAAGTGGTTTCAAGTGTGAATGGGGAATCTCGTCCAAATATTTTATGCCAACGTTAGCTGCCCATTTGACCACCAAAACGCGTGAATTGTCCGACCTTCCAGAAGGATAAAATGTGAGGATATTTGTTCTCTATCTCCTCTCCAAATTTGGGCTTAATCTAGGCTCATATGAAGGAGTTATGGCCGAAATACAGAATCTTCTCCATTCTGGGGAGTCCAGCCCAACTTTGACTTCATGACCTATTTTCAACAACGAAATTCACTCTTTAGCTCTAGTGTCCTGAATAAAGGTTATAGATAATTAAGTTAGGAACACTGTTACAAAATTTAAAATTCAAATAATAAATATAAAAATATGTATCTTCGAAATACTACAGTGAACTATAAAGGGTAAAACTGGAATTTTCATCAAATATTCAAATGAATGATCTAATCCCAAATACTTTCTAATTAAACATATTTAACACAATGTGAGGAAATTATATCATTTATTATCAATAAAATATTCAATAAAATAGTATTTTATCACGTATCATGATACTAATCATTACCCAATACATTAGAGCGCTATCAGGGCGCACCCTTTACAAACATTTCATTTCATACATAAGTGTGCCACATGGATCATATCACATGGAATCATTCAACATCATAACTTATTCCAAGATTGAGGAATTTGGAATAAATACATGTAAGTACCTTTCAATATGTATATGTTAATAAATGTGAATACCCTTGATAGAGAAATGGGTATGGTATTCACAACATGGTGATTTTGGCTTGGAAAATTGTGGTGCAATTTCGACAGCATAACGTCATCATAGGGAAATTCATAAGTTGGGTTTATGAAATAGAAAAGGGTATCTAATCATTTATACATGAAATAGACAATAATGGGGTCATGTAACATAATATCTCAACATATGAAATTGAATTTAGATTCATAATATGGGAGAAATACTTGAATGGAAATAAGTAGAGAGAAATCTCTTTCAGAATTTCAGCCTGGTAACAGGTGTACATTGAAGGCATTAATGAGAGAGAAAGTGGTATATCGTCATTAAAACATAATGAGGTAATTATGGGGTAAATTTTAAATCATACTCCAACATTTTTAATTGAAAATAAAAGGGTATAACAACATGAATAAACTTGGATAAAAATGAAAGAGGAAGGAATCCCCTACTTGAGTGTATGACTTCAAAAGCTTAAAGATTGGATTATTTAGAGCTTGGGGCACCTTGGGAGGATTATATAGAGGTTAGGTCAGATTAGGGACGTTATAAAAGGATTTTTAGTGAAGATAATTGGGGTATTGGGTGGGTTTATATAGGAAATGATATGGGAATTCTTTAATATTTCACAAACTTAGGTTTTGAAATCTATATAATTAAATATTCAAAACTTCAAACCTTACCATATTTTTTGCCCATGGTTTTTTAAAAAGTGGATAGGAAAACATTATTTTATAATTAAAATTTCCTAAAATATTAAAATATTATTCTTTCTTATGTGGAGGTGAGTCATATTATTAAAGAAATGAATTTAAAATCATAAATTATATTATACATTTTGGAGGATTCCCTAAGGCTTTATAAAATAAGTAAAAAAATATAAAATCACATTATTTTAATGGGAAAACATATATTGTCCTATAATACCCATTACAGTATTTATTACATCATTTTGGGGTCATTATGATGTCATAAAACACATATTTTATTTATACAGTATTTAATTTTTACCCAAAAATTAGAATGTCTCGTAAAATTATAAAAAATTAACCATTGGATAATTTAGACACCCTAATTCCAAAAATAATATTAATTTTATATAAATTATTTTTTACATATGTGAATTTTCACTTTTAAAATGAAAACTGATATTTATTGAAAATTCACGGGTTTTGACAAAAGCAGTTTTCAAACCTTAATAAAAATTACATTTGACTTCATAAAAATTATATACTCATTTATTATTCATAAAATTAATTTGATAATAATATTTTATTAAAATATTAATTATTTCCAAAATTCATTAATTCCTTAAAATATACACTTTTTTTATCATATAAAAATATAACTCTTATCAAACTTATTACCTAATCATTTACAAATAAGGAACTGATATAATCATCATTTATAATAATTTTTTTATAATATTATTAATAAAACCCTTATATTAATATAGTAATGTATATATTTCTCAAAAAGTACCATTTTTACTTGAAAAATCAATTTATCAAATTCATCTTTTTTTAAGAAATACTATTCCTATAAAGGAATTTATGGAATAATACTTTTATTTATAAAAAATGGATTAAAAAATAAGTAAATAATGCCTTATTACATAACCCCTTATAACACTTTCATAATACCTAAGGGTAAGGTGTGCGATGGTGACAGACTCTTGGGGAGGCTCGACTAACATCGCTCGGGTGGTAATATCTATTAACTTGAACTTCTCCCGTAGTAGATTTCATTCAAGCTTAACATATTGAAGCTTGACTTGGTTTTGGTTAAGAGAGAAGACTAATGATGCTACCTCCTTTCCAAGCTCTGAAAAATGAGCTTAGTATAGCTCAAATATACTAGATGAGGCCATCTTATCCTTTTTCTATCTCGAAAGAATTTTTTTTAAACCTTATATTTATATCAATCATGTGATCACTTTTGAATGGATATATTATCAATGGTAATGATACTTAAGAGTCATTTAAACTCAAAAAAAAGAGTGCATGTGTTTTCTATATTGTAATTCATTAAAAGAAAGGGAATTTTATTCATAAAATATTGGGTAGTTACAATATTATTATCTCAATATGTCATTAGGTATTATAAATATGCCTTTTAATTTAATGGATATGATGAATAGGGTTTTCCATCTCTATCTAAATTTATTTTTCATGGTTTTTGTAGATGAAATCTCGGTTTATTCTCGCACTCATAGAGAACATGCTATATATATTGAGATCATTTTGAATATAGTAAGGAAGTATCAACTTTATTCTAATATTAATAAGTTACACTTTTGGATCAACAAAGTTTACTTCTTAGGTTATATTATCTCATAATTAAGAGTATATGTTGACCCAGAGAAGGTGAGTGAAGTGGTTTCCTAGGAGAATCCCAATAACATTTTTGATATATGGAGTTTCTTGGGGTGGATGGATATTATAATAATTCTATATGGGACTTATCATGCCTTGTTTCACCTCTTAATAGTTTGACTAAGAAGGGTGTTAGGTTCTTTTGGTCAGAAGTGTGTGATAAATCCATTCAAAAGTTGAAAGGAAGGCTTGTTTTAGCCCCAATTTTGATTCTTCTAGTGCCTGGAAGAGGTTATATAGTGTTCTGGGATGCATCATGCAATGGTATTGGTGTATTACTGATGTATAAGGATAGATTAATTATGTATAGATATTATAATTTTAAGGTCTAGTGAGAGAAATTACCTGACACACAACCTTGAGGTAGTAACTATTGTCCATGACTTACACTACTAGAGACACTATCTGATGGGTGAGAACTTTTTGGTGTATACAGACTACAAGATCCTTAAATATATCTTTACACAGTGTTACTTGAATCTCATACAACAAATATGGGTTGAATATCTTTAGTCCTTTTACTTGGAGCTTGCCTATACACCTACAAAGGTAAATGTAGTAGTAGATGTACTGAGTCAAAAAACTAAGGTACATGTCATAGAAGAAGCAAGTGATGAATGGAAATTAATGGACCACTTTTCTGAGATGCATATAAATTTTCATGATAGTCACGAGCAATATTATCTCAAAACCTTGAAAGTTACCTCTTATATAATTGATAAGGTGAAGAGTAAGTAGTTTTCCTATCCTAAAGGCCTGGTTCTCTCAAAGAGTATTTATGGTGAGAAACCATCTCCAGATTAGTTTATGGATAAAGATGATATTCTATGTATACATATTCATATCTAGGTTCCTACATATATGAGAGAGTAATTGATATGATATGAGAGTCCCACACTTCTCAGTGGGAAGTTTATATAGGCATCTCCAAGATGTATTAAGATATGTGACGCTGGTATTAGTGGTCTGGGATGAAATTTTAGACAGTAGGATTTATCACTATGTGTTCCACCTGATAGTAGGTGAAGGTGGACCACTAGAGACTTATTGTCTTATTATATCCGTTACCAGTACTAGAATAGAAATGGGAAGATGTTACTATGGATTTTGTTAGTTAGCTTATTAAGGTTACCTCAAGGTGGCGATGTAGTTTGGTAGTCATGGATAAAATGATGAAAGTATCCCATTTCCTATATAAGATAATTTCTTAGTTAATGATCAGGGGAGAGTGTATATTTATGAGATCATACGGCTGCATGGGGTCCCTCATACAATCGTTTCAAATAGGGATGCTCATTTCACATTGAAATTCTAGAAGGTGTTACAGAAGGCTATGGGTATATAGGTGCTTCTAAGAACATCCTTTCACCCTCAGAACAATGTATAGTTGGAATGAATGATACAAGTGTTAGAGGACATTCTTCAAGCATGCATCCTTTATTTCTATGGTTCTTGGTAGAATCATATCCTTCTCATTGATTTTTCCTATAATAATAGTTTTCATGACATGATTTAGATGTATCCTTATGAGGCCTTGTATGGTAGTTTGTGTTGTTCACTCCTGTGTTGGTTAGAGGCAGGTGAGGTAGCACTACTAGGTCCTTGTCTTGTGTATGAGACTTTGCAGTAGGTTCATCTTATCAGAAAGTGTATTTATACTACATAATATAGATATAAATCTTATGTTGATCATCACCGATGACCTCTAGATTTTGAGGTCTGGGATCATTTTTTCCTGTAGGTATCACCCAGGCTTGGTCATAAATAGATTCAGAGGCAAGGGAAGTTGTCACCTCATTTTTTAGGGTTATTTGATATTTTGGAGAGAGTCGGGCTGGTATCCTATTGGTTTCTACTACATCATAGGTACCACTCTTTGCACAATGACTTCCAAATTTCATATCTCAATTGTTATCATAATGATCTATCTCATACTTTTGATCCCAAGGATGTTGAACTGGATGTTGATTCTTTATTTTTGGAGTATCCTATATGCATCATTGACCAGAGATGAAGGCTCTATGAGGCCGGTATGTTCCTTTAGTATGGATTCTATAGCATTATGTCTATATAAATGATGATACTTGGGAATGGTAGGCTGATGTACATGCTCAGTAGCTGGAGTTGTTCTTAACTGAAGTTTTTTTATGCTTATAAGGTGAACTTGGGGATGAGTTCCTTTAAGGGGGGAATATGATAAGCACCCATATTTTCTATAAGTTATAGATTCTTTAGATTTCAAATGAGTTTACGAAGGTTATGGGGGTGTATGGGGCTTGTTCAGAGCTCATAACCCTGGCCAGTGAAAAAAATGACCTGGTCGTGTGATTAGAAGAAACCGCACGAGCTAGTCTACACAGTTTTTCTAATGTGTGAGGGATGGATAGAGGGGTGAAGCAGGGTGCATGGTTTTTCCTAACCATACACCCAGGTCCACGCACCCATGTGGGGAACCTACAACTTTTAACCGAGTTGTTCGCACAGGTAGATCACAATTTATAAAATCGTGATCCCCCAACCATGTAGGTTCCCTCTTCAAACAGAGAGAGGCACATGGTTTTCCTAAACATCTTCTGAAATGGTGTGACCCCTTAAAAATTGGGTGAAATGACCAAATTTATCTTAATGGATTATATTCTTACCCCTCTCCCTCTTTTTCTCAGTCCGGTGGATATGAGAGCCCTTCTTCTCCCATTTTGAGATCCCAAATCCCTCTTCTATAGTTTTTTTATCTCGGTTCTTTGTCTGGTGTCTAATCGAAGAACTTTTCATATATTTGGATTCCTCCAGTAATAGATACAATCCTTAGGCTTATTTCAACTTTCTTTTTTCTATCGATGATACTATTTTGATATAGGCTCATATTCCCTATTTTTAGGGCATTGATCCATTCTTTCATTTTATTCCAATACAATCCAAAATAAAGTCTGATACTAGATGAGTTTAATCTTATAGGCTTGAGGTATGTGGTCTATGATCCATCCCTCAAGTATCTCTATTTTACAAAATTTCTCCATTGTGTACACACCAATTTCATTGGGAATTTCTTATTAAATTCATATGTCATGATTATAATCATCATGCTCATATTATAAATACCTTCCTATACAATATCATCATATCATTGGAGGTTGGAACCTCAACACCCTCCACACCAAGTATGGTGTTACCTATATTATTCCTTTAGTGGTTGTTATTTTTATCTATGACACCATTCATGTTTATTGCTTAACCCTAATTATGGTAATCCCTCTTAAACTAAATGAATTATAAATTAAAAAATGAATATCCCTTGAATATTATAGATATCACTTGAACCTACTAAGGTAATTATTCCAATTAATCAATAAATATTTAAATGGTTAAATGGAAATTATATTTATAAATTTCACTTGCTTTAGTAAATTATAATTGAATTTCATATGGTTGAATGTCCTTATCCCACCTTGTTATTATTAGGAAAGGTAAATGAATAAACCTAATAAAATAATATGGAATCTAAAGTAATAAATGTTGTATTACCTATTTATTCATTCCAATTAGTATGGAAGTTAATGGAATGAACCTTTATAATTATTAAAAGGTGTGATTATTATATTGACTTAATTAAAGAATGAATTATGTATATGGTACCTATTTCAAATGTATCTTTTCAATTTTATAGGAATATCCATACTTGATCTAGCCTTGGATTCCTTAGGGAATGACTTGGGCACTCTAAGGATGCCAATATGATTAAAGGATTCAGTTTCCAAGGTAGATACCCACCTTAGAACATGGTCCTTGTCTACTAGTGGATTCCCAACATGATTTTGTAGGATCCCTTAATCATATTTCAGATAATAGGATTCCTTGGATACACTCCTTGGATCCAGATTTACATCTTCAAACATGTGGTTCCCTGGATACACCCCATTTGGCCTAGTCATGCTTATCATATTTTACCTTGGATGATATCCTTATACTCTGTTAGAACTATTTACAGTGGAATGCATTGGGCGATGTGTAACATCCTGAGATTTTATGAAATATATTATTTAAAATTAATTTAAATTATTTAATGGATTTTTTACATGATATACATAGTTTATCTTTCATCACATGAAATATCAATTTTATCTTATGTTTCACGCAACATTGACTCCCTTTGATGACTTCTATTACACACAAGCCTGAGTATTTTTAGACAACAATATGCTATTAATATTATTATGATAGTTATAACCTAACCATTAAAATGGAGGGAATAAAATAGATTAAATAAATTATGAAATTATATTTTACACGTTTTTATAATATTGATTCATTGATTACCAATTAATTATAAAAAAATAATAACCATTTGAATATAAAGGATATAACTAACCAAGTAATGATATAATAAGTCTTTCTTATGTTTATTAATATTTATGAATTAGATAGTAATTTTAACTTAAAATATATGCCAAGTAAAATATAGTACTGAACACAAAATAGTAATTTATTCAAAATCTTATGTTACATGCAAGACTAAGTTATACCAAACAATAATATACTGTTAGTATTATTATTTAATATGGTAGTTTTTCCATCTTTTAATGGAAGACTTTATTTAAAAATTAATTTTGACACTTTTATAATTTTTATATGACAAAATAAACTTAATTTTTGAAATAGAAATATCAAATTTTACTTTTAGTGATTTTTTTGTATTTTTCTAAGAACTTTTTATATTTTGATGAATAGTGAATTTTAGTTCAAAACTGCTTTTTCGTCCAATTTATTTAAATAGTAAAATAATGTTTTTAATTGGTTTTAAAGTATAATTATATCAATTTTATGTCATTTAAACCAATTTAGGTCATTATAAACAATTTTACATTTAATTTAGATATAAAAACTTATCAAACTTTTGAGAATTTTTACTTTAAATACATGTTTGGTTGTCCCATCTGTGGGATTAATTTTAAATTAATTTCTATCACTTATGTGATTGGAATTTGGAAAAATTGATTAAATATTTTTAATAATAATAATTTATAATGTCTAATAAGTTCAACTTAGTTTTTGAACAAAAATATTACTGAAAGTAATTAAAATCAATTACAATGATTAAGGTAAAAATGTGGTTACCTAGTGGTTAAACTTTAATCTTAAGAGTCTAAGTGACCTAGAAACTTTTAAAAATCCATAGGATGGAAATTATTTGACCATATATCCTATTTTATATAATATGGATCATTATTGTAGTTACATGATGTTAGAGAGACCTCCCAATAGTGTTTACCTTTTTATATTTACAAGAATGTTACTCCCCCTCCACTATAAAAAGACACTCACCTACCCCATTTCTTTATACCTCTAAATAACATTTTTATAATAAAAACCTACCCAAATATTCTCCCAATATACCTTCCCTCACCCTAGAGGCTTCAACTTTGGTATAAATTTAACTAAGAAGTCCTTTGGTGAAAACCAAAAGGCGTTACCTGGATAAGAGGTAACTTTTGTCAACATGCATTTTTAATTTGTTTCCTTCTCCAATACCTTCTTTTCGTATTATTACATGATTATATAATAACATAAATATCCTAAATATACTGAAATATTTTTATATTAAGGTTTATACCTACACCTACACACACTTTCATCAAATGGGTAATGAAATTACCATTCATGTACGATGAACTACCACCTCATGTAACAATGTCATTAGTTTTTCCTTTACCACCTATCATGGTTGGTAATTATGATGAAAAAAATATTTTTATATTATATTTATGATGTATTAATAGTTATTTTATTTTTATATACACATACCTTAATACTTTAATTTTATTTTAAATAAGATAACATCAATTGTGTGACGTGTGGACTACCACCTCTCAAAGTGATATGATACGTTCACACATTAAATAGAATGTATTATGGATGGTTATAATTAAACATATGTGACATACATAACATATATATGAAATTAATTAAATAATTACATTTCTATAAATATAATATATCATTTTCTTTATTACCCTTTCACACACTGAAAAAGTGATAATGTCGTTCGTAGACGTGTGGACTACCACCTCCTCAACACAATGTAATTTATTTTTCATCAAAATAGTTATATATATAAGTATATATGATTAAATAACATGGTATTTATGATATAATAAATGTAATTTACTTTATTTACAAAGTCATCATTGAAAAATTAGAATACCACTCATGCGTATGTATGTCCTACCATACGTATATGATGATATAAGTCACCAAAAGAGGTTTAATTACTTGCTATGGGTTTTAATTATTTTCATGGAGAAAATGTTTGTTTTTTTCATTTAAAAATTTTTTATTATAAAACAACTTTTAAGATAAAGGTATTCATTATATGAGTTTTCATGTTTATACTGAATTAATGGTTTCCTTTCTTTTTATATCCCTTACTGAGATTTTGTTCGCATCCCAAGTTTTTAAAATGTTTTAATGGGGTTTAAGGAGGGGTGAGGGAAAGAAAGAAGTAAAGTTGGAATTTTTGGAGATCCATGAAAATAATTCATTCTTTATTTTAAAAGTTTTATATTATGGGAATATGGATGTTGATCAGAAGTGTCCACTTTGTATTTTATGGTTTCGTTATGTATGAGTTGTGGTCTAATTCTCTAAAAATATAAACCTAAAAAGATTTTAAATTTGAAAGAAATTTAAATTATTTAATTAACTCAAGATTATATAATGTTTAAGGAAGGGTAATTATAACTCTTAAATTTTTTAAATACCTATTCTATATTTAATTATTTATGATTCAGGCATTAATGGGTATGACTTCTTTTATGATTTTATCATGTACTCTGATTATGTCATCAAACCCTTATGAAATTATTATACTAACCCTTCATATGTTTCCTTTTCCATGGGTTATCAATAATTATTTTTAATGAATTATGTTTTTAAGGTTTTCAGATGGATAATGATGATGACTTAATGTGAAATATGAAAAGATGGATTAAGTGGGAGAAATTATCATTTAAAAATATGGGTATTTTATTTATAAGATTTTTTCCTAATTATATAAAACACTAAACCTAAAATTTCCTTGGGTATATAAGGGATACAATTTTTCATTTTGATGTTGTAATTTTTATATGGAAGAAATTGGGTCACCTTCATCAGTATCAATTCCAGAAATGTAAAGTTTTTAATTTTAGAACCAGATTAGGGAGTGTGGGTTCCCACATTTTATAGTTGGTATTAGAGGAAATATTTAGATAAATTTAGAGATTATTATGTTTTAATGTGATGTTATCTTAAGTATTATGTATACCATAATAGTTCTATAAGATTAAGGATGATCATAAGTTCAAAGTATTATAAAATCCTTTTTAGATTTAAGTGATGAGATCTTAAAGTGATTAATGAAATTTTAGGAGATGTTTTATTTGGTTGAAGTATATCTAAAGCTTTGGTTTAACACGAAGTTTGAATTTATGTTTAAGGAAATAATATTTAAGGAATTGATAACCTTTAGAGTTTATATAATCCTGGATATTCCAGTAATTATGGGAACATAAGTTTTATTATATAGATAACCATGGGATTGAAAGTGATTGGGTGACTAAGTGATTAATAATATTTCAAAAGAATATTGCCATATTTTTTAGATTAAAATCTAAAAGGAATGAGATATGGTTAATACAATCTTTCATTTTAATTATATTGAGGTTATAATGGATATAGGTTTATTCATTCATAGAATGATTTAGTATGTACTTTGGGTATTACTGTTGAATTTTAAAGATTAATGTATCATATGAAGGTTTATTCATTTTGGGAATTATCTTTCCATGTGCTAAACATTTTGGTTTTGGTTAATGTATAAATATATGTGGAATAGATTGTTATAAATTTTATGGTTATATGATCCATTAAAAGTTTATTTTTAGTGCTTCAAACATGAAAACAATTCATCTTGAATACACATCGTTTGGAGAAAAAGATTATATTATGGTGAAAATTGAAAAAAAGATTAAATTATACTCATAAAGTAAGCATATTTCCTTATCATCTTATTCTGGATGCTAAAGTAATTCCTCAACTCTGGTAAAAGTATCTTGAAACAAAACATTTTTCTATTACCATCATTTCGGGTGATATCAATGACATTTTTCACACCTATTTGGTTTATAGTTTTGTGGTTATTAGTTTTCTCGTGATCTTTCACTTTCTTGTGATCAATGATATATGTCACTCTCCATAATTATTTGGACATTATTATTTTCTTCAATGTCCAAATATTTAATTCCCATCTATGTTATCCTATTTGGAAACCTAGTGTATGTTATTCCAGATGAACTTCATACTTTCTTTTCTCTCTTGATAAGAGGATGTTTTATTAACCCTTTTTATGATGTAGGTTTCCACTAAAGGTATTTTCAAATATACAACCACTAATTACTGAGATAAAGTTCAAATTGTGAGGTTGGAATCTTTTTTAAAGTGGGTAGATGTAACATTCTGAGATTTTATAAAATAAAATTATGTTCGATATCAAATTTGACACTCAACGTTGATCTTAAACAACACGTGAAATATATAATCATTATAACCTAGATGTTAAATTAGTGAGTATGAATAGCATTGGCTATTTTATGAAATATATATATATATATATATATATATATTTCTTACTAAATATAAATTATTGTTAATTTTTTAGTAAATAAACAATCAATTTTTAGTAAAGTAATTTTATTCATCAAAAATATGTTTTATTCACAAATGATTTTTATTGCTTTTTGTTAAAAAAAATATTATAATTATTTTTTGGAACTTTCATAAAATTTATTTGATAAAATTAATTTTATATTTTAAATAATAATATCAAATTTTACTTTGGGTGAATTTTTTTAATTTTTTGGAAAATATTGATTTTTCAATGAATAGTGGAAAATACTAATTTTTCTAAAAATTTCATTTCTTTTCAATAAATTAAGCAATTTAAAATGACCGATATGTTTTGAATATGATTTAAAGTTACATAATTATTATTTATTTATATTTAAACAACTTAATTTATTTTTAATCAACTTCATATTATATTTTAATATAAGTTTTTTTGGGGTTTAAAAATGGGATTTTTTTTAAAACTATTTTAGAGCGCATAATGTTTCTCATTTTTAATTAATTAAAATAATACCTAATGAGGAATATTTTAAATTAAATTTTTAGATTATATATCAATAAATATTAATTTATATTCAAAAAAATAATTATTATTATTCATATAGTTAGTATAAAATCATCGTTTTCTGGAAAAATACACTTCTTGAAAACCCTCTTTTTCGCCGCGTCTATGGATTTAAATTTAAATTAAATTTTACTGATTTTTTGAATTAAATTTAGTAAAATGGATTCCAAATTTTGAATCAGAATATTTTATATTATCTAACAAGTTCAACTTAATTTTTTACAATAATAAATAGTGGAAATATTAAAAATAAATTAGTGTTGTTAAGGTGAGAACAGTTTTATAAGAGTGTTAAACTAAAAGGATAAGAGTAAAAATGACCTAAAAACTTATCTAAAAACTATTTTATAGAAATATATATACCTTATAATTTATATTTATAAATAATTTTCCATTTTATATCCTTTTTTCATTTTAAAAACGTCTGTACACCTTTTTCTTTTCAAAAAAATTACAAGCTTTCCACTCACCTCTCTTATAAAAGGTCACCCACTCTCCTCTCCTCTTCACACCTTTAAATCCCTTTTTATTAGAAAATAACTAAACAAATTTCTTTATTAATTATCTCTACACATACTATATCCATTATTTTGATCATAAATCCATCCTAAGGAGCCTTTTGGGGCTTACCTAAGGAGGTTTTCCAAAGAAGTAGTATTGCGCTTAACTGAGGGTCCTTATTTTATTTCTTCTTCCACCTCATTAAAATGTTATTAAATTATGATTATATAATAAAAATATTATATAAAATATACTTATATGTTATTTTGATAATTTAATAACCTAAATCCATCTTCTGTTCCATCAAATGGGATACTAAATCATCATTCGTATGTACGGCGGACTACCGCCTCGCGAAAAGATGTCATTCGTTTTCCATCATCGCCTATATCTATGTATTTTAATGATGTATTTAATATATATATATGTGTGTGAGTGTGTGTGTGATATTTTTAATATATTTATACCTATTTATTTAGTATCTCACATATATATTCTTACTTTCTATTCTATGGGGGATAGGATAACATCACTCGTGTGTACGCTGGACTGCCATCTCGTGAAGCGATGTGATTCATTTTTCACTAATGCTTTACATGGAAGGTAATAAGGATAAATTTAATGAGTATATGTAATATAAATGAAATAATAATTATAATAATAAAATATTTATCATTCTTAATATATAATATATCATTTTCTTTCTTACATAGAAAAATGATAATGTTGTTCTTGTGCGTGTGGACTACCACCTCCACGAAGTAATGTGATTCTTTTTACATAACCACATCTCAATAATGATATATATAAGTATATTTAAATAAATAATATGGTATTTAATATATTTTTATCTTTATTTAAAGTTAAAATAATACATACCTTATTTCTATAATGATTATTGAAAAATGGAAATGTCACTCATGCATACATACGGCCTACCATCTTCACGATCGTAACGTAGTTCATTTTTTATAACCATTTTTCATGATTGGTTTTAAAATTATACTTTATGAATAAAAATGATAATTATTTCATGATTATTATTCTGTATATTTTTAAATAATGACCTCTTTGACCATGTTCAACACACCAAATTCATTTTGAAACAATGAACTGAACATCCTCAAAACACCCAACATGGACTTAACTGATTAAGTATTCAAATGTGTCATTAAAAAAGAAATAAAATAAATAATTTAAGTATAATTTTTTAAACCATTAAATTGTTCTTAATTAATTAAATAATTGATATAATCTTATTATACTAAAGTTAAAATATATACATGGAAATTCTAGACTCAAGGTAAGGGTTTTCTTATCTCACTTTTTATTTATGTGAGACATATATCATATTCACCACTTGTTTTTATTTTGTGGTGTATATACCACCCCTTTATGTGTAATAACATGAATCCTTAATATATAATTTTATTTTAAGTTTTTATTTAATTATTTCATTAAAGGATAATTGACTTGAAATTTACCAAGTGGTAAAGAATTTCTTAACTCAATTTTATTTCATTTGGTTATATTACTTCTTCATTAACATTCTCATATCATGATCTTATATTGTATTTCCACGTATTTTTTGTGTTTTTTAATTTTATACACATAATATATTCATTTATTAATTCTCAAATTCAGTGGTATGATTTTTTCAAGGGTTATTCATCTCAAATTCTCTTTCTTTGAGACATAAGTGTATGATAAGCACCTATATTCATTTGTGAGGTGTATATATTTCCCCTCTAACATAATATATCATGAATAACCATATTTTCATGATATTTAAAGTCTCATTTTATGTTATTATTATAAACTCCTGAAATTTTAAAAGGAAACACTATATTTGATAGCATATAAGATACCCAACACCGAACTCAATATAAATTTATTATTATTTAAAATAAAAACCATATTTTCAAAATTGTTATTTAAAATATGACTGTTATAACCTAGACATTGAATTGAAGGGTATGAATTTTAATAAATAATATATTTTTATTAATTAATATAAATTTATTGGTAAATTATTATAAAATAATAATATAATTTTTCATAAATTTGTTTTATTCTTCAGAAAAATGTTTTCTTCAAAAATGGGTTTTCTTACTTTTTATGGGTGAATATTATAATTAATTTGTGGAAGTTTTATAAAATTTATTTTAAAAAATGAAATTAATTTTTTAATTTAACAAATAAAAATTATTCTATGGTTAAATATTTAGAATTTTCTAAAAAAAGTTAATTTTTTTGTGAATCGTGAAAAAATGCTTTTTTTTATAAAATACAGTATCATTTGTGATATCATCAAGAAAAATTAATGGTATAAAAATTAATTAAAATTATTTAATTAATAATTTATTATATTTAAATATAAATATCATACAAAAATAATTTATAACATGAAAATTATAATTTATTTCATGATAAATATGAAAATCATTTTCAATGTTGACGCAGTACTTGTACAGCATTAACAAAAGTCAAATTCTGTGTCTTATAACTAATAATTGAGAATTATAAAGTATTTGAAAGAAATTTTTATTAAATATAATATATAAATTATTATTTTTACTTATAATTTTTAATTTTTTAGTTATATAACAAGAACCTTATCCAAATGATTATGCAATGCTTGTGGAAGGTAAGAAAAGTCAAATTAACAAATTAAATAAGTTGTCTTGACATGGATATGAGTAAATCTACATAATAAATGAATATAAAGTATTATATTGAATCTAATTTATTTATTTTTATTATAATAATTTATTTTAAATTTTTATATATTAAATAAGTACCTTAAATTCTTATGGAACACTTACACAATGCTTGTGCAAGAAAATGAAAAATCAATAAAATATTATTAAAAACTCTAAAATTAGAATGATAAAAACCATTGAATGACCCAAAAACTTGAATAAATATTATTGGTTGATTATATATCGACTATAATCATCCATGGGTCAAATATATGAACGTTTTGAGCCACTTGGTTGACATTAAGACCCTTATAGTGTCTTATTTAATGAAAAGTCAAAGATGTCACACTATTGTTTTTAATAAGTATAACATTTTTAATATGTGTTTATCCAGAATATATGTTCAACCATAAATATTATTTTAAAATATAAAATATTTATCTTCATCATGGTATTTTATTTTTAATTTTTAAGGAATAAATAATTGCCTTAAAATCTTTCATAATGTTGATGCAATAATTATTTAATTAATGGAAAAATAAAATAAATTATATTAAACATATTAAAATAAATATAATTGTATGTAATTAATAATATGCATAAATTTTATAGATTAACTTGACATGTTTAGGATATAATAAAATATTTGGTTTAAATTTTACTTGTTGTCTTGATATTTATAATGTCAAAGTAATGAATAGTATTGAATTTGAAAAAAATGATATTTTATGAGATTATTATTTTATTAAATTATTTAAAAATCGTAAAAATATTAAATAAGAATAAAGGTGATAATATATGGTCTAAAATTTCATTCCATATGAATTTATAGTACATTTGGAAGTATTTATCTCTAGAATAGCCTTATTATATTTTAATATTTTGAGAAATTCCAAGAGTACCCCTCCCCTCTCTTATAAAAGGGAACCCCTTATTCCCATTTCCTCACACTTAAAACCCATTCTGGTTTATAAAATCCCTACCCAAATACCTTCTTGGATTCCCTTACCTAATTTTTTAGACCTTAGTTTAGTTATAAAACCAAAATTAGTGATCTTAAGGTGTTAAGAAAAGGAGATTTTCTGAAGAAAAGGTATCGTTTTTAATCAAGTGTTTCTAATTTTTTATTAGTAAACATCCCTAAAACCTTATTAAACCTTGATAAAATAATAATTCTAGTGTAATAAATATAATGATATGTTATTATGTTTTTTTAATGACCCATATCCATCTCCTCTTCCAACAAATGGGAAAATAATTCATTATTCATGTGTACAGAGGACTATCACCTTGCAAACTGATGTAATTCATTTCCCATCACCATATTTCATGACTATTTATAATGATGGAATTAAGGATTATATATTATATTAATGAAATATTTATCATTATTTAGAAATAATATATCATTTATTTTCTTACATTTTCATGAAAAGAAAAATGATAATGTTGTTTGTGTGTACGTGTGGATTACCACCGCTACAAAGCGATGTGATTCATTTTTCATCCCCACATCACATGGATGATATATATAAGTATATTTAAAGAAATAATATGATATATATTATATTTTTATCATTATTTAAATATAAAATGATAACTTTTTTCCATAATGATCGTTGAAAAATAAAAACATTACTCATGCGTTGTATGACATACCATCTCCATGATTGTTACATAGTTCATTTTTCACAACCATTATTCATGGTTAGATTTAAAAGTATAATTTAATTTAAAAATATATAATTATTTCATTAATATTATTATATATATTATTTAATTCTTATCTCTTTGACCATATTCAACATACCGAAGTCATTTTGGACTTATGAACCGAATGTCATCAAAGCGTTTAACCTGAACTTAAATAATTAAGTAATTTTTATAACATGGTAATAATTAAAATAAAAGAAATAATAAACATGAAAAAGGTTATCAATAAATTATATAATTAACCTAAGTTTATTATTCAAGAAGATAAATAATTTATGTGTCGATTCAGACTCAACGTAAGGGACTCTTTAACTAAAAAATATTGTTTTAAATGTTTTAAAGATTTATTTTCTAAATATTTATCTTTCATGTCCATGTTTTTAAAATTATTTTCTTTTTATGAATGTATTTATATGGATAAGAATGTTTTAAAAAGTTAATTTTCTAATTTCTCTAAAATGTTTTCAAAAAGGAATCTTTTAAGGTTTTATATAAGGGGCTTTCTTTTAAAAATCCTATTTTAAAGTTCCTATTTCATATTTTTACAAAATTCAAAAGGGGTTTTTTTTAACTTATACAACATGAGAGTATTTTTCATCCTTCATGATGCCTTAATTATTTTTAACTTACTTTAAAAGTATACATGGTTATTTTCAAATAATTTCTTTTTCTTTGTGTGTGAGCAGTTTTTCTAAAATGTGTGGTTTAAAAATGAATAGGTTATTTTCCTTAAGAATATTTTTATGATGAAATATTTAATATTTTATGATTATGGTTTGGTTCTTGGATATTATTTATGACTATTGGTGTTTCCATTATAAACCAATGATGGGTGGTTCATTGATAAACCAAGGATGGGTGGTTACATTATTAACCAATGACAGGTGGTTTCGTGATAAACCAAGGATGGGTGGTTACGTTATAACCTCCAATGCATTGGGTACTCCAGAGATAGAGGTTGATTATATTGGTTACTCCATTTGTAAGATTAATATGTAAAATTATGTCCCAAGTTACCTAATTAACTTTTATGTGCTTGATAATGATTTTTCATGGAAATTGTTTGATTTTCAAAAGGTAAGATAATGATATTTTTGAAAATATGATCCCTTTTCAGGGTAAAAAATGTATGTTTTTTAGAAAATGTTTTTATGGGTTTTATTTTTCCTTTAATATTTCTTATGAAATGTTTTATATAATATTTTGGTCAAAAAATGTGATTTGTTGAGTAATATAATGTTTATTTTGAGCTCAAAGTTTATTTTGAAATAGGAAAACTTTTATAAGTATCTTGGACTAATGGTTTCTTTCTTTTAATGTCCCTTATTGAGAATTTTGGGGTGATTCCAAGTTTTAACTATTTCTCATAGGTTTTAAGGTGAATTAGGGACAATAATGTGTTCAAGAAGAAAATTTTGAATATTTATCAATAAAATATATCATGTTTTATCTTAAATAATTTTGTTTTATAAAAAAAATGGACACTATTTAAAAGTGTACACTTTTAATGTATGGGTTTACTTTTTAAGATTTTTTCCGAATTATATAAAACTATAAAACTAAAATATATTTGGTAATTAAATAAATTGAATTATATTATAAATTCACTAGAATATGTTATGTTTATGGTCGGGTACTTATAATTATTTTATGGAACTTACGATTGAAGAGTTACCAAAATGGAAAAGGCTTTATGTTACAATATCCTTTATTTCTGTATTTTTTACATTCAAGGTTATTTTGGAGGAAATAACGTGATATTATTTTCTTGAAAGGCATATTTTTTATTCTCAGTATTTATTAGTTTATTTCACATGTTTAATTTCCATTTCCTCCCTTATTAATTAAAGAAACGTCAAGAAATTTGTTTGTAAGTGAAACTGATCTTGTATTTTATTTTAGATCTGGTATCTTTCTCTTCCATATCCTTGTTTTCAAAAAAAATAAAAAAAATTCTTTTCTAAAAATAAATGATTTCTTAAATCCATTTACAAGATCTTTTACTTTATTTTAAAAGGATTTAAAAGGAAATTTCTTAGCGTTTTCTAGATGGGTCACTTTTGACTCCCTTTTTCAAAATGTTTTGGAAAGAGTGTTTATTTTTAACATTTATGACATGAACATATTTTCCCACTATCATGTCCATTATTTTCCTTGAATTTTACTCTATATGTTTCCAAATTTTTTTCAAATAAAATGATTTTCATGGTATTTTTGTGAATTTTATTTTTTAAAATTGATTTTCAAAATAAAAAGTTTATTTTCCTAAAAATGTTTAAAATGATATTTTAATAGTATTTCTATTAATCAACCTCAATAACCCTTATTGTTACTTATGCTCCAATGGGGATATTTTTTAATGATACCATCCTCGTTCTTTATCTGGATAGATTAATATTGTTTCAAAAAGATTTTTATGGAACCCATTTATTTTCCACAATTTAATAATATTTCAAAGAGATTTTTATGGAACTCATTTCTTTTCCATAGGTTAATAATTTTTCAAAGATATTGTTATGTAACTCATTCATTTTCCATGAGTTAATCATGTTTCAAATAGATATACATCGAAGTAATTTCCTTTCTACAGGTAAATAAAGTTATAAAAGGAATAAAGATTTTTTTATGAGTTTTATAATGAAATCCGTGCTCTGTGTACTTTATTTATGTTTCATGGACATTGTTATACGATGGTTTCACCCAGACAGTGTTGGGTGAGCCTTTTATATCTTATATTATGGATTCACCTAGATAGTTTTCGGTTATCCCAATATAGCTTATATGATGAGTGCACTAAGATGACACTTCAATTAATTGGGTAATGATTATGTTCTCTATAAAATTATATTTGAAGTTAGTCGTATGGTTATTCAAATTGTAATGGTTTTGTAAGGGATCAATGATGATGATGTCCCATGATACCAAAAAAAATTATTATGCTTTATACAGGCTATAAATGTTCCCTTTAATCAAGATTTATATCACATGGATAATGATTATTGATTCTTATAACTCTTTTATTTTTTTAAACTTTATTCCATATTTCATGATTAATGATTCAGGTATTGATAGGTATGAGTTCTTTTATGATTTTCTCATTCACTCTGATTATGTAGTCAAACCCTTATGCACTTCTTATGCTCATTGATGGCATTAAATTATTAATGATTATTTTCACCATTATTAAGAATTTGAGCTCACCCATCTTAATTTTCCTTTTAACCAGGTTATCAATAATTATATTGAATGAATTTTGCCTTGAAAAGGTTTCATATGGATGGTGATGATGACTTAATATGAAATAATAAAAGTTGGGTTAAGTGGGATAAATTCTCATTTAAAAACATGGGTATTTTTTTAAGATTTTTTCCTAATTCTCTAAAATTCTAAACCTAAATGGTCCTTGGTTATGTAAGTGATCCAATTTTTTATTTTGATGTTGAATGTTTTGGAAGGAAAAAATTGTGTCACCTTCATCAGTAACAAATCCAAACATGTAAATTTTATGATTTTAGCACTAGATCGGGGAGTATAGGTTCTAGGATTTATAAGAATGATGTCTCTAAACATATATTATATATATAGATCCTGAATGATGTAATATTCCTATACATAGATAATAAAAAACAATAGAAATAATAACTTTCACAACCATAGGTTCCACACAATCTACCTAAGAGTGACCATACCTGCTTAGTCCAATGTTGAGGTGTCTCAAAACATGTCACATACACACCGATTACGCATCACGTCCCAAGTCATAAAAAGTGGTAATATCATATAATTTTAGCATAACAGCCTATACATAGGAATAATTTCCCAATAATTAAGTCTCGGTGGTGGGAAAGTACCCCAATAACAATAGTCTAGAAGAAAAAATATCTCCCCAGATCAATCATAATATCCCACTATATAAAGAATAATATATTGAGTCATGACCTCATCACAGAATGTGTAAAAAATCCCTCATCAAACATATCATAAGTTAAATGGTCATTATATCTCATATCATATTTAATAACACAAAATTCATTTATTTTCACTCCATATATATCAAAAATATAATATGGAATGTCATCCCATGCCATAGGAAATATATTAGGTAGCTCATCTCACACTTGAAAAACACATTAATCAAGTTTCATCTCATCCACTTGATAACAATGATAAACAAAATTGGCCTAATAATCCCATAAGCAAAACCATATTCATATTATGGTATAATAAAATATTAATTAACACAAAAAAACAAATCACATTAAAATTTTCATAATATCCAACACACTTTTAAATTAGAACTAGTTTGGTTCTCACATGGACAACATATATAAAAATCAAAAACTAAGGTGTAAACAAGCTGGATAGATCCAAGACAAAAGGGGAGGAACACTCACCCCATATACTCATAAAACTAACCCAAAAGTATCTAAGACAACTAAAGGGTTCCATACAACAAAATCCTAAAGTCTCCCTCTCTTAATCACACACATCACCTACTCAAATGAGGCTAACGGATCCTATTCAAGGTCTACTAATTTTTTTTCTTGATAAAGATACATCTCTCTTTGACCCAAATACCATAATTCCTAACACTTTGAGTAAACCTAACAGACTTTTGTGGCCATGGCATCGATTCACACCACAAGGGAGACCAATCATGGCCCTAATAAATATACTTTATCTCAAAGAATTAAAAGGAAACCATTTAAATTAATATAGGTTCAAAAACACATGTTTGGTGTGACCACATATCACATGTAGCATTGAAATAGGCATAAACCCCTACGAAGTAACACCCTAACTCTAGAAACCCATAGTCGGTGGTTATTTTATTATATTGGTATGGAATACATAGATCATAGGACCCAAAATTTTAGTATTCTTGGCGAACTAGATGCATAAATGAACATTACATTACATTAAAAACTGAAGATACATCATCTAAAAACTTTAAAAATTTATTATTTCTCCTTGATAATCTATATGTTACATGTAGTAATCTTCATGTTTTCCTCAGAAAATGGGAAACGATAAAAAGGGGTGAGATCGTATGTTCAGTAAGGGGTAGTGTACAATGAAAGATAACATAACATAATCATGACATACATAATATGGTAGGAATAAATAATGAAATAAAAGATATATAAATAATAACATGAGCATAATATATCCATGTATAACATAAAATTTGAAATAAATAAATCACATGGATGATAATAATTGATCTCATAGTGATGAAATGCATAATTTCAAACTTTATAAACATATCATCAAGGACTCATGTCAAGACATCATACATAAAAGGGTAATCCATACACCAAATACCCAACTAATTTAACTCATGAGACCTACCAATGCATCTAGGAACTATATAATTTTGGACCCAACCTATGATATAATAAGTCTAATGCATCCATTATATGGGGAGAATGGTTAAACAAAACATATTATAATATTACCTAAATAACCTCATATATAATAATGGATAATTAATCAATAGTTTTAGGTATGTATATAATGGATCTACTAAATATAAATCTTCCCCAATTCAATGAAATAATATTTCTATCTATGTGAATATCCCAAAATTATCTTAGAAACTATAGGATATTCACAATGAAATAGAAAATACCCCTATCAAAGTAATGGTAATGAAGTAGTAGTGTAGGGTACTTATATGGTACAAGGATATCAATAGGAAAGACTCGTTGAATACAATAGTTTTCAATTTTATAAGACCATAGAAATTATTGACATTTTCCTTATAAAAATTAGGAGTATGTATCACATATATTTGATGTACATTAGGGATACAAAATTTCCTTGAGGAAATAATTCTAGGTTGGCATGCATTGATAGAAAAGGTGAACCTGTGCCAAAATCTAGTTTAATCCACTTGGGACCTGATAGAGGCTCTATAAGCTACATTATTGTCATCCTTATAAAAATAACACCTTTTAGAAATAATACATACATAATACCAAAAATACACGGCATGCATATGGATTTGAGTAATGGATTTTATGGCTATGGGAATGTTTAAGAATTATAAAATCTTATAATGGTGGTATAATTATAAGAAATATAGATCTCTAATTAATAATACAACAAAAAAAATCTAATAATAAAGCATAATAACATTTCATATTGAAATGAAAAGGAATTGTAAAGGTTTACAGAAATAAATAAAATCAATTAGGAGCCCTTACCTTGAATATTAGCCTCTTAAATCTTGAAAAGAACACCTTAGAAACTTATAAACTCCTTGGAGGGACTCTTGGTAGATAAAATAAGAGTATAATCATGCTCACTAATTTTAGAGAGAAGAGGAATGAGTGTATGGGTGGTATTTATAGAAAATGAGGGAGAATTTTTTATTAATTTCCAAATATAATCCTTTTAAATCTAGGTGTGGAAAATAAAAATCATTAGCTTATCCATTTTTTTAGCTTATGTTTTTTGACATTTAACACATGGTTTTTTAAATTTTTAAGTTTGAGAACTAAACTTTATTGTTTATATTATTTTGTCCATGGAAATATAATTTTTCCACTGAATTTTATTTTTAAAATTTTAATTTCAATTTTAGACTTTATAAAATTGTTTAGAGGTTTGTAAATTCACTTAAATTCAATAAAAACATTGTATTTATAAAATAAATTATTTTTGGTCATTGATTTATTTATATTATTTATTATATCGTTTTTACATCCTAATTTTTTCATAATAATTATCATATATGCTTACTGTATTTTTATATTTATTGAAATGTTTCACTCAATAAATTATGAAAAAATCACTATTGTCTAATTTTGATGTAATTATTCCAAATTTAATTTCTTTTTTATAAAAATAATTTTCTATATATGAGAATTTTAATTTTTAAACAAATTTGTTTTTGTATTTCAAAATCATGTGTTTGGAAGCAAAAATTTAAAAACTCTTTCTTCTAGTACATCTTATTTTCATTATAAGAAATATGTGTGTAAATATATTATTATTCATCAATATAAATTTTTAATAATTATTAATTATATTATTATCAGATGATTTTATTCATTTTATTAGACACTTATAGGAATAACAATTGTGTTACTATTACATCAGTCCAATTCCCAATGGTGAGATTCCAAAGGTCGGATTCCATTGATCATATTATCCCTTATATATAAACTTCATTCTAACATCCTAAAATCATTAATATCCTTATATCAGTTATTATACCATGTTTATTCCAATACTTATTGTTTTATTTGTAATAGAAATGTATCTTATATATTTTTTATTCATTTTAGAGTATGATCCTCTGGAGTTCAAGATTATGGTGTTACCCTATATTGTTACTTATTTTATGGTACTAGTTTTAGATATTATTGTGACTGTAATTTTGTAGTTTTAAATTGTATTATTATGTGTTATACCTATTCTAATGAAATAATATAATGCACATAGTGAAAAAAAAATTTAATGAAGTGTTTACTATAGTTAAATCTCAGGTCTTACATTCCCCTCCCCCCAACAATTTCATCCTTGAAATTTGGGGTGTAGATCAATCCATAAATAAATGTGGTTAATTATTCCTTATTATTTTCTCAGTCTCCCATGTTTCTTCCCCTAACTTGTGATTCCTCCAAAGTACTTTCACTAGTTGGGTTTTCTGATTCCATAACACTAACTCTCTAGTGTCAAGAACTTTATAGACCCTTCATTATATGAAAAGTCGGGATCTAACTCTATTTCCTCAGTGGTGAGTATATGCATTGGGTTTGAAATGTACTTCCTTAAGATCAAAACATATAATACACCATTTAATTTAGAAATTTTGGGTGTCAAATACAAACGGTAGACCATAACTCTAATTATCTCACTACTATAGATTTAGCCTTTAAAAGCACTAGGCTTTATCAGTGCTAGATAAGATCACTCGTAAAGGGGGGATCTTTATCAATGCTAAAAATCACTGATAAAGGGGTGCCCTTTATCAGTGTTAAAAAAACCACTGATAAAGGGGGGCCTTTATCAGTTCTAGAAAAAAAGTACTGATAAAGGGGGGCCTTTATCAGTGCTATAAAAAAACATTGATAAATGGGGGCCTTTATCAGCACTTTTGTACTAGCACTGATAAAGGCCCCCCTTTATCAAAGATTTTTTCCTATAATGCTGATAAAGGGTATATTTAATAAAAATATTATATTTCATTAAAAATATTATATTAATATATAATTATATTTATATTGATATAAATATAATATATTTTTTAAAATATGATTTAGATAAAGATAAATATGAATTTACATTTAATATATAATATATTTAGTGAAAATAGATTAAAAATAATTAAAAAATAAGATTAATTAATAATTTGATAATTACTATCATGTAATAATCATTTAATATTAATTGGATGGAAAAAAATTAAATGAATTAATGAATGGGGTAAGATAAGTTGAAAACATGACTCTAACTCAAATGGCCATAAATTTTAATATGGGTGTCCATTTGGGATCTACCACATATCAAATCTAAGTTTTCAAAGAGATATATTCCCTAATAACTTGGGTATCCTCTAGTAACATTTTTCGATGCCAAAAAAAGACCTAAAAGGCCTCTAAAACTGAGTTTTCAGTTAGGATATCCAAATTTTTTAACATTTGGTGGAATTTCAGTCTCGTTTAAGGGGGAATTATTGTATTTTTTGTGGGGAATTGTAGGGTCCTGAAAATTTCATCAAGGGAAGAAAATACTCCCACGACAACTTTGTATAAGGAAGAAATTACTCCTACAAGTATAGAAAGAGGAATGGACTCAAATTGAGTTGCAAGTTTCAGAAGAAACTTGAAGGAATTCAAATTTTCAAAGGATTTCAAGTGTTCTATAAACCATCACTAGGAAGGGTTCGTGGACCACATGGATCACAAACCACTGGTACACAGAATGATCTGCAAGGTGCTGGCCTAAGGAGTGATGGTTAGTGAACACGGTGGACCGCAAACCAAGTCGCTAAAGGAATCGTGCACACGAAGGCCATCCATGTACGATCTCATGAACTTAATGGTTTGCGAACGAAGAAAACCAGAAGGGTTCTGTGAACCATGATTACAAACCATAGCCTCCGAAAACCCTGGTTGACTGAGTCTTCTATGGGTCAGGATATTTCTTCATGGGCCTTCACAAATGGTGTTTCATGCCCATAGATATGATTGCCCTGATGCGCTATAAAAGGATCACATAGGTAATTGAGAAAGGATGGATGATAAAATCTTGAAGGGGACCCAAAGGTTGTAAGAAAGAACTCTAAGAAGATTCTGTCTTCAATCTTGAATCATTGGCAAAGCACAAGTTGTGAACCACACTCTCTACAGGTACAGCTAGCCATGAACCATGAAACGGGGGAATTGAATAATAATAATAGAACCATGGACCTAATTGGTGATTCTCTAACCACTTAATTCTCATGGATGAACTCCCCGAAAATGATAATCCCCCGGACCCTCCTTCAAAATGGTGTTCTGCATAGTGTATCACTATGCGGATTTAACTCAGCACTGTGTACTGCATCAGTACACGGATGGAACCCAAAGTGCCATGAGGGACCGCATACCATTGTGGTGTGTGGTGGTCTATACTCATTATTGTGTACCGCATTGGTATGCGGACGAACCCTCTTCCGTCATACCACTACGGTATACAGAGCTTCCCCCATCCCGCATAAAAAATCAGTACACAGAATGGGGTGTTTTCGGGTATTATTTCCTCTGGTTCCAATCTCTCCCCTCCATTATCGTCCAGTCCTCTATAATCCCTCCATGAACCAGTCCCTCGACATCAGTCTAAAGCCTCCTCCAAAGCCACCAGACCCGTATGATCAGACCATTGGGTGCATCATCTCACCCCTTTGAGTCTATATACCCATGGTAAGCAGAGTCATGAAGGCTCTCCCCACAATGGTTTGGGCATCGAGAATGTCTGTGGGTCTACATTCCCATGGTAATCTAGAGTCCAACATTGGGATGCCAATGTGAACCTCCCCGTTCTAGGGATTTAGGGTGATCACTTGATTTTCTATTCAATGATAAATAGTGATCAGTCGAATGAGTTATTTTCACTTCTCTTTTGATGAGGACGAAACTCCTCCCCTTCCCAAAACACATTCCAAGGCCCTCCCATTGAGGTAAGTCCCCAATCTTCCGAGGTCGAGCTGCATGACCTTTAATGTCATCTCACATTAAAAGGTTCATTGCTTTGTGCCCTTTCCCGCCGTCACCCTGACCTCTTCCACTGTAGGCTCTCCCTCTCCCACCAACATGAGAGGAAGCATTTGGTTGGTTGGATCTCTCACATCATCTTGTTTCTCACACCGAGCATGAATCGCGCGAGCTTAGAGGTTTGTAATGATTACAATATCCACACAATATGAACTACAAGAACTCTGATTCCTGATCAAACCAGGATATTTAGGATGCCTACTCGAAGGCCAGAACTCAAAAGGGTTCCCTTCCAAAAGGGTTTCACCCAATCATGTCTTCTCAAATGGGAAGCTTCTATGCATAAGCCCCACACAAATCCAAACTACGTGGGTTCTGATTCCTCTCCTGAGGATATGTAGGAAACCCATATTATGGTTTCGATCCCAACATCAAGTCACATTATGTCCTCCCTGGATGACGATAAACTCTAGAGCACCTTATTGTATGGTTCAATTTAGCATCACCTCCGTAGCATTAAATATATGTATGATTACAATGACCCTGGAAACCAGGGGTAGCCTGTGGACACACTCTTCAGGAATAAACCAAGGATTCACGAACATATGAACATGACTTAAATATATAAGAGAGTCTTGGAATAATCAATAATCCTCCCCCAAAAGGGTATGGTGAGCCTAACTTACCATCCTCTCGACCAATGAATTCCTTAAGTGTCATTGGCCAAACCATTGTTTAACGATCGCCTGCCTTTGGAAATAAGGTTCATGAATCATGGATACCATGGTTGTTGGGTGTTTATGTCTCCACGAATAAACCTATTGGATACCATCTGAGGAAGTTATATCTGAGAAGGAATGATTGCACAAGTACTTGACCCCATGAAATTGACCGCTGGAACCATCTTACAGTGGCATTTCTTTCAAAATACAGAAAGGATAAGCTACCTAGTCCCCATGAGGTTAATCAAACCTTCCTTTAAAGGATAACGACATATAACGGGTTGAAACAAAAGAAATGGTAAACTTAACAAGAACCCATCTCTAAAAAAAGAGATGGTTGATGATCCTTATTAGACCATTTCCTCACCACCCTAAATGCACCACCTCGGAGGTGGAAAAAAAATGGTGAACCCAACATAAATCCTTAACCAAGGTGGCGGTTCTACCCCAATGATAACAAACACAAAAGGATATTGCACATCAGACCATTTTTTTTACCCTTGAACACCCAAAACGTGCCACCTTGGAGACAGAACAAAAATGGTGAATCCAACATGAATCCTTAACCAAGGTGTCAGTCTTACCCCAATCAAGCCCCTTCGCCCCACAACAAAAAAAATAGGGGAAGGGGGTCAAGATGAATCTTCAAATATGAATATGTTTAAAAGAATGCTACTTTGATGAGGATTTGTGGTCTTTATGTCATATATGTATATCAAAGGTTCCTGTAGAGAAACATTCAATCCAAATGACATCACGACAACCGATGCAGACACATACATCAGTAATCCCACAGGCAGTCAGGGCCCCAACGAAGAGCAGGACCCCCTCGCCTACCCAGTGTCTTTAATATTGGGTATCCAACACACTGATCAAAGAGTACCACCGAAATGGTACTTTACCCACGGTGGAGGCTGTGAGACAGACCCTCTAGTCTATGAAGACTCGCCAGCTACCTCCTCAATCACGGCTGGCACCTCAGCACAAGGCAGCCTCGGTGGTCATCTCAAACTGTTTCGGGATCCTATCCCTAGAACGTGACAATGATTAACTCCCTTATCTTAGAGAGGAAGATGAAGTAGATTTTTATAGATTTATCTCAACTGCACAGGGGTCCTACTCATGGGCCCTCACCAAAGAACTTCTCCACTAACATCGAACGACCAATCCTCCTTATGTTGAATAGGACCTTATACTGAGGGCACCTGCTAAAGTCTTGGAAACCTTGTCCCATTGGTCTTCCCGCCAAGGGTGGAAAATATATAATCAGGAACACGCTATCACCATGGTTCCTGAGGAGCAACTACATCATTCTAATGTGGTGGCATTCAATGGTCAGACATATGACTCCTCCCCCTCCATTCAATCCCACAATAGAAAGAGGGTGTCAGAATATGAGCACATGCATGTTTCTGTTAGTTCTCACTGATCTCGCTATGCAGACAGATCGGAAAACTACAGGCAGATGCAGATATTTGCCGATGCATATCAAGCTCATAAACCAAATAGGGTGGCAACTAGTTATACATAGGCACAAATACCTACTGATTCATTTCAAGCCCGTCATCCAAATAGGGTGGCAAACAAATATGAGCATAGTCAAATTCCTACGGATGCATACAAATCCCATGAGACAAATATAGTGGAAAGCGAGAATTTGAAAATACCCACTCATGAATATAAATACCACTGGTAAAATATGGTGGAAACTAGAGAAGACAACCGATGGAAAAATCATTCCTCTATCCCAGCATAGGATAAATGCCAGTATCTACTGTCAATACACGGAGGACCGAAGCAGGCACAAACCCCTGCTCAGATATTGGAATGGGCCTTCATACCAATTCTAGGCAAATATGTATCTCAACACATCCTATAAATGATGGAATATCATACATCAATTCCAGACCATATCATCCAAACATGACAAGAAATTATTGTATCGGAGGCAAAGGTGAAAAATCGGGACCACAACCCTGTTTCCTCAAATGGAAAGACTCACTCTCAAAATGAATTAGTCACTCTGGAGCAGTCATGAATTCTTTCTCTAGTACAAGAGGGTTGATGGAAATTTCCTGTGATACACGAATAACCAGATCAGGAAAAAATAATTGTTCCAACTAGGGGACGTTGATCCAATGTGGTGGCCACTCCAAGGTAGGCATATATCCCTTCCAAAACTCAAGATGTCCATCAGTGTATCCTGGCGGAATCACAGGACCCAAAAATATAGGGACCCATATATGAAGGCCATTACCAATAGAATACGGCCCCGGTTACCCACAAGAGAGTGCTCAAAAATGAAACATACTAAACAAAACTGGAAAATGAAGAGCACATACATGATCCTGCTCTACTGGAAGCTGGAGTTCTTGATGCCCTAAAAAATATATCAATAAAGGATCAAGACCCTGTCAGCCCATTAAAAAATTATAGAAGTAGCAGTAGTAGTTGTGAAGTCTTTCCCCACAATGTTGCTACCAGTAGCTCTGAAGGTCCTCCCCAGAGCACCCATGGGGGATCACTCTGTGGGCCAGTAATGATCAATCACAAGAGACTATCTCATGATGCGTTTTGGGGTATCCCTCCCCATGAACTAAAGATCATATAGTAAGAAGTTCATCCCCTTATTGTCATCCGCCCTGATGGTCCTCCCCAGGGTATACACTATAGATATGCTTCTCCCTATAGTTGGATGTCGAGTCATGATGGTAGTCCTTGTCATTATGACAGTCATTGTGAAGGCCCTTCCCTCAAAGTCAGTTGTTGTGAAGGCCCTCCCCATAGTGACATCAAGCAATGAGAAGGTCCTCCCCTCATTACAGTACATCCTGAAGGCCCTCCCCAGGATGTGCACTGCATAAATTCTCCCTGCAACTAGGCATCAAGTTGTGATAGTAGTCCTCACTATCACATCAGTCATCAAGAAGGTCCTCCCCTCAGTGACATCAAGCAGCAAGAAGGTCCTCCCCTCACTATAGCCCGCTCTGAAGGCCCTCCCCGAGTTATACACCGTAAAGACATTTCCCACGGTTAGGCATCAAGTTTAAATAGTATCCCTTTCCATTTCATCACCAATTGTGAAGGTCCTCCCCACAACCAAAAGTCATACTGGAAAAAAGGCCCTCCACTTGTTGAAACAAATGTGAGAAATTCATCCTATGTTGAGGCGCTCGGAAATATGGAGTCAGACATATCGGGCACTCTTTCCATAAAGAGTGATATTCTTTCTCAACCAGAGGATGTCCTGAGGCCACAATCATCTTTTGATCCACCCTCGTACCATCCTCAAATAAATAAGGCCCCCACTATCCTAGTTTCCTAGAATGAAATTATTAAGAATCAATTGATCTGGGAATATCAAGTAGAGGAGCCTCCAGAAGAACAATAGCAGGATATGTTGCTTGTGATAAGAAAACTAGATAAGGATAATATACCAGTGATGTATTGTCCTACATCCACTTCTCACTTTGACATACCAAGAGATTTGTTTGGGGAATATACACATGAAGTTTTCCTCAATATATGGACAACTCGTCATCAGCTGAAAGAAAAATTCATACCCTACGATGGGTATGTGGATCATGTCAACACGTTAGTAGATCTTTTCCATCTAATTGAACTAGAATCTCTCTCATCCTCACGGAAACCACAATTAGAAAGGAAAAATAAAAACCTTGAAATGGCTTGCCTATATGCACTGCATAAGTTACATCACCTCATTGGAGATACCCCAACTAGAGTTCACATTCAGGGATGGGGAGAACATGGAGCTCTACACTTCACCCATCATCCCATCCAGCAAAACCCATTAGAAATGAAATATTTCAATTTCATAACCTAAAGTCAGCAATCAAGTGAAACCCTAGCTCAGTAAAGATCTAATACTCACCAAAAATTGGCCTGGAGTAAGTCTCAAAAGCATCAGGACTGAAGAGATCAATCCATAGAAAAACTTCTGATTCAGGAAACCAAGAACATCCAGCAGGCTTCCTGCCTAAGGGAAGCCAATCAGTAAGAAGTGCTCATGTATTCAAAAGACCATAGACTCTGTGCAGTCCCAATTCCATTCTCATCTCATACCCACATGAGAGTACGTGAAATTGAAAAGGTGTAAATAGTGGTGGTTTCTGCCGCGATGTGGGAACAATTACAACCCATAGGGCTGGGGGGATTTTAAAATCAAAATTCCACCATAAGACCAACAAATCCGGGTTGTAACACATCAATGAAAGAATGAGAAAAACCCTAGCCCGCAGGGCTGTACGTAATTTTTACCTCAAGTCCCCAAACAGCAAACGTTTGTCTTCTCCCATATAGAAAGAACGATTGACAGAGGAGTCACTTGTTCCACCCCTTCTCATGGCTCACACCCTTCAAGACAAAGGTGCATTATAAATTCGTCCCAGGGATCCCTTCAGGTAAATCTTCACCAAGAAACCTGAAGAATATCACAAAATGGAAGGAGAAAATATAACAAAGGATGCAGAAATACTTCATACTATTCGGCACTAGGTATACAGTCCCCAATGCGGTATGTATCAGTGAATATGGTAAATGTCAACCTTGTGGATCTCACATGAAATGGAACAGAGGGATAGGAAGTAAGGGAAGATGGTTCCCTCCCAGACGCATCCCACATCGAGCCTGATGGTGTGCATACCTAGAACCAGAGAGCATTCCTAAATATGGGTGCCCCCTTAATTAATCTGACACTACCTCCCACACGAAACCCCAACAAGGAGAAGAATAAATCCAAGGTCGTATATGAACTGCCTTCTCCTCCCCCTAAAAATGTGCCCCTCGCTATCGAGAAAAGGTTCGCCAAGAAGGAGGAAGAAATGAAAGAGATCAAGCAAATTAATGTTGAGCTACATTGAGGGAGCTACCTCGCCGGATGTGTTTCCCCCATAGAATGTCAGCAGGTGCTCCAAGAAGAGGTGCCTTTTCCATAGGCACTCATCCCAGTGAATGAATCCAAGCTCAGAAGCCCATTCAATCTGGAACTGAGACCATAAACTTACTTAAACCCAACCCTGGAAGGATAACAAGACTTCCCCCTACTAGGAAGTCAGCCAGAATATATTTAGGTAAACCCACAAATGATACCTCTCACTGGGTATCAACCCCAAATTCTTGTAGCGTCGGAATGCCCAATTTTGGCCACTGCCACACCAGCCTAAGATCAATCCTGACAGGATATGCATCAAGGACTCTTGAACACCTTCGATCAATTAACAACTCAATTAGAATCTATGGAGGGCAGCGCACTCCGATACAGCCAGAGCGCAAACCCTACCCTGAATGGGTGAGCAACGTTCTACCACAACCAAATTTCAGAAACCCCATATTCCCAGTATTCAATGGCTCGGGGGACCCGGAACAACATTTAATGCACTATGCTTATTAATGCAACGCCATGATGGAAATTTTGGAGTAGAAATAAGTGGTAAAACTTAGGTTCATCATACGAACCCTACAAGTCTTGGATTTTGTATGGTATACTGCCTTCTAGATAACTTAATCACGGGCTGGGAGGACCTCCGGCAACAGTTTCTCTTTCAGTTCAATTCAACACTACCTAAGCTGACAGTTAGTGATCTCATGAACTGCAAGCAGCAAGAGAACAAAAGAGTCTTAGACTTCATTGCTAGATGGAAATGCCTAACTTATTCACTCAATCGACTACTACCCCAGGATGAAATGATCGCCATGTTCATCAATAACCTTCAAGATGAATTGTGAACACCGCTTATCCCAGTGAAGTACACAAGTGGGTTTAGATATTTCTCTGCTATTTCCCAAAGGATAGAAGACTCCTTATAATGGACCAATCTCAAGTATTGAGTGGACCCCTTAGCTCCATGAAAATGAAGGGAAAAGATGAAGCGGCTTCTATCACTCTTAAGCCACCCCTGACATCAGCTCTAGTTGCAAGGCCCCCACCAAACCGTGCAGGACCCCCTGGACGCCAACAGCCACCCCCGCCTCAGCAAGATGAGTGAAATGGTGCTAAAAAAATTAGTTTGAATAATGAAGAAATAAATTTTACTCATTCTGAGATGACCAGGTCTGCGACTATTTCATGGCCACCATGAATTGCAACTTTCTTCGGCTACCAGATCCAAAATGATCCAATGAAGTGGGTCTCGATGACCATCCAAATTATTGTCCCTATCACCAAATATTGGGACACACCATCTAGTAATGCTTCATTTTCAAGGATCTCCAACAAAGGATGGTAGATTTTGGCCAAGTCAGGTTGGGCCCACTGCCAGCACAAGTGGCATATGTTTCCGCCTCAGACTCAAGAGAGGAAGAGGAATGGAAAAAAGTTTCCATTAAGGAGCAAAATTTTGAAAATTGGATGACCTAGAAGATTTTCAACTGAGTCCATAGAATCCTCCAGGTATAGTTGAAACAACTAACCGTGCCCCCAAAAGCTCCCAATACAACACAGTCGCCCTCCTCGGCCCCACATCCCTCTAAAGGCCAGAAGGGCATAACACAGAAGCAAGAAGATGGGATGACACCAAAGTTGAAGTCAGTGTTGACACTTTCAGAATTCATACTAACATACTTGGTACAATGGGAACCACCCTCCAAATGGAAAAACAGGCACCGCCCCTCCAAATGGTACAATGGGAACTTCCCTGCTAAACGGCACTGTCATAAGGAGAGAGTCAGACATAAAAAATTTCAGATTAAGAACTGATCTTCAGCTCCATTAATGTCATTCACTTTATGGAACCCTTCTCTAAAAGAGACTATGACCTTGAACTCGCATTCCCCATGCCTAACCAGAGAGCTAGAGGAAGATGGAACAGAGGCCAGAGGTTTCTTGGAAGGCATGATCATGGAAGGAGTCGAATTCTGGGTCACGCCATAAGTCAAACCGTTAAAATCACGGAAACTCATGGAAGGACCCTCCGTCATACACAACAAGAACTAAAATTATCCTATGCCCCCATCGGAATAAATCCAAGACCAATTATATTGTAATATACATTAGGGGAAGAACATATATCAAATCACTCAAGGAATATGGGCGGAATAGTTCAGCCAAACTTGGAAAGGACCGCAGCACCACCAGCTCCTGTCACATAGGTCGAACCATCTACATCCAAATCAAAAACCCCTAAAGTGTCTGTGAAATAGAAACCCTGATACAGGAAGTGCCAAACTTTAGAGCATAAATATGATATTCTAAAGCAGTTGTCTTCAATACCAAAAAAAGATGTCAATCCTCGATGCGTTAAGCCTATCTATAGATATTAAGGAGGCACTCATCGAAGCCTTATTGAGTCCCCATGAATTTGAGGCTGAAGTATTGGCCACCGAAGTCTATCGGACATAGACCAATCCCAAAGAATGTCATGTCGTCATCTCCTTTGCATACAGGGATGAATACGTCATCATGCAAGGGCACATAAAACCTTTATATGTGTCTGGAACAATAAATGTAATTGATGACTAGAGGATATTCATAAACAATGGCTTTGGATTCAACCTCCTCCCACTGTGAACACTTCGCCGACTGGGCTACGATGAATATGGATTCACACCTTACACCACAACTCTACTAAGATATGACAAAAGTGAGAAAAATCCTCTGGGACAAATCAAGATTAAAACTCATCTTAGTTAACTCATATCAGATTCCAAGTTTCTAGTAGAATGGAAATGTACAGCCTTCAATGTCTTGTTAGGAGTCCTTGGCTACATCAGCACACTACAATTCCATCATTATACCATCAGTGCATCAAATATTGCACTAATGGAAAAAATGGGACATTGCATGTCAATAAATCCCTGTTTGAGCCCTCTGAGTCACATTATATCAACATAAGGTTCTATGAGTCGGAAGGAAAACATCCATCAACCGGTGACATTGATTGTGTTACTGCCCTAAATGGATTAGAAATGGCTCCCATCGATCCCCTCCAGTGACTTGGGGAAGAGTATGTATTACCCATCAACCAAGTTGAATGCATAATTTCAAGCCTGGATGCAGACTCAATTGTATGTATGACCTCCGTTGCATCCACCAAGTAAAAATATATAAGAGAACGGGTTGGCTTCTGTGATGATAGGAAAATCCCTACCAAAGATGCTCCTAGCCTGTCCATGGGACCCCAAACTGCCCTTGCCTTACACACCAAGGAGAAAGATGATTTCTCTCCCAACGTTGGAGATTTCATCTCGAGAATCCTCTCTCCATCAGAAGAGGATGAATAATATGATTATGATGAACTCGAAGAAGAAGACCTCATAAATTCCCCTCACACTTTTGAAGAAGGTTTCTCCACCACAATCAATGAACTTAGAGAGATGAACCTGGGCACCGAAGATGACCCACGGCCCACTTTGATTAGTGTGGTTATGCCCATTGAGGAGAAGGATGTATATAACTCCTTCTTAAAGAAAAATAAAGATTTTTTTTCCTGTAATTACACAAAAATGTCAGGCCTTGATCCTGAGATTTCCACTCATCATCTGGGATTACCAGAAAATCACTGGGGCTATAAGCAGGCGGCCAGAAGGACCCACCCAATGCATGATGCCAAAATAGAGACTGAAGTTGACAAGATGATTAGATCCAACTTCATACGGAAAGTCCAGTATCCTATGTGGCTATAAAAAATAGTCCCTATAAAAAAAATAACATACATATTAAAATTTTCATTAACTTTAGGGACCTTAATCGATATTTCCCAAAAGATGATTTCCATGTCCCGATCACAAAATTATTGATCGATGCAACCACCAGATATGAAGACATCTCTTTCATGGACAACTATTCTGGATGAAATCAAATCTGAATGGCCTAGGGGGATGAATAAGACACTGATTTTTTGGGCTCCACAGGAAGTGTTCTGTTATAAAGTTATGCCCTTTGGACAAAAACAAATTGGCGCCACATATTAATGCACCATGCATCGCATCTTCAAGGTCTTATTTGGAAAGTTCGTCAAGTGTTATGTCGATGATCTGGTGGTTAAATCAAGATAGCGCTTAGACCACCTAGTCAATCCTAAAACTATATTCAAAAAACTATGACAACATAGTTTAAATATGAATCCCCTAAAGTACACATTTGTCATTACCTCTGGAAAATTCCTCATATTTTTCGTATGTTGTCGCGACATTGAAGTCGACCATGAGAAGACAGAATCCATCCTTGGCACGTCCCCACCTCACAACCTCATTGAGTTGAGAGGTCTTCAGGGACACCTAGACTACATTCAGCGCTTCATAGATAACTTTCCAAGTAAATGTTTACTTTTCATCAGGATGATGAAGAAAGGATTTACATATGAGTTGGGTAATGATTTACAAGAATAATTCGACAGTCTCAAAATATATCTCCTAAGACCGATGGTTCTGATGCCTCCAGTTGAGGGGAGACCACTCATTTTGTATGTAACTTCCCTGGAATGGTCATTAGGCACCCTCCACGTGTAGAATAATGATGCTGGTAGTGAGAACAACCTCTATTACCTCATCCAAACAATGATGATGAAACTAGGTATTCAAAAATTGAAAATAACTACTCATCCCTAATCTTCAGAGTTCAAAAACTTAGGAATTACCTCCATCACTGTGAGTTTAACTTGGTCTCCTGCTACAACCCGCTCAAATATATCTGAAATCATCCCATGTTGAATGGATGTCTATCACGATGGGCGGTCATCCTACAATAGTTTGATATACGATATGTACCCTAGAAGTCCATCAAAGTCCAGGCATTAGCAGACTTCCTGGCCAAGAACCCCATAGAAGAAACAACACCGTTGGATGCTGAACTTCTGGATGAAGAAGTGTTTACCATCCAGGAGCACCCCCATACATGGGAAATGTACTTCGATGGTGCTTCTAGAAGCCCGATAGGGAAAATGATAGAGGATCCCAAGATCAAAAAAGTGGGGCTGGGAATTATACTTATATCCCCTGAAAATTTCATCCCACCTTACTCTTTCCTGCTTTAGTAGGGGTCTACAAACAATGAAGCAGAATATCATCCCCTCATTGCAGGCCTAGAACTAGAACTTCATGTGCAAGCCAAACACCTAAAAATAAAGGGTGATTCATATATATTCATCAAATAGGTTAATAGTGACTACGCCATTAAGAAATAAGTATTGGTCCTCCTGATAAACCATGTTCGAGAACTGATGGTAGAATTCCAATCAGAACCAATGTTGACTTATATCCCTCGATCTCAAAATGTTCAAGCTGACGCTTTGGAAAATGCAGCCATGGCCTTGGATGATCCAAACTGGAATGGAACGATCATTAGCATTTCCCACCGCTGGATGGTCTTGCCATTCATCCAGATTAGTATGGAGGAAATTGATGAAATTAGCTCTGTTTCTAAGACTTATGGTTACACCACCAGCTGGATGACTCCCATTGCAAATTACCTTCATAAGGGGGAACTCCCACCAGATAGGGATGGAAGCGAATAGGTCCGAATATGGGCAGTCAATTTTTCCTTGTACAATGGGAAAAACTGAGAAAAGGTTCTCTAAAAATGAGTCTTTAACAAAGTTTTTATCAAGTGCATTGATGGAGAAGAAATTATTGCCAACGTGAAAGAAGTGCACACCAGAGCTTGTGGAGTGCACTAATTAGCAACCAAGTTCTCTCACCAAATCTAAAGTCTTGGGTATTACTGGCCCACTATGATACATGATTGTGCCATATTCACTAAGAAGTGTCATTCCTACCAAGTTCATGACAATTTCATACACCAACCCCAGGAGTTACTTCATACAGCTAAGTACTCCTGGCCATTCACCACTTGGGGGATGGATGTTGTGGGTCCACATCCCCCCGCTATAGTCAAACAGTTCAAGTTCATACTCACAGTGACCAAATTCTGTTCAAAATGGGCCAAATACATACCCCTTAAAGAAGTCAGGGTCAAAAAAATTGCTACCTTTGTGAAGGCCAACATCATTACTAGATTTGGTGTCCCTCATACAATACTGACAGAAAAAAGAACCAACTTCTTCTCTACTAAGTTGGACAAGTTATACAAGGAGTACAGAATCAAAGTTGACTGTTCATCCCGTTACCATGCGGTATCCAAGGGGAAGATAGAGGATTTCAACAAGACTCTATCCAACATACTACAAAAGATGATAGATAAGGATAATAAATCATGTCCAGACAAGATCCTTCATGCTTTGTGGGCTTACCGTACCACAACCCACACTGCCACCTAGAAGACCCCATACTCACTAGTATACTGAGCATAGATGGTTTTTTCTTTTGAACCAAAGTGCTAAGGAACATATGTCATACATAGGGTCTATTCCAATGGATCATACGCCCTGATATCGATGGATGGACAACTCATCACAACTCCCACCAATGAAAAGTTTATGAATATGTACTTCACATAATAGAAAGGCCCAAGTTCATGGTCCAAACTCTAAGACCTTAAATTATTATTAGTAATAGAGTTAAGTCATGGTCCAAGATCTAAGACCTTAAATTATGAGTAGTAATACCGTGAATTCATGGTCCAAGATCTAAGACCTTAAACTATGAGTAGTAATACCATGAAGTCATGGTCCATGCTCTAAGACCTTAAAATATGAGTAGTAATACCGTGAATTCATGGACCAAACTCTAAGACCTTAAACTATGAGTAGTAATACCATGAAGTCATGATCTATGCTCTAAGAACTTAAACTATGAGTAGTAATACCCCAAACCCATGGTCCAAACTCTATGACCCTAAACTATGAGTTGTTGTCATGACCAAAATGATGATAAAATTTATAGTATTACCCTCATACCATGGTCCAAACTCTATGACCCTAAACTATGATTCATAGTCCTTTCCACATGACGTTAAACTATAAGGAAACCATCCTCATGCGTGACTCTAAACAACACAACCTCAGGTCCTTGCAATAAGACGTTAAACTGCATAGCACACAAAGTGTCCTAATCACATGATGATAAACTGCATAATCAATTTCAGAACTATGTATGGCTTGATTACTTCCCTTGAAGGATACGTAGCAACAACTTGATCCTCAATCTTGGCCTAGCCCCCACAAAAAAATGCCTCTATCATATCCTCTATTTCCCCACACTGGCATGGGAAACCCTTATCACTCCTTATTTCTCACATCGAGTATAACTCATGTGAGCTTAGGATCAGTGGTAAGGATTTCTTTATTAAAACAAGTTATAGAGAAGTATGGTAGACCTAACACCCATAGAGAATAAAACAAAAAATGTTCCTACACAAAGACTGATCCAGATCGGTATGGGGAACGTTCATAACTATGTGCATCTTAATTCCTTCTCTTACAGGATATGTAGTGACACCCAGATTTGGCATCCCGACCCATCCATAATCAAAAAAAATCCCTCACAGGTTCCTACACATAGACTGATCCAAATTGGTACGAGGAACGTTCAAAACTATGTGCGGCTTGATTTATGCTCTTGTAGGATACGTAGTGTCGCCCTGATTTGGCATCCCAACCCAGCCACCATAAAAAAATACCCCTTTTCCATGTGTAGGTCAGACTTGTATGGGGATTCAATGAAAGGTATTAACTGAATGAAAATAAACTACGAAATTCTTCAAAAGTTATGTGTGGCCCAATTCTCAGTGTTACAGGATCCCGCACATGCCCCTCACTCATAAGAAGTCAAAAGATCATACTTCCCCCTATACATATGAGTCGGACCTATGTGGAAGCTTCAGTAGTTCACAGATAATAACAGTCTGGGTATTATTTACATTCCCAAGCACATCTTTCCCATTTTTCAAACTTCATATTCTGGGAAAACTTGGATCCCCGTAATCCTTCAAGTCCATCTGAGATGGAAGGCTAGTGTCCTACAGACACCTTTGTTTGAATATAAACATCATGCCTGGTTGGCTTTATATATGTTTCCCACAAAAATGGACATCAATAAAAGGCAAATTTTTTCCCATGAGATTCTTTCCTTCCTTAGTATTCCCAAAAGGATTCCAAGCCCCATGTTATCCCTCCTGATCCAAGTTTCCCCCCAAGACTATGGTTTACACATTCTATCATTACACACATCTAAGGAATTCCAGAACATCCTAATTTTGATTAACTCAAAGCTATTAAATATATTTATGATAGCAAAATAGTCCTCACTGTATGACTCTAAACTGCATAGCATCATGTCCTCACCGCATGACATTAAAATGCAAGGCCAAAATCATCCTTGTTGTATGACATTAAACTATATAGAATTGGATTTAGCCTAAATTTCCTTCTAATGTGGATTTTTCTATTCTTAGGTAGTGACCCAAAATCCTCATATTCCCTTGTTTCTCACATCAATCATAGCTCATGTGAGCTTAGAAATCTTAGCGAGAGATACACCATGACATTATGGTAAAATAGTCTAAGAATTTAGTCCTAATAGTACGACCCTAAAAGGAATGTCGTGGTTCCCTTCCCCAAGAGGAACCCCACGTCCTGGCCATGTGACGTTAAATGACCAGGTACCCCAAATATGGGATGAACGCCTCACCCTGTGTATGAGCCATATCTATATAAGGGATACCTGATTCCATGAGTATGTTGTAGTCCAAATGTCCCCAATATGTCTAGATACACTCCTTCCATACCTCAAATTCTGTGCTCAGAGTGATCTTGAATCCCCATAATCATTCATGGCCATCTGAGATGCAGGTTTAGTGTCCTACATACACCTTTGTTTGATTATGCACATCATGCCTCAGTGGCTCTGCATTTGTTGCCCAAAAAAATGGGCATCGGTCAAAGGAAATTCTTCCCCAGGAGAGTCCTCTCCTATCTCAGTATACCCAATGTCTTCTAGGACTCGTTCTATCCCTCATTATTCAAGGTCCCTCAAAGTCATAGTTAACATTTTTCTCCCTATACACATATTGGATATATCAGAACATATGGGCCCAATTCATCTCTGGTCCCTTTTGAGGTTTCTAAAGATACCCCTTCTATATGCGTGAAATTGATCTGCATACAAAAGAAGAATTCCCCCACTCATTTCTGGGTTTCCCAGAGAAGTTCAGTTAAAATTCCCCTTTTGTTTTCAGGTGCACCTCTTGTCAAAGGTCACATACCCTATTCAGAAAGTTCCCAATGTTCATAATCCTTCATAGCCATTGGATATGGAATTTCAGTGTCCTACATACACCTTTGTTTGACTTTGCACATCATTCCCTGGAGGCTCTACATATATCTCCTACAAAATAGATTTCAATCAAAGGAAAATTCATTCTCATGAGAGTCTTTTCTGGTTTCCGTATGCTCAAATGACATTCATGTACTATCACACCCTCGTATTTGGAAAACCCATGGATAATAAATTGCATACCTTCCTCTTTCCAAATTCCCCTGACATAAAAAAAGGGGGGGTTCTAACTGAACTGACCATTCACCAGCTCTCCCTTACGCAAGTAAGAACCGAGAGGAAGTGATTTCCCACTCAAAGTAGATATGAATGTCCCTAATGTTTTCATACACCACTACTAAGTACAACCTCCCATTGTGGCTCCCAATATCAAAACAAATTCAAAGTGTTTCAAACCCTAACAGGCCATTAGAGATGGAAAGCCAGTGTCCTTTGGACACCTTTGTTTGACTATGAACATCATTCCCTACTGGATCTGTATATATAGCCTAAAAAATAGCCATAAATCAAAGGAAAATTCATCCCCATGAGAGTCATTTCCTACCTCCATACACATAAAATGGAACCTGAGCCTCATGTATGTTCAAAACTCACAAATTTAGGGTCATGAAAAATCTCTAATCCATGTTTGAAGGATATTAGAACATTCTTGGATGAAGATACTGAATTAAGGCCCTACCCCATTAAGTTTGGTCAAATTTGTTCAACCTAAAACATCAATAATGAGTTTAATTAGCAGAACTACGAACTGATAGCAAAAAAGATGCCATACTTTTCAGAGGAAAATCTGAAGAAGGCACCTCTGGGTAAAATTCAAGTATCAGTTTGTTAAAAACGTTGAGCCATAAAAAGATACATAAAGCTTGTTAGGTTGAAAAAACATGAAGGGAAACCTTAGAAAAAGTCAAGTTATTCCTGTTAAGCCCGTTCCAAGAAGGATTAGGAAAAAATTAGTGTAATAATGAAAAAGACATAAAATTTCATGAGGTTTTCCATAAAACCTCAGTAATAGTTGAACTACGCTCGTTGTGTCCTGTAGCTCGGGAAAAAATTAGAGCTCGAGTCGATTATTTCAGTTTACTGGTCATGGTTTAAAATTAATACTTGACCGAAATGATGTTTATATAATTAATTATGATCAATTTAAATGACAAGAAAAGGAAAAGAAAAAATATTTAAAGGAAAATCAGTTTCATTGAGTTCAACAAAAATGGAGGAACATCTCCATTCCAGAGGCCCTCCAAAGTATCAAAAAAAAGGAAGAGTATATATCATGATGTGGGATGGATCCATAATGAGGCTCAGTTTTCCCTTTCTAGAAGGATGTAAAGTGATTGTCACGGGCAATCAATAGTTTTCTCCAAATAAGCTCTCTCCTACATTTCATCCTTGATCATCGGATGAACCCTCTCCAAAATGACTTTAAAGTTATGCCCTTTCTTCTGGACTACTTCATAATTGGCACATGAAGAGGCCAGTTGATCCCTCAACCTTGATGTGTGGGACTCTGACTCCTAAAACTCTTCCTTTTGGGTGTCCACCAAATCATCATCTTCACTTCCTCGACCATTAGTTGATTGAATTCATCCGAAACATCTCAGAAGGTCACCACCTAGTGATGGGAAGAATTGAACTTGTTAAGATTGTCCTCATAGGAAGCAAGGAATTCTCAGGTAATGATGATTTGGTAGATGAGGAGGTGTAAGTACTGATAATCGAAGCCTCCAGAACCCATCTCGGTGAATAATCACCAAAAATTTTCAGTCTTGTCAGCAAAATTGGCCATAGGTGTCTCCACAGCAAGAGCACATAACTAACGCCATGCCTCTTTTCACATTTCCTGGTGCCTCCCTACGGCACCAGTACCTTGATCCTCCCTCGCTGCAATGTGTCTTTAAGTAGGAAGTGTTATCAAAAGAGTAGGTAGGAACCTAAGGTAGGCCACCCAAGATGGGGGACTCTCTTTGACCTCAGATGGTTCAACCGCTAGAGTCGGACGCAGAGGACTAGTCGCAGCTTCTGGGGCATCTGGTGATACTCTTATTAGACCAGTATCATTAAGTCCATGGGTAGTATTTTCAAGAGGGGAGAAATCTGAATAACTCCCCACTAAGATAGGTTGTACCAAAGAATCCCCTCCCAAACTCTTCTGATGGAGAACCAAGCGTCTTATTACCACAAGGGGAGGAACAGGTAGTGTATCCATCGTGGCTACTGTAGGGACAGAAGTAGAAGGCGTAGCTGTCGCACTCTTCACAATATAAGAAATGTATGGAATTGTTGTTGGGGTAAGGACAGGGTGGGGAATGGTTAATGGTTTTTTCACCCGCTAAACTGGTTCTCTCAGCACCCCGTCAGGGTAACAGGCCATCTACAGTTGGGAATATTTCAATGATAGAAAGGTGGATCCCATTGTGTTATGGATGATAACTTCCATAGCATCACCTTCATGTATCATCATAAACCATAATTGGTGAAGAATTACGGGATGAGACTCTCCCCTTAACTGAGAAGTGGGAAGGGGTGCATCTTTTTGAAGGCACCTGAATTGTATGGAAAACCAACAAGGGAGATATGGATTGAAAATAACTACTTGATCTATACGAGTAGTGATCATCCCATCCCGAAGTGTGGTGAGGTATGAGCATTCCTCCAAAGAACCACCCCTATCACCTCTTAAAAACCCATGAGGGGTAGGATGTGGTGCAAACAAGAAGTGAGAAGCATCATTTAGCAAGTAAACTGCATCAATAAAGCTTATATTCCTAGTACGAACAACAAAAATGTTGAGAAGAGTGGGTTGAAAGTCAGAATGAGGAACCTTTGTAGTATGTCGATATTCATAAAAGGGGAAGTGTTCTGTCATCCACCCATACAGGAATTGAAATGGTCTGCTGAGATGATGTGGGGGCCTACCTTCCTGTATTTTCCCCAACAACTCATAAAGTTAGGCAAGGGTAGGAAGGGCCAAATTAATGGGTCAACCCTCTACCAGCATGGCCGCCATCATCAAAGTACAGGTCTGAACTCTGATATATACATCACAGGATGGGAAAATCCATTCACTCAAAAACATGAAAAAGAAACCTGCTAATATAATCACAAATGATTCATATGGTTTAATCCCATATCCCCATGTGGTATATCATCCTGATTCAAGGGTAGCACAATATAACCCTGGAGTCTGGCAGGACCAACGGGATGGATAAGTTCGACTATGGTGAGCCTTCGGCTTAGGTCCCTTCGCCTTCAATAATAATCTTATACATGCCTCGAATGGGATAAGAGAGCGATCCCGGAGGGGATGATCAAGTAATCCATCTACTATAATTAGTAAAATCCTTGTCAAAGGGGACATGTGGTCAGTTTCATTCCAAGTAGCGGTTGTCGGGAGAAACTCGTCATACATCTCTCCAAGGATGGGGAGTCCTCCAAACTAGTGGATATCCTATAATCTGATTCCCACCTCCCCATGCAGTAAGTGGAAGGTATTGGTGCTTGAACACCAGTGGATCAGCAACTCAGGAAGGATTTATCTTGGGGAGAAGATTGAAAACTGAGAAACTCAGGCTGCCTAATACAATCCCACCACCACCAACTAGTCAGGGGACTCTAAACAGGTCTGATGTACCCAGAATGCCTAGGCCCACTCATCTTAGAAACATACTATAGCCTGCAGATCCCACTTGGTGCTCCACCCACCATTAGGATTTTCTTAGGAGATATTGATAATGGATGGGTACTCTAGGGCGCCTAGTCTTGGGACACCGTCACGACACCCGTAATTTCCCTAAGTCCATGCCAAACCTCTTAATATGAAGACGTTCTACTAAATTGGAATAGCGATGACTTCTCCTATTGGGAAAATTTTTGCACAATCATGTCCTTGTGGTGCTTCTAAGAGAATGAAAGGGGTGCTAGGGTCAGCCAATGGTATAGGAACATTTTCAGGGAGACCAAAGCTGTAAATTGGCAACTGTATAGATAGCGGGTAAGCTAGGAGCTCTGGCGTCAAGAAATCCTTTAAGAATCTGTCACGAGGAATAATGTAGGCTCAAAGATGATCCTTACTATTCCCCACCATGGTCTCCCTTTTCTTTTTCGATTTTATCATAGCCTGTGAAGCAGCCATAGCAACCTACACGGGGGGATCCATAATCTGATAAAAAAATAGTCCAATAAAAGTTGTTGGATGAAAGGATACAAAGGAATGGATAAAAAGACTTAAAATATGTAAAAATAGAGCTCCACATACTATTCCCGGAAATGGTATGCGGTAGGAACATCCCACGTATTGCATAATGAGCGGAAGCAACCACCGCATACAGCTATGGTACGCAGAAACGTTTCACCACGTACGGCCATGGTACGCGAACCAACCATGAGGTGTTATCCCATATATCATTTTTCGATGAACAAAATGGTTCAAAAAAGGTGGATACTGTGAGCCTAATACACTTTGAGTTTATTTTAAAAGGTTTCATATTAAAATTTTAAGTTCAAATTAACAAGTCTTAAAGTTCGGTTCGCCGGATCAAGCTCGATATGCGGACACATAAGCAGCGTAGCGTTCTCCTACGCAGAATCTGGATTTTAATTTTAAAGTTCCACAATATCATTCGTGAAGTCCCAAATTTAGTATTCGGATAGAGAAATGGTGTAAAGATCGGTTTTCAGCACGTATAAAGAAGTTCTCAAATAAGATTTTTGCAAGAAGAACGGTACGCAAATGCGGAGGAAGTTGGGGAAGTCAAGAGCACGTTTTCTATGAGAAATGGTAAAATAAGAATGAAATGGGCCCCTATATATAGTTTTAGTCCCCTCCTATTGGTCCTATATGTTTTACCACAAAACATTTCAGTTCAGTACCGCTTCTACATCATAATAGTCTACTTTTCATTTCGAACGGACCCCATTCTGATGGGGGGCATTTGGAGGGTCCTGAAATTTTTATCATGGGAATAAAATAACCCCAAAATCACTTTTTAGAAGTAATAAAGTACTCCTAAAAGTCTATCAAGGTGAATGGAATCAAATTGAGTTGCAAATTTTAGAAGAAACTTGAAGGAATTCAAGTTTTCAAAGAATTTAAAGTGGCCCGCATACTATCACTGGAAAGGGTTCACAGACCGCATGGATCATGAACCACCGGTACATAGAATGATCCATGAGGAACTGGACCACGGAGTGATGGCCAATAAACATGGTGGACCTAAAACTACATCGCTAAAGAAATCATGTACACGAAGGCCATCCACATACCATCTCATGAACTTAATGGTTTGCGAACGAAGAAAACCAGTAGGGTTCTACGAACCATGATCACAAACCATAGCCTATAAAAACATTAGTTGATTGAGTCTTCCTTGGGTTAGGATATCTCTTCATGGGCCTCCACAAATAGTGTCACATGCCCATAGATAAAATTTCCCCAATGCTCTATAAAAGGAGAACAGAAGTAATTGAGAAAGGACAGACAACAAAATCTTGAAGGGGGGGCATAGGTTGGAAGAAAGAACTCGAAGAAGATTCTGGATTCAGTCTTGAATCATCAGTGAAGCATGAATTGTGAACCACACTCCCTGTGGGTACAACCAGCTGTGAACCATGAAACGGGGGAACTAAATAATAATAATAGAACTGTAGACCTAATTGGGGAACTGCTAACCACTTAATTCTCACAGATGAACTCCCTGCAAACGATAATCCCCCGGACCCTCCTTCAAAATGGTGTTCCACATAGTGTATCACTACGTGGATTTAACTCGGTGCTTCGTAATACATCAGTATGTGGATGGAACCCAAAGTGGAGTGATGTACTGCGTACCATTATGGTGCACGGTGGTATATACCCATGATTGTGTACCGCATCGATACGCAGATGACCCCTATGCCTGCATACCACTACGGTATGCAGAGCTTCCCTCATCCTGCTTAAGAAATCAGTACGTGGAATGGGGTGTTTTCGGGTATTATTTCCTTCGGTTCCAATCTCTCCCCTCTATTACCATCCAGTCCTCCATAATCCCTCTGTGAACCAGTCTCCTGACATCAGGAAAAAGCCTCCTCCAAAGCCACTAGACTCATATGATCAAACCATTAGGTGCATTAGTGTGCCCCTTTGAGTCTACATAATCATGGTAAGCTAAGTCACGAAGGCTCTCCCCACAATGGTTTGGGATTCGGGAATTTTTGTGGGTTTATATTTACATGGTAACCCGGAGTCCAACCTTGGGATGCCAAGGTGAACCTCCCTATTCTAGGGATTAAGGGTGATCGCTTGATTTTCCATTCAATGAGTAATAGTGATCATTCAAAGGAGTTATGTTTTCTTCTCCTTTGATGAGGAAGAAACTCCTACCCTTCCTAGAACGCGTTCTGGGGCCCTCCCATTGAGGTAAGTCCCCAATATTTTGAGGTCGGGCCACATGACCTTTAATGTCATCTCACGTTAAAAGGTTCATTACTTCATTCCCTTTCCCATTGTCACCTCAGCCTCTTCTACCATAGGCTCCCCCTCTCTCACCAATAGAAGAGGAAGCATGTGGTTGGTTTGATATCTCACATCCTCTTGTTTCTCACACCGAGCATGACTCACGTGGTCTTAGAGGTTTGGATGATTACAACATTCACACAATTTGAACTACAAGAACTCTAATTCCTGATCAAATCAGGATACTTAGGATGCCTACTCTAAGTCCCAAACTCAAAAGGGTACCCTTCCAAAAGGGGTTCACCCAATCATGTCTTCCCAAATGGGTAGCTTCTACGCATAATCCCCACACAAATCCGAACTACATGGGTTCTGATTCCTATCCTGAGGATACGTAAGAAAACCATATTGTAGGTCTGATCCCAACATAAAGTCACCTTTATTCCCCCCCTATATGATAATAAACTCCAAAGTTCCTTATTGTATGGATCAAGTTAGCATCACCTCCATAGCATTAAATATATGTATTCTTACGACGATCCTGCAAACCATGGGTAGCCCATGGACACACTCTTCAAAAATGAACCAAGGATTCATGAACATATGGAAATGACTTAAATTTATAAGAGAGTCTCGGAATAGGAAATAATCCTCCCCCAAAAGGGTGTGGTGATCCTAAATTCACATCATCTCGACCAATGGAGTCATTAAGTGTCATTGTCAAAACCATTGTTCAACAAGCACCTGCCTTTGGAAAGAAAGTCCATGAATCATGGATACCATGGTCATTGGGTGTTTCTGGCTCCACTAATAAACCCATTAGAGACCATCCAATGAATTTATATCTGATGAGGACTGATTGTACAAGTACTTGACCCCATGAAATCACCCACTAGGACCATCTGACAGTAGAATTTCTTTCACAATATAGAAAGGATAAGTTACCCAGTCCCCGTAAGGTTAATCCAACCTTCATTTAAAGGATAATGACACGGAATGGGTTTAAACAAAAGAAATTGTGAACTTGATGAGAACTCATCTCTAGAAAAAGATACGGGTGATGATTATCATCAGACCATTTCCTCACCACCCGAAACACGCCACCTCAGAGGCAGAACAGGAACGAATTTATTCCTATGGATAGAATTATTATTGATATTATGGTTTTAAATTTTTATCATTTTTCATATTTTAGGTTCATTTATAACTAAATATATACATATTTTCTTATATTTACTTATAATAAATCAATTGTATATATACATATTTAAACATGTCTAAATAAAAATGTTTTTTTAAATATATAAAACAATTAGAAATAAATATTTATTATTCATTTTATTTAAAGTAACAAATTATCAATTTTATTTAAATTATAAAAATGAATGAATATGTACATATAATGTTTATATATGTGTGTGTTAATAAACATATATATATCTATTTATATTAAAATATATATAAATGAATATTAATATATAATATATTTAAATAAATATAATTGTGTTTATATATATATATATCACTCATTTATAAATATATAAAAATAAATAGAAATGTCATAAAATATAAAACAAAAATGCATGGAAGGGTGGTAAAAGACATCCAATTTTATAAGGGAGGTCCTGGGATCAAATATAGGCATGAGAAAGTATTTTGGGAAGCTTTCTAGTGTTAAGGAAAGGGGTTTTGTGAGTTTGGTGGTGGTTAGGGAGTGGAAATCACTAATAAAGGGGGCCTTCAAGTACTGATAAAGGGGGTGTGAGTGCATGAAAACAATAATTTTTTAAAAAAAAATTAACAATGCTAAAAAAATGTTGATGAAGGGTTGATTTATCAGTGATAAAAAAGTACTAGTAAAGGGTGCCTTTAACAGTACTTTTTTTAATGTTGATAAATTCACCCTTTAACAATGCTTTTTTAGCACTAATAAAGGTTGTATTTTAACATATCTCTCAATATCATCACATTTTAAGAACTGATAAAACCCTTTTACTAGCATTGTTAAAGGCCTAATTTGTGGTAGTGTCTTCAAAATATCAAAAGTACCAATGTTCCTTGGACTTAGATTCCCCTTCTTACTGAACCTTATAACTCCCTTCCATGGTGATACTTTCAAGAAGACATGATCCCCTACTTGAAATTACATTTCCTTCCTTTGGTTATAAATATATATTTTATGTCTTATTTGAGCTTCCATGATATGATTTTGGATATCTTTCACACTATATGTTGTCTCATCAAAAATTTTCTAACCTACTTGATTCATTTCCTAAACTTTTTCCCAACATTTTAAAGTATAATATTTTTCCCATATAAGGCCTTGTTTAGTTCCATTTGTATTCTCATATGGAATATATTATTGTACAAAAATTCCACTAGAGGTAGGTATTGGTCCCATGTTCCTTGGAAGTCAAGTGAGAATGACCTCAAAATTTCCTCTAAGGTTTGGATGGTTCTTTCAAACTACCAATCATCTTGAGGATGATAAGCAGTGATCAAATGTATCTCAAAATTATAATCCCTTTGTATAATCTTCTAAAATTATGATGTGAAATGAGGGTTGATATCGGATAAAATTTATAGAGGTGCACCATGAGGTCTTGTGACTTCATTAGTATAGATCTGTATAATATTATCAAGGCGTATATCCTCCCTTATTAATAATAAATGCGGATACTTGATGAGTTTATCTATAAAAATCCATATAGCATTATTCCTCTTATATTTCTTAGGCAGTCTAGTAACAAAGTATAATGTGATATTGTTCCACTTGTATATTGGTATAGGGATAGGTTTCCTGGAACCCTTTATATGCAGTATCTCATCCTTTAATTATTGGAATACCAAGTATATTGATACATAGTCATCAATTTTTCACTTTATTTTTTCCCACCTTTCCTAGGTGTATATAAAAGTTTGAGATATTAGCTTCATCTAGAAATTCCCTCTTTAGATTAGGTACTGATGGTATATATGGTCTCCTTCCAAACTTCAACACATCATCTTCATAGATAAAGTATGTCAATCTCTTATCTTTCATGGATTTTATTTTCTTTTGTAAACTCTTTTCATATTATTAATACTTATTTATCCTCTGTAGTAAATACGATTGGGAAATTAATTTGAAAATGAATGATGTTCCCCCTTATCTAGTAATTTCCATGTATATTTTTAATAAATCCATGAACATTCTATCATTTTCTATCCACATCATGGATTAAAAACCATGATCCTTCATAATAAATGCATATAGCACCTTGTTTAGCTTCCCATGGTGGTAGTATATTTCACATTCATAGTCCTTGAGTAGTTTCATCTATATCCTTTGTCTCATGTTGAGTTATTTTTGTGTGAATATATACTTCAAACTTTTATGATCTGTATATATGTCATATATTTCACCATAAAGATAGCATCTTCATATATTCAATGAAAAGAATACAGAATATAGCACAAGATCATGAGTTGGATAGTTTTTACCATGGGTATTTAATTTCCTCATTTCATTATAAATAAATCTATAATTTTATATAAGGAAACACCATAGTACTTTCTTTGATGTATCACTGTATATAAAAAATCCATCCTTTCTAGATGGTAAGTTTAATACCAGTGCATTGATTAATCTCTTATTTATTTCCTCTAATATTTCTTCACATTCCTTTGACCATGTCAATTTTACCCCTTTACATATCAACATGGTTAATGGATTATCTAATTGGGAAAAATTTCAACAAGTCATTGATAGTAACCAATTAAGACAAGGAAAATACATATCTCATTTATATTCATTAGTGTAGGGAATTCATTAACTACATTTTTCTTTTTAAGGTCAATAAATATTCTATATTTAGAGATAATATGGCTAAAAAAATTTATGAAATCAGAATTCACACTTACTAAATTTCATATATAGCTCCTCCCTTATATTCTTAACAACAATCAATAAATGGTCTTCATTATCTTCATAGAAATTAGAGTATATCAATATAAAATAAATAAAAAACATAAAACAATTATCAAGATAATCCTTTAATGATCTATTCATTATATACATAAATATGGTGGGTGTATTTTTTTAACCCAAAGGGAATTACTATGAACTCGTAATGATCATACCTTGTGTGAAAAGTCATCTTTGGTATATCACCATTCTTGAATTTTAATTAATGAAAACCAGAATGAAGATTATTTTTTGAGAGGTATTTATCCCCTTAAATTTTATCAAACATATCATCAATGTGAGTTAAAGGATACTTTTTCTTAATAGTAATGGCATTGGTTTCCCTATAATGAATACATAACCTAGTAGACCTATCCTTCATCCTCATGGATAAGACAAGTGATCCCTGAGGTGAAACACCAGGGAATATAAATCCATTATAATGAAACTCTTGTAGTTATTTATTTAATTCCAAAAATTTCATCAGATCCATTCTATAGGTGGGCTTAGATATGGGTTTTTCATTAGGTATTAGGTCAATAGAGAATTAAACTTTACAATCATGTAGATATCATGTTAATTCCCCAGGAAATACATCAATATAATCTATTACAATGGATGCATATTCTATAATAAGTATATCCTTCTCATTCATTAATTCATATTCTCCAATAATTTCATTAAAATTATCCATTGGAGGTGGTTCCAAATAATACTCTAAAAATTAAGTCTCTCCTATAAAAATGAAGGATTTTATTCCATACTTAAAGATTATAGTCTCCTTCTCTTGATAATAAATTATTGTATTATACACTGAGATCCAATACATCATAAAGATTATATCAATGTCAACAATTGGTATAAAAACTAGGTTTTATACTAAGGAACATCTATGCATTTTAATATATACATACCAATATAATTTCATTGCTATAATATTTCCACTATGATTTTTAACTTAAAACTCATTCCTTAATGCATTAGGGGATGATTCAATGCTCTTAGAAAACCTAAAAGATATGAATGATTTCATATATCTATAATTAAATAGTGTATTAGATAAATTTTAGTTTATGAAAAAAGTATCTTTTATGACATCATTTTGGTCCTCAAATTCTACTATAATGATTTCATAAGCCCAACCTTTCACCCTTTTCCTTTTTTTGGGTAGATTCCCTTTCCACTTTGGGAATTGATTTGAATATTATCCCATATCCTTACAATTGAAGCATTAGACATTAGTGTATTCTCTATTTCCCTTTCACTTGTGATATTGATGGACTTTATCTCCACACTTGAAGAAAACTCTCAATCCCTTTAAACATTACCTAGTGTGTTTCCTCCCACAGTTATATAGAAATTATATCCCCTTATTTTTCCTTTTCCGAATTTCTTTAAACATGGTTCTTAGGCACCCTATTCTTCTCTTACTTTAATTTGAAAATATAAGACTTGGATAAATCCTTATCAATCTTGATTACACTTGTCATTGTCTCCTCATATAAGTAAAATGATTAAGAGACTAATTCTATTATAATGATTGGATTTAATCTATAAAAAAAGTGATCAATCTTTTTTTCATGTGTGCTTAAATAATTGGAATTATGTATTATTAATCCTTATAAAGATAGTCCCATACTCAGCAACATATTATTCTTCCTTTTGTCTTAAATTCAAAAATTCTATTTCCATGTCACATATTTTCTCACAGGGAAAATATGTATCTAGGAATGTCACTTTAAAATAATTTTACTCCATACTTTCTATCTCTTCTTACTTTTGGATTTTTTAATCAAATACAATCATTAATTAGCATCTCCCCTTAGATAATATACATCCATAATAACCTTCTCCCTTGCACTACATCCCAAATTAATAAATATCGTCTCTAAAGACTTAATATTTTTCTCTTACACTAATGGATTAGTCACTCCATTAAAATTTAGAGGTTTCTACAATATAAATTGATCAATCATTGTTATAATATGGTAAGGTGAAACAAGTTCTCCCATATAGGCAAGGTTATTTGTCATAATCTGAGTTTACTACCCTAATATATCCATAATATTCTTAGCAAAAACACCATCTTCATTGATTTTATTGGGAGGAAAATCTCTACAATTATTGTGGTTGTTAACATGGTTTATGTTCCTTCCATTAAGTTCCATTTCTAAACAATGGAATATAGTTAATTAGTTCATGAATAAAATAATTAATTATTAATCATAGTATATAATTCATATTCATTTATTGAAAATTTATGCCATTAAATATATAAATATTTCTAGAATATCCTAGGGGTTTTTCATAGGGTTATATTCTCTAAATATGTTCTTTTAAATCTAGTTCCTAAGGTTTTTTATAAACTTTCTCTGATACCAACTATAACATCACAACTTTAGTAACCCAAATATAATGGTTATTTTATTATAATGTTAAAATATATATATATCACAAGAACTAATATTTTAGAAATCTCAATAAATTCAATACATAAATGAACATTACATTACATTAAAACGATAAATCATCTAAAAACATGTAAACTTCATTATTTCTCCTTAAAAAATCATGTCATATATAGTAATATTTATGGTTTTCTAGGAAAATGGGAAACAATATAAATGGGTGAGCTTAAATGCTCAGTAAGGGGTAATTTATAGTGAAAGCTTACATAACAAAAGCATGAAATACATAATATGGTAGGAATAAATAATCAAATAAAAAACTATATGAATGATAACATGAGAATAATATATCCATGGATAACATAAAAGTGGAAATAAATTAATCACATTGATAATAATAATTGATCTCATAGTGATGGAATTCATAATGTTAGACACCATAAACATACTATCAAGGCCTCATGATAAGACATGGTATATAAATAGGTAAGGCATACACCAAATACTCAAATATTTTATCTTATGAGGCCTACCAAAACATCTTTTAGATATATAATTCTGATACCCACCAATAAAATAATAATTATAATGCATCAATCATATGAAGAGAATGGCTAAACTATACATATTATAATGTTCCCTAAAGAACCACATACACAGTCATGGCTAAATAATCAATATTTTTCCATATATGAATAATGGATATAAAAAATAACAATATTTCCCCCATTAATTGGAATAGTATATCTATCTAGGTTAATATATAATAATCAACTTAGAAATTATAATATATTAATAATGCAATGGAAATAACTTTATCAAAGTAATGATAATGAAGTAGTAGTGTAGGGTAATTCCATGGTACAAGGATATCAATATAAAATGATCATTGAATAAAATATTTTGTGATGGTATGAGACCAAGGAAATGATTTAAAATTTTCCTCTAAAAATTAGGATTATGTCTCACATATATTCAAAACACATTAAGGAAACAAAATTTTCATAATAGACTTCCAAGTCAGCATGCATTAATGGGAAAGGTAAACTTGTGCCAAAAATCAAGTTTAATACACTTGGGAAACAATATAGGATCCACCAAATAAATCACCTCCATATTTCCTTATAAAAATCCCACCTATTAGAAATAGTACATCCATAATAACACAAATACATGGCATATATAGGGATTTGGGTAATAGAGTTTATGACTATGGGAATGTTTAATCATTATAATAGATTATAAATTTGGTATAATGATAGTTAATAGAGATATATCATTGATAATAAAATAAGGAATTTATAACAATGAATCATAATAAAATTTCATATTGAAATGAGAATGAATTGGAAAGGTATACACAAATAAAGAAATTGAAGATATTGGGAACTATTACCTTGAAAAATAGCTTTTAAAAGCTTGAAAAAAACACCCTAGAACCTTAGAAATTCCTTGGAGAGACTCTAGGGTGGGAAAATGATAGGAAAACTATGATCATTGATTTTGGAGTGAAGATTAATGGGTAGATGGATGGGTATTTATATAAAATGAGGTAGAATTGTTTATTAATTTCCAAGAATAGGCCTTTGATATCTAGGATATGGAAAATGAAAAACCATTGGGTTATTCATGGTTTTAGCTTGTGGTTTTTAACAATTAAGAATGTTTTTTACATTTTCATGTTTGAGCACCAAAATAAATTATTTTATACTATTTTATCAATGTAAATGTTATTTTTATACAAATTATTGTTTTTAAAACCTTAATTTTCATTTTAGACTTTGGAAAGTTGTTTATAGGTTTGGAAATTCATTTTAATTCATTAAAATAAATTATATTAATAAAATAACTTATTGTTTGTTATGGATTTACTTATATTAATTATTGAATTATTTTTACATGATAATTATGTCATAATACTTACCGTGTATGCTTATCATATTTTACTTTTTACTGAAAATTTTAATTGTCTCATAAAAATATGAAAAATTTACCATTATCTAATTTTGTGTTGGAACCAGGTTCTTCAAAGCATGATTTGGTGTATGGTTTGTGTTTGTTGTCAATCCTCAGTGGAAGTTCCGAATGTGTTCCAGCAAAGTGATCATACAGTTCAAGCAGACAACAGTTTTGAAGGTGGCGCTGTTTCCCAGTGTTTGCCAAATTTTTGGACCTCAAAATCGGAAAATGAAGACATGGATTGTCTGCAAAAGGAGCTTCGCAGAAAAAGGAAGTGGTGCGCGAAATATAAGAGGCTTGCGCAAAAAATTTAAGTTAGGCGCGGAAAACAGCGGGATGCGCGAAATAGTTTTTCGCGCAAACAGTGTTTCGAAATCAGAGAGGTGAAAAATGGCAAAGGAATGGGCTGCGCGGAAAATCAGGGATGTGCGCGAAATACTTAAGTTGGGCGCGAAAAACAACAGGATGCGCGAAATAGTTTTTTCGCGCAAATGCTGTTTCAGAATCAGTTTGGTGAAAGATGGAAAAGGCATGGGTTGCGCGGAAAATAAGGGTTGTGCGCGAAATACATAAGCTGGGCGAAAGATTACGCGCCAGATGAGAGATTTTCCGCGCCGAAGGGGATTTTGCGCGCAGTGGTCTCAGTCGCCTATAAATATGAGGTGACCCCCTTCATTCGGGAGGTTGGAAGACTTAGAGAAGATCCGAGTTCTGATGCGCGAAAAAGGATCGCGTAAAGGAGCTTGCGCGAAATATTTGGAGTTGCGCGAAAAAGGGGATTTTTGCGCGAAATATTTTTCCGCTCCAAAAGAAAATGTTGCGCGCAATAGGATGTTTTTGCGCGCAAATGGTTGATGTTTCGCATATTTCTCAGTAAGGTTTGTCTACACGTTTTGGTTATCCAGTTCGGTGGTTCTGTGCGTTCTAGTGCATCTCTTCCGGACTTCGATGCAAGCAGAGTCTCGTGCTGAGCAGAGGCAAAGACTTCAATGCAAATTTATTGAAGAGACCTTCACGTCTATAAACTGAGTGAGACTTCACCAACGGCAGTGAGCCAGGGGGAGTCAACGGGAGTGACCCGAGGGAAGCAGTGAGCTATCCCTAAACCTTATGTAAAGGCAGTGAGCCTGGGACAGAGTGTCTGTACCCGAACTTTTGTATCTGCAGCTAGTGAAGCATAGTGGATTTAGGTACGACCGACAATCTGTCGGCGTATGCTCCTTGGACGTAGCCCTTAGTGGTGAACCAAGTAAAAATTGTTGTGTCATCTCTCTGCATGTGAATGTTTAATTGCTGATCATATCCTTCATACAGGTTTAAGAAGTTCCTGCCAACGTGGGAACAAGATCCACAACTTTAAGAAGAAAAAGTTGCCACCCTGATTCACCCCTCCCCTCTCAGGGTGTCCCGGGGTCCTTCAAGTGGTATCAGAGGGAGGTTACTGGTCTTGAATCTGTCCTTTGTCGCCATGGAGAATGCAGCCAATGTGAGGGGAGTCCCTCTCTTTGATGGAAATAATTTTCAGATCTGGAAGAATAGGATGCGATCTCATCTAAGATCTCTTGGAATGGAAGTTTTGTTTTCTATTGTGCAAGGAATACATGTCACTGATCAAACAGGACTGGCTATGACTGACACAGACAGGAAAATTCTTGATGCAGATGCTAAAGCTCAAAATGCACTCACCGCAGCTCTTTCTGATCAGATATATCTAAAGGTGATGAGTTTCACTTCAGCAAAGTCTATGTGGGATAAACTTGAAAACATTTATGAAGGAGATAGCAAAGTAAAGGAGGCAAAACTTCAGGTTTTACATAACAGGTTTGACGACCTAAAGATGCATCCCAATGAAAATGCAGATTCATTTTTTAATCGAATTACTGAAGTAGTGGGAGCAATTCAAGGTCTTGGAGAAGAAATCAAAGACATTGATATCGTTAAGAAAATATTGAGAAGACTTCCTCCCATGTACAATGCAAAGGTGTCAGCCCTCGAAGAAAGAGATCTATCCAAACTTTCTCTGGATGATTTGTTAAGTAGTTTAGTGGCATATGAGATGAGAGTCAAACCTGAAGATGCCACGACTCGCGTGAGCAAAGAAATGGCATTCAAAGCCATGGACAAACTGAAAATTTCAGAAGATAGTAGTGGTGATGATGACGAAGAAAAAGAAATTCTTTCCCTCATCGCGAAGAAGCTGAAAAAGGGTAAAGGTAAATTTAGAGGTAAGTTACCTCTTGCATGTTTCCGTTGTGGAAGAGTTGGGCACATTGCCTCTCAGTGCCAAAGAAAGTTGGATAATGATGAGAGCGAAGCTGAAGACATTGAAAAGCCTCGGAAAAGGTTTTTCAAAAAGGGTGATTTCAAATCTGGAAAGAAAATGCAGAGGAAGAGCTTTGTCTGTGAGGAAGAAGATGATGATATTGAATTCTGTGAGGAAGAAGAACCAGAATTTAAAACTGAAAAACATGCTTCCATGATGGCTACCACTGAAATGTCAGATTCTTCAATCAATAAAGGCATAGATAATCAGAGTACTGCCCTTGATAATCCAAAGGTTCAAATTAAGGATGCTTTCTCCAAGATTTAGAGTAAATGTAAGAAATGTAATAAGTGGAAGGAAATGGTCAAAGAGTCATCAGAATATGTTGATGAACTTGAAGCTGAAATTGAACGTCTGGAAGAGTTTGTGAAAGTTCAGTCTAAAATCATTGAAAGCAATGATGATGTATTGGATCTTAAGATAAGAATTGAAGAGCAGGGAAAGGTCATCAATGACCTCACCTCAAGACTGGAAGAAAAGTCCAAGACTACTGAGGGTCTTGAGGAGGAAATTGTTACTCTTAGGAGTAAACTTGAGACTGAATCTTTTTCAAAAGAATCAAGGAAGAAAATACAACCTAGAAGATTCTCAGATGCTGAATTATTGGCAAGATCCAAATGTGGTTCTGATGGAGTTGAAAAAATCTTGAGCGTTCAAAGACCCGCCTGCATGGGAAAGCGTGGAATTGGATGTGAAGCTGAGACATCAACTGCTGGAAATAAAGAAATTCAAAAGAAAGACAAAACGAAGGTTGAACATGTTGAAACATTTTCTGAAGTGCTGAAAAAGGAACCCTCAATCCAAACTAGAAGGATAACTGACAATTACCATCAAACATTTAGAAATGATGGGCAGTTCAACTACTCTCACAGGGATGAAGGTATGAGGAGAAATTCAGGTGTTAAGGCATTCCCTCACATGAAGTGTCAATTCTGTGGCTATCTGGGCCATACTATGTCATATTGCGAAGAGGCAAGGAGTTACTTTAATGGAGAAGATCTGGGAAATCAACAAAGGAGACCGATTTCATATCCTCCATCTTATAGAAGAAATATCTTCTATGGTTACTGTTTTAATTGTTCTAACTTTGGCCATAAAGCTATGTTTTGCAGGCAGCGGTATGACAAGAGAAATTCATACAACACCCAAAGACGGGACAGGGTTCATCCTCCTAATGATGTTGTTCTCACAAATAGTTTTTCTCTTCTGGAAGAAGATTATGGGTATGAAGACTCAGATTATGTGGAAGAAAGTTTTAAAAGGCCATCAGTGTCTTATGCTCAATCCAATATCTCATGGAAAGAAAAGAAGAAAATCAAGAAATCCAATCTTGCGGAAGTAGCCCTCAAAGCTACAAAGAGTAGCAGCACCTGGATTCTTGATAGTGGATGTTCTTCCCATATGACAGGAAATGCTGACCTTCTGAAGAACATTGAAAAGAAGGTTGATGGAACAGTACGGTTTGGTAACGATGGTGCTTTGAAGATTAAAGGCAGTGGGAATACTGCTCTCGCCAACAGAGAGCTGAAAAAGACTGAAGTTCTTTATGTGGACGGTCTACGCCATAATCTCCTCAGTGTAAGTCAACTCTGTGACTCAGGGCTCATAGTAACCTTCAATCAAAAAGGCTGCACTATAAAAGGAAAAATAGGGAATTCTCTTATGAAAGGTTGTAGAACAGATAGAAACTTATATCAGGTTGACAGCAAAGTGAACTCTTGTTACTTATCTGTTGACGAAGAAAACAATTTATGGCATCGAAGGCTGGGGCACATTAACCAACAAGACATGGAAAAGATATCTAAGCTGAAGATAGTCATGGATATTCCCATTCTAAAACGCGAACGGGAAAAATCTTGTGATGCCTGTATTCGTGGGAAGCTGGTCTGTAATTCGTATCGTCCAAAGAAGAAAAGGGCATCACATCTTCTTGATCTCATTCACACTGATGTATGTGGCCCAATAAATGTTGCTGGAACCTATGGAGAGAGGTACTTCGTCCTTTTCATTGATGATTATAGTAGAATGGCTTGTGTAATGGTGATTCACAGGAAGCGACAAGTACTTGATTGCATGAAAACTTATCGCCGAATTGCCGAGAATGACACTGGACGGTCAATAAAAGTCCTACGATCGGACAATGGAGGGGAATACACATCCATTGAGTTTGAAAACTATCTAGAGAAACATGGAATACAGCATGAGGTAGCTGCTGTGAGAACTCCACAACAAAATGGAGTTGTTGAGCGTCGAAATCGACAGGTCAACAATATGGCCAGGACTATGTTGATTGAGAGTGGTATCTCTCGCCATTACTGGAAGGAGGCTGTTGAAGCTGCAGTTCACATTCAGAATCGAACAGGGATCTACATGGGAGAAACGAAGACACCGTACGAATTATGGCATGGAAGGAAGCCTTCCTTGAAATACTTTCGGGTTTTTGGAAGCAAATGTTTCATCCGGAATAAAGAAGGAAACCAATGAAAGTATGGTGACAATGCTGATGAAGGAATTTTTCTTGGGTATCCAATGAACAGTAAAGCTTACAAGTGTTTCAATAAACGCTTGGGGAAGATTGTGGTAAGCAGTGATATTAAGATAATTGAAGAGAAAACCACAAATGCTTCAAGGACGCCATATGCGGATGTGATGGACAATCAGGAAGAAAGTGAACGTGAAGAAAACACAAACACAGAGATAGAGGAAGTTGTTCAAAACTCTCAGCAGTCACATCATGATGTTGACTCAGAAGAAGAATCAGAAGAAGACCCTATAGCTGAAAAGAATGCTACTGAATCTCTCAGGAGAAACCGAAGAGTTGAGATTGATCCATCCAACATAATTGGGGACATGAATGCACCCACTCAAACAAGGAGGATGAGAAATAACACACCTTCGGAATTTCTATCAGTTGTAGAGCCAACCTCATTTGAAGAAGCTGCAATGGATGAATCCTGGGTGAAAGCCATGAATGAAGAGTTAGATCAGATTGACAAAAATCAGACGTGGGATTTGGTCCAGAGACCCAAAAGTCACAATGTGATTGGCACCAAATGGATTTTCAAGAACAAGTTTGATGAGCATGGCAATGTTATCAGAAACAAGGCTCGACTGGTATGTAAAGGGTATTCTCAGATTGAAGGTGTTGATGTTGAAGAAACCTTTGCTCCAGTGGCTAGATTGGAGTCAATCAGGCTATTCCTTTCCATGGATCTCCAAAGAGGATATAAAGTATATCAAATGGATGTCAAGACAGCATTCTTAAATGGTGTACTCGAAGAAGAAGTCTACATTGAACAACCAGTGGGTTTTCTTCTTGGTGCTGATGAATCAAAGGTCTGCAAGCTAAAGAAAGCACTTTATGGATTAAAACAGGCACCAAGGGCATGGTATTCTAGACTAGATTCGTATCTCAAAAAGCTGGAATTCAAAAGAGGAGGAGTTGATCACAATCTCTATGTGAAGAATTCTCCAAAAGATCAGTTCATGGTTCTTGTTTACGTCGATGACATTATATTTGGTGGCAGCAAACAGAAATCAGTGGATGAATTTGCCAATCATATGAAATCAGAATTTGAAATGTCAATGATTGGGGAGCTCACATATTTCTTGGGACTGCAAGTGACTCAGAGGAAAGACTACACTTTTATCTCTCAGGAAAAGTATGCAAGAGAGCTGCTGAAGAAGTTTAACATGCAAGACTCCAAACCAATGTCAACTCCGATTGCAGTTGGAACCAAACTTGGGAAGCATGAGGATGGGAAATCTGTAGATCCCACCCTGTACAGGAGAATTATTGGGAGTCTATTGTACCTGACAGCGACACGGCCAGATATTGTCTTTGCCACATGTCTTTCTGCCCGCTTTCAGAGTAATCCAAAAGAGGAACACATGACAGCAGTGAAAATAATCATGAGGTATATTCAAGGTACTTACAAGTATGGATTATACTTTGCTGTAGGAAGGGATAGTGAATTATCCGCATTTTCTGATGCTGACTGGGCTGGCGATGTTGTGGACAGAAAGTCCACCAGTGGTGGAGCATTCTTTATAGGAAATAATTGTGTTGGCTGGTTGAGCAAGAAACAAGAAAGTACTTCTCTTAGTACTGCGGAAGCTGAGTATATATCTGCCACAAAGTCATGCACTCAACTGCTATGGATGAAGCAACAATTAACAGATATTGGTGATGAGGTAAAGCAGCCAATGGTGATCTACTGTGATAACAAAAGCGCAATTGATCTCACGAAAAATCCGGTTCAGCATTCTCGTACAAAACATATTGAAATACGGTATCATTTCATCAAAGAAAAGGTTGAACAAGGGGTGATTAGACTAGACCATGTGGGAACTGATAAGCAGGTAGCTGATATCCTGACAAAGCCACTGTCAGCAGCTGTGTTTGAAAAGCATCGGTTGAACCTAGGTGTTCAACCACCTCCTGCTGCATAAGGAGGTTTCGAAACACCCCTCTCCCCGTTTGTTTTAACTGTTTTTATCTGCTTATGGCTGTGATGCAGGTTTATGGGGGAGATACTATCCAGGGGGAGTATGGATTGAGCTAAACGTTGAACAAACTTTTAGGTCTTTGGTTTTATTGTCAATGTGGGAGAAAGGAATAAATTCACGGCAAGAGAATTCAAGGCAAGAAATTCACGGCAAGAAATTCTTCTGTGATGGAAGTGTAAGATTGTGATGAGAAGTTTAATAAGGATAACATCGGGCGTCATGGAGAATTTCAAAACACTAAGACCCAATTCAAGCTTCCTCTCTTGTTTTCTACACCGAGCATTGCTCACGTAGACTTAGAGTGTTGGCTGAGTTGATTCTTGCGTTTTGGACTTGCTCATGGTTGGAGATCTATTGAATTTATTCTGATTGCCAACAAACCCAAAGGGGGAGATTGTTGGAACCAGGTTCTTCAAAGCATGATTTGGTGTATGGTTTGTGTTTGTTGTCAATCCTCAGTGGAAGTTCCGAATGTGTTCCAGCAAAGTGATCATACAGTTCAAGCAGACAACAGTTTTGAAGGTGGCGCTGTTTCCCAGTGTTTGCCAAATTTTTGGACCTCAAAATCGGAAAATGAAGACATGGATTGTCTGCAAAAGGAGCTTCGCAGAAAAAGGAAGTGGTGCGCGAAATATAAGAGGCTTGCGCGAAAAATTTAAGTTAGGCGCGGAAAACAGCGGGATGCGCGAAATAGTTTTTCGCGCAAACAGTGTTTCGAAATCAGAGAGGTGAAAAATGGCAAAGGAATGGGCTGCGCGGAAAATCAGGGATGTGCGCGAAATACTTAAGTTGGGCGCGAAAAACAACGGGATGCGCGAAATAGTTTTTTCGCGCAAATGCTGTTTCAGAATCAGTTTGGTGAAAGATGGCAAAGGCATGGGCTGCGCGGAAAATAAGGGTTGTGCGCGAAATACATAAGCTGGGTGAAAGATTACGCGCCAGATGAGAGATTTTCCGCGCCGAAGGGGATTTTGCGCGCAGTGGTCTCAGTCGCCTATAAATATGAGGTGACCCCCTTCATTCGGGAGGTTGGAAGACTTAGAGAAGATCCGAGGTCTGATGCGCGAAAAAGGATCGCGTAAAGGAGCTTGCGCGAAATATTTGGAGTTGCGCGAAAAAGGGGATTTTTGCGCGAAATATTTTTCCGCTCCAAAAGAAAATGTTGCGCGCAATAGGATGTTTTTGCGCGCAAATGGTTGATGTTTCGCATATTTCTCAGTAAGGTTTGTCTGCACGTTTTGGTTATCCAGTTCAGTGGTTCTGTGCGTTCTAGTGCATCTCTTCCGGACTTCGATGCAAGCAGAGTCTCGTGCTGAGCAGAGGCAAAGACTTCAATGCAAATTTATTGAAGAGACCTTCACGTCTATAAACTGAGTGAGACTTCACCAACGGCAGTGAGCCAGGGGGAGTCAACGGGAGTGACCAAAGGGAAGCAGTGAGCTATCCCTAAACCTTATGTAAAGGCAGTGAGCCTAGGACAGAGTGTCTGTACCCGAACTTTTGTATCCGCAGCTAGTGAAACATAGTGGATTTAGGTACGACCGACAATCTGTCGGCGTATGCTCCTTGGACGTAGCCCTTAGTGGTGAACCAAGTAAAAATTGTTGTGTCATCTCTCTGCATGTGAATGTTTAATTGCTGATCATATCCTTCATACAGGTTTAAGAAGTTCCTGCCAACGTGGGAACAAGATCCACAACTTTAAGAAGAAAAAGTTGCCACCCTGATTCACCCCTCCCCTCTCAGGGTGTCCCGGGGTCCTTCATTTTGATATGATGATTCCAAATTTAAATTCCTTTTTATGAAAATAATTTTCTATGAATTAGAATTTTAATTTTTAAATGAAACTCTTGTTGTATTTCAAAATCATCTGTTTGGTGCCAAAAATTTAAAAACTCTTTCTTCTAGTAAATCTTATTTTCATTCTAAGGAATGTGTGTGTAATTATATTACTATTCATTAATATATATTTTTAATAATTATTAATTATATTATTATCAAATTATTTTATTCATTTTATTAGAAGATTTCATGAATAGCAGCATTACTATTATAAAAATATTATTACCAATGGTCATATTCTAACAGTCATATAACCCCTTATATATACATTTTATTTTAACACCCTAAAATCATTCATATCCTTCTCTTAGTTATTTTACCATGTCTATTACATTTTTTTATTCATAATAACAATGTATCTTATATATTTTCATTCTTTATAGAGTATGATCCTCTAAATTTCAAGATTATATTATTGCCTTGTATTATTACTTGTTCAATAGTACTAGTTTTACTTGTTATTATGAATATAATTTTCTAATATTATGTTGTATTACTATGTTTTGTACCTATTATGATGAAATAATATAATGTTAAATATGAAAAAAAAAATTGTGATGACGTGTTTTTTGTAGATGAATCATGGGTCTTACAAGGACTAGTTAGGGGCTACCTACCTTGATACATTGGGATCTTGTTAGTTGAAGATCGTCTAAAAAATCATATCCAATTTATGGTTTCCCCAAAATATGACAAAATGACTAATTTAGGGAATAACCAGTGTAAATTGATGAAGCAAAATAATAAAAAATGAATAGAAGGGAGTGGAGTGATAGTCTTACCTCAAGCTATCTACTGGTATATATGAACATTGAATCAGAGCTCAGATAGGGGAGAAATCATTTGAAGAGGGGAGATAAACCAAGGAGGATGGGATATAGAGAAGACCTACTAGGAAAAGTGGATAAACACATTTAATAAGGATTTATATTTTATTTAATTAAATTAAACCTTAAAAATCACATGAGAGGGGTTGCAGCATGACCTTACAAGTCACAGTACAACGTCTTATCAGGGCCACATTACGGAATGATCTTTATGGTCACTGTGCAATGCCCTATTTTGGAGAAAACCCAAGAAACCCAATCCCAAAGTCCTCATGACACAACCATCCCCTTCTTGGTGTAATGATCCAATCTAGAGAAACACCATAAAATCATGGCCACCTATTGCGATGTGGCTAAGTGCTTTATAGTGCAACCATCCTCTATTGTGGTGTAACACCTCTCCCTCGAGTAGGACTTCATGGAGAAATGAATAGGTTTCATAGTGACTAACTAACTTCTTTGAAATTTCAACCTTAACTTAGAGAAAACTTCCAAAACTGACCCCTGATTACCCCTTGAATAGATCAAAACCATCAAAATACACAGGGTTTAGAAAAAAATTAGACAAATTTATACCTCAGGAAATGTGAGATGTTACATCATTCATTATTGATATTTATCCTACTTCTTATATATGTTATAATCCCCACCTATCTTCCTATTACTCGTGTTTTCAACCTTCTATTCCTACCCATGCACACTAGTGACCCACCTTCTATGGAAATTTTTCCCACATCACTCAAGGAACATTTTATATGGGGTTATTCTCATTACTTGAGTACATGTGTTCCACCATATAATTTCCAAGTTACTATGTTCTACACTATCAGAGTCAGGATTAACTACTCTTTAAGACTTATAACAAGTTTTTCTAGGGTTCAAGGGTAGGTAGGTGATTGAAATGAAAGATTCAAAGGTAGAATGAGGAGGCTTATATCTTTATCATAATGAAAGATATAATTTCAACAACATTTAAGGTATCTTAATCATCTACTTTAAATATTATCACCCACTACTCCTTTCTCCCTTGTTATTTTGTGAATTACAAGACATATAATGAACAAAAATGTTTGGTTCATCCTCTTATCTCTATTTTTATGAATTTTTTCCCATTTTTTATTTATATATAAAATATTAAAATACACATTTTTGTAGATTAAGAGGATAACAAGATTTACAATAAAATATTAGATTATGACTATACTACCAATAATTATTGAAAAGTATCCTTGCATTCTCCAAAAAAAATTGAACTTCCTTCCAAGAGATAAAATAAAACCAACCTTCTCCCTGGAACTTAGCTAAAAATATATATCATAAATATATAAATAATGGGTAGGTGAGGAATAATATATTTTTAATATAGCTTACTATATAAGTGATTTGTGTCTCTAAATATTAAATGGGGTCAAATGTAAAGGTAGTAATTCAATTGATTTATAGGGGATTTAAAATGAATGGACTCAATCATACACAGTGCCTTGGACTCCTATCCATCCAACGGCCCGAAGGCCTTCAAATTTTTATTATTTTGATAAATCCCCCTTTTAAGGGAAGAAGGGGGAAAACCCAAACAGACTCCACAGACTTAAGACAAATCACATCCGAATGAAAAAAAAACCAGACTAACAACAAGGAACACCCCTCCCAAGCATATATCGTGATAAAACTCTTCACCATTTCAGGGCTATCCGGAAAGCAAGTGTCCTATGTCAAAGCACAGGCCCGATCCGATGGCGGATGTCATACCCTCTCAACAACCAAATCTGTAAAGAACTGCAAAGATGAACCATCAGATCTGAATCCTCCTCTGGGGATAGTTCCAAGTGGTCAAGATTGGTTTCACAAGACTTCTCACCTTCGGGATCAAACCAAGAACAAGCGCAATCCTCAAACTATGAGCAGCACAAACCAAAATTCAGCAGCATCACAAATCACTCCACGAGTCAGCCTCCACCCCACCGCACTCTTATTACTCTCAACCATAATTGCAGTCAATGGAGCAACCCGAAGATGATTCAAAGAACGTGATGTCAGGCCATCGTCACCTAGGACTGGATGTCCCAACACCACACCAAGGATACATCACCGGTGAAGGGGTCCGGGCTGCTTTGAACCAGAAACGCCACTCTGGGCATGGATCCACTCAGAATAGTACCACAGACACACCATCACCGGAGTCCGGAGCATGCAGACCACAGGCGGAGAAGGTACAAGGAGCAGTAAGAAGATAGTCATCGCACCAAACCAGATCCAATCGCAGATTCAAAGTTGATAGCAGAAACCACAATCAACGAACTACCGCATAACACCTGAACCACATATCAGTGCTGATCACGAACCTGTTGGAAGAGACACAGGACCACCGGAGGTCAGAAAAATCCCCTCCCCTCCACGTAAATCTGGGGTCGACGCTAAGACACAGACCGTTGCCCGCCACAATGACTTCTCCGACGACACCAGATCAAGATCCGGCACCGAAATGCCTTCGCACGCCCATCTCGAAGCCTTCACCCGCCAGATCTGAAGCTGTCGTGACTCCAACACCGTCGGCCACCGAGACGCACCAGGGATCTTTGTCAGATCTGTAAAATCGGGAAACCCTGCACACCAAAGCTCGTGTGCGCTGAGACAAGAATCTAAAACCTATCTACGATCCACCGGAGGAGCGGAGGAGAGTAGGGAACGAGATAGCACACGAAACCCTAGCGCCGTGAAGGGGAAGAGACGATGCTTCTCAGAGGCTCTGATTCCTAAAAAAGATATTAAATGTTGGACTCCTATAGTTTTTAACAATAATCAAAGAAAATTATAGTTTCCTACAAGTCCTGAGACTCTCAATAAAATAGGTTTCATATAATAATATGTCAAATAGGTTCAAAATACCTCTTGGAATGAGATAAATAATATCAGACAATCAATTCATGACATGGAAAACAATACCAAATTTACTCATACTCATTCAACTCTATAAAAAATAATAAGTTAACTCCAATCATAAATCATTTAAATTAATTATTCCTAAATCAAAAATCTCAATAAAAATGGAAATTCATCATCACCAAGTAGGGTGCCTTGAAGCTCAATTTTTTCTTTTATATTTTTAAAAATGCCAAATATTAAAAACCAAAAAAGCATGCAAACCTATAGCATGTTATACCACCTCCCCCAACCTTAAATGTCTTTATCCCTCATTGACACTCACACACATAAATAATAGGATAGTAAACAATAAGTGGGTTGTATGAATACAACCTAGTTATTCTCTATTGATAACAAGTGTTATTCACTTATCATTGGTGCTTATACAAACCTACAAGAAAATGGAAACAATATAAGTAAATTATTAAAATCAAAACAAATAAAGTTAAATAAAGTATGGGATATAAATCATAGGTTATCCCCTAAGAGGTTTTGTGTTTATAATACCTATAGTCAGGAAGTTCCAACTGTCATCCCCAATCTGAAGGGGGTTTTTCTTCTTTGATAAGAACCATCACATCGTTTTGGTTCCACATCTTTTCATAAACTTATTTTTATTGAGGTCCCCTTGGGTTATGTTGAATTCATCCACCCCTTGTATAATATAAAACAACTTATATGTTGGGGTTGAAAGGATGATGTAGGTTACCTTCACTTATTATTCATCACTTTTCAATTCTTATGTGTCCTTTTCGTTGCTATCATCTAGGAAAAAATTAAATCTTATAGTTTTTCAATGTTAGCATAGGGGGAGTCAGTAAACATTCAAGTTTCAATAGAGATAAAAAATAAATGAGTTCATATAAGATGTATCCCCCTCATTTGAATTATCCTGTAACACTTTTTCATTCTGAAAGGCCACTGAGAATCCATTTTTTGGGACAAGTAGTGGGTAGTATTCTTCAATCTTTTCCTCTACTATCATATTTGATCATATTAGAGGTTCTAATTTAGGTTCTTATTTTCATAGTTGTTGCTCCTCCTTGGAATTCTATCTTATAGAATCTTAATGCATGGAGGTGACTTCTTCCACGTGTACCATCAAATCTTGCATATATTAGTACATGATTCCTACCTCTTTCTCATATTCCCAATGGTATACTCCATCTTTATTTTATTTTTCTTATATTCTATAGCATAATATTTATTTATAATATATTGGTGCAAGTTGATCAACCAATATTCTATGGTCATACCAAGTCATTTTTTATACCAGAGTAGTATTCTTAATATCTATGTTGGACTGTATGGGTTTTTATTGATGAAACAAACAATGAAAGTGAAAAGAAAGAAAATGGGAATAAAATATATATAAAGTGGTAATAAATGGTGAAGTGAAAGCTTTAATCCCTTAAAACACCACCAAATTTTGACACAGACACATTGTTATCTTGTCAGAATGACATTTATAAACTCTAAAGGAGTACAGTATAGTGCAACCTCTGGTCTTTCTCTCAATGTGATTTTAAAATAACTCAATGTTCTTTAGCATTTCACTTATTATATTTTTTATATTTTATAAATAATAAATATATATGAAAATGGTGGGGTTTTTTTGTTTGAATAAAAATAAATGAAAACATGCAAAAATGAGATGTAAATGAAAAGGTCATTGAAGAATGGTAGATGTTCCTTAGGGAATTTTCCAGGAGTATAACTCGTTTTCTCTCATTCTTATCCTCAATAAAAAGTCAAACTCAATATCATTCATCTATTTATATCTCATTGTTTCCAAATTTAAGGGTTCAATGACTAGATTAAAATTTAAAACCTCTTATTATAAAAAAGTAAAGTGGGGATAGGGGAAAATAAAAGAAACATCAAGGGGGAGTGGTGGAGCCCGAGAGCATCGCTACATATGAAATCCTTGAAATCACTAGGAAGAGAGAAAACACTTGAATATGTAATATACACCTTATCCTGAACCCATTTAGAAGCTAAGAAATATTCCACAAAGTTCTCATTGACCTAGCTATGAATAATATCCATTCCTTGATGGATCATACCTCTACTTACTTTGATAGTGTAAACGATTCTCTAGTGGAAAGGGAGGAGCCCCAATAGATACCGGACTAGAAGCATTGAATACACTTTGATCTCCAATACCAAAATATTCTTCAAGGGGAATAAAGGAAGGAAAATAAGTAAGTTACAGACTTCAATGATGAGAGATTTACCTTCACTATAGTAAGTTTAGTAATAAAGAATCACATAACCCTAAAAATCCTGAATGAGACCACATCTGTACATGATTCCATAAACACTAGAACCATCTAAGTTGATCTTTAAATCATGACTAGGTTCTTTCCAGCATACTCAATGACCAAATCCAGACCTCTTTGATGGGGAATTCACAATAATGGAGGGGGTCCATCTCTTGATCAAATAGGGTATACCGCTAATCATGGAAAGTGAAAATAGATCTACAATAGAAGTAAAAAGTATTGCTTTGATGAAAGATGGTATGTCACTTATCAGTGAATTATGATCATATATGTGTTGTCAATTTTTATTTTCTAATGACCAGTGATAGATAGCAAACCTCAATCAAGAGTATGAAGCCTTAGCATCTCATCTCAATGGGCCTCTCCAAGAAGATAGATCTATTTTTCATGGCTAAAAAACACCAGACCACTCCCCATTATGTTACCCAACTCAATCATATAAAGTAAAATACAATAAAATGAAACATTGAATGACCCATAATGAAAAAAGAAAGGAAGTGTGAAATAAGAGAATAATAATGACAATAGTTGATTCATCCCCTCAAACAATGCACAACCTTATCTCTTCATGAAAACATAAATAAAAATAGTGGAATTATATTTTTTATTTTCTACAGTACATTGTTTCCTTCCCTTTGGTCTACCCACTGGTGAGTTATCTCTCCATAATCATGAAAATAGAGCTTAAAGGGGAGGAAACAAACACAAAATGGATACATAATGAAAACTATAGTTGATCTATAGGTTCCATAATGTTATTCTCTAAGGGATCCTCTAGTATTTATTATATCCAAAATCTTCCTCCAATGCATGGGATCATTTCCATGTGGACATGATCTCTCCATTGTGATTACTCCACATAGACAGTGAGATATCAAGTTTTCTTCTATTAGGTCCACTATGTCGAATACCCTGAGAGGGGGGGTGAATCAGGGTATGACAGATTAAAACTTTTTCTCATTCGGATCTTGTTTTGTTGTTAGAAAAAACTCAATTCTATCTTCCTCCTGTAGCAATATAAAAATAGATATGAAATCATGCATAGGACATAGAGATTTTTACTTGGTTCACCCTCACTGGGCTACGTCCAAGGATCATACAATGGCAATGTGTTGATGTACCAAATTCACTAAGGATCGTGACCAATAATGAGTACAATGTTCAGGCTAGATCTTTTATGCCTAGACTCACTACCTTTACAAAGTTTATAGTATAATCATTGTATCCCCAAGGATCACTCCCTATGCCTCTTTCTCAGGCTCACTACCGGTGTAAATGGTCATTGTATTCCTCTTCCTTCGCTCACTACTCTTGGAAAGTAATCCACTCACAGTTTATGGACGTATAGGTCAAAAATAGTTTATGGACATGTAGTTCCCTTAATTTTCATGAATTACTACATCCTCAACTATAGGTAAATGCTCTGTTGAAGTTCCTTTTTCACCCGAAGATGAATTCCACCTTCCCAGATACTGTTAGATATTGGAAAAATACTTTCACAAACTGATTGTAAGCTTTTTCAAGCTCCCTAGTGTGTTTTGTGAACCACCTGCCTCATCCACATACTGTGTACGAGGAAAGGTACATGGACCACCTACTACACGTAAAAATACCACTTCTATGAACCATTATCGCCTCCATGTATCGCTACCTTCGTTCCGCCTTTGCGAATTACCCTCTGTCTGTGAACTGTTCTCTATTCATGGACTGCCATAGCTTCTGCGTACCGGAGGCCCCCCTCCGCATACCACTTACGGAACTCTCCCTCTAGCATATCGTAGATTCATCCTCCACATACCAAGTCAACTCCTTCTACATACTAGACTTCCTCCTCTGCGTACAAGACTTCCTTTGAAGGTTAAGAATCCCCGCAAACACCTTTGGTAGAATTACTTCTGTACGAACCACTTCAGCCTTCGTGAACCTTCCTTCGCGAACTTACTTCATTCTATGCCAAAATCCTGGATCAAAAATATGTTCTCTAATGATATTAGATCTCCACAGTAATTGGTGGTATTAACGATTCTTTTATAGGAAAAGATACCCGCAAAATCTGTTAATCTGAGATTTACTAAATCTTTAATCTAGCACTGCATACCGATCCTTCTGCCATCATGAACCTCAAGCCACCCACCAACCATTTTTCATATATGGTATGCATACTTACTTTGATCCTACGAGGTCAATCTTCTCCATCAATGACACGCCATACATGTACCACATCACCTTCCATAGTGAACTGTTTTTGGTTTCGCAGACCGCTTCGGCATATCGTTCTCGTCGCTCTGCATACCATTCTTGGTGCTCTAAGTACCGTTCCTGAAACATGGTACATGGCCCATGAATTATGGTACGCAGTTCTCATCGTTTTCCAATTTTCTTCAACTTTATTCATATCATTCACTCCTATGAAGAAATACATCCTTTTCTAACATCAAACTTCCGATTTTGAGGCCCAAAAATTTGGCAAACACTGGGAAATTACACCACCTTAAAAACCTGTCTTCAGAAAATACCAACCATACTCATTTTTGGTCATCTGGATTTGTCAAAAAACACAACCACACCCAAAAAATACATAAAGGATACCTTGAGGGATTTTTTTCCAACATCTTCCTTCTTCACTCAGCCTTGGATACATGTTGTATTCAGTGCTCACAATCCTCCTTCTCCTTCTCTTTCTTGGATCACCCTCCATTTGGTTGATTCATTGAAGCTATTCCCAATTTGGTTTTACGAGTACATATGTAAAAATATTTTTAGTCCCATCAAGCCAGCATGTCAGACACATGGAATCCATTTCGCATCAATGGAACCAGATTTGTCTTTTTTTATGCCAAGTCAAAATCCCTATGTGAGCATCACTGGGGAAAACCCCTTACATGAGGATTTCAAAAAAAATAAAGCCTTTTAAAATTTTGAGTTATTCTTATATAGGTTTTGGTTAATTTTATACAACCATCATTTAATCTTACATACCCTTCATCATTTTCAATTAACTCTTATAAAACTGGGCCACTATTTTAATTCCCATAACAAAGCATAAAAAATTTACTTAACTCTATAGTGTAATGATTTACTCTTATGCAGCCAAACCAAATTTTCAATTAATATTTCATTCCTGTCATTTATTCTTACAAGTGGGTAGGTGTTTAGGTGCGCAAGTGGGTGGTTGTGAGGGCGGGTGGGTGTGATGGTGGGTGTGACAATGGGCGGGCGGGCGCATGCGGGGGAGGGCATGTGTGTGTCTATGATACATATTATAAAAAAAATCATGTTATATTGTGAGTTTTTTTATGGAAATTAGGTCATGGAGTTGGGTCTAGGTTGGTAGGTGCACTCGAGATGAAGCTTTTAAGAGTTTTGTTGTTTCTCATATATGGGATGTGACTAGGGATACATCATTTGTGATTCATTACATGTATTTTTTTGTTTTAGGGATAAGGCTAGTATATTGAATAAACTATTAAATATTATGCATGTTCTTATAGTGGAATGATTATAAATGTGCATATGATCTACCTGTTATATGAGTTAAACATAGTTGATGTAGAGGAGTTACAAACCAATAAGAGAAAACAGAATAGTCAGATGAAAGTCTCCAATGAAGGATGGGTTTTTGGGGTACTTAGTCATGTCAATCATTCTTTGTATTTTCGGAAGATCTCCAATAATTATTATTCATGTTGGTGTTTTTTGGTGTTTTTCTTGTTGCAAGTACATAGTATTAACACTACTTATCTATATTTGGGTCCTCTTTTCATAAATCATGTGTCTTTGCTCTAATGGAGATGGTCTTAGAGTAATACTCCCACTCTTCATAACCCCAGGTTATTCTTAGGTAGGACCAGGTTATACCAGACATCACATATTTCAAAGGAAAATAATGAAATCCTTTGAGAGGTGGAAATAAGAGAAGATAGAGTGGAATTCATATACCCCATGTTGTGACATTCTTGGGAAACAAGGATCATCAACAACCCATTTATCTCACATAACTAGATTTAAAAGAGTATATGTGAAGGTATGGGTGAAAAATATGCAAGGATCCATGGGTTGAAATACTAGGGATTTATTAAGGTTCCATCCATGAGGAAGAACGATATGAAAAAGATCATGGAAGAAGAGATAGACCTGTGGAGGGGAAGAAAAAAAATGACAAGGGGAAGAAGTTTAGATTTTTTAAGGGCTAATTCATCCCTCATTTTTTCACTTTGTAATTCTTATTCATGTCTTTCTTTGTCTGTGCAAGTATACCATTTGTGGCTAATGAGAGATGCATTCTCTACATCTCTCAATAAGATGTAGAGGATTTGTATCCAAACTAATTGACACTTATAACTGATTCCACTGCTTGGTCATTCTTTATCTACAATCATGTTTCCACTTGAAGAACCTAACCAGCCCAAAATATAGTCATGCATTATAAATAACAATGAGAGTTATTAACTAAAAATTCTAAAACAACTCATAACATTGATTCATGAATGTACAAAATGTTACATTACGCATCATTCAACCAAATCCACCTCACAAAGTATTTCCTCATTTCCATTTGCAAAATAAAAAAACTAATGAGAAACAACTCTCTAATACTTTATATCCAAACTAAGCATAAATAAGAGAATGGTTCAGAGGTATATAACTGGCCCTACATTGTAGCACCGCCATAGATCAACCAATGCATTTTCTCAATATAGCTTCTGCATGCTGCTCAAACTTCGGTTGTGCCCATTCATGTTGCAGTATGTCAAGACCATCCTTCTCTGTCCTTAAACTCTTCCAATAACATCATTTAAATTAGGGTTAACTAGCTCAATTTGGATTCCCTGAGTTAAAATGAAGTAGGTTTTGGACTTGGTAAAAAAATAAAGAATGAAATACTTCTTAAGAATGGAATTCATTGACAAAAATGAAGGACAACAAAGTCTCTAGGGATTTAAACTTCTTAATCTAAAATTTTATGAGTTCATTGACACTAGAGATGTAAATGATACAATAACACTCGTAAGCTACTCAACCTCAATGTAAACAATACTAGAATTCAGCTCAGCTTTTTTCGAGTCGAGTTCCAGCTGGTGCTTCTCAAACTATACATCAAATTGAATTTTGGTATTAAAATAACTTAATTGAGCAAGCTCACATAGTTTAATTTAGAAGTCGAGTTTTTTTTGAGTTTAAAATTTATTGTTCAATCACATTCGGATAGTGTCAAAATCAAATTTTTATATTAACTTTGAGCTTGAGTAATATATTATATTCACTCACCTCGATTACACTCATAATTGATACCTATGAACTATTAACCAATAAAGCTTCACTTTTCTCATCACATTTTGGTCTATGGGCCAGACACCAAGAAAAATGCCTATAAATTTCTTATTTATACCAACATTAAAGGAAAACACTACTATTCATGATCCAACATACAATAGAAAGACCAGAAGTTTAACAAAATCATACCAAGAGATTAAAAGGCATATACTTTCTTATTTTTCTCTATTGACCAAAATATTTTCTAACCCATTTTCAAATAAAATTTTGAAACATGAAAATGGGAAACATTTTCCAAAACCAAACACAACCTTAGATATGTGTGTTTCCTTTATAGGATCCATACCAAATCCACTCATTTTCATCATTTTTTGTGTATCATCCATGGTTAAATCATCACATAAGAGAGAAAATGGTTAAAATGTATATTTAATCTGAGTTATTCCAAGAACAAAATTGTTTGAAACCCTAAAAATCAATGGTTCTGCAATGTTAGAATATCCTCTAGGGAAGGAATCAATTCTTATGGTTCTGGATTGTTATCATAAGAGGATCTAGTAAATAGTTGAGTTTTAATAAATTCAAAAATAAATGAGTTCACATAAGATGTATCTCTCTCATTTTAATCAGCTTGTAGCACTTTATCATTATGAAAGGCCTCTGGGAATCCATTTGTTGGGATAATCAGTGGGTTGTATTATTATAAATTTTCCTATACCTTTACAATTGAGCATATTAAGGTTTCTAGATCAGGTTCTTGTAGGTTCTGAGCACAGTGGAAGTGTGGGAGGGACGGTGCCCAACTTTAATTTTTGTTATATTCCATGAACAATTTGGGATTAATACGACAATGAACACCAATATCTACAGATTGAATCAAGGAAATAAGAAAAAGGAATAGAAACCCAGAACCAAGAGAGAGATAATCACCATATTTTTTATGATTAATTTAATTAAATAATAATTACCTCCAATGTGATTCTTTATTCATTGATGCATTCGACCACAGATTTACAGGTGTTTCATCATTGCGTTGTAGAGATCAAGGGTAGATATCCTTTAGTGGTGATCCACACGTTTTCCACTTATCTTCAGACATCACTAAAGGAGTCTCTGGGTGCTAACACAGAAGATCCTTACGCTTGTGATGTCTGCCTTTGATCGCCTTGAGAACTGCTTCCAAAGCGTTCTCCTTGATCCGATGGAGGAGGATCTCTCTCGTTATTAAGAGCGTTCTTAGAGAGGGATGAACTCTCTAGGCTTGAGATCATTTCTCCAATTCATTGTGCACAACAAAATTAGTGCCGCTTGGCTAGTTCTTGGCTAATAAGAGAATAATATAACAGAGCATTTAATTCACTAGGGTAATAATAAATAATTTTCACAAGTGTCTTAATTATTTTATTAATCCTTGTGAAACCCCCATGTCAAATAATAACAGAAAAATTATTATTTCCTAACATGCGCTTAACTTTTGAGTTATAATTAAATATTATTCAATCAAATAATATTCAATATTATTATTTCTCATCAAACTCTTAACTCGGTCCACCAATCCTCCACCATATTTATTGAACCTTGAATAATGACTATTTATTTATTAAGAAAATATCACTACATTATTCGCCAATAAATATATAAATATTATATTCACTAAATAGAAAATAAATATTTATTAATTATTATGCTCACAATATATTTTCTCGGATAACTAGTGTCAAAATAAATGTGATCAGCCATCCTTGAATAATTATTAAACCACAACTAGGAATAATATTTATTCAACTTGTTAAATAATAAATAATATATTATTTAACTCAGATACTAGATACACTTAGTGTGTGACCTTCTAGGCCTCTTTCTCAATGGCATTAGGTGGAGTAGCCTAAAGTCCAAGGTTAGCATCTAGCAACACACCAAGGCACCCATAGAGAAAGAAGTTAATGCCATAATGACATGTCACCTTATATGAATTCTTAACATATAATATAATCTTATTGTCTTGATATCTCCAATAAAGAGGGTTCCATGTAAGTTTCATCAACCCATGTGCTCAATTTCTCATTATTTAACTTCTTGGAAATTAAAATTTACTATAGAAAACCATGGACATGGATTTATTTAGGCTGTATCATTTTTATCAAAGGTCCTGAGATATCAACTTCCATTATGGAATAGAAGGTACAAATCCTTTCTAACATTATTCATTAATTCAGTATTACTCGTGACGCACCCAACATATCCTACCTCACTGTGAACATATGTCATCACGATTTTCACTAATACATCTAAGTACGCGAGTCATAATACCCATTAATAATAATCTTAAAGTCTAAGGACCAATACACACATCTGTAGATAGGAACATCTAATGACACTTATAAATGTGGATTTTCTATTGGTGGGTTTTATTCTCATAATATCCTCTTGGACATTACCAAGGGTGTACACCATGAAAAGGTGCCTCAAAGTCCTATGAGCCTCCACCCCTGATAGTCTGTATCATTTGTGTCACTTCAAATGATATCATCCAGCTATAGAACATGTATTAAAGAATAGTGTCATGGAAATTTCATATTCTCATCATATTGGAGAACTATTGTAGCCTTCTAGTGTGACAAATACTCTTGGGACATTATCACATGAAATGTTACGCAAAAGAACAATCATTATTTGATAAAGAGTTTTTTAATATCCATTCAATGAATACATATTTATCATAAAGTACAAAGAAGTTAGTTCTAGGGCACCAACTCTAAGAGACTCCCACTTGAACTAGAGCCAACTGCTAACAAACTTTAGTCCTCTAGCTCTCACATGATAATCATTCTTTTACTGAGATAGGCCTTTAGTCAAGGGGTCTGCCACATTCTCTTCCATGGATACTCTACTCACTACAAATTTACCCCTCTGATGAAAATTCTTCAAGTGGTGATACTTTTGGAGTATCTACTTTATCTGTTGATGTGATCTTGGATCTTTTGAAAGAGACATTGCTATAATATTATCACAATACAATGTGATAGGGTCTTTACTACTAGGCACCACATCAAGTTCCTAGACAAAGTTCTAAATCCAAATGGCTTCCTTGGCTACATCATAAGCCACTATGTACTCATAATCCACTGTAGAATCAGTTACAACTAGCTGATTTGAACTCTTCCAGATCACAACTCCTCAGTTGAGATAGAAAACATGTCTTGATTGTGACTTTAGATCATTATGATCTATCTAAAACCTATCATGAGAATACCCTCTGATGACAAGCTCCCCATCTCCTCCATACACCAGGAACATATCCTTAGTTCTTCTCAAATACTTAAGTATAGTCTTAACAGGAGTCCAATGTTGTTCTCCTAGATCTTCTTGATATCTACCTACCATGCTCAATTCATAAACAACATCAAGTCTATTACATAACATGGCATACATGATTGATCCCATCGTCGAAGTGTAATGGATCTTACTCATTCTATCTTTCGTCTGTTGTGTCTGGGGACACATTTTCTTAGAATTATGTAAACCATGTGACACTAGAACCAATCCCCTCTTGGATTGTTCCATACTAAATCTTTTTAGTATCTGGTCAATATATGTACTTTGACTTAGTCCAAGAATCCTCTTGGATCTATCATGAATGATCTTGATCCCTGGAATGTAGGCTGCTTCACCAAATCCCTTCATGGAGAAGCACTTGTTCAATGAGTCTTTAACTGACTGTAAGACTGGTATGTAGTTTCCAATAAGTAATACGTCGTCAACATATACTACTAGGATAACAACTGCATTCCCATTAAACCTTTTGTAAACACATGGATCACATCCATTCTTAATAAAACCAAATTCCCCTATGGCTTCATCAAATCAAATATTCCATGACCTGGATGATTGGTCAATCCATAAATGGACCTATGCAAGTTGAAAACCCTTTTGGCATCACCTAGTGTCACAAACCCTTCTGTTTGTGTCATATAGACATATTCTTGAAAGTTCCCATTAAGGAATGTAGTTTTGACATCCATCTGCCAAATCTCAATCATGGTAAGCTGCTATGGAAAGTATTATTCTTATGGATTTAATAATGGAAAATAGAAAAAATGTTTCATTGTAGTAAATTCCTTGATGTTGTTTAAAACCTTTAGCCACTAGCCTTGATTTATAGGTACTTACTTTACCTTCCATGTCCATTTTCTTCTTGAATAATCATTTACACCCAAAAATATTTACATAAACTGGCGCATCGACTAGAACCCAAACTTAGTTTTGATACATGGAATACATCTCAGAATTCATATCTTCTAGCCATCTTGAAGCTTCTGAGCTCTCTACTGCCTCCTTATAGAAGAGAGGTTCATTGTTGTTCAACAATAATGAGTCGCCATCATTGGTGACTAGAAAACCATATCTCTCTGGTTCCCTTACCTCTCTTGATCTCCTACACAGTACTTGTGATTCAGGAGCTACTTCTTCCATAGGGACCTATGTAACTTGTTCCTATACTAACTCATTTGTATCTTGAGCATCAACTTCATCGGAGTCAATCTTGATCCCACTATCCTTTTTAAGTATGTGCTCCCTCTCAAGAAAGATGTATTGTATGGTGATAGTTACTTTCTTGTCTGAGGGTTTGTATAGGTAGTATCCCTTTATTTCCTTGGGATATACTATAAAGATACACCTCATGCACTGGGGTGCTATTTTTTTTCCTGATAAAGCCTTAACAAACATCTTGCATCCCCATACATGTGTATGCAACAAAATAGGTTTGTTTCCACTTCATAACTTGAAGGGAATTCCATTTTCTGTCTTATTTGGTACTCAAATTAATGTGTATGTCATAGTTTGTAAATCATATCCCCAAAAGGATAATGGAAGATCTTCATGACTCATCATCAGCCTCACCATGTCTAACAAGGTACGGTTCCTCATTTCACTAACACCATTCCACTGTGGTGTATAAAGTTGAGTGAGTTGAGATAGAATCCCAAACTCCTAAAGAAATTCGATGAACTCTTGGTTAAGATATTCTCCACCTCGATCTGATTGAAGATTATTTATCTTCTTAACATTATGATTCTCTACTTCATACTTGAATTCCTTGAATTTCTCAAAGGACTCAGACTTATACATCATCAAGTAAAGAAATTTGTATCTAATCAAATCATCAGTAAAAGTTATGAAGTAATAACATCCACCTCTGAATTCTAATGGAAATAGTCTACACACATTAGTGTGTACAAATCCTAGAATCTTTGTGGACCTTTCACCATGTCCACAAAATAGAGGTTTGGTCATTTTCCCCTATAAATAAGTGTGAAATCTATCAAGTAGTTTTATTTTAGAAGTGTCTAAATAACCATCATGACAGAGCTTTGTCAAATTCTTCTTTTTTACATGACCGAGACGGTGATGCCACAACTAGGTGTTATATGAGTCATGTGAACTTGATTTGTTCTCAATTTCCAACACTTGGTTTTTTTAATTTAATACATACAAACTATTATTTAAATGTGCCATACCATAACATGTTTTCCTTATAAAAGAAACAACTTTTATTTCCGAACATGAAAATAAACCCATATGTATCCAAAATTGATACATAAATTATGTTTTTGGTAACACTAGGTACATAATAACAGACATGTAAAACCAAAATCATTCTCATTGGCAATGTGAGGTGGTGGTCACCAATGGCAAGAGCAGCCAGCCTCGTACTATTGCCGGCTCATAGATCCACCTCTCCTCTATAATTTTTCTAGAATCTACTTGGTTCCTGCATTTTAATATAGATACAAGCTATATCTAATACCCAATGTGCAGAAATAGAAAGATTGCACTCGATAACGAACTCACCTTTGGCTTCCCCTTGCCTCTGGGTGCAGTTCCTCTTCTAGTGGCCTGACTTGCCAGATGAAAATCATACTGCCTCCTTTTCCTTGACCTGATTTTGGATCTTTTTCTTCTTTGTTGGATGGTGCTCGGAGGATTTAGATAGTTTATAAGTCTTAGGCCCCTTTTCCTTTCCCTTCCTTTTCCTATTCACCATAAAGACTGTGGGTTTTCCATGCCCCATGTCCTTATCCACTTGGAAAATTAAAGTAATAAGTTCTGATAGACTCTTCTCATTATTACTCATATTATAATTCACAATAAAACTAGAGAAGGTCTTGGGTGGTGATAATAGTATGAGATATATACGCAACTCATACAGGAATTTAATCCATAAGATGTTCAGATGCTCAATGTAGACAATAAGCTTAACTACATGTGGCCTGGCTAGCACAGACTCTCCAAGATTAGTGGTGAACAAAGTTTTGGAGATCTTATACCTCTCTTGTCTTTCCTACTCTTGATAGATATCCCGAAGGTGAGACATCATAATATAATCATCCATTTCCTCATGTTGCTTCAAGATCTCATTGGTCATGGATGATAGCATGAGGCACTGAACATCTGTAGCATCATTCAGATGTTTCTTGTACACAGATATCTCCTCATCACTCGCCTCATTTCCAAGGAAAACTGGTAAAGGTTCTTCCAGCACATATAGTTTTCCTTTCATGGAAAAGGATGACCTGAAGGCTCCTTTTCCACTCCTAAAAAATAGTGTTGGTGAGAAGGTTTTCATTTTTGAGTATGGATCACAACGATATGTTTGATATCATTTTTAATGTCATTTCTACAAATAAGATAAACTAAGTTTTAGTAATTTATCTGATAAAATTAATAAAAATAAATAAATAAATATTCATTAGTCTCCCACTATTTTATCGAAACCCAATAGGCCTCACCATTGGTTTTGAAATATCATGTTGTTTGGACATTCTAGAGGCAAGGATCCATATTGTCCTCCTCATCACCCCAACTTTGGATAGTCAACCAATTTGAAAGGTTTTAGGTTGGCATTCCAAATGCCAACTGTAATAACTCGCAGTTCCTTAATCCGTTGAGTGGACTCCCCAATCCTGAAATCCTTAATTTTGGATTTCCTCAACCTTTGCCTCTCAGTTACACCAAGTCCTACTTTGGAAGTTTAAACTAAGTCAAGTCAACCCAAAACCTCAAATTATAATTCCCTGATAATTGAAATCACCCCAATTTTGGCTAGTCAAGCACTTTGAACTATGGTGTGATTCTAACAGTAGTAATGGAAGGCTATACCAACTTAATATTTTATTGAGGTATTTTATCCTTTATGCAAAAAATTTCATTTATTATCCTTTCACATGCTTGTTAATATTAAGTGGGATAATCTTAAGTGATTAACCATGTATTAGATAATATTTACACATAAGATATTTTATTTTAGTTCCATCTTGCATGTTTGTTAATTCATTAATTTGTGTGATCACGAAAAAACATCCATAATGAATAACCATACAAATAAAATAATTAAAATAAAGGGTATGATCATGAGATTGTTCAAATGGTTAGTTTATCTAGTGGTTCATAAACTAACCACTGACCTAAGGGAGAAACACCTTGAACCAATTAGGTTCGTGTTTATATCTTTCCACCTGTCCACCTTTGTATCTCCTTGGATTGGTTTCATCTCAGTTCCTAACTTGAACTTCCTCCACTAGTTTGGGAGATCCATCCATTAAATATGCTTTTACTCATACACAGGTGAGGGGTAAAATGGGGTTTACATAAAATAAATCATGGGCATGCAGTCCCTACATATTAATGAGGAGATAAGGCACACATGCCAATAATTTAATTTAATAATAATTTAAAATGAAACCAATCACATACAATGATCCGGTCTAGCTCGTGATCATCCACATGCATGTAACGAATTTACACGTTTAATAAAAGTAGCATTCAATTCTTTAATCATTCTTATTTAAGATAAATCATACTCAAATTGATTAATTATTATCTTTAATTAATCAATCCTTTTATCTTAATCCTTTTTTCTGAATTTCCATGAGATTATCATCCATTGTAATTTTAAACAAATTAGAATTCATTTAAAATTAACCTTATACATAACTTGTACCTTGGAGGTAACCCATTGAATCGTCCAAACCTACCCAACATGTATTATACTCGTATACTATTTTACTCTTGTGACATATGTCATACATGACTTATCACGTACTTTCATGACGTCTACTTCATGGATGATTACACGAAGTACATGAATTTCTGGCCACGCGTTATGCTTCAATGCACTTAGATTAATAACTTGTAATACGACTTATACATAATATGAAGATTTGAGAATTATGCAAATAATAAAGTTTTAATTCTGCATAATTTGGTAAAGTACACAACATGTGGATCCGATCTACATGGTGTGTACTACCTTTACCGTATATCTGAAGTAAATTCCTAGGGACTCAGCGTGTAAGGCGTACTTCAGAAATTTCAAAGTACACGGTATGTCCAGTGGGTCACACATTGTGTTAACTCCATGTTACACAGTCACCGGTCGACTAAGACGTGTATTGAATACATGGCTCAGCCCTGACCCAAAAGGGACTACACTTCATGTCCAGTGGTCCACACGGTTTGTAGTTAAACTAAGTGTGTGTTAGTCATTCATAGTCAACACGCAATGTAAGAATTAACTACACCACATGTCATTAATGCACACGGATTGAGTAATTTTCAAACTACTCCTGATGCATTGAACACATCTACACGGCATGTAGATCTGACTACACGGCATGTACTGCTGTGTTACCCGGACAGAACCCTTGGCACCTCCAGTTGAGTTCCTCAATTTAATTTTAATCAAAAAATTAATCATTTCAGTTAGATTTGTGATAAATGATAGAGGAAAAAACAGATATTGTAATCCAGATTAAAAGGAATGATTAAACTTGAATTGAAAAACTAAATTATTAAAGTGTAAATAATCAATGAATTATTTAAATAATTATAAACAATAATATGTCCACTCTAATACCACTTGTAGGTTCTGGGCATAGTGGAAGCATGGAAGGGATGGTGCCCAACTTTAATTTTTTCCATATTCAATGAACAATCCGGGATCAATACGACGATAAATGCCAGTATCCACGGATTGAAATAAGGAAATAAGACAAAGGAATATAAACTCAGAACCAAGAGAGATAAGATCGACAAATTTTGTTTATAATTAATTTAATTATATAAGAATTACATCCAAGGTGATTCTTTCTTAGTTAATGTGTTTAGCCACAAATCTGTAGGTGTGTCATCGTAGCATTGTAGAGATCAAGGTTAGATCTCCTCTAGCAGTGATCCACATGTGTTCCATGTATCTCTGGATGTCACCAAAGGAGTATTTGGGTGCTAGCACGGAATATCCTTGCGCTTGTGATGTTCACCTTCGATCTCCTTGAGAACTTCTTCCAAAACTTTCTCATTGATCCGGTGGAGGAGGATCTCTCTCGTTCTTGAGAGCATTCTTAGAGGGGTGAACTCTCTATGCTTGAGATCTTTTCTCCAATTAGTTGTGCACAACACAATTAGCGTCACTTGGCTAGTACTTGTCTAATAAGAGAATAATATAACTGGGCATTTAATTCACTAGGGTAATAATAAATAATTTTCACAAATGACTTGATTATTTTATTAATCCTTGTGAAACCCCTATGTCAAATAATAACAGCAACATTATTATTTCCTAACATGCGCTTAACTTGCGAGTTATAATTAAATATTATTTAATCAAATAATATTCAATATTATTATTTATCACCATACCCTTAACTCAGTCCACCAATCCTCCACCATATTTATTGAACCTTGAATAATGATTATTTATTTATTAAATAAATATCAATGAATTATTCGCCAATAAATGTGTAAATATTATATTCACTGAATAGAAAATAAATATTTATTAATTAGTTTGCCCAAAATATATTCTCTCGAATAACTAGTATCAAAATAAATGTGATCAGGCATCCATGAATAAATATTAAAACAGAACCAGGAATAATCTTTATTCTACTTGTTAAATAATAAATAATATATTATTTAACTGAGATACTGGATACACTTAGTGTGTGCCCCTCAAGGCCTCTTTATTAGTGGAATTGGGCGGAGCAGCCTAAAGTCCAAGTTTAACGTCTAGAAACATGCCAAGGCATCCATAGATAAATAATTTAATTTCATAATGACATGTCACCTCATATGAATTCTTACCATGTAATATAATCTCTTTGTCTCGATATCTCCAATCAAGCGAGTTGCATGCAAGTTCCATCAACCCATGTACTTGATTTCTCATTCTTTGACTTCCCATGAATTGAACTTTCCTATAGAACACCATGACCATGAATTTATTTAGGCTATATCATTTTCATCAAAGGGCCTGAGATATCAACTTCCATTATAGAACATAAGGGAAAAATCCTTTCTCGTATTATTCATTAATGCAGTATTACTTATGACGCACCCAACACATCCTACCTCACTGCGAACATATGTCATCACAGTTTTTTCCAATACATCTAAGTGTGTGAGTCATAATACTCATTAATAATAATCTTAAAGTCTAAGTACCAATACACACATCCATAAATAGGAACATCTAATGACACTTATAAATGTGTATTTCCTACTGTCGGGTCTCATTCTTATAATATCCACTTAGACATTACCAAGGGCGTACACCATGAGAAGGTGCCTCAAAGTCCTATAAGCCTCCACCCCTGATAGCCTATATCATTTGTGTCCCTTTAAATTATATCATCTAGCTATAGAACATGTCATCAACAATAGTTTCATGGCACTTCTAGGTTCTCATCATAGTGGGGAACTGCTATAACCTTTTAGTGCAACAATTACTCTTGGGACATTATCACATGCAATGTTACACAGAAGAACAATCATGATGTGATAATAAGTTTATTAATATTCATCCAATGAATACATGTTTATCATAAAGTACAAATAATTTGGTTTTAGGGCACTAACTCCAACACTTCTTTCAATGGTTGTTACTCTTCTGCATTTTTTCTTATCAATTCTAAAAGCATGGAGGTGACTTGTTCCACTTGTACCTTCAAATATTGCATATATTTCCACATGAGTCATACATATTTTTCATCTTACCAATGGTATTCTCCAACTTTATTTTTTTATTATATTCCTAGGAATAATATTTCTTCACAATATATTGGTGAAAGTTGATCAACCAATCTTCTAAGGACATCCCCAACAATTTTTTATGCTTGAGACATATTATCAATATCCATGTTGGAATGTATGGGTTTTACTTGAAGAAATAAAAAATGAAAGTGAAAATAAATAAAACAACATAGTATTTACAATGTGGTAAGAAATAGTGAAGTGAAACAGTGTCAAATACTAACACAGTCACATTGTTATCTTGTCATAATAGCATTTATAAACTCCAAAGGAGTATAGTATAGTGAAACCTCTGGGTCATTTCTCAATGAGCTTTTCAAATCACTCAATGTTCTTTAATATGTCACTTATTATATTTTTTTGGCATTTATAATTAAAAACAATGAAAATATTGGGGGGGGGGGGGGGTTGGTGTGAATAAAAAGAAAAGAAAACATGCAGAAATGAGATGCAAATGTAAAGGTCATTGAGGAATGGTGGTTGTTCCTCAGAGAATTTTCTAAGAGTAAATCCATTAACTTATTGATCATTTTTCTCTTATTCTTATCCTCACTCAATGGTCAAACTCAATATCATTCATCTGACCATCTCTCACTAGTTTCAAATGTAAGGGTTCAGTGCATTGTAATCGCATATGTGTTATCCCCTTATATTTTCCAATGACTGGTGATAGACAACATACCTCAATCAAGAGTATGAATACTTAACATATAATCTCAACATGCCTCACCAAGAAGAGAGATCCACTATTCATAGAATAAAATCGCCAACCCACTCCCCATTTTGTTGCCAACACCATCATATGAAGGAAAATACAATGAAGTGAAACATTGAATGACCCATAATAAAAGAATGGGAAGTGTGAAATAATATAAGAAGAATGAAACTCACTAATTTATCCCCTCACGCAATGCACAAAGTTTATCTCATCATGAAAATAGAAATAAGAGTGAGGGAATTATATTTGGTCTTAGCTTCATTACATCAGTTCCTTCAATCAACCCACAGGTGGGTTAGATTTCCATAATCATGGATATAGAGAGCTTAAAGGGGAGAACACAAACAATGAATGGATACAAAATGAAAATTTTAGATGATCCAGAGGTTCCAAAATGTTATTCTCTGAGGGATCTTCCAATATTTATCATCTCCACAATCTCCCTCAAGTTAATGGGATCATTGCCACATGGATATGATCTCCCCATTGTGATTCCTCTCTGTGGACAGTGAGGTATCAAGGTTTCTTGTTTCTTTACTAATCCTTGGATGCATGTTGGATTCAATGCCCATGATCCTCCTTCTGTTTCTTGGATCAGCCTCCACATGGCTGAATCGTTGGAGCTCTTCCTGATTTGGTTATACTGGTACATATGAAAAATGATTTTTAGTCTCCTCAGGCTTGTATGTCGGACACATGGAATCCATTTTGCATCAACGGGAATGGATTCATCTTTATTTTGTGCCAAGTCAAAAACCTTATGCAAACATGGATTCGTCTTTATTTTATGCCATGTCAAAAACCTTATGCGAGCATGGCTGGGGAAAACTCCTTACATGAGGACTTCAAAAACCACATATGGCTTGTTGAAAAATCGACTTGTTCTTAAACGGGTTTAGATTAATTTTACTCAAATGGAATTTACTCTGACATTCCCTTCACCATTTTACATTAAATCTTACACAACTTGGAAACTCTTTTAAATCCCACAATAGTTTAAAAACATTATGTAGATCTACAGTGACCTGATTTATTCTTACGTAGCCAAGAAAAATTCTCAGTTAATCTTACATGCCCAATGTTTATTTTTAGGATTGAGCGTGGAAGCGCATGAGTGGGTGGTCGTGAGGGCAGGTAGGTGTGACAGTGGACAGGCTGGAGGGCGGGCAAGAGAGCAAGTGGGTTTGTGTCTGTGATACATATTATAAAAACCATTCTTGTTATATTGTGAGGTTTTTTTATGAGAATTGGGCCATGGAGTTATTTCTCGGTTGGTAGGTACACTTTGGGTGACGCTTTAAGAGTTTTGTTCTTCATCTCTGGGATGTGAGACTAGGGACGCATCATTTTTTATTCAATGCATTATCTTGTTTTAGAGATAAAGTTAATATATGGAATAAACTACTAAATATTTTACATGCACCTATGGTGACATTCTCATAACCATGTATATGATCTACCTGTTACATGAGTTAGATGTTGTTGACGCATAGGAGTTGCAAACCAATAGGAGACAACAGGATAGTAGGACGACAATCTCTAGTGGAGGATGCGTTTGTTGGGGTAGTCATGTCGATCATTATTTATATTGTCACATAATTTTGAGAACCACTTGTTTACGTCAATTGCATTGTTTTTTATGTTATGAAACTTCCACGTGACATTACACGATTAATGCATTTTATTTATCATGATTTTTCCAATAATTATTATTCATGTGGGCAGTGTTTGGTGTTATTCTTGTTGAAAGTGCATAGGGTAAAAACCTCTTACCTATATTTGGGTCCTCATTGCATCAATCACCAGTCTTTGGTCTATCAGAGATAGGTTTGGAGTAATACTCGCACTCCTCATGGCCCAGCTTTTTCTCAGGTAGGACCGAGTTATTTCAAACATCACATATCTCAAAAGGTGAAGAATGAAAGCTTTGAGTGGTGTAAATCAAAGAAAATGGAGTGGAAGTCATATACTCCATGTTCAGGACCAACCCGGGGATTCTTGTTGCCCAAGAAAAATTATATAAATGTTTCCCTTTAAGTGGGAGTGCTTAACGGGTTGGACCGAAGCACATCGAAACAAACCCCACATTTGATGGGCCTAAAATCATAAATAAATTTAAACTCACATTATTTGTGGGCTTCAAAAAACAAGTCTCATCCGCACCAGACTGGACCCACCCATGATCTAGGCATAAAATATTAGATTAAAAAAATACAAAATATATATATATATATATATGTTTGAAGTTGTACCTATAGCAGTTGAAAAACAACTAAAAAAGAATTTCAAACAAGACTTCAAATCATATAAAAACATTTTTCTTCTATATATGTAAATTCAACTTAAACAAGATCAAACAAAACTTTTTTCTAGAAGAACAAAATCACACAATTTTTAACTTTTTAAACTGCTTTAAAACCAATCAAAAAAGACATTAAAGTTTGTAAAAAATGGTTTGTTAATTCATTGAAAAGAAACATTAAAATAAGTGAATACATAAAACTAAATCATTTAAAATCAATACATCATTAAGTATATAGTTTTATTTTAAATCTATGTTAAACAATGATTTAAACGATTAAAATTTCCAAACAATGTTTTATATTAAAAATAAAAATTGCACCTTTTCTACCAATGAAAAAAAACATAAAATGAAAAAATTATTACAACATTTAAAAAAACCTACTTAAAAACTGTTTTGTATCATTTCAAAAATTAAACCAAACTAAGATAATAAATACATTAACAAAAAAAATCCTATCTATAACAATAAAACATTAAACCACTTTAAAATCCAACCCAAATGAAATAGTAGGATTAAAAAAACTATTTTTAACACCTTAGTGAATCCAATTAACTTAGGTAAACCTCACATTGTAAGGCTTAATGCCACTATATATTTATATACCAAATAGAAAATAATATAAATAAGGTGAATCAACCATTGAAACTAAATAAATTCAAAATTAACAGCACATAAATTATTTCTAAATTACAAAAGAAAAAGTTAACCAACATATATACGAAAATAAATTCAAAACACTTTGTTTTTTCAAACTCTAAAATGGGTAATGGAATCAAAGTTTAAACAATAAATAATAACATTTGAATGAAAAATTAATTGATGTTTGAATTTTAATTTAATCATAAATTTTTGGAATCCTCATGTGTTAATCATGTTTTAATGATCACAAATCCTATACATTCTGTAAAGCTTGTTAATCCTGTTTAACCTATCTAAAATCATGTGTACAGATGATTAGTTTCTTTATGCCATAAATAATTATTGTAAACTATTTTGTTTATAATGGAATTATCTTATGAATGATTAAGTTTAATTCATTATATGAATATCACTGTTTAAGTCTGTGTACAGATATTTGGATAAGTCTAAGAAAATGTGAGTCTTCCACCGGTTGTGTTTTTCTGGAAAATGACCCAGACACCGTAACCATCCAGACACCGTGACCATCCAGACACCATGACCATCCAGACACCGTGACCATCTAGACACTGTGAACATCCAGACACCGTGACCATACAGACTCCGTGACCATCCAGACACCGTGACCATCCAAACACTATGACCATCCAGACAGCGTGACCATCCAGACATTGTGACCATCCAGACACCGTGACCATCCAGACACCGCGACCATCCAGAAACCGCGACCATCTAGAAATCATGACCATCCAGACACCGTGACCATCCAGACATCGTGACCATCCATAAACTATGACCATTCAAACACTGTGACCATCGAAACACCGTGATCAGACACCATGATCCTAACACCGCATATGTGCTACCGGTTCCTTATCTCTATACAACTATGCATTCATAGTTATCTGACCACTCAAAGACAAATAATGAGACACCATTTCAATGAGACATTGTTTCATGGAGACACCGTTTACAGACAGACTGTGACACCGTTTCTTAATTTGTTTTTTCATTTTTCAATTTAATTTCTAATGGTCATATTTGAAGATTTTAAATGCACTGACATAATTAATGTTTATTTGTAGACATGTCACCTAACAGTATGAGGTACGAGGTGTAGAATACATGCATCATGTCAGCTCCAACACATGCATTATAAGAATAAAAAAGAACAAAGTGGTGACAAGCGTGATTGTGGTGACTGTGGTGACAGTTGTGCTAATAGAAGAACAAGTGTGTGCGCAATAACGAAGTAGTACGAGCATTCATGCAACCCGACACTACTGAAGAACACAAAAAGAAAACTCAAATCCTAGAGTCAAGAACATTTCTGCACTATCTACTCCACGAAGAACATGAGCCAGATCTAGCTGACTTACGATACTCTTTTTTCTGTGAGAGGACTCGATTTTTGCATCTGCTTCATCCCAGAAGTCCATAGCTTCATAGACTAACACTCAGAGAACTTATAACCTTATCTCATTATTTCTGCTCTATTGTGAATTATTATTTTTATCTTTGAGCAGTGTGTGTGTCTATATAAAAACATGAATCATCTCCTACATCAAACTAAAGGATACAAGATATCCTTTATCTTACATCTTTTTACACTTGTGTATTCCCACAAATAATTGTGGAAGAGGTCCATGTGTGACCTGTTAGTTCATACCCACGAAGAACTGTGGAAGAGGTCGTGTGACCTGGAAAGTCTTGTGTACTGTTGTTAACCCCGATCCAGGGTGTGGATAAAGTTTATTTATATAAACTGCTTGGTGGAAGGTGATTACCAAGTGGAGTGGATTATGTCTTGGCTTGATACTGAACCACTTGTTTTATATTCGTTGTGATGTTTATTTTAGTTTTCTCTGTTTTACTATTTAATTTAGAAATCACTAAATCTAATTTGATAGTTAATCTTGAAAAGAAGTTATAATTTTTTTGCCTTATTAGAATAGCTTCAAAAGTAATGTTAATAATTGATATTAATATTACTGAGAATTAATCAATCTTCTAAGAAGTTATTTAAACAGTAAAACTTTCATAATCATATAACTTTGATTAACAGGGTTGTATTTAAATTTATTGGGGAACCTTTTTAAAAGAATAATTTTTAAACAAAAATTTTTAATAGATACTCAATTCACCCCCCCCCCCCCACCCCTCTTGAGTACTCTAGGCTGACCAACATTTGGTATTAGATGGTTGTTTATTAAGACTCTATTTTTTACCATATTCAACTATGATTATAGTTGTACTTTAAAGATCTGTAAATTTCTATTAATTATAAATTTATAGCTCTTTTAAAGTATTTCTTTATTATGGATAATAGATTAGAAGGTGCTGCAACAAACAGACCACCATTCTTTAATGAAACCAATTATGATCAATGGAAAATTAAAATGAAAATGCATTTAGAAAGTATGAGATTTGAAATCTGGTCTTCAATTATAGATGAATATAAGATTCCTACTATTGATAGAATCACTTGGGATAAACCTACCAAAATGGCCTACAATAACAATTGCAAAGCTATGAATGCTTTATACTTCTCTTTAGGAGATGATGAATTTAATAGGATCTCTGTATGTTAAAATTCCCATGAAATTTGGGATACCTTGTCTATTTCATATGAAGGAACTTATAGTGTGAAAGAAATGAGACTTAATACTTATACTATTAAATATGATAACTTTAAAATGAAACCTGATGAGACTATTTCTGACATGTATCTCAGGTTCAACAAAATTGTCAACACAATGATTTCTCTTGGAAGATAAGCTACTACCAAAGAACAGATTATAAGGATTCTCATATGTCTACCTGACAGATAGAGAGGCACCTCTATCTCTATTAGAGAGTCATGCGACATCAGCAAGCTACCTGTAAAAGAACTCATTGGAAAACTGATGATGTATAAAGATGAGTTTAAAGTCAACAAGGAAGAGGAGGATGAACCCAAAAGAAAATCTGTTGTGTTCAATACCACCACCTCTAAACACAAAGAGAAAGGGAAATTGGAAGTTTCTATAGAAAGTTCCAGCAGTGAACAATCATCACCTAACAGTGATGGGGAGATATCTCAATTATCCAGAAGGTTTAAGAGATTTTACAAGTAGAATAACTTTTTCAAAAAGCCTAACTTCAAGGGAATATATAATCAAAAAGGAAGTTGGAAAAAATATTGGAAAATAAGTGACAAGTCTGATCAGATTATCTGCTATGAATGTAAGTGAAAGGGACATATCAAGGATGATTGTCCCAAGATCAAGTACAAAAAGAAATATGAGGACAAAGATAGAAAGTATAAAAAGGAAATGAAATAAACATGGAGTTTTTATGAAGACAGTTCGAGTGACTTAGAATCTTCACATGATGAATAGGCTAACAAATCCAATATGTGTTTTATGAAAAACACATCTGAGGTAACATTGGAATCTCCTGTACACAATTTCTATTATTCTGTAGATGAGAGTGACTCCAAAAATATTTCTAATGAAGAATTGTTTGAGTACTGTAATATTATTTAATAGGAATGCAATGAACAAAAAGATAAATATAAGTCTTTAAATAAACAACATGATATTACCTCAACTTTTAAAACTAAACTCACTGTAGAAAGGGAGAAAAATTCTCAATTACATAAAGAGAACAATGAACTAAAACTATCTAATGAGAAATTGAAAAAGGATATTGAAAGGTTTACTAATGGTAAAGATACCTTGGTAAAAATGCTAGGTAAATAGATTGTTCCTAAATATACCACTGGCATTATCTATCAACCTGGAAAAAGAAATTTTGAAAGAACTAATTTTGTTTCTAAATCTAGGACATACAGCTTTACTCCCAGTTCTGGAAAACATTTAGCTAGTTTAATTTATGATACACTCTCTACTATTTAAAGCTTTTCTGGACCAAATAGAGTTTATTTCTCAAGTACTTTACATAATGCTTATAGGACACCTATGAGGAAGATATGGGTTCCTAAAGCACTAGTCACTAATATTACTGGAGCCAAACAAGCGTGGGTACCAAAATCTGTTTTTATTTGACTATTTTGTAGGAAAGTTTCTTAAAGAGTTCTTGTAAAATATTATAGTACTTAGATAGTGTGTGTTCAAGACACATTACATGAGACTATTCATGCTTCAAGAACTTAATAAAAATTGATGTAGGACATGTCACATTTGGTGACAATGCCAAAGGAAATATTATTGGCCTTGGCCAAATCGGTAACTCTAACTCAGTTTTGATTTCCAAAGTACTTTTTGTTGATGGATTTAAAAATAATCTTCTTAGTATTTCACAACTATGTGATGATAGATTTCTTGTTAAATTTTAAAATAATGCTTGCAATGTTTTTAACTCTAAAAATTAATTAGTTTTTTCTGCATTAAGAAATTAAAATGTTTACTTTTTTAACTTAGAATATTTAGTTTCTCAAAATTCTTTATGTTTAAGTGTATTTCACAAAGAATCTTAGCTATGGAATAGGAGACTAGGACACTGTAATACTCACTCCCTTAGAAAGTTGACTAGAAAAAGCTTAGTCAAAGACCTACCCAAACTTGAGTTTCTAAATGATAAAGTGTGTAATCCTTGTCAAAAAGGAAAGCAACACAAAATTTCCTTCAAACCAAATAATGAAGTGTCAATTTCTCAACCTCTTGAACTGGTTCACATGGATTTGTTTAGACCATCTAGAGTTTCTAGATTAAATGGGAAGTACTATGTTTATGTTCTTGTAGATGACTTCCACTATATATACTAAACCTGGGTTGCTCCCAGCTTATGTGTCGCCTCCACAGGCAGCCATGACACCAAAAAAAAATTTCTCCCCGATTTACCCCCACCAATCCCGACCTCCATCGGGTTTTTCCATTTCCATTCGCACCCCCTCGGTGATTATCCGCCTCATTTCTCTATTCCATTCCCTAGGGTTTCCACACCCCTCCCCGATTCTACTCTCCCTCTCCCCTCCCATCCCTAAATCCCCTCTCGAGTCGCGACTCTACTTGTGCTTGATCTGAATTTGGCTCTGATTCCTCTCTCCCTCTCCCCTCGCATCCTCGAATCCCCTCTCCACCTGCGAATCCAACTTCGGCTCCTCCAAATTCGGCTCCTTTGACTACGGCTCCTCCATCTGCAGCTCCTCCAATTACCACTCCTCCAAATTCGGCTACTCCGTCTTCGGCTCGTCTGAGATCGGCTCCACTGACATTGGCTCCATCAACTTTGGCTCATCTGACATCGGTTCCATAGACTATTCCTTCTTCTTCACCTATGGTTCCCTTTCCCTCGAGCACGCAGCGAGTAAGACCAGGTAAAAACCAGTGTCGATCGAACACAACACTGTCAAATATCTTCATGTATCAATGATTTTGATTTTTTATGGTGTTTTTATTAGACGATTAATCTGTATTCTTTTCCACGGCTGATGAGTCTCTAAATCCAAATTCTAATTTTGGGTGACAGATCTCGGAATATAACATCAGTCGAAAAGTTTCAAGCTTATACACGACATAAACTTGACTGACTGTAAGGTATATGTTCAAATCTAGAAGAAGTGTTCATTGCATATCTAATAATTCTTGTAGCCAGGCTTGTGTGTGTGCTGTAGATAAAGATTACAAAGAGAAGCACATAGTATGAGTTGAAATGTGTTGACAGAAATGATCTTGGTTGTATGGAACATGGTATTTATGTTTCACTTTGAAATTTATTTGCGGTTTCCAAATCACCATGGTGGACGAAGGACCGATTTCCATAGATTTTTTTGTATGATCGCATTCATATGTAGGAAAAGTTTTTAAGAATGTGCATATATATTATATGAATCAGTTTGATTGAATTTCATTCTGAAAAAAATTACATCCATTGAGCAATTAATGGATTTTTTAAAACCTGTAAATCAAAAATTCACGTTACTGAAGTACAATAGATTTATGTTTTCTGGTCACAATGTATACTATTCAAGTTGGGGTACCGTGTATCTTTGGAATTTTGTTTATTTTATGTTTATTATTCCCTATTAAGAATGCATGTATATATTATAAGCATCAATTTTATTGAACTGCATTCTGAAAAAAATTACATCCATTGAGCAATTGAAGGATTTTTTAAAACCTGTAAATCATAAATTCACGTTACCGGAGTACGATTGATTTCTGTTTTCTGGTCACAATTTATACTATTCAATTTTGGGGAACATATATATTTGGAATTTTGATTATTCTATGTTTCTTCTTCCCTATTAATTTGTTGTACTGTTTTCTTTTTGGGATGTCATTATGATTCTACTAGATTTCCAAATTATGTTTTTTAATATGCCTACAATAGCATCTATTTATCATTATAGTACTTATATTTAAATTTTTTTCAATGTAGGAGTTATAAACATAGAAGTTTAATGGAAATTTAACTCAATGTGTATCATTTTACTATTGTTGGAGTGCAGCAACACATCGGCATATGGTTTATTGTATGCTCTTGAACTCATCTTGTGTGGCATGAACCTGAATGCTTCATTTTTAACTGATCATAGCACAAAATATTTGATTTAATGATACCCTAAAAATAGAATGTCCTAAAATTGTTCTTATTATTATTTTTCATGGTTTGACTGTTTCATTTCTTAGTTGATATATATTGACCTACGTTACTACTACAATGGGAGCTTCATTATTCAAATAGGCCATCAAAATGGGTGGACTGTGCGCCCACATGAAGGTTAATTCCAGTTTATTTTCGTTTTCATTTTAATAACGATGATTCCATTCAACTTATGATTATTTAAATGCGGTTATTTATTTTTCCATTATACTTTTTCATTTTACAGATTCAGTTATAAATATATTCTTTTGTATCATGCATGAATACACACATGTAGTTATTCATGTTTCCATCGTGACTCGTGAAGCACTCCAAACCGATTTCTAGAGCATTATGGTCACTATTACAGTTTAATTGCTTTCATTAACAATTGTTCATAATGAGTATGCATTTTAAGGCAATTATTCCTATTATAATTTATGTATTTTTTCATTGTTCCATGTTTCGAATCTTGCCATTCTAAATACATGTTATCTATCTCTAACTACATTTAATATGCATTATAATTCAGAATAGTTATGTTTGAACTTACCTTTTTTGGGAATGTCCTCTGGATTTATTTATTTTTCACTATGGTTTCCCAATTTGAATAATTTTTTTTTCGGGATTTAGCATGTTGGTGGGGGATGTAAAGTGCATGTAATGTTGAAACCATTAAAGTTGGAGGAATTTGATAGGCCATGTAAATGGGTAAAGTGTATTACCACTTGACGGATAGTTCTAATTTATTTTCATTTTCATTTTAATAATGATGATTACATTTAACTTATGATTATTTAAATTCAGTTATTCATTTTTTTCATTACTCTTTTCATTTTAAAGATTTAGTTATAAATATATTTTTTCACATTCTACATGCATACAGAAATTTAGTTATTCATGTTGTGCTTTAAGATAATTATTCCTATTACAATTTCTGTATTTTGGTATTTTCCCATATTTCCAATATTTTCATTATGAATACATGTTATACAACTCTAAATACATGTAATATGCATTCTAATTCAGAGAACTTCTATTTGAACTTACTTTTTCTTGGAATCCCCTACCTTGAATTTATTTATTTTTCAGTATGGTTTCCCAATATGACTAATTTATTTTTTAGTTTTCTCAATCTAGCATGTTGATTGGGGAATTAGAATTCATGAAAGGTTGCAACCATTAATGTTTGAGGAATTCTATAGGCCAGAAAAATGGGTAAAATGTACCATTATTTTAAGGTTGGTTCGGTTCTTTTCAGCTAAAGGATTATATTATTGGCCGCTAACAATGAATGACCTAGCTGTTTCATTGTAATTATTACTGACATAAGTAATGTAATATTCCATTTCCTTACATGAAATTCGTTAAAAACTATGTCATAAAAAGGCCTTAAAGAGTTTCCAACAAGGTAAACTATTCTTCACTCTACAATTATATTTCGATTCGACTCAATACAAGGGAACTCCTTTAAATTATGCAATAGTTTGGTTGAACTGAAATGATTTTAGACTCTATTTGATCCCTCATCTTCTTCCTCTCTGAATTCAGATCACAAGCTGCTGCACATTTCTGTTGAAGAGAGACATTCGGGCGATGTCGTACGCACCCCGTAACACTCATGAGGTGCATGACCTTCTCGCATTGGAAGGCATTGTCCCCGCCATGATTGGTGTCATGGCTTCCCCAATGATCCCTTACCCTGCCAGGGCCTTTGACATGGCGCACTGCTCTTGGTTCCTCATTCCATGGTAGAACAATGGTTGGGTACCCCCCCCCCCCATGACTGATTCACTACTGGTATGCTTTGAAGTTTTAATATTTACTCAAGTTACTATTGATGTTTCCGAGTTATCCTTTTCTTATTATATCATTCATTTGGGTTTTATATGTACCAGTACATTCTATTGCATGTCTCCATTTATTAAAGAATCGTATTGGGGGTGATTATCTTCTCAACTACATTTTCATGGTATGTGATTTTACTATAGGGAAATACTGGTTTTATATGTGTTCAAAAATAATTATTGTAATCTATCCTCTTTTCATGCAGGGATTAGGATGTTTTGAAGTAGATTTCAATTGCACCCTTTCTTACTGCCTCTATATGTGTTCTACTACATTATTGTTTTCCTGCCTCTATATGCGTACAACTAAATTTTCTTGATTTTTTATGATTCTGTAAACATCCACCCTGTGAAATATAATGATTCTGTAAACATGAACCCTGGTTATGGCATGATAAATAACATATATATGGACATATGAGTTTTACTTAGTCATCGGTAAACCTAAAATTCGGAATATATATTAATATATTTGTTTTGTTTTGTAGGAAATTTGGTGATTCTACTTTTTTGAACAGAGGAAATGGCATCCTTTTTAATATAAAAACACACACCAATCTTCAGGTATTCTATAAATGATTTTATTCTATAAATTCCATCCTTTTTTTATAGAGGAAATGCCATCCTTTCGGGCAGTGGGATGAGGGGGGGTTTCTTTAATGTTTTGTAAATTATTATTCAGTCTCTCTATGGATTTATTTTATGTCCTATGTGTTATTGGTTTTATTCAATGTTTCTTCTCTTCATTATTAATTTATTTTATTTTTTGTTTTATAGATTAATTAATTTAATGTTTCTGTTGTTTTTTATTATATAAATCTATATGTTATGGATTTCTACTATAATGGTGTACTATTTTCTCCTATAGTTCAAGATGAGGTGTAGGTATGTTAATATTGGCCTTACATGGAAACTGGGAGTTGGTATATCTTTCTTATTTGTTTTCACAGTACATGTGAATACATAAAAAAGAATTATAAATGTGTTTGATTACCAGTATTTTTCCCACTATTTTGCTACATGTTTTCTTTGTTCGACTTCTGCTGTGTGGATTCTTTTTATTTCAGGAGTTGGGTTCGCATAAGCAATAAAAAAATCTATGAGAGATGCATTAAATAGGAATGCAATGAAGATTGGTGAAGTGTACCACCACATTAAGGTTATTTTTTTCATATGAATTTTTACATATTTGTAATTATCAGTCATTTATTTGATTCTGATTTCTTTATCAAACAAAAATCTATGAGAGATGCATTAAATAGGAATGCGATGAAGATTGGTAAAGTGTACCACCACATGAAGGTTATTTTTTTCATATGCATTTTTACATATTTGTAATTATCAGTCATTTATTTGATTCTGATTTCTTTATCAAACACCATTTTCAATTGTTTATTTGATTCTGATTTCTTTATCAAACACCATTGTCAATTGTGCATTATTCAAAATTGGTAATTTTTTAAATGATCCTCATATATATTGAAACTTTTTATTCTTTAGAAATTTTGATTGAAGCTGGTTAGGGGGGAGGGGAAGGGCTGGGCAGGAGGGGAGGGGATGAGAGGGGAAGAACTGGGCAGGGGGAGGGAGTTGGTGGGGATGGGGCTGGGCAGGGGGAGGGGCTGGTGGGGGATGGGGCTGGGCAGTGGGGAGGAGGAGTTGGGAGGGGGAGGTTCTTGGAAGGGGTGGGAGGACAAGCTGGGTAGGGGGAGGGGAGGGGAAGAGCTGGGTAGGGGAAGGGGGAGGGGGGGAGGTGCTGGGCAGGAGGGGAGGAGATGATAGGGGAAGAACTGGGCAGGGGGGAGGGGGCTGGTGGGGGATGGGGCTGGGCAGGGGGGAGGGGCTGGTGGGGGATGGGGATGGGCAGTGGGGAGGAGGAGTTGGGAGGGAGAGGTGCTTGGAAGGGGTGGGAGGACATACTGGGAATGGGGGAGGGGAGGTCAAGAGCTAGGTAGAGGGGGAGGGGAGGGGAGGGGCTGGGCAGGAGGGGAGGGGATGAGAGGGGAAGAACTGGGCAGGGGGGAGGGGGCTGGTGGGGGATGGGGCTGGGCAGGGGGGAGGGGCTGGTGGGGGATGGGGTTGGGCAGTGGGGGGGAGGAGTTGGGAGGGGGAGGTGCTTGGAAGGGGTGGGAGTACAAGATGGGCAGGGGGGAGGGGAAGAGCTGGGTAGGGGAAGGGGGAGGGGGGAGGTGTTGGGCAGGAGGGGAGGAGATGATAGGGGAAGAGCTGGGCAGGGGGGGAGGGGGTTGGTGGGGGATGGGGCTGGGTAGGGGGAGGGGCTGGTTGGGGATGGGTATGGGTAGTGGGGAGGAGGAGTTGGGAGGGGGAGGTGCTTGGAAGGGGTGGGAGTACATGCTGGGCAGGGGGAGGGGAGGGGAGGGGCTGGCCAAGAGGGGAGGGGATGAGAGGGGAAGAACTGGGCAGGGGGGAGGGGGCTGGGCAGGGGGAGGGGCTGGTGGGGGATGGGGCTGGGTAGTGGGGAGGAGGAGTCGGGAGGGAGAGGTGCTTGGAAGGTGTGGGAGGAAAATTTGGGCAGGGGGGAGGGGACGTCAAGAGATGGGTAGGGGGAGGGGAGGGGAGGGGATGAGAGGGGAAGAACTAGGCAGGGGGGAGGGGTTTTGGGGGGATGGGGCTGGGCAGGGAAGAGGGGCTGGTGGGGGATGGGGTTGGGCAGTGGGGAGGAGGAGTTGGGAGGGAGAGGTGCTTGGAAGGGGTGGGAGGACAAGATGGGCAGGGGGTGGGGGAAGAGCTGGGTAGGGGAAGGGGGGGGAGGTGCTGGTAAAGGGGGGAGTAGAAGCTGGTAAAGGGGGAAGGTGCGGGGAAAGTTATTGAATTGTTTTTTTTTACTTACCACCATTTATGCTACTTCATGAAGTGAGCACATGGTGTTTTTAAACCTAATGCATGTTTTTTTATTGGCTACTATTTGCAGTGAATGGAGGCCTTCACTCAACATGATATTGGCTACACCTGCAACCATTTATATAGCATGAGTTCTCACAAAACGTTGGTGATCAATTATAAGTATCATCTTCCTCCATTTCAAGGAAAATGATTTCGGAGAAGATAGACCGACCAACTCTCTTTTTCATACCGGTAATGCATCTGAATTAATCTACCATTAATTTCATATTCATAATAACTGCCCATTGTATATTTCATATCAGACAGTCAAAATATTATTTATTTTCAATTTTCTACCCAACTTTTGATTGCGTTAACATTTTTTGTGCTATGATTTATTAATGGTTGTTTTTTTATAATGTAGAAAAACATGCTTGGTATTTTACAGTCACCCTTCTATTGTAAGTGGGTCCATTGCAGGAGTCCACTATATTGCAAGTGAAGAGATTTAATGGATGGATGGGTACTTTTGTTTAAGTTGGTTTTTCGTTGCCTTCATTTTTACTCATTGCTAGAGTTGTGTATTACGTATTTTTTCCTTGATGTTTTACTCATTCCCTATCTCTGTTTGCATGGTCGTGTGATTTTTCAAGCATAGTAGAGGTAGAAATTGGTACTATTGTGTATGTATGATATCTAAAATTGTTTTCCGCATTTGTAACATGTTTCTACAAACATGTTCAGGTACCAGATTACTACCAACCAACAACCACAAATACTTGTCTACTGCACCGCCACAGGAAGCCAATTTTGGAAGGTTTTTACTACCGCAATTTATTGAATTTAGTTTCATTCCAAAGGGGACAGAATATACTAACTGATTTCGTGTATGATGGTTGTGGTGGAGTAAGAGAGGGATACTAAATTTCCAAGGTTTGGATTTTTGTAAACTTGATAAAAAATTCCAGTTTTGGGTTCTATAACATCTTATTACAATTGATATTGCACATTATGTAACTTTTATTCCTCAAATTCATATCATTTGTTCCCACGCATTTAGTCTTTCTAAAACTTTTATTCCTTATAAAATGCTACTCACTATGTGACTTTTGTTCCTCATTATCTATAACTTTTATTCCTCTATTATGTATTTGTCATTTTTTTCATATGTTTTCAATATTAATATGAATTACTATGTTTGATAAATGGTATTTTATTATTAATAATAATAATTAATATATAGATCCGTGCAAATGCACAGGCGGAGTACTAGTTTCTAGATATACCTGGACTTTCTTTTTTGCTCAAAAAAGTGAAGTCTGCTCTCATTTTACCAAATATGCCAAAACTGTAGAAAATCTTAGTGGAATTATAGTTAAATCCTTAAGAAGTGATCATGGCTGTGAGTTTGAAAATCAAGAGTTTGAATCCTTTTGCTCAAAAAATAGATATAGTCATAATTTCTCTACCCCTAGAACACATCAACAGAATGGAGTTATAGAAAGGAGAAATAAAACCCTACAAAAGATTTCTAGAACCATGCTTAGTGAATATGAACTACCTATTTACTTTTGGGCTAAATCTGTAAATACAGCATGTTATGTTATCAATAGAGTGTTGATTAGACCTATTCTTAAAAGAACTCCATATGAGATTTGGAACAATTAAAAACTCAGAGTTATCTACTTCAAAGTTTTTGGTTGCAAATTCTATATCCTTAATACTAAGGACAATCTTGACAAATTTGCATCCAAGAGTGGTGAAGGAATCTTTTTAGGATATTCAATCTCTAGTAAATCTTATATAGTGTTTAATAAAAGAACTAAATGTGTGAAAAAATCCGTCCATGACAAATTTGATGAAACAGATCCACAAGAGACTAAGACCACTCTAGAGAACCTAGATGATGATCTGGACATTAATTCAAAATCCTCTAACCATCCTGTAAAAGAATCTGTGAAAAATTTCAGTTCTGGAAATTCTTCAGATTCAGGTCACAATGAACCTGACCCTGTTGAAGAACCTAAAATCTCTAGTCCTTTTTCTAGAGTTGTTAGAACTCTTAAAAACCATCTTTTAGATATTGTTGTAGGAGACTTAGACAAAGGAACTCAAACTAGAGCTTCTCTTAGAAATCAGGTTGAACATCAAGTCTTCTTGTCATAACTTGAACCTAAAAACATTAATGATGCCATCAATGATGAATTTTAGGTGATGGCTATGCAAGAAGAACTTAATCAGTTTGAAAGGAATAAAGTTTAAAAACTTGTTGACAGACCCAAAGACACATTCACCATAGGCACTAAATGGGTGTTTAGAAATAAGATAAATGAAGCTGGTAATATAGTTAGAAATAAGTCTAGATTGGTTGCACAAGGTTATAGTCAAGAAGAAGAAATTGACTATGAAGAGACCTTTGCACCAGTAGCTATACTTGAATCCATCATAATTCTTCTTGCTTATGATGCACATCGGAATTTCAAACTATATCAAATGGATGTCAAAAGTAAATTTCTAAATGGGTATATAGGTGAGGATGTATTTTTTGAGCAACCCCCTGGTTTTACAAACCCTCATTTTCCAAACCATATTTTTAAATTATCAAAAGCTTTATACGGTTTAAAACAAGCTCCAGGAGCTTGGTATGATAGATTAAGTACTTTTCTTATTTCCAAAGGTTTTACAAAAGGAATATATAATCCTACTCTTTTTTATAAAACAAACTTCAAATGATGTGTTAGTAGTTCGAATCTATGTAGATTACATTATCTTTGGATCTTTAAAAAATTATTTATATATTGAATTTTCTAAAATGATGCAAAATGAATTTAAAATGAGTTTAATGGGTGAACTCAAATTCTTCTTTGGATTTTAAATCTTTCAAAATAATGATGGTATTACTTTAAATCAAAGTAAATATACTAGATATCTTCTAAAACATTTTGGATTGGATAGCACTAAAAGTAGTGACACTCCAATGAGTACTACTTGTAAGTTGGATCTTGATGAATATGGAAAATCTGTTGATCAAACCACTTACAGATGAATGATTGGAAGCTTACTCTACTTAGCTGCTAGTCGACCTGACATTATGTTTAGTATGTGTATGTGTCCTCGTTTTCAAGAAAATTATAAGGAATCGCATTTAAATGTTGTTAAAAGAATCTTCAAATACCTCAAACATACACCCAATCTAGGACTGTTCTATCCCATAGGACAATCATTTGAGTTAGTGAGTTATTCTGATGCTGACTTCAGTGGTTGTAAGATAGATAGAAAAAGAACCTCTGGAGCATGTCACTTTTTAGGAAAGTCACTAGTATCATGATGTAGTATGAAACAAAACTATGTTGCATTATCTACTACAGAAGCTGAATACATAGTTGTTGATCATACCATGATTTACTATTCCATTTTTACCCTTACACCATTTAATTAAACTGAATTTGTGTTGTAAATTCCAAATATAATAACAAAATGAACTTCATGTTTGATTCAATTATTTTTTATTTATCACTGTTAAAAAGGGTAATGTTACTTGTTTTGATAATTTCATTGAAGGTGGAGGTGATTGGAGGACCCATGATGAAGTCTAAGAAAAATGGGTCAAACTGTACAAGGATCCAAGCACACCATTGGATTAATCCGCACACTTCTACACAACTGTGCATTCAAATGGGATGACATTTTGTGGTCTGGTCCAAAATTTAATCGGCTACATTTCATCTCAATAAACCCAGTCCAGATTCGGCTTCTATGGGGGCCATCCGAACTGATCTGTCCAAGCCACTGAACCTGCACAAAGTCAAAAGTGGCGTTCTGTAATATGTCTCTATCTCGAGCTGTGATTGTCAAAATGATGCCAAACTTTCGGTGATGATATTCAAGAAGTGGTTCTACAACTTTCCAGTTTTGTCAAAAGAGAGATTCGACTGTCTAATAGCCTAAAACCATCCTTAAAGTGGTTTATCAAAATCTGGGTACCCAAAACCACTTCCTATTTTGGCTATAAAAAGGCACCCTGGGCACCCCATTTGCAAGTTCGGACAAGGAGTGAAGTGCTACCAATTTGGAGTTTCAGAGGAATCCTATCCTCATCCTAGAAGTTCTGGAGGTACCTATCCTAATAGGGGGATCAAGAATGAAGAAGGAGTTCCACTCGAGCATCATCTTCCTCTCGATGTCAAGCTAAATGGTGGACGGTCATTTCGAGGGAGCTACACACACTTGGGAGGGAGTTCCAGCACTTGTTCTTCTACTGGTTTTGTGTAATTTTTGTGTTAAATATTTCACTTATTTATTATCTTGACATGATTCTCCTCTGATTGCATTTCTATTGTTATAATTAAGTGAAGCGCTTTTTATTTCAACACCGATTGGGTTGAGATTTCAAGTGGGGATCTTGGGTTATTCTGATTGGACAATACAAGAATACTATTTATCTCACGCATACATAATATTTTAGTATGATTTGGTAGCCTTTCTTCTCTAGGATTTATACCCAAACCTTGACAACATGATTGTTGTGTCAAGGGGGGTTCTTTGATCATCGTTTAAGAGGTAAGTGGGAAGTTGAGATCCTAACAACCCTCAACCAAAGGATTTCATTAAACCGTGTGTATTTTTTAGAATGATGAACTCACCAAGATGTGTAGTGAACTTGAAATAATCTCCTTATCTCATAATTCTAAAACATCACTTTTATTTATCAACTATTAAACTCTTTAAATCAAGTCATTTTCTGTAAACTATTTTAAAACCACCCCTCTTTTAGTACTTCTTATTAAAAACGCACACTCTAAACCCACCAACTCTCCTTGAGAGATGACCTAGGGTCTTCCCTAGACTACAAATCAACCTTAAAATCATAATCAATTTGACGTTTCATGACAGCGCGTTCAAATTTTGGCGTCGTTTCCAGGGAGCGCTTTGGTTTTTAGTGCGTGTTTTTTATAAGTTTTTTGTAAATTTTGTGAATATTTATCTGTTTTATATTATACCTCTACCTATATTTTTGTATTCTGATATATTTTTTGTGTAGGTTTGGTGCATGACGTGTTCTAATCTAGGAGACTTGCTTCCTTTCGAACCCGAACCAGAGAGGATCCTACGTTAGCAACACCGAGACACAGAAGAGAACTCTTCAAAGGAGGACACACAAAACATCGACGCTCTTCTTGATCCTTCCTCTTCTTCTTCTGAAACCAAAATCAAAAGTGAAATAAACTTGCATAACATGGCTGAAAATAACCGGACATTAAAAGAACTAACCTCACCTGATGTTGATATTCAACCCACCTATATTCAAATTCAAAGTGAGGCACCCAACTTTGAACTAAAATCGGGTTTAATTCATTTATTATCAAGATTCCATGGACTTCCTGGAGAAGATCCACACAAGCATTTAAAAGAATTTCATGTTGTGTGTTCTACATTAAAACCTGTAAATGTGGATGAAGAACAAGTAAATATAAGGGCATTCCCTTTCTCATTAGAAGATACTGCAAAAGATTGACTTTACTATGTTAATTCACAAATTAGAGGTTGGGCGGACATGAAACGTATTTTTCTTGAAAAATACTTCCCAGCCTCTCGCACTGCAACTATAAGAAAAGAAATATGTGGTATAAGACAATCACAAGGGGAAACACTACATAAATATTGGGAATGTTTTAAAAGTCTTTGTTCAAGTTTCTCACACCACCAAATAAGCGAACAACTTTTAATTCGGTATTTTTATGAAGGTTTAATCCCTATTGATAGAAATATGATTGATGTTGTTGCATGTGGTGCACTAGTGGATAAGACCCCAATTGTTGTAAGAACCTTGATTGAGAACATGGCACAGAACAAACAACAATTTGGTAAAAGGTCCAATGTACCCATTCAAGGTGTCCATGAGGTGCAAAGTATTGAATTCGAGAAGAAGGTGGACATGAAGTTTAAAGAGGTGAGTACCCTTTTACGAAAACTCTCTCTCTCCCAAGGGAGATCTCAATCTCCCCCTGCCATCCATTGTGGAATCTGCTCTTCTGACACCCATTATTCTGACCAATTCCCCCAATTAAGATAAACTTTTGAGAGTTGTGAGGCAATATTTTCAGGCTACCCCCATAACTAACCTTTTAGGCAAGAACCATACTATCCATCCAACTCTGGGTGGAAAGAAAACAAAGCTTATAGGCAACGGGGTATTCAAATCAGCCTCATCAACCATGGAACCAACAAGGTCAGAGTAGTCATCCACCACCACCACCCATAAATCCTTAAACACCCCAAAGGCCTTTCCAACCGCCTTGTAAAGACCCGTAAATTTCAAGGAAAATTTGTTCTTAATTTCTTTGGGATTTTACGAGTACACAGTTTCTGACAGCACCTGATTCCAAGGCCCGGTGTGCCCAGAATCAATTTCCAAAGTTTAGCTCGGGTACGTTCAGTGAACGAACGAGTGGGTTTTTCTATCTTTTGAACTGGTGCTCGGAATCAAAATCTGAGGGCACCGATAAAACCGTAGTGGCGGTATTTTCTTAAGAGGACCTTTTCAAAAGGTGCGTTTTCTCGGGAGGAGTTGTTAAAAATTGAGGATTAAATGTGAAGTAAATAAAATTTGTGGTACAAATTTTACTTCTAATCTAAGTGGTTTTATCCTAAGTATGGGAGTTGGGGTGGGACCCACTAGATCCTAACTCCTCTTGTTAGGATATTTGTGAGGAGGGTCCCACACGAGCCCCACCCCCTTCAAATTCATTTAACTCCTCTAACCCCTCTTAAAGTTGGAAACTCCCCATTAAATTGTAACTCTCTCCTCTCTCCTCTTTAATCATGCCAACACACTTAATCAATTAAGTGAGTTGTGTGTTTGAATTTTAAAATTGAAATGCATGGATCGAAGTAACAAAAGAAGATTAGTCTTATTTTATTTTGGGGGGTTAGTTGTTGTGTGAAGATATTGGGGGAGATAGCTCTTTTCTCTGGAAGAACTTCATCTTCCTCATCGAAGAACGCCAAGAACGTCGGTGCCAACCTCGGCTTCTTTCTTCTCGACGTTGACGAAGCGACACCGTCATTCCGCGGCAACGTCAACGGAACAACGAAAGCATCTCCATCCTTCGTCAAGCGATCAACCTTCCTGAATTGAGGTAGGGGTTTTTATTCGATCAAGTTTTGTTCATCAATCGTCGTGAATTAAAATATGACCGCTTGTTATCGTTATAACGGGAGGAGGTCGGACCGCACAAACACGGTCGATCCTCCTCCCCTTTTCTTCTTGGTCTTCATGAATCATTGCGGGAAAGGCGGCGCAGTGTCATTGCACCGCTCGGGAATGAGGAGGACCGCGGCCGGAGTGGGCCATGGTGGAGGTGTGCGGCGCCGTCGCGTCGTGCCGGAGAAGCCGATGGCCGCAGCCAGGAGCGGGCAGCGGCGGAGGGGTGCGGCGCCGTCGCACCGCGCCAGCCGAGGAGGAGCTGCGGTGGTTCTGCAGGAGGCGGACAGGCTCGGCCGGCCGTTGGCACTCCAGGAGGCGGGACCCCACGGGTCCCGCGGCAGCCACATCGGCCGGCCATTATGGTCGGCCGTTTCCAGGAAGACCGGGGGTTTGAAACCCCCGGCCATTATGGTCGGCCGTTTCCAGGAAGACCGGGGGTTTGAAACCCTCGGCCAGCTCACTAGGGCGGACCCCACGGGTCCGTCGTTCCGAGACAAGGGGCGGCGCCCCCTTCGCGCCCCGCTCGGCCACAAACCGAGCGCCCAGCCATGGGCTGGACCGCCCGCGCTGGGCCGGACCGCCCGTGTCGGGCCGGGTCGCCCACGCTGGGTCGGACCGCCTGCGCCGGGTTGGGCCGCCCGTGCTGGGCCGAGCCGCACCAACCGGGCCGGGCCGCACCCAAACAGGCCGGACCCAGACCCGGGTCGGGTCGACCCAGTTCGGGCCGACCCAGGGGGTATTAGGTCGGGTCGGACCGGGCCCAAACCCCTATTTTCAGACCAGGTTCGTTCAAACGCTCAAATCTTGGGCTACGGACCTCTGATCGATCCACAGTTAGTTGTGTAGGGATCCTTGGATCGAGGCGGTCGTTTTGGTATATTACACTCAAGGTTTCGGCAAAGTTTGGATATGGCCGGGTTGGTTTGAACCTGAAACCAACCGAGCCCTTGGAGCGGAAACGCTTATAACTTAAGGACCAGACGTCCGATTGACGTACTGCCAATTAAGTTGTTTTCCTCTTAGTGAGACGGTTCTTTTGGCTTACTCCACTTGAGGTTTGGACATAGCTGGAGTATGGTCGGGTTGGTTTTAACTTAAAAACCAATCGGGCCCCTCGGACGGAAAAGCCAATAACTCTCAGACCTGGCGTCCGATTGACGTGTCGTCTGTTGCGTTGAGTTCCTATTGATGAGACGGAACTTTGTGATACATCAACTTCGGACTTCGTGATAGTTGATGTATCGACCCCTTGGCTCGTGGAGCATACCCTCCTGGAATCGAGCGTGCTGTGTGCGGAAACCCTAGAGCTGGCTGCGACTACGACGACGATGGCGACTGTACTTGGATCCTCTGTGGGTTCGGCAGCGATGACGACTGTACTTGGATCCTACGTGGGTTCGGCAGCGAGGACGACTGTACTTGGATCCTCCATGGGTTTGGCAGCGATGGCGACTGTACTTGGATCCTACGTGGGTTCGGCAGCGATGACATTTGTACTTGGATCCTACGTGGGTTTGGCAGAGGAGATGATTCAGAGACTACATCAATCATCTCCACCTCTCTTCATGAATAGTATACCTGTGTGAGCTGAGTCTTGACTTTCAATCATCTGACATGATATCCTGTGTGGATTGGGTTGTTCTATACTATGTGGATTGAGTTATACTTTCCTGTGTGGACTGGGTTGTACTTGAGCTCGTGAGTTGGAGCAGAACTGGAATTGATGACTTAGGTATATGTATGTGCATATACCTAAGTATTGTTGGTTGATATTTCGTGTCTGTATCTTTCCTTTGTGGTTTATCCTTTGTGGATTCTAGGAGACCTTCGAGGGTCTCGGGGTCCCTACTGAGTATCGTATACTCACCCATGCACGGGTCATGCCCGCACTACGTTGTGTTGGTTGTAGACGACGGATAGCGCTGATCGTGGTTGAGGCCTGAGGAACGGGACGGTACCCGGAGGTGGACTATCAGGCGAGACGTACATGGTGTGGACGGAAGGATTCGAGGAGCAGAGGGGACCATCTGTACCCACCCTTCAGGTGAGGTTTCCGGAGGACGTTTCAGTGGAGGCTGCTTACTTTCCAACTGTTGTAGTTTACTTTTCTCAGTTATACTACACTTTCAGTTGGGTTTGTATACTAGCTCATTTACTTTCCAGCACTTACTCTTGTACTCAGTTTACTTAGTGTTTACTTTAGTTTGCGTACTCTATGGTGTTTTTTTTCTTATCTAAAGGCAATGTCTTCCCTTTTATCGGGATTTACGCCTTTGGTGCTAGTCACCAACCCCTGGCCTATGGAAGGTGGGCTTGGGGTAGTCACAGCACGGGCCCTGAGGATGGGTCGTGAAAATTGGTATCAGAGGAGTTCGGTTCTACTGCAGAACTCAGGACTCTGATCGTTCTTCTATGTGAAGCAATAATGTTAAGGGTATTGAGTGTGGTTATCAGTCCAGGGAGTCCAGTGTTGGTGCGGCGGCCAACGTATCCATACACCAGGACCCTGACTTCTGATTTCCGACTTAGTGCACGAAAACATTGATTGCATGTATGTTTCAAAAGTTTTCTTTATGATTACTTTATGTCAGCTCACCAAGTATACTGTATTGACTGTGGTGCACCTATTCCTTTTCAGGATGGTCCCACGGCGGCAGCCAGCTAGGGTTCTGAGCTTTGTGCGAGATGGCAGCCCACCGAGCGACGAGGCCTCGGTGCAGGGCCCCATTACAGCGGAGGCACCGGCGGTACCTCTACCCGCCGAGCCACCGATGCCACTAGCCCCAGCAGCTGAGAGTGCATGTCGCCTTAGTGCACTGCACAAGTTTCAGCGTCAGAGGCCGCCCAGGTTCTGCGGAGAGACGGGCCCTCAGGCAGCCGATGATTGGCTGGAGGCTGTTGTCCGAGTCTTCAGATTGGTAGGGACACCAGCAGATCTTATGGTGATCCTTGTGGCGAGTCTCCTACACGCGGCAGCAGATAGATGGTGGAGCCTGATGCTCCAGGTGCACAACGAGGCATCATTTCTTTGGACGGACTTCGAGAGCCTCTTCCGCTCAGAGTTCGTTCCAGCCACCCTCCGTGCGGTGCGCATTCAGGAGTTACTACAGTTGCGGTAGGCCAGCATGACAGTAGCCCAGTACTCAGCGAGGTTTACTGATCTCTCACGATATTCCATGGATATGGTACGGGACCCATTCTTCCGGGCCCGGACCTTCGAGCAGGGACTGAGGCATGAGATCAGGGCTTCGATGATCTCCCTCAGTATTCCGACACAGGCAGGAGTACTGGAGCGAGCCCTTCTCATAGAGAGCTTTCTTGCTGAGCCTACACCAGCAGCGAGACCTACCGCAGGGCGGCACGTAGCGGATTCTTCTGGAGCTGGTAGTCGACGGATGTCACAGGGGTCCAAGTAGACCAGACCATCAGGTGGGCAACCTCAGAATACTGGCTCGGAGGTGAGGGGAACACGCAGCAGAGCCAGTCATACGAGAGGCAGAAAGTGCTATGCATGCGGCGGGCAGGGCCACATGGCTCGTGACTGCCCGACCCACCATGCAGAGGAGCAGCAGACGGTTGAGGGACCACCTAGGAAGAGGCAGAGGTTCGACCGTGGCAGTCCGCAGGGAGCAGAAGGACGAGGCAGAGGAGCTGGCCGAGCGGCAGGTGGTGGACGACATTTTGAGGCTCTACCACCACCACCACCAGGAGGTCCACCCCGACCACAGGGAGTTGGTGAACAGAGGCAGGCTCAGCTTCAGGCAGTGGAGGACTATGACCACGATGCACCAGAGATGATTCGAGGTACTATCTGTGTCTACTCCACCCTTGTTGCAGTTCTTATAGACACAGGAGTGAGTCATTCTTTCATTTCTGCTGCCCTTGTTTGGAGCTTGGAGATTCCGACGGAGCTGTTGGCTCGATCCTTACGGCTAGAGACTCCTACGGGAGCAGACTCGACGATTACGCACTGGTGCCGACAGTGTGAGCTTACTCTAAGAGGTGAGAGCTTCGGCTGGGATCTTCTTGTAGCAGCGTCAAGGCCTTACGATGTCATCTTGGGCATGGATTGGTTATCTACGGTCCATGCTCAGATCGACTGTATTAGGCGCAAGGTGCGGTGTGTCCGCGCCGATGGGAGCAGGTTTACCTTCACCGGCGAGAAGGGAGCCTTTGCAGCGCAGGATGGACTCACGCAGAGGAGAGGACAGTCGAACACTCATCAGTTGTCTAGCCTCATCCTAGGAGTAGTTGACGTGCGGAGTCCGAGTTTTCCTGTTGTGGTGGATCAGTATGTGGACGTTTTTCCTGACGACGTTCCAGGACTACCTCCTCGCAAGGAGGTAGACTTCTATATTGACCTGTACCCTGGGACAACACCGATATCTACACCAGCATATCAGATGGCTCCTGCTGAGCTTCGTGAGCTACGGGTACAGCTGGAGGACTTGCAGAGTAAGGGATTCATTCGACCCAGTGTTTCACCCTGGGCTTCCCCGATTTTGTTCTCCAAGAAGGCGGATGGGAGCTTGCGACTGTGTGACGATTACCGTCATCTGAACCAGGTGACCGTGAAGAACAAGTATCCACTCCCGAGGATTGACGACCTCTTCGATCGGCTCAAGGGAGCACGATGGTTCTCGAAGATAGACCTCAAGTCAGGCTATCATCAGCTCAGAGTTCGAGACGAGGATGTGCAGAAGACGGCTTTCAGGTGTCGGTATGGCCACTATGAGTTCTTGGTTATGCCTTTCGGTGTAACCAACGCTCCAACAGTGTTCATGAGTCTCATGAACAGGATCTTCCAGGCTTACCTCAATCTATTTGTCGTAGTCTTCATCGACGACATATTGATTTACTCGACTACTGAGGAGGAGCACGCCTACCACTTGCGGGTTGTACTGGACACACTCCGAGAGAACCAGCTTTATGGTAAGCTCTCGAAGTGTCAGTTCTGGATACGTGAGGTCCACTTCTTGGGGCACGTCATCTCTGAGGCTGGAGTTGCGGTGGATCCTGCGAAGATCGAGGTAGTGCTAGCTTGGGAGCCACCCAGGAGCGTGACGGAGGTACGGAGTTTCTTAGGTCTGGCTGGGTATTATCGGATATTTGTGTCAGACTTCTCCAGAGTTACAGCACCACTTTCATCTTTGATGAAGAAGGGGAAACTCTTCGTGTGGTCAAATAGATGTCAGCAGAGCTTCCAAGAGCTGAGACAGAGATTGACCAGTGCACCCATCTTGAGGCTACCGGAGGAGGGAGTAGGGTATGTAGTCTACTGCGATGCATCAGGGACCAGACTCGGGTGTGTCCTGATGCAGGAGCGGGCAATGATCGCCTATGAATCACGACAGTTGAGGCAACATGAGAAAAACTATGCTACCCATGACCTGGAGTTAGCAGTAGTGGTCTTCGCTTTGAAGATGTGGTGGCACTATCTGATGGGCGGAGCACCAGGGACCAGCAGGCTTGGTACAGCCCTTGGAGGTCCCAGAGTGGAAGTGGGACGGGATATCTATGGATTTCGTGACTGGGCTTCCACGTACTTCCAGAGGACACGACTCCATTTGGGTGATTGTCGACTGAATCACAAATTCACCCCACTTCTTACCTATCAGAGAGCAGGGCTCAGTGGAGAGTTTGGGATGCCTCTATGTTCAGGAGATCGTACGGCTTCATGGTGTGTCATCGTCTATCATCTCCGATCGAGATGCTCACTTTACTTACCAACTTTGAAAGGGGTTACAGGAGGCATTTGGGACGCAGCTACGTCTGAGCACCGCCTTTCACCCTCAGACGGATGGTCAGACGGAGAGGACCATTCAGACTCTCAAGGACATGATCTGTGCATGTGTCATCGACTTTGGTCGTAGTTGGGAGGATCACCTACCCTTGGTGGAGTTTGCGTACAATAACAGCTACCAATCCACCATTGGGATGACACCATACGAGGCATTGTACGGCCGACCTTGCAGATCACCTCTGTGCTGGACAGACCCTGGGGAGTTAGCACTTGTGGGACCAGAGATGGTCCAGGCCACGACAGAGAAGGTTCAGGTCATCCAGGAGCGGATGAGGACTGCTCAGAGCTGAAATAATTCTTATGCTGACAGGAGACGGAGACCACGAGAGTTCGAGGATGGCAACCATGTTTTCTTACGGGTCTCACCTCGGCGTGGATTACGGAGATTTGGCTGGGGCGGCAAGTTATCTCCGCGATTCATCGGACCATTCTAGGTTCTCAATAGGATAGGCGAGGTGGCTTATCGTCTGGCTCTTCCACCTCAGTTGCATCGGGTGCACGACGTCTTCCATGTATCTCAGCTGAGGAGATACGTGCACGACCCGACGCATATCATTGATCATGGGGAGCTGGACATCGATGACGGAGCGACTTTTCCGGAGGTCCCGGTGGAGATCGAGGATCGACAGGAGCGGGTCCTACGTGGATGGTTGATTCCTCTAGTGCACATCAGGTGGCAGCACGGGAACCTTCGGGAGAGCACATGGGATCGGGAGACTCAGATGCGTGCTCAGTACCCTCATTTGTTTCCCTAGTTTATGTTGTATCTTTACGGGGACGTAAATCCCTAAGGTGGGAATAATGTAAAGACCCGTAAATTTCAAGGAAAATTTGTTCTTAATTTATTTGGGATTTTACGAGTACGCAGTTTCTGACGGCACCTGATTCCGAGGCCCGGTGTGCCCGGAATCAATTTCCAAATTTTAGCTCGGGTACGTTCAGTGAACGAACGAGCGGGTTTTTCTATCTTTTGAACCGGTGCTCAAAATCGAAATCCAAGGGCATCGATGAAACCGCGGTGGCGGTATTTTCTTAAGAGGACTTTTTCCGAAGGTGCGTTTGCTCGGGAGGAGTTGTTAAAAATTGAGGATTAAATATGAAGTAAATAAAATTTGTGGTACAAATTTTACTTCTAACCTAAGTGGTTTTATCCTAAGTATGGGAGTTGGGGTGGGACCCACTAGATTCTAACTCCTCTTGTTAGGATATTTTTTAAGTGGGGCCCACATGATCCCCACCCCTTCAAATTCCTTTAACTCCTCTAACCCCTCTTAAAGTTGGCAACTCCCCATTAAATTGTAACTCTCCCCTCTCTCATATTTAATCATGCCAACACACTTAATCAATTAAGTGAGTTATGTGTTTGAATTTTAAAATTGAAATGCATGGCTTGAAGTAATAAAATAAGATTAGTCTTATTTTATTTTGGGGGGTTAGTTGTTGTGTGAAGATATTGGGAGATAGAGCTCTTTTCTCTGGAAGAACTCCATCTTCCTCATTGAAGAACGCCAAGAACGTCGGTGCCAACCTCGGCTTCTTTCTTCTCGACGTTGATGAAGCGACACTGTCATTCCGCGGCAACGTCAACGGAACAACGAAAGCATCTCCATCCTTCGTCAAGCGATCAACCTTCTTGAATTGAGGTAGGGGTTTTTCTTCGATCAAGTTTTGTTCATCAATCTTCGTGAATTAAAATATGACCGCTTGTTATCGTTATAATGGGAGGAGGTCGGACCGCACAAACACGGCTGATCCTCCTCCCCTTTTCTTCTTGGTCTTCGTGAATCATTACGGCGAAGACGGCGCGGTGTCGTTGCACCGCGCGGGAACGAGGAGGACCGCGGCCGGAGCGGGCCGCGGTGGAGGTTTGCGGCGTCGTCGCGCCGCGCCGAAGAAGCCAAAGGTCATGGCCAGGAGCAGGCCGCGGTGGAGGGGCGTGGCGCCGTCGCGTCGCGCCGGCCGTGGAGGAGCTGCGGTGGTTCTGCAGGAGGCGGCCGGGCTCGGCCGGCCGCCGGCACACCAGGAGGCGGGACCCCGCCGATCCCGCGGCAGCCACATCTGTCGGCCATTATGGTCGGTCGTTTCCAGGAAGACCGAGGGTTTGAAACCCCCGGCCAGCTCACTAGGGCGGACCCCACGGGTCCGCCGTTTCGAGACAAGGGGCGGCGCCCCCTTCGCGCCCCGCTCAGCCACGAGCTGAGCACCCAGCCACGGGTCAGACCGCCCGCGCTAGGCCGGACCGCCCGCGCCGGGCCGGGCTGCCCGCGCCGGGCCGGGCTGCCCGCGCTGGGCCGGACCGCCTGCGCCAGGCCGAGCCGCGTCCAAACGGGTCGTACCCGGACCCGGTTCGGGTCGACCCAATTCGGGCCGACCCAGGGGGTATTGGGCCGGGTCGGACCGGGCCCAAACCCCCTATTTTTTGACCAGGTTCGTTCAAACGCTCATATCTTGGGATACGGACCTCTGATCGACGCACCGTCAATTGCATAGGGATCCTTGGATCGAGACTGTCGTTTCGGTATATTACACTTGAGGTTTCGGCAAAGTTTGGATATGGTCGGGTTGGTTTGAACCCGAAACCAACCGGGCCCTTGGAGCGGAAACGCTTATAACTTAAGGACCAGACGTCTGATTGACGTACCGCCAATTACATTGTTTTCCTCTTAGTGAGACGATTATTTTGGATTACTCCACCTGAGGTTTGGATGCAGCTGGAGTGTGGTCGGGTTGGTTTTAACTTAAAAATCAACTGGGCCCTTGGGACGGAAAAGTCAATAACTCTCAGACCGGGCGTCCGATTGACGTGTCATCTGTTGCGTTGAGTTCCTATTGACGAGACGGAACTTTTTGATACATCAACTCCGGACTTCGTGACAGTTGATGTATCGACCCCTTGGCTCGTGGAGCGGACCCTCCTAGAATCGAGTGTGCTGTGTGCGGGAACCCTAGAGCTGGTTGTGACTACGATGACGATGGCGACTGTACTTGGATCCTCCGTGGGTTCGACAGCGATGACGACTGTACTTGGATCCTACGTGGGTTCGGCAGCGAGGACGACTGTTCTTGGATCCTCCGTGGGTTCGGTAGCGATGGAGACTGTACTTGGATCCTACGTGGTTTCGGCAGCGATGGTTACAGTACTTGGATCCTACGTGGGTTCGGCAGCGACGACATATGTACTTGGATCCTACGTGGGTTTGGCAGAGGAGATGATTCAGAGGCTACATCAATCATCTACACCTCTCTTCATGAATAGTATACCTGTGTGAGCTGAGTCTTGACTTTCAATCATCTGACATGATATCCTATGTGGATTGGGTTGTTCTATCCTGTGTGGATTGAGTTATACTTTCCTGTGTGGACTGGGTTGCACTTGAGCTCGTGAGTTGGAGCAGAACTGGAATTGATGACTTAGATATATGTATGGGCATATACCTAAGTATTGCTGGTTGATATTTCGTGTCTGTATCTTTCCTTTGTGGTTTATCCTTTGTGGATTCTAGGAGACCTTCGACGTCTCGGGGTCCCTACTGAGTATCGTATACCCCTGCACGGGTCATGCCCGCACTATGTTGTGTTGGTTGCAGATGACGGATAGCGTTGATCGTGGTTGAGGCCTGAGGAGCAGGACAGTACCCGGAGGTGGACTATCAGGCGAGACGTACATGGTGTGGACGGACAGATTCAAGGAGCAGAGGGGACCATATGTACCCACCCTTCAGGTGGGGTTTCCGGAGAACGTTTCAGTGGAGGTTGCTTACTTTCCAGCTATTGTAGTTTACTTTTCTCAGTTGTACTGCACTTTCAGTTGGGTTTGTATACTGGCTCATTTACTTTCCAGCACTTACTCTTGTACTCAGTTTACTTAGTGTTTAATTCAGTTTGCGTACTATGTGGTGTTTGTTTTCTTGTCTAAAGGCAATGCCTTCCATTTTATTGGGATTTACGCCTTTGGTGCTAGTCTCCAACCCCTGGCCTATGGAAGGCAGGCTTGGGGTAGTCACGGCATGGGCCCCGAGGACGGGTCGTGACACGCCTCCTCCAAAACCTGAGCCTAGCCTAGAAGATATGATGAAACAAATTGCTTCCAACAATCTCCAATTCCAATAAACTACCCAGGCACCCATACAAGACCTCCAAACCCAATTAGGTCAACTATCTAACTCGGTGGGGGAAATTCAAAGTCACGGGTCGGGTAAACTACCATATCAACCATTAGTCAACCCTAGAGATAAAGGAAATGATAGTGTCATCACCCTTAGGAGTGGAAAACAGATGAATCCTCCATTAGATTCATCCCCTCTTGAGAAACCCTCCATCCCAACCATTAAAAATGTTCCAAATTTTGAAAATCTTTGTCCTGAGAAAAGCCCTTCCAAAGGAAAGATTGTGTCTTTTGATGAGTCACCTAGCCCAACCATTCCACTTCCATTTCCCCAAAGGGCCACCCAACCTAGGAAACAAAAGAAAACTGAACTAGATAAGGAAATATTGGAAACTTTCAAAAAATTGCAGGTAAACATCCCCTTGATTGATACTGTGAAACAAATTTCAAGATATGCAGAGTTTTTGAAGGAGATGTGTACACACTGAAGGCGACTTCATGGAGATGAAAAGGTGAGCTTGGGGAGGAACGCATCAACATGAATTACGACTGCTTGAATTTGGGATGGACACTTTCTAACATTCCTGGTATTAGCCCATCAATTTGTATACATCATATATTTTAAATGATGAGGCTAAACCAGTGAGGCAGGCACAGCGTCGACTGAACCCAAACCTCCTAGAAGTTGTGAAAAATGATGTAACAAAATTATTGGTTACTGGAATCATTTACCCCATCTCTGACAGCCAATGGGTCAGTCTCGTTCAAGTAGTTCCTAAAAAACCAGCCTTACTGTAATCAAAAATGAAAATAATGAATTGGTTCCAACTCGTGTGCAGAATAGTTGGCGTGTCTGCATAGACTATCGCCGACTAAACCAACACATTAGGAAGGACCATTTCCCTTTGTCATTCATTGACCAAATGCTAGAGAGGCTAGCGGGTAAGTCCCATTACTGTTTTCTTAATCGGTATTCTGGACATTTTCAAATCCATATTGCCCCCGAGGATTAGGAAAAGAAAACCTTCACTTGCCCCTTTGGAACATTTTCATATAGGAGGATGTCATTTGGTCTGTGCAATGCTCCGGGTACTTTCCAACGATGCATGGTTAGTATTTTTTCAGATTACTTAGAGAATTGCATGGAAGTATTCATGGATGATTTCACTGTTTATGTCTCTTCTTTTGATGAATGTTTGAGTAGTCTTGCTTCAGTCCTACGTCGCTATATTGAAAAGAATCTTGTATTAAATTATGAGAAATGTCATTTCATGGTGCGACAATGTATAGTTTTGGGACATGTCATTTCTGGGGATGATATCCAAGTAGATAAATCAAAAGTGGATGTCATTTCTTCCCTACCATTACCAAAAAATGTATAGGATGTGCGGTCTTTCCTAGGTCATGCTGAATTTTACCATCGTTTCATTCGTGACTTTAGTAAAATTGCACCCCCCCCTCTCTCCCGATTACTCTAAAAAGAAAAAAAAAATTGTTTTTGATAAAGAATGTGAGGAAGCTTTTAATAAGTTAAAATGGAGTCTCACGTCACCCCCGGTAATCCAACCACCTCAGTGGGATTTACCATTTGAGCTCATGTGTGACACCTCTAACTATGAAATTGGGGCAGTCTTGTCACAAAGGGTCGATCGAGCTCCACATGTCATTGCTTATGCCTCATGTACTTTGGATCCTGCCCAAGAAAACTACACCACAACTGAAAAAGAATTCCTTGACATTGTGTTTACCTTGGATAAATTCAGGTCATATCTTTTAGGGTCCAAAGTCATTGTGTTCTCAGCCCATGCAGCCCTCTGATATCTCCTTAAGAAATCGGAAGCCAAACCACGTCTCATTCAATGGATGCTCCTCCTTCAATAATTCAATCTAGAAATTAGAGATAAAAAAGGAGCAGAGAATGTGGTGGCTGCCATATCAGTAGGATTCCCCCATCCTCAGACATTGACTTATCCCCCTGTATTCTTATACACGACATGTTTCCTGATGAGAAATTGTACCGAGTGCAAGATGGTATTCCTTGGTATGCTAAAATTGAAAATTATTTAGTAGCATATTGCATTCCTACTGATTTCAATAAAAACCAATCCATTCTTCTAAAACATGAGTCTTGTTGGTACATTTAGGATGACCCCTACCTCTGGCGCACATGTAGTGATCATGTCCTTAGGTGTTGTGTCCCCGATAGCGAGTTTCAGTCTGTCCTTAGATTCTACCACACTCTTGCTTGTGGGGGCCACTTTGGTCCCCAATTGACTGCTCGCAAAATCCTTGATTCTGGTCTCTTTTGGCCAACACTTTTTCGGAATGCCCATGATTTTTGTAAATCTTGTCCTCATTGTTAAAGAATGGGTAATGTCTCTAAAAGAAATGAAATGCCACAACAACCATTACTCTTTCATGAAATTTTTGATGTTTGGGGTGTTGACTTTATGGGGCCAGTTCCCAATTCCTTTGGAAACTTATACATTCTTCTGGCGTTGATTACGTGTCAAAATGGGTAGAGGCACGAGCTACAACGACTGATGATTCTAAGGTAGTTGTAGAATTTTTGAGAACTCAAATCTTCTGTAGGTTTGGCTTACCTAGGTTCATCATCAGTGACCAGGGTTCTCATTTCTGTAACTGAACAATGCAATCACTTTTGTGTCGGTATGGGGTCGGTCATAGAGTGTCTACTGCATATCACCCACAGACCAATGGTCAAGTCGAGGTGTCAAATAGAGAGGTAAAACAGATTCTTGAAAAAAATAGTTCAACCCAATAGAAAAGATTGGAGTCTTCGACTTGATGATTCATTATGGGCCTACCGTACTGCTTTCAAAACTTCCATTGGAATGTCACCCTATCGACTTGTGTTTGAAAAGAGTTGTCACCTACCTGTTGAGATTGAGCACCGGGCCTACTAGGCCATCAAACAATGCAATTCTAATCTTTCTGGTTCAGGTTCTCAAAGGAAGTTGTAGATTCAGGAGCTGGAGGAAATGAGAAGAGATGCATATGAAAACTCTAGGATTTATAAGGAGCGAACCAGGGCTTCCCACGACCGTCTCATCCTTCATCGTCAATTCCACATTCTACAATGCAAGGATGAAGTTGCATCCATGTAAGCTTCGTTCCCGCTGGTTTGGACCATACACTGTTACTAACGTCTCTCCATTTGGTGTTGTCCAGCTTCAAAATGAAGATACCAAGCAAACTTTCACTGTCAATGGGCAGCAGTTGAAGCACTTCCACAAAGCCCTTCTGGAATCCCTGATGGAGGAACTCCAAGTTCAAGAAGCAGTTTACGAATGACACCCACCAGGTTTTATCCTTCCTTCCCACATTTTGTTTTATTACAGTGAGGACACTGCACACTTTAGGTGTGGGGGTGGGTATATTCATGGGTTAGTTAGGAATTTTCGTTATCTTTCTTTTCTTTTTTTTATCTTGTTAAATTGTATTGTTACTTTCCCCCCTTTCCTCCTCATTTCCCCCGTCACTTTTGTGCCAAAATGTTAAAAAAAATTGTTATTACCACCTTATCATGGAAAATGATGCCCGTTTAATCATGGAAGTAATTGAAAATGCATGTGAAATTTTCATATTTCATGTTGTTTTAACTTTTAAAAAAATCTGATGAAATGTGAATTTATGGAAGAATTCAATACTGCGAGGTGACTTTCTTTTGAAATTTGGTTACTTGTTGATGATATAAATGATTGTATCATTTTGAAACCTTTGAGAAGAATGGTGCCCTTTTTTGTGAATAGTTTAAGGGAAAATTGTGTCACTTAATCTCTCCACTCATTTTTGCACCCAACCATGATGTGTGAAAATTTCTTACTTAATGGAAGGTAAATATAAGTTAGGTTGATTTTTCTCTACTTTCCAAAATCATTTTTCCATACGTGTGTTCCTTATCTGATCTATTTCATTATTGTACCAGATTGACCTATGCGTGTGTACCTTTTATCAGACTGTTGTATGCCCTCAAAAATAAAAATAAAAAAAGGGTTGTATAGTGGGCAGGTCAAAAACCATCATTCCTCAACCTTTGATCTTATTATAACTATTACAATTAGTGTCGTGAGGAGATCAAATATGGGTTGGGAGAAGAGTATGAGATTTGTTCCAAGTTCAACCTCTAAAAAATGAGGGGAGTGATGAAATGTGCAACATATGGTGATATCTAGGTCGGGAGCTTGTGGTTTGACTTCTGAGAATGCTTAAGTGAGTGGGTCTTGAAATTTGGTTGCAAAGGATGTGGGGCAAGTTCGGTGGAAAGTATATGATAAGTAGACAATTATTAAAATAACTTACATTTACTCAATAGAAAGTGGAAAGAATATCATGAAATGGTTGTCACATACACACGTGAAGAATTAGTGACATGATCAACTTTTGAATTATTTTCTTTGATTGGTATCATGCATCTCTTGTAATTTCATTTGGATATAATTTTGGAGATGTTTTTTTCAATGATCATTGAGAATAACTCATCGGTGTGATTTTTGCTTTGATCGCATTTCTATCAAGAATTAAATTTTCATTGAATGTTAAATCTTTATGAAGTTGGAAATATCTACATGCATAATTTTTGGGAATATTACTTTGCCCAGGAGTGCAAATGGTTAGGTGTGTGGGTGTGATCGAAATACGGTTCACTATTTCATTTTTACCCTTACATCATTGTATTAAACTGAATTTGTGTTGTAAATTCCAAATATAATAACAAAATGCACTTCATGTTTGATTCAATTATTTTTTGTTTGTCATTGTTAAAAAAGGTAATGTTACTTGTTTTGATAATTTCATTGAAGGTGGAGGTGATTTGGAAGACCCATGATGAAGTCTAAGAAAAATGGGCCAAACTGCACAAGGATCCAAGCACACCAGTGGATTAATCCGCACACAGCTACACGACCGTGCATTCAAATGGGATGAAATTTTGTGGGTTGGTCCAAAATGTAATAGGCAACATTTCATACTAAGAAACCCAATCCAGATTCGGCTCCTATGGGGCTCATCCGAACTAATATGTCCAAGCCACTGAATCTGCACAAAGTCAAAAGTGGTGTTCTGTAATATGTCTCTATCTCGAGCTGTGATTGTCCAAATGATACCAAACTTTCGATGGTGATAGTCAAGAAGTGGGGCTACAACATTCCAGTTTTGTCAAAAGAGAGATCTGACTGTCTAGTAGCTTAAAACCATCCTTCAAGTGGTTTATCAAAATCTGGGTGCCCAGAACCACTTCTTATTTTGGCTATAAAAAGGGATCTTGGGCAGCCCATTAGCAAGTTCGGTCAAGGAGTGAAGTGCTGTCAATTTGGAGTTCCAGAGGAGTCCTCTCCTCATCCTAAAAGTTCTGGAGGCCCCTATCCTAATAGGGGGATCAAGAATGAAGAATAGTTTCCACCTGGGCTTCATCTTCCTCCCGATGTCGAGCTAAACGGTGGACGGTCATTTCGAGGGAGCTACACACACTTGGGAGGGAGTTCCGACATTTGTTCTTCTACTGATTTTGTGTAATTTATGTGCTAAATATTTCACTTATTTCTTATCTTGACATGATTCTCCTCTGATTGCATTTCTATTGTTATAATTAAGTGAAATGCTTTTTATTTCAACACCGATTGGGTTGAGATTTCAAGTGGGGATCTTGGGATGTTCCGATTGGACAAGACAAGAGTCCTATTAATCTCACACATACATAAGATTTTAGTATGCTTTGGTATCCTTTCTTCTCTATGCTTTATACCCAAACCTTGACAACACGATTGTTGTATCAAGGGGTGTTCTTTGAGCATCGTTTAAAAGGCAAGAAGGAAGTTGAGATCTTGACAACCATCAACCAAAGGATTCCATTAAACCATGTGTATTTTTCAAAATGATGAACTCACCAAGATGTGTAGTGAACTTGAAATGATCTCCTTATCTCATAATTCTAAAACACCACTTTTATTTTTCAACTATTAAACTCTTTAAATCAAGTTGTTTTCTTTAAACTGTTTTAAAACCACCCCTCTTTTAGTACTTATTATTAAAAACGCACACTCTAAACCCACCAACACTCCTTGAGAGATGACCTAGGGTCTTACCTAGACTACAAATCAACCTTAAAATTATAATCAATTTGACGTGTCACGACGTTCAGCTGCTGGCAGTTGTTGTGCACAAATTTTGTGGATGAAACACACATTACTGGATTATGGATATCAATTCAGACATGTACCTATAAATTGTGACAATACAAGTGTTATTAACATCACAAAAAATCTTGTTTCAAACTCTAGGACAAAATATATTGATGTAAGACATCACTTCTTGAGAGATCATTATCAAATAGGTGACATCACTTTGGAATTCATTGGAACCGAATATCAATTTGCTGATATATTTACCAAACCATTAAATTTTGAAAGAATAGATTACATCATACATGAATTGGGAATGATAAATCTTAAGTAGTAAGTATATTGTTTCACAGTTTACGGTTTCACAAGTCATTGTCTTAAGATTACTGTTTAACTCTAACAGTTCTATAGTTTTGCTATCTTAAGAGCTGATGTTTCATGTTTACGGTCTCACAGTTACTATTTCTTGGTTACTGTCTAGCACTTACTGTCTCAAACAATATGGTCTCACAGTTTAGAAATCATACTGTTATGGTCTCACCGTGAACACTTGTTACGGTCTCACTGTGAAGGCTTGTTACGGTCTCACCGTGAAGGCTTGGTACGGTCTCACTGTGAAAATTGATTACGGTCTCACCGTAAAGACGCTTTATTGTTTTATTTATACATTATAACCCGTATCGCGGTAATTCATTGTTTTATTCTTTTTACTTTCCCACGCTTTTGATCCCGATGCTTGATATCCCTAAATGATGAAATAAAAAAAGTTTCACTCGTTCTTCACTCGAGCTCTCTTCTCTCAAAATGAAACCTCACTTTCAGCCTTTCTCTCTCTCGAACCTTCGGTGAATGCCCAGGATAAAACATCCATCGTCGTCAACTCCTGAGAAGCACAGTTCAAAGAAGTTGAAAATCACGCCGAAGTTAGCACCCAAAGGCCCTCTAAATCCGAATCTGGTGAACATAATAGTGGTACCTGAAAAGGAGATATGTCCTAAGTGGCTTCTGTCAAGTAAGTCTTTGGTATTGAAATTGCTAACAGAGCAAGGATGGATGGATTGGTTCACAAAGGAGGATAGACCTATTTACCCGAAGCTAGTTGCACAGTTCTATCAGTATGTTCAATTCTCTTTTGATTCATAAGATGGTTATGTTGTGCGAAGTTAAATCAATGGCCAGATTTGTACCTTTTCTTCGACGTTATGGGTTGCATGCCTTAGGATACCTCATGAGGGTATTTGTGAGGACTACCAGAGAGGTCCTCCACCTCCAAGCGAGTTCTTTGTTTTGGAAGAAGCATTGAGAAGTTTAACTGGAAATGAAACTAAGAGGAGAGTCATAGTTGTCGAGCTAGATGGTGAAACCAGACTTCTGTTTAAGTTTGTTCAGAATTTAATTAGCCCTAGAAAAGGTGATTTTTCTATACTCAAGTATCAGGATGTATTTTTGATACATCTCATGAAAAATGGACATAAGATCAACCTATGCAAGTATGTTATACACCATATGTGTGAGTTGATCAAAACAACCTCCAAGTCAACCTCCCTATTCTATTCATGGCTTATCTCAGCTATGCTTCATGCAAAAGGATTGGTTGGACCAGATGAAGAATCCATTAAGGACTATGAGTTCTATCTTTCAAAAGTTACAGTAAAGAGAATGAAAATTAGTTGGAATCCATGGAGAAAAGCATGGGTTGAAGATAATGACAGAGTTTATGAAAAGTTTAATCTGGTGGAACACCCTTCAAGACCTAAGGATATTTCTGATCCTAGTTTGGAACTAAATGAACTTATTGAGTATTCTGATGAGGAATAAGAAGAAGAGGTTGTTATACCTCCGAGAGAAACTATTCTGGTTGAGGAAGATAGTGAATCATCTCCTCAAGTCTTATTTGAGAAGGAAGTGTTTGTTCCTGAAGAAGTTGTTGATCTGGAAGAACAACTTGCTTCCAAAGAAGAATCTATTGCTAAGGTAAGTGAAAAGGACGTTGTAGAAGAGCATATAGAAGAAGATCTTTCTGTTGTGCAAGAAACTACTCTTGAGCAACACCCAGAGGAACAAGTTGTTCCTGAAGTTATTCCATCTGCTGAAGAGAGAATGGAGCAAGCCTTTCAGTTGGCTATAAAGGAAATGGGTGAGAAAATTAGGGATGAAATCGTGGAAATAGATCAAGGATCTAAATCTCTCAGTCCTGAGAAAGATGCACCTGTTGAGGGGGAGCATCCCCCCAATTTGGAATCTGTTGAAGTCCATAATCTGATTGATCCAAGCTCAGTGGATACATGGTATAAATTCGCCAGTTATTTTGATGTGACTGATTCCCAGGAAGTCTCAGTTATAGGAATTGACCTATCTACTATGTTTCATTTGAAACTGGCATCTGCTCCTGAAGATATCTCTGCCAAAGAACCTGAGTCTGTCTCAGCTTCTATTCCTAAACCTTCTCGAGAACCTCCAAACCTAGTGAATAAGGATGATCTGAAAGCTTTTGGAGCTACCCTATTAGTTGGAGTTGAAAAACTCATGAATACTCAACCGGCTCCTGTAACCATTTTAAGTGAAAGAGATGCTGCCTTGTTATTGGAAAAGATCATATGGCAGATTCAGTCCAAGATGCTTCATGAAATTCAAGAAGTCAGGATTGAGAACCAATAGCTCAGTGATGAAGTAAAAACTCTCAGAGGTATGGTTGAAGAAATGCAGAGGGTGATGAACTCAAGACCATAACTTGTTTTTTATCCTCTTGAGGATGTTGTTAGACAGATTCCACAGGAAGTCACCTCATTGATTCAACCAAATCTAACTTCCTTAGCTGAGAAGGTAGCTGAAAGAAACAAGCAGATTGTTCAAGAGATATGTGAACTTGTTATTGGTCTTAATGAGTTAACTGATGAGTATAAGGGTTGTCTCCAGAAAGTTCTAAATCAACTGAAATCCCTTACCTCAGCTGTCACTGCTTCTCGTACTTCTGGACAACCATCTCAACCCTCTTTAGACAGTGATCTGCTCTGAACAGTTGTCAAAGAAGAACTTCAATTTGTGCTCAGTGGCTTTGATAAGGAATCTCTATCTGAAGTTGTCAAGAACAGTGACAGAGTTCTTGATTTGGTGAGAATTCATTCCAAGATTGTCAATGATGCTCGGCAAGAAATTGCTAAGAAGGTGGACTTCTACTTCAATCAGATCTTCTCTAAGAATGACATGACCAACCACTTCAAGTACCTTGTAGAGTATGAGGATTCCTCCTGTCACTCAAGCTTTCAAAACTCAAGTCCAAAAGCTCAAAGATTTCACTCCTCTGTTGGATAAGTTTATGGAGAACAAGGATGACTTTGAGAAAGCCATGCAGTATGGTGGTGAGATCATTGCTGACTTCATCAAACTTTTGAGGCCTTATCTTCATGTCTAAAGTACTGCAATTGTCGCTCCTGTAGCTGCACCCCTGAGATCTGGTTTACCTACCTTCTCATCATCTGCTCTTGCCTCTACATCTTTGTCTGTCTCTCAGGCTCTGAGTCAGATCAGGCCTGTTATCCTTGATCAACAGTTGCCTCAGTCGTCTACTACACCTACCGTACTCAGAATGGCCCGAAGGCCCTCATTTTTTATTATTTTGATAATCCACCTTTCAAAGGGGTGAGGTGGAACCCTTGCAAGGCCCGAAGGCTCAGAGACAATTACATGACCTGTAGGTCTTAGAGGGAATCACCCAGACAAGACAACTTGGAACTGCTCCTCCCCAGCATATGTCATGATATCAGCACTCCACCTTCGCAGAGCTGGTCGGCTAGTTGTCCTATGCAAAGCTGCACAGGCCTGGTACCAATGACAAAGTCATACCCTCTCATTCTTCCAATTTCGGTTAGCTCTGCTCTAGTGGATGCATCTACCCTGAATCCTCCTCTGAAGCCTTGTCCCTTGTAGTCTGACTGGTACATCTGCATTTCATGTGGCTTGAAGGCCTTGGGGTGTCCCAAAGGCCTTAAGGTGGCTCGAAGGCCTTGAGAATCAACTGGCCCGAAGGCCTTGGGTGGCCCGAAAGCCTTACAGGGCCCGAGGACCAAACCAGTGGCCCAAAGGCCTAAATGGATGAATAGTTCCGGCTACTACAGTACCGAACAGTGCCTGCTACAGTAACCCGAAATTCCTCCTCCACCCAGATTTAATCTCGGGTCTCTTGGATACACCTACCGAGTCCTCACCAACCGGGTTGAGGCTCATGTGCAAAAATGTGTGTAAGGTTAACGCTCGACTCTCACTGAGGGGGCCCCGCCAGGCCCCAGAGCGCGCCGCACGTTCCCCGGCTAGGCAGATGGCTTTGAATCGCCTTGTGCATAATACGCACAGTGTCCGAGTCTGGCGGGACTCGAGCTTGGGCCAGTTCCCACGGAGGGCGAGGGGTACAACCAGCGGGTACCACTCGGCTAACACCCCATGGGCAAAACGTGTGTAAGGTTAATGCTCGACTCTCACTGAGGGGGCCCCGCCAGGCCCCAGAGCGCACCGCACGTTCCCCGGCTAGGCAGATGGCTTTGAATCGCCCTGTGCATAATACGCACAGTGTCCGAGTCTGGCGGGACTCGAGCCTCGGGCCAGTTCCCACGAAGGGCGAGGGGTACAACCAGCGGGTACCGAAACGTGTGTAAGGTTAACGCTCGACTCTCACTGAGGGGGCCCCGCTAGGCCCCAGAGCGCGCCGCACGTTCTTCGGCTAGGCAAATGGCTTTGAATCGCCCTGTGCATAATACGCACGGTGTCCGAGTCTGGCGGGACTCGAGCCTGGGCCAGTTCCCACAGAAGGCGAGGGGTACAACCAGCGAGTACCACTCGGCTAACACCCCATGAGCGAAACGTGTGTAAGGTTAACGCTCGACTCTCATTGAGGGGGCCCCGCCAGACCCCAGAGTGCGTCGCACGTTCCCCGGCTAGGCAGATGGCTTTGAATCGCCCTGTGCATAATACACACAGTGTCCGAGTCTGGCGGGACTCGAGCCTGGGCCAGTTCCCACGGAGGGCGAGGGGTACAACCAGCGGGTACCACTCGGCTAACACCCCATGGGCGAAACGTGTGTAAGATTAACGCTCGACTCTCACTGAGGGGGCCCCGCCAGGCCCCAAAGCGCGCCGCACGTTCCCCGACTAGGCAGATGGCTTTGAATCGCCATGTGCATAATACACACAGTGTCCGAGTCTGGCGGGACTCAAGCCTCGGCCAGTTCCCACGGAGGGCAAGGGGTACAACCAGCGGGTACCGAAACGTGTGTAAGGTTAACACTCGACTCTCACTGAGGGGGCTCTGTCAGGCCCCAGAGCACGCCGCACGTTCCCCAGCTAGGCAGATGGCTTTGAATCGCCCTGTGCATAATACGCACAGTGTCCGAGTCTGGCGGGACTCGAGCCTGGGCCAGTTCCCATGGAGGGCGAGGGGTACAACCAGCGGGTACCACTCGGCTAACACCCCATGGGCTCCACTGCACCTATCTTGGCCCCTTTTGTTTTTGAAGGACTCTCTTTACCTTCTCTGTCCACCGGTTCACTTCCTTCCTCCACTTCTACCTCTGCTTCTATGGCTTCTTCTTCTGATGTTGCTGCCAAGGGCAAAGAGAAGACAAGCTGGTGCTGAAGCACAATGACTACTATCTTTTGATAGGGATGTTTTCTGTATTCTTGTTACTTACTGTTTGTAATGACACTTTTTATCCCTCTAATGCATTGTGTACTTTTTTTGTCTATTTTTTATTTACTCTTTTTGATAATCCCAAAAGGGGGAGAAATATGTATTCTATATGCACTAAATGAACATTAAAGAAGAGACACATTACCTAAGAATAAATCTCTCACTCACACGATTTGTGATCATCAAAAGGGGGAGATTGTTGGACTCCTCGTGTGTTAATCATGTTTTAATGATCACAAATCCTATACATTCTGTAAATCTTGTTAATCCTGTTTAATCTATCTAAAATCATGTGTACAGATGATTAGTTTCTTTATGCCTTAAATAATTATTGTAAACTATTTTGTTTATAATGGAATTCTGTTATGAATGATTAATTTTAATTCATTCTATGAATATCACCGTTTAAGTCTGTGTACAGATATTTGGCTAAGTCTGAGAAACCGTGAGTCTGCCACCGGTTGTGTTTTTCTGGCAAAGGACCCAGACATTGTAACCATCCAGACACCGTGACCATCCAGACACCGTGACCATCCAGACATTGTGACCATTCAGACATCGTGACCATCCATACATTGTGATCATACACCGTGATCCTAACACATCTGTGCTACCGGTTCCTGATCTCTATACAACTATGCCTTCATAGTTGTCTCATCGCTCAAAGACAAAGAAAGAGACACCGTTTCAAGGAGACACCGTTTCATGGAGACACTGTTTACAGACAGACTGTGACACCGTTTCTTAATCTATTTTGTCGTTTTTCAATTTAATTTCTAACGGACATATTTGAAGTTTTTAAATGCACTGGCATAATTAATGTTTCTTTGTAGACATGTCACCTGACAGTACGAGGTACGAGGTGCAGAATACATGCATCTTGTCAGCTCCAACACATGCATTCTAAGAATAAAAAAGAACAAAGTGGTGACAAGCGTGACTGTGGTGACTGTGGCGACAGTTGTGCTAACAAAAGAACAAGTGTGTGCATGATAAGGAAGTAGTATGAGTATTCATGCAACCCGACATTGCTGAAGAACACACGAAGAAAACTCGAATCCTAGAGTCGAGAACATTTATGCACTATCTACTCCATGAAGAACACAAGCCAGATCTAGCTGACTTATGATACTCTGTTTTCTGCGAGAGGACTCAATTTCTGCATCTGCTTCATCCCAGAAGTCCATAGCTGTATAGACTAACACTCAGAGCACTTCTAACATTATCTCATCATTTCTGCTCTGTTGTGTATTATTATTTTTATCTTTCAAGCAGTGTGTGTGTCTGTATAAAAACACGCACTGTCTCATGCATCAAACTGAAGGATACAAGATATCTTTTCTCTTACATCTTTTTACACTTGTGTATTCTCACGGATAAGTGTGGAAGAGGTCCATGTGTGACCTGTTAGTTCATACCCACGAAGAACTGTGGAAGAGGTCGTGTGATCCGGATAGTCTTGTGTACTGTTGTTAACCCCGATCCAGAGTGTGGATCAAGTTTATTTATATAAACTGCTTGGTGGCAGGTGATCACCAAATGGAGTGGATTAGGTCTCGGCTTGAGATTGAACCACTTGTTTTATATCCGTTGTGCTGTTCATTTTAGTTTTCTCTGTTTTACTGTTTAATTCATAAATCACTAAATCTACTTTGATAGTTAATCGTGGAAAGAAGTTATAATTGTTTTGACTTATTAGAATAACTTCAAAAGTAATGTTAATAACTAATATTAAGATTACTGAGAATTAATCAATCTTTTAAGAAGTTATTTAAACAGTCAAACTTTCATAACCGTATAACTTTGATTAACTGAGTTGTATTTAAATTTATTGAGGAACCTTTTTAAAAGAATACTTTTTAAACGGAAATTTTGAATATATACTCAATTCACCCCCCCTTTTGAGTACTCTACTCCGACCAACATAAATGTTTAATCAAAATTAAAATTTACCCTTTTTATGTAGATCAATTAAAATATCATTTGAATCCTTCACTGAATCATCCTCATATTCATCTTCATCTCCTCCTTCACAATCTATAAAAATTTGGACCAACAGATTTAAAATAACATTTTGGTTGAATTAAAAACACACTTCTAAATAGTTAAAGATATTACCAATCAACCAAACATATTAGTTAGTTAAAAACACACTTCTAAAACTAAATGCAAATTATATTTTTTAAAATAATAATCTATATTTTAACAAATAAATTATTACTTTTAAATTTGATAAATAAAAAATAAAAATTGACATAAAATGAAAATTGTATGGATGATTAGAAATAAGATTAAATAGGCTGTAAATAAAAATTGATTATTTGACCAAATATAAATTGTATGGACAAATCTCAAATCTCAAATAAGACCGACAAAGTATCGGTGAATCCCCAATACAAATAATTTTTAAAAATTTAACAAAATTAACAATAAAAATAAAAAATAACAATCATAATTATAAAAAAATGATTATAAAAAAAATCCACATATGAGGGCGGCAGCAAGGGAAGGGAGGGGGTCTTGGCAACTGGGGCACACAACACAGACACCCGCTCAAGCAGGCAGGCAGGCAGGAGTGGCGAGGCACGATTCGAAAGGCCTCCGGCCGTTGAGATCTGTAAAGCGAACCGAGGCAAGCGGAGGAGGAGAGGAGGGTAGGGCAGCGGTTGGGGTGCAACACCGGTGCAGTGCAGCAAGAGATTGTGGGGACGAGGGACCTCATACAGAAGAGAATCGCAGTGATGGGTTGTGCGCGGAGGAGAGGTGAGTGCGGAACGATAATCGGAGCGGTGGAACGGAGGTTAGGGTTGATAAGAAAGGAGACGGTGAAATTGGGGGTGGGCGCGGGTGTTGCCACTGCTGGCCGTGCTGCCCAAGCCCAGGGGCTCACTGGGCTTGCCCCCAGGCCGGCCCTGTTCATGTTATGGCATACTGGGGCAACAAGGACCTTCAACTACTACTCTTGTTTCACATAACTTGATTGAAAAGAGTATATGCAAAGATATGAGTGAAAAACCTACAAGGAGCCAGGGGTTGGAATACTAGGGCTTCGAGGAGATAGACCCATGAAGGGGAAGAGAAGAATCTTGACATAGGAAAGAGAAGTTTAGATTTTTTAAGGGCCAATTAATCCCTCAATTGTTTTTCACTTTGTAATGCTTATTCATGTCTAGCCTTGTCCGTCGTGTATAGCTAATGAGAGATGCACGCTCAACATCTCTCAAGAAAATGCAGAGGAATTGGATCCAAACTTCATAACCATAACCGACTCCACTGCTTGGTCATGCTTGATCCACAAGATTGGCTCTAGGGTAAGCCTCGCAAGCCCCTGGGGTAGAGCAACAAGATGAAAAGGGCAACAAAGTGGATATTTTTTCCCGTAGCAACCTCTTTTAACCACAATTTAGAACAAAATTTTCGATCTAGGCCTTGAGCAAGAACAATTTTTGAGACTCTCAAAACCGACTCTGTTGATCCAAATCATGTTGCCACTTGAAGAACCTAACCAGTCCACAATCCAGTCACGCATGAGAAAGAAAAATGAGAATTCCTGACTAACAGGCCCAAAACTTCTCATAACATTGATGCATGAATGTACAAAATGTTACATTACACATCATTCAACCAAATCCACCTCATAAAGTCTTTCCTCATCTTCCAATTATAAAATACAGAAATGATTAAAAGTAATTTTCTAACACTTTCCACCCAAACTGAGCATAAATCAGAGAATAGTTCAAAGGTATGTAACTGACCCTACGCCGCAGCCGCAGATCAACTGATGCATTTTCTCAACACAGCTTCCGCATGCTGTTCAAACTTTGGTAGGGCCCATTCATGCTGCACTATGTCAAGCCCATCCTTCTCCACGCTTAAACTCTGCCAATAACATTATTTGCAATTAGGTTTAACCAACTCAATTCAGATTCCCTAAAAGTTGAAATGAAACGGGTTTTGGAAGGACAACATAGTCTCTTGAGATTTAAACTTCTTAATCTAAAATTTTATGAGTTCATCACTAGAGATGTGAATGATGCAATGATAATGACAAGCTACCTGGCCTCGACCCAAACAATATTCGAATTCAGCTCAATTTAAGTCCAGTCAAGCTCCAGCTGGAGCAACTCAAACTATACATCAAACTGAATTCGAGTATTAAAATAACTTAACCGAGCAAGCTCGCATAGTTCAATTTAAAAGTCGAGTTGAGTTCGAGATTAAAAGTCACTGTTTGATCAAGTTCGGGTAGTGTCAAACTCAAATAATTATATTGAGTTCGAGCTCAAGAAATATACCGTATTCGCGCACCTCAATTACACTCTTAATCGATACCTATGCACTATTAATCAATAAATCTTCACTTTTCTCATCGCATTTTGGTACAAGGGCCAAACACCCAGAAAAATACCTAGAAACTGCTTATCTATGCCAATATTAAAGGACACCACTGCTAATCATGATCCAGCATACAATAGAAACACCAGAAGTTTAACAAAAAGGAACCAAGAGATTAAAAAGCATATACTTTCTTATTTTTCTCTACTAACCAAAATATTTTCTAACCCGTTTTCAAATACAATTTTGAAAAATGAAAATGGGAAACATTTTTCAAAACCAAACAGACTTAGGCATGTGTGTTACCTTTGTGGGATCCATACCAAATCCACTCATTTGCATCATCCGTTGCGTATCATCCATGGCTGCATCATCACACACGAGAGAAAACGGTCAAAATGTATATTTAATCCAACTTATGCCAAGCACAAAATTGTTTGAAACCCTAAAAATCAATGCTGACCATTTTCTTCTCCCAGGATGAGGCTGAAGAGACCCCTTAGTCCAAACAGATTGAGGAAATACCTGCGGACAAGAAAAAACGAACACTTGTGACATCAAACCATGAAAGCACAAGATGGGTCAAGCATCATTACAAATGAACCTTACCATGAACGGCTGCTGACATAGCTGACATCAACAGTGCTCAGGTCAATGCCATTTTGCAGCATGGACCTGAACCTCTGTGTGAGTGGGAATGGTATCTTCGCTGAAAACCAGAAAATATTCAACTTTCAAGGTTCTTTTCATTGACATAAATCATTGAAAGGGCATTTAGAAGCCGGATTCCGGGAAATAGCTTTGTTAGGGATGCAGCTGAACAGGGAATGATTGGTTTTAGCTGATTTCCTTGATCTGTACAAAACGATTTTCCCTCCCTTATAATTTGGACCCCAGAAGTGGTTGCTCAGAGAACAAAATGAAATATTAAGATGATCACTACAATACAAGTAAAAAACAATGCCGGAACAAGAAACAACATAAAAGAAAAGATCACATGGCATTGAAAGCTTCAAGAATCACACATCTAAAGGATAAGGTAAAATAAACCACAAAAACTGGCTTGAAAATAAAGATAACAAAACATACCAGCAACGAATCCAGAAAAGAAAAAGTTCACCCAGGCAAAAGTGAGGGTCTGCTCAACAGCATAGACAATGGTCAGGTGTTTATTGGGTGTGTAATGGAAAAACAATTGAAACCAACCTAACAAATCAAAATACCTGAGGTATGATCATTGATAAGTTTTTCTTCATCATATCCATAGCCATGTTTGGATCAGAAAACATTTGTGTCTGTGCATTCTGGGCCTGTCCCTTGGGAACGTGCAATAATCCATTCTCCTACCAAAATGCATTGGACTTACTTCAAGCTAGTGCCATTGTGTAAGCAAAAATTCCTCATATCAATTATACTCTTTCAAAACGGACTTCCTTTTTCGCGATCTAAAATGATTTCATACGTTGATGATGATATAATTAAAACCCAAAAAGATCAATTAAACCTATCATGCCTCAATCAATCTGATCATTCATTGCCCCGTGTTCGTGCCCAGTAGGCATTAACAGTTAATATTGGGCTGCTTCCATGGGAGAGCGTACCCGTAATAAAATTCAATTAAATCTGTCACTGTGATCCTATTGAAACGATAAAACAAATTATATGGTGTAATGGAATAGATACAAAAAAGTAGTATAACCTCGTTGCTGTAGTAAACCCGTCGAGCACGAAACGCCTTCGGAGGAATGAAATTGGCAGAAGCTCTTAAGTTCCGTGCCCTAATAATAATCTGCCTGTGATTTCCCAACCAAAACACGCACCAGAAACGGATTATAACGGCCTGATTAGCAGCCAGTGCAACTTTCGGATTTAAACGAACCATGAAATTCTTCCAAAAATATAAACCTGCCCACGTAAAATAAGTAAACAAAGAAATCCTAGTGCTGGGAAGATCACAAAAAACATATGTATAGTAAGATTACCCTTCTCTGATGATCTTGCCATCGGGAGTTTGAGTGGAGCGCATGAGCTTGGAGACGAAGTGTCGAAGTATCCCAATGAGAACCATCACAACAGAGAGCGGGATGAGCACCCAATCTCTGATCGCCGTGTCCAATACCAGATCCTCCGCCATAGCCTTCGACGGCAAAAGCTCGTTCGCCTGCTCCGTGCCTGCACCGCTCAGGCTTCACGAATTATCGTATTCGCCAATTTTCTTTTACCTAGTATTTTTCCATATCGGCGCAATTTTAGAGCCGATGGATAAATCAGTTTGATAATTATAAAATCCAACCATTTAATTTAAAATACATTATACTGATTTTAATTTATCTGCCATACATATTAAACACAGGTTTACATATGCACACATGTCATCATCTCCTGCATTTCACCCTCCCAAGTTTCCTCCATTCTGGACATTCATCTCGGGCCTTCATCCTCTCCTAATTCACACTTTTAGAGCTCGTTTGGCAGCCGAGAAATGGGAGGAAAATAAATGATTTGGGGCGACTGAAACTCATTTTCGTTGTTTGGTGAGAACAAAGGGATGGAGCGAGATATTAGAGGCAGAAACGAGTAGAGAAACATTTCTCTTCAATCTGTGATTTCAAATCATTCCAAAGTTGGGACGATTCGGACTGAAATTGTGTTTTTGGTTGAAGTGTTTTTTAAATTTATCATGTATTACCATCGTATGTCTATATAAATTCATTCCTTCAAGTTATAGCGTCGTTCACCTTCAACCTGATGTCGTTTAGTTCCTCCGCCATTGCTCCAGTTCTCCGCCGGTATTCTTTCATGTTGCAACGCCGTCCTCCTTCACGCTTTTCATCATTTAATTTGTTGCATTATGAATATTTTAGGTTTAGGTTTGAATGTTATACGTCTTTGTTGAGTTTATTTATTCATGTTTAAATCTCAGGTACTTATGAAATATCTTGTGGATAATACGTGTGGTTATAATATTTTCCTTGATAATTTATATATGCTCATTGTACCCCCCACGTTCGGCTGGGGTGATACATGTGGGGAGGGGATTTGGACGTGATTGCGGGGTCAAGTCCCCAGGGCGGCGGTTTTCATGTATTTTATTCCTTGCGTGTGTGTCGCGTTTTCGCGGTTGTACCCATTTTTTTTATATATGCTCATTGTAATGGGAAAGTAAATATATTTAGTTGATAAATTCAAAGTTGCGGTGCTTTGAATTTCATAAAAAAATATAAATGTTTTCCTTATCGATGAGTGTACCATTTTCTTAAATTAATATTTATATAAATGAACGTATTTCTCATTATTAATATAACATCAAACAATATTTTCATGTGTATCTAAATATTTTGTTCAACGTAATTTATAAATAATAATAACGATCAGATATAAATAATTTTGATTATGTGTATATAAATAATTTTGATTATAAATAATTATGTATACATAAATAATCATAAATAATTTATAAATAATTTTGATTATAGATAATTTTGATTATAAATAATTATGATTATCTTGAATGAATAATTTATATAAAAAATTTATAAATAATTTTGAATTAATAACTATTTTGAATTAATAATTTTGAATTAATATTTTTGATTATATTGAATTAATAGTTTTGAATTAATAAATTATATAAATAATTTATAAATAATTTTTATTATCTTGAATTAATAATTTTGATTATCTTTAATTATTTTTTTAAAATTTTAAAATTTGTATTAATATGTGTTTGTAGTTTAATGTTTACTTAATTTTGGTGATATGAAATCTAATGATTGATTAAAATCCAAAATATTGTGTTTTGATTTGTTATAAAAAGGGTAATAAAAATACCTTTTTAAGGGTTATTTGTGTCATTTAACATAAATTGTTGATGTTGGACAGACATGGCGGTAGGTGTGTTATTCGTGGAGATCTAATATGTGGTTGTTTTTCATTTTGGGCAAGTATGCCCTTTAATGTTGTGTGTATGTATTATTTTTTAGCAAAAGATTATTTGTATCATTTACACCAAAATATTTTCTTTTCTTTTCTTTTAAAATTTATCACTAGACAAGGTGGAGAGAAATGACAATCATTTCTTTTCTTTTATTAAATTTCACATCCAAACAAAATGAAGAGAAATCAAAACCATTTCATTTCATTTCATTTCTTTTATGAATTATGAAATCATTTGTTTTCTTTTACTAATAGATGACCAAACATCGTGTTAGGGTTTCCGTAATCCCTACTCTTCCCATTTATCCTCCTTGCCCGACGTTCTGCTCGCGTGTCGCCCTCCTCTCTTCCCTGCTCGACGTTCTTCTCTCGCATTTCCCTTCATGAATCGTGGTGCGCGCCTTCATACGCCATCCTCATCGTATGATTATTTCTTCACAGCAGTCCTTCTCTACTTCTCGAATCTCCACCTTCGTCTCTCCCTCCGCAAATTGTGCTCCTCTCCCCCACAAATCAAGCTTTATCTCTGTGCATATCTTCTACAATTACTCCCCTGGTGTCGTCGCCCTTTTTTGCTTTATTGGCCTCATCCTCTATGCCTTCGCATCTGGGTCCGCCTTTAGGTTGGATTTTGGTATTATTGATCACATATCGGCCTCCATCTTGCACCTCTATGAGCCCACCCTTTTCAACCATTTAGGTAGTACCCATGGAATGGCTAGGGCCTCCCTCTCACCACCTCCACACTCCTGGCTCCATCTTCCTCCTTCGTGCCTACCCACCCCCCTTATTGCTTTTCTCCTTGCACGTTTGAAGTTAGCTCTACTCGTCTCTCATGCAAGCCTAACACATTCTTGATCCACTATTAGTCGGTTGACCCATGAATTGTTCCTTGAAAATTTGATTCTCTGCAACGATTATTTACATTTTACAAGGTTTGATTTGACTGTCTTCCATTTTTCATGTTATTGGAACCCCTGATTTTGGGAAACCCTAGGTTTCTTTCCCTCTCCCTTCACAATTTATGTTGAATCACTCTGTCGGAAGCCCTAACCATTCCATCTCTTCTCCTCTCCGCACACTCAAACACACAAGTCAAAAGTCATAGCCACTTCGTGCTTTGTAGGAGCCGCCTTCAACATTTCCGTTCTCTGTTCATATTCCTCCATAACTGATCCATGTTATTGTTTATCCATCTCCAAGCCAACCCTCTACTTTCCATCAATTAGAGAGTCATCTCTCAAATCTATGTTCTTAGTTATCCTAAATTCCCTAGGCCCACTGTATAGTTCTCTAACCAGGTAATTGTGGTAGTGAAGCATATAGGTACATTATTCATTAATTCCAACATACACTTGCATGTTATTTTCTGTTGAATTATCCTCTTTTTATTTTCCAAAAAAAATATTTCAAATTCGTTTGCTATATTTTTTTAATATACTATTTTATTATTTTATAGTGATTGCATAATTGTTTGCTTATTTTTTTATATTAACATATTGTTTTACAGTTCATAGCTATAACATCCCACCTTTTTATAACATAACTTTTCATTACATTTTACAAAACCGAAGATCTTTAAGGTTTAGTGTCTTGGAAACCAGGAACTTAAAACATGAAAACATAAAAAATACTTCTTAAACACTTGAAAGGATTGTCCTTATGTTCATCCTAGGTTCATTACTGCATCTCATAACCTGGGGACATACATCAAAAGAAAGGGTGAGCAGAAGTCCCAGTAAGGGAAACAAGGGGAAACATTTAACATGTGAACTTGAGATACATCAACAATGTCATGAAAAAGAACTTTAAGGCATGAGAAAGAAATCACGAGGCATATCATAATAAAAATAACATATTTCATAACTTGAAGATGTGACTACAACATTTAATATTGACAATCATTTTCGTTTCACCAAGGTCCATCCCCAAGGTGTCATTAAAAATTACTAAGGTTATTCACCAAGGCGTCGTTAAAAATGATCATCTCTAGAGATTAAGTCTTTACCCAATGCATTGGAGAGCTATCATGGCGCACCCTTAACATGTCTTTATTATCATGTGAGCCACATATATCATCATCAATCATTTCATAAACAACCCATATAGCATAAAAGGAATGAGTTTCATTTTATAATCATAACGTTTTAAAAACTGCTTTAAAGACATGATCTTTATGTCACTTTAAACCCACAGAAAGGGAAAGCAGGTCTCATGTATGTAAATCCCAGAATAGAACAACTTGGTATATATGTGAATACCCCTATAGAAGAGAGGGCTTTGAGTATTTACTTAATAAAATAAAAGAAATTTAGAAAAAGAGAGAGATATTTTGAGACGGAAATTCTGCAGCATAACGACTATGTTTCGGGGTTTTAAAAAACATTGAAAAGAGAGGGGACATAGGTCAAACATTAATAAATGACCCATAAAACAGTAGAGGGACTGAATATGAAGGATATATGAACATGGTAATGAAATTTAAAGGAAATACCATTTTAAATGAAAAACATGGAAGGAAGACAAAAATTAGATTTCTCTTATGAAAATTCGGCAGCCTAACGACGTCACTTAAACTTCAACAAAAATGAATTGACGAGATCAAATAGGGCCGATAATCATATGAACATAAAAGTTCAGTATGATAGATATAGAGATCATACCGAAACATAATAAAAAATAACTTTAAAGACTTGACATGAAAGTAGAACTTTGAAAAAAATGAGAAGGGTGAAAGAATCCCTTAAAAATTCGGCAGCCTAACGGCGCCACTTAAACATTATTAAAATGAATTGATGAGAGAAAGAGGGGGTCTCTCATCCTATTAACATGAAAAGGTCAGTAAGATGAATATAAAAGAACATCCTCCAACATAAGAACATGGAGCATAAAAGAAATGACATAAAAGAGATTACTTGAAAAGAAAGAGAGAGGTCAGATCCCTTACCTTAAACGTAACTCTTAAAACTCGAAGGTTGGGACCTTGAGGGCTTGGGGACACCTTGGGAGGACTCCTTGGGAGGTAATGAGACAAGAGATTCGTTGGGGGAGAGTTTGGAGTGAAAATTAAATGAGTAAAGGGTGGGTATTTATAGGGAATGTGAGGGGACAAGGCATTAATGGCCAAGGGACACCTCACAAGTGGTTTTCTCAAAACCATGGGATCTCCCATGGTATTTCCCATGGAGTTAGGCCACATGGGTCCCCCCACACAATAATTCATCACCTTTGGTCGGCCAACCCTTAAAATATCTCATGACATCATTATGACATAGTTATGATGTCATTAAACATACCGAAACCCTAAAACTGTATTTTTACTATTCACTGAAAATTCAACTTTCTCAGAAAAATCCCAAAATTCCACCTTAACCAAATATCAATGCTCTGATTTCAAAAATTAACTCCATTTTATAAAAATAATTTTATAAATATTTTTAATTTAATTTTTAAATAAATATACTATTTACTGAAAATTCATTTTTTTTCAGAAAAATCCCCAAAAATTACCTTAACATAATATCGATGCTTTGAGTTCAAAAATAAAGTCCATTTTATAAAAATAAATTTCTAAATAATTTTAATTTAATTTTTAATTAAAAAAATACTATTCACCCGAAAAAACTAATACTTGACTAATAATTTATGAAACCGTTATTTAACCATTTTATTGAATCACATTACTTAATCAAGGTACCTAGATTATATTAATACTTTCTTTAAGTGAGATTACTAATCCATTTGGTCACATTACTAATCCTAAGCATAAAATCACTATTCACAATTTACTATTCATCAAAAATTAAGTTGATCTTATTAAATTCTAAATTTCGTACTGAACATAATTGTAGAAGACCATTTTTTGAAAATCATTACACATTTTTAATTATTTAAGGTTTACATAAACATTTTTTAAATATCATTTTTCTAAAATTCATCAGAAATATGCATACTATATTTATCCGGACATTTGAAAATTCACAAACTTTACCATAAGAAGAGAACACAATTTTATTTATAACAAAGGATTACACAAGTCAGTTATGGTCTCGTTACATAGCCCCTTATAACACCAGCATAGGACCTAAGAGTAAGGTGTGCTAGGGTGATAGAATCTTGGGGTTGCTCAGCCAACATTGCACGAGTAGTAATTTCTATCAGTTTGAACTTCTCGCGAAGGCGATTCCGTTCTAGCTTCACACGATGAAGTTCGGCTTGGGTTTGGTCCAGAGCAAAGCCCAATGGTGCTACCTCCTTCCCAAGTTCCGTTAGATGGGCTTCGATTGGCCCGAGACTACTGTATGAGGCCATCAAATCTTCTTTCTATATTAATTAACCAAGATCACTTGTATTTAGAGACAGTAATCGAAACGTTTAGTTTCCAGCGGTCATATTGACCAACGATCATATAACAGTCAAAACCCAACGGTCTCATTTTAATTATACTCATGTTATCAAATGAAACATTTTTGTTGAGTATAAAAATAAAATAACACACAAAATTAGGAAACAAGATTTATTCAAAATTTAGGGTCGTTACAATAGCAGTTTTATTTGTATTTTACATCAGGCAAGTTCAAAACAGTGATGAGTCCTACTGTTTAAGGCATGGTCAAAATACATCACCTTTCAATATTTTTGCTACTCATGTTTATCTTTCTTATGAAAAATTAAATATGCAGTTCATAAAAGGAATAAACCAAATGAGTTTGATTGCCTCCATGTTTTGAGACCCGACATAGATGATAACTGAATCTTAATACTTTACATTGTTCACTAGATTTCAGGTACTAACCCCCATAGGAAATGATTCCAAAGATAAATCTCATGTTTGGATTTCGTATCCTATATTATTATTTTTTTCTTTCCACCTTGAGTAGCCAAAGTAAACTCTATGATTTACTATGTATTTGAATTTTTTATTTAATCATATCTGTTTTGTACATGAAATTATTATGTATTCCCTTTTTAAATCTGATATGTTTCCCATTTTTTTGGGATGCTATTATATTTTAGATTCCTTTTTAATGATTTGAAACTATTGTTTATTTATTTAATGTATATTTTATTCTGTTTTATATATATTTTAAAACATTATTTTATCTATAAATTGTTTTTTCTTCTTCTAAAATTAGATATTTTATTTAAAAATATTAGGAAAATGTGTTTTTTTCAGGTGTAGGTAGCACACATTTTAGAGTCACCTCCGACATTTCTATTAACTATTCATATTCCTCCACGACTGGTCCATGATATTGTTTATTTTTATTTTACATTGGGCAAGTTCAAAACAACGGTGAGTCCTACTGTATAAGGCATGATCAAAATACCTCACATTTCAACTATTTTTGTTACTCATATTTATCTTTCTTATAAAAAAATTAAATATACACTTCATAAAAGGAATAGACCAAACGAGTTTGAGTGCCTCTATGTTTTGAGACCCAACATAGATGATAATTGAATCTTAATACTTTACACCGTTGGATAGATTTCTGGTGCTGACTCACATAGGCAATGATTCCAAGGATAAATCTCAGGTTTGGATTTCGTATCCTCTTTCATTAATTTTTCTTTCCAACTTGAGTAGTCAAATAGATATCTTTATTATTTATTATGTATTTGAATCTATTAATTAACTGAATCATTTTTCTACAAAAATTTATTGTGCATTCCCTTCTTAAATACTATATGTTTCCAATTTTGTTTTAGGCTAATATTTAGTTTTAGTTTTCTTTTTAATGATTTGAAACTGTTATTTATTTATTTAATGTAATTGTATTTTGTTATATAAATATATTGTAGCATTATTTTATCTACAAATTGTTTTTTTCTATCATCATATATTTGATTTAAAACTATTAGGAAAATGTGATTTGTTTCGGGTGTAGGTATCACACATTTTGGGGAATAAATAAAGTCTTTCCCTTATTTTAGCTGTAGATTTCAAAAACCACTAGTTGCTATACCTAAACCACTAAAAACTAGTATTGTGAGATCCATGCATATGTTATATGAATTCACATAATCATATAGGCAGCAAGGTATGAATCCAACCTTATAGATTTAAGCATTACTTAAATTTTAGTTCTATATGACCCCAACTTCTCAGACATGTGGTTTTAAGCATTACTTTAATGGTGAATAGTCTCGTACATTTTCACAAGAAAAGTACCAGCTTTCTTTTGAAGTACACATTTAATTTAGGGATATCAATAGATACTCATCACCCAACTCAATCTAATTAAGTATGTTTAATCTAGTGATTAATATGGTTTTTAAAGGACTGGGATAGTGAATTTAGAACCCGATTAATATACAAGCATAATTAAGGAGGTGATATGAGGGTATCCTAAACCCAAACCTCAAGAAATTAAATATAATTAATTAATTTATTATATATTTTCAAATAATAATAAATTGATAACATATATTTATCTACTTTGATTTTGTTTCATATTATATTTATAAATGAATTTTAAATCAGAATCTGATTAAATTAATTATTATAAATTCTTTAGCTATATATTTTTAAATCATTATAAAATTATAAAATATATGTATTTAATTTGATATCTATCCATTTTAAATTTATAAATGAATTTTGAAATTATAAAATTATAAATGAGTATTTAAATGGGTTAGGATACTTAAAAGAGTATTTTAAGAAGTTGTGGCATTACCCAAGTGGTAATGACCCCATGAAATCCTACATGAAACCTGAGTTCAAAACTAGATGGGAACAAATCTCTGAAGTATTATAATATTACTAAAACACCATAGTAGTGTGGGTATTATAACATATACTTTAGTTGGAATACTGTAACAATAATATTATTCACTTGAATTGGTCTTTTTGGGCTATGTATTGGGTATTTAAGCCACTTGACCTATGGAGCATCAAAGCAGTGTAATTCAACTATACTAGAGTAGTCTCAAGAAGATGGATCAGAGTGGTAGTAGTCACACCCAGCGAAGCTAACCGTACACGGACAAGAAGGGACAAGGTGGACATGCCACTAGGTTTAGGCCCCATGCAGCTCTGTGTGAGGAAAGTACAAGCAGACCACATCATCAGGTGGTGATCTAGGCACAAACTTTGAAGATGTACTAGAGTGGGGTTGTTTCAATACAGTCAGGTCAATACAAAATGTAAAAAGGCATCTAGGCCTTTGGGCCTTTATGTCATGTAAACTAAGCCTCCAAGATTTATATGAATTTCTTCTCCAACCCAGTTAAAATGATGATTATATAATAAATAAAAAAATCAAAGGCATTCAAGCCATGGAGAAAAGATTATTTCAAAATATAATTGGATGAGGTTAGGATAATGAATTTAAAAAGAAAAAAAGTTATAAATAGGATAGGTCTTTGTAAAACTAAATGAGTTATGGTTTGAGTGCTTCAAATTTCACAGGTGTAACATCCCAGGTTATCAATGGATATTTTTATAAAATTTATCCCTTAAGTATATAAATATGAAATGCATTTATTATTTTTTTAAAGATATGGAACTGAAATTTATATATATAATTATTAAATAACTAGTAATACAATTTTATGAATTAATAATATTTTTATCTCTTATCCTGAAAACATGATAACTTGACTTTCATTTCCCATGTTAATATTTTTTCATAAAATAAATATCGCATCCATTAATAATATTGTGTTGAATAATAAATATTTTTTTAAAATTCATATATCAAAATTGAATTTTATCAATAATAATTATTTATTGAAATGGTTAAAAAACTCTTTTACTTTATTTATGATTATTTTTGCATGTAAAATTTTATTTTATGAGTACATTATTCTTATTAATAGTTTTATTTTATTATTCACATTAAAACAATATTTTAGTCAACAATATATAATTTTTAACAAAATATGGTTCATGTTTTGATAATCATATGATTACAACTTATAACCTTTGAAATTAATGTAACAATGTCATATGATATTTTATATCCATCATATGAAAAAATAAATAGTTAAATTATCTTTTTACATTAAAATAATATTTTATTAGTCATTCATATGTTATATACTTGTCCATTTAATTTTTAAATGATTGTTATCATGTTTATGTTTATTCTCTAAAAAATTTCTTTTAAAATGACAAGTAGCATGTTTCACATTGAAATGGTATTATGGAGTATTTAGTAATTTTATTTAAAAATTTAATTTATCATATAAAATTTTTCTCAATATCATAAAATGAACATTATATTTGGATAATGTTGTCATTATAAGTGTAATGTGGTCATTGACATAACACTATAATCATAGTGTATAAAGTTCATCACACCAAAACTATTTTAATAAATATTTTTTACAAGATAGAATTCACTTAATTAAAAGATGAATTTTGTAACATGGATATCATTTTTGTAACCAACACATTGAAACTATCTTATCATGAGTTTTTTATATTTTTATAAAAAAGTCAAATTATGGGTGAATAGTAAAAAGATAGTTTTTACGTATACTATAAGTTTTGTGACGCCATCATGATATAAAAATGACTTATAAATTTATAAAACCTTTTATATGACTTAAAATGAATTCAATGAGTAAAATAATTAATTTTAAAATATTTTACTTAATTTCCAAATCTAAAAATCAATTTTCAAATCCTAAATTACATTTTTTTCTAATAAAAAACTTTATTTGATTCTATATTTTGTATAAAATATTTTCAAGTTGTAATTCGATTTTGGGTGTTTAAATTTTAATAAAATATGTTTTTCTTAATAAAACAACATTTAAAATAAAAGGAAACATTATTATTCACAGTCTTGAGTCTAAATAAAAAAATAACCAATGCATTATTCTAAGATACCCCTCTTGCCTATATAAACACTTGTTATCCACTAAACTTTCCTCACTACCCAACCTTATTACTTTGAAAAATATATGCCTTGATCCCTCTCTAAACTCTCATAGTAATGTTTTTAATGCTCCGATCTAGCCAAAAATCTCTCATTCAAAGTCCTTATAAGCAATCCAAAGGAGGTTGAAGTGCCCTTGGGTTGATGATTATATTTTTTGTCACTTAGTCTTGTTATCTATGTCAATGTCATTATGTAAAGGTGATAAGATGGGTGATGGATTGAGTTTCTACCCATTACATGTAGATTTAAGGTGCTACCCATATAGCATTATGGGTAATGATGAAGTTCTAGCTTCCATTGAACTACAAAGTACTTGTCACATTTTGGTAATGGAGTTAGGAAAGAAACAAGTGATCCTTCTTAAATATATGGCTGAATTTTTTTGAGTAGTATCCTAAATTAATCAGATGATTGAAAGTTATAATCTTTATTGTCACACATTAAAAGTTTCAAAGGATGAGTTATAGTATTATTTACAAAAAATTGGAATTGAAGGAGTCATAGTTATAGTGAACAACTTGAAAAACTGTTATATTCAGTGTTAAATGGCCAGTTGATTGGAGGTTTTGAAGACCCATGATATGGGATAAGGTCATAATTGTGTGTTACTTTATATGAATTCTAAAATTAGTTATCATCACTTGGATTAAGGTTTGAAAATATCAGAAGAAGGCTGGAGTTTGCAGTGCAATGGAATTTCATTGATACTCAAGGTTGATTATATATGTTGCAATTGCTTAGGAATGAATCCAAGGAGTTTAATGAATTTTCACACATTCCCAATAGTAATTAGATAATTAATGGAGGTGGTATGAAGGAGCTCAGTAGTTCATTAAAGAAAGTATTGAATTTGGACCAGTCTAGAAGCTTACGTTTGATCCATCAATTGTCCCTTCATACTGTTGATCCACTGACCGCATGACCATAAAGTCATGATCATGCGGTCAGTCATTAAGTCAAGTAGTCGATAATTCCATTATGAAATCTCTTATATGTGATGTACAATCTATAAGGGAACAGTTAATCACAATATGTGGTCAGTTACAGAAGCACAAACAATCATTTGTGGAGTTTAGTGACTATATAAAGGTTATCCTGCATTTAAGACCCTGTTTAAAGGTTGATTTGCAATTTGTATGGCTACATAATGGTTAACTTGACTCTAGATAAAGGTAAACTCAACTTATAATAATCTAAATAATGGTGAACTAAACCCTATGTATAGGTCATCTAAGATATTTAAGACCCATATAAAGGCACTTCTGAGTTTCTAACAGTTATATCGAACCATGTTAGGGCATCCTCACCATTTAAGTACCAATATAAGGGTAATGATAAGTCATACATGAGCTGTGTGAAGGTAATTTGAGCCACAAATAAAGTGTAATAACCCCAACTCTAGAATCCCTAAGTCAGTGGTTACTTTATTACATTGAAATAAGATAAAAGTGATCACATTCAAAATGATCGAATAGTTTAATAGTACTAAAGAACAAGATACATAAATTTTTCCCATATTACATTATAAATAATAAAATACATATCATAAAAATATTCTTGCATCCTCAATATTGTTCATAATATCCTAGGGAAAAGAAAAAAAATAAAAGGGTGATTTCAGATGCTCAGTAAGGGTATGCGTACAATAAAAGCAATTATGAATAAATAATGCATAATAAACATGGAAATGTAATTAAATTAACACACATGTTATTTAATCAATATCTTGAGCACAAAATGAATCCATGTATAAAATCATAGTAAAAATATCATGGATATTAATAACTAAATTCTCATTGAAGGAAATGCATACTATTGAACATCATGATTTTCAAGATCATGATATATCTACCATCAAGACCTTGCACCAAGACAGTTTAAAACTGTGAGTAAAAACCCATTTAATTTGGAAAACTGATTTGTATCATGAGACCTGTTAATACATCAAGGGGCTATATAATCCTGGGCTCCACCCATCACTTCATGTTCAATGAATTCCTAATAATTGAAGGATCAATTTAATTCATGAACAATATACCTTATCAAAAAATAATCGTATTGATTAAAGAATGAAAATTTATCAATTATTATCTATTCAATAAAATAAATTCAAAATGTAACATCATATGTAGAAATAATATATAGCTTATACGATAATCATACCCATAATACAAGAATATGTACATTTAAGAAAAATGCAATGTCCAATGATTAAAAGTAAGTGAATGATTCAAAGGATTGTATCATTAAAACATATACCTGGTGGTAAATAAGTAAAATAAAGGTTTGTTATCATTGATGAATAAAAGTAACATAAAATGATGATGAAAAATATTTTTGAGGAGAATATCTTTTTCACTTTGAAATCCACTTTTAAAGAAAAAAATGTGCAAGTATTATTGAAAAAATTTTATTTGAAAATAACCTTATAAACTTAGAAAGGAAGTTTAAAAGCATTATAAGACATCATAAAGTCATATAAATCCTCTCATTCTATATAATTTAAAAAAATATTCCTTTCGTATTTTTTTTGGAAAAGTCACAAAGTGCCTCATTTATAAAACGACAAAAAGATTCATTTCAAACCATTTTGTAAAAAGTCAAACATATGTAAAAATGAATTTACACAATTGTAAGAGAATCATACAAACCTTTTTGATTTTTTTTTATAAAAACTGGTCATATAATAGAAATATTCCCCATTGGATACTTAAATATAAATAATCCCGAATAATGAAGAGATTATGAAATAAAACCCTTACCAATTTGAAAACTTTTGAATCGTAAGACACATAAAAGAAATGACATAAAATGAAACTTTAAATACCATGAATATAAATATATTAATTATATAACATATCAAATATTTATTATATACACCACACAAATAAAATAAGTGGTGAATATGACATATGTCTCATGGAAGTAAAAGTGAGATGAGAAACCCTTACCTCACATTCGACTTGCCTCATAAGCGATTTTAACATCCTTTATCACAAATATAGATTTATTATATATCTATAATAATACTCATATGTATTATATCATATATTATTTACTTATTTTATTATCCATTTATTTACAATTTTTTGTTAAAACCACTATTCTGGGTAATAACTACTTCCTTTTTTTATGTATGTTTTGGTTTGGTAGTTCATGTCCTTATACTTTGATTAAGTTTTCATCATATCCAAAAAGTTAATAATGATATAAATATAATATATATTCATTATATATGTATTTATTGTATTTTATAAAATTTGTATATAGAAAATTAATTACATCGTTCATAGAGACGGTAGGTCGTACGTATGCAAGAACACTGTTTCATTTATCTACAAATGTAACGAATGAAAGCTAAATAATTCTTATTTAAAGAATCTTTATTATATAATATAAATAATATAAATTCATTAATTTCATCCTTATTACCTTCTAGGTAAAATATAAATGAAAATTGAATCGCATCGTTTTGTGGAGGTCGTAGTCCACACATATGCACAAGCGACGTTATCATTTCCCAACATATTGAAAGGTATGAAGGTAGATATGACACTATAATTACATAAGTATAATTATATTTTAAATATAATATATAAAAATTAAAACCATCATAATTTATATCCATAATATATTGTGATGAAAAATGAATTATATCACTATGTGGTGATGGTAAGTCGTACTTATGCACGAGCGATACTTTCACATTCCATTTGATGAGAAAGTGGGTAGATAATGGTGGTTTAATAATCATGATAAAATTTAATTATATTGAGGATACCTATGTTACAATTTTAGTATAAATTAAATAGGTTTATAATAGTTATAAAAATAAATAAATTGAAAGAGTTTAGGTAAGACAATTACCTCTTTTTTTGGGAGGCCTTCATTAGATCCTTTCTTAAGGGACTTAAGGTTGGTATTTTGAGGAGACCAACACCTCCGAAACTTGTATAAAAAAGTTGTAAAAAGTAATGGATAGTAATTGGTTGATCTAGGAGGCTCAAAACGGTGTTAATAAGCGATGGGGGAGGATCCCTTTTATAATTGAGGTGAGGGGAACTTTTGGAATTTCTCAAAAGATTAAAATATAATAAGACTATTCTCAAGCCAAATGCTTGAAAATAGACTATTAATGAATAGTTTATGACAGTTTCTACCAAATATTATCCCCTTTATACTGATTTAATATTTTAATTATTTTTAAATAAATTAATAAAATATTAATCCCATAAAATATCATTATTTTCAATTTTGATACTATTCATTACATTGACTTTAAAAACATCAAGACAATAAGTAAAATTAAAAAAAAATATTTTATTATATCCTAAACATGTCATGGTTATCTAGGTAATTCATGTATCACAAAAAATATCTTAAATTTTATTACTTTTAATATTTTTAATATCATTTATTTGATTATTCCTTTAATTAAATAATTACCTCATCAGTGTTGTGTAGGAATTTAAGTTAATTATTTATTCACAAAAAATTAAAAATAAATTACCATGATGAAGATAAATATTTTAGATTTTAAAAAAATATTTATAATCTAAAATATCCTTTGGATAACCCCAGATTAAAAATATTATAGTTATTAAAAACAAGAGTGTGACATGTTTGACTTTTCTTGAAATAAAATGCTATAAAAGTCATAATATTATCCAAACAGCCATACAATTACATATAACCAAATATTGAATGATAATGGATGAAATATAATCATAAAATAAAATTTATTCAAGTTTTATCTTCATTTTATAGTCCTTATCATTTAATTTTTAACTATAATTTTTTGATTTACTTATTACCATTGTAACAAAAATTACTAAAGTTACTATTTATATTGGTTAAAAATAAAGAGACCTACTTAATAAATTTGGTTTTACTGAATCCAAATATGGAATAAAATTTTCAAAATTAAAAATAAATAAGTGGAATAATTTAATTTAAAATTAAACTGAAAAAATGCAACGGAAAATAAATTTCTAGAAAAAATGTGTTTTAAGCCCAAAAATGTACTTATATATAAATAAGGTATAAGGATGATTAAAATGTAATTAATTAGATTATATATGTAACTAAATAGTAATTAAGTTAATTTGATATAAAATTTAGATCATAAAGGTACTTTTTAATATAAAAAATTATATTTTTATAAAAATTGGTATTTTATACTATTCACTTGGAAATCAATTTTTTTATAAAAGTCCAAAAAATTCTGTAAGAACCCAGTTTTTTCTATAAAAGACTTTGGAATATTGTTGATGTTATTCCAGAGCAACGACTTTAGACGGTGTGTGATTCCGAGCCCCGGTGTGGTCAGAATTAAATTTTTAGTGTGTTCACACTAGGAACGCCAAATAAATGGGATAACTCCTAAACGATATTTCAGATCAGAAATTTGAGGGTATTAATGGGTCCGAAATGGGGTTTTCACCCTAGGAACGACATAAAACATGTCGGCGCGGAGTGTTTGGACCCCTCGCTCGCTATCGGAACGTGAAATGGATAAATTAAATAATTAATTTATTCGTTTAACGGTTAAACTCAAGTATATCTTAAATGGTTTCTTGTATGGGAAAACCAAGGGTACCATTGAGTCTGGAGCGTGCCGTTTACCCTAGGAGGGGTGTAATTTTCGCGGGCATGACCCTTCTGTGGAAAATGGCCCTAGGGGCGTTTCCGTAATTTAGCAGCCTCAGGCGTTGAGTTTTATAACTTTTGAATAGGGCCTCAGAATAAAATTATGAGATCTCTGTTGTGCTTGGGAAGTGGTTTTTACTCTAGGGGAGGTTTAATCTTGACCGCGTCGGGGGTTTTGGACGCGGGTGTTTTCAGGGGTTGAGTTTTTAATTAAAAAGAGTTTAATTACTTAAACTCTCCTCTCCCTCTCCCTCTCCCCCATCCTCATTCCACCCCCTGAAGAAACCCACCTTCTCCCTCAAACCTTCCCTCTCAACCTCCTCCTCCTCTTCCTCCGATCAAGGCGGGGGCGACAACGGCGAGGTGCGAATCGACGACAAAGCGTCGGGCAACGCCCAAAGAGGTAGGATTGTGTGTTTTTCTTTACATTTCTGCACCTCATTTGAATCCATAAATATGCATCGAATTACCGTTTTATCGTTGAATGAAGCCCATAAATGCGTAGTACATGTTCCGAAATTTCCGATGCTTATTTCGAATTGAAAATCTGAGTTCCGAGGCGATCGCAGTCGTCCACCGAAGATCTGTGGGTTTTTGAAGCGTTTACCCGTGAACCAGGGTTTTCCGGCAGTTTTCAGGCCGGTCCGGCGGCACGCGCGGAGGCCCGACGATCCAGTGGCGGCGGCGGGGCTCTTCTCGGCAGTGGGCGTCGGTGAGGGTGAGGCCGAGCGCGGTGGCGCAGACTCCCTTCAGCGGAGGCGGTCGGCGGACGGCGAGGTCGGTCGAAAGCGCGGTCGAGCGGTGGTGTCAGGTAAGCGGCCTGTTGAGGGTGTCGACACGAGAAGCTGGTGGGGCGGCCTCCTCAGGCGCGCGATGTGCGGGTGACCGGCTGGCAAAGCCGGCCGGGTTGACGCGGTAAGCCGGGGTCTTCGTGACCCCGGGGAGCAGACAAGGACCCTCCCTTTACGGGTCCCATGGGGGTTCAACCGGACTGGATGAGTTGGTCCGGGTGAGGCGGGCTGACCCACGTGACCGCGGGTCGATTCAGGAAGGGTGGGCCAGCCGAACCGGCCCGACCCACCATTTCGGTCCGTTAAAAACTTTAAAACGCCCTAAATTACAAACCAGGGGTCTGATTCGCGTGCCGTCTACGGTGACGCGTTCCTGGCATCGAGACAAACTTTTGAGATGGTCTCAGGAATTTTTAATTCCCGAGATGAGGGGCTTGGGAATTTTTAATTCCCGAGATGAGGGGCTCGGTGGCACGACACGTACGTTAAGTGGATTGGCGTTTTTCCGGGAGTTCTTGTTTTGGAAGGCGCGGTCACATCCGATGTCCGATTTAAGCGCCGTCAGTGGCATTGGGACCATGGAGCTGAGGTAGAGCTTTATAGGGTGGTTTCAGGTGTTGAAGCCGGAGTTGAGGCGTGGTCCCCACGACCTGTCTTTTAAGCTGCGAGCAACATTTATCAAATTTTTCATCGGATGTCCGTTCGGGGCATGCAGGAAGTCGATTTTGGGTGTTTTTCCGAGGTAATTGTAATGGCGTAATACGCCCACTTTAATTCTGAACGATGGTGCGGGACCCACAAGGGTGGTTTTGGGAGTTGGTGGTGATTTTCATATTTATCATCGGGTGTCTGTTTCAGACAAGTGAATAGTCAATATTGTGTACTTTTTCGAGAGGATCGCAACGATGCGATCCGTTCGTTGCGCTTCAGGACCGAAATACGGGTCCTACGAAGCATCTCTCGTGTGCGGTACAGTGAAATACATCTTCTCCTCCAGACATCCATTCCACGCAAGTAAGCAGTCAATTTGACGTGTCTTTCTGAGGAGATCACAATGGTGCGATTAGCCCGACTGTTTTCAGGGCCGAGGCTCGGGACCACGAGACATCATTTGGGCGTAAAGCAGTATCGACAACTTTTACGTCAGATATCCATTGAAGGTGGGTAGATATTCTATCTCACATGTTTTTCCGTGAGGATTACAACGGTGTGATCCGTTTGGACGTGCAGAGTCTCATTAAAGATCTCATTAAATGTGAAAGCATGAAAGGTGTACCAGTGGTGGTTCTTCCTGCGGTGTTTGTAGGGAACCCTTGGCGTGTGATCACGTTCAATCCTGTGAGAGTTAATTTAGTTTTTAAATAAGTATGGTTGGCCGTTCTAGGGCCGTGGAGGAAGTAGGTTGGCAAAATCACATTTTCTCCCTTCGTGCTGACTTTGGGTGCCATGCGTTCGAGAGCCTTTGGGATAGAGATGTGATATAATCTGGGAGTATACAAGAATGCTGGGAGGTAAATTTTGTAGTTGTACCCAGGAAAGTTGGTGTTCATGGTTTGGAGATGAGATAGGGCCACACGTCATGTGATCCCCTTGTGCGTGTCGTGTTTTACTTTACGTACGTTTGACCTCTCGCGACATAAAGGGTCCTCTTATTCATGATGGTTTAGACCAGTAGGGTTGAGTGGTTTTCCCTGGTTCTGTTCTCAACGGTGTGATCGGCAGAGTTGTTTGGGTTTTTGTTTTTTTTCTTTAGCCGTGTGGGATTTCAATATCACGTCCCTTCGTGTTCCCTGGTAGAATTTTGAGGATTTGGGGTGACCAATACATCACGTGGGCACCGATCTTCTACTTAGGAGGTTGTTTCCAGTAGGGATGGCCAGAGCAGTTCCAAGTCTACCCTTTAGTAGGGCTGGGCAGTGGGTCGCCTGTCGACTTATTCCAGGTCTACCCTCCAGCACGGCTGGGCAGTGGGTCGCCTTCCCGACTTCTTCCAGGTCTACCCTCCAGCAGGGCTGGGCAGTGGGTCACCTGTTACCTTGTTTCAGGTCTACCCTCCAGTAGGGCTGGGCAGTGGGTCACCCTTCAACTTCTTCCAGGTATACCCTCCCGCAGGTCTGGGCAGTGGGTCGCCTGTCAACTTATTCCAGGTCTACCCTCCAGCAAGGCTGGGCAGTGGGTCGCCTGTTGACTTCTTCCAGGTCTACCCTCCAGCAGGGCTGGACAGTGGGTCGCCTATCGTCTTGTTCCTGGTCTACCCTCTAGTAGGGATGGGTAGTGGGTTTCCTGTCGACTTCTTCTAGGTCTACCCTCCAGTAGGGCTGGGCAGTGGGTCTCCTGTCGACTTGTTCCGAGTTTACCCTATAGCAGAGCTGGGTAGTGGGTCGCCTGATGATGTATTAGGGTTTACCCTCCAGTAGGGCTGGGTAGTGGGTCACCCGCTAGCATTTCAGACTCAGGCCTTCTTATGAGGCTAGTCGGTGACTTTTCTCCGTGACTACCGGAGTGGGACCCTTGGTTGTATGGGTCAGTGATGTGACAACTTGTCTTTGAGGACCTCTCGACCGTGTGATAGTGATGAGGTGTGGTTTGACTTTCCCCAGAACTCTCAAGAACGAGGGGCACTTTCTCCAACGAGACGCGTCCTTGTGACCTGACCTAAAATCGTGCGGGAAAGTCAGTGCCGCCCAAAGAGGATAGTGTTGAGGTGCAGTGATTTGAGCCCCTTGACTTGCAGTTCGGGGCAGACGTATGAGATACTGGGCATCGATGGTGTTTACTTCTGGGACTATTGGCTACTCACTTTGTTGGGATGAGCTACGGGATGGAGATCCCCTTACGGTCTTGTTCGGGTTTCTTGATAGAGCATATATATATGTATACCTTGTTCCACTACCCACTCCTCGGGTTTTGGCTACTCTCCTTCCAGGAGAGGTGGAGACGTGTGGCGTATGCCACGTGCTTTCTGTTTCTAGTTTCTCGTGGTTGGACGAGTCTACTCCCCTGCTATAGGTAGTGAAGACTCTACGGTAAGTTCATCTTCTCATCATTTCTAGCTCATTGTGATAGGATGAGTCTTCTTCCTTCCTCTTGTTGGGTTGAGCTATACTCTTTACTACACTCCCAGTTATACTCCTTTACTTTTCCATATTCGATCTACTGCTCACCTTTTCAGTACCTCCTTTGTTGCTCCCTCGAGCCTTCGGTGCATCCTACTGAGTATTTTTATACTCACCCCTGCTTGAGCTTTGCCTGTACTTGGTGTGCCCTTGCAACTGACTGACAGGTTGGTCATGACTTCAGCGAAGTTTAGGAGGTCTGTATCTTGGACTATGTGTGGTGGTCGTAGTCAGGTTCCAGGTGTGGGACTCTCCCATTTTTTTACTTTTGTTCACCTGTTGTCGGGTTGTGGCACTTTTTTGGTTGGGCTCGTGTTTTTCCCTTTTCTTTCCAGTTTACCTTCAACACTTGCTTTGTACTGTTTAGAGGTCGATGCACTTTTTGTGGTTGTTTATAGCAGTTGGTACTTTAATTTACTTTTATTTTCTTTTTTACTCTGCATTTCTGCATTGAGTGGGTAGTGTGTGTGTGTACAGGTACTTAGGCAAAGGCCTCCCTGAGTTGTTTAGCCTTCGGAACTTGTCGCCAGCCCCTGGCCTTTGGAGGCGGGCTTGGGGTAGTTGTGGCTCAAGCCCAGGTAGGGTCGAGTTGTGAAAAATTGGTATCAGAGGTGGTTCATTCCTTGGGACATTGTTTAGATGTCCCTAAAAAAGGAATTGGTTGGGATCTAGGGCAATGGTGTCAACGTGTCTCAAGAGCGGCTCTCAGGACAGGGAGTCCAGTGATGGTGTGGTGACCGACGTATCCATTCACTAGGACCCTGATAAACCACTTGTCAAATCGGCATACTAATACACTTGTTGCAGGGAAAATTTGTTGTGAATCACATAGGATTGAGTCTTTGACTGTCCTTCTTGAGCCATCTCCCCATTGATGCTATCGTTATATACATATATGCTCATCTGACCGTGAGACTCCTTGATAACATTCAGGATGTCTCTACGAAGACAGACAGCCAGGATCCTAGATTTGGTTCGTGACGATGAACCTGTGAGTTATGAGGCCTCAGTACAGGACCCATCATGCGAGCCCCTTTCTCTGGGTGGGCCGGTAGCATCACCCCCACCCGGTGAGAAGAATATAGATCCTACAGAGCAGACGGAGCTTGAGCATAGGTTGAGCGCGCACCGTGAGTTCCAACGACAGAGACCGTTGAGGTTCAGTGGTGAGCCAGACCCTCAACCAGTAGAAGTTTGTCTAGAGACAGTGGTTCGCCTCTTCAGTCTTGTGCAGACACCAACAGATCATATGGTGGCTTTGACAGCCAGCCTTTTTCACAGAGTAGCTGGGCGTTGGTGGAGTCTGATGACTCAGTTACTCTACGAGTCATCAATTTTGTGGGATGACTTTCAGGTGCTGTTTCGTGAGGAGTTTTACCCCTCCTTCTTACTCTCCATTCGGATCCAGGAGATCCTACAGTTTTAGTAGGGAGGGATGACGGTGACTAAGTACGCGACTAGTTTCGCAGACCATGCACGTTTTTACCCATACATAGTTCATGAAGGAAACTTCTGAGTATGGAAGTTTGAGCAGGGTCTCCGTAGAGAGATTTGTGCTACCATAGTACCCTTGGGCATTCCCACTTATGCCGGGGTGCTAGAGCAGGCACTGGTGACATAGAGATTCCTGTTGTGTTCTACAGTTGGTGGTGGCAGCAGGCTCGATAGAGCCGAGACGTCTACCGCAGCTAGCGGGCGTCGGATGACAGAATCTCGACGCATGTGGATTTCCGATAACCGGACTTAGGGGCGTGGTCGTACACCACAGTGGCACCAGTGAAGCCCGGAGAGATTCGGTGTTATGATTGCGATGAGCGAGGTCACTTGGCACGAGACTGCTTGACCAGCCACACTGAGAATATCAGGCAGGCAGTAGGTGCACCACCGCGGCAGAGGCAGCGCTGTGATCGGAGTAGCGCCCAGAGAGGTGGTGCTAGTGGAGGAGCGGGGGGAGCTAGAAGTGGGGGATGACAATACGAGGTCTTCCCATCACCACCAGGAGGTCCATGTCAGGCTCTAGGAGCTGATAGTTGGGACCACAGACAACCTTGAGCTTTTGATGTCTATGATCATGCGGAGCATGAGGTGATAAGAGGTACGCTCTACAACTCTTCTACTTTTTGCAGTAGAATTGTTAGACTCTCTGTGTGAAATTATTTTCTCCCTACTCCTTGCTTGAGTTGTTACTAGGGTGACGCGGGGCATCGGTGTAACCCTGTGTTAGTAGAATAGAAGGCGTGGAACCTTTCTCTTTAGTCGATGGTAGCGACTCCTTAGCCTTTCAAGCGTATAAGAGAGTCTTGGTCATGGGACATCGACTGTGAAACCTTGCGTGACCAGATATCCTTGGGTGTTTCACCATATAGATATTCTGAAGGAGGGAATCACCGGTCTTTATCCCGGGTCCAAACGGTGATCTCAGTTACGGCGTGCGACGTAGGGGTTTGGTCGGGGAGGTGAGCTACCCCCGAGGGGCTTTGGGCCGTTTGAGACAGTGCGAAGGGATGACGAGGTTCCCTACCGCCTTTCCCTAACCCCAAGGTTGGGAGTGGGTGCACGACGTCTCCTATGTGGCTTACCTGAGGAGATGTGTGCGTGCTCCTATGCACGTCATCAGCAAGGGAAGATCTTGTGTGAACAGACCAAATCCTTTGGTCTGTGTGCGGTGACGTGGGACTGTGCAAGAGTTCTTCTGGGTACGGGAGAGCCAGGTGTGGGCTTAGTAACCTGAGTTGTTTCCCTAGTTTTTCTTTTTAGGGATGAAAATATTTAAGGAAGTAATGATGTAAGAACCCGGTTTTTTCTATAAAATACTTTGGAATATTCTTGATGTTATTCCAGAGAAGCGTCTTCAGATGGTGTGCGATTCCGAGCCCCGGTGTGGCTGGAATTAAATTTTCAGTGCGTTCACACTGGGAATGCCAAATAAATGGGATAACTCATAAACGGTGTTTCAGATCAAAAATCTGAGGGTATGAATGGGTCCGAAATGGGGTGTTTACCCTAGGAACGACATAAAACATGTTGGCGTGAGGCGTTTGGACCCCTCGATCGCTATCAGAACGTGAAATGGATAAATTAAATAATTAATTTATTCGTTTAATGGTTAAACTCAATTATCTATTAAAAGGTTGCTCGGATGGGAAAACCGAGGGTACCGTTGAGTCTGGAGCATGTCGTTTACCCTAGGAGGGGTGTAATTTTAACGGGCACGACCCTTCTGTGGAAAATAGCCCTAGGGGCGTTTCCACAATTTAGCAGCCTCAGGCGTTGAGTTTTATAACTTTTGAATGGGGCCTCAGATTAAAATTATGAGACCGGAATTGTGCTCGGGAGATGGTGTTTACTCTAGGGGAGGTTTAATATTCACCGCATCTGGGGTTTTGGATGCGGGTGTTTTCAGGGGTCGAGTTTTTAATTAAAAAGAGTTTAATTACTTAAACTCTCATCTCCCTCTCCCCCATCCTCATTCCACCCCCTGACAAAACCCACCTTCTCCCTCAAACCTTCCCTCTCAACCTCCTCCTCCTCTACCTCCGATCAAGGTAGGGGCGACAACGGCGAGGTGCGGATTGACGACAAAACATCAGGCAACACCCAAAGAGGTAGGATTGTGCATTTTTCTTTAAATTTTTGAACCTCCTTTGAATCCATAAATATGCGTCGAATTGCTGTTTAATCATCGAACGAAGCCCATAAATGCATATTACATGTTCCGAGATTTCCGATTCTTATTTCGGATTGAAAATACGAGTTTCGAGGAGATCGCAGTCGTCCGCTGAAGATCTATGGGTTTTTGAAGCGTTTACCGGTGAACCAGGGTTTTCCGGCGGTTTTCAGGCCAATCTGGCGGCACGCGCGGCGGCCCGGCGATCCAGCGGCGGCGACGAGGCTCTTCTCGGCAGCGGGCGTCGGCAAGGGTGAGGCCAAACACGGTGGCGCAGTCTCCCTTCAGAAAAGGCGGTCGACGGATGACGAGGTCGGTCGGGAGTGCGGTCGAGCGGTGGCGTCGGGCGAGCGGGCTGCTGAGGGCGTCGACACGAGAAGCTGGCAGGGTGGGCTCCTCAGGCGCGCGATGCACGGGTGACCGGCCGGCAAAGACGATTGGGTTGACGCGGTAAGCCAGGGTCTTCGTGACCCAGAGGAGAAAATAGGGACCCACCCTTAGCGGGTCCCGTGGGGGTTCAATCGGACCGACTGAGCCGGTCTGGGCGAGGCAGGCCGATTCAGGAAGGGTGGGCCGGTCGAACTGGCCCGGCCCACCGTTTCGGTCCGTTAAAAACTTTTAAATGCCCTAAATTACAAACCAGGGGTCGAATTCACGTGCCGTCTATGGCGACGCGTTCCTGGCGTCGAGAAGAAATTTTGAGATGGTCTCAGGAATTTTAATTCCTGAGACGAGGGGTTTGGTGGCCCGACACGTACGTTAAGTGGATTAACGTTTTTCCTGGAGTTTTTGTTTTGGATGGCACGGGCACATCCGATGTCCGATTTAAGCGCCATCAGAGGCATTGGGATCTTGGCGCCGAGGCGGATCTTTCCAAGGTGGTTTCAGGCATTGAAGCCGGAGTTGAGGCGTGGGCCCCATGACTTGTCTTTTAAGCTGCGAGCAGCGTTTAGCAACTTTTTCATCGGATATTCGTTCAGGGCGTGTGAGCAGTCGATTTTGGGTGTTTTTCTGAGGGCATTGCAATGGAGTAATCCACCCGCTTTAATTATGCACGATGGTGCAGGCCCCACGAGGGTTGTTTTGGGAGTTGGTGGTGATTTTCATCTTTATCATCAGGTGTCTATTTTAGACAAGTGAATAGTCAATCTTGTGTACTTTTTCGAGAGGATCGCAATGGTGCGATCCATTCGTTTCACTTTGAGACTGAAATGTGGGTCCCATGAAGCACCACTCGTGTGCAGTATGATGAAATATATCTTCTGTAACACCCCAAGCTTCTACGGTACGCTTCTCTTTGAATAATATGATAGCGTGTGTTGTACGCAACACCGAGTTCTAACACACCATAACTAATCAAACTAGCCGTTATGAATAGTAATACCTACTTTTTGAAATCATATATATTTTATATTTAAAAATAGACTTCATTTTTGGATTCGGAATATCTAATTTAGCCTAAGGTGAAATTTTGGTACTTTTCGGATAACTTTCATATTTTGATGAATAGTGAAAATTACTAAATTTTAATTAAAAACAACTTTTTTAATCAAAATAATTAATAGTGATAAATTGTGAATTTGAGTGGTTTTAAAGTATATTTAGAATATATTTTTACCATTTAATATAATGTTGGTCATTGGACATAATTTTACAATTAAACCGAACATAAACAAGTGTCAATCTTTTGATAGTTATTACCTCTTAAAAACACGCTTTTTGTTTTGACAGCGGGAATTAATTTTAAATTAATTTCTGCCACTTATGTGTTTTGAATTTAGGAAAATGTATTCCATATTTGGAATCAGGATGTTCAAATTGTGTAAATAGGTAACTTTTATTTTTAGACATTTTGAATAATTACTGCGGTAAATATTTTATTTACCATGGTTAAGGGTAAATCCGGTAAATAAGGGTTAAAAAATAATATTATAATAATACTAAATTACCCTAAAACGTGTCTTAACCCTATTAGTTGATACATGGTCGACCATGGGCATCTTTGGGTCTGTTTTGGGACCCCATGGATCCACTTGTAAGTGATAATGACACATTATATTAATAAAGTTAAAATAAAAATAAAAATGGCATAAGCTTACATCTTTTAGAAGAACAATTTTTACATAGGGTTATACATGTTGGATTTTCGATTATAAATATTCATTAGAAAGATAAAAAGATTTCCTACATAATGATATTTTATTTATAATTTTAGACATCAAATAATTTAAATTATTAATGACACAATAATGATGCAATGTTTACCTCATTAATAAATCATTTAAATAAATAAGATTATAATGATTAAAATATTATCTAAAACCTGTCCAATTCTTATTGGTTGATGTTATTTAGAATATGAGTCATCTTATCTTCGACCTCAATGATTTTTGGACCATTATAAACCGAATATAATTATATTATAAAGTAATACTTTCACTCTTTCCTAAAGAGCCCCTCCTCTCCCTTATAAAAGGAGACCACTTCTACTCATTCTTCACACCTCTCAAGCCACTTGGCTCGTCCAAACTCTGCCCAACTAAGCTCTCCACATCCCTCTCCTCCTCCTTGAAGCTTACCCTTAGGCAGAAAGCATTTCAAGAAGTCCTTTGGTTCCAACCAAAGTGAGTTACCTAAATTAAAGGTAACGATTTCTCTTAAATTATTTTCATTTATTTTGCTTCTCCAACCCCCAAACTCTTTTTATTTCCTTTATTTTGTAACAACACCAGTATCCTAAATATACTAGGATGTTGTTATAAGAAGGATTCAAACTACACATACACACAACTCCATCTAATGGATGATGAACATAATGTTTCTGTGGATGGAAAACTAACGCCTCACGAAACGATGATTGTTCAAATACATCTTACCGCCTCTCATGGTGGCCATTATGATGGAACTGTAATTAAATATGATATTAATGATATATATTTTATATATAAGCTTCTGTAATTCCATTTTATTTCATACCATTATTCGTTTCATGTTGTATATACATACGATAATTTCATTTGAGGAAGTGCGGACTACCGCCCCCTTAAAATGATATGACTCGTTCATACCACACATGGAACGTATAAAGGATGGTGTTAATGAACTTAAGTAACATATATAAAATATTATATTATACTGGAATAGTAATATACCTATGTATCATTTGGATTCGATTCTTTTAAAATAAAAATTAAATGGAAGTAGCGTTCGTGCGTACGTACGGACTACCGTCTCCACGAACGCGATGAGATTCATTCTCCATCGTATCCATTCAAGTATAATTATCATTTAATGATTTAAAAATGATGTTTAAGGACTTGATATCATTCTGGATATGAATAAGATACAACAAACATGACTTATGTAACAAAACATATAAAAGAAAATGAGTAAGTTAACACACGAAACGACGATAATACTAAGATATTATCAAATCAATATTAAAAGATCATATATGATATCATATTAATGTATATGATTCTTTTATAATTTAATAACAATTATTTCACCATTATACAGGAGGTTAACCTACCCCAACCAAGGAAAAGTACAAGGTAAGGGTTATTTCACAATCTCTTCATTATCCGAGGTTGTTTATACGTAATAATCTACTGGGATATCTTTATCATCCACATCCATGTTTCTTAAAAATGTATTTCAAAACATTTTTACTATTTACAAGAATATGGGTTAAAGTCATTTATACCCTTGTTTGACTTTTTATAAGAGGTTTATAAAGGAATCTTTCCGTCGTTTTCAAAACAAGGTCCTTTTTAACCTTTTCGACAGAATTGAGGTAAGAATGTTTTTTTTAACTTATACGGCGGGTGCGGTTATTTTACGCCGTTATAAAATCTTCAAAGCTTCCCTTACAAGCTTATAAGAATATTTTCAAAGAAAATGTTTTATTTTATATGGATCTTAAATGATTTCAAAATAAAAGGAGATATTTCTTTAAAAAGAATTTTGATTTCATCTATGTCAACATCCTTTGACGGATTTTAAGATTATTTGAAGTTGATTTATTATGATACAAAACTTCTATATTGTATTGAAGGTTTTGTGATATGTTTGACTGTGGATGTGCTATTTTTATACCATTTATAGTTTATGGTGAAAGTATTGACATTTCGTATGCTAGTTTTAATACGAATGTTTATGTTATGTTTAAACCTTTTCATATGGGAATGCATTGGACTTAATAAGTGACGGGTGGAGCCCGCTATAGCTCCTCGATGCATCGGTAGGTCTCATGAGACAAACTAGTGTCTTGGAACAAGGCCTTGACAAAATCTTATTTGCAGTCTTGGCACGAGGCCTTGGCTATGTGGTTATGATAGTCTGGCATTATGCATTCCAACATTATGAAAGTGGTTATTGATTTTGCATGTGATTATTCGATTAGTAGAATATCCATGTGAATAAGTAAATGGAATTATTTCATTTTACTTTTGCCATACTATGTTGAAGTTCATGTTTAAAAGGCTTTTGTTTTAGTAATTCATTGCCTTAAATGTTTATGCTTATTTTTAATGTTCCGCTATATTGTTATCCTTACTGGGCATTTGAGCTCACCCCTTTTCTATGTTTTATTTTTCCCAGGTAGTGAAGAAGTAAATTATGATTGACTTGCAGGGATATTATGAGGGGTTAATAGTGTGGATATGAAGACTTTGTTATTGTAGTAGTTTTTCACTTTGAAATGTAATGTAAAACTTTATGAATATATCTAGTGTTTCCAAGGCTACTAAACCAATCGGTCTTTCGAGATTTGATCTTTCTTGTGATCATGCCAATGTTACGAAGTAATGCACCGACTCTGGGTAGTTGGGGTCGGGGCGTTACAGTTGGTATCAGAGGAAGTTTAGTACAAACCTTGGAAGCTAGATTTAGATAAACTCTGATTAGAGCACGTATACCTAAGATGAACTTTGAGGATTAGTATAGAAGAACTTCCTAGAATATTGGTATTGTAGAGATTTTGTGAGTTTTCCAAGCAATACATCCCTGTCTGGATACGAGCAGGTAGAGGCGACTCTGGCACAGATGTACCTAGGGGTAAAACCCGAAAACACCGCTTTGAGCTAGGCTCGAACGGGAACTGGTGCACGACAACGGGCCTTACTGCACTCTTGGTTACGACACTCCCGGGGGATATGCTTAGGATAACTCTCATTTTCTTTACAAATCATTATGAAGGGTTTATGAGTATATACTTCCTCAAAGAAAACATTTTTATGATTATGGATTATATCCATAAATAGTTCAATTTATGTTAAGTGTTTTATAAGTATGGGATTATGTATTTTGATTCATAAACTGATCTAGTTTATGCCATTGTTTAGAAATGGCACCTAGTGGAAGAAATAGAAACCGTATCAATGCACGCACTCCATGTAGGGATTTCCCTCCTGCTCAAGATAATTATAGTGGGGCTGGTGATGCAACTGGTGCTGATCAGCTAATCACCATACTGGGACAACTTACTCAGGTTATGAATAATAACCTTACCCGTATGGAGCACCCTGATCTGCAGCGTGGAGGATCAATGTTAGATCGATTCATGAGACAACAACCACCAACGTTCAATGGGAATACAAATCCCTTAGTAGGTGAGCAATGGATATTTTCCCTAGAGAAAATATTTCAGGCTTTGGGGAGCAGTGAAAGGGAAAAAGTTATCATGGCAGTTTACCGCCTCACTGGAGATGCTGATCAATGGTGGTCATTGATTCAAAATACGAAGGAAGATGATGAAGTATCAAATATGGAATGGAGGGAGTTCAAAGATCTGTTTTTAGAAAAATACTTTCCTCGCGACCATCGAGTAGATATGGAAAGACAATTTCTGAGTCTGAGACAAAAGGAGGATGAGAATGTCACAAAGTATGAGGCTAACTTTACAAGGTTAGCGAGGTACGCTGGTGATTATATTTGCAACCCAAGAAGTAAGATTGATCGTTTATTTGATGGGTTAAAACCATTTCTCCGTCGAGCATTAGTCTCACAATCCTTTTCATCGTACGAAGACATTGTCTCATGTGCTATCAAGACCGAAAAGGAATTCTCTAAGTCTTATGACTTTAAAGCGAAGCAAGAGAAGAAGAGACCTGCTGATCAATCTGGGAATGGAAATAAGGGGAAGAAGGGAAAGGTTGAATATCCATCTTGTTGTAAATGCGGGAAGAAACATCCTGGTACTTGCTTGAAGGGAATGAGAGTCTGTTACAAGTGTGGTGAAAAAGGCCACCAAGCTCATGATTGCAAGGGGAAGAAGGAAGCTACCAATGTTCAGTGCTATAATTGCAGGGAAATGGGGCATTATGCAAATGCATGTCCTAAGCATCAGGAGAACTTACCTCAGAAAAGGCCAAGGGATCAAGGCCAGGCTTATGCTATCACTACTGCTGAGGTAGAAGCTCCGAAAGATGTGGTGGCAGGTAATTTAATGGTTTCCTCAAGTTTAGCAAATGCATTATTTGATTCCTGGATCAAGGCCTATATCGAAGACCCCTTATAGAATGGCCACGGTAGAGTTAGTCGAACTAAAGAAACAACTAGAGGAATTGAGTAATAAGGGATTTATTCGCCCTAGTGTTTCTCCATGGGGAGCCCCTGTTCTTTTTGTTAAAAAGAAAGATGGATCTATGAGGTTATGTATCGACTACAGGGAGATCAATGCTATAACGATAAAGAACAAGTATCCCCTACCTCGTATTGATGATTTATTTGACCAACTGCATGGAGCTCAATACTTTTCAAAGATTGACCTTCGATCTGGATACCATCAGTTGTGTGTAAAGAAGGAAGACATTCCGAAGACAGCATTTCGAACCAGGTACGGGCATTACGAGTTTACTGTAATGCCGTTTGGATTGACTAATGCACCCTCTGTATTCATGGATCTGATGAATAGAGTTTTCAAGGAGTATCTCGATGAATTTGTGGTGGTATTTATTGATGATATCTTGGTATACTCCAAAACCTACGAAGATCATGAAAATCACTTGCGCATTATCTTGAAGACTCTGAGGAGGCATGAATTATATGGAAAGTTTAGCAAGTGTGAATTCTGGCTTCAGGAGATTTCTTTTCTTGGCCATATTGTCTCTAAAGATGGAATCTCTGTTGATCCTTCTAAGACCAAAGCAATCCAAGAATGGCCAGCACCTACGAGTATAACTGAGGTATGTAGTTTTATTGGCTTGGCAGGTTATTATCGACGTTTCGTCCAGAATTTTGCCCGATTGGCTAACCCATTAACGAAGCTCACACGTAAAGGGGTTAAATTTGTTTGGACAAAAGAGTGTGAAGAATGTTTCGAAGAACTGAAGAGAAGATTAGTCAATGCTCCTATATTGACTCTACCATCGGGGAATGATGGGTTCGTTATTTATAGTGATGCATCAAAGAAAGGACTTGGTTGTGTCCTTATGCAGAATGATAGAGTTATTGCCTATGCATCACGACAGTTGAAAATTCATGAACAAAACTATCCTACTCATGATCTTGAGTTAGCAGCTGTTATCTTTGCTTTGAAGATATGGAGGCACTACCTCTATGGTGAAAAATGTGAGATTTATACTGATCACAAGAGTCTGAAGTATATTTTCTCACAAAAAGAACTCAACATGAGGCAAAGGAGATGGCTTGAATTACTCAAGGATTATGATTGCACGATACACTACCACCCGGGGAAAGCAAACAAAGTAGCAGATGCTTTGAGCAGAAAAGACCATGGAGTTCTGAACATGATGAGAATTGAAAGGGATCCAATTTTCATGGATCTAGAGAAGATGGACATGGGAATAACCAGGGAAGGTGAAACATCAATGATTTTTCAAATGGTTGCCAAACCATCTTTACTAGAAAGGATTAAGAGTTCCCAGACCGATGATGAAGAATTTCAGAAGAAGATTAAAGCTGTGAATGATGGGAGATTGAGAGACTTTGTGTATGAAGATGGAATTTTGAAATTCGGGAAGAGACTTTGTGTTCCCAATATACCTGATCTAAAAAGGGAATTGCTGGATGACGCTCATAGTTCCAATTTCTCTATACACCCTGGGAGCACCAAAATGTATAGAGATTTGAAGGAACATTTTTGGTGGGACAACATGAAGAGGGAGATTGCTGATTTTGTGTCAATATGTATGGTTTGTCAACAAGTGAAAGCTGGAAGGAAACAGCCTGGAGGAGTCATGCAACCTCTTCCCATACCGGAGTGGAAATGGGACAATATTACGATGGACTTTGTCATGGGGCTACCAAAGACTCCTAGAAGGAACGATGCAATATGGGTTATTGTTGATCGTCTTACCAAGTCAGCACATTTTCTTGCTATAAGAGAAGATCTACCCCTGGAACGTCTAGCAAGACTATATATTAATGAAGTTGTGAGACTTCATGGAGTACCCCTATCGATTGTTTCTGATCGTGATCCCCGTTTTACTTCAAGATTCTGGAAAAGTCTTCAGAAATCCCTGGATACTGAACTTCATTTGAGCACTGCTTACCACCCTCAGACAGACGAACAATCATAACGGACTATTCAAACCTTAGAATACATGTTGAGATCTTGCTCACTTGACTTTCAGGGTATGTGGGATCAATATTTACCTTTGGTAGAATTTTCCTTTAACAATAGCTTCCATTCGAGTATTCAGATGGCACCATATGAAGCGTTATACGGAAAAAGATGTCGTACACCAACCTGTTGGGATGACGTTGGTGAAAGAAAACTTGTAGGCCCAGAACTGGTGGAGGAAACAGTGGAAAAGGTAAAGGTAATCCAAAATCACATCAAAGCAGCTCAAAGTAGGCAGAAGAGCTATGCCGATAATCGAAGGAAGGATTTGGAATCTCAGGTCGGTGATCATGTTTTTCTGAAGGTATCTCCGTGGAAGGGAGTCATACGTTTTGGTAAGAAAGGTAAATTGAGTCCCAGGTACATCGGACCCTTCGAAATTCTAGAACGAATTGGGGTTGTAGCTTACCGATTGGCAATGCCGCCAAGTCTCTCCAAAGTTCACGATGTGTTCCACGTATCTCTATTGAGGAAATACATGCCTGACCCAACGCATGTACTCACCTATGAGGAATTAGAACTGGAACCCGATCTGTCTTATTGCGAAGAGCCCGTCAAGATTCTTGATACGAGAGAACAAGTGCTGAGAAACCGGACGACGCGTCTGGTAAAAGTTTTGTGGAGAAACCATAAGATGGAAGAGGCAACGTGGGAACCCGAGGAACTTATGATGAAGAACCACCCGAGTATTTTTATGCAGTAATACCCTAGAAATTGCGAGGACGAAATTATTTGAATGAGGGGAGAATGTAACACCCCAAGCTTCTACGGTACGCTTCTCTTTGAATAATATGATAGCGTGTATTGTACGCAACACCGAGTTCTAACACACCATAACTAATCAAACTAGACGTTATGAATAGTAATACCTACTTTTTGAAATCATATATATTTTATATTTCAAAATAGACTTAATTTTTGGATTCGGAATATCTAATTTAGCCTAAGGTGAAATTTTGGTACTTTTCGGATAACTTTCATATTTTGATGAATAGTGAAAATTACTAAATTTTAATTAAAAACAACTTTTTTAATCAAAATAATTAATAGTGATAAATTGTGAATTTGAGTGGTTTTAAAGTATATTTAGAATATATTTTTACCATTTAATATAATGTTGGTCATTGGACATAATTTTACAATTAAACCGAACATAAACAAGTGTCAATCTTTTGATAGTTATTACCTCTTAAAAACACGCTTTTTGTTTTGACAGCGGGAATTAATTTTAAATTAATTTCTGCAACTTCTGTGTTTTGAATTTAGGAAAATGGATTCCATATTTGGAATCAGGATGTTCAAATTGTGTAAATAGGTAACTTTTATTTTTAGACATTTTGAATAATTACTGCGGTAAATATTTTATTTACCACGGTTAAGGGTAAATCCGGTAAATAAGGGTTAAAAAATAATATTATAATAATACTAAATTACCCTAAAACGTGTCTTAACCCTATTGGTTGATACATGGTCGACCATGGGCATCTTTGGGTCTGTTTTGGGACCCCATGGATCCACTTGTAAGTGATAATGACACATTATATTAATAAAGTTAAAATAAAAATAAAAATGGCATAAGCTTACATCTTTTAGAAGAACAATTTTTACATAGGGTTATACATGTTGGATTTTCGATTATAAATATTCATTAGAAAGATAAAAAGATTTCCTACATAATGATATTTTATTTATAATTTTAGACATCAAATAATTTAAATTATTAATGACACAATAATGATGCAATGTTTACCTCATTAATAAATCATTTAAATAAATAAGATTATAATGATTAAAATATTATCTAAAACCTGTCCAATTCTTATTGGTTGATGTTATTTAGAATATTAGTCATCTTATATTCGACCTCAATGATTTTTGGACCATTATAAACCGAATATAATTATATTATAAAGTAATACTTTCACTCTTTCCTAAAGAGCCCCTCCTCTCCCTTATAAAAGGAGACCAATTCTACTCATTCTTCACACCTCTCAAGCCACTTGGCTCGTCCAAACTCTGCCCAACTAAGCTCCCCACATCCCTATCCTCATCCTTGAAGCTTACCCTTAGGCAGAAAGCATTTCAAGAAGTCCTTTGGTTCCAACCAAAGTGAGTTACCTAAATTAAAGGTAACGATTTCTCTTAAATTATTTTCATTTATTTTGCTTCTCCAACCCCCAAACTCTTTTTATTTCCTTTATTTTGTAACAACACCAGTATCCTAAATATACTAGGATGTTGTTATAAGAAGGATTCAAACTACACATACACACAACTCCATCTAATGGATGATGAACATAATGTTTCTGTGGATGGAAAACTAACGCCTCACGAAACGATGATTGTTCAAATACATCTTACCGCCTCTCATGGTGGCCATTATGATGGAACTGTAATTAAATATGATATTAATGATATATATTTTATATATAAGCTTCTGTAATTCCATTTTATTTCATACCATTATTCGTTTCATGTTGTATATACATACGATAATTTCATTTGAGGAAGTGCGGACTACCGCCCCCTTAAAATGATATGACTCGTTCATACCACACATGGAACGTATAAAGGATGGTGTTAATGAACTTAAGTAACATATATAAAATATTATATTATACTGGAATAGTAATATACCTATGTATCATTTGGATTCGATTCTTTTAAAATAAAAATTAAATGGAAGTAGCGTTCGTGCGTACGTACGGACTACCGTCTCCACGAACGCGATGAGATTCATTCTCCATCGTATCCATTCAAGTATAATTATCATTTAATGATTTAAAAATGATGTTTAAGGACTTTATATCATTCTGGATATGAATAAGATACAACAAACATGACTTATGTAACAAAACATATAAAAGAAAATGAGTAAGTTAACACACGAAACGACGATAATACTAAGATATTATCAAATCAATATTAAAAGATCATATATGATATCATATTAATGTATATGATTCTTTTATAATTTAATAACAATTATTTCACCATTATACAGGAGGTTAACCTACCCCAACCAAGGAAAAGTACAAGGTAAGGGTTATTTCACAATCTCTTCATTATCCGAGGTTGTTTATACGTAATAATCTATTGGGATATCTTTATCATCCACATCCATGTTTCTTAAAAATGTATTTCAAAACATTTTTACTATTTACAAGAATATGGGTTAAAGTCATTTATACCCTTGTTTGACTTTTTATAAGATGTTTATAAAGGAATCTTTCCGTCGTTTTCAAAACAAGGTCCTTTTTAACCTTTTCGACAGAATTGAGGTAAGAATGTTTTTTTTAACTTATACGGCGGGTGCGGTTATTTTACGCCGTTATAAAATCTTCAAAGCTTCCCTTACAAGCTTATAAGAATATTTTCAAAGAAAATGTTTTATTTTATATGGATCTTAAATGATTTCAAAATAAAAGGAGATATTTCTTTAAAAAGAATTTTGATTTCATCTATGTCAACATCCTTTGACGGATTTTAAGATTATTTGAAGTTGATTTATTATGATACAAAACTTCTATATTGTATTGAAGGTTTTGTGATATGTTTGACTGTGGATGTGCTATTTTTATACCATTCATAGTTTATGGTGAAAGTATTGACATTTCGTATGCTAGTTTTAATACGAATGTTTATGTTATGTTTAAACCTTTTCATATGGGAATGCATTGGACTTAATAAGTGACGGGTGGAGCCCGCTATAGCTCCTCGATGCATCGGTAGGTCTCATGAGACAAACTAGTGTCTTGGCACAAGGCCTTGACAAAATCTTATTTGTAGTCTTGGCACGAGGCCTTGGCTATGTGGTTATGATAGTCTGGCATTATGCATTCCAACACTATGAAAGTGGTTATTGATTTTGCATGTGATTATTCGATTAGTAGAATATCCATGTGAATAAGTAAATGGCATTATTTCATTTTACTTTTTCCATACTATGTTGAAGTTCATGTTTAAAAGGCTTTTGTTTTAGTAATTCATTGCCTTAAATGTTTATGCTTATTTTGAATGTTCCGCTATATTGTTATCCTTACTGGGCATTTGAGCTCACCCCTTTTCTATGTTTTATTTTTCCCAGGTAGTGAAGAAGTAAATTATGATTGACTTGCAGGGATATTATGAGGGGTTAATAGTGTGGATATGAAGACTTTGTTATTGTAGTAGTTTTTCACTTTGAAATGTAATGTAAAACTTTATGAATATATCTAGTGTTTCCAAGGCTACTAAACCAATCGGTCTTTCGAGATTTGATCTTTCTTGTGATCATGCCAATGTTACGAAGTAATGCACCGACTCTGGGTAGTTGGGGTCGGGGCGTTACATATTCTCCTCTGGACATCCGTTCCATGCAAGTAAGCAGTCAATTTGACGTGTCTTTCCGAGTATATCACAATGGTGCGATGCGCCTGACTGTTTTCAGGGCCGAGGCTCGGGACCACGGGACGTCGTTCGGGCGTAAAGTGGTTTCAGACAAATTTTACATCGGATATCCATTGGAGGTGGGTAGATAGTCTATATCGCATGTTTTTCACAAGGATTACAACAGTGTAATCCGTTTGGACATGCAGAGTCTCATTCAAGATCTCATTAAATGTGGAATCATGAAAGGTGTACCAGTAGTGGTTCTTCTTGCGGTGTTTGTAGGGACCCCTTGCTGTGTGAACGCATTCACTCCTGTGAGAGTGAATTTAGTGTTTAAATAGGTATGTTTGACCGTGCTAGGGACGTGGAGGAAGCAGGTTGGCGAAATTACATTTTCTCCCTTCGCGCTGACTTTGGGTGCCATGCGTTCGAGAGACTTTGGGCTAGAGATGTGATATACTCTAGGAGTATACGAGAATGCTGGGAGGTACATTTTGTAGTTGTACCCGGGAACATTGGTGTTAGTGGTTTGGAGATGAGATAGGGCCACACGTCGTGTGGGCCCCTTGTGCGTGTCGTGTTCTTCTTTACGTACCTTTGACCTCTCGTGACGTAGAGGGTCCTCTTGTTCACGATGGTTTAGACCAGAAAGGTTGAGTGGTTTCCACTGGTTATGTTCTCGACGGTGTGATCAGAAGAGTTGTTTGGGTTTCCCTTTTTTTTCCTTTAGTCGTGTGGGCTTTCAGTATCACGTCCCTTCGTGTTCCCTGGTAGAATTTTGAGGATTTGGTGTGACTAATACATCACACGGTCACCGATACTCTACTCAGGAGGTTGTTTCTAGTAGGGATGGCCAGAGAAGTTCCAGGTCTACCCTCCAGTAGGGCTGGGCAGTGGGTCGCCTGTCGACTTATTCCAGGTCTACCCTCCAGCACGGTTGGGCAGTGGGTTGCCTATCGACTTCTTCCAGGTCTACCCTCCAACATGGCTGGGTAGTGGGTTGCCTTTCATCTTGTTCCAGGTCTACCCTCCAACAGGGCTGGGCAGTGGGTCGCCTTTTGACTTCTTCCAGGTCTACCCTCCCGCAGGGCTGGGTAGTGGGTCGCCTGTCGACTTATTCCAGCTCTACCCTCCAGCAAGGTTGGGCAGTGGGTCTCCTGTCGACTTATTCTAGGTCTACCCTCCACCAGGGCTGGGTAGTGGGTATCTTGTTGTCTTGTTCCAAGTCTACCCTCTAGTAGGACTGGGCAGTGGGTCGTCTGTCAACTTCTTCCAGGTCTACCCTCCAACAGGGCTAGGCAGTGGGTCGCCTGTCGACTTGTTCTGGGTTTACCCTCCAACAGGGCTGGGCAGTGGGTCACCTGATGATGTATTTGGGTTTACCCTCCAGCAAGGCTGGGCAGTGGGTCACCCGTTGGCATTTCAGACTCAGGCCTTCTTATGAGGCTAGTCGGTGACTTTTCTCCATGACTACTGGAGTGGGACCCTTGGTTATACGGGTCAGTGATGTGACAACTTGACTTTGAGGACCTCTCGATTGTGTGATAGTGATGAGGTGTGGTTTGAATTTCCCCAGAACTCTCATGAATGAGGGGCACTTTCCCCACCGATACGCGTCCTTGTGATGCGACCTAAAACCATGCGAGCGAGTCAGTGTCGCCAAAAGCGGATAGTGTCGAGGTGCGGTGATTTGAGCCCCTTGACTTGCAGTTTAGGACAGACGTACGGGATACTGGGCATAAATGGTGTTTACTTCTGGGACTGTTGGCTACTCACTTTCTTGGGCTGAGCTACAGGACGAAGATCCCCTTACGGTCTTGTTTGAGTTTCTTGACAGAGCATATATATATGTATACCTTGTTCCAGTACCCACTCCTTGGGTTTTGGCTACTCTCCTTCCAGGAGAGGCGGAGACGCGCGGGGTATGCCACGTGCTTTCCGTGTCTAGCTTCTCATGGTTAGAAAAGTCTACTCTCCTGCTATAGGTAGTGAATACTTGACGAGAAGTTCATCTTCTCCCTGTTTCTAGATCCTTATGATAGGATGAGTCTTCTTCCTTCCTCTTGTTGGGTTGAGCTGTACTCTTTACTGCACTCTTGGTTATACTCCTTTAATTTTCCCTATTCAATCTATTTCTCACCTCTTCAGTACCTCCTTTGTTTCTCCCTCGAGCCTTCGGGGCATCCTACTGAGTATTTTTATACTCACCCATGCTTGGGCTTTGCCCACACTTGGTGTGCCCTTACACACGACAGACAGGTTGGTCGTGACTTCAGCGGGGCTTAGGAGTTCGGGAGCTTGGACCACGTGCGGTGGTCGTAGTAGGGTTCCAGGTGTAGGACTCTCTCAGCTATTTAATTTTGTTCACCTGTTGCCAGGTTGTGGCACTTTTCTGGTTGTGCACGTGTTTTTCCCTTTTCTTTCCAGTTTACCTTCAGCACTTGCTTTGTACTGTTTAGAGGTCGATGCACTTTTTGTGGTTGTTTATAGCAGTTGGTACTTTACTTTACTTTTCTTTTATTTTTTACTCTGCACTTCTGCATTGAGTGGGCTGTGTGTGTGTGTGTATAGGTACTTAGGAAAAGTCCTTCCCGAGTTGTTTAGCCTTCGGCACTTGTTGCCATCCCCTGGCCTATAGAGGTGGGCTTGGGGTAGTTGAGGCTCAAACCCGGGTAGGGTCGGGTCATGAAAAATTCACCCTAAGATAATTTTGATATAATGATTTAAAAAATGATATTATTTTTATAAAATAAAATTTATATATGTTCCAGAAATTAATTATAATATTTTCATGCAAAAAACAATATTTTTTTACAAGAAAATGTATTTTAGAAGCATAAAAGTGTTTTACTGAAAATTGAGTACTTATTTAATAAGAATTAATTAATAATTTTTCATTTTGTAGGTCCTTAGTATATAATTCATAATTCAATTAATACTATCTATACCATCTAATTCAACAGTTTGGTTATAATGGTCATATATAAATAATAATATTTTGGGGTTCGTTTAAGCTCGGTGTTGCATGTTGTATAAACTATTAAACAAAATGTTCTTTTAAAAATATTGAGGTGTTACATAAAGGTAACCTAAAATGTATAAAATCTATGTAAAGTTCAAAGAATACATTTGTAAAGGTAATCAAAGGTGTTCCATATTTAATATCTGACGAAGAGTGATTTTATTCAGATGATACATTTGTTCATCAATGATAAAAACATCACAAAAAGATAATTTTTATTTATACATGGAGAAAGAGGAGCTCAAGTTGGCTGTAGAATTATGTGAAATATCTAATGTATTGTGAGAGCAGGAGAAATAAAATAATATTAAGTTGTTTTAAAGATGATTTTTAAAAGAGAATGTGGAAGACCTCAAGTCTATTTGGAAGATGCTGGAAGACTCTAGAATAGTTTCTTTTGGATGAAAGAAAAATGAGAAAGAAAAGGAAAAGAAAAGGTAAGGGTATTCCTTGAATTTCCTAGAAGAAAAATGTTTGAGAATAAAAATGACCAATGAGGATCATGGGAATACCCATGTACTAAAAATTCAGGAGAAATTAATTTTGATATTGTGGGCACAAAATTAGTTAGGGGTATTTTATATTAAAAAATAGATATTCTAATTTCCTTGGGTTGACGATTTATTTTTTTATCACATGGTAGTATCATCCATGTCAATTTCATTATGAAAAGGTGATTATATGGGTTATTGATTGAGTATCCACTCATTACTTAGATATTGAATATGCTTTCCATATAGTAATATGGGTAATGATGAAGTGTTGGATGCCATTGAACTGCAAAATACTTATCATATGCTGAAAATGTAGTTAAGAAACAAATAGATACTAATACTTAAATATATGGATTGAAAACTTTTAGTTGCATCCTAAATAAACTATACAATTGTAAGAGTCGATCTTTATGGTTACACATGGAAAGTGCTAAAGGAGGAGTTCCAGTACTATCTATAAAAAATTGAAATTGATGGAGTCCTGACTATAGTGAATATATTGAAGAGCAATTATATTCAGTGTTAAATGGATATATGATTGGAGGTTTTTAAGATCCATGAGATAAGATAAGGCCATACTTGTTTTATATTGTACATGAGTACTAAAATCAATGTTAACATCATTTGGATAAAGGTTTTAAGATACCAAAATAAGGCTGGAGGTTGAAGTGAAGTGATATTTTATTGATAACTCAAGGTTAAGCATATATGATGCATGTGTTTGGTATGAAGGTTAAGGAGTTAAGAAAGTTTTATACATTCCCAAGGGTGATTAGAGGATTTTTGGAGGTGGTATGAAGGGTACCAACAGTTTATTGAGGAAATTATTGAACTTTGGAAGCTTACGGGAAATCCATTATCCATACTTTCATATAGTCAATCCAATGACCACATGATCATTAAGTCATGTGGTCAGTTAATAATTTGTGTGGTCGATAGGTCCTTGCGTTCACTCAAATGTAATGTGTATTTGATAAGGACATGACCAGTCAAAACGTGCATTCAGTTGCAGAAGCACAATTGATTATCTATAGAGTTTAGTGACTACGTAAAGGTTTGATTGAATTTATTAAGGTTATGTTAAGGTGATTTTATCCCGTGAAAAGGTAGTAGAGGGATTATATAAGTGTAACACCATACTTCCAAGCACTTCATAAAGGTTGATCTGTAATTCGTCAGGCTATATAAAGGTCAACTTAACTCCATATAAAGGTATCCTCAACTTCTAATAGGCTACAAAAGGGTAACTAAACCATATAAATATAGGTAATATGATATATTTTATACCTATGTAATGGTACTTATGAGTTTGTAAAGGTTACATCGAGCTACGTCAGAATAACCTCACCATTCAAGTACATATGTAACGGCGATTATAAGACAAACATGAGCTTCCTGAAGGTGTCGTAAACCACATGTAATGATAACCTAAATTTCTAAAAGATATTTAAAGGTAAAATAATACCTATTTAAAGGTAATAAAATGTGTTCCATATTTAATATCTGATGAATATTTATTTGATTTAAATGATAACTATGCTATTCATCAATGATCAAAATATCACAAAAGTGAATTTTGATTTATGCATAAATAAATAGGACCTCGAGATGACTATGGAATCATGTTAAATATCTATTTTATTTTGAGAGAATGAGAAATAAGATAATATTTAGTTTATTCCATGAAAAAGAATGAGAATAATTTGATAAGAGAATAAGGAATTTATCGAGTCCAACTAAAATATTTCGGAAGACTCTAGAATAGTTTATTTTTGACAAGAGAAAAATGAGAAAGAAAAGAAAAAGAAAAAGTAAGATAATTCCTGTAATTTCCCCAAAGACAACCATTTGAGAATAAAAAGGAATAATAAGGATCATGGGAACACCAACATATGAAAAAGATAGGATAAATTACTTGCAAGATCATGAACATGGAATTATTTGGTGATATTTTATATTCCAAAAAAGATATTCTAACATCCTTGTGATCAATATATAAAATAAAAATGATACAGAGATAATAAATTATTTGAAATATATAATTTGAGAGCTCTTGTTTTTTACTACGAAAAATATCAAGGGCACTCTTGAGGAGTAAGAACAAGGGTTATTTCCTGTCCTACAGTTGATTATCAATTGGGTATTAAAGTTAAAGGAAGAAGAAGAGAAATCTATGACATACATGGTTTTAGAAGATTGATAAGAAATAAAATAGATCTATAACAACCTATTGTGTATGATTTTGTTTATTCATATTGAGCACTTAAAGAATAATAAAGAGATACTGTATTTAAGATCAAAGTAGTTTAGTGAGTGAGGAAGACATATAGATAGGTTATAAAGATCTATGAAGCTGGGTTTCAAGCAGTGACCAAGTTGAAAAGTATTCTTAGAGATCTATTATCATTCGAAGAAGATGATTTTGAGTTTAAAGAGATCTATTTCATTGGTGTATAAGCATCATGTGTAGAGCTAGTGATCTATTTTTAAGTACTTGAAGGAAACACTTGCATATATATGGTGAGATTCCATTGAACCCGTGTGACACATGGTATACAAGGAGATCATGGTGTGACTTTGTAAATATAGTGAGAAACTATTGCAGGAAGTCCATTGTGAAGAATAAATATATAAGTCTAGTGAGACTCTTGAACATTGTAATCAATATCAGATTATAGTGGATAATCCTTTATTGAGGGAAAACAATAAATCAAGGTAAGGAGTAGGTCTTAGAACCAAACCTTGTAAAAATATTGTTTTCTTCCTTATTTTATTTACTATAATTGCATGCAGTTGATTATTGATAGGTTAAACATAAAATAGATCCATATAAACTAACAAAAAATATGGTTTAAATTACTTGTGGGGGTTAAATATTCATAGGAGAATTGTTAATTGGAAAAAAATAGTCAACACTTGATTTACCCCCTCTCAAGTGTCTGCACATATACTATTGGTAAACTTAGAAGTAATTCAAAAATAATATAGGTTAGTATATATAAAGAAATCTAAGACTTGAGGTATGCGTTTATTTATAAGTTTCCATTATTTTCAAATATTTTTCCTTTATTTCTCATATTCTCTTCTACGACTCATCTCCAAAGTCCTAAATATATACTGTGTTGTTTTCCCTTTATTTTTGATGTATAAATAATCTTGATAAGTGCAATCATTAGATACATTTTTGATATTAAAATGTAGTGATTTTGATTATTTAAATGTTAATAAATTCTTGTGCACCTTATGTTTACTTCATATTTGTCAGGATGAAAAAAATTATGAAAGCTGAGTAAAAGGAGTTAAAACGATAGATAATTCCATCAAAAGAAGGCTTTCCACAAGGATGGATGATCATAGAGAATTTACTAGGCACATAACTGGATAACTAAGGCAAAATAAGGCTTCTAAAGTAGAAAAATGAATTTACACATCATATAATCATTACACATTGTGTACCAGTGCATGTTGCGAAGGAACTACAGGTTGTGAAGTGGAGGAAATCAATATGAAGTAAAAATGATATGTGTCATGACATGAAACATATGTGTCACACCATGAAACTTGTAAATTATGACCATAAAGGCTGGAGGTCATGAGTTTGGTACATTTGGTGTAAGATTTACATGTAATGTAATCATTATACAACGTGTAATGTTCAAAACGGGCAGAAAATCGGCCAGATTTGACATATATTAAAGATTTTACCTATTTTAAGACCTAAAACCCACCTATGAATAAATTTTGACCCATCCTTAATTCCATTGAATGATGCACGATCCCATTTTAAGCTTATAAATAAAGGTCTAGTCTATGACTATCAAGGATATCTAGGAGACCAAAGCTTGGAGCGAGAAGCTTCGCTATGAAAATTCCTCCCTAGTTTCATCTCCATTTTCATTATACTCTATTTTTATTTATTCCTTACCTCTTATTATATCATCCCACCTTGTTCTAGGGTTACATAGTTGAAGGGGAAGGTTTCGTTGGATTTATTCCTGAAGTTCCAAAGGATTGAATAAAAACTAAGAAGGGGGTTTGAATCAGTTGTTTTAATTTTCATAAGCTTCAATACTTTTCAAAACTTAACCCCTGAAACCTATTAAGATTTATTTCCTTATCAAATTTTAGTAAACAATAATGAATTAAAAATAAGGAAATCAAGTAAATCACACAAGATTTATAAGGTTCAATCGTAGTGTGAGAACCTACATCCTTTCCATAGACACTCCCGTGGGTCTATAAAAATTCACTATTATGAACAAGTGAATACAACTTATGAAAACTTCCATTAGACACCTTATATATCCTAACAAGAAATATTATACTGAATACAATTAGTTTATAATGTTTTCTTATAAAAAAATTGATCCAAACAAAAGAAGAAATACTTTGTTGAAACTGCTCCACAATTGCTCAGTCCAAATCCTCAGTTCAATTTAGCTAGATCTGATTCTCTCAATATGATGAGTCTAGATATGATTCTCCCAATATGATGGAATCAATACGATGAACCCATTCTAAATCTGTAAAACTCAAACTTTTCTCAAATGATCAACATGATCTTTCTCAGTTCGATCAACTCAATACGATCTTCTCAATACGATCGACTCAATACGATATTCTCAATCCGATTGACTAAATACAATCTTCTCAATACGATCTTTCTCAATATGGTAAAAAAACATCCAACTGTCTGATCCACCTCATGAGATCTTTGGCTGGAAAGGACTTTTCCTTTTATTTATTCAGAACCCTTCCTTTTTCACTTGTGTGAAAAGTCACAAATGAATGAATGATATGAGAAAATATTTATAGGAGACTTAGAAAACAAAATGGAAAACTTGAAAGCTTTCCCTGCTTCCTCAAATTTCAAAATCTATGAAGATCGCTCACATTTAAAATTCAACTTTGACTTATTCAATCCTCCTTAGATTTCTTCAAGATTTACGCAAAATTGAAATTCAAGTTTGAACTATTCAACTCTTCATAAAACTTCTAAAATTTTATTTTTAAGTCTTCTTCGTAATCAGCTCATTAAAAATATATTTCATTCTTAGTTCATTATGATCTATTTTCTTCTTATCTCATTACAATTTCTATTTATTTATTAGATCATTACTATTTAGGTTTCCTCTTCACCTCATTATGATTTTTGTTTCCTCTTCATCTCATTACGATTTCTATTTCCTCTTCATCTCATTATTATTTTTGTTTCCTTCTTCATCTCATTACAATTCCTATTTCCTCTTCAACTCATTATAATGGAATTACCATTATGATAGAAATACCATTATGATGATTTTCCATAAAAATGGAAAGTATTCAATGATTGATCCACTTAGAAAATTTGAACTTCTTCAAACATCATTAGCTTCACACATTCTAACTTCTGGATACGATGGAGACTTTGTCTTGACTTCTAGAACCGATGCAATCTTTATGATTCTTCTCCATTTCTTCAAATTATTTTATCATGATAGTTTTCATGATTTTGATAACTTATTGATCAAAAAATCATCATATGATTTGGTTTAGAAATTACAAAAACTTTCTAACTCCCGAATTCACTTTTTTCAACAAACCTATTTAGAAATAATACGACTTATTCACTCAGAAAATTAGTTCTTTCTCTAATTACAAAAAGGATAAACTTACAGGAAACAAAAATTTATGAATCTATTTTTTTGGATCTAATGATCTGAATGCGATGCAGATGGATCTGATTCTTTCATCAACCTTCTAATTTCTTACAAAAGATCATTATGATGGACTAGATCCAATTCTTAGATAATAAAAACATTCTTATACAAAAAGGTTAGTTGCCAAAAAATACAAAAAACTTTGTTAAAATAATTTAACCACAAAGGTTATTTAATATCCCATTTTTATTTGTTGACAACCCTTGTTAACAAATTTTACAACTCTCAAATATTTTTTCATAACTAAACTTTTGTAAACAACTCAAGTTTTTTTGACTTTTATCAAAACACATCCTTTCTCAAAAGAGAGTGTCTTGATACCACACTACTGGATAAAGTAATGTTTTTTAAGTAATTCCATCCCTCGGTGAAAAGCAATTTTTGTGGCCATGTAAAGATAAACCCCTCCCCACTTTTCTTTTTCTCTCAAATTTATTTTTTTCTCTCCTATTTTATGATAACCATATTTTCAAATTCATTTAAGAAAGATAAGTAAAAAATTCTTACAAAGTAAAAAATTGTTACTTTATCTCCCCTTTTGTCAACATAATCCAAAGCATAGTGGGGGTTCCTACTTATGAGGTTTATAAAGTCATGTGAGGAGGCTAAAAATGAGGTTTTATCCTCAATTCCACAAACCTTTCTTTCGACATTGATATTTTAAATATATTAGTGATATGATACTTTGTTGAAATGTATTCCAACAAAATATCTCTATTAAAAACTTTATCTTTTATAAAGTGAAACTTTATATCAATGTTTTGATCTTGAATGTTGTAAAAGATTCTTATAAAGATCAATTGAACTATGATTATCACAAAGTATATTCAATATTTTAGAAACTTTTACTTTCAAATATTCCATCCTAACTTTTATCCATAACATTTGAGTACAATCCTGAATAGCTGCAACATATTCAGATTCAACTGTTCTCAAAGTTACTGAACATTTTTTCTTACTATTCCAACTCACACAATATTCACCCAAGAAAAATGTTCCTCCTGAGGTTTATTTTCTATCATTACTATCTTCAGCCCAATCAGCATCAGTAAAACCATGAAACTTTATCTCACTATTTATTTTGTATAACAACCCATGCATATTTGTTCCTTTTACATATCTCAAAATTCTTTTTTCTACCAACATATGTGATTATGTTGGATTACTTTGATACCCAACACACAAAGTCACAATATAAAAAATATCATAACTCAATGTTGTAAGATAAATAATACTTTCTATCATCTTTTGAAAGTATTTCTAATTCACACTTATTGCGGATTCATCTTTACTCAACTTTGTTCTTACTGAAATAGGATTAGAAACTTATTTGTATTATTCCATCCCAAGCTTCTTTAACAATTCCCTGGAATAATTTTCTTGTGATAAGAAAATGTATTTTTCTTTTTATTAAACTTATAAGCTAAGGAAGAAAGTTAATTTTCTTAACATTGAAATTTCAAAATTCTTCTTCTTTTCCTCAGCAAATATTTTACAAACATCTTCTCTATCCCTAGAAAAAATATATCATCTTCATAAACAATTACAATTAGATTTCCAGATTCAAAGTCTTTCATAAATTATTTTCTATATTTTTTTCCTTTAGAAAAGTTCAACATTCTCAAAAAAATTTCAAGTTTAAAACACCAAGAACATGGATCTTGTTTCATCCTATAAAAATATTTCTTCAATTTACAAACTTTGTTTTCATCTTCATCAGGTAGAAACCCACAAGGTTGTTCAATGTAAAATTCTTCCTCAATCTCACCATTTAAGAAAACTGACTTTACATCCATCTGATAAACTTTGTAATTACAATGTTCAGCCACTAAAAGAAAAATTTGAATAGTTTATAGCCTTGTATTGGGGGGAAATTTTTCATCAAAATCCACACCTTCCACCTATGCATATCCTTTAAAAACAAGTCTTGATTTTTTTCTTGAAACTTCTCTAGGCTCATTCAATTTGTCCCTATAAATCCACTTTGTTCCGATAACATTTTTATTTGCTGTCCATGGAACAAGTTCCCATGTTTCATTCTTCTCAATTTGATCCAACTCTTCATTCATATCATCCACGCATTTTTTTTTGTTGAATAACCTTTGAAAATGATTCTGGTTTAAATTTTGAGATAAGTGAAGTACGATTTTCTACTCTCAACTTACTCCTGGTCTAAACCAGATATTTATAATTCCCAATAATGTTTCTAGAATCAACATATTTTTGTAAGGTATTAAATTTCAAAGTTTCTTTCCAGATGAAATTTACTCATCACACGATTCTTCTGAATCTTGATAAGTAGTTTTTGAATTACTTTCACTGTTGTTAGAATTATCTAGTTTATCCTCCTCTTTATTCTCAAAAAAATTTGTTATAGAACTTTTATCTTTAATTACCTTCACATCAGATGAGTCCAAAAACTTTTATAAACATTTGTTCCAACATTTATTACTTATTCCATTTGGTGGATAACCCATAAATGTTCCTTCCTCATCATTATCATCAAACTTTCCCAAATATGGATTTTTTATTTTGAGAAAACATGGACTTATAATTTTTTTATATATTTCAATGAAGGTTTTTTGTTATACCACATTTCATAAGGATTCATGTTAGTTTCCAGTCCCAACAATCATCTATTTTGAACATGTAAAATAATACTAACAACTTATCTCTAATAGAATTTTGAAAGTTTGTATTCTGATAACATACTTATTCCCATTTCCACCAAAATTCTATTATTTCTTTCTACTACTCCATTTTATTGTGGAGTATAGGGAGAACTATACTAATGTTTGATACAATGATATCTCAGATAAGTTTCAAAATTATTGTCTATGAATTCGACACCATTATCTATTCTCAAATTCTTTATGGAAACCCCCATTTATTTCTCAATATATTTTATGAATAATTTGAAAATTTGAATATCCTCTGACTTGTTCTTGATAAACATGATGTTTTTCATTTGAGTGAAATCATCAATAAAAGTGATAAATTATAAATATATATTTTTTTATTAATGAATAATTGACCCATATAAATCTAAATAAATAAGTTCAAGAGTTATGGTGGATTTAATCTCAATTCTCTTATGACTTTTGTTAGTCATCTTTCCTTTATGGAAAGTAATAAAAACATCTTCATCTCTTATTTTCAATTCTAGAAAATTATAAATAGAATAAACTTTATAAAGTTTGTTAATACTTTTCTTTCCAAGCTTCCCAATTATTTGGTGCCATAATTTATTTTCATCTTCCGCACTCAAGTAACAAGAGTTGTTGAATTCTCCTATTTGGAAGAGATTCCCACTGGTTCTTTCTAATTTTGTAATAACTTTTCCATCTTTCATAATTTTGATGATAAAAAAATCTTTTTTAAAAATAACTTATTTTCAATAATCACAAATTTGACTTACACTAAGTAAGTTATGTTTTATCCCATCAACAAGTAAAACTTCCTTAGATTTCAACTTTTCAGCTTCAATATCAATTTTTCTGATTCCTCTGATTTTTAAGGAACTATCATTACCAAAGGTAAATTATCCTCCATCACAACTTTAAACATGTTTTAATATTTTTATATCACCTATAATATGTGAAAACAACCATTATAAAGTATCCATGGTTTTTTCATTTTACTTGGTTTCAAAGCTATCCCAACAACAAAAGTTCTTTCCTCAACTTTTTTCTTTTCAACTTCCTTTTCTTTTATACCATAATAAAATTGTTTCAGAAGGAGTGTCATACATATTTTATCATGATGAACAACCTGATCACATCTTCCATAAAATTCTTCCAAAAATTCAATTTGATTTTTTTGGAAAGTTTCTAACATCTTGAGAATTCACCTTTTCAACTTTCTGTAAGTTAGGAAAGTTACTCATTCTACTTTCAATATTTCTTCCACTATACTTAAAATTTATTCTGGGTAAAGATAAGTTTTTCCAAAAAATTATAATCTCTATGACCATATACTCCACAACACCAGAAATAGTCATCAAATCTTGATTTTCTATTCATTAAAGATCTTTCTCTATAGAAACTTTTTTGAGGTTGGTAACTTCTTTCAGCTCTAACATACTCAGGATGTGGACCATATTTTCTTTTGAATGAGTTTTATAACTTTATAGGTTTGATAAGTTTATCACATATTTTCTCCACCCAATCATTACTAATACTTTTTTTGAAATTTCAAATGTTAAAATAATCAGATGAAACATTGTTTTTGGTAAGATAAGATTTCACCTGATTCTCATATTGAGCTTTCTTATAAAATTTAGAAGTCTAAGCTTTTAATTCTGAAGTTTTTTTTTGAAATTTTCATTCATCTTCATCCAGGTTATTGTAGACTTAATAAGTTTTTATTGAAACTTTTTAACTTCTTTTTCCATGGATTCCAACTTCGTATTAAGATATTCAACCATCTTTACCAGTTTATAAATTCTAAGATTGTAACTTAAAATCTCTTCAATATATTCTTCCTCCCGCTTGATGACATATTTTCTTCCATCATTAACTTCTTAAAAATATTTCTTCATAACTATAATTTATTTCTTGAGAGTTTTGTTTTGATCAAGACATACAACAAGTTATATTCTGAGTTGATACTCTCTATAAGATTTTTCAAAATTTTCTTCACCATTTGAAGAATCTTTTCTTTTCTCAACTTTTTCAATGAAGGTTCTGAATTTTTCTAAACTTTCATCTTCAAAGGAATTTTTGTCTATTGATTCTGATTCAACTTTCTTACTCAACATAATTATTTTGTTTCTAGTAAACTTATTTTTATATTTTTTGGAATAATTTTCTTCTTTATTATTTTTGTTCCATTTCTTCCATTGGGTTTTTTTATCAGAATCATCTCGACATTCTCCAAATTTTTTCTTGGGGAAATTCATATCAAAGTGTATGATTCTACCACATTCAAATAATTTGAGAGGAAGTTTACCTTAATAATTTCCTCTTCCTCTTCGATAATTCTTGGATATAAGAGACATGATTTTTCATTAAACTCATCACCCTCTTTATCTTCAGACTTATAAGAACCATATTCTTCAACATCTTGGATTCTAATCCTTCTCATATCTTCAAAATTCATTTAATATTTCATATTATTTTTAAACATTGGATATTTCCTCATTTTATAATCAATAAGAAATTTATGAAATTCATCAAGAGATAAATCATCCTTATTTTCTAAAGAAGAAATTTTAGAATCAAACCTGTCCAGAAAGTTTCTCATAAGTTTCTTCACAATTATAGAATCTTCCAAGACATCTCTGAATCCACTAATGTTGAAAATAATTCCATTCACTATGGTGAAGTATTCATCAATTTTTTCTTCATATATCATTCTTATGTCTTCATACTTACTACGTCATATTTGTATCTTTTCTTCCTTAACTTTGGTATTTCCTTCAAAAACACTTTCCAGCTTATCCTACATACTTTTTAAAGTATTAATACCCATAAACTTCTAATAAAAAATCTCTAATAAGGAAATAAGGATTTTATTTCTAGCCTTTCCATTAACTTATATATTAATATTATAAGGAAATGTTATAGGAGCATCTTTCTCAATAGGTGGAAAACCAATAGTAGCAGTATCAACAACTTACAGGCCAAGAGATAGGAGATAAGGAATCATCCTATTTTTTCATCCATAATAATTGTTTCCATCAAGCGTAGGAATTACTCTACTATTGATAGAATTAATATTATCCATGATAAGTATTTAATAAGGTAACCATCCCTCTGATACTAATTTAAGTTACAAAATATCTAATAACAACTGAGAAGGGGGGTTGAATCAATTGTTTTACTTTTTATAAGTTTCAATACTTTTCAAAACTTAACCCATGAAACATGTTAAGATTTATTTCCTTATCAACTTTTAGTAAATACCCATGCATGAAAAATAAGAAAAGAAAGTAAATCACACAAGATTAATAATATTCAGCCTTAGTGTGAGAACCTACATCCTTTACATATCCACTCTCATGGGTCTATGGAAATTCACTATTATGAATAAGTGAATAAAACTTGTGCCAACTCCCATTAGACACCTTATATCTCCCGATAATAAATATTATACTGGATCTCACCAGTTTACAATTTTGATTATAAAATAATTGATCAAAACAAAATAATAAAGAATTTTTCGAAACTACTCCACAATTGCTCAGTCTAAATCCTCAATCTGATTTAAATATATCCAATTTTCTCAATCCGATGAGTATGGATCTAATTATCTTAATGCGATGAGTCTGGATCCAATTATCTCAATACAATGGACTTAATATGATGAAACCACTCTCAATATGAAAAACTCAAACTCTTATCAAATGCTCAATACAATCTTTCTAAGTCCAATTGACTCAATGCGATATTCTCAATCTGATCGACTCAATATGATCTTCTCAAAACGATCTTTCCCAATACAGTAAACAAACATCTAGTCGTTTGATCCTCCTCATGAGATCTCTGGTCAGTAATAACATTTCCATTGATTTCTTTATCACTCTACCTTTTATTCTTGCATGAAAAGTCATGAATGAATGAATGATTTGAAAAGGTATTTATAGGTGACTTGGAAAACAAAAGTGGGAAACTTGAAAACTTTCCCCGCTTCCTCAAATTTCAAAATATATGAAGATATCTCAAATTTAAACTTCCACTTTGACTTCTTCAATCCTCCTTGAATTTCTCTAAGATTTATGGAAAATTGAAATTCAATTTTGACCTATTCAACTCTTTATAAAAATTCTAGAATTTTATTTTTAAATCTTCTTTGTAATCATATCATTACAAATCTATTTCCTTTTTAGCTCATTATGATCTATTTACTTATCAACTCATTACGATTTATATTTCTTTATCAGCTCATTATGATTTCCATTTCCTCTTTATCTCATTACAATTTCTATTTCCTCTTCAGCTCATTATGATTTATGTTTCCTTCTTCAGCTCATTATGATTCTTGTTTCCTCTTTAGATCATTATGATGGAATTCCCATTACGATGTAAATCCCATTACAATGATTTTTTATAACAATGGAAAGTATTCAATGATGAATCCACTTAGAAACTTTGAAATTCTTTAAACTTCATGAGCTTCACACATTCTGACTTCTGGATACGATGCAATATTTGTCTTGACTTTTGGAATTGATGAAATATTTATGATTCTTCTCCATTTCTTCAAATAATATTATCATGATAGATTTCATGATTTGTGAGAACTTCTTGATTAGAAAAGCATTGTCTGATTTGATTTAGAAAGTATGAAAAATTTTTAACTCCTGAATTCAATTTCTTCAACAAAACATCTTTAACAACAATATGAATTCTTCACTCAATGACTTCTTTCTTTCTATGATTATGAAAAAGGAAAACTTCCAGCAAACAACAATTTCTGCCCTCGATTATTTTGGATCCGATGATCTGAATACGATGCATATGGATCTGATTCTTTCAGCGACTTTTTACTTTCTTAAAAAATCTAATTACGATGGATTAGATCCAATTCCTAGATAAAAAAAACTTTATTATACAAAAAGTTTAGTTGTAAACAAATAAAAAAACTTTCTTAAAACAATTTAACCACAATGGTTCTTTAATTCCCTTTTCTTTATTCATATATTTTAGATTACTGCAGTTTATTGAATCAATTTCCAATAAATTTATTTAAATTTTATCATGACCATTGGTATATAAATCTAAAATAAACATTATAAATTGTGCAATTGGTTACCCTAAATCAAGGCATGACCATTATCGCATTCAGCGAAACCAGGTTTAAAAATGTTATCGAAACAAAATCGATTTGAAAAAACCCCTAACTTACTGATGTGAAGGAAAAAGGGGATTTTTATGTCAAGTAGGGGATACCATGACCATCATATCTCCCTTATCTTACCTCCAACACCAAATATGTATTAATCAATTTATTTTATAAAATCCAATTACACCCAAACCTTGAAACTAAAAAAGTCAGAAATGATTTTAAATTTGATTTCAAACCAAAAAATAAATCTACTTTGTCTTCATTCTAATTTATTCAAATTAATCAAACCAATATGATTATTCACCTCTTTCTTTAATTTAATCAAATAAAATCTTTTAAAAACCTGAAAAAACTAATTCACCATATCTGAGGGTTCAACCTCGAACTTGAATAATAATAAATTTTAATTAATTGTGTAGCATAGTTTGAATTTTTATAAATTTTGTATTTTGATTAGACCCATAGGGAAATAATGATTCTCTTTGGGCCTATCAAATTTGGTTCCTTTTATGGGTATGATTACAAGTTAGTTTTTAGGTTTCTTTAATTTTTAATTAAATTATTATTTTTTATTTTAATTTCAATTTTTACACTAGGTGTTTTGTGCTTCTGATTTCATGATTTTAAATCTTAATGCATGACCACAACATGAACGCAAAAGGAAAATAAATTTTTGACTTTGATTATGAACTTGAGAAAATCCTGAGAAAGAATAGATCTATGACCATGGGAAGTGCAAAAATCAACCAACCCATTAGAGGAGTTTTATAAAGAGATCTAAGGCTACTAATGTTCACAGACTATGGTCGACCACCAAACATGAGATTAAAAATGAGCATTCTACCCTTTATTTTTTTCAAACCACTTCGAGATCAAGCCTACAATAATTTCGATGATATCAAAAAGCATTAAATTTATCAGACTACCCCTTGAAAATATGAACACACATATGGGAAACTTCCTCAAGCTCTGTGATACATTCCAATTCTAGAATGTTTCAATCGATGCGGTAAGACTTCATCTTTTTCAATTTTTATTATGTGAGAAAGCTCAAGATTAGATCCAAATCCTACCTGCATATTTCATTATTACATGGGATGAGCTAGCCAGGAACTTTATTACCATTTCTTTCCACCTTCTAAGTCAATGGATATATGGGTAAATATTCTATTTTTTTCAATTTGAATACAAATATCTATTTTATGCCTGCAAAAGTTTTAAATATATGACTCGTAAATTCCCCCATCATGGTATAGATTTATAGATACTAATCCAAACTTTCTAGAAGGTTTTTTCACAGGGAAACAAGTTGATTCTAGATGCTGCAATAAGAGGATCATTAATGACGAAGTCACCTAAAATGATCTATAATGTCACGAACCAGCCTGGGTACCCTGGTAATTCGATAAATGAGCTGGTCCTAACATAGCCTGAAGGGCATTCCCGATCCCCATAAGTCGGCAACTAACACATGACATCATACAAAATGAAAGTGAGAACAAATTTTCCATAAAAACTATAGAAGTAAAATAAAAAATACAGTATGCATATCAAAAGAAACTCCATTGGGAGTAATGTAACATAAGTCAAACAGGTATAAACAATCCTAAGTACTGCAACCAAGTACCAAAAAATAGAAAAAACCACCCAAGTCCCAACTCAGATGTAACTCACCAAGTCCATGAATTAATATCCAAAACCACCTCTTTGTGATCCTTTTCCCTTGCTCAATTCTGGAAGGAGGTAATCTATAAACACCTGAAGACACAAGTAGGGTGCGATCCAAATACCAGTAGTATTGCACCCAAATATTCCGTAACAAGATTCCAATATCAAATTAATGAATAAAGTTCTTTCAATTTTCAAATAAACAGGTTTGTAATTTCAAAATAATATTTAAAAAAATCACGATTTACAATTCAAAAGATGAAAATACTTTAGAAATTTATGCTTCACATTTCAAATAATAGAAATACTTTTAAAACACTGAAATTACCTTTACACAAAAGGTGCTTTACAAAAATGGAACTTTTTACAAATGAATTAAATAAACACTTTTATATAAAACATTTTATATAAATCATAAGGCATGTAAAACAGTTTACAAAAATGACATATATTCATTTGAAATACAAACAAGTGAGAAATATGGTCATACACCTAATAAGGTATGATAGTTCCGGGATATAGGGACCCCACACTCATGGTGAACTATAGTATGTATATAAGTCCCTTTGAACTAAGGCCAAAGAGGACTCATCACCATCTCCTAAGGGATGTGATGTGCTGATATGATGTTTTAGAATTTTGTAAATCATAAAGTTCTATACAAATAGCTCGCTAACTACCTAAGGCTTGCATGTTCTCATATAAAAAACAACGATGGGAAATTTATTTTAAGACTGCTTAAAATACAATTAAATCCCATTCTCCATTTCAAATATTCCAATTTTATATTTAAAAATCATAAGTGGTTTTTAATAAAAAAATATGCATTTTCATCAAGATAAAACCCTAAGGTTTCTATAAAAACCATTTTAATGTATTTTCAAAACAAGGGATTTGAAATAAATCCACTATTTAATTTCACAATCTAATCTCACAATTAAATTTAATATTTTAATTTTCAAAAAAAATTCCATCAATTTCATCACAAACCCCCAATTCAATGGAATTGGGTTTTTTCAAAAATTCCCATCAAATCATTTTTCCACAATTAAATTCAACAATTTAATTGAAACAATTTCCATAAAAATCAAAATTTAAATTAAACAATTTAAATTTTAAAATTTTCTATAAACACACCCCAATTCAATGGAATTGGGGGTTTTCCAATTTCATGCAAAAAACCCATTTTTCTTAAAAACACCAATTCAATAGAATTGGATTTTTCCAACAAAACAATTAAAATATATTTAATCAAAACTAATAAATTTCATTTAATTCAAATAATTGAAATTAAACAATGAAATTTCGAGTTAATAGAAATTGGATATCGTAATGGAACCACCTACCTTGGGATCAATGGATCTTGAACCACAACGCTGTAATCATAAAACTGCAATGAAGAATGATAAAAAAAGATCTATGTATAAAACCTAGGTTTAGATCCAAAAAGTGGTTATTATATCCACAAATCAATATAGGGATCCATGTAACCATTTAGAGAAGAATATAGATTGTGGGAGAATGATATCAGGATGAGGAAATTAACTGAGAGAATATTGGAGGGAATTCCTCAATCTTCAGATCACTTCCGAGAGGGATATGAGGTGCCAAGAATACTTCTTGGGAGCTCTAAGGATGGGAGAAATCACTTTTGGGTCATACTGTTCTGTTAGGGACCTAAAAAGGGGGGTTTGGGATTTTTAAACTTTAAATCGGATTAATTAAAACCCACACGCACAGTTTCCTTGGTAAAGGCACACAATATAGAAAAACCGTACACAAGACGTGTGCCTATGTTAAACGGGTCGCATATTTTCTACTAATAGGGCACACAACTAGACTAACTATTCACCAACCATGCAAAATCCCACTGCCTTGGGTTGCACGGTTTTCTCATATAGGACGCACAGTTAGGGAAAATCGTGCACTAACCGTGCACTACCCTAGAATTTTCAAAACTCTTAAAACTTTAACTCAAAATAACCCCAAATTATACTCAACAAAATCTTGATAAAAATAGGGTTTTAGGAATACCTGAAAACATTAATAGGATGTTACAACCTCCCCATCATAGAAACTTTCTATCCCTAAAAATCCTAAAAAGAAGCTCCCATAACAAAAAGATGAGGCCACTACTCTCTCATCAGTGGCTCCCTCTCCTACATCTCATGAATATCAAAAATTTTCTGTCATAGAACTCAAACCAAAGGTATCGTCCTCCCACAAAGTACCTTGGTTTCAAAATCAACTATCCTGACTAGTCGTTCATTCATGGATAAATCAGGTTCAACTTCAAGATCACACCAAATCAAAACATGAGATGGATCAAATAGATGCTTTCGTATTTGAGATACATGGAACATGTTATCTATCAACATCAAATGTGGTAGAAGTGATAAATAGTAAGAAACTTTCCCCACCCTCTCAATAACCTCTAAAGGTACCAAAAAATTAGGGGAACGTTTCTCTTACCTCCCAAGTCGTCGATGACCCAACTGAGGTGAAACTTCCAAGAACCCCTGGTCACTAATCGATAACTCCAATGGTCTACAATGATGATCAACATAAGACTTATATCGGTTCTATGTCATCAAAATTATCTGAAAAATCAACTGAATATTTACAGTCATCTCTTGCACCAAACTTAGTCCAACCAATGAACTTTCCCCAACCTCCAACCAACACAACATTGATCTACAAGGATAGCTATTCAAGGCCTCAAAATAATCCATCCTGATCTTGTACTGCTAACTATTGTTATAAGAAAACTCAATCAGACCCAAGTGATCATCCCAAGCCCCACCAAAGTTGAGAACATAATTGCGAATCATATCCTCAAGAATCTGTATAGCTCTTTCTGTCTAGCCATCCGACTGTGGATGGTATGCTGTACTCAAATGGACATGAGATCCCAATGCCTCTTGAAGGCATCTCCAAAAACAAGAAGTGAACCAATGATCCCTAATAAATACTATAATATATAGAACTCCATGCAAATGAATAATCTCTTTCACATAGATATTTCCCAACTCCTAAAATTTGTCTGGATCATGAATGGGTATAAAGTGATCCGATCTAGTAAGTAGATTGATCAAAAAAATATATTGTATTATTATTTATTTGGGTATGTGAAAACTCAACCAAAAATTCCATATAGATCTCATCCCACTTCCAAGTAGGGACTAGAAGTGGCTAAAGCAAACCCAAAGTCTTATGGTGCTCAGCCTTCACCTGCTGGCATGTATAACAATGAGAGAAAAACTCAACAATGACCCATCTCATACGTGACCACCAGAACTTCCACCGCATATCATAGAACATCTTCATAGTTCTTGGGTGCACTCTCCACTGGGAACTATGGAAATCCCCCATCACAACTTTCCTTACTGAAGAAGGTACCGCAAAACGGCTCTGAAAAAATAGAATACCATCTTTAGAGAATGACCAATCAAGTATAGTCTCCCCACCATTTTGAGTCTCTAATGCCATGGAACTCATCGTCAAGATACTATTCCTAAATAATCAATTCGAGAAGAGTGTATGTCAACTAAATACTGGCCAAGGAAACCTCAACCCCTTTTTCCTGAACTCCATTATGAAACTGTGCAAAGTGATCCATCAAGTTATACTCTTCTTATGATTATTTCACTGTCTTGATTGTAAGTTTCTTGATTAAATCATCCACGATGACATTCCCTTTACTTGGGGTATAGGCAATTCCAAAGTCAAAAGATTGAAGGTATTCCACCCAATGCCTCTGGAAGAGATTCAAATCGTTTTGAGAGAAGATATAACTCAAGCTCTAGTGATCTTAATACATGGTAAACCTTTATTTATAAAGTTAATGCCACCAAATATCAAGTGTGTGCATCACATATGCAAGTTCAAGTTCATGAGTTGGATAATTCTTCTCGTGTGGACTAAGTTAAAAAGATCCATAGGCAACAACATGGTCACCTTGCATAAGAACGCAGCTCAAGACTGAACTTGATGAATCATAAATTACTATGTAGCCCTGTCCAGCCTCTAGAAAAGTAAACACTGATGTAGTAGTCAAAATGAGTTTCAACTCAACAAAAGAACTCTGACATTTATCATTACAAGCAAACACTACTCCCTTCCAATTCAGAGCAATCATCGAATAATCCAACTTTGATAAGTCCTTAACGAACCGACTATAATACCTAGCTAGGCCCAAAAAACTTGGAATCTCAAAAACATTTAATGGTTGTTCCCATGTCAAAATAGCTTCAACTTCTCAAGGTCAACTGAAATACCCTATTCTAACACCATGTGTCCCAATAATTTCACTTCCTGAATCCAAAAGTCACACTTCAAAAGATTGGCATAAAGTCAGTGATTTCTTAGCAAACTTATAACTATTCTTAGATGATGCACATGATCCTCCTCAGACTTAGAGTAAACCAGGATGTCATCCATAAAGACTACCACAAAGGTATCAAGATACTCATGGAAATACTATTCATTAACACTATAAAGACTATAGAAGCATTGATTAGACCAAAGGTAATAACAAGGTGCTCATTATGAACGTACCTGCTCCGAAAGATGGTTTTGTAAATGTCAAATTCTTTTATCCTCAACTAATGGTAACTATAGTGAAGATAAATATTCAAGAACCACTTCACCCCTTTAACTCTTCAAATAGATCATCAATCCATAGAAACAAATACTTATTCTTTACCATCAATCGATTGAGATTTTGGTAATCAACACATAGGTGAAGTGAACCATCAACTTTATTAGTAATGAGAACTAACACTGCTAGAGGTGACACGCTCATACATATGAAGCCTTTCTATAGAAGATCATCCAACTAGGAAGCTCTTTCATTTCAGCTGGTGCCATGCAGTAAGAAGGAATAGAAACTGGTTAAGTACTAGGCATTAATTCAATAGATAACTCAACCTCCCTTACTGGGGGTAAACCATAGAAGTTAGAAGGAAACATGTTGAAAAAATCGACAAAAATTGGAGGGATATCACCACTTAAAGATTCTCACTTCAGATAAAAGAAAAACATTGATATTACTTTCCCCAACTTTGGATTATAAGGACCATCTCTACTTGACCTTGGGTCCCATTCTCCTTGAAAAACATGGCACACACCATTGGGTGTAGTAAAAGAGACCAATTAAAGATACCAATCAATCAAGGCTTTATTGGAAATGAGACAATCCATCCTAAAAATGACATCTAGTGGTTTCATATTGAGAAAAAGAAAACTTCAAGAAAGCTCGACATTTGACAAAGATAAGATACACAAGAGACTATGAAGACCCCGCTCTCTCTTCATACCAAGGGGTTTAGTAAAATCCGTAACATAAGATAAATTCTCTGTAGGAAGATTAATAAGATTAACAATATGGGTTTAAATAAATGAATGATATGCACAAGTATAAAATTAAGCAATCACTAATGATGAAGGTGTATTGATGGTACCTCTCATGGTCACTAGACCCATATCCTCTTCCTCTAGTGACTCTTATACTGTGTGAAGTAGTTTCATTTTGGATGCCTATAGCTGGAAAGTTTTTATATGTGAATCATTTTATTTCCCTGTAGTTTTAAGAAGAGATAATGATCTCATTCCACTATGCGGAGTTTAATAAACATGGAAGAATCTCTGTAAGTGCCCTTAATGTCTGCAAGAGCCACAGTTCTTGGGACCTAAGTGTAAACCATCTTTGAATACCCCCGCTTTCTACACTAGTAGAAAATAAAAGGACCTATTACTGGTACCACAAGAGGTCTAGAATGACCCTCCTATAGAGAAATACAGTGAGAATCATCATGACTCTAATTCCCCTTAAAGTAACTCATGATACCACTAGGAGAGAAAGAAACCCCTGATAACCCTAACTTTCTAGCCAGGTCCATTTCAACCATAAGTTCTCTATTAAGCACATCAGTATATGAAGATAGCTTCAACAAGAAAACATGAGAACAAATATACTAATTAAGTCCCAACTCAAACCTTATATCCATTATCTTCTCATTCAACACAATCATAGGTGAAAAATTCACGAGCTCAACAAAATGGTTTGCATACTCTGTTACTGTCCTCTCAGACTACTCAAGTTTAAAAAACTTAGTAGTATTGGCCAAAAACATTGACTCCGAATAGAACTGGTTGGTGAAAATAACTTTTAATTCTTTCCACTCTAAGACATCATGCTTCTTCACCATCACCATAGTGTCCCACCATCTCCTACTCGGTCCTTCCAGCAAAAAGGTGGCACACTTTACTTTGATTTCTTAGGGTGTTCCCAATAACCAAAAAAATGATCCATCATTCTCAACCATTATATATCCTCTTGAGAATGATTTGATCCTTTGAATGGTGATGGATTCTGGTGAAGGAACTCTTAAGAAAAAATCTTTAGAACTCCCCTCTCAGGTTCCACAGATGGAGTCTAAATGGGAACTAGAGGTGGTGCTTGTCCCAAAGCTTGGATAGTGTGCACAATCACCTCAACTAGATTCAGATTTACAATAGGATTCGATCACTAAGGTACAACAACAAATTCCTCCTAGATATTATTACCATGTCTTCTTAGAGGCATGATGCTACACACCATCTATAGACAACAAAGAAGACATCATGTTACACTCAAACAGAGCAACAAAGGAAAATTAATCCCAATATATAGAACAAACAAGATTTGGATTTCACTTCATCCAAATAAAAATAATGAAAAGACTAGAACTAATCCTCATGAAATATTTCCCTAACTACCCCTAGCGACTTAAGGTTCATTGCAGTGAGAGCTGGACAAGCACTCAATCATAACTACCTCCCAAGTCCTGATAATATTTCAAAAATGCATACTAACTTCAAGACAAAAGCTCAACCTCCATTTATACCACTTTTTCATGAACTATCCTAGGTACCTTGGAAACCTGATAACCTAGCCAGTCCTAACATAGCCCTAAGGGTGTTCTCGATCCCCAAAGGTCAACGACAATCACCCAAAATCATACAAAATGAAAGTGGGAATAGTTTTTACATAAAAATTGTGGAAGTAAAAGAAACAAGACAATATGCATATCAAAAGAAACTCCACTGGGAGTAATGTACCAGAAGTCAAATTGGCATAAACAAGCCCAAGTACTATAACCAAGTACCAAAAAATAAGAAAAACTACCCAAATCCCAAATTGGATGCAACTCACCAAGTCTATGAATCGATATCTAGAACCACATCCTAGTGATCCTTTTCCCTTACTCGATCATGGAAGGAGGTAATCTAAAAACACATAAAGAAACAAGTAGGGTGTGGTCCAAATCCTAGTAGGATTTCACCCAAATATTCCATAATAAGATTCTAATATAAAATTAACCGAGAAAGTGATCTCAATTTTCAAATAAATAGGTTTGGAATTTCAAAAGAATATTTAAAAAAAATTATTCTTTACAATTAAAAATATGGAAATACTTTAACAATTCATTCTTCACATTTCAAATGATGGAAATACTTTTTAAATGATGGAATTACCTTTAAAAAAGGTTCTTTACACAAATGGAACTTTTTACAAATGGCTAAATAAACACTTTTATTTAAAATAGTTTATATAAATTAAAAGGCATGTAAAATAGTTTAAAACAACGACATATATTCCTTTGAAATAAAAAAAAGTGAGCAACATGGTCATACACCCAATAAGGTATGATAGTTACAGGATATAGGGACCCCACACTCAAGGTGAACTACATTATGTACATAAGTCCCTTTGAACTAAGGCTAAAGAGGACTTATCACCATCGCCTAATGGATATGATGTGTTGATATGATATTTTAAAACACTATAAATCATAAAGTTCCATCCAAATAGCTCACTAACTACCTAAGAATTTCATGTTATTATATAATAAAAAACAATGGAAAATTTATTTTAAGACTACTTAAAATACAATTATATCCCATTCTCTATTTCAAATATTCCAATTTCAATTTAAAAACCATAACATGTTTTTAATAAAAAACATGCATTTTCATCAAGATAAAACCCTAAGGTTTATATCAAAACCATTTTAAGCCATTTTCACAAAAATTAATTTGAAATAAATCCACCATTAAATTTAACAATCCAATATCACAATTGAATTCAACAATTTATTTTTTAAATAAATTCCATCAATTTCACCACAAACCCCCAATTCAATGGAATTGAGGTTTTTCACAAATTCCCATCAAATCCCTTTTCCATAATTAAATCCATTAATTTAATTGAAAAAATTTCTATAAAATCCACAATTTAAATTAAACAATTTAAATTTCATAATTTTCCACAAACACACCCCAATTCAATGGAATTAGGAGTTTTCCAATTTCATGAAAAAAAATATTTTTCTTAAAAACCCAAATTCAATGGAATTGGTTTTTTCCAACAAAAAAATTGAAAACCATTTAATCAAAACCAACCAATTGAATTTAATTTAAACAATTAAAATTAAACAAAGAAATTTAGGTTTAATGTAAATTGGGAATCATAATGGAACCACCTACCTTAGGATCAACGGTTCTCAAATCAAAACTCAGTAACCGAAAAACTCTAACAAAGAAAGACTATAACAAATATCTATGAATCAAACCTAGGTTTAGATCCAAAACAATGTTTATTAGATCCAAAAATCAATATAGAGATCTATGTAACCCTAGAGAGAAGAATAGATATCATGAGATAATGATATAGGGATTAGGAATATAATTGAGGGAAGATCAGAGAGAATTTCTCAAGCTTCATATCACTTTCAGGAGGGATTCGAGGGGCCAATAATCCTTATTGGGAGATCTAAGGATAGGAGAAATTGATTTTGGGTTGTATTAGTCCATTGGGAACCCAAAAATAGAGGTTATGGATTTTAAAACTTAAAATCAGATTAATTAAAACCTCTACGCATGGTTTCCTAGGCAGTGACGTATGATTTAGAAAAACGGTGCGCAAGCCATGCACCTATGTTAAATGGGCTGCATGATTTATACTAAGAGGGTTCATGGCTAGAATAATCATGTGCCAACCATGAAAAATACCACTGCCTTAGGTTGTATGGTTTTCTATGATAGGGTGCACAGTTTGTGTATACAATGCGCCAACCATGCACTGGCCTATTTTTTTAACTCTTAAAACTTTAACCTAAAATAACCCCAAATGACACCCAACCAAAGCTCAATAAAAATATGGGTTTAGGAATAAATAAAAATAATAACAGTATGTTATATATAACTTGTTTTATGAAACAAATAGAAATAGTTTCTAGTGTAAAGGATAAGAAACACAACTAAAATGCGTTCATGCAATCAACAACAATGACTAGATGGTGTAACAACTAGAATCATTAACCAAGAATATGGACATCATGATGGGCCAGCAGTAAAACCCACAAGTTATGTATATAGATGATGCAAATTATATTGATTTCAACCATGATAATCAATTTTAGGGTTGGTTACCTCAACAACAACAAGGACAAAGATATAAAAAAATGCCACAAGGGTACCAAGAACAGGCACCCCAAGGGCCTAAACTAATGATCCAGGTCCTATGCTGGAAGAGATGCTGGCTACATTCCTAACCACAACCAGGGTTGTACTCAAGGAAATAAAAAAATAACCATCAAACCAAATATATGCATTAAGTAATTTGTAGAATCAAGTTGAAAAAATTGATGACCGTCTCAGAGAGTGACCCATATGAGTACTACCAGGATGCCCTAAATTATACCCACATGAAGATTTAAAAGATATATATATTAGAAGTGGTAAAAAAACACAAGGATGTGGTATAGAATTTATAGAAAAATAACCAGTGGGGGAAATAGAAAAATAAGTTGAAAGTAGCAAGGAACAAGTAGATAAATAACCTAAATAAGAACCACTAGAGTATAATCCAATACTCCCCTTTCCAAAACAAATGGTATAAGTAAAGAAAAATGTGTAGAAAGGTAAATATTTGGAACACTTTAAAAAATTTCATATCAATATCCTTTTTGGAGAGGCTCTCACAAACATGCTGATATATGAAAAATTCATGAAAGAGATGGTAACCAACAAGAATAAGCTAGAGGAGATTTGAACCATTCCACTCACACGGGAGTGTTCGACAATGGAATCTAAGGTCCTACCTAAGAAGCAATGTGATACAAGTAGCTTTTCAATTCCCATCTATATCAGAGTTAAAAAATGTGAAAAATATTTGTGCCACTTAGGTACGAGTGTCAATATGATGTCATACATGAATTTTAAGAGTTTGGGACTGGAAGGACCAAATCCCACAAAAGAACTTCTTCAATTAGTAGGCTCAAAAATAAATTCCCCAAGAGGACTGATCAAAGACATTATGATAAAATTTGAATAATTTATTTTTCCCATCATCTTTCTAATGATAGATATAGAAGAGGATCAAAATCCCCTAATTTTGGGTAGACTATTTTTATCCATTGTGTGTGCGCTAATCAACATCCAAAGCAGAGAAATCTATTTGAGAGTTGGTTGTGACCAAGTAAGCTTCAAAATTCAATGTGAAATAAAGAACTATGATGTATGAGAGGACAATGAGTTTGGAGAAGAAAAAACAATTGAAGTTGAGGGTGTTGCTAAAATTGATAAGGTACATGCGTTAGCTACTGTTGTGCAGGAGGATAATCAACTGAAGAATAAAGAGAAGATGAGGACCAAAATCATTGACACTAGAGGAGAAACTGAAACCACCAAATTTTATAAAAGATAGAAGGTATGGATGGTACATAACCTTCCATTTAGTTCATCAGTATTAAGGAAGAAATGGTGTATCTATACAATGACGATCAATTAGGTACTACCACCAGGAAAAATTAAGATGTTTAAAGAGGAAGGAAACAGGATGAACTATGTGGACATGAAAAAATTGAGATCATTCATGGATCCTAACCAGGTAAAATAATTTCAATTACCCATCACGTAATTTGGAGCTAAAGGAGGTAAGGTCAATCCAATGACGGTAAACAAAAGTTCTTCCGGGAGGCAACCCAAGTTTATTTTTCTATTTTTATTTATTTGGTTTTTGAGAATACATGTTATTACTTCAATTATTTCAAAATTTATTAATAATTTCTTTTTATTTAACATTTTTTATTTTTAATTTACTAGACCATCAAGACCCAGGCTGACATTAAGCAGCAGAAAACACAAGAAGAAGCTGCAGGAAAATTACACGTCATGAACTGGTATAGGCAGATCCTATGTAACCAACTTCAAAGAAACATTCAAAATAGAAGTAAGTATTACAATTCTTAATTTTTCTACTATATTCCACATATTCAACTATTTTAGATATTTAATTCCCAATTACATTCCCTATATTTGATTCTTTCTATAATCCAAAGAATTAGGAGACATAAACTGTTTTAACAATTATCATGACATGAATTTAGATTTATTTATAAATAAATTTTAATGATAAAATCAAGGAAAACAATTATTAAATATAATCATGTTGATTATCATTTGAAAAATTATGATTTAAGTGAGCATGTTGATTTTGGTAAATGATATTTTTTCTAATATTTGGACATGCTTTGAATTTCTTATATTTTCATTAATTGATTTAATTATTCATATGAATCTCTATGAGTGTTTTTCCCAAAATATTTATTCTCATTCCTGATACATCCTATAACCAAATATTTCCCATTCTTTCTATATTATATTTATTGTGAAACTTGGGCATGTTCTCTTCTAGAACTTTCTTTGCATGTTATCAAAGCTATGACTAAACACAATCACTTTTAATATGATTGATCTATATTTTGTAATCCATTATCCTAAGACCCACATTACATTAATCCATTTTAAATCCCATATAATCCATGAACGACCTTTATATAGAATAGTCATTTTATAAGACCATATTATTCTTTCCTATCTTCCTCTAAATATTTTGTACGATTATCAAAAATAAGAGTGGGGGAGATGTCGACTGGTAGAAGGATTGCATATTTTATAATAATTTTTGGGGAAAATTTCAGGAGAATGGGTAAGAAACATTAATTTTATTTATTTTACACACTCTTATAAAAAAATCTATAAAAAGAAAAAAAGGTTGTGTTTAGGGAAATTAAAAAATCACCATTGCTTGACCGATGATCTTGTTATAACTATTACAAATAGTATCATGAGGTGGTCATTTGAGGTTGGGTGGTGGATGTGAAAACTTTACCTAGAACAAAATTTTGGAAAAGAAAAAATAAATAATAATAATAATAATAGAGGTTGTTTCATTTATTGCATTTTATATCTTTATAAGCCTGCTATGAGATACTGGGGGAAGATGAGAATTTTGTTGATTTTTTTTATTATCATGAAAAGTACTTTAGAGACAACCCTCCTTTTCAAGCCTTAATTTATTTATATTATTTACCTAAATTCCGTAATCCTTAGAGCTGTTTGATCCTAAATAGTGAATCCCTCATGATTATTTATGATTATATCTTTACCCGGTGAAGATGAAAGATTCCTTGAAAGCCTATGGTAAGTGAATTGTTCTTGATTCATGGGCATCACTCTATTCATTCGTACCTTGATAATGAGTGTAAAAATTAACGTGAAGTAAATTAAAAATGGTATACATATTAATAATAAAATGAAAAATGAAAATGAATGAATGAAAAGGCTCGAATATTTCAAAATAGAAAAGTAAAATACATGGTTAATTTGTATTATTTAAAAAATGAGGCATTTATTAACTTTATACATGTGATGATTGAACATTTAATTTTCCATTTGATCAATTGTTTTTGTTAGCATTGAATTTAAATCATGACAGAGTAAGCGTATATTTTAGTATATTGAGATTCTATCCTAGAGGAAAAGTATGAATTAAAGTGTGGGGGGTTTGATAAGTTCACTTATTGAATACATTTTTTATATTGAAAAGTAGTTATTTTAATGATTAAAATGTTAATAAATGCCTATGAACCTTATGTTTTCTTCATATTTTTTAGGATGCAACATATTATGAAAACCGAGTAAAAGGAGCTACAAAAATGATTCCATCAAAAGAAGTCTTCTCACAAGGATGAATTATCATGGAGAATTTACAAGGCACATAACTAAATAAATGAGAAAAAACTATGATTTTGGAGTAGAAAAATGAATTTACATGTCATGTAATCATTACACGTCATGTACCAGTGCAAGTCGTGAAGGAACTACAAATCATGAAGTTGAGGAAATCAACATGATGTGAAAATGATATGTGTCATGACGTGAAACATATGTGTCACATCGTGAAACTTGTAAAGTATGACCAGAAAGGATATGGGTCGTGAGTTTGGTACATGTGGTGCAAAATTTACACACCGTGTAATCACTACATGGCATGTAATGTTTAGGATGAGCCTAAATCGGCCATATTTGACATATATTGAATATTTTATCTATTTTAAGACCCATGAAACACCTATGATCAACTTATGACCCATCCTTAATTCCATTAAATGCCTAAAAATTCCATCTAAAGCTTATAAATAGAGGGTGAGGCTACTACTGTCACGGATATCCTGAAGACCAAAGCTGGGAGCAAGAAGCTGGGCTGTGTAGGGTCCTCCCCAGTTTCAGCTCTGTTTTCATTATTATTTTTTATTCCTTCTCTATTATTATCTCATAAAAATGATGAGGTTGTAAATCTGAATTATGATTGGGTTACATAGCCAAAGGGGGGAGGTACTATTGGATTTATTCATTTTTTCTTTATTCATGTATTTTTGGATTTCCGTAGTTTATTGAATTAATTTTAAATCACTCTATTTTACTTTTATCATGAACATTGATATTTGAATCTAAAATAAACATTATAAATTTTGAAATTGGTTACCATGAATCAAGACATAACCATTGTCACATTTAGGGAAACTAAGTTTTAAAATGGTATCAAGATAAACTCGTTTCGACAAAAACCCTAAATTACCAACATGAAGGAAAAAAGGGGATTGCCACATCAAGGAGGGGATACCATGGCTGTTGGATCTCTCTCATATCAAATCTAAAACCAAACATGGATTAATCAATTTGTTTTATAAAATCCAATTACTCTTGGGACCTGAAACTAAAAAACCTAGGAATTATTTTAAATATGATTTCAAACCAAACAATCATTCTACCTTTTCTTCATTCAACTTTCTTAAAATTAATCAAACTAATATGAATCTTCACCAATTTATTCAATTTAATAAATCAAATCTTCTAAAAACCTAATTAAAAAAATTCACCATCTCTATGGGTTTAACCTTAAACTTTTCTAATACTACATTTTAATTAATTGATTAGCATAGTTTGAGTTTTTATAAATTTTTTATTTTGATTAGACCCATAGGGAAATAAAGACACCCTTTGTTCCTATCAAGTATCCTTTATCCCCTTACAAATTTATAGTTCATACCTTACATGCTTCATAAAGTAATTCCTCACTCTATTTCTTCCTTTTTTGGTTATGCACTATATCACCCTCAATATCCCCCTATATTACTATTTTTCTCATTCTCATATGCTTCCTTTATGTTCTTTATGATTCATTTTTATTATTTTTTAGGGATATTCATTTATTTATGGTTCCATTCCTTTTATTTCTTTAAGTCAAACCTGAATAAGTTTATAAGGGGAGTTTTCCAATTACTATCTTCCTCTACAAGTGTCTTCCACATTAACTATATTTATTTTCAAGGTTCAATTTGATAGAGATATTCCCAAAATTCATAAATTCATATGTTGTGTCTATGTTACATCGTATGTTACGATATATATGTGTCATAGTGCATTACATTATAAATAAGGCATACTATATGCCTTATTTGAGGGTATTGTAGAATGTAATATAAAGATATCTAACTATGTCGTTTAATTTATGTCATTGTATATGAAATAGAAATATCATAATGGTTATGATATTTTTTAATTATATAATATGATTAATATGTGTAGTGGAACATTAAACATTAACATTCAAATATTCCTTGTTGGCTATAATCAGTTGCGACATTTTATATGATGAAACGTTCACAAATTGAATCGGTTGAGTTGTTACAAAGTGTTTTTAATTGCATGCATTACTCATACATTTTGTAACATATGAGTAAATTATTAAGCAGGTTCAAGAGTGTCATGAGGTCTATATAAGGAGGTAGTCTCCATTAAGATTGTTTTTTCTAAGTGATTTGGGTTTCTACTTGATTCTCCCTAAATATCTCTTGCTCATCCTTCCTTAGCTTACAAGATATACTAACATATCATGGTCATGAGGAATCTCTCCTAAATTCCAGGTGATTCGATCAATCCATGGATACACCATGGAGGAGGGAGTCCATTGACAACCTCAGTGATTTTCATCAAGAAAATGTTTTAAGATAACAATAGAAGTATTAATCATCAATTTATGTTACATGTTTTATTAATTTTTAATTATATGTGGTTTCAAATTATTGTATGGTGTTTTGGGATTTGAGATTTCTATTGATTTTTTTCACACTGAACAAGTGTTGTTTGATCCTTAGAAACCCCATTAGGGGTATCAAATCCATGCCATGCTGCTTGATACTTGAAATCATATTGTTAATGAAAAACATTTACGTTGTATTTGATATCATTAAAAATGATATAGAATTTAAATTGTGGGTAAACCTATGATGTTTCATATTGTAAGATTTGACATAATCACTTAATAAAATATGTGATATCATAGTAGGTGATACAGAGCAATCCTTTTGTTTTCTTTATATCATTGTGTACGATATGGGAAGTCATGTTTGGCAATGTCACCAAGTTGTGTATATAAAACAAAGCATTTTATCGATTGGGAAATATCAATGCTGATCGTAGAATATGATTTCTAGGTGTTAAATGGTTAATGTTATGCATGCCACCATACCGATGCATGTCATAAGATGTGATTGCCAATAACCATTGAGTTAATTCTACATAGGCCACAACAACCTATCACAATCCATGCATTATCTATCCTAATGTATGATAGATAATTCACACATGATCTATTTCATGGAGTAAGCTGCACCTTACAACATAAAACATATCATAAAATATGACATCAAGAAATTTTTTAATTTTCTTAAAATTTAATTATGAATTGAATGTTATAATTTATAAATTGTTTATAAAATATAGAAAATGAATTTTTGGATATTTATTTAATTTATATTTTTTTTATAAATTAATTAATTTTAAATTATTTATAACTAATTATTAAATTTTTATGCAACATTTAATAAATAAATATTCCATAATATTAAATGTTAATATTAAATACCTTTTGAAATTACATGGCATGACTTAGAATTTAGATATAAAATATTTATATAGAAATTATAAGACTAATTTATAAAATGTTTTAAAAAATAAGGTCATATATAAAATATTTTATATTTAATATTATGAATTATTTATAATATTTAATTTGAAATATTCAAATTAAAGATCTTATTTGATAAATTATTTAAACCATGTAAAAATGAGTTTTGATAATTGATATTATCAAGGTTTAAATGATATTAAATATGTGATATTATTAATGTTTACATAATACATGAATAATTCATATATATGCTGTTTATATTTTTAATGTCATATATTTAAGTAAAATGCCATATCGATGTCAATATGATGAAGTCCATATTGGATGAAAATATTAATTTATTATATTTATTACATTATAAAATGTTTATAATTTATGACTAATTTATAAAGTGTTTATAATTTCCTAATTTATTAATTGTTCATAAATAGTTTATCTCATGTTTAAATATACGAATTATTCATTTATTTAGTTTATTCCTTTTTTATGAATAAAATCATTATATTATTAATATGTGTATGATTTAGTTTAAATTGTTGAACTGATTCTATAAATTTTTAAACATATATATAAATAGTTACATTCTAGGTATGACAATTGATTTAGTTTTATTCTACCATGACTTTATACATATCAAGTGTTATAATTGTAGGTTCTGAGCATAGCAGAATCATCCTTTAATGGTATGACCAACTTGAATTTTAGTCATAATTTATGTGTAATCGTTTTCAAACATGATTAAAACATCATTTCCAACAAATAACATAGATTAATTGACTATATTAAAACACCAAAACCAAAATAAGAGGATCTTCACATGTAATTTATAATTAATTTATGAGAAGATATAGAATTAACTCAACTTGTAATTATCACTTCATTGATGATCCGATGGACTAGATCTCATCTTACCATCATTGTGCTATAGGATCCAAGTGTAGAATCCCTATAGTGATAATAAAAACATGAACCACAATCTCTGAAAATCTCCATAGAATCACTGGGTGATAGAATGATCAATCCCAACAGCTTGCACTATTCTTGGTTGATCACAACTAGATTCTTCTTGAAGGAGAATGAAATCTTGATATTATCTTGATGTATTGAGATAGGAGGAAGAGAGAGTGCACTCTAGATATCTAAACATACCTATCTAGGGATTTATATAGTTTCTCTATATCTGTTGTTCACACCAAAAGTTAATTTGGAAAGTGATATAATTAGATATTTGTTATGGTAGGTTTAGGGTTGGAAAATCACACACAAGCCCCTTTAAAACCTAATAATTTTTAGTTTAACTCATGTACAATAATAATAATAATCTTATTAATCACTTGACATGTACAGAACATTAAAAATATAAATAAATGTCATTTATACCATTTCAAATCAGACCACTAAGCTCAATTTTCTTTCCTTAATCGAAATTTATTGACCCTCTAATAATAATTATTTAATAAATAAATGTCACTACATTTTTCTATGATAAATATAATAAATACTATATTATCCAAACTTGTAAATAAATATTTTATATTATTATTTAACTAACTTATTCTTTTGGATAACTTTTTATTCAATTACAGTGATCAACAAAACCTTAATAAATATTATTTATTCTAACCTAGTAAATTCAATACTTGAATTTAACTGAGATTTTAGTTACACTTTGTGTGTGACCCTATATGCCTATTTCTCAGTGGAATTAGGTATAATGACCTAAATTCCACTGTTGGGATCTAGTAACATGCTAAGGCTCCCATAGATAAATAAGTTATTTTCATAATAACATTCAACCTCCTATTGATGTTTACCATGTAATATAATCTCTTTATCAAGATATCTCAAATCAAGCAGATTTCATGTTGATTCCATCAACCTATAAGCTCTATCTTTCATTATTTGACTTTATAGAAATTAATTCATCCACTAAAAACCATGGAAATGGATTTATTCATGTATTTACATTCCTATAAAAGGGCCTGAGATACCAACTTCCATTATAGGATAGAAGTGATAAATCATTTCTCACATTATCCATTAATGAAATATATTTTGTGACACACTCAATGTATCCTACTTTACTATGAGCATATGTCATCATTTTTTTCATCAATACATCAATGTATGCAAGTAATGATATCCATTAACGATAATATTAAAGTATAAGGATCAATACACACATCTGTAAATGGTAAAATATAATGACACATGGAAATTTTGATTTCTTATTGATAGGTCTATTATCATAAGATCATATCTTGAAGATTACCAAGGGTGAACACCATGAGAATGTGTCTTAATGTATTATGAGACTTCAACCACTGATAGCCTATATTTTCTGTGTCCCGTCAGATAATATCATTTGGCCGTAGAACAAATATTTAAGAATATTATTGTGGCACATCTATGTTCACATCATAATAGGGAACTAATATGACCATTTAGTGTGACACATATTCTTAGAACATTATCAAATATAAGAGTTATTCAAAGGAATACTCATGACATGATAATAAACTTCATTGATAATGAAAAACATGTAATAAAGTACTAAGAAAGTCAGTTCTAGGATAAAAAATCCAAAAAAAATCACATTTTTACTAGATCCAACTAGAAATTTTTTTTCTTCATTTAGATATCATATGATACTCATGCCTCTATTGAGATAAAACCTTGTTCAAGGGGTTCTCCATGTTTTCCTCCATGGATACTATGCTCACCAAAACTTCACCTCCTTGAGAAAAATATTCCAAGAGATGAAAATTATGAAGTATGTGATTTATCCTTTGGTGTGACCTTGGATCTTTGGAGAGAGCTACCACTACAATTTTATCATAGTAAACTATGATAGGGTCTTTACTACTAAGAACCAAATCCATCTATTGAACAATGTTCTGACTCCAAATTGCTTCTTTGGATACATAAAAAGCTATAATATACTAATAATCTACTATAGAATCGATGAAAATTGGATGCTTTAAACTATTATAGATCATAGGTCCTACATTGAGACAAAATATATATCCATATTGTGACTTTAGATCATTATAATCTATCTAAAATATAGCATCTGTATAACCCCTAATGACTAGATCTTCATCTCCTCTATATACCAAGAAAACATCCTTAGTTTGCCTTAGATACTTAAGTATATACTTAACATCAGTTCAATACTATTTACTTGGATATGATTGATATTTTCCTGTCATTATTAATGAATATCCAACATCACACCTCATATATAACATGACATACATGACATATCCTATAGCATAAGTGTATGATATCTTACTCATTCTCTCTATTTCCTCTCATGCATGAGGACACATTTTATTAGAAATATGTATACCATGTGACACTAGAACCAATACACTATTAAATTCTCCCATATTTAACATCTTCAGTATCTAGTCAATGTATATACCTTGAATTATTCCAAGAAACCTCTTGGATTTATCACACATGACATTGATCCCTAGATTGTAGGCTACTTCACTTAAGTCCTACATAGGGAAGAACTTGCTCAACATGACTTAAAATATTGTAAGGATGGTATATATTTTCTAATTAGTAATATTTAATAAATATACAATACTATGAAAACAACTATACTTCTACCAAACCTTATATGACCTAGATTATTGTTTTAATCCATAAATGGATATTTTCAACTTTTATACCCTTTTTGGATTTCCTAAAGTCACAAACCCTTCTGGTTATGTCATATACACCCAACATACTTTACATCAACTGGAATATTGATTATAACCCACACTTGGTTTTTATATATGAAATCCTTCTCATAAATCATGGACTCTTTCCATCTTGAAGACTCTGAGATCTCTTAGGAGGGATGATAATTATTTTTAACCAATAATGAGTCACCATCAACAGTGACTATAAAACCACATATCTCTATTTCTCTTACCACTTACGCTTTTACACAACACCTGTGTTTCAGGAACAAATTCATCCACTGGGACCTATGAAATCAGTTGTTGTACAAAATCTTATGTATCTTGAGCATCAAATTCATCAATGTCAATCTTTTTCCCACTATCCCCATTTAGGATGTTCTCCCTCTCAACAAATATGGATTTTCATGTGACTTTCACTTTCTTTTCTGAAGGGTTGTATAGACAGTATCCCCTTGTTTCCTTAAGATACCCTATAAAGAAACACTTTGTTCCTCAAGGTTATAGTTTGTTTCTTTATCTAGACTTGACAAACACATCGCAACCCTATACATGGGCATATGATAGTCACAACCTGACCCATTCTGGGGCTCGAGCCGCAACTACCCCAAGCCCGCCTCTATAGGTCATGGGTTGGAGACAAGCACCAAAGGCATACAAAACTCAGGGATGCCTTTTCACAAGTACCTATAGATACACACACAACCAACTCAATTAAAAAGTATAGAGGAAAAGGAAAATATACAACAATGATATAAATAAAACACAAATATGCATCGACCTTTAAATAATACAAGTACGAAAAAGTAAACTGAAAGGGAAAGGGGAAAAATACACGCCCAACCAAAAAAGTGCCAAAACCCAGCAACAAGTGGAAAATTAAAATAGCTGAGAGAGCCCCTATCCTAGATCCAAAGCTATGAACACCACACGTGGTCCAAACACACCATATCCCTAATCTCCTCTAATGTCACAATCATCCTATCTATCATCTGTAAGGGCACACCAAGTGTGGGAAAAGCCCAAGCAGGGGTAAGTATAAAAATACTCAGTAGGATGCCCTGAAGGCTCAAAGGAGTAGAAAAATATGTACAAAAGAGGGAATAACTAGATAGAAAAATGTATAATAAAAGATTAAAACTCAACCCAATAAGATAGTGAAGTAAACTCATCCAAAACACAAGGAGATAGAAATAGTGAGAAGATGAACTTATTATCGAGTCTTTGCTACCTACAATAGGAGAGTAGAATCATAAAACCACGATAATCTAGACACTTAAAGCACATGGAATACCCCGCACATCTTTTCCTCTCCTGGAAGGATAGTAACAAAAAACCCAAGGAGTGGGTACTGAAATAGGACACATATATATGATTAGTTAAAGAAGCCCAAATAAGAGAGTAATGGGATCACCATCTCACAGTTTATCCCAGGAAAAGAGTCACCAATAGTTTCAGAAGTAACCACCAATGATTCCCAGCATCCCTCTCATCTACCATGAACACACAAGTTAAAGGGACTCAATCACCGCACCTTTATACTATCCGCTTTGGGTGGGTCTTTCTCTCTCTCACGGTTTTAGGTCGCGTTACAAGGACACGTCTCGATGGGGAAAGCACCTATCTTACTCTTGAGTCCAAGGTAACGTCAAATCATGTCCTGTCACTAATCCACAACCAAAAAGAGTAAACCCAAAGTAAAAGACCCACACCCTAGTGCGTCAGGGGGATTCCACTCTAATAGTCATTATAATGGACCCACAACCTAATGCATCAGGGAGATTCCATTCTTGTTCATCAAGGACCCTTGCCCTAGTGTGTCGGGGGGATTCCACTTGAAATTAGATAATAGAGGACCCACACCCATGACGACGTGGAATTCCACTCTTATTGTCATAGAGGACTCATACCCTGGTATGTTAGAGGGATTCGACTCTCATAGTAGTCATAGAGGACCCACACCCATGCCGATGGGGGATTCCACTCTAGTTCATCGAGGAAACACACCCTACTTGGTAGGGGGATTCCACTCATAAGGTATTGAGGAACTACATTGGCCATCATTACTGGATGGTACCTCTTAGAGATCACTAATATGTGTGCACCTGAACACTACCATTATCGGACGTCACCTGAATAGGTGTCACATCCGAGACATCTTGCATTGTATCTCAAAATCCACTATGAAGGGAACCATCAAATTCTACATGAAAAACACTCAGGATAGGCTACTCGCATTCCAAAATCCGAGTTCAAAAGAAGGAAATATGATATGTGGAAGATTCATAGAGTGGTACATGGTGCATGTAGGGTCCACACGATGTGTGTCCCTATCTTATCTCCTAGCCATGAACACAACAATGCTTGGGTACTAAAATTCTACACAAGTACCCCTAGGCATGACCATGTACTCTCAGAGTACATGGCATCTATGGCCTAAAAAGGTTAGATGAGCGCTTGATTCTCACCACTTGTGAAAAGGGAAAAAAATTTAATTTACGTCGACAAGCCTCCTCAAATGGCCCTGGGTAACCAAACGAATAATGCCATTGAGATTCTTGTGAAAAAGCGCACATATTCGACTATTTATTTTCCCAAATTAGACATTAGGTGGAAAAGCTACAACTCCCATCATTTCATGTGAAATGTACTTCATAGGGCCCATGCCTCAATCCTAGAAAAATCCAAATGCACCACACCATTATGATTCTCTCAAAAACACACAAAAAAAACTACTCATTCATCCCAAACAGACATCCAATGAAGAAACTACATTTCACCATACCACACACGAGTGGTGCTATGTAGGACCCACACCACAATCCCAAAACACATCAAATGTATCACACCATTGTGATCCTCTCAAAAAAGTACACGATATCGACTATTCGCTTATTCTAAATGGACACCCAGTGAAGAATCCACAATTCACCATCAACACTCAAAATAGCCCTCATGGGGCCCACACATCTATTTCGGTTTAATCACTCTAAATTAGTCTTGAAAAGTCCGCCTCAACTCTAGGGTTGCAATGTCTTTGATGACATGTCAATAAGACGTCATATGCAGACGTACGGTCCGATACAAGTTTCCCAAATAATAATAATTATATTAATACTATTATAATTGGAATTTTCTTGCTATTGAGCTTCAAGAATGAATTATAAAAATCCAAAAATAGCTTCAAAAGGTCTGCCTTGAAGTTTGAGTTGCATTTCCGCAGACGGCACGTGGATCGGACGTCCAGTTTGAAAGCTAGGTTCGATATAAGATTTCTGAATAATAATAATTATATTATTATTATTATTATTAAACTCGGGTGTTTCATAGAACCAAGCCATACATCCAAAACTTTTAAATCCTGAAATAGTTTAAAAATATTTGTCTCAATAAGAGGAACACATGGCCGCATATTACATGAAAAACAGAAACTCCGTTTAGGAGTTGTTGCGAGACCAAGATTTAATAAAAACGTTAAATCTATTATTTCCCAGGCATTTCATGGTCCCGTGCCATGAGTCAGGGGAAATCATCCAAAACGTTCTTGAAATGACCGTACTACAAACGGGATCACGACACCACTGATGACGCGTTAATCTGACTCTGCAAGTGGGAGTTATAGTGGTTTAAAGATTAATAATAATAATAATAATAATAATATTTTTTTTTTCAATTTTTATTTTATTTTTATTTTCATCTATTTATTTATTTTCCACCTGGATAGGGTTCCCTGCGGTGGCTGCCACCATCACCCAGCCTCCTGGTCTGCATCATTGCCTGTGCGCCACCGTCTTCTGACCCCGTACCGCCACGTGCTAACCTCACTCCGTCGGTTACTGCTGGTCTGCTCACCCCTATCGCCGTCTTCCACCATGCCATGTCGCCCCACCGCACCGTACCACTGCTGGTCTACCACCCAATGTAGGAAAAACTTCCACGAACCACCACGATCACTCCAGTGATAGGAAATTTTTTCCGAGACCATGTATGGACTCCTTGAGATGACGTATTAACTGATAGCCTCCGCTCGACAATCTTTTGACATTTCAGCATTATAAAAAGTTGGAGGATCTTATGCTCACCACCACACCTCCTTCGGTTCCCAAAACTCAAATCTGAATATATATCAGGACTCCTCGAGTTGATAGCTTCAAAGACATATTCCCCGCTCCGCGTTTCATTAAATATTTGATGGATCAAAAAGTTGGAGAATGAAGAATGTGAAGAATGGGTAACCAAAAATTGAATCGAATGATGACCATTGTTAGTTTGGCCATTGTTAAAGGATTCCAAAGTAGTAAAAATAGATAGAAAATATTTTCAACAAAAAATTATACAATTGGGAGATACAAAATCTAAAATAGGAATCCTACATAGATTTTGGATCCACCGTTATGTTCACTATGCTCTCATATACCAGCGCATGAAGTTTCGTTGTGATCTGATGAAGAATGGACGTTGAATCGCCACCGAAAGGGACAATGGAACTTCACCCGCACCTGAGAGGAAATGAGCCAAACCTCTGCTCATTTTTTTAAGCTCCTATTTATAGGGAACTGCCAGTGGTCACATGATCCAAACCTCCCACGCCCTCTCACCTGAGGTCACCCCTAGGGAAAACACTGTGCTACAAACCCAATGATGCTCTTGGATTTCCAATCCAAATATCTATTTAGAATTTATTCGATCTAACATCTAGAATAGATTAATTATTTTAATTAATTTATTTAGTAAAAATCCCTCGATAGTATTTTCCACAGGATTCCTATTCCCGCAAAAGTTATACCCTACCCAGGGTAAACGACATGCTCTGGACTCAACCATAACCTCATATTTCCAATTCAAAATACCGTTTGTTTGATATACTATTTTTTCTGCATGCACAGTATGGAAACACTTAATATTTTTATAAAACTTTTTTCGGGCACACTAGGCCTTATAATTGCACACTGTCTCAACATCTAGCTCTAGAAATATATGTCGAAATATTCCAAAGCCTTACGAGGTGAAAACTGAGTCTCTACATCATTCCCTCTTTCAATATTTTTATCCCCAAAAATCAAAACTAGGGAAACAATTCAGGATACTGAGCTCTCTCTTGGCTCTCCCACTCCCAAGAACTCCCATACATGTTCCCGCACTACCACGACATGAAAACTAAGGGGATGTTCTATTTTCATAAGGTTCCCTCTCATCGATGTCGTGCATTTATTTGAGCACACTTCTCTTTAATTGTGACATGAAGAAAACATCGTACACCTGCTCTAGCTTAGTGGTCAAGAAAGGTGGTAGGAAAGCTTTCTAGCCTCTACATGATCTCAAATGGACCAAAGGATCCCAAGGGTAACTTGACTCACAGATCGAAAACCAAATCGCAAGCCTTTATCATATCCTCTGACACCTGGATAATGTACTCGGTCTGCCTATCACTCAGGGGGTGAAATCTTATACTCATCTGCAACTCTGTCCCAAACATCTCCTTTAGGCCTCTCCACAATCGTAATGTAAACCACATGTCACTATCAGAGACTAAAGTCGAGGTTACCCCATGAAGGCATACGATCTCCCACACGTACAACTTCCTTTCCCCCCAGTACAAGATCTCATGATTCCCTCCTTCAGAATATCCATCACACGAATCACTTGTGGATACCTAAGTCATGAAATATCTCACAACCGATGTTTCATAGTTGAGACTCTATCACACTCTCAAGAAGCGAAGGAGTCAACACCATCAACTGAAGAAAAACTACACCCTCCTGCTTCAACATGGTCAACTTCAAGGAAGCTAATAGTTCTGTAACTTCCCGAATTAGGTGATCCTAGGACTTCCTGCTAAGGTCATATACTACAACACTACCTCTTACTAGAGTACCAACTATCTCGAAGTCATAGTCTTGCAGGAAGTTCCAACCAGCATTTCCGTCTAAGGTTTAGGTCTCTCTGAGCGAAGACGCACCTGAGAATCTAGTGTTCTATGAAAACCACAAAATGATCTCCCAAAAAGTTGTGTCTCCCCACTCTTAGGGTGAATACTACCACTTCTAACACCAGGTAGTGATTCATGTAGTTTTGTTCATGGGGTCTCTATCACCTCGACCTGTACTTGATACACTATATCAATATTGATGTTGGGAACACAAGGTACCAACAAATAGGGTAGGTGAGTAAACTCATCCTACCATAAGAATCTATATGTAGAAAGCACATGGAATACCCCACACATATTTTCTTATATGGGAAGGAGAGTGGCCCCAACCCATAAATTCTACCGCACCCACTAGTGGAATTCCAAGAAAATGGATGTCAAGTAAAAAAAATCCAATAGCAAAGCCAGGACCTACTATGACACTCCACTGCACAACCCCTCCATGAACACACAAGTCAAAGGGATTCATCCACCACACCTCGATACCATCCACTTTGGGTGGCACTAAATCTCCATCACGGTTGTTATCACATCACAAAAACACATCTCGGCGGGGGAATGATCCCTCTTCCTCGTGCATTCCAAGCTATGTCGAACAACACCTACACTGGGTTACACTGATTCCCTGTGTCACCCGGGTAAAACCTCAAGCTTGAAGCAGGGAGAAAAAAGTACCTCACACATTGTCTAACAAGTTTTACTAAAAAAAGGTAGAAAATACATAGAGTGTACCTCTTATAATATCATGCACTGTAGGATCATATAAATCTAGAACATGCAGCTCACTACAACCCTGGTCGCCAGCTCCCCTAACCTAATGTGGGCCGCTCGGTGGTGGTGGAAGGACCTTGTAATGTCATCCACCAAACACAATTTCCCCTACTCTTATGCCAACGCTACCTCCCTGGGGAGAAACATGTACCTACCTTGGAGATCCCTAATCACGACACTGTCTCTAATGTGGCAGTTCATCAACCATATGTATGGGAAGCTCAACATGTTTGGTCGGGCAGTCCCATGCCATGTGACCTCGCTCATCATAAGCATAACATCGACCCTCCCTTGGTTTCCCCAGTGCTCTATGCTATACCTGACCATGTGTCTGAGTCTGATAATGGAAGGACCTTCTGTGTCAAGACCATGCCAAATTACATCTACTAACTATGATAAATGTCTTTGATCTATCACGCACACTTCCAAAACTATCCTACTGGCGCCCTTCTGACAAAAAACTCTCTGTCACTAGTAATTGCTCCTGTACCTCGGCAAAGGTGGGAAGGCACAAGGGCACTACACTAGCACATATCTCTCTATAGAGTACCTACTCAAACTTTAGTTCTAAGAAGTATCCTACATAGACCACATCCAAAGAGTACTGATTAAGGTATTCGAACCCGATCATGTACTCTACTATCATCCCATGAGAGTACCGACTCATCACACATCTAAGTTAACAGACTCCAACAACAACAAACTACTCTGTGAAAAAGACTGGCTTCCAGAGCCACCATCTGATCTGTTGGTGTTTGAAAAATCCTAAAGAGGTGAACCACCAAACCTATCCAAACCTCCACTATTTGTGGGTATGGCTCACCACAGAACCTCAACGATATCTGATGTTAAAACTCACGAAGCGTGATCAACCTGCACTCATCATCGACCTGTGCTTCCAAAACTAACTTCTGATCAATAGGTAGAGATGCTGCTACCTTCCCACCTAGAGGAAGGGGTATCATATGATGGATCTTGAACTGAGGCCTCATTGCTCACAGAATCATCATCACGAACCGGGGCTATTTTCCTGGGTGGATGTCATCGCAGAAGCATCTTGAAAATTATAAAGGAATACCATGGTCAAATGAGCACACATACACATACACACACATATATATATTTCAAAAACAATGGGGAGATGACTCAAGAAGGATAGTCAAAGACTTAATACTATATGATGCATGTACCAAAGTTCCCTGCAATAAGGGTCTCAACATACCGAGTCGATAAGCGGGTTATCAAGGTCCTGGTGAATGGCTATGCTAGCCACCACACCATCACTGGACTCCCTAGCCTGAGAGACACTCTTGAGACACATTGAAACTATTTCCCTAAAACCCAACCAATTCCTTTTTAGAGAACATTCAAACAACGTCCCAAGGAACAAACCACCTTTGATAACACCTTTTCACGATCCAACCCATGTCGGGGCTCAATCTGTAACTACCCCAAGCCCGCCTCCATAGGCTAGAGGCTGGTGAAAAGTGCTGAAGGTATAAAAAACTCAAGGAGGCTTTGACTAAGTACCTGTACACATGCACACAACCAACTCAATGAAAAAGTGCAGAGGAAAATTAAAAGATACAAAAATTATATAATTAAACCACAAATATGCATTGACCTCTAAATAGTACAAGTAAAGAAAAGTAAACTGAAAGGTAAAGGGAAAAAAATACACACCCAACCAGAAAAGCGCCAAAACCCAGCAACAAGTGGAAAATTAAAATAGCTGAGAGAGACCCACTCTGAAATCCCAAGCTATGACCACCACACGTGGTCCAAACACCCTGTATCCCTAATATCCTCTAATGTCATGATCAAATTTTCCATCATCTGTAAGGGCACACCAAGTGTAGGCAAAGACCATGTAGGGGAGAGTATAAAAATAATCAATAGGATTCCCCAAAGGCTAAAGGGAGAAAAAAATATGTACTGGAGAGGGGATAAGTAGATAGAACAAGGTACAGTAAAAGAGTACAACTCAACCCAACAAGATAGTGAAGTAAACTCATCCAAAACACAAGGATCTAGAAACGGTAAGAATATGAACTTCTCATCGAGTCTTTTCTACCTATAGTAGGAGAGTAAAATCGTCCAACCATAAAAATATAGACATGGAAATCACATGAAATACCCCATGTGTCTTCACCTCTCTTGGAAGGAGAGTAACCAAAACTTAAGGAGTGGGTACTGAAATAGGCTATATATATATATGATCAGTCAAAAATCCCAAACGAGAGAGTAAGGGGATCTCTATCTCATAGATCAACCCAGTAAAAGTGTTTCCAAAAGTTCTATAAGTAACCACCAATGATGCCCAACATCCCTCACGTCTATCCCGAATATGCAAGTCAAAGGGACCCAATAACCACACCTTGATACTATCCACTTTGGAAAATTTTGTCTTGCCTACACAGTTTTAGGTTGTGTCATAAGGATTCGTCTTGATGGGGAAAGTGCCTCTCTTACTCATGAGTCCAAGGTAACATCAAAGCGTGTCTCGACACTGATCCGTAGCCGTAAAGAGTAAACCCAAAGTAGAGGACCCAAACCCTAGTGTGTCAGGGGGATTCCACTATAATAGTCATCATAGAGGACCCACACCCTGATGCATTAGGGGGATTCCACTATTTTTCATCAAGGACCCTCTCCCTAGTGCATTAGGGGGATTCCACTTAGAAGTAGCTGATAGAGAACCCAAACCCATGCCGATGGGGGATTACACTATTATTGTTATAGAGAAACCATGTCCAGGTGCGTTAGGGGGTTCCACTCTCATAGTAGTCATAGAGGACCCACACCCATGTCGACGGAGGATTCCACTCTAGGTCATCGAGGAACCACACCCTACACGGTAGAGGGATTCAACTCAGAAGGAATTGAGGAACTACAATGGACATCCCTACTAGATGGTACATCTCGAAAAGAACTAATATATCATCACCTAATCACTACCATCATTGGACGTCACCTGAATAGTTATCACATTTGGAACATATCGCATCATATCTCGAAATACACTATAGAGGGCACCATCACATTATATGTGAAAAAACACTCAGGATAAGCTACTCGCATGCCAAAATTCTAGTTCAAAAGAAGGGGATATGAGTGGTAGAAGATTCATAGAGTGGTATATGGTGCATGTGGGTCCCACATGACATGTGGCCCTATCTTGTCTCCTAGACATGAACACAGCCATGTTCGGGTAATAAATTTCTACACAAATACCCCTAGGCATGCCCATATACTCCCAAAGTACATGGAATCTCTATCCTAAAAAGGGAAGACACGTGTTTGATGCTCGTTGTTGTTCCAAAGGGAAAAATGTCATTTCCACTAATAAGCCACCTCAAATGGACCCAGGTAACCAAACAAATCACACCATTATGATCCTTGTGAAAAAGTTCATAGGATCACCTATTCATTCACTTGAATCAGACATTCGACGAAAAAGATGAAACTCCCAGCATCACACATGAATGGTGCTTCATGGGGCCCATGCCTCAATCCTGAAATAATCCAAAATTATCGCACCATTGTGACCCTCTCAGAAAAACACATGGAAACGAATGCTCATTCTTCCCAAATGGACACCCGATGAAGAAGCTGCATTTCATCATACCACACATGAGTGGTGCTATGTGGGACCCATGTCACGATCCCAAAACACATCAAATGAATCAAACCATTGTGATCCTCTTGGAAAATCACACGAGATTGACTAGTTTCTTGTTCTAAATGGACATACAGCGAAGAATCCTCAATTCACCATCAACGTCCAAAACGACCCCCATGGGGCCTACACCTCCATTTTGATTTAAGCACCCAAAATCAGTCTTTAATAGTTCACCTCAACTCTAGGGTCACAATGCCTTTGATGGTGCATCAATTAGACATCGTATGTAGATGTACGACCCGATACAAGTTTTCTGAATAATAATAATTATATTACTATTATTATAATTGGAATTTTTATGGTACCGATCTTTGAGAATGAATTATAAAAATCCCAAAATAGACTCAAAAGGTTCTCCTAGAAGTATGGGTTGCATTTCCATAGACGACATATGAATCAGATGTCAGGTTTGCAAGCTAGGTACGATACAATATTTATGAATAATAATAAATATATTATTATTATTAAACTCAAGCATTTCATGGAACCAAGCCACAAAACCAAAAATTAAAAATCCCAAATCATTCTAAAAATATTCCTCTCAATAATAGGAAGGTGTGGCCGCATACGATACACAAAATCGATGCTTCGTTTAAGAGTTATTGTGGGACTGAGATTTTATAAAAATGTTAAATCTATCATTTCCCGGGTGTTTCGTGGGCCTAGGTCGCGGGACGGGGAAAATCATCTGAAATGGTCTTGAAATGATCGTACCATAGACGATATCACGTCTCCATTGATGGTACATTAATTAGACTCCCCGAGTGGGAGTTATAGCAGTTTAAGTATTAATAGTAATATTATGAATATTATTATTATTATTTTCAAATTTTCTTTTTTTCATTTTTATTTACTTTTTTTCACCTAGTTAGGGTTTCCTACGGTTGTTGCTACCATCACCCGACCTCTTGGCCCGTGCCACCACCTGCGCGCCCCGCACTGCCGTCCGCTGACCCCGCACCGCCGTGCGCTGACCCCACTCCGCTCACCTCGGCCACCGCCTTCCGCCATGTCGTGCTGCCCAGCCTCATCGGACCACCTCCGGTCTGCCGATCTGTGCCAAAAAAACTTCCATGGACCACCAAGATCACTCCAATGATCAAAAAATTTATTTGAGACCAGATCTGGACTCCTTGTAACGAGATCTTCATTGAAACAACCTCCACTCGACAATCCGTCGACATTTTAGAATGAATAAAAGTTAGTGGATATTTCACTCACCACTGCGCTTCCTATGATGCCCAAAACTTGAATCTGAGCATAGGTGAGGGCTATTCAGGTCGAGAGCTTCACATACATATGCCCCACTCCACGTTTCATCGAATATTTGATAGATCAAAAAGTTGGAGGATGAAGAACATGAAGAACGTGAAGAATGATCAACCAAAAATTAGATCAGATGATGGAAAGTGTTAGTTTGGACATCGTTAAAGGATTCCAAAGAAGCTAAAATAGGCAGAAAATATTTTTGACAACAATTTCTACAATCAGGAGCTAAAAATCTGAAATAAAAATCCTACCTGAATTTTGGATCCACCGTTATGTTCTCTGCGATCTGATCTTCCAATGCCTGAAGTTTCATTGCGATCCGATGAAGAATGGACGTCAAATCGCCATTGGAAGGGAGAGTGGCACTTTTCCCATGCCTAAGAGGAGATGAGACAAACCCCTTCTCATTTTCTTAAGCTCATATTTATAGTAAACTGTTAGTGGTCGTGAGATCTGAACCTCCCATGCTCTCTCACATGAGGTCTCTCCTAGGGAAAACACTACACTAAGAACTCAACGGTGCTCTCATATTTCCAATCTGAATATCCATTCAGAAGTTATTTGATCCTACTTCTAGAATAAATAAATTATTTTAATTAATTTATTTATGAAAACTCACTCGATAGCATTTTCCATAAGAAAACTATGCCTGCAAAAGTTATACCCCGCCTAGGGTAAACGACATGCTTCAAACTCAACTGTGGCCTTGGATTTCTGATCTGAGCTACCATTTGTGAGATATCTCATTTCCTCTATATACACAGTGTGAAAAAACCTAATATTTTTATAAAATTTATTATGGGCACACTGAACCTCATAATTGCACGCCTTCTCAGCGCCTGGCTCTAGAAATATATGTAGAAATATTACAAAGTCTTACGAGGTGAAAACAAGGTCCCTATAGTTACAAATGAGTTTCTTTCAACTCCATAACTCAAAGTAAATATTTTTTTCTACTTTAGTTGATACTCAGTTTAGTAAGTATGATGTTGTGTGAAATATATATATCCCAAAAAGGACAATATAAGGTTTTCACGAATCATTATAGAACTTACCACGTCCAATAGTGTAAAGTTCCTCCTTTAAATAATACTATCCCACTATGTTGTATAAGGTGGAGTTAGTTTAGATAAAGTCCCATACTCCCATAAAAATTCAATAAAGTATAGGTTAAGATATGAACCACCTCAATCCAATAGAATTTTCTTTATCTTATTACCAATATAATTATCAACTTCATTCTTGAACTCTTTGAACTTCTCAAAAGATTCATGATTATACCTCATCAAGTAGATATAACCATACCTTCTCAAATCATCAGTAAAAGTAATAAAGTATGAGAATCCATCTCTAGCCTCTACTTGAAAAGGGTGTAACACATCAGTGTGTACCTAATCTAGAAGATATACGAACCTTTCACCTGGACTATTGAATGGTCGTTTGGTCATCTTACCTTGTAAACAAGCATGAAATCTTTTAAGTGAGTTAAGATTAAAAGAGTTTAAACAATCATATTGATAAAGATTTGTCAAATTCTTATTGTTTATATGACTAAGATGGTGATGTTGCAATTATGAGTTACATGTATTTTTTCACTATTATTTCCATTATTTATTTTTCATAATTTAACACATAAACACCGTTATTTAACTATGCCATACCATAACATATAAAATCAGAAAACCTTATTTCCAAAGTTAAAAATAAACCCATCCATGTATAAAAAAGAAATAAAAATGACGTTCTTGGTAACAATAGGCACATAATAACAATTTTTTAAACCAAAATCAATCTTGTCAGTAATGTGAGATGGTAGTATCTAATGTATATAGTTTCCAAACTCACTCCATTTGTAGCCTATAGATCCACCTCATCTCTATAAATCTTTTGAAATCTACCAGGTTCATATATTTGAATAAAAATGTGAGAACCACATGCAATATCTAATACCCAAATTGTAGATATGGAAAGATGACACTCAATAATGAATACACATGAATCTTCCCCTTTATTATTTGTTTGGTTGAAATTTCTCTTCCAGTGTCCTTGATTTCTATATAAAAAGCATACAACATCCCATTCCTTTCTATACCACTGGATCCTCTTCTTCTTGGAAGGATGGTGCTTCAGATCCTTAGGCTTGGAATGAGTCTTCATCCCATTTTCATTGTTCCTCTTATTCTTATTCACCATAAGAAAAATGGGTTTGTTATACCCTATTTCTTTATCAACTTGGAGAATAATATTAGTAAGTTTCAAAAGTGTATTCTCTCTATTTATTATATTATAATTCAAAATAAATATGGAGAAGTTTTTAGGTAGTGAGGTAAGAATGAGATCTATGCACATCTCATCAAGGATCTTATAACCCAATATCTCTAAGAACTCAATATATCCGATTATATTGACTACATGTGGCCTAGATGGTTCTGAATCTCTAAACTTGCACATGAATAGTGCATTAGAGATCTCATATCTCTATGATCTCATCTTCTATTAATAGATATCCCAAAGGTGAGAAAAAATGCTATACACATCCATATCCTCATATTACTTTAGAATATCATTGAACATGGAGGATATAATGAAACATTGGACATCCATTCCATCATCTATATACCCAAAATAGAGAGATAATTTATCCTTGATATCCTCTTTGGCAAGTGACTCAAGAAGTGGGGTTTCCAACACATATAATTTCTATTCATTAAATAGTACAATGCGTAAGCACCTATATACCATTCTTGAAAATTCACACTAGTGAGAAGGTTATCCTTCTCCAGTGTGAATCACAATGATATTTTGGAATTCATTTTATTTTCCATTTCTCAAAATTAAGAGCATATAATTAATAGTTGTTTTGATTAAAAAAATAGATTAATAAATTCCATTAATCTATGGCTATTTTTCAAAACCCATTATCCTTTACCTTTAGTTTTGGAATATCTTGTATCTTAGATATTCTAGTAAAAAGGATCCATATCCTAATTTTTAGAACCCATACTCAGGATTAGAAATTTATTTGAAGGATTTTAGGTAGGCATAACTTATTAACTACATTAACTCATAGTTCCTTGATCCATTAAGTGAACTCCCTAATCCTAAAATCCTATTTTAAATATTTTATCAACAGTTGCCTCTCAATTACACCAGATCCTTCTTGGGAAGTCAAAATTTAATGTAAACCAAGTTAAGTTAACCCAAAACTTCAAGCTAAAAGTTTCATGACAATTAAAAGCACCCCAACTTAGGTTAGTCAAGAACTTTGAACTATGAGGTCGATTCTAACTTGAGTAAAGAAGGCTATACTAACTTAATATTTTAGTTGAGGAATTTTTATCCTTATAAATAAATCCCATTTTACCTTTTTCACATGACTTGTTAATATTAAGTGGATTTTAATTAAGTAATTAACTATGTCTGATAAAACATTTATGCATAATCTGGTTATATTTTATTTCATCTATCATGATTGTTAATTCATTTATTGTGTGATCACACTATATTCAAAAACATAAATAATTAACTATGAAACCATCAGAAATAAAATATAAGAGACATGATAATTAGATTTTCTAATGGCTAGTTATCTAGAGGATGATAAACTAACCATAAACCCTAGGGGAAAACACCTGAAACCATATCTTGCTTCCTGTTGTAGCATTCCACCTTTGGCTCCTATGTATCAACTCAATTAGTTTTTCCTTAAGTCTTGGTCTTGGATCGCCTCCTATCAATTGGTAACTCTATCCATGTATATGATTTTACTCATATATAGGTAAGGGGATCCAGTAGATTAGATAAAGGGGGTTTACATAAAATAAACCATAGAAACACATTCCGTTACATAATAAGGGGGATATGATGACATACAAACCACAAATTTTTATTTAATAATAACAAATTAATAGGAACCAATCACATTCATGGGGCTAGTCTAATCTCACGATCCTCCACATGACATAAAACAAGAAAAAATTTGCAATATTGTAATCATTTACTTTGATTCATTCTTTAATTAAGATAATGTGTCACAAATTAATCCAATTAATTTAATTTATCTTAATTCTATCCAAACATACTTAACTCACCGTCATCTATAATTTAAAAAAAATTAATTCCATTTAAAATTAATGAATTACACAAGTGTACTTGGAAGAAAATTCATGTTCATATACAAAAATTTTAACATGAAAATTGATTTAATATATAATTACCAATCCTATGACATGGTGTTTATTTTCAAATAAATGACACACATAATAAATGTTAATAGGTTTGATTTTATATTTAATTTTTCTTAAAGAAAAAATGGACACATTTTCTACAGTAAATTACACATCATGTATAATATTACATAACATGTACTATCTTCTACTCGTGTCTATAACACATACCTTGGGATTGGGTGTGCTACCTATTGTAGATGAGTTTGAGGTACACAAGGTGCATTATGAATAAAAAAAATTTAGTCTTAGAGTTGCATGTTTTATCAGTCATTGTTTTTTGTATTCGATACACAGAATACTGGGACAACGCATGTTCTCAACAATGAGAAACTGGGTACTACACAACATGTATAGTGGTCACATAACATGTAGTTCTTCAATCCATGTGATAGTTTTTCCAGATCTAGATGTCGATCCACTTTTTTAGATATTAGATTCGATTTCATCAGATCTATCTAACTTTATCATGAGATATGGATGAAAAAATAATAATACACAATGTGTATGTAGGTAATACATGTTGTGTACTCTAGTTTTTTCTAGGTAGATCCTTTGTCATATTAGAATGGTATTCTTAAGATGTTTCTTTATTTTTTAATCTTAACCATTTAAAGGTTATATCATCATGAAAAAATATGGGAAGATAAGACGATGTTAGATATTAAAAAAAATTAATATAAGTAAAATAAAATATAAACATATGAAAAAAATAAATGAATAATAAATAATTAAAATTAAACATGTGACTGATCTGATACCACTTGTAGGTTCTGGGCATAATAGAAGTTTCCTTTGATGGTATGACCAAATCATCTTTTAGTCTTAATTTATGTGAAATCATTGTCACACATGATTAAAATGTCATGTCCAATGAAAAAAGTAGATTATATGACTAGATAAAAATGTCAAAACTAGAAGAGGAGGATCTTTACATGTATTTTATAATTAATTTATGATTAGATATAGAATCACCTCAACTTGTAATTCTATCTTTATTTATGATATGGTGGAATAGATCTCATTGTTTTTTTATTGCAATGTATGATCCAAGTACATAACATATCTAGTGGTGATCCACACATTCACCACAATCTATGAACATTTCTGTAGAATTTTTGGGTTCTAGTACGATTGATCCTAACCATTTACACTATTCATGGCTGATCGCACCTAAATTATTCTTTAAGGAGAAGGAACTCTTGATGTTATCTCAATGACATGAGAGATAAGGAAGAAATTTTTTTATCTAGATATATAGATCTCTCTCTCTCCAGGTCTTGAAAGAGTATCTCTCTATCCGTAGTGCACACCAAAAGTGATTTTGGAAAGTGATATAATTAGATATTTATTATGGTATATTTAGGGTTGTAAAATCACACACAAGCCCCTTTCAAACATAATAATTCTTAGTTTACCCTAGTTACAATAATAGTAATAATAATAATAATAATAATCTATTGACTCATGAAAAACATTAAGAATATAAGTAAATATCATTTATAACATTTCCAATCAAACCATTAAGCTCGGTCAACATTCCTTCATCAGCATTTAATGATCATCGAATAATTACTATTTAATAAATAAATGTCACCGCATTATTCATCAATAAATATAATAAATATTACATTCAACAAACTTTAAAATAAATATTTTTTTATTGTTATTTAACTCACTTATTCTTCCAAATAACTTATGATTAAATAATGGTTATCAACCAAACCTAAATAAATATTATTTATTCTAACATTTTAAATTAAATACTTGAATTTAATTAAGGTGGTGGATACACTTAGTGTGTGAACCTCTAGGTCTATTTATTAGCAGTATTAGGCATAACCACTTAAATTCCAAGGTTAGAATTTAACAACACACCAAGGATCCCATAGAGAAAGAAGTTAAATGTTATAATGACATTAAACCTCCAAAAAATGATTTCCACGTAATATAATCCCTTTATCTTGATATCTCAAATCAAATAGGTTTCATGCCAGTGCTATTAACCTATATGATAGATTTCTAATTCTTTTAATTTATATAAATTAAATTACAAACTAAACACCATGGACATGGATTTATATAGGTTGTTCAATTCCCATCAAAGGGTCTAAGATATCAAATTCTGTTATAGGATAGAAGGAATGGATCATTTCTCACATTATCCATTAATGTAATATCACTTTTGATGCACCCAACGTATCCTACATCACCACGATCTTATGACATAATGGTCTTCATTAATACATCAAAGTACGTGAGTCATGATATCCATTAATGAAAATATTAAATTCTAAGGATCAATATGCATGTTCAAAAATAGTAGCATTCAATGACACATGAAAATTTGTATTTCCTATTTACAGGTTTGTTTTCATAATAACCTATCTTGGATATTACAAAGATAAAACACCATGAGAATGTGTCTCAATGTATTTTGATCCTCCTATACCTGATAGCCTATATTTTCCATGTCTCATTAGATAATATCATCCAGTAATAGAAAAAATATTCAAGAATATTTTTGAGGAACCTCTAGATTATCATCATAGCAGGGAACTACTATAACCCATTAGTGTGACACATATTATTAGGACATTATGACATACACGATTCATGAAAAGGAACAACTAGGGTGTGATTATAAACTTCACTAATAATAAAAAACTTGTAATTAAGTGATATGAAATTCAGTTCTTAGTCACCAACTCCAACAAGAATTTTGATGGAATTAAGGTATCTATTGAGTAAAGTAACATTGGGTAGAGGGATATTGGATCATAATTCCCACTATATTAGAGTATTATGTCTTTTCTAGAAAAGTGGGGTTCAAGTATATATCACTCCATGATAACTTTTATAGGGATTATTAATTTCATATGATTTTAATCCTTTACATGAAAGGGTTTCATGTACCTTATGCACAAGATGTATTTGAATATGTATGAATATAATTATCTTTTAATTTGGGTTAGTAACACTAGATATGAGTTGTTTAAAGAGTTACACATCAATATGGTTTAAATATATTTATTTTTTAGAATGGATAAGATTCCAAACTAAATAATTATAATCTTGGATACATGTTAAGGGAATACATAAGATAATATAGAGAGATTAATTCCCTTATAAAAATAATAAGTGTTAGATTCCTTCTAAAGAGAACACTTTTCAAGAACTTGATCATACAATGTGTTAGTTTCATACTAAAGTTGGTTGCCTTCAGATTATCTTTTGTAATACAATCAAGTAATGAGGTGACACTAGGAGTTAGGTATCTCATATTTAGAATTTTCTTTGGGTCACACAAATCTAAAAAATCCTTAAGAAGGGAACCAAAGTAATGGTAATGAGTTTATCCATATGATATATTGAGAAAATAGTTTTCTACACAACCTTTTTAGAGTCATATGATATGATCGACATGATGGACTACCTAAATAGGTAAGTGGTGAGAATAATTCCAAAGTGGACTCATTTCTTAGTGAAATATGATCTTGGCCCACTAATGGATTTGATAGACTTTAAAAGGGGTCACCATTTCAATGGGAGTATTATTAATAAAATTCATTATTAAATGAATATAAAATATAATACTCATGTGATAAAAGGATATTTTGTACATAAATTTCATCATCAACATCAAACATTACATTGAGATCAAACCCATAAACTTATGAATCATTCTTTAGAAGGAAGATAATTCCATGTGTTAGAGCAATACCTCCCTGACTAACCAAATGTTAAAGTTGTTCAATAAGTATATCTAGATGCTTATGATAAGTATAAAATGATTCAAACAAGGATTAAAAAATCATTAGATAAAAAACTACCTAAGGGATTTTAGTTTCTACACATATAATCAATGTACTTGAGTGTGAAAATGACTTGGTGAGTCTGAAGATATCCTCTAAGTCATGATCTGTCTATAAAATTCATTATAGAATCACCATTGGAAATATTATGACAATGTGAATGAGTTTTAATAGAAGTTTACATTATATTATAAAAGTGTTTAGGATAGATGAATTGGGAATTAGATGTAGATGTATTGGTACTGTATTGAGAATACAAGTTGGTAAAAGTTTAAACTAGAGGAAGAAAATTTAGTTGTAAATTACAATAATATTTCTTCAAGTAGCTATCCATGGCCATTAAAACCTAAAGGCGGTGTCAAGAAAGAGGAGTAATAGTACCATATGATGTATTTTTTTGGGATATCCTAAGGAGGATTGGGAAACTTCATTGAGATTCTACATTGGGTATCACTATTATAGAAACCATTTATTTGATTTTGAAAGCAATATGATATCAAATGTATATTTTAAAAATGTTGTAAATATATAGGAGTTCAAATCAAGGAAATAATTGGTAGATCTAGTTTATATTTAAATACAATAGAAAAGGTTTATATTATGAATATTTGGAATAAAAAGAAATATTTCAAGATCAAATAAATCTAAATAAAGGATATGTATTATTATCTCAAAACTTTTATGTGATAAGATAAGTTTTTTATAAATAATGAGTTGTTATAAAAAATTTGAGATAATGATTTTGATATACATGGTTTATGATTCATCAGATTCTATAAAATGATTGAAAAAAAGTTAAGGATAAAAAAGTTTTATCCAGGATAAAAGAGTTTATCCATATATTTATTAAAATACAAAGGAAATATATTCCACCACCCATCAATGGTATATTTTCTCCAAACACATAAAATACAATATAATATTTGGATACAATAATATATTTGTTAAATAATACCACTAAAGGAAATAAGTGATGTTTTCTTATATAAAAGTGTTTATGTATATTATCATGACATTATGATGAGAATTTAGTTTTTAAGAGGCTAGTGGGAGTATATTTGGACTTTTATAAGCTCAAAGTTTAACAAATAAAGGATTAAACCAATAAAATTTAAATATAATGTCACTAAATATCCTAAAATATTTTAGGGCATGTCAATAAAGAGAAATGTAAATATTTAAATTTAGTTACCATAATGAATTGAAGACCAATTTATATTCTAAAAAGAGTTTAATATGTGTTGGTAAAGAATAATGTAAATAATTATGTTTTGTTACCAAATTTATCTCATGAAAAAGTTTTATGGAAAATTTCTAAGAATGATGATGATGATGAACTTAGAAAGAATTATAAGTAAAAAATAAAATTTATTAAAATTTTAACATATGTAAAGGTCTGTGCCCTCCATATCCGTTACTTTTCTGGTTTTGGTTGTCGGAGGTGTTCAAGGGAGGTTTTTAGAGTTTTATTGGGATTTGGAGGCGTAACAGTGTTGCTGTAATAAATAAACACCGTGTAAGTGTATTACACGATGTGAAAGTTGGTTTCAGGATTTTACCATGGATGGTTCACAACATGTATATTTTCAGGGTTATATAATAAAAATATGATGTATTTTTCGGTGAAACTGAACCCCGAGGATTACATGACATTAAAGGGGATTGCGCGTCGTGTAAACCCCCAATCAAGTGCAGTTTTAAAATTCTTTTCTGGCCAAATTCTCATGCATTCGGCCAAAACTTATTATTTTTATCATTATGGGATAACCCTAGGCACATTGAGGAGTTATTCAAGACCTCTTACTCCCTATTTTATTCGTTGTTCCCAATGTTTGTTCATTGGTAATCCACGGATGATCCATATTAGGTTATTCTCCCTTCTTAGTGGTTTTTCTTTAATTATTCTCCCAGGGATTTGTTGTAGCGATGTTTTTTTTGGTTTGGGGTGTGTGTTGGGTTGAATTTTGATTGTATTTGGTTTCGTGGTTTCTCATGGTTCAATTTTGGTTTTTGGGAATTATTCTTTTCCCTATGGTGCATAGTATTTTGGAAAGCTTCTTTGAGGTAGGGATTCCCTCATTTCTCCTTGTTGTGTATAATGTGGGAGGGGTTTAATTTTTTTTATCTATGTATTATGGTTATTATAGATTAATAAAATATAAAGAACTGGTTAATTTAATTTAAAGGAGGAAATAGGGTTTGATTCACATGCTTTTACAGCTTTGATATTATTTGTGATATTGTGAATTGTTCAGGCTTGATGCCCCGCTGAAAATTGTGGTCATTGAGGGATTTGTTTGTACTGGATATATGTATTGTGATTTTTGTGACTGTTGTTATTATTGTTATATCACCCTAAATAGAAACTAGATAATTACTTATACTTTTATAATTAAATGGTTCCCCTAGGATTTTGGTTTTTGCGATAACACCCCTAAAATAAAGTGGAATGTGATAAAAAACCCTTTGTAAATATGTAAAAATGATCTTGATGTGTTTTGATGTGTGTCTGTGATTATGGGATGGTAATGTGTGGTTTCAATGGGGTTTGGGGTGATGTGTGGTTTGTTTGGCCGTCCTTTTAGGAAAATTAGGAGTTGGTTTGCTTGTACGTTCTTTTGGGGTGGCGAGGAGTTGGTTTGTTTGGCTGTCCTTTTAGGGCGGCAAGGAGTTGGTTTGTTTGGCCGTTCTTTTGGGGTGGTGAGGAGGTAGTTTTTTGGCCATTATTTTGGGGCAGTGGGGAGGTAGTTTGTTTGGTCTTTCTTTTGGGGCAACGAGGTGGTTGTTTCTTTGTGCTAGATTCCCGAGTAGTGGTGGAATAAATAAATAATTGTTCAATAATATTTGGAATGGATTGGATTAGTTTGGTTAATAGAATGTAAATGGTTAATGGATAATTAAATGATGGGTTGTGTGATTAAATATGGTTTATGCTAAATAATTAAAATAATGGGAATATTAAATGAAATTAGATGGAAATTTGAAATGAGGTTTTTGTCTTGTTATGGGATGTTATGCATTTATAAGTGAAAAAAGTGACAGTGTTGTGATTTGGTTGATTTTTTTGTGAACCCATAGGTTGGTATTGAGTGTTTGATACTATATATATATATATATATATATTATTTTATATTCTTGTGATTTCTATACACACCCCACCCACATTGATCACTTTATGACGACACCCGCATAGTCATGTGGGGGGTGTTTTTCCTGACATTCAGTGAAGATTACAGGTGGCAAGGTACCCACTCTTTCCCACTCTCTCCTCCAAGTGAGGTAGGTATTTCATAGGTTGTGATGATTTGTGGTCTTTTAGTGCATTATATGATGGTTGTGATGGCCCAGGTGTCTCTGGGTAAGATGTGATAGACTAGGTGTTTGTGGGTGAGATGTGACAGGCCACGTGTTTTTAGGTGAGACATGACCATTCTTGTGAGGTGGCTTCTGGTGGGGTTCGTGCATGGTAGGAGGAGGGAATGAGGTTGATTTACTACATGTTCACGATACCCTAATACTATATTTATTTTTGTGGTTGTGTTGTGGCCCAAGTGTTTTTGGGAGAGATGTGTTGTGACCATGCTTGTGGGGTGGATATCCCAAGTGTCTTCGGGTGAGGTGTTTTGTGATCATGCTTGTGTGGCAGTGTGGTATACAGAAGAGATGGGAGCACCAAGATGCACAAAATTGGGTGTGAGAGTGGCATACTAGTGGGAAATAATTTTAAGGTAACCTTATCGGCGTGATCATGTTATATTATACTACTTGACTTGTGTTATTTGGTGAATGTGCCTTGGTGAGGTTGGGTTTGGTTAGTATACCTGTATAGGTGCTGTTTAGTTCTGCTGTTTTCTCACTAGTTCATTAGCATGATTCTTTCACATGTGCACGAGAGACTTTGGTTTTTACTACTGAGTATACTTTTATGCTGACCCTACATATATAAGACCGTTTTCTGGTTTTTAGGAGGATTACATAGACCTTATTGGGCATTATTAGCTTAGACCTTTGGATAACTGTTGTGTCGCTGCTTTATCTTTACTTTGGGTATTTACTTTGTAGAATTTTATCTATATCAGTTATTTTTATACATTCATTGTGGGATGGTTTTTGGAATTAATTTATATTGTGTTTTGGAGTTGATTATGGACGATCCATATTATCTCCCAATCCTATTTATATTATTGAGGGTTATGCCTCCTATTCATGAGATTTTTATACCCTCGGTGCTAGTCGCCAACCTAGGGACTACTGGAGGCGGGACTAAGGGGTCATTATCTCTTTCACTTTATTGTAGTATCTTTGTAGGGAGGGTGTCATGACAAAATATGATATTGTAATGTAAATAAGTTTGAATACTTTCAAAGAGTTGAACATAAGGAATATGATTCATAAGTCTCACCATTATTTAACTATACCTTTATTTATAGATGTTACTCAATAAATAAGTTTAGTGGGATGATTTTATCATATTTTTTAATATAGATGTGAATAAAATTATATAGAGATTTAATGAGTTAAAAAACCCTAAAATTGAATCAAACATAAGGTTGATTTGGCGATATATCATATGTGATATGATTAGATAAAAAATTATGCATGTTTTTGTTAGCATTATTAAATTAGTTTAAGAATATAAAATGCATAATTTTATACAAAATGTTGTCTCTAATTTATCATTATTTCTTGTTAGCTGTGTATACTCATGAATTTAAATGATAATTAACATTTATAAGTTTGAATTTGAGTTATCACTAACTGATGTTAGTTATGGAGTATTATAGGTTATAGAGAAATGTTAAGGTTAATATGGGTGGGATTTCATATAGAGATAAAAAATATTCTCATGAGGCCCAAAATGGGTTTTTATGCACCGAAAGACCTACCAAGTATACCACATAGAGTTTTATACACTATATATTTAGTATAATAGGGGTTCTCGTCAAATATTTGGATTTTACCAATATTCAAGGTTATAAAGAAACCTATAACGAGGAACTTCATACTTTGATATATTTATTCTATAAGCCTTGGGGATTATCTAATTAGGGGGTGGTTAGGTATGTTTCTGATAATTTCATCAATTGAGGATTAACTAAGATGAGATTTTTCCTCTTATAAAATGAGTATGACTTCTGGTTTCTCTATTAATATAGTCTGAAGAACTATATGACTACACATAAATAATATATGTGATGTGCTTATCAATTTTAGTTAGGGGTATATGATGTGAAAATTCTCTTAGATTAATAACATGTGATGTATTCATCGACCTAGTTAATCTATACCCATAGAATCAAGAATGTATGGGTGACTATATGAGACTGACATACTCTATGTCCTATGGTTTCTTAATGACTTAGAAATAGAGATCATATGAAAATTTATGCTTGTATATGATATACCTTGGGGACACAGGTATAGGTATACATGTGCTTGAAATAGATCAATCCATATCTTTTTATATCTTGAGTAGATCATTGATGATTTGTTAGAGGCCTATTTTCTTACATTTATGGATTTAGGAGTTCATTTTTTTTAAATGCTATAAAAGTCCATGGGGTCATACTTTGTGATTGGATGAATGGGTATTGAGTTTTACAAAACTAAGAGAGCTTCTATAAAAGTGTTTAGAGTTTATACAAAAGGGGTTTTGGTTAGATATTCACAAAGTATTTCATATGATGTGATACATGAATAATTTGATGATAAATTTCTAAAATCATTTTGTAATAAAACCAAAAGTACCTTTTGATATGGTTTCATAAGTTATTGTATATGATATAATATAAGGTGAAATGATACTACATCTATAAGTATTTAGTTTAACATGATATTGATGGAGATATTATTCAAATCCATAAATTCATAGGATGTGTTTATGATATAATGTATGCAATGGTATGTATATGTTGTAGTGTATGAAAAAATAAGAACTAAGGAATATTTTATACCTTTTATGGGGATATCATATGGTTAAATATAAGAATATCACATCAATTACATTAATCCATATCTTAGTATATGTCATAACAATATCATAAAGGTCATGATATTAGTTAATTGTATCATATGATTAACATGGTAAGTGTAAAGTTAAGCATTAAAATTCAAATCTTCCACATTTTCCTCATCATTTGTGACATTTAATATGTTGAAATGTTCAATAAATAAATTTTTCGAGTAGTTATAAAGAGTTTATAATTACATTCATTACTCATATGTTTTTTAATGTATGAGTAATTTCTTAAAAAGGATAAGGAGTTTATTAAGGCTTATATAAGAAGTAAGTGGATATTGAGACAATTTTTTTGAGTGATCTGAGTCTCCCACTGATTCTCCTTTAATCAATATTCCTTCTCCTTTTTTATCTTCCAAGAGACACTAGTATATCATGGTCATGAGAGGAATAAAACCCAAACATCAGGTGATTCAATTGATTCATGGTTACAACATGGGGGAGGGATCCATTTTACACCTCTGAGTGATATTTATCTAGAAATTTTTTGAAGAAAATAGGACTAATAACCATCATTGTTATAAGGTACACAAGTTCTTAAATTTTATATATACATGGTTTTAGTTTCATGCATGATGATAATGGGATTTGAGGTTTATATTATATCCAATACATTGAATAAGTGTTTTTCAATAATTAGAAAACCCATCAACATTATTGGGAAATTTTAATGATGAAATATATTTTTTGAAGTCTTTATATTACCTTTTAAAAATTATTTTTGAAAGTAACTTATTTACTTGTTTTTATGACAACATCACCAAAATTTTTGAAAACTCTTTCTAAGGATTTCTCTTTTTTTACCTATTCATTATTATCAATATTATTTTTAAAATTATTTATTTATAATATATATTAAATTAGTTGTTCATTTTTAAAATATATATATTTTTAAAACAATTTCACTTTTATGTCTTTTCTTAAAAATAATTTTTTCCTTAATTTATTTCAACATTATATAAAATCTAAGAAATTTTTTTCTTAAAACTTATATAATTTCTTATATTATTCTAAAATTTATTTCATATACATTAATAATCATTCATATTTTACCCTTTGATCATTTTTATATTTTATTTTCTTAAATGGAATATTTTTTTTATAAATGGTAACTATGTCAAAATAATCGAATGATTATTTATCCAAGTTTTTATACATGTTTGGTGTGGTTTAAAAAAAAATTATATGATAAAAATGATCCATCACTGAATTTTTCTTTCCTTATCATAAACTATACATAAATATAAAATTTCTTCCAATGCCTTTCCTTAGTGAATACCCTATACTTTATTCTTCTGATTGAAGACTGTTCACCTAGAGAACCATACTATTCAATTGACTAAGGAAATTATTGACTTGAGCCAATACCATTTATTATATATTGTTTGAATACTATATACATTTTTTCTTGATTTAAGGGTATTTATATAGATATTAATTTATTTTTTAGTTGCCTATTTTATTTCCATGAGTTAATCATGCTATGATTTTTGATGGATTTATGATTATTTTCACATTCATGTGGCACACATATGCATGGATATATCATTATAACGCCAAGTGGTATTAAAATTATATATCCCTATAATTCATCAGGTAATGATTTATATATCATAAGATGCTATGGGATATGTGAGGTTATCCTAGTCTACTATGTTATGTGAAATGAGAGGTTATCCAAGTATACTGTGTCATGGAAAATGAGATGTTATCCTAGTCCATTATGTTATATGACATTATAAGTTATACTAGTACACTATTCTATGAAGCATTAGTGGTTATCCCAATTCATTATGTTATGGGGAATATGTGGTTAACCTATTACACTATGATATGAATGTCTCTATAGTTAAGCCTTTCATATGCTTACAATATCCTATGCTTATGTATGTCTGACATTCCTATGTTACAACACATTCCAATTTCATTATATATTAATTTTTATATATTCCCATGGTTCATGATTACTATCTTATGATTTCACATACTTACTCTATGGTTCATGATATGTTTTATAGATCACTGTTTTAAAGATTTTATTCCATGATATATGATTATGCTATCATGATTCATGAACAATTCTTATGATTTCATGATCTTATTCCCTTAATAATTCCATACATATCATTATCATGTCACTCAATAGTTTTTAATCTATTGATAAATCTTTTATTTCTCGTTGATAATGTTTTACCTCTTGCTGAGCATTTCATAAAATTCATTTATTACGTTTCCCCATATCCTTAGGTGATCATATGTATTTAGTAGATTTTTATTAGTTTATAAGTGATATTTGATTAAGTATTTGATAAAATTATATGGTATAAATATAGGTTGATAATGAATTATCTACATAGTTTTAAAAGACACTAAACTTTTGATTCCAGAAGTTGGTTGTAATTTCATGTAAAGTGAAAAAGTATTTAAGTTTAGCACCAGTATTGAAATTGTGGGTATATGGTACTTTAATTGGTATTATAGTAGAGTTAGGTTATTTTTTGGAATTAATATTGAGAAAATTTTGGGAATAAAGCCTTAGATAGACAACCATTGACTTTAGAGTACCATGTTAAGTATAACTAGTATGATCAAATAAGGTCAAAATTTCCAATGCATTTATGCTAAGTCATAATATATCCTTATCATAGTTAATGTCTAAGATAACAAAGGGGTTAAGATTTTTTTTTTTGATAAAATAAGAGAAAAATTAATAAATGTTTATCAATGTGTAAAAATTAAGACGTTGTGATTTATTTAAGTGGTTAGGATGTGAAATCACAAATTATCAATGAATATTTTTATAAAATTTATTTCTTAAATATGTAAATATGAAATTCATTTGATTTATTTTATTTTTAAATAAATGAAATGAAAATTTATATACATAATTATCAAACAAGTAGTAAGAAAATTTTATGAAATAATAATAAATTTTTTATTTCTTATATTGAGAGCATAATAATATGACATTTATTTATCATATTTATATTTTTTATAAAATTAATGTTGTATAAATTAGTAATATTATGTAGAATATTAAAAAATAATTTTTAATTCATGCATTATATTTGAATTTTATGAGTAATAATTATATATTAAAATGGTTTTATAAAATATCGTCTACCATATTCACAATTATTTTTAAATATAAAATTTTATTTAATAAGTAAAATAATCTTATTAATAATTTAATTTGTATATTTATATTAAATAAAATTTTATCCATCTAAATATAATTAGTAAAAAAGTATGGTACATATTTTAATAATTATATAATTGTAACACATAACCATTAAAATTGATATTATATTTTCATATGAAATTTTAAGCATATCATATGATAAAATAAATGTTTAAGTTATATATTTTTCACTAAAATAACATTTTATTAGTTATTCATAATTTATATAATAGAATATTTATTTTTTAAATCATTATTATCATATTTATGTTCAAACTCTAAAAAATCCCCTTTTAAAATGGTAACAAGTTTTACACTAAAATACTACTATAAAGTATTTATTAACTTCATTTGAAAATTTAATTTATCAAATATATATATATTTTATTAATATAAAAAAATGGATATTACATTTGGATACGATTTTCATTATAAATGTAATATGGTCTTTGACATAACATTGTAATCATAGTGTATAAAGTTCACCACACCAAAACTATCTTCTTAAGTATTTATTTAAAATATAAAATTCACTTAATTAGAATGTGAATTTTATAAAATGGATATTATTTTTGGAATCATAACTTTAATTATATTAGGGTTAATTTTTGATATTTTTCTAAAAAAACTATTTTTTTGTGAATATTTTAAAATTAGTTTTTACATATACTGTAAGTTTTATAACATCATTATGATATAAATATTAATTAAAAGTTTATAAAACATTTTGCATGACTTAAAATGTATTTAATAATTAAAATAATTCCTTTAAAAATAATATAATTTATTTCAAAACCTATAAATTAATTTTCAAAAACCAAAGTTATATTTTTCTCTAATAAAAAACTATATTTGATTCTTTATTTTATATAAAATATTTCCAAGGCACCCTTTGGTTTTGGGTGTGTTTAAATATAAAGAAAATATGAATTTAATAATAAAAAAATTTAAGATAAAAGAATCATTACTATTCATATTATTGATCCAAAATAATAAAATAATCAATACTTTATTCAAAGACATCCCTCCCCATGCCTATATAAACACTAATTCTTCACCCATTACTCCTCACTCTAAAACTTTTTTACTTTGAAAAATATATGCCCAAATCACCCTCTAAACCTCCATAAACATGTTCCTGAGGATCTTTTTAGAAAAATATTCCCTCTTTTTAAGGCCTTATACAGAATCCAAAGGAGGAGATTAAAAAATAAAAGAGGTTAGAGGACATATGAAGCAAGCCAGGACTCAAGGTAAGAGTTTCTTTCCAAATCTCCATTATTTTTAAGTATTATTCATCTATTTACTATCCTCTATTATATGTATTATATACAAGGTATTTAATATACAAATTATCATTTTCCTTAATTTTTTATATATTAATGGTCTCCTTTCCTCCCTTACCAATTTATAGTTCATGCCTTACATGGTTTGTAAATGACTCTCTCAATATATTTCTTCCTTTTTGATTATGTTATCTATCACTCTATATCTCCATATCTTACTATTTATTTATTTCTCATACACTTTATTTATGTTATTTATACTTCACTTTTATTCCTTTTTAAGGGTATATTCATTTATTTATTGTTCCCTTCTAATTATTTCTTTAATCCAAACTCAAAAAAGTTTATAAGGGAATATTTTCTAATTGTTATGTTCCTATATAAGTTTCCTATACCTTAAATCTATTTTTAAGGTTCCATTATTAATAAATTTTATTGTTAAAATAAATTTTTAAAAGTCTTTGTATCACATTTTAAAAATTATTTCTGAAAGCGACTTATTTCATTATTTTTAAAGTGGCATCATCAAAGGTTTTGAAAATGGCATCATCAAAGGTTTTGAAAAACATTTCTCAAGATTTATCTTTATTTTTTTCCTTTAAGTTATTATCAAGAATAATTTTTCAAAGTATTTATTAATATTATATGTCTTATTCATTATTAATTTTTAAAACATCATTTTTAAAGAAATATTTCCTTTATTCCCTTCTTTAAACATGATTTTTTTCCTTATTTTTTTTCAGTATTGTGTAAAAAATAAGTAATAGTTTTATTAAAACTTCTATAATTTATTATTATCTTTTGAGATATTTTTTATATACATAAATATTCATTTATATTACACCCTTTTGAAAATTTATTATGTTGTATATCCTTAAATGGAATCATTTTCATCAATGGATACTATATTAAAGTAATCCTATAAATATTTATTGAAGTTTCTATGTATGTGAGATGTGATAGAAATGAAATATCTATGAGAGAAATTATCCATCACTACAATTTTATTTCTTTATCAATAACTATGAATGAAGATAGATTTTATTTTAATGCATTTCCTTACTGAAAACCCTATACTTCCATATTTCGATTGGACAGTGTTCACCTAGATAACTATACCATTCGATTAACTAGATAAATAATTGACTTGACTATATATCCCTTATTATATGTAGTGTGAACACCATGATCATTAATTTCTTGATTGATTGGTATTAACCAAGATAATTAATTTATTTATTTTTTTCTTGTTTAATTTTCATTAGTTAATCATGTTATGATTTTGATGGATTTATGATTGTTTTATAATCATACGACACACTTATGTATGGATATATCATTATGGTGATAGGTGGGAATGAAATTATATTCACCTAAAATGAATTAGAGAAAGATTTATATCCCATGAGATGTTATGTTATGTGGTATAAGAGGTTATATTAGTACACTATGTTATTGGACATGAGACACCGGTACCAATATGACCTTTAACGATGCTAGTAAAATGGGTTTATCAGCGCTATAGAAGTGATGATATCTTGAGTGATGTTAAAGGGTTGGATTTAATAGTTCTTGCAAGAAGCGCTGATAAGGGACCCATTTAACAGCACTAAAAAAAGAACTGATAAAGGGGGGAAAATTATGTTTGTTTGGACCTCTCCCCAACTACCTTTTATTGACACTTCCCACCTCCCTTTATCAATTATTTTCACCCACTCACTTGGACGATCCCCCTATCAACACTTCACATAATTCAAGCCTCCCACACATTCTTGGATCTGATACATGTACCCCTTCTTTGTAACTCAAACGCCTCTACCATTTCACCATGTTGTTTTATTATCTATTTTATGATATTTATGTTTATATATATATACACATATATATTTTTATTCATATATTTATATAATTATTTTTAAATACATCTATAAAATATATGTTTGTGTGTGTGTGATATATATACTTATATTTATTTAAACATATTATGTATTAATATTAATTTACGTATTACAGAATAGAATATAAATATATATCCATTTATTAATACACACATATATGTATATATAAACATTATATATATATATATATATTCATATATTTTTATAATGTAAAAAATGGTTAGATATTGTTTTAAATACAAAATTTTAATTTATATATATATTGTATATTTGGATATAAATTTTATACATTAATACATATATATTTATATGTTAATATATTCACATATAATTATATATTTACATATAAATTTTTTATAATGTATTTATAAATATTTACTATAAAATATGTTTATATATTATTTTTAATTATAATGATAATAATAATTATTTATTTATAAAAATACATTTATATATGATATATATACATAATACACACACACACACATATTAACACACATAAGTATACATTTATATTTATCACATACACATATAAATATTTATATAATATGTATTTATTTACATATATTAGAATATACATATAAATATATTTTTGTTTATTGACACCCACATGTTTATATATAAATATTACTAGTATAGGTATATATATACATATTAATGAATTTTTATAGTGTAAATAAAATGAATATTTTTTAAAATAAAATGAATAATAAATATTTATTTTATATATTTAAAAATACATTTTTATGTAAATATGTTTAAATATGTTTTTATAAAATTGATTTATTATAAGTAAATATAAGAAAATATGTATATATTTAATTATAAATAAAATTACATTATGAAAAATGATGAAACATCAAAACCATAATATCAAAATAAATGGAATCCCTGATAATAAATTCAGTCTTCATAAAAAAAAGACAATAAAACCCCCCTTAAATGAGGCTAAAATTCTATTGAATGTTAAAACATTAGGATACCCCGACTAAAAACTCAGTTTTTGAGGCCTTATGGGAATTTTTTGTTCTCAAAAAATTTTACCGGGGGTTCCCCTTCTCACCACGGTGTATAGCTTATCCTAATCTTCGATTTGATATATGGTAGATCCCAAACGAACACCCAAATAAAAAGTTATGACCGTTTGAAGTTCGAGTCATGTATTCAACCTATATTAGACTGTTCATTAATTCATTTAATTTTTATGTCATATAATTATTATTAAATGACTATTACTCAATTATAATCATAAAATTATTAATTTATAATTTTTTTAAATAATTTTATAATCTATTTTCACTAAATATCTTATATATTAAGTGTAAATAAATATTTAGCCTTATCTAAATGATATTTTAAAAAATTTATTATATTTATATCAAGATAGATATATTAATATATTAAAATATTATTTTTAATGAAGTATAATTTTTTATGAAATGTACCATTAATCAGTGTTAGAAAAAAGCACTAATAGAGGGGGGTCTTTATCAGCGCTAGTAAAAAAGCATTGATAAAGGCCCCCTTTATCAACTCTAATAAAGGGAACCCTTTATCAATTATTTTTTACTAGCACTGATAAAGGTACCCCTTTATCAACACTTTTTTTATCATTTATAAATACATCCATTTATCATTGCTAAAATAAGCAATAATAAAATCCCCTATTATCAGTGTTTTTTCTAGCACTGATAAAGGGGACCTCAACACTTTTAGATACCACTGATAAAGCCCAGTGGTGGATAAACTAAGTTTTGTAGTAGTGAGAGATTAACCTAGTCAACTATGTTACAAGGCATGAGAGGTTATTTCAGTCCAATATGTTATGAGGCATGGGATGTTATCCTAATATACTATGTTATGAGACATTAGAGGTTATCTTAGTATATTATATTATGGGACATGGGAGGTTATCTGAGTTCACTATGCTATTGTACATTCATGGTTAGCCTAATCCATTATGATATGGGACATAGGTGGTTAAACTAGTCCACTATGATATGGATTTCATGGTGGTTAACCTTGAAATAAGCTTATGATATCCTATGCTTAGGCATGTGACTCATTACTATGTGATATAATATTAAAATTTCAAGACACATTCCTTTTGTAATGATCATGTCTTGATTACCTGAACGATATTGGAACAAGTTTCTATAAAACCTTAAGTACACCTTCCTATCACTATAAAATGACACAAACACCAAGTGATGAAATACTAATGTATGAGAGAATATATCCATCATAATAATTTCTAAATAAAGGGATAATTTCCATACCAAATTTTGGGTTAAAATACACGAAAATAAATAGACAACAAAAAGAGAATGGATACAAGTGATAATGTATTTATATCAACACATCCCTATAATCCAGAACCCCCAAAAATTCAACAAAAAATGTGAGACTAGAAAAAAAATGATATATACAAATTATACCAACCAAATAGGTCCAAAAGATCCAAAAGGTGAAATTTATAGCTAGGAAGTATTGAGAAATAATTTTTGGATATCCCTTACATGTTTAAACAACTTGTCTACCAAAAGGATCAAAAGATACCAGTTGGACTTCATACTGCATACAAGACTAACTTATGATTTGGCACTTTACCTTTACCTGGGTCATGCACAAAATGATATTCACACATCTCAAAGGGTCCCATGAAGGGTTTGAGTATATCATACCTAGTAGGTAGTCACCACTCATCCCTTAACCACTTTTCATGTGCTAAAGTGTATGAAGTAATGATACGAGGCTTGAGGAATACGTAGTAAAGATAACAACATGCTTTAACAAAACCATTTAGTTTAAACATCAATGATAATAACAAAACCCCTATATCAAGAATATCCATACCTGACATACATGCTTTGAGCCTATGGTCAATAACTTATACTAACAAGTATAATAATTTAGGGCATATAAGACAATATCAGGGGAAAGGTAATTGTCTATAATACATTAGGGTGACATTTCCACCTGTCCTAGGGAAAAGGAATAATGTATAATAAGTAGGGCAGTTTTATTTCCCATCTCTTAGGTAAATGGGTAAGATTTATAATAATTCGGAGTGTTATATGGTTGTCCTAATCCATCAACCTATCAAAATATAATGGGTGTACACAAGAACCCTTTTATACCAATATAAGATTCCCCTTTCCAATACAAAGCACCATCCTTATATATCAAATGCATTATAAAAATCACAATACATGAAAGATTATAACATAACTTGTTTATTAAACTAGATTATAAATTCTAGGCATGTTGTATAGTATCTAATTCCATAATCATGGTTAGAATATAAATATTTTACTATAAATTAAGTGTAATAAATACATTACAAATGATTCAACATGAAGCATAATGAGCATATAAATCAAGAAATGGAAATATGTATATACAAGACAAATAAAAATAAAAAATTATATAATTTTATAAAACACATTTAGTGAAATATTTTTCAGAAGAGAAACAATTTTTATTAATAAGATTCACTTGGACCTCTGAAATTACTTGCCCAACTTTTTAAGAATATGAAATAATGAAGGGTTTACTTACTAAGATATTTATAGAAAATTTTTTTAAGGACCAAATGAAGAGAAAATTCCACCACTTTAATTATTATACCAATATAGACTAAGGTAAAAAATTAGTTCTTGATTGATGACATAAATAAAGGGCCAGTTCAGAAAGAAAATCAACACCCTTACCTTTGATTCACTCAGGAAGATATCCCACAAAAATTATACTTGATAAAAACTGAAGGCTTTGATGGGTTTCACAATATTAGATTTGATAAATGGGGGATTAAAAAAATTAGGGAAAAAGAAGAAGAGCCAGATTATAGGGGATCCACACCCTTACCTTTACAAAGACAAGCTTCTGAAACTGATCAGATCCACTTGATCTAAGGGGGGTGATGCATCTTCCAAGGATGAGAGGGATATGAGGGAGGTATTGAGAAAGGTGAATATGGGGACCAAATGATCTAAAATCTCAAAGGGTAATCATTTTATGGATTTACTTTTGTGGTAAAAAAGACTAAACCACCCTTAAGTAAAAAAATAGTCTATAGTACCATCAGGTACCCAGTTTAGGTCCACTAGGTACCCGATGGTGCTGAAAGTGGCCCTGAAACTGATGGGATTATATCAAGTACCCAGTTACATAAAACTGGAAACTAGATGACATTTTATCACCTAGGTAATTTATCCTCACAATGTTCCCAAATATTTTTTAAGGATACGGTGGGACAAATAGAAATTTTTGAATACCCCATGAGAGTAGTTATGGGTATGACCATGAGTTTGTATCCAAGTAGCTATCCAATCACTCACTATTCCTTCTCACTTATTAAATAAATGTTCATTTTTATTTATGATTAAAAAAAGTTAATAATATAGGTTATTGTTTGGGTTATAAATTTTATAAAATTGAAATAAAAGAAAAAAACACAAATAAGAAGTCAACAACAATCCTTAGATTAATTACAACATGTTTTATCATCATTTTCACTTATTCTAAACCACCAAATTTAATAAGAATAATCAATTCCATTCATATACTTATCCCTCAATATTTATAATGTACGAGAAGACTAAAACACTCAATAATCCTCGATATCAATTTTCACTCATTTACACTCCTTAGATAGCGGTAAAGAACACTCCTTATCCCATTAAATAGAAAATAAAAATCCTTAACACCTTATAATTTAGGTCAAGAACAAAATTCATTCTAGAAAATAGCTCTTAGATTCAATATTACTCTATGTTCATTGCTCAAGGTAATTCAATATATTTGGTTTCAATAGATCCAAAAATCCACTCGCACCTATGTACAACTTTAGGCAATTCTTCACTGGTTCATAGTGAGTTTAAAATCCTTATTTTAAGGTCTTGGACCTACCGTTATTAGTGGATTGATGTAGATGATCAAAAATTCTTGGGAGATGGTTTGGGAGTTTCTCAAGAAGCATTTAAGAGGATTTGATAGATTTTTTTATTTTATTTTTTAGGTTTCCTCAATTTTATTGTATATTTTAGTTTTAATACCATGTAGTACTTGAGTTTAGTATGATGTAACAACTGGATGAGTCATATAGGATCTCCTTAGAGTTCATTATACACATGTCTGAGAAGTGGTGGAACTAATCTCATGCAAGTGATAGGGGATGTGGGGTTAAACTTACATGGAACAATATTTTAAGTTAAAATGGAAAAAATTCCCTTAAAATGAATATAATATAGTATTGGGGGTTTGTATTTATCAGATACATGGTGTGAATGATTCTAATGTAGCTTGAAAATTGGTCACACAACTCTTACATATCCTTCATCCCAATAGAGTTAATCTAATGTGCAACTCATTGGATTATGGAAATGATTTTGGAATAAAAAATGGGCCATGCCAAAGGATCATATGTGAGAACCCATTTTAACCTAATGTGACCCCATTTTAAAATATTTTTTTTCACATATAACTCATGATTCAGTCAAATTAATCACATGCAACATGGTATTCTACCAAGTTAATTCTATATAAAGAACTATCATGATAGTTAATCTCACATGACCATTATCTAAAATATATTCTCCTAACGAAAGTTTTTAGGGGACAATTTAATCACACACAACCCATTTCAATGTTATTTTAATACAACACAACAACCAATCATCCCCTTTAATTATTTGTTTCCAAACCTTTTCACTTGAAAATAAACAACACACTTAAAATGATGTTTATATTGGAAATTTAATTAAATAATAATAATAATTAAAACATGAAAAAAAAATTAAAACCAATTTTAAAATAAATTTAAAATCACTCTAAAAATTTATGGATTTTGTTAAAATAATTTAAAATGGATAAAATAATTAAAAACCATGATTTAAAGCCTTTTCTAAATAAATTCCAAATTATTCCTAAAATATAAAATTATCGTATATTCTCATATTTATATAATTTTTAAGGATATAAATTGTTTAATTACAATGAAAAATTAATTATTTTTAGTTATATGTCACTCCCCCACACTGAAACATTTTCACCCATGGGAAACTACCTACATTAAGTTCAGAAAAAAAAATCTCAAGGAAAAGTCAGCATACCTTGTTAATTATCACACACTTGGAAATATAATTCTTTCTAAATGGATATAAAATCTATAACTACTCAATATTCAAAAAAATTCACCACTCATGTGTATTTTGTACTTACCTTCCTAGAAATGTATCACTCTTTAGTCAAGGAATTTTATATAGAGTGCTTCTCATTATTAGTTGCATGCATGATTTCCATAAGATTTATGTCATCCTAGTTTCTAAAAATGATAGAGTCACAAAAATGTAGCAATCATATGGGTTTTACCATAGGTTATTCTATGGGTTTATGTAGGTGGTTCAGATGTAAAAAAATTAAGTTATAAAGAAGAGTCATAACTCTTTAAATCACTATATATGAATTAAACAAGTGGGTCACTAAATGTAACATACATCACCCAATACATTTTAAATGATTATTACATACCAACATTTACCTTGAATGGTGGTCCATAAATCAAGAGAAAACAATGAATGATTCTTCCTCTTTTCTCTATTTCTTTTTTTTTTAATTTTTATAAAACACTTTTTAGGTATAGATTTTTCATAGTCATTTTTTATAGAGAGAAAAAGGGAAAAAAGTGTTATGAAGAGTGTTGTGAACTATTATTCCCAAGAATATGATGGAATACCCTAATGTAACACCTTAATATTTTATAATATAGTTCTATATAAATAAATTTTATTTCTTTGATAGCTTTCTTTATACGCAACATCAAGTTTAAGTGAATCAAGATATACTATTGTAATATTATTATTTAATGTGACAATTATCAAATAGCCAATGGATTGGTAGGTATGAATAAGAATAAATAAATTATTTAAAATGAATGTTTACAAAAGTATAAGATTAATTAATTACTTATAAATTTATTAGAAATGAAAATAAAAAACATTTGAAAGTAAAAGAGACGTTTTTATGAAAAACTTTTTTACGCATGTAATGTGTATTTATATTAATAAATTAAATTAATAACCATTGATGAATGATTTTAAGAAAATATATATATTATATATTCAATAATTTTTTTTTAACATTTATCTAATTTTTTTCTAGGAATGAGATAATAATAAATCCATTTTTTTTGCTTAAAAATGTACTTTTATAAAAAAATGGGTTTTGTCATGTTTTACGCACTTATTTTGAAATAATTTTTTTCCACTTATAGAAATTTTATTTTGAAAAATGAATTCCATATTTGGAATTATGAAGATAAAATATTTCAAATAGGCCTCTTTTATTTTTGGTCATAATGAATGCTAAAAACGTTAAAAATCTATCACCATGGTTAAGGTTAAAACAAGTTTATCTTGGGGGTCAAACCAAGAGATAAGGGAGAAATTTCATATTAAACTTCTATAAATCTTATTTAATGGACATATTTCAACATAATACTATTCCCCATTTTAACCTCTATCCATTTGGAATAATTTTTATTAAGTATTAATTTATTAAATTTTATTCTTTTAAGAAATTCCAAGTGTGTCCACTCTCCCACTTTTAAAAAGACACCCCACATTTCATTTGTTTACACTAATTTGATCCTTATAGCTTGACCAAAACCTACAAAATTATCTTATAAAATTATCTATACATGAATTAGTGATTATAATATTCTTAAAATATTATTCCTAGGGCCCTTAATAAAGGATATAAAGGAGGCATACTGAAGAAGAGTTAATCTTCTTACCCTCTTTAAATTTATTTCTTCTTATAACTCTAATGTACGTGTGAACTACCACCTCCACGTAGTGATATAATTAATTTTTTATCACCATATTTAATGTATGAGTATTATTTTAGGTTTAATGTTTATATATTATATTTATATAATTATTTTTATTCTATAATTATAATATCATATCTAACTTCTTAACTTCTCTTCCATTGGAAAACGATAATGTCACTCATGCATATGTGTGGACCATCACCACCATGAAGCGATGCACTTAAATTTTCATTTATTATTTACATGGATGGTAATAAAGATAGATTTAAAAAATATATAAGATATATATGATATATAAAGTATCATTCAATAGTGAATTATTATTTACCTTTCTTTTATTTCATCCATTGAAAAATGAGAAAAATGTTCATGTGTACGTACAACCTACCATCTTCATGAACAATGTAATTAATTTTTCTATCTATATATTTTATGGATGACTATAAATATATATATAATTAATATTTATTATATTTATATCATGATTAAAATTTTTGAGATGATGTAACCATGATCATAGTACAAGGATCAGAACTACCGAACAAAAATTCAATTGAAAAATGAAACAATTAACACTCAGAAATGATGATTTTAATATGTAATTATTAATAATTGGTGATCAAAAATTATAATTGGATAATATATGTTATTATAAGTATGTAAATTAATTTTTTATATAATTATAATGAATTTAAATTTATTATAAAGGAGTTTAAATCATTTTTGTAGCAATTTGAACTTGAGGTAGGGGTTTCTCATCTCACTTTTATTTCTATGAGGCATATTCTATATTCATCACTTTTTTCCTTTATGTGGTATATTTAATTATCATAAATTCATTTTATGATTATTTTTATTAAAATTATGGGTACTTAAAAATCTATATATGGTTTTCTCTTTCATGATGTTTTGATTAAGAAATTACCAAAGCAGTAAGGGTTCTTCATCTCAATATTGTTTCATTGAGACATGATTGATGTTATGCACTTATTTATGTTTATGAGGTGTATATACTTCCAATTTGGAATTTAATATCATTATTATACTTATTTTTATGATATTTAATGTTTTATTTGAATTTATTTTTTCATGGGGATTATGATTCAAAGATTACCAAGGTGGTAAGAGATTTATGTTACAATCTCATTGTTTAGAGGGACTGTTTATGATTAAATTTAGGATGATGAAATTTTATGTTATAAATCTAAATAAACTCATAAATTTTATTATAATATGGTTATTAATGTAGATTTAATGCTTTAATTTAATTTTCCTATCTTTAGGAACTCAAGAGACCAAAATAATGTTTTAAGGAAAATCGACTTCATTTCTCTCTTTGATCAAAAATCCTTTTTATTCTATATACATGTTTTAATTGTTTTTTTCAAGAATGTATTTAATATTATCATATGATTTTTTAAATTCATTTTTACCCATGTTTTAATTTTTTCAATTTTTTTAAAAGAAATCTTTTTTTCATCTTCCGAATGAGGTAATTTTGGATTTTTACCAAAAAATTGAAAGGAATCTTTGTTTTAATGTACACAACATGAACAGAATTTACCACCATCATGATCAATCAATTATTTAAAGATTACATTAAATTTTTCCAAGTTTATTTTCAAATAAAATTTTTTCCTTATTATTTGGGATATTTTTAGATTTTAAATAAGTGATTTCAAAGTGAAAAGGGTATCTTCCCCAAGAAATGTTCAAGTGATATTTTATAGAATTTTTTCATCTATGATAACATCCTTTGATGTTACTTATGATTTATTAGGGGTATGATCCAATGATACCATCCACTTTAATAATTTGGATGGATTATGATGATGATTTAAGAATGATTCAATGAAACCTGTTTCTTTCCCACATGTTAATTAAGTTATGATGAAACCTTTATGAGACCTGTTTTTTTTCTGTGTGTTATGCTGTGATGAAATGATGAAATTTTTATGAAACCTATTTAATTTATTAATGTTATACTATGATGAATGTCTTATGATCTTATGACATCCATATATATTATTTTTAATATGTGATGAGTAGTGATGAGTGGGACCGGAATTATATAGCCCTTCAATGCATTAGGTAACGATGGATATATCATGAGATTATAAGGACTATAATGGGGAGTGAACCGAGCCTAGTAAGGGATTATGTCTGTTATAATATTATTGGGAGTGAAACTTGACTAAATATATGATGGAATGGGGAGTGAAACCAATCCACTATGATAGTATTGGGAGTGAACCTTGACTAAAATACGGCAGAATGAGGAGTTAACCCAATCCACTATAATAGTCCCAGCAATGATCCTTAACAATAGAAATGATTTTCCATGATTATATATATTCCATAAACTTATGTTTTATGCTAATTTTATTCTCTCATGGCTCATGTTATTTTATTATTTTATTATTCATGTCTTATGAACTACCAAGCTTTATGCCATGATTCAAGATTATAATCTATGATATGTAGTGTATGAATTTCAAATGTTATGTTCATGTTATCATAAACTTATGATAATGTTATACTTAATTGACCATTGATATATACCTTGTTCACCTTTTTAGAGCATCTAGTCTCACCCTTTCTTATGTTTCATTTCCCTAGGTTATAAAGAAATATTTTAAGTATGATATGTATAAGAGGGATGCTAGTTATGAAGAACTTAGTGGGAGATGATAAAGATATCTTATGAACAAGTTTTTTATGTATCCAAGTTTCCAAAGTCACTAAACCAATTCAATTATTGAATGGATAATAATTTTATGTATTGAATATCCATCTAATAATATTTGATATTTATGTATGAAAAGTATGGGTCACTATAGTTGTTATCAGAGAAAGGTGTAATTACCTTTGGAAACTAGGATGAGAAAAAAATTGTAAGAACCACATAGGTTAATCCTATATATAACAGAACATTAAAAGTTATACTAAATAATGGAGTTTAGTTTTCCTAGAAATACATACCTATCTAGATACTATATGTGGAATTGGTTTTGAAACATATGCATCTAGGGGTAATAACCCCAAAAAGAGTTAGTTGAGTATATCTCAACCATCATTTTGGTGCATGGTGAGTGTGACCTTAATGAACACATGGTGATTTACCTAATTAAAATACTACATAAATAATGGACCCAATTGATTTTAAATAATTGATGAATCAACTTTAGAAGAATCTTAACAGGGGATTCATTTGGCCAGGTGCATCACCATAGGGTGAACCTGTTCTTTTTGTTAAGAAGAAAGATGGATCAATGCAATTTTGCATTGATTATCAGGAACTTAACAAGATCACTATCAAGAATGTAACATCCTATTATTATTTTTAGGTATTACTAAACCCCTATTTTTACCAATATCTGGTTGGGTTTGGTTTGGGGTTGAATTTTTAAGAGTTTTAAAAATTTTGGGCTAGTACACGGTTGGTGCACAGTTTTCCCAAAATATGCACCCTATCAGAGCGAACCATGAAACCCAAGGTAGTGGAATTTTTCATGGTTGGCACATGATTAGTCAATCCATGCATCCTCTTAGGAGAATTTTTCAACCCATTTATAATAGGCGCACGACTTGTGCATGGTTTTTCTAAACCATGCTCCTCTGCCTAGGAAACTGTGCGTACGACTTTTAATTAATTTGAAAATTGTTAAAAAATCCTAGAACCATCCTTTTTGAACCCATATTAGGATCATTCGACCCCTACATGATTTCTATAGGTTTTAGATATCCCAAGAACTATTTTTTCCTCCTCTAAACCCCTTCCAAGGTGGATCGAAGCTAGGAAATCCTTTTTCCGCCTCTTCTCGGTAAGGTTTTATCCCCCATCCTCTATCTCCTACGATCTCTCTTCTTCTATCTAGGGTTCCAGGGAACCCCATGTTGATTTTTTGATATAATAACCACTATTTTGGATCTAAACCTAGGTTTGATTCACATATCTTAGTTTCTATTGTTCTCTGTTGGATTTTTCTATTTATGGATTTATGATTCAAGATCTATTGATCTTGAGGTAGGTGGTTTTTTTATGACGCCCTATTTATATTAACCCTAAATTTATTTGTTTAATTTCAATTATTTTAATTAAATAAAATTTATTGGTTTTGATTAAATGGATTTCAATTTTTTTGTTAGAAAACCCTAATTCCATTGAATTGGGGTGTGTTTATAAAAACTGGTAAAATTTAAATTGTTTAATTTAAATTGTGAAATTGTTGGAATTTGTTTCAATTAGATTGTTGAATTTAATTTTAGAAATGGTTTTAATGGAAAAATATGAAAAAACCCAATTGCATTGAATTGGGGGTTTGTTATGAAATTGATGGAATCTATTTGAAAATTAAGATCTTGAATTAAATTGTTGAATTGGATTATGAAATTGAATGGTGAATTGATTTAAAATCTCTATTTTTGAAAATGGCATAAAAATGGTTTCGATATAAACCTCAGTGTTTTATCTTTGTGAAAAGGTGTGTTTTTGATTAAAAACCCATTATGGTTTTTAAATGGAAAATTGGAATATAAAAGCGGAGAATGGGATTTAATTGTATTTTAATAATTCTTAAAATAGATTTACCATCATTATTTTTTTATAAGAGAACATGAAAGAATAAGGTAGTTAATGAGCTATTTTGATGGAACTTTATGATTTACAACATTCTAAAACATAATACTAGCACATAAAATCCCTTAGGTGATACTGATGATCCCTCTTTGTACATGTTTTAAGGGGACTTATATACATATTATAGTTCAACTTGAGTGTGGGGTCCCTATAACCTAGAACTATCACACCTTATTAGGCATATAACTGCGTTTCTTACTTGTTTGTATTTAAAATGTATATATTCCATTGTTATAAATTTTTTTACATGCCTTTTGAATCTATATAAATTGTTTTATATAAAAGTGTTTATTTAATCCATTTGTAAAAACTTCTATTTGTAAAAAATTCCTCTTGTGTAAATCACCTTTTATTTAAAGGTAATTACATTGTTTGAAAAGTATTTCCATCATTTGAAATGTGAAGCATGAATTGCTAACGTATTTCCATATTTTTAATTATAAAGCATGATTTTTTTAAATATTATTTTGAAATTCCAAACCTATTTTATTTGAAAATTTAAATCAATTTCTTGGTTAATTTGATATTGGTATATTGTTATGGAATATTTTGGTAAAATACTAATGGGATTTGTCTTAAACCCTACTTGTTCCTTTGTGTGTTTATAGATTATCTCCTTCCAATTTTGAGTAAGGGAAAAAGATATCTTGGAGGTGGTTCTAGATGTTGAACCATGGACTTGGTGAATTACATATGAGTTTGTATTTGGGTCGTTTTTCCTATATTATGGTACTTGGTTGTAGTATTTATTCTTGTTTACTCCTTTTTGACTTATGGTACATTACTCCCATTAGAGTTTATTTTGATATGCATATTTTCTTATTTATTTTACTTATGTAATGTTTTATGAAAAGGTTTTACCACTTTCATTTTTTATGATTCTAGGTGCTAGTCACCGACCCATGGGGATCAGGAATGCCCTTTGGCTACCTATGACAATTCATGACAATGTGGCATTATAGGTAGGTTGAGATTTTTTTCTTGAAGTCAGTATGAATTTTTGAAATCTTTTTCTAGACTTAGGAGGTAGTTGTGATTGATTTCTTGTCCATCTCTCACCTAAATGAACCTTAATTCACCAGGGGTGGTTAGGGAAAGATGCTTTATGGACTAGTTCTACAAAAAATTTCCCTGTTTTTATTTGGATAAAGTGAAATCCAAATATTTTTTGTTCTATTTGTTGGGATTATTTCTTTATTTCTCTATTCGAGTGTAGTCTTCCTTGTTGTCTGCTGATGTTGTGTAGCAGCATGCCTATAAGAATATGTTCAAATTATATCCAAGATGAAGCTACTTCTGAAACTCAGATAGTGAACCCTATTATAGATCCAAATCTAGTAGAGGTTATTGTGTGCACTATCCAAGCTCTGGGATAGGAACCACCTCTAGTTCCCATTCAGGATCTAGCCGAGGAACCTTAGAGGGATGTTCTCAAGATTTTTTTTCTCAAGAGTTCATTCACCAAAAGAAAACACCATTAAAAGTATCAAATGATCCTCAAGTGGATGAGAAATGGTTGAGCATAATTGAATGTTTATTTTGGTTCTTGGACATGTCCAACAAAATCAAAGTTAAGTGTTCCACTTTTGTGCTAAAAGTACCAAGAAGGAGATGGTGGGACATTATGGCAATGACGATGAAGCATGAGGTATTAGAGAAGAAATACTTCAAGGTTATTTTCACTAACCAGTTCTATTATGAGTTGTTACTATTGTCCAAGGCTATATAGTTTTCCAAAATTGAGTAGGTTGATAGGACCGTGATAGTGTATGAAAACTGTTTTACTGAGCTCATGTATTTATTACTTGAGATTATATCAAATGAGAAGATGAAGGCTAAAAGGTTTGAGTTGGGAATTCATCAAGATATTCATTCTTAGGTTTTCTTTCTAAATATACCTTCTTATGATGATGTGATAGATAGAGTGCTTATGGTTGAAATTGACCAGGCTAGAAAGTCAAGGTTATGAAGAGTTTATTTCTTTTCCAATGGTAGCATGAGTTACTTTATGAAAAAAATGGAGGCATGATGATTCTCATAGTAGTTCTTGATAGTAGGGTTATTCTAGAACTCCTGCAGTACTAGGAATAGGCCCATTGATTTTCTACCAGTGTGGCAAGCTAATAAATTCAAAGAGGGTTTGCACCGAGACACTCAAGAACTATGGATCCTACAGATGCTCGAGGCACTTACAAAGATTATGCCATGACTATTCTACTCTACGTAATGGAACAAGATCATCAGATTATCCTAAAACAATGAGGCAATCATATGCTTCACATATAAAAGGGTTACAACCATAGACATCTGGAATAAAGCTACTTCACTCATTGTTAGAGTCTCTAGAGGAATCAGATATGGTTCTAGGGACCATAAGAGGTATCATTACTATAGATTCATCATTAGTGACTGCTCTATTTGATACTGGTGTATCTCATTCATTTGTTTCAACCTGTGTTATTAATCTACTAAATCTTCCTATGAATATTTTTTCTTATGTTATGGATATTACTATACCCCTTGGTAAAAAGAGAGAGTAGGGTCTCTGTAGTCCCTCTTGTAAATTCTTTCTATTAGATGTTGATCTTGATTTTAGTTTTATGGTTCTCGACATGAAACCTCTTGATGAAATATTTAGGATGGATTGGATAGTTTCCAATAAATACTGGATTGATTGTTATCTTCAATGAGTCTCCTTTACTGCACCCAGTGGTGCGTGCCATGCCTTTTAAAGATAATGGGACCCAAGGTCGACCATATATGGAATTTCTTATCCAATGTTGGGGAAAGTAATATCGATGTTTGATTTTGATCTCAAGTGAGAATTTTGAGTGGTTATCTCCCTCTAGTTGTTTTTGAATTTCCCGACGTGTTTCCTTCTAAATTCTATAGTTTTCCATCGATAAGAGAGGTTGAGTTTTTCTTTGACTTAATTCTTAGTACTCAAATAGTTTCTATTCCTTCTTACCGCATGGAACCAACTAAACTGAAAGAGCTGAAGTACCAGTTGGATAATCTTCTTGAGAAAGGATTTATATTCCCAAGTGTGTCACCTTGGGTGACGTCGGTTCTCTTTGATAATAAAAATGATGGTTAAATTCACTTATGTGTTGATTACCAAAAGTTCAATCAAGTGATGGTAAAGAAAAATTATTTGTTTCCACGGATTGATGATTCATTTGACCTATTAAATGGGAAAAGTGGTTCTTGAATATTGTTATTTTATTCAATTACTATCAGTTGGGGATAAAATAATCTGACATTCAAAAAACCACCTTTCAGAGTAGGTACGACCATTATGAGTACCTTGTTATGACCTTTGGTCTAACCAATGATCTTTTAGTCTTTATGGAATTAAAGAAAAGGATTTTCCATGAGTATCTAGATACCTTTGTGGTATTATTTTTGGATGACATCCTCATTTACTCTATTTCCAAGGACAATCATGTACATCATATGAGAACAACTATGAGTTTTCTGAGAAATCATCCAATTTATGCCAAGCTTTCTAAGTGTGATTTATTGATTTAAGAAGTGAAATTTTTGGGACATGTGGTGTAAGAACATAGGATATCAGTTAATCCTTAGAAGGTGAAGGCTGTTGATCAAGAATCATAGGCCTGATCTGACTGAGTGCTTGTCTGACGGACATGGTGGTTAAGGCTACGATAGAGGATAAGGTAGGCAGCCCAGGCCTGAGAGGTGCAGCCACTGGAGAAACAATGGCTATACTCTAGACATAGAGATAGGGCCTCAGGAGTTTGATGAAATCTGTAATGATCTCTCCACTATACTGCATGGATTTTTCAAAATCATCCTTGCTCTCCATAAACTTTTCCAACAATCGAGTAAACTTTGTGAGCTTCTGGACTTGGTTCTTGAAAGCTTGAGTCACAGGAGGAATCCATAGATTTTCTACAAGGTACTTGAAATGGTTGTCATATCAGTCTTGGAGAAGATTTTTTTGAAGTAGAAATCCACTTTGTTTGCAATCTCTTGCTGAGCATCATTAGCAATTTTGGAGTGGATTTGTACTAGTTCAATAACTCTATCACTATTCTTGATCACTTCAGATAAAGAATCCGGATTGAATCCACTGAGTACATTTTGAAGCTCTTCTTTGACTACAGTTCTGAGCAGATCACTATTTAAGGAGGGTTTAGAGGATTGACTGGATTCTTTGACAGCTGTGGTCAAAGATTTTAGTTGATTCAACACCTTTTGAAGACACCCTGTATACTCATCAGTGATTTTATTAAGATTAGAAACAAGCTCTTTTATTTCCTTCACAATTTGTTTGTTCCTTTTAGTGATCTTTTCATCTAAGGATGCTAGATAAGGTTGAATTTGAGACACACCAACTTGTTGGATTTGAGGAGCAGTAGGTTCTATAGGAGGAGAAACAGATTCAGATCTCTAATGCAGCTCTCTATGCATGTCTTCAACCATACTTATTAGGATCTTCACTTCATTACTAAGAAAATTATTTTCAACTCTTACTTCTTGAATCTCATGGAGAATATTAGGTTGTATTTTACAAATAATTTTCTCTAATAATAGTGAGGCATCTCGCTCACTTAAATTTGTCACATGATGAGGTTGGGTATTCATGAGTTTCTCAACTCCAGATAAAAGAGTAGCACCAAATTCCTTCAGATCATCCTTACTCACAAAGTATGGCTACTCAGATAAGGGTTCAGGAGTAGGGACTAGTATAGGCTCAGGTTCCTTCTCAGGTGAAAATTTTGAGACTGATTTCAACTGAAATAGGGAGGAAATATCATGTCTGGTTGCTGTAACCTACTTAGAATCATCCACATCATAGAAACTAGGAAATTTATACTGAGTGTCTATTGGACTTGACTCAGTTGTATGTGAGGCTTCAATAGACTCAATATTTGGGGTTTTCTCCCCCTCAACTGGTGCCTTCTTCTGAGGACTAAGAGGCTTAAGATCTTGGTCTAATTCCACAGACTCAGCTCTAAGTTCCTCACTCATTTCCTGTCTAGCCATCTGAACAACTATCTCCATCCTTTCTTTAGCTGAAGGGATGATTTCAGGAACAGATTGTTCCATAAGGAGTTCCTCAAGATTGACCTCTTGAAAAATAGGTAGCTCTTCCACTATAGGCTCTTCTACTGGAGGCTCTTACATGGAATGGTTTTCAGGTTCTTTGGCAACTGATTTTGTTTCAGCATCGGGTTGAATTTCTAGATTAATAGCTTCTTTAGGAGTAGGTACTTCTTCTTCAAGAACTTCAGGAGGAGCAGTTGTCCTGTCTTCCTCAACAGTAACAGCTTCCCTAGGTGGAACTACAACCTCTTCTTCCTCTTCTTCAGGATACTCAACAATCTCATCTGGTTCCAAACTAGGATCAGAAATGTCTTTTGGTCTTGAGGGATAATCCACATGATTTAATTTCTCATAAACTCTATCACTGTCTTCCACCCATTCTTTTTTCTAAGGATTCTAGTTTATCTTCATTATTTTGATAGTGGATTTTGAGAGATAGTACTCACAGTCCTTAATTACTTCTTCATTAGGTCCAACCATACCTTTTGCAAGAAGAATGGATGAGATTAGCCGAGAGTAGAACAGAGAAGTTGACTTGGATGTGACTTTGATCAACTCACACATATGGTGTATGATATACTTTCACAGGTTGATCTTATGCCCATTTTTCTTAAGGTGAATCAAAAACACATCTTGATATTTTAAAACATCAAAATCAACTTTTCTTTAACTAACCAAATTATGTATAAACTTGAAAAGAAGCCTTGATTATCCATTTAATTCAGCAACAATGTCCCTCCTTTGGGTGTCATTTCCAGTTAATGTTTTCAGCGAATCTTCTAAATCAAAGAAATCAGTTGACGGTGGAGGTCCTATCTGATAATCCTCACAGATTCCTTCATGAGGTATCCTAAGGAATGCATCCCATAACCTTGAAGAGAATGAGCATTTATGGCCATTGAACTAGCTTCTTACAACATAACTCTCACCAAAATCAAATGAGAACTGTACGTACTGGTAAAATTGAGCCACTAACCTAGGATAGATGGGTCTATCCTCCTTAGAAAACCATTTTAACCATCCTTTCTTTTCTAAAAATTTCAATACCAAAGACTTACTAGATAGAATCCATTTGGGGAAAATATCTTTCTCAGGTACAACAATGCGGTTTACCATATTTGGATTTAAAGGTCCTTCGGGTGTCAGCTTAGGTTCAATCTTCTTCTTCTTCGAGCTGCGCTTCTCAGGTGTCGATGATGACGAACGTTTCTTTCTTGGAATTCACTAAAGGTTCAGGAGAGAAAAGGGTTGTAGGGATGAATAAGGGTTTGAAAAGAGTAGGTAAAAGAAACCTAGAGTGAAGAATCGAGTGATACTTACTTTGTTTTATCATTTAGGAATACCAAATGTCGCAAAAATAAAAACGCGGGAAAATAAAAAGGTGAAAAGAAAAATTACCGTGATACATGTTTAAAGAAAAACATAAAGAATTTTTACTGTGAGACCGTGTCTGGTCATTATGGTGAGATATTAAACGAGCTTCATGGTGAGACCGTGAGAGAACTTTTCAGTGTGTGTTACAGTGAGACAGTAAACGTCAGACAGTAAGTACAAAATACCAACTGTGAGACCATAAACATAAAACTTTACAGTGAGACAGTAAACATGAGAGACAATAATTGAGAAACCATAATCATGAAACAGTAAAGCATAACACAGTAAGATATCGAATAGTAAGACCTAAAACAGTAACAAGTAAGGTATCTATTTGAGATTTATCATGCCTAGTTCATGTATTATGTAGTATATTCTCTTATAATTTAATGGTTTAGTGAATATATCAGCAAGTTGATATTCAGTACCAATGAATTCCAAAGTGATATCACCTTTTTGATAATGCTCTATCAAAAAGTGATGTATTACATCAATATGATTTGTCCTATAATGTGAAATATGATTTTTTGAGATGTTAATAGCACTTGTGTTGTCATAATTTATAGGTACATATCTGAATTGATATCTATAATCTATTAATTTGTGTTTCATCCACAAAATTTGTGCACAATAACTGCCATCAGTTATGTATTCAGATTCTTCAGTAGATAATGTAACATAATTGTGTTTCTTACTACACCATGATATTAGTGACTTGCCTAAAAGGTGACATGTTCCAGAGGTGCTTTTTCTATCTAACTTACATCCACTGAAGTCAGCATCAGAATAACTAACTAATTCAAATGATTGTCCTTTAGGATAAAACAGTCCTAAATTGGGTGTATGCTTGAGGTATTTGAAAATTATCTTTATAGTATTTAAATGAGATTCCTTAGGGTTTTCTTGAAAACGATCACACATACACACACTAAACATAATGTCAGGATGACTAGAAGTTAAGTAGAGTAAACTTCCAATCATTCCTCTATAAGTGGTTTAATCAACAGATTTTCCATCTTCATCAAGATCCAACTTACAAGTGGTACTCATGGGAGTGTCACTACTTTTAGTGCTATCCAATCCAAAACGTTTTAGAAGATCCTTTGTATATTTACTTTGATTTAAAATAATACCATTTTCATTTTGAAAAACTTGAAATCCAAGAAAATATTTAAGTTATCCCATTAAACTCATTTCAAATTCTTTTTGCATAATCTTAGAAAAATCAACACATAAAGAATTATTTGAAGATCCAAAAACAATGTCATCTACATAGATTTGAACAACTAAAATATCATTAGAAATTATTTTTATAAAAAGGATAGGATCAGCTATTCCTTTTGTAAAACCTTTGGAAATAAGAAAAGTACTCAATCTGTCATACCAAGATCATGGAGCTTGCTTTAAACCATATAAGGTTTTTGATATTTTAAAAATATGATTCGGAAAATGGGGTTTTGTAAATCCAGGGGGTTGTTCAACAAAATCATCCCCAGCTATATACCCATTTAAGAATGCAATCTTAACATCCATTTGATATAGTTTGAAATTCAAATGTGCAGCATAGGCAAGAAGGATTCTGATGGCTTCAAGTCTGGCTACTGGTGAAAAGGTATGCTCATAGTCAATTCATTCTTCTTGACTATAGCCTTGTACAACTAGTCTAGCCTTGTTTCTAACTATGTTACCAGCTTCATCAACTTTATTCCGAAAAACCCATTTAGTGACTATGGTCAAAGTGTCCTTAGGTCTTTCATCAAGTTTCCAAACTTTGTTCCTTTAAAATTGATTCAATTCTTCTTGCATATCCATCACCCAAAATTCATCATTGATTGCATCATTGATATTTTTAGGTTCAAGCAGTGAAAGAAAATCTTGATGGTCAACCTGATTTTTCAGAGAAGCTCTAGTTTGTGTCCCTCTACCTAAATATCCTACTATAACATCTAAAGTATGATTTTTAAGGGTCCTAGTTGGTCTAGAGAAGGTAGGGCTAAAAATTTCAGTTTTATTTACAGGTTTGGGTTCTACAGAAACAGATTCTGTAGAATTTCTAGAACTGGTTGTCTTAACAACAAGTTCAATGTTCTTGTCATTAAGGTTTAAAATGGACATATCTTCTTCAATATTTTCAAGAGGGGTCTTAGGTTCATGTGGATCAGTTTCATAAAATTTTATGTGTTCAGATTCTTCCACACATTTGGTTATCTTATTGAATACTCTATAGGATTTACTCGAGATTAAGTAACCTAGGAAAATTCCTTCATCACTTTTGGGAGAAAATTTGTCAAGATTATATTTAGTATTAAGGATAAAACTTTGCAACCAAAAACTCTAAAGTAATTAAACTTAGGCTTCCCATTGTTCCAAAGATTATAAGGGGTATTTTTAAGAATTGTTCTAATCAAGGCTCTATTGATAATGTAACAAGATGTATTAATAGCTTCATCCCAAAAGTTAATAGGTAAGTCATACTCATTGAGCATAGTTCTTGAAATATCTTGAAGAGTCCTATTTCTTCTTTATACTACACCATTCTGTTGAGGTGTTTTGGGAGCAGAGAAGTTGTGACTATATCCATTGTGTGAGAAATAAGATTCAAACTCTTGATTTTCAAACTCACTTCCATGATCACTTCTCAAGGTCTTGATTCTAAGTCCACTAATGTTTTCTATAGACTTGTAATACTTGATAAAATAAGAATAAGATTCACTTTTTTGAGAAAGAAAGTATACCAAAGTGTACCTAGAAAAATCATCTACAAGAACATAAAAATAGATATTCCCATTTATACTTGAAACTCTTGATGGTACAAACAAATCCATGTGAACCAACTCGATAGGTTGAGAAGTAGAAACTTATTTCTTTGATATGAAAGAAAATTTGTGTTGTTTTCCCTTTTGACAAGGATTGCACACTTTGTTAAGTGTGAATTCTAGTTTAGGTAAGTCTCTAACTAAACCTTTCCTAGTAAGTTTTCTAAGTGAGTGCACATTACAGTGTCCTAGTCTTCTGTGATATATCCAGGATTCTTTATGAAAAGTATTTAAACAAGTAACATTTTGTTTAGCTAAAGAATTAAAATATAAAACATAAACATTTTAATTTCTTAATGCAGTAAATACCAAAACATTTTTAGAATTAAAAACATTACATGAATCATTTTCAAATTTTACATTGAAACCATCATCACACAACTGATAAATACTTAGAAGGTTGTATTTTAATCTATCAATAAATAGTACTTTAGAAATTAAAATTGAATCAGTGTTACCAATCTAGCCTAAGCCTATGATTTTTCCTTTTGAGTTATCCCCAAAGGTGACATGTCCTCCATCAACTTTGATTAAGCTCTTAAAGCATGAGTAGTCTCCTGTCATATGTCTTGAGCATCCACTTTACAAGTACCATATCTTCCTATAGAAACTTTTCAAGAAAGTTTCCTACAAAATAGATTTAGATAGAAGATAATTTTGGTACCCAAATTTTCATGGGTCCAAAAATGTTAGCAAGTAAAACTTTAGGCACCCATATTTTTCTAATGGGTTTCCTATAATTAACAGATTCAAATGATTTTGATAAGTAAAATTTGTTTTGTCTATAAGAATTTGAATGGCTAGATAAAGCATAAGAGTTTCCAGAACTTGAACTAGCAGCATACTGTCCAGATTTTGAAATAAATTTATTCTTAACAATCTGTCTCTGTCTAGGTTGGTATCCTAAACCAGTAGTATACTTTGGTGCAACTTGTTTTCCAAGAATTTTATTTAGACTATTATTTCCATTTGTGAACTTCTTGAAGTATTTTCTAAGTTTCTCATTAGAAAATTTGAGTTCAGTATTCTCCTTTAATAGTTGATCATTCTTTTCCTTTTCTATACTAAGATCAGATTTAACAGTACTAGTCAAGGCATACTGTTTCTTTAATTATTTGTACTTATATTTTAGCTCATTACAAGTATCTTCTAACATATTATAGTATTCAAATAATTCAGCTTTAGACATATTATCATCATTATTTGAATCAGTTTAATTACCAGAATAGTATTCATTCAGCATAGGGGAAATAGGTACCTCAGATGTTTTAGTCATGAAACACATGTTGGCATGATTCTTTTCTTTGGAATCAGAAGCTTCAGATCTAGTTGAGCTGTCTTCCAAAGCACTCCATGTTTCCTTCATAGCTTTCTTATATTTTTTGTCTTTATAATCATATTTCTTCTTAAACTTCAATTTTGGACAGTCAGCCTTAACATGTCCTTTCCTTTTACATTCACAACAGACTATCTCATCATTTTTATCAGCTTTCTTCCAATCTCTTCTCCAATTACCTTGTTGTTCATACTTATCCTTATAATTTTATTTTCTAAAAAATTTCTTATTTCTATAGAATTTCTTGAATCTACTAGTTATGTGAGCCATCTCTTCATCACTATCTGAATCTGAACCTTCACTTGTTGAGCTTTCTTCAGTTATGTGAAATTTCTCTTTGTCCTTGTTCTTTGAGGAAGTAGACTTAAATTCCACTGACTTCTTCTTAGGTTCATCATCTTCCTCTTTGTTTACCTTCATCTCTTGTTCATAAATCATCAATTTTCCAATCATCTCCTTGACAGGTAGCTTACCAATGTCACATGATTCTTGTATATAGATAGAGGTTCCTCTCCATATTTCTGGTAGGTATCTTAGTATCCTCATGATTTGCTCCTTTGCTGGAACAACTTTTCCTAGTGAGCTCATTGTATTGACTATCTCATTAAACCTGAGGTACATATCATAAATAGATTCATCAGATTTCATTTTAAAATTATCATATTTAATAGTGTATGTATTTAGTCTCATTTTCTTAACATTGGTTGTTCCCTCATGGGAAACAGCCAGAGTATCCCATATTTCATAAGTAGTCTTACAAGAAGATATTCGATTAAATTCTTCATCTTCTAAATCACAATACAGGGAATTCATTTCTTTATAATTATTATTTTAAGCATCTTTTATAGGTTTATCCCAAGTAGTTCTAACAGTTTCTAGAATCTTATACTGAGTCTCTATAGCAGTCCAAATGTCAAATCTCATACTTTCTAAATGGATTTTCATTTTTATTTTCCATTGGGAATAATTGACACCATTAAAGAAGGGTGGAATGTTGGTAGATACACCTTCTAATCTGTTATCCATAATTAGATTTTAGAAAATGTATTTAAAGAGATAAAAATTTAGAAATAACAAAAATTTAAGATCTTTAATACACAACTGAAATCACAGTTGAAATTTTTTCAAAAACAGAGGATTTTGAAAAACTTCTATTAACAACCTATAATACCAAATTTTGGTCAGAGTGGATACTCAAGAGGGGGGTGAATTGAGTTCCAATTAAAAATTTTTGATTAAAAATATTTCTATTAAAAACCCCCAATTTAACAAATAAGTTAAACTGTAGTGAATTTATAAATATTGTAAGTGTTCAGTTAGTTTCTCAAAGATTGAATATTTCTCAGTTAACTTAATTTGAAGATTAAGTTAGATTTTAAAACTAATTTACTGGCTAACAATATTTACAAACACTTTCTAGTTCAACTATCATAGTTACTTTAAAACAAATTTGTATTTCAAAGTAATTAACAGTGGAATATTGAAAATAGTTAAGACAAAAATAATATGCACAACAATTTTAACCAAGAAGTTCAGTAACAAGATGATACTTAGTCCTCTCAAACAGTTTATATATATAACTTTGATCCACACCCTATATTGGGGTTTACAATAGTACTTAGACTATCCAGGTCCTCAGACCTCTACCACAGTTATACGTTGGAAAGCAACAACAACAGAACGCATGCTATCCAGGTCCCCAGACCTCTACCACAGTTCTACATGGGATAGACAAAGGTATAAGGATTTTGGTGTGAGGATTTCAGTATCCTTAAGTTCAGATTAGGAGTTAGTGTGTGTCCAAACAAAGAAGCACACACTGCTCGTAATGTGAGTAAAAGAATGATCACAACAGAGAAATAATATAGAGATGAGTTTAGAATGATCTTGTGTGATGTCAATGCAGCTCTGGACTCCTTTGGATTGAAGCAGATGAAGCTTTGATTCCTTCTCTGGATGTTGTGTGGAAAACAGAGTGTCACGATTCATCTTGTGTTATTCATGAGGTTCAATTGAGCAATGATGTTCTTTAAACTTCAAATATGCTTCCTGTGTCTAGAAGTGTCGAGTTTCATGCAGTGTGAATTTCTTTTCTTCAAAAATTCCTCCAATTATCTTCTTCATTATATTACTCATGACCTTTATTTTCATTTTTGTATCGCGCACAATGATTCTTGGCCACACTTCTCTTTTAACTTGCAATGCATGTGTTGGAGCCGACAGGTTTCATGTGTTCTGCACCTCGTACCTAGTATTGTCCGATGATATGTCTATAAAGAAACATTAATTATGTCAGTGCATTAAAATCATAAAATATGACCATTAGAGTTTAAATTGAAAGATGACAAAATAGTTTAAGAAACAATGTCACAGTAAGTCATGAAAATGGTGTCTCCTTCACACAGTGTCTAGATTGATCACGGTGTCTGAGTGTCACGGTGTCTCATGGTCATGGTGTCTCATGGTCTCAATGTCTTGTTCATGGTGTTAGCTTCATAGTGTCTTGATTCACAGTGTCTTGATTCACGGTGTATTTCTTCACGGTGTCTGCTTTACGGTGTCTGATTCACGGTTTCTTGCTTCATGGTGTCTTGCTTCATGGTGTCTGCTTCACGGTGTCAGAAAGACATGACCAGTGGCAGACTCACGGTGTCTCAGACTTCTCAAAGTAACTATATTCATACTTAAATAATGATGATAATAGAAAGGATTAGACTTAAGAATTTTTCAAAGAAGGTATTTTGAGAGTAGATCAAAGATAGTATAAAGTAAGTAAACTGAAAATAGAGAAATTAAGATCTTGGATGGCTCTTCTTAAAACATGAGAAAAAATTTAAACATAAATACACATGATTGGATATAATTTATAGGAGTTAAATAGGTTGAATAATATTTGTGATCATTAAAACATGATTAATACATGAGGAGTCCAACAAACTTATTTTGACCACTACACCGATGTTGACTCTTTTAGAGGCTGGATAGGGTTGTGTAGTCTTTTGGGATGCATCGAGTTCAGTCTTGGTACGCATTCTTATGAAAGGTAACCATGTTATTTCTTATGAATCTCATCATCTTATAAAACAAAAGAAGAATTATCCAATCCCCAACCTTGAACTTGTATAATTGATGCATGTGCTTAAGAGTTGGTGATATTACCTTTACAAAGAAAGGATTACCATTTTTTGAGACCACAAGAGCTTGAGTTATATCTTCTATAAAAAATATTTCAATCTTTACTAGAGGTGTTGGGTGGAATACCTAAAATTTTCGACTTTAAAATCACATATACCCTAGGGAAAGGGAATGTTGTCGCAGATGATTTGAGTAGGAAACTTCTGACCCAGGTTGTGAAAGAATATTCAGAAAAGTAGAATTTGATGGATCTCTTTGAAATGTTTCATATTGGAGTCAAAGAATCCAAGGATGAGGTTTCTTTAACTAGTGTCCAGTTGAAGTACACTCCTCTTAAGATGGTTCTTTAGTAATAATAGCTTGATGACGAGTTCCATAGAATTAGAGACTCTCTTTATGATGGAGAGACTATTTTTGAGTGGTCATTCTCCAAAGAGGGAATTATATGATATCATAATCACTTTGTTGTACCATTAGTGGTAAGTAAAGATGTTTTAGGAGACTACCATAACTCCCAGTGGGATATACACCCAGAAACCATAAGATGTTCTATGATATGCAGCAATAGTTTTGGTGGCTAGGTATGATATAGGGCATTCCTAAGTTTGTCTCTCATTGTTATAAGTTACAGTAGGTAAAGACAGAGCAATAAGAGACTTAGAGTTTTCTTCACCCACTTCTAGTACCTACTTGGAAGTGGTATGAGATCTCTATGGACTTTTTGTATGGGTTTCCATATACCCATAGAAAGAATAATGTGATATGGGTTGTAATCAATAGGCTGACTAAGTCAGATCACTTTTTACCCATTCTCAATATAGCTAAATTTGAGGATTTTAGAAATATATATGTGAAAGATATTGTTTTTTTGCATGTATTTCCATATGATATAGTCTCTGATGTGGATCCTGGGCTCACTTCTCATTTTTGGAGAGGCCCTCAAGAGGCACTGGGATCTCATGTCCATTTGAGTACGACATACCATCTACAGTCGGATGGCCAGATAGAAAGAGCTATATATATTCTTGAGGATGTGCTTTTCTCTTGTGTTATTGACTTTTTTGGGGATTCGGATGATCACTAAAGGCTGGTTAAGTTTTATTACAACAATATTTACCATCCTGTGATCAGAATGGATCCTTTTGAGGCCTTGTATGGTTGACCTTGTAGATCTCCATTGTGTTGGTCGGAGGTTGGGGAAAGTTCCTTGGTTGGACCAAGTTTGGTGAAATTGAATAAAATAACGATTAATTCAATTCATCAGATAATATTTATGGAACATATATAATATAAGTATTATGCTAATAATCTTCTTAGACTATTGAAATTTTCAGCTGGTGACCAAATGTTCTTGAAAATTTCACCTCGGTTGGGTCATTAATGGCTTAGGAGGAAAGGGAAAGTTTCTCCTCATTTTTTGGGACCTTTTGAGGTTGTTGAGAAGGTGGGGAAAGTTTCTTATCATTTATCACTTCCACCATAGCTGACATTAATACATAACATGTTCCATGTATCTCAGCTATGAAAGTATCTATCTGATCTATCTCATGTTCCAAGTTGGAGTGATATTGAGGTTGAACCCTATTTATCTGTGACTGAATGAAAAATAAGGATAGTTGATTATGAAACCAAGGTAATTCATAAGAGTATGATACCATTGGTTCAAGTGATATTGTAGAATGGTTCTAATAATCATGAGATGTAGGAAAATGAGGCATCGATAAGTGAGCAGTGGCCTTATATTTTTTTCATGGAAGCTTCTTCATTGGATTTCTGGGGATATAAAGTTTCTATGGTGGAAAGTTTGTAACATCTTGTTAATATATTTAGGTATTCATAAACCCCTCTTTTTATGAAACTTTGGTTGGGTTTCATTTGGGGTTGTTTCAGGTTGAATTTTTAAGAGTTCTGAAAATTATGGGCTAGTGCACGGTTGGCGCACGATTTTCCCAAACTGTGTGCCCTATTAGAGAAAACCATGCAACCCAAGAATTGGTATTTTTTTGTGGTTGTAACATAGTTAGTTAATCCATTCAACCTATTAGTATAAATGTGTGGCCCATTTATAATACGCTCACAACTTGAACATGTTTTTTCTAAACTGTGTGCCTTTTCCCAAGAAACCGTGCATATGACTTTTAATTAATCCGAAAATTGTTAAAAAATACCTTAACCCTTATTTTTAACCCCAACATGGGATAATTTAACTCCTAAATGATTTCTGTAGGTTTTGGGTCTCCTAATAACCATTTTTTTCTCCTCAAAACCCCTTCTAAGGTGGATCGAAGCTATGCGATCCATGTTTGGTCTCTTCTCAGTACGGGTTCTTCCCCCATCCTCTATCTCCTGCAATCTCTCTTCTTATCTCTAGGGTTACATGGAACCCTGTGTTGATTTGTAGATCTAATACCAACTATTTTGGATCTAAACCTTTGTTTGATTCATATATCTTAGTTTCCTTCGTTCTCTATTGGAGTTTTCTGTTTAGGGATTTTTTATTTGAGATCCGTTGATCCCTAGGTAGGTGGTTTCGTTATGATGCACAATTTATATTAACCCTAAATTGATTATTTTAATTTCAATTATTTTAATTAAATGAAATTACTTGGTTTTGATTAAATGGGTTTCAATTGTTTTGTTGTAGAAACCAAATTCTATTGAATTGGGGTTTTTAAGAAAAAAAGGTTTTCTTGGCATGAAATTGGAAAACCACCAATTCTATTGAATTAGGGTGTGTTTATGGAATTTTGTAAAATTTAATTTGTTTAATTTAAATTGTTAAATTGATAGAATTTTTTCAATTAAAATTTTTATTTTAGTTGTGCAAATGGTTTTGATGGGAAAATGTGAAAACCCCAATTCCATTGAATTAGGGGTTTGTTATGAAATTGATGGTTTTTTTTTGAAAATTAAATTGTTGAATTTAATTATGGAATTGGATTGTGAAGTTTAATGGTGAATTGATTTCAAATACATATTTTTTAAAATGGATTAAAAATGGTTTTGATAGAAACCTTCGGGTTTTATCTTTGTGAAAAGGCATGTTTTTGATTAAAAACCCGTTATGGTTTTTAAATTGAAAATTTGCTTATTGGAAGTGGAGAATGAGATTTAATTATATTTTAAGCAGGCTTAAAGTAAATTTCACAAATTTTTTTTGTTATAAGAGCACATGAAATCCTTAGGTATTTAGTGATCTATTTGGAGGATACTTTACGATTTACAACATTCAAAAACATTATATTAGCACATCATATCCCTTAGGTGATGGTGATGAGTCATTTTTAGCCTTGGTTTAAAGATACTAATGTTCATACTAAAATTAGCCTTGACTATGGGGTCCCTATAGCTTGGAAATATCACACCTTATTACGAATATGACCATTTTTATCGCTTATTTATATTTCAAATGTATATATTCCATTATTGTAAATTATTTTACATGCCCTATGAATTTATATAAACTGTTTTATACAAAAGTATTTATTTAATACATTTTTAAAATGTTCCATTTGTGTAAAGCACATTTTTTAAAAGGTAATTCCATTATTTGAAAAGTATTTCCATCATTTGAAATATAAAGCATGAATTTCTAAATTGTTTCCATCTTTTTAATTGTAAAACATGATTTTTTTAAATATGATTTTTAAATTCCAAACCTATTTATTTGAAAATTGAAATCACTTTCTTGGTTAATTTGATATTTTCATATTGTTAGATAATATTTTGGTGAAATCCTACTCATATTTAGATCACACCCTACTTATTCCTTCAGGGGTTGGTAGATTATTTCCTTCCAAGTTCAAACAAGGGAAAATGATATCTTGGAGGTAGTTCTAGCTGTTGAACCGTAGACTTGGTGAGTTACATATGAGTTGGGACTTGGGAAATTTTTCCTATTTTCAGGTACTTTATTATAGTACTTGGGCTTGTTTATGCCTATTTTACTTCTGGTACATTACTCCCAATATAGTTTCTTTTGATATGCATACTATCTTTTTTCTTTTAAATCTGTGATTTTTGAGGTAAATATATTCCCACTTTCATTTTGTATGATGCTAGGTGTGAGTAACCAACTCATGGGGATTGAGAACGCCCTTCAGGATATGTCAGGACCTGAATGGTTATTAGGTTACCAGGGTACCTAGACTGGTTCCTGATGAAGAAAATGTATCCTTTACCCTGTATTGTTTATTTTTTTATCAATTTCATGGAGATAAATACTTATCCAAGATTGACGTTAATTATGGATATCATCAATTAAGGGTTAATAATGAGGATATACCCAAGATAGTATTCTGTACAAGGTATGCACACTATGAACTTATAGTGATTCCATTTAGTCTAACTAATTCTCCTGATATATTCATGTATTTAAATAATAAAGTCTTTAGATATTACCTTGATTAGATCATGGTAGTATTTTTAGATGATATAATTATATATTTAAATATAAAGGAAGATCATGAAGATCACTTTAGGATTCTACTAAAGACCCTAAGGAAGGATAATATGTATGAAAAATTTATCCATTTTGAATTTTGGATATAAAATGTTTCATTTTTGGGTAATATAATATCAAGATAGGGTATATATGTGAATCCATCAAAGAGAGATTTTACTAAATGTTGGTCCAGTCCAACCATGGTGACTAAGATTCATAGTTTTATTGGTTTGGTTTGATATTGTCGATAATTTGTGAAATTATTTTCAAATATATCAATTCCACTCACTGAGTTAAACTCAAAAGGGAGTCAAGTTCCTTTGGATAGATGAATGTGAGGAAAATCTCAAGGAACTGAAGAGAAGGTTAGTTAGCACAACTGTTCTTATACTACCCTATCATGGGGAAGGGTTTGTGATCTATAGTGATGCATAAAATAAGATAATGAGATGAATTTTCATGTATAATTATATAGTTATAGCCTATTCCTCATGATAATTGAAGGTTCATGAGAAAAATTACCCAACATATGATTTAGAGTTAGCTGCAGTAATTTTTTCATTAAAGATATGAAGGCATTATCTTTATGGAGAAATGTGTGATATATATACTGATAATAAACTTTTAAAGTATATATTCACTAAAAAAATATTTGAATATGCAGTAGCGAAGATGGTTGGAGTTGATTAAAGATTATTACTACTTAATACATTACCACCTTGGGAAACTGAACAAGGTGAAATATGATTTGAGTTGAAAAGATCATTCTAGCTTATCTATGATGAGGATCATAAAAGATACAATATGTTTTAATTTTCAAAGTAAGTATTTGGAAATATTTAAGGAATGGGGAGGATCATATATTTATCAAATGAGTGTTCAACCATTTATCCAAGTGATGATTAAGGAGGCACATAAGAAAGATTTATAACTAAAAAATAAGGTGAGAACTATTCCCAAGTTCAACCATGATTGTAATAGAATGACAAAGATCAGGAGCCATGTTTGTGTCCCATAAATACTAGACTTGAAGGAGCTATTAGATGAAGCTTATAGTTCATTATTTTCAATTCATCCTAGAATTATGAAGATTTATAGAGTCCTGAAAGAGTATTTCTAATAGGATAATACAAATAGGGAAATTGAAGAGTATGTATCTTGGTGCTTGGTATATAAGAAAGTTAAGGATGAGTGAAAAAATACCAAGGTGATGTTATAACCATTACCCATAACAAAATATAAATGATAAAACACCACCATATATTTGACTTTATAAAACATCTAAAGGTCATAATGCTGTTTGGGTTGTAGTAGATCACCTGCAAAGTCAGAAAACTTCATTACTAATATAGAATATTTCTCTCTGGATAATATTTCTAAGATATACATTATTTAAGTGGAAAAGGTTTCATGTAGTACCATATTCTATTGTATCTTATTAGGATTCAAGGTTTACCTCATAGTTCTAGTGAATTTTTTAACAAGCTCTTGATTCTGCGTTGATTTTTAGTACTACATATCATCATAAGATAGATGATTAGTCCAATAAAATCATTTAAAACATATATGATATATTGTGATCTTGTTCTATGGTTTTCAAAGGTGGTTGGGATCAAAAAATTCTTCTAGTCGATTTTTTCTTACAATAATAGATTTCACTCGAGCATTTAGATGGATCCTTAGGATTCCCTATATGTAAAGAAGTATATAAATCTAACATACTGATATGAATTTGAATAAATAAATATATTAGGACCCAAGATAGATGAGAAAATGGTTGATAAATTCAGATATATTCCACAACACATTAAGGCAACTCAGAGTTGACAAAAAAGTTATGCTGAAAATCATCGACGAAATCTAAAATTTTAAGTTAGTGAGAAGGTATTCCTATGAATTTATTAATGAAAGAAGTTTATGAGATTTAGAAATTAGGGAAATCCAATACCTAAAAATATTATGCCCTTTTAAATTTTTAATCAAGTAGGGATGGTATCTTATCACTTGTAACTTCCACTAAACCTCTCACAAGTTCATGATTTGTTCCATGTGTCTCCCCTGAGGAAGCTCATACTTTATCCTTGACATCTACTAAACTCAAAGGTTGTATCTATATATAATTATCTTTAATATGAAGAATAATGGGTATAAATATTGGATAATAGAGATAAATTACTATGGAACAAGACTACTCACCAGGTTAAGGTTCTATAGAGGATTAAGAAATTCTAAGAAGCTACTTGGGAACCCGAGAATGTGATGAAATAGAGAAATCCTTATTTTTTTGTATTAGAGTGATAAAATTTCAAGGAAAATATTCATTTTGAGGTGGGAATAATGTAACACCCTAATATTTTATAATATATTTCTATATAAATAAATTTTATTTCTTTGATAACTTTCTTTACATGCAACACCAAGTTTAAACGAACCATGATATACTATTGAAATATTATTAGTTAACGTGATAGTTATTTCCTTGGTGTTGGATTGGAGAGTATGAATAGGGATAAATAAATTATTAAAATTATATGGTTTACACATGTATGAAATGAATTCATTGGTTATCAATTGATTTTAAATGAAAATAAAAATCATTTGAAATTAAAAGAGATGTTTTTATAAAAAATTATTTTTATGTGCACAATGTGTTTTTATTTTAATAAATTAAATTAGTCACCATTGGTGAATGATTTTAATGAAATATATATATATATATATATATTATATTAAATAAAATGTTTTATCATTCATCTATTTTTTTAGGAGTGAGATAAGAATAAATCTAGTTTTATATTAAAAATATACTTTTCTAAAAAAATGATTTTCATCGCGTTTTGCACACTTATTTTAAAATGAATTTATAACACTTATAGAAATTTAATATTGAAAAATTAGGAGGATAAGATTTATTAAATAGTATGCTTTAATTTTTTTTCATAATGAATAGTAAAAATAATAAAAAAAATCACCGTGGTTAAGGTTAAAATAGGTTTACCTGGGGGTTAAACCAAGAGATAAGGGTGAAAATATGAATTAAAATTATCTAAATAATATTTTATGGTAATATTTAAACCTCATACTATCCCACCTTAGAGTATATATCCATTTGGAATCATTTTTATTGAGTATGACTTTATTATATTTTATTCTTTTAAGAAATTACAAGTGTGACCTCTCCCCCACTTATAAAAGGACACCCCTTATTTATCTTCTTTAAAACACATTGAGAATTATAGATCAACCAAAACCTACCTAATTATATTATAAAATTCTCTAAAAACAAATTATAGGTGACAGTATTCTTCAAAGACCATTCTAATGGTCCTTAATAAAGGATCCAAAGGAGGCTAACCAAAGAAGAGGTAGTAGTATTACATGACCTATTTTAATTTATTTATTCTTATAACTCCTATAAATATGTGTAATTCATTATAAAAAATAAATTAAGTATCTTAAATATATAAAAATATTATTATGATCATTATAACACCATTATCTACCCTCTTTTCTATAAAATAGGAAGTGAAAGTATCGCTCGTGCGTACATATAGATTACCACATCCACATAGTAGTGCAATTTATTTTTCATAAACATATTTCATAGATGGGTATTATGATTGGTTTAATATTTATTAATTATATTTTTATGATTCTGAAATTATAATATCATATCTTCCTTCTTACCTTCCAATATTTTGGAAAATGATAACGTCGCTCATGCATACGTGTAGACTACCACCTTCAAGAAGAAATGTGATTTGTTTTTCATTTTGGATTTACATGGATGATAATAAGGATAGATTTAATGAATATAATATATATATATAATATATAAAAATTATCCTTGAAAGGTTAGTTATTATTTACCTTTCTTTTGTTTCATCAGTTGAAAAGTGAAAACAACGTTCATGCATACGTACAAGCAGTCATCTTCATGAACGATGCAATTAATTATATATATATATATATATATATATTATGGATGAATATATATATATATAATTAATATATATGATATTTATATAATTATTAACATTTTTTATATCATGTAACAATGATCAAAGTACAAAGGATGGAACTATCGAAATGAAATTCTCATGAAAACGAAATAGTTACCTAGAAATGATGATTTTAAAAAAGAATTATTAATAAACGAGTATTGAAATATTATAAGTGGATAATATATGATATTATAAGTATATAAATTACTATGGTATATAGGTATAATAAATTTAAATTTATTATATAGGAGGTTAAAGATCTTTCTAAACAAGTCAAACTCGAGGTAAGGGTTTCTCATCTCAATTTTATTTTGGTGATACATATGTCATATCCAACAATTGTTACATTTATGTGGTGTATATAATAACAATTAATGTATTTTATGATTATTTTCATGATAATTATTAGGATTTAAAAATACATATAAGGTTCTCACTTTTATGAGGTTTTGATTCATAGATTACCAATGCGGTAAGTGTTCTTCATCTCAATGTTGTTTTGTTGACGCATGTTTGATATTATGCACCTATTTAAGTTTATGAGGTGTATATAATTCCCCATTGACATGTTATATCATGATTCTATGAATTTTAATAATATTTAAAGTTTCAATTGAAGTTATTCTTTCATGGGTTATATGATTAAAAAGTTATGAAAGTGGTAAGGGATTTATGTTACAATCTCATTGTTTATCGGGATTGTCTATGATTAAATTTATGATGATGAAATTTTATAATCTACCTCTCAATAAAATAATTAATTTTATTATAATATAGTTATTTATATAGATTATATTTTTTTCCTTTAATTTTCCTCTCTTTAATAACTCAATAGACCAAAATAATATATTTAAGGAAAATAAACTTTATTTATCTCTTCGGTAAAAAATCCTTTTTCTTCCATGCACATGTTTTATAAAAAAAATTTCAAAATTTTTTATTATTATACTATGATTTTTAAATTCATTTTTACCAATTCTTGATAATTTAATTTAAAAAAAAAAAATTAATATTCTTATTTTTTTACAAAAAAGTAATTTTGGATTTTTATAGAAAATGTGAAAGGAATCATTATCTTAATGTACACAACATGGGAAGAATTTCCCACAATCATGGCTGCTAAATGATTTGAATATTAATTTAATATTTTATATGGTACTTTAAAAGGAAATGTATTTATTAATATTTTGGAATTTTTTATATTTTAAACAAGTAATTTTAGAGTGAAAAGGGTATTCTCCTCAAGAAATTTTCCAGTGATCTTTTAAAGGAATTTTTCATCTATGATAACATCCTTTGATGTTACTTATGATTTATGGGGATACGATCCAATGATACTATCCAATTAAATTATTTTTATGGATTTTTTGAGGATAGTTCATGAAATATATATTTTTAGGGTTAAATAATAAAAAGGTGGTGTGTTTTTCGGTGAAATTGAACCCTAGAAATTACAGATGTGAAAGGGGATTACACGCCATGTAAATCCCCAGTGCAGTATATTTTTAAAAGTTCTTTCCAGCCAAATTTTCATTCATTCTACTATGTCTTCTTCTTCCTCTCATTTTAAGTGAATCCTATGCATCCTAAGGAGTTATTCAAGCCCTATTCCTCCATCTTTGATCTATTTTTTATAGTGGTTGTTTGTTTGAAATCCATAGTGAGCCCTTCCTTCTTCTTGGTAGGTTTTCTTTCATTCTTATCCCAGGGATTCCCTGTAGTGATGTTGTTATGGTTTGGGGTGTGTTTTGGGTTGATTTTTTATGGTATTTGTTTGTGGTGTAGGTTCATCCGTGTTTTCTCATGGCACTGTTGTGGTTTTCTGGCGTTCTTCTTCACCCTTCGGTGCACAACGAGTCGAAAAAGATTATTTGAGGTAAGTAATCCCTCATTTATTTTTATTATGTATCATGTAGGAGGGGTTTGATTTTATTTACCTATGATTTATTGTTTTTATGAATTAATTAATGATAAATAATTAGTTAAATTGAAATTAAAGGGTAAAAAGGTGTTTGAATCATTTTTTACAGCTTTATTGTCGTTGTGATATTATGAATTGTACTGGCCTAATGCCTTGTTGAAAATTGTGTTTGTTAGGGGATTTTTTTGTGATGGATATATGTGTTAAGATTACTTATTTGTTTCTGATTATTATGATTTCACCCTAAAATAGAAATTGGATAACCACTCATATTTGGATAATAGAACTATTTCCCCAAGATAATGAATTGTGTGTTAACATCCCTAAAATAAAGTGAAATGTGATAAAGTCCCCTTTTTAAATCTGTAAAATGATCTTGATTTGTTGTGATGTGTGGTCATTATTATGGGATGATGATGTGTGGTTGGATAATGTGGGGATAATGGTTTGTGTGCTATTATTTTAGGGTAAAGATGTGGTTTGTTTTTCCATGATATTGGGGAAAAAATGTGGTGGTTTCTTTGTGCTAGAGGCCTGAGTAGTGATGGAATAAATAAAAAATTGTTTAATAATATTTGAAATGTCTTGGGATGGTTTGGTTAATGGGGTGAAAATAGTAAATTAATAATTAAATTATGGGTTGTGTGATTAAACATGGTTGATGATGAATAATGAAAAGAATGGAATGGTTAAATGGAATTGGTTGGAAATGTGAAATGGTGTTATGGATTGTTATGTGATGTTATGCATTTAGAGGTGGTATTAAAGGTGATGATGTTGTGAGTTGGTTAGTTTGTGAACCAATAGGTCAATATTGAGTGTTTGATATTATATATATATATATATATACTTTTATATTCTTGTTATTTCTATATTCACTCTACCCATGTCAAGTAATATGCACCGACACCTACATAGTCACACATAGAGTGTTTTTTCCGACATCCGGTGAGGATTACGGATGGATGGGTACCCACTCTTTCCCACTATCTATTCTAGGAGAGGTAGGTATTTCACAAGATGTTATGTTTAAAGATTTTTTAGTGCATTAGATGGTGGTTTTGATATCCCAGGTGTTTGCGGGTGAGGTGTGACGACTTGTGTGTTTTCAAGCAAGGCATAACCATGCTTGTGGGGTGGTAGCCCAGATGTCTTCAGTCAAGGTGTGACATGACCGTGCTTATGGTGAAATGATCCCAGGTTTATTCAGGCATGGTGTGTTGTGATGTGCTTGTGGGGTGATGTGGTATACAAAAGAGATGGGAGCACCAGGATGTACGACATTGAGTGTGAGAGTGACATATTGGTGGGAAACTAGTGCGAGGTACCCATATCGATGTGATTTCTATTATATTATATTATTTGGATTTCATTATTTGGTGAGTGTGTCTCGGTGAGGTTGGGATGGTTAGTATGCCTTGATAGGTTCTATTTGGTTCTATTGTTTTCTTATAAGTGAATTAATATGATTCATTTACATGTACACGAGAGAATTTGGTTTTCCTACTGAGTATACTTGTATTCTCACCCTATATATATAAAACTATTTTTAGATTTATAGGAGGACTACATGGACTATGATGAACATTACTAGATCAGATCCTTGACATTTACTATATCACTGCTTTATCTTTACTTTTGGGTATTTACTTTGGAGACGTTTATCTATCAGTTTTATTTATACATGAATGTGGGACGATTTTTTATTTCTTTTATATTAAGTCTTGGAGTTGTTTGTGGATGATCTATCTTATCTCCTGATACCATATTATTATAGAGGGTAATGCCTCACATATCATGATGTTTTTATACCCTCAGTGCTAGTGTCCAACTTGGGGACTATTGGAGGCGGGACTTGGGGGCCATTATCTATATCCCCTCATTATGATATCTTTGGAGGGAAGGGGTCATGACAGAGTGGTATCATATGAGTGGTTGAGAGATTTGATGGAGTTTTGAGTTAGGCAGAGTGACGATTTCATGGGTTGGTATGGAAACAGTGCCAGTTGACCTTGGTGTATGACATAGGTCAGGGAGACTGGCTAGGAAATAGGATTTTAGCCCCCCATGATCTAGTTCACAGACTCTGATCTTATTGAAAGACCAATTTTGGTAGACCTATTTGCAAGGTAGAGACCTAGGAGAGGTACATGCATCATGATGAATTGTGTTCTTGGTTGAATTGGGTTTTTTTGGGAAGATTAAAATGGATAAAAAATTAATTAAGTGAGTTAAAATGAATCTAAATAAAATTACACACTACCAGGATTAGGAAGTCCTTTGTTTAACTTTCATATATTAATCATGTCCATCATTCACATGTGACTCAGGTAGTTTAGGTTCAATAGGTTGATCCAGTTGATCACTATAGGGTTGATCCAGTTAAGGAGGATGATTAGTGGCTGAGGACATTGCATGCTTTCCAATAGTAGGATTTGGGGAAGTATGAGGGTAGTGTCTCAGATGTGGAGACAGAGAGTTAGATAGAGGAGCTTGAGATCTCTTTTAGTTTGATCTAGGCCCCGATCAAGTATTGGGTTCCTTTGGCAGTCAGTTAGATGTAGGGAGCTATGCTTTAGTGGTGGACACTATATCTGGGATAGTAGAATGAGGTAGATGTTTTGTGGGATGAATTCCAGAAGGAGTTTCAGGAAAATTTATTTTCATCGACCATGAAGGTAGTAAAGTGGTAGGAGTTTCTTTATCTTTAGCAGGGGATCACTTCAATGAAATAGTTGAGAATAAAGTTCAAGGATCTTATGTGTTTTTTCACAGATATTCTTCTAGATGAGGAGTCTTATGCAAGAAATATTTATGAGGAACTATATCATTATATCCACTATGTAGATACTCATCTTATGTTGATAACTTATTTGGTGGTTTATAAGAAGGAAAAGGTGATCAGGTGGATGCACTTATGATGAGGTTTTCCCTGGGAGGGGAACCAACAGGGTTCCTTGGAGTGTAGAGTTCTCAGTGGTAGGTCTCATGTACAAGGACCTTAGAGGTTTCAAATGGAAGGGATTCAACCTCATCAGATTCATTTCTGGCCTTTTGGGGCCAATGGTTTCCATGATTTTCCAAGAAGCTTTATGCTAGTGTGTTTTGGTTGTGCAGTTTGTGGCCATCACCAGAATGAGTGCCCAATGGTTCCCTTAGCTCAGTATGGTGGAGGTGGATAGGTTCAATGCCAACCTTAGTAGTAGTTGCTCATGAGACAATTTTTGAAGCAAGGGAAGCAGGTTTTCACTCCGCCAAGGGGAGATGGAGTATTTAGAGGATGACTCTAGGATTTTCTATGTGTTCAAGTACTATGAGATGAGTGTGGTCATAGAGGTGGTCATTATAATAGAGGTATAGAATGTGGGCATGGTCAGTTGCACGTAGTAGAGGCAACAATTTTAGAGGGACCATAGATCCTCATGGGTATGACCAATTTGTTTAGTACCCTTGTTTTTTCCTTGTTTTATTTAGGAGGTTCACACTCCTTTGTTTCACCCACTCCATCCCATTCTTTGGGAAGAGATGTAGAAATGATTCCCATGCCTCTGGTATTTAATACGCCAATCAAAGGTTATTCTAACTTGTTTGATGTTTGCTGGGGGTGTAGAATAATGATGGGGTCACATCAGTCCCCTAAGTATTTTTTCTTGCAATTAATTCATCCATATGATGTCATCCTTAATATCAGCTGGTTGTATTATGTATGTGATATTATCTAATGCTTCTGGAGGTGAGTCATGTTTTCAGATGTGGGTGGCCAATGTGCGGTTTTCATTGGTGAGTGGGGTTGTCAGGTGAAAAATTAGTGTGTAGATCCACTTCTTTCCTTGGTATAGGTTCCTAAGGTCATTGGGGAGTTCTTGGATGTTTTTTTGAAGAGGTTTTGACACTACCCCATCAACGTGATGTTAATTTCATGATACACTTGTATCCCGATGTTTCTATTATTTTGACATATCCTTATCAAATGAAACCTTATGAGTTGTGGGATTTTAGGATTGACATACATGATATGATGCAAAAGGGTTTTATCCAACCCAGTGTGTCACCATGGGGTTCTCCAGTGTTGTTCTCCAAGAAGACAGATGGTAGTCTAAGGTTGTTTATAGACTACCAGAGGTTGAATTAAGTGAAAGTAAAAAACTATTACCATATTATGAGGATATATGATCTTTTCGACCAGATGAGACGGGGGAGTTGGTTTTATAAGATCAATATATGGTTTGGATATCTCCAGTTGTGGGTGAATGAGGTAAATATCCCAAAGACTACATTCAGATGTAGGTATGGGACCTTAAATTTTGTAGTCATGCCATTCAGTGTTACAAATTCACCAGTCGTGTTCATGGGGCTTATGAACTTCATGTTTTGGGAGTTCCTAGATCAGTTCATTAACATATTCATCAATGATATATTAATATAATCATAGTAAGAGGAGGAGCATGTTGATAATCTCAAAACTATCTTTCATGTTCTTCAACACCATCATATTCATGGAAAGTTTTTCAAGTGTAAGTTCTGAACATGAGAGGTGAATTTCCTTAGGCATGTTGTGTATCAGCATGGTGTGGTAGTAGACTCATCAAAGTTTGAAGTAGTTGTTTCTTGGACATCACCCAAGAACATGGCATACGTTCATAGTTTTCTTGGTCTTTCAAGCTATTATCATAGTTTTGTACCCATTTTTTCTCGATTTGTAGGCCCATTGACATCTTTGACTAGGAAAGAACAAGATTTTTTTTGGAGTGATAAATGTCAATAAGTGTTCAGTTAATTGAAGGGGAAGTTGGTTAGTGCTCTAGTTCTCTAGTTTTATAAGAAAGGGGTGATTTTTGAGGTTTTTTGTGATACTTACCAAATGTTATTGGGATTTATATTGATGATGAAATGGTAAATGATATCTTATGGGTCTAGGTAGTCATATCCTCATGAGAGTAACTATGGCACCAATGATCTGGAGCTATTAGTGGTTATGTTTTCACTAAAGTTTTGGTGGAACAGCCTCATTAGAGAGCACTTTGTGGTCTTCACAGATCACAAGAGTTTGAGTTATATCTTTTACCAACATGATTTGAACTTGCAGCAGTGGAGTTGGATATAGAATTTTTAGGATTATGATTTTGAGATCTCTTACACCTCAAGAAATGGGAATGTTGTGGATGATTCTTTGAGTAGGAATTTTTGGAAGGGTGTTGTTTGGGAGTCTAGAGATGCTTGGAGAGAAATGGATGAGTTGTAATCCTTACAATTAGATGCAAGAGTAGATGGTAGTAGAGGATATTTGTTTCAAATGATGACATAGTCTTATCTGATGTAGAAGGTGGAGGAGTCTTAGTGGGGAGACTCAGAGGCAGAGGTGATGCATGATCATTTTGGCCATGGTGATGCTCTATAGGGATGGTCGTAGGATGTTCAGAACCAGATGTTGTTTCATGGGAGGTTATTTTTATGGTAGTAATGCATGATAGAGTCCTTCACGAGTTTCATAACTCACCTTTGGTGGTACAACCAAAAGCTTACAAGATGTTTTGTGGATTGAAGATGCAGTTTTGGTGGCTTGAAATGAAATGAAAAATAGTGGAGTTTGTGAAAAAGTGCTTGGTTTTATAGAAAGAAAAGGTCGACCATCATGTTCCGGGCGATTTATTGCATCCCTTGGATGTTCCCGAGTGTAAATGGGATTAAATATCGATGGATTTAATCACAAGGTTACCTAGAACATAGGGGGGTTTGATTCTATTTGGGTGGTTGTGGATCAGATGATGAAATTAGCCAACTTCTTAGCGATCAAGGAGTCGGGAACAATGGATTCTTTGGCTAAGTGGTAAATGGAATAAGTGGTGTGTTTTCATAGAGTTTCAAGGTCCATTGTTTCAGATTGGGATGTACATTTTATCTCATGATTATGGAGGGGATTTCAGCATAATTTTTTCACTCAATTACGCCTCAACATTTCCTTCCACCCTCAGATAGATGGGAAGATGGAGAAGATATCTAGACATTGGAGGAAATGTTGTGGGAATGAATCTTGGACTTTGGTGGATACTGAGTACGACACATTTCCTCAGTAGAGTTTTATTATAATAATGGTTGTCACTCTTCCATTAGCATGTACCCGTTTGAGGCTTTGTATGGGAGACTGTCTCATTATCCATTTTGCTGGATATAAGTTGGGTAAATAGCTATTCTTGGTCCTAATGTGGTGTAGAGCACAACAAAGAAAGTTCATTGTGTTCTAGAGAGGATGAAATCAGAACATGATCAGAAGAATTATTATGATGATCATATAATGCGTCCCTTGGAGTTTGAGGTTGGGGACTATGTTTTATTAAAGGTTTCCCCTCGACATGGGCAATGGAGGTTTGGACAAGGGAGTAAGATTTCCCCAAAACCAGTAGAGATCCAGGATCACCAAGAGAAGGTACTGCATGCATAGACCATGTTTTATTAAAGGTTTCCCCTCGACATGGGCAATGGAGGTTTGGCCGAGGGAGTAAGATTTCCCCTAGATTTGTTGGTCCCTTTGATGTGTTGGGGAGAGTTGGTGAGGTAGTGTATCAGTTGGAATTTACGCCATAGTTGGATAGGATCCATGAAATCTTCCATGTCTCTCAGCTTCGTAGGTATCTTCACAATGAATCTCATGTCATTGACTAGGGAGAGTTGGATATCAAGAATGACACAACGTTTTTGGAATGACTAGTAGAGATCCAAGATCACCAAGAGAAGGCACTACATGCATAGAAAATTTCTTTGGTTTGTGTGTTGTGGAGGCATGGTGTCATGGAGGAGTGTTCCTAGGAGTGAGAGACACAGATGCGTACCCAGTACCTGGAGTTGTTTTGAGTTTTTCTTTTCTCTGTTTTTCTTTTTGATGTGATGTTTGGATCTTTTTTATGAGATAAATTATTTTCCTTTATTTTTGATGTGTGTGGTGTGATGTGTGATAAAGTACTGACATATGAAAAGGGGAGGACCTAATTCCTAATCGATATATATTAATTTTGATGCGATTAAACCTATTCAGGAGAGTCAGTTCCACCCATAATAGATAGTATCTTTACATGAAATATAAAATTCCCTGATTTGTGTTTTTAGGATGGTGTAGGTCATTGCTTGTAGCAGTTTTTGTTTTGGGCTGTATGGTGGTTGAGATTATTTTACAGTGGTTTTGTGGAGGTATGGTTGTGTGAGAGGAGGTGACTTGTGGTTGTGGTGATGTGGTTGTGTTGTGTGTTTTGTGGTCGTTTGGGTTGGTGTGTTTGGCTGGTGGTAGAGTTTGAGGTATGAAGAGACCCTTGAAAGGTATCTCATGGGGTGGTTGTTTAGCCCCCTTTTTTATAGGCTTGGTTTTGGATTCTCAAAGGTGAGAATAATTTGATAGGTATCTAATGTAACAGTCCATTACCTCATAATCCTTCACTTTTCCAATTTTGGTTGTTGGAGGTGTTTGAGGGAGGTTCCAAGATTTTTTGGTGGAAGTTGGAGGTGAAACAGAACTAATACAGAAAATACATGATGTGTAAGTGTATTAAACCACTTTTAATGGTGGTTCATGAATTTTTCATGGATGATTAATGAAATGTATATTTTTTGGGTTAAATAATAAAAAGGAGATGTGTTTTTCAGTGAAACCAAACCCTGAGGATTACACAATGTGAATGGGGATTACACATCATGTAAATACTTTATGTAGTGTAGTTTTAAAAGTTCTATCCAATGAATTTTTATTCATTTGGCCATGAATACTACTTCCTCTTTCTTTGGGAAAACCCTAGCTACCCCATGTAGTTCTTCCATACCTCTTCCTTACTCTTTGATCCATTGGTCCTGGTGGTTGTTCATTTACAATATGTGGTGATCCATTCCTTCTTCTAGGAAGGTTTTCTTCCATTCTTATCCCAAGTATTTGTTACGAAAATGTTTTTATTGTTTGGGTTGTGTGTTGGATTGTGTTTTGATGATATTTTTTTTTCATTTTTGGTTGATCTATGTTTTATCGTGGTGACGTTGTGGTTTAAAAGCATTCTTCTTCACCATATAGTGTGCAGTGAGTCGAAAAAGCTTCTTTGAGGTAGGTAATCCATCATTTCTCTTTATTATGTATCATGCGAGAGGGTTTTTATTTTTTTTACCTATGGGTTATGGTTGTGTTGGCTTAATTAAAGATAAATAATTGGTTAAATTGAAATTTAAAGGTAAAATGGGGTTTGAATCGCATGTTTTTATAGATTTATTATTATTATGAAATTGTGAATTGTATGAGCTTGATGCCCCACTGAAAATTGTGGCCATTGGGAGATTTTTTCTGCTTGATATATGTGTTGAGATTGATACTTTGGTTGTGCTTATTGTGATATAAAACTAAAATGGAAATTGGATAACCACTTATATTTGGATAATAAAAAAGTTTCCCCAGGATAATTACTTGTGTAATAATGTCCCTAAAATAAAGTGAAATGTGATAAAATTCCCTTTGTAAATTTGTAAAATGATCTTGATGTGTTTTGACATGTGGTTGTGGTTGTGGGATGATGATGTGTGGTTGGGGCATGTGGGGCCTATGGTTTGTGTTCCATGTTTTTGGGGTGGTGAGGTGGTTTTTTTGGCCATTATTTTGGGGAGGCAAGGTGGTTTGTTTGACTGTTCTTTTTGGGTGGTGATTTGGTTTGTTTGGCCGTACTTTTGGGGCAATGAGGTGGTGGTTGCTTTATGCTAGATTCCCGATTAATGATAGAATAAATAAATATTTTTTTGATAATGTTTTAAATGGATTGGGTTGGTTTGGTTAGTGAGATAAAAAATGTAAAAGAATAATTAAATGATGGGTTGTGCGTGGTTGACGCTAAATAACAAAAATAATGGAATGATTAAATGGAATTGGTTAGAAATGTGGAATGAGGTTATGTCTTGTTGTGTGGTGTTATGCATTTAGAGCAGCAGAAAATGTGATGGTGTTGTGAGTTGGTTAGTTAGTTTGGGAACCCATAGGTTGGGATTGAGTGTTTGATACTAAATATATACACTTTTATATTCTTTTGATTTGTATATGCACCCACCCACATCAAGAACTATGTGATGACACCTGCATAGTCATTTAGGGGGGGTGTTTTTCTCAACACTTGGTGAGGAGTACAAATGGATGATTACCCTCTCTTTCCTGCTCTCTCTTCTAGGAGAGGTAGGTATTACACAAGATGTGATGGATGCAGGTCTGTTATTTCATTATATGGTAGTTTTGATAGCCCAAGTGTTTTAGAGAGAGGTGTGATAGACCATGTGTTTTTGGATGAGACATGAACATGCTTTTGGGGTGGTAGTCTAGGTGTCTTTGGGTGGGGCGTGACATGGTCATGCTTATGGGGCAATGAGACTAGGTGTCTTGAGGCATGGTGTGTTGTGACCATACTTGTGGGGTGGTGTGGTATACATAAGATATGGGAGCGCCAGGATATACGACGTTGGGTGTGAGAGAAGCATAATAATGGGAAAGTGGTGTAGGGTAACATTATCAATATGATTCCTATTATATTATATTACTTGGTTTGTGTTATTTGGTGAGAGTTCTTTTCTAAGTTTGGATGGTTAGTATACCTTGATAGGTGTTGTTTGGTTGTTTTGTTTTTTCACTGGTGCATTAGTATGCTTCTTTCACATGTGCACAAGAGACATTGGTTTTCCTATTGAGTATAATTATATACTCACACTATATGTATAAAACTATTTTAAGGCTTCCAAGAGGACTACGTGAACCATTATGGATATTACTAGCTCATATCCTTGATAGTTTCTATGTCCCTTATTTAGATTTAATTTTGAGTATTTACTTTGGAGACTTTTATCTGTATCAATTATATTTATACATGCATGTGGGATGGTTTTGACTTTATTTTATATTATGTATTGGAGTTATTTGTGAATGATCAATCTTATCTATAGATCCCATATTATTATACAGGTTAATGACTCCCATATCATGAGATTTTTATACCCTCGGTGTTAGTCACCGACTTGGGCCCTACTGGAGGTGGGACTTAGAGGTTACTATCTCTCTCCCCTCATTGCAGTATCTTTCAAGGGAGGGGGTCATGAAAATAACCTGATAATGAATTGAGTAAATATGAATATCTCATGAGATAATAAGGACTATAATGGGAGTGAACATTTTTTAGTAAGGGAATCAATCCACTATGATAATCTCGGGAGAGAATCTTGACTAAAGATATGATAGAACGAGGAGTGAACTCAATCCACTATGATAATATTGGTAGTGATCCTTGACTAAGTAAATAGTTTTACATAATTATTTTAATTCCAAAAACTAATTTTTATGCCAATTTTATGCTCTCATGGATCATGTTGTTTGATTATTTTATGGTTCATGTCTTATAAAATAGAAAAATGGATGCCATGACTCAAGATTACAATATATGATATGCAGGTTATGGTTTTAAAATGTTATTCTCATGTTATCATACCATTATGATCATTTAATACTTAAGTGATCCTTTAAATCTACCTTTTTTACCCTTACTAAGCATATAATCTCACCCTTATGTTTCCTTTCCCTAGGTTATCAAGAAAGGTTTTAAGTATGATATGTCTAAGAAGGGTTCTAGTTATGAAGAACTTAGTGGAAGATAATGACGATCACTTATGAATGAGTTGTTTATGTATCCAATTTTTCAAATTCAATAAACCTATATTATTTTGAAACATATTATAATGTTATGTATTGAATATTCATCTAATAATATGTGATATTTATGTATGAAAAATATGATTCACTAGACCTAAATACTTTCCCAATAATGAAAATTTCCTCCATTATAACTCATGGAACAACCCTTCAACCCTAAAATTATTTTGATATAATTATACATATTACTCTTGAGTAGAATAGGAAGGTATAATTATCCTCTAATGTGGCTAACTAATAGGTAGTTCATGGATTCTAGGGGCTTAAAATAAAGGTAAAAATTAAGGGATGGCTCAAAAGTGGGTGAAATTTCAAAAAGGGATTTTCAAAATAATGCCTCAATAATTATTGACATAATCTATGATCTCTAACAATGTTGAAAAATATAAAATAATAAGTTACATATTTTATAACTATATCAATACTCTCAAGAAAAAGATAAATGTAAGAAATTTTCAAAAAGGTTTATAAACCTCTTGGGTTGGGAAATTTTTGACATTGGGTAGAAGTTATGTACATGGGTTTCATATTTGATTATAGTTTATTAAGTTTTTAAATTGTAAATCTTGGAAGAAGATCTATTTCAATAATTATTTAAATCCTTAAATGTTAATATCAAGTTGTTTTTCAAAATTCCAAGATAATCTAAATTTCCCAAGGCATTTAGCTAATCATAAGTTATCCTAAAAACAATCTAAAAATAAAAAATAGAAACTAACATACAATTATTAAATATATTGGTCCCTCTCCCCCACAATTTATTTCAATTAAACTTTATTTCTGCTCTTGAAAAATCATATAATATATAGTGTAGTCTAAATAGAAGGATAGACACATCTTGACTTATTGGCCAGGGGTAGATAATGTAAAAATTTAAAGTGATCTTCAATGATTCCAAAATATGCAGTCCCCTTCTTGTCACCATATAAGAAAAAAACTAATTATTTTATTAAAAATAAGTAAGAAAGTCTTACCTATACATTTATTTCCATGTTGGATAATATCATATTTTGAATTAAAGTGGGCTATTCAGTTACTGTAAACCTTTAAAATTGTAGGGGGAAAAACAAAAAATGTCATTAAACATATAATAAACCTAATGAAATTATGTATTTAAGATAAGGGAATAGTGTTTGGTATTAAAACCTAATTGGGTATTTTCATTTTTACTACTCATACTTGTAAAAACTTTGGATTATCCCCAATATTCCATAGGATGAAGCTTATTTGGCTTGAACCACTACATCCTTATGGCTCCCAAGTGATTCTTGTGACACTCATCTTAGAGGTCCTCTTGTACGGTGTCTTATGTGGCTTCCTCTCTTTCAATAATAAATTAGTAATCCATGGAAGTTAGAAATTGATATAATTCCTCCTTAATATTAGATTCAACTAGAGGAATGATATTGTCCACTTATTTCTTTTTTACCAAAGTGGTGAAAAAATAAGTTCCTCGATATTTTCTTTAAATATATCCACTTATCATGTGTAGTTTTCTTTAGTTTCATAATTATCAAAGGAATTAAAGTAATATTTTTTAGCATAAGGAAAATATTTTTCATTTTAGGTTTAATTAAATTTAAGAGAAGGGAATTTTTGGAAGAAACATTTCCCTCATTTTTTAGTTGGAACTTCATCCTCTAGGTTCTAAGACATTAAAAAACCATCCTATAGGACAGGATGTGGGAACTCTATCCCTTCTTAAAACTCAAGCATCCCCAATTTAGCCTCATCGAGTTCATTTTTCTGGGAAAATTTTAAGATTTTTGAGTCTATCAAATCGAAAGATAGAGTATCTTTCTTTAAATGAATTACAAAGAATGCGATGTCAAGGGATTATATGGTTTGTTCATCTCCATTAAGTGGTTTAACTTTAATGTTTTGTTTCTCCTTGAGAACCCTAATTAAGTAGTAATAATGTTTGGGTAGTGTGGAAAATTCAATATTTCCCTCAACTTTATATATCTATTCATCAAGAACAAGAGAGAAATTAAGTGTCACTTTCACTTTAACCATATGATATAATTTAGTAAAGTATTTTGATGGTTAACTAAGATATATAGGATTATATTCAAGGTATTTAGGTCCCTAGTATCCTTTGATATCTTTAAGTAATTCTCTGAAAAAATCCTACCAACTATTTGACCTTCAAAATCCCATGATCCATCGAGAAATTAGTGAAACTATCTCATGAAAGTCAAAGGGTGAGATGAAAATATCTTGTAAATTTTTATATTTATTTATAAAATAATAATTGTATTTTTAAAAGTGAAATAATATAGAGTTATTGTTTTGGATGGTATAAAACAATTCCAAATTTAACATGTATGAATCATGTTGAAAGATCCATTATTTCAAATAGAAATTTTAGCACCCCCCATGAGAGAAGCTAGGGAGATGACTATGGGTTTGTCTCTAAGAATATAGACAATAACTAACTATTCCTTCTCACTTACTAAATATTTTTTCATGTTTTTTATTTATTATTAAAATAAGTAAATGATATGAGGGTTTTTTTAGATTTAAAATTTTATGAAATTGAAACTAATAAAGAAACACACACAATAGGTTAGCAAGAATCATTGATAGTCCTTAGGTTAAATCTAATTTTTTTAATCATCATTTTCACTTATTATAAATCAATTAATTAAATAATAAGAATAAATATCATTTATCTACTTAACCCTCACTGATTATAATGTATGATTATAATAATTCACTCAATAATATTGGAACTCGTCACTCATTAATTCTCTTTGGAGGTGGGCCTCAATTAAGAAAGTGGACCTACTCTACCCCCTACAATGATTGCATAAAATTAAACTTTTTAAATCACTTAAATAAATTAGTATAGATAGTTAATTGATTATTAAAATACATTGAATTTCAAAATAGTGAATGAATGTGGAAATGGTTATGGAACATATAGTTACAATCACCTCCTATATATTATAATTCTACTACCTCATCAGAATTAGGAATGTTGAATAGAAATTATAACAAAAAATTCTGGAACATCACCATGATCCCCCCTTGGACCAACCATGATAGGATTGATCTTAATTATCATGAAAAAAGATCACTGGTAAATCATAATTATTTAGAAACATAAAGAAAGCAAGGAAGGGAGAAAAACACAACGCATAAAAAGAATAATAAGAACAATAATAGAATTTATTAATATAAAGGGAATAAATTAAAAAAAATAAAAGTAATCCTCAGGACACCCCCAAGTAGGAATCCCTATAATAATATCCCCTTTTCATTAAATAGTAAAAAAAATCCTTCAACCCTTCTAGATTTTTGGAGAATAAAAATTCACACTAAAAAATAAGTCCCAACTTCAATATTCCACTATGTGTACCATTTCAGGGAATTACCACTATTTTGTTTCAACAGACCAAAATACTCATATACACCTCTATATAACTTTGGGGAGTAATTTTATGCTTTGTGGTGAAGTAGAAATCCTTAAGAGAATGTCTTGGACCTTCCATTCTCATTGGATCAGTGGATCTGATCAATAATTCTCACAAGCTTAGTCATGAGTTTATTAGGAAGGATCTGAGAGGATTCAATGGATTTTGGAATTAGATTTTTTTGGTTTCCCCAATTTCAATATGTAATTTATTTTTAATCCCATGAAGAAATTGAGTTTAATATGCCATGAAATTGGATCATTCACACAGATTCCACTTAGAGTCAATCTTATGCATGTATGAGAAACGATGGAACTTACATCATGTGAGAGAATGGGGATACATGGTTAATATTACACGGCACACCATTTTAATATGATATAGTTATATTTCCATTGAAATTAGTATTATATATAAATGGGGGTTCACATTTATTTTTATGTGTTCTGTGAATGATTCTGATGTATCTTGGAAAATGACCACACGACTCTTATACACCCTTCATCCTAGGAGAGTTAATTCAATGCATGACTTACTAGATTAGGTAAATGATTCTGATCTATGTAGGGGTCACACAAATGTATCATACATGAGTGACCCTTTTAATACAATTTTCCCCTTTTGTAGAATGTTTTATTTTAATGTAGGGTATGCCTTAGTCAAATTAATCACACACGATAGGGAATTCCACCTAGTTATTTCCATGTAGAGGCATGTTGCAATAGGTAATCTCATGAAACCATTGTGTTTGATAGGTTATCTATATATAGATGTATAAAGGCTAGTTTAATCACACATAACCCATTATAATATTTTTTTAATGACAAAAATACACCCAAAATTACCTTTAATCATCCACAAGTAGACCTTTTCACCCGAAAATCAACCACACACATAAAATCAAGTTCAGATTAGAAATTTCATGAAAAAAATATTTATAAAATGAAAAACCCAATTTAATTTTAATTCAAAATAAATTCCAAAACCCTCCAAAAATTCATGGTATTATTTTTAAATAATTTCAAAAAAGAATAAAATAATTATAAACTATGATTTAAATCCTTTTCCAAATAAATTAAATATTATTCCTAAAATCTAACAATATCATAAATTCCAACATTTATGGGATTTTTTTGGGAATATAGATCATTTAATTAAAATGAAAAATTAATAATTTTTAGTGATTTTCATCTCTCTTTTAAAAACTCCACCAAACTCTTCTTATCCCCTCCCAACTTAAAATTTTACCCCTAATGAAATTAAAGTGCTAGAATTTGAAGGAAATACTAATATATGAAGGTTAGGGTCTTTAAAACTTACTCACCACTAGGATTCTTATCCTAAGAAAGCCTCAAACAACTTCTTGAGTAAAAAATTATAGCCACTAAGATTTTATCTCAGCTTAGAACTCCCATGTTTCATCTTAGATCTTGTTATACTGCCTCCTATCCTGAATAAGAGGAATCACCATACCTCACAATACCTTATCACCCCAATAAATGATATAAATAGTAACCTCTACATTGGGTGCATTGTCCAAAATCTTGATATCATCATATTAGATCACATGTGAGGGATCAGGTATGTACATCCTATTTTGAGAAATATGAAAGGTGTTATACATGAACTGAATTTCAGAGAAAAAATAAGATGATATTATGAATCTTTAATATTTATCAAGATTTATAATGACTCAAAAAACCTTATAGTAAATTTACCATGTTTTTCTATTAGTTGGTGACCCAATATTGGAAAAAACCAAAGAAAGACATGATCTTCAATTTTGAATTTCATGGGCCACCATTGATGATCGATGTAAAAGTTTTACTAGATTATAATAGATATGATCCATTTATAAATAAAATTAACTTTTTATATCATTTAATCCAAGATATTAGGGCCAATTATATAGGATTCACTAATTTTAGTTCAATAAAGAGGTGAACAATACAACCTTCCAGAAAGATCCTTGAATATAGCCATCTAAATTGATGATTAGGAATTGATATTATAAGAGAATTATACCAAAGAAATTTTATACTACAAGAAGACAAAAAAATAAAGAATATATGATAAAAACATATCCGCTATAATATTAATGTATCACTCAGGATTCCCATAGGTTTGTGTATGGAAAGATGTACTCAGTTTGACTAGAGATATCAAAGCTTGTTGTAGCCCCTGCTAAAACAATTTTATGAACTTAGGGTCTATATCATAGAATATTCTTATTGTTATACCATGGAGAAACATGATATCTCAGAAAAATAACTTCTCAATCTCATCGACCAAAGAGGATTATTTAATAGGTGGGAAGTGATTTATATTGGTCAGACGATCCATAATCACCTACACTATATCCCAAACTTTATAAGATTTTGTAAGATAGGTCACAAGGTCTATTGTAACCTCATCCTATTTCCACACTAGAAGATCCAATGGTTGAATAATACCTATGGTTTTTTATGCTCTTACTTTAATTTTTGTAAGGTGAGGCATCTAGTGATGAACCATTGAATATATTTCTTAACAGGACACCAAAACTTGTGACATACATCACAATACATCTTTATGATTCTAGGGTGTATCATCCATTGATAAGCATGGTAATATTTCCTTAATTACCTCCTTATACTAGTTGGGACTACAAACCTTCCATGTATATATAAAAGGATTAAGGATCATGGAACCAAACATTGAGGATCTTCCCACCATCGAGTTTCTCTTAAATAATGATACAGTCAAAATCAAATATTTCAGAGTCCTTGATGCACTATATAATAGATAATGTAAGTTTTATGTGGTATAAAAATATCCCACTTGGATCCTTGGTCACATCCAAGTGTATTTCATCCATAATTAACATAAACCACAATTACCCTTTTTCCCATGACCCCAACTGAGGGTGAACCTTTCTACTAAGAGAATCAAAAACCACATTGCCTTTCCTGAGAGAAATATGAATATTGAAATCAAAAAATTAAAGATATTTAAACTAATTAAAAAAATTAAGATTAATATTACTTTGATAAAATATATACTTAATGATTTTATAATTGGTTAATACCAAAAATCATTTACTAATGAAATAACACCTCCAATAATTTAATGTACGAACCACAATACCCAATTCTAAATCTTATGTAAGGTAATTATTTTCATGAGTATGAAGTTTTATATAACTACGTGACACTACCCTAAGATTCTATATAATAACACAACTTAGAAAATTGATGATTTATTACAATACACCATAAAACCTTCACCTGATTGAGGTAAAATTAGAACAAGAGTCGAAGTCAGCTTCTTTTTCAACTATTAGAAGGATGCTTCACATTTATTAGACCACATGAATTTACCCCCTTCATTTTTCAAAGATTCCATTAGAGTAAAAATATTTTTCATGTTATGAATGAAATAATGGTAGTATCCAAAGAGTTTGAGGGAACTCCTTATTTATTATACATTTTAATGAACTTTCTAGGACATCAATGATTCCACTTTATTAGGATCCACTGATATTTTTGCTTCTGAAATAAAATTCCTGGTAAAATTCAATTCTTGAATATGAAATTATCATTTAGATATTTTGGTATATTATTGATTCCACCATAATGTATTTAATATTATGAAAATATATCTACCACACTCATCCCTAGATCTTGAATATAATATAATATCATCTAAAAAACCATGAAACAAAATTCAAGAAATGGATTAAAGATCATATTCATTAATTCCATAAATGTGGATAGATCATTAGTTAGCCTAAAAGGAATGAATAAATAATAAAAATACCCATATTGGATTTGAAAATCCATATTTGGATCTTCCAATAACCTTCCTTAGAGCCGATGATAACCTATACATTAGTTGATCTTAGAAAAACACTTTTACTCTTTTAATTGATCATAAAGATTTCTAATTATAGGAAATTGATAGTGATTCTTAATCATCACTTGATTCATATTCCAATAGTCTATATATAGTGTAAAATTCTATTACCTTTTTGTCAGGTACATCTCAAACCTTGTCATGGATTTCCATTTTCATTGTCTGAGTAGGGTTGAGGAGGAATTGGGAGGATACCTATAATGGTGAAGTAAGATATTTATGGGTTTATTAGTATAAAACATGTTGGTTATATATACTACTGTGGATTTACATGTTGTGTAATGTAGTTACATGAATCATAACTTCTAAAATAATAATAAATCCATTTTTAACAAATAGAGACATGTTTTTCAAAAATTTTGGGATTTTTCAATTATACGACATGTAATTGGGTTACTCGTTGTGTAAAGTACCGAGTGTTGTTTTTAAATAGGAAACTCACTTGATAATTTTATTTAATTTTCTCTAGATTTCATTTCTCTCAACCCAAGTTCTATTCCTAGACAATTTTGGATCCCTCAAATCCTTTCAATTCATTTCATTCAACAATTGATCATTGTTGCGGTTACAGTGTGACTCACCGGGTAAGCATTCTTCCTGCCTCTCTATCTCTTTATCTTTCCCTTATTGGAGTTTGATAGACCATATTGGGATTGATGGATCTAAGATTCATTTTGTTGAATCATGTTTCTAGTTTGATTTCCTAAATCTTATGTTCCTTCATTCTTGTTGGCGGGTTCCGTTGTGGGCTTTGTGTTTCTGTGAAAAAGGTAGCTGGTTCCGTTATGATGGCCAAATTTGATTAACCCTAAATTACTTGATTTAAATTAAATTTTTTGATTTAAATTCAATTACTTGAAACTTATTTCAATTAGTTTACTTAAAAACCAAATTGCACTGAATTGATGGATTTGAATGTGAAATTGAATTTATGGCACAAAATTGGGGAAAACCCCCAATTCCATTGAATTGGGGTGTGTTTGAGAAATTTATGGAAAACTATGGAATTTAAATTATGAAATTGATTTTTTGAAATTAATTTTAAATTAGTATTTGAGAAAAATGGATTGAAATGGTTTTGATAAAAACCTAGCGATTTTATTTTGGAAAAGGCATGTTTTTATTAAAAACCCGTGTTTTGGTTTTTTAAATGGAAAATTGGAACTCTTGGAATGGGGGGAATGTGATGAATTTTATTTTGAAATTTTTTAAAATAAATTTCCCATAATTTATTGTACTAGATAAAATGAAAACCTAGGAAGTTAGTGAGTTATTGGGATAAAACTCTTTTGATGCTTTACAACTAGAACAAAACTTAGTGCAATATGTCACATCCCTTATGGGATGGTGATGAGTTGCCTTTGGAAATTGTGAGAGGGAAATGTGTATACACATATTTACATGATCACCTTTGAGTGTGTGAGGATCCTGTAGCCTAAAACTATCATACATTTTAGAATATTACCATGTTTCCTACTTCTTTATATATGAGATATAAACATGTGACAATGTTTGTAAACTGTTTTACATGCCTAATGAATTTATATAAACTATTTTATATAAATTGTTTGGGAATCCATTTTTTTAAATTATTTACATCATTGAAAATTTAAATAATGAATTGTTTTAATTATTATATGAACTTCCAAAACTATTTATTTAAACTTTAAATATTTTATTGGCTAATTAAATTTTGGCATATTTTTATAGAATCCTTGGTGAGACCCTATTGGGATTTTATCTCACACCCTACCTATTACTTTAGGTGTTTATATTTTTTATCTTATTCTAGGTTTGAGTAGGGATAAGGTGCCACTTAGTGGTAGTAGTTGTTGATCCTTGGGGCTTGGAGAGTTGTGTGTGTTGGGACTTTGGTTTCTATCCTATCTAATGGTAAATTTTTAGTACTTTTGGGTTGTTTACCCATTTTACTTCTAGTACACTGCTCCCTATGGAGGTTTCTTTTGTATAAATACTAACTTTTTTATCTTCTTTCACAATTTTTATGGAAAAAATCATCCCTTATTTCATTTTCTATGATGCTAGGTTCTAGTATCCAACCCATGGGGATTAGGAATGGCCTTCAGGCTATGTCAGGATCAGTCTGGTTATTGGGTTACTAGGGTACCCGGGATGGTTCTTGATAAAGTGGTATCATAGGTATATCTTGAGATTATTGTCTTGATGTCAGTATGAATTTGGGTTTTCTTGTTGGGACTTAGGAGGTAGTTACAACTAAGTTCCTAGCTATCTCTCACTGTAACAAACCTTAATCCACCAGGGGTGGTTTGGGAAAGATATATTGTGGCTTTGTTCTAGTATTTTCCCTGCTTTTTGATTTGGATTGATTGAAATAAAAATCTAGTTTATCTATCTGTTAGGATTAATTTCCTTTGTTGCTCATTTTGAATGTTAATCTACTGTCTTTAATATTTTATGCTGATGTTGTGTAAAATCATGCCTCTGAGAAGAAATGTGAATCGAATCCAGGAGGAAGTTGCTACTGAACCACGATGAACAAATCCTCTCATAAAACTAAGTCAGGTTGAGGCAATTGTGTGTATTTTCCAAGATATGTGATATACACTTTCACTAGTTTCTTTTCAGGTTCTAGCTATTAAACCTTAGAGGGATGTTCTCCCAAATCATTCTCCCGAATTTCTTCACCAGAATCCACCATCATTCAAAGGATCCAATGATCCTCAAGAGGATGAGTAATGGTTGAGCAGAATTGAATGCTTGTGTAAGTTATTTGAAACACCTGAGGAAATCAATTTGAAGTGTTCCACCTTAATACTGGAGGTACTGAATAAGATATTGCGGGACACGATGGTGAAAAAGAAGAAGCATGAGGTATTAAATTGGAAAGACTTCAAGGATCTTTTCACCAACTAGTTCTATCTAGATCCGATGCTATTAGCCAAGAATTTAGAGTTATTCAAACTTAATAAGGAGGGTATAACCATATTAGAGTATGTGAAATGTTTTTCTAAGCTAGTGCAGTTTGTGCCTGAGGTTGTATCAAATGAGAAGATAGATAATTGACAGTTCAAGTTGGGACTTCGAGTGGATATTTATTCTCAAGTTTTATTTTTGAAGTTGACCTCTTATACTGATGTGATGGATAGGGTGTTGATGGTTGAAATTGACCTAGATTGTAAGTAAGGGTTGATGGGAGTTTTTTCTCCTCCTAGTGGCAGTGTGTTTTCCTCTAAGGGGAAGAAGAAGCATGAAAATTCATATGGTGGATCTCAACAGTAGGGTTTTTAAAAACCTCATGTAGTACCTGAAAGAGGCCCTTTGATTTGATACTAGTGTGTCAATCCTGGGAACTCAAAGTGGTTTTGCAGTGAGACACCCAAGATATGTAGATCTTGCAGTTTCTCGGATCACTTATAGAAGTTATGTCATGTTTATTCCACTCTGCATAGTGCACATGATCATCATCTCATACTAAAACTACGGGGCAATCAGATTCTTCATTTATAAAGGGGTTATAACCACATGCATTCGAAATGAATCTTCTCTACACAATGGATGTGTCTCCAGAGGAAGCAGATATGATTCCAACAACTGTGAGAGGTACCATCACTATAGATTCATCATTAGTGAATTATTTATTTTATATTAATCCATCTCATTCATTTATCTCAACCTCTATTTTTAGTCTTCTAAATATTCCTACAAATATTTTTTATTATGTGATTAATATTACTACACCCCTTAGAATGAAGAGAGAGTAGGGCCTCTATATCCCCTCTTGTTCTTTCTTCTTATTAGTTGTCAAGATTTTTTGGAGTTTTTTGGTTCTCAATGTGAAACCTCTTGACATCTGTAGGGTCTTAAATACTTTTAAAAGGGAAGTAAATACTTCCACAATCACTTTTCCTAAGGAATCAAGCATTCCCATAGGTCCAGCAAGGAAAATGGATGCAAATTGAATTGAAAACTTGGGAAGAAACTTGAAGAAATCAAAATTTTCAAAAGTTTTAAGTGACCTGCATACCTTTACTGGGAAGGGTTCACGAAATGCATGAACCAAAGACCATTGGTACATGGAAGGACCCATGAGGCTCTGGACCATGGGGCGATAGCCGACAAACCCAAGAATCCACAAACCATGTAATTAGCATAATCAAGCGCATGAAGGTCATCCGCATATTGCCTCAATTGACTGAGTCTTCTATGGGTTGAAGTGTATATTCATGGGCCTCCACAAATGGTGTCGCATGCCCACAGATTTGATTTCCCCATTACTATATAAAAGTATAACAATAGGAATAATGTGGGGAAAAATGAAGAATGCATAGAGGATACCCTAGAGGTTGGAAAAAAGAATTTAGAGAGGATTCTGATTTTGGTTTCAAATCATCGGCGAAGTAAAAATCGTGAATCACATTTATACAGGTGTAACCATCCACAAACCATAAAAAGAAGGAACTTAATAATAATTGGTGAACCTTGAACCTAATTGGAACCATCGTGAACCATAAAACCCTCATGGATGAAATCCCTGTGAACCACAGGTTCCAAGACCGTTCTTCAATATGTATTTTTTAAGGTGCATCAGTATGTGGACCAAACCCCATGTCGTGTACTGCATCAGTATGCAGATGGAACCCAAAGCGGCATGTAAGACCGTATCTTGGACCGCATACCACTTGGGTATGTGGTGGTCCATACCCAAGTCCATGTACCGCTTCGGTACGTGGATGAACCATTTACCCGCATGGCACTATGGTATGCAGGGCTATGCCCACCCCATCTGAGAAAGTAGTATGCAGAATGGGGAATCTTTGGGTGTCTTTCCCTCCAGATCCAATCTCTCCCCTCCATTACCGTCTAGTCCTCCATAGATCCTTCGTAAACTAGTCCACCAGTATCATGCCAAAGCCTCCTTCAAAGACACTAGACCCATATGATCAGATCATCAGGTGCAGCAGTGTACCCCTCTGATTCTACATTCCCATGGTAAGCGGATTCATGAAGGCTGTCCCCATAACGGTTCATACTCCTGAGATGTCTGTAAGTCTAAATTCCCATGGTAACCTAGATTCCAACCTTGGTATGCTGATGTGAACCTCCCTGTTCTAGGGATTAATGGTGATCACTTACTTTTCCATTCAACGAGGAACAATGATCAGTTGAAGGAATCATGATAACTTCTCCTTTCGACGATGAACGACATTCCTCCCCTTTCCCAGAATACATTTCAGGGTACTCCCACTGAGGTAAGTCCTTAATATTCTAGGATATGAGCTTCATGACCTCCAATGTCATCCCACATTGAAAGGTTCATCGCTCCATGCCCTCACCCACCGTTGCCTCGACTTCTTCTACTGTAGGCCCAACCTCCTCAATAAGTGGGAGAGAAGGTGTGTGGTTTGTTGAATCTCTCACATCCTCTTGCTTTTCACACTGAGTATGACTCACATGGGCTTAGAGACTTGTGATGATTACAATATCCACACACCCCCAAATCAAAATGAACTACGAGAACTCTAATTCTTGTTCAAACCAGGATACATAGGATGCCTTCTTGAAGGCCCAAGATCAAAGGGGTGACCTTCCAAATGAGTCCACCTAGTCATGTCCCCCTTAAATGGGCAGCTTCCATGTTCAAGCCCCAACTCAAAATGAACTATGAGAACTCTGATTACTATTTAAACTTGGATATATAGGATTCCTACTTAAAGGCTCTAGATAAAAGGGGTTCCCTTCCAAATGGGTCTACCCCAATTACACCCCAACAAATGTGCCTCCTCCTAGATCCAAACCTCAAGCTAATTGAACTATGTGGGCTCTGATTCCTCTCTTGAGGATACGTAGGAAACCCATATTATGGGTCTGATCCCAACATCAAATCACCTTCCGTCCCTCTTGGATGAAGATAAACTCCAGAGCACCTTATTTCATGGCTTAAGCCAACATTGCCTCTATAGCATCAAATCCATGTATATCCACGATGATCTTGAAAACCAAGGGTAGCCCATGGATACACTCTTTGGGAATGAAATGAGGATTCATGAACATATAAACATGGATTAAATCTATAAAAGAGTCCCAAAATATGCAATAATTTCCCCCAGAAGGGTGTGATGAGCTCGAACTCCCATCCTCTTGACCAATGGAGTCCTAAAGTATCATTGGACAAATCATCATCCAAAGAGCACCTGTCTTTGGAAAAAAGGTCCATGAAACATGGATACTAGGTATGATGGGTGTTTTTGGCTCCAAGAATAAACTCATTAGAAACCATCCAAGGAAATCATATCCTAGGAGGACCGATTGCACAAATACTTAACCCCCTAAAATCACCCATTGAGACCATTCGAATGTGGAACCTCCTTTGTAATGAAAAGGTGATAAATTGCCCAATCCCCATGGGGTCAATACAATTCCCCCTAAAGGATAATGACACAGATCAGGTTAAACCAAAAATGGTGACGTGAAACTCTCTACCATAACATATGAGTGATGATTCTCTTCAGACCATTTTGTCTTCCCATGAAATGCTTCAGCTCAGAACGAAACAAAAAAGGTAGCAGTTCTACCCCAATAAAGCCCCTTCGCCTCATAAAAAAGGGAAATGGCTAAGATGAATCCTCAAATATGAATATGTTCAAGAGATTATACTTTTATGGAGTTTTATTATTTGTGTATGTCATATACATATATTACAGGTTTCTACAGAACAAACTTTGATCCAAATAAAATCTCGATGACCAATGCAGACACATTCCTTAGTGACCCCACAGGTGGCTGGGTCCTTGATGAAGAGCAAGACCCCCTCGCCAACCCATCATATTCAAAACCGGGTATCTAACACACTGATTAAAGAGTACCACCAAAATGGAACTCTCCCTGCACTGGAGTCCGTAAGACAATCCCTCCAATCTGCCAAATCTTTCCAGCTGCCTCCTCAGCCATGACCAACACCCCAGCACAAGGTGGACCTAGTGGTCGTCTGGAACCATTTCAGGAGCCTATCCTTGGAGTGTGACAACAAGTACCTCCCTTATCTCTAGGAGGTAGATGAAGTCAATGATGATGAATTTATGTCAGTTTCACAAGGATCCTACTCACAAGACCCTTCCAGAGATAATCACCTCTAACACTGGATGACTAATCATACTCATTCTGAATAGGATCTTATGCTGAGGGCACCTACTAATTTCTAAAAGACATGAGCCCCTTGGGCCGCCCGCCGAGGGTGATATACATAGAATCAGGATCAGGCCATCACCTAGATTCCTGAGGAGGAAATTCTCTGTACAAACATGGAGACATTTAATGGGAAGGAATATAAATTTTCCCCATCCACTCAAGCCCACCATAGAAATAGGGTGGAAAAATACAAGCACAGGAAAATTCTTGCCAGTGCTCACCAGTCTCTCCATGAAGACAGAGCAGAAATTTATAGGCTGATGAAAATATCTACCAATGTACAAGAATCCCATCATCCAAATAAGGTGGAAACCAGCTACAGGTAGGAATAAATACCTACTGATGTGTATCAATTATTCCATCCAAATAGGACGACGAAAAAATATTATCATTGTCAAATTCATGTAGATGCATACAAATTCCATGAGATAAATACCATGGTAAGTGAGTAGATGCAAATTACCTCTCGTTAATATGAATCCCACTAGTCAAATACGGTGGACACCAAATAAGAAAACCAGTGGAAGACTCATTCCTCTTTCTCGACACAGGAGAACTGCCAGTATCAACTGGAAACCTACGAAAGACCAAAGCAGACACAAACTCCTGCTCCGACATCAGAATGAGCCTTAATACCCATTCCATCCAAAGATGTATCTAATCACATACTGAAAATGATGGAATATTAGATATCTATTCTAGACCATATCATCCAAACATGCCAAGATATCATTGCATCAGTGGAAAATGCGAGGAACCAAGCCCATGACCCGGTTTCCTCTAACAGAATGACTTACTCTCTAAATGAGTTAGTCACTCTGGAGCATTTATGCATCCCTGATCAAGTCCAGGAGGGCCGACGATAATATCCAATGATATGCGAACAACCGTATTAGAAAACAAATAATCATTCCAACTGGTGGATTCTAGTCCAATGCGGTGGCCGCTCCAGGACAGGGATATATCCCTTCTAAAACTCAAGCTATCCATCGGAATATCTCGACTGCATCAAAGGAACCAAAAAAACATGGACCTGTATATTAAAGTCGTTACCAATAGTAGACATCCCCAGTTACCCACAAGATAACACCCAATAATGAAATGATCCAAAGGAATTCGGAAAATGAAGAGCACATACATGATCCTGCTCTACTGGAAGATGGAGTTCTTGATGAACTCAAGCATACCTCAATAAAGGATCAAGAACCTTTCAGTCCATTACCAAATTATGGAAGTGTCAATAGTAGTTACGAAGGCCCTTCCTGCAATGTTGCTACCAACAGCTTTGAAGGTCCTCCACAGAGCACCCATAGGGGCTTACTCCATGGGCCAAGAATGATCGATCATGAGATTTTATCTCTTGATATGTATTAGGGTATCCCTCCACTTCACCTGAAGATCAGATAGAAAGAAGGTCCTCCCCTTTCTGTCATCCTCCCTGATGGTCCTCCCCAGGTTATACGCTATAGATATGCTTCTCTTTGTAGTTGGACGTCGAGTAATGATGGTATTCCTCGCTATGATGAAATCCATTGCAAAGGCACTCCCTGAAATGGTAGTTTCTAGGATGTCCATCCCCATAGAAACATCAAGCAACAAGAAGGTCCTCCCATAATTAAACTACATCCTGAAGGACCTCCTCAAGATGTACACTACATAAATTCTCCTTGCAGCCAGACATCAAGTTATGATATTAGTCTTCTCCATCATATAAGCCATTGAAGATGTACTCCCCTCAGTGACATAAAGCAGTAAGAAGGTTCTCCCCTCACAGAAACCCACCTTGAAGGTATTCCCCATGTTATACGTTGTAAGGGAACTCCCCGTGTTCGAGAATCAAGTTGAAATGGTATCCCTCACCATTTTAGAACCAATTGCAAAGGTCCTCCCCATAATCAAAATTAAAACTAGAAAGAAGGCCCTCTTCTTGATAGGAAAAATGTGAGAAATCCATCTTATGCTGAGGCGCTAGAAAAAATGGAGTAAGACATATCAGACACCCTGTCTATGATGAGTGATATCCTTTCTCAAATAGAGGATGGTCCAGGGCCACACTCATCTTCTAAGCCACCCCTACACCACTCACATATCAATGAGGCTCCTACCATCCCTTCTTCTTGGAACAGAATTATTAAGAAGCATCCAAGATAGGCATATAAAGTAGAGGAGTCCCTATAAGAACAACAACGTGATATGTTTCTTGTGATAAGACAACTGGAAAAGGATAATATACCAGTGATGTATTGGACCATGACCTCTTCTCACTTCGACATACCAAGGGAGTTTTCTGAGGAATATATTAATAACATTTTCCTCAACATTTGTACAAATATTATCTAGGTAAAAGATAAGTTCTTTCCCTATGAAGCATATGCAGACCATGTCAACATATTAGGAGAGATTCACCATATAATTGACTTGGAAGCCCTCCTGTCTGCATGGCGACCACGATCAGAAAGGTGAAAGAAAAACCTTGAACTTGCTTTCCTCCACACACTACACAAGTTGCATTGCCTCATCGGCGAAACCCCAATAGGAGTTAATATTTGGGTATGGGGAGAACATGGAGCTCTACACTTCACCCCATGTCCCATCTAGCAGACCTCATTGGAAATGACATCTTGCAATGTCATTACCCAAAGTAAGTAATCAAATGAAGTACCTTCTCAAGAAAGTTGAAATGCTCAACAAGAACTAGCCTTGAGTAAGTTTAAAAAGAGTCAAGACTGATGAGATCAAGACATATAGAATCTCCTAATCTAGGAAACCGAGAACATCCATTAGGCTTCCCACCTTAGGTAAGCCAACTGGAAAGCAATTCTCATGTCTTCAAAATCAAATAAACCCTATGCACATCCAGCACCATACCCAGCTTACACCAGAATAGAAATGCATGAAATCAAGAAGGTGAAAATAGTAGAATCCATCGCTGCAATATGGGAACAACCCTAGTCTATAGGGTTGGGGGAATTTTTAACTCAAAATTCCCCTATAAGACCAAAAAATCCAGGCCTTAGTGTATCAATGGAAGAACGGGAGCAACCCCAGCCCGTAGGGATAGGGGAATTTTCACCTCGATATCCCGCACAACAGACATCAATCTTCTCCCATCTGGGAAGAATAATGAATAGAGAGGTCACCGACTCTACCCCATCTTGTGATTCATACCCTCCAAGATGAAGGCATATCATGAGGTCAGATCAGGGCTCCCTCCAGGTCGATATTCACCATGAGAACCAAATAATACCACAGAATGGAAGGAGAAAGTCCAACAAAGTATGAAAAAAGATCTCATACTATTCGGTACCAGGTACACCGCTCCCCATAAGGTATGTGTCAGTGAACATGGTAAACGTCAGCTCCACAGATTTCATAGGAAATTATACAAATAGAGAGGATGAAAGAGAATATGGTTCCTTCCCGACGGCATCCCACACCGAGCTTGGTGGTGTGTATACCTGGAACCAGAGAGTTACCCTAAATTTGGGTTCAACCTTAGCAAACCTAGTACTACCTCCTTCATGAATCCCCAATAAGGAGAAGAATAAATACCGGGTTGTCTACAACCCACCTACTCCTCCCCTATAGAATACGTCCGTCACTCTAGAGGAAAGATTTGTTAAGAAGGAGGAATAAATGAAAGATCTCAGGTGAATCAATGTCGAGCTACAACGAGGGAGCTATATTTCCGGATGTGTTCCTCAAGAGGAGCGTCAGCAGGTGGTCCCAGAAGAGGTTCCCCTACCATAGACACTCATCTCGGTAAATGAAACTAAGTTTGAATGCCCACCCAATCTAGTACCGGGACCATCAACCTACTTAAGTTCGGCCCTAGAAGGACATAAAAACTTCCCTCTACTAGGAAGTAAGTCAGAGTATATTTAGGTGAATCCACAAAGGATACCCCCGACTGGGTATCTACCCCAAATTCTTGCAGCGCCGACACATCCAGTTTCCACCCCTACTGTACCTGCCCAAGCTCAAATCTGGTAGGATATGCATCAAGGAATCTTGAATACCATCAATCAAATAACAACTCAAATAGAATCCATGGAAGGGAAACAATCTCTGGTATAACTAGAGAACAAACCTTAACCTGACTGGGTGAGAAACGTTCCTCCACCACCAAACTTCAGAAACCCCATATTCCCAGTGTTCAATGGTTTGAGAGACCCAGAACAGAACCTAATGCACTATGCCTCTTACCGTGACCCCATGATGGGAACCCTGGAGAAATAATAAGTATTGAAACTAAGGTTCTTCATGCGAACTTTACAGGGTTCATCCTTTGTGTGGAATACTAGCTTTCCAACTAACTTAATCACAGGCTGGGGGGGACCTCCGGTGACAATTTCTCTTCCAGTTTAGTTTGAAATTTCCTAATATGATAGTAAGTGATCTCATGAAATGAAAATAGTTATAGAATGAAAGAGTTTCAAACTTCATCACCATATGGAAAGGCTTGACTTACTCCCTGAACTGACCACTCCTCCAGGATGAAATGCTTGATATGTGCATCGATAATCTCCGTGATGAATTAAGGATACTACTCATCCTAGTGAAGTAAATAAGTGGGTTCCAAGATTTCTACTCCATTTCCAAAAGGATATAAGACTCCTTGAAGTGGACCAATCTCAAGTCTTGGGTGGCCCCATCGGCCCTAGGGAAAAGAATAGGAAAATCTGAAGCGTCTTCTATCATGCTTAAACCACCCCCAGCACCATCTCCAGCTGTGAGGCCTCCACCAAAACCATACAAAACCCACCGGATTCCAAAATCCACCACTACCTTGACAATATTAGTGAAGGGTTAGGAAAATAAATTAGTTTTAGGAATGAATAAATAAGGTCTAATCATTTTGATATGACCAAGTTTGTGGCTACTTCATAGCCTCCATGAATTGAAACTTTCTTCAACTACCAGAGCCAAAGAGAGATGATGAAGTGGGTATCTAAGACCGTACAAATTATCTTCCCTATCACTGGATACTGGGGAACACCATCTAGGAGTGCTTTATCTTCAAGGACCTCCTTTAAAATATGGTGGATTCCAGATAAGTCAAGTTGGGTCCTCCACCAGCACAAGTGGCGTATGTATCCACCTTAGACCCAAGAGAGGAAGAGGAATGAAAAACAACCACCATAAAAAAGGATAAAAAATTTGATAGTTGGATGACTCGAAAAACATTCAACCGAGCTAATGACATCCTTTAGGCATAGTTTAAGTGACCAACTATGCCCCCAATAGCCCCTGATTCAACACAACCATCATCCTCAGCCTCATAATTCTGTGAGGGCCAAAATGGAGGAAATCAGGAGCAAGAAGATAATCCTGCACAAAATCCAAAACCTGTCTTGACGCTTTCAGACTTAATGCCAGCATACTTGGGACAACGCGCACTTCCTCACCAAACAACACAATGGGAACCACCCTTACAAACAACACCATCAGAAGAAGATAGTTAGATGGAAGCATTGTCAAATCAAGAACTGATATTTGACTCCATTAATGTCTTTAAATTGACGGAACCCTTATCTAATGGAAAATATTTCCATGAACCATAATTCCCCATGTCCAATCAGAGAGACAGAGGAATTGGCCACATAGGCTGAGGGTTTCCTAGAAGGAATGATCGTGGTAGGAGTCAAATTCCCAGCCACGCCTTAACTCAAATCGTTAATGTCGTGGAAACTCGCAAAAGAACCCTCCAATAGACACAACAGGTGTTGGGACCAAGTTGTTTGATGAAGTTCTTTGGTGAATGAAGTATTGTCTTTTGTTGTCAATGAAGGTTGATAATAAAGGAAATCACTTCACTTTGGTTAAGTGGGTGAGGAAAGACAGGAAAGTTATAGTACTTTTCATGGTAAATCTGATGATTCATTGCTGGTCTGTATTTTACAAAGATCATAAGTTGGTTGGAGAACTTATTATGCAATAATTATAAAGGAAAGGGGGATAAAAGATGCAGTGAATCTGCATGGTTGATCTTGCAGAAGTAGGCGTCTATGTTGGCGTAGTTTCCCAGTGTTTGCTAAATTTTTGGGGTCCAAAATTTGGATTTGGGCTAGAATAAAAAAAAGTGGATTTCCATGAAGGGAACATAAAAATATGTCAAAGGAATAAATTTTAAAAATATGGGATTCATGAAGTTTATTTCATGAAGACATGAATAAAGTTTATGGTGTTCTTCATGATTACGGCGAGCTTTGCGAATGGCATAGGTGAATATCTTTGCAAGAAAGATTTACAACGTAAAGGAAGAAGGAGAATCACAGTGATGCAAAGAAAGAAAGAGAATCATGAAAGTGTAAAGGAATAAAGAAAATTGTGGAGGTAAAATGTATTTTATGGAACACTTCATGATTACGAAGAGCTTCACGAATCTGGAAAATAGCCATGGTTCTTCATGAAACAGGGTGAATTTTGACAGAAATTTTGGAGCTCCACGATTTGGTGCTGTCGTGGCGCTGAGGTGGATGGAAGGTTATTTAGTATGTGGGAAGATACTATAAATAAGCCCCTACCCCCTCGAGAGAAGATATATACTTAATGAGAATTTTAGATCTCTCAAATTTCGAATAAGGTTCGTGGGGAAAGCGAACTCTACGAAGGCAGTGAGCTCCGTGAAGGAAATGAGGTTCACAGCGAGCCATTGAGCTTTGTGAAAGAAGTTAAATTTGTAAAGACAAATCTGTGCTCTAAAAACTAGAGTGTTCAGTGAAGCTGAGAGCTTTGGGAAGGAGCTCTGCGAGCTGAAGATTTGAATACCCAAATTAAGTGAGAAATACTTTCAAGAGGATCAAGATATGACTGGGGTATAGTACTGAGTATTATTATGAATTCCAGGTTGTTCCTATAATCTTCTGAATAGGAAATAGAGGATTTGTTTTCAATGATCATATTTTTGATTGTTTTTTAAGAAGCACAGAGATATTGCATTACCCTATTTGTGCTAAGAGGGTGAACACACACTTTGGAATTATCTCCCAAGTGCTACACGAGTTTAAGGATATATCTAACTAATTGTATTCCACATAAAAATATTGTTTTATAGTGGTTTTTGTGGTACTAAATTATTTCCGTACCATACCAAGGATATAGCTACTCTTTTTAAGTAGTGAATCTTGTAAATTTTGTGTTCCTGTGGTTGTGTGTGTTTAGTAGGGAAATAACTCTTTGACAGAAGATGAAGGTTATTTCAAAATAAAGAAAAAATAAAAGAAAAAGATATCATTGATTCACCCCTCCCCCTCTCAGTGATACTTGGATCCTGACTGAGTAACTTCAATTGGTATCAGAGGGATAGGTTCCCTTCATTTGTTCTTTGCTGAAGTTTTGATGGAGAATCTGAATTGTGTGAATAGTAAGGGGATTATAATATTTGATGGGAAGAATTATCATATCTGGAAAGATAGAATGATTCCTTATCTTATGTCTCTTGGATATTAAGTTCTTCAAACCACAACAGATGGATTTCCTGCTATTGATGACAAGGTTCCTCCTACTCCTGCCAATAAGAAGAATCTTGAGAATGATAGAAGATCTAAAAATAAATTACTCTCATCTCTTTCCAAGAGTGAATTTTTAAGAGTGAAAGGTGTCACTACAACCAAAGGAATATGGGAAAAACTAAAAAACATCTATGAAGGAAATACAAAAGTGAAGAAGAAAAAACTTTAAATCTAGAGGCTGAAGTATGAAGACTTAAATATGGGTGAGCATGAATCAATTGGGGACTTCTTTACCAGGATAAACGATATTGTTAGTACAATAAGATGTCTTAGTGAAAAATTGGAAGATTCTATAGTTGTTGAAAATATCTTGAGAAATATTCTTGAAAAATTTTATGCTAAAGTTTTTTCACTGGAAGAAAGAGTCTTTGAAACATTATCTCTAGATGATTTGCATAACACTCTCATTACTTATGAAATGAGAAGGGAGAAGACAATGAAGAGGAAAGAAAAAGTTGATAGAGAAATTTCTTTTAAGGATAAAAATAAAGAGAAGTTAATGAAAATTCTTATTGAAGATGAACTTGGTGAATCCGAATATGAAAACGAGGTATGTCAAATTTTTTATGAAATTTTATCCTTGTTTTCTAAAAATGTGAAAAGAGGCATAGGGAAATACAAAGGGAAAATACCTTTGGAATGTTTTGAATGTAGAGATATTGGCCATTTTGTGGATAATTTCCCTTAAAAATGGAAAGATGAATACAGTGATGAAGAGGATAGAAGACCAAGAAGGTCATGGAAGAAATAGGATGGAAAAGATAAATATTATGGAATAGGTAAGGATAAAACGTTCTTCAAATCAAAAAGAAGAATATTTTTGTCAAAAAATGAAGAAGACGATGATAACAAGATTGAATCTAAAAAATCTATTATTGAGAAAGCTAGAGAGAGTAACTTTTTTGTGACTGTGAATAATTAAGATTATGAGAGCAGTAGTACTTAATAAGAGGAAAATAAACTTGAACAATATCTGAAATAAGATCTTAAGTAATGTTTGAGAAAGACCAGAAGGTTTGAGAAGGAAAACAAGTAATTGACAAATGAAAAATCTTCATCAAATGACCAAAAATGTTTTCCTAATAAGAAATAATTTTTTTAAAAGGATATTGATGATCTGAAAAATTATCTTGAGAGAGAAAAGAATCGTAATGATCATCTGGAAGTAAAGATGAAGCCAAAAGAAGATGATTTGGAACTTTTACAACATAAACTTTCTAAAGATGAGGAAAGGAACACAAGGTTCAAAAACTCTATTACATAAATTGGTGAAAGTTCTTCTAATAATGAACATAATAAGGATAAACAAAATATAACTTCAATGACTAAAAATAAAGATGGAACTGATTTTGATAAGAATAATGCTAGAAAGTCTACGTATGTGGTCAAAGTTAACAATACTAAAAAATCAAAAGCATCTAAAAATCATGAGTCCAGAAATATTTATACCACTTCTGGTTCAGGTGAGACTGAACAAAAATTTGTGCTAAAGAAGAAATTTACAATTGAGAATATGAATACCAATGGTCAACAAAATTATAGTAAGAAGATTTTTGAGAAGCATGTTCACAACTCCGGTTAGTATGGAAGTTTTCGAGGAAAATATTCATTCGATGGGTACTTCTGGTATTGTGGTGGATTTGGACACATGGAAAATATGTGTTGGTTCAATCAACAACATTATAACTATTCCAAAAGTTTTGAAAGAAAAGTATTGATGGGGAGTCAATATTTTCAAAAATAAAAAACCTCAAAAGAAAATCTAGAAGATATCTAAGAAGGTTGATGTGAATGTTGAGAATATGTTCTAACCACTAGAAACTATCTGTGAAAGAGGTGATCAACCTGGACATCTTGCTAAGGGTTTCTTGTCTGTGTTACTGGAATAAGATTTTTTTTTAAAATTATCAGAAGTTGAATATTCTAAAGGCTAAGAATGACACATCTTCTAGGTCTGAAAAGAAATAGTGCTTGATTTTCTAGCTAGAACACATTTATTTGGCTAGGAAATTGGAGGAATCACAACAAAAAGTGGAAGAAAAGGATGAACAAAAAGCTCTTGTTGTTGAAACCGCATTGAGAGCTATAAAAGGAGAATGACCATGGATCCTTGATAGTGGTTATTTGTCTCATATGATAGGAGACTTAAAGTTGTTAAATAATGTGAAATATTTCAAATAAGGAATAGCGTCATTTGAAAATGATGAATCTCTAAGGATCAAAGGTGTTGGATCAACCATCATTAGAAATGAAAAGATGAGATCCATAAAAACACTATATGTTGATGGCCTGAAACACAACCTTCTAAGTGTGTCACAACTCTGTGATGAGGGCCACAAAGTCATCTTCAGAAAATATGGATTTTTTTTGAAAAATGAATATGATGGAAAGGTAGTTACAATAGGATAACATACAAAAGGAAACTTGTTCCAAGTTAGTGATGTTCATAATTCTTGTTACATGGGTTTGGTGGATGAAAATTAGTTTTGGAATAAAAGGTTGGGACACATGTGTCAAAGAAACATGATAAGATTATCAACAAGAGATAGTGTTTAAGACATTCCTGATTTAACAACAAGAAGAGATTGGTGTTGTACTATTTTTCAAAAAGGGAAGATCACAAATACGGTGCACAAGAAAGTTGAAATTTGTTCGAAATGGAATATGGAACTTATTCACTCTAATATCTGTGGGCCAATAAGCAAACAATCAACAAACGAAGATAAATACTTTATCAATTTCATTGATTATTTTACTCGTATTACATGTGTTATGTATATGAGGCACAATTCGGATGCTCTGAAAATGTTTAAAAGGTTTAGAAGGAAAGCTAATAAGGAATGTGATTATTTAGTGAAGAAGATGAGAACCGAAAATGGTGGTGAATACAAGAATGAAGAATTTGAAAATTACCTTGATAATCACGGAATTCGACATGAATTTAGTTCACCATACACACCTCAACAAAATGGGGTTGCTGAAAGAAAGAATAGGTGTTTGGTAGACATGGGGAGAATTATGTTACTTGAACATGGTCTTTCACATTACTATTGGAGGCAAGCCATGAGTACTTCTGTGTATATATAGAACCAATGTTTCTATAGGAAAAATTTAGATATGAATATATATGAAATATTCTATAGGAAAACTCCAAGTTTGAAACAATTAAGAGTTTTTAGGAGTCCATGCATTATAAAGAAAAATGGTGGAAACCTTGGAAAGTTTGAGAAAAGAGGAGATAATGGAATTTTTCTTGGATATGCTCTATAAGGAAGAGAATATAAATGTATCAATAAAGAAACATGAAGAAATACTGATTCTTTAGATGTAAAAGTTGTTAAAAATGCTGAGAAAGAAAAGCAGTCTTATGCTGATATGGAAGTTAAGTAAGATAGATAATATTTTGTTAACGATTCTGGTAATGCTGTAGACTATGTTAATACTACTCAAGAAGAGGAATTAGAATCAACAATATGAAGTGATGAGGATAAATTTCGAATAGCTCATCCTAGGCTAAGGAAATAAGTGGAGACTCAGAACATTATTGGAGGTCAACATCATAGGGTTGAAACAAGAAGAACAACGAATGCTATTACACATAATTATATTTATTCGAAAGTTAAAATGAATGATGTAAATGAAGAATTTGATAATCCAAAATGGGTTCAGACTATGAATAAAGAGCTTGATCAGATAGATAAGAATGATACTTCGGAACTCGTACCCAATCCAGATAACAAGAACATTATTGGTACAAAGTGGGTTTTATAGAACAATATGAATGAAGAAGGTAAAGTAATAAGAAACAAATAAAGATTGGTTTTAAAAGGGTATTCACAAATTGAAAAAATTGATTTTGATGAAAACTTTTCTCCAGTGGTAATATTAGAAACAATCAGAATCTTTCTTGCTATTGCTGCACAACAAGGTTACAAAATCTTTCCAATGGATGTAAAATCTTCATTCTTGAATGGTGATCTTGATGAGGAAGTTTAAATTGATCAACCTAGTGGATTTTTTATTTGGAAGGATGAAAATCATGTGTGCAGGTTAAAGAAGGCTCTATATGGGCTAAAATAGGCTCTGAGGGAAAGGTATTCTAAATTAGATACTTGCTTGAGGAAGATGAATTTCATGAAAGGTAGGGTTGAATACAATCTTTACATCAAGGAATGTCAAGAGTTCTCATTGATAGTAATTGTCTATGTTGATGAAATTATCTTTTCTAGAAATGATGAAAGATCTTGTGAAAGATTTGCTGAGGAGATGGAGAAGTTGTTTGAAATTTCCATGCTAGGAGAAATGAGGTACTTTCTTGGGTTGCAGATTCTTTAGAATAAGAACCACATATTTCTTTCTCTAGAAAAGTATGCAGAGGAACTTATGAAGAAGTTTGGCATAGAAAATTTGAAACCAGTTTCCACAATGATCTTAGTGGGAACCAAGTTTTCTAAAGATGGATAAGGAAAGAAAGTTGATCAGAAAGAGTTTTGAAAGCTGATTTGAAGTCTGTTATACTTGACTGCCTCAAGACCAAACATTGTCTATACTGTTACCTTGTGTGCAAGATTTCAGAGCACTCCTAAAGAATCATATTTGATAGCTGGAAAAAGAATTCTCAGATATATCAAAGGCACAAAAAATTTCAGGATCAGGTATGATGGCTCAAAAAATATTGATCTATTTGGGTATTCATATACTGATTGGGCAGGAAATGTTGATGATAGAAGATTCACATTTGGTAGAGTTTTTTTTCTGAGGAAAATTTGTGTTAGTTGGCATATAAAGAAACAAAATTCAGTAACTCTTATCATAGCTGAAGCTGAGTACATTGATGCTACTCAAGCTACTACCCAACTCATGTGGATGAAGTCTCAGTTAAAATATATCCTTGTTAAAGTAAAGCTACCCTTACTCTTAGGATGCGATAATCAAAGTGAAATAAATCTTAAAAGGAATCTGGTACGACATTATCATTCAAAACACATTGACATAAAGTATCACTTCATCAAAGAACAAGTGGAGAAGAATGAATTGAGGCTGGATTACATTCCTACATCGGAACAAGTTGATAACATATTTGAAAAACCTTTATTGAAGGAACCATTTTCTAAACTGAGGTTGAACATGGGTGTCCAACCTCCTTCTCATCAAGGTTGAGGTATGTGTATTTTCCCCCTCTCTTGTCTTACCTTTGGATAGTGTTTTCAAGGGGGAGAATTTTCATAAATATATCCTTATGAAGGCATGCATAAAGGGGCAGTTGCGAGTAAGCTGTGAATTTAGCATTGTTGTGTGTGAACTATTCTAACTATTTGTTGGAATGGTTTCAGAATGGTTGTAGAGTGGTTATAGGAAACACATTTTATTATTGTAGTAATGTTGACGAAGTGAAGAGGATTGAGGAGGAATGATGACGCGATGTGGTTTCATAGTCACTAATTTTGGACATCATGGTCTTACTGTCAATAATTTTTGTTTCCTATAATGAGTTAGTTCACGTAGGCTTCGAATTGTTGATAAGTGACCCATTTCTCAAGGTTTCAAAGTTCAGTGATTTGTGAATCTTGGTTGACAAAAAAATCCAAAGGGGGAGATTGTTGGGACCAAGTTTGTAACACCCCAAGTTTTTCTAAAAATAAATTGAAATTCATGGAACTTTGTTTTAAGTAGATATTTACAACTAGCCTTTAAACATAACTTTTCCACTTCTCTGTTTTGAATTTCAACAAATTATCATCTACAATTGTGTTCAGTAAGGTATTTGGAGTCTGATGAATCCAACTTGTTTTTTCTTGAATAGTAACATACCCTTATGAATAGTAATATGAATAGTAATATGACCCTAATGAATAGTAAATTTTATTATTATTTTATTTTATTAAGGCTTTAAGATAATATCATCTTGGTTAATTTTTCATCGTGATATAGAAGTAGTTATAGAATTAGAATTGTTAATTTTTGAATTAAGCATGATTTTATTTAAAAATTAAATTTATAATAATTGAAAAATTATTTTCAAAAAATGGAATTCATTTTTGAATTATACATGTCGAAAAATGGTTAGGGTAAATTTTTGGTATTTTTCAGAAATTCTTGAATTTTCAATGAATAGTGAAATACGATAAAATACCATATAATCAAATTATCAGTAAAATACACTATTTATGACATCATAAGTGATTTAAGGCCACTTGGTTCGAACTCACATACCATTATTACTATTTTTGGTCACATGAACTAATACTATTCATAATCTTTGGAAAAAATATTATAATAATGATTAAAATAATGAAAAATACCCCATCTCCTCCACTATAAATACCACCCTCACTCCCCTCTTCTTCCCACACCTCTCAATTCTTGATCCATACCTATGTTCAGACCAATACTCCTCCCAAGGATCTTCCCCATGTCCTAGAGCTGCTGGTCTCACCAAAAGACCAAAACCAAATCCCTTAAGAAGGATCTCAAGGAGAAGAGATCAAGAGGTAAACATCCTCTTTTATTTTCTTTCTTTTCTTTCATTTTATGTTATTCTCTTCCTTTCCCTTTGGATTATGTTGGAATATTTCATTACATATAACTCATTACTTTCCATATTATGTAAGAGTGATGAGATATCCCGTTTCTCTCATCAGACTATTTTTATGAAATTTTATGAGATGTCGTTAGGCTGCCGAATTTTCGTGAGAAATTTCTCAAGTTTTCTTTTATTTCAAGATTCATTTATTTTATTCTTATTTACTAACATCTTCTTAACCAAGAGGAATGAAAGATACAGAATCTTTTATATTCTATATTATCTCATGTTCATGGAAAATTTATCATCATTCTTTTTCTCCTCTCCCAATTATTCAAGGAATTAAAAACATTGTCCATGATGTGTCGAATTACCGACATCGTGGATGATGTGATTTCATTTTTCTTTAAATCATTAAAGTCTGGTCATGATACAATTTTTATGGTGGAAATAGGTTATAATATATTTATTATGACTCATCCATGGTTCTGTAATTCTTTTGTACACATGGTTTTAATTTATAAAACAAAATGAGGTTGTTTTTATCAAAGAACCACTAAAATGATCTAAACGAACATCATTAATGTATTAACTTATGAAGCATCCTCATGTAAGAATTCAAAATGATAAATTGTATAATTTATGGTATTTTAAATATTTAAATACTACTCCATTCCAATTCTTTATTTTCACTTCCAATCGACAAGAACATCCATCACGAACCAATCTTGGAAATCATGCAAAGAACTCACCCAAAAACAGTGGAAGGAGCAAAATACTAACAATTATAGAGTGAAATGATGTTATGAAATGATCATATAAGATTTTATAAACATGAAAATATTTCTTTAAAATACTAATAACACTCTTTTAACCATTATACAGAAAGTTTAAACAAGTTTGAAGTAAGACAAACCTGAGGTAAGAGAATTCTTAACCCGATTTCCATTCTTTGTGTTAACCTTCTACTTCATTATTTATGTGGTATTAAAATTGTTTGTGTGATGGGTTTTGTTTATATTATGTTGAATTATGTGTATTTATAGTGTATATACATATTCCATCCACTCTATTAAGTCTTTCTTTATTACATGAATTATGTAAGGGGATTTTCTTTTAAAAATCCTCTATTAAAATTCTGTTTTACAAAAATTAAAAAGCAATGTTTTTATGCTATTATTCATGTTGTATGATTATGATCTGGTTCTTGGGAATTGTTTATGATTAAGGGTAGTACCTATATCTCCCTCCAATGTATTGAGTATGTGTAAGTTTTAGGTTGGCCATATGTTTACTCCAAGTGTAACTACGATGGTTACAAAAATAGTAAGGTATCCGTGAGGGTTACAAATTATAAGGTAGCTAAGAGGGTTACAAGATTATGTAAGTAATTCCACAAGATAAATTTATGGTTCTACTTATATTCTTATGTATCATAAAAATCATATGTTTCACAAAGTAAGTATATATATACAGGTGATAAGTATGTCTTTTGAAAATGATTTCATACGTTACAAGTATTCATGGACTAATGTGTTCTTCCCTTATTTTTATATCCCTTAATAAGTTTTTGTGCGCATCCCAAGTTTTAAATGATTTTCATAGGTTAATGGATGTGTAAGATAAAGGAATCCATGTTAAATGTTGAATAATTATCAAGGAATCATGTTTTATGTTTTAATGTTTTATATTTTAAAAAAATGGAAACTGTTTTTATAGTATCCACTCTGTAACAATGTGTAATGTCATGAATGTGTTATGTCCCAATTCTATAAAGCTTTAAACTTGAAAAGATACTCAATTTAAAAGAAAGTGTTTTCTTAACTAAATTAAAGATTATGTATGTAATAAGGAAGAGTCCTTATAGTTGGTATCATAGGATTGTTTAGATAACTTTAGGGGTTAGTGTGATGTTAATAGAATACCATAAATAATTTTCACTCTATGATTAATTTTTAAATGTTATAGAATTTAAAGATCACAAAGTTGATTCGTCTAAGGTATGTTTGTTCATAATGGTTGTCCGTAGAAGAAATAGGGCAGTTGAAGAGGAGAGGCATCGACAAAACGACATCCTTCCGAATCTGCAGCCCGAAATGGTAGGGATTTTAACCGAGCAGTTTGTGACAGTAATGGCTCAGCTAAAGAAAGCAATAAATGGTGGTGGAATACATTAAAGAGAAAAACTAGAGGTACCATAACAAAACATGACAATAGTGGAACATTTTATGATACAAAACCCTCCTACTTTCAATGGATCTTTTGACCCAGTAATGGCTGAAGGATGGATTAAAGACCTTGAAAAGATATTAGATGTTATGGGATGTTCAGACAATCAAAAGGTATATCTTTAAATTTATCGTTTTGAAGGTGAAGATGATTAGTGGTGGTCAATGGTAAAGAATATCAGGGATAGAGAGAATTTTGATGCCTTAGAGTGGGATGAATTTAAAAGTATTTTCTGTGAAAAATATTTTCCTAAGGTGGTGCGACTTAGGATGGAGAAGATATTCTTTGAATTGAAACAGAAGGAGGAAGATTCAGTGGCCATGTATGAAGTGAACTTCACTCAACTGGAAAGGTATGCTCCAAATCTTATTCTGGATCTTGATAGCAAAATCAACCGCTTTTACTCAGGACTGAATCCAAGGTATCGAAGGGAGTTGTCCTCCCATGAATTAAAAAGTTATGAGAAACTTGTACAATGTGCAGAGAGGGTAGAGATGGAGTTTGCTGATGATCATATGTGTTTTAGAAACAAGGAGAAGAAGAGGTCCAGATGGCAAGAAATGAGTAAGAATCAACCAAAGAAATCTGATGGTAAGAAAATCCAATTTCCAGTTTGTGAAAAGTGTGGCAAGAAGCACCTTGGAGAATGTATTAGCAAAATTGGGAAGTGTTTTAAATGTGTTAATTTTGGACATATGGTCCGATATTGTAATGAAAATGATCTGAAGAATAATCCTGATAAGAAAACTGTAAAGTGTTTTAAATGTGGTGAGATGGGTCATTATGCAAATGCCTACCCAAAGAGAGATCCGAATGATGAAAAGAAACTAGACTAAAAGCATAAAGGTGTAGTGAGATCCTTTATGACCACATCAGCAGACGTCAGAACATACAATGAAGTTGTATCAGGTACTTTGTTTGTTTACTCAGATTTTGCTGAAGTTTTGTTTGATATGGGGTCTACGCATTCCTTCATCTATGAGAAAGTTTTGGGTAAATTGGAAATATCACCTCAAAAAATGAGACCTGAACTTGTTGTTAAAACACCAGGGGGAAATATTATAGCATAGAGGAATTATAAGAATCTTTCTATTGTGGTATGTGGGAAGTATTTACCTGAAAAACTTGTTGTTTTACCCTTATCCGAGTTTGATGTTATTCTAGGAATGGATTGGATTTCTGTTTATCATACTAAGATTGACTGCAGAGCTAAAGAAGTTGTTTTTAAGAAAGAGTTTCATTTTTTATATAAGAACGAACCCATACAATTGATAACATATTAGGAAGTTGAGAAACTATTTAAAGATGGAAATGAAATTTATCTTTCACATATTGTTGAAAAAAAACAGAACTGTTCAGAATAATGATGTACTAGTGGTAAATGAATACCTTGATGTTTTTTCCGATGAGTTACCCAATGTCATACATGATCTAGAAGTTGAATTCACAATTGACTTAGTTCTTGATGCTAAGACAATTTCAAAACCCCCATATCGTATGTCTCAAATAGAACTTATTGAATTGAAAAATTAGTTATAAGATTTTCTTGACAAAGGCTTTATTCGTCCTAGCACTTCACTATGGGGAGCTTCTATTTTGTTTCTTAAAAATAAATATGGTTCTATGAGACTTTGAATTTATTATAGATCTTTGAATAACATCACTATTTAAAAAAATTATCCTTTTCCTCATATTGATGAATTGTTTGATCATCTTCAGGGAGCTCTGTACATTTCCAAGATTGATTTGAGATCTGGATACCATCAGCTGAAGGTTAAAGAGGACAAAATCCCAAAAATAGCATTTTGTATTAGATATGGGCATTATGAATTTGTTGTTATGCCATTTGATTTAACTAATGCACCTACTGTATTCATGAATATTATGAATAGAGTATTTCATAAGTTCTTGGATAAGTTTGTGGTTGTGTTTATTGATGAATTTTTGGTATTTTCTAAAAATAAATAGGAGCGTGAAAAACATCTAAGGGTTTTTTTACAAACCTTAAAAGAAAAGGAACTGTATGAAAAATTCAGAAATCGTGATTTTTGGTTAGAACAGATTTCTTTTCTTGGGAACATTGTAAATAAGGATGGAATAACAGTTGATCCTTCCAAAACAAAAGTGGTTGATGAATGGAAAATACCCACAAATATTAGAGAGATTCATAGTTTTCTTGGATTAGCAGGTTATTACTGATGTTTTGTTAATAACTTTTCTTGGTTATCTAGCCCGATAACTAAGTTAACACAGAGAGGGGTTAATTTTTTTTGGAAAAAAATGTGATATTTGTTTTCATGAATTGAAGAAGAGATTGGTTAATTCTCTAGTTTTGGCCTTGCCTTCCTGAAATGGTGAGTTTTTCATCTAGAGTGATGCTTCTTTGAAGGGAATTGGTAGTGTTTTGATGCAAAATGATCAGGTAATTGCTTATGCTTCAAGAAAACTAAAAACTTATGAGTTAAATTATCCCACACATGATTTGGAATTAACATCTGTGGTTTTTTTCTTTGAAAATTTAGAGGCATCATTTATACAGAGCCAAATATCAAATATATACTGACCATAAAATTATGAAGTATATATTAACTTAGAAGGAATTAAACATGAGGCATAGAAGATGGATTGAACTGATAAAGGATTATGATTGCACGATCAGTTACCATCCTGGAACAGAAAACAAAGTGGTATATTCCTTGAGTCAGAAACATCATGCATCATTAACCATGTTACGTTTGGAACATGATCCATTGATTAATGATTTGATGAATTTTGGATTAGAAGTTGTTGGTGCAAGAAATAACTCTATTTTGTTTCAGGTTTAAGTGTAGTCTTCGTTGTCAGATATAATTAAGCGACCAAATAAGGAAGATCATGAGCTACAGAAAAAGGTATAATTGGTTAAAATTGGTAAGTTTCCAGAATTTAACCTTGATAAAGACTATGTTTTAAGATTTGGAAAAATGTTGTGTGTGCCTAGTGATTCTCAGTTGAAGAAATATTTGTTGTGTGAAGCTCATATTTCTCCATTTTCAGTTTATCCTGATAGTACTAATATGTATAGAGACCCTCAGGAGTATTATTAGTGGGACGGAATGAAAAGTGATATTGATGATTTTATTGTGAAATTCTTAACATGTCAACATGTTAAAGTAGAGAGGAAGTTACCGAAGGGAATTCTTCATCCTTTTCCAGTGATAGAGTGGAAATGAGAGAATGTATCCATGTACTTTGTGACGAGACTACCAAATACTTCTCGAGGTACTAATGTAATTTGGGTTATTGTTGATTAGCTTAAAAAATATGACCAATTTATTTCTATTGGAGATACAATGTCTTTGGATCGAATTTCTCGAATTTACCTCAAAGAGATTGTCAGGTTACATGGAGTTCCTCTTTCCATTTTATCTGACTGAGATCCCAGGTTCACTTCTAACTTTCGGAAGGGACTTTAGAAGTCGTTGGGCATAGAATTAAATTTCAGTATAGATTTTCATCCTCAATCAGATGGGAAATCAGAAAAAATAATTCAGAATTTTGAGGATATGCTTTGAGATTGTTCAATGGACTATCAGGGAAGTTGGGATCAACATCTTTCTTTAGTTGAGTTTTCTTATAATAACAATTTTAATTCCAGTATACAGACGACACCTTTTGAGGCTTTGTATGGGAAGCGGTGTCAGACTCTAGCATTTTGGGATGAAGTAAGTGAAAGAAAGTTTATGGGGATATAATTAGTATAAGAAGTGGCTGATAAAGTGAAGATGATCCAGCAACACATGAGGATAGCTCAGAATAGGAAGAAAAGTTATGCAGATAATGGAAGGAAATACTTATCTTTTGAGGCAGGTGACCATGTTTTCCTTAAAATCTCTCCTTAGAAAAGTGTGATGTGTTTTGGTAATAAAGGAAAACTAAGTCCACGATTCATCGGTCCTTTTGAAATATTAGAAAATGTTGGACCAGTTGCATACCGAGTATCTTTGCCTCCAAGTTTGTCTTAGGTACACAATGTTTTTCATGTTTCAATGTTGAGAAAGTATGTGCCAGATTCATCACATGACTTGAGCATAGAAGAAGTTCAGCTGGAAGAGAACCTTTCTTATGAAGAGAAACCAATTCAGATTCTTGATCGAAGAGAACAGGTATTGCGGAATAAGGTAATCTACCAGGTAAAGGTTTTGCGGAGAAACCACATGGTTGAAGAAGCAACATGGGAGTCTAAAAATGCTATGAGGGAAAAGTAGCCTCAGTTGTTTAATACGTAAATAAAATTGCGAGGACGCAATTTTCAGAAGGTGGAGATAATGTAACACCCCAATTTTTTCTAAAAATAAATATAAATGCATGGAACTTTATTTTAAGTAGATATTTAAAACTAGCCTTTAAACATAATTTTCCACTTCTATGTTTTGAATTTCAAGAAACTGTCATGTACAATTGTGTTCAGTAAGTTATTTGAAGTTTGATGAAACCAACGTGTTTTTTTTTGTGAATAGTAACATACCCTTATGAATAGTAATATGAACCTAATGAATAGTAAATTTTACTGTTATTTTATTTTCTTAAGGATTTAAGATAATAACATCTTGATTAATTTTTCATCGTGATATTGAAGTAATTAGAGAATTAGAATTGTTAATTTTGGAATTAAGTATGATTTTATTTAAAAATTAAATTAATAATATTTAAAAAATTATTTTCAAAAAATGGAATTAATTTTTGAATTCTACATGTCGAAAAATGGTTAGGGTAATTTTTTGGGATTTTTATGAAATTCTTGAATTTTCGATGAATAGTGAAATACGATAAAATACCGTATAATCAAAATATCAGTAAAATAATATATTTATGACATCATAAGTGATTTAAGGCCACTTAGTTCGAACTCACATGCCATTATTACTATTTTAGGTCACATGAACTAAGACTATTCATAATATTTGGCAAAAATATTATAATAATGATTAAAATAGTGAAAATACCCCCTCTCCTCCACTATAAATACCACCCTCACTCCCCTCTTCTTCCCACACCTCTCAAGTCTTGATAAATGCCTAATTTCGGCCCAATAATCCTACCAAGTCTCTTCCCCACGTCCTAGAGCTACTTTTCTAACCAAATGACCAAAACCAAAGCCCTTAAGAAGGATCTCAAGGAGAAGAGATCAAGAGGTAAACATCCTCTTTTATTTTCTTTCTTTTCTTTCATTTTATGTTATTCTCTTCCTTTACCTTTGGATTATGTTGGGATATTTCATTCCATATACCCCCTTACTGTCCATATTATTTAAGAGTGATGAGATATCCCATTTCTCTTGTCAAACTATTTTTATGGAATTTTATGAGACGCCGTTAGGCTGCCGATTTTTCGTGAGAAATTTCCCAAGTTTTCTTTTGTTTCAAGATTCCTTTATTTTATTCTTATTTCCTCACCTCCTATTAACCAAGAGGAAAAACAACTCCAGAATATTGTATATTATGGATGTTCTCATGTTCATGGAAAATTCATCATCATTCCTTTTATCCTCTCTCACTTATTTAAGGAATTAAAAACATTGTCCATGATGTGTCGAATTACCAACATCATGGACGATGTGATTTAATTTTTCTTTAAATCCTTCAAGTTAGGTCATGAAATAATTTTTATGGTTGAAACAGGTTATAATATATGTATTATGTCTCATCCATGGTTCTGGAATTATTTTGTACACCTGGTTTTAATTTATAAAACAAAATGATGTCATTTTTATCAAAGGACCACTAAAATGATCTAAACGAATATCATTAATGTATTAACTTATGAATCATCATCATGTAAGAATTAAAAATGATAAATGGTATAATTTATGGTACTAAAAATATGTAAATACTAATCCATTCATATTCTATAGTTTCACTTCCAATTGACAAGAACATCCATCATGAACCAATCTTGGAAATCATGTAAAGAACTCATCCAAAAATAGTGCAAGGAGCAAAATACTAACAATTAAAGGGTAAAATGATGTTATGAAATGATCATATAAGATGTTATAAACATGAAAATGTTTCTGTAAAATACTAATAACACTCTTTTTTACCATTATACAGGATGTTTAAACAAGTTTTTAGTAAGACAAACCCGAGGTAAGGGAATTCTTAACCCGATTTCCATCCTTCGGGTTAACCTTCTACTTCATTATTTATGTGGTATTAAAATTGTTTGTGTGATGGGTTTTGTTTATATTATGTTTAATTTTGTGTATTTATAGTTTATATACATATTCCATCCACTCTATTAAGTCTTTCTTCAATTACATTAATTATGTAAGGGACTTTTCTTTTAAAAATCCTATATAAAAATTCCGTTTTACAAAAATTAAAAAACATTGTTTTTATGCTATTATTCATGTTGTATTATTATTTTATGGTTCTTAGGAATTTTTTATGATGAATGGTGGAACCTATAACTCTATCCAATGCATTGGGTATGTGTAAGTTGTAGGTCTACCATATGGTTACTCCAAGTGTAACTACGATGGTTACACAAATAGTAGGGTAGCTGTGAGAGTTAAAAATTATAAGGTAGCCGAGAGGGTTAAAGGATTATGTAAGTAATGACTCAAGATACCTTTATGTTTATAATTTTTTATTATGTATTTTGGAAATAACATTTTTTAAAAATTAATTATATATATACAGGTGATAAGTATGTCTTTTGAAAATGATTTCATACATTACAAGTATTAATGGACTAATGTGTTCTTCCCTTCTTTTTATATCCATTACTGAGTTTTTGATCTCATCCCAAGTTTTAAATGATTTTCACAGGTTAATGGATGTGTAATACAAAGAAGTAATCCATGTTAAATGTTGTATAATTTTCAAGGAATCATGTTTTATTTTTTAATGTTTTATATTTTGGAAAAAAATGGAAACTGTTTTTATGGTATCCACTCTGTAACAATGTGTAATGTCATGAATGTGTTATGTCCCAATTCTCTATAGATATAAACTTGAAAAGATCCTCAATGTAAAAGGAAGTGTTTTCTTAACTAAATTCAAGATTATTTATGTAATAAGGCTGGTTCCTTATAAAGTTGGCTGATGAAGTTCTTAGGTGAATAAAGTATTGTCTTTTTTTGTCAAGGAAGGTTAAGAATAAAGGAAATCACGTCACTTTGGTTAAGTGGTTGAGGAAAGACAGGAAAGTTATAATACTTTCGATGGTAAATCTGATGATGATTTTCTAGTCTATATTTTAAAAAGATCATAAGCAGGTTGGAGAACTTATGATACAAGCATTATAAAGGAAATAGGGAGAAAAGATGCAACCAATATTCATGGTTGGTCTTGCAGAAGTAGGTGTATAAGGTGACACAGTTTCCCAGTGTTTTCCAAATTTTTGGGATCCAAAATTTGGAGTTGGGATAACATCGTGAAAAATGGATTTCTTTGAAGAGCATATAAAAATATGTAAAAGTTATGAATTTCTCAAATATGGGCTTCATGAAGTGAATTGCACGAAGACATGAAGAAAGTTGACGATGTTCTTCACGATTACAACGAGCTTCGCGAATGGAAGAGGTGAATAGATTCACAAGAAAGCTTTGCGGTGAAAAGGAAGAAGGGGCATCATGGCGGCACAAAGAAAGAAATACCATTGTAATAGCATAAAAGAAGAAAGATAATCATGGTGGTACAAAGGATTTTACAAAACACTTCACGATTATGAAGAGATTCGCAAATCCAGAAAATAGCCATGGTGCTTCGCGAAACAGAGTAAATTTCGGCAGAAATTTTAAAGCTCCTCAATTTGGTGCTAATGTGGCATTGAGGTGGATGGAAGGTTCTAGAGTTAGTGGGAAAATCCTATAAATAGGCCCCTACCCCCTCAAGAGAAGAGAGATACTTAACAAGAATTTTAGATCTCTCAAATTGAGAAGAAGGTTCACGGAGTAAGAGAGCTCTGTGAAGGCAGTGAGCTCCGTGAAGGAAAGGAGATTCATGGGGAACCATTGAGCTTTGAGAAAGAAGTTAACTTCGCAAAGACCAATATGTTCTCTAAAAACTAGAGTGCTCTGCAAAGCTGAGGGATTCGCGAAGGAGATCTGTGAGTTGAAGATTTGAATACCCAAATTAAGTGATAAATACTTTCAAGAGGATAAAGATATGATTAGGATATAAAAATAAGTATTATTACGAAGTCCAAGTTGTTTTTATCTACTTATAGATAGGAAATAAAAGATTTTTTTTCAACGATCATATTTGTGATGGTTTTTCAAGAAGCACATAGATATTGAATTACCCTATTTTTTCTAAGATGTTGCACACACACTTGAGGATTATCTCCCAAGTGCTACACAAGTGTAAGGGTATAACCTACTCATTGTATTCCACATAAAAGGTTTTTTTTCTAGTGGATTGTGTGGTACTGAATTATTTCTGTACCATACCAAGGACGTATCTACTCTTGTTCAGCAGTGAACCTTGTAAATCTTGTGTTCTTGTGGTTGTGTGTGTTCAGCAGGGAAAGAACTATTTGATAGGAGAAAAAGGTTATTTCAAAAGAAAGGAAACATAAAAAAAAATATCTCTAATTCAGTATCCCCCTCTCAGTGATACTTGGATCCTGAATGGGTAACTTCAACAGGAACCAGAGTGTTTCTCCACCCCCACCGAAAGAAATATGAGCCCAATCATCTTGTAGTATCCGTCGGAGGAAGAACAGACGTTCCATCACCCAAGGCATATAGGCAGACCAATTCGGACAAACTCAGAAAGAATAGTAGTGCTATCAGCTCTTGTTACAGAGGCCAACCCATCTATTTACAAAGTTCAATCCCTTAAATCTCCCATGAAAGAGAATCCCTTAGTAAGGAAGAACCAACCTTTAGATAAGAAATATGATATCCTGACGTAGTTAGACTTTGTACCAGAAAAGTTATCAATCCTGGGTGCCTTGAGTCTGTTAGAAAACCTTAGGGAGGCACTTATTGGAGCCTTACTAAATCCCCAAGAATTCGAGGCTGAAGTAGCAGTGGCCGAAGTCTACCAGATGGAGACCAATCCCAAAGAATTCCACGCTGTCATCTCCTTCATAGATCAGGATAAAGTCTCCATCATTCAAGGACATATCAAACCCTTATATGTGTCTAACAAGATAAATGACATTGATGATCAGAGAATTTTCATCAACAATGGATTTGGAGTCAACCTCCTCCCACTACAAGCACTTCTTCAGTTAGGCCATGATAAGGATAGTATAACATCCTACACCAAAACTCTGTTGGGATATGAAAAAAGCGAGAAGAATCCATTTGGACGAATCATGTTTAAAACTTGGCTTAGTGACCTCATGTTTGATTCCAAGTTTCTGGTAGTGCGACAAAGTAAAACCTTCAACATCTTGTTGGGAAGGCCCTATCTAGATCAGCACACTATAATTCCCTCAAAATATCATTAATGTGTCAAATGTTGTGCTAATGGGAAAACTAGGACATTTTATGACAATAAATCCCCATTCAAATCCTGTGAGTCACATTACATCAATGCAAGGTTCTATGAACTGAAATATAAGCAATCTTTTTTCAATGATGTTGATTGGATAACTTCCCCAAATGGATTGAAAATGGATCCCACTGATCCCTTAAAATATATTGGGGAAGAGTATACATTACCTATTAACTAGGTTGAGTGAATAAGTTCAAGGTTAGGAACAGATTCAACTGTCTATATGATTTCTGTTATGATCGTCAAGTCCAAAGACATTGAAAAGTACCCTAAACCCTATGATGACATGGAAGGCCCAAAAAATATGCTCTCGGACTACCATCAATATCCCATATAGTTACTTCCTTACTCACTAAGGTAGAATAAGATGTCTTGTTACTAAAATAAGGAGAGTATATTCCATCCTCTTTAGAGAATTCTTCACAGGAAGTCATGGAAAAAGAAGATATTTCAGTTTCTATAAACTAGAGTTGCAATTTCTCCCCCAATTCTAGATATTTCATCTCAAAAATCATCTATCTATCAAAAAAATGAAGAAGAAGATGGTGATGAAGAAGAATACCTTAAATATTCTCCTCCCACATTCAAAAAAGGCATCTCCACCACAATCGATAAACTTAGGGAGATAAACCCGGGAACCAAAGATGACCCACGACCCACTCTAATTAGTGTAGCTATGCCTTTAGAGGAGAAAGAGGCATATACCTACTTTCTAAAGAATAATTGAGATTTGTTTTCCTAGAACTACACAGAAATTCCAGACCTCGATCCTGGGGTCTCCACTCATCACCTAGGTCTACCGGAAGACCATCATGGTTATAAGCAGACTGCTAGAAGAACCTACCCAACACATGCTACCAAAATAGAGGCTGAAGTTGACAAGATAATCAAATATAACTTCATCTGGGAAGTCCAATATTCAATATGGATGTCAAACATAGTCCCTATCAAAAAGAAGAATGGACATATTAGAGTCTTCATTGACTTCAGGGGCCTCAATCGTCACTGGCCGAAAGATGAATTCCCGGTGCCAGTAACATAATTGATGATTGATGGTACCTCTGGATATAAGTCCCTCTCTTTCATGGATAGATATTATGGATACAACCAAATCCGAATGGACAGAGGATATAAATAAGAAACTACTTTCAGGCCCCCAGGGAGTAATCTTCTATAAGGTGATTCTCTTTGGCCTAAAAAATTCTAGCGCTACCTATTAGCATGGCATAAATCTCATTTTCAAGCCCTTCCTAGGAAAATTAGTTGAGTGCTACATCGATGATCTAGTGATTAAATCGCGATAGCACTTAAACCACCTGATAGATCTTGAAACTGTCTTCAATAAATGGCGACAACACCTTTTAAAGATGAATCCCCTAAAGTGTGATTTTGACGTTACCTCCAGGAAATTACTTGGCTTCGTCATACACCATTGTGGCATTGAAGTTGACCGTAAGAAGACAAAATCCATACTCGACATGTCTTTGCCTCTCAACCTCACAAAATTGAGGGGTCTTCAGGGACACCTATACTACATTCAATGCTTCATAGCCAACCTTACAGGTAAGTTCCTTCCTTTCACCAGGTTAATGAAGAAAGGGGTGGCATATGAATGGGATAAGGATTATCAATAAGTATTTGAAAATATAAAAATATATCTCCTAAGACCACCAGTACTAATGCATCTAGTTGAGGGGAGACCACTCATTTTGTACGTAACTACCTTTGAATGATCATTATGAATTTTTCTAACATAGAAGAATGATAGAGGTAGTGAGAACAGTCTCTATTACCTCATCTAAACAATGATGGATGATGAGACTCAATATTCAAGAATCGAAAATAACTACCTAGACCCAATCTTTATGGTTCAAAAATTCAGGCATTACCTACTACACCACGAGGTCCATCTGGTCTCCCACTGTAACCCAATAAGTATATCCTCATTCGTCCCATGATAATTAGATACCTATCACGATGGGAAGTCATCCTAAAACAGTTTTACATATTATAACTTCCCTATAAATCCATCAAGGGTTAGGTGTTAGAAAACGTCCTAGAGGATCACCCCTCAGAAGAAATGACCCCATTGAATACTAAACTTCTTGATGAAGAGGTGTTATCTGCCCAAGAAGGCCCCCATAAATGAGAAATATTCTTTGAAGGTGCCTCCATAATCCCAACAGAGAAAAATTATGGAGGATCCCAATATCAACAAAGTGGGGTGGAGAGTTATACTCATATCCCCAGAAAAGCCTGTCTTTCCTTAATCATTATTTCTTTCAGAGGGGTGAAAAAATAATGAAGTAGAATAACAGACCCTCATTGCAGGACTGGATCCAACACTTCATGCATGAGTTGAACTCCTTAAGATAAAAGGGGATTCAGAGATTGTCATCAAGCAGGTCAATGGTGACTATGCTATTAATAAAGAAGTATTGGTACTTTTGATGAACTATGTTCTAGAACTAATGGAAGAATTCCCATGAGAACCAACACTGAATTATGTCCCCCTGTCACAAAATGCTCAAGCTGATGCATTGTAAAATATAGCTAAAACCCTAGATGATCTATACTAGGATGAAACAATCATTAGTGTTTCCCATCTTCAGATGGTCTTTCCATTCATTCAGAATAATACATAGGAAATTGATGAGATTAGCCCGGTTTTTTAGCCTTATGGTCACACTAACGGCTGGGTGACTCCCATTGAAAATTACCTCTAGAGGGGGGAACTCCCAATAGATAGGGCTAGAAGAGAATAGATCTGGAGGTGGTTAGTCAATTTTGTCTTGTACAATGGAACAGACCAAGAAAAGGTTCTCTACAAATGAGGCCTTGATGGGGTCCTTCACAGGTGCATCGATGAAGAAGAGACTTCCACCATCATGAAAGAAGTGCACACTAGAGCTTATGGAGCACACCATTTGGAGACCAAGATCTACCATCAAATTCAAAGGCTTGGATACTATTAGCCCACTATGATATAAGATTATTACACATTCACCAAGAATTTCCATTCCTTCCAAGTTCATGCCAATTTTATTCACCAACCCATGGAGCTACTTCACATAGATAAGTAATCTTGGACATCCACCATATGAGGGATGGATATTGTGGGACCATATCCTTCCACCACATCCAGAAAATTCAAGTTCATTCTCACAGCAACCGACTTCTTCTCCAAATGGGCTGAATCCACACCCCTTAAAGAGGTCAGAACAAAAAGCATTGTTAGATTTGTGAAAACCAACATCATTACGAAATTTGGTTTCCCTCATACAATACTGACAGAAAATGTCTCCAACTTTTTCTCTACTAAGTTGGAAAAGTTATATTAGGAGTATGGAATTAAAGCCTACCGTTCATCCCACCACCATACAACGAACAATTGGAAGATAGAGGCTTTCAACAAAACTCTATCCAATATAATTTAGAAGATGGTGAACATGAATAAGAAATCATGGCCAGACAATCTTCTTCATGATTTATGGTCTTACCAAACCACAACCCACACTACCACCCAGGAAATCCCATACTCCTTAGTATATGGGACAAAGGTGGTTCTACCCATTAAAGTTCAAGTGACATCACTCCGCATTGTCGTTTGCGATCAAATTTCCATGGATGAGAAATACCAGAAATGGTTTGATGAGTTAGAGAGACTAGATGAGAAAATTCTGTACACTTTTCACTGTTTGGAAATCTACCAAAATTAGATAGCACGATCCTTTAACAAAAAGGTTCACCTCCGGTCTTTCCTATAAGGGGAGATGGTTTTATTCCTTAGAACCCCAATGATACTCAGGAAGAAACACCCAAAAATTGAGCCAAAATGGGAGGGACCATATGTCATACATAAGGTCTACTCCAATGAAGAATATTAATTAATATCAATGGATGGAAAGATCATCACGACTTCCAATAATGTAAGGTTTCTGAATAAGTACTTCACATAATGGTGATGGTAATGTCCTCACTGCATGACTCTAAACTGCACAACATAGCGTCCGAGCTGCAAGACGTTAAACCGCATAGCATAAATTGTTCTAATTGCATGATGCTAAACTGTGAGGCTATAAGCGTCCTAGATGCAAGAAGTTAAACCACATAGCATAAATTTTCTAATTGCATGATGATAAAATTTAGGTTTTAAATTGTCCTAACCACATGACACTAAACTGTATAGAGCCTATCCTTTCCTTAAGATGATAAACTTCATGATTTCCAAATAACTACATATGACTTGATTCCCATTCATCAGTGGGATATATAGAGATTCCTTGACCCTCAATCTTGGACCAACCACCATAAAAAATAACAAAAATGACTCTATTGTATCCTCTATCACCCCATACTACGAGGAAAATCCTTATTTCTCCTTGTTTCTCACATTGAGTATGACTCACATGAGCTTAAGATTGGTGGTAAGGATTCCCTTACATAAACAAACCATAGAGGGATACAATGGACCCAAAACCCGTAGCAGATGAAACCAAAATGCCCCTACTCCTACGTATGAGTCAGATTAGTACATGGAACATTTTGAACTATGTATGGATTGATTCATAGCCTTGCGAGATATGTAGTGATGACCAGATTTAAAAACCAATACCATCCACCAATTAAAGAAAAATTCCCTCCATTTCCCTACACGTGGACTAGACCTTTGTAGGGAACATTCAGAACTACATACTGATTGATTATCATTCATCAGTGGGATACATAGTGATGCCCTAATCCTCTATCCTAGTCCAACTTCCCAAAACATTTTCTCTTCCTATGTGTATAGGTCGGACTTGCACATGGGAATCCATGTAAGGTCCTAACCACATGACATTAAACTACAAGGTTCCCCAAGAGTCATGTGCGGCCAAATTATCAACGTTATAAGATCCTGAACATGCCCCCAATTTACTTCACAATGAATTCAAAGAGATGACAAAAATTACAAGTATGAATTTTGATGTTTAGAAAGAGTTAACAGACCATGATTCCTTCTACATATGAGTGAGATATATATAGAATCTTTAGTAGTTCATAGATAATCATGATCTGGATATTTTTTACATTCCCATACACATCTTTCCCATTTTTCAAACTCTATACCCTGAGAAAGCTTGGGTCCCCATTAACATTCCTGGACATTAGGGATGGAAGGCCAGTTTCCTACAGACACCTTTGTTTGACTATGCACATCATGCCCCAGTGGCTCTGCATATATCGCCTACAAAATGGCTATCAACCAAAGTAAAATTCATCCTCAAGAGAGTCATTTCCTACCTCCATACACCCAATGGATTCCAAGACCCATGTCATTCCTCCTGATCCAAGGCCCCCCATAACTATGGTTTACACCTTATATCACCACTCATGTCTAAGGAATAACAAAATATCCCAACCATGATTAACTCAAAGCTAGTTATGGTCTTTGTGACAAGTTGTCTCCACAACATGATGGTGAAATGTGCTGCAAACATCCTCACCACACAATACTAAACTGTAAGGCCAGAAGGTCCCCAGTTGTATGAAATTAAACTACACCTCACAATGGTAATTCTTAGATTCTTATCTTAGCTTGGAATCCTTAAAAAAATGCCTTCCTTTATCACTTATGAGATAGACCTCTCTAAAGAATGTTTATTGGGAATCATATGTTACTTGGATTCCCCTTGAAAAGATATGTGGTGGACCCAAACTCTATGATCCATACCCATCCCTAAAAAGTATTTAAATTTCCCCTTCTTTGTACACAAATTGAATCAACATAAAGAATCCCCAAACAAGTCCTATCTATAGGGATGCTTAAGGGCAGTCATGTTTCCCTTATTTCACATCGGGATTTCCCTACATACACCCCACATGATGATAAATTATGTGGAATTCATCATTTCTTCATGAAGTTAAACTGCATATCATTGGTCTAAGTATAAAATTCTCTCTTCTATTGGTTATTCCATTCTTAAGTGGTGGCACAAAATCCTCGTAATACCTTTTTTCTCACACTGAGCATAGCTCACATGATCTTAGGGACCTTAGGAGGAGATGCACCATGAAATCATGGAAAATAAGTCTGGGAATTGGGTCCTAGAAGAACGAACCTAAAAGAAATTTTATGGTTCCCTTCCCCATAAGGAACCCCGGGTCCTAGTCGTACGACATTAAACTACATGGTACATTAAAGATGATATGAATTCCTCACCCCACCCTGCAAATGAGTTAGATCTATGCTGGGGATTACTTAATCCCATGGGTGAATCACAACCTAGACATTTCTAATGTATCCGGATACACTTCTACCATGCATCAAAATCTGTTCTTTGAGTAATATTGGATCCCCATAACCTTCCATGGCCATTGGATATGGTAGGCCAGTGTCTTGAGGACACCTTTCTTTGACTATGCACATCATTCCCCAATGTCTCTGCATATGTATCCTAAAAAATGGACGTAAACCAAAGGAAAATTAGTCCTAAGGAGAGTCCTCTCCTACCTCAGTATGCCTAACGGATCCCAAGCCTTGTGATACCCCTCCTAATTCAAGAACCCTAAAGTCATGGTTTACATTATCTTTCATACCCATGTTGTGGATATATCCAAACATATTGACATGATCCACCTATGGTCTCTCTTGAGGATTTTATAAAATAGATATTCCCCATCCATATGCGTGAAGTTGATCCGTACACAAAAAATGAAATTCCCCCACATATTTCCAGTTTTCTGAGTAATGTCCATCCAAAGAAATTACACTTTCATTTTTGGGCACACCCCCTTCCATAAGCCATACACCATTTCCAGAAATGTCCTAATCTTCATAATCCTTCATAGCCATAAAAGATGGAAGGACAGTGTCCTATGAAAGCTATTGTTTGACTATGAATATATTTCCCCAGTGGTTCTGCATATGTCACCTACAAAATGGACATCAACCAAAAGTAAATTCATACTCATGAGAGTCCTTTCTAGTTTCTGTACACCCACATGAAATTTAGGTCCCATCTCACTCCCTAGATTTGAAAACCCCCTAGATTATGGATTACATATCTCTCCCTTTTAAAATGACTAAAGATGAAAAGAATTTATAATTGAACTGATGAATCATTTACTCTCCTTTTCTTGGAGAAAAATGATCTCCCATAATAGGTTTTAAGTGTCTTGGTTATATGACGTTAAACTGTACCATTAACTAGATATCCCCTACACAAGAGAAATTTGTGTGGGAGTGGTTTCCCATTAAAAGCAGACACAAATTCCCCTAATAATTTCAGACTTCATCCATCAGACAGGCCACCCACTGTGTCCCCCAACCTCAAAACAAATTCAAAGTGTTATAAATCTCACAGGCCATCAAAAATGGAAGTCCAATGTCCTATGGACACCATTGTTTGACTATGCATATCATTCCCTGGTGGCTCTGTATATACCACCTACAAAAAAGCCATCAACTAAAGGAAAATTCATCCTTAGGATATTCCTTTCCTACCCCTGTATGCCTAAAATGGCTCCCAAGCCTCATATACATTCAAAACTCAAAAATCCAGGGTCAAGAAAAATCCATCATTTGTGTCTTATATTATTAGGACATTCCCAACCGATGAATCCCAAATTGAGGCCCCTACCCTCTCAAGTCTGGTCAAAGCTGTTTGACCTAAAATATTAGTAATAAGTGTGATTGTAATGACTATAAACCACCAATGAAAAAAATGAAATAATCACCATAGTGAAAACCCAAAAAGGAAACCCCTGGATAAAAGTTTATTATCAGCTTTATAAACCTATACTGTATATGGTTTAGGTAAAAAAATGTTGATCTATCAAACACTTAAAAGAGATATAAATCTTGTTAGGTTGAAAACCTGCAAAGGGAAACCTAAGAAAAATTCAAGTTATACCCTCTAAGACCGTAACAAATAGGCTTAGGAAAAAATTAGGGTAATAATAGAAGAGACACAAAGGTTCACGAGGTTTTACATATAACCCCAACAATAGTCAAACTACACTCACTAAGTCCCACGACTCAAGAAAAATTTAGAGCCTGATTCAATTATTTCAATTTACTGGTTTCAAATCACTGTTTAAAATTAATACCCAATTAAAATAATGCTTATATGGTTGATTTTAATTAATTGACATTATAGGAAAAGTAAAATAAGTATCATTTGAGGGAAAAATCATTCCGTTAGTCCCAAAAATGGAAAGTTACAAATAAAAATGGAGGAGCATCCCCAGTTCAGAGTCTATCAATAGTATCAAAACAAAAAGAGTAAATCATGATTTGGGTAAGTTACAGTAAGGCTCAGATCTCCCTTTCCAAAAAAATGGAAAGGGAATTTCATTCTCTATCAAGGGGTTTCTCTAAAGTAAATCTCTCTTCTGCTTCAGCTTTTACCATTAGATGCACACATTCCATAACAGCTTTAAGGCCCCATCCTTTCTTCTGGATAACTTCATAATTGGAACCCAAAGAGGCTAGTTGAGCCTTCAATATTTCCACATGAGCCTCACATTCTCACAGCTCCTCCTTTTGGGTGATCATCAAATCATGATCCTTTGCCTCCTCAGCCGTCAGGTGATCGAGTTACTCCAAAAAATCTCGGAAGGTCGTTACCTGATGATGGGAAGAATTGAATCTAGAAATTTTATCCTCACAATAAGCAAGGTCATATCGAGCTATGACAAAATGGTAAATGAGAAAGTGTTGATGCTGTTAATCAAATCCACTAGAGCCCAATTTAGAAAATAACCACCGAAAGTTGTCCATCTCATTAGTAAAGCTAGCCAGTGGTGTTTCTGTGGAAAGGGCGCATAAATGGCACCAAACCTATTTTCACACCACTTGATGACTCATCACAACATTAGGGCCCTAGTCCTCCCTTGCTATAATGAGTCTATAGGAAGGAAGTGTCATCATAGCAGTAAGAAGGGGCCTAAGATATGTTACCCAGGAAGGAGAGCTCTCTCTACCCGCAAATGGTTCGAACCTTGGCGTCAGGCACAGGGGACTAGCTATGGATTCCGGGATATCCAGTGACACTTTTCAAGGGACAACCTCATTAGGGTCATGGGAAGTATCTATCGGAGGGGAGTATTCTAAATCACTCTCTGCCAAGATAGGCCACAAAGATGAATCCCCTTTTAGACGCATCTAATAGAGGATCGAGAGTCTTCTCACCACATGGACATTAATTGATAGTATATCTATCGTGGTCACCACTGAGAGAGGTATAGATGAAAAAACCTCCAGGGTCAAGATGTGGAGAAGGATGGTTAATGGATTTTGAACCCATTGAATTGGTCTTCTCAGCACCCTGTCAGGGTAATAGTATATCCACAGTTGAGCATATTCCATTGATAAAAAAGTGGGTCCCATCATATTTGGGATGATAAACTCTATAGAAGCACCTTACGACATCATTATAAGCCATAAATAGCAAATAATTATAGGATGAGATTCTCCCCTTAACTGAATAGCAGGAAGAAGTGCAGTCTGTTGAAGGCACCCAAATTGCTTGGTGAATCGATAAGAGAGGTATGGCTCACAAATGACCACTCGATCTATATGAGCAGTGTGAATCTTGTCCCAAAGCATGATATTATATGATAGATCCTATTAATAACTACCTCCATCATCCCTTAGTGACCCATGAGGGGTAGGGTATAGTGAAAATGAGAAGTGAGAAGCATCATTTAGCATCCCAAATGCATCACGAACACTTAATGTCATAGGACGAACAATGGAGGTGTTAATAAGGGTGGGTTGAAAGTCGGAGCAAGGAACCCCCACAATGTGTTGATATTAATAATAAGGGAAGTGTTCTTATATCCACCCATACAAAATTGAAATGGTCAACTAAGACGATGCAGGGGTTTATGTTCTTGAATCTTCCCAAATAGCTCATAAAGTAGGGAAAGAGTATGAGTGGCCATATTAATTAGTTGACCCTCCGTCAGCATAGCCTCCATCATCAGAGTACAAACTCTAACCCCAATGTATAAAGCACAGGATGGGAAGGGCCATCCAATCAGAAACATGGAAATGAAACCTTATAATCTAAGCTCAGTCGACACATCCAGTCAGATCTCATATCCCCGGGTAGTATAACGTCCCGCTTCGAGGGTGGCATAATATGACCCTAGAATTTGTCGAGATTAATGGGATGAATGAGTTTAATTGCAGCATGCTCTCAGATTAGGCCCATTCACCTGTAGAAATGACCCTTTCCAATCCTCAAATGGGATAAGAGAGTAAGCCTGTAGAGGGTGATCAAGTAGTCCCTCTTCTATGACCAGTAAGCTCATTGTCAATGGGGACACATGGTTGGTATTGTCCCAAGTAGTGGGTGACTAAAGAAATTCATCATACATGTTACAAGAATGGATATTCCTATAAGATTTTGGATTACCCATAATCCCATTATCACCTCTATATGAAATAAATGGAAAGTATTGGTACTTGAACATCAGTGGCTTAGCAGTTCAGGTAGGATTTTTCCTAGAGAGAAAGCTACAAACTGGGAGACCCAAGCTGCCTGGTATAAGTTCACCACTTCCAACTGGTCAGGGGACTCTAAACATATTTTATGTACCTAGAATGACTAGGCCCATTCATTGGAGAAGCATCCTCTGGCTCATAGGTCCCATTTGGTGCTCCACCCACCATTAGGGTTTTCTTGGGCAATGTTGATAATGGACTGGTACTCCTAAGAGATTAGTCTCAAGGAATTGTTATGAAAATTGCGATTTCCCTAAGTCCACACCGAGCCTTCTAATATGAACACATTCTTCTAAATCTAAGTAGCTATGAATTATTCTATTGAGGAAATATTGGCTCGATCATGAATTTATGGCGCTTTTAGGAGAATGAAAGGAGTATTAGGGTTAGCCATTAGTAAAGGAATGTCATCAGGAAGACAAAATCCATGAAGTGGCAACTACATAGATAATGGGTAATCTAGAAGAACTTGAATAAGGATATATTTTAAGAATATTTCTGGAGGAACAATGTAGGATCAAAGATGGTCCTTAGTGTACTCAATCATGGATACCCACATCTTGGTATATTTTGTCACGGTCTGTGGAGGAGCCATTATAGCCTGCACAAATTTGATCCAAAAGCCCACAAAAAGTTAGTCCAATGAGAAAATTGTTGGATAAGGGCCAAAAAATGGCCAAAGGACCTAAAAAGAGGGTTTTCTTGGGGGTCCATGTGTTTATCTTGGAAAAGGTATGTGGAAACCATTTTCCACGTACTACACCAGAAATGGTACGCGGTGGCCATTTTCTATGTACTTCATGGTACATAGAAGCTATTACCCATGTACAGTCATGGTATGAAAAAGTACCATGAAGTGCTGACCCACAGAGAATTTTCCAGCAAATAGATGGGTCACAGAAGGAAGAAACCATGAATTGATTCCTTTCCATGATGATATTTAAACTTGCTGATTAAGATTTTAAGTTCGGTATAATAAGTTTAAATTTTAGTTCACCAGTTTAGGTTTGGTGTGTGGAACATGTAAATCATGTAGCATTCTCCAATGTGGAAGTCTAAAATCTAGTATTAAATTCCACAATGTGGTTCATGAAACCCAAAATTCATTTATAAGGAAGAATAAATTGTGAAGAGTTCAGTTCATGGCACATACAAGGTGGTTCGCAAATGCAGATTTCACAAAGGAGTCGGTATGAAGACACAGTGAAATCCAAGAGGAGTTCAATAGAAATTTTTTCCATAATAAATAGTAAAAGATAAATAACCTGGGTCCTGATAAATAGGTGTGTTCCACTCCTACCAAACCTATATATTCTACTATAAACCACTTCAGTTCATGACAACTTCTACATCAGAATAGTCTCCTCTTCGTTCTGAATGGACACCATTCTGATGGGGGAATTTGTAGGGTTTTGAAAACTTTAAAAAAGGAATTAAATACTTCCACAAGAACTTTTTAGAAGGAATAAATAATTACCATAGGTCCAACAAGGAAAATGTATGAAAATTAAATTGTAAACATGGGAATAAACTTAAAGAAATTGATTTTTTCAAGAGTTTTAGGTGACTCGTGTACCATCACCAGGAAGGGTTCAGAGAATACATGAACTGTGGACCATTGGTACGTAGAAGAAACCATGAGGCACTGGCCCATGGTTTGATGGATAAAAAACCTAGGAAGCTGTGAACCACTTCGTTATTGGAATCAAGCACACAAAGGCCATATGCATACCACCTCAGTTGACCGAGTCTTTCGGGGGATGAGGTTTATCTTCACGGGCTTCTAAAAATGGTGCAACATTCCCATAGATATGATTTCCCCAATTCTATATAAAAGTATCACAAGAGGAATAATATGGGGATGGATTAAGAACACATGGAAGAGACCCTAGAGATTAAAAAAAAATAATTCGGAGAGGATTACAAATTCAGTTTTAAATCATCGGCGAAGTTCGAACCGCGAATCACGTTTCTATATGTATAACCAGCCGTGAACCATAAAATGAAGGAACTTAATAATAATCGGTGAATGGTGAATCTAATTGGTTCCATCATGAACCATAAACTCATCGCAGATGAAATCCCCATGAACCATAGGTTCCAGGACCCTTCTTTAACATGGTGTTCCACCTGGTGCATCACTATGCAGACCGAACCCCGCATCGCGTACTGCACCAGTATGTGGATGGAACCCGAAGCGGCATGGAAGACCGAATCCAGGACCGTGTACCACTTTGGTACGCGGTGTTCCACACCCAAGTCTATGTACTTCTTTGGTACACAGATGAACCCTTTACCCACATGGCACTATGGTATGCGAGGCTCCCCCCATCATGCCTGAGAAAACAGTAAGTGGAATGGGGCCTCTTCGGGTGTTTTTCCCTCTGACTTCAATCTCTCTCCTTCATTACTATCCAGTCTTATATATCTCCTTCATGAACCAATACATCGAAATCCTACTAAATCCTCCTCCAAATCCACCAGACCCATATGATCAGATCATCAGGCGCATCAGCGCGCCCCTCTGAGTTTACATACCCATTGTATGTAGAGTCCCGAAGGCTATCCCCACAAATGTTCAGACTCCTAGGATGTCTTTAAGTCTACATTCCCATGTTAAACTAGAGTCCAACCTTAGGATTCTGACGTGAACCTCCCTATTATAGGGATTAAGGGCGATCACTTGCTTTTCCATTCAATGAGGAATGGTGATCATTCAAAGGAATCATGCTCACTTCTCCTTTTGACGAGGAAATACATTCCTCCCCTTTCACATAACACATTATAGGGAACCCCCACTTAGGTAACTCCCTAATATTCTAGGAGCCGAGCTGAATGACCTCCAATGTCATCCCACATTGAAAGGTTCATCGCTCTATGCCCTCTCCCACCATCACATCGTCTTCTTCCTCTGTAGGCCTGACCTCTTCCATCAGTAGGAGAGAAGGTGTGTGGTTTGTTGAATCTCTCAAATCCTCTTGTTTCTCACACAGAGTATGAATCACATGGGATCAGATAATTTTGATGATTATAACATCCACACATCCCCAACTCAAAATGAACTATGAGAACTCTAATTCCTATCAAACCAAGATACGTAGGATGCATGCTTGAAGGCCCGATATCAAAGGGGTGACCTTCCAAAAGGGTATACCTTGTCATGTCCCCCTCAAATGGGTATCTTACATGTGGAAGCACCAAATCAAAATGAACTATGAGAACTAGGATTCCTATTCAAACCAGGATATTCAGGATGCCTTCTTGAAGGCCCGAGCTCAAAGGGGTACCCTTCCAAATGGGTCCACTCCAATTACGCCCCCAACAAATGAGCCTCCTCCCGGGTCTAAACCTCGATCTAACCAAACTATGTGGGATCTGATTCCTCTACCTAGGATATATAGAAAACCCATAATATGGGTCTGATCCCAACATCAAATAACCTTCCGTCCCTCCTAGATAACGATAAAATTTAGAGTGCCTTATTTCATGGCTTAAGCCAATGTTGCCTTCGTAGAATCAAATCCATGTATATCCACAATTATCTTGAAAACCAAGGGTATACTAGGGATACACTCTTTGGAAATGAACCAAGAATTCATGAACATATGAACATATCTTAAATATATAAGAGAGTCCCAAAATAGGCAATAATTTCCCCCCAAAAGGGTGTGATTAGCCTGAACTCCCATCCTCTCAACCAACAGAGTCTTGAAGTATCATTGTCCAAATCATCATCCAACGAGTGCCTGCCTTTGGAAAGTAGGTCCATGAACCATGGATACTAGGGCCGTTGGGTGTTTCTATCTCCACAAATAAAACCATCAGAGACCATCTGAGGAAATCATATCTTAGGAGGACAGATTGTACAAATACTTAACCCCCTACAATCACCCACTGGGACCATTTGACTGTGGCACCTCCTTCGTAATTCAAAAGAAATAAATTTCCAAGCCCCCATGGGGTCAATCCAATTCCTCCTAAAGGATAATGATTCAAATTAGGCTAAAACAAAAATGGTGATGTGAAACTCTCTACCATAACAGATGAGTGGTGATTCTCATCGGACCATTTTTTATGCTCGAGAAATGCTTTGCCTCGGAGAGAAACAACATCATATTTGGAATGGATTAGCCCATTATTAATAAATCCCATATTGATTATTATCTTCGAAGTGTCTCCTTTACTACACCTGAATTTCTATTCCGTGTCTTTAAAGGATAATAGGACCCAAGAATGAGTAGAGATGAAAATTCTTATCCAGAGTTTGGAAAAGTGATATCTATGTTAACCATTGATATATAGAGAGAAAATTTGAGTAATGATCTCCATAAATTTTTCTATGAGTTTCCTAATGTGTTTCCTTCTAACTTCTATGGGTTGACGCTGGTAAGGGAGGTAGATTTTCTATTGATCTAGTACCTGGTACTCAACTAGTTTCAATACCTTCTTACCACATGGCACCACCCAAAATGAAAGTGTTAAAGATTCAGTTGGATGATATTCTAGAGGAAGGATTTATATGCCTAAGTGTGTTACCTTATGTGATGTCGGTTCCCTTTTCTAAGATGGCTGATGGTTCCCTTTTTCTTTTTTTGATTATCAAAAACTCAATAGATTCATGGTAAAGAACAAGTATCCATTTCCACAGATTGATGATCTATTTTATTAGTTGAAAGGGGTGAATTAGTTCTCGAAGATTGATCTTTAGTCTGGTTACCATCAGTTGAAAATAAAATAATATGACATTCATAAAACCACCTTTTGGATTAGGTATGACAATTATGAATACCATGTCATGACTTTTGGTCTAACCACAACTTCTATAGTCTTTATAGATTTAATGAATAGTATTTTCCATGAGCATCTCAATTCCTTTGTGGTTGTCTTTATGGATGAAATCCTAGTTTACTCTAAGTATTAGAAGGATCATGTGCTCATTCTAAGAGTAGTTCTGAAATTGTTGAGAAATCACCAAATTTATTCCAAGATTTCAAAATTTGATTTCTAGATTTGGTAAGTGAATTTATTGGGACACATGGTGTCATAACATGATATTTTAGCTTATCCTAAAAAGGTAAAGACTGTTATGACAGGGAACAACCATGAAATGTTTTTGAGATCTAGAGCTTCTAGGGTATAGCTAGGTATTATCTCCGATTCATTAAGGACTTATCAAAGTTCACTTCTCTGATGAATGATCTAACTCGGAAGGGAGTAAAGTTTTCTGGGGTCGAAAGATGTCCAAATTCTTTTGCCAAGATAATAGGGATTTTGACTAATGAAATGGTATTGACTCTCTAAGAGGTTAGGAAGGTCTATGTGGTTTTCTATGAAGTATCAAGTTCAGGTTTGGGATGCATTATTTTTCAAGGTGATCATGTTGTTTCTTATGGATCTCGTCAACTTAGGCCACATGATCAGAACTAACCAACCGATGACCTTAAACCTATATTTGTGATGCACATGCTTAAGATTTGATAACATTACCTTTAAAGATAAAGGTTTACCATGTTTTCATACCAAAAGATTTTGAGTTATATATTCTCTCAAAAATATTTTCATCTCTTCCAGAGGCATTGTGTGGAATACCTACAATCTTTCAACTTTAACATCACCTATACCCAGGGGAAAGGAAATTTCATCATAGATGATTTAAGAAGGAAATATTACAACCTAGGATATGAAATAATCTTCATAAGAGTATAAATTGATGTCTCTATTTGAAAATTTTCATATTAGAGTCTAGAAATTAGGGGTCGAGGTTTCTTTGGGAAATGTTCAGCTTACATACACCCTTCTTGAGATGATTATTCAAGAACAATATCTTGATAAATGAGTTTCATAGTATTAGAGACTATCTTAATAGTGAGGATAATATGGATGATTGGTAATTGTCTATCAAGGAAATTTTATACTACCTGAATCACTTTTTTTTCCTTTAGCGATAAGGAAATCTATGATGGGTGATTTTCATAACTCCCAGTGGAAAGTGCACCCAGGAACCACAAAGATGTTTTGTGATGTGAGACATATATTATAGTGGCCATGTATAAAGTGGTGAATTTATGAATTTGTCTCTCATTGTTATACATGTCAATAGGTCAAATCTGAGAAATAGAAAACTTTGTGTTTTCGTCATCCACTTCTAGTTCCTACTAGGAAGCAGGATTAGATATCTATGGACATTGTGGTTGGGTTTCCATGTACCCATAGAAAGAATAATGTGATATGGGTTGTGATCAATCATCAGACAAAATCATATCACTTTATACCCATTCATGATACAACCAATATTGTGGAGTTGGGAAATCTCTGTGTGGGAGATATTTCTCGATTTCCTAGAGTTATATCTTATAAAGTCACTGATAGGGATCCTTGGTTTACTTTTAGTTTTTGGAGAGGCCTTTAGAAGGCACTCAAATCATAGGTTTGTTTGATTACGACATACCATCTACAGTCTGATGGACATACAAGAAGATCTATAAATATTCTTGATGATATGATCTTCCCTTATGTTCTCAACTTTGATGGGTCTTGGGATGACCATTTGGATTTGGTTGAGTTTTCTTATAATAATAGTTACCAGTCTGTGATCATAATGGCTTCTTTTGAGGCATTGTATGGTCAGCGTTGTAGATATCCATCGTTTTGGTCGGAGATTAATGAAAGTTCCTTGGTTGGACCAATTTTTGTTTAAGATATGACAATAAATATATAGTTTATTTGTGAGATATTTTTAATGGAATAGATTCATTATAAATATTATGATGATTATAATTGCAAACCATTGTATTTTTTAGTTGGTGACCAGGTGTTCTTTAAAGTTTCATCACAGTTGGGTCATTGATAACTTGGGAGGTAAGGGAAACTTGATCCTCATTTTATGGGACCTTTTTAAGTTTTTTAGTAGGTGGGGAAAGTTTCTTACCGTTTAGAAATTTCACCGCAGCTGATTTCAATACATAACGTATTCCATGTATCATAGATAATATAGTATCTCTATGATCCATCTCATGCTTTGAGTTAGAGTGATCTTGGGATTGAACCTGATTTATCCATGATTGAATGAACATTTGTGATAGTTGATTCTAAAACCAAGGTACTTTGTGGAAGGGAGATACATTTAGTTAGAGTTCTATGGATGAAAAATTTATATTCTTATGAAACATGGGAGCACGAGGCATTGATGAGAGAGCAACGGTCTTACCTTTTCAATATGGAATCTTATTGACAGTATTTTTAGGGAAAGAAACTTCTTATGGTGGGGAGGTTGTAACATTATGTTACCTTTATATCAGGTATGTATCAAACCTTGTCATGGTTTTTCTTTTTCGTTGTCTGGGTAGTGTTAAGGGGGAATTGGGATGATAAATATAACGGTGAAGTCATATATTTGTGGTATTCTTAGCATAAAACCCTTTAGTTCTGTAGCTTGTTGGGGATTTACATGATGTGTAATGTGGTTACACAATATGTAACTTCTAAAATAATAATAAATATGTTTTTAACAAAAGGTGATGGGTTTTTCAGTGATTTTGACATTTTTCAATTACATGATCTGTAATTGGGTTACACGTCGTGTGAAGTCCGAACTGTTGTTTTTAAACAGGAAAATCACCTAAAAATTTTATTTCCACCTATTAAAAATTCCTTTCTCTCAACCCATGTTCCATTACCTGGTGATTTTGGAGCCCTCAAACCCTTCTGGGTTTTTTTCATTCAGTAATTTATCATTATTGCGTTTGTGGTGTGTCTCACTGGGTAAGTATTCTCCCCACCTCTCCATCTCTTTGTATTTACCTTCTTAGAGTTTGATACATCATCTTGGGATTGATGGATCTAAGATCTGTGTTGTTTAATAGTGTTTCTAGGTTGTGTTCCAAGATCTTCTACACCTTCTTTCATGTCGACGGGTTCTATTGCAAGATTTTTGTTTCCATAAAAAAGGTAGGTGGTTCTGTTATGATGTCCCAATTTGATTAACACTAAATTTATTTATTTAAATTCAATTAATTGAAACTTATTTCAATTATTTTATATAAAAACCCAATTCTATTTAATTGTGGGATTTGAATTTGAAATTGAATTTCTGGCATGAATTTGGGAAAACCCCCCAATTCCATTGAATTGGGGTGTGTTTGAGAAATTGATGGAAAATTATAGAAATTAAAATTTTTAAATTTATTTTTTGAAATTAATTTCAAATTAGTATTTGAGAATAATGGATTGAAATGGTTTTGATAAAAACCTAGTGGTTTTATTGGGGAAAACAAAATGCTTTGATTAAAAACCTTTTTTTTTGGTTTTTTAATTGGAAAATTGGAACTCTTGGAATAGGGGGAATGGGATGAATTGTATTTTTAATAGCTTTAAAATAAAGTTCCCATCATTTATTGTACTAGATCACATGAAATACTAGGTAGTTATTGAGTTATTGAGATATCATTATTTTGGTGTTTTATAACTAAAACATAACATAGTGCTACAGGTCACATCCCCAATGGGATAGTGGTGAGTCACCTTTAGATATTGTCATAGGTATATGTGTATAAAAATATTTTCATGACCACCTTCGATTGTGTGATGATTCTATAGCCTTGAACTAGTGTACCTTTTGGAAGATGACCATGTTTCTCTCTTGTTTGTATATGAGATATAAATTCAAGTTAATGTGTGTAAACTATTTTACATTCCTAATGAATTTATATAAACTATTTTATTTAAATTGTTTGTGAATCCATGAGTTTAAATTATTTACACCATTTGAAATGTAAATAATGAATTATTTTAATTATTCTATGAACTTCCATACCTATTTATTTAAAGTTGAAACATTTGATTGGTTAATTAAATATTGGTATCTTATTATCTAATAATTAGTGATACCCTACTAGGTTTTTATCTTACACCCTACATGTTCCTTCAGGTGTTTGTAGTTTATCTTCCTCTAGGTTCAAGTAGGGGTTTGGTTCCACTTGATGGGGTTTGGAGAGTTACATCCATTGGGACTTGGGTTTTTATCTTATTTTTTGGTACTTTTATTTAGTAATTTTGGGTTGTTTACCTATTTTACTTATGGTAAACTATTCCCTATGGAGTTCTATTTTATATTCATACTGAATTTTTTATCTTATTCTGTAATTTTTGTGGAAAAAATCGTTCCTAATTTCATTTTATATGATTCTAGGTGATAGTATCTAACCCATGGGGATTATAAATTCTCTTTGGGCTATGTCTGGATTGGTCCATTTATCGGGTTACCAATGTACCCAGGATGGTTTTTAATAGAGAGATAAACTTCTATCACCTTTATTTTTAAAAAAAATTGGAGCACACTAAGGAGAAGTGCCTGATCTAATAAATCACTTTTCTTTAAGATCATCCAAATCAAACTTTAGATCTCTCAATTTAGTTGATTCCATGTGATATTGAGTAATTGATATAGGTTCTATTCTAGGAAAGTGGTTGATGTTAAATTCCACTTCCCTTTAGAAAGAAATCTTGAAAAATATTCAAGGAAGACATCCAAATATAGATTTAACACAAGAGTTAAAAATTATTTCCCCTTAGATTTAATTTCCTTAAGTAAGTGACTCACCATTTCAATAGAGATATCTTTGACCTTACCTTGATTAGGACCCACTTAGCTAGCTTAAAAATAACACTCCCCATGAATTATATACTGAGAACCAACTGGAGATTAGAAAAATACTCTTTTAGAATAGAAATAAATACATGATTGAAACTAATTTAACCAACCCATCCCTAGAATAAAATCAAATGAAACCATATTCTGAAACATAAGATCCTAAAAATAGATATAAGAAGCTACAAAAAAGGTACATAATAAACACTTCTTGGTCTTTTCTATCCTCTTCCCCATAGGATTATTAAAAATCATATTTGAAAGTAAGGATTCTACCTTTTGTTCAATAAGGGATGATAATTGAGAAGAAATAAATGAATGTGAATCAATTATATAATATAAATAATATAATAAATTATAAAATACTATAATAGTACTTATAATAGTAGACAACCCTTCCTCATCATCACAAATAGATTTATCAATAAAATATACTATACCTAAACCATTATATTAACCATGTGAAAATAATACCTTATTGAATGATTGCACAAAATATATATAGATTTTAATACCCCTTTAGTCTCCTCAAACTAATCTCCCAGAGGGTTGTTTGCTACCTTAAGTAGACTGAGTCACTAATTAAGCCTATAATGCTTGGGTCAACTGAAGTCATTTGATGATACTTTTTTATACCCATTGATGCAAAAACCTATGAAGATGTACATATAGCCCACATGAATGATACTAATTCACCTTGAAGGTACAATTATGCTTGATATAGACCGAAATTCCACATTTATGGTATGTTATATGTGGTCCTCCCAAGATAGGAGATGAAGGAATGCCACTACTCTGGTTACCCTTGAAAGATTCACCTCTACCCCTCTCTTCCCATCACTGCTTTTAACCACTCATGGAACTACCACCCTTGGTTTGTCCAAATAGTGAAATACCTTTACCTCTACCACCATGAGACTCCATCTCAGCATGAAAAACCTTCTTCACTATGTTAGATAAAGATGAAAGATTGAAAAACCCACTTGATTATAAAAATTCTCATTTAGAACAATCTCAAAGTTCCTAACCTTCAATTCCTCATCTCTGCTCATATATGGAGAAAAGAAAAGTAAATATATAAACATAGTGGAATAATATATAATAAATATAGACCCTTTTATGAAATCTATAATTATCAATCTTTTACCCTATATAGATTATTGGGATCAAACTACTAAAAAATAGATCTTGGAAACTCTTCTTGGTAAGACCTTGATCTTTCTTATCTTCTAGCATGACATCCCACCACTAGTGAACTAACCCTTCAAGCATGATGGTGGAATGTTTGGACCTAGTGTTTCTTATATTTTTCAATGATCTCAAATATCTAATGAAGATGATAAATCCACTATTCTAATTCTTGAGAATAAACATCACCCCTAAAGTTTAAGGTATGGTGAAATTGGAAATCTCTCATAACCTTAGTGGTTATTGGTAACTTTTAAGGAGATATTTGACCTATATCTTGGGTAAATTGAATAAGACCCTCTTTAATATGAGCTTAATATATTGGTCTAGCTGGTGTAACATTCACATTCTCCCATTCCTTCATAGTAAGAGGCATCATCTATGTGTAATCCTTTATATTAGAGTATATAATGATATTAAAACAATTTCTCTAGAAATATACAACCTAGAGTTTTAAAATTGCATTATTAAATTCAAGTCTAACCCCATTCCATTAGCACCCACCTATATTTATCAAAATAATTTTTATTTTAAAACACCTTTTGAAGAACTTATTAAAATAGATTCACACACTCAAGATATAACTTAGAAAAAAGAGAATCATGCTCCAAATATAACATGTAAGAAAATACCAATCAACTATATAAACAGGGGTTCTCAATCAAGGTAATCAATTATTGACCAATATTAACCTAGTCTCTAACAATAAGTATATAGGAAATCACTATTTATTTATTGTAATGTTTTAGTTAATATGAATTCTTAGTTAGTTCTAACAATAGTATAAACAAACATAGTCAAGCACGTGACATGTCATAATATCCTACCTTTAATTACTTAATAACACCTAACATGATGAATGAGACTTAATAATATGGGACTAACTCAAGGGAAAAAGAAAATAATGATCATTTAATACCCTTATCAACTTAAGATTAAACTATAATTATGTTGTACATGTATATTTATGAGTTACTTCCTGAGTTCTGATAATCTTATCTCTTGGATACTCTCAAATACTATACACCATATCCCTAATTATGGGATTTGATATAATTTTTTAATGAATATGAATTGATTAACAGAATAGTACTGGACTAGGTCACCACAACACCTCAGGTATACCTATAGATTACTAGAGGTTGTTGTAAATGTAGATGGATGATGTGTGGGAGATGGTTTTATATTAAAATAATATATAAATAATGGGATGGGTTTGATACTAATTTTAGCTCACTCTATGTAGAATAATATGGATAATAAAGAAATTGACTGGATACCAGAGATAATGTACATGCATCAACACATCACCATAATCCAGAACAACCAAAAAGTAAATAAAAAACATGAGACTAGAAAAAATGTGATATATATAATGTATCATAACCAAAAATGTCCAAAGGAACCAAAAGGTGACCACTATAATGGGGAAACCTCAATCGAAATTCTATAGATAACCCATACACACCCACACCACTTTTCTACCAAAAGGATCAAAAGACACCACCCGAACTGAATATTCTATATGAGACTAACTTTTATGATCTAGAATTTTATGATTGTATAGATCACACAGAAAAGTAATTTCATGCATTTAAAAGGGTCCTATGTTGAGTTTCAGTATATTATACTCAATAGGCAGTCATCACCCACCCCTAAACCACCCGTTATATGCTAAAGTATATGAAATGACAATATGAGGCTATAGAAAAAAGCAGTACCACTAGAAACATAATTTAATAAGTCTATTTAGTTTAGATCTTAATGATAATAACAAATACCCTATACTTAGAGGATCAAAACATGATATATATACTTCAATAATATTCTTGGGATCTGATATGAATGAGTATAATAAATCAGGGCACACAAGACAGTCTTGAGGGAAATAAAATGTTGTATAATAAGTTAGGAAAACCTTACCACCTATCGTAGGGAAAGGGAATCATGAGTATTAAGTAGGTAAATATTATTGAACATCTCTTGAGGAAATGGTTAAGATATATAATAAGTTAGGAAATTTTGATCCCATCCTTAGCTATTAACCTATTTAGTGACAATGGATATAACTGAGAACCCTTTTATACTAGCATTAGATACCCATTTCAAAGATAAAGTACCATCCTTATATGTTAAATTAAATATAAAAATGAAAAATCATGCAATATTATAACATAACATGCTTATCAAACTAGATTATAAAGGCTAGTAATTTTCTATAATAAGAAATATCATAATCATGATCATTATTAAAATATTTTTCTATAAACTAAGTATAAGACATACTTTTAAAATAATTTAACATGAAGCATAACAAGTATATATAAATCAAGGCTTGATAACATATAAATACAAGGAAAATCAATTAATCCATACCATGTTTTCATAAAATCTATTTTAATAAATTTCTATCAGAATAGAACCACTTTTTTAATTAGATTCACCTAGCCCTATGTCGTTGGTATCCCAACTCTATAAGAATATGAGCGAAGGAAGTGGATTACATACCAAGATATTTATATAACACTCCTTTTTGGACTCATAGAAGAGGATATGACACCAATTAAATGATTATTCCACCCTAGAATAAGGAAAAAAATTAGGGCTTGATCACTACTATAGAGAAAGGGTGAGTTCAAAAATCTATTCAACCCCCTTACCCTTGATTCTCACAGGAAAAAATATTTTAGATGTTAGAACGAAACAAAACCAAAGGATTTGATGGATTTCACAAGATTTGGATTTTTTAAATAGAGGATTGCAAACATTTATATTAATAAACATAAATAAGAGGGATACTAGAGGGTATTCATTTCCTTACCATGTAGAAGACAATATTCCATAACTGATCATATCCACTTGAGCTAAGGAGGATGATGGATCTTCCAAGGAGGAGAGAGAAAGGAGGTAGAGCTTGATATATGTGTGGATAAGGTCCAAATGATATGAAATATGGAAGGGTAAGTATTTTGGGGGTTTAATTTTGTATTAAAAACACCAAACTACCCTAAAGTTAGAAAAACAGTATACAGTGATACTTGGTACTAGATCCAGGTCCACCACGTACTTGATGGTGCTTAAAGTGGCCTTACAACCAATGGGATGACATTGGGTACCCAATTACATCTAATTGGGTACTATAGACTATCCCAACACCCAAGTCCTTTATATTATCCTATTCAAAACTCCACCAAATTCCTCTAATTCTCTTTCAACTTAAAGCTTCACTCAAAAAAGAGTTAAAGTACTAGAATTTGAGGGAAATATTAACCTATGATGGTTAGGGTCTTTATAAATTTTCTATATTCACATGGTTCATGATTATTATCTTATTATTTCACATCCTTACAAAATTTTTTATGTTATGTTTTCAAAATCATTCTTTCAAGTATTTTATTCCATGATATATGATTATGATATCATGATTCATGAGAACTTCCTATGATTTCATGATCTAATTCCATTAATCATTCCATTTATCTCATAGTCATATCATTAACTTTTTTTTCTCTATTGAAAACTCTTTTATGTATCATTAATAATGTATTACCCCTTATTGATCATTTTAGAATTGTCATTTCTTTTGTTTTCCAATTTCATTAGGTGATCATAGGTACTAAGGATATTTTAATCTGTTTATAAGTGGTATTTGATTAAGTATTTTATAAAATTATTTGGTATAAGTATATATTGATGATAAATTATGTACCAATTCCCAAATACTAAAATTTTTATTCTGGGATTTAGTTGTAAGTTCATGTAAAATATAAAAGTATTTATTTTTATCACCAGTTCTAAAAGTGTGAGTCTAGGTTGCTTTAGTTGGTAACAAAGTGGATTTTGCTTATTTTTGTGAATTTTGATTGAAAAAAATTTGTGTATAAATCCATAAATATATAACCATTATCTCTAGACTACTATGTTAATTATAACTATTTGAATCACATAGGTTTTACATTTCCAATGCATTTATGCCAATTCATATTTTATCCTTATCATAGTTAACTTCTAAGATAACATTACCGTTAAGTAATGTAGTTTGTAAAAATAAAGGAAATCATTGATAAGTATTTATCAAAGAGTAGTATTAATTTCTTTAAGGGGGTTGAATGAAATATACCAGATTATCAATGAATATTTCTTGTAAAATTTATCAATTAAATATATAAATATTGTATGTATTTGTTTTATTTTTCTTTTAAAGATATGAACCTAAAATTTATATACATAATTATTAAACAATAAGTAATAATGAAATTTTATAAAATAATAATAACTTATTTATCTCTTATCCTAAAATCATGATAATATAAATTTTATTTCACATATTTATATTCTTCATATAATTAATATAGTATCCCTTGGTGATTTTGTGTGGAATAATAAAAAATTATTTTTAATTTATGTATCCCAATTTAATTTTTTCAATAATAATAATATATTAAAATTGTTTTATAAAATATATTTTACTATATTCATGATTCTTTGTAAACACAAAATTTTATTTGATGAGTATATTACTCTTATTAATAGTTTTATTTTCATATTAACATTAAAATGATGATTTAATAATTAAAATCTAATTATTAATAAAGTTATGTGCATGTATTAATAATATTATAATTGTAACATATAACCATTGGAATTAATGTAATAATTTCATATAATTTATGAGAATCATATGATAATATAAATAGTTTAATTATATTTTTATAATAAAAGAATATTTTTATTATTCCATAATTTATATAATAGTTAATTTAATCTTTAAATGATTTTTATCATATTTAGGTTCATTCTCTAAAAAAATTCCTTTATAAATGGTAAGTAACATGTTTTACACTAAAATAATACAATAAATTATTTATTAATTTTATATAAAAATTTAATTTATCATATATATAGTGACTTAATATCACAAAATGAACATTACATTTGGATAAGGTTGTCATTATAAAAGTAATATGATCATTGACATAACATTGTAATAATATTGTATAAAGCTTATCCCACCAAAAATATTTTCATAAATATTTATTTAAAAGATAAAATTAACATTATAAAAAGATAGATTTTTTAAAATAAATATCATTTTTTGAATTAATTTTTCAAAATTAGATTAGGGTAAACTTTTGATATTTTTTTGAAAAATTATTTTTAGTGAATATTTAAAAAACTTTTTTCTACATATACCATAAGTTTTATGACATTATTATGTAATAAATATGACTTAAAAGTTTATTAAAACTTTTAATTGACTTAAAATGTTTTTAATGAGTAAAATAATTCATTATAAAATAATATACTTCATTTAAAAACCTATAAATCAATTTTCAATTCCAAAGTTTTATTCTAATAAAAAACAATATTTGTCTCTTTATTTTGTATAAAATGTTTCCAAGGTTCCATTCAGTTTTGGGTCTATTTAAATGTTAATAAAATATTTATTTATTAATAAAAAAATATTTAAATTTAAAGGAATAATTATTATTCGTATTATCAATCTTGGATAATAAAATAATCAATAGTTTATTCAAAGATACCCTCCCTTTTCTTATATAAACACCCATTCTCCATCCATTCCTCCTCACTATAAAACCTTCATACTTTGCCAAAGATATGACTAAATCCATCGCTAAACTCCATTATCCACATTCTTAAGGTTTTGTTCTTGAAAAAATTACCTTCTTCAAAGGACTTATATGCAATAACATGGATTTGATTCTGAAAGAAAATAGGTTATAGAACATATGAAGTGAGTTAAGACTCAAGTTAAGGGCTTCTTTCAAAATCTCTAGTGTTTTGAAGTATTGTTACTCTTTTCATATCTTATCTTCTATGTATCATCAACAAGGTATTAAACATATAAATTACTATTTTAAATTTATTTTTTATTCATCAGTGGTATCCTTTCATCCCTACCAAATTGTAGTTCATACCATACATGGTTTGTAAAGGAATATCTCACTATATTTCTTCCTTTTTGGCAATGTTCTCTATCACTCACACACACACACACTCACTCACACTCACACACACACACTATATATATATCCCTATATTCTTATTTCTATCATCATCATATACTTACTTTATGCCCTTTATGATTTATTTTAATCCCTTTTATAGGTATATTCATTTATTTATGGTTACATTTCTATTATTTATTTAAATCAAACTTGGGGAAGCTTATAAGGAAAAATTTTACAATTACTATATTCCTCTTCACGTTTCTTCTACATTAAATATATTTATTTTAAAGGTTACATTAATGATAAATTTTATTATTAAAATAAAGTTTCAAAATACTTTATATCACCTTTTAAAAATTATTTCTAAGAGTGACTAATTTCTCTGTTTTTACGACAACATACACAAAACATTTTGAAAATTATTTCTCAAAATTTATTTTCCTTTTTACTCTTTATTCTTATAAAGATTAATTTTTAAATGAATTTATTTATATAATATTTCATATTCATCTTTATTTTTTTAAATATAAATTTTTAAAATAACCCTGCCTTTATGTCCTTCCTTAAAAATGATTTTCCCTTATTTATTTCAATGTTGCATACAAACTAATAAATTATTTTCTTAATAATTTTATAATTTCATATTTTCTTCTGAAATATTTTTCATCTACATTAATTTACATTTATATCCTACCCTTTGAAAAATTATTATATTTTATTTATATAAATGGCATATTTTTCATAAATGGATACTATATCAATGTAATCCTATGATTCTTTATCCTAGTTCTTATATATGTGTGGTGTAGTGGAAATGAAATCTATATGATAGAAATGATGCATCACCGCCTTTTTCATTCGTTATCATCAATTATGCATAAATATAACCTTTATTTCAATGCCTTTCCTTAGTGAATTACCTATACTTCTTCTTATTGAAGGGTGTTCACCTAGATAACCATACCATTTGATTGATATGAGAAATTATTTACTAGACCATATACCATTTATTCTATATACTGTGAATAACCTATACATTATTATATTTATTGAAGAGTATTTACATAGATAACCAATTTATTTATTTATATTCCTAATTTATTTAAATGGGTTAATCATGCTATGTTTTTTTGGATTTATTATTTTTTTCATATTCATGGGGCACACATATGTATGGATATATAATTTTAATTATAGGCAGGTCTAGAATTACAAAACCCTATAATGAATTGGGTAATGCTTCATATCTCATGATATGTTTTGTTATGGGACATGGGAGGTTATCATATTCCACTATTGTAACTACCACAATGTCATTTTAAGTATTTATTATACTATTTATTTATTTTTATTATTATATTTCATTTTAAGTCATTTTTCTTTTTAAATTTAAATAAAATGGTGGAGTAGAGCTGGAACATGGTTGGTACTAACCATAAAACAAATCATGTGAAAGCCTATAGTTTTTTTAAAATCCAAATTTCAAGGTTAGTGCATAATTTTTAACACTATACAACCAAGCTGTGTGACTCCCAGGTGGTCTAGTGTTGACCCACACAGTTTGGAAAACTGTGTAGCCAAACCATATAGTCTTCCTATAAACATAAAAGTGTGAAATGTATTATTTTTTCCTTATGAGTTATAAACCATATAGCCCAATTATTCCTCCCCCATTCGACCCTAAACTCCTTCCTACACATGAGACACCCATTCCTCCTCCCCATTGGGTTGATTTATTATGTGGTTTTGGTTTTAATCATCAAGGAATCACTTAGTAAGTTATACATTTCCTTTAACTCAGATCTATCCTCTCACCAAATCCATGGATTAATTTCTACCCTAAATCCATGGTAGCTTAGGGTTTGTGTTGGATGAAAATTATAGTGTGGGATTTTATGTTTATGGATTTGATTTTTCTTTTTCAGGATCTATTTTATCATATTAAGTGGAGTTACACCCTTATAGAGTGGTTTAATTCATTAATGGTTGTTGTATTTATGTGTCATTCTTGTTTTATGAAATAAATATTCTTAATATGATTTAAAAATGATGTTCTAAATTAATTTAACCCATGTATGATAATTTTGAAGGTTGATTACATAGGGTATAAATTATTTCAAATGTTTTCCCTTGGTTTGAGATTCAAAATGGGTTTAAAGGCTTGATTTGAATGTGGTAAATGAAATTTCATATGATCAATCAATAAAAGGTACTTCTTAATTTAATTTGACATGTATAAATGTTTAAATAAAAGGAGAACATACACATATAAGGGAGTAATACTAGTGTTAAGTATCCCCTTTTGAATTTATGCCACACTAAATAAACATATTAGACTTGGATGAAGGTCATGGTGATATGGATGGGTGTAATTACACCATTAAGGTAAGGAATTTACTCCTTATAAGTTGGTTGAATGTGGTGTTATTGGATGGATGACACTATTCCACTAGGAAAAGACAATACCCTATTAGTGGGTTGTGTACACATTTGGATTGACCATTAGTTCATAAGTTGATACAAGGACAGAGGGTTCCTGAAACCTTATATTTATTAGGGATATCTCATGTTTTTTTATTATGGAATGTTTATTTTCATATAACTTACTTTCATTTTCAATTATTTAAATAATGTCACTTGTTTTATTGAATTTATAAGTAAAATATTAATTTCTTATAATTTATTCCAAACTAGAATGATTTTTGTTTATCTAAAAAGAGTTACTCATGAATCTATTGGTGAGATCCTATTGAGGTAGTGTTTCTCAAACCCTAAATACACCTAATGGGAGTATGAAAACCTAGATTTGAAAGGTTTAAGAAAATGTTGGGTGCCACATGGAGGAAAAATATACTATTTTTATTAGAGTTTAGGTTGGTGATGGTAACATGTTGGTGATTCGATCATCATATCAAATGGAGATGGGTATCATTTTTGTTTATTTTTGGTTGGTTTTTAGTCTAGTTTTGTATTGAATTATCAATATCCATTCCATAGCTATTTAATTGTTTATATATGATTTTCACTTTTGAATATAATTCAAGGTTGATGTATATATTGTTTTCATGCGGTTAGAAGTTTTATTTATGTTCCTACATTTTTTTTAAATTTTCCATGACTACTTATATTTTAGAGAATGGATTTCTAATTTATAGAAAGATTATGATGGGTTAATGGAATGGGTCCATTTTATGTTTCCTTTGGGTGAGACCATTCCAAATTTATTTTTCCTAATTACCATGAACTAGTTTCTAGAATATGGGGATTTGTAATATAACAACCCAATATTTTTATACACAAATAACACATATATTTAGATGATTATTCAATACACAAAAATACTATCAATGCTAGAACTACAAAGGTTCGAAGACTTTGATGATTATATATACAATGTTCTTATTTTATGAAAAATCTTCAATATCTCCCATAAAGATCTTATCACATAGTACTCCTCTTAGATATACCCTACCTAAACTTATCTTTATCACTTGGGAAATGAAAAATAAGAAAGGGTGAACTCAGATGCCCAATAAGGGTAAAAATAGAAGATATAAATCCATGATATTATGAAAAAAATAAGATAATAATAAGGTTATGTGATCATGAACATAAATTACAAAGTTCATACCCAACCTGTCATAGATCATAAACATTATTTATGGCATAAACATCACCATTTCAGAAAACATGGATCATAAGAGTGATAAATCATTATATATAAATCAGGAACCATAAGATCATGTCATAAAAGTTTTTAACCATCATAAATATATAAAAAAAATTACATATATCAAGGTTAAATACCAATACCCTCAATATAGTGGATCAGGACACACCTGTTTCCCATAGTGGATCAAGACACACCTATTTCCCATAGTGGATCAAGACCATCAACTTGTTTCCCACTATTATCTCATGAGATATAAAGATTTAACCAATTTATTAGAGGTAGATATAGGTCCCACTCATCACATAATTAAAACTATACACATGTATTCCACAAGAACATAAATCATTCATCATATCTTGACCCATGAAAAGAAATGGGTTTCATCAACATTTCATCATAGCATAACCCATAGAAAAGAAATGAATTTTTTAAAAATCATGCCATAATAAACATAAAATAACCATAGAATGAATAAGGATGGTATCCTTGGATCATATACCTAGTAAATCATAACTAATATCAAATAATGTTATCTTGTATGGAAAATGATTTTGAAAGATCATTGAAATAATTCTTCAGGAAAATATCATTTCAATTTTGAAATCATCTATTTTATTGATGTGTAATTATAGAGGAAAACATTTTCTTTGAAAATAAAGTTTTAATATTATAAAGGAAGCTTCAAATAATTAAGGCATCATGATGGAAGTAAAGTCTTCTCATTACTTATAAGTTAAAAAACATTCCTTCTATATTTTGTTGGAAAAGTCACAAAGAACCTCATTTAGAAAATGTCATAAAGAATCCCTTCAAACCATTTTGTAAAAAGTAAAACATTGGTAAAAATTTATTTAAAAAATAATACAATAATGGTAAAAATATTTTTGATTTTTTTTGAAAATATGAATATGTAAGAGAAATATTCATCGGTGAAGACTTAAAGATAAACAATGTTGAATAATGATGAAATTGAAAAATAAACTCTTACCTCAAGTCTTTCCTTTATTTATTAATTTTCAAATATATTGTAAAATAAATATGTATTTATTATAAATTTATTACATAAAATTAATTCTATAATACCATTTATTATTTATTTATAACATCTCATCACCTGTTTATTAATAGTTTGTTATTAAAATCACTGTTCTGGGTGGTAACTGCTTCATTTTCCAAGCATGTTTTGATTTGACAGTGTTGATCCTTATACTTTGATCTTGGTATCATAATTTAATAAATTTTAATAATTATATAAAAATAATATATAATAATTATATACATATTCATAACCATTCATATAAATTAGAGATAGAAAAATGAGTTACACCGTTCATGGAGGCGGTAGGCCGTACGTACACATGAACATTGTCTCCATTTTTAAAATGATGGAATGAAAAAAAAGTTATCTTTACAGAATAATTATTATATTATATATATCATATATATTCATTAAAACCATAATAATAACTATCTATAAAATATGGTTATGTAAAATAAATTGTGTCGCTACGTGGAGATGATAAGGTGTACGTACACACAAGCGATACTTTCACTTCTTATTTGAGAGAAAAGGGGTGTATAATTGTGTTTTAATAATTATAATGACATTTTAGAATATTAAGGATATTGAATTTATTATTTTATTATAAAAATAATATATTTAGAGGAGGTAAGGAAGAGTATAAAAAATAAGTGACCAGTTAGAGCGATTACCTATTATTCGAAATGTCTCCTTTGGATCTCCTCTAAAGGGCCATAGGGTTGGTCTATTGAGAAGATCAGCACCTATAGAATGTGTGTAGGTAAGTGGATAATAGAAATTGGAAGAGTATGGTAGATTTAGAAGGATATATGTTGTGTAAAAAAGTGAGGTAGGGGGTGCTTTTTTATAGTTGAGGCGAGGGGTGCTTTTGGAATTTTTCAAAAGATTAAATTATAATAAATTCATTTTCTTTCCAAATACCACAAAATGAACATGTATTAAAATATAAGATAATATAAGGTTGTAATCTCATTAAAGAATATATTTTAGAGAAGTTTTGGTGTTATTTCAAACCTTATTATTTTTCTTAATCCGTAGGTAAACTATTTTAATTTTAACTACAATAATAAATATTTCAATATTAAAAGGATGTAATTTTTACTTATATTGTATAAAATAGACCATAAATGAAAAATTAATGAAAATTTTGACCATATATAATTATTTTTTAATTTTTAATTTTTTTAATTTTTAAATAATTTAATAAAATATTAATCCCATGAAATATCATTATTTCCAATTTTGATACTATTAACTATTTTGACTTTAAAAATATCAAGAAAACATGTAAAATTAGGAAATATTATTTTATTATATCCATATAATGTCAAGGTAATATAGTTAATTCATGTATAACCTTAAATATCTCAAATTATATTACCTTCAATATTTTTAATATCATTTATTTGGTTGTTTCGTTAATTTAATAATTACTGCATAAACATTGTGTAGGAATTTAGAGTAATTATGTAATTCTTAAAAATTATAAATAAATCATAATGATTAAGATACATATTTTAGATTTAAAAATAATATTTATTGTTGAACATATCCTATGTGTAACCCCATATTAAAAATTTTATAGTATTAAAAACATGAATCTGACATCTTTGACTTTTCTTTAAATAAAATATTCTAAAGGTCATGATCTCATCCAAGTAGCTTAAAAAGTCATAAATTTGACCATTATATGATTATGGTTGAAAATTATTTATCTAATAAAATAGGGGAAAGTGTTGGGTTAATTTTATAATCTTTATCATATTATATTTACCCTTAATTACCCAATTTACCCTCTACCATGGTAAAGAAATTTACTAAGGTTTATTTTTATATTGACCAAACAAGGAAAATATTTAATAAATTTGGAACCGTTTATTCAAAATATTGTATCCATTTTTAAAAATTAAAAAATAATAATTTTTTAAAATTTAAATTAAAATAAAATCAGCAAAACACAACGAAAAACAATTTTTTTTCCAGAAAAAGACCCTTTTTAAAAATAAAAAGTTTTAATACAAAATTCAAGTATAAAATAAACTTAAGAAAAATTAGATTATTTTTAATAAAAATAAACTAATTAAAAATAAAAAAAATACAAAACATAATTTTAAACTTGTAAAAAATTTAAAATAAAATACATTTTTCAATAAAAATAAGCATTTTTCATTATTCCTTGAAAAATAAATGTTTTTAGAAAATTCTCAAAAAAAATTTTAGTATAATTTTTAGATTATAAATATCAAAATGAAATTAAATTTTTCAAATTAATTTTATATTGCTTCTAAAAATTAATATTCACTCATAAAAAGAATAGACTCATTTTTGAGGAAAATGTATTTTTGAAGAATAAAATGACTTTACCAAAAAATGTGTGATTATTTTATAAAAAATTAACAATATATTCATATTGAGTTGAAAATTTATTTAATAAATTTGTTATTCCAATTCATTCCCACCAATTTAATGGCTTGTTTGTAATGAATATATAATATTTTAATATTATTTCAAAGTTTGTCTAAACTTACTGTTGTGTGAAATGTAAGATATAAAAGAAATAAAATTATTTAAAAATATATTTCATAAAAATCTCAGGGTGTTACATTTTACCCCACATAAAAGGATTTTCCCTTGAAATTTATTAGTTGGATACAAGAAGGAAAGGATACCTATACCTCATCATATCCTTAGGTTCCCATATAACTTCCTTCAAATTTGTGGTTTTTCCAAAAAAAATTAACCAGATGAGTGGTTTTGTTTTATAGAACTTTCTCTCAGAAATCCATAACCTCCACTGGTTATTCTTCATAAGAAATATCTTAATCCAACAGTATGACCTCTGAGTTTAGTACTTATGAAGGATCAAGTATGTACTTCCTCAGGAGAGATACATAAAACACATCATTAACTTGAGAGAGATTTTGTGGAAGGACAAAATGATAATCTACTATCCTGATATGATCAAGTATTTTAAAGGGGTCTATATACCTAGGGTTTAGTTTTACCTTCTTTCTTACATATATAAATTCATAGAAATACCTTATCACCAACATAAAATTCTAGATCGCGTAATCAATTAGCAGTGTAAAATTTATTTCAAATTTGTGTTGCCCTTTAATGTTGTTAAATGAATCTAAACTTCTCTTCCATCTCATAAAACTGATTAAGTCCCTTTAGATTTATTTCTATAGTTTATTTTTTGTATGCTGGAGTTCTACACTTCTTTCTAAATAGGGTTTCACAAGGATCCATCTAAATGCTCGAGTGAAAGCTATTATTAGAAGAAAACTCAAATAGAGGGAGTTTTTGATCCTAATCACCTTTAAAGTCCATATAATAACATTTTATTATATCCTACAGAGTTTTAACTATTAAATTAGAATACACATCTTCCTAAAAATGATATATAGTACTAAAAATCAACTCTGTATCAAGATATTTCTGAGAACTTCACTAAAAATTCAAGTTAAACTTTATATCCCAATTAGATAAAATTGGACATGGTAATATATGAAACTTTACCACTTCCTTAATATATATTCCTGAAATCATATCCAGAGATAAATCTTCTTTGAATGAAGTGTGCTAACATTATAAGGTGATTAACTACTACCCATAATTACCTCAATATAAAAAATAAGATAAAACATAAATGTTACCAATAATTTTAATCAAATGTTCACATAGTGTAAAGGAATTACTCCTTTAATATCATTATCATATATAAAAAACCAAATGGTTGTATTTCTATAAATGTATCTTAAAATATATTTAATATTTTTAAACTCTCATCACATGAAAACCTCAAAAGGGGTGTCAACACATAAACCCATGATGGAATCCATAACTCTTATGTTAATATTATATCGAGACATATACAATTCTAAAAGTTAATTTACTCTTTATTCATTACAAAAACTCTCATCTTATACAAAAAAAATCATTGGAAGCTTAGGTTCATCCTTTTACTAATAAAATATAAAATTTCATTTCATTATTATAAAATCCATGTAAAAGGAGATAATCAAATGGAATTTATATAAATTATGAACGATAAGATTTTCATAGGGATCATTTATAAAAAATTAAACATGAAACTACCAATTAAGGAGTGAAGAATAAGGGTTACCTAATTATCATGATTCACTTCATCCATCTTTATTGCATAAAATTTCCCTTTTTTTCTTTTTCCTTTAGAGGTTTTTGTAGATTATCATCCACATTAGCCATTTAATTGAGTAATTGATTCACATAATGACCTAACTTCTTACTATTGAAACAATAGAGTGTGGGTGGTGCATTAGTAAGAATCCTCTCATCCATTATAATAACTAGACCATTAATCTCATTTTGACATTAATGAGCTTTATGAACCACCTTTACACATTTAAAGCACCTCCTAGTTCCATTCAAAAAAATCCCTTGACATTTCTTCCCACATTTATAACATGTTTATGACTAGATGTTATTTTCACTATATGATTTATTCAAGTTTTCAGGAGACTCGAACTTTATTTTCTTATCAAAACCATGGGAATAGTGGGAATCTCTGATTTCAATTTCTACTTTGGGAACACATCAAACAATTTATTCATAGCTACTAAAGTATCTTATAGCTAATTAATTTCAGAGACTTGGTTTTAGGCCAACAAAGAATTGATCAACTTTACTTTCAGGGTTGATAATTAAATCATAGGCATACCTTGAAAGCCTTGTGAAATTTTCCTCATAGGTACCAATGAATTCATCATCCTTTTTCTTAAGCCCAAGAAATTCATTCTTCATCTATATACATAGAATATGAGGAATTTAATTACTGAAAAATATACCCTTCAACTCACCCCATTCCATGGATTCAATCTATTTCACCTACCTTGTATTCTTGATAAGATTCCACCATTGATCTGCTTCACCTTCCAGATGATAAACAGTTAGGGAAATTTTTTCATGTCCTGAGCATGAAAGACAAAAAATATTTTTTCAATGGTGTTGATCCATTTCTCAACCTCTAGTGGATCATAAGACCCACCAAAATATGGTGGATGTTTCCTCATGAAAGATTCTATAGTATGTTGTTCCATCCTTTGACCATTCAGAAACTTATCATGATTCATAGCCTGGGAAAGTTGTATGATCATAGATGCAAGATTATGCATTCCATATCCCATATCATTTGGTTTATCAAGAGGAAAATCATTTCATTTTCTATCTCAATCAATATTAATATAGTTCCTTTAGGTTCCTTCCATTGACTAAAATTAGAAATTATAGTGTGAGCAAAAATATTGATAGTGTAAAAACTAAATATTCAAGGGAAATTGCTTATAAAATTTTAATATATGAAACCTTAGGATTAATACAAGGTTATCCATGATAATTATAAATAATTTAGGATTTTATCTTATAAGTAGTCCTATCCCTAGGAGTTTTTATATAAATTTTGTAACCCAAATCTTTAATGATTGTCTGAACCCTACTTTGATACCAACTATAATGACCTGTGATTTTCATACAAAAATATCACATCTATTTAGATGAATATTCAATACATAAAAATAATATCTATACCAGAACCATAATGGTTTAGAGTCATTGTATATTAGATATACAATATTATTATTTTATGAAATATCTCCAACATCTCCCACAAATATCTTCTCATATAGTACTCATCTTAGGAATACCCTACCTAAACCTATCTTCATTACATGGGAAAGGAAATATAATAAAGGTTGAGCTTAAATGCTCAGTAAGGGTAAATAAAGGAGATATAAATCCATGATTATATGAAACCATAAGATAAGAATAAGTTTATGTGATCATGAACATAACTTACGAAGTTCATACCCCACCCATCAAAGATCATAAACATGATTCATGAAATAAACATTATAATTTCATAAAAAATGGACCATAAGAGCGAGAAATCATCATAAGTAAATTATGGACCATAATTTCATGTCATAAAAGTGTGTAACAATAATAAATATAGAAAACCATTTCAAATGTCAAGGTTAACTACCAAGACAATCAACATAGTGGATCAGGACACACCGGTTGATGTGGATCTAAAAACACATAGTTTTGTCAAATCTTTTAATTTAGTTTTTAATGATTTAATGATTTAATTTTTCACTTTTTGATAAATATTCAAACATTTTTATTTTTATAATTAAATTTATTAATTAATCAATTTTTATAAATAATTATGTATATTTATCCTTTAAAATGATTAATTTAGTTTTACTACATTTTCTATTATAATAATTTAATAATTAGTTGTGTGGTTTTAATTTGCTCTAATTTTCAAATAATATGAAATTTTTATTATTTATTCATTTAATTATTTTTATTTACAATTAAATAACTTAGTCTTTAATTTATTATTTTATCTATTAATTTTTATCGATTAACATAAATCAACTTTATTAATTTCATCTTTTTAATTTATTTTAAATAGGTTTGATTTCATTTATTAATTTATTTCCTTTAAATTTAATTTCTTAATTATTTTTATAATTAGTAATTTAATTATTCTCTTTAATAACTTAGTTAGTTTTTAGTTTAAGTTAAGTGTTTAGTTTTAACTTCTTAAAATAATTAGTTAATTGTTTCATTTTTATTATAGGACTTATTTTACAATTTTAAGTCTTTAATATCATTAATGTATTTAATTTATCTAATTTTGTTTTGGGTTATACAGTTTAAAATTTGAGTCAATGATATTCTATCGGTGCCTCATCCATCTACTGAAAGATGTTTCTCTTTCTTGTGATTCACCAACACCCCTTCATCCTACCACTACTGTGCAGATATGGTGAAGTAGAGGAATTCATTGTTTCCAATGCTGAACACCGAATGCACCTCAACTTACCATCAATCGATTACTAGAGGGATGCTCTACCGCCGGTCAAACATGGTGTGAAGAGAAGGTCGTCGCGACGAAATACGAATTGAAACCCTCTGTGCTTCACCACCTAGGTTGATCTGCACCACCATTTTCCAACCATGAGCCAAACATCGTTGGAGACCTGTGAGCCACCACTGCAAGCCATTTTTTAGATCCAGAGTAACCCTTTTCATCCATTGAGAAGCGGTCGTTGCAGTTGAATCCACCTGCCGCAGGACTGCATACAAGTGGAGGATCAGAGATGGAGGAAGACGGGAGTTGCTGCCGCCATGGGAGAGCTCGAGGAGTTTCCTCCGCCGCCGTTGGGTTGAACAACTTGCTGTGCGGGTTGGAGGAAAATGGAACACCCCCACCCCTATGCGTGGAAGAAGAAAGGGGGGTGGGGGGAGAATAAAAAATTTAATTATTATTAAAAAATTATTATAATAAAGAAAATAATAAAATAAATAAATATAATAATAATAATAAATAATTTTAAAAATATTATAAAATAAAATAAAATTGAAATAACATAATATTTAAATAAAAAGTAAAACTATAATAATAAAATATTAATTTAAAAATAAAAAAATTGTTTAATTAAAATAATGGTTTATAAATATAATAAATTTAATAATTGAATATTTATAATTATAATTTAAATTTTAAAATAAAATGATTATAATAACAATAATAATAAAATAATTAATTAATTAAATAATAACTCATATATCTTAAAATAATAACATTAATAATAATCTTTTATTAAGTTAGTAAATTATTAACTTTAATTACATTTGTTAAATAAGTTAATACTTTAATAATTAAATAAAAGTTCTAAATAAAATAATTTAAGTATTTATAAATTAATTCTAAATAATTATAAAATAGTAATTTAATATTTTTATCCTAATTAAGTATTTAAGAAAATAGATTTTAATTATTTTTATTGTGTTAACTTGCTTTGTTTTATTATGCAGATTCAAGAAGGACTTCATATTCTTTTCAGGTTCATTCAACCACTTGGATTAGAGTTAGTTACACAAGAGATATTAAAACAACATGTGATGCATGAAAACTCAAACGTGTGTGGATGCACAATGAATAACCGAACTAAGTCGGTGGAGAAAGATAGTGACTTGCAGCAGATGACGGTTCATTTAAAATAGATAACCACGAGAGACAGAGGGGAGGATTCATTCATCTCATACACAACTCATTCTCTTGTGGAACCACAGAGAAGATCCTATGAGCACTCATAGAGACTTCCTATAGGACTTCTTCTTGGAGGTCTGAGGACTAGTAGAGAAACATATTGTATTTCGTAAGGGAGTTATTTCTTCCCCTGTTTTATTTCAATTCTTCGTATTATAATCAAATGTTTTCCATATCTACAATCAATATGATTGTAGTCTAATATCAATCGATGAGATTGATCTTGAATGCATTTATCAAATCTTCAATTTCATAAACAATTGGAGTTTTTACGACAAGTTTAATTTCAACCATTTTCTTTATCAAATTATTTAGTAGTACGATTGATTCTTGGAGTGGAAAACTACAAGAGACAATATACTGTATGTTGAATCACCTAGAAATGGATATTATTCATCTTTTTCTTAATGTGCGATTCAATAGTAAGTTGTGAAGATATTTAACTTTTTCAACTAGTAGCTTAGAATTCCCGAGTGTCATCCTGGTCAGTTTACCTGCTCTTCTGTCTTAGTTCACTATTTTTCTTTTAGTTTCATCATCACCTTAATTAGTGACTTAGAACCTAGTTAATCTTTAGTTTCTTACATCATCATTATAAATAAAACACAAACCATTTAAAAGATTTTAAAAAATTAAAAAAGTTTATCCCACTACTGACAATAGTGGGGTTGTTTGAAAAGTTTTAGAAAAAATTTGGTCACTCTACCTTTCTTGTAGGTTCATCCCTACTTACCAATATAATATAGTTAGTAGAAAACATCAATAATTAAAGTTTGACTCAATCAAAACAATATTTGGGTTAATTTTTTGGCACTATTTCTGGGGAAGGCTTTGAGTGACCATCATTTTCTAAAAAAAACTTTCAAAAAAATTTCACATAAAAAAAACTAAAAAAAAATTAAAAAAATTGAAAATTGTGCTAAAAAAATTATATTTTGTGAGTTACAATTTGTCTTGCCTACTGTCTTTTACTGCTCATTTGATGTTGTTTTCTCCTTTCACCGCTCTAGTACTACTACTATTGTTGCTAACTATATGTGTTGAAATTCAACTGTTTTTACACTTTTCATTTTCACTAGATCAACTGCTATTTGTTTAGAGCCTTTGAACCCTAATATTGATAGACATATTACTGCTATTAAGAAGTAGAAAAAATATGAAATTGAAAACATAGGTGATATAGTTCCTGCTAATAACTTTCAAAAATGTCAACCCGAACTCAATGAGGAAGTAGAAAGGCCTAGGATGAGGGAATTCCAACTCCCTCAAGTTTCAAGTAATCATTCACCCATTAGACTAACACTTAGAGACATAAATTATGAGTTCAAACAGTCTCACTTATCACTACTTCCTACATTTAATGGGCTATCTAATAAGGAATCTTTATCCTTTATTAGAGACTTTTACAATACTATAGAGTTTAAATCTTAGACCATTAACCATCATGGGTTTTTCCCTCACCTAAAATCTCAACAGATCCATTCTTAAGAAATCTAACAACTGTAAAAGGTCAAGGCCACTTGGATTTCAACTTTCCAAGAAATATTTTAAGTCTTGAATTAAAGAGAAGGACCTTCTGTCCATGTTTAAATTCTCCTATTTGTATGAAAGAATCATGAAATACTATGGAAATATCTTTATAAATCCTAGAATTATTATATGACTCTCTCCCAATCTAATAAAGTTCACTTAGCTTTGGAAATATCCTCTCACCATCACTCTTAAAGTCCAAATTTAAAGCCTTAATTTCCAAATATGACTTATTATACATCTCCACAAGAAAATGACAACACTTTCCAAACAACAGCCTATATAGAGACATTCTTATTGGGGTCTTAAAAGCTATTCTATAGGACTAAAAAGATTCATCCAATTTAAGATAACCGTTCTTTCTAGAATGTGAGACAGTTTTTTCAAGAATCTGTTTTAGCTCTCTTTTAGAAATTTCTACCTATCCATAGGACTGTGGATGGTAAGAAGTACCATTTTTATGAGAGAAACCACACTTTTCCATTAAATCCTAAAACTTGTAGTTTTTAAAATGTGTTCCATTATCAGTGATGAAAGATTTAGGTACTCCAAATCTTGGAAAGATATTTTTCTTGAAAAATTTAATGACACTATTGGTCTGATTGTTGGGTAGTGCTACCGCTTCAACCCATTTAAAAACGTAATCTATAGCCATTAGAATATATTAATTCCTATGATATGATAGAAATGAACCCATGAAATATAGAACCCAAACATCAAAAAATTTAACTTCTAGAATACCAATTTGGGGAAACTCCTGCTTTCTACCAACATTGACTAACCTTCAACATCTATCACATCCAACAAAACAACTACTAACATCTTTGAATAAGATGGTCTAATAAAAACCAGATTGAAGGACCTTTTGAGCTATCCTTTCACCACCATGGTGTCTTATCCAAGGCAAGGATTGAAAAATGTCTAGAATAGGCATAATTTATTCTTCTAGAACACACCTTATAAGTATACCATCAACCCACCTCTTAAACAACAAGGGATCATCCCAAAGGTAATACTTAAGTTTTGAAATGATTTTTTTTATTGTTAGAAAAATATTTAGGCATGAAACCTACTGCGGGAAATTGGTAAAGTCTGCAAACCATGAAGACAGCCTTATAAAGACAGTGAGTAAATTTTCATTAGGAAAGGAAGAGTTGATATCCCTTGGATCATTAGAATGAGTATAAGGAATCCTATAAAGGTGATCTACAACTAGATTTTTAGCTCCCTGCTTATCCCTAATCTCTTTGTCAAACTATTATAATAATAGAATCCATCTAATCAGCCTGGGTTTATCTTCCTTCTTAGACAATAAGTATTTCAAGTTAGAATGGTTAGTAAATATGATAACTATTGAGCCTAATAGGTACTACCTAAAGTTTTCAAGAGAAAACACAATAGATAACAACTCATTTTCAGTAATGGTGTAGTTTCTTTGAGCCTAATCTAGAAGTCTTCTAGCATAATAAACCACATGAAACTTTTTATCTCTCCTCTATCCTAGTACAACTCTAACAACCATATCGCTAGCATTACACATTAGTTAAAAATGCAGTTTCCAATTAGGTATAGTGATAATAGGTGATGTAGTGAGTTTTTATTTAAGAATATTAAAATATTTCAAAGAATTTTCATCAAAGTTGAATGGGGCATCCTTAACTAGTAGGAAACAAAATAGATTCGTTATTTTTGAGAAATATTTTATAAACCTTCGGTAGAAACTGACATTCCCTATAAAACTTCTAACACTTTTAACATTTTCAGGAGGTGGAAATTTTTGGATGACTTCAATTATAGCAATGTCAACCTCCAAACCTCTCTTGGACACTTTATGTCCAAAAAAAATTCCCTTAGTGACCATGAATTGGAATTTTTTCCAGTCAAGAACTAGGTTGGCCACTAAACATATTTCTAAAAAAAACTCAAGATTTTCTAAACAAGTATAAAAATTAACACCCAAAATAGAGAAGTCATCCATGAAAACTTATATGATTCATTAAATCATATAAAAAATATCCATTATGCACCTTTGAAAGGTAGATGGGTCTCTACACAACCTAAAGGGTATCCATCGGTAGGAAAATGTCCTAAAGGGGCATGTTAAAGTAGTCTTATCCTAATCCTCTGGAGAAACTGGAATCTGGTTGTAACTAGAATACCCATCCAAGAAAGAAAAAATTAATTCTCACCAAGCCTCTCAAGAATTTGATCAAGGAAGGGCATTAAAAAATGGTCCTTCTTAGTGGAAGAATTAAGCTTCCTATAGTCTATATAGACTCTACATTTTTTGGCTTTACTAACTTTAATTTCTTCATTTTTCTCATCTTTTATAATAGTGAAACCTCCATTTTAGAAACTACTTGGACCAGACTGTCCCAAGAACTATTAGAAATAGGATATATTATACCAGTGTTCAGCAACTTAATTAATTCCTCTATCACAACCTCTTTCATGTTGGTATTTAATCTTCTTTGGTACTTCACTCTAGGCTTATGATCTGGCTCCATAGAGATTTTATGCATGTAGAATGAAAGAATAATTCCTTTGATATCATCTATGGTCTGAACTATGGTAGATTTAAATTTTATAAGAACATTCGACAAAATTTATTCTTGATTAACTTTTAGTTCATCACAAATGATGATAGGAAGTATGGAATTCTCACCCAAAAATGAATATTTAAGATGTGCAGGAAATGTTTTAAGTTCAAGAATGTGTGTTTTTTCACTTGATGGAATACTCTTGGGCCTAGGAGGTCCAAGTTATTAAACATATATTTTATAGGAAGTTCGGAATGATGATATGTTTTCAATTTTCAGATCAGTTTTAGAAATGACAGTACTGCTGTCCAAAGTGGACAACTCACTGTCTAGATTTTCTAGATTTTAATTTAACATATTTATTAAAGCACAATCATCAAGTTTTCTTAACAACTCTCCCTATACCAAATAAAAATGTTCAACAGTATTGGTGACAAAAAAATCACCATCATGTTTACTAACAAAGTTCCTAAGTTTCAAAGTAGATTAAACATCTTGAGTAGAAGTAGAAACTAGACAACTGTCTAGTTCTAGAAAATTTTCCAGATTCTCAGTTTGAGCAGATTCTACAGCATGTGAAAAGAAAAAATCTTGGTTTTCAGATTCCAAATTTACTTATTCAATATAGGATTGTTTTTCAAATTATTCAAGATTTTCAAATTGGTTATCATCTTCTAAGGACTCAATTTTTGATCAATTTTTAGGGAATGTTGGTCCTTTAACATTTTTGAACACATTGAATTCTCTTTGTTATTATCCAATTTTAAAGATCAACTGAACTTTAGATACATCAATAATAACTCCACCAGTGGATAATAAGAGGATAACTAGAATGATGGTCAACTCTTGATCACACTACATATCAAGGACTAAAAAGTTAGATGGCATAAACAAATTCCCAACTCCTACTAAAAAACCATATACTCTCCTTACAGGATGAGTGAAAGAATGGACAACCAACTGTAGGATGACTGTGGTGGGATGAAGAGAACTCAATCTCAACTGTTGAAATAGTGAGTATGAGAGAAAATTAATACTGGCACCTAAGTCACATAGGCAGTTGAGTTTACTAGAATTTAATAAGGTACAATGTATGAAAAGTTTACCTAGGTCTTTGCGTTTGGGTGGGATTGTCTATTGGATTACATAACTACACTCTTCAGTGATGCTGTAGGTAGAAAATTCTTCAAGAGTATTTTTATTGTAAACAATTTTTAGGAGATTTAAGATAATATGATATTTGAATTAAGGTTTGAATGAAAGGAATATTCACTTGAAGCTTGGTAAGAATTCCATGGAACTGAAGAAGTTCAGCTTTAGTATTACTTTGAGGTTTGAGTTTTTTAGGGAAAGGGATTGGTGGGAAAACTTTATTAGGATAGTAGGAATATAGCTAACCTCTTTAGCAATTTTATCCTTACCGTTTTTATTTTTTATTTTCATATATTTTTTTCATCTTGAATTTTAGGTGTTAAATTTATATTTTCTTCATTTCCATCATCTTTTTCATGATTTCTAGATTCTGTGTAAAATATATTTTTATTTCAGGATTCATTAAATTTTTCAGTTTGGTAATTTTCAGAGTCGTTTTTAGGATCATTTTGAGTATTAATCCCACTTCTTATAATAATATCCATTTATTTCTCTTTATCATTGATTTTAGTTGTTCTAGGTAATTCACATTTATCACTAGAAGCAAATTCTATAGATATTTGGACTAGTTGTGTTTCCATATTCTGCATTCTATCATCATTTTGAATTTTGTCATATTTATATTAGTCTTGATGTTTATTCAATTGAGTTTTGAATCTTTAATCTTGAGAGTCCATTCTATTTAAAATTAGATATAGTTTATAAGAAACTGGGCCATCATAATTTCCTTGTGCATTGGAAGACTCACCCCTTGTTTGGTTTTGATAGTTTTTTCTAGGTCAATTTTAGTAATTAAGGGTAGTGGATTACTTGATTAGGCCTTGTTCTTTCCATGACAGATTTGGATAGTTCCTATAGCCTTGAATATAATTGTTTGACAATGGGTCTTCTTTAATAGAAATTATAGGACCATAATTGATTTTTTTTGACTTTTCTTGTTGTTGGTCTAATATGTCAAAGTTGGGACAAAAGTTATCAGTGTGGATGAACATACCACATTGTGAAAATTGTTCTCTAAGTTATTGGTTTGTGTTTTTACAACCTAATTGATTAAAAAATTTCTTGAAATTATGGTTCATTAAAGATTGAATTTGGTTGGTTATTTCAACCTCTTGATCTTGAATTTTCATTTCCATTATAGAACCAGTGTTAGGATTTCTATTCACTCTTTTTTCTTCTTGAATTTTTATATTGAGAGTTTAAAGCAAGGTTATTGAAAATTTATCTTAATTATTCATGAGTATTATCATTTTAGTTACCCCAAAAAACTTTATTAACTATGTTTTGACTATAGGAGGACAACCCTTTATATAAGGTATCCATGAGAATGTGGGATGAGAGTTTATGATCGGGAAATTTCCTAAGAAAGTCCTTGAATCTATCCCAATCCTCATAAAAGGCTTCTCCATCCTCTTGATAAAAACTAGTAATCTTATTTCTTAACTCCCCTTTTAGTATTTGAGAATTAAAAAACATGATAAATGAATTATAAAATTGGTCCCAGTTCTAAAAAATGTTCTCATCAAGGCTCAAAAACTAGTTTTTATAATTCCCATTAAGACAAAAGGAAAATAATCTCATTCTAAGATGATTTTCAATGATTCCTAGAAGAGGTAATTGCAACATAGTATTATAAAAGTTTTTAATGAAGGATAAAGATACCTAATTAAAGATACCATTAAATGAAAGAAACAATGAAAATTGATATTATTTCAAATCATAATTTCTGGTTTTAGGTGTTGGTCTAATGGATGAAGGATTATTTGAAACGTGAGGGAGTTGGAATTTCCTTATCATAGGCCTTTCTACTTCATCATTGAGTTCATGTTAAATTTTTTTAAAGTTATTAGCATGAAATATATCACCTATTTTCTCCATTTTATATTTTTTCTTCTTATTAAGAGCATTAATATGTCTATCAAGATCTGGGTTCAAAATCTCGAAACTAATAACAGTTGATCTAGTGCTCATGCAAAGTGTAAAAATAGTTGAATTTAAGAAAAAATAGTGAGCATAAACAGTAGTAGTACTAGAGTAGTAAAATTATAAAACAATAACAAATGAGTACTAAATACAACAGGTAAAACATACAATAACTCACAGAATAGATTTTTTTAACACAATTTTCAATTTTTTTTAGTTTTTTTTGTGAATTTTTTTGAAAGTTTGTTTAGAAAATGATGGTCACCCAAATCCTTCCCTAGAAATAGAAAAAAAATGATCCAAATTTCTTTTTGATTGAGTAAAAGTTTAATTATTTATGTTTCCTACAAACTAAAGTTTAGTTTCAAGTAGAGAATAACCCACAAAGAAGGTAGAGTGACCAATGTTTTTCTAAAAATTTTCAAACCCCACTATTGTCAGCTGTGGGGTAATTTTTTTTACTTTTTAAAAATCTTTTAAATGTTTTTTTATAAGGATAATGTAAGAAACTAAAGCTTAACTATGGACTAAGTCTCTAATTAAGTTGATGATGAAACTAAAAGAAAAAGAGTGAACTAAGACACAAGAGCAAGTAAACATACCAGGATGACACTCAAAAATTCTAAGCTACTGGTTGAAAGAGGAAAATTTCTTTAAATATTATGATCAAATAACAAATCAAGAAAAAGATAAATAGTATCCCTCACCAGGAGATTTAACATACCATATATTGACTCTTGGAGTTCTCTACTCCAAGAATCAATCAGACTAATAAATAATTTGATAAAGAAAATAGTTGGAATTAAAATTTTCATAAAAACTCAAATTTTTTAATACAATAAATCTTTGATAAATTCATTCAAGATCAATCATGCAGATTGATCTTTAAGTTTGAATTTTAATACAATTGTTGAAGTGTGAAAAATTAAGAATAAATTTAGAATCAGTCTCACCGACTGATTCTCACTTGTAAAAATATAATCATGTGAAAACGTTTAATAGAAAAATCAGTAGGATTAAAATCAACAAGCTAAAGGTTTTAGACTAATATAATATTGATTATAGATATAGAAAAAGTTTGATTACAATAAAAATAATTGAAAGAAAATAGGAGAAGAAAGAACTCCCTTATGAACTACAAGATGCTGTATTGCTGGTCCTTAGACCTCCAAGAAGAAGTCCTCCCAAAAGTCTCTAAGAGTGATCCAAGGATATGATATATATTTCCTCATGAGAATGAGTTGTGTAAGAGATAAATGAATCCTCCTCTCTGTCTCCTATGCTACTCTGTTTTAAATGAACTGTCATCTGTTGCAAGTCACCATCTTTCTCCACTGACTTAGTTCGGTTCTTTACTGCGCATCCACACCTGTACGATTTTTCTTACATCACACATTGTTTTATCATATACCATGTAACTATATACACTCCAAGTGTTTGAATGAACCTGGATATAATATGAAGTCCTACTTGAATCTACACAATAAAATAGAGCAAGTTAACACAATAAAAATATTTAAAATCTATTTTCTTAAATACTTAATTAAGAAAAAATACTAAATTATTATTGTTTAATTATATAATATCAATTTATAAATAATTAAATTAAATTATTTATTTTATTTTATTGAATAGTTGTGTTTAATTATTAAAGTATTAACTTATTTACCTGTTTCCCATAGTGGATCAGAACGCACCTGTTTCCCATAGCGGATCAAGCCTATCAACTTGTTTCCCATTATTATCACATATGATATAAAGGTTTACCCAATTTATAAGATGGATATATAGGTAACACTCATAACATAATTAAAACCATACATATGTGTTCCATAAGAACATAAATCATTCATCATGTCAGAACCCATGAAAATAAATGGTTTTTATAGAAATTTCATCACATCATAACCCATAGGAATGTAACTGATTTCATAAACATCATGCCATTATAAACATAAAAAACCAGAGAAATAATTAGGGTGATATCCTTGGATATTATCCCCATGAAATCATAAGTTACATCAAATAATTTTATCTTATATGGAAAATGATTTTTAAAGATCACTTAAAATAGTTCTTGAGGAAAATATCCTTTGAATTTGGAAATCATTTTTTTATAGCTGCACAATTATAAATAAAAAATATTTATTTTAAAATAACCATATAATAATTTAAATTAAGATTAAATTAATTAAGTATAGTAGGAAAATTATATAATATATTATAAGTTAATAAAGCATTCCTTTTGTAGTTTTGTCAGAAAAGTCACAAAGAACCACATTTAGAAAATGTCAAAAATATACCTTTCAAACCATTTTGTAAAAATTAAAACATTGGTAAAAATATATTTAAGAAATAATTGAATAATGTTAAAAAAAATTGGTTTTTTTATAAAAAATGAATATGGAAGAGAAATATTCCTCAGTGAAGACTTAAACATAGAGGATCCCGAATAATGACGAGATTGTGAAATAAACCTGTACCTTAATCTTGCATTTCTTAATTCAAATTCATACCTAATTCATAATAAACATGGATTTATTATAGATTTATTACATAAAATTAATTATATGATACCATGTATTATTTATTTAAAAAATCTTATCATCCGTTTGTTAAAATTTTCTTATAAAAATAATTGTTCTGGGTGGCGACTACTTCATTTTCCAAGCATGTTTTGGTCTGGAAGTCTTGGTACTTATAATTTTATATTTTTATAACCATTTAAAGAATGTTAATCATGGTATAAAAATAATATATAATAAATATATATATTTTTATAACCATTCAAATAAATTACATATAAAAAAATGAATTATACCGTTCATGGAGATGGTAGGCCGTACGTACACATGAATGTTGTATCCTATTTTTAACTGATGGAATGAAATAAATATAATTAATCTTTATAAAATAATTATTATATCATATATATCATATATATTAAATAAAACCATCATAATATTGATCCATAAAATATGGTGATGAAAAATGAATTGTATCGTTATGTGGAGACAGTAAGCCATACGTTCAGACAAGTAATAGTTTCACTTATTGTTTGACAGAAAAGGGGTCTATAATGATTTTTTAATAATCATAAAAAATTTAAAAATATTTAGGATATTGAATTTATTATTTTATGATAAATATAAAATATTTATAGGAGGAAAGGAAGTGTAAAAAAAGAAAGTGATTGGCTAGATCGATTACCTATTCTTCAAAAAGTCTTCTTTGAATATCCTCTAAAAGGCTCTAGGGTTGGTCTTTTGAGAAGACTAGAACATATATAATGTGTATTGGTAAATTAAAAATATAAATATTCAATGTATTTTTGAGATATAAAGAAAAAAATTGTGTAAATAAGTGATACAGGAGGTGAAATATTATAATTGAGGTGAGGGACACTTTTGAAATTTCTCAAAAGATTAAATTATATTAAAATCATTTTTTATCAAAATACCATAAAATGACCATGTATTCTAAGATAATATTATATAAGGTTGTAATATAATCATATAATATATTTTAGATAAGTTTTTTGTGTTATTTTAAACCTTATAATTTTTATTAACCCTGAGTTAACCAATTTTAATTTTAACTATGGTAACCAATTTTTAAATATTAAAAGGTTGTAATTTTTACTTATATGGTGTCAATTAGACCATAAATGGAAAATTTAATACATTTTAGACCCTATAATAATAAATTTTCATTTTTAAATCTTTTTAATATTTTTATTTAATTTAATAAAATATTAATCGCACAAAATATCATTATTGTTAATTTTTATACTATTCACTATTTTGAATTTTATAAATGTCAACAAAACAAGTTAAATTGAAACAAAATATTTTATTATATCCATATAATTTAAATTTAATATATATAATTCATTTATCACTATAAATATATAAAATTATACCACTTTTAATATTTTTAATATCATTTATTTGATTGTTCGTTGAATTGAATAATTATTACATCAGCGTTGTATAAGAATTTAAGATAATTATTTAATTGTTAAAAATTATAAATAAATTACCACAATGAAGATAAATATTATATATTTAAAAATACTATTTATAATCTAACATATCCTCTAGATAAACCCATATTAAAATTTTTATATTTATTAAAAACATGAACGTGACATCTTTGAAATTTCTTTAAATAAAACATTATAAAGGTCATAATCTCATCCAAGTGGCCCAAAAAGGTCATAAATTAGACCATTGAATAATTTCACTCTAAAATTATCTATCTAATAAAATGTTGATAAGTTTTATGGTAATTTTATAGTCCTTATCATATTATTTTTACCCTTAATTATGCGATTTTCTCTTTATTATGGTAACAAAATTTACTATGGTTACTATTCATATTGACAAAAAATAAAATTGACCTATTTACTAAATTTAGAACCAGTAATTACAAATATGGAATCCATTTTTTAAAATTAAAAACACATAATTTTTATAATTTAATTTAAAATAAAACTGGAAAAATGCAATGAAAAACACTTTTTTTTGGAAAAATTCCTTTTTTAAATATAATTTTTTATACTAAATTAAAGTATAAAATACACTTAAAAAACAATAATTGGATTATTTTAAATAAAAATTATCTAATTTAAATTTAAAACAAATACAAAACATAATTTTATCTTATAAAAACTTTAAAAGAAAATATAGTTTTTAATAAAAATTAGTATTTTTCATTATTCCTTGAAAAATATATGTTTTTAAACAATTATCAAAAGAATAAATTTAATATAATTTTGAAATTATAAATTAAAAAATGAAATTAATTTTGTTAAATAAATTTTCTAGAACTTCTAGAAATTAATATTCACTTATAAAAATAATAAAAACTTATTTTAAAAGAAAACATATTTTTAAAGAAAAAATTGACTTTACAAAAAATTATGTGATTATTTTCTAAGAACATAACAATGAAGTCATATTGATTTGAAAATTTATTTCATAAATTAGTTTTTCCTATTCATTGCTTCCAATTTAATGACTAGGTTATAATGGACATATAATATGTTAATAATAATATGTAGTTTGTCTAAACTTCTTGTTGTGTGAAATGAATGCTATCTAAGAAATCAAATAATTTTAAAATATATTTCATTAAAATACCAGGGGGTTCTAGGGATCACCCTTTGGAACTTTTCACACATTGTTTAATGTTTATGATTGAGGGGTGGCTTGGGTTTGTTCATGAAAATATGGCACCAAAACCGGGGTTTTGGTTTATGATATTTGGGAAGTTAGGTAAACCAAAGATAGGATTTTCAGGGCTCAAGTAAGAGGTTTGAAGGAGTGTTTGGAAAAAACTTTTAGAATTCTTCCTTGAGTTTTTAGTGGATTTTGGGAATGAGATCTTTATTTTAGACATGGTTTACCCCTCTTCTTGGCCTGGGTGTATGAGACTTAGATTGTGAACATGTGACATGTTTCATAGAAGGGTGAGGTTTGATATGTTGATTCATTATTAATGCGTTTGGCTATTTTGTGGAGGTTTATGATTTTGATATGTGATTGACTATTTTATTGATAATTTTTTATTTTTTTATTTTATTTTTAATAGTAATATTCCTCCATAAAGACAAATGTGAACCCTATGGAAGGAGAAATAGATAAATTTCCCTAGAAAAATACCCCAATGGACCATAACCTCATAAAAAATATGATTCTAATTGTCTATGATATGAACCAAGGAGTGTAATCTGGGTCCACTCAAGATAAATAAGTAAGTTTTTGACTATAGATGGGTCAATCTTAGAAATTCTTCATATATAATCCACTATCTTTCTAAGAAAGCACTAATCCTCAGGAAGATGAGGATTAGTTGGAAAATATTGAGAGGATTTTCGAGTTCCTTGAGACCCCGACTTCCATCAAGGTGAAGTTTTCCACCTTTATGCTCGAAGAACCCAACTAAGAATAGTGGTAGTTTATCATTAAAAAAAATCTTCATGAGAACCTAGAATGTAAGAATTTTAAAGTGGTCTTTCCCCTGTAATTTAATCTTGATATGATGGAATTGTCTAATTCCTAGAAGTTTTTTACTCTTTAAGAGGGCCACATGACAATTATGGAGTATACAAATAGGTTTTATAATATTTTCCACTTTGCACTTGATTTTTTCTTGAATTAGAAATTGAAGTCTCAAAGGTTTGAAATGGGTTTTTGATCAGACATCCAATACCAATTTTTTCTCTTGAATCTCTAGAATTATTCTAAGGTTATGGATTAAGATTGGATGGTAGAGATTGACCAAGAAGGGATTTCAGGGATTACTGGTGTGCCTACTGTTTTTGATGGGAGTGGCGATAACCTTTTTTAGAAGAATATAAAGTGTGGTGAGTTGATAAGGGTGGGTAGTAGTGGCTCCGAGCACCTATCCCAATTTTTAATAGTAATGAATTTAGGTGTAGAAGCTCTTATTTGTTATTAGTATTGTAGGTTATTGAATATGAGGCCCTGATGATAAAATTCCCCTAAATATTTACATTCTTTATAGTATTTAGTATATTTGAAGAGGTTTTAAAAATCTATTCCCTCTCCCTAAAGTGTTTTGGGAACCTCAAAACCTAGGGGATCTGATACCCTATTAGATGCCTCTATGATAGTTGGATCCCAATCTTTGGGTTGTGGAGGCTAGACTGGATCATCATGTGGTCAGATTCAGAAGTGGGTAGATCCACAGGCAAGTGGAAGACCATTTAATCAGACTAAGATCAGAAAGTTACATGTGGTGGAACAACACATATGAAGTCTGAGACAGAGTAGATAATAGTGTGAGGTATCATACTTATTGTATCATCTATGTTGATTGCTTTATTTGTTACCAGTGAGACATAATAATTTATTTATACCCATGTTGGGGAGTTTTTTAACCTCCACCCGATCTCATGACATTCATTATGGAGATTTAAACACCCCTATAAAATAAAAATGATGAATCCTTATGATGTCCAAACTGTGTTATTTCTATCCCAAAAGTGGATCTAGTTTGGGGTTTTATCACTATTTAGGTGGATTATTTTGATCTCATTATCAATATTTGAGTGAGGTGATGATTAAGAATAATTATCTATTAACCTATATCAATTATTTTTGTATCTAGTTAAAAGGTGTGAGGTGGTTCTCCAAAATAAATCTTCAATCAAGACCTTATCAACCCTGAGAGAAGAAATATGATTTTACAAAGATGGTTTTCAGGAGAAGGTATGAATTTTTCAAGTAACTAGTGTGTTATAAGTCTGAGAAGGATGACGAGCATCATTTTAGTATTTTCTTGGGGAATTTTTTGTCATCACCAAATTTGTGATAAAACACATAAATTTAGTTATTAGATCTAAGAAGTCAAATTCATAGGACCCATGATACTGGAACATGGAATATTGGTTGATCCTGAGAGGGTAATAGATTTTATGTATTTATAGGACTCAATAAATTTCTTTGAGACCAAGAGATTCATGGATCTAGTAGGGTACTGTTGACAATTTTCAAATAGAATTTGATGGGTCTCTTTTCTCAAATACAACTAGAGGTAAAATAGGAGTAGAAAAGTTTGTTTATTATTGGTGTCTAGTTGACATAATCTATTCTCTAGTTTAGTCACTAGTAGAAATAAATATATGAAAAGTTTCAACATATCAAGAGAATTATTTTGTTAGGAGACAACCAATTATTGATCTCTATCTCCAGAGTGATTTTTTTAGAGTTTTCATTTGATCCCTTTGTTGATGAGGATGTTTTTGATGCATGATTATCATCTTTCTAAGTGGGATATCCATCCATCCACCACTAAAATGTGTTGTGATCTAAAGCATCAATTCTGGTGGCTAGGTATACGATGTGACATCATAGATTTCATGCCACAATACTACTCATTCTAACATGTCAAGCCAAGAATAAAAATCCTTCAAGCATACTATCACCTCTTCTTATACCAACCTGGAAGTGGGATGAGGCATCTATGTATATTTATGATTATATAAGCTCATTCCACTCAGACTAAGAATGTTTTCTTGTTCATGATTTATAGACTAACCTAATTAGTTCACTTCTTTCTGATTAGAGATACCACCAAAGTATATGAACTTGGGAGGTTGAATATGAAAGTGATTGTGAGGGTGCATAGAGTTTCATTTTTTTCTCATATAGAGACCCTCAATTCAACTATCATTTCCATAAATGCCTTTAAGAGGTGATGGTATCTCAGATTAATCTAAGCATGGATTAACCTACTCAACCCGATGGTCAAGAAGAGGAAGTAATTAAGATTATAGAGGATATAACATGTGATTACATCTTGGAATTTAGTGGTTCTTGGTATAGAAATATGAGAATAATTTAGTTTTATTAAAATGAAAATTTCCATTCATTGATGTGGATGGACCCATTTGAGTCTCTGTATGGCTATTCTTACAATTCTCCTCTCTGCTTGGCTGAGGTTGGCGAGACCTCCTTGGTGGGGTTGAGTTTTGTGAAAGAGATGATATAGAATATTCAAACCATTCAGAAGTGGTTAACAACATCTCAGATTAACTATAATTCCTATGGTGATCATAAAAATCAATATTTAGAGTTTTTATTGGGGGCTGATATTCTTGAAGGTGTCTCCTCGATTAGGTTACTACCGGCTTGAGAAATAGGAAATATTTCTTTGCAGTATGTGGGAAACTTCGAGATAACTGAGGGGATTGGGGAGCTTTCCTATCAATTAGTATTTCCTCCTTGGTTGGTGTCAATCCATAATGCATTTCATATCTCACATTTAACGAAGTATCACTTGAACCCCTCTCATGTTCTTAATTAGAAGGAACTTGAGTTGGCATATGAAATTTTTGTGACTGAGTATCCAATTTGGATTATCAACCCATAATATAAAATGATTCATGGTAAATATATCCCATTGTTTTTAGTGTTAAGACAACACAATAGTGTCTATCATATGACTTTCAAGTGAGATTAGTTCCTGAGGGAGTAATGGCCTCACGTCTTTGTTGATATTCTGTCTTCAAGATAAATTTCTAGGGGAAGAAAGTGATATGGTGAGGAGAATTTTTAAAACTACAGTGTCATTTTTAGGTATCTATTATACTATTAATTAATTATTATTATTTTCATTTATTACTAGGCATTTTAATTTTTAAATTTAAATAAAATGGTGGAGTATCACTAGTGTATGATTGAGACACGATTAGTATTAAACATGAAACAAACTACACGAGATCCTACATTTTTTAGTAGATACAAATTTCATGGTTAGAATATGGTTTTTATAACTATGTGACAAAACCATACAACTAGGTTGTCCAATTGTTTCTCGCATAGTTGGCACATGGTTTGTAAAATCATACGTCCAAACCATGTAGTCTTCCCTAAAAATAAAATGTTTGAAATGGATTATTTTTTCTTATGAATTTTGAACCCTCTAGCCCCAATACTCCCCCCATTAGACCCTTATCTCCTTCCCACTATGATATTACCATTATTCATTCTCATCCTCCTACTTAGTTTGATTTATTGTGCTTTTTTGTTTAAATCATCAATGAATCACTTGGTAACCTATTCCTTTCCCCCACTGGGTTTTCCTCTTTCTTTCCATGGATTAATTTTTCCTGAGAATCCATGGTGGCCTAGGGTTTGTTTTGGATGAATCTTATTGTGTGGGTTTTTATGTTTATGGGTTTAATTTTTCTTTTTAGAACCCATCATCTCATATTAATTGGATTTCCACCCTCGGTGAGTATTTTATCTTGGGTAAAGGTAGGTGGTTTCATATGAAACTCTAGTTTTATGAAACAAGTATGATTATTATTCCATACAAAGTGTGTTTTAAATTAATCCAAGTTATGTATGATTATTTTTAATCTTGATTATATATGATATGAATATTTCAAAAGTTTTCCCTTTGTTGGATAACTAAAATGGTTTTAAAGTTTTTCTTTGAATGTGATAAATAAAATTGATTATGATGGGCTAATAAAAGTCCCTTCTTAATGGAATGTGATAAGTTTTAAATGGGTAAAGAATATTTGAATATAAGTATATAAGGGGAGAATAATAGTTTTAAGTATTCCCTTTGTATTTATACCACACTAAATATACATATTAGACTTGAATGAAGGTTGTGGTGCCATCGAAAAACATCACCACATCCATAGGAGAAATATTATAATCCTTTGTGGTTAGTTGGATGTGTTGTTGTGGGATGGGTGACACCATGCTTCTAAGACAAGGCATGAATTCCTTAGTGATTTTTAAACACACTTAGATTGATCATTAGTTTACAAGTTTATGTGAGTATATAGGGTACCCAAAACCTTATATTATCTAGGGATCTCCCATGTTGCATGATTATGGAATGTTTATTTCATGGCAATAAATTTTATTTTCAAGTCATTAAATCATGTTTCTTGATTTATTTAATTTAAAATTCAAATATCTATTTCTTATAATTTTATTCAAACTAGAATGCTTGTGTTTATCTATCAAGGGATACTCATGAAACACTTGGTGGGATCCTACTGGGCTAGTGATTCTCACACCCTATGTACACCCATGGGTTCATATAGAACTAGTTTTGGAAAATTTAGGTAAAGGAAATGTGTCACATGTAGGTGGTATATACTATTTTTAGTGGAGTTTGGGTTGGTGATGGATACATGGTGGGGATTTGACTATCTTTTCACATAGAGACGGGTAAACTTTTCATTTATTTTTAGTTAGTTTCTATACCAGTTTTGTATCACCTACTTGGAATCCATCCCATATATTTTATTCTTGTAGATACATGACTCTCCATTCTAAATCTTATTTTGGGTTTATGTATATATTGTTTTTATATGGTTATGAGTTATATATATATATTCCTATATTATTTTTACATTATCTAAGAGTAATTATATTTTAGAGAATGAATTTCAAAGTTATGGTAAGAAAATGTTAGGTTCATAGAATAGTCTTATTTGATGTTTACTTTAGGTGAAACCATTACTAAGGTGTGTTTCATGATGCCTATGCACTAGTTTCTAGAAAGTGGGGATGGAGAAGACCCTTTGGGACTTGTCATAGGTTGTCGTGTGTACTAAATTCATGGGTGACCAAAGATGGTTTGTGAAAACTATGTTGTTGCACCCAGTGTGTAGTGATACCTTTGGGGTTTTTGGGACAAGGCCTTCATAGGCCTCCTTATAGTGTTGGGAACTATATTTTGCCTTAAAAAATACAATGTCATGGAACCGAACATTCTGAGTCCCACATAGGGTGTGGATGATTTTCAAGAATATAATATAAGTCTGGTGAATTTATCCCATAGCATGAGGACTTTTCTAGATGGGATTGGATACCCTAGAATGAAAAGTCAAATTGATGGAAACCTAATTTAGAAAATATCATGGTTGTATTATGGTAAATGATCCTTAAATGGTATCAAATCACTAGAATTATACTTAAAACCCCCCAGGAAGTGCTGAGGGAGAGTTTTTTTCACCAAGTGTGCAACACTTCCTTTGAGTTTTTACAAAAAAGACTTAACAAGACTCATAATTATGCTTGGATTTTCACATAATCTTGAATAAGGACACATCATTATGTCACACATCTCAATTCTCACATTGGGTCATTGGGGAATCTTAGAAATGTAATATAAGTACAATTAGTTTCTCCCCTCAGTATAATGACTTTTCTAGATGGGGTGGGAGTCCCTGGAATACAAAACCCTATAAGTAGAAACCTAAAGAAGATAATATCATGGATATAGAGGTGGGAACTAATCCTAATGTAAAGGAACTTATGATAACCTTAAGATATGTAAAGGTATTCCAAGAAAAAATACTATCCACATAAAGGTAACAACACTTTTATTTTAGCTACATAAAGGTAAGTCCTAGAATGTACTCATCTATATAAAGGTAACCTTATCCAGTTTTCATAAAGGTTAGTTTGATTATACATAAGGGTAAATGAGAAATCTAGGCACTAAATATGGGTTATTCAATCCATTTGAAAAGGTAATATTGAATTACAAGATTATACATAATGGTAATATTGAATACTAGGTGCTACCAAATAAAGGTAATATTAAAGTTACACCAACTAAATTAGGGTCATTGAGACCTATATAAAGGTAATCTAAAAATGAAATGTTTTTCATAAATGTATTTGGATTCTATATCAAGGCAAGTTCAAGAATTTTTCCATGTATAAAGGTAATTTTGAAGTTTAGTGAGATACGTACTGGTAATTATTCCTTATGTGTAAAGGTGAACTATTCTTCAAGAATAAATATCATGTATTTCAGTTAATCCATGATTATAATTTCTTTTAATTTAAGATAAATAATATTTATGAAGAAGAATAAATATTACATCGATGATTCATGAACTTTGCTTCAATTATATAAATATTATGATACTTCCCATCATGATTCTAGTAGACAACAAAGAAGTTTAATTTTATTGGTGTTTTTTAAGAAGTGTCATCTAGGAAGTTTTTAAGCCTGAAATTGTGATCAACAAGATGTAATGTATCTTTGATGGCCATTTTTAATAATGTTGAAGAGTATGAGAGAAAATTTGTAAATTAAATTTTCATATAAATTTGGAGTTATTTTCATATGATTTCTAAAATTAATATGAATTTTCTTTATATTTCCTATGACTTGTAGGTTTCCATAGGACTTCTAAAATATTTTTTAATACTTTGAATAGCTTATGAAAATCTGATGAGACTTTGTAAAACTTCAAAAGATGGAGATTGATTAAGAAAATGAATAATGAAAAGTCTGGATATGAGTAAAAGTAAACATGATGATGATATGTATTATGACTTAGGTAGGTGTTATGAAGGAAGAAGATTTTTTGTGTTTCTTTACACCACAAATGGAGTTTCCATGACTTAAAATACTACTGAAATGTATATTTATATATTTTTAATACTCAAAAATAAATTTTTTATTCATAATCCTTAATACTCAGGGAGGTCTGAAGTGTTTCCAACCAAGATCATATCCACTGATAATTAGGTTAAAATCACTAGGTAAGGCTAAAATACTATAATAAATGAAAATCCTATCAGGAGGAATATCCTTACATGTGAGGTTGTTAGTAGAAGAGTTTACCTCCCTCTAATTATAGGTGAATTCTGTGACTGGGTTAATGATTGATTTAAACTTCCTAATAATATAGATTAAATTCCCCATAAATTTGGAATTGTTTCTAAATAAGCCAACTAGAATCTTGGAATCTAATTCAACTATAGTGATATTGATGTTGTAGAGATTATATAACAAAATTCCCTTGATTAAGCCTCTAGTATCTATCCCAATTATGTTTATTGAACCGTAAAAAGTTTTGTAACCCATAATCATTGATCTTATTCCATACTGGACCATCCCTCCATCTCTCATAACTTCCTGCATGCATGATCCATCCATATTTTATTTAAATCTAGAGTTGGGTGGATTCCACTTGACCCACCTCCTTGAGAATCACTTTAGAGACTACTGGATTTGTGAGATAATAGATATATATTAACCAAAAATGTCTTATCACTAAAAAAGAGAGAACTAAGAAACACCACTAGTGAAAGAAATAGAACCTTTAGAAACAGACAAGATGTATATATTCATTCTCTCCCTTTACTCCTCATATCCCAGATAACCCAAAAAACAGAAGCACATGTCATACCATAGAGCTCAGACTCCTGAGGTCATATCTTAATCCCATGAAACCATGAAATAAAAAACTCTAAAATACTATCACCCAACACTAAAACTCCAATCCATTGACTGAACTGGTCCCAAGAATATCTATCCCATTCATCTTTGAAAAATAGATGTCGTGATGACTCAATCCCAAGCTTCTTAAAACACATGTTGTATAATTCCACTTGAATACCCTTATTCTAAATATTTTCATCAATCAGAATGACCTTATTGTGATGTCTATATATGGGGAAATTCATCTTCTCTGGAATATATTTTCACCAGAGACTACTGACCACTCATCATACACCTGGTTGGAATGAAAATAAGAGAAGAGGTCTCAAGCATTAAAGGAACCAGATGTTGATTCCTAGAATGTTCATTTGTTTTTCCAATCATTTATGATTATACTATCAGTAATACTCTTCTATTCATCACCACGACTAGAAGAAATGAGACCAGAGTGCACACTTTATTTTTAAAGGAGATATTTGAGATTTTTCATCTTGGAAATAAAAGCATGTGACTAGCCCAATCATCCTTCCAATACCATATATCTTCTATTTTGATCACCTAGAACACCTTATCTTCTAATATAGGAAAATATTTGCATATGCACCCTGTTGTACCAGAGTGAATTCTTGGATGAATGCACCGGTTTTTCCATTCCTCCCCATACCTATCCCAGATGAAACATTCCCATAGATACTCCCCTAAATGTTTTCTTAATATAATTTGGAAAGTATTCCCTATATAATTTCTATAACAATAATTTAGTGGATACCTCCTTCATGAAGGGGTTTATATATCCTTTTTCATAACACCTAGTGGTATTTCCCCACCCATCTATTGTCCCAGATAAAGGCATTCATGATTTTTTAAACCTTTAAAATTATTCCTTTAGGAATATTAATAACTTAGAAAAGATGCATTGGTATGTAAAATATATATCTATTTAAATGAGTGATCCCACCACCAAATGAAAGAATCTTATTTTTCTAATTGCATATATGGGCAGTGATTTGACTAGACTAATTCTCAAACTGCACGTTCTTAACTTTCCCATTTGAAATAGGGAATACTAAGTACTTCATCGGGTGATGGATTATGAGGATTCCCAGTTTTTCTTGAATTCTATTACCGTGTCAGGTAAAATGATATTTTTAAATGAAAACACTACTCTTTATATGGTTGATGCATTTCCCACTCCAACTAATATAAGTCTGCATTATTATTTTTTGAATATGTCAATTTATCTTGTCCTTCCATTCAAAAGGAATAATATTTTTTCTGCATACATTAAGTGTGACACTAGTTTGTTCCCCGACCTGTTCTTAAATGGAGTAATACTCTTTCTTACTATTTAAAACCTTATTTTTCTTATGATAGGATCCTAAGATAAAATGAAGAGTCTTGGTGATAAAGGCCCCTCCATTCATAGACCTTATACTTATTTAAGAAAGACAAAGAAACTCCCCAATAGCACTATAAATAACCATAGAGAAGAAAAGAATATGAATATCAGATCACGAGTCCACTCCCTGAAGCCGAAATATTCCATGAACTTCAATATATTACTCTATTCTATTATATCATAGGCTTTATACATGTCTATATTGATCATGATATTGGAGCCAAGGCACTTCCTGTTAATATCCTCCACCATCTCCCTTGAAACCCCAATAGCCCCATGTATACTCTGAACCTGTATGAACCCATGTTTTTCTTTTGAATAAATACCCAAGAGCACTCAAAAAATCCTTCTATTTATAATTTTGTTGAGAATTTTGTATGAGAAGTTTCAGAAACATATTGGTTTGTACTAGCCCAAAGTCATCATCTCCCTCACTTTGGGGACCAACACTAGTTTGAAGGCATAAATTAATCTAGTGAGAGATCCTTCTGAGAAAAAAGTCCTGAAATGTATCTATGATATGATTTTTAACGAATTATCATTTAAATACATAAAATGTACCCAGTAAACTGAATGGTCTTAGATAAAGTTTGATGTTCAAGGCATGAATGGAATCTTTAATCACCTTCATATATAGAATGGCCTCCATCCCTTCATCGTCATGATCTTTAAAAATCCTATGAATGTTCCAAAATAATATATCTTATATTCCATCCATTGAAGTCATTTCATCCCCCTGGGTTAGTATTCCCTATGAGAAGATTTTAAAATTTTATTTTAGCGGTTTTTTCAGCCACCTTCAGGTCCTCTGTGCATGAGCTATCTTTTACTAATAGATCAATTTTTTTATTGGACCTATTCTCCTTCACACAGGTATGAAAGAAGACTGTGTTTATATATCCCTCCTTGATCCTAAGTTCCTTTGACCATTCCCTTCCTACCCATTATATCTACACTAATTTTCTAGAAAGATGGTTTTGTTTACCAACCATTATGGAAAAAGTATCATCATCCCATATATCCTAAAGTTTCCTCTACAAGGTGCCTATATATTTATTTAAAACCTCTAAATTATAATCTATGTTGGGAATGTTTTTTTCCACTCCCATATATCCTTCCTTATCCTTTTTATCGTATCACTAAGTTTCTCCCATGAATTACCCTCCACCAGTTGTTCCCACGACTCTTTGAAAACTTGTATGAATCCTTTTATTAATATCCAACTATTTGAGAAAAGTAAATACTTATTCGTTATTACCTCCCACTTAAGGTGAAAAAGAAGGGGGGAGTGATCTTATATGATTCTAGGTAAATTTATGATCTCATACTAGGGGTATACATTAATATCCTACAGGTTAGATAAACAACGATCAATTCGACTAAATATTCTACCTCTCCATTTATTATTTTTTCACCAATCTCATCCTAGGGGTATACATCGATATCCTACAGGTTAGATAAACAATGATCAAGTCAACTCCATATTCTACCAATCCATTTATTATTTTGTTTTACCATGTGTAAGGTTCTCCTAAAAATATGATATCTATCAAGACATTGGATGCTAGGAAATCTTTGAAATCTTACGTAATTTTGTGAGAGTGTACCAACCCCCTTTTATCTGAGGATTCCATGATGGTGTTGAAGTCACCTCCCATGATCCAGGGAAAGTTACCTAGTTGAAATAAATAAAGATGTTTCCACATATCCATCCTCTCATTCACCTCACACTTGGAATACACAAATGTGAATATAAAAATCAATTATCCAATAAAAACCTTGGTTGTGATGTGTTTGGATGTGGTATCTACCTTCTCTACTGAAACATTATTCCTCAAGAATATCCATAAATGTTTGTTGCATGGGCTCCCATGCATATAGTTCGCATACACAAGATTCCTAACCTTGGTCACAAGTTGGTTATTCTTATATTTATGTTCCATAATGGATAGTAATAACGACTATTTTGATGTGTTTTAGACATTATGTACACACAATTTTCCTAGTCCCCAATTCCCATGACATTCCATATAATTACTATAGACATTAGAGGGTTGATACATAGACCTTCCAGTCTTATTTATTGATAAAGGATAATTATAAGATCTTGATTTTGGAGGCCTCTAAGGACTCCTTGGGAGATCTCTCTTTTAAAGTGTTTTGAATTTGGTGTATTATCTTCTTCTACATTAATGCTTGAGAGATCTTCAAAGAGGTTTTGGGATCTTAATAAAATTATCAAGGAGGTAGGATCCATCCCCAATAAAGAACCATGTGTTCCATTCTCTACCAATAAGATAATATCATCTGAGTTCCTTGGAGATGCAATAGAGTTATTATCAACATTAGAACTGAGTTTCGACATATTCCTTGTAAGAACATAGGTTTTAAAATTATCCCTCTCCCTAATATCATATTCCTAGAACCTGCCTCCATCTTACTCTTACCAAAACCTAAAATCAAACTTGGAGGATCAAATCTGAGGGGATGGTGCATCAATATATGGGGGGACATCTTATCCAGAGGATGAGGGGGAGGCACCAACAATGGATTAGGAGGAGAACTTGGACACGGTGGAGACACACATGTATTCATACTTGAAGGACCCTGTGGGGATGAATTTTCCGTCTGCTTCGAAGAGGAGAGGGTCTATGGAGTCTCCCTCTATAATATTATTTCCTTTGATAGAGATATATTTCCTGCAGACATCCACCATTTGACCATTTAGATGACATACCTTGAAAAATCTTTGGGGATACTAGAAGAAAATCTATTGCCACTAGATGAATCCATCTCCTAACCAAATGAGAACATGATATTGGAGAGGGGAGTTGAGATCTAATAAAATGAAAATGAAAACAGCTGAAGAGGAAGATAGAATCCGAGTTTCTTCATCCGCATAGAGGAATACACCCAGTGAATATACCATAATTTTAAGAATGGAGGGGTTATGGAATGATAGCGGGAGACCATAGAGATTCACCCGTACCACTACCGAGATGGATTCATTCCCATCATGAACCACTGAGGACTAGAAAAAAATAGAAAACCTCCATTCCCCACATATGTGCACCTCTTAGGACCAAGATAAAAAAATGTTCCCATGAAAAACAATGGGCAGGTTAGACATTTCTTGAGATGTAAGAAACCACAGGTGAGTGAGAGAGGCCCCAAAAAACCCCAAAATAATGAAAAAAAATCAAATGTTGCTCACATCTGAACATAGCCACTAGATACCAACAATAAAATACTTCTACCTCACTTATCTCTATTAATTATAGATGTACTTTTGGACACCCATTCACCCTCATTAAACCCCTAGGCACGATGGTGATGGCTAGAGTATAAGGAATCCAATGTGAGATCATAGGAGTTGAGGGACCTAATAGAACGCCTCTGAAATATTGAAATCTAGGAGCTCTTTTTGTATCATTGAGAAAGAATGTGGGTTCCTGACAATCTGATGAAGGACCCCCAGTGATCTACACTAGATATAGAGGAGTGGCATCCAAAACCTCAGAAGCCATTGATGTGGAGCCACTTTAAATGGTTAAATTTTTTAAAAATAAAAGAGGCGTGTGAAGCACATTCTTTCTATCTAGAAGAACCATCCTTTTATAGTATCACTTTGATGACATGGTTATAAGGTAAAACACTACTGTATATAGTTTTAATGCATATGATTTATTCTTGAGAGATTAGAGGAATATTACTAATATTAAAGAAGAAATATGGGTTTACAAGCATTCCACTATTCAATGGAATGGTTTGAGATATGACTATAATATGCATGAGAATTTCATACAAATGTTGAAATAATTTATTAAAGTGATTTTATGGAGAGAATAAGAGGCCCATATTTGTGGATTTAGTTAAATTCATTGAACTGAAAATTCATGAAGTTTTGAATTACTGAATTTCTTTATAATTTAAAACTAATCTATTCACATGGTATAATGAATATAAGTTAAATGAGATTATAACCAAAACTGATGAAATGTTATATATATATATATATTGTTGGATATTGAATATTGGTGTTAAAAAATAATTGATACTATTCTATTTGATTTTTTTGTGTGTCGATGATAACAGTATGTGACCCGATACAAATTCTATCCTAAAGAAACATTGTGTGTTAAATCCAAAAAATAATATACAGTGTAGTTCAAATTAACTAAATAAAGAATAAGAAGAGGATATGGGAAAAAGAATAGAATATTATGTGTAGTTATATTGTATAGGAATAAAAGGAAGAGAAGGAATTACGAGTGTTGTGAAATTCAGTTTCCTAGATAGAAGATAGGTATTGAAATTGGTAAAATAGAATAATAAAATAATTGATTTCCTACTATTATGAAAGTAATATAAGTGAATAATAACCATATGACACATAAATATCTTCTTGAGTACTCATTGGTTATAAAATCTTCATTTTTTACCCAATACTATCATTGTAAAAGTTTGGGATACACCTATTTATGAGATGAACTGAATCAAGTTACATAGGATCCACACTCAAACACTGTAGGGAGACTATAGTGTAATTATCACATGATAAATATAGAGAGTCATGAAATCATGGAGGAATACATATCACACAAAGAACTTGTCATCTCACATTGATAAGTGAACCTTGTATATCATTGTTCCCTTTGTATGTGTGTGTTTTGGATGTGTTTCATGTGAAGAAAAAACTAAGAAGTGAGAATATGAGATCTATTTATCTTAACTTATTAAAGAGGTAAAATATTAAAATGGATAAAAAATATTAAAAGGAATAAAATTCACCAAAACTGATTCACACCCTCTCTCAATGTGGAGATCATCCCTAACCAGTCCCCTTAATTAGTATTGAATCCCAATTCATCTCTAATTGGATTCTATATTTTTGAAGTTATTATATTTTAAATATTTAAAGGTTTCTTTCTTGATTTATAATTAAGTGTAGTTTTGGATAAGTTTCATTAACTACTGATCAAAATTCAATTTCTACCAAGTCTATTAAATAAAAAAATAAAGAGAAGAAGTGATAAAATAAATTTCCCCTCTAATCTCGAGAAGAAGTTAGTTCAGTCATTCTATACAATGAAAATGATATATGTGATCAAAATGGAGGAGAACATGTTTTGGAAATTCCTTCTAACTCAAATGATTCAAGTGGTTACGAGGTATGTAAAAATCTTTTTGAAAACAATATTAAAGTATATCCAAGCATCAATTGTTGTGATGAAATGCTAATATATTAATCTGTTGATGCATTATAGGATATTCCACATTTTTTCTAGAATTAATAGTTTCCTTGATAGGTGGTATTTTTAAAATAATGTAGGATTAAATAACTCATTTTGAAGAAGAGTATGAAAATATAGAGAAATATTTGAAACACAAGTTTATCATTTGTAAAAATGTTTCCAAACAGGTTGGAGTCATTGAAGGACTCAATTTAAAATGTAAAAAATACTTGTTCCAAGTTTGAAAATAAATGTATCAAATATGTTCATGAGAATAGAGAGATCAATAAGAATCTTGAAAAAATATCCATGCATTGTAGGAAAACTTGAATAACATCATTGGTGTCAATAATTCACAGTTGTATATTAAATTCAATAATTTATGGAAGCTTAAATCATTATTGTAAGAAAAGTTTAATATGCATGATGATGAAGTTGAGAGAATCAAGGAGTGTGGATACATATTAAAGGATTTTTAAAATGATAAATACATTCTAAACATAAAGTTTCTTGAATTAAAGATTAATGTAGAAAATTTGGAGACCACATAAGTTAAGTATTCATAATTGAAGGAGAGATGAGATACAACCACAACCTATTCTAAGGAGTATTCTTCTATAAAAATACCTCTTTTATGTGGAAATAATATCATCAAATCATATTCTCAAGAAAGATCAAAGAAGAAGGTACCAACCATCTTAAATTCAAATTATTATACTAAATTTATTTCTATAAAAAGTGTAGGTTTAAAAATAATATATATACCTATATGGATGAGTTGAAGTGATGATAATTATAAAAAAATTTCTATGGTGGATAGAAGAATGATTTTGGAAGCTGGTTCCCCAAGAATAGCTCAAAAAATGACAGAGAATGCCCAAAAATAGCATGCTTAAAAATCTAGAAATTCCAGATAGTATGCAATAGAGAAAAAAAGAACAAGGTTTATTGGGAGATAGTGGTGGTAAAATAGGTTTGAAAATTGTGAATTTTATTTTTGGTAAAATACATTCATTTTAAAATAATAAAAGAATCCTATTTTGAGGGGGAGTAATCAAGAGAATCTTCAACAATCACGTTTTGAGAATATAAATTGGTGGTCTATAAAAATAATCAAAAAACTTGAAGATTTCTATGATGATTGAAAAAGGTGTGGTAAAAAAATTGGTTAATGATCTTATTTTTATGTATCCAAAGTATATGGGAAGATAGGACCACAAAAATTGATAAAGAAATAAGATATACCCTTAGGAATAAATAAGTTAATGAAAATTTAAAATAAAAATCTCCCAATAAGTTTTAGAGGAATGGTGATTCATTATTAGACAATAATAAAAAGGAAGACTAGGCTTAAAATATGTCCAAGAAGTTTTAGAGGAGTGATATATATAATAAGGTTAATGTGGTGAAACCACCCCAAAGAATCCATGTGGAAAATCCAAATAGGATACCGATATACCCAAAGGTTTTCATGTTATTTTGCTATCTGATTTAGAGAAATATAGGAAAATGGATAAGGAACAAGTTAAATATTATTCTAAAGGGAAATAAAATCATCCATATTTAGAAACCATATTTTATGAATGGTTTTCAACAAAAATAAAATCTTGTGTTAAAGATAAACTATGTATGAGGTGAAAAGTTAATGGAAAAACTCCTAGAGGTTTATTTATAATAGTTACTACATAAGAAGAATTCATAAAGAAGATAAATTCTTCACCATGCGATACACATGTCTTAAAGTATCTCAAGAAGATAATTTTCGTACACAAAGAAATTGAAGATGTGATGAGATCTATGCTCCCTAAAAAAATTAGTTTTGAAAAAAAGTGTGTAGTTAAGAAGAATGGAGAAACTTGGTTAAAAAAATCACATCATACTTGATGATCACATTAATGAATAATAAAATCATCCTTTTTCCCAATTATATGAGTTGTATTTTTCTCTTATAATGTTAGGAATTGAAGGTGAAGAATATTATATAGGGGAGAACCTAAGGAGGAGAGTAGATTCTCAAATGTTGGATATCAAAGATGGATATTAAACCATTATACATTGATTTATAAAATAGTGTTCTAAAGAAAATATAATGATGAGTTAATCCTTGGTGAAGATGTTGAAGTTGTGAAATATGGATAGAAACATGTGAAATTTCTAGTAATGAATCACTTCAATGATAAAGTGTGGGGCATGAATTAGTGGAGACTAATTTTTTAAAATTTATTCTTTCTTAAATCAAACCCTATAACCTCTTATGTTTAGATTCACTCAAGTAAAGGGTCTCATCCTCACTAATGTATACATAAAACAAAGAGAAAAAGAACGCAAGTATTTTTTTATAAGGTTCGTCTCCTTGCCAGGTAACCTACTCTTTTAGTGGTTAGTTATTCTCCCCAACCACAAATTATTCACAAAAAGTGACAAAATATTACAAGATAAAATTGATATCCTAGAGTTACATTATGCCTATCCAAAGTCACGCTGAACAAAAAAACTTCACACTATCTTCATACAAGATATATAATCGATATGAGATAGATCTTCTTGAAAGATTGATTTCTTCAAAAATAGTAGATTTGGATAACCTTAATTGAGCCTTTTGAAATATTTAAGAATAGATTATCACTTTATAAAGATCTAATGTAGGTATGTTTCTTCTTCTTATTCTCTCAAAACTCAATGTTATAAACTCATGCAAAACCAGATCTTCAGATGAATACTTCATGACTTCAGGTGCTCACCCCTTTTTAGTTTTTTTTACAATATTTTAATATTCTCTACATCAATTTTCTTAAAAGGAATTACATTTAAGAGCATTAAATGGATCTTATCAAACTCAGTAGTTATAAAAGAAAAAATACAAATACATTAAGGTTTCCAATAAAAATAGTTATTGTAGAATTCTCATTTTTGGTTTCCTGCTCATTTATTTTCAATGCTTGATAAAGTAAATCACATGATGTATATTTTTAAATTTATTTAAATTTGATGACCAAAATGACCTTGCATGTTGGTATCTCATGAAGCAGTTTCTTTTTTCCACTTATGATGCAACAAAACTTGATAAAAAACTCACCTTCTTAATTTGGAACTTATTTAATTAACAAGAACCATATCACAATCCAATATTATTTTAAATAACTCATGACACCAAAAAGGCTTCATGAGTTTTATTTTAAAAAAATATTTGAACATATCAATTTCCATCACTTCTATAGTAGTGGGTGACTTAGGATCATAAGATCAGAATAATATCATCATAAAAACATTAAAAATGTAATATTTGGATATTATTCTCAAAAATGTTCAACATCGAGTAAAACAATAACTTTTCATATATTCTAGATTAGATATTCAAATATATATCAATGGTAATCATCATTTTTGAAGTTTTACGTGAATAATATTGAATTAGAATTTAGATATGATGTTTTACACCATGAATATTGAATCTTACATCATCAGGTTTATTTTTTTTAGAATATTTGAATTCTAGAATCTCATTTTTTTTCACTGATAAAAAACTCATAATTTCCCTAAGTATTGAAGTCTTATAGTGGGGATATCAAATTCATACAATCAACAGAGTATTAAATTTAATGCATGAATTCATGCCGTCATGGAAAAGGGTTAAACTTTCAAATACTTATGATCATGTAATATGATGAATCAAAGTACTATGTTAAAGATTTATGGTAAGAATCAAAGACTTACCCTTATAAATAGTTTTACATTTATTGGGAAAATATTACACTCATACCACTAAGCCTTACACTCAACGCTCAAATCCTTATGCTCAATACATTTTCAAATTCTCAAGATGGATTTTTTTAATGATTTTTTAAACATTTTTAAAACTTCAACATACTAAATCTAACCATTCTAAAAAAATTACAATAGCCTTAAAAACCACTATCAAGTTCTTCAATAATTTTTACAATGAATGTAAACCATTAATAACATTATACAAAGTTCCAAAGGTACTTAAATATCATATTTTTGTTTTTTTTGGAAACATATATTAACTCTTTAATAAAATCACAGACCTATTCACACCTTCTCAAACTTTATCATTAGAATCATCATTTCAACGCTATAAAATATTATAAATGTCTTTCACCACACAAATAGATGTTTTTATGATAATTATATCCCATATTTACAAGAAATTTTGTCTACTTGATATAGATAAACCCCCATTAAGACATGAAGAAGACCGCATTGACAAAAAACTCATCCATTCCCCATTATCCAAAAACATTAGATTATATGGTAGTGACGTTCCTTAAAAATAATTCTCTTCACCCTTTTTCATTGATCTTTAACACTATTTATCTCCCTTTTTAAAAAAATCCAAAGCCCATGTGGGGGTTCAAATTACACATTCTTTCAAGTTAGAGGATAAGGATTAATAGGGATTTTTAACCTCAACTCATAGTATCTTTATCTTAGCATGGTTTCTATGATGATATCCACAATCTGATCTGAAGTAGCAATGTATTCAAGATTGATATACTTGTTTCTCACTTTTATTTAATGATATGATACCATATTTCCATATGTTTGGATCTATAGTAATATATAGGGTTCTTTGATAGATTTATCAAAACTCATATTATCACCCAAAATCCTCAATGGTTTCTCAGTTTCAACTCTCAAATATCCCAAAATTTCAACCATTCATAAAACCTATGTACATACATGAGTGGAAACTACATATTCATCCCTGGATATGATAATCCTAACTTAGTCCTACTTATTACTGTAACAACTCACACAACCCTCAACAATAAAGAAGGTTCCACTTTATATACATTTTATATTCATACAATCATCTTCCCAGTTCGGATTAATATATCCATGAATATTTAAATATGCATTCCATTTATAAACGAGACCAAAATTTACTAATACCTTCACATATTCAGTATCCATTATGTTGCAAGCATGTGTGAATCCCTAGGGTCAATTTGAAATGTAGTAAATAGTGTCACAATAAAGGACATATTTTGTATTGTAGATGTCAAATACAATAAACTTCCAATAAGTATTCCTAATTTCTTATAGTAAACTTTTCTTCTATTATCATATTTACATAGTTTGGTTCCAAATAAAATAAGTGTTTAAACCTATCTAGATTCTTCCATACCAAACTTTTTTAACAACTCTCTAGAATAATTTTCTTATGATAAAAATATATAATATTAATTCTAATCAATATGTAAGCCCAAAAATTATCTAAGTTCTCCCATTAAAGATATATGAAAATATTAATTTTCTCTTAAAATTCATCACAAATCATCACATTATCACTGTAAGATATTATATCATTAACATATAAAATAAAAATAAATTAAACTCTTGGTAGATCTTTGATATACAAATTTCTATCAAAATTACCTATCCTAAATTCTATTTCACTCAACCTGCTATCAAGTTTCAAATACTAGACTCTAGGTTCATGTTTCAAGCCATATAATTCATTTCTTAGTATACATACCATGATCCTGTCAATGTCTATAATTTAACCACATGGATATTAAAAAATTACTCCTTCCTTAAGGTCACTATTTAATAAAGATGATTTTACATACATTTGATACACTTTTAGTGATTTTTTGTAACCAAAACTAAAAATATTTCAATCCTTTATATTGTAGAAAATATTTTTTCAAGGTCAAGTACTTCAATTTGAGTACATCATTTTCATACCACCCTAGCCTTATTATTTATTAAATTCCCTTTATCATTCAATTTTTTTCTAAACAAACATTTAGTGCCAATGAAATTCGTATCCTTTAAGTCTTAGGACAAGATCTCAAGTCAACATTTTCTCAATATGATCTAATTCATCATTCATACCTTATACCGATTCAACATGTTCAAAAATTTAGATATTGTACATTATTTAACATATGATATGACAACTATTTGATTTCCCACAACCATCCTTCTTCTTTTTGGTACATGATATCTTTGTTCACTAATTATATTTTTAGCATCAATACACCTTTTTAGCCTATGAAAATACTTCCTGCCATTATCTACAACCTCTTATTCTTTATTAGTATGTTCTAAATCAATATAAAAAACTACTGTTCTAACCTTAGCTACTTGTTAAAAACTTTGATATAAATTTTTTATAATATTATCATCTAAAATTTAAAAATATACTTGAATAGACTAATATTATTTTCATTGGTTTTCAATAATCTTGACCTCAATATAGTCTATATGGTTGTGAAAATTTTCATTCCAATATCTATACCCGCTTATATTAGATTAGTCACCCATAAATATCTCTTTATTCGATCTATATTAAAACTCTCCCAACTTGAAACCTTTGATCTTTATAAATCATGGATTTCAAAGAACTTTAAAGTACTTTATAGTTTGTTTATTTTTATACCATATTTCATATAGAGTAAAATGTATCTTGGGTCTCAAAATTCGTGTATTATGTATGTGTAGAACAACACATACAATCTTTCTCTAAAAATATTTGAAAATTTTATATCAAGATTACATTTTCTTACCCATATAAAAAAATAATCATATTATTTCTCTCTACAACCCCATTACATTAGGGTGTATATGGTGTGTAGAATTGATGCTTGATTCCATGTTTATCAACGTAACTTTAGAATTCTTTATATGTAAATTCCCTACCATGTTTGGATATCAATTTCTTATTATGAACACCCAATTAATTTTCTACTTATAATCTAAAATCTTTGAACATATCAAATTTATTTTATTTGTGCTTTAATAACATTACATTAATTATTCAACTGAAATCATCAATAAATGTGATGAAGTACAAATCACCTTTTATTTTTTTTCCTAATGGGAACACATAAGTCAGTGTTAATATATTTTGGTAGTTTATTAGAGAGAATATTTACCTTCTTATGAGTTTTCTAAGCCATATTTCTATTTTGGAATGTTTCAAACACATCATATTATTCTATCTTTAGCTAAGGAATATCTCTCACAACTTAATGCTTTACAAATTTAAACAAAATACTTCATTCCAAGTGGAAAAGCCTTCTATGAAACAACAAAATTTCATCTTTTTCACTCATGTAATAGGAATTTTTAGGATTTCCTATAAAAAAATATTTCAATTGGTTCTTATTCCTTGAGAAATGAATCTTCCATACATTAATCTTTTAATTACACAAGCATAATTTTTGAAAATAACCTCATAGACATTATTATAGAGATAACCAACACTTAAGAGATTATTCTTTAATCTTTCTATATAAAACACATAATTTGATCTCAATTTTTGAGATTCAATATCAGCCAGACCAACAACCTTAATTTTTAAAGATAAATCATTTACAAAGGTAATTACTCCACCATCATTGATTTTAATATTCTTTAAGATTATTTTATCACCAGACATGTGGGGGTGAACCCATTATCAGGAATCCATGTTTTAATTTTTCTACTAGACTTCAACGCAAAATTAACAAGTCATTCTGTATTTTCATTAGGTTTTTGAATCCACTTTCCTTTATCAACATAAGTTTTTTATCTAGGTAAGATTTTTATTTAATTTTCTGCATTGTATCCATATTTCTCACACCTTTTATATACATTCTCAATACATTAAAATATATTCCGAGTCTGCACATTTGAAACATTTAAATTTAAAACATGTCTTCTTTGAAGATATAATTTTTTCTCCTTTGGTTAACTACACATAACCTCATGTCTCATTACATAAAATGAAATGTTATACCAACATGTGTAGTATTTTTGGCAAAAAACTCTATAGTATTTGAAGTACCCTTGAAACTTGAATCTCCTTGGTTCATAAAATTTCTTCCGGCAGTGTTATACATATTTTTGTCCTTGATGTTCATTTTTAGTTATAATTTGTGTATGTTTCTGAGAAGAAGACCTTAAATACTTTATACTTTCTTAAAATGAAGTGGGAGAGTATTTATCCTCATATTTATTGGTCCATACTTGACTATATTTTTAATTATAACCTATAATGTTATTGAAATATGGATTAAGAAAAGATTTATCATGCGTGGATGTAACTTTATTTTTTTGAACAAGTTCTTTCAGAATATTTATAAGATTAAAATTTTACTTTAATATTTTTTTGAAATCCTACTTTAGCTTCTTCAGCTCCTTTTTAGCTTCAATACACTCAAACTATGCCTTAGATAGTTCTTATTCTTTCAAAGAAAACTTTTTTTTTCAAGATATTTTATCATATTCTCATTTTCAGCAGTTTTCAACATAATTTTTTTGATCTCATAAATAATGGTTTCATATTTATTTTCAATCTAATTATTTTCTTTAACATGATTTTTTTTATCTGACCTGAAATTTTTCTTTTCATTCTTGAGAATGGTGTTTTGATCCAGAAAGTCATCAATTTCATCCTTTAACATGTGCTAAAAATTAGTTGGTTCTAAACCATCTTCATCACTACTTGAAGTGTTGAACCCTTTTCAACATGATCCATAAATTTGGTGAATTTTACACCAGAATAACTTTCAAATTCACTACTAGATGAGTTATCAGTTCCTTCTTCTATACTCATCAAATTTATTATCTTACATATGCATAATTTCTTCTTGATTCTTATATTTTGGGATTATTATTTTGAACTTTTATTCTAATTGTTATTTTAATAATTCCCATCATCCTTAGATTTAGAATTTGTTTTCTTATTATTATGATATTTAATGGAAAAGTGTTTTTTTCTATTACATTTATACCATCTAAGAGGATAATTTCCTTTCCCCTTAATCTTTCACTTCTTGAATAATTTTGGTATAAGAGGAATTATTAATTAAAAATCACCATAATCCACTTCATTTTTTGAATAAATTGAATCTAAATTATCAATATGTTATTTGATTTAAAAATTTATTATAGACTAAAATCCCATTTCATATTTTAACTTTTTCTTGAAGGCTGAAATTTTTCTTATCTTAAAATCTATTGGAATATTATTTAGTTAATCTAAGGAAAGATCCTATATTTATTCTATAGATTATATATTAGGATCAAACCTATTAGGAAAATTGCTCACGAGATTCTAAAAAATTATGGAGTCTTCATTTTTTTCACAAAATCCCTGGATATTACTGAGAAGTTCATTCACCCTAGTTAAATAATCATCAATGTTTTCTTCCTCATCCACATTTATTTCTCAAAACTAGATTCTCTAGATTTTTAATTTATCCTCCTTGACTTTCAAATTTCCTTAATAAAAAATTTCAAGATAATCCCATATTTCTTTCACCATTTAAAGTCCCAACACTTATGTGAAAAAAATTTCTAATAAGGAGAGAATAATATATTTTTTATTTTACACCATTGTCAATATTTCTTTTATAATATAGGTTAATTAGATAATTCTCTTCATTGGGTGTAAAAACAAATATCATAGTACCTATAACTTCCAAGAAAATATAATAAAGATATGAAAACATTATGCTATTATAAATATGATATTTTTTTCCATAAAAAATAGGCACAACCCTTTTGTTAAAAAATTTAAATTATCCATTATAATAACTTGAATCAATAAAACTAAGGTACTTTTTTATATTACTTAAAGTTTATAAGAACAAATCACTCCACTAGGAGGGGAGATGAATAAGTAAATACCAATGTTTACTATTTATTATTTCTTAAATCAACCCATGTAGCCTACTAAGGTTCGATTCAATTAGGTAAAGGGTACTAACCTTACTCATGTATATAGAAAATAAAGAGATAATGAACAAAATAATTTTTTACTAGGTTCGACTCCTTATTGGGTAACCTACACTTTATTGTGGTTTGTTAGTTTCCCCAACAAAATATTATTTACTATAAGAAAAAATAGACTAAAAGCTTATAGTGATGACATAGAGTCACACTATTCCTATCCAAAGTCACACTGAACACTATAGATTCACACAACTTTCATATAATATATTTATCTAGGATGAGATAGATATTATTAAAATTTTGGATTCTTTAGTAATAATAGAAGTAGATCTTCCTCATTGAGACTTTATAAATATCCAAGAACAACTTCTCAATTCATGAAGATATGATATATGACTGCTTCTTCTTCTTTTATCAAAACTCAATGTTGTAAACTTTGGAAAAAAATCAATATTCAGATGAATACACCAAAACTTCATTTACTCAACCATCTTTTTATCTTCATTACTTACTATATTTTAATCTTATATACATCAATTTTCTATAAAGGCATTCCATTTTTTTGGGAACAAGTTGGATGAAAGTTTTTTTCAGATACTGGAAGAAGTTTTTACTAATTATTTTGTATTTTCTTTGAGTTTATGATAAATAAATTCAATTTGTATGTTTTAATGATTAGATGCATAGTTTTTAAGAAAGTTCATCAGTTTTGGTTTTCTATTTTGGAAATGTTTTCTATTTGAAGTTGTGTTTCAGACTCACATTATGTTTAGAATGAAGTTTTTGGTTGATATGAGAAGTTGTATCAGAGTCTAAATTACTTTCAAGTTATTAGATACTAAATCCGATGATGCTTTACTATTTTGTATGTTTTAAATATCATAAGTTTGTTATAAACTTTTGATCCCAGACTTGTGAATAAAAGGATGAGGAAATGTTTTGATAGTAAGATGATTCTATTCCAATATAAATGTTTTCAACAAGTCATGATTAAATTATGAGTTTTTAGAAGAATAAAGGTTATAAAGTAAAATTCTTCCAATCACAATTTATTAGTTTGAGAATCACCAGACATATAAATTTTTTAAAGAATGGAAGGTTTGAAGTTTATGATGTCATATGTTTTTCTGAACATCTGATTGACTGATCAATTGGGATGTATAATTCATCAGACTATCTGATTCACTGAATGAACCAATCCAAAAGGATTAATCATAAGTTATAGAAAATTTGGAAGAAATAAGTAACTACTAACATCGGCCCATCAGACACAATATTCCACCAATCCATCAGAGTATTTTTGACACTGATCCATCTGACACAATTTTATTATCAAAAGGTAATTATATATAGATATCTATCAGAGGGAAACCAAGATTTTTTATTAGAATAAGAATATAAGATATTAAAACCGATCAGTTAATTGAAATTGTTGGGACTAATCTATCCGATGGGATCAGGGACTGATTAATCAAAAAAAAAGAACAAAAATATAGTCAAATATTTTTAAAATCTTTGATTTTTTTCAATTGGGTCAAGATTAATTAGATAAGAATTTATTAAAATTCATAAAAAGTAAAAAAGGATCAATCCATAAAAAAATTCTGACACCTACAAGTCATTTGATGATGAAATTCATTGGATGCAGGATCATTAATATGATATTTTTTTGAACAAACAAAGAAAAAGTGAAATTGTTGAAAATATTGATGAAAATTTTTAGGGGGTTTTAAAGTATTTATAAGTTTCAATGATGTTTGTGAAAAATAAACTCAATAAAATGATCATTATAAGAAATGAAATCAGACTATCTACAAGTTTGAGAAGAGCCATCCGTGCGAGGAAGCCAATGAAAATCGACTAAAGTCTTAAAAAGTTTTAATAAATTTTATGGAAGTTTTTATCAATTAGTATGAAGCATAAAAATATAATTTTTTAGTTTTATATTTTCTTAATAATAATTAAGACAAATAACAGAATGAAATATGTACTAGAATGAAGAATGGTTTGAAAGTTTGAAGCAGGATTAAGTTGTGAGAAGATTCAAGAATTTTTGAGATGAATCTAGAAATGTTTAGAAGAACTGAAGTGGTAAAAGATAAAGTCAAAATTAAAGTCAAATTAAAGTTTCTATAAATTTTCATAAGTAGGAAAATTTTTAATATTCCCACCCATTCCAATTTTAGCGCACCTATAAATAGAAGTAGAAGTACAATGCACTTTCATTAGAGAGAACTATTCACATACATGAGAGAGTTAGAGCGATGAAGGTTTCTAGATATATTTTTCTTAAGAAAAATATCCGTATAGAACAATTTTATGAAAGTATTAGTTATTATATTTTTCTATACCATTAAAGAGAAAGGTAAAAAAATTTCAGAGAAGAAGAACATAAGAAGGGTTTTCCAGACCAAGGAATCAGACTTGGAAATCAGACTGAGTTTCCATAAGAAGTCCAAAATTAAAGTTATTATCTACTATTATTTAGGAATGTGATGAATTGTGTTTTGAATAATTAAAAAATTGGAATTTTTTGAAGGTATAAAGTGACATTTTGTAACAAATTGGAGAAGGTTTCTTAACTTGTTACAAAATATTATTTACACCATTCGTGCTAGAATAAGAACATGTACTATTGTATTGATTAAATTGCTACAAAAGTTTAAGGGTAATTATTATATATTGTATCCACAAAAAATGATTGTTTTATAGTGTATTTTGTGGCATTGTATTATTTCCAAACCATTACAAAAACTAGATACTCTTATTGAGTAATTAAGCTTGTAAATACTTATGTTCCTGTGGATGTGTGAATGTTTTGTTTTTCATAAAATTGATTACTCTTTAAAAGGAGGTGAAGGTTATTAAAAAATAAAGATAACATAAAAGGAAAAATATATCACCCATTCACCCCCTCCCCCTCTAAGTGATACATTGATCCTAGTTGGGCCTTTTGAATTGGTATCAGAGGGAAGGTTCCCTTCATTTACTCTCTAATAAAGTTTTTGAAGATATATTGTTATAGAGAATTTGAATTATGTGAAAAGTAATGATATTTCTGTATTTAATGGAAATAACTATCATATCTGGAAATATAGAATTTCTCCATCTATTATATCTCTTGGGTATGATGTTTTGGAAGCTTCTAAAAACAGATTTCCTCCTTATGTTGAAAATTATCGTCTTATATATATGGATAAGAAGAATATGGGGAATGATGGAAGAGATAAGAATGATTTATTCTCATAAATTTTTTTAAAGTGAGTTCCTTATATTGAACGTATTTTCTACTGATAAAGGTATTTGGTAAAAGTTGAAAAACATTTATGAAGGCAATATGAAGGTGTAGAAGGAAGAGTTACAAATATGGAGGCTGAAGAATGAGGATATCAAAATGGGTGAGTATGAATAATTTGGTGATATATTTACAAGGGTGAATGATATTTTGAGTACCATAAGATGTATTGGTGATAAGATGGAATATTTAACTATTTTTGAAAAGATCTTGATAATTATTCTTAGTAAGTTTGATGCCAAAGTCTCATTATTAGAAGATAGAGATCCTAAAACTTTATCTTGGGATGATCTTCATCACAATATAATTACTTCTAAAATGATAAATTAGAAAGTTATGAAAGGAAAAAAAATTGATTCCAAGTAAGGAAATTAAAAGAATATTCTCAAAGATTAGGATATAGGTGATTATGACTTCAAAAATGAGGTTAGTAAAAATCTTGATGAATTTTTTTATCCCTATTTTCAAAAAATGTGAAAGGAGGTAAAGGAAAATATAAATGGATGTTACACCTAATTTTTTGAATGTAAATCCATTAAAAAATTTACTGTAAATTTACATCATAAAATGAATGAAGAATATAGTGATGAAAATGATATAAGGATAAGAATATATTAGAAAAAATGTGGTGATAATTCAAAATATTATTCCATGGGAAAGGATATAAAGTTCACCAAATATAAAAGGAGATTTTTTTTCTAAATATGATAAAGATGAATATAGTGAAGTTGAAACTAAAAATTTTACTAAATTTTATAAAGAAAATACATTTATAGCAATAATTAATGATTAAGAGTTTTAAATTAGTAGTTCTAAATAAGAAAAGATAGTTTTTGAGTTTCAAACGAAGATAGAATTGAAATAATGTCTGAGAAATATTATAGGATTTTAATGGGAGATCAAGATGTGAAAGAATGAGAGTACTAAAAATTTACTCCTGATGAGAAATCTATGTTTTTGGAAGATCTTAATAATATGAAGAAGTCTCTTGAAAGGAAAAATAATCACAATGAACATCTTGATGTAAAGTTAAAATGAAAGGAGGAAGATTTGGAATGTGTTCAAAAAATGTTTTCTAAATTGGATCAAGAAGTTACAAGTTTCAATAAATTTATATCTAAAGTTGGTGAACGTTATTATAAGGTTAAATATGAGAAGGTTCTAAAAAATTTACCATCAAATGTCATAAAGGAAATTAAAAATGTTCTTAAGAAGAAGAAGGCTAAGAAAATCCTGTATGTGGAAAAAACCAACAATGTTTAAAATTTAGAAGCTTCGAAACATTCCGAGTCTGAATAAAAGGTTTACACCACTTATAATTCTGATAATGTTGGAAGTAAATATAAAATGAAGACGAATATTCTAGGTTATAAATGGAAGGTTGGGGAACAAAAAAGTTCTCATGTGAAAGATAAGAAAGTTGTTGAAAAAAAGGTTCACAACTTTGGTCAATATGGAGTTTATAGAGGTAAATATTCTTTCTATGGTTACTACTAATGTTGTGATGGATTTGGGATTATATAAAATTTGTTCTCATTTAATCAAGAACATTAAAATTATCACATGAGTTACAAAAAGAAAAGTTTTAGGGGAATTTAATCCTCTCAAAGAAAGAATTATGAGAAATATATTTTGAAAGTTTAGAATAGATTCCAAAATTTGGAAACTATTTTTGAAATATGTGAAAAAACTATACATCTTTCAAAAGGGTGTCTTTTTTTGTTACCGACAAAAGAAATTTTTTATAAAAATTCTCATAAGCTATAGGTAAAGAAATAAAAATGTAAAGAAAAAGATCTTATTGTTGAAAAAACTATCAAAGATATAAAAGGTGAATACCTTAGATTTTGTATAGTTAGTTTTATTTCCATATGATAGAATAATTTAAATTGTTGAAAAATGTGAAATATTTCAAAGAAGTAATAGTGAAATTTGGTAATGATGAATCTCTAAGAATAAAATGTGTTGGATCCACTGTTATTGGGGAAGAAAAGTTGAAATCCAAGAAATATTTATTTGTTGATGGGTTGAAACACAATATTTTGAGTATTTCCTAACTTTGTGATGAAGGAAATAAAGTTTTTTTAGAAAATATAGTTTTGTTGTGAAAAGATAGGAAGATGTAAATTTGTTAATAAAGTATAAAACCCAAAAGGAATCTTGTTTCAATTTGGTGAAATACAGAATTCATGTTACATAAACATGATGAAAGAAAGTCAGTTGTGTTATAAAATATTGGGAAATATGTGCCATAGAAACTTGAGAAATTTATCAAAGAGAGACAATGTCTATGGTATTCTTGATATGTAAAGAATAAGATATTGGTGTTGTAATTTTTTTAGAAAGGTAACATTATAAACACTATGCATAAGAAAGTTGATATTCATTGAACTCAACCCCTGGAACTTATTCATTATGATATTTTTTGTCTAATGAGAAAACAATAAACTTTTAGAGATAAATATTTCATTTCATTAATTGATTATCTCACTCACATTACTTTTATTATATATTTGAAACATAAATCAAAATCTCTACATATGCTTAAGTGTTTTAGGATAAGAGATGGGATGGAATGTGGGTATTCAGTGAAAAAGTTGTGAACTGATAATAGTGGTGAGTACATGAATGAATATTTCAAAAGTTACCTTCATAAAAATGGATTTTTATGAGTTTAGTACACCATAAACACCGCAAAAAAAATGGTGTTGCTGAAAGGAATATGAAAAGTTTATTTGAGATGGGGTGTACAATGTTGATTGAGCATGCTCTTTATCACTACTCTTGGAGGTAAGAGATGAGCGTAGTAGTTTATATTTAGAATCAGTTTTTCCATAGTACAAGTTCTGATATGAGTCTCTATGAAATGTTTTATGATAAAAATTAATTTTTGAACCACTTAATAGTTTTTGGGAGTCCCTATATCATAAATATTAAAGGTGGAAATCTTGGAAAGATTGACCAGAGAGGTAAAGAAAAAATATTTCCTGTATATGCTCAAGATGAAAGAGGATATAAATGTTTCAACAAAGAGACATAAAGAACAATTGATTCAGTTGATTTAAATTTTCATGAAAATGGTGAGGAAGATTTTTCATAAACACATGAAGATGAATAGGATGAAATAAATATTGTTAAGTAACCTGAAAAGGATTCTAAAGATTTTGATACTAGATAGATGGAATAATCAGACTCAACTATTTCTAGTTATGAGGAAGAATGTCATACATCTCATTATTAGCTAAGAAAATAGGTGGAAGCTCAAAAAATTATTGGTGATAAAAATAAAAAGGTTTAAACAAGTAGAACATAAACATTTATTACACATACTTATTTGTAATCAAAGTTTGAGTCGAATTATATTAATGAAGATTTTGATCATCTGAAATGGTTTTATTCTACAAAGGAAGATTTGGATCAGATGGAGAATAATGAACTCAATATGGAGTATATTACTATAATGGAACAAGTTGTTGAAATTTTCATAAAACATTTACCAAAGGATGCATTATTCAAGATGAGGTTGAACATGGGCGTCCAACCACTTTATCTCCAAGTTTGAGGTATGTTTCTTTGCCCCTATCTCATCTAGTCTTTGGGCTATGTTGTCAGGGGGGAGAAAATGGGTTTTTATAAATATATCCATTAGTACGTGCTAAACCATTTAAGGAAGAAAGTATTTAGGGGATGTTTTGGAAAAAATGTGAACTCATCATATTTTCGTGTGAATGCAAACGAGACCATACCTGAGTGGTAAGGGATCCTGCTTGTCATCCAAGAGACCCAGGTTCAAAACCGGGTGGAAGCAAATTTCCGGGCTACTGTAGCAGTACTGTAGTAGGTACTATTTGGTACTGTAGCTTCTAGAACTATTCACCCAATTTGGGCCCTCGGGCCACTGGTTTGGGCCTATGGGTCTCAAGGGCCTTCGGGCCATCAAAAGCCTCTGGGCCATAGGGACTTCGGGCCATTGAGATCACATAGTAGACTAATTCACATAGAGCATGCCCCAGAAGAGGATCAGAGCAACAAGAATAGTAGTCACCAGAAGCAGAGCTAACTGGATTGGAAGAATGAGAGGGTATGGCAGCCACCATCGGGACCAGGCACCACACAACTTTGTATGGGGAAATGCTATCCAATCAGCAATGCAAGGTGGAGAGCTAGAAGATCAATGATGCAAAAGCTAGGGAGGGGTAGTTCTAGTGGGTTGGGCCTATGAGTCATGTATTGGGCATGGTATGCCTCTGGGCCTTCAGGTTATCTATTGCAAGTCATGTTGGGCCTTGTGCCTTGGGCATAAAGGTCATATACGGGTTCCCCTTCAACCCTTAAAAGGGGGATTATCCATAATAAAAAAAATATGGCCTTTAGGCTATTCGGAGTTTGGACTTATATTTTTGTGTGAACTTTTCAAACATTTGGTTGATATAGATGTATGAAACTTTTTTTCATAGGAAAAGTAAAATAAGTTGTGAAAGTTGTGAAGAGGAAAAGTTTAATGTTCTTGAAGGAATTATCTTAAGCAATATGTTCTAAACCTTTTAAGGAATCATGTATTTAGGGGGAGTTGTGGGTAAGATATGAACTCAACATGCTTTTGTGTGAACTATTCTAACAGTTTGTGGAGATGGTTGTAGGAAACTTATTTTTACAGGAAAAGTGAAATAAGTTGTGAAAATTGTGAATAGATAAAGTTTGAAGTTTCTGAATAAATTTTATTAAGTTACTACTTATAGAAAACATTGTTTTTCTACAAATAATTCTTGTTTTATACAATGAGTTAAATCATATAGGCTTAGAATTGTTGATCAGTGATCTATTTCTTAATATTACAATATTCAGTGATTTATGAACCTTGGTTGAAAACAAAATCCAAAGAGGGATATTGTTGAGACCAAGTTGGATAGAAGTTGTTTTCATATGTTAAAACAAGTTTATGATTATTATTATTTATTTATTTTTTCTTTACGATAAATAAATTCACTTTGTAAGTGTTGATGATTAGATGCATAGTTCTTAAGAAAGTTCATCAATTTCAGTTTATTTTTCTCAAAATGTTTTCTAATTGAAGTTGTGTTTTAGACTCACATTGTATTCAAGATAAAGTTTTGATTGGTGTGAGAAATTGTATTGGATTTTGAAATCCTTTCAAGATATTATATACTAAAAATAATGATGATTTTATGTTTTTTAGGTTTTCAATAACATAAGTTGGTTAGAAACATGTGATCTAAGCCTTTTGAAATAAAGGAGGAGAAAATGTTTTGGTAGTCAGATGATGTTATGATGATCTGAATGTTCTCAACAAGACATGATATAATCAGGAGTTTGTAGAATAAAAAAGTTACAAATTCAAATTCTTCTTATTATAGTTTATCAGTGTGAGAATCACGATACATAGAAATTTTTTAAAGTCTAGGAAGTTCGAAGTTTCTGAAGTCATAATTTTTGATAAAGTGCTGATCAAACGATCCATTGGACTATCTGATTGATTAGACTATCTAATTCACCAAATGAACTAATACAAAGGATCAATCCTCAATTACAAGGAATTTGTAAGAAATAAGTCACTACTGATACCAGTCCATCAGACACGACGTGATACCGATCCGTCAAAGTATTTATGATACCAACCCATGAGACACAATATTTATATCAATAAGGAATCATATGAAGATCTCTATCGGAGGCAGAAAAAAATTATTTTGTGAGAATAAATGGTGAAGATATTAAAATTGATCATTAAGTTGAATTTGTTGCGACCGATATATCAGATGAGATTAGAGACCAATTAATTGGATGAAGCACAACAATGCAGCCATCCATTTTCAAATTTATTTTTTCAATTAGGTCAAGATTCATCAGACAATATGTGATTTTGATTCATATTAAGGAAATAGAGATCGATTTATCAAAAACATGTGGACCTCAAATAGTTATTGGATGAAAAACTATATCAAATACAGGATCATTGGTCTCATATTTTTTTTGAACAAATAGAGAAAAGTTAAAATGTTTCTATGCTTTGGAAAAGGTATTTTCATGGTGTTTTGAATTATTTATAAGTTTAAATGATGTTTGTGAAAACAATTATAAACAAAACGACCATGATGATAAATACAATCAGACTATTATAATGTTTGAGAAGATCCATTAGTGTGAGGAATCCAAAGAAAATCAACTGAAGTGTAACAAAGTTGAAACAATGTTTATTGCTGTTTTTTTCTTAGTTGGTACAAAGAATCAGAATGGAACTTTTTAGTTTTACATATGTTTCATTGTAATAAAGAGCATTATCGGAATGGAATATGTACCATATTGAATAATGGTTTAAATGTTCGAATCAGAATGAAGTTGTAACAAGATTTGAGAATTTTGGAGAAGAATCAAGATAATTTGGGAATAACTGAAGTGGTTAACGATAAAATTGAAATGAAATTCAAATTTGAGTTTCTAGAAATTTTCTTAAGTGGGAAAACTTTTCCAATCCCTACCCATTCCATTTCTATCACAACTATAAATAGAAGTGGAAGTACAATGTACTTTTGGTAGAGAGCATTGTTATGTGTATGAGAGAGCATAAGTATTGAAGGTTTATGTACAAAGATTTATTTAGAACCATCCTTAATAGAAGAAGCTTATGAAAGATTTAGTTGTTATAATTTTTCATATCTGACTAAGTCATTGGACCGACAAGTTTCAGGACCGAGAAAGAGAAAGGAAATCTAATTCCAAAGAAGAAGAAAAGAAGAAGTGTTTTCTAGACTGAGGAATCAGACTAGGAAATCACACTGAGTTTTTGTATGAAGTCTAAAAGTAAAGTTATTACCTACTAATAGGTAGGAAAGTGAAGAATTATGTTTTAAAGAATTAAAAAAGTGTAAGTTTTTGAATCAGAAAAGTTACATGTTTGGAACCAACCGGTGAGGGTTTCTTAACTTGTTATAAAATATTATTTACATTATTCATGTTAGAATAAGGACATGTAATTTTTTATTGATCGTAGTTCTACACAAGTGTAAGAGTATTTATTACTTATTGTATACACATTATGTATTATTTTCTTATGGACTGTGTGGTATTGGATTAAATCTAAACCAATCCAAGGACTAGATACTCCTATTGAGTATCAAACCTTGTAAATACTTGTGTTCTTGTAGATGTGTGAATGTTTTTTAGTAAATTGATTAATCTTTAATAGGAGGTATAGGTTGTTTTATAATAAATATAAAATTAAAAGAAAAATATATCACTAATTCACCCCTTCCCCTCTCAGTGATACATTGATCCCAATTGGGCCTTTTCACATTTAAGAGAAATAAATGGATCCAATCAAACTTAGTACCTATAAAAAGAAAACTAGGGAGAATTTAAGGTTTCTAATAAAAACCATCATTATATATTTCCCATTTTTGGTTTCTCAATAATTTATTTTCACCACCTAATAAAGTAAATCACATGAAGTATATTTTCAAATTTCTTTTAATCAAATGACTAAAATGACATTGCATATAGGTATTAAGTAAAATAGATTCATATTCCTTATCATGATGTAATAAAACTAGCCAAAAAACTCATCCTATTAAAGTAACACTTCTTAACTCATATAGATCAGTCTCATAGTCCCATTTTCTTTTAAAAAGCTTGTGCAACAAACAATACCTAACAAATTTTCATTTAAAAACCCAACTCAAAATCTCATATTGCATTGCTACAAGAGAAATAAATGACTTTGGATCTTAAGATCAGTAATACATCATCATAAAAACATTCCATATATAATATATGGATATTCCTCTTGAAAAAGTTCAACTTTCAACAACACAATAACTTTTTAGATATTCTATCTCAGATATTTAAATAGATATAAAAAATGATAATAATTTTAAAAATATCACATTAATAAGATTGAATCAAAATTTATATCGGTGTTTTTAAACATTGAAGACCAGTTCTTGCATCATCGTTTTTATTTTCTTCAGAATATTAAAATTCTATAAACTCAAATTTTCACCCAAGAAAAAATTAATAATTTTCTAAGTATGGAAGTCTCATGCTAGGGAGATCAAATTCAAATGCTCAAAAAAGTATTAAATTAAATACAAGAAGGATTGAGCTCATGGAAAAGTCCTTTTTTAAAAAAATACTTATGCTCATGTCATATGATTAATAAATTTATTATGTATAAGACTTATGATCATGATAAAAAACATAAACATAGACATAAATCTTAGTTCAGTGGAAAATAATAATGCTCAACCCACTAAGCCTTACACCCAGTTTTCAAAGAATTATCTTGGTAATTTGTCAAATTTTTATAATAGAATGAATATTTTTATTTATAGAATAGCTTCAATTTTTTTTAAAGTGCCTCTAACCATTCTTAAACACATTCAAAAATCTTCAAAAAAATAGATATCAATTTATACAAGCATATTGTAAACTAATGAAAACCATTAATCACATTATCAAAACATGAAAAGTTAATTCAATATGAAAATATATATTTTGGTTCATTATAAACATTTTTTATCTTGAAATATTTCTTTTAAATGGATCTAACTTAATGAAGGGTTTGTTTAGTATCCCCTTGTGGGGGAGATACATGATGATTGAAAAAGAAGCTTCCAAAATTATCCACTTCGTGCAAATATGAATATGATGGAATGTATTGAAATGAATTTTATTATAAAAAGTAGTATTTATTAATATATCATCCTTGGTAATTAAAATATTATTCTAACATAAAGAGGGAGAAATTTATTTTAATCAATAACACAATGTAACAACCCAAACTGTTAGAAATAAAATTCCCCCTTTTAATTTATTAAAATGTATCATCATGAAATATGAGTATAGAAAACATATTCACTTATTTGGTTTTATTATATAATATTGTATTCAAAATACCTTTAGGTATCATTCCCATTGATATTATAACCTTTTAATAGTTATCACCTAATTAGTATAAATATAATATTTTAACAAATCCAATTGACAAAGACAAAGGAAGTGATGGTCTACACCAGCAGGATCGTACCCTATGAATCCCATTTATCAAATCTTCCAAGGGAGATATCATTTTTAGGATTTTCCTTTGACCAATCCCAATATTATATCTAACAACTTAAGCATGAGTAGATTCATTCATGAGAGAAGTTCAAGCTCATCGAGATCACAACCAAAACTATGTTCACCGAACCAACCCATGAAAGTCCCATTATCAAAAACCTTATTCTTATGGATATTCCTAGTGTATTAAAGGGATATGTATCAAGAACCTATCAATATGAATATCTACTTTTTTATATAATAATGAATACATTTTCATCCTATTCTTGTTACTTTGTAAATGATTTTTATTTTGATACGATAAAGCACAAATTATATTTTTGTTAATATTATAATTCAATTAATGAATTTATGAGTTAATTTATTTTTGAAATAAATAATAGTTTAAATAATTTTTATCAAATAAAAATTATCATTTAAAATTTATGAAGTCAAATGTAATTTTTTTAAGGGTTCAAAAACTGTTATTGTCAAAAAACCCAAAAATTTATTAATAAATGTAGATTTTATTTTAAAAGTAAAAATTTTCATATTTATAAAATTATTTAGATAAAATTAATATTTTTTTTTGAATCAGAACATCAAAAATATCCAATAGTAAATTTTTTATAATTTTCTAAGAGTCGAATTTTCAGGTAAAAATTAAATATCGTATAAATATACTTTGTGTTTTATGGAATCATAATGAACCTAAATTTATGTAATAATTACTATAAATGGGTTACAAGACCAAATATATGTTTTAAATTTAAAATAATTTGATTTTAAGTTTATTTTGTTCATTTTGTAGACCCATTATTAATCCTCCAAAACATATAATATATTATAAGTTTTTAAAATCCTATCTTTAAGAGTGCGACTCATCTCCACAAAAGTAAGTAAATTATTTTAATAAGTTTGGACATTGAAATTATTTAATAATAAAAACCAATCCCATTTGGTAGGAACTGTGGGAAAAAACCATGGGATAGTTTGTAGATTTGGATATTTTATTATGTAGAGTCCAGAACCTAAATAATAAATAAATCCCTCTCTTTACCTATATAAACCCACCCAGGATCCCATTTATCTTCACTATAACTACTTATATAATGAACATACTCTTCAATACACTATATATAGTCCTAAAAAGGTTCCCCAAGATCTCATGAATCCCCTACCAAGCTTTTGTAATAACACACTTAAGTAAGGGACCTTCCTCTCCTTCTTTCAATTCAAACACCTTCTTTGGAATTTGTATTTTTAATTGAAATAATTTATGATGTAATTTATTTATAAACATAACCTACTATAAAAGGGATTTTATTTTAATTATTTATCATTTATTCTCTCTCATTTTTACCTTCACCTAATCCATTACTATGTTTAAATTCTGTAAGGTATTTCTCTCTTCTCATTTCTATTTAATCACACCTTTTGTGTTATGTCTATTAAATTCCATTTGATTTTGTTGGGATATTTTATTCCATATTTACATTAATTTAAATTTAATATGTAAATTATGAGATACACCTTTTCACTCTCATTAATCCTCCCATGATCCTTTATGTACACCCGTTACCATATCAAAATTTCGTAAGGGATCTTTTCCTCTCTCATATTTATTCAAGTATCTTCTTTACCTTATATCTTTTATATTCATTTAATTATGATGGAGTATGTTATTAGATATATCCCTTAATTTAAAATTTATTTCCAAATTATGAGATACCCCATTCTCCCTCATCAATCCCTTTTAATAATTTTTAAGTAATGCCATTATGTTTCCAAAATTTCAACATGATTTATCATGCCAAAATAATTGTGTAGTGAATACCATAACCATTTTTCTATCAAGGTTTCTCAACTTTATGACCATATAATTATTTATTGGGGACTTAAACATATTTATCCCACATTACTTGATCATGGAAGAAATTATGATGATGAATGAATCCATATTGTATGATCTGTGTGGCACACTTAAGCATGAGAATGAAATGAATATGATGGGAAATCCCAAATAGCGCTCCAATGAATTGGGTAATATTTAGTATCATGATACGTAATTTTGGGATAGGGATTGAACCTAATTATTTTATGGGACTTTGTCCACCATGATATCTTGGAGGGTTTAGCCTTGACCTATGTTTATGATTCAGAGTTTTAAGTTGATTCCACATTTCCCATGTTATGATTATCATGCTATATTAGACCTTATTATTAATGTTCCTTTTACTCATCATTGATATACCTATTGTATAAAATTTATCACTTATTCCATTTTTATTCCCCTATTTTCCTTTATATATCACCCCATTATTATGTATTTCCCCAGGTTATCCCATATAGTTTTAAGTTCGAAGGAGTATTTTGAGAAAGTTAAAAGAAGTTTTCAATAAAGACGTTGTATTCCCTATTTTATGTTGTCATGTAATGCACCTAATTCCTAAATATACTATAATTATCAACCATTCATGTTGTATTAAGTGTATTCTTATGTAATAAATTAATTATAAATGTAAAATAAAGAGCAAGGTTGTTATATTTTGTATCATAGAAAAAGTTTAGTTATTTTTGGGATTAGGATTATAAAACTATAGTGAAAGCCTTAGGGATAAGACTAAGTATAATAAAAAATAAATAAATTTTATTTAGTATAGAGTAAGTGGTTTATCAAAAAATTACATCCCTTTTAGGATACTATGCGTGGATGTGGTTCTGGTATCGATGTACTTAAGAGTAACAACTCCGACAAGGTGTTATGGGCCTGACTTAGGGTAACTTGTTACATAAAAAGAGCCTTACCCTGCACCTGGTTTGATAATACCAGGGGATATTATTTGGTAAATTTATAATCTTATTACGAACCATTATTAAGGTAATAAAAAAATACACATAAGAATATATTTTAGGAAATAGATCATGGATAACATTTATTGAAGCCTAGAGATTCATAAGTTAAGGAAATAAATGTAATTTATAAGTTATCCCTTTAATTTAATTGGATTATGCTTTATGTATTTAATAGTTTAAAAATAATCATCTCTAATTTTTCTTTTATAATATCCAATGTCCAAGAATAAGAGGAATCAGATAAACAATTGATGTGATAAACAATGTGATAATTGCCCTAACGAGATTCCCAACCTGATGGGAGTAGAAATCACGAACTTTATGTTGATACCCTCTCAATTGAATCAGGTTATAAATATAAAATTGCATCAAAAGGAGTTACAAAAACCCCTAAGAGATAATAAGATACAATATAGAGTTTCATGCGGCAAAGGACTCAGACTCTAAATGGATAATTTGATCCCTTAATAATGGAACAATGGATCAACTCAATTGAGAATATCTTATCCATCCTTCAATGTTCTTAGAAAAAGAAGCTTATATTGGTTTTTTTATCATATGGAGGGAGAATATGATCAGTGGGGGTCCTTGATCAAGAATAAAAATCCTAAGAAAGTGATCGAAGCGATGAAGTGAAAGGAATTCTGGAAAATGTTTTTCGATAAATATTTTCCTCGCACACTATGAATTAAAATGGAAAGGGATTTCCTTGGCCTCAAGAAAAAATATGATTAATATATTAGGTAATATAAGGAAAACATCAAAATAAAATCATGATAGATCTTCATATTTGTTTTTACCCCTAAATGAAAGTTTTACCTTTTCTTTGGTGGGATAAAACCTAGTCTACGAAAATCCCTAGTGATCTATTACTTTGATAGCTATGAAGAAATTGTTTGATGTGACCTAAAAGACAAAGTGGATATATAATAATGTCAAGGATATAATGAGGATAAGAATCATAAAGAGGAATTTAATTTTAGTATTCTAATGGATAAATCGAGCAATACCAAGAAATTTTAACATCCCACTTGTCAAAGGTGCGGGAAGAAGCACACCAAAAATTATGCTTTAGGTGTGGGAAAGTAGGAAAGATAGATAGATATTTATGATATGAGAAACCTTATAATGTGATGAATTAAAAGAATACTGTATTCAACCCTTATATCATTGTTCATTGGTTCAACTACAAGGAACCAATGCACTTTTAAAAACAATTCCCTAAGCCAAGGGTTTTTGGAATAACCAACAACCTCTAAGGTAGCAAGGGAAATTTTTTCCATCACAACCGCTGAGGTGGATCCTGAAAATGAAGTGATGAAAGGTAAAATATTTATTCATTAAAGAATAGAAAATTTATTGTTTTGATTCTATTTCTACGCATTCCTTCATATCAAATTTTTTTAGTAGAACTATTAAAAAACCACAAAAATCATGGAAGTAGATCTATCAGTGAAAACAGAATATGTGGAAATTATTTCATCCCAAATATATAACTCCTCCCCCATAAAATTTTATGGTATGAAATTAATATTAAACCTTTTAATAATTTATTTTGTGTAATTTGATGCAATTATAGGCATGAATTATCTTTACCTATACAGATCCAACCTAAATTTATGTGAGAAGGAAATCACTCTCTATATTGAAAACTGAGCCCCAATTCTATACAAGTGAAAAGAGGAGGAAAAATTTTCTTTAGCACTATAATCTAAAGCATGGATATTATTTACCTATGAGAAAGTGTATCTAGCTAAAATTATTGATTATAAGGAAAGAAACATCCTCGAAGACATACCTATTGTGAGGGAATACCCTGACATGTTTCTAGAGGAATTTTCCTGTCTTCCTCATAGTTGAGAGGTTGAACTTTCAATCGAGCTTATACCTAGGGTGTTCCAATTATCCAATCCTCCATATAGAATAGTAATTGTGGCACTTTAGGAGCTGAAGAAGAAAATATATTAGAATATGAATAAAGGGTTCATATGCCCACGTTCTTCACCATGGGGTGCACCAATCCTCTTCATCAAGAATATGGATAGGTTAATTCACCTTTTTATATATTACTATGAGCTCAAAAAGATCACGATAAAGAAAACATATCCTCTACTTTATATTGATGACTTGTTTGATAATCTATGTGGAGAAAAATACTTCTCCAAGGTGGATCTTCGATTGAGATATTACCAATTTAGGGTGAAGAAGGTGGATATTCCCAAAAACACTTTTCTTATGAGGTAAGAACACTATGAGTTCATAGTGATGCCTTTTGGGCTCATTAATGATCAGTAAATCTTAATGAATTCGATGAATAGAGTCTTTAGATATTACCTTGAAATTTTTTTGGTATTATTTATATATGATATTATAATATAGTACAAAACCAAGGAGGAACATGAATAGAATTTGTAAACTATGCTAAAGACCCTACGAAAGAAGAATCTTTACACAAAGTACAAAAAATTTGTGTTCTAGTTGAAGGATTTATTTTTCTTGGGGAATATCATCACAGGAAATGGGATATATATGGAACCTTAAAATATGTAAACAATTAAAGGATGTTTGAGATCAAAATTTGTGACATATATCCATAGTTTCCATGGGTTAACTGGGTTTTATCATTGATTTGTGATACATTTATCATGATTTTCAAAACCACCTACTAAGATAACTCAGAATAAATTAAAGTTTTTTGGAAGGATGAATGTGAATAGATCTTCATATAGTTAAAAAGGAGGCTCATCACTATTCCTTTGCTCAGATTACCCACAAGTGGAGTACTCTTTGTATTATTCAGTGATGCGTCGAAGAAGGGATTGAGCTGTGTATTAATGTAGAATGAAAAATTTCTAGCCTATGCTTCAAGGTATTTTAAAGTTCATGAACATAACTACCCAATTAATTATATGGAGTTGGATGTAGTGATATTAACTTTGAAAATATGGAAAAATTATATTTTTGGGGATAAGTGTGAAATATATACAGATCACAAAATCCTCAAGTAAATATTCACATAGGAATAGCTAAATATGAACCAATGAAAATGGGTAGGGATGATCAAGGATTGTGACTGATCAATCCACTACCATCATGGTAAATCGAATAAAGTAGTATATGATCTATGTATAAAGGATCGTACATCATTATCAATAATGATAATTTATAAGGATCCATTATTTTTAGACCTTCAAAGGATGGACTTGGGAATCATAAAGTAAGGAATGCCATCAATAATTTCAAAAATGATTGCTCAACCATATCATTTGGAAAGTTTAAAGGATGACAAAGGAAATGATGTGGAAATTCAAAAGAAGGTGGAATCCATGATAAAGGGAAAGTTCTCAAATTTTAAAATTGATAAAGAAGGAACTGTGATATTTGGGTCAAGACTATGTGTTCCATCAAATCCTATTTTAAGGAAGAAAATGTTGGATGATGCACATAGTTTAACTTTCTCCATTCACCCAGGAAGCAAAAAGATGTATCAATATCTCCATGAAAACTATTGGTGGGACAATATGAAGAAGGATATAACTAAATATACATCAAAGTGCTTGGTATTCTCCCAAGTGAAGGCTAAAAGGAAGAATCCTAAGGGGATGATACAAACACTACCCATAAAAATATGGAAATGGGAGAAAATAACTATAGACTTTGTCATAATACTTTTGAAGAAATACAGGAGAAATAATCCTATATGGGTTGTTATAGATCGTCTTATAAATAAATCTCAATTTATCATAGTTTGAGAGGACTTCTTACTGGATCAACTGGCATTGATATACATTAGAGAAGTGTTAAGGCTATATGGAGTGCCACTATCAATTATATCCAATCAAGATTCAAGATTAACCACCTAGTTTTGGAAAAGTATACAACATGATCTAAACACTGAGTTGAACTTAAGTACGACCTATCATCCTTAAACTGACATCCAATTATAGTGGACAATTCAGAAACTGGAAGAAATGTTGCGAGTATGTTCATGTACCTCAAAGGAGGATGAGACCAACATCTTTCTCTAGTAAAGATCTTATAAAATAATAGTTTCCACTCAACATCCAAATGGTTCCCTATAAATCCCTTTATGGGAAGAGGTGTAGAACAACTTTATATTAGGATGAAGTTGGGGAATGAAAACTGCTTGGTCCTGAAATGTTTGATGAAATGATGGAAAAGGTTAAGACCATTCAGTAGAACATCAAGGAATCGCAGTGTTGATAGAAGAGATATGCTGACAATCATCGATGATACATAGAGTTTGATGTTAGAGACTTGGAATTTATCCACATATCTCCATGTAAGAATGTGGTGAAATTTGGGAATAAGGGACATCTTAGTCAAAGATACAACAACCCCTTTGAGATCTTTTATTGCATCAGAGTAGTGGTCTGTCAACTAGCACTCCCACTGAACCAATCTAAAGTACATGATGTATTCCATGTACCCCTCTTAAGTAAGTACATAATAAACCCCCCAAATGCACTCAATCTAGAGGTGGTAATATTGAAGAATGAACTTTCCTATTCAGATAATCTAGTGAAGATCTTAGATATTAAAGAAAAAGATCTACAAAATAAGACAATTCACCTTTTCAAAGTGATGTGGAGAAACCAAAAAGTTTGAAGAAGTAATGTGGGAATCGGAGGAGGTGATGAAGCAGATTTAACCTAATTTGTTTTAGTGTGGGAAATTAAAATTTCAAGGGAAAAATTTCTTAAGGGGAGAAGATTATAATGAACTGAACTGTTATAAATAAAATTCCCATTTTTATTTATTTGAAATGTCTCATAATTTAATATGGTTATAGAAAACACATCCAGTTCTTTGGTTTTTTTATATCCTGTTGGATTAAAAAGACAATTAAGTATCATTACCATTGATATTATAATTATTGAATAGTGATAAAATTATTAGTATAAATATAATATTTTATCAAATCCAATTGACACAGACAATGGAAGCGATGACCTCAAATAGAAGGATTGTACCCTATAAATCCCATTTATTAGAGCTTATGAGGGAGATAAAATTTATGGGATTTTCCCTTGAATAAGACCAAGCTAAGATCCAACAACTTAATCACGAGCGAAACCATTTACAAGAGAAGTTATAGCTCATCAAGATCACAATCCAAACCATGTTCGCCGAACTAGCCCATGAAAGTCCCACCACCACACACCTTATTCTTAGGGAATTTACTGGTGTAATAATGGATATGTATCGAGACCCTATAAATATAAATATGTACTTATTTTTTTTATAGAATAAGGAATATATTTTTATCCTATTATTGTTACTTTGTAAATAATTTTTATTTTGATACGATAAACCAAAAATTGTATTTTTAGTTAATATTCAAATTCAATTAATAAATTTATTAATTAATTTATTTTTAAAATTATTAATATTTTAAGTAATTTTTATCAAATATAAATTCTCAAATAAGTTTCATGAAGTCAAATGTAATTTTTTACAGGGGTTTCAAAAGTTTTATTGTCAAAAAACCCAAAATTTCTTAATAAATGTCAATTTTATTTTAAAATTAAAAATTCACATATTTAGAAAATTATTGAGATAAAATGAATATTATTTTTTGTATCATAATTTCAAAATTATCCAATGGAGATTTTTCATAATTTTTTGAAATAGTCGAGTTTTCGAGTAAAAATTAAATACCATATAAATATAATTTGTGTATTATAACATAATAATGAACAAAAAATGATGTAATAATTCCTATAAATGGGATTCATGATCAAATATATGTTTCAACTTTAAAATAATGTGATTTTTATTTTATTTGATTTATTTTTTAAAACCACTAAGAATCCTCCAAAACTTATAATATATTTTAAGGTTTTAAAATCTATTATTTAAGTGTGTGACTCATCTTTAATAATAAAGGGAATTATTTTAATAATTTTATACCTTGGACTTATCAAATAATAAAACTACTCCCATTTTTTAGAAACTATGGCAAAAATACATGAGATGGTTTGTGGTTGTGGGTATTTTATTATATAGAGTCCAAAACCAAAATAATAAAGAAATTACCCTATTTTCGGATATAAAACCACCCAAGCTCCTATTTATCTTCAATAAAACTCCTTAGAGAATGAAATGACTATTTTATAAACTAACTAGAGTTCTCCAAAGGTCCCCCAAGCTCTTAAAAATTCCCTCCCAAGCTTTTGGAGTTATACACTCGAGTGAGGGACCTTCTTCTCTTTCTTGCAATTCAAGCACCTTATTTGGAATTTGTATTCTTAATTAAATTTTTTATGATGTCATTTATCTATAAACATAAAATACTATAAAATGGATTTTATTTTAATGATGGATAATTTATTCTCTCTCATTTTGACATAGACCTAAGCTGTTTCTATGTCGAAATTCTGTAAGGTATTTCTCTCTTCTAATTTCCATTCAAGTACTCCTTTTATGTAATGTTTATTAAATTCCATTTGATTTTGTTAGGATATGTTATTATATATTTCCGTTACTGTTTATATATTTAATAAATTATGAAATCCCCCTTTTCACTCTCATTAATCCTCCTATGATCCTTTATGTACACCCGTTACCATACCAAAATTTCATACGAGATCTTTTCATTTCTCCTCTTTATTAAAGTATATTCTTTACCTTATATCTTTTATCTTAATTTTCATATGATGAGATATTTTATTAAATTTACACCTTAATTTCCAATTGATTTCTAAATGATTAGAGACCCATTTTTCTCCCATCAATCCCTTTTATGAATTTTTAAGTAACGTTGTTATGCTGCTAGAATTTCACCACAGTTTTCCATGCCAAAACAATTTTGTAGTGAATACCAAACCTATTTTTCTATCAAGGGTATTAAACTTTATGAACATATACTTATTGATTTGGTACTTACACATATTTTTTCCACATTACTTAATCGTATAGTAAATTATGATGATGAATGAATCCATGTTGTATGATCTATGTGGAACACTTAAGCATGAGAATGAAATGATTATGATAGGTGTGCCTAGATAGAGCTCCAATACATTAGGTAATGGTTAGTATAATGATACATCACATTGGGAAAAGGATTAAACCTAATTCCTTTATGGTAATTTTTCCACCATGATGTCTTGGAAGGTTTATCCTTGAACTATGTTTATGATTCAATGTTTTAAGTTGTCGTCACAATTCCCAATGTTATGATTATCATGATATATAATACCTAATTATTCATGTTCTTTTTATTCCTAATTGATATGAATATTTTTTAACATATATCACTTATTACATGTTTATTCACTTATTGGGATTTATATCTCACCCCTTTCTTTTGTATGTCCCCAGGTTATCCCATGCAGTTTTATGTTCGAAGGAGTATTTTGACCATGTTAAAGAAATTTTCAATAAATACGTTTTATTACTTATTTTATATTGTTATGTAATGTAAATAATTCCGAAAGACACTAGACTTATCAATCATCTAAGTTTTATTAAGTGTGGTATTATTTAATAAATCAAGTATTAATGTGAAATAAAAAAGCATAGTTGTTATACATAAAGGTGAGAATTGTTATATTTATTTTATAAAAAACCTAATGTTGTACTTGAATGTTTTTGAATTGTGTATTAAAGTAAGTTAATGAAATCCAGGTTGATATATTTTATGATTTTTTATCTCAATTGGTTTTAATCAATTTTCTCAGCCTAAAAGAACCAGACAACATCAAATAAAGTTATGAGAATCTCATATTAGTTGGTATCATAATATGTTGATAATTGAATGCTTTTTGGTCTAAACCAAACACTTTTATTTTCTACACCAATAATGGATCAAGTAAGATTATATTTTAATGGTTGATGAAATATTTATTAAGTATGAATTGATACCACTTTACCAAATACAATGTATTTCTTATAAATAAGGGGGAGAAAATGTGAAATGAAATATTGATGAAAAAGGGGAGAGAAGGAATGGAGTAAATATTAACACATATTTTTTAATATAGGTATTGAAAATAAATACAAAGATGGATATTTTTTATCCCAATTTTTTTGTGTTTTATTTATTTTAAATGGGTTTTAATGAATATAGAGTATCATTGATGAATGATACCAATATGTTGAGGAAGCATGATGAAGAAGTACTTGGAATTGTTTTGACCAACCCAAGTTTATTGAAGAAGATAAGGTTCCTAAGAACTATGGTACTTATATTGGGTAGATGATGATCAGTGAATATATATTGGAGGTTGTTTTTTGATTCCTATTATCATATTTTATGATTAATAGAGTTATTGAATTTGGAATTTGTATAATACTTATTGAATTCAAATGTGTTTGAATATTTGGTGTTCCATATAAAATTTATAATGATTATTATTATATTTATATGATGAAGAAATTGATGGAGTTATATATATTTTTATTGGATAAAGTTTTTAAATAATATAAGATTTTAAGGATAGAGAATATTTTAATCATAATAACATGGAGTTACCCTACAATTTTTGCATCACCTTTACTCATGGATTAAATAACCTATACACAATGCCTGAATTTCTCAGTTACCATTACGTAGAATCAAATTGAACTTTATATGACCTGGATAAGGTTAACTTTATATAGATGAGTATGTTATACGACTTACCTTTACATATCCATCATAAATGTGCAGTTACCTCTACGTGTCAATTTTTTTCCAAAAATACCCTTATACAACTCAAGGTTATCAAGAATACATTTACAAAATAAGAGATTTACCTTTACACAACTCATGACTTTTTTATTTTCATAAAATATGACAATAAACCTCAAAAAAAAATTACAAGATATATTATACAATCATTAAATACCAAATATAAGTACCACAATTCTTGGGATCATGTTCTTATTCTACAAGCATGGGTTCATCAATAAAACTTCCAAGAACCTATTTACCACACTTCATTAACATATTGAAATTAGTCATCAATGATACTTCATATTTATTAATGACCATTGAAAATAAATACAACTCACACAAATTGGGAAGGAGATATGTTATGGGACACATGTTGTCAACCTAGTCCATTATGTTACGAGACATAGGTGATTAATCTTATATGTTATGATCTGAATGTATTGGTGGTTAACCTTGACATATTCTTATAATATCTTATGAATCAATATGTTCTACATTCCAATGTTAGGCCATATTACAACTTTATTCCACATTCTAATGTCACTCCACATTGCTTTTGAATATTCCCATGGTTCAAGATTTTGTCTAATGATTTCATACACTTATCCCATGGTTTATGTTATGTTTTTTGGATAATTATTTTAAGGATTTTATGCCATGATATATGATTATTCTATCATGACTCAAGATAACTTCTTAAGATTTCATAATCTTATTCAACTCATAATTCTATTTATCTCACGATCATGTCGCTCACTTGTTTTTGATCTATTGATAACTCTTTTATGCCTAATTGATAATTCCTTACCCCATATTGAACATTTGAGATAACTCTTTTATTATGTTTACCCATTTACCCAAGTGATCATAGGTATTAAATAAATTTTGATCAGTTTATAAGTTGACATTGTTGGAGGATTTGATTAAATTTTATGGTATAATTATAGGCTGACGATGAATTATGAACCCAGTTCCCAAATACACTAATCTTTTTGTTCTAGGTGTTGGTACCAGTGTCATGTTTGGTATAAAAGTATTTATTTTTTCATAAGATCTAAAATTGTGGGTATGGGGTGCTTCTGTAGAAAAATGACCCATTTTTATCTCTAATTTATTTATCTATATTCATTTAAATATTCAATAAAAATTTAAAGACATGAAATTTATTTACTAATTAGACCTTAAATAAATCAAAAATTTAATATATATATATATATTATATTTACAATCTATTAGAAATATAAAATTAATGAAATAATAATAAATAATTTAGTTGGATTCGAATTTCAAGTATCATAATTAGGATTTTAGTTTATTATAAAACTATTATTAAAGATTGATTAGTTACTACACAAACCCTATATAATTATGGTGATAAAGTGTCATGTACCTCATTGATATATACTTGTAACTAATAATAACAAAAAATAAAATTAATATTTTATATTATGAAATATTAAGTACTTGGACTTAAAGACATTTAGTAATTTTATACTTTAACTCAATCATATTATATTTTGGAAAAAATATTTACTTGATAAAATTCATTAAAATATTAAATTATAAATTTAAAATATTAAAATTAATTTCTAAATCATATGTGAACTGATGTTTAAAATTAAATAAATATATGTTCACTTGATCCATATAAAAATTTGAATAATCTCTAACCATTTTAAATAGATAAATAATTACTACAAGGTCTTATATAATAAAATTAGGAATCATCTTATATCCTATTAATGAATATTTCTTATTATCCATAAATTTTAGTTTTTATCATATCCATAAATTATGTCCTATAAAATAATTAATAAAAAAATTTACAACACCAATATCTATTTTTATGAATCGGTATTTCAAATTTTATAGTCTATAAGTGAGACATATTGAATCCTAAATAAAATTAATATATTGATAAATTATACAAAATTTGATCACATATAACATATTATTAAATAAAATAAGGAATTGTGTTTTCAAAATTACAAAATTTAATTCTCATAATAATTTATTAAATAATAGGTTGAAAACATTTCATAAATAATTATATTATATTATTTATTATAGAAGGTTATTTAATATTTATTTAAATCAATATGTGATAATAATTAAAATTATTTGAAAAATATTCATTAAATCTTGAAGTCAAATATTTTTAGTTAAATAATTTTAATTTTTTTATCACTTTCAAATTATATCAATAAAAAATTAAGAAAACATTAGGTATTGAGTATATAAAAAAATAAATTTTTTATAACAACCAAGAAAAGAATATTATGTATAGACATCCAACAACATCAAATAGGTTAAACTCAAACCATCTCAAGAAATACCGACAAACTAATCAAAATTCCAAACCATACATAAAATAAATCACCTAAATGGGTCTTTTAACTAAACAAATGAATTCCAAATAGATGAAGATGTTAATCAACATCATAATTCACTAATTCAGCTAAAAGAAAATAATAGAAAGAAATTAAGGAATAGAACTTTGAATGTAATCCCTATCATTGGATCAATAAGTTATTCCATCGAGAATCAAAATATGAATTGATATCAAGGGTATAGTTTAATCATTAATTAATGATAGTTATATAATTTGTTTATTTCTTGAGAATAAATTTTTTAAAATAATTCACGAGGTTTAAATTATTTTTTATCATTTAATGGATGGAAATTGTTATTAATAACCATTATCATCATAATTTATATTGAATTATCCAATAGATCTTGTTATAAAATAAAATAATATGAAATAAAAAATTCCTATTTACTAAATATATAATTTAATTATTTTAATATTTATATCATATAAACCATTAAATTTGATAAATTTGTTAAAATAAACTTCTGATCAATAATAAAACATTTAATACAATGTTATTTATCATCTCTTTTATTCAAAATATTAATATGAATTTTATTTCAATATGAATTTTTAAATATTAATAAATTCTATAAAGTTTTGAAAAAATAATGCAATTATTATAATGATTTTTGGGATACTTTCTAGACATATAATTTTTTTTATAAAGACTTCAATCAATTTTACACTAATTATTAATGTACATATATGAATTTTTTTGCTTTATGACTAATAGAATGTTTATCATAATTAAGTATTACATGAATAATTTCATTATAATCTATGAAAATTTATTTAACATAAATATTAATCCCAAAACAATAATAGATAATATTCATTCTTTAATTGAAGCTTTCATGATATATAACAAAACAAAAAATATCTAAATCTTTTATATCTTTATAAAAACAAAAAGTTAATTAACCAAAGAATGTTATGGATAATGGTGGTACATTTAAGGCATAGATTGACATGAAATAAGCCCATAAGGACATGATATGACATGAACCTAGTTTCTAGTATGTTTGAGGCTTCAAGGATCTAAGTGAGATGGAAATAGATGTTTTTTTAAAAAAAATAAAGAAAATTTTATAATTCTAGTGGAAAAATATTTTTAAAAACTCTCAATAACCAACATATAATAAATATCACATCTTGAACATGTCTACATATAGTTTAAATTACTCATACCTATGATGATCTGCAACACTATACACAACACCAAAATTTAATCACCACCAAGGGTACATACTATTGTTAAAACACATGAACCAAATTCAAAACTTCAAGGAAAAAATGTTTAGATATTCAAATCACTCAATATTAATTTATCCAAATAAGAATCCTCACCACACTCTATATCAACCAAATAGATTGAGGAAAAGTTTAACACCCATAAAATTTCAAGGTGTGTTTTATTTAATTTTTTTTATATATTATGAATCCTAATGGTTTTGGGTTATTTGGAGGTGTCATTGATGGGATGATATCAATATCTTTAGATTTATGGGTGGTTTTAACTAAAATTATAGAGCATATTGTAATCACATAGTGATGATGGGGAGCTATGGTGTGATGGTTGATTGAACCAGGGCCGCATCATGGCTATGAGCCACTACACCGTGAAGTTTAGGGTGAAGAAGGTGGTCAAAATATAATTAAGTTGCATCAAAATGTGAGGACTGGATTTTTAGAAAGGGAAAAGTACGTATATAAGGAAAACCAAGAGGTTAGTACATGGTGTAGTGTGCCACAATGTAATGATTTAGAGTTGCAAAGGCTCACAACTTAGTAGAAGGGATTTGCATCATGAGGCCTATATAGGGTGGTCCATCATGGTGTAACCACCCTAATCATATGAATAGGGGTTAGTCCCTCTTCCTAGGGGAAGTAATTTTTTGAAACAATTGGGACACACTATTATGTGTCCTTTCATGAAGGAATAATGGTGTGATCATCATGGTCATGTCGTGACCAAGCCATAAACTAGTTTTTTTAAGTGGTAGATTTAGAAATTAATGTTAGGGCCCGTTAAACCCATCATATCCTTCTCAATCAATATCCAATCATTATTGGATACTTTTAGAGTTCCTACTTGTCATCTTAAGTTCCTCCACTCCATTCCCTTGTCATTTTGAAGTGTTGTTTATTTGTGGAGAGTTTATTTTGGTAAGTCCAACTCAGTTTTTTCCTCTAATCAATGTTTTTCTCTCTTTAAACACTATCCTGGTGTTAAATACCTAATTTGGAAAGTTTGGACTTTATTTTATGGTTTTGGTTGATTGGGTGTGAATTCAAGATCATGACTTGGAGAGTACACTCCATCAAGTTTGAGGTAGGAAGTACTTATAATGTTATGACTTTTTATAAATTTGTATGGACCGAATTGCATTCGAGATCAAGTGTTATCCCTGGAGCACTCTACCTTAGGTATAAAAGTAATCAGGTAGGACTGTATCAATGTTATTAACTCTTTATAGGATGGGTAATGGGTAAATGTCTTAGAAATGGTGGAACCCTAACTCATTCTTTGGTTAGAGGTAGGGTTATTTGGATGGATTATTCTGGGATAGAGTGAGTCATTCAGTCTTGGATAAAGCTAGTGTGTCCTATTAAGGAATCATTTAGTCATGGTTTATGTGATTAAAAATATGGGTTAGTATGGGTAAAGCCATATGTCTATTATAATGGTGCTTTTTCTCTTAATAGGATAATGGTCGAGTGGTAATTATTATAATACCTAATTTTATTCCAATTTTATACCATGTGACAAGTTGAGAGTAATGACCATGAACACATCTTGATTTAAAGGTTGGAGGGTTGTTATATAATATTGAGAGATGTTCCCATGGGGCATTGACCCATGGGGATGGTTCAATATGTGTAGTAGGTTGGTTATCATGATTCCTTAGACTATTTCTTTGATATGTGACATGTGAGATATATCCACGAGACCTTTCCTAGATGGATTTTTTCAACTTTCATGTGAGGTTGTCTATTGAGACACCCTCCTTAGACTAATTAATGAAGATTTATAGACATTGGAATCAACCATGGGACCATTATCCAAGGGGATGGTGTGGATTATGTGAGAGGTTGGCTATTATGATTCCCTACTCATATCACTCTATGGTTAATTAGTACATGATATGATTTTGTATGGTTCATGTTTTGGGATATATTATGGCTCAAGGTGACTGTTTTAGCATAGATCTGAAGCAGGTATGGTCAGGGTTCATTATGACCTTGTTATCCCACATTGAATTAATAGGGTTGTATGTTTTACATATTTGTTTTATTTTAGTGCATAAACCTTTATATATTTACTAAAATTACACCAAATAATCATTGGTGATGGTCTATTGGGTTTATTACTCACACCTTACATAAGCACCCTAGTGTATATACAATTTTTTTAGGGATAGAGAAAATGGAAAGGGCCCTGTGCCCTCCTAGGGAAAACCATACAAACCTAGATAGTGGGGGTTTCCATAACTATTTCATGGTTTGGAAAACTATGTGATCACTAATGAGAAATAATGCACCCATTTAGAATGGGGTGCAAAGTTAGGGTGCATGGTTTGTATAACCATGCGACCCTTCCCATCTAACCATGAATCAAGAAATAATTAGTCTGAAAATTATTTTTAAAAGTCCCGAAACCGTCATTTAAGGTGAAAGGAGAACCTATTTTGACCTATTATGATTTATTATTATAGAGGATCTCCCAAGAGGTGCTTTTGGACCCCTACATCCTTCTAAAAGTAGATAGAATCTGGGAGAATGATGTTCGATCTCTACCTGGTAGGTTTCCTCTTCCTGTTCTCTTTCTTCCACCCCCTATTCTTTTCTCCCTAGGGTTTCTATAGATCTCTGTGTTGTTGGAGGATCTAATATCCAATGTTTCAGATATTTGATCCAAGTTTTATTTTCAGATCTTCATTTCTGATGTTCTTCATTGGTTTTTCTCAGTTAGGTTTTTGTGTTTCAAGATTTAGTGATTCGGAGGTAGGTGGTCCCGTTATGAAGGACAATTTTAATTAACACTAAATCACTTGATTTAAATTAAATTTCTAGATATAAATGAAATTTATCTTGATTGGTTGATTAAAAACCCAATACCATTGAATTGGGGTTTTGAAATTGGATTTTGGAAAGAATTTGTTTAAACCCACAATTCCATTGAATTGGGGTGTATTTTTGAAATTAATGGAATTTTTTGAAATTTTAATTATTGTATTTAAATTGTGAAAATGATTTTAGGTAATTGATTTAAAATTGTTATTCGGGAAAATGTATTAAAATTATTTTGATATAAACCCACTGGTTTTATCTTGGCAAAAGGCATGATTTGATTAAAAACCTTAATTGGGTTTTAAATGAAAATTTGGAGTATTGAAAAGGGAGAATGAGATGAATTGTATTTTAAGGAGTATTAAAATAAATTTTCTATAATTTATTTTATTAGATCACATGAAATAATAGATAGTTAGTGAGTTATTCTATATAGCTGTAACACCCCACTATTTTATAGTATGTCTCTCTTTAAAATTTAATTTCTTCAATAGCTTACGTTACACATAACATTGAGCTTAAAAAAATGATTAAATATTATTATTGTTACCAATAAATCAGAATGGTGGTAATAAAATATATTAATTAAATTGTAAAAATATAGTTTACACATGTTTATAAAACTAATTCATTTGTTACCAATTAATTAGAAATGAAAATAAAAACCAATTGAACATAAAAATGTGTTTTTATAAAAAAATATATTTATGACCAGAATGAAATTTTATCTTAAATTAATAACTATTATTGAAATATATTAATGAAATTTATATATTACATGTTAAATAAAATATTTTTAAATTCAATCAATAAGTTTGATAGGCCTAAGATAAGAATAAATCCAATTTTAAACATAAAAAGATATATTTTTAAGTCAATTTTAATACCTTTTATTTGCGCACATGTTTACAAAATAAATAATGACACTTTTTTAAATCCTATCAAATAAAATAAACTCCATTTTTTAAAAAATAATTTCAAAATTATATTTGGGTGAAATGTTTGTATTTTGCTGAAAATATTTATTTTCTTATGAATAGTGAAAAATCCTGATTTTTATAAAAGTGTATATTTCATTATATTAATAGTATATTTATAATTTCAATAATAAAATCATATATAAAATTTTAAATAAAATTTATATACCATATAAATGAAAATTTGATATATTTATATAATGGAATAAGTAAACAAAAGTTTTAAAAATGATAAATTAAGTGTTGGTATTTCTGTAGAGTGAAAATGATTATTTACAATTTTAAAATTAATATAATGACTTAAATAAAATTATTTTCGCAAAAAAGATTAATAAATTAAAATTTTGTTGTCTTATGATTATAATATAATATTATGAGACCTTAATTAACAATTCAAAGTGTCATAAAATCTGTTATAATTTTAAAATTGGTATTTTTCAAATAAATGATTATTTTAATTAAAAATTAAATTTATCATATTTAGAAAAATATTTTCATAAAATTGAATCCATTTTTTTAATTCTACAAGTCTAAAAATTTTTAGAATGAATTTTTGGGATTTTTCTAAAATATTTGAATTTTTAGTGAATAATGAAATACGGTACTTGACAGTATTTAACATTATAAGTAAATAAATGAATTATTGAGTCATGGATAATGTATGGATGAGGTAAGAAAACATTTTATCAAAAATAAATTCTCTAGTTATTATATTTAGTTATAAGAATCAACACTATTCATAGTCATGAGCCAAAATAATAAACTAATGAATAAAATAATCAAAAAGCACCCCTTTCCTCCACTATAAATACCACCCTTTCTCCTCACACATCCAAAGCCGTGAATCTTACTTATATTCTAACCATTACCTCTCCCAAACCTCCCTGCCACTTTTTGGTCATTCTGGTCCCACCAAAAGACCATTTCTAAGCCCCTTAATGAGGTTCTTAAGGAGGCGACACTCAAGAGGTAAAACCTTCTCTATCTCTCTTTAAATTTCTTTTCTTTTCTTATCATTCCCTAACATACCCTATCCATAGTGAAATGATAAATAAATTATATTTTATATACTATAATTTTATTATGTTAATGGTATATAAACCATGAATTCTATTTTCTTCCCTTTTTATTCTAAAAATGAAAACATCACCTATGAGGTGCTGATTTACCACCTTCATGGATAACAAGTTTTCATTTTTCAATCATGCTTTCCGGGTTGGACCTAAAACCTTTTTTATTCTAGAAAAATAGTTTAACACATTTTAAAAAAATTATTTAATTTTCTAGAATGAGTATATATAAAAAACATTAATTCATAAGACAATACTAGTTCGTAATGATCGAAAAAACTCCAAAATAATCTAAACGAGTATCATTAATATTTTTTCTAATAAATCATATAAATATATATAAAAATAAAATATAATACAATATAATATTATTTAAGTTCATTAATATCATATAATTTTAATTTTGGATAACTGTTTCGATTCTACATGATATTTTGTACATGTATACAAGTGAATCAATCATGAAAACCAAGAAACGAACATCCCCAAATAACAAAATTGAATATTATAAATCATAAAAAATGCCATAAATGATCTTAATAAAATTATAATATCTAAAATAAATTTTTAATATTTTATTAATTAAATTATTAATTTACCTATTTCATTGTCTAGAACATTAAGTATAACTCCATAACACTTTTGGACATATGGTAAAGGATTCTTTCTGAACCCCAAATTTTTTCCTTTGGGTTTAATTTCCTATATCATTACCCAAATTTATTTCTTAATTTATCTTATTAACTCCTCCTAAATTCGGTGTGTATGTTACAGAAATATGTACCTATCACATTTCTTCTTTATTTGATAGGTAAATGCATGTTTTTAGGGTTTCTTTTTCAATTCCTTCCGATAAGATAACACGATTTAATGGAACTTCTCAATTTAATACCCATTTTTAAGTAAACTCAATAATCTATGTTAATACACAATTATTTTTCTAGAATCAACATTTTTATCATGAAAAAATATCTTTTTTCATTTTTTGTTTTAAACAAACAATTATGACTTTCTCCATTTTAAAGACTCTTTTATATTTTCTCTTAAACTGCACTAAAGTGGCCCATTTCAAAAGTTTATTAAAAACTATTTTTACTTATTTTTAGGTCAATTGAACATTATTTATGAATAAAACATAATTAAATTGTCCTTACCTTTTATTTTCTAGGATATACATATTTACAATATGATTTTATAAAAAAAAATTATTTTCCAAAAGAACTCTTATTTCCAAAGTAAAAAAGGGTATTTCTCTCAAGAATTATTTGATGATTTTACTAGAGTATTTTAATCTATTTCAATTTCTTATGTTAGATATTGTACTTAATTTATGTAACCATATAAGATATTTTATATAATGGTTTATTATTATTTTGAATGGGGATTTTCTATCTTTATACCATTCTCCACATTACCTTGGATGGTTTTTGATTATGTTTATTGTTTGGGGAATGTTATTTACATTTCATATGTTGTTTTACCCCATTCATATTAGGAATTTATTGGACTTAATAAGTGATGGGTGGGACCCACTATCTCCTAAATAGATTAGTAGGTCACATGATACAAACCAGATATGGACTTGGATGAGGTCATGCACATTTATTTTTAGATATGGTTTTGGCTGAGACCTAAACCATTTATATTCAAATTCCTTAGATGAGTCATTTATGGTATGTTTTCGATGTAAAAGATTATTAATTCCATCATTATGATATTTTTAATTGATAATCCATGTCATTATTCAACTAGTATAATATCCATGGTTAGGTTTATTTTTTATATGATTATTTATAGGACATTATTTAATCAGATTTTATTCCTTCTATATTATGATCAAGATTATGTTTTAATGGAATTTGTTTTTATTTAATCATCATGCCTTATTTTTTATGTTTATGATATCTTTTTTTGTATTGATTACCCTTTCTAAGAATCCGAACACATCCATTTATTATGATTTATTTTTCCCTAGGATGAAAAAATGTATATTATGAATGACTTGGAGGGATAATATAGAAGTGTATGGGTTTTTTAAATGGAGTTTATATGTTGTTTTCCTTTCAATGTAGTAATGTAATAGTTATATTTATATCTAGTTTTACAAATCTAATAAACTATTTAGTCCTTTGGGATGTGATATCTTGTTCATAGTACCAATGCAATTAAGTAAGGCACTAGCTCCGGGCTACTGGGGTCGGGGTCTTTACAATTAGTATCTGAGGAATTTTATTATAAACCTTGGAAACAAGATTTAGAAAACATATATTTGGAAATGTAAACCTAAGTAGAAATTGAGGGTAATCAAAGAAGAATATACTAGAATTTTTGTAAGTTAGATATTTTGTGGGTCTTCTTAGAAATACATCACTATCTAGTTACTATAAGTAGAAATGGTTCTAGAACAAATGTACTTAGGGGTAACAAATCTGACAAGGTGCATTGGACCTAACTCGACATAATCTAGTACATGAAAATTGGTATTACTGCGTGCTTAGTTTGCCATTCCTAGAGGATATTCTTAGGATAACTTATATTTTCTTTATAACCATTATGAAGGATTTAAAAGTAAATATGTCCTCAAAGAAACCATGTATATAATTTTGAAATTAGATATACATAAATTTTTAATTCATGTTAATTATTTTTCTAGTTCTAAATTATTCATTATGATTAATAACCTAATTTATTATATGACATTGTTTAAAAATGACACATCACAGAAAGAATAGGAACCTCAGAAATGCACATGATCTAAAGTGTAAGAATGGTCATATAATTTATGGTCTTATTACAATATTTTGAAGGGAAAAAGTATCCAAAAAATTATCATCACATGAGGATATCATATCTTGTGAGAAAGAATTTTCCATGTTTTATTACTTCAAAAGGAAGTAAGAGAAGAAGAGGAAGACACTGAAATTGATGGATAAAGGTAATAAGGTAAAGAAGGATTTTCCCACATGTGATTATTATATAAGAAAAAAACCTGGTAATTTCTTGAAGGTAATGGTAGTTTTCTAAAACTATAGTGATAAAGGCCACCAGGCTTGTGATTGCAAAGGAAAGAAATAATATGTCCAATGCTTCAACTGTAAGAAGATGGGGAACTACAAATCATTGTCTCAAGTGTCAAAAGAATATACTACAAAGAAGGATAATGGATCAAGGTCAAGCTTATGATACTTCCATATATGAAGAGTAATGATTATTATTCCTATGTTTAGATTCAATAATTATTTTATTTTAGTATTTTATAAATAACATTCTTGTTATAATAATCATGATATAAATATTGTACTACAATACTTATTCTTTAAAGAATCATAAGCATGAAATGATTAACACTAGTAATCAAGAGGAGTGATTCTATTATATGATAATATTCTTGAAAACACATGACTTAGGAAAGATAACACTAAATTTGTTATTAATTTTGATATAATAATAAATAGATGTTTATGGGATAGTATTGGTGACCATGAAGGTGGTTAGTGATATGATGGTTTATAGATGCTTGGATTTAAGGACTTTACTCAAAAACATGAAATTATACTCATGGAAGCATGCTTGTTTCATAAAATTTTAAAGGATATTAATGTATTTATATATTTGGTATGTGATAATAAGAGATATATAATTTTGGGAATATTATTTTATGTTTATTTTGGAAATTTAATAACCTTCATTCTAAATTTTTGGTCTTTGAATTTGGACATACATATTTTTGATGAGTCTTAAGTTTAACTACTTATGAAATGGATTATGGATATTATTTATTAAGATTAAATTATGATTTATCATACTGGATAATCTATACTAATCATCTTGGTTTTAGTAAAAATTTAAAGGATAAAGGATTTACTTATGGATCTTATGATTCATAAAATTCCTCTAGGCATAATTAATTTTCTTGAATATCCATCCTTATATTTAAGAAATGAAGTGGAGATAGATAAAAACAAAACTAAAGGATGATATTATGACATGGAAATGAATAAAGTAAGTTTATTTTGTCAAGTAATTTTCTATATAGTAAAACAAACCATGAACTCCAGGAAAACGGATTTTAGAATAAAAACATCATATGTTTACTTTTCTTTAAGAGAAATAGATGGTCTTTTAACTGATAAAAAATTTATGATTTTTTAATGGTAGAATTTCTAATGACCATGTTTTCTATAACTCTTCATAATAACTTTATAGTTATATTTATCTTCCATGTTCATATTTTCATGAATGTTCTAATATTTCAGAATCATATTTTTGTGGTGACATTCACATTTCTATTTACCTATTTTTAAGAGGATGTTTTATAAACCCTTATTATGATGTGGGATTTACACAGAGGAATTTTCAAGTATCATCATAATAATCATGTAAATTTTTATTATTCAAAGGAAACCAACAAAAAAGTGAGCATAAGGAGGCTAGATGAAATAGAGGCCAAGGGAATCCCCTATAACCAAATTCAACCCCTCGGGTTTCAGTGAGTACAAATCATGTATGCATATTGGATCCGATTTGAAGACATCAATAGATGATAGGTGTTATCCCACCTGGTTCCCATAATTCCATGAGTGTATCACTTTTATGGTGTTGTTGAGAATTCCTATGAACTTCCTTGTAATGTAGGTGATAGACTAGGGAGGTTGGAAAATGCCCTACAGTGCATCACAGAGTATCTTTGAATCAATTTCCACCTCCTCTATGGGAATGTGATTCTATATAGAAAAACTTAAACCATGTTACATTACTTTTCCCTCGGCCTAAAGAGAGGATCCATGACCCAGCCGAGTAGAGAATTCCAAATAAATCGAGCCATGGGAGTCACGAACTACCCCACCGCCAGGGATCACCCCCGCGCTATATGACCCATCTGTATTAAGTTTGAGGTCAGTCAGGGGGGTCCATCTTACCCATTGTACTTTTTTTGTTGGAATTGTGATGAGGGAGGGAGGAAGTCCCTTGAAGGCACCCTAGTGAGGGACTCTCCCTCCAGTTGTTGATGATCCTTTCCATGTCAAGAAGAAGGTTTTCTTGTCCTGGTGACAATGAATCTTCCATATGAGATAATTCCCTCATGACTCTCCTTATTCTTGGCTTTCCAAATACACCAGCATCCCGTATGCAGGATCATGGCATTTTCCAGCTTCTCTGTACCCCTAAAACCTATGATAAGAAAACACTAGTCCATGAAGTCTAGATTTTCCATATTGGGGTCCATAATAGAAGTAAACCCCCCAAAGGCACCCCATACTACAGATGCTCAATCTCCCCTGAAAAAGAGATGGTATTCACTATTATATTTTCTATTTGTACATCATAAACAATGTGACACTATCAGGATCCGACATCTTTGTATGTTTTCACCTGTTGGGACCTCTTTGTTTCCAATCCTCTAGGATATGAAGTTTTATTTTGGAAGGATTCATATGTTCCACATGAATTTATTCCAGAAATCAACACCCTCTTGCAAGTCTCAGGTGTGATAGAAGTTCTAAGAAGTGAAGGCACATAAGGAATAAGGAGTAAAAACTCAAAAGTCAGGTTCTATGGACAGTTCAATGAGGTTGAACAAGTCTTGCTGATTATTGTCTAGCATGGCCTTGATATACTCCTAATAAAGGCAGGCTTCATGAAATGAGATGTTGGGAGCGGGGAAACCGGGTTAGCCAATAGTATCTCCCACCCAATTATGGTGACAAAAGGATATATATACCCTCCCAAAGATCCAGTGCATGTGTTGTTGAAGATCAGATATAAGGGGAGTGATGATGGACCAAAATAGAGAGTTGTTCCCCTTTTTTCCATTCTGATTCACATTTAGAGAACTGTGTATGGTTTTCCCCCAAAAGTGTATTTATCTTGGACTTACCATTCTAGATTGGCATGCATGAAAAATAGGGTGTCTTATAGGCTATGTACATTGATGTTTCCCTCCCTGGTAGGCCTTGCCACTCTCCTCCAGGAAGCCCATAAACATTTTCCTTCCACTTTCAGGTCCCAAATTAATCTAGATAAAATCTTTTTTATGCTACTGATGACACCTTTTGGAGTTTTTATTACAGAGAAGGCATATACGAGAGTGGCTATAAGCACAATATTAATTAGTGTTATGCGCCACCAAAAGAGAGAAAACTATTTTTCTAGTTGAGAATTCTGTCCATAATATTGCTAATGAGGAAATCAAAATCTCTAATGTGAAGTCTTCTAGGAGATATGGGATCCCCTAGGTACTCCATAGTAAAGATCTGACGATGAATTTCAAGGATATGCTAGACTACAAAGATCTAACTAGGCATACATCTATTTGAGGTGTAGAAGTGGATCTTCTCTTTGTTGATGACCTGGACACTTTAGTGGCAGTATTCGTCAACCACCTTATAAAACCCTCTGATCTATCTCCTTCTCGCATTCATAAAGATGCGGGTATCATCTGTAAAAATTAGGTGTGAGATAGATTGAGATCTCATACTAATTTCGTATGGCATAATTTCTACACTATTAATGCTCCTGTTAAGTAGGAGACTAAGGATTTTCTATTAGAGGATAAAAATTCTTAGATAAATAGGATCTCCTTTCCTTAAATAATGGGCAACCTTGAAAATACCAAATAACTTCTCCATGCATGATACCTCCATCCACGAGAAAACTTTAATTTTTGAATTGAAATTTCAAATTGATAGGATGAAATTTATGGAAGGAGGGGAGAATATAACTCCCCAAGATTTTACAATATGTATATTTTTAAAATTTAACTTCTTCAATAGATTACGCTACATAGAACACTGATCTTTAACAAATGACAAAAAATTATTATTGTGACATAGCCATTTAAATGGTGGGAATAAAAGGGATTAAGTAAATTATGAAAATATAGTTTACACATGTTTATAAAATGAATTCATTGGTTACCAATTAATTATAAATGAAAATAAAATCCAATTAAATATAAAGGATGCATTTTTATAAAAAAAATATATTTATGATCACAATGGAATTTTATCTTAAATTATTCCATATTTTTGAAAGATATTAATGAAATTTATATATTACATATTAAATAAATTATTTTTAAATTCCATCAATAATTTTTATAGTATTAAGATAAGAATAAATGCAATTTTAATCATAAAAGATATATTTTCTAAAAGGAAATTTTACCACCTTTTAATGGAGCACATGTTTAAAAACTAAATTTTGACACTTTTATAAATTCTATTAAAAAAAAAAATTTTAAAATGGGAATGTCAAAATTATCTTAGGTTAATTTTTTTTATTTTTAGGGAAATATTTATTTTCCAGTGAATAGTAAAAAATCCCGATTTTTATAAAACTATCATTTTTTATATTAATAGTCTATTTATGATTTGAATAGTAAAATAAACTATTAAAGTATAAATAGAATTTGGGTATCTTATAAATTACAATATTATATATTTATATCATGGAATAAGTAAACAAAAGGTTCAAAAATGATAAATTAAGTGTTAGTATTTCTGTAAAGAGAAAATATTTATTTACAATTTGGAATTTATATAATTATTTAAATGAAAATTATTTTCACAAAATAGATTCATAAATTAATATTTTATATTTTATTATTATATGATAATTTTATGAGACCTTAATTAATATTTTAAGGTTTCATAAAATCAGTTATAATTTTAAAATCAGTATTTTTCAAATAAATGATGATTTTATTAAAAAATTAAAATTTTCATATTTAGAAAATAATTTTCATAAAATGGATTCCATTTTCTAATTATAAATTTTTAAAAATGGTTTGGGTGATTATTTGTGATTTTTTCTAAAATAGTTGAATTTTTGGTGGATTGTGAAATACGGTAATTTACAGTATTTAACATTATAAATAAATAAATGAATTATTTAGTCATGAATGATGTATGTATGAGGAAAAAACCCATTGGTTAGAATTAAAATCCACTAGATACTTAATGTAGTCCCTAGAATCAACACTATTCAAAGTCATGATCCTTAATAATAAACTAATGAATAAAATAATAAAAAAACACCCCTCTCCTCCACTATAAATACCAGCCCCCACCACCAATTCTCCTCACACCTCCAAAGCCTTGAAGCTTTCTTATATTATTTCAATTTCCTCTCCAAAACCTACCCCAATTTATGGTCTTATTGGTCACACAAAAATACCGTTTCCAAGTCCCTTAAAGAGGTTCTCAAGGAGGCGACACTCAAGAGGTAAAACCTTATCTCTCTCTATTTCAATTTCTCATCTTTTCTTGTACTTCCCTAACATCCCATTTCCAAAGTGACAATATAACTCTAGAATATTTTATATATCATATTTGTATTATGTTAATGTTATATTAATCATCAATTATCTCCTCTTCCCTTTTTTATTCTAAAAAGGAAAACATCATCTATGAGGTGATGATTTACCGCCTTCATGGACAATGAGTTTTAGTTTTTAAATTCCACCTTCAAGGTAGGTCATAAAAACATTTTAATGGTTAAAATATACTTTAATATATTACAATAAACTTATTTAATTTTCTATAACCATTATATATACATAATATTAATTCACAATACAAAAATATTTTATGATGATAAAAAAACGCCAAAATAATCGAAATGGTTATTATTAATGTTTTATCTAATGAATAATTATATTATATGAAAAATGAGATATAAGGCCATATATTATTATTTAATTTCATTAATAACATATAATTTCAATTCTAGAAAACTATTTCCATTTTACATGTTCTTTTGTACATGTATACAAGTGAACCAATAACAAAAACCAAGGAAACGAACACTCCGGAACGAAAAAATTGAATCTTATAACTTATGAAAAGTCCATAAATTAACTTAATAAAATCACTATAAATAAAATAAATGTTGTGTTGTTTATTAATAAAATTATTAATGAATCTAATTTTATTATATAGGAAATTAAGTATAAGTGCAGAACACTTTCAGACATAAAGGAAGGGGATTCTTTTTGAACACTAATTTTCCTCCGGGTTTCATTTTCTCTATCTTTACCCCAATTCAATTCTTAAATATTCTTATTTACTCCTCCTAATTTATATTTTTTTGTTACAAACATATGTACCTAGTATAATTAATCTTTATTTTATGGTTAAATATATGTCTTTACGGTTTCCTTTTCAATTTTTTCCGACAAGGAAGCCCGATTTAACAAAACTTCCCATTTTCTTGCCAATTTTTAAGTACACTCCATAATCTATTTTAATAAAAAAATTTATAAATAAAATATTTTTATAATGAAAAACTATATATGTTAATTTATGGTTTTAAAAAAACAATTATGACTTTTTCTATTTTAAAGACTCTTTTATATTTTCTCTTAAACCTCACTATAGTGGTCTATTTCTATTATTTCTTAAAAACCCTTTTATATGTTTTCACTTCATTTAGACATAATTTATTCCTAAAAAATAATTTCATTATCCTTCCATTTTTTTGGGATATACATGTTTATAATATGATTTTATAAAAAATAAAAAATAATTTTTTAAAAGAAATATTCTTTCCAAAGTAAAAAATATTATTTCTCTAAAAAATTACTCAATGATTTTACTAAAGTATTTTCATCCATTTAAATGACCTGTGTTGGATATTATGATTAATTATGATTTATCTATTATGCTAACATATACCATATTTTATATAATGTTTTATGATTATTTTGAATGGGGTTATACTATCTTAATACAATTCGCCATATTACCCTGGATGGTTTGTGATTCTGTTTTTTGTTTGGGGAAAGTTATTTACATTTCATATGTTGTTTCACCCCATTAATATGATGAATTTATTTGAATTATTAAATAATTTGTGGGGCCCTCTATAACCCCTTAATGAATTGGTAGGTCTCATGAGACAAACCAGATATGGACTTGGCTGAGGCTTTGCCCATTTATTTTCAGATATGGTTTTAGCTGAGGCCTTAACCATTTATTTTTATATGTCTTAGACAAGACCTCAATTGTATGTTTTATATGTACAAAATTATTGATTCCATCATTATGATAGTAGTAATTGATTATCCTTGTGATTATTATACTAGTATAATATCCATGGTTAGGTTTTGTTCTCATATGATTATTTATATGGAATTATTTAATTAGATTTTATTCTAGACATATTATGCTCAATATTATGTTTTAATAGAATATGTTTTTAGTTAATCACATTACCTTATTTTTTATGTTTATGATATCTTCCACTATATTTCTTACCCTTACTGATCATATGATATCACCCCTTTATTATGTTTTATTTTTCCTCAGGATGAAAAGATGTATTCTATGAATGAATTACAAAGATAATCTAGGAGTTTATGGGTGTTTCCAATGGAGTTGCTACGTAGTTTTTCATTTCAAAGTTTTAATATAAAAATTATGTTTTTACCTGGTTTTCAAAGTCTACTAAACTATTTGGTTCTTTAGTAAGTGATATCTTTTCCATATTACCAATGTAATTATGTAAGGCACCAAATATGGGATACCAGGGTCAGATTATTTACAACAACACCCTATGATTTACAATATTAACAATACATAAATGCATCAGGTCACATACTCAATGCGATGGTGACGTGTCCTCCTTGTTCAGTATCATGGAGTAAATGTGTATACACATATTTCCATGAAAACTATTTGAGTGTGAGGGAGCCCCATATTTTTGAACTATCGTAACTTTTGGAACATGAAAATGTTGCTCATTTGTTTGTATTTGAAATATATGGCATTATTGTTGTATACTATTTTACATGACTTATAAATTTATATAAAATTTTAATATAAAATATCTATTAATCCATTTTTAAAATTATTTCCATCATTTGAAATGTAAAGTACAATTTTTTTTAAATATGTTTTTGAAATTCCATGTCAGTTTATTTAAAATTAAAATATTTATTTGGTTAATTAAATGTTGTAATCTTATTATGGAATGTTTAGTGAGACCCTGCTGGTATTTTTCTCACTCCCTTCATGTGCCTTTAGGTGTTTGTATATTATATTATTCTAGGTTTGATCAAGGGTAAGGCTCCACTTTGAGGTCGTAGTAGCTATTGATCATTGGGCATGGAGAGTTGTTTCCACTAGGACATTGTTTGTTATCCTATTTTTCTAGTACTTTGTGTTTGTAATATGATTTTTCATACCTATTTGACTTATGCTACACCTCTCCTTATGAATTTTTATCTTTTATGCATACTTAATTGTTTATCTTGGTTCATTTTTGTTTGTGTAAAATTCATTCCCACTTTCATATTGTATGATTATGGGTGATAGTAGCCAACATGTGGGGAATAAGAATACCTTTCAGGCTATTTATGGACTAGATCATTTATCTAGTTACCAAGGTACTCAAGATGGTTCATGAAAAAGTGGTATCAAAGGTACATGTTTTTTCATATTACCTTGATGTTAATATACAATGGTGTATTCTTATTAGGACTTAGGAGGTAGTTGAAATTGAGTTCTTGGATAGATCTCTCCACAATGAGCCTTATGTCCCCAAGGGTGGTTTTGGGAAATATATCATGAGTATTAGTTAATATTTTCCCTACTTTTTATTTGGATATATTGAAATCCAAATCTTTTTTGCCTATCTTTTGGGATTAATTTCCCTTATTTATCTATTTGAGTGTTAAATCTGATGCATTAAATGCTGTCTATTAATGTTACATAGCATCATTCATACTATAAGATGTGTGAATCAGATCCAATAATAAGATCATGCTGAAACAAATTGATTGAATCCTCTCATGGAATCGAGTTTGTTTGAGGTGATTGTGTGTACTATCCAAGCTCTAAAAAATGCACCCCCAACAGTTCTCGTTCAGGTTCCAACTATGGATCCTAAAATGGATGATCTCCAAAATCATTATTAAAAGTTCCTTTTATAGAACCCACCAGAATTCAAATGCTCAAATGATCCTAAAGAGGATGAGGAATAGTTGGGAAGGATTGAGCATTTGTTTAGATTCTTGGAGACACATGAGGGGATCAAGGTGCAGTATTCCACCTTTAGGATATAAGGACCAAATAGAAGATGTTGAGAAACGATTGAGAAGGAGAATAATCATTATGTATTTGAGTGGAAAGACTTAAAATATATTTTCACTAACCAGTTCTATCCAAAGTCGATGCTGGTGGCCAAAGCTATTGAGATTTTAAAACCCAAAAAGGATAAAATGATCGTGAAAAAGTATGAAAACCATTTTTATGAGATTATGAAGTTTTCACCTGAGACACTATCAAATGAGATGATGAAGACTCGATAGTTTGAGTTGGGATATTGATCGGTCATTCACTTTTATGTTTTCTTTCTAAATATTCCCTCTTATGATGATGTTATGGATAGAGTGTTGATGGTTGAAATAGACCAGGATGGAAAGTCAGGGTTGAAGAGAGTTCCCTTTTCTCATAGTTTTTGTGTGAATCCCTCTAAAAGAAAAAAGAAGGGTGATGGATCTCATGGTGGATCTTGATAGATGGTTTTTTACAAACCTCCTATAGTTACTGACATAGTCCCTTTGATTTTCCACCAATGTGTCAATCCAGGGCATTTAAAGAGGGGTTTCACTATGAAACCCAAGATATGTGGTTCCTATAGACACTCAGGTAACTTAAAAAAGTTATTTCATATATATTACACTCTATATAGTGGAAAAGGATCATAGAATCTTTTTAAAAATACGGGTCAATCCAATTCATCATGAAGAAAATGGTTTTAGCCTCATACATTTAGAACGAATCTTCTTCACATAGTGGAAGAGTCTCTAGAGGAAGCTGATACATGTCCAACGACTGTGAGAGGTACCATCACTATAGCTTCATCATTAGTGAATGATTTGTTTTAGCTTCATCACTATAGCTTCATGAAGAAAATGGTTTTGGCCTCATACATTTAGAACGAATCTTCTTCACATAGTGGAAGAGTCTCCATAGGAAGCTGATACATGTCCAGCGACTGTGAGAGGTACCATCACTATAGCTTCATCATTAGTGAATGATTTGTTTTATACTGGTGTATTTTATTTTTTTATTTTAATACGTATTATTATTCTACTAAATCTTCTTTTAGAGATTTTATCTTATGTGATGTATATCACCACAACCCTTGGAATAAAGAGATCAAATGGTCTCTATCATCCCGCTTGTGTTTTCTCTCTATCTGATGTTGAGATTGATTGTATTTCTCTGGTTCTCAATATAAACCACTTGATGTTATTTTTAGGGTGGATTGGATCTTTTTTAATAAATCCTAGATTGATTGTTATCTTTGATGAGTCTCCTTTACCATACCTTCTAGGGTTTTCCATGTCTTTCAAGGATAATGGGACCTCAGTTCGAGTTGAGATTGACCTTATTATCTAGAGTTGGGGAAAGTATTATCAATGTTTTCTTTTAATATGGAGAGATAATCATTGTGAAGTTATCTCCTTCTAGTTTCTATCAATTTTCCTTCCATTTTACCTTCAGACTTCTCTGGTTTTCCACTGGTAAGGGAGGTAGAGTTGTATATTGATTTAGTGCCTAGTAATCAACCAGTATCTACTCATTCTTACCACACAGAACGAGATGAAATGAAAGATCTGAAGACTTAGTTGGATGATATTCTAGAGAAATGTTTTATACACCCGAGTGTGTCACCTTGGGTGTAGTCAGTTCTCTTTGCAAAGAAATTTAAGGTTCACTTAACCTTTGTATTGACTATGGAAATCAAAATCAAGTTACAATAAGGAACAAGTATTTTTTACCATGAATTTATGATCTGTTTGATTAGTTGAAAGGGGAAAAGTTGTTCTCAAAGATTAAACTTTGATTTGGTTACCATCATTTGAGGATACAATTATCCAAAATTCAAAAAACCACCTTTTGGATGTGGTATGACCATTATGAGTACCTTTTCATGTCTTTTGGTCTAACCAATGCTCCTGCAGTTTTTATAGATTTGATGAATAATATTTTCTATAAGTATATTGATACTTTTATGATGGTATTTATTGATGACATCCTAGTTTACCATAAATCCATGTAGGATGGTGTTTTTCATCTGAGAGCAATTCTATAATTTTTGAGAAACCACCGAATTTATGCCAAGATTTTGAAATGTTTTTTTTGGATTTGGGAAGTGAAGTTATTAGGAAATGTGATGTTGGAACATGATATATTAGTTTATACTGAGAAGGTGAATGCTATTATGACAAGGGAACAACCATGAAATGGTTTCAAGATTCAAAGCTTATTGGGATTAGCTGGGTATTATTGTCTCTTTGTAAAGGACCTATCAATGTTGGATTCTCCGATGGCTACTTTAACTCAAAAAAGAGTAAGGTTTTATTGGGATGATAAATGTTATAATTATTTTATTGATCTGAAATGTATTTTGACTACTGCTTTAATGATGAATCTTCCAGAGGATAGAAAGGGTTATGTGGTCTTTTGTGATGCATCAAGTTCAGGTTTGAGCTGTGTTCTTATACGGGGTGATCATGAATTTTCTTATGGATCTAGTAATCTTAGGACACATGAGAAGAATTACCCAACCCATGACCTTGAAATTTCATCTATTTTGTACACTCTTAAGATTTGGAAGAATTAACTTTTAAGAGAAAGGTTTATCATGTACTTTGACCATAAGATCTTGAGTTATATCTTCTTTAAAAAATATTTGAGTCTCTGCCAGAGGCATTAGGTGGAATACCTAATATATTTTAACTTTGACATTACCTATACCCTATGTGAAGGGAGTGATACTATGGATGATTTGATAAAGAAACTTCTAACCCAGGCAGTGAAAGAATCTTCAGAAGAGTGGAACTTGATGGATATTTTTTCACAGTTTCATATTGGAGTCTTGAAATTGGGGGACAAGGATTCCTTGACTAGTGTTCAGTTGAAACCCCCTCTTCTTGAAATGATTCTTCAGGATAAGTATCTAGATAATGAGTTCTGTAGTATTAAAGAATCTATTTATGGTGGGGAGACCATAAATGAATGGTTATTCTCCACCAAGGGAATTATATTCTATTGAAACCACTTTAGTGTGCTGTTAGTAGTAAGAAAAAATATGATGGGGGGATTTCAATAATTATCAGTGGGAAGTGCACCTAGGAACTATGAAGATTTTCTATGATATGCAACATAGATTCTAGTGGCTAGGTACGAGATGAGGCATTACTAATTTTGTCTCTTATTTCTATGCATTCCAACATGTTAATGATGAGAACCAAAAACCTTCATATTTGCTTCAACCACTTCCAGTGTGAACATGGAAGTGTGATGAGATATATATGAAATTTTTGGTCAGCCTTCCATGTACCTAGATAAAGAATAATGCGATATGGGTTTTGATCGAGTGATTGAAAAATCCGGCTCAATTTATACCCATTCGTGGTACAACAAAATTTTAGGTGTTGGGAACTATCTATCTGAAAGATATTGTTCATTTTCAAGGAGTTACATATACTATAGTCTCTGATAGATATCATAGGTTCACTTCTCTCTTTTTGAGAGGCCTTCAGGAAGCATTTGGATCTCATGTCCATTTGAGTACGGTATACCATCCATAGTTGGTTGGCCAGATAGAATGAGATATAATGATTCTTTATGATATGATTCATGCCTATGTACTTGACTATATTGGGTCTTTGGGTGATCATATAGGGCTGGTTGAGTTTTCTTATAATAATAGTTACCAGTATGCAATCAGAATGCCTCCTTTTGAGGCCTTGTATGGCTAGCTTTTCAGATCTCTGTTGTGTTGGTTGAAAATTGGTGAACGTTCCTTGGTTGCACCAAGTTTGGTTTAAGATATGAAAGAAAATATTTAATGGATTTTTCATAGAATTTTTATGGAACAAATAAGGTATAATACTTATGTCAATCATCTCCAAAGATAGTTGGATTTTTTTATATGATGAACATGTATTCTTGAAGGTTTTACCTCATTTGGGTCATTAAAAACTCGGGAGTTAAGGGATAATTGATCCTCATTTTGTGGGTCCTTTTGAGGTTGTGGAGAAGTTGAGGAAAGTTTCTTACCATTTAGAACTTACACTACAACTGACATCGATTCATAATGTTATCCATGTATCTTATATATGAAAGTATCTTTATGATTTATCTCATGTTATGAGATGAAGTGATCTTGAGGTTGAACCTAATTTATCTGTGACTGATCATCCGGTCATGATAGTCAATTATAAAAGAAGGTACTTTGTAGGGGGAAGATACCTTTGGATCGAGTGCTATGGAATCAAAATTCTTATTCTCATGAGACATGGGAGAGGGAGGCACTGATGAGAGAGAATTGGCCTCATCTTTTTGACATGGGATCTTTTTAGTAGGATTTCTAGGTAAAAAATGTTTCTATGGTGGGGATGTTGTAACATCATGTTACTATTTTTAGGTATTCCTAAACCCCTCTTTTTATCATGCCTTGGTTGGGTTTTGTTTGGGGACACTTAGGGTGAAAATATGAAAATTTTTGAATGTTTCTGACCCGTGCATGGTTGGTTCATGGTTTTCCCAAACCGTGCGACCTCTCAGATAAAACCATGAAAACCCATATAACAGGGTTTTCATGGATGGTGCATGGTTAGGAAAACTATGCACCACCAAGGACAAATCGTGCACCCATTCAGAATGGGGTGCATGTTTAGGGTACACAGTTTTTCTAACCATGAATCCCTTCCCATCTTTCCTTGCATATATGAAATAATTAGTCTAAAAATTGTTTTTAAAATTCCTACAACCCTTGTTTAAGGTTCCCAACAAACTTATTTCTACCTATTATGATTTATTATTCCATGGGTCCTACCAAGAGGTTAATTTGGCCTCTTTACACCTTCTGAAAGTGGATTGAAGCTTGGAGAATGATGTTTGATCTCTACACAGTAGGTTTCCACTACCCATTCTCTTTATTTCTCTCTCTATCTTATTTTCTCCCTATGGTTTTATAGATCTCTATGTTTTTGGAGGATGTAATATCAACAATTTTATATCTTGGATCTAGGGTTGTTTCTTAAATCTTCATTTGTAGAATTATTCATTAGTTTTACCCAATTAGGGTTTGGCATTTCGATATCTAGTGATCTTGAGGTAGGTGGTTCTGTTATGATGACCATTTTTTATTAACCCTAAGTTGGTTGATTTAAATTCAATTACTTAATATAAATGAAATAACCTTTGATTAGTGGATTAAAAACCCAATTCTATTGAATTGGATTTTGGCATGAATTTGGAAAATAACCCTAATCCCATTGAATTGGGGTGTATTTATGAAATAGATGGAATTTTGTAAAATTTAAATTGTTAAATTTAAATTGTAAAATTGATTTTATGGAATTGATTTCAAATTGGTATTTCGGAAAATTGGTTAAAATGATTTTGATAGAAACCCATTTGTTTTATCTTAGAAAAGGCATGATTTGATTAAAAGCCCCATTTGGTTTTAAAATGAAAATTTGGCATATTGAAATGGAGAATGGGATGAATTATATTTTAAGTTATCTTAAAATAAATTTTCCATCATTGATTTTATTAGATCACATGCAATCCTAGTTAGTTAGTGAGTTATTTGGGAAAATACTCTATGATTTACAACACTAATAATACAAAAATACGATATGTTAAATATCTGATGGGATGGTGATGTGTCATCCTTGGTCAGTATTGAGGAGGATATGTGAATACACATATTTCTATGAAAAATATTTGAGTCTGATAGAGTCCCATATGATATAAATATCATACCTTTTGGAAAATGACCATGTTTATCATTTTTTTTATTTGAAGTATATTCCATTATTGTTATAAACTATTTTATATGCCTTATGAATTTATATGAAATGTTTATATAAAATTTTTATTAACATATTTGTTTAAAGTATTTCCATCATTTAAATGTACAACATGTTTTGTTTTAAATATGCTTTTGAACTGCCATGATTATTTATTTAAAATTCAAAGCTTTATTCGGTTAATTAAATGTTTACATCTTATTATGGAATTATTAGTGAGATCCTAATGGGATTTTACCTCACACCCTACTTGTACCTTCTGGTGTTTGTAGATTATATTCTTCCAGGTTTGATCAAGGGTAAGGAGGCACTTGGAGGTTGTAGTAGCTATTGATCCTTGGGCTTGGAGAGTATTTTCCACCGGGAATTGGGTCGTCATCCAATTTTTCTAGTACATTTTGATATTACTATGGGTTTTCATACTTGTTTAAATTTTGGTACAACTCTACCTATAAAGTTTTATCTTGTATGAATACTGATTTGTTTATATTTCTTCCGTTGTGTTTGTGGAAAATTCATTACCACTTTCATATTGTATAATGCTAGGTTCTAGTTTCCAACTCTTGGGGATTGAGAAATCCCTTTAGGCTATGTCAAAACTAGATCAGTTATCTAGTAACCAGGGTACCCGGGCAGGTTCATAAATGTGGGGAACTTTTGACTTGGATATATGAGTGGCTATGTACCATTTTGATTTTCCATGTGATATTATTTTTTGTCTTCCATAATGTTTATATATATTTTTGTTTATTTATTATTTATTCAACTATGTTTTTTATGGAAAGTCAAATAACATAGATGCCCTAATCTACCCACTCCATGAACTTTACCCTCACCACCAGTTTATAGCCTCATGTGTATAAGGAGGCATGCATGGGGCCATGTACTACACTGTATCAGACTTGATGACTTGGGCTAGGGAATAATAAAATGGTATCATAGCCCATTTTTATTTATTTATTATATGGGTCTTGGTATAACAGAGATCAGATGGTCAGTACTCAGATAGGAAGGTACACTTGTGCCTAGCCAGTAGCTTTATAGTGGAAGATTGAGTTACCATGGTAGTTGTATTGAAGTTATTAGTTCTATTGTTTTAGTTTCATGTTTTATTTAAGTGTTATTGTATAGTTATGGTTCATGAGATTTTTATACTACCCTAGATCATGAGAGTGGGAGAGTTCATGATCATGGATAGGAATGTAGGTTCAGATGTCATGCACATAGTTTCTTGTGGTTGATATATTTTTAAATTAAATAAACACCATTAATAATATATTTAGTGTTTTATAAAATACATTATTAGTGGAATCTAATTAATTTAACCTGATCATGTTGTAATTTTGTTTTAATATATCTGTGACTAATATGCAGGTAATGATGGTGTGGTCCTAGGCCTTGGTTGAGTATAGGTAGTTATACTTAGTGGTTATGGGTATACCTATAGGGAATGTTTCCTAGGGTATTTTTGTGCATGTGAAACTATTAATTTCTTAAATTCTATTATGATTTAAGAGGCTAAAGGTATTTATGAGTCCTTGTTTTTCGAATTTTCGAAAATAATAACTCAACAATGTCCCATGGTTCCACCTAGAGACCAAATAGAGAACATTTATAATATATGAAATTAACTTATTATACCTATAAATATTTAGAAGTGTATGTTTGAGAATAATATTGAGGATTTCCCAATGGTTTAGGTTTTAGAGATGATTTCTCAAGGAGTGTTTCCTCTAGTATCGGTGAGAGGAAGAGGTTATCATTGGATTAAACCTACATTGGTAGAATTTAACCAAAATTTTCAGCTATTAAAACTTATAATTTTCTTGGGTATGGATGATCCTTAGGATACTAACAATTGGATTGAGGTCCATAAGGGGATCTTTGATTTTAAGGAGACACCTAATGACTATCGGGTGAATTTGGTGGCTTATATGCTTTAGGAAACCACCTGGAGGTGGTGGGGAGTGATGGTACAAGATAAATGGAACGGGGGTACTATCTTGGGATTCCTTTAAGGACCATTTTCAAGTATTTCGCCCCAAATTACTAAAGTTAGAATAATCACAAGAGTTCATGGATCTTAAGTAGGGGATAATGTAAATGATGTACTATGATACTCACTAATTATGTTGTTATATTTTCTCCACCTATAGATAGTAATGATGTCTATAATTCCCAATGGTTTGATATTAGAATTTTAATAGAGGTGAAAATTAGGTCAATATGTTCAACTTGACATATTACTCAGATTGATTCAAAAGGATATCCCTATTGAGAGGGTCCTGTAGAAGGTTGAATTAGTGGGGTTCGATTGCATTTTTAGTGTGTTGAGTAGTGGACTTCATAACATAGTTTTTGGTTCCCATTTTAGTTCTAGAAAGAGGAGGTATGATGAGATTTTACATGTATTTTAGATATTTTATGGTAAATAGAGAGGTTTTTCACTACCTATTTCATGAGGGGATTCCTCCATGTATTTTTAGTTTGGGAAGTCTGGAAACTACCATACTTAATATACTAGCCTACTGAGGTAGTTTTATACATGTGTTAAGATAGGGGATCTCAAATGGTTCTATATGAGGATGTATCATTTGGGTATAAGAAGAGGTAATGGGTAGACACTGGTTTTGATATATTAGTGATAGGTACCTTAGGTTGATGGTAATGCCTTATCTGGGAGTTTAGGCCATAGAGTTGGTTTTAGGATCTTAAGGGAATTAACAACTACATATTCCATAGGGGTTAGTTCCTTAGGCGAGCCTAGGATCATGGGGTTAATGCTACAGGTTTGATATTGGAAGGGTTTACAACCTATACCGGTTTATAGAGGATAAAATAGATGTTCCTTTTACCATCAGAGATATGATGTTGATTTATTTGATACTATCAGTTTCTTTATTTGATATATGGTTGTGTCATTATTTTATTTGTTCTCGATTTTTTTTCTAGTTTGGGGTTTAATATTGAGTTCTATAATGGGATAATGGATCTTAATACACCTCTTAGAAAGATTTTATATCATGTTCATTGGGTTCCAACACACAACATAGTGGTTGGAGGATATATGAATTTATAGAATTTATCTGTTCAAGATATTAAAAGATTCTATGTAATCTTCAGGATGGCTTGTCTGAAATTCTTCCAGGATCACATTGATTGCTACCAGATGCGGGTGTCTTTTACCTTATTTAAGGGAGAGTTGTATGTTACATTTGGGGAGTGGGATATGAAGGTAGGTATATTGGAATTTATTTTCAACTGTATAGGATCCATTATAATATATTTGGAGGGTATATTTCTTATAATGGATCAAGTGATGGGTTTAGATACATTTTCATTAGTGGTGGACCATTTATAGGATGTTTTTCTTAGATAAATCCTTTAGACTCCCTCCTAAAAGGGATTTTTGGTTTTTGATTAATCTAATGTTGGGTATGATTCCCATATTTATTCCTACTTATCACATGAAACTGTTTAATTTGAGAGATATAAAAGTGAAGATGTTGGACCTTAAGGTAAAGAGTTTTCTTCATTTTACTACCTCTCATTGGGGGGTCCAATTTTATTCTCCAAAAAAGGTAAATGGTAGCCTCAGGTTTTTTATATATTAGTAGATATTGACTCATGTTATAGTAAATAACACATATCTATTTTTGAAGATATATGACATATTTGATCAATTGAGGAGGGACCCAATTGTTCTCCAAGATCGACCTGTGATGAGGTTACCATCAATTGTGGGTTAGTGTAGTGGATGTATTGAATATAAAATTTAGGATAATTTATGTGTTTTATGAGTATATTATGATTCCATTTAGATTTTTGAATGCACTAGTGGTGCTCATGAATCTCATTAACTAGATACTTCATCCACATATAGAATCCTTTTTTTATAGTATTCATGGATGATATATTATTGTATTTATTGACTTGGGTGTTTCATTCTAATAACATTGAGATTTTATTGAGTACTCTTCGAGCACATTAACATTATTTTAAGTACCCAAAGTGTCAATTTTGGATTCAAGAGGTGTATTTCCTTGGGAATGTGATATCAAATATAGAGAAATAGGTTGACCTAAAGAAAGTGGAGGTAATAATGTCATGGGAATGGCCTAGAAAAGTGTTTGAGATATAGTTTTTTCTTTTATTTCCCATATATTATAGATGGTTCATCCAATACTTCTCTCAATTAGCAGCACCCATGATAGGATGGTTCAAATTTGATTTTTATTTCTACTTTGATTATAATTCTTCAAAAGGCAAGGATTAATTATATTGTTTATTTTAATGCCTCATGGGTTATATTAGGTTATCTTCTAATACATGGGGGTCTAGTTGTTTCTTATGATTCTCATCTTCTACGACCCCGCTAGTGGAACTGCCCTACCCATGACTTCATACTAGATACCATGGTTTATTCCTATAATTGTTAGTTCTATTATCACTTTAGTGAGAGAGTTTAATCTACACATACCATAGTATCTTATGATACATATTTTCCCAATGGGACTTGAACCAACAATAGTGGTTTTGGGTTTGGTACCTCGAAAACTTTGATTTCAAGGTTCCATATTCCATAGGAAAGGGGAATTTAATTGTATACACTCTTATTAAGAATAATTAGAAGTATAGGGTTTAAAATTCTAATATGGAGTGGAAGTAAATAGACTTTCTTTCTCACTGGTAGATGTATTTTTAGGGGGTTCATGAGTTGTGACCTATGCTCTTTTGGTCATTACCTCTTCATTAGTGAATTGATTGAAGGAAATATAGGATCCTGATTTATATTTTCTTATGACATGAGAATAGATCATGAGAGATGATAAATTGTTTTGATGGTAATAGGATAAATATTAGGTTATTTACATCCATGTAATAGTGGTAGTCCCTATTTCCATGATAGAGCTGACGAGGGACACCCATTCTTCATGATGGGTGGTATATTTAGATTTGACTAACATATATCATGATATTAGGAATAATTTCTGGTGTCTAGGTATGTGGAAGTATATTTTGGGGGCTTTCATTTACTACTTTACCCATAAAAGGATTAAGGTGGAGAACTATTGAATAGGTGGGTTATTTTAACACCATATTGTGTCGATGTGGAAGTCAAATGAGGTGACCATGGAATTTTTTTATGGGAAAACCCATGACCTTGAGAGGCTGTGATGTAGTATGGGTGGTGGTTGAATAGTTTATAAAATATTCACACTTCTCCCATGTCTGGGAGACTTAGTCACTGGATGAGTCAGTAAAGTTATATATGTGGGAGATATTGCAGTTTCATTGGGTACCTAAAAGCATAGTTTTGTATTGGGGTATGTATTTTACATTGAGATACTCATAGGGCCTATGGAAATACATGGTGTATTCTATGAATTTGTGTATAACATATCACCAACAAGTAGAGAAGTAGTCATATATGAATATTTGGATACTTAAGTATATTCTTAGGATTTCTGTGTTTAATTTTTAGATGAACATGGGATGACCGTATAGCCTTTATAGAGTTTTTATACAAAAACAGATTTTAGGATTTGATCTAGATATATCCCTTTGATATTTTTTATGGTATACCATTAAACATTCCATTATGTTGGTTAGAGGTTGGTGAGTTAGTAGTGATCAAGACTAGAGTGGTATTGAAGACTCCAAAGTGGGTGCTGTTGATCTAGAAGTGGTTGACTACCACTCAGAGTAGACAATGTTTAAATTCTAAGAAAAGGTGGTGACCCTTAGAAATCACCATAGTAGACTAGTTATTCTTTCAGGTATCAATTTAGTTGGGGAATAAACATTTGAGTAGGTAGTGAAATTTCATTGTATGGTTTATCAATATATTCAAGATTATAAAGTATATTAGAGTAGCGTATTACCAGTTGGTTCTACCTACAGGACATAAAGTTATGCATGACGTGTTTCAAGTTTCATAGATCCAAAGATATGAGCTAGACCCCAAGCATATGAGTGATAATAATGATGTCAATTTGGAGGCAAATGTGTTATTTGATATGTATCAATACATATAGTGGATTAAAGTGATAAGGTGACATGAGGGAAGTCAAAGCCTATTGTATGGGTATTATAGAAACATATTCATATTTAGGAAGTGACCTAATAGTGTAAATTGGATATGCAGGAACAATGGCTAGATATATTCAACATGGAACCCTAGAGATACTTCTCAGGGGTAAGAATCACTAAGATGAGGATTTTATAATTCCCATAGAACTTCAATGTGTTCTTTTATTATTATTTTTGTTAAATATTATACATATTTATGAGTTTTTGTTGTTTGGGGTGTTAGTGTTGGATTGAGATCATGATTTTGGGAATAATATGTGGTTGGAATTGAAATTATATTGTATAAAGTCATAACACCATGATGACTAGGAGTAATAAAGTGATGAGAAGCTGACCTAAGGTTATGCCTTGGCCTTGAGGTGCCATGATGTGATCTCTAGTGTGAAGGAGGTGATCACGACATAATGAATGCAATCCATGGTGTGAGGCCTAGTTTTATAAAACAATTTCTGTCCCAAATTAAGGGAAATTAAGGGGTTATGACTTATTGAAGGGAACCTTGATGTGATGACCTATAGTTAGAATGACTCATGGATTAGTAGTAGGGAGTCACACTATGAGTCCCCTGCAAGGTGGATCATTATAACATGACCACACTAGTCATGTCATGATGATTTCAAGCTAGGGGTAGGGCCCTATGCTAGGGGGTAGTCATGCCATGAATAGAGGGGATATACCATGGCATGGGACTCACATGAAAGAATAATGGAATGACCATCATGGTCAATCCATGACCAAGTCACTAGCTATTTTTAAGGGATATATTTAGAAATCAATCTTGGGACTCCTTAAAACCTTCCTCTATTTCTCCCTTAAGATCCAAAATTTCTTGCTTGATGTTGGAGCTCCTCCTTGGAATCTAGAGATCCTCCACTCTCTTCCCTTTTCTATTTGAAGTATTTTTCATTATATAGAGTTTCTTTTGGTAATTTTAAATCCAACCATGCCACTAACACTTTTCACTACCATTTATATCTATCCCTTAGTGTAAACACCCTAATTATGAGAGTTTAGGTATGATTTTAGGGTTTTGGTGGATTGGGAGCGAGTCAATGAGTGTGAATTAAGGAGTATTCTCTGTTAAGTTTGAAGGAAGAATTACCTACAATTTTATAGATTTTTATGTAGTAATATGGCCTAAATTAGATGTGATTGTATGTTTTATCCATGTAAAGATATACCATTCATATAAAAGTGACTAGATAATTCTTTATCGGTTTGGTTGACCCTATAGAAGAGGAGTTATGGGTAAATAGATTATAAATTATAGAACCCATCCACATTATGTGATTAGAGGTAGGTCTGTTCACATGGATGATTTGGCCATCAAGTGAGCTGTTTGAGAATAGATATAGATAGGGTGACCTAGTAATATGGTATTCACTCATGGATGACAGGAGTAACCAAAGGGTTTAATAAGGGAAGAACTCTATGTTTATTTAATTATTTTTTTATTAGAATGAGTTGATGAGATAGTGATGATTATTATACTATCTAATTATTGTCACAACTTCGTACCTTGTGAAAATTTAATACTAGTAATAGTGACCATGTTCTGCGTGATAGGCTAATGGGTTTTTATATGATAGCGAGTGATGTAAACACGGTAGCTTTCTTAAAGGGGATTATTTGGAATGTTCAAAAGGTTTTCCATCATGATGTGTTCCTCAAAAAAACTTCTTTAAAATGATATATATGAGATATATCCATGGGAACTTGCCTCAATGGGATGTTTTGGATTTCATGGGAGGTTCACTATTGAGATTCCCTCCTTAGGACACTCAGTGATGTTTTTTGGATATGGGACTCAGCTATGGGACTTTTCCTTGATGGTATGGTTTATATTTCATGAGAGGTTGGATATTTTGATTCCCTCCTTAGATTGATCATTGGTTACTTAGTATAGGATATGATTTCATAAGGGTCATGTTATGGGATATATTGTGGATTGAGGATAATATTACTTAGGGTTTGGAGATGAAGTAATTATTTTTAGGGTTTGTGGTAACTTTTTTTGCACACAATGAACTAACATGATTATATTATTTTCATATTTATTTTCTATAAAATTATACACCTTCATATATCTGCCACAACTATTCTTAGGATGATTTGGCGGTGTATTACTAGGTTTTTTACTCACTCCCTGCATGGGCACCCCAGTGCACATAAAAACATTATCATCTATGATCCATCCCAGGGAAACGATGCTACTATAGGTTACTAAATATGTACTGTTTGATAGGGATAAAGGTGATGCTACTACATACTCTGCAATCTTCTACTACTATGCCTATTTCATCTTTTCTTCCTTTTTATTATATATTTTTGATTCTCCACTTATGGGGATATTTTGAGTATAATGTATTATTGGATATGCATAATTTTGATATTTCTTTCTATGCTATTATCTATCAGTTTATAATGTGTTTATTTCTATTATTGCTTTATCTATATTTGTTATGGATGGTTATCTAATATCGAGGGCATAATCTCTCCACTGCATGAAATAGGTCATTGATAATTGTTAATAAATTCTTACACATAGGGAGTCACACATGAGGCTATGTTCTACAATAGCTCTAATATAATGATTCGTGATAGGGAATGAAAAAAATAAAAGAAAATAACAACATTAGAAGAAACAGTAGGATTCACACATCCTCTATAGTATAATAAATTAACATAGGTAAGGATATACCCAATATATATAAAGAGACACTAAAATATACTAAGATAGAATAGTGATAAACCCTAAATTACAAAATGATTCACAAATAATTATCAAATAGATACACCATCCTATGTATGGAACATTTATTTATATAAAAATCTCTATTATTCTAGCAAATAACTATTTAACATATGGACTATTGATGGGTTATTGTTTCTTTTTTGTGGTACCAATTAACCTTGAAATGTTTTTAATAACTAAGAATCCACCAATACACTACTTCCAACCATTAATCCAATTATTCATCTAGTTGAAATAGTTCTATATACATCTTTAATTAGTTCTTCCATTGAGAAAAAAGCCCCACTCTTTAAAATTTTCCCATGTGAAGTTTGTTTCAAGGATTATCCATTTATCCAATATCTTAAACTTTTCATTAATCTTCCATTTTGTTATAATGTGAATTCTCATCTATCATCATAGCCCCACTAAGTCACAACATCTACACTTTAATTTCTAATATTATGACCTTTTTCAACATATCTATTAAATTTACCATCTCATTTATCTTCCATATTTCCAATACTTCAACTTGAAGAAGACTATATAAGAATTGAAACATGAGCTAAATGTGTTTTTTATTAATGAAACATCAGTTTCATAGAAATGTGGTTGTACTCTGACTTTCATATAATAACATTCCCTTATATCACTTCCTTTTAAGTTCACCTAGTAGAACCTTTAACTAAATCATCCCCTTATTAACCTATTTTATATCAAATTCTCTACTTTTATAGTTGGTATTTCTACTACTAGTTATAGTCATGATATCCAAATAACAGTTATTCCATTATAAGTAAACATGTTTCTTGTAGTACTCTATCTGATTTCAATATTTCTAATGAATATTATATACATATATCCCTAAAAAATCATTTATTTTAAAGTATATATATAATTTAATGCTCCATTTGAGATTTAAGAGTATCCAATTCATATTTTCTTAATGTTATTTTAGTGGATTTAATATTTAATTAATGAAAAGTCTCACTTCATGAGCAATGTATGATATTTTACAAACCATAACATATATAAAAATTCATATAAGTAATTTTTATGGAGATCTTTCCAGGTACATAGCCACATCATCTATTATTGGTGGCTTCTCTCTAGATAACATGATGTGTACAAACAATGAGGTGGAGATAGGTTTTACTTAAAAAATTAAGAATCTTTTCAAAATCATTATAATTTATTTGGACCACTACAACATCAATGATCTTTTTCTTTTGTTTTTAATGAATATTATCCCCAAAATTCATTCTTATTTAAAAAAAAAGCTCTAAATACATTGATATTACATCTTTTTAGATGAATTCAATACATTACACAAACAAACGCTCGAGGAATGCAATAGTTTAGTATATTTGGAGAATATGTACATAGGCTTATAATTTGGTGAAAGATCTTAAACATCTTCCATAAAGATATTCCCCTTTAATACTCTTCACAAAAATACACTACTTAAAACCATTCTTTATAACCTGGGGAAAGGAAATATAAGAAAGGGTGAGCTCAGATGCTCAATAAGGGTAAGAAATTGAGATTTCAATGATCACAGAAGCATAAAATGAGTATAATGGTCTAAGAGCATTATCATAACATATAAAAAATATACCCTATATATCAAGGATAAAAATATTGTGTCATGACATAAATATTTTATTTTCATTAGACATGAATCATAAGGAAATAAATGAACATGAGACATGATACCATATCACTGACAGAAGACATAGAATTTTGGAATATAAATAAGCATAGAAAATCAATTCCATAGTATTTAAGGTTAATTTCCATGGATATTATAATATAATGGGTTCACTCCCCAAACCATCATAATAGTCAAGGTTCACTCTTAAGAAAATCATAGTAGAATCTCTTACTGAACTGGGTCCACTCTCCATTCTAGTCCTATCTATCTCATCAGATATAAATCTCTACCCAATGCATTGGCGGGAGATATTGGTATCACCTGTCACATAATGAAAATAATACATGTGTGTGACATAGGATCATAAAACATTTTTAATATTATAACCCATAAAATGAAAATGGTTTCATAAAAATTTCATCATATCATAACCTTTGGAAAAGAGATAGGTTTATTAATAATTTCATCATAGAATAACCTATGAAAAGAAGTGGATTTCATATAGATTTTATTATAGAATAACTCATGGAATAAAAATAGGTTTCATAAACTTCTTGTAATTGTAAACATAAACCATTCAAAATAATAATAATAATGGTACCCTTGAATTATATCCCTAGTAAATCAAAAGTAACATCAAAGGATATCATCTTAGATGGAAAATGATTTTGAAATATTAATTGAAACATTTATTGAGGATAATAAAATTTATTTTAAAATAAAAATATAATCCTAAAAATTCATAAAATATTTTAGAAATCATTTTCTCCAAAAATAAAATTGAAAATTTATAAAGGAGGCTTTAAAAACCATTTAAAGTATTTATTTTAGAAAATATCCTTTCCACTTTTTTTTTTAAAATACAAATCATTTAAAATAATTTTCTTTGTAAATAAACCTGAAAACATATGAAGTAATCTTAAAATAAAATAATGTTCATGACATTGGGAAATTATGTTCATGCATTACATGTTAAAACAAAGATCTCTTTCATATTTTTGGTAAAATGAAAATGATAATTGTTTAGAAAACGACATGAATAGTCCTTTAAAAACATTTTGTAAAAATTCAAACATCTATAAAAATTTATTTAATAAATTATTTTAATGATGCGAAGATAAATTAAAATATTTTTAGTAAACATGGTTTTGGAAGAAAAAAGTTTTTCAACAAAAGAGAGAAATATAGTTGATTTTCCTTAAAAACATTATTTTGAAATCTTGAGTACACAAAGAGAGTAAAATAAAGGTAAAACATGAATTATCCTAAAATAACCATATGATAATAATAGGCATGAGTTTATTGAGAGATATATAATTATATTTGATAATTGGAATCATAATCATGAGCAATCCCAGTAACTGATGAGATTGTAACATAAATCTCTTACTACTTTGGTAACTTTGAATTGTAAGCCCCATGAAATAATAACATTAAGTGGAACTCATAATATCATGATAATAAATAAATTCATGATACTAAAAGTCAAATGGGTTGTATATATTCCTCAAAATATAATATAGATTCATAACATAACATATGTATCAAAGAAGGAAAATTGAGACAAAAAACCCTTAATGTTTTGGTAACTTTTGAATTGAAAACCCAATGAAAGGGAGATACTGAAATGGAAATGTAAATAAAAATAATTTTTAGTATAAGAATCATAAAATAAATTTAATAGGATGTGTATAAACCACATAAAATAAATAGGTGGTGAATATGGCATGTGTATCATAGAAGTAAAAAGTGAGATGGAAATCCCTTACATTAAGTTCCGAATTCATTAATACACATTAAAATATCCTGTTAAGAAATATAATTATATTATAAATCTATTAAAAAACCATAATCACATGTACCATACCATATATTATTTACCTATGACCTTTTTATTACATGTTTATTAATAATTCCAAGTTAAAGTCACATTTTGGAAAAACTACATTGTTTTTCATGTATGTTATTTGATCCAATTACTTTGATCATGGTTACATAATCCATAGAATTTTAAACATGATATAAATATCATATATATTTAGTATATATTTATTTATAGATGTGCATAAAATTTAGATATAGAAAATTAAATACATAGTTCATGGAGACGGTATGTAATACGTTCACATGAATGCTGTTTCCATATTATTAGTGGATTGATTAGAAGAAAGGTAAATAATATATTTACCATTAAAAAATAATTTTTATTTCATATATATAATATGTTTTCACTAAAACCATCCTTATTACCTTCTATATAAAGTGTGAATGAATCACATCACTTCACGAGGCAGAAGTCCTCCAGACACACAAGCGACATTATCATATTCCCATAGAATGGAAAGTAAGAAGGTATATTTAACACCCTAATTTTTTTTATGAATTATTATTTTTGAATAAATTAAATTTTTCAGATATCTTGTGTTACATTCAACATTGTTTTATCTTTCACTACACAAGATACTAATTTTTAACAAAACCATGATATATTATTAATATTATTCAATCATGATCGTTATAACCTAGCAGTTAAAACTAGTGGTTTGAATAGTAAGAACTAATTTTTAATTATTATGTATAATGGTTTTATAAAATGAAAATATATTTGAAGTTTCAAAGGATCTAATAAAATTGATTAGGGGGGGGGGTTGAATCATTTGTTAAATTTTACGAGTTTCAGAAATTTTAAAAACTTAACCCCTGCAACCTATTAAGATTTATATCCTTATAAACTTTTAGCAATACTCATGAATGAAAAGGTAGGAAATCAAGTAAATAATATAAGATTTATATAGTTCTTCCTCAGTGTGAGAACCTACATCCCTACCATATCCCCTCCTATAGGTCTATAGAAATTCACTATTAAAAATAAGTGAATACAACTTGTGCCAACTCCTATTAGAAAACTTCTATATATTGATATGAAATATTATACTAACTCCCGTTAGTTTATAATGTTTTCTTATAAAACAATTTATCAAAACAAAATAATAAAGATGTTGTTGAAATTTATCCACAATTTTTTAGTCAGAATCCTTAGTTCAATTTGGCTAAATCCAAAATTCTCAATCTGATGAAGTCAATACTATTCTCCCTTACTCAATCTACAATTCTCTAACTCTGCTGGGAAAATCAATACCATGGACTCAATATGATGAACCCATTATATGCCCAATGTGAAATTTTTTATATTAAGAAATACAAAAGGAAGACCAAACAACCAAAGCATCCGGGGAAAAGAAGGCCTATAGGGGCCTGAAGTAGTGAAGGCTCAATGTATCTCCCCTAATCAAGTTGACCCCCTCTGGAGACAGCTATTCAGATTATGCAGAAGAATTGGAACATTCCCATAAACTGTAATGGATGCAAGGTAGTCGGCAACATGGTTGCCCTCGCGCCAAGAATGCATCACTTTGGTGTTGTTTCCGAGCAAGCTCCGACACTTACTGATGATATAGAGGATTAACCATGGAGTGGAACCAATTCCACACAGGGAATTATAGAGGAGTAGCGAATCTGTTTCAACCTATGATAGCTCCATCCTCTTTTTCTGGAATAACCTGAGGCCATGGAGCATCGCCTTGGCTTCAGCTTGAAGGGATGAACCACAACCCATATGTCCAAAAAATCAAGGAAAATAGAGCTGACAAGATCATGGATGACCCCTACTCCGTGAAGAACTCCTGAGACACAGGATCCATAGGTATTGAGATTCAGGTCCTTGGCAGGAGGGGACCAGGAGACCCATAGGCCTCTATTCAAACTGGTACTAGGAAGGGTACAAGGGTGAGGCACTTAAAGTTTTTGAAGGGTGGGTGACTCCTGCCAGTTGGAGAAGAGGCTTGTCATATCAAGGAGGAGGTTCTTCATACTGAGAAAAATGGATCTGTCTGAAGCTTGGCCTTCCTCATGCTTACACTTGTTTCTCGCCTTCCAAATGCACCAGCAACCTGCATGCAGGAACATCATGCGACCCAACCTCTCCATGCCCTTCTCTCCCACACCGTGGTACCACCTCTCGAAGAAATCCAAGTCCACCATGTTCTGATCATGAAGAGTGGTGAATTCGACAAAAAAATTCTAAACAGCTCTCGCCCATTCACCTTCAAAGAAAAGGTGGGCCGCAGACTCCTCCCTATGTCGACTACAGTAAGGGAATCTCGAGGCCAGAGGGATACTGCAACCTTTGATATTGTCATCCGTTGGAATAGCTTTATTCCTAATCCTCCAAGTGAGGAAGTTGTACTTCACTGGAATGCCTTGGGGCCAGAGGGTCTCCTTCAAGCGATCTGACTAATCCTGCATCACTTGGGAACGCCAAAAATCTTTTTCTGAGAAAGCCCCCGAGGTAGAGGGAGTAAAGGCGCATTTGTATGGCTCCGTACTTAGTTCAATGAGATTGAAAACCTCTTGTTGATCCTCATCCAAGACAGCCTTATAAAATAAGGGTAGCAGCTGGTCTCCCTGAAAGAGATATCGGCAGCAGGACATCTCGGGAAACCAAGAGAGGTCCTGGCCCAGTTGTGGTGCCAAAAGAAGATGTCCCCCTTTCCTATGATCCACTCGACATGGGGTTGGATGGAGGTTATCAGAGGGGAGATCGAAAACCAGAGTAGGGAGGCTTGGCTCTTGGAATGGGTTGAATTTTCAAAATGGTAATTGTTCATGGTGGTCCCCCAGAGCGTGTGTTGTTCAAGCACTTCCCATGCAAGTTTTCCATGCATGCATGCTAGGGTATCCGTGAGGCTTCGAACTTTGATTACACCTTCCCCCGCCGGATGTGCCACCCTGTTCCATGAGGTTCAGTGGCGCCTCCCTTCCTCGGTAGGATCCCAAATGAATCTGGCCAGAAGCTTCTCAATTCTGTTAATTGTACCTTTTGGGACTTTTATGGCTGAGAGAGCATGAATCAGTGTGGCAATTAGGACACTGTTAACCAGCGCTATCCGGCCCCCGAAGGATAAATATCTATTATTCTAGTTGAGAATCCAGTTCGTGATTTTTATGGTCAAGAAATCTAGGTCCTTGATCCAGATCCTACTTGAGGAAATAGGAGCCCCCAAGTACTCCAAGGGAAAGGACCATCTTTTCATGTCAAGTACCTAATTCATAGAGGAGATATGGCAAGGCGAGCATCTGCTGGAAATGAAGAAATCAATCTTGGCCTTGTTGATGACCTGGCCGCTCCAGTGACAGTACCCTTCCATCAGCTTGTTGAAGGCTCTGAGAGATCTCTTGTTGGCATTCATGAAAATGAAAGTATCACCCGCGAACATAAGGTGGGAAATGGAGGGACACCTCTGGCGTCTGTGAAAAGGCTGGATCGAACCACTGTTTATGATCCTATGAAAGAGGAGGATAAGGACATCCTGGGAAATGATAAAGAGGCTTGGAGATATGGGGTCACCTTGACTGAGGCCACGAATGGACTTGAAGAAACTGTAGCTCTTCCCCATGAAGGTGATTCCCAGCCATGCAGAGCTGAAGTATCTAAACAAGAGATCAATGTTCCATGAGGGGAAGCCCATACCTGCCAACACCTTATTAATGAATCCCCACTCGACACGGTCGTAAGCTTTTTTTATGTCCAGATTAATGTCTATGTTACAACCATGTTTCTTGAGGTTGATATCACATATAATTTTTTGAGCCAGAGCTATAGAACCCTGGATTGAGAGCCCCTTCAAAAACCCATACTACTCTAAGAAGATCCAATGAGGAAGATAAAGGGAGAGCCTGTTGTTGATCAAGATGGCAAGAATCTTGTAAGGGAAGTTGCAGAGACTCCCTGGTCGGTAGTGCGAGAGGGAAGAAGGATTATTAATTTTGGGAAGGAGGAAAATTGTTGTGGAATAAGAAACCCGAGGCAATCCTCCCCCCGGAAGAAGTCCTGGATGGTAGAGATGATATTATCTTTTACCACATCCCACGAGGATCTGAAGAAGGAGCCCGGGAAGCCTTCCGTACCTAGGGCACTTTCGGGGTTCAAGTTCTTCATAGCCCCATGAATCTCCTCTTCATCTGGTATTTTTCCAAGGATATAATTGTCCTGTTGTGAGAGTTGTATACGGATCACATAAGAAAGCTCTCTATTCCACTCTGGGTACCCATTCAGCATTCGTGGATTTTGTCCAGTAAGGAGGTCCCTGAAGAAAGAGTGAGCCAGACTGCCCACGGTATCTCTGTCATCAGTGTAGGTGCCATCATCCAGGAGGATGTTCATGTTCCTTAAGTGATTTATCTCCTTGATGCACGCATGGAAGAAAGTTGTGTTCTTGTCTCCCTCACTGAGCCATTTTATCCGAGATTTTTCACGCGCCAGACGCTCTTGTCTGAGGATCAAAACTGACCAAGTTTCTTTCTTCCTGGACAAGACTTCAAAGAGCTGTTAGTCCCAAGTAATTTCCAGACTACTCTCAAGACCCACAACCTCTTGCATGGCAGCATCTATGTCTCAGTCGATGGGTGGGGGGGAGCCCTTTCGCCCACACTTGTAACTTCATCTTGAGTATTCTCAGTTTATTGTGAATTTCCACCCACGTATGACCCTGAGCCTGATCTTTCCAAACTTCTCTCACCAGATCGTGGAACCCCGGGTAGCTGGCCCAATGAAGATAAAACCGAAATCTGTCCTGGGGGTGCCGCCCTACGGACAAAGAGACCAAGAGAGGAGAATGGTCCGATAAACCGTGAACAAGATGTCTCACCTTTGAGTTAGGGAAGGTAGAGAGGGCTTTCATGTTTGCCAGAGAGTAGTCCGAGCGACTCCATGAGCAGTGGGATCCTTTTTGGTTATTGCACCAGGGGAAGCAGTCACCGGAGAATCTTAATCATTAAGACCTTTCCCTGCCATGAACTGTTTGAAGTCTAGGCTAGCCTTTCTATTGAAGGGACCCCTTCCTTTATTCTCGTCCGGATCCGCAATGACTTTGAAATCCCCCCCAATTATCCATGGGAGGTTGTCAGGATAAAAGGAGTTAAGGTCTTTCCAAAAAGCTTTCCATTGGCCAGTATCACAACTTCCATAGATGAAGGATATAAAAACAGAAGTGTCACCACATGACACCTTTGTAGTGATGAATTGATCGCCTGCTTGGACCAGATCAACAGAGAGGTCCCTGTGCCAAAAAATTTAGATGAGCTTGTTAATGTGATCAACATGCATTGAGTTATACAGCTTGATTATCCTGGAGAAATCCTATAACTTTTTGGAGTTTTGATTATGCTCAAGGATAGCAACAAGAGAGGCCTTGTGTTTCCTGATTTCAGTGGAAAGGAAATCCGTCTTAACCTGGGCACCTAGTCCCCGATAATTCCATATGATCAAGGATATAATTGGACGAACAAAGTTTTGGCTTTGGCTCTAGAACTCATAGCCTTGTTGAGGTGGGAGGATGAGGACTCCTTTTAAAGCTTTGATCTGGATCTAGTGCAAACACCCCCATCCTTGGAAACCAATGAGGACCCAGGAAAGGAAGGTCCCTAGGGAGAGGCAAGGGTTGAGATGAGGCCACTAGAGGAAGCCCTGAAGGCCCGACCATGGCCATTGTGTCTCAAGCTTGGGGAACCTGCTAGTGGGATCGAAGGAGAGGCAGGAGCGAGTAAGGGGGGAAGTCCTCCGATGGGTTCAGTCTGGAAGGGGAGAGTAGGACCTGAGGAGCCAAGCAAGAGGGGAGGTCCAATATAATTGACTTAATATGATTGACTCAATATGATATTCTAAATATGATCTTCTCAATATGATCTTGATAAATCCAGTAAACTTATATTTAGATGTCTGATCATCCTCATGATATTTCTAGCTAAAAATGACTTTAACTTGATTTCTTTAATGATCCAACATTTCTATTAAAGTGGAAATTTAACAATGAATGAATGATCTTAGGAAGAATTTGTAGGTGACTCATAAAACAAAAGCTAGAAAGTTGAAAACTTTAAATGTTTCCTCAAATTTAAAAACTCTAAAAATCTCTCACATTTAAACTAAAACTTTGAATTATTCTATCCTCCTTATATTTATCTGAGATTTACACAAAATTGATTTTCTAGTTTGAACTGTTCAACTCTTCATAAAACATCTAGAATTTTATTTCTGAGTCTTCTTCGTAATCTTCTTATTACAAATTTTGTTTCCTTCTCAACTCATTACGAATCTCTTTCCTTATCAACTCATTATGAATTAGGTTCCTTCTCAGATCATTATGAATTATATTTCATTATCAACTCATTATGAATTCTATTTCCTTCTCAGCTCATTATGAATTCTTATTTATTTTATCTTGTTATGAATTGGTTTCTTTCTTAGATCATTATAAATCTTTTTCCTTCTCAGTTAATTATGAATCTAGTTTTTTCTCATCTCATTACGATTCCTATTTCTTTTTTAGCTCATTACGATCTTCCTTTCTTTCTCATCTCATTATGAAAGAATCCCCATTATGATGGATTTTACTATTACGATGGAAATCCCATTACGGTGATTTTTCCATAATGATGGAAAGTATTCAATGATGAATCCACTTGGCAAACTTTGAATTTATTCAAGCTTCACCAGCTTCTTACATTATTCTTTTTTATTAAATATTTGGCCTCTGAAGGATATTTAATAATGATGGAATCCCCATTATGATGTATTCCTCATTATGATAAAGTGTATCTAATTATAACTTCACTCAACCAAATCTAAAAAAATAAAACCTCTGCACCTATTACTCATTGACAGACTTTGTGTTGATTTCTAGAACCAATAAAACCATTACGATTCCTTCATTCCATCAAAATCTTTTATCATGTTAGTTTTCATGATTTTTTAGAACTTCATGACCATAAAATCATAGTCTGATTTGTTTCAGAAAGTAAGAAAAATTTCTAATTTCTGACTTCAAAATATTCTTTCAAAACTCTTTAGTAACAATTCAACTTCTTCAAATAGCAATATCTGACTTTCTAACAAACTCCGAGTCTGATGAATCTTCATTACAATGGAATAGATCTAATTCCTAAAAAAAACTATGATACAAAAAGGTAAGTTGTAAACAAATACAAAAACTTTGTGAAAATGATTTATCACAAACATTATTCAATCTTCGCCTTTGTATTTGTTAACAATCCTCGTAAACAACTTTTACATCTCTCAGATTTTTTTCACAACTCAACTTTTGTAAACAACTCTTTTTTTTGACTTTTATCAAAATATAGCCTTTCTCAAAAGAGAGTGTCTTAACACCAAACTACTAGATAAAGTAATTTTTTGAAGGAATTCCATCCCTCGGTGGCAAGAAAATTTTGTGTCTATGGAAAATAAAAATACCCCTCACTTTTAACTTTTCCTCTCTCATTTTTCTTTTTTCTATCCCCTATTATATGATAGACACAACTTAAAATTCATTGAGGAAAGATAAGTACAAACATCTTACAAAGTACAATGTTGTTAATTTATATCCCCCTTTGTCAACATAAAACAAAGCATGGTGGGAGGTATTCCTTATGAGTTTTAGGAAGAAATTGGAGGAAGATGAAAATGAATTTGTATCTTAAATTCTATAAACCTTTCTTTTAGCATTTATTTTATAAAGATATAATAAATCTAATACTTTTTTTGAAATTTATTCCAAAAAAACATCTCTAGAAGATTATTTCTATTTTATAAAGTAGAAATTTATATCAATTTGTTTTGATCTTGAATGATGGAAAGGACTATTAGAAACATAAATTGCACTCTGATTATCACAAGGTATCTTCAATGGTTTAGAAACTTTTACTTTCAAATATTTCGGCTTAACTATCATCCACATCATTTGAGTACAAGCCCGAGTAGCCGCAACATATTCTGATTCATCTATGCTCAATGTTACTGAACATTTATTTCTTACTATACCAACTCATACAACATTCACCCAAGAAAAATGTTCCACCTATGGTTTATTTTTTATCTTTACAATCTCCAGGCCAATCGACATCGGTATAACCATGAAACTCCATCTCACAATTTATTTTATATAACAACCCATGTGAAGTTGTTCCTTTGACATATCATTGAATTATTTTTTTCTGCCAGCATATATGATTGTTTCGGATTAATTTTATACATGGCACACAATATCAAAGCATAAAAAATATTAGACCTTGAGGCTGTAAGATAAAGTAGACTTCCTACCAGCTTCTGAAAATATTTTTGATTCACACTTTTTTCGAATTCATCTTTACTCAACATTTTGCTCACTGAAATAGTAGTTGAAAATTATTTGTATTCTTCCATTCCAAACTTATTTAACAATTCCTTGACATTATTTTCTTGAGATAATAAAATGTATTTTTCTTTTTATTGAAATAGTAATCCAAGGAAGAATGTAAATTCTCCCAACATTGACATTTCAAAATACTTTTTTATTTCTTCAGCAAATTTTTTACAAAAATCTTCTCTATTCCCAACAAAAATTATATCATCCACATAAAAAATTACAATTAGAGCTCCAAATTCAATATCTTTCACATATAAGTTGCTATCAACTTTTAGTTTAGAAAAATTTAACATTATCAAACAATTTTCAAGTATTAAATACCAATCACGTGGATCTTGTTTCAGCCCATACAAATATTTCTTTAATTTGAAAACTTTGTTTCCATCCTCATCAAGTAGAAACCCAAAAAGTTGTTTAATGTAAACTTCCTGATCAATCTCACCATTTAAGTAAGATACACTACGAGAAAAATAGTCTTTTGCAATGGGGTATTTGCGACGAGATTAATTCCCATCGCAAATAGTCCATCCTAGGGGTTATTTGCGACGAGGGGTTCGTCCCGTCGCAAATAACAAGTTATTTGTGACGGGATTTGGGGTCCTGTCACAAAAGGTAATGCGCGCTTTGGCGCGGGATGCGCACCAAATCCCATGAAGGTTATTTGTGACGAGGGGGGGGGGGGGGTCCCCCGTCGCAAATAGTGTGTCGGTCGGAGGGTATTTGCGATGAGACCCGTCACAAATAACGGCGGTGGTAAAAGAGTTTTTGCGACGAGATGTTGTCCCGTCGCGAAAGGTGTGTCGGCAAGTCACTTTTGTGACGGGACCCGTCACAAATAACCTTTTAACCGCCACCCGTAATTAATGCGGTCGAAGATATTTGCGACGAGTCCTGTCGCAAAAAGTACTGTTACCGATGGGAATCACGTCGCTAATAGACCTGTCGCAACTAATCTAACCTATATATACCCTCCTCCGTTTTTCCTTCCCTTCCTCTCATTTCTCACTTCCTTTCTCTCACTAAACTCAAATTTTAGAGTGGAAATTTCTCTCAGTTAAATTTTTTTTACGGGGAAGTTGTGAGGGCACTTACATTAATTGGAGATCAAGTTTAAAGGTATTTATATTTTATTTAATTTAGTATTTATTTAATTTTTTTATGTTAATTTTAATTCTTGTTGATTAATTGTAATTAAATTAGATTTAAATTGTTTTGTTAATTGTATTTTAGTAATAAATAGTAATAAATAGGAATAAGTAAGAATATATACGAATAAATAGGAATAATTACTAATAAATAGGAATAATTAGTAATAAATAGTAATAAATAGGAATAAATGGGTATAAATAGGAATAAATAGGAATAAATATGAATAAATAGGAATAAATAGGAATAAATAGGAATAAATAGGAATAAATAGGAATAAATAGGAATAAATAGGAATAAATAAGAATAAATAGGAATAATTAGTGATAAATTGGAATAATTAGTAATAAATGGGAATAATTAGTAATAAATAGGAATAATTATTAATAAATAGGAATAAATAGGAATAAATAGGAATAAATAGGAATAAATAGGAATAAATAGGAATAAATAGGAATAAATAGGAATAAATGGGAATAAATAGTAATAAATTTTAATAAATAGTAATTAATAATAATAAATAGGAATAAATAGTAATAAATAGTAATAAATAGTAATAAATAGAAATAAATAGGCATAAATAGTAATAAATAGTAATAATTAATAATAATTAGTAATAAATAGTATTAATTAGTAATAAATAGTAATAAAAAGTAACAAATAGTAATAGTTAGCAATAATTAACAATAATTTTTAATAATTTGGAATAATTAAAAATAATTAGGAATAAATAGCCATAAATAGGAATAAATAGGAATAAATAGGAATAAATAGATATAAATAAGAATAAATAAAAAAATAGGAATAAATATGAATAAATAGTAATAAATATGAATAAATAGTAATAAATAGTAATAAATAGGAATAAATAAGAATAAATAGGAATAAATAGGAATAATTAGTAATAATTAGTAATAAATTGTAATAAATAGTAATAATTAATAATAATTAAAAATAAATAGGAATAATTAGTAATAAATAGGAATAAATAGTAATAATTAGGAATAATTAGGAATAAATTGGAATACATTGGAATAAATTGGAATAAATAGAAATAAATAGGAATAAATTGGAATGAATAGGAATGAATAGAAATAAATAGGAATAAATAGAAATAAATAGTAATTAATAGTAATAATTAGTAATAATTAGTAATAATTAGTAATAATTAGTAATAATTAGTAATATTAAGTAATAATTAGTAACAATTAAGAATAAATAATTATAAATAGTAGTAAATAGTAATAATTAGTAATAAATAAAAATAAATAGGAATAAATAGGAATAATTAGTAATAATTAGTAATAATAGGTAATAATTAGAAATAATTAGTAATAATTAGTAATAATTAGTAATAATTAGCTATAATTAGTAATAATTAGTAATAATTAGTAATAAATTGTAAAAAATAGTAAAAAATAGTAAAAAAATAGTAAAAAGATAGTAAAAAATATGAACAATTATGAACATTAATAACTTGTAACAACTTGGCACAATTTTCATTGGATTGACGACACTCCTTTTGCTCGATGACACTTCTCATTTCAACTTTCACCGACTCATTACATTATGAAAATTATGCTTCTACGTATACACGAGTTTGAATATGCATTCGTAGGACCACATTTTTCATAATGTGTTCAGGCGGTGACAGTTGCAAGAAGATTATTCATCGACGAAAAGGGGGCTCTTTTGTCCGGAAGCTCATTTACGTGAAAGTTTGTCACACAGAAATCACAATGAGGAATCTTCTTGGAGTTACGCTTATACATTCTTGTATGCACGAGAATGAATATGCGTACCTACGAGAAGATTCTTCATTGTGATTTCAGTGAGAGAAATTTGTAGGTAAATGTGCTGGAAGACAAAAGAGAAGCCATCAATCCACTAAAAATTGTTTCGCCCAAAATTAGTATTTGTGACAGGACCTTTTGCGACGGGAGCCCGTCAGAAACAATATAAATAAAAATTTTTATTAATAGAATTTGCGACAGGCCTGTTGCAAATACTATTTACGACAGGCCCATCGCAAAATGTTTTTATATATATAATGCATATAATCGAAGGCTTAGTTGCGACGGGGTAGTTTCCCGTCGCAAATAGTATTTGTGATGAGCTAGATCAAAATGTCTATTTATATATATAATGTATATAATCAGAGGGTTATTTGAGATAGGGACCTTTCCCATTGCAAATACTTTTTTTCGAGACTAGACCATCGTAAAAGATAATATTTGCGACGATGTTTTCTGTAATCGACTATTTGCCACGGGGCCCCATCTCTAAAGCCTATTTGTAATGAGATCCCATCGCAAATATCCCATCGCAAATATCCCTTCACAAATTCCTCTAATTCTAGTAGTGATATATTTACATCTATATAATAATCATTGAAATTATGACATGTGACCGCTGACAGAAGCATTCTAATAGTTTCTAATCTTGCAACTGGTGATTTTTTTTTCAAAATACACACCTTCAACCTGTGAATAGTCTTTACAAATAAGTATGGATTTGTTTCTTGGAACCTCTCCATGGTCATTAAACTTGTTTATATAAACCCACTTTGTTATGATAACATTTTTATTTATTATTTGTGCAATAAGTTATCATCCTTAATTCTTCTCAATATGATCCAACTATTAATTAATAAAATCCACACATTATTTATTTTGAATAGCTTATTAAATTAATTCTAGTTCAAATTTTGAGACAAGTGAAGTCTAGTTTTCTAATCTCAACTTCCTTATATTCTGAAATGGAGCCTTCTGATTTCCAATAATTTTTTCAGACTCAACATGTTTCTATATGCTAGGAAATTTCACAAATATATTCCCAATTGAAGTTTACTCATCACATGAATATTTTGATTCTTGATAAGGATGTTTTGACTTACTTTCACTATTTCTAGAAATATATAGTTTATCCTCCTCAGCATTCTCAACAAATTTTGTTAATGATTTTTTATTTTCAATTATTTTCACATCATATGAGTCTACTAACTTTTGTAAACATTTGTTCCAACATTCACAACTTATTACATTGGGTGAATAACCCATGAAAGTTTCTTCCACGTCTTTCTTATCAAACTTTACCTAATTCGGATTTTTGATTTTTATCAAACATGGACTTCCAAAAACATTAAAGTAATTAAATGCAGGTTTTTTGTTATAAAAAATTCATAAGAAGTCATGTTGGTTTCCAATTTCAAAAAACATTTATTATTATTATGTATAGTTTTACTAAAAACTTCTTTACAGTAAAACATTGAACGTTTGTATTCTTTTAACATACTTATTCCCATTTCCACTAAGCTTCTATTATTTCTTTCTACTAATCCATTTGTTGTGGAGTATTGAAAGCACTATACTGATGTTTGATACCATGATTTCTCAGATAAGTTTCAAAATTATTGCTTGTGAATTCGGTACCATTATCTATTCTCAAACTTTTTATGAAAACCTCAATTTATTTCTCAACTTCTTTTTTGAAGAATTTGAACATTTTAATATCCTATGAATTATGGTCTATAAACATGATGTTTTTTTATCCTAGTGAAATCATCAATAAAAGTGATAAAGTATAAATATAATTTTATATATTGATGTCTTATCAGCCTACATAAATTGTAATGAATAATCTCAAGTGGTCCGGAAGATTGAATCTCAACTCTTTTATAATTTTTGTTAGTCATATTCGCCTTTTGACAAGTTACACTAACATATTCTTGTTATATTCATTTCAATTTTGAAATTTTTTAAATGAAATAAAATTTAGAGAGTTTGTACATACTTTTTTTCTAAGTAACCCAAGTATTTGATGCCAATTTTTTTTTCATATTCCACACTCAAGTAATAGGAGGTATTGAATTTTTCTCTTTGGAAGATATTTCCACTAAATCTTTCTCCTTCTGTAATAAATTTTCTATCTTTCAAACTTTTGATGATACAAAAATATTTTCTAAAAAAAATTATTTTCCATTATCACAAAGTTGATTTACACAAATTAACTTTTATTTTATCCCATCAAAAAATAAAACATCCTTAGATTCCAACTTTTCTGCTTTAATCTCAACCATTCGGATTCCTATGATTTTTAAGGAACTATTACTACCAAGGGTAACTTATCCTCCATCATGAACTTCAACATGTTTCAAGATTTTTTATATAACCTTTAAAATGAAAAGAACAACCACTATGAAGTATCCATGTTTTTTCCTTTCACTTGATTTTAAAGCTGTCTCAATAAAAAAATCTCTTTCTAAAACTTTATTCTTTATGGATTCCTTTTCTTTTCCATTGTAAGAAACTTGTTCCAGAATGAGTGTCATACATTTTTCAACATGATGACCAGACTTATCACATCTTCCACAAACTTCTTCCAAAAATTAAAATTTATTTTGTATTAGTAAGTTTATATCATATTGATAATTCACCTTTTTGACTTTATGTAAGTTATGAAAGTTACTCATTCTAATTTCTATATTTCTTCCACTTTTCCCAAACCTTCTTCTAGGTAAGGATAAGATGTACCAAAAATTATATACCCTTTTACCATAGATTCCACAAAAATAATAATAACCATATAATCTTGATTTTATATTGAAATAAGATCTTTATATATTGAAACTTTATTGAGGTTGATATCTTCTTTCTGCTCTATCATACTCAGGATGTAGACCATATTTCCTTCAGAGTAGGTATTATACTTTTATAGATGTGATAGGCCTCTCACATACATTTCCACCGAATATTTCCCAATAATTTTTCAAAAATATGAAATGTTAGAAAAATCAGATGAAACATTATTTTTGGTGGGTGAAGATTTCTCCAGATTCTTGTTTTGACCACTCTTAGAAACTTTAGTAGTCTTAAATTTTAATTCTAAGTATTTGTTGAAGTTTTCATTCATCTTCATCAAGGTATTTTCAGAATCAGGATGTTTTTATTAAAATTTGTTAACTTATTATTCCTTAAATTCTATCTTCTTACTAATATCATCAATCATATTTCCATGTTCATCAATTCTTAGTTTGTAACTTACGATCTCTTAAATGAATTCCTAGTCATTCTTGATGACATATTTTATTTTTCCATAAACTTATTCAAAATCATTATTTATTAATCTAATTTATTTCTTAGGATTTTTGTTTTCCTCAAGACATGAAATAAGTTTTTTTCTGAGGAGATACTCTCTATATGATTCTTCACCACCTTCTTCACTATTTTAGGAATCTTTTTTTTCTCAACTTTTTCAATGAAGGATCTGAATTCTTATGAAATTTTATCTTTAGAAGAATTATTTTCAGTTGAGTCTGATTCAAATTTCTTACTCAATATACTTATTTTGTTTCCAATTAACTTCTTCTTGTATTTTTTGGATAACTTTTCTTATTTATCATTTTTGTTCCACTTCTTTCATTGAGATTTTTCATTGGAATCAACTCAATATTCTTTAACTTTTTATTGGGGAAATTAATAAAAAAAGTGTCTTATTCCACCACACTCATAACATTTGAGAGAAAGTTTACATCCATATTTTACTCTTCACCTCTGATCGTTTTTAGATATAAGAGACATAATCTTATCATTCAACTCATCATCTTCCTTATCTTCAAACTCAAAAGGATCAACTTGTTCAATATCTTAGATTTTCGTATTTATCATAGCTTAAAAATCCATTTCATCTTTCATATTATTTTTAAAAATTGAATATTTAATGATTTCATAAGAAATAATAAATTTAAACAATTAATCAACAGATAAATAATCCTTATAATCTAAAGAGAAAATTTTACAATCAAACCTCTCTGCAAAGTTTATCATAAGTTTCTTCACTATTATAGAATCTTTCAAGACATATCCTAATTCTATGATGTTTTAAACAATTTAATTTAATATAGTAAATTATTCATCAATAATTTGTTCATAATTCATTCTGATTTCTTCATACATACCATGCTAGCTTTGGTGATTTTCTTCCTTCAATTTAGTACACCCTTTAAAAATACTTTGCAGCTTGTCCCATATAAATTTTAAAGTATTAAGATCCATCACATTCTGAAAGAAATTATATGATAAGAACATAAGAATTTAATTTCTATCCTTTCCATAAACTTCTATATTTCTCTTGTTAGGAAACATCATAAAAGCATCTTTCTTAATAGGTGGAAAACCAATAGAAGTAGCATCAAAAACTTCCAGGACAAGATATTGGAGATAAGGAATCATCCTATTTTTCCATTTATAATAATTTTTCCATAAATCGTAGGAATTCATATATTATTAATAGAATTGATATTATCCATGATAATTATTTGACAAGGGAACCTTACCTATGATACCAATTAGAGTTCCAAAGGATCGAATAACAACTGGGGGAGTGAATAAGTTGTTAACTTTTATGAGTTTCAAAACTTTTTGAAACTTAAACCATGAAACCTATTAAGATTTATATCCTCATCATATTTTAGTAAATATTCATGCATGAAAAATTATAAAAGAGTGTAAAGTACACAAGATTTATAAGGTTTGACCTCAGTGTGGGAACTTACATCCTTTCTATAGAAACTCCAATGGATATATGGAAATTTACTATTAATAAGTAGTGAATACAACTTGTTCCAACACTAATTAGAAACTTTTTATCTCTCGATAGGAAATATTATACCCACTCTTTACAATTTACAATGTTTGCTTATAAAAAAATTCATCCAAGAATAATAATAAATACTTTGTTGAAACTGATCCAAAACTGATTAGTCTTAATCCTTAGTCTGATTTGGTTGGATATAATTTTATCAACCTAATGAAGTTAATAGGACTCTTCCTTACTCAATATACACTCTCAAACTCTACTTAAAAACTCAATACAATTGAATTAATACAATGAACCCATTCCCAATATACAAAACTAAAAATATGATCAATTTCTCAATATGATATTCTTTAATACGATTGAATCAATATAATCTTCTCAATAATATATTGCTCAATATAGTAAATTTAAATTCATCTATCTGATCCTCCTCATGAGATCTCAAGCTGGAAATGACTTTCACTTGATTTCTTCAGTGCTCTGCCTTTTTTGATTATGTGAAAATTTAACAATGAATGAATTATTTGAGCAAGTATTTATAAACGACTTAGAAAACAAAAGTGGAAAAGTTGAAAACTTTCCTCACTTCCTCAAATTTAAAAACTCTGAAAATCTATCACTTTTAAACTACAACTTTTACTTCTTCAATCTTCCTTAGAATTTATTTGAGATTTAAGAAAAAATTTATTTTCTTCTTTGACCTCTTAAACCATTCATAAAAACTCTAGAATCTTTTTTTGAGTCTTCTTCATAATCAAATCATTACGAATCTATTTCCTTCTTGGCTCATTATGAATATATTTTCTTTTTATCTCATAACTAATTTATTTCATTCTCAGCTCATTAAATTTTTTTTTTCTTATCAGATCATTACAAATTCTATTTCTTTGTAATATCATTAGGAATTATATTTCCATATCATCTCATTACGAATCTATTTCCTTCTCATCTCATTATGAATCTGTTTTCTTCTAATCTCATTACAAATCTATTTATTTCTTAGTCATTACGATTTCAATTTCTTTCTCAGATCATTACAACCTTCCTTTCTTTCTCATATCATTATGATGGAATCCCCATTATGAAAGATTTTCCCATTATGATGGAAATCCCATTATTGTGATTTTTCTATAATGATGGAATATATTCAATGATGAATCCACTTAGTAATTTCTAACTTATTAAAACTTCATCAACATCATACATTCTTCTTCTTTCTTAATGATTTTTCTTTAAATTGATATTTTAAAGTGACAGAATCCTTATTACGATGGATTCCTCATTATGATTAAGTTTATTTAATGATAAATCCACTCATAAATATTGACAAGTCTCAAACCTCCTAAACTATTTCTCATTTAAAAATATTGTCTTGATTTTTACAAGAATTATGATTCCTTCATTCCACGAAAAGATTTTATCATGATAGTTTTCATGATTTGTTAAAACTTCATGACTAGAAAATAACCTTATTATTTTTTTAGAAAGTATGAAAACAATTTAACTCATGACTTCACAATATTCTTTCAAAAATATTTATCAATAATACAACTTCTTCAAATAGAAATATCTGACTTTTTAACAAATGCCGAGTTTGATGAATCTCCATTACGATAGACTAGGTCCAATTCCGGAAAAATAAAAACATTATTATATAAAAAGGTAAGTTTTAAAAAAATAAAAAACAATTTTAAAACAATTTATCACAAAGGTTCATCCTTTTTAATAACAAAATACTTAATTTTTGGTAAAGTATTTATATTTTTCGTAAATACTATTTTCTGAAAAATGCATTTTTTTTATTTTTGTGAAAAATAATAAAATTAATTTGTGAAAATTTTAAAAAATTAATTTAATGATTCAAACTTCATTTTTGAAATCATCACGTCAAAATTAGCTTAGATTGAATTTTTGAGTTTTGTATGAAAAGTTTAATTTCTTGATGAATGGTGAAAAAATACAGAATTTTAGTTGAAAACCACATTTTCATTTAATTTATTTATAAATATAAATTTTATTTTAAATTAGTTTAGAGTTAAATTATTTCAATTATACATCCATTAATCCAATTTAGGTTATTGTAATTAATTTAATATTGAATTTTGATATAAAAACATTGTAAACTTTTAAACATTTTATCTTTAAAAACCCAATTTCTCATCAAATATACATAATTAATTTTAGATTAAAATTTTATAATTATGTGAATGGAATATGGAAAAATATGATTAATATTTTTAATTATAATAATTTATATTATCTAATAATTTCAACTTAATTTTTGACCAAAATGAATAGTGAATGCAGTAAAAATTAATTCCCACAGTTAAGGTAAAAATGAGTTTACCAGGGGTTATACTAAAATTATAATGATAAAAATGAGCCATAAAATTATATTAAAACTATTTTATGACCATAGTTTTACCCTACCACCTCTAAGGTTTCATAATGTCCCATTTTGGACCCTTGTGACAAATGAAAAATGTGGGAGAAGCTCCTTGAATTCTTATTATACCATGATTATATAATAACCTATATTTATTACATATAATAAGATATTTTTATGTTAATGGATTTTTCTAAAACCATCTCCACTTCCATCAAATGGGTTAAAAAATAATTGTTCACGTGTAAGTAAGACTACCTCCTCGTGAATTAATGTCATTCATTTTTTCCACTACCACATCCCACGATTTGGTATGATGATGGATATAAAATACATATGAGATATTTAAAATTTTATTATAATTTTTTATTAATTATATCATATATATCTTTTTTACTTTCCATTACATAGGGGTTATGATAATGGTGCTCGTGTGTATGATGTACTACAGCCTCACGAAGTGATGTGTTTCGCTTTTCACCAACACTTCACATAAAAGATAATAAGGATAAATATATGTGATATACATGACATAATTATGATATTAATGAAATATTTATCATTATTAAAGGATAATATATTATTTTATTTCTTAACTTTTCAGTCACTGAAAGATGATATCAACATTCATGTACCTGTGGACTACCGACTTCACAAAGCGATATGACTCTCTCTTTCCATCACCGCGCCACATGAATGATATGTATAAGTATACTTAAAAAAATAACATGGTATTTATGATATTATGGAATGATAATATATTTATTACCACATTTACAAAATGATCATTGAAAAATGGAATCGTTACTTCTGCGTATGTATGGTCTATCGTCTCCATGATTGTATCATACATCATTTCTCAAAACTATCTTTCATGATTGGTTTTAAAAGTATAATTAATGTATAAATTTGATAAATATTTAATTATTATTATTCTTAATATTATCTAACCCTAGTTAAATTAAGAGTAATGAAAATAATAAATCAAAACGTATATGAAAGAGCAAGTAGTCATTACCTAAAACGTGATTTTAGTAAGGAATTGTTAATAAATGAGTAATAGAATGGAATAGTTAAATCATATATTATATGATATATATAAGTATTATTATATAATATAAGTATAATAAACTTATATTTATTATATAGGAGGTTCGAACGAGTATGAATGAAGTATAGACTTAGAGTAAGGGATTTCTGTCTCACTTTTATCTTCTATGAGACACATGCTATATTCACCACCTATTTAATTTATATGGTGTGTATATTTCCCATTAATATATTTTATGATTCTTATATTATGAATTATTTATATTTATATATCCATTTTTAAATCTATATTTCATGGGGTTTAAGGTTCAAAAGTTACCAAATCGGTAAGAGATGTTTATCCCAATTTTCCTTCTTTGAGAGGTACATTATGCTATGCACCTATATTCTTTCACAAGGTGTATATATAGACCCTTTGACATGATATATCCTGAATATATCTATCCCAATTATATTTTAATTTCCATTTTACAATATTCCTTTACAGGTCTTACGATTCAAATATACCAAAGTGGTAATGATTTTATGTTACAATCTCATCATATATTCTGATTGTTTATAATTATGTTCCCAATGATAAAATCGTGTGATCCATATCTCAATAAAATAGTGGATTTTATTATACTTATTTTATTCATGATATTTTAATTTAATATTAAAATTTTACACTCATTTGTACTTAATATAATTGTGAAAATGTTTTTCATAAAATCCAACATTATTTCTCTCCTCGGTCAGAAATTGGTTTTATTTCAAAACCAAGTTTTCTAAAATTGTTTTATTATTATCCTATTATTTTTAAATGATATTTCTACCCATGTTTAAATTTTTACATAAATTATTTTAAAATAATATTCAAATCATTTTCAAAAACAATTCCTGTTTTAATTTTATCAAAAATATGAAAAGAATATTTGTTTTCTTAACATGCACAACATGAGTAGCATTTACTGCTATCATCACCATCAATGATATCAATTTTCAATTAAAAAATTTAAAATTTAATTTCAAAGAAATTTTTTCCCTTAATATTTTGTAAATTTTAGATTTAAATAAATGATTTCAGAAAGAAAAGGATTTCAAAAATGTTTTATGTTTAGAAAAGTGTTTTTCAAAGTTGAAATGTTATTTTCATTAAGAAATGTTTTAACTTATTTTTAAAATATTCGTATATATGTTTTAAATTTTGTTTTAAAATAAAATTATTTTGAAAATGTATTATTTTTTAAAAAGTAATTTTCAAAGAATGTTTATTTTCCTTAAAAAATGTTTCATTTTATATTTTAAAATCATTCTCCATCTAAGATTACATACTTTGATATAATTTATTCTTTACTAGGGATATTAACCTTGGATACCATTCTTATTATTTTTCTAAATAGCCTATGTTTTTATGAAAATATATTTATGAAAACCATTTCTCTTATATGGGTTATACTATGATAGAACACTTATCAAAACTGCTTCTTTTTTGCATGTTATGCTTTGACGAAATGATAAAATTATTACGAAACTTATCTAATTTACATTGGTTATTATATGATTAAATTTTTACTAAACCCTTTTAATTTCATTGGACATGATATTATTGATATTTTATAATCTTGTGAAACACATAGGTATGATTTTAATCACGTGATCGTGGTTATGTTATTATCAAGGATGGTGGTTATGTTATAAACAAGGATGGTGGTTATGCTATAAATAAGGATGACGGTTACATTATAAACAAATACACGTGGGATCTATATATCCCTCTGATACATTTGAAAATGATTTATATGTCATGAGATAGATAGAACTGGAATGGGGAGTGAACTCAATCTAGTAGAGAAATTTTTCAGCTATGATGGTCTTGGGAGTGAACCATGACTACTATGATGGTTTGGGGAGTGCAAAAATTCTACTATGAGTAAATTTATGCCACTTGGTATAGTGGTGTGTACTACCTAGGAGGTTTAGCCTCCCATATAGAGCCCTTATAAGTTTTGGTTATGATCTTTGACTACTAAGTTTTGGAAATGAGTATTTGAGCTCACACTTATTCTCATGTTCACAAACCATTGTGTTCATGTTATGCTTACATATCACCTTTGGTTACCCTAAATGGGAATCAAGTTTCACCCTTATGTTTCCTTTAACCATGTTATGAAGAAAGGTTTTAAGTAGGAGTACTAAAGGGGAAGATCTTTATGGGAGAAATTGAATATATTTCACAAATTAAGAAGAAAGTGTTCCAAGTTTTTAAAAACACTAAAATATCAGATTTCTCACCTTTTTGTCTTTATAATTTGATGAATATTCTTCTAGAAAGATGTAATATCCATGTATTAGAATATTGGGTCACTATAATTGGCAGTGAATGAAAGGATTAGTTAACCTTTGGAAACAAAGATGAGAAAACTTTAGTGAGTTCCCTAGGGATATTTATTTGGTTCTTTTTAAAGGGAGGTGGAATATAAAACCTTAATTTCTTTACGAGTTATTATTTTTTCAAATAAATTGAATTTCATTTATAGTTTTTGTTACACATAGCACTGCGTTAACTTGCATTACAAACAATTCAGTATTTTAACAAAACCTTGATATATTATTAATATTATTCAAACATGACCATTATTGCATAGATATTAAACCTAGAGGTATGAATAGTAATAAATAATTTATAAATATTATGTATAATGGTATTATCTAAATAAAACATATTGATACTTATTTTTTGGTAAAGTCTTTATATGTTTCAAAAATAATATTTTCTCAAAATATATTATTTTTCTTTTTGTGAAAAATAATAAAATTAATTTTTGATAATTTTTTAAAATTAATTTTAAAAAAACTTTATTTTTGAATAAAAATTGTCAAAAATTATCTTTGGGTGAATTTATGGGGTTTTTTTTCTGAAAAGTTTCATTTTTTGACGAATAGTTAAAAATATTGATTTTTACTGAAAAATGTATTTTCATTTAGTTAATTTATAAAGTTAAATTATATTTTAAATTAGTTTAAAAAGTTAAATTCATTAAATTATACATTAATTAATATTACTTTGGTCATTTAAATCGATTTCATATTGAGTTTTGATAAAAAAATATTTGTAAACTTTTGAACATTTTCTCTTTATAAACCTGCTTTCTCATCACGTCCGTGAGATTAATTTTAAATTAAATTATACCACTTATGTGAATGGAATTTATAGAAATTTATTCAATATTTTTAATAATAATAATTTATATTTTCAAATAATTTCAACTTAATTTGTTACCAAAATGAATAGTGAATGCAGTAAAAATTAATTACCATGGTTAAGGTAAAAATGAGTTCACTTGGGGGTTAAACTAAACATATAAGGATAAAAATGACATATAAACTTATATGAAAACTATTTTATGGAAATAATTAGAACATTAATCCTATAAGGCTTGATAATGGTTCATTTTTTACCCTTTTTACATATGAAAAATGTGGGAGCACTCAATTCTTTTCAAAAATACCAAGTGTGTCCTCTCCCCCACTTATAAAAGGCCACCCCATATCCTCTCTTATTCACACCTTAAAACCCTTTTTCTTATGAAAATACCTACCCAAATTACTTCCAAAATTCTATCCTCTCATCATATAATCCTTAATTTTGACATAAATCAAACCAAGGAAAACTTTTGGTGCAAACCTAAGGATGATTCCTGAAGAATAGGTAACATTTATCAACGAGCATTTTTGTTTCATTTTTTCCTCTACACCCTTCAATTATTATAATAAAATGATGATATAATAAAATATTTATATTAAATATACATAGATTTTGTTATGTTATCGTGATTTCCTATAACCATCTCTACTTATATCAAATGGGTTACAAAATCACTATTCATGTGTATGATTGACTACTGCCTTGCGAACCAATGTCATTCGTTTATCGATTAACACCTATCATGATTTGGTATGATGATCAATATAAATTATATATATAATATTTATAACCTAATTATAAGTTTTTATTCATTATATAATATATAAATTTTTACTTTCTATTCCATAGGGGATACAATAACGTCGCTCGTGTGTACAACGGACTATCGCCTCACAAAGTGATATGATTATTTTTTCACTAACGCTTTACATGGTAGATAATAAGGATAAATATATGTGATATACATGAAATAATTTTGACATTAATGAAATATTTATCCTTATTAAATTATAATATATCATTTTATTTCTTACCTTTTCACTCACTAAAAGATGATAACATCATTCGTGTACATGTGAACTACCACCATCACAAAATGACGTGACTCTCTATTTTCATCACCACACCACACAGATGATTTGTATAAGTATATTTAAATAAATAATAGAGTATTTATGATATTATTATAATTATGAAAATATAATATATTTCTTTCCAAATTTCTATAATGATAATTGAAAGATGAAAATGCTACTCATGCGTATGTACAACCTATCGTCTCTATGATCACAATGTATGTCATTTCTACAAACCATATTTGATGATTGATAATAAAATTATAGTTTATGTACAAAAATGATTATTATTTCATAATTATTAATTTATATTTTTGTAACCATAACCAATGTAATGTGAATGAAAATAACAAATCAAAACATATATGAAAAACAAAGTAGTTATTACCTGAAACATGATTTTAACAATTAATTGTTAATAAATGGGTAATAAAATGCCATAGATAAATCATATATTATATGATATATATAATTATAATTATTTAATATAATTATAATATAATTATATTTATTATACATGATGTTTTAATGATTAATAAGGAATTCAAGACTTATGGTAAGGGATTTTTTGTCTCAATTTTTTATTTTGTGAGACACATGCCATAATCACCACATATTTCATTTATGTGGTGTGTATAATGACCATGAATTTATTTTGTAATTATTATCCTATGAATTATTTATATTTGAATATCTATTTTTTAATCTATCTCTCAGGGGGTTTATAGTTCAAATGTTACCAAATCGCTAATGGATTTTGTCTCAATTTTCCTTTTTTAAGATGTATGTTATGTTATACACATAAATTATTTTATGAGGTATATAAAAAAACCTTTTTAATTAAATCTAATGAATTTATTTATCTTCATGATATTTTAAGTTCTATTTTATGTTATTCCTTCATGGGTCTTACGATTCAATGATACCGTAGTGGTGATGATTTTTTATAAAAATATCATCATTTATTATGACTTTTTATGATTTTGTTTCCAATGATAAAATATTATGATATATATATAAAAATCATTGTTTTTATTATTCTCTAGTTATTCATTATATTTTAAAGTAATATTACCATTTTATACTCATTGGTACTTAATATAATTGAGAAAATGTTTTTAAGAAAATATGACTTCATTTATCTCTTCAGTTGGAAATCCATTTTCTTCCAAAACCATGTTTTCTAAAAATATTTAAAGAAATGTTTTATTTTTATACTATGATTTTTAAAATAAATTTTAACCCATTTTTTACTTTTTAAAATTTATTTTGAAGTAATATTCATGTCGTTTTCAAAAATAATTCATGTTTGGCTTTGACTAAAAATGTAAAAAAAATATTTATTTTATTGACATGCATGACATGAAAAGAATTTCCCACTATCGTGATAACTAAATTATTACAATATTCCCTTAAAAATTTTCAATTTTTTTTTTCAAATAAATGTTTTCCTTAAAATTGGAGAAATTTTTATATTTAAAATAAATGATTTCAAAATTAAAAGGAGTTCAAAAATTTAATATGTTAAATTTTTTTTTTCAAAATGAAAAGGTTATCTTCCTCAAGAAATTTCTTAAATTATTTGAAAATTTTTTATTTATAAGTATTCAAGGTTATTTAGAAATAAAATCATTTTAAATTTTTTTAAAAGTGATATTAAAATAAAGGTTATTTTCTATAAGAAATGTTTCATGTGAATTTTAAAAATCCATCTCTATCTAAGATGACATCCTTTGATATAATTTATGATTTACTAAGGATATGAATAAATGATACCATTATTGTTATTTTTATGAATGGTTTATGTTTATGATGAAAATATATTTATAAAACCCATTTCTCTTCCATGAGTTATACCATGATCGAACTATTATGAAAATGAATTCTTTTCATGGGTTATTTTATGATGAAATGTTGAAATTATTATGAATCCTATCTATTTTATATAGGTTATGATATGATGAAATTTTTAGGAAACCCTTTTTATTTTATGGGTTATGATATGGTGAATGTTTTATGATATTATGGTACTCATATATGTGATTTTCATTATGTGGTCATGGTTATGTTATAACCAAGGAAGGTGGTTATGTTATAACCAAAGATAGTTGGGAATTATATCTCCCTCCAATGAATTGGGTAAATATTTATATCTCATGAGATAGATTGTACTAGAATGGGGAGTGAACTCATTTCTATAAGGGACTTTTTTCGCTAATATGGTCTTGGGAGTGAACATTGAATACTATGATGGTTTTGGGAGTGTACCCATTACACTATGTGGAAAGTGATGCCACCAGGTATAGTGGTGTGTCCAAACCAGGAAGTTTATCCAAACATATAATTACCTTATAAGTTTTTTCAATGATACTTGAACATTATGGGAATGATTTTCTATTTTTATGAGTAGCTAAAAGTTCTATGTGTTATGCCAATGTAATTACCTGATGGATCATGTTCTTTGACTATATTATGATTTATGTGTTATAAACTACCAATATTTTTTCCATTACTTAGGATTTTGATATTTGATATGAAAATTATGGTTTTAAAATGTTTTACTCCTCCTCTCATATACTTGTGCTCATGTTATGCTTATATATCTTCTTTGTTTACCCTTACTGTGCATTTGATCTCACCCTTTCTTAGGTTTCCTTTCCATAGGTTATAAAGAAAGGTTTTAAGAAGGAGTTATAAGGGGTAATATATTTTTGGGAGACATTGTAGATCTTTAATTAATTAATAATAATTTGTTCTAAGATTCTAAAGGTACTAAACTATCACGATCCCCAGGCTTTTGTTTGTATAATGTAATGAATATTCATCTAAAAAGATGTAATATCCATGTTTGAGAAGCCTAAAACACTTTTTTATATGTGATATAATAATTAAAAAAGTATAATAATATCATAAATATAATATATAAACATTTAATCCATCATTATATCCAACCATGATAGGTGGTAATGGAAGAAAAAATTACATCAGTTCATGAGGCGGTAGTCCACCGTACACACGAATAATCATTTCGTAACCCATTTGATTGAAGTGAAGATTATTCTAGGTCCTTAAATTAACATAAAAAAATATAAGTACGTTGAATATACCATTATTATTACATTAATTTTTTTAATAATAATTGGTGTTGTTAGAGGAATAAATAAAATAAAGACACTCATTGAAGAACGTTACCACTTCTTCAGGAAACCTCATTCAGTTTCACCAAAAGCCTTCCTCGGTTGGATTTATGCCCAAAATAAGGATTATAGGATGAGTGGATGGAATTAATGAATTTATTTTAATAGGAATTAGTTAAACCAATGGGTTTTGAAAGTGTGAAGTGGAGAGGATAGGGGGTAGCCTTTTATAAGTAAGGTGAGTTGCACACTTGTAATTTTTGGAATGAAAAAGGTGTACCCACATTTTTCACTTTCCAAAAGGCTTTTAAATGGACCATTATATATAATATAAGAGATAATTTCTAAATATGTCCATAAAATGGGCATTAGATATGTTTTGGGTCCTTTTTTAATGTTATCATTTTAGTTTAACCCTATAGTAATCCCATTTTTACCTTAACCACATTAAATAGTTTTTACAATTTTTATGATTCATTATGGTTAATAATTAATTTTACAATATTATATAATATTAATTATTATTATTATAAATATTGAATCCATGTATCTAAATTCCATTCACATAATTTTAAAATTTTAATTTAAAATTAATCCCACAGACGTGATGAGAATTCAAGTTTTAATGGAGAGAAACTTTCAAATGTTTAAAAAGTTTTTTTTTATCATAATTCAACATAAAAATGATTTTAATGAGAATAATTGGATTAAAATAAATATTTTTTAAGTGATTTTACTTTTAAACCCATTTTAAAATAATAATTTAACCTTATAAATTCTTTAAATGAAAAGGTAGTTTTTAATAAAAACCAGCATTTTACAATTTTCATCAAAAAGGCAGTCATTTTAGAAAAATCTGAAAAATTAAATCTAGGATATTTTTGATATGCTGAATTAAAAAATTAATATTATTTTATCAAATTTTTTATTCTAAAAAATTTAAAATTTTAATTTAAAAATTGGGGTGAAAAAGGCGACAAAACTTTTTTTTAGAACAAATACAGTTTTAAGTATAAAATTGGATTTATTCCTGTATTATTTTTAGAAAACACCTAATATGAATGCTGAACATTTGATTATATATATAATATCGAAATTTAATTAAAATAATTCACAAAAACAGATTTTTTTAATTTATTAAGTGAAAACATGTTTAGGTGCATAAAAATAGTTTTTAGATAAAGATTTCCTTTATTTTTAAAATAGTTTTTATTTTCATTTATAATTAATTGATCACAAAAGAATTATTTTTATATTAATGTGTAAAACATAAATTTTAATAGTTTATTTAATACTATTCACACCCACTATTCCTACGGCTAGGTGATAACTATCATTTAAAATATTAGTATTTTAATAGTATTTCACATTTCATTTAAACTCAATGTTGTGTGTAACACAAGATAAAATCAGTGTTGCATAGAATTCAAGATAAAATTTATGTTTTGTGTAATGAAAAATATTTAAAATCTTGAATTTATTTGAAAAAAGTATTTCACAAAATCTTGGATTGGTACATTCTACCCCCTTAAACTAAATTTCAGCCTCAAAATTTGTCACTTTTGAACCAAAAAATGAGGATACTTCCACCTCATTACATCCTCAGGTCTCCGTGTAGCTTACTTAAGCCGGTGGGTTATAAGGAACCAACCTTAAACATTTAATAATCATTATTTTTATAAAAAATTTAATTTCATTCACATTTAGGATATTTTTAGGTTTAGAGTTTTAAAGAATTAGACTATAAATATTACATTACATCTCAAATATTACAAAGTGGACATTTCTAATCTATCATATTTTTCACAATAATAAAACACCTTAAAAAAGAATTATTTTCTTGATAAAAATATTATTGAATTATTCCTTTCTCTTACCCTTCCTTATACCATGTGAAAAACATTTCAAAAAACATGGGATGAGCATAAAAATCTCATTAATTAATATAAAATAAATAAATAAAAGATTAGTCCATGAATACATAAAAATCAAAAAAATCATACTTTTTACTCATAAAACATAATCTCTTTAACAAAACTCATGAAATCATAATATTTATGAATAACTAATAGAATTAATAAATCATAAATGTAACTTGTGGAATCCATAAAATACTTACATTGTATCTTTCACACCTACATAGGGAGTAACCTACATGGTTACGTTTGGAATAACCATCACAATATATTCTCTAAATATATTAAGATAAACCTTAAAATTTACCTCTATCATGTTAACCAATGAATTAGAGATCTATCTAAGGCTCACCAAACCTAATTTTATCATGGAACCACCCATATACACAAACAATTCCCAGGAACCATAACATAATCATAATATAGAAAACATGCATAAAGGAAAGATAACATTTCCACATTACAATCAAAATATATAATTTCAAGATATTGACATAATTAATGATTTATAAAAACCATTTTCAATACCAAAATACTTAAAAATGGTATATGATATTTATTTTCCTTTTAAAAAAATTATGACTTGTTAAGGAATCCAAATATCAAATAATGCTTGCGGTGGTGGAAAGGTCCTTATCACCACATATGTTAAAAAGAAAAATTGTTTTTGCCATTTAGTAAAATGATTTGTTAAAAAAATATTCATTTTGAAAAACCATTGAATTAAATTAAAAATGAAAAGGATATAATTATAGACTATATGAAATAAGGTCATGTATAAACCAAAATATACCTCAATAAAAGGAGATTGAGACGAAGTCCCTTAACTTGAGTCTCACTTGTCTCATTCATTCTTTATATTTCTAAATAATAAGCTTAAGTTAATTTATAATTTATTCAGAACATTTTACAATTTTATTATTCATTTTATATCACTTATCATCCTATTAAAAAAATTACATAATTATTTATGTTCTGATCGGTCAGTTAGTCAATATTCGGCACTTGAGTTGAAAATGAACTTTTTTGATGTAAATTGTCCATGTGATAAAAAGTAAATCATCTCCATAATATTATTAATGATTAAAATATCATATATATCTAGTATATATATATATAATTATAATATCTATAATATTTGTAGATAATAAATGAAATGCATCGTTCATGGAGATAGTAGGACATACATATACATGGACACTACTTTCATTTATTTTTCATATTAAAAGAATAATAATAAAATGATATAAAGGTATATTATTATACCATTATTATATTTATTTCATGTATGTATCATAGGTTTAATAAAACAACCATTTATACATTTCATGTACAGCATGAACGAGTCATATCACTTTGAGGGGGGAGTATTCCACACTTTCTCAAATGAAATTATCGTATTTACACATTATAGAAAGCATAAAGTTTTGTTATAAATAAAAATTATAGAATAATTTAGACAATATAAATATAATATATATCATATATAAATACATTTCCATCATAATGACCACCATGAGAGGTGGTAGGGGAAGATTGAACAATCATCATTTCGTGAGGTAGTAGTTCATCGTACAAAGAAACAATATGTTCATATCCATTAGATGGAGGTGTGTGTAATTATAGTTCTAATACTTCCCATAAAAACATTATAGTATATTTAGGATACTGGTTTTGTTATGTAATAAAATAATAAGAATATAATAGAGAGTGAAGAAGGAAAATAAAGGAAAAGAACTTGAGAGAAGATGTTATCTCTAAATCAGGTAACTTCTTTTGATTTGAGCCAAAAGGATTTCTTTAATTACCTTATGACCAAGGTAAGGTTTCTAGGAGGAATGGAGGGATGTTAGGAGATTATTTTATCAGAATTTAGATGATCCAAGGGGCTTTATATGTCACAACCCAACCCAATAGGGCTCGAGCCATGACTCCCCAAGCCTGCCTCCAATAGGCCAAGGGCTGGCGTCTAGTGCTGAGTAGGCTATCACACACATGGGAGGCATTAGACTAAGGTACCTATACAAACACACCCACATACACCTCCAGGAAATAGTTCAGAGATATATATATAAATTGGAAAGAAAATACATGCATACATCTATCCCAAAATAAAGAACAGAAAAAGTACAAAAGGAAAAAACAGGGCCCACCAAAAGAAAACTACAAAAGTGTCCAACCTGCTCAGGAGGAGAGGATCGCTGTCAAAGGACCTTCCGGTAAGATCCTCGGCACAAATCCAGTACGAATCCATGGTCAGACCCTCTCACTCAACTCTGCCTGCTCCGGGTCCTCCCGGGACTCCGTCGAAAGGCCTGTGGTCTGCACAAGACACAAACATGTACGGGCAAAGCCCATGTAGGGGTGAGTATAAAAATATTCAGTAGGCACCCCAAAAACCCAAAACAAAAGAGAGAAACTGAAAAGCAACAGTTTTCTCATCCCAGCCAGAGGGAACCCAGATGAGAGAGAAACTCCATCTCGTGACCATCCTCATCTAAACAAAACCATTCAGATCAATCCAAGAGTATGCCTGTACATACACCTTGAACATCCAGATATACTCATCTCACGCCCCAAGACACATGAGGTAACGAACTCATCACCAGCAATGGTTCACAACTAGAAGATCACACTCCACGATAAAGGTCATCCCAGATGACACTCATCCAAGAGATACACTCCATCGGGTCCCACACAAACATCTCCGATGATCACCCGAGAGATCACGCTCGACAGATATCGTCACTAAGAAAACCACGCTGAAACAACAAGAACAACAAACTCCTCAGATAGGGGATCACTCCTAGGTTCTGCTAGGGTATTCCTAAACCCAAACTAGTATAAAAATATCTTATAGATAGGGGATCACTCCCAGGGTCTGCTGAGGGATACCAAAACCCGATCTGGCATTCGTAGAGCTCATAAATAGGGGATCACTCTCAGAATCCGCTGGGGGATACCACAACCTGATCTGGCACTCGACAGAAACACTTCACTCAGATAGAGGATCATAACCTATGTCACAAAGATCACGATGATATTGTAACCCTATATGGTACATCTCATGCTATAGGGGATCAAACTGACGATGGCACAACCCTACCGACACCACGCGTTGTGTTGGGGATCATATAACCAACGATACCGCAACCCTACTATAATCTTCATGCTGAGTAGAGGATCATATACCTGATGATTCCACAACCCTACTGAGCATGGCCCATTGCATAGGGGATCATATTCCTAATGATTCCACAAACCCTACGGAATTAAACTTCTAGATAGTGGATCACCGCCCGTGGTTAAGCGGTCACAACGATACCAAGAACCCGATCTAGGGAAACGATGCTAGAGGATCCCGCTCAAGGCCCACCGAAGGGATGCCACAACTCTAATAGATTAATCATCTCATTGAGAGAGTCACAAACCAATACTAAGGTTGTGATGTCATGCGAACCCTCATAGGAACAAACCAAGGGAGTACCCTCAACCACTGATGGTCCAAACGTTGCTAACTCGAGAGACCCACCAGAACGACACACCGTGCACCTCCAAGTCCGATACCGAGGCCACCATCACGATCCATGCAGAAAAAAACGCAGGATAGACTGTTTACTCGCCCGAAATAGACAACCGGTGAAAAAGGAACTATTCACCATAGCTAGCCCATGTGGGGCCCACACAACGATCCCGAAACTCATCAAGTGGATTATACCACTGTGTTCCCCTCGGAAAAACACATGGGATCTAGTACTCGATCGTCCAAAATGGACACCCGGTGAAAAATGTACTATCCACCAAAGCCAGCTCGGGTGGGGACCACACCTCGATCCCGAAACTCATCGAACGGATTGCACCATTGCGATCCTCTTGAAAAAACACACGAGATCGACTACTCGATCGTCCAAAACGGACACCCAGTGAAAAAGTCACGTTTCTTCATAAATGCCCGAAGCCAACCTCATGGGGCCCACACCCTGTTCCTGGTCCCAACACCCGGAAACTATCTCGAAAAGGCCGATGTACCATTAGGGTCTTAATGCCACTAATGACACGTCATTTGGACACTCCGTGCAGAAGTTATGGTGGGTCGAAGCTGAATAATAATAAAATATTATTATTATTTCAACGTTTCACAGCCCCGGGCCATGAAACTGACTCATAAAATTCCCAAATTAAACCCAAAAGGTCTGTCTCGATGCAACGAACGCATCGCCGCAAATGGCTCATGATTTTTCTCTCAATATGAATTTTACGGGGGTTTAAAGAGCTCCCGGAATATTCTGGCCGGACCACCGCTGGCTCGCCGGAAAACTGACCGGACCGCTGTACCGCCGCCCCGCCTTTCAGATTCCATCATGCCACCGCTGCCCTCACCAGATTCCGCCATGGACGCCGCCAAAATCTTGGTTTTCCATCGGAAAACTTCTGGGAACCCCTGGGAGCACTCCAGTGCTCCAACATCAGATCCGAAACATGTTTCGAAACCTTGGGACCCAAACTATACAACCCTTATGACGATTTGAAGAAAAACAACACGTAAACATGGTCCAGGATTTTAAAACTCAAACCACCTACCTTTTATTGGATCACGAACGCTTTGTGCACTCCGCTACTACCGCTGCTCGATCTAGGAGTGACCGTGTTGGGCAAAAATCCCTCAAGGTAACATTGAAGTATTTTTGGGTTGATTGTGTTTGTTGACAAAGTAGGTTTTCATGGATATTTGTCGAGTTCCCGAGAAGTTGTTGACAATCCATGTTGACAAAGAACGATGACAAAGGAAAAGACGATCTGGAGGCGGTACAAAAAGAGCAGTACAAGGTGGCGCCGTTTCCCAGTGTTTGCCAAATTTTTGGGGTCCAAAATTTGGAGTTTGGTGAGCATCGCGAAAAGAGGATTTCCATGAAGAGCATAATTTAATATGGCAAAGGCATGAATTTCGCGAAGCTAGGATGCATGGTTAGGAAATCGCGAAGACCAGAAGAATGGAGGCGGTGATGCTTCGCGATTACGTCAAGCTTCGCGAATGGCAGATGCGAGGGAGCTTCGCGGATAAGGCGCGAGCCGCGGAGGTAAGTTGACGGTGATTCATCGCGACTACGTCAAACTCCGCGAACGGAAGATTGCCATGGAGCTTCACGATTTGGATAGAATTCTGACAGAAACTTTGGAGCTTTGCGATTTGAGATGACGTGGCGTTGACTTCGCACGGAAAGTTCAAGGGTCGGTGGAATTGCCTATAAATAGAGGCCGACCCCTTCAAGCGAAGTAGAGAGAATTTTCAGAGAAAATACTTTGCTCTCGATTTGCGAAGGTGGTTCGCGGAGCCAGTGTGCTTCTCAAAAGAGGTGCTTCGCGGCGGCTATTGTAGCTCCGCGAAACCTGTGAGCTCCGCGTTGGCTTACTTAGCTTCGCGAGGGTCGTTGCTTTGCGACGGCTTGAGCATCGCGAGAGTGCTTCGCGAAGGAGCTTTGCGAGTGAGCTTCGCGAAAAGGCAGGAGCTTCGCGAAAAGGCAGGAGCTTCGCGAAGGCTTGTTTGAGCTTTGCGAAATTGGGAGCCTCGCATTGTAGGGTGCTTTGCGAAGGTCTTTCCAAAGGTTGTTTGCCCAGTGGATAGTGGCAAAGGGGTATTCATCTACGGATGAAAGTAGAACTTCAACAGAGCATCTACATACAGAGAGAGATGCATTCCTTAATGGAAATGAAGAGACCTACAGGTCTATAAACTGTGAGTGAGTGAATCCCTTCTGGAGCAGTGAGCTTAGGAAGAGGAAGAAGGTGATCCTCTCCACCGGCAGTGAGCCAGAGAGAGAGAAACAGGGAGTGACCCTTGGGAAAGCAGTGAGCTGACCCTAAACCTTGTATAGGCAGTGAGCCTGGGCATAGAAGTGATCTAGCCCGAACATTGTAATCCACAGCTAGTGAAGCCTAGTGGAATTTGGTACGAACCGGCAACTTGTTGGCGTATGCTCCTTGGACGTAGCCCTTAGCGGTGAACCAAGTAAAAATATCTGTGTCTGCCTGCTTACTTTCCTGCATTGCATTCAAAGCATCATCATCAGGTAAATGAGACAAGTGATCACAGTAACCACACAAGTGAAAACAAAGTGACCCTTGTAACAAAGAGGTCAAGATCCAGTGGGGCAGAAAGAACTTTGAAAAAGAATATCCATACCCTGATTCACCCCCCCTCTCAGGGTATATAGGCCCCTATTGGCCCTAACAATTGGTATCAGAGGGAAGGTTGTTGTTATCAGATTTGTTTGCTCCAACTTGGTGTAGTCGATCTGTGTGCATAAAGAATCAGTCTTCTCTTATCTCAATCAGCCATGGCAAAGGGAAAAACATCCAAGAACAAGCAGAAGTCAGGTGGTACTCCTCAGTGTGGAAGTGTATATGGAAAATGTGTGATTCAACTAAAGGAATCAAACAACTTGCTGAAGGAAGGCTTGGATGAATCAGAAAGGGAAAAGATTGATTCACTCAATCATGATGTTGGAATGAGTAAAGTACATGAGCATCAGAGTGATACTGAAACAGAAGAAGAAATTGAAGGAAGAATAGATATGCGAGCTGAGTTAGAGGCTGCTCTTGAAGAGATAGATGTTTGGAGAGCCAAAACCAAGAATGCTAGCAAAGTTGTTCGCGATGCCAAAATCTATATGCAGCAGCAGGAAGAAGAGAAGTCTGAGTTGATAAATAAAATTGAGAAACTCAAGTTATCGGCACCAGAGAACTCAGAATCAGTTAGTGAGTATAAGCTTAAGATTGAAGAACAAAAAAGGGAGATCGATGGCTTGAATAGAAAAGTGAAAGATCAATTCAAAAGCATCGAAGAACCGAATATTCCAAGTGACGTTGGAAACACTGAAGAAGCCAAATCTAAAGATATCCAGATCAAGGGATTGGAGATTGAGGTCAACATGCTAAAATGTTTAAATCAAAGGCTTATTGATATAGTTACTGACCTAACAGAGAAGAATGATTCACGTGCTGAAGAGCTGCAGAAGATGGCTAGAATGAAAGGAAAACAAAAGGCTGGTGATTATGAAGAGAGTCAAATGTCAGATGAAGCACAGAATCTTAAAGCCAGAAATAATGATCTAGCAGCACAGTTGTCTGCAGAAGTTCAGAAAAATCAAAGGCTACAACAAGAGAATGCATGTTGCTCTGACTCTGTCGCTCAAGAAAAATTGAAGGTAAAGGAGAAAAATGACACGGTTGATAAGCTGAAGCATGAACTGGAAGATGAGGTAAGTAGAGGGAAGCTTCTCAAGGAAAAACATGATGTCCAACTTGAATCAAGGGATATGAAGATTCAAAAGTTGGTAGAAGAGCTCGAATCAGTCAAGCAGGAAATAGAGAAGTCTAAATCCAAAGATAAGCCCAAGTTGAAGGATGCACTGCACTTGCTATTTGATCATCCTTCGACAAGTGATGATAAAATGAAGAACAGATATGCTGTTTCTGAAAAGAAACAACATAATATTTTCTCAGCTCAAAGACCAGCAAGTTTTGGAAATGCTGGCATTGGATATGATAATTCCACTCCTATGGATGATAAGAAAAATGCAGTGAAAATTTACAAAGGTAAGAAAAATCCTGTAGGTGCTGGAGATAGGCCTATGAGGATAGTTTCAAGGAGTGATGATGTGTGCTATTTCTGCGGAGTTCATGGCCACACATCAAGCTTCTGTACAGAGGCTCTGGAGTACATTTCAGGCTGTGAAAAGAGAGACATTAATAAATATGAGAACAGGAAGAAGCATCATGAGAAATTAGAAAGAAGAGCTTCTCAGAGGAAAGCATATATTAGATGCTATTACTGCGGAAGAATGGGACACACCATGAGCATGTGTCAGGAAGCTCAGGAGAACAATATCAGAGGAAGAACTCAAGGTGCATCAACATCTCAGCAGAGAGATGATGAAATGAGGTATGCCTTTGAGGGAAAATGTTTTATATGTTCTCACTATGGGCACATGGCGAGACATTGCAGTAAGAAGAAAGCAGGAAAGGGAAAGGAACAAGAAAATAGATCTCCACCACAGGAAGTGTACAAGAAAGAAGCCTGTACTGGGAGACAAAGTGATAAGGAGAAGAATAGGCTTCGAGCCTCAGGGAAATCATGTGGAGCTGAACGAAAGGTGTATCAGTCACCTCCTATGTCATACTCACAACAGCTCTCAAGGAGAGAATGTGAGCAAACCTGGAAGATTAAGGGGAGATCTACTCCAGTGGTGATAAAGAAGAATGGACGTTCAATGGAGGACCCACCACCAATGAAAAATAGGGCGGTGACTCATAAATCTGATAAAAGGCAGATAAGCAAAGAATGCATCGAAAAATCCACATGTCGTGTTTTGCAACGAGAAGTGGAAGAAAAAGGCAGATCCCTACAATGGACAAAGAAGACAGGGAAGATGACAAGAAAGGAGATTCCTGCACCGAGAAACAATCAAGGGAAATGGAATTTCGGTAGAACATCAAAGATCGAAATGTGTACCAGTTGGTCTAAACCCCAGATTGTGAGAAAGGCCAAGTCTGCAGAATCTTCATATCAGAAAAAGGCTCAGAATGTGAGCAAAGAATGCCTAGTCATATAGCCAGAACAGTTGAAGTTGGTCAGGCAGTTGGAGGAAGCAAGAAAGGAGTGTGATGCGCTCCAAGAAAGAATCAAAGGGTTGACCCATCAGGATCAACCATCATCCTCATGTTGAGGATTCTAGAAGAAACCCCTCTCCCTATGTATATAAATGCTATTAACTGATGATTCTTGTGTTTCAGGTTTTAGGGAGATACAATCCAAGGGGAAGTGGCATCTAAGGATGCGAAGTGGAGAAATGATATGCTCTAGAGTTTCAATTGATTCAAATCAGATACTAGAGTTGAAGAAGAAGGAGAGCAACTGAGCACAATTAAAAGTGATTGTGTTATTAGCTTTATCTCTTGTTTCCTACACCGAGTTCCAACTTAGTAGGCTTAGAGATTTTGTTAATGGCTCAAATCTGATTGGAAGATGAGAACGAATGATGCAGGAGGAAAATACGTGTTATGGGTCTAAACTGTTGGGCCTAACCCCAGGAAGTGTTGCATAACATAGGGGGAGCATTCAACAACAAAATCAGATGCCAGATCCATCAAGGAAATAATTGGATGACCCAGCTCAAGAGTTGTCTATCGAGAGAAGACATACTATGAGAGAAGCAGCAGTGATCAAGCATTTCATGCTTATTTATTTTGATCTAACATTGTGGTATCAGCTGACTGTTTTTCAGGATACCAAGAAGCTGCGAAAAGTAGCTGAAAGAAATGAAGCCACTGAAAAATGAGTCAGTGAACAATTTCCTGACGAAAGTGCTGAGGAAGAAAGCAACACAGGGGGAGAAGAAGTGGCTGAGAGTGACTCAGAATAAGATACTGATGATGAGTACAAGGATGTAAAATCCTTATCTGCACAAAATACAAAGAATCGAGCTGAAATTGACAGGCAGACTATCATCAGTGATCAGTGAGATCCAGTTCAGACAAAGAGAATGAAATCACTACAGCAGACATCATTACTATCTCAGGTTGATTCGAAATGCTTTGCTGATGCAGCTGAAGATGAAAACTGGGATCATGCCATGAATGAAGCGACAGGTCAGAATTGAGAAGAATCAGACCTGGGAAATTGTTTCGAGGCCAGATGATAAAAACGTCATCATGACAAAATGGGTCTATTCAGACAAGATGAACGAAGATGTTACAATGATTCGAAACAAAGCACGACTGGTGTGCAAAGCATACACCCCAAGAGAATTGTACTGAAGGCTATATCAGTATTTGAAGAAGATTGGCTTTCAGTGTGGGGGATTTGATTACAATCTTTATTTCAACAACAATAGTAATCAAAGGATGGTGAGGCTGGTCAAGGAAGAAGACATAATATTTGGAAGATCAGATGAAGCATAGTTACACAAGGCAGGAATGGAACATTCATTTCTGAATCCGAGTATGCCAAGGATGCTTTGAAATGATTTGGAATGGAAAATTCCAAGGAGATGAAGACTCCGGTTTCTACCCGGATGAAATCATCAAAAGATGACAGTGGCAGGGCAGTTAATATCACAGAATACATGCAAATCATTGGAAGTCCGTTGTACTTAACCGCAACAAGGCCTGATATTGTTTTCACCACATGCCAAGCAGCGAGATATCAGAGTAATCCCAAGGAAAGTCACATGCTTGCAGTGAAAAGAATACTTCGGTATATCAAGGGCACAGTGTACTTCGGCTTGACATACAATGACAAATCTCAGACAGAGTTATTGGGATATACTGATGAAGACTGGGCCGGTTCAGCGGATGATAGGAAACCAACGTCAGGTGGTGCTTTTTATCATAATGGATTGTGTATTTCTTGGCTTAGCAAGAAGCAAGATTGCATTTCATTAAGCACCACAGAAGCTGAGTATATTACGGCCACTCAAGCATGCACACAGTTATTGTGGATGAAGCAGCAACTTGAAGATATGGGAGTTGAAGTAAAGTCTCCGATCGGAATCCAGTGCGATAACTCAAGTGCTATAAATCTCAGCAAAAATCCCGTCCGTCACTCTAGGACAAAGCACATTGAGATAAAGTATCATTTTATCAAGGAGAAAGTTGAGCAGGGGATCATGAAATTAGAGTATGTGCCTACAGAACTACAGGTTGCAGACATTCTGACAAAGGCCTTACCCAAGGAAGCTTTTGAAAGGCATCGACTGGCTCTGGGAGTTCAGTCAATTCCCCACACTTGAAATAGAGTGGATGTGGCCCCCCCCCTCTCTCCGAGGTATGATGTGTTTTTCCCTAATGTGCTGATATGTGTTCTCTACTATGTTACAGACTACAAAGGCGTGACCTTTGGGTTCGTTGACAAAGGGGGAGAAAAGTGCTTGACAAAGGGGGAGAAAAGTGTTTTTTCAAGGGAGAAAATAGTGCGGAGATTTGATAAATCATAGTTGATACGGGGAGAAGCTGACAGGTAGAGCAGCCAGAAAGGGGGAGCAATGAGAAAGGGGGAGAGAATTCTAAATCTGACGATGCTAGACGTGATCGATCAAATCATAGAAATCACGACAGCTAATGATCGTGATAAAAGCAGAACAGTGGTGTTGGAATGGTGTGAGATGGTGTCCAGCTATCAACAATTGGTATCAACTTAAGAATTCACCAATTGGTATCAGTGTGGTTCAACAACTGGTTTTATTTTAAGAATTGGTATCAGGGTGGAATCGTCAATTGGGGTCTGACATGAAGTGATTCATTGATGAACTTTTCATACTACTCTTGTTTCTCACGCCGAGAATTGCTCATGTGGGCTTAGAGTACGTGTTAAGTGAATCCCTGAACACTATCACAATTGCAAGAGGCGAATGGTGGTAGCAGCTGGAAGAAGACTCAGTGAGGTATCACAGTGCAGAAAATCATCCTGAGCAAAATTTGTGCAGAGTTGTCAACAAACCCAAAGGGGGAGATTGTTGGGCAAAAATCCCTCAAGGTAACATTGAAGTATTTTTGGGTTGATTGTGTTTGTTGACAAAGAAGGTTTTCATGGATATTTGTCGAGTTCCCGAGAAGTTGTTGACAATCCATGTTGACAAAGAACGATGACAAAGGAAAAGACGATCTGGAGGCGGTACAAAAAGAGCAGTACAAGGTGGCACCGTTTCCCAGTGTTTGCCAAATTTTTGGGGTCCAAAATTTGGAGTTTGGTGAGCATCGCGAAAAGAGGATTTCCATGAAGAGCATAATTTAATATGGCAAAGGCATGAATTTCGCGAAGCTAGGATGCATGGTTAGGAAATCGCGAAGACCAGAAGAATGGAGGCGGTGATGCTTCGCGATTACGTCAAGCTTCGCGAACGGCAGATGCGAGGGAGCTTCGCGGATAAGGCGCGAGCCGCGGAGGTAAGTTGACGGTGATTCATCGCGACTACGTCAAACTCCGCGAACGGAATATTGCCATGGAGCTTCGCGATTTGGATAGAATTCCGACAGAAACTTTGGAGCTTCGCGATTTGAGAAGACGTGGCGTTCACTTCGCACGGAAAGTTCAAGGGTCGGTGGAATTGCCTATAAATAGAGGCCGACCCCTTCAAGCGAAGTAGAGAGAATTTTCAGAGAAAATACTTTGCTCTCGATTTGCGAAGGTGGTTCGCGGAGCCAGTGTGCTTCGTGAAAGAGGTGCTTCGCGGCGGCTATTGTAGCTCCGCGAAACCTGTGAGCTTTACGTTGGCTTACTTAGCTTCGCGAGGGTCGTTGCTTTGCGACGGCTTGAGCATCGCGAGAGTGCTTCGCGAAGGAGCTTCGCGAGTGAGCTTCGCGAAAAGGCAGGAGCTTCGCGAAAAGGCAGGAGCTTCGCGAAGGCTTGTTTGAGCTTCGCGAAATTGGGAGCCTCGCATTGTAGGGTGCTTTGCGAAGGTCTTTCCAAAGGTTGTTTGCCCAGTGGATAGTGGCAAAGGGGTATTCATCTACGGATGAAAGTAGAACTTCAACAGAGCATCTACATACAGAGAGAGATGCATTCCTTAATGGAAATGAAGAGACCTACAGGTCTATAAACTGTGAGTGAGTGAATCCCTTCTGGAGCAGTGAGCTTAGGAAGAGGAAGAAGGTGATCCTCTCCACCGGAAGTGAGCCAGAGATAGAGAAACAGGGAGTGACCCTTGGGAAAGCAGTGAGCTGACCCTAAACCTTGTATAGGCAGTGAGCCTGGGCATAGAAGTGATCTAGCCCGAACATTGTAATCCACAGCTAGTGAAGCCTAGTGGAATTTGGTACGAACCGGCAACTTGTCGGCGTATGCTCCTTGGACGTAGCCCTTAGCGGTGAACCAAGTAAAAATATCTGTGTCTGCCTGCTTACTTTCCTGCATTGCATTCAAAGCATCATCATCAGGTAAATGAGACAAGTGATCACAGTAACCACACAAGTGCAAACAAAGTGACCCTTGTAACAAAGAGTTCAAGATCCAGTGGGGCAGAAAGAACTTTGAAAAAGAATATCCATACCCTGATTCACCCCCCCTCTCAGGGTATATAGGCCCCTATTGGCCCTAACAGACCGCCATCAAAATCCGAGTCTAATGACACCCCGTTCACTCGATTCTGTCCGTTCGTTGAGGAGGAAGGGAGGATGAGCTCTTGGCAGTGGTTCCTCCTAGAATTCTCATCAAAGGTGAGGGATGGGATTTAATTATTATTATTTATTTTAATTAAATCCTCTCCATCCAATTGTCCGGCTCCCGGCTCGCCTCCAACCCCGCGCCCGGTGCGGACAAAGTTTAGGGTGCCCCTAGGGTAAACACGACGTTCTGAATGCAATGACGCACTAAGAATCACGATCTGAGGCTCCGTTCATGAGTTATTCAAGACGACACTCATAAAGAAACTTGTCCATTTATTTATGAAAATTCCCCTGATGGATTTTTCCGCCGTAGGCCCGTGCTCGCAAAGTTTATACCCCACCTAGGGTAAACAACATGCTCCAAACGCAACCGTACCCTCATATTCCCATTCCGAGTTACCGTTTAGGATATACCACCCCCTCCATGTGCATAGTATAACAATACTTAATATTTTTGATAAAATTAATTTCGGGCACACCGGGCCTCGGAATCGCACTCCGTCTTCGTACCTAGATCTGGAATTATTCATATGAATATTCCAAAGTCTAACAGGACCAAAACCTGAGTCGCTACATTATAGGTGTGAGTATGTGGGTAGAGGTGGTGGCATTTTATAAGTGGGAGGAGGGACACTTTAGAAAAGTCTTGAAATATTATTTTATTAAAAAATGATTTTAGAATTATAATTGTTAAAAAGTGATTTATTTCTAGGATATGATTATAATGGGTCTAAAACATATCAACCAATAGATTTTAGACATGTTTAGGTCACAAAATTAACCTTATCTTTTAGCTTTAACCCTTAGTTAAAAACATTAACTCTTACCATGTTTTCTTTTATTTTCAAAATATATGGTTACTATAGTAACTATAAAATTATAGGAGAATCACAAGTGGATAATTAATGAAAATTTTAACTTTATATAAGTCAGTTGGACGAATATTATATTTTTAGGACAATTATATTGTTTAATAAAATAGTATTTATTTTAAAAATTCATTTATGTCAATTTTTACACTATTTAGTAATTAATTGTTTTAAGTCATAACAACACGATTCCTTCAAAACAAATGAATTAACACAAATATAATATGTCTATATAATCAATAAAATTATTGGATGGCATAAAAATAATCAAATTACATTTATTTTAATATGTATAATATCATTTATGGAATCTTTGATTAATAAGGTAATCACTGCATCATCATTGTGTCATAAATAAATTTATTTATTTAATGTATAAAAATTATAAATAAAATACCATGATGTAGGAAATATTTTTACCTTTATAATGACTATTTATAGTCATAGATATCAGTTATTTATCCTTATAATAATTTTTTTTATTAAAAGATACATGATTATGTTATATTTCTCTCTTCTTTAAATTAAAAATTATAAAATGTCATTTTCATACTCAAGTGGCTCCCAAATGATAAAATTTCACCCTATGGATGCTAATTGTCGGAAATATCATATCCAATATGATTAGGACACATTTTAGTGTAGTTTTATATTATTATAATATTATGTTTTACCCTTATTTATCTGATTTACCCTTTAACCATGGTAAATAAAAATAATTACTAAAGTTACTATTCATAATGTCCAAAAATAAAAAGTACCAATTTACATAATTTGGACCATATGATTCCAAATATGGAATACGTTTTTACAAATTCAAAACATAGGATTTTGGGAAATTTATTTAAAATTAATTCCCATTTTCAAAATCTGAAAGCCTGTTTTTAAGAAGTAAAAACTACCAAAAGATTAAAATGTGTTTATGTCAAATTAAAATGTGAAATCACTTCCAATGACCAAAATTGGATTAAATGATAAAAAATTAATCCAATTACACTTTAAAACCAACTAAAATGATAACATAACTGTATAAATAAATTAGATGAAAGGGTAGTTTTGAATTAAAATGCATTATTTTTCACTATTCATAAAAATGAACTTTATCAAGAAAATTACAAAAAAATTTAACCAAAGTAAATTTTTATGTCCGGTATTTATAAAATAAGTTTATTTTTTAAAATATAATATATTAATGTAAAATAAATTAGATTTAAAAATGGTTTCCTCATTAAAAGGGGGTAAAACGACCTTTAAAAAATATTAAAGTATTTTATGCTTAAAATTAGAATTATTCTAATTTTAAACCTCTAAAATTTATTGGATAACTGTAATTTTTTTTAACAAATATGTATAATCATATTTTAGTTATTCCTATTCATTCTCTCCAATACAACGGCTAGGCATAAACTACTATTGAAAATAATATTATTTTAATATTATTTTTTGGTATAACTCAAAGTTGAGTGAAATGTAATATTTCAGATAAATCCATTGTTGCATGTCGGCTAAGATATCAGACAAAACATACTATTAAATGTAAAATTAATATAATATTCATAAATATTAATAGATATTAATATGTACAATTTTATAAATACCTGGGATCATATATCATTCCACCCTTTTGGAAATTGTATCCCCATGATTTATTTACTTATCAAACAAGTGGGGGTATTTATCCCTCATAGAATTATTAGATTCCCACATTGCCTCTTCAACCATATGGATTTCCACAAAACCTTTACCTAATGAATCAACTTATTCCACAACACTTTCTCTTTACATTCAAGAATCTATATTGGTTGTTCATCATAAGAAAGATTCTCTTGAAACTGAACTACCTCTGGAATCAAAACATGAGATGGATCTAACATATAACTTCTCAACATTGAAACATGAAAAACATTATGCATTTCTGATAAAATTCGAGGTAAAGAAACTCTATAAGAAACTGATTCAAATATCTCCATGATTTCATAGGGTCCAATAAAATATGGACTCATCTTTCCATTCTTACCAAAATACATCAAACTTTTCCATGGAGAAACTTTGAGAAAGATATGATGACCCACCTCAAAAGAAAGATCTTTCCTTCGGTTATCCGTATAAAGTTTCTGCCTACTATGTGCTTTCCTCATGTGCTTCTGAATCAACAGAACTTTTTTTCCATATCTTCTACCAATTCTGGTCTCATCTTCTTCTTTTCACTTAATTCATACCAAAAAATGGAGTTTGAAAACACTTTACATATAATGCCTCAAATGATTCCATCTGTATACTGGAATGAAAACTGTTTTTATAATAAAACTCAACCAAAGAAAGATGTTGATCCCAACTTACCTGGTAATCCATTGAACAAGAATATAGAATATCCTCCAAGGTCTGAATTTTTCATTCTCACAGCCCATATGTTTGAGGATGAAAAGTTGAACTAAAATTTAATTCAGTTCCTAATGAATTCTGAAGGCCTTTCCAAAAGTTAGAAATGAACTTGAGATCATCCTCAGATACAATAGTGATAGGAACTCCATGTAACTTGACCATCTATTAAATATATAATTGAGAAAGTTGATCGAGAGATATATTATCCCAGATAGGAATAAAATGAGTATATTTAGTCAATCATTCAATAATTACCCAGATTGCATTTTTACCTAAAAAACTCTTTGGTAATCCCACTACAAAATCCATGGAAACATTTCCCATTTCCACTATGTCACTAAAAAATTCTAAATTATCCCTTTCAGTAACTACTTCTCTACTTTAACCTGTTTAAAAATCAAACATCTTAGGGTAAAGTCAGCAATATCTCTTTTCATTCCCTCCTACCAGTAATACACCCAAAGATCTCTATATATATTAGTACTGCTAGGATGAATTGAAAATGAAGAAATATGAGTTTCACATAATAACTATTTCTTAAACTATGAATCAGAAGACACATATAATATATTTCCAAACCTCAATACATAGTCTTTATCAATATTAAATTCAGGTAACTTACCCTTCAGAACCAATTCTACCTTTTTCTACAACTCACAATCTTCTTTGTATGCTTGATTATTTATTTCTTATAGAGATGATTTCACTGCCACTTAAAACAAAATAGAGGAATTACCTACACAAAAAACTTCCAATCCAAAATTCATCAAATCAAAAACAAAAGGATCTCATTACAAACATAACATGGATAACATATAATTAATCTTTCAACTCAAAGCGTCAACCACTTTATTTTCTTTTCTTGGATGGTAATGAATTCTGCAATCATAATACTTGATTAATTCTAGCCATATCCTCTGTCTCATGTTTAATTATTTCTGAGTGAATATATAATTCCAACTTTTGTGATCTATATATATTTCACATTTTATTCCATACAAATGATGACTCCAAATTTTTAAAGAAAAAGCAATAGTAGCTAATTCCAAATCATGTGTAGGGTAATTTAACTCACGAGTTTTCAACTAATGTGAAGCATAAGAAATTACCTAACCATTCTTCCTTAGGAAACTACCAAGCCCTTTCAATAAAGAATCACTATAGATAAAAAATTCATTATTTTTGGAATATAATGAAAAAACTAGAGAATTCAACAATTTTATTTTCAATTCCTGAAAACATTCATCACATTCTTTTGTCCAGATGAACTTAACACCTTTTCGGGTTAACTTAGTCAGTGGGCTAGATAACTTTGAAAAATTTTCAACAAACCTCTAGTAATAACCTAATAAACCAAGAAAAATGCAAATATCAGTTATATTTGTGGGACTTTTCAATTCATCAACAATTTTTTTAACAGGATCAACAATTATACCATCTTTAGAAACAATGTGACCAAGGAATGAAATTTGTTGTAACCAAGACTCACACTTGCTAAATTTTCCATACAACTCATTTTCTTTTATGGTTTTCAAGAGAACCCTAAAATTACTTTCATGCTTCTCTTTAATTTTAGAATAGATAAAAATATCATCAATAAACACGACCAAAAACTTATCCAAGAACTGATGTAAAATTCTATTCATAAGATCCCTGAATATAGCAGGTGCATTGGTTAACCCAAAAATCATAACTAAAAATTCATAATGGCCATATCTAGTACGAAACGTTGTATTCAGAATTTCTTCTTCCTTTAATTTCAACTGATGGTACCCCAACCTTAAGTTAATCTTCAAAAAATACCGAGCTCCCTAGATATGATAAAAAAAATCATCAATATATGGAAAACGATACATGTTCTTAATAGTGATGTTATTAAAGGCTCTATAATCAATGTATAGTCTCATTGAACCATCTTTTATTTTTAACAAATAAGACCGGAGCACCGCATGGTGATGTGATAGGTCAAATGATACATTTATCTAATAACTCATAAAATTGTTTCTTTAACTCTAAAAGTTCAATTTGAGCCATTCGATAAGGGGGTTTTGAAATTGGATTTGCATCAGGAACTAAGTCAACAGCAAATTCAACTTCTTGATCAGGCATTATACTATGAAACCCATCATAAATAATATCAAGATACTCATTTAATGCGATCACATCATTAATCTAAATAGTTCCTTTATTTTCAAAAATATGTTCAAGGTAACATTCATTTTTATCTTTTAATAGTTTCTCATATTACTGATATGTTATCAAAAGTACGAGTTCATTCTTGTACAAAAACTGAAATTCATTATCAAAAGAAACCTCTTTATCTATGCATTCAATATTAGCATGATAAACATAAAGCCAATCCATACCTAAAATAACATCAAACTATACTAGAGGCAAAACAATAATGTTTTAAGGTAGATTCTTTGCACACACAAGGATATGAAGGTTCTTATAATTTCTTTTTGTCTAAAAATTTTCCCCAAGTGTTTTTACCACAAGTTTAGGATTCATATCTTGAGATGAAATTCCCAATTTACTAGAAAATTTCTTAGAAATGAATGAATGTGTAGACCAAGAATCAAATAAAACACTGGAATAATCTGAATAAAAAAAAATTTACCTGATACTACTTCATTTGATGGATCAACATCTGCTGAAGTAGTTGCAAAAGATTTCACCACCCCTTTCTTCTTGTAGTTCTGATGCTTTGCATCATTATAGTTCTTCATCAGACACAAATTTTCGTAATGACCCATTTCATTGCACTTAACACATTTTATTGACTGTAAATCAGATTTTGTATTACCATTACCCTAATATTTTCTAGTGTAATTACGAGCCTTATGTCTCATTTTAACACATCAGAAGAACTTACTCTAATTAAAAAGGCATTCCCCAATCTATTTTTACCACAATTTCCACAAACTGTAAACTTAATTTTCTTACCATAAAACTTTTTTGAAGAGTTATTACCTTTCATCTTACTCCTCTACCTCTTATTTTTTTTGTTAAAGAACACCTGATCATCGACAAACTCCATTTCCACCTTCTCTTCACATCTAACAAGTTTTTCATAACTTTTAAACTCAGAAGAAGTTAATTCCCTTCGATACTTTAGATTTAAACCTGTTTAAAAATGATTGATTTTACCATCAAGATCCCATATGAAATTTTCAGCATGCATTTCTAGTTGATTAAAATTTTCTTCATAAGCAGCCACTGAGTCATCATCCTACCTCAATTCCAAGAATTGTTTTTCCATCCTAAGTCGAACCACCTTAGGAAAATATTTCTCAAGGAATATACCTTTGAATGAATCACAATCAAGAGCATCAATATCCTCACTATCCCTAATATTTTTATCCATTGACCACCACTGATCGACTTCACCTTCAAAATGGTAAACAACAAGACTAACCTTTTTATGTTCTGAAAACCCCATGACATCAAAAATATTTCTGAGTGATTTAATCCACTCTTCAGCTAGTACAGGGTCAGATGATCCTATAAATGATGGGGGATGTTGCCTCATGAAATGATCCACTACTGAAATGTTCCTTAATAGTTGATCTAGATGATCTCATTCATGGATACCACAACCATTTAGAGCCTAATTCAACTGTACCGTCACTGTAAAAAACTGTTCAATTTTGATATTAACCAATTTTGGTTGTTGATTTTGTAGGTTGTTTTCCCCTTGATGTTGTCCCATCATATTTTCCCTATTTCCTCTGTGGAAAACCATTCTAAATATAGAAATATCTTAAACCAAGCAATATGGTAATATTTAAATTCTATATTATTTCAGTCTTACCATAAAGTAAAAATAATTTATGGATATTCATTTAACAATATCCTAACTCCTAATGTTATCTGAACCGACCTATGATACCAACTATAAGGCCACAACCTTAAAAATTATATAATATTTATTTTTATCAAGAATTTAATTTCCTTCACATTTAGGATATTTTTAGGTCTATTGTTTTAGATAATTAGGACATAACTATTACATTACATCTCAAATATTACAAATTAGACACTTATACTCTATCAAAAATTTCACAATAATAAAATGCCTTAAAAAAGAATTATTTTCTTGATAAAAATATTATTAAATTATTCCTTTCTCTTAAACTTCCTTGTACCCTATGAAAAACATTTCATAAACTTAGTATGATCATGAAAATCTCAGTAAGGGATGTAAAATATGGAAAGAAAACATTATTCCATGAATATATACAAATAAATGAAATCATAATTTTTACTCACAAAACATAAGATCTTTAACATACCTCATGAAATAATAAGATTTATGAATAAATAATAGAATTAATAAATAATAAAGGTAAATTGTGGCATCCATAACATACTTACATTGTAGCTTTCACAACTACATAGGGAGTAACCTTCTTGGTTATGTTTGGAATACCCATCATTGTATATTCTGTAAATATATTAGGAAAAACCAAAATATTTACCTCCATCATGTTACATAATGAATTGGAGATCTATCTCCAGCTCACCCACTGTTATATTTTCATGGAACCACCCATATATGTAAACAATTCCTAAGAACCATAACATAATCATAACACATAAAACAACCGTAAAGGGAAGATAACATTTCCACATTGCAATCACAATATATCATTTTAATATATTGAAATAATAAATGATTTATCAAAATAATTTTAAATACCAAAATACAAAAAAATTTCATAAGGTATTTATTTTCCTTTTAAAAACATTACGACTTGTTAAGGAATCCAAATATCAAATAATAACTGTGGCGGAGGAAAGGTCATTGTCGTAGTATACGTTAAAAATAAACATTCCTTTTGTCATTTAGTAAAACGATTCATAAAAAAATATTCATTTTGATAAACCATTGAATTAAATTAAAAGGAAAGGTATATAATTATACATTTTATAAAAGAAGGTTGTGTATAAACCAAAATATGCCTCAATGAAAAGAGATTGAGACGAAGTCCCTTACATTGATTCTGACTTGTCACTTTCATTATTTATATTCTTGAATAATAAAATTTGGTTAATTTATAATTTATTAAGAACCTTTTTCAAGTTTATTATTCATTTTATATTAATTATCATCATGTTATAAAAATTACATAATCGTTTTAAGTTCATTGCGGCCGGTTTGTTGATATTCAGCACTTGAGTCGAAAATGAACTTGTTTGATGTAAATTGTCCATGTGGTAAAAGTAAATCATCCCCATAATATTATTCATGATTTATATTTCATATATATTCAGTATATATATATTTATAATTTCCATAATATTTGGAGATAGGAAATGAAATACACCATTCATGGAGATGGTAGGCCGTACGTACGCATGAACGCTACTTTAATTTCAATATCATATTAAAATAATAATAATCAAATGATATATTTTTAAATTATAATACTATTATTATATTTTTTTCATGTATGTATCATAGGTTTAATAAAACTATCCCTTATACGTTTCATGTATAACATGAACGAGTCTTATCACTTTGAGGGGTGGTAGTCCACACTTCCTCAAATGAAATTATCATATTTACACATCATGGAGGGAATAAAGATTTGTTTTAAATAAAAATTAAAGAAGAATAGAGACAATATAAATATAATATAAATCATATATAAATAAAGTTCCATCAAAATGGACACTGTGATAGGTGGTAGTGGAAAATTGAACAATCATCATTTCACGAGGCAATAGTTCACCGTACACAGAAACCTTGAGTTTGTATCCATTAGATGAAGTTCTGTGTAAGTGTAGTTTGAATAATTATCATAAAAACATTATAGTATATTTAGGATATTGTGTTTTTATGAAATCAATTAATAAGAATAGCATAAAGAGTGAAGAATTAAAATAATGTAAATGAACTTGAGAGAAGACGTTTCCTCTAAATCGGGAAACTTCTTCTGATTTGATCCAAAAGGGTTTCTTGAATTTCCTTATGACCAAGGTAAGGAATCTAGGAGGAATTTAGAGATGTTGGTAGATTATTTGAACAGAATTTGGATGATCTAAAGGTATTGAGAGGTGTAAGTAAGTGGGTAGAGGTGGTTGCCTTTTATAAGAGGGAGGAGGGGTACTTTAGGAAAGTTTTTAAATATTATTTTATTATAAAATGATTTTTAAATTATAACAGTTAAAAATGATGTATTTCAAGGATACTAAGATAATGGGTATAAAACCTTTCAACCAATAGGTTTTATAAATTTTTAGTTCTCAAAATTAACCTGATCTTTTAGCTTTAACCCTTAGTTAAAAACATTAACTCTTACCATGTCTTCTTGTAGTTTCATAATATATGGTTACTATAGTTAATATAAAATTCCAAGTGAACCAAAAGTGGATCATTAATTAAATTTATAACATTATATAAGTTATATTGATGAATATTATATTTTTAGGAATTTTATATCATTTTAAATAATAGTTTTTGTTTTAAAAACTCATTTATGTCAATGTTTACACTATTTAGTAATTGATTTTTGATAAAATATTAACAATTTGATTCCTTCGACCCAAAGAAATTAACTCAAATATAATATGTCAATATTTTCCATAAAATTATTGGATGGAATCTGTTTCGCGCGGAATCCGGGGATGACCTCCTGGACGGGAGATTCAAACGTTCCGGTCGGTTTCTAACGGGTTTGTTCGTAGAACCGGAAACATCCAATGATTCCACATCCGTTTGGACCTACTTTCCAAAGGCAGGCGCTCATTAGCTTGTGGGCTAATGAGGCTTAGGAATTTGCATTGGTCGAGAGGATGGGAGGTCGGACTCATCACACCTTTTTGAGGGGAATTATTGTCTACTCCGGGACTCTCTTTATAGATTTAAGTTAAGTTCGTGAATCCTTATTACATTACCAAGTATAAAATGAGCTTTCCTTTAGTTTTAACAATCAATGATTAAATATGCAAGAAATTTAGAGAATCTTTTATATGTATTCGAGGTTCTTCATCAATATAGAATCATCTATATTTGTTTAGAGATTCTTGGTCAATGGTATCCTTCAAAATATTTATATAAAAGTCTCTTGGTCATTTTGATGACCAGGCTGGTTTTAAAGCCACTCAGTGGGGCACTTGAAGTTTATCGTCATTCAGAAGGACAGAGATTATTTCAATGTTGGGATCGAACCCATAAATGGGCTACCTACGTATCCTTTGTTTTTAAAAAAGGAATCAGAACCCACGTAGTTCGAGAAATGGATGATGTTTATGATTGATGGCTCAAAGATGAATGTCGTAATTACTTTTACACTCTAAGCTCACGTGAGTCATGCTCGGTGTGAGAAACAAGAGGTATTGGTAAAAATTAGACAATTATGCCATGAAGGATGCAATCATAAGAATTTGTTTGGGGCTTATGTATGGATGACTGCCCAGATAGATGAAGGTTTAGGATTTACTTTTAGGGAGAAAATCCATGAACAGGGTCCATAAAGTTATATGTGCTTCATGGAGATTTGAATACTCTAATCTTGGGGCTTACTCCTAAGGAGGATGCCCAAGTTAGGAGGGGACTTATGATTGGGTTTTATTCCTAAAGAGGAAACCCAAATCAAAGGTAATTTATGACTGGTTAAGAGAAATTTTAAGAGACTTGGGGCTTACTCCTAAGAAGGATGCCCAAGATTTATGACTAGGACTTATTCCTGAGAAGGAAGCCTAGGTTAAGGGACTTGGGGCTTACTCCTGAAAAGGAAGCCCAAGGTTATGACTGAGTCTTTATTCCTGAAAAGGAGACCCAGGTTAGGGATTAAGGTTTGGGGCTTACTCCTGAGGAGGATGCCCAAGATTGAAGGATTTGATTGGGGCTTATTCTTAAGAAAGATGCCCAAATCAAAGGTTTTAAAACTGGGGATTATTCCTGAAAAGGAAACCCAGGTTAGGATTCTCTCATCTTAAAGGATGAGGTTGAATGAATGAACTCTCAATCTTTGGTGACATAAAGATGTTTAAATCACTAGGTTTTGAGAGATATTTCACAGAATTCCTTTCAGATAAGGATGTCCAATCAAGAAATCATGCCATAAATGGCTTTGAAGAGTATCTTGAAGACTGAATCTTGAATAGGAAGGGTGAAATGGCTTAAGAGGGGTGAAAAAGGGCAAGATGGGCACCCAAAAAGATAGGGGCGCGCAAGTATTGAAGGTCGCGCAAGTCCTACGGCGGCGCGCAAGTATTGGTCGCGCAAGTATACTTGCGCGACATAAGGGATACTTGCGCGATTTTCAACCAGGGTTGAATTACTTGAGCGACTCTTTATTAAACCCTTTCCCATCCTCTTGAGGTTTTTCCAGAAGAGGGACGCGCAAGTTATATTGAAGGAATTAAGTCGGCGCGCAAGTGTTTGATAAGTTTCAACACTTAGGCCTTCCTTCTTCCCTTTAGATCTTCCATTCTAGGTAAGAAATTACCTTAGAAGTGTTCTGGAAGCTTTGAGAAGAGACTTGGGCGTCGGGAGCTTTGATCCGAGTTTCTGGGAAGAGATCCTCTCGAATGGGGGGCCCACAGGGTCTATTTATAGGAAAAAGAAGACCCCGGGCGGTTACTGGGCGGTTACCAGATATGTCGCGCAAGTCCCTTGCACGATCATGAGGGGTCGCGCAAGTGTTGAGGCGGCGCGCAAGTGTACTTGCGCGACCAAGAGGGAACTTGCGCGACCTATGGGCAATGTTCTCCTTTTCCATCCCTTTGTCGATTTTTGATGTTTCTTCAAAGGATTAATCACTTTGAGCTCAGATATTCCCTTTTCTGATCTTTAGATTCTGTGACGAAAGGAGCGTCAACAAAAGTCCCCCCTCAGAGTTGGATCCGGAGAAAAAATGAGGATTTGACTCTGAGGAAATCGAATCCCTCTAAAGGAAAAGGGCGGCGCGCAAGTCTCCAGTCGGTGCAGAGGGAGGCGCGCAAGTCTGCGTCGCGCAGGCCTTAAACCCTATGGTATGGCGCGCAGGTAGGCCTCCTGGCCTATAAATATGCTGCTTCCGGCCGTAAATGGTATCCGACCCCGAATTCTCTCGAGCTCTCGCCGCGCAAGTCTTTGTCGCCGCGCAAGTCTCTTATTTTGGCTGTTTCCTCTCTGCCGCGCTACTCTCAAGGTAATAAGGCTTGCGCGGCAAACACTTGCGCGACAAATACTTGCGCGACATATGTACCACTTGCGCGACATCTCCATACTTGCGCGCCTTAATGCCTTAGCCATTTTTTTCAGATTTTCTCACAAATTTTATGAAAAATTAAAACCCATTTAAGAGTTTAATTTATTCAACTCCTGTGCAGATTCAATGGCTCTTAGACCTGGATTCCTTGATGAACTGGCTAGCAAGCGGATAGATGATATGATGAATATCATTGGCCCTGATTACTATACTGTCAAAAACAGCACTCTTCCAGATTTGGCTAAGTATCTGAAGAAATATCATCACGACTTTCCTCACTGCACTTATCTACCTTTGTATGGTCATGGTCATCTGCAAGAAGTCATTATTCCAGAAGTAAAGAATTATCTTCCATTTTCTTGGTTTCAGAATTATACCAATTTTGCTTCAGCAAATATCTCAGGCGGAGGAGTATTTCAAACTGCTGGAACAGTAGAGAAGGCGTATGTGATGCATCATAGCCCTTGCACACCAGATCTGAAAAAACATACACCTGAGCTTCAACCACATTGCCATCCTTCAATCTTCCGAGATGCTCAGATGGATCAGTCCAAAGGCTGGAAGAAAAGTTGGGATTTCCGCCCTGGGGGAGGTGTGAAGCCAACTTGGATGTGGGCATACTGGGTGCGACAGACTTGCGCAGAGTTTATTGAGGATCTGAAGAGAGCTGCAATATATGAAGCTGTTTGGGTTGGGCAGACATATATTTACAGACATGATATCTTCGTGCCAGAGATACTCAGTCACTGGAGTCCAGCGACTAATTCTTTCCACTTGACTCATGGAGAAGTAGGTATCAGTTTGTGGGATGTCCACAAGATTTCAGGAGCTCCAATCTTGGGCGATATGTATGATGAATTCATTCCTCCCAAGGTGACTTGGAATGATCCAGAGAAGACTCCTGTTTTGGCTCGAGAATTATTCAAAATCTTTCATAAGCTCAAGAGTTCAGAGACCTCATTAACTCATTTCAGAAAAGATATCCATCCGGAAGAATGGATGAAGGTGTTTCTTACTGAGAAGAAAGGGATGGAGCCAAAGGAAAAAGGATCCAAGAAAAAGAAATCCAAGGATACCCGGCCCAGACGTCCTACCACTTGCCCAAAACCTGAGAAGAGAGGAGCTCCTGGCACATTCTGGCCAACTCTAGAAGCAGGAGAGTTTGAAAAATGGGGCTATGAAGTGAATCAAAGAATTCCAAAGAAAACTCGTCTGGCGGGTTTCTTGGCAATGTGGCTCAGTATTTACCTCTTGCCGGTCAGAGATTCGAAGGGAGGCGTTAGGCCAGGGACCTTCGTCATTGCGGCTAAGTTAGCTGAGGGAAAAATGGTTGGGTTAGCTACCCCCATTTTAGCAAAGATTCACAGGAGTTTACTTCATGTCTTCCAGGGTAAATCTCCTTTAAGAATAGTGGGACCATTCCAGGTTTTGTGGGGATGGATTGCCACTCACTTCAGGACTTACAATGTACAGAATGGGTTACAAATTCCTGGAAGCTCCTTCAGACCGTCAGTGCAAGCATTCTCTGGAATTGCTCCATTAGATGTCAATGGTTATGACATAAAAGTAAGACTAAGCATGTATAAGGAATTCAACTTCTTTCCTTATGGAAGTCCGCCATCTGGGCGGTTTGTTGATGATGGGAAAGCCCCTTTGGATTTGAGGGCATACATGCTAGCTTGCAGGGATGGCGTATTAGTAGCCAGGGTTGATGGAGAAATCATATGCGAGGCCTATGCTCCATATAGATTTGCACGCCAATTCAAATGTTTACAACAGATTGTTGTATCCCCTCCAGTACACGTCAGGTTAGAGCAACATCCGATGGTTGCTCGACAACTATGGTTGCTGACGTCAAGAGAGAAGACTGGAGCAGTATTTGATCTACCAGTTGAAAAAGCGGCACATTATCTGACTACTTTTTATGCCGAACACTGGATAGCATCATACCCTAAAGGGATATTGAATCACCCTGTATATCAAGTGGGAAAGAGGAAGAGGACTGTAGAGAAAGAAACTCTTCCTCATGAAGGTGCTGCTTCTCCTCCTGAAATAGGTTCAACAGACTCCTCCTCTAGAACTGATTCCTCGGATTATCATGATGGGGATGATGAGGCACAACCGGCAACAAAGCGGTTTCGTGCCCGATATAATCCTCCGGCCAGAGTCAAAAGACCCACTCCATCAGCTCCTGGTGAGTTATTTGATTGTAATAACTTCAATCACTGATACTTTATAAAGTAATAAGTCTCACTTTCTTATTCTCTATCTGTAGTTGCAGGAGTTGGGAAGAAATTAAAATCAAAAATTGTAGGACCTTCCTCACAGCCTTTATATCTAAGACCAGAGGCTGTTCAGCTATGGCAGAGCTTATACTGTGATACTGAAACCGCCTGGCTGGATTTGTCTGAGGGTCTACAACTTCCTGGGATAGGATATCTTCTAGCCTCAAAAGACCTTCAATACGGAGATAACCCCAATGAAGTGCGGGCTTACATCAGAGAGCTGGAAATGCTCATATATGCCACCGATAATTCAACTCCTATCACCAGGCGGGTGAAGGAAATGATTGATCGTGGCACCACTAAGGGGGCTGGTGGTTCTGGAGATGAGGAGTGGCAAGAGTACGTGGCTCCTGAAGATGTAAGTTTTCTTTCCTTATTTGCAACTTGATTTCAGTTGAAGCTTTGTTTCTTAAGAAAGTTATTTTCTTCATCTTGCAGCTTGCAAAGAAAGGGACCGGGGTTCCTTCGCCACAATATAGCCCTGGTGGTACCGCTGTTGGGGCTGCTGCTGATTCTCCTCGCGAACCAGGCGAGATATCTCCAGGCCAGCAGGCCATGAATGAGGCACTGGACATAGCCTTTCATTCGCCAATCCAAGTGCCAATAAAGGAGACAGCTGAAACTCCAAAAAAGCAAAAGAAGCCAAGGCAACGAAGGAGGAAATCCTTAGCTAAACGTTTCATTAGCAGTGGTAAGTCCTTCGAACAATCATGAGTTTATACCCATAATCATATGGTTACTCATATTTCTGAGGATTGCAGGGGCTTCTTCAATTTCCCCCTTGAGGGAAGGGACTGATCCTTCTTCAAAGGCCGTGGAGGGTGCTGTAGAACAACCACAAACTCAAGCTGACTTGGTAGCTCCTGGAGAAGAGCTGCCATCCATTCCCAGTATCCCTCCTACTACTGAAGATGATGTCCAGGGTCAGGGGTTGCAGGACATAAGTCAGCAAGAAGACATAGCAAATGCTCCCACTGGTGAGACTAACCAAGATTCTGAAGTATCATTGGATGAAATGATGAATCAAGGAATGACTTTTGAAGAATTTTATGATCATGCTAGATTGTCATGTGATTTAGAAGACCTTGGGCGTGAGTGTTACCCTTCGCCCAAATTTTTCTTTTAAAAGAAAAATATTTCTAATCATGATGTAAAATAATATGCAGTTTCTTCCGTAGAAGCTGCTGAACTGCCAATGCCTGAAGAGGGTGTGGACACTGATGTCAACCCTATCATTGCAGAAACATTAGCTCAAGTGGAGCTAAATCCAATAAACTCTCCTGAGACCCATTTTGAAAATCCTGTTGAAACCGGGAAAGATGGGGAGAAGTCTTCTCATGTTGCTGAACCACCATTGGGTAAGGGATAACAATATTTGTGATTGTACTTTATTTGCAAGACAATCCATTCTTTTGTTATTCTTTAAGATTCAACTAAAATCTTTCAATTGATCATGTAGGGTCATCAACTGTAATGGCTAGATCCGGAGATGAGGCTTCAGCCTCTGCCCCAATGGGAATTGAAAGTGAAGAAGCCCAAGTCAGAGGGGAAAGAGCAGAACGAGGCACTTCTTTAAGCATGTTAATTCCAGATTACATACCCCCTTCTGACGAAGATGTTGAATCAGATCCAGAGATGCTCAAAGCGTTCAGCTTTTCACGACGTAAGGCGTGGAACAATATATGGAACATCATATCGGGGGTGCCCTTAGAAGAGCTACCATCAAAAATTTCCCGATTGTCATCCCAATTTGTTATAATGGGACTTGGTGGTTTTGGGTATGAAAAGATCCATGCTACAGTGAAACAGATTATCTTCAGGAGGGAGCAAATGCAGACAAGTCGCGAAGATTTGACCAGAGTGAAATCGTCAGTCAACTTAGGCGAATTTGAGGCTGCGATATCCCAGGCTGAAGCTGATTATGTTGTCAAGATGAAGGATCTGAAACAAAAAATCAAAGAAAAGGTCGTCCAGCAGGTGCAACTCCAGCAACAGTTAGATGCTGTTACTGGGGAACTTGATCAGCTTAATGAATCATTGGATGAAACTCATGTAAATTGCATGAAAGCCATTGCAGATGCTAAGAAGGCACTTCAGCAAGCTGAAAAGAGTGAAGCTGGTCAAGTGCACGAGCTTCAAGCAACTGTTGATAAGGCTCAGGATGCTATACATCAAATGAAGACTTTTGTTGACAATCTCCTGTAATTTCTTAAAAAAGAGAAGAGATTCCAATCTGTGGATGTCCTTCTAACTCTTGTGTATCAATGAAAAACACTTTCGTCTTCAATCATTTGTGCTTGCATTCTTCTATTACCTGCTTCAAATTTACTTAAGCCAATGGGCTTAGTAAGCATAGTTTGATTTTTACTAGGATTATTACAAATAACCCTACAAACTTTGAATCTTTTAACTGCTCAATATTACCTAAATCATACAAAAAAATGTATATTTAGTGAGCTGGAACTTGACTTTTATTCAGAGTTCCTCTGTCTTTTGTGCGGGCAGTTTAAAGTCATGCAAGCCGGACATAAAGGGGCTAATGTTTAAGGTCGAAATAGCTTTGACCGAAAAATGGATTAAAATGGATTCAATTCCTTGATAATTTATCTGAAAACAAATTACCATACTCAAGTATGAGAGAAAATATGTAAACTATGACTTAAGAATATTTGAATCTGAGGAATGATATGAAAAAGAGCTAAATAGCATTAGAAGAAGTAGTTTCCAAGAATGAAGTTACTATTATTTAACAAAACCCGTTAGGGGGTTGAAATATGCAGGGCCACCTATGGGCATTGGCTGCATAGTCAAATAAAATAGCATCTTTTGGCTGACAAGTCTGTTATGTGGACTGTTTATGCAAGGCCACCTATGGGCACGTGCTGCATAGTTAGGCAAAAGAACTCTCAGAAATTTACTTTCCTAGTGCTAAAAGCCAGTGAAAGTTTATGGAGATTCAAATTTTCTAAAGCATAGAGTTTGTTATATGGAAAGAGGTACTTGAATATGGAGAAGATATTTTCAAACAAGAATATCGAAGAACTGGATGAATATCACTCCTACGAAGGTCTGACCCAAACGTAGGGAAGAAGAATAAACCATAGACTTGAATACTTTCAGATCATGAAAAAGGATATGGGACAAATACGTTAAGGATGGCTATTTTTTGCGGATCCCTACATACTGTCGTTTAAGACAAATAAGGACAAAAGAGGCATTCTTCCCAAGAATGAAGTTACTATTATTTAACAAACCCGTTAGGGGGTTGAAAACATGCAGGGCCACCTATGGGCATTGGCTGCATGGTCAAATAAATAGCATCTCTTGGATGACAAGTCTGTTATGTGGACTGTTTATGCAAGGCCACCTATGGGCACGTGCTGCATAGTCAGGCAAAAGAATTCTCAGAAGTTTGACATTTTTGTGATCATAAGTCATGAAAAGGGTTATGAAGATCTGAAAATATTTAAGGTTAGGATTATAATACATAAAGATGGGTATTTTCCAATGTATATAGAGATACATAGGTCAATGAAAACCATAATCATGTTGTGGCTGGGTCCTGAATTGAAACTTGGACTTCACTACGTATCTCATAAGAATGAGAATCAAGCCATACGTAGTTCTTGAAATGCAGTTTAACGTCGTGCAGGACGAAAGGATGAGTGATCTTAGTTTTTGGGGTCATAGAATTCGGACCATAATAATGAATGCACAGTGTGTGTTTTCATGAGGACTTTTCAGCCAAGGGACTGAAAGTGAAATTTGGGGTTAGGCCCAAAAGACTTGGGACTGGATTCGAGGGACACTCGAATGTTCCTACGTATCCCATAAAGATGGGAATCAAGTCCACGTAGTTCTAGAAACTACCCTTTGTACAAATTTGGTTCGTACATGTGAAGGGTGAAAAGGGACTTTAGTGCAATGATGGTTTTAACCTAAGATAAAAAGTTTAGGCATTACCATGTATGTACGTAGTCTTTTTGAAAATGAAAACCATGATTGAAAAAGAATCAATGTTTAATAATGGTTCCTTCTCAAATGAGGAAATCAAAGAATATTGTAGTTTATTGTCGTACTGGACAAAAGTGTTGTATAGTTTAACGTCATATAACAAGGACGAAAGTGAATCAATGTAAAGATATTGATTCCAAGGGTGGTTTCACAAATCATCATCATATGAGATTGTGGTGAACCAATGTGAAGAGATTGTTTTTGGGCTTGAACCTTTGGGAGGTTGCCTACATACCCAGCCTGGAGGGCAAGGATCAAAGTCTGTGTAGTTCAATTAAAGAATGAATTAATGATCAAATTGTTCTTGTGGATAATGATCTAAAATAAAAAAAAAATGTTGTTGGGACTTACACATGGTTAGTGGCCCAAAGGGAGTGTTATGGTTGATGTTTGCTCTAAGCTCACGTGAGTCATACTCGGTGTGAGAAACAAGAGGTAATAACAACCTTAACGATGCACAGTTTAATGTCATGTAGGACATATCAAGGATTTTCTGTACAGTTTAGCGTCATGTAGTTAGGACGATGGGGACAATACAGTTTAACGTCATATTGGACGAAAGGGGGATTGTGCAGTTTTAATGTCATGCTGGACTTTTGATGATTATATAGTTTAACGTCTTTCCGGACGTGAGGGACTTCTATACAGTTTAGTGTCATGTAGTTAGGACGTCACAGTTTAACGTCTTGCTGGACATATTTGCAAATAGTTTATGGTCGTATACATGGACCAGGAATGATGCAGTTTTAAGGTCATGCTGGACTGTTTATGGAACTTTTTCACAGTTTAATGTCGTGTGGGACGAAGTTGCAGTTTAAAGTCATACTGGACCATTGCTGTATAGTTTTAGCGTCATATAGAAAGGACGAACTGATGCTGTACAGTTTAAAGTCATGTAGCTAAGACTAAGGTGAATCAATATGAGGATATCAGTTCTGATCTTTTTACAGTTTATCGTCATGCTGGACGTTGGAAGTGCCACACAGTTTAATGTCATGTTGTTAGGACACAATATAGTTTAATGTCATCTCGGACAGAATACAGTTTAGTGTCATGTAGGACAATAAGGGACTTAACACAGTTTAACGTCATGCTGGACGATGAAAGTGCCACACAGTTTAATGTCATGTCGCTAGGACAAAATATAGTTTAATGTCATCTCGGACAAAATATAGGAACTTCTATACGGTTTATTGTCATGTAGGACAAAATCAGGGACTATGCAGTTTAAAGTCTTGCAGTTAGGACTATTGGTGCTGCACAGTTTAGTGTCATGTTGCAGGGACATAAGTGCGAATAGTTTAAGGTCATATGCACGGACCATACAGTTTATCGTCATGCTGGACGTAGTTGTAGTTTAAGGTCATACTGGACCATTGCTGTATAAACCAAATGTAAGAGTCTTGGTTTTGGGAACAATATTTTGTGTTTATACAAAATACTTCTTCAGAAATCTGGCATTAGTTGGAGTCGTGATGTGTTCTCCATCCATTGAAATCAGAGAATACGCTCCATTGGAGTAGACCTTATGTACTGAATAAGGTCCTTCCCATTTTGGTTCAAGCTTGGGAGGTTTCTTTCCTGGTATCATTGGTGTTCTGAGAACCAATACCAATTCTCCCTGAATGAATGAACGAAGACGAACCTTTTTGTTAAAAGCTCGTGCTATTCGATTCTGATAGATTTCCAAGTGGTGCAAAGTGCACAATCTTTTCTCATCTAACTGTTCCAATTCATTCATCCGCTTTTGGGATTGCTCATCTGTTGATAACTGATCACAAATGGCTATTCTGAGTGAGGGCAATTGGACTTCAATTGGCAAGACTGCTTCTGTTCCATATACCAATGAATATGGAGTAGACCGCGTTGCATTGCGAGTGGTAGTCCGATAAGCCCATAAAGCATGATAGAGTTTATCAGGCCATGACCTCTTATCTTTATCCACCATCTTTTGCAGTATATTTGAAAGAGTCTTGTTGAAGGCCTCTATCTGGCCATTAGCCGCTGCATGATATCGAGATGAATGGTTGGACTTAATGTTGTATTCTTGATACAATCTCTTTACCTCAGAAGAGCAGAAGTTGGTGCCGTTGTCTGTCAATATGGTATGAGGGACACCAAATCTAGTAATGATGTTAGACTTGATGAAGCTAACAATGCATTTAGAACTGACTTCTTTGAGAGGTACTGCCTCTGCCCATTTGGAAAAGAAATCAGTAGCAGTAAGAATGTACTTAAACTGCTTGGCCGTAGCTGAAGGGTAAGGTCCCACCACATCCATTCCCCATGTGGAAAATGGCCATGAGTATTTAGCTGTATGAAGCAACTCTGGAGGTTGATGAATGAAATTGGCATATACTTGGCATGAATGACACTTCTTTGTGAAATTAACACAATCTTGTATCATTGAAGGCCAGAAGTATCCAAGTCTTCGAATTTGATCAGACAATCTATGTCCAGACTGGTGGGCACCACAGACTCCTGCATGCACTTCTTTTATGACAGCCATTGTCTCTTCACCATCAATACATCTGAAGAGAACTCCATCAAAACCACGTTTGTAGAGAATTTTCTCGAGGTGGTTTGGACCATCATAAAGAGTAAAATTGACCACACGTCGCCGAATTTGTTCTCTCTTGGCTCTATCAGGTGGAAGTGTTCCATTTTGAAGGTATTCCCTGATAGGTGACATCCATCCTGTAGTATGACCATATGGTTCAGGAATGGGACTAATTTCATTAATTTCCTCTGTTCTGACTTGAACATAAGGTGAAATTGCACGACGGTGGGCAATACCGATGGTTGTCTCGTCCCGATTTGGATCTGCTAAAGCTGTGGCTATATTAGCCAGTGCATCAGCTTGAGCATTTTGTGATCTTGGGACATAAGAAAATGTCGGTTCTGAAGGGAATTCCGACATTAACTCTCTGACGTAATCATACAAAGGGATTAATTCTTCTTTTCTGATGGCATAATCCCCATTGATTTGTTTGATTACCAGGTCTGAATCACCTTTTACCTTTAAGTGATTCACTTGTGCTTGAAGCGCTAACTCCAAGCCTGCAATGAGAGCTTGGTATTCAGCTTCATTATTGGTACCACCTTCCCACAACAAAAAGGAATAAGGTAACACTGCCTTATCTGGAGAAATGAGCACAATTCCTAAACCAACTTTGTTGAATTTAGGATTTTCCATTTTCTTCCCTGTTGGACTTCTAGAAGCACCATCAAAATACATTTCCCATGTTTGAGGATTCTCTTGAATAGAAAAAACTTCCTCATCAGGGAGTTCGATATCTGAATATGTGTCTTCCACTGAAGGGTGTTCAGCCAGGAAATCAGCCAGAGCTTGGCCCTTAATTGCCTTTTGAGACACATATTGAATGTCGAACTGCTGTAGAATAACCGCCCACCTTGCCAGACGTCCTGTAAGCATTGGACGACTAAGGATGAATTTGAGTGGATTATTACGAGATACCAATTGGACCTCGTGATGTTGCAGGTAGTGTCTCAGTTTCTGAACTGCAAAGATTAATGCTAGGCAGCATTTTTCAATACTTGAATACCGGGTTTCTGCTTCAAGCATAGTTCTACTGAGATAGTAGAGACTATTTTCATTCCCAGCATCATTCTTTTGAGCGAGAAAGGCACCCAATGATCGCTCTAAAGCTGTCACATAGAGGATAAGAGGTCTACCCTCAACAGGTGGCATGAGTACTGGTGGACTTAAGAGGTATTTCTTGAGAATATCAAATGCTTCTTGACATTCTTTAGTCCACTGGTAAGTGACTCCTTTCTTCAATAATTGGGTAAAAGGTAAACTTTTGCCTGCCAAATTGGCGATGAAACGCCGAATATAGGCTAAGTGTCCTTGAAGTCCTCTTAATTCTTTCAAATTCTGAGGAGGTGACATACCAAGGATTGATTTGGTCTTCTCAGGATCGACTTCAATACCACGATGGCGTACAACAAAGCCGAGGAATTTTCCTGAGGTTACCCCAAAAGCACATTTTAAGGGGTTCATCTTCAAATTATGTTGTCGAAGCTTGTGGAATATGATTTTCAAATCAGCCAAGTGATCAAAACGTTGTTTGGATTTAACCACCAAATCATCTACATAGCATTCAACAAATTTCCCTAGAAAAGGTTTGAAGATACGATGCATGGCGCGTTGATATGTTGCACCTGCATTCTTTAAACCAAAGGGCATCACCCGGTAACAAAACACACCTTGAGGAGCTCTGAAGGCTGTATATTCCTCATCTTCTGGGGCCATTCGGATCTGATTATATCCAGAATATCCATCCATGAAAGAAAGTACTTCATAGCCAGCCGTCGCATCAATTAAGAGTTCTGTAATCGGAACTGGAAAATCATCTTTGGGACAATACCGATTAAGATCTCTGAAATCGATGCAAACCCTAATTTGTCCGTTCTTTTTCTTTACTGGGACAATATTAGCCAACCACTTGGGATATTGAACTTCTCTGACGAAGTTAGCTTTGATAAGCTTATCCACTTCAGCCTCGATTTTGGAAGCATAGGTTGGGTGTGTTCTTCTCGCGGCTTGCTTGAATCCTCGATGTTCTTTTGGCAAACCCAAATGATGGGTGGCAACATCAGGATCAAGGCCAGGCATCTCTGTATAATTCCAAGCAAAGATATCTTTATTTTGCTTTAGAAAAGAAATATACATCTCTTGTTCTTCAAGGGTCATGGCCGCACTAATTAAAGTGGGGCGTGGATCTTTCTCTGTACCCAGATTTACTTCTCTGAGTTCATCCACAGTGGTAGAGATACCCTCTTCAAATGCTGGAGGAGCATCTCTAAGATCTTCCTCTTCCTCTTCATCATGTGTTATATCTTCCGTTTCTACTTGCAAAGTAGATGAAAAAACGAAATTCTCATGATCATAAGAGATGTCAAAATTTTCACATTTTGAAGAAGAAGCTTCCATTTCCGTCCCTATTGATGAACAAGGGTCTTCTTTGGGAAATAAAGAGGAGATGATGGATTGAGAATCGACATCAACATTCACCTCTGGTGTTGCTATAACTTCTTCTGGCCTGATTAGCGAAGTATAGACTTGTTGGATTTCAGCAGACGAAATGAAAACGTCACCACTTATGCTTTCATCATTGCTTGGTAAGTTACCAATTTCTCCCATGTTGTCTGGCTCGATTGCCGTAATTGACATTATGGATCTTTCCATAAGAGTATTTTGATTTGGGCCTATTTTGTCAATTTGACTGATAGGTAACACATAATCTGTACTCACATGTGAAAATGGATTTATTGGAATTTTTTCCAAACCATATGGAGCATTAACTTTGGTAATTTCCTTCATTGTAGATTTTTCTCTTCCCTTCATGTGATAAAATTCCGCCTCAATGTATTGAGACTCACATGTTTTGAACGGGGTCTTATCACCATATAATGTTCCAACTTGACCATCGAAACAGTATTTGAGACATTGATGGTATGATGACGGAATAGCTGCATGCTGATGTAACCAGGGTCTTCCAAGCAAGATATTGAAAGCTGAGTCTTGATCAACAATCATGAAATCTGAATTGGAAACAAGATCTCCAAACTGAGTTCTGAGCGTAACTTCTCCCAGTGGTTCTTGTTCATTTTTATCATATCCTTGCAACATCATGGTAGAAGGAGATAAATCAGATTCTGTGAGGCCCAATCGACGAAGTGTGCGAATGGGCATGAGGTTGACTCCTGAACCATTGTCAATGAAAGCTCTTCGAACATCTATACCATTGACTTTGCCAGATAAGTACAAAGGTTTTATGTGCCCATGCACAACATCATCCTCATCTTTATCAGTAAAAGATATCACTGCATGGCATTCTGCAGGATTATTCTCTATGTGATAAATTTCAGCTGCAGCAATCTCAGCTTCAAACTCTTGAGGACTTGACAAAACTTCGATGAGTGCTTCCCGAAGATCTCTTGATAGATTCAAAGCATCCAAAATTGATAATTTGGCTGGTACTTGGGCCAAGTGTTTCAATATATCATACTTTTGATCTAGAGGCCTGCGTTTCCCAATAGGAATATGTGGTTTAGCAGGTATCTTGGAAGCAGATGCTTTGGAAGCTGATGCATCTTGTATTGAAGTTGGCAACATCTTTGGTTTTGGAAATTTAGACTGATTAGATCCATTTGCTTGCTGAGATAAAGAAGATGGAACCTTTAATCGGTCTTCCAAAATAATTGTGCCGAAGCTGAGTTGGCCATTAGCAGAAGAACTTGCTTGTTCATTTTGAGCTCGATGAAGGGCTCTACCACGAGTTTCTGCTGCATATACAGTGCTAGCAGGGGTAGAATTAGAGTAGTGGCTTCGGAAAGATCCACGTCTTCCCCTATATCCTGAACCTCTAAAACTTCCTCGGGTTCCTTTATTTGATACAGGGAATTCAGGCTCATCAAGACTGGAATATGAATCTGTTAATTGAATCATATTAACAGAACCAAAGATCAATTCTTCGTCTGATAAAGACTCTGCCTGGTTGGCCTGTTTAGGCTGTGCCGTTTGGTGGGACGGTGCCCGTGACTTTGAAGTAGATGGCATGAAATCTGCCAGAGTCAAAGACAATTTAGGCTTTGATGCATACTCATCTTCTTCTGATTCCTCTTTCTTCTTTGAATTACGCTGCCCTTTTGAGGATTTGTCCTTTGATGGAGGCTTTACTGCAGCTTTTGTAGGAGACACAATTGGCTTCTTCAATTGTGTTCGCAAAATGGAATGGGTCCGATTGATTGTCTTTCTGACCATCCAATCATCATATTTTTTCGCAGTTTTGCTTTTGACTTCCTGCCACTCGCCTCCTTCCTCTGGATCTGTAGCGGTAATACACGCTACATGAGCTGAAGAACCCTTCAATTTGACTTGTCCCAAGTCAACCATCTTTTGTAGGAGGTCTTTAAAGACAAAACACTCCTGGATGGGATGTCCCAACATTTGATGAAAGGGACAATAATTGGGACGGTCTTCATCTCCTTCCTTGTTTGGTCTCTTCGGCACTGGTAATTGAACCAAATTATTTTCCAGAGCTGAAATGAAGTAACCAGGAACTTGCTCACTTCGGAAAGAGTATGTTTTACTCTTCATATCCTCAAATTGTTTTCGTCGTTGATCTTTTTGATCATTTGGACGAAACAGCCTTTGTTGTTGGCGTTCAGGAGGTGGAGCCCTTCGAGAAGATGAAGGTTTTGAAGTAGAAATAGGTACAGGTGCCTGTTTAAGCATAACTGTAGCAGTTTCTGCTTTACCCATTCTTCTTCCTGGAGCTGATGGAATTACACGAGATTTAACCTTAGCCTGTATAAGGGAATCTTCAATCTGTTGAGCGATTGAAGTAAGGTCTCGAAACCCTCCTGTGTATTTCACAGGGATCAATGGCGTGCGTAATTCGTCACGCAAATTTGCCACACAGATTGGCAATAATTCCTCCTGAGGGAGTGATAAACTCAAGGAATACGTTAATCCCTTCCAACGAGCAATGAAATCAGAGACTCTTTCATTCTCCCTTTGCTTGCAGTTTGTAAGATCGAAAACTGTCGTTTTTGGCAAAGTTGAGCTGAACTGAAGAAGGAATTTTTGACGAAGATCCTCCCATCCGATGACTGACCGGGATTTCAAGCTTGTATACCAGACAAAAGCTGGTCCTTGCAAGGTTCGCACGAAGCATCTGAGTTTCACTGCTTCTTGTTGTTCTGGAGTTCCCATCATAGGATCACAACAAGACACGTAATGCGTCAAATGTTGTTCAGGGTCGCCTGATCCATTGAAAGTAGGGAAAATAGGGTTTCCAAAACTGGATGGAGGAGAAATTGAATCTACCCATTCAGGGTAAACTTTCTTTTCAGGTTGAACTTGCGCCCGTTTCCCTTCCATAGTTTCTAACCGAGCTGTTAATGACTCAATAGTAGTTATTAACTTTTGAGAAACGTCAGGTTGAACTTGGTTTTGGGTAGGTGCAATGAATGGAGCTTGGACAGCCGTGGAGGTTGGTGCTGCAACTAATGGTAGTGCTGCCAACCGTTGTTGCGTTTGACCCGTAGGATTAGACCTCTGTGGGTGTACTGATAAAGGAGGATATTCCTGATCCATCTCAGTAGTTACAACAAATTCCTTCGGCTGTCGGACTTCAGCATTCTTAAGAAGAAGACTACTCTGAAGTAGTTCTGCATTCAACCTTCTTAACTCTTTCATTTCTTCCTCCTGTTGTGCAAGCCTTTGCTCTAATGAGAGCGATTGACCTCCTTCAGAGGAAGGGTGAGAAGTAACCTGATTCTTTCCTTTCCCCTTATTGGATCCTTTTCGGAGAGGGGGAAGTGGGTTATTTGAAGGAATACCCAAATTTTGGGTAAGCCTTTGATTACGTGTGCGCACACCTTCTTCATTTAGGTCTGTGTGCGCAACTTCTTGAGCAGGAACCTCTTCATCTGATCCCTCTGATTGAGCCTCATCTGGTGAATCAGCAGCAACGGCAGTGATGACATTAATGGATGCATATTTCATGAAATCCTTTCTATCAGCATTTCTATGATATTGTCTCCTTTTATGTCCATGATAAGACATGGCATTCCGTTGACTTGACCCCTCAGGAATTTCTTTGTGAACCGTCACTTGGAGAGAATCTCCTGACATCTTGGCTCTTCGTTCCTCTTGAGGCTTATTCCCTAATCGAGAGAATACTGACTTTCTCTGAGAGAGGGATTGAAGATTTGAAAAAGTCCCCAGTCCGGTGGACTGGGGGTGTTCCTGTTGCTTCTGCTCAACTCCTCGAATCCCATTCGTTGATTCTGAGGGTTGGGTTAGAGAAGTCCCCAGTCTGGCAAGCTGGGGTGTCTCTTGACATGCTATGTCTGAGATCTTCTTGAAATCTCTCTTGATCTTGCGGATCTTAGTTCGGAAATTAGCTGGATGCATTAACCTGTATCCACTTTTATCACCTGGTTCAACAGACCGTTGGATGATTTCCGAAACTTCTGTCATTTGATGACGTGTTTGCTCCAGACGAGAGGCTTGCGCAATATTCTCGCCTGCTTGATGTAGGAGCAATTCAACAACCTGTTCTCTATATACTTGATTTTGAGAGGAACTAGTTGAAGCTTGATCTCGAGCAAGATTTTGATTATGAACAAAGCCCATTGACTGTGGCCGGCCATGGGCAATAACATTGCATGAGACCATTTTCGGCGGGTTTTGCTGACCGGAAAGCACTGTGAAATGTAGTGCTCCGTGAATACCCCATCCTCTGATATGAACATTAGATGGAGCATTGGAAATTAACTGACGCAATTTTCTCAGCGCGCCAAGGCATGAACGTTGAAGGGTTCTCTGTTGCTTTTCGGCCTTCGGATACCGAGAGACTGATAGAGATGCCAAATCAATCTGGCGTTGTAACCCTTCTATTATCTTAAGATGATTTTCATATTCATCGTAAGATAATACCTTCTTCTTTAATTGACAAAGAGTTTTCCATATGTTAAGACGAATATCATGGATTCCATCATCCGTCAACATCTTTGGAATGTCATACTGTGAATCAGCCAAAGGCCAAAACATGACTGGTACTTCACCTTTTGCCAGTTTTTTCCTCATGTTCAGCATTTCCTCTTTATCATTAAATGAAGATTCTTCTACCTGTTTGGACCAGAGTTGGTGTTTCCTTGTTGCTTCATCGGATTCAACAAGATTGGTAGAGGAATCACTATTCATGCTGGAAGATGAATGACCTAGGGAAGGTTCGGAGAATAACCTGAACCCCAAGCTATCTTCTGATGGAGAAAGAGTTTCACCTGCCGATAGTAAAACTTCAGACATGACTGGTTTTACGTTTGCAAGTGCCTCGAGATAGGAGGGCTTTCTCGTCACTACATTGCCTTCTGAAGAATTTTCGAGACAATGTGAATCACTACTGCGGAGAGGACTTTCGCAGCGAAGTTCATCACCATGAGGAGGACCTTCATGATGGGTTACAGCAAAAGATGATATCTCTTGCTCCTTGGTCTTCTGACCACACAGAGGGTTCCTGTGGTTCTCATCTGAAGAAGAAACTTCAAGATTGACCGAATTTTCATGAAGCAAGTCTTCATGAGGAAGTGTCTGTTGAAGACCTTCGGGATTAATGTTCCTGTTATTGGGAACTGAGGGAGTAGAATCTTGAATTCCGACAGATAAATGTCTGAGGGCTTCAAGAACTCCAGCATCGAGCAAGGCCTTGTTACAGATTGGCCTTTGATCTCCTGACTGTGCTGGGCGGATCTTTTTCTTAGATGCCTTCTTACTCGCTTTAGAAATCACTTGATGACGAAAGTGATTGCTCTGAGCAGGTGTATGTGCCTGATCAGGAAAGATGGTCAGGTTAGGCTGACGATCATCGCTCAAATCAGATGTATGTGCCTGACTTGGTTGTCCATATGATATGGGGGAGTAGGCCCCACAACCCTCTTGGACTGGAACAGATGTGTGTGTCTGTTCCGGAGTGAATTGTTGATGTGTCACTCCACTGCTAGGGATAGATTTATGTGTCTGTCCCTGAGATGAAGCTGAAGCTGTTATGATATCTTGGCAAGCATCCAGAATATGAGCAGGAATTTGCTTCTGCTCTTTCACCATTGACAAAATATGTTTGGTGACTTCAGCCGCCGGAACAGGGATATACGTCCATTCCGGGCTTGGAGTAGGTGTATGTGCCTGCTCCTGTCCTCCTTTTCCTGTCAGTGAATCCTGACAGTACTCAAGTGTGGAGGTAGAGAGTTTAGTCTGCCTCCTGTTTGTCGTCGGGACTTTCCGACTGACTTCTCCGGGTGCTACCAAGCGAGACTGTTGGTAGACTTGATTAGTATCAGCAGGTGTATGTGCCTGCTGATTACACTTCGCCAAACGCGGTTGACGAGATCCATCATATGTAGTCAGACGAGCCTGCTGACTAACTGCTGATGTATAAGCAGGTGTATGTTCCTGCCTATGGTACTCCGCCGGAATTGCCTGGCGGGATCGGCTTGATGCTGCCAGACGAGTCTGCTGGACAGCGGGATTAAAACGAACAGGTGTGTATGCCTGCTCGTTATTTGCCACCAAGTTAGGTTGGTGGACTTCTCCGGAGATGGCAGGGATGACAACCTGCCTATTATTAACCGGATTCCGTCTCTGGTGATTCATCTTGCCTGCTCGGGTTCGAGGAACCTGAGCTGAATGCCTGGAGCCGGTACCCTCATCATGTTGAGGGTGCACTACCGCACGAGTCTGGCGGCGATTGTTGATGGGAGCCCTTGAGAAGGACTCCTGTCTCTTTGAATTAAGGTCCCGCGGGACCTGCTCATTCACTTCCTCAGAATAAGGGAGTGAATGGAAATTGCGTTCCGGGGATAACGACCCGAAACGGTTGGAGACGGTAGTCAGCACCGCCTGCTTCTTGATTGCTGGTCGCCGTTGTCCGGACGACCAGGTAGAATTGTTAACTTGGAGGGCTTGACGAGCGGCCTCCAGAGTTGGGATAGTACCGTTACGACGGTACTCCTTAACCAGTGCATTTGAAACACAGCGTTGAAGACGCCGAGTTGGTGATGTCATCCTCAGAGCGGATGACGTTCCAGCAGGAGTAGCAGCATTGGTTTTCATGGCAGCAGACCTCACAGTAGAGGTGTTCTCAGCAGCAGTATTCACAGGGGTGAATTTAAGGAAAGCCATTTTTTGTAGAAGATCTTGAAAAAAGAGTGCCTTTTCCATATAACAGACATAATCAAGATGAATCCGGCTACTGCATCTTTTGGATGATCATATGTCAATGATTGCCTTGTTGGCCCAAGGGGCCTAACATCTAAGAAGAACATCACTTTAACTTGGTTAAGGATTCACGTCGGGTTCACCATTTTTTGTTTCGCGCGGAATCCGGGGATGACCTCCTGGACGGGAGATTCAAACGTTCCGGTCGGTTTCTAACGGGTTTGTTCGTAGAACCGGAAACATCCAATGATTCCACATCCGTTTGGACCTACTTTCCAAAGGCAGGCGCTCATTAGCTTGTGGGCTAATGAGGCTTAGGAATTTGCATTGGTCGAGAGGATGGGAGGTCGGACTCATCACACCTTTTTGAGGGGAATTATTGTCTACTCCGGGACTCTCTTTATAGATTTAAGTTAAGTTCGTGAATCCTTATTACATTACCAAGTATAAAATGAGCTTTCCTTTAGTTTTAACAATCAATGATTAAATATGCAAGAAATTTAGAGAATCTTTTATATGTATTCGAGGTTCTTCATCAATATAGAATCATCTATATTTGTTTAGAGATTCTTGGTCAATGGTATCCTTCAAAATATTTATATAAAAGTCTCTTGGTCATTTTGATGACCAGGCTGGTTTTAAAGCCACTCAGTGGGGCACTTGAAGTTTATCGTCATTCAGAAGGACAGAGATTATTTCAATGTTGGGATCGAACCCATAAATGGGCTACCTACGTATCCTTTGTTTTTAAAAAAGGAATCAGAACCCACGTAGTTCGAGAAATGGATGATGTTTATGATTGATGGCTCAAAGATGAATGTCGTAATTACTTTTACACTCTAAGCTCACGTGAGTCATGCTCGGTGTGAGAAACAAGAGGTATTGGTAAAAATTAGACAATTATGCCATGAAGGATGCAATCATAAGAATTTGTTTGGGGCTTATGTATGGATGACTGCCCAGATAGATGAAGGTTTAGGATTTACTTTTAGGGAGAAAATCCATGAACAGGGTCCATAAAGTTATATGTGCTTCATGGAGATTTGAATACTCTAATCTTGGGGCTTACTCCTAAGGAGGATGCCCAAGTTAGGAGGGGACTTATGATTGGGTTTTATTCCTAAAGAGGAAACCCAAATCAAAGGTAATTTATGACTGGTTAAGAGAAATTTTAAGAGACTTGGGGCTTACTCCTAAGAAGGATGCCCAAGATTTATGACTAGGACTTATTCCTGAGAAGGAAGCCTAGGTTAAGGGACTTGGGGCTTACTCCTGAAAAGGAAGCCCAAGGTTATGACTGAGTCTTTATTCCTGAAAAGGAAACCCAGGTTAGGATTCTCTCATCTTAAAGGATGAGGTTGAATGAATGAACTCTCAATCTTTGGTGACATAAAGATGTTTAAATCACTAGGTTTTGAGAGATATTTCACAGAATTCCTTTCAGATAAGGATGTCCAATCAAGAAATCATGCCATAAATGGCTTTGAAGAGTATCTTGAAGACTGAATCTTGAATAGGAAGGGTGAAATGGCTTAAGAGGGGTGAAAAAGGGCAAGATGGGCACCCAAAAAGATAGGGGCGCGCAAGTATTGAAGGTCGCGCAAGTCCTACGGCGGCGCGCAAGTATTGGTCGCGCAAGTATACTTGCGCGACATAAGGGATACTTGCGCGATTTTCAACCAGGGTTGAATTACTTGAGCGACTCTTTATTAAACCCTTTCCCATCCTCTTGAGGTTTTTCCAGAAGAGGGACGCGCAAGTTATATTGAAGGAATTAAGTCGGCGCGCAAGTGTTTGATAAGTTTCAACACTTAGGCCTTCCTTCTTCCCTTTAGATCTTCCATTCTAGGTAAGAAATTACCTTAGAAGTGTTCTGGAAGCTTTGAGAAGAGACTTGGGCGTCGGGAGCTTTGATCCGAGTTTCTGGGAAGAGATCCTCTTGAATGGGGGGCCCACAGGGTCTATTTATAGGAAAAAGAAGACCCCGAGCGGTTACTGGGCGGTTACCAGATATGTCGCGCAAGTCCCTTGCACGATCATGAGGGGTCGCGCAAGTGTTGAGGCGGCGCGCAAGTGTACTTGCGCGACCAAGAGGGAACTTGCGCGACCTATGGGCAATGTTCTCCTTTTCCATCCCTTTGTCGATTTTTGATGTTTCTTCAAAGGATTAATCACTTTGAGCTCAGATATTCCCTTTTCCGATCTTTAGATTCTGTGACGAAAGGAGCGTCAACAGAATCAAAATAATCAAATTACATTTATTTTAATATTTATAATATAATTTATTTCAATCTTTCTTTAATAAGGTAATCATTACATCATCATTGTGTCATAAATAAATAAATATATTTAATCTCTAAAAATTATAAATAAAATACCATGATGTAGTGAATATTTTTATCTTTATAATTAATATTTATAGTCATAGATATAATTTATATAACCATATATTAAAATTATCTTATTAAAAGATACATGTTTATTTTATATTTCCTTCTTCTTTAAATTAAAAATTATAAATGTCATTTTCACACCCAAGTGGCTAAAAATGCCAACAGTTCGGCCTAAGGATGATCATGGTTGGAAATATATCATAAATTAGGATTAGGACACATTTTAGGGTAGTTTAATATTATTATAATATTATGTATTACACTTATTTACCTGATTTACCCTTTAACCATGGTAAATAAAAATAATTACTAAATTTACTATTCATAATGTCCAAAAATAAAAAAGTACCTATTTATATAATTTGGAAGTTTTGATTAAAATCATGGAATTTATTTTCTAAATTCAAAAGACAGAATTTGTAGAAATTAATTTAAAATTAATTCCTGTCGTCAAAACAGAAAATGTGTTTTTATGTAGTAAAAACTACCAAAATATTGACATGTGTTTATATCCAAAGAAAAAGTGAAATCAATTCCAATTACCAAAATTTTATTAAATGATAAAAAATAATCCAATTATACTTTAAAACCAATTAAAATTATAATCTAACTGTATAAATAAACTTGATGAAAAGGTAGTTTTGAATTAAAATTCAATATTTTTCTATATTCATAAAAAATGAACTTTATTAGAAAATTACCAAATATTTTACCAAAGTAAATTTTAATGTCCCACTTCTATAGATTATGTTTATTCTGTCAAGTAGAACATATAAAAGTTAAAAAAACTATATTTAAAAATGGTTCACCATCAAAAGGTGGTAAAATGACCTTTTGAAAATATTAGAGTATTTTATGCTTAAAATTGGATTCATTATCATTTTAAGCCTCTAAAATTTATTGGATAAATGTAATTTTTTTAAAAATGTATAATAATATTTTAGTTATTTCTATTCATTACCTCCAATATAATGTCTAGGAATTAACTACCATTTAAAATAATAATAATATTATATTATTTTTTCAGTATAACCCAAAGTTGTGTTCAACGTAAGATTTCAGAGAAACCCATTGTTGCCTATCGAGTATGCTATTGGACACAGAATACTCTTTATTGTAAAATTAATATCTAATTTATAAATATTAATAGATATGATAATGTATTATTCTATAAATACTTGGGATTCTACATGGGTTTTCTACAAAACATTTACTAGGTAAGTGGTCTTGTTTTGTAGAACAATCTCTATTTGATCAAGAATCTCTATTAGTTGTTCATATTAAGAAATATCATGATCTAGTTGTATTACCTATGAGTTAATACACGTGATATATAATTTCGTACTTTCTTAGGAGATATACATGGAACACATATTAAACCTAAGATAGGTTTTTAGGAAGCACAAATCGAAAAGATACTAACTCAATATGATCAATAATTTCAAAGGGACCAATATACCTAGGGATTAGCTTTCCATTATATCATAAGAACAATTCCATCCTTTAGTTGTGATTCAATAAATTTTCACTACATACCTTACTCTAATCAATAAAGATAATTTTTTTTTATTTCCAAAGTATTTACATATCACAATATTCACAATAGAATTATAAGTCATTCCTTCTATATCTATTTATAAAAATATGGTTATCACTGGTGATCCAACATGGATAAATATTCATATAGTGAATTGATACGTTAATCTGTCAAACCTCATCCAAATTTCAACATAAACAATTTAATAAATGGTTAACTTTATGAGCCTTCCAAAAATATTAAAATCTAATTATTTATAAATAAGTTCAATAAATTTACAAAATAAACATATAATTAATCCATAAAAAATGAAGTATCTCTTAATTTTCACATACCAAACATGTGGATACCTTAATCATGTATTCTCTTGAAACATTGTAATAACATTAATTACCATAAAACATTATTTAAAACATACATTCTTCCTAATTCCTTATATAAAACATAGATTATTGGATATATTCCTTAAATCCAAAAATGTTATATACTCTATCAATGATAAAATAAATCAATTTGTCAAAAAATAATTAAACAGTTCCAGGGTGATCAGTACTATCCAATCTACTTTATACATATCAATTATTTATTTATCCAAAATAAACACCACTTTATTAGCATTAGGAACATATTAAGTTTTATCTTTCATTAATCACGTGTTTTCGGAAAAATATCACCTTGCTGTTAAATCAATTTTTTAGGTCATCAGTAATATTTAAAATATTTTTAAAAATACTTAATAAAAAACTTTCATAAACAATACATATATATATTATGATTTATATAACATAATTATTTAATTCCATTATATAAAAACATCAATTATATCACCTCATCCTTAAACCATCAACCGAGATTTGTTATATTATTCCCAAATTCATCCTTCCTTTCGCATATCATGCATAATCTCATAATCATAAATAGAAATATATTAATTGTAAAACCTTTATAATTATCTTCATGAAACTTCCCATAGTACATCAATTTTCATAAATCCTGTACATTCCACATTTAAAACATTAAATAGTCAATGATTTCCTGGGGATTCTATTATTCTCATCCAACGTGTTAACCAAAATTTTAATTTTTTCCATTGAAATTACTTTATTTGTCTCCTTATTTTCAACACGAAAATAATATTATCATCTCTATGGGACATTACCTTGATTTCTTCTTCCCACATTATCAATATATTGGAAACTAAATATTATTTCCTCTATGGTCTCTACTACCCAAACTCTCAGAATATATATCCTTCTCTTCTTTGGTGAGTCCAAGAGTTGGTTAAGGTGAAAACTTTTAATCATGTTTCATGATAACTGATTAAGAATAATAAAAATATCATTCAATCCAGTCATCATCCAATTTATATTAATATCAGTATATTTTATATCACATTAAACACTAATCTAGTTCTTTTTGTTCCCATTCATTAAATAAAAAAATAATATATTTTGAGAAATAATAATCATTTTGGAGAATCACATAATAATGAAAAATAAATTATAGGATTTTTTCATAATGACACACTCTTAGTAATCTTTTAAGACTTAAGTTTATCCTAAGTCATTAATATTCATAATCCATTTAAATCATTCATGATGGTTCGTAAATGGTTTGTGAATTTCAAAAGAATATCCCTCCAGAGTGTCAAACTTGGAATCTAATAAGGCCTGTTGTCATTCAATAGGTGAAAATTGAGTCCAGATCAATATTCCATTTTTAGAGTTATTACCCATAGGTACCTCTATACTAGATCCATATCCACTTGTTGTATCTTGACAGGGATGTGATTGCTTGGAAACCACTCTCTCTATCCTTTACCAAAATTACAGGGAATTTTCATATACTTTGAATCATCTTTATACTTATCTATATAAATGAAATTAGGAATACCACTAAAGTTTTCTCATCCTAGTTTCTAAAAGGTTAACTAAAACTTTTATTTGATACCAACTATAGTGACCTAGGCTCTTCAAAAATGGATATTTCATATTTTTAGATGAATAATAAATAAATTTCACAAACAGAAACCTATTGACAATAATAGTTTAGTATCCTTGGAGACCAGGTACACAATCATATAATTTGGTTTGAGATATTTAACATATACCATAAAAATATTACCCTTTGTAAATCCTCACAAAAAAACCCTACTTAAAACCTTTCTTCATAACCTGGGGAAAGGAAACATAAAAAAATGTGAGCTCATATGCTTAGTAAGTGTAAGAAAGTGAGATATCAATGATCAAATAACCATGATATGATCACCAGGGTATGAGAAATTGATCATAACATATGAAAACCATACCCTAAATATCAGACATAAATATTTTTAGTCATGGAATAATGATTGGCGGTTCATAAGAAATGAATCATAAGGAAATAAAAGAACATGATCCATGGGAGCACAAAATTATCATAAGTCATATATTTTCGATATACACATAAATATAGATAATATTTTCCATAGTAGTAAAGGATCAGTACCAAGAATATTATATTGGAATGGGTTTTCTCCCCAAACTATCATAGTATTCATTGTTTATTCCAAATAGCATCATAACGGATAAAGTCCATTACTAATCCAGGTTCACCCCCCATTTAAGTCCTATCTGTCTCATGAGATATAAATATTTACCTAATAAATTGGTGGTAGATATAGGTCCCACCCATAACATCATGAAAATCATATGTATGTGTGCCACAAGATCATAAAAATTTATTATATCATAACCCATTAAATGTAATGGGTATCAAAAACATTTCATCATATCAAAACCTAAGAAAAATATTCAGGTTTTAAAATAATTTAATCATTTCATCATAGAATAACCATTTAAGAGAAGAAAGTTTAATAATAATATTATCATGTAATACCTATGGAATAGAAATGGGTTTCATAAATATCTTTTTATTATAAAAATAAACCATTTAGATAAATAATAAGAAAATTACCCCTGGGTTATATACCCTGTAAAGAATAAGTACTATCAAAGGATGTCATCCTAGATGGAAAATGATTTTGAAAGATCAGTTGAAATATTATTGAGGAAAATAAACTTTCTTATAAAATTACTTTTAAACATAAAAATTCATAAAATAATTTGGAAATAATTTTACTTGAAAATAAATATGAAAACTTTTAATAGAGGCTTTAAAAATCATTTAAAAATTTTATTGAGGAAAATATACATTCCAAATAAAAAACACTTTTTAAAACATATTTTTTTAAAATTATTTTATTTTAAAATAAACATTAAAAATTATAAATTAATCTTAGAGGAATATTTGGGTTATGATGATGGGAAATTCTATTTATGTTGTATATTCTAAAACAAAAATTTCCTTCACATTTTTGGTAAAAACCAAATAGAAATTGTTTAGAAAATGAAATAAATATTCCACTAATTTTTTTTTGTAAAAAAATATGACATTGGTAAAAATTTCTTTAATAAATAAATTTAATAATGTTAAAACCTTTTTGATTTTTTTAGAAAACATGGTTTTTAAAGAAAATTTTTTTTTGACAGAAGAGAGAAATAAAGACGATTTTTCATAAAAAGATTATTATGAACTATTGAGTATATAAATAGATGAAAATGAAGGGAAAACATGTACTCTACCTAAATAATCTGAGGAGATTAAAATACATGAGTTTATCGAGAGATATAACATAATATTTCATAATTATAAGAATAATCATGAGAAATCCTGATAAATGATGATATTGTAACGTAAAACACTAACCACTTTGGTAACTTCAAATCATAATCCACATGAAAGAATAATTAAAGAGCACTATCGTGGGTGCCCTCAAATGATTAGTGTGATTTTGGGGTACTTAGGTGCAGTAGAGTGGATGACTAAGGTCGTTTCTCAAAGGAGGAAGTAAATTAAAACAACATCTTAGAGGTATTCTAAAAATAAAATAGAGTAGAATTAAAACTCTACTTTAAAGGATACGGGTTGTTTATAATTTATAAATCTAGAATAAGTTTTCTAGAATAATATTGAATTTTTTTTGTTTTTAATTATGAAATGAAGTTTGATTAAAAAGGAACAACCAAAAGATGTTTTTTTAGAAAATATTTTAAAAGGCGTAATCGATCTAACTCTACATATTCAATTTATTATTAATCATTATCAGGTAAATTAAAATTCACTTATTTATGATCCCTTAATTTTCTAAATCTTGAACCCTACAAGAATAAACTTTACCACGAATATGAAGTTAATTTTACCCTAGGCTAACTTCGGAACATGCAATCGCAACACCCTGCTTTGATTGATGTTCTAAGATTAGCTTATGGTCAGTGGTAAATTAAGACACATTTCCCCTCTGTAAATCATAATTAATTGAGTTTAGGGATTATATTTTAACTCTACAAATTTATCCCTTATGGTTTTGTATAACCGATTAAGTTCGCACTCTAAAAATTTACACAAAATCTCATCCTCACGTGTTTTTGTGTTAATTTTTCAATTGCTTGATTAGTTTCAATTAAATTAAAAACTCAATTAATTGATCATAGTATGTGAATTACAGTATATCATTGATTCAAAATAAATTAATGTTGAAGGTAAGAGATAAATTGATTACTAAAAGACTACTCTTCCATGGGTGGCATAATCATCATAGAAGCGAATTGCATTTGCAAAGGTTTATAATGGGTACAACCCAATAAAGCTTCTACTAAATAATTACAGCCCAAATAGGAATATTAAGAGAAGAATAAATTTAAACAAAACAGAATAAAAGAGAATAAATAAAATAATAACAAAGAAGTTTAAAACACAAATGAAAATATTACAAAATGAAGAAGAGAAGGAGGCTTCGATGAGGGGATCTTTGCTTCAAGAGGTACGCCTGTTACAATGGTTGTAGAATTTGGGTAAAACCAATTCTCCTCTACCTCCAATATCCTAATGCACGTCACCAACCCCACCAAATGAGAAAAACACCAATTTATAGAGTGGTGGGGAGGCTAGGTTTAAAGAGGTTTCAAGTGTGAATGGGGAATCTTGGCCAAATATTTAATGCCAACTTTCATTGACCATTTGACCACCAAAAAACGTGGCTCAGATCTTCTTCCATCAAGATCATATGTTCATATATGGGTCCTCTATCTCCTCTTAAAATTTTGGTGCAATAAAAGCCCATATGAAGGCGTTATGTCCCAATTACAGAAGCTTCTCAATTCTAGCATGTCCAACCCACCTTTGACTTTATGGACCAATTACTCCATCCAAATGCATTATTTTGATCTAGTGTCATGAATAAAAGTTTTATCCCATGAATTAAGGAACATAGTTACAAAATATTAAGTTCAAATAATTCAAATAAAAATATTTATGATTCAAATACTACAGTGATTTTGAAAGGGTAAAACTGGAATTTTCATCAAATATTCAAATGAATGATATAATCCCAAATACTTTCTAATTAAACATATTTAATACGATGTGATAAAATTATATCATTTATTATCAATAAAACATTCAATAAAATATTGTTTTATCAACTCCCCCACACTTACCCTTTTTCACTTATGAGCAAAACCTCATATCATGTAAACATCAATATCAAATCAAAACCAATTTTAAAACACATATCCTTGAGATCAAACAATTACAGAATAAGAAACAAAAGATATCATGCCTCATAAAAAAAATTATTTAAATTTCTTCATTTATATCATTCAATATATTTCCTCTTTATTTATCCTCTCACGCACAAAACACTTACCTCACTTGAATTTTCTCTTATCACACAAATGTCAATTTTTTTTGTAATGTATTTCTCATCCAAACTCATACAAGGGTCACCATAGGCTTGATAAATTCCTACATCTCTACACGATGTGAGTCAAGAACATATGTTTATCATTATGACTTTTTAGGGTTGTTCTGTGGCTTTTGGTTGGTAGGATTTAGATGTGGAAAATTCTGAGGCTGAATGAGGAGGGCTTGACTCTTTTTGAAGCAAAATTGCATTAATATATTTTTCACTTAAATATGGTCTTCTCATCAATCCCCATAGTATAAATTCAACACCATCATCATGATAAATTAATGAATTTGTACACCATTCAACATTTTCATAGTAAAAATGTCAATCTTCTCAAACATGATTTTCTTAAAAGCTCCAGATAGGCACAGATTTCCCCCACCATTTAGAAGCTCTAGAAAGGCACAACTTCTTTTATCATGAAAGCTCCAGAAAGTCCCAAATTTCAATATAATTGTTTTTCTTCAACAGAAAACACATATCTTAAAAATTTAATTTTTCACCCGAAGTATCACAAAATGTGGTAGCACAACACAAGACAGCTTCCCCCACACTTAAGCTCAACTAGATTATGAAATTTCACTTCAAGAGTTGGTTGGATAGGGAAAATTGGCTTGTAATGTGGAAAACCTAACAGGTTGTGCATGGATTATAAGGGATTAAAGGATTAAATGTTCAAGTTATGCCATTATAAAAAGGATTATTTGAAATAGGGGCTTTAATACCAAAAAAATGCCTCAATCATTTAAACATATGTACCTCAAACCCTCAAGTTTTGACAGGAACAAATCAAATTCTAGTTAAATCAAACATGGTTTGGTTCTCTCAAGAAGTGAGTTGAATGTAAAGAATATGAAAATAATGGTTCAAAAGCCTCACAGTAAAGTGATTTCAAATATAAAGATAGGGAGATGTGGCATGAGATTCAAAATTCAATGTATTTTTCATGAAATTACTAAATATTTGAACTTGAAACAAAGTCATTTTCAGCATTCATTTAAGATTAGTTTCATGGGATAAATTGTTTCACTCATTGATATGTATTTCAAAATTGTGATCAGAATCATTTCAGATCAAAAATTTCAAAAACACAAAGAAAATTGAAAAATAAACACACAAAATTTAAAAAACACACAATTTTTTTGTTTTGTTTTTTAAACAGGAAAACAATTGCAATTACAAAACTAAAAGGTTCCCTCCACCACACTTAAAATATTGAATTGTCCTCAATGTGAACCCATGAGATGATATATGCACAAGAAATGAAGAATTTTTAAATAGGACAAATAATATAAAAGTGAAAGGGTTAGGAACAACCTGATGTGATCAAGTGATGATGGGGTCATGCAGTGTGATAAAATCTGCTGCATTAGTTGGAAGTCCCTCAATGTATCTCTTCAAACATTTCCCATTGACTGTAAAGATCCTTCCAGTGTCCTCTTGTGTGATCTCCACTACACCATAAGGAAAAACATTAGATACAATATAAGGACCTAACCATCTGGAACAAAATTTACCAGGCATTAGCTTCAGTCGTGAACTGTAGAGAAGGACTTTCTCTCCAACATGAAACTCCTTTTTTTGGATCATTCTATCATGATCTTCTTTTGATAATCCATTATAGAGCTTTGAGTTCTCATATTAAGACAATCGAATCACCTCATGCTCTTGAATTTGCAGCTTCCTTTGGATTCCAGCTTGGGCCAAATCCATGTTTCATTTCCTTATAGCCTAATAAGCCCGATGATCAAATTCTATGGGGAGATGACATGCTTTCCCAAAAACAATCCGAAATGGTGACATACCAATGGGTGTCTTGTATGATGTCCTATAAGCCCACAATGCATCATCCAAGTTCTTTCTCCAATCCTTCCTATTTGGCTGCACGGTTTTCTCTAAAATCTGTTTCAACTCACGATTTGAAACCTCAGCCTGGCCATTTGTTTGAGGGTGGTATGGTGTTGATGTTTTGTGTGTCACCCCATACTTCCGAAGGAGGGAAACCAAATTCTGATTGTAGAAGTGTGTCCCTTGTTTACTAATGATGGCCTTCGGTACTCCAAACGTGCAAAAAAATCTGGGCTTTGACAAAGTCCACAACAACATGAGAATCATCAGTCCTGGTGGCCTTAACCTCTACCCATTTACTCAAATAATCAACAACAACCAAAATTTACAAAAAACCAAAGGAACTAAGAAAAGGACCCATAAAATCAATGCCCCATACATCAAAAATCTCATAGAATAGTATGGGTTGTTGGGGCATCTCATATATCCTAGAAATGTTCCCAGTGTGTTAGAAACGAGAGTATGACTTACAAAACACATGGGCATCATGGAATAAGCTAGGAAAATATAATCCAGATTCAAAAACTTTCCTAGCTGTCTGTTGGGGTCCAAAGTGTCCACCACAAGAAAGTGTATGAAAAAAATGTAAAACAGACTCCAACTCATGATCAGGAACACACCTCCTAAAAACTTGATCACTACACATGCACCAGAGGTATGGATCATCCCAAACATAATACTAAGACTCTCTTTTTAATTTTTGGACTTGATGTTTATTTAAATTTGAAGGGATTTCAGAGGCAAAAAGGTAGTTAACTAAATCTGCATACCAAGGATGCATACCTAAGATGGAATAAAGATTCTCATTGGGGAAAGCATCCAGAAGTGGTACCTGGTCCAAGGTGTAATCCTCTAGTGTGTGAGTAAGCCTACTCATGTGGTCCGCCACCAAGTTTTCTAACCCCTTTTTGTCCTTTATCTAAATATCAAATTCCTGAAGAAGAAGCATCCATCGGATCAGCCTGGGATTTGCATCTGGCTTCTTCAAGAGGTACCTCAGAGCTGCATGGTCAGAAAAAACAACTACTTTAGAGCCTAATAAATATGAACGAAATTTATCTAAAGAAAATATGACTGCAAGAAACTCCTTTTCCATGGTTGTGTAGTTTTATTGGGCTGAATCTAGTTTCCTCGATCCATAGATGATCACATGTGAACATCCTTCCACCCTCTGAGATAAGATAGCTCCAACCACAAAGTTGGAGGCATCACACATAAGCTCGAAAGGAATCTCTCACTGTGGAGGCTGTATGATAGGTGGAGTGGTCAGACACTTCTTTAGTTAATAAAAGGAAGTCCTGCAAGAACCATCAAACACAAAATCAGAATCCTTTTGAAGTAATCGTGACATAAGAAGAGCAATCTTACTAAAATCTTTGATGAAGCACCGATAAAATCCTGCATGCCCTAGGAAAGATCGAACATCACACACACATGAAGGATATGGTATGGATGAAATAATGTCTATCTTAGATCTATCAAACTCTATCCCATGTTTTGACACTACATGCTCTAAGACAATGCCATGCTCTACCATGAAATGACACTTTTCAAAGTTCAGGACCAGATTCTTCTCAATACAACGATTCAACACCTTTCCCAAACTATTTAGACATTCATCAAATGAGGATCCATACACTGTAAAATCATTCATTTATACCTCCATATAATTATCAATAAAATCAGAAAAAATACTCACCATGCATCTCTTGAAGGTACCTGGGGCCATGAAAAGTCCAAATGGCATCCTCCGGTAGGCAAATGTGCCAAAGGGATAGGTTAATGTAGTCTTATCCAGATCATCTGGAGCTATAAGAACCTGAAAATATCCAGAAACTCCATCCGAGAAACAATAGCGTGTCTTCCCAGCTAGTCTCTCAAGCACCTGATCAATAAATGGGAGGGGGAAATGGTCTTTACGAGTAGATTGATTTAGTTTCCTATAATCAATACACACACGCCAATTGTTTTTCACCCTCATTAGAACTAACTCATATTTCTCGTTTTTAACAACAGTAAGACCACTATTATTAGGCATAACCTGAATAGGACTTACCCACTGAGAATATGAAATGGGATAGATTATACCTGCCTCGAGCAATTTTTCAACCACTTTTTTAACAACCTCCAGAAGGGTTGGATTGAGTCTCTTTTGTGGTTGCCTCACCGGTTTATCCTCATCCTCCAAAAGAATCCTATGCATGAAAATGGAGGGGCTAATACCTGATATGTCAGCCAAGGTCCACCTGATTTCCCTAATTTTCTCCCTCAAAAGATTCAAAAGATTTTATTCATGTTCAAAATGGAGATTGTTAGCAATGATAACAGGTAATTTCTCACCACTTAACAAGTATGAATATTTGAGATTTGGTGGAAATGGCTTGAGTTATAGTGTAGGGGGATGGTGTATGGATGGGGTCGTAGAAGGAACTAAAATATGTGCACAAAGAGCATCAATATCAGATTATACATCATCAAAATCAGAGAATAAAGCATCAAATACATTAGTATATTCAACAGCCATGTCATAATTAGAGTTCCCATGATCAAAATCAGAATATGATTCCATTTCAAAATCAAATCATAGAGAGTCTTGTTCCTTAGAAACGGGTGTGGAAGTACTCTTAGACATCAAACTAGAACCAATACACATAATCTCCCTAAGCACAGGACAATCCAATTCCATGGTTTTTTTACTTGGTGGTTCAAAATGGGAGATAAAAAATGCAGAATGATCCTCTGAGGAGTACTTCATGGAATCCATAACATTAAATATCACAACATCATCCCCAAATTCCATGGAAAGTGTACCCTCATTGACATTTATGATAGTTTTTTCAGTTTTGAGGAAGGGACTACCTAAGATAATGGGGGCATGAGAACTTACCTGATCATCCTCCATGTTAAGCACGTATAAATCTGCTGGAAAGATTATGTCTCTTACCCAGAAAAGTACGTCCTCAAGAAGTCCCACTGGATATGTTGTAGCTCTATTCGCCAACTGCACCACTACTCTCATTGGTTTCAGCTCACCAACCTGTAAATAAGAGAATACAGAGTGAGGCATCACATTTATGGAAGCTCCCAAATCACAAAGTGCATTAGAAAATTGAAACTCCCTTATGGTGCATAGGATGGTGAATGTCCCTGGATCCTTGCACTTTGTCGGCATTTCTAGAGTTGGTGTAATGAGTGCTGACACATTCCTTCCAAGATTTATCATATCATTTCCCTTCAACCCTCTTCAATTGGTACAACGTTCTTTTAAGAATTTTGCATATCTTGGAATTTCATTAATGGCTTCAAGTAGAGGAATGTTGATCTCCACACGCTTGAATGTGTCCAAAACCTCCTTTTGCATCGATTCTTAAGCCATCTTCTTGGTTTGAACAAACCTGTTTGTAAAAGGAAGTGGTTTAGGAGGAACATCATCAGTCGTTTTCTTACCTTTATCTTTCTCCTTGGATTTCTCATCAGTTGGTATGGAATTCCGCTTCTCTAGAGTTGAGGTGAATCCTGGTGGAATGGTAGGTACACATTTATTGTTCATTTTCTTCCCAATTCTCAATGTGATAGCACTAAAATTCCCCTTTGGATCTGGAGTGGATTGGGAAGATAGATTTCCAGAATTATTACTTACAAGTTCATAGAGGTCGATGGAAATCTGGCTCATTTGAGTCTTCAACTCCCTCAGCTCCAAACCTTGACTTTTCAGCTCATTCTGTTGATTAAGAACAATTTTCTTCAAAAGGTCATCAGTGTTTGAATCTACCATGGGTGGGGGATTCCCTTGTTGTTGTCTTGTTGATGCTTGAGATTCAAATCTCCTTTGGGGTTGTTGGAAACCCTATTGGTAAGGTGGAGGCTACTGGAAGTTTGGTTGAAAAGGGGGCCTTTGTTGTTGCCCAGAGCCATACCTAAGGTCTGATTGATCTTTACACCCTTGGATGAATGTTGGTGCAAGGGATTCATACTTGTTTTGGGGATGTGGTTTTTGTTGTTGCTAATATGGTCTCCCAGGGAATACTACTGCACAATCTTCTGTTTCTTGTAGTTGGGGGAAACAGTTAGTTGGGTGGCTTGTCTCATTAAAAATACCACAAGGCCTTGAAGGAGGGGGTTGGAATGTCTTTTGAGCCAAATCAATCTGTCTCACCATATCTTTCAATTATTCCAAATTGGTATCAATCAAATGACTTTCAAGAGAAGAAGTACTTACCTGATGTAATCCCCTGACATGTGGTACACCTCTATAACCAAATTTTTGGGAGTTTTGGGCCATCTTATTGATCAATGCACGTGCAACTATTGGTGTCTTTTCCACCAATGCCCCTCCGTCTGCGGCATCCACCATGATCCTCTCCATAGGTGTGAGTCCTTCATAGAAGTACAGGATGAGTAATTTCTCACTGATTTGGTGATGTGGGAATCCTGCACACAAATTCTTGAATCGCTCCCAATACTCATACATTGAATCCCCTTATTCTTGCTTGATCCCTGATATCTCCTTACGAATGGAAGTGGTCCTCGATGCTGGAAAAAATCTCTGCAAGAAAAGACGTTTCAAATCGTTCCAATAAGTCACATATTCGGGTTGTAAATAATACATCCAGTCTTTCACAGCTCCATCAAGTGAGAATGATAATGCTCTTAGTCTTATTTGATCTTTAGAGACATTTCTAGGTTTTAGGGTGGAGAAAACTACATTAAATTCTTTCAAATGTTTATTGGGATCCTCACTAGAGAGGCCATGAAACTTTGGAAGTAAGTGAATTAACCCAGATTTTAGTTCAAAGTCCGATTCGAGATTTGGGTATGAAATACAATTTGGTTGATATTTAATATTAGGTTCATCAAATTCTCGAATGGTTATATTAAGTTCATTTCCATTATTTTCAGCCATTGGTTCTTGTTTTATGGTTGAATTTGAATTGCTTCCAATTTCAATGTTCAGATATTGGAGTATTTCTCCAACTGGTTGAATGTTGAAACTTCCCGTAGACTGAGAATGTCTGATTCGTGCCCTAAGGCTATGTTAAATCTTAGGGTCAAGATCTAAGAGATCATCGGGATTAGTTCGTGTCATAAATCAAATAAAAATTAAAAGAAAGAAATTGGACCATATTAAAATAAAAATAATAAGTTTGAGTTGATGGTACAAAAAGAAGTAGAAGAAAATAAAAGAAGAAGAAAAAAACAGATTGGGTAAAGAAGGAAGAAAGAAGAGAGGAATAGAATAAAATGTAAAATAAAATAAATACCTATAATTGGTTGAAATAATTACTTGCCTCCCCGGAAATGGTGACAATTTGAAAGAGAACTGTCGTGTGTGCCCTCAAATGATTAGTGTGATTTTGGGGTATTTAGGTGCAGTAGAGTGGATGACCAATGGCGTTTCTCAAAAGGAGGAAGTAAATTAAAAAAAATTCTTAAAGGAATTATAAAAATAAAATAGAGTAGAATTAACACTCAACTTGAAAGGATAGAGGTTGTTTATAATTTATAAATCTAGAAGAAGTTTTCTGGAATAAGATTTCATTTTTTTGGTTTTTAATTTTGAAATGAAGTTTGATTAAAAAGACACAACAAGAAGATGTTTTTTTAGAAAATATTTTAAAAGGCGTAATCGATCTAACTATACATATTCACTCTATTATTAATCATCATCATTTAAATTGAAATTCACTTATTTATGATCCCTTAATTTTCTAAATCTCGAACCCTACAAGAATTAACTTTAACACGAAGATGAAGTGAATTTAACCCTAGGCTAACTTCGGAACATGCATTCGCAACACCCTACTTTGATTGATGTTCTAAGATTTGCTTATGGTCAGTGGTAAATTAAGGCACATTTCCTCTCTGGAAATCAGAAATAATTGAGTTTAGGTATTATATTTTAACACTAAAAATTGATCCCTTATGGTTTTGTATAACCGATTAAGTTCGCACTCTCACAATTTACACAAAATCTCGTCCTCGCGTTTTTGTGTGTTAATTGTTCAATTGATTGCTTAGTTTAAATTAAATTAATAAATCAATTAATTTATCATAGTATGTGAATTACATTATATCATTGATTCAAAATTAATTAATTTATAAGGTAATATATAGATCGATTACTAAAAGAATACTCTTCCATGGGTGGCGTAATCATCGTAGAAGCGAATTGCATTTGCAAAGGTTTATAATGGGTATAACTCAATAACACTTCTACTCAAGAATTACATCCCAAAGAGGAATATTAAGGAAATAATAAATTTAAACAAAACAGAAGAAAAGAGAAGAAATAAAATAATAACAAAGAAGTTTAAAACACAAATGAAAATATTAGAAAATGAAGAAGAAAATGAGGCTTTTATGAGGGGATATTCGCTTCAAGATCTACCCCTCTTAAAATGGTTGAAAAATTTGGGTGAAACCAATTATCCTCTTCCTCAAATCATTTAATGCACGTCCCCAACCCCAAAAATGAGAAAAAGACCATTTTATAGAGTGGTGGGGAGGCTAGGTTCAAAGAGGTTTCAAGTGTGAATGGGGAATCTCGGCCAAATATTTTATGCCAAATTTCACCACCCATTTAAACACCAAAATGCGTGAATCAGCTCTTCTTCTAGAAGGATCATATGTGCCGATATGGGTCCTCTATCTCCTCTTAAAATTTGGGCGCAATTGAAGCTCATATGAAGGAGTTATGGCCCAATTACAGAAGCTTCTCAATTCTGGCATGTCCATCCCACCTTTGACTTCATGGACCAATTACTCCATCCAAATGAATTATTTTGATCTAGTGTCCTGAATAAAAGTTGCATCCCATGAAATGAGGAACACAGTTACAAATTATTAAGTTCAAATAATTCAAATAAAAATATTTATTATTGAAATACTACAGTGATTTTGAAAGGGTAAAATTGAAATTTTCATCAAATATTCAAATGAATGATCTAATCCCAAATACTTTCTAATTAAATATATTTAACACAATGTGAGGAAATTATATAATTTATTATCAATAAAATATTAAATAAAATAGTGTTTTATAAAATAAAATTAATTGAAACTCATAATATCATGTGAATAAATAAATTAGTGATATTACATGTAAAATGGTTGGTTTATACACCTCATAAAATAATATAGGTGCATAATATAACATATGTCTCAAATAAGAAAAATAGAGATAATATCCCTTACTGCTTTAGTAAAGTTTTAATTGTAATCCCCATGAAAGGGAGTTAATAAAATGGAAATTTAAATCCAAAATTTTTTATTATATTAATCATAAAATAAATTCATGGGAAGTATATTAACCATATAAAATAAATAGTTGGTTAATCTAGCATTTTTCTCACAAAAGTAGAAAATGAGATGAAAATCCATTACTTTAAGTCCTAAATTCATTCAAACACATTAGAACATACTATATAATAAATATAAGTTTATTATAAATACATTAAAGAAAAATAATCATATTAATCATACCATATATGAATTACTAATGACCTTTACTACACTTTTATTAACAATTCCTTATTAGAATCACGTTTCAGACAATAACTATTTTGTTTTTCGTGTATTTTTTGATTTGTTATTTATTTACTTTTAATTTGATAATTTTAACCTCATATATTAAATTTTAAAAATGATATAAATATTATATATATATATTCATTATATATTTATTTTTATTATTCCATAAAATTTTGAGATAGAAAATGAAATACATCGTTCATAGAGACGGAAGGCCATATATACACATAACATTGTTTCCATTTTCATGATGGATTGAAAGAAATAAAGATAAATAATATATTACAATTATAGTATCATTTATATTTCATATATATATATATATCACATATTTCCATTAAACCCATCCTTATTACCTTCCACGTAAAGCGTGAATGAATAACATTTCTTTGTGAGGTGTAGTCTGTTGTACACATGAGCGATATTATAATATTATCAATGAAGGTAAAGTAAGAGGATATATGTGATATAATAATTAAATAAATATAATAATATCATAAATATCACATATAAACATTTAATACATCATTTTATCCATCCATGAGAGTTGGTAAAGGAAAAATGAATGAAATTAGTTCATGAGGTGGTAGTCCACCGCACACACTAATAATAATTTCATCACCTATTTGATGGAAGTGGAGATGGTTGTAGGTAATTAAAATAACATAAAAAAATATAATTGTATTTAATATAATGAGTTTATTATATAAACCTATTTTAATAATATTTGAAGGACTTGAAGGAATAAATAGAATAAAAACACTCATTTAAGAATGTTACCTCATCTTCAGGTAACCTCCTTAGGTTTTCACCAAAAGCCTTATTAGAATAAATTTTACCAAAATAAGTTTTCTAAGATGATAGGAGGGAAGTAATGAAGTTATTTGGGTTGTTATTTTCCATCCAATGAGTTTTTAAATTGTGAAGAGGAGAATAGAGGGGGTGGCCATTTATAAGTGAGGTGAGTGGCACACTTGTAATCATTGAATATAAAAATGTGTACCTACGTTTTTCACATAGAAAAAGGATAAAAAATGAAAAATTATATATCCTGGAAGATATAAGGTATAATTATTTCTATAAGTTTTTTATAAGTTTTGGGTCATTTTTAAACCTTATCTTTTTTGTTTAACCACTGATAAAACCATTTTTAACTTAACCATAGTAAATAATATTTACTATATTAACTATACATTTTGTTTAAAAAATAATTGGAAATTACTAAATATTATAAATTATAATTATTCCAATTATTTAATCTATTTTTTCAAATTAAATTCATATAAGTGTCACAATTTAATCTAAAATTAATCCCCCATACATGATGATAAAACGGGTTTTTCAAAGAGAAGAATGATCAAAAGTTTAAAAAGTTTTTATATCAAAATTCAATATGAAAATGGATAAAATTACATAAATTATATTAATTGATATATAATTTAAGAAATTTTTAATTTTTAATTCATTATAAAATAAAATATAATAGTTTAAATTCTTTTAAATAAAATATAATTTTCAATAAAAACTATTATTTTTCACTATTCCTTACAGAAATAATCTTTTCAAAAAAATCCCAAAAAATTACCCTTGGATAATTTTGATATTATGGAATCCAAAATAAAGTTTATTTTTTCATTTTTATTTCTATAACTAGTAAAAATTAATTTGTAAAATAAGTGTGTAAAAGGTGACAAAACTGTTTTTTTTTGAAAAAAATACATTTTTAAGCATAAAATTGGATTTATTATTATCTCTTGTATCAAATATACATATGATGAATGTTTAAAATTTTATATAATATATAATATATAAATTTAATTAAAATAATTCACTAAAATTGACTTTTTTAACTTATTTATGTAAAACATGTTTATGTGCATAAAATTAGTTTTTCAAAAAAATATTTCATTTATTTTAAAATAGTTTTTATTTTATTCTCTAATTATTTGGTCAGAAAAAAATTCATTTTATATTATTGTGTAAACCAAATTTTATTCATAATTTAGATAATCCAATTCATATACTCCATTTTAACGACTATGTGATGAATATCATTTTAAATCATAATATTTTAATAGTATGTTACATTTTTCTTAAATTCAGTATTGTGTATAAAGAAATATAAACGAAATGTTGTGTATAACACAATATAAACCTAGTGTTGTGTGTAATGAAAAATATATAAAGGATTAAATTTATTTAAAACAAATATTTAACAAAATATCTAGGTTTTATATTTTTCCTCTACAATATCTTTCATTTCAAATTTTTTATCCAACCACCAATTTATCTACAATATTCATTTTATCAAAAAACATTAAAAGAAAATATAACAAACATTAAATATAAGTATTAAAATATCCCTATCATCAAATATCATATAATAACAACAATTTTTAACATTATAAAATTTGAAATCTTTATAATTCATAAAAGCATCAAACCTCATGTTTCACTATCTGGGTACCTGTTTGAAATTACAAAAACTTCATTTTAGCCAATATACCAAATAATTATTTCCATAATCATTTAATCATTCAGGTTTCTTAGTATAAATTTATTCCTCCAAATAATTATTATTAACTTCCACCTTTATATATATTTATTCAAGATGTATAATTGCCAATGAAACCAAACTTGGTAATAAAAAATTGTCATATGATTCACCACCAAAGAGATAGTTTTATTGAAATATATTATTTATTATATAAAAATAATTTGGAAAATACCTTTATTTATACCAATACCCACCATATATTATTATTTTATCCATTAAAACCACTTTTACTAAAGTTATCACTTCCCTAGTGGTAGTTCTATTAGCTTTTATGTTCTGTTTATATACATGGAATTAATTTCATTTCCCATTGCTAACTCCCACCATTTTACATTATTTAGATACCTTAAAACTTATAGGGTTTTAAATTACGCTCTATCCCTTATAAAAAAGTGTTAAAAATTTGTTTTAAACCATTTCACTAGTCATCTAACTTTAGTATACCCCGTCAACTAAGAAAGATAATCAACCTCCCCTTTAAAAAAATCATATGTATTTCATTAGAATTAAAATTTTTAATACATATGATCTTAATTGTACCTTTTAATTCTTAACAATTTCTAATCAATATTTATTTCTTTGTTCCTTCAGACCTTTTTTACACCTGAATGTTTTTAGAATATTTTGAAAATTCAATTATAATTTTTCATTGTAAATTTATTTTTTGTTATCAATTGAGTTTACATCAAAGTTTTAATCCTCTAATTATATTTTTATTTTTATTTTTGGATAATACATATTTTTAATTTGTATGAAATGGAAACCTTTAGTTGAAACAAATGTCCATATGAACAAATTACTTAGAAATACAAGGCCCAAAGTCCTAGTGGAACAAGGCCAAAACTACAATATCTACTCATAAAATTCCATCATTCATCTCCACCATCTCATCGTCTCTGTAGCTGTAAAATTTTCTACATTAACTTGAAGGGTGATATTTTTATCTATGAACTACTGCTAGTGATTGATCTCATCACTGTTTCACCCATAATGGACTCCTTACATTCAGACTCATAAGACCGCCACCCCTTACACTCTACTCGAGCTACTGCAAGGCTTAAACACCCTATGGCATGAAGGACCTTGATGAAATAGATTACCAATGACCCAAATGCCCAATTATGTGGCCCGAAATCCCATTCTAGACGAATAAAACTAATGCTATAATACCCTTCTATAGTACCTTCAATAGTAAATTCACTACTATAGTGCTGCGATACCATTATAATGCTAGAAATATTTCTAATATAGTTCCTAAATAAATTGACTCACACCCACTTTTGAACCTGGGTTTCATACATGATTATGAGGTGAATTTACCAGTCACGTAAGCCCCCAACTATAGTGTCAATTATTATATAAGACATCTTAATGAAAGATCATATTATTTATTTTAATGGAATTATATTTATAATTTTATGTATGAAAAAATTAGAATCATTTTTTTCTATAACCTAAAAATAAATAGGTTTTGGACTTAGCTTATAGCTTGTCCCATTCATCAAAATCAGCAGGGATATAATATGTACTCACAAAAAATCTTAAGCATGATATATTAGCTACATTTTTGGTTAAAATTTCATCACGTAATATTTTATCTAATGTAACAAATGAATTATAATTTATCAAATAAGCTACTATATTTTCTGTCACTACCCCAAATTATTTTATAAAAATGAAGGGAATTTTCATGATCTAGGATCTCTCAAACAATGAAATGACCATAAATTTCACCACACCATTCTACTATAGTATTTTAGGTACTAGATTTTTAAACTCAATCCTTTATTTACAATTAAAAGACTTGAATTATTTTATATTTTACTCACCACCATTATATGATCTTAACAATTTAAGATTTAAATAGTTTTATTTCCCATAATGGCTTTCCATTTTATGAAATTTAATAATATATATGACCTTTTCTTTAGATTATATAACCACAACTTCTATTTGGGATCATTTATTAAGGTAACATATTATAGGGATAATCTATGAGAATGTATTGGGGTTTGTCCCATTACATCTGTATATATAAACTTTAATTTTCAAACATGTTTACCCATCCTTGAATACAAAAATACACACTTCTCTACTTTCCAAGGATAAAATTTTTATATTATTTAAAATATAAATATTTGAGGATAAATATTATTTTAGACCCAAGATACTCATTCCATTCCTACTCATGTGGCCATAAATATAATTCCACTAATATGCATCTCCAGTATAACTAAAAACAATTATCTAATTTGACATAGTAGTCTAATACAATGTTCCTTAATTATATTTATTATAAGGGAGTTTCCCAATGAATGGAGGGGGAGGGTGAATTATTGATCAACGTCCTATATGAAGTCACCCTTTTCTCCTTTCCCAATAGTATTTTATACACTCTTGACTAGTGCATAGATCATGAAATGATCTAAAAAATTATAAATATAACTATGGTGAGAGGGGGGAGATATAATTAAATTAGAAATAAGGGATTCCAAGGTTCACAATAATCTTTGCATCAAGTGATTTAATCCTTCGAGATTCATTAGCAATTATCCCATTGAAAACTTCATAACATTATTTTCAATGATGAATTACTTGATGGATTGAGAATGGGGATAAATTTGAACTCAAACATGAATTTCAAAGATAACTATATGTGTGATCATTCCTCATTCTCCATGAGTGTATAAAATTTGGACTAAGCATTTACCCATGTTATTCTCTATATCCTGAAGAATATCGGCAGACTTGTCATGTATTCATTAAATCATCTAATATTTCAATTTCATCATCTTTTTTCTTCAGTATCATGAATGGAAATTTGATAGACATTTTTCATATCTTTATATCCTCAATGGAAATCCTGATCAATCCCTGAGTCCAAGATCTCCTCATATTTTTCTCTGTGATATCTTTATTAAATCCAAAGACAAATATATTTAGTTAACTTCTAACGTATCCTATTTTGTGCCTTTGATTCATTCCTAAAAGATTTGGTATATAATATAAGGATGTTCTTGAAATAAAAAAATTTCTATGTGGTAATCTAAATCATGATGTAATGCATAATTTTGTGGAATGGAATCCTTTTTCACAGTACAGACTTTGTTAAAAATCTTGATCCCAAAATCCTTGTGGATATGTCACCTCAAATGTACCTTCCCACCCCTCATCCATTGTCTTGGGAATAGGCGGTGGATGTAACTAGTCTTTAGGTGACATACTCAATACATTAAAGGTTGGAAATAAAGTCTAATGACTTCAAGAACATTCGAGGGATGATTTTTCTTTGAATGATAAAAATCCAACCCATAATTTCAATAAATAAATAAACCTTTATACGATGCAATAGTACAAAAAAACTAAAAATATCACAAAGAAAACAACCATAATAGAGTATATAATAGAAACCAAGTTAAATAACCAAAGGAGTCAAAAGACAAAAAAACCCAATGACACCAAAGAAATCAAACCTGGAACTCCCAAACCCACTCCAAGATCTAACTTGATAATCCACTCCTACAGTATCATGAAGAATCACTAAATAACTGAGATACCTTTCCTTTACCTATGTATCAATGGATGAAATATGAAAATGAAAAATAGTACCCAAGAAAGGGGTGAGTCTAAACTCATTAGTACTTATCTAATGACTTACCAACCCACCCAACTAGGACAAGAACCAGTTAGAAAAATTTATATAAAACAATTTAAATAAATATAAAATAGTTTATAGAAATTCCAAAAACGTTTTCCATTTAAATAAATAAAATATACTTTTAAAATATTTTTTTGTATCCACTTAGAATACCCATTATATAACTCCACCCATCCACCCATCTACACATCAACACATGCATACACTTGTGATAGTTACATACTCATGATAGGTCTCTTATATATTCAACAAGTTTTCACAAGGTGATAAATCCCATGTTACATTACACCTTTGGCACTGAGAACCAAGTCTAATTTCATTAGGGCCCCATAAAATGCAACATAAATACATACTAACATGTATGCTAAAACCCATGAAAAAACATTTCACATAAAACCTTTATTTATTTAAAAAATTTCAACAACCATTTCCCATGTATCAAATCGAAACCATAATTCTAAAATCACCAATTTAAAATTATCATCCAAGAGAATTTTCGAAAAAACCATCCAATTTCCACAATTTCCCAAAAGCAACACTAAATAGGGTTTTAATAAGAATCAAACAAGAACATCACAATATATTTTAAAAAAAAATTATTTTAGGCTAAGAATTCAAGTTATAATCAAGTGTAGTAGATAGAGAATCCACCTAAAACACAAACCAATTAAAAAATGAATAACCACATAATGATTATCTAGATCCAATCAAAAAACACCTTTACTTCCCTAGATAAACCAATAAAACATCACAATTATTATTAAGGAGTTAGGATATATCCAAAAAGAATTAGATATAAGTTTATGAGAAATAAAAAGAGAATGTATCTAAAAAGAAAGGCCAAGAATAAGCAATTACCAATGAATTTGGCCTTTAACACACTTTCATTCATATATGAATCACTATAAAACCAAAGGGAAACATATTTCAGACAATGGGAGAAAACATTGTTCATGCTATGGGAGAATTAGAGGAAAATAGAGGATTAAAACATTTAATTTAAATTAGATCCACTAATTTTAGAGGGTCAACAGTACACTACACTGTTAGGTAGCACAATTTAGCAGACCAATCACCAACCATGTGGGTGATACTATCCCAATCCAATCCCATAGACAGTTTACCCACACAGTTAGAAAAACCATTCCCCAACTATTCACAAGCCACTATCTTAATCCATCGATCACATGGTTAGCTCACATGGTTAGAAAAATCATGTGTCCACTATTTATTTCTCCATTATTTCAAAGTACGTAATTTATACTAGGAATACGATTGGTATAGAAAAATCATGTTCCAAACATGCACCTACCTAGAGCCCACTGTATTCATTTGTATATTTTCTTGGAGGTTCAACATGGTTTCTACTAACCATTCTCAAACCTTTCACCATAATAAAAGACTTAAAAACATGCCAAAGCTCCTCTAAACGATAGAAAACTTAACCCGATCAGTAGATATACTTAAATTAAATAAATAAAGTGTCAAGTACCTAAAAACATGGGTTTTAAATTCTCTCCGCCATTGGTATTTACCTTCCTAGAAAGTATAAAACTATAGTTTTATTGGAAGAGTTTGGGCCATTATTCCCATATTTCATTTTCATGCACACATTTCTTCCTAAATCTGACTATATTTCCATAAAAACCACACAAGATCAACTATATTCCAACAAAATACTTCCTATTTCCTACCCAAAATCTATACTAGAAAATTAACCCATGTAACATCTAAATCTAGGTCAATGTGATCCCATCGAATAGTATGCTCAGGATCGTTTTGATACTTGTTCAACTAAAATACAAGAACGATATTATGCATTGAATTAAACCTTGGTGGAAAATCAAACCAATATTCAAACTCACCAAATCTTTAAATTATCTTAAAATGGAATATGTATCGAGGATATAGATTTCCATTCATACCAAAAAGATGATGTCCAGGACTTGGAGAGATTCTCAAGAACACATGATCACTCACCTCAAAGAGTAATGGTCATTGATGATGATTCATATAGTATCTATGATGACTCTGAACCATTTACATTATATTTATAGTCAACTAAATCTTCATTATTATCTCTTTTACAAGGATTTTCCAACCAGTGAAGCCTCACCTATTTCCACCCAATAAAGTGGAGAACGACAAGGATGATCATACAATGATTATGTATCAAGTCTTCATAAATTGTGTCATATGAGAACTCCAATAATTGATTATGGTACTCCCATGATCCCCCAAAATCCATTACACAAACCCTAAGAATGTATTCTAACACTCTAATTATCCTTTACTATTTTCCAGCCATTTGAGGATGACACGCTGTGCTCATAGTCAAATGAGTCTAGAGGAATTTTTTGTAAGGATTTCAAAAAATGGGATATAAAACTAGGGTCTCGGTTTGACAAAATCAATACTGTAACTCCATACCACTTTAAAAGTTATTATATATTGATATGGGACAAGTTATCCATCGTATGGGACTCAATAATAGAGATAAATGAGATGAATTCATTATTAGATCCAAAATTACCCATATGACTTCGTGTTTTCTATCCATTCTTGGTAAAATTTTCACAAAATACATGGCTATCTAATCCCATTTCCACACGAGAATTGGTAAAGAATGCAACAAGACCATTGGTTATTGGTGTTCTTCCATGACCCACTAAAAAGTGAGGCATCACAAAAAACTCTTATAATTCCATTTTAATGTAAACCCACCTAAACTATTATTTCATTGATTCATAAACCTATTGAATTCCTAGATGACACCCCATTTTTAATAGTGGTAAGCGTTAATAAATTTTTCACAAAAGGAAAAGGTATCATGATCTAATCTGTAAAACTAAAAACTGATCTCCCATCCAGCTTCTATAACTCAATGGTCTTCCCACAATTGAGTTTTGATCTCATGGTAACACATTCATAATTGTATATATGATCCAATTTCACATGGTGAACTAAATTATTAATAAAAAAATTGTGAATAATGTTGTAACATTACCCAAGTCGGTATAATCTAGGTGCATGTCTTCTATAGTCAGTATTAGCTTCCACTGGTCTAAATATTATTTATAAAACTATTTGTACAACTTAATACTTATTACATCTACCACCGAATTCCCATTACCCAGTTTATACATCCAATCAATGTCAAAAATTTGAAGGTGTTCCATCCATTTTCTTTTCCAGGAATCAAATTTCTTTGCGAGAAAATGTGTTTCAAAATATTATGATCTGTAAAAACCATGAATTCATCACAAAATATAGAATGGTTCCAAGTCATCAAATCATGGGATATAACAACCAAGTATAAATCACATGTTGTTTATGCAAATTTAACTTCCACGAACTAAAAGAAACAACCTGATCTCCCTACTTGAGAACACAACCCAACCTAAATTCTAATGCATGATAATAGACTATATATCCTTGTATATAGTTGGGAAACATAAAGATAGGTGATTATGCAAGTCTAAACTTAATCTCTTGGAAGGATTTATAACATTTATTATTCCATTACAAGGGAACACCTTTCCTTATCAAAATTATCATTGGTGATTCCAAATGTAAAAAATCACATACAAAACATCTGTAATATCCTACAATGCTAAGGAAACAATGTATCTCAAAGACATTTTTTGGTGGTTTCCAAGAGATAATAGATTTTATCTTGTCCAGATATACAGAAATTCATTTTTTATAAATTACATGGCCAAAGAAATGTATATCTTTTATCCAAACATCACACTTTGATAACTTGGAATACAAACGATGCTCCCACAAGATACCCAACACTACAGAAAATTATTTCTCATGATCTACCTTTGTCCTTGAATACAACAGTATATCACCCAAAAAAACCATCATAAAGGAATCGAGATGCCTTTGAAATATCTGATTCATCAATTCCATAAAGAAAGATATTGCATTTATAAGACAAAAAGTCATAAAAATAAAATGATAATGCCTGTATCTTCTTATGAAATATATATTTGAAATATCCTCCTTGTAAATCCAGATTTGGTGATATCTCAAACATAAGTCAATTTTAGATAACCACTAGGATCCCATAAATTGATCAAACAGATCATCAATGCATTGAATTTGATGTAATGACTCTGATTTTTACATATATCACTTTAGAATATTATATGGATTATTTTGAAAGCTTGTTTCTAAGATAACTTTAGATTCTGAGGCCTAGTGAGCCTATTATTAATTTTTAATGTATATTAAATATATTAAATTTCACTCATGTACATTTTTCATAAAATAGTAGAATAACTCTTAAGTAGAGACTCAGATTAGAAATTAGAGGCTATCGTTGAATTTAGAGCATGGGTTTTACCCTAGGCTCAATATAACCTTGGAGCACATCAGATGGTCGAGTCGGGGCGCAGTCATGGGAGAATGTTTAAATAAATTATTTACTTTAAAATAATTTATTTAATAAATTTTCCATGACCTAACTTTGTCTAAAAATATAAATAAATACAGAAATATTAAGGTTCACCACCTAATCCACGAGTCACTGGAGTGAGTGTTGGTGGATCGTTCTCATGCGAACAACCACCATATCATGGATCATTGATCAGTGTGCTGCTGAATTTGAGGATCTCACCAATGAAAAAGAAATTAATTCATTATTCAATAATGATTGATACAAATTATGGTAGGGTGTTTTTTATTTGGATTTTCCCCCATTTATTTATTCCTATGATGAATTTGAATTAATCAACTAATGAATTGATTCAAAAATCATGCATATTGCAATTATGTGATAGATATTATATGGGATTAGGTATTTATTTTTTGGTTATATTATCATCTCTTCATTTACTATTCTAACGAGAAGAATCAAGGCCAATATTAACATTGGTTGAGGTTCATTCATCATGTTTTTGGGTTGTGCATTTCTTCCTCATTATTAGTTCATCATGAGAAATCCCTTTGGACTGTGGTTTAATGAATACCTATTAATCAATTATTTTGCCCTATCTTCTGGGTGTAATAGATTAATACCATATATTTGGGTCCATTTTGATAACTGGATCAAGTGATGATGATGGAGGATCGATCAGGGAAAGATTTAGGGATACATGTTCTTCATATCTTCAGGATGCGATGATAAATGTTATGCATGAGCAATTTATGAATGGATTTGTAGGTCATAACTCTTTGATTGGAAATGGAAAGGGTTATCCAGCATCATATTCATGTTATCCGGTGAGACATGTGGCATCAACGTTGTGGATGGTAACATGTGAAACAAATACGGGATTCTTGAAAATAATGAGTTACATGGAGTGTAATCTAGAATTTCACATTGTAAGGGATACCCAATGTGGTTCTAGGATTCCACAGAGAAGATAAATATCACATGTCATGTGACCCTTACCTGGTGTCTTTGCATGTTCCTAGGATGGTACATGGGCATGACCCATAGTACAGAGGCTAAGACATGTTCTTTACTCTGACAAGGACATGACCAGGCTAGGGGTACATGGGCAGAGATGTGTACTTGGACACATCCAGGTGTACAAAGGCCTAGACATGCCACATAATCAAGCATAAACACAGGCATAATCTATGATACATAAAAATAACACGATGCTAAAGGGAAACACTGTGTACTACCGGTACACACCATATACTCATTCAAGGATGTCTTGGACCTATTATCCTCTTCATCTTAGAAAAGTTTCATTAGGGTACATTCCCTTGATTCTTTACGTAAGGGTTTAGTATGAAGCCACATCCTATGAATAGGATGGTGATTCTCTATGATGAACTTTATTCATGGATAGAGTTTTGGGAATCCCTCTATGAGGTGAAGAGTGAGATCCTCTATCATCATCATTTCCCAGAGTGGACCTGGAAAAGGTCGAGGCAATGTTTACATGGGAGCTACCCATGAGTGTAATGGAGGTGTGGAGATTCCTTGGGATAGAAGGATACTATCAGTGATTCATACCTAATTTCTATTAGATATCAACTCCGCTGACTAATTTGACCCCAAAGGGTATTCCTTTTAATTGGAATTAGTGCTGCCAATAGGATTTATAATAGTTGAGGTAGATATAAATAGGTGATCCCATCTTGAAATTTCCATAGGATGGTGTCAAGTATGGTGTATTTTTTGATGCATTAGGAATCAGTATTGTTTGTAATATGATGTACAAGAAGGTGGTGATTTCTTATGGCTCACATCCATTTATATCACATGAGTATAACTACATGAACCATGATCTTGATCTAGCAATGGTAGTCTTTGCACTGAAGACGTGGAGACACTACATGATGGGTGAGTGGTTTATCTTCTATTCTAACTATAAGGTCCTCAAGTAAATATTCTCTCTGAAGGATATTAACTTGACATAGAGGTGATGAATATAGTTCCACCAGGATTATGAAGTTTAGATTGTCTATAATTATAGGAAGGGGGAATATAGTAGTAGACTCCCTCAGTAGATGATCTTGTTCGTAGATGCTGAGTGAGGAATCAAATTAGTTTTTCTCGTTGTATTTATCCTTTCTAGACGGGGAAGGAGTATATTACTTCTAGTCAATGGTTGTTACCACTATTATTTTACAATGATTCAAGGAGTAACTATATGGGGATACTAATTGTGAGACCCTATATACTTAGATATCCACTTTACATTCTCTTGATTGGTTTTCTGAAGGTGGGGAGTATGTTATTATTTCCAGAGGACAGATGGTTGTACCATTTGTGTTGAGAGAGGAGGTGATGAGGGAGTTACATAATTCATCCTTATTTGTACATCTAGTCTTGTATAATATTTAATAGTACCTTTAGTGGTAGTTCTAATTTTTAGAGATGAAGAATGGATTTGTAGAGTTTGTCTCTCGATTCATTACTTATCAACAAGTGAAGGATGAACACCCGGTTCCACCGGTTTTAGCTCAAGACCTTGAGGTTTTAGAGTTTAAGTGGGATGGAATATTTATATAATTCATAATAGGGTTTCCACAAATGTCTATAGGACATGATTCTATCTAGGTGATTGTAGAATGACTCACCAAGTTGGAAAACTTCCAAGTTATTATAGAGTAGAGTTTAATTGATAGCTTATGATGCCTTTATATATAGGAGATATTCCCAATCCATGGATTTACCTCAATGATCATTTCTAAAAATGATGGTCACTTCAAATCACTATTATAGAAGGGTTTTTAGGAGACCATTGGGACTCAGTTGTGTTTGTTCATCACACATCACCCCCAGCTCGATGACCAAACGAAATGGACCATTAATGTATTGGAGGACATGTTGTGGGGTTTTATGTTAGACTTTGGATTTATTTTTTAAGAACACCTACCATTGGTGGAGTTTATATATAACAATAGTACCATTCCACCATTGGTATGACACGGTTTGAGGCCTTATATGGGAAACCCTATAGGAAACCACTATAATGGACTAGCCTAGAAGAGTATACAATTATGAGATTAGATTTTATGTGAGATACTATAGAGAAAGTAAAAATCATCCATGTGTGGATGAGTACTGCAAAGAGTTATCATAAGTCCAACACAGACTGATAATCTAGGTCATTGGAGTTCGTGGAGGGAGACAATGTGTTCTTGACAGTATCACCTTGACATGGGTTATGAAGGTTTGGTTAGGGTGGAAGGTTATCTCTAAGATTAATTATCCCTTTCTAGATACCATGCAGAGTTGGAAAGGTGTCATTCCACTTTTATATACCATTGTAACTAGACTGAGTACATGAAATATTCCACATATTGTAGCCGAGAAGATATGTGCACGACCCATCACATGTTATCGACAGGGGTGAGCTGGACATTGAGAATGATGATACTTTTTCTGAGTACCTAATGAATACTATGTATTGTAATGAGAGGATCCTTCATTGGTGATGGATTCCCCTAGTTCATTTCTATAGGCAGTAGAATAATCTTCAAGAGATCACCTAGCAGTAGGTGACCCAGATTCGTTTTGTTTTGGGTTTTCAGGATGTAAATCCCTAAGGTGGGGTGAATGTAATGACTCTTATTCTTCCATTTATTATATTATAATATTATATAGATTACTTTTTGATCTAGGAACTAAGACATCATTAGATTCCAAGGCCTAGTGAGGCTAGAATTAATTTTTTTAAATATATTAAATAGATTAAATATCCTAAGTGTGCATTTTTCTTGAAATAGTGGAATAACTCTTAAAAGGAGGATCAAATCAGAAATCCTAGGATACTATTGAATTCATTACATGAGTTTTACCCTAGGTACGACATGAAATTGGAGTGCATCAGACACTTGGGTTGGGGTACAATCATGGGAGAATTTTTAAATAAATTATTTAGTTTAAAATAATCTATTTAAATAAATTTTCATGACCCGAATTTGTCTATAAATATACGACTTTGAGAAAATATCAGGGTTAGCTGCCTAACACTAGATCCATTAGATAGAGCATTTGAGGACCTCTATTAGACAAACAACCACTGGATTGTGGATCGTCGATCGGTGTATAGAGGAATTCAAGGATCTCTCCAATGATAACGAAACAAATTTTATCATCGTCAGTGATCAATCCCCCTTGAGGTTAGAAATTGTTTTATTTGGATTTATCCTCATTAATTTATTCCTATAAAGACATGAATCAATCAAATAACAAATTTATTTATGGATCATGCATATTTTGGGTATGGAATAAATATTATATAGGATTTTGGATTTCTTTTTTGATTATATTATATTCTCTTTTGTTTTTTCTAACAATAATGTATCAAAGCCAACATAAACACTGGCCAAGCATTGTTCCTCAAATTTTCATTCTGTACAGTTCTTCCCCCATTATTCGTTCATCATGAAGAATCCCTTTGTCCCACAATGTGATGAATACCTAGTAATCACCTGTTTCTTGGTGCAATATATTAATACTACAGATCCGGGTCTATTTTGATGACGGGATCAAGCGACGATATTGGATGATTGATCAAGGATCGATTTAGTGACACCCTTTCTTCATATCTTCAATGTGTGATGAAAAACAACATGTGTGGGAGATTTCATAATGTATCAAAAGGTAAAAAATTTGTAATCAATGATGAAAAGGGTCGACCAACCTCAAATTCATATTATCCGGTGATACATGCGATTATGACAACACTAATTCCAACATGGAAAGTAGATATGGGATTTTGGAAAATACCATGTTACACGCTGTGTAATTTAGAATTACATTCCGTGTGGGACCCAATATGATGTTCTAGTGTTATTTTGAGAATATAAATATAAATTAGCATGTGAGAGATGTCGTATAGTGTGTGACTTTTACTTGGAGGCTGAGTGTGTACCTTAGAGGGTACACGGGCATGACCAAGAGTACACGACCTCATATAGGCTATGTTCTTAGACCCGAACTCAGAAAATTTAGGAGTACATAGGTAGATTTGTGTAATTGTACATGGTCAGGAGTACACATGATCATTCATTCCCTATACTTAGACATAGACATGAGCATAGTTTGTGATACATGATAAAAACCCAATGCCGAAGAGACACACAATGTCCCACTGGTACACACTGTGTACTCCTTCAAGGATGTCCTAGATCCCTTTTCCTCTTTATATTTGAAAAGTTTAATTAGGGTACATTACCTTTAACCCTTATCTTAGAGTTTAGTATGGAGTCACATCCTAGGCATAGAATGGTGATACCCTTTGAGGAACATTAGACTTGGATGGAGTTGTGGGAATCTGTCCATGTGGAATGGAGTGAGATCCTCTATCATCCTTGTTTCTCTAGGTGGAGTTCTTGGTATTCTCAAGACCAAAAATATGTGGGCTTCAATCCCCTACTTAGTAGGTTAATATTGATTGGGTTTTTGGTATACCCTATGGTCTTGGGTGTGATCCCCATATGTGTATCGTTCTCTTCATACTTCCAACATAAACTACTTATTGAGGGACTTTGAGAGAATAACATCTTAGATAGACTTCATTAGTACTATATAACTCATAGAGTGTGTTCCCCTAGATGAGTACTATGTGGAACCTTCGAGAAGAAATACTAGGATGGAATTACAATTATGACTTTACCTTGAGACTATGTGTCTATCTAGAGTAAATCTAGATGTTATTGTTATATGTGATGTTGGAATATACATATGATGAAATAAATGTTTTTCCTGATGTTATATGCTTAGTTATTTCGGGGTTTTCTACTGGGTATTGTTATACTCACCCCTACATGGTATTTTTTGATATGTGTCATGTATTTTGTAGATGAACGTCCTTTTGACAGAGTCCTAGAGGGATTAGGACTAGGTGAAGATTAGCGATCCATACAGACTGAGGTATGTTCCCATGGTTACCTTAACATTAGTACCCATCTATACTTTCAGGTTGGGATTGTATTATATTTATTTTCGTGGGATTGTATCTTTCTTTCCAATACATGTTTTTTTACACTGATGGTGGTATTTTAGTTGTATGCATGCATGTTTATCAGTTATTTTACATTTCAACACTGTACGAGTAAGGAGATAAGTGAATGTGAACATGTACATTAAGATAAGGCCTCCCACGTGTGTTATATGCCTATTGGTATTGGTAATTAGCCCCTATCCTATTATATGCGATCTTGGGGTAGTTATGGCATGGGACTCATTAGGATGATTCATGATAGAGGATATAGATTATTTATTGAAAATTGGTTATTCTTATAATAATATACACAAAGCATGTGATTTACTTCTACCATTTTCACTAAAAGAACTGGTTCTGCCTACATAGATGTACTCGGTCAGATAAATACTTTTCTTTCCAAATAATCTAATTGATCATTCAATTCTATTAATTCTTTTTGTTCCATATGATAGGATATAATTAAAATAGTAATGGTCCCTAGTAAGAGATCAATCATAAAATCCATTTCTATTTTGGGTGAAACAATTGTGAAATTGTTTGGAAAAAAATCATGGAACTTGTCCACTATGGTCAGGAAATATCTATTTTCCATCTCATATACTAATTATAAAGTATATTCTGTCAATTGGTAAGAGATAGTTTCAACCATCAGTACCAAATGTCTTTCTGTAATTTCATCCACTTCTTAATCTCATTTAAAGTGATTCCTAACACAGTCTGAAGATTCAAAACTCACCAATCATGCATAAACATTGATATGTGACTCAATGTTTGTTATCATATGAATTCCTAGAAAAATTTAATATACATCTATCTCTATCAAAGTGAAATCCCATACCAACCCAATCCCATTGATTGTTATCAATCATACTAAACATTTATATTATCAATACTCTTGTTGTCCTAAATTTTTTTAGAGTGTCAAAATAGAAGGCATTATCTCAACAGGTAAACCCACCAGTTCAATGAAATGAGAAGAAATAAATGAATGGGATTCACCCATATCAAAAGAACCTTACATAAGTTTAAAATTAAAAATAATCACACCTCTCATCATTTGAGGACCCGATTGATCATCTATGATTACTTTCTGAGCTGCATACAATTTCTTACTTGTTTCACTTTTCTCTTTGTTACCTTGTTGAGATTAAACTGGTTGAGGAGTCATGTTATTCCTAGAATCACCATTTCTTTCTTAGTTCTGCTGATGAGAGATATTCTTATATACTCATCCCATCAAAGAATATGATTCCTAAGAAACATGAGATGTTCCCCTAGCAGCCAACCTTAGAGCTCTGTGACTATAACACTGAATATGTCCCATCTTGTTGTTGTTGTGACATGCTCTAGGTGGTTCCATACAATCTCATTTAATGTAATAGAAAAGGCCACATTGAAAAAAATTATAGTTTACGTTTTAGTTTAGGAGGAATATTTACTTATACCATAGTTTGATTATAATATATAACACCCCCTTAGGGGTAGGTTTTCCTTATCTACTTGTTTCTGGCATTGGAGTCCCCAAATGTTCCCATAGGAATAAACATGCTTCCTTTGACAGTGTTTCCCAATATGTATCTTTCTACCACCATCAATCTATTTACCATATATGTATTATCTATTATACAAAGAACAATAATATTTGAATGAATATATGGTTTCAACCCTGACTAAAAAATGTGTGCCTTCAAGGACACACTTTCTGAAACATTCACTGAAAAGTGGACTAAATTCCTAAATTTAGCCTATTTCTTTATTATCAAGAGATTATTCTACTTAAAACTGAATAAGTATATTGTTCAATAAATTTTAAACATTTGAGGATATAATTTTTTATTGAACAATTATCCAAAACCCACCCAATACATACCTTGGTCCAATTTATCTTGAACTACAAAATCCCACAACTTGTATGCTAGATCCTCTTACATATATGTCCCCAACTTCACATTAATCACTTATAGTGTCCTAATGAAATTAAAATTAAATTTATCCTATTCAACCAAACTTATACTTTTTCTGATTCAAAATCCCCTAAAATGGTGGCTAGGTTCTGCTTTTAGAACTAAACTAAATGATCCACTTATCTTGGTTTATCATTTTTATCCCTTTATCCATGGCATGAAAATCCTAGAAAATACTATGGAATAACTTTTGGTTTAACTTTGGCTCATTTGAAACCACTTTATTAGTTTCCTATTCTGGTTGATTCCTATGGCACTTGTTTCCATTTTATATAACCAAGAAAAACTCAATTTAGTCTCAACCTCGAGAAATTGAAGTCTTATCTATTTCCAATTACCATTTTAAAAAGTTCCACAATCATATTTATTCAAAATAAATCATTTTAAGCATTCTTAAAAATAACATCATCAATCCTTTCCAATATATCAACATTTTAAAACATTTTCATAAATTTTAAAAAAACATTACTTCTTACCATTTACATAAATCATTAACACAATAATTAACAATGTAGTCCTAGTGGGAAGTCATACTATTGATACGTGTTATGAAAATATCATTATCTAAACCCCTGATGATGAGTTGAAAACTCACATAGAAGTGTCTTAAAATAGTCTTGTATCCAAACTCACTAGTAACTTAATGTAAAAAAAAGAGGCTAGCTATGCTTTTTTATATTCTGCATTTCATGTCATGACAATCCTACTCCTTTCCAATATCCCAAGAGTCAGATAAACTTTTCAAGGCTGATTCAATTTCCAACTCTAGGACATAAAACAACTCAAGGATCAAACAAGATGATACCATTTGTAACATACTTCCTATCACCCATTGAATTGAGAATATGTGGTGGGTGTTATTAGGCCTTAGGTGACATCCCCAGGACACTAAAGGTCGGAAATAAAATCCATGGGCCTCAAGAACATTTGGGGGATGATTTTCCCTTTCAAATATAAACATCCACCCACAATTTCAATAACCAAAAAACCTATGTACGATTCATGAGTACAAAAAATACAACTGAAAACATCACCAATACAACAACCATAATAGAGTACAAAGCGGAAACCAAGTGACATAACCAAATGATTCAAAATAAAATAAAACCCAATGAAATCAAAGGTATCCAACCAAAAACTATAAACTATTCCAAGATCCAACTCAATAACCCATACCCATGGTATAAAAAATTATCACTAAAGAACTAATATACTTTACCTTTATCTATGTCTCTATAGATTAACTCTAAAAATTCAAAATAGTCCCCAAGTAGGGAGTGAGTCTAAAATCAATAGGATTTCCCCAATAACTTGAAAAAGCACACCACTAGGAAAAGAAATAATTATCCCAATTTATATATAATAGTTTAAATCAATTTAAAATTATTAATATCAAATAAAAAATAGTTTTCCAAGAAAATTAATAAAAAATCCATTAAAACATTTATTGAATCCACTTGAAATACCCAAATCATAACTCCACCCATCCAATCATCAAAAATTCCACAAATCCACACATCTACACATGCACACATGCATGCCCATATGACAATTCCATACTCATGATCAGTATCTCTTATATCCACCAAGTCATCATAAGGTGATTAATCCTATGCTCCATTACACCTTTTTCACTGAGAACCAAGTCTTACTTCAATAAGGCCTTATAAAATGAAACATGACCACTTGAAAAAAGTATACCAAAGCCCATGAAAAACCATTTCACACAAAACCTTTATTTCATTAAAACATTTCAACATCTATTTCACATAAATCAGATCAAAACCATAATTTGAAAATCACCATTTTAAAATTATCATTAATAAGGATTTTCAAAAAAACCATCTAATTTCCAAAATCTCCCAAAACCACTAGTAATAAGGTTTCCAAAAATAATCACATAGTAATTTATAAATAATTAAAAAAGAACATTTATTTCAAGCTAATACTTCATGTTATTATTAAGTGGTGTCAAAAGTGAAGCCACCTACCTCAAAAATTAATAGGAAAATGAAGAATGTCACAACGATTTGCTAGATCTGATCATTAACCACATTTCATTACCTAAATCCAACCACAAAATATCACAATTACCATAAAAAAAACATTTATCTATCCATAAAATACTAGATATAAGGTTTCATGAAAGAGAAGGAGAAGATATATAAGATGAATGGAACAAGAACAAACACTTATCGAAAAATCCGGGCCTCCAAAACACTTTGATTCTGCTATAGATCACTCCTGGACTAAATGGAAACATATCCCATACCTTGGGAGAAAAACGAGTTTGAGTAATGGGAGAATTATGAAAAAAACAAGGCTTAAAGGATTTAATTTGAATTAGATCCAATAATTTTGGAGAGATAACTCCACTCCACATGGTTAGGCCGCATGGTTTGGAAGATCGTGCACCAACCGTGCAGGTGATACTTCCCTAAGACAACCCCTCACATGGTTAGAAAACTATATGCCAACAATGAAAAAGTTACTTTATTAAGCCTTCCCTCACTTCGTTGGCTTGCATGGTTAAAAAAATAGTGTGTAAAATATGAATTTACCAACTATTTCAATTTGAATGGTTTCTCTATGGAATCCATATAGTTTGGAAAAATCATGTACTAACCATGCACCTGCCCAGATATCACTGTCTTCCTTTTCATGATTTCTTAGAGGTGCTTCATGGTTTCTACTAACCATTCTCAAACCGTGCACCTCAAGAAAATCCTTCAAAACATTCCAAAACTCCTCCGAACCTCAAAAAACATAACCCATTCATTATATATACTTAAAATAAATAAATATAGGGCCATGTACCTAAAAATGGGCGTGCTTCATCAAATCCATCATCAGATCTATGAAACATATCTTTTCCTTATGGCATGACCTTGCGATATGCAAAATAGAATCCATATCACCTCATGTGGTCGCCTTAGGCTTCGAAGAAAACTAACTTCAACAAAATAATGAATATATAAATCCAATAACCACTATTTCTTAGAAATATTAACATGTAGAGAGTTAGAGTGTGAAACTTATATTACAACGTGTTCTTATTTACTTTTTAAGATCATGAAACGTGAACCATTTTATTATAGTGTAGAAACAATTTAGCTCCCAAACCAGTACTATATAAAATTATATCAGGATTGACTTCATATCACAATAAAGTCTTAATTAACTCATTGTGACATAATCTATATATCTAAAGAATTTTACTTATTATATTAGAATAACACCATGGGATAACCTCCCATGGAAGGTAAACTCATTTCTTTATTAGAATCATCATGGTGCAATAAAGAATATTAAAACATGATTCCTTCCACACTAGATAAATTCTTTTCTTATAAAAGATATTATAGGAAATTTTTTTCTCGTATAATATTTATTATCTTCTCGTGTGAGATTAAATCACCCATTCCTTGACAGGATCACCATCCTTTATGTCGTGGTAATTTCATCTATAATAAAAATCCATCTCAACCTTAACTCTATAAATATTTGACCAATATAACTATGATGAGAGGATCTATTTATTATTGGATTATTATTTTGGATTAACTGATCAAGGTGCAATGATCTCCCTTATATAATGATATTTACCATCTTAGATAATTTTTCTTGTATAAATAATCACTTCTTCTCCAGTCTTCTCCAAATTCTATAATGCTCTTTAATATTCATCACGATGCCACTGAATCATATCAAGCTATATAATTCACCTTTATTCTTAAGCATCATCTTAATTATTTAATTTTTGAGTGATAATTTGTGTGATATGACAAGATTCATTATAATCATAGGGATATATTCACAAGAGTACCTATAGGAAATCACTACTAAAAACATATATAAATAGAGGGTTTAGCACGTCATGAAATACTTATCATGGGTATAATCCATAAAAATATCAATCAAAGGATTATGTACCCACACCATCAGATTGAGTATTGTTTAAGAGATATCAGTATTCCTTGGTGAAAATAATAACATACATTGAACATTCCTTGACCATCACAAGGAGTCAAAAGATCTATCTAGGACTTCATACTCTATGTTATTATCTATTGCTTTAAGAGTTATTCATGAGCTTGTCTAGACATGTGATATTTAATGAATTTATTTTAAAATAGATCTATATGCCTTCCTACAAATCTTCTCCATGAGATAACTAAGGAAACCAGTAGACTCAAGAATCATGATATTCTTCATATACTATATATAATCTCATCTCATAGATGATGTTAAAATTTATAATACTCTTCCTACAAGGTAGAATGCTCACTCTATACTTCTCCACCTAAGTTTATGATATTATTTTACCATATTATCCTACCTAATAAACCATAATAAAACATATGTACATCAATTTACCAAAGCATATAAATCCATTCATTGCATTGTAAATTCATCATAATCTATCATGCATATATGATGGAATCATCTATTGAAAAAAAATTAGACATGACATAACAATATGAGTCCTGAATGGACTTCATATTCATGACATTCATGGGAACATAAATATTCCCCATTGGATTTTTTGGAAATATGACCATCAAAAATTTTACAACAATAAAAAAATAAATTTCATTATAAAACATCATGAAAGTACTTGAAAAAAAGTTAGTTACACAAAAGAGTCAATCCCACTTTAATTTAGGAAAATGCATTTTGGTTTTATGTGTTTCTTCACCCCCATTGAAAACATAATCCAAAGGATACAAAATAGAGTTTGTAAACAAGATTGTACCTCAGTCTCTCCCCTTGACTGATTCAAGAATATTCTCCAAAATTTAATGATGGAAAATTATTCGACTATATAGGGATCTAAGAAGTTAATCTACTAAATATATACTCACTTTTGAAAGTTAATTATCCTAAATTTTCTTTTATTTTTATATTAAAGAATGTTTTTGAAAAAGAAACAACTAAATGAGAGAAGTGAATTCAAAATAATGAGGGGAAATCCATAAAATGATCATTATTTAACAATATTGACCATTTAAAGTCCTCATCAATTTATTCGAGAATCCAAAACATTGAATACTAAATAATATAAATATCAATCAGTATCTCTATGTCTATGAGATAAAACTCATTATAGGAAATAATTGTAGTTAATTAATAAAAGTTTTACTCTATAAGAAATTATTTATATATTTTTTTTCAAATACTATCTTATATTTTTCAAATAAATATCACCTTTAAATCCAAAATATCATAAAAAATAAATTCATATATAAAGTAAGAGTGTTCATCAACTAATAATTTATCTTTTAGTAGAAGGAGGCATACCCACTTGAAATAACCATGGATTTATAAGATTTCAAAATTTGACTTCAAGAATTTTCACCATCTTCTGTTATTAATTTTTAATCAATCCAGTTATTTGATTCTTTGGTAACATCAATACCATGTTGGTTTCCTTCATTGGTTATTCCATACACTCCCTTTATCTCATTCATCCCTTTGATATTTTGAGATACACTAGAGGTTCTATCCATGTATAGTGTAGAATATTTAGTTCGTTTTGGATTTAAGATATTAGAATCCACTTATAATAGACTCCCATTATTTATTTAACTCTGATTAAGCATACTAAGTCATAAGGAAAGTTCTAAAAAAATTTAAAGTGATCATATTCTTTTTATCAATGTAATCCACAATGTGTTTAGTGATATTATCTCCATTTTTATCAACCACATTTTTAATTAAATTATTATGACTTCACTACTAATTGGATTTAAATTCATAAATATGTTTTAATTAATTTTGTATCCATATGAGAAAATTTTTGGTGGTGTGACCCAATTGATTAACTAACCACATGTCTCCTCAAATTAACCATTATTAGTAAGAAATTTATACTAAAACTTTGTGTATTATTACTTCCTTTTCTTCATGGATTTAACCACTATAATTTATACCAATTTTATTTCAATTTGTGGCCAAATAAACCACACCATTAGAAATAACCGTGAATCTTATAATATTCTATAGAAAATATTTTCCCTTTAGATTTATTACATTCCTAAACTCTACCATTTCTCCTTAGTATCAATGTCATTTTCAATGAGGAATCCGATGAACTCTTCTCAATATGTGGTAATATTTCCCTTCACTCCTTCCTATTATTATTTATAATTATATATTTCCCACTAGTCATATCATACTTATAGGACTCATGATCATTGGATATTCTCAAAGATTTTGATATCTTTTTTTCAACCCATATACCCTTGGGTTTCTTTATTATTATATATTTTGGACTATAATCAATCCCACTTGAATCAAGAATTATTAAAATATTTTAAACCATCAAAGGATAATCAAGAGTTTCCCTTTTAGAAGCAATTTTCATCCTTATTTTAGGGTCCTCTTAATTTTAAAAACCAATTACAATGTTTCTTTTTTTTTTTGATATTTCTGAAAAATATTTTTCTAAAATATAAACATGAAAAATTTATAAGCTTCCATATCAAAAAGTTTTGAATAAATATTATCGATCTTAATGGAATTAAAATTCTATAATTCTAAAATAAAATGAATAATTGTTCTTACACTAATCTCAGACTCCTTGAGTTCATCCCATAATACTTCCATGCTTTATTGGTGATTCATCAATTCAAATTTATAGGAATAAACTTAATATTTAATTTTTTTTATGTCTCTACTCATGAAGTCCATATATTATTAAAAAAATCAATCCTCTATATGAGATCTAACATCTTAGTGTAAAGTATTTTAAAACATTTCGCATGATATTTATAATTTCTAGATGTATACATATGAGAATTTTCAATGGTATTCATCCTCTTTATCAACTTAATTTCATCTCTTTTTATTATATTTATTAATGATTTTACTTGAATATCCTCCACTTATCTATTATAAAAATTCTATGAAACAAAAGTGAAAGGATCACTAAAATATTACTTCATGATATAAGAGAGTAATCCAAATTTCTTGGGGTAAAAATAATTATAATTAAAGGGAAACATGTTCCAAAAAATAAATATATCAAAATACATCCTATGAAGAAACTCCAATCACATACTCAGTAATAATTTTCAAATTTCTGAGGCAAAAGCATATAATAATGAAAGTATATAATGGATAGATCTAAATCCAATTTATAGAATCATTATTACTTTACAAAAACATTATCCCTTAAGTGTGGATAAAGAACCATTACTATGAAGAACATTAGATAAATGATCCTTGTTGTTGTGCTAATTCTTATATAAATTATAGAAAATTTGAGAGTAAATGGTATGTTATATACATGGTAGAACCTACTTTGATACCACTTATAGGTCCCATAAGTGAGTTTCTTAAGCACTAAAGGTGGGAAGAAAATCAGTGTTTTGATATACAATATAAAATCCCCCTCTTTCTCCTTTCCTCAATGATTTTCCTGGTTTACTGGTTAGTGCATGGAACACATGAAGATTCCAAATTTAATAAATATGATGACTGATGTTCCCAAATATGTGCTTAGTTGTATTTGTTTTAAATGGTTTTCAATGATAATATTAATAGGAATGTAGAGAATTTGGGTGAAGGGTTTAGAATCCACCCATTAAGTGAATATTAAATGTGATTCCCATAAAGTATGGGTAATTGAGAAGAGTTATATTCCATTGTATATTCAAGAGGAATTTCACATGGTGAAAATAGAGTTGGGAAGAGTTGGATAATATATGTGCATCCCCAACATTAGAAGATTGATTGAGTTGGTCCTCATGGAATACACATGTGTAGCTAAAGTGGGAATGAATATACTATATATAATAGTTGATTGAAGTATAGAATGTAGAGAAATTTATGGTTTTAGTGAATAGTTTGTTTAGTATGTTATTATCAATGTTAAAGGATAATTTTAGAGGGATTTTTTAAAGTAACCATCTATGGATTTAAGGATAAGGATTTTATAGGAAAACTATTCAAATGTTATTGTGAGTAAAAGATACTGAAATTAATGCAGAAATATTTTGGTTGAGGTTCTGAAAGAATTGAATTAGGCCTAAAGAAATTGGAAGATATTATTGTAAGGTCCCATACCTCAGTATCCCAAAGCTGGCACCTTACTTTATTACATTGGCATAAATACATTATCTAAATACAAAATGGATGATCAATTTAGTTGACTTGAATAAAAAGATACATACATGATACACCTATTATATTGGAAATAAAATATAAAACAAAAAAAGGAATTTAATTGGATCCTTGAAATCATGAAATCATTTCAGTTTCATAACCTAGGGAAAAGAGAACAAATACAAGGGTGAGATCAGATGATTAGTAAGGGTTAAACACAATAAAAGATTTCAAGAATCAATAATAAATGAAACATAATTAATATGAAAAGGTATATATATAACATAAATACATACCATTTAATCAAAAACTATAAATCATGAGCGTATAATGCATAATCATTATGGTAATGTAAATGATTAGAAACAAATTCCATTTAATCAATAACCTGATCACAATCATAATCCACTGATAATATTACAGTGAAAATAAAATAGATACTAATGACTTGAATATTAATGAAGGAAATGATTAATATTTTGGATTCCATGATATTAGGCATCATGGTACCTTTACCTTCAAGTCCTTTCACAATACGATTTAATCATTGTGGGTAAAAACCCATTAAATTTTCCAACATTGTCATCTCATGAGACTACTGATGCATTGAGGGGATATATATAACTTGTCCCCACCCATTTCAGTATGTCCAAAGAATTACTCAAATATAAAAATTATTGATTTAATTCCTGAATCAACATTCCTTATCAATAAATATCTATAATGAGTAAAAGGAACACATTTAACATTATTTATCTAGTTAATAAAATAACTTTCAAAGTAAACACCGTATGAAAAATTGGTATATGGATTAGGAAATAATTTTATCCATGATATAATAATATGGATATTTAATTAAATATTTAATAAAAAATTATCATAAATAAAAGGAGAAGTATATACACTACATAAAAGAAAATAGGTGCATAACATCAAAAATATGCCTCAATAAAAGAACATCGAGACGAATCCCATTATAAAGATCATATAATTAATCAAATGAATATATTATGTGTATTCACTATAAATACACATAATAAAAATGGAATGAAAACATAAGATAATTAAATTTCATTTTACACATAGCCTTATCATGAAATAATCAATGAAATATAAGTTTAACCAAATAAAAGAAAATTGAGTTAATAAATCCCTTACCACTTTGTAATCAGTAAAATCATTTTCCACTTAAAATTAATAATCATAAAATTAAAAAGTGAATACCATGAATAAACTTATATTCATGATACAATATATTAAAAGGTATGTATACATACACACACAAAATAAATAAGTGTTGAATAAGTCATATCTCATAGAAATAAAAGTGAGACAAGAAACCCCAAACCTTAGGTCTGAAAGAATCATGTACTTGTACTAATTTTACTAGAAAATTAAATTAGATTAATTAATTAATTAATTAATAACCTACTAAACATGTATTATATTTATTATAATTTTATTAAGTTCATTTATGGCCATTTATATGAGTTATAATATTTAATTTTGTTATTCCAAGAGTGTTTTATGGTTTCATGACCAGTTTTCTTGTGTATAATTATGGAAGTTCCTGTCATATTAAAATAATTTTGAAGAAGTGGAATCAAATGGTACTAATATAAATCCATGATTTTAAATGGTCACAAATATAATTTTTTTACATGAGTATGATTCACTAGATAAAACTTTAATGAAAAATGATTAGTTTATTTTAGCAGTTTTTACAACCATTATGAACTTATATCATTTTATTTAATATTATGTTTATATATAGGTAACATAATATCAAATAAGATGTAATACACATATTATAATATTTTATAACCATAAAAATGGTTTTGTGACCATCCTTGAAGGTGGTAATGAAAAATGAAAACTCATCATCCATGAAGGCGGTGAATCAACACCTCACAGATGATGTTTTCATTTTTAGAATTAAAAGGATATGATAGGAGATTTTATGATGGATATTAAATTATGACAAACAAATTCTAGTATATATATCATTATAGAGTTACCATTCTATTTTGGATAGGGGAGGTGATTGTAGGATAAGAAAAGAAAACAAATTAAAAGATAAAGAAGGAGGATTTTACCTCTTGAATATCATCTCCTTGGGAACCTCTTTAAGATAGTTGGATTTGGTATTTTGGTAAGAACAAAAGGTATTGGATGTGTGTAAGGGTTATTTTAATGGATTTTTTTATAATATTGAAAAGTTTCAAGGATTAAAATCTGTTAGGATAAGTGGTGGTGAGGGGTGATATTTATAGTGGGAGGAGATGAGTGTTTTTGATGATTTTATACAATTGCTTATTATTTTGGCTTAGGATTGTCAATAATGTTGTTTATTTCAACCATATAAAATAAATAATGGTTTATTAAATCATACATGACTCAAAAATTCATGTATTTTCCTTAAAATGTTAAATATCATAAATTACCAAAATTCATTATTCACAAAAATTCTACTATTTCAGAAAAATCCCAAAAATTCACCTTAATTATTTTTTGATTTGTAGATTTCAAAAATGGACCCCATTTTGTTAAAATAATTTTCAAAATATGATAAATTTAATTTTTAATTGAAATCATCATTTTTTCAAAAAATATCGATTTTAAAATTATAACTGATTTTATGACATTTGAAAAATTAATTGAGGTATCATAAAATTATATTATATTTATAAGAAAAAAATTATTAATTTACCAATATATTTTATGAAAATATTTTTTGAAACTTTATCTTAATTATAAAATTGTAAACAAACATTTACATTTTCACAAAAATACTATGACTGAATTTATCATTTTTAAAACATTTATTTACTTTTTTAATGATATAAATATATCATTTTTTCATTTTTTGGGATATCTAAATTTTATTTATACTTTCAGGTGAGATTATTATTATAATGGATAGATTACAATTTTTAATATTCACATCACTATTCTAATAGTAATGTTATTATTTAATAGTATATCACGAGTCATTTAAGATTGGTGTTGCATGTAATTTAAGCTATCAAATAAATGGAATTTATTTAAGAAGACACATACTATAAAATCATGGGGTGTTATATTATTCCCTACTTTGAAAAATTAAACCCCAAAAATTTTCATGAATATTACCTTCTAAAAATATGATGGCGTTTATTCTTCATATCATCCTTAGGTTCCCACATCACTTCTTCCATTTTTTGGTGTCTCTAAATAACCTTTGCTAATAAAATCATATGATTTATCAATACCTTCCCCATTGTATCATGAATATCTATAGGATATTCACAGTAAGACATATCAGGTTCTAGTTCTATTTCTTAATAGGTGAGAACATGCATTGGGTCTTGTATGTACTTATTTAATAGTGATATATGGAACACATCACGAACATTGGATAGACTTGGTGGAATTGCTAATATGTAAGCTATGGATCAAATTATTTCCATAATTTTCAATGGTATGATGTACCTGGGGCACATTTTCGCTTTCTTACTTAACCTTATGACACCCTTCCATGGATATACATTCAGAATGATGAGATCTCAGACTCGAAATTCTAAATCCTTTCTCCAGTTATTAGCATAACCCATTTTTCTACATTGATCTGCATTAATACGAGCCTCAATAGTTTTTATCTTTTTCATTCTTTCTTTAATAATTTATGGGATTATAAGTTTCCTTTCATCAATTTCATCCAAATAAGTTGGTGTATGCTACCTCTTTCCATATAATGCTTCATATAGAACCATTTAAATACTAGAATGGAAACTATTATTGTAGTCAGACTCTACCAATGTAAATACTAACCCCACATACCTTGAATGTTAAGAGAGAATGACCTCAACATGTCTTGAAATGTTTGAATATTCCTTTCATACCATCTATTGGTTTAAGGGTGATAAGAAGTACTCAAATGAAGCTCAATATCCAAAGCCTTCTAAAGACTTCCAAATTTTTGATGTAAAACATGGATCTTGATCAGACACAATCAATAGAGGTGCACCATGATGTCTTATAATGTCATTAATATATATTCTTTCTAGGTACTGAAGATGTAAATCTTCTCTTATAACAAGAAAATGTGATGATTTTTAAAGGAGATCAACAATAACCCATATCGTATCATTCTTTCTTGGGGTATTTGGTAATCCTATGAAACATTCCATCATAATTTAATACCACTATCACATGGGAATAAATTGATATTGAATGAATCCTCTAGGATGGTATCTATCATCCTTCAATTTCCGACAAACTAGGAATCTTGACACATAGTCAGAAATTTCCCACTTCATATTATCCCACCAAAATGTTCCGTAATATCTCTAAACATCTTGGTACTACCATGGTGTATAGAGAAATTTAATCTATGAGCACAAACTTATAGTTTATTTTTTAGTTGAGGTATTTATGGAACACATAAAATATTTCCAAATTTCATAATTCTAAACTCATTCACAAAGTATTTTAATTTTCCTTCCTTAACAACTTTACTTTAATTTTAAAAATTCTCATCATCATATTGAGAACTTTTTATCTTATCCAGTAAATATGGTTTAGAAATCATTTGAAAATGAAGTGATGTTTCCCCTTCCTTAACAATTCCCATATCCATGATTTCTAAATAAATGAACATTGGATCTCTATCAATCCTCATCTAGGTTATAAATCCATGATCTTTCCTACTAAATGCATCAACTACCTTATTTTCTTTTCCTGGGTGGTAGTGTATTGATCAATTATAATATTTGAGTAACTCAAGACACCATCTTTTACTAATGTTGAGTTATTTCTGTGAAAATATGTATTTCAAACTCTTATTATCTATATATATCTAAAATATTTCATGAAAGATATAGTGTCTCCATATATTTTGAGAAAATATTAAGAATTCTAACTCAATATCATGAGTTAGATAATTTTGTTTAGGAATCTTCAACTGCCTTTATTCATATACTGTAACTTTATCATTTTTCATAATGACACAACCCAATAATTTCTTTGATGCATCATTGTATATCACAAACCCATAATTTCGTGATGGTAGATTCAAAATAAGAGCATTGATTAATATTATCTTAAATTATTTTAAACATTATTTTTTCCATTCGAATATAACCCCTTTACATGTGATCTTGGTTAATGGGTTATCTGATCAGGATTTTTTTTGAATGAAACCCTGATATTAAGCTTCTAAACCAATAAAACCACTTACCTCAGTTATGTTCATTGGTGTATGTCATTCCTGGATGAACATTATCTTTGTAGGATCAAATGATATTCCATCCTTAGCGATAATATGGCCAAGAAAATAAATTTCTTGAATCCGGAATTCACACTTTCTAAATTTACCATATAACTCTTTCTTTATGAGTGTCTAAAGAATGATCTACAAGTGATTCTCACGGTCTTCATAGGTTTGATAATATACGATAATATCAAAAATTAATACCAAAAAAATCATCAAGATATTCCTTGAATATTCTATTCATTAGATCTATAAAAACCAAGGTTGCATTAATTAATTCAAAATGCATTAATGTAAACTTATAATTTCCATACCTCATCCAATATGATGTATTTGGAATGTATTCCTTTTTACTCAAAATTTCTAATATCTAAAAAAAGGCCAATCTATGAAAAATATTGAGATCCATGAAGTTGACCAAATAAATCACCAATTCCAGGCAGTAAATACAATTTATTTATTGTAGTTTCATTGATTTCTCTATAATCAATGAACAAACCGATGGATCTATCTTTCCTCTAAATAAATATTATTGGGTATCCCCTGGGGAAAAAATAGGGTGAAAAAATCCAATATTACTAAAATATTATATTTATTTATTTAGTTCCACTAATTCTATAGTTCAAATTCTACAAGGAGTATTCAATATTGATTTTGCATTAGTGATTAAATCAATGGAAAACTCAAGTTCATGATCTGGGGGGTTTTAAGTTAGTTTATCAAGAAATACATAAATGTATTATTATACAATAAGTATATACTCAATTTTAATATTACATTATTCATCGCTAGATGTCGTTTTATCTTCCTCCCCAAGAATTTCATTCAGTAGAGCTACTAGGGGTGGATCTAGATAAGATTAAGATGATAAAGTTTCTGATCTAAATAAATAAATTCTATATATTCCTCAAAAATTGTAAGTTACTTATTCTTGTAATATATTTTTTCATAATATTTTGAATGGCAGTCCGTACAGAGGATTATATCAAATTCAACCATAGGTGTGATGATAAGGTTAGAAAATAAAGCAAATTTATATGCTATAATGGGGACTGGTCGACACATATTTATTACAGTGAGAATTTCCTTTGGAGTTTTGACTAACATCTATCTTATTAAATAAAAAGATAAATATAAAATTTTCTTGGAAAACTGGGTAGATATAAAGGAGTTCGATAAACCAGAAACAAATAAATAATTGGAAAATTTGAAGATAAGATTATTACACCTGTTACCACATCATTGGGTACTTCTACCTCAGTTGTTGTGATCACATGAGCTTGGCCTTCTCCACTTGTCCTCTTTTGTGGTAAATTACCATGTCTCATGGGACATTGGTTTGAATAATTCCCCATTTCATTACAGTTTTAGAATTGGATATCATTATTTTGTTTCCACTTGCACTCATGAGACAAATGAACCTTATATCTGCACTTGTAACAAACTCTTTTGTCCTTCATATAGTTTCCTATATGTTTCTTCCCAAAATTTTCACAAGATTGAAAACTATTCATTCCCATGTTCTTATTTGGTGATTTACCAATATCATTCTTCTATTTCGAAATCTTTTTCTTTTGATTTCCTTTGAATATATAAGATCTATAAAATTACTTCTTTATTTTTATGGAACATAGAAGTATTTCATCATATGATGAAAATGTTTGTGAAGAAAATTCCATTTATAGAATAGGATTAATAACTTTAGAGAAGTGATCAATCTTGTTTATCGAATCATGTATGTAATCTGTAGCATACCCAAGTAGTTTAGTGAGGTAGACTCCTACTCTACAACACTCACTTATTCCTTTTTATTTATGATATGATTTTTTTTCTTCATTTCAGTTTATTTCTCATAAGGGAAATATTTTTAAAATAATGTTTCTTTATAATTTCTCCATCCCACATCTTATATTTCAACTTCGTCCTTAGTATTCTAGATCAATTACCACTATTGATCAACATAGAACTTAAGGTAATAAACCTATATTAAAACCTTTTCCCTTTCATCAAATCCCAATGCTATAAATACCTTTCAAGGGGCTTGATCCATTTCTCAAATATAGCTGGATTTGTAGTCCCACTAAAATATGGGGACTCTTTTCACACAAAACAATCCAACATAGGTGTTTTATGATTATTCATCACAACATGAGAATGTTTTCCTACTATAGTTTTGAACATATTAGCTCCAAAAATAACTGTATTGAATTTCATAGTGGGGAAATCCCTACATTTTCTATGGGTATTGACTCCTTTCCTTCCATTTAGATCCATCCCAAAATAATGGCATACACCGATTTATCCCATAATCATCATGAGAATTGAGACAAAAAATTAAAACTATTCTAATGGTATACATTTTTAAATACTATAAAGAATTAACATAGTTCTCAAATTGGTAATTTTTATTTTATAATCTAGTTCTCATGGTTTCTACTAAACATTCTCTAATACCAACTCCGAATACCCATACCCCAATATCCTGAAGATGGTGCCTTGCTTTATTACATTGGCATAGAAACTAGATTCAAATCTCATAGGATCGATCAATTTAATAGTTATGAATAACTAGATACATACATGGTACCATTATTACATTGTTAACAAAGGAAAGTAATTTAATACTTGAACTCATTCAATCATTTCATCTTCATAACCTGTGGAAAAGAGAACAAATAAAAAAGGTGATATTAGATGCTTAATAAGTTTTAAATACAACATAATCATTCATGAATCAATAATAAATGAAACTTAATTAGTATGAAAAGGTATATATGTAAAAAAAAATACATACCATTTAATAAAAAACTTTTCAATCATGAGAGGATAAGGCATAACCATTATGACAATGTAAATGATTGTAAACAAATTCCATTTAATCTATAACTTGAGCACAATCTGAATCCTTAGAAAATATCATAATGAAATTCACATAGTTAATATTTACTAAAATATTAATAAAGTAAAATATTAATAATTTGGATTCCATGATATCATGCATAATGGTACCATTACCATAAAGACGTTTCACAAGACGGTTTAATCATTATTGGTAAAAACCAATTTAATTTGACCAAATTTGTTATCTCATGAGACTACCGATTCATCGAGGGGACATCTATAACCAAGACACACCCATGTATGCATGTAAAAATAATTCCTAAATTATTGAAATGATATATATAATTTTTTAATCAATATTAATTATAAAAAAATATCCATATTGAGTAAATGATATATATTTAACAATATTTTTTCAGTTAATCAAATATATTTCAAAGTAAACACCATATGAAAACATTTTATATGAATTATTTGATAATTATATTCATGATATAAAAAATATGGTTATTTACTATAATCTTCAAAAAATAATGGTCATAAATAAAATGGGTTATATATACACTATAGAAAATAAAATAGGTGCATAACATTGAAAATATTCCCCCAAAAAAGAAAATTGAGATGAAGTCCCTTATAAGGATCATATCATCAATAAAGTGAATATATTATGTATATTAAATATAATTCCACATAAAAATTTATATAAACATAATATAATGAAAATTAATTTTACACATAACCTTGGAATGACATAATCAATAAAATAGAAGTTTAACCCAATGAATGAAAAATGAGTTAAGAAATCACTTACCACATTGTAATCAGTCATATCGTTTGCCCCATAAAATTAATAATAATAAGATGAAATATTTAATACCATGAAGATAAAGAGATTAATGATAAAATATATCAAAATATAAGTATGCATACACCCTAATCAAGAAAAAAGTTGTGAATAAGGGATATCTCATAGAAATAGAAGTGGGATGAGAAACCTCTTACCTTATATATGAAAGGATTATGCACTTGTAACTAATGTCATAAATACAAAATTAGATTAATTAATTAATTATTTAATAATATATTACACATATATTTGATTTATTATAATTTTATTAAGTTCATTTATGGTCATTTTTATGGGTTATAATGTTTAATTTCGTTGTCCCGGGTGTGTTTTTTTCATGGTTTAATGAGGTTTTCTTTTGTATAATTCTGGGAGTAGTTAAAAAATTGGAATAATCATCCATAAGTAGAGTGAAATGGTATTAATATAATTATAAAATTTTAAATTTTCCCAAATATCATTTTTTGACATGATTAAGATTCATTAGTTAAAACGTTAATAAAAAATGATTAGTTTATTTTGGAAGTTCTTACAACCATCATAAACTAGTATCATTTTATTTTATATTATGTTTATATGATGGTTAAAAAACAGAAAATAAATTTTAATTTACATATTAAGATCTTTTTTAACCATAATTTTTTTATGACCATCCTCTAAGGCCGTAATGAAAAACAAAAACATGCCATTCACGAAGGTGGTGAATCAATACCTAATGAACGATGTTTTAATTTTTAGAATTAAAAGAAGAGGAGAAGACACTTGATGATGGATATTACGTTAACATAATAAAAAATTTAGTATATATATAATAGTTTAGTTTCCATTCCACTTTGGATAGGGTTCATTAGGAGAGGATAAGAAAAGGAAAGAAATTAAAAGAGAGAGAATATAGATTTTACCTCTCAAATATCATTTCATTGGGAACCTCATTAAGACACTTTTATTAGGTATTTTAGTATGAACAGAAGGACTTATATGTGGGGAAGAGTCTTGGGAAGATATTTTGTAATAATTTAGACAATCCGCAAGGCTTATAAGGTGTGAGAAGAATGAGTGTTGAGAGGTGGTATTTATAGCGGGAGGAGAGGGGTGTTTTGGTTATTTTATTCATTAATTTATTATTTTGGTTCAACAATATCAACAATGTTGAATATCATGACTAATTACAGTAAATAATGTTTTATTAAATCATCCATGACTCAAAAAATCATGTATTTGTCTTAAAATGTTAAATACAATAAATTACCACATTTCACTATTCACCAAAAATTTACCTATTTCAGAAAAATACCAAAAAATCACCCTAAGCATTTTTCAATGTGTAGATTTAAATAATAGAATCCATTTTATGAAAATTATTTTCTAAATTTGATATATTTAATTTTTTATTAAAATCATCATTTATTCTAAATATACAGATTTTAAAATTATAACTCATTTTATGACTCTTTGAAAAATTAATTATGGACTAATAAAATTATATTATAATTATAAGAAAAAATATATTAATTTTTGAAAATGTTTTAAGAAAAAAAAATTATTTTAAATCATTATATTAATTATATAATTTTAAATAAACATTTATGGTTTACAAAAATACCAACACATAATTTATCATTTTTAAAACATTTAATTACTTATTGAATGTTATAAATATATAATATTTTCATTTATGAGATACCTAAATTTTATTTATAAATTTACAAGTGAGGATATTATTTGAATGCCTAGTTTAATATTCCTAATTTTCACATTACTATTCCATTAGTTATTGGTCTCGCCCAAATTTACCCAAGTTCTAATGGTTAAGCGGTCGCTTGCAGTGTAGCTTGGGTTGTTGAATCCTCAAAGACCTAAAAAGAACATATAGATACATAATCTAAATAAATGGATTATTGGATATAAATTGGATAACATGGGTTTCTTTTAAGATGGTATAAATGAACACTAAGAGATCTAATTGAATTCAAATTAAGAGAATGAGTTGATCCTAGGTTAGCGCTTGGGGGTGGATTGGATGGATTCCTTTTTAACGATTTCAATTTATTATATTTGAGATGGGTTCATAAGAAGATCAAAAAACTTCATCACTTACTAGTTTAATACCAACACACCATAAAATTAATCAACCATACAATTATAGGATCATATTTATGAGAACTCTATGGTAAAAGTTTGTATTAGCACTTGAAGTTCGTGGCCTTAAAATTCAACATGGACGAAGAAGTTTTAAAATCATAAAATAAAAATATCAATTAAAAGAAGTGATTAGAAATTAATTGAGTGATAAATAAAATCCAATACAACCTATTTATACTCCCTTGGATCAACCTATAAAAGTTTTAGACATCCATTAATGCTATTCTATCAATAGAAGTGGGAAGTAGACTCATGAGGGCGGAATTGAAGAAGTAAAAAAAACAAAATAACGAACACTCCACTATTGTGTAATATGTTTCACATGGTTTGGTGTGAATACAATCAAACCCTGAGGCAACGATATCAACTTGATATGAAGAATAATATAATAAAAGAAGAAGAATAATTTTTATTAAGAAACTAAGGTGAATTAGAACAACCTGTATATAAAAGCACAAACCTGGCAATAAAAAATGGTAACATAACATTACACTTGAAAATAAACAAATAATCCTAAAATCCTTCACCAAAATTGTCTTAAATAGACATTATTTAAGCCTTAGGTCTAACTCTAAATAGTACAAATCATACCACTTGAGTATGGTAGGCCTAGGGTGGTGGAAAGTAAGGGAGAGTGGACTTCTTCACCCTTGGCCCAAAGTGGTATCCGACTTTCATCCACCAAACAGTGGTGCTGAAATGAACTTCTAGATGGCCTATTTTAGGTGGGACATAGAATAAGAAAATGAAGACCCATAGGTATCCGAAAATCCTGTAAAATTTCACTCCAAAGGAATTCTTTTCGAGATATGATCAAAATGGTGGAATGTTTGTCTAGGTTGCAAAATTTGGCCCAGAATTTCATCTTCAACTTGGGCCACTTAGAACTCCACTAAAAATCTTGAATTATCTCTTGTCACTTTTTGATGAAATTTTACCCTTTATTTACTCTAAATTCAGTTAAATCTTCCAAATTATTAGGCTTAGATCTTGGTTGCTACATTAGTTTTATTGGGCTACTGTCTAGTTCACTTCCCCCATAATGTTGTTAGTTCAAGGTCCACTTTGGTGGTCTTACAATGTAAATCTTCAAGTACTCCAAAATTTTTAATTATTCCCAATGTAATCAGGAACCTGAAAATTAAATATTAAAATAAAATCAAGACCATTAGTTATTTTATATGGTGTTCAAAAATGTACAATGTAATAGTAAATTTTAAGAACGACTTACAATCATAATATGAAATGATGTTCAAAGTGTAAAATGCACTAAATTGGTGTTTATGAATAATGAAGCACATGAATATTATATATATTAACAATGAATATTGACCTCATTTAGTGGATAATCACACCCCTAACTTGAGTTTTTCTAGTCCCAAGCAAAATATATCTCAAAAATATCAATTTTGAATTCCCTTTTCCAAAACATTTTAATACACAAAGATCACCAAAAACCCTTATACCATACAATCATGAAACCCATCAAAAATATTTTAATACAAGATTGTTTCAAAATAATATCCCAATACCAAGCCCATTTCTTTGTTCAAATTAATCGCCATATTTAATCCAATATCAATTAAGCATGATGATGTGTTGTGAATCACAATAGACATGGGAGTTCATCTTTATTCAAGGGGGAAATGATGGAAGTGCTAGGTGGAATAAAATTTCAATATAAAGATGACTATTATATTTTTATTATTATATATATATTTATATATATATTTGTTTTTTTTTCAATTTTCCTTGGTAATTGAAATTGCACTCAATAGAGTCAACCCATGTAGCCAGACTTTCCCGATGACTTCTAGGCTCAATGAACTTAGGTAACTAAGTGAAACTCACATACTTGAGCATTGTATTGAGTTGAATTAGTAAAAAAATTCAAATTAGCACAAATAGAGATAAGATTACTAACTCCAGGCTAGAAAACTATGAATTTATGACCCCCAAGTGCCGAAGTCCACGCATTAAGTCATTTCATTGCTCTACCCGCAAATTTATTGTTTTTTTGAATACTCATATTAAAAATAAAATGATCACCAAACCAATGATACTTATTTAGGGGACCCCATGAAATAAAACTAACACCTCACTATCCAAAGTATTTGTGTTGTGATTTTTTTTATTTGGATTAAAATATAAACGATGAAATATCACATCACACAACTACAATTTCAAAAATCATTTCTCATGAAATTGTACATGGATTAAAATAATAATCAGGGCATGCTAAATTATTTGATATTCAATTTCAAAGTGTTCAATGTGTATTATCATGTTCAAGTTTAAATAAAATTTTCCTTATACACATTTTTTTAGGAACATAAAAGCAATTTTATTCTTTCTTTTCACCCCCAACTAAGAATAACACTTTCCCCAGTGTTAGAAGAAAAGAAAACATAGAAGGGGGTAAAAGATAGGAGTTCAAAGAGGAAATTGAAAGAAAGAATCATGTAATGAAGTCACCTAGTGTTTTAAGTTCATGTTTGTGATGATCTAATTTAATACTTTTATATCCATGTCACTCACAGAGTTCTATAGTAAAATAAGGGAAAAAACAAAACAATATATATTTTTATGTAATAATAATAAAAATTAAAATATAAGTATATATACAAAAATTATAGTATAAGGAAGCACTATAATCCATAGGTTTTTGGAAAGCATGTGCCCCTATCTCCCTTTGGTCCTGGGTTCGAGTCCTCACAGCTTCACTGGTTGTGATGGGGTTTCCCCACGACCTACGTCATGTCATTTTTTTTATTTTTTTTATTTTTTTTATACCTAAAAACGCATAAAAATAAAATAAAATAAAACGATGATAAATTTTCTTCTTTTTTATTTTATGGTAAAGTTATTACTCAAGGATCACACCCAGTGATATGGATGAATATAGTTCTCCCCTTCCATACCCATGAAAACTCAAAATTGAAGAATATGTCGAGTGTATAAGGTACTATTGTATTCAGATTTTATTTATTAAGTATTTTTTATAAATATTATTATGATTCATTAATCCTATTTGAACAATAAATATTATTCACAATGATTGAAAAAATGAAAACCACGGGTTTACACCAGTGAAATGCTTTTGTTAAAAATCACTAGATTGAATAAGAACCTTAATTATTTAATTAATTTACTCATATAAGGTGGGTTCACATAGGTCTTCATCAACTTTAGGTTTTTGGAATGGTTCAATTAATGGTTTGACTCTATGACCATTAACTTTAAAGGTTTGACCATTAGTAGGATCTTGAATTTCTACAGCCCTATAAGGGTACACCTTATGCAGTATGTATGGACCTGGCCATCTGGACCTCAACTTTCCCAGGTGTAAAGGTAGTTTAGAACTATAAAAAAGAATAGGTTTACCTAGTACAATGTGTCTGGGTTTAAGATTTAGAGATTGGAAGGCTGGTACTTTAGCTTTATTGATCCTTGAATTTTCATAAGCCTCCATCCTAAGTTACTCATGTTCATTGAGATCTAATTTCCTTTTTTTTTCGGCCAATGAGAGGTCATAATTCATTCTCTTAATTTTCCAAAAGCCTTATGTTCAATCTCCACTAGAAAATGGAATGATTTACCATAAACCAACCTATATTCTAATATTCTTAAAATGGTTTTAAATGTGGTTTGATAGACCCAAATATAATCTAAGAGTTTTCTTGACCAATATTTCTTAGATGGATTAACTATTTTCACAATAATTTGTTTGATTTCGCAATTGGAAAACTCAGATTGACTATTGGTCTGTGGGTGGTAAGTAGTGGACAATTTGTGAGAAATTCTATACTTCTCCATGAGTGTTGAGAATGGACAGTTGAAAAAATTAGTTTCATGATCACTAATGATAGCCCTAGGAATTCTAAATATAAAGAAGATGTTTTCCTTTAGAAATATAATCATAGTTTTATGATCATTATAATTTGTAGAAATTGACTCATCCAATTTAGATACATAATCTACAGATAAAATAATGTATATATATCCAATAGAGTTTGGTAAGGGACCCATTAAATCAATTCCCAAACAGTCAAAGTTTTCAATTACTAATATGGGAGTGAGGGGAATTTGATTCTTTTTTATAAATGACCCTACTCAATGACACCTAGGAAGACATTGAAAAAATTTGTAGGAGTCCCTTGAGAGGTTGGGATAGATGAGACCACACTAAAGAACCATAGAATAAGTTTTCTTAGAGGAAAAGTGACCTCCACACACCTCACTATGACAAAATTTAAGGATGGAATATTGTTCAAATTATGGGATACACCTCATAATGACTTGGTTAGGGAAGAAATTATAGTGGTATGGATCATCGAACACATAGTGATTGAAATCATAAAGAAATTTCATTCTAGATTGATTACCTAAGAACTTTGGAATGAATACTGTAACTAAGAAGTTTTCTATGTCAGTATACCAAGTAAAGTCACTCACATAGTATACGTGTTCATTGGGGAAAGAATCAGACACATAAAGGTGAGATAATTTTTCATTAAATTCTATCCTGGAGAGATGACCAGCTACAAAATTTTCAACACCCTTTTTTTACTTGATTATGAGGTCATATTCTTGTAAGAGTTGGACCCACCTAATATTTCTAGCCTTATCATCTTATTTTTGGAAGAGGTATTTCAGTGTATAATGGTCAGTGAACACAGTGATTGGGGATCCTAAAAGGTAGGACCTAAAATTTTCTAAGGAAAACTCAACAGAAAGTAACTCCTTCTTAGTGGTGGTGTAGTTGATTTGGGAATCATTTAGGTATTTTTTTGTATAAGCAATTACATAAGGAGTTTTATCACAATGTTGTCCTAACACAGATCCTAAAGAAAAGTCACTAGCATCACACATGAGTTCAAACGAAAGGTTCCAATTTAGGAATTTCATTATGGGAGGAGAGGTGAGAGATTATTTGAGGGTTGAGAATGAACCCTCATAGCTTTCTATCCAAAAAATGGAGCATCCTTTACTAGAATACCACAAAGGGGAAGAGCGATTGACCTAAAGTTACTCATGAATGTTCTACAGATACCAACATGTCCTAAGAATGACCTTACTTCTTTGACAGTTTTGGGTGATGGAAGTCGATGAATGATTTCAAACTTGGATTTTTCAACTTCAATCAACCTAATCGAGACTAGATGGCCATGTACTAGTCCCTCTTTAACCATGAAATAGAATTTTTCACAGTTTAGGACTAGATTCTTTTTTTCACATCTTGACAAAACTCTCTCCAAATTCCTCAAAAATACCTTAAATATATCCCCAAACATAGAGAATTCATCCAAGAAGACCTCTATAAAATCCACTACCATGTCCGGGAAGATTCCCATGATGCACTACTGAAAGGTTTCAGGGGCATTTCATAACCTGAAGAGAATGCATTTGAAGGAAAATGTGCTGAATGGACAGGTGAATGTAGTCTTCCCTTGGTCCTCTAAGGAGACCACAATCTAATAGTACTCTAAGTACCCATCTAAAAAAAATTTAAAGGAATGACCTACCAATCTCTCAAGGACTTGGTTAATGAATGGTAAGGGGAAATGGTTCTTCTTGGTAAATAAGTTTAGCTTCATAAAGTAGATGTAGAATTTCTATCCACTACTCACCCTAGTTGGAAGAATCTCTCGATCCTTGTTGGTTATCACTGTGATTCCGACCTTCTTTGGAACCACTTGGATTGGGCTGAACCACTCACTCTAAGCTATGGGATAGATGATACCAGCTTTTAAAAATTTCAGAAGTTCTTTTCTCACTACTTCCATGAGATTTGGATTGAGTCATCACTGAGGTTGGAGACATGGCTTTGAATCAGATTATAGAATAATCCTATGAGTTCTGATAAGTGGGATAATTCTAGTAATATTAGATAGGTTCCATACAATGGCTTTCTAGTGTCTCCTTAGGAAATCTAGAAGCATCATCTCCTATTAGGATTGAATAGAAGAAGAAATGAAAATAGGTTGTGTTCCATTTTCTATTAGGAAGGAATACTTAAGTGCAGTAAAAATTTCTTTCAATTCAAGATTAGGTTGGTTAAAAATTACAGTATAACATTGGGACATTGGCTCAAGATCAATTTATTTTTTTATAGTTTCAAATAGGATTGATTCCCCATGTGTAAATGTTTCAGCTACTAGATTGGTTTGATCAGTTTTAGGGAAGGGAGTTGGAGTTTTCTCCATGAATGTGGTTTCCAGAAAGATTTCATTGATTTTTGGTCTTAATATTTCATCATAGGATCAATTTGAAAGTGATTCTAGACAAGAAGATAATCTTCCTTCATGTGAAAAAAATGAAATTAATCTCTTCATGACTTAAACATTCCTCAAATATTTCTTGATGTTCTATGGATTCATTATCAATTCTTGATATCATGTTTACATCATCAATATCCTCATCATCCCTTATTTGTGATCTTTCATTATTGATGTTCAAGTCTGGACTCATATTTCCAATGGTTATGGTCATGTTCCCATTTTGGACTCAGATGAAAGAGTTGATTGTTGCAAGAAAGATACAACCAAGGATGATTGAGGTTTGTTCCATATTCTCTATGTTTGGATTGTTGTCAAGGACAATAAAGTCAGTAGGGTAGATGAAGTTATCTACTTTTACCAAAACATCTTTTAAAATACTTTTTGGAACCCCAATGATACAATCAACAATTTGAAGTGTGAAAGGTATGGGTTGGATCTCTTCTAGGCCTAACTAATAGTAAGAATCATAGGTAATGATATTGAAAATGGAACCTAGGTCACTTAAGGCTTTTAAAACATTATTCACTCTTAGTTTAACATTTATTTAAGGGAATCCTGGGTCTTTCATCTTTGGTGGAAGAGTTCCTTGGATTATTGTGCTAACATATGCTGCCAGAAGAACTTGATTCTTAAGTTAGAATTTCCTTTTAAATATTTCGAGGTCCTTTAGGTATATTGATTGTGCAGGAATGTTTTGAATATAATAAAGGAGTGGAATTTTAGACTTGACTTGTGAGAATATTTCCCACAATTTTTCACTCAATTCAGGATTGGTTTTCCCCCTCACACGTTTAAGAAATTGTGAAAGTTGTGGGATTGTTTGTTCAAGGGTTGTTCCTTTCAAATTTTTATCTATTTTTTCAGTTTGTTCATGTATTTAATTTCAATTTTCATTATAGTTTTAAGATTTATATGGTTTATGAATTATTTTTTCAGGTTTCTCAATTGATTTCCCACTTCTCAGAACTATCACAACCTTTAGTTGTTCATGATTTGTTTGATTGAAACTTGAATCTACCCTTGATGTTTGTTGTATAATGTTCTGTGTATGCATGGGTTCCTTTCTAGTTTTGATGGTTTTAAGTTTCTATTTAAAGGAAGAGACTTCTGAGTTCATTTTATCCATTTGTTTACACAACTATTCAAGGATTGAGAGAGGGATAGATTGAGAGGGGGATTGTGTTGGTTAGTTTATCACAGGAGGATACTTTGGTTATTTGATGGGTTGCTAGATGGGTTGTTGTTATTGGATAGGAAGATGTTGGTATTGGACTGGTTTTGTTTGGAATTGGTTATGGGTTTTAAAATTTTGGTTAGGGTAAGGGTTTGGTCCTTGTGGTTGGCTAGGTTGTTGTTTATCTTTCCATTGGAATCTTGGGTGGTCATTATACCTTAGGTTGAATGTGTTTTGGTATTGAGGCTTTTGGAAGTTTAGGGAATTTAATTTAGTAGGGGGTAGTCCTAGAAGAACATCCTTGATGAATGGAATGATTGGTCAGATGTCTGTTTTGTGGTCATGTTTGTCACAAATTGTGCAGATAGGGTCTACAGTTCGGATTTCATGGATTTTCCTAAGTTCTATATCTTCAACCTTCCTAGTGAGTGCTGCGAGTTTAGCCCTAAATCTTTAATATTATATAAGAGTATGAATTAAATTATTTCTTTGTGTCTTTTTAGAATAAGGTGAGGTTCCCCATGTTTGGTTTTTTTCAGCAAGGCTTTCTAGATACTCATAAACATCACTAGGGGATTTGTTTTTAAAGATCCTATTAAACATCATGTCAAAGAATTGTTTTTTCCACAGATCCTACCCTTCATAAATTTTTTTCACTTATTTAGGAATAGAAAAACCATGGTGTGGAACCATGTTTAGGGTGTCTTTAAACCTCTCCCATGTTTCATATAATTAATCTCCCTCTTTTTTCAAACAAGTTTGGGATGTTCTTTTTAAGTGTAATTATTTTGTGGCGGGGAAAGTATTTTTATATAATTTTCTTTGTAATTGGTGCCAAGAGTTGATGGATGATGGTATAAAATTGTTGACCCAATTTTTAGCTTGATCCTTTAAAGAAAAAGGAAAGAGACTCATATTAGATGATTCTATTTGATGTGGGGGACACATTGTTTCTACAATTCCATTGAACTCTTTAACGTGAAGGTAGGGCATCTCGAACTCCATTCCATGGAATGTGGAAAGGTGGTTTAGGAAATGGGGTTTAAATATATAGTTAGAATATACTAGGAAATTGTGTATAATAATTGAGGGTGAATTGGTCCATGAATGTGTGAGGTATTTATTCATGGTTTGATTGACTTCATTTCCCAAATTTGGGGCTGCCTCATTTGGATTTCCATTTTTGTTCCCACCCGGGTTTATGAGTTGGTTTCTATGAAGGCCCTAAATTGAAATGGTCTCAATTTTTTACTCAAGATTATTTGGTATATTAGGATGTAATGTAAAGAGTTATTTTTTGTGTACTTTAGTCCCCAACCCTAGGACTTTCCACCCTAACTAATATGTTTGAGTTATCGCAGGTGTAGGGGGACATGCTCCAAAAGAAAAAAAAAGAGAGAAAGAGAAAAGATAAGATAATTTGGGTGATAATAGAAGAATGGGGGAGATGAAATAAGGTTTTTGGTAAAATAAACTTAACTGTTCCTAAGAAACAGAACCAAAATTTGGTCTCTCCCAAATTTACCCAAGTTCTAAGTGTTACGCGGTCGCTTGTAGTGTAGCTTGGGCTGTCAAATCCTCAAAGAGATAAGAAGAACCTATAGAAACACAATCTAAAGAAATATATTTTTGGATATAAATTGGAAAACATGGTTTTATTTTATGCTGGTTTAAATGAACACTAAAATACCTAATTGAATTCAAATTAATAGAATGAGTTGATTCTAGGTTATTACTTGGGGTGGATTGGATGAATTCCTTTTCAATGATGTCAATTTATTATATTTGATATGGGTTCATAAAAAGATCAAACAACTTCATCACTTACTGGTTTAATACCCAAAAACCATAATACTAATCACTTATACACTTATATGATCATATTTATGAGCACTCTATGGTAAAGGTTCATATTATCACTTGAAGTGCGTGGCCTTAAAATTCAACATGGGCGAAGAAGTTTGAAAATCATGAATTATAAATCTCAATTAAAAGAAGTGATTAGAAATTAATGGAGTGATAAATAACATCCAACACATACACATTCTAATCCCTTGGATCAACACATAAAGGGGTTATACCTCCATTTATGCTATTCCATGAATGGAGGCAAGAAGTAGACTCATGAGAGCATAATTGAAGAAGTAAAAACAACAAAATAAAGAACAATCCACCATTATGTGATAATTTTCAAAAGGATTGGCGTGAATAAATTCACACCCTGAGGCAATTGTATCAATGTGATATGAATAAGAACATAATAAAAGAATAATAATAGCTTTTATTAATAAACAAAGGATAATTAGAACAAATTACATGTGAAAGCACAAATGTGTCGTTACAAAATGGCAGGATAACATTACACTTGAAAATAAAAAATCCTTCTAAACTACTTCACCACCACTGCGTTAAATAAGAATTTTTGAAGCCTTGGGTTGAACTAAAAATAGTACAAATAATCCCACTTGAGTATGGTTGGCCAAGGGTTGTGGATAGTAAGGGAGAGTGGACATCTCCACCCTTGACCTGAAGTGGCATCCATCTTGCATCCACTAAACAGATGTGATGAAATGACCTTCTAGATGGCCGAATATTACTGGGCCATAGAATAAGAAAATAAAACCCCAGATGTCTCAAAAAAATCCTATAATTTTTTTTCCAAAATGATTTTTTTCCAGATATGATCGAAATGGTGGAATGTTTTTCTGGGCTGCAGAATATGGCCTAAAATTTCATCTTGAAATTGGGCCTCTTATAACTCCATTAAAATATTTTAATTATATCTTTTCACTATTGGATGAAATTTTCCCCTTGATTTACTTTATATTAAGTTAAATTTTCAGAATTATTGGGCTTAGATATTGGCCGATAAAGTAGTTTTATTGGGCTGCTTTCTAATTCACTTTGCCCAGAATGTTGTTAGTTTAAGGCCCACTTTGGTGGTATTCCAATGTGAATCTTCAAGTACTAAAAAAGTATTAATTGTTTGCAATGTAATTATAAACCTGAAAATTAAATATTAAAATAAAATAAAGACCGTTGAGGATTTTATATTGTGTTAAAAAATGTACCATGTAATAGTGCATTTTAATAAGGAATTATAATCATAATATGAAATGATGTTCAAAGTGTAAAATGAACTAAAGTTGTATTTATTAATAATTAAGCACATGAATATTATATATATTAACAATTAATATTAGCCTTATTCTCATTCAGTGGATAATCAGTAATGATAATATTTTATAGTATATCACGTTTCATTTAAGTTTAGTGTTGCCTGAAATGCAAGATATAGAATAAATTGAATTTATTTAAGAAGATACATACCATAAATACATGGGGTGTTACAATTATAGTTGAAAACTGGTGAAAAAGATCATATTAATTTTCCTAGGATCATATGAATTTAGTGTATCATATAACTTAAAGGCCATCATATGGCTTCACTATAGGACTTTGAGCTAGACATTTGACTTTAAGTCTCAATGTAAGTCTTAATTATAAGACATTATCATTATAGATTAGAGAATATTATAAGTCTTATGGAATTGTAATACTTGGGGTAAAATTGTAATAATATAATGCAGATCGTATGACTCAAACATATGACTTCACACATATCATATGACATATGTGATATTGTATGACATTATGACCCATTATATGACTTTTTTTATTGATTCTGTGACTTTGGACATGCCCATATGAATTTTATGTGCTACTTTGATAAATATTAGAACATATTACTTCAAGACTCACAACATAAGACTTTATTTGAGTGAATAATTTCAAAATATCATATGACTTTCAATGTCTTATTAAATATTCAATATTTTTTAAAGTTTATGCAAAATTTATTATAAAGAAAAAACTAATTGAGATGATACTTGAGTTATTTCAATATGATCTAAAAATCATGAAACTTTTATGATCCATGATCTAAGCTTGTTTTGAGAGAAGATATATGAGAAGAAGAGATAAAATATCATTATTTTTCATTTTAATATTTTCAAATAAAATATTTGAAAATCAACATATGGTGATCAAAACTAATGATAGATTTGAAGATGAAGGATCTATTCTTAAAATGTTCCAAAATTCATAAGAAATGTTATTCAGGATAAAAAATATGAATAGAAGTTGGATCTGAGTTGGATATTTATTATTTGAATAATTATTCTAAAATTTCACAAATTTTATTAAGGCTCTCAATCTGTAGAAGATGGATCTATTCGAAAAGTTGATTTTATGTATTATTTAGATATAACCATGATAAATATTGATCTATATATTTTAGTGAGATATTTTTAATAGAATATAAGGATATTTAGATTACTATAAGTACATAAATAGGTTTAATTTGACCATGATTGAAAAAAAAACGATTAAGAAAAAGAAAAAGGGAGTATTGGTATTTTTCTAGGTACAATCCATTGGGAGATAAAAATCATATAGAGTTTATCATAACACATACAAAAATAGTGAGAATAAATTGAGAAGAGATCAATAGAACAAAAGAAAAAAAGGATTTTTTATATTCTAATTATATAAAATTAATTTCTAGGTGACATATACATTAAAATAAACTAAATTCAATAGAAACCTTATAAGAATAACCTACGATTTTGAGATGAGAATAAAAAATCAAGAACACTTAAAGGAGGAGAAGAAGAAATTTATGATGTTTATCACATGATAACAAGAATATCACTTAGGTATCAAATATAAAATGGGAGGAGTAAGTTTAACATCACTATAATATCATTTCAGTGATAAAAATCATTGAAAAGAAAGATTCTAAGGAGCATTCGATCTTCTATTTCTTTTTTGATATTTAGTATTGATTCTTTTACTAATTGAGAAGTGAGATGATATAGTTGGTTGAATGGGTTTAGTAGACAATCTATGAACTATGTTGTAAGAAGATATCAAGTTGCATAGTCTTATTGAATGATTATTAGAGTTCAAATATTATACAATGAGTAGAAGAATATTGATTCTATGGGTATAATGGCATCTCTTTGTGGATCAAAGATCTAATTCCAGAAGAGGATATAAAAGAAAACACTTACATATATGTAGTGAAAATAAATAGAAACTATATAGTTTAAGGTATACAGGGTGATCATTGTGTGACTCTATTAATATAGTGAGAAGTTGTTAAATAAATATAGTGTGAATCTATAAGGAGAGGTCTAATGAGAAATAGGTAGTTGTATGCATGGTTAGATATTGTGCAGGTGTGGGAAGTACCATTTATTATATTCCACGATTTATTATATTTTAGAAATTATGATTAGGGTGAATAACTACTCATGGAAAAGAGTATACCTTTAAATCGATAATTGTAAATACCTATTTTCATGTACCTTTAATTACTACATTATTCATGCAAGGATTTGTGAAACAAAGAAGAGTGGATATAGACTAAAGTAATTATTAAAAGTTGAAGTAAAAATAGATAATTCATAAAAATTATTAAGTTCCTATAGATTCACCCCTATCCTATTTGTGGTCCACATATCCTTATGGAATTTCAACTAGTATCAGAGTGAATCCTAGGTTTCCTTTGAAAATATCCAAGTAGCCTCTAGATGAGGTGTAGGTTTTATATAATTGAATTTGAATATCAGATCAATAATTCTATTTTTCCAGTTGATTAATAAATAAAAGTATCATACAAGACATTGATTAATATATAAAATAAATAGGAAAATAAGAAAAGGAAAATATGAATAAGGAGAAGGATATACCACTTCTTGAAATTAAATTAGGTTGTAAATTAAAATCTATTGAAACTATTTATAAAGATTGTTTTTATGATTAAAGTAGCTATATAGATTATGAAGAGATCAAAATAGTTGAAGGATTATAATCTTATTTTTGAGTATTTTAAGAAGGTTCATTTTGATGTTATATCATTCATTTTTAATTTTATTAAGGTAGTGCTTGATGATAAATCCTAGCTATAGGGGGAAACTTATTTTATGAATAATGTATTGGATTAAAATATATGAATATGTAACACCATTTAAAACTAGTGAAAGATAAAGAATAAATAGTTTCACTTTGATTTGATAATAGTTCTTTAATTGATGAAAAATTAAGTAAAATAGTTTTTAAAGAAGAAAAAGGATTCTATTACTGAATTTTTCCTTGAAATATAAAAAAACATAAATTTATTATGATTTTAAGGATACACAACTGGATGTGAAAGAAAAAATAGTTAAATAACTTGATAGTTCACTACAAGAGAGTGTAAATATGCATGATGAAAATATTTAGAAGCTAAAAATTTATTAGTATAAAGGATCAAATTATTTTAGGTTGATAAATATTCCATTATCAAGATGTGCTTAGATCTGGGTGTTAAGTTAAGAAATCATAGAGTAGCTCAACCTAAAACCTCCCAAATAATTGATAAAATAAATATTACCAAAAACACCTAAAACAATTTTGAAACATAAAAAAGATAAAAAATTATGGAAATGGGAACTTGAGAATATATAGACAATAATACACCTCATCCTCATAGATGAAGGTAACCCACCACTCTAAGAATGCTGTGATTTATAAAGATATTTTCGAAAACATTGTATAAAAGGGAAAATATGTTCAAATGTGGATGAAAAAAATTATGGTAAAGCAAATAATGTTTCAAGGGTGTATGTGATCTAGTACAAGAAAATAAACTCCCCAAATATTTCCAATGTTAGTGTAATTTTAACCCAAAATAAGTGAGGTCCAAGATCTAGAAAATATAGGATGCTTGCACTGAAATCTAAAACAAAAATATTTTTTCCAGATGATGGTGTTGATATAAGTTTTTTCATATATCCATGTATTATTGGAATAATATTTCAACTCACAAAAGTGGTATAACTATAGATGATAGGGGGATAAAATATAAAACAAAGGTTAAATATTCTAGATAGAATTCATAGAATGGAAAGAATCTATCTGTGAAAGAGAATTGTGAAGTTCTATAACAATTACAACCTATATGATGATACACATGAGAAATTTTGGTAAGTACCAATCCAAAATGAATTATATGCTGGTAAAAATATGAATACCTAATATTAAAAGAAATAATTAATGAAGAATGAAAAGTCTGCCTTGAGAAGTAATTGATGAAGAAATATAATAATGTCACTCCTAAGATGTCACAAATAAAGGAAAAAGGTATATTTCAAACCAACCTGTAGAAAATTCATCTACTATGTTAGATAATGCCACATCATGGAACATTGAAAAATGTAAAGGAATATTCATATAGAAAATGGTACTAATATTGAAACCAATATAAATTTAATCAAATACATGCATAAGAATATTTTCATGGTGTAAGAAATTATAAATTATGGGGTTGAAAGTTCAATTAATAAAGGAAACTCAAAGTTAAATGAAATCATGTGTGGATGTTTCAAGAAGGAAGGACATATATAAAACAAATTAATGACATGGTTTCCTAGTAAAAACTAATTGAGATGTTTTTAGGGGAAAGAACCAATTAATTAATGATCTTAATAGTTTCGAAAAAAGATGATATCCATATAACGACCCATACTTTAAATACATTTTTAATAATTCAAAATTGAAGCACACTTATTACAACATAAAACAAAACCATGAAAGGACCGTATAGGTATAGTGTCTTTAGAAACTGGGAAACATAAACAACTGGTTCATAAATCATCTACACTATCTCCATTTTATTTTATCATATCTAGAGTCCCTTTTGTCATAAATTACTTAATACCCTTTTTCCTAAACTGGGTAAAAGAAAACATACAAAAGGGTGAGCTCAAATCCTCAGTAAGATTAAACAAAAGAAATATCAATCACATCATATTCATAATAAAATAACATTTTGGAAATCATAACCTGCAAAAGAGATCATAATTTCATAACATGGAATAAATAATAGTAGTGAAATTTAATCCCAATAATCATAAATTAAAACATTAAACTTTGTGGAATACACACATAATCATAGAGAATCATTTCTTAGTAGTCAAGACTCATTGCCAAGACTATCCTAGCAGACAAAGTCCATTTTTGAACCGAGTTCACTCCTCGTTTCAGTCCTGTATCACTGAACCAGATTAACCTGCCGTTCCAGCCATGTGTATCTCATGAGATATAAATATTTAACCAATTAATTGGAGGGAGATATAGGTCTCACCCATCTCATAAGGATACCATTCTTATGTGTTCCACAAGATCATAAATCATACATCATAGCATAACCCATGTAATAAAAATGGGATTCTTAAACATCATGCCATCATAACATAATCCATATAAGATAAAAGGACATCATAAAAATAATTAAATCATAACATAATCAAATCAATGTAAAAAATAGGGATAAAAACAGAACCCTATATTATCTTATAGGGAAAATAATTTTGATAAAATACTTGAACTTCATTCTTGAGGAAAATATCATTTCTACTTAAATTTTTTTTCCCTTTCTTAACATGTCACACAATTTTAAAATAAAAGAAGTTGATTAAAAATAAACTTGAAAAATTTTAAAGGAATATTCATGGAAATAATTTTCTAAAAATCCATTCATGCCGTATAAGTTAAAGAAAAACATTCTCCTCATACTTTGGCCAGAAAAGTCAAAAAGTACCTCGTACAAAAAAAACGACAAAAGATTTATTTAATATCTTTAAAAAAACTCACCAAAGGGTAAAATTGGATTTAAAAAATTGTAGGAGGATATAAATAATATTACATTTTGGGTAAACATGGATGTGGATGATAAATATTCCCCAGTAAATTCTGAAGTATAAACAATCTCGGATATAAATGAGATTGCGAGATTTTCCCTTACCTTAGGTCTGATTTTTTTAATACGTGTCAGAACCTCCTGTATAATGACTAAAATAATGTTATTGACTTATTATAGAATTTTACCCATTGTTATTATATCATATATGGTCATATTCTTAGCTTCTTATAAGTAATATTTCATTGCTACTTGTTATTCGGGTATTTATTTCTTTTTGTTCTTAAGCGTGTTTTGTCGAATAAATTATTATTATTATTTTTAGGTTATCGATACCTCATTTACATAATTTTATTAGTTTAATATATATCATATTTATTCATTTAATTTTTTTATATAATCATTAAGCATTGAAGATCATGTAGAACAAGTCGCATCACATCGTGGAGACGGTAGGCCGTACATACGCACGAGTGATGATATCGTTCCCATGATCGTGGAATTTTATTGAAGTGTATGTATACTATTTCATAATCAATATCAATTTACAATAATCATATATAGTTATTATTTACACCATTATACCCATCCAAGTAATGTGGTGGTGGAAAAGAGATTACACCACGGCGTGGAGACGGTATTCCGTACGTACACACGCGCGGTGATTTCGTTTTCTGTAGGATGGATAGAAGGTGAAATATGGTTTTTTCATATTTATAATAACATATCAGTATATGAGTGATACTGATGTTATTACTTCATAATGAAACAACTAAATAAGAATAAGTAGAAGAAGAAATAAATTTGGAAGAATCGGTAACGAACATTACCTCTTCTTTGAAGTGCCTCTTCTTAACCTCCTATTAGGGAACTAAATATGGTCTTTGAAGAATTCCAGGACCACTAGGATGTTTCTAGGGAAGTTTAGAAGGGAAATGGTCAGGTTTTTTCCGAGATTGAAGGCTCAAAGTTGTGTGAGGAGGAGAGGGAGGAGGTTCCCATTTATAAGGGAGGAGAGGGGCACCTTAGGAAAAACTTAAAATATTATTTTATAATAAAGTCATATTCGGTTTTTAATAGCTCCAAATTGATTTATTTAGAGAATAAGGTGGGTATGGGTCGAAATAATCTCAACCAATAGATTTTAGACAAGTTTAGGTTACTATTTTAACTTTATCATTTAGATTTAATTAAGTTAAATAATTTAACTTTTACCATGTCTTCTTGTTTTCTTACACTATATGGTTAATAAACTTACTAAAACAAGACAAACGAACCCCAAGTGGTTAATTATTAATATATATAACCCTAATTAAGTCATTTGGCTGAACCGTAGATTTTTATGAATAAAATAACAATTAATAATATTAGATTTAAAAAAACTATTTTATGTCAATTTTGACACTATTTGGTAATTGATTTTTGTGAAAATCATAAAAGCATTATTGGTTCTAAAAAAGTTAATTAAATCAATAATAATATGTCATATTAACCTATAAAATTATTTTAATTCTTAAAAAGTCTCAAATTACATTTATTTGGGTATTTATAATATCAATTATGTTAATATTTCCTTAATAAGGTAATTACTGCATCATCATTGTGTCATAAATAAATTAAATTATTTAAATTCTAAAAATTATAAATAAAATACCATTATATAGGAAATCCTTTTAGTGTTCTAATGAAAATTTATAGTCAAATTTATCTTATTAATAACCCTATATTTAAAATGTTTTAGTTATTAATCTTTGATTTTAACTATTTTAAATCTTCTTTAAATAAAATAATATTAAATGTCCTAATCTAATCCAAGTGGACCTAAATGGTCATATTTTATTCCTAAGGTTGTTTTTGGTTGAATTAAACTTATCCAATAGAATTAGGACATGTGTTAGGGTAATAATAATACCATTTTTACCCTTAATTACCCTATTTACTTTTAACCGTGGTAAGTAAAAGTAAAAAGCTACTTTTCACCAAAAATTATTTTTTTCTTAATGAACCACATTTTACTCCGTGATATTAACTGTGTCTCTTGGATTTTCGAAATTCCACTCATTGGAGTGGTAAAATTAAGTTTTATGTAAATTTTCAAACTCTACTAGGAGGTGGGTAAAAGACGGTGAAAAGGTCAATAAAATTTTTATATATCTAAAATTATTATAAAATGACTCCAATGAATTAATTTGAACTTATATTAGTATTATGAATCAATTTTGAGCTAAAATAAATTTAAATAAAATATATTATTATTTAAATAAAAATTTGGTTTTTAAATAGTAACCCAGTGTTTTCACTATTCATCCAAAATTGAAAGTTTTCAGAAAAATACCAAAAATTTACCCTAGGCTAATTTTGATATTCTTAATCAAAAAATGAAGTCCATTTTGAAAGATAAAATTTATAAAATTTCAAAAAGTGGGTATTACTATTCATAACAGCTATTTTTAATAATATTTTAATAACATATCGTTGTTTAGTGAAACTCGGTATTGCGTACAACGCAAGCTGTCGAGGAAGGTCGCGATTGCATGTAATGTAAGCCAAGATAGTGTTGTGTGTAGTGAAAGATTCCTTTGAAGAGGTATATAACATAAAAACAAAATATTTCTCATAAAAATCTCGAGTGTTACATTCTACCCCCCTTAAAATGATTTTGGTCCTCAAAATTCGTCACTTTGTAAAAAACAGATGAGGATACCTCTCTCTCATCATATCCTCAAGCTACCATGTAGATTATTCTAATTAGTGGTTCCTCCATAAAACTTTCACCAAGCGAGTGGTCTTGTTTCATAGGAATTTTTCGCTACGATCCAGAATCTCTATCGGTTGTTCTTCATAAGAAAGATCTTGCTCCAGCGGTACAACTTCTGAGGTGAGTACATGTGAAGGATCGGGTATGTACTTTCTCAGGATAAATACATGGAACACATCATGAACTTAAGAGAGATTCAGTGGAATATTTAATTGGAAAGAAACCTTCCTAACATGATCCAGTATTTCAAAAGGACCAATATACCTAGGGTTCATCTTTCCCTTCTTTCCAAATATCATTACTCTCTTACAAGGAGATATTCGTAAGAACACTTTATCACCCACTTAAAACTCTAGGTCTTTTCTTCAGTTATCGACATAACTTTTTTTCGACTCTGAGATGCTCTTATGTGTTGTTGAATAAATCGGTCCTTTTCTACCATCTCATCAACAAGATCAGGTCCTAATAGCTTTCTTTCTCCAACTTCATCCCAGCAAGTTGGAGTTCGGCATTTCTTTCCATAGAGAGCTTCATAAGGAGGCATCTAAATACTGGAGTGAAAGCTATTATTATAAGAAAATTCCACAAAAGGTAGGTGTTGATCCCAAACTCCTTTGAAATCCATAGAGAAAGCTCTCAACATATCTTCTAGAGTTTGAATTGTCCTCTCAGACTAACCGTCTGTCTGAGGATGATAAGCAGTGATGAAATTAAAATCTGTAACCAGAGTATGCTGAAGACTTTTCCAAAACTTTGAGGTAAACCTCAGATCCCGATCAGATATAATGGAAAGTGGTACTCCATGCAATCTTACCACTTCCTTTACATATATCCTAGCAAGCTGATCCAGAGAGAAATCTTCTCTAATAGCAATGAAGTGTGCCGACTTCGTAAGATGATCATCTATGACCCAGATAGCATTATTGCCTTTGGATGTTTTAGGAAGTCCGGTGAAAAAGTCCATAGTGATGTTTTCCCATTTCCATTCGGGTATGGGTAATGGTTTTAACATCCCCTTAGACTTCTGTCTCTCAGCTTTAACTTGATGAAAAACCAAGCATCGAGAGACATATTCAGCAACATCTCTTTTCATGCCATCCCACCAGAAGTACTCTTTCAGGTCCCTATACATCTTCATGCTTCAAGGATGAATAGAGAATGAAGAACTATGAGCCTCATCCAGTAGATCATTCTTTAATTCTGGGATGGGAGGAACACAAACCCGATTCCTTAACCTTATTATCCCATCACAATCAAGGTTGAATTCAGGAACATTTCTCACCTTCTTTTTTAACTCTACATCTTCTTTATGTGCCTCTTTAATCTTCACATGTATAGATGGTTGAACATTCATTTGAGAAAGATACGATTTTACCCTTCCATTATAATTTCAAGATCCATCCTTTGTAAATAAATAAATATTGGATCTTTTGTGATCCTCATCATGGATAAGCTAGTGTGGTCTTGTCGACTTAATGCATCTGCCACCTTGTTTGCTTTCCCAGGGTGGTAATGAATTGGGAAGTCACTATCCTTAATCAGCTCCAACCATCTTCTTTAGTGCATATTCATCTCCTTTTGTGTGAAAATATACTTTAAAATTTTATGATCAGTATAAATATCACACCTTTCTCCATAAAGATAATGCCTCCAAATCTTTAATGCAATGATTACCGCAGCTAACTTCAAATCACGAGTTGGGTAATTTTTCTCATGGATTTTCAACTATCGTGTGGCATAAGCTATCACCATATCATTTTGCATGAGAACACACCCCGATACCTTCTTGGATGCATCACTATAAATCACAAACCTTTCTCCACTACAAGGCAGTGTGAGCATAGGTGCACTGGATAACCTTCTTTTTAACTCCTTGAAATTCTCTTCACACTCCTCCATCCAAATGAACTTAAATCATTTTCAAGTCAACCTGGTGAGTGGATTAGATAATCTTGAAAACTCTTTCACAAAACGTCGATAATATCCAACCAAACCAAGAAAACTTCGGATCTCAGTTACTATTGTTGGTCTCGACCATCTTTTGATAACCTCTATTTATCCTGGACCCACATATATCCCCTCTTTTGAGATTATGTGACCCAAAAATGAAACTTTTTGAAGCCAAAATTCATACTTGGTAAATTTGTCATAAATATTCTCCTTCCTCAGGGTCTTTAATACAATTATCAAGTGACAATCATGTTCTTCCATGCTCTTTGAATAGACAAGGATATCATCTATAAAGACTACCACAAACTGATCAAGATAGTATCTAAAGACTCTATTCATTAGATCCATGAAGATAACAGGGGCATTAGTAAGACCAAATGGCATCACTATAAATTCATAGTGTTCATACCTTGTACGGAAATCCATATTTGGTATATCCTCCCTTTTGACCCTTAATTGATGATACCTTGAACGAAGATAAATATTGGAAAAGTATTAAACTTCACACAGTTTGTCAAATAAGTCATCAATGCATGAGAGAGGATATTTTTTCTTGATAGTGATCTTGTTAAGTTCTCTATAATCAATGTAGAGTCCCATTGATCCATCTTTATTCCTAAAAAACAGAACAGGTGCTCCCCAAGGTGATGCACTAGGGCGTATGAATCCCTTATCAAGATTCTCTAGGAGCTGCTTCTCCAATTCCTGCAACTCAATTGGGTACATTCTATAAGGTTTATTTAAAATAGGTAAAGCACCCTGTATGAGTTCTATTGAAAACTCAACTTCACGATTTGGTGGAAGACCAGGCAATTCCTCCGGAAAGTCATCATCAAAATCCCGTAAAATGGGAATATTCTTAATCGTGAGTTTCTCTCCAACCATTTGAGATAAATAACCTTCATTTAGTGGAATCAAGACCCATAAGATGGATGAAATTTCCACTGGAAAGATATGTTCATCCTTGCATCGATAGACAATCATATATTGATATGGAATATGAAATGTGAACTCCTTTCTTTGGCAATTGATATGATATCCATATAAAGAAAGCCAATCCATGCCAAGAATCACATAAAATTCCTCTATAGGAAGGATAACAAGATTTGTAGGAAGCACTTTCCCACAAACTTTAATAGGAGAGGAATTGTAAACTTTTGATGCGACTGTTGTGCCATTAGGGGTTGTCACAACTAACTCAATATCTAACTGCTAAGGTAATATGGAAATACCCTTAGAAAATTCTTCCAAAATAAAAGAGTGGGTGTATCTAGAATCAAATAAAACATTTTATAATTTTGAGTGGATGGTAAGTGTACCTTTCACCACTTCGTTATCATACTCCACATCGCTTATAGAAATTTCATGTGGCTTTCCTTTGTCTTTGTCCTTAAGAGTTTGTTGACGTCGATCATCGTCAAAACCCCTTGGATTAGGGCATTGATTGGAATAATTCCCCATTTCCTTGCACTTGTAACATTTAAGTTTAGGAGGTGCACTCTGTGTAGCATTTTCATTGTTCGCATCACTAGAATTCTTATTCCTATCATTGAGTCATTCAAATGCCTGATGACCTTCCTTTCCACATTTGAAACATTTACTTTTCCCTTTAAGAAAACTCCCTCCATGTTTCTTTCCAGACATTGAGCATAAGGGAAAACTCATCTTATTTTCAGTGTGGTCTTTAGATTTACCTTTGAATTCCATTTTCCTCTTCTAATCAAACGCATATGACTGATGGGTTACTCCAATCTCCATCTCAACCTTGAGAGCACATCGAACAATTTCCTCGTAGCTATTGAAGTCCCTTATGGATAACGCCCTTAGATGACTTGGTTTTAAGCCACTAAAGAATCTATCGATCTTACTCTCAGGTTGGATAATAATCCCAGAAGTGTACCTTGCAAGTCTTGTAAAATTTTCTTCGTAGGTACCAACAGTTTCATTATCCTTTTTTTATTCAGTTCAAGAAACTCCTTCTCCATATTTGTTCGAAGAATACGAGTGAAGTACTTATTGAAAAATAAGTTCTTGAACTCGTCCCATTCCATGGACTCAGTTTCATCTTCTGTCCTCGTATTCTTGATAAGATTCCACCATTGATCAGCTTCACCTTCTAAATGATATACTACTAAGATGACTTTATCATGTTCATAACATTGAAGAACTGAAAATATCTTTTCAGTGGTACTGATCCATTGTTCATACACTAATGGATCAGTAGACCCACTGAATGAAGGTGGACGCTGCCTCATGAAGGATTCAACAGAATGTTGCTCCTTCCTTTGCTCGTTTGGAAGTCCTGCATGATTCATAACTTGAGAAAGTTTTGTGAGCTTGGCTACAAGATTTTTCATTCCAGCTCCCATAACACTTGGTTGCTCAGGGGGACAATCATTCATTGCCCGTCGCATTCAGCATTAACATGATTCCTTCATGGTCCAAGCATTGACTAAAACCAATAAGAATATTGTGAGAAACACTAATCATAATAGGAAAACCACATAATCAAGAATAAAATTTCACACTTAAGGTCTTATCATAGGTTACTCATGGCCATTTCGAAAACACTAAGATTGTGTTCTATGCTAAGACTTATCCTTAGGGTTCTTACTGAGGCTTTCAAATCCTAGTTTCCAATGTACGACTATACATTTCCTCTGATACCAACTATAATGACCCACACTTAACAAACATTGTCAATAATTCAAAATTGAAGCACACTTATTACAACATATAACAAAACCATGAAATTATGGTATAAGTATAATGTCTTTAGAAACTGAGAAACATAAACAACTAGTTCATAAATCATCTACACTGTCTCCCTTTTATTTTATCATATCAAGAGTCCCTTTTGGAATATCTTACTTAATACCCTTCTTCCCGACCTGGGGAAAAGAAAACATACAAAAGGGTGAGCTCAAATTCTCTGTAAGGGTAAAAAAAGAAATATCAATCACACCATATTCATAATAACATAACATTTTGGAAATCTTAACCTGCAAAAGAGATCATAATTTCATAACATGTGATAATTCATAGTAGTAAAATGTAATCCCAATAATCATAACTTAAAACATGAAACTTTTTGGCATACACACATAATCATAGATAATCATTTCTTAGTAGTCAAAACTCATTTCCAAGACTATCCTAATGGACAAAGTTCATTTCTGAACCGAGTTCACTCCGCGTTTCAGTCCTGTATCACTAAACTGGATTAACCTTCCATTCCAGCCATGTATATATCATGAGATATAAATCTTTACCCAATAAATTGGAGGGAGATCTAGGTCCCACCCATCTCATAATGATACCATTCTTATGTGTACCACAAGATCATAAATCATACATCATAGCAAAACCCATGTAATAAAAATGGGATTCTTAAACATCATGCCATCATAACATAATCCATATAAGATAAAAGGACATCATAAAAATAATTCCATCATAACATAATCAAATAAATGTAAAAAATAGGGATAGAAACAGAACCCTATATTATCTTAGATGGAAAATAATTTTGATAAAACGCTTGAACTTCATTCTTGAGGAAAATATCCTTTCTACTTAAAAAACATTTTTCCTTTCTTAACATGTCATACAATTTTAAACTAAAATAAGTTGCTTAAAAATAAACTTGAAAACTTGTAAAGGAAGCTTCATGGAAACAATTTTCTAAAAATCCATTCATTTCGTATAAGTTAAAGAAAAACATTATCCTCGTACTTTGGCCGGAAAAGTCAAAAAGTACCTCGTACAAAAAAAATGACAAAAGATTCCTTTCATATATCTTACTAAAAACTCACCGAAGGATAAAATTGGATTTAAAAAATTGTCAGAGGATAGAAATAATATTAAATATTTGGGAAACATGGATGTGGATGATAAATATTCCCCAGTAAATTCTGAAGTATAAACAATCTTAGATAAAAATGAGATTGCGAGATTTTCCCTTACCTTAGGTCCGATTTTCTTCGTACATGTCCAAACCTCCTGTATAATGATTTAAATAATGTTATTTACTAATTACATAATCTTACTCATTGTTATGATATCATATATGGTCATATTCCTAGCTTCTTATTTGTAATATTTCATTGCTACTTGTTATTCGGGTGTTTATTGCTTTTTGTTCTTATGCGTGTTTTGTCCAATAAATTCTTATTCTTCTTTTTAGGTTATAGATAAATAATTTACAAAAAGGTATTAGTGTAATATATATCATATTTATTCATTCAATTAATTTATATAATCATTAAGCATTGGAGATCATGTAGAACGAGTCGCATCACATTGTGGAGACAGTAGGCCGTACGTACGCACGAGCGATGATATCGTTCCCATGATCGTGGAATTGTATGGAAGTGTATGTACAATATTTCAGAATAAATATCAATTTAAAATAATCATATATAGTTATTATTTACACCATTATACCCATCCAAGTAAGGTGGTGGTGGAAAAAATATTACACCACGGCGTGGAGATGGTATTCCGTACGTACGCACGAGCGGTGATTTCATTTTCTGTAGGATGGATAGAAGGTGAAATAGGGCTGTTTCATATTTATAATAACATATCAGTATATGAGTGATACTTATGTTATTACTTCATAAAGAAACAACTAAATAAGAAGATGTAGAAGAAGAAATATAGTTGAAAGAATCGGAAACAGACATTACCTCTTCTTTGAAGCGCCTCTTCTTAACCTCCTCTTAGGTCACTAAAGATGGTATTTGAAGAAGAACAGGACCTCTAGGATGTTTCTAGGGAAGTATAAAAGGCAAATGGTCAGGTTTTGTCCGATCTTGAAGGCTCAAAGGGGTGTGAGGAGGAGAGGGAGGAGGTGCCCTTTTATAAGGAAGGAGAGGGGCACCTTAGGAAAAACTTAAAATATTATTTTATAATAAAGTCATATTCGGTTTTTAATAGCTCCAAATTAATTTATTTCGAAGATAAGGTAGGTATGAGTTGAAATACTCTCAACCAATAGATTTTAGACAAGTCTAGGTTACTATTTTAACATTATCATTTAGATTTAACTCTAAGTTAAATATTTTAACTTTTACCGTGTCTTCTTGTTTTCTTACACTATATGGTTAATAAACTTACTATAACAAGCCAAACGAACCCCAAGTGGTTCATTATTAATATATATATAACCTTATCTAAGTAATTTTTCTGAACCTTATATTTTTATAAATAAAATAACAATTAATAATATAATATTTGTTTTAAAAACTATTTTATGTCAATTTTGACACTATTTGGCAATTGATTTTTTTGAAAATGATAACAGCATTAATAGTTCTAAAAAAGTTAATTAAATCAATAATAATATGTCATATTAACCTATAAAATTAGTTTAATTCTTAAAAAGTCTCAAATTACATTTATTTGGGTATTTATAATATCAATTATGTTAAAATTTCCTTAATAAGGTAATTACTGAATCATCATTGTGTCATAAATAAATTAAATTATTTAAAGTATAAAAATTATAAATAAAATACTATTATTTAGGAAATATTTTTATCTTTCTAATGAATATTTATAGTAAAATTTATCTTATTTATAACCCTATATTAAAAATGTTTTAGTTATTAAGCTTTGATTTTAACCATTTTAACTCTTCTTTAAATAAAATAATATTAAATGTCCTAATCTAATCCAAGTAGACCTAAATGGTCATATTTTATTCCTGAGGGTTTTTTTGGCCGAATTTAACTTATCCAATATAATTAAGACATGTTTTAGGGTAATAATAATACAATTTTTACCCTTAATTACCCTATTTACTTTTAACCGTGACAAATAAAAGTAAAAAGTTACTATTCACCAAAATTTATTTTTATCTTATTAAACCAAATTTTACTCCTTGATATTAACCATTTCTCTCATATTTTTGAAATTCCACTCATATAAGAAGTAAAATTAAGTTTTATGTAAATTTTCAAACTCTTCTAGGAGGTGGGTAAAAGACGGTGAAAAGTTCAATAAAATTTATATATATATAAAATTATTATAAAATGACTCCAATGAATTACTTTGAAATTATATAGGTATTATGCATCAATTTTTACCTAAAATAAATTTAAATAAAATAAATGATTATTTAAATAAAAATTCGGTTTTTAAATAGTAACCCAGTGTTTTCACTATTCATAAAAAATTGAATGTTTTCAGAAAAATACCAAAAATTCACCCTAGGATAATTTCGATATTGCGAATCCAAAAATGAAGTCCATTTTGAGAGATAAAATTTATAAAATTTCAAAAAGTGGGTATTACTATTCATAACATCTATTTTTAATAATATTTCAATAGCATATCGTTGTTTAGTGAAATCGGTATTGCGTACAATGCAAGCTATCAAGGAAGGTCGCGATTGCGTGTAAAGCAAGCCAAGAAAGTGTTGTGTGTAGTGAAATATTTTTTTGATGTTGAATATAACATAAAAACAAAATATTTCTCATAAAAATCTCAGGTGTTACAATCCACATATAGAAAAAGTAAGAGAACGTGGATAAAGAGTGTTGGATAATATGGACTGATCAGTTAAAAAGACCAAATAAATGGATTAAGATAAAAACAATGAGAGTGTTATAGTTTCTCAAATATAGAATCAAATTCCATATAATACGAATAAGCTTGTGATATAATAGAAAACCATGTTGTGTCAAAGTGAATATATAAATAAAGTGAATAAAAATGCAATAATGAAGAAAAAAGCACTCTAGAACTATAAATAAAAGTTTCATTGGATTGAGAAATAAGTCTCATACCCAATTAGAAAAGTAAAGAGAAGTAAAATATCCACATTATTCCCACATACTTGGTGATTGTTCTATATAAAATGGGGTTTCGAGGAGAAAAATGAGAAGAATCATTGAATGTTGTAATTTCTTCATAGTCAAAGAAATAAACCATCACGGAGGAATGGAATTTAAAATGGTATTCATTTTTAATTAGAAAAATAATTTAATTGGTATCAAGTCTATTTGGATCATGTTTTTTGTTACCATAATTATGAAGTACAAAGATCATCCCTTAAGGTGAATCTACTAAATAATAATAAGCATCCATATGTTTATTAGTTTTACATAAATTTTTAAATCTAGAAATCCATGTAAAATATGATATGGGTATGATATTCACTCGCTAACTCATTATTTTTATTAATTTTAACCAATTTAATAGTGGAGTGTGATTATGTCATAAAAAATATTTTTTGATGTGTTTTGTGTAGTTTAATGTAGGTTCTTACATACTCTTCCAAATATATCTATACAAATCCAAAGAAATAAATTTTAGAGTTGGTTACATATTTTGAAATGTATATAAACAACTTTAATGCTTTAATAAACTCACTATTGTTTTATACACTAGGCTAGCCCATGTAGACAATGATATTATTTAATTAAGGGTCATTACTAATAAATCTATAGATCCTTCACTCTCTAAAGAAAATTAATGATATTTTGGTGTAAGATGGTTCTTGAAATTAGATTATTAGGGGGACATTTTTTTCTTGGAAGAACATACCTTGTATTTATGTTATGAACAAATGGGAGAAAATATTTTTACCTCATTTTTATTTATTATCATTAAGGGATAGAGGAGAAGTGAAATTTTATTGTCTTGAATTTATTTTAAAGTAGTTCAATGGTATTGAAAAAACCTGAAAAGGGGGATATTGGTGTACCCAAATAAATGTTTGGTTGTATTTTTTGTCAATGGATGTCAATGATCATGTCAATAGGAATATACAGAAGTTAGGTTATGGATTAATAATTAACCATCTATTGGAATATTTAAGGTGTTTCCTATGTCATATAGGTAATAGAGAAGATCTTGATACCATTTGATATTTAAGATAAATTTGACAGTATGGTATCGAAGTTTAGAAGAGTTGGATGCTATGTTTTCAACCCCTATAGTATATGGCTGATAGAGATAGTCCTCATTAATAAATATTTCATAGTTAAAGTTGGATTAAACATTCTATCTACAATAGTTGAGTGAATTATATAAAGTATAGAAGTTGCTACTATAAAAAATAGTTTTAAGAAGCTATTAATATCAATGTTAAAGGCTATTTTTATTGGGGATATTTAATACCCAAGATATTAAAGGAGACATCCATGGACTAATAGATAAGGATTTGAATAGTAAACTTTCCAATGGTTCTTGTGGTTAAAGGATACTAAAGATTGTGTAAAATTACCTTAGATGAAGTTCTAAAAGGTTTAAATAATCCCCAGAGAAAAGAGAAGATATTTTGGTTCAAAATCGAGGATGTTTGTAGATCTTACGACTCTAGAGAAAATTGTAGTCTTTGGATGGGATTGTATAAATTTGAGTGCATTATGTAAAATCAAGGCCATTGTATGACTTTACCATAAGACTTTGAGCTAACAGTATGAAATTATGTCCCAATGTATGTCTTTATCGTAATACATTAGTGAAAAAATTATGAGAACATCATAAGTCTTGTAGAATCACAAAACTTACTCTCACAACCCGAACTCATTTAGTTTATAAACAGCAACCAAACTAGTTGTTTACTAGGCCTCAAGTGAACCTCCTCATAAGTCAGAGGTTTCTAACTATAAGTTATGGCCTAGGGTGTTTCTGTGGGGAAACTATTCCATCACATATAAGTAATAAACCAATGAAAATAACCAACAATCATCCATAACATTAAATAAGTAGAGTGAGGAAGTAATAAATATAATGAGGATATAATAATAATGAAATTTAACACATGACTGAATGCCCATGCCATACATATAACACTGATCACCCACTGGGAAGATCGTACATACTAGAGTACATAAAAATAAATTAAAATAAAAGTACATGGATCTACTTATAACATCGAGCCAAACTACACACACTGTCTCCATGAAAATGTAGATCTTATCTATTCCAATCTTAAGAATTTTTACAAGTGTATCTACTTGATCATGAAACCATGGGTCTTTCCCAATCCATCATGTATCCATTCTAAACCCAAAAGAATATAAAAGCTATGAATACACATCAAGGTTCATGTATAGGGATGAGATATAAATATCAATAGTCCACCCCATAAAGGAACCTATAATCTAATTCTATAAGTTCATTCTCATAAAACATGCTTATCATATCCAATACACAACTAAAATAAATAAATATAAATGATCCATTTTATATCATTGGGACCTTGATCTCAATTGAAAATAACTTCTTTGGATATTCACAGAAATGTCTCTGAGTATTTTACTTTATATAAAAGAAATCGGGATCATAGGTATGTAACCAAGGCATCAATGAATAATGACAAATAAGAAGAAAAATAATTTCTTTTATTATATAATCCCATCTAAGTAATTTTGAGTTGTAACCCATGTATCAATCAAGGAGTAATATAATTCCATGTATCTTAGGATCCCATATAGGGAATTACATATAAAGAATTCATGTATTTATTAAGGCATAATATAAATCCATTATCCCTATGAACCCATCCAAGGAATTATGTACAAGGAATCTAAGTATTTTCCAAGGAATAATAGTTTTTTAAACCTATGATACCCACCAAGTAATTCCTTATAAGAACCAAATTATCACTCAAGGCATAAAATAATTCTATTTTTCATATGATATCATCCTAGACATTCTATAGATTGAATCTTAGTATCATACAAGGTGTAAAATAATATAATTTTTCCTATTATCCCGTACAAGGAATTATGTATAACGAAGGAATAATATAATTCCATTTCCATGGAATGATATGTCCACTATGGCATTCCATGTACACTAATATGAATCAAAACCATGTATAATATGGAATTGAATTTCCAATAATGATGAATTATGTGCCAAATAATCATAGTCATAACAGTGGAACACTATGTACACTAATGACGAATGCCATGTCCAATCACATTTAATCAGAAAATCCAAAATGTTGGATCTCAAGAAGCATGTATAGGAATCCCAATAGAAAAAGTATAGTAAAAGGATGCATAATCTAGATCCCAAGAAGTACCTCTAGGCATCCCAATCATATAACATATCATATCAGGATCATCATCATAGTACTAGGAATAACCTCTAGCAATCACAACCACATCAATAGTAATCACTTAAATGTATAAATAAGGAGTGAGGGTAGACGAATCTCTAAACCCATTAATATTTCCACATATCCACAGGAAAATAAGTTTATTATAGTTTCTAAGGTAACACCCACTACCATGTCTACCCAAAACAATAACACACTAGCTTAGGGTTAGTTAAACATTGAGGAAACCATTGGGTTACCTAAATCGAACATATAAGAGGAATCATTCTTGGGATTATTTTGGTCCACACATATGTGAAGGAATACCTCTTAGTACACTATAAATCATCACATAAGAAAAATAATCCTTATTGGAATCCTTGAAAATAGAAGGTATCATAGGAATCATACACATGATCCTTGTAATGATTAAAAAGAGCATCCTACATTGGATTCATGGAAAGAGTAGTAAGTGAAGTCATACTACAAGGGATCCTCAGGAATAGTAAAGAATAATAGGAATCCTAAGTAGGATTCTTGACCATAAAATAGTTTCTAAAAACCCACAACCTCACAGACTTAATGTGGTAGAACTCATAGGGGAGATGTCTTCAATAGAAAATTCATGTAATCATCAGTCTACGGAGATGGCTCATGACCCATCTCAGATTAAGGTATCACTCTAGGGTGGTATTAAAACCCAACCAATCTATCTTATCAAGTTAAATCTCAATATCAATATCTAAATACTATCTTGAGATACATTAGTTGAGGTACTTAGTGAACAATTTCCAAGTCCTCCAACCATTTCATACAACCCTCATGTGGGTCTCATTCTAAGGCTCACTCACAAAAGGAAGATGAATTCATCTACTGGAGCAAGAACCTATAAATTGTTTCTATCACCTAAAAATGTATATTAAACTATCCCAAAACATCCAAATGGTTCCCCCATCATTATCTACACAAAAAAAACACTCAGACTGGACTACTCATGTGTCTAATTATGACTATGGGGTGTCAAAACAAAAAATAACTATAAAAAACATAGTAAAGGAGGAGTACATTACATGTATAGCCATGTACATGGTTTTTACCATCAAATACCATCTTTGGCATGTAATTCAACCAAACTTGAATTTTAAAACCCATGTATATGGTGTGTAAGTCATATATATAGCATGCACCCTATACATGGTACCTTCCCATTTACCTCACTTGTCCTGACCATGTGTCTTTTCCTGGTCATGTACTTCTACATGGTGCGTAACCAACATGGGGTATGAACATGTAACCTACATAGAGAAGTTCCCCTATGTGGGTTTTTTTGTGTAGGTACATGTCTACGTGACTCAGTAAAACAACATGGCATATAGACCCAATACATGATGTCTATTTCTAAAAATTGCATATGCCCATGTACTCGGGTACATGGCCCTACATAAAATATACTCTAAGTACACGGTGTATACATTTAAAAATTCATCCTACCTGAATAGGTTGAATATAAAATGTTTTTCCTAAACTACACACCGTGTGATCAATTTTTCCAAATAGGAAAACCCTAAAATCTTCCTAAAACCCCATTATTTTTCCAATTAAGCATAGATAGACTCACTAGGGGTACTTAACAATCATAATAGGGATATAAAACTAGAAAGTAGTAAATATATGTGTATTTATAGAAAAACATTAAAAGTGAGTGAAGATTTAGTGGATTCCTCCCAAACATCACCCGTACCCACTTCTTGAGAGTGGTACCCATGGAAAAAAGATGAATTTGAACTTATAATGAGGATCTACACCCTCAAATAGACAATGATTCACTCCCAAACATAAGGTTTACCTTATAACACTACTTGAACATAACTGTCAAATATTCCTTTCATAAAACTAGAAAAGGTATTTATATAACTCCTAAAGATTACATTCATCAGACTAGAAAAAGGTATTTAGATAGCTTGGGCCAACCTCTATGATATGTTTACCTTGATCAAAACACACATAAAACTATAAGAGTTTGTATCAAATAAAAGTTACCCTAGGTCTCCCACCTATCCCTACCAAAAAATCTCATAACAGGGGCACTAGGTCCTACTACCTATCCCATAAGTCAAACCTCTCACCAAAGCCACATCTCACGGGGTGTAATACACACACCAATCTCAATGCAAGGAATCTAATGTGCATGTCAGCCCTCTATGATCGAGGTAAGGATAAAATTGACCACCAAGGTCAAAACATATCGACACAGTTTCAATTATATTTTTTTAAATTCTATATTTATTGAGGAAAACACCATATAATTTGTAATTTTCATCCTATTTAATTGAAAACCATTAGTAAATACTAATTTTAGGAAATATATCTAATGAAATCTCCTAAAAATCATCAACCTACTAGGACCTCATCCTCTTTTAGAATCTTCATAAAGAACTTCCCCCTAGAGAGTCACAATATGAATAGAGAAAAGGTAATGAACTAAAACTCATCGGGTATCCATATATGATAATACCCCATCAAAATCATTATTTAATATAAACGTTTAAGAACTTATCAGAATCACTCTAGAGGATCCAACTAGATAAATTTAAATTATGGTAAGTTAAGTAAAATATCATTGAAAACTAGATGGGACAACTCCATGTAGGTTGTTAAGAATTTTTAGTTAACCACACCTAAAGAGGATATACCCCAAAGGGTCTCCAAAAAGGCATAAAGTTCCATGTCAACATACATGGTTCACTACACCTCCCAGGAATGAGTACTTAGTCATTAAGCTCATCATCAATCATCTCACCATAAATCCACATACCCTTCCATCAAAAGGAAATATATATTCAAGTCAGCCCAATTAATTATAATTCTACCAATAACCTATATAGGAAAACACCATCTTTTTGTTTTTTACAAATTAAATAATTATCCTCCTTCATTAGTAATAATTAAAAATAAGTATACCTATAACATGGGGATCTTACATTTTTAATATAATGCATAAGATTCCTCTTGCGTTTTCTAGCCAGGATTCGAAATCGATCACTGGCCTCTCACCATTGGGATGTGATCCATAAATCCATAATAAATAATTAAATCCCCACAAATTGTGTGTAACACAAAGATAAAGTCCTATAAAACTATAAAATCACATATTAATAATTTCTATCCCATATCCTTGGAAACTATGACTTCTCACTAGAATAAGTGTTCTTGATGCACCAGTCTGATAATCATCACAAGACCGGACACATTCATAGTACTCTTATCACCCATATCCAAAATAGTAATACAACATGAAATGAATATCTCTGATAGCACTATATCACAGCCTGAGTTACTTTATAAATAGTAAATAGACTGGTTGGATACTAGGCCTCAAGCGTGCCTCCCAAAATACTTGAGGCTGCTGAAAAGTAGATAGGGAATAAAGATTGTATGTAGGGAGACTATTCCCTCATATTAGAGTATGAAACTAGTGAAAACAACCAAAAATCATATATAATTATAAATAAAATTGTAATAATTAATAAATACAAGGATATAATAATAATGAAATAAATTTCAGGCCCTAATGATTATGTCACATATTCAATATTGATCACCCATTGGGCTAATCACATATATAATATTAAATAAAAGAAACTGAAATAAAAGAATATGGATCTACTACTAACTCTGATCCAAACCACATACCCAGTCTCCATTAAATTATCATGATGCTCCAGCCCAATTATAAGAATCCACATGAGTGGATACACTCTATCATGTAACCATGGGCCTTTTTCTATCGATCATGTATCCATGATCAATGTGAATGTATACATATGGTATGCACGCACATTAAGGTGCACATATAGGGGGTGGGAAATAAATATCAATAGGCTACCCCCAATGGTGAACATATAATATACTTCAATAAGTTCATGCGCATGAAATATGATCATCCTATCCAAGAAACAACAGAAATAAATAAAAAATTATATCCACTATCAATCATTGGGTTCATGATCCCGATCAAAAATTTTAGCTTAAAATAACACTAGAAATGTATTTAAGAATTTTAATTTATATAAAAGAAACCATGAACCCAAGTAAATAACCAGGGAATCTATGTAAAATGATAAACAAGTATAAAAATATTTCCTTTTATTCTATGATCCTATCCAAGGTGTTCTAAGTTAGAACCCAAGTACTGATCTAGGTATAATACAATTCCATGTATCCTATGAGCCCATCGAAGGAATTCTGTATTAGGAAACCAAATTTCTCTCAAGGCACAATATAAATCTATTATTCCTATGATCCAATTCAAGGCATTATGTATAATGAATCCAAGTATTTACCAAGGCATAATATAGTTTCATTTTACTTATGATCCCATCTAAGGAATTCCTTATAAGGAACCCCAATGTCGCTCAAGGCATAAAATTATTTCATTTACCATATGAGGCCATGCAAAGAATTTTTATAATGAATAAAATTATCTACCAATGTATAATATATTTTAATTTTCCCCATGATCCTATCCAAGGAATTTTATATAAGTAATCTATGTATTTCTCAAGACATAATATAATTCCATTAACATGGATCACCTTGTCCACTGTGGAACACCATGTCCATTAATCTCAATTATATATGAGGAAAAACATGTCCACTGTGGAATTACTTGTCCTCTAATGAGAAATTCCATGTCCAATGAAATTAAATCAATAAGGATAAAAGCTAGATCCTATAAAGTGCCTCTAGTAATCCTAATAAAAAAACATTTTAAAAAAAGTCTCAAAAGATAGATCCCAATAAGTACATTTTGGAATCCCTATTGTATGGAATATCGCATTAGGCTAATAAAAATATTACCTAGAATTACCTCTCAAAATAATATCTATATAAAGAGTATCTATGTAGATGTATAAATAAGGAGTGAGGGTGGAAAAACAACTAAACCCATCACTACTAACATAGCTCTTTAGACTCAAAAGTTTGGTACATATTCTTAGGTGAAACCCACTACCATTTGTACCCAAACCCATAATTCACTAGTTCAATATCAGTCCAAAAGTAGGGCACCCAATGTGTCTCTTAAATCAAACATAGGATAAGCATCCTACTCGGAATCCTTTTAGTCTACATATAAGTGAAGGTATCCTTCTTGGGGTCCTCTAAGTTATCATGTAATAAAATTCATCCGTGTTAGGATCCTTAGAAATATAAGGTTGTGGTGGAATACAACACAATATCCTTAGAAAGAGTAAGAGGATTCATCCTATATGGGATCCTCAGAAATACTCATAAGTAGAGTCATCCTACACGATATCCATGGGAAGGGTAAGGAAGTAGAGGCATCCTACATGGGATCTTCAGTCACACACTGGTCTCTAATAACCCATGACCTCAAAGGCCTAAAGAGGCATACCTTAAAGTGGAGATTTCTTAAAGGGAAAATATATGTAAGCATTAGTTTATGGAGATAGCTCATGGACCATTTTGGATCAAGGTCTCATTGTATATTGGTGTGATGACCAAGACAATATGTCTTATCAATTCACATCTCAGTCTTGATAAATAGGTAATATCCAGAGATACATCATATGATGTCCTTGTAATAGCCATTCCAAGTACACTAACCATTTCACATGACCCTGAAGTGGGTATCACTCCATGTATCACTCATAAGAGATATTTGAATTCATCTAATAGAGGAAAGAACCCCTCTATTGAGCCAATCATCCCACAATTCATCTTAAAAGTTATTTTAAAACTCCAAGGGTTCCACTATTTTTATATATGTGAAAAAATGTTCAAAATGGACTACTCATGTATCCAATTCTTACTATGAGATTTCAAAACATGAAAAACCCTCAAAAGGTTAGAAAGGGGGAGTACACGACTTGTATACTTGAGTACACAACTTGCACCCACAAAGAAACACATGGACATGTACTTCATCTAGACATGGTGTGTAAAACCCAAGTACATGGCATGTAAGTCATGTAAACTGCATGTACCGTTTATGGGGTACCTACCAGTATACTTCACATGGATCGAATATGTGTCTTTTCTTGGACATGTACTCCTACATGGCGTTTAACCCACATAACGTATGGATTTGTACCCTACACGACCATGTGCCCCTGTACACACCATCTATCCATGTACTTAGCTACATGACTGAGTGTGACTACATGGATGTATACCTAATACATAACTTGTATTCCCAAAAACTGAATCTTCTCTTGTAATCAACTACTTATATAAATACATCTATATGGTGTGTAATCCAATTACATGACATATAGTTCCAAAAATTAATCTTTCCCTAATAGTAAGAACTCACATTGTGTGTTCCTGAACTACACTCCATATGATCGATATTTCTAAATGGGAAAACCTTGAAATCTACCCAAAACCCTATTTTTTTCTTAGTTAAGCATAGATCGACCCACTAGGGGTCCATAATAATAATAATAGAGGTATAAAACTATAAATTGGTAAATATATGGGGAGTTTTAAAAAACATTAAAACAACATGTTGTTGAGTGGAACTCATTAAAGCATCACCCATTTCCATAATTTGCAACTGCCACATGACAATCTGGCTCCTCCCGAGCTCCATAGTGACACCTTCCTTCTTCCCCCCCTCTACCTCTATTACTGCCCTATCCCTTTCCTCTCAAGGTCATGGTTAAGAATATCCTTTAGGGGGAATATGTGAGAATCCAGGGAGAGCAGGAGGAAAAGAAGAATAATAAAAATGGAAGAAAAAGAAAAGAAAAAGAAAAGAAAAAGGGGCCCAGGCCTAGTACCCAACATGATTTTATATCTTGGATAAATAAAATCCCTATTCGGGATGCAACTAAGGAGATAAAATCTCAATCTGACACTCCTTTCAAAAGATACGTGCAAAAAATGTTTGTGAATAAATTAATATTGAACTAACTAAATATTAAACATTAATTATTCTATGAAAATTTGAATGACATCGATTTCCACCAAACTTCTGCACTAGGGTAAACAACCTATTTTAGAACCAATAAAGTTGTAAAAAAATTATCCAAGATCATATCCTTGGGAATAAATATAATTTTTCCTCTTATAAGCATCTGAAAGAAAAAAAATCAAAATTTTAATGCATTTCAGTCCAAAAAATAGAGGTCCTTACACTTGGGTAGAATCATATTAAATTTATATAGATTTTATGACTCTATCAAATTAATTCAGATAGAGTATATAAATTATATGTAATTTTATGACTTCATGATTGATAATATTAATTTTTTTGTGATGATCAAGTGACTTTGGACATGTCTATATAGATTTTTTACTACATTTTAAGGCTTTGAAAAATATCGGATCATATGAATTTGAGACTCCCAACACCAAACTTCACGAATTCTTATGAGTTCAACTAATCTTATGAAATTCATATTTATATAAAATTCTGAAAATTTATAAAATTTCCAAAATTCAGGATTCTAAAAAAACTAATCATGATGATGCTTGAACTATTCAAATATGATCCAAAATCATGAATATTTTAAGACACATGATCTATGATTGGTTTGAGAGTGATTAAATGAGAAAAGGTGATAAAATATAATTTTTATTATATTTTTATTTTTTAAATAGAATATTTTAAAATCACCATATAGTGATAAAAACAAAAGAAAAATATTAAAACATGGGATTTGTTATCGAAATGTTCCAAAAATCATATGAAATATTGATTCAAGATGAATTAGATGAGTAGGGGTGGAGTTGAGCTGATTTGTTAGTTTAAGAATTAATCTAAAAGTTTTATAGTTCCATTGAATCCCTCAAGTGGTAGAACATGGTGATTTTCCATAACTATATTTGTTTTATGATTTTGATACAAACATGATAAATATTGAGTTGTATATATGGATGAGATATTTTGAGAAGATGATGAGGATCATGAAATATTTAAAATATAATAGAAGTGGTTTCTTTTGTTTGAGAGGAAAGACAAATAAAATGAGAAAGAAAAAGAAAAGGGAAGCCCTTATATTTGAGTAGTGACAATCCATTGTGAGATAAAAATCATATAGAGATCATGGGTACAACTACATAAAAAAGAGAAAATAAAGTGGGAAGGGATAATGGGAACTAAAAAAAAATTATATCAAAAATTATAATTATAGAAAACAGATTTTTAAGTGGACTAAATATTAAAAAAAATAATGTGAGGGAAACATTATGAGTATAACTAAAGAGCTTGAGCCAAGTAGAAAAAAACAAAAAATCTATAAGAATAAGAAGAAGAAGGTGAAGATGTTTATATTGTGATAAAGAGAATATCAATTGGGTATCAAAGTTAAAAGAAAAATTTTAATCCAACCAATATTCTGAGATTAGTTCAGTGAGCCAAAGACGTGATAAGAAAGAAGCTAAAGAGAGTACACTCAACTTGTGTTGCATTGATATTTTATGTAAAGACTCCAAGTGATTGAGAAGTGAGATGAGACAACCAAGAGAACATGTATAATATAATATATAAGAATTGGTCAACGCTTAGAGAACATGTTACATATTAATCTTGAATACTATATAGAATTTGAGGATTATGTTATGATAAGATGAAGATCGATTCTATGGATACAGTGGAATACATTTTTTTGTCTGATATCTACTTAAATAAGAGGATATTAAAGGTAAAACGTCAATATACATGATGTGAATCCATATAACATGTGAGATTCCTGATATATAGGGAGATCATAGTGTGAATCTATGACTATAGTGAGAATCTATTAAATAAATCTAGTTTGAAAATGAAAAGAGAAGACCTGTGAGAAGAATATATTTGTATTCATGGTGATATACTATGTAGGCATGGGAAGCACAATCCATTATATTTAGTGACTAATTATATTGGATTAATGATAATTTGAGTGAATAAAAAAACATGTAAAGTAAAATTCCTTTTAGAAAAACCTTATAAATCCAAACATCATTATTCCTTTACTTACTTCATCATCTGAGTGATGATATATAAAACAAAAAAGAGAGGACTGCGACTATAAGTGGTTTAAAATGATTTATTAATAATTGAAAAATCATGAAAATATTTAACTAACCACTGATTCACCCTTCCACTCGCAATGGTCCATAGATCCATATGAAATTTTAATGACGATTAGTGGTGATAGATTGAACACACACAAACACAAGGGATTATAAAGATCACAACACTCTTTTCATCAAATGGTTACATCCTTGGTGAGTAACTAGTTATCATCCAATTTACTAATTCATTTCCTTAATATCAATGATGAATGACTGGAAATATGGAGAAAGAGGATAAACATGAACTCAAATAATATTTTATAAGAAAATTATAAGGTAAATAAATCATTAATAATAAATATCTCTAGCATCTATGATCCTTACTCTATATTCTTTGAGTTTCTCTAGACTTTAGATTAGGCATGAAACCATGTTCTTCTCTCAATACTGACTTAAATGGGTAGTACTATAATGAATTTATCTAATAAACTACTATATTAATTTCATCATATTTTACTTAAACAACATGAATTATAATTTTATAAATACATTTATTATATTTATATATTTAAGGGAAATCCTAATGAATACCCAAATCATAGATCTCCCCATTTTTCTACATGTGATATCATCATTAAATTATAATTCAAATTTATCCAGTTAATTGTTGATGTTTCCTATTTTTATTCATTATTTTATCCCTAAAACATGGGAAATATGCTATGGGAATGTTCGAAAATTAACTAAATTCTGACATGGCACTCCAAATCATGACATAATTCATAATGATTGGTGTGACATCCTCATTCATGGTGTAAACTTTTTTCACACACTAGATACAAAAATTCCACTTGATATATCTTCTTAAATCTCTCATCAGATTAACTAAATATATATTTTATTAGTGATGTTCCCTTTTGGATTGTTGTGCGGCATTTTTATTTCCTCACATGGTTGCCTCAGGCTATGGAACAACTACATCTCTATGGTGAAGTGACTCTGTAAATTCCAAAACAACAATATCTTCAAATTATCATTACTCACAGTGTTGTAGTGAGGAATATTTTATTGGGATGTGGTATTATTTAGTTTTCTAGACCTTGTGGCCTATATTATTACATTTATAAATTAGAAAATTTAGACTCCGAAACCCATAATACAAAAACTTCTCTTATGTTTGAATTAATAGTGTAGAAAAATCCTCGGGAACTTCTTAGGACACAACTGATCTTTCTATGACATGGTTTATCTCACATCAAAATAACTCTATGACATAACATCCAAAATAAGGTAAAATTATTTCTTCAAAAACATCATAATGAAATAACCAAGATGACTCTATCTTGATTATTTTCATTCCAAATAAATACATTTATGCAAAATTTCAGTCAAATACATTTCTTTCTCACATAAGATTTATTATCTTCTAGCATGAGATTAACTCAGCCACACTATAGTGTGATCACTATCCTTCATGTTGTGGTAATTTAATATATAACATAACATCATGTTAGCTTTATATATTTCACGGTGTGACTAGCACATCTATTGAATGATGAATCTATGTAATATTAAATTCTTCGTTTGGATTAATTGATAAAAAAATAGTTATCTCCCATTCATCATGATATTCAAAAACATAAATAATTATTCAATTCTAGGCCACCAATTTTTATATAGTATTCTATAAAATATATAATGTTCTTTAATATTCATCTTGATGCCACAAAATCAACTGAATCTCCTTCATTAACCCTAATCCATGAACTTTATCTTTATTCTTTAATATCAAAGTGACCAGACATGCGATATGTCAATATTTATTCTAATCATAGGGATATATTCCTAGAAGTACCTATATTAAAATAATACTAAAAATATATATAGATAAATTATTTTAGTGTGTCATGTACTCATCATCACAGGTATAATCCCTATTAAACTTCTTTTAAAAGTTAATGCAACTAAAACAATGGATAATATAGTGTTCGCGATAGATCTATATCCTTTAGTGAACATGAAAAAAATATGTCCAATATAATATTAATTGATCATTATAATGACCCTGACCCTAGTAGACCTATTCATTTTACTACCACTATTAAATTGGAATAAGATACCTGGAAATGCATCCCAAAGGATCAATCAGTTTTTTAGTCTTAGTAAACTAGATACATACATGATTAATGTATTACATTTGAATACAAAATATTACAACATAATTTTTTTTTGATAATGAAGTTATTCCATCTAGTGTATCCCTTTATATATATCATAATAAAATTAATAGAATCATAGGTAATGGAAACAAAATAAGGCTAAGCTCAAATTCTCATCAAGGGCTATGTGCAATGGAAACAATAATGAATAAATTAAAAAAATAACATAAAAAGGTAAATAAAAGAGCACACATGCCATTAACTAACTTGATAGATAGTAATAAAAATTTAGAGAATAAAATATGATCTAATAATGCGAATAAATAATCACATGAGCTTTAAACTTGACCATGGATATTTTAACAAATCAAATAATCACATGGAATATCAATAATGAGAAAATGAATAATGTTGGACATCTAAAATATCAAGATATATCCTCAAGATAGTTTAAGTTTGTGGGTAGGAACCCATTTTATTTATGTCAATACTTTTACCAAGACACTATTGTCAATATCTATCCTGTATATAGTTTATAAATTATTAGAAACAAACATGAATGGTTTTCCTCTAACTAATTTTATCCCAAGAAACTGATGATTATCAAAAGTCTTGAATTAACTAGTACCCAACCCATATAACACATGTCTAAAACTTCCATCATATATTTAATAATCATTTTAAATTATTAATGAGGTGCCTCATAAAATATCCATATTAAGTAAAGGACATAGATTTATAAATATTTCCCCAATAAATCATATAATATTCAAAGTAAACACTTCTTGTAAAAAAGGAATATGGTTTATAAAATAATCATATCCATCATACAAGAATATAGATATAAAAAATAAATATAATATTCAATGACAATAATTATGAGAAAGTGATTATTTTAAGAGAAATTTAACCATCATAAAAAGAATTGAGATTTTATTGTAACTTTTACTACTTGGTAATTTTTTAGTCCAATCTCCTTGGATGTGATAATTCAAAGTGAAACATAATACATCATGATGTATGAATGATATTACATGAAAAATAGATAGTATATACACCACATAAAAGTTAATTGGTTAAAAAAACAAATAAGTCTCAATGGAATGTAAATTGAGACCAAATCCCTTACCTTGAGTCCGGATTGTCTCATGTGTCTTTATATTTGTGAATAATAAATGCATGTTAATTATTTAATTGATTGAGAAATTTTTTCAAGTTTATTATTATATCTTTTAAAATATAAACATGTTATATACAATTAACTAATCAACTATTTTTAACTTGATTGTTTTGATGATATTTGGTTTATGTGTCAAAAACAACTTTGGTATGTCAGTGATAGTCAAAGGGGTCATTATTTAAACATAATTAGAATAATAATCATGTAATAATTATAATATTTATGAATAATTTAAAGTCTAAAAACAATAATTTATTATGGTTATGAAAAATTAACTTACATTTTGATCACAGATATGGTAGGTCGTATGTACACAAGAGCTACATTTCAATTTTTCAATGATCATTGTGGAATGAAAGTAAATAAGATTTATCTTTCTAGACTGATAATTATATATTAGAAAAAATATTATTTAATCATATATACTTTTATATAGAATTATTTTGTTTCAAAAGGAATCACATCGCTTCTAAGAGGTGATAGTCCACACATCCCTGAATGACGTTATCACTTTATCAGTGTGTGAAAGGGTAATAAATAAAATGATATATTATATTAAAAGAAAGTTAATTATGAAATGAATATAACAAATATTTTATTTATATCATATATATATATATTCATTAAACTCATACTTAATACCATTCTTGTAAATTTTGAATGAATCACATAACTTTTAGGAGGCAGTAGTCCACACATCCACAAATGATGTTATCGTATTCCCACAAAATAGAAATCATGGAGGAATGTGTTTTATATAAATTAAAAAAAATAAATACATTATAAATATCATATATATAATAAATGACAGTATTTAAATCATTATTACTAAACTTTAAAGGTGTTAATGGAAGACTTAATGACATCGGTTCACGTGGCGGTTGCCCGCTGTACATACAAATGATGACTGCGTATACAATTTGATGGATGTGTGGGTGGGTGTAAGTCATACCCTAAACATAAAAATATATTAGTATATTTATTATACCGAGTATGTTATATTATAATGATATAAAAAATATTTTTGTGTTGGAGAAAGAAATAAAAAAAATTTCTTGGTGAAGAACATTACTTCTTTTCCAGGTAACTCTTTTCGGTATACATCGAAGAACTTAATTTGTTTGATTTATGACTAAATTTAGGGTTCTCGGATGAGGGTATTTATGTTTTGAGTTTATTTATTCAGATTTTTGATGATAAAAATTATTTTATAAGCGTGAACAAGTGATGGGAGTGAGTTTTTTTATAGCAGAGGAGGAGTGACATTCTTGTAATTACAAAAAAGTAAACACCATTGGGAGGTCTTCCTTACATCATGTGCCTCCAATAATAATTTTTTTTGATAAAATGGTGGTTATGGTCGAAATTTGTCTATAAAATGGGTTTTTTATAGGTTTCTAAGTCATTTCCCTTTAAGATTAATGTTTAACCACTAAGTAAACTCGTTTTTACCTTAATAGTTGTAATTAATTTTAATTTATTTCATTAATATTTTTGGTAAAAAAATAAGTTGAAAAAACTATAATCTATAAATTATTATTATAAAAAATATTTAATCCATTTTTTTAAATTTAAACCACATAAATGGTATAAATTGATTTAGAATCAATCCCACAGATGTGTCAAGAAATAAAGTTTTTAAAGTGAAAATGTTCAAAACATTGAAATATTTTTAAATAAAAATTCAATATGAAATTGATTAAAATATCCTAGATTATATTAATAGATTTATAATTTATCTAATTTAACTTTAAAACCAATTTAAAATACAATTGAAAATTATTAATTATTTAGAAGAAATGTTAGTTTTTAATAAATTCAGTATTTTTCAATATTCATAAAAAATTGAAACATATAAAAACATACAAAAAATTCGCCCTAAGATAATTTTTACATAAAAATTTTAAAAAATAAATTTAACTTTTAAAATTAAAATTATTAAATTTCAAAAAATTAGTTTTAAAATATGCATTCCATTAAATGGCAGCAAAAATTCCTTTAAAAAACATAGCTTTTTATGAAAAAATAGAATTCTTCTTATCTTATAAATATCAAATCTATTGAATAAATTACAACACATTTGATTGAATATAAAATATACAAATTTATTTAATATCATCCAATAACAGTACTTAATTTAATTTATTTGGCTAAAACACCTTAGGGTGTATAAAAATAGATTCTTTTATACAAAACATTTCCTTTATATTCAATCAGTTTTTATACCCATTTAAAATTAAATGGTAACCAATGAATTAAAGAATATATATTCATAATTTATTTAATACTATTAATAAGAACTACTTTAACTGTTAGGTTAAATCTTATTTTATTAAATAATAATATTTTAATAATATATTATTGTTCAGTAAAACTCATTCTTATGTATAATGCAAGTTGTCTAAGAAAGTCGTTCCTGCATGAAATAAAAGCTAAAAAAATGTTGGATTTATTAAAATATATATCATAGAATGAATTTATATAAAATAGTAAATATAAATTCTCAAGATTTTATATTCTCTAATACTCTTGGTGTCGTGTGTCATACATGATATTGAATAAAATGTGATTCTTTTATAATTGCAGGGGTGTTACATTCTCCATACCTTAAATAAATTTCATCTTTGCAATTTAAAATTGATCTTAGTAATTAAATGTTTGTTATTTGAAAATACCATTTTTTAAAATCCCACATAATGAAAGGTTTAATAAAATTTCATTTTAATAAGAGATAAATGGAATTACACAATTATTTTCAAAAGCAAAATATTATCCTTTGGTTGTTCCATGAACTATTTCTACTTCATCTCTTAGTATAATTTTCATCATATGGTGAAGTAATACAATAATCTCTAAAACCACATCCAATGCTAAACATAAACCATTTCATAAATGGTTAAACTTATGAAACATCCAAGTATTATTATCCAAAGCTTAGGAATCAATTCCAAGGTAGTTAGTAGAATCTAATTTACTTTATCCATATCAATAATCTATTTATCAAAACATCATTGTCTCAAAATTAGTAATATATTAAGGGTTATCTTTCCCCCAACCAGGTGTTTCCCAAAAAGATAACTTTATACCAAATCAATTTTCTTCATAACATTCAATATATACTCTAAAATACATAATTAAATAGTTCACTAGTACAATCCCTATATATATTTTATAATTTATATGATGAGAACATCATCAATAAAATACTTTTACAACATATTTATTAGATCTAAATATATAAGTACATTAATCATTCCACTTTGGGTATTTCAATAGCATAAGATTAACCTTGATCCCTTAGCTTCTTCTGAGGTATATTTCCTTTATTCTTGGGGAATTTATTTGAGCAGTGTCCCATTTAACAAAAGTATAAACACCGAATACAATTATTTTATTCCCTCATTTTGAATTCTTTTTCATGGTGACCCTTTTCTCCGCAATTATAACAAACTCACAACCCTTTTAAAAATTTATTGGGGTAATTAATTCCAAAAATTATCACATGTTAGAAAATAATTCTTTCCCTTTATACCTTTATATTTGATTTTTTATACCATACTTTTCTTCTCTTACTGCTCTTTGAACCCTTAATATTTTTATAATTATTTCTTTATCTTCATATAACACCAAACTATTTCATCATATGAAGAAAAACTTTGATACACCATTTCCCTTTAGATACATAGATTAATACCTTCTATGAAATGGTCAAATCTTGCATTATGTGTTTTTTATGAAATATGTTGCGTACATTTCTTACCTAGTAAACACAACTTCATACTTCAAAACAATTTCTTCCTCCTTTTTCTTTAATCTAAGTAACTTCATCTTCATATCATTTTGTTTCTCATGAGGGAAATATTTTTCAAAGAATGTATACTTAAAAGGTTTCCATTCCATGAGTTATATTTTCTTATTCCTCCCTAGTATTCCAGATCAACGACCATTATTGATCAACATCACCACTGGGACTATACACTAAAACTGTAACCTTTTCATTTTCAAAAAATCCCAATTCTATAAATATCATCTCCAAATAATTAATCTATTGCTCAACTACCATTAGATTAGTATTCACACTAAATTATGGGGTCCACTATCGTATAAAGTGATCCAACATCAGAGAATCTATCTATTTAATAGGTTTCTCCATCAGATAATGGTTATTTTTCATAACCTGGTTAAGATTATTGAATATATATATATTTCTCAGTTCCAATACTAGGTATATTGACTTTCTCAACAGAGAAACCTCTACATTGGATATGAGTGTTGATACCCTTATTTCTTCCAAGTTCTATTTATAAATAATGAAATTCACTAGATTAGATCATAACATTATAAAAAATAAAGTTTAGTAAAAAAACCAGTGAAATACTTATCATAAATTTAAATATTTATGCGTATCTAATAACTAAATCATAAAATGGTTTCTTTAGTATGTTATTTTATACTTATCCTCAAAGTCTATCTTAGTGTTATGTTCCCTAACCTATATATTCCTAAATCTAGTTTCCAAGATTTTTAATAAAATTCCTTTAATACCAACTATAATAATCCTGAACCTAGTAGCCTGGATCTGGTGCCTGCTACCATTACATTGGCATCAAATAGAATGAAATACATCCCGAAGGACTGATCTATTTTGTAGTCTTGGTAAACTAGATACATACAAGGTTAATTTATTACATTTGAATACCAAAAATTACAACATAATTTGTTTTATTTTTCGATAATGAATTTATTACATCTACTGTATCCTTGCATACCTTATATAATAAACTTCATGAAATCCTGGGGAAAGGAAACAAAATATGGGTGATCTTAAATGATCAGCAAGGGTTATATATAGTGTAAGAAATAATGAATCAATGAGCATAATAAACTTTTAAAGGTAAATAAATGAGCACAAATTACATTAAATAACTGCATATAGCATAACAAATACGAAATAAATACAATATGATCAAATAATTCCTCATAAATAATCACATCAGTTTGAAACTTTTCCATGAATATTCCACCAATCAAATAATCCCATAGAATAACAATAATGATAGAATGTATAAAGTTGGTGTAACACCCCTAGAAAAGTGAGACTTAAAAGGCTAAATGTTACTACCCATGTCAACAAGGTGCACCATTCTTTTCAGGAGCCTACTTGATTAGAACTCCATAGTTAAGCATGCTTGGCCTGGAGTAGTAATCAGGATGGGTGACCTTCTAGGATGTTTTCCATGGTGTGTGTGAGTGAAGAAAAAACACACTAAAATAACATGTGTTAGCCTGTGGGGACAGTCATTAGTCTGATAATCAACCATACTAAGTAATATCCTACGGTGTTCTGGGAAGGAAACCAAGGTATTATAAGAGACCCATGGGGTTTGAAGAGAAGGTTTAGGGCCTGAGGAGGTGGGTTGTGACAAATCGTATCAGAGCCAATACCTAGCCGGAAGTGCTTAGGCACTTCCTGTGGGTACAATCAATAGTGTGATAAGAAAACCTAGTGAGTAATAGCCTATGGTGTTCTGGGAAGGCAACCAAGGTATTATAGGAGACCCATGGGGTTAGACGAGAAGGTTCAGGGCTTGGGGAAGCAGGTCGTGACAAATGGTATCAGATCCAATACCTAGCCGGAAGTTCTTAGGCACTGCCTGGGTTTGAGGCTTGTGGTCTAAAATGAGGGTGTTTTTCTTTTAAAGGGGTGGATAATGTAACACCCCTAGAAAAGTGAGACTTAAAAGTCTAAATGTTACTACCCATGTAAATAAGTTTCACCTTTTTTTTGGGAGCCTACCTGATTAGAACTCCATAGTTAAGCATGATTGGCCTAGAGTAGTAATCAGGATGGGTGAACTTTTGGGAAGTTTCCCAGGGTGTGTGTGAGTGAGGACAAAACACACTGAAAGAAAAAGTGTTGGCCTGTGGGGGAAGTCATTAGTCTGATAAGGGACCCTAGTGAGTAATAGCCTATGGTGTGCTGGGAAGGAAACCAAGGTATTACAGGAGACCCATGGGGTCAGATGAGAAGCTTCATGGCCTGAGGAGGTAGGTTGTAACAGTTGGACATTTGAACTATCAAGATCTATTCTCAAAATAGTTACAAACAATATCCATCCATACGAAAATTTAGTCTGATAAGTGATCCTAGTGAGTAATAGCCTATGGTGTGCTGGGAAGGAAACCAAGGTAATTCAGGAGACCCATGGGGTCATATGGGAAGGATCATGTCCTATGGAGGTGGGTCTTGAAAAATGGTATTAGAGCCAATACCCAGCTGGAAGTGCTTAGGCACCGCCTGTGTTTGAGGCTTGGGGTCCAAAACGAGGGCGTTGTGATTTAAAGGGGTGGATAATGTAACACCCCTAGAAAAGTGAGACATAAAATGCTAAATGTTACTACCCATGTCAACAAGGTGAATATTTCTTTTTAGGAGCCTACCTGATTAGAACTCCACAGTTAAGCATGCTTGTCCTGGAGTAGTAATCAATATGGGTGACCTTTTGGGATGTTTCCCAGGGTGTGTGTGAGTGAGGAAAAAACAGACTGAAAGAACAAGTGTTAGCCTGTGGGGATAGTCATTAGTCTGATAAGCGACCCTAGTGAGTAATAGCCTATGGTGTTCTGGGAAGTCAACCAAGGTATTATAGGAGACCCATGGGGTCAGATGAGAAGGTTCAAGGCTCGAGGAGGTAGGTCGTGATAGTTGGACATTTGAACTATCAAGATCTATCCTCAAAATAGTTACTAACAAGAACTATCCATATGAAAATTTTGTTTGATAAGCGACCCTAGTGAGTAATAGCCTATGGTGTGCTGGGAAGGCAACCAAGGTATTACAGGGGACCCATGGGGTCATATGAGAAGGTTCATGGCCCGAGGAGGCGGGTTGTGAGAGTTGGACATTTGAACTATCAATATATATCCTCAAAATAGTTACTAACAAGATCTATCCATACGAAAATTTAATTATATTGGCAGAAACCCATATTATTTGTGTTAATACATTTCACAAGACACTACTGTCAATATCTATCCACTAGACAATTTAAAACTAGTTGGAAACAAATTCAAATGGTGTTTCACCAACTGATTTTGTCTTATGATACTCTTGATGAATCTCAGATCTATAATTAACTACTCATATGGGGATAATCATTAGTCTGATAAGATACTCTAGTGAGTAATAGCCTATGGTGTGCTGGGAAGGCAACCAAGGTATTACAGGAGACCCATGGGGTCAGATGAGAAGGTTCATGGCCCGAGGAGGTGGGTTGTGATAGTTGGACATTTCAACTATGAAGATCTATCCTCAAAAAAGTTACTAACAAGATCTATCCATAAGAAAATTTAAGTATATTGGCAGAAACCCATATTATTTGTGTCAATACATTTCACAAGACATTACTGTCAATATCTATCCACCAGAAAATTTAAAACTGGTTGGAAACAAATTAAAATGGTTTTTCACCAACTTATTTTGTCTAATGATACTATTGATGAATCTAGGATCTATCATTAACTACTCCTCCACCCATAAAACATTTGTGTAAAAAATTCCTCCTATATTGAATAATCAATTTAAATCCTAAACAATTTACCTTATCAAATATCCATATTGGCTAAAGGATACTAATTTATCCATATATCCCTAATAAATTATATATCTTTAAAAGTAAACACAATGCATAGAAATGGTATGGTATTTAGAAAATAATCATATCCATCATATAATAATATAGATATAAAAAATAAACAGAATATCATATTAAAATGATTATGGGAAATTTATTATATCAAGAGAAAGTTAACAATCACAAACGAAATTGAGATTATATGATAAATTTTACCCCTTGGTAAATTTGGAGTCAAATCCCCTTGGATGAGATAATTAAATGTGTAAAATGAAATAAAATGAATTATTAATTATATAACATGACAAATGGGTAGTATATACACCACATAAAAGTGAAATGGTGCACAAAAACAAACAAATCTCAATGGAATGTAAATTGAGACGAAATCCCTTTCCTAGAGTTTGTCTTATCATGTGAGTAATTATCTTCCTAAATAATATGCTTATAATAATTATTTAATTGTTATATAAGTTTTTTCAAGTTTACTATTACTTTATTTCACCTATTAATAAGTAATATACAATTACACAATCGACTAAGTTTAACTCGGATGTTTTGACCATATTTTGTTTATACATCAAAAATGAATTTGGTAGGTGGACTATGGTCAAAGGGGTCATTATTTCAAAATATCCGGAATAATAATCATGAAATAATTATCATAATTATAAATAATTTATACTTTTAAAAATCATTATTTAATAAGGTTATGAAAATGAACTAACGTTACAATCATAGAGAAGGTAGGTCGTACTTAGGAATGAGTAACATTTTCATTTTTCAATGATCATTATGGAAGAAAGGTATGTAAAATTTATCTTCCAAGAATGATAATTATATCATAAATAAAATATTATATAATCATATATAATTTTATATATAATTCTTGGGATTAAAAAGGAATCACATTTCTTTGAGGAGGCGGTAGTCCACACATCCATGATCGACGTTATCACTTTCTCACTCTGAGAAAGGGTAATAAATAACATGATATATTATATTAAAATAATGGTTATTATGTCATAAATATCATAATTATTAAATATATATAATATATATGTATTAAAACCATCCTCAATACATTCTATGTAACGTTTGAATGAATCGCTTCGCTTTGAGGAGGTGGTTGTCCACACGTCACCAATGATGTTATCATATTCCCAAAAAATATAAAGCAAGATGGTATGAGTTATATAAAAATTATATAATAATAAATACATTATAAATATTATATATATCATATAGAAACATAATTTATATCATTATTACTTACCATGAGAGGTGGTAAATAGAAGAACAAATGACACCAGTTCATGAGGTGATAATCCACCATACACACAAACGATGATTGCATATCCCATTTGATGGAAATTAATGTGGGTTTAGGTCATAAAAGTAACATAAAAATATCTTATTATATTTATTATTATTATTTTCTTATATAATAATGATATAAAAATAATTTAAGGGGTGGAGAAAGAAATAAAATAAAAGTGTTTAGTGAAGAACGTTACCTCTTCTTCGAGTAACTCCTTTTGGTCTTCAACAAAGGACTTATTTGGTTTTAATTATACCCAAATTTAGGCTTATATTAAGAGTTTAGGGATTTTATGAACTTATTTGGGTATTTTTGAAAATATATAATAGGATTTATATGTGTGAAGAAGTGAACAAAGTGAGTGACTTTTTATAGTGGAGAATGAGTTATATTCTTATAATTACCAAAAGGTAAACACTATTAGGAGGTATAACTTATATAATGTAACTAAAATAATGAACTATTATCTATAAAATGGAATATATGGTCTAAATATTTACATAAAAGGGGTTTTGGAAAGGTTTATTGGTCATTTCTCCCCATAATATTAATGTTTAACCTCTACGAAAACTCATTTTTACCTTAACCACTGTAATTAATTTTAATTTATTTGACTAATAATTTTGGTAAAAAACTAAGTATAACTTAATATAAATTATAAATTATTATTATTACAAAAAAGAAATAAATTTTTCCAAATTTTAACAACAGAAGTTTCAGAAATTTATTTCAAATTAATGATAAAAACGTGTTAAGAAATCATGTTTTTAAAATGAAAATGTTTAAAAGTTTGAAATGTTTTTATATCAAAACTATATATGAAATTAATTGTAATGAACTAAAATATATTAATATATTCAAAATTTATCTCATTTAAATTTAAAATAAGTTTAAAATATAATTTATCATTATAAATTATTTAGATGGAATGTTATTTTTCAATTAAATTCAATATTTTTCACAATGCATCAAAAATTAAAAATTCCCCAAAAAATTAACTATAAACTAATTTTGAAATTATTATTCAAAAAAATAAATTTATTTTTTTAAATAAAATTTATAAATGTTTAAAAATATAATTTTAAAATTGGCGTGCCCTTAAAAGGTAAAAATACTACCTTTAAAAAATATTGCTCTTTATGCGTAAAAATTGAGTTATTATTATCTTATGCTTATAAAATATATTTTATTAATGTAAAAGAATTAATTAAATATATAATATATAAATTATAATAATATCATCCAATAATAGTACTTAATTTAATTTATTGGGATAAAACACTATTGGGTGTATAAAAACAATTTCTTTTTTATAAAACATTTCGTTTATATTTAATTGGTTTTTATAACCATTTATAATTAATTGGTAGCAAATTAATTCAACAATATATTTTCATAATTTATTTAATCTTATTCATAACCATCATTTTAACATCTTGGTTATATCTTATTTTATTAAATAATAATAATTTTAATAATAAATTATTGTTTGGTAAAACTCAATCTTTCATTTAACACAAGTTATCAAAGAAATAATTTCTTTCATGTAACATAAGATAACTAAATGTTTCATATATTTAAAGCTATATCTTATATTTAATTTACTTAAAATAGTAAATATAATATATCAGGATTTTTTATACCCTTATACACTTAGCATTGTGTGTCATACAAACTATTGAATAAAATGTCATTCCTTTATAATTTTGGGGGTGTTATAATCATCACAAGGAGTCAAAAGATCTGTATATACCTTAATAGTTCATATAATTCTCTTTTCCCTTATATTTTTTAATTATCTTGTCTATAAATGTGATCTTTGATGGATTTGTTTCAAAAAAACCCTATATTTATCCTTGTGAAACTTATATATAAGTCAACCAAGGAAACCAATAGACATAAAAATCATGGTTAATATCCTTAAACATCATTTAATATCATATAATAAATTATTCAAGAATCTTTAAAAATATTATTCCAAGGTAGACCCCACACTCAATCTTTTTTTACCTCAATATATGATGATCTTCTTCAATATTCTCCTTGTAAATAAAAATCTAACATTATATGTACACATAAATATCCCAAGTAATATCTATATCTTCATTTAATTTTAGATATAATATTCTCAATCATTAATGAATGGTGTCATTAACTACTACTAACAAATCCCACTATAAAGAAATATGATTCATGCTTGGACTTCATCTTCATGACAAGCATTGGCTCATAAATCTTTGAATCCTTTTCCCCTACCAAGAAACCATTAGATATATTCTATACACTATCTTAAAATATTATAAAAAACCATTCACCATCTATCTAACCCAATGAAATTAATATTTACTCAATACTAAAAAATTTATAAATACTTATAATTATAGAATGTATCTATTTTTTTTCAAAAAAAATATTACCTTAACCTAATATCTTAATATATCCATAATCTTCTATGTTTAACTTGTTGAATCTTTTAAATATATAATTTTTTATTAATACACTCTCCAATTCATAATTAATCAATTCTTTAAAATCAATGATCCATTATTTTAATGAAATTTTAGAACTAAATAGAAAAGTTTCATCATTTTTCTCAACTGTGATATTTGTGATTATACTTCAAGTTGAAACCAAGAGGTCGTATATTGTATTACTTATTAATTTTATATGTGTTGGAAATAAAAAATTATGGAATAAAGAGGTTATATGTTGTATTTAATGGTAATTAAGGAAGAAAATACAAAGGGGGAGAATATTGCAAATAAATGGTTGTATGATGGATGTTCATAAAGTATATAGTGATGTGATAATTATTATGAACTTGGTAATCATACATAAAAACATAATTGGTGATGGATACATTAATTTGACTATATAAAAGAATTAGTAAAGATTATTATTTGACAACTAAGTCACATATGAAAAATACATGTGAATAAGTGTTATTGAATATATGGATAAAGTAATACTTAGTATTTGTATATAAGCATGGCGATACTTGAAAGACTAGGAGTAGAAGCATTGAAGTCATCACATACACTATATTGAGTCTATGATAGTCAATTTATTGATGGTACAAAAAATAATTATGAAATATGAGGTGTTGTACTGTGATCTATGAAACTATACTATAATAACTAAGATAAAGAATTTTGGAGTTTCTTCTGGAATTATTCTTCATGATATAAATGAATATTTCATGCTACAATTGGAATAAGAGGGTTTTATCAAGTTAATATCACACTATAATGTAAATAAATAGAATTTAGATTTTTTTGGAATATTGTACCTCATGATAACAAAATAAGCCATTCCATAATGATGCTGAGATCTTTTTGGATGTATAGGATCATGATTCAAATTTTGAAGAGTGGAAAATAATATTTGAACCAATATTTTTAGATCTAAGTATGACTATGGATTTTGCCATGACTTCATATTTCATATTGTAATTTTTTGAATTATAAGGATATTATGCTACAATATAAAAAGTTCAGACATGATATATAGAAATTTTTTATATCTTAAAGATTCATTTTGAATAAAAAAAGATATGATATAGTAAATGTCTTAGAAGACTTACTTGTTGATTTTGGATGAATTTTTATACATTTAAACATGTATGATGCATGTAATGATTATATAGTGTCTTGAAAAACATTATTTAATACTAAACACTGATTAAAAGTCTTGGAGGTCTGATGAGTCTATAATATTATCTATGGTAGAACTGAAAAAATAAAGGAAAAATATCAATACATCTAGTTCTGGGAGAAGGCAAGAGAGTCTATTAATACAAAATTATTAAAACATATGGTTTACTAAATAAAGTATCACAATTAATAAAGTTATTTTTATTATATCAAAAAAATTAGAGAAGAATATAGTTTTCAATGGAGAAAAATTCTTTCTTGGAATTATATATATCCATATGAAGAATTTTTCTACTGTGAAAATTATTTAGAAGAAATCGACTCAACTCTCTTTTCAAAGAGTTTATGAAATTTGTATTTATATAAAGGGGACCAAAATATTGATGTTAATTGACAATTAAATAAGGAGTTTTATGATTTACACATAATGGGTAAAAACCTTTTTGAATAGTTTGGATTATAAAATAAAATTTAATTATCCCCTATTATTGTAGCTAGGAAGTTAACTATGAGTTTATCTCAAAAATGGTTTCAAGAAATACACACTATTATTTAGGTTATTGAAACTTATTATTGTTTTTGGAGGGTTTTTAATAAAACAAAATAACTAAAATAAAATAGAAAATAAATTTAAAGATAAAAAATGAAAATGAAAATAGAAGAAGAAATATGGTCAAGTGTTAGAAAAGAATGAATAAACCCTTAATGGAAATACCAATGAGAACCCCATTACCTCATATTGATTATATTACTCTCACCCAATGTGAACTTCCAAAATTAAAAGTACACATCCATCCATCACTATTTTTTAAATATATAATACATAAGAAAATATTTTACATACTACACACTAACCTCTTCCATGGGTAAACAAATAATGGACTCCCATAATGAGATAATCCTTTATTGGACACCCTATCATGTAGCCAGGGACATTTAAAACCACAAACATTAATATCCTAGTGAAAGAGGGAATGCGTTATATATTTGGGATTAAGTGGAATAAAATAAAATAATATCAAAGGGGAAGAGCCACCATCAACTATCTAACTTCATCTAAGATCTTTGAATTATCATTGAGAAATTAAAATGTATATAATTAAACAATAGAAAGAAGCTCAAAGTATTCTTCCATATATTATACTCAGTTATCCATCCATTTTATAATATAAGTATGAGATCTCAATTATTATGGGATAAATTCACATCAAAAAATTGAAAAGAAAATTGAGAATAATAAACAATACATTCCATTAAAATAAAAATAGAATAAACTAAAAAAAATCATACTCTAATCTACAGTAAAGTTGAGAGTCTAGGTCATATTCCTTCACAAAATAGAAATAAAATTGTTCAAATTGGCATAATGGGTTATTTTTTTTCTTAGTGAATTTAAATTTTATGAACCCTTTACAAGATTGTCTTCACATAGATATATGAGGGGTGTGGATTTCTCCATAGTAATATCACTCTTAAAGCATACCAGCTTAGAAATTATTTTATTAAGGACCCACGATCCCTTTATTATTTATTTTCTAAATGGATTATGTATAAAATATTTAAGTAATTATTTTATTATTTGGGTAGAAAATATTAATTTCATATTTTATAAAATGATCGATCCACACATAATATTATGTAATTTCTAGTTTTAATATTACACATACATCATAATAAACCCGATTAAATAACTTCTAGTTTAGTTTCATAGGATGCAGGGTGTGTTCCAATCCTTTTAGTTAATATTACAGTATTTTTTGGTGTGACCATATAATCTTAATCAAAATTATTTCAATCTAATGTTTTTGATTTTATTATTATGTTATCATTAGGATCTATGATTGAATTTTATCATATGTGGGTTCTGAAATGACCTAGATATTCTTATACAATGTAATACTTTAATGTGACATGGGATTATATTTCATGTTTTAATCTCATAGGATACTTGTATTTAATGTATCATAGCTCATGAATTAATCTGACCTAGAGATCTCCCAGGGCCATTTAATTGTACACATCACCTTATACATGAGAGTTAATCCAACATAGATATTGAAAAATCCAATTAATCACATACATACACATATTTAATAGTCCATGCATTCCTATCCTTTTACATTTTTGGTTTTGTGGTTAGGGAGTTCTTATAGGAGGATAAAGTAGGTTCCATGGAGTTATATTTTCAACAGAACTATATCAAATGTTTTACAACATAAAAGGGGAGTTTATGACATAAGTTTGTGTTTTATGGTTTGTCATGTTGGTTGTTTATGACTTATGTACAGTGAGAAAATATTTCATGAGATGGGTTTACACTGTAAAAGTGTAACTTATGGTGAAAATTAACTAATCCCTAGATGCCTTGTTTTTTTGGAATAATTTGGGGTTTCAAGAGTTTTATAGCCTAAAAATTGGATTAATTTCCTAAGTTAAATGTGACTGAGGAATTTATACCGTAAGATTGTAATTTTTTCCATAAAATAAAAAGATACAGGTTTTTATAAGTCTTTATCTAATCAATTTACCTTTATCAGATCACTCAATTTATCTCCTAGTTGTGGAAAAAATCCTAGGTAATTTTGAGATATCTTCTATCCCATATTACCTTTCATTATTGTTTGGTTTTGGTGGTTTCTCATTGGTGATCTACGGTGTGTTATTCTCAATTTTTTTTGATTTTTTCCCATTATTCTCTCATATTTTTTTTGTGTGGTGTTGTTGGTTTTGTTTGAGATATTTTGATATTTATTTTGGAAAATTATTTTGTGTAGTTTAGGTTGATCTATCAGTTTCTAGTGTAGTTTTGGTTTTTGGGATGTCTCTTCTTCTCCATGGGGTGTGAAGTGAGATCTAAAATCTTCTTTATGGAATGGGATCCTCATTCTCACCTATTTACAAGGTATGTGTGTGATTTTCATACTTTTTATTTCCTTTTAGTGGATATCAAGGGTCAACATAATAAATATAATTAATTTCAATTGCTGAAATTGATGGGTATATAGATATATCACATGTTTTGACTACTTTTAAGTTCTTGATGATATTTTTATGTCATGTGGATGCCTTGATGAAAATAATAGCAGTTGAGAGCCTTGTTTACACTATATATGATATAACTCAAGACCATTATTGTGTTATTGTGTGATTGCACACTAAATAAATGTTTAATGGACATATACTTGGATAATAAATTAGTTTCACTTAGAAAACTTGTTTGTATGACAATACCCATTATAAATAAAGAGGTAATGTGATAAAATCTCTAAAATAATTATGTAATTATTGATGCGTCCTATTGTGTCTGTTTGTTATTATTGTGTTTCTCTACCTGGTTTGGGTTGTTGTGAGATAGTGGTGAGGACCAGATGGACTTTTTGAGGATTGAGACTGTGACATGGCCGTTTTTTAGCATGGATGTGACATGGTAAGTGGTTTTTGTACACAATGGTTATAGTGTGAAGTGGTTTTTTGCAACATGGTTATGATGTGTGGTTTAGATGATATGTGTGGTGATATTTTTTGGTGTATAGTGGTTGTGTTTTTTTGGATTGTGTGAGGTGGTTAAGACATATGGCTATTTTGGTGAGAAAGTTTGGTTGGTGTAGTGCAGTGACAATAGTGGATGCATGGTGCTGTGATGAAGGGTGATGTGAGTTGGACCATTTGTTATGTGGTGTGGTTTCATTAGTTTCCTCAGTATCCATAAAATTAGTGATGATATAGAATAAAATGAATAAATAAGTAGGTTCTGTAAATGTGAAATAAGTGGATTAGTAATGAAAGTTAGTGGAACTTGTTATATCTAGAAAGTGGTGAAACATTTAAATGAAAGTGGGAAATATTGTGTGTATTGTGTGGTAGTTGTGTGGTATTTCATATAGTGGCGGTAGTGGTTGTGTTGATTATTGTGTTATATGGTGTTAGAGATGTGGTGTACACTAGTGCAGTTTTTTTGAGCACATAGGTTGGGTACTTTATTCTATCTATAAATAATTTATCATTATTTTATTTCTATACAATCCCCAAGTGATTTTTATAACCTAGCCAATACTTAGAGTTTATAGGTTTCAAGGGTTTTCTCTAATATCCCTAATAGTGGTTATAGTGAACAAATATTAGTGTACATAGACATTAAATCATTTTTTCTGAATATTTCATACATTACACAAACACACACCGAATGAATATGTTAGTTTAATGCCTATGGAAAATTAGAACACAAACTTAATTCTGGTGAAATATCTTCAATGTTTCCCACAAAGATCTTACCCTTTAGTATTCCAATAAAAAACCATTCTTTTTTACTTGGGGAAAATAAACATATGAAAAGTTTGATATCAGATGCATAATAAGGGTAAAAAAGAGATATATCAATCACAACATAATCATAAGGAATAATTATAATATTAAAAATGAAAATAATATCCTATATATCAAAGATCATGATATCGTTTCATGGAATAAATCATACAATTTACTAGATAATAAAAGATCATATTATATTATAGAGTAACATAAGAAATGAAATTTTGGCATAAAAATAAGCCTAAAAATCATTTTCATTCTATTCAAGGCTCACTTCCCAGACCATCATAGCAGATACATCCCCTTACTGAACTATGTTCACTCCTTGTTCAATCCTTATATTACTAAATTGAGTTTAATCCCATTTCCATCCTTTATTACTAAACTAGGTTCACATACAATTATGGTCCTATCTATATCATGGGATATAAATATAAAACCAATGAATTATATGGATATATTGGTCCCAACCATCATATAATGAAAATGATAAATATGTGTGACATAGAAACATAAATCATTCATCATATCAGAACCCAAAAAGTGTGTTTCATACACATTTAATCATAAAATATCTCATGGAAAAGAAAAAAATTCATAAGGATCAATACAAAATAAATATAAACCATTTAGATAAATAATAATAATTGTATTATTGAATCATATTACTAGTAAAACATAAGTGACATCAAATATCATTATCTTAGATGAAAAATAATTTTGATAGATCATTTGTTGACATTTTTGAAGAAAATATCCTTTCAATTTCAAAATTTTGTTTTCTTAAAATGATGCATAATTTTATAAGAAAACGTTTTCTTTAAAAATAACCATTTATGTATATAAGGGAATATTCAAGGAATTAAGGAATCATGAAAGAAAAAAATTCATTCATGCCATTTAGGTTTAAAAACATTCCTTTTGTAAAATTTCTAGAAAATTCACAATGAACCTCTTTTGAAAAAAATAAAAAAAGATTCCATTCAAACAGAGTAAAAATTCATACATGTGTAAATATGAATTCTAAAAAAATATAAGAATAGTAATAATCTTTTGGAATTTTTTTAGGAAACATGGAAAAGTATGATAAATATTTCCTATAAGATACTTAGGTATAAACAATATTGAATAATAATGAGATTGTGATATTAAACCTTACCTTAGTTATGATTTCCTTCGTATGCATTTTAAAATCCAGTATAATCATTTAAATAATGTTATTAATTTATAACATAACTATATTTATATTTTTGATATCATATATTGTCCTCTTATATCAACTTATCACCCATTTGTTAATAATATTTCATTATTAGCCTTCTTTTAGTTTTTAACTGCTTAATTTTTCTTATGCATGTTTTGTCATATAAGTCTCAGTTCTTATAAATATGACATTATTAAATAATATCCTTAATTATATTAATGTAATAGATATAATATTTATTCTTAATATAAATTTATATAATTATTCTTTAATGGTGATCATGGAAAATTAACTTCATCACGTCGTGGAGACAATAGGTCGTACATACACATGAGCCATGATATCATTCCGTTAATGGTGAAAAAAGAAAGAAGTGGATTGTATATTTTTTACCATAATCAATATCATGTTATAATTATCATATATATATATCTATTATTTTTATAATTATACTCATACAAGTAAAGTGGGGGATGAGAAATAGATTACACCACAGTGTGGAGATGGTAAGTCGTACGTACGCACACACGTTGCATTTTTTCATAGGATGGATAAAAGGTGGAATATGGATATTCAAAAATCATAATAATATTTAAGAATATATTTTTTTACTTGATTTATTACTTCATAATGTAAGTAACAAATGAATATGAAGTATAAGAAGAAATAATCTTGAAAGATTCACTAATGATGACTACATCTTCTTTAGAGAACTTCCTTTAGATGTCCTTTTATGGACACTAGGGTTGGTATTTTGAGAATAAAATAACATAAATAATATTTATAGGTAATTTCATAAGAGAAATTGTAAGTTTATAGTCTATATTTAGGGCTCAATGTGTTGTGAGTAAGTGAATATGCGACCTTTTATAATTGAGGCGGCGGGCACTTTTGGAATTTCAAAAAATTTGAACTTATAATAAACTCAATATCTATCTAAATACCTAAAACAATACATGGATTCAAATAAAATATGATATAAGATTTTAATATCATCAAAAAATATATTTTAGAAAGGTATTGGTATTATTTTAATCCTTATCATTTTGATTAACCCTTAGTTAACCAATTTTAAATTTAACTACGATAACAACATTTTCAAAACTAAAAGGTTGTCATTTTTACATATGTGATGTAAATTAAACCATAATTGGAAAATTTATAATATTTTATAAAATATTATAATTATTTATAATTTTTAAATATCTTTTACGATTTTTAAATATTATAATAAAATATCATCTCTATCAATTTTGACATAATTCATTACATGGACTTTAAAAAAATTTATGTTAACAAGTTAACTTCAAAAAAATATATTTTATTATATATATATATATGGTGAAGGTAATTTATGATATTATTTTATCACATAAATTATACCAAATTATATTTATTTTACTGTTTTTAAAATCATTTATTTGATATTTCCATTAATAAATTAATTACCACTACAACATTGTGTAATTATTTAATATACTTATTTATTATCTAAAAATAAAAAATAAAATACCATGATGAATTTATATCTTATAGATTTCATAAAAACACTTACATTAGAATATATGTTTTGGGTAACCTTATATTATAAATGATATATTCTTTTAAACATGAATATGACATCTTTAAATTTTTATTAAATAAAATATTACAAATATCAAAATCTCATCTAAGTGACCCAAAAAGTAAAAAATTATTTTTTTTCTGGAAAATATGTTTATTAAGATAAAAATATAAATTTATTTTCATTAATAACAAACCATTTCCCCATGTGGACACATAAGGGATATTTAAGACAAATAATGTGATATTTTGTGACTTTCTCTAATTTAAATATTATATAATTCATTTTCATGAAAAAGTTTCCATTTAACAACATAATTTAGATAATTAGGTGTTATGTTACGAATTATCTTCCTCCAAAAAATAATTTCAATGTGTTGGGGTCATTTTATAGTCCTTATCAGTTTAATTTTAACATAAATTACACAATTTATCGTTTACCGTGGTAACAGAATTTACAAAGGTTACTATTCATATTGACAAAAAATAAAAGGGATATATTCACTAAATTTTAAATTTATGAGGAAGAAATTTAGAATCAGTTTTTCAAAATTTAAAACACATATTTTGTATCATTAAATTTAAAATAAAATTGGTAAAATGACATGAAAACGGTTTTTCGAAAAAATTCCCTTTTAAAACAATAAATGTTTTTATAAGAAATTAATGTATAAAATAAATTTCCAAAACAATAATTGGATGTTTTTTAAATTAAAACAAACTAATTAAAATTTAAAACTAATAAAAAACATAATTTTACATTGTAAATACTTTAAAAGAAAATACCAATTTCAATAAAAATCAGTATCTTCAATAATCATCAATTGATGAAACTTTTCAAAAATACCCAAAAATTCACCCTAAGAAATTTTTGAAATTATGATTTCAAAAAATATGTTTATTTTTTAAAATATAAATTATAAAAGTTTCAAATATATTTTTTTCAAAATAATTCTTCCGTTAATAGGTGACAAAACCACCTTGTAGAAAAATCAAGATTTTTAATATTAGAAATGGGATTGTTCTTATTTTATGACTATAAAAAATATTCTATGATTTAAAAAAAATTCATTTAATATGAAAAATATAACTTTCATTGTGATCATTCACTAATAGTGCTTAATTTAATTTTTTAAGACAAAACGCCTTTGTGTGAATAAAAATAGTTTTTCATAAAAACAAATCCTTTATTTTAAATATGTTTTATATAAATTTATAATTAATTTGAATCCCAAGAATGAATTTAATAATTTAGTTAATAATTATTCATTCCTTCCATTCCAATAGCTATGTGATAACTATCATAATAGATTTTTTTGGTAAAACTTTATCTTTCATGTAACACAAGCTATAAAAAAACTCAACATTGTGTGTAACACAAGACAAGTGTTGTGTTGTGTGTACCACAAGATAATATAAGTTTTGTATATAGTGAAATATTAAATTTTTTTCATATAATGAAATCATAACTTTGTGTAGTGTGAAATGCAATCAATCAAAGAATTTTAATTTATTTTATATAATAATTCATAAAAACTTAAGGTGTTACATTTTTGATTTTGATGGTTGAATACCCTCTCTTACCATATCTCCATTATGTAGTAGTGATGATAATGTTGGTGTTGGAGATTACCCAGTAGTGTTGTAAAATGTTTTTTCAATTGATATGTTTTTTTGATGAGGTATTTATGTGATGTGATATGTTATGGGGGTCATAAATGGTATGTGGAGGGCATGAGGTTAATGTCCATCACATTCATGATACCGCACTAATATTGTTATGTGATGATATATGATGTGATGGCCCAGGTGTATTTGGGTTATTTTTGGTATGATATTGTTATGATATAACAGTTTTTGATGTTATCCTTAGATACTATGCCTTTTAAAGGTGAGGTAGGTATGGATGCATCCTAAACCACATCAGAGACATCCCATGTGTATTTGGGCATGATGTGAGATGATGTGGTTGTAAGGTGACATGAATATAAGGGATGGAAGCACATGAAGTTTTATGTTGTGTAGTGAGAGTGGAAAATCATTATGGAAGTAGTAGCGGGGGACCTTTATTTATTATGATCTCGATGCTATATTATTATATTTGATGTGTAATTTGATGATCGATGTATAGTTAGACTGGGGTTGGGTGGTTGACTAGTTTTGATTATTGTTGTTTCTACTGTTTATTCACTATAATATTAACATTCTCTTTTCACATGCACACTTGAGAACTTGGTTATTTCCCTAATACATATATCTGTTTATCTCACCCTATATATATAATTTTATTAGGTTTCTAGGAGTACTTTGGGTACCGATATGAAAATTACTAGCTGGGATGGAGCTGTTGTTGAGTCTCTACCTTAGACTGGTATTTAAATATATTTTAGAGAATTTTATATGTATTAAGTTTACATTATACATGTATTTTAGGATGGGTTTTACCTTTATTTTATCTACTGAAGTATTTTTATGGCTATATGTCTTATCTCCTAATCCTCTTTTATTATAGAGGGTAATTCCTCCCATTTATGTGAGCTTTTGATACCTGTGGTGTTATTCCCCAACCCAAGGCCTACTAAAGGTAGGACTCGAGGTTCATTATCCATATTCCTTCATTGTAGTATATTTGGAGGTAGGGGTCATGATAGCCTCCCTATCCAATTTTTTCTTCTGTGAACCTTGTATTTATGCATTTAATCTCATATAGGCTCCTTTACCTTTAATTTATTCACACACAACCATCCAAAAATCCTTTAAATAGCATTATATAACTATTTTATCCTGGAAATACACAAAATGCAAAAAAAATGTTTGGATTTTTAGAAATTAATCCCAAAAATCAAATAAAATATTAAAAACAAAAAATTTTCTAATTTTATATTAAATTCAAAATAAAAAAATAAAAGTATGTATTTTTTATAACATTTCCAAAAATAAATAAATCAACTAAAAAAATTAATTTAATCTTTTCCCAAATTAATTTCAAAATATTCCTAAAGTTACAGAAATGTGTTGATTTCTATTAATCAAAATGAGAATATGGGGGAAGATTTTCACATGATAATCAAATAAAATTTTTAAATTTATAATTTTATCAATATTGTATCATTTTATTATATTAATTTTGGAGATACCATCATGTTGATAAATCTAGGAAGTATTTATTGAAGCAATGTATATAAGACTAAATAAAAGGCATGACCCTGGGGAGGTAGCATATCATATCTAAATCCTTTTATAGGTTGTGAAACTTGGAATGAAGTGACCATAAACTAAGCATTGTATCCATTGAAATAATGAATTAATAATGGATTTTGGTATACTATCAAATCTCTGTGAAAATTCTCATTTTATGTTTCCCAATGTGGGTGAACCAAGTAAAATCCTCAGTGTCTTGTGTGCTTTAAATTAATATATGGGTTTGATGTTTGGTGTGAGATAAATAAAGTGAGTGGTAGATTGAACATTATTATAACTTTTGGTTCCCACAATACACCATAAAATTAGGGTGAACTAGGGTGATTCAAAATTTCATATTGTTTCTAATTTAAATGAATCTTGTAATCATGTTTTAAAAAACACAAGATATCATCAAACTAATTACACAACCACACACTAAAAAATATATAAATAGAGATGCATGAAAACTGATATTTTACATGGTTAACCCACATGGGGTTGGATATAAGGATAACCTATAAATGATGTGTTAATGTGACTAATAATAACTAATTCATTAGTTGGTTATTAAAGTCATTAGGACAAGATCACTACTCATACAATGTCCAAGACCTCTTCAACTGTTCTAATCACATACTTTTAAGTGGGTTACACAAGAGATAACATCGACATACTTGTTAAATTTATAAAGATAAAAATATAATATTTGACACCAAACAACAATGGGTGTTCTCCATGACGTTTTGATCTCCATTTTCCTAATCTACATAGATATACATTGTAACTTTTCACTTACAAACCAGATAATCAATGGAATTAAATCCATCCATAAACCAATATTAAATTATATATATTCATTAACATCCCCAACCTGCTCTCTTATCATTTTCTTCTTTCTAAATATATTTATATATTCTCCCTTATTCTATCAATAACATTTCTCCTCTATTTATTCCAGTAATCACTCTCTATTTATATTCAATACTTTTAAAATTCAAAATAAAATTTTATTAAATAAAATTCCATGATCTTACTCTGTATAAAATTCACATATTGGATCATATTCAAGTAGATCTAAACTGAAATTTAAATTTTTATTTTCAAAACTATTATAAGTAAAAAGTGATAAACCATAAATTCACCTGGGTACAACACTAAAATAAACCACATAATTATTTAAAGATAGCTTGAGCCTACCAAAATAATTATAAATAAATAATTTCTAGGAAAGGTTTGGTACCTGTAAGTCTAGATCATCTATTATTAGATCTTTAAAGGAGTTCCTAATCATCAAATATAGTTGTAACCTCAGTTTTTTAAACTCTAAGACATTTACTATACTCAAAACACGCATTTATAGTTTTACACTTGACCATCCATGACATGGTACTTTAATTACCACATTATAACACTTATTCAGAAAAAACCCCTTCAAAATAGATTTCTCTATACTTGACTTCCCATTTTCATTTAATATCCAAAAAATCCAATACTCAAAAATTCTTCCTCTATGGCGTGGTGCTTCCTAATGTAATTATTCTGTCAAAATTTATATTTTTTCTCCATAGTTCTGAGGATTATTATATACATATTAGTAAATATCAAGTGAATTTTAATAATTTTTACGTGAGATCCAAAACATATTCAATTATAGTCACTTCATTGTACCTTGTTTTACATAAGTGATTTTAATCCAAAAATTCTATTTTACATGATATGAAACAATTATATCCCCATTTCACATAAGTTTTCAACCACTAATATCACTAAATTGTACAGTAAAATTACTTACATAGTAATTCATGAATTTTTTAATCCACTGGATCACCTTATTCCATAAAAAATCATTCAAACAATTCCTGGGTATCCTGACTATTTCCAAAAAAATAAATCCATATTGAAATAGATTCCAAAATTCTTATATATCTTCCATGATTATCATTTCCTGACCCACAATGACATAACTAGTCTCACTGTTATATGGTGAGTGATTTCTTCACCAAACTACTCACCAACTTTCCAAGACTTCAAAAGACATCAAATATTATAATCAAATAGATTTTATTCACAAAGAAACAAACATTAAAACCTTTTTTTAATAATACCACTTTATATTTTTTTATTTATCAATCCATTTTTAATATATGTTAATCTATAAATACTTCTTGTTAAACAATCCATGCTCTCCCAATAGTATGAATCTCCCCATACAATCATTCTTCACCATTTATAATAAAATTCAAATGGTTTTACCTATTTTAGTAATAATAAAACATGACCATTCATGAAACTTATATTGTGAAAAAACTAAAAATAAGATATTAATAAATTCTATTAGCCTATGTGAGTCTAATAAAATTATAAGAAATAAGATAAAAAGTTAATTTATTTTTAATAGTGGGTTACCTATACCCAAATTTACTATTACATATCAATTATAATATTGTGTATATATATATATTTATACATTATTTATTTTTACTGTAATAGTGTTACTACTTATACATATAGTATTTACATGGTAATTTAATTAGATTATTTTTCATAGAAAATGGTTATATTCATTCCCATTTATAATGAGAACCTCATGATACTATGATAGAAATGAAAAACTTATGTCCTTTGGTCTAGATACATCATAATAAAAGGATACATTAATATTTTAATATCAGGTGCTATGAGATCATAAGAATGGGTACTTGTTTTTCACAACACTCATATATAGTGATTTCAAGTAGAAGAGATCATCAAGAGTGACCCACAAATAAGTACACAATGAGTTTTTCCTTCCATTATATGTTCTTATCTATGATAAAGTGTATTGGTATAATTATTTGATAACATTATCATTGAGTTTAATTGTATCACATGCATTGATGTAATATGAAAACCATTAAAATTTATGTTTTCAGTGAGGTAACTTGCGTTGGGTGCATCATCAATGGTATACCATTGATTTAATTTTAATGATTTTATTTTTCACTTCTAAAAGAAAGAAGATATCCTTGAAAACTTTATTTGGATGGTATCTTCTTGACTAAATCTATAGATTTGGTATATAAAGAAAATTATATCCAATATATTTACAAAAATATAATAAAATAATTAATGGATGATGACATGAAGTATGCATCCTAATTTGTATGATACTAAGAATAAAAAATGATTATATTACATGATAAATGTCTGTAGAAGGCTGTCTTAGATATGACTTGTCCCTATATCTTTATATTCCATGATATTTTTTTAGATACAAAACTTGTTCTATGAGTATGAATCAATGGTATCGAGATAATGTCCTAGAGGTTCACATGAAAAGTTTATACTCAAGTTCCACAAATTTATATGAATTAAAGTTTAAGAGATAGTGGGACCCATGTGCAGGGGTTGAAGAACTTTTGATTGTGAAAAATAACAATTAAATTAATTCAATTATGATATTCAAGTTTAGGATAATAGTAAAAATTGAATTTATTTCTAAATATATTATGAATTATTTATTTTGAAATAATTGAACATGGGGTAATTTTTTTTAAAAAAAATTATTTATTAAAGGTTTTTTAATCATATATGGGAGTAATGAGAAAATAAAATGACTCTAATTCCTTTAAAAAACATATTAGAGTGTCATGAGAGAGTATTAAAATATATGTGTCATTTATGAAAAATTTAATGTGTCTTTGGTAGTGTTTTTGGGACCGGTTAGAATGTTAACTTTCTTAAAGACCTAAATGTAATTATTAGATGTTTTAATTGAGATATTTAAACATTTTAGAATAAAAAAATCAAGGGGGAAATATTATATTGAATTATCTATATTCCCTATCCATTCTCAAGTTATAGAGAGAGAAACTACAAGGAAGAATAAGGTCAGATCGATCCCATATTCTCAGACTGAGTTTTTATTCTTCAAAAAATAATATGTTTATTGTAAGTCCATTAAAAATATTTTTTCTAGCATAAAATATTATAATATATATGAACCAAGTTCTTTTTGTGAATGAGTACATGATCTAGAGGGTGCCTCGCTTGGTGCCTTCAAACTATGGTTATCCAGAGATGATCGAAGTACAACTGTATCTCACCTTTCCAATGAGTTATTATTTATGTTTTGTTTTAATGTATGTAATGATTAAATAAATTTTATAAATATCCATGGATGAACCTAGGAACCAATAGATATCATCTGATGTAACAATAAGTATGTAGTTATAAATTTATGAAAATACTAACTAGAAATAATTCCACAAGTCCTTGTTTCTATCACATAGAATTAGAGAAGCCGTACAAAAATTTTTGGTCAAAATTTTGAATTCTTTTATAATTTGGATATAAGACTTAAATAAATTCCAAAATACACTGATAATGGACCAATCAAAGGTTATATGACTGATTTATGTCCATTTTAATATTTATAGTTTTAGGGTCTAATTATAATTTTTTTAGTTTTCAAACAAAAAAATATTAATATTAATATTATAAAAATATTGTATAGGGGGTGGGGTGACATGGGTTAATTCATTAACTATGTATATTAAAAAAATTCATTGGGGGGGGGGGTTATTCTGGAAACTGGAGGTAGTGGTTTGCAAAAATGATAAAATTGGAATACCCTCAAATGTTGGAATAAATGGTACCCTATATGGTTTTGGGGGCTATAGATAACCACATATCAAAGGTGGAGTTTCACTCCCAATATAAAAAACTAACAAAACTTTTTTTGATAGTGAAGCATCCATGAGCACTATTACCCCCTCTTTAACATATGTGGAACAAAAGACCCCACTAATTGGGTGAGAACCACCTAGATCATCCTAGACTAGACTAAATTTGAGTTAACTCTAACCAGTCTAATTTGATTTTTTATAGAAATCATTTTCATGGTATAAATGCTCCTCATAAGGATAACTATTCCTCTCAGAATACCATTTAAAACCCATAAAATTCTAAATAATTTAAATAAAAAATTTCAAATACTATTTAATAATATCTAGAATATAAAATATCTAGGAGGAATAGAATGAATTGAATAAGAATTAAAAGTATTATAATAGTATTTTAATTATTTAATGTCCCTTGTGATGAATTTTAATGAAGTAAAATAAGTTTCTAGGGGTACATCCCCTCGAACCCATGGAGAAATTTCCCCATGTCCCAACTCAATGATCAGGCTATGAGATCCCCACTAAGGAATTAGAACTCTTATACTCCCACACTATTTCAGTTATTCAACACCACATTTCATGATAAATTAAATGATTTATGATTTAATTTTTTATACAATGCCTATTTTTATTTTCTGATCATGAGCTAAGGCCGACCCATGTATGTTTGAGTGTTTATTTATCTAATTTAATTATTTCATTTGAGTTTTAAAAATATAATAATTATTTATTTTACATTTATTATTTGATAATATATTTATTTTCCCTCACTATTTAAATGTATAATATATTTCATGTCTATAGTTTAATGATAAAAAATATAAAACTATATATCCCAAGATCCCCTTATCTATATGTGAGTATGCCTTGTAATGATCAGAAGTTTTCAAGACGAGATGGTTCAAAATTAAAACTTTCATGGATCCAAATAAGGGATACCACTATAGAGTTGATTGGTGTTATAATTTGAGTTAAGATATAGATCAAGGCATCCCCCCAGTTTTTATTTGATCCACCATATGCTCTATTGATTAACTAGTAGAAAAAAACTCACGGTCATGTCATTATTGATTTTTTTATCATCATGGTTAATTATATATGAAAGAATGTATGTTTATTCAAACATATATAATAGTTAATTAGTATTCACAAATAAAATAAATGATCATTAATAATGAATTATTTGTATTTATATATGGTAAAATTTGTGATCATGATAACATATTAACAATCATGATAAAGAGAATAAAATTTTAGTCATAATGAAAATAGAAACTTCAAAATCCCTCAAAGAAAATATTATTCCATAAACACATTACATCAGTTATGTTTCGATAATACCATTTTCAGGGTACTAATCACACATAGTTGAGGGTACCTACTCCCATTGTGTAGTTATAATAGGAGTGGTGGGTTGAATTAAATAAAATTGGAATTAAAGTAATATTTATACCTATCATGGTGTAATTTTAGCTACATGTTTTGACTAAATCTAAGATAAGGGTTCATAAGAGAAGGTATTCCCCTTAAAGGATATTATATCTATGATTTAATGTGGTTATATTGTCAAAATAAAACATTAGACTCTTGGAGTAGTAGTGATGTCATAACATTGGATATGAAGATAGGTTTAAGGATATTTCTAATAAAATACTTAAGAAACTTATTATCCTGAATCTAGTTGTTGAGGGATACTCATTTTTGAATAAAATATTGAATGAAATTTAATATTAAAAAATATATAATATCTAAGTAATGGTAATTAAGATAGATTTACCATTTTACTAATGTTTTAATTTGTATAAAAATGGAAAGTAATACCACAAACTAACTATGATCAACATTAGTCAAAGAATATGTCCTCACCAGAACTAATTCCCAAGAGTGGTGTCGGTGCTTACACATAATACTATGATATGAAAAGAAATTGTATATTCTGGTGTCCCTACTACCTGGTAAGAAACCTTGGGTAGAAAGTGAGGGTGAAAAAGAATCTTAGAAGATATGTATGGATTATACATTTAATGTTTATATCATAATATTATCATCAATGTCCAATGATTTGTGATCGTAACATGAATACATGAATAGATACTCCATTTTGTCTCATCTTAAAAAGTTTGTGTGGTGAAAGTTAGCAAGAAATGAGTGCGATTATCATTACATTAAAAAAATGAAAATAGAAAGATGAAATTCAAGATGGTCCCCATATTCTCAATATAATAAAGTAAAACAATTAATTAATATAATTGGGATTAAATATGAAACATTAAATTTCAATACATATCATTATATCATCATTATCACAGAGTTACCCAAGTTTCATTAATAATTATAATATAAATAGTATGGAGAAACTGCTTCAATATCTTTTGGATAAGTTTCAATATGTTTATAAAAACTTTAAGAAATAATAAATCTTAATACTTATGGTTAATAAGAATAAAGTAAAGGTGAAAATGCTAATTTAATATATAATGTGAGGAAAACATTCACAACAACCTTATATAAAACCAATTAGAAATAATAATTGCATCAAATAAGAGGCTATTTTCATAACATATGGAAACATAGGAATTTGAATGCAAAATTAAAATTAATTTAAGAAAAAAAATAATCTTATATTTAAGGTATATTCATCATTGTATTCACAATTTTTTCTTATTTCTTGCGTATTAGGTACAACTTGTGCCTCACACATTTGTACCGAAATACAATAAGTAATGAAGTTCAGAAAGCATGGAAGAGTGAAATGAATATTTATGTTTTTTATGGATATTTAAACCTACTTAAACTAGAAAATATTGAAACCCCACATAAAATGTGGAATGTTTCTATTATTTAAAAACTATTATTATATATTGTCTGTTACCTATACATTATATCAGTGTCATTTTTAGACATAATGAGACTTTATTTAATGTTTGAAAAAAGTTATGTTATTATGTTCCACATTATTTAATTTTACTTGAGTAATAGATATCATATTTAGAAAATTAATAATGAATATAATATATAAGTCTCATATTTTACCCAATTGTGAAATAATAATACTTGATAAAAAACACTAGAATAAAATTTAAAAGATATACAAAGTAGGTTGTTTATAATATTCTGAGCTAAAACTCAAAAGGGAACCGGCAAGATTTCTGATAAGTTATATTGACCAATACATATTAAGTGTTTATGGCGATAAATCCAAAAATATTCTAGAAATAGTTCAATAAGATACATATAAACTATATCAAGTAGAAGCTAGAGGTAAATTCATGTACTTCATGAGATTCATTCAAGAGGTATAAGGAATGTAATAAGAAGTACATAAAAATATTTTTAAGAAGATAAACAACACTTAATATTAGTGAGTCAGAGAATATATTAATTAAGAATTCCTTAATAATTTAAATTTATAGATGAAATTTTCTTAAATTGATATTTCCTTATACACATAATTTTTATGATTTTAGTATGTAGAGCATATATTAATAGTGATATATGTCCGGAAAGTCTTCCCATATTTTTTAAGACATTATTTGAAAATATCAGCATTAACACTTAACCATATTCCATCTAAAATGGAAATGAATATCTTATAAGTTATAATATGAAATAAATCGATCTATCTCAAATACTATTAATAAATTGAAAAGTTTTTGTTAAGGTTAAGTCAAGAAACAAACTTTCATCAAGAAAAACAAAAACTCTATCTCAAGTATTTATCCAAAAGTTAACAAGAATATTACATGAATACCTAATATATAATATTTATGTGAAATAATATATTTCTATAAAAGTTTTCACATATATATTTTAGATAACATGAGAGATATAAACTTAGATAAATCCAAGGATCAGGATAAAAAACTTTTTGAAATGGGAATAAGTTCCACAAGATCTTTTATAAAGTAATGTTCTAGAGACCCATACTGCATAATAAAGATAAAAAATAAAGAAACATGTTTTTTATAATAATAAAAGTAGTTGATATATTATTCAATGAAAAAAATGAATACTTATCCTATAAGGAATATGAAAAATGAAATAGCTAAAATGAAAAGTGAATATCAATTTAGAAAAATAGATTCCATGAATCAAAATCAAGTCTATATTTTAGTAGGATCATCAGTTGGAGTAAAGACCATTTTCTTTAAATGGTTATTCCATAGATAAAGACAAATATTTTAATGTGATTAACTATAAATAGATTTTAGTTATAAAATATTTAATATTATTCAAGGTGTTGAATGTGTTAAAAATTTCAACCATAAGGAGATAAAATTAATTTGATTTCATATGTCCATAAGTATCCTACCCTGATTATTATAAAAATGATAGAAGTATTAATTTATGGATCAATTAAGGAATTAAATCATGGGATGATTGTTTTTTCATTTTTTTTGTTAGAGGTTAGTAGGATTGAAATGGTTTTCCAAGAAATATATGATTATAATGTAAGTAAAAAATATAACATTCTTAATTTTAGTTATGACTTAGTTAACAATATTTCTTTAATATCAATATAAAGTAGGAAACCATGTTCTAGGGAACTAGATTTAATGATATTAATATATTAATTTTTGGACTAAGTCAATTTAACTTAGTTGATAAGGTATTAATAATAATAGATGGATTAATTAAATATAGAATTGTTTCGTATGTCACATGGAATAAATCTCTCTTGGATGAAGTTTATATGACAATTTAGGAGATTAATATAATGAGTAGAACTACATACACTCTAGTGACAAATCTATCATATATACCATAAAATTTATTAGATTTTATATTTCCAAGGAATAAATTATGGTTAAAAAATATCAAATATATGTAGATGAACTGCATAGATAAGTAGTTAGAAAAATTCAATTGGAACTGAGAAAGTAAAAGAGTTATTTTTGGAACCAAATGTGAGTTCAGTTTTAGATTTTTTTGTTAATCACCAGAATCATGAGGTATGATGGATAAATCTAATTTGAGGTAGATAATCAAAGATGATTAATATGGTTATGTAAGTGTTAACATTTGAGGAGAATATTGGTTATGGAAGGATTCATCACACCATTTATCATTCCATGGTGATTTTGGGTTTGCTATAGTGAATTATGAAAAAAAGTAAATACGACGTGGGTGTTTTATATTCAATTAAAAATAATAATAATTATGGTATAAAGTGACCCTAATGTACACACTATTGAATAAAATGCTCTTCAGAAAAATTTTTCCTATGGAAAGTGAAAATACCTATATATTCCATGGTAAAATCAATGGCAGACATGGTCAAAGACATTCCAATGATAGATTACCAAATCATAAAGGTAATACATAATATATTCAGAGAGTTTTACAATATATTTGGTTTATTGATGAAATGAAAAAAGAATAGAGGAAATTTACCATGATTATGTAAGGGTCATCCTAGAATCTGTAAGGGTCCTCCAATTCTTAGTAAACCAAAATAAAAATAGAAAAGGACCCAGTATATAAGAGTAACCCCACTCTTTGTAAGGGAGATTTAGAAGTTTTTAAGGGTTATTGGAAAATTTTTAATTATCCTTATAAATCCCATAACAGTCATTGGATTTTTTTATGGGTGACCTAGAACTAATGTGTAAAAATAAAACAAACGAAGATTCCATAAGAATTACCTGGGTGTTTTGTAAGGGTAAAATGAGCTTCCTAAGGGTCACCATAGCAGTAGGAAGATAAAAATTATAAAAATAATAATAATTTAAAGTTTTTCCATTTATGAAATACATAATAGTATTCAAGAATTATGAGGAACATAAGAGTTATTTATATAGTGATTAAGGGTTATTAGTGAAAAAAATAAGGGTCATTCCATTTTTTATTTGTGGGAAAGACATAGTTTAAAGATAATTGAACAAGTTTTTATATAACCAAAAAATGGAGTCCCACGCCATGGATAAGATTAGGGTGTCTTTGAAATGGGTATAATATGTGTTCCCTGCATGTGACATGGTGTTTTTCACCAGAATAATACCATTGAAACATAGGGGGTCCCCATATAGTCATTGTGTAGAATGTATTGGGATTATAACATACCTTTGAAAAATGGGAAAATAAAATCACCACACCATGGAGGAAGGTGTGTTGATCATAAAGTTTTAAATATTTATATTGTAAATAGGGATGTGATCATTGTGTCAACCGTATTAAAGGGTGTTTCTCGTAGAAAATTTATATACTTTGGTAATTAAAGAAACACGCTATGGATAATATATTTCATACAATAATGTATTTTAGTGGGAATTTTCAAGTATATTTTACAGATGAAAACTATCAAATTAATGGGTGGTTAGGGAGTATTTTGAAGAAACATTAATTGGATAAAAGTTGGTAAATTGATGTTACATGTTTTTGGAGAAATTATTCTCAAATTAAAAAGGAGAATCAATGAGAAGAAAAATAAAAGAGGAAAATATTGAATATCCATTTGATCATGAGAGAGGAAGATAAGATCTTGAGTATATTTCTATATCCAAATTAGAGAAGAATAAAGGGAAATAGATATGATTTTTATTCTTATATGTAAATGAATAACAAATTATTAAAAGATAATTCATTTTGAGAATTATATTCATTTAGATAAATGAAGTACTACTACAGTGATATTTGGAAGGAAAAGAGTTAATCATCATAGAAATAGTTTTCTATCATCTAGTTTAGTAAGAAGAAGATATAAGAATGAACCATTGAAAGTGTGTTGATCTTATAAAACTTCAACAAGAGAGATATAGTGAATAAATATCCTCATAGTGAATATACCTATAGGTGATAATGAAATGTATATTAGTAACCTAGGTTGAACATGGAAAAAACAATATGTCCTTAAATTGTAGGATAATGCACATGAGTCTGTAAAATATCAAATACTTGTTTACGAGTAGTCTATAATATACTAAGAAGTGGTATTTCCCCTTGGATCAATAATTAATCTCACCTGAAATTAGTTTTATACATATAATTCATAGTGTTATCATCTAGAATGTCGACAGACTATTAGTTCAATCTCCTTAGATTGACCCTTAATGTTTAACCAAATAAAAATCTTGAATTACATATGATTTACTTTTTTTCATCTTATTTTATCATTTTGTATGATCAGTGAGATAAAAATGATATATTTTATGTGTTCCCACTAATATGAGAAGAATATCTATAAAACTAAGTAGAGAAAAGAATAGGAAAATTTTTAATTGTCACACACTCTGATTCACCACCCCTCTCAAGGTGATTTAGGTCAAATTATCCCCCAAAAGTTTATCAAAGGATGAAATTAAAATATAGAATGATATTTATTCAAAAATTAGTTTTAACAAGTGAAATCAAAGATAAAGTGTATATTTGGAGTTTCTATCCAACTAGTGGTTTCAATAGGTGAAAAAAATATCCAATGGATTAATAAACAAGTGGATTAGATTAATGATTTTGAATGTGTTGAATGGAGATAAATACTAAATAATTATAGTAGTTTTTGGAAGTTATTTGGAATAATCAAATGGGTTTGATGATAATTTTCAAAATTTTGATATATTCAATATTTTTTTGTCTATAAACTAGTGGTATCAAATAGTCTAAGAAGTTTTGAATGAAAAATGTGGAGAAAAATATCTCTTAATCTGGATTTCATAAGTTGAAATGGAAAAACATTTCCTAACACGACCATTATGGTATCATTAAAAATCCAAAGTAAGTATTATCTGGATAAATAGGAAATAAAAATTAGAAGGAACCTCTATATAGCTCAGAGAAATAGGGGGAGAAGGATTTAATTAAAATCTAGGGAAACATAAAGGGAGAGAAAATGAAAAGTGATATATGGATCAGTAAGACCTTTGGATTTTCATATCAAAGGGGGAGGAAATTAAGGGATCATATATCTATAGCCTTGAAACATTTAATGTATTAAAGAGAATGGATTTATTATAGTATTGATAATATAATTCAAAGTCATAGAATATAGGAACCAAAGGTAAGTTTGGTGCTAGACTTGTTTTCAATCACTATAATCATGAAGTATAATTGATTAATGGTTTGGGTTGGATAATAAAAAAATACTCATATGTTTTTTAAGAGTTATCAATTGGTTATTAGATTGGTTATGGAAACAATCACTATGTTATTCACAAAACCAAGGTTATTCTAGGTATTCCTTGGTGGATGAGGAAATGACTAAATTAAATAATCCATGGGAATTTTGTATGCCTTTTCAAATAGTAATCATTTCAATAAAAAATTACCAAGAAATCCAAGCTATAGTGGAAAATGTTTTAATTGTAAATTATGACTATATAAAATAGAGATTCTTGTATATGTTGTAATCAAAGACATGGTGGCCACAATTAAATAAATTTCAATGATAGAGTCCCAAAGAATTATAGTTATATGTAATATAAGTTGGGAGTTTTTTAATATAGTTTGTTGAGTAAATAAATGAAAAAGGTGTGGATTAACTTTAGTTTTATTGTGTAAAGTCCATCCTAGATTTAGCAAGGGACATAAAATGCTTGTAAAACTGTAAAATGGCAAAGGAGATGGTGTGTAAGTGAGATTTCCTAGACCCAAACTCTTGGATTTTGTATTAAAAACATTCTTCTTCTCATATTGGCTTTGATACAAATGTTTATAGTTTTATAGAATTAAAAAAACCCTTCACGTAATAAATCCCATATATTTATCATGAAATGTAAATTTTTACCATTATACCAAGAACTTATTATTTCATAATAATTCTAAAATATCCCCTATAATATTATCCACACATGATACCCATCCAAAAATATCTCAAATAATATCATTCATCATAAAATAGGGGAATGGAAACATAAGAAGGGTTATCTTAAAATTTGAATAAGGATAAATATAGGAATTATCAATCAAATATCATACATGAATATATAGTGACCATCTATGTAGGAGAACTTGATAAAAATTTTCTAAAACATACCCAACAAATAATAAACTACAAATCATGAGTTATGGAATAAGGTTTTTTCATAAGAAAATAATGAGTGTGTAATCGTCAATAATCAATCATGTAAAAAATACAAAATCATAATAATAAGCTGAAAACATAAGTTTGTTCCATAAAAGTGTATCATAAGCATAAACCTTTAAATGTGATATTAAGGATTATGACCAAAACATTCATCATATAGTAGGCTTGGGATAACCACCTACGTACCTTCTTAATCATGGGATGACCACCCATTTACCCACATGTTCTTATACTAGTCCCGAATTTACCCTCTTAGGATTGGTAAAACCTATCGTGTACCTTGTTGGGATTGTGAAAACCCCCCGTGTATCCTCTTGCAGTTGGGATAATAACCAATATACCCTTTGAGACCATTAGATATAAAAAATTACTAAATTCATTGGAGGCATACATAATTATGATACAACCCATCACATAATGTAAATTGTAAATATATATTCTACAAGCTCATAAAAACATTCAGAATTTTATTATAGATTAATTAAACCATGGTAAAGAAATAGGTTTCGTAAAAAAATCCTTAAAGCGCCGTCATAAATAGCCATCCAGTAAAGGAAAGTGGATGGTATCAAAAGAGAATATCTCTACTAAATCATAACAATAATTAAATTTTGTTTACATGGATGAAACATAATTTTATAAAATAATTAAAAATATTCTTTGAAAAGGGTATATCATTTTCTCTTTGTACCTTTTAAAAAATAAAAATTATCAGATAAATTGGTATATGATTTTATTTGTAAGACCATGAAAAATTATAAAGTAAGATTTATGATGATGAAATGAAATAATGTTTGGGAAATCCATTCATGATTTATTTTTTTTAAAAAAAATATTGTTTTTGAATTTTTTAAAGAATTTAAAAAATGTGGCATTTAAAAAAACATGAAAATATTCCTTTTATTTATTTATAATGATGTTAAATGGTAGTACAAAATACCTTTATCAAAATTTGGTAGTAGATAAAAAAACATCCATACAAAAATTACGAATAACATGGATATTGGAGAAAATAATTCTGGTAACAAACATCAATAATGTTGTATTTTATTAAAAATATTCATTCCGTATTTTCCTATAAAAAATAGGGAAGAAAGGAAACAAAAATTAATTCCTATAGAAATAACTAGATAAAAAGAAAGTATATTTCAGTTTAGGAGAGAAATAACATATAATATCCCAAAATGGAAATTGAAACATAAAAAGTCTTGATAAAAGTGAGATTATAACATAAAAACTTACAAATTCAGTAATTCGTTAATCAAAATATCATTAAAGAAAGAACCATAGATGGATTTTTAAATCCAAAATTTTCATTAAAATAATCATAAAACATATTCATGGCTTGTATATAGAAAAATAAAGTGTTGAATATAGAACATATTTTAATTAAGTTAAAATGATAAGTTGAAACCCTTACTATACCGACCCTCACTTTTCATACATTAACATTGCATCACTTTTACAGAATAGTTAATACATTAAATTAATAGATGCCGAATGATTGTATTATCCTAGTGGATTTAGAAACATGGAAACATAAACATTGGTACATAACTAATGCACATTATCTATCACTAGGTTCTTCATGATTATAACCATTCTTAGACACATCATACTTAATGCATATCTTTATAATGTGGGGAAGAAAACATAAAAATGGGTGAGCTCAGAGGCTTAGTAAGGGTAAAAAAGGGAGATATGTAAGAATAAATATGATTATATGGGTATGGTAACGTGATCATTACATCATAATATCATAACTTTATTATCAAAAATCATAAAATTAAATCATGCCATAAATATTATAAGTTCATAATACATGAATCATAAGATAATCAAGATCATAATCCATGAAAGCACAACATAGAAATAAGACATGGAATTACAGAATACACATGAACATGTAATATCATTCCCTATAATCCAAGAAACATTTCTAGAACTTATCAAGAAACATCATGGTCACTTCACCTGCTGGGTGTGACACACTGCCATCCCTAGTCACAACCCTTTCCTTGTAAGTGATCGGGTTTCCCCATCATCCCATAGTGGATCAGGTTTCCCCATCATCCCATAGTGGATTAGTTTTCCCCATATTTCCATAGTGGATAGAGCTTCCCCATTTTCACATAGTGGATCAGATTTTCCCATCTTCCCATAGTGGTTCATGTTTCCCCATTTTCCTATTGTTAATCGGGTTTTCCATCTTCTATAGTGGATCAAGTGCGTCGAATTGAATCTCATAATTATCTCATGATATATAAATATTTATCCAAGGGAGATATATAGGTCCCACTAATCTCCAAATGAAATAATACATACATGTTCCATAAGATCATAAACAATTATATCATAACCTAGGAAATGAAATGGGTTCCATAAACATATAATCATATATTAACATAAGGAAAAAGTGACAGGTTTCATAATCATTTAATCAAAATCATAAACTATGAAAAGAAGTGAGTTTTATAAACAACCCATGGGGAAGAAACATGATTTATAAATATGAAACCTTTTAAATTTAAATGAGTTTCATAAAAATTATTTAATCAAACCTTAAACCATTCATAGAATGAATTTACATGGAACCTTTGGTTCATTTCCCAAGAATGGAATGAGTAACACCAACAGATGTCATATTAGATAGAAAATAATTTTGAAATATATTTTAAAAACTTTTCTTGAATAAATTATCCTTTCCTCTATAAAAAATTATTTTTAAAACATAAAACCTATTGAAGACACTTTTATTTGGATATAAACTCAAAAACTTATAAATAAATCTTGAAAACATTTTGAAAACCATTTCCTTGAAAATAATTTGAAAATTTATAAAAAAAATATTGTAATTTTGTAAAACTCTTTCTTTTAATGAACTTTTAAAACATAAAAATAAATTTTGAAAAAGTTTTGAAAACCGTTTATTTGAAAAAAGTTTGAAAACTTATAAAGAATTCTTGAAAATGTTTTGAAACCCATTTCCTTTAAAACAATTCGAAAACATATAAACGATTCTTTGAAAAACAAAAAAAATATTAAATAATTTTTCCTTGAAAATGATATTAAAATATCTTATTTAAAAAAAAATTTAAAACATTTTTGAAAACACAGTTTTTGAAATTCAGTGCATGTGGCTCAAAAAAGGAAAATTGAGATAAAACTACTTTACTGATTAGGTAACTTTTGAATCATAAAACCCATGAAAAAGAGATAATAAACTTAATATGTAAATAAATATATATATTATTATAATAATCATATAATATATTCATGTAAAGTGTATAAACCACAAAAACTAAATGAGTGGTGAATAAGGCATAAATTTTATAGAAATAAAAGTGAGACTAGAAATCCCCTTACTTATATCTCGACTCTCATCGTACTCGTTCAAAATTCATGGATAAAAAATATAAGTTTATTATACATCTAAAAAAGAACAATATTATTATATATAATACCATATATGTATTTATATTTCCCATTTATTAACACTTCCATATGAATGTTACATTTCGGGTAATATCCACTTTATTTTTGCATGTTTTTTAATTTGTTATATTTGTTGTCATCATACTTATATCATGATTTACAGAATATAAACCATTATATAAATACAATTTATATTGAGTATAAAATTATTTATAATAGTCTATTAAATATATAAATACGAAATGGAATACACTGTTCATGGAGACGTTAGGCCGTACGTAATAATGAACGTTATTTCTGTTTAATTATCATATTTGAAAGAAATAAAGAAAATGAAATATAAAAATATAAATAAATAAATATATATATATATTATAATTATATTTGTATAATTATTTGATATATATCATATACGTTCACCAAACCCATCCTTAATACATTCTATGAAAGGTGTGAACGAATAACATCACTTTGAGGAGGCAGTTGTCGACACATCCCCAAACGAAATTATCGTACTTACAAAAATTTTAAAGCATAAAGGTATGTGTTATGTAATAATTATATAAGTATAAATACATCATAAATAACATATATAAATTATAAAATAGTGTGTACATCATAATTTCTAACCATGATTGGTGGTAAAGGAAAAATGAACAACATCGTTTCATGGGGCGGTAGTTCATCGTACATAAGAACAGTAAGTTCGTTACCCATTAGATGGAAGTGTGTATACATTTAGGTATAAAACATAGAACAAAAACATCTCAGAAAATTAATGATGATAATGTTGTTATATAATAATTTAATAAGAACAATTTATGTGGTGTATTGTGAAATTAAATCAAAGGAGCTTGAGGAAGGATGTTACCTCTTTAGTGGGTAACTCTTTTTGGTTTTCAGTAAAGGTATTTCTTGTATAGACTTATTGAAAAGGGATACTTCTTGGATGAATTTAGGTATTTTTTATAATATTTAAAAATATTTATTCAATGAAAAAAGTATTTAGAGTTTTTAATTAGTAGAAGGGGTGAGTTCCTTTTTATAGCGGAGGAGGAGTGACATTCATGTAAATTTTTGAAAATGGAATTACAACCATGTTTTTCCTATGAAAAGTGGATCCAATAAAAATACCAATACAATACAATGGAGGATGAGGTCAAAATAAAGGCATCCAATGGATTTTGGACAAGCCTTTAGGTCATTTTGGGCTTTAAGTTTAAGGTTTAGTCCTTTGTTAAGCTATTTTTTCTCTTGATCGTTGTAATTAATTATAAACACATTCGCTAATATTTTTAATCAAAATGTAACTTTACCATATTATAAATTAGAAATTATTCTTATTCCAAATATGGAATCCATATTTCCTATTTATAATCACATCAGTTGAAAATATTAAATTAAAATTAATCCCACAGACATGGTGCGACAAATAGTTTTCAATGCATTTTTAAAAAAAGTTGGAATGTTTTGATATCCAATTTCAATGTGAAAATAGATTAAATGAACTAAATTTGATTAAATTATGTAAAATTAATATCATTACACTTTAAATCAAAATTAAAAAATAATTTAACTATATAAAAAATTTGATGAAAACATATTTATCAATTAAAATTCAGTATTCTCCACTATTCATCCAAAAACGATGTTTTTTTAGAAAAATCCATAAAATTTATCCTAGGATGTTTTTGAAATTATGAATTAAAAAATTATGGTTATTTCATCAAATTCAATTTCTTAAATTGGGTAAAATTAAATTTATTATTATTCATTGAAGTACATAAAAATTATTCCTTTTAAGAATATAGTATTTTCAAACATATAAATAATTTACTAAGAATGTATATATTATTTTCAAAATTTTTTATTTATATAAAAAATTATAAATAATATTTAAAAATTATTTATTACTATTCATATTTCTATGTACAATGACTATGTTATAACTATCCTTTTTAAATAATTGTAATAATAAAATGTCATTTCATAGAAACTTAGTGTTGTATATAACGTAAGCCAATTTAGTGTTTCATGTAGCAAAAGGTTATCTTGGTGTACGATATAAATAAATTTTTAATTATTGCAGCTTTAATTTAAATACATCAAATAAAAATAATTAATTTTAAAAAAAGATCACAAAAACTCAAGGTGTTACACTTACAATATTGGTATCTCTTGAATAAAAATACCATGAAAGATAAAAATTGGGATGGAATTGTAAATACATTTAATTTCACAAAATTATGAAAAAAATATCCATAGTGTATTATATACACCACATAATGCAAAACAAGTGGTGAATATGGCATATTTCTCAAAGAAATAAAAGTGATACGGGAAACCCTTATAGATTTAATAACATTTGATTAAATTTTTTTTTGAAATAGAACACTTGAAATTAAACTTGCAATACCATTAATAATAATACAATAATGATATAATACTTTAAAAAATGAATCATATACACCATATAAACTAAAATAGGTGTGGAATAAAAAACATGTCTCAAAGAAGCGAGTTTTTTACGAAACCCTTACCACAAGTCCCAAAATTAATTGTATGTGATCTAACCTTTTTTATAATAAATATATAGTTATTACAAATATATAATATAACTATAATAATATTTATATTACTATGTATAATTAACTTATAATTTCAAATCACCCATTTATTAACAACTCTTCCTTAAAAAAAATTTGGTTGATAATTGTACAGTTTTTCATGCATGTTTCACTTTGACGATTCCAATACTTACTCCATGGTCTTTATTTCATAATATATAAAAAATTAGTCATGTAATAAATATAATATTTATTAATTATATAAAATTTTGTCCTTACATGTAATTAAATGATAAAAATGGATTACATTAATTTTTGGAGGTGGTAGTCTGCACATACGCATGGGTAATGTTTTTATTTTTCAAAGAATTGATATAAAAAATGTAATACAATAATTTATCTTTGAAAAATCATAATTAAGTTGTAAATATCATATATATTATATATATATATATATATTATTTATATTTGGTGATGAAAAATGAATTACATTTCTTTATGGTGGCGGTAGTCCACACACACGCTTGAACAATAATTTAATTTTCTATTAGATGGAATAAAGATATAAAATAATTATAAAATTAATATGAAACCTTTATATATAGTAATTATTATTATTTACTTAGGTTAATATTGTTTTATAATATTTATATGAGGTTTATGAGGAAATAAACATGAAAAATATTTGTAAGAACATATATCTCTTCCTTAGAATATCACTTTTAAAAAACACCATAAGCCTTTTTGGATGGCTCTTTTGCGAAGAAAATATCTCTAGGTAGCGTTTAAGGGTTTTGGGAAGGTATTTTCGTAGATATTTTTTAGGATACTTTTCTCAAGTGGCGTTGATACTTCATAAGAGGAGGTTTCTTTTTATAAGAGAGGGGAGTGACAACATTACAAGTACCAATAATTTTAATGTAATATGAATTAATTTTCAAGGGAAAGTAAAAAAATGTACAAAATTTATCTTATAAGATATTTTAATGTATAAATTCACAAAACCAATAATATTTAGACATTGTAATAATATTAAATTTCTTATCTGTTAGTTTAACCCCCTCACCAACCCTTCTAACCCTTACCATGGTAATAAGATTATTACTATGAAATGTATTCATTACAGATAAAAATCAAATAGAAATTATTAACTAATGTTTATTACCATAATTAGAAAATTGGAATCAATTTTATAATATTGGATTTATAGAGGTGGTTGAAATTAATTTTTATATTGGTATGTAAAACAAAATGAAAATAGTTTTTAGAAAAAAATATATTTTATGTTTAAAAATGAATTTACACCAAAATCATGCATAAAATTATTCTCCATGATATTTAATAGATTATTTGTAAAAAATATTTTAATAATTTCTAAAGATATGAAAAACCATAAGGTTAATTGTAAATACATAATTAAAGGAAAAGGACTAAAATAATTATTTTATTAGAATAAAATATAACTTTGGTTCCAAAAGTCTAGCATGAGTTTCAAATTGTAAAATAATAGTTTAAAATTATTTATTTTACTTATTAAACACATATTTGGTCAATCCAAATGTTTCATATATATTTTTCATTCATTATTATATCATAATTAGAGATTAAAAGTTACATTATTTCTAAATTGTTATTTTTACTGTTCACCTAAAAATCAACCATTTTAAAAAAATTCCAAAGTCCATCTTAATATAATTTCGACATGATGAATTAAACAATTATGTTATTTTTTTTTCAAATTCAAATTCTAAAATTTATAAATATAACATTTTAATAAATCCTATATAATATATAATAAAAACAATTTTTTTAAACAAATCATTTTTAGTCATGAATATTTTAATTAAAATTCCATATAGTTGTTAAATCATTATATAAATGTTATTAATTATTTTTACAAATAATTATTGTGATTTGGTCAAAATATTTTATTTATATAGTTTCTCAAAAAGTAGTACTTGAATAAAAAATATTCAAATCATCAAAATTCTTTCTCTAAAATTAATAGTATTTTTCAATGTAAAATAGAACCCTGTTAATTTTAAAAAATCGTTTATTTTGTCAATTATATTTCATTTAATTATCAATTTAATTTGTTTTATTTTAATAAATAATTATTCCCATAATGTTAGTGTTTTTTGTAACATAAGTTAACGAAAATATTATTATTTAATGAAGAACTATATATTAAAATATTAGGGTGTTAAATTATACTGACTTATATAAATTGTTTCCACTTATTTTTTAATTTCTTCATATGAAACAAATATCATAACAATGACATAAATTTGATGTATATTTTATTATGATAATTTTTTTAATTCACTACTAGGAAACCCAGTATTTCTTAATTAATTATTTTTTAAACCAAGTATGTATTGGTATAAGACTTAGACTTTTGAATGATTTTCAAAAAGTATACCTTGAATGATGAGTAATATTTTTCTTTATATGACTCGATAGATTTTTATTCCACTTTCTAGAGTATAAGAATTATTTTATCATAAAATAGATAATATTATAAAATATAATGAATTGATTTATTTCCATTTCATAAGAAAAATTTCATCCTTTAATTATGCTTCGATCATTTTTTCACCAATGCTTCATTTTATATTATAAATGATAAAAAATTATGATTTCTTCATTACAGAAGCACTAAAATCATGTTTTAATGGATAATAAGATCCCAAAAATATGAAAAGTTATTCTTTCTATGTTTATACATTTACTAAAATGAAAAATTGTTATCATAAGTAACAAATAATTACTAAATAAAATATTAATAATCCTTCATATAAATAAATAATACATTGATTTCTAAATCCAGAATAATAAAACCCAATGTTTAAATTAAATCATTCCATAAATCACTAACCCAAAAAAATCCTTAAAATATTCGTGAATAAATATGAAAACAAAATTTGATCACATTTTCTTAAAAAATCAAGTCAACTTTTATCTTAAAATTTATCGAACCTCAACAATCCTTAAAAATATTCTTTACTATATCCAAAAAAAATCATTGAAACTTATCATCTTAAAATTTACCTTAACCTATATCTTCTAACAATATTAATCCCTTAAAAAATCACATACCATAAAAAATATAAGTTAATCATATGTACCCCTAAAAAGATATTAATATTTTTCCAAAATAACCTATATTTTCGAGTCAACAAATCAATCTTCAATCCTCAAAGTTATTCATATTTCTCAAATTATTTTACTAATAAAAGTTATCATATTATTCCCATTAACCATAACTACTCCAAAAATAAATCTATATTAATATATTCAAATTCTTAATAGTGTTTCATAAATAAAATTTGAATTAACCAAATCATATCCCCTTGGAGTTTTAAACTAGGTGTGTATTTAGGCCTACTTGTTGTGAGTTAATTGAAGATCAATCTCATAATAAAAAAAAATATTTCAGGATTGTTACCCCTTGGTGCATCTGTGATAAAGCCTACATCTTCTTTTTTTTACCCATTTGGGGACGAAATTTCTATGAAACCACACACTCTATAATTTACAAAAATTTTAGGATATTGTCTTTATTTTGGATTATCTCTAGGATTTTCACTGAATATTTCTAATCCTAATCCTTAAAACACATAAAATTACATATCAATTAATATTACTTCCAAATTATAACACTTATAAACCCAAAGGTTTATCTAAATCTCAATAATGCATTATTTTTTAATATCCAATCAACATTTCCCAAAATTTTATTAATCACCTTAGATTATAATCACATAAAACCTCAAAAGGGTATCTATAAAATTTAACCCATGAGAAAAATTATACTTATCAACCCATGATGTTATCCAAAAATATTAAATTACCCGCATGTGATAGATTACTAACATCTTATGTGATCTAAACCCTACTCTGATACGAATAGAGAGGTCCTAGACCAACACACTCAGATCTAGTGCTGAAAACATTTTTATTTAAATAATCACTTTAATACCAACTTAAGCAGACCAATTATAAAGTTATAAAATTAAAATTTCAATAAATATTACCAATTAACTTATATACCCAAGAAATTATTAGATTTAGAGTTTTATAGAATTAGGGAAAACCCTTTATGTTTTAAAACCCATGTATTTCCCTTCAAATTAAAATGTTTTCCATTATACTGAGAAATTTTTATTTCATAAGAAGTCTTAAAAATATACCATGAAATTCTCCACAAATTATACCCTTTTATTAATATCTTAAATAATTTCATTATTCATAACATAGTGAAATAGAAACATAAGAAGAGTGATCTCAAATGCTTAATAAGGGTAAAAATAGGCATTATCAATGAAAGATCATATGTGAGTATATGATGATAAAATGGGTATGAGAACATGATCATAACTTAAAAAATACCAAATAATTCACATATAACAAATCAAGACTCATGGAATAAGTATTTTTAATAAAAAAGAGAAAACTCAAAATATTCAAGAATCATCAATAATCAATCATGATGCATGAGATCATATCAAAATAATAATACATAATTTTGTTCCATGAAAGTGTTTCATAAGTATAATCATATAAATAATATGTCAATTATTCTCACTTTGATATTCATAACATAATAATTTTGGGATAACCACCCATTTAACTTCTTGGGACTAGACCATCTATCCGTATACCCTCCTAGGTTTAGGCTAATCACCCATTTCCCTCTTGGTATTGAAAAAATATCTCATGAACCCTGTTGGTGTTGGGATAATCACCTGGTTACACTTTAATAACTTGATATAAAAACAAATTATTAGTTAAAGTGTTAAATAATTATATTCCCACCCATAATATAATTAATACCATATATATATGCACCCCAATATCATAAAAACACTAATCATTTTATCATAACCTAATTAAATAATGGGAAATAAATACATTTTTTAAAAACATCCTTAAAAAAGTCATAAAAATATATCAATAGAAATAAAGTGGATGGTATCATAATAGAATACCCCTTGAGAATCATAAAAATACTTAAAGGTTGTTTAAATTCATTGAAATAATTTTATAAAAGAATTATAAATGTTCTTTGCAAAACAAGAATAAATTTCCATTTCTCTTTATAACTTTAAAAAACAAAAAATTCCTAAAAAATGGGAATATAATTTTATTTGAAAAAACATATAAACTTATTAAGTAATCTTCTTTGTGAAGAAATTATAATAGGCTGGTAAAATTTGTTTATTTAGTGAATGTTTTAGTAAAATATTATTTCTATACTTTTTTAAATAATGTAAAAAATGATTCGTAAAGAAAATGTTAGAAAATATTAATTTTAATAATTTATAAAGAAGTTAAAAGGTAGCATAAAATAATATTATAAAAAAATTAAGAATATATAAAAACTTCCATAATTATTTTTGATGAACATTGATATGGAGGAAAAGGATTCCTGGCCAAAATAGAGAAATAAGGTCTACTTTTTTAGAAACATTATTTCAATAATTTTGATCATTAAAGAGGTAGAAAACGGGGTTAATACTTGGAAACTCCAAAAATAAAAAGATAGGTGCACAAATATGGTATTTAGGAGAGAAAGAAAAAAAACTTCCCAAAATTAAAATTGAAACATAAACAATGTTGATAAAAGTTAGATTACAACATAAACACATAACATTATGGTAATCTTTGAATTAAAAACCTCTTGAAAGAGAAAAACATAGATGGATTTGTAAATATCATAATTTTTATTTAAATAATCATAAAATACATTCATCAGTAGTATATAACCAATATAAAAAAGGTTTTGAATATAAAACATATCTCAATGAAGGAAAATTGAGAGGAGGAAACCCTTACAACATTAATATCTCTTGAATTGAAATACCATGAAAGAAAGAACATGAAATGAATTTTTAAATCCATTTAATTTCATAAAATTTTGATAAAAACCACTATTGGTAAGTATATACACTAAACAATAATAAACAAGTTCTGAATATGACATATGTATCAAAGAAATAAAAATTAGATTATAAATCATTAAAAAATTTATAATATTTGATTCAAAATGTATTTGAAAGAGGAAATATGAAACTAAACTTCAAATACCATGAATAAAGAGGTAATAATGATATAATACATTCAATGAGACAATATATACACCATATAAACAAAAATAAGTGTGTAATACAAAACAAGTATCAAAGAAGGGAATTTGAGATGAAACCCTTACCTCAAGTCTTGAATTGCTTCATATGTGTTATAACCTCATGTATAATAAATTTATATTTAATATAAATTTATAATTATTATAATTTATGTTTATTATATATTTGTAAAAAAACATAATCATACATATATTATTATATATCATTACCTCATATTTTCTAATCACATATTTATTAAAAATTATTCATTAAAATAATAAATTGGGTGTTAACTATTATATTTTCCATGCATGTTTCAGTGTGATAGTTCTTGTAATTTCACATTGGTCATTGTGTCATTATCTATAGATTATTAATCATTTCCTAAATATCAAATTTATTCATTATATATATATATATATATTATAACCAACCATGTATGGAGATGATGAGTAATGTATTACATCACTTTTTGAAGGTGTTAGTTCATACATATACATGAGTGATGTTTTTATTATTCAACGGAAAACAAGAAATGAAGATAAATGATAGTTATAACATACCAAACCAAACCATAGTGACCAATATTGAAGGTAATATGACATCATGCATGCCTCCCTATATGCAAGAGGCTTCCAACTAGTCGTGAGGGTTTAAGTCCATGATTGGAGAGATGAAACCCCCCAATATTGAGTTATATCACAAATAATAATAAACAATATAATATAAATTTAATTAGAGTACATATGGATATCTAAATATGTCATATATTTCATAAAAATAAATGGTATTCCTAGGTGGAAATCCAAACTGATGTAATATGTGAAGATAAATAAATAAATAGATATTGGGGTCCTTCAGAGTTTTTCCCAATTTATTAGTAGCTCCATACTATCTTTCTCATTCATCCACTACGGGGCCTTTACCCTTTAATGGATATCTATTTATGAAATATATCGGTGCATCAAAATGGATAAGTGGCATGTGAGTACAAGAATTAGTATGACACTACTAATGCATCCTTAAACCAAGTGTGCAAAAGTATAATAGGTATATTCCATGAATATAATAAATGTGCAAATAAGAATAACAACATACAATCCAAAAACAAGAATTTTTGAACTAACCAATTGACCACAAACCCTTTTTTGTACCTACATAGGCTCCATGATAGAAGGATAATCAGAGATGTCGGTAAATATTAGAACTATCCACAAGGCTATAAACATTTCTCTTCGTATCCTCAAGGAATTGAATGAACATTCAACTCAATATTCATAAGGAATTAAGTTGGAAGATTACTTGTTATCCACAAGTCATTAGGTTTCAGAATGTTCCTCAGAATCCTCAAGAAATAAATTTATGTTCGTACCACAAGGATATCATGCAATACTATCATCCTCATATCAAGTCAATCATAATCCCCCTTAAGGGGTAATTATACCGTGAAAAATCGCATATCACGTTTACCAGGAACCACACCTCCAAATGTAATACAATACATTACATGGTATAGAATGATAAACAATCATAGCATTCCATCACGAGAAATATAATATAATCCTATAATCAACATGTGGATTAACATAAAACATCATAAAAGATAATCTAGAAATTCTCATAGAAGAAGTATTATAATGGGTCTTACTATTTACACACACACACACACACCCACATGTGATCACAATAAAGAATGTCTATCAGTTATTTTAATAAAAATATTACACCATGGTAACATGTGTATTAGAGAGCCCCAAAAAGGTAAATAATTTCCTATCTAAAAATTCATTGATATCAAAGGTAAGGATAAACCACCCTATGTGGTTCAAAAGTTGGAGTGGAAACATTGAAAGAAAATAACACCTCCTCCTTGCCTTTATTATTGTAGTTTTTAAAACGTCAATGCTCAAGGTTCTTCAAGTGAATGAAAATCAATTATTTATTATTCAAATATTTTAAGGAAAATGTGAGGAACCATGAGTTAAACCACAAAAAGAAATGAAAAAACCATTAAAAGATAGTTTTAGCCTACCAGATTTAATCTCCCAAAAAATTTTCCAAGAGATAATGTTTACTAGAGTGTCTAGTTCATCCAGTAGAAGATATTTGAACTAAAATGACCACTCTCCCCAAGACTAGATGTACTCCTCAAGTATGATCTTACCATTGTTGAATCACCCAACTAAAATCATGTCATAATTTTCGATCCAATAATACTTCTCTTTATTGAGAGTCACCTTTAGTGACATCCCCATTATCCCAAAGGCTTCTTCTTCAATATAATTAATGTATATAACTTTTTCAATGACTTCTACTTCTAAAGACATTATAAATTAAAAATATTTATCAAAAACATCACCCGGATTCCTATAATGGAAAGTATCCTTAGGGGAGAGGTGACTATATCTGTCCATCTTCTTATCTTCCAACTTCTTTTTTGACCGGGTCTCCATTGGCAGTGGAAAAAAATAATATTCCTTTCTCTCTTTAAGAATGCTTCTCATGCTCCTGCTTCTCCACGAGCTTAGAAACTTATCACTCCAACCATCATCTAATATCTCACTTTAACATAGATAGGAATGTCATCACTATACCCATTTCCATTCATGGAGGTCTTGGTTAAATCTTTCTCAAAATCCAAAACTCGAACCTCATTAGGAAATAGAACAAATAGATTTCCCAGCTCTATGGTTCCCACCTCCCTTTTAGGAATAGTCCTAAAAGCTAAATTATTACCGTCCCTAGATTAATTATAGGCATCATCCTGGACTTTATCTCTAAATACACTCCTTGGTCACACCATATTTTCATTTGAATCACACAATGGAGATATGTGACCTCCATAATCTACAACTTGAGTGTAACGCCCCGACCCCAGTTACCCAGAGTCGGTGCATTAATTACATAACATTGGCATGATCACAAGAAAGATCAAATCTCGAAAGACCGATTGGTTTAGTAGCCTTGGAAACACTAGATATATTCATAGGTTTTACATTACATCATAAAATGAAAAACTACTACAACAACATAATGTCTCCATAATCCACACTCATATCCCCACATAATATCCCTGCAGGTCATTCATAATTTACTTCTTCACTTCCTGGGAAAAATAAAACATATAAAAGGGGTGAGCTCGAATGCCCAGTAAGGATAACAAAATAGCAGAAACTTTCATAAATAAGAATAAACTTTTAAGGCAATGTATAACTAAAACAAAAGCCTTTCAAACATAAACTTTCAACATGCTATGGCATAAATAAAATGAAATAATGCCATTTACTTATTCACATGGATATTCTACTAATCGAATAATCACATGCAAAAATCAATAACCACTTTCATAATGTTGGAATGCATAATGCCAGACTATCATAACCACATAGCCAAGGCCTCGTGCCAAGACTACAAATAAGATTTTGTCAAGGCCTTGTGCCAAGACACTAGTTTGTCTCATGAGACCTACCGATGCAATTTTTTTTTAGAAGATACTTATGTTTAAAATTGATAAAATATACTCCAGTGTTTTTATGAAAGCAATATGAAAGCTTCTGAAAACAAAATAACTAATTCTGAGACTTCTCGATTAATTACAGGCCATGATGGGTCCACTCCCAATCCCTTCCTGTCTACCAAACTCAAGAGTCAGGTTTTCTGAAAACATTTTTAAGCTTGCGTTAAATACGTATACATTTACACTGGATTTTCATATATTTGAGGGAAATATCTCTCTTTTGAAATCATTTAAAAATCACATAAATATAAAAGAAACCTTTTCTTTGAAAATATTCTAACAAGCTTGTAAGGAAAGCTTCGACGATTTTATAACGGTGGAAAATAACTGCACCCGCCGTATAAGTTAAAAAAAACATTCTTACCTTAATTCTGTCGAAAAGGTTAAAAAGGACCTTGTTTTGAAAATGACCGAAAGATTCCTTTATAAACCACTTTTAAAAGTAAAAAAGGGTATAAATGACTTTAACTCATATTCTAGTAAATAGTAAAAATGTTTTGAAATGCATTTTTAAGAAACATGGATGTGGATGATAAAGAGATCCCAGTAGATTATTACGTATAAACAACCTTGGATAATGAAGAGGTTGTAAAGTAAACCCTTACCTTGTACTTTTCCTTTGTTGGGGTAGGTTAACCTCCTGTATAATGGTGAAATAGTTGTTATTAAATTATACAATAATCATATATAATAATATGATATCATATATGATCTTTTAACATTGATTTGTTAATAATATCTTAGTATTATCATTATATCGGGTGTTAACTTACTTGTTTTCTTTTATATGTTTTGTTACGTAAGACATGTTTGTTGTATCTTATTCATATCCAGAATGATATCTAGTCCTTAAAAATCATTTTTAAATCATCAAATGATAATTATACTTGAATGGTTACGATGGAGAATGAATCTCATCGCGTTCGTGGAGACGGTAGTCCGTACGTACGCACGAGCGACAATATCATTCTTTTGATATTAAAATAATATATAAATGGATGGTATATCATATATACAGAATCATTAACATGTTATATTTATTATTTACATGAGTTACACATCATTATTATACCCATCCAAATAATAATATATTGAATAACAATTACACTACGACGTGGAGACGGTAAGCCGTACGTACGCACGTATGGTGACATGTTATTCAAAGGGTGGATAGAATACTGAATATGGTTGTAACATATTTCTAATAACATCACAGTATATGTAAGATACTGGAGTTATTATTTTAGAATGGTAAGAACAAAGAAAGAGGAAGTGGAAGAAGAAAAGAACTTGGAGAAGGGTGGTGAAATCATTACCTCTTCTTCGGGTTCTTCCTTTTGATTTGATCAAAAGGGCTCCTTAGGTTGGATTTCGGATCAAACTAATGCCTCTAGGTTGTAGTGAGGGATGTTGGGAGAGTATTTGGGCAGATTTTGGCCGAACCAAAAGGCTTTGAAGGTGTGAAGAAATGAGAAGGAGGAGTGCCCTTTTATAAGAGGGGTGAGGGGCACCTTTGGAAAAGCTAGAAATATTAATTTATATTAAATTCATATTCGGTTTCTAAAGGCTCCAAAGATTATTATTCAAAGGTTAAGGTGGGGATAGGTCGAAAACCACTCAACCAATAGAATTTAGACAGGTTTGGGTACTTATATTAACCTTATCTTTAAGTATTAACTCTAAGTTAATTAGTTTCACTTTTACAATGTCTCTTTGTATTTTTATATAATATGGTTAATAAACTTACTATATACATCCAAGCGACCCCCAAGTGGTACATTAATGATTAACCTATCATGATATAATTCTCTTGGCCGAACCGTAGATTTTTAGGAATTTAATATCAATTAATAATATAATATTTGTTTTAAGAACTCTTTTATGTCAATTTTGACACTATTCAATAGTTGATTTTTGTGAAACTCATAACACATTTATTACTTCGAAAAAAGTCAAATAAATCAATCATAATATATCATATTATCCTAGAAAATTAGTTTTATTCTTTAAAAGTTTCATATTATATTTATTTGGGTATTTATAATATCAATTATTTTAATTTTTCACTATTATAGTAATTACTGCATCATCATTGTATCATATATAAAATACATTATTTAATATCTAAAAATTATAAATAAAATAGAATTATGTAGAAATTTTTTTTATCTTTCTAATGAATATTTATAATCTCAAATCCAACATATATAACCCTATGTAACAATTGTTTTTCTAAAAGATATATGCTTGTGTCATTTTTGTATTAATTTTAACTTAATTAAAATAAAGTGTCATTATCACATACAAGTGGATCCATGGGGTCCCAAAATAGACCCAAAGATTCCCATGGTCTACCATGTATCAACCAATAGGGTTAAGACACGTTTCAGGGTAATTTAGTATTATTATAATATTATTTTTTAACTCTTATTTACCGGATTTACCCTTAACCATGGTAAATAAAATATTTACCGCAGTAATTATTCAAAATGTCTAAAAATAAAAGTTACCTATTTACAAAATTTGAACATACTGATTCCAAATATGGAATCCATTTTCCTAAATTCAAAACACAGAAGTGGCAGAAATTAATTTAAAATTAATTCTCGCTGTCAAAACAAAAAGCGTGTTTTTAAGAGGTAATAACTATCAAAAGATTGACACTTGTTTATGTTCGGTTTAATTGTAAAATTATGTCCAATGACCAACATTATATTAAATGGTAAAAATATATTCTAAATATACTTTAAAACCACTCAAATTCACAATTTATCACTATTAATTATTTTGATTAAAAAAGTTGTTTTTAATTAAAATTTAGTAATTTTCACTATTCATCAAAATATTAAAGTTATCCGAAAAGTACCAAAATTTCACCCTAGGATAATTTCAATATTCCGAATCCAAAAATGAAGTCCATTTTGAAATATAAAATATATATGATTTCAAAAAGTAGGTATTACTATTCACAACGACTATTTTAATTAGTTGTGGTGTGTGTTAGAACTCGAGGTTGCGTACAACACACGCTATCGCATTATTCAAAGAGAAGCGTACCGTAGAAGCTTGGGATGTTTCATTTTAAATTTTTGATGTCCCCATTTAGTCAAAAAGTTTAAAATATAGTATTTAAAAAGGGTTCACTATTAACGTTGATAAAAGTGCAATACTGAAAATGAATTTGTTCTTGCATTATATCTAAGAAACTCATAATATGGATTCTAAAATTATAAGGATTATATAAACATTAAAATTTATCTAATACTATTCATAACCTCTTTTGAACGGCTTGTTTGGTAATTCATGGTGTGCTTGAACTTTGTGTTGCATGTAGTGAAAGTTATTGAATTATTTTGAAGAACTAACACACTATGAAATCTTGGGGTGTTACATTCTCCCCTCCTTCAATAAATTGCGTCCTCGCAATTTGAAATTGTTCTTCGAAAATAAAAGGTTGAAAATATATAATATATTTGTGGGAAACCCCACATCGGAAATTGGGTTACTAAAATTTAGTCTTAATATGAGGAAAAGAGAAATGAAAGGGTCACCACCAAATTATGATCTCGATTAGGAGAACATTGGTGGCAATTTGAGACATATAATTGGAGGAAAAATGTAAATATTTATAGGTAGTGATTGAGGTCATCAATTACAAACAAGTATAAAATTGAGGTCCTTAAACTCATCAATCTATGATGATTTGAAGTACCATTGGTTCAACAAAATATAGGGTATTGGGATAACAATTTTTGACGTTTCAAAATATCTTAGTTGAAATCCCACATCGAAAAATGAATTAATGAGGCCTCTATTTAAAATAAAGAGTGGAAAGTATGAAGATTACCGAAAATAACACATACTAGGGTTCCATGTAGGAAAATATGGATATGGAAGAAAAATCTAACCATCAATTATCTGATGGAGAGTGGTAGAGAACATGGCTATGAAAAGGCCAACAATCCCAAATCCAGAAATTAGTGATGATTTAAGGTACCATCTAGGAAAACATTTTTGTTCTAAGTTTCTTTTCTTAATATTGAGGAATTTATTTATGAGATTGGCTAAGATCATAAGGAGATATACTTACTTTATAATTAGAGTTTTATCCATTAATAAATTTCTACCACAAACTCATCTTTCACTCTAAAAGATAATAGAATGTAAAAAAATTCTATTTACACTATTCGTATAGGGTTCCAAAATAAAGGAATTTATAATTCATCTACAAGATCTTTTAATAAAAACTACATTATTTAATCTAGAACATCTCGTGGGCCAGTGGTAGGTGATACACCCTTGTCGCCCTTTGGTTGCGGGTTCAAGTCTCGCAGCCTTGCCGGACGCGACGGGTTGCCGCCCGACCTCCGGGTTGTCCTTTTATGGAAATCCAAAATAATCCAAACTAGAACTATCCAAAATACTTCTATCCAAACTCACAGTCCAACATTTATAAGGAAGGTAAACATAATATAGATCCTTTTTACCCCGCAATAGCATATGAATACCTTCATCATGTATTACCATATTCCTTATTGATTACATTCATGTTCCCTTATTCCATATAGAATGCTGGATATACTTCATTAATCCAAAAATGTTTTAAACCCCAACAATGATGGAATATACAAGTCATTAATCAGCTTCAAGGTAGTCAATAATATCCAATATAATTTATCCAAATCAATCATGTATTATTCTAAAATCACCACCTCGGTATCTGAACCATATTATGGTTTATCTTTCTCTCAACCATATATTTTCCAAACATTTAACCTGCTACTGAGTCACTTTTCTTTGTTCCACACCATCTCAAGTCCTTAATGAAATAGTACTGCAGTACAATCCTTATATACTCCATAATTATTATAACAAGTACATTGTTGATACAACACTCAATTGATATAATCAACATAATAACTCTAATCATTCCTCTTCATCTGTGGTAGTATCATAACTTGATTATTATCCAATAGCATAATTTTCGGCATAGTCTGATGACTGGGACATAGGTTCGCGTAGTGTCCAAACTCCTTGAAAATGAAGCATTGTACATTTGAAACCATTTTCTTACCCTTGCAGTCATGTACATTGTGCCCTTTTCCTCCACACTTATAACAAACTCCCATTCCTTTCAGGCAAGTTCCAGGGTGTTTCTTTCCACAGTTACCACTTATGGGAAAATTCTTCTTTTCCCTCTTCCCTTTATCTATCTTTCTCTCTTCTATCCTTTTCTTCTCTTGCTTCCCTTCAAAGCCATAGGACTCAGTAAACTCTTTACTTATCTTATAAACACATGATATTATTTCTTCATATGATGATAATACATGGGAGACTATTTCTCTTATAAATTCTAGCTTAAGACCATGAAAGATATGATCCTTCCTTCTCTTTGAATCATGTGCATTTCTGGAGTTCTCATTCCTTCTACTGGGCGCCATTTCTAAACAATGGCATAAACTAGATCAGTTTATGAATCAAAATACATAATCCCATACTTATAAAACACTTAACATAAATTGAACTATTTATGGATATAATCCATAATCATAAGAATGTTTTCTTTGAGGAAGTATATACTCATAATCCCTTCAAAATGATTTGTAAAGAAAATGAGAGTTATCCTAAGCATATCCCCCGGGAGTGTCGTAACCAAGAGTGCAGCAAGGCCCGTTGTCATGCACCAGTTCCCGTTCGAGTCTAGCTCAAAGCGGTGTTTTCGGGTTTTACCCCTAGGTACATCTGTGCCAGAGCCGCCTCTACCTGCTCGTATCCAGACAGGGATGTATTGCTCGGAAAACTCACAAAATCTCTACAATACCAAAATTCTAGGAAGTTCTTCTATACTAATCCTCAAAGTTCATCTTAGGTCTATGTGCTCTAATTAGAGTTTATCCTAATCTAGCTTCCAAGGTTTGTACTAAACTTCCTCTGATACCAACTGTAACGCCCCGACCCCAGTTACCCAGAGTCGGTGCATTAATTACATAACATTGGCATGATCACAAGAAAGATCAAATCTCGAAAGACCGATTGGTTTAGTAGCCTTGGAAACACTAGATATATTCATAGGTTTTACATTACATCATAAAATGAAAAACTACTACAACAACATAATGTCTCCATAATCCACACTCATATCCCCACATAATATCCTTGCAGGTCATTCATAATTTACTTCTTCACTTCCTGGGAAAATTAAAACATATAAAAGGGGTGAGCTCGAATGCCCAGTAAGGATAACAAAATATCGGAAACTTTCATAAATAAGAATAAACTTTTAAGGCAATGTATAACTAAAACAAAAGCCTTTCAAACATGAACTTTCAACATGGTATGGCATAAATAAAATGAAATAATGCCATTTACTTATTCACATGGATATTCTACTAATCGAATAATCACATGAAAAAATCAATAACCACTTTCATAATGTTGGAATGCATAATGCCAGACTATCATAACCACATAGCCAAGGCCTCGTGCCAAGACTACAAATAAGATTTTGTCAAGGCCTTATGCCAAGACACTAGTTTGTCTCATGAGACCTACCGATGCAATTTTTTTTAGAAGATACTTATGTTTAAAATTGATAAAATATACTCCAGTGTTTTTCTGAAAGCAATATGCAAGCTTCTGAAAACAAAATAACTAATTCTGAGACTTCTCGATTAATTACAGGCCATGATGGGTCCACTCCCAATCCCTTCCTGTCTACCAAACTCAAGAGTCAGGTTTTCTGAAAACATTTTTAAGCTTGCGTTAAATACGTATACATTTACACTGGATTTTCATATATTTGAGGGAAATATCTCTCTTTTGAAATAATTTAAAAATCACATAAATATAAAAGAAACCTTTTCTTTGAAAATATTGTAACAAGCTTGTAAGGAAAGCTTTGACGATTTTATAACGGTGGAAAATAACTGCACCCGCCGTATAAGTTAAAAAAAACATTCTTACCTTAATTCTGTCGAAAAGGTTAAAAAGGACCTTGTTTTGAAAATGACCAAAAGATTCCTTTATAAACCACTTTTAAAAGTCAAAAAGGGTATAAATGACTTTAACTCATATTCTAGTGAATAGTAAAAATGTTTTGAAATGCATTTTTAAGAAACATGGATGTGGATGATAAAGAGATCCCAGTAGATTATTACGTATAAACAACCTTGGATAATGAAGAGGTTGTAAAGTAAACCCTTACCTTGTACTTTTCCTTTGTTGGGGTAGGTTAAACTCCTGTATAATGGTGAAATAGTTGTTATTAAATTATACAAGAATCATATATAATAATATGATATCATATATGATCTTTTAACATTGATTTGTTAATAATATCTTAGTATTATCATTATATCGGGTGTTAACTTACTTGTTTTCTTTTATATGTTTTGTTACGTAAGACATGTTTGTTGTATCTTATTCATATCCAGAATGATATCTAGTCCTTAAAAATCATTTTTAAATCATCAAATGATAATTATACTTGAATGGTTACGATGGAGAATGAATCTCATCGCGTTCGTGGAGACGGTAGTCCGTACGTACGCACGAGCGACAATATCATTCTTTTGATATTAAAATAATATATAAATGGATGGTATATCATATATACAGAATCATTAACATGTTATATTTATTATTAACATGAGTTACACATCATTATTATACCCATCCAAATAATAATATATTGAATAACAATTACACCACGACGTGGAGACGGTAAGCCGTACGTACGCACGTATGGTGACATGTTATTCAAAGGGTGGATAGAATACTGAATATGGTTGTACCATATTTATAATAACATCACAGTATATGTAAGATACTGGAGTTATTATTTTATAATGGTAAGAACAAAGAAAGAGGAAGTGGAAGAAGAAAGGAACTTGGAGAAGGGTGGTGAAATCATTACCTCTTCTTCGGGTTCTTCCTTTTGATTTGATCAAAAGGGCTCCTTAGGTTGGCTTTCTGATCAAACTAATGCCCCTAGGTTGTAGTGAGGGATGTTTGGAGAGTATTTGGGCAGAGTTTGGCCAAACCAAAAGGCTTTGAAGGTGTGAAGAAATGAGAAGGAGGAGTGCCCTTTTATAAGAGGGGTGAGGGGCACCTTTGGAAAAGCTAGAAATATTAATTTATATTAAATTCATATTCGGTTTCTAAAGGCTCCAAAGATGATTATTCAAACGTTAAGGTGGGGATAGGTCGAAAACCACTCAACCAATATAATTTAGACAGGTTTGGGTACTTATATTAACCTTATCTTTAAGTATTAACTCTAAGTTAATTAGTTTCACTTTTACAATGTCTCTTTGTATTTTTATATAATATGGTTAATAAACTTACTATATACATCCAAGCGACCCCCAAGTGGTACATTAATGATGAACCTATCATGATATAAGTCTCTTGGCCGAACCGTAGATTTTTAGGAATTTAAAATCAATTAATAATATAATATTTGTTTTAAGAACTCTTTTATGTCAATTTTGACACTATTCAATAGTTGATTTTTGTGAAACTCATAACACATTGATTACTTCGAACAAAGTCAATTAAATCAATCCTAATATATCATATTATCCTAGAAAATTAGTTTTATTCTTTAAAATTTTCATATTATATTTATTTGGGTATTTATAATATCAATTATTTTAATTTTTCACTATTATAGTAATTACTACATCATCATTGTATCATATATAAAATACATTATTTAATATATAAAAATTATAAATAAAATATCATTATGTAGGAAATCCTTTTATCTTTCTAATGAATATTTATAATCTAAAATCCAACATATATAACCCTATGTAACAATTGTTTTTCTAAAAGATATATGCTTGTGTCATTTTTGTATTAATTTTAACTTAATTAAAATAAAGTGTCATTATCACTTACAAGTGGATCCATGGGGTCCCAAAATAGACCCAAAGATTCCCATGGTCGACCATGTATCAACCAATAGGGTTAAGACACGTTTTAGGGTAATTTAGTATTATTATAATATTATTTTTTAACTCTTATTTACCGGATTTACCCTTAACCATGGTAAATAAAATATTTACCGCAGTAATTATTCAAAATGTCTAAAAATAAAAGTTACCTATTTACACAATTTGAACATCCTGATTCCAAATATGGAATCCATTTTCCTAAATTCAAAACACAGAAGTGGAAGAAATTAATTTAAAATTAATTCCCGTTGTCAAAACAAAAAGCGTGTTTTTAAGAGGTAATAACTATCAAAAGATTGACACTTGTTTATGTTCGGTTTAATTGTAAAATTATGTCCAATGACCAACATTATATTAAATGGTAAAAATATATTCTAAATATACTTTAAAACCACTGAAATTCACAATTTATCACTATTAATTATTTTGATTAAAAAAGTTGTTTTTAATTAAAATTTAGTAATTTTCACTATTCATCAAAATATTAAAGTTATCCGAAAAGTACCAAAATTTCACCCTAGGCTAATTTCAATATTCCGAATCCAAAAATGAAGTCCATTTTGAAATATAAAATATATATGATTTCAAAAAGTAGGTATTACTATTCACAACGACTATTTTAATTAGTTGTGGTGTGTGTTAGAACTCGAGGTTGCGTACAACACACGCTATCGCATTATTCAAAGAGAAGCGTACCGTAGAAGCTTGGGATGTTTCATTTTAAATTTTTGATGTCCCCATTTAGTCAAAAAGTTTAAAATATAGTATTTAAAAAGGGTTCACTATTAAAGTTGATAAAAGTGCAATACTGAAAATGAATTTGTTCTTGCATTATATCTAAGAAACTCATAATATGGATTCTAAAATTATAAGGATTATATAAACATTAAAATTTATCTAATACTATTCATAACCTCTTTTGAACGACTTGTTTGGTAAGTCATGGTGTGCTTGAACTTTGTGTTGCATGTAGTGAAAGTTATTGAATTATTTTGAAGAACTAACACACTATGAAATCTTGGGGTGTTACATTGAGACTCCAATTTTGGGTTAAGTCTACTCCCACACTCAGGGCCCTCCAGTAGTGGAGATATCAAAGCTCCAACCTACTTAACCACATATGAACCTATTTTATCCAAAAAAAAACATTCACAAAATACTGAGGACCCTCAAGGTCCTTTCCCAACCGATTGAATATATCAGTTTCCAATTGATTTCATCCTCAAGGATCACTCTATACTTCCTTTTCAACAGTTTCCACACCTAATGGCCCCTGACCAGAAGAAACTTCCATCCTGCTGGTCATAGGAACATTTCTTTTGCCTATAGTTCTCACACCCTACTGCCTCTATAGATATCTATTCGCACATGATTCCAATAGGTGTCCCATTCGCTTACAAACATAACAAACATTTACACATGATTCAATAAAAACTTGTTGTCTCCAACAGAACACCTCACCAACTGTAATCCCAATGTTGTTAGGATTAAATCTTAAGGCATTAATTTCTATGTAGATCTGGGGGTTAATAAGGATACAAATAGAGTTGGTTTAACTATCAGAACATAAGTACCTTCTAACTTGGTTCCCAAGAATCCTATTAATCAATGGGTTTTGATAATTCTTGATTATTATCCTTTAGTAATCTCACATAATTTTCTTCTGAATTTTTTTAAAATTATTATTTAATAATTTAGTGAAATTATATTTTGATATTTCTTGATAATAATATTTTTATAATTTATGTAATTATCCTTTTTTACCTTTAAAAAACTATAATTTGATAATTTTAGAAAATTACCTTTTGATAATACAATGTGATTAACCTTTTATAGTAATCTTTATATAATTCTATAAAATTATCATTGTATAATACTTATAATTTTTTTAATAATTAGATAGAATTATCCCTTGAAATTTATTAATTTTTTTAAATAATTTTTTCCCAATAATTTAGGTAGAAATGAATAATGGAAAAGAAAGAAAATAAATAAAAAAATAAGAAACCTATTATCCATTCATATGTAAAGCACCTAGAAAAAGAAAAGGAGAACCCCCCACATGCTTGGAACTAGAAAAGGGAATGAACCAAACCATCAGAGACTTGATATCTCAAGAACAAGGGAGATTAGTGATTGATTAAACTTAACAAAAGTAACCATGAATGAAGGATAAAAGTTTAAGATATTTTAGAAACACACACAATTTATACATTTGATATCTTAAAACACCAAATCAATCGTCCAATTTAATTTCCATTTTAGCTAAATATTGAATGAAGATTATTTATTTTCATCCCATTAAGACTTTTCCAATTAAAATGGGTCAAAATGGTGGATTTTTTTGGGTTTGAATCGAAGCCATATTCGGAAATGGAGAGTTCCAACGTGCAGAATAAAGAGAAGCTAAGATAAAATGAAAAAAAATAAAATAAAAAAAGGAATAGGGTAAATAAATAATTACCCACATGCATGAGTGTGTGATTTTACCAAACACCCGATACATAAAAAGGTTACGTCACACATAGGGTAAAATCCACATTACTCATTTAATGAAAGCCTCAAATTTCCCATTCGAGACATCATTAAAGAGATATTCAATTTTTTCTAAAACAACTTAATGGGTTATATAATAATTTGAATATTTTAATTATATCAATTCCAAGGCTCCATGGGCCCCAAAATTACACACCAACTACTCCAAACACTAATAATATTCCTTTAAATATTCTAAAGTGTTTGAAGGAAGAACAGAGTTATTAGATTGATAGAGATTTTACCCTTATATAAAGCCTTTAAATAATTTATAATGTGTTTTTACTGAAAATTACATTTTCACATATAAATTAATCATTAATTATAAAAAGTAGGGATTTTATTATCATTTAATAATTGATAATTTTATAATTCTCCTCCTCTAATGAATTCTCTTCTTCGAGAAGTAACTTTAGCGGTCTAACTAAAATAACTCAAGCCACTGAGCAAGGACATACGAATCCTACTACCATGCCTCTTTTTTTTATTTTTACATGATACCACTAATTTTGGAAAAGTTGTATCATCTTACATTAAAGGAATTTATTGTCCTAGTCGATAATCTGCACTATACACTACTCACAGTTTCCATCAGGCTCCACTAGACGTCCTTGAAGTAGATAACATGTGTAAAATCAAGAAAATACCTCTGGAGCTATGAAGCATGAAACACATACTGCACACCTCAGTAGTAAGAAGGAAGTTCCATATGGTATTTCACAGTCCCAATCCAAATTGTGATCTTAAATTGTCCAAAAAGATATGCAGCTAGATTTCCTTGATTCCTGATAAATCAATGTTTTAACCAGTGAGTCACTTTCAACAAAACCCGATCACCCAAAAAAAACTCAATGGGTCTCCTCTAATAGAAACCTTATGATATATTCATGATTTGAGCAATGATAAACCTCTTTTAAATTTTATACACCCTTTAAAGGGTCATATAAACTAAAATGATCCCTATAACTTCTCCCTCACCAACCTCATTCCAAACAATTATTGAATGAAATGACCTCCTATAAAGATACACATATTGTTCCATCTGAATTGAATCCTGTTAACTATTTTTGAATGGAAAATTAATATAGGCTGGTTATTATAACAATATCTACTTAATTATAGGATTTAAGATCATAAAATACATTTTAGTATGTGTATTTTCCCTTCATATTATCTATAATTATGACGATGATACATTATACTCAATATCAATAGATTTCCTAGGGCTTTCTACAAACCCTATCAAAAGAAAGATGTAAAAAATGAATCTCTATCTAATGAAATTATCAAGTGAACTCCATGTAATCACATGATCTAATAGACATAAAGACTTTTCAGATCATATAACAAGTGATTCCCTCATATTTTTAAGAAGTGGTGACTTTAATCAACCGATTCAAAATCAGCCAAAAAGAATCACGACTTCTAGGGGACTCGGGTAAACCTATCAAAAAGTGAATCTTTTTGTAATCCCACTTACAAATTTTCATAGGAAGTGGATACAGAAAACCAATAGGATAATGGTGGTTGGTATTTTACCTCTTTTTGGTAAGGCATTGGGATATAAACCCACTGATGCCCCTCTTCATCAATGGAAACCATAACTATTACCTGAATTCATGGTACATCTTCCTCACACTAGGATTTACCACCCATTTAGAGGTATGAAAATATCTCATCGGATCCTCTCTAATAGAGGTAGGGAATCAAGGTATCCCTTATACAAGGAACACATTATCATCTCCCAATGAACCCCATATATCAAATCACCTAGAGCTATCTATTCCCACATTATAACACACTATGGGTCTAAATAACATCATAACATTACCTGACATACTAGATAATATGTATCTAACAAGGGATCTCAAATCATCGATCCCTAATCCTTTGAATCATTCATCCTATATCTAGAAAATAATCTCATTAAGGACCACTAATCCGTTGAAGGCCTCTCACCAAGTTCCTGCATAGGCTACATCTTACGACTAAGAGAATCAAAATGAAATTACCATTACATGGTGTATAATCTATCTTGATGTCAAATATATGAAGATAATCTACCTAGATTATTTTATATTATATTTAGGTCCCACTATATAAATATGTAATAGAGGATCTTGTGGTTATTTTTGACAAAAAACCTTTTACCAAAGAGATAGGGTCTCCATCACTACAAAGCACAAACCCCGACTACTAGTTGTAGGTCATGAAGAGGGTAGTCCAATTTATGGGTTTATAGATGATGTAACCCATAAGCTACTATCATCTCTATCTAAATTAGTTAAAATCATATAAAAACTCTTGGTGCATCATAGTACACTATATATCCAATCCCAAGATTAGGAAGTATCTGTATTGGAGTTGTATTCAACCTCAACTTCAGATAAGAAAATTACTTTTCACACCCATCTATCTACTATAATTTTACTCCTTTCTCCATCAGTGGAGTCACGTGTAATCATAGATTGGATAAGTCATAGATAAAGTGATGGTATTATCCTACTAATCCCAGTATGCTCTTCATGTTAAACACATTCCAAGGATGTATCCAATACATGATAATCTTTAATTTATCTATGTTTATGGATATACCCTTATCAAACACCGCATGTCCTAGGAACTTCCCCTCTAGAATCTAGATGTCACACTTCGATAGTTTTGTGTAATGTTTATGCGCTAAAAGAATGCTGATAACTATCTTAAGGTGCCTATCATGTTATTCTAGTGACAATGATTATATGAGAATGCCGTTGAAAAATACTCTGGACAATAAGTTCATGTGTGAGTAGAAGATCATATTCAGAAGATACATGAACATTGCAGACTCATAAATTTATTCATATATCATAACCAAGTACTCATACAACCCATTAAAACATCAAAATTCTACCTTTATAATTTTATTCTCTCTAACTCACAAGTGGTGAAAGCCCGATCGAAGATCAATTTTGGAGAACCACCAAGATCCATTTAACTAGTACAAAAGAACATTTATCATAGGAAAGTGATATCTATACTTCACTACCACCTAGTTCAAATTATATTAATTGAAAAAGAGTTAATGGATATCACACTTCTCTTTAAGGGATAACATATATACCCCCCATGATGATATACTCATCTTTCTAAAACATCTATACTCCAAGTCAACAAGCTCTACCTTGAGATCCTTACTCTCAGATAGAACCAAATAATTAGGTGTATTGAAATGGGCTATGCACACGGAATGAGATCTATATTAGATAATATTTCAAATCCTTCAGATCCACTACTAGGTTAAGGATTTCACAATGATTTTAACCCATTCCTTATCTCCTCAAGGGCCTCTAATTCCATGTAATGATGAAGAATTTTCAATTTGAAAGTAATGGTATATCCAAACACAGTTTTAAAATCATATTCCTCATTTAGGAACTATGTGAAGGAATTATGGCTGGGGTGGGCCCACTATCTTCAACATTGGAGTTAGTGTGAAAACATTCTATAAGAACCATTATTATATTGTGGTCCCACTAAATATATTTTATGTGGAATTTTATAGAACATAAGAAACATTAAGAATATACAAAATTCTAATAAGACTATAGGATCACACAAGTTTCTCCTTAAAGTCTACCCATAACCCAAGGTATACCCCTCCTAACACTAACCTTGGTTTCCATCTATGAACATTATTCATGGTCATTATATACATATTAACACAATAATATGCTTATTTGAACTAATTAATGCCAATAAATATATATCATAACAACATGGAAAAACAGATACACCATACAAGAGAAAATATCCCAAACAAAAAGTACAAATCATGACATTTAATTAAGGGACTACTATAATGTATAAGAATTGGTATGTATATAGCCTGTGATCATATAATCCTAGTCATGATAAATCAATTCACCCAAATCCACATAAAAATAGTAGAAAAAATCCCATCCATGGTAACTCAGAGGTCTATTACACATGTATTATCTCAGAACATGAAAACTCCCCTACCCAAGTCCCATAAAATTATCTCTTTTTCAACATGTCCTAGGTTTTTTCAAATAGAAAAGAAAAGAAGTGATGATTTGATACCATTTTGTAATATCCCAACCCAAACCACTGGGGTCCAAGACCAAAGGTCACATGACCTCATGCATGCTTCCCCATAAAAAATAGGCTTTTGACTAGTAGTGAGGGTCTAATTACATTATTGGGGAGAATATACCCTCATTATTAATTGGTAATATAAATAAAAATAAGAAATATAATTAAAATAAAATCAGAGTACATACCGAAATCTAAAGATGACATGTATTTTGTATAAATAAATGGGATTACAAGGTGGAAATATAACCCAATGTAATATGTAAAGATAAGAAATTAAATAGTCACCAAGTTCATTCAAAGTATTTAGTGATCTGTTAGAAACTTCATACTCCTCAGCCTAGTCATCCACCATAAGGTCCTTTCCTTTCATCGAATCTCTAGTTATGAAATCTATAAGCACACTAAAATAAAAAAACCACCAATATATCCTCAACCAAGTGTGATCAAGTATAAAGGGTGTATTCCATAAATATAATGAATACTTAAATAAGAATAACAACATGCAACCTAAAACTAAGTGATTATGTACTAAAAAATCTACCACATAACCCCGATCATACCTACTTACACACCATGAAAGAAGGATAAACACAGATGTCAGTAAATATTAGAACTAGTCATAAGGCTATAGATATTTTATGTAGTACCCCCCAGGAATTGAGTGAACATGTTACTCTATATCAACAAGGAATTGAGTTGGAAAACAACTTAGTATCTACATGTCATCGAGTTTGGCATGTTCCTAAAAATCCTTTTGGCATCGAGTTACATCTAGGACACAATGATATCAGGCTCTAGTATCATACTAATTGCATGTCAAGCATACTCCCCCTCAAGGGGTATCATACTATTATGGTCACCATTCATGTGTACCAAGAACCACACCTCCAAATGAATGTTAATACACAGAAGGTATATAATTACAAACAATAATATCATGAATCTTAAAAAATATAGTAGCATCATATAATAAAAATGTGAATTAACAAAAAACATGGTAAGATACAATGTTTAAATTCACATGGAATAAGTATCATAATGGGTCTCATTGTCCACAAACATACCCACATGTGATCATAATCATGAATGGTTATCAATTATGCCAACATAAAAAAATACATTAAGGAAACATGTGTAAATGAGATCCCCAAAATGGTAAGGACCTTCCTTACTCAACATTCATCAATGTAAACGATAAGGATAAATCAACATGGGTAGATCAAAATATATATAGGAAACATAAAAAACTATGAAAATATAAAAAAAGTTCTTATTATCAAAGCTATCAACACATTAATGCGTGAGGCTTTTTAAAGAATCCAAGAAACATCACCAGTAATTTTATTTAAAAAATAAAGAAAATATAAAATGAAATGATGCTTTCTCAATCATGGATAATTCCAAATTATAATTTTATACTAACAAATTATCTATAAAAATACTTCTCAAGAATAATTATAAAAACATATTTGATAAAATATTTCTATGTATATTAAACCTAGAAAACATGTGGTAGTTCTTTATAATTGTTATTTTATACAACTATATAACCATCCTTTCATAATAATATTATGATAATTTTTTATCAATTACCCTTTTATAATTAATTATTATTGTATTATGTTAAATATTGATAATTATCATTTGGTAATCTCATATAATTATCCTTCGATAATTTTTATAAATTTTAAATTGATAATTTGGTGCAATTTTGTTTTGAGAATTATTGAGAATTATTTTTTTAATTCATGTAATTATCCTTTGATAAATTTAAAAGAATATCCTTTGATAATTTTAATAAATTATCCTTTGATAAGTTTTAATAAACGATCCTTTAATAATTCTATGTGATTATCCTTTTATAATTATATTAGTATTAATAGATGAAATTATCATTTTATATTTCTTATAATTATTTTTTATAATTTCACAATAAGTTCCTTTTGATAATATTTATATATTATTGATTAAATATTTTATAGAATTATACCTTGATGTTTTTTTGGGTATTATCATTTTTTAAACTGACCATTTTATAGAATTTAGAAATAAAGAATAATTGAAAAGGAAAAAATATAAAAAAAGAACGAACCTATTATCCCTTAATATGGGAAGTGTCTAGAAAAAGAAATTAGAACCCATCATGCACCTAAAACTATAAAAGAGGGAAAAACAAAATGTCAGAGGCTTGACTGATTATGCACAAGAGAGATCTATGGCCGCTCAAACTAAATAGGATCCACTAGGAATGAAGGATGCACGTTTGTATATTTTAGAAATTCACACAACATATATGTTAAAAATTTTAAAACCCCAAATCAATCTATTGATTTAATTTTAATTTGAACTGATTACTGAATTAATAGTATTTATTTTGATCCCATTAAGACGTTACAAATTTAAACTGGTCAAAATTTTCGATTTAGATGGTTTTGGGTTGAAGTCATCTAAGGTAGGGGGAATTTGATGTATGTGGAAGTAGGAGAAGGATATATAAAAAAATAAACATATAAAAATAAAAAGAAAATAAAAATATAAGGAAAAAGGTAAATACATAATTACCCCTACACATCCATATGTGATTTAACCAAACACCCAATTCAAAAAAAGGTTATGTCATAGCTAGAATAAAACCACATTCCATATTTAATAGAGATATTATATTTCCCATAAATGACTCCATCCAAGAGATATTTCATTATTTCTAAACAAGGTTCGTGTGTGGTATAATATATTTAGTTTTTTTATTATATCAATATTGAGGCTCTATGGGTCATAGAATCCCGCACCGTCTCCGCACATAACTTTGAAAATATTCATTTAAATATTCTATGGTGTTTCAAGGGAAAAATAGATTCATTACATTAATATGGAGTTTAAACTTAAGTAAAACCTTCAAATTATTTAGAATGTTATTTTTAGTGGAAAATTTAAATTTCACATTAAAATACTCATTAATTACAAACAAAAGTGAGTTTTTATTCTCATTTAATAATTTTTTATATTAAAATTATTCATATTTAAATAATCATAATTATGTTATAAATGTCATATATATTCATTAAATCCTTCTATATAACCATCCTAGAGTGGTGCTAATGAAAAATGAACTACATAACTTTATGGAAGTAGTCGATATATACCCATGAGGGATGCTTTAATTTTATATTAGATGGAAAAGATAAATAAAATGGTTGTACCATTAACCTATTTTTTTACTATGTGGAATATAGTAATTTAATTATGTAAATTTGGTTGTAGAATATTTAGAGGAAATTTAAGAGGAATGAAACATGAAAAAATACTAGAAAGAACATGTATATATTCTTTGGACAATCTCCTTTGAAAAAAACCTTTAGACATCATGGATTGATATTTTTGTAATTCTATAACTTATATGTCATGTATAAGGGTGTTGGGATGGTATTTTAGTAAATCTTGGTCATAAAAATTTATCAAGCGCTGTTTAGTTGTGAGAAGTATAGGTCCCCTTTTATAAGTGAGGGGGTGGTGCCATTGTAAATACCATTAACATTAAGATAATATAAAGTAATTTTCATGGTAAAGTAGAAAAAATGGAAAAATTTTCTATTATGGGATAATTTAAGGTAGAAATCCACTCAACAAATCAGATTTAAATAATATTTAATGATATTTTAAGAATTTTCTCCTAGTTTAACCCCCTCATTAAACTTTTTAACCCTTACCGTGGGAGTACAATTTTTTCCATGGAAACTATTAATTATGGGTAAATATTAAGTTAATTATATTAAAAAATATATAATATTATGATTTAAATTATGTAATTCATTTTACAAGTTTCAATTATTATAGTTGGTAGAAACTATTTTTAATATAAGAACAAAAAATGAAATGAAAAACAATTTTCAGAAAAATGTCTTTTTTATGTCTAAAAATGAAAGGCATCTGAGCGACATCTCCCCAATTTATCTCTCACACCAGGGTTTACCCATGGTGTCATCTCGGAGTAGCGGTGGCCTTTGGATGCACTCCAACATCGTCGCCCCCTCTCCCTTTCTTCGTGATTCTCCTTCTTCCTCTCGCTCAGGTGCTGGTGTTTTATTTTTGACATCGTCTGGTTCTTCCCTTTGGACTCACTGATAGTGCCGGTGCTCGAAGCCCTAGTTTGCTTCTTCAATGCTCTATTATTTCGTTCTTCTGTGATCCTCCAAGGCAGATCAAGTGTGTTGGAAATGGTGAGACTTTGGGATGTGGGGTGCAGTGGTCGCTGGCATGCCTAGCGCAACACTTCATAAATGGATTTTTTCTCTCTCGTTTTTAGGGTTTTTGTGTCTTCCTATGAGATCCGTTTTATGTCAGTGAAGTTTGTGATGTTGTGTTGAAAGCGATGGCGATGCGACAATGTTGAGATGAGGTTCCACAATCTTTTCATCTTATCTCGGTTTCTTAGTTTATCTTCTCTGGTTCAGAGACTCCCCTGATCTCTCCGAGGTGGAGCAGCACAGTGGTCGTCTTATTTCTTTGGGTTGTGAGTTTGAGCTGCCGATTCAAGGTATCGATGGAGGTGGCCTATTTTGGAATCATGGTCTTGGATATCACTCGTTTCTTTATTTAGTGGACTTTGTTCAAGTTATCTTCTACGGTGAGTTGATGATTGTTGCGTTTGATGTGGTTGGTTCTACTCTAATGGTGGTTTGATGAAGCAGTGAGTTCCGAATATAGTCTTTCTGGGTCCCTTTATTGTTCAATGTTTCTTCTTCATTATGGTGTTATGGGTGACGATGGCGTGAATATGTTGATGACAGTATTTGGATGGGGACGTTTGGGGTTCTCATCAGGACGAAGGTTATGAAGATGACAAGCTATGGGTTGATGTCGGGGGCACGACTTGCTGAAGGGTTCAGTTTCACCAGAGCTTTTTTTGTGCAGGTGTAGACTCTTTTATTGACTGTATTGATGTGTTTCAGCGATAGTGGTGATGGAGGTCGGGTCATTGGACCAAGATGGTTACATCAATGGATGCACTATGCTCGATGCACTTAATCCGCAACAGGTGATAATGATGCTTTTGAATTTGAATTTTGAATGTTTGAAATTTTAAATCGGGTTGACGGGGGTTTTGATGTAATGGGTTTTTGGTTTTTCTATTTGGTGTAAAAGTCATGTGGGTTCCCACTAACCCCTTAAAAGTTGTTTATTATGAAAATACTAAAAAAATCATTTTGGTGATGTATAAAAATGAAATTACACCAAAATAATATATAATATCGATCTCCATGACATTTTTTGGATTATGGATAAAAAGTTAATTTTTTATAAATTTAAAATATATTTAAAACTAGATGGATCATTAAGAATTTTTAAATAATTGAAATGAACTAAAATAGTTTTTTATTAGAATAAAATATAACTTAGATTTCTAAAAACCGAGCATGGATTTCTATTTTTATCATTGCATCTTTTAATGATTTACTTTACTCATTGAAAAATTATTTGGTCTATATAATGGTTTAATATATTATCAATTCATGCTTATTTCATAATTACATTTCAAAAGTTATGATATTTTTAAAATAGTATTTTTCACTATTCACCTAAAAATAATTTTTTTTAGAAAAATCTAAAAAAATACGCTTATACTAATTTTAAAATTATTAATTAAAAAATTATTTTTTTTCAAATTTTAATTCTAAAATTATGAATTATATTTTTTAAATAAGGTATATATTATATATAATAAAATCAATGATCTTTAAAAAAACATTTTGGTTTATTCATGAAAAATTAAATTAACATTCCTTGTAGTTGTTTAATTATTCTATGGTTGTTTTAAATTTTATTTTACTAATAATTTTTTTTAATTTTATAGGTAAATTTTATTGATATAATTCCATCAAAAGTATTAAATTTATCAAAAATATACAATATATCAAAACTATTTTTCTAAAATTAATGGTATTTTACAATGAAAAATAGAACCCTATTAATTTTACAGAATCATTTGTTTTTTCAATCATGTTTCATTTATATATATATTAATGTATTTAATTTTTTATTATAAAAAATAATTATTCACTTAATATTAGTGATGCATTTATCATAAGCTATCAAACATTGTATTATTTAAAGAATAATTACATAATAAAATCTCATTGTGTTACATTAAGAGTAATATCATTTTTCATAATGGTGATGAAGAAGTTCATAAGGTTCATTGAAAATCCTATAAGTGTCATTGTAAATATTATAAGGGTTATTATTATTTTATAAGGTAGACCTGGTGCTAAGGTGTAAAACTACAACAACGGAATATTTCGTAAGGGTCATCTAGGTGTTTTTAGGGTGAATTGGTTTCATAAGGGTCACCAGAGCAGTAGGATGATGAAAATTAAGGACTAAACATTTAATGGTAATTAACTTTTTGATATCTAGAAACATTTTCTAGATCCTTTATGATCATAAAGTTTATTCCAGTGGTGTGTATGTGCCATTAGTGTATAATGTAATGGTTATTCCCTTAGTTATATGTGACAAACACTCAATTTAAATATAATAAATTTTTATTTTATATAAATATACATGAAGTTTACAATCTGACAGTCATGTTCAGGATGAATTAGAAATGGGGAGAAGATGTGTGTGACACGATGTCACATGGAGTTTGGAACTGAAATAATCCTTGTGAAACTTGGGTCGACACAAAATAATATTTTTGGAGGATATATTAGGATAAAATACCTATGTTAAATAAGAAACTAAAATTACCAAACTATGGAGGAAGAAATTTTAAAAATCTGGGTTTAATGATCTATAGTAAAAAAACAAACAAGCTATTATAGTGTTATCCATTTCGTAAGACTTTTCAACAGGAGAGGAATAAGGCCTTGATAATTAAAGAAATATATTATAGTTAGTCTATTATAGAGAATAAAGTATCACAATATAATTTTTAGGGATTATGAGGTGGAAAAACATCAAATTAATTACCAGTTAATGAGTATTTTTAATACCCATGAAGGGTATATAAGTAGAAAATTGATGACATATTTTTTTAGAGAGGTAGTTCAAAATTTAAAAGGATAATTGATAGAAATAAAAATATTAGAGGAATATTTAACATCCATTTTATCATGAGAGAAAAAGAGGTGATCCATGCTATATTTTCTTATATAAATTTGAGTAGAATAATAATAGATAAGTATCATTACTACATATTACCCATATAAGAAGAAAAAATTCAATAAGATAATTCCAGGTAAGAATTTTTTTCCTAGGGAGAAGAGAAGTTCTACTATTGTAATTTGTGGAATAAAAAAGAGTTAATCTTGATAAAAAAAGGGGATTATATCATCCAGTTTTAGAAGAAGAATATATATAACACAAGACTCTAAAAGTATTTGATCTTATATATCTTTAAGAAGAGGAGTGTAGTTAACAATGATCCTCGCAATGAATCTAGTCGAAGATGATGATGCGAGGTATATTTTCAACCCATTCCAAACATGGACAAACAAACATGTCCTTAAACTATTCAATATGACCCAGATGTCTATAATTTTTTTAATCCTTTTATCTAAAAACTTTGAAATGATACATGAAGAGTATGTTCTTCAATGATTGATAATTCATCTTTCTCAAAATTATGTTTAACACATACAGTGTGTAGTGTTTCCATATAAAGAATCAACACAACATCAATGTATTATCCTTGGACTATCCCTTAATCCCATACCAAGTAAATTATATCTATTCTAGTTTTCTAAGTTTATATATCTTCATTTATCATTTGGTGTGATTAGTGATATAAATAAAAATAGACTATACATGTTACTACTAACATGGGAACAAGATCCTTATAAGTAAGAGGAATAAAGAAAAAAATGTTTTACTTAGTATACACAACGATTAACCCCCTCATAGTTTGAATCAGGTCAACCTGGTATCAATATATATGTTCCTAACAATTTGAGAGCAAGGAATGATATTTATCATGGATATAAAAAACTATTTTTCCTATATATCAATTTGATATTTAATTATAGTTTGGATAAGTTAATGAGAAATATATTCTCATTAAATCCATTAGTATCTATATCTAAAAACACTGAGTACGTTTTAGATTCAAATTCAGATAAAAAGTTGACATAAATGTTCAATGAATAATTTTATTTCTTATAATTATCCCAATAAATAATGTATTATAATAATATAAATTATCATAATCTTATGAAAATTACACTAGATAATATTTAAGGTTCTGGATGTGGAAAAAAAGTTATATACTTAGAGATATAATATCTCAAGGTAGTAATACTTAATGGGAATAAGTCACAAATGAAAGAGTATCCATAGAAGAAAAATATAGTAAGGGCAATGAGTAAATTCATAACCCTATTGAAGCATATATTTATCATGTGATAGTTAACATGTTGATCATTAGAAAGTTCCTCCCATACATGATTAATGATTATTAAATATTTTTTTAATTTTTTAAAAAATTATCTTTTATTTCATCATGAAACTTATAAGAGTGTCATGAGAGAGTGTTAAAATATTTATAAAATTTATGATAATTTTAATGTGGTATTGATGAAATTTTTATTTATAATTAAAAGTTTCACTTCTGTAGGGAATTAAATGAACTTATGGAAATTTTTACTTATATATTTAGACACTTTTAGACCCAAAAACTCAAGGGAAATTATTATCTTTAATTATCTTTTTTCCATACCCTCTCAAGTTCTAGATAGAGAAACTATATGGATGAATAAGGTCATATCAATCCTATATTATCAAATTAAATCCTCATTCTTTATGTGATCATGTATTAATCATATGTTTCTTTGAACACTAATAATAGAATATTATATTATAATATAGTCTAACCAATAGATTTAGGTGAACATGTGTATGATTTAGAGGGATCATTTTATCATTTTATTCATGTTATGAAGATTTAAATATGAGTGGAGTACACTGGGGTCGTGATATTTCAAAAGGTACTATTTATGTTCAATTTTATTTTATATCACACTTGAAAATTTTGTACAAAAAAATACGGGTGAAATTGATCACCAATAGATTGGATTTGATGTAATGAAATTGGTCCAGTAAAAAATGTGTAAATTCTATCCCCAAATTCTTCTTCATGTCCCAGGATCCTTCAATTGGTACAATCATTCCATATTTTCAAATTAAACCTTTGTTACTGATTTTAATTCTTTATATATTATGTATTCCCCTATCTTATTATAATCAAAATATATAAAAACCTATAAAAACATAATATACAAGGGAAACATTAGGAATAATAAACAGATGGGTTTTTTAACCACCTTAGTTTGAGTAAATTGGTTAAAATCTAAGGTTCAAACAATGTTTCTCAAACACAATTTTAGCTAGAGGTTTTATAAAGATATTCACCACATGATGCTGAGTCCCACTAAAATTCAATTTCATAATATTTTTCTCAAACTTCCTATTTATGAAGTTTTAATAGATCTTGATATGTTTTGTGTGAGAGTTTTTTACCAAGTAATTTGTTAACTCATGGTACTTTTGTTTCCATAATGAATCTACATTAGTTAACACACCTCTTCTCCTCTTCCAAATTCAGTTGTTTTAGTATTATTGAATGAACTCAATTTTTTTTGGGTTTAGTGGTAACCCTAAAAAAACCAAGAACTATTATAATTCATCCAAGCTTCATTACAACTACTATAAGAGTTTAATTTTGTTTTCAATATTCAATTAAAAAATCCTTTAACATATATCTTTCATATTTAACTTATGATATTAATTTACAACCTTTACTTTGATTAGATTGGAACCCAATAAAGTATGTAAACTTTCATATCATATATGGAACGCCCAGAACTCTCTATTCCATACCATCTAAATAATTTATTGGTTTTTATCTTTATTTTAATAAATTATTTGTGTTTTGGGTGTTGTTAATGTTTTTGAAAACTTCTAGTTCTAAATACTAGGAATCCATGGGCATGACTAGAGAGACTATACGAAAACCAAGATTCTCCTTGGGCCTACTGTTATGTACTGAAAGCATTCACACTATGACCCAAAGGTTCACTACATGAATATGTGGGATTAGAAACCTTTTACATTGTGATAAAATGTTTAAAATCATGGAATGTCATGGGTATACAATTAAATTTTTAAAATTGGTATACAATTCACACTATGACCCAAATGTCATGGGTATACAATATTGTGATTTTCAATATTGGTTGTGGGTCCTTTTGGTCCCTCACTCAAACGAGTCAAACTCTAAGAATCTTCTTCCTGTTCACCCTCACTTACCTTGATGATTTCATGGGATTTATTTATGTTTGAGGATTATTCTTTATGTAAAATACATTTCCCTATTCCAATATCATATTTTTTATTTTCATTCTTTTTCATACCTAATAAAGGTATTGAAAACCTTGGGTTTAATTCTCCTCGAATTTTAATTAATAATTTCTTTATTTTATGGTTCTTATAGATTTCTGTTAGATTTTTAGTGATTCTTTGGCCATGATATAGTTTATTAGGACCACAATTATTAAAGGAAATGAAAAATTAGGTAAGAGTTTTATGAATTTATTATTAAATTTAAAACTATGATCAATTTTTCTTCTCATAATAGTTTTTAAATTTCATATGGATGTCACCGCTTACAATTATTAGTTTATATAAAAAAGATTTTTTTTCTTCATTTTTTATTAAATTCTGAATGGTTTTGTTTTAGTTTGCAACACTCAAAACCATTTTTCAATTTGAAACATACCTAATTCTTGATCAAAGTAATGATTAGATATTTAAAACTCGTTCTTTAATTTATGCAATATCTTTGTTTCCATGTAAACAAAAAGGGTTTCTTTCTAAATATAGGTGCAATAGGTATCATTAGAAAGTATTTGGAAAAACCGATTTTTATTGATAGAAATTAATGATTATTATGTGTTTTGATTGTAAAAGAACTTATAATAGCTTGTAATCTTAAATATTAACGTAAAGGCACTATTATAACTTTTAAATGGTTTCTTTTAAAACATGATTATCCCTTGGAACAAGCCCCCTTTGTGTTATATTAAATTAATGAAAGTTATTTGTAATGAATGTTTAACCTTTCAGGGGAATTTAGGTTTTTTTATTTATTATTGATGAAAAGGTGATACTTCTTTTATAAGATTTTAGAGGTTAGGGTAAGTTTATTTAGATATTTGGTATGATTATATTATTATGTGATAGTTGTTTGTATCATATCTATGTATATGTCAAGGGAATACTTTGGTAACTAGGTGGGAATTCTAGGAACCTATTCTATATTAGTGTAAGATTCTTCTTTAGATAGTGTCCCTAAGTTTATATTTTTTCCTACATAAGGTGTTTAATCTTCAGTTAGGATAGGAAATTTAGAAACAAGTGTCAAAGTAGGTTGTTTAATATCCATCACAAGTATCTACCAATATTGGTTATATGATAGTTTTGTAGTAGATTGTTCATAATTCTCATATGGTTCTATAATGAACTGAATGATTTCATTATGAGTGTATTATCTTGAAATCATACACCATGGTTTCTTTAAAATTAGTTTTAATACAATTTCCCCTCATCTTTAAATGTTTCTCCCTTAAAAAGGAATGAATAATGTTTTTACTTGAAAAAAACCAATTTTTTCATATAAAAAAATGTTTTCAAAGGAATTTAATTTTCTACATAATTTTAATGAAAATTTAATACCTAATATATTTATGTATTCCAAAATTTCATTAATTAGATTTATTTTAAATAGTTATGCACGGGGTGTGGGAAATTTTTCTCAAACCTATCATTATAAGTTTATCATGGTATATATTAGATGTTGGGTTCTCTCTTTGTATTTTGTCTTGGGTGATAGAGGTAGAAAGTGAAGGAACATTTCCTGCACATGGATATCTGTAGTCACAATTTTATTTTACTTTTATTTAATTATTTTTCTAATATTAATGTATCATACAATAAAACATTTTTTATATTTATTTGATTTATTTTAGTCTTTATTTGGATTTATTGTTAAATTTATTGGATTGATAATTATTTTACGTGGAATTATTTTTTATTTTTCTCTTATGATTCATTTAGTTTTAGCCAATATTTTAAAATGATTATCTATTTTGAATATAATAAAAATATATGGAATGGACATGTTGTAATTAGAAGAGGAAGTCCCATAAAGATTTATCAAGTTATCAGGCTAAAGCATTCCCATGGTGATGAATATTTATTCCCAACAATAGTTTACAGTCTACAGGGATCAAGAATTCCCTTCGAGCTAGTTCATGGACCCATTTGAGTGCCTAGTTTATGAGATACCTTGGTTATTTAATCAGAAAATGGTATTAGATCCTATATTATATTTTTGGATGTCCAAAAGGGGGGGGATCTAGTATCTTTTAAAATTTGGAGGTAAATGAGGAGAAGGTTCTTGATAACCCCCTTTCATAATGAGAACTAAGGTGACAAGGTTGTTGGGGATCTATTGGTCTTAATTTAAAAATCAATTAATTCCAGAGAGTATTTATTTGTTGTAATGGATAAAAAGGTTCCTAGGGGAACACAATTTTTTGACATGGTTTAGAAAACCATGTGCAAACTATATGGAATAATCTGGGAGATATCTAGTGGAATTTGTATATATATTGTACCATTTTCCTAACCATATAGTGAATTTGGATCCAGTTCTAAATTTTCCTTTTTTTTCATTTTTGTTTCTTTAAGAAATTTGAGTTATTTTATTATTCATGGTGATTGTTTTGAAACTCATTAAGGAATTTTCTATGAGTTTTTTATGTTATTGAGATCAAATTATTTCAAAATTCCAGGTGAAGTCATAAGGGTTATTTCAAAAGAGGTTGAATTTTTAAAATTGAGAAATGTTTTCCCAAATAATTAAAATTTTCAATAGGTTGTTTTATGTATAAAAATATTGATGTGTTAAATGCTTTAAAAAGTTATAATGGGTTTTTTTGAAGGTTCAACTATGATCTTTTGAAGTGTTTAATATTGTGGATGTTTTTAATAGGGGATTTTAGAATTCTTGATCATTAAAAGTGGCTTCTACACATATAGTTAAATTTATTGGAATGGGGGTTTTAAAAAATAAATAGGTTAATTCCATATGAGTTTTTACAACATCATTTTGGGATAGATATTTATAAATAATTTTAATGTGTAATAGAGTATTGAAATTATTTTGGTTAATTAAATTTTTAATTTCAAAAAAAGAAAACATTAGAATGATCCTTTTAAAAATGTAAATTTTAAGTTATTTGATATTCTAAAATGTTTTGGATTTAAAATAAAATATCACTCAAAAATGGAATTTATAAATTAGGTGAAATTATTTGAGTAACATTTTATTTGAGTAATATTTTATTTTAAATCCAAAAAATTTTAGAATATGAAATAATTTATAAATTCTATTTTTTAAAAGGATCATGCTAATGTTTTCTTTTTTTGAAATTAAAAATTAAATTAACCAAATGAATTTCAATACTCTATTACACATAATTATTATTTAGAAATATATAGCCCAAAATGATGTTGTAAAACTCATATAGAGTTAACCTATTTATTTTTTAAGACACCCATTCCAATAAATTTTACCATATATATGGAAACCACTTTTAATGTTCAATAATTCTAAAATCCCCTATTAAAAACTTCCACAAAATGATACTCAAATAAAATGTTACTAAAAGGATCATGCTATATTAATTTTATAATTTAAAAATAAAATGGTGGTATCTTGAGTATCCCCCACAGAAAAGTCTCGATGAAATGATAAAAATATATATCTAGTGATGATAATTAAGGTTATTCTATCCATTATCTAAGAATAACAAGGTTTTATGGATGATGATGATTATTTGACTTTGGATTTAGTATTTTTATGATTGGGGAAATTAAAGCCTTTACAGAAATTATTATTTAATATATTACTTTAGTTAATACCTTGGTAGATCCTTATAAATGTTGGTTGGTTGGTGGATGCTTATACTTGGGGTGTTTTCAATAGTATCTTATATTTTCTTATCTGGACTATCTTTTTTTTCCCATTGTGGATGATGTCCTATTGCAGAAATTCTTAATTCTTATTGAGTTACTCTGAATCCTTTCACCTTAAATATTTTTTTCTAGAATGAATATTCTTTCCTTATTGGTTAATTTGAGTATTTTGTTATTATTGTATGATTAAGGAAATAGTGGAATTCAAAGGTGTTGGGGAAACCATTATTATGATTTCCCATATTTGATATTTTCTAGTTGTGTGATATCCTATATTATGGAGAAACTAAACATATTTAATTAATTAATGGTGGAATTGTGTTTTTAATTTCCCGTGACCTCACTCATCCTTCTCATTATTTTGAATGGGTGAAAATGGTATAGTTGTAGAACATATTATTTTTTTACCCCCAACATATCCTCCCCTTTGAGAGACTGACAATCTTCTTTTGTTGTTGTTATTTTAGATATATTAAAAAATGCGAGTAAAAATTATTTTGTTTCTATTGTTTCTTGATTTTCAAGTTAGTGAGTCCCTCTCTTTTTTATGATCATATAATTTGAATTAAAACTTTTACCATTTTTTTCCTTTGAATATTTTTCTTGTTGTATATAATCAATTTCTTATCCTATTTAGTGCCTTTTCTAGTTACCCTTGCTTTGTAATATTGGGTACTTGTTGTGTGTTTTAATCTCGTATTGATTATCAAGCCGTTGATGATAATATAATTTGACCTTTATTTCTTGATCCCTTGAGTTGTGTCATTAATGAAAAGGGTGATTTTTATATTTTACTCCTGATAATTTGTTTTCATTGGGGATTTCTGGGGGCATAAAGTTGTATGATGGGAATAATTATCACACCATCACCTTAATTTTCCATACTATTGAATTTATTTATGGTTTTATCCTTGTTTTCTAAAATTATTTGTTTTATGAGAGTACTTGGTGGTGTTATCAACATGAGGTTATAAAGAGCTAGTGGTCTCATCCATGGATAGAGTGGTCACACCATAACAAATATTCTCTTTTGGTATACATCTACAGACTATAGGGTTTCATTCCATGATTTAGTAATTTATTCTATGAAAATATGGTATCTTAAACCTTTGTTTCCATGATGAAATGTGTCAGACCATGAAATGTCTTGGTAAGACTATTAATTTTTTGAAGTTTAAATTTTTTCTCTATCAATATATTACCCTATGAGGGTATTTTTATACTATAATTTGAATTAGTCAACCTTTAGGCATCTCCATATCATTATCTATTATCTCTCGTGATGATTTCATCATATTTATCCATGTTTTGAGGATTATTATTCATGTTTAACCCATTATTTAATCTTCCATTACTATATTTCTTCATTTTATTGTTTGTTCTTTCCCGATAAGGGTCTTAAAAACCTAAGGTTTACTCTTAATATAGTTTTAATTATGTATTTTATCATTTAGTGTTTGTGTTCATTTAGTTTGGATTCTTTATTACTTCTTTTACCATAATATAGGGGATTAACACTATGGTTGTTGAAGGTGGTGAAATATGAGGTAGGCAACAAATTTTTTTATCATTAAATTTAAAAATATAATTGTATATTCTTTTCATTATAGGTTTTAAATTCTATATAGATGTCACCATTTAAATATTGTAGTTATATAAAAAATTAAGGTATTTTATTTATATTTAATTAAAATTTTATGTTTTCTTTCTGGTTTCAAATACACCAAAATAATTTTCAATAACACACACAACTAATACTTGATGAAATGACCAATTGTATCTTTGAGGATTATTCTATAATTTTTGCAATGTTTTGGTTTCCATGTGTACATGAAAGCATTATTTTTTAAATATATGTGTGCATGTAATATTTTCAAAGTGTTTGAACAAGTTATGTATATTAAGATAGCTTAATAATTCTTATTTTATTTTGATTTTCAAAGGTGTCTTCATAGCCTCTACTTTTTAATAATGATATAGAGGAATAGTTGGATCTTTCATATGGTTTCTTCCTAAATATGATAATACTTAATAATGAAACCTTTTATTTTATGTAAAATTTAAAGTTATTTCTAATGGATGTTTATAGTGGTTAGATAACTTATGTATTTTTATTTATACTTGAAGGAAAATGGGTTGTTTTTGTGAAGGGTGTTTAGAGGGGTGGGTGGCTTTTTCGGTTATTTGGAATGAAATTATTACCATGTGATATTTTTTTAACTAAAATTTATTTATATGTCATATGACAACTTGGGTATCTTATTGGGAAGTTTATTGACACATGTTATGCTACTTTTTGATTACGCTCTTTCTGGTGGCCCTGAGTTTAGAATGTTCTCTCCTTTATGAATTTTCCACTTGATTAGGCCCCAATGGGTAAAACTAAGTGTTATGGTTGGATTTTTGATACATATTTTTAGCTTCCATATATATTAATCATATTTTATCTTTGACCAATATTATCTGTAATTATAAAAGGTTCCCATGATAAATTACATGGTTACATTATGAGTGTATCTATTATCTTTTGGTTACACACATTTATTTCACTAATATTAGTTTTAAAACCAGTTTATATCATCATAAAATGTTTCTATTTTTAAAATGAATAAATTATTGGTTTACATGAAAAAAAATGTTTTCATATCAAAAAAGTGGTTTTCAAAGGAAGGTAATCTATTACTTATTTTAAAAGAAAATTACGAATCTACATTTTATCTAAATTTCAAACTAGTATGAATTGGATTTATTTTTAAAGGAATTTCATTAAGTTTAATGAGTTTAAAAACTAGGAAATTTTTCTCATTACAATCATTATAGGTTTAGCTTAGTCCTACTTAGATGGAGTGCTTACTTTTTATATTTTTGTTTAGGTGATGGAGGCAGAAATTAAATATATTATTTTTCACATGGATATTTGTTGTCATAGTTTTTTATTTTTTTATTAATCCATTTTTTTATTGTTATGTATCACCCACTCTATATTTATTTAGTTATTTATTAGACCTAGTTTAGTTTCTTTTGGGATGTATCATTATATTTATCTAATTGGATTATTATTTTATTAGATGTTTATTTTTTTATTCTATTATTCTTTGTTTGGTTTTTTCTTAAATTTGAAACTACTTATTTAATCTACATGGCCTACCCATATATGGAATGTTTATACTAGAATTTCAAGAGGATCTACAATGACTATTTATTTATTTATCAGCAAAAATTATTCTCAATATGGTGCATTTTTATTCCCATCACTAGTTTCTAGCTAGTGGGGATCAAGGGTTCCCTTTGAGCCTTATAATAGACTAGATCAGGTGTCTGGTTCTGGGGATAAATATGTTGGTTAATGAAAAAATGGTATCAGATCTTAGTTTATATTTCACGAAGTGAAATATAAAAAATAAAGAATCATTGAAATTAAGGAGGACAATCAGGAGTAGGATTTTGATCATTACCTTTCATGATGAGACCAAAGTTACCAGGGTTTTCCATGATGTGTATGTATTTTAATTAATCTTGGTTCTTGATTAATTTTGAGAATTTTGGTATTTAGTGTTGTAATAGAAATAGGGAGGAACTCAAGGGAACAAATTTTGAAAAATCATGTGGAAATGTGTGGAATTTCCAGGGAGACTTTGAGTGGACTTTGTATGGTCAGTTTACTATTTTCTAGAATATGGAATTAATACATACATAGTTGGGAATTTTATTTGTATTTTAATTTTGGTTATTGAGGACTTTGAGTTTTACCATTATTTTTTGTGATTTTTTAAAGTGATATTATTTTTTTTCTACAATTAATATATGTTATTTATGTCAAATTAATTTGGAATTCACAGTGAAGTCATAACGATTATTTTAATAGAGGTTTAGTCTTATAAATTGAGAAACGTTGTACGAAATGATTTAAGTTGTCAATAATTATGGTTTATGTATAGAATTAATGGTTTCATAAAATGTTTTCACAAGTTTTAATGTTGTTTTTCTTGAGTTTTAAATATAATATTTTGAAGTGATGAAATTTTAGAAGAATTTAATAGGTTATTTTGGAATTTTGAAGAACTCAAAGTGGTTTTACACATATGGGAATGTTTCTTGGAAGAGTATTTAAATTGATTTTGTTATTTTAGGATTAATTTTTTCAAAATAATTTTGGGTTATATATTTTTAAATATTTTTAATATTAAATGAATCATTAATTTTCTTTGGATTAATTTTGTTTTGAATTTTGAAATGAAAACTCTTGTGATGTCCTTTAAAAATTGTGAAATTTGTAACTTAAGTGATATTGTCATTTTTTTGGATTAAAAATGAGATGTTGACTCACCATGGTGTTTTAAAGTTTTCATTTTGAGGTTTAATAAAATCATTTTAGTTTCATAAGAAGTATTGGTGGATAAATATTTTTTAAACCCCAAATTTAAATGTTTTGGATTTGTAAACAAATTATTATGTTTTATTTATATTAGGATTTTATTTTTTGTTTAATTTTTTAATTGTGTATGGTTTTATATTTCAATTTAGTTTGTCATTTGAAAATAAATTAGGTTATTAAATGTCATTTTAAATTCCCTATTATTGAATTGGATTTTTATCAGTTTTCTAAATTAGGTGAAATGATTTCAAAGGGGATCAATATTTAAAATAATATTTTTTATGAAGTGAGTTTTTAATTCTTAATTTTATTTAAATTTAGTTTACAACAGACATATTTTATTAAATCAATATATTGGTATTTCTATTATGGTTAATGTTAGATTTATGTTTGGTGTTACATTGCATATTCTACCTAGAGGAGTCTTGATAAAGGTATAAAAATCAATAAATATGTATGACCATTAAGTTGATACATTTGGTTTTATATAAGTAACATGGTTTTGGGGATGTTGATGATTATTTGACTTAGGATTTATGATTATTAAGTTTTTATAAATTAAATCATTTGAAGATATTATTTTTTATCATATTATTTGGGTAATACCTTGGTTGTTCATTATAGAACCTTTATTGTTTGTTTGATTCTTATTCACGGGGTGTTTGAAATAAAATATTATATTTTCTTATCTAGTACATTAGGATTTCTCCTTGTGCATGGTGTGATTTTGTAGTAATTTTTAATTGTTAGAGAGTTAGTCTTGAGATTTTCACCTTTTTTCATTGCCCTTTGTATTAGGATTTCTCCATTTTAGTTATGGGGAGTAATTATTTTTTAGAGGATTACTAAAATATTGGAATTCTAAAATGGTGGGAAGATATCCATTGTCATTTCCCTTGTATGATTCTTTATATTTTTTTTATATCTTGTGTGATAGGGAAACTGAATATATTGAATCTATAAATGAAGGTATTGTATTGCAGTTTACCATAATCTTACTCATGCTTATCATTATTATGAATGGGTGGAGATGGTTTAGTGATAAAACCTCTTATTTAGTTTTTAAGATCAACACATCCTTCCCTCAAGGAGACAAATGGACTTTATTTATTAAATATATTTTAGATGTTTTATGTAATGTGGGAAGATATACTTCACTTTATACTATTGTTTGATCATTCATTCATGGTATTTCTTACTTTTTGGGGATCATATCAGGTGAATTAAATTTTTTTCCAATTATATAGTTTGAATGGTTGTCTCTTTATTAAGAATATTTATTTGATCTGATTTGAGACTTCTATAGTTACTAGTATACTTTATTATTAGGTACTTTTGGTTTGTTTTAATCACATATTGATGAATTTTTCATTGATGGTAATCTTGGTTACCATCTTTTTCTTTACCCCCTGAATTTTTTCATTAATGAGAAGTATGAATATATATTTTTAGGACTTATTTTGGTAGAAAGGGGTATGGTGGAAATAATTATCACAACTATATTCTATTTTCTCTAATATTTAATTTATATATTTCTTTTTTATCCCTACACTCTCAAATTACTATTTTTCTAGGAGTTCATTAGGTGTTTGGAAACCTATATCTCTAAGCATAAGCTGGTCATGGCTATATATGGGTTTTTAATTCCATGATTGAGTTTCTCCCTAGGTCTATAGTTATGGAATTTTACTTTCAATCCATGATTTAGAGCATAATTTTATGAACATGTAATGTCTGAAACCATTCATGTCATGAGGAAATGTGTCAGGTCTCAACATGTCCTGAGTAGATTCTTAATTTTTCGAAATTCTAGATTTTCACCTATAAATATTTAACCCTTTTAGGGGTATTTTTCTCCACTCATTTGAATGAGATAGCCTATAGTAATTTTCCTATCATTCTTCATTATTTCCATTGATTTTTTATTGAGATTTATCCATATTTTAAATCTTATTCTTACAGGTAAATCTATCATTTCCTCTTACACTCATACATTTCTTACTTTTCTCTATTTTTCTTTATTGATAAAGGACCTAATAGAAAAATGATTACTTTTCTTGAAATTTTAATCATTTATTTAATCATTTAAGGGTTTTAAGGTTTTCTCTTAGATTATTAGAGATTCTTTGTCCATGATATGTTTGATTAAAACTGTGGTTGTGAAAGATGATGAAAACAGAGGTGGATATCCCACACATTTCTCTTTAAATTTAGAACCATGATTTATTTTACTTTTCATTATAGGTTTTGAATTAAAAATGTATGTCTCCACTTACATATAGTTGTTTATATTAAAAATATTATCTTTCTCAAGTTTTCATAAATTTTTTAACGGTTTATTTGGTTTCAAAAACTCAAAACTATTTTCAATGTCATAGAAACCTAATGATTGATGAAATAACTGATTATATATTTTAGGAATTTTCTCTAATTTATGTAAGGTGTTTTTCCCATGTTAACGAAAGGGTTGTTTCTAATTATAGGTTCACTTGGGAACTTATGAATGTTTTTGGAAAACATATTTTTATTGAGACAATTTAACCATGATTATGTGTTTTTATTTTTAATTGATTTTTCCCAGCCTGTACTCTTATAGAATGACTAAAAGTCCTATTTTCAATTTCAAAATGGTATCTTATAAAAAATTACAATCCATTGAAAGATGAATAGTTTTTCAAGGTAAAATTGGTGTAAGTTAGATGTAATAGAGCCTTTACCAAGTTGGTAAATTTTTTTATTGTTATTTATTCTTGATAGAAAAGGGGTTGTTTTTTTGAACAGTGTTCAAAGGAGAGGGTTAGTTTTTTTTGTTATTTAATAAGATTATATTGCTATGTGATTTTTTTCTCATTTTCATTTATATGCCATGGGTAACCTCATGCATCTTGGTGGGAAATCTAGTGACACATGTTTCACTAGTGTGTGACCACACTCAATCTAGTGGACCAAAGATTAAAATTTTCTATACATAAGGGATTCCACCTCGATTAGCCCAAAAATGGCAGAACTGGGTGTTAGCGTAGCTTATTTGGTACCTTGTGCTAGTATAATTCTATATATTGGTCATATATTAATTTTTTCCTAGATTATTAGTAGTTTTACTTGGGTCCCATGATGAGGCACATGATTACATTGTGTGTTTATTTATTATCTTGTGATCATATGCCTTTTTTCTTTAAAAGTAGTTTTAAAATCACTTTCCTTGAACTTAATTTTTCTCTCTTTAAAAAGTAAATAATATTTGTTTCAATTAAAATAAACCAATGTTTTCATATCAAGAAAACATTTTATAAAATGAGTTAATTTATTACTTATTTTAAAATAAAATTTGAAAATAAAATTTATATCTATATTTAAAACTATAATGAATTGAATTTATTTTTTATGGTTATGTATAGGGTTTGGGGTGGTTACCTACTGATAAATTATTCTCATGCCTATCATTATAGGTTAGTACATGCATTTCTTGTAGGAAATATTAATTGTGAAAACCAAAGAAAATTTAATAATAAATAAATTATAAGTCTTAATAATATTCACCATTATATTTTATGGAATCATATTCACTATAATAATTTTTAATAATTTATCATTTGAAAAAAAATACTTTTATTCTACCGAATTTTTTTTCTATTTATTTTTTGGTTTTATTTAAAAGTTAAAATTCAAAATTTCTGAATTATAATTTAATTAAACGAAATTAATTTTATATCATCATGTTAAAATATTCTTAGGGTGATTTTTTTTGGAATTTTTTAGATATAAATGATTTTTAGTTGATAGGGAAATATTCCAATTTTACAAATACTGTCACTTTTATGACATTATCGTTATATAAGAATGAATGAAATGATTATGAAAACTTTTTCTAGAAAAAATATAAATTTAATAAGTAATATAATTCATTTAAATGTATAATATTTAACTTATAAATCTATGATTGACATTATATACATTTAAATAATATTTTCATTCTAATAAAAACTATTTTTGGATTTTTACATCCAGTAAAGTATTAAAAAGATTGAATTCATTATTGGTTTGGTTTTAAAGTCAAATAATACTATATTTATTAAAAATAGTCCAATTAATTTTCTAGGAATCAATATAATACTTGATTTTGAAGAAAAATCATTCTTATGATTGAAAATGAATTTTTATAATAACGAGTTTTCAATGTGTTTTGAAAGCTTATATCAAAAGTAGTTTTTACCAATTATATAAATTTACTATGATAAAATGTAAATCAAATTTGTAATCATCTTGTTAAAATTGGTTAATGAGTTTAATTTCTTTTTTATTTATAATGAATAGTTTACGTGTTAAATGTTTTCACCATAGTAATGGTTGAAAGGGTTAATGAGGGGGTTAAACTCAGTGTTAAAGGTTAAAATATATTGAATTTTTTTATAAATTTGATCATTTCATTTAATTTTTACCCTAAACTATATAATTATCAAAATTGAGATTCTTTGGATCCAATTTTATTGAGAAACAAATCTATTATATTTTAGAGTTCTCAATATTTACAAGGGTTTTACTCGTATCATTTATAAAAGGGATCCTCATCTACCAAATTATACACAAACTTTGAGAATTATATATTAACTATTATATACCTAAATACCTCAAAACATATACTACCCATTTCCTATAGTGAGTTTTATCACAAAAAGACTAATTGTAGAAGGATTAAGGTGTATTCCAATGGAAGATATCTAAAGAGAAGTTATAAGTCTTAACCAAATTTATACAAGTTTATTTATACTTATACCTCATTAAAAAATATTTAAAATATTTTCACCTAATTACTTAAGTATATTTACAATACTTCAATGTTATTATCATGATATTTTTTTCATTCCTCTATTCAATCTCATGAGAAAAGAAATCTCCACATGTGCGTACATGTGGAATACTTCCTCTATGAAGTAATGTGTCACATTTTTAATCACCACCTAACATTAATTATTATAATGAATGATCTAATATATATATATATATTATTTATATGATATTTATTATTATTTAAATATAATATCTTAATAACCTTGTTATGCTCCCATATGTTAGAAAATGATAATGTTGCTCGTGTGTATATGTGGACTACAACCTCCATTAAGTGTTACAATTTTTTTTCATTCCCAACTCACATGGTTGGTTATAAGTATGTATTTAATAAATAAATATTATATTTATAATATTATTATAATTATATAAAGATAAAACTTTAACTAATTTATTCATTTTTTATCCATGAGAAAAATGGAAATGTTCCTCCTGTTATGTGTAGACTACCACCTTCATGAAATGATGAATTTTAGTTTTCCTGACTACCTTATATGGATGGTCATACATGTATATTTAATATATAATAAATATAATTATAGAATTTTAATATTATATTGATGATGAAACCATGACTCCTTTTACCATGGTGAACACATAATAATCATTTACGATATTGTGAACCAAATAGCCTAAAAATGACCATTGTAAATATAAAATAATTTGTAACGAAGTAAAAAAAAGTAGAAAATTAAATTAAAATGAATAATAGTAAAATAATAAATATATTTTTTTTATGAAAGTATATAATTAATATAATTTTATTTTTCAGGAAAGTAAAATACATACATGTTGAGTCCGGACATGAAGTAAGGTATTTTATTTAAAACCTAATTTAAAAGTTCACCATCAAAATTATTTCTTTCCTATATTAATGTATAATGGAAAAGACCTTAAAAACCATTAATTTAACAAATATATGATTTTTGAGGTTTCTGGGGGAAGTTCGGGGTGTTTTTGAGACATATGAGTCATACTGATGGTATGTCATTCTGGTTGTAGGTCATTCTGAACGTTTTCAATTTTCCATAAAATTATGAGAGATGGTCATTTTGAACTAATGGTGGGTCATTCTAAGAGTTTTATACTTTTCTGAAAAATTATCATGGTGGGTCATTTTGAACTAACGAGAGGTCACTCTTCAAGTATTATATTTGTCCAGAAAATTTTAACAGTGGGTAATTATGAACTAATGATGGGTTGTTCTGGTTGTTTGAAATTTTTTCAAAAATTATGATGGTGGGACATTTTGAACTAACAACCAATCATTCTGGAAGTTTTCTATTTTTCTAGAAAATTCTGATGACAGGTCATTTTGAACTAACAATGTGTCATTCTGACAGTTTTCAATTTTTTCAAAACATTATGATGTCAGGTCATTTTGAACTAATAGTGGTTTGTTCTGGTAGAATGAAATTTTTCTAGAAATTTTTATTGGAATTTCATTTTGAACTAATGTTATTCCATTCTGGTAGTTTTCTATTTTACTATAATGTTTTGCCGATAGGTCATTTTTAATTACGATGGTCTTTCTAGAAGCTTTCCATTTTTTGAGAAAATTCTAATGGTGGGTCATTTTAAACTAATAATAGGGTATTGTGGTTATTTTTCAATTTTCTAGAAAATTCCTATAGATGTTTATTTTCAACTAACAGTGGGTGATTCTAGAAGATGTTCATTTTTCTGTAACAATACTGATGGTGGGTCATTTCTGGTAGTGGGTCATTCTAAATGTTTTCCATTTTTCAAGAAAAAACTGGTTGTGGGTCATTTTTGGCAGTGGGTCATTCTTATAGTTTTCTGTTTTTCCGAAATATTAAATATTTTCTATTTTGATTAATTTTATGAAAAAATGGTTTTAATTCTTCAATTATGGGGTTTTAAATCTGTTTTAAAGGTGATGATTTACATCATCAGTTTCTATAATTTCTGGATACCTTTGAAATGTTTTACCGATATGTATTTAATAAGATCTTCCTTTAATGCACAGTCTAAATTGTTTCAAATCCCATTAATTTCAGATCAGATCTTCATAAAGAGAAGATACTTCCATTGTTCTTTCCTTCATATTTATTTTTATATGGGAGGTTCCAAACACTTCTTCCCTTATAGTAATAGAATATTGTTGCTATTGTTTGATCGATTTCAATTTAATATGTTTTCTTTTATATGCACACCCCCTATTTTGGTGCAGCAAGATTGGGAAAATAATTTTCTTCCATGTATTAATTCCTTCATTACTCCTTATGTATATCATGTGGTATGGGATTATTATTCTTATCTCATGAGAATATATTTTCATATCAATTAACAGATATAATTAACTTGTTTAAACAAAATGTAATGGGTTATGTGAAATATTGAAATTATTTTCTATTTTTTATTTGATATTATGATATTGAAGTTATCTGTGGTTGTTTTATTGATAAAAGTCATGGATTTTTGTATTCCATGTTTTATGGTTTATATATATATGTTATGATTCCCGTATTTGGGTGCCTTTTGTGAGACCATAAAAAATTAAAGGTTAACAAATTATATTTATTTAATTAAATTGATGCCCTAGTATCTTATGGCTTCTGTGATAACACCCTTAAATTAAGAAGTGAAATATAATAAGACCCCTTTGAAAAATCTGAAAATTTGTTGTGTTGGGGCTGTGATGTGATGTGTGGATTTTGTTTGTGTGTGTGAGTGGTACTAATAGCTATGTCATGATGTGTGTGGGGGAAGTGGATGAAATGTGTTTATGTATTAGGGCTGTGATGGTTGTTATTATGTAGTGGTGCAGTGGGGCTGCAATGGTGGTTGTGGTGTAGTTGTGCAGTGGGGCTTGGAAAGTGTATGTGGCTATAAAATGATGATTATGTGGTGTTGTGCTTGTGCGGTGTGGTTGTGCAATGGGGGATATAAAAGTGGATGTGGCTGCAAAATGGCGTGGATGTATAAATTGGGATGTGGTGTTGTATTTGTGCAGTGTTGTTAGTTTTGTTCTATATAACCATGTATTAATGGAATTAAATGCATGATAAGGATTTAAAATAAGAATTTTTAATGTATAAATTGATGATAGGTTGTGTGGTTTTAAATAGATAATGTTTATATACAAACTAATGTGATAAAAATATGAAATAAGGTGTCTTCGAAAATTAAATGGGATGCTAACTAATGTCGAATAATTAAATTAAAGGGGATATTAAAGTAGAATTTGTTGATAAATTGAGACTCTTTAAAATAGATTAAAGAAAAAAATATGAATTATTTATTGTGTTTCTTGTGGGATTTTATGCATCTTGAGGTGGCAGCGATTGTGTGGGAGATGGTTAGTTCTTATTGTAAATCCATTGGATGGGATTGAGTATTGTAACTCTCTATGTATATAACCTATATAATCTTGTGATTTCTATAAACACTCGCCCTTATATATCACTATATTATTACATCTATATAGTCACGTGGGGTTTTTTCAATATCTAAGTGATGGTTGGCTACCCGCTCCTTCCCAATACCTCTTCTAGGAGATGAGAAGGACATGCACGAGATGTGATGGCCAAAAGTCAAAAGTGATTCTTTCGAGTTTTGATGCGATGAGATGTGATGTCCCAAGTGAGTTTGGGAGAGATTTAGTGTGATAGATTATGATAGGGGTTGTGCGTGGTCGGATGATGGAATGATGTTGATATCCTTCACATTCATGATACACTACTCTTATGGTTATGAGATGTGATGTGATGTGATGTCCCAGGTGTCTTTGGAATGGGATGTGATGTGTTGTGCTGTGTTGTTATTCAGAAGAGTTGGGTGCCTCGAGATATACGACGTTGTGGCGTGAGAGTGGGAAATCAGTGGTAAAGAGGTGCAGGGAACACTATTATCTATGTGACTCATATTATATTATAATACTTTGATGCATTATTTGTCGGGTGAGCCTTAGTGAGGTTGGGGTTTTGGTTAGTATACATATATAGGTGCTGTTTGGTTTTGCTATTTTTCTCACAGGTCCATTAGTTTGATTTTTCACACGTGCATGAGAGACTTTGGTTTTCCTACAGTGTATATCTGTATGCTCACCAAACGTATATAAAAACAATTTTTTAAGATTCCATGAGGAATTTTTGGACTGCACTATACATTTCTAGTTTAGAACTTGAAGCTGTTGTTGTGTAACTACTTAATCTTTTATTCTTTTGGGGTTTTCATTTAGATACTTTTATCTGTGTATGTTTTTACTTATACATGCATTGTGGGATGATTTTAGTTTTATTTTTATTTTTCAGACAATTTTTTTCATTTTATTCATTCTAACTCCCAATCATGTTTTCTTATAAAGTTCAATTCCACCCATATCGTGATATCTTTATACCCTCAGTGCTAGTCTCCAACCTGGGGACTACTAGAGACAGGACTCAGGGGTAATTTTCTCACTTTATTTATTTCCATCCCAGGAGGGGTACCGTTAGAGGAAGAGGGTCAATACATCGTGTACTTTTAAATGTTTTAGAATTTTTATTTAATTAAAAAAATATTTTAAATGCAATTTTAAACTACTTTAATTTTATTTACAAAGGGTTCAAAAAAAATATTTTTTAAATTTTTTGTACGTTTTATTCTTGAATTTTTTATAGAAGGGGAAAATAATGTTTTTTAATATTTACCACATGAAAACCCTTTTCATTTATCATAGCCATTATTCATTATAAATATTCCTCAAAAATATATTTGTGTTTTAAATAATATCATATATTCATTTTCATGGGAATTTTAAAATGTTTTCACAAGAAAATAATATTTTCACTTATTTTTTATGATAAGGGAACGTGATTTTTCTTATGAGGTTTAATTACACATTTTAAGTGTTTTATGATGGAAAAGAATATTTTTTTCTCATGATATAGATCTTTTAATCTTTATATTATGATGAGTGGGTGTTATATATCCCTCCAATTCATTGAGTAATGATTATTTCTCAAGAATAGACATGTGAAATTAACCATGAAGGTCAATCCTTTATATGGGTTCATGAAAGTGTTATTATAAGGGATATTATAAGGATAATTTCCCAACCTGACTATATGATTTTATAATACATTCTATGAGTATTAATGGAAATATTTTAATTTAATGAGGTAAGTAAATGGGTTAATAATGGGATTTAATATTCTAAATTGGAAAGGTTTTTTTATGTTAAAGGTTTTCATGACATATTATATTTTTTTAAGAAACTATAATGGTTATGATATTTTCCTTTATTATTTCTACATAATGTTTTATGAAAATATATAGGTAATAAATTTTTCATAATAAATTAAACTATTATTTTAGATCAAATATTATTATTTTTAAATGGTAGACATTCATATAGATTTTTATGTTCTTCAAATAGAATAACATATTTCCTTAATTTTTATATCCCTTATCAAGCATTTTCTTTCTTATCACATGTTTTCAAATTTTTTATCATGACTTATGAATCTCTATGGATTATAGAAAATTCAATGCTGACACATATTCAAAAAAATAAAAAAATTTAAGAAAGAAACATGAGTGTAACCATAATATCCAATTTTTTAAAAATAACAAACACTTTATATAAACATACAATTTTTATATACCTTTTTTTTATAATTTTCTAACATTTTAAACCTTAAAGATCCTAAAAATGTATGAAAATAGAACCATTGTCTTAAATCATATAATTATGGGTTAATTATGTTTCTAGGTGTTATAATTGGTATTATAGAATAGATAAATTTATAGGATTGGATGATGTTAAAAGACAATTTTAAGGGATTATAATTTATAGTTTTATTATCCTAGGATATCTTTTAGGGATTTAATCTCTTATTCATCCAATCCTAATCTTTACAGAATGGTTTTTTTATAGATGTGACAAGGGAAATTAATTAGGAAGGTAACAATAGAATACTATTATTTTTAATCAACTACCTGGAATGGTTGGAATTTGAATAGATTAGTTTTTGGATGTGTAAAATTAGTTGATATAGGCTATCAATGGTGGTATATAAGCAAGGGAGATACAAAGATCTCCATAAAAGAACAAGTCTATAGTGGATAATGTCATGAAACATCACCCTTAATATTTTTTTGTATCTTCAAATCCAGCTATAGATAAAGGATAGATCCGTGATTAGGAGAATATATTCAATGTTTTATGATGTTCAAAGCATTAGAGGGTAACTATATCTATTTACTATTTTGAAGGTGAATATGATCAGTGATGTCATTTAGTTAATAATGCCTATGTGAAATATGAGTTTGATGCCATGGAATGGAGAATATTTAAGGATATTTTACTTTTTAAATATTTCATAATGTTTTTTGAATTATATTAGAATGAAAATTATTGGAATTGAAGAAAAATTAGGAGGGATCTTTAGCTTCCTATAAAGTAAATTTTACTGCATTTACGAATAATGAATTGGATTTTGTTATTGACCATGATAGAAAAATTAGTTGATTTTACTAAGTATTGAAACCAAGTTTACAAAGGTATTTGGTTACTCATGAGTTAAGAATAAATGAGAACCTTTTTCATTGTAATAGGAAGGTTGAGATAGAGTTTGGTGATTTTTATAAAGATAAGATTTAGTTCATTTAGAAATTAATCAGAAAGGATCCATCGAATAAATTTAAAGTTATAAAAATTAAACTTCCTTCTTATGATAAGCATGGTAAAAAGAATTATAGTGAATGTAACCTCATATTTGGAAAGTGTTATAAATGTGGTAAGTTGAGATATCAAGATCATGACTACGGAGAAAATAAAAATTGTAATGGTCAAATAAATGATGAAAAATGGTAGTAAATTGTTTTAATTGCAATGAGATATTCCACTATGTAAGTGCATAAACAAATAAAAGTATGAAAGATGGTGATCATATATATTATAAAAATAATGATGTTTCAGGATCATTTTCTGTAACCTTAAAAATTTATGGAACCCCAAATCAAGTAATGTTAGACAAATTACTTATTTATTCATATTATACTAATTTCATTATTTATTTAGGGTCTATTCATTCTTTTATTTAAGAGTAATTTTCTAGAGAAATAGAAATATCTTCTCAAGAAACAAAGATATAAATTTCATCTAAAACATTTGGTAGAAGGTTTAAAGTAACAAATATTAATGAGAACCTTTATATTATCATTTTTAAATTATTTTTCATGAAAATATTAATGTGTTCTTCTTATAAGTTTTTTATTATATTTTATGTATGTATTGTATTTTAGTTCATCATGATAAGAAATATTATATCTGTAAATAATTCATATTCAATCCTTAGAGTGAGTTTCAATTAATTTAAAACGATGAGTTAAAACTTGTAATAACACATCATAAAGCTAATAAATTGATTAAAAATGGGGCTGGAAGTTATCCTACATATATCATTGAAAAGAAAGGAATTATTCCTCATTGTGATGTACCTATAGTAAATGAATTTTTATATGTATTTCCAGATGATCTACCAGGAGTTATTCCGAATCAATAAGTTGAATTCACTATTGAATTTTTTCCTAATACTGATTCAATTTCAAAACCTCTTTATCGATGGTTTTATGAGTACTTTCATTGAATATAGATTACTTAATAAAATTACTATTAATTACAATTTTTTTGACTCATATCGATGAGTTTTTTTTACCATCTCTCGAATGCTTAGTAGTTTTCAATGATCGACCTAACGATTGAGTGACATTAGATGGAATTAAAGGAAGAATACATCTTTAGGGAGATGTTTTGTACTAGGTATGAAAATTATTAGTTTTTTGTTATGATATTCAAGTTAAAAAATAAACTTGATATATTTATAGATCATATGAATAAATATTTACATTAGTATTCGAATAACGTTTTTGTGGTATTAATTGATTATATTCTAATTTATTATAAAATTTATGAGGTATATGAGATATATGTAAAAATTTTCTCTTAAATTTAAAAGAAAATAAGATTTATGAAAAAATCAAAAAAAAAGTGAATTTTTGTTATAATAGATTTCATTCCTTTGGAATATTATTTCAAAATATTCCATAAATTCTGATCCTGCTAAAACTAAAGTAGTGGAATGGTGGATAAGATCTATAAATGTCACTAAGATTTGATGTTTTTTATTATAAGTTTACTGATGATGGGATATTGAAATCTATGATATGTTATCTATCCCCTGACCAAGTTATCTTGAAATGGAGTAAAATTCATTGGATAAATGAATTCAAAGAATATTCTAGAAATTAAACAAGAGATTATTTAATTCTCGAGTGTTATAATTGTGATCTAGAAATGTTAAGTTTCTTATTTATAATGACACGTCATTGAATGGTCGTGGTTTTTTTTGTTCAAGAGGATTGTGTAATTACTTATGCATTATTCCGATTGAAAATTAATGAGTAGAAATATAAAACACATGATCTTGATCTTGAAGTGATGTTTTTTTTAAAAAATATAAGCATCTACTATATGGGGTAAAATTTGAAATATATATAGATCATAAAACATTGGATTATATATTCATCAAAAAAAAAGATAAACATAAAGAAAAGATGTTGGATGGAACTTATAAAGGATTACAACTTCATAATTGACAATATTTTGAGTAAATACAATAATTTAGTCAGTTTCTTAAGTCAAAAATGTAATGAACCATTAACTATATTATTATTAGAACCTGAACAATTAGTCAATGATGTAATGAAAGTTGGATTGGAAGTTGTAAATATATAAAAACTTTCCCTTCTGAATGAAGTATTAATATAATCATCCTTGTAAAAAATAATTATGATAGATCAAATAGAATGTTTTGGTTTGAAATGAAAAGTAGAATTGGTTTAGTAGGATAAATTTCTTGTGTTTAATTTTTACAAATATTGTATCATTAGTTTTTGTAAGTGGTTATGTGTTACAGGTGTTTTTTAGTTTATGAAATAATTTTAAGTAAATATCACAACAATTTATTTTCAATTAATCATTATAGTACTAAGATGTATAAAGTCCTTTGATAATTTTATTTATTGGAAGGAATGAAGAAATATATTCCTGTTTTTACCATGACATTTTTTACTTTTAAAATGGTAAATGTTAATGATAACTACCAAATGGGATGATTCATCCATTATAAGCACCTTAATGGAAACTAGAGAATATATCCACAGATTTCATTGGAGGATTACCAATGAAAACTCAAGGTATTGATGCAATTTGGTTTATTATTGATTATTTGACTAAATTTGTGCATTTTCTTCCTATTCATGATATTTTGTCTTTAGATCATCTTATTAGACTATATATTAAATAAATAGTTAGGTTTCATGGATTTATCTACTCTATTATATCATATCACAATCCCAAATCTACATCAAAATTTTGGATGTACTTTAGATGATGTTGGAAACTTAAATAAATTTTAGAAAACATTTTCATGCTCAATTTTATATAAAGTTAGAGTAGAAATGAAAATTTTTAAAGATATTCTATGAGATTTCTCACTAAAATACCAGGGATATTGTGATCAATATATTTATTTTTTTAATTTCTTATTATAACAGTTTTTATTCTAGCATACAGATGGATCCATTTAAGTCATTATATATAAAACAATGTCAAAATTCATCATATTGGGATGAATCAAAATATATAATGTTATTTAGAAAAGTGTTGATAGAATATATGGTTGATAAGGTAACAATTATTCAACACTATATGATGTCTTCTCAAAACATGTAGAAGATATATGTAAATAATTAGAGGAAATATATAAAGTTTGTGGTAAGAGACCATATTTTTCTTAAAATATATACTTAGAAATGAATTATAAATTTTTGAAGGAACGGAAAGTTATGTTCATGTTTTTTTAGACTGTGTAAAATTATAGAGAATGATTGACTAGTCGAATACCATGTAGTCTAAACACTTAAGTTTATCTCATGCAGATTTTTGTTTTATGTTTCTTTTTTTGGGAAATATGTACCTGATTCATCTCATCTTTTGATCCCTAATGAATTTATATTGGAAGATAATTTTTCTTATAAGGAAAATTCATTTCATATTATAGATTATAGAGATAAGGTGTTTTGGAATATGGTAATTTACCTGGTTAAGTTTTTTTGGAAGATCCATATGATTGTTGAAGAAATATGGGAATCTAAAAAAGTTATGAGAGAAAAGTATCCCCACTTATTTACCAATGACTAAAATTATGAGTATGAAATTTCTTTAATAAGAGAATAATGTGAAAACCTATTTATTATAAATACTAATTAAATTTAATGTCATATTAATATTCATGTTTGGATTTTGTGGATTCATATTCACTTTAATAATTTTAATAAATTCTTAATGGAAAAGTTGTTATATTCTAGAAAGATTGTTTTCCATGTATTATATTATTTTATTTAAAATTTAAAATTTAAAATTATAGAATTATAATTTAATTAAATAGACTCATTTTTTATATCAACACATAAAAATTATCTCCATATTATTTATTTATTTTACAAAAATAGTCGTTTTGTAGGTGAATAGTAAAAAATAGTGATTTTACAAATACTGTCAATTTTATAAAATTATTATGAAATAAGAATAACATAAAAGTTTATTAATAATTTTTTAGAAAAAATATTTATTTTATAAGTAATATAATTCATTTAAAATCATAATTGTTTTCTTAGAAATCAATTATTGACAGTTCTGAAATCGAAGTAATATTTTTACTCTAATAAAAACTATTTTCAAATATTCTATTTTAATCAATTTATGAAAATATTACGTTTATATTTGAATTGGTTTTAAATTTATATAAATATAAATTTTTTAAACACAATCATATTAATTCCTTTATAATCAATATTATTCTATACATTGCTGTAAAATCATTTTAATGCTTAATAATGATGTTTCTCTAAAAATGTGTTGTCTTTGAGTTTTCCAAACTTATATTATAAGTAATTCTTACACCCTTTTAAAAATTAAAATTAGAAAATAAATTCCATATTTTGAATCAGCATGTTAAATTTTTTAAATGAGGTCAATTTCATTTTTATTCATAATGATTAGCTACAATGGGAAAAGTTTGTCACCACAATAAGGGTTAAAAGGGTTAATTTGGGGCTAAAATAATTGGAAGGTTTTCAAATATATTTAAAATTATATAAATTTTACTGATTGAGTGGATTTATACCATAAAATATATCATATTCAAAATTGGGTTTCCTTTTAGGCACTTTCCTTGAAAAATACATTTGTTATATTTTAAAGTTCTTAATATTTACAAGATCACCACTCTTCTCACTTATAAAAGTGAACCTACTCTCATCACTTATACATAGACTTTGAGAAATATAGTTTGAAAAATATGTATAAAAAAACCACTAAAAATATGATCCCTATATATTATAGGTCTTGGCATCACCAAAATACCAATATTTAAATGCTTTTGGTGTAATCCAAAAGAAGATATCCATAGAGGTTTTATAAGTCTTAACCAAATTCATTAAAGTTTATTTCTTATTACACCACTTTAAAATAGATTCAAACTATCATAACATTATAAAATAAGTATATTTACTAAACTAAAATTCCATTATAATGATGAAATATTTGTTTTTCTTCCTATTTTCTATCATATGGGAAATGAAAACATCACTTGTGCATGTATGTGGAATACTTCCACCATGAAGAAATGTGTTTCTTTTTTAATCTCCTCCTCACATGGTTAGTTATAAATATGAATTTAATAGAAATATGTAATATTTATGAAATAATTTTTTTTAGTAACATAATATATTATCTACGTTATTATCCTCTCATCTATTGGAAAATGATAACATCTCTCATTCATATATGTGGATTATAACCTTCATAGAGAAATATGATTCCCTTTTAAGTTTCAACTCATGCGGTTGGTCATAAGGATGGATTTAAAGAATAAATATAATACTTATACTATGATTATGACTCTATAAAGTTAAATATTTCTCTACTTTATTTCATTTTTTTACATTAGATAAATGAAAATGTTGATAATGTGTGCATATAGACTACCCCATTTAATAAAAAGGTTCTTAATATATTATATAGTTAATATAATTTTACTATTCAACAAATTAAAAGACGTACATGATGAATTTATGTCGCAATATATTGATTATTTTTTTCCACATTATTTTAATGAAGTAAATGATTTTAAATTAAAAAATGATCTTTAATTAGACAATTTATAAAAATTGGGTAATTGATGTTTAATTTTAGGATTCATTTAATATCATGATAACTTTATGTTTTTTTGGGTGTTAAATTTTTAATTTTCTAGTATTTATTTTCTTGAATTTATTTACAAAATCTTTTTATGTGATTTTCTATTTAGATTGTATTTTTGAAGAGGTTTTTATAATCTTGGTTTTTTTAGAATTAATTCCTTCTAAATTCCAAATTTTTATTTCATTAATTTAATTTTGAAATTTATTTTTTGTTTAATTATCCTTTTGAAATTTAATTTACTTTTGGATGTTTATTTTTTAGTATTTAATTAAGAAATTTCACTAATTTATTGTTCTTTATATTTTTTAGGCAACTGACCATGTGATGAAGTGTTCGTGCGGTCTGTCGATTGACCATGGTAATTGACTGCACTTAGAGAAGAAAAGTTACCACACAGAATGAAGATGTTTTCATGAGGTAATTCAATTGAACTTATGTAGGATGTTTTAAAAGTTATTTAAGAAACTACTATAGATAATTCCATGCAACTATTTGAAAAGAAATTGAAGCAATTATAAGAGGGGAAAATTAGGAATTGAATAGGTGAATATAATATCAAATTATCAAGTGACTGAAAATAAATTTCAACTTAACATGTGATAAATTTTTTAAAATCCAATACTGAACACATTTTAATTTGAACATACCATATGAAAGTATCCACAATCACTCAGCTGATCTTACTTGAGGAAGAGGAAGTAACCATGCAAAGATCCAACTCACCATGCGACCAATTCAAGCTACCACACATCCCTCTCTCGTAGTTACTCATGTTACAAAATTAATATTTCTATTGACCTAACATGATGATTCCAATAAAATTGTTCATGAGAAACTCAAAAAACCACTCTCCCAACAACCTATCAAATATGCCTCATGATCGACACACTAATTATTCCTTACGAGCTGTACTTACCATGGAAGATCATGAAGGATGATTTATTGAACCCAAACTTCACTCATGACTCAGATGATAAAACTAAAAATTGATCCATTAAAGGAACCCACATTAAAGGATATAATGATCCAATATTAATAGACATCTATTAAAGGATATTTTCCATGAATGTTGAAAATTGAGTGAGATTGAATTTTAGATTTTCCGATCATGTAAAATTTTTATCATTCCATGTTGTGTAGTTGGCTTCTAAATAAGTGTTCAATGTTTTTATGGAAAATAGATTGAAGGAATACATGGAGACCAAAACATTGTCTCTTGAGTTTATATATAAAATTAATCATCCATTCTCATCTGATTGAGGAAGTTGATTCCAGATAAACCTGAGTTGTGAATAATTTTGACCATTTTCGACAAAAATTGATGCACATTCCACCCAGAAATGATGAATAGAATCCATTAAATCTAATAGAGATTTATGAACATACTGAATTCTATGAAAATGGAATAAAATATATCTTTGATGATGATCATAAAATAACTTTTAGTTAAATATGATGAATGAAGTTGATTAATGTGATTTTGAATTTGACCATTGGGAGTCTATTCATTGGGGAAGGTTCTTGATAAAGATAGATGAGACCACGCGATCTTGAATGATCTAGTTTTAGGACTATTAGGGATTAAAATCTACCAGTTTAATTTAATTACATGATGAGTTTATTAAATTGATGTTTGAAAACTAGTTTCTAGAATCTAATTGCTAATAATAATTAATTAAGGGGGAGTTGGTCTATGCTTCAGTTCTCACTTACAAGGCTGAAATAATACAAAAAAATGAGTGTGATGAGATGAGGAAGAATACTTGACACACTTTTCTAGTGAATTAAATTTGATGAAACCAAGTAAATATTTTCTTGATGTTTTTTTGTGAGTATTTTGATTTGAAGGAAATGTATAATCATAAATCAAGATTCAATTTTTAGTATGAAGCTATTGAAGTTTTTCTGAGCTGTATGTGGTCAGGTAGAGGTCTACTACCCATAAATAATGAGGGGGATTTAGAGTCGAGTTGTGGATATGTTTTTTTCAAACCAATTTGAAAAGGGATAACTAATTATTGGTTAGTTATTTGAGATTTAAGACCCATATGTTTGGAATGTGTAATATAGGGAAGTAGATAAAAATATTAGAGGTTCATAAGAATTTCTCACTAGGATATATTAAACTTGTATATAGAAATGTTCTTGGGCCACACTACACAAGCCTAAAATAGTTTCAAGATGCTATAGGAACATAACATTAATTAAAGATCATGTCATCTATAAAATTCATAAATAGTTAAATTATAAATTAAAAAGAGTAAAAATCACAAATCTCAATTTTGGAAGACGTTTTTAGAGATTTTTTAAGGATTATAAATAATCTAATTTGAAGAGGAGAAAATTCAATTAGGAGGTCTTTGATCATGTCACTTATGATAATGATGACCCAGAGTTAATACTGTCTCATTAAGGGTGATGTTATGAAAAATGATGGAGCTGGTTATGATCATTTTTTTCTACAATAACAGATGTAGGAATCGAGTATGCTAAGAGATCAATTTAGGATAGGGAATAATAAAAAACATGAGGATGATCAGAGAGAGTTGGGAGAAGGAATATAAGGAAATTATTAATCCTTTATATCTTGGTTCTCTTTATCTATATCAAATGGACTTGATTGTAATTAAATTATTAATCCTTATTGAATAGAATATGATATTTGGTTAAAAATTTATGGGGAATGATTTTGTGATAAAAACTAATTTTACTTCTTTTGTTTTGTTTAACACTAAAATGTTATAATCATCCTAAAACATAAGAAATATTATATAACAAAGCATTGGGAAATATTGAATATTAATATCAAATAAGTTAATATTTACACTAATTAACTATATGAGTTTCAAATAAAAAATTTAAAAGTTTAGGGAAGAATCATTCTAATTTCAGTTGATAACTCAAACTTAGTAATAACTAATTTAATTACTGTGTGATTGAGCGAGTGACGAGGTTTAGAAATTATAGGATTAATTCAGTCATAGTTTTTCCTATTAAAAAAACCAGTTACCCTCCTTCAATTTAGTTCTATTGTGATTAATTTAAATGCATGAATAAAAAAAATAAAATCAAAACCTTCCAATCGAATTCCCCTATCTATTTAACTAATTGTTCATGCATGTTTCTTGATCTACTTTATCCCTATTGTTTTTTTTTCACCATTTCATATGTGTCTATTCTCTCTCACCACTTTAACTCTCACAATTTCATCATAAATTTTACTATATCACCATTATTTTTTCTATTTTATTGAATTTTATTTTTATTTCTATTGATCACACACATTCACATCAGTCTTTCCCAGTGAATTTGAACCTTCTTTAATAACTATGCTAATTTTATATAGGGTTTATAAATAATTAATTTGAACTAAAACCAATAAATGACCTAAGAATATAGTAAAATTTTGGCACTATTATTTGTAATACATGTGCATACAAGTGTTTAAATAAATCATTATAAAATTATAAGAAAAATTATAAAATATTTATAAAAAACAAAAAAAATCTGTTGCATGTGGTTGGAAATAAATTATGGTAAATTGATAGTGGATACAGACAATATTTTCTAGAAATCTCTTAGATTTCATTATACCATAAATTAGTAAATAATCAATATCTCTAAAAAGTGAAAAAAATTAAATATGAGGAAATAGATATGCTAAAAACCAAAATAATAAAAAGGCTAAAAATATCAACCCAACTCTACCTCAAAATGAGAGGACTATAAGAGTTAGATTTATAAAGTTCCATGTTCCGAATGATTCATGAAATCCATAATATATTAGAAAAACCACTAAGTGTCATAATTATGAGGTCATGGAATCACAATTTTTTATGTTTCCATAGTCCCATTGAATTCCTATTAAATACTCTCTTGACTTTATTAATGACTTCTATTGTGTGATGCAAAAACTTTCATATAGAGGTTTGACCGAGGAGGAACCTAAATTGGGAGTTTTACAAATTTTTTGAAAACTAAATACTAGGATGTAGTTTCAATATATATAGGAGGATATTCTTAACACTTTGGATTTTTATTTTAATGCCTTTCCATGAAATTCTACCCTAAGAAAATGAACACAAAAATAAGGAATAAAATATCTAGTTTTATTCAAGATGAGAGTAAACTATTTCATTAATATAGGAATATATTTGGAGCATTACTTGGGTTGTTTCCCAACCATTAATGCACACTACAGTTTCTCATGGACACATTCTATAACAGTCTAAATTCATATCACCAAACTCTATTTGATCAGTCTTCTAAAGGGAACATTGTTAGAAAAATCTAATGAACTAAAAAAAATTAAACACACTTGTTAAAAATAACTAGATAATGTTTTAAATAATTATAATAATATTTTGAAAATAAAATAATCTTGTTCACCAAGATAAAGTTCTTGTAGCTTTTTTACAATGAGACTCTACAGAATACAATTAGATAGTAATGTCGCCACTCTAGCATATTTGTTCACTCATAATCGTGCTGTCCAAATTTTGATATTTCTTACATGATCATGAAAATGATAATTTATATATATATGTTCCTAGAATGTATCCTAGGAGTTATAATTTATCAAACACATATAATCGGGGCTATAGGAATCCTCCAAACCTCTCTTAAAGAGAGAATGAGTTCTTTGACCAGCTATTACCCATGGATTTCAATAGTAGCCTAGGAAGCAGTTGTAAAAACATAGAGGGATGAATAATATAAATAAAAGGAAATTGAGAGGGTATATTTTATTAAATATTAAATTGAATGTATTCCAAATATGTAATGTTCCAAGTTCAATTTTATAAACAAAAATCTCAGTATGACTCTGATATGGCTGGTTCAATTTCTAGGATGCACAATATTAAAATGAAAATGGGTTAACAGGAATAGGGAATGAATGAAATATGGAAATTAAAGTTACCAATTGAAACTAAAAAATCATAAGGAGAATTTAATTGTTTATATAACTAGAAGTGGTCTTCAAATCCACTACTAAGCTAAAAATGATCCTAAAACAACCCAAAATGAATACTTTTAGGAAAATGAAAACGAAAATATTGAAATTATAGAATCTAGAAATATGGATAGAATAATTGAAAACTCCTTGAAAACTTCAATTTCAACTGATAGAACATAATAAAAAGAGATAAAAAATTAAAATAAATGCAAAATGATACATGAAGAATAAATTGAATAAATGAAAATAATGTGAAGAATTTTCCCTCAACTATTTTTTTCCCTAAGAGAATTAATAAAGATATTCAAAATACTCAAAATCTAAATTTTTTTGAATGTTATTAAAAATATTTATAGTGATATACCTTTCATTGTGTCCTTAATTTAAATCCCATAATATTTTAAATCATTTTTTTTTTCAAATAATAAAATCTTAGAATAATTATCTACTTATAATACCACATATAATTTTATTATTGTCTTTTATAATAGGATACCACCTAAAATTTAGGATCTAGATATTTTTTTCATCCCTTTCACCTTTCGAGATAAAGATTTTGTATTCAATTGTCTATATGATATTGGTGTTTGTATCAATATTATTACATTATCATTTTTTTCGTCACTTTATATCAGAACCTCTACAACCCACAACCATTTTCATAGAGTTGGAAGACTAGTACATCACTCACTTAATTAGGAGGGTTTATGACATTGTAGTGGGAGTATGGAAACTATTCTTGCCTGAAAAGTTTCTTATACTACAAATAGAGTGTGAAAAAGAAGTTCCTATCATCCCTGATATGACCTTCCTAGCCACATGAGGAGTTTTCATATATGTATTAAAAAGAAATTTTATATTTATCATGGGAGTGAAAAAAGAGGAATTAAATGTCCTTAAGAAATATAAAGGACATATAAAAAATAAAATCTTATCAATAAATGAGTGTTTAGAGTTATATTAATCTATAGATGAATAATAAGAAGTGTTTTTAGAATGATAAATGAAATTAATAACTGATCAGTTCCTAATCATAATTTCATGGGAATATACACTAAAAAATATAAAGAACATGTAGATTAATATTTAAGAGAGTTTATTGAACATTTAAGTTAATTTATCTTAGAAAATTATATGAATGAAAAAATTAACATTAATAATGAAGAAAATGTTTTATGGGATACTAATGTTAAAGGGGATGATTTCAATAATTCCTTATTTATGTGGAATCTTGAGAACCATGGACCCCCCAGGACTAATTTTCTTCCATAAATTCATATGGAATCTAATTTGGAGCTACAGTCCCTCCCATATCATGTGAAATACCATTTTCTATGGTAGTTATTTTACTTACTTATAATCATATAATAAAACACATGAGGGGGTTAAAGGGATGTTTCTTTAAATATTTTGATGAAATAAAAAAATTCCATTGGTTGGTCCATGTTTGATATCAAAGGGATAAACCCATTTTAATTTATGTATAAAATTATCATGGATCTTTACTGGAAACCAAGAGTGTAATGGAAAAGAATATTAAATACAAAAACAAAAAAATTCAAATTAGGCCAATAAATCAATAGGAAGTTTATATAGATTAGAGGAAACTAAATTCTTCCTCTATGAAAGACCATTTTAAAATTCCATTTTGGGATCAAATTCCTGAGGTTTTGTTTGGAAATTATAACTTATACTTTCTTAATGGATTTTCTAGTTACAAAAAACATTTCAAGTCTCTAAAAGACGAGTACAACACCACTTTAACATTTATATTTGGGACATTTTCCTACAAGTAAATTTACATTGGCTTATGTGGTTCTCTAATCAAATTTTAGATATGTATGATGGAAATTTTATTAGATATTATTTAAAAGATACTTTATGTTTTTATGGATGTATTTTCAATTATATTAAGTAGGATTGAAATACATTTCTAAAATCTAGAAGACATTCTAAAGAGATTCAAAGAGAAAAACCTTGTTTAAAACTGAAAAATGTCAATTCGTAGTCATAGAGAGAATTGTATTAGGTTAAAAAATTTAAAATTGGGGGATTAAATTAGATAATTCATAAATGACTGTGATCCAAAATTTTCCCCTCTTGAATATGTTAATAGAATTCATAGTTTTAAAGGAAATGATTATTTTTAATGGTGTTTTATCAAAAATTTCTAAAAAATATCTAGGTATTTTTTCTTACTTATTGTAAAAAATAACCCAATTTTTTATGATAAATATATAGAGTCATTCAATAAACTAAACGAGAAATTCACTTATTCACCGATTACTATTTATCAATACTAGAATATAACTGTTGAGGTTATTTTTTATGTGAGTGATACAGATGTAGGAGTTATTTTGGTGAAAATAAAAAAGAAGAAATTGCATGTGATTTACTATTACAATAAGTTGTTTGATGATTTCCAGAAAAATTATTCTACCACTAAAAAAATAGTTTCAAAATTTTCCCTTGAAAATTTTATACAGTGTTCGATTATTTCCAATGTCATAATTTTCAATGATTATTTAGCTATTAAATATCAGTGGGCCAAGAAATAATCTAAACCAAATCCTATGAGATAGAATCTTTAATTATAGGATTTGGAAATGGAAATAAAGGATAAGAAATGACCTAAAAATTTGGGTTTAAAGCACCTTTCTAGGTTAACTATCACCCGAGTTAATTAATAAAAATAGGTAAACACCTCATTCCATGATAGGAAACATTCTGTGGTTTATGTGAAGTGATATACTTCGTATGCATAATTTTCAAACTTATTAGCAATAAGTGTCATTCTAAATTACTTTTCTTAAAACCAAAGGAATAAATTCATTTCCGAGTTGAAATTTATATTTTAGATTGTCCCCTTATTTTTAAGAGGAATTTTGATGACATACTAAATAGATATTCAGTTGAGGATAAAATGATTCCAATACACGAGAGATATCACTATTCAACATGGGGAGAAAACTATGTGGGAGAGAGAACTACCTAGAATTTCATTCATATTTATTTTTATTGTAACACTGTATTTAATGGTTCCAAGATTCCGGTATTTGGATATAAAAAGTTTTAAAGCCTTGTAAATGATGGTAGGAAATAGTATCTTCCCCAAAATCGAATTATTGAGGTTGAGATATTTGATGTGTGGGTCTTGGATTTCATACGACCTTTCTAGTCTTAAAATGGGAATGAATTCATAGTTTTGGATATGGACTATTGATCGAAGTGGATTTAGGTTGTTTTTCTTCCAAAAAATATTTCTATCAGTGTTGTTAAATTCATAAAAGAAAATATATTTTCCAAATTTTCTAAAATCATTCATTACTAACAATGTCACTCATTTTAATACTTATAAGTTCAAGGATTCAATGAAGAATTATATGCATTCTCATAGATCTGGAACTAGTTATCACCTATGATCATGTGGTAATGAAAGGGTTTCTAATATAGGGAACAATTTTTTTTAGAAAATATATTGTCTAGATTGAGGAAGGATTAGTCAATCAACTTGGATTAATCATTGTGGGCATATTAGACTACTTATATGACATCTATATGGATGTCTCCTTTTATAATTATCTTTATAAATTCATTTCATATTCTTGAGAAGTTAATCACAACTCTATTTTGTAAGTGATGCACTTAACTTATGATTTCATGTATTTTGGGGAAAAATGTTATTAGAGTTGAGCGAGATAGAGGAAATTAAAATGGGGTCCTATGAGAATGATGAAATTAAAAAATATAAAACAAATTAATTTCATCATTATATCATTCAAAATTATGATTTCAAGGTTGGACAATAGTTTCTTCTATTTAATTCGTAGATGGATATATCTCCTAGTAAACTCCAGACCAAGTGTTCCAAAACCTTTACTATTATGAGAGTGTTGCTAAATTGTTATGTTGATCTATTTGGATAAGATAATTGAGCATTTCTAGTCAATTTCTATATAATAGAACATTACTTTAAGGGGAAAATCAAGGGATTAGCTATCAACTATTTTATTGAACGTATATCCATCACTTTGTTTAGATGTGTAATAAAACTTTATTGTCTCATGGGATATAACCCATGGTATATTCTGTTGATTTTTCTTTTTTCATTTTTTAAATAAGAATAATTTTTCACCCTATGCTCTTAGTTTTATTTAATGTCTATTAAAATTAAATAAAATTTAAAATTTACCGATGTATTAGAGTTACTATAATAAGGGATCCTCACCATGAAATTTCATGTTTTCTCAAAGTCTCAAATTTACAATAACGATAATATTTCTAAAATTATTTTTATAAAATATATCTCTAGATTCTATTTACTTTGAGTTGTCACATTATTCTATATTAATGTTAATCTTTTTAAATTATGTATGTACTTTAATAGATCTATCATGTGGAATTATAAAGGATATAAGTGAGGATACACTCCGCTTGAATCCATTGATAAAAGATTCACATTCAAGAGAGTATTGTTTCAATATATTTATTTAATTAATTTTGGTAGATTCTACTGAAAATTAAGTATAGGGGATGTCTTTGTTGTTAGGGTTTCAGTTTAATGAATATTTTATTCCTTGATTAGGTGTCTATATTAATAGAATCTAGGGTTTTGAAAATCAATTTGAATGAAAATGCAAAAATGGATAACTCTCAAAAAATTCCTTTGAATTCAAATGTTGTTGTCTGGTATATAATTGTTCATCATGCTTCATTATGATATGAATTTTGAATTCATGTGTTTATTGACAAAGTAAAATCATTAAATTTATAGATTATATTTTTAAAATTATTTTGTAAATGTAGAAAGTTTACTAATATTCACCTTCATGTGAACCCTTCAACAATTCTATGACCTAATAAATTGAAAACACATTTAAAATAAAATATCTTAAATGTTTTATTCACCATGGTATTCCAAATTAGGGATAATATTGGGTTTTATGTTTTAGGAATGGATTATTTAAATTGTTCAAATCTATTTTTCAATGATTTTCACATTCACCTTACTATTTTTCTCAAAAGTTTTGGTAAATTTTCTTTAAGATGCTTAAAAATATTTCCCTTCGTAGTATATAATTGCATTATAGTTATTGAGGTCTAAATTGAGTCAAATTTGTTTTTATTTTTATGATTTTTGTGTATTTTTACCGTTTTAATAGAAATTAAATTTAGGAATAATGAAAGGGACTTTGATATGATAGATATTTGTTGATTTATAATTAAAACTAAAGGAAACTATAATTTAAACTTGAACCTAGTAACATGGAATTTGTAATATAGAACACTTCATGGAACTAATTCATAGTATAATCATTAAAATCCTTTGAAATTGGAGTAAAATTTGAAATTATAATCCCATGGATAATATTTGAGACACTTTGAAATAAAAAATAAAATTTTAATTCAATAAATTACCTTTACATTCAAGGCTAAAAAAGTTCCTAATTGTAAAAAAAATACTTAACGAGAGGTTAATTTATAACCTAAATAAAAATGACATAAATTGAATTATAATAATGTAATTTAAGTTATATCAATAAAGTGGGAATAGGATATTTGGTTTATGAAACCTAAAGAAGAGTGGTAATTGAAATTCATTCTTGATATAGTTTGAATTCTACTTAAATCTAACTTATCTGCACTCCTATAACTAGAAATTGAATTTTAATTTAAGTAAGGTAGTGAGTTATATTCATATATGTGGCATGAAATTATCAAAGGTGGGAATGTATGTGCTCCCTTTATTTATTGTGAGTGTATTTGAATCTAGGTTGACCCGCCTATGAAAAATCTTTGGCCTATCTCAAAATTGTGTTCATATATAGTCATTTTTTCAACATGTTATATTATGATCTGATTTTTGATGTTTTATTTTATTTATATAAAGTAAAAATATAGATTAATTGAGGGGAAAAAAATTTTGTGTGGAATAATTCAAGGTGGATGTATTTTGATTTCATTTTCTACATAACTTTGAATAATTAAATGATTTTTATGTTATAGAAATATCTTTAATTAGTGAATTTACTAAAATTGCGTAATTGATATTGAATTTTACATTTTTTTTAATATCTCAAAAATTTCGAGTGTTTTGCGTGTTAAATGATCAATGTTATGAGATTTAATTTTTACAACAACTTTAAAATACAAAATTGTGTTATTTTTCCATTAAAATATGTTTTTGAAATTTATTTATGATATTCTATTTTTTAGAATTAATTATTTATAAATTTAAAATTTCAATGAAATTATTTCAATAATAAAATTAGTTTTTGGTTTAATTATCAATTTGAAATTTATTCAGTTTTAGAGGCTCAGTTTTATGTTTTAATTAATAATTTCCCCTAATTTTATATTATGTGTACTATTAAACAAGTGAAAATTTGATAAAGTGTTTATGCATTCATTCAATCAACCACAATAATTGACAAAAGTTTTTTAAGGAAAGATACTAAATGGAGAGAATAAATGCTAATGTGGTTACTTAAGTGACCGAATGTAATAAATTTGGAAATTTATTGAAGCTACCATGATAGAAAATTATTATATAACCAAAGAATAGGGTTTGAAGATACCAAAAGAGGTGATAATTAGAAACAGAACATGTGACCTTAAGATCAAAATTTCAAGCAATTTCAAGTGTAATTTAAACCTATGGTGTGTGAAATTTTGTAAATACTTTATTGAACTCATTAAAAATTGAATTTACAATAAAAATTCATAAAAAATCACTCAAATAACCATGAATGACAAAATAAAAATAGACCATTGAAAGATCCGTCCAACCATGTGGAAAATTCAAGATACTATAGTTCCCCCCCCCTTATGTTATCTTAGGCTATGACATGAATATTTCCATCAACCTATAACATGATGATTCTATCAACCATCTCATGATCCTTTCAGGCTTTCATGTATTGAACCTTCAAATGATCATGCCTCAAAACCAATATTATGGCCATTCCTCAGTAGCTATACCAATTGTGGAAGAGGATGAATTCTAATTAACTGAACCCAAGATTAAATCAAGCCTCAAATGATGAAACTAAAATCTCATTATTTATTGTATGACAATGTAATATGAAACCCAATCAAATGTTAATAAATATTAGTCAATGAATATGATCTAGGTGAGTTTAAAATCGAATAAGATTGAAACTAAAATATCCAGATCTAGTTCATTATTGATTGTTCCATACTAAGAAACTAGATTTTAACTAGGAATTAAAAATTTTGAGAGAATCCAAGAATGAAGGAAGATATGTAGACCAAATTGAAGTCTCTTGGGTTTGTGAAGAAAAAGAATCAATCATTCTCGTTTTATTAAAGAATTTGATGCTGGAAAAACCCAAGTTTCAAATATTATGATGTTTATCAACCAATATTGACACGCACACTACCCAAAGATGATGAATAAATGTTATTAAATCTAAAAAAGATATATGAAAATTCTAAAAATATATATAATTAGATAAATAAAGTTCCTTGATATTGATCAGATATCGACTCTAAGTGAGATAAAATGTATAAAGTCATGTAATGGGATTCTGAATTTGATCACTTGGTATTTTCTCACTAGTTATGGTTCTTAAAAAATATATAAGGGACATAGAACTTATGAGTGGTCTATTTTTAGGCTATTTTATGGTTTTAATCTATTGGTTTTATTAAATTCCATAGTGATTTGAATCCATTTATGGTTGAATCATGGCCACCTAAATCTGTTTTCTAGAAATGTTAAATCAATGGGGAATTTAGGACCTACCTGAGTTCACAATGATGAGTCTCAGGTAAACCAACAAAATGAGTGCTATAATCCAAGTAAAGAGACTTGAAAAGTTTGGTCAATGAATTATATTTAATGAAACCAAGTAAATATTTACTCCAGGTTAGTTATTTTGAACATAATTATTTGAACGACATTTTTAGTCTGAGATCAAGATATAGTTTATATTCTAAAGAATTAAAATTTTGTAAAATATCTATGAATTCTGGTAGAGGTATACTATCTATGAAGAATAGTTATTATTCAAAGTCAAGTAGAGGTAGTGTTTTTTTACCATTCCAATTTGAAGAAGGATTTCCTGTCATTATCAAGTTGTTTGAGATCAAAGTAAACTAAGTTTAGAATGTATAATTAAGTGAATAATAGAGTATGAGAAGAGGCCCTCATTAAAGAAAAAAATGTTATATGCTAAAACAAGCTAAAAATATTATTGGGACACACTATATAATCCCAAGATAGGGTCAATCTATGATAAGACCAAAACATGAATTAAATTTTACGAGTGCCCTAAATTTAGAAATGGGGAAATTAGAAGCTGACAATTAGAAATAAGATTAAAGCCTATTTTTTGAAGAATTTTCTATAGATTGATGAAGGACTAGAAAAAGGCCCATATGTGTATGATCATATATGGTTAGGAGATATTGGCTTTGGTCACCTTTGAAGAAGATAATCCATAGTGAATGATTCCACATGGAGGTTGATGATATGAAGACTAATGGAGCCGGTTGTGATCATGGTTTTTGGTGATTACCAATGATGGAATTTCATTGGTTGAGAGATTTATTTAAGAAGGGGAATAATAAAAAACTAAAGGACGATCAAATAGAGTAGGGAGAAATCAGAACAGGTAGAGGTGCTACTCAACAAGATAATATTCTATATTAGTTATCTCTTCTTCCACTTTCTCTTTTTTAAATGAATTCTATTGTAATGAAATTACTAATTATTTTTTAGTCTAATATTATCATTGGATAATATTTTTTGGTGGAATGATATTTCTATAGTAATTAGTTTTACTTAATTTGGGCAATTATATAGCTGGATATTACTCTCATTTTCCAATATAAGTATTATCATATTCTAAAACATCAAGAATGTGTGAAAATTAATCATGAATGAATTAATATTCAAACTAACTAACCATATAAGTTTTAAACTGATGAGAAAAAATCTCATTAGAGAAACACATTGAGTTCAATTTAAAACATGGACTTAGTCAAAAATAATTTCATCAATGTGTGATTTAGTGAGTGTTGGTGTTTAACAACCACAAGATTCATTCACTCACAGGTTGTACAGTCGATAAAATGGTTTGTCCTCCTTATTGTTTGATCTAGTGTGCTTAATTGAAATTCATGAATAAAGTAAAAAATATTTAAAACTAGTCAATAAAATTTACTTATCTCAGTAAATTATTTTCCATACATTTTTATTTATTTACTTTTCTTATCCAATTAGTTCACATTTTCATCACTTCCTATCCTCCCCTATCTATTTCACTCTCATAATTTCATCACCGCCATCACTACATCATCATTGTTTTAACTATTTTCATGAGTTTTATTTTTAGTCTTCTCAATGACACACATTTTCATAAATCATTCCCTACAGACTCGACCCTTTCTTATTAACTATATTAGGTTTAAATTGGTTTTATAAATAATTAATTTTACCTGAGCCTAGTAAAGTACATAAGTATATGGTCACGAATGGATACACAAGGTAATGAATTTTATTTAGAACATTTTTAATGTCCTATTGTCAAATTATTTGTCTTTCATATCCATGTTATTTTAAATTTTTCAATAATGTTTTTATTTATATTAAAATTTTAATTAAAGGACATTTTAAAATACATGTTCATTTATTTAGAAATGTTTAAAAATGAAATTTCTCAATGTTTTCAATATGGGTTACTTTTGAGTTTTTTAAAAATGTGAAAAGAATATTTTTTAATGTTTACCGCATGACCAAATTTTCCCACAATAATATCCACAATTCACTAACATAATTTATCTATAAGTTTCAATAGTTTTTCAAAGAAGTTCCCATTTCTATAGTTTTTGTAATTTTTAATTTTTTTTAAAAGAAAAGTTTAATTTTATAATTTCATAAGATAACTAGAAGTTATTTTAGTTATGTGATCTAATGTAAAATTTTAAGTGCCTCATGATGAAAATGTTATATTTGATGTGTTTTACTCATTATATAGTTCTTGTAAATTTTATATAATGAAAGTTGGATTCAATATATCCCTCAAATACATTGTGAAATATTGTGTTCTTGTGAACAGAGATATATAATCAACAATGAAGTATATTCCTTTATAAGTTTCCAGATAAGGTTTATTGTAAGGGTGATTGTTAGGATAATGTCCAAATATGCCTACATGGTTCTTCAATTACTATAATGCTTCTTAATGGAAATATTTTTATTTAATGAGGTAATAAATTGGTTTTATAAATGTTTTTTACATTATAAATGTGGACGGTTTTTTTTCATGGAATTTGTTTTCAATAAATTTTATGTTCTCTCAAGAAACATTCATGGTTATGTTTTTTATTTTTTTCATACTAAAAAATGTTTTATGAAAAACATTTGGAATTAAATATTTTTTCATAAGTAAGTAAATTATTATTTTATATCATATATTATTTTATAAATAGGAAAAAAATTTATCCATTCTCATTTTCACAAATGGACCAGTAGGATTTATAAATTTTTTATCCCTCACCGAGATTTTTTTACTCATCCTATGTTTTTAAATGTTTTAATAGAAATTAAGAATGTGTTGGGATTATTGAATGGTTAATAATTAAACTTATTTAATGAATAATATGTGTCATGAATGAAACATTAGTGTAAATATATGAACCTATTTTGAGAAAAAAATAAACACTTTGTGGAAATATCCACTTTTTTTATGAAATGGTTTTCCTAATTCCCTAAAACTCTAAAACTAAAAGATCCTGAATATGTTATAAGGTGAATCCATTGTTATAAATAAGCTAGTTATCTATTTATTATGTTATGAGGTGTTATATCCACTGTTTAGGTTTTTGTTTGTATTATGGAAGAATAAATTGAAGATACTTTCCTTTCACAAAGAGATAGGTGTTTAAAGTACTATTTTCCTTTTATTTATTCACTCACGTAATGTTGATATATCAACCACTTTGTATTTATTTGAATTATTTTAGTCTCCATTGGGATATATCATTTTTTCATTTAGATTGTATTTTTTTTATTTTATGTTTATTTATTTATTCTCATATTCCTTGTTTTTTATTTTCTTAAATTTTAATTTTTTTTATTTCTTCTGCATGTCCTCCCAATATATGGAATGTTGATAAAAGATTTCTAGGAGTAATTCCCTTGATTATTTATTTATTAATTTGGAAAAATCATTCCAAAGGTGGTGTATTTTTATGCCTAACACCGGTTTGTTATATGTGGGGATTGGGAAAACCCATCAGGACATGTATGAGATGAACTTAAGTGTTCGGTTCAGGGGTGTCCAACATTGGTTAAAAATAATTTAAATATAAATTTATGAATTCATCATATTTATAAATTTATAAGTTATTTTTCTTTTTTACTGGTAGGTATTATATCATGAACATACACTATCACCATGAACTACACTTCATTTGAGACATTCATATAGAGGTTCTAATCAACCCATCCTTTATTGAATTAAAACATTCTTGGATAAAAATATTACCATTCATACCAAGAATGAGGTTCTTTTTTATTCTATATAAATACTTTTTTGAGCTAGTAAAACTTAAATTAATTATATACATTGAGAAATCCTACAAGTTTTTCAATATATATTTCTTATTTCAATAATCCATTAAAAAATTTTCATATTCACATCCATTTGATAAAACTAAAAATCATTCGAATAGACACTTCCAAGAAAATTAACATTGATTCCTTACCCATTAATGGATAATTTCTTTCCTAAATATATACTTATTCACTATGATTATATCCTATATATATTAGCCTTAATTTATTCTAAATCACTCTTCTATTTTTATCAAGCTTGTTTCTTATTATCCCATTTGGTAAAAATCACAATTTCATGCCTAGTTCTATCAATAAGTTCCCATGTTTTATTATTTTAAATTTGGTCAAGATCTTTATTCATGGAATTCAACCATGATTCATCCTTTTCTACCTCATTAAATGTTATTGGTTTCAATAATGTTAATAGAGAAGTGTTCTCCATTCTCTCATTATTTGAGTCTAGATTATATTATATTTGTCTCTAATAATGTTTATTGAGTAAAAATTAACACATCTTCATGATGTATGAGTCATAGATTGAGTTTCGTTTTTCACTATAATCATCATATTATTCAAGTTTAGAATCATTTTGTTATTATATTTAATCTTCATCTACTTAATATTCTTAATCTTTTAATTATTTAAGCACATAATCTACACAATATTTTTTATCTTTGTTTTTATCAACATTCACATAATTGATTTTAAAAACTTTATTGAGACTTTTTTTCAAATAGTAAGAGATGTTGAGTAGTATGAAAATGATCATCCATCCTTTTGATCACCATAAATTCCCGGATTTACCTTTTTATTTTGATTGATTCATTTACTTACAAGAAAATTGAGATATTTCAAATATGTTTCCTTACCATTACACGTTTCACATGATGATTTTTACCCAAACTAAGAAATAATTTATTTTTATTAAACATAACGACTTGCATAAATTCATTCCAATATTTTTGAGAAAAGACAAATTTAATCAAAAAAATACAGGACATGTTATTTTCCATGTGATTCCTTCTTTCCCCAACTCTATTCTATTGGGTAGTATTTACCACTGAAACTTTATTCTTTATTCATTGTTTTTTATAGATAATTTTCAACTTTAAAGAAAGTGTATTTATTTCCATTATTAGACCATACAATCCTTATTTTTATTCTAGTTTCATTTTCTAGTATTCTTCTAAATATTTTTATGTATACTACCACATCTCTTTTATAATGTGTACATATATCACGTCCCATACTACTACTTTCATTGATAAATAAGATGAATATTTATCAGCTCAAGTACCATATTAATTTATTGGACCATATACATTGAGCAGATCAATATTTTCTTATTTAATTCCCCTTTATTCTTTAGATGGTAGGTTTCTTCACTATATTTACCTTTAATAATGCATTATTGATATTTTCTCCCTCTTAAGATAATGAATATCAAAAATAACATTAAAAAATTCTACAAACATAACTAATGAATTGACGAAGCCTCTAATTCCACAGATGGTTCTTATCTTTGGTTTACACATTATACATGTTCTCATTCATTTTTTATCCCTATATAAGAGAGTTTCAAGTATTTATAATGATATATAAACTAATTTTGTTGAATATTACTTACAATATCGAGTCACATAATTGAACCACACTCAAAAAATTGTGTTATATTCCATCAATATAGATAATGTTAGTATAATTTAATTTATATATGTCTATATAGGTTTTACCACTTCCTTTTACCTTTATATATGTATCATTTAAAAAAACCATTCCATCAACTCTTCATATCACAATCTTGGGAATATTCAAGTTATACATAATATTTCTTATAACTTGATCAAATATTTCCTTTTGGACTTCATCTAAGATCTTTCTAAACTATATCTTCTTCCTTGATCCATCTGATTTTATTTTGGACTCAAGATTCTTTCTCAAAGATACAACTTTTTCATTAAGTTTTTCAATCTTCTTACCTTCTCCTTGATGTAAATATAATTATAATCATTTATCATAGCCATTTACTCAATCTTAATCCTATATTTAACCAATTATTCATGTTTTACATGATTATTTCCATGTTCTTTGATAAATTTATTTAGGTGATCAATTTTATTCTTTATGATCTTCAATATAAATTTAGTATTTTTTTAAAAATACAATAATATTAATGTTCTTATTTATTTTAAGTCATTCTCTTCAAGATATTTTTCCAATTCTGCTTTTATATCAACAAATAACTCAAGTTGATCATCCTATTCTTCATTAGTTTTTTTATTTCACTATTGTAGCCAATATATCTTCTTCCATGTATAAGATAAACCTAATTTTAAAACCATATAAAGGATCTTCATCAACATCACCATCCTCTTTACTTAATAAAACATTTACCTAGTGATTATTTACACTTTTATTTCCTAAATTGGTGTTCCTTCAAGAGGATAAGTTCTTTCATAGTTTTTGGGTGAATTAAAAATTACCATCTTCTATCTTAAATCTTTTTTGAAAATCTAGTAGTGTTATTCCCATACATTCCACAATGAAAGAAAGATAAAGATATATTATCATCAAATATTCATTTTCCTCTCCTAAACTTCATTTCTACAAGAAATAAGAAATTATCATTCTTATTTTATTATTAATTTTTAGTCTCTCATATCTCATGCTTCTATACAAATTTGAATACAATATCTTTTTTCAAATGTTCTAAAGACTTTATCACCTTCACTCACTTTTCATATGTGACTAGTTTTCTATGTACATAATCATGAGATAATTACCTAAGAATAAAATCTTAAAGCATATAAACCTTGGCTATATAAAATATTGGCTGTATCTATATGACTATCTTACCTATATCAACCTCTTTAATCTGATGACCAAGTCGATGAATATCTCTAATATGTTTGATAAGATAGTTGAAGAAACTATTAACATTTTCACATGAACTCATCTTCAAATAATAAAGTATTTTATAAATAACCTCAAGATTTTCCTCTTTAACATTCCAATCACCTTTATAAATATTTTAAATATTATCCCAAATTTTATTATATGTATTAAAACACATCACTTTCATGTATATATAGAAAAATAAAGCTTCAGAAAAGGATTATAAGCCTTTTCATAATCACTCAATGAGTTCTTGTCAACTTTTATCATTGAAAAATCCATAGCATCACTAAATTTAATTATAAAGACCATGGTTTTTTTCATTAAGTATTTCTAATATTTCTAGAAATATTTTTGGAGATAGTCGCTGAAATGGATCATAATTTAGAGGCCCAGCTTACACGAAGTTAAATTTATAAAATTATTAAAAAAATTATTATGTGTGTGTTTTTTTATAAATAATGGAATATATCATAAATGGAGGCTTGGATCCAAAATTTGAGGGAATAGTGGAATACCAAATGTGACATTTACCCTAGGCACGATATAGATTTTGTTGGCGCGAGTTATCTGTAGAAAAATTCACCAAGGACATGACTATAAATAAAATAATTAAATAAAATTATTTTATTTTTAAGTATAATCAATATAAGTCGTGAATTAATACTCTTACTATAACTATGATATCAATTTTTAGTTTTTAATGCGGTTTTTCCCTTGGAGTGACCTAAAGTGAGTCAGAACGACTTGTTCGGACCCCTGACTTGTTGGAAGTACAATTAAGTGGTTTAATTAATTAATTCATCTTTAACCTAATTATTAGGTTATAAATAAAGAGATATCAAAAATCAGTAGGGTTATCCATATAACACTGGGACCATTGGTAATAGATCTTCTCCCCCTTTTATTGGCAGATTGCAGTGATGTTGCATATCCGAGTAGATCAGATTGTGGCAAACACATCGATCATTGGCGGGTGAGTTCATCGACGTCATACAGATCAAAATCCAGGAAAGAAATTGTTATATGTGGTTTCCTCCCTTATAAATAAATTATTGAGTATATCCATATTCATTCATCAATATAATCCTTTATTTCATCCTCTGCTTGTGCTCAGGTAACTGATTTGATTTATTTTAATATGTTTATCTAACCCTAGAAGCTGAATTTCGATCGTTGGCCTAGAATGCTTGGACAAAAATGATTTAAACCTTTGTTTTTGTGATTTTATTCCTTAATTATTCATGTTCTTCTCCATTGGAACCCTAAAGCTTCCAGCTCAACAATTTTCAGGTATCCTAAGCTCAATGGGGAACCTAGATTTTGGGCGGATCGAAGAAACGTCAATGATTACTCGATCAAAGAACTAATTTGGGATCACCATGATGAATGGATGATGAATCTAAATGTTTTTGTTCAAATCACTAAGAATATAAGGTGTTTATGAGAGAGGTTGATGGTTCATTGTATGAAGAGGTCGCAGCAGCAGGTCGGTGGCATGAGAAGGAAACAACGGAGCGGTGCGACCGACTGAGGCGAGCGGTGTCAGTGACCCAGGTGAGGCGGTGTGTGGTGGATATTTTGGGTGGCTGGGATGATGTTCTGGTGACGCAACGAGGTGCCCATCAGTGTAAGCAGTTGAGGAGGCCAGAGACGGAGGCCGAGGTGTATAGTAGGGGTGGCGGCCTGTGTGGGAACAAATGGGGGAGGGGGAAACCGTAAGGGAAAAATAATGTTTATAATAATAATTAAATATTATTATTATTAACTTATTTAAAACACCTATAACTCCCACTTGGGGAGTCTGATTGACGCGTCGTCTATGGTGGCGTGACTCCATTCATTATATGGTAATTTTAAGACCATTTCAAATAATTCTCCTTAACCCGTGACTTGGGCCCATGAAACAACCCTGAAGCCTTAGATTTAATAATATCATTAAATCATTGACCTGTTATAACTCCCACATGGGGAGTCAAAATGACGTATAATTAGGAATAACATGACCCTGATTTTGAGATGATCATTTTAATACCAATGTTGGAAACTTAATTTCGGGCATTGGCTTGAATACATGAAATTCCTAAGAATAGTAATAGTATATTATTATTATTGTTGTTGTTGTTGTGAAATGTTGTATCTGACATAGGTTCTTGGTATGACATCTAATTGATGAACTATTTGTGGATCCAAGTCCTTGAAATTGATTTGGATCATTGGATACTAATTTCAGGTTTTTAAATTTAGATTGAGGTGTGGGCCTTATGAAGACCATTTTGGGCATGATATGGTGAAATGATAATTTTTCAATAGGTTCCCAATTGAGGAAAGTGAATAGTCAATACCATGCATTTTTTTGTTAGGATCACAGAGGTGAAATCCATATATTTTTTTTAGGATCGAGAAATGGTCCGCATGACACACTATTTGTGCATAACGCTGTGAAATACAGCTTCTTCACTAGGTGTTCGATTTGGAAAAATGAATAGTCAATCTTGGAAACTTTTCTACAAGGATTGAAACAGTGTGATATGTTTCATTATCTGGGGCGGTTTGAGGACCTATGTTAGTGAAATTCCATTTTCCCCTCAGACCAAAGATGAGAACAATGCACTCATCATCCTTTTTTTCATATATTCCATGTACTCCGGTAGTACACTAGAATGAATAGGGGTACATTACATTGTTTACTACCTGAGTATGGCTAGGTACATATCCAGATGGTGAGGCTGGGTCACAAGTCGTGTGGGCCCCATACTCATTGTGTACCTCATTATGAATCTTATATGTTTTACATCTCTTTCTTTTGGGTTTAGATTTTGGCCCATGAGTAGCATGTACTGAATGTTTTTATACATAGAATGTGATGGTTCTCTCTATAGTGGATTTCAAGATACTATGTGATATATTCCTAGAGTGATTCTTATCCCAAGAGATGCTTGATGATGGTTGTGATCTGTGAGAATCACCTGAGAATTCTTCTTGAGTGGAACCACCATCATCAGGGGCGCAGTTTCTCTATTGTTACTTCTAAGTGGAACACCCCTTCTGGGTAGGGAATAGGTCCTCAATTTCCTAGAGTGGAATCCCCTTGTGATTCCAAGGTTTGGTTCCTCGACCATTAGAGTGGAACCCCCCATCAGCATGGGCACATGTATTGTACCTCATGAGTAAAAGACCTTATTGGATAGGGTGTGGGTCTTCAACGACTTAGGTGGAACCCCCTATTATACTAGATAACGGGGCCCCATGACACTAGAGTGGAACCCTCCATCTACATGGGATTATGTAATATACTGCTACTACTAGGGTGGATCCCCCTATTGTACTAAGGCATGGGTTCCCATGGCACTAGATTGAAACTCCTAATCAACATGGGCGTGAGACCTCTACAACTACTACTAGAGTGGAACCCCCCTAACACACCAGGTCATGAGTCCTTAATGAAATTAGAGTTGAACCCCCCCCCCCCATCACACTAGGGTGTGGGTCCTCTACTTCTAGTTTCTGCCCACTCGGTCGTGCGACAGAGAAATGAGATGTGGTTTGACATACCTTTGGACTCTCAAGAAAGAGTGTCACTTTCCCCACAAAGACACATCCTTATGACATGACCTAAAACTGCGTGGTTGAGTGAGTTCCATCCAAAGAAGATAGTATCATGGTTTGGTGATTGAGTCCCTTCAACTTGTGTATCCTAAAAAGACACATGAGGTGCTTGGAATCATAGATGTACTTACCTTATAATAGTTGGAAACTACTCTTCATGGGTTGAGATATGATATCGAGATCCCCTTACTCTCCCATTTGGGCTTATTTGACTGAGAATATATATATATATATATATATATATATATATATATATCTTATTTTTGTATGCACTCCCCAAGGTTTTGGAAACTCTCCTTCCAGGAGAGGTGAAGAAGCATGGTGTTTGCCACGTGCTTTATGTGTCAAGATTCTTATTTTTGGTTGAGTATAATTTCCATCTATAGGTATAAAATACTTGATGATAAGTTCATTTTATCACTATTTTTATCTCCTTGTTCTTGGATGAGTTTACTTTCACTCTCTTGTTTGGTTAAGATGCACTCTTTACCATACCTTATTCTCTCTACTGCTTTCCTCTTCAATGTATCTCTTAATTCTACCCATTTACTCTTTTCAGGGTGTTATACTAGGTACGTATATACTCACCACTTATTAGGGTTCAACCAACATGTGACATGTCTCTTTTAGACATTGGATGGTTGATTGTGACTTCATAGAAGCTTAGAAATACAAGGTGATTGGACCATGTATGATGGTTTTAGTTTGGGATTCAGAAGCTGGGATATCTCAACTATTTTATTATTATAGATTATTTAGGTTGGGATGGGTTTCTCGTTAGGCATGTATTTTTTCCCTTTACTTTTAGTTTACACTACCATACTCTTGTACTGTCTAGAGGTTCATGCATGCTTGGTTTATTTTATAGTAGTGTTGATATTTTATTTTTTTCCCTTTGTACTTATGCATTGAGTTGGTTGTGTCAATTTTTATAGGTTTTTAAGAAAATTAATCCTCGAGTTTAGTGTTCCTTTCGCACCTGCCTCCACCCTCTATCCTATAGAGGTGGGCTTGGGGTAGTTGTAGCTCGATCCCCAGCTTGGGTCGAGTCAGGACAAAGTGGTATCACAGGTGGGTTTTTTCCTTAGAAAATTGTTTAGACGTTCCCTAAAAATAATTTTTTTGGGATCTTGGGAAATAATGTTAAAGTGGATCAAGTGCAGATCTTAGGCCAGGGAATCCAGTTATGGTGTGGACGACCAGCATATCTATTCACTAGGATCTTGACTATCTGATTGTCGACTCGGCATGCTGAGACATTTTTTGCAGGGATCAATGGTACATGAATCATATAGTATTGATTATTTTATTTTCCTTCTTTATTCAACACCCCATTTTCATTATATATATATATATATTCTTATTTGACTATGGTACTCATTGATAACTTTTAGGATGCATCCATGACGATAGCCAGCTAAGACACCATCTCTGGTTAATGACGATGAAACTATGAGTGATGATGCCTCAATGCAGGATCCGTCATGTGATACCCATTATAATGGTGGGTAGAAAGAAAAACTTACAACTATTGAGAAGTATATCATTACAGTATAGAAGGATGAGCACATGCACATGTTGAGTGCACTCCGCAAGTTCTAGTGTTAGAGACTGTTGAGGTTCTATAGTGAGCCAGATCCCCAGGAAGCATAGGATGGGATAGAGTTGGTGTTTTGCATCTTCAGGCTTGTTTGGAACCTAACAGATCATATGGTGGCTTTGGCATACAATATTTTCCATGGAGCAGATGGGATTTGGTGGATCTTGGTTACCTAGATGCACAATGACATGACACTCTCATGGGATGACCTCTGACAGCTATTCCGTTAGAAGTACTACGCATACTACTAACATTTTTTCCATATTAAAATGCTTCTGGAGATTCAAAGGGGAGGTATAATAGTATAAGAGTATGCAAAAAGGTTCACAGACCTTACTCGCTACTCACTTGACAGGATCAAAGATGGAAACTTCTGATCATGGTAGTTTGAGGAGGGACTTTGTAGAGAGATCCAAGCTAGTGTAGTACCATTGTGCATCCCCACCTATGACAGGGTACTAGAGAGAGAACTTATGACATTGATATTTTTTCAGAGGGATGATAGGTAGTTGTAGTCGGTAGTGGGCACACTAGAGTTAAGTCATATACAGAAGCTGGCATGCACCAGAGATCTCAAAATAGAAGACCCTTCTGCGACGAGGCACAAGAATATGGTCTTGCAGCGTAGGGAAAACATAGAGCACTAGGGATACCTAGAGAGGTTCAGTGTTATGTTTGTGATGAGTGAGGTAAAATGGATCATGGCTGCCTGATAATACCAACTGAGGAGCATAGGAAGATTGGTCATGGACCTCCACAATAGAGACAAAACTGTGATCAGGGGTCTCCCGGACAGGGACATGGTGGTCTCCAGGGAGGTGGTACAAGAATTGGAGCATGAGAAGATATGGGTAGAGGATGTTGGTATGATATCCTTCCACCATCACCACCAAGAGGCCCATTTCATTCTCATAGAACTTGTGTATGGGGCCATAGACTACTGGAGGCTTTGAACGTCTTTGACCATGCAACTAATGAGATGATAAGAGGTACACTATATGACCTTTATACATTTAGAAGTATAATTTTGTAGACATTTTTTTTAAGGTACTAATTTCTTTCAACTCCTTGATTGAAGTTCAACCAGGGTAACCTGGGGAGTCAATGTAACCCTGTGTCAATGTTATGTGATGGAGTGTCAGAGCAGGACCTCGCATTTCCAGAAAATTTCTTCTACTTGACCTTTTTTGTATTGGGATGACACTAGTAAGTGTGGTAGAGTTTTTGGTTTTGGTGTTACTCTCCTCCCAATAGAGATGAGGATGCATGGGTTATCCCAAATTATTTTCATGTTTATATTCCTTTGGTTTGATGAGTATACCCACATGCCTTGTTTGTTGATACTCCTATATGCCCGACATCAACCTTGGTGAAGACTTAGTGTACCCACATATTTTCTTTGTTTTTGATTTTTAGGCATGGAAAACATTGAATATGGGAATAATATATCAACAATGGTTTCACCATGTAATAATTTGGAATATTTCTAGAAATATTTTCTGAGACAGATGTTAAAACTGCGTGTTATTTTTGAGGCTTGGTGTTCCTAAAATTAATTTTATTAAAATATTAAAAATAATTTTATTGCACTCATATGGTTTTTTAGAAATAATTGAATATGTCATAAATAGAGGATTGGATCATAAATATGATGGCACAGTTGAATATAGAATGGTACATTTACCCTATGTATGACATAAATTTTGTTGATGCGAGTCATATGTAGAAAAAGTCACCAAGAACGTAACCATAAATAAAACAATTAAATAAAAGTATTTTATTTTTTATGAAAATTTATTAACTCATGAACCAAGACTCCGATTGGAAATATGATGCCACTGTTGAGTTTGTAATGTAGTGTTTTCCCTAAGAACGTCCTAAGGTGAGTCGACACAGGAGGTTTGAACCCCTCTCTCATTGGGGTTACATGGATTAATTAATTAATTAATTAAGTAATTACTCTTTAACATAATTATCAGGTAATAAATAGAAATCTATAAAAAATAACTAGGTTTAGACACATATACCTGGGATCGTTGGTAAGAGCTCTTCTCCCCCTTCTGTTGGCGTATCTTGAAAATGTTTTAGATTTGAGTAGATCGGAGCGTGTCAAAAACAACGATCATTTCCAAACGTGTTCATCAACAAAGAATGAATGAAAATATAGGCAGGACTAGTTATAAGTGGGATTTCCCTTATAATTAAATAATTAACTAGATTGTTCTTTATTTATTGATTTGTGCCTTTGTTGCATCCTTTTCATGTACTCAGGTAAATGACTTAATTTATTTTAATATTTTTATCTAACCATGGATGACCAATTTAGATCATTGTCCAAGAATTCATGTCCAACGACAATTTAAAACTTTGTTTCTTGTATTTTATTCCCTCATTATTTTCATTCTTCACCATGGGAATGCCACGGTTCCTAGAACGACAATTATTGGGAATCCCGAGCTTGACTGGGTTCCAAAATTTGGGGCGGATTGACAAAACATCAATGATTCTTTGAGACCAGCACATATATGGGATCGTCGTGAAAAATGGATGATGAATCTGTAGGTTTTAGGAAAAATCATGGAGAATCAGATGTAACGCCCCGACCCTAGATACCCAAAGTTGGTGCATTATTACATAACATTGGAATGATCACAAAGGATCAAGTCTCGAAAGACCGATTAGTTTAGTAGTCTTGGAAACACTAGATATATTCATAAGTCTTACATTACATCATAAGGTAAAAAACCCTACAACAACATCTTGTCTTCATATGCCCTCATACCATCCCTGCAAGTCATTCATAAATTACTTATTCATAATCCTAGAAAAAATAAAACATTGGAAGGGGTGTGCTCAGATGCTCAGTAAGGATAACATTATAGAAGAAGCTTTTATAGATAAGCATAAACACTTAAGGCAGTTTATAACTAAAATGAAAGCCTTTTAAACTTGAACTTCATCATAAAATGGAAAATATAAAATAAAATAATTCCATTTACTTACTCACATGGATATTATACTAGTCGAATGATCACATGGAATATCAAAAACCACTTTCATAATGATGGAATGCATAATTCCAGACTATGATAACCACATAGCCAAGGCCTCATCCCAAGACTACAAATAAGATTTTTCCAAGTCCTTGTGCCAAGACACTAGTTTGTCTCGTGAGACCTACAGATGCATCAAGGAGCTATAGCGGGCTCCACCCATCACTTATTAAGTTCAATTCATTCCTCATATGAACAGGTTTAAACATAACATAAACATTCGTATTAAAACTAGCATACGAAATGTCAATACTTTAACTACAAACCATGAATGGTATCAAAATAGCACATCCACAGTCAAACATAACTCATTTGATACAATATGGAATATTTTATTGTATCACATTAACCTCAATCAAGAATAATGAAGGATGTTGACATAGATGAAAATAATCATCAAAACTATTTGAGAGAAATATCCCCCTTTTTCTTGAAATCATTTAAAAGTCACACTATTTGTCAAGAACCCATTTAAAAATAGATTTTTGAATCAAATTGTCTGATACCACTTTGAAACTTTTAAAAGGAATTTTGATTTTAAAACTTTAATGTCCATATAAATAAATCCTTAAAACCATTTTTAAAACATGGACATTAATGAGAAATATTTAGAATAATCAATCTTTAAAACACTTAAAAATGTATTTTAGTTAGAGTTTCTAACCAAAAGAGAGACACTTGAATACAAATAATTGAGGTAATCAAAACTTTATAATATAATGAGAATAAAGGGATTCATGATATACTATGTAAATGTACATTATATACACCATGTAAAAGTTATTTGGTGTATAAAAACAATGAAGTCTCAATGGAATGTAAATTGAGATGAATTATCTTATAAAGACTATATCCTTAGGTTAAGGATAAATCAACGACATAATTATGTGTGAAAAATGTAAATACACTAAATATGATTGGATATTTAGTGTAAATCAATCATATGACATTCACACATATTCTTGAAAAAAACAACACCAATGAATTGGATATTTAACTCAACAAAAGGAGATTGGGTTAAAATTACTCTTATCAAGTTCATACCGATGACTTGAGAATTTATCAATGGAGTGATTATGTGTATAAAAATTATATCCAAAGAAAGGGGAGTGGAAATTATGACATAATCAAATGAATAGTTATTCTACACATAATCTTGGAGTAAAATAATCAAAGAAGTATGCATAAAGCCGAATGAGTGGAAATTGAAATTTCAAATTCCCTTATTGATTTGGTAACATACAAAACATACACCCATGAAAGAAGGATAATAAAATGATGATGTAAATATACATGAATTAAATTATATTACACAATGAATACAAACATGGTCAGTACACACACCACATGTAATAAATAAGCGGTGAACAATGGAATTCTCACGGAATTAAAAGTGAGATAAGAAACCCATTACCTTGTACTTTTCCTTGGTTGGGGGTAGGTTAACCTCATGTATAATGTTGAAATAATTGTTATTAAATTATTCATGAATCATATACATTAATACGATATCGTATATGATCTTTTAACATTGCTTTGTTAATAATATCTTAGAATTATCGTCGTTTCGGGTGTTAACTTACTCGTTTTCTTTTATATGTTTTGTTACGTAAGACATGTTTTTCATGGATAGGTTGTATCTTATTCATATCCAGAATGATATAAAGTTCTTAAACATTATTTTTAAATCATCAAATGATAATTATACTTGAATGGATATGATGGAGAATGAATCTCATCGTGTTCGTGGAGACGGTAGTCCGTACGTACGCACGAGCGACAATATCATTCTTTTGATATTAAAATAATATATAATTTGATGGTATATCATATATACAGAATAATTATCATGTTATATATATTATTTAAATGAGTTACACATCATTATTATACCCACCCAAATAATAATATATTGAATAACAATTACACCACGACGTGGAGACGGTAAGCCGTACGTACGCACGTATGGTGACATGTTATTCAAAGGGTGGATAGAATACTGAATATGGTTGTACCATATTTATAATAATATCACAGTATATGTAATATACTGGAGTTATTATTTTATAATAGTAATAACAAAGAAAGAATAAATGGAAGAAGAAAGGAACTTGAAAAGGGGTGGTGAAAACATTACCTCTTCTTCGGGTTCTTCCTTTTGATTTGATCAAAAGGGCTCTTTAGGTTGGATTTCTGATCAAAATAAGGCCTCTAGGTTGTAGTGAGGGAATTTTAGAGAGTATTTGGGTAGGTTTTGGCAGAACCAAAAGGCTTTGAATGTGTGAAGAAATTAGAAGGAGGAGTGCTTTTTTTATAAGAGGGGTGAGGGGCACCTTTGGAAAAGCTAGAAATATTAATTTATAATAAATTCATATTCGGTTTCTAATGGCTACAAAGTTGATTATTAAAGGTTTTAGGTGGGGATAGGTCTAAAACCATTCAAATAATAGAATTTAGACAGGTTTGGGTTACTATATTAACCATATCTTTTAGTTTTAACTCTTAGTTAATTAGTTTGACATTTACCATGTCACTTTGTATTTTTATATTATATAGTTAATAAACTTAGTATATAACTCCAAGAGACCCAAAAGTGGTCCATTAATGATATACCTATCATGATATAAGTCTCTTGGCCGAACCTTAGATATTTATGGATTTAATATCAATTAATAATATAATATTTGTTTTAAAAACACTTTTATGTCAATTTTGACACTATTCAATAGTTGATTTTTTTGAAACTCATAACAGAATGATTACTTCAAAAAAAAGTCAATTAAATCAATCCTAATATTTCATATTATCCTATAAAATTAGTGTAATTCATTAAAAGTCTTAAATTATAATTATTTGGGTATTTATAATATCAATTATTTTAATTTTTCACCATTATGGTAATTACTGCGTCATCATTGTGTCATAAATATATTAAATTATTTAATGTCTAAAAATTATAAATAAAATATCATTATGTAGTAAATATTATTATCTTTCTAATGAATATTTATAATCGAATTTATTTTATGTATAACCGTATATTAAAAATGTTTTAGTAAAGAAACTTTTATTTTAACTCTTTTAACTCTTGTTTGAATTAAATAATAATAAATGTCCTAATCTAATCCAAGTGGACCTAAATAATAATATTTTATTCATAAGGTTTTTTTGGTTGATATACACTTGTCCAATAGAATTAGGACATGTTTTAGGGAAATATTAATATCATTTTTACCCTTAATTACCCTATTTACTTTAAACCGTGGTAAATAAAAGTAAAAAGTTACTATTCACAAAAAATTATTTTCATCTCATTGAACCACATTTTACTTATTGATATTAACCGTGTCTCTCGGATTTTCAAAATTCCATTCACAGAAGTGGTAAAATTAAGTTTTATGAAAAATTCAGTTTTTTTAACTACCACTTAGTAGTTTCACTATTCATCAAAAATTGAAGTTTTTCAGAACAATGCCAAAATTTCACCCTAATCTATAATTGATATTCTGAAATCAAAAATGATGTCTATTTTAAAAAATTCTAAAAATATAAGTTGCATTAATGAATTTTATAATTAATTCCCGCTGTCACAACAAATAGCGTGTTTTTAAGAAACATTATATATCAAAAGATTGACAATTGTTTAGGTCCAATTTCAAAGTGAAATTAATTCTAATGAACACCATTGGATAAAATAGTAAAAATATATTCTAATTAAACTTTAAAACCACTCAATAATATAATTTATCACTATAAATTATTTTTATTTAAAAAGTTTTTTTTAATTAAAATTTAGTAATTTTCACTATTCATCAAAATATAAGTGTTATCCGAAAAGTTCCAAAATTTCACCCTAGGATAAATTCGATATTCCAAATCCAAAAATGAAGTCCATTTTGAGAGATATAATTTATAAAATTTCAAAAAGTAGGTATTACTATTCATAAAGGCTAGTTTGATTGGTTGTGGTGTGTTAGAATCTCAAAGTTGCGTACAATGCACACCATTGCATTATTTGAAGGGAAACGTACCGTGGAAGCTTGGGGTGTCACATTCTCCCCTCCTTAAATAAATTTCATCCTCTCAATTTTTAAAATTTTCTTGGGAATATAATGAAAGTCCCACATCGGAAAATGAGTCAATAAAAATATCACTTTAAAAGAAAGAAAGAGAGGTATAAAGGTCAACCAAGATAAATTATACTCGGATTCCATGTAGGAAAACATAGATATGGATTATAAACTAAGTGTCAAGTTCTGATGGAGAGGGATAGAAATCATGATCAGGAGAAAGTTAACAAGAAGAAAACCACAAACTTGTGTTGGGACAAATGGCCATTAGTCTCCTAGTAGGAAAGTAAACGGACAACATTTTTTTGTTTTAAGTTACATTACATAAGGATGAGGAATTAATTTATGATATTGACTAAGAATATAGAGATATATACTTACATTTTAAGTAGAGTTTTATTCGTTAATAAATTTCCACCACTGACTCAATTTTTTTAAACGATGAGTATTCAAGAAGACTTGTTCACACTGGAAGAGCTAGAATAAACTTCTATAGAATCACATGATCCTTGCAGGATGAACTATATATTTACATTGTCTTTAGAGATTAATCAAAACCAAAATGGTTAGTACAAGATCTAATGATCCCCCAAAAGGATATTACTTGAGAGAAATAAACACTAATCTTAATTTCCATAATTAAACCAACAATACCCCAAAGTTAAATAAATACCATTAAATAATCAATTGTCCTTAAAATCCTTCAATATAATCAAAACTAATATTAAAAAAAAACTTATTAAGAATGTTGTCTTCCACGTTAAATTGTATCTCCAAATGACATTAATTACTCTTAAAGTCACATACTTAAAAGTAATTAACCTAATCATTTCCATAAATAACCCAAATCATTATAAATCCACAATAAAAACATAGATAAAAATCCACCATTACTCCTCAAATGAAATCCCATACTATTCTATTTTCCTTGGGCATACAGTGTTCACACCAAAGCGAACAACTTCCAAAATAACATTTATCACTTAATCACCATATCATTTTCCTATACTAAGGGCATTAATTTGATAAGACCTAAGATCCCATATCAAATTATTATTGATCAATAAAATCATTTAACTAAAAATAATAGTCACACCAACCAGGGACTTCACGTAGTCCAGTGGTAGGCGATAAATCCCAATCGCACTTTGGTTGTGGGTTCGATTCCCACAGCTTTGTCCGACGCGACAGGTTGTCACACGGTCTACGTGTTGTCCTTTTTCAAAAACTATATTTTATAACATTACCAAAATGAGATAAATTCCTCAAAATAACCATAACATAATTTAACATCAAATGTTATCTCATACCTTGCATTTTCATCCCAAATTATAATAATTTGTAATTTCCTCAAACCCAATGATTATATAAAACCAAATTGTTATTTATAACTATATACACAAGAGAAAAGATAATTCTTCCATAAATATCATTCTCACATGGAAAACGTTAGGGTTACAAATACAAGAGAAAATTATTCCAAAGTAAACTCTTCAATAAGGATCACTAATAATTTTTAAACATTTATCCAACCATTTATTTCCACATAGCTTCTTCTATGACAAAGAAAATATCCTATAGAATAGGACATTCACTCGGGTAATGGCCAGGTCCCCTACATTTACGACAAATGACTGTAAATGGATTCTTGGGACCATTTTTATCTTCTTCCATAGTACTATTCATTTTTATTCGGCAATTATTCACTTTATGTCCTTCCTTCCCGCACGTAAAGCATTTCTTTGTCCCATTGAGACACTTTACTGGGTGTCTCCTTCCACATTTCCTTCATGATGGAAATTGAGGATTTCTTTCTCCATGGTCTCCACTACTGGAGCTCTTATCATTCATCACCTTTCTCTTCTTTGTTGAGTCCGGTAATTGGTTAATATATATATTGTTGATCATATTTTTAGAAAATTTATTTGGTATAAAGACGATATTTTTTAATCCTATCAACATTCCATTTTGTTATTCATTTCCACCAATGTTCCCACCTTGTACATCATTCTCAAAGTCACTATGACTTCCTTGAAATCCATCCATTGACTAAAACCAGAAAGCATTGTGTGAGTAATAGTAGTCATACAATCATTTAGAGATTAACATGTCACCATATTCTCAATTTTAAACACATTAGGATTAACCGAGGTCATTTACTCTCATATTATATATATAATACATTAAATCGGTTTGTAAACAAAATGTAAATTATCCTAAGCATATCTCCCGGGAGTGTCGTAACCAAGAGTGCAGCAAGGCCCGTTGTTGTGCACCAGTTCCCGTTCGAGTCTAGCTCAAAGCGGTGTTTTCGGGTTTTACCCATAGGTACATCTGTGCCAGAGCCGCCTCTACCTGCTCATATCCAGACATGGATGTATTTCTCAGAAAACTCACAAAATCTCTACAATACCAAAATTCTAGGAAGTTCTTCTATACTAATCCTCAATGTTCATCTTAGGACTACATGATCTAATCAGAGTTTATCTAAATATAGCTTCCAAGATTTGTACTAAACTTCCTCTGATACCAACTGTAACACCCCGACCCTAGATACCCAGAGTCGGTACATTATTACATAACATTGGCATGATCACAAAGGATCAAGTCTCGAAAGACCGATTAGTTTAGTAGTCTTGGAAACACTAGATATATTCATAAGTTTTAGATTACATCATAAGGTTAAAAAAAACTACAACAACATCTTGTCTTCATATGCCCTCATACCATCCCTGAAGTTCATTCATAAATTACTTCTTCATAATCATATAAAAAATAAAACATTGGAAGGGGTGAGCTCAGATGCTCAGTAAGGATAACATTATTGCAGAAGCTTTCATAGATAAGTATAAACACTTAAGGCAGTTTATAACTAAAACGAAAGCCTTTTAAACTTGAACATCAGCATAAAATGGCAAAGATGAAATAAAAAAATGCCATTTACTTACTCACATGGATATTATACTAGTCGAATGATCACATGAAATATAAATAACCACTTTCATAATGATGGAATGCATAATTCCAGACTATCATAACCACATATCCAAGGCCTCGTGACAAGACTACAAATAAGATTTTGCCAAGGCCTTGTGCCAAGACACTAGTTTGTCTCATGAGACCTACTGATGCATCGAGGAGCTATAGCGGGCTCCACCTGTCACTTATTAAGTCCAATGCATTCCTTATATGAACAGGTTTAAACATAACATAAACATTCGTATTAAAACTAGCATACGAAATGTCAATACTTTAACTACAAACCATGAATGGTATAAAAATAGCACATCCACAGTCAAACATAACTCATTTGATACAATATGGAAGATTGTATTATATCACATTAACCTCAATCAAGAATAATGAAGGATGTTGACATAGATGAAAATAATCATCAAAACTATTTGAGAGAAATATCCCCATTTTTCTTGAAATCATTTAAAAGTCACACTATTTGTCAAGAAGACATTTAAAAATAGATTTTTGAATCAAAGTGTCTCATACCACTTTGAAACTTTTAAAAGGAATTTTGATTTTAAAACTTTAATGTCCATATAAATAAATCCTTAAAACCATTTTTACAACATGGACATTAATGAGAAAGATTTAGAATAATAAATCTTTAAAACACTTAAAAATGTATTTTAAGTAGAGTTTATAACAAAAAGAGATACACTTGAATAAAAATAATTGAGGTAATCAAAACTTTATAATATCATGAGAATAAAGGGATTCATGATATACTATGTAAAAGTACATTATATACACCATGTAAAAGTGATTTGTTGTATAACAACAATGAAGTCTCAATGGAATGTAAATTGAGATGAATTCTCTTATAAAGACCATATCCTTAGGTTAAGGATAAATCAACGACATAATTATGTGTGAAAAATATAAATACAATAAATATGATTGGATATTTAGTGTAAATGAATCAGAAGACATTCACACATATTCTTGAGAAAAACAACACCAATGAATTGGATATTTAACTCAACAAATGGAGATTGAGTTAAAATTACTCTTATCAAGTTCATACCGATGACTTGAGAATTTAACAATGGAGTGATTATGTGTATAAAAATTATATCCACAGAAAGGGGAGTGGAAATTATGAAATAATTAAATGAATAGTGATTCTACACATAATCTTGGAGTAAAATAATCAAAGAAGTATGCATAAAGCCGAATGAGTGGAAATTAAAATTTCAAATTCCCTTATTGATTTAGTAACATAAAAAACATACACCCATGAAATAAGGATCATACAATGATTATGTAAATATACATGAATTAAATTATATTACACAATGAATACAAACATGGGAAGTACACACACCACATGTAATAAATAAGTGGTGAACAATGGAATTCTCACAGAATTAAAAGTGAGATAAGAAACCCATTACCTTGTACTTTTCCTTGGTTGGGGGTAGGTTAACCTCTTGTATAATGTTGAAATTATTTTTATTAAATTATTCATGAATCATATACATTAATACGATATCATATATGATCTTTTAACATTTCTTTGTTAATAATATCTTAGAATTATCGTCGTTTCGGGTGTTAACTTACTCGTTTTCTTTTATATGCATTGTTACGTAAGCCATGTTTGCCATGGATAGGTTGTATCTTATTCATATCCAGAATGATATAAAGTTCTTAAGCATTATTTTTAAATCATCAAATGATAATTATACTTGAATGGATATGATGGAGAATGAATCTCATCACGTTCGTGGAGACGGTAGTCCGTACGTACGCACGAGCGACAATATCATTATTTTGATATTAAAATAATATATAATTGGATGTTATATCATATATAAATAATCATTATCATGTTATATTTATTATTTAAATGAGTTACACATCATTATTATACCCACACAAATAATAATATATTGAATAACAATTACACCACGACGTGGAGACGGTAAGCCGTACGTACACACGTATGGTGACATGTTATTCAAAGGGTGGATAGAATACTGAATATGGTTGTACCATATTTATAATAACATCACATTATATGTAATATACTGGAGTTATTACTTTATAATGGTAATAACAAAGATATAAGAAGTGGAAGAAGAAAGGAACTTGAAAAGGGGTGGTGAAAACATTACCTCTTCTTTGGGTTCTTCCTTTTGATTTGATCAAAAGGGATTCTCAGGCTGGCTTTATGATCAAACTAAAGCCTCTAGGTTGTAGTGAGTGAAGTTTAGAGAGTATTTGGGTAGGGTTTGGCCGAACCATAAGGCTTTGAAGGTTTTAAGAAATGAGAAGGAGGAGTGCCCTTTTATAAGAGGGGTGAGGGGCACCTTTGGAAAATCTAGAAATATTAATTTATAATAAATTCATATTCGGTTTCTAATGGCTCCAAAGTTTATTATTCAAAGGTTAAGGTGGGTATAGGTCTAAAACCATTCAACCAATATAATTTAGATAGGTTTGGGTTACTATATTAACCTTATCATTTAGTTTTAACTCTTAGTTAATTAGTTTGAAATTTACCATGTCAGTTTGTATGTTTATATTATATAGTTAATAAAATTACTATATACATCCAAGAGACCCACAAGTGGTCCATTAATGATATAACTATCATGATATAAGTCTCTTGGCCGAACCATGGATTTTTAGGGATTTAATATCAATTAATAATATAATATTTGTTTTAAAAACTCTTTTTTGTAAATTTTGACACTATTCAATAGTTGATTTTTGTGAAACTCGTAACAGAATGATTACTTAGAAAAAAGTCAATTAAATCAATACTAATATGTCATATTATTCTATAAAATTAGTTTAATTCATTAAAAGTCTTAAATTATATTTATTTGGGTATTTATAATATCAATTATTTTAATTTTTCACTATTATGGTAATTATTGCATCATCATTGTGTCATAAATATATTAAATTATTTAATGTCTAAAAATTATAAATAAAATATAATTATGTAGGAAACCTTATTATCTTTCTAATTAATATTTACAATCGAATTTATCTTATGTATAACCCTATATTAAAAATGTTTTAGTAAATAAAATTTGATTTTAACTCTTTTAACTCTTCTTTGAATTAAATAATAATAAATGTCCTAATCTAATCCAAGTGGACCTAACTGATAATATTTTATTCCTAAGGTTGTTTTTGGTTGAGATACACTTGTCCAATAGAATTATTACATGTGTTATGGTAATATTAATATCATATTTACCCTTAATTACCCTATTTACTTTTAACCGTGGTAAATAAAAGTAAAAAGTTACTATTCACCAAAAATTATTTTCATCTCATTGAACCACATTTTACTTCTTGATATTAACCATGTCTCTCATATTTTCATAATTCAATTCATATAAGCGATAAAATTATGTTTTATGAAAAATTCAGTTTTTTTAACTACCACTTAGTAGTTTCACTATTCATCAAAAATTGAAGTTTTTCGGAACAACGCCAAAATTTCTCCCTAAGCTATAATTGATATTCCGAATTCAAAGATGATGTATATTTTAAAAAATTCTAAACATATAAGTTGCAATAATTAATTTTATAATTAATTCCCGTTGTCACAACAAATAGCGTGTTTTTAAGAAACAATATATATCAAAAGATTGACAATTGTTTAGGTCCAATTTCAAAGTGAAATTAATTTTAATGAACACCATTAGATAAAATGGTAAAAATATATTCTAATTATACTTTAAAAACACTCAATAATATAATTTATCACTATAAATTATTTTTATTTAAAAAGTTGTTTTTAATTAAAATTTAGTAATTTTCACTATTCATCAAAATATAAGTGTTATCCGAAAAGTTCCAAAATATCACCCTAGGATAAATTCGATATTCCGAATCCAAAAATGATGTCCATTTTGAAATATAGAATTTATAAAATTTCAAAAAGTAGGAATTACTATTCATAACGGCTAGTTTGATTGGTTGTGGTGTGTTAGAATCTCAAAGTTGCGTACAATGCACGCCATTGCATTATTCGAAGGGAAACGTACCGTGGAAGTTTGAGGTGTCACATCAGAGGTGTGGTTGGGATTGGAAGGAGGTATACAGTCTGGTGATTCCACGACAGTCGGTCAATGGGATGCGTAGGCCACGACGGAGTAGCGAGACGGTCTTAGGTGAGCGGTGTTGGCGACCCAGGAAAAGTAGGGTGAAACGGGTGGTCCAAGTAGTCAGGATGTTGGTCTGGCGAGGCAACGAGGTGGGCTAGGTAGTTGAGGAGGCCGGTGGCGGCGACGACCAGTGTGTGCAGCAGGACGGAGGCCCACGGGGGAACAAAGGCGGGAGGGGGAAACCCTTGGGGAAAAATAAACAACTATGTAAATAATAATAATAATAATGATATTATTATTATTATTATTATTATTATTAACTTATCTAAAACACCCATAAATCCTATTTGGGGTGTTTGATTCATTCACTATCTGTGGAAGCATGACACCATTTATAATACAGTTATTATAAGACTTTTTTTGATAATTTTCCATTAATCATTACCTAGGCCCATGAAACTCCTATGAGGCGTTAGATTTATTTCTATTATTAAATAATTGACCTGTCATAACTCCCACATGGGGAGTCCAAACAACATTCTGTTAGTGGTAGAATGACCCTGATTTCTAGACGGTCATTTTAAGACCAATTTTTTATACTTAATTCAGGATCATAGATCAAATGCATAAAATGCCTTTTAATAACAACAACAAGAATAATAATAATGTTGTTGTTGTTGTTGTGAAAAATTGTATCTAACATAACTTCTCAATAAGACATTCAATTAACGAACTGTCAATGGAGTCATGACCTTGGAATTGAGGTGGATATTTTGATAACAATTTTGGGCATTTAAATCAATATTGATGTGAGAATCCCACAAAGCTCATTTCAGGTGTGTTGTAGTGAAATGAAAATTTTTCACCAGTTGTCCAATTGAGGCATGTGTATAGTCGATCCCATGTATATTTCCCTGAGGATCACAATAGTTTGATCAGTATATTTTATTTCAGGTTTGAGGCGTGGGCCCCATGAGGCACTATTCATGCACAATGTTTTAAAATGTAGCTTCTTCATTGGGTATACGATTTAGGCGAATGAATGATGGATCCTATTCAATTTTTAGCAAGGATCGCAATAGTGTAATATTTTCGTTATCTGAGCCCATTTGATGAAGAATTTAAGTGAAATTATGTTTTTTCTCTTCAGAATAATGACGAACATGGTGCGCTCATTAGCCTTTTGGCAAGATATTACATGTACTCCGGGAGTACATTGTCCCACTTAAGGGTATATATACATAGTTTAGTACCTGGGTATGACTAGGTACATGACCGGATGATGAGGCGGGGTTACACATTTTTTGGGACACAAACACACTGTGTAGCTCATTACGAATATTCTTTCTCTCGTATCTCCTTCTTTTGGACTTGTATTTTAGCCCGTGAGTAGCCTATCCTAAGTGTTTTTTCACATAGAATGCGATAGTGACCACTGTAATGTATTTCAAGAAATGATGCAAGATATTCTGGGCATTATTCCTATTTTAGGCGATGCTCGATGACGGTTGTGATTAGGTAGAATCACCTAAGACTTCATCTAGAGTGAAACCACTAATCAACATAGGTTCTAGTCCTCTATAATTACTTTGTAAGTGGATCCCCATTACCAGTTAGGGCACAAGTCCTCATTGACCTATAGTGGAACCCCCTTATGATTCCAAGGCACAAGTCCTCAACCATTAGAGTGGAACCCCCAATCAGCCTCGGTGCAAGTCCTCTACCTCATGAGTGGGACCCCTTTCCGATAGGGAAAGGTCCTCGATAATAATGGTGGAACCCCTTATTATACCTGGGCATGGGTCCTCATGAGACTTGAGTGTATCCCCCCATCAGTATGGGCATGGGACCTCTACAACTACTACCTGGGTGGAACCTCCCTTTTGTACCAAGGCGTGAGTCCATGTGACACTAGTGTGGAACCCCCATCAGTATGAGCATGAGTCCTCTATATCTACTACTAGAATTGAATTCCCCTAGAAACACCAAGTAATGGGTCCTCGATGACATCAGAGTCGACACCCCCCCCCCCCGACACATTGGGGTGCATATCCTCTACTTTGAGTTTGTACCCACTTGACAGTGCGACACAGTGGGGAGACATGGTTTCATGTACCTTTAGACTCACGAGAAAGAGGGATGCTTTTCCCCACTGAGACACGCCATTGTGATGTGACCTAAAACCATGTGCGTGAGTCAGTGCTTCCTAAAGAAGATAGTAACAAAGTGTGGTGATTTGGTCCCTTCAACTTGAGTGCCCTAGGAAGACGAATGGGGTGTTGGGAATCATAGATGGACATACCTTGGAATAGTTGGCAATTCATCTTCTTAAGTTGATCTATGAGATAGAGATACAATTACTCTCTCATTTGGGATTCAATTAATAGTATCAAATTTTCTCTCTTTGGTACTTAATATGATTAAGGAAATGTTTTTAAGAAAATCTGATAATATTTCTGTCTTCAAAAATCATTTTTCTTCCAAAACCATGTTTTCTAAAAAATATTTTAAAAATGATTTATCATTCTCCAAATGATTTATTAAATATAATTTTACAAATTTTTTAATTTTTAAAGAACAATTTGAAAGTAATCTTCTTGTAATTTTCTAAATGAGTAATTTTTTAAACCTTTTTATAGTACAAGAGGAATGTTGTTTTTAACTTATACAGAATGAACATAATTTGTCGCCATCAAGAATTTCATTTCATGAAGAATACTTTTTCATGTTTACAAGTTTATTTTAAGAGATTTTTATTTCCTAATATTCAATAACTTTTTATTTTTTGATATTGTTTTTTAGAGAAAAAGATTTTGAAAATATTTGATTAATTTTATAGTTTTTAAATAAAATTTTTTATTTTCAATGAATGGTTATTTTCCTGATGAAATGTCCCATGTGATATTTAAAAATAATTTTACTTATAAGAAGACATTATTTTATGTAACTTATTCTATAATAAGGATATAATATCATGATACAATCCTTATTATTGATTTGGATGGATTATGATCAGTTTGAATGGAGATATACTATGTTGATACCATTCATTTAACTCTCTATGTTTTATGATTATTTTAATTATTTGGGTAAAGAGTTAACATTTTTTATTCTAGTTTAGATATAAATGTTAATGTGTATTATGTTTCACCTATTTTATATGATAAATGCACTGGACTTAATATGTAAAGGGTGGTTCCCTCTATTTCCCCTTGAGGCATTGGTAGGTCTCATGAGAAAAACTAAAGAAGGATTTTGATAATTATTTACCCATTTATATAGATGTCATGGAGAAAGGTTCAACGGTATTATATTTTTTGAAATAATGCCTCGATAATATGTTTTATATGTCCAACTTCTACATTCCATTTTTATGAATTCAGTTATTGATATTCAATTTGATTATTCCATTAGATAGAATATCCACTGTTAATATTCAAGATCATGTGATTATTTATATGTCATTATTTGATCATCGTTTATTTATACAATATTATTATCTAGTTACTGATTAAAAGTAATTTTTTTAATTATTTACCTTTCCATAATTATTATGCTTTATTAATTCATAGCTTTTACTATATGATTACCCTTACTAAGTGTAACATCCCATGTAAATAAATAATATGAAAATTCCATATTTATTTATATTTTTGAATTAAATATTTATTTTAATTTAAAATGGATTTTATGTTTGATGGCATACTGATAAAGAACAATGGGTTCCTCTGAAAATCTCATGTTTCCCATAATTCTGAGTCATAATGAAAAATAACAATATAATATTATTTTAAATGGTAGTTAACACCGAGTAGTTTTATTGGAAATAATGAATATAACTAACTAAAATATGATTATACATGTTTTTAAATGTTTTTACATTTATCTAATAAAATTTAGAGGCTTAAAATGTGAATTAATCCAATTTTAAGCAAAAATACTCTAATATTCTTTAAAAGGTTGATTTATAGCCTTTTGATGGCGAACCATTTTTAAATATTGTTTTCACCACTTTTATATGGTATAATTTAAAAAATAAAATTCTTCTTTAAAATTGGCTCATAAAAATTTACATTATTTAATTTTTTGTTATTTTTCTGATAAAGTTCATTTTTTAATGAATAATGAAATATACTGCATTTTAATTCAAAAATGTCATTTAATATAATTTCTTTATATGGTTACATTAACCTTTTAATTGGTTTTAAAGTATAATTGGAATATAGTTTTACCATTTAATCCAATTATTTTCATTGGAAGTAATTTCACTTTAACATTGGATATAAACAAGTGTCAAACTTTTGATATTTATTATTTCTTAAAAAAATTCTTTTTGGTTTTAACAACGGGAATTAATTTAAAATTAATTTATGAAACATCTATGTTTTGAATTTGGAAAATTGGATTCCATATTTGGAATCAAGAGGTCCAAATTTTTTAAATATGTAACTTTTATTTTTAGAAATTATGAATAGTAACTTTAGTAAAAAATTTATTTACCATGGTTAAAGGGCAAATCTGGTAAATAAGGGTAAAAAATAATATTTTAATTATATTAAATTACCCTAACACGTTCCCTATTCCTATTTTATGAAACATGTTCGACCATGGTCATCCATTACTCGATTTTTGGACCCCATGGTGCCACTTATAAGTGAAAATGACATTTTATAAAAATTAATTTAAAGATAAGGAAAATATTACTTAAACATATATCTTTTACTAAAACTTTTTTTATATTAGGTTGTATAAGTGATATCTTTGACTATAAATATTCATTGGAAATAAAAAATTCTTTCTACATCATGGTATTTTATTTATAATTTGTAGACATTAAATAAATAAATTTAATAATGACACAATGCTGATACAATTATTGCTTCATTAATAAAGGATTCAAATAAATGATATTATAAATCTTAAAATAATTTTGTTTTGAAACTTTTTATTCCATCAAAAAATATTTTTTATATTAATGACTTGTTATCTTTGAATTAATTAGGGTTTTTATAATGTATCAAGTTTTTATAGAATTTTTAAAAGTCTTGATATGAATAGTTTATAAATTGACATAAATGAGTTTTTAAAACAATTAATATTTTATTAAATGATAAAATAATCCTAAAAACCTATAATTCAGATAGCTGATATATATTATGTTACAAATTTCATTAATGATCTATTTTTTATCGCTAGGAATTTTATTGTAAATATATTAACCATATATTATGAATATATAAGAGGACATAGTAAAAGTTAAATAAGTTAACAAAGGGTTAAATAAAAAATATAAGTATTAAAAAATATCTAAAACCTATCCAATTATTATTGGATGATTTAATTTTGACTTATATGCACCTTATCATTGAATTAAATAAGTTTTGGACCTTTTTAAAGTGAAAATAATTTTATAATAAATTAATACTTTCAATATTTCCTAAAGAGCCCCTCCTCCCTCTTATAAAAGGCCACCTCCTCTAACCCATTACACACACATCTCAAGCCCCTTTGCTCATCAAAAATATACTCCAAGAAGCTCCTAAAATTCCACTATTCCTCCTAGAATCCTTCTCCTAGGAATAAGTCAATTCAAGAGATCAATTTGGCTCAAATCAAAATAAGTTACCCGATTTAAAGGAGATTAAAGAACGAACGAGTCAAGTCAAACATGAGGTAAGGGACTTCGTCTCAATATTCTTTCATTGAGGCATACTTTGATTAATAAATTAAATTCCTTTATATAGTGTATAAAACCCATTGAATTTTAATTTCATTCAAAGGGAATATTTTTTCTACAAAGTGTTTTACTAAATGAAAAAAAGAATGTTTTTTAACATATGCGGTGACAACGAACTTTCCGCCACCGCGAGAATTATTTGATATTTGGATTCTTTAACATCCCATAATATCTTTAAAAAGATAAAAAATACCATATACTCTTTTTAAATATTTTTATATTGAAAATGGTTTTGAGAATGGATTGATTATGTCAATATATTATAATGGCATATTATTATTTCAATGTGGAAATGTTATCTTTCCTTTATGTTTGTTTTATGTGTTATGAATATGTTATGGTTATTGGGTATTGTTTATGTATATGGGTTGTTCCGTGATAAAACTAGGGTGTTTGAGCCCATATAGCTCTTCAATTCATTGGGTAATGTGACATAGGTAAATGTTAATGTTTTCTTCTAAGATATTGAGTGAATATACTGTGATGGGTATTCCAAATGTAACTCCCTATGTAGTTGTGAGAGCTATAGTGTAAGTATGTTATAGATGCCACAAGTTACCTTTATGATTTATTATTTCTAGGTGTTATTCATAAATCTTATGATTTCATGAGGTGTGTTAAAGAGCTTATGTTTTGTATGTATTGATGGGATAATAATTTATTTTTTTATTCTATCACCCTTACTGAGATTTTTATGCTCATCCCAATTTGTTGAAATTTTTTTCATAGGGTATAATATAGGGTAAGATAAAGGAAGAATTCAAAAAGATTTATATCAAGAAAATAATTCTTATTTTCTTTTAAGATTTTAGTATTTTATGAAAAAAAATGGATACTAAGTATAAGTGTCTACATTGTAATATTAAAGATGTATATAATAGTTATGGCCTAATTATCTAAAACTCTTAACCTAAAAAGATCCTAAATGTTAATTATTAACTAAAATCAAGATTATATAATGTTTAAGGTTCGAGCCTTATAGTTGGTATCAAAGGTCTGTTTAGACAACATTAGGAGTTTGGATATTGTTAAATTAATATCCATAAAATAATTTGTGGACAAGTTGAAATGATACAACATTTAAATATTACCATGTTGCTTTGCCTAATATATTTTTGTGTTCAGAATGGTTTTCCATAAAAGAAACATGGTAGCTATGATAGAATGACATCAGGAAGAATACAACCTTCCAAATCAGCAACCTGATATGGTCAGAATTGGAACTGAACAAATTTTTGTAGTGATGGAATAGTTGAATCAGGCTATAAATGGTGGTGGTATCCATGCACGAGATTATCCATATCAACCAAATAGTAACATGTCAGTAGTGGAGAATTTCAGGAGGCAAAATCCCCCATCATTTAGGGGATCATCTGACCCTGTTCTAGCTGAAGGGTGGATTAAAGTACTGAAGAAAATTTTCAATGTCATGTGGTGTTCAGAACATCAAAAGCATGGTCTCGCTATTTACCATTTTGAAGGTGAAGCTGATCAGTGGTGGTCAATGGTCAAAAATATCAAGGATAGTGGGGAGACTGATGCTCTTGATTGGGATGAATTCAAAGGTATGTTTCTTGAGAAATATTTTCCTAAGGTGGTTCATATTAGGATGGAAAAACAATTCCCGGATTTGAGGTAGGAGGATGACTCACTAGATTCTTATGTAGAAAAATTCACTCGACTGGAAAAGTATGATTCAAATTTTATACGATGTCATGATAGTAAAATAAATTATTTTTACTCAGGATTAAAGCCAAAGTATCAAAGGTATTTAGATTATCAAGAATTCAAAATTTATGAAAAACTAGTTTGATGTGCATAGAAGGTGGAAATAGAGTCTCTAATGATCTAGAGTTCTTTCAAAAAATAAAGAATAATAGGTCGAGGTGGCAGATGAAAGGGAATAACACTTCAAAAAAAAGTATGATGGTAATAAACGTAAGTTTAAATTTTGTGAAAATTTTGGTAAAAATCACATTGGGGAATGTAATTTGAATTCTAGTAAGTTCTACCGATGTGAAAAAATGGGTCATAAAGCTAATAAATTCACTAGAAAAGAGCAGGGCAATGGTTAGAAAAAATAGGATTTATAGTCAGTAAAATGTTTTTAGGGAAATGAAATGGGTCATTATGAAAATGTGTGTTCAATGAAGAATTAAAAAGAGGGAAAAAACCAGACTACAAGTAGAAAGGTGTGGTGAAATCCTTTGAAACTACATTAGTAGATATTGAGCCATCAAATGAAATAATATCAGGTACACTATTTGTTTACTCAGATTATTCAAATGTGTTGTTTGATTTAGGGTCTACACATTCATTCAATTCTAAGAAGTTTTCTAGAAAATTGGGAATTCCATATCAAGATATAAATCATGATCTTATGGTAAAAACCCAAGGAAGAAATGATGACATAAAAATAAATCATAAGAACCTTCCTATCCTTGTGTGCGGAATGAATCTACCAGAAAACTTTATTGTTTTTCCTCTAGTAGAATTTGGTGTTATTTTGGTTATATATTGGATTTACATTTATCATGCTAAGATTGAATATAGAGCTAAAGAGTATTATTTTCAGAAATAATTTTAGTTTGTGTGAAAACATGAACCCTTACTTTTGATAACATATCAAGAAGATAAGAAATTAGTAAAAGGTGTAAATGAATGTTACCTTGCACATATTGTTGAAAATAATGGAACGTTTCAGATTAATGATTTACCAGTGGTAAATGTGTATCTTGATGTTTTTCTTAATGCGTTTCCGGGTATAATACCTAATTGGGAAGTTAAATTTTTTTTGACTTAGTTCCGGAGGCTAAGCCAATTTCAAAACCCCCTTATTGAATGTCTCAAATTGAACTTTTAAAGTTAAATAATAAAGTGTATGGGTTACTAGATAAAGTTCTCATTCAACCTAGGATATCAACATGGGGTGTTGTAGTATTTTTTATTAAAAATAAATATGGTTCAATGATACTTGAATTGATTATAAAGCCTTGAATAACATTATTATTAATAATAAGTATCCTTTGCCTCATATCGATGATTTGTTTGACCAGCTCCAGGGAGCTCATTATTTTTCGAAGACTGACTTGTGGTCGGGGTACAATCAGTTGAAAGTAAAGGAAACAAACATTCTAAAGACCATGTTTCATACTAGATATAGCCATTATTAATTTTTAGTTATGCCTTTTGGGTTAACCAATGCACCTTCCATATTCATGGATCTTAGGAATAGAATTTTCTATGAGTTCTTAGATAAGTTTGTGGTTGTGTTTATTGATGATATTTTGGTTTATTATAAATTTAAAGAGGAGAATGAAAGTCATTTAAGGGTTGTCTTGTAAACCTTAAAAGAAAATAAACTGTATGGGAAAGTCAAAAAGTGTGAGTTTAGGTTATAACAAATTTCATGACTTGGTTACATTGTTTCAAAAAATGGAATAACAGTTGATCTTGTTAAAAAACAAAAGTTGTTGAAGAATGTACATGACCCACAAATATAACCAAGATATATAGTTTTCTTGGTTTAGTATGTTATTACTAGAGGTTTGTTGAATATTTTACACAGTTATCTATCCAACTGACTAAGTTAACTCTAAAAGGTGTTAAGTTCATCTCGACAAAAAATGTGATGATTTTTTTCAGGAATTGAAAAGACGATTGGGGAATGCTCCAATTTTGGCATTACCTTCCAAAAATGGTGAGTTTTTTATCTACAATGTTGCTTCATTTAAAGGATGATAAGGTAATTTCTTATTCTTCACGTTAGTTGAAACCTCATGAGTTAAATTACCCTACACATGATTTGGCATTAGATACTGCTGTTTTTTCTTTAAAAATTTGGAGGCATAATTTGTATGGAGTAAAGTGTGAAATATTTACTGATCACAAAAGTATGAAGTATATATTCACTCAGAAATAATTAAAAATGAGATAGAGTATATGGATAGATTTAATGAAGGACTATGATTGCATGATTCATTAAATTCCAGGAAAGGAAAATAAAGTGGTTGATTCTTTGAGTCGAAGGAGTAATGATACATTCATCATGTTACATTTGGAATATAATATTTTGATTAATGAATTGATGAACTTTGAAATAGATGTTGTTGGTGCATGAAATTCCTCTATTCGGTTTTATGTGTTAGTGAAATCAACCCAAGAAGATAGAATAAAGAAATCATAGAAAGAAGACATTGAGTTGCAGAAAAAGATAGAGTTGGTTCAGAAGGGTAAGTTACCTGAATTTAACATTCATAAAGATTGTATTTTGTGGTTTGGGAAGATATTATGTGTTCCTTTTAATTCATTTTTTAAGAAATAGTTTTTATGTGAAGCTCATAGTTCTCCTTTTTCAGTTCATACTAGTAGTAATAATATGTACAAAGATCTTAAAGAGTATTAATGGTGGGATGGAATGAAAAGAGATATTGCTAACTTTACTGTGAAGTGTTTGACTTGTAAACAGGTTAAAGTAGAGTGATAATTATCAAAAGGGATGGTTAAACCTTTACTATTTTGAGAGTGGAAATGAGAAAATATATCCATGGACTTCATTGTGGGATTACCGAATACATCTTGAGGTAACAATGCAATCTGGGTTATTGTTGATCGATTGACTAAATCTTCTCATTTTTTCCCTATTCGAGTGAAACTATCTATAAATAAACTTTTTTGATTTTATGTTAAAGAGATAGTTAGTTTAAATGGAGTTCCCCTCTCCATTGTATCTTATCGTGATCCAAGTTTCACTTCTAACTTTGGGAAAGGCCTTTGGAAGTCATTGGGTACTCAATTAAATTTTAGTACAAATTTTTATCCACAATCATATTGGTTGTCAGAACGAACAATTCATACATAGAAAGATATGCTACAAGCTTAATCAATGGGTTATTAGGGAAGTTGGGACCAACATCTTTCATTGGTTGAATTTTCTAAAAATAACAGTTTTAATTCTAGTATACAGATGGCTCTATTTTAGGAATTATATGGTAAGCGGTGTTGAACTCCAGTTTTTTGGGATGAATTAGGTGAAAGGAAACTAATGGGACCATAATTGATTGAAGAGATGGAATAAAAAGTATAGATAATTTAGAAGCATATGAGAACAGCATAGAGTAGGCAGAAAAGTTATGCGGATAACTGAAGGAAGGATATTTCTTTCGAGGTAAGTGATCGTGTCTTTCTCAAAGTTTCTCCATGGAAAAGTTTGATGCATTTTGGTAAGAAGGGAAATCTGAGTCCGAGGTTCACTGAACACTATGAAATACTGGAGAAAGTTGGATCAGTTTCATATAGAGGGGATTTACCTCCATTTTTATTCCATGTACACAATGATTTTCATGTTTCAATGTTGATAAAGTATATGTGAGATCTATCTCATGTTTTGAGTCGAGAGATAGTTCAGTTAGAATAGAATCTTTATTATGAGAAAAAACCAGTCCATCTTCTTGACTGAAAATAGAAAATGTTACGCAATAAGATAATTCATCAGGTAAAGTTTTTTTTGGAAAAACCATATGGTTGAAGAGGAAACGTGGGAATCCTAGCAATGCTATGAGATATAAATACCCCTGCTTATTTGATAAGTCAATAAAAATTGTGAGGATGTAATTTCCAAAAGGGGGAAGGATGTAACATCCTAGGTAAATAAATATTTTAAATTTTCATATTTATTGATATTTGTGAATTAAATATTAATATTACTTTAAACGGGATTCTATGTTCGATGGCATACTGAACACGCAACAATGAGTTTCTCTAAAAATCTCATGTTGTACATAAGGCTGAGTCATACTGAAAAATAATAATATAATATTATTTTTAATGGTAGTTAATGGATAGTCACTGTATTAGTGTGAATGAATAGAACTAACTACAATATGATTAAACATGTTTTTAAAATGTTTTTACATTTATCTAATAAATGTTAGAGGCTTAAAATGTGAATGAATCTAATTTTAAGCATAAATACTCCAATATTCTTTAGAAGGTTGATTTATTGCCTTTTGATGGAGAATTATTTTTAAATCTAGTTTTTCCACTTTTATATATTATATTTGACAAAATTAAATTCTTCTTTAGAATTGGGAAATCAAAATTTAATTTGGGGAAAATTTTGGTATTTTTCTGATAAAGTTCATTTTTAATGAATAGTGAAAATACTGCATTTTAACTCAAAACTTCCTTTTAATATAATTTATTTATATAGTTACATTAACCATTTAATTGTTTTTAAAGTGAAATTGGATTATATTTTTACCATTTAATCCAATTGTGGTCATTATATGTAAGTTCAATTTGATATTTGACATAAACATGTATCAATCTTTTGATGGTTATTATTTCTTAAAAACACATTTTTTGGTTTTCAAAACGGGAATTAATTTTAAATTAATTTCTGAAACTTATGTTTTTTTTATTTGAAAAAATTGATTCCATATTTGGAATCAGGATGTCCTAATTTTTAAAATATGTAACTTTTATTTTTAGACATTTTGAATAGTAACTTTAGTAAATATTTTATTTACCATGGTTAAAGGGAAAATATGGTAAATAAGGGTAAAACATAATATTATAATAATATTAAATTACCCTAACACATGCATTAATACTATTTTTCGATACATGGCTGACCATGGGCATCCTTGTGTCGATTTTGGGACCCCATGGAGCCACTTCTAAATGAAAAAGACATTTTATAAAAATTAATTTAAAGATAAGGAAAATATAACCTAAACATATATCTTTTAAAAAAAAATTTATATGGGGTTATATAAGTGATCACTTTGACTATAAATATTAATTAGAAATATAAAAATATTTCCTACATCATGGTATTTTATTTATAATTTTTAGACATTAAATAAATAAATTTAATTATCAAGCAATGGAAATGTAGTAATTACTTCATTAATAAAGGATTCAAATTAATGATATTATAAATATTAAAATAAATTTATAATAAAACTTTTTATTCCATACATGAATTTTAGGGATAATAATGACTTGTTATATTTAAATTAATAAAGGTTTTTTTAAGTAATCAAGTTGTTATAAATTTTTTGAAAGTCTTGATATGAATAGTTTATAAATTGAAAAAAGTGATTTATTAAAACAATTAATATTTTATTTAATAGTAAAATAATACTAAAAATCTAAGATTTGTCAAAATGATATATATGATGTTAATAATTTCATTAATGATCCATTTTGGGTCTTTTTTTATTTTATTGTAAATATATTAACCATATAGTATTAATATATAAGAGGAAATGGTAAAAGTTAAATAAGTAAACAAAGGGTTAAATAAAAAATATAAGGATTAAAAAATATCCAAAACCTATATAATTCTTATCGGTTAACTTTATTTTTACTTATATGTACCTTATATTGTAATTATATAAGTTTTTGGCCTTTTGAAACTGAAAATAATTTTATAATAAAATAATACTTTCAAACATTCCGAAAGAGCCCCACCTCCCTCTTATAAAAGGTCACCACGTCTAACCCATTACACACACCTCTCAAGCCTCTTGTCTAGTCCAAAATCTGCTCAAAGAAGTTCCCAATATCCCTATCTTCCTCCCAAAATTCTTCCTCTAGGTAGAAGGAAATTCAAGGGATCCCTTTCGATCAAATCAATAGATGTTACCTGATTTAACGGAGATTAAAGAACGAACGAGTCAAGTCGAACACAATGTAATGGAGTTTGTCACAATATCCATTCATTAAGGCATACTTTGATTTATACATTACATTCCTTTATATATTTTATAAAACCCATTTAATTTTAATTTCATTCAAAGGGAATATTTTTTCAACGAAATGCTATAGTAAATGACAAAAAGAATGTTTCTTTTTAACATACGCGGTGATAACAACCTTTCCACCGCTAAGAGAATTATTTGATATTTGTATTCTTTAACAATCCATAATGTTTTTAAAAGGAAAATAAATACCATATACTCTTTTTACATATTTTGGTATTGAAAATGGTTTTGAGAATGGATTGATTATATCAATATATTGTAATGATATATTATTATTACAGTGTTGAAATGCTATCTTTCCTTTATATTTATTTTATGTGTTATGAATATGTTATGGTTCTTGGGAATTATTTACATATATGGGTGGTTCCATGATAAACCTATGGTGGGTGAGCTCAAGATAGCTCTCCAATGCATTGGGTAACCTGAAAGAGGTCAATGTTAATGTTTCTCTTTAGAGATTTAGCGAATATACTGTGTTGGGTATTCCAAACGTAACTCCCTATGTTGCCATACGAGCTAAAATGTAAGTATGTTGTGGATTAAACAAGTTACCTTTATTATTTTTTATTTCTATGAATTATTCATAAATCTTATGATTTCATGAGGTGTGTTAAAAAGTTTATGTTTCATATGTATTGATGGGCTAATGAATTTTTTCTTTATTTTATCACCCTACTTATCTTTTTATGTTCATCTCATGTTTTTGAAATGTTTTCCACAGAGTATAAGGCATAGTAAGAGAAAAGGAAGAATTCAAGAAAATAATTCTTATTTGTTTTAAGAGTTTTTATTTTATGAAAAAATGGATACATAGTAAAAGTGTATACTTTTTAATATTTGAGATGTAACGTAATTGTTATGGCCTAATTATCTAAAACTCCAAACCTGAAATGATCCTCAATGTGAATTATTAACTTAATTCAAGATTATGTAATTTTTAAGGCTGGGGCCTTATACTAAGAATCTGATATCACCCCTTTATCATGTTGTATTTACCCAAGGATACCTAGAATTGTTTTGATATTGATATGCAGAGATATAATAAAGGGAATAATGGAGTTCTCAAAGAAAATAATTTTTTTAATTTTATGTTTTCAGTTATAATAAGAATTTAAATTTTATATCTAGTTTACCAAGATTGATTAACTCTTCAATACTTTTTGATGTTATTCCTTTTATATTATTCCAATGTAATAAATAAGAAACCAACTATGGGTTATTGGAGTAGGGGCCGCTATAGTTAGTGCAACAACCCAATATTTTTGTGAAATATTCTTTTGAATTGATTTAATCTTTTTGATATTTTTTATTTCACAAAAAAATCAAATATGTAATTTCTTATATGGAAAAATTATGTTTGTCTTGAATTATATGCAATAAAATTTTGAGTTTACGCAACACACAACACTAAGTCAGTCTGCGTTATCTGTAAGGCCGAGTTTTACTACCTTTAAATGGAATGCTTTACTACTAAATTTTGAAACCTTAAAAAATATATTTTTCAAAATAAACATCATTTTTGAAATTTCAATGTCAAAATTATATTAATGTGAATTATTGATATTTTTCTGTGAGGTTCCATTTTTTGATGAATAGTGAAAATACTGCTTTTATGTTAAAAACATTATTTTCATTTAAATAATTATTAATGTTAAATTATATTTTAAATTGTGTTCTAAAGTATCAATAGATAAATTATAAATCTATTAATCCATTTTATGTCATTGAAATAATTTTTATATTTAATTTAGATGTAAAAACTTATTGAACTTTGGAATAATTTTACTTTAAAAACCCGCTTTCTCAACACATCTTCAGAATAAGATTTAAATTTAATTTATCAAATTATATGAATTGAATTTGGAAAAAATTATATACATGGTTTTAATAATTATTATATTTATATGATAATAGTATCAAGTTAATTTTTGAATTTGTTTTAACAAAGATAATTAAAATTAATTAGAACGACTAAGGTAAAATTAAGCTTAACATGGGACTAAACCTTACAATTAAAGGCCAAAAAGACATATAAACCTATCCAAAATAACTTTTATTCCCATATTTTGACAATATATAATCATGGATTTAATTTTATTAGTTACTGGAATCATATTCAAAAAAATTTCCTTATTTCATAAAATCAAGGAAAATGGAAAAAATGAACATTAAATATCTTTAACATTATAAAACTTTGAGATATGGAAAAACAACATATTTTAAGTTTTACATATAATTTTGAAATATAAATGAGTTATTTTAATCAAAATTAATTATAATTAATTTTTATATATGAATTAGTTAAATTAAATTCTTAACAAACGCTAATGCAAGGATTATTTAGTTAATAATTAAATAAAATAAATGATGCTAAAAATATTAAAGGTAAAGTAAATTTAATGAATTATTTTTAGATGAATATTTCGTGTTACACATATGTGAACTTAATATATTTTAATTCCAGTAATGTTTTGTTGTTTTTAAATTAAAATTAACTAAACAACCTCAAATTTGAGATTAATGTTATTTTACAATAAATTTTATTTTATTAAAATATTTAAAATTAATAAAAATATGACCTTCTAAAATTTGATTTTTAAGTATTAATAAATATAAAATATAGTCTTTTAATGGACACAATTATCTTTTATAATGAACATATAGACCCCTAAATTTTAAAAACATTGTTATCATAGTTCAGGTTAAAGTAATTGTCCCGAACTATCCTAGGTACCATGGTATCCTAATAAGTGATATAGTATTGACATATGATAAAGGTATTTTCTGATCCCCATGGGACTGTGACTAGAACCTAACATCATAGAAAATGAATGTGTGAACAATTTCTCCTCAAACATTGAGAAAGTAAAATAAACAAGATAATATGCATAAAAAATAAACACCTTTAGAGTAATGCACCAGAATTAAAAGAGGCATAAAAATCCCAAGTACTATAACCAAGTACTATAAAACAAGAAAAATTACCCATCTCCCAACTCAGAGATAACTCACTAAATCCATAGTTAATTATATAGAACCACCTCCAACAGATCTTTTTCCATTGCTCGAACCTAGAAGGACATAATCCACAAACATCTGAAAGAATAAGTAGTGTGTGAGAGAAATCCCAACATAATTTCACTGAAAGATTCCATAACACTATTACAATATCAAATTAACCAATAAAGTTTTTTCAATTTTCAAATAAATAGGTTTTTTATTTCAAAATCATATTTTTACAAATCATGCTTTACAATTCTGAAGATAAATATACTTTAGAAATAAATTCTTCACATATTAAATGATAAAAATAATTTTCAAATGATGGATTTAACTTTAAATAAATGTTTCTTTAGCCAAATGACTCTTTTTACAAATTGGTTAAATAAACACATTTATATAAAATGGTTTATATAAATTCACAAGGCATGTAAAACAATTTACTACAATGGCATATGTACATTAGAAATAAAAAATAGAGAGAAACATGGTCATATTCCTAATAAGGTATGATAGTTACAGGCTATAGGTACCTCACACTCAAGGTGATGTGGAAAATATTTATATACACCCCTTTTAACCCATAACAAATAGGACTCATCACCATCGCCTAAGGGATGTGATATGCTGATGTGATGTTTTAGAATGTTGTAAATCATATAGTTCCATACAAATAGATTACTAACTACCCAAGTCTCGCATGTTATCTTATAAAGAAAACTATGTGCAATTAATTTCAATATTTATAAAAATTAAATTAAATTCCATTCTCCACTTCAAATATATAAAATTTTCATTTAAAACCCATAATGGGTTTTTAATAAAAAAAACAAGCATGTTTCCAAAGATAAGACCTTAATGTTTCTATCAAAAAACATTTAAAATTCAATTTGCACAAATAGGGAATTAAAATCAATACACTATTCTATTTCACAATCTAATTCCATAACTAAATTCAATAATCTAATTTTCAAACAAATTCCATCTATTTCACAACAGACACCCAATTCACTGAAATATGGGTTTTCACATTTTCCCATCAAAACCATTTCAACAATTAAATTAAATAATTTAATTGAAACAAATTCCATCAAATCCACAATTTAAATAAAATAATATATATTTTAAAAATTTTTATAAACACTCCCCAATTCAATGGAATTGAGGGTTTTCCAATTTAATACCAAAAACTTATTTTTCTTAAAAACCACAATTCAATTGAATTTGGGTATTCTAGTGAAAATTTTAAATCCATTTAATCAAAACCAAACAATTGAATTTAATTCAAACAATTAAAATTAAAAAAATCAATTTATGGTTAATATAAATTAGGCATCGTAACAGAACCACCTACCTTGGGATCAACGGATCTCAAATCACAAATTCGTACACAAAAAACACAAAAATAGAAAAATGAAAGCAAAGATATATGAATTAAAACATGGTTTATATCTAAAACAATGTTCACTATATCCACTAATCAATATGGGGTTTTATGTAATCCTATAGAGAAGAAGAGGGATCACTGGAGAATGAGAATGGAAGAAGGAAACTTACTGTGATAAGATCAAAGGGTGTTCCCCAAGCATTGAATCACTTTCGAGAGGGTTCCAATGGTTAAAACTCTTATTGGGAGCTCCAAGGATGGAATAAATTGTTTTGGGATTTTACTAATCCAACAAGGGCCTACAATAGTGGTTAGGGAATTTTTAAATAAAATTAATATCAATTTAAAATTCATTGGGATGGTTTCCTAGGAAGAGGCACACAGTTTAGACCAACAATGTGCAAGCTATATGTCTATTATAAATGTGACTCATTGTTTCTCTTTCCAGGGAGCATGTCTTGAATAACTGTTCATCAACTATTTAAAATCCCAATTCATTTTTTTGTATAGTTTTCTTTGAAAGGTTTCACGGTTTGGGAAAACATTGTGCAAACCATGCACTAGCCTAGAATTTCCAAAACTCTTAAAAATAAAATATTAAACAAAACCAAACAAAACCCAACCAATTCTTGGTAACAATATGGTTTTATGAATACTTTAAAATAGAAATATGATGTTACAACTTCCCTATCATACCAACTTTATATCCCTAGAAAGCCTACTCAGAAGCATCGATGTTAAAAAGATGAGGCCACTTATCTCTCATTAGTGTCTCCCTCTCCTACATATCATGGTTATTAGAATAATTCTTCTATAGAATGAGATCTAAAGGTATCATCCTCCCAAAAAGTACCTTGGTTTTAGAATGATATATCCTGAATGGTCCTTTAGTCATGGAAATATCATGTTCAACTTCAAGATCACGCCAAATCCGAAGATGATATGTATAATATAGATACTTTCATAGTTGAGATACATGGAACACGTTATGTATCTTTGTCAGCTATGGTGGAAGCGCTAAATGGTATGAAAATTTCCCCACATTCAAAACAACCTCAAAAGTTCCCACAAAATGAGGAGAAAGTTTCCTTTACCTCCCAAGTCATCGATGATCCAACCCGGATGACTCATTCATGAACACCTAGTCACCAATTGAGAACTCCAACGGTTTGCGACGATAACCAAGATAATACTTATATCTACTCTATACCATCAACATTATCTAATGAATAAAATGATTGTTTTCAATTATCTCTTGAACCAAAATAACTCCAACCAATTAACTATCCCTAACCTCCGACCAACATAATAGATATCTACAAGGGTGTCCATACAAGGCCTCAAAAGAATCCATTCAAATCATGGATTGGTAACTATTGTTATAAAAACACTCAACTAGACCCATGTGATCATCCCAATCTGGATAATAGTCAAGAACAAAAGTAAAGAGAATATTCTCAAGAACCTATGTAGCTTTTTCTATCTGGACAACGGACTACAGATGGTATGCCAAACTCAAATAGACATGAGATCTGATTGCCTCCTGAAGGCCTCTCGAAAAATAATAAGTAAATCAAGGATCCATATAAGTGACTATATCAAACTAAACTTAATGAAAATGAAAAATCAATTTCAAATAGATATTTTACAAATCATCAAATTTCGTTTTATCATGAATGGGTAAAAAAAGTGAGCTGAATTATTCAACATATCGATCACAAACCATATCACAATATTCTTTATCAAGGAATGCAACAACCCAATCAAAAATTCTTTAGAGATCTCATCACACTTCCAGTTAGGGGTTTGAAGTGTTTGAATCATACTTTAAGGCTTCTAGTGCTCAATATTTACCTACTTTCATATATAGTAATGAGAGAAAAACTCAGCAATTCCCCATCTCATACATGGACACTGGAACTAGCATTGTATATCATAGAACATATTCATGGTTCATGGGTGTAGATCCCACCAGGACTTATGAAAGTCTCCCAAAATAGGTTTCCTTACCACTAACAGTTCAAAAAAGCAATTTTGATAGTATATGATTACCTCTCCGGAGAACGACCACTCAAAAATGGTCTCCCCACTATAAAAAGATTCTCTAATGCTATAGAACTCATAATCAAGATGTTTTTCCTAAAGAATCAATTTGAGAATAATGGATGTAAACTAAACACTATCCAAAGAAACCTCATCCCCTGATTCTAATACTCCAATATGAAATTGTGCAATGCTAGCCATCAAATCCGACTATTCAAAATATTCTTTAATGACCTAGGTTTTATGTTTCCTGCTCAAATCATCCACAACAAAATTCTATTTTCCAAGGGTATAGGCGATGTCAAGGTCGAAAGATTACATGTATTCCACCCAACGCCTCTGGTGGAGATTCAAATATTTTTGAGAGAGTATAATATTCAAGAAATTGTTGTTTGAAAACACGATAAACATTTATCCATAAATGAAAATCCACCAACTCTAAAGAGCATGCATTATAGCTTCAAGTTCAAGGTCATGGGTCGAATAATTCTTATTATGTTTCATATGCTGAAGATATCCATAGGCAACTAAAAAATCACCTTTCATAATAACAAAACCCAAGAATGAACCTGAAGCATTACAAAAGACCACATAGCCATGCCCGACCTCTAGAAGAGTCAACACCGAAGTAGTAGTTAAAAAAATTCATCTTGAAAAAAGAACTGTAAAATATATCATTACAAGAAAACATTAATCCCTTCTGAGTTAGAAAAGTCATCAAAGAAGACAAATTAGAGATTTCCTTAACAAACCGACGATAATACCCATCTAGACCGAAGAATATCTGAATCTCAAAAGAATTTTTTGGTTGTTACCATGTCATAACAGCCTTCACCTTATTAGGATCAACTGATATCCCATGTTACAACACCAAGTTTCTCATGAATTTCACTTTCTGAATCCAGAAATCACACTTCAAAATCTTTTCATAAAGTTGGTTATTTCTTAGAAAACTCAAAACTATTCTCATATGATGAACATGATCCTTCTCGGACATAGATTAAATGAGGATGTCATATAGAAAGACTACCACAAAGGTATTCAGATACTCATGGAAACTCATATTCATTAAAACCATAAAGACTAAAAGATAATTGTTTAGACCAAAGGGTATAACAAAGTACTCATAATGTTCATACCTACTATGAAATAGGTTTTTTCTGAATGTCAGATTCTTTTATCCTCAACTGATCGTTATCGGATCGATGATCGATCATCAATAACCAATTTTACCCTTTAAACTAATCAAATAGATAATCAATCCATGGAAACATATACTTCTTCGTCACCATCACTCAATTGAGATTTTGGTAATGAACACATAACAGAAGTGAACCATGAGCTTTCCTAGAAAAGGGAACTATCACTACCCAAGGTGACACACTCGGGTGTATATATCCTTTCTCCATAAGATTGTACAACTGAGACTTGAACTCATTATGATCACCTACTTCCACGTGGTAAGAGGGAATAAAATATAGTTTATTATCAGGCATTAAGTAAGTAGAAAACGCAACCTCTACTTCTGGAGGCAAACCAGAGATGCCAGAAGAAAACACACCGAGAAATTAAATGAAAAATGGATGGAGATAACCACTCAATTATTATTGCTCCAGATAAAAATAAGACAATAATATTTCTTTCCCCAAATCTGGATAAGAGGGTCCCAATCTACTCGGCCATGGCTCCCATTATCCTTGAATGACATATAACACACCATTGGGTGCAGTAAAGGAGTCCTATCCAGGATAAAAATAATTCTGATATTTATTAACAACAAGAAAATCCATCCCAAATATGAAATCAAGCAGTTTAATGTCAGGAACAAGAAAAATCTAAGAAATCCTGACATATGACAAAAAAAATACACCAAAGGGACTACAGAGACCCTAATCTATCTTCATTCTAAGAGGTGTAGATATATATATAACATAAGATAAAATCTTCATAGTAAGATTTATAATATTTTAAAAATAGGTTGAAATGAATGAATGAGGTGCACTAGTATCAAATAAATTAGTCACTAATGACAAATCTATATAATGGTACCTCTCACATTCACTGGACTCGTATCCACTTCCTCTAGAGACTCTTTCACTACATTAAGTAGCTCAGTTCTAGATTCCTATGGATGGAACCCTTTTATATGTGATTAATCATATTTTCATGCAGTTTTAAGAGGAGTTGTAGATCACATTCCACTATGTGGAGTATAACAGACATGGAGTAATATCTATAAGTTCCCCAACCATCCGCAAGAGCCACAATTTTTAGGTTCCTTAGTGAAAACCCTCTTGGAATGTCCTGGATTTCCATACTGGTAGAAAATAAAATGACCTCTTTCTATAACATTATGAGGTCTGGAACAAACCTGATGTCAAGAAATACCTTGAGAATCATTATTCTTCCATTTTACCTTGAATGAACTCAAGCTACCATAGGGAGAGAAAGAAACTCCGGAAAACCTTGACTTATAGCTAGGTCTATTTCAACCATAATATCTCTATACAATACATCAATATAAAAAGATAGCTGAAATAAAAAATAATAAGAATGAATAACTTGATAAATTCCCAACGCAAACCATAGAACCTTCATCCTATAATTTGATAAAATCATAGGTGCAAAATTCTTGAGCTTAGCAAAAATGGTTTTCATACTCTGTTATATTCCTATCAGTCTGATCAAGTTTGGAAAACTCTATATCCTTAACCAAAAACATCGAATCTGCATTGAAAAAGTTAGTGAAACATACCTTGAATATTTCCACTATAAGACCTCATGCTTCTTTTCTATTACCATAGTGTTCCACCATCTCTAGCTTGTTCCTTCAAGCATGAGTGTGGAAAACATCACTTTTATTTCATCAGGTGTGTCCAAGATCCCAAATAAATGATCCATTTTTTTCAACAATTCCTCATATTTTTAAGGATCACCTGATCCTTTGAATGGCTTGGGATTCTGAAGAAGTAAATCTTGAGAACAAATCATGAGAATGTCCCTTTGAGGTTCCATAGCTAGACCCTGATCAAGAATTGGAGGTGGTTCCTATCCCAGATCATGGATAATGCACAAAATCACCACAACCGGAATTGGATCTAAAAAAGAAATCACTTACTGAGTTTCAGAAATAGCTTACTCTTGGATCCAATTTCACATCTTCTTAGAGGCCCGATACTACAAAATATCAGCAGGAAAAAAGCAAGACATCAGACTTACACTTGAACAGAGGAACAAGGAAAATAATCCCAAAATATAGAAAAAAACAAGATTTAGATATCAATTTATCAAAACAAAAATAGGAAAAACATTAGAACTAATTCACAATACATATTTCCTTAACCACCCCTAGTGACTTAATGATCATTGTGGTGATAAATGACAAGACACTTAGTCACAACTACCTCTTAAGTCTTAATAAGATTTAACAAATGCATACTGTATTCAAGAGAAAAGCTCAGCTTGGAGCGCTGATATAACATTTCCATAAGCCAGCCCAGGTACCTTGGTAATCCAATAATCGAGCTGGTCCAGACATTGATAGAAGGGCATTCTAGATCCCCACCAGTCAACGACAACACTTTATATCATAAAAAATGAATGTGTGAATGAATTTCTCAAAAAAATTACAGTAGTAAAAGAAATAATACAATATGCACATCAAAAGAAACTCCACTGGGTGTACTTTACCAGAAGTCAAAGAGGCATAAACAATCCCATGCACTAAAACAAAGTATTAGAAAATAGGAAAAAATAACCAAGTCCCAACTTGTATGTAACTCCTCAAGTCCATGGTTCAACAACTAGAACCACGTCCAAGAGATCATTTTCCCTTGCCCGAACCTGGAAAGAGATAATCTAAAAACATCTGAAGGCACAAGTAGGTTGTGAGAAAAATCCCATTAGGATTTCACCCAATGATACCATAAAAATATGTCAATATCAAAATAATCAATAAATTGATTTCAATTTTCAAATTAACAGGTTTGGAATTTCAAAATAATATTTTTTCAAATCATGATTTACATTTCAAAAGATAGAAATACATTATAAATTCATACTTCACATTTTAAATGATGGAAATACCTTTCAAACTATGGATTTGACTTTGAAAAAATCTGCTTTACACAAATGTAATTTTTTACAAATGGCTTAAATAAACACTTTAATATAAAATAGTTTATTTAAATTTACAAGGCACATAAAAAAATACAATAATTGCATATATACATTTAAAATACAGACAAGAGAGAAACACAGTCATATGCCTAATATGGTACGATAATTCTAGGCTATAGGGATCCCACAATCAAGTTGATACAACAAATATGTACATACACCCCATTGTACCAAGGCCAAAGAGGACTCATCCCCATTACCTAAGGTATGTTATGTGCTGATATGATGTTTTTGAACATTGTAAATCATAAAGAGCCATCCAAATACCTCACTAAATACCTATGTCTTTCATTTTATCTTATAAAAAATGATGGAAAATTTATTTTTTAACTGCTTAATATAAAAGTAAATCACATTATCCACTTCCAATATACCATTTTTTCATTTAAAAATAATAATATTTTTTAATAAATAACATGCCTTTTCACAATGATAAAACACTACGGTTTACATCAAAACCCCTTTTGATCCATTTTCAAAAATAGGGATTTTAAATCAATTCACTATTAAATTTCACAATCCAATTCCACAATTATATTCAATAATTTTATTTTCCAAAAAAAAATCCATCAATTTCACAAAAAAAACCCAAATTCACTAGAATTAGAGTTTCTCATAATTTTCCATCAAAACCATTTCAAAAATTAAATTCAACAATTTAATGAAAACAAATTCCATAAAATACATAATTTAAATTGAATTATTTAATTTTTACATATTTCCATAAACACACACCAATTTAATGGTATTGGGGATTTTCCAATTTCGTCCCAAAAATCTATTTTTTTTAACCCAAATTCAATGGAATTGGGGTTTCTCAAAATAACAACTGTAAGTCATTTAATCAAAACCAAGAAATTATATTTAATTAAAACAATTGAAATTAAAAAAAATAGGGTTAAAATAAATTGGGTATAATAACAGAACCACCCACCTCAGGACTAATAGATCTCGAATCACAAAGTCATACATGGAAAACTCCAACGGAGAACAACAGAAACAAGATATATGAATAAACCCTATGTTTAGATCCAAATTTTTTTTATTAGATCCCCCAACAAATATGGGGTTCCATAGAACCCTATAGAGAAGAAGAGAGATCACAAGAGAATAATAACGGAAGAAGGAAACTAACTGTGAGAAGATCAAATGGTGTTAGTCAAGATTTGAATCACTTACAGGAGGTATCTAAGGGGAAAAAACTCTTATTGGGAGATCCAAGGATGGGAGAAATTGGTTTGGGGTTGTACTATTCCATCAGGGTCCCAAAATAGGGGTTAAATAAATTTTAATTAATCTTTGGATCAATTAAAAACATGTTCATATAGTTTCCTGGGAAGTGGCACATAGTTTATAAAAACCGTGATTAATCTATGTTCTTTTTATAAATGGTCCACAAGGTTTCTCTTGAGAGGGTTCACTACTTGACTAACCATATTCCAATTGTGTAAATTCCCACTACCTTGGGTTGAATAGTTTTCTTTAAAAGGGTGTATGATTTGGGAAAACTGTGCACTAACCATGAACTAGACTACAATTTCCAAAACTCTTAAAAATTCAACCTGAAACAACACAAAAAAACCCAAAAAATCATGGTAAAAGTAAGGGTTTATGAATACTTGAAAATAATAATAATATGTTACATCAGTGTTATTTCACATTATATGTGTTTGTTTTAAAATTAATTTACAACAGACATGAAATTTTTATTTGGTTAATTAGATATCATATTTTTAATTTAGTGGTCATATATTTTATAATAAATCAAACCTTAATTTATTATTAATGGTTAAATTACATAGGTTTGAAAAATAGTTACCTACATGAAAAACCCAAATGAAAAATATAAGGAAACTTGAAGACTAAGGGAAAAATAATAAAAATGAACATATTTTTTTGAGGTTGATATTTTATTTGACTATAAATTCACATTAATTCGTTATTTTTGAATTTTTTAATCACATGTGGTAATGGTGACCTCCCATTTGTGGTTACCTTTTTGTATTTACAATAATACCACTTCTCCTCCACTATAAAAAGAATTCCATCTTCCCCTACCTCACCCCTCTCAAGCCACCTTAGTATGTACATCCTGTCCCCAAATTGTCACCCAAAATCCCTAAAACTATATTAGAATACATAATTTGAATATAAATTCATCCAAGGAATCCCTTAAATTTAAACTAAGAGAAATTACCCAATTAAAAGGAAATATCCTTCCTCAATCTCATTTGTTTTATTTTCATTATCCATCAAATCAAATATTATCATTATATGATAATATAATAAACTTTTTATCCTAAATATAATTAGATTTTGTTGTTTTAAGTGTTTTAACTACACTTACTCACACATCAATATAATGGGTAATGAACTTATAGTATTTTTGTGTGATGAACTACTGCCTCACAAAATGATGTTATTTGTTTTTTATTTACCTCCCATCATGGTTTGAAATTATGATGGAAACATTATTTTAATATGATATATATGATATATATAACTAATTTATGATTTTTTATTTATATTATAAAACTTAAATTTATGATTTTCATCTTTTCTAAATATGGTAACTTCTTTTGTGGAAGTGTGGCCTACCGCATCCTCAAAGCAATGTGATTATTTGACACTTTACATAGAATGTATTAAAGATGTGTTCAGTGATCTTGTATTATATATATTAAATAATAAATATAATTTAATGAGTATTTATACACACACATATCTTATATTTACTTTATTCCATTCAATATGACAATAAAATGGATACATCGTTCATTCGTACGCACAATTTACGATCTCTATGAACTGTGTATTTCATTTCATATTTTTTTCTTTTATAGATTATTATAAATATTTTAATAATAAATATATATATAACATTTATATCATGTTTTAAATTATTTTAATAACTAAATCATGATCTACATTAGATTATCAAGAATAAAAACTCAAAACATATATGAAAAACAACGCAGTTATCACCCGAAGCATAACACTAACATAGAATTGTTAATAAATAGGTAGCATAAAGTCATAATAAAATAATAAATGGTATTATATATAAGAATATTGTTTTTTATATGTATAAAAATATTATATCAATTATACATTAGGTTTTAACGTGTATAAATTAAGGAAATACTTAATATAAGGGAATTTCATTTCACTTTTTATTTCTTTAGGATACATGCTATATTCATCACTCGCCTATTTTTTGTGGAATATATAATTATCTATAAAATGATATATCATTAATTTTACTTATTTAATGATATTAAAAGTTTTAATTAATTTTATTCTTTCATGGGGATCATTATTCTAATGTTACTCAAGTATTAAGTGTTTTCAATCTCACTTTTAATTTCCATGAGGCCTAAGCCATGTTCACCTTCTATTTCTTATATGCGATGTGTATACTACCCATGGATGTATTATATTATTTTTATACTTAAATTTATGTTTATTTACATATTAATGTTATGAACTTTATTTTACAGGGTTTATGTTTAAAAAGTTACCATATTGGTAAAGTAGTTTTGTCTCAATTTTCCTTCTTTGAGACGCATGGTTTGATATGCACCATTATTATTTTATGAGGTTTATAAATTTCCATTTGAAGTTTTATATCATAAATTTTTTTATTTTAATTATATTTTATGTTCCATGTAATTTCATTTTGTTACATGGGGAGCATAATTTAAAGTTACCATGTTGTAAGAGATTATTAAAGTGATCCCATCATTTATTGAGATTGTTTATGATTATGTTTCCATTGATGAAATATTATTATACATCTCACAATAAGCCTCATTAATTTTCTTCTCCTCTATTTATTAATTATATATTAATGTATTAGTACCATTTCCCACTCTTTGGTACATAAGATTATCAAAAAAGTGTATTTAAGAATGTTCTACTTTACCTCTCTTTTCGGTAAAGAATACATGTTATTTCAAAACCATGTTTTCTAAAAATGTATTCAATAATTTTTATAAGTTTTCAATGAATATTAAAAAAAGTTATTATTTTTTTTCAAGAAATACTAAAAAAAATTTAAATTATTTTAAAACAAATGGTTTTTGAAACATTTTCAAGATTTGTTTATATGTTTTCAAATTATTTTCAATGAAATGGGTTTCAAAATGTTTTCAAGCCTCCTTTATAAGTTTTCAAATTACTTTCAAAGAAATGGTTTTAATAAAAATTTTAAGATTTATTAATAATTTTTTGATGTTTTTTCAAAGAAATAGTTTTAAAAAGTTTTCAAGATATCTTAATAATGTTTCACGTTTTGTTTTTCAAGGAAAATGTTTTTAAAAAGGTTTTATGTTTTTAAAAAAAATTTAAAGAAGAAAGGATATTTTCTTCAATAATGGTATTTAAAAGATATTTTGAAATTATTTTCCATATAGTATGAAATCTATTTAGGATTCTCATACCTTTCTGGGAAATTATCCAAATGTTATATTCATATTCTTTTCTTAAATGGTTTAATGAATTTTTTTTATAAAACTCATTTCCCTATCATGAGTTACATGTTTATAAATCCAATTTAGTCTTTATATGATATATTTCTATGAAACCCATTTATTCTTAATGGTTTTAATGCATATGAAAAAAAATATTTTTCATAGGTTATTCTTTTGATGAAATAATTATTAAACTTGTATATTTTTCTACATGTTGTGATATGATTAATTGTTTATTTTTCCCATTTCATTTCATGGGATATGATATGATTGTTTATAATCTTGTGGAACACATATTTATTATTTCATTACGAGATGGGTTAGACCTATATCTCCCTCTAATTCATTGAGTAAATATTTATAGCTCAATAGAGTATTCTTGGAATCAAGTCGATGAGCTTGATCCACTATGGGATGATGGGGAAACTCGATCCACTATGGTATGATGGGTAAACCCTATACACTATGGTAAAATGGGGAAACCCGATCCACTATAGGAGGATTTGGAAACCTGATCCCTTACAAGGAAAGGACTATGAATCGGGATGGTGGTGTGTCCTGCCCAATAGGTATAGTCCCCATAAAGTGCCCCGATATGTTTTGGAAATGATCCTTAAATATTATGGAATGTTTTTATATGCTAATTTGTTTGCCACAAATTATATATTCTATGCCTATGATATTATCACTTGGTTCATGTTCTTGATTATCTTATGATTCATGCCTTATGAACTACCAATATTTATTCCAAGTATCCTAATTATGATATTTGATATGCATGGTATGATATTCTAATGTTATGATCAAATTTTCATACCCTTATACTCATGTTATGCTGACATATCTCCTTTTATTATCCTTAATGATCATCTGAGCTCACCCCATTAATATTTTTCATTTCCCCATGTTATGAAGAATTTTTTTAAATATTATTACAAAAGGGAATGATATTCAGGGCAGATATTAATGATCTTTGGCCAATTTAGAATAGTTTTTCCACGTTTCTAAATACACTAAAATATTACAGTCTTTAGGCATGTATTTTTTTAATGTGATGACTATTTGTAAAAAAAATTAATATCCATGTATGTTAATCTAAAGTCTATATAGTTAGTGTCAAATAAATTTTAGTAGAATCCATGAGAATTAAATTTATGAAAACATTGATTAAGGAACATAACTCTATGATAGACTATAAGGATATGTATAAATGAACATCCTAATGTTTTGGTGAGAAATATTTTATGTGTTTTTCATATAAAATACATCCCTATTTGGATAATTCAAGAAGAAATGGTTCACAAAAATTTGTCCCTATGTGTAATCACCACAAAAAAAGAACATTGGGAATCATCACATTGTCACCTAGTGCATGAAAATGGGTCGTACTACGCACCTTGATTTACAATCCCAGTGGATATTCTTGGGTTAATTCACATATTATTTACCAGAAATTATGAAGTATTTTAACATATTTTATGATTTTTAAACATTCTAAATGAAACCATGTTTATGATAATGAGATTAGTCGTGCATAAAACTTTCAATTTATATTATGTTTTTCACGTGTTTTGGGATTATACATCATGTTTCATAATATTATGATCTACTCTATTATATTCCATTGTTTAGAAATATAACCTAACAGAAGGAATGGAAACCATATAAATGAACATAATATATGTATATAATGACCTCTTGGAAAAGATAATGAAGTTATAGTTAGAGATGTAGCTGTAATTGATCAAATTACAATCATATTAGGGAAGGTGACAAAGGTTATAAGTAATAACCATTCCTGTATAGAGAATCCTTCTGATCCAACATGTGATGTAATGATGTAATAATTCTTTATACATTAAAAACATCTATCATTGAATGGGACTAAAAATGTTTTTAGTAAATCAGTGGGTAAGTTCATTAGAGAAGAAATTTCTCACTCTGTGATGTACTAACATGAATAAAGTTATCATGGATGTTTATTATCTCTCAGAAGATTTGGATTTATGGTAATCATTATTTAAAAACACTAAAGATGAGGAGTAAGTAACAAGTATGGAGTCAAAGGATTTCTAGGTACTATTATTGGAAAAATATTTTCCTTATTAACAATGAGAATATAAGGAAAGATAGTTCTTGAGTCTAAAATAGAAAGAAAGTGAAAATGATTCTAAGTATAAATACAACATTACAATGTTTTCAATGCATTATTATTACTAAATACATAATAAAAACAGATATATTGACCATTTATTTTAGGGAATTAATAAAATACTATGAAGGGAATTACCCTCCCGGACCTTCTCATTATATTATGACATAATATCATATTCGATCATAAAAGAGAAATAATTATCTAAGTATTATATGTTCGAAGGAAAGAAAGGTAAAAATAATATGGTACAGAAAAAAATAGATTAATGGAGGAAGATAAAGAAGGATTTTTTATTATTTGATACTTGAAAAAGAAAACACATTGGTACATGATTAAAGAGAAAACGTGTTTTCTTCAAGTGTGGAAGAAAAGGCCTTCATGGTCATGATTGGAAGTGAAAGAAAAAAGTTTCCAATGTTCAATAAATGAACTATAGAGAGATTGGTAATTATGAAAATGAATTCCATAAGTGTCAAAGTATTATACCTAAAAATTAGCTAATGGATCATGGTAAAGATTATGATATTACATTAGATGAAGTGGAATGATTAATGTACTTATTTTGGATTTAATAATTATGTAATTTTATTATTTTATCAATGATATCCTGATTATAAGAATTATGAAATGTATAAGGATTATATTGTAGTGTTATTTCATTAAATATATAAAATTTTATGATAGACAGTATAAATACAAATGAAAAATGATTTATTGGAAATTTGAACTTCTTGGAAAAATCCTGATTGAGGGAAATATAACAGTCAATATTTTATTGATGTTGAGATAATGATATTGGGATAAGAGATTATTGATATGGATAATTTAAATCTGATATTAATGGATACATTGGAACTTATTAATTTTTTTTTTGAAAAGTGTGTTATTCTATCAATGATGGAGTTTAAAAAAAATTTGTATTTAAGTAATATATCCAAAAATCCGTGTTTTATTTAAAGAATAAGGAGCCATAAATTTTCACAATATGTTTTTATGGTAATTCTGGTTATTATCATGTTTCAATAGAACACATGATGAAGGTATTAAAATTTTTTGTATTTAATTATTAAGAGCCACTTCATATTTTTTTAGAGATTAATAATAAGTTCATTTTGAAAATTTAGTGACCTTATTTATAAAGTTTTTGATATTAATATTTTGTGAGGTTCTTAAGTTTAACCATTTATGAAATGGTTTAAGTTGAAATTTTTATTTGGTTTTAGAGATTAATGTATTGATTCAACATGTGAATATTTAATCATATTGGACAACATATTCTATCTAATTTGTAATAATACTAACTAGGGTTTTAAAAGAATGACTTATCCTTATATTATGGATCTTGTGATTCATTAGTGCTTCAGGTATAAAAAATTAATATTCATTTATTAGAGGAATATATGAATATAAAATTGGTCAAGGAAGAAAAAAAGGATGGGATTGTGTATATATAATGGAATGAAATCATGTAAGTATATATTCTAATGAAAATATGCCAATATTTGGAAAAAGATATTGAAATAAAATGTTATTTTATTACAATAATCAATGATGATATCAAATAATTTTTTCATAGCTATTTGGTTTATGTTTTTTCGTTGTTTTTTTCACAAGATAATTCACTTTCTTGTGATTAATGATCTGTATAACTCTCTATCATTATCTGGACATTACTGTTTTCCTACATGTATAAATATCAATAACCCACTAATGTTCCCCTACTTGTAATCCCATTTATCTATTATTCCATATGACCTTTATATTTCTATTCTATATTATCAAGAGTATGGTTTATTAACCCTTCTCATGATGTGGTATTTAAGGAATGTTATTTTTAAAGTACAAACCCTTGATTATAGAGATCAATATTAAATCATGAGGATTTAATTTATTTAAGGGTGTAGAATGTAACACCCAAAGATCTTAAAATCTTAACATCAAATTTTATTGCTTTAATGACATTAAACATCAATATTATAGGGGAATATAACATACCAATAAGTTATAATATATATATTTTAAAATAAATTCAATCTCTTTAATATCTTTCAATACGTAAAGTACCTGGTTTGAATGAAACATAATACCGTATTTGAAGATTAATATTTAAATGTTATCATTATAACCAAACCATTAAATTGGAGGGTATAAATAGTAATAACTAAATTATTAAATTTCTATATATTCCACATGTATAAATTATGTTAAATGGTTATCTATTTATTATAAATAAAATAAAAATGAGTTGAAAGGGATTTTTTTTGAAAAGAAATATTTTTCTAAAAGGAAATTTGTCATGAATTGTGTACGAAATTTATAATTATTTTTCACCAATTTTAAATATTTATTTGAAAAAAATAATATTTGAAATCATATTTTCAAAATTATCTTAGTGTGAATTTTTTGGATTTTTCTAAAAAGTTTCATTTTTATGAATAGTGAAAAATATTAAATTTTAATTGAAATTTCCCATTTGTTCAATTATTTCGGAAGTTAAATTATATTTTATATTTATTTTAAAGTTAAATTAGTAAAATTATATATTTAATAATCTAAATTAGTTCATTGGAATCATTTTCATAGTAACTTTTTATATAAAAACATTTTAAAATTTTGAACATTTTCACTTTGAAAACCTGCTTTGTCACCACGTATGCATTATTAATTTTAAATAAAAATTTTAAAATTATTTGATAGGAATTTGGAAAATAAAATTCTATATTCAGAATCAAAATATTATAAATATTATCTTATATTTAAACTTGATTTTCTTCCAAAATAAATTGTGAAAACAGTAAAAATTTATTACGGTAGTTGAGGTAAAAATTGATTTAACGGGGGATAAAATGTAGAAAAGGGTTAAAATGTACTAAATGACTATCTAAATATATTTTATGGACATATTTAGGCACTAAAATGTATAATATTCTTTTATAATCTCTTTAGGGCCCTCTTTTACTGTAAAAAATATAGGTATAACGTTTTGTTTTGAAATATTAAAAGTGCACCACTCTCATAACTTATAAAATAAAACCCTATATCACCTATTCTTCACAACTTAAATCACATTATGTTAACATAATACCTATAAAAATAACAGCCCAAAATATACAACACCATAATAGAATACTTTTTTGGGTCATAAATCTATTCTATGAATACTTTAGGTATAATTCTAAAGAGGTCGTTCGAGAAGAGGTAAAATTCTTAACTATGTGTTTTATTTTTGTTCATATTAAATAATATCCATTTATTATTATATAATTAAAAAATTATCTAATATATAATTTTATGTTATTTTTCTAAGGTAATGACCTATATGCATCTCGAATTCCCTCAAATGGGAAAAAAGAACGTCACTCGTGTGTATTGTAGGGTATCACCTTGCGAATTGATGTAACACATTTTCCATAAAAAAAAATCAAGGTTTGTATAATGATAGATATAAATTATATATAAGATATATATATCATAATTATATCTCTTAATTAATTATATTATATATAATTTTTTTACCTTCCATTTCATAGAGGATACAATAACGTCGCTTGTGTGTACGACGGACTACACCCTCACGAAGTGATGTGATTTGTCTTTCTATAACTGTTTAGATGGATGGTAAAAAAGTTATATTTAATGAATATATATTATATAAATGACATAATTAGGATACCAATTAAGTATTTATAATTCTAAAAAGATAATATATTTAATTTTATTTCTTACACTTAATAATTATAACGTCGTTTATGTAAGTGCGGACTACCACCTACATGAAGTGATGTAAATCAATTTTCATCACATAACCATATGGATGATATATATAAGTATATTTATTGAAATTTTATGGTTTATATTATATTATTAATATTATATAATGACAAAATATTACAAAACTCATTTTAATAATGATCATTGAAAAATTGAAACATTAGGCATGCGTACATGCAACCTATCATTTCCATGATTGTAAGGTGGTTCATTTTTCAAAAACTTATTTCATAATTTGTCTCAAAAGTATAATTTATGTTTTAAAAAATAATTATGTCATGATTATTATTCAGGATATGTTTAAATAATTAACCCTTTAACTATAGTCAACCTTCTAAATTCATTTTTTACGCATAATCCAAATATGTTGGAATCATTCGACATAAATTTAATTGATTAAGTAATAATATACAAAAAATTAATAAGTGAAATAAAAGTAATAATAAACATTAAAATCTTTACTAATCAAATAAATAATTATCATATGTTTATTATTCAGGATGATAAAGAACGTACATGATGAGTCTGAATCAAGGTAAGAGTTTATCATATCACCGTTACTTATTTGAGATATACACCATGTTTCCCAGTTATTTCATCTGTGTAGTGTATATAATGTTATTTTTATATTTCATATCAAGAATTCATTTATCTTACTGGTATTTAAATTTTCATTTAATTTTATTTATTTTATGGGGATTATGATCCAAAAGTTACTAAAGTGGTAAAGGATTATTTTAAAATATCATCATTGTTCAAGATTGTTTTTATTTAAGTCTTCCTTGGGATAATTATTTTATATTTCTATCTCAAAATCAAGCTATTTTATTCTAATATGACTATTCAAAAACTTTTTCAAGTAATATTACCATTATTATTCTCTTTGGTACTTTAAATGATTAATTTTTTTAAGAAAATATGACTTTATTTCTAGATTAAATTGAAAATCCTTTTTCTACCAAAATCATGTTTTTTAAAAATATTTTCACTTTTTTATCACTAACCAAATGATTTAATAAATAAATTATTTATCCATGTTTAAATTTTTAAAATATTTTATGAAATTAATCGTCATATCTTTTTCTAAATGAGGCTCTATTCTAACCTTTTTTTCAGTACACAAGGAATGTTCTTCTTAACTTATAAAAAATGTATGGAATTACCCACTATCATGACCGTTAGTTCTTTGAATATCCCTTTGATATTTAGAAATTTTATTTTTAAATAAATTTTGTCCAAATATTTTTTAAATTATTAGTTTTTAAAAATTATTTTTATAGAAAATTATTTTTTAAAAAAATTATGAATTTTATAGTTTTAAAATAAAATGGGTGATTTTTAAAGAAAGATTATTTCTCCTAAGAAATGTTCAATGTGATCTTTTAAATTCATTTTCTATCTAGGTATAAATTATTATATGTTTCTTATACTTTAATGGGGACGTATTTCAATGATATCATCCTTATTATTTCTCATGATGATTTATGATCAATTTATTGGGGATGTACTATGTTAATTCCATTAATTTTTCTCATAATGTCTTATAATTATGTTTATTATTTGGTAAAATTATTTAAATTTCATATAATAGTTTAAATATGAATTTTTATGTTCATTATGTCTCAATCCTTTCATATGAGGAATGAATTAGACTTAGTATGAGATGAGTGGGGCCCTCTAAATCCCCTCAATGCATTGATAAGTCACATGAGAAAAAATAGATTGTATTTTGGATGAGGAATTACCCATTTATACATATGTATTAGAACAATGTCTCAATGTTATTAGGTGTATTGGAACAAGGCCATGATAGTATGTTTTAGCAATCTAGCATAATGCATTCCATCACTATATATTTAGTTGTTGATATTCCATATGATTATCAATTAGTTAGAATATCCATGGTTAATTTTTCATGACCATGTGATTATTTATATGGAATTATTTAATCATCATCAATTCTTGAAATACTATGACCATGTTATTGATTAAAAGACATGTGTTTTAGTTAATTACTTTTCCATAATTATTATTCCTTATTTATTCATACCTTACAATATATGTTTACCTATACTGGGCATATGAGCTCACCCATTTCTTATTCTCTATTTTCCCCAAGATACCAGAAAGTGTTTTATGATTGATATGTATGGATATGATAAGGTTAATAATTTTATTATAAAAGAAATTAGTTTATGTATTTTATATTTTCAATTGTAATAAAAATTTCAATTATGTATCTACATTACCAAAACTACTAAACTATTCACTCCTTCAGGACGAAATTCCTTATATATTAGGTATATTTCACAAATAAAACATTGGATCTAGGTCAATGTAGTTTTGGTCTCTATAGACAGTACCGAAGGAAGTTTAGTAGAAACCTTGAGAATAAGATATTGGGAAACACATACTTGGGAAGATAACCCTATAATAGAATTTTGGATAAGTATAGAAGAACATCATGAAGTTTTGGTAAGGAATACATCATATAGTTTTTCCTATAAAATGAATCCCTATCTAAATAATATAATTGTATGTGGTTCTACAATAGATGCATATAGGGGTTAAATCCAAAAATGGCATAGTGGTCTTGACCAGATCTTCACCTGATGCACAATAATGGACCTTACTGCGTACCTGGTTTGACACTCCCCTGGGACACGCATGGGAGAATTCAAATCCTTTATATAGACCATTATAATGGATTTCAAAATATTTTTATGATTTTACAACATTCTGAAAGAGACCATATTTATGATTATGAAATCATTTTTGCAACAAATTTTCAATTCGTGTTAAGTGTTTCACGAATTTTGGGACAATATATTATGTTTATAAATGTTATGATATAATTAAGTGTGTTCCATTATTAAAAAATGGATCCTAATAGAAGTAATGGAAAAAATATCAATACACATATGCTATGCAGGGATTTACCTCCTAGCCATGATAATATAGATGGAGCTAGAGTTGTAGTTGGAACTAATCAAATTATAACCATATTGGGGAAGATGACTTAGGTTATGAGTAATATCATTTCTTGTATGGAGAATAATATTGATCCACCATACAGTGTAATGATGTTCGATAACTTCATACGTCAGTATTACATCTCTTCAAGAGATAAAAAACATTATTGATGAGTATAACAAGTTGAGTGGGGCATTGATCAAATAATGTAAAAGTAATGTCTATATATCAAGATGTTTTTGGAGTGAAAGAGGGAATAAAATTAAACACAATATGGGAGTTAATGGAAGGTATTTTCCTATGGAATATCTTGGTTTCCCAATATTCTCAGGTATAATAAGGATTCATCATTTTTATGGTCTTGTGAAAACATTTCCATTCATATTATCAACTGGAAAACCCAATTCCTCTCTATTGGGTGACGTATTACCCTTTTTAATAGAATTATTTATTCCACACCCATACATGTATTTTCACCTACCAGTGTTGCAATGGAAGTGATAAAAATCATTGTGATCATTTTTGACGGTTTCATCTATGATACATAAGAGGAGGTCCAACATCATTCTCCATCATGCAATAAAATGGCCCATGGAACAATGGTTGGAGTCATAAATATCAGAAGTGTTTTAGAAAATATGAGTTTCCTCCAATATAGAATGGAATCAGACTTCTTGTAATGAATATCATTGTTGAAATATTTATAAAAAAACATGAGCCTCATCCAAAAAGATATTGAAGAATAATCTCTAATATTTGAGACTCAATCATCTGTCATTTTCCTATTATTCAACAAAAATCATGATGCATAGTTGGGTGTGAAGAACTCAATTTTTGGGATTCAAACTGGGTGGGAAGCACGCAGAGATTCTTGGGAGGTCCAGTACTTGACATTTCCTTCACCCAAACAGTTTCTTTTAATCCATAATCCATTACACTCTCAATACAAAATATTAGGTGGTCTACAGAAGCGTTGTGATCATTGTTGAATATGAAAACTATTTTCTACAAACTCTTAGATAAGACTATTTATAAAGATGGTGTATCAGAATGTTTTATATGTAGGTTCTAAACATGATGAATGGGGTGATACACTATGGTTCCATGATATTCCCACAAAATTTAACTTCCTTGTTTTGAATATTAAAAATTAGGTTCTTCCTACAGATGAGGTGGTGAGACATAAGGGAATATCCATTGTATTTTAGTTCAATAGCTACGATATTCCCAAAGAGGAGTAAGATTACTGTACTTTATTTGATGGTGAGTGGGTTTCCTCATATTGGAATGGTCTTTACTATTCTATTGGAATGGAGGTGTAGGTAACTTCTGTCAATGTTTTTATACACTTCTATTTTCATAGAATGGAAGGAAATTTCCATGATCAAAAGGAAAGTTTATTGCTTTTTGTGGATAGATGCTGAAGTATTTGAGATGCTTGTAACAAGTTTAGGTATGAGGGGATTCCCTACTTGAGATTGGTAGTGATGTCATATCATAGATCCTTGTAATATAATTTTATTCCTCTCATCACATAGTAGAATATCTACCCATCCCTATAATTGATCATGGCTTTGTGATACTATATTCCCATTGAAATACGAATACCTTGGAAAGTTAAATGGGTGCATTGTATCCCTATAGTAAGTGGTCTCAAACTTAATGTTATTAGTTCATGCACTAATGAATACATGGGGGAGATGTTTGGGAAAGAAACAGTTCTATTTTATTATCTTCTAGTGATTTATTTGGTCATAGGGATTAACATATTATAGAATCTTCATCCATTCTCAAGGGATTGGAACTATGCCGACACTACAAGAAAATTACAATTTCACGGTGGTTATTTTTGGATATGGTGGCGGTTTAAACCGTCGCTATATGTATCTATGGTGGTTTCTGGAAACCACTACTAAATTGTGTGTCGGGAAACTTTTTTCGGTGGTTAAAGTAGTTTAGCAGCGGTTTATAGGAACCATCATAGATGTCCCATTTCGCGGCAGTTATAATGCTTTTAGCAGTGGTTTTTTCGGTCAGAGGATTACTTTTTTTAGCAGTGATTAAAAACACAATTAAAAAAAGTAAGCCCCTGCCCAGAAAAACCATTGCTAAAAAGATTATAACCACTGTGAAATGTGCACAAAAGATGGGATATTGTAGCGGCGACTAAAACCGCCGCTAAATTTAAGACTGTAGAGGTGGTTAGAACCACCACTAATAGAAAAATACCGACATTTAGGTGTAGTTAAAACTGCCACAAAATATACCTATTAAAGTTAGTGGTAGTTAAAACTACCTCTAAATATAGATTTACAAAAAAATAATAAGCAGTTTTTGCAGCCCCTGTACCAGTGCCCTAAAAAAACCATTCCAAGATTACCAAAAGACCACTAGAATACATACTACTGTAAATATGAAAATAGATGATTAACTAAGAACAACCAAATTCATCTTTTAGGGGGTAAATTATTTTAGATAAACATATCACATGGCCATTAGACCTTTAAAAAAATCTATGTGATCAACAATGAAGAATTTCAGTTGGAGACTTACCCAACATTTGTGGAGAGCTCAGTGTGAATCATTGACTATAGTGATAAAATGTATTGAAGAAAGTCGATGTAACTTGTTAGAGTCATAGGGTATCATGGATGTACCTATGAAGAGTATTACATGTGATAATATGATGTGCGAGTTCAATTTCCCTAGTTTTTTGGGTGTGAAATAAAGAGGCACTACTCATGGATTATAAATCCTCAGAGGGGGAGATTATAATGACTTGATGTTTTCTAGGGGCCTTAAGCCTTACATTCTACCCTTGTTTATTTTTATTCTGAGATATTATTTTATTGGGTGAATTCTTATGTTGTTGTTTTGTGTTTTAATCTTTTTAGAGGCCTCTAAATGGTTTCATGATAGGAACATGGTCATGGGAAACCATGTGGTTCTCCCTAGAAAACCATGTGGCTTGGTTGAAGAAGGATACTAGGTGGGGCTTGGTTGGAACATAGTTAGAGATGATCATGAATCATTTACCTTGAAATATTGTGTCTCGGATTAGAGGGAAAAATAATTATTAGCACACAATTTACCAAATGAGAATATTCATTCATTGATGATGTGCTAGAATCTCATATTCTAATAAGGAATAATGGAGAGAAATGAGTCTCATGGAAAGTATAAAAGACCAAGAGTATCTTGAATACTAGGGAATGTAGAAAATTTTGATGTTCATTATTTTTAAATGTTAGAAATGGAAATTTAGTGGTAAATGAATTGGGCTAAAAATGCAGGATATGGGAGAACTAATTTCATAAGTTGAATAGAATGTCTTATCTTCACTTAAGACTAGTTGGTGGGTGTAGTTGTGATATTAGGGGAATCAATGTAGGTATCCTTAGAGATAATGTCTTCAATGGATAAATAAGTAAAGACAAGTTAGAATATTGTTCTGGAATGTATTATGATGTGAGATAGGTTGGAAGAATGTGAAACTATTTCATGATTGATTTATTTTATACATGGAGAGTTTATAATTTGTATCATGGAAATGGTCACATATTCCAAGATATATGAGTTTCTAAGATTCTATACTGCTTTGAAGTGGGATGTTCACCAAGGGCCGACAAACATAATAAATTTAATAAAAATGAATCATAAAAAATGAATCATTATAATAAATAATCAACCTATATAGTGCATACCACACTCGATTAATGGAGACATAAAAAGAAACATCAGAAATCAATAAAATACATAAAAGGAAACATGAGAAATCAAGAAAATGTTTGGTCTTTAAAATGTTTGGTGGAAACTATGTGCCACACATGATACATATAAAAACTGTCTGTTACCATATTTTTCCAACATATCAGAAATTCAACTAATCACAATCTGATGATGAACACATATCATCACCCTCTCCACCTCTATCTCCACTTCCTGCTACCACATGTAAGAACATTATATTTAAAATTAAATAGTGTTGCATATTTATATTTAAACTTAAAACCAATAACTGTTTTCAAACTAAATGATTTTTAATTTTTGAGATTTACGTACTCACCACCAGTCGATTCAATACCACTGGGGGCATATTTTCTCATCTATTGATATATACAAGTCAATTCTTTCTACAAATAAGATATATGAGCCCCTGGTCTTAAACTGTTTTTCGTAGAGAATCAATCTCTCTCTAAGAATCTCCGGGTATGGACTGACTACAACCAAGAGTAGATGTAGCTGCAATCCACAGTGCCCTGCCAAAGGCCTTAGATGGTACAGGTCCCAAACCCATCCCGCACACTCTACTAGGATGCTCCTTCCCAAGGACTTTAGCAACCGGGTCATCCTGGGAGACTAATTAGGACTGCCCAGGATTGGCATCCCACAATTCTTTAATTTTTACCTATAAATAAAATATCAATATATATTAACATAGTAAAAGCTGATAATAGGTTATTATAATGAAAAAATTTGTTCATACCCCAACTTCTTTGGCAGGCTTAATAAGAAAACTTCCATCATATTTTTTGTGAACATTCAACCACACTTCAGTTCGGGATGCTTCATGCGCTAAAATCTGTGACTACATTAAACAAAGACAAATCAACAATTTAATATATTAAACCTATAATATTGTCTTAAAAATATTTAAACTAATGAAAATATTTCTAGAGCCGATCGGCTTCAAGAAAAGATTTTTGACCCCACAGTGTGAGGGATGACTTGCTTAGCCCGTCTTGATGCATTATTTCTTGAGATATCCTGAAATAAATAAAATGAAATTTAATAGTAGTCTATTCAATGTATTATATTCTTCATATACATGTATAAATATAAAATGAGGTTAATATAATAATATATATTTAAATACCATTGGCTTCTCATCACGATGTCTGTCAATAAAAACATTCCACTATTCTTTGGGTACCCCATTTGGTAGATTATCATAAATTTGTTGGATGATCAATGAAGTATCATAGAAATTTTTCTAAAATCACCATTTGATGTCTTTCTATTTCTTACCAAGATTTTTCAGCATCCACTTTTGTGCTATCACATTAGGAATTGTAAAGTGGAAAAAAACTATATATATAAATTCATTTTGAACATATTAGTAACATGACATTAAATTACACCATAATGTTTTAAAATTACATTTATTTGGGAATAAAAAACATAATTTTTCTAAAATAGAGGCATATGTCTCCAATAATCATAAGAAATAGGAATGGAAATAGGTTCTGCTGCCAGCTGACCTAGAATTTGGCCAAGTAATCCCATGGAGTCATCTGTAGGGACCCCATATGAATCAAATGGGACAACTATATTCTCTCATTTCATATTCCACAAATATAAACTTTTTATATTTTTCTCCACAATTACATTATTTTCATCTTTAATGAACGAACAATTAGTATAAAAAATGCAATAAATTTATTTATATTAAAATTTGTACCTATAACAGTGACCCTCCAATATGCCCATGATGAACTAGAAGTGGAGTTCCACCACCCCACTACTAAGGCTACTGAAGGGGGAGTCTATGACTCAACATCTAAAGGGACCCTCATAGAGGGACTGAGAGATGGTGCAGGGGGAGATGGTGTAGGGGGCATGCATCTGGTAGCTTAGATGTCATAGGGAGGGATACAGATGGATCGTCATATGTCGCGGTAGTGGATGAAACAGTGTATTGCTTCCTCCTTGGAATTCCTGTCATTTAATCAAATAAAATTATGTTCAGAACATTTATTTTAAAAAAATTATGCAGACAAAAAAATTGATATTATATTCCCAGTACTAACAAACAAAATATACATAACAATGATAAGTAATGATTGCACAAATGAAATAAGTGGTTGTTGAATACATAAAGAACTATACATACAATCATTTTCCCCTTAAATCATTTCAGCTTCCTACTCCATTTCATCATCCAATTCATTCATCCTTTCTAGCCTAATATTTTCAATATCATGATGGAAAAAAATTCTATTTCATGTTATTGATGAGATTCAATTTCAGAGGTCAAATCTTCCACTTCATTAGTCATATCATACAAATCACTTTGTATTACATGATAAAGTACACTCCACCCTTCATCCATAACATCATTCACATAATATACCATTTTTTTCTTGCGATGATAAAATATATGGATCATGCAGTTCATGATCACCAACATCCATCAAGCGAGAGAAGTTCACAGAAGTAAATTGCAAGAAATCTCTTTTAACACCTCTGATAATATCGACCCAATTGAATTTGAATAAAAAAACTGAAAAATTCCTATGGTAGTTTAACTCAATAATATCAGCTAGATTTCTATAGTATCCTACTTAATAAAATGTAAATATACCACTATTATGTGTTTTCAAACCCTCTTCTTGATCAACTGTACGAAATGTAAAGTCATTCACATTGTAAGCGTCAAACTTTCTAACTTGTTTTAGAGGACCTCAAGAAAGAAACTTCAAATATTATGAAAACTATGCTTGAGTATCAGTATTCATTATAAAAAAATAAATATACTTAATTAGATTTACAGAAATATATGTGTCAAGCTAATATTCGTATTTATTGCACTATTTATGAACTTACATGTCATGAAAACCATTCTACAAGCTCTTTATTAACAGAATTTGTTATGTCTTTCTCACTTCATGTATGTCTTCTCATTCATCTATTTGTTTTTATCCTAAACTATTCAATAAATGGATCTACAATTTCACTATTTAGTAGCACATATCTATGTGCCTGTAATAATTCCAATTCTATCAGTGTCACATTTGAGGTCCTCCCAACTGATCGGCCAATAGCGGGGAATATTTTTTATTTCGGATGTATTTGATATTTAGTCGATGGGTTTTCAACACGTACAACTTGATTAAATCATGTCTCAATATCATCAAGTTATTTAGAACAAAAGGTAAGACACTCCTCATCCAAATAGCCTTCAGCAATAAAACCTTCTGGTTGAGCTTTATTTCTCACGTACTATTTCAAATTCCCAATATATCTGTGAAATAAAATAAACATAATTATGAATTTAATTAGGTGTCAAAAATTGTTTACTTAACTAAAGAACATATAAATAAATTGCCTATCAATTGGATACATCCATCGATAATGAACGGGGCCTCCTAATTTAGCTTCCTCAACCAAATGCATAGTTAAATGCATCATGACAGTAAAAAACGACAGAGGAAATATCATCTCTATATTACAAAGGGTAAATAAAAACCTCTCATAGAGGTTGTCAAGCTGAAAAGGATTTAGAGATTTCTCACATAGTTGTCTGAAAAATGGGAAGAATTGGAGTACCACTGCAGTAACTTTTTCAGGTAATAATGACCACAATGTCAATGGTAGTAACTGTTGTAACAAAATATGTGAATCATGACTTTTCAATCCATGTAACTTATGATTCATCAAGTCAAGATACCTCTAGATGTTACTTAAATACCCATTAGATACCTTAACATTCTTTAAAATTATAAAAAATATATCTTTATCCTTAATTTTTCATTACAAAAATTGCTGGAGTTACTTTTCATTCTCACCTGGCTAGAGATCAGGTTTTATGTTCATTAATTGTATGTATTTGCAAGCATTGAGATGATCCTTCAACTTTCCATGCTGATTAAGAAATGTGAAAATCAAATTATCGCATACATTTTTCTCAATATGCATCACATCAAGATTATTCTGCAACAAATTAAATTCCCAATACCGATGTTTGAGGAATATAATTTTTTTCTTCCATTGTTGCGTTCTTATTTCACTAAATAATGCACTTAGAATCCATTTCCCACTATCATTTGAATGATGAACCTTCCCATTTTTTGTTTCAACATTTTCAAGTCATGTTAATATTTCAGAACTATTTAAAAACTTTGAAGAAGGTCTATGATTAATGAAACCATTAAATTTTGATTTTTTCAGCCGAAATATATAAGATGCATTGAGAAATATTCGATGGCACAAGAATAACCATTTTCTACTATGAAGTACCCATTCAGGCTGAAAATCAAATTTAAAAACAGGAAAATCCAAACTCGTGTAAATTTCCCAACCTGATAAATTCCCAATCCTGGGGAAGTCACTAATGGTCCACATTAAAGCACCATGAATTTTGAAATTTTTTTTAGAAGAAACATCAAATGTCTCAAAACCGTTTCTCTATAACTCCTGTAATTCTTCAACCTAAGGTTGTAAGTATACATAAATATAATTTCAAGGCATTTGTTTTCCATGAATAATCATGGAAATGATAAAAGAATTCTGTTTCATACACATCCATAGAGGCAGATTGTAAGGGATAAAAACAACTAGCCAAATGCTATAACTGGTACTCAAAGTCCCAAATGGGTTGAATCCATCGGTAGCCAATCCCAATCCGACATTTCTAGGATCAGCTAAGAAATCTATATTTAATGAATCAAATTTCTTCCATGATTGTGAATCTTGTGGATGTCTCATTAAACTATCATTTTTATTATCTACAGAATGTTAATTCATGTGTTCGGCAGTTTATGATGACATAAATAATCTTTTAAATCAAGGATTTAAAGGAATGTAATGAAAAACTTTTGCAGGTGTGTTCCTTTTCTTCTTCTTTATAAAAGAATTTTGATTTTAACTTCCAACATTACCCATTCACTTCCATCTAGAAGAAGAATATTTTGTGCAATTCTATAAACTTGAATCCTCTCTCCAATAAAGCATACAATCATTGGGACAGACATGTATTTTTGAATAATTTATACCAATCCTGTTAACAACTTTTTTCTTATCATAAAAATACTCATGGATTTTTTCTTTAGGAAATTCATCACACAATAATTCCAATATCATGGACATTGCCTTATTTGTAATTCCACATAGAAATTTGATATGGTAAAACTTCAGCAGAAAAGAAAGCTTTGAATATTTCAAACATCCGGTATACAACTCTTGATTTCCATCATCAACTAAATCATGAAATGTATTTTCCTCAGTGAAGTTTTCTCTTACATTTTTCTCTATAGAAGTAAGAGAAGAATCCAATGATATGTTACAATCTTTATCTGGTTGTGTTATAGTCTAAAAAACATCACTTCTCATGTTGCAATTTGTATCACCCTCATCTGGTTGTTCTGTTATGTTTTGATATTGATATTAGTGTCTTGTAGTGATGAATTCATCATTTATGAGGTTTTTAATTTCATTTTCCATTGTTGATGAAGTTGAGAACGCATTCTTTGGATTAACATCAGTGCTCTAACTTTCTGTAATGTTTGATTCTCTATGCCAAATCCAACACAAATATTGACCATGGAATTGATTTAGTATTAAATGTTCATAAACTTCATATATCTTCAACCATATTCTATATTTACAATTAGTACATGGGCATCTTATTCTCCATTCAACATATCGATTGGAAATTAAAAAATCTAAAAACTCCTTCAAACCCTTAACATACTGAGGTGAGCTCCTCGGTAATGTGATCCAGCATTTATCCATGTATATAACAATGTGCCTACACGATATTAAAAAAAATTAAAACACATAGATATTAATAAATAGGGAAATTTATTCATATATACTAGTTGAAAAATATATATAAATATGTTAAATAAGGTTTTATTATATAAATACATATGGTAAATCACCCACCAGAAAACCAAAGTATGAAAAATAAAAAGATCAATAAAAGAAGACGAGAACAAGGATCCCATCCCTTTAGTTTTTTGTATGTCGTGATCCAAAAAAATAGATGGACAAATTTATGATTCCATAACATTGGTATCACTAAGTTAAGGGCTTGATAAATCTTATAATAATTGAATAGAAGTAATGAAATTGAAACAAACTCTTACCATAAATTTGTGTCCTCGAATTAGGATTCAATGATTTGGGTATGGTCTGGGGTTGAAAATTTTAGAACATGTGGGGTATCATGGTAAAGTGTTATGGGTAGCAACATGTTGTGACCCTATGTGTGATTAAAATTTTCAGATTTGGGGTGGATCATAGAATATTAATGGGGTTTGAAATATAATGTGGACCTCTGTCAGAAAGAAATTATAGTTGGCCCAGTGATGTTTTTTTTAGTATTTAAGTAGATAGGTAAGTATACAATGCATTATTTGACCCATTTGTGGGTAGGTATAAGTGGAATAAAAAGGATATGAAAAATCCATCCCTTCTTTGAAATATAGAGGTCGGGTTGTCTTCTTTGTTTCTCTTGGTCCTAGTGTAGACTATAATGGAATGGTAGTGAAGTCTTACTATATAAATGGAAATTGATTATAATAAATGGTTTGAATTAGATGTTATTGTGGAATGTAAAAAGGGAAAGTTGAAGCATCCATTTGTAAAATATTTTCAGAGTGTTACAAGTAAGAGAGAATGTGACCCATATGGTAAGGTAAGTATATTTTTTTAATTATGTTCTTTAAATTATCTTCCATAGGTAATTTATTTATGCACCTATGTGAGTCGGATCAGAATGCATGTGTGCACATTTTAATCATGTAGTAAAAGTTTCTCATTTCAGTTGTATGAACAGTAGGTATACTGGGGTGATTTTGTTTTTTTCCATTTCCCCTAAAAATGATTTGTAACTCTAGTTAAGGTGTAATCCTCCTAGTTATTAGTTATCAACTCTAGGAAGGATATGTTCTTTTCTTACTTCTTATCAACCTATCTTCTATTTTCATGTAATCATTTTGCTATACTGATTTTGTTAAACATTCAACCAAGAATACTAGTAATCCAAACATATCCCGGTGGTTTTACCTAGTTACTCACCAAATTATTTGTTTTGGTGACTCTTCCCACTTGTAGAGGAATTTTTTTTCACTACAAAACGTTTACATAATGAAATTTAGTTCCATTTCCAAGTTTATTGTTAGGAACACGGGATAAATGTGGATGTGTAAGGGGGTATTTACTATTAGGGGGTAGTATAGTTATTTTTTAGTTGGTCTATTCTAGCCATCTAGAGTAGATAGTGGCTAGGCAGGTCAGGTATGGTAATAAATGAGGGTTGGCTGGTGTAGTGGTGTAGGATGGTGCAGTAGGGGGGAGGGGGAGGGGTGGGTCCAGTGTTGGGAAGGGGGTAGGCGGAAGGGCTGGTGTAAGGTCATGGGAGGGGGAGGGGCTGGTGTAATGGCAGAGGTGGGGGATTGGTTGGTTGGTGCAGGGAAGGGGGTAGGGGGAGGGGTTGGTGTAGTTCATGGGGAGGGAGGGGGTTGGTATAAGGGAGGGGGAGGGGTGAGGGCCTGGGGCAGGTGGGGGAGGGGGATGGTTGTGTCGCAGGGCAAGTGGGATGGGGAGGGGCTGGTGGTGGGGATGGGGCATCATGGGGTAGGGGGGCTGGTGGGGGTGCAGTGTTGGGGGATGGGGGCTAATGGAAAATGGGGGAGGGGAGTGGCAGGTGCAACATGTGGGTAGGGGCTGGTGGTGGAGCTAGTACAGTAGGGGTAGGGGCTGTTGGGTGGAGGGGATGGGCTAGTGCAGGTAAGGGGGTGGGGAGGGGCTGGTAGAGTAGGGGAGGGGGAGGGGCTGGTGGGGAAAGGGGAGGGGATGGTGCAAGGGAAGGGGGAGGGAGAGGTGCTGGTTCAGTAGGAGGGGAGGGGTTGTGCAGGGCAAGGGGCTAGTGTCGTAGGGTAGGGGTGCAGGGGGGAGGGGGATGGTGGGGGTGTTGTGCAGGGGGGAGGGGGAGGGGCTGGAGGTGGGGCTGGTGCAGCAAGGGGTAGGGCCTGGTGAGGGTGCAGTGTATGGGGATGGGGCTGGTGGTGGGGCTGGTGTAGCAGGTGGAATAAGGGATAGTAGGGGTGCAGTGCAGTGCAAAGGGGGAGGGGTTGGTGGTGGGGCTGGTGCAGTAGGGGTGATAGGGTTGTGGGGGTGCAGTAGAGGGGGGAGGGGAGGGGCTGGTGCAGGTGGGCAGGGGGGATGGTGCAGAAGGTTGGGGCTGGAGGGGTGGGAGCCTAGTCTAGGGGTAGGGGCTGGTGCACGGGGGAGGGGGAGGGGGGTGGTCTGGGGGTGGGGGGTTAGGTCTGGGGGGCTGGGTCCGGGTCCATCGGGTTAGGTTGGGTTGGGTCGGGTTGGGTCAGGATTACACATAGAACCCAACTTGAATGGACCCGACCCACAATTGGCTGGGTGGGTTGGGTCCTTTGTCCTTGCATCGGGTAACCCGACCCCAACGGGTGGGGTTGGGTTGGGTCAGGTTTCTCATGAAGCATATGACCCGACCCGAGCTTTTGTGGTGGGGTTGAGTCCCGAAACATCTTTGACCCAACCCAACCCGACCCATGGACACCCGAAATATAGAAATGGAAACTGATTAGAATAGATGGTTTGAATTGGATGTTATTGTGGACTAATGTAGAAATGGAAATTGGTAGCTTCCATTTGTAAACTCTTTTCAGGGTGTTACTAGTAAGAGAGCATGTGGCCCATGTGAATTAGAAATTGAACTTGATGGATTTATGAGAGTTGATCACATGTCATGATATAATTACATGTAATCTAAAATGACTAAACATATACGATAGTGTATGATTACGGAAACATAATATAATAAAGATGATCCATTTGATCATAAAGTAAGAATTTAAGAGAGTGGAGTGTGCATTAACATTTAAGAGTGATAGTACTATATAATTATTAGGAGATAATATAAATAGAAGAAAAGGATAATTCATATATTAAATATCAAGATAATAATGAGATATTTTGGGTGATGAAATTTTTGTTAATGTTATAATATAAGTTAAATATATACCCTTCTCATTGCACCCATCATGGTGATTCTAGTGGATCATATAGGCCTATGTGATTTTGGATCATGCCAAGGGTTAAATTATCAATTTGGGTGGTGAAACTTGTATATCAAGTGTCTTTTATATTTTTTTCCATAGTGTGTGTGAGTTAAGCAGTGAGTTTTCTCACTCTAATTGGTAAATTAGGTTAATTTTGCAAGAAATCATAAAAGGAGAAATGAATTACTATTCACTAGTTCAAACCCATCTCACTTAAACAACTCTATACCCAGGTCCATCACAAGATGGTCTTGAGAATATTTTATTATCTCGTAGAACAACCACACCTCTTTTTTATCATTATCTTCACTGAATTTGGTCTAAGATTAATTAACTCTCTAAAATCGTTTCCAACACAATATAGATATGTAAGAACACTCATACGATTCTTTAAATAGAGTTTTACCAATGGTTAATCAATAGTTATTATCATAGTAAAACTCAACCAAACGAAATAACTATAAAATCAAGAATAAATATCTTCAATACATCCATTAGAATTTGTATCATTCTCTCTATCTAACATTCCATCCAAGGATGAAAAGTACTACTTAGAAAGAATAATGAAAAAAACCATGCTACAAAATCTTCTACAATCAGGAGGTAAATTAAGATCTTGATCATAGATGACCATTATTGAAACCACATGAATATGTACCAAAATGGGAACCTATATATGAATGAGCATAGCACAATAATCAAGATTGAAAATAAATAAGTAAGAATCAACCAACAATAAAGAAACAAACCAAAAATCATACCATAACAACACTATAATGGTATACAAACCTGCATAGAGGGGAGACAAAGGTAGTCAATTACGGCGATGGGTGGTGAGGCATGATAAGGGGTGACGAGAATCATCCAATAGTGACACAGGTTAGTACGGGCATTAGGGAGGCGAGATAGGGATTTGTGGGGTTAGTAGTGATAGGTGGTGAGGCATGCTAAAGGCCGGATAGAACCGTCACCGGCGGCATGGGTGTGGAGTCGATATAGGGTTTGGGGCTCATGGGGGTCAGGGGAGAAGGTGGGGTCACGGGGGTTGGGGGAGAAGGTGGGGTCTTGGGGGTGGGGGGATAAGGGGTTCGGGGTCGGGGTGGGTGGAAGTGTCGCCACTGTAAAAAAAACGGGGTTTAGGGGCGGTTTTTAATAAACCGCTGCAAAACCCTTTTAAAAAAATGTTTAGCGTCAGTTTACAAAACCACCACTAAAAGAACACCACTAAAGGCAATTTATATTGTAGTGCACCCTCATGGTATTCTTATAAACCCAGTTGAAACTGATTCATATATTCTTCTCATTTTTTTCCAGCAGTCTATCTCCATACCTTGGTCTATCATTTATTCCATTATTATATGCATAAATTTTTTCAGAATACACATGGATCTCACCCACACATAATGGGGGTAAACAAGTTCACTTACTTACTAACCACTCGCGCTTCTCTAGGTAACCCAAGAACCATAATTACAAGAATTAGATCCCTTCACCCTGAGTGTGATAGTTTATCTAAATTTGATTCCCTTGGGATACATTATTTTATATCCTCTTGAACTGTCTTGTCCTAGGCCCCATTACATGATATAAAATTTCTTGACATTGGATGGATGGACTTGAAGGATTTCAAGGTAATATTCTTGGAATGATACTTTTAACAAGAGAAACAAGAAGATATGGAAAGAAAGTTCTTAATTATAAAATATAAAGAAGATAAATTTTTTATAAGTTTGAATTAAACTTTATCAGGTTATCAGGGCATGTTTTAAACTATTTACATAATCCAAATTGCATGTTTTAACATTTATTTGATGGGATTAATCCATTACATTGAAGGGAACTTGTCTCCCCCAAATTCTCATTATACAAGTACATAGTATAATGTTCTATCAAGATAGAGAAATAATTATACAAATTTTATGGATTCAAAGGGAATAAAGAGAAAAATTGGACGATAAAGAAAAAAATGGACCAAGGGAATAAGGAAAGAATGATTTTACAATATGTGGTACTTTTGGAAAGAAACACCTTGGTACTACATAAATTGAAAATATTTTTCTTCAAGAGTAAAGAAAAGGGTCACCATGATCTTGATTGAGAGGGAAATAATTTTTTTCCAATGTTGAATGATTCCATAGTAAAAAGATTGGGAACAACAAAAAATAATTTCCCAAGTGTCAAAGGAATATATGTAACACTCTAATATTTTTTGGAATGTCTCTTTTCAAATTTAATCTCTTCGATAGCTTATGTTACACATAACACCAATCTTAAAAAACTAAATATTATTATATAATTGTGATAGTTATAACCACACCGTTGGAGTGACACGAATGAATAAGATTAACTAATTTATGAAAATATAGTTTACAAATGTTTATAAAATAAATTAATTGATTACTAACTAATTATAAATAAAAATAAAAACCAATTGAATATAATGGATTTGTTTTTTTTTTAAGTCCATTTTATGCCCTTAATGATGTTTTATCCTAGGAAATTAAATTAATATCTATTAGTAAAGGATCAATATTAAATATATATTTTATATATTCAATAAAATTATTTTAAATAAATCCAATAAGTTTTCTAGGGTTAATATAAGAATAAATTAAATATTTAGAAAAAATATATTTTTTTTCTTCTAAAAGGCAATTTTGTTGCCTTTTTATGGCCCCACTATTTTAAAACTAAATTATGACATTTTTTTAAATTTTTTTGAAAAAAGGACTTCATTTTTGGAATCAAGATGACAAAATTATCTTAGGGTTACTTTTTTTGTATTTTTTTGACAAGTTTCATTTTTTTGATGATTATTTAAAAATACTACATTTTAATTGAAAAGTGTCTTTTTGTATAAATAATTTATAATTTTAAATTATATTTTAAATCAGCTTTAAAGTGTAATTATTTAAAATATATATAAATAAATCCAATTTATTTATTTTTAATCAATTTCAAATTGAAATTTTATATAAAAACTTTTATTTATTTTAAACTTTTTCACTTTAAAAACTCATTTCCCATTGCAACTGTGGGATTGATTTTAAATCTGAATTTGAAAATTCTGTTAATTTAATTTATTAAAATGGATTTAAAATATTAAATAAAAAGGTTAAAATTTGGTTGTAAGGTCAATTTCATTTTTATGTATAAAATAGTTACCATGGTAAAAAAAAATTACCACGGTATAGGTAAAAAAATTAAACGGGTTAAAGTTAAAAAAGAAAAGGCATAAAAAACCTAAAATCTAAAACATTTTATGGTTTTTATGGTATTTATTGAACCTAACCATCAAATAAAATATTATTTTTATCCAAATTAATTCAAATTAATGACACCTCAATGTGTTCAGCTTTAAATATAAAATATTAATTATTTTAATAACTTAAACCCACCTCTCCTCAAGTATAAATACCAACCCTCCCCACCCCATTTCAACTCACAAGACATTAATATTCTATAATATCTTCCCCAAACTCTCATAATAACTCTCCATATGTCTAAGTTTTTTTTATTACCAAAATACTAAATCAAAGGTCCTCATGGGGTCCTCCAACAAGCTGATATTCAAGAGGTAATTTTCTTAAAACACCTCTCTTAATTTCTTTACCTTTTCTAATTTATCCTCACCTAATTCATCCATAAAGTTATGATCACTATATAATCGTGTATCTAAAATATTTTTTATGTTTTTAATTTAATATATTATTTCCATCCCATTTATTACATCCTCTTATTCAAAGAGGAGAAACTATTTTCCAAGTTATGTCGTTTAATCGCCTCCATGAATAATGATTTTATTAGTTTTCCATTACCACCTTTATGGATAGTAATAAAACTATTATTATCATAAAATAAGATTATAAATGGTACATTATAACCTTTTTCATGTTCTATAACTAATAATTAGTTAAAATAATAAATAAAATCAAACTTGTATGTGGTGTTTGGAAAAAACAGCCAAAATTAACTAAAGAATTATCATTAACATTTTATCAAATGAATCATCATAATAAAATAAATAAAAATGATATGTGGGAAAATTTAAAACTATTTATGTTCATTAATAATATTGCATTCAACTTATGTAGTTCTAATCACATTTTAGAAGAACATCCATAGTTATACAAAAATGAACCGATCATGAAACCATGAAAAAAACAAACCCAAAACTATGAAAATAATAAAATATTATTAATAAATGGGTCATAAGATGTTATATAAAATTAATTTATGGTATTATAAATATTAATATAGTTTTTTAATGAGCAAATAAAATTATTTAAACCATTATATAGAAGTTTAAATTACACAACACTAAAGGGAAACATGTGGTATGTATTTTCTCATCTAACTTTTTTACTTCTCTAAGATATATGCCTTATTTAGAAATTATTTCATGTGCATTGATTATATAATTACATTTTATATATCATAGTATGAATCTAATTATATCAATGGTATTCAATGTTTCAATTTATAATAATTAATTTTATAGGGAATACGATTCAACTTATTACATGTGGTATGAAATTTATTAATTCAATTTTCATTCATTGAGTTAAACATTTATTTCATTATTATGTAATGATAAGGTTAAGTGTGAAATTAATTTCTATTATCTTATATTTTATTTCCACTTTTTTATATGTATTTATAGTTAATACACATAACCAATTCATTTTATTAATGATATGATATTTTTATGGGGATTTTCCTCAATTTGACTTCATTATGCACCTAATTTATTTTCGTTGGTGTATATACTTACCCTTTGTTTTATTTATGATCATAATTTTTGGGAAATTTAATTTTTCATAAATATACATACTTTTAGTATCATGGATAGGTTTATTTACTATTTCATATACCATTTTTATATATTCTATTTACATTGAATGTGATTTAATTAACAGGGGATATAATGTTAAATCGATATCTTTTACTAAATACAAATATTTGTTGATAATGAATATTTATTCATAAATTAATTATATTATTCAATAGTTGAAGAATGATTTGGACTTTTAGTGATGGTTGGGTCCTGGAATTATATATCCCCTCGATGCATCAACATATATCATGAGACAATACAGTTCACCAAGTTAAATGGGGTTTTAACTGTAGATTAAATTGCCTTGTGAAAGGTCTTGATCGTATTGGTTAATGTTAAAGACACATGTTTTCTAATTATTAAAAATTTCATTCTTTTTGTATTCAGTTATCAATATCCTAAAGATTTTTAATATTAAAAAAAACCAATGGGTGCATTTTATTGTACATTTATTGATTAAATGGATCATGTACTTAGTTATTTACTTTTCTATGTTAACTATTCTCATTGATTCATTTTGATTCAATTATATTTAACTCATACTAGTAATTCTATCTCACCCATATTTTTCTTCCTTTCTCTATGTTATAAAAAAGATAACGTGGAATTTTTTTTCAAGGATTCATTTTACTTTTCTTTATTATGATCTATCTTTAATTACCAATGTAATAAAGGAACCATGTATATATCTAGTTCTTCAAGAGTAATAGAATGATTCATCATTTAAGATTATACACCTCATAATCATGGAAACCTAATAAATAACCACTAAACTTTGGGTTCTGGATTTAGGGTTGTTACAATTTGTATCAGATGATGTTTTTTAGAAATCATGGAAACTAGATTAAAGGAACCATAGATTAGGGAACATAATCCTAAGATTAAATTTGTTGATAAGAATAAAAGAACATACTAAATAAAAAATGTTTATGATTATGAGATTAGCAACACATTAAATTTTCAACTTAGGGTAGGTATTTCACTAGTATTGGTAATATAAATTATGTTTCATAATCATATTATCTAATCTAGTGTATGTTTTCTTTTGAAATGGGGCCTAACAAAAAGAATCTGAACCTCACCAATACACGTAATATGAAGAGTAATATTGATTATATAATTTATGATATTAAGCTGATATTTTTAAGGGAAGTAGTCCCCCCAAATATTATTCTATTATAATGATAGAGTATAATGTTATAAAAAGATAGATAAAGAATTATCCAAGTATTTTGGTTTCAAAGGGATGAAATAAAAGAAGATAACAACTGGAATAAAAATTGATATAGGGAAGAAGGGAAAGAATTATTTTCCAACGAGTGATAATTGTGGGAAGAAACGCACTAATAAGTTCTTTATTGTATTAAGAGTTTTTTATAAGTGTGTAGATAATGGTAAATAAGAAAATAATGTAAATTTAAGGATAAAAATGGTTTTTATTCAATGTTAAAACTACATGGAGACGGGACACTATGTAAAAAAATCTCTTAAAAGACAATAGAATATACTATTAAAGAATCTAATGGATCAAGGATAAGATTATTATATTGATATAGGTAAAGTGGAATGCTTACTGTTCTCTTTAATTTGGATCCTGGAATAATGTTATTTATGATTAATGTATTACAGCTTTGTTAAGTATTTGAAAGCATTTTTTGAATGGTAATAATGATCAATGATTTAGTGGAAAGTTTAATTTCTTGTAAAACACAAGATTGAGGTAAGTATAACCCTTAATATGATCCTCATGTTGAGATAATGATATTAGGATAAAGTGATGATTGATATGGGACAATTAAATTAGATAGTACTAAATACCTTGAAACTGATTAATTATTTTATATGATATCATTATTAGAGTTAATAACACATTTTTATTTAATGAATACATCCAATAATTGGTTTTTTATTCTAGGAATAACAAATCATGCATGTTTCCAATAATGTTTTATGGTAATTGATGTTATTACCATGTTTCAGGATAATACATGATAAACATATTAACATGTTTGGTATTTAAATATTTAGAGATACTAATATCATCTTAGATATCAATTATATGTTTTTTTGGGAATTTAGGTACCTTCTTTCAAAATTTATGGATTTTAATATTTTTGGATAGATCATAAGGATCACTATTTATCAAACAGTTTAAATTGAACATTGGATGAGGTTTAAATATTAGTATGTTTATTCATACTGGATATTAAAATCCATTAAAAATGAATTTTAGTGCTTTAGAAATGAAAAAAAAAGTCATTTGGTATATTCATTTCTTGGATTAAGTGATAACATTTATATGGACTTTGTCACTGATTTACCAAATACTCCAAGAAAGAATAATGCATTATGGGAATGAAAAATGAATAATAAGAGTTAAAATTTTAGGATAAAGCATGAAATTAATGTTTAATATATTAAGTTTATTTTTTTAATGTTGTAAGTATTATATTAATGTATTATTATAAAAATGACAACCCATAGTTCAGAAGATAACTCTTTTCATATGGAAAGGCCACGAGACTTGAACCCACAAATAAAGGGAGACAAAGGTTTATTTCTTACCACTGGTCTATTTGATGTCCTAGTTAGTAAAAAATTATTTTATTTATTTAATAAGTATGATAGATAAAGTATAAATTTATTTTGGAAACCCTATATTATTAAGATAAATAGAATATTGTTAAATTTTATTGAGGAATAGACATTGAAATGTCGTTTATATGAAAAGATTAGTTTTTTGTGGAGTTTGTTTAAAGGATGAAGCTATAAACGTCAATTAAATATATTTTATTAAGTTATTACTTTAAGAAGTAAAAGTATTCCCCAACAATAGGAAAAGTATATTAGAACAAAAAAAATTAATTTAATTTTTTTACTAATGAATCAATGGCCTCTTTATCCCATCACAGATTTATAGTTTTGTGATTGTAGACTCTCTAATGAAAATATTTTCTATCACACTCCAAAATAAAATGATAGTTATATTTATCATAAAGGTATCTGTTTTAATTTCACACTAAAGTTATCCTATTAAAAAGCCCAATTTTGTGATGACCTTCACATTTCCCTTTCCCTCTAATTAAAGGGATGTTTTGTTAACCCCATTTAAGATGTGGGTTTCCCACAAAGGTAGTTTCAATTATTAAATATTTATGTTTAAAGTACAACATCAACTTGTTAGTATGAAATTAATTGAGTGAGGGTAGAATCTAATACCCCAAAATTTTATGTTATGTATCTTTTTAAATTTAATCTCTTCAATAACATACATTACATCGAACAATGAGCATAAACAATCCACTAAATATTATTATATAATTGTGATAGTTATCACATTTCCATTCAAGTATTTGGAATGAATGAGATTAAATAAGTCACTAAAATATATTTTACACATTTATTTAAAATGAATTAATTTGTTACCAAATAATTTGAAATTAAGATAATAACCAATTGAATATAAGGGAAGTGTTTTTATTAAAAAAACTATTTCATGCCCATAACGACATTTTAGCTTAATAAATTAAATTAATCACTATTATTAAAATTTATTAATGAAATTTATATCTTATATATTCAATAAAATTATTTTTAAATACATCCAATAAGTCTTAAAGGATTAATATAACAATAAATCCAATTTTAAGTTTAAAAAGTTTATTTTTTTCTTCAAGGAAATTTTTGTTATTTTAATGCAGCATTTATTTTAAAAATATTTTTTTTACACTTTAATAAATTTTATTTAGAAAAATGAACTTTATTTTTTTAATAAATATATAAAAATTTTCAAAGGATGATTTTTCAAAATTTTTCTAACAAGTATTATTTTCTGATGAATAGTGAAAAGACTGCATTTTAATTGAAAAATATCTTTTCATATAAATAATATATAATGATAAATTATATTTTAAATTGGTTTAAATTATAATTAGTTCAATTATACATAATCAAATCCAATTTATGTCTTCAGAATCAATTTCTAATTTAAATTTGATATAAAAACATTTCTAACTTTTAAAGGTATTCACTTTAAAAACTCGTTTTTCCGTTACGAATACAAGATTCATTTTAAATATAATTTTCAAAAATTAATTTAATTTAATTTGGTAAAATAAATTACATATTTGGAATCATAATTTCAAAATTATTCTATAATGTAAATTTTATTTTAAGTCATAAAAAGTCATCATGGTAAAAAATATAGTTTTCGTGCTATAAGAAAACAAATGAAACAGGTTAAAGTTAAAAATGTTGAGTCATAAAATAACTAAAAACTACATAATTTAATAGTTGTTTGAGGTATTTATATACCCTAAAAATTATATACAATATTAATTTCAGAAAAATTCTTGAAAATAAATTCCACATCAATGTGGATGTCTTTAAATATAAAATAATAATTATTTAAATCATATAAACTCAGCTCTCCGCAAGTTTAAATACCACCCCATTTCAAATAAAAAGCCATGAATATCACAAAATATCTTACCAAACATCTCCTCATAACTCTAAACACTTCCAAGAACCTCTTTACTCATAAAATAAAAAATCCAATGTCCTCAACGGTTCCTCCAAGGAGGTGATATTCAATAGGTAATTTTCTAAAAAGTCCTCTCTTAATTTCTTTTATTTTTCTACTTTATCCTCACCAGCTTCATCAAAAAAGGAATTATAACTCCATATTCATATATATATATATATATATTTTTTAAATTTATAAATTAATATATTATATAAAAACTTTTTATTAACTCATCTTATTTATGGAAGTGAAACTATAATCCAAGTTATGGCGGTTAATCACCTCTATGAATAATGATTTTGTTAGTTTTCCATTACAGACTTAATGGATGGTAATTAAAATATTTTTATGGTTAAAAACATTATTATAGGTATATTATAATGTAATTCATGGTAGGAAACTAATATATACTCCTAATATTAAATAAAACAAGACTATTCCATGGAGTTTGGAAAAAACAGCCAAAATTGACTAAACAATATTTTTAACATTTTATCAAATGAATCATCCTTATACAAGAATTAAAAATGATATATAGATACATTTAAATATATTTAATTTCTTTAATACTATTTCATTGGACCCCAAGATTTTTAATCCCACTTTACAAGAACATCAACAAATATAAACAAATGAACAGATCATGAAACCATGAAACAAACGCACCCAAAACCATAAAAAATGAGATATTATTATTGAGTGGGTAATAATATGAAATAAAAGTATAATTTATATTATTTTAAATATTAATATATTTAATTAATAATTTAATGAAAAAATTTAAACCATTATACTTCAGTTTGAAGTACACACCTTAAAGAAAAGTGTGATGGAAGGATTTTATCATCCCCCTTTTTACTTTTGTCAGATATATAAATTATTTGGAACTTATTTGTTGTGTGTGGTGTATATAATTAAATTTTTTTATTATATTATAATTATCACTGTATTTTGGTATTTAATGTTTCATTTTATAATTATTACTTTTATGGTCCATACGATTCGAGTAATTATATGTGGTATATGATTTCTTAACTCAATTTTTATTCAGTGGGTTTAAATTATGTTTCATTATTATGTAATACCAAGGTTCTGTGTGAAATGAATTTTTTATTATATTATGATTTATTTCCAATTTTTTATGTTAATTTATATTTAATACACTTTAAAATTTATTTGATTAATTATATGATATTGGTAAGGGACTTCATCTCAATTTCTCTTCATTAGGCGCCTAATTTATTTTATTTCATGTATATACTTCCTATTTTTTTATTTATGACCATAATTCACTGTAAATTTAATTTAACTTAAATATAGATACTTTTATATCATGGAAATGATTATTAACAAACTCACATACCTTTTTTAGATGTAGTGGTGACATTGAAAGTGATTTGATTAATTGGGGAAATAATGTTAAATTCGTATCTTTTATTCAATACAGAATTTTTTTCATAATGCATATTGATTCATAAATTAGTGAAATTATTCAATATATGAATAATTATTTGGAATTTCTGTTATAGGTGGGGGCTGACATAATATATCCCATTGATTCATCGATAAGTTTCATAATACAAAATAGTTTTCGAATTTGAATGTTGTTTTAACTGTATATTAAAACATCTTGTGAAAGGTCTTGGTGGTAGTAGTTCATGTTCTATATATATGATGTCAAATAACTAATAATACCCATATTTTAGTATTTATTTATCATTATCTAGTGTATTTTTACTATGAAAAAAAATCCATAGTGCATTTCATTCTCAGTTTATTGACTAAATAGATCGTGTGCTTGGTTATTTACCCTTATATGTTAACTATACAAATGGATTAATTGTATCTTCCATTTTAATTAAAAATTAATGAGAATTGGAGATCAAAATTATGTTTTATCTTTCCCCAGGTTATTAAAAACATAACATTGAATGTGTTTTCAAGGATTCAATTTAATTTTCTTTGTTATGATATTTGTTTAATTACTAATGTAATAAGGGAACCATGTATGTTTATAGTTCTTAAAGACTACTAAATTGATAAATTCTTTGAGATGTTATTCCTTATAATCATATCAATGTAATTAAATAACCATTGACCTCAATCTTATGGAGTCTGGGTTGTTACAGTATACCTCAAAAGAAGCTATTAGACCATGGTAAATATTATGATATTACCTGAGAATAAGTGGAATAACTAATGTTGTTGTGTTTGGATTCAATAATTATATAATTTTAGTATTTTATTAATAATATAACAGTTATAAAAATTATGAAATGTATCAGGATTTTACCATAGTACTCATTCAATAATTATTTTAATGTGTTCTTTAAATAGTACTAATGACCAAGAAAAATGATTTTGGGGAAAGTTCAACTTCTTGGAAAACAGATAATTGAGGGAAAGATAACCCTTAATATATTCTTGATATTGACATAATGATTTTGGGATAAGATATTATATATTTTGATAAAGTAAATTGGATATTACTAACTACCTTGTAACTTATAAATGATTAGTTGACAAAGTGGTTTACAAAATCATTGATAGAGTATACAATATTTTTGGTTTTAAATAATATATCTAATAACTTATATTTTATTTAAGGACTAATGAAGCCTTCATGTTTTCAATATGTATTTCTAGTAATTCATGTTATCATCGTATTTCAATATAATACATGATAAAGGTATTAAAATGTTTGGTATTTGATGATTAAGAGATACTTCATATTTTTTGGGGGATGAATGGTATGTTTATTTTTTTAATGTAGTGTCCTTATTTATAAAGTTATGGATTTTAATCTTTTTGAACGGTTATAAGGTTAAAAATTTATTAAATAATTTATGTTTAAATTTTAATGAGGTTTTTTATATTAGTGTATTAATTCACCATATGAATATTTATTCATATTGTAAACCTATACTAACCATTTTTTTTATAAATGTAACTACAGATCGAATGAAAGACATATCATTTTATTATGGATCTTCAGATCCATTATTTCTTTAGGAAGAAAAAATTGATCTTAATTTTATAGAGTAATAGATAATGATAATATTGATTAATACACAACCAAAGGATGAGATTGTTCTTATGAAATGGAATGAAATTAAGTAAGTATATCTTCTCATTAAAATAAATCCACTTTGGGAAATGGATCTTGAAATAAAATGTTATCCTTTTACCTTAATTTTTGATGATATTAATGAACTTTTTCACACTTATTTGGTTAATGGTTTTGTGGTTGTTTATTTTCAAAAGGTAATTCACTTTATTGTGATCAATGATCTATTTCACGCACCATCATTATTTGGAAATTACACATTTCTTCCATGTCCAAATCTTCACCTCCCACCAATGTTCTCCTACTTAGAAAACTAAATATCTGTTATTCCATGTGACCATTCTATTTACCTTATCACCCATCAAGAGTATTTTTTATCAATCCTTATAATGATGTGTGATTTCAAGAGAATTTTCTAATGACACAACCTTCATTACCAAGATTCAGATTAAATTGTGAGGACATGATTTATTTAAGGGGTTAGAATGTATCACCTAGAGATTTTAAAATATAAAAAACATATTTTATAGAATATATGAAATGAAACATAAAGAATATAAGGGAGAAAAACTTCTTGATACTTTATGATATATCTATTTTTAAATAAATCTCGTCCCTTTAATTGCTTGCATTTCTCACAACATTGGATTTGAATAAAATGTTAAAATCTATTAAAATATTATTATTTAAATGTTACCATTATAAACTAGTAGTTTAATTTGAGGGTATGTATAAAAATAAATAAATTATGATAATTTTATTTATTAAACTTGTATAAAATAAATTCAATGGTTATCTTTTTATTATAAATAAAATAAGATTTATTTGAAGGAGAAATTTGTTTTTCTAAAAAAACATTATTTTTTAGAATGGAAATTAGTCTTACATTGTAATAATAATTTAAAATTAATTTTTAAAAATTAATAACATTTATTTTAAAAAATAAAATTCATATTCTAAGTCATAATGTGAAAATTATTTTAGTTTAATTTTTTGGGATTTTTTGAAAAGTTTAAATTTTTGATGAATAGTGAAAAATACTAAGTTTTAATTGCAAAAATGCCTTTTTGTTTAAGTTAATTATAAGATTAGAATTTATTTTAATTTTTTTATATTGAAATTATTTTAATTATATATATATATATAAATTAATCAAATTTAGGATATTTTAATCATTTTCATATTAAATTTTTATATAAAAACAATGTGAACCATTGAACATTTTCTCTTTGAAAACCCACTTTTTCATCACGTCTGTGGAATTAGTTTTATATTAACATTTTCCACTAATGTGAATGGAATTTATAAAAATGGAATAAATATTTTTAATAATATTAATTTATATTATCTAATAATTTAAATATAAGTTTTAACCAAAATTAATTTTGAAAACAATAAGAATTCTTATTGTGGTTAAAGTAAAAAAAGGATTTATTAGGGGATTAAACTATAATTACAGGGGTTATAATGACCAAAAAAAATAAATAAAATATATTTTAAAGAAATATTTCGAATATTTAATGAATTAGTATCTATAATAACTCATTTTAAGCACTTTTGGAATGTGAAAAATGTGGTTAAACCTTTTTCATTTCAAAAATATAATGTGTGACACTCAACTCACCTATAAAAGGACACCCACTCTCCTCTAGTATTTCCAAATTAAAATACTTTTTTTTGAAAATAAATTCCCAAATAACTTCCAAACTTTCATCTCATCATTAAAGAAGCCTTTATTTGGTAATAAATACATTCTAGGATCACTTATGGTATAATTCTAAAGTGGTGGTCTGAGAAGTGTTAAAATTCCCAACTACACATTTATATTTTTTTCTTCTTCCACCACATAAAAATATTATTCATTTAATTTTATATAATAAAAATGTATCTAAAATATAATTATATGTTAATTATGTTAATTATATTACCTATATCCATCTCATATTACCTCAAATGAGAATCGATAATGTTGCTTGTGTGAACGGTGGACTACAACCTCGCGGCTCGATGTGACACATTTTCCATCACACCTATCACAGTTGGGTATAATTATTGATATAAAGTATATATATATATATTTAATATATTTACAATATAATTATACCTCTTTATTCATTATATCATATTTACCTTTTTTTTAATTTTTATTCTATATGGGATATGATAATGTCACTCGTACGTACGACGGACTACCGCCTCATGAAGCGATGTGATCTGTCATTTACTAACTCTCTACATAAGGGTTAATAAGTAAAAATTTAATAAATATTTTTTATAAAAATGAAATTATTATGATATTAATGGAAATTTTATCATTATGAAAATATAATATATATCATTTTCTTTTTTATAATGATAAATGATAGTGTCATTCGTATATGTGTGAACTACCGCCTTCACAAAGTTATGTGAATATTTTTTCAACACCACACCACATAGATGAAAAATATAATTATATTTGATTAAATAATATGTTATATATGATATTATTATGATTATTTGAATATAAAATATTACTTTACTTATTTCCATAATGATCATTTAAAAATGGAAATGATACTCATGCTTACGTGCGGCCTACTGCCTCTATGATTGTAACATAGTTAATTTTTTATAACTATCATTAATAATTGATTTTTAAAAAATAAATTAGGTATAAAAATGTTAATCATGTCATTATTTTTATTATTATGATGTTTAAATAGAGACTTCTTTGACCATAGTCAACCTACCAAATCCATTTTTGACATATAACACAAATATCATCGAAACATCTCATGGAAATATAATTGATTAAGTAATCATATATAACATGGTCATAAGTGAAATAAATGATATAATAAATATTATTTTTTAAAAGAAAATAATTAACATAAATTTATTATTTTTCAAGATTAATAACGCATGTGATGAGTCAGACTCTAGGTAAGGGTTTCTCATCTCACTTTTACTTCCATGATACATTCTCCATATTCACCAATTATTTATTTTATGCAGCCTTTATAGGAACCTTATTGTATTTTATACAATAAATTTATTCATATTCATGGTATTTAATTTTTAATTTAAATTTATTTCATTCATAGGGATTATGAAACAAAAGTTACCAAAGTGGTAAGCATTTATTTCATAATCTCATCATTATTCGGGATTGTATTTTTTTAAGATTCCCTTATTGGAATTATTTGATAATTATATCTAAAAATAAAAATATTTTATTATAATATTGATATTCAAGATATTTTTCTTGTAATAGTACATTTTTTCTATATTTTTTACTTAAATTTATTAAGAAAATGTTTTTAAGTAAATCCAACATTATTTCTCTCTTTGGTCGAAAATACTTTTTCTTCCAAAACCATGTTTTCTAAAAATTTATTTCAAAAATGTTTTATCATTATATAAATAATTTATTAAATACAATTTACACATATTTTAATTTTTGAAAAATGATTTGAATGGAATCTTCTTGTCGTTTCTAAATGTGGCACTTTTCTAATCTTTTTAAAGTGCAAAAGGAATGTTCCTTTTAACTTATATGGAATGTATGTAACTGACCACCATCATGACCATCAATTCTTTGAAGCACCCATTTGAATTTTATGAGGTTATTTTGAAAGGAAATTTTTACTTAATATGATTATTTTTTTATCTTCTAATGCATTTTTTCAAAGAAAATTATTTTGAAAATATTTTATGAATTTTCTAGTTTTAAAATAAATGGGTGATTTTAAAAGAAAGGTTATTTTTCTCATTAAATTTTCCTAGTGATATTTAAAAAACATTTTCAATCTAAAAATACATTCTTTTATGTTACTTATGAATATGTGGGGATATAATTCAATGATATCATGTTTATTATTTCTCTAGATTGTTTATGATTAGTTTGACTGGGTATTTACTATGTTAATACCATTAATTTTACATTAAATGGTTTATGATTATGCTTATTATTTGGGTAAAGTATTTAAATTTTATATTTTATTTAAAGATAAATGTTTATGTGCATTGTTTTTCACCCATTTGATATAAATAATGTGCTGGACTTTGTAAATGAAGGATATGGCCTCTTATAGACCCTTGAGGCCTTGGTAGGTCTCATGAGACAAACAAGATTGGGTTTTGGCTAAGGCCTTATCAATTTTTATAGATATATTGGAAATATGGTTTGATGGTATTATATTTCTTATTAGAAGTACTTGAAAAAATGTTTTAGATGTCCAACATTACACATTCTATCATTATGAATTCAGTTATTGATAATCCATTTCATTATTTGATTAGTTAGAATATACATGGTTATATTTTCATGTTCATGTGATTATATATATGGAATTATTTATCATTATTTATTAATTAAATATTATTCTTAGTTTAATAATTTAATGGAATGTGTTTCAGTTAATTTCCTTTCCATAATGATTATGACTTGTGTATTCATAGCTTCTTATTTATTCTTACACTTACCAAGAATATGAGATCAACCCTTTTTTATGAAATATTTTCCTAGGATACTAGGATGTGTTTTTTTGATACATATGGATATGTGAAGGGGAATAATGGTGTTCTCAATGAAAATACAGTCTGTATTTTCATTTTTCAGTTTTAACAACAATTTAAAGTATGCAAATAGTTTAATAAAACAACTAAACTATCTGATCCTTTGGGATGTTATTCCTTGTATCTAATGAAAATGTAATAAAGTAGTCAACAACTTTGGGTTTTTGGTGTTTGGGTCACTACAAAAAGGTGGTGATGACAAACAAAATACATAGTTCCCTAGAGGTGGAAGTCCATACGTACGCATAGATGATGACTTTATTTTCCATTAAATTTAGAGAAAGATATAATATGGTTTATTATTTTAGAATCTAAAAAATGTTATAAATATAAAAATTATTTATTAAATTCTATATTATTAGTATCCATGTAAGGTGATTAAGGGAAATAAAACATGACTCTTCATGGACGTAGTAGTCTACAAATACGCATGGTCAATGTTTTCATTTCTCAATGAATGAGAGAGAATTAAAGTGGATTATAATATGTGTCTTTATAATTATAATTATATTATATATTCCAAATTTAAACATAAATTTCATATTTATAACCATCTAAGAGAGAAGGTGTTGAAAAATGGAGATGTCGCTTCGTGGAGGCAGTAGTCCCCAAAAATGCACGAATGATGTTTTTTTCTTAATGGAAAATTATAATGTTGTTTAACAGTTATTCTAAATATATATATTTTTAGTATAAAATAAATATATAAAAAAATAAAATATTTATAAATTACATTTTAATTTGTATACTAACAATAGAATCAAAATTAAGGAAATATTAGTACTTACGTTGAGAACTTTGAGCTTCTCTTGGAGGATTCAATGGAAAGGGGTGGATTTTTTTCAAAAATGTTTTGTTCAAAAGTATAACTAAGTGAACTAATATTCTTAGGGATATAAAATGTAATAGTATGACAGAAAATTAATTTTTTTTATTGGTATCGAAGTAGTGGTGTGAAGCCAATTTGACATGTGAGAATGCCATTTTTGTAAATATATCATCTTAATATAAAGACAACACATGTTTTACATGTCTAAAAGTCACTAAAATGAAAAATAATGGATGGATATAATTTTTGATCAATTAAAATCTCAATAACTCAATCATAAACATTTCTCTAACATACTAGTCCTTTTACCCATTTGGTTATCCCTTTTTACCTATTTGGATTTTACAACGGTAACTAGTTTATATATAACTTATTCATTTTTATTTCTAAAAATAAAACGGTATTTACTACATAATTTAAAACTTATAATTCTAAATTATAAATATCATATTTGTTGGAACCATGGTCTTCTATGCATGATTTGTAGTGTGGTTTGTGTTTGTTTTCAATCCTCAATGGAAGCTCGGCTCATGTACCAGCAAAGAGATCATACCTTTCAAGCAGACAATAGTATTGAAGGTGGCTTCGTTTCCCAGTGTTTGCCAAATTTTTGGGGTCCAAAATCTAGAAATTGGTGAGCATCGCAAAAATAGGATTTCCATGAAGATCATGATTTAATGTGGAAAAGGCATGAATTTAGCGAAGAGAGGATGCATGGTTTGGAAATCGCGAAGACCAGAAGAATGGAGGTGGTGAGTCTTCGCGATTACGTCAAAGCTTCGCGAACGGTAGAGTTGAAGAGCTTCGCGGTGATGAAGGGCTTGCGAGGGAGCTTCGTGGAGAAGGCGCGAAGAATGTTGGGCTTCGCGAAGGGAGCTTCACAGCGCTGTCGTGAAGGTATGTTGACGGTGATTCTTCGCGACTACTTCAAGCTCCGCGAACGGAAGATTGTCGTGGAGCTTCGCAATTTGGACAGATTTCTGGCAGAAACATTGGAGCTTCGCGATTTGAGATGACGTGGTGTTGACTTCGCGTGGAAGGGACGAGGGTTGGTGGAATCGCCTATAAATAGAGGCCGACCCCCTCAAGATAAGTAGAGATATAATTTCAGAGAATGTCCTTTGCCCTCGGTTCGCAAAGGTCTCTCGCGAAGTCAGTGTGCTTCGCGAAAGAGGAGCTTCGTGGTGGCTATTCTAGCTCCGTGAAAGATGTGCGCCCCATGTTGGCTCATTGAGCATTGTGAAGAGGCAGGAGCTTCACTATAGCCAAGCATTGCGAAGGCTGGAGCATCGCGAGAGTGATTCGTGATTGAGCTTCGTGATTGAGCTTCGCGATTGAGCTTCGTGAAATGGCAGGGGCTCTGCGAAGTCTTGTTTGAGCTTTGAAAAATTGGGAGCCTCGCGAAGTAGGGTACTTTGCGAAGGCCTTTTCCAAAGGTTGTTTGCCCTGTGAACAAGGGAAAAGGGGTTTTTCCACAGTGGTTGGAATTTGGATCTTAACAGAGCATTAAACTCAGGACTCTGATGCAAGCAAAGTCCCATGCTGAACAGGAGACAATGAACTTCATGACTTTCAATTGAAGAGACCTTCACGTCTATAAACTGAGTGAGACTCCACCAACGGCAGTGAGCTAGGGGGAGTCAACGGGAGTGACCCGAGGGAAGTAGTGAGCTATCCCTGAACCTTTGTAAAGGCAGTGAGCCTGGGACAGAGTGACTGTACCCGAACTTGTGTAATCTACAGCTAGTGAAGCATAGTGGTTTTTGGTACGACCGAAAACCTGTCAGTGTATGATCCTTGGATGTAGCCCTTAGTGGTGAACCAAGTAAAAAGGGTTGTGTCTTCTCTGTGCATGTGAATGTTTGCTTTCTAATCATAATCTTCATACAGGTTCAACAAGTTCCTACCAACGTGGGAACAAGATCCATCACGTTAAAAAGAAAAAGTGGTCACCCTGATTCACCCCTCCCCTCTCAGGGTGTCCCGGGGTCCTTCAATATCCACTTTCTATAATTTGTAAAAAAGTATTTTAAAATATCAACTATATTAAAAACTATTTTCGGGAATAATGTAACCTAAGTTCTCAAATATAAAACATAGGTTTGTAAACTAAAAAATATATATCTTTAATTTTATAATGTATCTTTTGAAATAAATAATTTTTATAAAATAATGTTTCATAACTTTCCAAGTCTTACTCATATACTAATTATTTTTTAAAATTCACGGTATTTTTAAAAATTAGATTTTCCAATATTAATCTTAAAATCAATCCCTTTAAAAAAATCCCAAAAAATCATCCTAAAATAAATTTGAAATGTGGAATAAAAGAATGATTTAAATTTTATAAAATTAAAAGTCTATAATTTATAAATTTATTTTTAGAGAAAATATAAAGTTTAATAAAAAATTAATTTTATTGAATAATAACATTTTTAAACATTAAGTGTTCTTAACACTATTTCATATCAATTTATATCATAAAGAATGTTAATATATTATTTAATATATTTCAATATAATATATTATCAAAATAATATTATGAAAGTGGATGACTTAATAAATGAGGATAAAATACACAATACTTTGAAAAAAATATTTATTAGAAAAAGAGAAACACCTTTTCATATGATATTATTTTAATTATTTATGTTATAAATATAAGAAATTTTAGTTGAGTAAAATCAATTTATTTACAAGTGGATTTATATTCTTATAATTTATCAATAAAATTTATAAAATAAGTCATGGATCATTTTAGTTCAGTGTTACATGTGAATAAATATATTAAACATAGTGTTAATTTAGGGAAAAATATCTTCCAAAGGTTCCAGTTCTAACATCCTCCCACCTTAAATAAATTACACCCATATAATTTTAATTATTTATAACTAAGAAATAGTTAAGGGTTTCCATAAGATGGAAATAAATTCCTATTTAATTTATAATGAGGTTTAATCCTCACTATCTTTATTATGAATAATATACTTATCTTTTCCCTAATAATAATTATATAATTAATGTTGAGTTTTTATAAACCATTTTTGATGAGTACCCCAATATAATGGGATTAAAATTTTATAGGTTGTATATAGTCATCCTTAGTAGGTTCCCATGATTATATTTGTATATTTAATTTTATTAACATGGAAATTATCAAGGACTCTATGTTAAAAGAGTTAATACATGCCTAATATCTCATAAAACATGACTAATGTAAGGATAAACTGATTTTATTAGAATAAAAGTTTTATAAATATCTAATTTAAGTTGAGTAAAATACTTGGAATAAAATAAGCATACCACTAAAAGTCTTTACTAATAATTGAATATCTTGTCATCATAGTGGAAATGTTTTGTTTTTAGTGACAATTCAAGTTATAGAGGAGTATGTTGAATAAGATATAAATACACCACTAACAATTCATATCTCTCATTTCAATATAAGTTTATTTAGACTGGGTTCTCTCGTATTATATAACCTAATTCCTTAACGTAATGATTCCATCATGATGGATTCTAAAAAGAATGTGATTAACCAAATTAAATCCCTCAAGATTGTCTGCATATGTTTTCAGTCTTAGGCCGACTCATTATGCACTAGAGTGAAGATTGAGTAGATACTCAACCAACCTTTTTCAGGGTGATTACAACTGGGTGCATCTGAAACCAAAATAAATACACTTTTCAGTATCCATATATAGATGAAATTTCTAGGAGAACCACACAATAAATACATTATCAAAACGTTATCATGTTATCATATACTTATACTTATCCGTTAAAATTATCTATAGGTATTTCACTAAAGTTATCTTATAAAAATCCTTCAAATATTCAATATTACCTAAACTAACCAAAAGGGTTATCTATATCATTGAAATTATGATCAACCATAACTTGTCACCCCTTGATGACATTTATATCCTTAATCAATAACTTTTTAATATTCAAAGTTTTCTAAACACTAATATGATACCAATTATGATATCCCCCAAAATATAAATCTCCTAATTACATGAGTTAAATAAAAAATTCCTTAAATTGCATTCCCAAAACCATTTTGGTTTAGAGTTTTAAAAAATTAAGATAACTCTTTAAATTAATAAATCCCATGTATTTCTCATCTAATGGAAATTTATCCCACTATATAAGAAATGAATTCATCTATAATAATTATTCAATATATCCCATAAACTCTCCACACACAATATTCTTATCGATAAATCATATGTGTTACTTTTATTCATAACCAAAAAAAATGTAAACATATTAATGGGGTGAGATCAGATGTTCAGTAAGGGTAAGTGTGAATGATAACAATAAAATATAATAAGTGAGAATCAACTGAGCATAAAAGTGTGATCAGGATATATAATAATTTTATAAATAATAAATAATATATTATAAATCATTTCCTATGGCATGGAATAACAAAATCTTTTGTATTACCCTCTAAAATAGGCATCAACAGGGAATGTAGAATATACATAAAACATTAGTAATGTATAAAGGTGGAATAATTATAAAAATAGGGAAATTTATAAACACAATCATTATGCCTACACATTTTTGAAAAAACTCATTATTTCCATACATTAAAATTTGAGAAAACTCATTATGCCCAGGTGTTTGTAAAAAAAATCATTGCGTCCATGAATTAAAATGTGAGAAAAATTATTATACCCTAGCCTTTTTTAAGAAACTCATTATATCCATGCATTACTATTTAATGAGATATCAAACATAAATAATGCTTTAGATAGATATATAATACACTTTCCATAATCATCCATACATATGTGGAACACTTAAAATCAATCATCATAATATTGCAATTAACCCATGTAAATAAAACCGGCTTCATATCATTTTAAAATAGAATAGCATAAGGAAAACCCATTATGTGAATTGTATCCCAACTTCTACAGTCCCACAATTTCTACAGTACCCCTTCTTCCACCTTCTACGGTGTCTGCCACCGCTACAGTGTCACCAGTCATTTCTCTTCCATATCAATGCTTTCTAAAATTATTTTCATGAATTTATTAAATATTATCTTATGAGTGTTTAATTTTATTTTTAACCATGTTTTAATTTATAATTTTTTTCAAATTAATTTTCTTATATTTTTCTAAATGAGGTATTTTTAACTTTTTACCAAAAAATGTGAAATGAATGTCTATTTTAATATACATGGAATGAATATAATTTCCCACCAACATAACATATTAATTATTTTAAGCTTAATTTACTAGTTTCCAACTTTATATTCAAAGAAAATTTTTTCAATAATATTTTGTAAATTTTTCTTTTATATATATGTGATTTAAAAGTGAAATGGTAATTATCCTTAAGAAATATTCCAAGTGATCTTTTAAATTAATTTTCATCTAAGATTCCATCCTTTGTTGTTACTTATGATTTATTATGGATTTAATCCTATGGTATAATCCTTACTCTTTCTATATATGGTTTATGATTTTGAAGAAAATATTTTTATGAAACCCATTTATTTTCCAAGGTTTATGATTAGATGAAATAATTGTCAAACCAGTTTCTTTTTCACAGGTTATGCTTAGATGAAATTTTTATTGGATCTATTTATTTTTCATTTTTTATTATATGATAAATGATTTATGATCTTATAGAACACAGATGTATTATTTTCATTAAGTTATATATGGGACTATAATTATGAATCCCTCTATTGTATTGGTTAAATATGGATATCCCATGAGATAAATATGACTGGAATGGGGAGTGAACCCAATTTTCTATTTAACTATCTCCACTATGATATCTTTGGGAGTAAATCCAATTTAATTTGGAAATATCTACACTATGATATCTATGGTATTGAACCTTGGCTACTATTATTGATTGTGGAGTAAACCCAATCCACTATAATAGTGTTAATATAATTCATTTACTACTAGGGAAATGATTTTCATTGATTATATGTACACAATAAACTTATACCTTATGAAAATGTTATGCTCAGATAGCTTAAAATCTTTGATTCCTTCATGATTCAAGTCTTATGAACCAAAAAAATTTATTCCATGATTCAATATTATAATCTATGATTTATAGGCTATGGTATCAAAATGTTATTCTCATTTTCTCATTCCCTTATTCTCATGTCATTTTAAGTGATCATTGATATCTCCATTATTTACCCTTACTGATAATCAGAGATCACCCTTTCTTATTTTTTCCCCATGTTATAAAGAAAACAATTATGTGTGATATGTCAAATAATGATTATAGTTATGAATAAATTAGTGTGTGAGGATTTATTTATCTTATGAATAAGTTTCTTATGTTTCCAAGATTCCAAATATACTAGACCTATATGATTCTGGTGTGGATCATTATGTAATATAATGAATATTTATCCATTAGGATGTAATATCTATGTATGAAAAGTATGGGCTGATATGGGTGATGTGAGAAAGGGAATGAAATGAGAGATATGATCATTATTATTTCCTGTTTACCCCTTATTCAGTTATATATTTGTTTTTTCATTGGATATTGTTTATATGATACTTATTTCTTTGATCCCACTTTGACCCCTTCTTTTTTTTATCATTATATGATTGGTTATTGAAAGTTAGTCTCTATTTTATTTCCTATTGTAGGATTTTTTTGATATAATAATTATTTATATCAATATTTTAGGTTTTGGTTATAGATGGGAAGTGTGATGATTGATATTTTTTATGAGAATCTTAACATTGAGTCAATGTGGATGTGAGGTGGGACCTATGGATGATTGTATTATATGTGATATAGGGGGTTTACTTATGATATACTAGGGTAGTATCTATACAGGTGTACCATTTTTCATATATAGGTCAGACATGACGTATAATTGGGTAGAACGAGTGTGTATATACATGGGTGATTGTGTTTTTTATTCCATTATGTCATAAAGGTATGATTGAATTTCAAAAGCATGTATGGGATACATTTTAGGTGGGTTATGTGGGACTCACCATATACTTACATAAGTATCCACTTTATCACTATCTATAAATTAGTATAGGTGAGAGAGATAATCCTACCGGTACTTTAGACTCAACCCTTACCAGTTTACACAACATGGGTTTCAATGTTTTAATATAGAACATTATGTTTTATTATAGGTTTTTGTTTGATCCTAGAACTGATGTTTTTTTGGGATGTGAAGTTATATTAAATATAATAATTTTACATGTGATAATGTAATTTTCGGTCCATAAAACTGTTAGATTTTTTATTGTACCACATATTTATTTTCTACAGGGCAAAATTGATCATTTTTATTCATAATTTGTGATGTATGTTGGTATACCATTGTGTTGTTATATGTCTGAATCATATAATTTTTTCAATTCATTTACAGGGTTGTGTTATTGCACTATTTACTCTCAATTTGTTTCCATAGGCTGGGTTTTCATAATAAATTAATGGGTAATGTAAAATTTTGTGTAGGTTCTAGCATGAACCTAGTGGGTTATTTTAATGGAATAGTCTCCCCATATTTTATATAGGACCAAAAAATTGTTTAATAACCTCTAACATACATGGATACATGTATGGGGTCCATTTAATCCCCCCTCATTTGAATCAACATGGTTAACTAGTCTAGGATGTTAAAAAAATAATAGAGTTTTTTTGTAGAACCACATCATTTAGATGTGGATATAAGTTATCAAAACTGGGAAGAAAGACTGTGATGATGCAAGGAAAATATGGCTATGGTTTAAAATAAATCCTGAAATGGATTTTCAGTGTTTATAGTATTCAATTTAAGTATTATTGAGACTTTGGTTTGAGTATTTTTTGTTTGGAATATATGGGACTCGGGATAAGTTATAAGGCATAATGGAGATACAATTTCTATATTTGTTCATTATTTTTGGTAGCAACACACTTACGGTATGGTAGATGTTATAATGGGAAGTTCTTAATGATATAATTCCCTCAAATATATTTAATTTTCATTAAGAGTTAATAATAATGCATTGAATATTTTCTCAAATAGATCACTAGTGGTAACTAATGTGATTATTAGGATTAAATGACACATGTTGATAAAAAAATCAATTTGAAACCTCAAATACCATTTTCTTCCATACATGAATGTTGAAACCATGAATAAATATAAATGAAATAATTACACAGACCTTACACTAGATGAGATTCTATTATTATCTTTATCATAGTGTTTGATGATGACCACCAAGGAACAACCAAAGGAATCTTGCCTCTATAATGTATCCATGGGTTTAAACCAAATAAATCATCACATGGGAGGTGCATTCCTACATTTCCATGATATACTAGTTTCTTATAATATTATGGAAGGATGATAAAGATCTTTAGGAATGGAATCAAATATAAAAATTAAGGTAGATCTGAATCAATCCCTTTTGAATGGTGATCACCTCCTTATGTATATATCATAACATTCCCATACATTAAGACATATTTTTATAACATATGAGTTAATTCTTAGTTATTCATATATTCATTACATCAGTTCATTAATCATATCATTTGTTTCATACTGTGAAACATCCAAATAATGACAACCCATATGGACAAATTAAATGTTAATTGTTCAACAAATTTCATGAAAAGGCATTACAATATCCCTAAATAAAGGCAAATGATATGCCTTAGTTTTTCATTTATTTCATACCCTATGGAATACACAAATAAAATAGTATAATATTTTCTATTATATATCATGTATATATGATAATTAGGGAATATATCTCTAAATATCACACTTGTACTAATTCCTAATATACTTAGTTCCATTTCACATTTATATTGTACCAGATAAAATAATTATTTAAACTATATATAAAACACATTTTATATATATTCCAAAATACTTTTGTAATTATTTCATTAACATCACTTTGTATTAATTAGTATAAAATAACTTGTGAATGACCATCCAAAATATGTTTTTGATAGAATCTGAAACACTTTTAGTGCATCTATCTGAGTAAAAATTCAATCCATATTCAATTAACCACTAATTTTGACCCCAAAATACTTTATAGATTTAAAAAATTATAGATTAAAAAATTATTAAATAGAATAAAAAATATTCCTTTAGAAAAGAATCAATTCTACTCAATTTATAATGGGGTATAACACGATCTTTATCAAACATATATATCTTTATACTTGTGTCCACAAACTACATCATATATTAGCACGCATTTTTTATATGATACCTTTGTCTGACATATCAAGTGAAGATGAAAAAAATTAAGTAAATATTATATATATACCTATCAAGAAAAATTAATTCTTGAGGTATATACTTACCCAATTGATGAATACATCACATGAAATTCACCTTTAGGGATTAACACATCATATTCCCCTCACCCCATTGATAATCACATCATATGTGTTATCTATGTATGACTGTACACTTCATCAATTAATATACTTTTAAGGAACTAATGGAATAACCATCATATAGTAAAAAAAATCCATATTGGGTAATATACAACCAATGACATGATCAAAAATTTACCCAACTACCCCTGGTTAGATAATCATCAAGGCTTATGTAAGAAATATATCAAAGCATGAAAATTATCATGCTAGGTGTCTCACCAAACCTCATTATTGTGGATTCTAAATATGAATCATGCACCCCTAATATAAAAAATACATAGTTTATGGAACTATATGTAGTACAATTGATGGGTTATATAGTACATAAAACACATTTTATGCCTTATGAGAATATTTGTCTCCCAATAAAAGAATCCTACACATGAGAACATTAATATTTCATCACAAGCTTTAATAATCCAAGAAAAAAACAATTATGGGTAACTCAAAGTTATAATTTGAGTGGTATATTATCATTTATGTTTATTATATATATCTAAAACTAATGTAAAATAATGATAAAATGGATATTGCCTATTATAAAACATGGTACATTTTATATCCTTAAACTTTTTAAGAATACATAACATAATAATGAAATTTTATTTTATAATATATCACATATTATATAATTACATATCAACCATATGTTTACTAAACCATAGTGTGTTTTGTTAAACTCATTACCGCTCTAAGTAATCCATACCACAATTTTATATGACTATCTGATAAAACCCTACCACTAAACTCTTTAGTGAGAAAAATAAATAAATAAATCCTATTTGAATATTGGTGAGACTTAGGAATTATATTCCCATTGTTCAACTCTTTTAACATAACATTGAAACCCCTTAACTTTACAACATCATATGTTTTGATTTGAAAAGATTCATTTGTCTACATTGAACAATTTATATGTTTTTTATCATGATTCATGGAAACCTTTTCATCAATAATTTTCCTTGAAGTGATATTAACATTTCACATTGGCTACAATAATCCTTTATTTTTTAACTTTCAAATTATATAAGTCTAAATATACTTATACTAGATTCATAGACATGAAATTGTATTTATAATATCATGTTAAGATACAAAATCTTCTTTGCGTTAGGAAAATATAATTATTTATATAAGTGGAAATATTTATCAGACAAATTATTTTCTATATCTATATAGTATTATATGTTTTTTCGAAGTAATTTGTTGAAAATATGATTATTTATTAAAATATTCTACTTATGGTTGTTGGATCAAATCCCTTGAATTTTAAAAAACATCAAAAAAGAGTATTATTTGAAATGAAACATTTTCATATTTTTCATATTCTAAAAACATTTTATAGAATATGATAACTAATTAACCATGTGTATAACCTTAATTTCTCATATCATATAAAATAAATAAGATAAAAATACATATACTTAAAAGAGATCAATGTGAGATTATTAATATTAATTTTTAATTAATTATATGATTAAATTACCCTTTTCATCATCATTTTAATGAAAAATATAAGAAATATTGATTCTTCCATTATTTTTATGTTCTTGTATATTTAAATATCTTTAAATACGTACAATAAATATCATATAAACCTTAAAACTGAATAATTTATTTCTATAAAACTGTTAATTGATATAGAAATTCCATGTAGTTTCTCAACTCCTTCTGGTATCCATGACACCTCTATCTTAAATAATAATTACTCCTCCTAAAATATCAATGTTTTAATGAAATTGAATGGCTACTCAAAGAATAATTTTTAGAATTTCCAATAAATATTTTTCTTTCGTTTTGAACCTTTACTCACTTATACAGATAATAAATCACCCAAAAATTAACATTATATTCCCTATTAAAACAAGCCTAAACACTTTTAGAAATAAAGGTATTCATTTCTTGAACTAATTCACATTGTTGGAAAATTTCCATCAATGAAATCAGAATAAATTTCAAAGGCTAAACAAGACTTACAGAAAACCTTAGTATCACCAAGTCATAATCACATTTATTCATATTTAGTATATGAAATGATACTACAAATTATTTAGTTATATTGAATGTAATGATTTTGAAACCTTAAAAAATCATTATATGATTCTCAGTGGAATATTAACTCAACTTATGAACTAAAACAAAATTGGTTTACTCAAGAAAGGGTTTCTATAAAACGCAAAATTTTTATTCTTAAGATCAATTGTTTAGTAATAAACCAATATAAGATGTTTATTACATTAATATTGTCCTTTTGAAGACTTATCTCAAAGGTAATATGGAAAATTATGATGTCATTTATGTAAAATAGAATATTTTATTATAGGAGTATAATGTTTTATAAACAGTTAATAAGGAATTTTATTAAAGGTTGTCCCCCAAAAATGATGAACCATTTTAATATCATCATATTAATTAGTGGTCCATGATCTATATTTAATCATTACTTAATAAATTTATTCATGTAAACAACCCATGACTATATCTTTCCGATAGTCATATCAATAATATAATATATTTGTCTTGGATAACTTCGTAGGATACTTTATAACAAATCCAATATATAAATTATCTTAATTCAATTCTTATGGTATCATAACAATTAGGGTTTCTCTACTAGGTGTAACCCAAAACATATTCCAAGATTGAGTAACCTGATAATTAGTGTAACTTCACTACTTTCATACCGTAAAAAAATAATATATAGGTTGATAACAAGTGTCAACCATAATGAATAGTCATGGTATTGACAAGTTTTAATTCAGAATAAATATACCACATGGTTTTTTTAAACGGTATTTATTCTCAACAAAATATCTCATGGATATTTAACATTTATGAATTATTATGATGATTTAGGTTGGAATATTATTCCTTTAACTAAATTAGAATGTTCAAACAATATATACGGGTAACACTTTACACAAATCATGACTTAATAACCCAATTTAAAAGAAAAATGTACCTAGACATATAAGAATACATCCTAAAAATAGGCATATGAAACCTTTTCATGTAAATTATTATAATGATATTAAATAAATAATTCCTACAAGAGTATTTTTGTTGTGATAACTAACTATCCATATGTTTTTTTAACAAGCTATAATCCACTAGGAATATGATCAGTCTAACCCAAATTCCATCTAACCAAGGATACCTTACATAGATTAGAAATAAATTACATTATAATTATAAAGACATATATATATATATCATGATTAACTACTTAATTTTATCTTAACACATAGTATAATATAAAATTAAGGTATAAGAAAACCTAATCAATTATCACACCTAGAATGTTACTGTAACTACCCAAAATTTTATTAATGGAAATTACTCTTTATCTAATTAAATGTCTTATTATGTAAAATGGATATATAAAACATATGCACTTCCTTGGTTTTATGTTTTTGGATTTTAAATTAACTTAAATAATTGTTAATATTTCAAAAATATCTATTTAATAGTGATCACATGATTAGTATAAATATAGGGCTCTAAAAAATCCAATTTACTCAGAAAAAGGAAGCGATGACCTCATCCAATAGAATTGCTCCATATGAATCCCACTTTTCAGAGCTTAGAAAGGAGGTAGAATCCTTGGGCTTTTCTTTTGACCAATCCCAAGCCTAGATTCAACACGTTATGCTTGAATTGAACTGTCTATGGGAGAAGTGGATGTTAATAAGGATGACCACCCGAGTGATATAATCTGATCCGCCCCAAGAGTCTATCACCGTCATGAACCTTTCCCTTATGTTTTATTCGTGCATTATAAGTGTTTATGTAAGAATACCCTGTCACTATGATTATGTGCATTATTTTTTTATAAATAATATACATTCATTTTATTATTGTTACTTTGTAAATGGGTTTTAAAGCCCAAATAGTATTTTTATTTAATATTCAATTAAGAAATATATTTTGATTAATTAATGTATTTTTGAATTAAATAAAATATTAATAAAATATTATTACTAAATTACTTTTTATTAAATATATATTACTCTATAATTTTTTTTAATACAATTTTAATTTTTATTAAGGTTTGAAATATGTTTTTGTCAAAACCCATGAATTTTTTATAAATGTCGGTTTTTATTTTAAAAGTAAAAAATTCAAATGTTTATATAATTAATTAGATAAAATGAATATAATTTTTGGATTTAAGATTTCAAAATATTCCCACAGTGTTCTTTTCATAATTTTCTAAGACAGTCGAATTTTTGGGTAAAAATTAAATACCAAATAAATATATAATGTGTTTTATGACATCATAATGACCCAATAGTCATGTAATAACATACTATAAAAGTTATATTCGGACAATATATGTTTTAAATTTAAAATAATGTTATTTTATATTCTTTTGATTAATTTTATAATGCCTTAGTGGACCCTCTACGACTTATAAAATATTTTAACATTTTAAAATGATATCCGTGAGAGTGTGACTCACTTACACATAAGAAAGAAGAATATTTTAATATGTTCAGTACTTTGACTTATAAAATATTTTATACCACTCCCCTTTTCGAGAATCCGTGGTAAAAACCATGGTATGGTTAGTGTTTTTGAATATTTTAATGTGTGATGTCCAACACCTTAGTAATAAAGAATTCCCTCTCATTTCCTATATTTACCCAATCAATATACCATTCCACTACACTAAAAAAATTTGTATCTCGAAAAAACTCTTCCCTCCTATCTATATAATCCTCTAAAGGTTCCCTAAGCTTTCAAAAATCTACTCTAAAGCCTCTGCCAGGCCTTTGGTATCACACTTCTAAGTAATGGATCCTCACTTTCTGTCCTTCCTTATTTATGTCCAAGTTTACTTATATTGTTATGGCCTTTTATTTTCAATTAAAAATGTTGTGGGATGATTTATAACCTCCCCATTAAATCCGTCCTTATTTTTTAAGGATTATAGACCCCTTTCTCTTTCACTAGTGCCTCCTTTGTACTCTTGTTACCATGCCGAACTTCTGTAAGGGTTTTTATCTCCTCATTTTCATTCAAGAAGTTCTTTTATATTATGAATCTAAATTCCATTAAATATGTTGGAATGATATGTTACATGACACCCTTACTGTCCATTTTATGTATAAATTATGAGACAATAATTTCTCTCTCATCAACCCATTTTACGATTTCTATTTGATGTCATTATGCTGAAAAAGTTACACCAAAATTTCCCATATCAAAATCACCATGTAAGTGAATACAATAACAATTTATCTATCATGGTTATTATCAATTATTAACATGTAATTATTGATTTATGACTTAAATTTATGCCTTCCACATATCTTATTCATATAATAAATTATTATGTTTAATTAATCAAGGTTGTATGATCTATGTCGCACAAGTATGCATGAAATGAAATGTTTATAAAGGGTGCACCCTAACAGCGCTCCAATGTATGAAGTAAAGAATATTATCATGATATGTCATGTGAAATATTTGTTGAATCATTCTAATTTATGTAAAATGATGGTTTAATCATACTAATTTATGTTAAATGAGGTTAACTCATGATCCATGTGCAATGAGTCTTGTCTCATGTTAATATCATGTTAAATGTTGTTGCCACATTTCTATGTTATGAAAATCGTGTTATATCAAGCATTTAAGTTCATTTTTATATTATTCTCCATTGATATTTTTATTTAATAACATGTATTTTATTCTTCATGTTATTCCTTTTTTACTCCCTTACTAGGATTTATTTCTCACTTATTTCTTATGTATGCCCTCATGTTACCCCATGCAATGCTAAGTACGAAGGAATGTTATGGCCATGTAAAAGAAGTTTTCGATAAAGTTGTTGTATTTTATGTCTTAAGTTGTCATGTAATGTTAGTAATTTTCTAAGAAACTAGACCTCTCGATCCTTAAATCTATCTTAAGTGACATTTTATGTAATAAATCATGTTCAAGTTTGTAATAAAGAGCAGGGTAATTATAGTTAGTATCAGAGGATAAGTTTAGTTAATTTTAGGATTAGGATTAGAAAACCCTAGTGAAATCCCTAAGGATAAGACTATGTATAATAAAAACATCCCTAATTTTCTTTGAGTATTGATTAAGTGTCTTAGCAAGTAAATACATCCTTGTCTAAATACGAACAAGTAGAGGTGGCTCTGACATAGATGTATCTTGAGGTAAAACCCGAAAACACCTCTTTGTGCTAGACTCAAACGGAAACTGGTGCACGAAAATGGGTCTTGCTTCATTCTTTTTTTTTACACTCATGGGGGATTTTATTTAGTAATTTCATAATCATAGTATGAACCATTATTATGGGAATAAAAAATTCCCCTAATAATATATGTTTGGAAGTAGATCATGGATAATATAGATTGAACCCTATAAATTCATAAGTTAATGAAATAAATGTAATTTATAAGTTATCCCTTTTTTTATTTGGATTCCCCTTTATTTTTTACCCCTAACTTTCCTTTTATTCCATCCAATGGATAGTAATATGAGGAATTAGGCTACGAATTAATGCAAAGTGAAATGTGATGAATGTACCAATGTGATTCCTAATCAAATAGAAGCTCAAGTAAGACATATCATTATTATGCCAACCCAGCTTTCAAAATTCACTATTCAAATTTGGTACTTTTTTTGAATTCCCATAGACTTCAAGGAAGAAAAAGATGAAATGTCATGAAAGTCCATCTAAAAAAGGTGATAAGGGAAAGAAGACCCAATTTCCAACATGAAACAAGTGTGGAAAGAGGCACCATGGGAAATGTCACAAGGGGACTAGGAGATGTTTTAAGTGTGGAAATAAATGGAACAAAATATCCAATTTCCATGAAAGAATGGATAATGTGATGTATGGAAGAAAAGTTCCAGCTAAGGAATTTTACACTGTTTTCTTCTATAAATGTGGAGAATTTGGGCATTACCCAATAAAATGCTCTATTTTAAGGGATGAGAAGCATGATGAGCATCAACAATCTCCATGATCAAGGGTGTACAAAAAGTCCTATGCTAAGATGGATAATTATGAATTAATTACATATAACCACTACATAAGTTTATTATATTTTGTAATGTATTTTAATTCATGTCGTATTAGTATATCATTTGTGTTCTCTAAGAACATTGAGTCCCCACAAGAAATAATATGACATAATTATGGAAAACTTCTATAAGTGTTGTATAAAATGTTAAAGTTTTTGGGAATATTCTTCTTAAAAATATTATATGCCTATCTTTGAGTGAGTTTGAGTAAAAAAGACAGTCATTACATGTGCCACATGGCTATAGAAAATTGATGAGAAAAACTATCCAACACATGATCTGGAGTTGGATTCAATAATATTTTAATTAAAAATTGGACAACATAACATCTTTGGGGAGAAGTTGGAAATATATATAGATCAAAAAAGCCTCAAGTATATATTCACATAGAAAGATTTGAACATGCGCCAATGAAGATGGTCAGATCTGATTAAATATTATGACTGGTCAATCTATTACCACCATGGGAAAACAAACCAGGTGGAAGATGATCTAAGTAGAAAAGACCCATCAATTCTATCATTAATGAGAATTTAAATGGATCCAATCTTCTTAGATTTTATGAATATGGACATGGTAATCATAAATAAGGGGAAAACCATAATCCTTTCACAAATTATTTCTCAACAATCTCTTTTGGAATGGTTAAAGAATGATCAAAAGAATGATGTGGGAATTCATAAGAAAATGGAAACTATCAGAAAAGGAAAAAAATCAGAGTTTAATGTTAATGAAGAATTAATTGTGATATTTGGTTCAAGACTATGTGTTCCATCAAATCTGGAGTTAAAGAAATAACTTTTATATGATGCACATAGTTCTAATTTCTCTATTCTCTTGGTAAACAAAAAATATGTATCGATATCTCCAAGAGAATTATTGGTTGGATAACATGAATAATTAGATCGTTGAGTATACATCAAAGTGCCTGGCATATCAGCAAGTGAAGGCAGAGAGACAGACGTCTAGGTGGATGATGAAACCATTTCCCATACCACCATGGAAATGGGATAAAATCACTATGGACTATGTAACCAGACTTCTAAAGATGTCTAAACGATACAATGTTATCTATGATGTTGTGGATCGTCTTACAAGGATTGCACAATTTATTGCAATTCTGGAGGATTTCTCATTGGATCAATTGGCATGGATATAAATCAAAGAAGCGGTAATGTTGCATAAAGTCCCACTATTTATTATATCCAATTGAGATCCAAGATTCCCCTATATGTTTTGGAAGAGTCTCCAACACACTCTGAATACTGAGATGAACTTTAGTACAACTTATCATCCTCAAACTGATGGTCAATCTAAGCGGACTACCCAAACACATGAGGAAATGTTGGGAGAATGCTCAATAGACTTAAAAGGAGGATGAGATCAACATATTCATTTGGTTGATTTCACTTACAATAATAGTTTCCACTCAAGCATTCAAATGGCACCTTATGAATCCCTTTACGGGAAGAGGTGCAGAACATCGACATATTAGGATGAAGTTGGGGAGTGAAAACTTCTAGGTCTAGAGATTATAGAAGAAATGTTAAAGAAGGTTAAGACCATCCAACAACACATTAAATCTAATCAGAGATGAAAAAAGATATATGCTAACAATCATTGGAGAGACATAGAGTTTGATATTGGAGACATGGTATTTCTCTGCATATCACCATGGAAGATAGTTATGAGATTTGGGAAGAAGGGTAAGCTTGGTCCAAGGTACATAGACAATTTTGATATCCTTTATCGCATTGGAGAAGTGGCCTATCGACTAGCACTCCCATCAAACCTATATCAAGTACATGATGTATTTCATGTATCACTCTTGAGGAAGTACATACCCAACCCATCACATGTACTCAATACAGAGGTGGTACCATTGGAGAATGACCTATTTTATGAAGAGAAGTCGGTGAAGATATTATATAATAGAGAAACTTTTCTACAAAATAAGACAATGCCCCTCATTAAAGTCTTATGGATAAAACACATGTTTGAAGAATCAACATGGGAACCAAAGGAAGTGATGAAGTAGAGTTACCCTCATCTGTTTTAGTGTGGGAAAAGAAAATTTTGAGGTTGAAATTTTTTATGGGGGGAAGATTGTAATGACCAAAACTTTTATTAATAAAAATTCATCCTGATCTAATTAAATGTCTTATTTTGTAATATAGATATATGAAACATATAAAATTCCTTGGTTTTATGTTTTTGGTTTTTAAATTACTTTTATGAATTGTTCACAATCCTAATATAGCCTTTGAATAATGATCAAATGATTAGTATAAATATAGGGCTTTAAAAATCCAATTTACTCAGACAAAGGAAGAGATAACCTCACCCAGTAGAATTTCTCTACACGATGCCCATTTTTCGAAACTTGGAAAAGAGCCACTGTCACTAGGCTTCTCTCTTGACCAATCCCAAGATGAGATTCAATCTGTTAATCTTAAACGAAACAGTCTATAGGAGAAGTGGAAGTTAATAGAGATTACCACTCGATCAATGTTATCTAATCCACTGATGTGGCCTTAAAAACACATGTTTTTCCACATCTTTTTAATTAATTTTTATTAATTTACTAATTTATTTTAAAAAAAAATTAATTAATAATAGAACTTTTTTATTTTTCTTATTAAATTTGTTATTTAGTAAATTTTTATAATAATTTATGTATTTTAAGGTTTAATTTTGTTAATTTATGTTTTACTTTATTTTACGAGTCTAATAACTTTTTATTTATTTTGTTGTTTTAGTCTGCATATCTGATAAATTAACATTAATTAAATAATTGATTAATTTTGATTTGGAATAATAAATAATATACTTTTGATTTATCTTTTCATGTATTAAATATTTAATAATTTATAATAACATAATCTAAATATCAATTGTCTTTTAAAAATTCATTTTTTATAAATTTGAGTTTATAAACTCATTGCATCTCTTTAATTTAATTTCATTAATTAGCATAAGTTTTTAATCACCAATTTACTAACTTTTTACCTTAATTAATTTAATTTGTTAAAGTAACTATTATAAATAATTTAACTTTGTAATTTAAATGTTATAAATTTTTTATTTACTTTTAATAATTTAATTGCTTTTTAGTTTAAGTTTTAGTATAGTAACTATTTATGCTTTACAAATTGAAGTTATTAATAATTTAACTTATCTTTAATTGGTTTTAGAAATTTATTAAATTCTATGTTGTAATTAAATTTAAAAATTTTTTAATTAATTTTTAGTTTTTATTAATTATCTTGTTCATATTTTATTTGAGTCTTAATTTATTTACTCTATCTTTTTTACAGGTTCATGGTTTCACCCATGCCACCAGTTTTGGCGTCATAGTCCCTTGTTCATGGACTCACATTCACTACTTCCCCATTCTTTCATGCTCTTATCGCTTTACGGTGGCACCATGTCATTTCTTAACTTTACTATCTCACCGTAACCATATTCCCCATTACGGTCCCTCTTGGAACCTTACCCTTTTCCACCATGCACCGTTTCACACTTCACACTATGTTCCATCCCTTTTTCAATCTTCATTCACTATCCCACCGTTTCCCCCTGGATCTGCTAATATTCCTTCAATTCTCACATAAACCGTGACTCTCCTTCTACGGCGGTTTGGGTAAGATTTCCCTATCCCCCTTTACCTTTTCAGAACCCTTTGGTGATTCGAATTCTAGGAAACCTCGTAGAAAGATACCTTTTCCTTGATAGTCACACTAAGGTCATGTGTCACCTGGTTAACCCTCGGGTATGTGTTGAGATGGATGCTTCCCGTTTTCCCTTCGATCATGTGTGGATTACGATTGGTGAGGAGTAAAGGTTTATACTATAAGTTATTTATGAAAATTGGACTGAGTTCTATCCTTCTTGAAAGCGTTTGGGACATCCTTTGGAGTCTTTCCAAAGGAGAAGCACTGCTCATCAATTGGAGATAAGTCGTAGGAGGAATCAGGTTTCTACAAGTATAGAGGATGCTTCGCCGAGTAAGGATCATGAGTCTGGTGTGACGACTGATCTGGTTAAGGAGGCTTCAGAGTCCAAAGATGGGGGACCTCACCCATTTCCTGTGGTGATGGACCTCCCAGATGGTGTCCATATGGTGGCAATAGATGATTTTAATAGTTCTCAAACATCAAATACTATGATAACTTAGGGTAACCCGAAAGTAGTTGAAGTGTTCAGCAGGTTGCGGCAAGATTTGGAGGGCTCATCTAATCACAATTCTCAAAAGGATACTGGCTGGGGTTATAAGGAGGGTAGTTTGGAGCAGCGCATGGATGGAGAGAAAATAGTTAAAGTCCAGAGGGTGGGGAAAAGGGATTCAATTCAGTCGTGGCCAGTCCAAACAATGATTGGGGTTCTAGAGACATAGACCCTTCGGCCAGGCCCTTTCTATCGTTGAGAAACATGTTTGAAGGCACTTCATAAGGCATGCTTGAAAGGGATTTGGATGCTGATGCGGTAGAAGGTGGTGATGTCGATGGGGCCTGGGCGAAAGGGCACAATGTTGTAAGGTTGGGCCACATGGTTGTGCCTATGTCCATGGAAGAGGCTGCTAATGTGGATGGGTGTCTTTCCTTGATTGACAGTAACACGCCGGATAAAATGAGGGAGAATGCTATTGGTTGTAACGATAAGGCCTCGATGAACAAAGGGATGGCTGTTTCTGGGGGTAATAAAGAAAATAGAAGTGTTATATACTACCTTTCCTATAGCGACATTTTTCAGAATGGGATCGAAAGGATGACTGAGGGTGAAGGAGCGATATCTACTACACCAAGAAGATGAACAAGAAAGGACTACTATTATCTACCATGGCCGGTGAGTGCCAGATCATCCTCTAAACAGGATAGAGGGGAGATTCTTGATTTCAAAAAAGATAGCTTGATTAAGAAATATTTCCCAGGGAGACCATTAATAGACCAGATGATGAACCATGAGCAAAGTGATTATATTTTGAGACGGCATAAATCGACCTCTGAATGGGAATCGGCTATGGAAGAAGGGGACTCTTCTGTGGGATGCAGAGAGGATTACGGGTATTATGATATGTATTACCGTGCTAGTTATTTTTGGTTTGTGGTTGTTCTCCATGTGCCTGTTTTGTGAGTATTTATAGTATTTATATGGTACGGGTTAAGGGTTGTGCGGTTTCTCACTTTCCTAAAAGTGTTTCGAAATAAAAAAAAATCAATTTTCAAAAATCAAGAACCAATGAAACTCTTCTGTAGATCAGCATCCATCAAGGCCAAAAACCCTAGATTTAAACCAAATTAAACAATTAACACATTTTCAGTCTCTGTTCTTCCTTTTATTTGAGAAAGTCTGACCTGAAGCTCACCATTGGTTTCCACCCTGAAGGACCACTACTTTGATTAAGGGAGGGTCGTGTTTCGTGGGGAGGAACTGGATGACGCATCATGATGGAGTTGTTGCAAGATGAGTCCCCTCCTTAGAGTTAAATGCCTCCACCACATCACTAGGATGAGGAGTAGGACTCTGCGCTGTGAGAGGAGGGTGAGAGAGATGGAGTCTCTACCACTGTGGGTTCTTGCTGGATATTTCTTTGTTCGTCGTTGTCCATGCTAGATCTAAGGTCGCTGCTACACTGATGATGCGTGAGAAGGAAATGGAGTAATAGTGTGATACTGGTCGAGACACTAAAAGATACTGAAACTTCCACTTTAGAACTGCAATTCACTATCGAGACCCTATTTCCCAAGCCGTTCAAGGTGTCGATGGAGTCCAAGCGCTGCTGTGGAAGTCAGCGACTCATCCTTGTTGCATTCTGCTAGATCTAGAGAAGAACTTAAAGCTGGAGGAATAACTTCTTCACATTGAGGGAGGCTGAGTAGGTCTGGTGTCTATCTTCGGAAGGAATAAGAACAAACCCTCGGCCACTTTGTAGTGTGATTGGGGAAGGGAATGTGAATTAATTAATAAAATAATAAAATAATAAAAATAATGAAATAAAAATACAAGTAAATAATCAATAATTTAATCAAATATATATGCTACAATACATAATAATTTTTAACTTTTAAAAATTATAATATTATTAAATAAATTATTAATTAAATTAAATTTAAGATAAAATAATGAGACTTATTAAAACTAAAATAATATGTCATAAATAAAATTAATTATTAATATTAATTAACACATTTAAATTAGCACTTAAATTATAATTTATTGTCAACAGAGTAAATATAATATTTAAATTTATTAAGTAATTAATATTAATCTAATTTAATAATTTTATGAAATTATACTAACTAAATGTTAATAATACAATCACTAATTGTATAATTTAAATTGATAATAAAAAATTAAATACTTAAAAAATTTATTAGAGATTTAATAATAAATAAATAACTATAATATTAATATTTATTCTAGTAATATTAATTATCAATTTAAGTGTCTTTAAATTAACTTAAATTAACTTATTAATTTAACTTTAATTTATAAAATAACTATAATATATTATTTATTTTATTTATTTTTTATTTTTTTATTTTTTTATTTTTAGGTTCATACAGAAATTGAAATCCCATCAATATTCACTAAACTAACTTAGCGAGAGTTAGTTACATGGGAAAACATAGTGTGACGTGCCTTTCACAAAAAAATGCATCTGTACGGTTCTTAAGTGAAGGACTTTTTGAAGTCAGTGGAAGTGGGTGGTGACATGCAGTAGGTGATATCAGGATTTAAGAGCAGTGTAAGCAGCGAATGGTGGATAATGATTCTGACGCTCATACTCTTTCGACAAACATTCATTCGAGAGAAGATCCAGACTCTCTCATTCTCATTCCACGATCACATCCATTCGAGAGAATACTTTGAGGAGCAGTACTGGAGTCAAGCTGGAGACTAAAGAGCCCGAATGCAGAGCATCACTTAGGGGGTTCTTCTTCCTTATTTCTTTAATCTTTATACTCTGTTTTCAGTTTTTTTCAATTCCATATTTCATTATGAACACAAGATGATTGCTATCTTGGGAGATTTAAGCTTTTTTGGTTTATTTGTTAAATTTTTCACTTACTCTTAGATTGACATCGGAATTAATCAGTCTGATCAACTCTGATGTTAAGTTAAATTATTCAAACCTTTCTGTAAAAAAAATTCATAGTTTCAAGTTCAATTGGTGAGATTTAACTTGATCATCATTTTGTAGAAGCGTTAATGTTATTACAGTTGGAGTTTTATGGAGAATTTAACTTCAACTGTATTCTTTTTCAAAATTATAATAGTTGATGATATTTAGAGTGGTGAACTCTAAAATTCATACTCTTGTTTGATGTGTCTTCTGGCAAGAAAGATATATCATCCAATTTATAAGTTGTGATTAAATTAAATTTAGTTTAGAGTTATCTTTTTAACCATTAGGTTTGGAATTCCCGGGAAAACTGTTGATCTTAGCTCCTTTGTTGTTGTTGCTTAATGTCAGCCTGCTATATTTCTTTATCTTTTCATCTTGTAGTTTAAGATTTAGTTACTTTGTAAAAAAACTTGTTACCTCCTCTTGTTGCACTACATCATTTAAAAAAAATATAAAAAAATATAAAAATTGTAAAGTAAAAATAGCTAAAAAATGCACACTCGCTTCAATTATGACAACAGTGGTGTTTATTAAAAATAAAACCTTAGAATTCACTCACTTTACTTCTCTGTGGATCGACCCTACACCACTATGCTAGTGTAGGTTATTAAATGTAATTTTGAGGGTCGTGACGACCTCCGACCTGTTCAAAATTTTGCGTCGTTTCCGGGTAAGGAACACGTTGAGTGTTCTATGTTTTAGAACATATAAAAAAATTAAGAAAAACATAAAAAATACATATAAAAATATAATTTAAAAAACTTTCTTTGAATTGTATCTGCTTCTTGTGCTATTTTTGAAAAAATATGCTCAAATGTGAAACTTTTTGTGTTTAAACTCATTTGTTTTTAGATAAAAAAATGTAACATCACCACCAAAATCAACTGGGGCCTCATTGTGTTTGATGTGGAAATTTTGGGCACACTGCCTAGTAGTGTTTCTATAACCAGCCACAACAGATTGTTTACATTTATGAAGATGAAAATTTTGAATCTAATCATGAATTCCTAGATAAACATGAATTAATTGAAACCAAACTGGATGCTAGGGAGAATAATTGGAACACATGATTTAATCAAACACATGAAATTCAACTTAGATATTATTAAGATCAAGATAAAACAATGAAAATATTGGAAAACATGTTCTTGGAATTATAAAATAAGGTTAAAGAAAAAGAATAATTTGAAGAAAATGAAAAAGAAAATGTTTAAAAAAGATTTGAAAATAAACTGGAAGAGGAAAGTGATAGTGAAACTGGGAAACAAACCATTTACTTTGAAAAATCTGATTATGTTGAACTAGATATAGAAATAACCAGCTCAAAAAATCAAGAAAACAACATTGATAATCCAATAAAGAACTTTAATGCTGTTGATTTGGAGAATTTTGAAGATGAATTGAAAGAGATTGAAAATGAATGTCCAGTTCTCTTCATAATTCCTACATTGGAGAAAAATCACTCTTTTAGAAATTTTAATAATGAAGTCACTCAGGTTGAAGATATACTAGAAACTGAAAACTTTAATGTTATAAACTCTTCACCCATCTTTTTTGAATTTTTGAACAATGAGTTTGAAAATAATATTGGGAACACTTTGGAATATAAATTTAAGCTGGAAATAACAGAATCTCAAATTTTTGAACCTAAACTGATAACCAATCTTCCATGTTTTGAACCTGTAAACCCAATAATTTCTGAAATATTGTTGGATGATGAGAAAAAGGGGATAATATTTGAAGAAAGGCTTACTGATGAGTTCTAATTTCCCAATTCTCATAGTAATCACTTTTATGAAACTTTGTGAAATGTAATGTAAAGTAGTGCTAACTAACTTCAGGAGAATTGTCTTAATTTGAACATTCTAGAACTAAATTTTTTGAAACTGAATTGTACAATTCTTCACCTGAAATTGAATTGCGACACTCAAATGAATAGGTTTTAGAAAGTGAGCCGTTTGAACTTGAACTTGAAAGAGAGGTTGAACACATACTAGATTATTATTGCAGAATTGATTTGATAGAATTAGTAGATGTTCAGTGTGAGTTAACATATGAGGATATTTTGGAATAGATTTACAACATTGTTAGAACTGAATTTATTTGTGATAAAATAAATTCTCTTCCCTTCGTATCACTTACTTCCTCAACTTTGAAGGGTCTTGAGCCATTTCATGATACAGATAGTATTCTAGAGGGGGAATCACTCTTGTGTTCTATTTTCCATGATTCAGTTCAACACTTAATTGAATTCCCTCTTGATATTGCTAATCAGAACTCACCCATGAGCACCTTTGAAGTTGAATACACTAATGATGAAGCCGAGAGAGATGGAAAAGAGAATAATACCACACCCTTTAAATCACCTAGTTCTATGTTTTCCCTTCATGTGTATTCAAATATTGAAATGTCTGAACTTATTCTGGAAGTGGAAAAAACGATGCCCACAACTATTAAAGGGTGCTACTTAGGGGTTATTTTAGGCTGTGAGAATTCAGTTCTTAATGTGTTGAGTCTTATTTCCCACAAATCTCATCTTTATGTTAAAAATAATTGGGCCAAACCCATGTGGTGGTTCCAATTAAGGAAACCACATCCACCTAATGAATACGGTTAGTTTCTAGGTGAGTCTAGCTGGGGACAATAAATCTAGCACTACATGGAAAGAAACCCATGGTTTTTGTTGTGTTAATAAATAAAAAATTGTGATTAAATATAGTCTAACTAAAGACTTTAAAATTTGTGCCTCATGGGAGTCAACCCACGCTCTTTCATTATTTTCATTTTTGTACTGTTCAGTGTTGAATAAAGTGATGCTTTTTTGTCTTCCATATGATCTATCTCTGCTAGATTTTTGTTCCTTGTTTACATGCTCTGTGTTTCTAGGATGATGTTGCTGTATCATTTTAGGAGTGGAATTCCCATGCTGAAGGAGTAATGGAAAATCTAGTTAGGGAAGTATCTTTTTGTTAATTTTTATTTCATTATTATGCTCCTCAATGCATTATGAAAAAATTATACTACATATTTTCTGAAAATCTATTTCATATCTTTCATGTACTAAAAAACTTTTACTGTATGTCACTAAGATGAATTAAAAAATTTGCATGTGCATGTTGTTGTGAACTGAAATTAATTGTTTAAAACCCATTCACTGCATGAAATTAAGTGTGGGGGGTACATGTTTGCTGGTATTTGTGTTTTTCATTGGAACTTATTAGTCTATAGGGTGTTTAGAATGCATCTTTCTGTTATATTGAACATCCATTTGAATCATACTTTGTTAAAATACTTACACCCAATTAATTGTGCACCCACACCTTTTATGCTTCTTTTGAGATATATTGAAAATATTATTCACTGGACTTAAATGTTAATGTGTGGACTTGCTAATGAACCTGTTATTATGTTATTCATTATAGAAAACTATATCTTTGAATTTCATTAATACCGTTTATACATGTCATCTTTCTACTAAATTAAAAATCTGTTTTGAACCTTTAATGTTTAATTGTACTTCTCTATATTTGGAAGTCAACTTTGGGGAAAAGTTGGATTTTAAGTGTGGAGAAGGGGGTCAATTCAAGACTGTACTTTACTGTGATTAATTGTGATCCCATCAATTCTCACTACAACTTCAAACTTTTTTTCAAAACATGGTTGAATTTTTTCAAAATTCTTGCACAATTTTAGGTTTTACACTGTATTCAAATGGGTCTTGCCTTAGGATTAGTACCTTGATGGAAGTTAAGATTTGTTTTGAATCTGAAATTAGTGATAAGGGACGATTGTTGAGTGATCTATCTTAGTGATATAATGAAAATTTTGGTTTAGAAATTTTTTCTGAGAGTGATATGGGTGTTCATTTTTGTGGAGTTATGATCATAGCTGATGGAACTAGAAATTTGACTCTATCTTAGGGGCTTCATTCTTCTTCTTTTCCTTCAATTATAAATGTAATCATCTTAATGAACCAATGTAAATGCTTTCTATAGAAATCTTATGAAACTGGAGTAAATTGGTCATCTAGGATCCCACAGTGAGTCTCTAAGACCCTAGATGCTAGTTGCGTTTCTGTTTACTATAAGCCTTATGTACACTTCGAATAAGTGCATTGCACAGTGCATAGTGCAATGATACAAGGCTTGGGAAAAATAATATAAAATATTTAGGGTCAAAAATGAGTTCAATAAGGTGAGGGTAATGGTGAACTCCAAATGAAGAAGGGGTCAATTGGTTAATATGTGAGTCATTTAGGTTGTATTATTGAGGTGATTCACAGAATAATATATTTATTTTTAAAACCTAAGTGATGGGTTAAATGCAAATTTCCTACTTTTAAGTTATTAATTCCACTGATAAGTTCTTACATCTTTTCACCCTTGGACTTTGGACTCAATCCTGGATTGAAGTTAGTCACCTAGAAGTATCACATATGAGGCACGCCACTTTCATTTATTATTTATTCATTTCTCTCTTGACTACTTTTGAGTATTTGTTCTAAGTAAGATTCAAATGAGCAGTTTATTTTCTAAAACCCTATTGACATGTTTTTGAAGTCCTCTGCTGAAAGTTTCGTACATGTTACAGTTTGATAAAAATCATGAATATCATACTTCTATTTCCCAATTATAATAAAACATGGGATATTTTGAGTAAAAAAAATGTTTAAGTGTGGGAGAATTTGATGTGGCCTTAAAAACACATGTTTTTCCACATATTTTTAATTAATTTTTATCAATTTAATTATTATTTTAACACTTTTTAATAAATAATGGCACTTTTGTATTATTAAATTTTTTATTTAATCAATTTTTATAATAATTTATGTATTCTAAGATTTATATTTGTTAATTTAAGTTTTAATTTATTTTACGAGTCTAATAACTTTTTATTTAGTTTTTTGTTTTAGTCTGCATATTTGATAAATTAACACTAATTAAATAATTGATTAATTCTGATTTTGTACAATAAATAATATTGTTTTGATTTATCTTTTCATGTATTAAATATTTAATAATTTATAATAACAAAATCTAAATAGTAATTCTCTTTTAACAATTCAATTTTTATAAATTTGAGTTTATAAACACATTGCATATCTTTAATTTAATTTCATTAATTAACATAAGTATTTAATTACAAATTTACAATCTTTTTACCTTAATTTATTTAATTTTTTAAAGTAACTATTATAAATAATTTAACTTTGTAATTTAAAGGTTTAAATTCTTTATTTTCTTTTAATAATTTATTTTCTTTTTAATTTTAGTTTTAGTATAGTAACAATTTAAGTTTTACGAATTGAAGTTATTAATAATTTAACTTAAGTTTAATTTGTTTTATAAATTTATTAAAGTTTATGTTTTAATTAAAATTTCAATTTAATTAATTATGTTTTATTTTTTATTAATTATCTTGTTCATATTTTATTTGAGTATTAATTTATTTAATCTGTCTTTTTTATAGGTTTACGGTTTCACCCCTACCACTAGTTTTGGAATCACGGTTCCTTGATCACAGACTCGTAGTCACCTCTTCCCCATTCTTTCACGATCTCACTGCTTTACAATGGCACCATGTCATTTCTTAACTTTACGGTCTCACTGTAATTGTATTCCTCTTTACGGTCCCTCTTGGCACCGTAACCTTTTCCACTATGCACCATTTCTCACTTCACACTGCATTCCATCCCTTTGTCAAGCTTCCTTTACTTTCCCACTATTTCCCCCTGCCACTTCTACTATTTCTTCAAAACCGGTGCCACCGTTTCATATTTCACACCTTCTCCTCATCTACTGATCCTTGCATCGTTGTTGCAACCCATATACCATCTACCCCAAATCCACAACAACATTGATTTTAACATGTTTTTCAATCAAGAACCAATTAAACTATTCCGTAGATCAGAAACCACCCAGGCCGCAAACCCTAGATTTAAACCATATTAAAAATTAACACATTTTCAGTCCACATTCTTCCTTTTATTTGAGAAATTCTGAACCGAAGCTCGCCATTGGTTGAAACCGTGAAAGACCACCACTTTGATTAAGGGAGGGTCATGTTTCGTGAGGAGGAACCGGATGCCACATCGTGATAGATATGTTTCAAGATGAGTCTTCACCTTATAGTTAACCTCCTCCCCTGCTTCACTGGGATAAGGAGCAGGACTTTGTGCTGTTATAGGAGGCTGAGAGAGATGGAGTCTCTACTGCTGTGGGTTCTTACTGGAGATGTCATTGTTCGCTGCTATCCGCGCTAGAGCTTAGGCCACTACCGCACTGATGCTGCGTGAGAAGGAATTGGCATAACAGTGTGATGTTGGTCGAGCCACTAAAATATACTTAAATTGTCACTCTATAACTACAATGCACTACCAAGACCCTGTTTCCGATGCCGTTCAAGCTAGTCGACGTCAATGGAGGCCAAGCGCTGCTGTGGAAGTCAGTGACTCATCCTTGTTGCATTCTACTAGATCTAGAGAAGAACCTAGAGTCGGAGGAAGAACTTCACCACATTGAGGGAGGCTAAGCAGGGTCGGTGTATGTCTTCTAGAGGAAGAAGAACAAACCCTCCCCCACTTTTCAGCGTGATTGGAGAAGGGAAACTAAATTAATTAATAAAATAATAAAATAATAAAAATAATAAAATAAAAATAAAATTAAATAATCAATAATTTAATCAAATAAATATAATATAATACATAATAATTTTCAACCTATAAATATTATAATATTATTTAATAAATTAATCATTAAATTAAATATAAGATAAAATAATGAGACTTATTAAAACTAAAATAATATGTTATAACTAAAATTAATTATTAATATTAATTAACATATTTAAATTAACAGTTAAATTATAATTTATTTTCAACAGAATAAATATAATAGTTAAATCTATTAAGTAATTAATATTAATCTAATTTAAGAATTTTACTATATTATAATAACTAAATGTTAATAATATTGAGAAAAATTGTATAATATAAATTAATAATAATATATTAAATACTTAAAAATTTTATAAAAGATTTAATAATAAATAAATAACTATAATATTAATAGTTATTCTGGTGATATTAATTATCAATTTAAGTATCTTTAAATTAACTTGAATTAACTTATTTAATTTAACTTTAATTTATAAGATAACTATAATATATTATTTATTTTCTCTGTTTATATTTTTTTATTTACGGGTTCATAAGGGAATTGAAATCCCATCCTGATTCACTAAACTAACTCAGCAGGAGTTAGTTATGTGGGAAAAAATAGTGTGACGTTCTTTTCATGAAAAAACTCACATGTACGGTGCTTAAGTGAAGGACTTTTTGGAGTTGGTGGAAGTGGGTGGTGACATGTAGTAGGTGATAGTAGGATTTAAGAGTAGATCAAGAAACGAATGGGGGATACTGATTCAGACACATATACTCTTTCGATGAACATTTATTCAAGAGAAGATCCAGACTCTCTCATTCTCATTCCACCAATACATCCATTCGAGAGCAGACTCTGAGGAGCAGTACTGGAGTCAAGCAAGATACTAAGGATATCGAAGGCAGAGCATCACTTAGGGAGTTCTTCCTCCTCATTTCATTAATCTTTGTACTCTGTTTTCGTATGTTTTCAATGCTATATTTCATTGTGAACATAAGATGATTTCTATCTTAGGAGATTTAAGCTTCGTTGTTTTATCTGTTAAATTTTTCACTTAATCTTTGTTTGACATCAGAATTAATTAGCAATATCAACTCTGATTTTAAGTTAAATTGTTCACACCTTTCTATCAAAAAAATCATAGTTTCAAATTCAATTGGTGAGATTGAACTTGATCATCATTTTTTTGAAGTGTTAATGTTATTATAGTTGGAGTTTTATGGTGAATTTTACTTCAAATATATTCTTTTTCAAAATTTTAACAGATAATGATCTTTAGAGTGGAAAACTCTAAAATTCATACTTCTGTTTGATGTGTCTTCTTGCGAGGAAGATATATCAACCAATTTCTAAGGTCTGATTCAATGATATTTAGTGGAGAGTTACCCTTTTAAACATAATTTTTGGAATTTCGGATAAAACTGTTGATCTTAGCTCCTTTGTTGTTGCTGCTTAATGTTAGTCTATTATATTTTTTTTATCTTTTTAGCTTGTACTTTAAGATTTAGTTACTTTGTAGAGAAACTTGTTACCTCATCTTGTTTAACTACATCATTAAAAAATAATATAAAAATAATATAAAAATTGTAAAGTAAAAAAATCTAAATAATTCACACTCACTTCACTACTGACAACAGTGTAATTTATTAAAAATAAAACCTTATAATTTACTAACCTGCCTCTTTCGTGGATTGACCCTACACCATTATTCTAGTGTAGGTTATTAAATGTAATTTTGAAGGTCGTGAAGACCTCTAACCTATTTAGCCACCCCAAGAGTCTATCATCATCACGCACCTTACCCTTATGTATTATATGGGTTTTATAAGTGGTTATGTAACAAGACCCTATAAATATGATTATGTGCATTATTTTTTTATAAATAATATAGATATATTTTATTATTATTACATTGTAAATGGGTTTTAAAGAAAAAATAGTATTTTTATTTAATATTCAATTATGAAATATATTTTGATGAATTAATGTATTTTTGAAATAAATAATATTTTAAAAAAATATTAATACTAAATTATTTTTTACTAAATATAAATGATCTTATATTTTTTTATGAATACAATTGGAAATTTTATTGTGGTTTGAAAAAACTTTATATTCAAAACACATTAATTTTTTATAAATGTCATGTTTAATTTTACAAGATAAAATTTGAATATTTAGAATATTATTTAGATAAGATGAATATCATTGTTGGATTCATGATGTTGAAATCATCCAATAGTGAATTTTTCATAATGTTCTAAGATAGTTGAATTTTTGGGTAAAAATTTAATACTTAATAAATATATAATGTTTTTATGACCTCATAATGATCCAATAGTTATGTAATAAAATACTATAAAAGGGGCATTCAACCAATATATGCATTACCATTAAAATGATTTGAATTTATATTTTTTTGTTTAATTTTATATTACCTTAGTGGACCCTCCAAGACTTATAAAATATTTTAACATTTTAAAATGATTTCTTTGAAAGTGTGACTCACCTCTATATAAGAAAGCCTAATATTTTAATATGTTCGGACCTTGGAGTTATACAATATTTTATACCACTCTCCTTTTCCAGAAACCATGGGAAAATCCATGGGATGGTTTGTGGTTTTGAATAATTTAATGTTTAGTGTCCAAAACCTAAATAATTAATAATTCCCTCTTATTTCCTATATAAACCCACTCAATCTACCATTCATATTCACTCAAACTCTTTAGATATTGACCTACCTATGACCTCCTCTCTTTGTAATCTGACCATGGCTCCCCAATCTCCCAAGAAGCCTCTCCCAAGCCTTTGGGATCACACTTCCAAGTAAGGGACCATCACTTTCCTTCCTTCCTTATTTATGTCGATGTTTCCTTATATTGTTATGCCATTTTATTTTCAATTAAAAATGTTGGGGTATGATTTATCACATATTCTATACTCTATCCTCATGTTTTAAGGATGAGAAATCCCTTTCTCTCTCATTAATGCCTCCCTTGTACTCTCATTACCATGCCGAAATTCTGTAAGGGATTTCTCTCTCCTCATTTACATTCAAGAAATTCTTTTATATTATGAATATAAATTCCATTAACTATGTTGGGATATTATTTTCCATGACCCAATTAGTTTCAATTTCATGTGTAAATTATGATATACCCCATTATCTCTCATCAACGCATTCTACAATTTCTATTTGACATCGTTATGTTGGTGAAGTTACACCAAAATTTCCCATGAAAAAATCATCGTGTATGTAAATACCATACCCATTTCTATATCAAGGTTATTCACCTTTATGACCATGTACATTTTTATTTAGGGCTTAAATTTATGTATTCCATATCTCTTATTCAAGGATAAAATTATTATGTTTAATGAATAAATGTTGTATGATCAATGTGGCATAGTTACGCATGAAATGAAATGTTTTTTAAAGGGATAACCCTTATAGAACTCAAATTAATTGGGTAAAGAATAATATCACGATATGTCAGGTGAAATGGGTGTTTACTCATTATAATTCATGTTCAATGAGGGTTTAATCATTCTAATTCAAGTGCAATGAGTTTTTACTCGTGCTCCATGTGCAATGAGCCTTGTCACATGCTAATATCATGTTAAATGTTTTTTCTACATTTCAATGTTATGATAATCATGATATATAATGTCTTTATGTTCATGTTTCTCCTTTTCTCTATTGATATGCCTATTTCCTAACATTTATTTTATTTTTCATGTTATTCCTTGTTTACTCCTTTACTGGACTTTATATCTCACCCATTCCTTATGTATGTCCTCAGGTTATCACATGAAATCCTAAGTACGAAGGAATGTTGTGGTCATGTAAAAGAAGTTTTCAATAAATATGTTGTATTTTATGTCATAAATTGTCATTTAATTTTCCTCATTTCCCAATACACTAGACCTCTCGATCCATATATTTGTCTTAAGTGAAAGTTTATTTAATAAATCATGTTTAAGTGTGTAATAAAGAGAGGGGTTTTATAGTTACTCCTTAGATACATTTATAATAATATATAATATATTTAAATAAAGAGGAGAATGGATTATTGTGATTATATTTTTTTAATTAGTAAAAATACCATAATAAATTGAAGTTTTCAATATATTTTGGGTGATAGAGGAAGGGATAAATAAATTTTGAAGTGAGATACATATTGGATGTTTCTAAAGAGATCATGAGTTAAAAATACCAATAATTCAATCATGCAGATTGATTCATATGTCAAAAACTGAATTCAAGACATGCCTCTTGTAAATCCGAAATTATTTATTTTTCTTGTAAAATATTGATAAGTTGTGATTATAGAAGTATAATGGCTGGTTGGAAAATTGGGGAACCATCCCTTTGTTATCCAGCATAAGTTCTATTGCATACGGTATTAAAATACACTTGGATGGTGGATAGAGAAGTATTATGGGGGTCCAAATTTTATGGGGTAAAGGAGAAATATATAAATTCTCAAATATATTATTCATATACTATAATGCTTTGGAAATGTCATTGAAGAGATTTGGAAATATTCTAATAATTTATAAAGTTATTCAAGTAGTTTTTAGATGTTTTTAATTGAATTTATATGGCCTAAAAATATTTAAATAGTTATGATATCACAATATAAATTTTTATAATTCATAGTTAAAGGTGTAGAATCAATAAATACATTCCATACATAAAATTGTCTTTCAAATAGACGACTGAAACATAGTGAAGTCTTGAACCCCCTTCATATTTTTAAAAGTAACTCTATAGTAAAATTGAAATACTATCAGAGGAAAGTATCCAATGAATACCTTAGTGTCTTATTTTTTAGAGTATAGAAATCTAGAAAAGATAATAATAACTCTAAGATATATTAAATTCACTAGACTCATACAAAATATTCTGTCTAAAATAATGATTTGAAATTTTATAATGGAAAAATATCTTCCAGAATACATAAGAGTAACATGTTTCAATGGAAAGTGTTAATATAGAAAATAGAAAATTCATATAGTGATATATAAAATTACTCTAGAGGCTATATAAATGATATTTTATCATATATAAAGGTCATTCTCTCAATAAATATGAGTTATTATAGTAGATGTAGTGAATATGAAATTTGTAAAATAAAACGGGATGCCCTGAAATACATATAGGTTGGATACTTAATTCATAAATATTACTTAGTGATAATTAATACATTTATAATTATACCAAGGCACAATTTCATATGTAATAGTAACCAATTATTACAAAAAGGTTAACACAATATACATAAAGTTCTTTCAGTTGGTGAAATTTAAGTTTAGATGTTATAGAATATAGATTTCTAAATTAACTTCATCGAAATAGGTTTTGTTCTTTATTTAATTAAACATTAAAAATTTTGATTTTGATTCAACAAGAGTTTTGAGAAGATGTTGTATTTTACACTATGAATATAAGAACCATACCATAAATAATTATATGGAAGGAATAATAGATGAGCTAGTTTTGTGACCTTGGATGCAACCACACTGTAAAGGGAAGAATCATGCCAGGAAGAGAAGTTCCACTCGATGAAGAAGAATATCACACCTTGAGGGTTTTCATATGTTATAATGTATACATCTATATTTAATTTCAATTTTTTTTTTGAAATTAAATATTTGGGTCTTGGAATGATATTTCTTAGATTTTAAATAGATTTTTTGAAATTATATATCGAGATCAGAAACTGGAACATTTATCAGGAAGAGTTGTTGATTAGTTTAAATAAAAATATCACATTGTCACTAATTAAGGGAGATTTAATTTATTTAATATGGAAATATTTTCATGTGATTTAGAACATAAATAAATTATAATAAATTGAGAATAATATAATTTGGATCTAGTACTGTTTTCCTTAAGATAACATTTAAAATTGAAGAAGGTTTGTAGAAAATGATATTATGAGTATCAAAGTGAGAGAAGTTGATGATAACATAATGAGTTTATCTTATTATTCAAGTAATAATAAAGATTAATAATACCTATTATATCAGAATATCTTATAATATAACTAATAAAAATAAGAAAAGTTTTGATGTGAATGTTGACACAGATTCTAATTTTCTAATGCACTTAAATAAGTGAGAAGTCAAAAAAAATTCCTTCCATGAGATAAATTTATATCATAAGGAGAATAATTATTAAGAATTAGGACATGCATACATATCAATAGATCATTCATTGGAAATCTAATTACTTAAATATCATGTTTGTGTTGAGATATAGAGACTGACATGTATGTTGCTATAAATAATTATCTTATGGATAAAATTACTATCATTAATCAATACGATATTATTATTTTTTATACAATGAATCCTCAAAGATTATTTTTGATCCTATTCAGTAGGTTTTTTGGAAGAAAAATTTATAAAGTGAAGGGATCCAATATAAAGAACCACCCAGGAGACTATAAAATTGTGAGAGTTAGTATAGATAATTGATCAACTTGAAGGAAATTATTTTTAGAGATACCCTATTGTATTAAATTTTATAATATAGTGGATATATTAATATCATGATGGACTTAAATGCATCAAGGAGTAGTCACCTACATTTTGGGAGACCCTTGTAAGACTATAGTGTTATGTTCTCTTTTAAATTCAGTCACACATGTAGTGTGAATCCATTGAGGGAACTTATAAATAGATCCATTTCTATCTTAATTGATGATAGAGGTTAATATATAGGGAAGGATAACTAAAGGATAATATATTATAGTAAATTGATCCACACTAATTCATTGTTTCTTATGTAATTGTATGATCGAGATATGACTAATATGTGTTTGATAGATAATATAGGTTTTCTCTAAAAGGATATATTTTCATTCATTTTTTTATATATATATTAGGTTATAATTTTAAAAATATTTAGAATTTCTCAGATGGAAAGTATAGTTATTATCACTATCATTACATATATGGAGGATTCAACCAAATCCTTCATGAATAGATGTAATAAAGAGAAAAAAATATAAGTAATATTTTAAATAAGAAATTGGTTCCATCACAATATAAAGGTATTCAAAGTGGTTGTTTATCTCATAAATCTGGTAAGAAAAATCCTCTTAAAGAATCTTGTTTAGATAGTAAATAGGATGGATCTACTAAATCGGTTGGAAGCCAAAACATTGAGGTTACAAATTACTTGAAGAAATTAATTTTACATTATCACTCTTATGTTTGTGTTTATGATGGAAATAGATAATGAGATCACAAAACTGGTAGTATATATAATCTATGAAGAAATAATTTGGAAAATACTTTCAAGAGTGTAACTCTCTCATCAAATAAGTGAACAGAAAGGAGAAATCCTTTAAGACTAGTAAAGAAAAGTTATTTATAGATAAATATGTCACGAAACATAATATTTACAATTATGTTAACAAGTTTTTTTTATATGAATAAAGGATCCCTACCTTGGAAGAAACTAAAAAATCTATTATTGATGGAAAGGATTCTCAATTGGAAATCAAATTTGGAAAAAATTAAGGATCTTGATAATTATTTTAAGAATGTAAACAAAGTTTGTTAACACCAGATTAGGATAATGAATTAAGTATGTGAATATTTAATAAATTAAATATTTGATGATAAAAATATACTCAAAATTCAATTCCTTGTGATTGAAGTCAAATCATGAAATTTAGAAACTATAATAGTTAAGTCTTTATAAAAACCTGAGAGAAAGGTTTCTACCATACACTATTATGATGATGATCATTATTCTAAAATACCTATATATTTTTGAAATAATATCTTTATATCACCTTATAGATAATCTAATATAAAATTTAGAAAATGGGTAACCCTTGGCTATGTAGAGTCACTTTTTACTATTGTCATTTCATTGACTACTACATATTCCAATTTAATTTATGGAGATACATGGGTGGGAAAAACTGCTTATAAATCCACCACAACATTAAGGGTGGATGTGATCCAGAGAAAAATAACTGTCTCAGCATTGAAATTTATAATAAAGAGAATTTCAGTATAAAAAATCAATGAAAAAAATCTAAAGATACAGTATCTAAGGAAAAAAAGATCATGCTTTATTTTCCATCATTTTTGTTTTTGAAGATTTAGATATAAGTCCATTGATTTTTGGAAAAATAAATCAATTAATGGAAATTAGATAATGTAGATACTAAGGGGAGAAAATATTATCCTTGGAAGAATAATTCAATGTGTAACTAGTGTTTGTAAATAAATATAAATATGTTAATATTAAAAATTTTATGATGTTTTAAATATTTTTTGTGAGAATTAGTAAACAAGTGTTTACTGTGGTGATTAATGATGGTTCAATAATTCCAAATATGTTTCACAAGACTTCAATGAAATAAGACCATAGAATTTGAATAAAAATAAATAGACGAATAATGAAATTTCCTTAAATTTTAAATGAATGGAGAGTAATAAAAAAATATACACCCTAGGTAGAAATATAATAAATATACTACAACAAGGAAGAGTTGATTATACTATGGTAGAAATGTAACATCCATGATCATTGTTTTCAATCGAGTAGGATCTATAACAAATAAATCAAGATGGAAAAAATAATTGAATCAATCTAAGAATGAAAAAGAAGGGCTAGTATGGTGGAAGACATCCAAGATGAAGAATATAAATTTTGTGGTAGGTTTCCAAATAAGGGAGATCCAAGGATTCTTAATAATAAATGTTTAAAATCTAAGAACTTTGAGAATGTTCCTGAATATTTATTGACTATTTGGATAACTCAATTAAAAATGGATAAAATTATGGATAGATCACAATATAATGAAATTTTTAAAGGGAAACAAGTTATTTCTCATGAATGAGAACTCCATAAGGATATATGTAGAAGGTAAAATAATACTAGACATAATTCATGGATTGTATAGTCATCATGTTAGCCTAAGTGGGAATGATGAAGTAAGTGAAATAAGAACAAGGAGGTATATTTTCCTTATTGGATTATGTGTTGAATAAAATCCCATATAATAGAGTAATTGGGAAAATTATAGAACCCATTATACCTAATTAGTTTACTGATTTGAAAACCAAAAGAGTAGGTATAAAGATTTCACCAAAATATGAGGTTATAAATAAATGAGTATTTTACATGAGAAGAAACTCCCAACCTTATTTCTCTCATTAATGATGTAATATTCTTCCACCTTACTTATAATTTTTTTATAACATCCTAGATCCGAGTGCCTCCCTAAGGTGCCCTATATCTAGTCGGCTACATGGCCTCAAGCACATTTCCTCAAATTTGAGAGGCTAACAACTAGCAACGAAGGCCAATGTGTGATAATGGGGAAAGTATTCCCTCATTGGTAGAGTATACATATTGGAAAACAAATAGTAAACAATAACGGAAGACGTAAAACCATACAATAGAAATAAACAGTGGAAGACTAAAGTAAATCCAATGGAATCCATAATATATATATGATGCATGTCACATGTGTCTATGAAAACAACCAAACAAGTCAGAATACTAGAAAATGATACATAAACCAAAGTACAAAAGAAACAGTAAACTCTAGCAGCATCGCAAGCCTCATCTTGGTCTCATGCTCTCTAGCTCCAACATCAATCAAATACCTGATGAAGAAGGGAGCTTGAACTTAACTATACCAGAAAACAAATAATATGTTTGGGTCCAAAAAATTACCCAAACAAGGTGTGAGATGAATCCTAGTAGTCAAACACCAATATATATGTGCCTAATTATCAATGAATATATATAGTAAGAAATATATAGAAATGAAGCAATAAACTAGGAATTACTCAATGTAAACAGTCCTACAGTTTTCAATTACATTCATTTACATTTATTATACATCATTTGAATCATGAATTTTAGGGATCTATCCTAAGCTCTATATCCCCCTGTGTAACATCAAAAAAACAAATGTCTCAGAAGACCATATAAAAAACAATTAAGACCGAGTCCAAGATTGTGTTTTGGCTTGGTAGACTCATCAAAATCATTCAATAATTAAAAAAATGACCCTTTTGGAAATTTCTCAGAGTCTAGTCCACCATGTTTTGACATAACAACAATCCATTTAATAATGATCCTTTGTGAAAGCTCTCACGGTCTAACCCCTTTTTTCTAATATTCTATCAAACAATTATAAACAACCACCTTATAAATCTCTCACCATTTAAACCCTTTGGTCCAAAATATTATCAAACAATTATAAATAACCACCTGGGAAAGCTCTCACATTCTAAACCCATGGGTCGATGACCACCAAGAAGCTCTCACAGTCAATACCCCTGGGTCAACATAACAGTAATACATATATAAATAACCCTCCCTCGGGAAGCTCTCACAGTCCAATTCCCCTTCCTCAAACATTCACAATGCATATCAAAGGAATCTTATATAATCAGTAACTCCATCCTAACAAAACAAGACATGGAAAATAAGGCAAGACTAATAGGCATCCTGGACCAATTAGACATAAAAAAATCAAGGAAACACATCCACAGTTGTCTTATAAATGAGTTATATTACCTCATGCATAATAAAATACCCTTTATCAATTAAATAAACCATAATAGGTGATAAATAGGGTCAATTCCAAATCAAGAAATACCCAAAATATGGGTATGCTTCACCTTATGAATATATAATATAAAAACACAATTAAAGGCACAAACCACCTACAATGATCTTGTATGATCAGGATCCTTGAACGTCGGCCCTTTAATTGGAGTATATCAACAAAAAAGTGTAAAAATACTAACCTTTAATAACTCATGAGAGAGTAAGAATAAGGAATAAAGGTTCTAGTTTAATTGGGAACTCGCCGGTGGGATTCCAACACACTCGATGACGTCTCAATCGAAGGTTGGATGGAGAATCGGGGGTTTGATCTTTATGCGTTGTTCCTGAGGACTCCAGTGTGAAACACGAGGAGAATAAAATAATTCTAGACATGAGACACAACCATGCACAAATATATCAATTAAAAAGAAAACTACATGGCATGTTCATTAAATGTACATGTCGTGTAGTAGCCTTAACCACCCCCCCCCCCCCTTAAGCGGTCTGCCAGGTCACCACATGGACATGTACTCGGTCGTTATATCGACAGTACGTTCCTGTACGCAGCAACTAGGTACACGACATGTACTCATAAGTACACAAAATTTACTTATAAAAAACCAATTATCTTCCTTTTCGAAAAAAAAAACAACCTAAAAACAAGATCCATACCTGAAATAAAGATCCATGTTCTTAAAAACATCCCCCGTTAAAGTAATTTGTCCCTAAATTTCTCTTACAAGGGTGTTAAAGATGAATTTTTGAATAACTCTAAACACTATTATCGTACGTTGGCATCCCTCTCCCAAGTCTCGTCCTACACTCGCCCATTCTTCCATAGAACCCATAACAAAGGAAAATAATGACCATGTAGAACCTTCATGATGCGATACACCATCTGAATAAGGTGCTACTAGAAGGATGCACCCACATCCAACTCAACCTCATCAGGTTAAAAAATAGGATATTGTTCTAAAAATAAATGTCGTAGATGAGAAACATGAAATAATTCATGCTTATCCTAGTACCTATGAGGTAACTTCAATTGATAGGAAACCATCCTAACTCTATAAAAAACCTCAAATGGCCCGATGTATCTTAGTGAAAGCTTCCCTCGTCTCCTAATCCTCTTATGTACCAACCTCAGTGTGATATGAAGAAGAACCTGATCCCGAAACTCGAACTCCAAAGGTTGTCTCCATCGATAAACATAGTATTTATAGCAAGACTGTGTAGTATCCATCCTCTTCTGAATCAACTCCACATGATCAGTTGTCTCTTGGACAAGATGATGTCCCAGCATAGCTACCTCTCCTACCTCCAGCCAACATAGGGGTGATCAGCCTGGCCTACCGTAAAAATCCTTATAAGGATCCATATAAATCCTTTCTTGAAAACTATTATTGTAGGAAAAATCCCCCATGGGTATGTGGATCTCCCAAGTTCCCCCAAAATCCAATATGCTTCCTCGATGAATATTCTATAAAACTTGAATCATGTGCTCGGATTGACCATATGTATAGGGATGGTAAGCTATACTGAGAAGTACCTATATACCTAATCCCTTTGTAGTACCTACTAGACACGAGAAGTAAAACTGGTGTCCCTATCTGAAATAATAGAGTGCATAACCCCATGCAAATGTACAATCTCTCAGATGAACAAAGTTCCAAGATCATCAAAACTAAAGGTTTCCTTGATCGACATGAAATATGAAACCTTCATAAGTCTATCAATAACATCCCATACAACATCATTTCTGTTGGGCGAACTTGGTAAACCCATCTTGAAATCCATCATGACATCATTACGCATCCAATCGAGAATGAGTAACTACTATAAAATACATGGAATTCATTGATGATCTATCTTCACATGATGATAGGTGGAACACTTCATAAAAAATCTAGTTACATCTCTCTTCATGCCTGACCACTAATAATGAAGATGTTGATCTTGATACATCTTGGTAACACCTTCTTGAACTTCCCATACAGAGGCATGAAAATCTCACAACAACTCCTCACATATGTCTGATGACACCCATATGTGCCCATGAAAATAAAAAACCTCATCCTTGTATATGGTCCATCCAGGAGTAGGGTCCTCAGCTGACACACTTTCCCTTAAGAATAGGCCTTCAGGATCTGATAGCTACCTCATTCTCACTTGATCCAGTAAAGTATAGGTAACAGCTATATAAGAAAGAAGCATCTACCCATGTTTGTCGTGCACCTCCAAATTCATCTTAGAGAAAAGATCTATAAGCCTCCACTCAGTGTTGGCCTCCTGAACTGCCTGTATCTATGTTATCCTACTCAATGCATCAAGCACCATATTCCCTTTCCCTGGCATGTAGGCAAGTTAAAATTAAAAATACTAAAGTTACTCAACCCACTATCACTATCTCAAATTCATAACAGGCTGATTAAAAATATTATTCATGCTTTTGGGGTCAATTTATACCAAAAAATTCTCTCCCAAAAGATAATGTCTCTAACAGTGCAAAGTATGCACAACCGCATCCAACTCGAGATCGTGTATCGACTAATTCCACTCTTGTGGCCTCAACTACTGAGACCTGTATGCAATGAATCCTTCCCCCTACATAATCATGGATCTCATCCTGATATCTGATGCATCGCAGTAAATAGTGTAACTGTTACCCAGCTCTAGAAAAATCTGTATCGGTGCTGAATTCAATCTTCTTTTTAGATCCTTTAAGGATGAATCACTAGAATCTATCAATAGTTACATCATTCCATTATTAGTCAGGAATATCATTGGTGATTATAAGCATGAAATTTACTGAATAAAGAAAATTTAGTAACCATCCATCCCTAGAAAACTCTGAACCTCAAAGATGTTTTTGGTTTGTTCCTAGGAAACTAGTGCTCCCACCATCTCTGGGTCTACTGATACTCCTGTCTCTGATATGACATGACCCAAGAAATGAATCTAGTCCATCCAAAAGTGGCATGTTGAGATATTAGAATATAATTGATTCTCTATCAGTGTACTCAATACAATCTCAAGATGGATGACGTGGCCATTTCAATTGTGAGAGTAAACCAAGATATCATCCATGAATACTACCCAAAAATAATCCAATTAAGTATGGAACACTCAATTCATCAGTGCCATGAAAACCGCCAATGATTTTGTGAGACTAAATGGAATAACCAAGTACTCATACAAACCATACCTACTCTAAATGGATATAAGATGTATATCTAAGGGTCTAACATGCAACTATTATAACAAGATCTCATGTCGATATTCTATAACACCTGGGCTCCTCAAAGCTGATGAAAGAGCTCATTAGTCCTCGACACGGGATATCGGTTCTTGACTTTCAACTGGTTTAGCTTATGATAATCCACCCAAAGTCTGAGGTTACTATCCACCTTCTTCAGGAAAAGGACAAGAAAACCCCAAGGAGAAGTACTAGGTCGGATGACACCCTTTTCCTAAAACTCCTCCAATTTATTCTTGAGATCATATAACTACATTGTAGTCATCCCATATAGAGGAATAGACACTGGTGCCACTCCTAGAACAAGATAAATAGTGAAATGTATCTCTCTCTAGAGGTAAACCTGAAAATTCAACTAGAAAGACATTTATGAAATTATCCACCACTGGAGGAAAGTCTATATGTGATTTCCCATGTTCATCCAAATATAAACTTTCAATCTGGGATTTAATTCCTCCTAACCCATGATGCTCGTTTCTAGCTTTGGTCGCCTAGAAATACCATTCTTTCATGTGTAGAAAAGATCCACCCTCTTGTGATGTGAAACTCACGCTACACTGATAGCAGTAAAAAAATACCAAAAAGGAGACCAACCAATCCATTTTGAGAATGAAATAGAAACATGTCATCTCTAAGACCTAGATGTCCCATAAAAAGTGACACCCACTAACCTCAAGAGGGAACTCCTTACACTGATAGACACTAGCCATCCTAATCCCCAACAGAGTGTCTAACGTCATAACATCAATGGAAGTAAAGATGCAGAGCCCAAGTCCCTCCACAACAGTAAAATTTATGAACCTATTGGAATCCCTTGTATCAAAAAGAGAAAAATATAAAAATAAGTAAAATAGAATCATACCTCTAACCATAGAGGGTTTGGGATCCTACTCCTAGATGTGGAGTCACAACAGATCCCCTCTCACTCACTTTTGAAGTGAACGACCTAAAAAAATTCTAAATATGGCCCATCTTACCGCAATATCGGCACTTGACTGGGTCCTTCAGGCAATGTGGTCTCATATTCCCACTCTTCACGCACTGGTAGAAAACCACTTGGCTACCATAAAAACATCACATGAAATCTCTCTATGATGCTTCCTACTATCAATCAAAAGAGTACCAACCCTAGATTCTTTAACTCCCTGGCTCACAGATCTTAACTCCCTTAGATTTCATTCAGTAATCATCACCTGGTTTATTATACTAGTCACTAAATTCATCCTGAAAACATTCAACTGTGATCGAATTTCATACCTGAGACCATCCTCAAACAACCTAGACATTGATAAATCATCACCTCCCAAACCATGTGTGAAGCACTGAAGCTCTATAAAACGAGAATAGTAATCCATCACTGAAAGAGTAACCTATTCAAATGCAAGAACTCATATTCATGGTCGGCCCTCAACATCTCAGGGTAGAAGTAATAATAGAAGGTCCTCTAAAACTCTTTCCAAGCCATATCCCACTGAAGTCCCACTTGTGAGATAACATCCCACCGTCCCCTAATAAATTGGGAGTATGCTGCTGTTGGAACACCCGTGTCAACTTTACCATAGTCGAAGTAGGGTGTGGTGCTCCCTTAAATGTATGTATAATCCCCATAATAACATCACAGAACTATGCATAAATACCTTCATCTGGTATAATAGGTGGTTTCAATACATGCACGACAGGATGATCTATTGGTAGTCCTTGATCTATCATTTCTGGTGTCTGGTCATCTCCTTGTACCTGGCGTACAACTGGAGGACGTCTTAGTGGAATGACTCTGTAAGGTAAATTTCACACCTTGTTTCAAGATTATCATGGACATAAAATTAGAAGTGAATGTATGAAGCAAGTGTAGGAATGCATTCAGGTTTTCAAAAATAAGTTTACACGACATGTAGAAACACTACACGGCATGTTCCTTTAAGCTTTAACATGGGTTTGTACCTATACCAACTTGGTCATGTAACACCCCATACACATGGCATGTTCCTTAGAATGCATGGTGTGTACTTGAATACCCCCTCTTATCTATTTACTCCTACATGGATAGAACTACACATTCCTACCTGTGTAACACTACACAGATATTTCACCCTAGACACGACGTGTACTCCTAATGTTCCATCCACCCATGTCATTAGTCACACAGCTAGATAGATGGTAAATTACTACATGACGTGTATAAGCTAGACATGGTGTGTACAACCCAAGGTTCATTTACCTATGTCATTAGCCACATGGTCAGATACATGGTCTTCTGCATAACTTAATGTACTCCCAGTACATGGTGTGTTCTAACAAACGTTTATTAACCCCAAGTCTATGCTCACATAGTCAATCGCATAGTAAACAACTACACAACATGTATATCCGAAACACAATGTGTACTTGATAAAACTCAATTATTCTATAATAGAAGAACACATTGAGTGTGTTAATAATATCACACCATGTTGTCTGGGTTTCTGGACAGTAAGCCTCTGAAACTTCCCTGGAACCCTTAAAAACAAAAAAATTACGAAGGCATGAAATGTTCCGATATGTGAGAACCCATACTTCATGTGAATTAAAGTTTATCATCCTTATTCATATCATAACTTAGAAAAATTAAACAAAAATTGAAACAGACCATGGGGTGTTAGCTGAGTGGTACTTGTCTATTTTACCCCTTGCTCTCCATGAGAACTGCCCTAGGGTTGAGTCCGAACAGACTTGGACACTGTGCGTATTATGCACAGGATAATTCAAATCCATCTTCCAAGGTGGGGAATGTGCAGCGTGCTCTGGGTCTTGGTACCCCCCTAGTGGGAGTCAAGCATTAACCAAACACATGTATTTCACATGAGCCTCAACCTAGTTGGTGAGGACTTGGAAAGTGCATCCAAGAGACCCGAGGTCAAATCCGAGTGGAGAAATATTTCTAGGTTACTATAGTAGTACTGTAGTAGGTACTGTAGCATATACTATAGCAGGAACTGTTCGGTATTGTAGTATCTAGAACTATTCATCCATATAGGCATCTCATCCACCGGTTTGGTCCTCAGGTACTGCAAGGCTTTTGGGCCACCTTAGGGACTTCGACCACCCCAAGGCCTTCGGAACAAATTGTAGTTGTACCAATCAGACTACAAGGGACAAGGCTCCAAGTGAGTATTCAGGGTATGCGCATTCACCATAGCAGAGCTAACCAGATTTGGAAGAATGAGAGGTTATGTAATTTCCAACAATATCATGCCTATGCAACACTGCACAAGATAGCTAGCTGACTAGCCCTGTGAAGGTGGAGTACTGATATCATGACATGTGTTGGGGAGGAGCAGTTTCAAGTTGTCTTGTCTGGATGATTCCCTTTAAGACCTACAGGTCATGTAACTATCTCTAAACCTACAGGACTTGTAGGGGTTTCATGTAACATCCTGGTTTTTGAAGCCACCCAGAGGTGCCCCGTACCCAGTTGGTCACATGGCTTCAAATGCATTTCCCCAAACTCCATAGGCTGCCGACTAGCAGCGAGGGCCTTAGGTGTGATAGTGGTGAAACTATGCCCTCACTGGAAGAGTACACTGCGGAAGTAAATAAACATACAAGAGCGGAAGCAGTATATAACCAATAATAATAAACAGAAGAATGACTAAATCAGCAAACAACTTGAGCTCATAAAGTCACAATTCTGAAAAAATACAATAGTACCAAAACAAGTGAAAAAGAAAGTAAACATATCCTCAGCATCGAAATCTAAATCTTGTTCCCATGCTCTCATGCTCTAAAGCAATCAAGTACCAGAAGTCGAAGGGCTCTTTCCCTTGTCTATACCTGCAAAACATAGTCTGTTTGGGCCCAAAAACATGACCCAAATAGGGTGTGAGACTAAATCCCAGTAGGAAACCACCCGAAGATTTTTGCCTAATAGCCAGTGAGTATATGGCAGGTAATAGTACAAAAAAAATAGTAAACAGTAGCATCAATAGAAATAAATAATCAATAAGAAGTAAATAGGATGATATACAATAGTGATAAATCCACAGAACAACAAGTAGCGGTGAAGCAACAAATAACACAAATAGGAAACCCTCTGGGAAGTACTCGTAGCCATCCCCTCTAGTCCTATCTAAGAAGAACCGCAACCCTATGGGCAGTGCACTCATCCTAACCCTCTGGTTTGGTCATACGAAATTATAAGACTCTCTGGGGAAGCTCACTCGGTTAATTCCCCTTATAGTCTAGGGTAGTCAGGGACTCTCTGAGGGAGATCACGCGGTCTAACCCTCTTAGCCCCAAGTTCTAGAGACTCTCTGAGGAATCTCACTCGGTCAATCCTCCTATAGGCTCAGGTATACCATAGAATCTCTAAGGAAGCTCACTTGGTCAATTCCTCCTCTAGCCTGGGAAGGTTTTAAAAACATTCAAACAAGGTAAAGACTCTCTGAGGAAGCTCATTCGGTCTACCCTCCTATATTATATAAAAACTAAGACTCTCTAGGAAGCTCGCTAGGTCTGTCCCCTATAGTCTATAATGTCCAAGACTCTCTGAGGAAGCTCACTCGGTCTATCCCCGTATAGTCTATAATATCTAAGACTCTCTAGGAATCTCACTCAGTCTATTCCTTACAGTATATAGCATCGGGTTCTCATGGTCCCATACCAGTCATTTCATATTAATGCTATAAAGATAGATTACAATTATATAGCTACTTGTCTAGCCAAAGTACACCTATAGAGCTACTTGGCTAAACAGACTACAGGGAAACAATCTTGTTAACAACATCATTCCATCCTACAATCACAAGGCATGGAAACCGGTACAACGGCCAAAGGCTAAAGAGACCCAAAGGTTGCAACAAGAGAAAATCATGGGAAAGAATCCAAGCATGACAATTATCCAAAAACATGATCAATTTACCTCTACACAAGCATAAAAGCAAGGTAGGAATAACCACAAGGGAAAAAAGGTAAACATGTGATACCCCGTCCATGGGTATTGGTGGAATTTGCACATAAAACTCAAATACATAGAAAGGTAAGGAACAAATCACCTACCTCAATCCTAGGAGATCGATATTCTTGAACCACGAGGCCTGATTCCCCTCAGAACGGCGTAGATCTATGAAAATGCATAAAACATTCAACCTACGATAACATAAGAAAGAGGATGAATTGTAAGTCAAGGCTCTAGTAGAAGGAAGAATTCACCGATGCGGTTCTAACGCAATTGAAGGCGGTCGATTCGGAGAACAGATGGAGGCACGGGGGCTCGGAGAAGATCTATGGTCGTACGGGTCGCTCTCAGTCGAAGGCGTTGGAGAAGAAGATAGTTTTGTCGCTTAGGAGCGACCCCGGTCGGTTTAATGAAAAAAAGAAAATACACGGCGTGTACTTATTAAGTACATGGTGTATACTCTACTTTTCTGTACTCCACTTTAAGAGGTTTCCATTTCACCTCTACACACCGTGTGTGTGGCCCGGACATGGCCAACACATGGCTTAACATGGCAAGGGAGTACACGGCGTGTACTCATAAAGTACACGACGTGTACTTCAAAAATTTACAAAAACTCCTCTTTTCTCAAAAACTCTAGGAAAAGGAAATACATACCTGAAAATGAAGATTCGGGTTCTTACAAACTTCCCCCCTTAAAGAAATGTGTCCCCAAATTTTCCTAGTGAGTCGTAGAAGAAGAAACCCCAAACAGCTCTGGCCACTGCGATCGTACATCGGTCTCCCTCTCCCAAGTCTCGTTCTGCACTCGCCCGTGCTACCATAGCACCTGTACTAGAGGAACAAACTGTCCATGGAGAACCTTCATACTGCGATCGACAATCCAGATGGGATGCTCCTCAAACGACGCATCCGCTTCAAGCTCAACCTCCTTGAGTTGAAAGACATGAGATGGGTCTGAAAAGTAACGTCGGAGCTGAGAAACGTGGAAGAGGTCATGCATAGCCAGGTACCTATGTGGTAACTGAAACAGATAGGCAACCGGCCCAACTCTCTCGAACACCTCAAATGGCCCGACATACCGCGGTGAAAGCTTACCCTATCTCTGAGTCCTCTTGTGTCCTAACCTCGATGCAACACGCAGGAAAACCTGATCCCTGACCTCGAACTCTAGAGGTCGTAGCCGCTGATCAGCATAAGACTTATGCTGAGACTATGTTGTATCCATCCTCTTCTGAATCAACTATATATGCTCTGAGGTCTCCTGAACAAGACGAGGTCCCAACAAAGCTGCCTCTCTTTCCTCTAGCCAGAATAAGGGTGATCGGCATGGCCTACCATACTAAGCCTCATAAGGCGCCATCTGAATAGACACCTAGAAACTGTTGTTATAGGGAAACTCCACCAGAAGAATATGCTTCTCCCAAGAACCGAAAAAGTATAGAATTCATGACCGGAGCATATCCTCAAGCACCTGGATCATACACTCAGACTGGACATCAGTCTAGGGATGGTATGCAGTACTTAAAAGTACCTGTGTACCCAAAGCCTTCTGAAGTCCCTGCTAGAACCGAGAAGTAAAGCATGCATCCCTGTCTGAAACAATGGAGTGTGGAACTCCATGTAGACATAAAATCTCTCGAATTTACAACCAGCCCGGCTCATCAACACTGAAGGTCTCCTTGAACGGCAAGAAGTGAAAAACCTTTATAATCCTGTCGACGACAACCCAAATAGCATCACTCCCTCGAGGTGACCTCGGTAACCCAGTCACGAAGTCCATTGAGACATCGTTCCACTTCCACTCAGGAATGGGTAAATGCTGTAAAAGTCCTGCTGGTTGCTGATGCACTGCTTTCACGTGCTGGAAAGTAGAACATCTCATGAAAAAACTAGCAACATCTCTCTTCATACCTGGCCAATAGTACTGGAGGTGTAGATCACGATACATCTTGGTGACGCCATGATGAACTGCCCAAACTGAGGAATAAAAATCTCGCATCAGCTCCTAGCGTATTTCTTCTGGCACCCATACACATCCCTAGAAACGCAATATCTCATCCTCTCCCACTATCCATCCAGGAAGAGGGTCCTCTCCTGACACACTCGCCCGCATGACTAAGCCTTCTAAGTCTGATAACTACCTCATTCATACCTGATCCAGAAGAGAAGAGGCAACAGCTAAAGAAGATAGGTAAGTCTGTCCCTATCTGTCGTGCACCTCCAGATGCATCTCAGAGAACAAAGCCATAAGCTGCCACTCACTATTGTCCTCCTGAACTAATTGAATCTGAGTTATTCTGCTCAACGCATCTACCACTACGTTGCCCTTTCCCGGAATATAGGCGAGCTTGAAGTCAAAAGACTAAAGATACTCAACCCACCTACGCTGTCTCAGATTCAGATCATGCTGAGTGAAGATATACTTGAGACTCTTTTGGTCAGTGAAAACCACAAAGTGGTCTACCAGAAGGTAGTGTCTCCAATAGTGTAAGGCATGAACAATAGCTGGAAACTCCAGATCATGCGTCGGGTAGTTCCTCTCATGTGGCCTCAACTGCCAAGACCCGTAAGCAACGACCCCATATCCCTACATAAGCACAACTCCCAACCTGATACCTGAAGCATCACAGTAAACAGTATAGCCCTTTCCCGGCTCTGGCAAGACCAGTATCAGTTCTGACGTTAACCTCCCCTTCAGCTCCTGAAAGGCTGACTCACAAGAATCTGACCATGAAAACTTCGCCCCCTTCTTGGTCAGACCTGTCAGCGGTACTACTAGGCATGAAAAGTCCTGTATGAAATGCATGTAGTATCCAGCCAGCCCTATAAAACTCCAAACCTCAAAGAAATTCTTTGGATACTCCCATGAAACTACATCTCTCACTTTCTCTGGGTCCAATAATACTCATGTCTCTAAGATAACATGACCAATAAAGTGAGTCTGATCCATCCAAAAGTGGCATTTCGAGATCTTATCATATAAATGGTTCTCTCTCAGTGTACTCAGAATGATCTCAAGATGTGTGGCATGGTCGTGTCGAGTGTGAGAGTACACCAAGATGTAGTCCATGAAAACAACCACAAAGGAATCTAAGAACGGATGGAACACTCGGTTCATCAGTGCCATAAAAACTGATGGTGCGTTCGTGATACCTAACGGCATGACTGTATACTCGTATAGACCATACTTTCTCTTGAAGGATGTAAGAGGTATATCTGAGGGTCTAACGCGCAACTGATTATAACCGGACCTCAAATTGATTTTCGAGAACACCCGGGCTCCTCGAAGATGATCAAAGAGGTCATTGATCCTCGAAAAGGGATATCAGTTCTTGACCGTCAACTGGTTTAGCTTCCGATAATCCACACAAAGTTGAAGGGTGTCATCTGATTTCTTCGCAAACAAAATAGACGAACCCCAAGGAGAAGTACTGGGTCGGATGAAACCCTTTGCATGTAACTCCTCCAACTACTTCTTGAGCTCCTGCAACTCAAGTGTATCCATCCTATAAGGAGGAATGGACACCGGTGCCGCTCCAGGCATGAGCTCAATCGAGAAGTCTACCTAACGCTCCAGAGGCAAACCTGAAAAGTCCTCTGGAAAGACATCCCTGAAGAGATCCACCACTAGAGGAAAGTCTAACTGTGAAGTCCCCTAGTCATCCAGATAAAGACTAGAAATCTGGGCTGTAAATCCTCCTAGACCATGATGCTATGGTCTAGCTCTACCCACCTGTACATCCCACTCGCCTCTATGAAGGAAAGATCCACCCTCTGGTGATTCGAAACTCACCCTGCGACAATAGAAATCGATGACTGCCTGGAAGGGAATCAACCAGTCCATCCTGAGAATGACATCATAGCCCATCATCTCTAGGACATAGAGGTCCCATAAGAAATGAAACCCTGCAAACTCAAAAGGGCACTCTCTACACTGATGTACACTAGATTTCCTCATTCCCAACGGCGTGTTAAGAGTCAACAAGTCGGCAGTCAAAAAGGTACAGAGCCCAAGGCTCTCCACAACAGCAACAAAGATAAAACTATACAAATCACCAGTATCAAAAAGGGATGAAGATAAGACTGAGGCTACTAAGATCGTACCTAGAACTGTAGAAGGGTCGGGATCCTGCTCCTGATAGGTCTGCTCCATGGCGAAGGTCTGGCCTATACCGCGGCCCTGTGCCCCTGGCTGACCACTCTGAGCTGACCCACTTGACTATTGCTGGTAACCTGGTGACTGACCACCGCGGCCACGACCTCCACCTCGGGCCGAACGGCCAGAAGAACTCAAGTTCCCAGACTGGTGAGAAATTGGAGAAGCATCTCCTAAACATGGGGCCATAGGAGAATCCCAACCACCAACTGAAGGAGAGAAGATCTGAAAAAATCACTAAAGATGGCCCATCTTGCCACAAGATCGACACTTCATCAGGTCTATTTGGAACTGAGGCCTAGTATTCCCACTCCTACCGCACATGTATCATACAACCTGGCTTCCAGAAGATACATCCCGCTTGCCCTGATCTCCTCGAGAAGACTCTCTACAGTGCTTCCCACTTTCCATAGAAGGAGCACAATCTCTTAATGTCGAACCGCCCTAGCTCACAGCTCCAGAATCCCTCAGGCTTCACTTAGTGATCAGTACCTAGTTGATGATAGAGGATATAAAATTCAACCAAAATATATTCACCTAGGAATGGATATCCTGCCTCAGACCATCCTTGAACTTCCTATAAAGGAACAACTCATCACTTGCTGGGATCAGCGGGAAGCGCTGCAGCTCAGTAAAGCAGGACGAATACTCCATAATAGAAAGGGTACCCTGCTGCAGACTCATAAACTCCCGGTCTTAGTCGGCCATCAAGTTCTCTGGGTAAAATTATTCGTAGAAGGTGTGATGAAAATCGTCTCAAAACATACTCTTCTGGTGCCCTAACTGCGAGATCACCTCCCACTACCTCTTAGTGGTTTCACAGAATATATAAGTGGCCATCCTTACCCTTTTCTCTGTGGGTATCTCCATATGCTCAAAGATCGTCAGCGTGCCCTCTAACCACGACTCTGCAGCCTAGGGTCCTCCATCCCTTGAGAAAGTAGGAGTATGTTGCTGCTGAAAGATCCGCGTAAATTCGGCCATTGACGGGGCAGGAGGCGACGCTCCCTGAAAAGTCTGCATCATCCTCAAGAAGTCCTCCCTAAACTGTGTATCGGCACCTGTGATGGGTACGTATCGGCACCTGTGACGGGTACAACTGTTGGTGCCAAGGCTAGCACAATAAGAGGATCTGCAGGAGGTCCCTGATCGGCCATATCCGGTGTCTGATCACCATCTGGAAACTGACGTACAACCGGAGGAAGTCTTGGAGGCATAGCTCTGAAAAGATCAAAAGCACACCTCATATCAGGATTATCAAAGACTTATAACACAAGAGTAAAAAATGGGAATAGGAGAAGGAAACATTCTATTTTACAAAACACAACTACACAACGTGTATAAAAACTACACGATGTGTTCACTTAAACCAATGACATGGGAGTGTACTCCTACCACCTCTGGTCATGTAATACCCCAAATACACAGTGTGTTTTCCCCACACACAGCGTTTACTTGAACTCTATTCCCTTTCCCGAGTCTCTTTACATGGTTAACCCACACAGTCCTCTTAATACTAGACTACACAGCGTGTTCACTAAAGACACGGTGTGTACTAGACAAGGTTTTGGAAACCCGTGTTGTTAGTTACACAGTTGGCTACACGGATGACCCTTACATAGTGTGTTCCGAAAAAACACGGTGTGTATAGGAGAAGATAACACTGACCCATGTTGTTCATGACACGGCCGGGTACCTAGAACAAGACTACACAGTGTGTTCTTTACCAACAAGGCGTGTTCTACTCGAGCTCACTCAGCCCATGTTGTTAGTGACAGAGCCGGGTACATGGCTCTATACTACAGGGCGTGCACCTACCGTACACGACGTTTTCCTAAAGACATTTCATCAACACTGTGTTCCTGCTCACATAGTCAGTGACATGGTCTGAAACTACACGGAGTGTAGTCATAAAGTACACACCGTGTATTCTGGGTTTTTCCAGGAAGTAGCTCAGAAACTACACTGAAGCCCAGAAACACAGAAAACAAGGCATGAAGGTGCCAAATTCCAATCCTTGAGGGCCCATACTCCCCACAAACCAAAGCTTGGCATCCAAAACGTTCAAATATAAGGGAAAACAGGTCAATGATTCACGAATTTCCAATTCAAGAGGGCCCATAACACCTTCGGAACCAAAATTTGGCATTCATTTAAGTAAGGTAAAATACAAACAGTCCTCTATCAAACAGAAGATATTCTATCAAAACATCTATCATAACAGCATGCATAATCTACACAAAGTCTATCACAACAATACGCAATCGATAATGCATCATAGATGGCATGGCAAGAATGCATGGAATGTGATTTCTAACAAGTGAGTATATGATGCATGAGATGGAATACCCTCATCTCATTGGGTTACAATAGGAATAAAACCATAATAGCAACAACAATAACAACACAAGTCATGTGAATCACTCTAGGTGAAATCATATCAATTGTAAAATCTCAAAACTAGAAAACTGCAATAAACGAGGTAGTATGGCTTTTCCCTATACATGGGTTTGCTACTCCTGGGAACAACTTATTACTAAGTACTGAATCCATCATATACCTGTCTAAAGGCTCCAAAAAGTAAATCAGGAGAAAATAATCCCTCTGATACCACTTTGTAACGTCCTGGTTCCGGAAGCCACCCAGAGGCGCCCTGTACCCGGTTGGTCACATGGCCTCAAGCGCATTTCCCCAAACTCTAGAGGCTACCGACTAGCAGCGATGGCCTTGGGTGTGATAGTGGGGAAACTATTCCATAATTGGTAGAGTACACAGCGGAAGTAAAGAAACATGGAAGAGGAGAAGCAGTATATAACCAACAATAATAAACAACAAAATGACTAAATCAGCAAACAACTAGAGCTCATATGTATATATATATGAAATGATGCATGATACATATCTAGGAATGCATCCAAACAAGTCACAATGCTGAAAAATACAATATTACCAAAACAAGTGCAAAAAAAGTAAACAGATCCTCAGCATTGCAAGCCAAAACTTGGTCCCATGCTCTCCTTCTCCAAAGCAATGAAGTACCAAAAGTCTAAGGGCACTTGACCTTGTCTATAACTGCAACAACATAGTCTATTTGGGCCCAAAAACATGACCCAAATTGGGTGTGAGACTATATCCCCTTAAGAAACCACCCGAAGATTTGTGCCAAATAGTCAGTGAGTATATGGCAGGTAATAGTACAAAAAAACAGTAAACAATAGCAACAATAGCAAGAAATAATCAGTAAGCAGTAAACATGATGATATACAACAGTGATCAATCCATAGATCAACATGTAGGGTGAAACAATAGCTAACACAAATAGGAAACCCTCTGGGAAGTACTCGCAGCCATCCCCTCTAGTCCTATCTAAGAAGTACCACAACCCTCTGGGAAGTGCACTCAGCCTAACCCTCTGGTTTGGTCATAAAAAATTATAAGAATCTCTGGGGAAGCTCACTCAGTCAATTACCCTTATAGTCTAGGGTAGTAAGGGACTCTCTGAGTGAGATCACATGGTATAACCTTCTTGGCCCCAAGGTCTAGAGACTCTCTGAGGAAGCTCACTCGTTTAATCCTCTTATAGCCTCAGGTATACCACAGACTCTCTGAGGAAGCACACTCAGTCTTCCCTCCTATAGTCTATAATAAATAAGTCTCTCTGAGAATCTCACTCGTTCTATCCCATGTAGTATATAATTTCCAAGACTCTATGAGAGAGCTCACTCAGTCTATCCCCGTATAGTCTATAATATCTAAGACTATCTAGGAAGCTCACTTGGTCTATCCCTTACAGTCTATAGCACCGGGTTCTCACGATCCCATGCCAGTCAGTGCATATTAATGCTATAAAGCTGGAGTACACCTGTAGAGTTACTTGGCTAACCAAAGTACAGCTATAGAGCTACTTTTCTAAATAGTCTACAGGGCAACAAGCATGTTAACAACATCATTCCGTCCTACGATCACAAGGCATAGAAACTGGTACAACGGCCAAAGGCTAAAGAGACCCAAAGGTTGAAACAAGTGAAAAGCATGGGAAAAGCATCCAAGCACGACAATTATCCACAAAAATGATCAATTTACCTCTACACAAGCATGAAAGCAAGGCAGGAATAACCCCAAGGGAAAAAAGGTAAACACACGATACCTCGTCCACGGGTATTGGTGTAATTTTCACATAAAACTCAAAGACATCAACAGGTAAGGCACAAACCACCTACCTCGATCCTAGGAGATCGATATACTTTAACCATGAGGCTTGATTCCCCTCAGAATGGTGTAGATCTATGAAAACTCACAAAAATGTCAACCCACGATAACGTAAGAAAGAGGAGGAATTGGAAGTCAAGGATCTATGAGAAGGAAGACCTCACCGTTGCGGTTCCAACTCAATCAACAGAGGTCGATTCAGAGAACAGATGGAGGCTCAGGGGCTTAGAGAAGATCTGTGGTCGTACATGTCACTCTTGGTCAAAGGCGTTGGATAAGAAGACAGTTTGGTCGCTTAGGCGCGACCCCGGTCCGTTTAATGAAAAAAAGAAAATACACAGAGTGTACTTCTTGAGTACACGGTGTGTACTCTAATTTTCCATACTCCACTTTAAGCAGCCTCCACTTCATCCCTACACACTGTGTGTGTGTCCCGAACACGGCCAACACAGGTCCTAGTGCGGAAAGGGAGTACACGGTGTGTACTCATAAAGTACACGACGTGTACATCAAAAAATTTCAGAAACTCCCCTTTTCTAAAAAACTCTAGGAAAAATAAAGTCATGCTTGAAAATGAAGATCTAGGTTCTTACATTTCACCTCACCCCTTGAAAGCTGGATTACCAAAAATAAATAAAAAATGAAGGCCTTCAGGCCATTCGGTCAATAAAAATTCAAACATGATCCACCAAATTCATGTCCAAGAGGGCCCATAACACTTTAGAGACCAAAGATTGGCATCCAACCAAATGAATCATTATATATACCAATACCATATAAAAATATCAGGTATTTATATTATGTAATCTATCATAAAAACATGCATATCTAGCACAACATCTATCAAAACAGCATGCAATCAGTAATGCACCCTAAATGGCATGATGTGAATTCATGACATGTGATATCTAGAAATGAATATTATGATGCATGAGATGGAATACCCACATCTCATCATATTTTAATAGAAATATAACCAAAACAATATCAATAATAACTGCACAAAACAAGTTTGTCACATAATGGTGAAATCAAATCAACTGCAACAACTATAAAACCAGAAAAATTGAAATATTCTTGGTAACTTGAATTTTCCTTGTAGACATGTTAGCTACTCTCGAGCATAGATTCTTACCAACTAACTATTACTTCATATCCTAGTTTATAGGCTCCAAATAGTAATGAAAACTACAAAAAAAAAACTCATCTTATACCACTTTTCAACATCCTGAATTTGGGTGCCGCCCAAAGGTGCCCCATATATGGTTGGCCACATGGCCTAAAGAATATTTCCCCAAATTCCAGAGGCTCCCGACTAAAACTGAGGGACAAGGTGGGGTAATTGGGAAACTATTCCCCCATTATAAGAGTATACACAATGGAGAACATAGTAATCAATAGAGGAAGTAGTAATACCATACAAAACAAGTAAACAGAGGATGGCTAAAGTAAATCCAATAGAAGCCGCAATATTAATATATGAAGCATGACACATGTGTCTAAGAAAATATTCTAACAAGTCACAATCACTACTAGAAATTTAGGCTATATCCACAGACCTATAGCCACAGTTTTATTGGTTCGTGGCTATAGCCTATTTTTAGCCATGATTTAATTAAAAAACTATGGCTAAAATTTGTCCTTGTTTTTTTAACAAAAACCATCAAGCTCCCCCAGGATCCTCCTCCATCCTCCCCTGATCGACCCTCTTCATGCATCGGGCTCCTCCTCTATCCTCCCATGACGGTGACCCTACTAACGGTGACCCTCCTCTCATGGCTACCCTCCTCTCGATCTGCGACCCTCCTCTCATAGTGGATCCCTCCTCACAGTGACCCTCCTCCCAGCAACCCTCCTCACGGTGGCCCTCCTCACAATGACCCTCATCTCACGGTGACCATTCTCATGATTTTCATACCTCCTCTCATAGTGGTTCCCTCATACTCCTTCATCCCTCGATCCCAGACCCTCCCCTCATGGAGATTCCATCCTCTTCCACCCTCCCCTGATCTGAGACCCTACTCTTTATTTTTCAGCTTCATGTGATTAATCTCATTGAGATCCAAGGCCATTACCTCTACTTTTATTATCTATTCCTTATTATTTTATCATCTTAGGGACTATATTGTATTTGGATTCCTTATCATTTGGTGTGTTTATGTTTTGTAGTCAATAATAGTTTTTTTGTACATATTATAAGGATCTTCATGTTCTTGGCAGTGTGACCATTCTTCATTGCTTGCTCTCATGTTATGATTTTTTGAAGCATCATTTGAGGTAAGGGATTCAAAAATTATCCATTATTTTTATTGTAAATTGTGGAATTAGTAATAATTTTTCTTTATTAATTGGGTCGTATGGATTAACATAATCAAAATAACTAATTAAACCAAAGTAATTTAATTTAAAATTAGTGAATCATATGAGCAGAACATGAATTCATGTTATTGATATGTGTTGATGATTCTTGATTGAAATATCTGATATATAGAAATTTTTTTATTGTTGTGGAAGTATTTTATTCACCTACCATATTTCATGAATCACCTAAAGTTGGAAATAAACTTGTAACATGTAAATATGTATTGATTATGTTATGTCTTATACTTTGTATTCTGAAATAAATGAAAGTATGATAAAATGGGAAATTGATTGATGTTGTTTTTAGTGGATTTTGTTGAGGCGAATTCAAGTCTTCATTTCAAAAGGCTTACATGTGTATGAATATGTAGACATATATATATATATAAGTTCCCCCTTTATATATATTCACTCACGGCTGTATGAATATATATATTGGGGCTAGGTGTGCTTATATATAGATATAAAAAATGAATAAATGTTTAAGTGTAAAGGTGTATATTCAAGTATAAACCTATATATAAGGACCCCTTTGTGCATATTTTTCCATGAAAATATGTACATATGGGCTATGTGTCCTTATATATATGTGAAGTTGCATATGCATGCAATAAGAAAAAAAAAGGAAGATTTGAGTTGTTTTCATCAAAAGAAAATGTGCCTTGAGGTTGAGGTAGGGTCCCTCTCCAAGCCTCTTTAATTCGAGAATATCAAGGTATATCTAAGGTATAAAATAAAAATTATTCTTTTCTCATTGGAGTTTTTAAGGAAGTATAACTTATCAACTATGTGGATTTCAAATAAATGATGATGATAACAAATTGTGATTTTTTAAGAATGATTTTTGTGTCTTAAAACAAGTACACGTAGCTTGGAACTCAAGGCTTGAAAATATTCAATTTTGTTGAGTTATATGAGAGTATTTGACTATAATCTCTATATTAATAGGAATTTTTATAGCCAAATGACGGAGTCAGTTTCTATAATTTAAACTGTCTGATTTTTTTTAGATGAGCTGATAGGGCTATGAAATTCATATTCATGAGGTATTTCTCAGTTTTAGGAAGTCCAATAGACAATGCATTTCCTTATAGTTCAATAAACTAAGTGCGGAAGAGTGATCAGACAAGAAACTTCATAAATTTATATATATAATTCATTGTTTTATTCCCTAAAATTCCATTAAAATTCTTGGCATTGCAATATTTTCACATTTTGTATGATTTTCTATAAGTAAAATAAATCTGGATAGTTTTTTTTATTTTAGTTATATCATTTTTATGTTTTCATTAATTAAATTTGTTCTCATTTATTTTAGTTCGGTTTATGAGTATTATTATCCTCTTTCCATTGATTTAGGTGCATATTCATATACGGATATTGATGATGATAGTTGTCGGAGAGAAGTAAGTAATGATGTTAATGTTTTTGAAGGAGATGATGAGGGTCGTGATGGTTTTAGTTATACTGATATTGAGGTACATTTTAGATGTAAATTTTATTCTTGGTTTATACATTGAATTATACCATAAAATGATGTTAGTGTTTGGTAGATGTTGTGGTGTATACTGTTTTAGGGTGCAAGGTGTGTGCAGGTGTGTAGGGGGTGCAGGGGCCGGGGGCGCAAGGGTAGAGGGGGTGTGTAGGGGGATGGGGGCTGGGGTGTGGATAGGGGGCAGGGGGTGTGGATGTGCAGGGGGAAGGGGGTAGAGGGTGTGCTGGGGGAAGGGGGTGTGCATGGGGTAGGGGGAGGGGTGTGTAAGGGTTAAGGGGAGGGGGTTTACAGGGGAGGGGGCAGGGGTAGGGTAGGGGTAATGTGGGGGTGTGCAGTGGGTAGGGGCTGGGGTGTGAAGGGGGTGTGAAGGGGGTAGGGGTGTGGGTTTGTAGGGGGTGTGGGTGTGTAGGGGGTTGTGCAGGGGGGCGAGGTGGTGTGTTGGTGGCAGGGGGCAGGGGGAGTGCAGGGGAGGGGGCATGGGGGTGTGCAGGGGAGGGGGGAGGGGGTAGGGTGTGTGCAGTGGGGGGGGGGGTATTGTCGGATATCATAACTAAATTTCTAATTTATATTCATTTTAATTTTTAAATGCAATCTGAAACCTGGAGATTACAAACTAAGGACACAACGTTGGTGATGACACATGATGGAGTCTATAAGTCCAAGGTCATGATGGATATGAAATCTATCGATGGGGAAATAATCACTACCATCATTGAGCTTACCAACTAAGGTTTGAGGAACTTTTTATTTCGTTCTAGTTTCATGTTATGTGTTTTCCTTACTTTTATTTGGAAGTTTATCGCATTAATCTTCCTTTAATAATTTATTATCTTCATTTATAGTGTTAGTTACATGTCAGAATTTTATATTTAAATGAAGTTGTACTACTTATGTATTGTCTATGAAAAATACTATACATTTTCAATTACCTAAAATTTTATTAATACGCCCTACTTACCACCCATAAAATAGTTAGAGACTTGTTTTGATAGGTATTAGAAAACCAAGAAAATTATCATTCCACATAACATAAAAGTTGTTTCACCTATCCCTAATGTATCTACAAAATAATGATTTTTTTATAAACTATGTTATGATTGTCTTAATTCCTGTTTAACATTTTAGAAACCATAAATTGGTGTACATGTATTACATATGCTTATGTTGTAATTGTGTAAAATGTAAATTTTATGTTTAATTTCATTGATGTATGATGTTACATTGGATGTTCCACATCTCTATTGCATGAATTGAAAATACATGATTTGTTGGCTCCTCATTAGAGAGGAAACTGTGACTTCAAGTGTTGATGTTGTTATCATCATCACCTGTTCTATTATTTCCTTTCTCACTAAACATGTTTCTCCCACTTAAAATGTTAAGATCAGTTAATGATGATTCATCAGATCACTGGAATTTTGTTGAAGTCTCTTTGGACCTGTTCATGCTTGTTGTGGAAACTACAGTGAGAGGAGACTCACTGCGTACGCATAGGTAATCATATATATAATATTTTCTCCAATTATATGTTTATCCACCCATGGAAGTTCGATTACATATAAGGGGCTTGGTGTGATTATGTATATATATGGAAAATGCATACGTGTGTGGGTGATAACGGGCTTATGCATGTGAGCATATATATAAGGATCATCTTGTGTGTTTTCAAGGCCATGTTGACACATACATAGGGGTTAGGCTATCTTTATTTATATGAAAAGGTTTATATTCTTAGAGGATGAATGAAGCAGCTTAGAGTTGTCACTGATAAAAGTGTCAATCGCGGAGTGTGTCTTGGCTCCTTTGAGGTAGGGTCCCTCCCCTAGCCTCTTTAATTAAAGAATGTTTTAATTTTCATTTAGCTTCCTTCTTAATTATACTTATATTAATTTGAAATTTTTGAATTAGTGTTAGTTAAGGTAATTATTTCATTTGATAAACAAGTAATGGTATTGTAATAAAACCCCTCCAATGGAGGTGCACAGTCTATGAAAACTCACAGTGGTATACCATTCATGACATTATTGTATTAATGTTTTCCTTATACTTGATGTCATTGTTAGTCATAAAGCACACATAGTACTTGACCCTTTTTATATCCCTGTAGGGGCTTTCCCTCTTTTTATTAAAATAGTTGTTTGAACCAAAACACCTTTTAAGTGTCATTAGACATTTAAGATTGAATTTCCCAGGTAAGAAAGTTGTGAAATGACCAAGTCACCACCAAGTGACCCCCCTTTGATCTTATAAATGGAATTTCTTAGGCACAACATTTTCATATGAAATTATAAGTCATGCGATCATCAATGTTGTACAACATAACCACAATTTCCATAACTTTTTTAATGCTTCTTGGGGCATCACTCCCAATACGAATAATTAATGTTTTCATCAAATATATACAGTACTCAAAATCATTTCCATGAACTATGGGTGATATTTTATGATTAATATTTTCAATATATTCAACATGGAATCCTTCCACCATATAAAAAGGAAAATACATTCTCCACTATAGGTTAGTGTAAGAAATATGATATGATCAAAAATATGATAATGTAATAAATAATTAGAATGATTACATCATGCTTGGTCTCAAACATAGATACCTACTTTGATACCAAATGTTATCCCAAAATATTGATTATATTCACATTACAAGGGGAGAATATTAGTTTTAAAAAAACAAACCATTTTTTGTCAACCTCAAGTATTAAATATATTGAAAATATAAAGACCAAATATACCCAATCAATTAGAGAAAAATAAAGGTAAATGTATTAATAATAGAACAATTAGTATATCATATCTTATAACAAAATTAATAAATAGAGTACAAAATTAGACTAATAGTATTATAACAATAACCACAAAAATTATAATCTCATTATAAATATAAAACACATAATATTGATTTACCAATCAAGTAACTAGAATATGGGGTTTTAATTTGTTTTAAATCTTATTCAATATTTTTATCTTTTAAATAATATAATATAGAAGGAACCTGGGTTGTATCCCAATGAAACAATATTTACCGAGCTTCTTTTTTATGTTTTTTATTTTATAGAGTTTTTAATAAACTAAATTTCATTAGGGGGTTTCTATAACAAGAAATTAAAATAACCTAATTTATTAAAAAATTTGAATACATGAAATTATTAAACCAAATATAGCAGACAACATTGAATGAAAACTAGAGATAATTTAGATAAGATCAGTGGGATTTCCAAGTGACTCAATTGGTTCATTCATTCTTTATTGATTTGAATGAATTAACTCCATAAATTATCTCAACACGCAGTCCAAAATCTCTAAATTTAATGTTTAGTTAAGTTTGAGAAGTCAATCTTGTTAACTAGGATCTCAGTTTTAACCTTCTTTAATTAATATCCAGTCAAAGTATTCAATGATTTGTAAACACTTTGATAGAGTCGAAGCATTGTTCTCACAATTCTCGATCATGAATTGTCAATCTTCAATAACAAGAATCGAACAAAAAAACTCTTAATTAGACTAACCTAATATTCCACACTAGATGAAAAATACACATTGATTTACAATGTATCAGTCAATGAATATAAGATAAAATAAAATATTAATATGGAAGAATAATTATTAAACAACAATCGCATATCTAACAATTTTAAATCCAGAGAAAATTACAGTTTTATATATGATTATAAAATCTTGTAATGGAATCACCAGAAGAAAAAATAAGGACCGAAAACTGAAAAATTACCCAATCATATCTTTGAAATGGGAAGTGTTCAATCTTTATCTCCATGCTTAGTATCATATCTTATTGTACTTCTCCAAAATATCTCTCTGCTCCTCTCTCTGTAAGTCTACACTGGTGTTATAAAATTTTTCTCTATCAACTATCTCATATGGAACTATATCTAGAATTAATCTTGAATATCTTTAATGAAATGAGTGGCATCCCTTTTTCTCACCTCGAATATCACCAACAAAATCAACTCCTCCTTTTGTGACCCTCAAATGAGAGAAATTATTTTTTTGTTCTTATGTAACATCCCATGTAACATTAGCATAACATCTCCACAAACTCTATTATAACTCATGCTACATTAAATGCCTGATCCAAACACCTCCAACTAAACCTCAACAATAAACATAAATTCTATCCATATATAAATCAATTAAATTTCTCATCAACTAAACAAATTTTCTCCTAGTAATGCATGATCAATGGATTCTGATTTACTAGCATCAACAAATCAGTTCCCATCATCATCGTGTGTATATTATTATATTGAAGACCTAATTCTCAATGAAGTAGTTTACCAATAAAAAATATCACTCAAACTCATGATGAGTCATTTGTTTAAGAACCTAGTGTTCACATTGAAACAATATAGAAAAGATAGTAAAGGATAATAATCCTCTTGGATACTACTTCAAAAGATCCCCTAAAACACAAAACATTAACCAGTCAAACACCTCTATATCGACAAAGGTGTTAGAAATCCCTAAAACAAGAATCATATCATCAAAGCTCAGACTATGCTTAACAAAGGTGAAAAAAATCCCAAAAGATCATCACAATGGGGATGGGGGTGTCCAGGGGGATTAAGGGGACTGGGGGAGTAGTGTGCAGGGGGAGGGGGGATGCCCTGTAGGTGGGGTGAAGGGGGATGGGAGCAGTGTGGGGTGAAAGAGGTGTGTGTGGGGGGGGGGGGTAGGGAGGGGGAGGGGTGTCTAGGAGGGTTGAAGGGGGTGGGGGGAAGCGTGTAGGTGGGGTGTCTATGAGGGGGGTTATGGGGATGGGGGGTAGTGTGCAGGAGGATGGGGTTGTCCAAGGGGTGAAGGGGGATGGTGGCCAGTGTGCAAGGGTGTGGGGTGCATGGGGGTGTCCAGGGGTGAAAGGGGGTGGGGGGCAGTGTGCAGTGGGAGAAGGAGGGGTGTCTGGGGGGGTCAAGGAGGGGGTTAAGGGGGATGGGGGTGCGAAGGGGGATAGAGGGAGTTTAAAGGAGGTGTTGGGTGTTGGGGAGGGGGGAGGGTGTCCAAGAGAGGTGGGTGTGGGGGTGCAGGGGGGTGTCCCGGGGGGTGAAGGGGGATGGGGGCAGTGCGCATGGCGTGTGGGGGTGAAGTGGGAGTGGGAAGGGAGGGGAAGTTGTCCAAAGAGGGGGTTAAGGGGGCTTGCGGGGTAGTGTGAAGGTGGGGCTGTATAGGAGGGGGTGTCTGGGGGGTGAAGGGGGCAATGTGCAGGTGGGGTTTCCAGGAGGGGGAGGGGTTATGGGGGATGCTGAGGGTAGTGTACAGGGGAGGGAGATGTCCATGTGGTGAAGGGGGTTGGTGGATAGTGTGCAGGGGTGTGGGGTGTATAGGGGGTGTTTATGGGGGTGAAGGGGGCTAGGGAGAAGTATGTAGTGGGAGGGGGATGGGAGGGGGAGGGGTGTCTAGGAGGGGGGGGACCAGGAGGGGGTGTGAAGGGGGATAGGTGGGAATTGTGAAGGGGGTGTGGGGGTGCAGGGGGAGGGGGGAGGGGTTTCCATGAGAGGTGGGGTGTGGGAATGCAGGGGGTTTCCAGGGGTGAAGGGGGATTGGGGGGGAAGTGTGCATGGGGTGTGGGGGTGAAGGGGGAGGGGAAGGGAGGGGGAGTGGTGTCTAGGAGGAGGGGGGTTAAGGGGGCTTGGGGTAGTGTGTAGGGGGAGGGGATGTATAATAGGGGGTGTACGGGGGGTGATGGGGGTTGGGGGAAGTGTGCAAGGGGTGTGGGGGTGAAGGGGGAGGGGGTAGGGAGGGGTGTCCAAGAGAGAGTGAAGGGGGCTGGGGGCAGTGTACAGGGGGGAGGGGGGAGGGGGTGTGGGAGTGCAGGGGAGGGGGGATGTCCGAGAATATATGTAGGTGAAAGAGCTCAAAAGAGAGTTTGGATTCCTATTTTTTGGCTTCTTGATGGCTTTTCCTTTTCTATCATTTTTTGATTTTGATGACTTATATTGGTATGAAGGATATGGATTCATGCTATACAAAGAACCAAAAACAAAACATATTCAATGCAATTGATTTGCTTCTATGACATGCAATTTGGATAGACATGAATATAAAATTCATGAGGTAATGGTTATTTTATACCATTTTTTCAAGACATTATTAACCATTTGTTGTGTTTTTAATCAAATTGACTTTGCATACACCATGATTTCAGAAATGAGGATTTTGAGTTTACTCCTGAGTATGCATTATTCGATCTTCTGGACCTTTCCCTATATCATGGTTGGATAGTTGATCCACAGGTATGCACTTTTGAATCATGTACCGTTATATTTTTTATAAAAAATATTTTATACATTCTCTTAGTTTATAGTTTTCCTTTTAACTTTTTCTTCTTGCATTTTCTTAATATGCATGTTTTCATGTATATGCATGCATGGGGTGTCTAGGGGGTTTCTAGGGGGTTTCTAGGGGGTTTCCAAGGGTTGGGGGTGTCTAGCGGGGTGTTCGGGGGGGAGGGGGTCCAGGGGGGAGGGGGTGTCCAAGGGGGTGTGTCTAGGGGGTGTCTAGTAGGGGTGTCCAGGGGGGTCCAGTGGGGGGGGGGGTCTATTTGGGGTGTCCAATGGGGGTAACTAGGGGGTTTACATGGGGTATACAAGGGGGGTGTCTGAGGGGGGGGAGTGTGGGGTCCAGTGGGGGGAAGGGTGTCCCAGGGGGTGTCCTAAGGGGGTGTCTGGGGGTCTAGGGGGTGTCCAGGGGGGTCCATGGGGTGTCTAGGGGGTAGGGGTGTCCAGGGGGGTGTAAGGGGTCTTTTAAGGGGGTGTAGGGGGGGGGGGTCCAGCGAAGGGTGTCTAGGGGTGTCTATGGGGTCATGTGAGGGTGTCTAGGGGGTGTAAATGGGGTTGTCTAGGGGGTGTCTAGGGGGTAGGGGTGTCTAGGGGGTGCAAGGGGGTCTTTGAAGGGGGAGAGTGGGGGTGTGTAAGGGGGTGGGGTGTGCTTTGGGGGGGGGGGGGTCTGTCTTGAGTGGGAAGGGAGGGGTTGTAGGGGGAGTGAGGGGGGATGGGGGTGTTTTTTTATGAAATTGGAAGGCCTATAGCCATAGTTTCAAACCGTGGATATAGTCCATGTGTGGATTAAGGTTTTTCTACGGTTTAAAACCGTGGATATAGGTATTTAGCTACGGTTTGAATCTATGGCTATAGCCCTTTCCCTATAGCCACGCCAATACCATCCATGGTCCATGGAACTATGGCTATAACTTAAAGCCATAGTTTTTGTCCCTTTCCCTATAACTACACTAATACAAGCCACATCCCATGGAATCGTGGCAATAACATAGAGCCACGATTTTTGTTCTTATAGCTGAAGTTTCAAACCATGTTTATAGCCTTAATTTCTAGTAGTGAATGCTGTAAAATGATATTGAAACCAAAGAACAAAATAAATATTAAACTCCATTAGCATCACAAGCCTTAAATGGGTCTTATTCTCTCTAGCTCCAACAACAATCAAATACCTGATGAATAAGGGAAATTTACCTTATCTATAACTCCAACCATATAACATATTTAGGTCCAAAACATAAACCAAGCTGGTTTTGAGACAAATCCTTGTAGGAAACCACCAAAATATATATGCCTACATTCAGTGAATATATATATAGCGCACAATATGCATAAATAAAGCAATAAACTAGGATGTACTCAATGTAAAAAATCCTATAGTTTTCAATTACATTCATTTACATTTATTATTCATCCTTTGAATCATATAATCTCAGGATCTTGACTAAGCTCTATATCCCCTTATGTAATAGTAAAACAAATTGACTCAGAAGACCATTTAAATAAACAAGTAAGACTGAGTCCAAGCTTGTGTTTTGGATTGGAAGACTCATAAAAATCATTCAATCATTAAAAAATGACCCTTTGTGAAATTTCTCATAGTCTAACCCCCCCTAATCTAATATAACAACAATCCATTTAATATCGACCCTCTGAGAAAGCTCTCACGGTCTAACCCCTTTGATCAAATATTTTATCAAAAAATTATAAACAACCACTTGGGAAAGCATTCAAGGTACAAACCCTTTAGTATAATACACTATAAAACAATAATAAATAACCACATGGGAAAGCTCTCACAGTCTAATTTCACGTGTCAATGACCACCTAACAACTATCACAGTCAATACACCTGGTTCAACATAACAGTAAAACATACATAAATGACCCTCCCTTGGGAACCTCTCACAATCAAATTACCCTTAGTGAAATTTTCACAAAGCATATCACAGGAATCTCATATAATTGGTCACTCTATCCTAACAAAAAAAAGTCATGGAAAACAAGTCAATCCTAACCAGAATTCTAGACCAAACAGTCATAAACAAAATAAACAAGGAAATACATTCATGGTTGTCCCAAAAACAAGGTATATTACCTTATGTATAAGAAAATACCCTTTTTAATTAAATAAACCATAGTAGGTGATAAACATAGTCAATTCTAAATCAATCAATACCCCCAACATGGGTATGAAGCATTTTATGCATATATAATACAAAATAAAACAACGAAAGGCACAACCCACCTACCTCGATGTCGTACGATTGATATCCTTGAACGTTGGCCCTTGAATCGGCTTACTTAGGCAAAGATCTGAAAAAAGGTAAAAAAATCCCTACTATTAATAACTCACAAGAGAGGAGGAATAAGGAAGAAAGGATCTAGAGGAATTGAGAACTCAACAGTGGGATTGAAATGCACCTGACGATGTCTCAATTTGTGGTCTTATAGAGAATCGGGGGTTCAATATTCGTTCATCATTCCCAAGCACTCCTATAAAAAACAAAGGGAGAAGAAGACAGTACTGGACATGAGATAGAACCCTGCACTGATATATCAATTAAAAATAAAACTACACGGTGTGTTCATTAAATGTACATGCCATGTAGTAGCCTTAATCAACCTCACCTTAAGCAGTCTACCGGGTCACCACAAGGCCATGTACTGGACTTTCACAGGGCCAGTGTGCAGCTGTATGTGGAAACTGGGTACACATCATGTACTCATAAGTACATGGCCTATACCTAGAAGAAAACCCATTTTCTTCCTTTTCCTAAAAACAATATGAAAACAAGATCCATACCTGAAATGAAGATCTGGGTTATTACATTTTACATATAGATAATTAATGGTGATACATTAAGGGGGAGAACTAGATTAGTGCAATAACTACTATATATAGAGAATATTCATCCATTATGGAATATAATTATAGGTATTATTATTTCTCGTTGAGAAATTTCATGTGTGATTAGAAGATTAATCTTAGAGTTTACTTTGAAAATGACTAACCATGATGAAGAGTTATTAGTGTGCATCCCAAGAATGGGATCTAAGAAGAATAAAAACTACTATATTGATATTATTTAATGTTAATCATGAATATATAGAAAAATATAAAACTAAGGTATGATGATTACACTTACTAATACTTTTGTTGATTAGGGCCAATTTTGATTTTAAAAGTAAATTTTTTTATTCTGGAAATTTGGAGAGACATTCATTTAATTAAATACTTTTAATATATTTTTTGAAGATGATTGATGGTATTTTTTTATAAAATTTATTTAAACAACCAGTAAAAAATTTGAGTTATTTTCAAATACTATATAATTTTGTTGATAGATTTGATTTCTAGGTAAATCACTCTTGTTTTATATATTGAGTAAGCTAAATTTGAATTACAGTTGATTAATTGATGACTCATTACATATATAAATGTTATATATCCCTTCTCTAAAGTGTTGAATCTGATTATACATTTCAATATAGTGAGATTAAAGGGGAAAGGATGATGTTTCACGTCAATCATGAAGAATGAGATGAGAATACTTCCCTGATATTATCATATTTTTATTTTTTAAATAAGGGAGAGAATGAAAGTTCTGATGAGAACTCATATTTTAACACATATTAATATTAGATAATTTAATGGTACTAATAAAAAATCTAAACTGAGAGATAGAATAGCCAAAAAAATTTGTTGATTTCACTTGTTATCAATATGTAAGGCTACCATTATGAAGTGAAGCTATTAATATGTTTAGGGTGATGGAGAAAGATCCTAATTGATGAATAAGTGAGATGTAGCATGTATGTTGGAATAGAGAACGTGAGTTGAAGCATCCTTATATTTTATTATTTTTATCAAAACATAAATTGGAAAATAAATCTGTGTTACTTCATTTAAAACTGGGAAAAATTTATGCAGCTTGGAAAATATGGAGAATATGGGATTAAAAAAATTTAAAAAGGTATGATATAATATTTAGTAACCACCCCCATTATATCTATAATGAAGGCTACTACATTATTTATTTTACTACACTTGGATGATTATTGGAGAAGTGTGAAAGGGAGCTATAACTGGTGGGTAAGTGGAGCTACATTGAAATGTTCAAATATAGTACTCATATACTACAAGGATTTAAAAATTAATTTGAAGATCTTAATAAATAATCTAGTAAATTTAAAAGTCATTTAAGTTATTTTTATATTTTTTTGAGTTAATGGAGATTCCATGCGATTATTTAAAGGAGTTATAGGATTATATGAATAATTATTGAATTCTATGTTAAAGGTTAAACATTGAAAAAGATATTATATATATAAAATTAACTCTAAAAGTGACTGTGGAAATTTGGAAATGTTTTATGTCTCCCCATGATACATAAAATTAAATTTGTAGAAGAGAAATGATGAAAAATTTAGAATCAATATGAGATATTTAAGGGTCATTTAATTGATACGTGAGATTATTTATGGAATAAATGTTTTAAATTCGATAAAGACTGATGGTTTACTCAAACATGTAACTGTAACTTGTTACTATAGAAAGCATAAATATGAATTGGGGAAAACTCCAAGTTTGATATGTAAAAGTAAACTAGAGGATACATAAAATTAATTGTCTTGTATGTAGATTTTATTCTATTAATACATACGAGTAATCAAAATCGATGAATTGAGCAAGATATTTTGAAAATTACCCAAGATACACTTAGATAATAAGGTTCATATGCTTGGTTTATAATGGTAACTTAGTGAAAAACATTAATTTTAGAAAGGTTTTAAGGGAAAATTTTATTCATAATAGTAACTAGTTCTTACTTAATGGTAAATACAAGATATGAAAAGGTATATATATTTATTAAATTTGAAGTTTATATTTTCTAGAAGGTAGAATCATAAAATAAATCTCTGTATATAGTTCATGTTCTTTAGTGAATTAAACATCCCAATTATTAAAAGGGAAATTCTGATTCAATTATTGTTTTGAGAAAATGTGGGTTTCTATATAATTAAGATAAAAATCTTGGCATAGAGAACTATGGGGAATAAATAAAAGTTGAAGAGTTTTTTATGGATATATATTCAACCACCCCATTAAAGGAAGTGTCTTAAAATTAAGATACGTTCTTTTTTTATGGAAAAAATAATATTTTAAGGGATTATTCAGGTTATCATAAAATAATGGATATTATATTCCTATTTATTTTGTGGAAAATAAATTACTTGGTCATGGAAATATAATTCTAGTATTTCAAATAAAATATTTGAGATAATTTATTAAGATATAAAACTGGATCTTTTATCAAGAAGATCTATTCACAAGTTTCAATGAGAATATCATAATATCTCTAATATATGTATATTTATATATTAGAATATTTAAATATATAAATGTGATTTTGAATATAAATTAATAAAAAAATAATTATGTAATTAAGAAATTATACTGCATTCTTTAAGACATTTTTATGTATTATAGAATGCATTACGAAACTGATATTATGAGAATTGAGGTGAGATATGATAATTATAATATGATGCTATGATTATATGTGTCAATTAAGAAGGAAAATTTTGAATCACTGTGATATAGACATATAATAAAATATGAATAAGAAGAAATAATAAGTGTTGAGAAGCAGGATGACATTATCGCTTCTATATCGAGGTACTTCAAGAAGTGAGATATAGTAATAAAGTCATACCCTATGGTAAATATATATCATGAGGAAAAGTATTGAGAAAAAGGTTGAAGTGTATATGGACCAATATATTATTTAGTGGTAGTCGTTGTCCTTGAATAAAATGTTTGAGTTTAGGGGTGAAGACTAACTTTCATTTTGTTGTAGTTAATTATACCTTGGATACCACAAACTCTCATTAAGGAACAAGATCCTGTTATTTTGATTAAATAACATCTAGGATATGATTAGTGATTTTTTAATTAGGTTATTAATATAACCCATTATACACTATTGAGAGCCAGTATAAATAACTAGTCTAGATACTATAACCTAGAAGGAGCAAGTATAAAGAACACATAGGGATATAATAAATGATTTTAGGAAGATAACCAATTGTATTAAGTTATGTATTATTATTTATGTTTATGTCTCACTTTCAAAACAAATTTATTAGGGAGTAGTCACCCATATAAGAAGATAAATTTATAAAAAAATTGTATGTTGGGTTGATTCACATTCTAACATGCATTCAATGAGAACTCATAATAATCCCCATATATATCTTAACTGAAAGAAAATTTTTAATTATTGGGATGTAAAATTAAAATATAATATAATCCAGTTTAAAGGGTCCTACTGACCCACCCTCTAAGGAAACATCAAAAACCTCCTGGTACTAACATGTGGTGTCATAACTAATCCATCTTTCCTTTGATTGTATTTATTTTATTTATAATTTTTTTATCAGATATATATGATGTAATCCCCAGTATTTTGTGGTACATATCATTTTAAATTTAATTTCATTGGAAACATACAACAAAAAATTTAAACGAAAAATAATATAAAATTAAATATCATTATTTTGAAATGACCATCATAACACATGCGTTGAATTGAATGGAATGAATAGTATTCACCAAATTATAAAATATATATATATTATATATTTAATAAATATTTGTTACTATAATCCAAATGATTTTATAGACATAAGATAATAATAAATTTGAATTTATACATTAAAAGGCTATATTTTTTTAAATTCATCTTTATAACCTTTTATTAGAGCACTTGTTTTAAAAATAATGTTTAACTATTTCATAAATAATATTTAAAAAATAAAAATCATTTTTATAAGAGGAATTTCAAAATTATTTTAGGGTTAAATTTTCGTATTTTTTCTGAAATTTTGTTTTTCCAATAAATAGTAAAAAATCCCAATTTTTATAAAACACTCATTTTCATTATATTAGTGGTCTATTTATTGTTTGAATATAAAAATCACATATGAAATTATAAATAAAACCTATGTATATTATGACTGAAATTATAATATATTTATTTCATGGAATAAGTAGATAAATGTTTTAAAATTGATAAATTCACTCTTAGTATTTTTTGTGAAATATAAAAGTTTATTTACTATTTTATAATTAAAATAACTATTAAATATAAAAATTCAATAAATTAATTTTTAAATTGATATTTTGTTTTCTTATGATTATAATATAATATTATAAGAATTTAATTAATTTTTTCAAGTATCATAAAATCAATTTAATTTTAAAATCGATATCTTTTCATTAAATGATGACTTTATTTAAAAAATAAATTTCTAATAATTAGAAAATAATTTTCACAAAATGGAGTTCATTTTTGAATTTTAAAATCAAAAAAAAATAAGGGTGATTTTTTGGGATTTTTCTAAAATAGTTGAATTTTTAGTGTATAGTAAAACATGTTAATTTATGGTATTTAGAAAATATATGAATTATATTGAGTCCTAGATGATATATGGAAGTTTTAGGACAATAATATCGAAATATCCTTAATTATTTTAATATATATTGTGATAATTCTAAAATTACTCATATTCTTGAGTCAAAATAACAAACAAATGAATAAAATATTCAAAAAACACCCCTCTCCCCCACTATAAATACCACCCCTCTCCACCCATTTTGATCACAACTAAAAAGCCTTAAAACTTTCTTATATTCTGCCCATTTTCTCCCCCAAACCTCTCCCACGCTCTATAGTATTTTTTAGCCCACCAAAATACCACTTCCAAGTTCCCTAAGGAGGTCCTCAAGGAGAAGAATTCATGAGGTAAAATCTCGTTTTGTTCTTTTAATTTTCTTTCAATTATTTTTGTTTTCTTATAATTTACTTAATTATTTTGTCTAAGTATGCATGATAACTTCAATATATTATATATACAAGAATTTTATTTTTTTTCAATAAAAAATCCACCCTCAAGACTCTTCTCCTTTTACTTTTATTTTAAAGATGGAAACATCATCTCCGAGGTGTGGATTTACCGCCTTCATGGATGACATGTTTTCGTTTTTAAATTATACCTTAAAGGCAGGTCATATAATCATTTCGTGGTTAAAAAAGAATTTAATATGTTAAACTAAACTTATTTAATATTATGGATCTAGTATATATACATAATATTAATTCATAACACAAAAATATCGTGTGGTGATAAAAAAAACCTTCCAAAATAATCTAAACAATTATCACTAGTGTCTTATCTAATGATTTATCCTCACCAAAAATAACCAAATGACTTATATAACTATTTCATATTATTAAATAACATCAATAACATATAATTTCAATTTAGGAAGATAATTTTTATAATACATGATCTTCTATATGCGTATAAATGTAAACCGGTCATGAAAACCAAGGAAACAAACGCTCCCAAACGATAAAAGTTTATTTTATAAATCATCAAAAAGAAAATAAATGAAGTTAATTTAGTTATAATAAATCAATTTCATGTAAAAAAGTTTTTTAATTACTTACTTATTTGATTAAATGTGATTCTCCAGAACATTAAGATCAAGTGTAGAACACATTCGTATATAAGATAAGGGTTTTCTCATCACACCTTTATTTCTATGATATATTTGTTATTCACCATTATTTCTTATGTGTGGTGTATGTATACATAAATTTGATGTAAAATATCATGAATATATTTATCTTAATGTTATTTAATTTCTCATTTTATGGGGTATAATATTTGATTGATTATAAAGTGGTAAGGGTTTCTAACCGAACCTCTATTTTCATTCGGGTTATGCTTTCTCCCTCTTTACTGCTATGTAAGTCTTATTTATTTTTGTATAATTCTTATAAATTATGTGTATATTTTATGAAATCATGTATACAAATCATTTAATCCTTTTTAAATGGTAAATACATGATTTTATAAGGTTTCATTCTCAATTTTTCTTGATAAGCATGCCTAATTTAAGGGAACTTTCTAGTTTCTTACCCATTTTCAAGTGCCCTTCAAAATCTATTCTAGGAAACCATTATCTTTATAAAATCACTAATTTTATCATGAAAAAAATTTATTTTTTCATTTCTATTTTCATACAAAAAATATCCCTTTTTATGTTTTAAAGACTCTTTATTATTTTTCATTAAACGACACTAAAGAAGCTCATTTCTGAAGTTTCTTTAATTCTATTTTTACATGTTTTCACTTGAGTTGGAAGTAATTTATACCTAAATATTAATTTCATTGTACCACCATTTTATTTTCTAGGAAATACATGTTATAATTTAATTTTATGACAAATAAAACAAATTCTAAAAGAAATCTTCATTGAAAATTAAAAAAAGATATTTTTCTCAAGAATTTCTCAATGACTTTATTAGATTACTTTCATCTATAATTATGATTCAAAAATTTTAAAGTGGTATGAGAAACCTTGATTTAAATATATAATTTTATTCGATATATGAAGAATGCATTAGGATTAGTAAGTGATGGGAAGGGCCCGCTATAGCTCCTCGATGCAGTAGTAGGTCTCATGAGATAAAATAGAAATAGATTTGGCCGAGGCCTTAACCATTTATTTTTAGATTTCTTGGTTGAGGACTCAAAGATATTTTTATGTTTTCCGAAATTATGAATTACATCATTATGATATTAGTAATTGATAATCCATGTAATTATTCGACTAGAATAATATCAATGTGTATGATTCATTCTCAAGTGATTATTTATATGGAATTATTTATTCAACTTTTTTTTCTTTTATAATATTCTTGGGATTATGTTCTAATGGAATGTGTTTTTAGTTATTCACCATGCATTATTATTTATATTATATTCCACTATATTAACCACCCTCACTAAGCATCTGAGCACACCCCTTTCTTATGTTTTATTTTTCTTCAGGATGTGAAGATATATATTATAAATGACAAGAAGGGATGATCTAAGAGTTCAAGATGTTTCCAATAGAGTTTCTATATTATTTTTTCTTTCAAGTTGTAATGTAAAACATATATTTGTATCTGGTTTTCCAAAAACTACTACACCATTCATTCCATTAGGATGCAATTTCCTTGTTTATTATACCAATGCAATAAGGTATTCCACCAACTCCATGAAACCTGGGTCGGGGTCTTTATAGTTGGTATCTAAGGAAGTTTAGTAGAATACTTAGAAAATAGATTTTGAAATCAAATATTAGGGAACATAACAATAAAATATTCTTTGAGGATAAATGTAGAAGAACATCCAAGAATTTTAGTAAAGTAGAGATTATGTGGGTCTTCCAAGAAATAAATCCCTATCTAGATATTTCAAGTAGATGTGGTTCTAGAACAGATGTACTTCTGGGTAATAACTCTAATAAGGTGTGTCGAGCCTGACTCAACATAACCTGGTACATGAAAATGGGACATACTATCTACCTATTTTAACACTCCTAGGGGATATTATTAGGATAATACAAATATTCTTTAAAAACTATTTTTAAGGATTTAAAAGTAAATATGTCCCCAAAGAAACCATGTTTATGATTATGAGATTAGATATGCATAAATTTTCAATTTATTTCAACTGTTTTACTAGATTTAGATTATACATTATGTTCCATAATTATATAATATAATTTACTATATACCATTGTTTAGAAACTGAACCTAGTGCAAGGAATGGAAACTGTATCAATGCACATATTTCATATAGGGATTTCTATCATATGTAAGATAATGATGTTGGATCAGGAGATACAACTGAACCTTAGAAACTTATAAAAAATCTTGGACAACTAAATTGGGTTATGATTAAAAACATTACCCACATAGATAATCATGATCCATGACATGACGTAACAATGTTAGACCACTTCCATTAGAAACAACCCCCATTATTAAATGGGACTAAAAATCCATTTATAGCTGAGAAATAGATAAGTTCCTTAGAGAATATATTTCTCTCTTTGAGATGTAATGAAAGGGAGAAGGTTATCATGGATGCATATCATATCCCATGACATAATAATCAGTGGCACACATCGATTCAACAAACAAAGAATATGGAAGAAATTGAAAACATGGAATAGAATGATTTTAAGAAACTTTTCATGGCACATATTTTCCTAGAGAGAAATGAGATGATATAGAGAGGAAATTCTTGAGTCTAAGAGAAAAATAGGATGAAAACATTGATATGTGTAAATACAACTTTACAAGTTTAGCAACACATGACTCAACCTACGTACCTAATCCAAGGATCAAAATTAACTATTTATTTGATGGACATAAGCCCATTCTATGAAGGAACTAGTTTCCCAAAAAATATAATCACACTAGGATATAGTCTTATTTTCTAATAAGATATAGAAAGAATACTATAATTCATATGACTTTAAAGGAAAGAAATAAAACTATAAAATTGTAGAGAAAGAGACTCATAAAGGTAAAAAGGGAAAGAAAGATTTTCCTAAATGTGATAATTATGAGAAGAAATACTACAATACTTTCTTGAAGGGAACGAGAGTCTGTTACATGTGTGGAGTGAAATGACATGAAGCTCATGAATGTAAGGGAAATAAAGAATCTCTAAATGTGCAATGTTTCAAATGTAAATATATGGGGCACTACACAAATTAATTTACTAAACGTCATGGAAATATAGATTAGAAAAAGGAAATAGTCTATGGTCAAGCTTATGTTGTCCCTACATTCAATGTGGAATAATTAATATTTTTTTGATTCAAGAATTATAATATTCACTTTATAAAAATCATGATATATATAAGGATTATACTGTAGTACTTATTATTTATATATTTAGAAGCATGCATGTTTTCATTATGGTTTTAAAGTTTCATGGTATTCCTACATTTCATATGTGGGATAAAGAGATACATTATATAAAGAATCTTAATAAGATATGACTTTGAAAATTTAGTGACCTTCCTTCTAATTGTTTTTTCATTGAATGTGGACAAACATGTTTTAGATGAGTCTTGAGATTATCTAATTATGTAATGGATCAAGTTAAACTTTGTAAATTATTTTTCTTTGATAAAATATGATAATATTATTAGTTTTGATAAGTATTTAATGTCTGAAGGAATGAATTAAAGACTATATAATTTGTCAAAAGTTCTTTAGGTGTGAAAAAATCATATTGAAATTTCATTTCTAAGTGTAAGGAATGAAGTATAAGTATATCAAATCATAACCCAAGAATAATATTTTGCTTATGACATGGAAATAAATCAAGTAATTTTATTTTCTCAAGTTACCATATATATAGTAAAATAATCCATCAACTTTAGGAAATGTATTCAAGAAGAATAACCTTATATGTTTACTTTCCTTTTTGATAATTCAACGGTCTTTTAACTGATCATAGATTTACATATTTGTGATGGTTAAATTTATAATGACTATGTCTTATATCACTCTACATAAGAGAATAATGGTTATATTATTCTTATATGTCCATATTTTCACTTCTTACTAATGTTATCCTCTTCTAATACCTAGTTTTTTTATAGCCTCTAATTTTCCATTTCCCTTTTATTAAGAGGATATTTGATTAACCCTATTTCCAATATCGGTTTCCCACAAATGAATTTTGAAGTATCAAACTTTAATTTTTTAAGTAAAATTTAAAATTAAGATTATAAGACTTATTAAAGGAGGGGAAAATGTAACACAACATGATGTTATGAAACATCTCTTTTTAAATTTAATTTCTTCGACAATATATGGCACCAAGCTTAAATGAAGAATGATATAAAATTAAATATCTCTATTTTAAAACGACCATTATAACCTAGCCACAAAATTGTCATAAATGAATAGTATTAAATGAATTTTAAATTTATATATTATATATTTAGTCAATTTTTATCAATTCATCCAAATTATTTTACAATCATAAGATAAGAATGAATCTGTTTTTAAACATTAATAGGTAATATTTTTCTAAAGGCTGTTTTACCAACTTTTAATGGTAAACTTGTTTTAGAAATAAATTTTAACACTTTTATAAATTATATTGAATAAAATAAAATTAATTTTTAAAGAATAATGACAAAATTATCTTAGGGTCAAATTTTTGTCTTTTTTTTAATATATTTATTTCTCAGTGAATGGTGAAAAATCCTAATTTTGATAAAACTTTCATTTTCGTCATATTAATGGTCTATTTATGATTTGAATAGAAACATAACCTATAAAATTATACATAAAACTTAGGTAACTTATTAATGAAACTATAATATATTTATATCATGGAATAAGTAGATAAATGTTTTAAAATTGATAAATTAACTATTAGTATTTTTGTGAAACATAAATGTTTATTCAAAATATTATAATTAAACTAATTATTTAGAAATAAATTTATTTTCATTAAATAGATTGATAAATTAATATTTTTTTAATATTATTTTTAGATATTTTTATGACACATTAATTAGTTTTTTAATGTGTCATAAAATCCGTTATAATTTTAAAATCAGAATTTTTCGAGTAAATAATGATTTTGTTTAAAATTTTAATTTATCATAAATAAAAAATTATTTTTAAAAAATGTAGTTAATTTTTTAATTATAAATATTGAAAAATTGATAGGTTTATTTTTTGGTATTTTTCTAAAATAGTTGAATTTTTGGGGAATAGTGAAATACGGTATTTAAAGGTATTTAAAAAATAGATGAATGATTGAGTTTTATTTTATGTATGGATGATTTAAGCCCATAATATAAAATAATAATTTAATATTTTAATATATTTATTTATAATTATTAAAATATTCATAGTCTTGATCAAAAATAATAAAAAATGTAAAAAATATTCAAAAACCACCACTCTCCACAATAAATACCCCCATTCTCCTCACACCTCCAATGAATTTATGTTTTTATATATTCTTCCTATTTCCTATCTATAAACTCTCACCCACATTTTGGTATTTCTGGTCTCACCAAAATACCACTTTCAAGTCACTAAGGAGGTCCCCAAGGAGAAGGATTCAACATGTAAAATCCAATTTCGTTCTTTTAATTTTCTTTCAGTTTATTTTTCTTTTCTTAACATTTACTTACCTAATCTTTATATATATGAATAATAACTCTAGTATCTTATATATAATTTAATTTTATTATTTCAATGGAAAATACACCATCAATTCTCTTCTTCTTTTCCTTTTATTTTAAAGATGAAAACATCGTTCGTGAGGTGCCAATTTACCGCTATCATGGATGATGTGTTTCCATTTTTCAATTATGCCTTCAAGGATGGTCATAAAACCATTTTTCATGGTTAAAAAAACTTTAATATGTTTAATTAATCTTATTAAATATCCTAAAACGAGTATATATACATAATATTAATTCATAACACAAAACTACTGTGTGATGATCAAAAAATTGCAAAAAAATCTAAATGATTATCACTAACGTATTATGTAATTATTAATAATAAAACCAAAAAACAAAATGAATTATATAAATATTTAATATTCTGTATTATAATTAAAAAAATAAAATTTCAATTCTATAAATACAGTTTTTATTTTACATGATCTTCCTTATTCGTATAAAAGTAAACAGATCTTGAAAAATAAGGAAATGAACACTACCAAATGATAAAATTGCATTCTATAACTCATAAAAAAGACTATAAATAAACTTAATAAAGATATAATAATTTAAATACATGTCTAAAAGGATATTAAATAATTAATTATTTGATTTAGTTTTATTATTCAGTACATTAAGATCAAGTGTAGAACACATTCAGACATAAGGAAAGGGTTTTCTCATCACACATTCATTTTTGTGATATATTAATTATTCACCACTATTTATTATGTATGGTGTATGTATAAAAAAATTTTGTTTTTAATATATTGAATATTATTATATTTTTGGAATTTAATGTCTCATTTTAGAGGGCATATTATTCGATTGATTACAAAGTTGTAAGGGTTTCTTCCCAAACCCCTATTTTAATTTTGGTTATGCCTTCCCCCTCTTTACCCAAATGTAACTATTCATTAATTTTATATAATTATTCTAAATTCCATGTATATGTTTCAAAATTATGTATCCAGATCATTTTATCCTTCTTTATGGTAAATAAAAGATTTTGTAAAGTTCTGTTCTTAATTCTTCTCAATAAGAAAGGCCGGTTTGAGGGAACTTCCTTGTTTCTTACTAATTTTCAAGTGTTCCCCATAATCTATTTTAATAAACCATTATTTTTCTAAAATCACTCATTTAATCATGAAAAAATATCATTTTTCATTTATGGTTTTATTCAAAATTTACACCTCTATCTATTTTAAAGACTCTTTAGTATTTTCCATTAAACTGTACTAAAGTGGCTCATTTATAAAGTTTATTTAATTCACTTTTTACATGTTTTTCACTTCAATTGGAAATCAATTACACCTGAAATAAATTTAATTATCCCTAAATTTTATTTATTATTATTACCATGTTACAATCTTATTTTAGGAAAAAAAAATCCAAAAAAATTCTTCTTTGAAAATTAAAAATGGTATTTATCTCAAGAATTTATCAATGACTTTAATAGAGTACTTTAATTTATTATTATGATTCAAATATTTGAAATTTTTACGTGATACTTTTATTTGAATATATATTTTTATATGGCATATGGGGAATGAATTGGACATAGTAAGGGATGAAAAGGACATGTTATATCCCTTCGATGTATCAGTAAGTCTCGTGAGACAAAACAAAAATGGATTTGGTTAAGGGAATAACTATTTATTTTTATATTTCTTTAATAATTAATATATGGTATGTTTATGATGTCTGATATTATGAATCCCCTCATTATGATATTAGTACTTGATAATCCATGTGATTTTTGACTATTTGACAATCCATGGTTAAGATTCATTCTCAAGAGATTATTTATATGACATTATTTATTCATCTTTTATTAATTCCACATTATGATTATGATTATGTTTAAATAGAATAAATTTTAGTCCTTCACCATGAATTATTGTTTATATTAGATTTATCTGTATTAATTAACCTTACCGAGAATCTGATATCACCCCTTTCTTATATTTAATTTTTCCCCAGGATTTAAAGATAAATATTATGAATGACATGTAGGGATAATCTAGAAGTTATGGATGTTTCCAATGGAGTTTCTATGTTATTTTTCCTTTCATATTATAATGTAAGACTTATGTTTGTATCTTTTTTTCCCAAACTATTCAACGTTTCATTCCTTTAGGATGTGACATCCTTATTTATTATACCAATGTAATAAAGTAGTGCACTGGGTCTGGGAAACTAGGTTTTGGGTCTTTACATACGAACTATATATTTAGAGAATATTATGAATTACATTATATAGAAAATAATGTTTCCATCACTGTCTATACCGAATTTGAGGTCTTAAATAAAATGATGAAGAATAGATAGACTAAATTTGGAAATAATCTAAGAAAAAGTTAAAATAAGAAAGTGGGTACACTACTAATTGAATTTAGTCAAAGTTAAAGTTCATATGATAAAACTATTATGAATCATTCTCTTTAAGAATCAGGTTTATAGAGTAAATAGGATGAATATAATGAATCAATTGAAGATATCTACCATGATTTTAAGGGTTACATTAATAATTTAAATTGTGAACTTTTTCTCATATATTTGAGTTTATACATGAAGAAGAAAATGAGAACAAAAATCCTGTACTATATGGAACAACTATATAAGAATAATTAGCATGATATATTTCGGAGTGCACATTTCTCAATAAAGAAGTGAAATAAAAAGTGATAACTTTTATGATCAGTAAAGAAATATTATATGTTAATAAATATTTAATGAAATATAACTTTTATGAGAAAGTTATGATGAGTAATTTCTATTAAAGAAATATTAATACTCTAGAATAAACATAAAAATGTATTATTAATGTCAAGGATTTTTAATTGGTAATAAAAGACAAAATATTTAAGGATATTAATAATTCATTAACAGAATGAATTAAAATGAATTGATATTAGATTGTGATAATGAAAAATTAATTTAAATATATGATTAAAATAGTAAAAAATGATAAAAATATACTTAATATGAAATTTTTTGAGCTTGGAGTCAAATTAGAAACTTTAGAAAATTTTCAAGATAATACTTCATAAAAAAATATGTGAAATGATGGTACCATACACAATTATAATGAGGATATTTATAATAAAATACCTCTACCTTTTTTAAATATGAAATATAGATCATTTAATTATCTATATACAGTAATCTCAAGAAAATAGATAATATTTCTCTAATAAATATATATTTACACAAATTTTGTCTTCTTAACTAGTACAAGTTACAAATCATTATATGGATATGAATATGGTGAAAAATATTCTAATATATCCATAAAACATCAAGGGAAGATATGGTCAATGGTAGGATAAGTGGATACTCAAAGAAATATGAAAATAAGAGCTATTTGATCCAAAAAAAATTGAAAAAATATGGTCAGGCTGTACCTAAAGGAAAAAAAGAACAAGTCCAGTGGAAAAGGGAACTATATCCACATACATATAACAAGTGTTTTCAAAAATAATTTTTATAGGTGTTATATGAAAATAATTATCAATGACTATTGGTATAACCTATTTACATGAAGTATATACCAACAATTTCAAAAGTCCATTGGTATAGAGTAATGTATAAGAATAGTTTTAAAAAACCATTATTAAAGTGCTCCACAAAAATCCCTTCCACACGACCTCCCCATCCTCAAATATGACTTTAGTAAATATTGAACCCTACGATAGGCTCCCATATTATTTCCCAAACATGGAAATATTATTTCTTGAAATTTTTTTCATTTGGTTATTCTTGAAAATCTAATTTTTGAGTTTCAAATCAATCATATCTTCTTCTAAGAATTATTTTCATTTTTTATTGTTATAAAACAATAACATATATTTTTTTATAGAAGTATTATTCAAGATTCATTGAAAAGGGTTATAACTCTCATGGATTTTAGTAATTAATTTTTTGTTCTATGTTTTTGTTATGGTTATATTTACTATTATTATATTTTTTGGGATATATGTAACTATTTTTATAATTTTAATAATGATTAGATCAATAGGGTGTATGTGGTTTTGCGTGGGAAATGTATGAATGATGTAGGTCGGGTGGGTTTTTCTACTTTTCTGTGGTTCTATCACTCTTTGGGGTTGTCTATGTTTTTGGGATGGGTGAACTTTTCTGGTGACATCTGCTATAATTTTAGATAATTGTTATTGCCTGTATGCTATTGAAATATGGGTTTCCCATACTTTTATTAAAAGTGAAATTTCTTAATTTTATGCTTGTTCCCCGTCTTTATTTCTCTTGTATTCTAAAAGAACCACTACTATATATTTAATTCTACTTTGTTAGTGGATTATTTTCTTAGCTCAATATCTCTAGGGGACTTACTTTGTGATTGTTTTCTCACTCTAATTAATAATGTTTCATTTCTGATATGTGGAGCCGAATTTGAATCTCTTGGATAGTTTATTTACTCGAAATTTTTTATTTTCAAAATTTCATTTAAAAAATGAAGTGTGATAAAATCAATATTTCAAACAATAAAAATGTTTTCCAATTGAGTAATAAATTGACATGTTTACTAACAGTGAAATAGTTACTTGAACTACACTAATTTCATGTGAAAATATAGATTTTTGTAATTTTCCAATCAATTAAATTATTATTACCATCTTTTATTTTTTAGAAAATATCTTGTCTAGTTAGGGGTTTGTTGAAAACTCTAGATAGAGAACACTAAAACATTAGAAAGGCTTGGTTATCAAATAATAAAAACATTTGTCTGGAAAAAAATAAAATTAACACAAATCAAATGTATCCCCATTAAAATAATTTCATTTATTTCAATAAGTTTTTCATTAATGATTCTAATTTATCACTAATTTATCTCTTACCCCCATTATTTACAATTTTCCATTACTTCCCACACATTTCTCCATACATAATGTAACATCCCAAGTAAATAAAAAATAATAAATTTTCATATATATTAATATTTTTGAATTAAATATTAATATTTTTAAAATGGGATGCTATGTTTGATGGTGTATACGATACGCAACAACGGGTTTCTTTGAAATCTTACGTTGCACACAACGTTGGGTCATACTAAAAAATAATAATATAATATTATTTTAAACGGTAGTTAATGCCTAGTCATTATAATGGATGGAATGAAAAAAACTAACTACAATATAAATCAACATGTTTGTTAAATGTTTTTACATTTATCCAATAAATTTTAGAGTCTTAAAAATAAGAAAGAATCTGATTTTAAGCATAAATACTATAATATTTATTAAAAGGATGATTTACTACCTTTTGATGGATAACCTTTAATAAATATAGTTTTTGTCACTTTTATATATTATATTTGAAAAAATAATATTCTTATTTATGATCGATAAATAAAAATTTACTTTGGATGAAATTTTGGTATTTTTCTGATAATGTTCATTTTTTAATGAATAGTAAAAATACTGTTTTTTAATTCAAAACTGCATTTTAATCTAATTTATTTATATGGTTAGATGATCTTTTTAATTTGTTTTAAAGTGTAATTATATTATTTTTTTACGATTTAATCCAATTTTGGTCATTGGAAGTAATTTCACTTTGAAATTGGACATAAATAAGGGTCAATGTTTTGATAGTTATTATTTCTTAAAAACACGCTTTTTATTTTGACCGCGGGAATTAATTTTAAATTAATTTTTGTCACTTCTGTGTTTTGAATTTAGAAAAATGGATTCCATATTTTGAATAAGGTGGTCCAAATTGTTTAAATAGTTAACTTTTATTTTTAGACATTATGAATATTTAGATCAATAAATATTTTATTTTCCATGGTTAAAAGGTAAATCTGGTAAATAAGGGTAAAAGAATAATATTATAACAATATTAAATTACCCTAACATGTGTAATAATCTTATTTTCTGATACATTGCTGACCATGGGCATCCTTAGGTCAATTTTGGGACCCCATGGAGCCACTTAAGAGTGATAATGACACTTTATATTAATTAATTTAAAGTAAAGACAAAAATGACATAAACCTATATCTTTTAGTAAATCAATTATTACATGGGGTTATATAAGTTATCTCTTAGACTATAAATTTTAATTTAAAATCTATGAATATTTCTTAAATCATGTATTTTTTTATAATTTTTCGACATCATATAAATAAAATTATTTATGACAAAATAATGATGCAGTGTTTACCTCATTAATGAATGATTTAAATAAATAAGAATATAAAAATAAAAACAATAAACAAAAACAATCCAATTCATAACGGATGATTTTTATTTCGAACATTAGTTATCTTATATTCTACTTTAATAAGTTTTGGACCTTTATAAACCGAAAATCATTATATAATAAAATAATATTTTCAAACTTTTCTAAAGAGCCCCTCCTCCCCCTTATAAAAATCCCTCACCTAAAACCCATTACTCACACCTCTCAAGCCCCTTGGATCATCCAACCGCTGCCCAAGTAAGCTCTCTACATCCATATTTTCCACCTAGAAGCCTTTTCTTAGGCATAAGGGACTTCTATAAATCCTTTTGGTTTAAACCAAACGGAGTTACCCGATTTAAAGGTCACGTCTTCTCTTAAATTATTTTCTTTTATTTTACTTCTCCCACCCTCTTAACTCTCTTTATTTATTTATTTTATAACAATACCAGTATATTAAATATACTATGATGTTTTTATCAGAATTATTCAAACTACACTTACACATACCTTGATGCACCCAATTTGTGTATACATTTCTATATATATAATTAAAGATAAAAACATGTTTTCAGCAAATATCTATTGTTATATGAACATATTCTTTGATTTTGGTGAATCTGTTTACTTTCAGGAGTTTTCTGGATAAATATACGAATCAAGGGAAGCCTGTGAAAATTTTGAAACTACACGGCGTGTACTTTTATACACGCCATGTACATCCAGACAAGGAAATGGACCGAAGCAGGGAGTACACGCCCATTTAACCAGGCAGAAGATACACGCCATGTGAGGTGGCGTTACACACCGTGTACCAATTTCTAGAAGCAGTGGTTGCTGAGAAAAGTCTACACGCCCATGTGGCCGTTGAAGGAGACACGACATGTTTGAATTTCTACACGTCGTGTCTGCTATTCTAGAAGGGGTTGGTGGCCAAACATATGACACCACACACCATGTATGGCGGCGCTACACGCCGTGTACACCCGACCACCAGGTGGTGCCGTGTTTAAGAGTCAAAGATGGCGTGTTAGGCCACCTACCCATGGAGAAATTGGCGGCAAAGCGTGTTGACGAAAAGTACACAACGTGTAATTTCAATACACGTCGTGCACTTTATTTTTCTATAAAAATAGGCCTTGGCCTACAGATTTGGGAGTTCAGAACCCATTGGAGGAGAAAGAAGCTCTGATACCACCATTCCTGAAGCCACCGAGGTGTCTTCACTCCGCTATCCCGCCATTCAACCTTCCGATATCTTACTTCAACGCTTACACGATGAATCCATCAGGTATCACGTGTATCGTTTTTCTCCCACTTCCTATGTGTAACTAAACCCCTCATGTTGGGGCTGTGGATGAAGGGATCATAATTTGTGTGTTGTATTATATAGTTGTGTTTTATCATTGTAATTCATCTTACTCTTCTTAATCCAATGTAAAATATAACTGAGAATTCTGAGACGGACCAAGGAAAGAATTCTCAACGATACAAAAGAAAAGTAATGGTGAAAGCATCCATGACCATTGGAAGGATTTCACCAATTCAAATAATGGACTGAACTTAATAAAGAATTAATAACACTGACTACCGGACCAAGGAGTCAACTGCTCTAATTCTAAACAAGAGGAACCGGACCAAGGAAATATTGTAACAAAACGAAATCCAGATTGATTGAATTATTATGAACAACACAACCATTTAAACAACCTGCAAAAGTACTCCTTAATCACCACAGCCCCGACACATCTTTTCTTCCTATTTTAAACTCATTAAATTTACCCGTTGTTTTCTTTAAAACTGTTAATCATTTCTTCAAACTAAAAAAATTTAGTTTCAATCAAAAACCAAAATCAACTCAATCAACTCTAAATTCTGCATTCTTCACCTAATTAATTATTAACTCAATTGAATTCACGCACGCTATAGTTCCCTGTGGATCGACCCCAATCTTATGCTATACTAAAGTTCTAAGAATGGGAAAAAAAATTTGGGTTGCATATAACTTCAATCAACGACAAGCGAGACCAAGTTTTGGCACCGTTGTTGGGGAACATCTTTGGTTTTAGTGCTAAGATTTAAATTGTGTTAATAATTGATTTAAGTGTAAATAAAAATAAAAAATTATCAAAAATCTCTTTTCTAAATCCCATTTAAAATTTTCTCTTTTACTTTTCCCTTGTTACGCCTGATATTTGTGTTGTGTTGTGTAGAGATTAAAGTGTATGTTTATACGTCTTACACGATACAGAAGCCCCGAGTCTTTGGAATTAGTTCCGCTTAACCTGGAAATCGAACGGACCTTGCTTCATCGTCAGCATAGACGGATAGAAACTCACAACCAGCAACCACAACCCATAGAGAACAAGGAAGAGGGAGCACCAGCCGTAAATGCTGCAGCTGAGCATCAATACCAGGATCAGCAGCCTCCCGCTGCGGGTTTACCAGAGCAGGATCCTGGAGCATTCATGGAATTCCTCCCAAGGGATTACCAAAGGTCGTTGCAGCAACTCTTCCCACGTCCATATTTCGCCCCTCAGGAGCAGTTCATGCAAGCTCCACCCCTTCAGCAACAACCTCCAGGACGTACCCTTATAGAGTACGGTCTTCCTTCAATCCACGGAGCGGATACGGGCATTGTCCATTCCCCGATCCAGGCTCTACACTTTGAGATCAAGCCTGCTATCATGCAGCTGATCCAAAACACAGTCCAATTTGGAGGCCTCGCCAGTGAGGACCCGAACCCTCATCTCTCAAACTTTCTGGAGATCTGTGACTCCTTTTGGTACACCGTTGTGTCCATAGACGCCATCCGTCTTCGCCTATTTCCCTTTTCTTTATGGTACGAGGAAAAATACTGGATCAAGGGGCTACCACAACGATCTATCCTCACCTGGGAGGAGCTAGCCCAGGCGTTCCTGTCCAAGTACTTTCCACCATCAAAGACGGTGACACTCCGGAATGAGATCCATAATTTCCAGCAGCACGACTCCGAGTCGTTGTATGAGTCCTGGGAACGCTTAAAAGAAATGTTACGAAAATGCCCCCACTATGGACTCCCACTCTAGATGCAAGTCCAGACCTTCTACGGAGGACTTACCACGAATACCAAGTCTGTGGTGGACGCTGCTGCTAGAGGCACGGTGATGCAGAAATCCCCCGAAGAACTATTCAAACTACTGGAAGATATGTCAGCCAACAGCTTCCAGTGGCACTCTGAGCGGGGGACTCAAAAGTGAGGTATGCACAATATTGATGCTACCACTATGTTATCTTCTCAGTTGGGCGTAGTGTCTAAGAAAATTGACGCATTGAATCTCAAAGGAGCATCTCAATTTCATGTCGCGAACCATCCAACATGTGGCAACTGTGGTGATAACCACATCATGGGAGAATGCTCGGGTTTGACTGGAGGCCCTTCAATGAGCGAAGTGAGTTATGTTGCCCAAAATCGAGGGCCCAACCAGTACCAGCAGTACCAGAACCTGGCATGGCGAGATCAACAGAATACAGGCTGGGGCCAACAACAGCAGAATCCTCCGCCCTAGTGATCGCCCAGCTACAACCAAACTTCATACCAGAACCAATAACAAAGGCCGCAACAACCCCAGCAGGGTCCTTATGAGCAAAAAGGGTATCAAAACCCTCTTCCATAGCAGCCACAACAGCCACCCCCTCTACCGGCTCAACAACCACCTCAGCAGGAGAACACTTCAATGTTAGAGGATCTGATGACTAAATTCATATCTACTACTGAGACTCGGTTCCAAAATCAACAATCTTCGATTCGAGGCTTAGAGAATCAGATTGGCCAGCTGGCAAACCAACTTTCAGGAAGGCAACCCGATACACTGCCGGGAAACACAGAAAAGAACCCAAGGGAAGAGGCCAATGCTATCACCTTGTAGAGCGGAAAAGAATTGCCACAGAAGGGGCCACCAGCACATCCAGGTGTACCCACACCCCCTGATGATGAAGAACGTACCAATATCGACCCCTCCTCTTCCAAAATCCCGCAGAAGGAGGACTTGCAGAATAAAGGAAAGGATGTAATTCAAACATTCAAGCCTACCTTACCCTTTCTGGAGCGATTGAAGCAGAGGAAGCTGGACCACCAGTTCAGAAAATTCATGGATGTGTTCAAGAAGCTACATATCAACATCCCATTCGCAGAGGCCCTGACTCAGATGCCCACCTATGCAAAATTCATGAAGGAAATCCCCTCGAATAAGAGGAAGATGGAGGATTTTGGTGTTATTGAACTAACAAAGGAGTGCTCCGTAGTGGTTCAAAATTCCATTCCTCCCAAACTCCAAGATCCAGGTAGTTTCAAAATTCCTTGTACTATTGGATCCTGTGAGTTTGGGAAGGCCCTCTGCGACTTAGGGGCTAGCGTGAACCTCATGCCCCTGGGAGTTTTCAAGAAGTTGGGACTCAACGAGCTCAAGCCTACTCGTGTAGCCCTTCAACTTGCTGATTGATCCATGAAACACCCGAAGGGACTACTAGAGGACGTAGTGGTCAATGTGGTTAGGTTGATCTTTTCCGCTGATTTCATCATCCTTGACATGGGGGATGACCAGGAATCACCTCTTATACTTGGAAGACCTTTCTTGGAAACTTGGAAGGTACTGATCAATGTGCACCAAGGAGAGCTTATTTTTCGGGTAGGTGATGAAAGAGTTTCCTACAACATCCTCAAAGCCGTAAAACATGCTTCCTTATCAGAGAATGAGGACTGTTATTCAGTTTCCACCATGGTTAATCATTTTAGCAAACAAGGGGATAATCTGGTATGTTCTTTTACTTCGAATAATTTAACTATTCTAGATATTCTATCAGAAGAAGCGCCAGAAGACTTGAAATTCGTAGAAGGCCAGGGCGGCCACTATTGGAAGTGTGCAGTTGTTCCTGGTAGTTTCGAACGGGACGAGGTGTAGCCACTTGTGCCTTCGATTTTAAAGGTTCCTGAACTCGAACTGAAGCCTCTTCCATCTTCTCTCAAGTATGGGTATTTAGGACCCAATCAAACATTGCCTGTTATACTTAATGCAGAACTATCACAGGAGAAGAAAGATGCACTTCTGCAGGTTCTCAAACAACGGAAGCACGCTATTGGGTGGACAGTTTCTTATCTGAAGGGCATCAGCCCTACCATTTTCACTCACAAGGTTCTACTTGAAGAAGGTGTCGAGCAATCTCGGCCACCACAACGGCGCTTAAATCCTCCCATGAAGGAAGTTGTAAAAAAAGAGGTGATCGAAATATTGGATGCAGGCATCATCTATCCCATCTTGGATAGTCCGTGGGTGAGTCCTCTCCAAGTGGTACCCAAAAAGGGGGGTATCACTGTGATTTCAAATGAAACGAACAAGCTCATCCCTACACGCACTATCACGGGCTGGCGAGTCTGTGTGGATTACCGAAAGCTTAACGATTCCACAAGAAAGGATCATTCCCCCTTTCCATTCATGGATCAAATGCTAGAGCGACTAGCAGGGCACAACATCTATTGCTTCCTCGACAGTTTTTCCGGTTACAACCAAATCTCCATTACTGCGGAGGATTAGGAAAAGAGCACATTCACTTGCACATACGACACATTTGCTTATCGAAGGATGTCTTTCGGCATGTGCAATTTCCCCGCCACCTTCCAGCGCTGTATGCTGGCCATCTTCCACGACATGGTGGAATGAATCCTGGAGGTATTCATGGATGATTTTTCCGTTTACGGAAAATCATTCACCATTTTTTTACGGCACCTAAAACTAGTTTTGGAACGATTTGAGCACACTAACCTAGTCTTGAACTGGGAAAAGTGTCATTTCATGGTGCAAAGTGGAATAGTCCTTGGACACAGAATTTCAGCGAAGGGGATAGAGGTGGACCCGGCGAAGATTGAATTCATTTCACGACTACCTATACCGACTTCCGTCCGAGCCATCCACAGTTTCCTAGGGCATGCACGTTTTTACAGGCGGTTTGTCTACGATTTCTCCAAAATAGCCCAGCCCCTCACCAATATTCTAACTAAGGATTCCTTATTTGAGTTCGATGAGACATGTGTCAGATCTTTTTAGCATCTAAAGCAGCGCCTGGTGGAAGCTCCAGTTATGATTTCTCCCAACTGGGAGGAACAATTTGAGGTGATGTGTGATGTGAGCAACTATGCAGTGGGAGTAGTCTTGGGCCAGCGACTTGACTAGATCTTCCAACCTATCTATTATACCAGCAGAACGCTCAATGAGGCACAGATCAACTACACCACCACAGAAAAGGAGATACTTGAAGTGGTTTTCGCATTTGACAGGTTTCATTCTTACTTAGTGTTGTCTAAAGTTATTGTTTTTACTGACCATGCAGCACTAAAGTACCTACTCAATAAGAAATATGCGAAGCCCCGATTAATCTGCTGGGTACTTTTCCTAGAAGAATTCAATATTGAGATCTGATATAAGAAAGGGAGTGAGAAATTCATTGCTGACCATCTCTCCCGCCTCGAGCTGCCTCATTTGGAGAAGGAAGAAGATTGGGATATTAGGGAGGATTTCCTTGATGAGCACCTCTTTTCTATCAATGAAACACCTAGGCCATGGTATGCTGATATTGCTAATTTTATGGTTATAGGTGTCGTTCACCCCAACCTCTCCTTCCAGCAAAGGAAAAGATTTTACTCTGATGTGAAAAGGTACTTATGGGAGGATCCTCTGCTATTCTGATCCTGTGTAGATGGAGTGATCCACCGTTGCATCCCAAAAAATGAAGTTCACGATGTCCTGGAGTTCTGTCACGCCTTACTAGTAGGAGGACATCATGATCTAGACCATACCATAGCAAAGATCATGTAGTCTGGATTTTTTTGTCCCACCATGCATAGAGATGCTCGGGCCATTGTTTCATGTTGCGATCGGTGCCAGAGGACCGGTAATGTGGGACGTAGAGCCAAGATTCCCTAGCACCCCATCCTGGAGGTCGAGATTTTCGACGTCTGGGGCATAGATTTCATGGGTCCCTTTCCCCCATCTTTTGGGAACACTTACATCCTGGTCTGCGTCGACTACATATCCAAATGGGTGGAAGCCACTGCTACAGCTCATGACACAGCCAAGGGATGTTAAAGTCACGATGGTCGGGACCATTCCACGTTGTCCGCGTATTCCATCATGGAGCGGTAGAAATTTCTAGAGAAGATGTTCAACCATTCAAGGTAAACGGGAAGCGGTTGAAAGTTTACCATCCTATAGACAACATGGTGGGTATTTTTTCCACCATACACCTCAGGTAAGCAAGGTAAGTAGGTCGAGCCAATGACCTAAAACAAAGGCACATCCTGGGAGGCAACCCAGAGGTTACACGTCGTGTCCCACTAATATACACGGCGTGTAATAATCTTTTTAATTTTTAATCTTAATAGTATAAATTTATATAATAACAAATAAATAACTAGGGATGATGTCGGTGTCAATGGTTATGTCACTGGAGTTTATTCAAGTTGTCCCTGGTTCGAATCCTCCTGACCTACCTTTGGCACGGGGTTTGTCACGAATCAAATCTGATCGCCACCAAAACTGGCACCAAACCTAGCCCGTGACAAGGCCTGAAGGGCATTCCCAATCCCCACGGGATGGTACAAGTTCCTGGGTATCAAAAACTAAAAATTGGGAACGATTTACCCAAGTTTGTATACTTAAAACGACAAATGAATCCAAGAAATCAAATCTGGATTTTTCAAACCAAAACAACTTTTAATAAAATTCAGAACAGAATTACACAATTATAAACAATGTTTAATGACCACTACAAAGGTAAAAACCTAAGAAAAGACATCCCAATAACCTCCACATGGAGAGAGTCATCTCCCTCAATCCATCTCCACGACACTACATCACGATGGACCGCTAAAAACTAGAACCAATGGTATAAAACATGTACCCAAACCTATGACATAAAATAAGAAAGTCTACTTACACCCAAAGGTGTAAGTAGGGTGTGAGAGAAAACCCAGTAGGATACCAACACTATGATATTCCATGTGATAAACATTTCATGACAAAAAGCATTGCATGTTTTGTAAATAAGAAATGCTTGTTACAATTTTCTAAAGGATGCAATAATAAATGAAAATAGTTTTCATGTTGGCTAATTGTAAAGGACCAACAATTTTAAAATAACTAACAAAGCTACTTAATTTTCAAGCCAACAATACCATATACCGATGGTAAGTACAAAGGATCTAATGAGCACAAGTAATAGGAAATAACCCCTAGGCACTAGCTAGCTGTGGGTCTTAGGTACCTCATATCTCGGTGAGAGTAACCACAAAAAATATTTTTTCTCGTGCACGCACCACTAGTAGGGATCATACCCATAACCTAGTGGTCACCAATCACCATAATCATAGTTTATTTAGAGTTCTAAGCGTCAATCTTGCTAAGTGAAACTGAGGCCAAACCCCACGGATTCACTAGCATACTAGTACACGTCCACCCACCTAGATACCCGGGTTTTCCCATTGTGCTCAAACAAGTTCACAATCCAAGAAATATAGTTTTCACATGAAAATATCACTTCCACATCACACATTAACCAAACATCCCCATTTACGTCACAAAAGTCACAAATCCCACTTTTCATTCAAATGCATTTTGAAATCAAACTCACACCAAAATTTCCTACAACACTTTTCACATTTCTTTAACACTTCCACAAATCCATTAAAATTTTTTATAAAACCATTACAAGATATTAAAATCACATAACATCCCACACACATGTCACATAATACCCTTCTCACCTTCACAATTAATTTTATAAATACACTCACACGAAATATCCCACACCCGTGTTTCGCACACAAAACACAATTTAGTAAAACATTTCGGAAATTTATAAAAAAATTCTAAAAATGTTTAACATCTCAAATCACCACTTTACTATTAAAAAACCCACATTACGTGAACACACTCACCCAAACAGTACATATACACCCTTTACCAACTTTGTTTAACCAAATAAAACATTTGCAATTTGTATAAAAAAACCCAAGAGGTATAACCATTGTTTGCACACTAAACCCATTTCAAAACCCTCATTCAAAACCAAAATCATACCAATAACAATACAAAACATAATTTTTAAACCCTAAAACAATTATTAAACCACCCCCAAGTGTTATAAAAATACATCAAATAATGCCACAAAGATACACATGAAAAACACAGGTTTTCATAAATCACCTTCAAGAAGTAAAACACGGTTTTACACCTTAAACTCATTCAAGAAACCTCTTTTCAAGGCCCACATGACAATAAGGAATTAAAAAAATATAATTGGAAGCCCCTTTCAAGACTAATAAATCACTTTCATATGTTATAAACTAAACCCAAACCTTACCCCAAGAGTCACACATGAAAAGTACCCAATTTCAAGCTAAAATACAACTAAAAATTAAATGATTAACCAGATTCATCAAAAATAGTTTTCAAACCACAAAAAACAGATTATAAAAATACTAAATTAATAAACCAAGAAATCTAACTCACCATAAAATGGTTACACATGGAATCACCTACCTTTTGAGTCGAAACCCTCAAAACATGGTGCGAAACATTAAGCATACCACCGCCGCACCACAAGGAATATAAATCCAGACCTAGGCCACCAAAAATTGACCCAAAAGATACCAAATCAGACCTTAGGATCTAACCCCAACTTCTAGACATGAGGAACTTCAATAAATAGAAATAAAAACTAAAAGAGGATGGAAAGAACCAAGAAGGAATTCCCTTACTTGAAATATCTTGAAGAAATCAGCCCAAATCCACCAATATATGAATCTCCAAGTACCCAAAACAGATATGTAGGTCCGAAGGAGTCATATTAGGTCATGCGGGGACTAAAATGGGGGGAAAAAGATGAAAATTGAAGGAGTTATGAAAGATTCATTTTACCTCATCAAATCTGGTCGATTTGAGAAAGAGTGAGATAGATCATCCAAATCCGCGGGGTATATGAGCTCCAAAGAGGAAAACTCGATAAAGGGAGTGAGTCTAAGGTATTTTTCTCCAAGTGGGAGGTTGAATCACCAAAAAACAGTAAAAAAATGAATGAGATATTGAAATTTTAAACAAATAATTTAAATCAGGAAATGGGCTTACGGGCAGGCCCATTACCTCAATTAAAAACCCAAATCCATCATGATTTTGGATTTCTATGTGGTCCAAAGGGATATGGTGATTTCAATATATTAGGGTATGAAAATTGGGAAGTGGAATGAGTATAAAATAGTAAAAATTGAAGGAGTTATAGAAGAAAAAAAATTTGTTTTTAAATCTGGATATGGACTCACGGTTTGGCCCAAATTTTCAAAACCCACTATTTTCACCAAAATGAGTGGTAAACCCCCAAAACAAATAAGGAATGGAAATTAAATGAGTAATGAATTTAAAAAAAATAGTCATGGTTGTAACAATTCTCCCCACCATAAAACTTTCTGCCCTCGGAAAGCCACATCATGGAAAAATAAAAAACCAAACCCAACCGAAAGGCAGAAATGGACTCCTTTGCTAAGCTTCGCCCCCAAAGGCCAAAACACCTCTAGTGATCAATTAAGGAAGGAATGCTTCAAAAACAAAACATACACCTCATTACTGAAATTATCAAGCACATTCAGGATTTATCCTAAAATAAAACTCATCAAACACTATCTGAACAAGGCACAAGCAATTTACCCAAACAAACAAGAACATCGAACAAAGTTACACTTACCTTGATATAACTAAGCCATTGGGAACTCTCCAATCCCAACGTTTACCCAGGGAAGATGTATGTGGTTATATAGCTTCGAATGAGACTACCCAAATCAAATCCAAGACCAAGTACAAAAGTGAGTTATTGGTACAAGGATACACAAATGGGCTCCTCAACCATAAGAGACAACTTAATTTTTTTTCCCGAGACAGAATCAAGACACTAACAGGGGAGCCCCGAAAAAAATCCCTGGTACAAGGGGTAGAGTCCCATTAGGTATTTTAAAAATAATATACGTGAAACTCATAGTGGGTCTCCCCACCATAAAAACCATCCATCTTAACTGACCAATATGGCCCGACATATAAAAACCCCAAAACTTATGGAGTTGGGATGACAACACGGTTAGCCCGCACAGTTTGGGAAAATGTGCGCCAACCATGTGGATCCTTATACCTACATGGTTTTATAGGGAATGGTTACTAATAAGTGTTCACTCAACATGTCTGGAAATATCTAAAACCTTTCCCCTGAACCCAAAGGAAACCAAAGGGGAAAATAAAGTCATTGGCAGATAACATGGGGATGAGGCCCTCCACCTCTTTCCACCGAACGGGAACAAATGAAGCAAGATGAAAACACCAAATGTTTAAACTATTCACATATATCATACTAAGAATAGTTCTTTGTACAAGGTTAAAAACTACCTTGGGATTTCCTTTGATTGTGTTCCAGCTTCTCTCCGGGACCTATGGCTGGAGATGGAATGATTGAAGCATCTTCGGCCTCACAGTTAAGATTTGGAAACCCCCGAATAGAATTTCTTCTTCCGATTCTACAAACAACTACAAGAAATATCAGATGTTTTCACCAATACATAACACACTCCAGAACTCACTTTACCCTAACATTTAAATTCACTGAAATAAGGGTTTATAGGATGCACTCACATCACACCTTGCTTCTTCGGGTGAGAAACAGCAGAAATAAAGGACACATATAAACACCTTCCTCTAAAATATAGGATGTCAAGATCTCCCAAAAGTAAAAACACTTTTGAAAAAAAATATACTCACATAATATTGTACAACTTCACCTTTATAATCAAATGAGCATGTGACATCACATCGCGTCACCGAACATGACCAAAGCGACTGATAGAAATAATACAAGGAGGGGGGCCTTATACAACATCCCTAAATATCACAGCATTCCAGAAAGTATCCATAACAGCCTCTCATGGACATATTTCCCACACTGGTGGTTTAACATAAACCCCTTCTACGAAGAGACAATGAAGGACTTAGAGGCCCTCTTAGACACTATCCGTACTGACAACCCCAGACTACTTTCACCTTCGACGAATCAGGTATCTTAAGAAACTAAGGTCTCTTTCAACCATCCACGAGCACTCTTACGCAACAAGAGGATCCGAAAAAAAAACCAAGAAAGTAAATGGTGTAGAATCACTCTACAAAGATCACGAAAATATTCCTTACATTGATCAACTGGAGGATTTTCCAACAGCAAAACAATCCGGGTTTCACTTCAGTTGTGCACTAAACCTTAATGGGGGAGTACCTTATCCAATGAGAGACACCAAGGACCCAACCAATCTGGTCCATTGGTAAAAACATGCCACAAAACAGATCCAAACTCATTAACGGAACCACCTCAAAGGTGTCCCGAAACATATATCATAGGATACTACTAACCAGACCTTCTACCCAGCTTTCCGACCAAACACAAACCCAAAAAAAACAGTTCGAACAGGAGGGGTTCTTGGACTCAAAACATCCCACAACATCAACATTTTCAAAACCCATAATAAAAACCATCCCAAACTATTCATCAAGAATACATGTTTTTCTTTAGAACCATTTCTTGAAGAAAAAAACGGTTCAGCGGTAAGCGTATCCACCAATGGTACCCCATGGGCCTCACACATGCATGTTTTTGTGCCACAACGGGCACCCTCCTCATATCTGTTCTGGCACTCATCCAGGCATGCCATCAACCATCCATCATCCCATATAACCCCATGCATGTGGTCACTCATGGAAGTACCAAAGGTTAATGCAAATATTCTTTCCACTTTTCAAAACCAAAACGGTCAACCAACACATCATTCTTATCAAAACTGCTAACAAGGAGATCGAACCCAAATTAGCGCATTAAAAAAACTTTTCAGAAATTCACAATCATTCCAATGAAAACTCACATTCAAGTTATTTACATCAATTTAAAAACATCTCATCCCATTAAAACACCTTTTAATAGTTTAGAAAACTCTAATGGGAATACTTTTTCAAAACCAACTTCAATATAGTTTCTGCTTTCAAAAGAGGTGTAAGAACACAATTTTCCATTTCAAAATAAATATGAATATTTAGTTCCACCATTTAATAAATCAAACCATTACATGTTTATTTGAAAATCATTTCACAAAAACATTACACTTCTTAAAACCAAGTCACTTTAAAACCAAACTTCCATGATTTCAAAACTAAAGAACACCAGACAATGCGAGAGGAAACTAGTTTCAGTGGGTGACTTGGACATATGGTTGGTGGCCATATTCCAATCAATTCACTATCATAGATATTGTTATAGGGAATATCCCCGGCTCCACATGGCTTTCCAGGCCCTGTGAGCTCACTAAGACCGTTAACCCAACTCTCTTTTCATTTCCCCAACTCAACATTAAATCAAGAAAACCAAAGGACTTCGAATGGTCCTGACTTCCCCAGGAGACTTGAATCCCATCATGAGGTGTGGTGATCAGACACACTACTCATAACCAAAATTCTATGTCCCATCAATTCTAACTCTAGACTATCCTGACTGTTCCCCAAATAACAAGACCCAAAGAGAGCGAACTTCCTCTGATACCATTTTGTCACGAACCGAATCTGATTGCCACCAAAACTGGCACCAAACCCAGCCCGTGACAAGGATCAAAGGGCGTTCCCAATCCCCATGGGATGGCACAAGTGCCTGGGTATCAAAAACTGAAAATTGGGAACGATTTACCCTAGTTTGTATACTTAAAACGACAAATGAATCCAAGAAATCGAATCTGGATTTTTCAAACCAAAACAACCTTTACTAAAATTCAGAACTAAATTACACAATTATAAACAATGATTAATGACCATTACAAAGGTAAAAACCTAAGATAAGACATCCCAAGAACCTCGACATGGAAATAGGCATCGCCCTCAAGCCATCTCCACGACATTGCATCACGATGGACCACTAAAAACCAGAACCAATGGCATAAAACATGTACCCAAACCTGTGACATAAAATAAACAAGTCTACTTACACCCAAAGGTGTAAGTATGGTGTGAGATAAATCCCATTAGGATAACACCGCTATGATATTCCATGTGATAAACATTTCATGACAAAAAGCATTGCAAGTTTTGTAAATAAGAAATGCTTGTTACAATTTTCTAAAGGATGCAATAATAAATGAAAACAGTTTTCATGTTGGATAATTTTAAAGGACCAACAATTTTAAAATAACTAACAAAGCTACTTAATTTTCAATCCAACAATACCGTATACCGACGGTAAGTACAAAGGATCTAATGAGAAAAAGTAATAGGAAATAACCCCTAGGCACTAGCTAGTTGTGGGTCCCAGGTAGCTCGTATCTCGGTGAGAGTAACCACAAAAAATATATGTTCTCGTGCACGCACCAATAGTAGGGATAATACCCATAACCTAGTGGTCCCCAATCATCATTATCATATTTTAGTTAGAGTTTTAAGCGTCAATCTTGCTAAGTGAAACTGAGGCCAAACCCCACGGATTCACTAGCATACTAGTACACGTCCACCCACCTAGATACCCGAGTTTTCCCATTGTGCTCAAACAAGTTCACAATCCAAGAAATATAGTTTTCACATGAAAATATCACTTCCACAGCACACATTAACCAAACATCCCCATTTACGTCACAAAAGTCACAAATTCCACTTTTCATTCCAATGCATTTTGAAATCAAACTCACACCAAAATTGCCTACAACACTTTTCACATTTCTTTAACACTTCCACAAATCCATTAAACAATTTTATAAAACCATTACAAGATATTCAACTCACATAACAGCCCACACACATGTCACATAATACCCTTATCACCTTCACAATTCATTTTATAAATAAACTCACACGAAATATCTCACACCCATGTTTCGCACACAAAACAGAATTTAGTAAAACATTTCGGCAATTTATAAAAAAAAATCTAAAAATGTTTAACATCTCAAATCACCATTTTTTCCATTCAAAAACCCACATTAGGTGAACACACTCACCCAAATATTACATATACACCCTTTACCAACTTTGTTTAACCAAATAAAACATTTTCAATTTGTATAAAAAAACCCAAGAGGTATAACCATTGTTTGCACACTAAACCCATTTCAAAACCCTCATTAAAAACCAAAATCATACCAATACCAATCCAAAATAGAATTTTTCAACCCTAAAACAATTATTAAAACACCCCCAAGTGTTATAAAAATACATCAAATAATTCCACAAAGATACACATGAAAAACACAGGTTTTCATAAATCACCTTCAAGAAGTACAACACGGTTTTACACCTTAAACTCATTCAAGAAACCTCTTTTCAAGGCCCACATGAAAATAAGGAATTAAAAAAATATAATTGGAAGCCCCTTTCAAGACTAATAAATCACTTTCATATGTTATAAACTAAACCCAAACATTACCCCAAGAGTCACACATGAAAAGTACCCAATTTCAAGCAAAAATACAACTAAAAATTAAATGTTTAACCAAATTCATCAAAAACAGTTTTCAAACCACATAAAACAGATTATAAACATGCTAAATTAATAAAACAAGCAAGCTAACTCATCATAAAATGGTTACACATGGAATAACCTACCTTTTGAGTCGAAACCCTCAAAACATGGTGCGGAACATTAAGCGTACCACCGCCGCACCACAAGGAATATAATTCCAGACCTAGGCCACCAAAAATTGACCCAAAAGATACCAAATCAAACCTTAGGATCGAACCCCAACTTCTGGACATGAGGAACTTCAATAAATAGGAATAAAAACTAAAAGAGGATGGAAAGAACCAAGAAGGAATTCCCTTACTTGAAATATCTTGAAGAAATCAGCCTAGATCTACCAATATATGAATCTTCAAGTACCCAAAACAGATATGTAGGTCCGAAGGAGTCATATTAGGTCACGTGGGGACTAAAATGGGGGAAAAAGATGAAAATTGAAGGAGTTATGAAAGATTCATTTTACCTCATCAAATATGGTCGATTTGTGAAAGAGTGAGATATATAGTCCAAATCCGTGGGGTATATGAGCTCCAAAGAGGAAAAAGAGATAATGGGAGTGAGGCTGAGGTGTCTGGATTCGATTGGGAGGTTGAATCACCGAAAAACAGTAAAAAACGAATGAGATATTTAAATTTTAAACAAATAATTTAAAGAGGGAAATGGGCTTACGGGCAGGCCCATACCTCAATTAAAAACCCAAATCCATCATGATTTTGGATTTCTATGTTGTCCAAAGGGATATGGTGATTTCAATATATTAGGGTATTCCAATTGGGAAGTGGAATGAGTATAAAATAGTAAAAATTTAAGGAGTTATAGAAGAAAAAAAATTTGTTTTTAAATCTAGATTTGGACTCACGGTTTGGCCCAAATTTTCAAAACCCACTATTTTCACCAAAATGAGTGGTAAAACCCCAAAACAAATCATGAATGGAAATTAAATGAGTAATGAATTTAAAAAAAAGTCATGGTTGTGACAGGGTTCCTCCTTTTATTTACAAGGTGTGTGTGGTGTTTCCATATATGTATATATATAAATGTGTTTAATAAAACCCATGATGGGGATGGACTGGTTAGCTAGAATCATAATCCGGTTTCAAAAGACCCGGGTTCGAACCCAGACAACCGTCCCATTTCCATAATTTGTTCTTTTAATAAAACCACACGACGTGTAATCCGATATACGTCGTGTATGCCATAATTTTTCAAATATAAATTAAAAACATTTTTCAAATAAGAAATTACATGCGGGTGAAGTTGGCGGATTGGCAAAGTCTCGGTACCAGGTTCAAAAGACCCAGTTTCGAATCGCGCTAATCTCCCCGCTTCACCCCCCTATTTTCCTAAATAAAAACCACACGTCGTTCTTTTCTTTCTTTCCGTGTGTATATGCCATATAGAATAAATATATATATATATATAATAAATATGAACAGAAGAACAACTTTTGATCCAATGGTTGAGGGATTTCATTCGGAACGGCTGATCGCCGGTTCGAATCCCGCCCCAAGCACCAGACCAAAGGTTGTACTACTATTTTTCTAATTTTAAAATACACGGTATGTATTTCCCGATATAAGTCATGTATAGGTTTATTTATAATAGAATTTTTAGATATATCTATTTTATTTTAATTATTTATAATAATTATTATATAGTTCACTATAATAATTATATATTTATGTGTGTTGTTTAATTCAAAAAAAATGGGATACACGGCATGTAGTCCAAACATACACGCCGTGTACCACGGATATATAAGCCGCGGTCCACCCAGCTTGAGGCCATGTTGCACGGCCACCCCGTTTCCTCCCCTCTTCCCATTTTCTTCTCCTGATTGCCACCCAGATCCCCCTTTGCCAGATCCATTGATTTGGGGAATTTCAAGTTCTTATTCTTGCCACATTTTGATCCTCGATCCAGTTACACCATTCTACACCCTCTGTTTCAAGTTTTTATAATTTTTTAGGGTGTTTTTCGGATTTGCCGACCGTTTGTCTTCCGGCAGTACATGACCACAAATTGAAGAACACACACCGTGTACTTTTGTACACGGCCACACACAAAATATTTCGAAATTTGAATATACATGGTGTGTATGTTCGATACACACCATGTCCTTTTCATCGTGCCCGAGTACACCTTTGCACATGACCTCACACACCATTTTCATGTACACCGCGTGTGTGTTTGGTACACGTCGTGTCAGTCATTTCCGTTGGCCCCTCCGTGTGTGGCACATAACACGGCCTCTCACCCCATGTTCCAGAACACGGTGTGTATGTTCGGTACACGCCGTGTCCTTTATATATTCAGTCGGCCCGTGTCTTCCCTCTACACGGCCTCTCACCCCATGTTCCTATACACGGTGTGTGTGTTCGGTACACGCTGTGTCTTTTAGTGGTTCATTCGGCCCGTGTCTCACCTTCTACATGACCATGTTCTTCGTGTACAGTCCACGTCGTGTCCTGTACCTACACGGTGTGTATTGTTTTCTATGAACTGATAAAAACATGGTCGTGTCATTTGTACCACACGACCACCAACACTTCGAGTGAACACAGCGTGTATGTTTGGTACACGTCGTGTACTTTTCCATGGTATGTTCTTCACCCTCGGCGTGTCTATCAAGAGAACACAGGATACTCTCCATTTTTTGACTACACGTTGTGTACTCTGGAGTACACGCCGTGTACTTTTATTTTCCAGTTTTCTTAAATTTTTTTGTTTTGTTTTCTTTCCTTTTTCTTTTTCTTTTGTTTTGTTTTCTTTTTCTTTCTATTTCAGGATATGGCAGATCACAATCCTTCGCACGGGAAGCGTCCAGCCTCCACCATTGAGGGCGAGGAGTCCAGTTATCATCAGATCCGACTCCGACCTTCTACGCAGCCGGACCCAGATGCTCCAGTCTTCGAGCTCCCTCCATTGGCCATTCTTCCGCCACTCACTCCCTCAGTAGAGGCCGGAACTACTTCTGCTGATCCAGCTGCCACTTTCCCTGTGCTATCTTCATCAGCTGTTGGTCCCTCTTCGAGCACACATTCTACCGAGCCACCCTCCACTTCGGTCGATCCACCAACAAAGCCTACCGCTGCTGCTGCACCGGCACCTAGGCCGGAACTTGTAGGTGCTTCTTATCCTTGCACGGTATTCCCGGCCACCGACCTCGCCTAAGACAGGGTCCGACGCTTCTCTCATCAGCCGATCCCATTGACTGGTCGGTACCTGGACAGTAGCGTTCCGCAATAACTCAGTATTTGGGAGGAGTTCGAGGCACTTCTTGGGCACACCTCGCTCCTCGATATTTTCTAGGTCATCACTCTTATGTTCCGTGATTTATTTTTGGAGTTTGCGGCCTCATTTTAGTTTGATGGAGCGAAGTACCGGGAGACACCTGGCGATGCGGTACCCGTAGTTCGATTCCAGCTAGGTGGCCGGTGATTTTCTCTTACCAGGATAGAGTTTGGCCGAGGGTGAGGCTTTTACCCCCATCCTATCCCCCACCCCCCATTTTTGCCTTGACTCGGCCTGAGCACTCTGACCTCATTGTCGTGTGGTGGGAGATCGCTGGGCCTGACCACCGATACTCCCCCACTTCCCAGAAGAGCACTCTTATAGCCGACCTTGTCCTTCTCTTCGCCCACCGGTGCTTCAGTGCCATCCTATTCCCCCGCCAAGAGGATATGGGGGTCGTGACTGGCCGTGACATGGAGCTTCTTACCTGTGTCAACCGGCATGACTACCCGGACCTCCCCTATCTCTCCGCCTCTTATTTCCACTCCATGATTACCGATCGTCAGGGAAACCTGACCGAAAGATTTTACACCACCCGTCTTGCCCACCACCTAGGGGTGTTCGAGGCCTCTTTACCTCATGACTTGTTAGGTTCACCACAGTGGGTGGACTTTCTCATGCTCATTCGCATGGGATTGGTCCGGAAGCAGGGGGTGCCTACATCCTTGCTCAGGATCCAGCCCCACCACCTGCTTCCCCTCCTGCCTCAGCTGCTTACCCTGCTCCTCCTTCCCCACCCCCTCCAGCTTCTCCACCTCACCCACCTCCTACTAAACCCACTTCTTCTGACCTTCCTTCTTCTATTCCATCACCCATCCCCCCTTCCCCCGCACCCTCGGTCGATATTACCCTTTCCCACCGCCTAGTAGCGATGGAGGGGGTCTTGGGTCTCTTGGACAGCCGACAGGTTCAGATGGAGCAGCAGTTTGTTCGTATCATCGGCCGCCAGGACACCATTGCACGCCATTTGATTCGCTTAGACGACCGCTAGGATCGGATGGAGTAGTTGTTGGCACATGTTGCTCAGCATCTTGGTGTTCCACTACCTCCGCCACCAGCCTGTGTCTCCGCTCCTGGCCCATCTACTACTGCTACCACTTCTGCCAGGCCAAGGCCTGCTGCTGAGCTACCTTCGCCGAGTCCAGCACCTGCGGCTCCTACTTCTTCAGCTCACCTTCCCGATGCAGAGTCTGGGCCTCCCACTTCCACGCCCCCTGAGCCGTCTTTACCGGTTGATTCTGTACATGATGATGCCTCCCCAGAGGCGACCTCATGATAGATACATTTTCCGTTATCTTATCTATCTCTTCTGTCATTTTCTGTGTTGTGATGTTGTGTATGTTTGTAGTTTTATTTTTCCTCGCCCGTCACAGGTATCATAGAGCACCTTGGGCATCACTTTTTCACGAGAGGAGTATTTTTTCATTTCTATTTTCTTTCTTTTTGGATTTACTTATTCCACTGCTTTCCCTCATTTTGTCCCCCATTTCTCACCGGTTCCCACCCTTTACCTTAGTATTTCACTTGGTGGACCATGTGAAGTATTAAGTGTGGGGGAGCATCTATATCTTTCACCTTAGTCTTTTCCCTTAAACTAATCTAGGAGACATCATTATTAGACTCTATATTTGAAAATGTAAAGCAATTTTCGTTAATCATTCTTATAAATGCTAGAGTTATCAGTAAGAACTTTTGGAAATGTTGCATGATTATTTTAGTTATTAAGTATTTTAAAATGATTGCTGATATAGTTTCAATTGCAACTTTTCGTCCTTGATTAAATTACATTGATTAGGCTAATCATTTATATGCATGTCATGACCTGATTGTCCCTTTATTATTTTTACACTCTTGAGAGGTATTCTAAACCCTTTTTCGTATTTCTTTTCTAATACCCTCTTTCTTGAGTGATTCTTAGGATATGCATCACTACCAGAATTTGCAAGTTTTCTTTTCAAATCATGAAGAAATTTTTGAATTACATTAAAATGATTGAGGCATTATATTGTTTCAACCCCTTTATCTTGATACCTACCCTACATTTAATCGTCGTTAATCCTATAGAAGCCATGAACAACCTTTATAGGAAGCCACATTACAAGCCTATTTCCCTTCCTACCCTATTTATTTTTAAACATTGCATGATTATTCATTTGAGCTTTAAAGAAGGAGTTCGAAATACATGGTATATTTTGTGCACAACCATGAAATAAAGTGTGGGGGAGTGCCTCTTGATTATTTGGGGTAGAATGGGTTCCAAACATCTACTCATTGTACTCATAAGTGTTTAAACAACAAGGGGACCTTATGCTTATTCGCCCATGAACCCTACTTGCCTAAGGAAGATGGTGACGATTACAAAAGCATTTGACTGAGCTTGTGAAGGATGCATTTTCAGTGATCTTTACTTTGAATATCATGCAATGTTGTTTAAAGGAATTAAACTTCCTTTTTCAATCCTCATAATTTATTTTCACATCTGAACCTACCAACCCTTAGACATAGAAACATCTGAACCTTATTGATAAAGCCCTCATGGTTTTTGTAATTCAATTTTTCTGCAGTAGAGAACAAGATATCTTGCAAACCTATGGATAGAGTGTATATAACATAGATTGAGAACAACTTTAATTAAAAACATCTTGAGTGTGAAGTTTTATTTTAACTGGTAAGGTAAATCATCAAGTGGCATGCTTATTTTTGAAAGGTTGAAAAATGTGTTGAAAGAGGATGAGAGTAGTTAATTGCATTATATATGAGGCATGATTTTAATATCTTATGAATAGAATTTGTTTGTGCCTTTTATAAATCTTCCTCAGTAACTTTATCAGTTATACGTTTGATTACTTAAATGCCTTCCTTTTTAAAGTATATGCTCTTTTAATTAGATGTTGAGATTTTTCTTGAGGGCAAGCAAACGACTAAGTGTGGGGGAATTTGATGAACCCAATTTGTGTATACATTTCCATATATAAAATTAAAGATAAAAACATGTTTTCAGAAAATATCTATTGTTATATGAACATATTCTTTGATTTTGGTGAATCTATTTACTTTCAGGAGTTTTCTGGCTAAATATACAAATCAAGGGAAGCCTGTGAAAATTTTGAAACTACACGGCGTGTACTTTTATACACGCCGTGTACATCCAGAAAAGGACACGGACCAAAGCAGGGAGTACACGCCCATGTCACCAGGCAGAAGATACATGCCATGTGAGGCGGAATTACACGTCATGTACCACTTTCTAGAAGCGATGGTTGCTGAGAAAAGTCTACACGCCCATGTGCCCGTTGAAGGAGACACGACGTGTTTGAACTTATACACGTCGTGTCTGCTATTCTAGAAGGGTCTGGCGGCTAAAATTATGACACTACACGCCATGTATGGCGGATCTACACACCGTGTACACCGAACCACCAGGCGGTGCTATGTTCAAAAGTCAAAGACGGCGTGTTAGGCTGCCTACCCATGGAGAAATTGGCGCCAAAGCACGTTTACGAAAAGTACACGGCGTGTACTTTCTATACACACCGTGTACTTTATTTTTATATAAAAAGAGGCCTTGGCCTACGGATTTGGGAGTTCATAACCCATTGGAGGAGAGAGAATCTTTACTACCACCATTCTCGAAGCCACTGAGGTGTCGTTACTCCGCTATCCCACCATCCCACCTTCTGACATCTTACTTCAACGCTTACATGATGAATCTGTCAGGTATCACATGTATCTTTTTTCTCCCACTTCCTATGTGTAACTAAATCCCTCGTATTGGGGCTGTGGATGAAGGGATCATAATTTTTGTGTTGTTTTATATAGTTGTGTTTGATCGTTGTAATTCATATTACTCTTCTTAATCCAGTGTTAAATATAACTTAGAATTCTGAGCCGGACCAAGGAAATAATTCTCAGCGATACAAAAGAAAAGTAACAGTGAAAGCATCCATGACCATTGGAAGGATTTCACCGATTCAAATAATGGAATGAACTTAATAAATAATTAGGAACACTGACTACCGGACCAAGGATTCAACTGCTCTAATTCCAAACAAGAGGAATCGGGCCAAGGAAATCTTGAAACAAAACAAAATCCAGAATGATTGAATTATTATGAACAACACAACCATTTAAACAACCTGAAAAAGTACTCCTTAATTACCAAAGCCCCGACACGTCTTTTCTTCCTATTTTAAACTCTTTAAATTTACCCGTTGTTTTCTTTAAAACTGTTAATCATTTCTTCAAAGTAAAAAAATTTATTTTCAATCAAAAACCAAAATCAACTCAATCAACTCTAAATTCTGCATTCTTCACCTAATTAATTATTAACTAAATTGAATTCACGCACGTCATAGTTCCTTGTGGATCAACCCCGATCTTATGCTATACTAATTTTCTAAGAACGGGTAAATAATTTGGGATGCATATAACTTCAATCAACAACAAGCGATACCACACCTCCATTTAATTGGTAAAGAACATATTGTTTCTATGGACAGCGAACTACTGCCTCACGAAATGATGATTTCTCAAATATCTTTAACCTCCTCTCATAGTGGCCATTATGATGGAACTATATTTATATGTGATATATATTATATTTATATTTTTTCTATGCTTCTATATTTTTCATTTATAGAATACCGTTACGGTTTCCATAGTGGGTAAATATGATAATTTCATTTCAGGAAGTGCAGACTACCACCCTCTCAATGTGATATGACTCGTTCATGCCATATATTGGATGTATAAAGGATAGAGTTAATGAAAATATATATGATATTATACAGTAATTATAATATACCTATTTATAATTATGGTTTCTTTCCATTAAAATATGAAATATAAATGAAAGTAGCCTTCATGCATACGTACGTCTTGCTATCTCCATGAAAGGTGCATTTCATTTCTTATCTCCAAATGTTATGTACTGTTATAAATACATATATATATAGGATATATATATGATATATATATATATATATGATATATAAATCACAAATATTATTATGTAGATAATGGAATTTTGACCACATGGACAACTTGTAATTTTAAGGAGTTCATTTTTGACTCAAGTACCAAATATCAACAAAACGACCATTATTAACTCAAATAATTTCATAATGTTTATAACATGGAAATAAGTGATATAAAAGGAATAATTAACTTGAAAAATGTTCTTAATCAAGTAGAAATTAACTTTATTTTATTATTCAGAAGATTAAAGAACGATCGAGTCAAGTCGGACACGAGGTAAGGGAACTTCTTAACCCAATTTCTATTCTTTGGGTTAATCTTATACTTTTAAATTATGTTGTTCTATGATTATGTAAGAAATAAATTTTGATGTATTATCTCTTATTTATACATTATTTATGTGTACTTATAGTAAATATACATAATTGATTTGTTTTATTTACAAAATGATCTTTGTAAGGGACTTCATCTCAATCTACATTCATTGAGGTATATTTTGGTTTATATATAACTTTCTTTTGTATGGTGTATAAACACCTTTGAACTTTCATTTCATTCGAATGGAATCATTATCAAAAAAGCATTTTACTAAAAGAAAAAAAGGAATGTTTCTTTTTAACGTAAGTGGTGACAACATCCTTTCCACCACCGTGAGTATTATTTTATCTTTGGATTACTTAACAAGTCGTAATGTTTTTAAAAGGAAAATAAATATCATATACTCTTTTATGTATTTTGGTATTGAAAATGGTTTTGATAATATATTTTTTATGTCAATATATTTAAATTATATATTGTGATTGAAATGTGTAAATTTTATCTTTCCTTTATGTTTTTTTTATGTGTTATGATTATGTTATGGTTCATGGGAATTGTTTACATATATGGGTGGTTCAGTGATAAACCTAGGGAGGGTGAGCCCGAGTTAACTCTCCAATGCATTGGGTAACATGACGAAGGTAAACATGAATGTTTCTCCTAAGAGATTTAGAAAATATACTATGATGGGTATTGCAAATGTAACTCCCTATGTGGATGTGAAAGCTACAACATAAGTATGTTATGGATTCCACAAGTTACCTTTATGATTTGTGATTACAATGTGTTATTCATAAATATTATGATTTCATGAGGTATGTTACAGATTTTATGTTATGTATTTATTGATGAAATAATTTTTTCTTTCCTAGTTTTATCACCATTATTGAGCCTTTTTTTCTCATCATAAGTTTTGAAATATTTTTCACAGGACATAAAGATGAATAGGGTCAAGGATGGGATCAAGGAAAATTCATGTTGTCTAAAAAATGGAACTATACATGACTCTTTTTTCAAGAGTTTTTATTTTATGAAAAAAATGGAAATGGATTATAAGTGTGTACTTTGTAATTTCTGATATGTAATGTAATATTTATTGATTAATTCTCTAAAACTCTAAACTTGAAAAATCCTCATTGTGAATTATCCATTTAATTCAAGATTATGTAATGTTTTAAGGTTGGGTCCTTATAGTTGGTATCAGAGGTCGGTTTAGATAACATTATGAGTTAAGATATTGTTAAATTAATATCAATAAATTAATTTCTTTTAAGATTTAAATGATTTATCATTTTCATATTACCATGTTGCTTCACCTAAAATATTTCTGTGTTCAGAATGATTTTCGTAGTAGAAACATGGAAGCTATGATTGGATGACATCATGAGGAAGACAACCTTCCAAATTAGAAACCTGAGATGGTCATAATCTGAACTAAACAATTTTTTGTAGTGATGGCACAGTTGACTCAATCTATAAATGGTGTCATCATCCATGCACGATATCATCCAGATCAACCATAGAGGAACATGTCAGTAGTTGAGCATTTCATGAGGCAACATCCCCCATAATTTATAAGATCATCTGACTATATTCTAGCTTAAGGGTGGATTAAAGAATTGGAAAAGATTTTGGATGGCATGGGGTGTTCAGAACATCAAAAGGTTAGTCACGTTATTTACCGTTTTAAAGGTGATGATGATCAGTGGTGGTCTATGGTGAAAAATATTAGGGATAGTGAGGTGATTGATTCTATTTATTGGGATGAATTCAAAGGTATCTTTCTTGAGAAATATTTTCCTAATGTTGTTCATATTAGGATGAAAAACAATTCATGGAATTGAGGTTGGAGGATGACCCAATGGCTACTTATGAAGAAAAATTCACTCGACTGGAAAGGTGTTCTCTAAACGTCATATGAGATCTTGATTGTAAAATCAATCTTTTTTACTCAGGATTAAAGCCAAAGTATAAAAGTGATTTAGCTTATCATGAGTTTAAAATTTAAGAAAAACTTGTTCGATGTGCGGAGAAGTTGGAAATGGAGTTTTTTGATGAACATGTGTTCTTTGAAAAACAAAATAATAAGTGGTCAAGGTGGCATACAAAAGGGAAGAACTCTTCAAAAATGTATAATGGTAAGAAAGTTAAGCTTATAATCTGTAAAAATTTTGGTAAAAAGCATACTGGGGAATGTCTTTTGAATTTTAGTAAGCTACCTGAATTTAACATTGGTAATGATTGTATTCTGAGGTTTGGGAAGAGATTATGTGTGCCTTGTGATTCACAGTTGAAGAATAAGTCGTTATGTAAAGCTCTTAGTTCTCTGTTTTCAGTCCATCATGGTAGCATAAAGATGTGAAAAGATCTTATGGGGTATTACTGGTGGGATGGAATGAAAAGAGATATTGATGATTTTACTGTGAAGTGTTTAAATTGTAAAAAGGTTAATGTAGAGTGACAGTTACCGAAAGGGATGCTTCCGGTTGTATGTTAAAGAGATATCCAGGTTACATGGAGTTACCCTCTCAATTTTATCTAATCGTGATCCTAGGTTCACTTTTAACTTTTGGAAAGGCCTTCAGAAGTTGTTGGGTACTAAATTATATTTTAGTATAGCTTTTCATCCTCAATCAGATAGTCAGTCAGAACGAACAATTCAGACCATGGAGGATATGTTACATTCTTTCTCAATGAATTACCAGGGAAGTTAGGACCAACATTTTTCTTTGGTTGAATTATCTTATAATAAAATTTTTCATTCTATAATACAGATGGATCCATTTGAGGTATTATATGGAAAGTGGTGTCGAACTCCAGCTTTTGGGGATGAAGTAGGTGAGAAGAAACTGATGGGACCATAATTGGTAGAAGAGATGCAGAAAAAGTTCAGTTGATTAAAAATCACATGAGAACAGCTTAGGGAAGGCATAAAAGTTATGAGGATAACCAAAGTAAGGATTTTTCTTTTGAGGTAGGTGACCTTGTCTTTCTCAAATTTTCTCCATGGAAAAATTTGATGCATTTTGGTAAGAAGGGAAAGTTGAATCTGAGTTTCATTGGACCTTATGAAATTATAGAGAAAGTTTGATCAGTTGCCTACAGAGTGGCTTTACCTGCATGTTTATCCTAAGTAAACAATGTTTTTCATGTTTCAATGTTGAGAAAGTATATTCCAGATCCATCTCATGTTTTGAGCCCAGAGGTAGTTTAGTTGGAAGAGATTCTCTCTTATGAGGAACAGCTAGTCCAGATTCTCAACTGAAGAGAGCAAGTGTTGCAGAATAAGGTAATTCATCAAGTAAAGTTTTTTAAAAAAAACATATGGTTGAAGAGGCAACATGGGAATCTGAAAATGCTATGAGGGATAAATACCCCCACTTATTTTATAAGTGAATAAAAATTGTGAGGACACAATTTCCAAAAGGGGGAAAGGATGTAACATCCCAAGTAAATAAAGAATAAAAAAATTTCATATTTATTAATATTTGTGAATTAAATATTAATTTTTTTAAATGGGATGCTATGTTAGATGGCATACCCAGTACATAACAACAAGTTTCTTTTAAATCTTTTGTTGCACACAACGTTGGGTCATACTGGAAAATAATAATATAATATTATTTTAAATGGGAGTTAATGCCTAGACATTTTAATGGTGGGAATAAACAAAACTAACTACAATATGAATATACATGTTTGTTAAATGTTTTTAAAATTTTCCAATAAATATTAGAGGCTAAAAATAATAAAGAATCTAATTTTAAGCATAAATACTCTAATATTCATTAAAAGGTCGATTTACTGCCTTTTGATGGCGAACCATTTTTAAATCTAGTTTTTTTCACTTTTATATGTTCTATTTGACAAAATGAAATTATTCTTTAAGATTGGGATATTAAAATTTACTTTGGATGAAATTTTGGTATTTTTCTAATAATGTTCATTTTTAATGAATAGTGAAAAATACTGTATTTTAATTCAAAACTGCCTTTTAATCTAATTTATGTATAAAGTAAGATTATATTTTTAATTGTTTTTAAAGTGTAATTACATTATTGTTTTACCATTTAATCAAATTTTGGCTATTTGAAGTAATTTAAATTTGAAATTGTACATAAACAAATGACAATCTTTAGATAGTTATTATTTCTTAAAAACACGCTTTTTGTTTTGACAACAAGAATTAATTTTAAATTAATTTCATCCAATTCTGTGTTTTGAATTTGGAAAAATGGATTTCATATTTGGAATCAGGAGGTCTAAATTATGTAAATAGGTAACATTTATTATTATAAATTATGAATATTTACTTCAGTAAATATTTTATTTACCATGGTTAAATGGTAAATTTGGTAAACAAGGGTAACAAAATAATATTATAATAATATTAAATTACCCTACCATGTTAACTAATCCTATTTTCTAATACATGTTTGAACATGTACATCCTTGGGTAAATTTTGGGACCCCATGGATCCACTTAAGAGTGATAATGACACTTTATATTAATTAATTTAAAGTAAAGACAAAAATGACATAAACATATATCTTTAATAAATCAATTCATACATGGGATTATATAAGTTATCTCTTAGACTATAAATATTAAAAAAATATCCATAACCTATCCAATTATTATTAGATGATTTTATTTAGAACATGAGTCATCTTATCTTCTACTTTAATAATTTTTGGACCTTTAAAAACCAAAAATCATTATATAATAAAATAATATTTTCAAACTTTCCTAAAGAGCCCATCCTCCTCCTTATAAAAATCTCCCACCTCTAACCCATTACTCACACCTTTCAAGACCCTTGTATCATCCAATATTCACCCAATTAATCCCCCTACATCCATCTCTTTTACCTAAAAGCCTTCCCTTAGGCAGAAGGCACTTCAATAAAGCCTTTTGATTTAAACCAAAGGGAGTTACCCAATTTAAAGGTAACATCTTCTATTAAATTATTTTCTTTTATTTCACTTATCCAACCCCCTTAACTCACATTATTTTTTTTATAAAAACACCAGTATGTTCAATATACTAGGATTTTTTTATGAGAAGGATTCAAACTGAACTTACACACACCTCCATCTAATTGGTAAAGAACATATTGTTTCTATAGACAGCAAACTACTGCCTCATGAAACGATGATTGTTCAAATATCTCCAACCACCTCTCATAGTGGCCATTATGATAGAACTATATTTATATTTTATATATATTATTTTTCTATTGTTTCTATTCATCACTATTTTTCATTTATAGAATAACTTTACAGTTTCCATAGTGGGTAAATACGATAATTTCATTTGAGGAAGTGTGGACTATCGCCCCCTCAAAGTGATATGACTTCTTTATGCCTTATGTGGGATGTATAAAGGATGGAGTTAATGAAATAATATATGATATTATACTGGAATTATAATATACTTATGTAACATCAAGTTTTGATTCCATTGAAATACGAAATAGAAATGAAAGTAGTGTTCATGTGTACGTACGACTTACCATCTCTATGAAAGGTGAATTTCATTTCTTATCTCCAAATGTTATGTGCTATTATAAATACATATATATACTGGATATATATATATGATATATATGATATCTAAATCATGAATATCATTTTGGAGATAATGGACTTTTGACCACATGGACAACTTGTAATTTTAAGGAGTTCATTTCTAACTCAAGTACCAAATATCGACAAAACGACCATGATTAACTCAAATGATTACATAATGCTTATAACATGATAATAAGTGATATAAAAGTAATAATAAACTTCAAAAAGTTTCTTAATAAAGTATAAATTAACTTTAGTTTATTATTTAAGAGATTAAAGAATGATCGAGTCAAGTTGGACATGAGGAAATGGAACTTCTTAACCCAATTTCCATTCTTTGGGTTAATCTTCTACTTTAAAATTTTGTTGTTCTATGATTATGTAAGAAACAAATTTTGATTTAATATCTTGTATTCATACATTATGTATGTTTACTTATAGTAAATACACATAATTAATCTATTTTATTTACAAAATGATCCTTGTAAGGGACTTCATCTCAATCTCCTTTCATTAAGGCATATTTTATTTTATACACGACTTTCTTTTATATGATGTATAAACACCTTTGAAATTTCATTTAATTCAAATGGAATATTTTTCTACGAAGTTTTTTACTAAAAAAATAAAAATAATGTTTCTTTTTAACGTAAGTGGTGACAATGACCTTTCTATCGCTGCGTGTATTATTTGATCTTTAGCTTCCATAACAAGCCGTAATGTTTTTAAAAGGAAAATAAATACTGTATAATATTTTAAGTATTTTGGTATTGAAAATGGTTTTGATAATGGATTTGTTATGTCATTATATTTAAATTATATATTATGATTGAAATGTGGAAATATTATCTTTCCTTAATGTCTGTTTTATGTTTTATGATTATATTATGGTTTTTGGGCATTGTTTACGTATACAGGTGGTTCCGTGATAAACCTAGGGTAGGTGAGCCCAAGATATCTCCCCAATGCATTTAGTAATATGAAAAAGGTAAACGTGAATGTTTCTCTTAAGAGATTTAGGGAATATATTGTGATAGGTATTCCAAATGCAACTCCCTACATGGTTGTGAAAGCTACAACGTAATTATGTTATGGATGCCACAAGTTACCTTTATTATTTGTGATTACTATGTGTTATTCATAAATATTATGATTTCATGAGGTATGTTAAAGAGATTATGTTATGTATATATTGATTAACTAATGTTTTCTTTCTTTTTTTATAACCTTTATTGATCTTTTTATGCTCATCCCATATTTTGAAAAAAACTTCACAGGACTTAAAGATGAATAGGGTCAAAGATGGGATCAAGGGAAAGTCTTGTTGTCTAAAACATGGAACTAGAAATGACTCTTTTTTTAAAGATTTTTTATTTTATGAAAAAATGGAAACTGAGTATAAGTTTCTACTTTGTAATTTTTGAGATGTAATGTAATAATTATAGCTTAATTCTCTAAAACTCTAAACCTGAAAAGATCCTCAACGTGAATTATCCATTTAATTAAATATTATGAAATTTGTTTAAGGTCGAGTCCTTATACACAATATTAATTTATTTTTTCTATTGTTTTTTTCCTTTCATCTATTTTTTCACCAATATCAAAATTTCACTCATCATTGCACATACTTCCTCTAATATTTTTTGTTACATTACATATTCTGAATCAAACATCCAATTATAATTTTTCAATGTATGTTATAAAGAAACATACAATACAACATGTTAAAGAATCATAGTTAATTGTGGAAACACTCAAACTAAATGTTACAAATCATAGTGATTTCATTCTATAATGAATAAATCATATTTAAACTGCATATTCAAAATAAATATTAGTATTATTGAACTAAAATTGAATTTTATTTCTCACAATTAATTTTACATATAAATTGGTTTCTAAAAATACCATGGAGACACTTGAAAGTATGAAAAAGGTAACTAGTTTCAACCTATATGGGGTATATAAAAATTATTGATAAACAAAATTTCAATCATTATGGGAGATTAGTAACTCTAAAAAGGAATCACTTTAACATCCTAAAATATGAGAAATCATTAATTATGGATCTATCCAACCTAACTGCATAATTTATGTGAGTTGTAGAGGATTCTAACTTATAAATAGTATTCTTTTATACATGAATTCATATAATAAGAATAACTTAAGTTCAAAAGTGAATATAATTAGAGAAAAAAATAAAAACAACATTTTTTAACATAATTTTTTATAGTAATATATATATATATATATTAATCATTAATATAATGATATTCAATATCGTCTTTTATATATATAGTATTTATATATATAGTATTTTATTCTTTTATATCATAATTTTCATATATACTAGTTTGTCAGTTACTGTTTTATATTAAGTGAAAAATTATCCTATCCTTAAATATATTTTGGATTTGTATTCAATCTTATTTCATTGTTTTTATAACATGACATGTAAATTTTTTATTGAATAGGTTGAAGTGGAATGTATGAAACTGATTGGATCTCAAGCAGTTTTTAAAATAAGAGGAGATATTTTTAGATTTCAAATCTAATTATGCCTCAAATAGAGGTCTTATACACTATCCATGTTATAATTGTGTGTGATGGCCTTGGTTAAGTCATGAAGAAGTTATATATCATATAAAAAATATGGTTTTCAAAAAAAACTAATAGTTCTGAAAAAACAATGGGGAGAAAGGGAAATCTCAAAATTTTCATGATTTGAATGAGAGGATAAGATTGGAGAATTTATAAGATGAATGGATTCTATTTACTTATCACCTAAATAAAAAATGATTCCAATAAAGGAAGGCAATGATATGATTAAATATGATGCATGTAATTAAAATAATGTTGTTGGTAGGGTGAAAAAATTGAATAATGTTTCTTAGACTTCAATATATTGGAAATGTGATAAAATTAAGAACATTGAATTTTTAATATGACTATTTTATGATAGAAACATGTATTGGATTTATAATAATTCCATTTTTTATATTTTTACCCTTTTAATGATTTACTTCCAAAATATGATGATATTTCATCAAACAATTAAATGGAATTTAAGTGGGTTGATGAACATGGATTATCTAAAATCAAAATTCATGCTTTCCTGAAAGATTACACCTTATCCGGGGAGGATTCCACTAACTAAAATGATTGTAAAATATTTGGAACATCTCAATGGTAGCTAAATGCTGATGTAACTCCATCTCATGATCCACAGAAAGTAATGTGTCAATTTCCATTGATTCCCATAACCCAAAATATTTCCATGTATGATAAAATATCACTAAATATTTAATGACATGATATTATTATAAATTTGGATAATAATGAGTTAGTTTATATATTATATTGATTACCAGGGAGAACATATAATTCTCAAATTCCTGATTTTTTAGCTGACTCACATATTGTGAGGTTGGGTCTATCATGTGGTAGTTTTAATTTGTTTGTTTAGATTATTACTTCCCATAACACATGGAAAATTTTACTATACATTTATAACCATCCTCCATGGATGTGTATGAAATAACATTTCAAATTCTGGAGTATACTCATATCCAGACCATAAGATCTTATAAATGATATAGATGTATACATAAAAAATTTAAAAAAATATATTTAAAGAATATTTTCAATAAGGATGTGTGTATATACTATTATTGTTGTAAAGGAATATTTCATATGTGTGTTATAATTATATTGATGATATATGATTTTCTTACTTATGAAATGATGTATTTCTAGTGAATTAATGGAAAATTTTCCTAGCATATTTATATGAAGAATACATGATCTAAGAGACTTAATTATATCTATAGTTTCAATTTTATGGGACATCAATGATCTTTACAAATGTGTCATCCATATAGTAATAATCTTAAAAGGTTTGACAATACCATGGAGAAAAGAAATAAACCTTAGTATTTGTTTATAACTTATGTTATTAATGAATTAAAAGATATCTGTTTTTTATTCATGAAAGTTCATATGGAATCTGGAAAGAGGAAAAATGAATCCATTGAATCCAATTACAATTTGATGATTAAAAGTAGCTTCTTTGAGTTTCCTTATTAGCCAACCAATTTGTAATCTCATTTTTTAGATGTAATCCAAATTAAAAAATATATAGATGAAATTTTTCTTTTAATTATTCTAAATATCAATGAAAATCTGAAAGAATATTAACAATCTAAGTGTGACTAGGTGGATTTGGGTATCCGACCAGAATTACATCATGTGTATATCAGGGAAAATAAATTGAAAGTTCCATGTGATTCTTATGTGATAACACCTACTGAAAAAAAATCTAGAATTACTAGAGACTATCAAAGTTACTAATATATAATCAAGAAACATATCAAAATGGGTAAAGATAAGAGATTTTAAGTAGAAATATTTTAAGTCACATGAATATCACATCCTTATACACGGTTAAATTTTGATAGAAATCCATTATCTACTATCCAATAATGTATGGGTGTAAGTTATTTGATTTTTTTATTTTTATTGACATCTTTGTGTTAATAATATGTTAGTTTAACAATTTCATCAATTTTTTGATTTTGATTCTCACAAACACTCACATTTATGATACTATTAATTTTAATTTATGTGGATTGTTGAATATTAATTACATGAATATTTATTTATATTCTAGAATCATATTCAGTCCTTAACCTAGGAAAAGTTATTTGTTTTCTCTAATAAAATATATTATTGCCATGTTTTATAAGTAATAAAGAGACACTATTCATACCCTGTGTTTTAAGCAGAACATATGGTTTTTATACCCTACATTTGGAATTAAAGTATGGATAAGAAAAACTGCTTTTAGAAGAAACCATAAATTTAAGGAACAAACATGTGGTTTATCATACCTAATTTTTTAATTAATCATATTTTTTTAATTGTACATTTTGATCTTATCAACATAGAAGAATCCAATATTTGACTTAGTCAAATATGGAGTTTTGAATTATGGTTTATTTCAATGTTTTATGATAAAATATTTATATAATTAAATAGCCACTTGAATTTGTTTAAAATATATTAAAAATCATGTTAAACTACCACACTCGGAAATTCAATTACATGCTTTGGTTCAAATCCTCTTTCAGTTCTTCAATTTCCCTTGGTTTCTCGGTGTTATGAGTTTGAAATTTTGGTGTCTCTTGTATTCTTGACCACGAAAATTGTTCTTGGGGGTATTGGATGGTAATTGGACCCCTCTTTTGTCAATGGGGAGGTGTTAAGTTTTGGTGATTTGGACTTGGTTTAGTGACACTCCTAGTGGCACCAATTGTGTGGTAAGTTGTCGACGTGGTTTGTATCCTTGAGTTGGATGAGTCTTGGGGTGAAAAGGTGGTTTTATATTGGGTATTTTTATCCCCTATCCTTATCATATCTTTCCACCTTGTATTCCTCCTTATACCCCCCTAAATTTGAGGATAATGGCATGGTTTTGGGTGGCTAGAATAGGCCGCACAGTTTGGCCGCACAGTTCCAAACCAAGCAGGCAAACCGTGCTGGTGTGTCCAGGTCATTAAAAATATTTTTGAAATTCCAATTGGCCCTTTCAGAATAAACCCAAATCCGCCCCATTATTCCCCATTTTTTTCTTTACCTCTATGTCCATCCTCCAAGGTTGCTCCCCCTCCCTTGTACCTCATCATTGAAGGGAGATTTTATGGGTGAAACATCAAAATTATGAAAGTAAGCCGTTCTATCTTTGATTTCATCCCTTTATTTAGGTTTTCTTCCACTATTTCTTGAAGTTACGTTTGTAAAAAAACAATGGTTCAGACCTAGGGTTTAACGTCGTGTCTTTTGGGTGAAATAATGGGCTTTCAGGTTGGTTTTACCATCCTTGTGGAGTGGCGGTGGTGCGGTTGAATTTTCACACAAATATTTGAGGGTTTTGACATTTTTGGTAGGTGATTCCATGTGTGACCATTTCTTGATGAGTTAGTTTGCTTGTTTTACTAGATTTTTATGTTCCTCATATGTTTTTTGTGGTGTGAAAACTATTTTTGAGGGATTTGGTTAAGCACTTAATTTTATAATTGCATTTTTGTTTGAAGTTATGAACTCTTCAAATGTAACACATGTGATATATTTTTTGGTTATTTTATAAAATATGAAATTGATTTATTAGTCATTGAAAGGGGATGAAAATTCTATTTTGTTAATACCTTAGTTTCATGTGGTCCTTGTAAAAGGATTTTTGGAAGAGGTTTGGTGTGTAAAACATTGTTACTCTTCTTGAGAGTATTTTATGAAAATGTGTGTTTTCATTTGTATCTTTCGTGGTATTATTCAAGGTAATTTTATAGCACTTGAAATTGGTTTTATATATGTCTCTAGGGATTCCAATTATATTTTTTATTTGTATTGGTGTGATTTAACCTTGAAATATGGTTTTACAAATGGGTTTTGGAGGCAAAACATAGTTATATCCCATTGGTTTGGTTTTATGAAAATTGTAAATGATTTAATGAGTTACACAAAGTGGGAAAAGGATGCTTATGTACTGTTTTAGTGGTATTATGTCCTTAAAATGAGTTTTTGGAAGATAAAGTGGTTAGTTTTTATGTCAAATGTTTTGGTAATTTTTTTTAATTTGTTGTGGTGTTTTATGAATTTGTGATGTGGGTGCGAAACATGTTTTCAGGCTATTTTATGTTAGTGTGATGTTATGTGAAAAATGGACTTTGTTTATGAAAAGGGTATCATGTAACATGTGAGTGGGATGTTATGTGGTGTTTATCATCTTGGAAAAGATTTTATAAAATCATTAAAAGATTTTTTTTAATTATGAAAGATATGCAAGATGTGTTGGGGCTATTTTGGTGTGAGTCGGATTTCAAAATGAATTTCAATGAAAAAGTGGATTTTTGTGACTTTTGTGGTATAAATGTTGGATTTTTAGTGAACCTGTGATATGGAAATGATATTTTCATGTGAAAATCGTATTTCTTGTCTTGTTGAACTTGTTTGAACACAAGAGGGAAACCCAGGTATTTAGGTGGGTGGATGTGTACTAGTATGCTAGTGAATCCATGGGGTTTGACCTCAGTTTCACGTATCAAGATTGATGCTTACAATAATAACTAAACTATAATGATGATGATTTGGGACCACTAGGTTATTTTTATGTTCCCTACTGTTGTATATTGCATGAGAACAGATATTGTGATGGTTACTCTCACTGAGATACGAGGTACTAGGGACCCACAGCGAGCTAGTGTCTAGGGGTTATTTCCTATTGCTTGTGATCATTAGTTACATTGTGCTTAACGTTAGAATATAGTATATGGGATGGAAAATTCAGTAGTTTTGACATTATTTTTAAAATTTTTGATTCTTAAAGATATCCCACTTGAAAATTGTTTTAATTTTTAATTTTTATCATTTTAAAATTGTAACTAGAAAATATAGTTTATGAAAACTTGTAAGATTTTCATCTATAAATTTTTATCACATGGAATATCAAAGAGGTGTTATCCTAATGGTATATGGATTACACCCTAATTATAACTTTGAGTGTAAGTAGACTTGGTTATTTTTGTCGCAGGTTTGGGTACAGTTTTTAGTGCCAGTGGTTCAGTTTTCTAGCAGTCCTTCTTGGTGCATTTTCACGGAGATGGCTTGAGGGTGATTACCCCATGCCTTAAAGTGGTTCTTGTCTATCCATTTCTGGTTTCGTACCTATTTAATGGTCTTTTGAATTTTTTCTAAATTGTATAATTCAGTTCTGAAATTTTGTAAAAGATGATTGTGTTTGAAAAATCCAGATTCTTATTTTTAGATTTGTTGGTTGTTTTATGTTTGTAAACTCGGGTAAATAATTCCAATTTTTAGTTTATGATACCTAGAAAATCATTCCATCCCTGGGGATCAGAAACACCCTTCATTCATTGCCATGAGCTGGGACGGGTGCCGGTTTTGATGGCAACCAGATTCGGTTCATGACAAAATGGTATCAAAGAAGGTTCATGTTAACTCTTTGGGTCATGTTATTTGGGAAACAGTCAGCATAGTCTAGATTTAGGATTTTTAGGACATGGAATTCTGGTTATGGGTAGTGTTTCTAATCACCACACCTCATGAAGAGATTCGAGTCACTAGGGGAAGTCGGGATTTATCTAAGTCCTTTGGTTTTCTTGGTTTGATGATGATTAGGGGAAATGAAAAGAGAGTTGGGTTAATGGTCTCAGTGAGCTTGCAGGATCAGGAAATCCAAGTAGAGCCAGGGATATTTTCCTAGAACACTCTCTATGAAGGTGAATTAATTGGATTTTTTCCTCCAACCATATGTTCAAGTCACCCCCTGAAACTAGTTTCCTCTCGCATTGTCTTGTGTCATTTAGTTTTGAAATCTTGGAAGTTCGATTTTAAAGAAAAAATGACATGGTTTTAATAAGTGTAAAGTTTTTGTGAAATGATATTCTAATAAAGATAAAATGTTTATATTTCTGAAATGGTTAAACTAAATTTTCAGAATTTTTTTGAAATGGAAATTGGTGTGTTTTCACCTCTTTTGAAAGCTGGAAATTATGTTAAAGTTGGTTTTGAAAAAGTGTTCCCAAGAGAGTTTTATAAACTATTTAAAGGCATTTTAATGGGATGATTTGTTTTGAAATTAATTTTAATAACATGGAATTGAATTATTATGTAAATTTTTGTGCCTTTATGAAATGTTTTGTAAGCTAAAAACACGGATTTTGATCTCATAGTTAGTGGTCTTGAGAAAAAGGATGTATTGGTTGAACGTTTTGGTTTTGAAAAGTGGAAATAATTTTTGTTTTAACATTTAGTATTTCTATGAACAACCACATGTATGGGGTTATATGGGATGATATATGTCTAATTGAATGACTAGATGAGTGTCGGGATGGATATGAGGAGGGTGCCCGGTGTGGCACGGAAACATGCATGTGTGAGGCCTATGGGGTACCATCGGTGGATATGCTAACTGCTAAACCATTTGTTTTTCAAAGAAATATTTTTAAAGGAAAATTTGATGTTTTTTTTACTATATTAGTATGGTATGTATTATGTGATTTTGGAAAATGTTGATGTTGTGGGATGTTTTGTGTCTAAGAACCTCTCCAATTTGAACTGTGTTTTGGGTTTGTGTGTGGTCGGTAATATGGGTAGAATGACCGATTAGTTTTCTCTTTTGAGAAATGTTTTGGGATGCCTTTAAGGTGGTTACCTTCATGTGTTTAGATCTAGTTTGTATCATTTTTTTACCAATGGACCTGGTTGTTTGGGTCATTGGGTTTTCTTGTTGGATAAGTTACACCCCGCATTAAGGTTTAGTGCATGACTGAAGTGTATCCCAGATTGTTTCTCCGTTGGAAAATCCTCCAGTTGGTCAATATAAGGAATATATTCTCGAGCATTGTAGAATGAGTCTACACAATTTTCTTTATTGGTTTTTTGGATCCTCTTACATTGGAAGAGTGATCATGGAATGTTGAAATAGACCTTAGTTTCTTAAGTAACATGATTTGTTGAAGGTGGAAGTGGTCTAGGGTTGTTAGTGTCAATGAGTATATGGATGGTTTCTAACAAGGCCTCTGGGTCACTCATAGTATCTTCGAAGTAGGGGTTTATGTTAAACCACCAGTGTGGGGAATCTGGTCATGAGTGGCTATTATGGCCACTTACTGGAATAATATGATGTTATGGGAAATTGTATAAGGTCCCTCTCCATGTATTGTTTCTATCAGTCGCAATGGTCATGTTCGGTGATTCCTTGGGATGTAATGTGCTCATTTGACTGTAAAGGTTAAGGTCACACAATCCAATGAGATTATCTATTATGTTGGGAGTATGTCTCCCTTGGAAAAACATCAAATCCTCTATCTTATAGGATGGTGTTTATATGTGTCCTTTACTTCTGTTGTTTCTCACCTAAATAAAGAAGGTGTGATGTGTGTGCATCCTCTAATCCCTTTTTTAGTGAAGTGTAGCATTGGGGTCAAGTGAGTTTTAGATTTTTCTATCTCTTAGTAAATCCATCGGGGTTACAGTGTAGTTGTTTGTAGCACTGGAAGAAGAAGTTCTGTTTGGGGGTTTCCAAAGCCTAATTGTGAGGCTGAAGATGCTCCAATCATTTGAGCTCCAGCTATAGGTCCCGGAGAGAAGCTAGCGCATAGTCAGAGGAAATACCATTATTGTTTAAAACCTTTTACAACGTCTTATCCTCAGTATTAAAGATGGGGAATAATTTAAACATCTGATATTTCCATCTTGATTTTGTTGTTCCCGTTCGATTGAAAGAGGTGGGAGGACCACATGTCTATGTTATCGCCAAATGTATTTCCCTACCAATTTTGTTTCCCTTCAGTTTTTGGATAAAGATTTTAAATTTGGATAGATTGGTTGATCACATGGTGTGTGCAGGATTAGTAGTGACCATGTTCTAGGAAGCCATGCAGATAGAAGAATCTGTATGTCTAGTGCACAACCTTCTAAACTATGCGGGCTAATCGTACGATCATCCCAAATCTTTAAATTTGGGTTTTTCTTTTTTTCAGACCATACTGGTTGGTTAAGATGGTTTTTTATTATGATATAGAGACCCACTATGATTATCATGTATGTTCCTTAGGAAATCTTGAATGGAAGTATACCCCTTGTGATGTGGAGTCTGTTCGGGCCTCCCCATGTTAGTGTCCTATTACCTATCTCGGGAAAATTTGAGTTGTCTTTTATGGTGGGGAGACCATTTGTGTCTCCCAATACAAGTAACTCAGATTGGTCCTTGGTCTGGTATTGTTAGTAGGTTGTCCTTTTAGGAGCTATATATCTTCCTACATCTTACTTGGGTAAATGTTGGAATTGGAGAATCCCCAATGGTTTGGTTAAAGAAAGGTAAGGATAACCATGTTCATTGTGGTGGTTCATTTGGGTAAATTGATAGAATCTTTTTTGAATAGTTTTTGAGTATTTTTCTTTCGGGATAAATTCTGAATGTTTTAGGGAAGTGATGTAAGTTTTGGTTTGTGGGAGTATCCTTTATTTAATTGATCATTGGAGGTGTTTTGGCCTTTGGGGGTGAAACATGGCAAGGGAGTGCATCTTGGTTTATCAGTTGGGTTGGTTTTTTCTTTGTCCTTGTTGTGTATTTTTGGGGGTGGAAATATTTATGGTGTGGAGAATTTTCACACTCGGAATTTCAATTTCATGCTTTGGTTCAAATCCTCTTTCGGTTCTTAGCTTTCTCTTGGTGTCTAGGTATTCTGGGATTGAAATTTTGGTGTGTCTTGGGTTCTTGACCTTCGACATTGTTCATGGGGGTCTTGGATGGTAATTGTCTTCCTCTTTTTTCAACAGAGTGGTGTTATGTTTTTGTGATTTTGACTTGGTTTAGTCACACTCAGAGTGTCACCACTTGTGTGGTATGTTGTCGATGTGGTTTGTACCATTGAGTTGGATGAGTCTTTGGGTGAAAAGGTGGGTTTCTATAGGGTTTTTTCTCCCCTATAATTGGACTATCTTTCCCCATTGGTTTCCCCCTTGGACCCCCTAAAATTGTGAGAATGGCATGGTTTTGGGTGGCAAGAATAGGCCGCACGGTTCCAAACAATGCAGGAAAACTGTGCTGGTGTGTCAAGGTCATTAAAAATATTCTTGAAATTCCAATTTTTCCTTCCTGAATAAACCCAAATCCACCCCATTATTTCCCATTTCATGCCCTACCTCCATGTAAATCCTCTAAGGTCGCTCCCCCTCCCTTTAACCTCATCTTTGAAGATAGATTTGATGGGGGAAACATCAAAATTATTAAAGTAAGTCTTTATATCTTTGATTTATTCCCTTTATTTAGGTTTTCCTCAACTATTTATTGAAGTTCCTTTTGTCCAGAAACTAGGGTTCATGCCTAGGGTTTTACTTCTTGTCTTTTGGGGGAAATCTTGGGGTTTTAGGTTGGTTTTACCTTCCTTATGGTGTGGCGGTAGTGCTGTTGACGTTTCACAACAAGATTTGTGGGTTTCGACATTTTTGATAGGTGATTATATGTGTAGCCATTTATTTATGAGTCGGTTTGCTTATTTTTGTGGTTTTAAATTTTCCTCAAATGTTGTGTGTGGTGAAAAAACTACTTTAGTTGGATTTGGATAAGCACTTAATTTTATAATTTCATTTTTGTTTGAAGTTGTGAACTCTTAAAATGTTACACATGTGATATATTTTGAGGTAGTTTTATAAAACATGAAATTGATTTATTAGTTGTTGAAAGGGGCTAGAAATTAAGTTTTGTTAATGACTTAGTGTCAAGTGGGCCTTGGAAGGGGGTTTTTGGAAGAGGTTTTGTGTTTATAACATTGTTACACTACTTCATAGAATTTTATAAAAATGTGTGTTTTCATTTGTATCTTTCATAGTATTATTCAAGGTTATTTTATAACACTTGAAATTGGTCTTATAAATGTCTCTAGGGATGTAAATTCTATTTTGGATTGGTATTGGTCTTATTTGACCTTGAAATAGGGTTTTATAAATGGTTTTTGGGGGAAAAACATATTTATACCCCCTTGGGTTGGATTCATGAAAATTATAAATGATTAAATGAGTCGTACAAAGTGGAAAAAGGATTATTATATACTGTATTGGTGGTATTATGACCTAAAAATGAGTTTTTGGAAGATAAATTGGTCATTTTTTATGTCAAACATTTTGGTAATGTTTTGTAATTTGTCGAGGTGTTTTATGAAATTGTGATGTGGGTGTGAAACATGTTTTCGGGCTATTTTTTGTGAGTGTGATGTGCAAAATGGACATTGTTTATGAAAATGGTATCATGTAACATGTGAGTGGGCTATTATGTGATGTTTAGCATCTTAGGAAAGATTTTATAAAATCATTAAAGGATTCATTTAATTATGAAAGATATCTCAAATTTGTTGTGGGCTATTTTGGTGTGAGTTAGATTTCAAAATGAATTTGAATGAAAAGTGGATTTTTGTGACTTGTGTGGTATTCATGTGGGATGGTTGGTGAACTTTTGATGTTTAAATGATATTTTAATGTGAAAATCATATTTCTCGGTATGTTGAACTTCTTTGAGCACAAGAGGTAAACCCAAGTATCTAGGTGAGTGGACATGTACTAGTATGTTAATGAATCTGTGGGATTTGGCCTCAGTTTCACATAGAAAGATTGACCGTAAAAACAGTAAATAAACTATTATTATTATTATTGGGGAAATCTAGGTTATCGGTATATTCCATACTAGTGTCTCGTGCATGATAATGAATATTGTGGTGGTTACTCTGACTGAGATACGAGGTACCTGGGACCCACAACGAGCTAGTGCCTAGAGGTTATTTCCTATTACTTGTTCTCATTAGTTAATATGAACTTACAGTCAGCATATAGTATGGTTGTATGGAAAATTCAGTAGTGTGGAAATTATTTTTAAATTTTTTTATTCTTAATGATATCCCACTTGAAAACTGTTTTAAATTTTAAGTATCATCTTTTAGAAATTGTAACTCGCATATCCTATTTATGAAAACATGAAAGATTTTCATATTTGAATGTTTATCACATGGAATATCTTAGAGGTGGTATCCTACTAGGATTTTGATCACAACCTAATTACACCATTGTTTGTAAGTAGACTTGGTTATTTTTGTTGCATGTTTGGGTACAGTTTTTAGTGCTAGTGGCTCTGGTTTCTGGCAGTCCTTCTTGGTGCATTTTTGCAGAGATGGCTTGAGGGTGATTTCCCCTTGACTTGAGGGGGTTCTTCACTGTATATTTCTATTTTTTTTACCTTTTTAATGGTCTTTTTAAATTTTTTTCAATTTTTTAGTTCATTTCTGAAATTTTGTAAAAGATGATTGTGTTTGAAAAATACGGATTCGTATTTTTGGATTTGTTGGTTGTTTTAAGTTTGTAAAATCAGGTAAATCATTCCCAATTTTCTGTTTATAGTACTCGAGAACTTGTTCCAGACTATTTGGATTTGGAATGCCATTCAAGCCTTGCAATGGTCTGGGTCTGGTGCCTATTTTGATGGTGACCAGATTCAGTTCATGACATAAACTGATTAAATAACTCTTATTTTTCAGGGAAGTTATAACTCTATTTGAACATTCTAAATTAAAATATTTTCAATTTATCATGGTATATTTTTTATTCTATTTGACTTGATGGAGTTTGAATATGATATTAAATAATGATATTTTCATCTTCTATATATATACCCAAATATTCTTCTTTTTCTAAATATATACAGATGTGTGTTTTGAAAGAAGAATGTATTGGATCCCTTAAAGCTACACTTAGAGACATTCATATTTGTGTCCTTGTTTATTTGATCGACTATTATTTTTACTACTATATATCACTATTAAACTTTTGATTCAGTTCCTCAATTCAGGAAAAAAACTTATCAGAGTTTCACATTAAATAAATACATCTTAAATCATCTTCATGGTGTTTTCTCTACTGTGCTCTAAAGAAAGCTTGTTTGACATTAAATATTATTTTTTTTATTTTTTTTTGTTGGTGGAGTGTTATCTTCTCTTACTAATATATATTTATTTATGTTCCCTTTAAAAGAACATAAATACCCTATAAAATCCTTATATGGTGTTAAATATCCGGGCTCAGTTGTAAAGGACTTTGGATAAGAATAAATTTTAGTGAAAATAACCAAGCTCGTTGAGAGAGTGTTGGTGGAGTGTACTATGGTATATTTATTCTATAGATAACTATATATTGTTCTGTTATTTTCTTATTTTATTTCCCCTACTAACTCATCTTTAATATATAATAAAAAATATCACTTTAATATATAGATGGATGTTTAGTTTCTATCATGTTTTTAAAAGAAAATTTTTCTCCCCCTCTTTTGTCTTCTTATTCTTCCATTCAGAAAATACAAGTGGTATCAATGGTTTGTAGATGTTCAAAGGAGAAAAGAAAAATATGTCAAGAGTTATAGCTAATATAAGTGAAAATGTTCAAGTTTTTTTAAAGTACATAAATACCATCTAAAAATTAAAAAATACAGATTATTTTTCTTTTCTATATAATTTCAAAATTGCAAGTAAAAGTTTCTAAAATATTAATGTTTTTATCTCTTAGTTATTTTTTTATATTAATCTTCTTTGTTAATAATATATTATCCTATTTCATATTTTTTGGATGTCGCAAAAAGGGGGATAATTTTATAAAAAATTCATATGGAATTTATGTTAAATTTATATGTATAATTACAAATAAAATTTTAAGGAATAAAAATTAATATTATATAGAAATCAATATATTAAAAAATAATCATCTATATGTTGATAAAATTCATTAAATATATTCTTTTTGAAAAGGGGATAAATCATATTTAAATTTATTTACTGTTGTATTTGTAAAATTTCATTCCATTTTTATAATATTAATATCTGTTTTATTTGTTTTGTGAACAATAAAAGGTGGATATAATTGAGAATTTGTTGATTCAACTATTTCATTAATTTATTTTTGATTTTTATCCTTACAAACACCCACATATATGTTACTAATAAAGTTACTTTAAGTGGGTTTTAGTATATAAATTAATAGAAAGGTTATTTTTATTCTAGAATAATATTTAGTCTTAATATGTGGGAGATTATTTTTCACAAAGGAAATATATTCTGGAAGTGTTTTATAAGTAATATTGAAACACTAGTTATACACTATGTTTTAAGTAGAATGTATGGTCTTTATACCATATGTTTGGAATAAAAGTATGAATTAGAAACTATACTTTTTGAAGGAAACTATTGTTTGAGGAGAAAAATTTTGGTTCATCATCCCTGATTTTTTAATTAACCAAAACTCTCAACCATACTTTTGGATTTTATCCCTATGTATTCAAACCCTATGTTTGACTTAGACAAAGATTGAGTTTCAAATTATGGGATATTTCCAAATTATATACAATCATCTCACTATAATAAATATATTTGTAAATATATTTTAAGAATGATTCAAAATATCATGGACAATAGATTAAATTTCTCTTATTTTAAAGGGATGTTATGACTCTCTTTAAATGTTATGAATTCAAATATTTTTAATTTGTCATGTGATATTTCTAGAGTTGTTTTTCTGTGAGGAGTTCAACCATCATGTTAAATACCGAGATGTTCATCTACTATATATATATAAATATTCTTCTTCTGAATATACATATATGATTGTTCAAAAATAATAAAGTATTTCACCCCTAAATATACACTTTGGAGACACACGTGGTTTTATACTAGGTGTTTTGATTGACTATTGATGCTGATTCTATATATAACTGTTAATATTTTAACTTAGTTCTTCAAGTTTAAAAAATCACTTATCATAGTTAAAATTTAGATATTTACATGTTTAATCATCTAACTAGTTTTTTTTATACTTCTATGTAATGAAATCATGTTTTACATTCAATAATATTTTCGTGTTGTTGTGGTTTGCTGAAGATCATAAAAAAACTATTAGTTTCTTCTTCAATAGCGTGCTCATGATGCTTCAATATTTATACCCTATATATAAATTTTTAGAGTATTGGATAATCATACTCATTCATTCAGGGAGTATCATCTTCTCATTATAAGTTGTGGTTATTTCAGTTCCCTGTAAAAGAAAAATAAATCCCTATAGAAGCCTTGTAAAGTGTTAACTGGTTGTACTCAGTTGTAGAGGGATCAAGATAAGAGAAAATTATAGAAAAAATAACCAAGATAATTGAGATATAATTGATGTATTTTACTAGGGGATTTATTTTCCTTGAACCACTATGCATCAATGTGTTCTTTTCTTCTTTTAATTTTCAATGTTGACTCGTCTTTAAGAGAGATTGTGTTACACCCTAAGATTTTGTGAAATATTTTCTTTTAAAATTAATTTAATCTTTTTGATATTTTTCATTTCATGAAACATTAAAAATAGTTTTTTTATATTAAATAACTAATTCAAATATTCCTTTCACATGACACTGACGTGGCTTTCACTTCACACAACACCGACTTTGCGTACATTACATGCAACACTGAGTTTCTACGAATCATCATTTTATTTTTTAAACGAGGTAATTATAACCTATCCTCTAAACATAGTAATACAAATAGTAATAAATAATATTAATATATTGTTTATAATTTTTTTATATAAATAAAACTTATTGATAACAAAAGATATAATTCTTGGTAAAGTCCTTATAAGTTTAACATTACTATTTTACCAAATTAACCACATTTAATGTTCTTATTTGAAAAATAATAAAACTAATTTTAGACACATTTAGATATTTAATTTTATAAAATAATATTCATTTTTTAATTTATAAATTAAAAATTATCTAAGAGATATTTTTTGGAATTTTTTTGGAGAAACTTCATTTTTGGATGAATAGTGAAAAATACCATATTTTAATTCAAAACTACCTTTTCATCTGATTTAGTTATAAGTTTAAATTATATTTTAATTTTGTTTGAAAGTTTAATTATATCTTATTTTTATAAATTCAATTCAATTTAGTTCATGGGAATCAATTTCACTTTGAAATTGGGCATAAAAACATAGAAACTCTTTCGACGTTTTTACTTTAAAACCCTATTGTGTCGTCACATCATCGGGATTAATTTTAAATAATTTCTACCAATTATGTGATTATAATTTATAAAAATTTATTCCATATATTTAGTAATAATAATTCATAATTTATAATAATATCAAATTAGTTTTTGACCTAAAATATTAGTCAAAGTGATTAAAATTAATTAAAATGATTAAGAGAAAACGTTGGTTAATAAAGTACTAAAACTTTAATTTAAGACCCAAAACGACCTATAAACTTCTCCATTAACCCATTTTATGGCCATTAATATTCAATTAACCATCTATTTGGTAGTTTTATTGTTTTTTATGGCATTTTTTAGGTAAAAATGTGGGTACACATAACTTGGTTTCTAAAATTCCAAGTGTGTCCTTTCCCTTCCCTATAAATGGACACCATATATCCCTTTTATTCACACATATCAAATCACCTAAGTTAGGATAATATCTAGACAATAAACTTACCAATATCCCTACATTCCTTTTATAAGTATCCCTTTTTTCAAAAATCAATCCAAGGATATGTTTTGGCACAAACCAAAAGGAGTTACCCGATTAAGAGGTAACATCTTCTCTAAAGCTCCTTCCTTTTATTTTATTTATCCACACCTCCAATCTCTTCATTACATTATTCAATAAAAAAATTATCCTAAATATACTATGATGTTTTTTTTAATGGTTTTACCTATACTTACACACACCTACATCTAATGGGTAACAAACAAATTGTTTACCTATACAACAAACTATTGCCTCACGAAACGATGATTGTTCATTTTTTCTTACCACCTCTCGTGGAGGATATAATGATGGAAAATATATTTATATATTTTATATATTTTATTTATTATGTATTTAAGAATATTTAATCCTTTTATAACAAATATATTTGTACTTTATACTCAGTGTAAATACGATAATTTTGTTTGACGAAGTGTGGACTTCCGCCCCCTCAAAGCGTTGTGATTCATTCACAAACTACATGGAATATATTAAGGAATTTTTTAGTGAAATTATATTATATATATGAAATTATAATTCTATTATTATTATAATATATATATACATATATTTCATTTTATTTCTTTCTTTTGATATGATAATAAAAACTAAAACAACATTAATGCGTGCGTACGACTTACCGTCTCCATGAACGGTGAATTCAATTTCATAATTATATATTCTATAGATTTTTATAATACTAATATTTTGATTATACATGATATTTATATCATGGTTTAAATTATTGAAATCATAATATATGTATAAGGACAGAAGACATGTCAAATTAAAACACATGTGAAGTTTAAAGAGAATATTACACAAAGTAAAACTTTAACATCAGATTGTTTACATGTGGGTAATATAAGGTCATAATAAAACCATATATGGTATTATATATAAGAATATTATTATTTAAAATATTATAATTAATTTATATTTATTTTATTGGTGTTTTTCATGAGTACAAATTGAATCAATACAAAAATTAATATGATTTTATCTCACTTTTTATTTATGTGGGATACATGCCATGTTCACCCCTTTTTCCTTTTTCAAGGTGTATATACTTCTCGTTAATGTATTTTATGAATAATATTATTAAATTTATGGGTAATTATAAATCTATTCTATGATATTCCTTTCATTGGGTCTATATTTCAAAAGATACCAAATTGGTAGGATAGTTTTGTCTCAACTTACCTTCTGTTAGACACATGCCATGTTATGCACCGATATATTTATATGAGGTGTACATACTTCCTCTTAAATGTTATATCATGAATATAATTCCTTAAATGATATTTTATTATTCATGTAATTTAATTTTTTTAAATGGGTAGTATGGTTCAAATTTACTAAGTGGTAAGAGTTTATTGAAACAATCTGATCTCTTTTCAAGATTGTTTATGATTATGGTTCCATTGATTAAATATTATGATATATCACTCAAGAAAACTCATTAATTTTTTTATCCTCCTTTTATTCATCTATTAGTACTATTTTACCACTATTTGGAACATATAATTGTAAACAAATTGTTTTTAATAAATTACGACCTTACCCTCTCTTCAGTCAGAAATATGTGTTCCTTAAAACCATGTTTTACTAAAATAAGAGTTTCCAAAAAATGTCCTAATATGATCATATGATATTTAAAATAAATATATACTTGTGTTTTACTATTTTAAACAAAATGCTCCTTAAAAATAAATATTATTATCATTTTTTGGTTGAGGTACTTTTCTAACCTTTTAACGGTATAAAAGGAATGTTTGACGTGTAAGTATTTACCTACCGTCATGGCAGACATTACCATAAATCCTACTTATCAAGATTAAAAATTTATTGTTTTTAAAAGAAAATTTTTTTCCTAATATTTGTGATGTTAATTGTTTTTAAATTGGTTTTCAATGAGAAATTTTTTCAAAAATGTTTTATTGTTATCATTTTTTCCTTTAAAAATTTTCAAATATATTTTTAAAGAAAATGGATTTCCAAAATTATTTTTGTTTTAAAAATTATTATAAACATTTTAAATTTTTCTTTATATGTTTTTAATTTATTTTCCAAGAAAATGGTTTTCAAAATTTTTTTATGCATCTTTTATAAGTCTTAATGGAAAAAGGTTTTCACAAAGATTTAAATATCTCTTTATATATTTTCAAATAAAAAGGTTTCTAAATTTTTTTCAAATATTTATTTATAATATTTAATGTTTATTTCCAAGAAGATGGTTTCCAAAAGGTTTTTAGGTTTTAAGGAGCCTTTTTTTGAATGAAGAATGGATATTTTCTTCAATAAATGTTTTCAAAATCTATTTAAAAGTTATTTTACATATAATATGACATATATTGATGTTAATTATTCCCTTATAGAAAATTATCCAATGGTTTCATTCATATTATTTCTTGAATGGTTTATGTTTTGATGGAATGATGCTTATGAAACCTATTTCTCTCCATAGGTTGTATGCTTTTGAAACCTGCTTCCCTTCATGGTTTATTCTCTATTGACATGATTATAAACATATATTTTTTCATAGGTTTCGATATGATTAAATTTTTATGGCACCCATTTCATTTCATGGGTTATGATATGATTTTTTATGAATTTGTGTCACATGTATGAATGATTTCATTATGATATGTATGTGGCCTATATATCTCTGAAATTATTTGGGTAAGGATTTATATTACATTAAATAAACATGGATGGAATGAGAAATTAAGTTGGATCAGTATTATATGTTTGGAACAAGAAATTAACTTGGATCTCGCATTAAAAGGCTAGAATGAGGACTGAACTCGGTTCAATAATACAGGGCTTGAACGGTGTGTGAACCCGGTTCAGTAAAGGATTTTTTTCACTAATATGGAATTTGAAATGATGCATTGACTAATATATAAATAATTATATATTCTTATATGTCTTCCACAATTCCATGTTTTATTCTTATGTTATTATTTCAGGGTTAAGGGTCCTTATTTCATTATGATTCATGTCTTATGAACTGTCGACCATTATTCCATGACTCATGTTTATGATTTTTTGATATAAAGGGTATGATCTTCCAAAGTTATGATCAAATTCTCATACCCTTATGCTCATTATTATGATTAAATATCTCCCTTGCTTACTATTATTGAGCATCTAAGATCACCATGTTTTATGTTTCTATCCTTAGGTAATGAAGATATGTATTAAGTATGATGTGTATAAGAAGGGTTCTAGTCATGAAGAATATAGAGGGAGATAATGTAGCCTACTTATGTATCATTGTTTATGTTTTCATGTTTCCAAATGCACTAGACTAATATGATCTTCGGGTGTCTGTTTTTTATTGTTTTAAGTATTTCGCAAAATTTATGTAATGTTAATGTACGAAAAGTTAGGGTTTCTATAGTTTGTATTGGTGAAAGGTTTTATTTTATATTTGGAAGCTAGTATGAGAAAGCCTTATTGTGAACCCTAAGGACATGTATAAGGATAAGTTGAAGGACAAGGATAAGTATAGGAAAATGTCCTGGAATTTTGTTAAAGGATAAAGTGAGTGGTTTCCTAGAAATACATCTATATCTGGATACTTCATGTGGATGTGGCTATGGAACAAATTTACCAAGGGGTAAAAACTTTAATAAGATGTTCTGAGACAAAATTATGATAGTATTTTACATGATAACGGGCCTTGTTGCACACCTGGTTTAACACTCCTAGGGGATATTCAATGGGAATTCAAAAACTCTTCATGAACCATCATGAAGGATTTAAATATGAGTTGGACATGAATAGCCTTGGATTAACCTAGGGTGTCATAGATTAAAGAAGGTTTCATGATTTAGACATCTTTTAAGTAATTATTTTCATGTTTATATGGTTTTATCCTAAGATATATAATGTTCACAGTATGATTATGGTTTTAGTTAATGTAAGTAACCAAAAGGAACTGAATTAACGTGAATGTGATGGATGATTTGCTGATGAGAATTCAAGTGGTATGATCACTATAGTGAAAGATATTTTGATCATTCCTAATCAGTATTCTCAAAACATAATTAAAAATGTGTACCTTTTCCAACTCTCAGACTCACCAAGGAAGAGAAAGAAGAAGTTTGCTAAGAGTTCAGGTAATGGAGTCATAGAAGAAAGAAATTTTGGTTTCTTTTGAGTTAATAATGTGGAAAGAATCACCAAATTGGATATATAGGAGTAACAAGATGATGTTTTGACTGTAGAAAATAAGGACATAAAGAATGTTACTACAAGGTAAAAATGATGAGTTCAGTTAATGAAATGGATGAGAATATTGGCCTCCCTAAGACATCATAAAAGGATAAGTATTTAAATTTTGTAATAAATGGTCATAATGCAACTCAAGGTCCTAGTTGGAAAGCTCTGGAAGAGAATCAGCAAGGTGGTGCAAGTAAAGTGTAAATTTTTTATAGTGAAGCTAATATAGATGAAATGGGAAAGGAAATATTTATTATGTAATAGGATGAGGTAGCATTGTTAATATATTAAAGATTATGTAATCTATGTTTTTATGTATTTAGATTCAAGAATTATTAAAGGTAAAATATATAAGAATTATCCATTTCATGTTTTTTTGCTAATTATTTACAATAATTCATTGAATAGATCTGATGGAATATAAAATTGATTTAATGTAAAGGTGATGTATATAAGAAACACATGATTAATGGAAATATAATCCTTAATATATTCCTTATGTTATGATATTGTTGTTTTTATAATTACATGTGGGATTTAAATAAGTAAATTGGATGGTAATTATTACATTGGATATAATTTAGAACTTGTTGACAAGAAGTTCATGCTATCATAGATGAAGTTTATAAATTCTTTTATTGATGGAATATATCTAGTAATCTATGGAATAATGAAGAATTCATGTTTTACAAGAGGATTTAGGATAATTTTGGTTGTTACTATATCCCAATAGAATTTACCATGAGGTTATTCAAATATTTGGAATGTGACAACTGATATATAATTTGTGATATATGGGGGATCAATATTAAGATAATTTTGTGACTTTTTTTCTAACATCTTGGATTTACATATTTCAGAAGGGTTAAAGTTTATCCTTTCATGAAAAGTTTAAGTTAAACTTATGAGAAAAAATTTATGTATTGATATTATATTGAAAACCTTTGTTAAATGTCTATTCATTAATTAAACTTATTTAAAGGATGTACATTATATTTATTTTGTGAATTATATTAGTGTTTTTTTTTATAAAAAGGAAATCACTTATGTTGGGTGACAACCAATAAGGTTTGGCAGGGACATGAGTCTTGAACCCATGATTGGAGGATGATAAGGGTTTCATGCCCACCACAAGCCTACGTGATGTCCTGTTTAATGTATTATTATTTTTAATGAATAATTATTTATTTTGAAAAAATAGTGTTAATTTTTATGTTTAAATATTAATGTATTAACCATATTTATTTATTTTTGAATAGTTATAGATAAATAATTATACTCTTGTTTCTTTTATGTTCCTTAATATCTGATAAAAGTTTATTTTAGTGCTTCAGGAATCAATGTAATTTTTTTGAAATCCATTACTTAAAGTAAAAGATAAATTATAAATAATTAAAATCACAACCAAAGAATGAAAATTTTATTACATAAATATATAAAGAAAGTATATTTTCTTATATTCTTGGAAAATAGAAGAAGTACTCAAAGATAGGATAATGATAAAAAATGTGATTCAAAAACCTAAACTTTTTTGGACCGATGTCCTTATAAATCATCATAGATTTATGACATTGTTTCTCTAATATTTTCTTGGATTATTCATTTGTTTTTAATTGATGACCTCAATAAATCCCTATAAATATTTATATATTTCCCCCATTTCCAATCTTCACTCCCAACCTATGTTCTCATATGTGGAAACCTAGTTTTATATTAATTTGGGTAACTATTATGGATTCAAATTTATATTTTAAAGGATGTTTTATAATTTTTTTATGATGTGGGTTTCTATGAAATGAAATTTCAAGTATTAAACCTTTGATAACCCGGAAAATTTTTGAGGGAGGAATTCATTATTACGGGGTGTTGAATGTAACACCCAGTGATTTTGTGATTTTTTTTCAAATTAAAAAAATATTTTTGATATTTTTCATTTCATGAACCACTGAAAATAGTTTTTTATATTTAAATACTATGTAAAATATTACTTTCACATGATTCCGACTTGGATTTCACTAGATGCAATACCATCTTGGAGTAAGTTACACGCAACACTGAGTTTCTACGAAACATCATTTTATTATTTAAACGAGATAATTATAACCAAGCCATTAAATTTAGTAATATAAATAGTGATAACTACTTTTAAAATATTTTATATAATGTTTTTACATAAATAAAATATATTTATAATTAAATATAAATTTTTTTGTAAAGTCCTTATATGTTTAAAATATTATTTTCACAAATGAACTACTTTTAATGTCCTTATATGAAAAATAATATAAGTAATCTTAAACACATTTAGAAATTTAATTTTATAAAATAAACACAATTTTTTAATTTAATTTATTGGAAATATATTAGGGAGATTTTTTTATGAGAAACTTCAGTTTTATATTAATAGGAAAAAATACCACATTTTAATTCAAAATTTCCTTTTTGTCTATTTTATTTATAGGGTAAAATTATATTGTAATTTGGTTTAGAAGCTTAATTATACCATATTTTTAAAAATATTAGTCCAATTTAGGTCAGGTTAACAAAATATCATTTTGAAATTGGGTATAAAAGTTTAGCAAATTTTTAGACGTGTTTACTTAAAAAACCCAGAGTTTTGTCCCATCAACAGGATTAATTCTAAATTAATTTATGCCACTTATGTGATTATAATATAGAAAAATTGATTCCATATTTGGAATGAGAATAATTTATAATTTTAAATGAGATAAAATTATTTTTTTACCAAATATATTAGTGAAAGTGATTAAAATTAATAACAATAATTAAGAGAAAAATTAGGTTAATAATGTACCAAACCTTAAATTTAAGACCCCAAATGACCTAAGAACCTGTAAAACATCAATTTTATGCACATTATTCGTCCATAAACCCTAAATTATGTAGTTTTTTTGTTTGGTATGAATGTTTTTAGGTAAAAACGTTGGTATACCTAACTTTTTTTCAAAATGCCATGTATGTCATTTCCCTTATCTATAAAAGGACACCACCTCTCTCTTTTATTTAAACATCTCAAACCACATAGGTTAATAAATTATATTCACAATAAACTTTCTAGAATCCCTCCCTTCCTCCTTGAATCATTTATTTGGACATAAATCATTCCAAGAAATACTTTTGGAAAAAACCAAAAGAAGTTACCTGATTTAGAGTTATCATCTTCTCTCAAGATCCTTTCTTTTATTTTCTTTCTACACCCCCTCCACTCTCCTTATTTTATTAGTTTACAACAATGCAGATATCCTAAATATATGGGGATTTTTTCATGAAAAAGGTTTAATATATATATACGCAAACCTCTATCTAATGGGTAATAAACATATGTTTACGTGTACGATGAATTATCGCCTCACAAAACGATGATTGGTCATTTTTTCTTTACTTCTTGTCATTGTGGAAATTATGAGGGAAAATATGTTTATGTATGTTATATATTATATTTACTATGTATTAAATATTATTTATTTTTTACAACAAATATCTTTATAATTTCCTCTTGGTGGAAATACGATAATTTCATTTGAGGAAGTGGGGACTATTGCCCCCTCAAATTGATGTGATTCATTCACACACTATATGGAATGTATTAAGGATGAGTTTAGATAATTTATATGATATATATGTAATAATAATGATACAAAAATTACAATATATAAATATATATATTTCATTTTATATCTTTCTTTTAATAAGATAATAGAAATGGAAACAATGTTTAGGCGTACGTATGAATTACCATCTCCATGAACGATGTATTCCATTTCATACTTTTATATTATATTGATTATTATAATTAAAATATAATTATATTCCTAATATTTATATCACAGTTTAAATTCTGTAAATTATTATTTAATTATAATTACAAAAAATATAACAAATAGACATGCAGAGAACAAAGCGAATATTACCCGAAGTAAAACCATAACATGGGATTGTTAACAAGCAGGTAATATAAGGTCCTAGTAAAAAAATGGTATTAGATATAATAATATGTTTTTTTAAAATATTTATAACAAATTTATATTTATTATATAGGTGGTTTGTATGAGTACGAAGACAGTCAAGATACAAGGTAAGGGGATTTCATCTCACTTTATTTTTGTGGGATACATTCCATGTTAACCACTCTTTCCTTTTTCATAGTGTATATACTTACCTTGAATGTATTATATGAATATTATTCTTAAATTTATAGGTAATTACAAATCCATTATTTTATCTTCCTTTCATGGGGTTTAAGTTTCAAAAGATACCAAATCGGTAAAATTGTTTTGTCACAATTTACCTTCATTGATACACATGCCATGTTATGAACCTGTATTTTTATATGAGTTGTAAATAATTTCTTTGAAATATTAAATCATGAATCTCAATACTTTCATTATATTTTTAGAATAATTTAATTTCATTTTTGTAAATGGGTAGTATGGCTCGAAGTTACCAAGTATTAAGAGTTTATTGAAACAATCTCATCACTTTTTGAGATTGTTTATGATTATGCATTCTTTGATTAAATATTTAGATCCACATATGATGAAAAATAATAATTTTTCTTATCCTATATTTATTCATGATGTATGCATGTATTGAAACCATTTTTCCACTCTTTGGTATATAATATATCTAATAAAGTGTTTTTAAGAAATCTCGACCTTACCATTTCTTGGGTCTGAATATGTGTTCCATGAAACCATGTTTTCAAAAAAATAATAGTTTCGAAAAAATATTCTAATATTACCCTATGATATTTAAAATGAATTTATACCAATTTCATAACTTTTAAAAAAATGTTCCTTCAAAAGGAATCCTATTTTCATTTTTTGATCGATGCACTTTTCTATATTTTTTACGGTACAAAAGGAAAGTTCGACATGTACGTATTTACCCATAATCATGACCAACATTCCCTTATATATTCATTTTAAAGATTATAATTTTATTCTTTTTAAAATAAATTGTTTCCTAATATTCTTGATATTCATTATTTTTAAAGAAGTTTTTAATGAAAACGGTTTTCAAATTTTTATTATGGATATCAATGCTTCCTTAAAATGTTACAAATCTATTTTAAAAGAAAAAGGTTTTCAAAAATGTTTTATGTTTTAAAAATTATTTTAAATGTTTTAATGATTTCTTTATAAGTTTTTAATTATTTTTCAAATAAAAAGGGTTTTAAATTATTTTTTCAATCCACTTTTATATAATTTCAAGGAAAAAGGTTTTCAAAACGCTTTCAAGCTTATTTTAAAAGTTTTAAAGGAAAAAGGTTTTAAAAATGTTTTCAATATCTCTTTAGATGTTTTCAATGAAAAATTTTTACAAAAAGTTTTCAAATATTTATTTGTAAGGTTTTAGGTTTATTTTAATGAAAATGGTTTTAAAATGTTTTTATGTTTTAAAGGGGTGTTTTTTAAATAATAAAGGATATTTTACTCAATAAAAGTTTTCAAAATATTGTTTGAAGTCATTTTCCATTTAAGAATAAATTTTTTGATGGTAATAATGCCCTTCTAGGAAATTTTTCAATGTTTCTATTCATATTCTTTATTTAATGGTTTATTTTTTGATGGAATGATGATTATTACACCCGTTTATATTCAACAGGTTGTATAATTTGGAAACTGACTTCCTTTCACAGGTTATGCTTTGATGAAATGATTATGAAACCTATCTTTTCAACAAGTTAATATATGATTACATGTTTATGAAACCCATTTCATTTCATGGGTTATGATATGATTGTTTATTAATTTGTGGAAAAAGTATATATAATTTCATTATGAGATGGGTGGGACCTATATCTCCCTGCAATCCATTGGTTAATGATTTATATATAATTAGATAAACATGGATGAAATGAGAAATGAACTCATATCAGTATTACAGAGATGGAATGATAAATGAACATGATTTGTTATTACAGGTCTAGAATAAGGAGTGATCTCAGTTCAGTATTATTAAGCAAGAACGGGGGTGAAATTGTTTTAGTAAAGGACTTTGTCCACTAAGAATTCCTTGGAAGAAATTCTTTCACTACTATAGAAATCATTATATATACTTATGTGTCTACAACAATTCCATGTTTTATTCCTATGTTATACTTTAATAGATTATATTATTTATTTTATATTTCATTCATGTATTATGAACTTCCAAGATTTATTCTATGATTCATGTTTATGATCTTATGATATGCAGTGTATGATATTCTAATGTTATGATCACATTCTCATACCCTTATGTACATGCTTATGATAACATGTTTCCCTTTTTTACCCTTATTGACCATCTAATATCACCTCATTTTATGTTTCTTTTCCCAAGTTATGAAGATATGTATTAAGTATGATTTGTCTAAGAAGGTAGATAACCATAAAGAACATAATGGGAGATAATTTATCTCACTAATGTATCGGTGTTTATGTCTCCATATTTCTAAAGTCACTATACTAATACAGTGTTTGGTCTTCTATATGTTTAATTTTTTAAGTATTCTATTAAATTTATGTAATGTTAATGTTTGAAAATAGAGTCTCAATATAGAATGTATGATTAACTTTAATATCAAGAGATAATTTTAGTCTTAGTCACGTTTTTAAAAAAAAATTCAACCCTCTATTTTTTATTCATATTTTTTAGTTCCGACCTAAACATTTGTGCTAAAATGTTGTCCCAATATTTCGTTTAAAAAATTAATGAATAAGTAAATTTAATTTTTTATAAGTTTGAGAATTTATTTATTCAATCATTTTTCACATGTATGATGTATCTAACTACCCCATAATCCATCTAAAATACTAATTATAGGACTATTTTTTGTTGGATGTATTCAATTGAAAGAAATATTCACCCATTAAAGTCTTATGTCCATATCTAGAGTCATCGTAAATTTTCTATGTGAATGGTTACTTAGATCAAGAATTTATAGATTTCTATTCAATTTTTTTTTCTAATGTGACTATGATATGGAACCATTAAATGAGAGATGAAGTAGTCAAGAATGAGAAAATTGAACTTAGTTTCTCATAAAATCCCCAAATAGGGGGAATTCTTAGATTATTAAAATGACTATATGAAACCTTGAAGAGATAGAGATGGAACAACAAAAAAAAAATTAACTTTGATTTGTTCGATCTCTACATCATGTAAATAATTTCAAAATGTATATGTTATCTCATACCATGTAATTATACATATGTGTTATATTGTTTCTATATTTTAGTGAAAGGAACATAAAGAAATTATAAATAGAAATAAAAATTATTTATATTTGGTAAGGAGAGAGACTTTTCATAGAAAATTTTATTTTTATTAAAATTAATATTATAATTATTACTATAAAAAAATAAAAAAAATATTCCATTCGTTTTAGTATTCATATAAATTTCAGGTATTCATTTTTTCTGGTAACTCTATCTCTTAGGAAATAAGAGAATTGTATTTTTTTACCTAATTAGGGGGTTCTTGAATACAAATAAATTATGATAAATGGGTATAAATGTGTTATCACTGAATGAGAAATTAATATGAGGACATAGCATGATGCTGGTATGGTAATTTTCACAACAAACTACTATTCTTGTACATCAAATAGTAGAACATGATTTTAAAATGTATCTTATTATGTATTTATTTATAAAATACCATTTTTTATATTATTTATTTAATATTCAATCCTCTATGATGAAATACAAGTGTTTTGATTAAATAATGATACATGGAACATTATTTATGAATGAGGATTTCGAGTTATTGACTTGACTCACATTATTGCAACTAGTGAACCATATATATTAACATAATTAGAAAAATAATATTTCTATGTGAAAGATCATATGAGAACTAAATTTTTTGTCACTATTTAAATAACCCCAATAAATATTTTTTATGATAGTGGGGATGAAATTGAAACCATTATTACACCTATTGGACGTGTTAAATTTATTACTTATGAGGACATAAATAGTTCAATTTTTAGAGTTGATTGTGAACCTAATATTATAGTGAGAAACATATGGTATCATCAATATGTGTTCTAAGTTATACTGTTTTAGATCGACTTTGATTTTTTAGGTTGGCATTATTCAAATCGATTAAATGTTGATTAAAAATATTTTTTATCGAAAAGAACATTCATGTGTATTTTCAATATAAATTGGTTTTGGTTTTCTTTGAATTCATTTTATAATATTAAATTGAAATTTGTTGAAACACAAAAAAAACAAATTAATCTAGTTAGAAAAATACAAAATGAATTGAACTAAATCATATTAAAATAATTAAAATTAAAATCAAAACCAATTAAACAAATAAAAATGGCCAAATAAAATAACCTAAAATGTGATCCAAATGAACTAACACAAAAATTAAAAAAATGACTAAATCAATTGACCAAACCGAACTAAATAATTTATAACTGAATTAGATCGAATTAAAAAAAGAAAAAGAAAAATACATTATACCCATAAAAAACCTGATAATTAGAATGTGTTGAGTTTTCTATGTCACATCTTTTATGTTTTGATATTTTTGTTACTAAATAAATTATGGTTATGTTATTTCATTGTGTATCCTTTATTTGGATTTAAAATTATAATTCTATAATTAAGTCACGTCACATATTATTTAATTTTTATCCAACACATTAGTTATGAATTTATAATTAAATTCATATTTTTCAAATTTAGGAAGTGAAAAACATTGAATAAGTACAGTGGAGAGGATGTTTGAAAATAATTTTTGGTTGAGAGAGATGGTAATTCCACCTATTGTGGATATTGTGAGTATTCTGTTGAAGATATATATATATGTATCAATAACATACATTATAATTTTATTATTTTTTAAAAAAATTATCCTAATATTCCACCTAAGAGATAATTATTCTTTGACCAACTAAGTGATAGTGATGCTCATCCCGATAATGTTAGGAATACTAGAGTTACTTGCACCACTCATCATAACCAATCACGGTATGTCTATTCACTAGATATACCATCAAGAAAACCTTTTTATCTAAAGAAAACATTAGAAACACCTTGGATATTTAGACCACCTATAATATCACAAACATTTACATATGATCCCCAGTGTATTTATTTTCTTTATCTAATTATGGCTTTAACTCCCAATCCATATAATTCTTCTCTTTATATGTCTATTCCATCTTCTCTTCATTCTACTTCATTCTCTATGTACTTTCACAATCATTCTCCTTCGACTTCTACTTTGACGTATTCTAAGCCTCACAAAAAGACATTGGAATCCACTAATACTATATAGGTTTATGATCCTTCATATCCTAGTGATCTTTAAGTACACAATAATCATCCTTGTTTGGATATATATATTGAACCCCAGTAAAATTTTTATACCACAAATTATTTTCATTATAAGATATATTGGTGGAATATTTGTATTTTTTATTTCATGTTTGGATATTCAACTAGGTGACATGGGTGCACACCAATTCATGAAGTGTGGAACCACCATATAGAGCTAATGATTTATTATAGTAAGGATTATAAAATGGTTGTTAAAACAAGGAAATAATGTAGGAGTTTTATGGAGATTCTTAAAAAAATACTCTGACATCATTCCCATCATCCAAATCTCCTCGAGGAACCTTTAAAATGATATAATGGATAATTTTTTGGTTCAAATATGGGGAATAAAATAAATTAGACTTAATTTTAAATTATTGTTTTATTTATAAGAATTAATATTTTATTTTTATCTTTATTATAATTTTTCTGACAGCGAGGCTATGAGGATTGGATGGATTATAGAATTAGGTGAGATATAGAGAGAATATAATCATGATATGTATAATAGTTATATAGATACCCAGTCTTAACATACATGGATATTACATCATTTTAGATGAATATTCTACACATTACAAAAGTACATACTGATGGAATGTAAGATCTTAGTGTCATTGGAAACATGGAACTCAATATATTTTAACCTTGTGAACTATCTAAAACATCTCCCATAAAACTATTCCCCTTTATAAATCATACTTAAAACCTTTATTCATAACCTAGGGAAAGGAACATGAGAAAGGGTGAGCTAAGATTCTCAGTAAGGGTAATCAGAGAAGATATGTTAGCGTATCATGATCATAAGTGTATGTGAATATGAAAAAGAACATTTTTAATATCATACCATGTATATAAAAGTTCATACACATGAGTCATGACATAAAGATGGGAAGATTATAAGACATAAATCATAAGGTAATCAAGAGCATAATCCATAAAATCATAACATAGGAATAATACATAGAACTTGTATTATACACATAATTATAGGAAAATCATTTCCATATTATTCAAGGATCACTACTAAGATAATCATAATATACAATGTCCTTTACTGAACTGGGATCACCCTATGTTTTATCCCTATATTATTGAACCAGGTTCACTTCCCATTCAAACCTGATATTACAAAATTTAGTTCACTTATTTTTCCAACCTTGTATTATCGAACCAAGTTTACTACCCATTTCAGCCTTATATTAATAAACTAGGATAAATTCCTATTCTAGCCTGGTATTGCTGCACCAAGTTCACTCCTTATTCTAGCCATTTATTACCAAACCTAGTTAACTCCTCATTCCATCCCTATATTACTAAACTAGGTTCACTTCTTATCCCAACCCTGTATTACTAAACCAAATTCCCTCCTCATTCTAGTCATGTCTAACTCAATATATATATAAATATTTACCCAATTAATTTTATGTATATATATTCCCCGCCTATTAAATAATAATCATATATATATTTATGTGTGTGTGTGTGTGTTACATAAGATCATAATCATTCATCGTATCATAACCCACGAAATAGAATAGGTATTATATACATTTCATAATATCATGACCTATGAAACGATATATGGTTCACAATAATTTCTCAACAATATAACCCAGAAAATAAGTGGTTTTATAATAATTTTATCATGGAATAATATGTGGAATCTAAATGGGTTTCATAAAAAAAATTCATATTAATCATAAACCATTTAATGAAATAATAAGATTGGTGTCCCTGGATTCTATCCCCATTAAATTATAAACAATATAAAATGATGTTATCTTATATGGAAAGTATTTTTTAAAGGAATTTTAAAAAAAAATCTTAAGGAAAATAGCTTTTCTTTCTTGAAAAAATATTTTTATAATATAAAACATTTTGAAAACCTTTTTCAATGAAAATAGAATTGAAAAATTATAATGGAATCATGAAAACCATTTTAAAAACTAATTAAAACATATTTTTTAAAATTATATTATTTGAAAATGAGCAAAAAATAACATTTTACAACATTTTTTAAATAAAATTTATTAACCATGGGTTTTTTGACTAAAAGAGATTCCAACTAAAGAGAGAAATATGGTCATATTTTATTAAAAATAGTTTCTTAGTTATCTTATGTATCAAATACTAGAGAAATCATACAATTACATGAATATATCAGGAATAGTTATAGTAGAATAAAAATCATGATAATTACTAAGATATGGATCATAATATTTTTTCAATGGTAGCATAATCATAAAAAATCCAGATAAACAATGGAATTATCACAATACTCTTACCACTTTGGTAACATTGAATAAAAACCCCCATGAAAGAATAATATTTCATGTAGCTTTCAATATTATGAGAATAAATATATTTATGGTTTAATATTTTAAATGGATATTATATACACATTGAAAAAAATATACGTGCATAACATTACATTTGTCTCAAAGAAGGAAAATTGAAGCAAAATTCCCCTACCGATTTGGTAACATTTTAACCATAAAAATGAAAGATAGATCCTAAAATGGATACATAAATCCAAATAATTATCTTCAAAATATTTATAAAATAATTCCATTGGTAGTGTAAACACCACATACAAGAAGTAGGTGGCGAATATGGCTTGGGTTTTATGAAACATAAAAGTGATACGAAAATCCCTTACCACTTGAGTAACATTTGAATCATTAGATTCCTGAAATAATAACATAAATTGATATAATTAATATCATGAAATAAATTAATTTCACAAAATAACATTTCATATGTTATTATATAATCCACTTAAATGAAATGAGTAGTGAATATGTCATAAGTCTCGCAAAAAAATGAGACAAGAAATACCCTTACCTTAAGTCCTCACTTCCTTCGTATATGGTAAAACCAATTTTATATTTAATATAAGTTTATTTTACATATAAAAAACCATATTAATATATATCATACCATATATTATTTTATTACGTCTTTATGTTATTTTTTAATAATTCTATTATAATGTTATATTTCGGGTAATAACCACTTTGTTTTCTGCATTTGTTTTGAGTTGTAATTTTTATTCGTATTTCTTTGATCATGGTTTCCTAATTTTATGAACATAATCCATTATATAAATATCATATATATTAATTATATACCTATTTATAATAATCTATAAAATATATAAATAGTAAATTAAATACACCATTCATGGAGATGTTTGTCCATACGTACAGATGCACATTGTTTCCATTTTATTTTCATATTTTGAATGAAATAAAAGTAAATGGTATATATATATATATATTTATTTATTTATAATATTTCAAAAATATTTATTATTTAATATTTATATCATATTTATATTACACGTATCCTTAATATATTCAATGTAAATCTAGGAACAATCACATCGCTTCGCGACACGGTAGTTCACCGCACACACGAGCGACATTATCATATTCTAACAAAATGGAAAGCAAAAATGTATGTGTTGTATCATAATTAAATAAGAATAAAGATAGGATAAATATAATATAAATTATATATAAACTATAAATAAATCATTATTCCTAACCATGAGATGTTGTAATGAATGAATGAAGGACATTAGTTCACGAGGAGGCAGTCCGTCTTACACACCAACGACGATTGCGCATCCCATTTGATGAAAGTATGTGATGTTTTAGGCATTAAAATTAACCTAAAAAATTTATTATATTTATTATAATTATTTTATTATATAATAATTATATAAAAATAAATTATGGGGTTTGAGGAATAAATAAAATAAAACCATTCAATGATGAACATTACTTCTTCTTTGGGTATCTCTTTTTGGCTTGCACCAAAATGACTTCCTTGGTTAGATTTACTTTAAAAGGTAGGATTATAGTTTGGGATAAGTTAATTTGGAAGATATTTGGGTAGGTATTGGCTATTCCAAAGGTATTTAGTGGTGCGAAGAGAGGAGGAGAGGTAATGGCCTTTTATTAGTGGGGGAGAGGAAAAACTTGGCATTTTGAAAGGAAATTAGGTATACCCATGTTTCTACCTATAAAGATGATTAAATAACACACTAAGTTAGATAATACAGGATTAATGTTTTAATATGTCCACAAAATGGTTATTGTATAGGGTTAGGGTCATATTTACACCTTATACACAAATTAAACCACTATATAAACATGTTTTTTTACCTTAATCACTATAATTAATTTTAACTAAATTCACTAAAAATTATGGTAAAAAATTTTGTTTAACTTATTAGAAATTATAAATTAAAATTTTTCTAAATATGAAATCCATTTTTCCAAAATAAATTCATAGAAGTTGTAGAACCTAATTTAAAATTTATCCTGTATATGGGATGAGAATGTGGTTTTTTAAAGTGATAATGTTCAAAAGTTCAATAAGTTTTTAGATCCAAATTCAATTTAATATTGATTAAAATTACCTAAATTTTGTTATTATATGTATAATTTATCTAATTTTACTTTAATACAATTTTAAGAAATAATTTATCTATATAAATAAATTAGATGAAATGGTATTTTTCCATTAAAATTCATTATTTTTCACTGTTCTTCAAAAACTACAACATCTTAGAAAAAAAAAATTAATCCTAAAATTATTTTTACATTCCACATTCAAAAATTATGTTTATTTTTTCAAATATAATTTTTAAAAGTTACAAATTTTCATTTTAGAATAAGTGTTCCACTAAAATTTGGTAAAAATGTATTTCATAAAAAACAAATATTCTTATACATAAAATTATATTTCTTCTTATATCTTGTCTATAAAACACAAAATATGTATTTTAAATTTTTTATTTAATATATAAAATATATATTACATTAAAATATTTCAAAAAAAAGGTTCTTTAAATTTATTGAGATAATTCATGATTGTGCATTCACGAATTGTTTTTCAGAAATGGAATTCCTTTACGTTCAAATTGTTCTTACTATAATTTATGTTTAATTTTTAAGAAAAGAATTAATTTTATATACATGTGTGAACCATATTTTTTTAATTTACATAACCTTATTCATAACTTCCATTCCAACAGCTTGGTGATAACTATGATAATATTTTAATAATATTATATTGTAGTTTTGTAAAACATTGTTGTGCATGTAACACGAGCAGGGGAAAGAACGTGGTATTATGCGTAACACAAGCCAAAAATAGTGTTTCATGTACTAGAATAAAAAATATATATTATGTGTACAACAGTCTAAACATGGTTTTTAATATAAATCAAAATTAACTTAATGTATCATGTAACACAAGACATTAAAGGATTTAATTTTTTTGAAAAAGTAATAATTCATAAAAACTAGGGGGTTACATTAGACCCCATTAAAATTAATTTCAACCTAAAAATTCATCTGGATCATTAAAGGTATAATACTTGAAAGTTATTTTCGTACTAACCCACATCATAAAAATAGATTCTAAAAATATATTTTAAAAAGGGGGGTTTTGGAACATAACAGTTACTTAATGTAACTCATAACTAGGTTTCCATATAAGGTAACATAGGTGGGATGTGAAAACATGAACATGGAAGAGAAAAATAACACCAAAATACTGACGGATAGTGACAGAGAACATGGTCAGTATAAAGTTAATGATTACAAAGTTGTAAACTAAAGAGCATTAAAAAAAGTTAATTGATATCATCAAAAATTATTATAACATGACAACATTTTTTTATAACTCTTTTTCTAAAGATGAAAGATTATTTCACAATAATATATAATTAATTTATTTAATTAAATTTAATATGAAAATTTTAACCCTTTTGTTTTGACTTGACCAATTTCCACATCATCTATTACTCTATGAAATGAAGGTGAAATTGTTATCCTTGGAGCACTCACATATCATAAGATCTATATATATATTGATAAGTCATTCCATATATCTTTAAGTATCATAAAAACAAAATGGTTAGAACATGTAATCAGATATTCATAAATCTTCATATGGAAAAATATTACATTAATATATAAAATCTCATTCAAAGTTCAGTATAAACCACTCCATAAATGGTTAACCTTTTATCCCTTTCAAATGTTGGAAAAAATCCATATTATTATAAATAATTTCACTAGATTTCACAAAATAAGCTTAACATTTTTCCTTATATACCATAAAGTGGATATTAATTTTTAAAGACTAAAAATTTGAATACCTTCATCATGTATTATTTTCAAACTTGTTAATAGCTTAAATTACCATAGAAACTTAATGGAATCACTAAATCTTCTACATTCCCCTAAAAAACCAAAAATTATTATATATATTCAATATACTCAATAATTATTCAAACTCCATTAATGATAAAATAAACTATTTTTTCAAAAAAACATTTATCTATTCTGAGGTCATCTACACTATCCAATTTACTTTATATTTATAAAAATAATCTCTTTATCAAAGATAAACACAATTTTATCAACATTAAAAATAAATTGAGTTTTACCTTTCCTTGATCAAAATTTCAAATTTCCATTAAATAAATTTTCTAGGTCATTAACACCATTCAATATATTTTTTAAAATCCTTATTAAAGAACATATAATCTATGATTCATATAAAATAACTCTTGAATTTTATTACATGCACACCTAAATCATCCTACTTCATTCCCAAACCATTCACTAAACATAATCATATTAATCCTTAATACCCCTCTCCGAAAATATGAAATACAAATAATGTCTTGATATTCACCAAACTCAATTTAATTATGCTTATAAACAATACTATTAGAACATTATTTCCCTTTAATAACTTGTGGTATCTTTATAATCAATAAAAATTCCATAACTCTTATAACCTTGATGATTTCCTTCATTGGATTTATATATAAGGAATTTCTTTTCATAATTAATATACTTTCCACCCTTAAAATATTAAAATTTTGTTAAAAAAATAGAGAGAACAATATTCCTATCCATTTCATTAATTAAAATCTTTATTTTTCTTCAGCTGTCACATACTCTATGAACTTCTTTCACCACACATAAATCATCATTCTATTCATTTGAGATATTTTATTGAGTGATTCTTCCCACATTTTTGACATATTGGAAATTGAATCTTTATTCCTCCATGGTTATCATCACCAGATATCTTATAAAACTATTTTCATCCCTTATTTGGTGAGTCTGAGAGTTGGTTAAGGTGCATATTTTTAATCATGTTCTTTTAAAACTGATTAGTCATAAAAACAAAATCATTTAATTAAGTCATCATCCCACTTATATTATCATCATCAAATTTTCTATCACATTCAATGTTAACCCAGTTCCTCCTGGTTCCCTCCACTGACTAGAACTAGAAAGAATATGGTGAGAGGCGCTTATCAAAATAAAAAACCATATAAAAATTAAAAATAACTTATAGGATGTCTAAATAATGCCACATTATTTTAAATTTACAACACAATAGTCTTATCTTAGGTCATTCATGGTCATATTACGTTTAAATATTTCATGATGGTTCAAAATGAGATTGTGATTTTCCAAAGTGTATCCATTGCGAGTGTCAAAATAGGTGTGTAAAAATTCCCACTATTATGTACCAATTCCAAATCATATTTGTCTAGATATAGTGATTTTCAGGTTGTTACCCTTTTTTAAATATGTTCCAGAGCCAGATCCACTTGTAGTATCCAAATAGGGTTGTGTTTCTAAGAAACCAATTCCTAAATCCTTCACAAAAATTATAGAAATTGTTACAATACATTAACGCATAGTTAGACTTATCCTTAGATACATCCATAGAAATATCCTTAGAATTATCCTGAGGGGTCTCACTAATGTTTCGTCATCCTAGTTTTCAAATGTGGACTAAACATTTTCTTTTATTCCAACTATAACGACTCATGCTTAATAAATATGTATATTACATCATCTTAGATGAATATTTGCCACATTAAAAAATTTCATGTCCAAGGACCGTAATAGTTTATTGTCTTCAGAAACATGGAATGCAATATTTTCTAACTTGGTGAAAGATCCTCAACAACTCCAATAAATATCTTCCCCTTTAACAATCCTACTTAAAACATATCATCTTAAACTTAGGAAATAAACATAAGAAATGGTGAGATCATATTCTCAGTAAGGATGGATCTCTGTGGGTGGTGAGGATGGATTCTAGCTATGAATCAGCTACAAAGAGGTAGTGGGTTTCTATTCATACTGCTTCTATCAAGGACACTCGAGAACTAGATGTTGAAGACATGGAGGTCATTGTCGAAGAGGTCCCCCCAGCTTCTCAGGTGTATGAGCCTTCCTCTGTGATCAAGTAACCTATTCTACCTCCCCCCTCGGTGTAGATACTGGATCTTTCCTCCTCTCATGCCCAGGTTCTGGCGATCCTGAGCTCACCAAGTTCCCTACTAAAGGGTGCATAGCCGGTGGTTTTGGCTGACAAAGGGAAGCTGAGGGTGTCCATTTCCCCGAATTATCCCTATCCTAATAGGGATGTGCATGAGTCAAGTGCTAAAATTGTCTGACTAATCCCTTATTTGGTTAATTCTGTTGTGGTTTCAGATATGAAGGATACCCATAGATCTCAAGTGAATAAGGTTAAACAATTGGTGGTTTATGGGGATGTATTCACTCTCTATCAAGTAAGGATGTCAAAAAATGTGCAAGGACTAATCCCCCCAAGCTGGGAAGGTTGGGTCTGTAGTAGGGATTCCTTCTTTCCCTCCTAATCACAGGGAAAATACTGTAGGTATTGAAACACCCAATGCTCCCCCATCTTGGGTGGTGGCTCTTCCACTCATTGATCAAGTTATGGTAATGAGGTGTGTTCCCCTCTATGAGACCTTAGCCTAAGTATTTTAAATTCTCCTACACTTTTCATGAGGGGATGGGCCAAGAAGATGGAACTTGAGGATATGGGGAATAGAATTTACATGATAAGTCACGTCAGATAGTGTTCCAACTGAAGTTTTTATGCTTCCTTTGACTAAATTCGTGAGATTTTGTTGTTTCCCCAGGTTATTTTTTTTATGTTTTTTCTTTTTGAAAGTCTTTAGTCATTCTACAAGGATCTGCCTCAGATGTGTTTTTGAAGTATGAAGCATCCACCAATGCATAGCCATCCGGATTGGGACGAATGAAAGGATATGACACTCGCCATAAATTCTGGGCTCGTGCAACCATGCACGAGACAGCTAGCTGTGAGGCCATGTGCAGGTGGAGGTTTGTTTTATTGTAGTTGGTGATGGGTAGGGGTATCTCCAAATACTCTTTATTTGAATTCCTTTTACTTTTTAATGGTGTTATTTGGTTGTAATAGTGTGGGTTCACACTTAACTTTAAAAGTTTCGTTTTAAAATACCAAAAAATATACTGGATGGTAAGAATAACTTGATAATAAGAGTATGATCAAATGAACATAACATTTCAATATAATACCATGAATATCAAAGATCATATACATTATTCATGGAAAATGAAGGGAAGATCATAATACATAAATAATAAAGGAATCAAGAGAAAAATCAATGAATTCATAACATAGGAATAAGACATAGAATTTGTGGCATACAAATAATCATAGAAAAATATTTTTTGTATTAGTCAAGGCTCACTACCAAGACTATCATAACAGACTATGTTCTTTACTAAATCAGGTTCACTCCCTGTTCTAGCCATGTATTACCGAACCGGGTTCACATCCCATTCCAGTTCTACATTACTAAATTGATTTTACTCCTCATTCTAACCATGTATTATTGAACTAATTTCACTCCCCATTTTAGACTTGTATTACGAATCTAGGTTCACTTATTATTAAAACCCTATATTACTGAATGGGGTTCACTCCTCATTCCAACCATATATTATTGAACCAATTTCATGCCCAATTCATTCTTGTATTATTAAACCAGGTTCACTTTTCATTACAACCTTGTAATACTGAACCGAGTTCACCCCTCATTCCAGAGTTGTATTAATGAATGATATTCAATCCCTATTTCATCCTTATATTACTAAATTGGGTCCACTTCCCATTCTATCATTTTATTATTAGGTCTTTTTCACTTATTATTCCGACCAGGTTTATCTCATGAGTTATATAAATATTTACCCAATAACTGTAGGGAGATATAGGTCACACCCGTCACATGATAATCATATAATGTGTTCCATAAGATCAAAATCATTCATCATATCATCACCCATGAAATGAAATGTGTATCATAAAAATTTCAACATATCATAACCTAGGAAAATATAAATGTTTCATAATCATTTCATCATAACATTACCCATCAAAAAGAAATTTTCATAATAGGTTTATCATACCATAAATTTTGAAAGATAAATGGGATTCATAAACAACTTTTCATATTAAATATAACCCATTAAAATAAATAATAAAATGGTTTCTAAGGATCTTATCCCTAGAAAATCATAAAATATATCAAAATATGTAATCTCATATAGAAAATCATTTTCAAAGGCCTTTTAAAAATAAAATTCTTGTTTAAAATATCCTTTCTTGTTTGAAAACATTTTTGTAGAACATAAAAATAATTGAAAATAATTTTCTTTAAAAAGAGCTTCAAAGAAATATAAAGGAAGCGTTGAAAACCATTTTAAAACACTTTAAAATCTAAAACAATTTCAAATCATTTTCTTTTGAAATGGGAATAAAATTTATTTAATTTTTTTAAACATTTTTAGAAAACATGGTTTTTTGAATAAAACATATTTTCAATTGAAGAGATAAATATGGATGGATTTTATTAAAAACACTTTCTTAGGTATCTAAAGTACAAAAGAGTGGAAAAATGGTACCATTAATTGAATATATCATGAATAATTATATTAGTAGAAAATTATTGAGAATTCTTCTGATATGTATCATAATATTTCATCAATAGAAGCATAATCATAAACAATCCAGATAAATGATTAGATTGTATCAATAAAATCTTACCACTTTGGAAACTTCAAAAAAATAACCATGATATAATAACATTAAATTGATCTTTCCATATCATGATAATAATTAGATTCAATATATTACATGTGAAAGGGATAATATATACGAATCTTGAAATAATATAGGTTCATAACATAACATGTGTCTTAAAGATGTAAAATTGAGACAAAATTACCTTACCACTTTGGTTACATTTTAACTGTAAACCCCATGAAAGAGAGATCCAAAAATTGTTATTTAAATATCAATAATTCTCACTAGAACAATCATAAAATACATCCAATGGATGTATACACACCACATACATAAAACAAGTGGTGAACATATATTTTGTCACATGTAAAAATATAAGTGAGATGAAAATACCATACTACTTGAGTAACTTTTGAATGATGAGATCCATGAAAGAATAACATAAATTTATTTTGTTTATGTCATTAAATGAATTAAATTCATGATATAAAATATCATTGGGTATTATTACACCACAAAAAATAAACGAGTGTTGAAAATGACATAAGTCTCCCAGAAATAAAAGTGAGGCTAGAAATCATTTTTCCTTAAGTCTTGACTTACTTCATACACATTCATAACTCATGTATAATAAATATAAGTTTATTTTAAATATAAAAAAGTAACATATTAATATATATATATATATATAATCACATTTATGATTTTATTATGATTCTTTATTACCCGTTTAATAAAAAATTCCATGTTAATGTTATGTTTTGAGTAATAACTACTTTGTTCTCTTTATATGTTTTGACTTGAGATTTTTGGTCCTATTTATTAGATCATTATTTCCTAATTTTAGGAATGTAAACTATGATATAAATTTCATATATATGTATTATATATGTATTTTAAATAATCAATAAAAATATATATTGGAAATAAAATACACTATTCATGAAGACGGTAGGTCGTACGTATGCAAGAACTTTGCTTCCATTATATTTTCATATTTTAAAATAAAGAAGATTAAATAATATATATATAAATATATTATTAATGGTATTCTTATTATTTCATATGAATCACATAAGTATATTACACCAATTCTTAATACATTTAATGTAATGCATGAATGAATCACATCGCTTCGCAAGGCGGTAGTCCGACATACACATGCACGACGTAATATAATTATCAAAAAATGGAATGAATTGAGGTTTATGTTATTTAATAATTAAATAAGAATAAATAATTTATAAAAATACTATATATAATATATATAAACTACAAAATATATCATAATTCCCAACCTTTAATGGTGGTAATGAAAGACTGAACAAAATCTTCTCGTGAGGCGGTAGTCTACTGTACACATGAATGCTGATTGCATATCCCATTTGATGGAAGAGTGAGAATATAGATGTAGTAAACTTTTTATAACAACAGATTAGTATATTATTGATAATTTTGTTATTATATAATAATGATATAAAAATAAATTAAGGTATTCTAGGAAGAAATAAAATAAATACATTTGTTGATGAAGGTTGCATCTTTTTTGAGTATCTCGTTTTGGATTTGCACCAAAGGGATTCTTGGTTGGATTTATGAAAAAAGGGATGATTCTAAGTTTAGATAAGGTATGTTTGGAAAATATTTTTATAGGTATTCTCTGATCCCAATGTCTTGATAGGTGTAAAGATAGGGGGAGAGGTGGTGGCCTTCTATATGTGGGGGAGAGGACACCCTATGCATTTTGGAAAAGAAGTTATGTGTACCCATGTTTTTACCTAAAAATGGGATTCAATAAAAACCAATAATTTGATCCTAGAGGTGTAATGGTTGAAATATGTCCCAAAAAATTGGTATTGGACAACTGTAGGGTAATTTTCTCACCTAATACTCTATGTTTAACCAATAAGTAAACTAGTTTTTACCTTAATCGTTGTGATTAGTTTTTATTATATTCACTAATAATTATGGTAAAAAATTAATTATACTTATTATAATTTATAAATTATTCTGATTCAAAATATGAGATCCATTTATCAAAAATCTAATTATATAAGTGGTAGAAATTAATTTTAAATTAATCATATAAATGGGACGAGCAAACTAGTTTTCAGAGTCAAAATGTTCAAAATTTCACTAAGTTTTTATATCCAAATTCAATATAAAATTGATTAAAATTAACTAAATTGGATTAATATATGTATAATAGATCTAATTAAACATTAAAACCTTTTTAATATATAATTTTTATATAAAAATAATTAGATGAAATGGACATTTTCAATTAAATTTGTGTATTTTCACTATTCATCAACAAATTAAACTTATTTGTAAAATACCAAAAATTCACCATAATATAATTTTGAGAATACAATATCAAAAATTAATTATATTGTATCAAGAATAATTTATAGAAGTGTCAAATTTTAATTTTAAAATATGTTCGCCATTAAAATGTGGTAAAACTACATTTTAGAAAAATACATCTTTTATGTGTAAAATAATATTTATTTTTATATATTTTACAAAAAACATGTAAGATTAATGTTAAATATTTGGTTTAATTTATAACATATATATATACATATATTCCATTAAAATCATTCATCTAAAGTGTCTTGTTTGATTTATTGAGAAAAAATGTCTTTTTTAATAGAAAAATAGATTTTCAAAATACAAATATATTTGTTTTCAAATATTTATTACTATAATTTATAATTAATTGGTTACCAAAGAATTCATTTAATATAAAAATATAAATTATATTTTCATAATTTAGTGAATCTTATTCATCTCCTCCAAATCCATTTTTTTCATTTTCTAAAAATTCTATTTAAGGATTACCAGTAACCTTAAAAACAACATAGAAAAAATCAAAAACATCCAAAGACGCAATAACCAAACCTTCCAGTTTACATTTCAAATTTCAAAATTTAGGAGAAATCATTACCAGACATGTATGCGACACACCTTGCATCCACCCATGTCACCATCGAGTTGCAAACCATGATATCACGTGTCACGAACATCACAACAGAGTAGGTCACCAGCAAGACTCATCGGCCCATCCATCACATCCTGACACCATCGTGACCATCACTTATCTGAAACTATCATCACTTCCCTCATCGTTCAACATCGTTGTCATCGACCTCACCAAAAATCTCCACAAGATCCAAACAACTGTCCACCAGTGTCGCCAATCAAACATCCCAACAGAACTTCCAAACCCATCAACAGCACCATATGATTCCGCTGACTCATCTTCACTCACAAATGACCAAAATAGAAATGAAACCACCATCGAGATAAAACACCGCCAATAGAAAATAAGACCAAAAAAGAAGAATCCAAACAGAAAATGAAACCCAGATGAAAGCCGGGGATGAACCCTAAAAGGAAACATCACGACCGCCTAACTATATGGCCCAAAACCCCCGTGTATCCATCATTACAACTCTGAACTGGAGAGGAGCGATGGAACCCTGTGTCAGAGCTGGTTTGGGCAGTCAAGAAAGGAACAAAACAAAAAAAATAGACCGACTCTGGTAGCGTCATAAACCCGCTGTTCTCGGTCTGTCCTCTTCTGGTGCTCGCCACTACGGCATTCCTCCACAGGTTTTGATCTTCCGTAGAAGGTACATGTTATGGATTCCTTCTATCACCATACCCCACACAAATTTCAGGGTGTTACAAGTTGGGCTGAAAGAGTTAGAATAAATTTAGGGATCATACCTAACATGAATTATTTTCTAATAATAAATTTTTAGTAAATAACCTCTCTTTAATATAATATTACTTTTAATGTCTTAATCAAATTTGAGGTGTTTGAATAAAAATTATGATGATTTATATTAATAATATATTTTGTGTTATTAAAAAAATTAGGAAGTGTTAAAGAAAATAAAAAAGGATGATATGAAATAACTTCACAAAATGGGGTGTATTATGATGTTGAAACATGAGAGGACGCATGTATTTTTCTTAGACACTTATTTTTAATTGGGAATAAATTCTATAAATCTACAATTCTAATCATCTAATGTGTCTATGATTTAAATAGGGTATTATAATTATCCATATATTCATATATGAATTATTTTTATTTAATGATCAATGTATTTAGATTATTAAAATATTATTTGAATCTATCTTCAAGAATTCCCCCTTCAAGTAAGAATATTTTATTTTATTATTCTCCTTTATATTTCTGATATATTTAATAGTATAACAATAATGAATTATTATAAATATTTCCTACTAATAATTTCTATATTTTCAAACTAGATTTATTTTTCATTCAACCTTGATTTTTTTACTTCTTTAGGGGTTATTTTTTCTTCTTTAACTCCCACTTATCAGGGAATCAGTAACCAATTTTGTATAGCCATTAGAACTTCCCTTGAATCTAGAATCATGCTTCCCAAGCTGAATAAGTATTCTTTTTTCCTTTATAAGTGTATTTGGATGTTTTATTAATATTACCTAGTTATTCCAGGTCATTCATAATAAATTCCAGAACCTATTATCATATTTTCCATATTTTTGAAATTTTTATACTCTGGAAATTCACTTTTTGTAGCTTGTTTCAGATATGAATTCATAGCCTCAACTTCAAAAATTTCTTCTTCAATAGTATCCTACCCTAATTCCTATATTTTAATGGATCTATGAAATTTATTTTCTCCCATGAAAATGTGTTTCCCTTCTACAAATTTCATTGTTTCTTCCTTAGTGAATATCAAAAAATTGATTCAATTGGGTTTCTTTCCTCAATGACTTATTCAATGGTATATTCCATAAAAGATGAATCTATAGTGTATTTTTCCTATATATGACACTCATAATGTTTTTACTGTGGGATTATAATATCACAATACCAACCCTCCTTTGAGGTGATGTCCATGGAACACTCTATGGGAATGTAGTTATTCTTAATGGGAACCAACTGTTTACTAATTTCACTATAGCCTTCTTGAGATTTGATCACAAGAACATGGGAGTGTTTCACCAACCCAATTTTAACTAAGGATCTCTCATTTTTTATTATTTTTTGGATTATAAAACCACATTTTGTGATCATAATGTATCAAAATCGAAAATAACATAATCATAAATTGACACAAACAACCCTTATATGGACTACCCACTCCCAACAACACATGGAAGCTCCAACCACTCCCAAACAGCCTAAAACTAAGCAGTAACACATGGTGGCACACCCCCAAACACTCCCATCCAGCCCTTATATAATGGAATCCTCCAACATGGTTATCATACCATATTGTTTCCCAGGCCTCTCACCCTATCATTTACCAATTGATTTTTTAACACCTTATCATCATTATTTGATACCCATAATCAAGTATTTAATTATATCTTGATATAATAGGAAACTTACATGATTGATTCTATATAAGGGATCCTATATGACTCAATCTCAGGTTAATTTTCATCACAGTTCTTTGTGATAACATAGTTTATTTTCATACAAATATTTTAATCACCACACTTAATACTTAATGGTTTTATCTCAAAGAAATCACCTTAGTTTCTAAAATTTTAATCTTATATTCATTCATATAATGTATTCTACTTCCTCCTATAAAAATCCCAGAAGTTTCTCCTTCTCCCATCATATCACATTTATGGGAATCTCCTAATTTCATAATCATTTTCTTAAATTATGTGACTTATAAATGATTTATTAAATACATAAATCATCAAAAATCTATTTAAATTCATAAGAAGGATAAAATTGTCACTAATATGATCTAAACATATTACCATAACTATGATTCTCATTACCAATGGTAATTTTAAAAAAAACATTTTGAGAGTTCATCTACCACACCAATCATAGCTAAATCCATCGGTTCTCACTGGTATATCAATAATTTACCATTCCCAAGAGCATATGATTTCCTTAATAACATTCAAAACAAATTCAAATGGATACCTATCTAATAACTTTCTAGGTTATCAAATATTGTCTGACCCCTTTACACATTTATATAACACCTGATCTCATCCTTAGAGTGTCAATTCACTGATTCCTAATTAAATTCAATGTAATTACTAAGTTAATTCACTGAAAAAAATGAATAATCCCTGAATCACAAAAAAATTAATTCATGATATTTGTCATAATTCTTCAATACACCTTCCTCACATGCTTCCATGGTAGAAATTTCACTAATCATCATGCTCATTTTCACACATTCATGTTTATCCCTTAAAACCTCATATACCATGAATATACTATCAAGAATATAAAGTACCTTGAAATACAATAACACTATAGTACATAGCTTCTATTTTTCTTTGAATTATCATTATAAAATAGTTTTATACCCAAGTACATGGATCATAAAATCCTTAAATGACAACTTTAAGAGAAATTTTTATATATATATATATCATCAGTTTTAAGGATAATAAATAGACTCTAACCAATAATGGTATTCTTAACAAATAAAAGTATTATTATAGACACACAACTCACTCTAAATTCAGTGTAACATCCAGTTACATATTATTGAACCCTATCTCAAAATATTCATATCATAGAATTCATCTTAGAGCTAGAATGATATAATAGAGTTTTATTTACAATTAATAAGAAAATCACTAAATAATTCATTTTTATGTTTTCTAATAAATGAATATTTTTATTCATTCATCAGTTCTATATTTTCAATTAAACACAATCATGCATATATCATGTGGTCCATTATGCTAAATATGTTTCCTGTATACATACCCATTACCATTTTATTCCAGGAGATAAATAATAAAATACCACCATCAATATTATGGGGTATCATAGTCAATACATTTTCAATAATAAAATAAACTAAAAATATTAATTACTCAAATAGAACTTGAATTAGAGATTGTGAAGGTTCTAGATAGAGATAATTGAAGACCCTTTTTATTGTTTTATATTTTTTTTATTTTTTGACAAATAATTCTTTTTAAAAAATGATTATGTAAATCCAGTGAAGCTATTAGAAGATTGTGAAGAATTTTTTTCAATTTTTTTGAAAAATAATAAAATGAGAAAATTTGGATGTTAGAAAGTTCTTAACTTTATAAATGTATTTTATATGATGTCTTACGAATCTCAAAGTTCCATACATCATGAAAAATATCATGATACATGATTTATATAAAAAAAGGGAATTTGAAGTTCTTGAGACGTATATTAATGGAAAGTGAAGAAACATATGTAGTTTTCAAAAATCTAGAAATATAAATTTACAAAATTTTAAAGAATTGAAAATTTGATGATCAAATAATCCATTAGATGATCCACCTTTTTAAGAATCCATTATAAAGTTGGAGTTTTTATGAAGGAACTTTTTTACAATGGTATCAAATATCGATCATCAGAAAAATCTTGACTTAGTGGTCCAGATATAGTTTTCCAGAAACAAAGCTTCAGACGTAGCTTTGGATACATACCACCATAATAATCATAGTGGATATAGAGTTTCATATGAATATTATCAAATAAAATAGTTTCATATGGAGTTTTTCTTAATGTTGAATCTTTTTTACTCATATTTCAAGACAAATTTCTCTAGAATGATAAACTAAAAAAATGAAAGATGTGTGAAATTTATGAAGTTTGATAATATTTAACCTTAATGAATGGACACAAACTTATAGAAATAATATTTGAACAAATATTTTGGTAAAAATTCTAGGTTTTCACAAGTCATATAATTTGTGAAAAACATGATAAAATGAAGATACTAATTTGTAGTGAGGATGATAATGAATGAATTTTAATGGATGAATAATGTAGTTGGATATTGAGAAAAAAAGAAATAAATCGTCTATTTTCAGACATAATGTTCCATATAAACTCATACATACAATAATTTATGAATAAGTTTGAAGATGCTTGAATAGAATAAATATATTCAGTTGGAGAAGAGACATGAACTGAGTAATTTTCAAGTCTTTAATTGGACTCAGTTTTTTGGACATACATTAATAGACTTATTAGAGAAAAAAACTTTTTCAAACAATGGAAAGTTTTAAAAATATTGAATTTTATATATGACAGTCACTATAGGAAACTAAAGTGTTTTTAAGTTACAAAAATATAATTAACCAAATCAAATTTTCTTAACGAAACGTGAAAAATAATATTATTTCAAGTAGATAAAAAATTTTAAACTAATGAATATAATCTATTGTTATAAAATTATATCAGGATTATTAGATAAAAGATGAAACATTTATATAGAATCTTATGTATTGATAAGTTTTAGATAATTAATTTTCAAATAGAACTCTTACCTAACATTGTAAATTTCTATAAATATAATAAATACCATAAAATTTTAATCTATAAACACTTTGATATTTTTTGAGAATATTCAATAAATCTACAAAATATTTGAGAGGAGTTGAGAGGCATATCAATGAGATTCAAATGAGTTTGAAATTTGCATTTATGAAATTTATTTATGTGGAAAATACATTTGGTTTCTAACCTTTTATATTCTAAGAGAACCTATAAAAATAGGTGAAAAGTAAAATGGTACTTATGTGAGATACTATTAAATGAAAAACATCAAGGACACTATAGGAATTGTGTTAGAGTTAAGTTTCCAACAAATTTTTTTTAATATTTAATAAAAGGTAAATATAGAAGAAATTTTTTGATTAGAATATCAGACATTGTGTGTGTTCAAAATACCATATAGAGAGTTTTAGTTTGAAGAAGGTATGGTGGAGTAACTAATGAGTGTTTATAAAAGGTTGATATTTTTATTAACCGAGAATAATTCCTATTCTGTAATAGTTATAGTTTTAGTAATATTGCATCAAATAGATCCCACAAAACACAGTTACATCAAACAGAGATTACTGGAGAGAAGAAAAGGATATAGGTAGTATCAAAAAAAATTCCAGATGGTCCTTTGTTAGAGAATATTTTACAAGGTTTCATATTTTTATTATGGATAAAATTTTTAAAGAAAATTTTTAAAATCAGTGAGGGTCTGTATACTATTTTCTATCAGGAGATAGAAAGTGCGCAAAGATATTTGACACAAAAGTTTTATTCACTTATTGATTATAGGGAATTTTGTATAGACCCACATAAGTGTCAATATTAAGGATATAGATTCTCAGATAGAAGTTTAACCTTATAAATCCTGTGTTATTTTCTTACTTTCTTACATTTTCATGCATGTGAGTTCACTAAAAGTTGATAAGGAAATAAATATAACATTTTAAGGGTTTATTTTCTTAAATATATAAATTTATAAAAATATAACAAATGATTCAAACCTCCCCCCCCCCCTCCACTTGTTCTACGATCCTTAGGAACTTAATGTTGTATCAGAGGGAGTTCTAATGCCAAATCCATGTCATATCAAATCTAAATTCCATAAGAATTAGAGGGATTACATCATATGATTGAAAATATTTTCATGACTAGAAAAGTATAATGCTACCCTATATTTTATCTCTTGTCTTCAAGGTTATAGATACAATGACTATTGGGTTTCTACACATTGATAAAGATTATCCCATGAACTTTGCAAACAATATAAATATTAATGTGGTTGGAAAGGCTAAAAATTCTATTCTTATATATCCATCATAAAATGAATACATGAATGTGATGGGTTTTATAATAGAAATTATAATGTAGGAAAATATAATTTTTTTCTCAAAGGAAATACTAAACTGACTGAATATAATCTACAGATATGTTGTAACAAATTTGAAGACATTTTAATGAGAGATGATAAAACTATTAGTGATTAATTTACAAGAGTGAATGGAATTTTTTTTTATATAAAAGGTTTTAGAGATATCTTGTAATATTCTAAAATTCATAGGAAATTCAGGAGAAACATTCTAGAAATTTTTCGTTCTAAAATATTTTCCTTAGAAGATAATGAATATTTATCACCTGAATAATTTCTTAAAATTATTATTTCCTATGAAATGAGGAAAGATACATCATTCAAAAATAACTTTAAATTTGAAAAATATTCTGAAGCTATGAGAGAGTTGAAAATTAATGTTTTTGAAGATTTTAAACTTTAGGATTCTAAAGATAATAAATATGATTAGATAAGTGGAAAAATTATGTCACCTATATCCCAGAATTATCGAAGAGGAATAGGAAAGTATAGAGGAAAAATTACTCCCAAATTTTTCTAGGGTGGTTGAATTGGGATCATTTATATAAATGAACATAATAAGAAATTTAGTGAATTTGAATAACACTATGAACAAATGAATCAATTGAATAAGCTAAAATAAATTATAAGAACAAAATGAAGTACACTAGTAGAGAGAAAAATTTCAATAAAAATAGAAGAATCAAGTTGAATAAGAATATTGAATATGACTTAGATGAGACTGATTTATATGAAGATTAAGGTTCAAAAAGAATCACAACCTTCATTGAAAATATTGGTAAAAAGGAATATTCATTAAATAGTAAACAAGATGTAGGCAAAAAATCTTACATAGAGTATTCACTCTGCTCAAAACTCGTAGCATGTCATGAGAAACAATGAAAACTTAAGAAATAAATCATAATGATGAAGAAAGAAGTTATAAATGTTATTGAAATAAGAAAAAATGTACTTAAGAAAGAGGAAGAGTATATCCTGGAAATCTGAAACTACAAAATATGAATTGTTGATGTTTTAAACTAAGTAATACGAATTTAACCAAAAAAATAAAAACTCCATAAGGATAAAATTACCCTAATAAAGGTGAATAAATGTTTCAATAAGGATTCAGAAGTAAAATTTTTTTATCTAGATCTGTAGAAATAACTCACTCCATGAATTAGGTCAAATATTCACCCACTCAATATAAAAGTTCATCTAATTTTTCACATATTTTAAGTGTTATGAAAAGTGTTGGAAAAAATTATATTGAGAGGGGATGTGATAAACCTATCACATATATGAAATTTAGAAATTCCCACTATATGAAAGATATATCCCACTCAAAGAAACTAAATATAGAAAGAAGTTATGAACCATAATAAAAAAAATATAGAAAAATAATAAATACATAGAAAAGAATGAATTGATGGTTTTTTTGGGTGGAATGGAATTTATGGGAACAAATCTTACAACTATTTTAATAAATTTTCACTTCTAATAAATAGGTAGGAATAGAGTGGAAGAAATGTTGAATTTATAATGAGTAACTTTCCTTATCCATAATAAGTTAGAAAAGGTAAATCTCAAGAATTTAGAAAACTTCTTGTAGAAAACAAATTTTATCCTTTAGAGGAAGTGTGTATAAGATTTGATCATGATGTCCACATTGCTAAAGAATTTATGACTAATATTTGGTAAAAATATATTATACTATAAAAGATAACGAGGTCGAAAAGATGAAAAATTTTGAAATATATTTTTTTGTTGAAACAACATTTAAATCAAGTAAAACGAACCAAACCATGGATCCTTGAATGTGGTTGTTCCCCACAGGTGACAGAAGATATAAAAATATATAAATATGTTAAAAATTGTGATGGAGGATTAGTAACTTTTGGAAATAATAGTTCCTTCAAAATCAGAGGAATATGAACTTCTGTGATAGAACCTCAAAAATTAAATCGAAGGGTGTTTTTTGTTGATGGGATCAAGAAAATACTTCTTAGTATGGGTCATATTTGTGAATATGTTAAGTAAGTGATATTCAAAAAATATTTTTTATTTATTAGAACATTCAAAGATGAGAAACTTTTTATAAGTGGAGAAAGAATCAGCAGAAATATCTTTTATATTGGAGAACTTAATGACAGTGTTACTTGAGTGTTGAAGATGAGAATAATTTGTGGAATCATAAAATTTTATATATTGGGTAGAAAAATTTGAAAATAAAAATTCTAAATTTGATGTTATATGAAATATTCCAATGTTTTAAGAGAATATTATTTTTTTATAACTTGTAAGAAAGGAAATATGGTTAGTAAATTCCACAAGAAAGTATAAATTCAACCTACCAGACCTCTTGAGATTACTCATTCAGATCATTGTGTTATGATGAGACATAAATAAAAAAATGATATTTTTTTACTTTATCAGCCTTATTTATGATTTCACATAGATCACCAACATCATGTTTATGAAATAAAATTCAGTTGTTGTAGAATAGTTCAGCCTATTTAGTAGAGACACTGAGAGAGAAATGAGTGTTTATATAAATAAAGTGATGACTGATAATGATATATAATTCACATTTAATTCATTTAATTTTTATCTAAAAAAGCATGGAATCGAACATTAACAATATTATCTATACACCTCTAAAAAAATTGAGTAGAAAAAAAAGGAAAAATTTGTCTTTGGTGGAAATGCGAATAAACATATTGGAAGAGTGAAAATTTTCAATGCACTACTATAGAGAAGCTATAAGTAATGTTGTACATGTTAAATATTGATGTTTACTAAGTTCTTAATACAACAAGACTTCATATAAAATGTTGTATAATAAAATATATTCATTGAAATGTTTCATGGTTTTTGGATTTCCTTGTTTACTAAAAATAAAAAATCATGAACAAGGGAAATTTTATGAGAAGGCTGAAGAGGGGATTTTTATGGGGTATTGACCCAATAGAAGAAGTTACAAATGTTAGAATAAAGATATACAAAATTTGGGGAATTTATATGATGTTAATGTTATTGAAAATAAAAATTCCAAAACAACAATTTTTTAAAATGTGATGGAATATAAACTAAAGGATTACAATGAAAGTGAAATTGAGAAAGAATTGATATATGAATATTAGAGGAATCATGTGATGAGGAAAGTAAAGCTAGAGGAGAAAATTTCATATTTCATTCCATATATAATTTTTTTTGAAATTTAAAATATACTTAGAAATCATAAATCTCTAATTCATACTAGAATAAGTTTGATATTGGAAAATTAGACATCACTCATTTAAAAGATTTAATCAAGGTCAGTTTTAGAAGTAGTAAAAAATATGGGTGAATGAAATGAATGAGGAGTTGGATGAAATTGAAAAAACTATAATAAGGAACTTGTTCCACATCTAGAAGCTAAAAATGATATTGTTAAAAATGTTCATATAGAAATAAGTTAAATGAATATATAGAAGCTTCAAGAAACATTTTACGACTTATTTTTAATGGTTATGAACAGGTGAAAGGTGTGGAATTTGAAGAAACTTTTTCCCCGGTTGGAATATATTAATCCATAAAAATGTTCTTAGTAGTGGCTTCACATTGATTTTATAAAGTTTATTAGTTTCATGTAAAGTCTTCTTTCTTAAATTAGGGGATTGAGGAATACGTATACATTGAGAAACCATGTGGTTTTATACTTTTTAAATATAGAAGAAAGGTTTGTAAGATTAATAAATACCTATATTGGTTAATATAATCTCCATATTCTTGGTATTCCAATATTGATGGTTAACTAGAAATGTTGAATTTTATTTAAGGGAAATTTGAAAAACACTCTTATGTGAAAGAATTATATTCATGCACACTAATTGAAATTGTTTGTGTTGATGTTATAATTTTTTTTAGATGGATAAAAAACATGTGAAACATTTTCTGAAGAAATTAAGAATAATTTTAAAAAGTTTATGATCAGATAATTAAATTTATTCTATGGTTTAAAAATTAAAAAAAAATATTTTCATATCTCAAGAAAATTATGACTTGGAATTGTTATAAAAATTTAGTATGGAAGAATCTAAATATGTTTCTACTCCTATTTTAGTTGGTATGAATATGAGTGAAGATAAGGTTCTGAAAAGTGTGAATCATAATTAATTTTGAAAATTGGTAAGATGTTTGATTTGTCTAACATCCTCAAGGATTGTTATTATTCATGTTTTGGCTTTGTGTGATAGATTTCAAAGTGATCTCAAATAATCTCATTTGTTAGTAGTAAATAAAATATTAGATATTTTTAAGGAATAACTTCATACGGGTTGGTATACCAAAAATATTTCAAATGAACTATCATGGTTATACTGATCCTAATTAAGAAGGAAAATTCAATAATATAAAATAAACTTTGAAAGTTACAATTTTTTTAAGGGAGTGTTGTGTAATTTGGCATAGTTAGAAATAGAGTTTGTTAAATTTGAGCACAATATAATCAAAATATGTTGAAGCTACTCAAGAATGTACTCAAATGTAGTGGACGCAATTTCATTTGGAATATTTTAAAGTTGAAATTTTCAATCCATTTAAGATACTTATTGATAATCAGAGTGCCATTGAAGTTTATTAAAATCATGTACAACATTCAATATCAAAACACATTGATATTAATTACTATTATATAAAATAGAATGCTTTTAGAGGATAAGTTTTTCTATAATACATTTATACAAAATATAGAACTGCTAATGTTTTCATCAAATCTATTCCAAGGGAAATATTTAAAAAATAAATGTTGTAACTTCATGTTCAACCTCCACAATTGACTTTATAAAACTCTTAAAGAAGTCCCCCACTTTGATTTGGATCATGTCTAAAATGGTGAAGATAATGTAACAAATTTGTAAAAACTTTTTACATTTATTTATATTGTTATATTAAATACATGGTTATGATAAACAAGAGGAGATAAAAAAAACAAGGTAGAATGAAAAAAATAATTGAGTTTTAAAAATAGATAAGATTAATGTGAATTGGATTTGATCTTAACATGACAACAAATTTTATTATCACTAAGGGATCGAATTCCTTCAAAAACAATTACACTATCTAGTAGTGTATTTTCAGAACACTCTCTTTTAAAAAAGAATATATTTTGGTAAAATTTAAAAAAATATATTTGTTAAAAAAATTAGTTGTAAAAAAGTTTGAGTGTTGAAAATTGATGAGTTGAAAAAGTTTAAGGAAAGTCATCAAAAAATAAAAAGGGGACATTGAAGATACTTTTTTATTTTTTTCTATTTTTTTCTATTTCTTAACAAATTAATTTTTCTAAATAATGTTTTTTTAAATGGGTGAAATAATTGGATGTTTGGATATAATTTTTTGTTCAATTTTATTGAAGAATAAGAAATTTAGAAAGTCATGATGTTCAAAAGTTATTAACTTTATTATCTTACATCAAATGATGTTATGAAGTTCTCAAAGTTTCATATGTCATGAAAAATATCGTGAAACTTTAATTTAATAAAAATGATACAGTAATGTTTTCTAGACATATCTTATGAGACAAAGAATCATGAGACACTGATGTTGTCAGAAATCTAGAAGTATGAATTTTTTAATGTTCAAATAATTGAAAAATTGATGATCATAAAATACATCAAAAGGAACATCAGTTGATTTCTTCATTATAAAGTCTATGTTTGTAGAAAGGATATTTTTTACAAAGTCATAAAAAGTAGATCATCATATAAATCCATAAAAAGTGGTCCAGACACATTTTTGTGGACACAAAGCTTCAGATGAAGCTCTAGTGCAAACCTCCATAAATAGCATGGAGGATACAGAGCTTCAGATGTAGATTACCAAATATAAAAACCTTTTATGGAGTTTTTTTTTAAAAGTTGATTTTTCCATTATCATATTTATAGACACATTTTTTCATATAGAGAAATTTAAATAAATTGTGAAGTTTGAACTTATGGAAGTTTGATAAATTTCAACCTTGAAGAAGAGACACAGCCTTCCTGATAGAATGTTCAGATGAATATTTTGATGGGAAATATGATTTTTTTGAAAGTCATGATGTTTTTTAAAAACATGATAAAATTAAGATGATGGTTTTTAGTAATTTTGATAAGTTATGAGTTTTTAATTGTTATGAAAATCATCTAAATATTGTTAAAAAAGAGAGATATCATCTATGGCTCTAGACACAAAGTTTTAGAATAAATTGTTTGAAAATAGATTTATGAAGAGGCATGAAGGTGAATAAATAGATGAAATGTGTTCAATTTTGTAATATGACACAATTTTTTAGACATATAAGAATATATTTACAAGAACAAAAAAATCTCTAAACAAACAAAAAATGTAAAAAATGTTGAAGTTACAATTGAGTAGTTATTATAGGATATTGATGTCTTTATAAGTTGAAAAAATACATTCAACCATATTCATTTGGATTAAATCAATGGATAAATAAATATTCATTCAAGTAGATTTTAATTATTTTACTGACTAAGTAAATACTCTTGTTTTGCAATTAGATCAAGAGTATCATCCTAAAGAAAAAATGTTAAGATAGAGTATTCCAAAAAGAGAAGTTTTAGAAAAATAATTTCCAAACAAAACACCCACACAACTTTGTAATATTCTAAAAAAATAAAAAATATGTCAAATTTTTAATCCTTAAAGAATTTAATATTTTTTTGATAATATTAGAGAAAATTTTGGAAGAGTTGAGATCTATTTTAAAGCATCTCAATGAGATTCTGATGAGCATGAGATTCATATTTAGGAATTTCAATGAGTGGGAAAGGAAATTTGTTTTCCCACATTTTCTATTCTAGGATAATAATTAAATATAGGTGAAAATGTACAATGGTACTTGTGTGAGAGACTGTTAATTGAAAAAAATAAGTTGTGTTGGAAGAATTATGCCATAGGTGAGTTTCCAACCGAATTAATTTTTCATGTTGAAGAATTTTTTTGGATAGAATAAATTTTCTAATTAGAGTATCAGAAAAATTATATATATAAAATCCCAAAAAGAGTATCTTTCTAAGGAAGGTAAGATTGAGTAAATTATTAGAGTTTCTAAAATTCATATAGTCTTATTAACAAATCAAAATTCGGATTTTATAACATGTGTACTTTTAGAAATGGTGTGTTAGGGGGTGGCCACCCGACGTAGGTACACAAGATCAAGATTATGAGGAGGAGGAAAAATATAGAGGAAGTATCATACAATGTTTCTGGATAGAACATTTCTGTGGGAGGATTTAAAAATGTTACATATTTTTTTGGCTCAAATGTTTTCAGAAAAATTATTAAACAAGTGGGATTTAGTAAATTATTTTCTATAGGAAGATAGATGTTGTGTAACACCTCAAGTTTTTGTGAACTATTTTTTTCAAATAAAATAATTTTCATTGTGTTATTATTTTGAACGAAGTCAAACATTCCATTAAAATGATGACAACATAGCATGGTAAATAAGACACCAACTTGGCTTGCATTACACACAGCATCGACTTGGCTCACATTACACGCAACACCATGATTAAAAGGGAATATAATAAACTAATACATTAAAATATATTTAATATATTATATAAAAATAATATATTCTATGTACTTTAATGAATCATGTCTAGTTATCCTACATTCCAAAAAATATCATCTTTCTTTGATAGCTTACACTACATGAAAGATTGAATATTACAAGACAATGATATATTATTAAAACATTATTATTTAAAATAATAAGATATAACCTTGCCATTAAATCATTAGTTATGAATATTATTAACGAAATTATGAAAATTTGTGGTTTTTATAAATATAAAATTAATTCATTGGTTACCAATTAATTATAAATGAAAATAAGAACCAAATGAATATAAAAAACAAATATTACTATTATTTTAATGCTTCTGAAGGAGTTTTGTCTTGATAAACAAAGGTAATCACAATTATTTTGTGATTTTAATGAATCATATACATTACATATTCAATAAAATATTTTTTATATTCATCCATTAGGTTTTATAGGCATATGATATGAATAAACCCAATTTCATACATAAAAAGTCGATATTTTTATAAAGGAAAATTTACCACATTTTAATAGAGAACCCACTCTAAAGACAAATTTTTACCCTTTTGTAAAATTAATATTTCAAAATAAACTTCATATTTTTAATTCAAATATAAAAATTATCTTATGGTGATTTTATGGATTTTCTGTGAAGATTCATTTTTTAATGAATAGTAAAAAATACTGAATTTTAGTTCAAAACATCTTTTTCATATAATTTATTTTTAAGGTAAAATTATATTTTAATTAGGTTTAAATGTTTAATTATATCATATTTTTATCATTAAATCCAATTTATGTCATTGGAATTAATTTCACTTTAAAATTGGGTATACAATATAGAAAACATTTGGAGGTTTTTACATTAAAACCCCGTAGTGTCGTCCTTGTCAGCGGGATTAATTTTAAACTAATTTCTACCAATTATATAATTAGAATTTTTAAATTTAGATTCCATATTTTTAATAAGAATAAATCATATCTTATAAAAAGTTCAACTTAGTTTTTGAAAAAAAAATATTAGTGAAATTGATTAAAATTAATTACAATTGTTAAGAGAAAAATTAGGTTAACAAAGTACTAAACCTTAATTTTAGGAACCAAAATGACCTATACACTTTTCCAAAAATCATTTTCTGGACATTATTCGGTCATGAACCATAAATTATTTATTTTTTTGGGTTTGGTATAACCTTTTTAGGAAAAAACATGGGTACACCTAACTTGTTTTCAAAAATACCAAGTGTGTCCTTTCCTTTCCCTATAAAAGGCCACCACCTTTACCTCTTCATTACACCTCTCAAACCACTTATATTTTTCCAAAATATTACCAATAAACATTACAACATACCTAAATTCCCCATTAAATCCTCCCTTTGGTCAGAAAACAATCCAAGGAATATATTTGGCACAAACCAAAAGGAGTTACCCGATTAAGAGGTAATACCTTCGCTCTAGCTCCTTTATTTTATTTACATTCTCCACACACTCCAATCTATTTATGCCATGATTTTATAAAAAAAGGTATCTAAAATATACTATTATTTGTTATGAGGTGGTTTCAACCCAAACTTACGTACACATCCTTCTAATGGGTAACAAACATACTATTTATGTGTACGATAAACTACCACCTCACTAAATGATGATTGTTCAGTTTTCCATTACCACCTTTATTGGTGGAAATTATGATCAAATATCTATTTAAACATGTCATATATTATATTTATTATGTATTTAATATTATTTATTCCTTTTACAAGACATACCTTTTTTACTTTCCATTTTTTTTAAATATGATAATTTTATTTGAGGAAGTGCCGACAACGACCCACTCAAAGAGATGGGATTCATACACACTCTAAATGGGATGCATTAAGGATGGGTTTAGTGAAAATATATTATATATATGAAATAATAATTCTACTGAAATAATGATATATATATATATATCAAAAATTATATATTATTTTCTTTCTTTCTTTCAATACAACAATAAAAACAGAAACAATGTTGATGCTTACGTACGACTTACTGTCTTTATAAACAGTGTATTCCATTTCATACTTACATATTATATAGATTATTATAATAAAAATATAATATATATAAATGATATTTATATCATGTTTTAAATTCTGTAAATCATGATATAAGTATAAGGACTAAATATATAACAAATTAAGACACATATGAAGAACAAAACGAATATTACCCGAAATCAAACCTTAACATAGGATTGTTAAGAAGAGATTAATTTAAGGTCTTAATGAAACCATATATAGTATTAGATATAATATTATTATTATTTAATTGATATATAATAAACTTACATTTATGATAAATGAATCTTTTATAGTTACTAAGAGAGTGAAGACATAAGGTAATGAAATTTCATCTCACATTTATTTACATGAGATACATGACTTATTCACAACTAATATATTTTGTATGGTGTATGTACTTTACTTTAATACATTATAAGTATCTTATAATTTGATTTATTGGTTTTTACATATCCTTTTTATTATATTTCATCATGGGGATTAATTTTCAAAAGATACCAAATTGGTAAAATAGTTTTGTCTTTATTTTCCTTCATTGAGACTCTTGTTTGGTTATGCACGTACATTATGTTTTGAGGTGTCTATACATAAATTTTACAAGTGATATAATAAATCTCCTACATTTAATGATATTTTAAGCTTTATGTAATTTACTTTTTTTACTTGGATACTATGATTCCATGTTACCATGTGATTAGAGTTTATTGAAACAATCTCATCACTTTTTGAGTTTATCAATGATTATACTTATTTAAGTAATATTATAACCATCCCTTAATAGAACTCCTGAGTTTCCTTATTCTATATTTATAAAATATATATCCTTGTATTGTTAATATTTTTCCACTCTTTTTTAAATGTTATAATTAAGAAAAAAATAATAAAATTATGAATTTATTTATCTTTTCAGTTAGAAATATGTTTATATAAAGAACAATGTTTTCAATTTTTTTCAAATGATACTTGAAGATAATATTTATTGAAAAGGGATTTTAAAATTGTTTCATTTTTTAAAGATTTATTTATTAGTTTTAAAATTATTTTCAATGAACAAGGTTTTAAAAATGTTTTCAAGCTTCTTTCAAAAAATTTCAAGTAAAAGTTTTTCAAAAAAATTTCAATATTTCTTTATATGTTTTCAAATTATTTTAAAAAATTGTTTTCAAAATGTTTTGAGGACTATTTTATAATTTTTCATGTAAAGTCGTTCTAAAAAGTTTTTATGTTATTAAATAAATAATTCTTCATTAGGAAATGATATTTTCCTCAATAAATGATTTTAAAATATCATTGAAAAATATTTCTCATCTAAGATAACATTTGTTGGTGTTACTCATTTCTTTCTGGGGAAATAATTCAATGATTCCATTAGTATTATTTCCATGAATGGTTAATGTTTTGATAGAATAATGTTTATGAAACCTATTTATTTTTCATATGTTAAATGCTTTTGAAACCCACTTATTTTCATTGGTGGTGATTATAAGATGTACCTCTTTTCCATAGGTAATGATATGACTAAATGTTCATGATTCTTGTCTCATTTCATTGGGTACAATATGATAATTTTTATAATCTTATGGTACTCATATGAAATATTTTTTAATATATTGGGTTAGATATATATCTCCCTCCAATGAATTAGATAATGATGGATGACTCATGAATATATATATTATATGTGAACCTGATTTTATGTTCACAATGTTATGGATGAACCTAATTACATGTTCATAATATTATGAGTGAACCCTATTATGTGTTCACAATATTATGTATTGACCTAGTTTCATGTCCATAATTTTATGAGTCAACCTAATTACATGGTCACAATGTTATGTGTGATCTAGATTACATGTTCCCAATTCTATTCATGGGTCTAGTTTCATGTCCATAAGGTTATGCAAGAACCTAATTACACATTCACAATACTATGCATGGATCTAGTTTCATGTCCATTAGTTGATATAGGGGCCTAATTTCGTATCCTTACCTTAATGAGGTAAACTGTATGTACTTATACATGTTCAAAATGTTATAAAAAAATATACATGACACAAATTCCATATATTATTCCTATGTTATGCTTTCATGACTTATGATATTAATTCTATTATGATCCATGTCTTGTGGACTTCCAATATTTATTATTATCTCTAATATGCAGTGTATGGTATTCAAATGTTATAATCAAGTTACATACACTTTTGTTAATGTTCTACTTATACTTTTAATTTATTTACCCTTACTAAGCATATGAGATCACCCCTCTCTTATGTTTACATTCCCTAGGATATAAAGAAAGGTTTTAGGTAGAAGTAAAAATGTGGAGATCCTTATGGGATTTGATTAAGATATTTCACCATGATAGAAGATTTTATTACCATGTTTCCAAAGACACTAAACTATTATGGTCCTCAATTATGTATTTTTTTAACTCATTGAATATTCATGTTAAATGACGTACAATCCATGTAAGCTAAGCATGGGTCTCTATAGTTGGTATCAAAGGAAATATTTATTCAAAATTTGTAAACTAGGATTAGAAAAACTTAGTGATATCCCAAGGGGTATTTCTAAGAATATGTATAAATATGTCTCTAAGGATAATTCTAAGGATATGGAAAATTATAAGAAAAAATCTAAGAATTTTCATAAATGATAAATAAATTAGTTTCCTAGAAATTCATCTATGTTTAAATACTACAAGTGGGTACAGGTCTAGAATATATATACCTAGTAATAACAACTCAGATAAGATTTTTTGGGCCTGACTCGAGGTAATATGTTACACAACAATGGGCCTTGCTGCACACCTAGTTCAGCACTCCTAGGGGATAGGATTTGGAAATTTACAAACTCTTCAAGAGACATTATGATTGATTTGAATAGAATATGTCTATAAATAAGCTAAGATAAACAAAAGGTGTCATATATTAAGTATATAGTCATAATTTGGACATCTTATAAGTAAATTCTCATGGTTATGTAGTTTTCTTCTATGATATGTGTTCCTTTCCCTATGCTTTCTAGTTTTAGTCAATGGAGAGAACTATAAGGAACATAGTTAACATTGAATGTTTCTAATATGTAAATTATGGGAATTATGAAAATATATTTCTAAAGTGGAAATCTAATAAAGATAATAAGAAATGTGGTATGAGTATTGGTTATACTTTTTAAGATAACGAGACTGAAAATGAAATATGAAACATATGTTATTTTATTCTAGTATTTTTTACATTAATTATAAGAAGAATTGTTAGATTGAGGTTGAAGAAACTTAAGGCATGATTCATATATTCTATGAAATAGGTATTAAAGAATATGTTTATGAAACCTGAGTGATGGTTTAAGAATGTTGTTTGATGAATAAAGTACTTATGTTTTGAAATTCAAAGATTAAGTTATATGAATCATGAAATATATAAGTATTTTCAGTACAAATTTTGTTTCAGGATTTAAAAGGACATGTTTAATTTTGATTAAGACATAAAAAGATGGTATTTTTATTAAGTTAAGGTAACCATTAATTTGATCAAGTTGTTGAGAAAATTTTGTTTCACTTGGATAAAGAGATGAGTGATTTATTAACGTAAATTGGAAAAGTCTAATTACCTCTGAACTGGTAAAGGAACTGTTGAAAAAGTAGTCTATTAAATCATAGATGAAGTTTAAAACATCATGGAAATAATATATCCTATAATAAATGGAATAAGGAATCATGCTTGTTTTCTAGAAGAATTTATGGTAATTTATAAAACTACCATGTTTCAAGAGAATACTTTATAAACATATTCACATGTTTGGAATGTGACAGCCAAGATGTACTTTGGGTTATATGGGTGATAAATTCTAAGATAACGTTGTGACTTTGTTTATAAATAATTATATTTACATCTTTCATAAGGGTTATATGGTTAAATAATCATTAAAATTTTAATTTTTACTTCAGAGTAAATATTTATGTATTGAGACTGTATTGAAAACCTTAGTTAAAAGGCTATTTAGTGATTAACCTTATTTCATGGAAATCCATCATAATTATTTTTAAAATTATATTAGTGTGGTTTTAGAAAAGTACATCACATATGTCGGGTGAAAACCAATCAAGTCTGAAAATTTTGTGGGTCTTAAACCCATGACCAAAGGATGATAAGGGTTTCACATATACCACTGGCCTACGCAATGTTCTGGTTATTGTAATATTATTTTGGATGAAAAATTATTTATGGTGAAACATTAGTGTTACTATTTATGGATATATATTAATGTTTTAACCATATTTATTTTAAATAGTAGTTAGAGAAAATAGTTATACTTTTAATTATTTTATGGGACATAGGATCTACTAAAAATGTATTTTAGTTCTTTGGGCATCAAAGTTAATTTTTAGACATCCATTTCTGGAAGTAATGGATAAATTAGAAATATGTAAAATCACAACCAATGAATGAAATTTTGTATATATAAATATATCAAGTAAGTATATGTTCTTATATTTATGGTCAATAAAATAATTACTCAACATTAGGATAATGATAAAAAAATGTTATCATAATACCTTAATTTTTATTCAACCAGTGGCCCTTTAAATCATCACAGATGTATGAATTTTAGGACCTCAAATTTTCTTTCATCATTAAATTTTTTGTGATTGATGACCTCAATAACTTCCAATAAATATTTACAGTTTTCCTTCATGTACAATATTTACTCCCAACCTATGTTCTTCTATATAGAAACCTGGTTATATATTACTTTAGGTAACTGTTTGGTTCCAAAAGTCCCTTTTTAGAGTAATTTTTAATATCTTTTTTTATGATGTGGGATTCTGGGAAAGATACTTTCTACTATAAAACCTATGATAACCTACAAAAATTTTCAGGATGAAGTTCATTTTAAGGGGGGTAGAATGTAACACCCTGAGTTTTTGTGAACTAATTTTTTTTCAAATAAAACAATTTTCATTGAGCTATTTTATTTAACTAAGTAAAACATTCCTTTTACATGAAACCAAATTGGAATTTTCTACATGAAACAAACTTGGTTTTTATTACACATAACACCGACTTGTCATACATTAAATGCAACACCAAGTGTAAAAGGGAATATAATAACATGATAATTTATAATATATTTTCTATCTAAAATAAATATAATATATTATATGTCTTGTAATAAAAATAACAACTAGTTAGTTAGTGTTCCACCTAAGAGAGAATTTCTTTGATACCTTATACTACAATCAAGACTGAGTGTTACAATACAATGATATATTATTAAAACATTATTATTTAATTTAATAAGACATAACATAGAAATTAAATCAGTAGTTATGAATAATATTAAATAATTTATAAAAAATTCTGGTTTATATAAATATAAAATTAAATCATTGGTTATCAATTAATTATAAATGAAACATTGAACCAAATGGATATAAAAAAAGTATAATTATTATTTGCATGCCTCCAAAAGAGTTTTGTCATAACAAACTAAATTAATCACAATTAGTTTGGGATTCTAATGAAATATATATGTTAAATATTAAATAAATTTTTTACATTCATCCATTTATATTTTTATCCCTAATATAAGAACAAACAAAAATTTTCACTTAAAAAAATATTTTTATAAAGGAAAATTTACTGCCTTTCCATTAAAAACCCATTTTAAATCCAAATTTTGACCATTTTATAAAATAAATAGGTCAAAATAATCTTCATAATTATATTAACATTAAAATTATCTTAGAGTTATTTTTTTTCTGTGAATATTCATTTATTAATAAATAGTGAAAAATACTAAATTTTAGTTCCAAAATGATTTTTCATCTAATTTTTTTATAAGGTTAAAATATATATTAATTTGGTTTAAATGTTTAAATTGATAAAAGTTTTAATAATTTATAAAATTTTCTTCATTGAAATAAATTTAACTTTTAAATTTGGTAAAAAAAATGTAGTAAACATTTGGACGTTTTTACTTTAAAAACCCACAGTGTCATCCTCTCAATGAGATTAATTTTAAATTAATTTCTTGAAATTATGTGATTATAATTTGGAAAAATTGATTCCATATTTTGAATCAGAATAATTCATATTATATAATATGTCCAACAGATTTTTTGAACAAAAATATTTGTGAAAGTGATTAAAATTAATTACAATGGTTAAGAGAAAATTTAGGTTAAAAAAGTACTAAACCATAAATGTTAGATGAAAAATGACATATACACTTGTAAAACACCCAGTTGATGGAAATTATTAGGCCATGTACCTTCCATTATTTATTTTATTTGGTTTGGTATAAATTTTTTAGGTAAAAATGTTGTTATACATAACTTGTTTTAAAAAATGTCAAGTGTGTCCTTTCCCTTCCCTATAATAGGCCACCACCTCTCCATATTCTTTATACCTCTCAAAAAAACAAGGTTAGGACAAGATATACCAAATAAAATTAAAAAAATACCAAAATTACTCATTTATTCATCCATTTGGGTATAAAACAATCCAAGTAATCCATTTGTAACAAAGCAAGAAGAGTTACCCGATAAATAGGTGATTTCATCTCTCAAGATCCTTTCTTTTATTTCATTTATCCACCCCTAAAGTATCTTTATGACATGATTGTATAAAAAAATTATTATATTAAATATAATATGATGTTTTATGATAAGTTTTCAGCCTACACTTACACACACATCCATCTAATGGAAAACGAACATACTGTATATGGGTACGGTGAACTACCACCTCACTAAATGATGATTGTTTATTTTTCCTTAACCACATATCACAGATGAAATTATGATGGAAAATAAGTTTATATATTTCATATATTATATTTATTATTTATTTAATCTTATTTATTACTTTTAAAACACATACCTTTTTATATTCCATTTGGTGTAAATATAATAATTTTGTTGGAGGAAATATGGGTTATCGCCCCCTCAAAGTGATTTGATTTGTTCACACACAAAATGGAATGTATTAAGGATGGGTTTATTGAATTTTTATGATATATATGATATAATAATTACACTTTAACAATTATTTATATACATATATAGATAATTATATGTCAGTTTCTTTATTTATTTCAATACGACAACAAAAACGAAAACTATGTTAATGCATATATATGACTTACCATATCAATGAACGATGTATTCCATTTTGTACATATATATTATATAGAGTATTATAATAAAAATATAATGTATATAAGTGATATTTATATCATTTTTTAAATTATTTAAATCATGATATAAGTATAAGGACCAAAGATATAACAAATTAAGACACAGGTGAAGAACAAAGCGAATATTACCCCAAGTGAAACCTCAACATAAGATTATTAACAAATGGGTAATATATAGTATTAATGGAACCATATATGGTATTAGATATAATAATATTATTCTTTAAAATTTTTATAATAAACTAACATTTATTATACAGGAATATTGTATAAGTATGAAGAGATTCAAGACCCAAGGTAAGGGAATTTCATCTCACTTTTATTTCCATGAGATAAATGCCTTATTCATAGATTATATCTTTTTTGTGGTGTATTAACTACCCATTAACAAATTATAATTCAGTTATAATTATTTTAATTGGTATTTATGTGTCCATTTTATGATCTTTCTTTCATATGTTTTATGTTTCAATGGTTACCAAATTGGTAAAATGGTTTTGTCTCAATTTTTCTTCTTTGAGACTCATGTTTTTTTATGCAGGTAAATTCTATTTTGAGGTGTATATACATCCAATTTACATGTTTTATAATTAATATAATATTTTTCATTATATTTTAAGCTTCATGTAATTTCCTTTTCTTACATGGAGAGTATGATCCCAAGATACCATGTGATTACAGTTTATTGAATCAATCTCACTACTTCCCAAGATTGTTAATTATTATAATTCCTTGATTAATCTTATGATGAATCTCTAAAGAGAACTCATGAGTTTCCATATAATTTTTTTCAAAATATATCCATGAATTAGTACCATTTTTCCAATATTTGTTACTTAAGATAATTTATAAAAAAAATTTAAGAAAATTCCAATCAAATTTCTATTTTTAGTCGGAAATCTATTTTATTTCAAAAACCATGTTTTGAAAAAGGTTTTAAACTTTTTTAAAATGATCCTTGAATATAATTTTTAATGAAAAATAATTTTAAAAATGTTTCATTTTTTAATATTTATTTATATTTTTTAGAATATTTTTAATGAAAATGTTTTTCAAAATGTTTTCGGGCTTCTTTAATAAGTTTCCAAGAAAAAGGTTTTCAAAAAAATTTCAAGATTTTATTATATTTTTTCAAATTATTTTCAATTAAATGGTATTAAAAACATTTTCAATCTGATTTTATTATTTTTCAAGGAATATGTTTTTCGAAATGTTTTATTTTTTTGAAAAAATATCTTTCATGAGGAAATTATATTTTCTTCAAGAAATGTTTGTAAAAGATATTTTAAAATTATTTACCATATAAGATGACATCTGTTGGGGTTAATCATTCCTTTCTCAAAAAAAATGATTCAATTATTCCATTTATATTATTTCTAGGAATTTCTAAGGTTTTTATGGTATGATGATTATGAAATCTATTTCACTTTCATGGGTTACATTCTTTTGAAACCCTCTCATTTTCATGGGTGGTGAATATGAGACCTACCAACTTTACATAGGTAATTATATGATTAAATGTTCATTATTATTATATAATTTCATAGGTTATGATATGATTATCGTTTATAATATTGTGGCACTCGTATGTATGATTTTTCTATGTCTTGTGTAGGATCTATATCTCCCTCTAATGAATTGGTTAACGAGGGATGAATCATGAGTATACATGTTTTTTGTGAACCTGAGTTCATGTTCACAATGTTATGTGTGAACCTTATTACATGTTCAAAATGTTATGATTGAACCTTTTTATGTGTTCAAAATATTATTCATGGTCCTAGTTTCATGTCTATATGTTTTTGTGTGAACCTGATTACATGTTCACAATGTTATGTGTGAGTCTGATTACATGATCAAAATGTAATTCATGGACCTAGTTTCATGTATATAAGGATTAGAGTGAACCTAATTACATGTTACCAATGTTATACATAGACCTGGTTGAATGTCCAGAAGTTTTTTTGGGGGCCTGATTTTATTTAGTTAACTTAACGACTGAACTTGTTTCTACTTATACATGTTCAAAATGTTATAGAAAATGTGTTTTAGAAAAATTCCATGTCTTATTCCTATGTTATAATTTCATGTTCTATTCTCTTAATTCTATTATGATCAATGTATTATGAACATCAAATATTTATTATGATCTCTAATATTTATGTTATGATCTTAAAATTTTATTCCCATGTTTTATACACATTTGTTCACATTATACTTACACATTTACATTATTTACCCTTACTAATAATTTGAGATCACCCATTTCCTATGTTTCCTTTCCCTAGATATGAAGAATGGTTTTATCTATAAGTATTAACGATGGATATCTTTATGGGTGTTGTTGAAGATCGTTCACTATGATAGAAGATTTTGTTCCCATGTTTCCAAAGTTAGTAAATTATTATAGTTATTAGGCATGTATTTTTATAATAAACTGAATATTCATCTAAAATAATGAAATATCCATGTATGCTATGCGTGGGACACTATAAGTTGTCTAATGGGATTTGACACAAAAATTTTATTCATTTATTCATAATATTCAATTTCAATAGACCCACAAGAATGAACATGGTAAGAATGTAAGTTCTTACACTGTGGCTAAACCTTGTAAATCTTTTGTGATTTTCTTACATTCCTAAGTTTTTTAAGCATGTGAGTTTACTGAACAGTTATTAGGAAATAACTCTAAAATTTTTTAGGGGTTTAGTTTCTTAAATATGGAAATATTTAATAAGATAACAACTAATTCATCCCCCAATTATCAGTTGTTCTATGATCCTTAGAAATTTTAATATTTATTTCCTAAAACCCATGTTCAAACTAATCTAATATTAGTCTACAATATCTTCAAAATTAATATAACTAAAAAAATATCTAATTAAATTTTTTAATATGCTCATCTTAGAACGTACCCATTAATTTTGAGATAGATAGACATAAAACTCTGGCATGCCACTACATATGCCTGAGGATTCTAATTAGTGCTAGGAGATTGATAACTACATTTTGTGAGATGAAAAACTTAATAAAATCAAAAAAAATTATAATAAATAATAACAAAATATACATTAAGATTTTAATAAATTAATGAATAATAGAATTTTATATGAAATGAAGGCTTGAGTAAAACAATAGATCATGTTATAAGAAAATTATAATCACATAAACCATATAGTCACATATTAATGGAATTAAAATTAAAGGGATGGTCAAGAAAAACAATATAAAAATGAAAATAAAAAACTAAAGGAAACATTTTTTATCCACTAATTTACCTCTGGCCAGGATATATATCTCTTTTAATTCCCTCTATCACACTCACCAATACATTATTCTTAAAACTATCCTAAAATTTAATATAAATTTTATACACCCAATAATTTGAAAGTATATGGGGTTAATATAATTATATCCATAAATATACCAAATTAAATAAGATCTATAACAATATATGCATATAATTATCATAAATGTGGATCCCAAGTGTCTGGTAACCATCATCATTATCTTCTAATTCACAATGTATTCTAATATCATCATACATTTCCTTATCAAAAAATGTAATTTTCATTCCATTAAATCGAACACATAAACTCCTTGTTAAAATATTCCCACCTCTTGGTTTTTTATTATAATAAAGCTATAATTAGCATCTCAACTTTTAAAATGAATTTATTGATTTATAATGAATTATACTCATTCATAATTTGTAAATAAAAGAAAATGTTATTATTTTCAATATATTTAATTTAATTATATTCCATTTTAACATATATTTATTAGGGGTATATATTCTTATATTTATGTCCCATTTATTTTTATTTGATTGATTATAGTTTCGCATGGTTAGGGATAATGAAATATATTTCTATAAAATTGAATTCAATTGGTTTTTTTACTAATTTTTAATTAAATAATGGTAACACTGACTTATTTTTTAAAAAAATATAGTATAATTTAATAATGGGTTTCTATATTAAATATCATTGAAAAGAGTGGTTTTCAGTGTTGAAGGATTTATAGCTCGAGAAAGATTATTTTTCATGAGCAAAGAGAAGAAAGATGGAAGTGCGGTAAATGAACATAAAAAACAGTGTATTTAATGTTTTTTATTATTAATTTCAAAATTTAATATCTATTTTGTCACTAAATAATTCATTTATATTTTCAAAAGTGTTCTTTGAAGTCCCTTGATGAGTAGGAAGCTAAAAATTTTAGCCAAATGATCACTTGCACCAAGTATTAGGTGCTGAGCACCATGGGAGTGTACATTTTCGACTTGGGAAGTGTATTGTACCCACTAGATATTGTCCCACTTCAGGTGCTGGTTCTGGTAGCGTCGATTTAGAAACAACCCAGTAAGAGGTATAACATGCATGTATAGAGGTAGAATAGGATAAAAATAATAATATCGGACCATGAAAAGCATCAAAAGGATAACTAGGAATTGATGAATGCTATATCAACCTAATCTCCATCACTTACACTAGATACCACCATGGTTTTTGATAAATTCATGTTAATGATGCATTCATTATATTATGATTTGTGTGATGGTAATGATAGTTTTAATGGTGGTCAAGATGATGTATTTTATATAAATAAGGATTTTGATGGTGATGTTGAGGATGATGGTGAGGACAATAGTGATGATGATGGTGAGGATGACGATGATCATGATGGCGATAATGATGATGATGGTGATGGGAGATAGATATTGATACATTACATTTTTTACTGATATTTATGATGCATTGTGTTTGATGATTTTATGTGAATGCATATATGTGATGTTTTCAATGTGTGTTATCACTTAATGAACACAATAATTATTTTTATTGAAGTTTTATATTAGATGTTAGTGGTCTGGATGTAGAAGTGTTTATGTTTTTTGGTGAAGGTATTTCGGATTCTTGTATTTGTTTTATTGATAGGAAGTTTTTTGGTGTTTATAGGTGCAATTGATTGTTTTTGTAGGTTTTGGGACAAGGTGGGGTTGTTTTCTACCAATGTAAGGGTGGTTTATAACCACTATTTTTCTGAACTATTGGTATAAAACAATAAAAATGGTTTAATTAAACCATGGGCTACTAGTTTCCATGGTAAGGGAAGGTTATACCAAAGGATTAATTAAACTGTTTGTATAGTGTAAATCATGGTAACCTATAACAATGGTTTATAGAAAACTATTGGTATAATTCAATACTCATAAAAATATTTACAATAGTTTGTAAAATCGTTGGTATATTCTATACCAATAGTTTTAAAACCTATACCAGTGGTTTTGAACCATTGTTATAGATATTATTTCCAATAGTACAAGATTATTTGGAATTTTTTGTGTGTTTTAGAAGATTTGGGAATAAGTTTTGGATGTGCACTAAAATATAGATTCTTGATATGTATTTCTACATGAATATGATGCATGAGAGACACACACATATATATAATATCATATTATGTTTATATATAAGTGTATATGTAATATGTTCATGTGATTCATGTATTATTTCATGAATGCAATACATGAAATATAAATATATATATGTAATGTATGCAACACATAATTATAAGATTAAAAATTATACATATATATATATATAAGTGATATATTTTTATTATTACTTCTCCTAAATGGTTTCATCAATTATAATATCATTATGGGTGAATAAAGGATTTTCATTAAACTCATTAAGAACTTTTAATAAATTATCCCCAATAGTCTAAAATGAATTTGATAGGAGGAGCCTTGATAATTGACTATTAAAGTGGTTTGTTTTTTATTTTATTGGGGATTTATATTGAAATATCACTTCCTCCCATACTACTATTTATCATTTCATCAAGGAAGGTGATAGAACCCCTTCAACATTCAGCTATCCTCGTGATACAATTGGGGATCCAATTTACCAGTTTATTCCCTTAGAGGAATGTTTATTATCTTAAATTACCCTCCTGATATTCCTAAAAAATTCACCATGAAGGGAAAAAGAAACTGATGTTGTTCACTAATTATATATACTCAATTTTTACAGTATTATTTACACATTATTAATCTTTAAGTTAGATCTCTTTTGTTTGTGTTTTATTTCACTGTTTATGATCATACGATATTCATATAAAACCTATCAATGGTATCAAAGGAAGAATTATTCATCTTTATAATTTGTTTAGATAACTTATTTTCAATGAAAAAAGATATAAGGTGTTTTTGTAAAACATGAAATGTGATATATACGCTTACATGATTTGTGTAAGGGTAAATTTTGATTTACCCTTATGTAGGTTGGAAACATAAAGGTTATTCCCTTACACAATATTTTTCATAATGGTAATACCCTTACATTGCTGATTATGTAAAGGTAGAAATTTCTATACCCTTATGTGGTTATGTGACACTGCTATATAAAGGTAAAGATGGTTTACCTTTACACGAGCTGATGTGTAAAGGTCTAACTCATACAAAAGGGAGTTTCATAAAGGTAATACCCTTAAATAGAAATGTCTACATAATGGTCATCCATTTTTTACCCTTATGCATAAAGATATTCGATCTACGTAAAGGTAACTAACTTTTACATACATGAAGATTATAGAATAATCAGAGTACCCTAAATCAATGGTGTTCTATAAGGGTAATAAATTTATGCAAGAGAGCTATATAAAGTTAATCTACATATTGCCTTTATGTATCAGTGTTCAACCAAGGTGTGTAAAGGTTCGCTTTAAGTTACCTTTTTGTAGGAATTTTAAAACCTATGTTACCCTTATGAAGAGTATCTGCATGTGGAAGAAAGGAGTATACCCTTATGCAAGATAGGTGTGTTGTGTAAGGATAAACAAAAAAGTTTTGAATATTGTTTTTAACTTATTTTAAGAAATTTTATGGATTATAAATTTTTTATAAATCATAATAAAATATATTTTTGGAGAATTAATGTTATATATATTTTATATATTAATTAATTAATTATAAATATTTATAATTATTAAAATAAATGTTTATGAAACATTTTTCCAAAATTTTAAATTTTAATATATTTAAAATACCTTTTAACAAATTATATGGAAATTCTTATAATCTAGAAATAAAATATTTTATTAATAAATAATACGAAATAATTTATAAAGTGTTACAAATTATGAAATAAGGTTAAAATATAAAATGTTTATACTTTAAATTATGAATTTTTCATAATTTATAAATTTAAAAGTTTTCGAAATGTGCCTTATTTAGAACATTATTTAAGACACATCAAAATGTATTTTGATAAAGGATATGATGAAGGATTAAATAATAAATAATTATATGAAATTTAGTTTATGATAAATTTTTAGATAACATAAAATTGACTATGAATTGTTTATAATTCATAAAATATCATAAATTTAAAATGGAAATTCTATGTAATGATAAATATGAAAGAGTTAATATTGAATTTAAACTAAATTGTTTATATTATTTGTATTTTATAAAATTTTATAATAAACATTTATTTATGAATAGTTATAAACGGATCTTGTTTTAGAAATAACTAAATAGTTTAATTATATGTAAATTTTTCTTCATATCCATGTTTAGTAAAAAATTTATGAAATATAAATATTGTGTATGGTACTTTTATGATAAATTTCATCTAGGATAGAGCCTTACATATAATTCTTGGTTTAATATCACAAAATTTAGTTTTCATGTGCCTTGACCTCAGAATGTAATTTTATTTATGTGCATGAGAATAGTTGTTGGGAATAGTCTGTGCATATTAAGTGTTATATTTTTCATAGATTGAATCTTATATCAAGTAATGTATTCCTTACTATATGAATTTGGGGTTGTACCACCTACTTTATTAGAGGCTTTCCTTGGTTCGGAATGTAAATTGGGTTGGCTATTTGTCACTCCAGACTTACTCATGCAAAGTTTATCAGTCTCATATAACTAAATGCATTTACATGAAGTGTTGATGTACATTATGCATATGATTCATATAGATATGTATGAATAAGTTCGACTTCTATATTTGGGCAAGTAAAACAAACTTGTGGGTTTAATAAAGAGTTACACATCAATATGGTTCAAACATATTTATTGGGTGGAGGGAATATGATTCAAAAACTCAATTACTTAAATCATGCATGCATAAAATGAAATAATATAAGATAAGATGGTGTGATTAAAATCCCCTTCAAATACTATGTGTAATATTCCTTCCAAAGTAGAACTTTTGAAGACCTCAATCATCTAACTGGCTTCGTCATCCATAGATTGGGGAATTTGGATTATCTTGGTTAAGGAAAAGAAGTAATGGGTGGCACTAGAACATCCTTTTATAGTAATATCAATATATAGGTGCCCATAGATTGATATTTTTAGTGTATTTTTCCCTTTTTTTGTTACTCTAACTTGGAGACCCTAATAGGATTAAGTTACTAGAACAATAGAGTTGAGTGAATCCATATGATTAATTTTGATATGTGGTTATTCATTTGAATATATAATATTTACTACTATTTGTTGGATCAAAATATAGATGTATATGTATATGTATATGAGATGACACAATACAAGAGGGGGTGAATTGTTGGTTTAAAAGTTTTGTATTTAAACTCTTAATAAAAAACTTAGTATAAGAAATATTAAACAAATAAAATTAACAAAGCCTCTTATAAAACAAAAAAAATAATCAAACTGGTCTTAAATCTGATGGATATAATATGATACAATAGGATATTAAAAAACAATTGTATTTTAATTGAATACAATGATCATAGTAAAACAAATGTAAATGATTCTAACATAGAGCATATAGAATATTTTAATACAATATGTAATTTAAATGAATGTATCATAATTAAAACAATTAATATAGAAAATAATATGAATATAAAGTGAAAATAAAATGGTTCCCTTTTTATTAAAAATATCAATGGAAAATTAAAGGGTATTACAATTCATTTATCCTAAAAAGTAGGGTATCTCTTCACCTAGGATAAAAGGTTGGTCTTACAACCATCAGAGTAATCCCTCAATGTGATGATCAACACTTCTGTCTTCCTATCCACTGATTCCTTAGATTAATAAGGTAATTGACACCTCTGTCTTTAAAATACTTGAAATCTACCAATACAATGATCGGAAGAACCATCTTTCTATCCCTGAAATCCCTCGATTGTTATCACAATGATGGGTCACACAAAGAAAAAAAAGAACTTATAGAAATACAAGAACTAGGAACAAGTATTTTGTGTATTGTATCATCAAGGATTTTTTCACAAAGAAAGAGATAGGGTACACCATCTCTCTCTAGAATCACAAAAGTGTCTTGTATGTTCCATAATCCAAGTCTTTTTTTATATGGTTCAAATGACCTCATATTTATAGGCCTCTTTTATAGTGGTTGTATTTGATTTCAACAGTCATATTTCTCTGAAAAACTCATAGGGACTTGGACACCTGGCACTATAATGGTTAAAATAAAATAGAATACATGATGTAATTTTGATTAGTATATAAATAACACCACGAAATCATGTTGGTCAGAAAACAATAAGTACAGATGTATGAAATAATGAGTATGATGAATATATAAAGTATAAGAAAAAGGATAATGTGAAAAATTTATGTGTTATTAGAGTAATACATAAGTAAAATGCATTTCATGAGTATGATACATAACCTGGTTAGGATACATATCATGGATATGATACATAACATGCTTACGCTACATAATGTGATTATGATGTGTAACGTAAATAAAATGTATGTCATAGATACGATACATGGTTATGATGCATAACCTAAATAAGATGCATATCATGATCAAGACGTATAACATGGTTATGGTGTATAACATGATTAGGATGTGTAATGTCATTACGATACATAACATGGATACGATGCTTAATGTGATCATGATGCGTAATGTGGTTATGATGAGAAACAAAATATGTGATTACGATGTAAAAAAACATATATAATTACGATGGAAGACAACATATATGATTATGATGAAAAACAACGTATATGATTATGATGGAAAAAACATATATGATTATGATGGAAAACAGCATATGTGATTACGATGAGAAAACAACATATATGATTATGATGAGAAACAACATATATGATTACGATTAGAAACAACATATATGATTACGATGGAAAACAACATCTATGATTATGATGAGAGACAAAATATATGGAAAAAAGAAGTAATTTTTGATTTCCAAAACAAAAATATCAAAGGGAAAGTCGAAACACATTTTGACTCAACAATCTCCCCCGTTTTGAAATGCACAAAACAAAACAAATAATAAAGACTTTTCTCCCCCTTAGTTTAGTAACTCTTATGAAAGTAATATTTAATATTACTAATTCCACCTTAGGATAAAAATATCACTAAGGATCATATTATCTTTAATTTTACTTATGAGTTCTCCCCCATAATAAGGTATTCACCCTTTTCCGTTTTTTATGAAAAAACATTCTATATAAATCCTTTTATTCTTTTCTAAATTATTATACCCAATTTTTATTTTAAAAAATAATAAGGGAAACGTTATTTTTTTGTAAAGAGTTAGAGAAAAAAACTACGAAACAATAGAAATTACTTGTAATGAAATAAGTTTTTATTACAATAAGAGTTTAAAAATTCATTCTTTCTCCATTTTTTCAAGAGGTTGAACACAGAGAGCTTAATATTCTTGAAATATTTTCTATCCTCCATCAATTTTTCAAGATATTATTACTGATCTTTTAGCTTTACATAATATTTTATAATAATAATTTTTATTTTCAGAGCCTTTATTCATGAAGCGGATTGATTGATACTTGTGTTTTGAGCATTGCTACCTGGGAATTATTATCCTAAATTATAACTCTATAAGTCTTTTCTATGATTAAAAATCTATTTGAGAGAAAAAAATATCATTACATGTATTCTCAAATTTTTCCTTAAGATGTTCAAGCTCTTAAGAGGATAATCCTTTTTATGTACTCAGTCCTTGTAATAATTCTATTTTTTCATTCAAATGAGTGACCATTTTCTCGTAAGTTAAATTTAGATCATTTACCCACTTCACCAATTGATCAATATTGTCCACATGATACCTAATATTATCATAAATTTTTTATCCTCGTTGTATAAATCTGTTACAAGTATTAATATGCTCAGTATCATGTTCTTTGAACACTTTAAAATCAGCTTCAAGATTCAAAAACATGTCCATGAAAGTCTAGACAGAATTTTTTCTTTCATTATGACAATTTGCAATGATATGTAGCATGACATAAATTTTTGTAAATAAAGGGAAAGTCTTTTTCAATATATTCAAGGCTTTTTCAATTTATTTAATTCTCTTCACTATGATTTTTATTTCTGAATTTGTATCATCATTGTAATCAGGAATATCTCCAAAGTGAGTTTTAGGGCTGATAAATTTGGATGGTTGATTTTGATTCTTATCAGATTATTATTCTTCTTTATCCGATACTTAAATTAATTTCTTTAAATTATTCTTTTGAGATACTACTTTTGATGGTTTAGGATTAGGATATGGAAAGTTAAAAGATGGAACATTTTGAGGATTCTGCTGAAATATTTTTCTTATTTGTAGCTTCATTCTCTTTTACTTATTCTTCTTCTTTTCCTTTTTCTTCTTCACCTTGTTATTATTATTATTATTATTATTCCATTTCTTGATTTAGACTTTGTGTGGCCAATTGTGGAGATTCTTGTTTCTCTTTCCCTTTCTCTACTAGATCTGGTTGAGTTTGAATGGTTAGTTCCCTTATGAAAATTATGGTTCTTTCTTCCTCAGCTATCTTAAAAAGACTATCGATATCAATATCTTGACCCTTTATCTTTTTAATTATATTTTAATTTTACTATTATTTTAAGGTTTCTTCAATTAATATTTTTACATCTAGGGGTTTAGTAGATTCTAAACTTAATTGAGGATCACATTATTTATTTTCTTCTTCATTCTTCCTCCACTTTACCGCAACCTCATATGATACTGATTTTTGTTTCTTATATTTATTTATGGTTGTATCATTTGATATATTTCTTTTACATGATGTTGATTTTTATATATTTGACAGATTTTCAATCCCTTCAGATATTTTTTTACTTTATCTGCTTCCGAATCCTTCTCAAACGTCATAGATTCAGGGTTGAATCATAACTTGAGTCTCCTGATCATATCCTTACTGATAAGAGGCTCCTTGAATGTTTTTGTATCTAACTTAATTTATATGTTTCACAGACTTAGGTATTCTTTAAAAAACTTGCTTAAGATAGTAGGAAACATGACCAGCAAAGACTTTATTTCACCATATTTATGTTTCTTGATTGTCAAGAGAATGAAACCCATAATATCGAACTTCCTCATATTCACCACATAGTCAAGAACCTAGACGTTAGAAACTTTCAGAGTTTTCTTATCACCCTTTCTCAGTATTAGGAAACCTTGCATCCAGATAGAAATGAGATGATTATCAGCTGATAGATGATTTGCCTTCTTCTTATCATCATGAATCTCAGAAAGGGATTCTTCTTCTTTCCTTTTATCAAAATGATCATTAATTTCTAGTAATTTTTGGGAAGAAAAAAGATCATCACCCTCAGATGGAACTCCTGGGAAATAATCTTCTTATTTTGTTGAGGTTTTTTATTTATTATCATACATCATAAATGAGATATTGAGTCCATTATCTATCTACATTGTTTTATAGAATTGTAAGACTTCCTCAGAAAAAAGAAAATCTTGATCTTATTCAGGTCTTTCAATACATAGAGATTCCCATACATGGAAATTTATTATCCTTTTTAATAAGGAAACATAAGAATCATAAGAATCTTGAGAAACATATCATTCACCTCAAAAGTTCATATAAGAGAAATATTTTTGAGACATTTGTTTCGGTGATGAAGTAGTGGACTCAGACAAGAAATAAAATCTCAAAACCTAAGGTTTTTTTGAGTTACGAAAGCTGGGGACTTCTCTAATTATGAAAACTAAGGTGAACTATGATTAAGAACTATGTTGTCTATATATAGAGCATCAGAAATTTTGATATTTTTATATTGATTTTTATGTGGGATGTGTAGGGGTGTTTTTAAAAAGTAAATTAACAGTCAATATTATATATAAAGGATCCAATGGTGGATTTTAACTCTTTAGGATTAAAAAAATTATATTCAGAATGAATCCAATTAAGGGTTAAATGAAATAATTAAAATTTAAACTATTTGAAATATAACGGAAAATATTAAATTTTATAATTTTTACCTGTAAGAGTATAAGGAATGATATATTGGTTTCAATATATTTTTCATATGATAATAATACCATCCAAATTGTAATACTGAAAAGCATATGAAACCCGAAAAAACTAAAACCAATGCAATTATAAATCCAATTAAAATCTAATACTGATAAAATTGAAAAACCGATTAAATTTTAATATCGATAAAAATGTGAAACCGATAATCATCAAATCGATAAAATGTTAAAGTAATAAAAAGTAAAACTGATAAAATGTAAAACTGATAAAATGTAAAATCGATAAAATGTAAAACCAAGAAAAATGTAAAACCAATAAAATTTAAATCTGATAAAAATTAAAACCAAAAAAGGTAAAACCAATAAAATGTCAAACTGATAAAAATATAAAACCGATAAAATGTAAAACTGATAAAAAATTTAAAATCGATAAAAAAACGAAACCAATAATATTTAAAACATATAAAAAGTAAAACTGATAAAAAGTAAAATCAATAAAAAGTAAAATCGATGAAATGTAAAATCTATAAAAATGTAAAATCGATAAAAATGTATACCCCCTTTGAAAAGTAGTAACATAATGTAAGGATATGGTTTAAACAAGAAGTAAATGTGAATGATTACCTTACAATGATCATTCCTAGCATCTGTTTAATGCATTTAAATCTATTAGAAGATAATGGTTTTGTAAAAATGTCAGAAAGTTGTTCTTGTATTTTGATAAATTGTAAAATAATATATCCTTTTTTTGTGTGATCTCTATAAAAGTGATGCATAATATCTATATGTTTTTAATGTGAGTGATGTGCATGGTTTTTACTAAGAGTAATGGAACTAGTATTATCAAATAGTATTTGAGTTTTTTAAAAACTCATTCCATATTCAGTGACTGTGTGTTGCATCCTAAACACTTGAGAACAACAACTTCCAACTGCAACATATTCAACTTCAGCAGTGGAAAGTGTTACTGAATGTTATTTTTTTCATGACCAAGAAAAAAATGATTCTCTTAAGAAATTAAAAGTTCCGAATATAATTTTTCTATCCATTATACAAACACTGTAGTCGGTATCTGAAAAACGTTTTAAAATAAAATAATTTCTAGAATAATAAAATCGACATAAATCCAGGGTTCCCTTTAAGTAGCGAAAAATTATTTTCACTACTTTTAAATAAAATTCCTCTGTATTAGATTGATATATTTAACATAATCATACTAACAACATGTATTATCAATTACTAGCTATTAAGTATAATAAACATAATATCATACCTCTAAAAGATGTTTGATCTACTGGTTTCCCATTTTCATCAAGATCAAGAGAATTTTAGGAACCAGTTGGAGTGCTTATACTTTAACTGTTGGAATATCCATATTTTTTAAGTAAATATTTGATATACATATGTTGGGATATATAGGTTTATTTTGGTTTTTGAGAGATTTGAAAAACTAAAAAGAATGTTCACTCACCCTTCAAACTCATTTCAAACACAAATTTCATGAGATTTGAAAAGTAATTAGTTATGGATTTCTGAGTTGATCTGAATATAATGTCATCAACATAGATTTGAACAATCAAAATACTTTTGTTTTCCATATTTATAAAAAAGGGTTGGATCTATAGTTCCTTTAGCTTAATTATTTTGTTAAATAAATCATGTAAGTATATCATACCAAACTATAGGGGCTTGTTTAAGGCCATATAAAAAATTTGTATGTTTAAAATCATAATCAGGATGTTTTCAGTCTACAAAACCAAGAGGTTGTTCTACAAAAACTTATTCTTGTGAACATCCATTAAGAAAATAAAATTTAACATTCATTTTAAAATTTTTGAAGTTAAATAATTTTTTAAAGGATAATATAATATGAATAGATTCATTTCTAGCTACCGGATCATAGGTTTATTCATATTGTGTACCTTCTTGTTGATTAGAAAAAATTCTTTCTTTATTTCTTCTAATGACTCCATTTTCATAAAATTTGTTTCTGCGAACCAATTTTACTCTAATTACAGTTGTTTCTTTAGGTCTTTTAACCATGTTCTAGAATTTATTCCTTTCAAATTCATTTATTTCATCTCTCATTTCTTTAATCCAATCCTCATTACCTAAGGACTCATTAGAAGTTTTAGGTTCAAATTGGGATAGAAAATTAAGTTGTTCTATTTCATTTCTCAAGGAATTTCTAGTCATTATGAGATGATTTACATCACCAATGATATTATCACTAAGATGATTCCTACTACACAATTGATTTGGGTTTTCTAAAACATGTTCATCAACATAAGGTATAAATTCTTATGGGGTAAATATTTCAAAAACATTTTCATGATTATTTCCATTTTCCAAAGAGTTTTCAATTAATGTTTGGTAATTATTTTGTGACAAAACATCTATTGATGTATGAAAGGGTTGTTCAAAAACAAAAGGACTAGTTTCATAATTTTTAACATGCACTGTTTCATCAACTATATAAGAGTTTTTGTTAAAAACTCTATAATCCTTATAATTAGTGAAATAACCTAGAAATATTCCTTCACCAGATTTGGGTGAAAAGTTTTGTAGGTTATCTTTAGTATTCAAAATGAATAATTTTCACTTGAATACTCTGAATTAAGAAACATTAGGTCTCCATCTAGTCCATAATTCATATGGTGTTTTATTAAGAAAATTTCTAGTTAAAACTTGATTTATAGAATAACATACTGTATGTATAGATTCAACCTATAAATACATAACAATTGAGTATTCACTTAACATGTTTCTTATCATTTCCTGAATAATATGATTTCTTCTTTCAATAACACCATTTTTTAGGGGTTCATAGATCATAAAAGTTTTTAGTAATACATTTCTTACAAAAAAAAAGTTTCAAAATAAGAATTTTGAAATTCTCCACAATGATCACTTCGAATAGTTATCAGTGGTTTGTTTTTTTTCATTTCTAACTTGGGATCTAAGAGTTTGGAAATAGAAAAAGGATTTAGATTTATTTTCTAGAAAATATACCCATGTAAATCTGGTGTAGTCATAAAATAAAACAAATACAGAGTATTTACCTCAAATACTTCTAGTTTGTGTAGGAAAAAAAGATCCAAGTGCACTAACTGTAATTTATTAGTAGTTGAAACTTCACTAATTGATTGAATTCTGGTTTTATGTTGCTTTCGTTATTGACAAGGTTCACAAACTTTTGATGAATCAATCCTAAGATTGGGTATATCCTTAAAAAGTCTTTTCTTTGAGAGTTTTTAAAGGTTTCTAAGGTTACATGTCCTAACCTTCTATGTCATAACCAAGACTGGTATTTCATTGCACTTAATCAAGATAATTCTCAGCTCTTAAGGTCTTCTAAGTTAAGTGCATATACATTATCATGCCTATATGTAAGAGAGAATGAATTCATCCTTGGAAATGTGAACTAAAAATTTATCATTCCTAAAATTCACAAGGTGAACTTTATCACATAATTGACTTATGCTTATAATATTGTGCTTAATACCCTTAACAAACAAAAAAATTAAAATTAAAACTTTTACTAAAAGAATAATAGTACCTATACCAATGATCTTTCCTTGAGAATTATCTCAAAAGGTCACTCTTCCACTATTCATTTCAATGATATTTTCAAAGAAATATTTATTTCCTATCATATATTAAGAAAATAAACTATCCATGTACCAAATATACTTTTTGTTGGTATACTTTTTTTTTCTGAAAATGAAACAATTAGATTTTTGGAACCTAAACTTGTTTGGATTTGAAAATTTAAGATAAAAGAACTTTAGGAATCCACATTTGTTTTGAACAGTGTGATTTATGAAATCCTAAATATTGTGTTTTATTAAGAGAACAATTTATTTTCCAATGTCCTCCACTCAGACACTTGGTGAAAAATGGGAAGCTTTTTGGAACAAAATATTTATGCCTAAAAAGTGGTTTTGAGCAAGAATAACCTATTCTAGAATTATTTTTTAGAGGAAAAATTTAAATATACATCTTTTCAAATATCTCTTTACCATAAGTAATGTTTGATAAAAGTTTCTTAAGAGAAAAAATTCATAGTTTAGTCTAATGACTACATTTTCATTCTCATTAGAAATTTTTTTGAAATTTTTTTTATTTCAAAAACATTTTTCTCTAAAACTAGTTTTTCAAAGTCTTTATAAAATTTATCCCTCTCAAAGTTTACTTCCATAAGTTTTTTTGAAATATTTCTTAAATAAATAGTTTTTTGATCAAGATCTTTTGAAAGATATGATACTTATTTTGTAAAGATAATTATTCTAGAACAAACCCATGTTGGTTAATGGTCAGGTAAAGAAGCTTTATTTTGAGGGATATGTGAAGGGCTTGGCTGCCTTCATTGTGATTAAGAACTATTCTTGAATAAAGTCTAACTAAAGACTTTAAATCCATTGATTCATGGGAAGAAACCCATGGTTATTTTGGTCTTTAATTTGTTTCATTTTTATCCTTGAATAATGGGTTGCTTATATGCTTTATTTTTTGGAAGTTCTTGTTACTTCTTTTTCTTGGTCTCCTGGTTCTGTTTCTGGTTTATAAAGATTTTGGTGTTGTGTCATTAAAGGAGTGGGATTCCCTTAATGAATATTTAATGATAAACTTTGATTCAGGGAAGTAATCTATTCTTTAGTTTGAATTTAATTTTCTACTCCATGTTCACTATAATAAAATTCACTACTAAGTCATAGTTACTGCTATCGGTGATTTATTTACTCACCAATGCACCTGATCCATCGATACATTTCTGTTGGTGACTCATTAGTGCTATTTTCAGTGACTCCTTAATAGTACTTTTGGTGAGACAGTAACTATTTATTTAAAAATTCTTCTTGTACTGAAAGGGAAAATCTATTTCATGTCTTGCATACTTATAAAAAAATTCTACTACTTTTCACTTTGCTGTAAAAAAAATCTGTATGTTTCTCTTTGCTTAAAATTGAATTCCATTGATTTTTAAAACCCATTCACTACATGAAATTAATTGTAGGGGGGATACATGTAGGTTGGTTCTTATGTTTTTTGTTAAATATATTTTTCTAAGGGATTTTAGGAGTGATTTCTTTATGATTAATTGAACATCCAATTAAATCATATTTTCTGAATTTCCTTACACCCAATTCACTTTAAACCCACAAGTTACATGCTATTGCTTGAAATGAATTGAAAATATGTGTCATTAGACTCAAATTTTAATTCATTTACTTGTTTTTTAACCTGTTGTTAATTAAATATTTTGGAAAACAATAATTTTGAACATTATTGTGACCCTTTATACATGTCATAAATCTACTAAATTCAAAATATGTTTTGAACTTTAATTTCTAAATTGTTCTTCTCTATATTATAATTCTTATTTGGGGACAAATTTGGGATTTAATTTTGGGGGAGAGGTTTAATTATTGACTAAGATAAACTGTATTTAAGGAGATGTCCATCAATTCCCACTGTTCCCATTGCAACTTTAAACCTTTTTGTCAAAAAATGGATAAAATTTTCCAAAATTCTTGCACAATTTTAGGCTTTACACTATACTCAATTGGGTCTTTCCTAAGTATGATGCTTGATTGATAGTTTAGAGATACTTTGAAACTGAAATAAATATGAGGATGGATGATTGATGAGTGATCCTTAGTGATTTAATGAATATTTGGTTTAGGAACTGATTTTGAGAGCGATTTGGGTAACATATTAGTGGAGTTATGATCCTAACCCTTGGAACTCGATGTTTGATCTTGATCCTAGGGGACTCATTTTTCATTCAATTATTAAAAGTAATCACCTTTGTGATCTAATTTTAATGTTTTTCATCTGATTCTTTTGAAACTAGAGTAGTTTGGGAATCTAGGATCCCACGGTGAATCTCTAAGACCCTAGATATTGGGTGTGTTTATATTTACTATAAGCTCTATGTACACCTTGAATAAGTAAATTTCACGGTTCTTACTATATGATACATGGCTTGGTAAAAATAAAATAAATTTTCTAGGGTCAAAAACGAGTTCATTAAGGTGAGGGTAATGATGAATGCCAAATGAAGAAGGGGAAAACTAGTTTATATGGGAATCTTTTAGGTTGTATCAATAAGGTGATTCAAAAAATATTTTTGGAACGTAGGAGAAGTTAAAAGTACAAAGTTCCTACTTTTAAGTTTTTTATTCCACTGATATTTTACCTCTTGTCACTCTTGGACTTAGAACTTGAGATTGGATTGAAATAAGTCGTTATGTAGTATCACATATGAGGCAGGACGCCTTCTTTGATAGATGATCTTTGCTATCTTGATTACCCTTTGTGTATTTTTTTCTAGGAGCGACTTGATTTGAAAATTTCTTTTCAAAATCCTATTGATAGTTTCTTTTTCTCTATTTCCAATGTTCTGGACATGTTATATTTTGAAAAAAATAATAAACACACAATTCTATTTCTCAATGATAATAAAACATGGGATTGTTTGAGGGAAAAAAATCTTTAAGTGTGGGTGAATTTGATGTGTCCTTATTTTACATAGTTTTCCACATCCTTTTAATTAATTTTTAATGATTTCATTTATTATTATTACACTTTTTGCTAAATAAGTGCACATTTTCGTTTTTAGAATAGAACCTGTTATTTAATCAATTTTTGTAATTAAAATTGTTTTTTAGCCTTTAAATAATTAATAATATCTTACTTTAATTTTAGTCTCATAATTTTTTTATTTAGTTTCATGTCTTAGCCTTCATATTTAATAATTTGATCTTTTATTAATTAATTAATTAATCTTTCTTTTGCACATAAATAATGTAATTTATAATTTAACAATTCATGTATTTAATATTGTTCAATTTAAAATAAAATAATCTAATTATTAGTTGTCTTTTAACAATTCGTTAATTATAAATTTATGATTATAAACTTTATAATATTCATTAAATATTTTTAATTTAAAGTCTTAACTTAACTCACTTATTCAATAAGAAAATAATTAAATTCCTAATTTTATTTAATTTTCTAAAGTAATTATTTAAAATAATTTAACTTTGTAATATAAATGTATAATTTAAAGAAATTTTCTTGTTAATAATATATTTGTTTCTTAATTTAAGTTTAAATTTAGTTCTAATTGAAGTTTATAAATTGAAAATAATAATAATTTAATTAAAGATTTATTTTTTCATATTTTTATTTAAGATTTTTAAATTGTTCTTAATTGTTTTAATTAATTTTAGTTTTTAACTAAATATTTATATTTTATTTTAGTTTAAGTTTTTAATTTATTTTATTTTTGTTGCAGTGAAACCGTGAAGACAGTTAGACTACTTGGTATTTTATTACTATTGCATAGGATGTTGTCTCACAGTGGCACTATTTCCATCCCTCATGGTTTTATCCTTTATGGTGCTTCCTCACACCGGTTCTAGTCTCCTACCACTATTTCTCTTACCACTGTATCACATCTATGGCACAATTTCTACTTCTTGGCACAATTCCTCTCGCAAAGCCTCTTCTTCTTCCCGCTGGCACCACATCATCCACAAAACTGTTTTTCTTCCACATTTTTAGTGCCACCATAACCCTCTTTCTACCATTTCCTACTTCCATAATCTCATCACGATTTCAAATCACCTCCACTGAAACCCTTCACAGCACCCCTGTTTCGTACTCAACCCCTACCTCCTTCCACCTTTTCACTGAATTATTCTCCCATTATTTATTCATCAAACCTGAAACTCATTGTTTACAGACCTAAAATTGATTACTCAACCCAGTAGAGGTGTTGTGAATTTTGTTTATACAAAATTTCCTTAAGAAATATTTAAAGTATACAATTCACCCCCCTATTGTATATTGTGTTTTTTAGTACTATTGCGATCCTAATATTGGTATAGAGTTGTATTTCATACTCCATACCAACCTATCAATTGGTATTAGAGGAGGTTATCACTTTCTATGAATCAATTTGTCAATTTTTTTAATTTTTTTCAAAGTGTTGGATCAATATGAATTAATCTCATTATTAGTTTCATAAGATAATTTATATTATTCTTCATATTTTTCGAAGTCATAATTTTAAACTCACAAGTCCGAAATCATATTTTTATTAGAGATACATTGGTTATTATTTTTGTTTATATTTACAATTTTTTTCTTAAAAGTTTTTTTAAGAACTTTATATTTTTTTAAGCACTACTACTAACCTTTTTGTCGAAGAATGGTATATTTTTTTATGGCAGGATCCATGTATATTGGTTCTTTGGACAATTTAAATCATACCAGACCTCCTATTTTTTATGGAAATGATTATGAGTACTTGAGAGATAGGATGAAGAATTTTTTTATTAATACTGGAGTTGACAACTACCTGATGCTGACAAGAGATTATAAGATTCCTGATAAGGAGTTCAGAACTTTTACTAATCTGGAGAGAGAAGAATATCAAACTAATTTCAGAGTCAAAAATTCATTGCTATGTTCCATGACTAGGAACATATATAGTCAAATATCCTCATGTGAAGCTACAAATAGTATCTAGAAGAAATTGTAAGTTACACATTTTGGAACTTCTAAAGTTATAGAAACAAGAAAAGCTATGTTGAGAGCTGAATATCATGGCTTTAGCTTTTCTTATGGAGAAACCATAAGCAAAGTTTATCAAAGGTTCATGACCATTATGAATAGCTTATATTCTATGGTAGAAAAAGGTCTTTATGATGAAATACTTGTTGACAAGATCGTAGACGTCATGGCTAATGAATTGGAGTCCAAGAGGATAACAATTTATGAGAATAAAAAAGTCACCTAGATTTCCTTAGATGAGCTTTTTGGAACTCTCTACAGCACGAGACTAGAATGAAGAGAGACGTGGATAATATTAAGAAAAATAATGGAATTGTTACATTCACAACAAATTCTAATCATACAAAATCCAAAACTCCAGAAAGGGTTACTAGGTCAAAGTCAGAGAAAGTTACTATTCACTCAGAATCTAGTGATACAGAAAAATCTAATAATGAGTTAGCTAATCTTGCTCGAAGAAAGAACAAGATAGTAGCTCAGGAGAACTATAAAAATAAGTTTAAGAATAAAGACTACAGAGAAAAGAAATATGGGGAAGTTACTTGCTACGAATGCAGAAGGACAGGTCATATTATACCTGATTTTCTTATTTTGAAAAGGAAAGATAAGAAGGAAAGGAATTCAGAGAGAAACAAGAAGAAGTTATACCGTTCTAAGCATAAGAAAAGTCTTAAAGCAAATAACACTTGGAGTGATAGTTTTGGAGACTCTTCTGAAATTGAATCTTCTGAATATGATTCATCAGCACATAATAATATCGGATTCATTGCTACTACTTCTTTCCCAAATACTTGTTTTATGGCCAAGGTATGATCTGTCGAGGATTTAACAAATTTATCTCTAGATAAGGATTATTATCATGAAGATATTACTTCTAATGAAGATACTTCATCTTCATATAATGAAGAAATACCTTAGTATGAAGAAGTATCTATATTTTCCACGTTATTAGAAGAAAAAATTTGTAAAATTTCTAAGAAACTAGACAAGTAAAATAATAGAGAAGAAGTTCTTATAAAAGAGATTACAGATCTCACTATAGATCTTGATGATGAGGATGATCTCCTAAAAATATTTCTAAAGACCTTAAGTATATTCTGAAAAGGAAAAACTTTATAAAGATCTTAGGAATTCTATTTCAAAAATAAATATTTTTGAGGAAAAATATAACTTTAAGGAAATAATCCCTGAGGTTAGGAATTTTTTCATAAGACTAAAATCCAAAATATTTTCCCTTAAGAAACTTCTTGCCAACTTTACTTCTGGTAAAGAAAATTTTGACAAGATGTATTCCAAAATCATACCTCACTAAAATAATTTTGGAGTAGGTTATACTCACAGAAAACCTATTTCCGAAAATAACTATTTTATGCCATCCAAATCCCCCTTCTGTACAAAATGTCAAAGTAGAGGACATTGGAGGAAAACATGTTCCTTAAATAGAATTCAATCTCCAGGTTTCCGCAAGGCTTATTTTTTCAAACAAATGTGGGTTTCTAAAATTTTATTATCTAACCTCAGATCCAAGCATGTTTGGATTTCAAAAATCTAACTTTTGACATTACAGGAAAATGAAGAATGTACCAACAATATCTGGTATATGGATAGCGGATTTTCTCGTCATAGGACTGGTAAAAAAAGTTATTTCCATAATATTGTCAAAACGAAAGGTGGAAAAGTAACCTTTGGGGATAATTCTCAAGGAGAGATTGTCGGTATAGGTAATATCATTCTTCTTGGAAAAGTTATAATTTCTATTGTTTTATTTGTTAATGGTATTAATCATAACCTTATAAGAATAATTCAATTATGTGATGAAGGTTGCCTTGTGAATTTTAGGAATAATAACTGTTTAGTTCACAATTCCAAGGATGAATATATTCTTACTACCCATAGGCATGAGAATGTTTACACTTTAAACATAGAAGGATTAATAAGTCAAGGTCTTCCTTGATTAAGTGAAATTGAAGATCAATCTTGGATTTGGCATAAATGTTTAGGACACTGCAACCTTAAGAACCTTAGTAATCTCTCAAAGAAAGTATTGGTTAAGGATATACCGGTTCTATGTTTCGATTCTTCAAAAGTTTGTGACCCTTGTTTGTTTGGAAAGAAACAAAAATCTAACTTTAAATCTATAGTGATGTTTAAACATATAATGTCTTACATTTAGTGCATATGGATTTATTTATTCCTACACAAACTGAAAGTATTGGAGTAAAATATTATGCATTTGTTCTGGTTGATGACTACACTAGATATACTTGGGTTTTTTTTTAGTAAGAAAATCAGAAGCCTTTTCTTATTTTAGAACTTTTCGAGCTCAATTAAAAAATGATAAAAACCTACCATTGATAACTATTCATAGTGACCATGGTGGTCAGTTTGTAAATTCTGATTTTGAAACTTTTTTTAGTAAGAAAGGTATTACTTACAATTTCTCAGCTCCTAGAACTCCTTAACAAAATGGTGTTGTTGAAAGAAGGAACTGAATCCTTCAAGAGATAACCAGAACCATGTTGAGTGAATATTCCATAGCAAAAAACTTTTGAGATGGAGATATAATTACTAACTATTATACTATAAATCGTGTTTTTATAAGACCTTTTCTTAATAAAACTCCTTATGAGCTATGGAATGGTCGAAAACCAAAAGTTTCTTACTTCAAGGTTTTTGGTTGTAAAGTTTTTATCCTTAATACTAAGGATAACTTACACAAATTTGCACCAAAATCTGATGAAGGAATCTTCTTAGGATATTCCACTAACTCTAAGGCTTATATAGTTTTCAATAAAAATACTTGTACAATGGAGGAAACAATACATGTCAAATTTGATGAAACTGGTCCTTTTATTTTTTAAAAACCTGATTTAAATCCTCTAGATATATTCTCTAAAAATGATCAACAACCAATATTTGAATACCCTTATAAGGAAAATGTTCATGAAAATACTCCTGAAACATTTATCCCTGAATATTTTCTACCTTATGTTGATGATCAAGTTTTAAAAAACCCTAATCAGTTGTTACATAGAAATCATCCTACTAATAATGTCATAGGAGATGTCAATCAACCTATAAGGACTAGAAGTTCCTTATGAAATTAAATTGAACTTGTTTCTTTTCTTTCCCAATTTGAGCCAAAGACTCTTGAGGAAGCCTTAGGTGATCAATATTAGATAAAGGTTATGCAATATAAACTCAATGAGTTGAAAGGAACCAAGTCTGGACCCTGGTTGAGAGACCTAAGGATATATCTGTTATTGGTGTAAAATGGGTTTTCAGAAATAAATGTGGTGAAAATGGGATTATAGTTAGAAATAAATCAAGATTAGTTGCTAAAGTCTATAACCAACAATAAGGAATAGACTATGAAGAAACTTATACATCAGTATCAAGACTTGAATATATCAAGATTCTTCTAGCATTCTCATCATTCTATGATTTTGAACTTTATCAAATGGATGTGAAGTGTGATTTCCTTAATGGATATGTACAGGAAGAATTCTATGTAGACCAACCTTCTAGTTTTAAAGATGTAAAACATCCCTATCATGTATATAAACATACCAAAGCTTTATATGGACTTAAAAAATACCCTAGAGCTTGGTAGGATAGACTTACAAGAGTTTTACTTCAAAACAACTATTCTAAAGGAACTGCAGATCCAACTCTTTTTATAAAGAAAGATAAGAAAGAAATATTAATTGTACAAATATATTTTTTTGATATTATATTCGGATCAGCTCAACAATCCTTAACATATTATTTTGTGGATCTTATGAATTCTGAGTTTGAGATGAGTATGATGGGTGAGTTAACATTATTTCTTGGTTTTCAAATTTCTCAAAAACCATAAGGAACTTATATATCTCAACATAAGTACATCAAATATCTTCTTAAAAAGTTTGGGTATAATAATACTAAGAGTATAAGTACTCCTATCAGAACTTCTAATACTCATGATATTGATGAAGCAAGGAAAACTGTGGATCAAACATCTTATAGAGGAATAATAGGAAGTTTACTTTACTTAACAGCAAGTCAACCTGACTTAATGTTTTCTGTTTTCTTATGTGAAAGATATCAAGAAAATCCTAAGTAATCCCATCTCAAGGCTATGAAAATAATTTTCCGGTACTTAAAAGGAACCTTGGATTTAGGAATTTCTTATTCTTTTGGAAATGTTTTTGAACTAGAAAGATTTTTGGATGCTGATTTTGCTAGTTTTAAAATGGATAGAAAGAGTAAATATGGTATATGTCATTTACTAAGAGATTCCTTAGTTTCTTGGTCTTGTAAGAAACAACATTCTGTAGCACTTTCCACTACTAAAGAAGAATATGTAGTAGCTGGAAGTTGTCATGCTCAAGTGTTGTGGATGCAACACGCACTCACAGATTATAGCATGAGTTTTTTCAAAACTCAAATCTTATGTAATAACACTAGTGCCATAGCTCTAAGAAAAAACCCAACACATCACTCCCATTCTAAGCACATAGATATTAGGCATCATTTTCTTAGGGATCACACACTCAAAGGATATATAATTCTTCAATTCATCAGAATGCAAGAACAACTTTCTGACATATTTACCAAACCATTACCATCTGATAGATTTGAATACATTAAACAGAAGCTAGTAATGATATCATTAAGATAATCATTCATATCTACTTCTTGTTTACACATCTCTTAACATTAAATTACTCTTAAATTCTGGGGGAGTACATATGTTTTAAAATTTTAAAATACTTTTTTTCTTTAAAAATTTTATTTTTCCGAAATTAGTGAGTTTTGGAATTGAGTTGTTTTTTCCTCAGTATCTGTTTTAAAAATCCCATTATAAAAATTCTCCAAATCCATATTTCCAGAGTTGAAATTCTCGGAGTCAAATTTTCAGTTTTTAGTTTTTAACCCTAAGATATTTTTTTCTTAAATACCAATAATTTCCTTAGAATTTTCTTAAAGGTATATTTTTCTTATCCCCTAGTTATTTTATCTTACAGTTTTATTTGTTGGTATTTATTTCTTTTAAGAAATTGTTTTCCTTCAAATTCATATTTCCTTAGAATCCAACTTTTATTTTTAAAAACCTCAAAATTTTTGTATGGATATATTTTTCAACCATCTTCAACCGTTAGATCATTTTGGACAAATCACATCCGTTTGTTTTCTTTATAGAAGTTGAAAGGTCGTAGTTTTTTCTATATAAGATAGACTCCACTTCATGAGGACACCACCGGTTCCTTAAGACTTCAAGTCAAAGTTCTATTGCTTTAAATTTTTTCATTCTTTATTTCTTCAGATATTTCTTACAAATCTGAATATCAGGAAGTTCTGATCAGATAGAAGTCAAGGAGAATAAAGACAAGATGATATTTTGGGAGAGACTTGTATTTTTAGACTTTTTCAATCAGTATGACTCCCTCGTCTCTCGTATTATCAAATTTAATCATTGGGAGAGTATTTTTATAGTAAAGGACAAGGTTCAAGATCCTGTATATCCAGAGTTAGTCATACAGTTTTATGACTCTGTCAATTTCTTTGAAAAGGATGGTAAGGAGTATTTCAGATTTAAGGCTTATGAAAAGACTTACATCGTTCCATGCTAAAAAGTGTCTAACTTTCTGAAAATTCCCTATGATGGAGAGACCCTCATAGGTTCTTACAAAATTCCAAATAAGAAAGGTTCTTTCAAGAAGAATCGTGCTTTAGAAAGTCTCAGCGTCAAGGGAGTTAAGACTCTGAAACTTGCACACTTATCAGTGGACCATAGGTTGGTGGCATTATGGATGCAAGGTTTCTTTATACCAAGGAAAGGGGATAAATATTCCTTAAAGTCGTGTGACATTCTTTTTTTATACTTTCTCATCAACCTCAGGAAGGTTAATTTTGTTAAGTATATTTTTCTTACAATTAACTTTGTGAAAGCCGGTACCATCAAATCCCAAATTCTGATGTACCCTTCCACTATCTCATGGATAGTTTTTATGGTTTTAGCTGAAATGAAAATTCAATGCATGTCCTCTTTGAAGTCTTGTAATATTTTGTTGTTGAGTGAAGATACGTTGAAGAGAATGAAACTCTTTTACAATCCGGACTCTAAGAAGTTTTAAGAAGTCGTAACACCGGAAGTTCAGAAGACGGTATTTAAGGAATCCTTTCCGAAATCATCCAAAGAGGCATAGAAATGGTCAGTACCAGAATCTTCAAAAAGTTCTCAGAATAAGAAAAAGTCGGATGAGACCTCTCATGACGATCCTATCTCATTAGGTAAGGCTTCATCTCCACCAATTATATGGAAACCAAAGGCTTACTCTGATGATATTTTTGCTGGCTGTAGGAAGTTAGCTAAATCCAGGAAGGAAGGGGATCCAACCTTTAGGTTGAATCCAGTAGAGGCAAAGGCCTTGAAGATTCAAAATGCCGATGTATTAGAGAAAGAAGATAAGGAGAAGAAGTAGAAAATAAATAGAACTAAGAGAGATATTGTACAATCCTTTCTTAAGGACGTAGAAAAATCCTCTGAGAAGCTACCTATAACAAATGTCACTCTAAAACCTAAGAAGGCAAAAAAACTTCTAGTGATACCGGAACCCATTCACAAACTGGAAGAAGTAAAGGAAGAGGATGAGATCTTTCAAGAAGAAGAAGATGATTTTATTAGACAATTTTATGATTATGTTGCAACCCTAGTAGTTTCTACTAAGTAAAAAAGAAGAAGAAGAAGTTGAAACTGAAGTTGTAGTAGTAGAAGAGGTAGAAGAATAGTTTGATGTAACTGGAAATGAAGATGAAATCCATGAATCCGGAAATAATGATACTGTAAGTGAAGAAGAGGAAGAACAAGAAGATATTAAAGGAGGATCCAGAGATAATGAGGCTATATAAAATGAGGAAGTCCCTCAGGGTTCCAAACCCTCTGCGGTGTTGAAAGTTGATAAAGGGAAGGCCATTATGGTTACCCCTTCTAATGCCAACTCTCCTCAAAATCTTGAGAATCTGGAATCCTCTACTCCAAAGGTCAATAAAGAAAAATCTAACTCTGATTCCTTGTCATCTATGGGTGATGACTTTGTAAAAAGTTCATTAAGGAAATTAGTAAGTACAATTCTAGTACTTTCTAACATATATTCTCAGAGCTAAATGGTGCAGGAAACCTTAAATCAAAAGATGGATTCAACATCTATGCTGATGGACATGGTTGTGAAAGGAGAATCCGATCATAATAATATTTTCATTAACTAAATTGCTCAAAAAATTTCATGTCAGAAAGTGATGAGCCAGACCCAAACCTTATTAGATAAATTTCTACAATTATCGGACTTTATGGAATCGACAAAGGGAGATTTCATTGATGTAGAAAATGATATGACCAATGTCCGGACTTCTTTCTTAGAGAAATTTTCAAGTGAGTTATCTGCAAGGAAAAATGAACGCAAATATCTTCTTGATCAAATGAATACTGTAGCTGAAGTTGTCAATTATCAAAAAGGAATACTTGCTAGTCTTGTGAAGAAATCAAATTCACAAGAATAAGTGATCAAAATTCTTGAAGATAAGAATAGGTCCCAAGAATTCAGGATCCAGGCTTTAGAGAAGAAGGTAGCTGAGCAAGATTCCTTGATAAAGAATCTTCAAAAAGATCACAAAGAGGTGAAAAATATTAAGTCCTTGGTGAAAAATATTCTTTCAGAGAAAAAGAATGAGTTTTGATACATTTCTTATCACATGCGGAATTTTTGTTGTATTTCCTTTCACGTAAAACTTAATGACAAATTCCTTGAAAATCTTTTATATTTTGTCTCGTGTATATTTATTTCGAACCTTACAAGTCCCTCTCCAATCCTTTTTGAAAATCAAAAAGGGGGAGAATTCTATCAAAGGGAGAAGTTAAAGGAAGAAAAATTTATAAAGGAAATTTTTCCTTAGAGAAAAATCTAAGGAAAAATAAATTTCCTAACTTTCATCTATAAGGAAGAGTCCTGCATCTAAGGGGGAGTCTCTCTAAATAGAAAAATATAAATTTGAGGGGGGGATTTCTATACTCTAAGAACTTCTACATAAGGGAAGAATAATTTACCCTGAGTCATACACTTAATGGGGAGCTGATTATTTCTAACTTTAAGTATTTATTTCTTTCCTTTGTCAAATTTTTCAAAGTTTTTTGTGATTTCCAAAAAGGGGGATATTTTTAGGTCTATAAGACCTCTCCATTCCTTAAGATTTTGTTTTGAAAATCACAAAAACCTTCTTCATAAATATATTTTCCTTACACCTTTGTATATCTCCTTACACTTACATAAATTTCATTATAACCAAAATTTCCTTAGAATTTTGAGTTAAATATATTTTTATTATGGTTTCCATACCAGAAAAGTTCTTAAGGTTCTGAATTTTGGTTCATGGTTATACCATACTGGAATTCCTTAAGACACTGTTTTTCGTTCTCTATTTTCACTGCGATACTGATTTCCATCTAGAATGAAATATGGTATCATATTTTCCTTATACGTAGTTTTCTAGTATTTCAATTTTCAAAAAGTTCTTAAACCCCAACTTCCTAGTTATTGATACTGAAATTACTTAAGACAGATTTGTCATAGTGATACCAGAAATCCCAATACTGAAATCCTTATACCGTTTTTATGCCATACTGAAAATTTCCATTCCGCATTTCTAAAGAATATTTTCTTAATACCGTTTATGTTAGAGACAATGATACCATTTCTTATGATACTGATACCAGAGAATAAGAAACTGGTACCAATAATTTCCTTATACACTGTATTCTATAATCTGATACTGGTTATTTTCTATCATGTCGTAAATCATGATACTAGTACCAGAATTTGTAAAATCTAGTTTTCATAAAATATTTCCTTATACTTTACTCATACCGATTTTTATGAAAATCCATTCCGAAATTTATAATTCCATAATTTATTATTCAAATCTTTATTTCATTAAAATTCCAAACCTCTTAATGTCTTTCATATCATTTCAATTTTATCGGATTCCAAGTTCCTTACACTTAATGTGTAAGATCTTTATATTCATGGTTAGTTATATAAAATGATGTTGTTGTTTCTGTTATAAACTAATCATTATATGTTTACCACATGTCCAGGTCCCTCCGAGATTTAAGGAAATATGACCATTGGAGTGGAACCAACCAGTAGTTTTTAAAAGCTATAAATAGGACCTCAGATGATGAGATCCATACCAGTTCACAATTTTACTTGTTTGCATTTTAGAGTTCATCTCTCTAAAAGATAATTGATCTAGAGTGAGAGGCTCTTATAAACTCTTAGGATTTGTGTAGAAAGTATGAACTGCTTGTTCAAACTTTGCTTCCTGCAGAATTGCTTCATGCAGAGGTGCGATTTCCATAAAATCAAAGACTTCGGGTTGTGTAGTTAGAGGTGTCAATTTCCTTACAAATTGAGGGCTTGTGGGGATAGAAAGACAGATACCGATCTTAGGATTGAGGTATTACCTGGATTTTTGTAAGATAGACTTTATTGTAAGTTTAAAAAAAGGGACCTTTATCCAAGGTTGTTGGATACCCTCCTATTTGGGTTAAAAGAAGACTGTAATTTTTCCGTTGCTTTGTAAAAGTTAGGAAGTTTTCTTTTTGTATAAACTTTCTAACTTGTATCTCTAATTGAAAGAGATTCTATACACCTTGTGGTAGAATATCTTTGTAAGAAAATTTTCTTAAGCTTTATACTTAAGAACTTTATATTTCTCTAAGAAGGTAATTTCTTATTAGAGGTGTTGTGAATTTTGTTTATACAAAATTTACTTAAGAAATTTTTAAAGTATACAATTCACCCCCCTCTTGTATATTATGTTTTTCAATACTATTGTGATCATAATATTGGTATAGAGTAGTTTTTCATACTCCATTCTAACCTATCAGTATATGGATTAATTCATAATGTTACCCATATAAACTATATATGTCCTAAAAAATGTACTTATAAAATTACATTAGATATATTTAAATAATAAATATATTTTATTATATTTTTAAGGATATATATAAATACTTTTCAAATACATTTGTATTTATAATTATAACTATATATATAATTATAAAATTATACACATAATATTATAATTTTATTAATATATATATATTAACAATTATATACAAATATTTATAAATATATAATATTTATAGTTATAATTATAACTATATATATATAATTATAAAATTATAATAAATATATTCATTATACTACTTATAAAGTTATAAATATATAACTAAATATATATATTTATAAATAGATACGAATATTTATAAATAAATAGAAATAAATTTATATTTATTTAAATAATTATTAATTTATAAAAATTATATTTATTATTTCATATATAATATGTTATATATAATTATAAAAATATATATTTTTAAATATATTTATAAATATTTATTCAGATATTGATAAATAAATACAAATTTTATTTATAGTTATAAATAAATACATATATATTTAAATAATTTTAAACTTATAATAAATATATTAATTATATATATTTAAAAAAATTATAAATAATAGATATATAAATGTGACATAATTTTATAGTTATTTAAATAAATAAATATTTATTTATTTATAATTATATTTATAAATAATTACATATTTCATATAAATATTTATAAAATTAGAAGAAATATAGTTATATATATCTATAATCTTTTAAATATATAAAATTAATATATTTATTTTATATATTTATATGATTGAAAATATAATAATTATATTGCTTATAATTTAATAATTACTTAAATAACAATTTTATAAGTATAAATTAATATATATTTATCTATAGTTATAATTATATATATATATATATAATATATATTACATTTTAAATAAATATATAATAATATAAATAATTTATTAAAATTATACCTTTATCAACACTTTTTAGCGCTGATAAAGATGGCCTTTATCATCACTTTTAATTAGCACTGATAAAGGTTCTAGTGGGTATTATAAAAGATCCCTAACAATATCCTCCTCCCCCACACACTTTTAAGCCTTCGTAGAAGCTGACCCTTGTGCCATCCAGCCCTCCTCCGCCGCGACCCCTCCTCCGTCGCGACCCCTCCTCCGTCGTGACCCCTCCTCCTCCTCCTCTGTTGATGTTGCCTTCTCTTCCTCCTCCTCCTCCGAGGTTTCCAACTCATCCTCCTTCATCACCACCATTTCCTCCTCCTCCTCTGCATCCTTCTCCTCCTCCCCCTTGCACAACCCCCTTGTACACCTGACCTACTCTGGCACACCCTCCTCATCCGACGACCGTCCCGGCAGCCTCCCCTACAGCCCACGGATTCCCCCTGGTGAGTCTCTATTGCGGTTTCCCTAGTTTACATAGGGTGTGTAGGGTTTGGATGAATCCTTACATCAGGTGATGTGGGTAATTATATTTCATTCCATTTATTTCAAAATTCCTTTGATGCTAGATGTTCTAAACATGATTTTTATTAGATAAATGAAGTATGTGTTATCTAAATTTGACTGGTCAAATATTTTCCATGATCACTTTTTGGTTTTCTTTGACATAATGGTTGTATTTTAATAATTTAATGATACTTGTATTCAAAATTGTGTTTCATTTATTCTAAATTATTAATAAAATGGAAATGATGGTTTTTTTGAAGATAAATTATTTGTTCATGGTTTATTGGAACAATAAAAATTTATAAAGTGGGGTGATACTTGGTTTAGGGGTTTTTCATATTATTAAAGGGGTGTGTGTTTGATTTATGGAATTATTTAATGAATTCCATGGATTGATTTTGATTTTTTTTGTGTTATTGGTGTATTCCCTTAGATTTACACTTTTTTCAAATGGTTTTAAATAGGTATTTTCAAATGTATAAATACTATATATATAGTAAAGGCTAGTTTAGAACTTGATAAAAATAGTATTTATTTAGTTACTTTCCACCCCTTTATGAGCCCTATGTTAGGGTTTGGTGTGATTGTTTTTTTCTTGGTCAAGTGTCAAAGATCTGGAAGTTCATTCTTTGAATGTTCACTTGGGAGATCTTGGATAAAGAGTAGTTCACTAGCACCATTGAATTATGAGTTTAGGAAGATCAATTCAGTTCACTAGAAGTTTAGAAGTAGGATCTATCAGTTCACTTATAACAACAATTTTATTTTAATTAATGTTCAATGAATCCTTAAAATGTTAACTCATTGGATGCATGTAGCTAGATGGTTCCTTCACTGAATGTTCAGCTAGAGTGCCTTTACTGGAATTTTAGAATGAACAGTTGGATGAATGAGTTCAGTTGATGGAGTACAGTGGAGTTCGAGTGTGGAAATATCAATATGGAACATTCTATGAAACTACCCATGGCATAGGTTATGGATCTAAATAAATGCATTGCGTTGAACAGTAAAGGAAGATATTGGTATTTGAATGAATATCCATAGGAGGTGATGGATGTGTAGAAGTCCATGAGTTCCATGAACTCTAATGATGATTAATTGGATTCTCTCCTATAAAATGAAAAAGTAATAGTTCATCAAAGTCATTAGATTGAAGTGGATATGGCATGCACCATTAACTGGTGTTGGTGGTGATAAATGAAGTTTCTACTAGCAATCAACAATTACTCATGCCAATAAAAGGATGCCTAAAATTCTAGGAGGTAAGTTGTGACTGGATGATTAGTTTAGGACCTATGAAAAGAGTGGTATGAACTACATTTGTAAGAATAGATTCTTGTAGAAATAGATGTAAGATATGATTTGACCCAAATTTATGAGGCCTTAGTACCGAAAGTAGGTTGATATAGTAAGAGGAGCACACTTAAGAACATCCAGATTCCCATAGGATTAAATTAAATAGGCTATGTTCAAAGTACTGTAAAGAAAATAGATGATATGAAATATTCAAAATATGGTATTGTTGATACATCTTCTAGAGAACTAATTAGGGTTTTCAAAAATTGAATTTAACTTGTAACTCATGTTCTCTTTTTTCAATGGAATAAAAATGTGATGTTGTTGTTATACTATGCACATTAGATTAAAGTATAAATCCAATAATTCCTATATAAAATTTTCTTTGTACATTGTCCTTACATGTTTATATATTATATGTATACTTGTTTTCTTGTATGATCCTTGAAATAAGGATACTGAGATGACTAAAACCAGGGGAATCCAAGTTGGAGGAAAAATAAGTGTGGTGGTCAATGTGTGTGTTCATCCCAGTTTTGGTATTTGAAGTCATGAGGGATGCAAGTATCAGTGGATAAAATTATACATTTGGATGAAGTTCCACTATGTTGTAGAATTAGTAGTAAAAGCTATCGATGATCTTAAAATTTCCAATTTTCCCCAATAAGTGGTATCAAAGCTTATGTTCCTTTTTTATGTCTCAAAAATTGGTTGTAGTGATCGATGATAGAGCACGAATATAGAGTTAGTTTTTTAAAGAATTGAATGCAGTTTGGATGGAAGAAAGTAGGTTTCTAATGATCAGATGGTTTATTAGGTTTTCAAAATAATTTCACTATAATATGGTGGTAGTACCATGGGTTTTCTTAGATATCAAGAGTCTTCTGGTCGTAGGTGTCATGCGGCATATTCTGTTCATCGATTTTAATTCTAGATCTTTCTAGAAGATCATTGAAATTATGATAGTAGTTTATTAATGACATGATTATAGAATCTTCAGATATTGGAGTTCATTGGTTCGCTACACCTAGAAGATCTCGGTGTTCCATTAGATGGGTACATTATCTTGAAGTATAAAACAATGATCTTGAAGGCTATTATAGTAAGCACTTGTATTATCAATGTAACATCAAAGGATCTATTTCACAAAAGATCAAATTTTAGAGGTTTCTATAACATACATCTGGAGGGGGTGACTGAATTTGTTTCTAAGTGATTTTCCAAGACCAAATATTGAGTCTATACTTTGGATTCTAGGTTAAAATCAATGATCTCCCATTGAGTGGGAGTTGGTGTCATGTTTTTCAAAATCTTTCATATGTGATGGATCAATATGGACAAAGGATTAGAATGTGCATGGGACATTATTTAGAGGATGATTCGCTACAAGAATAGGGTTTTATTGAAGGGTGTGGGAGTTTCACATGGGGGAATTCAGGGTTATGGGAAGTGTAGATAGTTTCAAGCTTTGAAAGAATATAAGGAATCATATGACTAGAATAACAAATCTGATGAATGTGTGTCATGAGTGAACTATAGTGAGAAGGAATGAAATATGACAAATATTAGTTGTGTGAAATATTGCTAAAAATCGGTGGTAGATGGTGCAATATTCAGTGGTCACAATATAATTATAGGTTTCAATGGATCTCTCATGAAGGCCATTTTACTTCAAATTATCTTTCACATTTAATTGGGTTGATTATAAAATTATTTATACTTTTTTTGGCCTACAAATATTTTTTTTCATAAACTGGTTAGATTGATAAAAAAATGTTTATAAACTGGTTGATTTGTTTATATAATTGTTTATAAATTGTTTTGTTTTTTGTATAATTGTTGAAAAAAATTGGTTTGTTTTATAAAGGTGTCATCATTTTAGAGTTTTGATGGATTTTTTATGGAAATTATTTTGTGTGTGTTTGGAATGGATAAGGGACCTTTTGGAAATTGTGAAATTTTGGGTGTGTGTGTTTGAAACTCAAGGGCTTGTTTGGGACTTTCATATGCTTTGTGTGTTTTAAATTCCCAACCTCTAGTTTTAGTCTATGATGCACATACTTGGATGCTTGATGCACCTCTTATTATTGAACCTCGTGATAGAATAACAGAACTGACGTAAATATAATTACTTAAACCAACCTCATTCTAATGAAAAATATACAATGAATATTTAAACACACTACCACATCATCATTTCCATCAACATCTCCACATCATTCAGCCTTCCCCCCAAGCTTGTCATTTACGCATTCCCCATCACTTGTAACTATATGATGAATGAAACCAAACCTATTAAGATTCAATAAGGTTTGTAAGATATTTCCTATATATTTGTCCATAGGTTATGAAGTCACCACATAAGTTTTAATCGCCAATTAGTTTTTGGTGTCTACTTCACACACTAGGTTAAACAAACATTACTTCTATACAAATGATAAAAAACCTTAGTAGTTACTACTCTAATGTCCAATCTATAAATATTTATCAGATATGATACTATCAAGACCCACCCACATAGGAACTCCAGTGGATTTGGGAACATATTAGTGTCTGAACCCCCCCCCCCCCCATCCTATATTTAAAGGGACATGGGTCAGTTACAATTGGAAATGTAACGATATGGACAAGGTTGGTATCATAATAAACAACTGACCATACTTTCCACTAACCTAAGAGGAATTCATGATCCATACGGGATAGAAATGATCCCCTAGGAAAAGATACAATTAATGTGGAATATTTTACCTCTAAATTAGAGTAAATTAAAAATGATATTTCTCCTAAAAACTCGAAATGTCCCATTCATAAGTTGTATATCTATGAAAATAGTAGATACTCAAAAAATAAATAAACAAGAATCATATATCATAGATGAAAAATAAAATAAAACTATTGACCAATAAAACTGTTTAACCAGACAGTTCCTATTCTTAAATCGCATTGTACCTATTTTGGATAGGTATAACATATAAGTTATCATTTTATGTTTTCTTTTCAGTTAGAAATCTCCTCTGTTGCGCGCCTCTCCTCCACCGTAAACGCACCTCCGCTGCACGTTGAGTGACACCTTCACGGTGAGTTTTCTCCTCTTACTCATTGGTTTCCTATTGTTCTCATGTTATTATTATTTTATATTGATGGTTATGTTTTGAATTGTACAGGATAAACACCCAACTAAAATCATGATAGTTGTTGGTCCTTTTTTGTGTATTAAATGAATTGCACGTTGGTTAGTTACTATTGAACATTTGATTATATAAATTGGTAATTTACATATACTTAGATAATGAATGAATGCCTCAAGATGATAAAACTTTTGTGATAACCCCTGAATTAACAAGCGGAATTGAATATGGTATGCTTTTAAAAATATGAAATTGTGTGTTTTCTAGTTTGTATGGTGTTGCGATTGTGAGCACGATTGTGTGTTTTTATAGTGTTGTGGTTGTTGGCATGATTGGTATGACATTTTTTTTCATGTTGTAGTTCCTCCACCATTGAATATCAATCCAAAACTTACCCATTTCAATGAAACCACCACTTTTTTACTAGTACAATTCCATTGAATCTTAGAAAACCACTTCATTATAGGACTCCATGGGACACTTTGTAGAAACCCTAGTCAAATGACCATAACAACACATGTAATGAATCTTTCCACCTATAATCACTCTATATAAAATCATACCATCTATTAGTTTAGTACCATAGTTCTTGACTCGAGACATTATGTTTCTAGAGAAACACTAAAAAATTGTATTGCAATAATGCATATAGATCACATGTGGGATACTAAAACATTTTAGTGCAAGGGATTCTCATAGCTAGTTCCATTGATCAGGTGGTTGGGAATATGGGTGTGATCTAATTTTGTCCTAAGTAATGCATAGAGAGGTAAGGGTATTGTTTACCATAGCTAGTTCCATTGATTATAGTTGGATGATCACCCAAGTTGAACATATTTTGGGTAATTATTTTGTTAAATATTAATATTATTGAATCAAATCAGATGAATATGAATAAATAATTGATGAATACAAATTGGTTGAAAAAAGTGTATGAAGATTTCTTGAAAGATTTTATCAAGTTTTCAAAATATCATGCATACAAACCTTCTCAAATCCTTTTTCCATGTTTACACTATTGTTATTCAAGAAAATTTAGTCCAAAGGATTTGGAAGAAAACTTGATCTATCATGGAATAGATTGAAGTTATACCTATTGGTATAAACACAGATAAAAAATGAATGTAGGTAGTGGCTGGGATAACACTGCATTTTATAGATCATCTGATATAATTACAATCGTGAAAAATGAAGATGACCATATACAGGATGTGATTACAGATGATAATGGTGATGATGATCCTATTGAGGAAATGATAAGAATAGTTGAAGATAAACTTTGTAATTTCCCAAAATTTTCTGAGAAGTTAAAGAGTTGTGAAAAGATTTCAGTGTATGTCAGTTGCACTAAATATAAAGCATTGTCAGTCGTACTGAAGCTATATAATTTGAAAGCAGAAAATGGGTGGAGTGGCACCAATTTTACAGAACTAATTTCTCTTCTAAATGACATGCTCCCAAAATATAAGGAGCTCCTGAGCCGGACATACAATTCCAAACGAATTCTTTTCTCGATGGGTATGATCTATAAAAGAATACACACATGATCGAATTATTGTATGCTATTTCTTAAGGACCAAAAATCACTTAAATAATTCCAAAGTATGGTTCTTCTCTATACAAGAAATATGAATCTATTCCTAAAAAATTTGTATGGTACTTTCCAATCATTCCAAGGTTTAGGTGCCTATATGGAAGTGAGGATACTGTAGGACAATTGACATGGCATGTATATACAAGAATTAAATATGGGAAACTACATCACCCGGCAGACTCTCCTTAGTGGAAGAGAATTGATCATGAGTATTCAGAATTTGGAAATGAGCTGAGAAACCTTCGTCTTGTGTTATCTACAGATAGATTGGATCCTTTTGGTTTTCAAAGCCGCAGTCACAGTACATGGCCGGTTATTTTGGTAAATTATAACTTACCACCATGGTTATGCATGAAATGAAAATACATCATGTTATCTATGCTTATATCAAGACCAAAACAACCAGGTAATGATATTGATGTTTATTTGGATCCATTGATCGAGGATTTGAAATTATTTTTGGATTCAGGTGTTATATGGTATGATTCTTACAAAAATGAAGATTTCTCTTTAAGATCCATGTTGTATGGGACGATAAATGACTTTCTTGCTTATGGAAATTTTTTATATTATATCATTAAAGGAACTAAAATGGTGTCCCATTTGAGAAAACGGTACATAGTCAATTAGGTTGAAACATTCCCGAAAAACTGTGTTTCTAGGGCATCACAAATTTCTACCCCGACGACATAAGTACCGTTCTTGGGAGACATCATTCGATAGAAGTTCAGAAGAACGTGTAACACCATATCCAATAACAGGTGATCAATTGTTTGATAAAGTAAAAGATATGGAAACTACTTCTGGTTAACTATTTTGAAAAAACCTTATGAAAACCGGTTGGAAAAAGAGATCAGTTTTTTTTAATTACCATAATGGAATTGTCTGTATGTTAGACATTTTCTTGATGTTATGCATGTTGAAAAAAAATGTATGTGATAGTTTCATCGACACATTTCTAAATGTACTCAGAAAAAAAAGGATGGAATTAAGTCTAGGTTGGATGTGATTGAGATGGGAATATGAGAGGAGTTGGCACTAGTGAAGGGTGAAAAATGAAAATTTCTTCCTCCAACTACTTACAATATTTCTAGGTAGGAGAGATATCAGTTTTTCAACTTCTTGAATGATGTAAATTTTATAGAGGGGTATTCATTAAATATCAAGAACATCGTGTCAATTAGAGATTTAAAGTTAAAGGGTCTGAAATCACATGACTTCCATGTCTTGATGCAAGATCTAATTCCTATAGATTTACGTTTCATTTTTTCCAATAATTCCCACCATACATTAATGAAGTTTTGTTTCTTCTTCAAAGCTATATGCAGTAAAGTTATAGACCTAGTGAAATTTCCAACTATGAAAATAGAAATATCCATCATATTATATGAATTGGAAATGTTTTTTCCACCGACATTCTTTGATATGATGTTTCATTTGATGGTTCACTTGGTGAGAGAGATTCGACTATGTAGTTATATATATTATAGATGGATGTACCACAGTGAATGTTATATGAAGATTTTGAATGGGTATATCAAAAATTGAAGTTTTCCAGTGGGTTATATTGCGGAGAAATATATTTTTAATGAAGTCATTGAATTCTGTACCGAATACCTATCTGGTGTGGAAAGCATTGGCCTACCAAAATCTCATCACACTAGGAAGCTTAAGGGTGAAGGAATTTCTGGAAGATGGGTTGTCACAATCAATATTATAGATCAGAAGTAGGCCCATCTTTAAATTTTTCAAAACAGTTTTAATGTTGACTCATATGTTCCAACCCAAAAAGAAATTATTACGCATTTGAATACATCTAGGGAATAAAAATGGATATCAGGTACACATAATCGATAATTTATAGGATGGTTTTAGGATCATATTTTTAAGAAGTCAGATGAAAATCTGGACTCAATTTCAGAATGAATTTGATGGCTAGCCGGAGGACCAAGTGTGTATATATTATCATATAATGCTTATATATTTGATGGTTATATTTTCTATACTAATGAGCATTATTAAGAGAGTACCATGAATAATAGTGGGCTTACACTTGTGGTTGAAGTGATGCATGTTTCCAGTGCTAAAGACATAAATAAAATTTATGTGAATATGTCATACTTTGAAATCATCAAATATATATATGGGAGTTGTAATAGACAAAATTCCAAGTACCAATTTTTCAATTCAAGTGGGTTGATAATAGGAGTGCAGCTAAAATAGATGAATTGGGATTCATGAAAGTTGATTTCAGTAGGTAAGATGAAAAAGATGAACTGTTTATAATGGTATCATAGGCAATAAAAGTAATTTATGTTCCAGATCCTGAAAACTGAAACTGGTCAATTGTTTCGGTAAATTTTGAATCACAGAGACATTGATACCTTTCTTGTACTGATATTATACATGGTGAAAATGACTGTGATTTATATCTATCAACTCCCACCCATCACCTTGTAGCAAGGGATACAGTGTTTAATATACAAAACGACATGCTACACAACATACCACTTCCATCAGGTCATGTTAGAGTGTCGATTAATGTAGCTCATGAGGCGAGAACTAAGCTACCTATTCCAAATGATGATGACAAAATTCATACGGTCGAACAAGATGTTGGAACATTCATCACATGGCCGTCAATTCTTGTAAAAAACATGTTGATAAGGAGGTATTCATTTTCAATATATTTTTAAAGATGAACCATTAACATTTAATGAAAAAGGTCTAAACAGATGAATGTTATTACAGAACAACAAAGGGAAGGTTGTGAAATGAAAGATCGGCTCAAAACTATCTCAAGGATCAAATAACCAATCGAAATGATCTACTGAGATCACCTTCACCCCGCCCGTTCTATATCCACATTTAATATCATTGCAGGATCATGTGGATACAAAGTTGATAAATGAAAATACTCACATAGTTGATTTTGAAAAAAATATATGTATAGAGGGGAAGAATCAGATTACATTAGTGCTGAAAATGTAAATGAAATCCTCAAGTATGAATGGCTAGGAACCTCAGTTGTAAATGTATACATGAGGTATTTTTTCATGATTTGATTTTATAAAATTTGATATACTATGATAATTATGAATAAATACATTTCATATTTTTCACAGGTATATATATGAAAAAAAATTGAAGGGATTTCCTCATGAACAAAAAATTGGACTCATTATTCCTCACATCACCTCTTCAAAAGAAGAAATAAATTTCGATAAAGAGGGTGAAATACTATCATCCTTGCAAAAATCATTTGAAAAAAAAAATTACGGATGACAGACTCTTTTTAATACTAATGATGAAGGGGTAAAACTCTACAATTTAATTATATTAACTATATTTTCATTTAATTCATTACTTATTCCTTTTTGTGTTTTTAGGTGCCATTGTATGCTCATTGCGGTCAATTTGGATACTCCAAAGATCTATTTTCTGCACTCAATGCATGGATATCCAACAAACCGACCATGCATGATGGTGTTTTTTAATTTGTAATACACTAGATCCAAAATTTATAACTAAACATATAGTTATATAATTTATATTATCTTTTAATAAGGATTATGTTATGATAGGGAGGTGAATCAATATTGTCTAATTCATGGAATGAGTCCAGGGTCTAAGGACAAGAACGCCGACTATATCTACAAGTGGAAAAGTATCATGGTATATATAATAATATTTCACTATCCAAACACATATCAAAACAAATTAATTATTTTTTTAGATGTTTTTTGCAGTTTACAAAACAAACAAATGAAAGGATTGTGGTTATTATGTTTGTAAATTTATGAAAGAGATTGTATTTCATCAACAAATTGGCATCCCTGAAGAGGTATTTTCAAAAATAATTACTATTTCATTTAAAATATTTATTAATAATTTTTTTATTTATATTTTTTCATTACGACCTAGACTATCTCAAAAACTCATATTCACAAGATGATATAGATGTGTTCAGAAATGAATGGGAAACGTACCTGATGGAAGATTATACACAAATATGATGAAGGTGACTTCCTACTACTTATGTAATCCTTTTATGATCATTGATATCTCCCTTGATTACACTTATTGAGAATTTATGATCACCCTTTCTTATATTTCATATCCTTAGGTTATGAATTATGGTTTTAGAAATGATTTTTCTTTCTAGTAAAGAATTACTTAATGAGAGACTCTTATAAACTAGTTCTTTATGTTTCCATGTTTCCAAAAGCACTAGACCTAAACTATTATGTCATGAATAATTTATATTCTATATTTTATTCATTTATGATGTTGTTTCTTATAATGTAGTGTTTTGGAAGAATATTGGTTGTGCATCACTAACAAATTTAATAAAAAAACTAATTATTATTCACTAATGTTGGTTAACTACAACTTTTCATAGCATCTCATCTGAACTTCCAATCTGGAGTCCCCTTGATCCTCTCATCCCACACCATCTCTATGATATCATCATTTATCGTTTACTTTTCATTCTCTTCATGCACCCATTTACTTGGTAAATGGGTGTAGGAAGAGAAGGAAAAGTTAACATTGAATTATGATATCATAGAGATGGTTTCGGATGAGAGCATCACGGGGACATCATATCAGAAGTTCAGATCAGATTTTATGTTAAGTGGTAGTTAACTAACAGTAGTGAAGTGCACAAAGAATCATTAGTTTTGTTATTATCATATATTTGGACCAAATAAACCCTTTGGAAATATGTAAACGTGAATTTATGATATAATATCTTTATTTTAAATAAAAATTATATAATGAAACATTTATTTGATTTTCATTATTCCTTTCAGGGTTTGTTTATTTTAGAATATTTTTATCCATGTGACATGCCTTTGCAGGAAGAGCAATGATGTTGTGTTTGTTCAATCACAGAGGTAATCTTGACGTTTTCACATTAAAATCATTGTCCATAAAATTAATGTATTGTTTCATATTTATGTTTGATTTATTTATTTTATTTAAGGAATATTAATCTACTTATATGTGATATCAATGTATGAAATTTTTAGGTAATTATAGTTGGTATCAGAGTAACTGGAATATTCAAAATCAGGAAAATGAATTCAGTTGTTTTGATACTTTAGGGATATTATACACAAGTCATTTGAAATGTGTAATAATCAACCCTACCTCAATATTACACACGATGAAACTATTATGACTCAAAGTGTCTCTTTTTATTTAAAATTGACATTATTTTTAGTAAAAAGAACAAGTAACATACTGAAAAATAATAAAATGAATTCTGGTTGATTTTATACTATTTGGAAACAATTCATATTTCATTTGTAACCTGTAGGAATCGACCTCACTTCAATTAAATGCACAATGAGACTGGTATGACTCAAATTGTCTCTTTTTAATTAAAACTTACATTAATTTTAGAAAAAAACACAAGTGGAATACTGAAAACCAAGAAAACACATTCATATTGTTTTGATATTTTAGTAAAATGATCCATGAGTAATTATTTACGTGTAAAAATCAAACACACAGCAATCTGATGCATGGTGTGGCCAGTATGGCTAAAAATGGTTGTTATCAGTTTAAAATTTGCATTTTAGCTCAAACTGTGTCACTCACTAAAAACCAAGGAAACCCACTCCAATTGTATTCATAATTTAGGGTAATTATTCATATGTTCTTTGAGACATATATCAATTAGTCTCATATCAAACCAACATACAATGCGATAGGTATGACTCAAAATGTGTGTTTTTAGTTTGAAATGACATTTTAGTAAAAAACCACAACTGACATACTACGAACTGATCAAACACATTCAGATTGTTTTTATAATTTAGGAAAATAATTCATAAGTCATTTTTGATGTGTAGGAATTAACCACACCTTAATTAAAGACACAATATGACTAGTATTACTCAAAGTGTCTCTTTTTATTTAAAATTGACATTGATTTTAGAAAAAACACAAGTGACATACTAAATACTAAGCAAACATATTTGGAATGTTTTGATACTTTAGTAAAATGTTCCTTGATTCATTTGTGAAGTGTACGAATCAACCTCACCATAATCCAAAACACGGTGTGACCTTTGTGAAAAAAAAGTGTCTTTTATCAGTTTAAAATTGACATTTTAGCTCAAAATGTTTCACTCACATAAAATCAAGAAAACCCACTCCAATTGTCTTCATAATTTATGATAACGATTCATAAGTTTATTATGAAGTGTATGAAGCAGTCTCATCTCAAACTAACACACGATGGGACTGGTATGACTCAAAATGCGTGTTTTCAGTTTGAAATGACATTTTAGTAAAAAAAACTGACACACTACAAACTGAGAAAACACATTTTTAATGTTTTTATAATTTATTACAACAATACATAAGTCATTTGTGACATGTAATAATTTACCTCACCTCAATTCAACTCACAATGTGACTGGTATGACACAAAGTGTCTTTTTTTATTTAAAATTGCCATTAATTTTAGAAAGAAAAAAAACCCAAGTGACATATTGTTAAATGAGTAAATGCATTTGGATTGTTTTTATACTTTAATAAAATGATCCATGAGTCATTTTTTATGTGTAAAAATCAACCACACCTCAATCTGACACATGGTGTGACCGGTATGGCTAAAAGTGTCTGTTATCAGTTTAAAATTGACATTTTAGCTCCAAATGTGTCACTCATTGAAAACCAAGAAAACCCACTCCAATTGTCTTTATAATTTATGATAACAATTCATATGTTCTTTTTGACATGTATAAAGAAGTCTGATATCAAACCAACACATGATTCGACTGGTATGACTCAAAATGTGTGTTTCTAGTTTGAAATGAAATTTTAGTAAAAAAAAAGACAACGGACATACTAAATCTGAGAAAACGCATTAGGATTGTTTTTATACATTAGAAAAATGATCCATAAGTAATTTTTAACATGTATTAATCTAACGCACCTTAATTCAATGTATAATGAAATTGGTATAACTCAAAGTGTCTCTTTTTATTTAAAATTGACATTAATTTTATAAAAAACACAATTGACAAACTAAAAACCAAGAAAACACATTAATATTGTTTTGATACATTAGTAAAATGATTTATGAGTCCTTTTTTAGGTTTAATAATCAACCACATCTCAATCTGATGCACGGTGTGACCGGTATGGCTAAAAGTGTCTGTTATTAGTTTAAAATTTTCATTTTAGCTCAAAATGTGTCACTCATTGAAAACCAAGAAAACCCACTCCAATTTTCTACATAATTTAGGATAATGATTCAAAATTTCTTTGAGATGTTTATGATGAAGTATCATATCAAACCAATGCATGATGTGACTGGTATACCTCAAAATGTGTGTTTCTAGTTTGAAATGACATTTTGTAAAAAACACAACTAACATACTACAAACTGAGCAAACACATTTGAATTGTTTTGATACTTTGGTACAATAATCCATTTATCATTTGTGACATGTAGGAATTGTCCACACCTCAATTCAATGCACAATGTGACTGGTTGACTCAAAGTGTCTCTTTTTTTAAAATTGACATTAACTTTAGAAAAAAACACAAGTGGTATACTGAAAACCAAGAAATCATATTCGGATTGTTTTAATACTTTAAGATAATGATCTATGAGTCATTTTTTATGTTTATGAATCAATAAAACCTCAATACGATGCATGGTGTGACCAGTATGGCTAAAAGTATATGTTATGAATTTAAAATTGAAATTTTAGTATAAAATGTGTCACTCACTAAAAACCAAGAAAAACTACTCCAATTTACTTCATAATTTTGTATAATTATTCATAAGTTCTTTTTGATGTGTATGAAGTAGACTCATATCAAACCAATGCACGATGCGGCCGGTATGACTCAAAATGTGTGTTTCCAGTTTGAAATGACATTTTAGTAAAAAAACACAACTGACATACTACAAACTGAGAAAACACATTCATATTGTTTTGATACTTTTTTACAATGATCCATAAGTCATTTGTGACATGTGGGAATCAACTGAACCTCAATTCAATGCAAAATGTGACTAGTATGACTCAAAGTGTCTTTTTTATTTAAAATTGATATTAATTTTAGGAAAAAAACAAAAGTGACATACTGAAAACCAATAAAACACATTCGTATTGTTTTATACTTTAGTAAAATGGTCCATGCATCATTTTTTATGTGTACGAATCAACCACACCTCAATCCAATGCACAGTGTGACCAGTATGGCTAAAAATTTTTGTTATCAGTTTAAAATTAACATTTTATCTCAAAATGTGTCACTCACTAAAAACCAAGAAACCCCCTCCAATTGTATTCATAATTTAAGATAATGATTCATAAGTTATTTTTTATGGGTATGAAGCAGTTTCATATCAAACCAATGCACGATGCGGTCGGTATGACTCAAAATACATGTTTCCATTTTCAAATTGCATTTTAGTAAAAAAAACACAAATAACATGATTCAAGCTAATCAAACACATTAATATTGTATTGATACTTTATTAAAATTATCCATAAGTCATTTTTGACATTTAGTAATTGATCTCACCTCAATTCAATGGACAATACGACTGGTATGACTCAAAGTGTCTCTTTTTATTCAAAATTGACATTAATTTTAGAAAAAAACACATGTGGCATACTTAAAACCGAGAAAAAACATTTGTATTGTATTGATACTTTAGGAAAATGATCCATGAGTAATTTTTTATGTGAAAAAATCAAGAACATCTCAATTTTACACAAGGTGTGACCGGTATGGCTGAAAGTGTCTTTTATCAGTTAAAAATTTACATTTTAGATCAAAATGTGTCACTCACTGAAAACCAAGAAAACCCACTCCAATTGTCTTCATAATTTAGGATAACGATTCATAAGTTCTTTTTGACATTTATGAAGCAGTCTCATATCAAACCAACACACGATGTGACTGATATGTCTCAAAATGCGTGTTTCTAGATTGAAATGCCTTTTTAGTAAAAAAACACAACTGCCATACTACAAACTGATAAAACACATTCGTATTGTTTTTATACTGTATTAAAATGATCCATAAGTCGTTTTCAAAATGTAATAAATTGACTGCACCTCAATTCAATGCACAATGTGACTAATATGACTCAAAGTGTCTCTTTTTATTTAAAATTGACATTAATTTTAGAAAAAAACACAACTAACATACTAAAAACTAAGAAAACTCATTTTAATTGTTTTTATACTTTATAGAAACTATCCATGAGTCGTTTTTTACATGTACGAATCAACTGCACCTCAATATAATGCATGGTGTGACTATTATGGATAAAAGTGTCTGTTATCAGTTTAAAATTGAGATTTTGGCTTAAAAGATGTCACTCATTAAAAACTAAGTAAACCCACTCCAATTATGTTTATAATTTAGGATAATGATTCATATGTTCTTTGTGGCATGTATGAAGCAGTCTCATATCAAACCAACACACGATGCAACCAGTATGACTCAAAATTCATGTTTCTTGTTTGACATGAAATTTTAGTAAAAACACACAACTGACATACTAAAAACTGAGACACCACATTCATATTGTTTTAATACTTTATGAAAATGATCCATAATTCATTTGTGACATTTAGTAATTGAACTCTTTTCAATTCAACAGACAATGCGACTGGTATGACTCAAAGTGTCTCTTTTTATTTAAAATTGACATTAATTTTAGAAAAAAACACAAGTGACATACTGAAAACTGAGAAAACGCATTTGGATTATTTTTATATTTTAGTAAAACGATCCATGAGTCTTTTTTATGTTTATGAATCAACCGCGTCTTAATCTGATTCATGGTGTGAGTGGTATGGATAAAAGTGTGTTAACAGTTTAAAATTGACATTTTAGCTCAAAATGCGTCACTCACTTAAAACCAAGAAAACCCACTCCAATTTTATTAATAATTTTTTATAACTATTAATAAGTTCTTTATGGCGTATATGAAGTAGTCTAATATCATTCCAACAGACGATGTGACTTGTGTGACTCAAAATATGTTTTTCCAGTTTGAAATGACATTTTAATAAAAAAGAACAACTGACATACTACAAACTGAGAAAACACATTCGGATTGTTTTGATACTTTATTAAAATGATCCATAAGTCATTTTTTACATGTAGGAATCAACCACACCTCAATTCAACACACAATGCGATTGATATGACTCAAAGTGTCTCTTTTATTTAAAATTGACATTAATTTTAGAAAAAACACAAGTGACATACTGCAAACCAATCAAACACATTTGAATTGTTTTGATACTTTAGTAAAATGATCCATCAGTCATTTGTGATGTGTAGGAATCAACCACACATCAATCTGATGCACAGTGTGATCGGTGTGGATAAAAGTGTCTGTTATCAGTTTAAAATTAAAATTTTTTGTCAAAATGTGTCACTCATTGAAAACAAAGTAAACCCACTCAATTTGTATTCATAATTTAGGATAATGATTCATAAGTTCTTTGTGACGTGTATTAAGTAGTATCATATCAAACTGATGCACGATGCAACTGGTATGACTCAAAATGCGTCTTTCCATTTTGAAATTACATTTTAGTAAAAAATACAATTGACATACTACAAACTAAGAAAACACATTCATATTGTTTTGATACTTTAGGACAACAATCCATATTTCATTTTTGACATGTTGAAATCCATCGCACCTCAATTCAAATTACAATGCGACTGGTATGACTCAAAGTGTCTCTTTTTATTTAAAATTGACATTAATTTTAGAAAAAAAACACAAGTGAGATACTACAAACTAAGAAAACACATTCATATTATTTTGAAACTTTAGAAAAAAGATCCATCATTCATTTTTGACGTGTAGGAATCAACCTCACCTCAATACAATGAACTATGTGACTGATATAATTCCAAATTTGTCATTTAAATTTGATATTAATTTCAATAAAAGAACAAGTGACATACTAAAAACAAATCAAAATCATTCGAAATGTTTTAATATTTTAAAATAATGATCTATTACTCATTTGTGACATGTAGAAATCAACCCCACCTCAAAATAGTGCACAGTGTGACTGTTATAACTCCAAATGTGTCTTTTTTTATTAAAAATTTACATTTTATTAATGTATTATTTCATATTAATGTTTAATTTAATTCATTATTGTATTACTAACATAATATTTGTTTTCTTATATTGGTGGATTTTTTTTCCTGAGTTCATATTCTTTTTTCGGAAACTAGTACCATGGATGACAATTTTTGAGAGGGGATCACGGATGCCAAAGGATTAACTATTAATGTTTTTTAACTATTTTTTGGATAATTGTGATTGTTACCATATAAAACATTGTTTGAAATGTATATTGTAGTGTGTTTTTTTTTTGTATTCATGATGTCAATTAAATGTATATAGAATTGTTTGTGAAACTCTTGTGTGTGTTGTTTTATTCTTCTGTGCTTTGTTTGTGTGTTGGTGTTGTTTTGTGTAGGTGTGCAGGTGTTGGGTGTGTTGTTAAATAAACAGCACAACAAAGGCAACTAGGCCTTTATCAGTGCTGTTTTGAGCACTAATAAAGACCCGTTTTATCAGTACTAATTAAGGGCTGATAAATTTGGCCTTTATCAGAGCTTTTTTTAGCTTGAATAAAGGGCCCCCTTTATCAGCATTTTTTTAGTGATGTTAAAGGGGACCCCACTATCTTCACCGCGATTAACAACACTTTTCTAGCACTGTTAAAAATGGTTTCTATTGATTTTAAAATCCTTATTTGTAGTAGTGACATATGGAGGTTCAATATCATCAGGTGAATCATGTATTCACATATTTATCAATAAACTATTTACTTCTAGTAAGAGTGAAGATGAAACAACTTTCAGTCCCCAAGATCCTTCTCCTAAGGCAGAGTGTTTCAGGTGAGGACCCACCATTGGGATTGATCAATAATGGTGATGAGATAATTTAAAATTCATGGATGTTTCTAGAATCATAGATACATGAGAGAGGACTTGATGTAATAATATCACGATTCAAGTTAGGAGATACACCTCAGGCATGAAAATATGTAATGTCGAATACAGCACCAATATTGGTATCTAAGGATGAAACTTAATATAACTTTATTTGTTACTTAGTGTTCCACCTGTCAGTAGGTGAAGGCATATAACCATTGTTTATATAGGCTTTTACAACCATTTCCCATTCCTGATTGTAAGTGGGGTGATGTCACTATAGACTTCATGACTGGATTATCAAGCTCACCTGAAGGAAATGATGTTGTATGGGTGATCTTCGATAGGCTAATGATGGTCTCTCACTTTTTTCTAATCAAGGATACCTTTTAAGTAGATGAGTAGTGGAGGCTATATTTTTTATTGATTATATGACTTTATATAGTCCCATGGTCCATTGTATTGGATACAGATTCTCATTTTACTTCTTAGTTCTTGAAATATTTGTAAAGGGTGTTAGATTCATAGATATTTTGAGTAAACATACCATCCTTAGACTGATGGATAGTCCAACTATTCAATACTGTTGTTATATAACATGATTAGAGAATGGATCATTGATTTTGAAGGTTATTGGGTAAATCATAGACCTGTAGTGGAGTTCACTTACAATAAAAAAAAATTAGGTTATTATACAAAGGAATCCTTATAATTCCTTATATGGTGGTACATTCCATTCACACCTGTACTGGTTAAAGATTGGAGAATAAGTTCTATTGGTACCTCCTCTCATTCCGAAGAAATTCGAGTACGTATATCTTATCAAGAAATGCAGGTAATTAGATCAATCTAGGTAGAATTCTTATACATATTGTTGTCAACGACCTCTAGAGTTTGAGGTTGGGGATTATTTATTCTTACATGTTTCACCTAGTCTTGGAAATTTATGGATTAAAAAACAAGGGAATTTGGCACCAAAGTTCATTGGAACATTAAACAATTTGGAGAGGGTTGGGTCAATATCCAACTAGATAGATCTTCCTTAGAGGTACCGAGCCATGAATGACATCATCCAAATATCCAATGTTCACATTATCACTCTGACCCATATAATACCTTTAATTATGAGGATGCCAATTTAGAGGACGATACTACTTATGATAAGTATCTTATTCATATCATTGATCTAAACAGAAAGGATCTACAAGGTAGGTCAGTTCCATTAGGTTGGGTGCTATGGTAGCACGCATGAGTATAAGATAAAAACTTTTAAAGAGAGGCTATCGTACATTCACAGTTTTTGGAGTTATTCTTAGACAATGTTTTACCAACCTAATGAGGGAAAATCAGGGAAGAGTTGTATTAAGTGACGGGGTTGTAAGATCCCAGATTTTCTTATGATACATGGATCCCATAAAATTCATTTTTAGTCTTTATTTTTTTCTTTATGGAAATTTTTAATCAGGTTTTAATGGTTTCAGGAGCATCTGGGGCTTGTTCAGAGCCCGAAGATCGAGGTTTTGGAGAAAATAAACCAATTACAAAGTTTTTTAAAACCATTAACCCAAGGCCACATGGGTTTTTTAAACTATTTGGGGTTTTATATAGAACTGTATAGGGGATAACTGGATACACATGGTTTTAAAAAACCTTGCACCGATCCCACATTATTAGTGCCACTTACGCAGTGATACTATACGTTTGGAATAAAATATTTCCAAACTATTAGACCCTTTAAAGATGGGTAAAATTAACCTTTTGCGCTTGAAAATTATAAGTTTCAACCAGTCTTTTTATTTCTTCTCTATGAAAAAAATGTTCCCCTTCATGTTAAATATAATTTTGATTCTCAAGCTTGGAATTTTAGATTCTCCTTTAACAAAAATATGATCAGACTATCGGTCCTCTAATTAGTTACCCCATATCAAGTGCTTCAATATATTACCTTCATTTCTTGGTTTATATCTCTATATTTAGTTTTGTTTCCAAAAAAATCAAATATTCCCTATTTTTATGGTATTTTTAATTTGTTTATATTTCTTTCATCCTTTACCAAATAAAAAGTTGATATTGGATGAGGGTTTGTTTGCTTCTGTACGGTACATGGTCTATAACTTTCCCTCATGTATCATTTTTTACATTTTCTGACATTTTACTACATACCGATTATACCCTTGTAGTGCATTTAAAGATATGTTATATTAAATTAGTTTCCTAATTTGAAATATAAATGTCATAATATATCCTCTTAATTGTTTTTGTTCAATGAAATCACTTTAAGCCACCCCTTAGGTGTGTAGTGTATATTCCCATATTAAATTTTTCCTTTTATTAACCAAAACACCCATTCAGTGTATTTAGTTTGAAATCCAAAGTGGTATTTAATGAAATAAAATAAATATATGAACTATTTCAATGTAATTGTCCTAGTATTTTTTATCTAGATTATTAAATTGTAATGAAATGTTCAATGGTAAGACACAACCTGTGAGCCTTTTTCATTTATAAATCAAAATGAAATCGAAATATTAAACTGGAATTATTTTAACATGGAAATTGAATAATTATAAATATAAGGTTCCTATTGTTTACATGGACCTTTTTTAAGGAGTTTTTAGACATGATTTTTCCATGGATTCTTAAGGTAATTCCTTGATCCCTCAAAGGACACCACCTCGATTAATTGAGCAGATTTCTAAGGGAGATACCCACCTTAGAATTCTATATTTTTCGTATTAGTATGAGAATATCCTGACATTGTACTGATGATTCACTCGCATCATATCTGGAAATTATAATGGCATAGATTCACCCCTTGGATTTAGATTATTTACCTCAGGCACATGATTTTTGTTTTATTTATGTGGTCTATAGTGATGCTTAGCCACATATTTACTGTGCATGCGTTCCATGGACTCAGTTAGACAATTTTTTAGTGGAATTATGAGGGTGTTCTCCTTGAATTTCACATATTTCCCTATATATAGGATGCATGGTTTATTATTTTGAGCTATAATTTCCTTCTAAGGTCATGGATGCCTTGGTTTCACCATGGTCCATATCCTCCTATTATCACTACTCAGATTCCATGGTTATATTTTGGGTCCCACTTCATATTTTTCTTTAACTTGGAAATCTTTATTATATTTTTTGGACAGTGATAATTTTCAAGTCACCTATTCATATGAATCTAACATAGGTCAAAGTAGGTATGGTCGACCAAGCATCCCATGAGGATCTGAACTTGGCCTGGTTATTTTTTCACACATTTTATTCCATGGATTATATTTATACATATACACTATTACATCTATATTCAGAGGATATAATCTTTAGGGACACAATTGGTGGTTTTCTATTGATTATATCTCACACTAAGTTTGGGACACTAATTAATACATGAGAATAATTCATGTATGTTTGTAGGAACAAGTGAAAGTACCCAGTTATGGATGCTTTATTTTCTTATATATAGTGTGGGAGATTCGAGCACAAGATTTAGCATAGGATTATGATTCTATTGAAAATAGTTTTTTAAAATTTTTATATACATGTGTTTTATATACACTTTATTTTATTTATTCCATTTATTTTTTATATCATCATGATATTGAAATCATCTTGTATATGAAACTGGTTATCGCTACCCATCCCATTTTATTTATCTTCATGAATATATTTTCCACTTCCCTAGTTGGTCATTTTTATCAGTTTTTGAGGTATATTAACTTATTCTACTATTTTTTTCCACTCTTATCATGAGGTAATATTCTCCATGCTATACCACCTTATACCCTCACTATAAGTCGGAAGCCTCTAACATCTGAGGGGTACGCTTGAGGCCATGTGGCCAACCAAGATCCGTTACTTATGACTAAACTAGGATTGGGAAATAAAAAATAAATAAACACAAATCTTTCCATTAAATGGTGTTATAAATTCAAACATATCCATCCCAAATTATAATATACGAAATTTTTGGGTCATTTTCCATTCATAATGACATTTTTATTATTTTTGTTAAAGAAAATTCAAAAATGTTATTCACTTGATTTTAATTTATTGTATATGTTAACATAGGGATAAGAATATGTTAAAATGAATATAAAATTTTATTTTAAATATTCTTAATTTAATTTTATTCTTTTTATTTATTTTAAATTTTTTGAAATGGTATAATTACCTTAAATGATTACACAATAGTGACACAGAGCTTGTGCAAGGAGTAAAAAAATCAAAGTAAATGATTTTTAAATAATCAAAAGTAATATTTAGAATGACTTATGGTTTCATGTGAATTTTATGGTTAATAATAATGTATAATTTATGGTTAAAAAGATTATATTATAATCCCTTTTTTATCTTGATGTATTTAAAGTCAAATTAAATGAATTGTTTTAAAAATGAAATTAATTATATTTTATGATAAATAATATTTTATCTAATTATTTAAAATCATAAAAATATTTAAAGAAAATAATTATGATTATAAATGGAATAAAATTCCATCCCTATTCCATTTATGTGTTAATTTTTACATTTTATGTAATATTATGACATGTTGTGATTGAAAAAGTTGTTACTGCATTTAAGGTTAAATTTAGTAAACGAAGGAATTAAACCAAATGATAAGGTGTAAAATGACACCAAAACCAAAATAAATTTAATTAGATGATGATATTTATACCATTACACTTTTTATTTTAATTCATGGCTATTTGGAAGCATTACACTTGAGAAAGACATTAATTATATTTTAATATTTTTTGTAATTCCAATGTGTCCTTTACCTCCCTTGTAAATGGACACATGTTATCTCTTTTATTAACAACTTATTAAGCCATATATCTTTACCAGAACATGACTATTTAACTTATAAAATTTCCTATCCAAGAATTATTCATTATACACTTCTTAAAATATCATTCCAATTATCCTTAATAATGTATCTAAAAGATCCCTAACGAAGATGAGTTAATCATCCTAGCTAGCCATTTTAAACTTATTTATTCCTATATCTCCAAAAAAACTATTATAACAATTATTATTTAGTTAAATTATGATATTCCATATACTTATATGTTATTATTTTTTTCTTAACCTTAATACATATCCTAATTTATCTAATGGTAAATGAAACCATTGTTCGTGTGTACGGCGGACTACCACCTCACGAACTGATGTAATTCATTTTCCACCACCACCTATCATTTCTGGTAATGATGATGTATTTAAAGTTTGTATGTGATATTTATGAAATAATTATACTTCTATAATTATAAATAATTATCCATATTATTACATTTCCATCCCTTGTAAAATGATAGTGTCGCTCGTGCGTACGTGTAAACTACCACCTCTACGAAGTGATGTGATAATTTTTTCATTATTTATTTAAATAGATGGTAATAAGAATATATTTAATTAATTTATATTATATATGATATAATAATTACTATTAAAATTTGAATAACTATTTATATTTCCTTTTTTCCAACCATTATAACGTGGAAACATCACGCGCGTGTACGTACATACTTCCATCTTCATGGAGTGATGTAATTATTTTTATCACCGCCTATTGATAAGAATGATAATAATATTTTATATAATGAATAAATATGAAAATTAATTTATGATTTATATTTTATATATGATTAAAAAATGACCAAATCTCAAGGATCTAAACCATCAAACAAAAACATTCATGGAAAATAGACCTGTTTTCATCTGGATATTCGTTTTAATGAAGAAATTATTAATAAAAAGAAAATTAGAAATTATAAAGAAATGGTAAATAGTATGTTATGTATAATATTTTTCTAGACCATATCTATTATAAATAAATATTTTTTATATATGATTTTTTAACATATATGAATCAAGATGATACTTGAGCTATGGTCATTTCTTGTATCACTTTTATATCTGTGAGACATATTCCATATTCATTTGTTTCCTTTGTGTGGAGTATATAATACAAAAGAATGTATTTTATGAATATTTTCATAAAATTTATGGATATTAAAAATATATATATGGTTCTCTCTTTCATGAGGTTTTAATTTAGATATGACTAAAGTGGTAAGGCTTCCTCATCTCAATTTTTTTTCTTGAGACATATTTGATCCTATAAAGATATTTTTGTTTATGAGGTGTATATACTAAATAATTTTAAATTTATATCATGAATTTAATTTTGTTAGTTATATTTAATTTTTTATTTTATTTTATTATTTTTTGGTTATTATTATTCAAATGTTACTAAAGCAGTTCAAGATTTATGTTTCAATCCCATTTTAATTGTGATCTTTTACACTTATATTTCCATTGAAAAAAAGTGTACTTACTTATATAATTATCTCATTTAATTGTTCTTGTGTTATGGGTATTTATTTAATTTTCAATTAATTATACCATTTTATTCTCTTTCATACTTAAAATTATTGGGAAATGTTTTGTTAAGTGAAAAATAGTCTTTATTTTTTCTTTGGTAGGGAATATTTTTATTTTTTTCAATTTTTCCATAAAATATTTTCAAATTATGTTTTTGAGTATTTTTTAATGATGGTTTAAAATCATTTTCATCCATGTTTTCATTTTTATAAAAATATTTGAAAATAATATTCTTATTTTTTTCAGAATAATGTACTTTTTATTGAAGGTGTGAACAAAAACATTGTTTTATTGATAACAACATAAACAATATTTCCTTCATTTATACTGATTAATGATTTGAATCTTTCATAACAAATTTCCATGGTTCTTTTAAAATAAAATTTTTTCCTTTATATTTTTGAAATATTTCAATTTTAAATAATTGATTTCAAAATAAAAATTGTATCTTACTCATGAAATATTCAAGTGATACTTTATATAATTTTTTTTATCAATGATTATTTCAGTTGATGTTAATTATATCTTACTAGGGATATGATCCAATTATACCATCATTATTATTTCTCTTTATTTTCTATCATTATGATCATTATATGTTTATGAAATTAATTTATTTTCCATGGGTTATATTGTGCTGATATTAAAAAGGTTTTATGATCTTGTGGCATGTATATGAATGGATTGTGATTTTGTGATGGTTAGTCCTGCTATACACCTCTAATGCATTGGGTAAAGTGATATTGATACCTTAAGAGATGATGATAATAATAATTCACATTATTTCAAATATCTTTATTCATATATTTATGTATGAGTATGATTTATTCTATCCATTTTGATAGTAATATTCATTGTCATGATTGAGAATAGATTTTTAATATTTTGATGCATGTGTATGATTTCTTTGTAGCTAAACTCATAAGATTATGCGTAGTCATGATTGTGAATAATTTTTTTAACTAGATTATGTTTTCATATGATTAATATGACACATTCCTATGTTATAAATATTGATTGATTATTACTTCTTTGACACAATTTTTTATCAAACTTTTATATATGAATTGATTTTGGAGTTTATGATGAAATATTTTTTGGGTATGATAATTTAATATTGAGAACGTGCACTTAAATATGTTATCATACCCTTATGATAATATTAATCTATAATGATTTTTTGATACCATGTTTACCATAATAGAGAATATTATTTCACCCTTTATCAGGTTTTCTATTCCCTGAGATATGAAGAAAGTGTTTAAGTAAGATCTATATAAGAAGGGTGTTAGTTTTGAAGAACTAAGTGTGAGATGATGTACAACGTTTTTGCACCAGTTGTTCATGTATCTAAGTTTCTAAAGACACTAAACCTTTTTTATTTTGGAAATTATTATAATTTTATATAATGAATATTCATCTATTAGGATTCAACATCTACATATGAAAATTATGGGTTGTTATAGTTAGTATTAGAGCAGGGTTTAGTTAATATTTGGATATTAGGATTAGGTAAATTTAGTGAAAATCCTAGGGATAAGTGTAAGTATATGATAAAATCCTAAATCATAGTTAATATAGATATTATGTGGTTTTCCTAGAAATAAATTGATTCCTAGATACTACAAGAGGATTTGGTTTTAGAATAGATGTATTTAGGGGTGATAACTCTGAAAATATTTAGTCGAGTATATCTCAACCATCATTTTAGTACATGGTGAACGTGCTCTCACTACGAACTTTGTTGGAAACTATCAAGGGATAGGCTTTGGTTAATTCATATTTTCTTTATGAAACATTATAAATTATTTTAATATATGATAACCAAGGATAACCTAGGTAAAGCTTAAGGATTCTTATATTAAAAATAAATTTTAAATATTTAGGAACCTATGAGTGATATTTATTGATTTCTCACTAGGATTATTGTTTCTCATACATTGATTAATGGTTTTAGTTTGGGTCTAAAACAAGGAGTACTTTTGTTAATAATGAATTTGATGAAAATGGAATGATTTTTGTAATTATCAACCAAGTGAAATGGGAGCTCTAATGAAATATTTATGACTATTACTAATTAGATATATCATTATATGATTAACAACCTAAACATGGGTGACTTTCTTAAAATAGATAATAAAAATAAAAATGAATTTTATAGAATTTTATGTGGCAAGAATCATGGACAAAGGAAACTTCAACTTCCTTCATGTCAAGAATATGGGAATAATCACTTAGAATAATGTCTCAATTGAATGAGAATATTTTTTATGTTTTTAAATTAAAGGAATTGAGCAATTAATTTATAAGGAAAATGATTTCTTATGTGTGGGTAACTTGGTAATTATTTGATACAATGCCCTAATCCAAGGGTTAAGTCATAGAATAAGGAATGGCCTTTTCTATGTCAATTGTTGATGTGGAAGAGTTGAAGTGTTTATGTATTTTAATTTTATAATTATGTTTTAGAAGTGTTATATCAATGATATTTTGTTTATAAGATTCATGAAACAACTAAGTATTAATTTTCATTAATGGTTTTAAATCATCTATTGAATGGCATAGATAACCAAGAAAATTGATTTAGTCATGGAAATATTTTTGGGGAACACAAGATTAAGGGAGAGATAACCCTTAATATGTTCCTAATGCTGAGATAATAATTTTTAGGTGGTATAAAGAGATTATTATTATTTATAATATAAATTAGATGGTATTGATGACCCTTAAATTGTTTAATGATTTTATGAAAAAGTTATTTATGTCATATTTGAAAGAATTTAATACATTTTTAGATTTATAGAAAATATTGGATAGAGTTAATTTCTAGAAGAATATATATTTTAAATGATTTTATATTGTAATTTTTGAAATTATCATGATTTATGAAAATATATGATCAAGGTATTCACATGTTTTGTATGTGAAATTGAGAACTACTTCATGTCGTTTTAAGATAAATGTTAAATATAATCTGAAAAATGTGATAAAATCTTTTAGAATTTTTGTTTTTTATTTTTTACATCCATATTTTGGAGATTTCTAAATGTTAAATAATTATTAAATCGATTATATTAAACTTCAATTTTTATTATTTATGTTTTATAGATTAATGTATCTATATTGGATAACATATGATAAACATTTTGGATTTCATAAATATTTATAGATAGAAGGAATGACATGTCATTTTTTATGGATCTTATTATCAATTAAAAGTTGATTTTAGTTCTTGAGGAATGAAATATTCCTCGTGAATATTCATTTCTTTGATTAAGAGATGAAGTAGAGATTGATCAAATCACAAACAAAGGATACAATTATGTTTATGCAATGAAAAGATATCAAGTAAGTTTATTTTTCCATTTTCTTTATCTTGAATGTAAAATAATCCATAAACTTTAGGGAAATGGTTATAAAATAAAAAAATTATCATTTTACCTTCATTTATGACGAATTGATGGAATTTCCACTTATCATTGATTTATAGTTTTTTGATCATTAGCTTCCTTATGAACATGTTATCTATTAATCTCTATTAATCTGTGGAGATTATTCTTATCCACCATGGATATATTTGGACTTCTTATCAATTTTAAACTTCTACAAGAACATGATAATGTGTTATTTTAGTTAACCTTTATGTTTCTTATTGTCCCTTTTCAAAGGAAGTTTTTTTATCTGACTGTGTGATGTGGGTTTTCAATAAAGGTATTTTTAAATATTGAACATTTGAAAATGAGATAAAATTTAAAGGGGTAAATTTATTTGTGGGGGATAATGAAACTTCCCAAAAATTTAGTTTAAAATAATAATAATCTCAATATCTTTATTAACACGCAACACCAAGCTTTGAGTGAATTGAGGTATACTATAAAAATATTATTATGTGACTATCATAACCTAGACATTGAATTGGTGGGCCTGAATATGGGTTTTTTTTGAAATATATGTATAATGATCCAATTAAATACACATGAATTTATTAATTATTCATAAATAATCACCCAATTTTTTGTCAATTCATTTTATGCTTCAAAAATACATTTTCTTCAAAAATATTTTTTATTGGACTTTCTGTTTGGAAATTATTATTAATTTATGAATCTTTTATAAATTTTATTTTATAAAATTAAAATAATTTTTTAAATCATCATATAAAAATTTCATTATGGTGAACTTTTGGGATTTCTCTAAAATGGTTGATTTTTTCAAAGAATTGTGAAAAATACCGAATTCTCAAATACTCTAATTTATTTTCATTAAATCAAGTATTTTAAAAGTAAAATTATATTTATTATTTATAATTAATGTTAAATATGATAATTTTTATTTATAATAATCACATTACATCCATTTTAATTATTAATATTCATTATTTTGATATAAGATAATTTTTATGTTTAAAAACACATTTGTCTAAAAACTGTTTTCAATGTGTTTTACACATTTACATGAAAATTTATTTGTGCCACTTATCGATATTGAATCTTTAAAAATATATATCATGTTTTTAACAATTTTCTTTAAATTTGGTAAATAATTCCCTTTTATTTTTGGCAATTATGAATTGTAATGTTGGTAAATATTTATCACACTTATAATAGTAAAATGGGTAAAAATGGGATAAAACCAAGATATAAGTAAAATAAACCCAAATAATGATTTTATTTAATGGGATAAATTTTAATATGTATATTAAAAATTATAATATATGGAATTTTGTTTCCATTTTCCCTTTATAATGATATTTATATTATTTTATGTAAAGAAAATTCCAAAATGTCACTCACTTACTTTTAATTTCTTTTATATGCCTATGTAGGGATAAGAATATGTTATCTATGAATATGAAAGTTTATTTTAAACATGATTAATTTATTTTCATAATTTTAATTTATTTTTAACTTTTAGTAATGGTATAATTACCTTAAAATTTTACACAACACTTACACAGTGCTTTTGTAAATAGTAAAAAAATAAAAGTAAATTATTTTAAAAACATCGAAAGTAATATTTTTTGATGAATTATAGTTTCAAATGAATTTTACAGTTAATAATAATTAATAATTTATGGTTTAATGGTTTATATATTAATTTATTTTTTATATTTATGTTTTCAAAGTCAAGTTAAATGAATAGTGTCAAAAAAAGCATTAATGATATTTTACGTAAAATAATATTTTATAAACTTATTTAAAGATAATAAAAATATTTTGAGAGGACAAGTGGGATGATAAATGGTAATATTATTCTTCCATTTTCAATTTATGAGTCAATTATTACCTTATATGTAAAATTATGAACCCTTAATATTGACAAATTCATTCCTAAAATTAATGTTATAATTGGTTATTGAATGGTTTATACTAAAATATATGGTTTAAAATGAAACTGAAACTTATATATATTTATTTTGATGGTGATATTTCAAAAATATACTCTTTTTATTATAATTAATGGATATTTTTAATTATTATCCTTGAGGAATACATTATTATAATTAAATATTTTCTTAAATTCCAAGTGCGACCATTCCCTCCATTATAAAAAGAAACCCCATATCTCTTTTAATTACACCTTATTGAGCCAACTATATCAACTAAAACAAATCCATTTAAATTATAAAATTACTCATCCACAAATTAAAGATGATTTTATTCTAAAAATACCATTCCATCGATCCTTATGAATGTTTATACGGGTGGCCTACCGAAGAGGAGGTAATCATCCAACCCGATCATTTTAAATTTATTTATTATTCTAAATCCATGAAAAATAATAAAACCATTATGATATAATAAAATAATTATATTAAATATATAAATATGTTCTTATGTGTATAGATTAACCTTAATCTATCTCCTTCTCTGTTTAGTGGGAAATGAAACCATTCATCATGTGTACAACAGACTACCACCTCACGAACTGATCTAATTCATTTTCCATCATTACCTCTCATGTATTATTATGATGATGAATTTAAAGTTTACATATTAAATTAATTAAATAATTATAATTTTAAAATTATAAAATATTATCTGCATTCTTAACTTTCTATTCATTGTAAAATGATAACATCACTCTTGCATACCTGTGGACTACCACCTCCATGAAGCAATGTGATTTGTTTTTCATTTTAGCATTACTTGGATGGAAATTAGGATATATTTATTGAATATATATGATATATAGGATTTTATAATTATTTTAAAAATATTAATTATTATTTAGATTTCTTTTATTCCAACCATCGAAAAGTGGATACATCACTCGTGTGTATGTACGAACTACCGTCTGCATGAAGTGGTGTAATTCATTTTTCATCATTGTAGTATATGAATGAATATAAAAGTGTATATAATAAATAAATATGTTACTTACATTAGGATTTATATTATTTATAGTATTAATCCATGAACAAGGGGAAAGGCCCAAACCCCTTAGTCTGAAACATTCATGGAAAATAGACTAGTTTTCACTTGGATATTCATTTTAATGAAGAAATTATTTAAAAATAGAAAATTTTAAGTTATAAAGGAATAATAAATATTATATTTTGTATGAATATGGTTTCATAATAAATTTATTATTAATATATATATTTTTTATAGGAGTTTTTAATTCATACAAATATAGATGATACTTGAGGTAAGGATATTTCTTGTATCTCTTTTATTATTGTGAGAAATATTCCATATCCACCAATTTTTTACTTTATGATATGTATGTAATTAACATGAATGTATTTTATTATTATTTTCATGAATATTATGGGGATTTATAATCCCATCTAGGTTTATCTATTTCATGATATTTTTATTTGAATATTACCAAAGTGGTAAGGGTTCCTCACCTCAATTCTTTTCATTATGACATATTTGATGTTATCCACATATTTATGTTATTAAGGTGTATATATAAATCCATTGACAAGTTATATCATTAATCTCTTTATGTTCATAATATTTAAAATTTTATTTGATATTATTATTTCGTGGAGCTTATATTTCAAAATTTACCAAATAAGTAATGGATTTATGTTTCAATCACATTTTAATCGAGAATATTTATGCTTGACTTTCCATTTAAGAAATTAAATAATAAATATATGATAAACACCATTAATATTTATTATAATATATTTATTTATGTAATATTCAATTAATAGTACCATTTTCCTCTTTATGTGTGAGTATGATGCGTCTAACTATGCTCATAGGAATATGTATAGACATGATTGTGAATAGATTTATTCATATTTTGATGCATGATTATGATCAATTTATTTCTTTACTCGTAGGATTATGCATGGAAATGATTGAAAATATATCTATTTACAAGATAATCATTTCCTATTCTTAAGATTCCACATACCTATGTTATAAATCCTCAATGATGATTACTTATTTGGTACACTTATTTTTAATGATTCTAGATATAAACTTATTTAGTAGTTAATGGTATTTTATTTAATGGGTATGAGTATTTTATGTTTAGAACATGCGCTTAAATATGTTATCATAACCTTATTATCATCTTATGCCCTAATGATTGATGTCCCCCCATGTTTACCCTTACTGAACATCTTAGCTCACCCTTTATTATGTTTTCTTTTCCCAAACATATAATGAATAGTTTTAAGTATATTATATATAAAAATGGTTCTGGTTTTTAATAACTAAGTGGGTGATGATTTAAAAAAATATGATTTTTTATGTATCTAAGTGTTTAAATACACTAAAACTATAACAACCCTGCTTTTATTACAAACATAAACATGATTTATTACATAAACTATTCACTTGATACAACATGTAAGATCAATAGTTCTAGTTTCTTTGGGGATTATTATCATTACATAACAACTTAAAACATGGAATACAACATCATTATTGAAAAATTCCTTTACATGACCACTACATTCTCTCGTACTTAGCATTGCATGGGATAACCTGAGGACATGCATAAGAAAAAGGTGAACTATAAAGCCCAGTAAGGGAATAAACATGGAATACATGAGGAGTACAATACATGTTAGACAATAGGCATATCAATATATCACAAGGTAAACGTGGACATAAAGGCATGATAAAGCATGATAATCATAACATGGAAATGTGGCAACAACACTTAACATGGAATTAGCATAAGCCAAGGCCCATTGCACATGAAGCATGAGTAAATCCTCATTGCACATGAATAACGAGTAAACTCTAGTTGCACTTGAATTAGAATGAGTCAACACTCATTTCACATGACGTATCATAATACTATACTTTACCCAATGCATTGGAGCGCTATAAGGGCGCACCCTTCTTAAACATTTCATTTCATGCATAAGTGTTCCACATGGATCATAAAAAATGGATTCATAAAACATAATCATTTATTACAAAACAAAAGAATGTGGAATGAAACTTTATAATTAATAATTAAATGTACATGAAGTTGAATACCCTTGATTGAGAAATGGGCATGGTATTCACTACACAATGGCATTGGCTTAGAAAATTGGTGCAATTTCGGCAGCGTAACGGCGTGATATAAGAATTCATAAAAATGGTTGATGAGAGAGAAAGGGGTATCTCATCATATCTACATTAAATGGATAGTAAGGTTGTTATATAGATACATTTCCCAACAATTGTAATGGAATTTAGATTCATGATACAAAAGTATTGCTTGAATGTAAATGAGGAGAGAGAAGTTCCTTTCGGAATTTCAGCATAGTAATGGGTGTACATGGGAGGCATTTAATGAGAGATAAAGGGGTCTCCCATACTTCAAAAAATAAGATGGAAGTATGGGGAGGTGAGAAACCGTACCCCAAAATTTATAATTGAAATTAAAAGGGCATAGCAATATTAAGAAAATTGGACAAAAAGTGAAAGGAAGAAAAACCCTTACTTGGAAGTGTGCTTCCAAAGGCTTGAGAGAGGTGTGATAGAGGATTCTTGGGAGATTGGTGCACCTTGGGAGGATTATAGAGATAGTAGGGAAGAGGTTGGATGAACTCCAAAGGATTTTAGTGAATAGGAAGTGGGAGCTTGGGTGGGTTTATATAGGAAAGGTGAGTGAATTCTTTATTATTTAGGTTTGGGACCCCGTACATTAAACTAATCCAAACCACAAATCATATTATGGTTTTTGACCATTGTTTTTGGAAAAGGGAAGAGGAAAACAATATTTTATTAGTCTAAAGTCCTAAATTCTTAAAATAATGGGGTTTCTTATGTGTAGGTCAGTCACTCTCCCATGGAAAATAATTTAAAAAGACAAGATGTTTAATAAGTCTTGAGGGGTCCATTAATGCTTTGTAAAATAAGTCAAACAAACCCAAAATCACATTATTTTAATGGTAAAACATATATTGTCCGAAAATAAATCTTATACTTTTTTATTACATCACTATTGGGTCATTATGATGTCATAAAACACATTATATATTTAAACGGTATTTAATTTTTACCCAAAAATTTGTCTGTCTCAGAAAATTATGAAAAATTTACCGTTGGATAATTTTAATGTCTTGATTCCAGAAATAACATTTATTTTATCTAAATAATTTTCTATATATGTTAATTTTCACTTTTAAAATAAAAACCGGTATTTATCGAAAATTCACGGGTTTTGACAAAAATCGATTTCAAACCTTAATAAAAATTACAATTGCATTCACAAAATTATAAGATCATTTATATTTAATAAAAATTAATATAATAATAGTAATAATATTTTATTAAAATATTATTTAATTCAAAAATCCATTAATTCATCAAAATAGATTTCTTATCTAATATTAACTAAAAAATACTATTTGTGCTTTAAAAAAACTATTTGCAAAGTGTTAATAATGACAAGAAGGTATATTCGTTATTATATACAAAAAATAATATACATGAACATAGTACTAGCGATTTGTTACATAACCCCTTAAAATAGTCGCATGAGACCTAAGGGTAAGGTGTGCGATGGTGACAGACTCTTGGGGTGGTTCGGATAATATCGCTTGAGTGGTAATCTCTATCAACTTCCACTTTTACCGTAGACAGTCCCATTCGAGCTTGACATGATGAATCTCAGCTTGGGCTTGGTCAAGAGTGAAACCCAAAGATTCCACCTCTTTTCCGAGCTCCGAAAAATGGGCTTCATATGGTGCAATTCTACTGGATGAGGCCATCACTCCCTTTGTCTAAGTAAATTGGATTTGTTAAATCCCTATATTTATACTAATCATGTGATCACTGTTCAACGGCTATATTAGTAACAGTCCAAATTCTTAACATAAAACCAAAGAAGTTGACATTTTATATAAACATTTTACATAAAGATACATTTAATTAGATCAAGAGGGATTTCCATTAATGAAACTTTGGATCGTTACAATATTCCCCCCTTAAGAAATTTCACCCTCGAAATTCCCTTTTCCCACATTAAAACAAATGTGGGTAACTAAGATTCATCATTTCCTCCAATTCCCAAGCTGCTTCTTCAAACTTTACGTTTCGCCACAACACCTTGACGAGGGGCATTGTCTTATTTCGTAGAACATTTTCTCTACGATCTATGATCTTCACTGGTTGCTCCTCATAAGAAATATCATCCTCCAACTGTACCACCTCAGAAGAGAGTACATGTGAAGCGTCCGGTATGTACTCCCTTAATAGGGATACATTAAAGACATCATGTAATTTGGCCATGGTAGGTGGAAGTGCTAGTCGATAGGCCACAGCCCCGACACGATCAAGAATCTCAAAGGGTCCGATGTACCATGGACTTAACTTCTCTTTCTTTACAAACCTCATGACCTTCTTCCACAGAGATATGTGTAGAAAAACCATGTATCCAACTTTAAACTCAAGGTCTCGTCGACGGTTATCTTCATAACTCTTCTATCGGATCTGGGCTGCCTTGATATGTTGTTGAATGGTTTTCACCTTCTCCTCCATTTATTTGACCATTTCTAGTCCAAGAAGCTTATGTTCGCTGACCTCATCCCAACATGCCAGTGTTCTACACCTTTTCCCATATAGGGCTTCATATGGTGCCATTTGGATGCTTGAGTGGAAACTGTTTTTATAAGAGAACTCAACTAGAGGAAGATGTTGATCCCATCCTCCTTTAAAGTCCATTAAGCATGCTCTCAACATGTCCTCAATTGTTTGGATAGTCCGCTCGGATTGGCCATCAGTTTGAGGATGATAGGCCGTACTGAAGTTCTGTTTAGTATTCAGAGCATGTTGAATAATCTTCCAAAACATAGAGGTGAATCTTGGATCTTAGTCCGAGACAACAGATAGTGGTACTCCATGAAACCTTACCACTTACCTGATATATATCTATTCCAGTTGATCCAATGATAAATCCTCCCAAATAGAAATGAAGTGTACAGTCTTTGTAAGATGATCCACAATAACCCAGATTGCATTGTTGCCTTTGGATGTCCTCAGAATTCCAGTGACAAAGTCCATGGTGATGTTCTCCCATTTCCATTCTGGTATGGGAAATGGTTGCATCATCCCTTTAGACTTATTCCCCCCTGCCTTCACTTGCTGGTACACCAGGAACTTTAATGTATATACAGCGATCTCCTTCTTCATATTATCCCACCAAAAAATTTCTCGAAGATCTCGATACATCTTTGTGCTCCCTGGGTGAATAGAGAAATTTGAACTATGTGCATCATCCAAAAGTTCCTTCTTTAGCTCCGGACTTGATGGAACACATAGTATTTTCCCAAATCGCACAATTCCCTCTTCATTAACATTAAACTCCGAGGATTTCCCTTTTTCGATAGCTTCTACTTTTTCCTGAATTCTCACATCATCCTTTTGAGAATCCTTTAACCTTTCCAAAAGATACGGTTGATCAATCATTTTTGAAAGGATTGATGATGTTCCAATCTTTATGATTCTCATGTCCATCTTCATCCAGTATAATAAGATTGGATCCTTCTCAATTCTCATCATTGATAGAATCGCTTGGTCCTTTCTACTTAGGGCATCTGCCACCTTGTTCGCTTTCCCAGGGTGGTAATGTATTGAACAGTCAAAATCCTTGATGAGCTCTATCCATCTTATCTGGCACATATTAAGCTCTTTCTATGTGAATATATATTTAAGACTCTTGTGGTCAGTATATATCTCACATTTCTCCCCATAGAGATAATGCCTCCAGATTTTCAAGGCAAAGATCACCGCCGCCAACTCCAGATCATGCGTTGGATAGTTTCAGTCATGGATTTTCAACTGCCTTGAGGCATAGGATATCACTTTATCATTCTACATCATCATACAGCCTAATCCCTTCTTCGAAGCATCACTGAATACCACAAAAGGTTCCCCACTTGTGGGTAAAGTGAGCACGGGCGTAGTGATAAGCCTCCTTTTCAACTCCTTGAAACTTTCTTCACATTCATCACTCCAAGAAAACTTTACTCCCATTCGAGTTATCTTGGTAATAGGGTTGGACAATCATGAAAAATTTCTCACAAATCGTCGATAATATCCATCTAACCCCAAGAAGCTACAGATATCTGTTACCGATGTTGGCCTCGACCATCCCTCAATTGCATCTATTTTGGAGGGATCCACAGATATCCCATTGCTTGTGATGATATGGCCCAAGAATGATACCTCCTTCAACCATAACTCACACTTTCTGTACTTTTCATAGAGATTCTCCTTGCGCAAATTCTCTAGTACAGTTCTTAAATGCTCCTCATGATCCTCCTTGGTTTTGGAGTATATTATAATATCATCTATAAAGACTACCAAAAATTTGTTGAGGTAATCCCTAAAGACTCTATTTATCAAGTCTATGAAGATTGCTGGAGCATTAGTGAGTCCTAAAGGCATTACTATGAATTCATAGTTCCCGTATCTTGTGCGAAAAGAAGTCTTGGGGATATCTTCCTTCTTCGACCTTACTTGATAATATCACGACTGCAAGTCTACCTTGGAGAAGTATTGTGCTCCACGCAGCTGATCAAACAAGTCATCGATCCGTGGCAGAGGATACTTATTCTTTATCGTGATTTTGTTAAGTTCACGATAATCGATGCAAAGCCGCATTGACTTATCCTTCTTTTTGATGAAGAGGACTAGTGCACCCCATGGTGAATCACATGGGCGTATAAACCCTTTATCCGGATTCTCCTGTAGTTGTTTCTTCAGCTCTTCAATCTCCACGATATCCATTCTATATGGAGTCTTGGATATTGTTAGAGCCCCTGGTATAGGTTCAATTGAGAATTCAACATCTCTTCTAGGAGGAAGACCAGGCAGTTCCTCAGGAAACACTTCAGTGAATTCCCTCACAATAGGCATTTCTTCAATGATGGTTTCTTCCTTGGACTCAATCATCTAAGCCAGATACGCGTGCTCATAGGGTAGTAATATCCATGCTGGAGATGATGGAGCTAAAGGAGATTCATCTTCCTCCTTACACTTGTAAAGAATCGGGGGTCGATTCTCCATATGGAGTGTGATTTCCCTCTCCCGACAATTTATGTTGGCTCTATATAAGGAAAGCCAATCCATGCCAAGAATTGCATCAAATTTCACTAGAGGGGGTATGATGAGGTTATATGGGAAATTCAATCCATAGATTATAACAGGGGAGGACTTATATTCATGGGATGCAATGATTGCCCCATTTTCCGTACTCACCGACATATTCACTTCCATGATTTGTGGTGGTGCTGGGATTGTTCTATTAAACTTTCGACATATAAAAGAATGCGTAGAACCTGAATCAAAAAGCACATTCACTATTCTTGAATGAATAACTAGCGTACCTATCACCACTTCGTTGTCGGGGTTCAATTCGGCAGAAGTGATGGAAAAACATCTTCCTTGCTTCCTTGGAGGTTGTTGGTTGCCTCCGAAAACCCTTGGATTAGGGCACTGATTTGAAAAATTCCCCAGTTCTTTGCAGTTTTAGAAATGAAAAACACATTGAAGTTCGAAAGGAGCGCTCCTACCCTCTGTCTCAGCTGCTGGTCTTTCTTGCCGACAGTTAACAGCTAGGTTCCCTTCTCTTCCACACCTAAAGCATATCCTCGTCCCCTTGAGGCAATTTCCAGGGTGCTTATTTCCGCACTTTTGGCATGTGGGGTGCCGGATCTTCTTAGCACCGTTGGATTTATCCATTGGACCTCCAGCATTGAAGTTCACCTTATGCTTCTTTTCCCAATGATACCCCTGTGATTCCCCGATCTCCATTTAAACCTTGAGGGAACATCGGACAATTTACTCATAGATTTCGAAGTCATGGATCGCTAATGCTTTCCGTAGGATAGGCTTCAACCCACCAAAGAAGCGATCAACTTTTCATTAGGGGGTAACGGCAAAGCCAGAAGCATATCGTGCATGCCTTGTGAAGTTTTCCTCGTACGTTCCAATAGATTCTTCGCCTTTTTTCTTGATGGAAAAAAATTCCCTTTCCATCTTAAGCCAGAGGGTGTGCGGAAAATATCTATCAAAAAACATCTTCTGGAAATCCTTCTATTCCAATGCCTCGATATCCTCCTCCGGCTTCGTATTTTTGATCAACATCCACCATTGATCAGCTTCACCCTCCATACAATAAGCCTCCAGGAGAACCTTCTCTTGTTCAGAACATTGAAGTATAGAGAAGATCTTTTCAATGGAGTTGATCCATTGTTCAGCGACCGTGGGATCAGATGATCCACTAAAATTAGGAGGCATTTGTCTCATGAAGCTCTCAATAGTGACTTGTTCTTTCTTAGGGGGGTTGAACGTTCCTATTGACCCATGTTTCTATTAAAATCTTGAGTTATCTGAGATATAAGCATGACAAATTTCGTGATTCCCTCTCCCATTGGATTGGGAATCTCATTAGTACAGTCATCACACTGATCTTCACATTGGTTGTTAGCCTGAGTCCTCCTATTACCGGCCATTGGCTGGAATAAAAGGAAAGTTAGGGGGTAACACATAAAGGGTAATCCAAAGACAAAAGTTGATGACTTATAAATTAAATTTAATTTCCTTAACTTATTAATCTATAGGCTTTAATCTAGGATTTTCGTGATCTACTTTCTAACATATATTCTTAGGGTTTTTTTATTCCCTTAATAAGGGTTCATACTAAGCTGTGAATTTACCAAATCATATCCCCCGAGAGTGTCGTAACCAAGATTGCAGCAAGGCCCATTGTCATTCACCAGTTCCCGTTCGAGTCTAGATCAAAGCGGTGTTTTCAGGTTTTACCCCTAGGATACATCTGTTCCAGAGCCGCCTCTACCTGCTCATATCGAGACAGGGATGTATTTGTTTGATAAACCACTTACTCAGTACTTACCAAAAATTAGGGATGTTTTTATTATACTTAGTCTTTTCTCTAAAGCTTTACTAGGGTTTTCTAATCCTAATCCCAAAAATAACTAAACCTATCCTCTGATACCAACTATGACAACCCTGCTTTTATTACAAACTTAAACATGATTTATTACATAAACTATTCACTTGATACAACATGGAATATCGAGAGGTATAGTGTCTTTTGGGCTTAGCATCATTACATAACAACTTAAAACATGAAATACAACATCTTTATTGAAAACTTCCTTTACATGACCACTACATTCCCTCGTACTTAGCATTGCATGGGATAACCTGAGGACATGCATAAGAAAAGGGTGAGCTATAAAGCCCAGTAAAGGAATAAACATGGAATACATGAGGAGTAAAATACATGTTAGACAATAGGAATATCAATATAGAAAAAGGAAAACATGGACATAAAGTCATGATAAATCAGGATAATCATAACATGGAGATATGGCAACAACACTTAACATGGAATTAGCATGAGCCAAGGCCCATTGCACATGAAGAATGAGTAAATCCTCATTGCAAATGAATCATGATTAAACCCTCGTTGCACTTGAATTAGCATGATTCAACACTCATTGCACATGACATATCATGATACTATACTTTACCAAATTCATTGGAGTGCTATAAGGGCACACCCTTCTTAAACATTTCATTTCATGCATAAGTGTGCCACATGGATCATAAAACATGGATTCATAAAACATAATCATTTATTCCATGACAAAGGAATGTGTAATGAAACTTTATAATTAATAAGTAAATGTGCATGAAAGTTAATACCCTTGATGGAGAAATGGGCATGGTATTCAATACACAATGGCATTGGCTTAAAAAATTGGTGCAATTTCGGCAGCATAATGGCGTGATATAAGAATTCATAAAAATTATTGATGAGAGAGAAAGGGGTTTCCCATAATATATACATGAAATGGATAGTAATGGGGTCATATATATAAATGTCCCAACAATTTTAATGGAATTAAGATTCATGATACAAAAGTATTTCTTGAATGTAAATGAGGAGAGAGAAGTTTCTTTCAGAATTTCGGCATAGTAACGAGTTTACATGGGAGGAATTTAATGAGAGATAAAGGGGTATCCCATAATTAAAACAAAAATAGGGCAGTATGGGGGAGGTTTGAAACCATACCCCATCATTTATAATTTAAATTAAAAGGGCATAAAAATATTAAGAAAATTGGACAAAAAGTGAAAGGAAGAAAAACCTTTACTTGGAAGTGTGCTTCCAAAGGCTTGAGAGAGGCTTGAGAGAGGATTATTGGGAGCTTGGGGCACCTTGGGAGGATTCTAGAAAGAGTATGGAATAGTTTTGATGAACTACAAAGGCTTTGAGTGAGGAGGAAGTGGGAGCTTGGGTGGGTTTATATAGGAAAGGTGAGTGAATTCTTTATTATTTAGGTTTGGGACCCCTTACATTAAACTAATCCAAACAACAAATAAGATCATGGTTTTTGCCCATGGTTTTTGGAAAAGGGAAGAGGAAAACAATTTTCTATAAGGCCAAAGTCCTAAATTCTTAAAATAATGGGGTTGCTTATGTGGAGGTGAGTCACACTCCCATGGAAAATAATTTAAAAAGACAAGATGTTTAATAAGTCTTGAGGGGTCCATTAATGCTTTTTAAAATAAGTAAAACAAACCCAAAATCACATTATTTTAATGGTAAAACATATATTGGCCTAAAATAATGTTTATAGTATTTTATTACATCACTTTTGGGTCATTATGATGTCATAAAACACATTATATATTTAAACGGTATTTAATTTTTATCCAAAAATTTGACTGTCTCAGAAAATTATGAAAAATTCACCGTTGGATAATTTCAACGTCCTGATTCCAAAAATAACATTTATTTTATCTAAATAATTTTATAAATATGTTAATTTTTACTTTTAAAATAAAAACGGACATTTATCGAAAATTCACAAGTTTTGACAAAAATTGCTTTCAAACCTTAATAAAAAATACAATTGCATTCATAAAATTATAAGATCATTTATATTTAATAAAAATTAATTTAATAATAATAATAATATTTTATTAAAATATTATTTAATTAAAAAATCCATTAATTCATCAAAATAGATTTCTTATCTGAATATTAACTAAAAAAATACTATTTGTGCTTTAAAAAAACTATTTAAAAAGTACCAATAATGAAAAGAAGGTATATTCATTATTATATACAAAAAATAATATTCATGAACATAGTACTAGCGATTTGTTACATAACCCCTTAAAACAGCCGCATAAGACCTAAGGGTAAGGTGTGTGATGGTGACAGACTCTTGGGGTGGCTCGGATAACATCGCCCGAGTGGTAATCTCTATCAACTTCAACTTTTCTCGTAGACGGTCCCGTTCGAGCTTGACATGATGAAGCTCAGCTTGGGCTTGGTCAAGAACGAAACCCAAGTATGCCACCTCTTTTCCGAGCTCCGACAAATGGGATTCGTGTGGAGCAATTCTACTGGATGAGGTCATCGCTTCTTTTGTCAGAGTAAATTGGATTTGTTAAAGCCCTATATTTATACTAATCATGTGATCACTGTTCCATGGCTATATTAGAAACTGTCAAAATTATTAACATAAAACCAAAGAAGTTGACATTTTATATAAACATTTAACATAAAGAGACATTTAATTAGATCAAGAGGGATTTCCATTAATGAAACTTTGGGTCGTTACAAAAACTCTGTGGTTTTGGAGAGGATCATAATGTTATGTAATGAATATTAATATATTAAGATGCATTATCTATGTACAAAAATTATGGGTCACTATAGGTGAGTGGTTTCATGTGATATGATTGATGATGAGATTAATGGAATATTGCTGGCTTGGTTTCCTAAAATACGATGATACAAGAAATTTCCCCCTCATGTGATTATGACTGTAATGACTAGAATTTTAGTAAATTATTTCTTTGTAAATATATATTATATTTTATAGTTTATCCACACATAACACCCAACCAAAATGCACCATGATATATTTTGTTAAAATATATATAAATCACTTTATGGTAGTCTTTTAATAAGAGGATACAAATAGATTTAACCACCTTATGAATTCAAGATCACTTTTGATATGGATCCAACCAAGTGAAAATAAGAAACTAATATAATCATTAGGGAAATTCATTTTCTAAAATTTAAAAGTATGATATAATTTGTTATGAATATAATATTGACACTAGTATAATAAATAAGTTATATTAAATAAGTATACTAATATTTAATATATAAAAAATATTTTTTCTTATAAAAATAGTTTTTCTCTATATTTTATGATTTTATTTAAAAGTAATAAATATACATTTTTGAACATTGGTTTGAATAAATTAATTTAATTTTATGATTTATTATAAAAACATTTTCCTAGATTGATTTTTTGACATTTTTTAAAAAAACATAATGTTTGGGTTAATATTACAATATACTCTTTTTACTAATATTGAAACCTTTATTCCATTATTAGTATATATGAATAAATTATAAATTTATGAAAAAAAATTCTCAATAAAATTAATATTTTAATATTGACACTATACATTTTAAAATATTTATTATTTTTTATAAACCATTTTCTTTCTTACATTGTGTTTTATAGTGTTTGGTGTAATAAATCTACTATATTATTTGGTTAAAAACTAATTTCCTAGGTTAAAACTAAAATGGTAAAATGTGTCACAACTCGTCCCCTGGGGACCGTATCGTGACTACCCCAAGCCCGCCTTCCATAGGCCAGGGGCTAGTGACTAGCACCAATAGCATAAATCCCTAAATTGGGAAGGCATTACCTTTATAACGGTAAACAAACACAACAGAGCACACAACTAGAAGCAAAACACTAAGTAAAACTGTATACAAAAGAGTGCTGAAACGTAAAAGGGGTCGGAAATACAAGCCCAACTGTAAAGTACAAGTACAACTAGAAAGGGACAAAACAAATGAAAGGTGAAAGCATCTCCTGGATCATCCTCCAAGAAATCATATCTGAAGGGTAGATTCAGATAGGCTCCACAGCACTCCACGTCTGTCCGTCTCCTCCATGTACCGATTCGTCGTAGGGTCCACCTCCAGGTACCGTCCAGTCCCGACGCCCACAGCCATCGTCAGCGTTGTCCGTCGTCTGCATCCAACACAACGAGTTGCGGGCATAGCCCGTGCAAGGGTGAGTATAACGATACTTAGTAGGTACCACAATACCCTCAAGGTCTCACTAAAACCAACAATGATAAACCACAAAGTATAATTTTAATGAATAACCTCACTTAGGTATATGCCTATACATATACCTACGTTATCAAGTAATACATCTCAATCATGAGGAAAAGACAAAGTCTTTGACTCAACTCAAACGGGATTTTATTCTAGGGATAGTATCAATCTGAACCATCGGATGTTGGAGAACTCCTCCTCTATCAAGTACAGTGGGCATGCCGCATCACACAGAGGTGCTTCCCACTAACTTGGACTATTGAGGTACTGCTCCTGTCGAGTACCGTGGATCTACGGTGCTCACACAGAGGCGCTCCCCATCGGGGGTTTATTGTGCTCACACAGAGGCTCTCCCCCTTATAGCCTGCTGAGGTACTCCATGTGTCGAGTACTGTGGTTCTGCCGCGCTCACACAGAGGCTCTCCCCACCATGGGGCTGCTGCGCTCACACAGAGGCGCTCCCCACTGGGCTAGTCGAATCACTCCAAGTCCAATCGGTCAGTAATCATCAAGTCTCAGCCAACTACTAGGTTCCCCCACAAATGTCTACTCGTCTCTAGAAAATCCCCACCACAAGATACTTGTTGATACTCCAACTGTCACGAAGTCCCACGTAGAAGTATCTCAAAGGTCTTCCATGTCGAAGAGGTCTCAACGCAACTGACGGCGTGTTAATCGGACGCCCGGTCTGTGAGTTATTAGCCTTTTAATCCTAGGGGCACGGTTGGATTCATGTACGAACCAACCTGACCGTAACTCAAAATACCCCGAACTTTGGTGGGGTATACTCAAAGAGACTGTCATACTCCAAGAATACTAGTGTCATTGACGGTTCGTCAAATGGTCGTCTGGTGAAAAAGTTATGGCCAAAGTAAGTAATGGGTTAGTAGAGGGTTCGGGTCCAGTTCGACCCGGTCGGACCGACTCGGCCCAACCCAGTCAGGGCCAACCCAGTTTGGGTCGACCCAGTCAAACTCGTTGGGTCTGAACCGGACCATTGGGTGGGTCAGCCCGTTAAGTTCGACCCGGTACATTGGGCCTGGCCCAATGGCCTGTGAGAGTGGTTCGGCCCGGGCTCGAGGCCAGTTCGGCCCGAAGTGTTACGAGGGCACGGCTCGGCCCGGAGGGTGCGAGGGTTCCGGGACACCATCTAGGCCGGGATCGCGCGGGTCGCGTGGAGGCCGGCTCGAGGGTGGCTGGTTCGGGTGGCGCGTGCGAAGGTCAGCTCAGGGGCGGTCGGGCAGGCCACGGCATTGCGTCGGGGGGGCCGCGAGCAGGCGGCCTGGGCGCCGGGCAGCGCGCCAGGAGGGCCGCGGTAGGCGACTGGGTGTCAGGGGGCCATGAGCAAGTGGCCTGGGCACTGAGCAATGCGTCGGGAGGGCCGCAGGCAGGCACCTAGGCGCCGGGAGGGCTGCGGGTAGGCGGTTGGGGGCCGGGAAGGGCGTCGGGGGGCCGCGGGCAGGTAGCTGGGCGCCGGGAGGGGGGGCGGCGGCCAGGGCGCCAGGTAGCGTTCCGGGAATCCGCGAGCAGGCCAGTTTGGCAGAGCTCGGGCCGACGGCATGATTTGCGGAGGCCACGAGTAGCGCGGCCTTTATCGTTGCTGCCTCTGTCGCCTTGCCGTTGATACGTCGCCAAACCGTAGAACGTCACAAGAAGAGATAGATCGACTAAGGATGTCGAGCCATGTTAGGTTGGCCCGCACCCTCCGTGTTTAGGGAGGTATCATTTGGATCATCATGAGAAGAAGATGATCTATAATACGTCCACAACAATCCCTTATTATCCTTTAAAGAAGGTAAGAAAAAGGTACAACTTCCACAAGTAATAAACCCCCTACCTTTGTTTCTCCATTCGTCATTCATTGACGAAGTTTCGGAAGGAAGCAGAGGAGACCATCATTCGTCACGTCCTCTACACACTTCTAATACAAGCTCATGCATCGGTTCGTTGAAGACAATGAGGAGGTAAGATGCTCTACGTCGATAGGTGTTCGGGGAAGAAAGTCGAAGAAGAATCGTCATAGGCGTTCTTCGCGTTCTTCGTTGGGAGGGGAGTTCTTCGTTGGAGAGGATAAGTTTCTCCAAGTGCTCTTCTTCTCCCAAGTTTCCACCAGAATGAAAGTGCCCAAAATAATATTTTTTCTATTTTTTTTAATCATTGGCGCAAAATTCAAAAAGGGGGAGTTAATTGAAAAGGATCCTCTAATTTAATTCATTAGGTTGGCACATTAATTGGGGAGTTGGCACAAATTCAAAAACTAGGGGAGTTGGAGAGGCTCTCTCTCATTAATGAGGGAGAGTTGAGAGGTTATACTCTCTTCTCCTTAATAGGGGTCGCGTGGTCCCCACCCCTATTATATAAATGAGAGGTTATGGTCTCGGGTGCTCCCCAGGTCGTAACCTCTCGCGGGAGGTTATATTCGGGTGGGACCTACCACCATAACCTCTCATGAGAGGTTAAGGTGTGGTAGTCCCACCTCCAACTCCCAAGTGGAGGTTTTAACCAACAATCACACACATGGAAGATTAAAATAAAATAAAGTGTTGTACACTTTATTTTTTTTATAAAAATCCAAAAACTAACTTTTATTCTCAACCATCTATCGTCGAGGTGAAAGTATTTTTAAGCGAATACCGGCACTGCGAGTTCAACGGTGCCCTAGGATTTCAGTTCTGAGAACCGGTTCAAAAGTTATAAAAACCCACTCATATGTTTACTGAACGTAACCGAAAAAAACTTCAAAAATTGATTCCAGGCACACCGGGCCTCAGAATCAAGCACCGTAAATTTTCACAGACTCGTAAAAATCCCATGTATTTCTGAAAAAAAATTCCACGGAATTTCCAGATCTTTACATTCTCCCCACCTCAGGGCTTTACATCCCCGAAAGCTACAACTCAAACTAAGGGAACAAATGAGGGTACTGAGCACGCATCTAAGCCTCCCGCTCCCATGTTCTCTCATGGAGGTTCTCGTGCTGCTATCGAATGCGCACCAGAGGTATTGACCATACATGAAGGACCTGCTCCTGTCGATCCTCAATCTCCACTGGAACCTCACTGAAAGTTTCCCCATCATAAACATCAAACTCCCCATGGTTGATGATGTGAGAAGGGCCGTGCACATATCTCCTCAGCTGAGATATGTGGAAGACGTCGTGTACTCGGTGCAAATGATGTAGAAGAGATAAGAGGTAAGCCACATCACCTACTCTATTGAGGACCTAGAAAGGTCCGATGAATCGCGGAGATAACTTTCCACCTCGGCCAAATCTCTGTAGACCTCGTCGAGGTGAGACCCATAGAAAGACGTGCCATCCTCGAACTACAGAGGCCTTCGTCTCCTATCAACATACGACTTATTCCTACTCTGTGCAGTCTTCATCCACTCCTGGATGATCTGCACCTTCTCTGTCATAGCTTGTACCATCTCTGGTCCCACCAGTGCTGACTCCCCTAGGTTTGTCTAGCATAAGGGTGATTTGCATTTTTTCCCGTATAATGCCTCAAACGGGTGCCATCCCTATGGTGGAGTGATAGATGTTGTTGTAGGAAAACTCCACCAAAGGTAAGTGATCTTCCCAGCTGCAACCAAAGTCGAGGACACAAGCACGTAGCATGTCCTCGAGGGTCTGAATGGTCCTCTCAGTCTGACCATCTGTCTGAGGATGGAAGGCGGTGCTCAGACATAGCTGCATTCCAAAAGCCCCCTGCAACCCCTTCCATAGCTGGGAAGTAAATCATGTGTCACGATCGGATACAATCATCGATGGTATACCATGTAGATGCACAATCTCCTTCACATAGAGGCATCCCAAGCTCTCTACTAACCCCTTCTCTCTGATCGATAGGAAGTGGACCGACTTGGTGAGTCGGTCAACGATCACCCAAATCGAGTTGTGTCCCCTGGATGTACGTGGAAGACCCATCACGAAGTCCATGGATATCCCATCCCACATCCACTCTGGGACCTCTAAAGGTTTTACCATACCTGCTGGTACCTGGTGCTCCACCTTCACTTACTGACAAGTGAGGCATCGAGAGACAAACTTTGCTACCTCCTTCTTCATACATGGACACCAGTGCTATCGCCGAAGGTCCTTGTACATCTTCGCCACTCTTGGATGTACCGCTAGAGGGGATATGTGGAACTACCTCAAAACTTCCTTCTGAAGTGACACCGGCACCATAGTACGCCCTCTGAAGAGAATGACTTGCTCCCCACCTTTATAGAATCCATCAGGTGCATGTTCTGTGGATATCAGAGCACGTCGTGTCTTCCAGTTAGCATCCCCACGCTGCGCCTACCTGATTCACTGAAGAAGTGGGGGAGTAACTGTAAGATACTGTAGAAAATCTTCCCCATATCTATCCACAAAGGATATTTGCAAGGCAGAAAGCTGATCTGTCGCCTCTCCTAGCAGCTGTATACCAGATCTACTGCTGAGTACATCTGCAAAAACATTCCCCTTTCCAGGAGTATAGACTATCTCAAAGTCATAGTCCTAGAGGAACTCAAGCCATCATCGATATCTCAAGTTTAGTTCCTTTTGAGAGAAGATATACATGAGACTCTTGTGATCATAGTACACGGTAAAACATTCACCCATCATATAGTGTCGCCACATCATCAAGGAGAAGAACACTACTACTAACTTCAGGTCATGGGTAGCGTAGTTCTGCTCATGTTTTCTCAACTAACGAGAACCATATGCGATCACTGCTCACTCCTGCATCAGGACACACCTGAGTCTGGTCCCTGATGTGTCGCAGTAGACTACCTACCCTACACCTTCCTCTAAAAACCTCAAGATGCGGGCACTAGTCAGCCTTTTCCTCAGCTCCTGAAAGCTCTGTTGGCATCTCTTCGACCACACAAAGGGTTTCCCCATCTTCGTCAAGGCTGATAGTGGTTCTAAAACTCTGGAGAAGTCTGGAACGAACCTCCGATAGTATCCAGCCAAACCCAAGAAACTTTGTACCTCCATCACACTTCTGGGTGGCTCCCAAGTAAGTACCGCTTCAATATTCACTGGATCTACTGAAACTCCAACCTCCGAGATGATGTTTCCCAAGAAGTGAACCTCTCAAATCCAAAATGGGCACTTTGAGAGCTTACCATAAAGCTGTTACTCTCAGAGTGTTTCCAATACTACCTACAAATGGTAGGCATGCTCCTCCTCAGTAATCGAGTAGATCAAAATTTCTTCGATGAAGAATATGACAAACCGATCAAGCTAAGGCTGTAAAATCATGTTCATGAGTCCCATGAACACTACTGGATAGTTGATTATGCCGAAGGGAATAACCAAGAACTTGTAGTGTCCATACCGACACCTGAAGGTCCTCTTTTGTACATCCTTGTCTCGAACTCTGAGCTGGTGATAGCCTGATCTAAGGTCTATCTTCAAGAACCATCGTGCTCCCTTCAGCTGATCAAAGAGGTCATCGATCCTCGGGAGTGGGTACTTGTTCTTCATGGTCACCTGATTCAGAAAATGGTAGTCAACACAGAGCCTCAAGCTTCCATCTGCCTTCTTGGTGAATAGAATCGGGGATGCCTAGGGAGAAACACTAGGTCGGATGAATCCCTTCCCCTACAAGTCCACTAGTTGTACCCGCAGCTCACGAAGCGCCGCGGGACCATCCGATACGCTGGTGTAGATATTGGTGTCGTCCCAAGGTACAGTTCAATGTAGAAGTCCACATCTCTATGAGGAGGTAGTCCTAGAACATCGTCAGGGAAAACATCCACGTACTGGTCCACCACTACAGGATAAGTCGGACTCTCCACATCTACTACTCTAAGGGTATGAGGGTAAGGCAGGCCAACTGATGAGTGATTGGCTACACCCTCCTCTGAGTAAGTCTATCCTATGTTGCAAAGGCTCCCTTCTCTCCGGTGAAGGTAAACTTGGTCCCATCCATACGGACACACCGTACCTTGCGCCTAATACATTTTATCTAAGCATGGACTATAGATAACCAACCCATACCCAAGATGACGTTGTAAGGCCTTGATGCCGCTACTAGGAGATCTCAACTGAAGCTCTCACCACCTAGAGTAAGCTCGCACTACCGACACCAGTGTGTAATCATCGAATCAACTCTTGTAGGAGTCTATAGCTGTAAGGATATAACTAACAACTCGTTCAGAATCTCCGAGATCTGAACGAGGGATGTGGAAATGAAAGAGTGACTGGCACATGTGTCAATAAGAACTGCAGCTAAGGTGGAGTAGACATAGATTGTACCTCGAATAATCTCTAGAGCACCATGGTCATATGCCTCAGCTGCATGGAGCTAAGATCTCCCCTATGCACCTGCTCCCTGTGGTCGGGGTGGACCTCCTGGTGGTGGTGGTGGTAACACCTCGAATCATCATCCACCACCAGCTTCATGGCTAGCTCCTCTGCCACGTCCTCCTTCTCCCTGAAGTCTACCTCAATCAAACCTCTGCCTCTTCCTGGGAGGTCCCTCAACTGTCTGTTGATCGTCAGTACGGCGGGTCAGACAGTCACGAGCCATGTGACCCTGCCCACCGCAAGTGTAGCATTGCCCGCTCCTAGCATGACCGGTTCTGTCTCATGTGCCCCGCACAACTGATCCTGTATACTGAGGTCGTCCACCGGATGGTCTGGTCCGCTTGTACCTCTATGACATCTGTTTGCTTCCAGTTGCAGAAGAATCCACTACGTGATGCCCGGTGGTGGGTCTCACTGCTGGTGACTGCTCGGCAAGGAAACTCTCTACTAGGAGGGCACTCTCTAACACCCCTGCCTACATCGGAATACTGAGTGAGATCATCGACGCTCAGATCTCTCATCTGAGCCCCTGCTCGAAGGTTAGGGCCTTGAAGAATGGGTCCTTCACCATATATGTGGATTAGCGTGAGAGGTCGATGAACCTCACTGAGTATTGTGCCACCGTCATGCTACCCTGCTTTAGATAAAGTATCTCCTGTATCTGCACTGCACGTAGGGTGGGTGGGAAAAACTTCGCCTGAAACAAGCTCTCGAAGTCTGCCTAGAGTAGCATCGCCTCGTCATGCAGCTGAAGCATCAGGATCCACCATCTGTCTACTACTTCCTGAACGAGACTCATGGAAAGGATCACCATGAAGTATTCTGGTGTCCCTACTAGCCTGAAGACTCTCACCACAGCCTCCATCCAATCCTCAACCGCATGTGGGTCTGTCTCTCCCCTGAACCTGGGTGACCTCTGGTACTAGAACTCATGCAACGCGCTCAAGCGGTGTGCATCGTATGATGTTGGGGCTGTTGGCATCAGTTTCCCAATGGTAAGTAGTATCACTGGTGCCTCTTCTGATAAAGGGCCCTACACCGAGGCCTTGTTGCTCGGTGGGCTATCAGTGCGTACGACTCTCGGGGATCTAATTGGTCGTCCGTGGGGCAGCATTCTGAAAGAAACAGATGCGACATGGTCAAAAGATTATACCTGGTGAGATGACCTGGTTGAGTTGACTTAAAGAAAAAAATTTAAAAACACACATGAAATCAGTGTTTTCATGCACTGAGTTGGAAATCAGTAGTCAGGGTCCTGGTGTATGGATATGTCAGCCACCACACCAACACTGGACTCCCTCAACTAAAAACCACACTTAGTACCCTTAACACTATTTCTTCACAGAAAATAATGATTAGAGTCCAAATTTATGCGGTAGAACCAACTCATTTGATACCAATTTGTCATGACCCATCCCTCGGGGCCCGTATCGTGACTACCCTAAGCCCACCTTCCATAGGCCAGGGGTGTTGACTAGCACCAAAGGTGTAAATCCCTAAACTGGGAAGGTATTGCCTTTATAATTGTAAAAAAACACAACAGATCACATGACTGGAAGAAAAACACTAAGTAAAACTGTACACAAAAGAGTGATAAAAAGTAAAAGGGGCCGGAAATACAAGCCCAACTGTAAAGTACAACTACAACTGGAATGGGAAAAAACAACTAAGAGGTGAAAGCAGCTCTTGGATCGTCCTTCAAGAAATACTACCTGAAAGGGTAGATACAGATAGCCTCCACAGTGCTCCACGTCTGTCCGCCTCCTCCGTGTACCGATTCTTCGTAGGCTCCACCTTCGGGTACTATCCAGTCCTGGTGCTCTTAGCCACCGTTAGCATTGTCCATTGTCTGCATCCAACATAATGAGGTGAGGGCATAGCTTGTTCAGGGGTGAGTATAACGATACTCAGTAGGGACCCCGAGACCCTCAAGGTCTCACAAAAACCAATATGGATAAACCACAAAGTTTGATTTCAACGGATAACCTCACTTAGATATATGCCCATACATATACCTAATTTATAGTGTAATCCATATCAATCACGATGAAAACACAAAGTCTTTGACTTAGCTCAACCAGGATTTTATTCTAGGGATAGTATAAATTTGAACCCTTGGATCCTGGAGAACTCCTCCTCTATCGAGTACAGTGGGCCTACCATGTCACACAGAGGCGCTTCCCACTAACTTCGACTGATAATTTACTCCTCCTGTTGAGTACCGTGGATCTTCCGTGCTCACACAAAGATGCTCCCCATCGTGGGTATGTTGCGCTCACACAGAGGCACTCCCCCTCTTAGCCTGCTGAGGTACTATACATGTCGAGTACCGTGGGTCTACTATGCTCACATAGAGGCGCTCCCCACCGTGGGTGTATTGCGCTCACAGAGAGGCACTCCCCGTTGGGCTATTCAAATCACTCCGAGTTGAATCGGTCAGCAGTCATCAAGTCTCAGCCAGCTACTAGGTTCCCACACAAATGTCTTCTCGTCTTTGGAAGATCCACTCCACAAGCTACTGGTCGATACTCCAAATGTCAAAAAGTCCCACGTAGAAGTATCCCAAAGGTCTGCCACGTCGAAGAGGTCTCATTGCAACTGACAGTGTGTTAATCAGATGCCCGGTCTGTGAGTTATTAGCCTTCTAGTCCCGGGGGCCCGGTTTGATTCGTGTACAAACCAACCTGACCGTAACTCAAAATACTCCAAACTCTAGTGGGGTATACTCAAATAGGTCGGCGTGCTCCAAGAATACCATCTCCATTGACGGTTCTTCAAACGATCGTATGTTTCCAAAGTTATGGCCAAAGTAAGTAATGGGTCAATAGAGGGCTCGGGTCCGGTCCGACTCGGTCAGACCAACTCGGCCCAACCCAGTCAGAGCCGACCCAGTCAAACTCGTTGGGTCTGAACCAGCCCGTTAAGTTCATCCCGGTTCGTTGGGCCAGGGCAAGCAGACTCTGAGAGCGGTTCGGCCCGGGCTCGGGGCTAGTTCAGCTCAGAGTGTTGCGAGGGCGCGGAACGGCCCAGAGGGTGTGAGGGATCTGGGACTCCGGCTCGGATGGGAGTGTGCGGTTCACGCAGAGACTAGCTTGGGGGCGTCCGTTTTGGGGTGTCATGTGCGAAGGCCAGCTCGGGGGTGGTCGGGCAGGCCACGGTAGGGCACTGGGGGGGTCACGGGCAGGCGACCTGGGTGTCGGGCAGTGCACTGGGAGGGCCGCGGGCAGGCGGCTGGGCACCGGGCAGGGTGTCGGGGGGCCGCGGGCAGGTGGCATGGGTGCTGTGCAGCGCGCCGGGAGGGCCGCAGTAGGCGACGGGGCACCTGGCAGGGCTCCGGGGGGCCACGGGCATGCGGCTGGGCGCCGGGGGGGCCTGGGTGTTGGGCAGCCTACCGGGAGGCTGCGGGTAGGCCGGTTCGGCAGAGCTTGGGCCGGCGCGGGCCGACAGCGCAATTCTCAAAGGGCGCAGGTAGAGCAGACTTTGTCATTGCTGCCTCTGTCTCCTCGACGTTGATACTTCTCCAAGCCATAGAATGTCACAAGAAGAGAGAGATCGACGGAGGATGTTGAGCCATGTTAGGTTTGCCCGCACCCTCCGCATTTAGGGAGGTATAATTTGGATCATCATGAGAAGAAGATGATCAATAATATGTCCGCAACAATCCCTTATTATTCTTTGAAGAAGGTAAGAAAAAGGTACGACTTCAATAAGTAATAAACCCCCTACCTTGGTTTCTTCATTCGTCGACGAAGTCACGGAAGGAAGATAGAGGAGACCGTCATTCGTCGCGTCCACTGCACACTTCCAATCCAAGCTCGTGCATCGTTTTGTTGATGATTATGAGTAGGGAATATTCTCTACGTCGGTAGGTGTCCGGGGAAGAAATTCGAAGAAGAATCATCGCCAGTGTTCTTCGCGTTCTTCATTGGGAGGGGCATTCTTCTTTGGAGAGGATAAGGTTCTCCAAGTTATCTTTCTCTCCCATGTTTCCACCAAAATTAAAGTTCCCAAAATAATAGTTTGTCTATTATTTTAATTTCTAGCACAAAATTTGAAAAGGGGAGTTAATTGAAAAGGCTCCTCTAATTTAATTCATTAGGTTGGCACATTAATTGGGGAGTTGGCACAAATTCCAAAACTAGGGGAGGTGGAAAGGCTCTCTCTCATTAATGAGGGAGAATTGAGAGGTTATACTCTCTTCCCATTAATAGGGGTCGGGTGTTCCCCACCCCTATTATTTAAATGAGAGTTTATAGTCTCGGGTGGTCCCCAGGTCATAACCTCACGCAGGAGGTTATATTCAGGTGGGCCCCACCACCATAACCTCTCATGGGAGGTTAGGGTGTGGCGGTCCCACCTCCAAATCCCAAGTGGAGGTTTTAACCAACAATCACACACATGGTAGCTTAAAATAAAATAAAGTGTTATACACTTTATTTTATTATTATTTTTATAAAAATCCAAAAACTGACTTTTATTCTCGACCATCTGTCGTCGAGGTGAAATTCTTCTTAAGCGAATACCGGCGCTGCGAGTTCAACGGTGCCCTCATATTTCAGTTCTGAGCACCAGTTTAAAAGTTATAAAAACATGATCGTATGTTTACTGAATGTACCCGAACAAAACTTCAAAAATTTATTCTGGGCACACCATGCCTCAGAATCAAGCACTGTAAATTTTCGTGGACTCGTAAAACTCTCATGTATTTAAGAAAAAAAATTTCCACATAATTTCTGAGTCTTTACAAAATGTAAAAACCCTTATGATAAAAGACTTGAAACATGTTTAAAACATGTGTTTAATTTTATTATGGAGGATTTATTGACCCAATATCACCCACCTAATTTTTACCAATATTGGAACCATTGAATCTTGAATATTTTTTTCTAATTTTTATTATTATAAAAGTGAACTTACTATCCATTATTAAAGGAACCCTTCACCCCTTGATTTACCCACTCTTTACAAAGATTTATGATCAACCAAAAATCATCAAAATCTTCTACTAAACACCCTATTTTTGTCCTAGAATACTTTTATTTTCCCAAATTATAATCTTATCTCCCTTATGGTGTTACTCAATGGATATCATCCAAAGGATTAAGGCCATATTTTCTACCGATCTCTCATAAATCATTCACTTATTATAAAATTTCATATGATATCTATTTTCAATTATATTTTAATGGAATCATTATTAGTAATACACCTAAATGTTTATATGATGATGGAATTTTCATTAACTAACCTATCCCTTTCACTTATAAAAACAAAAATGATGTCATGCGTACCTGCAGACTACCACCTTCATGACGGAAAAGTATTATTTTTCTTTATTTACTATAATAGATATCCTAAAGGGGCAATTAATGTTTTTATATACTATTTATAAAATAATTTATATTTGAAATCATAATACCATTTCCTAATTTCTTTCCTTTATATGGGAAAGTAAAATGCTTCTCATAAATATGTGTGGACTACTGCCTCCATGAGATGATGCACTTCATTTCCAATAACCAGTTAACTTATTTAAATTAAAAATATATATTTAGTATAGAAATTATTTTTTATGATAATTTTAACATCATATAAAGGTAATTTTAGACATTATATTAGTTATATTAACACTTAAATATCATAATAAATTTAATCACCCAAGATCAATGTGTCGAGGTACATTTCCTAATATTGGTTTGTTTTATAAAAAAACTATATAATTCTAAAAAATTTATTCAATGAGAATAATAAAATATATTCTACTATTCAATTAAAGTGATTATTATTTCATTATCTATCACCTTTAAATATGGTCATATACCAAAATTTTCAAAAGAAGTTGACTGAACCACCTTAAGTAACTGATTGAATGAAAATCTATATATAAATAAATAGCACATGGTAATAAATTAAAATAAAAAAATATAGATGAATTAGATTACTAATATGGTTTTTAATAATATTAATTTAGTTATTCATGAAATTAGGAGGAAGTGTGAAGGGAATCTGGACAATGGTAAAGGTTTCACCTCAAAATTTCTTTCTTTGGGACACATTTTCTTTTATGCATATAATCTCATTTCAAGGGTTTTTACACTACATAATTTAAATATAATATAATTAATTATCTTTATGGTATTTTAAGTTCAATTAAAAAATACCTCCCTTTAAAGGGGTTTTATTAAAAAAATATTAAGTTGTAATGGATTTGGTAACTCAAATGTATTTTGTTGAGTTAAATGGTTTCTTTTGAACTCCAAACATTAATATCATCTTTATTAATTGATTTATCATTTATATGATATTAAATTTTTTATATCTATAGAAATTTTATCTTTTTATTCAATGAATACCTCTTCAACTTTCTATCACATAAAAGTATGATGTTATCGATAATAAACCTCCATCTATTAATTAAATCTTCAGTTCAAGTCCATGTCTCCATTTACTTCAAATAATCACATTCTATGTTTTTAAATACAAGTATGTATCAATTTATGTAATATTACTACTATATTATGCCACTTTTAAAATATAATCTTTATTACTCATTCTGTGATATGAGTTTTGAACAAAAAAATTTCAAAATCCCCAAAAATTATTTTGATTTAGAAATAAGATATTTTTTTTAGCTCCACATTTCAAATAGAATCTTTTTATTTCATTTTTAATGCTCAATTATTAGAGATTGTTTTTGAAATAGATATATTTCAAATGTTTTCACTTTTCCTCTTTTGTAAATGATTTTTGAAAATGATTTGTATCTACCACCTTTTGGAAAATATTAAAATAATTTTTTTTATAAAATATCATTTCATGATTTAACTTCAATGTTCTTCCTTATCTCAAGGGATCTATATTCTATGATATTTTGTTTTATAATACACCCATTAAATTTTTTTATGAACTTCCTTTTTATGTTATTTAATTTAGTATAAATCAATATATTTATGTGGTTATTTATGTTATGCATTTGGAAATTTAATGTTAAACCCTCCCATATTCATGGATTTTATTAATGCGGTGATTTGATGATTTTTTGTGGGACACATGTGTATGGGTAATATTCAAGTGATGGGTTGTATATATATATATACCTTCAATGCATCGGGTAAAGCTTTACATCTAATGAGATAATAGTGAAATAAGTAGTGATGATTGATCTAAAATGGGACTTAGGTTGTGGTTCCTAGTCTGATTTGGTAAACAAGTTGTGTTTCTAGATCCATTATAGGACACATGTTTTAATGCTTGATTCACTATGGGAAATAGGTGGTGATTCCTAATCCACAATATTTAGGTTCTATGATTTTTTTAAGAGACACTATTTGGATATGTGATTATGTCATACCCTTATCAAATGATTTATATCTCATGTTTTCACATCCTTTACATCATGTTAAATTTTTGGTCACATGGGATTCATTTTTATCTTATTATAAAATATAAATAGTTTTTATGATTCCAAGATTTTTTTATCAGAGTTTCCTCTCTTACTTATGTTTTCCCATATGATTATGATCTCACCCTATGTAAAATATTAATATGTTATTGTTCCCTTACTTCTTGATTAACCTCAAACCTTTATTTTGTTTCAATTTCCTAGTTCATGGGGATGATTTTATCTTGTGATATGTCTATGAGAAGATATAATATGATGAAATTATGGATAAATTTTCATAATAATCATAGAATAATTTTCTTATGTATCTAGTCTCCAAAGACACAAAACATATTTATTATTAGTATATTGATATTATTATGTAATCCAATGTTTTAAATATGTAAATGATGTAAAATAAATTAATTTTTTTCATGGGTATATATATTTTGTATCCTAGTGAAGGTTTTTTTTTTTGTAGATTAGTTTAGTTACATTTGGTATTAGGGTTAGATAACCTTAAAAACCCTAGAGTTGAGTCTAAGTACAATATGATATCCTGAAATATTAGAAAATTGCCGAGTTTATTGTTTTCCTAGAAATATATCCCTGTTTAGATACTATAAAGTGTATGAGATTATGGTATAGATTGACTTAAGGGTAATAACCTCAAAAAGGGTTGGTTGATAATTGAATATATCATCACTATGATGCACAATGATTGGGCCTAACCTTACACGCCTAGATAGACACCCCTAAGGTATATTAATTGGTTGATCATATAAATTTTATAAAACTTTATGAAGGATTTATTTCATAGTGAGATTGAGATATTAGGTTGAGAAATATAAGACAACCTAACATAAAGTAACCTAAGTCAAACCAATATTGACATAGGCTTAACTAAAGGAATTATAAGCTAATTTTATGATATAAATGGGTAAAAGTTTTTAAGGATTAATCCCTTTTTATGTTTTTTATTATGATAATACCTTATGATGTTAAATTTGCATCACTCATGTTAACAAATATTGATTTTATAGATGGATAGAACTAGAAGGAACATAATTAAAAATGGGTTCATTGGACAATAAGATTATGACCCCAATGAAAAAACCAATAAAATGGGGGAAAGAGTAAAAAACTAACAGGAATGATCACCCCATCATCCCAATATTTAAATAATAATACAAATCTCATTGAGATTCCAAACGCACTAAGGAGGGAGAGACTTGTTGTTGAGTCTTTCATGCAGCAACATCCACCCTCTTTCTATGGCTATTCTAATCCACTTATTATATAGTAATGGTTCAATTTTATGGAAATGATATTTTACATTCTTTAGTTCCTAGTACATGAGAAGGATATTTTTGTTGTCTATAAATTGAAATATGATTCCGACCGATGGTGAACTCTAATTAAGTGTACAATGAGAAAGGAGGAAGTAAAGTCTTTGATATGGGAAGAATTCAAGAAATTTTTTCTTCACAACCTGGAAATAATTACACAAATATGGAGAAATTACTATTTGATTAGAATAAAAAAAATTATAAATAAATTTTAAATTTTAAATAAAATATAATATGACCATAAAAGTATGCCTCTATCTTTGTTATAGATCCTTAGAGTAGGATCAAATGATTATATAGTGGCCTTAAACCATGTCTTCCTAGGGAACTTGTTATAAGATAATTTTTAAATATGAAGAGATTATTTGATGTGAAAGTAAGGTGTAGATATAAGTTTGAGACTCCCATTAATTCAGATAAAAGAAATGAAATATTGAGTTTCATAGGAACTTAGGTGAAAATATCATCAAGGAATGATGATTCAATTTCATTTATGACAAAAATATTGGAAGAGATATGCAAGACAATACCTGAGAGGGTTAGGGAGATTTTTTTAATGTTGTATAGTTGTCCGTAGAGCTTGTGAATGTAGAAAGGATAGAAAAAAAGAACAAAAGAATAGAATAATTTCCCCATTAATGTTCCACCCAATTTTTAATACTTTAAGGGAAAGGAGTTTGGGCAATATAAAAATCACTACCCTAACCCTAGAGTTGTTTAAGATAATAAACACGAACAACCTCCTAAACCAAAGGATAAATGGAGAGGATATTATATCACTGCTACTATAGTGGATCATGATAATTAACTAGTGTAAGGTACACACATTCTCCACTTTAGATATCTAAATTCCTTGTTTAATTTTTGTTATTTATATTCTTTTATATCTTCCATGTTTTCTTAGAATTTTGATTTTCCACCTCAAACCTTCGATAATAAACTATCTATAAAAACCCCTACTATAATTATGATATAATATAAGATATATTACTCTTCTTAGATCAATATTTGTTGGATGTTATTTCCTAATAATCTTATCATTATACCCTTTGTTGAATTTGACTTTATTTTGGGTATGGATTGGACATCTCATCATAGATAACATATCAATTATTGGGTATAGGAGGTCTAGTTTTATATCTCAAACCATCCTATGATCAAATATCTTTATAAGTATGGATATGATCTTCGTTCAAAAGAAAATTATATAAATGAGGATATGAAATGCAGTAATGAGGTTCTCTTAGCTCAAATGATTGGGGATTATGTCAAACTCGATTTAATGCCTACTATATGGGATTATATTGATGTATTTATAAAAGAACTAACTGATCTTCCCCCTAATTGTAAGGATGAGTTTTTAATCAAACTCATAATTTGGTCAAAGCCTATATCAAATAGCCCTTATAGAATTTCCCCCATTGAGTTGGAAAAATTAAATAAGAAACATTAATCGAATATTTATAAGTGATTACTATGCCTGAGTGATTTCTAAGATCTTGAGTTTTTCTATGAGGTATAAATATTTTGTTTTTTAGTTTAAATGATTTTTTAAGACCTAATGTGACTGCCCAATGAGATAAGGGGTGTATTAGGGGTGTCTGTGGATGTTTCAAATCTTGAATCCCTGTTTCTTGAAAAAACATGGTAGACACCACAATTATTAGAAATCATGAGGGATAGGCTACACAATTACACCTAACTATGATGGTCTTGACAGTGGGGTGTAGTAGGTCACATGTTTTGAGGAAATTGTGCCACCTCATGTGCATGATCATGTGGGATGCTTTTTAGTTTTTATTAGAGTTTGGAGCATGGTTTGTGCGTGGTTAGTCCAACCATGCACATGAAACCATGTGGGCTCTCCCTTGACACAATGAAGGGCACATGGTTGGTGCACAGTTTGGCCATCCATGCAGTTAAAACATGCAACCCAGTGTTTTTGGGAAAAATGCAAAAAAAAATCCCTCAAGTTGTTTAAAACATAAATTTTCTTCCTTTTTTTCAATTCTCTATCATGTAAAGATATTTCTCCTCCCATTGGTGATCTATTCCAAGACTAATCTTGGAATTGATAGATCATCCTCTTCTGGACTTGGAATCAAGCATCGTCGGTCTCGTTAGATCCATGTCAATGAGTTCTTAATTCCCATTGTTCGGTTATTTTTCATTATTAGTATCTATAGAGTTATTTATTTGAAATATAATATTCCATATTTTTAGGTTCTTCATCTATTATTATTTTTTCTCTCAATGTGGACCGAATTAGAGCTGGATACTAGATGAGTGCTCTACTATAGACCTACGATAGGTGTTATATACCTTTCCCTTGGGGTTTTCTGTTTTATAAGAATGGTTGTTATTGTGTCATCCATCATACATTACAAAGGCACCCCTTTAATTAATTAAATTCTTCAATTAAATAAATTGTATCCTATTAGAGATACCCCTACTGATTTTGAGATTGTTGGAGGTTATTTCCCCATACTAGCCCACCCATGGGGAGTGCCTTTACTTTTTCCCTATGTTGTACCATCCCATTGGTTTCATGTTATATTTCCATTATTTTTTTATCTAAATTAAATGAAAAAATTGAATAAGATTGATTTGGAGAAGATTATTCCTCTTTTCCATGTGTTTACATGATATTAAAGATATTATTTGTTTAAATAGATTTTATAAAAAAAATTGAATTAAGTTTGTATACTAATGGAATGTGAATGGTTGTGAATTGTATTAATGAATGGGATTATGAATTGGTATGATAGTGGATTCTTCAGTTGATATACCCTAGATCCTTATTCTATTGGATGATAGGGATGTTTCTCACATGGATCATGTTTATGGTAGTGGATTCCTTGTACTTGTTTCCTCCTTGGGTCCTGATTCCATGAGATGAATTGGGCCTTGCTACCCTTGGATATGACTTTCTTGGAATCATATTTCACATGTTTTGTTCACATTCTCCTTGGTATTCACCTAGGTCTTTACCAAAATTTCATTGAGATTCTCCTAGGACTCGACGTGGATGCCTTGGTCTTCTATACCTTCGATCCATCCCTTTATATTCAGACACTTATGATTATACTACACGGCCATGGTAATGTATATACAATTGATTATATGGAAAGGCTATGATGAATTTTATATATTGGATTATATGGCTTGCTCATGGTGGTTTTTTATACATGGTTATACAGAATGGTCATGGTGAATCTTTTGGAATGTTTTATGAATAGCCTTGGTATGGGTATCATTGTAAAGTTGGTATATTGGAAAATATTACTTTTTAGTTATATTTTAACACTACCCTTGATATGGGAGTATAACTATTGTTTTCTGGGAGCCTTATTAGTCTACAAAGTTTCACTTTACTATTTTCACATATGCACTGGGAAATTTACATTCTGTATTATTATACAAGTGGTATATTTTAGACACTGATTTCGTTTGTATTAAACATCCTAGATTTTGTAAAGACATCATTGGTGGAAGCCTACTAAGTGTTATCTCACACCCTATTCATGCCATCATTTAGTACCTGGAAAGACTATATTAATGCAAGTAGGGATAGGGGATAGCACCCATAGTATGATGCTTGTTATGTGTATGCATAAAAGAAGGGGAGAACAATATTGAGCTAAGCTCGTGATGCTAACTGTGATAGTTCCTTTTTATTCTTTTTAGTATTTTGATAAATATTTTGCAGTGATGCTTGTATACATATTTTCCACCTTTGTAGATACATGAAATGAAACATCATTTTTTATATGAGATTACTTTTGAAATTTTTTATATATTCATTTCTAGGATGATATCTTCTATCTAGTAGATTTAATACTTCTACTTTTTACTAATATAATTACTACCGATGTGATACACTCTGACTTGAGGGAATATCCTCCCCATGGAAACACTGTAGGACCTCGCTACTAGTCAGAATCCTCTTTCATTTATGGAGTCACACTTGAGGCTATGTGGCCCACTATATTGGTGAATTATTTAGTTTCATATGGGTTGGGTTGTTACAAAGTGGTATCATAGGTTTTATTTTCTGATTTACTATTTTGTGATAATAAGAAATAGATTAATAAGTTATTAGAGTTTGGTAATGAGCTATGTATAGGAGTAATTCTCACACAAACAAAGATAATCCATATTTCCATGGTTGGAAATTGTTGTTTTTTAGATTTTACATGTTTTAATTTATTTGATTCCACCATTGGGTGATGCTCTTGCGGTTCGATGTTTATTCCAATTTTTGATTTTACTATTACCTGATGATATAAGGGTATGAATCTCATCCATCATTTTAGTCACTTGTTATAATTCACATTCCATGCATTATGCCATTCCCTATAATAAGCATTTCTTTACTTCATGGCCTTATGATATGTGCCTTGTGTGATATACATACTATTTGAGAAATGTTTTATATAGGGAATTGGGAAACATAGTTTTTGCTTAAAGTTCATTCCATAACCTAAATATTGTTTTCTTGATTAGGATAAAGTAGACACCTTAAGTGGTCAACTTGGCACTTAGACTCATGTACCATTGGTCACATGGACTGGAACATGTTATGGTATGGATTAGGTAGATGTCATGTTTTAGTTCATGAGGAGTAAGGAACCTTATAGATCAAAAGTGGATAACTATCTACTTCATCCATTTAATTATATTGTTATATGAATGTGAAATAAAAATAGAAATTAAATTTTTGAATCATTGAAATGGACCTTTACCTAGATCTTGAGGGGTAGTAGGAAGTGTCTATAGTGATTTTTATAGGTCCTAGCTCTAAGATCAAATAGAGGGGTGTGACCTGGTCATAGGATGGGTTTGACCTATCACATCATTTATCTATGATATTTTGGTTATCAATATTTTAGGAGGCATGTGTTTCACATTGTAGAGACATACCACCATGAAGACCACCAGTCATACCCCAAGAGTGTGGTGATGACCATGCTTTTAAGGGGATGGGCCATGGACTATTAGTAGATCCACCTGTAGTTACAGATGAGGAACCATCTATTTTACAAGACATGTGTGGTGATTCATAGTTCTATGAGTGGTTTCTATGAAATATGTAAACTTTTTAGGGAGAATTGCATCTTGTCTTGTATATGGTAGAGTGGGAACGTGTGTTCCAGCAATAGCATCATCCCAAGTTTTTAGGGTATTTAAGTCCATAGGCTGCTGAGATATGGATAGAGACTACATTTTTTATCTTAAAGAATATAGATAAACCTTATGATATGAGAGTGAAGCTCATTATGTATATTATTTTTCTAGTAATAAAGTTCTGGTGAGATGTTTTGAAACAGGATGATAGGTTGCGATACATCATTTGGGTGATTTCTAAACCTGGTTATATGATTATATTTTTACTAAGACCCTGATATCTGAAAAGGTTCAGTGAGATTTTTCATCTAGATAAGGTTATGACAGATATTGTGTTGTATTCAGTATGCTTTGCAAGGATTTAGAATTTTACATTGATATACCTTTCTAATAATCTATTGAGGGAGAGACACTTCAAGGAAGGTCTCAGAAATTCTGTTTGATCTCAGTTCAAAAAAAATAGGTTGAAAACTATTACTGACATAGTGAATAGAGAACAAAATACAAAGTGGAACTTGAGGGAATATGGGGGTGGTAGCATGGTATTTCAGACTCTCAACCCGATGTTTCAGCTTACATTGGTAGGAAGTGACCTTTTGAGGCTTCATGTGAGGTGAGTATTAAATAGGCTGTTAGTGCTTGAAGTTTAGTATTCTATCACCAGAGTGGAAGACATGGGAACATGAGGAATCGGTGTGATTGAGAACTAGTCGAGTTTTTTGATTGCAGTAGTATGGGCCACATACAAAATTTCTACAAGACCTTTCCTCCTATCGTTAGTGGAAGGGTATCAGCTATGACTCTAGGTTCAGGATCAGGATACACAGCTCTATGTTGGGCTAGAGTTGGGGTAGTACTAATCATTCAGGCCGAGGTGGTGGCCATAGATGAGAAATCTAAACACCAATTGTACATAGAAAGAATATTGGGCCTACTTCAGGTATTGAGAATGTTTCATAGGGTTGAGGTTCGAGCCAGATATATTTTATACAACCTACACCTGAGGATCATAGCATCGTGTCGTATATGGTGAGAGATATGATCTTAGCAGACTCTATTATAATATCTACTATTTTATATATAGGCACATCACATATTTTAATATATTTATCTATTGTTGAAATTATTAGGCTTGTTGTTCAGTCTTGTGATCATGTTATGACCTTGGATACTATATTGGGGATGAGTGATAAAGGTTTACACTAGTACAAGGAGTACCCCCTTAAGGTTGGTGGGCGTCACTTCATATCATATCTTTTTAACCTCGAGATGACATGGTTTTTTTCATACTCAAGATGGACTGACTAGTTTCTTACTGATCCCATGTTGATTACATTCATTTAAGGGTTTCTTTCACATCACTAGAGGGATATGTTTTTATTCACAAGGGTGAATTAGATGTCCAGACAGGTAGAGATGGACTCGATCATCATGTTCTTGGTGGGATGATAACTCAGATTACTAGTTTATATCTAGATGATCACTGATCACTTTAGGAAGAATTCCCTCTAGTGGTAAAATGCTTTAGGGATGTTTTCCCAGATGAAATTTATGGTTTACCTCCTAAGAGAGAGGTGGATTTATCTATTTATCTGGTTCCAAGAGCTACACTAGTATCCATTCCTCCATATAGGATGGCTACTATGGAGTTTTAGTATCTCAATAGGAAACTAGAAGAATTAGATTAAAAGGGTTTCGTACAACCCGGTACTTATCTGTGGGGTTCTATGGTCCTTTTTGTAAAAAATGAGGATGGTACCCACAAGATATGTGTAGATTATAAAAAATTTTAGCACTTGATAATTAATAATGGGTATACCTTTCTATTGATATATGAACATTTTTATTAGATTTTAAGATCTTTGTTGTTATTAAATATTTATTTGAGACTGGGATATCATCATTTGTGTGTTCTACTAGAAGTCATACCATGTATATATTTTCATAGAAAGTATGGTCTATATGAGTATTAGGTTATGTAATTTGGTATCATGAATGTGCCAACATTTTTCATGGAACTGATGAACCATGTTTTCCATCCTCATCTAGATTCATTTTTGGTGGTTTTCATGGATGATATCTTGGTGTATTCTCACAATCGACACAACCATGACAAACTTATTGAGAACATTTTGGATACACTGAGAGTTTATCAGCTATATATTATGATTAAAAATTTATACTACTAGATGGATTAGATTCACTACCTGGGTCATATTATCTCAGAGATAGAAGTTTCAGTTGACCTAGAGAAGGTGAGAGATGTAGTTTCCTAGGATCAGCCTAAGAACCTCTTCAAAATTTAGAGTTTTTTAGGGATAGATGGATACCATAGGTGTTTCATACATGAATTATCATTATTATAATCACCTATTATGGGATTTACTAAGAAGGGTGTGAAGTTTTTATGGAAAGATACCCATGAAACATTATTTTGGGAGATAAAAGGGAGGCTGAATTTTTCATTGCTATTAATTCTTCTAGATTTGGGTAGGATCTACACTATGTATTGGGATGAATCGGGTATCCGGATAGGTTTAGTTTTTATGTAGGGGGTTAGAGTCATGGAATATGGGACCCATATTTTAAGGATGCATGAGAATAATTACCCGATGCATGATCTCAAGTAATCTATAGTTGTCTATGCTTTTTTGGTGTTAGAGATACTATTTACTAGGAGAGCATTTTGGGGTGTACACGGAACAAAAAATCCTTAAGTATATATTTATGCAGTTTGATCTAAATCTGAGGTATTAAATGTTTTTTTAGTACCTATAGTCTTTTAACTTCGATCTTTCATGTACTTATAGAAATGGAAATGTTTTTGTAGATGCACTGAGTAGGAGGACTCTGATACAGGCAGTTCAGGAGGCCAGTAGTAAGTAGTAGCTTATGGATTTGTTTTATGTGATTCACTTGTAAGTTTATGATTTTCAGTCGAAGAACTTTCTTTCATTATTATCTTTGACCTCTACTCTATTCGATAGAGTGAGGATGAGGAAGCTATCATATTTTAAGGGTCTATTCCTATGGGAGAGTGTAGAAAGTGAGGACCCGCCTCCAGGTTGGACTGTAGGGAGGATGATATTCTGCATATACATGGTCATGTATGGGTTCAAGAATACATATAAAAAGATATTATGAGGGATTATCATTCCTTGGTTTGGAAAGTACACCCTCAATATCACCAATATGTACCATGACTTACATAGTCAGTACTGGTGGTCAGGTATGAAATGTGTGGTTGCTGAATTTGATACAAAGTATTCCACCTGTCAGTAGGTGAAAGTGTAACATCAATGAACAGTTAGGATTTTATAGTATTTATCTATTATTGAGTGGAATTGGGATGATTTCATGATGGATTCTCTTTTTGGTTTTCCAATTTCTCCTCGATAGAGTTATGTTTTGTGGGTTTTTGTGGATAGGCTTATAAAGGTTTCTCATTTTCGGCCAATCAAGTAAACCTTTAATGTAAATGATCTTGGGAGGTTTTATATCCATGAGATATTATAACTTATTGGTATCCCTCTTACTATCATTTTATATAGGGATACCCATTTTACATATCATTTCTATAAGAGTTTACATTGGTTTTTGGGTACACATGTTCTTTTAATCATAGCATACCACCCTTAGACTGATGGCTAGTCAAAGCATACAATTTTGGCTCTTGAGGACATGCTGAGAGAAAATGTCTAGGATTTTGGGGGATCATGTGAGAGTAATATATCCACAGTTGAGTTATCCAACAACAATATCTATCAAGAGACTATAAAAATGGATTGTTATGATTATTTTTATGGTATTCCATTTTGATTTCCCTTGTGTGGGCTAGAGGCAAGTGAGGTGTCTTTACTAGGACTGCATCTCGTGCAGGAGACTTTAGTGAAAATCTATTTTATTAGAAATTAGATGACTACAGCACATTCTCAACAAAAAAAACCTACATCAATATCCATTCAATACCTCTAGATTTAGAGGATAGGGATCATGTCTTTTTACATATCTCACCAAGGCTGGGAAACATACAGATTATGAGACAGGGTAAGATTTCACTATCATATGTTGGGTCTTTTGAGATATTAGAGAGAGTCGGGATGGTATCCTGTCAGTTTTTGTTACCTCATAGGTACCAAGCCATGAAATTATCCTTACATGCATCTTAGATACACTGTTATCACTTACACTTGTCTCAAACTCTACATCTAGATGATTTGAAGTTATAGGATGGTGAGTCCATTGAGGAGTATCATATTCATATCATTGATAAGAGAATAAAGGTTCTCTAAAGATGGTGAATTACTCAAATACATGTTCTATGTAATCATGGTTATTTACAAGATGATACTTGGGAGTTGGAGGCCTAAATACATGCTCAGTGTCCAGAGTTATTCTCAAGTAATTCTTGACTACCCTTAGAAGGGAATTTTGTGCAAAGATTCCTTTAAGGGTGGATATTGTAAGATCCTGGGTTTTCCAGGTATGGATCTTTTATTTTTCTATTTAAATTATTTTTTGTGGCCTACTATGAGTTCCCAATGAGATCATGGGTTTATCAGGGGTTTATGGGTCTTGTTCAAAGCCAAGAGCCCCAAATATTGAAAAAAAGGTAGGCCACATAGTTAGTACAAAATGTGAGGGATAGGTCACATGGTTACTCAAAACCATATAGGGTTTGATAATGGGGGTGAAGGAGGTAACAAGGTTTGATGAAATCGTGAAACCTTAGTGAAAAACCCATGTGGGAGTCTTTGAAATTTTTAGCAGAGTTTGGAGAGTATTTTGGACGTGGTTAGTTAAACCATGCACTAAAACCCTATGAGGTCTCCATTGACTTAGTAAAGGGTTCAGAGTTGTCTATGGTCTGGAAAACCATATGGCCAAACCATGTGACCCATTGTTTTTTGGATAAATGACCTAAATTCCATTGATGAGTTTAAAAATTGAACCCTCTTCATTTTTTCTTATTCCCCATCATGCTTGGAGCTTCTGTAAGAACTCGGTTTTTCTCTTTGAGGTACGGGCTTCTTCTTTTCTCTTTTCCTTAAGTGTTCTTAATAAAATATGGAAAGAGGGGGAAAATCCTAAATTTTGGAACTACACGCTGTGTACTTTTTCCACACGCCGTGTACTTATGGCCGTGTGGGGATGAGTACACGGGGCGTGTAGCCTTTTCGGTGACGAGGGGTGTAGGAAATGACTACACGCCGTGTAGTGGTACTTACACGCCGTGTAGTCAGTCGGAAGGCCAAAACAGTAAGGCGGTGGAGTAGCCGACAGCTGGGCGATAGTACACATCGTGTACTTGGGAGTACATGTCGTGTACTCATGTCGATGGATGAACAGCGTGGCGGTGCCGCAAAATGAATAGTTAAATGAAAGGAGTACATGTCGTGTACTCAGAAGTACACGCTTTGTACTTTGTTTTTTCGGCTTAAAATAGGTATTAGCCTCTTCATTTGGCAGAGGATACACTTGAACCGATTTGGAGCCAAAGGAGGAATTCGGACCTTTGAAGATCCGCCGGGTGTTCGTCTGGAATCCGATTCGGCTTCGGACGATCTTGTTGGAACCAAACGGGTAAGCCCTCTCCTCTCCTGGTACCGTTATCACCAATTTTTTCCCAAGGGGAAGTTATTTACGTTTTAATGGGTTTTGTTCTTCATCAGATCTACGCCGTTCTTGGGTGTTTCTGGAGTTGGCGTTCGGGTATAACGTTCGTTGGCATATAAGGTAGGTGTCTTTGGGTTAATTTTTCCAACTGTCGTGCATTTTGTGCGTTTTCGTGCCACGAACCCATGTTCGGGTGTCGTGTGGCTGAGTACATTGCTATATTTAAGGCCTAGAAGTGCATATGTGATTAAATTGTGATAATAAAATGCTGGTTGGGATCGTTGCTTGGATCCGGAACCACCCTGGGGGTGTGTTCCTCTGTTTAGCCGTTTGGCTTGGATACTCGAGGGTATGCCTTTAATGTAGTAGTTGTAGAATTTCCTTGAGAGGAATTTCTTTTTTACTGCATTTTGACATGTTGGGCATGGCCCGGTTACCTGTTTAGCCTGAGGGAGTTGTTGTGATTATCCTGTGGGCACTGCACTATTTAGCCTGTGGGCAGTAGTTATTTCGGCCTGAGGGAAACTTCTTCCGTGCCTGTGGGCAGCTGACTCTGTGCCTGTGGGCGACACTACCTATGCCTGAGGGCAAACTCTGTTATGCCTGAGGGCAGATTCTTTTGTTGGATACTCGTTACCCGAGGGTTGGAGTTTACGTGTCTGAGGACACTAGTTGTTTTCTTAGAAATGCACTGTGGTGATTTCTTATATAAAATGGATTAAATGAATAATTAAATGGAAATTTAACTACTAAGTTAGATACTTTGTAGAATTTCTTACTTTATTTCATTTACCACTGCACACAATTGTTTCATGTTAGCACGCAGTTGGGCACGGGCCTTTGGTGGGTGCCTACTGAGATATATTTCTCACACCCTGTTTGGGTCACGCTTTTCGGCCCAAACAGATTACGTTTCTACATGTGTAGATAGGGTAAAGAGTCCCTATATAGGTACTTGACTGTTTCTGTGGAGTAGGAGGGCATGGGACCGAGCCTAGGCTCGCAATGTCACTACCAGCTGTTTTGCTTTGTTTTGTTGTACTCTGCTCTTTGTTGTACTATACTGATGTATAACATGTTTTGGCTTTTTTCATAGAACTTGAGACATGTAGCATCATTATTTATATATTGTTGGTTATATCAACTGCTGTTGTTTGTTTCAGTTTTGTATGGTTTACTGCTTCCGTTGTTTGTTGTATGTCTTATTTTGTATTCTGCTACGCTACACTTTGACAAATGAGGGCATAGTTTCCCCACTATCAGACATGGGCCCTCGCTGCTAGTCGGCAGCCTTTGGCGTTTGGGGAAATGCTCTTGAGGTCACGTGGCGAACTAGGTTCGGGGCACCCGTTATGTGGCACCCAGATCTGGGATGTTACAAAGTGGTATCAAAGGGGTTCTTTTCTTTGACTTACTATTTGGAGTCGTAGTCAGGGATAGGACGGAATGGTATTTGTTAATAAGTTGTGCTCGGGCATAGTTAACCCATGTACAGGGAAAAGCCAGTCTATCTCGTATTTTGCATTCTTTTGATTTTGCAATTTTACGATTGATATGTTTTCACCGTTGGGTGACGCACTTTGAGATTTTGCTGTTTATAATTTATCTATGGGTTCTCTTGAGTTGCAACCAGCTGAGATGAGGGTATTCCATATCATGCATCATATAGGCACATTCTAGATATCACATTCCATGCATAGATTACATTCCATGTAAGTGCATTAGAATTTTCATGTTGTTGTGATAGTTTTTGTGATAATAAAGCATGTTTTTGTGATAGCTGCTTGATAAATACCTGCCTTGTGATATGGTATTTTTGTTTGAGCTTGTTTATAGAATGGACGCCAAAATTTGGTGTTTGGGGAGTATGGGCCCCCATTGACCGGAATTTGGTGGATCATTGACTTCTTATTGGTTATAACACATATAAGATGTCAAACATTGATTCGTGTGGAGTATGGGCCCCCACGGGTCAGAATTTGACACTTAGGTGTTAGTTTCAGTATTTTCTGGGTTTCGAGGAAGTTTCTAAGGTGTACTGTCTGGAAACACAGTATACACGCCGTGTAGTATTTTTACACATGCCATGTATGGCCTTATGTTCGGGAAGAAAAATGAACTTTTTAAGTACACGCCATATACTCTGAGTACACGCCGTGTAGTCTCTTCCCATGTCACAAACCGTGTGGGCGGCGACACGGGGTAGGGATGTGCTTGGGTAAAACACGTCGTGTACCTAGTTAACACGCCGTGTAGTGTGACCTGGAGTCTGGCCGTGTAACTAACAACACGGGTCGGTGAACTCCTTGACATAACACGCCGTGTCAATGATGGACACGCCGTGTAGTGAGACCCGGGGACTCGGCCATGTAACTAACAACACGGGCCGGTGTCACCTCTCCCTGAACACGCCGTGTACCTGTAGGACACGCCGTGTAGTCTTGTCCGATGACAGACTGTGTGGACTTAGCCGGGTGGCTGGAGAAACGGGGTGATGTACACGCCGTGTGCGGGTGTAACACGCCATGTAGTTTCAAGCCGAGTAGTCGGCCGTGTCACAAGCGACACAGACAGTTGGAAAATAACACCATACACGCCGTGTAGATTAAGTACATGCCGTGTAGTTTTGTTTAACGGGAGTCATGTGGCTTAGCCATGTCGAAGGACCCGGGCAGGGGAAGGGAAGTCAAGTACACGCCGTGTAGACAGTGTACACACTGTGTAGTCTTGTTTTGAAAATTTTGAGATGCCTTCTTCCTCTTGTTACTTTTGTGGTTTCTTCGTTTCAGCCTTAATAATATTGAATCTAAGGCGTTCTTTTGACCCTGTAGTTTCATGCCGCCTAGACGACTGTGAATTTTTCGCCAGGAGAGCGGTGACGATTATGCTTCAGAGATGGTGGGACATGGGCTACCAGTTAATCCTCCAGTAGAGACAGATGCAGCGACAGATACTATATCGGACACAGGCACGGAGGCGAAGTTCTATGAGGGATTTATGCGGTTCATGCAAACCTTTCAGGGAGCATCGCAGGCTGCGACATCTATGGCTGAGCTGACTCGTATCTTTCAGCAGCAGCATCCGCCTACATTTTCAGGGGATGGCGGACCACAGGCTCCAGAGTCTTTGTTGGGGTCGATGCAGACTATTTTTGAGAATCTTGAGACGCCTCCAGGGAGGAGGGTCAAGCTCAAAACTTACATACTGCGTGATTCCTCCAAGAGGTGGTGGGATGTTACCACCCAGACATAGCATCACAAAGTCATGGAGTGGGAAGATTTTCAGGCAGTCTTCTATGAATTCTTCTTTACCGAGATGATGAGGGAAGATAGAGCTCAAGAGTTCATGAATCTACAGTAGGGTGTTATGTCGGTGATGGACTATTCTGGTCGTTTTACAGAGCTTCAGCATTTTTCACCCGTGCTGGTGGGTGATGATACGTTGAGATCCAGACGTTTTGAGGATGGTCTTCGGTATGACATCAGAGAACTGGTGAATGTCTTCAGGTTTCCTACTGTCCACGCCATTGTGAACTAGGAGTTGATCACAGAGAGGAACCTTCGAGAATCTAGTGGTGTGGTCTAGGGTAGTTCAGCACCAGTTACTGGTACTATTTCTATTGGCAAGAGGAAGAGACAGATGGACTTCTCTCAGGGCGGAAGTACCAGTCAGAACAATGATTTAGGTGGACAGGTTATGTACTACCAGTGTGGTAGAGAGAGGAATAAGAGGCCGTAGTGTCCATGAGACCCAGTGGAGTGCTGATCTTGCGGCAAGATGGGTCATCTGCAGTGCTTTTGTAGGGCATTTCCACCCGTGGATAGTGAGAGGGGTTCCGTGCAGACTCCGCGTGTGGGAGCAGGACCAGTGGCTTCTTACCAGTCAGGGAACTGGAACACTTCAGGGCATGCAGGCAAAGATGGTGGGCATGACCGTGGTAGCCAGACACCAGGATCTTAGAGGCAGCAGGATGGGACAGCTCAGGGTAGTCAGGCTGTGTCGCAGGGCTATGGCACTGGGCAGGCATATGCAGTGCAACAGACCCAGAAGGAGTAGGATCTCGGACCTTCTACAGTAAGAGGTACTATTTTAGTATCTTCTATCTTATCTTCAGTACTTTTCAATACAGGTGCTACACATAGTTTCATATTTGTACCCACTGTAGAGAGCCTCAGGCTCTGTGTTTCTCCTTCTTCTGAAATCATGACGCTATACACTCCGTTGGGGACTAGAACGGCTGGTGTGTGTCAGTACAAGGAGTGCCCCCTTGAGGTTGGTGGGTGTCACTTACTTTGGGACCTCTATGTCCTAGAGATGACAAGCTATGACATCATTCTCGGGATGGACTGGTTGGTTCCCTTTTGGTACTTTGTGGACTGCTATCGTCTCAGGGTTCGTTTCATGTCACCATTGGGCGGAGAGTTTCTATACAAGGGCGAATGAGATGTTCAGGTGAGTCGAGCTGGACCAAAGCATCGTGGGCGAGGTGGAGTCACGACCTAGATTTCGAGATTATATTTGGATGACCAGGGGACTTGTCAGGTGGATTTCCCTCCTGTTGTTGATCGTTTCAGGGATGTCTTCCCGGATGACTTTTCGGGTATACCTCCGGAGAGAGAGGTGGATTTCTCTATTGAGCTTGTTCCAGGAGCAGCACTGGTGTCCATTCCTCCATATAGGATGGCTACACCTGAGTTGCAGGAGCTCAAGAGGTAGTTAGAGGAGTTATAGTCAAAGGGATTTATCTGACCCAGTACTTCTCCTTGGGGTTCACCGGTCCTTTTTGCAAAGAAGGCGGATGGTGCCCTCAGACTTTGCGTGGATTATCGGAAGATGAACCAGTTGACGGTTAAGAACCGATATCCCTTACCAAGGATTGATGATCTTTTTTATCAACTTCGTGGATCATGAGTGTTCTCGAAGATTGGCCTGAGATCAGGATATCATCAGCTGTGCATTAAACCATCTGATATATACCTCTCACAGCTTTCAGGTGTAGGTATGTTCTATATGAGTATACGGTTATGCCGTTCGGACTCACGAACGCACCAGCAGTTTTCATGGATCTGATGAATCATGTGTTCCATCCTTATCTGGATTCTTTTGTGGTAGTATTCGTGGACAACATCTTGGTGTACTCTCACACTCGACACGACCATGCCACCCATCTTGAGATGGTATTGAGTACACTGAGGGAGCATCGACTATATGCTAAACTCTCAAAGTGCCACTTTTGGATTGACCATATTCACTTCCTAGGTCATATCATCTCAGAGGCAGGAGTATCAGTAGACCCAGAAAAGGTGAGAGTAGTAGTTTCCTGGGAGCCGCCTAAGAACGTGTTTGAGATACGGAGTTTCTTAGGGTTGGATGGTTACTACAGGCGTTTTATACAGGACTTCTCCCACTTAGCAGCGCCGTTGATGGGCTTGACTAAGAAGGTTGTGAAGTTCATTTGGTCGGAAGCTTGCGAGGCATCTTTTCAGGACCTGAAGGGAAGGTTGACATCAACACCGATCCGGATACTCCCAGAGCAGGGGAAGAGCTATACAGTTTATTGTGATGCAACAGGTATTGGGCTGGGAGAAGTGTTGATGCAGGGCGATTGAGTTGTTGTGTACGGGTCTCGGTAGTTGAGGCCACATGAGAGGAATTACCCGATACATGATCTCGAGTTGGCAGCAGTTGTTCATGTGTTGCGCTGTTGGAGACATTATCTATTGGGGGAGCATTTGTGGTTTTCACCGACCACAAAATCCTCAAGTATCTCTTTACACAGCGCGACCTGAATATGAGGCAGCGAAGGTGGGTCGAGTACCTACAGTCCTTCGATTTTGAGCTTGACTATACACCTGGTAAAGGTAATGCAGTAGCTGATGCACTGAGCAGAAAGACTCAGATACAGGCAGTGCAGGAGGACAGTGGCGAGTGGCAGCTCATGGCATTGTTCTCTGAAATGAATCTGGAGGTGCACGACAGTCAGGGGAAGACTTTTCTTTCCTATTTAGTTGTGACTTCTACCCTCCTGGATAGAGTGAGGATGAGACAGCTATCTGATTCGGAAGGCCTAGTTCTACGAGAGTCAGTGGCAAGGGTGGACCCTCCTCCTGGTTGGACGATAGGCGATGATGAGGTTTTGTGTTTCCATGGACAAGTATGGGTTCCATGGGATATACGCGAGGAGATGATGTGAGAGTTTCATGCTTCAGCTTGGTTAGTTCATCCTGGGGTTACCAAGATGTACCGTGACTTGAGACGTCAATACTGGTGGCTGGGTATGAATAGAGAGGTAGCTGGTTTTGTTATGAGATGTTCCACCTGTCAGCAGGTGAAGGCGGAGCATCAGAGACCAGCTGGACTATTACAGCAGTTACCCATTCCGGAGTGGAAATGGGATGATGTCACGATGGATTTCGTGACTGGGTTGTCGAGGTCACCTCATGGAAATGATTTCGTGTGGGTTGTTGTGGACAGACTCACGAAGGTATCCTACTTCTTGCCGATCAAGGAGACCTTCAGTGTTGAAAAGCTTGGAAGGTTGTATATCCGAGAGATCGTATGTCTTCATGGGGTCCCTCGTTCTATTGTTTCAGATAGGGATTCCCGCTTTACGACTCATTTCTGTTAGAGTTTTCAGAGGGCGCTGGGTACACAGGTGCTTTTGAGCATAGCTTACCACCCTCAAACAGATGGTCAGTCAGAGCGTACGATACAAGTTCCAAAGGACATGTTGTGTGCATGCGTCCTAGACTTTGGGGGCTCTTGGGAGAATCATATACCCTTAGTCGAGTTTGCCTATAACAATAGCTTCTAGGCTACTATTTAAATGGCACCATACGAGGCTTTATACGGTAGGTCGTGCCGATCACCTTTGTGCTGGTTAGAGGCAGGTGAGGCAGGTATGCTGGGACCACGTCTCGTGAAGGAGACTTCTGAGCAGGTCCAGTTGATTCAGAAGTGGATGGCTACCGCGTAGTCTCGTAAGAAATCTTATGTTGATCGTCGCAGACGACCTTTGGAGTTTGTGGTCGGGGATCAGGTTTTCTTGCGTGTTTCACCGAGGCTGGGACACAAGCGGATCAGGAGACAGGGTAAACTTTCACTGCGGTATGTGGGGCCATTTGAGATTCTAGAGAGAGTCGGGCTGGTTTCTTATCAGTTGTGGTTACCGCAGCGGTACCGAGCCATGCATTACGTCTTCCACATATCTCAGTTGTGTCGCTATCATTCAGACCCGTCTCACACCTTTCGGTCAGAGGAGGTTGAGCTGGAGGTAGATGCGTCCTTTGAGGAGCATCTGATTCGTATTGTTGACCGGAGCATGAAGGTTTTCCAAGGCCGGTCAGTTCCTCTCGTACAGGTGTTGTGGCAGCATGGCCGAATGTAGGACGAGACCTGGGAGCGGGAGGCTGAAGTATGTGCTTAGTGGCCGGAGTTGTTCACGGCTATATCTTCACCACCCTTGGAAGGGAAATTCGGGGACGAATTGCTATAAGGGGGGAAGTTTTTAAGAACCTGGTTCTTCTCTTTGAGGTACAAGCTTATTCTTTCCTCTTTTCCTTAAGTGTTTTTAATAAAATATGGAAAGTGGGGGAAAATACTAAATTTTGGAACTACACGCCGTGTACTTTTTCCACACGCCATGTACTTCTGGCCGTATGGGGATGAGTACACGAGGCATGTAGCCTTGTCAGAGATGAGGGGTGTAGGAACTGACAACACGCCATGTAGCGGTACTTACACGCCGTGTAGTCAGTCGGCAGGCCAAAACAGTAAGGCGGTGGAGTAGCCGACAGCTGGGAAACATTACACGCCATGTACTTGGGAGTACATGTCATGTACTCATGTCGACAGATGAACAGTGTGGTGGTGCCGCCAAATGAATAGTTAAATGAAATGAGTACACGTCATGTACTCAGAAGTACATGCCGTGTACTTTGTTTTTTTGGCTTAAAATAGGAAGTAGCCTCCTCATTTGGCATAGGAGACACTTGATCCAATTTGGAGCCAAAGGAGGAGGCCGGACCTTTGAAGATCCACCAGGTGTTCATCTGGAATCTGATTCGGCTTCAGACGATCTCGTTGGAACCAAACGGGTAAGACCTCTCCTCTCCTGGTACCATTCTTACCAATTCTTTCCCAGGGGGAAGTTATTTACGTTTGAATGGGTTTTGTTCTTCATCAGATCTACGTCGTTCTTGGGCGTTTCTGGAGTCAGCGTTCGGGTATAATGTTCGTTGGCGTATAAGGTAGGTGTCTTTGTGTTAATTTTTCCAATTGTCATGCGTTTTGTGCATTTTCGTGCCACGAACCCATGTTGGGGTGTCGTGTGGCTGAGGATGTTGCTGTATTTAAGGCCTAGAAGTGGATAGGTGATTAAATTGTGATAATAAAATGCTAGTTCGGATCGTTGCTTGGATCCAGAACCACCCCGGGGGTGTGTTCCTCTGTTTATCCGTTTGGCCAGGATACCCGAGGGTATGCCTTTAATGTAGTAGTTGTAGAATTTCCTTGAGAGGAATTTCTTGTTTACTACATTTTGACATGTTGGGCATGACCCGGTTACCTGTTTAGCACGAGGGCGTTGTTGTGATTAGCTTGTGGGCACTACACTATTTAGCCTGTGGGAAGTAGTTATTTCGGCATGAGGGAAACTTCTTCCGTGCCTGTGGGCAGCTAACTCTATGCATGTGGGCGACACTACCTACGTCTGAGGGAAAAATCTATTATGCTTGAGGGCAGATTCTTGTGTTGGATACTCGTTACCCGAGGGTAGGAGTTTACGTGTCTGAGGACACTAGTTGTTTACTTAGAAATGCACTGTGGTGATTTCTTATATAAAATGGATTAATTGAATAATTAAATGGAAATTTAACTACTAAGTTAGATACTTTGTATAACTTCTTACTTTATTGCATTTACCACTACAAACTATTGTTGCATGTTAGCACGCAGTTGGGCACGGGCCTTTGGTGGGTGCCTACTGAGATATATTTCTCACACCCTGTTTGGGTCACGCTTTTTGGCCCAAACAGATTACATTTCTGCAGGTGTAGATAGGGGAAAGAGTCCCTGTACAGGTACTTGAATGTTGCTATGGAGTAGGAGGGCATGGGACCGAGCCTAGGCTTGGGATGACGATGCCAGCTGTTTTGCTTTGTTTTGTTGTACTCTGATCTTTTTTGTACTATACTGATGTATAACATGTTTTGTCTGTTTTCTTAGAACTTGAGACATGTAGCATCATTATTTATATACTGTTGGTTATATCCACTGCTGTTGTTTGTTTCAGTTGTGTATGGTTTACTGCTTCTGCTATTTTTTTTATGTCTTATTTTGTATTCTGCTACGCTACACTTTGACAAATGAGGGCATAGTTTCCCCACTATCAGACCTGGGCCCTCGCTGCTAGTCGGCAGCCTCTGGCATTTGGGGAAATGCGCTTGAGGTCACGTGGAGAACCGGGTTCGGGGCGCCCGTTGCATGGCACCCGGATCTGGGACGTTACAGCTTCCTCCACCCATTGTTAAGCCATTCCAAGCCTAAGATAGGAATTCAAAGATCTTCATTATCTAAGCTTGGATGCAATAATCGCTAGTCTCATTTAATCTACGTTAGTGAGTTCTTCATTCCTCTTGTAACATTCTTTGTTTGACTTGGTATTGACAAAGTTATTTATGTGTAAGATAATATTACTTATTTTCAGATTCGTCATCTGTTATTAATTTTTCTCTTTATTTGGACTGAATCAGAGCTCGATTATGGATTATTTCTCTACTACGGACCTATGGTAGGTGGTATGTACCTTTCCCTTTGGGTTTGGTGTTTTATAAGAAAATTGAATTTGTTCTGCACGTTGTACTTTCTGACAAAACCCATTTAATTAATGAAATGCTTTAATTGAACAAATTTCAAACTATTAAGGATTTACACTAGTTCTTTTGAGATTTTTGGAGGTTTTTTACCCAACCTTAGACACCCATGGGTTGCGCCCCTTATTTTTACCTATGTTATACCACCCTATTGTGTGTGTGTGTGTGTGTTTGGTCAAATCTATTTTAGAAGATTATTTAATTGGATGAATTGAACTAAAATGATAAAGATAAGTTTATGCCACCTTCTCCATGTATTTACATGATATTAAATAGTTTATTTATTTAAATTTATTTTCTATAAATTTTTTAAATGTGTTAGTAAATTCATGGAATGTGAATGGTTGTGAATAGTATAAATTAATAAGATGATGAATTTTTATGTTAGTGGATGCCTAGGTGAAGGTACCGGGGTCCGTGATGGAAGCTGATGGGCTGTGGATTTTAAAATTTTCATCGACAGAATGATGGAACTTTTCATCACCAACAATCTGATCCCTAGTATGTTCTGAGGATCACACAAAAAATTAAAAGAGCACAAAATAAAAACTAAAAACATACATTTATAGATCTCAAGGCATGGTCAACTTCAAATCTTCTTCGTTGATCTTTTCATGAAGGATCCATATAAGGATCCTTCTATATCGCCCACACACACATCAAAAATCTGTGGGAGCGTCGATCGTCAAATTATGGGTTCTAGCATGGTGATCCAATGATATCTTCGACGTCCTGATGATCATTGTGATCCTTTTTCTTCAATGTTTGAAGGTGGAAATTGGATCGACACTTGAGAGGGAGAGACTCTCTCTATATAAATCAGGTGGAGATATAGGCTCTCATTCTAAATGAATAAATAGTAAATTGGGAGAGATCCTCTCTCTATTTATAGTAGAGTTTCTAAATACATGATTGGGTTCCCGGGCCCCTGTTTATTTAACATCCTCTAAGTAAATAATTATGACAAACTAAACTATGAAAATATTATTTATTCTTTTATTAAATACTTGTAATATATAAAATATATATTACATGATAAACCTGATCCATTTAAATCGAATCCCCTTTCCCACTTAATATTAAATGAACCTTGAATATTAAAATGTAATATTAATTCAAATAATGTTCTCTCATATTTACCTAACCTGTAAATACATTAAATAAATTCAATATTAACTATTCATAACTTTAATAATAATGAATTTATTTATTTATTTGGTGATCGATACCTTGGACAATGTTCGGACCCCATGGTGGGGCCCGCCATGTCCAATATACCTATTCAAATGAATATGGGGGTTTCTTGAATATTATATTGTGTGTGACCTTGTTATCCCTTATCTCAATATTAGTGAATAAAATCCAAAAACAATGAGAGGATCCTAGAAACCCATTAAGGCCCCTAGAGAGATAAGGATTATCATAGTAATGAAAACCATCCTACGAACACTAACTATATACTATAATCTCTTTATCTTTAAATATATCACAAAGTAATATGCACACTTGTGTCATTGCTCTTTGATTGATTTATAATTTTTTGGTCTATCTAGATATATTTACGTTTTGATTGATTTGGCCAAAGACTTATGAATGTAGCACCATCCATGTTAACCAAGCTTGAGATATAAAACTTCCTTAACTTGGAATCAAAAAATCCTTTCTTAACCATTTAACCAATTTCATACCACCAATGATTCACCAAACACAATCTACCTCACCATGATTTCAATATCATGATTTTTTTCTTGCATCAAGGTACACAATCAAATGGCACGCATTGGTAATGGTCTCAAGTCAGGAGACCAATACACATGTATGTAGATTGGAACAACCAATGACACTCAAAATATGTAGTGTTCCTATTGGTGGGTCTGTCCTCATGATCTCACTACTAGATATCACCAAGTGAAAACATCATGAGAAAAAGTATCAATGATTATGATCCCCCAGCACCTGATAGTCAAACATCAACTGTGTTTAATCAGTATGATGAATATATATCACAGGACCTTTGTTTAAGATTAATGTTATTGTATATCAAGCTTCTCATTATAGCCTAGTATCTGATATAAACTTCTGATACAATAATTAATCTATGAACATTACCATTAAATAGTGGATGTGTAAAAGTCTACACTTTAATGGTAAGAATATATCATGTATATCTAACTTGTAAAGACCCGCAAATTTCAAGGAAATTTTTTTTCTTAATTTTCTTTGGAATTTTACAAGAGCGCAGCTTCAGACGGCACCTGATTCCGAGGCCCGGTGTGCCCGGAATCAATTTCCGAAGTTTGGCTCGGGTACGTTCAGTGAACGGACGAGCGGGTTTTTCTATCTTTTGAACCGGTGCCCGGAATCAAATTCTGAGGGCACCGATGAAATCGCAGCGCCGGTATTTGCTTAGAAACGCCTCTTCCGGAGTTGCGTTTGCTCAGACGTGGTTTTTAAATTTTACGGCTTAAGTCAGAAATAAAATAAAGTTTGTGCGACAACTTTATTTTATTTCACTTAAGCTGCTTGGAAGCCACTTGAAGTCACTTAAAGACGGCTTGAACTGAGTTGAACTGGATAGGATGCTATCCAGAAATATCCTACCCCTTGGTAGGATATTTGTGCGGTGGGACCCGCACGAGCCCCGCCGTTTCTTTCGCTAAGTAACGCACCCGCGAAAACCCGTCAAAGTAACTGAAAAGTCAACCGACGCGTTTTCTTTAATTCTTAACAGACCATTTAATTGGGCTGTTTCTTTCGTGAATTAAATGGGCTGTTTTATTCGTTGAATTAATTCAACGAATTAAGTGGGTCGTTACTTACGCGTTTTGCGTTTGTTGGCAAAATAATAAAATAGACGAACTCGTCTATTTTGGAGGATTGCTATTCCTCTGAGCCTCCACCCTCTCCGCGAAGAACGCGAAGAACGCGAAGAACGCGAAGAACGCCGGCGACCGGAATTCGACGACACACACCGAGATCTGCGACGTCGGTGAGATCTACCCGCGACATTCTTCGGTGACGCCTCTTCTTCCGCGGCGAACGTGCGATCGGCAACAAAGGTGAGAATCGGATCTTTTATTTCTCCCTTTTTAAATTTCAATATCAACGGATTTAAACTAATTAAATCCGTTTGATCTTGATCCGGAGATTGGCGATGCGACGCCGGATACCGCGACGACGCGACGATCTCCTTCCTCCGCGACGAGCGATTCCGCGACGACCTCTCGTCCGACGACGACGACAAGGTAAGGGTTGATTGGAATATTTTCCTTCCCGTGATTTTATTTCTTTTAGAGTAAAGAACTTGATCTTCGAACAATTTTAACATTTAAAATTGTTGTTGATTGTTTTATTGTTCCTCCCGTGGATTATGACTAACGCGGAGGGTGCGGGTCTAACAAACAAGACCCGGCAACCCTCCGCCGATCTTCTCTTTTTGTGCGGATTTGGCGGACGACGACGAACCGTGAGGCAAGGGCAATTTGTTGGCTCCGCAGTGAAGATCGTCCCCCGGGAGGAGCATCGGCGCAGACGGGAAAGAAATCGGGCCACCGGAGCATCTCCGGCGGCCCGCGGAAGGCGGCGGCGGCGCGGGTCGCCGGCGCGGCGGCGCCGGCGACCGGAGGCGGCGGCGCCCGGCGCGCCGCCGTGGAGGAAGCCCGCCGCGGCTGAAGCCGCGGCGGCAACGGCGGCCGGTTCCGCGGCCGCGCGGAACCGGGGCGGACGCGGCGGCCCGGCCGCGTCCGCGTGACAAGCGGCCCCCCGCGGGGCCGCGTCTCCTTCAAAGCCGCGGGTCAACCCCGCGGCGGCGGCAGTTCGGCCGCTCGGCCGAAGCCGAGCCGGCCGGTCCGGTCGGCCGGGCCGCGCCCAGGCCGGACCGGACCCGGCCGACCCGGTTCGGGCCGACCCGGTTCGGCCGACCCCAGGGGGGGGTTCGGGCCGGGTCGCCCCGGGCCCAGTACCCCCGTTTCGGGCCCTCTACGGTCTTTCGCCCATATCTTGGGCCTGGGACCTCCGATTGACGAACCGTCAGCGGCTACGCGATCCTTGGATCGAGACGGTCGTTTCGGTATATTATACTCAAGGTTTCAGAAGACTTTGGGTTCGGCCGGGTTGGTTCGTACACGAAGCCAACCGGGCCCTCGGAGCGGAAACGCTCATAACTTGAGCTACGGACGTCCGAACGACGTACCGTCAGCTGTGGTAGTTTCCTCTAAGTGAGACGGAACTTTTGGCATACTCCGCCCGAGGATCGGATACAGGCGGAGTACGGTCGGGTTGGTTTTTCCCTAAAAACCAACCGGGCCCCTGGGACAAAAATGCCAATAACTCTCAGACCGGGCGTCCGATTGACGCGCCGTCTGTCGCGTTGAGATCCTGTTGTCGATACGGAACTTTTGGATACATCAACTTCGGACTACGTGTCAGTTGATGTATCAGCCCCTCGGCTCGTGGAGCGGACCCTCCTAAACGAGCTCGCTTCGTGCGGGAACCCTAGCGCTGGCTGTGACCTCGACGACAGAGCAGAGATCCTCTGTGGACTGCGACGACGGCAGAGCAGAGATCCTCCGTGGACTGCGACGACGGCAGAGCAGAGATCCTCCGTGGACTGCGACGACGGCAGAGCAGAGATCCTCCGTGGACTGCGGCGACGACTGTGCAGAGATCCTCAGTGGACTGCGTCGACTACTGCACTCAGCGATCCTATGCGGATCAGTGCCCGATCCTATGTGGGTCCTACTACCGGTTCTGTGTGAGCCACTGCCTACCGGTTCTGTGTGAGCCACTGCCTACAGGTTCTGTGTGAGCCCGATCCTGTGTGGGTCTTCTGCGGGGGTTAGTACCTATCGATCCTTCGTGGGTCCGACGACTTAGACGGATCAGTGATCATCTTTGACGTCATCTGAAAAAGTATACCTGGTTGAGCTGAATCTTATGTTACTCTCCTTTGTGGATTGTGTTGAACTATCCTTTGTGGATTTACTATTTACTCTCCTTGTGGATTTGAGTCTTGCTTTCCTTTGTGGATTGAGTTGTTCTTGAGCTCGTGAGCAGAGCTAGATTTGGGGACTTAGGTATATGTATGGGCATATACCTAAGTCGAGTCAGATGTTACTTCGTGATTGCATCTTTCTTTGTGCTATATCCTTTGTGGATTTCGGGAGACCTTCGGGGGTCTCGGGGTCCTTACTGAGTAGTTGTACTCACCCCTGCACGGGCTATGCCCGCACCTTGTTGTGTTGGTTGCAGACGACGGACAGCGCTGATCACGGTTGGGGCGTGGAGCAGGACGGTACCTGGAGGTGGACCACTGGGCGGGACGTGCTCGGAGCGGACGTGGGACCCGAGGAGCCTGGAGGCTATCTGTACCCACCCTTCAGGTGGGATTGCCAGTGGACGACACGAGGCCGCCGTCTTTTCTTCAGTTGCTTTACTTTCAGTTGTACTTTACAGTTGGGCTTGTATTTCCGGCCCCTTTACTTTTCTGTACTTTACTTTCCGCTTGCTGACTCTGTGTGGTTGTTACTTATAAAGGCAATGCCTTCCCTGTTTACTGGGATTTTACGCCTTGGTGCTAGTCGCCAGCCCCTGGCCTATGGAAGGCGGGCTTGGGGTAGTCACGGCACGGGCCCCGAGGACGGGTCGTGACAAATTGGTATCAGAGGTGGTCGGTTCTACCGCAAACTCTGATCGTCCTTTCTTTCTATGTGAAGCAATAGTGTTTAGTGTATTCAGTGTGGTTATCAGTTCAGGGAGCCCAGTGTTGGTGCGGCGGCCGACGTATCCGTACACCAGGACCCTGACTCCTGATTTCCGACTTAATGCATGAAAACATTGATTGCGTGTGTGTTTCAAGTTTTTCCTTGTGATTACTTGTGTCAGCTCACCGGGTATACTGATCTGCTTTATGAAAGTCTCAAGTTTTCCTTGTGATTACTTGTGCCAGCTCACCAGGTATACTGTTCTGACTGTGGTGCTCTTGTTCTCCTTTTCAGGATGGCCCCGCGACGACTGCCAGCTAGGGTTCCGAGTGTAGGGCGCGACGGCAGCCCACCGAGCGACGAGGCCTCGGTGCAGGGCCCTTTGCCAGCTGTGGCACCGGCGGTAGCTTTACCCGCCGAGCCACCGATGCTACCAGTACCAGACGCTGACGATGCACGTCGCCTCAGGGCACTGCACGAGTTTCAGAGCCAGCGACCGCCCAGGTTTCACGGTGAGGCGGACCCCCAGGCCGCCGAGGACTGGCTAGAGGCGGTGGTACGGATCTTCAGGCTAGTGAGGACACCAGCGGATCTCATGGTGATCCTCGCAGCGAGCCTCCTGCAGGCGGCGGCAGGACGATGGTGGAGCCTGATGCTCCAGGTTCACGATGAGGCATCCTTGCTCTGGGCGGACTTCGAGAGCCTCTTCCGCTCTGAGTTCGTCCCGGCCACCCTCCGAGCGGTGCGCATCCAGGAGCTTCTCCAGCTGCGCCAGGGCAGCATGACGGTCGCTCAGTACGCGGCGAGGTTCACGGACCTATCTCGCTACTCGACCGACATGGTACGGGACCCCTTCTTCCGGGCCCGGACCTTCGAGCAGGGCTTGCGACAGGAGATTCGGGCGTCGCTGATCTCTCTCAGCATTCCGACCCAGGCGGGAGTGCTGGAGCGAGCCCTCCTGATCGAGAGCTTCCTGGCAGAGCCTTCTTCAGCGGCGAGACCTAGCGCAGGGCGGCAGGTAGCTGAGTCATCGGCAGCAGGCAGCCGACGGATGACTCACGGGTCCAGGCAGACCAGACCCCCTCGCAGACGGCCTCAGGACACCGGCTCAGCGGTGCGGGGCACACAGCGAAGTGCCAGCCTTTCGAGAGGCAGGCTGTGCTACTCTTGCGGCGGGTAGGGTCACATGGCTCGTGACTGCCCGACTCGCCGACCAGAGGAGCAGCAGACGGTGGAGGGGCCACCCAGGCAGAGGCAGAGGGTCGACCGTGGCGGTCCGCAGGGAGGAGGCGGACGAGGCAGAGGAGCTGGCCGAGCAGCAGGTGGTGGGCGACGCTTCCAGGCTCTACCCCCACCACCACCAGGAGGGCCACCTCGACCACAGGGAGCTGGAGGGCAGGGACAGGCCCAGCTCCAGGCAGTGGAGGCCTACGACCCCGACATGCCAGAGATGATTCGAGGTACGATCTGTGTCTATTCCACCCTTGCTGCAGTACTTATAGACACAGGAGCGAGTCACTCTTTCATAGCCTCTGCCCTTGTTCGGAGCTCGGAGATTCCGACTGAGCCGTTGGCTCGATCCTTACGGCTAGAGACTCCTACGGGAGCAGACTCGACGATTACGCACTGGTGCCGGCGGTGTGAGCTTACTCTAGGAGGCGAGAGCTTCGGCTGGGATCTCCTTGTAGCGGCGTCGAGGCCTTACGACGTCATCTTGGGCATGGATTGGCTATCCACGGTTCATGCCCAGATCGACTGTTTTAGGCGCAAGGTGCGATGTGTTCGTACCGACGGGAGCAGGTTTACCTTCACCGGCGAGAAGGGAACCTTTGCAGCACAGGATGGACTTCCGCGGAGGAGAGTGCAGCCTATCTCTCATCAGTTGGCTAGCCTCATCCTAGGAGCAGTGGATGTGCGGAGTCCGGCTTTTCCTGCAGTGGTGGACCAGTACGTGGACGTCTTTCCCGACGACGTTCCAGGGCTACCTCCTCGTAGAGAGGTAGACTTTTACATCGACTTGTACCCCGGGACAGCCCCGATATCTACTCCAGCATATCGGATGGCCCCCGCCGAGCTTCGAGAGCTGCGGGTACAGTTGGAGGACTTGCAGAGCAAGGGGTTTATCTGACCCAGTGTTTCACCCTGGGCTTCCCCGATTTTGTTCGCCAAGAAGGCGGACGGGAGCTTGCGACTTTGTGTCAACTATCGTCGCCTGAACCAGGTGACAGTGAGGAACAAGTATCCGCTGCCACGGATTGATGACCTCTTCGATCAGCTCAAGGGAGCGCGGTGGTTCTCGAAGATAGACCTCCGGTCAGGCTATCATCAGCTCAGAGTTCGAGACGAGGACGTGCAGAAGACGGCCTTCAGGTGTCGGTATGGCCATTATGAGTTCTTGGTTATGCCATTCGGCGTAACCAATGCTCCAGCAGTGTTCATGAGCCTCATGAACAGGATCTTCCAGCCATACCTCGACCGATTTGTCGTTGTCTTCATTGACGACATTTTGGTATACTCGACGACTGAGGAGGAGCATGCCTACCACCTGCGAGTTGTGCTAGACACACTCCGAGAGCACCAGCTTTATGGCAAGCTCTCAAAATTCCAGTTCTGGTTACGTGAGGTCCATTTCTTGGGGCACGTCATTTCTGAGGCGGGAGTTGCAGTGGATCCCGCGAAGATCGAGGCGGTGCTAGCTTGGGAGCCACCCAAGAGCGTGACAGAGGTGCGGAGCTTCTTGGGCCTAGCCGGATATTATCGGAGATTCGTGCCAGACTTCTCCAGAGTTGCAGCACCACTCTCAGCCTTGACGAAGAAGGGGAAACCCTTTGTGTGGTCAGACAGATGTCAGCAGAGCTTCCAGGAGCTGAGACAGAGATTGACCAGCGCACCTATCTTGAGGTTGCCTGAGGAGGGATTTGGGTACGTAGTTTACTGCGATGCATCAGGGACTGGACTCGGGTGCGTCCTGATGCAGGAGCGGGCCGTGATCGCCTACGGATCACGTCAGTTGAGGCCGCATGAGCAGAACTACGCCACTCATGACCTGGAGTTAGCAGCAGTGGTCTTCGCTCTGAAGACGTGGCGGCACTATCTGATGGGCGAGCGCTTCACGGTCTTTTCTGACCACCAGAGTCTCAGGTATATCTTCTCTCAGAAGGACCTGAACCTGAGACAGCGGAGATGGCTTGAGTTCCTCCAGGACTATGACTTTGAGATAGTCTATACTCCTGGGAAGGGGAACGTAGTAGCCGATGCCCTCAGCAGGAGGACGGGCATTCAGCTACTTGAGGAGGCGACGGAGCAGCTAGCCTCCTTGCAGATATCCTTCGTGGATAGAGACGGAACAGCCTTTCTTCAGTATCTCACAGTCTCTCCTCCACTTCTACAGCGGGTCAGAGAGGCTCAGCGTGGGGACGCTGACTGTGAGACCCGGCGTGCACTGATATCCTCAGGTCAGGCGCCTGATGGTTTCTCCCTTGGAGCAGAGCACGACATCCTTTTCAGAGGGCGTACCTTCGTACCAGTTGCTTTACGAGGGGAGGTGCTGAGAGAGTTTCACACTTCTCCCTTGGCGGTACATCCCGGAGTGGCGAAGATGTACCAGGATCTCAGACGACAGCACTGGTGGCCGGGCATGAAGAAAGCTGTGGCAGAGTTCGTTTCACGATGCCTCACCTGCCAGCAGGTGAAGGCAGAGCACCAGGTACCAGCAGGTTTGGTACAGCCCTTGGAGGTCCCGGAGTGGAAGTGGGACGGCATATCTATGGACTTCGTGACTGGACTTCCACGTACTTCCAGAGGTCACGACTCCATTTGGGTGATTGTCGACCGACTCACCAAGTCGGCACACTTCTTACCCATCAGAGAGCAGGGCTCAGTGGAGAGCTTGGGACGTCTTTACGTCCAGGAGATCGTACGGCTTCACGGTGTGCCATCATCTATCGTCTCCGATCGAGATGCTCGTTTCACTTCCCGGCTTTGGAAGGGGTTGCAGGAGGCGTTCGGGACGCGGCTCCATCTGAGCACAGCCTTCCACCCTCAGACGGATGGTCAGACGGAGAGGACCATACAGACACTCGAGGACATGCTCCGTGCATGTGTTCTCGACTTTGGTCGCAGCTGGGAGGACCACCTACCCTTGGTGGAGTTCGCGTACAACAACAGCTACCACTCCACCATCGGGATGGCACCATACGAGGAGTTGTACGGCAGACCCTGCAGATCACCGTTGTGCTGGACAGACCCTGGGGAGTCAGCACTCGTGGGACCAGAGATGGTCCGAGCCACGACAGAGAAGGTCCAGATCATCCAGGAGAGGATGAGGACAGCTCAGAGCCGGCAGAAGTCATATGCTGACAGGAGGCGGAGGCCACTAGAGTTCGAGGATGGCGACCACGTCTTTTTGCGTGTCTCACCTCGACGTGGTTTGCGGAGATTCGGCCGAGGCGGCAAGTTGTCTCCACGCTTCATCGGGCCTTTCCAGGTCCTCAGCAGGATAGGAGAGGTGGCTTATCGCCTGGCTCTACCACCTCAGTTGCACCGGGTGCACGACGTCTTCCACGTGTCTCAGCTGAGGAGATACGTGCACGACCCGACGCACATCATCGACTTTGGGGAGCTGGACGTGGACGATGGGGCGACTTTTGCGGAGGTCCCAGTGGAGATCGATGATCGACAGGAGCGGGTCCTACGTGGGCGGTCGATTCCTCTTGTGCGCGTCAGATGGCAGCACGGGAACCTCCAGGAGAGCACTTGGGAGCGGGAGGCTCAGATGCGTGCTCAGTACCCCCATTTGTTCCCCTAGTTTTTTATGTATCTTTACGGGGACGTAAATCCCTGAGGTAGGAGTAATGTAAAGACCCGCAAATTTCAAGGAAATTTTTTTTCTTAATTTTCTTTGGAATTTTACAAGAGCGCAGCTTCAGACGGCACCTGATTCCGAGGCCCGGTGTGCCCGGAATCAATTTCCGAAGTTTGGCTCGGGTACGTTCAGTGAACGGACGAGCGGGTTTTTCTATCTTTTGAACCGGTGCCCGGAATCAAATTCTGAGGGCACCGATGAAATCGCAGCGCCGGTATTTGCTTAGAAACGCCTCTTCCGGAGTTGCGTTTGCTCAGACGTGGTTTTTAAATTTTACGGCTTAAGTCAGAAATAAAATAAAGTTTGTGCGACAACTTTATTTTATTTCACTTAAGCTGCTTGGAAGCCACTTGAAGTCACTTAAAGACGGCTTGAACTGAGTTGAACTGGATAGGATGCTATCCAGAAATATCCTACCCCTTGGTAGGATATTTGTGCGGTGGGACCCGCACGAGCCCCGCCATTTCTTTCGCTAAGTAACGCACCCGCGAAAACCCGTCAAAGTAACTGAAAAGTCAACCGACGCGTTTTCTTTAATTCTTAACAGACCATTTAATTGGGTTGTTTCTTTCGTGAATTAAATGGGCTGTTTTATTCGTTGAATTAATTCAACGAATTAAGTGGGTCGTTACTTACGTGTTTTGCGTTTGTTGGCAAAATAATAAAATAGACGAACTCGTCTATTTTGGAGGATTGCTATTCCTCTGAGCCTCCACCCTCTCCGCGAAGAACGCGAAGAACGCGAAGAACGCGAAGAACGCCGGCGACCGGAATTCGACGACGCACACCGAGATCTGCGACGTCGACGAGATCTACCCGCGACATTCTTCGGTGACGCCTCTTCTTCCGCGGCGAACGTGCGATCGGCAACAAAGGTGAGAATCGGATCTTTTATTTCTCCCTTTTTAAATTTCAATATCAACGGATTTAAACTAATTAAATCCATTTGATCTTGATCCGGAGATTGGCGACGCGACGCCGGATACCGCGACGACGCGACGATCTCCTTCCTCCGCGACGAGCGATTCCGCGACGACCTCTCGTCCGACGACGACGACAAGGTAAGGGTTGATTGGAATATTTTCCTTCCCGTGATTTTATTTCTTTTAGAGTAAAGAACTTGATCTTCGAACAATTTTAACATTTAAAATTGTTGTTGATTGTTTTATTGTTCCTCCCGTGGATTATGACTAACGCGGAGGGTGCGGGTCTAACAAACAAGACCCGGCAACCCTCCGCCGATCTTCTCTTTTTGTGCGGATTTGGCGGACGACGACGAACCGTGCGGCAAGGGCAATTTGTTGGCTCCGCAGTGAAGATCGTCCCCCGGGAGGAGCATCGGCGCAGACGGGAAAGAAATCGGGCCACCGGAGCATCTCCGGCGGCCCGCGGAAGGCGGCGGCGGCGCGGGTCGCCGGCGCGGCGGTGCCGGCGACCGGAGGCGGCGGCGCCCGGCGCGCCGCCGTGGAGGAAGCCCGCCGCGGCTGAAGCCGCGGCGGCAACGGCGGCCGGTTCCGCGGCCGCGCGGAACCGGGGCGGACGCGGCGGCCCGGCCGCGTCCACGTGACAAGCGGCCCCCCGCGGGGCCGCGTCTCCTTCAAAGCCGCGGGTCAACACCGCGGCGGCGGCAGTTCGGCCGCTCGGCCGAAGCCGAGCCGGCCGGTCCGGTCGGCCGGGCCGCGCCCAGGCCGGACCGGACCCGGCCGAGCCGGTTCGGTCCGGGTCGGGCCGACCCGGTTCGGGCCGACCCGGTTCGGCCGACCCCAGGGGGGGGTTCGGGCCGGGTCGCCCCGGGCCCAGTACCCCCGTTTCGGGCCCTCTACGGTCTTTCGCCCATATCTTGGGCCTGGGACCTCCGATTGACGAACCGTCAGCGGCTACGCGATCCTTGGATCGAGACGGTCGTTTCGGTATATTATACTCAAGGTTTCGGAAGACTTTGGGTTCGGCCGGGTTGGTTCGTACACGAAGCCAACCGGGCCCTCGGAGCGGAAACGCTCATAACTTGAGCTACGGACGTCCGAACGACGTACCGTCAGCTGTGGTAGTTTCCTCTAAGTGAGACGGAACTTTTGGCATACTCCGCCCGAGGATCGGATACAGGCGGAGTACGGTCGGGTTGGTTTTGCCCTAAAAACCAACCGGGCCCCTGGGACAAAAATGCCAATAACTCTCAGACCGGGCGTCCGATTGACGCGCCGTCTGTCGCGTTGAGATCCTGTTGTCGATACGGAACTTTTGGATACATCAACTTCGGACTACGTGTCAGTTGATGTATCAGCCCCTCGGCTCGTGGAGCGGACCCTCCTAAACGAGCTCGCTTCGTGCGGGAACCCTAGCGCTGGCTGTGACCTCGACGACAGAGCAGAGATCCTCCGTGGACTGCGACGACGGCAGAGCAGAGATCCTCCGTGGACTGCGACGACGGAAGAGCAGAGATCCTCCGTGGACTGCGACGACGGCAGAGCAGAGATCCTCCGTGGACTGCGGCGACGACTGTGCAGAGATCCTCAGTGGACTGCGTCGACTACTGCACTCAGCGATCCTATGCGGATCAGTGCCCGATCCTATGTGGGTCCTACTACCGGTTCTGTGTGAGCCACTGCCTACCGGTTCTGTGTGAGCCACTGCCTACAGGTTCTGTGTGAGCCCGATCCTGTGTGGGTCTTCTGCGGGGGTTAGTACCTATCGATCCTTCGTGGGTCCGACGACTTAGACGGATCAGTGATCGTCTTTGACGTCATCTGAAAAAGTATACCTGGTTGAGCTGAATCTTATGTTACTCTCCTTTGTGGATTGTGTTGAACTATCCTTTGTGGATTTACTATTTACTCTCCTTGTGGATTTGAGTCTTGCTTTCCTTTGTGGATTGAGTTGTTCTTGAGCTCGTGAGCAGAGCTAGATTTGGGGACTTAGGTATATGTATGGGCATATACCTAAGTCGAGTCAGATGTTACTTCGTGATTGCATCTTTCTTTGTGCTATATCCTTTGTGGATTTCGGGAGACCTTCGGGGGTCTCGGGGTCCTTACTGAGTAGTTGTACTCACCCCTGCACGGGCTATGCCCGCACCTTGTTGTGTTGGTTGCAGACGACGGACAGCGCTGATCACGGTTGGGGCGTGGAGCAGGACGGTACCTGGAGGTGGACCACTGGGCGGGACGTGCTCGGAGCGGACGTGGGACCCGAGGAGCCTGGAGGCTATCTGTACCCACCCTTCAGGTGGGATTGCCAGTGGACGACACGAGGCCGCCGTCTTTTCTTCAGTTGCTTTACTTTCAGTTGTACTTTACAGTTGGGCTTGTATTTCCGGCCCCTTTACTTTTCTGTACTTTACTTTCCGCTTGCTGACTCTGTGTGGTTGTTACTTATAAAGGCAATGCCTTCCCTGTTTACTGGGATTTTACGCCTTGGTGCTAGTCGCCAGCCCCTGGCCTATGGAAGGCGGGCTTGGGGTAGTCACGGCACGGGCCCCGAGGACGGGTCGTGACATAACTGTATACATGATACTATAATCAAAAGTACTGCATAGTTGGGTCTAGGGAAATCACTATTTCAACACTCCAACTTGCACTAGATCCAACTTTCTAACCATACTTCTTAGATGATCACATGATAAATATCATGGTTCTGCTGTGTAATGGCTTTAGCTGCTAGGTCCGCCACATTTCTACTGCATGGATATTATTCTATATGTGACCTCATATCCTTGAGTAATACTTATCAGGAGATGGTATCCCTAAGTATACCCATTTTGTCCACTGTCATAACTTGACAACTTGGCTAGTAAGAATATCATAATTTACATTATGATAATACTTCACTTAATAGGTGCGATTCTAAGAACTGGAAAAAATCCTTGCATTTGATATCTGCTTCTTAGCTGCCTTTGAAGCTATAACTTACTTGGTATTTAAAGGTATGTCTACCAATGGCTTGTATGATCTTTTCTTGTTTAACACCTTATCCTAACTATGATCTTAGATCATTTTGATCTGAATAAGACTAGTTTGTGTCCTATAATTACTAGTATCCTTCTTCTCCACATACTAGGTACATATCATTTATACTTTTTGAAGTACACGATGATGGTTTTGACTTCTTTGTTTGCAGTTCTATTGGATATAATTGATATCTACTAACTATAAAGTATATCCTAGAAGTATCAATTATTGTACATATCATGTCATACATGATTAATACATCTATTAAGCATATAGATCTCAACTCACAACTTTAATCTCCTCCCATGTTCTGAATATGTTAACCTGGAGAGATTAAGCCATGTGACATTGGAAAAAATTCATAACTTGAATTGTTCCAACTTGTATCTTTCAATACCATGTCACTATATGTATGATTGATGTTGGGGAAGTTCAACCTTAAAGACTTCTGCAGGAGCATTATGGCCATGGGCCATCAGGAGCACGGGAACAGGGGGGCGTGGAGGAAGAGCATCCCTACAAAGATGAACTTCCTGACTTGGAGAATCTAGAATAATGCTATCCCTGTGGATGTGAGCATTAAAAGGCTGGGAATCATCCTGGCATCCTGTTTCCAGTGTTGTCTGAGAAGGAGGGAGGAGAGTGTGAATCATATTTTCTTTGAGGGGAGTTGGGCGCGTATGGTGTGGAGTTTCTTTGGAGTTCAGACAGGCTATTCTTCAAATGTTTATAACCTCAAGAGTTTTTTGGAGCAATGGTTTTAGGGTTGTGAAGATAACCCGAAGGAGGCTGAGGCTCGTTCCATTATCTTCAATGCAGCCTGCTGGGTGATCTGGCAGGCTAGAAACCGAGCAAGGTTCGAGGGAACCAAATCTACAGGGAGGGCGGTGGTGGCGAGGATTAGGTGCATGTTGATTGAGCTGGTGGATCTTGCAGAGATTGGGACAGATGTGCTCTCGCTCCGGTTTTTATAGCTCCCCAGGATGGTGGCAAGACAGAAGGTATCCAAGGGGCGGGGGAATTGGATTCGCTGGATTCCACCAGAGTATGGGTATAAGCTGAATATTGACAGGGCTTGTGCTTTGGGCATTATGCGGGGAGGGGGTGGTGCGGGATCACAGAGGGAGTGTGTTGATGGCCTTCTCAGCTTTCTATGGGAGGGGGAGTGCTGTCCAGGCGGAGGCTTTGGCATCCCTCTCTGGGCTTTCCATTTGTAGTCAGAGGGTCCTTGATATTTTCCAACTGGAAACCAACTCGAAGTTTGTACAGGAGGCCTTAGAGGGGCATGGAAACATTCCATGGTTGATTACCTACATTATTAGAAAATGTAAGGCACTCATGAACAACAACGTTAGGGTCACCCACACTTGGCGGTAAGGGAATAAAGTGGCGGACTACTTGGCTTCTATTGCGGTCACCGGGGATCTGGTGGTGTGGCATGATAATGGTACTTTTTTCAAACCATAGGGGGTGAACTTGATTAGGGGTGATGCCCAAGGGCTTCACTATTTTCGACCCCCATAGGTGGGGGTCTTTGTATCTGTCTCTGCCTGTTTCCTTTTTGAATAAAAATCATAGCGATTAGTAGTAGTATAGAAATTAAGGAACCTATATGTTACCAAACTTATTTCACTTGAAAACAATGGTTCTCCCACTAACCTTTTATAAACACATGGAAAATATTCATTCCAAATAAATGTTCTAAGATCATGTTTCTTACTTCAATCCTAAACTAGATTTTAGTAATTTTCAACCTTTTTTGTCATCCAATTGTGTCATCATCCCTTTCTAGTTGCATCATATAGACACCTTCTATGAAAGTTAATCTTGACATCCAATGGCCACATTAATGATCTTAGAAGTTAGCTATGATAAGTAAAATTATAATGAATTTAGTCTTACCTACATGGTATTACCAATTGAGCCTTATTGGTACCACTCTTATACCATCCATGTATCATTTCACTTGAATACCCACTTCACTATTCAATTATAGGCCCCCTTTGCATTCTGATTCATAGAATCCATTATTTAATTTTAATTGACCTTGTTAATCTAAGATAATTTACATATACTTCCTACTTGTATGAATTAGAATTTTTAATGAATAATGTATCACCAGACATAGTGATTATAAAACCATCACTATGGATTTAACCTTCCTAAGTGGTATGTTTTACTATAACATTCCTATTCCACATGTACTTTGTGGAACTAGTTCCTATGACAACCATTTGTGCATCTCTAGCATTGACTAAATCTAAGTCAATCTAGCTCCCACTATCTCTAATAGATATTTTCACCCATATATTGAAATGTTGTCTATCACTTAACTATATTTTTCTATCTTAGGGATTTATATAATATCCTGAGAAACTTTTAGGATTATTATTAAGATGAGTAATGTGTTTAGCTTGATGCATGTTTCTTCATATCTTAACAAACTATTTTCATTTAAAAACATGTCATATGACACAATGGATTTCATTATACTAGGAATAGTATGATATCCATTTGTTATTTTAGTAGTTGTCATATAAATTATGAGATTTCACCATTATTTACAAAGAAAGTTTTGAAATATGATGGATGTTTCTGCAAGTTATAACAATGATTCTACATACATAATTACTTTGATAGATAAAATGTGCATTTAGGAATTGATCATGCTATATTTTATTAAACAATGTTGACATGTAAGACTCATCCTTGATCCTCCTTATTAGTATCAATTTCATGATGTAGATAAGGTAATGTGTGTTTAGGAATTACTCCAGGATACATTATCATGATTGATGAATGCTTGGTCAAGATTATTCTTCAGCATGCTAATCTGAAGAAACTCATATTTTATGACCAAGATTATAAATCACTTTCGTATTAATTAATAACTTAAAGGAATCTTATGAAGTATATTTACCAATAGATTTCCCTTGGAATAGTTCACGTTTAATTGTTGAACTAACTCCATAAGCTTTGTGACATACCTTTATTTATAAAGGTTTCTTTGTCAAAACTAAATATGTTAATTATACCAAAGGTGTTTAGCTATGATGAGCCTAAATACCATACTAGTTATATAATTGATGTATACTTTTAGTTTTTCTTAACAAAGAATTATCTTTCCAAAACTAGGTAAAAGTTTTACATTTTTTTATATTCCTTACTTATTGTCTATGATTCAAGTACCACTGAACTATTTTTTATTATGTTTCTATAAACAAAATATCTTCCTAAACCTAGAATAATGTGTCATTATGTCCAAATGGAACGTGAGATAAATTTTTTGGTTATACTCAACAAATTTTTCAACTAGAATTATTCACTTGGAAATTAGAATTTATGTGCTTCTCACAGCTGATTTAGGAATCACCCTTTCTGAATTGTTTGGAGGAGACACCTTACTTTGTGTAATGTTTCTATAATTTATTGGTTATTGTATCTATATATATATAAGTCATATTTTATTTAGTACCCAATAAGTATGTCAAAAACAATACCTTTATTTGATGAATATACACTGAAATAAAATAGAGTTCTCGCTTATTCAATTCAGTTTATTGTGTATTTTAACTTCTATAATTTATTTCAAATATGTGATGCAAATAACCTCCTGTTAAATAACTAACCTCCTTTCTTTTAAGGAAAATACAAAGTTTCCTTTGAAATAACTTTTCATTGTCCTTTTTTCCCTGTCTTCTATTTTATTCTCCGTAAGAATTGAAGATGATACTTTAATATTCTTTTTGTTTGGAGAACCTTACATAAAAGGTAATGAATCGCTTACTTAATAATGTTTTTTTTATCCTTAAATTAAAATAGTGTAATTGGGTGAAAAAGTGTAAGAATGGGATTCCATGAAAGATCATAGTCTTCCTTTCATGTTTACACAAATCCAGTGTAATCATCACATTCAATTATTGCTTCAGTTTCTCCTCATAAACTTCTTGTAGATGAGACTACATTTGATATCATCCTTGGTCTGATGTTTTATCCATAACAAAAATCATTCTTTGATGATAGGAATATGACATAACCATAATATTAAAGATTCATGAGTCTCCTATAATAATTTTACACCCTTTCTTTATGAGGTTTCTTGACGGGTAGGGACACCATCACCTTGAATTTCTGAAATTATAGTAATATGCGCAAGTGCCTATACTATACATGGAAATTTGTGCTAGTTTGGACATTAACTTTTTCCAATATTTATTTATAATTTTATCTTTTAGTAAATATTTCCATTTTCTAAAAAATATATAACATTAGCATATTAGTACTTTTATGTTGATAACCGAATTAGACATTACCGATTAATTTAATCATTAAATTTCTCCCACTATTTTATCAAATTCTAGGAACCCTCTGTACTATAATTAGAATACTCTGTTGCTTGATTATTTAAGTGGAAAGGATCCCTAGACCTCCCCTTATATTCTACAATCTTTTTCTATGATTTACTCGATTATTACCTCCAAAATCACAACAAGATAGTTTTAGCTATTTCGTTGATGCAATTTTAGTTAATTCAACCCACCAATCTTATAAGAACTCCCAGTAATAAGATGCACTCTCATCTTTGGCATGACCAGCACCACAAACACCCAGTTTTGTTCAAACATGAATTATGGAAGAATGTATTGACTTAATATTTCTTTTAGAGTGTTTATATTTATCTCTCGATGAATGTAATCCATTTATATTAATCTTTTTCATTAATTTTATTATTCTTGTAACAAAACATTAGTAGAAAAATATATTTTTCTTATTTTTGAATTTTATTATTTATTATTTTATGAATTTTTTTCTCTATTTTAAAATTAATAAAACAATAAATAAATGAATAAAGGTAAATTATTACCTAACTAGTCTTGAGCATATAAAATGGCCTAGGGGCATCATACACGAGTCGTAGCTTGACTCTTGATGCAGCACGCCCCGTCTTGTATGTTCGCTTATCTCATAGAGTATCAGTGCGTCTTGATGGGGTCTATGTCACGTATTGCATTGTCTTGGTCAATGTACACCACCTCATTTTTGCATGGTCGACGTCGTACATTGTCTCCATCCAAAATACAATGATAATCATGTGCAGGTGAGGGGAACTAAAAGTGTAATGTACATTAGATAAAATTGGGTGGACATTCCCTTATGCATTTTAACCGAAAATAAAGTTTATACAAAGACCTCCATTAAATTAATTTCAAATATCGCAGACATTTTAAAATAAATAATTAAAATAAAAAATTAAATGCATACATACATGGTTCGGTGCTCAAGACTAGTAAGCGGGTAAAAATAAAGAGAAATTAAATTAAATTACATAAAATAAATTATGAGTGTTATTTAATTAAATTAAAATAATTAAATAATTCAAATAATCTAATTATTATTCGGTCCCATAATTAATTTTATTTTTAATACCAAAAATTAAACTAATTAATTAATTTACTTTCTAACCAAAATTAAATTAATTTACCTGGGTATTAAAATTAATATTTTAAACCACAACTAATATATTAATTATTATAATTTAATTTAGAAATTAAATTAATTAATTAATTAATTTAATTTAACCCAGGCTTCGAAACACATGTTATGGCCCATTACAGGTTGTGTCGATTTGTGTAGACCCATAATGGGTTGGGAAAAGACCATTTTTCTCTTTTCTAGGCCAGGTCGGTCCGTCCAAACCCATTGTGGGTTGGGAAAACCTTCCTGGGCCACATTCATGGAAAATCAAGACAAACCAGATCAGTGAAACCCTTGGTAGGGGTTACCTCTCTCATAGTGGACAGTAGGGAACCTAGACTGGGAATTAGGGGAGTAGCTCGTGTGGGGATGAGGTGTCAATGGTTCTAGGGATGTTCGGAAGTCCAAGATCTACTTTAGAGAGATGTTTCTGGATCAGATATGTTCGGCATATGTAACAGCAGTGGAGGGGCAACTACGGTCCAAGGGGTGGCCTCAACTTGAAGGATTCAAGGAAGACCTGGGTGTTGTGGCGACCTTTAGTGGACATGGGGGGAGGTCAGAGGTGGGAGCATTGGTCAAAGAGAATCTAGGTTGGAGGAGCCATAGGTGGTATGCGCAACTAGGGAGGAAGTATGACGGGTGACTGGGGAAGGAGACACCCCGTGGGGTTTTGTGGTGACCAGCACTGGTGGGCGGGGTTAGGGAAGCACCCTCAAGGTCGGTGGCATACTGTAGTAGAGTCCCGATGGAGGAGTTGGATGGGATGGTCCGATCACCGGTCAAGGGTAAGGGTGTAGGTGAGGGGGCGCCAACATAAGGTGGAGGCCACAAGGAGGTCACAGTGGTGGGCTGGTGGCCTCTGTGATGGTAAGCAATCGACCCTGTCAGGTGAGGTCGAGGATGACAGGGTTGGAACCACACCCTCCCCAAATTTCAAATTGCCTTTTTTCAATTTTTCTTACTTAGTCACCCCACGACCCCCACATATTTTTTTTGTTTTGGTTGGTTGACTAAGGTGACACCCTTTTTGTTTCCACAGGGCAAGGGGAAAATCTAAAGTCTATTTTATAGACTTTTAATATAATAACAATTATTATTATTTTAATAAATTATAATTATTATTATTATTATTATAAAATAATAATAATAAAAAATATTATTATAATTGTTATAAAATGATAATAATAATAATAATTATCCAAATTTCACAATCCTTGTGGAAAAAACAAATTCATAGATGTGCATTTAATTTTAACAGCCATAAACCGCAAAAAAATCTGTATCAAAAATTTTTAATGGTCATAAATCGACCATTAGAAATTGGTTCAACATGAAATTTGAACCATTGGGACTATATTCATACCCCTACTTCAATTTAAAACAATTTAATTTTCCTCTGGCTCAAAAAATTTATGCGGTCACTCTAATTTCAATTGAAGGTATTGGGGCCTACAGGGGAAGCTGATGGGCTCGGGATTTTAAAATTTTCATTGATGGGATGAATAAATTTGTCGTCACCAATGCTCTAAGCCTCGGTATGGTCCAAGGATCTAATTTAAATTTAAAAGTGCACAAAATAAAAATTGAAATCATACCTTTCCATATTTGAAGGTACGGTTGACTGCAACTCATCTTTAGCGATCGTTGCATGAAGGATTTATAGCAAGATCCCTCTAGATCATCCATACACACATCAAAATCCACAAGACCAGCAATTGTTGAATTCTATGTGCTAGCGTGGTGATCCGACGATATCTTCGACGTCCTGATGATCACCGCGATCCTCTACCTTTAATGCTTAAAGGAGGAACTTGGATCATCACTTGAGAGTAAGAGACTCCCTCTATAGAAATAAAAAGGAGAGATATGCTCTCATTCTAAATGAATGAATAGTATGTTGGGAGAGAGCCTCTCTCTCTATTTATAGTGGAGTTTCAAAATACCCGGTTGGGTTCCCCAGCCCCCGTTTATTTAACATCCACTAAATAAATAATTATGAAGAACTAAACTAAAATGATATTATTTATTATTTTATCACATACTTATAATATATAAAATATATATTAGGTGATAAACCCAATCCATATAACTTAACTAGTCATTCCTTCTTAATATTAAACGAACCTGGAATAATAAAATATAATATTAATTGGAATAATATTTTCTTTTATTTACTTAACTTGTAAATACTTTAAATAATTTCAATCTTAATTATTCATAACTTGAATAATAATGAATTTATTTATTTCTTTGGTGATCGATACCTTGGACAATGCTCAAACTTCATAGTGGGGCACACCATGTCCAATATACCTATTTAATTGAATAGGGAGGATTCTTGAGTATGATATTGTGTGTGACTCTCTAGGCCCTTTTCTCGAAAGTAATGAATAAAATATACATACCAAGAGCGGAGTCTAGAAACCCATCAAGGCCTATAAAGATATAACAATTGTTATATCAAAAACAACCATCCTACGAACATTGAATATATACTATAATCTCTTTGTCTTTAAATATCTCATAAAGTAGGATGCACACTAGGGTCATCACCCTTTTCTTGATTTATAATTTTTTTATTTATCTAGATGGATTTACATTTTGGATTCTTAGGAAAAATAATTATAAAGGTAACACCATCATGCTCAACCAGGCATGAGATATACAACGTTGTCAACTTAGAAGCGACAAATCATTCCTTGACCATTCAACCAATGTCATACCACCAATGATACACCCAACACATGCTACCTCTCCATGATTTCAGTATCATTGTTTTTGTCTTGAATAAAAGTAAACAATCAAATGGAAGACACTGGTAATGGTATCAAATCAGGAGACAAATACATATGTCTATATATTGGAACAACCAATGACTCCCAAAACATCTGGTGTTCATTTTGGAAGGTCTTTCCTCATAATATCACTACTAGAGATCACCAAGTATGAACTTCATGAGAAGAAGTCTAAATTCTTATGAGCCCCCATCACCATCTAGTCAAACATCAACTATGTCCAATCAGTATGATGCATCTAGACTATAGTACATTTGTTTAAGATTAATTTCATTGTATCTCGAGGTTCTCATTATAGACTAGAATCTACTATAACCTTTTGATATGACAATTAATCTATAGACATTACCATTACATAGTGGACTCAGAAAATTCTACACTATAATGGTAAAAATACATCATATATATCTAACTCTATACACAATATGGCATTAAAAAGTACTCAATAGTTGGGTCTAGGGATCCCACTATTTCAACATGAGGTCGGTATACCTTGTATCCTGATTACATAAGATTCCATGGATGTTTTTCCCACAGATCATCTTTATGGAAGTGGATGGATTGGACTTGTTTCCTCCTTGGGTATTGATTTCATAGGATGCCTTGGGCCTTGGCACCCCATAGATCTAGATTTCATTCACTCACATAGAACATTTAATGTTGACATTCTCCCTAGAGTCCACCCAAATATTTACTGAGTTTCCATTCAGATGCACTTGGGACTCAAAATGGATTCTATGGTCTTATATACCTTGGATATAACCATTCATGGTCTTCTACTTCTGATTATACATTGTGGTAATGGTAAAGGATATGAAAATTAATGGATGGCAAGGACCTAATGAATGTTATATACTGGATTATAGAGCATGGTTGTGGCATTGGTTTACAATTGGTTGTACAGTGTGGCCATAGTGGATCTTTGGGTATGATTTATGGATAGTCCTAGTACAGGTATCATATTATAGTTAGTAGACCGGATATCATTACTTGTTAGTTATATTTTCCACTACCCTGGATATGGGAGAATAACTATTGTTTGTAGGGATCCTTTTTGTCCTATAAATTTTCCCTTTACTTGTATCACATATTCCTTCATCACTTTACATTCAATACTTTTATACCTACAGTATAATTTTTACATTTTTTTGTATTACATTTCCGGGATTTGTTATAGACACCCATGGTGGTGGCCTACTGAATATTATCTCTTTAGAGACCTGGTTTTTTCTAATAATACTTTAAAATATTTATAAATATTATTCTATAGCTAGGAGATGGGATGGCATGCGATTTTGAGGCTCGGTGTGACCTAAATTAATTTTTTTTAAAAATATTAAATATGTTTTAGATTACGCACACATAGTTAATCAAATAAAAAGAGATAACTCTTAAACGGTTGATCGGATAGGAAATATGAGACCATAGTTGGGTTTGGAATGTGGTTTTTACCATAGGTATGACATAAAATAAGTTTTCACATGACATCTGGATCGATCCCTCGCATGTTGGAAGAGTGTTTTTAGTGAATTAATTAATTAATTTAATTAATTGATTAAAAATACTTTAACCTAATTTATGGATATAAATTAATATTTTAGAATATTTTCATCTTAGTTATGTTTTTTCAACGATGAGAATCCTCTCCTCTCCTCTCCTTTCTGTTGACGAACGACGAACAACGAAGAACAACAATGAAAGAATTGGATCCAGGCGGATTAAAGCGCGACGAACGTAGCATCTTCTACCAATCATAGCGCAAGTGCGATCTTCATCAACAGGAATTGATCCAATCCAGGTAAGACTCGTCATTTGGTAATTTTATCCCTTTGATTAAATTTTTGGGCAGGTTGAATGTTATTCTTCGATCTGTGGCCATATTTAAAACCATTTCATGTCCCCAAGTACCAGATTCAATATTGTTTATTGAATTATCTAACTATGGAGCACATTCTTGAGAATTGGACAAGAAATCTTGGCCAATGATCCAAACCCTTTGTGTGATTTTGTCCTCTCTTTCCTTATGTTCTTCACCGTGGAGTCCCTATGGATCTTGGTTCGACAATTGTCGTGTGACCTGAGCTCAATCGGGCACCCGGATTCAGGACGGATTCGTGTAACGGTGACGTAATCGCGAGAACAAAGTTGTTGTGGCTTGCGTAAGGTGAGGTGGCTTCGTCCGGAAAAGTGGGTTCAGTGCTGTTGGGATTGATGATTTAAAATTTTGAATAATGAGGAGAGAAAAAATATTAATGGAGGGATTTTCTCAACATTAATGGAGGATTGTTTCCCAACATTAATGAAGAGTTATTCCCAATATTAATTGATGAAATATTGATGGAATAATGAATGTTGACCGCATTAATAGAGATATGGACGGATTGACTATATAAGAGGATGCAATATCATGTTTTGGAATGTGGGCTGGCAAAGATGTAGCCACCAAGAGAGAGCGGCGAAGGGGTTGCTGCGTTTGCGGTAACCAGTGTGAAGCAAAGATGGTGATCACGACAGTGATGGTGTGTCGACGGTGATGATTGAAGATGACGATGATGACAGTGCCATGTATCAAAAGTCCTCTTGGTTGCGGAGATCAAGAGGCGTGTCCCGGTTCTGATGATCAGCGGTACGAACAAAATGGTTTGTTCATGGGTGTCGTGTGTCGAGTTAAAAATCCTTTGGGTGAGTTGTAAAAGGAATTCGGGTGTTGTTAAAAATCCTTCGGGTGATGTGTATAAAATGTCTTCGGGTGATAAAAAGCCTTCGGGTGAAATCTTATCCTCTTCTGTGTTTCTGCAACGAAGACTTCCGCTACAGCGCCGGGCTCCGCGCCCCAACAGTGGTATCAGAGGGATTGGTTGAAGTGCCCGGTTGCAGAACATGGTGGCAGGCATCTGGTGGAGCAGCTTATCAAGGACTTGGAAGTCATCAGAAAATGGCGGTGATATCAGCAGTGTTGCTGGAATATCGAAAGTCTTCTTGGCCGCAGGTGTCATGCGGTGTGTTCCGTTCATTGGTTGAAATTCAGAGCTTGGTGGAGTCAGCGATCAAATTGGCCCAAATGGTGGAGATGACTTTAGAGTATTTGAATTTTAAATCATGGTGGAGATTGTTGGGATTGATGATTTAAAATTTTGAATAATGAGGAGAGAGAAAATATTAATGGAGGTATTTTCTCAACATTAATGGAGGATTGTTTCCCAACATTAATGAAGAGTTATTCCCAATATTAATTTATGAAATATTGATGGAATAATGAATGTTTACCACATTAATGGAGATATGGGCGGAGTGCCTATATAAGAGGATGCAATGTCATGTTTTGGAATGTGAGATGGAAAAGATGTAGCCACCAAGAGAGATCGGCGAAGGGGTTGCCGCATTTTCGGTAACCGGTGTGAAGCGAAGATGGTGATCACGACAACGATGGTGTGTTAATGGTGATGATTGAAGACGATGATGATGATAGTGCCATGTATCCAAAGTCCTATTGGTTGCGGAGATCAAGTGGCATGTCCCGGTTGTGATGATCGGCAGTACGAACAAAATGGTACATTCATGGGTGTCGTGTGTCGAGTAAAAAATCCTTTGGGTGCATTGTAAAAGGCATTCGGGTGTTGTTAAAAATCCTTCGGGTGATGTGTATAAAATTCCTTCGGGTGATAAAAAGCCTTCAGGTGAAATCTTCTCCTCTTCTGTGTTTCTGCAACGATGACTTCTGCTGCGGCTCCAGGCTCCTCTCCCCAACAAGCGCGAGCATGGTGGTTGGGACGACGGTCAGGTAGGCTCCAGGTAGTCCGGTGATGAGCAAGATAGCGTTGGTGCATGGTTCAGGCGGAGCAGGCCATGACGGTAGCGGCGCACGGTTCAGCTGAGGTGACCCGGTGCAGGCGCAGGTGGAATCTTTCGGGCGAGGAGGCTTTGGACGGTGGTTCAAGGCGGTGTGATCTGGGCATGGTCGGCGGAAGGCGGCACCGTGTAGGCGGTTCAGGTGGTGCGACTAGTGGTGAGGTAGGTGGTGGCTAGCATGGTGGAAGGCCGAAAGGGTGTCAGTCTGTGTGCGCAGCAGTGGGCCAGGAGGGGGTCGGAGCGGGTGAGGGCCAGCGGATGGTGAAGGCTGCTGGGGCGTGCAGAGCCGGCGGGATGCTAGAGACGGTAGGGCAGCGGTGCAAGGAGGAAATCAGGGGCGGCAGCCCGCATGGAAAGTTGGGGAAATCATAAGGGATATGAAAAAATAAAAATAAAAAAATAAAAAATATAATAATAATAATAATTTTATTATTATTCATTTTAAATCCATGTACCTCTCCGGTACGACATCAGGTCAACACACCATCTGTGGCGTTGTGATCCTGATTGTGAGACGGACATTCCATGTCTGATATTGGATGTCTTTTTTGGGTTTTTGGATCGGGTCCCCAAAACGCTGAAATAATAATAATATATTATTATTATTATTAACCTTAAAACCCTCATTAATCCTTCTTGGGGAGTCCAATTAATGCGTCGTCACCAACGGCGTGACCCTGTTTTGTGATACGGTTGTTTTAAGACCGCTTTGGATAATTTTTTGTAACTTTCTCCTAGGCCCACAAAATGTCTGAGAAGTAATAGATTTAATGTTATTATTAAATCTTCGAACCTCCATAACTCTTGTGTACGGTGTCCAATTGATGTGTCGTCGGTGGCGACATAACCCTATCATTAAAACGGTCGATTCAAGACCAATTTTGGGCATTAACTTTGGGTTCATGGCTTGGGGCCATGAAATACACAATATTATTATTATTATTATTATTATTATTATTATTTGCAGAATCTTTCATCTTTCATAACTCTTCCATATGACGTCGGATTAGCGAGTCATCGATGTCATTGAGATTGTCACGACCCGCCTTCACTTAGTTGAGGGAAAGGAAAACAAACTACCATACTCTTCCTTCCTCAAGTTTAAAGAGAGATAATCACCCCGAGTCCCGCCTTCAATAGGCCCTAGAGTGACGAATAGGACCAAGGGTATTGAATCACACGTAATATAGAAGGCATTACCCTTTTTTATTTAGTAGGATTGGGAGATATGATGGTAAAACCCCAAAAAAACTCCAAAACTGAAGGTAAAATCAAATCCAAAACCCATTCCCATGTGCATGTTCAAAGGTAAACTGATACAAAGTACAAGAAAACTCCAAAGGGAAAGTACCAAAAGAAAAGAAAACTGAAAGAGAAATTGTCCCAACATACAAGCTAGTACGGCCCCACATGGTCCCTGAAGTCATCCTGGAAACCTGAAAGCAGTTTTATATATGTAGGGTGAGTATACAGGTATACTCAGTAGGGAAAAACCAAAAGATCTCATGCACTAGTGGGGAGGCATTCCAATACCCCATGAGGAAGTAGAGGTAACCAAAAAAACTAGCAGGGAAACTATCCACCTAGCCTCACCAAGGCACACTCCCCTAATAACACAATTCAAATAAGTAATAGTAATATCACATCGATATTTTGGTACCCCACACCACTTTCACACTGGTTATTGAAGGCATCCTACGTGTCATACCTCCCCAACCATTTTCACTACAGTCTCACTAACACCCCAACAATAACCTTATGGGCCACCTCAACCACGTATACCGCATGCAGACAATTGGGCCCCCACAACCACATATCCAGCTCATAGACACATTGTTAACCACAACCATACATAACCACGCCAGCAGGTACCTGGGCCAGAACAACTACCGCCACACCCGAAGACACCTAGGCCTCATCCTGAAGACACTTGGGAAACAAACCTGCCCGCACACACCTGGGCCAACCACCACAACGGACCTTTCCAGAAGAGTCTTGGGCTATAATGGACCTCAAGCCATCACATCCTGTCTGAAGAGTCTTGGGATACTTGGGAGAAGGATCAAAAAGTAGCTAATAACCAGCCACTCATAAGAATGTTGGGAAAAACACCATCCCCCATGAAATGGGGGTGTTCAGTGCGAAGTGTTCAACTTGGGTGGTGTGTGAATAGAAAATAAAAGAACTAAATTTATACATATAGGTAGACAAGAACTTATCCCAACCCAAGGGCTCCAAAACCATCTCATACACAAACACCCTCGTTACTATTCATTCATGCACAAAAACACAACAACCATAATCATAGCACATCCCATTCTTGGAAAAAAATTCCCAATTGAACCAATTCTTGTTATCATGTCTAGGGGATTCCTTAAAAAAATCTTTCACTACCAGGAAACTAATAGGCATAGCCACGAGTTAAGAAAATAAAAACAACCAAGCATCAATTTAAGCATTCGCACCTAGTTCTCTTGTAAATTCACAACAACAAAAGGGATCTGTGAGATCCCTCAATGTACTGGAACCAAACCAAGACCCAACATATGGACACAGATTTACAATCCAATGACTGAACAAAAGGGGATCACATACCCATCCACATCACCCAACTAGCATCAAGGAGAACAACTATGATTAACATCGGAACATAGAAAGAGAGTTTTCAGATTTAACCAACACCATTCATTATGTTCCTTCCTTCTGTTTTGTTTACCGGGGTGATCATACATGGGTTCTTATTTATAGTGCATCTTTTTAATCAACCAAGTTTACGTGATTAACCAGTTTCCATGTTACAGCCATTCAATCACAAGATTTTCCATAAAAATAGAGGTTCATTAGTGTGAAATAAAGTACCACTAATGACCACTATTTTCAGTGGGTGTAAGCCCGTACAATTCAAAACATATAAGTGAAGATAAAAGAGTACAACATAATCACCATTAAATGAACCCCTTCATTCCATAAGTCCATTTATTATCTTCGTTAGGATTTGGTTTCATCCATTCCTCAAGGAAACATTATCATACCCACCCTGCATGATACACAGTAATATAGACGAAGGAAAAACCCTACTTGGATGATCAATGATCGAAGTTCTCTCCTCGCGCTAAGAATTGGGGATGTGTGACTTTCATGAAAGGAAAACTCAAAGGCTTCAAATCCGAGTGGGAAGGGCTCCAACACATGTGCATGATTCGTCTTCGGTGTAAGTCTCTAGGGTGTAATTTAGATAATTGAAAGGAAGAATGAAGAGAGGATCTCGGTTTAAGAAAAGACAAGATACTAAAATCAAGGAGACTATTAAGAAGTACTTAAAAGTTGGATCGTGGCTCGACCACACAGTTGGGTGGTTTCACACATTGGGATTAATTGAGATTTAATAATTCTCTTTGGGTGGTTTCACATGTTGGGATTAATTGAGATTTAATAATTCTCTTTGGAGACAGTGGAGATAACTATCGCCCTAAAACTGATGTCGATTGGTGCTATGGATGACCTATCGGTGCCAACGACTCCCATCGGTGCCACCGACACTCATTGGTTCCACTGACGCTCATCGATGCCACCAATGTCGATCGGTGCCACCGAATCTCATTGATGCCACCGATGTTGATCGGTGTCACCGACACTCATCGGTGCCACTGATGCCGATCGATGCCACTGATGCTCATCAGTGCCACTGATGCTGATCAGTGCCACTGATGCCCGTCAGTGCCACATATTCCCATTGGTGCCACCGACTCTCCTCGGTGCCACCGATTCCCATTGGTGCCACTCACGCCCATCGGTACCACTGATGTCCATCAGTGCCACTGATGCCCATTGGTGCCACAAAATCTCAAACCTGAAAATTGGAAAACTCCTTAATGAGTCACAGATAGTCCCCAAGACACTCTAAACACCAGATTTTGGAAAAGTAAAGGACCAGTAGGGTCCGGGACATTACATCAGATACCTCTCAAACTATTCTCATCCTCTAGAATTTAGGATAAACTCGAAGAAAATAGAGGGGTCCTAACAACCACATCGTAAGATACCTCTCAGAGACAAACCACCCTAGAGTTGTTCGAAATCCAGAACAACCTCAATATCTAGGAAAAAATCTCTCTCATATATCTCCTGAACAACCATGTATACACTACTACTCTTCTCCCCAAAGCAATCAACAACATAAAAAGGCATCACTGTCCAGACATATGGATTAGGGAGTCCCTTACCCCATGTCAAGATACTATCCACTTTGGGAGACTCTGACTTGCCTGCACAGGTTTAATTGCATCCACTTTAATGCTTATTGAGTAGGGATCAGGTCCTCCCCTACACACATTTAGTACTCTCTTCACACACATTCAGAGAATAAGTGAAACAACACATCCCATAGTTAACATGGTCAAGAATTACATCATAATCAAGTGCAAAACAAAACATAACAAAACTCAAAATAGCTCTGGGTACTAGGTGTTCATCTATTCCTCCCATTCTTAGGTACTCTCCTTGAGGACACTATGCCTCCATAGCACATGAACCAAGGGAATAGTTCACCCACGAAGACCCTTATCCTAATGATATTTGATCCTCACCGATTGTTGCACGAACGTTTCATCATCCTCGTTATCTAGCTCTATCTAGTTGAGGACATAAGAATCATCATGTATATACCAACAGAGCTTAGAAAAATGGAAGAAATCGTTCACCCTCAGTATCAGCGGTGGTAGCACCAGTTGATAAGCCACTTCACCAACCCACCGCGACACCTCGAAGGGTCCGCCAAAACTGGGATAAAGCTTACTCCTCCTACAAAACCTCCATTTCCCACATTGAGGGGAGACCTTTATGAACACATAGTCCCCAAACTCAAAATCCAAGGGTCTCCTCCTATGGTCGGCATATGACTTCTACCATTCTTGAGCTGCCTGCATCCTCTCATGCATAAGCTGAACCTTCTCTGTCGTTCCCTGCACCACCTATGGGCCATGAACACTTGCCTCCCGAACCTCTGTCCAGCACACAGGTGAGTGACATGGTATTCCATACAAGGATTAGAACGGATCCATGACAATGGTAGAGTGATATATTTTTTTTGTAGGCAAACTCCACTAGTGGAAAGTGTCGCACTCATGATTATCTGAAGTCTAGAACACATGCCCGCAGCATTTCCTCCAACGTCTGGATGGTCCTCTCTGTATTCCCATCCATCTGAGGGTGGAAAGAAGTGTTGAGGCATAGTTGGGTTGCAAAAGAATTTTGCAATCCTTTCCAGAATCATGAGGTAAACCATGTATCTCGATCCAAGACTATGGACCTCGAAACTCCATGAAACTACAACACCTCTTCCATGTACATCTATGTTAAGGAATCCACCATACTTGACTCATTGATTGCTAAAAATTGAGTTGATTTCGTCGGCCGGTCTACCACCACCCAGATAGCATTGCAGCCTCCTTGAACCCTGGGTAGTCCCATGATAAAATCCATCTAGATGTCATCCCAATTCCACTTCGGGATGTCTAAAGGCTTCAAAAGACCGCTTAGAACACGGTGCTCATCCTTCACCTACTTACACACAAGGCACTTTTCCATGAACCCCTTCCACTTCCCGTTTCACCCCGAGCCACCAAAACTAACTCCTCAAGCCTCGGTACATATTGGAAACTCCTAGGTGTGCCTCCAGGGGTGAGTTATTGAACCCACTGAGAACATTCTCATGCATTGTCTCTAGAACAAATAGATTCCGCCGAAAAGAATCCAATTCTGACCATCTTCCAACCATCCGTTCAGAGATCTTGGATAACATGATCGCACATCATTTTAGCCTCTAAGTCCCCCCATTGAGACTCATCCACCTGTTGTACCAAGTAATACTACACCTTCATCTATAATAGGTAGTCCCTATCATCCTCCAACCTTGCATCCAGGTGCAAGGCAGCTAACTCCCACATTTCCTTATAAGAATCTGCTAATTCTTGAACCACATCCTTCTACGACTTCCTACTCAGGGAATTAGCCACCACATTCCACTTCCATGTGGTGTAGGAAATCTCAAAGTCGTATTCATAAAGGAACTCTATCCACCTCTATTGTCACAAGTTTAGGTCATGCTGGGAGAAGATATACCTCAAACTCTTGTGATCCATGAAGACCATGAAGCACGCCCCAATGAGGTAATGTCGCCATAACTTCAGCACGAACACTACCACTACAAGATCTAGGTCATGGGTGGAATAGGTACATTCATGAGGATGTAACTTCATAGACCGATAAGAGATCACTCCCAACTACTGCATCAGCACACACTCCAAGCCTAGGCTTGAATCATCGCTAAACACTTCAAACGCTACCCCTTCTTCTGGAAACCTCAACACTGGGGCACTGACCAACTTCCCCTTCAGATAGTTGAAGGCTACCTGGAACTGCTCACTCCATACGAAATCCTAGTCTTTCTTGGTCAAGGATGTCAAAGGTTCCTTAACTCGAGAGAATTTGGTCACGAACCACGGGTAGTAAACTGCTAGACCTAGGAAACTACAAACCTTCACTACGTTCTTGGGTGCTTCCCAAGAAACAACCACCTTGACCTTAAACGGGTACACTGCTATTCTCTACTGGGACACCACGTGTCCTAGGAAGTTAACATCTCATGTCCAAAACTTTCACTTGGAAAAATCCCATAGAGTTGGTGTTGCTGGAGGACCTATAAAACTATCCTCAGATACTTTGCGTGGTCCTCCTAAGATCTTGAGTATATCAGGATGTCATCGATAAACACTACTATGAACCGGTCTAGATACTGGCAGAAAACTAAGTTCATGAGCCCCATAAACACGGCTGGAGCATTCGGAATGCCGAACAACACAACCATGAACTCAAAGTGACCATATCTGCACCTGAAAGAAATCTTTGAGATTTCACCCTCCTTCACCCTCAACTGGTGATATCCTGGTCACAGGTCGATCTTAGAGAACCAATCTGCTCCCTTCAACTGGTCAAAAAGCTCATCTATACAGTGTCTGAGACCACTGTCTTCTTTCTTTTCAAACATGACTGGAGCACCCCATGCTAACATGCTCGGTTGGATAAAAAGCTTCTTCATCAGATCATCAATATGAATCTGTAACTCCTGAAACTCAAAAGGTACCATCCAATAGGGATCCATCGAAATCAGACGGGCATTGGGTTGCAAGTCTATCCCAAACTCAACATCGAGTTGAGGGGGTAGAGTCACCACCTCTCCTAGGAAGATGTCTATGAACTCACTGATGACCCCTAGGACTTCCACCATATCTACATTTTCTAACTCCACTAACAGCTCATCTAACAAGGAAAGAAGGGTCTCCACTCACCAGATTCCCTACTAGTAACCCCACTCATAGACGGAAGTCACATGTTGGCCACCCATATCTGAAAAAAGACCCTTCTATGGAAGCAATTGACAATGGAACACATAGATAACAAGTAGTAGATGCCTAAGATGATATTATGTGGTTGCATCTGTAGAAAAAGAAGGTCCCCACTAGACTGATGTGGTCTTATCATCAATCTACATCCCCAGAAAACATAAGACACACTAGTATGACCTTCGACTGGCGTACTCAATACCAGGGGAATGAGAAGTCTCTCTGTGTCTAGACCCAGAGCATGGGATAGAATAAATGAAACAAAGGAGTGAGAAGTTCCTAAATGAAACAATGCATAGGAAAGAGTACTAAAGAATCTGATCGTACCTCGAACAACCTCTGGCCCTGCTGGAACAACTGCCTCTATGGCGTGCAACTTCCCACGCCCATCTCCTCTACCCCTAAGCTATCATTTGACTCCCTAAACAAACCCTAGTCGAGGTACCTTAGGATTTCCTTGAGTTTGGACTCCTCCTGCAACGTCTTCTCTCAAAAAACCAGGAGCTCACTGTCCCTGCTGTGGCTGCTAAAAAGGCCTGGCTGGAAACTGTTGCTGCTGAGGGGGGTGTGGTACCCACCCACCTCCATTATACTATACTTGGTCCATACACTAATTCCAAAAGTGGACACAAATACCACAGGTAAATCACCTTGGTTATAGGCTCGTAGATAAAGTGTGAGGACTATGAGATTGAAACTGGAACTACTATAGACTACTCCCCACCATCCAAAACCTGGATGGCCCTGATGCTAGAGGTCTGCTACTAACGGACTTTCCCTTTGATGAACCTAACTGGATCCCCTCTTAAGGCCCACCTCCCAGCATGTGCATCCTATCCACCACTCCATCCTTCTTCTGAACCTCTAGGTACATCAGTAGAGTGAAGGGAGTAACAACATACTGAAGATAAGGTTGGAGTGACACCTCTAAACATATCGCCTAAGACTCCTCATTTGGAAATAGGTCCATATAAAAGTGAAGAAGATCATTGAAGTTGATTCCCAAATACCTCACTGACATACTCCCCTTCTAGGGGGAGAGTAAATATTGCCTCTTCTCATCCTTCATCATTGAATAAAGTAATTCCACCTGGAACTCCTTCTCGAAGTCATCCCACAAAATCTCACTTTCCATCCTCTCTCCGAGGTAGAGCGTCCACCACTAACGCACTGCTCCCCTTATCTAAATTTCTTCCAATGGAACCTAATAATCATCTGGATATTGAATAAAGTTTAAATATATCACTAACTCCATGATCCAGCTTTCGGTCTCCATGTATGAGACGCTTCCCTCATACTTCTTGAGGGTTTTCCACTAAAAGAACGAAGCATCTTCTGCCACTGGTCATCCTCCTCCTCTCAATCAGTCCTCCACTGATCATCCAGATCATCCTACTGGGCCTCAATCACCCACACTACTCATGGTCATCATCCAGGTGCCATAGTTTCAAGGTAAACAAGGAATTTCTAAGCCCGAGTAGTGTAGATGATTTCTTTTAAATTTTTTATTAAAATTTTTATTTATTTAAATTTTTAGAACACCCATAACACACACGAACAGAAGTCATTATTTTGCATGTACCTTTTCTAGGGTCTCTACCCTGCAATTAGTGTGGCCTCACTTGGTCATTCATTAGGTCCATAGTTTTTACATCAGATCATGGGGGGACCTAAAATCCCATTTCCTAGCCAGTCTTCCCTAGCCTATTTCATGCACCAAGATTTCCTAACACTGTTTCCCTACCATCCCATGCAATCCTTACTATACCTAACCCTAAGCTCCGTCCTATCTCTCAAACCCTTACTCCTCTGATAGCATTCTATCACAACCCGTCTTCACCAAGTTGAGGTAAGGGACAGAAAACTGCTAGACCCTTCCTTCCTCAAGTTGAAGGAGAGATAATAACCCCCGAGTACTGCCTTTAATAGGCCTTGAAGTGGTGACTAGCACCAAGGGTATATAATAACATGTAATATGGAAGACATTACACTTTTTTTATTTAATAGGATTGGGAGATACGATGGTAAAAACCCAAAAAACTCCAAAACTGAAGATAAAAGTAAAGACAAAACCCATTCTCATATGCATGTTCAAAGGTAAACCCATAATAAGTACAAGAAAAATCCAAAGGGAAAGTACCAAAATAATAGAAAATGGAAACAAAAACTATCCCAATGTCTGAGCTAGTATGGTCCTGCATGGTCCCTGAAGTCCTCATGGAAACCTAAAAGAAATTTTATATATGTAGGCTGAGTATATAGGTATACTCAGTAGGGAAAACCAAAATCTCTCATTCACAAGTGGGGAGGAATTCTAATGCCCTATGAGGAAGTATAGGTAACCAAAACTCCTAGCAAGGAAACTATCCACCAAGCCTCGCCAAGGAACACTCCCCAAATAACGCAAGTCAGGTAAGTAATAGTAATAGAACATCAATATTTTCATACCCTGCACCACTTTCCCACTAGTTATTGAAGACATCCAACACGTCAGAACTCCCCCGCCATTTTCACTATAGTCCCACTACCTCCCGAACAACAACCTTATGGGCCACCTCAACCACGTATCCCGCCCATAGAAACTTGGGCCACCAAAACCACGCATCCCGAACATAGACACTTGGTCCACCACAACCATGTGTAACCATGCCCATAGACACCTAGTCTACAACAACTACCTCCACTTTTGAAGACACCTGGGCCTTATCCCGAAGACACTTGGGAAACAAACCTTCCCGCACACACCTAGTCCAACCACCACAACGTACCCCGCCTGAAGAGTCTTGGGATATAATGGACCTCAGGCTATCAGAGCCTACCCAAAGAGTCTTGGTATAATTAGGATAGGGAGAATAAAGGAGCTAATAACCATCCACTCATAAAAACTTTGGGAAAAACACCCTCCCCGGAGGATTAAAATGCAACTTTTTTCACCGGGTGTCCGTTTTGGACGAATGAGTAGTCAAATCCATGTGTTTTTTAGAGAGGATAGAAATTTTTCAATCAATATAATGAATTTAGAAACTAATTAATTGGACCCATGAGATACCTTTCAATCATAATGTGGTGTTGTACAACCTTTTCATTGGGCGTCCGTTTGAAGCGAGTGGATAGTATACCTCACATGATTTTTCACAAGGATCACAACGATGTGATCCATTTGGATGTGAAAATCCTTATTAATGATCTCATTAATTTTTAAAACATGAAAGGAATATTGCTAGAATATCCTTTTAGATGTGTTCTGAGCTTGACGCTTGTCTAGTAGTGTTTGATGATGGCAGTGATGGAAGTAATGTTTTCAGAATCACCATAGAAGTACCGGATTATCCTCTATCATATCACCCTTTAGCAGGGTTGGGTAGTGGAATTAATAGATGACTCTTTATGGATTACCCTCCAGTGGGGCTGGGCAGTGGAATTCACCATTTACTCTTTAGGGCTTACCCTCCAGTAGGGCTGGGCAATGGCATTCTTCATTTACTCTTCAGGGCTTACCCTCTAGTAGGTCAAGACAGTGGTGTTCACTATTTAATCTTCATAGCTTACCCTCCAGTGTGTCTAGGTAGTGGAATTAGATGTTTAATCTTCTGGGCTTACCCTCCAGTGGGTCTGGGTGGTGGTGTTCGCCGATGAATCATGACGAGACATGTTTTGGACATACCTTTGGACTCATGAAAAAGAGGGATGCTTTTCCAACCAAGATGTGTCCTTGTAATGTGACCTAAAACTATGAGGGATAGACAGTTTCACCCAAAGTATATAGTATCAAGGTGCGGTTATTGAGTCCCTTTGACTTGTAGTCCAGAGCATAAATGTGAGGTTTTGGGCAATGCAGATGGATTTACATGGAACTCTTGGTTACTAACTTTCTTGGACTAAGCTATGAGAGAGACCCCCCTACTCTCTTATTTGGGTTTCTTTGACTGAGCATATATATATATATATATATATATATATATATATATATATATATATATATATATATATATATATTCTATTTTTAGTACCCACTCCTTGGGTTTTGGTTACTCTTCTACCAGGAGAGGCGACGATGTGTGAGGTATGCCATGTGCATTCCATGTCTGCTTCTTGTGGTTGGATGAGCTTACTCTCCTGCTATAGGTAGAGAAGACTCGATGAGAAGTTCATATTCATGCCATTTATAGCTCTTTGTGTTTGGATGATCTTACTTCACTCTCTTATTGGGTTGAGAAGCACTCCATTTACTTTACCTTTTCCTATTTACTTCTTCCATGTTCATAGAAACTCTTACATCTACCCCTTCACATTTTACAACGTGTCGTATTGAGTATTTTTATACTCACCCCTATATGGGATTTTCCATCACATGTCGTTCCTTATGAAGATGATGGATAGGTTGATCGTGACTTCAAAGGAGCATAGGGATACGGGTGCTTAGACCGCAAATGGTGGTCGTTCATTGGGATCTAGGAGTGGGGATCTCTGAGCTATTTCTCTTTTTCAGTTACTTCCAGGTTGTGGAACTTTTCTGGTTGGGAATGTATTTTTCCTCATTTTTCCCTTTCAGTTTACTATACCATACTTGTACTATTTAGTGGTTCATGCATGTTTAGTTTATTTATAACAGTGTTGGATCTTTTTTTCTTTCCCTCTGAAATTTTTTCATTGAGTTGGATGTGTGTGTGTGTACAGGTTATTAGGAAATTTCCTCCCCAAGTTTTTTGTGCCTTCGGTGATAGTCACCAGCCACTGGCCTATGGAGGAAAACATGGGGTAGTTGCGGCTCGATCCCAACATAGGTCAGGTCGTGAAAAAAGTGGTATCGGAGATGGTTTGACCCTTGGGACATTGTTTGTATGTTTCCCTAAAAAGGTCTTGGTTTGGATTAGGGAAACAGTGTTGAAGTGTCTCAAGAGTGGCTCCCAGGCCAGAAAGTCTAGTGATGGTATGGGCGGCCGACGTACCAATTCACCAGGACCCTGATTACTCACTTGTCAAATCGGTACCCTGAGACACTTGTTATAGGGAACAATGGTACATGAATCGTATAGGATCAATTCTTTAATTATCCTTCTTGAGTCATATCCATGTGTTGTTGATATATATATATATGTTCATCAGACCGCGATACTCCTTGATAAAATTCAAGATGTCTTCATGATGATAGCTTTCTCGGATACCAGCTCTGGTTTGTGATGAAGATCCTGTGAGAGACGTGGCCTCAGTTCATGACCCATCATGTGATCCCCTTCCTCCAGGTGGGCAGGCAGCATCACCTCTACTTTTTGAGTAGTAGACATCCCCAGTAAAGCAGGATGAGGATGTGAGCAGGTTGAGCCCACTTCACGAGTTCCAGCGATAGAGACCGTTGAGGTTCCATGGCATATAAAACCCTTAGGTAGCATAGGTTTGGTTAGATTCAGTGGTCCTCCTCTTTATGATTTCATTAACACCAACAGATCAGATGGTGGATCTGGTAGTCAACCTTTTCCATGGAGCAACTAGGCATTGGTAGAGCTTGGTTACTCAGATACTCGATGATTCATCACTCTCATGGGATTACTTCCAACATATTTTTCATGAGGAGTACTACCCCTCATGCTTGTGCTCTTTTTGACTTCAGAAGATCCTCTATTTTTAGAAAGTAAGGATGATGGTGGATGACTATGTGACTATGTTCATAGACCTTGAATGTTACTCTTTATACATGACCCATGACAACTACTTCCAAGCATATAATTTTGAGCAAGGACTCTACAAAGAGATCTGTGTTATCATAGTACCCTTGTAAATCCCCACCTATGTCAGGGTACTAGAGAAGGTACTTGTGACTAATAGATTTCTGTAAAAGAGACACCAGGTGGTTTGATCTAGAAGAAGAGAGAGGGAGTTGGAGGTGGGGAACAATGTTATGAGGTATTTACACCAACACCAGGTGGCCCACGACAGGCTCAGGAAGCTGGTAGCTGGGACTATGGATAGCTACAAGATTTGGATGTCTACAATACTTCTACACACAAGGTGATAAGAAGTGTTCCCTATTTATTTTCTACTTTTTTAAGTAGAACTTATTAGACACTATGTGAAGTACTATTTTCTACCTACTCCTTGCTTGAGGTTTTATCGGTGTGATTTAGGGCATTGGTGTAGCCCTATGTTGGTATTTATTAAAGGAACATTGAATTCATGAAGAAGAGGGGTCCTTCCCCCATTGAGAAAAGTTTTTGTGACATGAGTAAAGTAAGGAGGGTGAGTGTTTCCAACACTTTCTCCGGGTCGTGCATCCATATGTTTTAGAGGAAGCGTAGTTGTGGCCTCTTATTCATGCTTTCCAAAGGTGGGGTGGAATATGTCTCTTATTCAGGGACGTTTTCTCCTTGATCGAAACAGGATGATGGGATGTCAATTCCTCCTTTCATGGATTCCTCCTTAGAACTCATTGCCTAGTTCGAGTCTCCCTCGTATACTTAAGACGTTGTTCTTGAAACTCTTTACAGTGCCATGTCTTCATGGATACCGGTTAATTACACTACTTCAGTCAAGACATTCCACGGAGATCAAGTTAGGGCAGCAACCATTGGACGGGGGAGTAGTCACATTGGACATTGCTGGTGTGTCTGGATGTTGGAACACTGATGCGTCTGGGTTTCTTCCCCTTATGATAGGGCTTCTCAAGGGCATGGAATCTCGAGGCATCCCAAATCAAATGCAGGTAATTATATGCCATATACATGTCTCTAAGGTTTTCCTTAGCTTACTATGTTTATCACAGGGTATTCCATGAGTTTAACATCTAGCAGAGATGGATCAGACTGATCAGAACACTGACGGGAGTGTATCAGAATGGTGCAACCCCAGGAGGGATTGTTGATTCTGGGGCTAACACGTGGTTAGTTACTGGATTACTACCTGGAGTAGAAAGAAAGTGGGTGACATGATCTCATCGGGATGTGGCAGCCCACATAAGAATCAAGATGGATATGGATTGTCGAGAGTGGATGGAGTGATATGGGACTGACGTGAGAGAGACGATGATACTGGGCTTGAGCCTTGAAGAGACTTACTACATATCCCCATGACAGGGAATCAAATTCCACATAGTTCGGTGGGCAATGGGACACCTGAGGAGGCGACCCGTGAGAATGGATGCATGGATGGGATACAGAGAAAGTAGAACCATTAGGTTGAGGCATGACCTTCCCGAAACACATAGTCTCAAGGGAGAAATGCCACGATGGGACATGAGTGATGGGATTGAACCTCAGGGAAGCTTCCTCCATATCCCTGAGGCAGGGAATCAAAGTCCACGTAGTTCAATATGGGGGGTATAGAATCAGGGTGTACGCATAGGACAACGACCCAATGATATGCTGGGGCTTATGCATGGTTAGCAGCCAGAGAGTCGGTCTAACTCCCAGGGGGAAGAGTAGAGATGTGGGTCCCAGCAAAGGGGACTATAAAGGCTTAACGTCGATTGTGGACTACAACGGCTTACTGTTGGATGGGATTACAATGGATTACCACTGGATGGGACTAAAATGGATTACTAATGGTTGGGGTTGACAATGGATTACTGCTGAGTGGGATTGACAATGTCGTACCGTTGATTGGGGAACAGGATTCCTTAATGTAGATTGGGGAACACAACGTCTTACCATCAATTAGGGAACATGACAGCTTACTATCGACTAGGGAACACGACAGATTATCGTTAATTAGGGTTGTACCTTAGGGAGGCTTCCTATATAACTTGTCTTAGAGACAAGTATCAAAACCCATGTAGTTCGAATGGGTATATTTTAATGTCTTGCGAGATGAAAATAGGGAATACAGTTAAACATCATGCAGGACGAAGGTGAACTGACGTGAAGGGGTTGGGACAAGTAGGTTTTGTGCTTGAACCTTGGGGAGGCTTTCTATGTACCTTTCCTAGGAGACAAGGATCAAATTCCACGTAGTTTGGATGGGTACAGTTTAACATCTTACAGGATGAAAAGGGTGGACCAACGTGGAGGGGTTGGAACAAGTAGGAGTTGAGATTGAACCTCAGGGAGGCCTTCTATGTACCTTTTCTAGGAGACAAGGATCAAATTCCATGTAGTTCAGGAAGGTTTGGGGCTTACACGCTAAGATGGCCTAGAGTGGATGTCATGGTCGATACTTACTCTAAGCCCACATTAGTCATGCTCAGTGTGAGAAACAAGAGGCAACAAAAACATGGCGATCACATCATGAAAGGTGTGTCCATGGGAAGTGGGGTGGGGCTTACACGTGGTTAGTGACCCAAATAAGAAAAAGGGGCTTATGCATGGTTAGTGGCCCAGGGAGATGAATATTGGGACTTACTCTAGCATGGTGGCCCAAGGGTGAAAAATATCAGAGGGATATGGAAGGGAGAACGAATGTCCCTATGCCCATCTCTCCTCTGGTCTTTGGAACGGAAGAAGATAGGAGGAGCAGGGGTGCTTCCTCTTGCAAGAAAGTCTAGAATATTACACCAAGATGGTTACCCTTCCCTGTGGACAAGCGCCGCTCCAGTAAAGAGGATCTCATTCCATGTGAAAAAGATCTCACTCCCGTGGAGATGAGAGAGCATATAGAATGTCTAATATAGGGCACCCCACCTGTGTCGCACAAGGTGAGGCCACATTTTAACATCATGTGCAGAGGACGATGGTGCTTGGCTGTTTAATGTCTTGACTTCTCGGACGATTCGAGTTCACTCCACACTCGTAGGACTTACATAACCAGCATGCTTTAATCCTTGGTGAAGGGAAGCCACCGACAATGTTGTGGTGAGGGGGTTTTGTGGAGTGATCCATTGAGAGGGCCATGTTAACGTGGCTATGTGAAGAAGCAATAGCCATTAGCATGCCTATGTGAATAAGTATAAGGATAATCAATGAAATGTGTATCACTACCCAAGGGACCTTGAAATTACTTCGTACAAACCTGGAGGGTTGTACAGGAGAAGGGTTTGTGAGGAAAGTGGGTTTGTAGGAAGAGACCTTGTGAAGCTCTGGTGCTCCATACAATGGAGGGGATTCATGAAGGGGTATTATTCAAGAAGTTTGGTGGCCTAGCATAGGTATAGGTCATAGGTGCATATGGAGGGTTCTCTGCAAAGTTGAAAGGCTTTCGTGGAGTAGGAATTTGCAAAGAAAGGGTACCTTTCAAAGTATATCACTGCAAATAAATGTTCTTCATGAAGCACGGTGACCCTACCATAGCATGGGATTCACATGTGTATGTAGGGTACTTTTCAAAGCATGAGTGCTTTGCGAAGACCTGATTCCCCTTGAGGATCTTCCTCCTTCACGGTGGACCATGGGCTCCGTAAAGGGCATCCCTATTTGAAGAGGGGTTGTGTTTGATCTAAGGTAAGGGTACTTCTCAATGATCAAGTACCTAGAAGAGAACAATTTTTTCTCAAAGTTTCACAGATCAGAAGTTGCTTCACAATTTGAGAGCCAAGAAGGAAAAAGGTTGGATAATCTGTCCTTTGGGCTTGAGGGGAGCCCGATATTTATAGGTGAGGGGAGGTGAGAAGCAGGGACAACTTAGTGCGAAGCCACATTGTGCTCTGCGATCGACCTCAAATTGTGTCAAGTTTGTTGTAACCGCGGAGTTGACCGTCAGCCCCTCCTCAACACAAATTTCTATTGGGTGCTCTGCGCGGAACCTGCAAAGGCTTCTTCCATGTTCGATAGGCTCACAGAGGCCAATTAGGATCCCTCTATGACATGAAGATTTCAGTTAACTGTGTCGTAACCGCAGATCCTCCCATCTCTTTGCTCCGCTAAGACCATGGTGTGGGGCTCTAGCTTCACGCCAACCGTAGTGCAGGGCTCTACGAATGGTCTTCATGAGGCATCCCCTTATGACTTGGTTTTCTCTTTGCGATGCTTTTCCGCTGCCCATATTTTGGCACCAAAAAATCCCCCCCCCCTCAAACTTGGAGCTGAGGAGAAAACAAGGGTCTAAGTATGAGGTTCAATCTCCAAAAACATTTGTCCAATCGCAAAGAAAGGTCGTGAAGTAGGATCGTGCTACAGAGAGGCGGCACACGGTTTGAGACCACTGTGAAGATCACTGCGGCCAGATGCACCGTGAAGAAAAATGGGGTTGTCTCCTATAAAAAGGGGAGGCTGAACTCTCGTTTTCCCTTTCTCATCTTTTCATTTTTGGAAATTGTTCTCTTGATCCGCGAAGCTCCGCGCGCTCTGTGATTATTCTTTGTGATTCGGGCCTTTCTTCTTCACGACGCACATCGAGTCCTTTGACTCTATGAGGGTGAGATCCACAGCTTGTGTCTTCTAGGTCTATGGAAGGGATCTATGAACTATATTTGTGATTGATATTTTCAAGAGAGCTTCGCGATCGAGATCTGTGATACAGGACAAAAATTAAAATATTTTAAAGACTGGATGGCTTGTCAGGAGCTGTCAGGGGGTCCTTGCGGATGCTACCTGGATGGAAGGAATGGTGAATAACTTGGGTATCAGTGAACATATATAGATCCATTCAGACTATGATTCTCTATTTGATATTCTATCAGAGGATCAGAAGAACTACCACTGTGAAAAAGGTTGCCTCTGTAGTGATTCGGTCTGCGGGATGAGGTTTTCATTCCTAAAGAGAATAGAGATGAGCCGACCTACTGGTTTAGGAGTACGCCATGCCAACGCCAGTGGTTTAGGGACACTGACGACCATACATGGGAGGATTTCACACCTGTCAATTTTTATTGTCTATACAACAATGTGAATAATGTTTATGGGAAGAAATTGCAGTCGGGGACATCCCCTCCATTATACCACACCATTCTGAAGGCAGACCTAGGGAATCTGGAGAAGGGGTGGGCTGATGAATGGGATTTATGCCAGGCTAGCAACGTCACAGATGACTGGTCCAGGGCCTATGGGGTAGGTGCCTCGTGCGAGGAGTTTGGGGTGGAGCTGAGGAGAGTGTGCCTATATGAGGTGGATTGGGATTCCCAATTTTACACCTACTAGTCGAAGAAGCTGATGCCAGAGTTTCTAAGTAAGTGGTCATCGAGGACTAATACTTTCCATTTTCACTATGGGGAGGTTGGTATCAGCCTCTAGGACTTTCTCTAGATCTCAGGAGTTATGATACTGGGGGCAATGTACGACAAGTTCCTCCCCGCCGGAAATACATGGGAGGACCCGGAGCAGATATCGTCATTGGAAAAGGCATTGATGGATCTGGTATTGATGGAGGATAATCATTCAGTGAGGGATTTCCACTTTCAGCGGTGGTTCACGCAGTTCTTGAATTTCACTGAAGAGAGACAGTTTCCTGTGAGGCCTTGTACCTGCCCGAAGGGGGTTTAGCGTGACAAGGAGCACTCATATTGGCGACTCTAAGAGGATATACAGTGGAAGAAATGGGGATTCAGTGTGAGTATTGAGCAGCAGTTGGTGGTTAGGTTGGCTGTGTTCATCTTGACGCTTATCTACGGCTGGATTTTTCTAGTGAGGGACACAAACATGGGCGTGCGACCAAGAACCTTCATCATGGTGTCCACATTGGCGACTAGGGAGCGAGTCCACCTAGGAATCCTGATTCTCTCCAAGATGTATAAGGTGATGTGGAACATCATCGAAGGGAAAGAGACACTAAGGATATGCGGGCCATTACATATTCTATATGGGTGGATAGTGGCACATATTAGGGGTGTGTTTGAATATCTGAACCCTATTTCCCCTCTAGATTCAGACTTCTGACCAGCCATTCTAAATGGGGTGAGGAGTTTCCTGACCAAGCTGAGCTTATAGTTGGTGCTGAACCAAATCTGGAAGGCGGATGAGATAAACTTCCACCTGTTTCCACTACTAACAAGCGTGTTCACCAATGACGGCTAGGGAACATAGGAGCATCGATCCTACCTCATGGACTTTCGGGGAAGAGTTCTGGTGGCGCGGGTTGAACGCGAGCCTCTCTACTAGCCTTACACCCTACACCTCTTTGCAAGGCAGTTTCGATGCATGCATAGGATTACCCCATGATTCTACTTGAAAGTGTGCCACAAAGACAACCCATGTGTGATGAGGCAGATGTGGCTCATGTTCACGAGGGAGTATGGGAAGATGAGGAACAAGATTTCCCCACCCACAGCCATCTATGGGATGGTGAAGGAGTACGCCAAGAGATAGGAGACGAACTACTTGGGGGAGATGCTGAAGTAGCAGACTGTTCGCGTCAGTGACAAATGCCTCCTAACCTTGAGGTCAGGGTCAGAAGGCGTCAAGGACAGCCCATGGTGGCAGGGCTACAATGGCGGCGAGACCCGCACCAATTGAGAGGTAGGTAGTAGTGGTGGACCCAGTGGTCCCAACTGAGCAAAGTTATCTAGAGGGGAGGCCACCCATGGGATTCCATAGGATACCCTCCCAGGCTCCGGGGAAGCAGTTGTTCCACGTATACATGCCTGAGAACGTTGTCTTAATGGAGGCTTGGGACATCTAGGATGTCAATAGGAAATTACTCAACCCATCCAGGATGTGAAAACATCTGAATCATCTCGAGATAGATTTTCTGAGGATCGGTCTTGTCAGGGCCGGCTTTGCGGTATCCTGGACAGAGGGGGGGCAGTACCTTGCAAAGATGGAGGACTTTGTGCACTCTTGGGGTTCTCCACGTCCAATGAAGTATCAATTAAAGTTGTTTCTTGATTGAACGACCCCTCCACAGTTGTCGGACACCGAATTAAGAGATCACTTCCCTCTACCAGAAGAGTCAGATGAGTCCTCCTAGGGAGAAGTGGCCAGTAGAGGGAGCCCTCTGGAGGAGGGTGAGGTCGGAAACTCTGACCCAGAGTTGGAAGAGTTTGCAGAGGCCCTTGAGGTAAACCCTAAACCACTTCCCTGTAGTATTCACCCAGGTTGTTTAGGACTTCTAAACTAACATATTACTTGTTCAAGAGGGCCTCATATGCAAAACCTGATCCTGCTCGACATTAGATGCGGCTGTGGTAACTTCAAAACCGCGCCCGAAACTATGGATATCATCATGCCTAGTGGGGCCGCGACACCTAGGGTGGTCCTCCCAGAATATTCAGACTTTCAAAAAATATATGGGGGACCACTCCTTAGGGTTCCGACGACAAAAACTCAGGATAGAGACTAACTATTTGATCTCTATAAGTATTCTTCACAGAATGCATAATTTTCATTCATTTATTAGGTTAACTGATGTTTGTGTGCCTCATGTATGCATAGTTCTTCAAATGGTGTGGGATTTATTAGCGAGGTTAGTTAGAGCTCCTAGTGCTGCCATTCCCTGGGGAATGCTAGTGGTCATGGAAGTGGGTTCCAGAGAAAATAAAGATGCAGCGCTCCTAATCATGGGTGGGGTCGTCGGCAGGACTGATCCCAAAATCATTGAGGTGGGTTCTGATAATGAGGATCATTTAGACAACCTGGGTCCCAACTTACCCGATCAGACACCGAATATAGACCCCGCTAACGAGTTCCTAGAGGCATTCCTTGCCTATGAACCTTTAGACTCCGTGGACTGGGATGAGATGAATTTTGATGAAGAGGATAGAAAAATCATTCATCACCGGTCATGGATGCTGATCAAACACTTCATTGGGGAGACCCCTCAAGCATAATGGATAGACCAGATGGGGAGGCTTTGTTCCTGGCTACATAATATATGTGTTGGGGGAGTGGATGCCTAATTCCATCATATGCTCATTCCAAACCACATTGCAGAGAAGATTCAGGAGAACAATTGTGGCCTTGGTGTGAGCTAGAAAAGGAGGAAATCAGTAAACATCAATAGGCTCCAGGAGGCTGAAATTGAAGTTCAGTAGTAGCGAGCATGAGTGAACAATAATTCTTCTTTCCTCAATGCACAATTGGAGCTCGTGTTATGCCTAAAGTACCAGCTGGTGGAAGATGAAGAATGGATGGAGCGAGCCTCTGAGGAGATGGCTATCATCCGAACTAACGAGGAGTGATCCTAGATCATGGCCGATGAACTACACCCCTTTGTTTCCGAGGAAGAGTATGATCTAAACAGGAAACATCAGATCCTAGACACCACAAGACAGAGAGTGGTAGAGCTAGAACGTTATATTGGAGAGGTCAACCCATCCATGGGAGGGGCTAATCCTTGGGTTCTGTAATGCATGTATACTTTTAAATTTACTTTAATGCTTTGATTTTTTATTATGGTTTCATGCATGGATTCTATTATTTATTTTGGTTTACTCCATTTCTATCATATTTTTGAAATATCCAGTGATCAATCCCTAAGCTTATGTGGGTCATTCCTGATGTGAGAAACAAGGGATGAATACTTCATTATTCCATCCGAACATGAGGGTGCCAACCAAGCTTCAGGCATCTGGGGTTTGAAAAACCAACCCATATTTTTAGGAAGAATGAGGGAGGCCTGAATGGAAGATAAGGTTCTTAGAACTGTTGAATTTCTATTTTCTGATTTTTCTCTGGTGCATGAGTGGAATGATGCCAGGAGCATTAGAATCAATATGAACATTGGGGAATGGAAAGTGTGAATAATGATAACCAAAACAAAGAACACTATGGGGGTGGCATGACAATTAGGATAGCTGATAACTATGTTAGAATTATAGTATCTCTATTATGTTATCCTGAAATGGGGATGACAAATGAGTGACAACCACTGACCATGTTTGAAACACGGGGCCTAACTCAAAATTCCATCCATTAGTCTTTCAGAACATTGGCCCAGGACAATAGGTGAGCCATAGGTCGAGCATCCATACTATTAAGGGGTTCCTTTAGAATTGAAAGAGGAAGAGGGTCCAAATAAAGGGAATGAATAATGTGTACAGTGGATTAATGTGTTGTTCGAATAGAGTCCAACACTCTTAAAATTACACCACCACGGTGAGAACACATTAGGTGGATGCATTGGTCTGATCAGGGATCAAACTCTCTTCCAAACAGGACCTCTCTAGTAAGGACTTGAAATTCCCCTAGGGCTGGGCCATGAGGCGAAAGGCTCATACATTGCTATGTATCCTATATGGATGAGAATCTAGCCAAATGTATTTCTTAAAGTACAGTGTGGTCAAAAACTGAAGCTGGTAGGGGGAACCCTCTCTAACGAGGAAGCTGACGCATCCCATGATTAACATGGGGCATCCTAATCTTGTTCTGGATAGAACCATAGTATAGTGTCAGGCTTCAAGGACATATGGACTTGTGTAGTTTAACATCATACGATAATACCAAGAGTGAAAAGGGGGATCCCCAGAAGGTAGCACATGATGTGGTAGCTATAAACCCGACGTGAATGAGGACGTTAAGATTCTACACCACATCACGTGTTCCCAATGGGATTATTTAATCCATATATTAGGGATGGACTGACTTGGTGCTAGACCCGAAGGGAAATGATAAGGCGTTCTTATGTACCCCATGAGGATAGGAATCAAGTCATACTTAGTTCTTAGATTGTAGTTTAATGTCATGCAGAATGGGAGACATGCACGGTTCGGCTGCACCAGTACACATGCTACCAAAACCACTAAGCCCACTTGAGTCATGCTCGATGTCAGAAATAAGGAGTAGTGGTGAGAGTTTCCTAGTATAGGGAATCACAAATTAGGGTAAATTGAATGTTAGGTGAATGAAAACCCAAAATTATTGAGCCGCCTAATTAAAGCACGTAGACGCACGGAGGTGTAAAACCGTGTGCTGGAATTCCACTTGAACATAAGGGAGTGGAAATATGTGAATCATAATGCCTGATATTTGGATCACGATGATGGTGGAGTGATGATAGAGGATAACTACGGACCATGTTTGAAACATAGTATCCACTTCACATTAGCCTGTAATGGGGACAGACAAATGAGGGTTGACCGATGACCATGTTTGAAACACGGGACCTGTCATAATTGTTGTCTGAGGTCTTCAGGGGCTTTGGCCCAGGATGGTATATAAGCCAACGTGGCATGATACTAGGCCATTAATGGGGTCCCTTCAAACATGGAAGAGGATGGGGATCCAAATAAAGGGATCAAGAAACTTATACATTAAATGAGGGAATGTCCATGTGAAAATTCCACACTTTGGGCTCTTTGTCACAATGCATTTGAGTGCGACAATAAGACGCATCAGATTGAGGGAGTCGAATAACTTTCCAAAGATAGGGGTCATGGGGTCACACACTACTAACATAAGGTAGGAAAGTGAACTGTTAAGAGGGGACCTAATTTAATGAAATAATCACAGGGTGGCGATGTAGTCGAACCCAATGCATAGTTCCCATAGGGAGATCTTAGTTTAGGTTCATAGAAATCAGACCAGGCTAGGAAGAGACAAGGAAGAAACATGGAGTAGTTTTCACAAAGCCTGAAATGAATGAGAACCCAAGAGTCGATCGCCACACCACATACTTACAACTGAATTTGGGCCAAGTGGATGAAAAAGGGGTAGGATTTAGGATTCCTGGGGCTGGACCTGCAGACAGAATGTCTGGGCATTCCTACGTATCCCATGAAGATGGTAATAAAGCCACATGTAGTCTTTAAGAGTGGTGCAGTTTGGTGTCTTGTGATAAGGATAAAAAATATTAGTTTAAAGGTCTTAGATATCGAAATGTAGAAAGAAAGGAGGGGGGAGACATGTGGTGCGACATTGAAAAACCCGACGTGAATGAGGAAATAATCCCATATCACACCATGTGCTCTCTGAGGATGTTTTAGGTTATGATACCCAAAAAAAAGTTATTCTGGGCCCAAGGAAAATTTCCTGGTCATTCCTACATATTTCATTAGGATTAGAATCAAGCTGTACGTAGTTCTAGAAATGGAATGGTAGGATACCAATGCCAGGGACAATACTATCATGCAGGTCTGTCCCATGCACCAAAAGAAGCATCATTTGATAGGTCTTGTTTGTTATTTATTATGTATGTCCATTTTTTTGTGAAGAGATAACCCTAGGACGGAGAATCCAGGTGTCTCTACAGAAATCAAGCCATAGGTAGGTTTTGACAAATGGTATGGTGGATAACTGCTACCAACCATGATGTCCGCTCGAGTGAGGACATCACAATACAATGTTGTTTTTTGTCATGCATCTAGGAAAATGATGTCATAGTTTAGGGTTGTATGATAGGACCTACCAATGAATTTTAAAGTTGTTAAATAAAGACACAATAGTTTAAAGTCATGTGGGACTAGGAAACACAGTTTAAGGTCATATGGGTTGGACACATACAGAAGAAATGAGGTTTTATGGGGGAATGTGCATGGCCTGATAAAGAATACCTGATGTGAATGAGGACATAATCCCATACCACACCACGTGAAATTCTGAGGAAGAAACCTTAGGCTGAGGGACCAGCAAAGGTCAGAGAATATAGGGTTGGGCCCGAAGATAGGACGTCTAGGTGTTTCTACGTATCTCACGAGGATGGGAATCAAGCCATACTTAGTTCTAAGGGTGTATTTTAACTTCATGTAGGATGAGAGGTAGGAGAGACTAGCTCCTAGAAAGAAAGTATGTGGCATAACTATTGCAAACCCGGTGTGAGTGAGGACATAATTCCATACACGCCACACTATACAATCCTGTGAAAGTCAAATCCAAAAGGCCGAACAGAAGAGGTAATTAGTATAACCTAATCTAGATCCAAAGATGAGATACTCAGGCATTCCTACATATCTCATGAGGATGGGAATATGGATATAAATAGTTCTAATGGTATGCAGTTCTTACTCTTTGTGGAGAAGACATATAAAGTTATTAGTTTAAAGTCTTAGAGCTTGAACTATAAAAAAGAGATACTCTTCAAAGTGGGCACAAACCTCGGCTGAATCCCTAAGCACATGTGAACTATGCTTGATGTGGGAAACAATGGAAGATAAGTTCTTTACAACACATGGAATACATGCAAAGGGGAAATCGTTGTTGAGCTTCGGATGACGCCTCATCGTGGATTTTTCCTCCTAACGTGCAAATGCGCACTGAGGGATAGTACCAAGAGTGTCAAAATTCCACTTGGACATGATGGAGTGGAAAATGATGTGAATCATGGAACCAACATTTATGGATTGATGGGGTTAGTGTGATGATGTAGGATAATCATTGACCATGTTCGAAACATAGTATCCATATCGTGTGACATGAAATGGGAAAAACAAATGAGCGTCGACCGCTAGCCATATTCTCAACACGGGGCTTGTATCAATTTGTCATTTGAAATTCTTGAGGATGTTAGCCCAATATGGTAGGAGGGAACTAGGGCCGAGCATCCATGTCGTTCAGGGGTCCTTTTGAAAGTGAAACATGATAAAAGCCCAAATAAATAGAAACATGAAGCATGAAAATGGGTGATGACATGTCTATAAAATACAACACTATAGGGCCTAAACCAGATTGCTCTTAGGAACATTGGTGAACTGCCAAAGAGGGTTGAGGGTCCCAACTCAAGAGCAGCTGATTTGAAAAGATGAGTATAGAACAGGGGGACAATGATATCTTATGAGAAAGAGGTATGTGGTGTGGTTGTTACAAACCTGGCGTGAATGAGGAAATAATCCCATACCACACTGCATGCCCCTCTCTTGGGAGAACTCGGGCTAGGGGGGACAGGAAGGTAAGGAGGTTCCTAATAAATGGGGCTGGACCCGAAGGCTAAATGTTCAGGCAGTTATACATATCCCATAAGGATGGGAATCAAGCCACACATAGTTCTGGAGGATGCTGTGTAGTTTTACGTCATGTGGCAATGACGCAGATAGAGACAAGGTATCTCAATGAGGGATTTTTATGGCACAGATATTAATCCAACGTGAATGAGGACATAAGCTCATATCACAACACACAATACTAAGTGAGAACTTGGTCCAGGGGCCCTAAAAGACTGAGGTACTTAAGGTTGGGCCATATATGGAAATCCACAACCAGTTTGTAGTGTAACGTCTTACAGTGAGGATGCTGGTGATCTTAGTTTAAGGTCATAGAGATCGGACCGTAGACACCTATTTTAATGTCATGTGTGTAAGATAGGTTCGTAGAAAGGGTGAATCACCATTCCTATTATGTGGGAGACCACAAGATAACAATGATGATCAAGGATAACTACTAATAATTTTCTCAACATAGTACTTGTATTGAGTGACCAGAGATGGGGGAAACAATTGAGCATCGACCATTGACTATATTCACAACACGAGACCTGTATCAATCTATAGCTAGATATCCTTGAGGAATTTGTCCCAAAAATATTTTAGAGACCTTAGGACAAACATAAATTCCATTCGGGGGTCCTTTTGGATGTGAATGATGGAGGAAACCCAAATGATGGGACATGTGAAGAATGGTGGGACCTGTGCAGTTTAACTTCTTTCGGTGAGGAAAAAGATGGAGGGGTGTCTCAAGGGGATATATGTGACATGAAAAAAAATAGGATGACGTGAATGAGGACATAATCCCATACCAAAATGCACAATCTGAGGTGAGAACCTAGGACAGGGGTCTGGAAAGGCCAAGGGACCTGAGACAGGAAGTCCAAGACTGTTTGTAGTTTAATTTCTTGTAGTGAGAATGATGGTGATCTTCGTTTAAGGTCATAGATCTAGGATAGTGGACACATGACCCTTTTATGCAGGTATTTCCTTACCAAAGATCCTAATCCCACGAGAGCAATGCTCGGTGTGGGAAATAAGGATTAGTACTAGGCTCTCCCCAACATATAAGGGTACAACAACTGGAATAGCACTCCTACCCAAGGAAGACTGATGTTTTAAGGGGTAGCAGTACAAAATGAATCACCACACCCAATACTTGGGACATACAGGGGTGGTGAAAACGATGAAGTATGACTATTGACCATGTTTGAAACACATCATCCACATTGTGTGACCTGGAATGGGATAAAAAATGAGTGTTGACCACTGACCATATTCACAACGCGGGACTTGTATCAAATTTTCATTTGAAATCCTAGAGGATGTTGGCTTGAAATGATAGGAGAGACCTTGGGCTAAGTATCTATACTATTCAGGGGCCCTTTTGAGCGTAAAATATGATGAATACCAAAATAAAGGGAGTGTGTGAAGCATGAATGTGCCAGTGAAGTTTAACATCATGCAGGATAAGGAAAGAGGTGGAGATCTCCAGGGAGAGGGATACATGGTGCAGTCATGATGAACTACGTGAATGAGGGAAACATCCTGCACCACCATGTGTTTCGACCCAAGGGGAGATCCTGAAGTTTGGGGATGGGCCAACAGATGAAAGGTCTGGGAATTACTATGTATCCCATTAGTATGGGAATCAAGCCATACATAGTTCTAAAAGGGCCATGCAGTTTAACATCATGCGGGGAGGACATAGATAGAATAGAAGAATGAGGAGGGGAACATGGTGTGATTATCATAATCCCAACATGAGCAGGGCCAAAGAAGCCTACACTACACCATGCAGGATCCTCCAAGGAAACTACACCCAGTGGGGATAGTCAATGAGAAGATTTTGGGGGATGGACTCAAGACAAAGCGTCTGAGAGTTCCTACATATCTCATGAGGATGGGAATCAAGCCATAAATAGTTATGAAGGGGCCATGTAGTTGAACGTTGTGTGGTGAGGACGAATGTTGAGTAGTTTTACGTCCTTCAGTCTAGAAGAATAACACATTTTAATGTCACTTGGAGAATATGAAACAGTTTAAGGTCATGTGGCACCGTACAGATCTTAGTTTATAGTTATAGAGCTCAGACCATTTTGTATTTTATCATCATGTGGGATGGAAAATCAATTTAATTTCACATAGGACATATTAGTTTAAGGTTATGTAGGACTAGATTTACTCATGAAAAGTATTGCTTAAGGAATTTTGCATTGTTGGGAGGATTTATATGCTCACCATCCATTGTAACCATAGAGTACGCACCATTGGGGTAAACCTTATGAATGATGTAAGGCCCTTCCCATTTGGGCTCTAGCTTGGGCGGTTTCTTACCATGTATCATTAGTGTTTTCATATCCAACACTAGGTTACCTTGAAATAAAGAGCGAAGGAAAACTCTCTTATTGAAAGATCTGGTTATCTTGTTATAATGCCTTTCCAGATCGTGCAGGGCACAAAGCCTATTCTCGTCATGCGCTTCCAATTCAGCTAAAAGGGTTTCAACTATCTTATCTAGTACTTTTTGATCATATATGGTTGTGCGTAATGAAGTAAATTGAATCTTGATAGGTAGGATATCCTCTGTTTTGTACACCAGGGAGTACGAGGTCACCTGGGTGGAGTTATGAGTTGTTCTCTAATAGGCCTAGAGGGCATTGGGGAGTTTGTCCGACCAACTCTTCTTGTTTTGACCAGCCATTTTCTACAATATGTTAGAGAGGGTTTTGTTGAATGCCTCTATCTTCCTATTTTCTTGTGTGTGATAGAGGGGGTATAGTTAGAATGAATATTGTACTTTTCATACAATTTCTTTAACTCGGCTACCCAGAAGTTGGTGTCGTTATCGGTAAGGACAGCGTGAGGGACTCTAAATCTGTAGATGATGTTGGATCTCACTAATTTAGTGATAGAATGTTCCTTGATCTCCTTGAGAGAAATCTCTTATGCCCACTTGGAAAAAAAATTGTGGCGGTCAGAATGAACCTGCACTGGAAAGCTATCACCGACAGATATGGTCCCACAACATCGAGTCCCCAGACTACAAAGGGCCAAGAGTACTTGGTAGTGTGGAGAGTCTCCAAAAACCAATGCACAAAGTTGGCATGAATTTGGAAGGCATGAAACCTCTTGGAAAACTCGATGCAGTCACGGATCATGGAGGGCCAAAAATACCCCAACCTCCAGATCTGGTGAGATAATTTCAGCTCGGTCTGATGAGACATGTAGGAACCAACATGAACCTCCTACATGACATGATAAATTTCAACCCCTTGAATGCAATGGACGATAACCCCATAAAACCCATGCTTTTAGAGGATCTGTTCAAGACCAGGGCCACTCTGGAGAGCAAAATGAAACACGTGACATCTGATTCTCTTATGTTCAGCTCGATCTCCTGGGAGATTAACATGCTATAGGTACTCGATAAATGGGGTCCTTTAATTGGGAGTTATTTAAAATAATACATCAGGGGGACTAGAGGGTCCTGACGTGGAGGTGTTAGCGGTAAGGTGGTTTACCTTTGAGTTGTCATCATCATCTCGAGTGACCAGGGTGATGACTCTCTGGTGTGCCATGTGGATAATCAAATCATCCTAATAAATCTCCACAAGAGATGCATCTAGGCTGGTCAAGGAATCAGCTTGACCGTTTCGGGATCGAGAGATATGAGTAACCTCAGGCCGAGATGGGAACTAAGCCATTAACTAGTGGGTACGTTCTAAAAGTGGTGTGATCCCTAGATTTATGAAGACATAGTCACCATTGATCTGTATGATGACTAGTTCGGAGTCTCCATTCACATGAAAATGGGGTACATCAATATCAAGGGCCAACTCGAGGCCAGTAATGAGGGCCTGATACTCTGTCTCATTGTTGGTACAACCTTCTGAAAGCAGGAATGAATACAGAAAAATAGCTTGTGCTGGAGTGATGAAGATGATACCTAGGCCCACTCTGTTGACTCTAGGGTCATTGAGCCTTCTACTGGTGGGGATTCGGGAATCACCATCAAAGTGAATTTTACAACATGGAATGGCGTGGTCTACCGAGATAATTGCCTCATATGAAAAATCAAGGTCCAGAGACTGGCCTGTGGGAGCTGGATGGGCAACAAGGAAATCTACCAATGATTTCCCATTAATATCCTTCTGAGGGACAAACCTGATGTTGAACTGATAGAGGATCACTACCCACTAGGCTATATGGTCTATCAAAATTGGTTGGTTCAGGATGTACTTCAGCGGATCCACTCAAGACACTAGTTGTACCTCATAGTGCTAGAAGTAATGTCACAATTTCTGCACTGTGAATACCAGTTCAAGGCATCTCATCTTGATAAGGGGTATCTAGTCTCCGCATCGAGGAGCATGCAACTGAGATATTATAGACTATTCTTAATTCCCTCATTTTTCTTCTAGGTGAGAAGGGTGCCGAGATATTGTTCCAAGGTGGTCACATAAAGGACCAGCAGCTTTCCGGAAATGGGTGGCATTTGGACCAAAGGTTGTAGCAGATACTGCTTGATTTCCTCAAAAGCAGTCTGACATTCTTCATCCCACTGATAAACAATGCCTTTCTTCATGATTTGAGAAAAGGGATTACACTTTCCAGCTAAATTCGTGATGAATTGGTGTATGTGGGCCAAGTGGACTTGAAAGCCTCAAAGCACCCAAATGTTGCTCAAGGGAGGCATCTGGCCTATGGCCTTGATCTTCTCTAGGAAAATTCCGATGCCCCTGTATCTGACAATGAAACTGAGAAAGTTTTCAGAGGTAACCCCAAAGGCACACTCCAATGGGTTCATCTTCAGGTGGTGAGAACTGAGGAAGCCAAAAACTTTCTCAAGATCTTTGAGATGGTCCTGACGCTGGTGAGACTTGACCACCAAATCGTCCATGTAACATTCCACCAATGTCCCGAGGATCAACTTAAAGATGTGATGCATGGAATACTGATAGGTGTAACCTTCATTCTTTAGACCGAATGGAATTACTTAGTAGCATAAAGTACTTTGTGTTGCCCTGAAGGCTATAGACTCTTCATCCTAGGGATCCATTTGGATCTAGTTATACCTAGAATACCCATCCATGAAGGAGAGGGCCTAGAACCTATTGGTGGCATTATTCAACAACTCCATCACAGTAAGGGGAAAATCATCCTTCGGACAGTGACGATTGAGGTCCTGGAAGTCGATACAGACCTTGATATGTCTATTTTTCTTCCAGATTGTCACAATGTTGGTTAGACATCTAGGGTACTATACCTTCTTGACGAAATTGGCTCAGAGGAGCTTATAAACTTTGGCCTCGACCATGGCACCGTGATAAGGGTGCATCTTTCTGGGAGCCTATTTGAACTCGTGGTGATTTGCTGGAAGACCGAGGTTGTAACGACCCAATGTTTTTCAATGGAAATTCCCTTCTTATAAATATGTCATAAAATAACCTGAAAACACAACATAATGAATTATTAAGTGTTAATTGACCTTTAAATATAAGTTTGTCACTTCTGTGTTTGGAATTTCAAAAATCTGTCATACACGGTTGTAATCAGTAAGTTATTTAGAGTCCAATAAGAAAAACTTAATTTTTGGTGAATAGTAACCAACCCTTATGAATAGTAACATACCCTTATGAATAGTTATATAACCTAATGAATATTAACCTTAACTGTGATAATATATAAATAATATTCAAGTTTAAAGTATGATATACCTATATTTTAGAATAAGTACATGACTGTTTTAAAACTGGTTTTTGATACTAAATTATGATTTTAATTAAATATTAAAATAATAATATTTAGAAAATTATTTTTGAAAAATAGAATTCATTTTTGGATTCTACACGTCAAAAAATGGTTGGGGTGAATTTTTGGGATTTTTCTGAAATACTTGAATTTTTGATGAATAGTGAAATACCATAATTTACAAAATAAGCTAAATAAGATAATTATAGAGTCATGCATGATTATCTACTGATGTAAGCCCAGTTGGTTCAGGATCACATGATAAAATTTATATTCCTGGTCATGTAAGACTCACTATTCCTTTTCTTGTGGGGAAATAATAAACTAATGAATTTTATATTGAGAAAACCCATCTCCCCTCCACTATAAAAACCACCCTTCACACCCTCATTTCCTCACACCTATCAAGATTCAATACTTGTATAAACTCTTCCCAATAATCTTCTCTATCCCCTTCCCCACTTCCAAGAGCTTCTGGTCTCATAAAAACACCAAACCTATGTCCCCTAAGGAGGATCTCAAGAGGAGGATTCAAGCGGTAATTTCTCTTCCTTTTTCCTTTAATTTCCTTTCAATTTCAAGTTCTTTTCTTATTATCTCCCCACCTATATTCATCCACATGGTATTATAACTATAGTATCATAAATATAATTTAATTTTATGATACTAATGGGATATTATACCATCCAACCCTCTTCCCCACATCCTTTTATTTTATAAAAGAAAACGTTGTTCATGAGGTGTTAATCTATCACCTTTGAGAATGACATGTTTTATTTTTCCATTTCTACATTCAGATATGGTCATGAAACAATTTATATGGTTGAATAATAATATGTTATATTTATTATTTCCTATTTAAAGTTCTGTAACTAACTTATGTACATATTACTAAATGATTAATCAAAACAAGTTCGTTGTGGTAAAAAACCACCCAAATTAACTCAAACAATCATCATTTATTTCTTATCTAATGATTCATCCACATGGTATATAATATAATAAATTATAATATCATTTAAAATCCTGGAATATAATTAATAATATATAATATCAGTTCTGGATGTTTACCCATGTTCAACTTGAACTTCAATTTGTGAATACAAGTGAACCTCTCAAGAAAAACCATAAAAACAAACATCCCCGAACAAAGTTTTTAAACACTATAACTCATAAAAAGGCACATAAAATAACTTAATGAAACCATAATATACCATATTCATGTAAAAAAGGTTCTGTATTTGTTAATTAATGAATCTAATGTGGTTATACAGGACATTAAAGAGAATGAGTCGTTCAGATATAAGGCAAGGGGAAAATCTCGAACCCAATTTTCTTTCTTTGGGTTCTCCATCTTTCACTCCATATTTGGTATGGTCACTCCTTAAAAATAATTTTTTCACCATTATCTTACCTTCTTTGAGATATAAATGTTTTCTACTGAAGTTTATGTCAAAAAAAATTTTTTCCAAAAGAACTCTTCTTTTAAGAACACGCCTTTTACTTCTCATTCAAGGTTGACGGTTCTTGTAACATGTATGTTATTCCCTCTTTCTTTTGGGAACAAAGTGCTTATGAATGTGTTATTATGATATGAAACTCATTCCTTTTCATGGTTTATTTATGTTCATTTTTTATATATTTTCATTATGTCATGCATGATAAATGATAATGTTATGATGTGACGGGTGCGCCTAGAATTATATAGCATAATATGAATGTTTCAATGTGACAGGTGCGTCTGGAATTATACAGAGCTCCAATGCATTGGGTAAAGTGATTAATATCATGAGTTAATGTAAAATTATGTGTGAATAAGATGCTATATTTTTTCACAAGTATGTGTGGTATTTAACCACTAAGACATAATGTTTCATTTTTATGCATTGCCACATTTCAAGTCTCTTATTAATGCTTCCTCTCATGTTCATGATCCTTTGCCTATGTTATGGTTATGATCACCCATTGTTATATTGTTCTTATATATCCTATTATTGGGATTTTATCTCACCCCTTTTGATGTATATCCTGAAGTGACTACATGTACTAAGGAGAAGTCAAGTGCCAATAAGAAGTTAGAGAAGAAGGAATTAAATAAATGTTTTTGCTTGATATTGTAATTGTTATGTATGGTCATAGTTTTCCCAAGACACTAAACCTTTGGATCCTCTTTGTGTAATAATATTATGTTTTTTATCTTTAAAATTATGTAATAATAATATAATAAAAGGCTGGGTCGCTATAGTTGGTATCAGATGCAAGGTTTAGTTAATTTGAGAATTAGGATTAGTGAACTCTCGAGAAAACCTCTAGCATGAGACTAAGTAAAAATATGCACACAAGAATATTTACATAGGGATCTCATAAGTTATGATTTTAGTTCAAATTTTTCAAATGAATAAGTTATTCCTGACTTGTTGACTTATATTTTGTTCTAACCTTTTCTATTTTAGAAAATGGTGGGAACAAGGAGAAACCAGGCCAACAACTTGTGCGAGGGCCAATGAAACGATTGCCCGAACGACATCCCCAATGATTTGGGAGGTAGAGTTCAGAACTTCATGGTGGTGATTACCCAACTATCTCAGGTTATGAACAATAAACATCATAGTGGGGAACATCCTCCTTCACCAAAGAGGAAGAAACTAGCTATCAAATGTTTTATGAGGCAACGACCACTAACATTTAGTGGATCTTCCAATACACTAGTTATGGAGAAGTGAGTCAAATCCATGGAGAAGATCTTTTATGTGATTCATTGTTCTGAGATGTTGAAGGTGACTCTAGATATTTATCATCTATATGGAGAGGCTGATCAATGTTGGTCTTTGATTAAGAACACCAAGCCAAGGGAGGAAATTGAAGAGATGAAATGGAAAGACTTTAAGATAATGTTTCTTAACAAGTATTTCCCAAGAACACTTCGCATGAAGATGGAGAGATAATTCATAGAGATCAAGAAAAAAGAAGGAGAATCTGTCAAAACCTTTGAAGTGAATTTCATAAGGCTTCCAAGGTACGCTTCAGGTTTTGTTATCAACAATGATAACAAAATCGATTGATTCTTTAGTGGATTAAAACCACACCTTCGAAAGGATCTTGTAATTCGAGACTTTGGGAGTTATGAAGAATTTTTTAAGTGTGATATCAAAGTAGAGATGGATTTTGGAGAATTGTCCCATGGATATGGTGACAAGGAATGAAATATAGAGTTTCAAGATGGAGGATCTAATGACAAAGGTGGGAAGAAAACTCAGTGACCTACATGCCAAAAATGTGGGAAGTTGCACCATAGGAACTAACTCAAAGGGACAGGGAAGTGATTCAAGTGTGGTAAAGAAGGAAACCATGCTAAAGAGTTTCAAAAAGATATGAAAAGGAAGGATAATGTAGCTGAAGAAAGGAGATAACCACCCATGGTTCAATGCTATAACTATAGGGAGCTAGGGAACTATGCATGCTAGTTCACTAAACCTCTAGTTCTCGAGGGTAATCAGATCCAGAAGCCACCAAAGCCAAAGGATCAAGGGAAGGATTATTCCATCACTACTACGGAAGTGGATCAAGATAATGAAGTCATACAAGGTACACTTCCTATTCACTGAAGAATGGAAAAAGTATTATTTGATTTTGGTTCTATGAATTCCTTTATATCTTGAAAGTTTTCTATAACTATAGAATCAAAGAACCAAAACCTTGAAGTAGATATATCTGTAAAAACACCATGTGGTAAAATCATTGCAACCCAAGTGTTTGACTCTTCTCCTGTCAGAATATGTGGGAAGCTTCTTCCAAAAAATCTTATAATACTTCCCTTGGTGGAATTCGATGCTATAATGGGAATGGATTGGCTCTCGTTATGTAGAGCACGTATCAACTGTTAGGAAATGGAAATATCTTTTCATATTTTTAACCATCCCATGTTCCTCTAAAAATTCAAGGAATATCATGAATATCCTTTGAAAAATCCATCAACAATATGGGTGTTGATTCTCTATGAAGAATCATACCTCTCCCAAATGGTTGGGTCGAAGGAAAGTGCCAACCTTGAAAAAATGCCAATCATGAGGGAATACAGTGATGTATTTCCTGAAGAGTTACTCGGACTTCCCCCAGATCGTGAGTTTGAGTTCTCAATAGAACTCATACCCAGAGATACTCCTATCTCAAAGTGTCCCTATAGGATGGATCCTATCGAATTGAAGGAGTTAAATAAGAAGCTGCAAGAGAATCTGGACAAAGGTTCCATACGCCCTAGTGCATCACCTTGGGGTGCGCCAGTGCTCTTTGTGAAGAAGAAGGATGGAACAATGCATCTATGTATTGATTATTGGGAACTCAATAATATCTCCATAAAGAAAAGGTATCATATTCCAAGGATTGATGACTTGTTCGATCAGTTAAGAGGAGTTCTATACTTCTCAAAGGTGGATCTTTATTCTGGATATCATCAGTTAAAGGTGAAGAAGGAAGATATTCAAAAGACTACCTTCCGTATAGGGTATGGGCACTATGAGTTTCTGTTGATGCCCTTAGAACTTACTAATTCCCCTGAAATATTAATGTATTTGATGAATAGATTCTTTAGACATTACTTAGAAAAATGTGTGGTAGTGTTTATTGATGATATTCTCATCTACTCCAAGAGCAAGAAGGAACATGAAGAATATCTAAGACTTCTGTTGGCGACATTGAGAAAGGAGAAGTTTTACACCAAGTTCAGAAAGTGTGACTTTTGGATGAAGAAAGTTACTTTCTTGGAACATGTGATCACAAGTGAGAGAATTTCTGTGGACCCTTCAAAAAAGGAAATTGAGGAATGGCCTAGGCCCTCTAGTTTCACAAAAAACTGTAGTTTTCTTGGATTAGATGGGTACTACCGATGTTTTGTGAGAAATTTCTCATGATTGTCAAGCCCGATAACTAAGTTAACAAGGAAAAGGGTAAAATATTTCTAGAAGGAAAAATGTGAGGGAAGCTTCAAGGAGCTAAAGAGAAGGCTGATCACAGCACCTGTACTCACACTACTGAAAAGTGGAGAAAGTTTTTTGATATATAGTGATGATTCAAAGAAAGGCTTGGATTGAGTACTCATGCAGAATGATAATGTGATAGCCTACGCCTCATGAAAGTTGAAGATCCATGAGCAGGACTACCTGACTCGTGATCTAGAGCTAGAAGCCGTGATATTTTCATTGAAAATCTGGCGGCACTACCTTTATGGAGAGAAGTGTGACATATACACTGACCATAAGAGCCTAAAGTATATATTCACACAAAAGGAGCTCAACATGCATCAAAGGATATGGTTAATGATAATCAAGGATTATGATTTCTCTATTCACTATCATCCTGGAAAGTCGAACAAGTTAGTTGATGCTCGAAGTGGAAAAGAACCTACTACTATATCCATGTTATGGATTGAGAAAGACCCTATCTTCTTGGATATGCAAAGGATGGATTTAGAAATCATAAGGCTAGGGGATACATCCTACCTTTCCCAAATGATTGTGAAACCATCCATCCAAGAGAATATTAAGGAAGCACATAGGGATGATGTAGAGATACAAAATAGGGTGAATGTAGTAAATGAAGGGAAGTTGTAAGAGTTCCATATCGATGATGATGGTGTGATTAGGTTTGGAACCCAGATTTGTGTGCCTTCATCACCTGGGATAAAGAATGAGATATTGGACAATGCACATAGCTCAACATTCTCTATCCATCCTAGGAGTACCAAGATGTATCGTGATCTCTGAGAACACTTATGGTGGGATAACGTGAAAAAGGAGATCACAGAATATATATCAAGGTTCTTGGTATGCCAACAAGTTAAAGAATAGAGACAAAAGTCCAAAGGGTTGATGAATTCATTGCCTATACCCATGTGGAAATGGGAGAATGTTACTATGGACCTTTTCACGGGTCTCCCAAAGACGTAGAAGGGAAATAATGCGATATGGGTTGTGGTTGACCAACTCACCAAGACTTCCCATTTTATCGCTATTCATGAAGACCTCTCACTTGAACAACTTGCAAAGATATATGTGAATGAAGTAGTGAGACTGCATGGTGTTCCACAAATGATTGTCTCTGATCATGATCCAAGGTATACATCTAAATTCCGGAGGAGCCTTCAACATGATTTGAGTACTGAATTAAATTTCAGCATGACCTATCACCCCCAAACTGATGGCCAATCTGAAAAGACTATTCAGACCCTTGAAGATGTGCTAAGAGACTGCTCTCTAGAATTCAAAGGTGGATGGGATCATCATCTCCCATTGGTTGAGTTCTCATGCAACAATAGCTTCCACTAAAGTATTCTGATGGCTCCATATGAAGCTCTATATGGAAAGCGATGTAGAACTCCAACCTGTTGGGATAAATTTGGAGAAATAAAGCTACTTGGACCTAATCTTGTGCAAGAGATGACAGAGAAGGTTCAAGTCATCAAGAAACACATCAAAGATGCTCAGATTCGGAAAAAGAGCTACACTGACAACCATCAAAGAGACTTAGAGTTCAACGTTGGAGATAAAGTCTTCCTTCTAATATCACCATGGAATAGAGTCATGTGGTTTGGAAAGAAATAGAAACTAATCCCAAGGTATATTATCCCCTTTGATATCCTTGACTGCATAGGAGTTGTGGCCTATTGGCTTGCACTTCCACTGAATATGGCTCAATTTCATGATGTTTTTCATGTATCACTTCTGATGAAGTATATACCTAATCCCTCACATGTACTGAACTCAGAGGTGGTACAGTAGGAAACTGATCTCTCCTATGAGGACCAGCTAGTAGAGATTTTGGACCAGATAGATAAGGTTCTACGCAACAAGAAAACCCACATTGTCAAAGTGTTATGTAGGAACCATAAGTTTGAAGAAGCTACATAGGAACTGAAGGAGGCGATTAAGGAGAACTACCCCCACCTGTTTGTGTAAAGTGAAATTTTGAGGGCGAAATTTCATAAAGGGGGGAAGAATGTAATGACCAAATAGTTTTCAATGGAAATTTCATTCTTATAAATATGTCATAAAATCATATGAAAACACAACATAAGGAACTACTAAGTGCTAAGTGACCTTTAAACATAATTCTGTCACTTCTGTGTTTGGGATTTTGAAAATCTGACATACACGGTTGCAATTAGTAAATTATTTAGAGTCTAATAAGAAAAACTTAATTTTTGGTGAATAGTAAACTACCCTTATGAATAGTAACATACCCTTATGAATAGTGATATACCCTAATGAATATTAACCTTACCTATGATAATATATAAATAATATTCAAGTTGAAAGTATGATATACATATATTTTATAATAAGTAAATGACTGTTTTAAAACTTGTTTTTGATACTAAATTACGATTTTAATTAAATATTAAAATAATAATATTTAGAAAATTATTTTTGAAAAATGTAATTCATTTTTGGATTCTACATGCCGAAAATGGTTGGGGTGAATTTTTGGGATTTTTCTAAAATACTTGAATTTTTATGAATAGTGAAATGGCATAATTTACAAAATAAGCTAAATAAGCTAATTATAGAGTCATGCATGATGTTCTTATGATGTAAGATCAATTGGTTCTGTATCACATGATAAAATTACTATTCTTGTTCATGTAATACTCACTATTCCTTGTCTTTTGGAGAAATAATAAACTATTGAATTTTATATTGAGAAACCTCTCTCCCCTCCACTATAAAAACCACCCTTCACACCCTCATTTCCTCACACCTCTCAAGATTCATGACTTGTCTAAACTCTTATAAATAATGTTGCCTAGCCCCTTCACCACATCCAAGATATTATGGTCTCATCAAAAGACCAAGCCTAGGTCCCCTAAGGAGGATCTCTAGAGGAGGATTCCAGGGGTAATTTCTCTTCCTCTTTCCTTTAATTTCCTTTCAATTTCAAGTCCTTTTATTATTCTATCCCCACCTATATTAATCCACATGATATGGTAACTCCATTATCATACATATAATGTAATTTTATGATACTAATGTGATATTATACCATCCAACCCCCATCCCCATGTCCTTTTATTTTATAAAAGAAAACATTGTTCGTGAGGTGTTAATCTATCACCTTCAAGAACAACATGTTTTCTTTTTCCATTTATACATTCAAACCTGGTCATGAAACCATTTTTATCATTTAACCAGAATATTTTATATGTATTATTTCCTATTTAAAGTTTTTTAACTAACTAATGTACATATTACTAAATGATTAATTAAAACAAGTTTTTTGTGGAAAAAAACCGCTCAATTAACCCAAACTATCATCATTTAATTTTTATCTAATGATTCATCCACATGGTATATAATATAATCAATTATAATATCAGTTAAAATCCTTAAAGATAATTAATAATATGTAATATCATTTCTGTATGTTTACCCATGTTCTAACCGAACTTTAATTTCTTAATACAAGTGAACCGCTCAAGAAAAACCATAAAAACAAACATTCCCGAACAATATTTTTAAAATATATAACTCATCTAAAGGAACATAAAATAACTTAATGAAACCATAATAGACCATATTAATGTACAAAAGGTTTTTTAATTGTTAATTAATGAATATAATGTGGTTATATAGGACATTAAAGAGAAAGAAGCGTTCAAATATAAGGTAAGGGGAAAATCTCGAACCCAATTTTCCTTCTTCGGGTTCTCCCTATTTCACTCCATATTTGGTATGGTCACTCCTTAAAAATAATTTTTTCATAATTATATTACCTTTTCTAGGATATACATTTTTTCTACTGAATTTTATTTCAAACAAAATGTTTTCCAAAAAAACTCTTCTTTTAAGAATGCACCTCTTACTTCTCATTCAAGGTTGATGGTTCTTGTAACATGTATGTTATTCCATATTTCTTTTGGGAACCCAATGTTTATGAATACGTTATTATGAGATGAAACCCATTTCTTTTCAGGGATTATTTATGTTCATTTTTAATATATTTTCATTGTGAATTCATAAAAAATGATAATGTTATGATGTGATGGGTGCGCCCCGAATTATATAGCGCAGTATGAATGTTTCAATGTGACAGATGTGCCCGAAATTATACACCACTCTAATTCATTGGGTAAAGTGATGAATCTCATGAGTTAATGTGAAATGATGTGTGAAAAATTTGCTATATTTTTTCACAAGTATGTGTGTTAGTTAACCATTAAGACACGAGGTTTCATTTTTATGCATTACCACATTTTAAGTCTCTTATTAATGATTCCTCTAATGTTCACAATCCTTTTCCTATGTTATGGTTATGCTCACCCATTGTTATATTGTTCTTATATATCCTCTTACTGGGCTTTTAGATCACCCCTTTTTATGTATATCCTTAGGTGACTACATGTACTAAGGAGAGGTCAAGTGCCAATAAGAATCTAGAGAAGAAGGAATTAAATAAATGTTTATGCTTGAGGTTGTAATTGTTATATATGGTCCTAGTTTTCCCAAGAAACTAAACCTTTGGGTCCTCTATGTGTAATACTATTATGTTTTTTATCTTTAAAATGATGCAATAGTAATATAAGAAAAGGATGGGTCGCTATAGAGGTGGTGGATGGCGACCTGAGGGTCTAGTCCTGGAATCTCTTCATAACTCCAGGAAAACACATCATGATGTTGCTTAAAGAAGTCCATGTACTAATATTTCTCATTGATAGGAATAGTTTCACTGATAATTGTGGGTTTTGGATCTGTCTCACTACCGAGTTTTACCTGTACTGATTCATAAACTATGGCGGAGACACCCTCTTCGAAAGCTAGAGGAGCATCCTCTAAATCCTCTTATTCACATATAGAGGAGAGATCCTTGGTAGGAGGAGATTTATCTGAGTCAACAGATCCTGATGGGAAGCCAGTGCCAGCCTGGGCGGTAGTAGACATTGTATCATGGGACTCTGGTGCTATCGAAACCATAGCGGCGAAAGCTGTCGATATGGTCCCATCTGGTCTTTGGCCTTAGGGGACACGCTTAATGATATTGAAGCAATAGTGGCACATCATCTTGAGCTAGTTTATCCCATCCCAACAGAACAAGAAAGTATGGCGTATTTTTGTTGCCATGGGGTGGACATCCTGATACCTTATAGGGGTAGGGGTCTCTAGGATCACCCGAGCCTAATTTTTGTAGGAATACTATGTGATATTCTGGTGTCGCTTAGACTTGGGAATGTTATCCCACCTCATTACAAAAACAACAAAGAATTGTACTATATCCAGGTTCATAGCCTCCTATTGGTGGATCTGAAAGATGTAGGCATCATCTAGGTCTTTTCATGGGTCAGTCACAGCCGTAGTGTGTTTAACCTCGTTAGCCTAAATCTACTTGTCTTTTCTCTTGTAATAGTAATCATCCAGGTAGTGGGATTCACAAGAGGCAAAGGGAGATGTTTCACCTTGGATCACTCTTACCTAACCATTAAGTGAGTACTTAAGGCATTAGTGATATAATGAAGGAACCACCACATGAAGATGAATCCATGGCCTACCCATCAACGCGTTGTAGGAGGTGTCCTGGGAGACAATAATGAACTCGGTGTTAGAAACTAAGCCACCTAACTGGGTCTTCAGGTGGGTATTTCTGACCAGTGTCTGTTCCTCCCTATAATAACTTTGTATTTTTAGGTCATAGGGACTCAGGTCATCCTTAAATAGCCCCATATTTTTGAGTGTCTGGGTAGGGATCAGGTTGATCCCAGAGCCTATGTCGACAAGACATCGATGAATCTTCATGCCATTAAAGTGGACAGTGATATGTTTGGGGAGAATGTTCCCCTATATGGGAGACCCTTCATCTTATCTAGAGAAATAGATAATGTCCTGACATTCAGCACTCTCATATACCTTATCATGGAAGGCTTCAACAGCATCTACCTCCGTCTCAAACTAGAGGGGGCTTCTTAAATATTTGGTGAGGGCTTCACCCATATCCACTAATAGTAAAAGAGCCTCAAGGATATAGATACCCATATTAATACTGGAAATATTCTTAAGGATATCATAATTCTATACCAAGCGTGAAATTATGCTTACAGGAGGTTGTTCTACAATAGAGGGAAATACTGGCCCTTCTGACTGAACAGACGATTGACTGGTGCTGGGAATGTCCCACTGCTCGCTATTCGAAACTCATGAAGCAACTACCATATGTGGATCAGATGACTTAGGTTGGTCTGTAACAAAACATGCATGATCAAGTAACACAAACAAAGATGAAAGTGGACCTCATGACACCAGATGAGAAGGATGCGCGTGTTGATCTCTACGTTGGGCCTGCTGTCTAGTTTCGGTGGCATGTACAGCCTAGCTAGAAGTACTGAATGAGGAAATATGATGACCCATATAGCCACGACTTCATTGGTGCTGGTGATGACTGGGAACATTGGGAGGATCCATCTGGATATCCTCACCATCAGAAATCATGTAGGGGTTTACCAGCTCCATGGTGTTAACCGAGGCATACCCTTGATCATCGCCTGAATAATCCTCCACTAATAGAAGGATTCTGGAGGGAATTTATATCTCTGGGGGCATGAAGTCTCTGAGAGTATGGTATGACGATGACATCAGTGAGGGACTTTGTTTCCCCTTACGTCTCTGATTCTTGCTCTTCTGGGAAGAGGAAGGTTGGGCTGTTGACGCAGAAGTACTGGCTACGGGTGACGCAACATCTTCTGCAGGATCAGGTCGATTCAGATGTGCATGGATAATGCCATGGGCATGGGTTATTGCCTTACGATCCATCCAGTCTTCATACTTATAGGACCTGCAGTTAGAAACCTGATGCCACTCACCTTCACTGTCACTGCCACTCTCTGGCTTCACGAATACACATTCCAATTATGCCAGAGTTGAGCCTAACCTGACTATGTTGTTTTCAACATGATCTTGAATCCAGTATTTAAACACAAATCACTATTTGAGTGTGATCCCCAGGATCCAGTGATAGGGTCGGTAATTGGGGTGATCAGTAAGATCTGCCTCTTCGGGCCTCCTGTATTCAAGAAAACGTAGATTTCACTATTCCAAGGTGCTTTGGAAATAACCAAGGACCTTAGACTCATTGAATGAGTAGGTCCATTTTCTCGTATCTAGGAAGGGGGCTCTGGAATCCTGGCTCTGATGAGGGGTTGTAGGAGCCTGTCGAGGAGGTGGAACCTGATTATCTCTCCTGGGTGGTGGTGGCGCGTTACATGGGGGTGCCTACTGATTCTAAGGTTGGAACTACTGGGCCAGAGGTTGTGCCTAAGGTGGAGGACCCCTGTGGGGTAATGGAGGTGGCTCTACTAGTAAAACATTCAGTTTCTTGGGGGCCTCTATTTGGTCCACCACGGCGGGCTCAACCTTAGCGGCTCTTCTCGTAGGAATTGCAGGAGGAAATGGACGTGCCTGCTTGGCCTGCTGTAAGGCTTCCTCTAGACGTTGGGCCCTATCAAAGAAGTCTCAGAATCCATTGAGGTAATTCTGGGTAATGAGAGAGGGGGCCATTTGGGTCTTGAAATTCCCCACACACATTTTCAGCAGTTTTTCTTGAGTCAGCGGCATATCCAAGGAGTAGGTGAGACCTTTCCACCAGGTGAAAAAAGTCTGCGACGCACTCACCAGGCCTCTTTTTACACTTGAAGAGGTCTACAATACTCGTCTTTTGGGTGATAGATATGAACTGGTATAGAAAATACCTACATAGATCTTCCCAGCCGGCGACTGACCCGATGCATAGCTGGTTGTACCATACAAACATAGGCCCTTCCAATGTCTATACAAAACACCGATGTTTGGCGGCCTCTTGTTGTACCGGAGTTCACAACATGGGTCCGCACCTTCAGATGAAGTGGGACAAATGATGTAGAGGGTCACCCGTCCCATTAAAGGGGGTGTGTGGGATTTATGAAACTCGAGGGTGTTGGCATATCATCCACCCACTTCGGATATGGCTTTCCATCAGGCGGGATTTCCACCTATCAATTTTCCAATACCTTGAGGTGAGTAACGAGCGCCGCCATCGAATAATCTAGGTGGGGGTTCCTGTCATGATGAGGATCCCTAACCACCAGTGTGTTGGAAGGTTCTTCAACATGATAAGCAGGCATGGCGGCTCATGGAGTGGCTGGTGGGATGACCTACGGAGCGGCCGAGGGAACTTGAGCTGGGTCCTAAGGATTATCACGCCGCTCAGGTTTATTTGATGACATGTACTGCTCCCTTTTTCCACAAGTCCTAAACTCTATCCTGTCTACGTAGGAAATATGGTCAGGGTCACACGAGGGAAACTCACCAAGGGGAAGTTGTGCCTACCCTTGCTGCCCCGACCCTGGATCACCGTCGTCTGGCCACCACTCTGTAGCAAGTTCAGAAAGGATTTCATTGAACATATTTTTGTTCTCCATGAGATTTTGACGCAACACAACTTTTTCAGGATCATCCTCCATCTTCTAAACTGAGCCAGACGGGTTATAGGGTTTTACGGCTCTGAGGTTCTCTTTGACCTTATTGGTATTCTGGCTGAGGATTAATGCCTCGGTGGGCACAGGGAGACCCAGTAGATTTCTCTACTAGCAAGTAACCCTTCCCAAAAAATTCAATACTTGAATAAATCCCTCATAGGGTAATTTCTCATCAATGAGCTCTAAATCGTTCCCCCCTCCGATAGATTGGCCATGTTAACCGTGACTCTACCTGGAGGCATATCCTCAATATTTCATGGAAAATCAGGATGGATCCAGATAAAACTAAAGTGGAGGGAAACATAGTATCCCCAAACATGGACCTAAATGTGGGAGTAATCCTCCTTTATAATCCTACAGAGCACTTTAATGCTCTGAACACATCATTGTTGGAGGGTCTGGTGGCGACTGGGCGACTTGGGGCACTGGGCCACAGGGAGTGCAACCAAGTTGACCATACGACATTGCTGGAAAATGTGATCAAAGTGTGACTAACTCTTGGGGTAAGCCACTTGCTTATAATGGAGACAGAAGTGTGTCACCCATAGGGTTTAGTGAAAGCACGCAACTTCCTCATGCGTAAGCAATTCTGGAATACTAAAGTTGGCGGTCGCAATTGGCTAGAACATTTTTGGGAAATGATGTTCTATGAGAATGTTCCGGTAGCTCTGTGGCTCAGACTTAGGATTTGGCCCTTGGTTTCTCCACTCATCAACTGAGGGTGGCTGGGGAACCATAAATGACACTAAAGCAGGCTGTTGAGACGGTAGACTGGCCGGTGGCGAATACGGTGAATGGGCTGACAAGAAGTCGCATCTCGGGCTGTCCTGTGATGAATGTGACGACTGATCCACCACATATCGGTAATATGGGATGGAAACCACATCATCTAGTACAGGGGATGAGGTCACTAATGGTGGTCCATGTTGTTTTTCATCCTTTATTGGTCCCCATAATAACTCTCCATGATCTATGGTTGAGGTAGATAATGACCCCATTGGCGATAGGGAGGATTGCACGACCAGACCTTGGGAAGGGTCCAAATATTCCTCCTCTTCTATGTATCTATGGAGGGAGGCAGGAATCTGGTGAACCTCACAGTTTGGAAGGATGAGGCTGATACATCATGTTCCTTCCCCAGTCCTCAACATAGAGGATTATAGTGAGGGTTCCATTGCTGAATTTCACTCCGCCTCGGAATCTGAGAAGCAGACATGCTTAATTGCAGTCTGAATCTTCTCAGCACTCTTTTTATGGCTTCGACGACCCACCCTCCTACCCCAGGATGGCTCTTCGAGACAGAGAAGATTTTTGGTTTGGGATGGACCTTCAGCCTAATTATTGATGGGGGGGATAGGACTTTCACCTGGGTGAGCTGGGGTATGAGGAGAACCTGAACATATATCAAATGGAACACGGGGATGACCTCTATGTCCACTGGCTTACGCGTGGAGGGAATATCCATAAGAAGTGATGGAGCGAGTAGGAACTCCACTTGATTTGATGGGAGCATGGTTAAGGCCTCCATGCTTATTTACTTTGGCAGCATCAGTGCGAGGAGGGTCCTTGTACTGGTCATGCTGAACACGGGTAGGACCTCTATGTTTGGTTCCCATGAAGCAAGGAAAACCTCTACCTCTCTAATTGTAGGGATGAGGAGTACCTTCGTCGGTTGTCGTAAGGACATGAGAAAGACCCACATGCTGACGATTGACTAGAAAGGTAGCGTCTTCACATCGATGACCAGTAACGGGATGAACGGCTGCATACCTAAGGTCATGGGTGCGGAAGAGGCTTTTGTATTGGGTTTCAATGCAGTGGGGAGGAACTTCATTCAGATTGAAGGTGGAATGGGGAGGACCTCCATGCCGATCCTAGGTGCAGGGAGGGCCTGCACTCTCATTGGTGATGGTACAGGGAGGACCTCCGTACTGACTATCATTGTTGCGGGTTGGCCTGCGGCGGGCTCCACCAGAATCACCGACCAGGAGAGTCGACCCAACCTACCTGTGGGGTTGTTGGGACCTCAATCCAGGTCGTGCGTACAAGTTCCCCTTCTCAGCATGAACATGGGGCTGATGGTATTCATTAGTGGAAGCATTGGTAACACTATCCATTGATGTTGACATTCCACAGCAGGAATCCTCCTCAACCTGCGCCTGATGCTAGCATCAGGTTAATCGGGCTGGGGCGAATGGTATAGGTTCATATCTCCTTGGCTTCTCATCCCATGGGTATGGGTGGAGGTGCTAATGCGGCCTAGAGGGAGCCCTCCTTGGGAGTCCCTGGAATGGGATTCCAGTTGGGATGGCCTAGAAATCCCTCACCTCATTGGCATTGGGGAGGGATTCATCGAAGCATTCGAGGGAGAGGATCCCGAAATGATTATAAATCAGAGTGGGGAGCAGTGGCACCCTATGCGGCCCTTGGGGGGTGGAGAGGCTATGAATCCTCTAAGTCTTGTCGATCCATATCCCAGGTTGGGATAATCCCCTCTTCCTAGTATCGTCAAATGAGGTTGTTTATCACCATTCTCTAAACAATTTCAGATAGGAAGATGGGGCGTTGGCGCCCAGTAGCCATGGACATAGAGGCTTCCATGAGGAGGATGAGGCTGTGTAGAATTTCCTCATTGACGTTACCCCTTCCCCTATGTCAGTGGGTGGGTAGTGATTGGTTTCATATCAAAGCATCTTGGGTCTTGGAACTCATGGATATTAAACCATTAGTGATGAATGGAGGAAATCGACGTCCAGTGCCCCGGTACCATTCCATCTTCCATGGTTGGTAAGAAGGATCCACACTGACAACATCGTAGACTAGGATGTCCAACGTTCAACTACCCCAATTTTTGGTGAGTTTCACGCCAAACCCACTATTTTCTTGGCAGGACCTGGTGTCAGATTCATAGATCCGGTGACACACTAATCAACTGATGTCTCGAGTGCTAATAATCTCTAAATTGGGGAAAAGAACTTCACATCAGGTTCACCATTTCTGTTTTCGACGCTTTTGTTGGGGCGCACATCCTTCTATTTTGGAGGGCGTGCAGTTGTTTCCCCGAATTCCCGCATTCCAAAGGTGGGTGGCATCCGTCACTTATTTAGGGATGTTTTCTCCTTAATAGAAACGGGATGATGGGATATCGGTTCCTCCTCCCTTGGATTCCTCCTCGGAACTCGTTGTCTAGTCTGGGTCTCCCTCATAGACTTAAGAAGTTTTTCATGAAACTCTTCCCAGTGCCATATATTCATGGACACCGGTTAATTACGCTGCTTCTTTCAAGACATTCCTAGGGGTCAAGTTAGGGCAAAAAATTTTAGTCAGGGGATTAGTCATGTTGGATATCACTAGCGTGTCTGGAAACTGGAACAATGATGCATCTGGTTTTTTTCCCTTATGATTGAGATTCTTGAGGGCATATAAGCCCGAGGCATCCCATGTAGAATGTGGGGAATTATATGTCATAGGAATGTCTCTGAGGTTTTCCTCAGCTTCCCATGTTTATCATAGGGTATTTCGCAAGGTTAACATCTAGAGAAGTAGATTAGACTAATCAAAACACTAACGGGAGTGTATTATATGGGTGCAAACCTAGGAAGGATCGCCGATGTTGGGTCTAACATGTGGTTAGTTAACCGATTACTTCTAGGAGGAGCGAGAAAGTGGGTGACATGATCTCATCAGGATGTGGTGGCCCGGGTAATAATCAAGATGGATATGGATTGTCGAGAGTGGATGGAGTGATATGGGACCAACATGAGAGTAACGGTGATATTGGGTTTGAGTCTTGAAGAGACTTACTATGTATCCCCATGTCAAGGAATCAAATTCCACGTAGTTTGGTGGGCAATGGGATACCCGAAGAGGTGACCCGTGACAATGGATGCATGGATGGGATACAGAGGAAGTAAAACCTATGGGTTGGGGAATGACCTTCTTGAAACACATAGGATTGAGTGATAAAGGCCATGATGGGACATGAGTGATGGGATTAAACCTCAGGGAGGCTTGTTATATATCCCTGAGGTAGGGAATAAAAGTCCACGTAGTTTAGGATGGGGGTATATAATCAAGGTGTATGCATAGAACAACGACCCAAAGATATACTAGGTCTTGTGCATGGTTAGTAGCCTAAGATTTGGTCTAACGCCTAGGGGAAGACCAGAGATGTGGGTCCCAGCAAAGGAGACTACAATGGCTTATCATTGATTGAGGACTACAACAGCTTGCCGCTGGATGGGAGTACAATGACTTACTACTAGATGGGACTATAATGGATTACCACTGGTTGGGGTTGACAATGGATTACCACTGAGTGAGATTGATAATGACTTACCATCGATTGGGGAACATGATGACTTACCATAAATTTGGGAACACAATGACTTACCTTAGATTAGGGAACATTATGGATTATCGTCGATTGAGTAACATGAAGGATTACCATCGATTGGGGTTGGACCTTAGGGAGGCTTCATACGTACCTTGTCTCAGAGACAAGGATCAAAACCCACATAGTTTGAATGGGTATAGTTTAACTTCTTTCAGGATGAAAATAGGGAATACAGTTTAACATCATGAAGGACGAAGGTGAACCGACGTGAATGGGTCAGGACAAGTAGGTGTTGGGATTGAACCTTAGGGAGGCTTCCTATGTACCTTGCCTAGGATACAAGGATCAAAGTACATGTATTTAAGATGGGTATAGTTTAACATCTTGCGAGATGAAAAGGGTGGACAGATGTGGAGGGGTCTGAACAAGTAGGTGTTGGTCTTGAACCATAGGGAGGCTTCATACGTACTTTCCTAGGAGACAGGGATCAAAGTTCACATAGTTCGGGAAGGTTTGGGGCTAACACGCTAAGGTGTCCCAGAGAGGATTTCATGGTTGATACTTACTCTATGCATGTGTGAGTCATGTCCGGTGTGAGAAACAAGAGGCAGAAAATACCTGATGATCATGTCGTGAAAGGTGCATCTGTGGGAAGTGGAGTGGGGTTTACACGTGGTTAGCGGCCCAAAGAGGAAACAGAGGCCTACACATGGTTAGTAGAATAGAGAGATGGATATTGGGACTTACTCGAAGATGGAGTCCCGATGGAGAAAAATCTCAGAGGGAGAGGGATGGGAGAACGAAGGTCCCTATGCCCATCTCTCCTCTAGTCTTTGGCATAGAATAAGAGAGGAGGAGAAGGGGTGTTGTCTCTTAGAAAAAAAAGCTAGGGGATTACACCAAGATGGTTTCCCTTCCCCGCGGACATGAATTTATCCAATAGAGAGTATCTCATTCCATGTTAGGAAGATCTCACTCCCATTGAGATAAGTGGGCATAGAGAATGTCTAAGACGGGGCACCCCGTGTATGTCTCACAGGGTAATGACACAATTTAACATCATGTACTAAGGATGATGGTGCTTGGCAGTTTAACGTCTTGCAGCTCGGACGAGGCGAGTTAACTCCACACCCCTAGGACTTAAATAACCATCATGATTTAACCCTTGGTGAAGGGGAGGCACTAGAAATGCCGTGTTGAGGGGGTGTTGTGGAGTGATCCATTGAGGGGGACATGTTAGCATGGCTATGAAAATAAGCAATAGACATTAGCATGCCTATGTGAAAAATCATAAGGCTAAGAAACAGAACGTGAAACACTGCCCAAGGGACCCTGAAATTACTTCATACAAACCTGGAGGGTCATACGGGAGAAGGGTTTGTGAAGCAAGTGGGTTCACAGGGAGAGACCTTGTGAAGCTCCGGTGCTCCATACAATGGAGGGGATTTTCCAAGGGGCATGCTTCCCGACGTGTGGTGGCCTAGCCTTGGTATAGGGAATAGGTGCATATGGAGGGTGCTTTGCGAAGTAGGACTTCGTGAAGAAAGGGTACCTTGCAAAGCATACCACTACGAAGCAATGTGCTTCACAAAGCATAGTGACCCTACCTTAGCATGGGTTTCACATTTGTATAGGGGGCACTTCATGAAGCATGAGTACATTGTGAAGACCTGAGTCCTGTTGAGGATCTCCCTCCTTTGTAGTGCCTCGTGGTCTCTGTAAAGAGAATCCCTACTTGAAGAGGGGATTTGTTTGAGCTAAGGGAAGGGTACTTCGCAATGCTCAAGTACCTGTAAGAGTTCAGTTTTTTCTCAATGTTTTCACAGAGCAGAAGGTGTTTAGTGATTTGAGAGTGGAGAAAGATAAAGGTCAGAGTATACATCCTTTGGGATCAAGGGGAGCCCGGTATTTATTGGGGAGGGGCGGTGCAATACAGGTACAACTTGGTGAGAATCCATGTGGAATTCCACAATTGGCCTCGGATTTCATCAAGTTCGTCATAACCGCGGAGTCAAATGTCATCCAATCCTCAATGTGGAGATTTGCTGGGTGCTTTGTGCGGTGCCCGTGAAGGCCTCCATCAGGTTTGATGGGCTCACAGAGGTTGATTCGGCTCCCTCTTCAGTATAAAGATTCTGGTCAAGTGCGTCGTAACTACGGAGCCTCCCAACTCTTTACTCCATGGAGACCGCGGTGCAGGGCTCTAGCTTTGTGTCAGCTGCGGTTCAGGGATCCATGAATGGTCTTCACGAGGCATCCTCTTCAGAGTTGGTTTTCACTTTGTGATGCTTTTCCTATGCCCATATTTTGGCTCCAACATTGAGTTAGTTTCTCCCAAATCATATAGTATTGAGGTGTGGTGGAAGATTCCCTCTGACTTGTGCACTTAGGGAAAGGTTTTATAGTGGAGTGTCGGGGCAGGTCCTGACATTGATGGTGGATTCTTTCTGCTTGACCTTCGTTTTCTTGGAATTTAACTAGTGGGTGTGATAGAGTGTCTAGTTTGGGGGTACTCTCCTTTAAAGATGTGAAAATACATGCGGGGTATGCCACATGATTTTCATGTTTAACCTCTTGTTGTTGGATGAGTTTAATCACCTACCATGTTCGTAGACACCTTTGCATACTCAATGTCAACCTTGATATAGTAGTTATCATGTACAGGTAGAGGTGATGGAGACCTCATGAATATAACTATGTGACTCACTATATTGTTTTGGCATCAGTATTCTTTGACCTAAGGTTATAGAGACACTACCTTTTTGGAGAATGCTTTGTGGTTTTCACAGAACACCATAGTCTTAGGTATGTCCTCACTCCGAGAGACTTGAACCAGAGGTAGTGACGCTGGTTGGAAATTCCTACAGGACTACAACTTTGAGATAGTCTTTACTCTGGGAAAGGGAAACATTGTAGTATATTCCCTTATCAGGAAGTCCCAAGATTGCCTAGTGTGGTATGTTTTAGGGTAGTTAGCTTCCCCACAGCTGACCTTGGTGGAGCTGGAGGGTACAATTATCTTCAGTCTATGGAGAAGACTTCTTCGCTTCCTGAGCGTATAAGAGAGTCACGGTTGTGATGCATTAAATGTGAAATACGTCATGACCAAATATCTTCAGGTGTTTCACCATATGGATATTCTGAAGGATGGAATCATGAGACCTTGTTCCATGTACAAAAAGTGATTCTGGTCGTGATGTGGGATGTTGAGGTTCGGCTTGAGAGGAAAATTATTCCTTGAGTTTCATCGAGTCGTTCAGGACCATGAAAAGAGATGTCGAGGTTTCCTACCACCTTTCCCTACCCCCAATAGATGGAACAAGTGCACGATGCCTCCCATATGTTGCAGCTAGGAAGAAATGTGCAGGTCTTCCTAGGGTCGGGATAGCAAGATGTGGGATCAGTATCCTAAGTTGTTGTTTAGTTTTTCTTTTTAGAGACGAAAAATATTTTAGGTAATGATTTAGATACCCAATTTTTTCTAATAAGACTTTGAAATGTTTCTAAATATAATTCTAGAGATAGGTGCTGATATGACGTGTGATTCTAAGACCCAGTGTTCTCAGAATTAATTTTATAAAAATATTAAATATGTTTTATATTACGCATGCATAGTTAATCAAAGAAAATTGGATAACTTTTAGAAGGTTGATCTAATTGGAAATTCAAGACCACAGTTGCATCCATAACGCAGTGTTTACCCTAGGAACGATATAAATTAAGTCTTCGTAGGACATCTGGATCCTTCACTCATTGGAAGAGAATTCTTAGTGATTTAATTAATTAATTTAATTAATTGATTTAAAATACTATAACTTAATTTATGAATATAAATTCATATTTTAGAATAATTTACTCATAATCCTATTTTTCCAATTACAAAAATACTCTCCACTCTTCTTCTTTCGATTGACGAATGATGAATGATAAAGAACAATGAAGAAAGCATTGGATCTAGGCGGATAAAAGCATGAAGAACACAGCAGATTCTTCCAATCGTTGCACAAGTGCGATCTTCATCAACAACAGTCAATATAATCTAGGTAGGACTCATAAATTGGTAATTATCTCCATTTGATTAAATTTTTGATCATATTGAACGTTATTCTTTGATCTACGCCATGTTTTAAACCTTTGTATGTACCCAAGTAGAGGATTCAATATTGTTCATTCAATTATCTTACTCTGAAGCATGTTCTTGATCATTGGACAAGAACGCTTGTCCAACAATCCAAACCCTTTGTTTGTGTGCTTTTATCCCCTATTTCTTTATGTTCTTAACTGTGGAATCCCTATGGATCTCGGTTCAAAAATTGCAAGGTGACTCGAGCTCAATCAGGCACCCATATTCGAGGCTGATTCGTGGAACAATGATGGAATTGCGATAAGAAACTAAATATGTGTAAATTGGGACCCAAGAATCACAAATCTAAAAGAATCATAATTTTTGGCCTTATAATGAAGGTGAAGTGTCCTGTCGAAGGTGCGCTGGCTTTGGGTGGTCCGGAGAAGTGGGTTCGGTGCTAGTAGAGTGGTTGGGACAGCGGTCCGGCGCAACTCCATGCGGTCTGAAGATGAGCAGGATGACGACAGTGTGTGGTTCATGCAGATTAGGCCACGATGGCAGTGACATGCGATTTAGTCGAGGCAGTCTAGTGCGGATGAATATGAAGGTGGTGGCTTCTAGATGAGGTGGCTTTGGCCGGTGGTTTGATGCGGTGTGAGATGGGTGCAGTTGGAAGAAGGCAGTGCAGAGGAAGTAGTTCAGGTGGTGCGACTGGCGGTGAGGTAGATAGTGGCCGACGTGGCGGAAGGTCAGAAGGGCGTCAGTCCGAGTGTGCAACAGGTGTTCAGGCGGGGGTTGGAGCCGACGAGGTCCGTTGGATGGAGGAGGTTGACGGGGCATGTGGAGCCAGTAGAAGGCCAGAGGCAGCAGGGCAGCGGTGCATGGAGGTAATCAGGGGTGGCGGCCCATTGGGAGGGGAGGGGACCCTAAGGGAGATGAAAAATAAATAAGAAAAACAATAATAATACTAATACTAATATTCATTTAAATCCTCTGAACTCTCCCATGCGATGTCGAATCAATGCTCCATCAGCGGTGTTGTGATACTAATTGTGAGATAGACATTCCATGTCCGATATTGGATGCCTTTTTTGGGTTTGTGGACTGGGTCCCCAAAACCTTGAAATAATAATAATATATTATTATTATTAATCTTTAACCCCTCCCCCCCCATTACTCTAGATTGGGGAGTCCGATTAATACACCATCAGCACTGGTGTGCCCCCATTTTTCATACAGTTATTTTAAGAACGCATTATATAATTTTCTCTAAATTGTGGCCTTGGCCCACAAAATTCCTAAGAAATAATAGATTTAATATTATTATTAAATATTCGACCCGCCATAACTCCAACGTACGATTTCCAATTGATGCGCCATTAGTGGTGATGTAACCCTATCATTAAGATGGTTGATTCTAGACCAATGTTTCAAATTAACTTCGAGTTTATGCCTTAGGCCCATGAAACACCTAATAATAATAATAATAATAATAATAATAATATTATTATTATTATTATTATTATTATTATTATTATTATTATTGTGTCGGATTCTTGCATTTGTCGTAAATCTTCTATACGACATTGGATTAGTGATCTATCACTACTGGAAATGGACATTTTCCCAATGGTTCAGAACCATTGGGAAAGCCTGCAGAACTGTCAGTATATCTTATACCAACGGTTCTGCAAACCGTTGGTAAGTAATCCGTTGGGATAGATTAGAAAAATGAATCTATCCCAACGGTTGTACCAAACCATTGGGATAGTTTTTCCCAAAGGTTTGGCTTAAACTGTTGGGAAAACCAACAATAGGACTTCTTACCCAACGGCTTATAAACCATTGGAAAAGGTTTTTTACCAACGGTTCTCTATGAACCGTTGGTAAAATCAATACTCAGAATCCTATGCCAATGGTTTGAAACCGTTGGCATAGCCTATGCTGTGTAAATTGCACAGCAGCCTGCAATTTGCATAGTAGCCTCCAATTCACTCTCATTTACAATTATTGTACCTGCAATAATCAACTAACACATAAATATACAATTATTGTACCTGCAATAACCAACTAACACATACAAATACATAACAAATTCATACACATTTAACATGTAATGCATCCTGGAACTATACACATCTAGAATTAAATCAGAATTCATAACTTAATTATAAAAATACATAATTCATTTAGAATTAAATTTAAAAATTAGATGACAATTATATGTGGAATCCAGAATTCAATTCATAATTTGATCGGTTTTTCGTATACCAATTTTTTTACTAGAAATGATGTTCATTTTAAACAAAATATATACACCTGGAGTGATATCGCCACACCGTGCCTCGGATTGAGGCAAGGTTAACTCTTACACGTCACAAATGATCCATGAAATTTTGTCCTAAAGTATCAACATATTCCGAAAGCATTTGCTCAGTTTTCTGTATGTCAGTTGTTGTTTTCACTTAAAATGAAGTGGTTTTTAAATAAAAGAGAGACACTTTGAGTGGTGTCGGCCGCACCGTTCCTTGTATTGAGGCAGGGTTGACTCTTACACGTCACAAATGACACATGGATCGTTGTTCTAAAGTATCAACACAATCAGAATCTGTTTGGTCGGTTTTCTGTATGTACTTAAAATGTTATACCTTTTAAACATAAGAGAGACACTTTGGGTGGTTTTGTCCAAACCGTGACTCGTATTGAGGCTTGGTTGACTCTTACATGTCACATATGACTCATGGATCGTTTTCCTAATGTTTCAATAGATTCTGAATGAGTTTGGTCGGTTTTTCGTATGCCAGTTGTTCTTTTCACTTATAATCTTGTCCATTTTAAACAAAAGAGACATAGTTAGAGTGGTACCAGCTGCACCGAACCTCGGATTTAGATGGGGTTGACTTGTACATGTCTCAAATGATCCATGGATCATTTTCCTAAAGTATCAACATAATCTAAATGCGTTTGGTCGGTTTTCCTTATGCCAGTTGATGTTTTCACTTAAAATGATGTCCTTTTGAAACAAAAAAGAGACACTTTGATTGGTTTCGGCCACACCATGCCTCATATTGAGGCAGATTTGATTCGTACACATCACATATGACCCATGGATCTTTTTTCTAAATTATCAACACAATCAGAATCTGTTTGGTCAGTTTTCCGTATGTACTTAAAATGTTGTCCATTTTAAACAAAAGAGAGACACTTTGAGTGGTGACGGCCACACCGTGCCTCGGATTGAGGTAGGGTTGACTCTTACACATTATATATGACCCATGGATCGTTTTCCTAAAGTATTAACATATTCTGAAAGCGTTTGGTCAGTTTTTCGTATGTCACTTGTTGTTTTCACTTAAAATGATGTTCATTTTAAACAAAAGAGAGACACTATGAATGGTTCTGGACACACTGTTCCTTGGATTGAGGTGGGGTTGACTCTTACACGTCACATATGACCCATGGATTATTGTTCTAAAGTATCAACACAATCAGAATCCGTTTGGTCATTTTTCCGTATGTCAGTTGTTGTTTTCACTTAAAATGAAGTGATTTTTAAATAAAAGAGAGAAACTTTGAGTGGTATCGGCCACACCGCACCTCGGATTGAGGCGGGGTTGACTCGTACACGTCAAAAATGACCCATGGATATTTTTACTAAATTATCAACAGAAACCAAATGTGTTTGGTTAGTTTTTCGTATGTACTTAAAATGTTGTCCATTTTAAACATAAGAGAGACACTTTGGGTGGTGTCGGCCACACCACGACTCGGATTGAGGCACAGTTGACTCGTACACGTCACATATAACCCATAGATCATTGTCCTAAAGTTTCAACTGATTCCGAATGCGTTTGGTTGGTTTTTTGTATGCCAGTTGTTCCTTTCACTTATAATCATGTCCATTTTAAACAAAAGAGACACAGTTAGAATGCTATTAGCCACACCGCACCTCGGATTTAGACGAGGTTGACTCGTAGATGTCTAAAATGACCCATGGATCATTTTCCTAAAGTATCAATACAATCCGAATGTGTTTGGTCAGTTTTACGTATGTCAGTTGATCTTTTCACTAAAAATGACGACCTTTTGAAACAAAAGAGAGACACTTTGAGTGGTGTCGGCCACACCATGCCTCGGATTGAGGCGGTTTTGATTCATACCCATCACATATGACATATGGATCGTTGTACTAAAGTATCAACAGAATCAGAATCCGTTTGGTCAGTTTTCCGTATGTACTTAAAATGTTGTCCATTTTAAACAAAAGAGAGACACTTTGAGTGGTTCCGGCCACACCGTGCCTCATATTGAGGCAGGTTTGACTCATACACGTCAAATATGACCCATGGATCGTTTTCCTAAATCATTAACACATTTCGAATGCATTTGGTCAGTTTTTTGTATGTCAGTTGTTGTTTTCCCTTAAAATGATGTTCATTTTAAACAAAAGAGAGACACTATGAATGGTTATGGCTACACCGCACCTCGGATTGAGGCAGGGTTGACTTATACACATCACATATGACCCATGGATCATTGTGCTAAAGTATCAACACAATCAGAATCTATTTCGTCAGTTTTCCCTATGTTAGTTGTTGTTTTCACTTAAAATGAAAGTGCTTTTTAAATAAAAGAGAGACACTTTGAGTGGTTCCGTCCACACCGCCCCTCGGATTGAGGCGGGGTTGACTTGTACATGTCAAATATGACCCATGGATCGTTTTTCTAAAGTATAAATAGAAACAGAATTCGTTTGGTCATTTTTCCATATGTACTTAAAATGTTGTCCATTTTAAACATAAGAGAGACACTTTGGGTGGTTCCGGCCACACCGTGGCTCGGATTGAGGCGTGGTTGACTCTTACACATCACATATGACCCATGGATCATTGTTCTAAAGTTTAAAAATATTCCAAATGAGTTTGGTCAGTTTTTTGTATGCTAGTTGTTCTTTTCACTTATAATCTTGTCCATTTTAAACAAAAGAGACACAGTTAGAGTGGTACCAGCCACACCGCATCTCAGATTTAGACAGGGTTGACTCGTACACGTCTCAAATGACCCATGGATCATTTTTCTAAAGTATCAACACAGTCTGAATGCGTTTGGTCGGTTTTCCGTATGCCAGTTGATCTTTTCACTTAAAATGATGTCCTTTTGAAACAAAAGAGAGACACTTTGAGTGGTGTCGGCCACACCGCACCTCAGATTGAGGTGGTTTTGATTCGTACACATCACATATGACCCATGGATCATTGTGCTAAAGTATCAACATAATTAGAATCCTTTTGGTCAGTTTTCTGTATGTACTTAAAATGTTTTCCATTTTAAACAAAAGAGAGACACTTTGAGTGGTACAGGCCACACCGTGCCTCAGATTGAGGCAAGGTTGACTCGTACATGTCAAATATGACCCATGGATCATTTTCCTAAAGCATAAACACATTAAAAATGAATTTGGTCAGTTTTTTGTATGTCAGTTATTGTTTTCACTTAAAATGATGTTCATTTTAAACAGAAGAGAGACACTATGATTGGTGTTGGCCACACCACGCCTCGGATTGAGGTGGGTTTGACTCGTACATGTCACATATGACCCATGGATCGTTGTGCTAATGTATCAACATAATCATAATCCGTTTGGTCGGTTTTCCGTATGTCAGTTGTTGTTTTCACTTAAAATGAAGTGCTTTTTAAATAAAAGAGAGACACTTTGAGTGGTTCTAGAAACACCGCACCTCGGATTGAGGCAGGGTTGACTTGTACACATCACATATGACCCATGGATCGTTGTGCTAAAGTATCAATAGAAACCGAATGTGTTTGGTCAGTTTTCCATATGTACTTAAAATGTTGTCCATTTTAAACATGAGAGAGACACTTTGGGTGGTTCCGAACACACCGCGACTTAGATTGAGGTACGGTTGACTCGTACACGTCACATATGACCCATGAATTGTTGTCCAAATGTTTCAGCAGATTTGGAATGTGTTTGGTCAGTTTTTCGTATGCCAGTTGTTCTTTTCACTTATAATCTTGTCCATTTTAAACAAAAGAGACACAGTTAGAGTGGTACCGGCCACACCGTGCCTCGTATTTAGACGGGGTTGACTAGTACATGTCTCAAATGACCCATGGATCATTTTCCTAAATTATCAACACAATCTGCATGTGTTTGGTTGATTTTTCATATGCCAGTTGATATTTTCACTTAAAATGATGTCCTTTTGAAACAAAAGAGAGACACTTTGAGTGGTACCGGCCACACCGCACCTCAGATTGAGGAGGGGTTGATTTTTACACGTCACATATGACCCATGGATCGTTTTTCTAAAGTATCAACACAATCCAAATCCATTTGGTAAGTTTTCCGCATGTACTTAAAATGTTGTCCACTTTAAACAAAAGAGAGACACTTTGAGTGGTTTCGGCCACACCGTGCCTCTGATTGAGGCAGAGTTGAATCGTACACATCAAATATGACCCATGGATCATTTTCCTAAAGCATCAACACATTCCGAATGCGTTTGGTCTGTTTTTCATATGTCAGTTGTTGTTTTCACTTAAAATGATGTCCATTTTAAATAAAAGAGAGACACTGTGAATGGTGTTGGACACACCACGCTGTGGATTGGGGCGGGGTTGACTCGTACACGTCACATATAACTCATGGATTGTTTTTCTAAAGTATCAACACAATTAGAATCCATTTGTTCATTTTTCCGTATGTCAGTTGTTGTTTTCACTTAAAATGAAGTGCTTTTTAAATAAAAGAGAGACACTTTGAGTGGTGCCAGCCACACCACGCCTCAGATTGAGGCGGGGTTGACTCGTACACATCACAAATGACCCATGGATCGTTATGCTAAAGTATCAACATAAACCAAATGTTTTTTTTCGGTTTACCATATGTACTTAAAATGTTGTCCATTTTAAACATAAGAGAGAAACTTTGGGTGGTTCCGGCCACACCGCAATTCGGATTGAGTCACGGTTGACTCTTACACATCACATATGACCCATAGATCATTGTCCTAAAGTTTCAAAAGATTCCAAATGTGTTTGATCGGTTTTTCATATGCCAGTTGTTCTTTTCACTTATAATCCTATCCATTTTACACAAAAGAGACACAGTTAGAGTGGTACCGGCCACACCACGCCTCAAATTTAGACAGGGTTGACTCGTACACATCTCAAATGACCCATGGATCATTTTTCTAAATTATCAAAACAATATGAATGCGTTGGTCGGTTTTTCATATGCCAGTTGATGTTTTCACTTAAAATGATGTCCTTTTGAAACAAAAGAGAGACACCTTGAGTGGTTCCAGCCACACCCCACCTCAGATTGAGGTGGGGTTTATTCATACACGTCACATATGACACATGGATCGTTGTGCTGATTTATCAACACAATCAGAATCCGTTTGGTTAGTTTTCCGTATGTACTTAAAATGTTGTCCATTTTAAACAAAAGAGAGACACTTTGAGTGGTTCTGGCCACACCGTGCCTCATATTGAGGTGGGGTTGACTCGTACACGTCAAATATGACCCATGGATCATTTTCCTAAAGCATCAACACATTATGAATGTTTTTGGTCAGTTTTTCATATGTCAGTTGTTGTTTTTACTTAAAATGATGTCCATTTTAAAAAAAAAAGAGACACTATGAATGGTGCTGGCCACACCGTGCCTCGGATTAAGGAAGGGTTGACTCGTACACATCACATATGACCCATGGATCGTTTTTCTAAATTATCAACACAATAATAATCCGTTTGGTCGGTTTTCCGTATGTCATTTGTTGTTTTCACTTAAAATGAAGTGCTTTTTAAATAAAAGAGAGACACTATGAGTGGTGTCGGCCACACCACACCTCGGATTGAGGAAGGGTTTACTCGTACACATCACAAATGACCCATGTATTGTTGTTCTAAAGTATCAACAGAAACCAAATGTGTTTGGTCAGTTTTCCATATGTACTTAAAATGTTGTCCATTTTAAACATAAGAGAGATACTTTGGGTGGTTCCGACCAGACCGCGACTCAGATTGAGGTGCAGTTGACTCTTACACATCACATATGACCCATGGATTGTTTTCCTAAAGTTTCAACATATTCCGAATGCGTTTGGTTGGTTTTTCGTATGCCAGTTGTTCTTTTCACTTATAATCATGTCCATTTTAAACAAAAGAGACACAGTTAGAGTGGTACCAGCCACACTGCACCTCATATTTAGACGGGGTTGACTCTTACATGTCTCAAATAACCCATGGATAATTTTCCTAAAGTATCAACATAATCCGAATGCGTTTGGTCAGTTTTTCGTATGTCAGTTGATGTTTTCACATAAAATGATGTCCTTTTGAAACAAAAGAGAGACACTTTGAGTGGTGTCAGCCACACCACGCCATAGATTGAGGAGGGGTTGATTCTTACAAGTCACATATGACCCATGGATTGTTGTGCTAAATTATCAACACAATCAGAATCCGTTTGGTCAGTTTTCCATATGTACTTAAAATATTGTCCATTTTAAACAAAAGAGAGACACTTTGAGTGGTGTCGGCCACACCGTGCCTCGGATTGAGGCGGGGTTGAATCATACACGTCAAATATGACCCGTGGATCGTTTTTATAAATCATAAACACATTCCTATTTCATTTGGTCATTTTTTTTGTATGTTAGTTGTTGTTTTCACTTAAAATGGTGTCCATTTTAAACAAAAGAGAGACACTATGAATGGTGCTGGCCACACCGCGCCTCGGATTGAGGTGGGGTTGACTCATACACATCACATATGACCCATGTATCATTGTTCTAAAGTATCAACACTATCAGAATCCGTTTGGTCGGTTTTCCGTATGTCAGTTGTTGTTTTCACTTAAAATGAAGTACTTTTTAAATAAAAGAGAGACACTTTGAGTGGTGTCGGCCACACCGCGCCTCAGATTGAGGTGGGGACCAAGGGGGAGGGTGGGGGTCTGTCTGGGGACCAAGGAGGAAGGTGGAGGGGCTATTCGGGGGGTTGTCCGGGGGCTGTCTGGGGGGCTGTCTAGGGTCGAAGGAGGAGGGGGGGCTGTCTGGGTGCTGTCCGGGGAGTTCCCAAACACAAAAAACTCTATAAACATGATCAAGATACACTGAAAACACTAAAATACATCAAAATCCATGAAAACATACAATATATAAAAATAACTCAACTCCAATACTATACTACGGGTCTAGATAAAACCAACAACTAGAATAGATTAAACATCAAATCTCGGTAATATTAGTCAAAAATTTAACGGATCAACTTCTCCCACATCACCATCACCATCATCACCATCATCATCACCCTCATCATCATCCTCTCCCTCCTCAATTCCCTCCTCCTCACCCTCCTCCTCACCCTCGCCATCCACCTCGCCCTCCTCTTCTCCCTCCTCTTCTGCATCAGATTCCTCACCATCATCATTGTCAAGCTGAACATCGTCTTGACCACCACTAGAACTGCCACCTAGAGAACCATATATAGAACGTATAGACGATATATATTCATCAAAAGCTGGTTTGGACTCTGGTGGAAGTGTTTGACGTAGAACTTCAATAAATTTCATAAATGCACTGTTTTCCCTAGCAGACTGTTCTGCCGTCTCTGTGGCCCTTTTGTCAGCCTGTTCTGCCTGTGCCCTAACTTGCTGCAGCTCAGTGGCACTAAAAATCGTACCTGAGGAGGGACAATACCTCATCGGGGCTATCCTAAGTCGGCAGCGTACTCTGCCAGGATGGTCCTCTCCCAACACCTGATGTAAGTGATCAGTTGCCCCAAAATTGTCTAGTTCTTGGGCATCGAGGGCCTCTAAAGTAGCCTGTTACAAATATAAATATATTATTAAGTTACAAAATAGATATTAAAATATAAAATCAATAGATTAAAACTTACAATCTGTTACTGAGTCGCTTCGTTGACGACACTTCCATCCTTTTTCCGTCTACTCGAGCAAAACAGTTTTACTCGAGGCACACGTCCTTCAATATTCTGTATTTTCCTCTACAATGACATTGAAAACTAAAGTTATATGAAAAATTTAGAAAACGATTAAATAATTGAGGAAACAAAATAAAGTTTAAGTCGTAAAGAAAAATTATAAACAATTGTCATACCTGCTTCCTCTCGTGGTCTGACATCGTAGTACGTCCTAGTGTGTGGAGGTACTTTTTGCATCAATGTTTTTTTTTATTTTTTTCCAGTTGATTCCTAAATAAAATTCAATAATGAAAAAGATAGTATTAATGAAAAACATGAAAGTTATTATTTAAATACCTAAAATGTAATTAATACCTTAAACTGGGTAGTCGTCCAATGAGTAATCATCTGACGATACTGCTCTATAGAAAAATCATCCATGACCGGTACCGCCTATAACTCAGTGCCAACTCTAGAACGCCAACCAATATACAACTCATGCTTGTAGGCTCTCCAAAGCTTTCCTAAATCCTTTAGATGTTTCGTTCGTGCACCCTCACCATCGGGAAAATTAAATCTAAGTTGACATCAAAATATTAATTCATATAAATACAAAAATAATTCATGGAATTAAATTCAACATATTTTTTTACCCATATCTCTGCCCAAGCTCTATCCTTGACCTCATGTGGAAAATGTCTCCATGATAGCGGGCTGATGGGAATGATGTCAGAGTATTTGTCAAGCGTCTCCAAAAAACTCTGACATTGCTGCCCTGTTTTCTCAACCATTTGGTTGTCTTCATTGTAATCCACCATAACCTGTGTACAGCGGTTCTACACCACACGCATGCGTGTACGCCCCCGCCCCGCCTACTGTTAGTAGATGTATCTGTCCTGAAATAAAAACAAATATTTTATCAAAACATGTTATAATGAAAATAAATATTGCTATAAAAATTTGTTAGGGTTCTATAAATATACTTGCGCCAGTCTGATCGCTGAGCGCCGCTGGATCCACAGAAAATGATGGAACACCCTGTGGTGGAACAGGAGTCGAAGATGATGGAATATAGAATCTCGAAGAGATAAAAGTAGAAGGAAAATAATATGGGACATCTGTATGACTGAATTCTGATTGGGGAGTGGGAATCATCATGCGATATGAAAAATATGGGTCAGAAGATGCAAAAGGTGGCGAAAACATGGGAGGCCTAAATATCCCGTGTGTCCCTAACAACACACTGGGATCATAATGTGGGAAGGATGACATGTCTGTGGGAGGGGTAGGGTCTAGTTGGGTACGCAAAGCTGCTCGTCCACCTCTGGTACGAACCCTCCTCGTACCACCGACCTGAGTACTAGGACCAGTAACGGGCTCCTCGTCAAATAAATTTCAACGTATAGGTGGATCCTACAAAAATGTTTACAAAAAAATTAATCACATGACATTATATATTCTTTAAATATATATATTTTAAATAAAGTACTCACTGTAGGCACTAATGGTGGAACACCCATCTCCACCATTCAACTATTGTTCTCCATCATTTTTTTCCTTCGCCTCTCTTCAATTGGCTTCATTTACTGCTTTTGAAAACAAATATGTAATTAATTAGAAAAAGGAAACTAATGTGTAACCCAAAAAACTAAATATATGAGGGAATATGAGGATTCATTGGAAATTTAGCTATCAATTGTTTTAGAATATCTTGAATGGATTTAATAAATCATACAAGTTGTAATGTTCACCAAGTTAGAAATATTGTTTTACTAGGTTTAAATACAGTTCAATTCAAAATTAGAAAATGCAATTCAAATAAAACGGCAACCAATAAACATTGAAAATTCACATAACGGTCAATTCAGCTAAAACATATTTGTGATCAATACTAAATCAATTTGAATATTACCAACATTAACAACCCAACTCAAGGTAAACCAAAATAATTGAGAACATGGATGAATGATTCTATATATTTTCAACCACAACTTCAGGTTCACAATCAACTCTGAAAATTGAGCTATTGGAGTCATCAAAAGAACTAAATGGATTGGTTCCAATGGCACTAGGGAAAGTTTCAGTTCCATCATCACCATCATCAAAAATATGTCTTGGAATTACTTCAACTATGACACCAAATTCAGGTCGAAGATGGTCTTTGACATAAAAAACTTTTTTAGCCATTGATTCCAACACATATGGTTCTTTGGTAGCAAGAGTGCGAGTCATATTAATTACTCGAAATCCACAATCATCAATAAATGTTCTATGTCTCGTCATCGAATCAAACCAATGGAATTTCATCATTGTGACTCGTCCATGAGAGTAATAATCCAATATTATTATTTTCTCAATGACTCCATAATAACCCATATTTTCAAATCACGTTCTACTATCTGATGCACTGGAATAACAATCTGTTGTTTCAGTAACCATAACACCATCATGTTGTGTTCTCATGTTCTTTTCTCGTTTAGTGACAATAAATTTGTACCCATTGATAACAATTGATTTACAGTCACAAACCACGGTATTAGGACCAAAATCCAAAGCTCTTATTTCCTCAGAGATAGAGTCAGCAGACAAACTCAGTACCTGCAATATAAATGACTATTAAACTTAATTAAATATTGATATAATTATTTTAAACAGTAATATTTTTACCTTCAATTTTAACCAACCAGAAAACTCTTTGCTATGAAAAGTCTCCCTCCTTCTCAAAGATAAAGAATGGTGCTTTCTATTTATCATTGTTTTATGTTCCCTGTATATAGAAAATATGAATAGTTTAACAAATATATATGTAAGTTATACATATTCAATTTAGTTACCTAATATAGTCATCGAACAAATCACAATTGAATAAAACTGTGTGATGTGCCATCTCCCGCTCTTCATGGCTTAATGTCTTCAATGTATATGGTCCAAGAATTCCTCCTATTTAAGGAAGTGATGGAAAACTGGGTTCAATTTTCTCATACTGTTCTTCTTCATTTCTCATTGGTCTGTTCATTCTTGTAGTAAGATCAGAAAAATACATTGAGCTGAAATCCATACATTCTTGAGACAAGTAATCGTTCATGATAGAACCTTCGAGATGATTCATGTTTTGGACATAAGACTTTAATGTGTACATATTTCTTTCAGTTGGATACATACAAGGAAAAGAAACAGGTCCTCCGAGAAGTATTTCAGTGGGAATATGGACAGTCAGATGCAGCATGCATGTGAAAAATGATGGAGGAAATATTTTCTCCAACTAACACAAAATTAATGGGGAATTTGTCAACATTTTTTTCAAGAAATACTTGGACAACTTCTTAGAACAAAGATCTCTAAAAAAATGTCACAACCGAATAAAATTCACTCTTACATTATTGGACAAAAGATGACGGATTGCTATTGGAAGCAACTCATGCAGTAGAACGTGATAATCATGAGTCTTCAAAGATTTTAGCTTCAACTATATTATGTTGACCTGTTTAGATATGTTGCTTGAATATCCATCAGAAACTATAATAGTCTCTAATACTTCAAGAAATTGTTTTTTTTTTCATAGGTGTCATCACATAAGAATCACATGGAAGTTGCCATTTATTTTCACTGATACGCACAGGATGCAATTCTGGTCTGATGCCCCAATCCACCAAGTCACGCCGAGATCGTAAATCATCTTTTTTCTTCCCCTTGACATTTAGATGAACCGAAAGCAACATTTAGCATATATTCTTTTCAATATGCATTACATCTAAGCAATAAAATAACAAATTGGTTGACCAATAAGGCAAATCAAAAAAAGATACTCTTCTTCCTCCAATTGTAACAGTTTTTAGTGGAAACATTCTTTCTCTTTCCAGATTTCATTTGACCCTTCCCGAATGAAATACTGAACTCTTTCAATTCATTAAGCACATCAGTTCCAGACATACGCTGAGGTGGATCATCGGTCTCTATGGTATTATCAAATCTTCGACGATTCATTCTATATGGATGATCCTTTGGCAAGAATTGTCGATGTCCCATAAAACTGAAACTACAACGATGTTTCAGTCTTCTAGATCGTGTATTCTTCATACAAACTAGACATGACAGTTTTCCCTTTGTGCTCCATCCATACATCATTGCATAAGCCGGAAAATCATTGATTGTCCACATAAGCGCAGCACGCATCTGAAATATGTCTTTTGAACATGCATCATATGTATGCACACTCACATCCCAAAGAAGTTTCAACTCTTTTATTAAAGTTTTCATGTATACACCAATATCAATGTCGGGATCAGAAGGACCAAATATGAGTATACTCATGAAAGTGAAAGGTTTTTTCATACACAACCATGGGGGAAGATTATAAATGTGTATAAAAACTGGTCATGTGCTGTGCGAAGTAAGCATCTTCCCAAACGGATTAAAACCGTCGCATGAAAGACCCAGCCTCACATTACGCATGTCAGCTACAAAATCATGATGTCGAGAATCAAATCTCTGCCATAAAAATCCATCTACAGGATGAACCAACTCATCATTAGTCTTATTTCTCTCAGTATCATGCCATCTCATTTTTTTGATATATCATCAGACATAAAAAGATTCTGGAGTCTGGGGATCAATGGAAAGTGACACATTACTTTCTCTGGAACACGATATGGTGTTCCATCGGATTTTGAATTCCAGCGGGATGTGCCGCATTTTATACAATCATTTCGTTCAGCGGTTTCCTCCTAGAATAAACTGCAATCTTTTGGGCAAGCATGAATTTTGTTTCTTGAAAATCCAAGTTCCTCAACTAACTTCCATACCATATATTGGTTTGAGGGAATATCTGCATTATCTGGAAGTAAATCCTTCAAGAGAGTAAGAATGTAATCGATTGCTGTATTAGAAATCCCATACATAGTTTTCAGATGAAACAATCGGATTAAAAATTCCAGCCTTTTCATTTTATCGCATTGTCAATATACTGGAGTTGTGGCAGCATCATTCAATTTTTTCACCCTATCAATATCATCATTTTCACTAGATGCATCATCTGTCAATATACTGGAGTTGAGTCGAAATCCTTTATTTTTCATAATGAAGAATAAACGGAAACTAATCATCTAACAAATTCTCTATTCCAGTCCTTTTATTTCGATCATCACCAATTTGAGATTTCATTTTCTCCCCATTGTGATACCACACAAAGTAGTTTGCTTGAAAACCATATTTGGTTATGTGTTAGCTGACTTTTTCACGGCTCAACCAAGGTCTACCAACACAATTGGAACATGGGCAGTGTATGCGACTACTATCTGAAGCATTGTGAAATGAAAAATCTATAAATATCTCCAAATTGTTTTGAAAATCGCTTGAGATCCGATCAGTTTCATACATCCAACTTCTATCCATTCTGTAAAAAGAATTTATATAAGTCATTTTTTCATAAAAAATTCAATAGGATTGAACTTTAATAGAAAATAAATTTAAGTAAATGATAAAGGAAGAAGTTTCTAGTCGATGTAGTGAACTATTAAAATAATGTAAAGAACAAGTACTCAAAAATTAAATTAAAATTTATTTATATTCATTTTCATTAGTTCTATAAGAGGCACATGCCTCAGGTCCCATTATGTGTTATAGGCATCCCAAATCATTCACTCATGTTCAATAACTCATTATTGGCACCTCTATGGCCATACCTTTCATTACCCAATTACTTCCCCAAGTCAAGAGCACCCCATGGGTGAATAAATTTTAGGCTTCTATACTAATTGGTTGTTCATGGCTTGTAGAAAGATTTAATTTCATAAAGTATAGACAAAAACATTTATTTTTAAATTTGAGATTAATAATAAATTATGTCAATGATAAAAACATTACTGAATTAAACTTGTGACTTATCTAACATTTTTATGGATGTCTACACAAGCCAGCATGGCTAGTGAAAAGCACCCCACCCTCATAAAAGTGATTATTGGCCAATAAGGACACATAATATACAACGTACAATGAGAACCATATTTAATTGACCCTAAAGTTATATTAGTACAATCATCTTGGGGGAAATGGAATATATGATCCTGGTTAACTGATGAATTCAAAAGCTTGTATTCCATATGTTGGACACTATCTAAGGTAAGAAATCATGTGAGGATGGGTATGCATCAATCAATTTCTTACATGCTAGTGAGAATGAAGGCTCGAATTAATGACTTGAGTTCACTGATTAAATGAGGGTAGAGGTTTCATAGGCTATGTAAACAGAATGGTTAAATAAGGGTAAAGGTTGCATACACTGTGCATGGTGGGGGAGTCTTAGCTGATTTACAAACTAAAATAAATTCCATCATAGGTATCAATAAGAAACATCAGCATCAAAAGAAACTCCAAATAAAAAAGGACTAAAAACATTAAACACTTTTTATGTTATCCCACCAAAAAATGATCACGAATGTCCCTATACATTTTCATACTTCCAGAATTTATAGAGAGTTTATAGTTATGAGATTCACCCACCTGCACGCCCTCCCCACCCCACTTGGACAACCCTACCCTCACCCCACTTGGACAACCCAGCCCCCCCCCCACCCCACTTGGACAGCCCTACCCCCACCCCACTTGGACAACCCATTCCCTCCCCCACCCCACATGGACAGACCTACCCCCACCCCACTTGGACAACTCAGCCCCCCCCCCCCACCTGGACAGCCCTACCGTCACCCCACTTGGACAACTCATCCCCACCACCCTACCTCGACAGCCCCTCCCCCACCCCACCTGCACACCCTTCCCCACCCTAAACAGCCCTACCCCCACCCCACTTGGACAACCCAGCCCCCCCCCCCACCCCACCTAGACAGCCCTACCCCCACCCCACTTGGAAACCCCCCCCCCCCCACCCCACCTGGACACCCCTACCCCCCACACCCCACTTGAAAAACCCATCCCCCCCTCCAACCCCACCTGGACAGCCCTACCGTCACCCCACTTGGAAAACCCATCCCCCCCCCACCCTACCTAGACAACCCCTCCCCCACCCCACCTGCACACCCTCCCCCGCCCCAAACAGCCCTACCCCCACCCCATTTGGACAACCCACCCCCCTCCCCCACCCTACCTAAACAGCCCCTCCCCCACCCCACTTGAATTGCCCTCGACATCCTCCCCAACCCCATCTGCACAGCCTCCCCCACCCCAAATTGAAACAGAAATTCATCCAAATAAAAACATAAAACAAAAATTCATAGATTCATAAATCCAAATCAAAACAGAAAATAAAAAATCATAGAATCATAACAACAAAACAAAGATAGCACTTACCGACTTACTAATTTGCAGTGTAGAACAAGAAAAGTGTTGATTGAATAGGATGGAAGGAGTTTCTGAAAGTGGGTGATGAGATAGCTTCAGGAGAGACAGTGAGCTAGGGTAGTCGTGCGCGGATAGGGAATTGGGGGTTCTGTGTATTTGGAGGAAAACATTCCCAACAGTTTTAAAAAACCGTTGGGAAAGGTATTCTTTACCAACGGTTTTGTATTTCCGTTGGTAAAGGATGTTAAAAATAGAGATTTCCCAATAGTTTGAGGAAACCGTTGGAAAAAACTGATCTAATGGGAGATTTCCCAACAGTTTCCTTAAACCGTTGGGAAAAATGAACTATGCCAACGGTTTTCTCAAACCGTTGGCATGAAATTGTTGGTATATCCCACCATTCCAGTAGTGTATCAGTGGCGTTGGGATCCTGACATTGAGGCAGAATTCTCAAGACCAATTTTAGGTGTTTAAACCAAAGATGAGGTCTAGGTCCCAATTAGCCCAGTTCTCGTGCGTTTCAGTGAAATGCAGCATTTTCATCAGGTATCCGTTTTAGATGAATGATTAGTCAATTCTGTGTGATTTTCTGAGAGGATCGCAATAGAAGGATCCATATATTTAATTTTAGAATTGAGTCATGTCCCTAGCAAGATACATTTCGAGTGTAGTGCGGTGTTGTACAAGTTTTTCATCAAATGTCTGCTTGGAGCAAGTGGATAGTCTACCTCTCTTGTTTTTTCACAAGGATCACAATGGCGTGAACTGTTTGGATGTACGGAGCTTTATTTGTGATCTCGTTAATTGTGGAAACATGAAAGGAATATCGGTGGAAGATATTTTTTGATGTGTTCTGATCTTGATGCTCTTCTAGCAGTGTTCGATGACAGCAGTGATGGAAGTGATGCTTTTAGGATCACCAGACCAGTATTGGCTTACCCTCTAGTGTATCACCCTTCGGTGGGGCTCAGAACTGACGTTCACCGATGAACACTACGAGAAAAAGGACTTTTTGGGATGGAAAAAAAACCCATCACAAAAAGTTCATCCAATATGTTATTTGTGACGGGGATAACGACCCGTCCCAAATAACCAATTATTTTGCGACGGGATTTCGTCTCCCGTCGCAAAAGGTTTGGCGCTGGTAGCGCGCCAAACCACGCGAAGGTTATTTTTGACGGTGGGATCCCACCGTCGCAAATAGTGAAGTATTTGTGACGGGCCCCGTCGCAAATACCCGGTGGTGGGCCTCGTTGCAAATACCCGGCGGCGGTTAATAGTTTTTTGCGACGGGGCGACATCCCGTCGCGAAAGGTGTGTCAGCAGGGGTTATTTGCGACGGGACTCGTCGCAAATAACTTTTTAACCGCCGACAGTAATTAATGCGGACGTAGGTATTTGCGACGGGACACTTCGCAAAAGATACTATTTGCGATGGGTATCCCGTCGCAAATAATCTAACCTATATATACCCCCATCTGTTTTTCCTCTAATTCCTCTCAATTCTTAGATCCTGTTTCTCTCTGAACTCTGATTTTAGAGAGAAAATTTTTCTAAGTTGATTTTTTTTTCACGAAGAAATTGTGAAGCCGTCTACATCAATAGAAAATCAAGTTTAAAGGTATTTATGTTTTATTTAATTTTTTATTTATTTCATTTTTTTAAGTTAATTTTTATTATTGTTGATTAGTTGTAATTAAATTAAATTTAAATTGTTTTTCATGAGTATTTATTTGTAATAATAAATTGAAATTTTTAGTACTAATTTTTAATAATTAGTAGTAATTAATAATTATTAACGATAATTAGTAATGTATATAATTAATTTGTTGTAATTTATAATAATTGGTAATATATAATAATAAATACTAATAATTATTAATAATTATTAATAATTATTAATAAATAGTAATAAATAGTAATAATGAGTAATAACGAGTAATAAATAGTAATAATGAGTAATAAATTGTCATAAATAGTAATAAATTGTAATAATTAGTAATTAATTGTAATAATTAGTAATAAATTGTAATAATTAGTAATAAATTATAATAATTAGTAATAAATTGTAATAATTAGTAATAAATTGTAATAATTAGTAATAAATTGTAATAAATAGTATTAATTAGTAATAAATTGTAATAATTAGTAATAAATTGTAATAATTACTAATAAATTGTAATAAATTGTAATAAATTGTAATAAATTGTAATAAATTGTAATATTTAGTAATAAATTGTAATAATTACTAAAAAATTGTAATAATTACTAATAATTAGTAATAAATTGTAATAATTAGTAATAAATTGTCATAAATAGTAATAAATTGTAATAATTAGAAATAAATTGTAATAATTAGTCATAAATTGTAATAATTAGTAATAAATTGTAATAATGAGTAATAAATTGTAATAATTAGTAATAAATTGTAATAATCAGTAATAAATTGTAATAATTTGTAATAAATTGTAATAATGAGTAATAAATTGAAATAATTAGTAATAAATTGTAATAATTAGTAATAAATTGTAATAATTAGTAATAAATTAGTAATAATTTGTAATAATTAGTAATAAATGCAGATAATTAGTAATAAATACAGATAATTAGTAATAATTAGTAATAATTAATGATAATTAGTAACAATTAGTAATAATTAGTAATAATTACTAATAAATTGTAATAATTAGTGATAAATTGTAATAATTAGTACTAAATTGTAATAATTAGCAACAAATTGTGATAATTAGCAATAAATTGTAATAATTAGTAATAAATTGTAATAATTAGTAATAAATTGTAATAATTACTAATAATTAGTAATAAATTGTAATAATTAGTAATAAATTGTCATAAATAGTAATAAATTATCATAAATAGTAATAAATTGTTATAATTAGTAATAAATTGTAATAATTAGTAATAAATTGTAATAATTAGTAATAAATTGTAATAATTAGTAATAAATTGTAATAATTAGTAATAAATTGTAATAATTAGTAATAAATTATAATAATGAGTAATAAATTGTAATAATGAGTAATAAATTGTAATAATTAGTAATAAATTGTAATAATTAATAATAAATTAGTAATAATTTGTAATAATTAGTAATAAATACAGATAATTAGTAATATATACATATAATTAGTAATATATACATATAATTAGTAATAATTAGTAATAATTAGTAATAATTAGTAATAATTAGTAATAATTAGTAATAATTAGTAATAATTAGTAATAATTAGTAATAATTACTTATAATTAGTAATAATTAGTAATAATTACTAATAATTTGTAATAATTAGTAATAAATTGTAATAATTAGTAATAAATTGTAATAATTAGTAATAAATTGTAATAATTAGCAATAAATTGTAATAATTAGCAATAAATTGTAATAATTATCAATACATTGTAATAATTAGCAATAAATGGTAATAATTAGTAATAAATTGTAATAATTACTAATAATTAGTAATAATTAGTAATAATTAGTAATAAATTGTAATAATTAGTAATAAATTATAATAATTAGTAATAAATTGTATTAATTAGTAATAAATACTAATAATTAGCAATAAATTGTAATATTTAGCAATAAATTGTAATAATTTGTAATAAATTGTAATAATTATTAATAATTAGTAATAATTAGTAATAAATTAGTAATAATTTGCAATAAATTGTAATAATTAGTAATAAATTGTAATAATTAGTAATAAATTGTAATAAATTGTAATAAATTGTAATAATTAGTAATAATTAATAATAATTAGCAATAAATTGTAATAATTAGTAATAAATTGTAATAATTAGTAATAAATTGTAATAATTAGTAATAAATTAGTAATAATTTGTAATAATTAGTAATAAATACAGATAATTAATAATAAATTTAGATAATTAGTAATAATTAGTAATAATTAGCTATAATTAGCAATAATTAGCAATAATTAGGAATAATTAGCAATAATTAGGAATAATTAGCAATAATTAGGAATAATTAGCAATAATTAGCAATAATTAGCAATAATTAGAAATAATTAGCAATAATTAGCAATAATTAGGAATAAATAACAATAAATTGGAATAATTTGTAATAAATTGGAATAATTAGGAATAATTAGTAATAATTAGAAATAATTAGCAACAATTTGAAATAAATAGAAATAATTAGTAATAATTAGAAATAATTAGAAATAATTAGCAATAATTAGAAATAATTATGAATAAATAGCAATAAATAGAAATAATTAGTAATAAATAGCAATAATTAGTAATAAATAGCAATAAATAGTAATAAATATGAATAATTAGTAATAAATAGGAATAATTAGGAATAATTAGTAATAATTAGGAATAATTAGTAATAATTAGTAATAATTATTAATAATTAGTAATAATTAGTAATAAATAAGGATAAATAGGAATAAATAGTAATAAAGAGTAATAAATATTAATAAATAGTAATAAATTAGTAATAAATAGTAATAATTAGTAATAAATAGTAATAAATAGTAATAGTTTGTAATAAATAGTAATAGTTAGTAATAAATTGGAATAGTTAGTAATAAATAGGAATACTTAGTAATAAATAGGAATAATTAGTTAGGAACAGTTAGAAAGAAATTTTATTAAATTTTATTAAATTTTAAGAACTTGGCACAATTTCCAATGGATTGATGACACTCCTTTTGCTCGATGACTTTTCTCCTTTCAACTCTCACTAACTCAAAAAATTATGAAAAATGTGCTGCTACATAGTCATATTCAATCTCGTATGCACAAGATTGGATATGCATTTGCTGGATCATATTTTTTATAATGTTTTCAGGCGGTGACAGTTGGAATAAGTCGATTCATCGACGAAAAGGGGGCTCTTTTGTCCGACGGCTCATTTACTTGCATCTTTCTCACACTGAAATCACAATGAAGAATCTGGTCAGAGGTACGCATATTCATTCTCGTGCATACAAGAATAAATATGCGTACCTCCAACGAGATTCTTCATTGTGATTTCTGTGTGAGAAAGATGCAAGTAAATGAGCCATCGGACAAAAGAGTAGTCGTCAATCCACTGGAAATTGTGTCGCCCTTAATTAATGGTAATTATTAAGAAGTAGTAGTAATTAGTTATCTTTTTTTTTCAGATAGTGTTATTATAATTTCAAATTATTCAAAAACAGTGATGATTTTATATTTTGTTGAAAAATATGGAACAAGGAAGTCAACATCAGTTGTTATTAGATGATCACGCTTGGATAAATCAGCGCAGAAATCCAAATGGTTCTAGTTTAAATCCTGTATATATTGAGGGTGTTGAAGCTTTATTAGCATTTGCATCATCAAAACCAGAATATGTTTCAGAAGACACAATTCAACGTCCTTGTAAAAAATGTGCTCTGAGAACGTTTGACACATTTGAAAAGGTTGGCGGACATCTCTTGCGGTTTGGTTTTCAACGAGATTATGTTTTTTGGTATCAACATAGTGAACGCGGTTCTAGAGAAGATACTAATAACTTGATTCTGGATCTATCACGGTTCCAAAATTTAGTACATGATGTTGCAGGTCCATCTGTTCAACAAACTGAAACTCACAATGATATTGATTTAACTTCTGAGTTGGCACCATCCGAATTTTTTGAGTTGTTGAGGTATGTTGAGGATGAATTATATCCTGGTTGCAAGATAAGAAAATAAGAATCGGTTGTAAAATTTATGGCTATTAAGTAAGATAATGCAATTTCAAACAACTATTTTGATCAGATGATTTCTTTGGTTAAAATACTGTTACCTAAAGGAAATGTGTTTCCTACAAATTACTATGAGAGTAAGAGGTTGGTTCGTAATCTAGGCCTTAGTTATCGGAAGATTAATGCATGTGCAAATGATTGCATATTATATTCTGGTGAAAATGAGTCATTGGATAGGTGTTCCACATGTAGACAATCGAGGTATAAAGAATCTCAACCAGGGAAGTCTGGATCGATTCCTGTAAAATAGTTAAGATATTTTCCCCTTACACTCAGGCTGCAATGTTTATTTATGTCTCATAACACAACGTCAATTATGTCCTGACACAAAACCAATATTTCAATCGGTAAAAGATTGAATCATACATATGATGGTGATTCATGGAAACATTTTGATCGTCTTCATCCGTCTTTTCCTTTAGAAGCCTGAAACATGCGATTGGCTCTTTCTACTGACAGTTTCTGTCCATTTGGTTCTTATGGTAGTCAGTATTCATGTTGGACTATCTTTATAACTCCGTACAATCTACCTCCATGGATGTTGATGAAGGAGCCCTATATCTTTTTGAACTTATTAATCTCAGGACATCCGAAAAAGAATATTGATGTTTATTTGAATCCATTGATTGATGAGTTAAATTCATTGTGGAGTAATGGTTTTAGGACATATGATGTTGCTGCGAAACAAAATTTCACATTAAAAGCTGCATTGATATGGACGATTAGTAACTTTACGGCATATGGAATGTTATCTGGCTAGATTACACATGGTCTGAAATAATTTCCTTACTGTATGAAAGACAACAAAGCTTTTATGCTCGTCAATGGAAAAAAACCTTGTTATTTTGACTGTCATTGCAGATTTCTTCCAACCAATTATCCTTTTCGAAGGAACAAATATCATTTCAGAAAAGGCACAATTGAAAGGGATAGACCTCCAAAAATGATCTCAGGTACAGAGTTAAAGTTAGTTGTATTTTCATTACCTCCCATCATATTTGGGCCAACAATAAACCAACAAAAAATTCATGGCTTTGGGAAAGAACATAATTGGATAAAATGAAGCATTTTTTGGGATCTTCCATATTGGTCTGATTTGTTGGTCCACCAAATGTTTGATGTCATGTATATTGAGAAGAACTTTTTTGATAATTTATTTCATACAGTTTTGGATACACCAAGTAAGACCAAAGATACTATCAAAGCACGATTAGATTTTACCCAAATTTACAGGCGACCAGAACTTCAACTATTTGAAAATGTCAGATCATAGAGGTTAATGAATCCAAAAGAGCTTATACACTGTCCAAAGAGAGCCGCTTATTATTTTGTCAGTGGATTGCAGATTTGAGACTTCCAGATGGCTATGCTTCCAATTTGGACAGATGTGTTAAGAATGGTCATATTACTGGATTAAAAAGTCATGATTGTCATGTTATAATGGAAAGACTTATGTCGATTGGATTAAGAGGTTTGTTGAATTATATGATTTGGGATTCGATAACAGACATATCATATTTTTTTCGAGACATTTGTGCAGTGACAACAGACTATGATGCACTAAGAAAACTGGAAAAAGATGTAGCTGTAATTATATGTAAACTAGAAAAAATCATTCCACCTGCTTTATTTGACTCAATGGAACATCTAATATTACATTTTCCACATGAATATAAATGTATAGGTCTAGTACAGTTTCGATGGATGTACCCATTCGAGAGATGCATGCAGAAATTGAAGAAAAAAGTACGTAACAATGCATCAGTTGAAGGCTCAATTACTGAAGCTTATTTGCAAGAGGAAATTGCTTTTTTAGATCTCACTATTTTGAATCTGAATATACCTCAAAACAAAACCGCATGGGATGGAACAAGGGAAATGTTATTGATGAAATGGAAAATCAATTATCAGTTTTTAATCAGCCAAATCTTGGCTTCGGTGGAGTTCAAGAATGATGGCTTTCAGACGATGAACATCACAGAGCTCATACATATGTTCTGCTCAACTGTGAAGAAATGACAGCATTTGTACTATGAGTGCTTCTATCACTTATTCTATAATTTCTGTTACAGTATATAAACTTATTTTATTTGTAGTTTATATGATAATCATATCAAGAAACAACTTCCACAAATTACAGCAGCTGCTCTTGAAGAATGCAGACAAAACAAAATTTCTCAATGTTTTCAAAAACTGGTAACATAAATTATTGATGGTTTAATATCAATTCAGTTTACTATTTATTATATTGATAATTATTTTACAAATTTTCAGGTGTCTCAACATGCTGATAAAATCGATAAGCGACTGTGTATATTAAGTAACCCACCATCCAAAATGATTAAATCTTATAATGCATATGTGGTGAATGGTTTTCGATTTCATACACGTACATATGGGGAATCAAAAAAGCAATGAACAATGGGGTTTTTTTGAGAAGATCGCATCATAGAGAAACTGAAGTTGACTTTTATGACATTTTGGATGAAATTATTGAGCTATGTTATCTTGGACAGAATTATATAACGATGTTTAAATGTCGGTGGTTGGATACTAAGAGAGGCTTACGTATTCATCTGACTCACGGAATCGTCGATATTAAATATAAAAGTATTCTTGCAGTAAATGAATCATTTCTACTGGCTCAATAGGCGCATCAAATATATTACGAAAATTATTGTGCTACTTCAAGAGACCTGAGTGATTGGTGGAGCATAATAAAAATGAAATCTTGGGAAAATAAGTTTACTGAAACTGAATGTGGTTCCGCTAAAGTGGAAGGAATTGAATTTTTTTAAGAGACTACTCAAAATCCATATTTTTCACAAAGAAACGTGAATATCGATGATGACATCCCACAATTAAGGGTTGATGGTGACGAAGATGTTAATGATGTTACAAATGAATTTGAAATGACAAGGGATGGTGAAAGTGAAACTCATATGGATATTGATGATGTCAAGGAGGAATATGAAGACATTGAAATCTTCAGATATGAAGATGATGGTGAAGGTGAACATTGACACAGTTAAATGTTAGTTATGATCATAACTAATATATATCTATATATAATAGTTATTTTCAACTATCTGCTAACAAAAATAATTTTGTGTTTCAGATGGACTCTGATCTATTTTGTGAGTTAGAGGAGGCTAAGATACCTTTGGATGAGGGGGATGTGGTATCATCTGACCCTCATCCTACTGGTGGTTCAGGAGGTACATAGAGGGGGTGAGGTCTTGCGCGACTGATGATTCCTGACCCTATCCCCGAGCGACGTCCATGTCTTGGCTTCAATCCACGCACACAGAGGTATGGTAACCTGTATATTTTAGTTATCTTTCATTAATTTATTTATATATATACTAATTTTTTGATTATTTATTCTTTTTTAACAGTTTTTCACATGTAGCTGTTGAATAGGAGAGTGCTATCTTGCGCAATTATTTTTCTCATCCATGGATCACATTGGAACATATTCCCGTTGATGTGTAGCTCGTCTTGTACAATCATTGGATGGTACGTAAATAAATAAAATTTATTTTGAAATTTATTTTATTAATAACTTGATATTATAAATTATTTGTAGGGTTTAATGTATCCCATCGATGATAGCATGTGTGACGCTATCCATGCAGCATGGGAGGTGGCTATGCATGAGCGTTTGCAATAGTTTTTGAACAATTTGAGAAAGACGACCATTAAGAAAGCAGGAGCGACAGTATTTGATGAGTCATGTAGAACCCACCGACCAGAGTACATTTCATCTTAGGTTTGGGATGGATTATGTGCACACTGGTTGGGTGGTGGATTTCAGAGGAGGTCTTCATTGGGTCGGCAGAACCGGGGGAGAGAGGAGGTGACGCATCGAGCTGGTAGTCGTACATTCAGTACACATAGAGAGCATCTGTAAATTATTATTTTAAATATTTTATATAACTTCAAATATAAATAGTTTATTTTCTATTCATATAGGAAGTCGAACATCATGATATTACAGAGTACGATGTTTATCGGAGGATGTATAGTGATCTATCCACCGAAGAGATTAGTGGTGATCGCCAGCGCCAGATTGTGGTTTGTCTTATTTTTTTCAGTTTGAAAATTAATTGTATATAATATTTTTCACAATTTTAATTTCAAATTGGAATTGAAGGATTCATATGAGGCTGCGACCTCTCAGACACATGCTGAGGGTCAGGACGAGGTGACTGATCAGACTAGTGCCCACCATTTTGACGAGGCGGCATGGATGCAGGTGACTCAGTATGGCTTTGAGAAGGGCCGAGTAGTTGGTATCAGCTCTCATGTGACTATTGGTACTTATTATGGTACCGTTGCGATGTCGGCGTCCAACTCGAGAGGAGCTCATGGAGAGGAATCATCTTCTGCCTCACAGTATCAGGATTAGTTCTGAGCTCATAATGACCTTATAGAGAGTTTGCAGAAGCAGCAAGAATAGATGCGTCAACAGCAGTAGCAATAGAAGCAGCAGCACGAGGAGGAGATGCGTCGATGACAGTAGCAACATCATGAGCAGATTGAGTACATGTGTCGTCTGACTCGTAGTTTAGGGATGGAGTTTCCTCCACCATCTCCTTCAGCTCCTCCACCTCCTCCAGAAGACGACCACCCCCAGTGATTTTTTTATGTTAAAAACATTTGAATTTAATATTTTTTTTAATATTAACTATTTACAGTTTCTTTCTTTTATGTCGGTGTGAATATTACATAATTTAATTTTTAATATTTTATGATTTTTTTTGTGAATATTGAGAATTTTAATATTTCTGATTTTTTTTATTTTAATAATATTAATATTATTGATTCATTTATCATAATTTTATTAAATATATTTTTTCAGTATTATATTTTTTTAATTTATTTTTATTTTACTAATAATAATAATAATAATAATTTATGATTTTTTTAATTTTATTTTATTGTGAATATTGAGAATTTTAATATTTTTTATTTTTTATTATTTTAATAATTTTAAAATTAATTTTTCAATAATCATAATTTTGTTATTATTTTTTAAAAATTTATTTATTCTTTGCAATGGGATCTGTTGCGATGGGTTCCTGTTGCAAATAGTCTAAATAATTTTTTTTAAAGTATTTGCGACGGGATTACGGGCCCATCGCAAAAAGTATTTGCGATGGGCCCGTCGCAAATAGTCAAAATAAATATTTTCAAAAATGTATTTGCGACGGGATTATGGACCCGTCGCAAAAAGTATTTGCGATGGGCCCATCACAAAAAAGTTTATATGTAAAGTATATAATCGGAGACTTATTTGTGACGGTGAAGCTGCCCATCATAAAAAAGTATTATTTGCGACGGGCCCATTGAAAATAATACTTTTTGCGACGCTATTTTCTGCAACGGGCTATTTGCGACGGGACCCCGTCGCTAAAGGTTATTTGCGACGGGATCCCGTCGCAAATAACCCGTCGCAAATATCTAGAATTGTAGTAGTGGAATATTCAGGGATTACCCTTTAATAGGTCTACATAGTGGGATTCACCATTTACTCTTCAGGGCTTACCCTTCAGTGGGGCTTGGTAGTGGCGTTCACTGTTTACTCTTCAGTGTTTACCCTCTCGTGGGGTTGGGCAGTGGTGTACATCATTCACTCTTCAGGGCTTACCCTCCATCAGGGTTGGGAAGTGGCATTATTTGTTTACTCTTATGTGATTACTCTCAAGCAGGGATGGGTAGTGGTGTTCACCAATGAATCATGATGAGGCATGTTTTGGATGAACCTTTGGAATCATGAGAAAGAGGGATACTTTTCCAACCAAGATGTGTCCTTGTGACATGACCTAAATCTACGAGGTTGAGATAGTGCTACCCAAAGTAGATAGTATAAAGGTGCAGTGATTGAGTCCCTTTTACTTGTAGGTTAGAGAAGATGTGTGAGGTTTTGGGAATTAAAGATGGATTTATTTGGAACTATTGGCTACTCAATTTCTTGGACTGAGCTGTGAGATGGATATACCTTACTCTCTCATTTGGGTTTCTTTGACTGAGCATATATATATATATACTCTATTTCTAGTACCCACTCTTTGGGTTTTGGTAACTCTCCTTTCAGGAGAGGCGATGACGTGTGGGGTATTCTATGTGCTTTCTGTGTCTATCTTCTCATGGGTGGATGATTTTAACCTCTTTCTATTGGTATCAAAGGCTCAACGAGATGTTCATTGTCTCACCATTTCTAGTTCCTTGTTCTTGGATGATCTTACTTCACTCTCTTGTTGGGTTGAGCTACACTCCTTTTACTATACCTTGTCCTATCTACTAATTTCTTGTTCATAGTAACTCTTACAGATCCCCTTCACCCTTTTCAGTGCATCCTACTTAGTATTTTTATACTCACCCATGCATGGGATTTGACCACATATGGCATGCCTTATACGGATGAAAAACATGTTGATCGTGACTTCAGAGGATTATAGGGATACATGTTCTGGGACTGTGTATATTGGTCATAGCTTGGGATCTAGGAGTGGTGCTCTCTCAGTTGTTTCTCTTTTTCAGTTACTGCTAGGTTGTGGCACTTTTTTGGGTGGGTGTGTATTTTCCCCTTTTTCCCCTTTCAGTTTACTTTATCGTACTTATATTTTTTATTGGTTCATGCATGTTTTATTTATTTATAGTAGTGTTAATTATTTTATTTCTTTCCCTATGCACTTTTTTCATTAAGTTGGTTGTGTGTGTGTACAGGTTCTTAGGAAAAAGCCTCCCCAATTTTGTTGTGCCTTCAACGCTAGTCGCCATCCCATGACCTTTGGAGGTGGGATTGGGGTAGTTATGGATCAATCCTAGCTTGGGTCGGTTCATGACAATCTCACACACTATTCAAGATTTCATTGGGCATCCATAAAGACTATATGGATATAGGTAGGGACCAGGAAAATTTCACACAATATGATTCATGATATGTGATATGCTTAGGAAAAGGGGAGAAAAAGACAGATCTAGGCTTGTGATTCCAGCAGAGATAGTTCCTTTTTTTGGTATTTAAATACATGTATTATACTAATGATTTTATACCTATTTTCTATATTTTTAGAGACATGACATGACACATCAATTTTTGCATGAGATTACTTTTGGAATTGTTTGTATATTCTATTATTGGATGATATATTTTGTCTTGTTGATTTAATGCTTCCTCTTTTGACTAATATATTTACTGCTATTGTTCTACTATCTTACTTGAGGTTATAGCCTCCCCATAGACACACCCTAGGCCTTCACTGCTAGTCAGCATCCTATTTCATTCATGGAGGTGTACTTTAGTCCATGTTCCCCACTAGCTTGGGGAAAAATTTAGTGTTATTCGAGTCAGGATTTTATATGATTCACTCTAAGGTGTACCATTTTTTTGTTAAGAAGAAGTATATATCAATGCACATAGGAAGTGACTATTGTAACATCCCATATTTTTAGAGCGGTACTGATTCTTTATATTATTTTTTAACTTCTATTTTTTACTCTAATATAAGTGATTAAAAGTTTAAGGAAGGGTTTAGGGGTGTTCAAGGATTTTTTGGATCCCAGAGTTCTATTTTTTTAGAAGAATCATTAGGCCCATAGTTGTAACATGGTTAGTAGTAACTGACCAGCTCAATCCATAGTTGGTGCATAGTTTGTTTAACAGTTTGACTATCCATGTGAGGCTGAGTTGATTTTTGACCGAGAGGCTGCACAGGTCATGCACGGCTAGTCTAACTATATGATAGGACATATGAGGATTGTCCCCTCTTAGACAGTACTAGATCACCATTTAATATTTGTTATTCAAACTATACACAACCTTTTTAAAGAGTAAAATTACATTTTTTCCATCCTTCCTTCTGAAAATGTGAAATCCTTATTTTCCCTTCATTTTAAATAGAAGCAGCCACCATGAGAGATCATATCCCCCATCAACCTAGGATTTTATCATCCTCCATTACAGTACACGAAAATCTATTTCCATTTGTCTCACTATATATCCATCGATAATATCTTAAATCCTCTTTCTTTCCTAGTTCGTTTAGATCATTGTATACTAAATCTATTTGGTCTAATAAACCCTACGTATTTTTTTAGTATTTTCTATGTAAGACTCTAGAATATGTATAAGAATATTTTTAGATCAATTTTCTGAAATGATTCATGATTACGAGTCTTGGTGAGCCTGAGATTGTTTTTTGAAATATATTGAACATATTAAATGCAAGCACAAGAATGATTCCTGAAATTTTTTAATAACCTCCAAATAGGTACTTGGATTGAAAATTATAGGTCATCATTCAGTTCAAATCATGATTTTTACACTAGACATGACATAACCTTTCTATTATCCAAAAGTTCGGGTTGGGTGTGGTTATTGGAGAATATTTAAATTAATTATTTTATTAAAAATAATTTTTTTAATTAAATTTAAATTACCTAAGGTTATCGATAAATATATGGTTGTGATGATATATAGGGGATGACCACTTAACCATAGAGATCTATAGGACTAATAGAGGAGATACTTCTTGGTAGAATAAATCATATCAGATCGAGATTGAGAATCATTGTCCCCTCGGGGGTTGAGGATCTCCTCAAAAACAATGATGTGGATTTTTTCTTCATTAGAGATCAATCCAAATTGATTTAGGGGTTTTTTTTTGGATTTATCCCTATTTTCTTATGTTGTGAATAATTTTAATTAATTAACTAACATATTGATTCATGGATCAATATTTTTTTGGGTATGGGTTTATTTGTGGGATTTGAGGATAATTATTTTCTGTTTATTTTTTGATATTTATACCTCTTCATTCTTATTTTAAATGATAATGGATTAAGGATGAAAACAAACAAAGGCTGAGGTTTTTTCCTTGCATTTTTGGTTTATTGCTTCCCCTTGTTCTATATGTATTCATCATTGGAATTTTCTTTTGGCCTTGGATTCGATGAATACTCGGTGAATGATCATTGGAAATTCATTATTTGGTGAAATGATCACTACCACAACTTTTGAATAAATATTCGATGATATGATTGTGGTACATGATGACTGAATTATGTACATGGATGGATTGGGAGTTTCTAATCATAGTTTTTTCATGGAACACCAACAAGGCATGACAACATGTGTTTCTTTAGAACCAGATATGACCATATTTTGGTAATCAACGGTGAGGAGGTTTATTCATCCTCATATATGTGACATACGACGTGATTCAAGGTGGAATCGGTGGTTGTGGAGTCACAGTTGAAGACATGTGAGAATTTATATTGGTTTTGTGAAAACCTAGACTACATGATGTGTAGTCCTATCAACACATGTCATGTAATTCCCCTCTGAAATTATAGGGTTTCTGTGAAGAGATAATTATCACATTCCATGTGACCTTTAGTCGACTGACTCAACATGTATAGGGTGTACATGCCTAAGAGTCCATGTAGTGTTACACACTATGTGTTCCTAGTCGCATTCTATTTAACATGTAATGGATGAACTCGATGTGTACATGGGGTACACTCCTAGGTGGACATGTGGTCCACATTCCATGTACTATGAAAATATACATGCATGCCAGAGTACATGGGAAAATTCACATTCTTGGATGTGACCAAGGACACAGGCATGGACCGATGTACATTGGCACAGTTAGAATGCACACTGAGTTCCAGGGTAACATATACATGTCATGTACGTCAAGGTACATGTTGGGTATTGTGGAAAAGTGAATTCCATGTGATCACAATACACAAGAAGTTACAAGCTTAGTGAGACATGTTGTGTACCTATAGGGACCTTGCATTTACTCATTTGAGGATAGTTTGGATTCCCATTTCCTCTCAACCCATATTTATGGATATATTTTATGAACTTACTTGGACTATTATCGGTTGAGTGTATTCACCTAGTCCTTTCCTACAAGACTTTGGTGTAGCATCCCATTCTATTCATAGAGGGTGAATCCTTTGTAGATTCCTGATGACCAGTGTAGTGTGGGTGATATCCCTTATTCTGGAGTGAGTTTTCTCAGTATGCTTCATATATACCTCAACAAAATGGATCATGTATCCCTATGAGAGTCTTAGAGTGATCCTCATTTACTTCATGTTTCCCTAGGTTGGGTTTTTTGGAATTGGCCTTACCATAACTACATGGGCATGGTTCCCCTATATAGGAGGATGTTTCTATTAGGGTCCATTGTCCCCCCAATGAGCCTTAGGCATTGAAGCCCAATCTGTGTATTGAGATCTAATATTTTTTTTAGGAGATGTAGTCCGATCGATTTGGTTTCTCTGATGAAACCTATCAACATCCTTCATACTTAATCTTTTATAGACCTAAAAAGCATGAACCTTGGGATTAGTGTCATAAATGGTATTATATCTTAGGGAGTGGTTTCTCTAGTATGAGTGTGATCTTTGGGATGTGTGTTGACATTGGATTTTTATCTTATGGAGTGTGTTATCCCTGATGAGTATTGTATAGAACCTTTGATTATAAATCCAAGAATGGTAATACGGTTGTGGCCTTAAATTGAGACTGTGTGGATTCTATGAGTATATCTGTATTTTTTTATTGTATGTATCACAATATTATTGACATATCATGTGATGATATAACAACTCTTGATGATTTATGTTTGATTATTTTGGGTTATCCTATTGGGAAGTGTTCTAATCATCCATGCATGGGATCTTCCCATGCATGTCGTGTCTTATAAAGATGATAGATATCATTACATATTCCATGGAGGATTGGGAGAAGGTGGAGCCTAGTTCAGTATAAAATGAGGTTTATACTAGTGTTTCATTTGATAATAGATCCCCCCTTCTGAGTAGGTCAGATTTTATTTCTAGTTTTGGGTAGGATTTTATTTTTCTCCATTTTATGTTATCAATTACTTTATAGCATACTATTATAGTGGGATTATAAATACAACCATACATTTTTATCATTTTTTTACATTTCATCATTTTATGGCCTTTTATATGTGTATGTGTGTACATGTACTTTAGGATAACGCCTCCTATGTGTGTGATATTCCTTCTTGGAATTAGTCACCAGCCCCTGGACTATTAGAGGTAGTCATGAGGTAGTTGTGGCTCGAGACTCATTGGTTCATGTAGTGAAATAATTTTATCGATGGAGAAACCCATCTTGAAGTGCTATGACACTGCATGGGTTTAGGACTAAAATTTTGAGTTTCTTTGGTCTAGATATGAGGTGTGGTTTGGGAACAAGGGAAACAATGTTAAAGTGTTTAGAGTATGGATATCGTGATAGGGTATCCATTATTATTGTGCTTGATAGTGTATCCTTTATGAAATACTTTGATAACTTACTTTTTGACTTGGTATGTGCAGAAACTAGTTACAGGGAAATATTTGGTTCATGCATCATATAGGAATGGATTGTGGTTTCCATGTCCTTATTGACTAAGCTCCCCGAAAATACTCAATGACTATGGTATGCCTGGATAACCTTTAATATGTCTCTATGATGAAAATAATCCAGTATTATGAGGTAGTGTTATGATGAAGACCATTTTAGTGATGAGGTCTTAGTTCAGTGACCCGCTCATGAGGTGTTTCCTCCCGGAGGGTATGAAGTATTGCTACCACCTATTGAGTAATGCTCATATCCTTCTATAGATTAGGAATATGATCATCCATGTGTTGAATAATCGATATCTACAGTAGGATAGGATTATGGTATATGAAGTATTAGCATGTTATTTTAGTTCTATTAATAAAGACCGCTTAGGTCTTGTAGAGAGCCATACCCTCAGGCGGTGGAGGATTGACTCAAGGTAATGGTCTAGGTTTTTTGGCTTGTACAAACCCATGATTGATCGAATGGTTTCACTGGCATCCTTTTTTTCCATTTAGTATCATATTTTATCTAGTGGTAGTGTAAGATGATTCACATGTGATGAGTATGAATCTTGAGTTCCAAAGTTAGTGAAAACATAGGTCACATGGTAGGCCTAATCCCCTTCTCATGTGGTGGAGGACAGGCATGAGCCTGTGTTGTGAATATCCCTATTGGATGTGGACCCCTTCATGATGGTATAATTGGTGGTTAGACTTCTCTAAAGTTAAATGGGGTTATCTATAGAGCCCTATGTTAGTGATGCTTGGGTTGAATTTGGATATGTAATGAAGAGGGCCAATTACCCCATAGAGATGCATTCTTGATACATGATCCAAAACCATGTGGGTGTGTCACTTCCACTCAAAGAATATAGTGTTGGTGTATGGTGGATGATTTTCACTGACTTGTGTGTTTGAGGTTGGTTGTTGTGATAAGGGGATGGGGAGATCCCTAATTGTGGTAAGCAAGTTGGAATAGAAATAATGAGTTCCATTAAATAGGATATCATAGAATATTTGAGTTGATTCAACGTATGATGTGTGTCTTTATTACCCTAGTTGTAGTTTTTATATATAGCTATGATCCACATTTCCTTGAGTGTATCCTTTGTTCAATACCCAGTGACACCATTGGATCCTATTTGATCAACCTTTTTGTTTAAGGATTCTACAGAGAGGATAAGTGATTACGTGATTCTATCGACAGACTAATCTAACTCTGGGATTAGAGAGAAAGGGTATCATGTGGAATCTCTTCATAGTGTTAGCGAGACCCTATGATGTTTTCCTCAGTATGGACTAGTTCCCTACTATCCATGATCATATTTTTTTCACTAGTGAGTATGGTGATCTTTTCATCTTATTGGGAAGGATATTTCCTCCCTTTATGAAGAGTGATCCTAGGAAAAGTAGGATGAGCTCATGTGAAAGAGGTTATAAATGAATTCTTATCGGTTGGATATTGATACCTTCAGTGTGGTTGATACTGTGATATTTTGTTTTCCTACCATGGTTATGGAGTATAAGTTTGTATTTTTTAGGGAATTTCTAGGTTTACCTCTCTATTGAGAGTTTTCTTTATTCATGGAATTTCATTGGGGATGACTTGACATATACACTAGAATATCATATGATCCCATGCATCTATGATAGATGGAGGTGTGGTTGAAGGATTCTATAGAGTAGCGACTTTATAAGACCTAATGTGTTTTCTTTGGAATCCCTATGTTGTTCTCCCAGGAGGTGGATGAGTGATGGAGGTAGGGTTTAAGTTGGTGAAACTCAAACTAGTTGACATGAGGTAAAGTTCCCACCCTTGAGAATTGATGGATTCATTGAACAGTGGTTTGGGGTGATGTAATTATCATATTTTGACCTCAAGATAGGTTATCACTATATCTGGTTTTAGAGAAGGACATAAAAGAAGTTCATTTATAAATCCACTATAGTTGTTTTTAACATATGGTGATACCCTTTGGCGAGTTTTGCACCACAACATAGTTGTGAGGCTTATGGAATGGATCCCAAAAACCTTCATGGATTAGTTCCTAGTAGCCTTATTTGATAGAATCTGTGTTTACTTGGAATCGAGTGGGATCACGTGATACAGTTGAAGATGGTGAAGTTTATATCCAATCGATTGTTGTTACCCCTCTTCTCCTACATAGATCCAAGGAGGTACAATATAGGGATACCAATTGTTAGATTTATCATGACCATATATCCAATGGGTATATTCCTAATAGACATTCCAAATGTGTAGAGATCATATTCTTGGTAAGAGGATGGATGATGACACCAATCACACTGTGATAAGACGTACCAAGAATATTGTTTTCCATTATCAATATAACTATCATAGGTGAGTATGTACCCAGATCTCTTGGCATCGATCAGAAAACCAAGGGAGTTACGTCAAGTTTTTAGTTAAACTGTTGTTGTTTAATATATATGTGGTTGGTGACCAATAGATCTTTGTGGAGAGTTTGTGACACCTCTATATATAGGTGGTAGTCTGGCTTCATGGAATTACCTCGATGATCATTGAATACTACAACTCTTACTTCACGGAATGATTACATAGAGGATGTGGGAAGCCATTGAGGACTCATTTGGAGTTAGACACATTGTTTTACCCCATCCAGATATCTAGGTAATGAGGACCATTTTTATTCTAGTGAACATGTTTTGGGATTACATGTTGGTTTACCATCGAGGGGGTTTTGGTATCACAAATATTACCACTCAACCAGTGTAGAACCTTTTTTAGGCCATGTATGATATACCTTATAGATCAAAAATATATTGTTCAGATCTAGTGGGTGATATCACTTTTTCCTATTTTTGGTGTTAGTGATTTTTGTAAGGGTGTAGTTAGTCCAGGGGTGGATGAGAACTGCCCAAAAATGTCAGTTGTTTATTACAAACCAATGAAAAAGGCCTTTGGAGTTAAAGATTTGTAGAGTCTTATCTAGTGTGGTAGGCTATCTTATAGGTTCTTAGGGCCTTTTTTCTACTATTTTTATGGGTTAGCGAGGTGGTGTACCACTTAACCTGGTTACCAATGTAGTTTTGGTTTCTTGGTTTTCTCCACATGTTTCATCTAATGAGGTATCTACACAAATCATTATATGAAATTGACCTAGGTAAACTAGGCCATGAGAGCAAAGTTTCCATTTTCAAGGAGCTAGTGGTGTTGAGAACCAGTAGAGAAATACCCTTTGTTGGAATGTTTTTTCCATGGGTCCTAATTTTTTGAGAACATATGAAACCTTTAGGAGAGATCATGGGAGTTTTAGCCCTAGTAGAGAACATAGTATCCACACCATTTTGTTTAATTTGTGATTTTTAAGGACGAAAATCCTTGAAATGTGGAATAATGTAATGAAATTACTTTTCCCATATAAGACTTTGGAGGATTTCTAGGAATATTTCTTAATCTAGGTGTTGAGACAATGAAATATTATGACACCCTATGAGATCATAATTGGTGTTTGAAATATATTAAATATAATTAATGTACTCACACACAACTTTCATGTAAAATTATAATAACATCCAAATAGGGACTTAGAATGAAAATTTGAGGTCGTTGTTGGGTTTAGAGTAGGGGTTTTACCCTAGGAGTGATATGACCTCAAAGTACATCAAATTCTTGGGTTGGGATCAGTCATGGGAGAATGTTTAAATAAAATATTTAATTAGAAACAATTTATTTAATTAAATTTCCATGACCTGAGGTCATCTTTAAATATTCATTTATGAGGAGTTCTCATTGTTGGATTCTTGACCCTATAGATCTACAGGATCATTGGAGTATAGAATTCTTGTTAGACGAAATCAGATTGGATCAAGATCGAGGATCATTGTTCCATTAGGGTTTTAGGATCTCTCCACTACCAACAACATAGATTTTTTCTTCATAATTGATCAATACAAATCAAGTCAGGGTGTCTATTTTTTTGGTATTTATCCTCATTTTATTATCCCATTATGAACACAAATTAATTTACTAATAGATTGATTCGCAGATTGATCATTTTTCATGTATGGGTTTATTTGTAGTATTTGGGGATAATTATTGTTTAGTTTTTCATTGATGTTTACAAGTATTTTTTCATCCTTTTGATAATAATAGATCAATGCTGAAAATGTCCAAAGGATACGGTTCATTACTCACATTTATAGTTTATGGTTTTTTCTCCCACCATACGTTCGTCATTGGAATTTTATTTTGGCCTAGTATTCGATGAATAAATGGTGAATGATCATTGCACATTTGGTCTTTGGTGAAACGGATTGCTACCATGGTTTTGGTATAGAGATCCGATGTTATGGTTTTCATGAATCATTATATAAGTAGATCCAAAGATGGTTCGGGAGTTTAAGATCATAGTTTTTGTGTGTATCATGGACAATGTACGAGGGAAAGTGTTTCTAGAGAATCGTATATGACCATATTTTGACTATTTGTGGTGATTAGGTTCAGTAAACCCTAAATATATGACATAAATTGTGATTCAGGGTAGAATTGATGACTATAGTGTCACAGGTGAAGATTCCTGATAATTTCCCTTATTTAAAAAAAATCTAGACGGTGTGTAGTCCTATGAACACACACCATGTAATTCCTTATTTAAGGTTCTAGGGTTTCTTAATAGATATAATTATGACGCAATATGTGACACATGTAGTCCGTCATGTGACCCTTATCCAACCAGCTTAACATGTATAGGGAATACATTCCTAGGATACCATGTAGTGTTACACATCGTGTGCGCCTAGTCCCACACAATGTAACATGTGGAAGAATAATCAACTTTTATAGGGTGTACACACCCAGGTGGCCATGTGGTCCACATCCCTTGTATTTTGGAAGTACACAGGAAGGTCAAGGTACAATTTCAAATCCTTATACTTGGACATAGAAAAGTAATCGAGCATGGACTGGTGTACATAATCATGACTAGAACGGAACTTTGAGTGCTAGGGATACATCTACACATCATATACCTCAAGTGGAATGTTGTGTATTTTGGAAATGTTCATTCTTTATAAGGATGAAACACTATCAGTTCCAGTCATAGTGGGACACACTATGTAAATGTAGGGACAAACCTTTTACTCCTTTAAAGACAATATATATTCCTCTTTCTTCTCAACTAATCTTTATAGTGAGATTGTGTGATCTTCCTTGGAGCAATATCAGTTGAATGTGTTCCCTTGGTACTTTCCAATGAGATTTTAGTGAAACATCCTATAATCCTCATAGATGGTGATCCCTCTACAACTTCTTGATGATCATTATTGTGTGGGAGGGATTCTTTGTTCTAAAGTGAGTTGTCTAAGTCATCTTTAATAGATACCTCAGTGTATTGAAACATATTTCCCTTCGAGAGTCCCAAAGAAATCCTCATTTCCCTCATGTTTCCCTAGGTTGGTTTTGTGGGAATCGACATGACCATCACTACATGTGTTTCGATCCCCTATCTAAAAGGATAATTCAAGTAGGGTCTGGTGTCCCCCAATGATCCATAGGAATTTACCACCAATTTATTTATCGAGATCTAATATTTCATATGAGGTGTAGTTAGATCGCATTTGTTTCTAGGATGAACCCTCTCAATATCCTTTGTTCTTCTTCTTGGATATACTAGAAGAGAGTGACATATGGGATGTGTATCATTGGTGGTAGTATATCTTGAGGAGTGGTTCCTCCTAAACAAGCATGACCCCTAGGATGGGTGTTGATAGTGGAAGTTTATCTCATAGAGTTTTTTCTATCAAATGAGTGTTATACAGATCCTTCAAGAAGAAATCCTAGTCTAGAAATATGTTTATGACCTTACCTTGAGATTGTGTGTTTACTAGGAGTATATATTGATGTTTTATTGTATATATCAAATTATAATTAACATATCTAGTGATGATATGACTATTATTGATGCTTTATGTTTGGTTATTTTAGGGTGTCATATTGGGTATTGTTATAATCACACCTATATGTGATTTTTTCACACATTTCCTTGATTCTATAGATAAAATTATCTTTACAGATTCCTTGGAGGACTAGGAGAGGGTGAAGCCTAGTTTGGATAAACAGTTTGAGTTTTATACTGATGTTTAATTTTATAGTAGTCCCCTCCTTCTAAGTAGATTATAATTTATTTCCATCTTTGGGTGGGATGGTATTTGGATCATTTTTATTCTTTCCAGTATTGTATATCATACTATGATCGTGGGAATATATATGTAATCATGTATTTTTATTAGTTATTTTACATTTCAATATTATATGGGCTTGGAGATGTGTTCTTGTATACAACTAATTTAGGATAATTCCTCCCATGTGTGAGATATTCCTTGTTAGATCTAGTCAACATCCCATGGCCTATTAGAGGTGGGCTTGTGGTATTTGAAACTTGGGCCCAATCGGGTAAGGCTGTGACACCCTATTTTCTATGTATTTGTATATTTCTCTAATTTCTCCCATTATTTATTGAATATGAATCTGATACTAGATGAGGATTCATCTACCAAGATAATGTATGTGATCTAGTTCTTTTTCCATAATGTTTTTATGTTTATATTATTGCACTGTTATGCCACGTGCAGAACCTTCTGTGCAACACCTCTGAAATATCAAATTAATTAATTGAATGGTTATTAAATTGATTAGGGTATTTATATCACCATAATTTCATCATCGAATGATGTATACCTCGATGAAAGACACCCCTTAGGGTGTGACACTTATAAAGGCCTATGATCCATATGCCTCAAAATAAAATCAAACAACCAATTGAGGTGTGTCGAGTTGGACCTTATGAATAAAATTATATTTGAGTTTAAAAAATGGATAATGGTAATCCCATGCTCATTGTCCTTGCATCTTCCAACTTATAGCATTTTTTATCCTTAATAGTTAAGTGAACGAGTTGAATTAAGTAAATTTTTAAATGGTATGAGTTTACCACTAGCTCATTACTACCTATAATGTCATTTCGAGGGCCATATAAGGGTCATGACTTGGAATTACATTGATGGGATCATTTATCATAGTAAATTAAATGAATTATAGATGGATTATATCATACTGAGGAAAAAACATGGATTATTATATAAAATTTCATGGATGGGATCAGTAAGTGGTTGGATTTATTTTATTCCCCAAGTTATAATTGGTTCCTTATATGGGCTTAGAGGGAACTATAATTTCATCATTCCACAAGTAATATTTGGTTCTATATGTGGAATGGATTGGAAGTTCTTAGAGGGAAATTTCCTTATCCTATTCCTTGAGTGATACCTGGGTTCCTATATAGAATACCTTGGATGAACTCCTATGGTGATGGGTTTTTATAGTATACTCAGAATGATACTTGGGTTCCCTAGGTATAATTAACTGGATGGGATTAGGATATAATTAAATCAATTGACATGGCTTCCAAGTCAAAGAACATACTTGGATTTAGTTTATGCTTTTCATATTTTATGACCTAGATTTACTTTTTTTTGAGTTTGAAATGACTTAAGAATTTTTTATCCTCATATGACTATCACCTTATATGCATGCATAGGTGGTACACCTTAGGTACTAGCCTTAATAATATAAATTTAAAATGTATAATTCTCAGAGACATTCCTAACTTAGTCTGTAGTATGTAGTATGGGATGTGTTTTCCACCAGAAACCTGGACTACGATTGTTTATTTATTATACTTGTGCATCACTAATTATATAATCATAAACATGATAGTTATAGACATCGTTGGCGGCAGCCTACTGAGTTTATCTCACACCCTATTTGGGCCACCTATTGGTAGAAAAAAAACTTCATGGATATAGGTAGGAACAAGGGGAAGGTTCCAAGTTTGGATTCATTATTTTCTATACTAGGATAGAGTATGGGAGTAGAAGACCGAGTTTATGCTCGTGATTCTATTAGAGAAGGATTTTGATATTTTTTCACTTTTTTATGGTAAGTATTATATACATGCTGCTATATTTCCTTTTTTACCATTTTTTATATCATACAGACATGAAATTGTTTTTTATATAATAGTTTATTTTATTATGTTATTGTTATGATACTTTCCTATCGATTATTATTATTTTGGATATTATGATTTTTCTATTTTATTAACTTGTTTATTCTATTTTTCTTATTATATACCACTTTGGTCTACTCTGAAATGAGTGTATAGTCTCCCCACCATTCCATCATAGACCCTCTATACTGGTCGAAAGCCTATGGTGTATGGGGAGGCACTCTTGAGAAAATGTGGCAAACTGAGTTTTATTACTTGAGTGAACCGGGTCTAAGATGATATAAAGTGGAAATAGAGACTTTTTTATTTTATCTTACTATTTTGGGTTTGTATAAAGAAGTCTAGGAAGAATTGAGATTTGGTAATGATCCTTATCCTGGGTATAGCTAACCCATGTGTAGGGAAGACGTCAAATTACCTGGGATGTAACTTATTGTTTCAAATTCTACCTATTATAGTTTTATTGATTTCATTATTGTTTGATGCATATGATTTGTGGATTTTCTTATTGTTATGATTTAGGATTCACTTTTTACCCTTGTAACGATATGTAAAGGATGTATAATATTATGCATAATTATATGAATATATAGGATTCACATGTCATACATATCCCATTCCATATTTATTTTATTACATGCATTTCCTGCAGCTTATTGTAGTGACTTGATTGATGTATCAGTTATCTGACTAACATTTCTATAGGATGAATGAGATAAATAATTGGCTATTAAAGTGTTTTTATCTACTAAGAGGACCAGTTTCGGATACACATAACACTGATAGGGGGTGAATCAGTGTTGGGGACTTTTAAATTTAATTTCAACTTTTTATCCCTATACATCTTAAACCTGTTAGGATCCTGATTCTCTTGTCCACTTTTCCCTATTGCATGCAAGTATATAAAAGAAATAAATATTGCACACAATATTTTTACAAGGTTCACTACTCAATAATAGTAGCTAGTTTTTGAAATGGTTGGAAATAATCTTGACCACACAACCACTAGAAGACAATCCTTTTTATGTGGTTACAATGAGTAGGATATACCCTTGCACTCATGTGGAGATATGAAAACAATCCAATAGCATGCATTTTACAGCACTTGGATAGATATTTATAATACATCCCAAGATAGTCTTCTCCTTGTTAAAGGTTTGTAACACCAATAAAGTCTTACACATATTGAGAACCATTGGATTCCATAGTACTTCTTTGATCTTCCTCCCTTCACTTCTTAGAAGCATCCAAGTAACTCTTCTTACCTCTCTTCCCAGCAGCGAACTAAAAGTTCCAAAATATTCTTCTTATATCAATCTCAATAATATAAATGTGTTGTGGGATGATTAACAATAAATTTTCTATGACATAAATTATAAATAACTGATATCAATTTGTTCATAAAATCATCTTATCTTCTTCTCACTTTCTTCTTCAGTGCAAATCCAACTGCACTGAGATCTCTTTTTCTTCTTCTTACTAGAATCAAAAAATTATGTTATGATCATTAAATCAATTAAGATCACCTCATATTAACATCATCATAATTAATATTTCCTGAATAATAAATGATATTTAAGTGGGTGAAATCTATTCTTCCTGGACACACAATAATATGGAATAGTATTGTAGTGTCTTGATCTCCATTTCTTCTTCTTTGGTGAAAATATGAGTTTAGGTTCATGTTTATTTCTTCTTCACACAAAAAAATATGTGTGTCTTTTATTCTCTTCTCATTGTATATCAAATAGGTACACACAAAGTTTTATGTGATGTTTCTCCTTTATAGACTATCCTATATCCTATGTAAACATCCTTGCACCACTTGGTGCGAGTGCTTCATTGACAACCTTCCCTTCTGTGAACTAGCTCTTCTTTGTGGATGACTAATGCCCCCACATACTGTCAGTGCTCTACAGAACACCCCTGATCCATAAATGAACTTTACTTTGCGCGATTCCTTTCCTTCCACATACAGCTTCTTCCTCTGCAAATTTCCCTTGCTTCTACGGACTGTCACCTCATCCGTGGACTGCTTATCCCTCTACGGACTGCCTTTGCTTCTACATACCATCTCCTTTTCCACATCCAAATGATGTTTCACATAAAAGTTCTTTTCTCTTTGAATTACCTTCATTCTGCAGAATACCCTCACTCAATACTAACTCTCCTCTATGAATCCTTTTCTTTCGTGTGCTACAATGCCTTGCAAGACTCCTTATCTTTTGCGGAATTTCTTCCTTGAGAACTAATTTATAATTCACCAAATTCTTCACGCAGTGATGATATTTTTTTATAAAATTATCTCTCCTTTAAATATGGTATTAGGTTCCTTTATATAGAAAAATAAATTCAAAAATCATCCTAATATGATTTACCCAAATTTTCAATGTGGTACAACATTCATCGTGGACTATGCTCCTTCTGTGAACTGTTTTCCCTCCACGATCCATGTAGTACCTTCCATTCCTCACAACAACCAAATACTTATGAAAAAGAATCACTGCCTCTCTTCCAAAAATGACACACCTTCCACAAACTATTTTCCTCCCACAAACTATATGCCTCCCATGAACTATTTTGCTTACTTGGTCCCTATAGCGCACTTCATGGTCCACATATCAGCACTATGAGGAAATTATTTCTTTACCAATTTCTCAATGTTGTCCTATATACCTCCTATGCGGTACAATAACTATGCTTCATGGTCCATGAACTTTATTTTGTAGACTCATTTTCAAAAACCCCTTCCTTTTCCATAAAACTAACTCCCAATTTTTAGGCCCACAAATTTGGCTAACATTGGAAACTTGTGTCACCTTAAAATTTTGTTTCGACAACACCAACCAAACTGTTTTGTGGTCATTACTTTCATCACCAAATATGTAATTTGTGATATATAACCTCGGATCTATCAACTTTAACATCATAATATTTTACAAGGAAAGTATTGTAACTTCTCTGTCCTATAGAAAAATCCTTCTTTCCAATCAAACTGAAAAATTATTGGCATGATCTTTTATCCCCTTTCCTTCATAAGTCTTGAATCATAAGTTCTCAAAACAACATAAGATAGTTATGAAATATAAATCAGAAAATAATCGTCATATTTAACTAAGAGAATTATTCAACCATGAAATCCAATGTCATCAAATGAATCCATACCAATTATACATACATCACCTTGAAACTCAAAGTCTACAATCTATTCAAATGTTTCTTAGAATATCAAGACTTGAGAAATTCATCCAAAATATATTAAATTTGGAACTACTTCATCATATTGACCTCAATGTGATATTCTTATCTCATTGATCACTATAGACCACCAATTAAAATTAGTTGACAAAAAATACAATCCATACACAAAGTGGGATATTCATCTACATAATTGGTGTTTTCACACATAAAATGATGTTGGAACCTTCATTAACCAATTATCACATGTTTGTTCTATGAAACCATGGTTATACGGGAATAAATGTTGGTTGATTTCATTTAAATTAATTCCAATTATAATTTATAAATCATATACTTATGTAAATTGGGAATAGTTATTCATCTAATTGAGTGATAATATATGACTTTTTACATCCTGATACTAGATGTAATGGTCTTATTATAGTTATATGACATGGAAATTTCCATTTATAAAGTTTATGATATTATAACTATTGAATGGTGACTCATCTAACTAGACTGTGATATATACTCATATAAATGGATACGAATTGGAATAAATTCAAATTCATAAATGAAATGGTTACCATTAAATGGGGATTCCAATTGAAACTTAAGGGGCGTTTTCCTTTATATATTTTAAATGAAGCTATATACACTGAAACATTTGATATATATATAAGACCTTGACCTAGGATAGACCTTAGTAGTGGGTAGTGGGAGTGTCTCATGTGACCCTTAATGATCAAAAATTTCACCCATACCTGGCTTTAGGGGTAGGATGGTGGTGTTGACACTTTTATAGGAAGATTATGTACTTATCCTTTTTTTATATTTGTTATATTATCAAATTCCATTATGAGGTGTGTATTTTGAATTTTATAGATATTCTAACATGATATCCTGAATTTGTATGAAATGAAGTTGGAGATGACCATGTTCCAAAGGTGTTGTTCATTAATCCATAAGTGTTACCCCCTATAGGGCCACCTACAACACCGCCTACAATTCCTAATCTTGGTGTCAATAATCAGTCACTAGAGGGTTTCATATGACCGGTGCAGTATATATAGGTATCCTCATGACCTTCCCCTATGATGGTAGAGCTGGAATGATAATTCCAGTAGCGAAACCCACCTACATTTTCAAGGGATCGTGTCCCTTAGGTTGATGAGTCATGGTTAGAGGCTATGTTTTATATCTTTAAGAATTTATAGATGCCTCCAAAGAGTAGGGTTAACCTAAAAAACTATATGCTTCTTGATTCATACAAGCATTTGTGGGACATTACTATTTAGGTAGTCCATCATCAAGATACGTTCTGTATAGAATTCTAGATGGTATTTTATGAATACTTCTTTCCACATGTGTTGAAAGATGATTGTTCTAGAGAGTTTATACACCTATAGTGGGGTGCTATGTCTGTCATCTTGTTTTAATAAGATCCATCTCTTTACATTGACTTTTTCTGGTAATGAGTTGGAAATAGTGAGGCGGTTTGAGGATGGGATAGTGCATGCCATACAATCATAGTTGAATGTCTGCGAGATGACTACCATTTATGAAATAGTTAACCTTTCACTTATCCCCTAGATAAATTATAGGGATGATGATGGTTTAGGCTTGGGTGGTTCAGCACTAAGAAAGAGTGTTGGGATGTCTAGTAGAATGAATCATCACCCTGAGTCTTCTCATAAGGGAAGTGATAGTCAAATGACATGAACTGACATTTATTTGGTATGTCACCAGTGTAGTAGGAAATTTAATCAGAAGCCATAGGGTGTAGGGACCCAATTGAGTGTATAGGTTATGAAAACATGGGTCACCTTCATCATTTTTTTAGAATGTTTCCTCTAGTTCCTAGTGATAATGGATGTATAGAGACCCCAAATTTGAGAGTAGGATCAACATATCCATGTTAGGTAGGAATATGGACTACTACTAGGTGATCATGCCGAGGTGGTGAACATGGTTGTGGAATCCAACATAATGTGACACTGTGCAAGTCGATTAGGCCTTCTCAGGGTAGTCAGGATATAGCTCAGGTCCATGTATTTAGAAAACTACATATAGTTTATCCGATGTCAAAGATGTAGAGTACTATACCTTCTATAGTTTGGGATATGATTTTAGTATCCTATACTTTAGTTTCAACTTAATTTGATATAGGTGTTTCCCATTATTTCATATTTTTTTCAATTATGGAATTTCTTGGACTTGAGATCAACTATATCTACGGATTGATGAATCTTGATACTTCATCAAGGATTTTATTGAATATTGTAAGATGTTGTAAGGAATGAAACCTTGAAATAAGAGGCCATAGTTTCTTACGGAACCACTTCTTCCACAATACGACAGGTTTTTACATCATTCTCAAGATGGATTAGTTGGTTTTCTATCAGGATCATGTTGATTTCTATTAAGGCAGGGTGTCCTTCACATCACTTGAATGCGGTACCTATATTTGAAAATGAGAATGGTATTTATAAGAGAGTCTACCTGGACCAGATCATCATGGGTTAGGCAAAGTGATATCCTAGATTTCTATCTGTTTATGGATTACTTGGGAATGTGACGTATAGATTTCCCTCGTCCAGCGGATCGTTTCAGGGACACCTTCCTTGATGACTTTTCTAGGATACCTCTTGAGATAGAGGTAGAGTTTACTATTTAACTAATTCTAGGGGAAGAATGTGTATTAATTCTCCTTTATAGGATATATAATACTAATTTCTATGATCCTGATAGTAAGTTGGAGGATTTAGAATCCAAGGGATTTATACAACACATTACTTTATTGTTGGGTTCCCCCGTACTTTTCTCAAGGAAGGCAAATGGAACCCTCGGGATTTTTTTGGATTGTATAAAATTGAACCAAATGATAGTTAAGAATTAGTTTACTCTACCTAATATAGAGAAAATCTGTGATCAGATCCAGAGAGTATGGGTCTTATAAAAGATTGATTTGAGGTTGTGCTACCATCGTGTGTGAGTAAGACCTTTAGACATACCATGTACAAAATTCCATAGTAGATATAGTTTGTATGGGTATATGTTCATGCCGTTCAAAATCAAAAAAATGCCAATAGTTTTTATGGATCTAATGAATTGGGATTTAAACCCATATCTGGATTATTTGGTGGTATTTTTATGGATCACATCTTGGTGTACTCTCATACTTAACACGATCATTCTAAAAATCTTGATATGATTTTTTGTAAATTTATATAGAATAGGTTGTATTCTAAACTCATAGAATGATAGTTCTATATAAATAAATTCCAGTTATTATGGTCACATCATCTCATATTAATGAGTATTAGTGGACCCAGATAAGGTTATAGATTTAGTTTCATGGGATAATCCCAAGAGTTTTTTTGATATACAAAGTTTCTTGAGGATAACTGGCTATTATAAGTGTTTTATTCATGATTTATCCCACCTTGAATTACACCTCATATGATTGAAAAAGAATGGTGCGAAATTCATGTGGTCTGAAGCTTATGGGAAATCCATTAATGATTTGAAAGGACGGTTGAATTCATCATCAATCCTAATTTCACATGATTCGGGAAAAATTTATATAGTTTACTGTGATGCTCTAGGCATCGAGCTAGGAGTTGTTCTAATGTAGGGAGACCTAGTCGTGGTGTATGGGTATCATCAATTAAGACCTCATGCGTAGAATAACCCGATCCATAATCCGAAGTTGTCTGATGTGGTAAATACCTTTCATTTATTCACACATTACATGAGGGAAGAGTGGTTTGTGGTATATAAATATGGGAAAAGTCATAAATATATATTAAATCTATGTGATTTGAACCTCAGATAGTTTTGATGGGTCGAATAACTACAGTAATTTTACCTTGAGATTTCTTATAAATCTGATATGGGAATTTTAGTGGATGAATCTATAAGATGAAAAACTCGAGAATAGGTTGTTCAGAAGGCCAATAGCGAGTGGCAGTTTATGGACTTGTTTTCTAAGATGCACATTAAGGTACATGAATATTATGGAAGCCTATATTTTCTTGGTTATAAGTGACCTATTCACTTATAGATGGAGTTAGGATGATATAACTTTATGATCCAATGGGCTTAGTCCTAAGGGAGAGTGTTTTAGGTGAGGACACACCTCTTATTTGGGTCATTAATGGGGATGAGATTTTTCACATTACCTGGCATTTTTGGGTTTTGGAAAACATAAAAGAGGAGTTTATGTGAGAGTATCATGAATTTTCTTCAGAAGTATATCCTCACAAGGTGTATCGTGATATACTTCACTAGTATTAGTTTCCTATAATAAAAATAGAGAAGGATGGATTTTTTACATAGTTTTACACCTATTAGTAGGTGAAGTTGGAACCCCAATAACCAATGGGAATATTATAGATTTTACCCATTATTATGTGGAAATGGGACTATGGACCATTTTTTTATGGGATTATCGAGATCCTCTCAAGGTAGTGACATAGTGTGGGTGATCACTGATAGACTGACAATAGTAACACATTTATTGACTATTTTGGAGAACTTTTTAGTGGAAGATATAGGTAGGATATATATCAGAGAGATCTCACACCTTCATGGAGTTCCATATACTATCATATCATATAGGTATCCTTGATTCATGTCATGGTTCTAGGAGGGGTTGTAGAAGGCTTTGGCTTCATAGTTACTTTTGAGTACAACCTATCACCCATAGACCAAAAAACTATTTATGAATTTGATATGGGTGTTTGAGGATGTTCTCTAATCACAAATCCTTGATTTTTTAGGTTATTGGGAATGAAAATCACCACTTTATTATTTTTCATATAATAATAGATTTTAAGTGACCATACATATGGATAAATTTTTGAGGCTCTGTATGGTTAGCCATGTCATTCACCAATGTTATGGTTAGAGGTAGATGATGAAATTCTACTGGGACCTCATCTTGTTTAGGATACCATAGAGTAGGTAAAGATTATCAGGACTCATACGACTATAAATAAATCTAGGAATAAGTCTAATATTTATCACTGTAAATAGACTCTAGAGTAATTGGTTGGAGAGAGAGTCTTCTTATGTGTTTATCCTATATTAGAGCATGGATAGATTCATAAATAAGGGAAGATAGAAACTAGGTTTTGGGGATTTTTTAGATTTTGGAGAGAGTCGAGCCGGTATACTATTGATTGCAGTTACCTCAGAGGTATAGGGCCATGAATGAAAAATTAAATATTTCCTAACTTCACCAAAACTATTCAGACCTGTCTCATGTTCTTCAACCTGATGAGTTTGAGTTAGATGTTGATGCTAATTTTGAGGAGTATCCATTATGTATTGTGGATATAAACATGAAAGTTCTCTGAGGCAGGTCAATTCCTATAGTATATTTGATATTGAATCATGGTACTATATAGGATGATACCTAGGAGAGAGAGGTTTGCGTACATGCTTAGGGGCCAAATCTATTCTCAGATGATGGTCAATCATCCTCTGGGTAACTCGGGGATGAGTTGTTTTAAGGAGGGGAGGTTGTAACATATTGAATTTTTAAAGAGGTACAGATTAATTAAATTAATATTTAAACCTAATTTTCTAATCTAATATAATTAATTAAGAGTTAAAGTAAGGGTTTTGGGGAATCTAGGTCTTTTTCTGAGCTTGTAGCTTGGGTTTTTGGAGAAGCAACATGCGGATCATAATTGGTGCAAGGTTAGTAGTAACCATGCAGCTAAAATTTTAATCCCTATAAAGGAATATCATAGTTGAAAAAATCACATGAGGTAGGATACATGGACATGATAAATAGTGAATAACTATCTTAGAGGTGAAAACATGGTTGTCGCGTGGTTTTTTTTAACCATGTACCTAGCAGTTTGAGGCTGGGTGGATTTTAGATAGAGTGGGTGCAAGGGTTATTCACTGTTAGTCTAACCATACATTAGGTCATATGAGGGAATAACCCTATTAAATAGTACCAGTGCATGGTTGGCTCATGGTTATTCTAACCAAGTGGAAAAACCATGTGCCGCTTTTAAAAGTGTGAAATTACATTTTTTTCTCTCCTTCCAACTTGAAATCAAAATCCCCTTTTCCCTTCATTTTAAATAGATACAACCACTATGGGGGATCTTATTCTCCATAAAACTAGGATTTGATCCTCCTAAACCATACATAATTATAATATCTCACCATTAATTATGTTGTATATCAATTATAAATCTCTTCAATCCACTTTCTTCATTGATTCAGTTAACTCACAGTGTTGAATAATAAATCAATGCGAGCTAATATGCCCTATTTTCAGGGTATTTCTCTATTTTTATGTTTTCTACTATTATATCTCAAATAAGGAGTTGATAATGGGAAAGGATTCATCTACCAAGATAATTTATTTAGTATAGTTCTTTTTTCCAAAATTCTTCTTATTTATATTATTGTTCCATATGGAAACATGTCAGACCTTCTGTGCGACACCTCCAAAATTTATAATTAATTTAGTGAATTGGTATCACCTTTATTTAGTTAGTTTTAGAACCCTTATTTTATTATCATAGTATGTATACCTTGATGTGAGCCCACCCTTATGTTGTTCCACTTCTAAATTTCTATGATTCAAATTCCTTGAAATGAAATCGAACCACTAATTGAGGTGTGTTGAGTTGGCCATTATAAATATAATGAAATTTATGTTTAACAAAGGGATAATGGTAAGACCATTCTCTATGGACTTTATTATTCTTAATTATAACTTTATTTATCCTTATGAAATAAATGGACAAGTTTAATTAAGTAAATTTTTAAATGGTATGGGTTTCCACCTTTACCATGACCATCCAAAATGTAGTTTTGATAGTGATTCAAGGGTTTTGATTCAGAACAAATTGGATGGGATCATAGATAAAATTAAATTAAATTTATAATAGATAGATTATATCACATTAGAGGAAAACATATATTCTTCTATATAATTTCATGGATGGGGTCATAGGGTGTGTGGATTTATATTATTCCTCAAGTGATACTTGGTTCCCTACAGGGAATACCTTGGATGGGCTTCTAGGAAAATTCCATTGCACATGACATGAGTGATACTTGGTTCCCTTTGTGGAATACCTTGTATAAGCTTAGAGGGTAATGGATTTATACCATTCCATGAGTGATACCTGGGTTCCTATGTGGAATGCATTATGTAGACTCCTATGATGATGGATTTTTATAGTATACATAGATAGATACATGATTTCTCTATGTGGAATTCCTTAGATGGATATAAGATACAATTAAATCAATAGAAATTTTTTTCAAATCAAAGATAACACTTAGATTTAGTATATGATTCACATACTTGATAGCTTATATTTATTTCCTTATTAAGTTTTAAATTTCATGAGAATTATGGAAGTGGATATGACTATCACCTTATATGACGCATAGGTGGTACAAATTGGGTCCTATCCTTATTTCTAAAAATTTAAAGTTTAAAATATTCATATAAATTCCTATATTATGCCTAAGAATGTAGTATCAGATGGTTGTTCCATGATAATCCCATATAGGCATGGTTTATTTATTCATCACCTATATTTATTATACATGGACACTACTCATTGTATATTCATAGATAGGATTGTTCAATACACTATTAGTGGTGGCCTGCGGAGCTTATCTCATACCCTGTTTAAGCCAACAATTGGTAACTAAACAAACTTTGTGGGTGTAATTAGAAATAAGGGGAAGGGTCCAATATTGAATTCCTGATTTTATTTACTAGGATGGAGTATGGGATTGGGGGACCAGGCTTACACTCATGATGCTATTTGAGATAGATTTTATTATTTTTTATATTTTTATTGTATGATGTATATAAAAGATGATTTATTTCCTTGTTTTTCTATTTTTTATTTCATATAGAAATGAAATACTTTTTTATATGATAGTGTATGTGATGATGTTATTTTTATGATATTTTCCTACTAATTATTATTATTTTATATTTTATTCCTCTGTTGTTGTATTATATTATTTCATATATTTTTCTTGTTATCTTCCACTTTACACCACTCTAACGTGAGGTTATTTTCTTCACATTGTAACATGATAGACCCTCAATGTTAGTAGCTAGCCTCTAGAATATGGAGATCCATTCTTGAGGTAATGTGGACAACTGGTTTTGGTAATATAAGTGAATCAGGTCTGGGATATTAGAACTATGGAGAACTTAACATTATCACAAAGATGAAGGAAAAATAATATAACCCATATTGATGATATATTTGATCAACTATGAGGAGCACAATATTTTTCAAATATTGACTTTCTATCTAGATATCATCAATTTAGGGTAAGTCAAGAATATATTTACAGGACAACTTTTTGTACAACATATGGACACTATGAATTTATAGTGATGCCATTAGGGATTCAAAATTCTCCTTATATATTTATGGATTTACTAAATATTTTATTTATATATTACCTTGACAAATTAATTGGTAGTATTTATTGATGATATTACCATTTTCTATTAGATAAATGAATAAATTGAATAGCATTTTAGAATTGTGCTAAAGACCTTAAAAATGGAGAGATTGTTTTCCATGTTCATAAAATGTAAATTTTCATACAAAAAGTATCCTTCTTAGGTCTTGTTATCAAAATTGAGGGTATATTTATAGAAACATCAAAGATAGACATAATCTAATAATGTTCGAAAACAACCTCCATGATAGAGATCTAGAGTTTTATTAGATTAGATGGATACTACCATAATTTTATGAGAAACTTCTCATGATTATACAATCCACTAACTAAGTTGAAATGGAATGGAGTTAAGTACATCTAGACAATGTAATGTGGGAAATTATTGAGGTATATTAAGAAAATATTTGTCATTAGACATGTACTTATGCTGCCCTTTAGAGAATAAGGGTTTGCAATATATATATATATATATATATATATTATTAATTAAATGTTTTGGGATGGGTTCTTATACATAATGAGAATGTAATTTCTTATGAATCATGTCAATTAAATACTCATGAGTATAATTACCCTAAATATGGTCTTAAGTTGGTATAATTAGTCTTTGTGTTGAAATTTTGGTGGCATCATCTCTATAGTGGGAAGTGTGATATTTATAAGTAATATAAGAAATTAAAGTATATATTAACTCAAAATATCTCAAAATTAACCAAAAGTATATGATTATAATTGATTAAGGACTTTTATTGATCAATAAACAACTATAATTGACAGGAAAACAAGGTCGATGATGCCCTGAGTAGGAAGGTTCATTCTATCTTATCTAAGATAAGGATTAAAAAAAGACACAATACTCATGGATTTACAATGTATGGGTATTGAAATCATAATTAATGATAGAAAACATATCTTTCCCAAATTATTTTTCAACCATCCATTAATATGAAGGGTAATGAGGCCCAAAAAGATAATACACAACTATAGAAAAAGGTTGTACGTATTCCAAAGTTCAACTTTCATAAAGATGAGGTTATAAGGTTTGAAACCTAGATTTGTGTCCAATAAAACTGGAACTGAATAGGGTAATTTATAAAGATTCTCATATATCATAATTTTGTATTCATATAGTAATTATGAATAGATATATATATATAAAGAAAAACTTCTGGTGGGATAACATAAGGGGGAAATCATAGAAAACACATCTTGATTATTGGTATTCTATAAAGTTAAGGTTGAATGAAAAAATTCTAAGGGTATGTTAGAATAATTACACATACCAATATATAAATGAGAAAATATTTACATTTATTTCTTTGTAGGACTCCCCAAATCATCTAAGGTCCATAATAATATTTGTGTTGTAGTCGACCACCTTACTAAGTTAAGACATTTTATTACTGTAAATAAAGATTTATCTCTTGAATAAATCACCAAGATATACATAAGGGAAGTTTTAAGGTTTAATGGATTAACACTATCTATCATATATGATTGGGATCTAAGGATTACCTTAAGGTTCAGGAGAAGTATTCATATTTAATTGGAGATAGATTTGAGATTCAGCACTGGTTATCTTCCTCAGATTGGAATTCAGTTTAAGTAGATCATTCAATCTCTGGTAGATATATTGAGATCTTATTCTATAAAATTCCAATGAATTTTGGATAAATAAATCTCCATGGTAGAGTTATAATATAAAAATATTTTCTATTTTAATATTAATATAGAACCATATGAGGATATTTATGAGAATATATGTTGGACTCCAACATGTTGGGATGAAGTTAGAGAGAGGAAGATAGTAAATCCTGACCTTGTCCATGAAATGATGGAGATGGTTGAAAACATGTAGTGACATATAAAATAATCAAAAAGTTAACATAAGGGATATGAAAATAATTATAAATGAGATATTGAGTATTGATTTGGTGAAAATTTGTTCCTCCAGATATCTCCATGGAAGCTTTCTATGATATCATGGAAGAAATGGATGACGATCCCTAGGTACAATAGTCCCTTTCGAGATCCTTGATCATTTTAGAGCTGTATCTTATCACATAGAACTTCCTCATGACCTATCATTTGTGAATGATGATTTCCATGTATCACTTTTGATGAAGTACATACTAGACCCTTCAGATGTGCTAAACTAAAAATCTATGCAACTGAAACATGATCTATCATAAGAAGAATAACCCATGGAAAATTTGGATTGAAGAAATAAGGTGTTATAGAAAAAGACCACTTATCTTTCCAAAGTTTGATAGATTAATCATATTTTTGAGTAAGCTAAATGGGTCCTATGGATTTGATGAGATAAATGTACCCTCACTTTTTTTCCTTCATGTAATATAAATTGGAGGATGAAATTATTTTGGAAGGTAAAATTTGACGACAAGAGTTTAGTAATATATTCCTCCTTAAATGTATATTATATTTGATAGAGTATCCACATGAAACACTAAACCTAAATGTACAAAGACAAATTTTATTAAAATAGATATAAACCACAATAATGTAGTCATTGAATAAGCTGGTACGAACAGTTGCAACCACATTATCAAATAAAGTTCACTTCAGATATCAATTCAACCAAGTGCTGCTAAGAAACTAATAAAATCATTTGAAAATTGTAATTTATAAAATTTAAAAGTATGATATATTTTGGTACGAATATAAGGATAAAACTAGTATAATTAATAACATATAGAAATTAAGGAGAAGAATAGTTTATATTCTAAAAAGGCATTTTCCTATAAAAATTACATTACATTTTATTATATTATTTAAAAGATAAAATTTTAAAATTTTGATTGAGAATTTGAAAAAAATAAATTCATTTTACTATTTATAATAATTATTATACCCTAAAATGAATTTTGAGATTTTTTAAAAAAAATTTATTTTTAGGTGAAGAGTGAAATATATTGTTTTTACTAATTTTAAGAACTTTATTCCATTATAAGTATATATAGAAGGAATAGAAATTTATGAAAAAAATTTCTATATAAAATATTTAGTTAATAATTAAAACTATACCTTTGAAAATATTTATTATTTTTTATAAAAATATTTTTGATATTTTAGAACTCGAGTAATATTTTTCTCAAAAATTGTTTCAAAATATTATAAATTTATTATATTAACAATAATTTTTAGAAATTTTTAAAAATTTAATTAAATTAAATTGAGGTTAAATTTAGTTTCATTTCACCCTAATTTGGTAATAGTTTCTATTTTATATTTTTAGTAAAACATATATATTCAGGTTAAAAACTAGTTACCTATGTTAAAATTAAAATGGTAAAATATAAAATCATAAAGGTAATAGTATTGAAAAATGTTTAAGACATGTGTTAAATTTTATGGTTGGTGATTTCTCCATTAAATATCACCCATAACCCCAATTTTTATAATATTGGAATCATTGACCTTTGAATAGTGTTTTTTTACTTTTTATTATTACAAAAGCCCCCTTCATCTCCATTATAAATGGAACCCTTCAACCATTCACTTACTAAATCTTTAAAATTAATTAGTATCAACCAAAACTCTACTCAATAATATCATAAACACCCTACCACTGTCCTATAAACCTTGGTATTCCCAAAATTACAATCTTTGGTTCGTTGAGGTGTTACTCAATGGATATCATCTAAAGAAGGAAGGTAATATTTCCTACTGATCTATCATAATTCATTACTTTATTTACAACATGTATTTGATATTTTTAACATTATATTGTAATTAAATAATTATTAATAATATAATTAATTTTTTTTTGATTTAATATTCATTAACTATCCCATCCCTTTCACTTAGAAAAATGAAAACGTCGTTATGTATATGTGCGGACTACCACCTCCATGACAGTTGTGTTTGATTTTTCTTCACTACCATTCATGGATAGTATGAAGGGGATAATTAATGTTTTAATATTATATTTATATAATCCTTAAGACTCTGAAATCATACAACCATTTCCACCTTTCTTTCCATTATATGGGAAAGGAACATGTTGCTCGTGCGTATGTGCGGACTACCACCTCTACGAGATGATACACTTTATTTCACATTACAACCAAACATAACTAAAATTAAAAATATATTTAAAGTATAAAAATGTTATTTATAACCCAATTAACTTTCTTAAATGTTAATTCTAGAAATATTATATGTGATAATAACACTAAACTATCATAAAATATTTAATAACCCAAGATGAACATATCAGGGTACATTTCAAAATCTGGGTTCATTTTATAAAAACCTATATATCTATATAAATATTATAAAAATATAATAATAAAATATATAAAAATATATAGTTCTAGAGATTATTAATATATTCAATAACACCTTTTATCATGATTAATATATTATATGTGTTATAAATAAGTTGATTGAACCACCTCAAGAAACCGATATAAAAAAACTATAATAAATAAAATGTATATGATTATAAATAAACCTTATAAAAATAAATATAGATTAATGAGATTCATAATAATTTTTTTAATAGTATTAATTCGGTTATTTATGATATTTGGTTTAAGGGAAGGGAAAATTCAGACCAAGGTAAGGGTTTCATATCAAACATTCCTTCTTTGAGACACATTTTCTTTTTTACACCAAATTTAGTTTAAGTGGTATTTATACTGACTATTGGAAGCATAATATCATGAATTATATTTATTCCTTATATTTTCACTTCAATTTAAATATTTTTATCTTTCAATGGGTTTTATTAAAATATTTCTTAAATTTTAAAGAACTTTGGTAACTTAAATATCTTCTTTTGAGTTATATGCTTTATTTTGAACTTCAAAATTCAATGTTATCTTTATTAATTTAATTTCCATTTAATTGGAGTTCAATTTTATATCTATAGTGACTTATCTATTTTTATATAAATATTCCTTCTTGATAGTTCTCTCACATAAAATTATAACATTGTTGAGAAAAAACCTCCACCTCTTAATTGGATCTTTATTTCAAGTCCATGTTTTCATGTTATGTCAATGTTCTCCATCTATGTTTTGAAATAAAATTATTTATCAATTTATGTGATCTTAATACATTCCTTTAACACTTTCTAAATATAATTTTTATTATCCATTTTAAGATATGGGATTTCAATAATGGTTTTTCAAAATATCAAAAAATGAAATCCATTTCAAAATAAAATATTTCAATTCTGGCTCCACATTTTTTATAAAAAAAATATTTATTTTTTTAAGGATCCATTATTTGAGATTATTTATAGAAGAAAAATATTCCAAATGTTTTCACTTTTCCTATTTTGAAAATTAATTTTTTAAAATTATTCATAGCTCCTTCCTTATTTATAGCCTGAATGGCCCGAAAGCCTTCTTTTTTATTTTATTATAGATAATCCCCATTTTAAGGGTTTAAGGGGAACCCTTACATGACCCGTAGGCCCAAGGCACAAGGCCCGACATGACCCGTAATACATGACCCGAAGGCCTAGAGGCATACCATGCCCAATACATGACCGGTAGGCCCAGCCCACTAGAACTGCCCCTCCCCATCTTCTGCATCATTGATTACCTTTATCTCCCCACCTGCATTGCTGATCGTCTAACATTGCCTCATACAAAGCTGCACGATGCCTAGTCCCGATGGCGGTTGTCATACCCTCTCATTCTTTAAATCCGGTTATCTCTGCTTCTGGTGACTGCTACTGGTTCTCTGATCCTCATCTGGGGCCTGCTCTATGTGAACTGGGCTACTTCATGGTCTTAAATGTCCCAAAGTCCCTGTGGCCTGAAGGCCTTTGATGGCTCGAAGGCCCTGAGACCCGTAGGCCCAAACCGGTGGCCCGAAAGCCCAAATCAGGTGAATAGTCTGGCTACTATAGTACCAAACAGTGTCTGCTACAGTACTGCTACAGTACCCGGAAATTCGCCTCCGCCCGGTTTTGAACCTGGGTCTCTTGGATGCCAAGCAGGAGCCCTTACCACTTGGGTACGGGCTCGTTGGCCATTCCTTATTTATAAGGTTTTTGAGATTTTTTTTCTAAAATATCATTCCAAGATTTCACTTTAATGTTCCTATTTATCTCAAGGGATATATATTTTATGATGTTTTGTTTTATAAATGACCTATTAAATTATTTTATGAAGTTCATGTTTCGGTTATTAAATTTGTTATAAATCAATTTAGTTTATGTGGTTATGTATGTGATACAATTGAAAATTTAATGTGAATCCCATTGTGATTCCTAGGTTTTATTGATGTAATTATTGAATATTTTTATGTATCACACTTGTGTATGGATGATATTTAAGTGAAGGGTGGGCCCTATATTTTCTTATATTGCAATAGGTAAAGCTTCATATCTCATGAGATAATGGTGAAATAATTATTTATGATCAAAATAAAATGGGAAATATATTGTGATGCCTGACCTGCTATGGTAAATAACCTGTGATGCCTAATCCACTATGAGAAATATGTTTTGATGCATGATCCACTATGGAAACATGTGGTGATTATTTTTATACAATATTTAGTTCTATGATTTTGTAGGCGCCACACCATTTTGATACGTGACTTTGTTATACCAACGGATCATGATTTATGTCTCATATTTTTATAGTCTTTACACCATGTAATATATTTTATAACATTGGATTACTTGTTCTCTTATTATGAAATATGAACAATTTTTATGATTCCATTTTCTTATAATTAGATATTTCTATCCAGTTTATTTTTTATACTATACTTATGATCTTACCATGGGTAACATGTTGATATGTTATTTTCCCCTTAATGATCATTTAATTCCACCCCTTTATTATGTATTCATTTCCTATGTCATGAGGATAATTTTAACTTGTGACACATCTTAGAGAAGATCTAATATAAATAAATTTTGGGGAAATGTTCACAAGTGTTGTAAAATATGTTTCTTATGTAACTAGTCTCCAAAGACACTAAACCTGTCGATTTGTAGGATGTTGAGATATTATGTAATGTAATGTAATAATTATAAAAATAATGTAAAATAAGTATATTTTTAAATTAGATATTTATAGTGGTGTCAGGAATGGATTAGGATGTGATGGCATTGTCGATCTAGGATTTGATCCGAGGTAGAAGTTGTCATTGTATGAGAATGGCTTGAGAGGAATGACACATATATGAAAAATGGAACCTATTGAGGTTTTAATCATGGATAATTAAATGGGAATCCATTTGTTGGGGAATTTTACAATTGGTTTTGGATGGTGTGACCCTCATTATAAATAGAATTTGGTAGATGTCAACAGTGGCATTCTCATGAGCTAATAATAGAAGGAATGTTTTGTTTTGGAGTGGTCTCTTAGTTATAAGAGGAATTGTTACTTGTAGTCATTACATGTGGTAATGGATGGAGTTTACTCCAGTGAGATAAGACCCAATGTTGGTGGGGTAATGGTTGTGATAGGATAGGTTGTTAGATGGTTGAGGTGTAACTTGAATATATGTGACCATGTAAATATTATTATATCTTATTATATATATAGTACTATATTTGAGGTTCATATGTGATTTTGGTTAGATTTTATGCATTGGAACTAGTCTTAGGTTAAATTTTATGTGATATGAAAGTTAGACAGATTAGTGGTGCACCAGTGACTAGGTGAGATCATGATGGATGATTTTGTTGGTTTCTGATCCATTTGGGGAATTACACTAAGAGTCAAATTTGAATTTGGTGTGAGTGTTGGAAGATTACATAATTCTTTTGGCTGGATTTAAGGGATCATGATCAGGTGATGTGATAGTGAATAATCAGTTGGGGTTGAGTTTTTCTAGTAATAGTCGGCCAAAGTAGGACCAGATGATGGTTTCATATGTAATTGGGTGTGGTGAGATGGATACTGTTCTAATCAAGTTAATGGAAAATAGGAATTGAGATTCTATAATTAATTCTAAATGTGGTGAGTAATGTGTGTTGGAATTAGACTTTGTGACAAAGGTATTATGGTGGGGAGAACTATAATATGGATGAAAAATTGGTTGATGACACTATGTTATCTCCTGTTATATGGGTTCAGGTAAGAATATTTTTGATGGTTCAGTAGTGGGTACAAGATATGTATTGAGTTTTTATGATTTGGGTGCCTTGTGTCGGGAGTTGGGGAAGGGAAGAATGTTTGTAATTAAGATATGGAACATGGTGAGTTAGTTATAAATTGATGGTTTTGAAAAGTGAGGATATATGGTTTGAAAACTATTAAGTATTTTCAAGTATGAGAAGGGATATTTTTGGGAGGTTGTAAAGATACTATTTTTTATGGGATAGGGATTTCAATAGAATTTTGAATATTTGTTTTTGTGATAGGGTCTTATTACGAAAAAGGATTTGGAATGGAATTATAGTGGTTGGATCATATCAAATAATATGTTTTTGGACATGTTTTGAGACCTAGTTGGTGGTAAGAGTTCATAGAAGACTGTTAGAGATGGGTCGGGTGGTCCAAGAGCTAAAATTTTGTATCCTATAATACCTTATTAAATAAAAGGTTTGTTCATGTCATGAATGGGGATAGTTGAGGGGAGGATTCCTCTACCACAAGGATTTCACTATGTGCACCGAGGTTCCCACTATGAATGAGTTTAGTCAAGGGGATGACCCATATTCCTTAATGGTTCATGGTATGAATCAGGTTTTCATGTCATGAATGTTGTGTATGTGTTTTTTTCAAATAAAAAAGGGTCACCCCCCCCCTCCATGACCTAGGTTGGGAGATGTGCACGGGAGATCTGAATCGGCCATCTCTCCCCACTCTTAAATCCTCGTGAATGAGGGATTGTTCTTGATGATATTTTTGTAATGATTCTATTTATTCCCCTTTCAATGCTCTTGCTTATCATTTTAATCTACTAATTTGGGTAATTTTAGTGTAGTTTAATTTTTAATTACACTAAATCATGGTGACATCGACTGAGATGGATAGGTCTTTTTCTTGGGTTGTGTAGAGGTGTCCTGAGAGGATGTCTACATTACTTAGAATGTTTTTTATGGAGGTTCGTTTTGTGATTGGGATTTCACCTCAATTGAATTATTTTTGAAATTTTTATTGAAGTTTTTTGTGGGACATTTTTCATGGATTAGGTTTAGAGAGTCTCTGGAGTGGTCTACACCCCATTTCTTGTGGTTTTAGTGAGTGGTTGAGGCTCAGTGTGGTTTTATGAATTTTTTCCTATTTAAATTAATTTGGAAAGAGATTTTTAATTAATTATAATTTTTTTAATAAATAAAAAATAATTATATTTAACTTATTTGGATGATTTTATCTGATTTAGGGAATCACAATGATGGGCATTGGATAGTTGGACATTGACAATATTGGGTGATATTTTTTAGGCTATTATGAAAGAAAATAACTCTGTTATTGATGTTGGTGGTCACTTGATCATATGCTAATAGTATTTAAATTCTTTTTATTTATACATGTAATGTGATATGGGGACTTTCCAGTAATGGAGATTAACCATTTTTAATAAATGATATATTTTAATTAAAAATGAAATGGTTGGAACTAAAGAAAGTGTGAAGGGCCATGATGGACCCTTATGAACTATCTGGATTACCCATCCACCGATGACTGAGGCCATGGTTATATTTTTATGATTTGAGATGAACAAATACTAATGGGTGAAATTTTAATTAATTAAATGAATATAGAGGCCCTTAGTGTAGATTCTTTAGATGCATCCTTATAGAGGAGAGTGTTCAATTGATAATAAGTGTTCTGAGTAAGTCATGAGAGAACCATGAGATTACTTAAATCCATTGGCCTAGTATAGAGAGAATAAAGTGAGTGTTTATTTCCTATCAACATGTGAGAATCAGGAAAGGGTACCATGGGTATGAGTTTCAGGATGTGTTGGGTGCGCGAGGGCCAACCTAGTGTAAACTTCTTCGATGTGAGGCCAATGAGTATGTGGCATGATTAAAATTGTGCTAAGGGATGTTATAACCTCTAAGTGATGGTTGTAGGCCTGATAAAAAAGATTGAGGATGATAATACCTTGTGGGTTGTCTGAGCTATGATGAGATCTAGGGGACCCCGCTGGGTGCCCCAATGATATATTGACCCTGTTGAGGGGGTGTGATGGAAATGGGCAGAGATGATTGGAGGTGTCACTTTGGAACTTGGATCGATGGTGAGACTTCTATGGATGTGTGGGAGATTGTAGGTGATGCATTTGAAAGGTTGGCCTCAAAATTATGGTATGGGTTTAGGAAGAAGGATGACCCTACCGATATGCTTTATGTGAAGTGATATATGTGAGATGCACTGAAATCTATATGTAATAATAAAAGGTTTGGGATTCCTTGGATATGATCCATGGATATGGTGTTAATACATACTAAATCACAGCCTACCTGAGACCCACTCGGGCTGGAGGCATGCTAGAGTGACTCTTCAATCCCCCCTCTAGTAGGACATGGGCTTGCAACTAGTACTGCGTCAGTATATCAAAATATGGGAAGCCTAGCCTATCATAACCCGCAACATGTACATATATCCAATAAAAAATACTTCAAAATTATTATTATATACACAAATGATAAATTAAATTTAATTTAAAACATGCATGATACCTCCACTAAATTCCAAAAATTAACCAGTATTAGAATTGAATGTTAAAAGGGGAAAATACACACCCAATGGTCTATAAAGGAAAAATTGACACCGAGTCAATATGAATAGGACCTCACTATAACCTATCTCTAAACGTGGATAGTTATTGAAATAATAAACTCTTGGTACATCCAATATTATTCCCACACCATATCCCTTTAGGTTTTCATCCCTTAACTCTAAATATGTTATGTCAACCCCACTATTATGAACAATATATTACATGTATGTCTTCTACAGTGACACAACATATGTGGGCCCAAGGCCCATTTAGTGGTTAGTATAAACATACTCAATAGAGAACCCTAAAAACCATAAAGGGATAAAGAAGTAAAAAACTACTATAATCCAGCACTATATTCTCCTGGAGTTGGAAAATAAGTAAATTCAAAAAAAATCAAGGATTCCGACAAAAAGGAATAGAAAAAAGGATTTCAAGAAGAATAGTTAAAATATTCCCATTCCTAGAGGACTCATGGATGCAGTGAAATCCAATTTATCATAACTATAAAACTCAAATAACATTTTGAATGGGTAGATGGTAGTGCTCATAACACTAAAGTTTCCATGGAGTCTAAATTTGATAGCCATCCATAACATCATTTATCAAAGGCAACTACCAGGGTGTCAAGTATCCACAATTTTTAAATAAGCCAGCACTGGATAGGCTTCTAGTAGCCACACTACCTCTAAAATTCTATAGGGGAGGTCTTCTCAACCCTAATGCTCACTCACCCAGTGAGGTAGCACGTACTAACTAAGGGTAATGATAAACTAATGTATGGTCATAGGAGATACTTAAGTCTAAAACTATGATCTCAAACACCTAATCCATATGAACATGTCAACACCCAAAACTTCTAATCCATATGTCTAAAGAAACTACATGGTCATTCACTTAGATGATGTTATTGGACCCCTTCCCCATGACTATGGTTGAAATAGAAGCTCTAGTAGAGGATCCCTATCCCATATGAGGTCTAAGAATATGTGTAATTCCAACATTGTTGATAGAGGACCCGTACAACATATATATTCATGAAATTATGAACTCTACATGATTTTTCAAGTAGAGGATCCCGACCCCATGCTCACATGGGTGACATAACACTCCCCAGTAGGATCCTAGTACCAATGGGTGAGATACTTGCTCCACCTAGGAATTAAGAGGATAAAATCTGTATATAAAGAAACAAACCAAGGCAAAGAGGGAGTACAAGGCATGTAGTAGGGTTACATGGTGTGTCACCAATTTATGGGTACTTATTTTGTATCTCAAATATCTAAGATTTTTCCTACTTAGGGTACATGGGGTGTGGCCCAACACACATGGAATGTTAGGATAAATGGGTCCCTAGGAATGTACTCCTCATTAGACACCTACCCGTCCATGTAGGGTTTACACAACATGTGACTAGTTCACATGAATGTGTGATATTTAACTCCCCCAAAATCCCTAGTCTCCAAATTAGTAACATATGGTGTGTATTATTTCAAAATTCATGTTGTGTAATTGAAAATTTTCCAAAAGGCCTCAAACATGATGTAACTTCTGATTTTGTCTCCCATTAATTTTATTTTTTCCACACAAACCATCAGAAACACTTGAAAACATGTTGAACATAATAAATGACCTACCTGAAGTCAGATTACAGTTGTTCTTCACTGAATAATTGATCCACCACCACATCATTTCATTCCACACACTCCAGTTCATAAAATCATCATTTTGGATCCATCCGATGAAGTTTCATCACTTGATTCAATCCTCCAGTGTTTCATAATCCATTTTTATAAACTCGTGACAATATTCAATGTAATGCCTGAGTGGTCATGCAACAAAATGGGTTCCCATAAAAAATTCAAACCACCATCCAATCAAACACTGATGATGAATGCATGTAGAACATTAAAAGAAAATGACAGAACACAAAAGTGAGAAACAAAAATTGTCCATGTTCGGTTGGCCACTGTTTATTGATGGGAATCAAATTACTGAGATCAAAATGATTATTTCAAGAATGATGTTTAATAATTATATAAATCCAAATAAAACATGTATTAATGGTCTATGAAATCATTGATTTCATATATTTTTTCTGAGACTAATCCATAATCTCATTGATATAAAGGACTGAGATAAAAGTCATAAAAAATCTATAACTAAGTGGAGAAATGCCAAACATTTGATTCGATGTTTCATCCACAGGTTCATTCATCATCACTATCTTAATCTAACTATATATTTCACTACTGATCGAATTTCACACCTCAATCTATCATCACCACCACCATGTTTATCTTCTCCCCTCCTCCTCCTCTTTATAGCTTTTCAATAACATATGTGTCTAACCCTAAGGAGGCTATATAAGGAGGACTAAATTGTTGTGTCCTAGGGGTTTCATCGTAAATTAGACCAATTGATTAAATTATTAAATTATTAAATTATTTAATTATTCCACTCATGATAGTGAACACCAAAGAATCCATATGTGAACTGAACTAATTTCACACCTAGGATAAACACACCATTCCAGATTCAATGGTGGTATCAATTTTTCCATATAAGTCCTCGTTCAATAAATAAAATAATTTCATCATAAATTATAATGTGTGGAATAAAAATAATATAATATTTTTATTATTTATATTCAAGGCCACACAATGCTTGAAAGTAACACCCTGGCCCTTCTCACTCTGTAAACAGTAATCGAACCAATTTTCTACGTGATCTCAAGAGTGCCTTCCCATTCACCATAGGATTCCAACTAATAGCATGGGTATAAGGTTTTTTTTGTGGGGGAGACTATAAATCTTGTATCAAAGTGTTTATTAACAAAATAGATAACCAAAAATAATAAATCAAAATAAAACTTGAGCAGAAGTTATCGTGGGGTTTTCATGGGACGAAGTCAAATAGAATTTATATTTTATTCCTAATGCAACCTAGTGGGTGACCAGGGTTTTCTCTCAAGGAGTAGGGAATGATATTTTTCTATCCTAGAACTTATGCATATTTTTTTCCTAATTTTGAAATAAATAAGAGTTATTTTTTTCAATTTTGATTTTGTAAATTTATTACAAACTGAAAAAAAACATAATAAGGCCATAAAGAAATGATGGAGGTCTTGAGATGAATTCTAGTGGGTTAAATCATCATTAACATTCTTTATAAATCTTCTAACTAAATTGAAATAATAAATAACATTCATTGAAAAAACATCCATTTTTTCCCTTCAATATGAATCCACTAATCTGCTCAAGGGATCCCCTAAATTAACTAGTACTTCCATATGTTCTCCCATGTGAATGGGTAAGAACATCCCTCAATTGAGTTAATGAACTTACTAACTCACCAGACAGAAATCACACATCAATATCTCATTAAAATCACATAAATACAATAGTATTTAATATATTCTGAATATAGGGAGATATTCAAGTGTAACAAGTATAGGAATGTAATAGTGTTAACAGAATGTAGAGTGATGATTAGATGCTCTATACACTATCTTCACCGTCTCACAAGAATCAGAGAGAAATAGAGTGAAAAATATGAGCATAAATATCATGCGCACCACTATGATTCCACTCGCAAATACCAAAATGGGTTAATTATCCATGATCATAGAGAGCGAGATCACTGGGAATTCATAGATTTGAGAAACATGGAGAAATTGAGGGAGAAGAGAATGACACAATTGAACAAAGAACATAGTGAAATTACATTAAAATGTAAACTACGGAGGTTCATTCTCTATAATCAACAAGGGGAAATTTTACTACGAGAAGGGGAACAATATTTATAGATAGTTTTGTATATATTCAATATTCTCATCAAATCTTAGTGTTAAGAATTTAATTTTCCTTTCTTGGATGGTAGATACATGTAGAGCTTTAAAGTTTGATAGTTTTCCACAAGAGCGTCCCTAAAATATTTTCATTACTCCATTCTCTCACTATGATCATATCTATAAATTTTTTATAATGGAATCAACCTGATTTTCTATAGTGAAACATAGCATGTGAAATCCATCCTCTGTTTTAGAGTGCTCACATGAGGAGTTTTAGTGCATTCTCTAGGCTTGGATTTGAGTTGCACCTTGGAGTTTTGCATTCAATCTTGGATAGAGCATGAATACATGGTAATGTGGAGTCGACTGGATCTAGTGTTCAAGGTGGATATTTATTGGGCACCAACCTGGTTGGAGCATCGGGTAATGCCTCCTCAAATGGTGCCCACACGATTTCTTCTTTTAATGTGGTGTTTTTAATGCGGGCCAAGACCACGTGAATTAATTCACACGGTGACACTATTTTGATGCAGCAACATTATTTGACACTGATTCATTTCCTATTTAAGAAGGAAGAGGCAAGGCATTTCAACATCACCGGCAGCAACAACAACGAGAGAAAATCCCATTTGATGATCACCTTTCTTCGACGATCATATTTACTGCTCTCCATATTTTGATCCACACTTTTACTCTTGAGTATTACTTTTGAGATCCCTTTCTTTTTTGGAAGTCTCTACCATGTACCTCTTGATTTTAGTGGATCCCTCTTTCTGGACTAGGTCCTGTGGTTTTTCCCTTTCGGGTTTTCCACGTAAAAATTTCCGGTGTCAAATTTATTTTCTGCACATTTAATTTTGTCGTTGCGCATCTGATTCTATTTGGGGATTAAAAATTCAATTTCCGCTGCACGTTCGTCGTTTTTCCCGTCTTTCCCAACATCTGGTATCAGAGGGTTTGGGTCTTTTCTTTTCATATTTATTATGGAGGCCAACTACAGTCGGATGATTTTTTTAAATGGTACCAACTACCATATGTGGCGACTTAAAATGAAGGATCTGCTTTTTGTCAAACGAATGAATCTTCCAGTGTTTAGTACCCAGAAGCCAGAGAGGATGTCAGACGAATAATGGGCGTTCGATCATGAGATGTTTTGTGACTTCATTTGCCAATGGGTTGAAGACAACGCGATGAACCACATTGTCAACATCTCTCACGCCAGAACTTTGTGGGAGAAGCTTGAGATGACCTACGCTTCGAAGACGGGAAACAGTAAACTGTTTCTTCTCAAGAAAATGATAAATTTGAGGTACAGAGAAGGTACGTCTATTTATGATTATTTAAGTGAATATAAAGGATGTTTTGATCAGTTGTCTGGCATGGGTATCAATTTTGAAGATGAGGTTTTAGCTCTTTTTCTGCTTAACACTTTACCCGATTCATGGGAAAATTTACGTGTTACTCTAACTGGTTCTGCTCTTAATGGTGTTGTGACATTTAGTTTTGTCAAGTCTGCTATTTTAAATGAAGAGTTCAGGAGACGCACTCAGGAGAAATCTTCTTCTGAGCTTTTGGTCATAGAGAACAGGGGGAGAAGCCAGGACCGGGGGCAGAGCAGTCAAGGTAAGAGCAGAGGCTGAAGCAAATCCAGATCGAAGAAGAGAGATTTCGAATTTCATCATTGTGGTAAGAAGGGGAATGTTAAGAAGTTTTGTTATTAGCTAAAAAGATAGAACATATTGAAGTAAAATCCACAGAAGAAAAATGGCGATGGATATGATCATGTCGCCACTGCTATAGGGGGTGATCTGGTTATTGTTTATGACTCCATTAACATTGCTTCTGATGATTCTTGCTGGGTTGTTGACAGTGGTGCCTGTTTTCACGTGACATCGAAAAAGGAGTTATTTACATCTTATAGCCTAGGTAATTTTGGGATTGTGAAGGTGGGAAATTATGGTCATACTGAGGTTGTAGGCATCGGGGCTGTTTGTTTAAAGACTAGTACAGGAAGTAAGCTGATTTTGAAGAATGTACGACATGCACCCGAGGTTCGTTTGAATCTTATCTATACCAGCGTTCTTGATGATGAAGGGTTTATCAGCACTTTTGGTGATTTCCAATGGAATATTTCCAGGGGATATTTGATTGTGGCTAGAGGGAAGAAGAAATCAGGTTTGTACTGGACTAGAGATTCTATTTCTTGTGATACTGCTTGCGTTGTTGAGTGCAGTGTTTCATCCAAGTTGTGGCATAAGAGGCTCAGTCACATCAGTGAGAAAGGTCTTGGTTTTTTGGACAAGAGAAATATTCTTCCAGATTTTAAGAGTGTCAAATTGGACACATGTGATCATTGCATGGCTGGGAAACAGAGAAGAGTGAGTTTCAACAGTCATCCTCCACACAGGAAGTCACAGGTACTTGAGTTAGTACATTATGACATTTTTGGTCCTTTGAAATCTAAGACCTTTAGTGGCGGTCTTTATTTTGTGACATTTATTGATGACTACTCACGAAATCTCTGGGTTTATTTCTTGAAATCCAAAAGTTAGGTGCTCGGTGTTTTTAAGCAATTTCATGTTTCTACTGAGAGATAATCAGGAAAGAAATTGAAATGTATTCACACTGACAATGGAGGAGATTATTTTGGTCCTTTTGATCAGTATTGTAGGCAAGAAGGTATTCGACATCAGAAGATGCCACCCAAGACACCTCAGCTGAATGGTGTAGCTGAGAGGATGAACAGGACTTTGCTAGAAAGAGTTCATTGTTTTCTTTCAGAAGCAAAGTTTCCTGGACACTTTTGGGGTGAGGCTTCACTTACTGCTGCTTATATTATCAATTTATCACCTATGGTTACTTTGTAGACAGACACTCCTGACAAATTTTGGTATGGCAAAGAGATCAGGTATGATCACTTGCGTGTTTTTGGTTGTAAGGCTTTTGTTCATGTGCCTAGAGATGAGATATCCAAGCTAGATGGTAAGACACACCAGTGTATTTTTATTGGATATGGACACAATGAGTTTGGGTACAGGTTCTATGATCCTGTTTTGAAGAAACTTGTCAGAAGCCAAGATGCAGTGTTTAAGGAGGATCAGACTATTGCAGACATTGATAAGGGAGAAAAAGATGATTCTCCAACTTATGATGGTTATGTCAGTCTTGAGCCAGGTTCTAATTCACATTTACCTCACGTTGTTGATTCTGATGATCATGTTGATCTATAGAATGATTCTCAAGGTGAATAGGTTGGAGTTGAAGTTTCTGATACACCTTTTGTTTCTGATGATCAAATTCCAGGGGTTATTAATGAACCCGCAGTTTCACTCCAGAGTTCATCTCGGCATCGCACCGTTTCTACTTGATATTCACCTGATGAGTATGTGATCCTCGTTGAAGGAGGAGAACTAGAATCGTTTGATGAGGAAACGGAGAGTGAACAGAAGGACAGATGGGTTGCATCAATGGATGACGAGATGACATCATTTCACGACAACCACACTTTTGAGTTGGTGAAGTTACCGACAGGGAAGAGAGCTTTTCAAAATCGGTGGATTTATCGGATTAAGAATGAATAATCTAGTCATGTTCCACGATACAAGGAAAGGTTAGTTGTCAAAGGCTTCTGTCAGAAGAAAGGTATTGATTTTGATGAGATTTTATCACCTGTTGTTAAAATGTCTTCCATTCGGGTTGTTCTTGGTTTGGCTACCAGTTTAGATCTGCAGATTGAGAAGATGGATGTGAAGACAGCTTTCCTCCATGGATATTTAGAGGAGGATATTTATATGGAGAAACCAGAGGGTTTTTTGAAATAGGTAAAGAAAATCATGTCTGCAAGTTGAAGAAGAGTTTGTATGGTTTGAAGCAAGCTCCAAGGTAGTGGTATAAGAAGTTTGAATCTGTCATTTCTCATCAGGGTTTCAGGAAGACATCTTCTGATCATTGTATTTTTTTTCATAGATTTACTGATGATGATTTTATTATACCATTGCTTTATGTTGATGATATGCTCATTTTTTTCCATGATACTTCTAGAATTGACAGATTGAAGAAGGATCTTTGTTAGTCTTTTGCGATGAAAGACTTGGGGTCAGCACGACAGATTCTTGGCATGACGATCTCCCATTACAAGAAGGCCAAGAAGTTGTGGTTATCTCATGAGAGATACATTGAGAAGGTTCTTCAGAGATTTTCTATGGATAGAGCGAAAGTGGTTAGTACTCCTCTTGCTTTACATTTTAAGCTCAGTACCAGTCAGTCACCTTCTACTGATGAAGAGAGAGAGTAGATGCAGCACATACCTTATTCATCTGTTGTTGGTTGTTTGATGTATGCAATGGTATGTACTAGACCTGATATATCTCATGCAGTTGGTGTGGTTAGTCATTTTCTATCAAATCCAGGTAGAGAGCATTGGACATCAGTGAAGTACATTTTTCGTTATCTTTAGGGTACTTCTGATCTGAGATTGTGTTTTGGAAAAGGTGTAGAGACCCGAAGCCTGGCGTACATGGACATTACAATAATTTTGCGTAATTCTTAATACATAACAAAAACAGACACACAAGGACCGTAATATTTTAGCGTCTTTCGAAACTTGGAAAATAATCTTCTAATCGTGGTGAAAGATCTTCAACATCTCCCATAAAGATCTTCCCCTTTTGTTTTCTTACCTAAAACCTTTCTTTAAATCCTGGGGAAAAAAGAAAACATATAAAGGGTGAGCTCAAATTCTCAGTAAGGGTAAGCATGGATAAAATAAAACAAACCATATACATTTGAACATAAAAACATGAACATAATGTTTAAACATCGAAATCTTGAGCAATGACATAAAACATGGAAGTACGTAAGGCATAGATCATAAAGAAACATTAAGCATGATAAAATAGCATGTGAATAAAACATGTAATTGTGGAAACCATTAAGAATGTGTTATGATTTACATAGTAGCCATGGCATTTCTGCCAATACCATCTTAGTGGACAAATTCCCTTTCTGAATCGAGTTCACTCCTTGTTCCAGTCCTGTATTACTGATCCGGTTTAACTTGTCGTTACAGCCATGTCTATATCATGAGATATAAATCTTTACCCAATGAATTGGAGGGATATATAGGTCTCACTCATCTCATAATGAAATCATTCTTACTTGTGCCACAAAATAAACATACATCATTCATAATAACCCAATAAATAAAATGGGTTTCATAAACATCATCCCATCATCATATAAAAAATGGATATCATTTCATAATAAGAAAAGTGAAACCATGTAAATTATAGATACATTATACTTGAAACATACACATATGAAATAATGTCATCTTAGATGAAAAATAGTTTTGATAAAACACTTGAAATTAATTCTTGAGGAAAATATCCTTTCTTCTTCAAAATCATTTTCTTTTCACAAAATGTCATGCAATTTTAAAAGAAAAGTATTTTTTTGAAAATAGTCATGAAATATTTTGTAGTAAGATTCATGAAAATAAGGCTTTATAAAACCGTAAAAATCCTTTCATGCCGTATAAGTTAAAAAACATTCTTCTCGTACTTTTGCCGGAAAAGTCAAAAAGTACCTCGTAACGTAAACAAAAAAAAATATTCCTTACATACCATGTAGTAAAAGTAAAAATGGGTAAAAATTACTTTAAACATACATGAAAACATTTTTATAAAACTTGGACATGGATGATAAATATAACCCCAGTAAATACTTATGTATAAGCAATCTCGAAAAAAAATGAGATTGAAAATTTATCCCTTACCTTAGGTCTGATATGCTTCGTACGTATCCGAACCTCCTGTATAATGATTTAAATAATGTAATTAAATTATTAAAGAATTATATTCATTGTTATGATATCATATATGGTCCACTTATGACTTTATATTACCCATTATTTTGTAAATTTCATGTCAAAGCAGCGTTTTGGGTAAAACGTTTTATTTATCGTACGTGTTTGGCATTGTTGTTTTTGATATTATTACTACTTATATCGTGATTTAATTACTTCCAGAATGTAAATCATGATATATATATCATATATTCAGTATACATAAATATATATAATATATAGATAAATGAAATGAAATACACCGTTCATGAAGACGGTAGGTCGTACGTACGCATGAACGCTGTTTTCTTTTCCTTATTGAAAGGAAGTAAGTAGATGAAATATATATATATATATATATATGTATACATAAAACCAGTAGCTTCATTATTTCATATATTTAATTATTATTCATTATATATACTTTATAATCATTCTTGAATGGTTAATCATGGAAAATGAATCTCATCGCGTTCGTGGAGACGGTATTCCGTACGTACGCATGAGCGATGATATCATTCCCATGATCGTGGAATTGTATTGGAGTGTATGTATAATATTTAAAAAAAAATACCACTTTACAATAATCATATATAGTTATTTATTTTCACCATTATACCCATCCAAGTAAGGTGGTGGTGGAAAATAGATTACACCACGGCGTGGAGACGGTATTCCGTACGTACGCATGCGCGGTGATTTAGTTTTCCGTAGGATGGATAGATGGTGAAATAGGGTTGTTTCATACATATAATAACATATCAGTATATGAGTGATACTTATGTTATTACTTCATAATTAAACAACTAAAGAAGAAGAAGTGGAAGAAGAAATAAAGTTGAAAGAATCGGTAACGGACATTACCTCTTCTTTGAAGCGCCTCTTTGAGACCTCCTTTTAGGGCACTAAAATTGGTCTTTGAAGAATACCAGGACCTCTAGAATGTTTATAGGGAAGTGGAGAAGAGAATTTGTCAGGGGTTGGATGAGATTGAAGGCTCAAAGAGGTGTCAGGAAGAGAGGGAGGAGGTGCCCTTTTATAAGGGAGGAGAGGGGCACCTTAGGAAAAACTAAAAATATTATTTTATTATAAAGTCATATTCGGTTTTTAATAGCTCCAAATTTATTTATTTCAAATCTAAGGTGGGGATGGGTTGAAATACTCTCATCAAATATAATTTAGACAAGTTTAGGGTTCTATTTTAACCTTATCATTTAGATTTAACTTTAAGTTAGATAATTTAACTTTTACTGTGTCTTCTTGTTTTCTTACACTATAAGGTTAATAAACTTTCTATAACAAGACAAACGAACCCCAAGTTGTTTATTATTAATATATATAACCTTATCTAAGTCATTTGGCCGAACCTTAGATTTTTAGGAATAAAATAACAATTAATAATATAATATTTGTTTTAAAAACTATTTTATGTCAATTTTGAAACTATTTGGTAATTGATTTTTGTGAAACTCATAACAGAAAGATTAGTTCTAAAAAAGTTACTTAAATAAATACTAACATGTCATATTAAAATATAAAATTATTGGAATTCATAAAAAGTCTCAAATTACATTTATTTGGGTATTTATAACATCAATTATGTCAATATTTCATTAATAATATAATTACTGCATCATCATTGTGTCATAAATAAATTAAATTATTTAAAGTCTCAAAATTACAAATAAAATATCATTATGTAGGAAATCGTTTTAGCATTCTAATGAATATTTATAGTCGAATTTATCTTATGTATAACCCTATATTAAAAAAATTTAGTTATTAAACTTTGATTTTAACTATTTTAACTATTCTTTAAATAAAATAATATCAAATGTCTTAATCTAATCCAAGTGGACCTAAAGGGTAATATTTTATCCCTAATGTTTTTTTTGGTCTAATTACACTTATCCAATAGAATTAGGACATGTCTTAGGGTAATAATAATATCATTTTTACCCTTAATTACCCTATTTACTTTTAACCGTGGTAAATAAAAGTAAAAAGTTACTATTCACCAAAAATTATTTTTATCTCATTGAACCACATTTTACTTACTGACATCAACCGTGTCTCTCGGATTTTTGAAATTCCACTCACAGAAGCGGTAAAATTAAGTTTTATGTAAATTTGCAAATTTTCCTAGGAGGTGGGTAAAAGACGGTGAAAAGTTTAATAAAATTTTTATATATCTAAAATTATTATAAAATGACTCCAATGAATTGCATTGAACTTATATAGGTATTATGTATCAATTTTGAACTAAAATAAATTTAAATAAAATAAATAATTATTTAAATAAAAAGTCGGTTTTTAAATAGTAACCCAGTGTTTTCACTATTCATCAAAAATTGAAAGTTTTCAGAAAAATACCAAAATTTTACCATAGGCTAATTTCGATATTCCAAATCCAAAAATGAAGTACATTTTGAAAGATAAAATTTATAAAATTTCAAAAATTGGGTATTACTATTCATAACGGCTAGTTTATATAACATATCGTTGTTTAGTGAAACTCGGTATTGCGTACAACACACGCTATCATGGAAGGTCGCGATTGCGTGTAATGAAAGCCAAGTCAGGGATGCGTGTTGTGCAAGCTCATTTTGTTGTAGCTTACAACACAAGACATTAATGAAATTAAAAAGAATATTTTTCATAAAATCTCGGGGTGTTACATTCTACCCCCCTTAAAATGAATTTCACCCTCGAAATTCATCGGGGTTATAAATGGTTTACTACTCAAAAGTTTCTTTAATATAAACCCACATCGTAAAAAGGAAAACCAAAACTTGGCTTTAAAAACTAAAGTATGAAACGTAACGGTTACCCAAATTAACTAATCACTGGGTTTCCACATAGGAGAACATAGGTGAAAATATGGATATGGAAGAGAAATCTAACTGTCATGTTCTGATGGAGAGTGGTAGAGAACATGGATATGAAAAAACCAAAAATCACAAATCCATAAATTTGTGATGATCTAGGGTACCATATGATTCATCGTATATAAGGGCACTAGGACAACATTTTTGGTTTTCAAGATCATTTCCCTAAAGTTGAAGAATTTGAATTAGAATAAATACTTACTTTATTTTGGTACAATATCATTGTTGTTCGTGCTTTGAACAATTTCCACTTCATCTCTTAAAGAAATGAAGTTGAATTTGTTATTCGTGAAGTGTTAACAGATCATGTGATAGAATGATGGGTCATTCCATCTGTTTCAAACAAAAGGTTAGCAAAAGTTCTCAAATATACATAAGTCCATCTATGGTGAGGTTAATCGTATATGATTCCAAAAATGATCTTATACTTTATATATCATACCGCTTCATAAAATAAAACTAGTTTCTAATAACCAGGGACTTCCTGTAGGCCAGTGGTAGGCAATAAAGGTCAGTCGCACTTCGGTTGTGGGTTCGATTCCCATAGCCTTGTCCGACACGATGCGCTGTCGCCCATCCTGCAGGTTGTCCTTTTTCTAAAACTACATTACTATAAAATCCCATCAATAATATCAAAAAAAGTTTTGTCCTTAAACAATACTAACTTATGTCCAACATAATCCATTCTAATCTTTTGGCTTATCTAAAATACTTCGGTCCAAGCTCATAGTATAAAGAAAACAATTACTAGAAAGGTTATCTACCAAGAATGTGAATACAAGCATTTATCTCACATATATCATAAGATATATCTTGTTGGTTGCATTCCAATCACATGAATACCTTAGTCATATATTCTCTTGAAACATAAATTACCATAGAACCTTAGTGAAAACATGAATACTGTCAAAAGGTAACTCTTTCCACATACCAAAATCCCAAAAAAATCTATATAATCAAACCATAATATCACTTAGTCCTTATATCAGTCATGAGCCCATGAATACAATCAAACATCTCATTATCTTCTTGTCCCTTCATTATGAACATATCATCTACTTTCCAAAAATATCTGAATAACCTTCCATGGTTACCGGTACCATTCAACATATACTTTCAAATGCTTTAGGAAAAACAATAGTGTAAAAATCCTTAGATGATTCCTTATTCCATAGTAACATACATACAATCATTCCACTAACTTCTTAAACCACTGACTGAGCTTCATCATTTCTTTCATCTCATATTTCATTTGTAGTCTCTTCATCATCATCCACATAAATACTACTCATATGACCATGCTAATTCTCTTCATGAGATTTTCCCTTAGGGCATTGGTTTGCATAATGTCCATACATTCCACATTTAAAACATCTAATCATTGTTGATGTCGTAGCAATACCATTATCCTTGTCCATGGTGTTAACTGAACCTTTTCCTTTACACTTACTAGCTTTGTGTCCTTTTCCACACCCAAAGCATCTTCCAGTTCCTTTGAAACAATCTCCCCGATGCCTCTTTCCACATGATTTACATGAGGGAAATTGAACTTTTTGTTCTCTATGATCATCATGAAACTCTATCTTTCTCTTATTATCTGAGTCAGGAAACTTACCAAAGTTGAGATTATTGATCATATTATGAGATTGCTGATTAGGCATAATAACGATGTTTGGACTTCCAAATCCCGTTTCATTTGGTTGCTCATGAAGAATATCATTCCATTGTCCGTTATATCCACCATTATCGTGAATCTTCCTGTTTCCAGCCATTTTCTAAAACCCAAAAAGAATAGTGTGAGAGGCAAAAATCATGCTAGGGAAAACAACATAGTAAAGGGGGAGTACCCTAAATATCTAACATCGTAGGTTAAATTCTAAGATCGTTACCGTAGTTCTAGGACTATATCCTATATGTATACTTATCCTTAGGGACATCCCTAGACATACCTTAGAAATATCTCTAGGGATCTCACTAACGTTTTCGCATCCTAGTTTCCAAAGGTTGACTAAACCTTTCCTCTAATACCAACTGTAGAGACCTGAAGCCTGACGTACATGGAAATTACAATACTTTTTCGGAATGCTTAATACATAACAAAAATAGACACACAAGGACCGTAATAGTTTAGTGTCTTTGGAAACTCGGAAAATAATCTTCTAATCGTGGTGAAAGATCTTAAACATCTCCCATAAAGATCTTCCCCTTTTGTTCTCTTACCTAAAACCTTTCTTTAAATCCTGGGGAAAAGAAAACATATAAAGGGTGAGCTCAAATTCTCAGTAGGGGTAAGCATGGAGAAAATAAAACAAACCATATACGTTTGAACATAAAAACATGAACATAATGTTTAAACATCGAAATCTTGAGCAATGACATAAAACATGGAAGTACGTAAGGCATAGATCATAAAGAAACATTAAGCATAATAAAATAGCATGGGAATAAAACATGTAATTGTGGAAACCATTAAGCACATGTTATGATTTCCATAGTAGCCATGACATTGCTGCCAAGACCATCTTAGTAGACAAAGTCCCTTTCTAAATCGAGTTCACTCCTCGTTCCAGTCCTGTATTACTGAACTGGTTTAACTTTCCATTCTATCCATGTCTATCTCATGAGATATAAATCTTTACCCAATGCATTGGAGGGAGATATAGGTCCCACCCATCTCATAATGAAATCATTCTTACTTGTGCCACAAAATAAACATACATCATTCATAATAACCCAATAAATAAAATGGGTTTCATAAACATCATCCCATCATCATATAAAAGAAATGGATATCATTTCATAATAAGAAAAGTGAAACCATGTAAATTATAGAGACATTATACTTGAAACATACACATATGAAATAATGTCATCTTAGATGAAAAATGGTTTTGATAAAACACTTGAAATTAATTCTTGAGGAAAATATCCTTTCTTCTTCAAAATCATTTTCTTTTCACAAAATGTCCTGAAATTTTAAAAGAAAATGATTTTTTTGAAAATAGTCATGAAATCTTTTGGAGGAAGCTTCATGAAAATAAGGCTTTATAAAACCGTAAAAATCATTTCATGACGTATAAGTTAAAAAACATTCTTCTCGTACTTTTGCCGGAAAAGTCAAAAAGTACCTCATAACGTAAAAAAAAGATTCCTTACATACCATGTAGTAAAAGTCAAAAATAGGTAAAAAGTACTTTAAACATACATGAAAACATTTTTATAAAACTTGGACATGGATGATAAATATAACCCCAGTAAATACTTACGTATAAGCAATCTCGAATAAAAATGAGATTGAAAATTTATCCCTTACCTTAGGTCTGATATGCTTCGTACGTATCCGAACCTCCTGTATAATGATTTAAATAATGTCATTGAATTATTAAAGAATCATATTCATTGTTATGATATCATATATGGTCCACTTATGACTTTATATTACCCTTTATTTTGTAAATTTCATGTCAATGCAGCGTTTTGGGTAAAACGTTTTATTTATCGTACGTGTTTGGCATTGTTGTTCTTGATATTATTACTACTTATATCATGATTTAATTACTTCCAGAATGTAAATCATGATATATATATCATATATTCAGTATACATAAATATATATAATATATAGCTAAATGAAATGAAATACACCGTTCATGGAGACGGTAGGTTGTACGTACGCATGAACGCCGTTTTCTTTTCCTTATTGAATGGAAGTAAGTAGATGAAATATATATATATATATATATATATATATATATATATATATATGTATACATAAATACAGTAGCTTCATTATGTCATATATTTCATTATTATTCATTATATATACTTTATAATCATTCTTGAATGGTTAATCATGGAAAATGAATCTCATCGCGTTCGTGGAGACGGTATTCCGTACGTACGCACGAGCGATGATATCATTCCCATGATCGTGGAATTGTATTGGAGTGTATGTATATTATTTCATAATCAATAACACTTTACAATAATCATATATAGTTATTTATTTGCACCATTATACCCATCCAAGTAAGGTGGTGGTGGAAAATAGATTACACCACGGCGTGGAGACGGTATTCTGTACGTACGCACGTGCGGTGATTTCGTTTTCCGTAGGATGGATAGATGGTGAAATAGGGTTCTTTCATACATATAATAACATATCAGTATATGATTTATACTGATGTTATTACTTCATAATGAAACAACTAAAGAAGAAGAAGTGGAAGAAGAAATAAAGTTGAAAGAATCGGTAACAGACATTACCTCTTCTTTGAAGCGCCTCTTTGAGACCTCCTTTTAGGGCACTAAAATTGGTCTTTGAAGAAGACCAGGACCTCTATAATATTTCTAGGGAAGTGTAGAAGAGAATTTTTCAGGGGTTGGATGAGCTTGAAGGCTCAAAGTGGTGTGAGGAAGAGAGGGAGGAGGTGCCCTTTTATAAGGGAGGAGAGGGGCACCTTAGGAAAAACTAAAAATGTTATTTTATTATAAAGTCATATTCGGTTTTTAATAGCTCCAAATTGATTTATTTCGAAGATAAGGTGGGGATGGGTCGAAATCATCTCATCCAATATAATTTAGACAAGTTTAGGGTTCTATTTTAACCTTATCATTTAGATTTAACTTTAAGTTAGATAATTTAACTTTTACCGTGTCTTCTTGTTTTCTTACACTATAAGGTTAATAAACTTACTATAACAAGCCAAAAGAACCCCAAGTTGTTTATTATTAATATATATAACCTTATCTAAGTCATTTGGCCGAACCTTAGATTTTTAGGAATAAAATAACAATTAATAATATAATATTTTTTTTAAAAACTATTTTATGTCAATTTTGACACTATTTGGTAATTGATTTTTGTGAAACTCATAACAAAAAGATTAGTTCGAAAAAAGTTACTTAAATCAATACTAACATGTCATATTAACATATAAAATTATTGGAATTCATAAAAAGTCTAAAATTACATTTATTTGGGTATTTATAACATCAATTATATCAATATTTCATTAATAATATAATTACCGCATCATCATTGTGTCATAAATAAATTAAATTATTTAAAGTCTCAAAATTACAAATAAAATACCATTATGTAGGAAATATTTTTAGATTTCTAATGAATATTTATAGTCGAAATTATCTTATGTATAACCCTATATTAAATTTTTTTAGTTATTAAACTTTGATTTTAACTATTTTAACTATTCTTTAAATAAAATAATATTAAATGTCCTAATCTAATCCAAGTGGACCTAAATGGTAATATTTTATCCCTAATGTTGTTTATGGTCGAATTACACTTATCCAATAGAATTAGGACATGTATTAGGGTAATAATAATATCATTTTTACCCTTAATTACCATATTTACTTTTAACCGTGGTAAATAAAAGTAAAAAGTTACTATTCACCAAAAATTATTTTTATCTCATTGAACCACATTTTACTTACTGACATCAATCGTGTTTCTCGTATTTTTGAAATTCCACTCACATAAGCGGTAAAATTAAGTTTTATATAAATTTGCAAATTCTCCTAGGAGGTGGGTAAAAGACGGTGAAAAGTTTAATAAAATTTTTATATATCTAAAATTATTATAAAATGACTCCAATGAATTGCATTGAACTTATATAGGTATTATGTATCAATTTTGACCTAAAATAAATTTAAATAAAATAAATAATTATTTAAATTAAAAGTCGGTTTTTAAATAGTAACCTAGTGTTTTCACTATTCATAAAAAATTGAATGTTTTCAGAAAAATACCAAAATTTTACCCTAGGCTAATTTCGATATTCCGAATCCAAAAATGAAATCCATTTTAAAAGATAAAATTTATAAAATTTCAAAAATTGGGTATTACTATTCATAATGATTAGTTTATATAACATATCGTTGTTTAGCGAAACTCGGTATTGCGTACAACACACGCTATCGTGGAAGGTCGCGATTGCGTGTAATGCAAGCCAAGTCAGGGATGCGTGTTGTGCAAGCTCCTTTTGGTGTAGCGTACAACACAAGACATTAATGAAATTAAAAAGAATATTTTTCATAAAAGCTCGGGGTGTTACAAAAGGGGAACCTATGCTTTGTGGATTTACAGATTCAGATATGTTAGGAGATATCGATTCGAGGAAGTCTACTTCAGGCTATTTGATCACTTTTGCAGGGGGAGCTGTATCTTGGCAGTCTAGATTGCAGAGATGTGTTGCTTTATCTACCACAGAGTCAGAGTTTATTGCAGCTACTGAGGCGTGCAAAGAATTGTTGTGGATGAAAACGTTTATTCAAGAGCTCAATTTAAATCAGGACAAATATGTTTTATTTTGTGATAGTCAGAGTGCTATTTGTTTGGAAAGAATTCTACTTTTCATAGCAGGTCGAAACATATCGATATTTGATATCATTGGATTCGTAATGTCCTTGATTCGAGACAGTTAGAGCTTGAGAAGATCCACACTGATGATAACGGGTCAGACATGTTGACCAAGAGTTTACCCAGAGGAAAATTCGAAACATGCCGACAGATTGTAGGGTTGGCGGTGATCCCCACTTGAGTCGGAGGGGGAGTTTGTTGGGCGCCTTCCTGGTTGGCGCACCGAGTAACGCCTCCTCAAATGGTGCCCACGCGGTTTCTTTTTTTAATGTGGTGTTTTTAATGCGGGCCAAGACCGCGTGAATTAATTCACGCGGTGACACTATTTTGACGCGACAACATTAATTGACGCTGATTCTTTTCCTATATAAGGAGGCAGAGGCAAGACATTTCAACATCACTGGCAGCAACAACAACGAGAGCAAATCTCATTTGGTGATCGCCTTTCTTCGACAATCATCTTTACTACTCTCCATCTTTTGATCCACACTTTTACTCTCGAGTATTACTTTTGAGATCCCTTCCTTTTTTGAGAGACTCTACCGTGTACCTGTTGATTTTAGTCGATCTCTCTTTCTGGACTAGGTCCCGTGGTTTTTCCCTTTCAGGTTTTCCACGTAAAAATTTCCGGTTTCAAATTTATTTTCTGCACATTTAATTTTGTCGCTGCGCATCCGCTTCTATTTGGGGGGAAAGATTCAATTTCTGCTGCGCGTTCGTTTTTCAATTATTTGCGCGTTCGTTGCTTTTCCTGTCTTTCCCAACAATATCGAGCTGTGGATGGCATGGAATTAATATTGTGTCATGGTGTGTAAATTGGATGAGTCAATTTGGTGGACCTCAGGTATGATTGGTGATTTGGGATGCAATTACCTTGTTCCATTGGAAATTTTTAGGCTTGGAATACACTTGGTTTCTGTAAAAAATCCGTGTAAGATACACTCATGTTCAGTCCTGTATGTAATAAAGGATTTGGAGTTGGTTTCTAGTGTAAGATATGGGTTTCTTGGAGGGCACATGATATCCAAATTAGTGAAAAGTTGGAAGTGGGTCACAAAAATGTCCTCAAACTGGAAGAAGAGGTAGTGAAATGGAGGAATGGGGATTACAACACAATAATGGACTAAATTTACTTCAGGTTGTGGGGTGGAGCTCAATCAGAATTGATACCAAAGGAAAGAATGGATACCAAAAGAAATAACGCGCTTCACGTGCCCCTGCACATTCAAAATTTTCCTACCATTGGCTCTGTTCGTCCGGCTTCTGCCGATCTCGGACAGTCGCGGGCTCCAGTGTCTGTGGCTCCGAGCACTCCAGATGTCTCGTTCCCATCAGGCTTCGGAGGGTTTGTTGTTCTCGGGCTCCAGTGTCTGTGGTCCTGTGTTTCCATCATGGGTTTTCATCGATGGTGATTGAAGAACTCCCTCAGTGAAGACCAATGAAGGAAACATGTCCTGCTTGTTCTCCATTGTGTACGCCAAATTCGAAGCTGGGGAAAGGCAGTCATTGTGGCGTGATTTGGATAACTTTGTGCCCGGGGACACAGCCTGGTTCGTGGGGAGGACTTTAATGTTATTCTGGATCCAATGGAGAAAAAGGGAGGAGGTATTTATCCTAGAAGAGACTGTCAGTCCTTTACAACATTTGCCTCTAGAAATGGCCTTATGGATCTGGGATTCACACGAGAAAAATACACTTAGTGTAATAATCAACAAGGTAATCGTGTCCAACCTGGTGCAGGCTTGACCGTTGCTTTGCAAATTTTCAAGCAATTTCAATCTTCCCAAATGCAAGGGTAGATCATCTCTTGTGGGCTTTCTCAGATCATACTCCTCTCCTCATTCATTTGAGAAAATGATCGGGGGACAACAATCGTTATTATTGTTCTAGTTAGTGGGTGTTTGATGCTGACTTCCATTCTGTGGTCCATACAAACCCATGTCTGAAATCATATGGATGGGGCTTCATAATAAACTCCATAGACTTAAAGGAGATATACAGATATGGTATAACAACAGACCCGCTCGTGGTATCAACCTGGAAAGTAGAAAAGAAGAGATTGAAAGCATGTAAAGGGCATTGGAATCCAACTGGGATAATGAAATTTTCTGTGCTCCTATGTCTAAGAAGAGCCAATTAGCGGAATTCATTCTGGAACAAGAAAAAACGCTCCGAGAGAAGTCCAGGGCAACTTGGCTGAAGGAGGGAGATAAGAATACGGCCTTCTTTCAGGCTTTCATTATGGAGAAAAACCACATCCATACTGCAAATATTAGAATGGATGATGGGTCTTTCACTCAGGATGTGGGGGTGGTGGGTGGTATGGCGAATGAATTTTTTAAAAGGTTGTTGGCCGACCAAAATCCCAATATGCAAAATGGTTACCCAAGGGAACCTACCGACCTCTTTGATGATGTTCCAAGGGTTGTTTCCATTGTCATCAACAGGTTTTTTTGAAAACATTCCGGAGGAACCTGAAATTTAGGTTGAAGTTCGTGCAATAAATTATAAGAGCTCCCAGGGACCGGATTGGTTACCAGGATCCTTTTACATTACCTTCTAGGATCTTGTGAAAGGGGAGATGATCTTGGCCACTCTGGACATCATTAAATGCAGAGATTTACCACGGGCTGCCTGTGCATCCACCTTGGTCCTCATTCTGAAGGTGAAAGATCCTTCCCCGCTTAATTAGCATAGGCCAATCAATGTGTGCAACATCCCATACAAGGTCTTGGAAAATGTTATCAATAGAAGTCTTGCTCTTTTTCTAGCTCAATGGGTCTCGGAGAATCAGCACAGCTTTGTCAAGGGAAGATCAACCCAATCTTCTATTGCGATGGTGCATGAAATGGTTGGGGATATTAACAAGGGAAGATCAACCCAATCTTCTATTGCGATGGTGCATGAAATGGTTGGGGATATTAACAAGGGAAGATCAACCCAATCTTCTATTGCAATGGTGCATGAAATGGTTGAGGATATTAACAAGAAAACTCCTAGATCCAACATTGTGGTCAAGGTAGATATGCACAGAGCTTACGATAAGATGGAATGGAATTTTTTTAACAAGTTTTTTTCAAACATGGGTTTCTCCACATGGGAAACTGATCTCTTCAGGGCTTACAGCTCCCCTTGGTTGTCTATCTCGTTCATGGGCAGGAAGTGCGGGTTTTTTAAATCCACTCGTGGCCTCAAGTAGGGAGACCCCTTATTCCCCTGTCTTATTTTCTTGATTCAAGACACTCTTAGAAGATATCTGGACCATAGAATCATAAATGGAACCATTAGAGCTTATCGTGATAGGGCTTATGCTAATGACATCTCTCATATTTTCTTTGTTGATGGCGTTATTTTCTTTTTGAACAACAATAGAGGGAACATTCATTAATTTAAAACAATTATGGACATTTATTGCAGGTGGACTGGTCAGGCTATCAATCAGGACAAAAGCAGTGTTTTCTTTTCTAAATGGTGTTCTGAAAGACAGAGGAAGAAAATTGAGTAGGGACTAAGCATGCTCAGGTGGTCTTTTCCCATAGATTATTTGGGGGCTCTAGTGGATCTAGGAAGGATTCATGTCCATCACTGTGATGAGCTCATTGATAAAATCACGGCTCGCATTACTAATTGGAAAAACCACTTTATACCGTTTGGGGGTTGCATCACTCTTGTTAACTATGGTTTATCGTCCATCTCCATGCACGAGTTGTCAGTGCTCAACATGCCAAAGTTGGTGATGAGGAACATTGAAAAAATTATGAAATGTTTCATTTGGGATTCTCATGCGGAGGGTAGATACCATTGGGATTCTTGAGACAAGATGGCCAAAGGAAATAAAAAGTTTAGATACTGCTTTGTAAATGAAAAAGCTTGCAAGCAAGGCTTGCATGGGACGTCTTGGAGGGTAAATATCATTGGGAAAAGTTCACTGCCATCATGTATGGTTACCAGACCGACAAATCAAGGGGAGGATGGTCTCATATTTGGCTCTAAATCGCCAGGCATATTCCTACTCTCGGAAGTTACTCAAAATGGATCATTGGTTGTGGTCAAATTAACTTGTGGAACAACAATTGGGCAGGCTCATCACTTGGCTTTCCAGGCTGTCTTACTCCACATATCACCTTCACTCGTGCTAGCATGTTTGATTCTTTTATCTGAGCCATTTTGAAGCCTCACCAACTGTAGATCTTCAATAACATCAAACTAACTTCAGATCTGGATAATCTCATTTTCACAGGGACGATGTCAGCCAGCTTTTCAGAGAAGGGATACCAACTGTAGATCTTCAATAACATCAAATTAACTTCGGCCTGGGTGCTCGAGGCAACAATCTGGAGACTTTCCTGCAGGCATGGTTCACAGAAACAGGGATCAACGCGCAAGAATAGAAGGTGAGGGCACTGATATTGGTAGTGGGTTTCTGGAGTATCTGGAATTCCAGAAACTATAGTCGTCATGAAAGCACCGCCATTTCTTGGCTAGGGTTGGTGGTGAAATCCAAAAGTCTGGTGGAAGATTAGATTGTTGGGGGAGGTGCGCTACGCAAGGCAATCACCCTTTCGAATAGCCAGGATCCATTGGGTATAAATTAAGTTCGCAAACTCCCAAAATTCAAAATCTGAATCTAATGTTTATTATTCTGATCTTATAACAAATAAACCAATAAACATAAACTAATTCGCAATCAATTCCAACAACCAGAATTGAAATGATTTTTCCGTAGCAACAAACTCAACAGCAGCAAGGTCAAAGCTGCTTCTAATTAAATCAACAAGCAAATGTTCAGCAATTAACCAGGTCAAAAAATAAACGCGGCAAGCAGTAAATGGACACATAAATGTAACGTGCTTCGGCCATTTGGCCTACGTGCACGGGGCAGAATCATCCAGGGTTTTTCACTATTTAAGAATAATGGAATACAAGAGTGCAACAAAACAGGAAAACATCACAGAACCAACAACAACACATGAACAAGAAATAAAATTGACAAAGAACACTAGACCGAAACCCCCCTTACCAGGGGTTCGGTATCACCTGCCGTTGTGGTTGAGTATAAGTTCTCCAAGTACATCCTCAAGGTAAGATGCTGCTATCCAGGTCCTCTGCATCTTGTCCAGGTGCGCTGCTTCTTGTCCAGGTGCGCTGCTGCTGTCAAACATCTTCTCCAGCAAGCCAGGAATCAGGCCGCAAGAGCTCTACTTCATCCTCCATGTTCGCTGCTCCAACGTCGCACAACCAAGGAGCATTGCTGCAGCAGCGCCCTACTGCAGGAACAAGGATGACGACACCCTCCCCCTTGGCAGCTCCTCTAGCGAATAGAAAAAACCACCGACGCTCCTCCAAGAAGCCAAGAAACCCCACCACGCTGTACCATCACTTTGAGTACAACATTGGGAAAATGGAGACCATTTTTATGCTCCATCTCCGGTGAAAACCGAGCTCTCAAACAAGGATCTCTCCCTTTAAATCACAAGCATCACCCTCAAGAAATACGCTAGTCCAGATCTGAAATCTGTTGATGCGCTCCACCGCGGACCCCTGGCCGCCAAGAAGGATGATAACCGCAGCCGCCGATCCTTCGACGGTACTGCCACTCCAAGATCTGCAACCTTCCGCACCGCGGTCGCCCAACGAGACCCCGTGCGCACCTATTGAGATCTGAAAACGTGCGCTTGCTTGTGGATGAAGAATAGCCCATTGCCCTCACGCCAGGAATGGATTCGTTGCAGAGTCGCTGCACTCCTCCCTCACCTTCACCGAACAAGATTGGCGAATGAGGGATCTTCTGAAGGATTGCTGCCCTCGCACCGGTGAAAAACGGCTGCTCAAAACCTTAACCGCTGATCTACCAGATGGGGGAAGGCTGGGCGAGAAGATAAAGGAAGAGGGGAACCACGTGGACGGCAGAGGAGGCTCGGGCGGTTCCAGATATTTGCTGTGAAAACTGATTCTCAACAAACGCATATTAAATAAAAAAGGCCTTTAATTAACAATAAAAAAAGAAACGTGAATACAATAAATTCACAAATCTCCACCTTGGAAATTAAATGCATGAACAAATTTAATATGCAATAATGTTACGCAATCTCCACTTTGCAAAATAAGATCCTAACCACATGATGATTCTGCACCACCTATCATTAATTGATTCGGGCATCACATCCTAAATAGGAAACAACCTATAGGGTACGACCCAAACAGTCTCCCTATCATGCATCAACGTGACACATGGTGCCCAAATTAATGATATTCTACACTACTGTTAAACATGATCAAAATTTAAAAAACTCCAAACATAAAGAGAAAGCATACCTGCACTTACCTGAGCAGATCTCTGAGATGATATCATCGAGGAAGTCTCATACTGCTAACAAGTACCTGCACACAAGCAGCAAAAATAGCAATACCAATCCTCAAACAAAACATGGCAAAACAAACATCTTAGAAAATTCATAAAGAATCACTCAGTAAACCAGTGCAGTTATTCAAATAGCAGTAATAAAATAAACACTGAAAAAACCAAGCATAGCAAAGCAAAACTGGTCTCCACCTGAATCTATGAGACCCAGAAAACTCTCCACCTAAGGAGAAAACACTGCCTATAACCGTGCAACAGGGGAAGACACCTCCTAACATCAACCACTGTATAACCCATACAGCCCCAATCCTAGAGCCTATTCGTAACCACGAGGAAACACACTCAGCAAGCCAGGGCAACCCGCTACCGACCTAGGGAAAACCTATCCTAGTCTAGCCCGATGACATCAAGCACCTAATTCCCACGTACCCCCATCCAATGTCATCAAAGAGCAGTACCATCATGAAGTCTGGTGGTTAGCCAGACATCTCCTCATGAACCTGCTTCTCAAACCACGGCCCAACACCTTACTATCCTCATACCTGGTTACCCGAGAAGACCGACCCTCCTAGGACACAAAGAAGGAAAACCCAGAGTTGAACCCACAACTCTGCCCCACTGAAGCACACCAGACAAAAGCACAGCCTAAACCAAGCCAACAAGAGAGGTTCCTCAAAACCGGGTACCACTGCAAACATGCAGTCCCAAGAGTTCTAAGGGAAAACTCTAAGCCTACGAGAACACCGGTGATCCAAGGATAGTCCGCTACCGACTAAGAAATCTCATCCCAGTCTAGCCCCAACGATATCTAGGAACCACCTAACATCGCTAAAGAGATCCCGACATAACCGCCATGAAGGTCGATCATCACCGAACCTATTCACATGACACTGTCTCTCTACACATTGTCCAGGCCCAATCACCACTCGTAGCGGGTCACACCTAGAGACACTAGCCCAAAACCAGGACACACCAGAGGAACAAACATTGAGCTAATTGCCAGCTCACTCTCCTAAGGCTAAAGACAAAACTAGGAGACCAAACAAAAAACGACCGACCCTGCCACAAACCTTACTGCTAACCAAGACACCCTTACTCAGACCAACCTTGCACAAACTCCTCCTAACCCCGAAACAAGAGACACAAGCTAGACAACCGCACGCTGCCTAAGGTCTCTATTAGGGCAGACAATAAAAAAAAAGATACAAAGACAAGGAAATAGCAATCAACAATATATTGCAAAATTACAGCCAAAAAGAGTAAACGACCTATGCAGAACAAATCATGGAAGCATGCTGCAGAGGTAAATGTCATTAACAAAATCATTTAAAACAACGAATATAAGATTATGAATTTTGTCGATACAAAATTATACCCAATTAGGCTCTGATACCACTTGTTGGGGGAGGTGCGCTACGCAAGGCAATTCCCCTTTCGAATAGCCAGGATCCATTGAGTATAAATTAAGTTCGCAAACTCCCAAAATTCAAAATCTGAATCTAATGTTTATTATTCTGATCTTATAACAAATAAACCAATAAACATAAACTAATTCGCAATCAATTCCAACAACCAGAATTGAAATGATTTTTCAGTAGCAACAAACTCAACAGCAGCAAGGTCAAAGCTGCTTCTAATTAAATCAACAAGCAAATGTTCAGCAATTAACCAGGTCGAAAAATAAATGCGGAAAGCAGTAAATGGACACATAGATGTAACGTGCTTCGGCCATTTGGCCTACGTGCACGGGGCAGAATCATCCAGGGTTTTTCACTATGCAAGAATAATAGAATACAAGAGTGCAGCAAAACAGGAAAACATCACAGAACCAACAACAACACATGAACAAGAAATAAAACTGACAAAGAACACCAGATCGAAACCCCCCTTACCAGGGGTTCGGTATCACCTGCCGTTGTGGTTGAGTACAAGTTCTCCAAGTACATCCTCAAGGTAAGATGCTGCTATCCAGGTCCTCTGCATCTTGTCCAGGTGCGCTGCTTCTTGTCCAGGTGCGCTGCTGCTGTCAAACATCTTCTCTAGAAAGCCAGGAATCAGGCCGCAAGAACTCTACTTCATCCTCCATGTTCGCTGCTCCAACGTCGCACAACCAAGGAGCATTGCTGCAGCAGCGCCCTACTGCAGGAACAAGGATGACGACACCCTCCCCCTTGGCAGCTCCTCTAGCGAATAGAAAAAACCACCGACGCTCCTCCAAGAAGCCAAGAAACCCCACCACGCTGTACCATCACTTTGAGTACAACATTGGGAAAATAGAGACCATTTTTATGCTCCATCTCCGGTGAAAACCGAGCTCTCAAACAAGGATCTCTCCCTTTAAATCACAAGCATCACCCTCAAGAAATACGCTAGTCCAGATCTGAAATCTGTTGATGCGCTCCACCGCGGACCCCTGGCCGCCAAGAAGGATGATAACCGCAGCCGCCGATCCTTCGACGGTACTGCCACTCCAAGATCTGCAACCTTCCGCACCGCGGTCGCCCAACGAGACCCCGTGCGCACCTATTGAGATCTGAAAACGTGCGCTTGCTTGTGGATGAAGAAGAGCCCCTTTCCCTCACGCCAGGAATGGAGTCGTTGCAGAGTCGCTGCACTCCTCCCTCACCTTCACCAAACAAGATTGACGAATGAGGGATCTTCTGAAGGATTGCTGCCCTCGCACCGGTGAAAACCGGTTGCTCAAAACCTTAACCGATGATCTACCGGATGGGGGAAGGCTGGGCGAGAAGATAAAGGAAGAGGGGAACCACGTGGACGGCAGAGGAGGCTCGGGCGGTTCCAGATATTTGCTGTGAAAACTGATTCTCAACAAACGCATATTAAATAAAAAATGCCTTTAATTAACAATAAAAAAAGAAACGTGAATACAATAAATTCACATAGATACTGCTTTGTAAATGGTGGGAAGGATCCTCGTCCTTTAGAAGGCTCATGGTTGGCTTGTGCTCTTCACCCATTACTCAAATTCTATCCTGGCATGGTAAGTGGGTGAGATGGAGACCTCCAATTTCTGGCTATAAGTTCACTGTGGATGGCTCTTGTGCTCTTCTTACTTTTAGCAGCGGCTTTGGTCGGGGTGACTCTCTTGTGGTGGAGGCAAGGGAGGTGATGAATGGAATTTAACTCTACGTACATCACATCATCATGCTGGAATCTATTGAAATTGACTCAACCATGATCCTAGGTACACTGTAGAGTAACCTCCAAATTCCAGGGAACATTAGCTATATCATTCACAAATACTGAAGAATCCTTGATTCGCGGGTATCCATCTGTCACACTTGGCAGGAGGGGAACAAAGTGGCGGATTTCCTAGCTTCTCAGGTGGCCACTAAAGACTAGTGTTTTTTATTTTCGAGGCTGGGATTGCTTCCTCATGAGTGTTGTAGCTTTTTTAAAGAAGATGCTCTCGGTCTACATTATTTTAGACCACCGTGAATTTGTTTTGTTTTGTATTGTATTGGGCGATGCCTACTTTCAATAAAAATTCAACATTGGATGGATGGGTGGAGCTCAATCATGTTGAGGAATTATGGCATTGACTGTCTTGACAAGGCGAGTGCAATGTGCAATGTGAATTTGTAATTCTTTTTTTTTTTGTTAATTAAATGCATTTTTATTTAATATGCATTTTTGTTGAGAAAACTGTTACGCAGTTGAAACAAGGGAACCGCCCATTTCTTTTCCACCGTCCACGTGCCCCGCTGGTGCTTTCCGCAGCAGCTCCACTTGAGGTGTCAGGGCACCACTTCTGGAGTGGAGCGGAGGCGCAGCCGAATCCGCATCAAGAGATCTGCACCGCTCCGGTTTCTTGACTCTTCCTCGGCATCCCGTCCCGGCGAAGTCCTCATGTAGCGCGTATCTGGACGATCGGACTTGCTCCGGCGCTCGACGGTCTTGCGGAGGACTGACTCGGACAGCAGCATGAACAGATCTGAGAAATTCGACTTCCCCTCTGCTGCTGGTTTATTTTATGAGAATTAAATGCAAAGTTGATGTAATTGTCCACTGCCTTGTGATTTGTTCACCTGCTGAATTCAATTGATTATGTTCATTTGATGTTATGAAATTGCAAGTCGAACATTATTTGATTATCAGTTTGCATGTAATAAACTGTTAATAAACACCGTTTTCACGTTTCGGATTTTAACGAACCAAAACACCCAATAGATCCAAGCTATTTCGTGGGGACTGCTTCTCGTGCAGGGGCGCTCCCCGCAACATGCAAGCTGCTGGTTTGCTATTAGTGACATACTAGACTAGACTCTTTGAGAATTTCTTTGAGCACATGAGGTGCGTATTACTCTGGTCTCTCAATATTTGGATAGGAAATATCTATTGAATCCTCCATTCTTGGACACCTATATAGGGAAATAACCACACAACAACAAGTTAATTGGTTTGTCAGGTTCGCCTTCTCCATTACACTTCACCCAAGATCGAGTTATTTCGATATCAACATGTGTCACAACTTTGACTCATCTGGACATGGATTTTGGTCATACTTTTCCGCGGTTTGGTTTCATTAACGGTGACTTCATAAAAAAGAATGAGATCTTTATTCATCTTCTCCTATGTGTTTTCTTTTATTCATCTTCCTATTGAGATTCAATCAGTTTCAGTGTCGGGTTTGATTTCAATAGGGATACTTGGGGTGCATGGGTTTTCTTCATCCATAAAGCTTCAACAGTTGCTCGGGGGTAGCTCTGCTTGGGTGGTACCCGATACCATTATTGGTAGCAAGAATTGTGGAACATTTTCCTTTCTCAATAGTAGAAGAGGATTTTAAGATGGTAGTATGGAGAATGGTAGAAAAATGAGAGTAAGGTAGCGGTACAGGTAGCTGGGGGTTTTATTCGAATAGTAGAACCTTTTTAACGATAGCATGCATTTTACATTCTCAGTGTAAATGGATTCTGAAAGTGTCATAATTGGGCCAATCAGTAGATTATGGGTGGTGGTAGAAGGGTTTTCTCCTCCATGGTATCAATGGAGTAGTACCAGAACAGGGGAGCAGTAGCAGGTGTGTTCTTCAAGTGGAAGTAGGTTGGCTGTAGCAAGCTGGCAGTAGAAAGATCTCTTTAATAATTGGGCCAATCAGTAGACTATGGGTGGTGGTAGAAGTGTTTTCTCCTCCATGGTATCAATGGAGTGGTACCAGAACAGGGGAGCAGTAGCAGTTGTGTTCTTCAAGTGGAAGTAGGTTGACTGTAGCAAGCTGGCAGTAGAAAAATCTCTTAAAAATTTACAGTCTGCTTAATAATTTTTTTTTATATTGTAGCTAATTATATATTAAATTTATTTAAATAAAAAGAAACATTGAACGAAAATTCCAAAATAAATTTTAATTAATTTTTTTAATCAATTTAATATCACATTTTGAAAAACTCAATTTATTTCTAGTGAATCATTTCAAAACAAATTATAAAGTTTTAGATTGGAATTTCACTATTTTGAATTCCCAATTTTTTTCTTCTTTCAAAATCAAATTAAATTTATGGATTTTTATTGAATTTGAAAATTAATAATACATTAAAAGTCAAAAATAAATCTATTGAAGCATGTTAGTTCCATATTTAAATTGAATCATCCAACTAAACAATTAAATTTCTAGTTCCATAAAAATGTATGGTATTAACACTTAATTCCATTAATGAGTAAATCAATAAAAACATCAATTGATCCATTTACAGATTAAAGTATAGATTTCATAAGGATCACATAAGTGAATTGTTACCAATTAATTTAATTAAATTAGTGGTTAATAATCATTGAAAATTGTCAACACGCCTCTACCCAAGTGGAATAGGCTCCTGCTTGGCATCTGAAATACCCAGGATCAAATTCGAGTGAGAATGAATTTCCAGTTTACTATAGTAACACTGTAGCGGTTACTATTGTCGATACTATGTGGTACTATGCATCTAGAAATATTCATCTGATTTAGTCCTTCGGGCCACCCGTTTGGGTCTATGAGTCTCAGGGAATTCGGGCCACCAAAGGCCTTTGGGCCCTAGAGCCTTCAGGTCACTGAGCCTTCGAGCCACAATGGACCAGAAGCATCCTGGGAAGATCACATAGGAGCTGGTCCCAAATGGGGATTCCGATCAAATAGCATCCACTATAGAAAAGATAACCAGATTGAAAGGATGTGAGGGTATGATAGTTTTCATTGTTACTTGGAATCATGCATCTCTACATGTGACAATGCTAGCCAATCAACCATGTGCAGTTGAGAGCTAGATGCCTTTATTGATGTAGATGTTGGGGAGGTCATTTCTTATGTTGTCGGGTCTTGGGCTTTCTGGTCATGTATATGGAATTTTTCTTTGGGCATTCGGGTCATGTAATGGGACTTGCACCTCTTGGCATACAGGTTATGTAAGGGCTCACCCTCAACCCATAAAAGGGTGATTATACAAAAATAAATAAAAAATATCAAAGGCCTTTGGACCGGGTTGACCAAATCATTGAAAATCCATTTTTTTGAAAAGTTAGTCTCATGTCACTCTCCAAAAGTTGAACTATTACACTCTCCAGAAATTTGATCATTGAATAAAAAAATGACCTTTATTCAAGTATTTGAAATCATTCACAGTTGAACAAAAGAAGCAATCAATGAAATGAATATATAGACTCACATAAAATTGAAAACTACCAGAAAAAAATGAGGGAAACTGTTTTGGTTAATTCCACAAAAAATGATATCATGCTTCATACACGTGTTTAATTTCAAAGGCCTAAAATTCCCATATTCACATACAACCCAACCTTCAAAATCCATCCAAATCTATTTTGTCACTTACCTCATATGAATTTCAATTTCAATCTTCACTCAAGAGAATTTATTTTTGTGGACTTATGCTCATTCTTGGAAAGTGATTATTTTCCATAAACTTGGGAAAGTTCTCATATCTCCACACTATGAATCAATAAAAATACAATCAATCATAAGGTCTTTAGTCATGTTGTTCCATAGATTTAAGGTAGGTGGGAAAGTGTTTAAAAATTAACTTCATAAGGAAAGCAGAGGGTTTAGCTATTGAAATTCAAAGCATGATTAATCAAGTAAATAATGGAAGGATACTCTCTAAACCCCACATACACAATATGTGACACATGTATCCAAATTTACTCTTCTTTCCACTATGCACAAGTCATGAAATGAATCCAAATAATTTTTCATTCTGATCTCCTCTTTTTTTCACATGAACATTTTTTTTCTTTTCCCCCTTTTTTAGGGGAAATCAGTTGTGATTATGAATATAATTAATAGTTATCATGGGCTTTTCCTTGATTAGGGTCATGAATCATTCAGATAAGCCCAAAGGATATTTTAAACTCATCCATTTTATTATTTTTATACGCATTTTTTAGGAGAATGGGATGGTAAGGAAAACAAAATATAGTATATAAAATCCACCCATGCCCATTCTCCTCTCATATTCCCTAAATGATGACATACCTCTTACACTCCCCTTTTTATGAAATTCTTCCTAAAACACATGGAAGAACCTTTCCCTAACACTTAGACCTAAAAAATCATGAAATTGTATTTTATAGTGACGATATGTGAGGGATAATTTGGATTGAAATGTAGCTTAAACCTATAAGTACATTCATCGTTATCTTAAGGATTAACTATGATCAATGTTAAAGGTAGGTCTTAAGAAAAATGTGGGTCTTACCAATCGAATGCCACAATCATATTGAAAGTACCACATGAATTCCTAACACATGAGAGAGAATAAACATAAGTTCTAGTTTATAAACAAGTCCAAATATTCTCTCAATAAGTGAGGGTATCAACAATATGGTTTCAAAAATGTTTCAAAAACATCTTAGGATAGGAATCAAAATCTTGTTCAGTTAAAAATTGCTGTTGGATTTCAATTTCTAGTAAAAAACATGAAAATGCTTGAAACACTTCCTAAGAATCAAAAAACACTTCAATAATAATTTAATCTGTTGAGATTTAACAATATGAACAAGCACCTCTCAAATTCACTTTGAATTTAAAAATGTATTAAGTTTTCCAATTCAGCTCAAATAATGTTTTAAAAATAAATAAAAAACTATTTACAGTTTCTTGAAATTCCCCAATGAGAGAATATTTAAAAAAAAAAAACATACTAAAAATAGTATCCAAATCAAAATAAATGAAAACAAAATATTATCCAATAGTTACCCCCTCCACCACACCTATATTTTGTTATCCCCTTAAATAACTTTAGTAATTGTTGTGCAGCTTTCAAGAAGAATTGAAAATAGCACATCCGAAGCTAAGTGTAATGGAAGGAGGTCACCTGGATATATTATTCTTTGTATGTGTACAACCTTGGTGGGATGTGATTCTTACTTTTGTTTGGTCTTATATGATCTTCAAGAAGGTATAAGGATGTTGTTTAACTAGTATCCTATATAGAAAAGTGATCATGAATTAACCATTAATTCAAAAATTTAAATAAAAAATTGAAAATAAAAAAAGGAAAGAAAGGGGAGTAAAATTATTGGATAACCCCCCAAGGAATTTTTCCTTCCTCAACGATATAAGATTCAGGTAATATCAAGAAACAATAGTGGAATTGGATCGATCAGTAGTATATGGGTTGCGGTGGAAGTGTTTTCTTCCCCGTAGTAGTAGTGGAGTGGTATTACAATAGAGGAGTGGTAGCATATGTGATCTTCTGTAGGATGTAAGCTAACTATAACATGTTGGAAGTAGTAGAAGATCTTTAATTTTTTTTACCCTTCTTAATGAAAACAATTTTTTCTTAGTGTAACCAATTTTAAATTAATATAATTTAAATAAAAACATGCATTTTAAAACAATTTCCAAAATAAATTTAAATTTATTTTTTCAACAATTTAAAATCAAATTTTTAAAAACATAATTAACTTCTAGTGAATCTTTTAAAAATACAATCTAAAAATGTTGATTGACATTTCAATAATTTAAATTCACACTTTTTTCCTCATTCAAAATAGTACGCAATTTATTGATGTTAATTAAATTCTAAAATGAATAAAACATTAAAACTAATAAATAAATACATTATAGTATGTTAGTTCCATATTTAAAGTGAATCAACAAAATAAAAAATTAAATATCATGTTATGAAAAAATTTGTAGTTATTAATAATTAATTCCATGAATGAATACATCAATAAAAATAATCAATTGAACCATTTATAGATTAATGTCCCGATTTTTGAAAGATCGCAACATTAAAATATTACTCGAAGTTTTAATTAAATAATGGGGTTAATTATCATTGAAAATAAATTATTTTTTAGAAAATTTGGGCTCAAATCAGGAAACAATAAATATAACAGGATTGATAAATAAATATTAAATACACTAAAGTCCATAATAACCATTCCATACATAAAATTGGAGACGCCCACTTAGATAACCATATTCAAACAAGAATAAAATAAATAAATAAAATAAAATAAAATAAAAGGGATATACTACATCTTTGAGCCTCACCTCATTCTAATATCCAAACCCATCCCATTTTTCCAGTTGAACTATTTGATAAGGGGATGCTTCCCAAACCAGGCCTACAATAAGTGAGAGGTATTCTTGAGTACTAAACTTTCATGGACACTCAAGAAGGGTGGGATTAAAAAACTCATTAGGGAACCACCAGCATGGTCCCATACATAACTAGTATATGTAGTGTATGTGGATGTGATATGCTCTACTAAAAATAAATAAACTGAATAATAAATGTAGAACCTACAATACCTACTTCATCCTAACAATGGAATATCCCTGAGCATGTCACACTAACCATGGAAACTAGTAACCTAACTTCCCTAAGGTTACATACATATAAATGGGCTATGCACAAAAATAACCATCGATCATTAAGCTTGTGACCCTGATCGAAGATATATGCATTAACCAATGCCAAAGTGTCTTTGAGTTTGAGGATCACCTTAGGGAGACCTCAATCCTTTCCCTAGGTATTCCATTCTCCTTCCTCCAATATGACTGGTAATGGACCCTAGGGCGTCATCGTGCATCTAACATCCTTGAACCCTTAGAAAAAACCCCACAGTAGTGTTGGTTCATTCTTGATGTTAGGTTGAGGACTGATTACAACGAGGGGGATGCCCTAGAAAATCTTACACATCCTTTCTTGATTGATTACATGGTGACCCAATAAATCAAAAGGAATACCCTCCTAGGATCCCTTGGTCAATCTCTCGAGCTCCCAAAAACTCATGGATCCTCATTCAAACTAGCATTTGTGAATCCACCTAATCCAATGGGGGTATTATAGGAATCAATTGAGGGGATCTAATGGAAACCCTTAGGAAGTCTGACATCCTTGCATAAGGATATAGGCCCACTTGGAACCTCAACCCTCCATTCAAATCTCAAGAATCATGGGAATTATAAATGGTATTTTGTGTTGGTTGGAGTGAGTATCACAATAGGGGTGGTGAATTGAGCACCTAATAAAAATTTCTATCTAAAATGGATTATTTGGAAATCCCACAAATATTCAAAAATAGATCAACTTATGAAAATAAGTAGTATAATATATATCTTAATCATTCTAAGGATTTATCTAAAGATTTATTAGGTCTCAGATGAATAATATAGACAATATTATTGAATCCTTTGAAATAAATTTACTTTATAAAAATACTATATGAACACAAATAATGATAAACTATGAAAGTATACATTTTGTTCACAATTAAAATAGTTTTCAATTTTAAAGTAAAAAAATTTGAAAACAAAATAAAAAACACATCAAAGAAAAATTAATACAAGAGGTTCAATCTCAAGTCAAGACTTATTCCTCTCCACTTGGTTATCACCCGCCACCAAGAAGTTTATGTAAAATAAAATGATGATCCAAAACCTGGATCTGGTTTTATAATAGATAACAATGTCCAGGTCACACACAACCTCTTCTAAAGTTATTCGTGGGAGTAAAGATAAACATGACACAAGGGGACCTCTTCCACTCTTATCCATGTAAAAAAAATAAGAATAAAGATTGAGAAGATATCATGTATATTCCAATTTAGCTTAGAAGATAGTGTGCATATATAAAACAGAGTATAGCACACACTACTCAAATGTAATAAAATATAAACAGAAATAAGAAATATAAGATAATATAGTTTAGAAATGATCGGTATGTTGCAATGTGTATTTTGAATCATGATTTGATTCAGCAATAAGGATCAAGTTGAGTTTTCTTGAAATCTTCAGAAAAATAGAGTGTTGCAAACTCTTGTTTTCTAACTAGAAAAAATCAATGAAAGAGATGATGTGGTCCATCTTCCTCGTCAAGATTTCACAAAAATTAAAATCTTTATTTTCAATAGGTCCAGCTTTATATCTTTAGGTAGTTCATTATCCTCTACTATATCTTGCATGTGTTCTCTATCCTGTTTATTTTTTTGATGATGAAGTGTACTATACTTTTTATCAATAATAGTAACAAAGAGAATATCCAGACCTGCTTTTTCATTCTTCTACTTTAAAAATACATTCTCTCGGACATTTAAGGAACAATCATTAAAATAGTAAATAGAATTAACTTCAATAAATATATCCATTATAATGATATAATTCAAAAAAAAAAAATAAGTAATATAAACAGTGAAGGAGTCTTAAGCTCTGGAAGTGTCTCATGTTCTGGAGGTAGATCATGTTCTGGAAATATGATATTGATAGAATGATAGTGACAGTACATTGCTCTAGTGGTATTTTGTTCTGGTGGTATCTCGAACTTAGTAAAATTTTCATAAAGCTGGTGGTGTGACACTAGTGGTGTCATAGCTAATAGTGTATGGTTCGACAATGTATGTTATGACAGTGTCTCATACTTAGCAAAATTTCAGTGTCAGTGGTACAAGTCTGACAACATGACATTAACAACATCTTATCTGGTGGTATCTCATAATTTTCCATTTTTGCATTCTGACATCATGACATCCTAGTAGTGTGTCTATCAATGGTGTTTGACTCAACAGTGTCTCATACTTTGTCAAGTCTTCAGTCCAACAGTATGATAGTCTAACGGTGCGAAGTCCTGGCGGTATCCCAAACATAGAGAATTTTTGTACTAGTGGTATGTCATGACCAATGGTGTCTTATACTTACAAATTACTTACAGGTAAAAATGAAATTCACTAGTAGTATTAAATATATGAGTTTGGTATCATTAAAACCAGGAGGACAACAATATCCCCCTTTTTGATGATCATAAATCATGCCATGAGAAGAATAATATAAAATTAAAAACAAGTCATCATAGGTATTATAAAAGAGTAAAAAAACTTTTCATTCACAGTTTGTGGAGATGGTATCAGAGATACAATAATAAAATATTACAAAGGTATAAATATGTAAAGAAGATAATATCAAGGATAAGGATTAATTAAGCCATAAAAATTTTCCCCCTTTTGGGATTATCAAAAAGGTAATGGAGAGCAGAATCAACACATTAAGAGATATATATAACAATCAAACATGAAAAATAATAGGTAAGAAAGATATGCAGAGGGATGAATAAAATGCTATTACAAGCCAGATCCCATCGAACACATGAGAGTCTAATACAAAAAAATACAACGATCAAGGGTTGGAAGAAGGGTTCATCAGTTCTTTTCCTTTAGAATGATCTTTCTCTTTATTCTAAGCTGAGGTAACTAGATCAGGCTGAGGCAGAATATATGGGAAACTAGAAGAATGTCTAGAAATAGTTTGAGGATTTATGTCTATAATCAAAACTAGCCTAAGATGTCTGAGAGATTTAGCTGAAAATGGAAATGTTGATGGTGAGGAGGTAAAGGTTAAAATGGATTGGTGATCATGGAAAAACTGTTGTGTGGATGAGGTTAAGGGTACACCGGTCCAGTAGTGAGTCCAACAAAGGTTGAAGGAATAGGAAAGACATCTAGAGCTATAACTGTAGAAGTCTAAACATGCAGATAAGGATTCAGTAGATTGATAAAATCCATAATAATCTTTCCTTCCTTTTCCATAGCCTTTTTGAAATCATATTTATTATCCATGAAAGTTTTAAGAGTAGGAGTGACTTCCTTGAGTTGCCCAACTTTACCTTTGAAGGCTTGATTCACCAGAGGCAACCTCAGATTCTCAACTAAGCACTTAAAATGAGAATACATAACATGTTTAGTATAGATTCTCAAGATATATAACTTGATAGACATAGTAATAGTCTCCCTATTAGCATTCATATCCTTAGAGATCTTTCAGATCATCATGTGGTCATGCTCAGTTCCTTAATCAAGATTCCTTAGAATTTCTAAAGGAATTATAGGTTCTCCACTAGAGGGGCCACTGGAGGCAGCTAAAAATTCATCTCTAACAACTAAATGGATGAAATAAACATCAACCACCAGAGGAGGAACAACAGAAACAGGATTACCAGAGGAAGTATCCCCAAGGATGTTAATAATACCATTCAAAGAAGCTCGAAACTAGAATTTCATTTCCTCAACCAATGATTTGAGAGAATTTAGATCATTTCCAACACTCTTATTTTTAATTTCCATATATTGAATGTGATGCATCATTTTAGGTTGGATATGAAGGATAACCAAATAAAATAAATACCTTTCATCTTCTTCACTGAGGATTTTCAAAAGAGGTTTTTGATTTCATACACACTTGTGAAACTCATCCACAAGCCTTTCAACAAAAACTTTGAAATCATATTGTGTTACAACATTAGAAGGTATAACTAGATTAGGTTCAGGTAAAATAGGATGTATAGAATTGAAATTCTCAAGTATTCCTTTAAGACAAACCTAGGCTATCAAGAATCCCTTAGGATCACATTTCACACTGACTTTAGGTTTTTCAACCCTTGGAGGGATTCTTAAAACAACATATAATTTTCCCACTCCTCTTCAATAGGATCAACCCATATCTCATAAACAAAAACTATGGTAGCAGGAAACAAAATAGTAGAAACAATCGAAACCTCCTGATTTTTTTTTTGATTTTTTGAACTCTGAGTAGCCATAGTGTGTCCAAAACCAGTAGGCTCGACTTAAAACTATGTATTAACAATGGGTAAATCTTATATCTAAACATCTATATAAGCATCAACACTAGTGGACTTACCTTTCACATCTTCTTCCAAAGTATATTTATGAACATCAACTAACTATACATTCCCAAACCCTTCTTCTATCATCTCCTTTATCTCTTTCTCAACAACATGCTATTCAACTATATATATAACTCTCAACTATTCAGACACAATAGAATCTAAAACTTCTTGACTAGTGGAAACTAAAGTAGCCTCTCTAGCATCCCCAGCTAGAGTCTCCTGAAAAATCTCCACTGATGGGGAATGATCCCTTTTAACAAATGCATCTTTCACCTCAGAAGGAATTTCAACATCTTTATTTTTGATTCTACCATTATCATTATCAGATTCAGAGTCACTTTCATCACATGTACCTTTTTTTCATTACCATATTATTCTTCATTTTCTTCTTCCTCATATTCATCATCACCAGATTCCATTGAAAGGGGGGTTATCAAAAATCAATAAAAAAATGAAGGCCTTCGGGCCATTCAGGCAGGCTCTCTTTTAGGCAAGCTCTTAGGTGGACTCAAAGCTCCATAGGTGATGGGAGAAGCTTTGGGAGACAAATATGAATCACTCCCTTCATCAATAGATTATTATCTTTCTTCCTTAATAACAACCTCTTCTTTATCTTCATTAGAGTAGATCATAACCTCATCAGGTTCCAAACTTGGATCAACTTCATCCTTAACTTTACTAGGATGATCAGCTAGATTTTAATCTTTATACAACTTTTTAGAATCTCCAACCCATTGTCTCTTCCATGGATTCTAGATTATCTTCATTCTTGACCAGGAGATACTTTTTATATAGAAACCACCACAATCAATGACTGATTCATCATTATCATGAACTAGGACCTTGGACCTCAACATAGAAGAATTCATCTTTGGGTAGATCAACATATTAGATCTAGAGGGTGATTTGGTCATCTCCCACATATGTACCATTAGATATCTACAAAGATTAATATTATGGCCTTCTTCTATAAGGGATAGAAGATATACATATTGGTATCTCAAAGTATAAAATCACCATGCCTTGGACAAAGAATATGATACACAAATTTGAAAAGCATCCTACACTCTCCTTCAAGCTCAAAAGAAATAGGACTTCTTTTTGAACCATCTCTTGTTAACATAGAAAGGGATTCCTCACAAATGAATAGGTTACTAGCTTCAAGAATGTTACCTTTATTATCATAAAAAACTCCAACATGAGGTACTTTCAAGAACCTATCCCAATTTCTTGAAGAGAAATGAAATACCTGACCTCTTAAACAACTTTTCAACCAATCTTCACCGTATTGATTGAATTAAAACTACTCATGATGATATAACTAATGTACCAGTTTCTAATAAAAATGTCTCTCATTTGATAAGAACCATTCCAAACATACTTGGTTTTGGAGAACCTTGTGTACTAGATAATTACTTGACAACAACCACTTCGAACCGACATCCTTTTTTGCAACAACTCAGCTAGCATGCTTGGGGTTAACTGGAGAAACTAGAGTAGGTGTATATGGTTATTTATTCTATTTATTTAATGATCACAACTTAATGGGAGATGAAACTAAAGGTCTCATCATTCTGGGTATCCATATTAGCCTGATAGACTCGGTTGAAGGTAAATTTAAGGTTTAAAATGAAGAAGGAAAATAATTTTTCTCGGCTCGAGAGAGATATGAAAAATATAGCATGGGGATACAGATTTTTTGGGACAAGACTTATTTCATATTCATATCATTTGGGATATTAGATATTCTAAAATAAAAATTATAAGTGAAATCAAAATTAAAATCAAGACATAAAAAACACGCATCTGATTTCAATAAATAAACTAAATCAAGAAATAAACCGGCGGTTTGAAATATCAAAAAACAGAACAATTTGGAAATTTCATAGAGTCAAAATCATGACAAATCAATAGTATGAAAACCAATAGTATGACAACCAAGGGATATACAATGAATGATATGAAATCCAATGGTATGGAAAACAATAGTATGACAACCAATGGTATGAAAACCAATGGTATAAAAACCAATGGTATGAAAACTAATGGTATGACAACCGACGGTATGACAACCAATAGTATGACAACCAATGGTAAATTTAACTAAAATTTATCATTCTTAATTCATGTTTTATATAATTTATTCTCTCGAAGTTCAAAGTCATGGTGAATATACCTACTTGCAGATGCTCAGTACCGATAAATTCAAGAGTGATATCTCATTTTTTAAAATGATCACTCCATAAGTGATGTATTATATCAATATGTTTTATTCTAGAATGAGAAAAATTGTTTTAGATATGTTTATTGCACTTTTATTGTCACCATTTATTGGTATATGTTGGAATTGATATCCATAGTCTAGTAAAGTGTGTTTCATCTACAAATTTTTTGCACAATAGCTACATACAGTTATGTATTCAACTTCGATAGTAGATAATGCAATAGAATTTTTCTTTTTAATAATCCATGTAAATAGATACCTTACCAAAAAGTTACATGTTATAGAGGTGCTTTTTCTATCTAACTTGCCTCAACCAAAATCAGCATCAGAGTAACTTACTAAATGAAATGCTTATCCTCAAGGTAAAAAAATCATAAATTAATTGTATAATTGAGGTATTTTAAAATTATTTTAAAAGTAGGTAAGTGTGAATATTTTGGATTTTCTTGAAAATGAGCACACATACACACACTTAAACATAATTTATTTCTAGCTAGAAGTCAAGTGTAAAAGACTTCCAATCACACCCCTATAACATTTTTCATCAACTTGTTTCCCGATTTCATCTAGATCCAATTTACAGGTGGCACTCATAGGTGTATCACTACTTTTAGTGTTATCCATATTAAAACGTTTAAAAAGATATTCTATATATTTAATTTGGGTTAAAATAATTCCTTCTTTACTCTAAAAAATCTAAAATCCAAGAGCGAACTTGAGTTCTCCCATTAAGCTCATTTCAAATTCAATTTACATAATTTTAGAAAAATCAATTTAAAGATTATTTTTTGATGATCCAAAAAATAATATCATCAACATAGATTTTTATTACTTGTACATCTTTTGGAATTCATTTTATTAAAATATTAGGATAAACTATTCATTTTGAAAGACCTTTTGAAATTAGAAAATTTCTGAGCCTATCATACCAAGTTCTAAGAGATTGTTTTAAACCATATAAATATTTTGTTAATTTAAAAGCATGATTAGAAAAATGAGTATTTTGAGAACCAGGGGGTTGTTCTACAAAAAAAATCATGAACTATAAAACTATTCAAGAAATAACTCTTGACATCCATTTGATAATGTTTGAAATATAGATGATATGCATAAGCAAGAAGGATTTTTATAGACTCAAGTCTAGATATAGGTGAAAAGGTTTCCTCATAGTCAATTCCTTCTTCCTGACTATATCTTTGTTTCTAACTACATTACCTAACTCATCCACTTTATTCATAAATACCCATTTAGTGCCAATGGTCAATGTTTCCTTGGGTCTATCTACAAGTTCCTATATTTTTTTTATTTCAAACTAATTCAACTCTCCTTTCATTACTATTACCCAGAATTCATCATTAATTGCTTCATTAATGTTCTTAGGTTCAAGGTGAGACAAGAAAGATTGGTGTTCAACCTAATTTTTAATAGAAGCTCTAGTTTGGGTTCCTCTATCTACATATCCTACAATAACATATAAAGGATGTTTCTTGAGAGTTCTAATATGTCTAGAGAAATTAGTAATGGTTACTTATATATTCTTAGGTGGAAGTTTGAAAATTCTTCAGAACTGGATGGTTCTTATACTTATTTCACAGCAGAATCCAAAGGTTTGGTTTTTAAGTTTAGAGAAGATAAGTCATCCTCAAGGTTTTATAAATAAGTATTAGTCTAATGTGGATTAATTTCATCAAATTTTACATGTAATTATTCTTATACAGTCTTGGTCTTCTTATTTAACACTCTATAGGCTTTACTAGTAACTGGGTAACCAAGAAAAATTCCATCATCACTCTTAGAGGCAAAATTTTCAAGATTATCTATAGTGTTTAGAATGAATACTTTACCACCAAGAACTCTAAAGTAATTAACCTTAGGTTTCATATTATTCCATAACTCAAAAGGATTATTCTTAAGAATAGTTCTAATCAAAAACTCTATTTATGATATAGCATGTTGTTTTAATAGCTTCTTCCCAAAAAATAGATAGGTAGTTCATACTAATTTAGCAGAGTCTGGGCTATATCTTGTAAGGTTTTGTTTATTATTTCAATGACTCAATTCTCCTATTGGGTCTTAGGAGAAGATAATTTATGAGTGTAACCATTTTGTGAGAAAAATGTTTTAAGATCTTGATTTTCAAACTCCTGACCATAGTCACTTATTATGGTTTTAATCCTAAGTCCACTAATATTTTCTACTAATTTATCATACTTAGTAAAATAAGAACAGGATTCACTTTTGAAAGCTATAAAATATACCCAAGTATATCTAGAATATTCATCTACAAGAACATACATATATATCTTCAAATTATGACTAGAAACTCAAGAAGGTCCAAAAAAATCCATGTTAACCAACTTGAGATGTTCAAAAGTTGACCCTTATTTATTTAGTTTAAAAGAAATTTTGTGTTGTTTTCCTTTTTGATAGGGGTTATAGACTTTATCATTTGGGAAATCAAGTTTAGGTAGATACCTAACTAAACCTTTTCAATTTATCTTTCTAAGTGAGTGAATGTTTCAATGGACTAGTCTTCTATTCCAAATCCAAGATTCCTTATAAAAACACTCAAGCATGAAATATTCTGAGAAACTATAGAATTTAAATCTACATCATAAGTATTGTCATTTATTAATGTAGTAAATATTAAATAATTTTTAGAATTAAAAAAATTACAAGAATCATTCTCAAACATAACATGGAAACCATCATTACCCAGTTGAGAGGTACTAAGTAGATTATATTTTAAACTATCCTCAGATAAAATTTTGGAAATTAAAACTAAATTTTTGTTACTAATCTAGACTAGAATAATGATTTTTTCTTTTTCATTGTCACCAAAGGGGAAATGGACCCCATCAACCTTGATAAGAATCTTGAAGTAGGTAAAGTCTCTTATTATGTGTCTGGAAAAGTCACTATCCATGTACCATAGATTTCTACTAGATATCTTCAATCATTTTCCCAACAAAACGGGTTTTAAACAAGAAATGATTTTGTTACCCACATCTATTTTGGTCAAGAAATGTAATTTAATAAAAGATTTGGGAACCCATATTTGCCTCATTAATTTTATGTAAACCAATAGCAGAATCTTATAAATATACACTTTGTTGGGTTTTTATGAAAAGTGTTTTGTAGTGGAGTTTTTGGGATTGGATTTAGAAACAAAATTATTTTTAGTTATTCTCCTTTTTCCAGGTTCATATCCTATTCCTATAACATATTTGGGGTAAAATTTCATTCCCAATATTTGTGTAAATGTTTCTCCACCATTTTTAAATTTTTAAGGTCTTTCTTTAATTTCTCATTTAAAAGATTGATTTCACTATTTTCTTTGAGCAATTGAATACTATTCTCTTTTCCTATAGATAGCTATGACTTATAGTTTACAGTTAGAGCATGTTGTCTTTTCAAAACATTTTATTTATCTTTTAACTCATTAAAAGTATCTTTAGACATATTGTAGTAGTTAAATAATTATTCATTTGTGATGTTTTAATCATAATGATTTTCATTATTAGACTTATTAGATTCATCAGACTCACGCATAGGCAGAATATCAGAAATAGTGGGTAAAAAAGATACCTCACCGAATTTAGTCATAAAGCACATATTTTCTCTATTAGTATTTTCTTCAGGTGAAATCTGAGTCACTTGAAGTATATTTAGATACACTCCAAGTGTATTTCATGGAATTTTTATATATTATATCCTTATCTTCATATTTCTTCTTGTATTTCAGTTTAGGAAAGTCTGATTTTATATGATGTTTTCTATTGCATCCATAACAGACAACTTCCTTTGAATCATCGCCCGTTTTCTTCCAATTACATACCATGTCATATTTTCCTCTATATTTTGGTTTTATTAAAAACCTTTTCTTCCTATAAAACTTATTAAATCTTTTGGATAGGTGAGCTATTTCCTCATCCCTTTCAGAAGCAGATTCACTATTACTTGAATCAACACTTTATGCCTTTTTTTCTTTTTTCCTTATATTGTCTTCAGAAAATAGTCTTGAAATCTACTAACTTTCTCTTTGGATCTTCATATCCTCATGTTTCAAGTTCATCTTTATACAAAATAATCTTACCTATCAGTAACTTGAATGGAAACTCATTGTTATCACAAGATTCTATGATTGACACTAAAGTGCCTCTCTATCTTTCAGTTAGACATCTCAAAAATCTCATTATATAGTCCTTATCAGACACAGACTTTCCTAGTGAGCTCAAGGTATTAAAAATATCATTAAACCTGAGATACCTATCATAAATAGGCTCATCAAGTTTCATTTTAAAATTATCATATTTAATAGTGTAAGTATTAATCCTCATTTCTTTAACATTTGTAGTTTCTTTATGTGATACATCTAGAGTATCCCAAATCTCAAATACTATTTTACATGTAGATATTATATTAAACTCTTCATCACCTAAGTCACAATTTAAGGCATTCATGGCTTTGTAATTATTATTATATATAGCTTTATTTTCATTATAAAAAGTATTTCTAACAGCAGTAAAAAGTTTATAATCATCTACTATGGAGGAAAAAATCTCAAAAACTATAATTTCAATATGAATTTTAATTATTATTTTCTATTGGGAATAATTATTCCCATTTAACAAGGGAGGACTATTGGTAGAAGAACCTTCTAGGAAATTATCCATACTAAAAGACCAGAAGATGTATATATATAGAGATGAAGATTTAGAACTAATAAAAACTTTAAGGTCTTTAATTCTCAACCAAAATCACAAATAAAAAGTATTTAAAAAGTATTTTAACATCCCCTAATACAAAATATTGTTTGGAGTGAGTATCTCATAAGGGGGGTGAATTAAGTACCCAACAAAAAAATCTATCTAAAATGGATTATTTTGAAATCCCCCAAATATTGAAAAATATCCCAGCTTATAAATTTTTTTAGTATGATATATATATTAATCATTCTAAATATTTCTCTAAAGATTGATTATGTCTTGGATCAATAATATAGACAATATTATAGAATCCTTTGAAATCAATTTACTTGATCAAAAATATTATATGAACACAAATTAAGATAAATTATCAAAGTATAAATTTTTTTTACAGTTATAATAGTTATCTATTTTAAATTAAAACAAAGTTGAAATCAAAATAAAAATACACATCGAATAAAAATGAATATAAGAGATTCAGTCTCAAGTCGAGACATAGTCCTATCTACTTAGTTATCACTCACCACTAAGAAGTTTATATTAAATAAACAGATAATCCAAAACCTAGATGGAGTTTTACAATAGATAACATTGTCTAGATCACACATGACCTCTTCCATGGTTATTCGTGGGAGTAAATATAAACAGGACACATAGGGACCTATTCCACTCTTATCCATGGAAAAAACAAATAATAATAAATATTGAAAAGATATCATGTATCTTTTAGTTTAGCAAAGGAGATTGTGTGCATATATAAAATATAGTATATCAACCACTTCTCAAATGTATAATATTTATATAAAAACAATAACTATAAGAGAAGAGAGTTTAGAAATTCTAGGTTTGTTGCAATTAATCTTTTGAATCTTGATTTGATTCATCAATAAGGATTGAGTCGAGTTTTGTTAAAATCATCAGAAAAACTAAGTGTCACAAACTATTGTTTTTTGATTGGAACAAAGAAATGAAATAGATGATGTAGTTCAACTTCCTCATCAAGATTTCATATCAAGTCATATCTTTTAATTTATAATAGGTTTATCTTGATATCTTTAGTTAGTTCAGGCTTCTATATCTTGCATCTTGATATCTCATACTTCTAGTTTTGACATAATTTCTATAATACATTTAAGGGACAATAATTAAAATAGTAAATAACATTAAATTTAATAAATATATCTATTAGATTGATATAATTCAAAAAAACAATTAATGTAATATAAACTATGATGGTGTCTTATGCTATGGTAGTGTCTCATGTTCTGGTGGTAGCTCATGTTCTAGTGGTATGATATTGATGATATGATACTGAAGGTATGATACTAATGGTATGATATTGATGGTACATTGGTCTGCCAGTATGTTGTTCTAGTGTTATCTCATACTTAATAAAATTTTCAGAAATCTGGTGGTGTGACACTAGAAGTGTCACAACTAATGGTGTATGGTTTAGCAGTGCATGTTCTGATAGTGTTTTAGGATTGGTAAATTTTTTAGTGCCAATAGTATGAGTCTGACGACATGACATTAATGGTGTATCATCTAGTGATATCTCATTCTTTTCTATTTTTTTTGTTCTGATAGCATGACATACTATAGGTGTGTCTATCAACATTGTATGACTCAATAGTGTCTCATACTTTGTCAAGTATTCATTCCAGTGGTATGATAGTCTGATGGTGTGAAATCTTGGAGGTATCCTAGACTTAGATAATTTTTGTACTAGTGGTGTTTCATGACCAACGATGTCTCATGCTTATAAATTTCTTATAGGTAAACATGAAATTCATTAGTAGCATTAATTACATGAGTTTGGGATCATTAAAATCAGGTATTCAACATTTTGGTATTGTAATTCTAATCCGATCACCTAGTAATTTGCAATGATATACCAAGTCAGAGGATCCCCTACCATCTTGAACATTCTTATACGCATGAAAACACATAATACCATTGTTTTATCCAAGTTACCAACTCTAGGAATCCACTCCTAAATCAACCATATCATTGGATTCAAGTCATTATAGGAATACACTCCTAAGATACCACGAGACATGATCCTAAACATACTGACCATCCTAGGGTCTCATCCATGTTAATAGGTGATTCTCAGGAATCCTAATCAATCATGTTAGTGCCTTTCTCAATAGATGATTCACAAGAAAACCTAGGAAATAATATTATATAATAGAAAAATAAAATAAAAACATTTAATTTTCTATCCAAATTCCTAATAAATCCTTATCATTAACAACCAATTGAGGTTACATAATGAGTATGGTTTTAAGGTGAAACCTTCTACCATCTCTATACCAATTCACACATTCATCCTTTCATTGGGGTCACAATTCATAGGGGAGCCATTAGGGTCCCCTATGTCTCATCAAGGTATCCTATACCTCTTAGAAAAGTCACTATATGGTAATGGACTTAAACCTATTCCCATTACATCGCATCCAAGTTCAGCATGAAGACCTGAATCATCTGAAAGTCTCTATAGGGTATAACCACTAATGTAGTCATGTATTAGTGGGTGAGGAACTCATTCCTCACAACTATCAGAATGAGATCATTGTCTCTAGGTTATCACTCATGAAAAACCATTTGTCCGTGAATTCCAAGGAACACAATTCAACTTATATCATTGGCCATCGGTGACTAAGATGTCCATCCACTACATAAGGGTCCATTGAGGCCCTTGTCACCATATGAAATTCTGTTATAGGACTACGTTTTTATAAAAAAAATGTGATTTGGAAATGGGATCACCACCTAATGTGGTAGGGCCACACATACCACATACATATAATTAGTGCATAATACCAAAGGGGAAAATGCATGAGGACCACATAATGTAAACCAAATCAACTCCCCATTTTTAAGAAACTAAAAAACTCTATACAAGGAATATCTAGTCTTGTATATCCTCTTGATGACCTAGATCCCATCAAAATAGTTGATAATTAAATATAACTCAACTATAATTAATTACCTAATTCTTTTAACAATTAATAATTTCTTAATTTAATCAAACTAGGAATAACGTCGAGAGGTGCACCACTATATAACTATTCATTGATAACTCAAAAAATAGGTGTGGACCATGCCTAACACACATTCAAACCTAATCCATGAAATCTTAATAATATTATTTTAACAACTATAACTTTTTTACCAATTAATTTTAAAATAGGAATAATGCCTAGATTCTCACTATCTGATCTTGTTGTGATAGAACCATGACCAATCGCTCAATAAAAACCTATGGCATACTCCCAAAATTTTTCTGGGTGAAGGCCCAAAATATGATGAAAAAATATATCAATTTAATTTATTTTAGGCTCAAATATTTGAAAAATTACCTTGTTCTCTTACCATAGTGAAACGACAGATGATAACATGAAGACATCGTATCAGGACACCCTCTACACAAGAAACATGAAATTACCTTGAATCTATATCGATTCCACCATGATGTAGTGTAATCAACATAAAATTTCTAAACAAAAAATGTAAATTAATTCAAAATGGCGGAGGATAAGATCAATTTCCAACAAAATTGGAGACTCGCCTTAAATCACTGAATAACAAATTTAAAATTCACCCCAATTAAATGGAAAGAAGGATCCAAGGGGGTGGGGGTGGTGGATATGTTTAACATGAGAGAGAGGAATAAAAAATGGAGAATGAAATCTTAAAACATATAAGAAAAAACCATAAAACCTTACTTTTAAAGGGCTACACAATTTGAAAAACCATGCGCTAAACATGTGGATGGAACTGCCTTAAACCCTTCACATCAGAAGGTTTGGGAACGCAGTTTTTAGAATAATGTGGGTGCCTCTATAACCATTTAAAAGTGTCACATTATTTCTTATTCAACCAAATAAAATTTTCCCTTAACTATTATCTAACCTTTCATGAAAACTATTCTCAAAAGAAAAATAAAAAAGACCCTAAATTTTAGGGTGTTTCACAGTTTCCCCTAAACCATGTACCCCAAATCGTTCTCCCAAGGGGAAAATCTCTAAACTTATGAGGCTTATCTTGAATATCCCAAGGCCCAACCTAACCCCAAAGGAAACTTCCTAGCATCATTACATGTCCAAAAAAACACCTTAAAATGTTCCAAAATTTGTAATTCTATTCCAAATCTCTGATCAAAATTCAAACCATCTAGTAATTAAAAATTAAAATTCTTCTTGAATTTAAAACAGACATCTAAATTTGTGGACTTAAAAACTCTCCACTATAACACTTCTCATCCTGAATATATCTTGTTGGTCATCCAACTAAATATACTAACTTATTTAAGTCATCAACTCATCTTTAACGAACAACATTCCATTACTAAACACCCAAAGCTCCTCCAAGTCACAACTTCAAATTTAATGTTCCTAAACAACCAAAAATTGAGCAAGTTCTTGAAAACATCACTAAAAAACTGAGACTAAAATTACCCAAGATAATCTATCCCAAAGAACAAGAACATAATCATCCAAATAATCATGCAACCTATGATACCCCCTGCCATAAGAAATTACATGTAAAGTCCAATTCTAAGTTGTGGTGCCTCTACAATCAGAACTGCTTATTGAAACATGCCTCTAATTTCCTAGAGACATTTTAAAAATGATTCCCTACTATTTCACACATTCAACCATGGTAAAACCACTCCTAATTTTTTTATTGAATCGATTGAATTCTAATAAATGACTCTAAAAACCTGGTTGCGTCTAATTTTCCTTGAGAAGCACCAAACAATTCCTAAAAAACATTTTTCACACCTTATAAAATGTGCTCTATTCATTTTTTAGTTTATTACCACCCATATCAAAAAAAATTTGGTTTCTCATCCTCTATGAAACCCTTCTCAAATACACCCGACCTCAACTACTGATGCGTTTCCAACACCCGGTCATAGTTTTCCTTACCTAGGAGACACCCCTTGACCGTTCGAACATGCCCAACCAAAGTGTACACCAAACCACTGATGTAACTCCATATTTTGATCATTAGTTAACTAAAACCATCACAATATGCTTCCACATGAAATGATGTACTACTAATATGAAACCTGCTCAGATTACATTAAAACCACTTTGATCCTGGTTCCAACACACAAACTCCATCTAATAGAATATACGAATTCACACCTTAAATTTTCTAGGGAATCCAGATGAATCCAAAACAAGTTTCTCAATTTCATCAAAATTAAAAAATAGCCATCTATTGGCTAATTATATACTCATGTGACTATCCAAAATTTGAGGGTCAAATACTCGTGACCTACATCATTCTCCCTACCATAGGAGAATCCATGTTGTCGTACCACTTGGTCAAAATCCTAATCACTAAAAACCACACCCCGTACACCAACAAATATAATGAATGACATGGACAAAGACACTCTTAACAGAGTTCCACCCTGGAAAAAATGAGTAATGCACTCTTAGATCACAAAACACCAACCATGGGAATTAACTTAACATGTTCCCTCACTAATACACATGTCACTCTTCCCAAGTAATGCTCAAGTGCCACACCAACCTTTAACCCAACATATTCATGTTCCCACACTACCTGATCACATCACCTGACTCATATTCTTCATGTCTCACACAATCATAACTAGGATTGAACACTAAAACCATCATCTATTCATGCTCTATGGAATTTCAGTATCACCCACATGCTTTGCTGACACCTGATTACATTATAGTCATGAGAGTATACCCACACTCTGACCACTCCACTAAAATCATGACCAGAAAATACAGGTCTATTCATCACCCTTGTCCAACCCTAGAAACCACACCTTAGTCCCAGAGGTACCAAAAAATATAGTTCTCATGACCACAAAACCCATTGTACCCCACACCAATGTTATAAACTCGATGACACCTCACATTCACCCATCCAATCCCAGAAGGACATACCTATGCTTTAACTCTAGGGAACCATCAACCTAAGTTAACCCCTATCATGGATTACCCTAAAAAAAACTAACCATAGACTAAATATGATCCCTTTCCAAATATATGGGTCTCTAGGTCTACCACCTAGCCCAAAATCCAAAAAATGGGTCTCACAAAGGGTTGTAAGCACACAACAACATCACCCTACATGATCTGTGTCAAGAAACTACAAACATGAGGTTCGATTAGATTGAATGTCATTCTAAGATATATAGTAATACACCATAGACACTGTTAGAAGAACTTAAAATTATTGTAACGACATGATATATCCAACTGGAATCACTTATGGTGATCTGTATCTAGTGAATAACCATCACATGACTTGATTAAGTAGAGTTCCATTAAAAAATATAAGGGGAAACACTATATAGGTGGTTATGAGTCAATTTAAGTTACCAAACCCAAACAATAACAACCAACATGTGGTTCGAATACAAGGAATCATGTGCTAACTAATCACCCATAAAGGAACTAATTCCCACTAGGTATCTGCATATGAGACTACACCTTGAGAATCCATGATCTCTGACTGATCCTAATCGTGCCTCCGCATACAGTAGTTAAACACTCAACGGTCATATTAAAATTTCTTATCATATACATAACAAAATCACTCTCCTATTATCCATTTCATATAACCATAGTCACATGGGTTAGTCATTTATAATTTCATTCTATATCATATGGGAAAACACCATATATTTTGTTACTGGAATTTCAAATAATTGATCCCATTTTCCTTTTCAGAACCAACATCAAAATTGAATTTACCCACCCGGGGTTCATCAATAAGGAATTTAATGGTCATAATGACATACTAGGGTGAATATACTTCCCTTAAAATAAGGGATGAGTACTCATCATCATTGATCATCTCACCATATTTTCAAATGATGTGAAATAAGAAAGTAATTTGAATTAAAGTTAGCCCAGATTAATAGAATTTCAAAAAGTTATTATACATGAAACTATCATATGAGAAGTTGTTGACACTTTAAACATTAGAGAATCAATCATCAGAAAAATGAAACACTTTATGGTCCACATGTCATGTGAATCTGACATGCCTAATATGATGCATGAGATGACTCTTACCTCTATAGGCCAAGATTCAGATCCATGACTAGATTATTACTAATGGGATAAGAACTAGATTCCATAAACCATAAATTATAAATTTTAAAAATCATGTGAGTCACCCAAGGTGAAAATCATATACAACTATAACATTAAAAACCATAACAAAAATCACATCACTTTTAACTTATAATTCTTATTAGAACCATTATTCTAGAGGAAGTAGTCTGATATCCATTATAAGCTCTGAGACATTCCTAAATCTTCAGTCTACCAAATACAAAATATTATGTAAAAAATAAAACCACAATTGATACCACTTTGTAATTCCCCAAACCGGCTCACTATATGAATAGTAATTAGATCAGATCACTAAATAACCTTAGGAGTGCTTCCATTTACATTAGAGGCTTCTGACTAGTATTAGGGTTCTAAAGTGGAACTATGGGGAGACTATACCCCCAATATCAAATTTCACAGTAACATAAAAAAAAACTAAAAAACATAAATCATAAGTAAACTAGAAGTGGAATCAATAAATATAATTTGATTTATAAATAAATATAAAATATAGTAAAGATACAAATAACCATGTCATATATAAAACAATGTATTCTCAATAGGAAGAACATATTTAGACTGAAATAAATAAGATAAAATAAAATGGATCCACTGTATCTTTGAGAATCATGTCATTCTGATCTATAAACCCATTCCAGTTGTGCAGCCAAATAATCCCATCCTTAGACACTACCCAACTTGTTCCTGTAATGAGTGATAATTCTTCTTGGTTTCCCAAGTTTCATGGATACCTAAATTCGGTGTGAGTAAAAAACTCAGTAGGGAATCATCAACATGTTATCATAAATGACTAGTATATGCAGTGTATGTGTATGTGATCTTATCTATTGAAAATAAATATACAATTGAAAATTTAATAAAATAAAACAAAAATAAATACTTTAGACCAATGTCATAATATAACACCATGAGATTTTATGAGATATATTCTTTTTACTTTCTTTGATGTCTTGTGCTGTACGCTACACCAAGATTAGCTTGCGCTATATGCAACACTGTATTAGCTTGCAGTATATGTAACACTATTCTTGGCTTGTGTTGCACATAATTTCAAGCTCTTTTGATATAATTCATTTCACACAACACTGAGTATATATTTTGTTCAATGTATAAATGAACTAAGTTTGGATTATGTTATACGAAACACCAAAGGAAGCTTGCACTACACACAACACTTACTTGGTTTGTGTTACATTTAATATCAACCTTCCTCGATAGCTTGCATTGTATGTGATACCGAGTTTCACTAAACAATGATATATTATTAAAATAATATAATTTAGTGGGATATAAACTATAATTAATGAATAGAATTATTTTTTTTTAATTTTATATAACATTAGCATTCATCTTATACATTTTCAAGAACATGATATGAGAACAAAATCAATTTTTCAGATAAAAGAAGTATTTAAAAAAAATATAGTTTACCACCTATTGATGGAGGACACATTTTAAATATAGTTTTTAACAATTTTATATGTTAAATTTGAAAAAAATAAAATTCTTAATTGGAAATGGGACAAAATTGTTTTTTGAATTTTTTGGTATTTTTCTAATAAAATTAAAATTTTAACAAATAGTGAAAAAATACCGCATTTTAATTCAAAACTGCCTTTTATCTACTTTATTTATATAGTTAGATTATATTTTTAATTGGTTTTAAAGTGTAATTGGATTATGTTTTTATAATTTAATCCAATATTGGTCATTGGAAGTAATTTAAATTTTAAATTGGACATAAACACATGTTAATCTTTGGATAATTATTACTTCTTAAAGACCTACGTTTTGGTTTTGACAACGGGAATTAATTTTAAATTAATTAATACAAATTATTTGTTTTAAATTTGAAAAAATGGATTCCATAATTTTAATAATAATGTTCAAATTTTCTAAATTGGTACCTTTTATTTTTGGACATTATGAATAGTAACTTCAGTAATTATTTTATTTACCATGGTTAAAGGGAAAATCTGGTACATAAGGGTAAAAAATAATATTATAATACTAATATTAAACTACCCTAACACATGTACTAATCCAATTGGATGAGATATTTCCAACCGTGGGATTTCTTGGGTCGATTTTTGGACCCCATGGATTCACTTGGATGTGAAAATAATATTTTACAAGAATTAATTTAAAGTAACGATAATTATAACATAAACATATATCTTTTACTAAATAAATTTTAATATAGGGTTATATAACTGATCTATGTGTCTATAAATATTAATTAGAAATATAAAAAATATTTCATATATCATGGTATTTTATTTATAAATTTTAGACATTAGATATATATATTTATTTATGACACAATTATGATGTAGTGATTACCTCATTAATGAAAGATTCAAATAAATGAATTTATAAATATTAAAATAAATTTAATTTGAACATTTTGATTCCATACATGAATTTTATTGATTACATTGACGTATTAGGGATGATTTAATTCCTTTGGTTCGATGGAATCAGGTTGTTACGAATTTTTTAAAAAGTCGAGTATGAATAGTGTCCAGAATTGACATAATTCACAACTTAAAACATAAAATAATTTATTAAATGATATTAAATTCCTAAATATAAAATATTTTTCCAAATGGTTAATATAAGTAAAAATATGTCATAAATAACTTTTTTTTGGGTTGTTTGACATTATATAAAAACTAAATTAACCCACAATGTGTAAATAACATGATATCATGGTAAGAGTAAAAAGGGTAAAATAAGGGCTAAACAAAAAATATAAGGATAATTTTCTTTAAAATTTTTTTATAAAAATTATTGTATGATGGGTATTATAACCAAAATAATATTATCTTTTAAATTAAATAAGTTTTGGACCATTTTTAATAGAAATGTAATTTATAATAAATTAATATTTTGAGAGTTTCCTAAAGTGCCCCCCTCCTATCTTATAAAAGGGAACCTCCTCCCTCTCATCTTCACTCAACTTTGAGAATTCATGATCGGAAAAATCCTTCCAATTTATCTTATCAACTTACCTAGTAATATTCTATAGGTTATGGTCTTCTCACATGTCCAACTCTAGTGCCCTAAGAGGAAATTTAAAGGAGGCACATCAAGGAAGAGATGATCTCTTCTACCGATTCTTTCAAATTTATTTCTTATTCTACTTACTTTCCATTGTTTGTTTCATTATAAAGTAATAAAATTAGTATTAATAATATTATTATATGTTATTATAAATACGAAAAAACACTATTTTACCTTCTATCTATCCTATAAGAAACAAAATCACCGTGCGTGCGTACATACAGCTTACCATCTCGACGCCGTGGTTTAATATGTTTTTCACCACCACCTTACTTGGATGGGTATAATGGTGGAAATAATAAATATATATGATTATTATAACATGATTATAATTCTGAGATATTATACACTATCCACTCCAATACCATTCAACAATTATTGGAACGATATCATCGCTCGTGCGTAGGTACGGCTTACCATCTCCACGACGTGATGAGATTCATTCTCCACATTAACCATTCAAGAATGATTATAAAGTATATATAATAAATAATCATGAAATAAAAGACATAATAATTATACTAGATTTATGTATATATATATATATGTCATTTACTTACTTTCATTCAATTTAATAAGGAAACAAAAACAGTGTTCATGCGTACGTACGACCTACCGTCTCCATGAATAGTGTATTACATTTCATTTATCTATCTATTATATATATATATATTTATATACTGAATATATATAATATATATATATAATTATTTAAATTATGTAAGTAATTAAATCATTATATAATTAATAATATCAAGAATAACAATGCAAAACACATACGATAAATAAAACGATTATTACCCAAAACATTACTTTAACATAGAATTGACAAATGAAGAGGTAATATAAAGTCATAAGTGAATCATATATGATTTAATAAATATTATTATGGTATCATTACAAGTTAATAATATATTTAAACCCACTATATAGGAGTTTTAGACACATACGGAAGAAATCGGACCTAAGGTAAGGGATAATTTTGCAATCTCATTTTTATGTGATATTGTTTATACATAAGTATTTACTAGGGTTATATTTATCAGCCATGTAAATCTTTTCTAAAAAAGTTTTCATAAATTGTTTACTATTATTCCATGTATTTTTAGAGTCATTTGTATCATTTTTTGACTCTTACTACATGGTATGGAAGGAATATTTCTTTTGTTTACTATACGAGGTACTTTTTGACTTTTCAAACAAAAGTATGAGGAGAATTTTTTTTAACTTATACGACATGAATGTATTTTTATGGTTTTATGATGCTTTATTTCCACAAATATTCCTCTATACTATTTCATAGTTATTTTCAACTAAATTCTTTTCTTTTAAAATTGTGCGGTATTTTGAGAAAAGAAAACATTTTTGAAGAAGAAAAGATATTTTCCTCAAGAACTAAGTTCAATTATTTTATCAAAATTATTTTCCATCTAAGATGATGCTATTAAAAAAGTTTATATTTATATCCCTATTATTATTATGATTTTATTGTGTTAATGATGGAATGTTATTTTATATGGATTATGTTATGATAGAATGATATTTAATAAACCCATTCTATTTCTTAGGTTATGCTATGATGAATGATTTATGATTTGTGGAACATGTGAGAATTATTTCATTATGAGATGGGTGGAGCCTATATATCCTTCCAATTCATTGGGTAAATATTTATATATCATGAGATAAACATTAATGAAATAGAAAGTAAATCAAGTTCACTAATACATGGCTGGAACGACAAGTAAACCCAGTTTAGTAATGGACTTTATCCAATTTGATGGTCTTGGAAACAATGCCTTGGCTACTATGGAAATAATATTATGTGCTTATTAGTTTTTCAAAATTACATGTTTTATTCTAATGCTATTCTATCATGGTTAATGTTTCTTTATGATCCATTCCTTATGTACTTCCAAGATTTATTTTATGACTGAATATTTTAATGTTTAAACATTATGTTCATGTTTTTACATTCAAATGTTTATGGTTTTTTTTATATTATCTATGTTTACCTTTACTGAGCATTTGATCTCACCATTTTTATGTTTTATTTTCCCCAGGATATAAAGAAAGGTTTTAGGTGGGAAAACAGAAGGGGAAGATCTTTATGGGAGATATTGAAGATCTTTCACCATGATTAGAATATTATGTTCCGAGTTTCTAAAGACACTAATCTAATACAGTATTTGGATATATATTTGTGTCATGTATTAAGTATTCCTCAAAAGAAATTTAATGTCCATGTACGTCAATCTTGGGTCTCTAAAGTTGGTATCAAAGAGAAGGTTTAGTTAAACTTCGAAAATTCGAATGTGAAAACTTTAGTGAGATCCCTATAGATATTTCTATGTTATGTTTTGGGATGTCCCTAAGGGTAAGTTTAACTATAGGTTACAGTCCTAGAATTATGGAAATGATCATGAATAAACATTTTTTAAATATAATATATTAGATATTGAATGTACTCCCCCTTGATTATGTTTTTTTCCTAGTATGATTTTTGCCTATCACACTATTCTTTTTGGGTTTTAGAAAATGGCTGGAAGTAGGAGGATTCATGTTAATAGAGAATATGATGGACAATATAATGATATTATTCATGAGAAAAAAAATGAAACGGGATTTGGAAGGAGAAACATCATTATTATGCCTAATCATAAATCTCATAATATGAATAATAATATCAACTTTGGTAAGTTTCCTGACCCATCTAATAAGAGAAAGATGAAGTTTCATGATGATCATAGAGGCAACAAAGTTCAATTTTACTCATGTAAATCATGTGGGAAGAAGCATCAAGGATAATGTTTCAAAGGAATTGGATGATGATTTGGGTGTGGAAAAGAATGACAGAAATCTAGTAATTTTAAAGGAAAATGTTTAGTTACCACAATGGACATGGATAATGGTATTTCTAATACATCAATGACGGTTAAATGTTTTAAATGTGAAATTTATGGGAATTATCAAAATCGATGCACTAAGGGAAAATATTATGAAGAGAATCAACATGGTTGTATGGGAAGTATTAATGTTGCTAATGATGAAGAGACTACACATGATATGTGAAATAAAAGAAGTGTTAAGGAATAAAATGACGAATCTTAGTAAATGGTTTAATAAGCTAGTGGAATGATTACATGTTTATCAATAATAATGATGTATAAGTAATTTAATGGAAATGTGGAATAAAGAAACATCTAAATAGTGTTAAACTATTGGGTTTTTCCTTAAGTATTTGAAAGTATATGTTGAATGGTACCGGTAACCATGAAAGGTTATTCAGATATTTTTGGAAAGCACATGATATGTGCATAATTAAGGGATAAGGAGATAATGAGATGTTTGATAGTATTAATGAGACCATGATTGATATAAGGAAAAAGTGATATCATGGTTGGAGTATATAGAATTTTTGGGATTTTGGTACGTAGAAAGAGTTAACTTTTGACAACATTCATGTTTTCATTACGGTTCTATAGTAATTCACGTTTCAATAGAATACATGATTAATTTATTCACATGTTTGGAATGTGACAACAAATAACTAAATTATGAGATATGAGAGAATTTTTTTAAGTATATTTAGTTCACCTCCTTCTAAAGTTTTATATTTCTGTTTTTGAAATGATTGCAATGTTATCCATTTTTAGATAATACATGTTATATTCCTATTGAAGTTTGTTAGATTAATGTATTATCTCACTATAGGTAGACTTATGCATATTTGATAACCTGTGCTAAAATTTTTGTTGAGACAGATGGAATGACGTATCATTATATCACATGATATTCTAACACTTTAAGAACTAAAAATTAAAATTCATTTCTTTAAATAAGAGATGAAGTGGAAATTGTTCATGGCACGAATGACGGTGAGATTGTACCAAAATCAAGTAAGTATTTATTCTCATGCAAAAATATTCATCTTTCAGAAAAGGATCTTGAAAACAAAAAATGTTTTCCTAGTACTTTATTATCTGATGAATAAGATAATTCCTTAAGTCATCACATATTTATGGATTTTTTGTAGTTAAATTTCTCTAAACCATATTCTCTATCACTATCCATTATAACATGATGGTTAGATTTCTCTTCGATATCCATATTTTTACTTACCACCTATGTTCACCTATGTGGAAACCCAGTGATGTGTTACTTTGGATAACCGTTATATTTATAAATTTTCTTTTTAAAATGCTGTTTTAGTATCCATTTTTACGATATGGGTTTCCATGAAAGAAACTTTAAAGTAGAAAACCATCTATAACCTTGACGAATTTCAAGGGAGAAATTCATTTTATGGGGTGTAGAATGTTACACCCTGATGTTTTATGAGATAGATTATTTTTAATTTATTTATCTCTTGTGTTATAGGCTAGACCAATATTATATTATTCTATACGCTACATCATATTAGCTTGCAGTATACGCAACACTATTCTTAGCTTATGTTTCACATAATTTCAAGTTCTTTTTATAGAATTTATTTCACACAACACTAAGTATAGATTTTGTTCAATTTATAAATGAACTAAGTTTTGATTATGTTATATGCAAAACCAAAGGAATATTTCACTACATGAAACACTTTCCCGGCTTGCATTACATTAAAGAGTGACCTTCCATGATAGCTTTCATTGTACGCGATATCGAGTTTCACTAAAGAATGATATATTATTGAAATATTGTTATTTAATGGGATATAAACTAGCCTTTATGAATAGAATTAACCTCATTTTTAATTTTATATAACATTATAATTCATATTAAACATTTTATAGAACATTATATGAGAACAAAATCATTTTTTTGGATAAAAGAAATATTTTTCAAAAAATGCATTTTTACCAGCTTTTGATGGAACACCCATTTTAAATATAGTTTTTGACACTTTTATAAGTTAAATTTGATAAAATAAATTTTTTATTTGGAATAGGTACATAACAATTTACTTTTTTTTAATTTTTGGTATTTTTCTAATAAAATTAAAATTTTAATGAATAGTGAAATAATACTGCATTTTAATTCAAAACTGCATTTTTATCTAATTTAATTATATAGTTATATTATCTTTTTAATTGGTTTTAAAGTTTAATTGGATTATGTTTTTTTCCATTTAATATAATTTTTTTCATTGTAAGTAATTTCACTTTTAAATTGGACATAAACACATGTCAATCTTTTGATAGTTATTATTTTTCAAAACCCACTTTTTTGTTTTGACAACAGAAATTAATTTTAAATTAATTACTGAAATTTATGTGTTTTTAATTTCTAAAAATATATTCCATATTTTGAATCATAAATTTTAAATTGTGTAAATAGGTACCTTTTATTTTTGAACATTATTAAAAGCAACTTCAGTAATTATATTATTTACCATGGTTAAAGGGTAAATCTAGAAAATATGGGTAAACAATAATATTATAATATTATTAAACCACCCTAACACATGTCCTAATCCTATTGGATGAGATATTTTTGACCATGGGCATACTTGGGTCGATTTTGGGACCCCATGGATTCACTTGGATGTGAAAATGACATTTTATAAGAATTAATTTAAAGTAAAGATAATTATAACCTAAACATATATATTTTACTAAATCGATTTTAATATAGGGTTATATAACTGACATCTATGTCTATAAATAGTCATTATAAAGATAAAAATATTTCCTACAACATGTTATTTTATTGATAATGTTTAGATATTATATAAATATATTTATTTATGACACAATTAGGATGTAGTGATTATCTCATTAATGAAAGATTCAAATAAATGAATATATAAATATTAAAATAAATTTAATTTGAACATTTTTTTGTCATCCTAAAATTTTATGGATAAAATTTACATATTAGGTATGATTTAATTCTTTTTTTAATGAATCAAGTTGTTATTTTTTTTAAAATTCAAGTATGAATAGTGGCCAAAATTTACATAATTCATAACTTAAAACATAAAATAGTTTATTAAATGATATTAAATTTAAAAAAAATATAATATTAGTCCAAATGGTTAATATAAGTCCAAATATGTCATAAATAATTTTTTTGGGTTGTTTTAAATGATATGGTAATTACATTAACCCGCAATGTGTAAATAACATGAAATCACGATAAGATTAAAAAGGGTAAAATAAGGGTTAAACAAAAAAGATAAGGATAAAAAAATATTCAAAACTTGTCTAAAAATTATTTTATGATGTTTATTCTAAACAAAATCATATTATATTTTAATTAAATAAGTTTTGGACCATTTTTAATCTAAATTGAATTTATAATAAATTAATATTTTGAAATTTTCCATAAGTTCCCCCTCCTCTCTTTTAAAAGGGAACCTCCTCTCTCTCCTCTTCAATCCATTTTGAGCCTTCAATATCGCCCAACACCTGACCATTTCCATTCTAAACTTCCCTAGTAACATTCTAGAGGTTATAGTATTCTCAAAAGACCAACTCTAGTGCCCTAAGAATAAATTTAAAGAGGCACGTCCTGGAAGAAGTAATATCTTCAACCAATTTTTTTAAATTTCTTTCTTATTATAATTCTTCTTCATTATTTGTTTCATTATAAAGTAATAACATAAGTATCAATAATATAATTATATGTTATTATAAATATTAAACAAAACTATTTCACCTTCTATCCATCCTACGAAAAATGAAATCACCGCACATGCGTACGTACGACTTACCGTCTCCACGCCGTGGTGTAATCTGTTTTTCACCACCACCTTACTTGGATGGGTATAATAGTGGAAATAATAACTATATATGATTATTATAACATTATAATAATTATTAGATATTATACACCATCCACTCCAATGACATTCAATAATTATGGGAATGATATTGTTGCTCATGCGTACATATGACTTACCGTCTCCACGATGTGATGAGATTCATTCTCCACATTAACCATTCAAGAATGGTTATAAAGTATATATAATAAATAATCATGAAGTAAAAGACATTATAATTCTACTAGTTTATGTATATATATATATATATGTCATTTACTTACTTCCAATCAATTTAATAAGGAAACGAAAATAGCGTTCATGCGTACATACGACCTACCATCTCCATGAACGGTGTATTCCATTTCATTTATCTATATATGTTATATATATTATATATATATATATATTTATATAATGAATATATATATAATATAAATCATTATATACATTCTGGAAGTATGTAAATCATGATATAAGTAATAATATCAATAATAAAAATTCAAAACATGTATGATAAATAAAACAATTATTATCCAAAATGTTTCGATAACATGGGATTGAAAAATGAACAGGTAATATAAAGTCATAAGTGAATCATATATTATATCATAAATATTATTATGGTTCTGTTACAAGTTAATAATATGTTTAAACCCACTATACAGGAGTTTCAGACACATATGAAAGAAATCACACCTAAGGTAAGGGATAATTTTGTAATCACATTTTTATCTAAGATTATTTATACATAAGTATTTAATGGGGTTATATTTATCATCCATGTCTATGTTTTCAAAAAATATTTTGATAAAATGTTTAATATTATTCCATGTATATTTAAATTCATTTGTACCCATTTTTTACTTTTACTACATGGTATGGAAGGAATCTTTCTTTTGTTTTTCCATACGAGGTACTTTTTGAATTTTATGAAAAAAGTACGAGGAGAATGTTTTTTTACTTATACAACACAAATGGATTTTTACAGTTTCATGAAGCCTTATTTTGATGAATATTAATCTAAAATATTTCATTTTTATTTTCAACTAAATTATTTTCTTTTAAAATTGCGTGACATTTGAGAAAAGAAAACATTTTTGAAGAAGAAAGGATATTTTCCTCAAGAACTAAGTTCAAGTATTTTATCAAATTTATTTTCCATCTAAGATGACAATATTAAACAGGGTTATTTTTATATCCCTATTATTACTATTATTGTATTGCGTTAATGATGTAATGATCTTTTATATAGATTATTTTATGATAAAATGATATTTAAGAAACCCATTTTATTTCTTGTCTTAGGTTATGATGAATGATTTATGTTTTGCGGAATATGTAAGAATGATTTAATTATGAGATGTGTGGGACCTATATCTCCCTAAAATTAATTGGGTAAATATTTATATCTCATTATATAGACATGAATAAAATTTCAAGTAAATCTGGTTCAGTAATACCTGGCTGGAATGGTAAGTAAACCCGATTTAGTAATGGACTTTGTCCACTATGATGGTCTTGGCAGCAATGCCTTGAATACTATGGAAATCATATTATGTGCTTATTATTTTGACATAATTACATGTTTTATAACATTTATATTCTATCATGGTTAATGTTTCTTTATGATCTATGTATTCCATACTGCCAAGATTTATTTCACGACTCAAAATTTTTATGTTTAAACTTTATGTTCATATTTTTACGTTCAAAAGTTTATGGTTTGTTTTATGTTATCCATGTTTACCTTTACTTAGAATTTGAGATCACCCTTTTTATATTTTCTTTTCCCCAAGATATAAATAAAGGTTTTAGGTAGGAAAACAAAAGGGGGAGATCTTTATGGTATATTTTGAAGATCTTTCACCATGATTAGAAGATTATGTTACGAGTTTCCAAAGACACTAAACCAATACGGTCTTTTGGTGTCTGTTTGTGTCGTTTATTAAGTATTATGAAAAAGAAATGTAATGTTCATGTACATTAGACTTGGTTCTCTACACACAATTTCCTTAATCACATCACACTAACCATATAAACTAGACACCTAACCTCCCTAAGGGCTCATACATATAATCAGGACATTCCCAATAGCCACTGTCGATCTTTATGTTTATGAACCTGATTTACCATACCTATCATGGCCAATGCTAGAGTTTCTATATGAATAATAATCACCTCAGGGGAACTTATATCTACCCCCTAGGGATCCCATGCTCATTCCTCCAACATAATGAATAGTGTACCCTAGGAAATCACTAATAATATCTCATCCTTGAGAATTTAGGCTAAATCCTATGGTAATACATGGGAATTCTTGATGTTAGGTCAATGAATGACTATAATGAGTGGGAGGACCTAGATGATCCAACATATCCAAGAATTAATGTTTCTTAAGAGAAACACAAAATCAAAGGGAATACCCTCCCTATATCCCACGATCAATATCATGGGCATATAACAACTCACATCTCCTCAGTTGAAACAGCACTGGTGCATCCACCTGATCCTAGAGGGTATCCTAGGCATCGATAAATGGGATCTAACAGTCACCCTTTTGGTGTCCAATATCATTTCATGGGGATATAATCCCACCCAACCCCACACACAATAAATATAATCTCAGGAATCATGGGAATTTACAATGGTATATTCATATTGTTATTTGAATCCCTTCACCCTGGTATTCAAAATGTTATCACAATTTAGAGGAACCCCTACCATCCTGACAATTCATGTACCAATTTAAATACATTGTACCAATGTTAAATCCTAAGTACCACATCTTGGGATCCACTTATGAATCATCCATATAATTAGATTCAATTCATGGTATGAATCTTCCCCAAATATACTGTGAGATTGAATCCCAATAAGACATAGCATGTCAGAGTCTCATCCATGTCAAAAAATGATTCTAGGGAATCATGTGTAATCCTGTCAGTTTCAGGATGAATTGATGATTCCTAGGTGTCCTTATCAATCACATAATATAGTAGTGATAAAAAATAAAAAACATTATATGGGATGGTAAAATTCCTAGGCCCATCCATATAATCTAGATCTACTCGATATTTCATCATTAGTATGGGTTCTAAGGTAACAACCCCTACTATCTCTATATGTTCCTAAGTACATCCTCTTGATAGGGTCACAATTCATAGTATAACTCCTAGGTCTCATAAATTCATCCTGTATCTCCTAGATAAATCACTCTAGGTTAATTTCCTTCATCACATTCCCATTCCATAGATTCTTACACCAACCCTAATTCCAGAACCGTCCTCCAGTCTCTATAGGGTCTAAAAAATCAAGTAGTTAAATATTATTGGGAGAGGACCATACACCCCATGGTCATCATAATGAGAAGTTTGATCTTGGGTATCTATCATGACCAACCCCTTTTCCTACATTCCATGTAATAATATGTAATTTATATCATCTTCCATTGGAATATGAGTTGTCCATACATTATGTGAGGGTCCATTTGGGCCCTCAACACCTTATGTAATTTAGTTATATAAATTAATTTTTAACTAAAAATATAAAAATATTAAAAGGGGCTCACCATCTAATTTGGTTGGGCCACACATACCACATACATATAATCAATGCACAATACAAAAGGAGAAAAATAATTTGGACCACCAACCTTAAATCAAAGTCACCCCTCTTTTTAAAGAAGCTCAAAAACTAGTTTTGAGGCCTATAAAAGTATCTAAGAGCCTTCAAAGAACCTGGATTACATAAAAATAGATGAAAATTAATTATAACTCAATTATAATTAATTACTTTTTTCTTTTAACAATTAACAATTTCTTAATTTAATCAAACTAGGAGTAACACCTAGATGCTCACTATGCAATAACAGGTCATTGCTACCTCAAAAAATAGGTGTTAGAGAAGCCCAAAAAACCCCAAAACACCCCAAAACTAAGGAATGAAATCTGAATAAATTAATTATAATAAATATAATTAATTTAAGAATTAATTTTTAAATATTCATAATGCCAAAATCCTCATCGGTTGATCTTGGCATGTTGGAACCATGACCAAATGATCACCAAAAACCAATGGTGAACTCCTGACATTATTCCATGAAAAATCACTCATATATGATGATTAAAAAACTATTAATTTTATTTAATTTATGTTCAAAATCTTTGAGGATTATAGTAATGACATACGAAAATGGAATGCCATGTGGTGACATGAATATGTTTTCATAGGATTCCCTCTACACAAGTATCATGAAATCCTATTGATGTTCAACCAATTATACCATTCTTTGGTGGAATTAGGATCAAATACCTAAACTGTGACACCAAAATTAATGAAAAATTGAGGAGAAGGATAGAATAGGCCAACAGAGTTGTATATTCACATTAAATCCTAGAAGAACAACCCCCCCCCCAAACAAATCAAGGGGGGAGAGGGATCCAATGGGGGAGGGTTGGTTGGGTTGCATGCAATAGAGAGGAAGGAAAATATGGGGAGACCCTATTACTACCCACAATGGAAAACCCATACAAACCCACTTTTATATGGTCATATATTTTGGATATATGGTTTATAAAATCATGAACTAACCATGTAGAAGGAACTAGATAAAACCCTTCACCTCACAAGGTTTGGCAGTCCAGTTTACCAAACCATGTGTAAACTATTTAGGTGGCACTAAAAACTTTTGGAACACTCACATGGTTTCTTCTATGACCTCTCATTGTTTTAACTTAATCATTATCTAACCACACATGCCATCCATTATCAAAAGAATAAAAGATGAAAATTATCTAAGGTTTAGGGTGGCGTAAGGGTTATCATAAACCATGATCCCCAAGTCATGCTCCATAGAAAAAAACCACTAAACTACCAAGACATAACTTGAATCTATAGAAGCCAAAATCCCCTATATAACTATTTGAGCCTCAATCCATGTCTAAAAACATCACCTTAATACATCCAAACTCCTTAAATTCCATTATGAATCTCCAATATAAATTCAACACATATAGTAATTTAAAATTCAAAATATTATTGCATTTCAAACGTTTTTATGGATAGGAAGCCTTATATATCATTTACATATCAGATAAATCTTATGGTGAACCCCATATTCCTGAACCAATAAAACCCTCAAAAAAATTTATGCATTCAAAAGATTGAGAATAATGACCATTTTATACTTGGGAAGGTCCCTAAACATCAAAAATCTAAAGTTTTATAAGTCCCACATAAGTTAAAACCTAGGAAATAATATTCTACACATATTAAAAATATTATTACCCAAAAATAAAATTACTAGGGTTGAAAAAAAAATCTTAGGATTGGGATTGTGAACAATCTATACCATCACATACAATACATTCACCTATGAAATGTGATCCCTAAGAGAACTTACAATATATCTATTTTTGAATAAGGAAACCTTATTCAATTTATAAAGACACTAGGATCATCCCATATTAAAACAAAAAGAAATAGGTGTGTTCTTCCACCCAAGGAAAAATCTACTTAGCCTATGAATTTCATTCAATAGTTTCCCAGACTCATGGGATTAGATATATCCCACAATTCATTGAATGTCACCCCTAAAAAATCATTGAAAAGATAAAAAATTGTGGGTTCTTCCTACTTCCCACCTTTTATAGGTAATTACTAATGATCTCTATAGAGGGAAACCCATCTATGTCGCATAAGAACACCAATAATTTAACTAAATTTCTATTCCAATGCTGAATAGTTTATAAGTCCACATGATTTTCAGGATTCTCATCAAGAGCCTCCTCCACAAACTAGAAATAAGGAACATGATCAATAATTTATAGCTTTTATTCTAAGGAAACATGATCATTTCAAACAGTCATCAACACCAATATTAAAAAAAAATCAATTCATATCACAATATCTAGTAGACTCACATCCTCATTCGAAGATATCCTGATAGGGTTTTCAATACTCATTTATGAAATATATTAACAAGAACATTAGTCATAATAACCACCTTAGCCTACAAATCAACACCAAATTACTTCTTATTAGGTGTACCATTATACAAATATCTAAATTAGATGGTACATACCTTTCAAAAAAACCTACACTATTAGCTCCAATCCCAAGAAAAGAACCTTCTTGAGAGGAAAATATTGATATTTCTAAAAAAATAACCACTCCTCCACATAAACCAAGTTCAAAAGAGATGGTTATACCACAAACAAAACTATTGGTCGTGACTCACCAAGGACCTTACCTGAGAAGAGTGGTCTCCAAAATATATGCCCTTATAAATACCAATCATGTAAAATAGATAAAAATATCAGTTCACCAGAGGAAGTGGATAAATTGCTCCCTATATTCAAGGAAAAATCTTTCATTTTTTCATATGAGTATATCTGGTAATGCATGTTCACTTGTTAATATCATGGCCTTATCATCCTTCAAAAAAAGGAGTTAGGGTACCACTATCAAGTAAAGGTGATAAAAATATCCCCTCTTAGGCTAGAATCAACCACCAATAGAAAACTACTCACACGCTGTCATGGTTTCTTTGTCAAAGTTTCCTTTATAAGAGAATAAAAAATGTCATTCCACAGTTGTGGTAATTTGATCTCCTCAAAATTCATAGTCTCAAATTTTGAAGTATCAAGCCAGTCTACAAATATGGGATCCATACTACCAAAATTTGATGGCCTGATAGGATCCACCATAAACCACTTCAATTTGATTTTTTTTCACTACAACGCAACTCAAAAAAGGTGCTCTCCATTTCTGATATGTGAGTTGGTGAATATTCTTGATTTCTACCAAGGTTCAATCATTTATCATCCTAATGAAGCAACCACACATTCCCTAACATTCACAAGTAGGTAATAGATTTCCAACAACATATGAAATATACACATGATCTACGGCTATGGAAAATCCTACTTAATATAAAAAAGGGTTGGCTTTGGTTTCCATAAAAGAGGGGTCTTAGTCTCTACTATAGAAAGAACTTGCCTTGTCCAAAAAATCTCCAACCACCAATTGATATACACAAAAGTAAAAATAAGTCAACAAGGTGGGTACTATCACTTCTATTCGTTGTTATGATGGGAATTCTAAAAATTCATTCTCCTCCATTCTAAGTAATCTCACTCCACTAAAAGAGTGAATAAATGTCAACATCACATGGATATTTATACCCGATAAAGATCTAGGTAATTGTTTCACTAGAATAATAAAATACTAAATTTATATAAAATGGTTAATAATGAATTCCAATTCCAAAACAATACGAGGTTCTATGAGTAAATAGACACAATTATCATCCTGGTTCACTTGAATCACCACCTAAAAATAAGCATACACTATGAACACTCTCTATATCTTAGTCCATCAGTACTCCACACTAATATCTAGTAAAAAACTTTTAGAAAACATCTATATATACAATATGATGATTCACTAATCCACCATTTAGGACATGAAAATTTCATAAACATCACCACTCCAGTTGTCTTCAGGTGAAATTTTGTCTTTCTTCCACAGACAAGGTGCACTTCCACTAAAATTTTAAATCTTTCAAGGATCACTCAGGTGACTCTGAAACTTTTGGTACATCACAAATTTTCAATTATATACCAATTAATTTTTATTCTAAGTCCCCCTGAATCAGCACGATCAAACAAACACTCCACAAACATTCCTGGAAAACCCCTTGTAAATCTCTTGTGCTCTGACATGTACCTAACATAGTCATGCTACCATGTGAATGGTTCAATATCCTCTATTGATAACACCATGTTATAAAAGTTCTCAAAATCCAACCATAATCACAGGTATAATAAATACATCATATATTGATGGATCATAGTGTTGTATAATATGTTCAATACATGTTGCGGCATTTTCTTATACATTTATAAACCAGAATATGTAGAGTCCCTAAATCTTGTTGATCCCTTATAACCTATTGGTCTGACCCAGCTAAAAAACTCATGAGGATTTTACTATTGATTTAATATAGTATAACGAACATACATGTATTCTCATCTAATGTAGTGGAAACTACCATATTCTCCATGAGAATGATCTGTATCAAACACAAGGGAAGAGATACCACCTCAAAACATGGGGTGAGAGAACCTCTCAAACATTTATTAAGAATTAGTTCCTATTAATGCACTATTTTGTGGTTAGAGTAACACCCATAGGCATGATATCATAATATCCCTACTTCCATATAAAATCAATCTTTCAAAGAGTTCCACCCTATAATCAATAGGTCTCACCTGCATGTTTTTTGTATATATGGATGGGTTGAAACCAGACACACATCGAAGATAAAAACTAATAACTATATGATGAATGCACAAACTTCTAGTACCCTTAAAAAAATTTATTAGGGATTTGGGTTGACTAAAAGGTTACCAGAGTCCTAGAAAAAGGTAAAATTGATTGTTATACCTATGTTAGTTTCCCTGGTCAATTAATAGAACTCAATAACACCTAAACATTATTTACATATTTCTCTAAGTTATCAATACAACCCTCACATTAGGAATAACTATAATCACCATCCACAATTTAGACCTTCTCTGATACAACTCTATCACAACATGACCTATTGGGGCCCCACCTGGGCTAGTGATATACCAAAATTGAAATCCCATTCCTGTAACCAATAGGTTAAGGGATAATTACTAGCATTGGGTACTAATATCATACACATGGGAGGAGTTAGACTATCATAAAATATATAAGGTATATATCTATATTAAAATAAGCAATCCAAATTAGTATGATATGCACAAATGATCAAAAATCTGAATATAACACATGCGTGAGACAATCCGTTGAAATCCAAAAAATAACCAGTATGAGAAATTGATGTAAAAAGGGGAAAACAAATGGCCAATATCCCATAAAGAAAAAATGAAAACCACATAATCCTAAGCACCCCTCCTCATAATCTATCACTAAACCCAAATAAATCCTACTTCCATCAGCTCTTGGTACCACTAAAATTATGCAAAAAACACATCCCCTGAGGTGTGAAAGCAACAACTCTGAAAAATCTACGACAACCACAACATCACAAACCATCTCCAACATGTATTTAATATGAACTAACTCAACACTTATTGTCATAAGGCCTATGAATGGGTGAGCATAAACATACTCAATGGGACTCCCTATATATGATACATGGGTCTAGTAATAATAATCAGCTTGACAACTAGAACTGGAGGAGTCCAGGAGGAGGACAACAATAAAATAAAAAAAGTTAGCTTAACTATATTGACACAAATAAATAGCTAAAAGGAATACATGATGAATAGTCAAGACATGATCATCAATAGAACACTTAGGGATGTCATGATGTTCCAGTCATCATATCGCCAAAACACACAAGACACTATGCTAGAGTATATGGTGGTGATCATAACACTCAAGAGTCTATTAAATTTAAATACAATATCCATTCAAAACATCACATCTAAAAATCAACCCCTAGGATTTTAAGTAATGAAAAATTTTATAGAAGTTAGCAATTCATTGAATTCGAGTAGTCAGGACACCTCTAGAAGCCAAGAGGAGAAGTCTGTTCAACCCAGAAGATCACTTCCTTCCGAGGTATCATGCAATGCATGAGGATGTGTATAAACTCAGATATGGTAATAGGATGTATGGAAGCACCAAATTATAATCTCAAGCACATAAGGAAACTAAAAAACTTAGAACCCATAGATTCTGATCCAAATGCATCAATATCTACAAAGTCATTCCCTCATATGGTGTCGGATGATCCTTGCCCCATGACTATGGGTGAAATAGGAACTCTAGTGGAGGATTCTGATCCCATATGAGCACAATGATTAAGATAAATACTAACTCCATATATAGCGGATCCCTACCCCATTTATGAGGGTAAAATACATAACTCTATCTAATTTTGAGAGTATAGGATCTTTTCCTTAAGTTCACATGGGTGAAATACCTATCCCTAGTAGAATCCCAATCCCAAGGGGTGAGATACAAACTCCACCTAAAAATGAAGAGGGAAAAATCTACATTTGAAGAAACAAATCTTGAATAATAAAGAGTACACAATGTGTAGAAGGGTTACATGGTGTGTCACATCTACAGGGGTATTCAGTGTGTACCCTATCTATCTAAGATATGCCCCACTAAGGTTATACATGGTATGGACAAACACACAAAGTGTGTCAGGACACATGGTTCCATGGGAATATAATCCTTGGTAGACACTATCCTCGCTAGGTAGAGGTCACATAGTGTGTTATCACTCACATAGTCTTGTGATATTTAACTCCCCTGAAAACACTAGCCACAACAAAATAATTACACATAGTGTGTGTTATTTTGAACTATATGTAATGTGTTTGAGAAGTTTCCATAATGCCATACATGTTCTTTCACTTTCAATTTCATTTCCCCATTATTTGAGTTCACTATGAAAATATTCCAAAACACCCTCAAATTTGTTGACCATCATCAATGGATGACTAGAATTAGAATTTTTTTAGTTCTTATCTAGCTAATAAAATTGTAATTACTTCTCATCATTTCACATGGATCGGTTCTCAAAACCATCATCATCATTTCAACCTCAAAATTTACACCATTGTGTTAGATTCTCGATCATGCCATAACCAATTTTTTGAAACACACAACATCAATATGTGGAACCCCCAATCAAATTCACAATAAAATGGAATAATAGAAAAAATTCAAACCACTATCCAATAAAATACTGATGATGAATGCACATAGAATAGAGGGAGAATGATACTAAACATAAAAGAGAGAAATGAATGTTTTTCATGTTTGGCTGCCCATCATTCATTGGAATTAATAAATGAAGAAATATTAAAATGATCATTCCAAGAATTATGTTTAATAATTATATATAACCAAATAAAAACATGAATAAATGGGATAATAAATCACATATTATTGAATAGTCTGTTTGGAACTAATTTGTAATCACATAAATATCAAAGATGTAGATAAAATTCATAAAAAATACCTACCTTGATCTAGAAACACTGAATAATTGATTTGATGTCATAGAAATAGGTTTGTTCATCATCACCATCAAAATCCATCCATAGACACCAATGATGGTCAATTTCAGCTCCCCAATCTATTTTCACTACCACCACATTCATCATATCCTCTCCTATCCAATCTCTAGGGGTTGTTAATGAAATATGTGGCTAAAAATAGGGAGGATGAATAAGGAGTATTAAATATATATTTCTTAATGTGTTCTATATAAATTAGTTCAATTAATTAAATAGATAAATTATATAATTAATCCTCTCATGACCATGAACACCTGATAATCTAGATGTAGACCGAACTAAAATCCCATATAAGGGAAAATCCCATTATTGAATCAATGATGGTCATAGTTTTCCCATTTAATGTCCTGTTCAAGATATATAATCATTTTAATAGAAAAAATCATGTAAATAATAAAAATAATATAATACTTTTATCATATTATTTTTGAGGTTTTGCAGTGGTATCATTTCTATGTTACCTCAACCATGAAGTAAACCCCCATATTACAAAACAAATAGAACCAATAGAAATTTTTTTTAGTGTTAAAAAATAGGGTAGCATGACTATTTTACCCCAAGTAAGGCCTTCATACTTTAAAACACAAAATTAGGTGACTCCCACTTGGGAAAAACCCAAGATATTACACTACTATCTAGGATGACTTAGACATGCTCCTTAGATCTGTATGGTGGGATGCCTAGTCCACCTAGACATATAAATTATGGTTTGGGATGCCTTGCTCATAATTTATGGATCTTGGTGAGGTGATATATATTAGGGGTAACCACACCCCTAGAATTAGATGATGTGTTATCTATAATGGGAGAGATATACCATTGTACTCAGAAAAGTTAATATCTAGTAGGGGGAATCACACCCCTATAATTGAATGTTGCATTATTCGATAGGGGAGAGCTACACACATGAACTTGGATAAGGGTATATATGTAATTGGGGACTGAAAAACTAGACTCAAATGATGTGATGTATAGAAGTAGAGATCCAAAACCTTGGAATCAAACAAAGTGTTTTCTTGATAGGGTATGCCTTATATTTTTGTGATGTTTTTTTGTTGGGTTTTTCACTTTATATTGGATTTTACAGTAACATTACATGATTAGGGAAACTATATAACTGGATGAATCTCATATATTTAATCCCATGGTTCATTTTATAACCCAAGGATCAATAGTGGTTATTTAATTTATTATTACACACTTATTTATTTTATGGTTCCGAACATGTCACATGCACAATCAATAGGTTTATTCATTATATATAGGGTTGTATTTGTGGTTCCCTACTCAGTTGTATTCACACCCTACTCTAACCAACATGGAACTTGGGTACCCGATTAGACTTCACTGATAATATGTTTAGGTTAGGAAGAGGCCCTAAGTTGTATAATTGAATGAGATTCCTCATATGGTGATAAAGATTTGGATGAGTTGAGGCTCAAAGAGGATAATAGAGCTTTGATGTATTTTAATTATTTTATTTGTGTATTGTATACATGACTAACATAGTGGGAAGTTGGTGTTGTATAATGGCATAACCATGAGTTTTTATGATTATTTTGTTACACATGATCATTTTAATATTTATGTTTTTGTTTATTATTTTTGTGTTCCCTAATTATTTATTATTGTGGGTGATATATTGTTTATTATATTTGTTATTTTATACTATGATATGGGGGTATAGACTCCACACGATAGTTCCCCAGAACCTAGCAACTATTAAACAAAATCTTGTATACAAGGAGTCCTGCTTTAGCTCATGTAGTGACTTCTCTAGTTTAGTAACCACTAAGTGGACATTACTCAGGGAGGACATTACAACATCATTGATATATTTCACCCAAAAATCCCTTGGGAAACCTTCATGAATATTCATCTATTGACCCTTCTTAGTCAGTTCCTAATTTGTATTATTTTCTAAACCATTATATTCTGGGGTTCCTATAATAGTCTTCTTAAAACTGATTCTGTTTATCTAATAAAACCTCTTGAATCACCGACTACCATATTATCCAATATTATTAGATCTTAAGAACATAAGATTATTTTTAGCCTATTTATCCACCATTTCTCTCTATCAAATAAACATTTTTATGACATTGTTTTTTTTTCTTAAAGAAATAAACTCATAATTTTCTTATTTAATCATTGAAGAATGTAACAAAGTATGAACCATCATGATAATGGGTTGGATATGGCCTCCAAAACATACATATATAAAAGCTCTAACATCTGAGACTTATGTGTCTTCCCATTTTTGATAAACAAAAATTTTCTATAATTTATAAGTATACAATGATCATAAGATTAGAATTCCATGTGATCAAGCATAAATATAACCTTAGAAATTAAGACACTTATTTTATTCTCAATTAACATCCCATGATAGAAATTTCACAACTCTATACTTCTAGAATTTATAATTTAGACAATCATTGTACCATTTGATATTTTCTATAAAAAATTACAATCTATAACAACTTTAACCACTATAATGGATACATGTGTGATATTCCAGACTCTATTTGTGAATATTGTTCTGAAATCTACTTCATCCAAATAAATTATAGAAATTATATACTTCAGTATCCTTGGTATGTGTTGAACTCCCTAAAACTATAAGAATTTTCCATTTGACATTTGTAATTTAACATCACCCTTAACCATGATCTCATGAGATTCATTATCTGCTAGATAGACCCTTCCAACCCATTCAAACAAATTATTCAATATGAATACCCTCTTGTTAAATTAATAGAAAAAAATCCCCAAACTTAATGACCCATGATTACAATAGAATATTAACACTTTTTAGTAAATTTTTTCCATTATTATCTATAATGTTTATGATATTTGGTGAATCTACCCTTTTAAAATAAATTTTGAAACCCTTTCAATTCATCTTCAAATGAAAAATCTTCCTAAAATTCTAACATATAGTTATGGGTTCATCTAAAATTCTTCAAATTCATTCTTTTTTCTCTTAAATATTTTTATGAACTTTTCATGAAATAGAATATCCTCTTCCTTCCTCATGAAGAGTGGTCCTGGAAGGTTCATGGACATCCATATTCATATTCTTTACATTAATAATTAGATTAGGAATTACTTAAAACACAAGATCAAACATATGTTCAGATTTTTTTAATTTAGACAATATTGGGTCACATGATTATAAAATTGATGAGATAAGTAAAAAATCCCACACAATATAGGTGAAAAAATTCCAAATGTCTAAAAATGACATTGGATCATATTGAAGTCATTTAAATGATCATCAACTGGTCTTCCTTCCAAAATTTTCATATCGAACAACCTATAAATTATGGACATTTGTTTTATTTTTTTGGGATTATATTATATATCATATATAACTTTCCTCAACTCCATAGTTTTCCTAACCTCTTAGATGTTTTAGGAAAAATTATGCACTAATGAATTCTGTATCACACAAACTGTTTTCTGATGAATCCTTTCTCATTCATATATATACATTTATTCTTGTTTAACTCATCTAAATATAACCTCAAGGTCCCATTGGAATAGATAATCATTAATATTCATCCTATTGTGATAACACACGTCATTACAGGTTTTTAAAATCAAGAGAAATTTGAACCCATTTTGTTCCATGGAGAGTTCAGGGGAAGAATGGTAATTTATCTTATAAGATGATCTTAGATAACTTTTCTGAATACTCTGTTGGTCCTAGAACATGGTGCTTACCAAAGGACATGAATTTTATGTAAATCCAAGAAATTCATATTTTCACAGAATATTTAGTATATAAATTATCAAATATTAATTTATTTTCATGTATTCATTTGGTTATATATTTTAAATAGAGTGCTGTGATGAGATTCTATCTCTACCATTGAGTCTATAATGGGGTTTCTTCTTAAGCGAGTCCGGACCATGCGTCGTGCATTGGGGCCATGGTCAGGCCCCTTCTCTTTTTTTTCTTTTTTTATTTTTTATTTTATTTTTCCCTTCATACTTTGGATTTTTATGTACGTGAGTCACCCCTATGGGTTTGAATCAACTGAGAGAGGGAGAAGGAGAGAATATAGGGATATTAAGAAGAGGAGGTTCTACCAACGTTGCACCCCAACCCCAGAATTCCTAGAGCCGGCGTCATGCTACCATCACATTTGCATGATTATAAGGAATTAATTCATAATGGATCAAATATTTTACAAATCTTGGTAAACCAGATGCATACATGGTTCTTGTTTTAAAAATTAATAAACTAATTAAAACATAATTTTTTTTCATTTGAGGATAATAACTCTATTCCATATAGCATATCCTTGAATAACATTCTCAGTACACTTCAGTGAATCCTATGGAAAGGAAACATAATAAAGGTGAAATAAAATTCTCTATAAGGGTAAATACAGTGGAATAAATAATGAATCAAAGAGAATAATCATTATAGTAGGGTAATAATTGAAGAAACCTTCCATGAAATCAATAAACTGAGAAGGAAGTTTGTAAATAATATGGTACGGTAAAAAACACGAAACACATTCCACTCAAATAACTAGATAAATAAAAAATAAATATAGAAAGGTAAGAAACTAAAAAAACATTCCATTTAATCAATAAAATGAGAATTAAATGAATCCATATAATTTTTCAGAGTGAAAATATCATGGATAAAAAATACTGAATCAAAATGAAGGAAATGCGTAATTATTGGATGTTATGTATCAGGAACTTGAAATCCTATACCGTCAAGATCTTTCACATGAAAATTTAAAACTACAGGTAGAAACCCATTTAATTTGTGAAAATAATTTATCTCATGAGAACTTATCTATGTATCAAGGGGATATATAATGTAAGTGGACCACCCCTAAATACCTATCCAAACCATTCCTTATATCAAGTAATCAATTTAATTAATAAATATTATTCCTTTTCATATATCCATATTGAATAAAGAATATAAATTTATCAATATTTTCCCAAATAATAATAAAACTATCAAAGTAAAAACTGTATAAAAAATGGTATATAGTTTAGGTAATGAACATATACATGAGAAATGATATGGATAATTAGGGTAAATTCAATGTTCAATGATCATAATAAATTAAATATTTCAAGGGGGTTACAAACATGAATCAAGTAAGTGAATTTCAATATTATCCTTGGCCAAATCAATAATAAACCATCTAGAAAAATAATAATAATGGTATTAATACCAAATATTCCATGTGAATAAGGATAAATGTTTATTTTCATTGATTAATAAGGATACTATAGAAAAGATATTTAAAAAATATTCTTGAGGAAAATATACTTTTCATTTTGAAAAACATTTTGAAAATCCTTTTCTTTGAAAATAACATTTGAAAATGTTTTATTTTAAAATTAAACTTTTAAAGATGAAAAGTAATCTACAAATATATGTAGGCAGGTAAATTCATATATGTTGTATAAGGTAAATAGATTATTACTTTTACATGGTATAAATGGTAGAAAAATTAATTGTTCAGAAAGAAATAATAAGAATCCTTTGAAAACATTTGTAAAAGAAAAAAAGATAAAATTTCTTTAATAATTAAATTTTTAATAGTTAAAACATTTTTTAAAACATTTTTATAAAACATGGGTTTTAGTGTAAAACAAGTTCTCCAATTAAATATTTAAATGGAGTTGGGTTTTCTTAAAAACACTTTTTAAAACATTTTGAGTACCAAAGAGTGGAAAAAATGGTTCTATTACCTAGAAAAGGTCATGAATAACTATAAGAGAAGACAATTATAGGGTTTATCAGATAATGATCAAATAATTTACTCTAATTTAAATTCAAGTGTAAATAATATTGAACTAAAAGTGATTTTGAAGTAAACTTTTGAAAACCCATAATGTGGATGTGAGAATAAATCAATGAATAGATTATATATGTAAAATATAAATCCATATAAATAAAGTTTAAATAAAAAAATAAATAGTAAAATTTTATTACACACATAATACTATAATATTAATGACAACAAGGAAGTAATAGAACCCAATGAAAATAAATTGATTTATGAAATTCTTTTCCCCATGGTAACATTGAATTAAAATACCCTTTGATGAAATAATTGTATTTGAAACTAAAAATATCATGATGGATGAATGAATTGTGATATTATATTTCAAATTTCTAGTATGTGGACCATATATTAGAAATTAGGTGCACAACAACAAAGTATTTATCAAATAATGGATTTTTATTTGAATTCCCTTACTATTTGGTAACTTTATAATTATAATCCACATGAAAGAAGTAATTTCAATTGAAAAATTAAATAACATGAATATAAATAATTAATGATATAATATATCAAAATAAGAAGCAGATACACAAAAAAAAAAGTAAGTGGTGAAAATGGTGCATGCCTCATGGAAAGAAAAGTGAAACAAGAATCCTTTACCTAGAATTTCCTCTCGGGTGAACGTACGACAACCTCTTATATAATGGTTTTAAACACGTCAATAACTTATACCATAACCATAATAATATTTATAATATAATATATAATCTTAATATAAAATATTATTACCCATTTTCTAATAATCGTTCATTATTTTCACTATTTTGGGTGCTAATTCCTTTTTATAGTGGAGGAGTGATTTTCTTGTAAATTTTTTTAAAAGGGGATTCCACACACTTTTTCCTATTAAAAGTGGTTAAAATAATGAAAAATTAGATAAAATTGAGGATAAGGTCAATATATGTCCATATAATGGATTTTGGACAAATTTCAAGGTCATTGTGTCCCTTAATTTTAAGGTTTACTCCTTCGTTAAGATACTTTTCTCATAATTGATGTAATTAATTTTAATCACATTAGATAATATTTTGCTCACTCAAAAACTATGATAAACTTATCATAAATTATAAATTATTATAATTTCTAATTTTGAATCAATTTTCCAAAATTCTTATCATAGAAGTGGAATAAATTAATTTAAATTTAATCCCTCAAACAGGACGACAAAGTGAGGTTTTAAAGTAACATTTTCAAAAGCTTGCTATGTTTTTATATTAAATTTCAATTCAAAATTAATTATAATTAATGTATTTAGATTAATTTATATAAAATTTAAATAATTAAACTTTAAAACCAATCAAAAATATAATTTATCCTTATAAATAAATTATATAAAAAGTCATTTTTGAATTAAAATTTAGTTTTTTCACTATTCATCATAAAATGAAACTTCATAGAAAATACCAAAAATTCACCCTAACCTAATTTTTATGTTTATGTTTAAAAAATAATGTTTTTTTATATATAAAATTTATAAAAGTTCCAAAAATTGGATTTAGAATAGGTTCTCCGTTAAAAAGTTGTAATAGTGCCTTTAGAAAAATATTGATTTTTATGAAAATTATTGGGTTTTCTCTTATATTATGAATATATTATCTAATAGATGACTGTAAAAAATATTTTATTTAATATATATATATATATTGCATTAATATCACTCACTAATTGTAATTAATTTAATTTATTAGGATAAAACAACTTTTTGGACATAAAAAAAGTTTTCTTTAAAAACTTTTTTTATTCAATTGGATCTTATATTCATTTATAATAATTTTTATCCAATGAATTAATTTTATTTTTTTGTAAACCATATATTTTCATAAGTTAGTTAATACTATTCATAACCTCTAATTTAATTACTAGGTTATATCTTATTATAAATAATAATTTTTTATGATATGTTGTTGCTTGATAAAATCTGGTCTTGGGTGTAACACACGATATCAAAAAATGCCTTTATTATGTGTAAAAAAAGATTAATAAACATTTAATTTTTTGAAATCCATAGATTTCATTTATTTAAAATATTAATTATATTTTATAGTCTTGGGGTGTTATATTCCCTCATGTGCTTGGTGTTGCACATCATACACAATATTGAATACAATGTTCTTATATTAAAATTGCAGGGTGTTACATTCTCCCCACCTTAATTAAATTGTATCCTCATAGTTTAAACATGACCTTTGTAATATATTGTTTGATATTTAATTTTTTAAAATCCCACATCATGATAAGGTTTCATAAAACATACTCTTGAAAATAGAGAATGGGAAGTAGAATGGTCACATAGACTAACAATTAATAGGTATCTAAGTAGGAGAAAATTAGTGGAAGGTAGAGATAAATACATAGAGGAAAGGTGTAAATACTTATAGGGAGTTATTGAGGTCATAAATCAAAAATAAGATAATGATAAATGTTGTGTTGAGGGCCTCAAATCCATAAATCCATGATGATTCAAAAGACTATCTATTAAAAAAAATAAGGGATTAGGTTAACATTTGTTTTGATCATTTTCCTAATGTTGAGTAATTATTTTACGACCTATGAATATAAGGAAATATACTTACATAACATATTTATATAAACACAATTTTCATCCTCTGTTTGGGATTTTATCAATTTCTAATTCATCTATTACTTCATGAAATGGATATTGGAAAATTAGCATTGATTACTAAAGCACTAAAATAAACTTTCTTCTGGATCATAAGGCCCATAAAAGAGTGACATATCTAACTATTTATCTCTAAATCTTCTATAAAACCAATATAGTTAATAAATTAATCTCTAAAACAAATACTAGAGGTTCATAATTAATATTTATTCATCAATTTTTAACTAAAAACAATGAGATATTAACCTGGGAATTGCGTAAGTCAATGGTTGGCATTAAACCCTTATCATCCTTCAGTCATGTGTTCAAGTCCCACAACCTTTCCAGACTTGATGGGTATACATTTTTTTCTTTTTATAAAACCACATTAATGTAATTTAAAAAATAAATATGATATATATCCTTGAAATTTAATTATTAAATATCCTTTTAACTATGGTTATCAATAGAACCCCAAAACATAAATACTTCATCTATTTATTTCCACATATGTCCTTCCTTGGTATATAGTTTATCCTTTAAAGAGGTAATATCCAAAAACTAAAAACCATTGTGTGAGCATCAATTACCATATTGGAAAAACCAAATAATTGTTTTATGTTTTCTAAATATTGACACAAAATTTTCAATCTAAGGCACCTCAGGTTTAACCTAGTCCATTCATTGTAATTATCTATTTAAATCATTCACAATGGTTTATAAAGATAAATTGAATTATCCTAAGAATATCCCCTAGGAGTGTCAGATTAGGTGCACTGTAAGGCTTATTGTTTTGTACCAAGTTATCCTCAAGTCATTCCCGACACACCTTTTTAGAGTTGTTACCCCTAGGTACTATTATGCCAGAACCACATACACTTGTAGTATCTACATAGGGATATATATATAGGAAAACCACATAATCTCTATCTAATTGAAACTTTGGGATGTTCTCATATACTTATCCTAAATGTATAAATTAGGATTATGTTGCATAATATATGTTTTCTAAATCCAGTTTCCAAGGTTGCTAGTAAACTTTCTCTGATACCAACTGTAGTGCCCTGACCCTAGAATGCACGGAGTTGGTGTCATAATACCATTAAATTAACTTTATTACAAGTAATCAAATCCCAAATGATTGAAGAGAATACGAGTCTTGTTAAACTTGATACATACATGAGTCTTTTTTTACAAATGAATACACTAGTTATATTTTTTTTCATTTGATGATAATAACTCAATTCCATCTAGAATATCCTTGAATAACTTTCCTAGTGCACTTCAGGTAATCTAGGGGAATGTAAACATAATAAGGGTGATATAAAATGATTAGTAAGGGTAAATATAGTGGAATAAATAATGAATCAGTGATACTAATCATTATATAAAGGTAATAACTGAAGACACATACAATGAAATCAACAAACTATGAAGTAAGTGTGTAAACATTATAGAAACCGAAATAACTGGAAACACATTCCATTAAAATAAATATATAAAAAAATAAATACGAAAATGTGATAAACTAAAAACACACTCCCTTAAATCAATAAAATGATAATTAAATACTTCTATAGAAATTTTTATAGTGAAAATATCATAGATAATAAATTCTAAACCAAAATTAAGCAATTGATCAATTATTAGACATCATGTATCAAAAAAATGAAAACCATTACTGTCAAGACATTTCAAAGTAGTATTTAAAACAACAGGTAGAAGCCCATTTAATTTTTGCAACTAATTTGTCTCACGATAACCTCTTGATGAATCAAGTGGATATATAATCTCTAGGGTCCACTAGTCAATGATTTCCCTAACAATTATTTATATCAATTAATCTCTTTATTTAATAAAAAATATGCCTTATCAAATACCCATATTCAATAAATAATACAGATTTATCAATATTTACCCATATAGTTAAATAAATTTTAATGTAAACACTATATAAAAATTGTATACAATTTACGAAATGAACATATCTATGACAAATTATATGAATAATTAGGGATAATTCAATGTTCAATGATTATAGGAAATTGAATATTTCAACGGGGAAACAAAGATGAATCAAGTAAGTAAATTTTAATAATATACTTTTACAAATAAACCACAAACCATCCTAAGGAAGTATAAGGATGTTATAAATAAAAAATATCCCATGTGGAGTAATGATAATTTTTTTGTAATTGATTAATAGAAATACTATTGAAAATAAATTTTAAAAACATTCTTGAGGAAAATATAATTTTCATTTTGAAAAAAAATTTGAAACTTATTTTCTCTAAAAATAAAATTTTAAAACATTTTCATTAAAAAGTAACCTTTTAAACATGAAAATTAAGCTTCAAATAAATAATAGAAGGTAAATCAATACATTATTTATAAGGTTAAATGAACATTTCTTTTTCATGGTAAAAATGTTATAGAAATTCCTTTTTAATAAATCAATAAGAAGATTCCTTTGAAAATTTTTGTTAAAGACAAAAGGGTAAAATATATTTAATTAATAATTTTTAAATGATAAAAAATTTTTTAAAACCTTTTTAGAAAACACGGTTTTTAGAATAAAATAGGTTCTCTGACTAAAGATAGAAATGAAGTTGGGTTTTCTAAAAAACACTTCCTAAACAATTTTGACTACCAAAGAGTGAAAACTGGTATTATTACATTGAAAAGGTTATGAATAACCATAGTATATTAATATTAAATGGTTTATTATAAAATTATCAAATAATTTCATCTAATATAAATTCAAGTGTAAACAATCCTAGGAAAATGGAGACTGTGAAGTAAACCCTTGAAACGACTATAACATTGATGTGAGAATCAATCAATGAATAGTTTTTGTGTTTCACATGTAAATCCAAATAAAAAAGTGGATATAGAACAATATATTGTAAAAATTTATTACACATATTATTTTTAATATTAATTAAAATTAGGAAGTAATAAAACCTATTGAAAAGAAATTGGGTTTTGAAATTAGTTTCCACTTGGTAATGCTTAATTCAAATACCCTTTGATGAAATAATTCAATTTAAAAATAAAAATATCACTAATAATGAATTATTAATTATATTATATTCCAAATTGGTATTATATACACCATATATAATAAATTAGGTGAAAAAAATAAAGTATGTCTCAAAGAATGGAGATTAGACGAAGCCCCTTACTATTCAGTAAAATTATAATTATAATCCCCATGAAAGAAATAATTTCAAATGAAACATTAAATACCATGAATATAAATAAATTAATATTATAATATATCAAAATAGACTATAGATAAACCACAAAAAAAATAAGTAAGTGGTGAAAATGGCGTATGTCTCACGAAAAGAGAAGTGAGACAAGAATCCCTTACCTTGTGTTTCCTTTCAGATGAAAATTCAATAACTTTATATATAGTGGTTTTAAAAATGTCAAAAACTTATAACATAACCATAATTATATTTATAACATCATACATAATCTTATTATAATATCTTAGTACCTATCTATTAATAATATTTCAATATTTTCAATATTTCAGGTGTTAATGCCTTTTTATAGTGTAGGAGGAGTGTCATTCTTGTAGATTTTCTAAAAAGGGAATTCTAAGCACATTTTTATTATGACTATTGGCTCCAATAATGAAAAACATTCAATCCATTGGATTATAGGGTCAAAATATGGCCACAAAATATCTTTTGGACATGTTTCTAGGTCATTTTGGCCCTTAAGTTTAAGGTTTAGTCCCCTTTTATCTATTTTTTCTCTTAATTTATATAATTAATTTAAACCCCTTTTCACTAATATTTTTTGTTAAAAAATATATTAAATTTATTATAAATTATAAATAATTCATTTTCCAAATATGGAATCAATTGTTTCAAATTAAAATCATAGGAGTGGAAAAAATTAATTTAAATTTAATCTTGTAGATGGGACAACAAAGCAGGGTTTTAAAGTAAGATGTTCAAAAGATTGGAATGTTTGTTATTCAATTTCAAAAGTGAAATTGATTAAAATTACATTATTTGGATTAATTTTTATACAAATGATCTAATTAAACTTTAAAAACACTGAAAAATATAATTTATCCTTATAAATAAATTAGATGAAAACGAAGCTTTTAATTAAAATTCAATATTTTTCAATATTTATCAAAAAATTAAAATTCACATAAAATCACCAAATATTCACCTTGAACTAATTTTTATGTTTATATTTAAAAAATTAAGTTTATTTTGACATATAAAATCTATAAATGTTCCAAAAATTAGATTTAAAATAGGTTCTCCATTCAAAGATGGGAAAAGTGCCTTTAGAAAAATATTGATTTTTCTATAAAATATTAGGGTTTCACTTATCTTATGAATATCGATTCTATTGGTTGAATGTAAAAAATATTTGATTTAATATGATATATATACATATATATTTAATTAATATCACTCACTAATTTTAATCAATTTAGTTTATTAGGATAAAACAACTTTGTGAGGATAAAAATAATTTTCTATAAAATATTCTCTTTATATTCATTTGGTACTTATATTCATTTATAATAATTTACAACCAATGAATTAATTTTATATTTTTGAAAATCATATATTTTCATAAGTTAGTTAATACTATTCATAACGACTAATTTAACAGTTAAGATGCATCTTATTATAAATAAAAATATTTTTAATAATATATTATTGCTTGGTAAAAATCATTCTTACATGAAACAAAAGACATCTAAGAAAGTATTTGTTGTGTGTAATGCAAGAAAACTCAGAATTGCATCCATTGAAAGTTAAAGATTTATTTTTACTTAAAATAGTAATTATATTGTAATGTCTCAAGAAATTATATTCCCTTACACGCTTGGTGTTGCATGGAAAACAAGCCATCAAATAAAATGTTCTTATTTTATAATTTTGGGGCATTACACACATGTAGCTCAAGTTGTGCCAGATCATTATGTGGTATCTACATTTTATAGATCAGATCGAAGTGATAGTAGTTTTTTATTAGGGGTGGTCTGGTTTTACTTTTTTTTCAAATACCCATATTTTATGTTCTTTTAAGTTTAAATCCAATTTTGGATTAGTGGGTACCCCTTTTAGGTCAATCTATGGTTTCTGTGGGGAAATCAGGCATTTTGGGATGTTTTGAGGGCTTCCCATTCAGGGAAATCAATTTAAATGACATGTTTTGAGAAAACACATTGTGTGTTCTTCCTATTTATGGAATATGTGTTTTTGGGACTAAACACCATGTACTAGGGGAGCACACCATGTAGTGGGATTTCGGGGTGTGGTTGAGTACTCATCCAGACACCCTTTTAGAGGGAAAATGGCCATGTATAAGTACAATACCAATTATCATGTGTATTTAATATCATGTGGGCATACAATCCCATGACGAGTACATAGATAGGTATACCTATAGTGACCCAATGTGGGGTACACGCCCCGTACTGGTGGTATGCACTGTGTACTTGGGCCTTTTACACAACAAGTGGGGATGAGATACTTAGGTATCTACCCATGGGGGTTACACATAGTATACTGAGAGGAACAAACCATGTACTTTGGGAAATTGAACATCGATTGGCCCAAGGTACATGGCATGGGAGGACATTTTGGGTTATATGTTGTGTACCCCAAGTGAACACCATGTACTTTTCATGCCCCAGTCTATTTTGCTTTTTTCTCCTTAATGTAAAAATTGGACTTGTGAGTAGTTTATTATGATAATTTTTACATGTGGATCATGATGGTTTAATCCTTTCATTATTTAGAGTTTATATGGATATTTTTTTGTAATTTAAGAGTTCAATAAGAGGATTTCTTTGAGGTTTGGTTTCAAAAACCTACAGTAAAATGGGTTTGAAAAATAAAGCCCATGTGAAGGTTGCAAGATCGTTAGTGGTCCTATATTGAGGATATCACTGAGTTTTTTTAGGTCATTTCCGAAAAATCCTATTTGGAAGTATTTATTATATTATCTAATTAGATCTTGTTTTTTCCCTGCATTTTGGGACTGATTGCTCGAGGTTAGAGCATTTGAGGTATAGCTAATAGGTTTAAAGACCAGATCTGTTGGAGCCTTTGGGATAGGTTGATTAATTTGTATAGAATTTAATTCCTGGTTTCATTAAGTTGTTTAAAGGAGTCTGAGGGACTCTTGAGAATTAAAATATTGGCTAGTTTATGATCAAGTGATTAGTGGTTTCTATAGTTAGCTATTGAGAATGCCCGTATGGATTTTTTTTGTTTTGGACTGCACTAAATAACCCTAGTGGGGGGTCTCCCAATTTTGAGGTGGTAATGAGGAATATTATGAATCAACCCATTTGTGGGAGTGTTCTTTTGGATTCCTTTTTTGGGTGTGTTATTAATCAATGATCAATTGGTTTTCATTGAGGGTTGGTTGGGATGTTTCAGCACTAAGCGTATCTTGTGATTTTTGACAAGCTAGTAGAACCCCTAATAGGGTGTCAAACTCATGATATGTCATTTAGACTAGATGAGGTTTTTTCTATGGGTATGTATTGAGAGATTGGGTGAAACAAGGTATTATCATGGTGGAAGTCTAATTATGCTATAACCTTGGGGACTATAAGAGCTCTGATTTTGGTTTTATCCTGATTTAAGTCATTGAGACATTGTAGTGGATATTTTTTTATAGCGAGATCTAGGGGGACATGAGAGATCTATGATTACTGAATAAGAGTTTATTAGTTCTATTAGTTTAGCTAGTTTGATGGTTATTTTGAGGTTCGATCATCCGAAATTCAGTTAGCCTTTTGTTATGATGTTTTCAGAAGTTTCTACTCGATATGGTGGTTTGAGGAGAAGAATATTGAGATATTTTGGTTCAATCATTAGCCCCGATTTTGATCTAGTCCTATCCTCCATTTGATGGTTATGGTTATATTAGATTAGGGATAAAATGGAGTATCTTTATATCGAATTAACCATATATTTCAAGAGACCCATGACAATAGGGGGTTTTATTTATTGTTGATTTTTTGTGCTCCTGACCTTGTGTATAGAGCCCATATGAAAGTTAATTTTGTGGGTCCACATGGATGGATCCCATAGGGTGGTCTATCTATTAGTTCCATGTGGTGGATCTCAAGTTGTTATATAGAACATCTGGGACATTAAATATCTCTGACAAGTGGTGGGGATGTTCTGTTTCCATTTTCAATTGTTCCATTAGAGTCCTAGTGCCCAATATATGTTCTTTTTTGTGGATTCCTATAGTTATTCCTTAGGGATGAAATTATCATCTATTTAATTTGTACATCATGGAGCTCATATATAGATATGGATGATGTTATTGTTTATATGTGACTAGGTGATTCCCATGTTATAATCCTTTTTCATGGTCCAGAGAATGGGTAGAATATCTATAAGTGTTTTTCTAAAACCCAATGGTTGGATTTTTTCTTGTATTTTCCCCTTTTTATGCTGTTGTTACTTTTATTCCAACTCTTATTAGTTTTCATCTAGGTTGGTAACAACATGTGTACATGCACTTTTCATGACAATATATTATAGGCCCTCCATTGGGGGTGGCCTACTGAGATTTATTTATCACACCCTACATATGAAACAAAGTGTGAGTGTAGACATGATGTCTACATTTAGGTTAGATCAGAGGATGTCTGGTTGATGAAGTTGAGGCCTAGTGTTTCTTGATCGAAAATAAACACTCATGCAATGTCTTAGGATCAGGATGGTGTAGCTCGAGCATCATGGAGACCAGGTGTGTGGTTTGGATCGACACTAACAATAGATACTATTTTATTTATTTTTAGTTTTTCTTATTTTTTATATGTGGTCAAACCAAAGGGTTTCCACATTTTGTATGCTTTTCATTCTTTGAGTCTGTATGACTGAATGCCCATTACAATAGTTATAGAATGATTCTATTTTAGTTATTTAGTATTCAAACTCTGATGTTTATCTTTGTGTATTTTTTGGTTATTTTCACTATTATTTCACTTTGAACAAAGGTTGTAGTCTCCCCACTACACCATATAGTCCCTCACCAATGGTCAAAATCCTCTATCATTCACGGAGGTGCACATGATTCCTTTTGGAGATCCAAATCAAGTGATGTGTCAGGTTGAATCGGGTTGTTTTCTTACAAAAATAGTATCATAGATATTTAGTTTTAGTATTTATAGATTTGGTAGAAATATGTTCCAGGAATTTGTCAAAACCTGTGTTGGATATCATATTAGTGTGTCACTAACACCTTTTCCTATAGTATGTCCAATTTTCCATGTAATTGGATCACTGTTATAGGGTTTTTTTACGGTTTCATGATTTTACCTAGTGTTATGCACATAGTTTTATGGATATATGGTTTCATTTTGTTTTTGGGTCTTCTCCCATGGGAAAGTGGCTAGTATTCATGCATCATTCTAGGCATGTGGGATTAATATGACATCTTCCTGCATGTGATTTTTTACTGTATATTTTCTTCTGGTGATAGGTTATGTGGATAATGTAGTGAGATATTCTCTGGTGTGGGAGATTATGTCCCTTCATCTAGGGGTGCATGGAAACCCTAGTTGAATACAAATTCCCAATTAGTGGCTCAATTAAGGAAATGAATCCTTTGAGATATTTGGATTGGGCCTCATTCTCCATAAGATGGTGGTTCTCTTGAAGTCCCATGTTCATGTTTTTTCAGAGGGATCTGTTCTTACAACGTGTTGTCTATTGATTCATGGAGTGGTAAATGTGTGCCTAAAATCATTGATTTCTTGGGGGGAATGGTTTTTCTTCCTTGTAGAGGTTGTTGAAGTTTACTATAACTGGGATTTGGTTAGACAAGAGGATGCATAGTGTTTGATAATTACAGTGCTAGTAGTTATCCCTATCTCATGGATTTATTGAGAGGGAAGGTTTGGTTGGACATGTTTCCCTATTTGTTTTCGGTTGTTCCTTAGATAGTATAGTGAGAGTGTAGTTAAAATCTTGGGAGTTTGGATTGACAGCTGAGTGGAGGGTGATCGTGTGGTTGATCATGGCATGAGGGAGATGTATCGATGTTGAAGGGGAGTACTAAGGGTGCTCTAATTTCTTGGAACTAACCCGCATAAGGAGCAGATTCAATGTTTTTTAGGTATGTTATCCAACTTTCGTTAGGACGTGGACCATATGAGTGCGATTTATATTTCAATTTTGAGAGTAGAGTAATGAAATAATTGTTGTGGGGAGAGAACCATTGGCTATTCAAGGTCGCGAGTCTCATTTTATGTGGTTTTTTAGCATGATGTTTGTATTTTTTTCAGTGATCAAGTGTGATAATTTTCACCACAAGTATTCATTGTGTTTAGTGAGGTATGTATTATGGTCTATGTGTTTAGCAATTTTGGAAGTTAGGAGACAATAATGATACAACTGTGGTGGTAAGAATCAGATCGACCATTGTTGAACGTCTCTCATGTTGGGACATAGTTGGTGACACTATAATACTAGTCATTAGATAATTGAGATAGAGTTGGTTGTGCCTTTTATTTTGGGAGAGCATGGATGAAGTTTTCCCACTATGGCTTCTTGGGGGTAATAAGTGCTTGTGGTGGAGATTTTTTTGATGACACACATCAACAGGGGTTGTGAAAATAAGGTAACATGTAAACCATTTTTGTTCTCAAAAGTGTTCAATGGAAAAAATGGTAATTTATATTATACAATGATAATGGATAATTTTTTGACTACTTTATTTTTTTTAGAATAGGTTGTTTTCTCTAGGATAGTATTTTGGAAGAAATTTGAGCCATTCAAATTTTCCTGGAATATTTAATAATTAATTATTTTATTTTATTTTTTTCATGCATGTTTGTTTGGATGTATCTGTTAAATAGATTTTCGGATTGAGATAACATCTTTGTCATTGAGTCTAGAATGGGGGATTTTTTTATGCGAGGCATAACCTTGCATGAAGCATCATTGTCAAGCCCAAAAACCCTTTATTTTATTTTTAATTTTATTTTATTTTTATTTTTTCTTTTCTCTACTTATTTTTTTACTTCATTCATTATCTTATCACACATGGATCCACCCATGTGGGTGTTTCTTTGTCAAGAGAGGGAGGGTAGAGAAGAGAGGGATATGTAGAGGAGGAAGTGTTGTTGTGAATGTTGGGTCATTCCAGATCATCATGTGACAACAAATGATCATGGATCAGAAAAAATAATATATATTTTCCTCCCAAAGGTATAGAATTATTACATTTTTTCCAAAAGTATCCATATTTTCTTTTTTAAGGTTTTTTTTTAAAATTAGGTTTCTAGGGACCCCTTGTGGGTTGATATGTGGTTTTTTGTGGTAAAATCAGGTGTTTCGGGCTGTTTCGAGGGCTTATTGTTCAGGGAAACCCCCCTAAAAAACATGTTATTCAGGGAAAACAGGTTTTGTATTAATCATGTTCAGGGAAGGCGAGGTTTTGTGGAATAAATTCCATATATCAGGGGTACACGTCATGTAGTGGGCTTTTGGGGTGTGGCTAAGTACCTAATCTGACACCACATGTGGGAGTACTTTTATGTGTATAAGTAAAAGTTAAATTCGTATGTTGGGTGCACACCATGTATGTATACATGCCTAGGCAGAGTACATAGCTAGGTACATGGGTGGGGACCCCATATTGGGGTACATGCCATGTATTGGAGGTACACACTGTGTACTCGGGTGTTATACATGCTCAGTGGGGATGAGATACATGGGTAGGTACCCATGTGTTTTGGTTACCATATACAGAGAGATACACACAATGTAATATGGGAAGGTACAATTTGAGTTTCCTAAGGCACACAATAGTGAGGAACCTTAGGGTAACATGTGGAATACCCCATGTTCACACCATATAATTTTTCCATCTTTGTCTATTTTCCATGTTTTCACCCATATATCATAATTGAGCTTTTGATTAGTCTATTCTGAGAATTTTTTCATGTGGTTAATAATGGTAGAATAATTTTGGTCCCTAGAGGTAGTTTGGATGTTGTTTTTAATTGTGAGTGTTTTTAAGAGGATTTATTTGAGTTTTTTCTTCAGAATAATCCAATATGTTGGGTTTGAGTTGTGAGGCTCGGGTTAGTGTTGTGAGTTTGTTAGTGAGAAAGGATTATGAATTTCAGTGATTTTTATTCAAAATGTTTCAGATGTATTCTGGAATAGGGGATCTAGTAGAATCTCTAAGGAGATCTTGGATTGTCCCTGCATAATGGTACTAGTTTCTCAATATTATTACAGTTGAGGTTTAACTTCAGGGTTTGAGGACCAATGATGTTGGATCCTTTGGGCTGGGTTGATGACTTTAGATGGCAGTTATAGAATGGTTCTATTGAGTTTAATATATGATTCTAAGGGACTCATGATGATTCCCTTATGGGCCACTTTCTAATCAAGTGATCAGTGGTTACCATAGTTGATTGTTGAGAATTACCATATTTTAGTTTTTTATTTTTTATTTGGTAGATAATCCATGGTGGAGGGTCTCTTTATTTTGAGTTAGTAAAGAGGACTATTGTGAATTCCCCAGTAAAAGGGAGTATGGTATTGGATGCCATTTTTTAGGGTTGTTAACTAAGGATTAGTTAGTGGCTGTTGATGAATGTTTGAGATGTTTCAGCATTGGGTGTGTGCTGTGCGTTTAGATGACCTAGAGGAACCCCTCATGGGGTATCATACTCTTGATGTGGCCTTTTGGAATAGCTAATGTTGTTTTTACATGCATATCCTAAGATCTTGTGTGCACCAGGGGAGTCCTGTGGTGGATGTAGCTTTATGCTGTGGTCTAGGGGACCTTGGGAGCCCCAAATTTGGTTTAACCTTGAGGCGGGTCATGGAGATCCCATAATGGTGGTTTTTTTGGATATTGAGATATAGGGGACCATGTGATCCCCATTCTTATTCTTCAAGAGTAGATAAGTTCTCCTAGATTAGTTATTTATATGGTGGGTTCAATATTAGATCCCCCCACATTCGGTTGGCCATTGGTCATGACCTTTGAGTCTATTTCTACTCAGTATGTTATTTTAAGGAGGATGCCCTTGAGATATTTTGGTTCAAATGTTGGTCTTGGGTTTTGATCTGGTTCTCTCATTCATTTTATATTTGTGGTTAGACTGGATTAAGTAGAATATGGATGATCTAGATGGGGGGAATACCCATAGATTGAGTGTTCTCCCTAGATAGGGATGTATTTTTTTATTAATTATTTTGTTTCACTTCCAAACTTTTGGTATAGATCCCATATGGAAGTTCATCTATCTTATCTATGTGGATGGATCCCATAGGGTAGTGTATCTGTTGGGTCTATGTGTTGGATTATTAATCATTCTATAGGAATTTTGGGACATTAAATATCTCTAACATGTCTATGGGAATTTATTTCTCAATTTTCTATCTCTCCATTAGATTCCAAGCACTTGGTAGATTTGATTTGTAATGTGGATGCCTATGGTTATGAATTGGGGTCTTACATTTTTTCCTTTTGTATTTATAAATCTTGGAGCTCCTGTGTATATTTTGAGGATGGTCTAGTTTATGTGTGGCTGTGAGAACTAATTGTTACAATCCTTTTACATGGGCCAGAATGGGGGTAGATTTACCATGAGTTTCAGGATAAAACCCACTAGTTGGTTTCTTTCTTATGTTTGTTTCCCACCTTTTAATGAGTTTTTTTATTTTATGCCATATACTGTTATTTTTCATCTAGGATGGGCATATCACATGTTCATGAACTTGTTATGATATCAGGTTATAGGAACAAAATTGGGGGTTGCCTAATAATAATTATTTATCACCCCCTATACATGTACCTTGGTGCATATAAAAACCTGATGTTTTCTTTCAGGTTGCAGCACATGTTCCATGATGGATGGTGAATAGGCCCAGTGCTACTTCATAAAGCATTCATTCTTGTGTGGAGTCTCTAGATCAGGCTAGTGTGGCTTTATGTTCGTGGATACAGGGTATGTTTTTTTCATATAATTGGAAATAGTGTTGATAGTATTTATTTTTAGTTTTTTTTAATTTTTAGGTGTGGTCATCCCAGTTGGTGAACGACTATTTTATGCTTTTCATGCTTTGATTCTATATGACTATATGGAAAAATGCATTTATTATAGCATGATTCTACTTCAATTGTTTATTATGCATGATCTAATATTTATCTGTATGGATGTTTTTTATTTACACTATTATTTCACTCTGACCAGAGGGTATAGTCTCCCCACAATTCTTTATAGACCCTCACTGCTAGTCAGAAGCTTCTGGAATTCAGATAGGTACACATGAGGCTTTATGATGATCTAGATCGAGTGATGTGTTAGGTTAACTCAAGATGGTTCGTTACACATATGGAATCTAAAGTTTTTACCATATAATTTTTCAATATTAATCATGCCTTCTCAGGATTCCATTAATTCTAAAATTGGGAAATATCATTGAATCATAAAATTATTAAGATACACATGTACCAAAAAAATATGATTTCAATTACACTATGTCTTGGTAAAATACAAGCTCTGATACCACTTTCTGGTCCCAAAACCACTAATCAGGAAGAACCCCTCAAAATCATTAATTGAAGAAAAAAGTCCCAAAATTATGGAAATTCATGATCTTAAGATGATGGGGTATCCAAATTTAGAATATAAACCACTCCCCATCCATGAACCATATTTCCACTCTCACACTCTTAAGAAAACTGAACTTCTAGAACAAACAAACTAAGAGGAACACACACACACACACACACACTTTTGAAAAAATATGATATTATGTATTTTAAACTTTAGTCCGAAATTATGAGATATTTTTTTATTAATTTAGGAATAATCAAGGATAATAATTCCTAGGTCAAAATTACCCCCACCCAACCTATTTAATGTGAGGTCTGACCGATTAAATTGATTCCACCTTCTTTTAAAGTTCACAGGGGTCCCACATATTATCTTGGCCACCTTTGGTTGCTTGTTTAATGAAATACCTAAACAATTTACTTTTAGTGATCAATTAAATATCTCCTTATATATACTTTGTAAATATTTAATACAACTTGTAAATTATGCTTCCACACTCCCATAATCCAAATTTTTTCACTTTATGCATCCCCCAAAGAATCTCATGATCCTTTTCAAATGTCGAGTTATCTTAACATGCCACTTAGGTTATGATTCAACAATTACAACTTTGGATACTGATGTTATTAATATTTTAATGACTTATTATACACCCCCTTCACTGATTTTATATGAAATGTGCATAATTTGTGTGAAATATTAATGTTTTAATACAAAATATAATTTTTGAGCATTTTTAGAAGTATTCCAATTGAGTAATTTTACTATTTTATTTATAAATATCACCTTAATAATCCAAATTAAATAGTTCTTGTGTTTTAGGATTCCAAATTCAATATAAAACATTTCATTAGAAGGAATATTGGGCCAATTATGCCATTTGAAGGGTCATATGGATCACACAAGAAGGCCCAAATAATCTATGAAGAAACTAGACAATCCATGAAGATAGAATTAATGGGATGACTCTAGAAGTCCAAATCATTTAATTTTTCTCCCAAGGTTTGGGGACAATTAAATCCATCTTTTATAAATGTTTTAAGGCCCAATTCCAAAGACAAGGGGCCCAACAGATTTATTTAAACTCAGCCCACCATTCTGGATAGGAAATAAAATCAATACAGTATTCAATACATATATCATGATGTATTCATAAAATAAATCTGAGATTTTTCATTTTGAAATAAGAGATGTAGGAGGCAGAAGTTTTTGAATAAAGTGTTCGTATTTGAAGTCATCTTCCTATTGATAAACCCATTCACATTTCGACCTTCTAAAAAGTATGGATTGAAATAGACAGTTTAACTTTGTTTAATCAAACTGCCATAACTTTGACTCCATAAGTCCAAATGGCTCTACATTTTGAGTTAATTTGGACAAAATTATTATATACAACTTTTAATAAGTTGATATCTCTAGATTCGGTTGTCTGAATTTCCAAATTGGAAATTTAAGTGTAGGGATAGATTGAGAATGCAAATAGTCCACTTCCCGGGGCTATAAATACACCCCCTCCTATCCTTCAAAGGAGTTGACATTTCAAAAGAGAGGAGAACATATTGGACTGAAAAATTCCTTTCAAATGGATTGGGAGGACCTTCCATAGTCATTTTTTCACTTGAGATACCCTTCCTCCTCTCTTTGATTTCATTTACTTTTGTGCTTTTCTTCATTTGTAATCTTGAATGTCTTGGTTTTGTAATTCTGTTTTAATGAAAGTTTCTTCTTCATATTATGTTTTTATCATCCAACCTATATTCTTAAATAGTAATTCTATTAAATTATTTTAAATCAAGATGAAAAACCTTCCCTTCTTTTTCTTCCACATTCAATTAAAATTCTATTTTTAATTCTCATAACTATTTGTGTGTTTGTGTTCGGTGCACAACTCTTTTCTTATCCCATTCTTTTTCTTCTCTTATTAACTCATCATCATAAACAAATTAAACCAAATTTATAATAATCTTAATTTATGAGTAAATCTCCCATTGGGGTGTGTCAAAATTTAGGGATGTTAAGTGATTGAGAGTATTTTCTCAATGAGTATTCATTAATTTAACATTGTGTATGTTGGAATTAACATGTCATAGATTAATGAAATATTTTGTTTAACATGTGGTTTCCATAGATTATTGGAACCATAAATAGACTACCATAAACAAGCTATGAGTTATATTAGAACCCTAAGATATGTTAAGTCTTGTATTAAAGCCTTAACACTTACTAATTCCAATCAACGTTATCTTGTGAAGTGAGTGTTAATTAAAATGTAATATAAAGAAAAGCTCAAGGATATCACAAGCTTAACTCCCTAATAATAAACCCACTAGAATATTTATCAATTTTTTAAATAAATATATATCAATCAATCATTTCATAAGCTCTGCAAACATACCCCCCAATCAGAATACAATCAACTAAAAACAATCGACTATTAAAAGGTATCATCGCCGAGGATTCAACCTGAGTGCTACTATACACATTAGTAGAGCACCAAAACCTTGAGAAGTCGATAGGTGACAATAGACCATGCTTTAAAATGGAACTATTGCTGGGGATGGTGCTTTAAGTAGTCATTAGTTTCTATTTGTTGTAAAAAAAACAAAATTGAAAAAAAAATTGAAAAAAAAACACAAAGAAAAACTCACCTTCTCATAAAAATCATAAACGGAAAACAAAAAAAGAAAAACTTTTCTTCCACTTTCTTCCAAAATCTCTCTGAATTCCCTGTAGCCTCCCAAAAAATCCCTTAGATTTGTTTTACCATTAAATTGAGTGAAAACTTTTCCAACTTAGGAGGAACATAAGAGATAATCAAATAATTCTAGAACCAGTCCTTGTCCAACCAGTTGAATTAGATATAGCCAATCCTAGGGAACAAACACTTAAAGAACTTTCTACCCCTGATATGAATTACCAACCCCTTGGTATTCAATATCCAAACATAGAGGCTAACTTCGAACACAAATCAGGTTTGATTCATCTTTTCCTTCATTTCCATGGGCAAGATGGTGAGGATCCACATCTCCACCTTAAAGAGTTCCAAGTGGTGTGCTCTACCATAAAGCCTTAAGGGGTTTCTGAGGAACAAATCACACTTTGAGCATTCCCTTTCTCCCTAGCTGACACTACTAAGTCACGGCTCTACTACCCTCCTCTTGGTTCCATAACCACATGGAATGTCATGAAGCGAATATTCTTAGAGAAATTATTTCTTTTTTCTCATACTGCTTCTATCCAAAAGGAAATAAGTGGTATTCGTCAATTCTTAAATGAATCACTCCATGAGTACTGTGAGAGGTTCAAAAATCTTGTAACAACCTGCCAACACCACCAAATACCTGACCAAATCTTGATCCTATACTTTTATGAGGGGTTATTGGCTATGGAGAGAACCCTCATTGATGCTGCAAGTGACAGTTCTCTTGTTGATAAAACTTCTGCAGCTGCAAGAGATCTCATAAGAAACATGGATGAAAACACACAACAATTCCATATTCGAGCACATGCTCAAGTAAAACAAGTCCAATAGAATCAATACACAGAGTTGAACAATATGACTAAGTGGATGAGTGAACTTATAGGTCTTGTGTGACAACTAGATGTGGATTCCAAAGCCCCAACCTCATCTTCTCCACAATCAATGTTTCCTGGACCTATTAAAAACTATGGAATCTACAACTCACCAGATCATCCAAAAAACACCTTCCCAAAACTTCAAGATGATCTATCTGATTCATCTGTACCAATGGAGCTCAATGTTGCCTATGCTCAGCAAAACACCAACCCTAAACTATTAGGTCAGTTTTCTAGAAACGTCAACCAACCACACTCTGAGCCCTTCTATTCTTCCTATAACCAAGGCCCGAGGTATGGTAATCCCATATCTCATCACCCTCAATTACCTCCTCAAATCGCAAACCAATTTCAATATGGTCAAGGTGTTGGTAAATCAAACAACCTTATCCTTTTATTCCTCAAAAACAAAGAAGAAATTTTCCTCCTGCTCCTCCAGGCTTCCACTATCCTAGTGAGCCTTCTCAATTCCCAAACCAATACAATCGCTTTCCCAAGAACCAAAATCAAGGCAATCCCAATCCAGGACAAGCTCGTATTCCAAGAACCCATGGGAAAGTGCAGTTGAAGATCTTGCCCCTTTCACTCATTCCAGCCTTAAATACATTGAAACCAAAATCAGTCAACTTGCATCCCATCTTAGTCAGTAGTAACCATCCAATTCTTCCCAACTCCCAGCTCAACCATTACCCAACCCCAAGGGTAATTTAAGTGGAATTACACTTAGATTAGAAAATAAAATTTCTATGACACAAGATAAGTTCTCCAAACCACATTTGAATGTTGAAATAGAAAATAAAAAGAAAAAGAAACTTTAAAAGGAACATGAATCCATTCCCTCACCTCCATCCATTCAATTTAGGAATCCAATTACTTTTCAAATTTTTTTATTTACTCTTTCTATTTTGTGGGGATGTGTAATTTAAAAACACTAAAAAAACTAAAAACTAAAAAATATGAAAAATCAAGAGTCATGATTACTCACCTTCCAATTTTCAAATTTTGTCCAACCATTTTGGGGAGTCAAAATACATGGTTTCATCTCAAAAATTTTGTGGTTTCTTCATAAATTTGGATAAATAATCTTGTGTCAAAACCAAAAATTTTTGAATTCTCAATTTTTTATTTGGAAAAATGATTTTCCCCAATCATGAGGAACAAAATTATCTTTCATGACAAGGCTACCTAAGGCCATATTTTAAAAATGTGTGTTTTTCACCCCCATTTGTGATTATTGAGTTTGTGGACCTTCGAGCTGAATTTCATACTTTGGTGTGCATTAATATGATAGAGGCATTTTCTGAACCACGTGAGAATCAAAATAGAAAAATTGCCTCCCATTTCCCTTACATTAATCCTAATTTTAAAATACCCTTCGAGCCTATGAAAACCTTTTCTTTGTTAGCCAAATTACAAGCCCAATACCTTATCCCACCCAATATCAACATGGATTTTCATTGCATAAATTTTTAAAATTCAAGTGTGTGTGGGGGGGGAATGAATTTCATTTTTTGGGTTCCCTTTTATTGATTTCAAATGAGTTATCATATGCGTGATGGAAAGCATCCATTTTAGAGTGGGGGAGGGGTAGTACTTTAGTGGGGTTTGTGAATGTATATATGATTATTACATATTTTTCAAATTTTATTGACAAGTGTTCAAAAAAAATAAAAAAATAAAAAAAAGAACAAAAAAATGAGTTGTGTCTTAGGTGTGTCAAAAATAACTCTTCCTAAACCTTTGATCTTGTTATAACTATTACAATTTGTGTGTTGAGGAGATCAATCATGGGTTGGGAGATGAGTGTGAGATCTGTTTCATGTTCAAGTTTTGAAAAATGCAAAAAAAGAAAAGAAAAAAATAACACTTATGTCATTGGGAGAGGTTTTGGGTTTTTTAAATATTTCATCTTCTCATCCCCTTAAAATTTTATTCATCTCTTGTGTATTTCTTCACACAATCATTCCCATGTAAATATGTGTTTCCATTTCCTTCCATGATTCATTTCAAAAAAATATGCATTGGTTTTTCCATGTTAGTATTTTACCCCATTTTTCCTATCTTTTGGATGTCATCTTCTTACCATCCTATAACCACAGAACCCCCCCAGAAAGACCTCTTGATTTTTTAGCACTTTAGGATAGGGAGTAGAATCTGATAGATCTTTCAAACTCTAAGATTTTCACTTTTGGTTGGTGAATGAGTGAAGCTCTATAAATCAATTTTATCATCTTAAGGGGAGTATGTTTTGTGTGCCACCATTTTCCATTTCTTAATTTGAGCATGAAAAAATGAACTGTTTTTGAAAAATTATTTCTATAACAACTTGTGTTGGAATTAAATATGGATGAATGAAATTGTCTAAACCTCCCCTTATTGGGGGAAACAAAATTTTAATATTTTTTGGTGAGTGAAAATGATTTTGTCATGCTTTTATATTTATTGCACATGGGGACATGTACAAGACTAATTTTTGGGGATTTGATGTTATTAATATTTTCATGACTTATTATATAATCCCTTTACTTATTTTATATGAAATGTGCATAATTTGTGTTAAATTTTAATGTTTTAATACTAAATATAATTTTAAGCATTTTTAGAAGTAGTCCAATTGAGTCAGTTTAATATTTTATTTAAAAATATCACCTTACTAATCTAAATTGAATGGTTACTATTTTTTTGGATTCCAAATTCAATATAAAACATTTCATTAGAAGGAATATTGGGCCAATTATTCCATTTGAAGGGTCGTATGGATCACACAAGAAGGCCCAAATAATCTGTGAAGAAACTGGACAATCCATGAAGATAAAATTACTAGGATGACTCAAGAAGTCCAAATCCTTTAATTATCCTACCAAGGTCTGGGAAAAATTCAATAAACCATGGATAAAAAGTTCAAGGCCCAAATCCAAAGAAAATGGGCCCAACCGATTCATTTAAACTCATACCACCACTCTGTCCGGGAAATAAAATAAGTACATTATTCAATACATATCTCATGATTTAATCATCAAATCAAGCTTATATTTTTCTATGTGAAATATGAGATATATAAGGAATACTTTATTGAATAAAGTGTTCATATTTGAAGGCATATTCCTATTGATAAACCCATTCACATTTCGGCCTTCTAAAAAGTATGGATTGAAATGGACATTTTAACTTTGTTTAATCAAACTGCCATAACTTTGGCTACATAAGTCCAAATGACACTAAATTTTGAGAGAAGTCAAACAAAATTATTATATAAAACTTTTAAGAATAGGATATCTCGAGATTAGGCTTTCTGAATATCCAAATTTGCGATTCAAGTGGAGGGATAGATTGGGAATGAAAACAGTCCACTTCCTTGGGCTATAAATACATCTACCTCCTCTCATTCAAAGGAGTTGGAATTTTAGAAGAGACGAGCACATATTTTCATGACCAAAACCATGAAAAGGGCTTGATATGACCTTACATACTCAAGTTTTTACTTGAGAGACCCTTCCTCCTCTCTTTGATTTCATTTACTTTTGTGATTTTCTTCATTTGTAATCTTGAAAGTCTTTGTTTTGTAATTCTGTTTTAATGGAAGTTTCTTCTTCATATTATGTTTTAATAATACAACCTATGTTCTTAAATATTAATGATCTTTAATTATTTTAAATCAAGATGAAAACACTTCCCATATTTTTCTTCCTCATTCAATCAAAATTCTTTTTTTAATTCTCATCACCGTTTGTGTGTTGTGTTCTGCGCACAACTCTTTTCTTATCCCATTATTTTTCATCTCTTATTAACTCATAATCATAAACACATTAAACAAAATTTATAATCATCTTAATGGATGAGTAAATATACCATTGGGGTGAGTCAAAATTTAGGGATGTTAAGTGATTGAGAGTATTTTCTCAATGAGTATTCTTTAATTTAACATTATATATGTTGGACTCAACATGTCATGGATTAATGAATTATTTTGTTTAATGTGTGGTTTCCATGGATTATTAGAACCATAAATACACTACCATAAAAAATATATGATTGAGATTAGAACCCTAAGATAAGTTAAGGATTGGATTAAATCCTTAACACTTAGGAATTACAATCAACATTATCTTGTGAAGTGGGTGTTAATTTAAATTCAATATAAAGTAAAGCTCAAGGATATCACAAGATTAACTCCATAATAATGAACTCACCCCAATATTTATCAATTTTTTAAATCAATATATATCAATCAATCATTTAATAACCTCTAAAAAAGATCTCCCCAATCATAATACAATCAACTAAAAATAATCGACTATTAAAAAGTATAATCGCCAAGGATTTGACCCTAGTGCTACTATACACATTAGCAGAGCACCAGAACCTTGACCAGTCAATAGGCGATAATTAGTCGTGCTTTTATCTACCAACCTATCACAATTCTGAATATAATTATCCTATCAGACTTTTCTTCCAAAAATATTCCCCAAGATCCAAAACCCAAGATTCTAAGTCACCCCTTCTAGAATCAAGGAACCAAAATCATTAAATTAGTCTTCATATTCCTAACAGATGGGGAATAAGTCAGTTTTTATTCATTCATAAGGGATTTAATATAATTCTTTCACTTTTATAGGAATGTTTATATGATGAAACCTAATTATTATATTATATATATACATCAATACAATATTTTTATAGATTTAATGGATGTTGTCAGAGAATTAGAAAGACCTTACTAATTCATTAAATGGTGATTCGATTATATTGGAAGATTCATTTTATTTTAGAATATTCTCTTATTCATGGTATTACTTTTGAGATGTTATGTTATTTTGTTTCATATGATATTACATGCATATTTTTATTATCTTTGATAGAAATTTGGGTTTATTTTATCAATAGAGTAGGTATTGATTGATTTTTTTCTTATCTTTCCTAATATTAAGAGGTTAATGCATCTTATATTTTGTGTATTATACACTTGGTGATAGTCATCACATCATGGTCTACTGAAGGTGGGCTTTGGGGATCACACTTGACTTCCCCACCAACCTAAGGGGAGTTTTGGTGGATATAGGTCATGATAAATAAAATTATATGAGGTATTTTTTGATTTTTTATCAAAAATACCATAAAATAAATCATATGATCCACAATTTTGGTATAAAAAATATTTGTATTTTGGAATTATATATTTTGATAAAATATAATTTCTATAAAACTAGTAATAGTAAAAATTGAACTTGGATGAGTTTAAAGTTTAATCATAATGAATATTAATGATTTTATGATTTATGAGATTCCATCTTAATTCAGGTGAATGTTAAAAATAATATATTTTGTACACATAAAATGAATTTGGGATATATATATATATTGATAAATTATGAACTTAAAGTAATTGATACTTTTTTTTGTATTTTTAATTATCCCCCATAAAATTTGAATTCATAGAAAATTTATAGGTGTTATTTATTCTAAAAAAGTTAATATATATCATAATATTGGATATTATGAAGAAATTTTACATTAATAAAAAGTTTAAATGTTGAATATAATATTTAAAAATATTAATCTTTCTATTATCTAAATATTATTTTTTTCCGAAATGTTATCTCACTAAAAAGATTAGTGGAGTGGTTAATTTTTTACAATGACTAGGTATTACATTCTGATGTAACACGATTTGACAAACCCAATAAAAGAAACAAAAAATAAGATTGTTTATGGTTTCTATGTGTTAGATGTGATAGGGATGGAACTTATGTATATGGTTTTATCTTTTTTTTCCTAATTCATTTTTGTTAGGACCATCACATGGGGCCTTTTTATATTTGGTTATGGTCTTGGTCCTGCATTCCCACTTTCCAAAGGCATGTTTCCAACCAAAACCAAGTTTTATATTGTTGAAACCTTGTTCAGAATGGGGTTATGGGATGTCATCACTTACCTCCTCGAAGTTTTCTCCAATTATGAATCTCCCTTATATATTTGAGGCATCATCACGGATTTTGTTCCTAATTCCTTCTTGATGGGGACATGAGTTAATTATATCACTTGGTGCCTTAGTAGGATGAACACATTTGGTTGGATAGGATGAGTCTATCAGGTTTTTTTCATGAATCTTGGGCATCTGTATTATCTTTCTCAAGATGGTTCATAAGGGAATCCTATGTTTTTCATGTATGGAATATTAGGTTCATTAGAAAAGCAATCATGTGCTCATCTCACAATAGAACTCTTTCTCATCACATGAGTCATCATAGGCACATCACTTAGGGAATCCCATGCTAATCACAAAAGGATACTTAGGATCACAACCTAAGTCATACCATTCTTATCACATGAGTTGATTTATGTTCTTCCAATAAGGAATCCTAGGAATATCACCTAATCCATCTAATTCTTATCATGCATGGAACCATATTTTCATAAAATAAGGCTAAGTACAATCATAGTCTTGTAACATAAGAAAATGTTGAGAAGATCCCATGATCATCACATTGGATTCTTATACTAATTACATAAGGAATATTAAACTCATATCCTAAGACATCACATGCTCATCACAAAGGTAAGTGAAAAATACTAGGATCTTCACCTAAGGAAAGGGAAGAGAGATCTTATACTCATAATATAGGAATATTATGATAATCACAAAATTAATTCCTAGCTCTTCACTATAGGAATATTATGATCGTCACATAGATAAAGGAGGATTACAATCGACTTAGTCTCATCACTAGAGGAAGGGAGTATCATGATTATCACATAGGTACCATGTTAATAACATGGGTTTCTTGTTATCCAAATATAAGAGATTATCCAAATACACTCATCACATATAAGAAGGAACAATTTGACATCTAGTTGAGACACCTTTAGTTCAAAGTCTGATGGATACATTAAGAGGTTTTGTGAGAGGATTAGAAAAATCTGAGAAAATAATATTTCTTTAGAGATACCACCTCATAATGGAGAGATGGAATAGTGATTATATAGGTATTGAACCTAAATGAGGAATCATATGTGTCTTATTGGAAAAAGGATCCAAACCCATATAGTTTTAGTTGAATAGTTTAAGTTCATTTGATAGGGAAATATCATGTTGTTTAACGTCATGTAGTAATGATGATTCTGTCATGAAAGGGATGACATAAAGGGAAGGATTTGGGATTATGAATTGGTGTCACATAGTGTGAAACATTGATTATTGCGTTGAGAAGTGGATGGATCATCAATGAAAACATGGATGGGGCTTACACTTGATTTTAATCAGGGGGATCTACCTAGGAATAAAGGATACATATTGGGCTTACACACATGTATGTTCTTGTCGTTTTGCGTTTATTATTAAGAGAAAAAGGAAAGGAGGTTTCCCAGATCATTCTTGATGTAAAGTGTCTAGGGATTACATTCAATGACATCAATCATGAATTTGGATTTTTTATGAAGAAATATATATTAGACTGGTTTGGGTCCCTCAGGTCCTTAACATTCATAAGAGTATGTTTGATAAAAGGGGGGGTTTTAGTGGATATCCATGGTGTGGGTTTCACCCAATTAATGAGTTATGAAAAACCATTACATTCATTAAACATTGGTGATTACATAAACCATGTTCTTAAAATGATTGAGTTTCATGAGAACATCTCAAGCATAATGCAATAAATCAAAGTACTTGTGTGATTCAATTCACATAATATTATCACTTATATGGGTTTTTAGAGATTTATTATGGTTTGAAAAGAACAAAAGTTGTTTTTTATTGAGTTGAGATATTTAAAAATATAAAATCTGAATCCCAATTTTAACACTTAAAATTTTTATTTTAGGGGCATTTATAGGCCTAGAAATCACAAAATTGTCCAAATAAAATATGTTTTACATGCATGTTCAACTATTGAATTTCATGGTGTGTCTTTTTAGGGAGTTTTTCAATTCTATATTGATTAATAATTATTACTTTTCACTATAATTGACTTTTTCAGCTATATTTCTTTCTAGATCCTTCCTAGACATGTTTTATGGAACACAAAAAATACCCCCAGAATGGAATATTATGATGATTAAGAGGATCTAATTAGGTGGATAATGATGAATTTTGATAATCTTCTCCTATATGTTCATGAAAATTAGGTAAACCCTTTTCTTATTAATAGGGGGTGTAGAACCAGAGGGATCCATGAACTCTTCATGTAAAATTGAGTGATTAATATTTTCATAGAACTAAAAATTTTACAATGATTGTGAGATTGAAATAATTTGATTACATGATACTCATTTTACATGAATCATATTATGTAAAATGAAGTTATGTGAGGGGTATTTGTTAAACCACATGTAAAAAATTTTGAAAATACAATAGAATGAACAATATTTTTTAAAAATTAGACTTAGTGAATTTATCAAGAACTCTCCATATAAATACGAAGGGTGTTAAATTTTATGTAGCTCATAGAAAGAATCTAATTAAAATCCATGGTATTGGATCAAGATATAGGATCCAAGATCTGCATCAAATTCCAATCAATATACTAACAAAAGATTAGAGGGAATACCCCTAGAGAAACTGATTTACACTCTATGGATTTGGCCTGCATGATGAAATTATCCCCATAGATGCTAACCTTGACACTTTGGGGGCCTTGGTTCATAATCTTAAACCAACTTCACTGGGGGGATATTTTTGTTTCTGACCATTCTATGAAAGACTATAGTCTGATGACTATCACCACACAAAGAAATCAGACCATAATAACTTATGGTGCTTTTCCAACTACTAAGGTGATTTCCCACACTACTCAAGAATTTTCCAAGTGAGTATTATAGAAATCCTCCAGGGTTTTGTGAAAAAATAAGACATATTATTGGAAGTAAATTTCAATGATGAGTGGGTGTGGCTCTACTATTTCTAATGAACATGTGAATAGTTTTGTTATGAGTTTCGTCGAGTTATGTTGTATGAAGTGGAATGGACTACATAGTTCTATGAGTAACACCATCCAATTTTGATATTAGAGCTACTAAGACAATGGTATCCTAGCATGTACAACTTCCACCTTTATTAATGTTTGGGCTAGAATCATATTATGAAACCACTATCAAATCTATGTAGTTTCCATCATCAGAGAAATATACGATGAGTTCCTACCACCAAGGAACACCTGTGATGTCTTGGATCAAATCTTAATTTTCACCAAGGTGGTTTTAGGGGTTCTATGTGTATCCCAGTGAATGGAATTCCACCAATATCTAGATTCCACTTTCAATAAGTGGTTCTAGATGTTCTTGATCATGTCATAGGGTCAAATTTATGGGAAGCTAAAATAGTGCCTGAGATTACAACAACATAGAAGTATAGGGTCATACTTGCTTATCTTGGAGGAGGTCCAATACATTCAATGAGGGTTCAGATTTAAGAATGGGTCCCTAGAGATAATATTGTGATATTTTTTGGAATTATTACATAGAAGATGATTTCTTCTAGTCTAAGATGCACTCATGGGGAATGAAAGCTTGTATATGAAATAAACTCGTGCATACCGGTACTAGAAAGATTTTATAACCTATTAAAGTATGTATTTAAAGAGAAGTAATGATATAAATTTATGGACCATCCTATTTTATATATGTAATTCTCACTAAAAACAGTGGGTGTATGAATATTCAAACCAGATTACCCCTCAAGAGACATCCTTTAAGCCTTTCTTATGTAATATTTTCAGGATTCAACCACTACATAGTGATAAAACACAGTTAGTCACCTATATAAAATCACAATATTAGGTCATGTTCAATAGGTCCCCTAATACAAACTAGGAAATCATTGATGATTTATAGGGTATCATCATGAAAAGATTCTACTGGATATCCTTTAGGGGTAGGGTGTTGGCCGTACACATTAACAGTAACACCATATGTGATTCATGCACCACAAGAGATTCTACCACCAATTATACATCCTATGATATATCACATCACAATTTAAAACTAGGTTTCATCATTATAGAAACCCCATGGTCATGTATTAACAATGGTTTGTACTATCCCATGAGGGATCTAGAGAGGCGGTCATACATCTGACAGTCAATGATCCCATTGGGATAGTCTATCATTATGCTTAAATATGAGTGGGAGCCTATCCTGGTGTGGTGCTAATGTAATAAGTGATCCATGTAGACATTTTAAAGTAGTCTCACAGGTTCAAATAAAAAATTAATATTGTTTTAATGGGGAAAAGAAATCTGAGAAGGGTAAACCCTATGAAGGAAGTAGCAGCAGTTGAGGGATCTATAATGAATCCTTCTCATAATCTATATGAGATCACTACTGTGGGAACATATGTAAGTTTCATGATATACAAAATGAATTTTTAATATTAGGTTGAAGCCTCTAGAACATCGATAGATAAATTTGGAATTGATCCAATGAAACTCTTTTAGGATATCAGAGAAGTTCCCAAGGGTGTTTTTACTAGAGGTTTTTTGCAAGTGGGCTTGGCTATGATTGTACATCACGAGAAATCTATTGGTACCAGGTGCACAAAATAAGTGAAAAATGTACAGAAATTAAAATTGTATCATCATATTAACAATGCAACTTCATATCAAATGGCGATCCACCCATTTATCAACCCAAGGATTCTATGTGAATTAAATAAGTATGAAAAAAACCATTCAAAATTCAATAATGGTCGAACATATGTTCTACTCACTTTCAGATACCTTTTCTTGAAGGAACCAAATTTGGAACCCTATTAATCTTCCACATGCCATTTATAATTTTGTTCAAACATCAAATTTTTTATTTTGGGTGATATGATAGAGAATTAAAGGGTCTTTCAATGTCGATACGATCATGGGAAAATTGTTTATTCTATATGGGAAGGAGTTCTTGGATTGAGGTACCCAAAACACCTCTCTTTCTCTTAAACATGAGATAAAGGGGAGAGAATCCCAAAAATTATATGGAATGAATAGAACCATGAATTTTGGTATCTATTTTCTTATATAGGTAGGTTAAAACATACCAAAATTTCACTTTGGCCCTTGAATAAGTTCGACTTTCTAAATAATCCCTAAATGACCTATGTGCCAAAATAAATGTGTCGCAAACATTATAAATATTTTATAAAATAATTTTAACATCAAAATAATGTTATGTGATAAAATATGAGTCATCAAATTGATATGTCTCCCCCTCAAATATTCAATTAATCTTGAATAAAAATTTGTAATAATATGTTTTTTCTTTTTTTCATTTTACATAAAAATAAAATAAGTCAATAATTTTAGATATTATTATTCAAAAAACTAATAATATTGAATTTATTAATTTCTTATGATCTTTCAAACTTGAACATATCCCAAACCCCACTATGGGGCCCACAATGTCCTAGATATCAATTTATTATAATTGGTCAAGCTTTTAAATATGCTATGTGTATAACCTTCTAGGACCCTAACTTGAATGTTTTGAGACACACTCATAGAATTAAAGAGGTTTCTAGAAACAAATTGTGGCTCTTATTGAGATATGGTTTAGTTATATCAATGATAACCTCCTATGAAAATATTCTATTTAATATGATCTCTTTATCTCATGATATCTCATAAAATAAGATGCATCACCTGTGTCAACATCCTTACTTTATTTATTTATTCATTTAATTACTATTTTGGATGAACTTACCTTCTTATACAATGATTTTATATTTAATAATGGTACTATTAACCTAGTTAATTGAGATCTAGATATCTCTTCATAAACTAAGATGTGAAAAATGTTGTTTGATCATTCAACTAACTCAATACCATTAATAACAAACCCGAAGCATGCTACCACACCATAAAAAAATCATAGTTTTGATCTTGAATCAATTTACATGATCAAATGATACACATTGATATTGACCTCAAGTTAGTAGGCCGATACACATGTTCATATATATGAACATCCAAAAACAAAAGAAATATGTGGTCTTCCAATTGGTAGACCAGACCCCGTGATCACATCTAATTGAGATCATTAAGTGTAAAATCTAGGATAATAAGTCTCAATACATAAGATCCACCATCTCATGATATTCATAAATTATATGTGTACCTCTAATGTGATGTATCTAGACTATAAGAAATGTATTTAATATTATTATCAAATTATATTGAGGTTCTTATTATATCTGATAAATTCCATAACATTTTAATAAAATAAATAATTAAAGGAAATTACCTTTTAAATAGTTTATGTGGAAGTATATTAACTATTACAGTAAGTTAAAATCATTCATAACTCTCTGTATACATGATATGGTAATAAAAAATTACTTCTAATGGTGGGTCTAGAGAACCCACTTTTACAATGCTCCCATTTTCACTAGGGCTAACTTACTAACCATCTATATGTTATCTATCACATGATAAGTGTTTCAGAATGTGAATATTTAATTTTTTTGATTAAATATGTTTAAATATGGGATTTTTTTGCATGTTTTATTTTATTTGATTACATATGATTTTACATTTTTTAACCCTTTATGATTTTTATTGATTACATGTACATTTATTTAAAAAAACTTTTTGTATTTTCATGATATATTAAAATAATTTTTTTGGATTTATGTGATTATTGTCATGTTATATAGAAAATAGATTTATATAAATTTTATTAGTTTATGAAGAAGTACGCATATTCTTTTTTAATTCTTTAAAAATTCATTGAATTTGTTGCTGCAGTTTTAGAGATTCTATAGTCTATAGTTTTAAAAAGTTTCTGTATTTATTTTTCTTAAACTTCTATAGATATATAATTCACATAAAACATGATTTTTATAAATAAAACATGTTTATCTTGATTTAATTAGTTTTTATAGAAGTCTAAAAAGGACTTTTGGATGTTGAATAAATTTTTTGAAGTTATGATTTGATTTTTTCAAACTGCAGTTTTTCCAAAATTTTGTTGCTTCAGTTTTTTGATGATATTTGGAGCTATAAAAGTCGAATTTATTTGATTCATAATTATTTGGAAAGATAATAAGTTTTTATAAGAATAAGTATTCTAGACCAATGTATAGATATTCTGTTAAGTGATTTTAAAAATTCATTAAAGTTTGTTAAAGTTTTCTATCTATTTTTTTCACAAATTATGGTTCGAAAACCCTACTTTTACAAAATATAGTTTGAAAACCCAAAATTTTCAAAGTACGATTCAAAAACCCTATGTTACTATTCATTCCCTACACTATGTTACTATTCATGAATAGTGACAAGTATGGTTTGGAAAACCTACATTATTGTTCAATCCCTATGCTACGTTTCGTTCATTCCCTACATTATGTTACTGTTCATTTATGAAAAGTATGGTTGGGAAACCCTATTTTACTATTCATACCCTACATTACATTACTATTCATACCATATACAAAATTTTTATTCATACCCTAAATTCCATTACTATTCATACCTTATGCTATGTTACTGTTCATGCCCTATGTTACATTACTCTTCATTCTGTGCTTTTATGTTGAAAATCAATTTGATGCATATATATGGATTATTTTCAATGGTTTTTCTACTGGATAAATTCCCATTAAATCTATGGATTTTGATCGAAGAGTTTTTAATGTTTTGGGTTCATTATTTAAGGAGAAAAATTAACAAAATTATTTCAACTTCTTTTTCCTATAATGTCTATGGTTTCAAGTTTATTTAAATTCAAATATTCAAATTTACTTTTGGCTTGTGCTACTAGTTTTTAGGAACTGTTTTGACTAAATTTAAATATTTTTGAATGGATTTAAACTAGTTTTTAAATCATTCAACATTTTTTATTTTTTTATAGATATTATTAAAAGACTTATTCAAATTATTTTTGAATCATTTTATTAGACAATTATTATATAGGAATAAAGAGGCAACATTACAATTATTTTTATGGAGATATTTATGAAAAATCATGATGTAATTTATTTTGAATTTATAAAGGAAGAATAGCTTCTACAACTGCTGAATATTTATTTTCTATATCCCTCCCTCTCTCTCTGTATATATGTCTAGTAGAAATAATAAAAAAATATATATACTGGCTAACATATTTGAAACTTTTCTTTTAAAAGAGAAATTTTGTAAAATTTGAACCTACTGTGCATTTTTGCAACATCTTATGACACTTTGCTTCATCACCTATACATTCTCTCAAGTGCCAGATTATTTTTGCCTCAAAAAAATTGTCTTGATAAGATGAGCCAATATAATACTCAATAACCAGTACTAGTAATTTAATATTTTATCTTCTCATTCGTATGGTTCTGAGTCTGTAACACTTTTTTTCATCTCTTACACACACTATTTTTTCCATTTATGCTTTTACACAAAAAATAATTATTTTTTATTATGTTTCTTTTGTTTATGACTCCCAGATTCTAAAGTCATGATATAAGGTTTATGACTCTCTGTATCTAAAGTAAGGATTATTCAGGTTGTGACTCCCAGTGTGTAAAGTTAGATTGTAAGGGTTGTGACTTCCCATACAAAAGTCATTTTCATGGTTATCCATCCATTAGAAAAGGATTCTATAATTGGGTTATGATTCCACCATAAAAATCATTTTTAATGCACACGTATCTCTCATCGAGTAGAGAGGTATAAGAGTATCATAGGACCACTTTGAAATGAACTAATATAAAAAATATCCTTGTGTTATTTAATTTTTTCTTTGCTAATTAACCATAATAAATAACTTTGATAATTAATTTAATTAATCTATTTACTTATTTAATTTTTTTAATCTAGTCTATTCACCCCCTCTAGACCATCTATTATTAACCGTTATGACCTAACAATTGGTATCAAAGGGTGATCCTTTTTAAAATTTATTTTCTCTGTTGTTCTCATTCTGATACCTAACAATTTTTATAATAGGATAACCTTATTAAGAATTGTTTAGATCTATCATTATATTTCTCAATACCAAACATTCGTATAATTGGTTATTCCTTATGAAATTTTGCTAACCCTTTTATAGAGTCTAGTTTAATATTTTAATTATGCTAATCTATTCCTAGAATTCACAGTCTAAGGATAAAGATCCTATAAGATGGTAGTATTGAACCCAAATGATCCTTGGATTCCTCAAAAGCAACCACAATTTGATGGAAATAATTATAGATACTAGATATCCTAAATGAGGGATTACCTAAAATAGTTGAGCATTGAGCACTAGCCTATCATTTCAAAATAGTACACACTGCCTGAAGATGATCCAGATACTCTTACAAAAATTTATGCTACTAGATATGTTTTAAATTATAATGTTTTTAATATTTTATACTATGCTAGTAACATAAGTGTTTTTAGTCATGTTTCTGTATATTAGAAAGATCATGAAATATGGAAGATTATACAATTCACTCAACCCAGCTCAGAAAAATTGAGTTGAACAAAGCTTTCCTTTCTTTATGCCAAGTACCAAGAATTTATGGTGAGTGAAGATAGAACAGTAAACCAAATTTTCCATAGATTCGAAAGTGTTGTGATTGAAATTAATTCTCTTAGAGAAGATATAGAAAACCCAGTACTTGTTGAAAGATTTCTATGGGCCTTACCAAAGAAATGGAATTTAGATAAGGTTTCCATTGATGAAATAATGAATTTCAAGGATTACACACTTGATGAATTGATTGGATCACTAATCCAATATGAAATCAAACTAAAGAACATAGCTAACAAAGAGACAATAAAAAGAAAAGGCGTAGCTTTTAAATTTATGATTTTTTCTTATACTGAATCTTTGTATTTTGATCTATAGGATTGTGAAAAAGAAGATACAGATTAGATTATGACTAAAGTTTAAAAAATAATGAAAAAGAATGGATTCAAGAACCAGTTTAGAAGAAACTCTTAAAAAGAAAATTATAAGGGAGATAATAAAGGTTATAAAAATTTCAATGGTTTAGATGTAACTTGTTATGAGTATAGGAAGAAAGGACATATCAAGACCGATTTTCTAAATATTAAGAATAAATAAAGATTAAAAGGAAGGAAAGAAGGAATTAACCACCGGTTGGAGTTGTAAAAAAGAAATTGATTCTAGTAAATAAATATGGAAATAAAAAAGAATCTGTTAACTTGTGCTTCCTAGCATCAGTAGACAAGGTTAGTAATTCTTTTTTTTTATTTTGGATATTCTAATTCTGACTATGATTATGAAAATATAAATATTTCTGAATTAAATAAATAAATTTAAATACTATGAAATGATAATTTCAAAGCTAATGATTTATATAATAATCTTAAAGAAAACAATGAGAATTTTTTTTTGAAAAAAAAAATACTTTTGCAGTAGAATGAAAAACTAAGTAACACTACATCTACTTGTCATTAAAAAGTTTATGAAAATTTGAAATCTTCTCAATATTTGAATGAAAATTTGAAAAAGGAAGTTAAATGTCTTAAATAAAAATTATTTTCATTTATTCAAGGTCATGAAAAATACCATGAGATGATGTATTTGACTAAAAATAATAAAAATAATGATGGTTTTGTCTATGATATAAGATTACCCCAAATTTATGAAACTAATTTTGTCAAAAGTAAAAGTGGTTGTACTTAAACTATTACATGTTCTAAATTTGGCATGTAAGGTCACTATGAAAATGATTGATCTCTAAGATTTAAACAATCATTAGTATTTAAAAAAAATAATATTTATAAATCTTTATTATCTAGATTAACTTAAAATACTTGTTTAAATTCGTTATGGGTACCTAATAATTTTATTACTAATCCTACTGGTCCCAAAGTAGCTTGTGTAACAAAATTGTAAAGTAATTTATTTTTGTTGGAAAAATTCCTTGGATGTCCCAAGAATGATATATGGTAGATGAAAAGTGGATAATCTAGGAATATAACTAGACACCCATCAAATTATACCACTTACAACACATGTTATGGAGGTACTTTTACATTTGGAGATGATTCCAAAGAAAAATTAAAAGGTTTTGGTAAAGTTGGTATTGTAGATTCTACTTTTGTATAAAATGTTTTATATGTTTATGGTTTAAAACATAATTTAATTAATATATCACAATTAAGTGATGATAGAATGGAATTTAATTTTAAAAATGATAAATGTTTTGTTCTTAAAGTTGAATATTTATTATTTTATTCTAGTTGTAAGGATAATATTTTTACAATTGATTTTTTTGAACTAACTATTTAATATGTAAAGTGTTTAAATGATTTATAGAATGATATAAATATTTTACATTGATGTTTAATCCATATTAATTTTATAATTTTACAGAAACTCTCAAAACATTAGAATGAGATACATCTTCTATCCTTGATGAAAGAATATATTCATGTATGTAATGCATGCATAAAAGGTAAGCAACATAAAATTTCATTTAGAACCATCAATCACATAAGTACTAATAGGCCTTTACAGTTAGTACAACATGATTTATTTATTCCCTCTCAAATTTATAGCCTTGGAGGAAAGAAATATACCTTAGTTATTATTTATGATTATAGTATATTTACTTGGGTATAATTTCTTGCTCATAAAAATCATACATTTTCTAGATTTACTACTTTTTGTAAATTAGTTCAAAATGAAAAAGTCTGTATGATTATTTCTATTTGTATTGATAAAAGAGGTGGATTTCATAATATAGTTTTTTATTTTTTTTGAAAATAATGGATATTTTCATAATTTATCTACTCAGAGAACACCATAACAAAATGGTGCTATAGAATGGAAAAATATAACACTTATTGAAATGGATAGAACAGTGTTATGTGAATATAATTCAACTAGATATTTTTGGGCTGAGGATATTTTTTCTGCTTGTTATATTTCAAATAGAATTATTATTTGACCTTTTATTAAAGAAAACACCTTATGAATTATTTGAAAATAAAAAACCTAGAGTTGGTTACTTTAAAACTTTTTTTTAAAGTTTTTATTTTAATTAAAAGGATAGTTTAGATAAAATTGATGATAAGAGAGATAATGATATTTTTCTTAGTTTTTCAATTAATAGTAAAGCTTATAGAGTTTATAATAAAAGATATATGATTATTGAAGAATATGTTAATGTTATGTTTGATGAAAATAATGTCAAATTAAATTTGATTCCTATTTTTATTGATGATGAGTTTAGATATTTTAAGTTTGTTGAAGAAATTATTCAAGATAAGAATGAATCAATTCTGGGTGGGAATGATCCTTCTCAACCTGATCCAAAATCATGGAAGATTCATAAAGATCATCCTCTTTAAAGTGTAATTGGAAATTTTGATTCTGGTGTTAAAAACAAAAAATCTATTATAAAATTTTAGGCCAATTCTTCTATTATTTTTTATTTATTCCTATTAATTCTAATGATGCTTTAAAAGATGAAAACTAGATTGTTTCTATGAAAGATACATTAAATCAGTTTGTTAGAAATAATTTTTGGACTTTAGTATAATTGTATGAGGATAAGCAGGTAATTGTAACTAAATGGATCTTTAGAAACAAGCTAGATGAATCTGGAAAAATTGTCAAAAATAAGGCAAGGCTTGTTGCTCAAGGATACTCTCAAGAAGAGGGTATAGAATTTGAATATTATTTTTCACTTGTTTCTAGGTTAGAGGAAGTTATAATTTTATTATATTTTTCTTATTTTTATGGTTTTAAATTATATTAAATGGATGTGAAAATTGTTTTCTTAAATGGTTTTATAATTGAATAAGTTTATGTTTCTCAACCCCCTGGTTTTGAAAGTGGAAAATTTACTAACCATATTTTTAAATTATCTAAATCTTTGTATGGTCTCAAACAAGCACCTCATTCTTGGTATGAATGACAATCTTTATTTTTGTTACATAATGGTTTTAATAAAGAAAACGTCAACCCTAATATTTTTATTAAAATATATTATTTTGATATTTTAATTGTATAAATATGTGTTGATGATATAGTTTTTGGTTCCTCTAGTGAATTAATTTGTAATAATTTTTCTCCTTTATGTCTCCTGAGTTTTACATGTGTTTAATGGAATAATTAAATATCTTTATCAATCATAAATTTTTTCAAAGAAAAGATGGAATTATTCTTAATCAATCCAAATATACTAATGAGTTGGTTAAAATATATGGTCTTCAATATTCTTAATCTATGAAAACCGCTATGGATACTAATTATAAATTAGATATTGTTTCTCTAGTAAATATGTTAATTTTATAGTTTATAGAGGCATGATATATAACTTGCTATATTTAACTGCATCTAGACCCAACATCTTTTTTGGTGTTTATTTATATGATAGATTTAAAAAAGATCCTAAAAAATTAATTTTAAATATATAAAAATAATAATTAGATATGTTAAAGGAAGTGCTGATTCTGGTTTATTTTATCCAAAATATAATTATTTTGATTTAACATCTTATTCTAACTCTGATTTTGGAGGTTGTATAATTTACTGAAAAATCACATCAGGTATGTGTCATTATTTGGGATTTTTTAATTTATTGGCCTTATAAGAAATATATTTTTGTTTCTTTATCTACTAAAGAATATTTGTATATATTTTCTATTATTAGTTTTGCTCAATTTTTATGGATTAAGAAAACCTTATGTGATTATGGTGTTTATCTCGATAAAATTTCTATTTATTATGATAATACTCCTACAATTTATATTTATAAAAACCACTTAAAACATTCTAGAACAAATAATATTGATCTTATATTTCATTTTATCAAATATCATTTGAATAAGGGTTATATTCTTATAGAATTTATACCTTATGAAAATTATATAACAGATAGTTTTACAAAGCCCTTAGATTCTTCTCAGTTTGAAAAAAAATAAATTTGATCTAGGTATGTTGGAAATTTAATTTTTTTATTTCTTCATTTGTTTAGGGGGATTTAATTTTCACATTTTGTTTATTTACATCAAGGGGGATAAATAAATTATGGAAAATAAATTGGTTTTAATTTTTTTTAAATCAATTTTAATTGGTTTAATAGTTTTGGTTTTGTAATCAAACAAAAAGGGGGGATTTTTTGTGTACGTTCTTGTTTTTTTGATTACTATGTTTAAATATGTAGATATTGTTTATACATGTGCATGTTTTCTTCTATTTGATTACATATTATTTTATATTTTGTTTCTAAGCCTTTATGATTTTTTTTAATTACATGTAATTTTATTTTATAAACCTTTATTTATTTTCATGATATCATAAACTAAATTTTTTGTATTTGTGTGATTTTTATCATGTTAGATATATAATAGATTTATATAAATTTCATTATTTTATGAAAAAGTTTGAAAATTATTTTTTAATACTCTAAAAACTCAATGAATTTCCTTCTTCATTTTTAGAGATTCTATCATATGTAGTTTTAAAAAGTTTCTATATTTATTTTACTGAAACTTATAAAGATATCTAATTCACATCAAATTTTTTTTATAAATTCAAAATATTTATCTTGATTTCATTAGTTTTCATAGAAGTCTAAAAAGGTCATTTAGAGGGAGAATAAATTGTTTGAATTTCTACTTTGATATTTCAGAACTAAAGTATTTGTAGAATGTTGTTTCTTTTATTTTTTAATTATATTTGGAGTAGTAAATATCAGACTTATTTGATTCTTTATTTGTTTGAATGATAATAAGTTTTTATAAAAATAAGTCTTCTTAACCAAAGTTTGAATATGATGTTAGGAGATTTTAAAAATTCATTTAAGTTTTATTTATAGTTTTTTGAAAAGTTCGATTCGATAACCCTACTTTCGAAAATTATGGTTCAAAAATCCCATGTTACTATTAATTCCCTACACTAAATTATTGATGATTCCCTACGCTACATTACTATTCATGGATAGTGAAAAGTATGTTAAGACAACACTACATTACTGTTCATTCCCTACGCCATGTTATTGTAGATTCCCTTTGTTACATTACTATTCATTTCCGCAAAGTATAGTTGGGAAGCCCTACATTACTATTCATACCCTACATTACATTACTATTAATACCCTATTCTACATTACTATTCATACCCTACATTACTGTTCATTCCATTCTTTAATGTCAAAATTCAATTTCTTGTATATATATGGATTATTTTCAATGGTTTTTTGCTGGATAAATTCACTTTAATTCTATGGATTTTAATTGATGAGTTTTTGATGTTTTTTTATGCATTATTTAAAGAGAAAAATTAATAAAATTATTTTAACATATTTTTATAATAAAGTTAGTGGTATCAATTTTATTTAAATTCAAATATTCGAATTTACTTTCGGTTAGGGCTTCTAGTTTTTAAGAACTATTTTGACTAAATTAAAAGAGGTTTGAATTTATTTTAATCAATTTTTTAAATAATTCAATGATTTTATTTTTCTAGAGATATTATCAGAAGTATTATTCAAATTATTTATGAATTATTTTATTAGAGACTTATTCTATAAGAATAAAGAGGCAACAATTCTATGATTTTTATGGAGATATTTTTGATTATGAGAAAACATTACGTTGATTATGAGATACCATAAAAAAAATTCATTCCAAAAAAAATGCCTCTTTGTTTCCAAAATACACTTGAGACAAATTTTTTGGTTATACTCAATAAAAAATAATAGTTCAACTAGAATCAATCAACTTAAAAAAATCAAAGTAATGTTTTCTCACTACTAACGCAGGAATCACCCTTTCTTAGATACTTGGTGAATTCACCTTACTTACTATATTTTTTTAACTTAATTGGTTACTATATTTTGATATAAATTTGTGACCGACATAAAGTATCTAATACCCTATAAGTAAGGTAGAAATATCACATTAAACGAAGAACATAAATGATTTTGAATCCTATACATAATTCTACTCCAATTCATTTTATTTTCTCTTTGAGTGACCTTTCATTCCACATACAAAAAAAAATTAACTAGTCTAATGTGATCCCTATTTACCTTCTAATTATTAGAATTATGTTGTAAAATTTCCATTTAATTAGAAATAGTTATGTAGTTTTCAACTTTTTTCCTTTAGTTTTTTCACCATAATAATAAAATATTTAACTTTTAAAGTTCATATTAACTCAAAAAACGTTACTCAAAAGATATTAAAGTTGTATATTTATAGTATTAATTTTATAATACTAAATGAAACTAAACTTAATGGTATATTAGGATTAAATAATGAGATTTACTAATATATTTTTGATTAATCTTTCAATCTACACATGTTCAATTTTATCATAACCTCATTAATTTCTTGCTTCACTTTATCCAAACAAACTTCTCAAAGATGAGAAAACATGATAAAACTATCTATTTCATAATGTTTTATTTGCAACTCATTGGAAATTTATGATATTATTATAATGTAAATATCAAATTCATCACCCATGAGACTCTTATACGCTTCACTTTTACCCCATCTTCCTAAGGTGGCTCAATAGAAAGTGGGGACTCCAACACATACATTTTCCTTTTATATTATATTACTATGTGAAAATGCATGTGGAACTATTAGAAATTATTTTCAGTTAAGAAATTTTATTTTCCCTAAATATAAATTAGTTTTTTTATGGTATTACTATCCATATTTAAATAGAAAAAACTTTAGAATATTTTTAATTTTATATTAATTACTAATTATTTAACATTATAGATTTATTAATTTTAAATATATTGATCTATTTTATCAATTTTAAGTATCCCTAAACTTATGGATTTGGAAAACTCAATCACTTGAGTATTATAGTGGAATGTATCACATCATGGTTTTATTTTTTCTATTTTTATTTTTTTATAATTTTTTATTTGGCTTGTATCATGATTTTTGATTGTTTAGAATTGAATTTTCAAGTTTTGGTCTATTTTTCCTCTCTTGTAGTGTTTGTGTTCATGGTTAATAGGTAACCATGTGGCCTCTTGATGATGATTTTCTATTTAGTTCATTTTTTTCTTAAATGATTTGGGTTTCATGTGTAGTTCATGATTAGGGTCAAACCATGTGGATACTAAGAGAAACCATGTGGGTCTTGGGTGTCCCTGGATGAGGGTGCATGGATTGAGCACAGTTAGTTCAAACCATGTGAGAAGAAAATTCATGGTTCTTTAAATTTTTATAGAACCAAATCGTAAGGTTGGATCAAGGTTTCCCAAATTGTGTGACCAAACCATGCATGTGTCCTTTTATTCTAGTAAGGGATGCATGTTTAGAACATGATTTTCTAAACTATGAAACGTAACCAATTGTAGTACCTAGGTTCATTAAAAATGAATTTTTACTTATTTTCTTGTTTTGGTATTACTCCCAAAATACCTCCATATCCCCAACATGGCTAGTGTGTCCCTTGTAAGGCTTATCCCCTCTTCCTCACACCTCCACTCCTCCTCCGATGGTGTTTTCAAGGAATTTTATCAAGATTTTGAGGTGATTTATTAATGAAATCTATTCCTCTCTTCTTCACCTTCCTTTTTTTTCATTTTCTCTTAAGTTCCTCTTCTCTCTTGTATTTTTTGGTCAAGTGTTCATGTTTATTTGGTTTTAATTTGGGGGTTTTTCATTCTTAAGGTTCTTCTTAGGAGTTCGTGTATTTGTGTACAACCTTGAAGATGATTCATATTGGCTTTGTACAAGTGATTTAAGTTTGAAGTAGGTTACCTTATGCCTTGGACTTTAAATTTAATGAATTATTTATTTCATGACTTTTGAACCATTTTTCTTTATTTAATAGTTATTTAAAATTATTAAAACAATTATTTTATATGAAATAATTTAATTTTTATTTTTATTGAATTTTATGAAATTGTTTTATTAAAATTAACAAACCAAGTGTTTGAAAAAAATGCCTTGTTGGCCTTTGTAAATGTGTTTTGATTTCCAAATAGTGATTCAGGTTTCTCAAATAAGTTTCTAAATGGTTTTTTCATTTATGAATTGTTTGTTTGACCCTTTTAGAAATTCTTTGTCACCCAAAGGTTATGTGAGGCCCATTTATCACCTTAAAAAGTGGTTATCATTAGAAAAATATACTTGGGGTATCTATATTATTTTTTTTATTGTTAATGGGATTGGGGGGGTCCCTATCATGGTACTTCCCATGTGAATTAATGGTTTGGAGGAAATTGGGTTATTCCATGGGGTGATTAGTGGGTTATGTTTGGACATGTGAATCGTGTTGTGGATTATAATTATTATATATGTATCGATTGTTTGGATCACCCCCATTTTTGACATAGAATGAGAACCTAACATAGATATAATATTATATGAGAACACTTTATAAACTAGTTTAGTATTATGCTCTGGCTGGTGATCCTTATAATGGACACACTCTGCTTTTGGGATGTTTCCTCTTAGTTGGGAAGGGTGGGGTATGTTTGAGTTTTAGGTCCCTTTGATTTCATCAAGCATGTTAAAAAAATGGAATTGGTTACAATATGTTCTAGATTTTCCCTGGATCTCCGAGGTAATCCAAATTTTCCCAGCACTTATTTATCTTTGTCAGATAATCTAGGTGCCTTATCTGGTATGGTTACTTATATAGCTTACTCACTTCCCTTTTAACGTTTTAATTAATTTACAATCCTTGGTTCATCTCTTTGGTATAAATTTATTGTTTTGTTTTTAATGGATTTTATAAAGAATAATATGAAAAATAATGTTTCATACTATCTTTCTCTTTCTATAACTCTCTTACCCTCTTTTCTATTAAATTCTGAAACCTCCTAATTTTGGAAAATAAACCCATTTCAAATAAAGAGGTAAATATACCATGATTTTTTTAAAAAGGAATTTATGAGAAACCTATTTTTATATATTATATTTCAAACATTCATGAATGAATCTTTTATTTAAATGAAAAGCATAAGGAATAATTCACTTGGGAATGCCTACCGAGTTTTAATACTCATGCCTGTACATCTATTCATGTTTTTATCCTTATATGGAGGTTCCATCTTGTTCTTGATCATAATGGAGAGACGTTGTGATTTGGGTTTGGTGAGTGGCTAGTGGAGTCACACAAATATCTATTTAGGTTTCAGGTTTGGTTTGGTTTTATTTTTAGTCTATGTTTTGTTGTTCTCATTTGTTATTTTTATTGATATTAGGATTATTGTTATATTTATTATATGTTTTCTTATTTATCATTGGAAAACTAATTTCCACCATTACTTTGTAATTCTATGGTGATTTTTCCACCTCATAGATATCAGTAATGCACCTCAGGGATGTCACAGGCCAGCTTGAGTGACTGGGTTGAGGTTTACCCGGGTTAGTTAATTACCAAATGATATAAGAGCATAGTTTCTTTAGAGGGCCGAGATATTAGAGATCCCATTGTTTTTGGAGTTTTTAAAGTATAAAGAGTAGGACTATATGGACTTGGTGTATATTTATGAGAAATTTTATAGCCAACACGTCTTTTTTTGAACCTTGGTTTACCATAGGAAGTAAGTTTTTAGTTTTTACTTTTGAATTTTTCCATTTTACCCTTATTTATTATTATTATTTTTGATTAATTTTAGTTTAATTAGATTTAATTCATTGTTTAGGGGTTAATTGTTTCTTAGGGAAATGAGATGGGAGTTGGGATAGTGGTTCCCAGTGAGCTCACAAAGGCCTGTTAAGAAATGTAGAGCCTAGGGATGTGGTCTTAAATAACTTTCTATGGATGTGATGTGATTGGAATATGGCTGCAAACTATATGGATAAGTCACCTTTAAACACTAGTTTACACCTATTATGAATTTATTTTAGGTATTTCTTAATTTCAAAATCATTTTAAAACCTTGTTTTAAATTATGAAAACCTAGATTTCAAATGACAATGTTTTTGTTTTTGGAAATGGTAATTTATTTGATTTTTTAATGAAATTCTTGGATAATAGATTCTAAATAATGTAAATATTGATAATATGTATTTTTAATTTAATATTTTTTATAAAATTATGCTTGTTCAAAAATTATAAAGGGTTTTAATGAAAAAATGGGGTATATTTCTTAATGGAATGTAATGTATTTTTTTATAGAATGAAATAAATTAGATTGTGGAGATTGAAATTTGTTTTCAAAGTGGTGTTTAATAATATTTTTGAAAAAGTATTGGGAATTTTTTGAGTTAGTTTTATTTTGTGTTTAGTGGTGATGAGTCCTTATTGATGAGTTGGTTTGATTTAGTTTTTTTACTTATGATTTAGAGTACACTCCCACTAAATATTCAATTGATATACTAGGTGTCTATGTGGGTGATTCACCACTAATGGATCCTCCAGTTAATAAACCTAAGGATTTATTCATTAAGTTTTTAAATTTGAAACCTCCTCTCTTTTAGGGTCAAACAGATCGATTGAAATCATAAGAGTGGAGGAAAAAATTGAAAATATACATAGTTTCCCTGATTTGCATGATTCTCTAAAGTTTAATTTTACTACTTTTATGCTTAAAGGCTTTAGTTGGAAGGGGTGGAAGTCAGTCATTAGGAACAATCTTAGAGAAGAAATATATATTGGGAATTATTCAATTCATATTTCATATGATAGTACTTCTATGAGGCTGTGTTGGTGCGGAGGGTGATGGAGATATTCTTCCTTTAGAATGGTGATAAATTTGTGTTGGAATTCATTCATCATTTTTTATATTTAGTTCCCCATCTCCTAGAGTCTAATGAGGTTGATTCTCTAAAAGATTAATATTTTGATAATGGACTTCATCTAGAAGATCAGTTGAGGGTGTTATATTTCAGTCTAACCTTATTTTATAATGTGGAGAGGTAAGATTTTTAGGTTGAGGATGTGTTAGTATGGGTGATTAAGGTAAAAAATCTATGTTTTCCCCTGGAAGTGGTGAAGGGATTCCAATAATGATATGGGAAAGTGTTATGAATTTTATTTTATTTTTTGTGAAATTAATATGCCTTGTGATCTTTCATCATATTTCTCTTGGAATATGACCCTGGTGTGTCAGCAATGTAAAAAGAAGGGTAAAAAATTCATCTTGTACAGAAGAACCAAATACCTACTATACATATGGATACTTGCATCACTAGAAACTATTTTGCTGAGGTGTGTTTAGAAAGCGACATGGTGGGAGGTCCACTCCTTCAATAGATCCCCATCCCGTTTGTAGGAGTATGATGCAGATTTGGGTTAATTTAACATTTTATCTTATTGTAAATATTTATTTCATTGTAGTGGTTGTGTCTTGTGGTGTTGTCTTTTTTTTGGAAGTAAAGGTATTTTGTGTATCTTTAAAATCTATAATTTAATTGAACCGCCTTTTGGGAAATTATTAATTCCATCATCTCTGATTGAGAGAATACATCATTGCATTTCATTTTCTATCACTTTGTTCTTCCTGGTCTATGTGTGTGGATGATTCAATTTTTAAGATCATTATTTGACCAGTGATAATACTTCGTACCTAAATTCCTAATATGATCAGTAATCCACCATTTACTTACTCATTCATTAAAGTAATATTTTGTTTCTACCTTGTATATCTTTCTCATTTTACCCTTGGGAAGGTATATAGTGGTTATCACCTATCCTTTGAGTTCATCTATCCTTCAGTTTTTCTTCACCTTTAGAAGATTTTGGGATCTTGAAGTAGGAAAAATGGTTGGGATAATGGTCAGGTGTTTGACCTATGTATTGGGAGTTCTTCTTCGTTTGAGGAATGGTTGGAGTACAATGGTATGTTTTGAGTAGAGGACTAAGTATTTTCTTAGTGTTGATTTATTTTTAATTCAGTTTGAGGTGTTGAATCATGTGAGTGTGTGGTCTTTTGTTTGTTACCAAATCAGCTGAAAGTGTTGTCTTTCTAGGGGAAGAAAAAATTATGTTTGTGAGAATCAATATCCTGGTTTGGTTTGTATCACTTTTATTTTGGTTTAAAATTTTGTTATTTGGATTTTCTATTGATTTTTGTGTGTTTCAATTTGAAATTTTGAGTTTCAGGCTATTTTACTCTATTGCACAGTTTGTGTTCACAGTTAAAGGGTGATCGTGCAGCCTCTTGAAGTTGAGTCTCTTTTTAGTTCAATTTTTTCTTATACTATTTAGGTTGAATGGGTAGAACACAGTTTGGGTTGAATAGTTCATATCCTAGTGGAACCCATGTGGATATTACGTATCCATGGATGAGGAAGAATGGCTTGAGCACAATTCGTTCAAATCGGGCAAGAAGCATGTGCATGGTTCAACAATTTTCGATAGAACCAATCCGCACTGTTGGGTCATGGCTTCACAAATTGTGTGACCACAAATTTTGGGTGTATTGTGAGTCCAATAAGGGAACAATGATTGGAACATAGTTTTCTAAACCATTCAACCTAACTATGCACTGTATCAATAATCATTAAGAATGTCCTTTTATCATTTTTTTAATCTTCATGTTTTAATAACAAAACACCTCCTTCTCCCACACATGGATCATGAACCCCTTGAAAGGATATTCCCCTCATCCTCACACTTCCCCTCCCCCCATGGTTATTTCAAGTAATTTCATCAAGATTTTGGGGTGATTTCTAGAGGTAATTTCTTCCAATATTCTTTCATTTCCTCTTGGGTTACTCTTATCTCTTGATTCATTTAGACTAGGGTTCATGCTTCATTAGTTTTAATTTGAGTTCTTTCCTTTTTATGGTCATTATTCGGTGTTTTTGTCTCTTTGTACCTCTTTAAAGATGATTTGGGTTGTTTTTTCCAAGTGATTTAAATTCATGGTAGGTTCTCTTATGCATTGGCCATTAAATTTAAAGGATCATTGATTGGATGACATTTTTACCATGTTCTGTATTAAATATTTATTTATAGTTTATATAACAATTATTTTATATGAAATAAAGTGAATTTATATCTTCATTGAATTGTATAAAATTGTTTTATTAATATTCTCACACAGATTATTTTACAAAATTTTTGGTTGGCCTTTGTAAATGATTTTTTGATTTCTAAATTGTGATTTGGGTTTCTCAAATGAATTTATAAATGATTTTTAGACTAATAAATTGTTTTTTTATGCATTTATAAATGTTTTTTTACCCAAAGGTTCTATGAGGCCCATTTGGAACCTCTGAAATTGGATTTATTTAGAACACTCTCCTTGGGGTATATCACTTTCTTTATTTGTTGTTAAAGGGATTGTGAGGTACTTGGAATGGTACATACCAAGTGAATTGATGTTTGGAATGCAAGGTGGTTATTACTTGGGGTGATTTAGGGTATTTTTTGGAAGTGAGACTGATGTGGTATCTTGTTCTTATTATATATGTATTGATTGTTTATATCACCCCCATTTTAGGCATAACATGGGAACCTATTATAGGTAGCAGATTATCTGAGAAAAACTGATGCACTTGATGGCCCATAGAGTGTTGTTAATTTATACGGGGCTACAAAAATTTAATTATTTAAAAAACTCATACAACCTAACTAAAAATGTATTATTTATAATGTCTAAGTGTTAAACCCATAGGGATGATCCACATATTCTAAATTAATTATGAATACTAAAATTTCAATTGATTTATTTTTTTGAAGAAAAGAAACCAAGTGCAACAAAGCTTAGTTTTTGATATTAGGAGAGATGCATGTTAGGTTTAGTGATTTTTAGGTTCATGTTTTAGGTATTTAATTGAAATGGGTTTGTTTAGGTTTGGTGTCTGAATTGGGTTAATAAGGATCATTGTTCTGTGTATCTTTCTCTAATACTATGATTGAACCATTATAATGGTCATATAATATATTTAGTCATATAAATAGGTGACCCAAATCCATTTTTAAACATAACTAACCAAGATTTAATAATGTTCGTAAAAAAATAAGAAAATTAATTGATGCAATAAAATTAACATCCCCAAATCAAAATAAATGGCCATGAAATTGAAAAAAATAACAAGATTAGAATTAATAGAATGATTTGTAGCAATCCAAAGCATTAATAATAAATAAAAACAATCCCTAGAAAAAAATACCCCTATAATCACATCACCTGATAGAAAATAAAACTACTTGGTTATTCTAGGAATGATGAGAATGAGAATCTTGGATACTTGAAGAATAATAATGGTGAAGAACAATGGGAAATTGGGGCTCTAAATCATCACTCCAACAATCATCTGTTGGATCCCTCTAGTTCATCTCCCCTCCCAAAGTAGCGGCTGATTCATCCTCCTATAGAATATCCTATAAATCCTTGGTTTTGTTTGCATTTATTTTTTTTTGATCATCAAAAATTACACAACATGTAATCTAATTTCACATCATGTAATATCTTTAATTTCATTCCCTGATAAGGCATCATTGTTTTCAGCGTACTCTTAAAAAAATCATCTTGAAAATAGTCATGTTGTGTAATTGGAATACACTACATGTAATTGTCTTTCACATCATGAAAAAAATGTCAATACCTTTCCTATTTGGAAAATTATTTTAAAAATTATATCATGTAATGAGAATATATGACATTAAATTTCACTTCTCTAAAATTTCCAGCTTTCTCCATCTTCAAAAATATAGTGTCATTCCACTTCTCTTTGCTCAAAGTACGAAGTCTCTTTTAGCTCCATAAATATCCTCTGTTAATTAATTGTTAATAAATTTTTTATATCCTTCCATAAAACATAAAACAAAAAAAATCATTCACAAATTGGAAAGAACATTCATTTAAATACACAAACTAGTACCTTAAAATACAATAAAATGTATGCATGATGTAAGAACCCGGGTTTTTGGAATGGGTCAAAATCCTGACCCGGTTTGAATTTTTGACTTGTTTTTTGGGAAACTGGAGAAAATGGGAAGTTTCTAGAAATTTCCAGCCTACATGCCATGTACTTAAAGTACACGCCGTGTATATGTTAAACGAGTGACCAACCGTGTGCTCGCTGAGTACATGCCGTGTGGCGACCATGTAGAGATTTCTTACTACACGACGTGTAGTTTTAGATATGCCGTGTACACTTGACTGTGTGGAGGATATATATGGTGTGTAGGCCTATTGGCTGGGGAGAATTGTTTAAACCAGATACATGCCTTGTCCTCCTTGCACACGCCGTGTATTCTAGCCATGTATGAGAGGAATACATGGTGTGTGGGTAAGTCAGGAAGGAAGAGAAGGAAAACCAAGTACATGCTGTATACCCCTAGGTACATGCCGTGTACCCATGTCGACAGGTTCTGGAAAGTAAGTCGGTGGAATTTGAGCAGCCAAATGAACAATTAAATGATATACAAGGAATTTAGCCTAAATTACACACCGTGTAGTTTCTTTTTTTTTTTGCGTTAAAATGGGCAATAGCCTTGTATTGAGGCAGAACACACCTTGTGTCTCCCGGTTTCGTGAACCAAGCTGGTTGGAGCTTCGACCCCATCTCGTTTCTTCATTCAAAGTTGGATTCGATCACGGTTGGATGCGTTGGGACCCCCTCAGTAAGACCTTGATTCCTCTTGAGCCGTTTTGTTTGATTTCTGTTCTAGAAAAAGTTACAGGGGTTTGAGCAGTTTTGATTATTTTGTACATTTACTGCATTTTAGACTGAATTGGAGGCTATTATCGAAGGAGTAGCATCGTACAGGTATTAGGTAGATGGTGCATACCTCTTTTTGTGTTTTGGGGTCATTTGGGTGACGTGGCCTTCAGTGCGTTTTTAGGTATTTTGAGCGGGACCCAGTTTTATCTGATATTGCTTATTACATTGTCTATGGACCTATGGGATGCATTTGGGTATGCCCTGTTACCAGTTTTGCTGAGCGGGGTCGGGTGAGGGGCCATAGCTCATTGGGGAATTTTGGCCAGGGGATGCCAAAATGGTTATATTAAAATTATAATGCTTTAAATTGTTGAGTTTTGTTTATTGAACTTGATATAATTTGTTAGAGGCATTCAAGACCTCAGTGCTGGTATGAGACAACACCTTGCATAGTGAAAATCAACTATTTAAAATATTTTGATGTTTGTGTTTTCTGTTTAAATATGTGAATAAATTAAATTGCTGAATTATATATGTTGTACCCTTTGGGTGGTGTTGGTCATTGCCCATATATTCTTGAGTGATGCGGATCATAGGTTGGGCTTGTCCCAGGTTACTTTGAGTGGTTTTGACCGTGAGATTGGGCATCATGGATGTTGGCTTGAGGCAGTACGACTGTTAGTTTGGGCATAACTTGAGTTACTTGGATGATGAGGCCATCAAACTTGAGAGGAATGGTCGCATGGACACGAGGTGTCATATGTGTGGTGGCTTAGGTACTATTGTGGTGATTAGCTCTCACTCGGAACTTTGAGTAGTGTGCACACAGAGATACTCCGTGATGAGGTGGTTTTGAGCACTCGTGTGGGTAGAGGCCCCGGTAGATGTAGTTTAGGTACTTTGATTGGGGGTTCTTGCTGTAGAAATCCACGTGGGAGGTGATTAGCCTTCAGAGGAAAGCATTGAGGCTATCGGGTTGGGGGATGAGGCTCACCATTATTTGAGGGAAGATATTGTTGTCCCTCTAGATACGTTATTTGAGGGAAAACATCACTATTCTTCCAGGTTACTATTCTTGGGTGTGCCTTTGGGATGTTATTACTTGAGGCATGAGGTGTTAGGAAGAACAAAGTGACGGGTTACTATTCTTGGGTGTGTGTTGATGCTCCTTTCTTTCATAGAGTCCAACGAATGGAAAAGGGGAATACCTTATGCACAAAGAGGGTCACCCTTTGAAGAACATCAAAAAAATTGATGAAAGCATGGACTAGGAGCCCATTTGGAGTGAGGCACTCAAGTGACTTGCGCACCACCTATGGGTCACATAGCTAACTTGCGTTCCCCATTTGGTTTTTCTCCCAAGGTGCAAGGTGGCCTATAAATAACCCTTGTGTGCCCCCATTTCTAGGACGGATTTTCCAAAAGTCAAATTCAAGATCTGGTCACCCAAGTCTTCAACTAAACTCTTCTGAAATCTTCTAAGGTAACTTTTTACATAGAATGGAATACTTGAAGGAGTAGGATAAGGCCTAAGTGTTTAGAATTCATCAACACTTGCGCACTTAAGTATACAGACCTTCTTAAAAGTGGAAACACTTGTGCACCGCCCTACCCTTTCGATGAAACTTGTGCGCTTCCCTTTTGGAAATATATTAGGATAATACTAAAGGCTTGAGTTAGGTCTAACCCAGGTATTACCCTATAGATCCATTGTTGCCCTGGTGAACCCATGCCATGAAAGTACACTTATGCGCCAAATTACTTGTGCGACCCACACTCACATGCCAACATCATTTGTGTGCCTCTCTCCCATTCACCTCTCTTCTTCAAGATATTAGCCCTTGAACCATTTTTCAAATCCATTTATGGCATGGTTCCTTTGTTGGATTACTTATCTGAAAGGAGTTCTGTGAGAACCTCTCCCAAAACCTTGTGACTTACAAACATTACGTTACTATGATTAGAGGTTTCCTCCATATAACCTCATCCTTTAAGATGAGAAGATCTTTTGATTTAGGGAATCATCCTTAGAAATAAGCCCTAAGTCCCTTTAACCTGGGCCTCCTTATCAGGAGTAATACCTAGTCATAATTTCCTTTAACATTGGGCCTCCTTCTCAGGAATAATCCCCAATAATAATTCCTTTAATTTGGGCCTCCTTCTCAAGAGTAAGCCCTGGGTTAAAACTCCAAATCTCCATAGAGTACAAATACCTTTATGGAACCTGATCCTGGGCTTCTTTCCATAAGTAAGTCCTGGTATTCATCTACTTGGGTAGTCATACATACATAATCCCCACATAATTTCTCGTGACTGCATCTTCTGTGGCATAATTGTTAGGTTTTCTGATACCTCTTGTTTCTCACACCAAGCATGACTCATGTGAGCTTAGAGTGTAAAAGTAATCACAAAATCTCTTTGTGGGCCATTAACCATGCATAATCCCCATATTTATTCACCCAAACTACATGGACTTTGATCTCTCCCATAAAAGTAGAGTATGTAGGAAGCCTTGATAAGGTTCAAGCCCATTTTTCATTAATTATTTTCCGTCACATATAACGTTAAACTATATCCTTATTATTAAACTACGTGGGTTCTGACTCCTTTTTAATGAGGATATGTAGGTAGCCCATCTACAGGTACGATCCCAACTCTGAAGTAATCCCTGTCTTTTTGAATCACAATAAATTTCAAGTGCCCCACTGAGTGGCTTTAAAACCAGCATGGTCATCATAATGACCAAGTGATTTCTATATAATGTATTGAAGTATACCATTGACTAAAAATCTATAATACATACGGATTATTATCCATCGATGAAGAACCTCAAATACATATAAAATATTCTCTAAATCCTATACATAACAATCATCTATTAGAGAATCTAAAGGAAAACTCATTTTCATGCTTGGTGAATTAATAAGGATTTGTGAATATAACTTAAATCTATAAGAGAGTCCTAAATTAGGCAATAATCCCCCCCAAAAAGGTGTGATGAACCTGACCTCCCATCCTCTCGACCAATGTAAATTATTAAGCCTCATCGGTCCACAACCAATGATCACCTACCTTTAGAAAGTAGGTCCAAATGGATATAGAATCATTGGGTGTTTCCGGTTCTACGAATAAACCTGTTATAAACCGATTGGAAAGTTTGAAACTTAAAAAAACAAGGTCCTCCCCATTTCTATATGAAACAAAAAAATGGTGAACCCGACGTGAATCCTTAAACAAGTTAAATGATGTTTTACTTATTTGTTAGGCCCCTATTAAACTCAATATGAGGTCCAACAAAGAAATCAATAACATATGTGCTCATCCAAAAGATGTAGTCTAGCCAAACTTATCTTGATTATGTCTGATATATCAAACATGCACTCTTTTCCAAGATCACACTACAACACAAAATGGATTCTTTTAAGGTTCAC